>JBAJHW010000003.1:98392824-103392824 GCA_037013535.1 Intellagama lesueurii
ATAAGCCTGGTGTAGCTAAGGGAGTAGTGCACAAAATAGATACAGGAGATGCACCTCCTCAAGCTGTCACACCTTACAGAGTAACGGGGCCATATATAGCCAAGGTTCGCCAGGAACTAGATGGAATGTTGAAAGAAAAAATCATTGTTCCTTCATCTAGCCCTTGGGCAGCCCCAATAGTACTCGTGGATAAACCTGATGGAAGTATCCGCTTTTGCGTGGATTATAGAAAACTGAACCACGTCACTAAGCCTGATGCTTACCTGATGCCTCGATTAGATGATTTGATCAAGACTATAGGGGGATGCCAGTTCATATCCAGTTTAGATATGACTAAGGGGTTCTGGCAAGTGAGGTTAGACCCCAAAGATAAGGAAAAGACCGCTTTTTGTAGCCCCTTTGGATTGTATGAGTTCCGGGTCTTAAGTTTTGGATTGCGAAATGCTCCAGCAACCTTTCAAAGACTCATGGACCAAACATTACAAGGGCTTAGGGAATTCACTGTAGCCTACATCGATGATATTGGGATCTATAGTAAGATGTGGGAAGATCACATAAGCCATATAGAAACAGTGCTACTGAGACTACAAGAGACAGGGCTAACAGTAAAAGCCAGTAAATGCCAACTAGGTAGCTCAGAATTAAAATACTTAGGCCATGTAGTAGGGGGAGGCATAATCAAACCCCTAAAATCTAAGACAGAAGTAATCAGTAATTGGCCTAGACCGACGTCCAAGAAGAAAATTAGATCTTTCTTAGGGTTAGTCGGCTATTATCGTCGCTTTATACAAAATTTCAGCGAGATAGCTGCCCCTTTATCTGATTTGACACATAAAAGAAAGGCTGAAAAGATCCAGTGGATGGGCGACTGCGAGGAGGCCTTTAATAAGTTGAAGACTGCGTTGATGACCGGTCCTGTCCTGAGAGCTCCAGATTTCCAGAAAGAGTTCACCGTCTTCACGGATGCATCCACTATCAGGTTGGGAGCCGTATTGAGCCAGGCAGATGACAACGGAAACCATCATCCGGTAACGTACCTCAGTAAGAAACTGCAGGCGGGCGAGAGACATTTGTCCACAATTGAACGGGAGTGTCTAGCGATCGTATGGTCATTGCAGAAGCTCAGGCCATACATATGGGGAAGACATTTTATCCTTTGCACAGACCATTCCCCACTTCTGTGGCTAAGAACAATAAGGGCAAATAACAACAAGCTGATGAGATGGGCCCTACTTCTACAGGACTTTGATTTTGAGATTCGGAGTGTAAAAGGAACTCAAAATGTGGTGGCCGACGCATTATCTCGGAGACCAGAAGACTGACAGATGGAGAAGAAGAAAGATGTAACTTGTATTGTTATAGAAAATGTTCTAGTTATGTATAAGTATGAGAAGTAATTAAAAATGTAATTTCTATATGAATTAATGGTAAGTAGAAAGAAAAGTAAAAGAGTTGTATTAAGTAAAGAGTAAGTAATGAAAAGGTTGATTAATGTAATTTAAATGTTTAAAGTAATAAGATGAATGTGCGTTAACTAGTAAGCAATAATAACAAGCATTTAGATACTGTATAAAAGAGTAAAAATATTGTATTGCTTAAATGAGTAATTGATGATCGTATTGGAAAAATGGTTGAAATAAATTGTTTGTTGCTGCACACGTTGTTCATGAGGGTAAACTACTATAAGGTTTCCCCCATGAAACAAACTTTTCCAAGGGGAGAGGTATGTGGCGGAATGCCCACGTCACTCCTGTCCATCATAGCCGAAGCTCAAGGGCAGGAGCCTATGAGAAGACAGGAGGGGCGGAGTCAAGGAGACAGTTAGACAGTGAGACAGAGAGGGGGAGTGAGAAAAGAGATTTGGAGAGTTAAGGAAGAGATTGGAAAGTTGGAGAGTCAGAGAGAATGAGGAGGAGATAAATGAAGTTAAATAGATAGTCAGAGAGTCTTAATGAATTGGTTAAAGTGAATAAGCAAATACAAATGAATAATCAAACGTGTAATCATATATAAGTTTAATGAGTGATCCTAAACAATAATAAAAGAACAGCTGTGATTTATAAATAAACAAGTTATATTGGCAGCACGGGTCTGAAGCATCTATGGTGCAGTGTGGATGAGAGATCCACTGGTGGTAGCGGAAAAAGAGAATGAACGTATCCAGAGAGTGAACCTGGGTTTGGGGAAAACAAACTGGGAACACTGGGTGGATCGTCACAGGTACCTTTTCAAAGCTCTGGTGGTTGTTGTTGATGATGGTGGTGGTGACAGAATTTTGTGTGTCCTATCATAGCTCTTCAGAATGGAGCAGGACTAAATATGCCACTCCTGGCACACTTTTCCAGTCAGTACCCTTTGCTCCCCAATACTTTCTGTATATTTGATCTGACCTGACCTTAAAGTATGTAATAAATACAGGAAAGGAAAAAGAATCTGCCCTCAAAAGGTTACCTGAATTGGCCCTAGTGCTATTTGTTATCATGATTTTCATAGTCCCCTAATCTATTACTGCCATTGGAAAAGAAGCAGCAAAGATAGGATCAGACCCCTGACAGTAATGGCTTCCTTGCCACCATTTCTTTCTTTGGGCATACAATATACAACTCCATAGACTGTGAACACAAATGGCTGAACTATCCTGATGTCATTACAGTATTGGTGGCAAGTGTGAAGATCTAATCAGACTGTAGATGAAAAGCTGAGTTTTCCATTGTCAGTTAATTGAAGTTCCCATTACAGTCTCCACAGGCTCTTTTGCCTCTGATCTCATTTAGGTTTAGGCTAATGGCTAATTAGGTTAAGCTAAGTTCTCTATGTAGATGATTGAGTTAGGAAGTGATCCATACATCACCTGAGACGCTGGGTTTACATCTGAGAACATGTCTACTTTAGTCTCTCAGGTGGTTAAAGAGAAGTGCCTGGATAATTCGCACCACATTATATCACGATGGCTGCCAATTTGGGTGGCTTTCAAAGGAGACTAGACAAAATCATAGGGAATAAAGCTACCGGGACCTCTGAATGTGAGTTTTCAGGTTACATGACTGAAAGAGCAAAGCTGTGGTACTATATTGTACTTGGGCTTCTCATAGGCATTTGGTTGGCCTCTGGGGCGAACAGGTTGGTGAACCAACTACAAATGCTTTCGAGGACTCCTAATGTTTGAAAGTCCTGGATGTTGCTTTACTAGACAGACAGGCAGGCTGGCTGGCCGGCCGGCCAGCTCTTCAAGGAATTGAACTCCTGGCTTGACAATCAGGTGCTCCAAACCACTGAGCTATCCAGCCAGCAGTAGAAGCTTACAGTTCTATTATGGTACACAGATACCAGTGGTCTTATCTCCTGAAGCATGCTGGATGAGATCCAAGCCTGGCTTACTCTGAAGACCAGGATAACTGCAAGATATTGGTGATATGCCCTTTCTTTCTTTCTTTCTTTCTTTCTTTCTTTCTTTCTTTCTTTCTTTCTTTCTTTCTTTCTTTCTTTCTTTCGCTAGTACCATGTGCCACAAGTACAAGTCACAGAATTTGTAATATGCATGTATGTAGCATAGTATTAGGGAATAAGAGATTTATACAAGGAATTCAAACAGGCCTTTTTTAAAAAAACATTCTGCAGATGAAATAATCCTGGTGGGTCAACATCACAAAGTGAAGTGCCTCCTTGCTTGGACTATGAGCCCCCACTGTGGAATATAATAGTGGTATTTCATTATTGACTTTAATTGCTTGATTTATACCCCATTTATACGGGAATTTGGATCTGAGATGGCTTGCAACATTTTTTAAAATGGTATATATAAAAAGGTATATATAAAACACACAATAACAGTGAAAACGTGTAGCTCTGTGCTGGCAGGAAGGGGTTAGGAAGAGGCAGAACCCACGTACACTGATATAGAAATCATTTTATGCTGGCAGCATTATAAAATCACTTCTATCAGGGCAACCCTACTTTCCTGTCTGAGATCTGCCAACAGATTGCTCTGCTGACTAATATCTGGTGGCAGAAGAGCCAAAAAGAGGGAGGACAAGAGGCGGAGGGAGGGAGGAATTGCATTATGCCACATCCAGACCTCCTACAGTCCAGGGACAAGGTTACAGGCATAAAGTGAGGCCAAGGAAGGGGGATTTTTGGTAATAATTTCCAATATCCTTGGACTGGGAAGAGTTGGATTCAGCACAGCTTCTGCAGGTCTAGGGTCAGCTCACATGACTTTCTGTCATCTTGACCGGTTAAGATTGCATTCTGAGTTATTAGAATGTTAAAAGTTACAACACTAAAACGCAATGGAGTTCCAACACTTAAGTGCTTTTAAATTACAAGTAGTAATAATATAATTACAAATTACTGAGAATAATTAAAATGCAGAATTATTGCACACTTTTAAAAGCCTTGGCAGCTAATCAGGGCTTGTCCGAATGGAGCATTTGTTGCTAAAAAGGTAATCGGTTTGGCACTTGCCACCCACATAATATAATGTTTCTTCTGGTAACAAGAGTGACAAAACCCACTTTTTAAAGAGCGTTTTTGTTTCTGCTGCCTTTATGGATGTTTTGTTCCAGGGGTATATTCTGAGAGTGGACGGGGGAGGGGGAGAGCAGAGGCACACATTATGGTACTTTCAATAGCAAGTTCTTTCTTTCTTTCTTTTATAAAATCAGCTCTCCCTGTTGGAAGTTACCGCAAGGGCCTGGTTCTCAAACAAGGATCTCCAGAAGATTTCAAAGATCTCTCTGTGAGATCCTCTATTCGAAGGATGGCTTTTTAGATTCTGGTCTGGACTCTCTTCTGAGAGACGAACAGTGACCAGCTGTGACCAAGCAGGATGGAATCTGGAAAAACCCTAAATTACCGAAGTGCTGGCAGGAAGACTACAGGGAAGAAGGCAGCCTAGTGCATTTGAGAATAGCACTCCATATCCTGGGAATAACCATCAAGAAGGTCCTCCTTTACACCCTCAGTACATGCCTCTAGTTAAGTACCTTTTTAAAAAAAAAGAGGGAGATGCAGAAATGGCTCCTGCCTTGGTGTTCTGAGGGTTTTTATTTTATTTTTACACTGTTTACTAGGCCTGTCCGCAGGCATAAAACACACACTGAAGGTACATAGGAACACTTTCTTCCCGTCCTCTCATTTGAATATCCAATTAGGAAAAAGAATCATGTGAGGGCGAGAGAGAGTACTAAGGAAGATTAATTATAATTGAACCCTTGCAGTGAGAATGGAAGACTTGTGTGGCACTGCAGGATATTGATATGAAAGAGGACTTATCAGAGGTTTTTCAAGACTGACTTTTCTAAAGTTTCCTTTCAAGATCAGAGTCAATGCCTCTTCAAAGGAATATCTCAAACATATCAGAGCTCTTAGCTTTCTATGAGACTCATCACAGGCTATTCCCCCTTTATCAGTTCAAACACACTCATAACCAAACAATGCCAATACCAGGAGAATAATGAGGGGGCTACGTATTTGATATTGCACACATAACATTGTAAATTGTAAAAGGTAGTATGAGGAGGAAGACAGTCATATTAGTCCCTACTTGGATTCAGTCCAACACAAATCCTTACAAACTGTGCTCAGAAGCCCAGATTTGCACATAGAAGGCTTGTTTGAATCCAGCAAGTAGTCATGGAAATATTCCCTCTTTTTGCCTCCTATACGGTTCCTCCTTTCACCTTTCATCTCAGCATGGAGGATGTCACTTCTGAGTGGGACAGCTGGAGTCTAGAAAAGTAACTTTTCAAAGTTCTGAAATGCAGTCTTTGTTCCGGGATCAAAAAGGCCCTTCACATTTGATTTTACAAGAGGCTTCTGCGTGATTTTCTTTGGATCAGCAGCTTTTCCTGTCGCTTCACAGGTGACTCATGAAATTCTCCCGAAGCTGGTCAGACTGCATGAAGTGATGAGAGTTGTTGGAAAGAAGTCCCAGGAAGCATCCCATCTGTTTGAAAAAGCCTTCCCAATTTAAAGAAGAGAATGAAGGCAAAACCTAAGAAAGCTGCTAAAATAATTTTGAGAGAAGTTCATGTGATCAGGTCCGAACTGGATATGGAATAAAAAAGTGATGAGATATCTACAGTAGGATATCCATCAAATGTAGGCTTGGTTCGATGTTGGTTCTGATATGCTGATATACAAAGGTAATTATCACTTCAATGAAACATCTTTTAAAAAATGAACCTTAGGAAATGAGCATATACAGCAGACTGTAGTATAGGCGTACTATGCACTTAAATGGGTTTTACTGCCTTTCCTTCTCCCTAGGATTCCAGGGCATGGGATTTTAGATGACACATTTAGCACATTTTTAGAAGGGGTCCTCTCTCAAACAGGAAAAGATGTCTGTTGTCATGACATGTAATTTTCCTCATTTACATATCTTCCCTTTAGTATGCTTTGTTTTATGACTGAGCATTGGAAGGTAAACAGGCGTTTAATTTGTTAGAGCAAGTATGAAATCCCACTGTAGGAAAGAAAATGGATTAATTGCAGGAAACACCCATTCCCATGAATATCCTGGGTACCAAACTAGTAGAATCTCTAATAA
Organism: Intellagama lesueurii; assembly: GCA_037013535.1. Taxonomy (NCBI): domain Eukaryota; kingdom Metazoa; phylum Chordata; class Lepidosauria; order Squamata; family Agamidae; genus Intellagama; species Intellagama lesueurii. Next base: position 98,399,378 of record JBAJHW010000003.1, read on the forward strand.
AATTCCCCAAGCAACAATTTCCAGGATTCTTTAGCAAAAACCATTACTGTAACTGCTATAAAACCAATATAAATTCATAGTGTAGTTAGTTGTTATACCCCTTGGGAACTGTGATGGAACAAAGAAACAGATGAACTTCTTTGCTGACAGTATGTAGAGTGCTTCTCTGACACTGAGCTTGAAATCAACTTCCTGTTCAGAAAAGAAAGTTTTCTTTTTCTCTGAAGTTATTGTGACAACTGATCAAGAATGCTGATGTTTTGGAGGCCATCATGACATGCATAGATGAGAACAGGCTGCCAGGCTGCTTAAGAAGCCCACCTTCTTTCTGTTTTAAGCAGCTTGCCTGAAATCACATTCTTTATGTCAAACATACTTATACTGACCCCCTAGAATATATTTTCTCAGTCGCTTTCCAGTGCAGTATGGGAAGTACATGGACAGGATATTAACCCTCTGGAGAGCTCTGCTGAATATGCAGAACAATTGCCATGTAACTGAAATACAATATCCCAAACAGTCCACAGAAGCTTTGTGTTTCAGAGGTCATACACCCAGAATCTAGTGCACCATTCTGCTTGCAGCTACTTCCTGTCAGCAGCTGATAACGCATCCATTGATTTTATTTCCTCAGTAACAATTTACCTGGAGGAGGATGCTAATTTTTGCAGAATGCAGCTCTTCAAAGTTTCGCTGCTAGGAAAGTGCTGATTAGCTGTTTGTACTATTGCTAGCACACATTTAGATTGAAAAGTAAGCATGTTTGTAATATTGATGGATACAGATGGATTCTCCTGCTCTGCTTTATCTTGTTTTGGCTCCGTTCTTGGTGGCTGAAGGCAAAAGCACCCAAAGTGGTCCACACCACCTGAAATTTCACACCTCCAATTTCCATAGTTTAAGCTGAGTTTAAGCACATCCTAGTTTGTGTGTGTTTACACAGGAATGGTTTTTTTGAAATGAAATTTTGAGTATAAAGCCAGGGGTTCATCTCAGGACCTTGTAGCTAATGTTCAGCCTGCAGGAAGTGAAACAATACTAAAGACTGTAGAGTATCTGAGCATACATTATGCATTAGTCTCACCACCAAAATCTTGTCGAGATGTACCATATCTGTGGGTATGAAATTCATGAAACTCCTGGTAAGGACACATGGGATAGTCTTATCCCCACAGATGGTGACATCCACACTGGCCACATCCAAGAGATGCACATGCTGTGTCTTTCTAATGGGGGCAATATATCTCCCTTCACATGGAGAGGGTGGTCATTTATAGTTCCTGTGGAAAGATCCATAAGACCCCCTTGCAGACTTCAGTTAAATGCACAGTGGCTGTGGTTGGCATGTGTGACTGGGAGGTGTTGCCATTTGTTTTCCTAATACTCATTATTAGATTTCTCAATTTTGGTGCTTTTTAAATGTTGTTGCTCTGGGGCAAAGCCTCAGTTGCTCCAGCTTCATTACAGCCTTGCCTAAGCCTACCACAGGGTCCTGCCCTACATCTCATTGTGGCATTGAGGAGACCCTGGGTTCTTAAAGGCGACACCAGTGTCATACAAGCTTTGGCACATTATATCAAGCTGGTAGCTGGCTGGATAGTTCAGTGATTTAGGTATCTGGCTGCAGAGTCTGAGGCTGGGAGTTTGATTCCCCACCTTGCTTGCTTGTAGACCCAGCCTGTGTGGCCTTGGGCAAGCTGCACAATCCCAAGGCACACCCGGAAGAAGGGAATGGTAAGCTGCTCTTGAGTATTTTCTATTTGGAAAACCCTGAAAAGAGTTGCCATAAGTCAGAACTGACTTGACTAGCACATTTATTATTATTATTATTATTATTATTATTATTATTATTATTATTATTATTATTATTATTATTATTATTATTATTATTATTATTATTATTATTATTATTATTCAAAAACACCAGGCACAGTCAAAATTATAAAAACATTGACTGGTATTATATAACAGATACAAGTTTTGACCAAAAACCCAAGTGTCTATTAAATATCGGCGCAGTATGTATGCTGTTCCTAATATTGCTGTTTTTGTACCTCTGATGGTGTGATTTCTGAGATCTGCAATTATTATTATTATTATTATTATTATTATTATTATTATTATTATTATTATTATTATTATTATTATTATTATTATTATTATTATTATTGTTATTGTTATTGTTATTGTTATTGTTATTATAAAACACCAGGCACAGTCAATCAAAATTATAAAAACATTCACTGATATTATATAACAGATACAAGTTTTAGCCAAAAACCTAAGTATCTCTTGTTGTTGTTGTTGCTGTTAAGCTCATAGAGGTGATGCAAAGACCACCCTAGGTGAGTACAGAAGGTCTCATCACCCTAAGAGTGTCTGTCAATTGATGCTCTGGAATAGTTGGGATCGTCTTCAGTGGAGGGATTGCCCTCCCTGATGAAATTGCAGATTTTTGAGAAATTCGGGATAAAACCTTAGAGATTGTAGCATACCAAGGGCAATGTGGAAAATTAAAATGGCAGCTAGACTCAGCCACCTAGCACTATATAGAGCCACCACTGCTGCCCATAAAGAGAGGAACTGGAATGGGCCTCATTCCTTTTGCTGAAGCTTATGTAGCACTTTGAAAAACATTTTCAAAGCCACCTCTTGGAAGCTGTTGCTCCCTGAAAGGCGAAAATAGAGATGGCAAGAATCCACTTGCACCAATTATACTGTGAGCCAGAGGGGGAGAAAATTTGACGAGACTCTGTTTTGATAATTATTAAACATTACTTAAAGGTCACTGGTGTGCAATGGAGAGATTACGGAGAACCATTAGAGCAAAATAAAATGCAATGTTCCCACCCCACCACATTCTATCAAGCTTTAAGCTGCTGTAATCCTCAAAGGTCTTCATTTGCAGTGCACGAAACCGGGTCATGTGAAAAAAAAAAAAAAGGAAAAGAAAAGATGAAAGGATGGAGTTCTTTACTGTCCGCTCATGGTGAGCAAATCGAAAAATGGTGACCTTGTTACCTTATTGATCCATGTGATGCAGGAGGCCAAAGCAAGTTTAAGAGGTTTCATGTGTTCAGAATAACATTTACTCAGATACTTTGCTGATTAATGGAAATAAGACAGTGCTTGTGCAATGTAGTTTGGAAAAGTAAGGAGAGGTTGTGCATTTATAGTATAACTATCATCTGTAGAAGTTAAGCAGGGATTTTCCAAGATACAATTTTTATTCAAAGCCTACCTCTTCCTGAAAGTCTTCGGTTTAACCCTTAACCCCAGAATCCACATTCAGTTGAGGCAAAATCATGTAAGGCACAACCCTTGGAGGAAGAAGCAAGGAAAGTTAATGGGTCTGTACTTTGACTGCGTGTTTTTGCTTTTTGCTACGCTTACTCATCCAAAACCTTAGGGATTAGAAGACTAACTGAAACCACATGCTGCATTGAGTCAAATTTGTCTCTAATTTATTTTTCCTATCATATAATGCTCTCCTCCCTATTTTTTTATTCCATTTCCACATCTCCCTCTTCAGCAAAGGCAAGCATGTAGTTATGTAGTAGTAGTAGTGATGGGAGATTTCAATTATCTTGATATCTGTTGGGAGGCAAATTCTGCCAAGTATGGTCCTTCCAAGAAATTCCTAGCTTGTGTGGCTAATAATTTTCTCCTAAAAAAAGTAGAAAAAGAAACTAGAGGACTAGTTATCCTTGACTTGATTCTACCCAATAGAGATGACTTGGTGGAGGAAGTAGCGGTAAGGGGAACTCTAGGCAAGAGTGACCATGTTCTACTAGAATTCTTGATTTCAAAGGAAACCAAAGCAGAGTGTAGCCACACATATATGCTGGTTAAAAAAAGCAAATTTTAATGAACTCAAAACAAGAATAAATAAGGTCCCATGGCAGGAGATCCTAACAAGAAAAGGAGTCCAAGAAGGAACAGTAAAAAAGACGAGTGTGGCTTCACAGAAAGCTCAGAGAGGACCTGGAAACAAAAAAGGACACATGTAGGAACTGGAAGGAAGGCCAGGCCACAAAGGACGAGTACAGACAAGTAGGAAGGAATTGCAGGGACAGCATTAGGAAGGCAAAAGCTGTGAATGAGCTGAGGCTAGCTAGAGACACTAAAAGCAACAAAAAAGCATTCCTCAGGTATATGCATAGCAAAAGACAAAGAAAAGAAACAGTAGCACAGCTAGTCAATGGAGATGGAAAAAGATAACAGAAGACAAAGAAAAGGCAGAAGTACTCAAATTCTTATTTTAGCTCAGTCTTTTTCCAAAGGGCAGACTATGACCCTCCAGAAAAATGTGAAGTGCAGATGGAGGGGACAAGATTGCAGCTGGAGATTGATAAACAAATGGTCAAGGAATAACTTATTACGTTAAATGAGTTCAAATCTCCAGGGCCGGATGACCTGCATCCAAGAGTATTGAAGGAACTAGCTGAAGAACTCTCAGAACCACTGCCCATTATTTTCTTGAAATCATGGGAAATGGTTGAGGTTCCAGAAGACTGGAAGAGGGCTAATGTTGTCCCTATATACAAAAAGGGCAAAAATGAGGAACCTGGGAATTACAGACTGGTCAGCCTGACATCAAACCCTGGGAAAATTCTGGAACAGATTATAAAGTGGTCACTATGCAAACACCTAGAAAATAAAGCAGTAATGACTAGCAGCCAACACAGATTTGTCAAGAACAAATCCTGCCAGACTAACCTGATCTCATTTTTTGATCAGGTAACCTCCCTAATAGACAGAGGGAATGGTGTAGACATAGTATATCTTGACTTCAGCATGGCTTTTGATAAAGTGCCCCATGGTATTCTGATTAGCATGTTAACTAGGTGTGGGCTGGATATAACAATTCTCAGGTGGATACACAGTTGGCTACAGAATTGTACTCAGAGGGTGATGATTAATGGCTCCTTTTCACACTGGGAGGAGGTAACAAGTGAGTACCCCAAGGCTCAGTCCTGGGCCCTGTGCTATTCAATATTTTTATTAATGACTTGGATCAGGGGATACAGGGAATGCTAATCAAATTTGTGGATGACACAAAATTAGGTGGAATAGCTAATATCCTGGAAGACCAAATTTTTTTTTAATGATCTAGATAGGCTTGAGCACTGGGCTGAAAACAACAGAATGAAATTCAGCAGGGATATGTGCAAAGTACTGTACCTAGGAAAAAGAAACCAAACACACAGTCACAAGATGGACGATACCTGGCTCAGCAATACTACAAGCAAGAAGGATCTTAGAGTCATTGTAGATTACAAGCTGAATATGATCCACAAGTATGATGTGGCTACAAAAAAGGCAACTGCTATTTTAGGCTGCACTAACAGAAGTATAGTTTCCAAATCCCGTGAGGTGCTAGTGACCCTCTATTCAGCACTGGTTAGGCCTCACCTTAAGTACGGCACTTCAAGAAAGATGCTGACAAATTGGAACAAGTTTAGAGGAGAGCAACAAAGATGATCAGGGGGCTGGAAACCAAGCCCTATGAGGAAATACTGAAAGAAATGGGCATGTTTAGCTTTGAGAAAAGAAGATGTGAGGGGAGATATGATAGCACTTTTCAAATGCTTGAAAGGCTGTCATACAGAGCAGGGGCAGGATCTGTTCTCAGTCATCCCAGAGTGCAGGACACACAAAAATGGGCTCAAGTTACAGGAAGCCAGATTTTGGTTGAATATCAGGAAAAACTAACTGTTAGAGCAGTATGACAATGGAACCAATTACCTTGAGAGGTCGTGAGTACTCCAACACGGGAGGCATTTAAGAGAAATTTAGACAACCACCTGGCTGATATCCTGTGATTTTTATTCCTGCAATGAGCAGGGTTTTGAACTTGATGGCCTTATAGGCCCCTTCCAACTTCACAATTCTATGATTCTATGTTTATTTGCTTGTAATCTCGAGATTAGACTACTGCAATGCACTCTACGTGGGGCTACCTTTGAGATTGATGCGGAAGCTTCAAATGGTGCTGAATGCGGCAGCCAGACTCCTTAGTGGGACGAGAATATATCAACATATTTCCCCCACTCTGGCTGCTTTGCATTGGCTGCCCGTTCATTTCCGCATTGATTTCAAAGTGTTAATGATGACATATAAAGCCCTAAACGGTTTAGGACCTCGATATCTAGCGGAAAGCCTCCTCCCACCTAGATCTACTCGAATCACTCGTTATAGCCAGGAAGGGCGGCTGAGGGGCCTAACGCCGAGGGAGGCCCGGAAAGAAAGAACAAGAAACCGGGCCTTCTCGGCAGTGGCCCCTCGCCTTTGGAACAGTCTCCCTTCAGAGATCTGTCTGGCTCCCTCGCTGGGTGTTTTTAAGAGCCAACTTAAGACCTGGCTCTTTAGGCAGGCTTTCCCTCCTGTCACCACTTTATTATTTTTATTTTCCCATCTTGAATGATATCATTATTGTTGTTTTAATTTATTATGCTATTTTTATTGTTAGCCGCCCAGAGTACACTTGGTCTAAATGGGCGGGGTATAAATTTAATAAATAAATAAATAAATAAATATTTATACTGGATTTATGCCTTCATCTTTCTGAACGGCACTCAAACAGTCTCAGTCCTCATGTAAAAAGATAACGGTGCAGTCATATGTCTGGGCAGATTGTGTTCAAAGCGTGGAAGTTTTTTTTAAAAGACCAGGAGAGGGAGCTATTTCCTTTGGTGGGGTGGAAGCAGATACAATACAGTATTTTGGGTTCAACTGGATAGCTCATTGAGTTGGAGCACCTGTCAGTCAGGAGTTTGGTTCCCTACTATACCTCCTGGGAGTAGAGTCCACACTGGACAAGCAGCATAGTCTCAGAGCACCTCCAGCAGAAGGAACTAGTAAGCCCCTTTTGAGTGTTTCATACTTAGAAAACTCTGAGAAGGGTCACTATAAGTTGCAACTGACTGGTTTGCACACACACACCATCCTCCTTATCTTCATCATTATTATTAGGACAGTAGCAAAAAAAGTTGTAAAAATGCGTATGACTGTCGGAAAACTTGTATTTTAATGTGGCTTGTATTTCCCACATTAAAAAACATGTGGTTCTGTACTTTGATAAGGGGCTAATCAGCTTCTACAGAAAAAGAAAAGAAGAATACAATCATTTAAACAATTAAATCAAAAAGAAATTTGCCAAATGTGAGCCCCATAGCACAGTGTTTAAACTGCAGTACTGCAGTCTAGCCTCTCTGCTCATGACCTGAGTGAGATCCCAACGGATTCAGGTAGCCAGGTCAAGGCTGACTGAGCCTTCCATGCTTCTGAGATCGGTAAGATGAGTACCCAGCTCACTGGGAGGCAAAGTGTTCCTTGCATAATTACATTGTTAACTGCCCAGAGAGTACTCCAGCATTATATACGTAAGTCAAAACAACAACAAATGACTTGGGCCAGCTTTCTGTTCCTTATCACCCATGATGCCACTGAGCTTAACCATTATTAGTGAGCAGTTCTTATACCCTTTTGAACAACTTCCAGAACCTTCCAACATGGATTTTTCTCTGTCACTATTGCATCTGCACAGAGCCATCCAGTGGAGTTCTTTCGGGTGGTTACGGGCCAGGTCTTGGAGTGTGTGGTAGCTTCACAGCTCCAGGAATTCCTGGATGAGATGGATTATCTAGATCTATTTCAACCTGGCTTAAGGTCTGGTTACAGAACAGAGATGGCTTTGATCACCTTTGTGGATGACCTATACCAGGAACTGGACAGGGAGAGTGTGTCCATGTTGGTTCTGCTGGACCTCTCAGTGGCTTTCAATACCATCGACCATGGTATCCTTCTGGGGAGCCTTTCTATCTCTCCAAGACCAGTGCCTGTTGTCAGCAATGGACTGGATGAGGGCTCACAAATTGAAACTTAATCCAGATAAAACAGAGGTGTTCCTGGTCAGTCACAAAGCAAATCAGGGGGTAAGGATCCAGCTTGTATTGGATGGGGTTACACTCCACCTGAAAAGTTGGTCTGCACCTGGAGTGTGCTCCTAGACTCAATCTTGAGCTTGGGTGCGCAGGTTTTAGTGGTGGCTAGGAATGCCTTTGCACAGTTAAAACTGATGCACCAGCTGTGCCCATTCCTGGAGATGTTCTGATCTGGCCATGGTGGCACAACTTAGTTAAATCTTGTCTGGATAACTGCAACACACTCTACATGGGACTACCTTTGAAGAGTGTTCAGAAACTTCAGCTGTTTCAAAATGCTGCAGCCAGACTGCTGATATGGTACCAGTTACAGAGAGCATGTAACTCCCTTATTACAACAGTTTCACTGGCTGTCAGTCTGTTTCCGGACTCAGTTCAAAGTGCTGGTTATGACCAATAAAGCCCTATACAGCTTGGCTCCAGGCTATTTAAAGGATGGTGTCCCCCTATATGAGCCTACTAGACTTTTAAGACTTTCTGGGCAGGCCCTTCTCTTGGTTCCACCACCTTCCCAGGCTCATTTGGTGAAGACACAAGATAACGCCTGCTCAGTGGCTGCTCCCAGGCTTTGGTATGCACTGCCCTGAGAAGCCAGACTGGCCCCCTCCCTCTTGTCCTTCCGTCGTCAGGCAAAGACCTTCCTCTTCAGGCAGATTTTTAAGCAATAAGTGGGAGTTCAGGGAACACTCGATTTTTGAAATTTAGATATTTTAAAATGTTTTTAAAGATGTTTTTAATCTTAACCAATATTTAAATGTTTTTTAATCTATAGTTTTGTATGATATTTTAAACTTGTTATTACTGTATGATTTTACTTGTTGTGAGCCACCTTGGGTTCCCTATGGAGAAAAAGACGGCATAATAAATAAATAAATAAATCCTCTCCCACAGTATTGTGCAGAAAATTCTAGGCCATATTCAAGAACACATAGTATGTTTTTTCAACGTTTAGCAAAAGAGGAGTGTAGTTTTTAAAAACTGATCTGATTTTATATTGTTTGCATTACTAACTCAAGCTGAAAATGAAAGTCCAGATTATCGGTAACGTTAAGCACTTTGAAATCCTACTAATTTCATTTAGATTGGTGTGCAGTAGCATCATGTGCATATTTACACTGAAGTAAATTTGACTTTGTCCTGTGCAATGTGCTTCTTAATGTGTTTCAAATTACATTTTTTTTCATGTGTTTATTTTCCCACGAAGACAAACAAGGCTTCAAACACTCAGCTTCAGCTAGGTTGCATATTATGATATCATGTTTGGCTTTCCAGGTTTGAATTTTGAAAAAGTTCATTATGAGCAAAGTATCCACTCACTCTTTCTCTCCTCTGAGACACCATAGATTGATATATTACACATTTTCCAAGCATTGGACTTCGAATGTAATTATGTGACATAAGAAAGCACAGAGCTCTCTTTTGAACCCAATGTACTGTTTATTGTTTTTGCATTGCTTTTAATTTTTTTGTTTGTGTTTTTAATGAACCACAAGGATTTCCTGAACAGCATGATGGACACCGAGCTGGCAAAGCAACAAGGATTAGTAATAGCTGAGAAGCACCACAATTAAGGTAACTGGCATACAAACAACATAGTCAACAGAACATGCGTCCAGTGTGCCCTGTTTTAGTAGGGCTTGTTGTGAGCAGCACATAAAGGGAGCACCAGAGCAACAACTGAAGTTATCTGACAGAATCTGAGGGGAAATTGGAGGATGAGAGCAAAATTAACGTATTAGTTTTATTATTTATTACTTTTTCAGAGTCACTGTCGGTTTTACACTCAAGTAAACATGCACAGGTCTAATCCAGATTAGAACCACTGCAATGCCTTTCTGATGGTTTTGATTTCAAGGCCTTTGACCCCCTCACATAGGGCTTTTGTTTTAAAGAACATGGCATGTAGTTTAGTCTTATGACAGGGCTGGACAAAGTACCTGCCTGTTAGTGACCTATGACCAGTGGAGCAGAAATTGTATCTAACTATGTCTGGAGGGCCGAATTTTGTTCAAACCTATATGAAGGCAATAGTCCGTCACAGGATGGGTGAACTCAGCAGGGCCCAGGGACCATTTCTCGGATTTGCTGGAAGTCCGAGCAGTGAGGTTAAAGAGGAGGGCATGAACAAAGAGGCTAGATTCCATATTTAATTATTATTTTTAATTTGCAATCGTTATGTATTGTAAAGATTGCTACAACTGGTTTTTAAGTGAAAAATTGGTTTAACTTTTTTTTTAAAAAAATTGAATGAAAAAAAATCTCTTTAATGCTTTCTAAAATTTCGCCCTCTAGAGGCCAAAAATATAGTTTTTGAAAAATTAATACATTTTGAGGGAGTCCAAAGGGTGCTGGGGTCCCTCAGAAGATGGCAAAATTGCTCCCATGCACCATAGAAGACATAAGGAACTTTCTGAGAAAAAAAAAACAATTTTTTTTTACAAAGTTTATATTTTTGGTATATATGGGGAGCCAAAAGTACTGGGGAGGGAGGCTACATGCAGCCTGCACGCCCCATATTGCCCACTCTTCATCTGTCAGGTCTGAGACACAGTCAATGGTCTGTAAGGCCTAATGAGGAATTAGAATCTAGGGCATTCATTGAGCAAGACATGAGAACAGTTTAAAGAGTCAAGACTAAAGTACAATACAGGAACTGAAGTAGATGCTGCATGGTTCGGCTAAGACAGGAAGCTGCCCTGGAGGAGCTAACTGCCAATTTGAAAGGGCTTAGTCTAAATGGGTCATCATTAAGAATCTGCAATTACATGACTCAGCTAATGGGGTCAGGGGTTTGTGGCAAGACTCAAGCAGTTTTCTCAAAAAGAACCAGGGAAAATGAGTTTTGGTAGCTGTGGGATGTGTACACACACCGCAAGAGCCCACCTAGATTCTAATTCAACAGTTTGTAGACCATCCAGCTTGCTTTGGAACACGTCAGGTATTTCTTGGTTCAGCTTGGATCTGAATCTGAATTCCACTTCAAAAATGCAAAATCTTCTTGCATCCCATTCCCCATCACTGGAAATCAACAAATTTCTACCCACCCCCTTTATATATATTTGCAAGCATAAGATCCCCTTACATGTCAGACAATAATTGTGGAGGTCTCTGTGTTACATTTCTTTAACTTGCCTTTAAGTTTAAAAAGAATTAACCAATGACTTCTTGGCAGACGTAGCTAATAATTTCAGGAACAGTTGCCCCCTCTAAGGAGACGAACCCTGTCAAGTTTCAGGAAGCTGAGGAAAGCTGTGTGCAAAAGCAGTCTTTACAATATGGGGGATGTCCTTATCCTAATAACTTTTGTTCTGGACAATGCTATACCCAGAAATACGGAACGGAGGTGGCCTTGGTGTAGAAACCTTGTAAATTTTGGAGTAAAAACTTGGGGGGAGAAGTCAAATCTCTATCACCTACACACAATGGTCCCAATAAAAGTCAGGGCTGTATGTGCTTACTTGAACATTAAGGGAGAAAATGCATCCCAAAACTTCATACTACACATATAGCACGTAGTTCACATCTCAGATGTTCATTTTGCTGTTCAGCATGGCTTGTTCCAGAGAATATGGGTGCAACAGGATTTAGATACATACCACCTGTGGGCTACATGTATCTAAACCTCACCCATTCCTGTAGCCCCTTCCAGCTGCAGTTTCCTTTCCCTTACAGTCACTGCAACCACCCTAAGGAAAGGAATGCAAGAAAAATCTCTGTTCACCTTTAAGCTCAGGGTTTTTCCTTTGAGCTTTCTGCTTCATGCATACCAATTCGGGGAGGTTTATGGGGACACTAATCTGCTTGTTAATGAGTCAGGAAAGTACATGCTTTCCAGTTTCAAAAGCAAGCGGGTATCCACCTTTTCTGCAATGTTTAAATGGTGGTAGTGGCGTGGGGTTCTTGGAGAATCCTGGGGAAGCAGCAGCGTGCATATGTGTGTACAAGCCCTGGGCAGTGTAGAAAATGATGCAGACTCTCGGTTTTGGCCACTCCCAGGATACAGGATAGCAGTGTTACAGGATAAGGTTATTGATATATAATCAGAAATGTGTGTGTGTGTGTGTGTGTGTGTTACCTCCAGAGAAATGTTTATATATTTTCAGCCTTACTACAGTTTTGTGCTACTGTACATAATAATATCAGGACTTACTCAGAGTTTGGTGTAGTAACTTAATCCAAGGATGCATTTTAAATGGTTTCTCTTCAACAGTGGCCTGCAGTGATTTTATTCCTTTCACTAGAAGACTATTCCCCACCCCCTGGCCACAAATCTAATGCAACTGCATACATGACAGTTTCGTAATCATCACCCTTTCATCTCAGCTATCTTAGCTATTGAATAATATAAAGGCTACTGAGGCCAGAAAAGCAAGAAGTAGATGAGAATACAGTCATGGATGTATCAAGGAGGGAAAGGACCAATAGACATTGTGTTTGTGTAACAAGATAACACCTTCTGATAGTTGATCTGGGGTAGTCATTTCTATTTAAACCTGTGATAAACATGGTTATGTGAGTTGGTGCTTAGGTACAGTAATGGTGAACCACTTCCAAGTACTCTTACCTAAGTATCTGTTAAATATTGGTGCAGTATGTATGTTGTTCCTAATATTGCTGGGTTTTGTAGCTCTGATGGTGTGATTTCTGAGATCTGCAACTGCTTATAATACTGTGTGAAATGTCTTGATATTGTTCCCAAAGCCCCAATGACTATGGGGACCACTGAAGTGTGTTTCTTCCAGAGGTGAGATGTTTCGATTGCCAGGTCTCTGTACTTTGTTAGTTTTTCCAATTCTTTATTTTCAACTCTGTCATCCCCCAGAATTGCAATGTCAATGATCCGGACATTTCTTCGTTCTATTACTACTATGTCTGGTGTGTACTTCAAGGTGTCTATCAATTTGGATCCAGAAATCCCACAAGAGCTGGACTTCCTCATTTTCTGACATGTTCTCTACCTAATGTTCCCATGGGTTTTTGGAGGCTGGCAAGTTATATTTTTTGCATAATGACGAGTGCACTAATTTTGCCACTCTGTCATGCCTAATTTTGTGATCTGTTTGTGCAATCTTGAGACATTTGCAGATGAGGTGTGACACAGTTTCATCTTTTTCTTGGCAGAGTTGACAATTACTGTTAGCACTGACTCCTTGGATCTTAGCTTTCATCACGTTGGTTTGGAGTGCTTGTTCTTGTGCAGCAAAAATCAAGCCTTCGGGTTCTTTCTTAAGGGTCCCCAGCTTTAGCCATGCCCATGTTGAATTATTATCATGGTTTCCATCAATATTTCTCATGGTCCATGCAGTGCTTTGCTTTTCCAGCTGTTTAATTTATTTTCAAATTGTTGTTTCTTATATTGAACCTTTGTTTCTGTTGTTTTCAAAATATTCTCCATTTTCACTGCCTTAAGTAATTTTTCTATGCTTGTATGGATGTAACCATTTAGGCTTCTTTTGTCCTCCTCTACTACCTGCTGTATTAACAGTAATCCACTGCCTCTGATTTTTCGTGGTAAATATAATCTGTCCACATCACTTTTTGGATGAAGTGTGTGATGCATGTTCATTAGTTTCCGTGTTTTCTGATCCAATTCTTCTAATTTGTCTTGAGTCCAATCAATTATTCCATTTGGGAATCTAAGTATTGGAACTGCCCATGTGTTTATGGCTTTGATTGGATTTCTCCCATTTAATTTTGATTTTAAGATTTTCTGCAATCTTTTGATAGATTCCCTTTCTGTCAGTTCTTTTACTTTTGTGTACACAATGTTATCTTCTTCTAGTATTCCAAGGATGATGATGATGATGAATTACCAGATCACTGGAGATAGGATTACCGCCCTAGTTATTTAAAATAATTATACTTGTCCTAGGTTTGAGGTGATTTGCAGTGAAATACATAAAATAATGCAATGAAATTCAGACAGAAAAAACAAACTGTACAGTGAACCATAAATATCAGCTGCTGAAGAAAACCAAAGGAAAATTTGGAGCCTAGTTCCTAAAAGGTAAGTCTAGTAGCCCCTGGAAGGGAGAGCTGATCCCGGGAACCTGGGAAAATTGGAATAAATGCTCTTCTCTTGCTGCTGCTATGTGATTTCATCTCACATAGAAGGAGGAGCAAAACAGAGCACAGTCTGAGGGTCCAAATCACTGTGAGGGCATCACAGAAATGCAATGTGTACAGTCCACATGCACCTTTCCCTCTGCTCATTGGGACAGAAGACATGTCATTTTTCATTTGCTACAACGTCCAAGTGGTCTTCAAGGGCAGTCCCATGGTCAAATAATAATCAGTCCTTCTACTTACAAAACCTGTAAGCTGTCATTGCAAGATCCCTTGCAATGACAGCTTGTCTGCTGCAGGACAAGGTCAAAGCTTATGCGGGTGAATGCAGTGTATGCAAAGAATGCAGGTCCTGCTCCCCCTTCTAGGAACTAACAGGGTCTAGGAGAGCCTTTGGACTGAAGATATTCCATAATGGGAGCAGCAACAATTCCTTTAAGAGTACTGGGGATCATCTTATCTCTTTTCAGCTAGAGGTTTATTCACTGTCACCCATTTCAGACACTAAGAGCTTGTCTACATGGGCAATCTTGGAGTGGGCTGGTGCTGGCTAAAAAGAGTTGCTTGGGGTTGGGTGGAGATGTGATGTGCCATTTGGTGCCATCCTCACATCCAAATGGCATATTAGATATCAAGCGACCCTGTTTGGTTTGGTTACCAGTTTGCCATATTGTGAAGTGACTTCAGAAGACAGCCACTTCGGGATATTAGCAAATTAAATATTTCCTTTGCTCCTCCGCAAAGGGAGGCAGGGGAAGTGGTTTTTTTTTAAAAGATTCAGCACAGATGCATGGTACCACTTATAAATAAACACACACACACAAATTAGAAAGCTTCCTCCCAGAAGTAGGAGGAGACAGGAGGGGGCATGAGGGGCTTCCCCCTTTCTTGCACTTATCTTAAGGGTACAGTGTGGAATCTGCCCACAGCCAAAAACAAGCCTTGCAGCTATTAGCCAAAGTGAGCCTTCCTGTGGATTTGGCTGTGGGCAGCAGTCAACCAAAGTGACCCTGCAGCTGAATCCATGGCAAGGCTCCTTTTGCCAACATCTCATAGTCAACATGGGGGAAATCTGAGATAGCTCAGTGGAGATGTAGTCCAAAACAACTGGTTGCAAACTTTGTCCCTTTCATGGACTTCTACAAGGACCTATGCGCTTGCTCTGGTGAGCAAGATGACAGGGCTGGACCTGTGGAACTCACTGCAGTTAATGCTGGGACTAACTGAGCACAAATGTGAGCCAGTGGGCCATTTTCTAACTAGCAACAATGGTCAGAGCTCAGAAGAGTTGCTTTTCTATAAGCTAACTGCCATAATCCCATGGCCAGTTTGGCTATGCTGCATGGGGAGCTGTAGCCCCCCCCCCCCCAAGTAGATTTTCCAAGCTCTGACAATTGGATTAATTGGAGAGACTCTGGGACAAACTGATCCAATGCCTTGAGCCTCAGAAGATGCCTGTGTTTCCTGGTTGTTTCTGTTCTATGAATTATCCCTACTGCAACCACTATTCATGGTCTACCACAACAGAACAGATGACTTGTAGGAGATGAGGGAAGGGGATTCTAAACATGCTGTTCACATTAAGCTTGCTTCCTTCTGAGATCTTTTTAATGTTCATCATGTCAGTTTTGGAGACATGCTGTATTCTTTCCTCTCTGCCAGGGTTTGCAAATGATGTTTGTTGTCTGGCCTGAAAGACCCAAAGCCAAGATGAATACTGCTTCTTGAAAAGTTTTCCTTAAACACAACACAGTTCACTTGGTATGAGCAACTGGCTGTGCAATTACAAAATTGTTCTCAGTGCTGTCTCTTGCTGTCCCATCAAAACAAAATGAACGAGGGGAAAAATTAGAGTCTGAAGCAAATTACATCTCCAAGACAGGCAAATTCAGTCAGATTGTCATAATTTATGAAGAGGTATGTGTTGTGCAAGTGTGACACGTCAGATTCTGATCTGGCAGAGTATGTATTTGTAACGAAATGAAAACACTCATTAAATTGTGAAGCAAATCAATCAGTTCCAACTTCTGCTTTGACTATGAAAAGGAAGATCAAAATATTTTTTGCCTTATTATCTGAACAAGATGATGCAAACCTAGAGCAGAAACGTATGGTCACAGGCCCATAAAAATTCAGTTGCACAGTTCTGTTGAAATAAATAGGAGAAACAGATGAACACTGCCATGCTAACGCACAACCCCTATTTATTGCAAGGGAGCGTATGCAAGAGAACTTCCAAGTGAGAGATTCGGGCTTCAGGCTATGATTTAGCACAGAAACAGTTTTGGTAGACTTGGTAGATCACCTAATGCAAAAAGAAGGGCAGAAAATCCATGTTTATTGTTGGGACTATTCACAAGGCAAGGAAGAAAAAAAGCAACTATTAAAGTTTCTCTCTCTGTAGCAGAGGAGGCATAGACATGTGGGTGGTAAGTCCCACAGATGACTCACAATAAAGCACAATAAAACAATTAAAAACAAAGAACCAATCTGTATTGAGAAAATTTTACTCCAGATAGAAAAGCCTAAACCCTAACCTTAACCAGATAAACATCTGCCCTAGAAGGCACAGAGGAGAGGAACAATGGCACATCTGCTCCTTAGAGAGACAAGGAAGGAAATGAGATGGATAGAGGGACCTCTAAGTGCATCAGTCTAACCAAGATGCAGAAGGAAGTAGAAGTCAGGAAGTTGAAAGGACAGACAAACTGCCCTGGCTGCTCCACTCCCAAATATCCTTGTGGTCTTTTGGGCTAAGAGGTGATGCTTGGAAGATGCCGTGACAACATCTGTAAGAGTGGCTTTCAATAGCATTCGGTCTGAGGTAGGTGTAGGACATACTCCAAACCTTGTTCTCTTCTTGGGATGGTCAGAGGAGAGGGTGCAGTGGAGGCTGGAATAAAGGAGGAAGACCGGGAGGACTCAGGGGCTTCCTTCAGGGAAATGGAGGGTGAGGTGGAGACTTCAGAGGAGGAGGAAATGTGGGGAGAGGCCATTGAGGTAGCTGAGGTGGAGTGTGACTGAGAAAAGAAGCCCCAGGCTGAAGCCCCCATGCCCCACCCATTGGGTACAGAAAGGGGTTATGGACAAGGGATCTCAAAGCCAGGACTCCAGGAGCCTTTTGCACCTCTAACATGACCTTGGCATCCGCATTGTCCAATAGGAGCAGTGGTGACACTCCAACCAAACTGCTTTGCTGGTGATGAAAGCACCAGCATGAGAGACAGAGGAGGCTTTAGGAGGAGCGGGCACCAGTATCCCCCACCCAGCTCTACTGACCATCCTTGAAGGTTATTTGACCAGGATCAGAACTCATCCTCCCCTCCTGCTTTTCAAGACTAGGACCCTCAGGGGACCTGTGGCCTTCACAGGGGACCTTCTTGAAAGCACATTCCGGGGTGGGTGGGGGTTAGTGCAGGGAACTCAACCTTCTAGGAAGTTCTTGGAGAGTTAAGTGTTCCCATTTCTGTTGGTTTCTCAGTTGCAATAAACTCTGGTTTTGGTCTTTCTCATTACCTGTAGCCCATGGAGTTATTGCCAGGAGACGTAGCCACCAGCAGCACCACCAGAGGTGGGTTCAGTGGTGCTTACACTTGCTCAGTGAATAATAAAGCAACAAATATCTTAACAAACAAATATACAAATACTGTTAGCACCATAAATCTCAACAAATAAGGAACCCAAAACTTAACTGTGTCTATATCATTTAACCCCAAGACAGGGCAGGACATTCTGTAACCCATGGTCTTTACAACTTCAGTGAGATCATCTCAGTCTCCTCTAGCTATCACAATCTCTGTCTGGCTCAGTCATAGCTCACATGTGTGTGAACATCTGGTGCCTCCTGCACCTGCTCCTATCCTAGCCCATACGATAGCTACTCTGCTTGCCTATATAAAATAATGCTAAATGAGGTTGTAATTACTGGGTCTTTACAAATACAGTAAGAGGTAAAAGCCAAGCTTCTATTTGCATTCTTTCATATTTTTTTAAATCTTTATTTTACTTATGAGAGGTGTCAGAGTGACATACACAATAAAACAGCAAAAGAAAAATCACTAATAAAACCAAGAAACATCATTTGAAGAGATAAACTAAATTAGAATCCTATTAAATGTAGAAGACAAATAAAATAGCAGGCCAAGGAAGGCAAGTTTTAAAACACAACTGTAAAGTTAATTAAGTTTCTGAGGGGGAAAATGATCTTTGTCTGGCATTGAAACATCAACCAGGTTGGCACCATCATACCTCTCTACTGAATGTATACCACAATTCAGAGGTCAACACAGAAGAGGCATGTGGATAAATTGTTATCTGCCAAATTTCAGTGTGGGGAAGCACTCAGAGCAAGGCTTCAGGTATTGATCCATGTACAGGTAAATTTATAACACTTACAAGAAAGCTTCAGAACTTGTCTGTGTTTTAATACATGATTTATCCTTGGGACATTAAGGAGTCTTCCCATGGCTTCTACCTTGGTCAGACCCACACCAAAGGTATACACCAGGGCTGCTTTACATCTATGATCATTGCTTTGCATGATGCCATTTGCGCGTGTAATGTAAGCCACACCAGAGCATTATACTAATGGATGTTTCTTGTTCAAAAGTGGCTAGTCTAATGTTTCCTAACTGAGGGATCTGAATGCCGCATTCCCAGGAACCCCCCTTCCTTCTGTTCTTTTCTAATTGGCTCATTCCTTATTCTTTTATTTTATTTTATTTCTGCCTCCATTTCTGTTACCTGCTCTCTTCCACCTTCAATGCCTCCACTGAGCAACTAACTATTTATTTATTGTTTGTTTGTTTTTCCTACCTCTGGATGTGCAAATACATAGAAGCACAGTAGTTTTCCAAACCAAACCACACCCAGCTGAACTGAAATGTATCCTCCCCATATACCAATGATCCAGAGTGAGTGGGTGACATTAGCAAGGACATCATTCATGAAACACTGCCCAAGCATCTGTCACCGTGACTTGAATTCACTGTAGGTTTGAAGTATGTTTCAGATCTTGCCACTTATCATTTGTATTGTCTCCTTAGAAAAATATACAGGTATCCTGCAGTGTGCCTCTAGCACTGCGAAAAAACAACATAGTTGGAATTATTTTGGAATTAGCACTGAGTTTAGATCCTGCTGATGAATCTTCTTGCATGCATGCATTTCCTAAGACTGGCGGTGCATTGGACAAACCTTAAAGGATATGATAGTGCATAGCATGGTGGTTACTTAAATATGCTAAAAGTGTATTATCAACATTTACAGATTCCAGTTCCCTCTTTGCACCCGTATTCTGCTGACAGGCTTGTCATATGGCTGTTCAGTACCTAGTTCAATGTGGCCTAAGTCTTTTAGATTCCCCCCTCCTCCCATTGCCAGAGAAGTCGATTTCCACCTTTTAAAGAGATGTGAATATAGTTGTATAACAACTGCACAAAAATATTTCCCCCTTTCTTAGGAGAGGTGAATATAATTGTAATTAACATTCATTCATTCAAATATTTATACCTTGCATTTCTTCTAAAAGGGATCCAACTTAAAAGAAATTGATCGATGCCAACATGTTGTTGTTGTTGTTGTTGTTGTTGTTTTTCAACATATATCTTGCCCTCTAGTGAACTGGGTACTCAATTTACCACCCTCAGAAGGCTGGAAGGCTGAGTCAACCTTGAGCTGGCTATCTGAACCTGCTGGGATCAAATCCAGGTCATGAGCAGAGGCTTGATTGCAGTTCTGCAGTTTAACCACTGCACCATGGGGCTCTTTTTTGTCATGTGCCATGACTGAAAAAAGAAAAATCATAGTATTGCCACTAGGGCTCAGCTCCTAGTATAGTATAATCCTGTGTTCCAAACCCCTACTCCGACTCACTTATGAAAATGAATGTTCGGCCTTTTAAGAAGAGAAAAATCCCATCATAAGCCCACAGTTGATTACAACAATATAGTTTATACATTGTACTAGCACACAGGTTGTTTGCTGTAACAGTCTATGACAAATAGGTTCTTTTCAGCCACTGTGCAATAGAAATACTAAGCACAAAAAAAACTAAAAACCAAGTTATAATTTTACAAGCTTAGAAACAACAGTAACTGCTACCAGAATTGATTCTTCAAAAACCTCCAGTTCATGAATGTGCAATTTTGTGCTTCTGTACCCATGATTCAAAAAGCCAGGAAATGGCCCAATATTGCTGCACAATATCATTCCTGCATTGCCAGCAGGAAAAAGGATGTCAAGCTTTACATAGCCTGAATGCTGACCACACTAATGGCAGCAGTCAAGATGGCCTACAGGATATTCCTCTTATGCTCACTACCATTCACAAAGTGACACCTAGCAAGGGAAAAACTCTTTTTTTTTTTTCATCAGTTAACTGCATCTCACCCAAACATAAAACAATTGTCAGGACTGTTTTTCGACAAGTGTGAATGGTAGTGATTGTCGCTAAACACCAAGGTCAAAATCATCCATGCTATGTGAAAGAAAAACAGTGAAGAAAGACAGGGACAAAATCAACTCATTTGAACTGTAGTGTTGGAGGAGAGCCTTGCAGATACCAACAGACAGCCAGAAAAGCAGAAAAGTGGGTGCTCAATCAAGGTCCACCCTGAAATCTTACTAGAGCAAAAATAAAAATTAAAAATAAATTAAAAAATCAGTAAACTGAGGTTATCCAACTTTGCACATATACAGAACTGACTGGGAAAGACAATATTGCTGGGAAATGTGGGGGGTGGGTGGGCAGTAGGAAGGGAAGAAGAGCTAATATGAGACACATTGTCTCAATAAAGGAAACCACAGCTGTTAGTTTGCAAAACCTGAGCAGAACTTACTGGAAAAGACAATATTGCTAGTAAGGGGGCAGTAAGAAGAGAGAGCAGCCTAATATGAGGTGTTGTTGGTTTGCAAGATCTGAGCAGAGCTGATAGTGAGAAGTGATGGCACATAGTATTTTTGGAAATTTTTCTTAATTACCAGACTACTATATAGTGGAAAGATGGGTGGAATGGATGAAATATGTCCGGATATAGGCACCAAAGCTCTGCTGATATTGAGTAAGACTATCCCCAACCACAAAGCAAAAAACAATAATTTTACAGCTTGAACAAGTGAGCTTCTGGATATCTGTTTTGTATTCTTTTTAAAATATATTTTAAAATATTTTTACAACCAGACACAGAATTCCTTTCTCAGCACCAATGCCTGTTTGGCCAGGAAGGTGTTAAAAAGTTTTCCTGAGAGTCAGCTAATTGGGTCTTGACTGACAGGGTCAAAAGTTCAGATTGCTCCACACCTGGAGCTGATTTCCCCTTTGAAGACTGGTGTCAGAAGCCTGGTTTCAGAAATGTGTACTAAAAGCATTCACTGTTGAATGAACACAACTACTCCTTGCTTTTGTAATGCAGAAATACTTTAAATATGCCTTACAACATTGTATACTATTTCCCTGCAGATACATGGCAAAATGTCCCTTTCTGGAAGTCTGTCACTGTATCATTTTCTTTGAAGCAAACCTGTGTTTGTTTGTTTTTTACTGTTCAAAGAAAATCTGTCTTTTAACTCAGCGGTCCCCAACCTTTTTAACTCCGCGGACCGGTTGGGGAAGGCAGGGCACCCCCCCCGTGCTCGTGTGCATGCGCAAAGGAGCAGGAAGGTGCTCGTGCGGGTGCGCACGCACTCGTGCGCATGTGCGAAGGGCGGCGTGGCACTTGGGCGGGTGGGCGCGCACTCGTGCTCATGCACGAAGGGTGGGGCGGCACTCAGGGGGCACTCGTGCGCATGCACGAAGGGTGGGGCGGTGCTCAGGGGGGCACTCGTACGCATGTGCAAAGGGGCTGTGCGGGGGGAGTGCGTGCGGCGGGGTGAGGTCTGTCTCCACGGCCTGGTCCAGCTCAGGCCACGGACCGGCACAGGGCCACGGACTGGGGGTTGGAGACCTCTGTTTTAACTGTTTATGTGAGCTTTTATTGCCCTCCAAATGTCTCCCTTCCAGAGCCATGAAACTGCAACAATGTATCTACTTTGCAATGCTCTTGCTGGTAAGCCTGTTCCACACATGCTCAGTTTATAAGAAAGTCACTGTTTTATGCTTTTGAAAGGTATTTTGGGAGGCTCAATATTTTAGCCCTGTAGCCTGGATTCCTTCTAAATAAAAAAAGTGTTTGAATCCAACCATTCTCTTTCAAGATAAGCAAGAGTGGACATTTCAATTTATTTTATCTGTTTTAAATCTGGGGACGTTTAAGGCCACTTGTTTCTGCACAGGAGGTTAAACAGTTTTACTTTTTAAAAAATTATAACTCGAAAACTCTTTCCCTAAACTTCTCCATATTTGGCATAGAGCAAAAGCAGACTGTCTGCTATATCTGTACCAAATTTGGTGCTGATTTAAAGTCCGGTTTCAAAGTGATTTTTTTGAGGGTTTCCCCATTTTTAGAACTGCCTTGTAGAATGCTGATTTACTCTGTGAGCATAATAACACCAGTGGTTCCTTTTCCCAGTGCCTTATTGCCATGATGCTGTATTGTCAGAAGCCACAGAACTGCAGGAATAGCAAGACTCAGGGAGCCTCAGTCCTTGGGCATCAGAACAATCCAGCAGTCAAGATAATAAGAGCCAGAGTCAGTGGACTGAGTCAGATGACTACTCAAGTAATTTGGGTTTGGTTTTGCTAGGTAAAACAAGGTGGTATTACAGTCTTGACAATCTCCACCCCACTCTCCTTACCTTATAGGGGTT
The DNA here is from genome assembly GCA_037013535.1 of Intellagama lesueurii. Classification (NCBI taxonomy): domain Eukaryota; kingdom Metazoa; phylum Chordata; class Lepidosauria; order Squamata; family Agamidae; genus Intellagama; species Intellagama lesueurii. The sequence continues at coordinate 98,422,135 of JBAJHW010000003.1, forward strand.
CCAGATATGAAAGATTTGTAATAGAGCTTGATCTTTCCAAAGAATTTCCAGAATATTCTGGGCCCCTTCTCTGAATGTTCAGGTTTCAGTTTGAGGAAGGAAACCACATTAGGTACTTTTTTAGACCAAAAATGATTTGAAGAGAAACTCCTCCTTAACTTTCTCAGAGAAATCAGGGAGGCTTAATTGTGATCATTGCTAGGCGGTTTATGTACAGAAATATATAATTAGAAAACTTCAGGCAAAATACAGCCAAGCTGCTCAGTAAGGAGTGCTGCTCAGTAAGAAGTGAAGGTCCTGTCAGAGCACAAGTGCTCAGTCAATATGTACAAAGGGATTATATAATTAACACTTGTTTCAATCTATCTGCCTTCACCCAACATAATCCTGTTCGTTTCTCTTCAGAAGCTAGTTGTGCCGAGTTCTGTAGAAAGTGCTTTCAAGATAGCATAGGGAATCCTAGCCAGGGGTGTTGGCCAGTCTTTGGCTCTGAGTCCCAAGTCTGAGTTTTTTGTACCAAGTCCCGGGTCCCAGGTTTGGAGTCCCAAGACCCAAGCTTTTTCTCCAAAAAGAAGAAGAAGAAGAAGAAGAAGAAGAAGAAGAAAAGAGAAGAAAAGAGAAGAAAAGGAAAGGAAAAGCTTTTTCTCAACAACAACAAAAAGAGTGGGTGGGTGGGTTCCGAGTTGCAAGTAGAGCCCAAGTCATTAAAAAAAGAGTAGCCACCTTGGGTCCTTTGGAGGACAAAGGAGGGATTAAAATATTTTAAATTTTAAAAAGGAAATTAATTATCTTAGGAATGTGGGTTTTGAATTTTTTTTAAAAAAACTTTTAAAACTTTTAAAACTTATTTTTTAATCTTAATGCGTGTTTAATTGCTTTTTAAATATGATATTTATACTGTGTTTTGAAATATTGTTTTATCTGGTGTGAGCTGCCTTGGGTCCCCTATGGGGAGAATATAAATAACATACATAAATAAATAAAATTATTGGCCAGTATCCTATTGCTAGTCCCGATTAGAGCAAACCCATAGGATCTATTGCTTAATGATAAGTCAAGACTTACATCCCGTTTAGTCAATAGTTGTAACAACCTTTCTAAATGTAATAGAGCCCAAGAAGTTCTGCATAAAGAACCCACACTTTTATACTTGTTTATCTGAGACCATAAAAAGAATTTAAATGAGAAAGCAAGCTGTTAATCTTTTTGTATATGCTTTGTTTTGTTTCTGCCCACCCCATCCCCCATTTTAGGAAGCATGCATGTTTGATGCTTGTGGTAGAAAAGAGTGATGCAGTATTTAATAACAGCATTTGCTCCCTGTGCTCTGGTGTGTAGGAGGATGAGAAGGCTTTCTCTTCTTTAAACCAAGCACTGATTATAAAAACATGACAGAGAAGTGTTGTGATAACAGGCAGAGCTGTCAATGTTTCTATTTCTGCTGGCAATAGGCACTGGATCTCTCCTCAAAAATTTGTGGTTCACTAGCACGTAGAGCAAAAAAGCTTTTCTTTATCTGATATTTGAGTATGTTGCTGGGGGAATAAACAGTATGCAGTAATAGTATTTTTAATGCTTTTCAAATAAATAATGAAGTCAGTGCATTTCTACAATATTTGTAGATTCAGCTCTCCGTCTTTATGTTTGAACACACCTTTGTTATAAGAACCTGGTGCAGCTGGGAGGAATGTGTTTCTTCTTTTGTGGGGGTGACGTAATTACTCAAGACCTTCCTTTGGGATTTATGCGTTGGAAGTGCAATGTTTATGCCAAGATTTGGCCAGTGTAGTCAGTGCCAAATTCATAAACTGACTACAGAAAGAGTCACCAAGTTGTCAAGATGGTAACTTTTGTGCCATCTCTGTCAAGCTCTTAATTATTTTATTACAGGAACGTACAAAAGCTGTAGGCAGCAGGCATCCTTTTTAGAAAGGCTGTTGCCCTTTTGTATCACCAAAAAATATGCTGATTCTGAAATGGCTGTTGCTTCATCTCAGACTTCTCAAACCTAGAGAAGACATGTCTTTTCTTTATTCATAATCAAAAGCCATGTTGATGGATTAGATTAATTTTTCAATGGATTGTATACATTTTAGTAAATGAATTGACTAACATTTATTTCATTTATTTAATTGGGAAGGGCAGCAGTGTGGAGGATATATGGGTGCATAAATAAGGTCCCTACTTATGCTCTTGCTCTGGGCTTTTGGGTGCCATTTTGATCTCAGCATGTTTAGCACAATGATCAGCAAGGCATCTGGTAAGCCCATTCAGGTGAGCACGGTTACAAAGCTCCCATGATCCAGTTCCCTTCTTATGTGTCTGTACTCTGTACAGACACATACGAAGATAAGAACAGAAGAGTAGTGCTGGCTCAGAGCCAGTGTTGGCTTGTCCATAAGGGCAAGTGGCATGCTGCCTCCTTCAGGCTCAGGCAAAAGCCAGCCGCCCCACTCCTGCCTCTTTCTTTACCAGAGGCAAAGGGCATCTCTCTGCGCATACCTGTAAAATCTTGTTTACTGTTTGTCTGAATGAGGTAAGAGACACCAACTGCAAAGGTTTGCAGCCAAATCTTACCTAGTTCAACACAGTGGCCAATCAGTTGCGGTGCACACTGCCATCCCCACCCAGTGCAGGGTCTGTGGGCAAGCCCTCCTCCATTCCCATATCATTAAACTCCAGACTCCAGTCTTGCTCTTCAACAATGAGATTTATTAACATCGGTGAACAGGGTGCAGCAAGGAGTTCTCTCCACTTGTGGAAGCCACCCAGGTGGCAGAATTATTGGCACTTGCTCTTGGTTTGACTCAGTCTGGTCCAGTTCCTGCGTTAACTCCACTGGGACCCAGGAGTCCTTAGTTTCTGTTGGGGACCAAAGGTAGGTGCTCGCAGGACGGAAAGTTCGTAGGTCCTCACACAATCACTGCCCAAGCCTTGCCAGCATGGCTATTGCTACGGCTGCAGCTGGAGGCATTGCTACTACTCCTTCTGCCTTTGCTGCCTGCAGCGTTGCCCCTGGCTGAGTGTGGAGTCAGGCTGGCCTTCCATGATGGCAGCAGTCATGGTGTTGGGGTTTGGGGTGAGGGCTGGCAACCCCTTGCTGCCTCCCTGCTCAGTGCCTCCTTCAGCTCCTCCCGAGTGTCTCTCCAAGCATCTTCTTCCTCTGTCTCCAAGGTATCTTCCCGTTCTCCCAATGGTGCCTTCCATCTGTCATGGCCTCCTCCCCCTCCTGGGTCAGTCAACCCTGCTCCACACCTTCCTCAGACCCAGTGGTATATTGGTCTGAAGACCATGATTGGATGCCTGGGGTGGGGGCTGAGGAACCATCAGAAGTGCCAGTTGCCTATGAGAAGTCAGACAGCAGGACATGGGTGGAACTGTACACTCCAACTTACATTCCCTAGTACACTGCCTGATATATTGCAACATCCTGAGTCATGTCCCTAAACACCATGAATTCATCTAACACATTTTAAAAGGCATCCAAGTTGGCACTCCTCACTACATCTTGTGGCAGTGAATTCAACTATGCTCTTTTGTATTGTGTTGACATTGACCTTGTTAAAGATTTGGTATACCTTGGTTCAATCAGCAGACCAAATGTAGACTGCAGACAAGAAATCAGAAGATTGAGACTCGGGAGGGCAGCTATGAAGGAACTAGAGAAGAGCCTCAAGTGTCAAAATGTGTCACTGGAGACTGAGACCAAGATCATCAATACATTTGTATTTCTATTTATTATGTGAAAGCTGGACAGTGAAGGAAGCCAACAGGAAAAAAGTTGATTTGTTTGAAACATGGTGCTGGATAAGAGCTTTGAGGATGGACAGCCAAAGAAAAAGGAAAGGGAAAAAAAAGAAGAGAAAAGAGAAAAGAAAAAAGAAAAGAAAGAGGAAAAAGAAAGAAAAGACAAACAAGTGGATCCTATATCAAATAAACCGCCCAGAGTGGCCTTGGCAGCCAGATGAGTGGTACAGAAGTTGAATGAATGAATGAATGAATGAATAAAATGATAAAGCTGAAACTATTGTACTTTGAGCATATAATGAGAAGACAAGACTTGTTGGAAAATACAGTCATGCTTGGAGAAGCTGAAGGCAGCGAGAAAAGACAATGACCAAATATCAGGTAGATTGGCCCCACAAAGGAAGCCACAAGCCTGAGTTTGTAAGAGCTGAGAAGGGCTGTTACTGATTAGACATACTGAAGGGCACTCATTCTGAGAGTGACCATAAATCAGAGACACATAAAAACATGCACACAAATACCTGCAAGGCAGCCATATGCAGGGAAACACTGGAGCAACAGTTTTGGTGTGTACCCATAGTCCCTCTACTCTTCCAGCTTTCTTGTATGCAAGCAAATATATAATATTATATATATAATTACATATACATATATATACAGATACATATTCTTACTGAATATACTGAATTCTGAAAGATCTAATTGTTATACACATTAGATTAATGCATTTTTAATATCAGTTCTGTTTTAATGCATATACATGCACAGCAGATTTGGTGTTGGCCCCTGATTTCTCCATTCTTCCTGAGGCATGCAAGGTAAATAATAAGGTGAATAAAATTTTGACTTTCCAAAATCAAAACTAAAGCAGCTCAAAGTTCCCAGTAATATTGTTAATATGATGATAACTAGAGATGGGGGTATACGTATTCGTATATGTATACAAATACCCCCGTGCAGGTGGAGAGAACGAGGGTCCGGCCCCATGGTGCCGGACGGTCCACTCACTGATCCGCTGCTGCCGAATACCCCCATCTCTAATAATAACCACAGATTGTTCTGTTTTTCCTCTAAGAAATATATTTCCCTTTTCTTTTCTTTTGTATTCTTATCAGGAAATACTTAATAAGTCAAAGTTAAGAAATGGAGTGTTAAGCACCACAGATTCTTAACAGAGAAAAATCTATCAACTCTCTATTCCTTTACTCTCCCTCACTCTCTTTCTTCCTTTTTCAAAATATCAGTGCAAACCCAGAACTAGGAATGTTCTTTTTTCTCCTTCCTCCTGCCCTTGCCAAAAGCTGAGGAAGAAAATGTCAAAGATTTTTCATCTCAGGTACCCGATAAGATTATATGCAGTCACTTTCCTTTGAAGACCCTGAGAGATGGAGAAGGAGAGATAGAGGGAAATGGTGTTTACTGTCTTTCAGAGCCTTAGGGAAGAACTTCAGTCTGAGCCAGTATGCTTTTAATTAGAAGCAGCTATGAAAAGCTGTCATCTCTGTTGTATTTTTTTTGCTAGTCTCCTTTCAGAATTTTTTTTGAGGTACACTTGTGGTGTGGATGTGATTGGATGTGTGTGTACATCTTTGAGTAAGTGTGTGAGAGAGACTCTGCATGCCATCAGATTACTTTTTATGTAATTCTTAAAAGTGCCTCAGAAACAACAGTGGCATGTTTTTCTGTATTGGATGGAATCTGTACACAGCTTACAAAGTTCAGGCTTCTTCTTCTTCTCTGTGTAAGCCTGTGCCAAATACTTGCCTGCATCTATGCGTAAATACTACAGTGGTATTAAATGCCTACTCTTAAATGGTTTAAAGACTTTTCTGCCACAATCCTGTGATTGTGAGAGGGTGTCCTAAGAGCGGAAGGATACATTGGCCCTCTCCTTCCTGAAGAAAAGCGAAAAATCTGCAACTAGAGAGAGAGTTCTGACTTTGGATTTTCCTCTCATTCTCCATAAAAACTTCTGCAGTCTTTGCTTACTCATTTTAAGGGAAGGAAGGTCCAGATGTGCATAAGGGAGGGAGTCTAGGGCAGTGGTTTCCTACCTTGAGTAACCCAGGTGTTCTTGAACTCCAGTTTCCAGAAGCCTTCACCAGCAGCTGTGCTTTCCAGAGTTTCTGGGAGTTGCAGTTCAAGAACATCTGGTCTACCCAAGTTTGGGAACCATTGGTCTAGGGGAAGATGTGGATGCAAAAGATGTGGGGGGACAACAACACATGGATGAGGGGGAAGGGGAAAAAAAAAGAAAAGAAATGATGTTCCATTATCTCTTCTGCTCTGCTAGCATTACTAAATGGAGACCTCCAACATCAGAGCTCTATGGCCAACTTGAAAAAGTGTGTCAATGAAAGAAGCCGAAATATAGAAATAGATATATAGTGTGCCAATTAAAGAAACACGTGTGTGTGTGTGTGTGTGTGTAGATGTATGCACATGCTCACACATTTATCTATCTGCACAGCCATGGGAATTGGCTAGCTAATTAACTACTTTAGAAGCTAGTGTTTTGTGTACACGTGTATGTGCGTAGTCATACTATTTGAGTCTGTGACTAATACACAGAAAAATTGTTAGAATTTTCTTGTAATGCAAGCAGTGCACAGGAAAAACAATAGAAATCACAACATAGAAAAGTGTAAAATGGTATCACCACCACCCATTTCACATGGCGGCCTCGCGGTTGCTAGAGGAAGCTGAGAAGAAGGCTTGGGTGTGCTTCTGGAGCAGCTATGGAGGAAATGGAAAAGGTTCCCAAGAATAAGGGTATGTTGTTGGAGGCTGTAGTGATCACCCTGCCTATGCATATGTATAAGTGTATCGGCATGCACCAATAAGAGTTGTTGGGAGGCGGAGCCAGTGAAACATAAAGGGAGGGGTGAAGCAGAGAGGAAGAGCAGAGTGGGGAGTTGAAAAGCAGTTAAGAGTGTTAGAGAGAATTAAGTGTGGAATAAGTTATTGCGAAACTACTGAAAGCTTTAACGTCTTTTAGGAATTTACTTAAGTGAAACTCGGGATTTGAACTATATTCAATAGACTTGGTTTTATTAAAAGTTACATGCAGTATGGACCTCAGTCTTTCCAAGTAAATAATGTTGACAGAGATCAACTGGTGGCAGCGTTAAATAGGAACGTGGCGTGGGCCTTAGATTAGTGAAATAATCCAGGGACACGCAAGGGGCACGTCACAGAGGCCAAGGCCAAAATTATCCCATGCCATGGTATTCCCAGTTACCAGGTATGGATGTGAAAACTGGATAGGAAAGAAAGGGGAAAAATTAATTCATTATTTTTTATTTATTTAACACATTTCTATGCTGCCTTTCTCCCCAAAAGGACCCAGGGCGACTTACATTACTAAAACAGTATTTAAAAGCTAAAATGCCAAGTATACAAATATTTAAAAAGAATTAAACAAGTACTTTATTAAAATGGTAACTAAGATCATTATTAAAACACATTTAAAACAACAGAGCACAACAGTCCATTTATTTATTTTATTTTTATTTTTATTTTATTTAACTTATATGCTGCCCACACTACCCAAAGGTCTCTGGGTAAAACCCCATTTAAAACCCCTCTCAGACCACCAGTCACTAAGGAAAAGCTTGCCTGAAGAGAAAAGTTCTTTGCCTGCTTCTGGAAGGACAGCAAAGATGGGACCAGCCTAGCTTCCCATGGGAGGGAGTTCCAGAGTTTGGGAGCAGTCTGGGAGCCATAACAAAGAAGGTCATCTCTTATGTCCCCACCAAGCACACCTGTGAAGGTGGTGGGACTGAGAGAAAGGCCTTCCCTGATCATCTTAATGCCCAGGCAGGCTCATAGATGGAGATGTGGTCTTTTAAATAGCTTAGACTCAAGCTATTTAGGGCTTCATAGGTTAAAGCCAGCACTCTGAATTGTGCCTCTCAAGAAACAGGCGCAGCTGGCACACTAGTTTTAACTGTGCAGAGGAACTGGCTACCGCTGAAACCTGGGCATCCAGGCTCAGAGATGAATCCAGGAACCTGTGTTTTCAGAGGGAGTGTAACCCCATTCAACACAGGCTGCAGCCCTATTCCTTGATCTGGTTTTCGACTGACCAGGAACACCTCTGCCTTGTCTGGATTAAGTTTCAGTTTATTCTCCCTCATCCACTCCATTACTGACACCAGACACTGGTTTAGATCCAAGACAGCTTCCTTGGAATTAGATGGAAAGGAGAGATACAGTTCAGTGTTATCAGCATATTGGTGACACCAAACCCCAAAACTCCAGACGACCTCTCCCAGTGGTTTCATGTAGATATTAAATAGCATAGGGGACAAAACAGATCCCCGAGAAACACCACAGGCCAAGGTGTCGAACAGGAGTCCCCCAGCACCAATTGAAGTGTTAGATAAGAGTTTTATGGATATCACAAACTGCTGGAAAGACCATAAATGGGTTCTAAATGAAGCCTGAACTCTCACTGCTACTCTGGTGGTGAAAGTTCAGCCAGCTTCTCCTTTTGGCCCATGCCTATTTTCCTCATTTAAATAGCATAAATCTCATAGCTGGTATGTTCTTATCTACCTCATCAGAGCTACAGTGTGACTCTCTCAATGGCCAGCACAGGTTGCACTAGCTACTGGATTGCTACCCCTGTCTTGGCTCATCAGCGTGCTGGGTGGCAAGGTAGAGGAGAGAAGGTTCTCAGGGCAGACTGGGGAAGAGAACTTCCTTCTCCACCCATGCAGAAAATGTAAAATATTCCTCTCTCCCCGAATATTGTACTCCTTCACACAATCTTCCTGAGCCACCCTCTTTCCATTATTGTATGCTTTTCTCTGTATGAGTGGGTGCCTCATCATTTTTGTATGGGATCTTTGCCCCATATAAACATGTCACCACCTTCTTGTTGGTAGTTGGGTTCCTGGGCTGGATGCCGTTTGGAAGGCAAATATGGCCAAGATGTATTGGGTACAGCTGAAGTGCCTTGGCATAGCATAGGGTGATGGACCAAAACATCCAAGATCCTCCCATACTGACCAATGAAACCCCTCTCCCCCTGTGTGCAACTGGGAGGGAAAACAATAGGACGCCAATGAGCAGGCCTGCATAGGTATGAGCTACTGCTTGATTCCTCTGACAAGCAAATGGGCCTGTTTCCTCCTGTTTTGAGGGTCCCTTTAAGGGATGTTGGCTGCAAAGACTTCAAGATCATGACCATCTCACTCTTAGAGGGGTCAAGCAGCAGCAACATTGGCAAGTCTTTGGTACCAAGTCCCGAGTCCCAAGCCCTAAGTTTGAGTCCCTATCAAAAGCAAGCTTTTTTCCCCAGTATAAAAGGGAGGGGTGTGTAGGTTCTGAATCCTGAGTCAAGTACAAGTCATTGGGGAAAAAAACAAAACCCCTGAGTCTGAGTCAAGTCACCGGTTTGACTTAAGTCTGACTTGACAGTGAATCCAGTGACTTGAGTCCCCATCCTGGTCAAGCAGTAGCTCACATCTATGGAGGCCTCCTCCTTCTCCTCTTGTTTCCTCTCCCAGCTGCATGTGGGGGGGGGCAGGGGTTTCACTGATCAGTAGGGGGGACTTTGCATGCTTTGGGCCATCACCCTATGCTGTACCAAGGCACATCAGCTGCTACCAATAAAAAGGGCTACGGTTCACCTTAACTGAAGTATTTGCCCATATTCTCCCTTCGCACATTCTCCCATCTTCCCACATTATTGCTACTGCTAAAAAATAAAAATAAAAAATAATCCTTAGTCAAGTACAAGTCATTGTATCTTGTATCTTTTCCTCCTGGGCTGATTCTGTTTCACTTTGCTTTACCATTCAGATTATAGCATTTTTTTTAAAAAAAGGATTGAAAGCAAATGGAAGAGGCAGTGAAAAGGTGTGACAAAGATCAAAGTGAACAACAGGCTCTCTTTTTATAAAGATGAAAGATGGGCTTGATTTGCGTTCCGTAATGTTACTCAGTTGCTGTGCTTCTCAGTATTGATTATAGTGTATCAAGTTTTTTCAGAAGAAAGCATGTGTATTGTGACATTTGCAATGCATGCGGAAGTTCATAGAAATACATATTTCAGCAAACACTTGTGTTTTTTTACAAGTTATGCTGAAATTGCAGGTGATTCTAAAATAAACAAATATACAACTGTACTATATCATGAGTCAATGCATTCTCATCATCAAGGAGAGAAAATGCCTCATTTCTCCTTCTTTCCCCCCCAAAGCTGAGCTTTATTGCATTCTGCACCCTTAGGAGCTCATTAGTTGCTATGGAGAGCCTCTACACAAATAATGTATATTATGCAGCAATCCAGGATTGTAATGAACTGAAAACTCCAGGAAAAATTAAACACTTCAGTGCAATTCAGAAGGAAGTGCTAGATTGCTTTGAGTGATAACTTAATAGTGTGTGTGTGTGTGTGTGTGTGCACATGACATCTTGGAGAGGACCCAGGGGAGAGGGATTTTGCAGGTGACATCTGTTGTTGCCAGTTGGCAATGCCATTTATGCAAATCAGTGGCACGTGAAAAACGCTGAAAGTAACATGGATCAACTTGGCTTGAATTACAAATTAATTTAGGCAAAGACAGCAAACATAAGGCCCAGGGGCCTCATCAGGCCCTTTAAAAGATCCCCAGTGTGTCTTGCAGTACAAACCACAGCGTGCTATATGGAAGACTGAGCTCAGCTGATGTCCCTCGTGGGCCAAAGGCTCATTCAGTCATAGCTGCCACGTGTGACACAGCAGGTGATTCTCTCTCTCTCCCTCAGATCTTTCAGACCGACAGACAGACACCTGTTGATTTTTAAATATATAACATAATGACAATGAGCAGGAAAATACATTAAAATAAATTATGTTTCAAAAGAAAAAAAAAAGCAAGATGATTGAAGGTTTCTAAGGTGAGCACCAGCTGTTATAAAGGGATTAAAACTGCAATTTGCATAATTATCTATTAAAGCAGTAAGTTGCAGCCCATCAAATTATGGATTCAAAGTGACACTATTGTATAGTTATTGTTTTTAGCTTTTAAATATTGTCTTTTAATGATGTAAACTTCCTTGGGTCCTTTTTAATGAGAAAGGTGGGGTAGAAATATTTTAAATAACAAATAAATAAGTAATTTAAATAATTCAAAAATGAAAGGGTCAGTAAAAGTCCATCAAGCACTGTTCCCGTGACTCTATTGTAGAAATTGTCAATATAGATAAATGAATGGCATGACTTCATCAGCATCATAGAACTGCAGAGTTGAAAGGGAGCCTATGGATCATCTAGTCCAGCTCTCTGGACTAGATGATCCAAGGAGGCACAGTGGGGAATTGAACTCCCAACCTCTGGTTCCACAGCCAGATACCTAAACCACTGAACTATCCATCAGTTCAGCAAATATTACATTTTGTATTAGAACTTGCATTAGAATCACCAAGCCAGCATGGTACATGGAATTTTTTTTTTAAAAAATGAAACAAATTATGAGGAGTGTGCTGATGCAGCATGAGAGATTTGATTCACCCTTGTGTATGTGGCAAACAAATACAAATTTGTTGAGTCCAAGAGTCACACTTTTCCCCTTCAGAAAGGAAGACATGGGGATGATGGTAAAGAAGAAGGAACTTTGATGTTAGAAACAACCTGAGCAACACAGAGATCACTTCACAGTAACATGTTTGTGGACCGGATCTCAGACCATCCAGCCACTAGGAAACCCATAACAAGCCTTAATTCCTACAGGCCTGACCATGCTGGGCCAGCCAAACTTTTCCAGAAAGTTTTTCAATAAACTTTGTCTGTTTGCATTGACTTCATGCATTTTTGTGTGTTAACTATATATATATAACTTGAGTGTGCAAATCAGAGCACTTTATGTTATGCCCACACTGTTTCTCTATTCTCCATCCCCATTGGCACACATTTAATTTGAAATGTAAATTTCTTTTGAGAAGGTTAATTCATTAAGTAAAGCACACTGCCAAAATATCCAGATGGACACCAGTGACAAAATACAGCACAGGTATAAAAAAAACTCTATTATTTTAAATGTCATATATTTTCACAAGAGGGAATTTAATTAATGCATGGCTTAATATTCCCCACAAAGGCTGTCCAAAAAAATATCATTTAGTGGTAAACACATTGCCAGGAGATAGGTTTAAATTATTTAATGTGACATATGGCTTGCTAGGCTCATTAGCCATCGCATATGACTTCTTCCTTCACTACATATTGTGGATGGTGATGCTCAGTTCATCTGCTATTATGAGGGTCACTTCAGGAATCCTTTGTGAATTCTATGTCCAGGTAATCTAAAAAGCCAAAGTTTGGCTACTGTACCATTCAGCTATATTCCATTCCCTTTATTTAAATAACGTGTGGAAGCAGCCAGTTAGAAATACCAAATCTAGTCAGAAATTGCACAAATTGCATTTAATGTGTAATCAATTTCATTTCCTACTTGAAAGAAGTACATATTACATTGCATTATAGCTGTAACTTTGTGGGGACAACTTCTTGCCTTTGTGGTATGACTGCAACTTTAAAGTTACTTTAAAATTAAAATTACACTTATACCACAAAAGGGTTGACGTTTATAATTACAGGTATATGGTCTTGGTCACTGAAATGTGAAGGACAAATGCTGCATGTTTCAAATGCTAGCCCATGCTGTGCCTCATGTTGCCGTCTCATGTTGTGGCTCAGGTATTGAGGCAATGACAAGGTGCATAAACGGAGAGACTGTAGTGTGGGATTTAGTGAGTCAACTGCTCCATAAGTTCCATTGATTCAAACACGCCTACTCTAACTGTGACTTACTTTAGCACAGTAAGTTGCAGTTTGAGTAGGCCCCTTTGAACCAATGGAATTATAGAATTATAGACTCACCAAATCCCCACTGATTCAATGGGCCTACTCTACTACTCTTTACTACAGTAATCAACAGGATTTTGGCCATTGTGAACATCAAGAGTTATGTTTTAAAACCTGTAACTATAATTGTAACTAACTCTTTTTGGTGAGCCTTGAGATTGTAACTGTATGATGACAAATAAATTTGAGGGGAAGGATGGTGGTTAGCCGTGTTAGTCTCTTGCATGATAAACAATAAAGCATATGTATTCCCTTAAAGACTGAGGGATTTTATTTGGCATGAGCTTTCATGGACTGCAACACATTTCATCAGACAGTATTGAAAAAAAATTATGCTAAAAGTAACTTGTTAGTCTTAAAAGGTCACAAAACTCCCTGGCCAGCATTCTGCTGGAGGTTATTGTGCATGGAACTAGAATTGTAAAGCCTTTTGTGGCCATTTGGGAAGGTGCCTGTGATACACTGGCCACAGCACCAAATACCCATGACTGCTTCCACAACTTCATGTGTGCAATAACCCCCCACAGGATATTGGCCTTTGTTGTTTCAGATATTTACATTAGCTGGTAGTTCAGCAACTGCTGAAACAAGCATGTCACCAGAAAGAGGCAAACCACTGGCAGAGGCCGGCCATCTTTGTAAGGCCTGGTGCATGTTCCCAGACCCTTGTGAAGCTCCTTTGCTGCTCCATGGCTCCAGAAACAACTGAGTAGACCACCAATGTGGAGCAGGTTGTGGGGTACTATTGGCTAATAATAACATTTTAAAAAGCAGTAGGTGGGACATGCTCTTCAAAAGTATAGCATAGGGACAGGGGGACAGGAGTGGGATGCTAGCCAGGCCACCCTCCTCCAATATGTCCTGATTCTCTTTGAGGTACATCACCCGCTGATTAGCTTGTTCTAGGGGTGGGAGGGGGGAGTATAATTTTGGGATGCTGATGTGTATGGCGGTAAACAATTGTAAATAAACCACTAAACAACAATCTGATTTATCAGACCCACTAGATGTCATCGAATAATCACATACATCAATTGATATGTCTTTTCATATAAAAAGTAAGTAGAGTCTAATATTTACATTAAATAGATTTTGCGGGTTAAAGAAGTAAAATCGTCCCGATCCTACATCTTTTCACACTCAGCTCCATTGCTTGAAGCAGTTTAATCCACTTGTTTGTCTTTCTGGCATTCCAGCATATCTGTAAAGCTTTCCTCCAGCACCATATTTCAAATGAATCAATTTTTTTTCCTGTCAGCTTTCTTCGTTGTCCAGCTTAAATGCCCACAAATAATAATAACGAACACAATGATCTTGGCCTTGGTCTCCAGTGACACATCCTTACATTTGATGACCTTTTCTAATTCTTTCATTGCTGCCCTTCTGGGTCTAAAACATACACATGGGTAAAGTTGTTTCTGATTTTATACGAATTCTTGGAAAGTGCATTAAAGTCCTTCAGTCTGAAAGGCTTTACATCTTAAAGGAGCAAACCTTCAGCCGGTGACAGTTGCATCCCTCAGTTGCAGAATTATTTGCTACATGGTAGTTCATAAACTTAAATAAGAAAAATGATTTTTTTTAATTTTTGTCCCTGGAACACAAGGTTTTATCTGTGAGTTAGAAAAAAGAAATATTAAATGAAGGAACTGAAAACAATCAGGTCTATGGTACCCTTTGTGTATAAGGTGGAATAATATCCTTTTCCTTCACAGTTGCACTGTGACTGTGATTCAGAAGACCACTGGCCATTTTCAACTGAACCGTTTATTAACTGGCCACCTACCAATGATTGACTATGAATACATGGTGAACACAAGCAGAAGGGTGCCATCACACTCAAGTTCTGCCTATAGTCTTCTGATTGGTCACTGCTGGAAACAAGATGCTGGATTTGACAGGTCTCTGGTCTCATCCACAGTGGCCCTTTTTATGTAACAGGAGGGCAGATAAGTTTTCATTTCTTGCCTAAGGTAAAGGTAAAGGTAAAGGTTCCCCTTGACAATTTTTGTCCAGTCGTGTTTGACTCTAGGGGGCGGTGCTCATCCCCGTTTCCAAGCCATAGAGCCAGCGTTTGTCCGAAGACAATCTTCCGTGGTCACATGGCCAGTGCGACTTAGACACGGAACGATGTTACCTCTCCACCGAGGTGGTCCCTATTTATCTACTCGCATTTGCATGCTTTCGAACCGCTAGGTTGGCGGGAGCTGGGACAAGCGACGGGCGCTCACTCCGTCACGTGGATTCGATCTTACAGCTGAAGATCTACAGACCTTACAGCACAGAGGCTTCTGCGGTTTAACCTGCAGCGCCACCATAGGTTAAATGTGACTCTTGGTTCCTGTGACCTCTCACCACTGTTGTCTTCTCTTTCTGCTTGCCTACATCATCCTGTTAAACTCTTTTCCAGAACTGACTTGACAGTAGTGAAAAAACAGGGGGCCAGACTCACTGTAGCTACTCTGCCTCCTGCTTGTTCTGAGATGGGAGCACTCAGAGCGAGCAGGAACAGGGAGGGCCTATGAATTATGTCTGGGATATTTTCCATCCCCAACACATCTTCCAGCCTACCGACAGGGCTCCAGGGGATTTAATGCACAAAACACAATAGGCTGCCACCAGCTCCCATAAAAATATTAAAAACCTCAGTAGCTTGGATGAGACTAGGACTTGGTATTTAGTTCCTCTTATTCACCTTCCAGACAAAAGCTTGAAATAATTTTTATAGTTTATTTTTAAAAAAGAAAAAAAGAGAAAAAAGGAAAATTCAAAAAGGAAACAGATCCAGATACAACAGCAATTGTGGTTACAGGATTACAGCATTCAAAAACAGAAACGCACGAGAAAAAAACAACAGCTCTAATTTACCCTATCTATCTCATACCTAAGTAGGGTGATGGAGTAAGAGCGAGGGACACTCCAAATGTTCCCTGGTTCCTTTGTGCAGGACTCCTCATGAGTCATGCTGCAGCCAAGAAGCAAAGCACAGTCTCCATAGAGGTATGCCAAACTCAGAGACTCAGTTTCTCAATTCCCATTTTATACAAAGGAATAGGCCATTAGTGCTTGAGGCCAACAATCACATAATTATTCTCAAACCACTTTAGTCATTCTCACAGTACAAAAGACATGTCTTCTTGCCAGCTCCACAATCTGCATAACCTTCAAGTTAAGAAGCAAGATAATTCCTGTCTCACAGATACAAACAATTGTGACTGCTTTGATATACAAAATATAGGTTTTAGACCCCTACTTTGATGTGCTCTTGATCTGAGTCCTTCTTTGAAGTTGCCCATCCACAGGAATACAGGAACAGGAGTGGGGAGGAAGTGCAAACAGGCTATCTCCAGATGACCTTTTGTCTTGTTGGGTTACATTCCCATGTATTTACAGGCACACAGAAAAGACCAGAAACTGATTTCTATTTTTCCCATTCCCCAAATCCTCAGTCTCTTTACAACAATACACAATTATTATTATTGCCATTATCATTATTAATTCACTTGAGATCTCCATTGGGAGGGAACCTAATTCTACCCCAATTGCTTGCACTTCTAGAATTTAGGAAATTTCAAACACACAGAGAGAGAGAGAGAGAGAGACAGACAGACAGACAGACAGACAGACATCTGTGATTAGAATTACCATGTGGCTATTTATTATTTATTTATTTAAGATATTTTAAATAAATGACAGATTGTTTTAAAATACAGTTTAAAGGTAGGACTTTTTCTGTATTGGATTTCTCCTTCACACAAAGTGCTATATAAAACCGGCACAATAGCATTCCTTGTGCAAAAGTAATATTGGGAGAATTCATGGGCTGATTAGAACCCGTCTGAGTGTGGATATTCTGGATACTTCCAATGGTTTTTAATCAGTTTCTTTATGTTGACACCTAAAAACATAAATCATAAATGGGATGAACATATGTTTGCAAAACTGGATATTACACGGGTACAGTGATCAGGAAGTGGCAATTGACTTTGGTTCTTTGTTAAACGTGTCTTCAGTGGGAAACCTGATACACTGTGTGAAGTGGCACTTGGTTGCCTTCTTGTCTGATGCCGGTGTGGAGAACCGGTGGGTACCTCAGGTGTTGTTTGACAGCAACTACCCTTACCCCTCACCTTTGGCTATGCTGGCTGAAGCTGATGGGAGTTGTAAGGCCACAAAAGCTCTACCCTGGTCTAGCTTCAGAGCCAAGCTATTGATTTTCCTTGATCTCAGTAACAATTTTTGGTTTGACTCTAACCATCTGTCTGGAACCTTTGAGGACTCCAGAAGCTTAGCTGATATGTAGAACTATATTCTGCAGTGGGGCCCTTACTGAATACTGCCATGTGCAATAATTTTATTGAGTTTCAGGAATATTTTATGTTTGTAGGCACCTGAGATTTCTCCATTTTGTACAACCCAGTTAGACATAATTAATGGCTTAAACTCTTGTAAAGCTGGACAGCTTTTTCTTTTCTCTCTCTCTCTGCTTCATTTCTCATGTGAGGCTGTCAAAGTTCATTTTGGAAATGGAAGGTACTCGAATCCCATTTGCTTCAAGCTCCTTGTCTCCACTTTCTTAATTCTATTGTTTATAGGAGCTCATAAAAGTGCAAGGAGCAGAAGACACTCTCCATCAGGCTAGCTCTTCTCATTTAATGGGTGCTTACTGCAGCTTCAGTTCTTACATTACGTCATGAATCAATTGGATCAGAACTTTCTTGCCTGACAGAAAATCTCAAAAGTGGTAGCAATTTATGCCCATTGTCTTGACTTTCTATGCCAAAAAGGGCAGGATATGAAAGGGTATTATTTAAAGTATTGATATGTCCAAGCTCTTCACACAGGAACAGAAGTAAGTTATAGGTTTGCCTGCTTGCAAACAGAGATTCCAGATGGAGTAGTGAGAGACATCTGGAGTTTAATTCTTCTCCTGTAGACCACCATGATCAAGCCTCTATGATTTTGGAGGCTTTGTTTCTGACACTGAACAAGGACACATGTTATACGCTTGGGCTCTCTTTCTGACCATGTGGCAGAGCCAACTCCAAGGTCAAGGGTACACATAGGAGCAGTGGCAGAGGGAAGGGGTTTTGCTTTGCAAAGTACAGGGGCAAGTTGATTGCTCCCTGGTAAGCTGCTCCAACAGTGGTCCCAACCAAAGTGTCCTTCATCTCAAGCTACTAGGGGCATGAAGAAGAAAGCTCCCAAGATCGCTCACCAAAAGTGATGGGAGGGTAACTAAAAACCCTGGGGAATGTTAGCAGTAATTAAGTAATGAATTTTTAAAATTCAAGGGGAACATCCAGGTTGCCGCGTAGCAGTGGAGAACTATTGTGGTGTAATGGTTAGAGTGCTCAACTTAAGTTGGAATAATTTAAGTCCAAATCTACACTCAGGGTCAAATCACATGTTGGGGGAGCACATATTTTCTACTTATTACAGTTCTTTTCTTCCATATATGCAATTTCTTCAAAACATCATCAGACTTGCAAATGAAACCCATGTTTACCTCCTGATGACCAATCACAAAACAAAAACAAGCTAATCTGTAAAATACAAACTTCTGCTAAAATAATTAAATACGTTTTATCACTTCAGGGAGCTCTGTTTCTAATGATGCATTAGCTATATTTATCCAGTCTGGGCCTCAGACAAAAAGCTCATTGATGATCTTTGGCCAGTCATTCTATCAAGGACAAACTCAACATGATGTTAATTGTTTTAAGGCAGTTGATGTGCAAATAACAACTAAGGTAGCAAATTGCAGCCATAGGGGATAGGGATGGAAAGATTCTCCCCTTCAATGGGTGTGACAAAACCTGCCTCCCTCAAGTCGCTACTTGCATAGGCTGGAAAACTTGTTTTGGTGCCAAGCGAGACCCAAAACACACACGTAGAAACAGAGTGCTCCTTCAGTGGCAAAGAAGATGAAAACACATTAAAAGAAGACACGTGGTTTCTGAGTTATCTCTGGAAACACTGGCTTCCAGAGTCGTGCAAAACAAAGTTGCTGGAGAAAGTGAAATAAGAGGAGGAAAGATGCATTTCTCTGAATGCATGCCTTGAGGCTTCCCTCCTGTCACAAACAGGGGGCTGTACAGACAATTTTTATCAGACCCCAGCAGGATTAATGTAGAGAGGGGACCTTCTAGATCTTTTGGTTTACAACTCTCCTTAACCTCAGCCAGCATCCCAGTGGATTGTGGGAACTGCAATCCAAAACACCTCATAGGCCTAAAGTTTCCAAGCGAAGGCTAAGTCTCCCTTCCCATCCCTTGAAACCTTGAGGTGTGTGATGTCATGTCAAGGATCGCTCATGGACTGAATGTGAGAGGTGCACCCTGAAATGGTTGGAGAAGATGCCCACCACTTGATCCATGAGCCACTCATGGATTGTAGACATAGTACCCTAAATAGTTGTCCAGAGCTTTTCTATGCTCTGTCTTCTCTATATGATTTCTTCAAATCCAGCCTGGGCAAACTGCTCCAAAAGAAATGTGGAAGTATTCTGCCTTCTGATCGTACAATAACTCTCCATAGCTTTACTGTCTAGGGACGGATAATGTCTAGGAACTAGATATCTGACAAACAAAACTGTGATTCGAGCATCCTTCCAAACAACTGGCTTTCATATCCAGCTTTAGAGGATTTGTCACAATCAAGGTCATAGTGATTATGTAACAATTATGTTAGGATGAAATGCAGAGACTGCCACTTATATCCTTTAATTGGTAAGGGAATGCAAAAGCCAAATTTAATATTTATAGTATCTTCCATATTCACACCTTGCATTTACCTGACAACTTTTTAATTATCTTCATCTGCTACACTATGCATATTGCATTTATTTTTACTATGCAATCAATATTCATGCAAACAGCTGAAAGATATATTTGGAAAATATGCTTAGATGTGGTAGAGTGTTACTAAAAATGGGTTGTTGGGTTTTAATTTCCAAGCAGCATACATTAAACTGTGGATTTTGAGGTACTATTAGGTACAATTGGGGCAACATATAAAATGGGTTGGCCCAATTTGTTTCTTGAGAAAGAAGGAGAGAACTCTCCCCACACCAATGGCAGCAGTCAAGATGGTCTACAGGATACCTTCTTCTGCTCACTGTCATTCACAATGTGACACCACGCAAGGGAAAATCCCAGAAGGTGACTCCTTTTGTTACTCTGAGGAACTCCTTGCCACAGGATGTAGTGATGGTATCTGGCCTAGATGTCTTTAAAAGGGGATTGGACAGATTCCTGGAGGAAAAGTCCATCGCAGGTTACAAGCCATGATGGGGATGTGTAATCTCTAGGCTTAAAAGGAAGGTACCTCAAAATGGCAGATGCAGGGGAGGGGATCAGGAGACAGGTATCTAGTTGTCTCGTGTGCTCCCAGAGGCATCTGGTGGGGCCACTGTGAGATACAGGGAGCTGGACTAGATGGGCCCTTGGCCTGATCTAGCAGGGCTCTTGTTATGTTCTCATGTTCTTTTTTCATCAGTTAACCTCACCCAAACACAACACAATTGTCAGGACTGTCTTTTAGTAAGTGTGAATGGTAGTGATCAGAACAGCGTAACCTGTAGACTATATTGACTGCTGCCATTGGTTTTGTCAGCATTCAGGCTACCCTTTGCTATGTAAAGTTTGGCATCCTTTTTCTTGCTGGCGATGTGGGTATGATATTGTGCAGCAATATTGGGCCATTTTGTGGCTTTTTGAATTGTGGGTACAGAAGCACAAAATCCCACATTCATAAACTGGAGGTTTTTTGAAGCATTGAATTTCCTGTCTATTTAAAATGGAAATTTAAATATACATACTGTATACTACACATAAATTCAATAAGAAATTTTCCTCATGTAGAATTACCCAGTGCTAGAGGATTCCAGAAGATGAGCACATGATCTGTACTATGGTTACTGGGAGAAGAGAGAAGCAAGAACAACTTGGATGTGGTTACACTCCCTCTATGCCAAAATACTTTGAAGGGCTGTTTTGGACTTAATGAAATGGTGAAGCAAAGATGTGAGTAGGTACAACATGTACAATGAAGAAACATACACACCCTTTAACCTCTTGGTTAAACTAATGTTGTCAGGCCCATTCCATCAAATGCAGACTGGAAAACTATGTTCCAATTACCAATCCCTTTCTTTGAGTTGGGCAAGCTGAGGAAAAAACAAAAGCTCTACAGACATGTTATGTGCATGTTTCGCAAAAGATGTGCCTTTCTCTTATCAATGTATCTGATCTGTTTTAAATCTGCAGAGAGAAAAGGTAACCGGTGTCTGCATGGGGGGCAGGGGCAGCTTTAGTTTTAAAAAATCATAACTTGAAACCCAATTGCCCAAATTTACCACAGAAGAAGAGCAACCTGTCTGCTACACCTGTGCCAAATTTGGTACAGATCAGAGGTCCAGTTCCAAAGTTATAATGTTTTGTTTGGGGTCCCCTTCTTTTTTGAGTTGGCTTATGGAATGCTGAATTGTTCTGTTGCACAATAACTATTGTTGCACTTGTAGTGTTCCCCTTTATTATGTCAATGGTTCAGGTTTGGTTATGTTAATTGTTCATGCATATTCATGTTGCTGAGAGGCGGAGCCGAGAGAGATGGTATAAGAGGCGGAGCCTGAGAGGAAGACAGTCAGTCAGATGGAGAGATAGTCAGGGAGGGATGAGTAGAGATAGAGTGTGGCGTTTGGGGAAATCTGAGGAGTGATTCTAGTTAGGAGTGTATTATCAAACAGAAGATTGTTATTAATAATAAATTTACCTAAAGAAGATATTCATGAATTATTATCAAGTTCTGTAACAATAAACACGTTATATTTAAATTACTTTGAAGTGTGGACCTGCATCATCTTCCTGAAGTAATGGTGATTTAGTGATCACCTGGTGGCAGCAGTGGAAAAGAGGGGATTGTTTGCCTTCGTGTGCTCTGAGACTTGACGGTCAAGTAAGGGACGAGGGTGAATGCCACAATTGGTGTCCAGCGGCGGGATACGAAGGAATCCAGTGAAGCCTGAGTTTGGATACGAAAAAAATCCAGTCAAGCCTGATTTTAAAAAGAATTTTTCTTGAGTCAAGGGTACCTTTTAGACAGAGTTCTGTGGCTAAGAAGTTTGGTTCCTCACCAGAGCTTTTGGGAAAAGCTTAGTGGTGGGGGCTTCTGAACCCAGATCTGGGGGGGTCTAAGTTAGGGGACGACTCTGAAAGAAAATTCTTGTATTTTACCTCATGATTTGAAGACCCAGTGGGCTAGCTTAAGGCTCAAGGCTCTAAGAGTTTAGAGAGCGCTTGTGAAAAAGGCAGAAGCCAGGGGTCAGAGCAGATCTGAAGGAAGAGAGGAGAAAGCCTTTGCTTGAAATAGAATCATTTTAGTGACTGGAAGTAAAAGAAGAAAGACAGGTCCTTTTAAAATTCAGTAAACTCTGTACTAATCATCCCAGAAGTAAAAATGCCACCCAAACATACCAAAAGGGGGAGTCCTGAGGCTGAGGTTTTACCTCAAGAAATGGAGGGAAACGGTGACCCTTTGACTCAATTGGACCAGGAGGAAATTGATGAGGGGGCCACTGAGGAACAAAAGGAATTAAGCTCCCAGGAGTTTGAAAAATCGAAGCTGGAACGAGAATTTAAATTTAAGGAACTACAGCTCAGAGCTGAGCAAGAGACCAAACAAAGGGAACTAGAATTGAGAGCTGAGCAAGAGGCCAGACAAATTGCTTTTGAGCAGGAACAAAAACAACTAGAAATCAGAGAAAGAGCTGATCAAGAGGCCAGACATTATGCTTTTGAGCAGGAACAAAAACAACAAGAAATCAGAGAAAAAGCTGAGGCTAGACAATTGGAATTATGACAAAAGGAAATGGACTTTCAATTACAGATGAGACAATTAGATGTTTCTGCTCAAAACAATAACCTCAACAATAACACTAGTGTTGGAGGGGGAATTCTCTCAAAAATTGATCTTAAGAAGTTTCCCCAATATAAAAGAGGGGAATGTCCCGAATCTTTTCTCATTGCTTTTGAGCGCGCCTGCGGGGACTTTGAAATCAGAGATGATGAAAGGATGATTGTTTTGAGGGCTCAAATAAGTGGAGATCTGGCTGAGTTGTATTCACAGATGGCCCTAGAGAAGGCCAAAGATTTTGAGGCTTATAAAAAGATGGTTTATTCAAGGTTTTGCCTTAACGCTGAACACCTGAGGCGGAAATTTCGCTCTCTTACTAAAAAGCAGGAGGAATCTTATTCACAGTTGGGAGCTAAATTGCAGCAATGTCTTGAGAAGTGGATGGAAAGGGAGGATATCACTTCTCTAGAACAAATGAAGAATTTGATTGGGTTAGAACAATTTTACTCCATATTAGTTAGGGACAAAAATCCTAAAAATCTACTGGAAGCTGGTGAACAAACAGATTGTATTAATGAGTACAGGAACCCCAGATTCTCACAGCTAAGACTTAACAGACCAAACTGGGACAACTATGAGAAGCCCTTTAATAAAAATTACCTCAGCAAAACAACAGAAAGAAGCCAGGGTGGTACTTCCCCAAAATTGCCAAGGCCTAGTCCGCCGAAGCCAATAAACCCTGAGTCAAAGTTCAACAAATCACCTCAGAATGAGAGAAAGAATTATAAATGTTTTAACTGCGGCCAGCCAGGCCATTTACAATTCCAGTGTGTGCGACCTAATCCTAATACAGGGAAGAATGATAATCAAACAAAAAAAGTGTATTGTTTAAAACAAGTGGAATCGGCTGAGGGAAGCAGTAACCTGAGACCTGTTTCCATGACCACCACAACTTCTACTGATCTTGAGGAGGAGGATATTCCTGAAGCCCCTGTAGTACATTGTTTTTACATAAGAAATGACAATAACATTCTCAGAAACGTTAGTGAAGAGATAGTTGTGGGAGGAAAGAAATACCTCGCTATAAGAGACACAGGGTCTCAAATTTCCATAGTACATTCTGATCTAATAGCCCAGGATGAGATAATTCCAGGCAGAACAATGACCCTAAAAGGGATTGGGAAAGAAACTGTGGTGTTAAAAGTGGCTGAGATTCAATTAGGCTATAGGAATTGGTCTGGAAAGTGGCAGGTAGCCATTTCAGACGAAATACCAGCAGCTTTTCTACTTGGTTGGGACTTAATAGAGCGTGTCAAGAGTGCTTTAGTGCTTATACGCTCAAAGGGGGGTCAAACCTCACCCTCTGCAGCTGAGATTGATACAGTATCAGAGAGAAGCCTGGAGAAAGAGGTTTCCTTGGATACCCAGTTTATTAGTGGTGCTGAAGCTAATCTCATGCTACTGAAGAGTCCCAATAAATATAAATTTGCTCAGGAGCAGGAGGAGGACGCTATTTGGGTAGATTGCTTTGGAGCAGACACCAGAACACCCACTTTGTTGTCTCCTGAATACCCTGAAAGGTCTTGCCTGGATAAGGAGCTTTTATATAAAGAAAAGTCCTTAGAGATGGCAGAGCCAAGCTTGGGAAGTGCTCCTGGAAAAGAGAAGAGCTTGCATGAGGCCCAGGAAAGAGCAGTCTGTCCTGAGGACCTAGTAGTAGGACTGAGAACTATAGAGGGGAGAAAATTGCTTTTGGCAGAGGTGGAACAAGTAGACATTAAAACCTTGCAAAGCAAGCCCTTACCTAGTGTATCACTGAATGAAGGAATAGAATCACATAACACGTGCAGTGCATCTAAAACCAACCAATCGTTTAAGATTGCACTTAAAAGACACTCGCTTGAGAAGCTTAAATAGACCCTTGATAGTGGTCCCCCACATAGGGAAAACTTGGTGATAAAAGTACCTGTGGGCGAATGCGTGAGTGAGAAGGAGAGGGAACTGCCTATCCTTTCCCCAGCTGAGAAAGTGAAGCCCCGAGCCAGGCTTAAAGTTGACGTCACTATAAACCGACCAGCAGATGACATCCTGTGGACAACCGAGTGGCCGATGACCGCCAGTCGACGGAAAAGGTTGAGGAGGAAGGAGCCAGTGGTCAACGGAGGGACTCCCGAGTGCCAGCAGAGGTGTGCCCAGCTGAAGGAGATGACCACAACCAAACCAGTCCATGGTGCGCCAGACTACTACGGAAAAGTGAGAGACTTGGACTTTGCAAATTCTGCCTTTGCAACAGAGACTCAGATCTTGCCTCGAAAGCCCCCAACGTTGTCGCAGATGTGCTTTCCAGGAGGCTAGATGAATGATACCAGGACTTTTATTATGAACTGAAATGGACTATAATTCTCAGTTAATTATTTATGTAAAAGTTTCATGATCGTGATTTCTGTATGGTTGAAAAAGTTAAATGTAAATAATAAGGTAAAGTATATTGTTGAATAGTAGTGAAATGTTTAGAGTATAAGGTATAGTAATTGTTATGATAAATGTGTTATATGGTAAGTACAGTTAAATGCAAGGGTGCCTGTTTGTTTAGGAGGAAAAACGTGTTTCCCCTCCCAAACAAACATATTTAAGGGGGGAGGTCTGTAGCGTTCCCCTTTATTATGTCAATGGTTCAGGTTTGGTTATGTTAATTGTTCATGCATATTCATGTTGCTGAGAGGCGGAGCCGAGAGAGATGGTATAAGAGGCGGAGCCTGAGAGGGAGACAGTCAGTCAGATGGAGAGATAGTCAGGGAGGGATGAGTAGAGATAGAGTGTGGAGTTTGGGGAAATCTGAGGAGTGATTCTAGTTAGGAGTGTATTATCAAACAGAAGATTGTTATTAATAATAAATTTACCTAAAGAAGATATTCATGAATTATTATCAAGTTCTGTAACAATAAACACGTTATATTTAAATTACTTTGAAGTGTGGACCTGCATCATCTTCCTGAAGTAATGGTGATTTAGTGATCACCTGGTGGCAGCAGTGGAAAAGAGGGGATTGTTTGCCTTCGTGTGCTCTGAGACTTGACGGTCAAGTAAGGGGACGAGGGTGAACGCCACAGCACTCTTGTGCAGCAATAACACAACCAGAATATACCCAGTATTACTTTTCTTTGTTTAACAGACTTGAACAACAGGCTGATTCTGCTGCCACACAAGAGCAATAAAATGATATGTTCTTTGCTAGAAACAAACTTTAGAAATTCTAGACACCCTAAAAGATGCTATATCACATAGTTTAAAGCAGATTATGGTAAATCATCCCAGCTGCTTTAGTCATGAGTATCAGATTTGTTTACATTTTCAGGTTCAATGACAGGGAAAATAATACATCTGGTGGAAGAGAACGTGTAGCTCATACAACATTAGATATGTTTGAATAAATTCCATTTGACACAGCTACCTTACATTGGCACAGCCCAGTGTGAAATCTGCCCATCATATTAATCATCAAAGGAAATGCAGATATGTTCAAAGCAAATCAGGTTTGGAAGTTACTCAAAAAACAAAGTAAAAAAGAGTCTCCAAAAGCCAGCCAGATGCCACAGAATGAATTATTCAGAAAAAAAGGTCTTGACTTCATTCTGTGAAATTAGTTTTTAGATTTCTGCATCAAGCAAAGGCACTGGGTTTGCAATGAGAAAACAAGAGAAACAAAATAATTCATGTGGGTGACCTTTCCAGAAAATCTGCAACATTTTGGACTATGGTATCATTATGGGTCTTTATATATTCTTATGATACAATATGCTATACTAATTATCTACAGTAGCTTAACTGCAGGTGAAACATATAATAAGGCATCAGCTAGCAGATCAAGAATGCGTTGCACATATTAAAAATTGACACCAGGCAACATACTGAACAATGCACTTTCATCCACAGTGGGTTTAAACTTATTGGTTGTCTGCACCAACTTTCTGTCTTTCGTGTCCTCTGTATGGTCCTCATGTATCCTCACTCTATTACTTCTGTATGTAATGTAAACAGAAACATAAATGTGAGGTGGAATTGACTGAACATACCCTCAAAGATCAAATAACTTCACTTCTTAGGTTTTCCCTGGTGTTAACTGGTGAGATATTTATCATAATATCAGGACAAGACATAGACTGACTGACTAACTGACTGACTGACTGATTGATTGAGCTTCTAGACCACCCAACTTAGTGAGATACTGCTCGGGGCGGTTTACATAATTGAGCAAAATATACAAACTAAAACAATAAAATAATGAATAGATAATACATTGTGAATTACTTTCTAAAAACAGGTGAAAATGTATTCCAATTTCTTAAGGTTCCTGTGCACAGTGAAGATGTAAATTGCCAGTATTTACTACAAAATGGTCCTATGAATGTTTCTTAGTGATGGTTCTTTGATGAGTAGCTCTGCCCTGGTGATTCTGAGGAGTGTTCAAGGACATTGGCCACAATCCTACTGGCAATTTATGCTTCTATAAGAGAAATTGTGTAAACCTTGGCAGCACATTGCCACTCATTAACAAGATAGTATTTGAATTCCTGGGCATGCATCTGATTGTGCAGTTAGGCACATGCCCAGAAACACAACCAGCACCTCATTGGTGAGTAGCAATTGGTTGCCAAGGCCAGGGATGGGGACTTAAATCACAGGACTCACTGTCAAGTTGGACTTAAGTCGCACGGTGACTCAACTTGGAATCAACTCGGGTTTTTCCCCATGACTTGGACTCATCTCGTGACTCGGAACCCACCCAGCCTTCCCTTTTTTCTGGGAGAAAAGGCTTGTTTTTAATAGGGACTCAGACTTGGGGCTTAGGACTTGGGGCTTGGTACCAAAGACTCAGACTCAGACTTGGGTCTCGGACCCAAAGAGTTGTAAACATCCCTGGCCAAGATTTACATGATTTCCTTTACACAGTACAAATTGCTAGGAGGATTCTGACTACAGTGGAGTCTCGACTTACAGACGGCTCCACTTACGGACTTTTCGACATCCGTACTTCTCTGGCCGCAAAGTTTCATTTCGACTTGTGGCCAGAGAATTGACCTACGGACCAGAAGAGGGAGGCGGGGAAAGCGCCAAATTCAAATTTGGCGCTTTCCCCGCCTCCCCCTTCCAGTCCGTAGGCCGCGGATCTGCCTCCGGATGCTTTCCAGGGCTTCTCCGCCGCCATGGGAGGCATCTTGGAGGTCCCCCCTGCCGCCGATAGTGCCTCCGAAGCACGATCGGCGGCGGCGGGGGGCCTCCGAGAGGCCTCCCATGGCGGCGGAGAAGGCATCCGGAGGTCCCCCCCCCCGCCGCCGCCGCCGGGAGCCGAGCCGCGCCGGGCGATCCCGGCCATGCTCGGACTCCTGGACTTCCCCCGCCGCCGCCCGGCTCCCAGCAGCGGCGGCGGCAGCGGGGGAAGTCCAGGAGTCTGAGCATGGCTGGGATTGCCCGGCGCAGCTTGGCTCCCGGCGGCGGGGGGCGGGGGGGAACCTCCGAGAGGCCTCCCATGGCAGCGGAGAAGGCATCCGGAGGTCCCCCCCACCGCCGCTGGCGGGAGCCATGCCGCTCTGGGCGATCCTGGCCATGCTCGGACTCCTGGACTTCCCCCGCCGCCGCCCGGCTCCCAGCAGCGGCGGCGGGGGAAGTCCAGGAGTCCGAGCATGGCCGGGATCGCCCGGCGCGGCTCGGCTCCCGGCGGCGGCGGCGGGGGGAACCTCCGGATGCCTTCCCTGCCGCCATCTGAGGCCTCTCGGAGGTCCACCCCCACCGCCGATCGTGCTTCGGAGGCACTATCGGCGGCGGCGGGGAACCTCCGAGAGGCCTCCCATGGCGGTGGGGAAGGCCTCCGGGGGTTCCCCCCCCACTGACGCAGGCTTTCCCAGGGTGGACCGGGCCTACCAGGGGAGGGCTTCCCCCGGTAGGCCCGGTCTACTCCCTGGGAAAGCCTGGGGAGTAGACCGGGCCTACCGGGGGAAGCCCTCCCCTGGTAGGCCCGGTCCACCCTGGGAAAGCCTGCGTCGGCGGGGGGGGGGACCTCCGAGAGGCCTCCAGCAGCGGCGCCGAAGCCCTCAGAGTCCTCCGGCAGCGGTGATGGCGGCGGCGGGGGACCCCTGGAAGGCTTCGGAAAGGTAAGTTCCCTTTTAAATTTGTGTGTGTGTGTGTGTGTGTGGGGTTTCCTGGGCCAGTTACGGATTAAATGGTTTTCAATGCATTCCTATGGGAAATGCATTTTCGACCTGCGGACTTTTCGACCTACGGACCCCGTTCCAATACGGATTAATTCCGTAGGTCGAGACCCCAGTGTATTATGTTTGATATAGGCATGTAAGCTGTGTACCCAAATCCCTCCACCAACAGCATACTTTTATATAGTTTAGAAGGTCTAATATTTGTTTACCTTCATATATGAGGTTTTACTGTAATTATCTGCCATGGCTGACCATCATGATTTTATCTATTAATACGTCATTTAAGGCACTCTGTTTGGTTTTTCATCCTTTTCCTCAGGGAAATAGAGCTGGTGGTTACATTTGTGTTTTTAAGAATTCTAACTCTTATTTTGTGGGTCAACCTGCATGAAGTATTCAGTCACTTTAATATTTTGTTCAATTTTTTTTCTTTTAACTTGAAGTAGCCATGGGATTTTGCAACACAGAAAGGAATATAACACAGTTCGGGCAAGGAACATACCTCTGAAATCAGCTGCTTCCCCTAGCTGCTTTCTTTCTACATAGTTAAAAGGATACTTTTCTCTGTTTCCCACCATATCTCTTTCCTAACTTTGTATCCTCTAGAACAGTGGTTCCCAACCCTGGGTCCTCATGTTCTTGGACCACCACAGCTAGTGGTGAAGGCTTCTGGGAGTTTTGGTCCAAGAACATCTGGGGACCTAAAGTTGGGGACCACTGTTGCAGAAGATTTAGACTACAATCCCTAGCATCCCTTATTATTGGCCATGGCAGATGGAGCTGATGGGAGTCAAAGTCCAAAACACATGGAGGGTTCTAGAATATAGAAGTCTGATTTGAATTATTCCTCACAATCCCATGAGTGTGCTCTGTTAGTTTTATTATTTATATGGTATGTTTCTATCCTGCCTTTCTTCCATCCCTGAGATCACAATGACAGGTTATCCTGTCTGTGCTAAACTCATATAACAAGTGAATGTCAAGAATGGACAGAAGGAATATTTGCAATGGAAAATATCAGAATGAAATTCCCTTTTGAGATCTCTTTTTTTAACTCTAGAAAAGCCAGAAACCTTTCATCTTTAATGTGAAAAAGCTTGTTAATATTTTTCACATGAATTGTAAAGATCTATACGTCAGTAGCAAATTGCTAACATGCGCTGGATTATGGAGAAAGCCAGAGAGTTCCAGAAAAATATCTACTTCTGCTTCATTTGACTATGCAAAAAGCCTTTGACTGTGTGGACCACAGCAAACTATGGCAAGTCCTTAAAGAAATGGGAGTGCCTGACTACCTTATCTATCTCCTGAGAAATCTATATGTGGGACAGGAAACAACAGTTAGAACTGAATATGGAACAACAGATTGGTTCAAAATTGGGAAAGGAGTACGACAAGGCTGTATATTTTCTCCCTGCTTATTTAACTTATATGCAGAATACATCATGTGAAAGGCAGGACTGGATGAATCCCAAACTGGAATTAAGATTGCCGGAAGAAATATCAACAACCTCAGATATGCAGATGATACCACTCTGATGGCAGAAAGTGAGGAGGAATTAAGGAACCTCATAATGAGGGTGAAAGAGGAGAGCGCAAAAATGGTCTGAAGCTCAACATCAAAAAAACTAAGATCATGGCCACTGATCCCATCACCTCCTGGAAAATAGAAGGGGAAGATATGGAGGCAGTGACAGATTTTACTTTCTTGGGCTCCATGATCACTGCAGATGATGACAGCAGCAACGAAATTAAAAGACACCTGCTTCTTGGGAGGAAAGCAATGACAAACCTAGAACAGCTTCTTAAAAAGCAGAGACATCACCTTGCCGACAAATGTCCACATAGTCAAAGCTATGGTTTTTCCAGTAGTGATGTATGGAAGTGAGAGCTGGACCATAAAGAAGGCTGACCGCCGAAGAATTGATGCTTTTGAATTGTGGTGCTGGAGGAGACTCTTGAGAATCCCCTGGACTGCAAAGAGAACAAACCTATCCATTTTGAAGGAAATCAACCCTGAGTGCTCACTGGACGGACAGATCCTGAAGCTGAGGCTCCATTACTTTGGCCATCTCATGAGAAGAGAAGACTCCCTGGAAAAGACCCTGATGTTGGAAGAAGTGTGAAGGCAAGAGGAGAAGGGGACGACAGAGGACGAGATGATTGGACAGTGTCATCGAAATTCACCAACATGAATTTGACCCAACTCCGGGAGGCAGTAGAAGACAGGAGGGCCCTGGCGTGCTCTCGTCCATGGGGTCACAATGAGTTGGACACGACTTAAAGACTAAACAACAACAATACGTCAGTAGCAGGAGAAGAAGGAGACATAATGGAGCCTAGTAGTAGGATGTATGAAGTCATTGTCTAATGCTGGGGCTACAGGTGTCTGGGACTACAGGGACCAAGGTCTGCCATGAAAAAAGCCCAGTGAGCTAAAATCTGCCTGGAAACAACTGATCATAAGTCATATAACATTTGCTAGCAAGAATGCTAGACATTCTATAACCAAAACAAAGGAAACATCATAGAACAAGCTGTGTTCATTTTCCCACATGTTGACAGATCAGTCTGATAAGGGAACCATATTTCACTGTTTTTTTATGGATGTGGTCAGACGGTTATCTCTCCAACTTCATGTGGATTTAAATGACATGAAATGCTATTCAGTTATGTTTTGAATTACTTTTCTGCCCCTGTTTATGATGGGGCTGATGGGAGTTGTGGAGGGACTCTTGAACATTCAGCAGTGTTGAATCATCTTCATTTTATTTTGCCTGTTTCAGATCTGTTTTTAATTGCGTTTTAGTATCTGGTAAAACACTAGATTTCTGTTTTACTTATATTTTTGTTCAGTCTAATCAGGAATTGCCTTAAGTCCCATTCTCAAGATAAAGATAGAATATGATTCCAATAAATGTGTAAATAAATAAACTGAAAAGCAGAGTTACTTCCCACTAAAAAGCAGAGTTACTCTGTTTTGATCAGAGGCATGTATCTGTTGGGCTGAATGAACTTTGAGCTGAAATCCAGGAGTAACTTGAAAACAGAGAAGGCCCATTCAAATCAACTGAATGGACTCACCAAATCCCCACTGATTCAATGTGTATACTGTAGTTGCAACTTACCACTGGATTTCACCATGTTTTTGTGTTTTTTTAACATGGATAAAGCCAAGTACATTTGCCAGATAAAACTTATTAAGTCTTGACAGGGCACAAAACACTTTTTCTGGAATTTTTTGGAAGTTCCTATTTTTAAAAAAAGTTCCAAACCTCATTCCTCTGTTATGGATAAATTCAAGAAGTTCTGGCTCATATGTAGAGGACATCTGGGTAAACTAGCTGTTGTAACACTAATAGTTCACAGTTAGAACTATCAGATTCATGACAGAAACTCAGAAGGTCAAGTTCTGATATGATATTTATAAACATTCTGTGGGTTGTCATTGGCTTGTAGTTCTAGGCCGATGAGCTACTAGATGTTGAAGAATCATGTCATTGTTTTTTGGCTCATATTAGGGCTGAGCTGAGTCTTCCTTCAATTGCTGCCAGAATTGATTTGGTCTGTCTTAGATACTAGCATGGACTAAATGGTTTGGAGGACCATTCCCTGACTAAGTGTTGATGGCTGTAGAAATTGCAGACTAGAGGCTGGGTACAGTTGTGTCTTGATAAGTCTTTCTATGGAAAGGTTCCTCTGTTTCAATTCTCATGCTCTTAGGAACAGGGTCTTTGATTCTTGTTCTAGCCAAGATAGGGCTGCCATTGTCGGATCATAATTCTCTATGTGGTATCCTCCACTTCAAGTTTATTATGCAAGGCCATATTGTTTTGAGGCACTGACCTTCCCACAGCTATGTAGAGCTTTTATAGTACCTGGATTCCAACAGACACATTCTGCATATCTTTAAGGGCAATACTGAGGAATTCCGGTTATAAAATATGTGTCCTTTGACTATAATTGTATTGAAGATAGCCAATATTTAATCATATTGAAGATATAATAGTTTCTTGTTCTGTTCCCTTTATATGGATCCTAGAGAAAAATTCTTGTCACCTATCATACAGTCATTTGCCAACTGTACTTCTGAGGAAGTAGTATTAGGATTGCTCACTGATAATCAGTTATTTATCACATATGCTGTATCACAATTTGCACTGGCAGCCAAGAAACTGTGTTCTTGTTTTGTTAAGGATCAAAATGCTGTATAACTGCCACTAGTATGATCAGTGACTCTGGATGTCTGTTTTGAAGGATCGGACCGGTGATAAGCATCTCAATGAACTATTATACAGTAATTACCTGTTTTTAAATTGGAAATTTTCTTTTATATGGTATATTGTAAAGGCCTTTGATCAGTTACAATAAAGTTGTTGTCGTTGTCACAGATCATTGGTCAGAAATCCATGCTGAAACTGTACAAAAGAAGCAATCCCAAATTCACTGGGTCAGTTGGATTAGGATGGCCTGATGGTCAGGACAGAGAGCAGCCAAATAAGGAAACCTTAGAAAGAAGCAGCATATTAGCCAAGATTACTGAAAGCAGTAGTGAGAACTGGCCAGAAGAGGTTCTAGATGTAAATGGTTTCTCTGGGACAGCTTCTGGAAAGAATGTCAGGAAAAGGCAGTTTTAATTTGAGTTAGAGACAGAAAGAGCTAAGGTGGGAGCCCAGTTTTGAGGCTGTTACAATCAAGTCAGAATCTGAGAAAGACTGAAGCAGTGAGAGAAAAGAGTGAAAACTGTGAGCTGTGCAGATAGGGAAGAAGCTGTGAAAATATAGTGTATTTTTTCATTGGAAATCATGTAAAACCATGCAACTATACAGACACACTCTATATAAAAATGTGCTTAAGTTGTAATGTAAGAGAGAAGTGCAGTAAAAAGAGATTTCAGCTGCATGATGAGAACGTAACAGCTTGTAATAATATACCTTTTGGTTCTTTTGTTTTTTAAATAATATCCTTTTTGGTTTTCCAACACTGATTCCTATTTTTTGAAAAAAGTAGTCACAAGATATGATTGCACCACATATACTGCTGGCCAATGCTGAAGTATGTAGTCAAGATTTGTCACCAAAATAACACAGGTTGTGTGTTTCACTCAAACCTGTGTTTTTTAAATTACTTTTAAAAGGCATTGTAAATTCTGCCATTATCTTTGGCAGTGTCTAAACGGCAGTGGAAAGGGCACACTGGCTGTTTGACTGGTATGGTAAAAGGGATAATGAAGGGGAAGGCAATTCCTGTTACAAGTTAAATGGCAATCCCAAATTAAGGGTGTGACTACATTGACAAATATGTACTGCTCCAGGACTGGGAACAGTCTGATTCACATTAGTTTTCATTGATCACATGATGTAAAAGTCAATGTGAATCAGGCCAGAGTTCCCATCCCACCCCAGATCCGTAACTCTTTCCTCTGCCACTGGGGCTTCAACATTTTGGCTGATTTCTCCCCTCTCTCTGCTGACTCCTGCATGGTCAGCTGAAGAAAATTAACCCAGGGGAACCTGACCTCCCAAGTGCAACTTCACAGCAGCTCTAATGACAATAAAATAAAACTCCTTCTAATTTCAATAGGAAGATGTGGGTTTGGTTTTTTCTCCAAAAAAAGCTTGCTTCTTGTGGCCCAGAAAATGTGATTAACCTTTCTGAGAGAGTTTCTACAAGTGGAAATGCCCATAAATTCATTTCTCAGATCAATTATTCTTGGTTAAGCCATTTTATTTACTTCTAGTGGAGGATACCAGAGTACATGTAGCTCATAATGTTGTAAATCTTTAACAAAATCCTGGATTCTTTGAACAAGGCTTGTATCACAGACCAAGATCAGAGTAAGCTCACAATACAAAGCAGTGATAATGCATGGAATCTAACTGTTCTCTATTTTTACACCACCCACAGTTAAATGGCCCAAAAAGAAAAGGCTGCAACCCTTCTTTGACAATTATCACTTCTTTCACATGACCTTACGTTTTGTGAAGATCATGTTCATTAGCTGTTTTCATTCATGATAAAGATGAATTCATTAGTTTCTGATGCTGATGCAGATTGCAACAGTGAGGTATATTTAATAGCTAAAAGAGTCTATTAGTGTCTCACTGCACTATTTCCCTTTTCTGCAAAATGTTTCCAATGCAGGAAAAAAGGGGCTTCTCTGGTAGAAGAACTGACTGATAATAACAAATGAGGCTAAATAGGGCAATTAGCCTTGCAGGGCACAGGGTACTCTGTTTTGCAGTGAATAGACCAGCTAGTAGAAATTAAAGCAACAGGCACAAAAGTGGTTTGCATCACATTGCCTCCATTGTTTCTGGGATGATGACAGAGAATTAGGAATTAAGCATATCTCATTGAGCTTTAGTAAATCCATCTTTTACTGAACAGAAGCATGTGTTTGCCCACAAGTCAGTGGATTTCAGTACAAGTAAATACTGATGACAAATGGGCATGTCTTTGAATGTATCTTCAAGAGGTCATGGAACAGAAAGAAACATTTAATAAGGAAGAGAGAGAAAGAGCATGCAGAATTACGTACATGTGAAGACTTCATACAGTGAATCTACTGATTATAAAAAAGAAAGATTAATGATGAACAGGCACATTTCTGCAGTGACTTTGAAACTTTGTGAAATTACAATTTTAAGATTTGGTTTTTCCACACAAAATTAAACTGATGCCAAGCAAAAACACAGACAACATTTACACTTAAAATTTTTCCAAAATGTAGGGGGGGGGGAAACATATTTTTCACAATTTCAGATATGGACAGTTAAATGAATTTTAAATGCATACCAGTATATTCACTGTCGTTGTTCTGGTTATGGAGAACAATCTATATTTATGGTGACAAGTGTTATAACCACATATGTAGGAATAATCGGGAACAATGGTAGAAGTGAACAATTGCAAAGAATACAAAGACCTTGCTAGATGTTGTCAAATGAAAGGTCACACTGTGGTTTGCATTTTGGTTCCTGTTTGCATCAGATAGAGTCCTGCCATCTCGCTATTTTAACCTGACACAGGCGGAGTATCCTTGCCACAGTGAAATATTACTTTGGAATGACTGGTCAGGTGTGTTTTTCTAATGGACATTATGAGGGATATGGAAGGAGCCTCCCCAAAGAATGTGAAGTTTATAAGCACATTTAGGTGTCCCCTGGACAACAAAAGGCCCCTGTTGGCTGGTTGTTCCAAGCCAGAAGCATGATTGGATTGCTTCTGACACAAAGTAAGAAGATATACATAATTGGTTTAAAGTTTTATATAC
Source organism: Intellagama lesueurii (assembly GCA_037013535.1). Lineage (NCBI taxonomy): Eukaryota > Metazoa > Chordata > Lepidosauria > Squamata > Agamidae > Intellagama > Intellagama lesueurii. The sequence goes on from JBAJHW010000003.1 coordinate 98,458,079, forward strand.
ACTACACCGTAAAGCTAATTCACAGAGCACCAAATACCTAATTCTTGGAGTGACCATGCTGGTTGAGGGATTCTCAGAGTTTTGGTCCAAAAATATAACCTTTTCAAGCTATTCTAATTCAATCAGAACTTCTTCTGATGATCATTTTCAGGATCTGTCAGATTATGAGAGATATGCAGGGGGAAAACATCTTTTAATTTTGTTTCAGATTCTTTTGGGGAGAGAAGGGTTTCGTTTTTGTGTCTTTTGTGCACCGTGTTCCATCTGGCACTCATCTAAAAGTCCTAAACAACCCAAAAAACTATCCCAGAAAAGGAAAGACAAGGCAAAAGAGTTAGTTTACCCCAGAAGCAAGCAGCAGTACAAGCAAACACCACCAAACAAAACAGTATTCCCCAAACACAAAATTATATACCTTTAAAGAATGAATACACAAAGTAAATTAATCAAATAACAATGTTTAAGTATCAATCAAACAGGGAAAGCACTCCCTACATGTGCGCATGAGTGCACATGCACACAGAGAGAAAAGAGCAAAGTTAACACACATACATATATACACACAGCCCCCATGCCTAAAACCCAAGAAAATAAAGCAAAGAAAGGCAAAAATTACATGCAAAGCACCACCCTCAATCCAAATTACTAGAATATGAGATTTCTCTCCCCAATAGTACGTGATGCCTTCCTTTTCTTTTGTTCTTTGAGTCAAGTGCAGGAGCAGGCTAATCCAAGAAAGGAAGCAACCAAGAGCCAAAATAATCCCCAAAGAAATTGAGGAGGGGCAGTCTAAACAGATGATTTCAAGGAGGTAAGGAAAATGGAAAAGATCCAAGATAAAGCAAAGTACAGATGGGCAGGCAGCATAAGGTGAAAGGCATCAGGAGCTCATATACCACAAGGAACAAATGATATAAAGAAAGAACATGTCCACTGGGTTCCAATCAATCAGCTTCAAAATTCCAACCCCCAACTCCTGATTGGCTGCTGCCAGCAGCCCTCACAATGCTGTTGGATGCAAAATTCCCCATGCAATTTTGAGAGACAAGGAGTGAAAAAAAGGATAAATAAAAGAGGGAAGTAGGAAAAAAATTAAAGCTTTTGTGTCCTTCTCATTGATTAACATGAAGCACTGGTGTTTAAGAGGCTGTCTTTTGAGAATCAATGAAAGAACATGAAAATGTTTTGTTTTTGTTTGTTTTTGTGTGTAGCCATGCTAACACAAAGATCTCACCCCTACAGATAATCATGTCTGGGTTTAGGAAGTTAACTTTCCCATTCAGTTTAAGTACAACTAATGATTCTGAGGTTTTTTTTTTTTTTGATCATGCCTAGACCATATAGTGTGTGACTTGAAAAATCTACTGATGTTGCACTGCTGATAATTTTTAAACAATGTACCATGTGTCATCCATTATCTGAATCACACAGGAAGGTAGGTACCTGCCTCGAGTTGGACCATTGATCCATTTGGGTCACTATTATTTGCACTGACTGGCAGTGGCACTCCAGGGTGCCAGAGAGGAACTCCTGGGGGCTGCACTTAGGTTTTCTGCCTGCAAAGCATGTGTTTTGCCACTGAGCAACACACCCTCTTTACACTCATCATCAGTGCTAGACTGATGCATGGATCATCCTACCTCATGGCAGGATGTTGGCTGGAAAGGCTTTGAAGTCTCTTCCCACAATTTGATCTTGTCTGCTCTCAGTAGAGTTTATTCCCGCTTTACATCTCCTATTCTGCTTCATCTTCTACACTGCTTCTATTCTGCTTCATCTCCTATTCTGCTTGATGGAGCTTGAGTTTCAACTCCACACCTATTTGCTTTTATAAATGAACTTCAGCCATGAGACAGCAAACCACCTGTTTATTTGTTAATGTTTTACCCAGTCCTTTTGATCCAGGCTCCTGATCCTTCCTATATTTTCCTGGGGGTGGGGTGGGGTGGGGTGGGGAGAACCACTGAGAGTCCAAGGCCAACATCTGTGGCTTTCCATATGCATTTATATTTCCGTTTTCTTTGTGATGAGTCTGCATTCCTTAAAAGTGAAGATCAGCATTCTGATGATTGATTAGAAGGTTACAGTAGAAGTTATCAGTGGAGGGTAAAGAAAGAACTGCAAGGCTGAGGGACAGTAAGACACAGTCTTTGTAAACAGAAAAACACCTCCATGGGGATAAAATAGTTCATTGATGAAGATCAATGATGCCCATCTGAAGACTGTAAGACATCTACTGGCAGTCCATCTTGGTGACATACAGTCAGTGGTTTAAGTGTCTGGTTGTGGATCCAAGAGGTTGGGAGTTCCATTCCCCACTGTATCTCCCTGACAGGACCTTGACACGATGATCTATAGGGTCCCTTTCAGCTCTGCAGTTCTAAGACAATGGCAACAATGATTATAGATATTGCAAGCTATTAACTCTGAGGTGCAGCTATGCTTGCCTGTGAGAAGTCAACACAAATGTTTTTGGTTCTATTCCCTTCAGAACAGTATTTTTAAACCATTAACCCTTTGACTGGTTAAGCTCATGGAGGGATTAAACCCTTTCTCTACATATAGAAAAACCTTAGGTATGTTATAAGGATAAAATACCTCAAGTAATCATAGGATGTTACTGAAGTTTACTACACTATCAGGCAAGGATGCACTCTTGCCAGTGTTGTTGATATGAAGGTGATATAAAATGTGTTGTATACCTATGGGCTACGCTAGCAGAGTAAAGTTATAGAGCTGCTGCCATTTTGACCCATGAGGTCTGAACATTAATCTGTTATGAACGTTCACAAGATGAGAGAGAAGAAACTGCTAAGTTTTTTTTTTTCTTTGTAGCAGGGTAGGCACTGCATAGACATGTGGGCTGTTTGTGCCACAATGAAGTAGGAGAAGCCGTTAAAAACAAACAACTAACCTTTATTAAGAAAATTACATTAAAGATATAAGAGCCTAGCCCTTAATCCCAGCTAGACAGACCTGTGCCACAGTGGGCACCCGGGAGACAAGCAGCAGTGGGTCTGCTCCTTAGAGAAAAAGGAAGGGAAGTGAGGCTGATAAATGAGTCCCTAAGAGTATTAGTCTATCAAACATGCAGGAGGAAATAGAAGACAGAGAGCCAAAAGAGAGAGACAAGCCTCCCAGGCTGCTCTGCTCCCAAATTATACTGTGATCATCGGGGCTAGAGGCAATATTTGGAGGAGATGAGACCAATACAATCAAGGTATATTGAAACTGTTAGGATGGAGCCTCTTTTTAAAGGGTTATGACACTGTAGTGTGGGTACTGTGAGCACCCTGTTCAAATTCTGGTGAGCAGAATCAAGACAGCCTCATATCCAGTATTCCTGGGTTGAGCATGTAACTCAGGAACACACTGTTTCTCAACTCTTACAATCTACATCCCCTCCATTCAGTCACTACTTTTCACTTGGCTCCTGAAGTTTCTGGTGCACCTTAGGGTTCTAGTGAAAACCCCAAAATGTCTAGTTTGAGTAAACAAACAAATAAATGCCTGAAGTCAGTTCACCCGCATAATATTCACTTTAGGACATAGCTTTCCCCAAAATAGATAGTGAACATACATGGTATATCATTAAGCACTCTATTAGAAATGAGCAGCTTGTGGATAACTGTGTTAGGACGGGAGTGATTGACATAAAGATAAGGAAGAAGAATTTTCTAAAGCTTTTGTGCCAGAGGCGAAACAGCACATGGTGCCCCGCTGCTAAAGCTACGGTGCATAGTAGCTTAAGCCAGGCAAGTTGTTTTGGCACCTAAGGCAAAGATCTTTCAATCCTCAATCACTTTTCTTGGCAGTAAAAATACAACCGTGAAAAATTAAATAACGTACCATATTGTTTGCTCTTTCATGACGCCTCTTGTATGCTATCTGAGATAGCCTCCTCGTTCTGCCTAATGGGGACACCAGCCCTGTAAATCTGGTAGATGTATAAAGATAGTATGACCAAGGTTTCAAAGAAATTATATATGGTCTTTGTTATAAACTATATTTCACACATACTTGTGTATTAATTCCCTCAGAGTGTCAGTGCCCAGTTAACTGTTGGTTAAGCAGGAGCATACTAACATAAAGTAGCTGCTGGATGGATGATGTCTATTTTCTTAACAATATATACAATTAACAATTTTAGCAAATTGTTTTGTGGTCATGCTGGACTGGAACCAGACTCCATTACGCTAGGAACAACTCCTGTACCAGAACTAAACAATATGCAACCTGTTTGTTGTATCTCACCCCAAACAGCCAAAATATGGCATCCCCCAGGATGCCTCCCCTCCTCCAAAAGTCCCTGTGGGGTCATTTGGGGGCAATTTTGCCAGGTTTTAAGGAGCACCCAGCATCCATGCCCCCACACCTCCCAAAAATTTGGGGAGCAAGATGGGATAGAAATAAAGTAAATAAACAAGACAGGGATACAAGAAGCTACTTTATACTAAGTGTCACTAATCCATCTAGCCTGATATTGTCAGTTCTGGCTGGCAGTAGATGTCCAGGATTTCAGGTAGGATTCCTTCCCAGGCCAGCATGGAACTTCCCAGCATTCTCTGGTTTCTCCCATCCAACTACTAACCAGGTCCGACCCAATTTAGTTTCCAAAATCAGACAAAAATGATAGGAAGGGGGGGGGGTCTGAGTAGCCTCCCTGAAAGTAGGGCTTTGGGCAACTCTGCTTATCTGTTCCATTATTCTCTGTGTATATTCTGACACATTGACTTACTCAGTGCCAGAGCCAAAATGGTGTTGTAGAAAAAGAGCCTGTCAATTCAGAGGATCAAGACCTTTCAAAAACTATAGTATTTTGTATTAGCTGTATGATATAAATCACTTTCACCTGATTCAATTCAAGATTTTGAATCTTGAAAAGTGGAAAGGTCTTTCTAGTTCATCCTTCTCAGTAACTGCAGATAACATTAGTTGACTGAATAAAACAAGGTGGAATTAGCAATGCTGAATTTTTACTGAAATCTCCATGATCATTGCATGGCTGTTGCCTGTGTCATTTGAAATGTTTTGGCTGTCGTCTGAATATTACCAAGCTGGGATTTTTCTGTAAATCACGCTGAATGCTATGCTGCAAATGAATATCTTTAAAGGGAATAAACAAAAGGATTTCATTTGTCTCTATGAAGTCAGATAAATTACCCCTTTCTGTTATTATGCCAATGCATGACCACTACATAACACCCACATAATAACACATACTTTGTTAAAGATGCTCTTTAACAGGCAATCCTGGAAATGTGCAGATGCAAGACTAGGGCTTGCATTCATTGTTGTGTTTGGTGGTGTGGGTGATGCTGAACCTGTAAGTCCATTGGGACAGTGGCCTGGTTGGAGAGAATTTTTTACACGCCTCTGTCTAAATGCTATCATTTACTTTGCCATGGATGAGCGATGTGAATTTGCACCTTTCCCTTTTCCTCCTTCTCCTAGTGCACATAAAGGAAAAAAAACTTAAGCTCTTCAGGACCAAATTACCAAAAGGATTGCCTTAGCCTGTATCAACTCACACGAAACCATTCTCATATATCGGCCCCTGAGAACAAGGCTTATGGGCTCAACAGAGTAGTCCTGTATCTGAAATACAACTCTTGAGATCTAGCACGCCTTTTAATTACAGATATTTAGACAAGCCCTAAAATGCACTTGTTTTCAGTTGTTTTTTTCTAAATGAGTTTATTAGGTTTCTGGCCTCAGCTAATTTTAGCTGCAGCTTTAAAGCCATTTTAATGTTATATTTCAGTTTAATCTGCAGCTCTTATTATTCGTTGTGTTCTGAAATTTTGTACTGACTTTTTTGGACTATTGGAGAGGGTTTTACCACTGACGGCAGCCTAAACATTTCTTTAAACAAACAAACGGATCAAGCAGACCGAACCAACTTTAATCTTTCATGTTAAATTGTTGAAATAAGACATGGTATCTCCTCCTCTATTCTTCTATCAATTAATTCTTCCATTAATTTGGCAACTCTAGATAACAAGTGCTGACATTTTACATATGCAATCAGTGTGCTTGGCTGGACACTATGCCCCTAATTATGTTTTTGTTGTTGTTGTTCGAAGACCATCCTAAGGACTTTGACTTGTTTGCTTTAAATCTTCAGTATTTTCTGAGACAAATTTAGTCTAGAAACCTGTGCTTACAGAAGTAGAGGTTAGATGCTACGAATGATAATTGCTCATATACAATGCTAGATTTACTAAGCTTACACACATGTACTGTGTTTCCCCGAAAATAAGACAGGGTCTTATATTAATTTTTGCTCCAAAAAACGCATTAGGACTTATTTTCAGGAGATGTTGTTTTTTTCCCCCTCATGTAAAACAATCTACATTTATTCAAATACAGTCATGTCATCTTCTGGTTGCTGCACAATGGTGGCGGGCGGGGCTTTACTTAACTGGGGCTTATTTTGGGGGTAGGGCTTATATTACAAGCATCTTGAAAAATCATACTAGGGCTTATTTTCAGGTTAGGTCTTATTTTAGGGGAACCAGAGTAGTTATTGTTAGTCACACAGCTATGTAGATGAAACCTGCCCTTTATGACTGAAAAGGAAGCCACAGAATAATCCTCTGTACATCATAAAGCAATCTTACCCTTCCTTCTCAGAATCACTCTGAGATTTCTGAGTTTTTGTAACATTTTGTGGCATTTGCAAGAAAGAGGAGGTTTTGCCCCGAATAACTCCGATATGGCCAAAATGAACATTGCTCACAACCTGTGCCTTTGATTAATTGTGGAAGAGGCGGTGCCAAGGTCCAATAAGTGTGTGTGTGAGGGGGTGGAGTTGTTTTTTGTTGGGACCATGATGGGGGAGGAGAGGCTTAAACTTCATCCTATTCACTGATGATAATATCCCCTCTCCCTCCCTTTCGCTTTTTGTCTAACGGACGCCCACCCACCACTATAGGAATGCTTCCCAGCACCACCCTGATGTAGTTGTGCTTAATGATATTTATTTTGGTCTTTAGTCTGTTGCATCCAAAAAAAGAAAGCCTTCTCTCACCTTAAAGAAGGATAAGTGTATTGCTACATAACATTGGACGGGCTGCGGGGGGGGGGGGGGGGAGAAGCAGCTTTGACTGCTTTATATAAAATGTAAGAGCATGGATGACTATTCGCAACAGCAATAATAAGTGGCAACACACTATTTCCCACCAGTGTCCCATTAAATATAGTGTGGACCCAATACTGAAACTAATTTTTTAACATTGGATTGCAACGTTGGATTAAAAAAAAAAGGCCAATTTTAGAGACAGAAATTCTAGAGAAAAAGAAAGAAAAACAACCCAGATGGACAGTGTTCTGCATCCTGGCTCATGGGGTCGTGAGCAGTAGCTGGAGAGGTCATGGCTGAATCTGACTCTCTCTTGGCAGAGTTTCAATCACCAGTCTCTGTTAGTTAGCAGATGCTGCGTGTGTGTGGCAGCACCCCTTCAGCCCTTCTTCCTCAGTCCTCATCCAGCCATTCCCATAGAACAGATTTAAATGTCCCCAAAGGTGGTAACAACAGCAACAATAACAATATATTAGGGATAGCATACATACTACACTGATATTTAACTGATATTGAGGTTTTGGGTTAAAAATTGTATTTGTTTTATTATACCAGTCAATGTCAGACTTTGTCTGGTTTTGACTGTGTTTTATATTTAATAATAATAATAATAATAATAATAATAATAATAATAATAATAATAATAATAATAATAATAATAATAATAATAATAATAATAATAGGCAAGACATTCCATTTTCCACCAAAGTGTTGTGTTTTTTTTTTTAAATGTACCATGATTTCTAAACACTTGGGCTCAGAAATGTGGCTCTTGCTTGCTTGGTTTTTGCCAAAGTTTGCTAATTAATGCCCACTGCGAAACTTTTATAGAAAGATAGCTTCTGCTCCGTCTCTTTTCTGCTGAGCAGGAGTAGGGAATTTTAGTCTTATATTTCACCAATAATAATCTGAAATCAAAGAATAACCAAGAGTTCGGCGAGAAAATGAGGCCTCCCAGGAATGCTTTGTCAAAACCTGCAATCCTTTTCTTCAGCTGAGACGAGGCAGCTTCACAAAACCTTTGGGTTGCAATTTGCTATAAAGATCCACTGCTCCTGAGGAGCTGGAAATAATAGCAAGAATAAAAACATGGTTGGTGCATTTCTTTCATTTACCGCTTGAGATTTCTTATTAGAGTTCTACATAATTCCCTCCCACTCCCTAATTCTCACTTGGAAAATGGGTAGATAGAAAATCCAAATGACACCTTAGCTTTTCCACACAAAGGAAAGGAGAAGAAAAGAAAAATCTTGCTGCAGATTAATTATCCAAAAATAAAATATTATTTTTCTCCCCCTCCCCAACAAACCTTGAGGTGGAAACACGAAACCATAAGACACTCCATTCCTGTATGGATTGAGCCTTTACCTCAAAGCAAACCCTAAAGCTTCTTGTAACCTGACATTTCTCAATACTTATGCTTGCAATAGGAATATTCTCTCCAGCCCCTGTGAAAGCCATAACAACATTGAAAATGTCACTCCCAAACAATTCCATTATGGCTGCATATTGTAAAAAAGTAAGGGGAATAAGAGTAACAACATAGTTCTTTCTTTGTAACCTTTTCAGGAACAAATATTCAGTAAAAAAAACACAAAACCTCACAAGTGTCTCATGGCACATTTAAGACCAACAAATTTATTATGTTATAACCTTTCCCAGACTACAGAGCACTTCATCACTTGCATCAGAAGCAGGTTGTAGTTTACAAAACAACATGCCACTACACACACACACACACATTATATAGATAGATAGACTGTTCTGGGTTTGCTGCAACAGATTAAAAAGCATACACTTCTGGAAAGAATATACAGTTTTTTCTCTGGCCAGGCTTTTTAGCCTAGATTTGCCTGGGGTTGAGGTTGCTTGGAAATTTAGCTTCAGACCTGTTACTTAGCTCAGGTGAGCTTGTTCCAAATTTTGTCCCACCACTTGTCAGACCCCCACCCCCCACCCAAGCCTGGCAAAACTTACTGTTACAAGGAGAGAGCTCCAATTCACAGAAATGGGGCATTCTTTGAGCTTAATTACCTCACATTGTGGTTGATGAGTTGGGGGAGTGGCAACTGGGAACAGAAGAGTCAACGCTAGCCCTCTCAACATATTGCATTTATTGTGAAAATCCTTTGGCACAGCTACCTGGATCACGAAAGCAGGTCTTATTTGCATGAATGGAGCCTTCTTTCCATGCCTAATTACCAAGATTGGTGGTGGTGGGGGGCTCAGAAGATAAAATGGGAGAAAAGAGAAAGGTGGAGGAAGGGAAAGGAAAGAAGAATGAGGAGGGAGAAAGGCTTAGTGTTTTAAGCCTTACCATTTTTAAAGATTATATCATTACATTAAGTTCAATTGTAACTGTCATAAAGGCCCAGGGAAGGAAATCCAAATTAATAAAGTAAATAAATTAAATTAAATCTGTACACCCCGATGATAATTTTAGAGTAGCTTTTTCCCCCAGAATTCATATTGTGGTGTTTTCATTAAGATTCAACTTCAGCCATCCACTTATTAAATAAAAAAGGGGCAGATTTACAAAGCTAACAATGACTTATTATCTGTCTATTCCCCAGTCCTCCCCACTGCAGCCACTGTTTGACTAAGGATTTTGTGATTTTTGAAAGGCACTTGATGAACTTACACACAGACTGCTTAATATTATTCACAACGATCTTTGCAGCACTGAAATGTTCCCATTTCAATCCAGCTGCTGTTTGTTAGATGCCCAACAAGTTCTATTAGCAGAAGGGACCTTTTTTTCCCCCTTCCAGAATTTGCAGTGCAACCATAAAGGGGGGTAGAAAGATGTGGGAAGGGGTGGGTCCTACTATGCCACATCCAGAGGCATGTAGGTACCGGAACGTTGCACGTTAGGTTTTAAAAATTAAGGAGTTAAAAGTTCAACATTGGGAAACTAGCTCATTTGTGTTAGTTAAATTATCTTTATTAATGTAAAGAAGACAAACATGTTGTGGCTATAAAGACTAAGTGCTATATTTTAATGTGAGCTTTTGTGGATCTAGTGCACTTCTCAGACATAAGAGTGAGACGATATGGCAATCACTCATATGTGATCCAAAAATAAAGTGACAACGGTCGGCCGGTAGACACAAATTGCAAATTGTGCGAGTCAATGTGGCATTGCCTTGATCCACAAAAGTTCGTATTAAAATATAGCAGTTAGTCTTTAAGGTGCCACAAGGTTTTTGTCTTCTTTATTTTTTGTTGCATGTTTTCATTCTTGTGTGATATGCTTGCACAGAGCACAGGCCTTACTACCCATTTAAAACTTAGACTTACAGTAGGCGATCCCACGTTGATATTATAAATTTGATTCTTCCCCTCCACCCCCTTTTTGTAAGGCTCTGCTGTTGAAACTAGCAAACACAGGTAACTAAGCTGCTGCTTTGAACACCCATGGAAGCATGATTCTTGTGCCCTGCACCCACAAAAGTTTTGTTATTTTAAATTTTTCACATCTGTTAGCCTGCCGCCTCGTTCTGTTTTTCATCGAAACAGGCAAATCTGCAGGAATTTGTGGGAGGAGCCATGTACCCAAACCTTCAGCCTCAGGTTGGATTTTCTTTTCCTGCATAAAGGGGCCTTGCAGGGAGGAGCATACAAATCATTCTATCTTTGTCTTATGCAGAGGCCGCTGGGTTATGGCTTTGTTCCAAATAACATCATTTGTCAAACATTAGCCATGGGGGACTTGAAGCTGTTCTATTCTGTTCTTTTTTTTTAAAAAAAAAAAGTGAGGCAATGCTGTTGACCTGATTTGACTGCCGTAGGAATGGGGTCACTACAATCCCACTAGCTGTCTCTAATCAGATAGGCCAGCCCTCTGAGGGGATTAGTGCTATGTGTTCATTTTTTTTTAATGGTTTCATGTGGGAAAGATATAGTAAATGTGGCAGTGCAGCTTTTTATAATGTGGAGTCTTATTATTGGAAGCTGTAGTAGTTTATTGTTGTTGTTCTGGTTTTGGATGGTATGGTCAAAATTAATTTCAAAAGTGTATGGAAGTGCTTAAATGGAATGCATTGTAATTCTGTTTAAATTATAAAAATTTCTGAGTATGTACAGTTTCATACAGATCAGTGCCTTGTCCCCCATCCCCTTTGTTAGTTATTGCACGGACAACGAGGGAAGAACCATTGCGTGATCACCTTTAGCCTTATGTGTATGTTTTCCCCCCCAGTATGATTGGCCAGTCTTTATATGAAAGGGCAGAGCTTGAGCAAGTTCCAAGACCTTCAGAAATAGTAAGGTACTGTTATAGTTACCATTTAAAAGTATGCATTTAACCATTTTTCAAAATAACTAACATAGTAACCTTTAGTTGCTTTTAAAAAAATTGAATGCTGCAGGCTGGTGGTCTGCGCCACAGAACACACTCTCTTCTGCCTGTTTTTGCCATATCACCTACAAGACCAGTAGGAGCCAGCATATGAACCATATGATATTCCCCTTCTATCATTTAGTGAGGCCATAGTCCTGTAACTATAAAGCTCACTAAAAGGTTACAGGTCCTATTCAGAGTCTGTCCTAAGTCAACATGTGAAAAACGGAGAACAGTCAGCCACCTCAAAATCTGCAGAGACTTCAGAACTGTCACCTTTCATGACAACAGAAGATGATGATAGGGATCAAGCTAGAGCACTCCTTTCTTTGCAAGTTGATTCAGCCTCCTTTAGATTGCCTGAATGAGGCCAAAATTATGTTGTAAAAGGAGTGACACAATCCCTTGTGAAGTTGCCACTTTAATGTAATGATAACCTTTATTTGGAGGAAAAGGCGTTAACTGTACTGTTAATTTATAGCTAGTAACTTCTAGACTCTGACACACTCACATGTCCATAATAGAGGGCTGTCTTGTTAACCAACTGTTAGAATTCCATCAATGTTGTTGCGAATCAGTGGTTCCCAACCTTGGGTCCCCAGATGTTCTTGCACCAAAACTTTCAGAAGCCTTCACCACTGGTTGTGCTGGCCAGGATTTTTAATGTCCAAGAACATCTGGAGGCCCAAGGTTGGAAAACATTGTTGTAAATGATAGAATGGTGGATACAGAAAGGTGGGCACATTTCCAAATCTCAGCACAGGTGGATTAGCAGGAATGCAGGAACCCCACTGGGACCTTCTTCATACAAGCCATGTGTACTATCAATGATTTACGACATTTACAATGATTCACTGCATCGTGGTTTACAAGTTGTACAGTAAAATGGTTGAATGCGTCCCTAGTGTTCTGTTAAAAACATTTCTGGAGGTGGATATTCTGATATGACAGCACCAAAAGCAACAAAACTTTTTTGAGTCATTTATAATTTCTCCACCTCAAGTCTCTAGTTATAAAATGGGAACGATACTGGCCCTACTTAACACAGCTGGTATGAAATTAAAGAAAGCTTCTAATCTTATAACTGCAGAACTGGAATAGACCCTATGGATCATCAAGTCTAGCCCTTGTCAAGGAAGCACAATGGGGAACTGAACTCCGCAGCTAGAGACCTAAAGAACTGAGCTACCCAGCAGTTCTTAAACAATATGCCTATTAAAAATGTTACAGAAATCCACACCGAGAATAATAGAATGACAGTTTCCTGGTTTATCTTGATCTGTTCCAGAAGTATCCACTCTAATTGAACTGGTTTGCCATCCTAGTCTACAATATTCCTTTTCAAGAGGCCCATGAAGGGGTCCTACTGTATGAAGATACTATAGTATGAAAAGAATTTGGAAGCTTTCCCCAGACGAGATATGACGGCTATGCAGATAGTCATATCTTTGGTTGAAAAACAGCAGTTATGGAAATTCCTTCGTAATATTAGGCTGACTTTGGAATAAATATATGCTGCTTAATTTATAAGGTGCTCTTCCTCTATTTTACTCTAAAACTCTAGCGTGATAAACCAAAACAGAGAACTGCATTCAGATTTAGGCTTGTGCAGCTGGGTTGGTGGAAGAGGTACTAGAGCTCCCCCTTTGCTAACTCTTCCAGCCTGCCCCCATAAGAACAGGAGACTCTCATGATGAATGAAGCAAGCAGTGGTGTAGGGAGCCAGAGGGATCCCCAATAATCAGGTGGAGCACCTTTTGTGAATAGAGCCTTTTCATCCTCAGAAAGCAGATTCTGGATCCCAGCCATTGTGGATTTTTTTTCTGGGAGAAAGTGGCTGGACTTTCGTTGTGAAACTGACCTTTCTTTTTTCTTGTACCAAATAGCTCAACTCATTCCTGATGTGCTAAATCATTCTCAGTATATCATATCTATATAATATGTCTTTGCTAGGTTTCTCAGGGATTAGCTCTATTTATTTAAATGCCAGCAATCTAATTCATCTTTTGATTGCTTTGTTCAGGGCAGTGATATAGCACAGTGGTAGATAACAGAAAGGTTTTGAATTTTTTTTTTGAAAGTGAATATCTTTAGCCTGCTGCTTTCAGTAGATGAAAACCCTGGGCAATAAATAGTATTCTAAGTTTACGAATTTGCTTTGATGCCCTATCACTGAGAAATAACTTATGGGAGTGCTCTCAGTGCTTACGAGATTTTTTTTATTGACGATTGCCTCACTGTAGCCATGGATAGAAGACATTTATCATTTAGTATCTTAGACATTCTGCCAACTATCCATGCTTGGGAAATGTATTTCATCACAGAGCTGTCCAGCCAAATGGATGGTGTTTCTCTGTACTAAATTTATGGCTCAATTACAATCAATCTTCCGCTATCAGCTTCTCTTGCATGGATACAATTAATACCAACAAAATGGAGAACCATTATTTCAGGTGTCCCATTGGAAGAAGAAGACCTGAATCAATGCTTCTGATAATTGGCTTTAGTATATGACCATATGCTGAATGGCCATTTTTAGTTGTACAGGTATACAGAAATCTGATAGATTTATTTAAACCTAGAGCAATAACATTAATCTTAGCTAACTTAAGTCCCACTGATTTCATTGTCAGTATTTTATTATTAAATAATGGTTCTTAAAGGTAATGTTTATTACATTTTTGTGTAACTCCATAGCTATAAAAAAACTCAAGTTATTGGGAGTCTGACAAATATAAATTAAAATGTATTAAATCATCGCCAGTTGTTTGGTGGAGATTCTGCCCATTCTGCCTGGCTGTATGTATATATAAATGCAAATAATAATAACAGGTCTGTATGGGATATAGTTGTGGATGCATGATTGGTGTGTAGGTGTAGGCTACCAAACTGCTGATTGGTTGGACTATTTGGAATGGGAATAAATGTTATGTGGAGTGCAAATTAGTCTGTTTTGGAGTAGACAGCAGTGAGGAGTCTGTTTAAGGAGTTTATGTGAGCAGTTGGCCTTCAGTTTGGATGAGGTTTGTGGTGGTCTATGAATACTGCAGACGAATATAAAATAGCAGTGGTTTCTCCCTTCAGTTTGAACACCTAGTAAATTACTTTTACCTTTATCTGTTCCCCTTTATCTGTCCATCCCTAATAAACTTTTTTCATTTGTTCCCAAATAAAACTCTTCTAGTTATTTATTTTAAGTATTGCTTTAAATAAAGTGTATTTAGCAAGATAATATAGAGCATAACACTCACAGGTCTGCAGCAGCAGCAGCAGCAGAAGAGGCCAGAGTTTTCACCAATTCAGGCACTTTCTCGGTGGCACAATTAAAGGGGCAACCCTAAATACCGTATTTTTCCATGTAAAAGATGATACTTTTCCCTAAAATCATTGGAGGAAAAATTGAGGGTTGTCTTTTACATGGAAGTAAGCTGAGGAGAAAACCGCGTGGTAGCAAAACTGTCTACCGTTTCTGCTTCTGCTGCTGCTTCACAGATCTGAAGCAGCGGGCACTGTTCCGCCTCGCCTCGCCTGCAAGCGGATCCGGAGTGGGGTGTGCATGCACACTGTGGGGCTTAGGAAATGGAGGGATAAAGCAGCAATGAAAGGGCTGCAGGATCGCAGCCCTTTGATCCTGCAGCCCTTTCATCCCTGCTTTACGCCTCCACTTCCTAAGATCGCTGCTTTCCCTCTCCACTTCCACAGCCCTTTGATCCTGCTTTCGTGGGGCTTAGGAAATGGAGGGGGAAAGCAGCTATCAAATTTTCTTATTTGGGGTTGGAAAAGTGGGGGTCGTCTTATACACGGAAAAATACGGTACATAGGAAACATTTGGGCAAACACCAGAACTAGCAGCATGGATACAGAAGTAGCTGACTTTGGGATGACTCTACCAGCTGAGTGTGGCAGTAGACCTATACAACTTGCAAACCACGATGCAGTGAATGAGACATTTTTTATTGAAGGTCTGTAAATCCTTGATGGTACACATGGTTTCATATGCAGAAGGTCCCAGTCAGAGTCCTGCATTGAATCAATGGAATTCAATGTAGGAATCTCACTGATTTGGATTTCCCCATTGACCAAGGGGTTGAACCCTGTGGCCTTATAGGCTCCTTCCAATTCCATTATTCTATGATTCCAATCTCTGGCACTTCTAGGTGAGGCTGTGAAAGACTCCAAAAACCATGGAAAGCTACTGCCAGTCATTGTACATTAAACTAGGGTAGAGCTATTATTTGAGCAACTGTCATTTAGTTCTGGCACACACATGTGTAGGTGAAGAGAGTGATGACGTGAGTCCAATGAGTGCAATTGCTACAATGGCATACATACCTGCATATCTAGAATAGGATTGCTGTATTTTCTCCCTTCTTAGTCCTTCATCAAAAGAAAAATAAAAACATATTAATTATGTACCTAGTTTATAATTACTTAGATAGACATTGTATCTTTCAGTTAATTGATTTTCCTTACTTGTGCTTATTGCTTTGACATAGCTTTCCTACTGAATATTGATCTGCTAGTTTGAAACACTAAAGACCACTATGCACAATTAACTTTAGCTGTTTGCATACACATTTAGCAGCGAATGGTCTAATGATAAGAAGAGCAAGGCAACATAAGAGTTAAACATCTGAAGAATCCCCCATTTTTAAATACAGCCTTATTTACTGAAGATTGTTTGCAGTATATGCAAGTTCTTTCTCATGTATGTCATTCTGTCCACATAGGTAGATGACTCATGTGAACTATTAAATATGTATATCTATATCTGGCTTTAAATCAGAACTGATACTAATGACTGTGCTGTTCGTTGTCACAGAACATGCAGCTTGAATTACTACATGGCTCACAGAATATGTTCAACAATCATTTACACTCCCTCCATGAATGGAGTTCTACCTCCCAGCCCCCTGGTTTACAACATAATAAATGACAGAGCTACCAAATACCTCAAATGGCAATGATTTCATCTGAAATGTTTACAAATATTGATTTGCAGAAATAAGTGTGTTTTCCTTTCCTTACATGTTACATTTCTAAAAAAAACAAACAAACAAACAAACCCAGATACACTTGCATAATCTGCACAAAAGGAATATTATCCATAAACTCAAATCATCTTTAACAGATGATTATGTAAAAGTATGCAACATAACAGAACTGAAACCAATTTTTTTCAAAACCTCAAATCTTCATGGCTTTTCAAATTCCCAAACCAAACTAGAAGGATTTAGATGCTGTAGTTTGATCTAATCATTTCACAAATTTGTGTTGTGGGTCGAATTTGAGTCCCAGTGTACAACTATAGAGCAGCCATTCCCAACCTTGCATTTTGGACCACATGTGGCATGGTCCAGTTCTAGAAACCACACAAGTTATGGGGAATGGCACCCTAGCCCAGCCCTGATCCATGCCCAGGCTGGACCTTTTTGGCCCAGCAGTAGGGCTACTACATTTTGGGGCCAAGCTGGAGTGTTTCCCCAACAGATGGGAGGCTCACTTTGTGGGAGATTGCTCCCCACAAGGCAACTCTTTAAGCTAGCCATTCACAACCTTTTGTTGTTGTTGTTGTTGCCATGGCCATAAACACAGTGTGGAAGAAATATAGGCCAAATCAGGATTGTATAAGTCGCATAACAAACATTATAAGGTGGTGTGTGAAGAATTGTTTCCAGTCTGTGCCCCCCTTCAAATGTGCCAGGGTGCCCCCCAGGAGACTATACGGCGCCGGTGAGAATGGCTGCTCTAGAGTATGTACTTTGAGAATTCTGGCATACAGTACACAGATATTTAGACCCAAATATCCATTAACTTTGGATTTTTGCCTTTTTTCTCTTTCAAGTCAAGTTTAATATGTCTTTTCTGCTGTTGTAATTTTGTATAAGGATCACAATTAATCCTTCTGAGTGGTAGTTAATTTTTAAAAACTTCTTCTAACTACATGTGACTTGTGTGTTTAGCAAGAGAGAAACTGCTTTAAAAATGACAACACTGCATTAATCAGCTTTCTGTATTTCATGGGTGTTGCTCATTATAAAATGGCAGATGGCTTGTAGTAGTTGATGAGGAGACACTGAAGTAACCCACCTGTGAGCACTTGACTCTGAACTAAATGAGGCATGTGGGGACATGGCTTGTAGGATTAGCTTAATTTGTATAATTTAGCTGAGCCTGATTTTCCAGTTGCCAGAACTACTTCAGTGCTAAATGCATACAAACAATTATGTCCTCTTCTAAATAAAGCAAATGCATTTTAAAGACAGGTACATACATATACAGATATACACATACAGTGGTTTCGGCTGCAGGCAGTTTCTCGATCGGCACTTCAGGCAAGCCAAAGAATATATACTCTTTGCTGAGAGGGGTCCCAACTCAAGACGAATAAATATTACTCTCCCATCCAAACCCAGACTCCTGGAACCTATGTTTTTCCATTACATTCTGTTTTAGCCCTTCTTGCTAAAACAGAATGTAATTCTGAATTTCTGCCTGTCAGTCTGGACTGTTGTAGACTGGACTGTTGTAGACCAGCTCCTGTTTTCTCTCTCTTGGCTTTGTTGGGTCAGTATGTACATGATTTATGACTTGAGTACTGGCTCTCCTCCATCACTCTGCTCTTGCACACTCCTTGAAATTCAGCTCTTGACTATTCAGTGTTTGACTGGGCTGGCCATTAACTCTCTCTTGGTCCTATGTATTGACATTTGCTACCAAAAGCTGGATCCTCTGCTGTCAAGGGCTGAAACTGGAAACTCACAATGAAGCTCTAAACTCTATAGTGAATAACAACAAAATGTTTCTTTTTTGTGTGGGAAATGCTGCAAGACAACAAGGTTTCTCTCACAAGAAGAAATCTCGGGACAAGAAGGAAAGGGGACTTTCTTCTAGCTTCCTCAGGGAATATGAGAAGCTGCAAGACTTCCCTCTGAGGAAAAGTTCCAACGTTTCAGACTTTACAGCTTCAAAAACAGATAAGTAATGGGCATGGATTGGCATATAGATTTATTCATGGAGTAAAGAAAGTGGATAGGGAGACACTTTTCACCTGTCTCATACTACTAAAGGTCATCCAGTAAAGCTAAATGCTAGGTACCCCCAATGTCCATTGCTTTGGCCACTAAAAGTTGTGAGTGATTTCAGTTAATTTTGTTTTTTGTTTTTGTTTTTTTCACTCTCTTTAATAAAATACAAAGAACCCCATGCCTTCCACTGAACAGCCTAGGTTTTATGCTTTGAGGGTTTGAAGTACTAAATCTAATCCTTTGCCCTTAACTACCAACCAGGATTTTCAGTTCTCACTCACTCTCCTGGGTGCACCCAAACCAAGGCAAACTGGGTAGTGTGGCTGTGTGTCTATCGAAAGGCGGTCTGGACCTGGACAGTCTTTGCAGTGACAATGTAAACATAGAGTCAAAGACAACTTCCTTGTTACACCTAGCAGTGAATATTTTGAGTGTGGCAGCTGTTTGTTTCACCAACAAGACATGCAGTGACAACAACCCAGAAGTATTGTGCACATTTAAGACTAACACATGTATACCAGTGTGAGCTTTCATTAGTTGTTTTTGAACAAGTGGATTGTAATCTACCAAAAACTCAATTTGAAAACATTTCTTTTTGTTTTAATTTCCAAAGAAGTCGCCATGTTAGTCTATCTCAGCATGTGGGCAAAAGAAAAAAGAAGAAAGCAAAATATTGTAATGTGTTAAAGATTACCAGTTTTATGGCTTTGTTATAGCAGTGGAAGTTATTCTCATTTTGATTTAGAGGAAAAAATACTGGACAAACTATTTTTCTCAGTTATTGAAGTAATGTCCAACTAGAACATTCTTATCATGAAGTGTTACATTTGTATTTGGCAATGAAGATATTTGGAATTCTATATCAATGTTGGGGATTCCCAGTGTGGTGTAGTGAAAGAGTGATGAACTAGGATTCTGGAGAACAGGGTTCAAAGCCTTGCTCAGCCATGGAAACTCACTGGGGGAGTGGAACTGGTAAAACCACTCCTTAAAATATCTCACTTACCTTGAAAGCACAGCACACACATATATATATCAATGTTATGTTGGTTGACGGCATCTTCATATGAGACCTTTTTTATGCTGTTCCTGCAATTCAGTGACTGAGGTTGGTTTGGAAACTCTCAACATAGTGTTCAAGAATGGAGTAGGAGCTTCTAATTCAGACAAGCCAAGTATATTCATTAGCCAGATGGGAGCCACATGCCCTCCAAAGGAACTGATTTCAATTTCCCATGCCAGGCCATATTGCAGAAAACACAATGGAATGGCAACTTCCAAGTTGGTCAAGCCAGTTCTATTCACTGGAGACATGTGGCTAAATTGCAGAGAGCCACAAAGCCGCAAAACATCCACATCCAAACAGCCAGTGCCTGTTCCAGGTTAAATGTCCATATTTTGCAAAAGAACCTAGAACAGCATCTTATGAGTTGGTGAAACAACCAATTCTCCAGTCACTTATGATTAGGTGGGGGCAAGGCATCAAATCACAGACCTCCATAGGAACCTTATTCCACATACAAAAACACAGTTTTATGTTACATGCTTTCTCAGTAGTAGATTTGCCAAATATTAGTATAGTTGGCTTAAGAATGAGGACAGCTATAACTGAATGGTGTCAACATTAACTTGCTAGCTCATCACATGTACATTTCTTTAAGTGCTAAGACTTTTTATTCTGTTGAATTAAACATAATACACAATAAATGCATTTTTTAAAAATCCATCAATAAATAAAATTTATTTATAAATTTTAAACAGGCAGTGTGGGGTATAGACTAAGATCCAAAAGAACTGGGTTCAAATTTGTACTCAGCCATTGAAACTATGAAAGTGATAAACCATTAATTGAGTATCTTGCATACCTTGAGAGCCATATTATGGTCTCCAGATATCAGAAGTGAATTATAGATTTTGAAAGGATTGGAACCTGGTTCTCCTGAGTCCTAGTCTGACTCTTTATCCATTACACCTCACTGGATCTCTAGCTATCTTAAAATATTTGAAGGGTTGTTCTGTGGTAGGTAGACTCAGCTTGTTCTCTGCATCTGAACCAATGCATGCAAATATAAGAAAGGAAATTCTGATTCAGTATTAGGAAGCCCTGCCAGATGGTAAGAGTTGTTTGACAATGGAATGGTAGAAGGTCTGACTCTCTTTCACTGGACGGTTTAAAGTGGAATGTGGATAGTCACATAACAACACTTTGGCAGTGGTTTTAATGTATTGGTGAGAATTTGAACATATTACTACTGATGTCTCTTGGCCTGGAAAGGGTACTGAGGTTAGGACCCTGTGGCTGTTTAGTGGTTTGTTTCATTAGTCCCATCTAGTGTATTTAACTGTGCTGTCCTTCTCGGAAGTTGCCATTCTGTTCTGTTCTGGCTGGTGTGGGGGGCATTAAAATATTAATAACCAAGCAATATTTGATGGATTTTATTTCTAAAATATTATGCTGATATGTGCCCATCACATCCCAACAGGTCTGGTGTAGACTTTTGCTATTCAGTGCTTCTTCTGGCCCATTTTGTTATATTTCAGCTTTTACCTAGTCCCAAAACAGTGTGAGGTATATAATATGAAGAGTCACTTTATACAAATGTATTGTTCAGTTAGAATATCGTTCAACATGAGCCTGTGAAACTATCATCCTCAAGGCATTTTTAAAGCCATGAGAGATGTCAAGCGGAGGTGTTTCTTTTCATTGACTTCTGCCACACTTTTAATGGTCTCCTGCCGAGTTCAATATAAGGGATAAGCAAGAGGCTTAGGCATTTTTGAGGCTGCATTCCTAGTTCTGCCAGTTTATGTTACTGTCATGCACACTTACATTCTTGGACCAGAAGATAACAGGGGCGGGGCACACATATCAAAGAAGCAGAAGGCCTTTGAATTTCAACAGTAAGTTTGGCTTAGCTTTCTCTGGTTGCTTATGCTGAAGTGACCTGAAAGGAATAGAACACTTGTGACGTATCCTGGTGGTTTGAAAAAGGGAATCTATAGCTGACAATGTTTGCACAAGCATTCACCACACAGAAAGGTACACATGCCCTCCCCAGGCCTTTCTGCTGCATATATTTGGTGTAGGGAAGCTGCAAGTTTTAGTCTGGTCTGCATTTTAACGTAAGCTGACCTAATTCACACTTCCTGGACAAATATATAGACCAGAACACAGTTGCCCCTCAGATGCCACATTTGGATGCATTTGTGAGTGTCCTTCCTGGCTCAAAAAGTGCATTAAAATATGTATGTCAGGAAAAGCTGTGCATATAGATGGTTATTCGCAAAAAGATAGGTACAAAAATGCTTAGGTCAGGGAAAACTCTGTGTGAAACTAAATGTAAATTTTTAATGCAGTTTTTAAGAGAGAGAAAAACACCAGAGTGATCTTGACTTTAAATGGAAGGAGCTTGTGACTGAACATATGAGAAACTTTCCATAGGGATGTCAGTTTTGGTTGCAAATTTAATGTCTAAGCTGGCACTAAGCATAGAAGTGGAAGGAGCTGTTTCTGATTGTGGTGGGTCTCTTCCTCCTCAGAGGCAGTGGTTGGAAAATGGCCAAACTGATTGAGAATTCTGGCAACCGTAGTCCAAAAATGTAATTTCAGCAAGCTATGATGCCATAAACTATCTGCCTCTAATATAGTAATTACAATAGCTTCACAACTCTACTAAAGTCTGGGTTTTGGGGCTATTATCTACCCTGTCCAACATCAAGAACAGTCTTTTTACTGGAATTATATCTGCTGTACTAGTAGTTATTTCTGAGCAGTAGGAAATAACCTCATGATGTGCTCTGTAATGGAGCAAACTCCTACATTGGTCTCAACGTATGGTGGCTTTCATTTCCCTTTTTCCTCCTCATTCCAGATACTTCACAGATTGTGCATTCTGTTCTGTTTCAAATCTTAATTGGCTTTTCACATGCAGCTTATTCTTGTTCTTATTCCTTTATTTGCCTTATATTGCATTCATAACAGACTAATAAGAAGCCAAAGCTGTGTTCTGTCAGACACGGAGCATCATTAAGACAATTCATATGAGTTTCAGCATAATTATTATTGTTTTGTACTTGCTAGAGTACTGTAGTTCTGCCTCCCATTTTCTTTAGCTATTTCCTAATAGTCTTCAGAACTAATACTTTGTCTTTCAGTACTCTGGTTTTACTGAGATTTTAACTTTAGATGATCTGTGCATACTTCCACTGCCAGTTTGCTGCTATTTAAAATGTTTTGCTACAGGAGCTAATGATGTTACATGCATATCATATTTAACAAAGCTTGACAGCTGCTTTTTCTAGGGAGCAAAAAGAGATTCTTAACCCTTTCTCTGCTTTCTGCTTTTCAAATATGGGTTGCTTTCCCCATTCCATGGGGCTTTGAAGAAATCTGAACTGAAATTGCCTTCCCGATTCTCCAGTTACATATGTTGTGGGGTTGAATTTGTGGCAAAATTCTTTAAGAGCAGGAGAAATCCTCAGTGTTTTTAGTGGGTGGGCTGGTTTATAAGAAAAGCAGCAGTGGGATTGAATTAAAAATAAAAATCTTTTCTCCCATTCATTTCCCCAGTGCTTCAGGAATTATGCCACATTCTGATTTAGACTCTTTTTTTTTAAATGGAAGAATGATATGCAGCTGGCAGCCAATTCTTGTAGGTCCATCACTGCTTGCCTCTGTTAAGCTGAAGAAGGAATGTTTTTGTTTGAAGAAAAATGTGGTTCCTTTGCTTCTTTCCTGGTAAGTCACCAACCTCTCAAGTTGCCAACCTCAAGAATTTCCGACCAAGATTCCTGGGTTCTTCTTCTGTCTTTTCCACCAACCACTCATTTCATCTAAGGGAGAGTGCTTTCTGGTGGAACATCAGCTCAGCACTTCCAAGTCCATGTCTGCAAGGGTAGCAGTCCACCACGGAACACATTGAAATTCAGCAGCAAACTACTGCATGCAACTTAAAAGTGAGTATTTGCTTGCAGTAAAGGGATTTTTCTGTTTGCTCCGAATTTATGCAGCAAACTGCTACAAGGTATTCAAAGCAAGCAAGCAAGCAAGCTAACTAGCTCCTTGTATTAAATAGGGATTTCTTGAGGTTCAGCCGCACAATTTCCCATGGCCAGTCTCAAATATTCCATTTTTGGGCAAGAACCTGGGGCGTGTTGTTACCCTCAGCTCCAGAGGTTCCTGGATGAAACGGATTATCTAGATTCATTTCAATCTGACTCCAGGGCTGTTTTGGTCACCTTGGTGGATAATCTATGCTGGGAACTGGAGAGGGGGAGTGTGTCCTTGTTGGTTCTACTGGATCTCTCAGTAGCTTTAGATACCATTGCCTATTGTAACCTTCTGAAGTACCTTTCTGGGAAAAGTCTTGAAGGCAGTGTTTTATAGTGGTTCTGATCCTTTCTGGATAGCCAAATTCAAAAGGTGGTATTGGGGGAATCCTGTTTGATACCTGGGCCATTGGTCTGTGGTGTCCCTCAGTCTTCAGTCCTGTCCCCCATATTTTTCAACATGAAACTTCTGGGAGAGGTTGTATGACATTTTGGGGTTTGGTGCCATCAGTATGCTCATGATACCCAACTCTTGTCTCCCATTCCACCTGATTCCAAGGAAGTTGTTCTGTCTGTGCTTAGACCAATGTTGTCAATGTTGGACTGGATGAGGGCTAACAAACAGAAAATTAATCCAAAGACAACAGAGATGCTTCTGGTCAGTCGCACGGCAAATCAGGGGACAGGGATTCAGCCTGTACTGGATGAGGTTACACTCACCCTGAAAAGTCAGATCTGCAGCTTGGGTGTACTTCTGGATTCAACTTTGAACTTTGATGCACAGGTTTTAGTGGTAGCCAGGAGTAGATTTGCACATTTAAAGCTGGTGTGTCAGCTATGCCTGTTCCTTAAGATGTCCAGTATGGCCACAGTACACATACCTTAATCACATCCTGTTTGGATTACTGAAACATACTCTACATGAGGCTGCCTTTGAAGAGTGTTCAGCAATTTCTCCCAGTTCAAAATGCTGCAATCAGACTGCTAGCTGGCAGTGGTTACAAGGAGCATGTAACTCCCTTATTACAACAGCTTCACTGACTGCCAGTCTGTTTCCAGGCCCAATTCAAAGTGCCAGCTATTACCTATAAAAGCCCTATATGGCTTGGGTCAAGGCTGTTTGAAGGATCATATCACCCCATAAGAGCTCTCTTGGCTTTTAAGACCTTTTGGGGAGGCCCTTCCCTTGGTTCCACCAACTTCCCAAGCTCCTTTGGTGAGGACACAAGAGAGCTCCCAGGCTTTGGAATGCACTGCCAGGAGAAGCCAGGTTTGCCCCCCTCTCTCTTGTCCTTCTATCGTCAGGCAAAGACTTTCCTCTTCAGACAGGCTTCTAAGCAGTAAGTTATCTCCGGAATGCTGTTTTTTAACTTACAAATTTTTAAATGTTTTTGAACTGTTTTTAAACATGATTTTTTAAAATCTTAATATATGTTTAACTGCTTTTAAAATATGATTTTATATAGTATTTTTAAATTTGTTTTTTCATCTGTTATAAGCTACTTTGGGTCCCCTATTGGAAGGAAGGAAGGTGTCACAGTCTAAGATATCCCAGGCAGCCTCTCACCAGGGGCAAGGGCACCAGGACCCAGTCCACCACACAGTGTATCAAGTCCAAAGACATTCACTGCACAGTTGGTTGTGACCAAGTGGAGGCGGGAGGACAGGGCTGGGACCACAGAGCCAGAACAAGGCACCAAGATGCAGGAGGCCAGCAGAAGTAAGCAGGGAGCAAGGCAGGAACAGGTACAGGAACACTGGAGTCCGGAGGCAGAGATGCAGGAGGCAAGCAAAGGCCAAAGCTAGAACACAGAGACTCTGGAGCAGCAAGGAGAACCACTTCTTAAATAGGTCTTCCCTCCAGGTTTCCAGGTAAGCCTCATGAGTGGCCCAGCAGCTGCTACACAGGCCAGGGCCTGAGCCTGCAAACACCACACCATTCCTGGGTCAGGCTGGCCCTGATCCTGCAGCTGCCAGGGCGGTGTGGGCCAGATCCTGACAGAAGGAAATGAAGTGGGTAAGTTCTTAAGGGTGCCTTGGAGGCCCAGAGAAATGACTACAGGGGCTCACATTACCATCTCTGAATTAGCAGCTTTCTCATGCTTCTTGTAGCTTATGTTTGAAAGTGGGAGAGTGGGAGAAACAGCACAGGGCAAAGAAAGTACAACATGGGTCAAGGTATGTCACATCACATCTCCTATTGCCACTCCCTCTGTCTTGACTATGACACCCATGTTCAGCCCAGGGTTTCTTGTGACTGTTACCTGAATGAAATCTGGTGTAGGTTTTCTAGAGATGCACCATGCCCCACAAGTTTCAGAAACACTCTACCAGCACACTGGCCACTTCTTTTTAACACTCACAGACAATTCTTCTTCTTAGTTTGTGTCAGAAGCAATACAACGGTGCTTCCTGAGGGGAAGGATTAACTGACAGGATGTTGTCATAGCCCAGGGGAAGCCCAAATGTTATCCTAGTCCTCATATTCTTTAGGGAGACTTCTGTGTCTCCCACAGGCAATTTAATGATAAAAATCAGTTATAATTTATATATTTAGCTCATTAATTCTCCTCCAGGTGTTTCACAGTTGTTCTACAGGATGAGGGCTAACCATAAGAGCCAGTTTCACCATTAGGCAGACTGTAGTGGTTGCCTTAGGTAGCAGATGGTAGTGGAGAAGAGCACTGTGCCCCGTCTGCTGCCTTGTATCCTCTGAGCTTGACTACTGCTTTCTTCACCAGCGTTGAAGAAAAATGAACTATTCAGCACCAAGAACTGGGATACACAAGCCAGGGAAATTAAGTATGAATGCAAAGTTTTTATATTTTAACTTTCTTAACACAGCACGTTTGATATCACAAGATCACAGCAGCATCTCATTAAAATTATGCACTCTCAGCATTGACAAAGAAATATCACACACCACAAAGGAAACACACAAAACCGAATGTATTTTGAACAATGACTTTTACAACAACAATTTTAAAAAATGGTTAAAACTGTCCAACACAATAAAGTACAGAGATAATCACCAAACCTGTGAAACACATGAAAAAACAGTTGTATCAAAATAAATAAATACATCAAGGAGCCAAAAACGAATTGTCTTCAAACAGTGAATATTAAAGGCAGTGCTCAGTCTCTTTCTTGGACCACTGAGAATATATTGTCACCTCTGTATTTTAACTGTTGAGTCAAATGTATTTTTTTAAAGGTGTTTGAATATTCCTCTTGTTGTACATTATAACAATTCTATTAGTTGTAAGGTTACATAATTGTGTTGATATTCTGTAGTGATTTTTTTTATCCTGTAATGGCAGCCTTGCAGTGTTATCAGATTTGGAATGTTGAGATAGCTATAATATTAAACGTCTGCGTATATATTTATGTTTGCATGACTCACTGTATCCCAATTTCGTAAGCCGACTAGATTGTTTTATACTGAAATTTGTTTCCTGTTTGGTTTTTGAAGAAAACTGAACTGCTGGTCTAGTCAGGCTTTGAACGTGGAATGGGAGGGGGAACTCGTTTTCTGCCTCAGGACTCAAGATCTCTTAGGCCAGCTGGCTAATTACATTAATATGCCAAATTCAATGTTCTTTAAGCATTCACTGCTTCATTCTTGGTCTTTTATGGAGCCCACACACTTTGAGGGGGAATGAGCTCACCCCACCCTTCTCCATTGTCCTGCTGGATATGGAAATGCAACTGTCTGGAGAAGGGTTGGCTGCTGGACCCAGGTAGCTTTCTCCTTTTCAATCACAGTTCTGTGTTGGACACAGTGATGACAGGGGTTGGACTAGCACACATCTCCGAACAGGGGTGAGGTCCATGCGTTTCCTTAATGACTGAACAGGGCTTCTGATTTGTGGGTGGCTTTTTCAAAACCATTTTGAAAAAGGGTCTTTAAAGCCATTTCCAGTTGGGAATTTAATGGTAAGGTGCTCGAATCATTAGCCATTTAGTTTCCTTGGTCTAAGAAATAACATTGGCTATTCTGTAAATTTACATCTCTCATTTTCTTTGTGTAAATTTTCACTAAATTACTTCACTTCATGCTCTGATTCGCAAGTTTTCTCCCTGATCCATTTAGTCCCTCTTTATATGTATGTTTTATGACTAGTGTTTGTAAAGCTCATGTAAAATCTAAACACTTTATGGCAGAAGTCATGAAATATTGAAAGACTTAGCCACAGCTGTGAGAGAAATAAGCATTTTTCCCACAGGCTTAGAAGCTAACATGTTTCACATACACTACTCAGGTTCCTCTGTTATTCAGGGACAAACTGTGCCCTGCTGTTTGGAATGAATCTGTGTTTGGTGGAAGGGGGATGAAGAAGGAGAAAAAAAACATGAAATATAGATGTTAGCAACAGAATACAAAGCACACCGTTTCCAATTGGCAGGTATCACTCCCCTCTGTGTGTGTGTGTGTGCGCGCGTGCACGCACATACAGTTCAATTCATAGCAGAATATAAATGAGGCTTGGTGATATGGAAATGTTTTTTTGTAATTACCATAAATGAAGCATGCAACCATTTTCAATGAAATTCTCTTAAGTTCTTGTGGGGGAGCAGTTAATGAATAAAATGAGGTGTGGTGATTATTGTCTTGAATGAATAGGAACTGGGAATTTTAAACTATTTCTTCTTACTGACCTAGATGTTTTTCTAGCCTACAGCTTCCATCAGTGTTAGCCAGTGAAGAGGGATTACAGGAGCTGCCATTTTAAAAATTAATAGATACCTAGAATTAAACCCCCTAAAATAATCAGAGGCATTTGATTATATTTCTTTCAATGTAAACACCTTCCTCTCAAAGTACATTTTTAATGTCTGCACCTTTTTTGACAGGGAATTACCAGATTGGCTGAAATCCAGTAGTAAGTTGCAACTAGAGTAGGCCTATTGAATCATTTGGTGAGTCTAGTCATCTGAATGTTCCACTGATTCAGTGGGCCTGCTCTAGTTGTGACTTACTATTGAAGGGAGAGCAGCAGTGTGTGATGGTGAGTACTTGGGAGCAAATCAACTGAAGGACTTAAGAACTGGGAGAAAATGAGGGTGGGGCTTATAATATTGATGTGCACATTTGTACACACACACATACACACTGCACACAATACTGCTATTTATTTATTTATTTTATTGAATTTCTACCCTGCCGTCCATCTAGACCAAAGGTCTACTCTGGGCGGCATTACAAGTTTAAAAACAGTTAAAACCAATAAACATACACTATAAATCCAAGATGGTAAGATGTGAATTTAAGATACAGCAGGAGGGAAAGCCTGTAGCCAGGTCTTGAGTTTGCTATGAAGTACTTACAGCCTATTATATTTTTGACAGTCTGCACAATGCAATAATAATAACAAATGACTCTTGCAGCTCTAATAGATTGTAACTAGAGATGGGGATGAATTTTTAAAAATGGCGATTCGTTTTGATCCGTTATTCGTCAAGGTTAATGAATCAACGAATACAAATATACGAATATTCTTCGACGAATTGACGAATCGATCTGTTGATTCATCTGCACTGTAAATGGCTATAACACTGGCCCCCGATGACCGAGAGGCACCAAATTTGCAGGGAAGCTTCCTCAGACGCATTTCTAGAACTCCTGAAAGTTTGGTGAACAATAGATCATGGACCCCCGATTTATACAGTCACAAAGAGTACCCCCCCAGGGAAGCTCCCCCCAGGTACTTAGAGACTCCAGAATCACAATGGAGCTTCCTATGTCTTTCCCCAACATGCCTACCAACTTTGGTGAAGATTGGATATCGGAACTCTGAGTTATTCACCCACAAATTGGGTCCCCCCAGGAGAGTTTACCACACGGCACAAAAGCCCATGGCATTGAGGGAGTTATATTTAGCCCCACCAGAATGAGAGGTCCCTTTGGCAGAGCCATGCATGAGGCATCGAGTTTGTCTTCAGCGCAGCACAACATTACATTTGCCAGTGAAGTAGAGTTTGCCCTCAGAAGGACTGGAGGAAAGGAGGTATTTGGCAGCACAGCAGGCTTTTTGGCTCCGTCGGGCACTGAGGAAGTTGGCAGCAGGAAAACAGGCTCTTTTGGCCACATCGGGCACTGAGGCATGGACGAAGTGCCTTCCCTGGACAGCAGCCTTGGGTGGTGCCTCTCCAGATGTTGGCGGAGGGCGGTGGAGGACAGATGCCTGGGGTCTGACCCCCTCCGGACCACCCAAAGGCAGGTATTGCAGCATGCCAGCTGTGGGTCATCGCTGAGCACTGTGAAATGATCCCACATGGCCCCTCTGCCATGTTTGCCCAAACGAGGACCCACTGCCTGCCCCTGACTGCTGGCCTGGGAAGAACTCTGTGTCCCAGGGGTGCTGCTGGTCTGGGAGGAGGGAACAGATGACTCTGGGGACAGAGTAATCCTCCCACCTAAACACACACACACACACACACACACACACACACACACAAGTTTTGGAAGAAAAAGGAATGATGGATCCAGCCACCCACCGAATTCCCTGAGAGACACAAGCCTCTCTAAAATGAGCTTTTGAAAACTGAATATAAAGGAAAAGAGATCCCACAGTCAGATGACGACAGTCCCCCCCCCCCACCGGACCACACACACACACACACACACACACACACACACACAAGCCTCCAGGGGGGGAAAAAAGGGTTGATTGATTTGAATTTGAAATGAAATTAAGCCCTTCCGAAGAAGTAGCCTAAGCTACCTGAAATCCCTCCCCAAATTCCCAGTAAAGTTGATGATGATAGATGAATGATGATGAAAAAGAAAAATATAAGTCTTTGCTTTGCTGCCACAAAAGTGAAACCGCAAGAGCACCAGCAAGCCAGCGAGCAGCAACTGTTCTCACTCCGGAGAGCACGAACAGAAGTGGGGAACGGCCAGACGGGAGAAGCTTAAAGTGTCTGTAAAAGTAGATACACCTTTCAGCAGCGCTATTGGCTGCCGGACATGGCAATCCAGGATCTCTGTCCTGATTGGCCAGAGCTTCGAATTGGCGCCAGCAAGCTCAGAGAGGCCCCCAAAAGGGGTAACGAATATAGACAAATATGAATGGATCGACGAATAAAACCGAGGAAATATTCGCCAAGCCAGATTCGTCCTGATTTAAAATTTTACAAATACGGATAGACGAATATATGACGAATCGGCTATATTTGTCAGAAAAAACTGATCCGTTTTTATATTCGTCCCCATCTCTAATTGTAACCTCTAACTCTATGTTCAGCTTGGTTTTTAAACCACAGTCATTAAGAAACATTGTTCCTTAAGCGTGTGGTAGGCAGTGTGGTGTCCTGGACCCAAGGCTGAAACTTCTTTCTTTCCCCTAATTTAGAAGAAGACATCTTTTTGAACTATGCAAACCACTCCAATTTGCACCTGCATGTATCTTACCAAACCTAACATGCTAAGCGAATTTGGGATCCAATTTTCTTACGCTTTGACAGCGTCAGCATTTTTTTTTTTTTTTTTAAAGCCAAACAAATCAGAACTGGATTCAGTGATTCATAAGTTTCCTTCCAGCTCTGCAGTTCTAAGATTATGTCCACTGACATTTATCAGGAAAACTTTTCCATGGAGTAAACCAATCTGTGAAGTATATTTCAGGTTCTGAGGATAAGGCAGGTAACAGATGCGCCATTTAGACATTGTGCTATATATTGTCAGGTTATCTACAGTATATTCTAAACTAACCAGCATTACCATTTCATGTAGGCGAGGTCTTCCTGACTTCAAACAAACCAGCCAACCAACCCTAGCTTTCAATGTGAATGGATATCTTACTCCACAACCAAGTTTTTCTTATACATTTTTAAATTCGTATTACTAGATGTTATCCCCCAGCCAGCTCAAGTTATGTATTGAGTTTTCTAGACAGTGATTACAGCCATTATTATTTTAACTGCAGTACCGCTTAGTTCAGGGAGCCATTCCATTAAGTTGTATACGCAAACCTGGAAAACAATGGCTCATTTCCAACGGGTCTTTAAATGCTAATGGAAAGAGCAAAGATGGTGAAAGAGGGAGAAGCACTGTTATTTCTGGTTAACAGCTGGGGAAGTACAGTAGAGTGAGATTTTGTACTCTGTTCAAATTCAGACCGAAGATCCAAACCAGAACCTTAGAATATATTCAGTCCCAGTTTAGGAGAAAGCTGTTGGAAACTATGCCAGAATCTTTGTCTGAAAGAATTGTCTACTATTTCAGGCAAAATAAATTACTGGGCATAAATTCCTTACAATTCCTTACAAAATTCAATCATCCCCAAAAGACACTTTGCAAGAGCGAGGAGCTCAGAAAACTCTCTTGCATTGTCCTTCTGAGGCAATGACTAGATTGAAAAAGAGATGTAACTATGGTTGCATTCTTGTGCTTCCCATTCAACTACAAATAAAAAGCAACACTTGCCATATGAAAACTCACACTGCTCTTCAGATTTAGCCAAACTATGGTTTAGGAAGCCGCATGAAATTCTCAGTAACTTCAGCTGCAAATCTTTCAAAATTCAAACAAAGAGGCTTAAACAAAATTAAATGGAGTCCTTTCTCTACCAGGATTTTGACCTTCTGTTTTAAAAAGTAAATATGGTATCAAATTGAAGAGGAACCAGATTTTCAACACACAGACATTGCAGGCAAAATACAAGGTAAGAATAGAAAGCCACTAGGTTGGATCTTGTTTTGCGAAGCACAAAAAAGAGTGACATTGGGGCTGACCCTACTGTTAGGCACAGAGAGGCAGATTTTATATGTCCTGAAAAGGCAAAAAAACCTGTTAAGTTATTGATGCGGAAATATTATATTTTCACTGCAAAGGAAGGAGAGAGAGGCTTTTGAGGATATATGCTTCACATGTGCCAAACTAACTTGACTAGGCTTAAGTCCTGCTACGAAGCTTGGTTTCGGAATGGGAATGATAGTATTTGATCCCTTGTCTCAGGAAGCATCAAAACCTGGGAAAGTTAACTTTTTGGATGATAGTTCTTAGAATTCTTCAGCCAGCACAACCATTTTCCCAGCCCTAAGTAGGAACTTTTTAAACTGGCCCTGTTCAGCATCTTTTGAAGCAAAACATGTTCACTTACTAGTTGACAGTGGACACAGTTCAGGGTAGAACCCCCAGAAATTATTGAGATCTTTTGATACCAGTTAGTGTAGTCAGTGGCTAAGGAGACAAAAATCTATTGATGGATTATACAACAAAGGGGAAAATAACTGTTTGGATGTGCCATGTGCGCAGAAGTTTGTGGAAGTGCCTCTGTAGTGCTATCTTCTGATTTTTCTGGATTTTAACTTCCATGTGCACTCAACTGCAAAGCCGATGATCAGAAATGCTGGGAGTATCCAAAACATCTGGAAACCACTAGGCTCAGACAGGGTAGGATAGGCTACTATAAGATAGCTTGGGGGGGGGGGGGCTGAGAATTTTTGGAAAAAGTATGTTGGATCCAAATGTTTTGTCCCATTCATGGCAATATCCTTCCATTCAGGAAATGTTTCTGTGAACAGGAGTTTTATCCATTCATTGGAAGGAACATTTGATCCAACACAGTAGATGAGTGGCTTGGATACAAGATAAAAAATAAGGAAGACAAAAGCACCTTAAAGACTAACTGCTATATTTTAATGTGAACTTTTGTGGACAAGTGCACTTCCTCAGACTTTGGATATTTTAGTTAGGTATAGATTTTTTTAATGCATAGATTCTGGATCTGGAACTCGTATTCACAATCTTTCCTCCTTCAGAAATATTCAGATCCTATTCCTAAATAATGAAAATATGGAACATGGGAGGATTTTAACTGGAAGATGGTGATGTCTTATCTTAATGATTTTATCATCTGATTCGTTTTGGTTAATGGTTAGAGATTTTATTAATTAATTTGTTTTAACTGATGGTTTTTGCTTCCTCGTGTGCTTTTTTCTTTTTTTTTACTGGAAAGGAAGGATTGAAATGTAATACCCTGTTTCCCCGAAAATAAGACAGGGTCTTATATTAATTTTTGCTCCAAAAACACACATTAGGGCTTCTTTTCAGGGGATGTTTTATTTTTTTCATGTACAACAATCTACGTTTATTCAAATACAGTAATGTCATCTTATTCTGGTTGCTGCACAGTGTTGGAGGGCGGGGTTTCACTTAACTGGGGCTTATTTTGGGGGTAGGGCTTATATTACGAGCATCCTGAAAAATCATACTAGGGCTTATTTTCAGGTTAGGTCTTATTTTAGGGGAAACAGGGTAATAACAATAAAGTCTCTATTAAGCTCAATGGAGAGCCAGTGCGGTGTGGTAAAGTATCAGACCCAGGGACTTAGGAGACATGGGTTCAAATCCCATCTTGGCCATGGAAATTCACTGAGGAATAGCAATGGTGAACTAATCCTTGAACATTTCGCATACCTCAAAAAAAAAAAAAAAACCCTACTAGAGTCACCATAAAATGGAAGCAACTTAATGGCACAAAACAATAACAAAGTTCAGTGACTGGGACAGAGTGACTGCATGATAAAAGCCACAACAGTGACCCCAGTGTCTTCTCCACGGATTCACCATTCCCTTCATACTAGAAGTAAACAATGTGTTTCATTGTTTACATTGTTTACATGGGGTCTTTCTCACTCTCCCTTTCCCATGCACACACTCTAGCACCTTCTACGTCTTTTTATACACTAGAGTATGGATGTTCAGTTATGAGGAATGAAAAAACCCTATTCTTGCAATATTTTTTCCAGTCAAAAAACAAAATACATTTTTCTAAGCACAACTGTCAGCACCAGATATAGGAAAGACATACTGTAGCTTTATTAGTTTTAATCCCACATTATTCTTGGGACTGTTGTTATTATTTTTATTATTATGTGAGGCAATGCAGACAAACTATTTGTAGAATGCAGACATTCTTTTGTTTCCTCCATGAAATATTTTGAAACTCAACCACAGAAAAGAAAACAATCTGTTAAATGTAAAGATCCTGATGCATAATTAACATGGCAAATAGCATTATTTTTACATATTTTCATATTGCAATTAATCCAGAACATCCATAATTCATCTTCTTTTCCTCATATAGTTAATACAAGTGGTTACACCACAAGCAAAGAACACCACCCTGATCTAATTATTGTATGTTGTATGGAAAACTGTCTTTGTCTACTCCGCCCACACAAACATATACACACAAAGAGCATTTTTCTTCCTGCTTGCTATACCCCGCAGAGCCTGGGCAAGAATTGTCAAAGAAAGATGGTCATTTGGCTTTACAAGCTAAGACACATTAGTCAACAGATAGCAGAGGGCAGGAGCAAAAAGATTCTAAAATGCCAGGAGCAAAGCACAACGGGGGGGGGGGGGGGCAATATAACAGTAATTCAAATGGAAGTGACTTACATCAACATTATGGAAGCTTATTTCTCACTCTTTTATCTCCTACAGTGCTGTACTTAGAACCACACCTGTTGCCAGAGTAGCCAAGAAGGGACTCATCCTTCATCATCAATCTTCCACCAGCTGCCCATTGAATGTCACAAACAACTTTTTTCCCCCTTTCCCTAAATGCCTGTTTCTGCTGAAATCACTTGTTTATATTAGCCCATTTCCCCCTGGTTTTCCCATTGAAACCCCCCTTCTGCTACCTGTCATCCAAAGGGGGATGATCATCACTAGTATAAAACCCAGCATAGTATTTAAGTATATACCAGTTCAAATCTGTCCAAATTGAGGCTGAATTAGGTTCAAATGAGTCAATCAGAACCACATTGGACTGATCTGGTGATCCAAACGATACAAGAAAGTTAGGCATTTTGTCTCCAAAATGCTGCAAAAGAAGCACCAAATGTTGTAAAACACAGAAGTCAATATTTTCCTCCAAAACTCAATTCATGTCGGCACAAGTATGAATGATACAAAAAAAAAGAAAAAAAAGAAAAAAAGAAAAAAAAAGCACATTGAAGACCTCAGTGGGAAGCTTTCACAGCATGTAAAGCATTCACAGGCTTAAAAATAATTGATTGCTACAGAGTGAAGCCCAAATGTCTATAGAATGAAATAATTTAGCAATTAAGTAAAACGTTTTGGGCTTGCTTGATGCATGGAATAACTGAAATTACTAAAATAAGTGCATAGGCTACTGAGGAAGGTTTTAGAACAGATGCACAAGGATGTTGAAATAATATTGGGAAAATATACTTGCATCGTCTCAAGGGAATTACTTCAGTAATGCACACACGCAATACAAATACAGATTACAAGTCCATCATTGGGCTCTAATATAGAAGATCCTGGAGAAGCTGCCTTGTGTTGTGTATCTATTAGACTTGAAATCTCAGATTATATGAAGTACTGTGGCTTTATCTATGGTGGAATGACATTTGTGAAAGCACACAACCCTGCTTCCCTCAACTCCCCAAGAGGCTGGCTTTTTTTCCCCTAGTTATAAGTGCCAAGTAGAATAATTTTTACTTCTATGAGGTCCCCTTGTCTTCAGCTATCATTTTTAGTCCACCCCCAATTTTTCACTCTATTTTAGCTTTAAAGGCTCATCCTTTTCATTCCAGTTTTTTGCCACATTGACTGTGTGTGAGATCAGAAGGTTTAGCTACCCTCCACTCTTTGAGAGATCTCTGAGATTGCATATTATTTGTTGTTTTTATACATTTTTATTCTCATAAACCACCTTAAAGAATCTGTATTTGAAAGTCAAAATGCAAGGGATCTTGAACAAAAGATTCCGTCACTCTCCTTATATAAATTTTTCTCTGGGTCTTGTGACAGACACTCAGAGGCAGTAGAACTCTGAATACCAAATGTTGAATGAAAATAGCAAAGCTTTCACGCTTTGATCGATGGTGTCCAGAAAAGCCTTTCTTAACCTGGTCTGTCCAGATGTGTTCACCATCACCAACCATTCTGGACTGCACGAGGTTGGAAGAAATTGTTCTAGAAACTTCTGCCTGCTCTTAAGATGCAGAGTGCAAGTCTAAATCACCTATTAAGGCCTGATATATTAAGGCAATCCTTATTCTCACGATGGCAGACCGTGGCTAGACAGGCAAATTGTCTCACATTGGATTGAAGTGTGCTTTGGAATTTAACTCCATGCTTCCATTCACACATACAGTACAGCTCAAAATTGTTGACAGTCCTCTAAAATGTGTTGATTTTAGACCCTGATTTCCAGATTCGATTCCCTGATTCCACCCTCACCTTGTTCTTCCAACATCACCTCCACTCCCTGGTTGGTGTGTGTGCAAGAAGAGATGGTGAAAGAAAGAGAACCAGTTAACTTCTTTCACCCTCTCATGCCAACCCCCTCAACATACACTTTCTCCACAAAACATTCCCACACTTGCTGCCAGATAGCACTTTTGTCCCTCAGGTAAGTAACCTTTTACTGCAAAAGGTTACTTAGAGAAGATAAATTAATAAGGGGCATAGGTTTTAAAAGTAAATTAAAGATTTGTTTATTTGTTGATGATACACTATTAACAATAGAAGACCCACTTAAGGTTATGGATGGGGTTAAATTGCCTTTGAAAGAATTTGCAGAGATAACATGTTTACAGATAAATTGGTATAAATCAGACATGAATGATTGAACTGAATTTATTACGGTGAAAGGTCAGCACCAAACAAATTGTACAGTTAAAAAACAAAACAGAACATGCAACGTACATTATGCCAAACAATGCGTTCACATAGTATGTAAAATTTATGTCACAAGTATCCAAAATCGGGAAGGAAAATCATTGTTTTATCAGAAAGCTAGTAGAAAAGCAGTATGTAAAATTAAGATTTTGCCCAAGATTAATGTTCTGTTTATGATGTTACCAATAAAGATAGTAGAAGAGTTGAAAGGACTGGTAAAATATGATTAATAAATTTTCTAATGGTGTTAGAAGATTTAAGAATTAATAAAAAGAGGTGGTATAAATCTCAAAATTGAGGAGGGCAAGGTCATTCTAGTATAATGTTATATAGCTAATTAAATGAGACATATGGTGGATATAATATCTCAACCTAATAATTTAATATGGGCAAAGTTGGAATTCTATGAAGTTGCAGAGTATCCTGAGAATATTCTTTTTAAACAAAACAATAAGAATATTGTTAAAAAAAAATAGAAAACCTCTTTCTTAGAAATATGTTACACATTTAGAGTAAGTACAGAAAAATATTTATTTCATTAACATCCAGTAGTAGAATTAGAGAAGCTTCCAAGGAATTTGAAAAGAGTAAATGTAGGGAAGTTACAAAACTTGACAAAATGATAATGCAAAGAAGAAAAAGAAGATGAAAATAAGATAATGAGAGGGGTAACAAGTAGAATTTGTAAGTGACTGATAGAAGTAGAGGACTAACATGATGTTCTTAAAGTGTTTATGGGGATCAGAAATGGGAGGGGAAATAATTACTGAGGTATGGAAGAATATATGGGATAAAAGAATATTAAAGTGTAAGTCTGTAAGGATAAAGGATTATTTTTATAAATTAGGTTGGAGATGGTATTTAATGCCAGTGAAATTGAATTCTGTGGATAATAAATATTCTGATTTATGTTGGAGAAGTGGTCATGATGTAGTTACTGATTTTCATGTGAGGTGGGAATGTGAGAATATAGTGAAATTTTGGAGGTCGGTTTTTAAGGAAATGAATGAAATATTGAAGAGAAACATGGAAGCTTGCCCTAGAATAGTACTTTTATCAATATTTTATGGGGAATGGTGGGACTCAAGAGTGAAATAATTAATATCAAATCTATTAGCAGTACTAAGAGTAATGATAGCAAAGAATTGGAAAGTAAAGTATGATTTACAATTAAAATGAATGGTCTAAAAAATTTGGAATCTATCTGTTAATGAAAAGCTAACATGTTAAAAAGGGTTTGATAAATAAGGCCATGGTCACACGAGCCAAATGTTGCCTTCCTATCCCCCATTGAGTTCATATCATAAATTAGCAGTCACATGACACATGGTTAGCGAATCATTTACCCAGTGAGCATTCTAACTGCAGATCATTTCTCACTCCGACAAAGGCTTCTACTTTTTTTAAAAAATGTTGTGTTGCTGCATGTTTGAGCAATCTTATCACAACTTGTTTGAACTATTGTCACCATGCATGTCCTTTCAAAATATCTGTAATTTTAAAAAAAATTTCAGCGGCATTTGTGTCGATGCATCAGTTAACTTCTGTCAAAGAGTCTCAACAAGATGCTCTAGACTCATATTGAATTGGACCTTCAGCAATGGGATGCTGTCCATTGACTGCAATGCATTGTTTCCTGAGGTGCCATTGAAAGAATTGAAGGAAATGATTTGGTAACCCCAAAAAACACATTGGGACCACACATCCTGGAATAAATACAACTGGCTGCAAAGCACAACAGAAACATGATTAAAAGTCACGTAACCACAGGGCGACATTTCGCTGGTGTGATTGTGGCCTAAGACTATTTTTAGTAATATCTGGGAAGCTTTTATTGACAGTTTTGGAAGGGGCTTCATGAATGGGAAAAAAATGATTGATTACTGTATTTTTCCATGTATAACACACTACTTTTTCCCTAAAATAGAGTAAAAATTGAGGGTGGTTTTATACACATAAGTAAGCCAAACCTATGTGCCACAGCTGGCATGCAGAGCCCTCTCTGTGGGCACATGAGCCATGCCAATGCTGCTGCCCATGCCAGCCTGGTGGAGAGCGCGGCGCTGCTCGCTGCCAGGGCTCAGCTCGAGCTCACCCTGCCGCCTTGTCCCCCGCCTGAAGGGAGCCTGTACGTGGCACTGGAGGCACTGATCAGGCAGCAACAGCAGCAGCAGGAGGTGGCAGAGATGAAGGAGAAGCTGTTCCTGGCTGCCCCTCAGTGCAAAATCACTGCTGCCCATTGGCTGCGACTCTGGTGCCGCAGGAGAGTGAGTGAGCCATGCGGATGCTGCTGCCTATGCCAGCCTGGTGCAGGGAGCGGTGCCACTCACTGCTGGGGCTCTGCTCAAGCTCACGCCACCAGCCTTGTCGCCTGCCTGAAGGGAGCCAGCGAGTGGCGCTGGAGGCGGTGATCAGGTGGCAACAGCAGCAGCAGCAGGAGGAGGCAAAGGAGGAGCTGTGCCCAGCTGCCCCTTGGCGCGAAATTGCTGCTGCCCATTGACTGCGACTCCAGTGCCGCAGGAGAGCGAGCGAACGGGGTGGAGTGCAGCACAGCACAGGAAGCCCCGGGCAAAGGGCTATATTTGGGGAGGGGGAAAAAGGCATCCCCTGGCCGTCTTCCAGAAGACACGCTGGTTCTTTTCTTTTTGATTTAAATAAAAAATATATTAAAAAATCAAGAAATGGGAAGTGGAGGGAGGGTGCAAATGGCTTTTTCTGTCTCCCCCTCCCTCCCCCACCGATTAAAGTTCTTGCACTGAATTAGAAAGGAACTTTAAAAGAAAACCAAACAAAAGCTTCTGGGAGGAAGCTTTCCTTCATTTTGTTTTGTTTTAAAGAGATGCGCTGAATTGTTGCTCAGATACACTGAATTCCCCCCCCCTTCCCTCAGCCCCTCTGTGGAGCCAATGAAGTTATTAATTAGCCAATATCCTGAAGTAGATGTCGTGTTAAGGCCACTCTACAATATTGGCACATTAGAAGAAGGCTGGCTTTTGGTCTGTTTCCAGCATTCACACATGATCTGTTTTTTAGAAATGGACCAAAAAAAGTGTGATCATGCCTGCAACAAAAAAAGGAGAAACCACTTGACAAGGGCCAGAAAGGTGCAGATAGGAATGCTCTGAGGGCTTGTCTACATGGGCTCAATTGGAGTGGGCTGGGCTGGACTAAATATATCAGGTAGAGGTCCAGTATGCCACTTGGTCTAATCCTTGCATTCAAATAGCATACACATGTCAAGTGACCCTATTTGGTCCAGCTCCTTTAAAAGACAAGAAAAAACACATCTTGTATGTCCCGTCTCCTCCTGCTTCTAGGAGGAAGGTTTTATTTTTTTAAATGTTATCTATGTGTTGCAGCACATCAGCACTGCCCTAATACATTTTTTAAAAAAGTTTTGCTTCCTCTCTGTACCCAATTTCCCCATATCATTAAGTGGTCAAGGTGTGTGTTTAATTCACTAATGATATGGTGATTGTCAAGGTTATGCCCGGGTCAGAGAGGCCCATATTAACCATTCAGCCTCATTACCTAGACTTTCCTGGTGTGGGTAGATTTCAGGAGGGCCAGATAGGCTGACAGCTTGGGG
Organism: Intellagama lesueurii; assembly: GCA_037013535.1. NCBI lineage: Eukaryota > Metazoa > Chordata > Lepidosauria > Squamata > Agamidae > Intellagama > Intellagama lesueurii. The sequence goes on from JBAJHW010000003.1 coordinate 98,498,837, forward strand.
AAATCGTCCTGCTTGATACCCTCTCCCAACACTTTGAGTCACTCTAACTCCTCAGTGCTCCAGGGAATTACCAAAACCTCACAAGATTAAGCATTTTAGCCTGTATGGCCAACCCTGCCAGGTAGGAACACCAAAATGCCCACAAAATATAAGAAAGCCAGTAGGTGGTCATGACAAGGCCTTTCTTTACTTCCAATCAACCTTATTTTCCCAAAAATAACTTAAATGTTGTTAAAATTTATTATTTTATTGCAGATGTTGGCAGAAGATGTCAAAAAGAATAACATTCCCAAATAGTTTTCAAAAGATGGTTTCAAAATTCCAAAAGCAGTCAAAAAAGTATAGAACACATAAGCATTAAAGAGACATTGAGGCAAAAGCAATTTCAGAACAGTTCCCACAGAAAATAAGAACGTTAAATACCCTAAGCTAATACTCATATTCAAGCAGAATTTCAGCATGGTTCCAGAACATGTACAGAAAGTAAGTCAGGCAACAAAAGCAGCAGGTGAGCATAGAAGTCTCCTGAGAGAGACTAGGCTAAACTAAGCAAATTCTCTTTCCATATTTTTTTCTCCATCATTCAACTTTCTAGATCTTTCAAGGGAATTCACCAATCAGACCTCAGGTCACTCTGAGCCTGCCTGAAGAGAGTAACTTCTTAAAAGTAACTTCACTGTCTTCCCTCCTTTCTCTTCATCTGAAACCATTTCTGCTAATTTGCTCTTACCAGACCCAAGTTTTCGGCCTTGAAAATTCCTTTTCATATGGGTAGATAGGACACAACTGGTAAAACCTTCCAATTAACAGGCAAATTCTACCCCTTCTCTGGTCTGATCATCCCCGGTACAAGCTAAAGCAGGCCTGTATTTCAAAGGGCAACTGAAACCATCATTCTCCCCATTTTCCAGTCTCTTGACAGTGATATTGAAACCTGTCGGGGAATTAAAGAAGGAAGCTCATTTTGGTTTGATCCCAGCAATTGCACTCACTGGAAACGAACTAAAATGGAATGATCCTACCTGACTCAAAAAAATCAGAAGCCCTGACAGGGACTCAGAAAGGTGTGGGTAGGAGTGCTCAGGGAACAGGCTGATTCATTCCATTAACTACATTGTCTGATCACTGGAAAAAGGAGTAAACAAGTCTGTCCTCTCAGTGGAGCAAACAGCAGGACAAATGCCCATCTGATTGCATCCTCTGTGGAAAGTGCAGAATGGTAATTCTGGGTGCACCTCAACAGAAGGGGTAGTATGTTAGTTCCTATCTCGAAAGAACTGATGCAGCTCTTACAAGATGGACACCAGCCTGAGAACCCTTGGGAAGCCTTGACTAGCTTGATAAGAGCCACAGTAAAGCTGGCGGCTGGCATTTATTTAAGTTCCAACTTACAAGCAATGGAGAAATGGAAATTAAAATGTAGGTGATTTATTTATGCCAGTATAAATAACGTTGGCTGGGCAAACAGTACCCTGAAGGAGAAAACTGCATTGAACAGGAGTAGTTCAGAGATACAAACATTTTTATTTGTTAGTGAAGGAAAAAAATCTAATAGATTATACAGCCTAATAAATTCAGTCGTCTTGCTTGATTGTATTATTAGACTGAAAAGTTCAAGGTGATGCGTGCGGCAAAGAATGGAAAACACAATGAAAAGTATGGATGTATGAAACGAGAGGAGGGATCATAAAGTACTGTTCTGGTTGGCAGCAGCCCCTCATGAATTTTGAAAGGCTGTCACATAGAAGAATGTTTTTTTTCAATTGCATCCTGCTTTTTAAAAAAATTATACTATGCAGATATCCAGAAGGAAAAGCAAGGCAGGCTGATTTCTTTGACTGATAATTCCCGCTCATAAAATTAAAATAGGTACATTTGAAAAATAGTTGATTTCAAAAATCTATTTATTTTCTGAAAAGCTAACATTGGAGAGGAGCAATCTTTTTACATGTGCCATCTCTGGTTGTATAATTTTTGTATAATGACTGTCATCAGTGATGGGATATAAAAGTGAAGTTGAATTAATGGAATTAGATGGGAGGAGGTTATTATTAGGATGTTTTAGCACTTTAAAAGTTGCAAGTGTTGCTATATCTTTCTTTTTGCTTTCTTTCTCTGTTAAATCCTCTACAAATATATATATATCTTCTACACTGAAAAGAAATTGCTTCTCAGATGTTTATCAACGGAGGAGGCCACTTCAGTGGAATTCTTCTGGATGGGATTCTTGGACTTAGTTTAATTTAAGGGAGAGATATATTGTTGATTTTTGAACTGTACGAGCATCACTCTGGGATTCTGGAAACTTGCCACTACCCACACTTCAACTGAAGCCCAGAAAAAGATGACTTTTTCTAGGTGACTTCTCCCATGGGGCTTTTAATATCAGGAAAGGTAGCTGAGAAGGCTATAGAGTGACAGAGAAATGTGTTATGGAAAGAAAAATACAGAAGAAGCTTTGCTCTATCACAACGGTAAAGCAAGCTCACACAAAAGGCCACAAAAAAAGAGAGATATTGTTATAAAGTGCCCCCCAAAATGAGGGAATAAAATCAGCACCCCTTTTGTGGGGGAAGAAGACCTTCAGGAAAATGAACAGATCAATTTTGACACAACAAAAACTAGCGTGGAGCCAAAGTTTAACAGAAGATTTTGTTTGGTCACAGATTCTGAGATTTCAAGAACACCCTTTGCAAAATTTATCTGAATATTCTCCATCGTTCTTTTTATGGTGGTTGCCACCTGCATCCATAAAGCCTTGGAAATAATATAGTGGAGGACATACCAAGCTAGTAGCCAGGTTAAAAACAAATCTTGCTGCTTTTAGTCACCAGCAGAAGGAAGGAAGGAAGGAAGGAAAGGGAACCTCCCCTCCTCTCCTTTGAGAAATGTGATATCGTTCCCCAACCCCTACAAATTTTCTGCCCACAAACAGAGAGGAGAAATTTGAGAGGATGCTGCTGCATAGTTCCTGGGCATTTCTCTTAGTCTTCACACTTTAAAACTGCCCTTTCTCTTCCTCTTGTAGATTTCTGTTCTCAGATGCCCTGTTCAGGCCATATGCCTGAAGCTCTGGGGAGCTAAATGAGTTGTGGGGATTGGAGCATTCACATGAGCTTCACCCCCATGTCTTCAACCCACCCAGAACCCAGCAAGATTTTGCATCCTTAACTTTCATGGAAGAGAACGACCCATCCATTTTAGCACAGCTAAAACTAGAGGAATGGGGCGTGGCAGGGCCGACCATTCATTTAGCCCTCCATGATTTCAGGCATAATATCTGAATAGGGTTTAAGTTCTCCTGATTTCACTTCCCTGTGTGGGAGAGGCTCCCGATGTTTCTGTTTTCCAAACGTCTTAAGAGTTGTGAACACCTTTTTTGAGAATTGCTGCCAGGCTGCCCTCTGGGTGTGCAGAATTTGCAATTCTTAGTTCCATCTGGATTATGATTCCTTGAATTATACAGTTTTAACATCTCAGCACAATAGTATATTGTTTGGAAATGCTGAGTCCTAAGGGTTGTATCTATTACTGCTTGTCTGCCAAGGGAATAGCAGCTACTAGGAGAACAGGCTCCTTCTCCTTGTTACTGGGCAAAAATGGTGAGATATATTTATTAATTGTCCTGTGGTGCTTCTGGCATGAACAAAGAGAGGACACCCGCTCTCATTCTACAGGGGTTTTAGTAGGCATGGGAGAGGCTGCAGGGTGGAATAGTGGAGGGAGGGTCCTATTATCAGTGGAATGGCTGTTACGAATGTTGATAACACAGCTCTGCTTTCTCTCCATTTCCCTTAGTCTGCACATTTTTAAAGTTCGTTTAGAAGACGAAAAAATCCTTGTTCTCCATCCTACAAATTTCCCCTCCCCCTTACAAGTTGTCTTGATTACACTTTTCATTCTGGGAGGAGCTCCAGATTGGAAGTAAACCTACTTTTCCAGGGGAAATAAACGGTGTCCAACTTTGTTTATTTGTTTAATATCCCACCATTCTGCCAAAAAGGCACTCAGGATAGCTAACCAAAATGAACAAAACATCTTTGAAAACTTGTCATTTTAATCCAATTCAAACAGAAAAAACAGTAACAAGCAGGCCAGTATCCAATGGTATACTTTGGTATCCAACACCAATGGAGCTGAGATTTTATCCATCACCACCGCTTGCTGCACTCTTCCAAGGTGTGGAACAAACTGCCCTAGAGGGTCTCCCAGCCCTTCAGAGCAGTGTTTTAGAGGGTCCTGGACTGCAAGAGGGAAGGGAGATGGGTGATTCACCTGGAAGCTACAGCACGTAGCAGAATTAGATCCTGGTTCACAGCACTTAACTGGTTAGACTTCTTTAGCTATAGACCAGTTTACAAGTCAAGAGCTGTTCGCATACATAGTTCTTTCCCTGGTGATAAAAGGACCACAGTGAGGGAAGCCTTACCTTTCAGAAGCTGGGAGTGGCCACTGAGAAAGCCTTTCCTCTCTCATCTCACCCAAATGTGCCTCCTGAGGTGGTGGAACTGAAAGAAGTGAAGATTCAAAACCAGAGAGGCTATACTGAAGAACACCATCTTTCAAATAACCTGGTGTCCTGTCAGATATGGCTTTATAGGTGACAACCAGCACTTTCAGAGCCCAGAAATAGACAACTAGCTAGTAAAGCAGCATGCCTCTTTTAACCCCCTTTTACCTCTACATATACATATACATATACAGACCTTTATTGGCATTAAAAAAAAAAGAATACAGTATACTTTAGACCAGAGGTAAAACTATGGAATATGGTGAAACCTTTAAAATCATGTTAAAATTGGGGGGGGGGGGGGATTAAAACAGACATGGGCTATACCTGGGAGATAGACTCTCTAATTCGGATCGCAGTTTGTAAAAAGCAAGCAACATGAGTAGTGACATGGTTGTTTTCCCCATGGACTAAAAAGCAAACCTTGGCATTATCAGAGAGATCTTGAAAGTCAGAGAGCAATGGATCAAGGAATCTTGCTCGGGGGCTGCTATAGAAAGGACAGTCCAAAAGAACATGGGGGGCTGTTTCGATGGCTCCTTGGCTACAAGGGCATCGTCTAAGATTGTATGGGGTTCTGCGAAATCTTCCAAATAGAATGGCCGACGGTAGTACATTGAATCTAGCCAACATAAATGCTCTTCGTTGGTGAGGATCAGTTAGGTAAAAGAAGTAGGAAGCTAGAAGCCCAGAATTCTGGGGTAAACCCAGATAACTGGGAGAGCAGGTTTTCCGAGCTGCCTCAGTCAGGTGTTGCAGTTGGGTATCTAGCAATCTGCATTTAATTGATTGGAATAATGCCGAGGCAGAGGATAGATAGAATGCGTCCAGAGAAATTCCTAAGGATATAATTTTTTTCTGGATCATGGTCAACCATTTGGATGCATGATGGTCCATCAGCATCGAAAAGGTGAGGGAGTTTTGGTCAGAGTTACCTTTTACCTCTATCTAACACTGTCTGGGATTCTGTTCTCTGATGTGCCTTTAAACCATTCAGGAGCCTCCATTTCTTGTTAGGATTAAGCTTCCATTCCAGAAGAAACTTTGAACACACCATGCAGCATTCTGCAACTGGAAAAAGGACCTTATACTCTTTTTTTTCCCTTTATTTTTTTCCTTTATTTTTATGTGACCCAAGGTCACATAAGATATAACTATGAATATCCAGAAAACATAGTGCTACACAAGTGTGGATTGAATTGGAAGTGTAGCATTTATTGGCCTTCAAATTTGAGACTGGGTGGCATTTTTAGCCTCGCTAGAGCTAAAAAGAAATTCACATTTTTTGTCTGAAAAGATACAAGAAACTGCAGTGGTAATTCCAAAGCAACACAAAGTCATGCAGACACCCACACCCAGTTATATGAATTAAGAGGTTCAGAACTTTTGTCCAGATCTAGCAAGAATGGGTAGACACATCCTTAGCGTATGTTATTGGGAGTTGGTTTGTTTCTGGAAAAACTGATTAAGTAACAGCAAGGAACTTCCCATGTTGCCCCTAATGCAATGCATTTGTGTATTTGCTGGTGCCTCAGTGCTGGCGCTTCGCTGATACCATATACGATTTAAACGTCATGAGCAATTGCGGCCTAATTTACCTGCAGCAAAACAAAGTTGCAGACTGCAGAAGTTGTAGAGTGAACTATTTTAAAGTGCAGGTGGAAATGCCATTTTATCTTTCAAGAAGCAGATAAAGACATGTCTTTTTAACCAGGTTTTTAATTAGAGGTGGGATTTTGGGGGCAAATGAACTCCCAGTCCCATGATTTGGCATGAACCCCTCATGCTGAATTATGGGAGCTATCAAGTTGGCAGGAAACAGAGCAGCATTGTTACCTCTATGCGGTTCCCACGTTGTTCCTTCATGGCCTCTAAAAAGCAAAAGGCTGCACCTTGTGAGTCACCAGCAGAAGTAGTAAATCCTTGAGACTCGTAAAGATGCAGCTAGTCAGTTTTCAGAGGGGGCGAAGAAGTGGCATGGGAATGGTAACAGGGCTGCTCTGCCTCCTATCAGTTTGATGGCTCTCCAGACCAAACCCATAATTTGGCCTGGGAGGTTCCTGCTGAATTATGGGACTGGGAGCTCATTTATTCTGAAAGGCCCATCCTTACCTTTAATCATAGTGGGTCTCAAAGCTAGGCTCTCTCTAAGATCATGGTTTTAAAGGCTATTTTTGTGGGTTTGTATGGTGAGTTTTTAATGGTTTGTTTAATTTTTAAAACATTTCTCTTTATCTGTACTTTTTTCCCAGTTGTTGTGAGTGGCCTTGAGTCTGCTTAGGAGGGAAAGGGGGCACAGAAATGAATGAATGAATGAATGAATGGAGGAAGGTGAGGAGGCTGCCAGTTGCCGCAGAGACAATTGTACGATGAAAGACAGGACATTTACATGCTTCTTTGGCATATTATAAATAAGGTAAGTGTGAGAATCCTGAACCTCACCCATGACAATGTCTCCAACAGTTCTTTTGAGATTTCTTTTCAACTTCATTTTTTTATGAAATTGAAAAAATATGGTCAAAATTTTCATGGGAGAACTTTTTAGCACAGCATTACATAAAACGTAGGAATATCATGCAATTTCTGGGATTTTCCTGGTCCAGACTGAGTTTGACAGATAGAGGTGGTGGTAGACTGCCTTGCTGGGCTGGTTTTAGACCCAGGGATATGTCTTGGCCTGTTGCTTGGCCTGGCAGTGCCTATTGCTGTGATTGAGGTGTCATGGGTTCTTTTCCATGCATCAGAAGTATCTCACATCAAATATGCAGTAGATGATGTGAAAGGTGGAAGTCTTTCTTTTTGAAAGATACAGTATCAAAATGGAACAGAAAGTATGAGGGCAACGATTGAATAAAAATACCTAACTCCACACGTATTTTGAGTGCTAATCCTGACTTTAGTATACTGTACCTTAGTCCTTACTCCAGTGATTCTCAACCTGGGATATGGGGATTTAGGGGATTATGTGAAAAAATTAAATAATGGCGGGAAAAGACACATATATGAGCAGTGTAAGATAAGTCAAAAGTTGTGAAATTAATTGAATGTTATGATGAGTAGCTGAGCCAGTTATTTAACCTCGAGAACAGACCTTTACCCTCGCTTTGCTATTTTGGTAAATGGCGGAGAGTCCCTCCCTAAACCATGTGTTGTGAACATGCCACTGCAGTGCACATGCTCAGTGGTACACCCCTCATAGGCTCAACTTTCACTCCTTTCCATTTACAAATATTCAAGTGCTGATTTACCAGTACCAGTATATACGTATATACAGTATAATTGGACACCTCAGTCAGGCTTGTGAGTGTTCAATGAGTGAGTTCTTCTTCATCTTCTGTAATGTATCTTCTTGAATTCATTGTGTCTTTTGAATGTTGAATGTAAATATATATGGGCTGTCTGTTCACCTTATTATTCATTGCTTTTTAATCTAATTATTGGGCTATTTACAGTTACAACATGTAAATTGGAAATAACAGCAACCATATTAATTACAAACGTTTTGTTAATATGAAGGGTAAAATTTATGGGCTGTCAAGGGGTATGCAAGTGAAAAAAGGTCGGGAATCACTGCTTTACACCATAGAATGAAATCTCAAGAAAATATCATATGATTTCTACTGGTTTTTGTCTTTGGATTTCCTTTTATTACATACCAGCCTGGGAACTGTAAAACTAAAGAGGTGTCTCTGGGCTGCAAGCGATTTCTGCTGTGCCTCCACATCAGCAGGAGGTGCTTCTTAGGAAGACAGAAGTGTTCCTGAAAGGATTCTGGAGAACTCCGTAATGAAAATGAGGCAGGAATTCTCATCTGAGACCCCTCTCTCTAGTTGCTTTTGAAGTGCAGTACAATAGAAAGAGCAAAGCAAAACACGGGTGTCCAAGGCGTATGTTTCTCATAAAGACATCAGGTTTTTTTTTCATTTCACATTTTAAAAATATATATAATGCTGTGTGTATTTCCATGCTCTGAGGATAGATAAGCACTGCCTCTTGCTGACATGGGCAAGTCAGAGTCTGTAAACAGCACTTTTGCAAAGCCGAAGTAATGACTGTGAGGACTTTGATCAATGTACAAACTCACTCTTCTCTACTGCTGATGGAGTTCGCCACCAAATAACTTCGTTGAGTGCCACAAGTGTGGCCAGTTTTACTTTGCAGGTCAGGAAGGCAGGGGGAGCCTTTGTGTATGAAAGCCGCAACTTTACACAAAAGAGAAGACAAGAACTATGCCTCTAGAGACCTATCAAAGAGTTTGTGGATCACCATAGAGGCAAGAAAAGCTATCGTCTCGTCTGTAATCTTCAGAAAGATTGAAAGGCAGGGTACAGAGAATGGGTTCTATCAACATAGAAATTTAATTCTTTTCTCTCTAGATAAGAATGGATATTTTGAAATGCTCTCTATGGAAAATATTTTCAATAGGGCTAGAGGTGAAAGATCCTAGATTCTTCTTGGCATATTCATTACATCTGTTTACAAAGTCTTTTAAATATTCCCACTTGTATACATTCATATATAATGGGGAAGATTACCCTGGTCTCCTAATGAGGACTTCACCAGAGGCCCTCTTGCATATTGAAGGGTCTCCAGACGTATATGGGGGGGGGGCAGGGCGTGACAGGCTTTTAAGTGGTGATTTTGAGGCTTTGATAAGCTCAACCCTATCCCAGGAACACCTGTGTTGTTTTCAGGTCATCAGAGCCCTTTCCACTAAGGTTTAGGGAACATGAAAGTCCTGTTTTGCATGGTTTTAATGTATATGTGTTTAAAAACAATAGTGGCCATTTTCCTCTCTTGTTTTGCAGTTTATTTTTCATGAGAAGGCTTTGGACCTTCTTTGGCAGGCTTGATACATCAAAAGTCTTCCTGTTTTGTGGTTTTGGAAGCCTGGAAAGATCTCTCTCACACACACACACTCTCTCTGTGTGTGTGTGTGCGTGCGCGCGCGCACACACACACACACGTGATTCTAGCTGGGCTATGGAAGCTAGTATTCCCTTTGAAAAAAGAAAGGCTTTACACTTTCCAGACACGTGAATGGCCACAGAAAAACTTCTCCAGGGACAAAAGTTTTCCAATTAACCCTGAAACAGGGAAGCCCAATCCTTGAGCCAGAACCCAACCTGAAGAAACGTTTACCTGTTTTTATCCGTCACCCAAGACCGAAATGTATGGTTCCCAGGTCGCAAGGGAATTTATGGGTTGCCAGTTCTCTAGTTGGGGAGACTAGACAAATCTTGGGGCTCACTGTCCATCTCTCTCATATGCACATGTGCATATAGTTTTGCAGTTGTCACATAGGTGTCCATGTTCTGTGACATCACAAGGAGCCATCCCCTGTGACACTAGAGGTGTGGATTCATTCAATTTCAGTTTGTTCTGTGTTATTTGTCTTACAAGCCATAGCCAATTCACCATGAACTGGTCTATCTGATTCAATCTGCACACAGATGCTTTAAAATATTTGTATGTATTTGTAGGTGTCTGAATAGTTAAAACACACACACACACCAGTGCGGAATGTAAAGAGTTCTGACTTGGGATGGGGATGAGGCCCAGCACCATCAACTATTGTTTGACCTCCTGCAGGCAATGCTTACTTCTTGCCCAGTTCCTGCCCTTCCATGTGCCAGAACACAAGAGAGGGAAGTTGATGGTTGCCACTGAAAGAGATGGAGGGTGTTCGTTGCTTGCTTAATTGAATTTTATTGTATTTCTTGATTTCCCTATGGCAGAGACCCAATGACCCCAAAGAGACAGAAAATGCTGAACCAGACTTGCCCTAGAAAACCCCTTTAGTTTGTGTTGATTTGGTGAGGCAGTTCCAAACCACGGGGGAGGGAGGCCCATGGTTGGCATTGAGTGAGGGGGGAATGTGCTGCTTGTTTCCTTGATTAATTACTTGTTTCTTCAGATCAGATTCAGAAAACTCACAAATGGCTAGGAGAGAGGATGCTTGCTTGCTTAATTAGTCCTTTGGTGGGAAAGGCAGCCCTAAAAAAGTAACTGCACGGCAGCTACAACAGCAATCCAAAAGTGCCTCATCAATATAGATAAAGTACATTACCTGGGAGAAATTGAGAGGGAGATTTCTGCTGAATGGAGAAGGAACAGCCTTAGTAGCTTTTCCGTCTCAGTATGTAATGTACCTGATTACTGCCTTTTGTATCACATTTGCCACCTAGTGGAACACAGGCACACAAAGTGGGGGGGGGGGGAATCAAATTACTGCAAAAATAAAAGCCAGTAACGGGCATTAACAACAAGTAAAGCACCAAATTGGGGGTCCTGTTACTAATGGTACTGTGACCTATCCTGTTCCACATGAGAGACCCAATACCTCCATAGCATATGCACACAAACAGGCACTCAATTTAATTCTAAAGTGCAATGCAAAATGTGATCTGCAGCTGCTTAACAGAAAAGAAGAAAAAAATCTCCCATGCACACCCAACCTATTGAAAATGAAAGCCATGGGAGTAGAAATCTTTAACACTCTCCCCTTGCTCTGCCCAGACAGGAAATATCTATTGATTAGTGGAACAGGGGAATTTATTTGATTGATCTTAGTCAGAGCTTCCATGACTGGGGATTCCAGAAGAGCTTGGGCTGACAGTCTCCGTGTGCACTGGACTTCCTTGTTCACTTACAGTATTTCTTCCATTTTCTGAGTGAAACACCCTAGCACCAAGTGTTTCTTTTTCACAATTTTAAACCTCAAAGATTTGAAAGCAAAATTTGGCATTTCAGAGAACTCTTTGGGCTTCCTCAGTTCATATCAGATTGCTCTGGAAACAGATAAATACCCCCTCTTCACTTTGTTTTCCAAATTAATTCTGAATCTAGAGTGTATTCCTAATCGACACCCTGGTTCCAGGTGTGTCCTTGAAATTTTAGTGACTGGGAAGCTGCTGACCTAACAGCCCTACAAAGGCATAACTAAGCATATTGGATTTGGTATATAACAGTGGGGTGCTGTCAGACTCAAGAGCTGTTAACTGTGAAAGGGATTTTGTATGCATCTTTTAGTTGATGAAATGCTCTCTTGCACATGTGACTTCTTACTCATCTGTTTATTTAACTCCTTTCTTAACTGTCAAAAACACATTTCAAGAGTTGTCCATTCTGAGGAGCCAATAAAGCTGGCAATGGAAAGCATTTGAATTTCTCTGTTTGATCACTGCAATTGCTTTAAGATTCCACATTTTGCATTCTTCTCTACCTCCCCAAACACATTTTGCTGTAGAAGAATTCTGCTGGCTCTTATGACCTCAATCCTAGTGCTTGTTGTCAAAGGACATGACTATTCCTCCCCGTTCCCATAATAATGCATTACATATTTGGACAAGTTCAGAACGAATGGGAACAGCAATGCTTTGAAATAAATGTCTTGGTCCCCTGGCACTGTGTATTGTTTTAAAAAATATATGAGCATTTACCAAGCCCAAGTACAAGAAAGGCTAATGCACAGTTCTTCAAAACAAAACAAAACAGTGATGTCCTTGCTTTATTTAACACATGCATCTGCATACTGTGGTATTTTTTAAGGCAGAAGCAAAAAACCTAGCAGAGGCTGAGTCCCTTCAGTATCCATACAGTAATGGAACAGAAATACTTCACAAGAATTGGTTATTATAATCTTGAGGAGACACCATGGAACAGCATCTCTCCGAAAGCTGCTATGGAAGCCATTAAAATTGTTCTGGGAGAACAGGCATAGCAGTGGTTTATGGCTCCCTGACCTTTTCTTTTTCTTTTCTGAAGAACATGATCTGTATGACCTGATTATTTGCCCCCTTTTGCAAATTCAGACTTTCAAGTTGGGAAACTAAAAGCTGCTTCAAAGTGTATAACCTCTTATGAACAGCAGTAAAACCCTAACCTGCCATCTCATTTCTAAATCTGAGCTGGCTCTGATTGGCTTTTAATGGATTATATCCTAAAATATTCCTGTTTAGGATATCCAGGGAAACTTTTTCATCTTATAATGTGTAACCTTTTAAAGGGCATTCTACAGTAGTCAATGATAAGCAAGAAGCCCTGTTGTTTGTAAGGCTGAGGCTGTCAATCATCATCATTATGATCATTGTTATTTTGGAAGAACTCTCTGTATCATAATCCATTCTTTACTGAGTTGTAAAAGCAAAGGAAGGTCTGCCTTGAAGCAACACTTGTGATTTTGACGGTGTTTCACTGCTATCAAAATGTATAGGTCATTTTTTGGCACAACGGAAACGAAAAACAAAACACACAAGCAGCCCCAGTTCAAATAGAAGTGGACAATCTAAAACAAGGGAACCAACTTGACGTCCCTGAAGAGAGATTTCAGAACTGAGGGTGTTGCTATGTGGAAGTCTCTTACTCAGGGCTTGTAACTGAGGGGTGGGTTCTTCACCATATTTGCGGGAGGTGGCCTTCTGTTTTATGGATGAGTAGCATATGCTTTTGCCTATCCAGGTATTCTTTCTTCTACGTAAGTGGAGCTGTGTCCTCTAATCATGAATCTCTATTCAGTTGAACAGTATTAGTCAGCTCCACACAGTAAGAAACCCTGGAAAAAAATATGGCTTTCTAATCACATGGAGCTCCATAACTACATTCACTTGACTGTGGTTACAGCTTTTTTGAGACGTTCCCTGGCAACATGGGGAAGGAATAAGTGAAGAAGGAGAGATTGGAGCACGTGTCCCCAGCTTTCTCTACTTATGTACAAAAAAGAAGACCTGAATAGACCTTCTCTCCAGAGCATTCACAACTTTTCCTCTTTAGGAGGGAAACATATCGGTTACTGAGCCAATATGGGTTATTCAGCTCCACAGTACTTTCAGTTCAGTCCTGATGGTCCCCTATCAACTTAATTATTTTCCCCTCTAGCTCAATTTATATTATTAAAATATAGGAGAAAGAACAGCAGATAGATCACTATGATTATTTGATTTACAACAGTAGGTTCTTTTGCTAGCATTAGTCTCCCATGTCACTATTTTTCAAGGCAGCTGAAGTTAGGAATTTTAACACTTATTTGTTTAATATACTTCTATACTGTCTTGCAAGACAAAAATTCTCCAAGGCATTTCACCAAATAAGAAAATTGGGAGGGGCACCCAATTTATTATTGCTGTTGTAAAAATGAGCAATCACTTTAAAGATGTAGTGATAAAAGAGTTTTCTTTCTGCTTCTGACTCTCTGTTTGGATGCCTTTTATTGCAATATATTTACTTATGTATGATAAGTATGTGTTACAACTTTGCACCGTTGAGAGTATTTACATAATATGCATATCCTGGAACTGAACATGGACCCAGAAACAGTCTTCAGTCTGAAAGCTATACATTTCTAGGCATGTGTTGCATTCTATGAAACAAAACCAAAAATATGCTAAGTGACATGTGATGATGATATTTAAGAAGTGGGGGGGAATAAAAGCTCTCATTTCCAAAATGTGCATGAACACAGTTTAGTCAATGAAACTGCATTGCAAACAACTGAAACAAATATGTACAAACATATGCCCATTGGGGAGGAAAATGCACAAAAATGTTTCCCAGGGTGGAGGGGAACTATGGTACAGTAAACATGTTAGTAGAATATATTGCCCCAAGATTGCATTAAAAAAATTGGAATGTTTAGAATGGCTATATGTATATAAGGGGTTGCTATTAAAAAACAAAGCAAAGCAAAAATGTTTGAAATACATAAAATATGTGGCCACTTCCAGTAGGGAGGATGAATGGAAATTATGAAAGGAGGGAAGTTAGTAACCTGCTTGCCCCAATAGCATAGCTAACACACTAAATGTAGTGATGCAATCTTAGCAGCAATTTAACTTGACATTTATTATGACAACTGAAGCTTATGGAACAGAAAAAATGCCTATTTCTAAACTTCATGCTGACTGGTTATGAAGGCTCACATTTCACTTTCTTCCACCAGTCTGTCAGCCTTGTACTCTTCCGAATGATTCCTTCTCTGGTACTAATATTCAGCTTGAGATATCAGATTTTTATCCTGAGTGGCATTCTTCTCACCAGACGCAAAAATTCTTCCATAATAAAAACTAAGTAGGGTGGAAGTTGGAAAATAAGCCCAATAGGGCACTAAGTAAACCTCAACAGGTGATTGTAAAATTAGTCAAGTAAAGCTGAGCATATTATCAACACATAAATGAATGCTAAGGTCTGTCACGTTCTGTGACATTAAATAACGAATTATATGTGGTACACAAAGGAATCTTAAATCATTGCTGTCTTTCAATATAAGGTAAAATTCTCCTGACAGTAATAACATTTTATATATATATTGGGAGGGCCTGACCTTCTTGTTTTTGGACCCTGATTTTGCCAAGAGACACTGCAGTGTAATGCTGGATGTTCCTCAGCAGAATTTCTTCCTAGAAGATCTTTGGTTCACAGTGCTGGTCAGATATGGACAAATTCTTTATCCAGTATGGATTTAGGTCAATTAATAATAATTCCCAATTTGACATCTATGAGGATGACTGTGCTATAGGATCACAAAAATACTGCATAGTAATAATAATTATGCATCTTCTGGGTTTTAGAGCAAGTACTTTGTACCAATTTTCACTCCAGTTCATTACCACCTTTTCAACCACGCTTGTCAACACTCTAGCTGGCTCAGTGAGGTTGGGTGTTCATCCCAGGAGAAGAGCCAGCCTGTGTAGCCTAGGGCAAGCTGTGCAGTCCCAGGGTGCCCCTAGAAAACGGCAATGATAAACCACCTCAGTATTCTACACCCCAAAATCCCTAGATAGGATTGTCATAAATCAGAATTGACTTGACAGCATATCATCATCATCATCAGTCAAAAATTTGGATTTGAGAAATTATGATAATATATGACGTCTACATAATTTTTCTGTCGGGCCATTCCCATTTTCCATCTTCTGTTCGGATTGATTGTGACTTGAACTCATCTTTTCTTTCCTTTCCTGTCAGAGGCAAAGCCACACATGGTACCTTCCTCACCATCTATGGGAAGGTACACACTCCCAGCCAGATTATTTTGGTACATGCAAATCCTGCAAGTACCTGTCTCTCCCTCCCTGGCAGTAAAAATGAAATAATAATAAATTAAATAACTACCAGTTTGCTGCCTTCTTGTTGCAGGTGATTTACTCAGCCCATTGGTTGGGTGACCCTAGTATGTATGCCTGAAATGCAACAAAGTAACAGGACAACCAGCAGTGATGAGGCAGACATCGCTGTAAATTTGAACACATGCTTTTCAATCAGTGCTAATTAGCAGAAACACCAACAGTACATGAGGTTCTTCCTATATTTCAGAGTATATGTGGATATCATCATTCTGAATAATACCAAATTATCAATAATGCACATTATCTCATTATCATAACTTTCCACTTCTCTATTAGTAGGTCTGGCATTCCAAAAACCATCAAGCCATGTTTCTTTAGTCCAACCCTGTTTATTAACCTGCTACAATTCACAAAAACCAAAAGTAGGAGAAATCATTGTCTTAGTTTCGAAATAGGTTAATAATATAGTTAATTTCCAATGTCTACCTTTAACACTGTTAAGTATTCCTGAAAACATTGACATTTGCACAGTGAGCAATACCAAACATTCCATATATATAATTTTGAGAAGAAAGGAGAATGGGGTGGGGTAAAAAGAGAGAAACAGCAAGAAATCCATCTTCTTGCTGATTTAATATAGAGGATTGTCAGCAAAAGGAACTTACTAAGGCTTTTCTATACTGAAAATGGAGTTAGATTTCCTCTTATCAGCAGAGAGGGCTACCCAGCAAAGGAGCAAGAGCTACAAGGTCTTACATGTTTCAACATTTAGGTGGTGTCACCAGTTCTTCCTAGAAAAGAAAAGAAAAAAACTCTCTGTCTTATGACTGTTGGATATTGTGCTTTTCTATCCATAATTCAGAATGTCAGGAAATGGCCTGATATTTCTACACAATATTGTGCCTGCAACTGCTAGCAGGAAAAGTTATGCTGAGCTCTACATAGCAAAGGGCAGTCTGAATGTTGACAACAGCAGTGGCAACAGTCAAGATGTTCTACAGCAGTCATTCTCAATGGGGACCATATAGCCCCCTGGGGGGACCCTGGCACATTTGAAGGGGGCCACAGACTGGAAATAACTTTTTACACCCCACCTTATAAAGTTTGTGATGCAATTTATACAATATTGATTCAGCTTATATTTCTTTCATATTGTGTTTATGGCCATGGGGGGGGGGGGGAAGGTTGAGAATGGTTGGTCTACAGCAGTGGTCCCCACCCTTTTTCCAACCGCTGACCGGTTCGGGGGGGAGTGGCACACTTGCGTGGGGGGCGTGGAACACTTGCGGGTGTGTGGCGCGCCCGCAGGGGGTGTGGCACGCCTGCAGGGAAGTGGAGCACGCTCACACGCATGCGTGCGGCGGCACTCACGCTACACCTGTACCAAATTTGGTGTTGATCTGAAGCTCAGTTCCAAAGTTGCAATTTTTTGTTTGGGGTTTCTGCTGTTTTTAGAATTGTCTTGTAGAATGTTGATTAGCTCTGTTGCACAATAACACAGATGCACTACCATGCAGCTATAATTCAGGCACACACACACACTTTTTTTACTGGTATTCACTCTTCCTTTGTCACAATGCAACATACACACACACACAAACACACACAAACACGGCAATAAACACCGAACATAATTGATAGCTCCTTTCTACACATTATAGCAGAGAATAACTTCCCGTAAGCCTCTGAAGAAGATCTCTTCAGAAGGAAGGCTTTTCTCAGGAGTCATCCATCTTATACATTTTTATTTTCTTTTGCATCAAAAACCTCTCAGAGGAGCAATGTCATTGACACGTTTGTTGAGGTTATTTTTCTTTGCAGTTGTGATTTTCTCTGCTCTCTCTCTATCTCTCTCCACTCTTTCTAGCGATTAAACCTTTATTGTGGAATTCAGTCTAGTTTGTAGGCAAATGAGAATTTTTATAGAGGAAGCAGCATTCTAGAAAGGCACTTCCAATCAATACCAATGTGCCTTTAATGTTAGTATTTCTAAGGGAAAGTGCCTGTACTAATAAATTCACCCATCAGGTAAGTTAAGGAGGTCGTGGTTCAGCAAACATATCTCTTATATCATGCATGTTATCAATACCTTTGTATTTTTCACTGCAATATTTACAGGGCTCCTTTCCCCATGGGTGGGAGGGGGAGAAAAACTGTTACTGTCAATATGCATGCATTGGTTCATTTATTTGTAAGCAAAAGCAGAATTAAATTAACAGCTAATAGCCTGATAGTGAAACAGAACTGCTAGGTCCAGAGTACTACTAAATACACTGGGTATAAACAGGGATGGGGCTGCTGATTCAATGGCCTGCTTGTAAGCTTCCCTGTAGCACCTAGGTGTGCACTGTCAGGAATAGAGATGGGCATGAACCTTGGTTTGAAGATTTGTGCTGGTTCATACGCAACGCACCATAGGTGCCACATGTTCCCTTCCCTGGTCTCCCTGGCCAATGACCCACTCACCAATCAGAGTGTGCTCCTCTCTTCTTCCTCCTCGGCTGTTCAGCCAGTCCCCAGCAGGAGCGTGGGTTTGCCTGTCCTGCCTCCTTGTCTGAGTGGGCGATCAGCCAAGGAGGCGGGGCAGGGAAGCCTGTGCTCCTCCCGGAGACTGGCCAAACAGCCGAGGAGGAAGAGGAGAGCAGAGCGCACTGGCTGGTGAGTGGGGGATCCAGCTGGGGAGGTGGGCGAAGGGAAAGTGCAGCACCTGTGGTGCCACATGTACGAACTGGCATGAACCTCCGAACCAAGGTTTGTGCCCATCTCTATTCCTGACAGTGCACATCTACAGTAGGTGCTACAGGAACCCTGTAGGACTCCTGTAAATATTGCAGTGAAAAATACAGAGGTCCGTGCCCATCACTAATGAGAAAATGATGGATTAGACTTTGGTGTAAAGGGCAGCAGATACATGATTCAACTTGCTTTAGGAACCCAAATGGTCCCCACTGTAATGGTTCATATTGTCCAAGGCCAATCAACAAGCGAGGTCCTATCATCAAACCTTTCACTGTTACCTTTAAGGGGAGGACAGTGGCTTGCAAAGTCAAAAAGAAAGTCCACGTCTAGAATTCCTTGGGTGAAATTCTGGGGACCCAAGCACAGAGAAATAAGTATTGACTCTTTGCCTCTCACTATGGTCCTGATCCAAATTAGGGCCTTGAACCTGCAATTTACATAGCTCAAAATGGATCGCTTGCAGGCAATGTAAATTCCAAGGACGGGGTCCACAATCAAGTTCTAATGGTTAAAGTGTCTCTTCAACCTCCATAATGATAGGGTCCTGATCCAGATTGGGGCCTGTGCACTTTTTATTTGTTTGTTTTTTAAAGAGTTGACATAAATCGACATAGCCGCTAGCTATGCCTAAAAGTAACAGGTAGTTTGGTTATGAGCTTCCTTAGCTAAAAAAAAAAACCCACTGGTGTTATTGTCCTCCATTTATATTAACATTTTAATATTACTTAATACTAATCATTGGAGAGTTCTACTCATGTGTGATTACAATCAAATAGAGATTAAAATCCACATAGGTCTTTTAATACAGCTCTTTAATGGACCCAATCCTCCCCTCCCCAGTTTCTTCCACTTTCTTTTAACCCTCTTGGGCTAGGGTCACACCTAGAATTTGACTTCTTATTTTCTAACCAGGTCCCATTTTTATGAAGTGATGGATAGAAGGAGGTTTCTTTGCCTCTTCAAGAACTTGGTTTGGTTGTTTTTTACTGTGTCTCCTTTGATGAACATAGAAGGAAACAACACAAGGACTAAAGGTGTGCATGGTTACTCAGTGTGTATAGGATTGTAGCTTAAATTAAGTAAGACACACATGTGACTGTGAGAGATCTTACACATTCACAGGGCACACTAAAAAAAACCAAGTCATGACTTTGGAAAGAGCCAGAATTTGGAATGTTATTGTGTTTTTTTCAAAAAAAAGTAAACTATTGTTCATTGTTTTGGTTTGTTTGAGCCTTGTTGTGGTTAGTTCATAAAAGTAACCCATTTCCCCTGAAACCCTCATAAACTCTAGAGAGACTGTGAGTGCCACCATCCCCACCAAGCACCAGGTCTCCTTGGTCATGGTCTCCATAAACTCAAGATTCTCAGAGCGACTTGACGTTGATTTTATTAGAGTTGGAGAGTAGGGTGCAAAGAAAGAAGGGTGCCAGTCACCTCCTGATCCTTTGGGAGGGCTGGGTTCAGTAGCCCTCCCCGCAAGTAGCTCAGCCTCTGTTTGTGTCCAAGTTGTCACCACTGGGCTTAGGGAATCAACAGTCTGGTGGTAGGAGGCTTTAACACAAGAAGGAGCCCCTGGAAACCTCACAATGGGCAGTCCAGTTCCACGCCCTCTTCCTTTGAGGAGGAGGACTTCTTACAGGACCTTGGTCCAGGGCTCCTCTACTCGTAAATACCCCTGTCCAGAACCCCTGTTGCACAAAAGATGGGGCCCAGCTCCTTGACTGCTGTCCCCCATGCTTCCTCTTCTTCTATTGTTTTCTTGAAATTATGGAGGATGGGTGAAGTGCCAGATGATTGGAGGAGGGCTAAATCTTGTCCCTGACTTCAAAAAGGGCAAAAAGGAAGAACCTGGAAACTAGAGACATCAATTCCAGGGAAAATTCTGGAGCAAATTATAAAGTAATCATTCCGCAAGCACCTTGAAAGCAATGCAGCAATAAATAAAAACCAACATGAATTTGTCAAGAACAAATCTTGCCAGACTAATTTTATCTCATTTTTATTATCAGATAACCTCCCTGGTAGATGGTGGGAATGCTGACTCAGCAAAGCTTTGGCAAAGTGCCCCATGATATTCTGATTAGCAAACATATCTAGGTGTGGGCTAGAAATAATAATAATAATAATAATAATAATAATAATAATAATAATAATAATAATAATAATAATAATAATAATAATAAATGTTTTATTACAGTCATTGACCAGCAAAAGTAAGGAACATTATTTAAATTAGGAAACATAAAATCAATCTAAAAACACTAAAAACTTCTATATACATATATATGAAACTACATTCATACATCTTATTAGATATCTAATAGATATCTCCTGCCTCCCTATCATAGACCTTATCTATGGGCTATTGCAGCTTGCATAAAATGACAGAAATGTTACTTTGAAGCTCATAGAGCCTGTGTGATCATTAAGGCCTCTACATGTATACACCAGCTGCGCTTTGGGTGGAACCTTTCCTTTATGGATTTTGATTGCAGCAGCACAGAATTTAGCTACTTTTGTCAGCATATCTGAATTTTGGTTTAGCCCAGTATATCTGCCAGGGCATCGCCCTGTCAGCAAAAGCAGTGTGTAATGTGCATCTGATCATCCAGGAAATGCCCTTATGTAAGGGTTAACAAGGACTTCTTGAATGCCAGAATAAAAAGCACAATGCAGTAACACATGGGAGATAGTTTCGATCTCACCAGAGTTACAGGGGCATATACACTGAGTGTAAGGGGTGTTGTTATACTTCCCTTCCTGGACTGCTGATGGAAGTGCATTGAAGCGGGCCAGAGTAAGAGCTTTGCGTTGTTTAGGTGTTAAGGGTAAGTAGAGATATTTAGCCGGTTTGGGTGGGAGCAGTGTGTTGTCAAGTGGAACCTCTACTTATGAACTTAATCCGTCCCAGAAGATGTTCTTAAGTTGAAATGTTCGTATGTTGAAGCAAAATTTCCCATAGGAATGCATTGAAAACCGATTAATCCGTTCTGGCTGTTTTTGGTTCTTATGTAGAGGTGCCGTTCTTATGTTGAAGCATTAGTTCCCATAGGAACTAATGCAAAGCCGGTTAATCCGTCCTCTACCACTAGGGCGAGAATTTTTTTCCTTTTTTTTTCTTTTAACCTAAGATGACTTAGGTTAAAAAAAAAAGGCAGGAAAGGAGGGAGGGAGGGAGGGAACACCTTTAAAACAGAACACCTTGAAAAGCACCTTTTCAACCAAGCCAAGCCAAGCCAAGCACCTTTTAGGTGAAAAAAAAGGGCAGGAAAGGAGGGAGGGAGGGAGTGAACACCTTTAAAACAGAACACCTTGAAAAGCACCTTTTCAGCCAAGCACCTTTTAGGTAAAAAAAGGGCAGGAAAGGAGGGAGGGAGGGAACAATGGGGAAAAGAGGAAAGAAAGAAAGAAGGTCATCACTGGGGCACACAGACCCCTCAGACAAAGCTTTGTGCTTTTAAGCACAAAAAGAGAGAAGACAGAGAGAGAGAAGACAGGGGGGGGGGGGAGAGTTTGGAGTCTAAAACACATTTTAAACCCACACATTTTAACAACAACATTTTTAAACCCAGCAACTTTTAAACAAAACACATTTTAAAACGAAACAAGCAACTTTTAAACCCACCCACCAACACCTTATAAAACAAAAGAGAGGTCACTTAGCTTTCGGTGTCTTCTGGAGGACATCACGGTGACTTCTGGATGGAGGATGGTGAGATGGTCATCACTGCGAGGTAGAGGTCCCCTCCTCTGTGTCATCTTCTCCAGGGGTTCCCTGTTGCTGTCTCTTGGCTGCAGGCTCCATCCGGGTGAAAAATCTGTCCAATTTTGTCTGTTTCATCCTGCGCTGCAGAATCTTTCTGAAGTGGCTGACCACGTTGTCATTCACCATGTCCATAACTCTTCCTGTCACAGTCCTGTTTGGGTGGTGCCTCTCAAAGAACTCCTGGCACTTGGTCCATTCCTTGCAGATGGATTTTATCTCCTCGCTGCTAACCTGTGGTGCCTCTTCCTCTTCCTCAGTGGAAAGCTCCTCCACAAAAGCCTTCTGCTGCTCGGTTTGCAGTTCTGCAAGTTCTTCTGTCGTCAAGTCCTCTTTGTGGTCTTCAACCAGCTCCTCTACATCCTCCTCGTCGACATCCAGACCCATGCCTTCACCCATGGAGATGATGTCCCTCACCACCTGTGCATCAGTCACCTCAGTGCCACTGTCTGTGACACATTCTGGCCACAGTTTCTTCCAGGCTGAGTTCAAGGTCCTAGTTGTGACATCTTGCCAGGCCTTGTCGATGAGTCTGACGCTGTGGAGGACATTGAAATGTGTCTTCCAGAACTCTTTCAGGGTCAAGGACGTCTCCTCGATGATATTGAAGCACCTGGTGAAGAGTGCCTTTGTGTACAGCTTCTTGAAGTTGCTGATCACTTGCTGGTCCATGGGCTGCAGAAGAGGTGTTGTGTTGGGTGGGAGAAACTTGACCCTGATGAAATCCTCATCGATATCATCCACAAAGGATGGGGGGTGTGCCGGGGCGTTGTCCATCAGAAGAAGGCACCTCTCAGGAAGTTGGTTGTCTGAAAGATATTTCTTCACAGTGGGTGCAAAGACTTCATAGAGCCATTCCATAAACAGCTGCCTTGTCATCCAAGCTCTTGAGTTGGCCCTCCACATGACAGGCAGTGTGACCTTGTTGACTTTCTCTCGGTGGAATGGGCGAGGAGTCTGGGAGTGGTACACCAGCAGAGGCTTGATCTTCAGATCGCTGGTGGCGTTGGCACAGAACAAAAGGGTCAATCTGTCCTTCATGGGTTTGTGGCCCGGCATTTTCTCTTCCTCCTGAGTGATGTAGGTTCTCCTGGGCATCTTCTTCAAGAACAGCCCTGTCTCATCACAGTTGAAGACTTGCTGGGGGAGGTAGTCTTCTTCCTTGATGAATTTGGCAAAGTCCAACTTGAAGGCTTCTGCAGCATCCTGGTCAGAACTTGCAGCCTCCCCATGTCTTCTAACGCAGTGGATGCCACTTCTCTTTTGGAACTTTTGGAACCACTCCCTGCTGGCTCTGAATTCTTCTTGTGCTGCACTTCCAGAGGGGTTTCTTTCCATTAAATCACTGTGCAGCTTCTTCGCTTTTTCACAGATCATGGCTTCACTGATGCTTTCCCCTTCCAGCTGTTTCTCGTTGATCCAGACCAGTAAACGTTTTTCCACTTCTTCCATCAGGGGTGGCCTTTTCTTTGATAGGATTGTGACTCCTTTTGCCACATCAATGTGTTTCAAGACATCTTTCTTCTTTAATATGGTGCCGATGGTTGACTTTGCCATCTTGTATTCAGCAGCCAGTTCCATCACACGCATGCCAGCTTCATGCTTTTTGATGATGTCCTTTTTTGTTTCAATGGAGATGATTTTTTTTTTGCCTTTGCTCTGTTCTTTCTTTGGAGCCATGACTATGTACTGTTCAGCACACCACAGTACACAAACCCTAAAAGGCACAGAATCCAGCAACCATTATTCAAGCACAGACCCCCTCATCAGAAAAATAAAACATAGGGGGGGGGGGGAGACTTGATTCTAAACTCCATTTTAAAGCCTGCTTGCACCAACAATCAGCAAGCATTATTCCAGCACAGAACTCCTCATCACAAAAAGAGAGCATGGGGGGGGGGGGGAGAGAGAGACTTGATTCTAAACTCCATTTTAAAGCCTGCTTGCACCAACAATCAGCAAGCATTATTCCAGCACAGAACTCCTCATCACAAAAAGAGAGCATAGGGGGGGGGGGGGGAGAGACTTGATTCTAAACTCCATTTTAAAGCCTGCCTGCCTGCATCTACAACCACCACAGCCCCTCACATAATATTTTCTGATTTTAAAACAGACTTTAGAGCCACATTTTAACCACACACATTTTAAAACTAAAATCTACACTGCAAGACCCATCAGAGCACAGAAACATAACCCCCCACCTAGCCCTACCCCCCCAGCTGCAAAAAACCCTGTACAGTACAGTAAATACAGTGTACTCACCCAGAACAGGCAGTCTCTCTGTTTTAAAAAAGAAAGTCAAAAATCCAAAAATAAAAAATAAAAAAAAGCCAAAAAAAATACAGTCCGTACAGTACAGTACCAGGCAGTACTGTACAGTACCAGGCAATACCAGGCAGTACCAGGCAGTCTGAAGACTCTCTCCCTATCCACTCTCTAACCACTTGGACGAGCGATGTTGCAGACAAGCACCCTCTTCGCTGGCCAACGGTCAACTGAAAGTTCAAATTCCGCGCTTTCCCCGTCTCCCCCGTGGTTTTTTTTGTTCGTATGTTGAAGCTCCGTTCGCAAGTAGAAGCAAAATTTTGCGAATGGAGCTGTTTGTAAGTTGGATTGTTCGTAGGTAGGGACGTTCGTAAGTAGAGGTTCCACTGTATAAGCCTATTTCTTATAATACCAAGGTCCTGCTGCCTTTCTGTCTCAATAATACACTGCCTAAGATTACTCTTGGCCTTAATGTATCCCATTTGTTGGATACATTCTACTGAATAGCCGTATATGTTGATTTTATGGTATATTGCTCTCTTCCAAGGTGACTGATGGTTATCCTGTAATACCAGTGAAGTCAGTCCAATTGGTTGAAAGGTTAGTTTTAGCCAAAAGTTAAAAATAGCCAGCCAAGCTCTGGCTTCAACCTTCAGGTAGCCCACTACAAGCCTAAGGGCTGCATTGGATACCCCTCTTGGAACTTGTAAGATAGCCCTCACAAATTTAGATTGAACTACTTCTAACTGGATAAATGAAGAATAGGGGCCCAATTGGCCCCATACAAGAGCTGACTAAGGGATTTGGCCTGAAACAATCTTAGTGCAGCTGGAACGTACTGACCTCCCTTTGTATAGAAGAATTTTAGTATAGCAAGGCTAGATTTTTGTGCTGCTTGTACCACATTGTTAACATGAGCCTTGTGGTTTCCTTTATATTGAAAGACGACACCCAAATATTTATAAGCCTTAATTTGTTCTATCTCGTGCTCATCAATTAACCACTTATAGATCCTGGGCCTCTGAGCGAACACTAAAACTTTGGTCTTCGAGTAATTTATTTGTAGCATTTCCTTTTTACAGTATTGCGCAAGAGCGCGTAATGCTCTCTTTAGTCCTATTGGTGTCTGTGAAATTAGGACTGCATCATCTGCGTATAACAGAAGGGATATATGTCTGTTCGCTAGTTTGGGGGGATGGAACTCCGGATGGCTGAGCACCGTTACCATTGAGTTGATATAAAAATTAAATAACAATGGAGCTAATATACACCCTTGCTTCACACCATTATAGGTAGGGACTTTATCAGACAAGTGTCCTTCCTTGTTGCATCTCATTCTGAGGGTTGTATTTTCATGCAGCTTATACATAAGCAGCAGAAGGCGTCGATCTATTGTGGAAGACTCTAACTTACTCCAGAGCCTATCTCGTGAAATTAAATCAAAAGCCGATCTAAGATCAATAAAGGCAGCAAATAGGGACCATCTGGGTTTCTTAGAGTACTTATCTACTAGGTGCCTTAAAATAAGGGCATGATCCTGTGTAGATCTACCAGATCTAAATCCATTTTGTTAATCTACCAAAACACTCTTGGAGTCCATCCAATCTATCAATTTCCAAGATAAATGTCTAGCATAAAGCTTACTAATTATGGGTTGTAAACTGATTGGCCTATAATTAGCTGGATTGTCTTTCTTACCTTTTTTATAAATGGGGATAATAATAGCTGTGCCCCATTCCGATGGCATGTGAGCATTTTGGTCAATATAAGTGAAAAGGTTTGCCAGAATTGGGGCCCACCATTCACAGTTGTTCTTAATGAGTTTGGGAGGAATACCATCACAGCCCGGGGCCTTGCCAATTTTCAATTTGTTCACAAGGTCATTTATTTCAGAGATTGATACAGGGTGCCATTCTGGTAGATTCATATATAAACGACTCACATGAAATGAGGGATTGTCTCTTTTGGCATAAAGCTCATGGAAGTGGGCTTCCCACGCTCGAGCATTAATATAACAGTCCATCCTAACTGAAAGATTATTGGTAGTTAATGTTATGGATTCCCAAAATGATTTCATATCTTTCCCCCTGACTGCTTTGATGAGTTTTTCCCATTCTATCTGTTGAGCTCTCCTTTTTTTTCCTTTAATTTATTTCTTATAGCCTTTCTTAAGTTGCAGTAGTTCCTCCACTTCCTTTGATGATGGATTTTTATTTTTATTTTGTTTAAATTTTGAAATTACTAGTTTTTTTTGCATCAATACACTCCTTATCAAACCAGTTATAGGACCTGCGCTTGATAGTATGGGTTTTTGTTGAGTTGTTTGAACCAGCTAAATCTACTAGTTTATTTATTAGTGTTTCATACAGCACAATTATGTTGCTACTTCGGCCCGCTTTGAGAAAGGTGGAATGGATCTCAGAGAACTGATTATTATTAAGTTGATTAGTAAAATAAATTGAGGCTTTTCCTGACCATTTGATCCTGGAATTGGTTAGTATCATCTCAGGATTCATGGGCAAGGCTTTCTCAATATGAGTATGGTGTTCTTTAAACTTCAGGTACAATTTTAATGGCAGGTGATCACTATCAATCCTGCTGTCGATCACCAGATTGATGACAGTATTCAATATGTTACAGCTGACAATCATGTAATCTATGGTACTCATCCTCGTTCCCGACCAGAAAGAGAATTCCCCTGGTATGTCACCTGTAGTGCTTCCATTTAATATATGTAGGTCAAGCCGATAAACTAGCTGTGCCGAGTTAAGACCTGCATAATTACTGATGGTATCTTTAAAGAGGCGCCTAGTGACTATGGGGAAGTGTAGTCCACCAGGGGGGCATAAATTATAAGCAGCATAAAGAGCCAAGTCATTTGTACCCAATCTGGCATTAAAATCACCCCCAATTATCATTTGGTCATCATTAGTTAACAAAAGTTTTTGAATATAGGATTCAAGGTCTTGGTGAATCTGTTCGATCTGGGCGTTCCGTCTCTGTGGTGGTAAATATACATTGATGAACACTATTGCACAATGATTACATTTGACCCTCACTGCTGCAGCATATTGATCAAGGGAGGGAAGTTTGGTTATTGTAATATGTAATATCGAGCTTAGTTGAAACCAATATAAGAGCCCTTAGCTCTGCCCCTCTTTTCACTGGGAGTGGCACTTATTTGATGGGCAGAGTAACCATTTATTTCAATTTCCCCTAGTGACCAAGTCTCTTGCAGCAGTAAGATATCAAACTTAGAAAGATACTTGATAAAGGAATTGTCATTACTCTTTGCATTCCATCTTGCTATATTCCATGATAGAACAGAGATGGTGTCATTTATAGTTTTCTGTCAGTCCATAAGATCAGGAGATAGGGGAGGATCCTGAGTGTTAAGATAAAGAGGCGTAGCCATGTCGTTCGTACAAAGGTGGTACATGTCTGCAGATTGAATTGTGTTGTGTTGCGGTAGAGTAGGTTGAGATCCAGTTTTTAAGAGGCTAAGATGGGTAGTCGTGACCTTCTCCAGAGTGGCTAATGTTCGAGGTTCAGAATCAAATATTAAGAATCTTAATATTTACATTTTAACATCTTGGATTTTTGCATGTTTATTGGTTCTATTGTTTTTAAATGTTGTAATGCCGCCCAGAGTAGACCATTGGTCTAGATGGGCGGGGTATAAATCTAATAAAATAAAATAAATAAAAATAAACAAATGATTCTCATGAACTAGCCCCATACATGAGATGACCTTCACTGTTTTCAGTTTCTTCACTATCTAAGCCGCCCTGAGTAGACTCCTGTCTAGAAGGGCGGGATATAAATCCAATAATAAATAAATAAATAAATATAAATAAATCTAAGGAAATCGGAATTGGAATATCCTGATGAGGTACCATCTGGTGCTTAGGATCTCGCTTAGGTTCTTGTATCAAGCTGATATCATTACTTGCTGTTAGATATTGGTTAAGGGGTGCAGCTTTGGCTTGTAAGCCCGAGTCATCCGTTATTAGGTAACTTCTCAGTGATACGGTCTTATTACATAAGGAAGCAACACTAGTTTAGACTTCCTCCCATTTGTTGTTAAGGTCAATCAAGGGAGCTTGAGTTCTTCTCTATTACAAAGGGAAGACCTGTGATCAGATAAGGGGGAGATCGTTAAGTTCTTTGCCTGTACCTTATTGATTTCCCAGCATTAGAATCGAATCTAAAGTTGGAATCTTCTCTGGTTACTCTTTGAGGATTGCTCCCAGGGATCAAAGAAGTAGGCCTGCTCCGTAAGGGGGGCAAAGCCGTTGGTTCAGAAAAAACTCTTGAGGGAGTAATCTGAAATTTGGCCAGATAAGTTCTCATTTTTAGGAGAATGAGAGGGATCACAGCATGTTCAAAGGTGAGACAAACTCTTTTATGACCATACTTGTGTGGGAGCCAGCGAATATTCTTGAGGTCTATCTTCCGCACTTCTATATTTAACAGTTGACTCAAGGAGATCATCACTGATCTGTGTGTCTCCCATCTCTTTCTGTTGATGTTAATTGGAGCAATTTGCAATATCACCTGAGTGCTCTGAAAGATCTTTGAGGAGTTTATCTCCCTTTTCAGTTGGGAAGCCAATTGTTGTGGAGCCGGTTGTTGTATGCTGTCTTTACTGCTAAATCTACCAACCGCCCTTTCTTTGAACCCCTTGGTTTGTGTATTATCCATTGATTGAAGAAGCAAGTTTCCCCAGGGCACTTTCAACTGAGTTAATTTGATTGCAGACCCGTTGTAAGTTTTCAAAGATGGCTATTACTGTTTGAGCTGTTAAGAGACATTGTTTGGCTAGAAAGTTGGGATGGTTTCTTTCAGAGGGGAACTGTACTTTCTTGGGGGTGGGGTGTGTGCAAGGGGTATAAATTGCAGATAAGTCACAAGCGCCCGGTGGGGACGAGAGGGCTTCATTTCTCAATGAAGCAAATCTGCTGTTAGTGATAATGCTGGAAGCTATAGGTAATGTAGTAAGGTTACTCACAGGGCAGTTGGATGTTACAAACTCATCAATCTTCAGTTGTTTCACCGCCCTTGCAAGGGGCCGTTCCGGGCTCGATCTGCAGCATTTACCCACCATACAGTTCAGCCTTTTCTTTTCAACAACTAGCTACCAAAACATCCAACTCAGAGCTACAAGTTTAGCAAAAACTCCTTGCTGCAATTAATCTTGAATGGAACAGTGGGAGCAACTAAGCCAGAGATAACAGTGTCTTGTTAACTTAGCAGCAGCTTCAAGGTTTGTAAATAAGCACCTTAAACTCCCAACAACTAGATACTTTGACTCTGGAGAATTATGTCTGTTGGCAGCGCTATAAAGTTAACAAATATCAAGATAAAACAAAATAAAACAAATAAAACATACTCCGCCACCATACCGTGGCTGCAAACGCACCCCACTAGAAAGAACAACTGTCAGGTGGATACACAGTTGGTTGCAGAATCATGCTCAGAAAATGCTTATCAATAGCTCCTTCACAAACTCAGAGAAGGTAACAAGCGGAGTAATACAAGGTGCAGTCCTGGCCACTATGTCTTCAACACTTTTATTAAGGACTTGGATGAGGAGGTACAGAGAGTGCTTACCAAATTTGCACATGACACAAAATTGGGTGGAATAGCTAAAACATTAGAAGACAGAAATACAGTTCAAAAAGATCTTGATAGACTCAAGCACTGGGCTGAAAACAATAGAATGGAATTTAACAGGGATAAGTGCAAAATTCTACACCTGGGGGAAAAAACCAAACACACAGTTACAACAAGGGTAATACTTGGCTTAGTAATACTATGAGTGAGAGGGGTTGTTGTAGATCACAAACTGAATACGAGCCAACAGTGTAATGTAGCTGCAAAAAAAAAAAAAAAAAAGGCAAATGCTATTTTAGGCTGCATTAACAGAAGAATAGTCTCCAAATCCCATGAGGTATCCCTCTATTTAGCACTGGTTAGGACTCATCTTGAGTACTGTGTCCAGTTCTGAACACTGCACTTTAAGAATGATGCCAACAAACTGGAACAAGTTCAGAAGAGGGCACCAAGGATGATCAGGGGACTGGAAACCAAGCCCTATGAGGAAAGTTTGAAAGAACTGGGCATTGAGGAAAGAAGACCAAGGGAAGAT
The DNA here is from genome assembly GCA_037013535.1 of Intellagama lesueurii. Lineage (NCBI taxonomy): Eukaryota > Metazoa > Chordata > Lepidosauria > Squamata > Agamidae > Intellagama > Intellagama lesueurii. The sequence continues at coordinate 98,529,331 of JBAJHW010000003.1, forward strand.
GTGATAGGATTTTTCAAATATTTGAAAGATTGCCTTACAGAGAGGGGGAGGATCTGTTCCCAAACATCCTAAAATGTCAGACACGTAATAATGGGGTCAGGTTACAGGAAGCCAGATTTTGGTTGAATATCAAGGAAGACTTCCTAATTGTTAGAGCAGTACCACAATGGAATCAATTACATCAGGAGGTGCTGAGTGCTCCAACAGTTGCGGCATTCAAGAGATAATTAGACAACCATCTGTCAGATATACTTTGATTTGGATTCCTGTATTGAGCAGGGGGTTGGCCCCAATGGCCTTAAAGGTCCCAACTATATTATGCGATGATTCTATGTGTGCATGCTCCTCGTTAACTTGGTCTCCATCCAACCCCACACAACCTCTTCTATCCCTGTGCCTTCTTGCTCAGTTGGGTATCATCACCTCTCTCTACCTCCTCCTCTCTTTCTCTGCTGCTCTACATCTGTGTCTGCATGAGGCCCAGGGGTTGCTGCTTCCAACAGGGCCTCCAGGGGGAAAGGGATGATGACCAGGGGTGCCGGGAGCAACCTCCTCACAGAGACATATTTGCCACCATTTCTGGTGGCCACTTCAATGGTGATGGAATCTGGAGGGCAGCCCATGATGGCTCTTTACCCCTAGGGAAGTTGCCTACCTTTGCTTTAGCAGAAACTGTGGACAGGTTTTCTTTCCATTTGCATGGAATAATTTGCATGAGATAAAGCTGGGATAATTCCATCAACATTAGTGAAACACATCCAGTTTTAAACTAACACAAATTAGAAGTGAAATTGTCCTGCAGCACTATAATAGGGAAAAACACAAAATCTTGCCGACAGGCATATAGAATTGTGAGTCAAAGGTTAGATTCCCCAACTGATAAGCAAACCCTGAACACTTTCTAAATATTGATTTGAAGCTAAAATGTGGGGCTGTGCACTCATCATCAAGAACGTTCAAAATGTCAGCAGAGAGCCCTTGCTCTTGAAGTCAATCTATAACCCTCCCTGAGTTACTCTTCAGTGCTCTGGCATTTTGCAGTTGCTTCACAGGCAGCTTTCTCTTTCCAAAAGCAGGGGTAAGAAATAGGAGCTGCTACCCGTTAAATGGTAGCTGTTGACTCCTAAATTGACACTTAATGCTCAGCTAAATACCAGATTCAACCAGATGATCAAGGTTCCTGATAATTATGGATTAACATTCACCCATTCATGCACTTTTGAACATGTAACAGGTGCAGCTATTTCTTTGTCACTGCAGAAATTTTATCAGAGTCACCAGTGAGGTGAGAAATGTGTTTCAGGCTGTCTGAGGTACCATAGTCATTATGGAATATAGCATAGGTTGTGTTTTTCATGACCAGTGTTACAGATCACAATGGCTGAAACCTGAACCATTTGAAATACAGAACTTCTGTCCTTGTTTGGGCCAAAGTTTTGATACCTTTTACATTTAGGAGGATAAAGGCCATCTGTTTCCATTTTAGACCAACACCTGACAAATTATTCTCCTACCTTTCTTGAATACCTATGGCCAGAACAGTATAGCAATGTCCATAGAAACAGCTGATACCTTTATAGACCACTTCATCAGGATTGTACCAGTGGGAAGAACTTGCATTGGTGGAGAGATTGGGTTCATGTCCAGCAGCTCCATCTTGGCACTGCATCATTAGACAGCTATACAAGATATCACACTGTTACAATACACAAGAAACTCTGATGAGGTTTAAGCTCAGACTGCTTCCTCACAGGAAAGATTCTGGTTCCTTTCCCAGGGTCTCTCAGCTGAAGGGCACAGCCACATATACACATCCCTGGAAGGACATGTCTCCGGAGATCCCCTAGCTTGAAATCACAGACAAGGACACTTTTAACTGTCCAGCCAGTCATTCCAGAGACAGAGCTACCCATGGAATTTACTAGCTTGCATAAGGGGTTTTCCATGGCTTTAGTTCTCTGCTGAGACAGCTAATGATGAGCCCTTCATGTTTAAACATATAAGGCACTCTTTCATTTGTAATTCATACCCTTTCAGCAAATATTACCAAGAGTCTCTTAAACATGAGTGATTTGTTTGTACAGAAGAAGGGTACACAAAAGTTTGGTGTTTCTTTAGTGTTCCTCCTTCAGTATAAACATTTGGTGCCCTTTCACCCTTTGCCTGTCAAATTGCTTGATAAATTTTTCATCCAATACCATTGTGACAGCTGTCACCAACCAATCAGAACATCTGGGGAGAGTGGGAATTTTGAATGTGTAAAAGGCATTGAACCTCACGAGGACTGGCCTTTGTTTCAGTTCCTCCTTCTGAGATTACTGTGCACTGATCCCCTTTGGATTGCTACCTACCTACTATGCCTCCATCTTGAATGTTTTCTTTCTCTCTTGATAATTTGAGTCACTGTGGGTCCATCACATCCAACATTTATTCCCTTTGAGGGTTCATTCCAGTGTGAGATCAGATAGTCTAATCAATCATATCAAAGTTCATCTGGGTATCAAGGTATATCAATTAGTTGCATTGCTCCATCTCCCCTCAGAGGATGAGATTATTCACTCATAGTGAATTAAGTCTTTCTAGACATTCATGTTGTATATAGTTTACTTTTTCCAGATAGAAAAATTATTCAGATAACACCCGCTTAGCTATTTCTACAAGCTTAATTTATCTAGTTGCTTCTATGTTTCTTATGCATGAAATATATGATTCAAAAAGTACTGAATACATCCAAGTTATAGGCATATTACTTCATTTATGCACAAACCAATCTTACAGCAATGAAAAAACCTGTAGGTACAAATATACGAAGACTGAACTTAAGTTGCAGACAAATACTTCAGTCACGACTCAAAAATGTTTCAAAACTGCAGGAGCATAAAAGTACAATAAAAATATCCAAGAAGAATGTTTTAATTACATTCTAAAATTACATTCTATAGCCTTTAAAAGGCACAATCAAAAAGCAGAGAATAAATCTTTTTCAGTATCAAAGTTCTTAAAAGTAAAAATATATAAAAGTTAAAAATGCATTACTCAGCCTTTCAGCATATCCAGGCACACGAGAAAACTATTTAACACTGTTCTTACCCAACTAAGCCAGCCCTTTGAATCTGTGGAGGTAAATCCCTGTTCTCCTTGTCTGTTCTGCTTCTGTGCCTATTATATGTTGCCTATGTCTGATAATGATGTCCACTGCTGTGGTGTTGCCTCCAGCTTCCTTGTAGCTTCCTTTGGCTTAGCCCTGTGTTACACTCCATATATTTATATTTTTCTCATTATTTTGTACATTGAGGTAAGCAAGTAGCTATTCACACACTCAGCTGTTGCAGATGAAATGCAGATTCCAGTGGGTCTGGCCAGTACTGCAGAAAATGTGGATAAGTTTGTTTTGGAAACAATGGTTTTGCAATTGAAGCAGAGATACAGTGTCCTTCTATGAGCTTCACTCCAGTAGAGAAACATACGCATTCTCTACCACAGTGGTTCCCAACTTTGGTTCCCCAGATGGAATTGGACTAAAATTCCCAGAAGTCTTCAACATTAGCTGTGCAAGCCAGGATTTCTGGGAGTTGTTGTCCAAGAACATCTGGGAACCAAGGTCAGGAAGCATTGCTCTACAGCTTCCTAGGGTTGCAAACGCTATTGGATTACAATGTGTTTTGCTGGTCTTGAAGTCAATACCTTTTTACATGTATTTTGCCAATTTGGTGAAAGTAGCTGTTTGCCCTGAAGAAACCTCTAACTGGCATTCCATGCATTGCTGTCCAAACCTCCATTTTATAATAACATTTCACATTTACCTTTCATGTAAAGCAAAAGCACTGGTACACCGAAAATTAAGAAAATGAAAGAGGCACCCCTCGAAAGAACCCAAAATGAATAAAATACAGACAGACATTTTCCCTGTGTGCAACCCAAGAAAGTGCAGATAAGAGACAACAAAATAAGAGAAAGAGCTTCGGCCAACAGAGCTCACACGGAACTCTGTAAGGTCCTGTTTTCTGCATAAAGATTTTGTCTTCACTTTACCCACCTTGACTGGGATTGGTCTGCCTTCATCTTATTTTGCCTGCTGTGAACAGACTTTGATGATTCTGGTGTCATTCCATTGCATAGTACCGGTTTCCTCTATGTGCCTCAAGTAGCCACCAAATACAACACTAATTATTTCAGGTTTCATGAGTGGTGTCAGCTATTCCTCACTTTGAAGTACCAAGATGTTTAGGCTGGCATGTGTGACACACAGTTTCTTTACATATTGGTCAAGGAAGTTCCTGGTGTTGGGTGATGTGGGGGTGAGAAGGAAGGAAGGAAGGAAGGAAGGAAGGAAGGAAGGAAGGAAGGAAGGAAGGAAGGAAGGAAGGAAGGAAGGAAGGAAGGAAGGAAGGAAGGAAGGAAGGAAGGAAGGAAGGAAGGAAGGAAGGAAGGAAAGGCTAGTATATGTGGCAGAAACAGGCATGGCCAATAAGCAGAAGTTCACTTTTCATATGACCATAGTAAGAGTACTTGCCATATAAATGCAGATTTTGCAACCTCTGGCACCATGGTTAGCCTTATAATGTCAGTATAATAACAAACTAGACAAGAGAGTGTTGCAATGAATTATAACAATCTATTCCATATTTGTACGTTTTCCCCCTGTCTGTAAAGGGGGAAAGATGGCTGGTTCTGTTTGTTTGCTCTTTGTTTGTTATTTTTCTTTGGGCCACAGAATATCCTCTTCAAACTTCATGTAAGAATACCAGACACTGGTTTCAGTTTATATGACACAAAGTAAGTCCCAGGTCATACACGTGTCATGCTGATTAACTTTTTCAAATGGTAGACGAACAGCCCAAGGATGACTCTGAACAGATAGTGATGGGTAGTGAGTATTCTCTCTATATATTTAATGTGTACACTGAAATGTGTATTCCCCTGAATTTACCACTGGAAGAAGTGCATAGTCTTCTGATAATATAACATTTAAAGTCAAACAATCCAGGCACAAGTCTATGTCCATTCCAAAGAGAGAGAGATATAGAAGGCTGACTTCATCTCAATACCACACAACTGTGCATGAGATCAGGAAGCTATGGGCAGCCATCACGCTGCCCATGATGAAGGAAATATTAAAGACCTCTCTACCATAGAACTTACTAGATTAATGTAAGCTCTTTGTTGATAGTGGTGACATAATAACAAAAAGAGACTCTGTGTGTGTGTGCTTTTTATGTACATGCATACATTTATGTGTCTGTCAGTCTGGCTTCCTGGCTCTTTGCCTGCCTGTGTTTGTCTTTCCATCAGTGCACCTCTCTGTCCTTTTATGGGAGCACAACTCCAAGACGAAGAAAGCCGGACATTTGAAACATGGCATGCCTACTGAGGAATGTGGACTGCTCAAGCTATGTGGATTTCAAATGGCATTAATTAACTATAATTAATTTTGAGATGCGCATGTATTTGGAGACCTCATCAGTCATTAGATGAAAGATGCCCTTCCTAGGTTTTCTGTCAAAACAGCTTGATATGGGGTGGGAGGAAATAATCCAAGGAGCAGAGTTATGAAGCTATCCCTCTTGTTCTGCAACAGCACTCTTTATGGTCATAGAGTGAGCCAACCTTTCCCTCAAGGGGCTGAAGGGGTACAGCATGGCACCAGGCATGCGTAGGGGCTGAGTGACTGTGGCTTCACTTGAACCGGATGGGTGCAATGTGCCCAGAGCTGACAGCTGTATAATTTTCTTTGAAAGCTCTGGTGCATTAAACTACTCCAACCCATGTGTGACCATATTCTTTCACTAGGTTTATGTAACATACAGGACTTTACCTTTTATAGCCTTCCTGGCATGATGTGCCGGGTTCCAGTTTGCAGTCCTATTGCAGTCTGTCACATCACTAAGTTGAAGGAGATCAAGTAGGATTTATCATATGGTCAAATATCATTCTGCATTTAATCTCCAGGTTCAAAGAGATCAAAATCAGATGCTATGGGATGGCTTCACCTTGCATCTTCTGAGTTTGATGGTATGTAAAAGAAAATTTTTCATAGTGCTCATGTTGTTTTGCTTCAGTATTTACTGCCCACTAGGGGGAAAAAAAGATGATCCATAAGGCAGAGAGAAAAAAGAATGGAAGGAAGATGTTATGGATTCATGATGCTGCTTACCGTGCATCACACCTCCTCACAGGTCTCCTCCCAGAGGCTACAAATAGTTATTGATGCCAGAACCAATTGTTTCTAGCTGACATAATACAGAATCAAATCAAATAAAACCTTAGGTTATTCTGTAAGGATTAATGACTGATTAAAAGATTCTATCAAGTTTACTCCTGAAAGAATAGAGCCTTGTGACACACAGGCTGCATTGAGTGTTTCTTTAGGGCAGGTATGGGGGAAGCTTTCTTTCACCCGAGGGCTACATTGGCTCCAAGAAAGCATATATGGAACTACCTGCCAGGAGCAGGGGTGAGGTGACATCTCAAAATGGATAGCGCCACTCTCGCTGTCGACATGTAGCTCTGTAGATATTTGTGTATATGCACACATTCACACATGCTATCATGATACTATTCTGTTCTGAAGAAATATTACCCTTTCTGTTTGGTAAGGTTTTTCCTCTCTCTTGAAGTCGCTGCGGGTGTCTCTGTGAAACTCTGCTGGCTTTTTATGCTGCAACAGTTTCATTTGCTCTGTAAAAAAAATAAAAAAAGGTGTCTGCTTCTTTTGTCTCAGTTGCAAACCTTCCCATTTGTCTCCTTCCTTGCTGGTTGTGGTTGTAAAAATCGTGCTAAGACATTTTCTGAAAATGTCTCCCTATTAAACTTTGTGCACATAACACTGACCTGGTATCCACCTGTAAACGGTCAGGGAAAAAAATTCTAATCTGTGCTACCGAAAGCAGAGTCCTCTCTGGACTTCTCCTTCTACCTTTCCACTGGGCTAAGGAAATGATGAACCTGCTTCAGTGAACAAAGCCAATATGCTCCTGCAAACAGTCTGCAATCTCTGGAGAAAACCGACGATCATTACCATGTACAATGTCTTCTAGCATCCATTTCAGAGTCAACTTCATAGTGCTTGATTACTGATGTCCTTTCACAAAGATGCTTCCAGGCCTATTGTCAAGGATCCCACCACCACTCTTTCTTGAAGCCAGTATGTCACACTACCCGTTCCCTTGTTGTGGGTGGGAGTGCCTAGAGGGAACAAGAGGGATGAGTGATAAGAGTCCTGGTGGGGGGGGGGGGGAGTCCATTTATTCCCCAGCACACTGGTGTAGGTGGCATGCTCCAGGGGTTCAATGCTCACACCTTGATAGGCTGCCACCAGCTACCATAGATATCAACCACACTAACTTAGTAGCTTGACTAGGGTTAAGGACTGGAAAGTTAGTACTACATATTCCCCCTTCAGAAAACAGGCCTGAAAGAATTTCTAAAGTTTATTTATTTTTTAACCAAAGGGAAAAGTAAGAAAATAAAGAACAATACAAAATTTAGGGGAAATGGTTCCAAGTTCAAAACAATGGGATTACAGGACGCAAAAGAGCAATGCCATAAAACAAGAAAAGCTAAAGTTCTCCTTTAAATGTAAGGATGTGCAACTGGAGACCAAGACCAAGATCATCCACACTATCATATTTCCAATTGCTATGCATGGGTGTGAAAGCTGGACGGTTAACAAAGCTGACAGGAAAATAATAGATTCATTTGAAATGTGGTGCTGGAAAAGAGCTTTGTGGATACCCTGGACTGCCAGAAAGACAAACAAATGGGTCCTAAAGCACATTAAGCCTGAACTATCTCTGGAGGCAAAAATGTTGAAAATGAGATAGTCCTACTTTAGGCACATCATGAAAAGACAGGATTCTCTGGAAAAGACAATCATACTGGGAAAGTTGGAAGGCAGCAGGAAAAGAGGAAGACCAAATATGAGATGGATTGACTCCCTAAAGAAACCACAGGCTTGAGTTTGTAAGAGCTGAGCAAGGCTATTGAGGACAGGACATTTTGGGGATCATTCATTCATGGGGTTGCCACAAGTCAGAAGTGACCTGATGGCACACAACAACAACAACAGCAACAACAACAAAGTTCTATCTGATTCTGCTTTAGCAGAGAAATGGGAATCCTGTGTTTCTGTCCATGAGGCTAAAACCTGGCATACTGTTTCAAGATTGCGAAGTTCTCCTCACTAGCCAGCGAGGGGGGAAACCAGCATTCATTGGCTTGGAAAGAAATCCACTTTATCAGAAGAAAATAATAGGTTTTCTTCCTGTGCCCTAGACTTTAATGATCAGCCAGTGTTTCACAGAGCTACTTCCTCCTCCCAGAATATGTTACACCCTACTGACATTCATTGCAGATGCAATATTTGACATTATTTGATGTATCTGTGACCTAGCTCCAAACTAGGTGAAAAGGGCCAGCTTTTTTAAAACACAAAGATCGAGAGCTCCTGTGGAGAACCACTTAAAAGTCTTGCCAGAATTCCATGCAGGTAGATTCTGAAACACACTTTTGATTTAGAGCAGTGGTTCTCAACCTTTTTCAAGTCGCGACCCCCCTTTTATAATAGCCAAGTCATTTGCTCCCCCCCATGTTTGCATAAAACGGCATTTTTAATGGGGTAAAGTCATCCCTTCTCAGAAAGTAGAGGCTTCTTTCTCCCCCAAAGGGCCTGTTTCTCGTATATACACCTACACGTTAACTTTAATATCCTGTTCTGAAAGGTCAGGGAAAAAATTATTTAACAAGGACTACAACACTTATAAGGTGACTCGTTTCCCCCTCGGGGGTCACGGCCCCCAGGTTGAGAAACAGTGATTTGCTCCTGCGCAAGGGTGTGTAATTATCACAATTTTCTCCCCCGCCTCAGATCCTCCGGATCCTACATCGACCACCAAAAATGTGCGGCAAAATGAATCCAGATATGGCCACAAATCTACTTCAACTGTTGAAAAACTGGTATATTTTCATGTGAAACATTGGAGGAAGGGAGGACTGCGACCTATTTTAAAAAATGAATCACTGTTCCTGGGTGCTTCCTGGAGGGTTACTTAATAAATAAATAAATGGTCCGTATAAAATCTGTATTTTACTACCAAGAGAAAGGTAGCATAACAATGCAGAGAGAGAGAGAGAGAGATACTATCCAATTAAGAAAAAACTCAGATGGAAATGGGATGGAAGAAATGTATGAATGAATGTGTGTGAGAATGAGACTGCCATGTCTAGTGTTTGTTAAGATGCCACATAATATGAACAGGCGCTGTACCAGAATTTAAAAGCTTTTAAAGCATAAAAATGTGTCATTCCTTTTCTCAGTGTTACTGCAAACTCTTTTCTTGAAGAGAATCAATGACAGAGTAAAGAAAACCTGTCAGAATTTCCAATAATGAGGTGGCAGTGCTTACCACCTAGAAACAGGTGCCCTGGGAAGTGACTTAGAAGCCGCCTTCCTGAGGCAACCCTACTGTGTGAACTAGGTTTCGATACCCAGAGAGGGCACTTAATAGATTCACACACAAAAAAAGGCTACATATCTCGAGAATCAAGAAAAAACCCTGGATTGCCATGTCCTGCACTACCTGATGTCCCCTTTTAACAACAAATGTCTTATCATAGTAGAAGGATAAAAAAAAAAAGGAGAGCTGTGTTTAGACTCTTTGATCAATTATTTGTTTTTCCTTGATTCATTCCACTGGAGTAATATTTGACTACAGAATTTTCCCATTATAGATGTGTACAGAACATGGTTTAATTTTTTTTGCACTATTTATTTTACATAAGTAGTATAATACGACACATGTGAGTTTATCTCAGCAGACTTCTCATCCACAGAATGAATTTGCTGTGTGCGTGCTCCAAAAACACTAGGAAGAAATAAATCATCAGGGGCTGAAGGAATACGAATAGGAAAATCTCAAGTCACAGAGACGGAATCTGTCAAAATCGCTAATGATTACATGCTAACAAATATGAAAAACAAAACAGTGGGCCCATAAATTGCAAACATTCAATATACATCCCAGTCCTCCAGAAAGGAGATGCCATGGAGTGCAATAATTATAGGGCCATTGCTCTGAGTTCCCATGCAAGCAAAGTGATGCTCAAGGTGTTGCCTATATAAGGACTTTTACCTGATATAGGACAAGGAATGCCAGACATCCCAGCTGGATTTGAGATTATGTTGCAGACTGAAGACTGTGGCCAAAAAACCAGAACAGGCTTAAACATGGAAGGGTCGCCATGAAGGAATTAGAAAAGATCGTCAAGTGTAAGTAGGTGTCACCGGACACCAAGACCAACATCATCAACACTTGTTCTCCTAATCACTATATACAGGTGTGAAAGATGAACAGTGAAGAAAGCTGACAGGAAAAAAAAAAGATTCATTGTTGAAATATAGTACTGGAGGAGCTTTACAGATACCCTGGACCACCAGAAAGATGAACAAGTGGGGTCCTAGATCAAATCAAGATTATCTGAAAAGGTTATAATACTGTGAAAGGTTTGAAGGCAGCAGGAATAGAGGAAGACCAAATAAGAGATTGAGCATTTCTTTACAGGAAGCCAAAAGCTTCAGTTTTCAAGAGCTGAGCTGGGATGTTGAGGACAAGATGCTTTGAGATCGCTCATTCATAGAGTTGCCGTAAGTCCAAAGATACTTGTCAGCACATAACAGCAACAACAGCAGCAGCCATGGTTCATGCATTGGTTAATCACACAGAAAGGCTTATTTCTTGAAAAACAATCGGCCAAAACAGTGCTTGCCATGTTTTGCCTTATACCTATAAGGGATCGAGATTCACCTTCTTTTAAAAATGAAAACTTAGAATAGAGGCCAGCTGATGGCCTAAACAGGAATTAAGTGACATGTCTAAAATTTTGGGGAAACCCCAAGCAACAGATCATATGGCAACCATACATGGAGTTTTGTCCTCAATTGCTACTTCTTTTCAGAAAAAAATCACATCAGATTCCAAATATAGCTCAGTGGTTTAGGTATCTGGCTGCAGGACCAGAGGCTGGGAATTTGATTCCCCCATTGAACTTCTTTTACAGGAGCTGGACTCGATGATCCATAGGGTCCCTTCCGGACTTTTATTAGGGTCCCTAATGAAAATAAGATTCTTATTTTATAATAATCTTAGAACTATGCAGTTTCTAAGATTATTATAAAATACTTCCTGAGACATATGTGGATAGAATAATTGCACCACAGAAAACTGCAGCCAGAGTTTGAAAAAAAATTACTTTTTAGATTACAACTCCCAGAATCCCCCACCAGCTTGGCTGCTGGCCAGATTCTAATTGTAGCACTGAGAAGCAATCCAGATCTCAGTTCAGTAGATCCCGTGCATTCGGGACTGGCAGTGATTCCATGTGTGTGTGTGTGTGCCTACTTTTGTGTGTGCATAACAGAGAAAGAGAGAGGGGGGGGCAGAAAGAAAAACAGAGGAAAATGGGGGGGGGGGCTTCTCATCCCTTTATTCACTACCTCTGCCCCACTCAAGGTTACAGTTCCCTTTGTTTCCTTCTTCCACCTTCCCAACTCCACTTCTCCCGCTACACCGCTCCCTATAGCTAGAATAACAGACTGCCTCTTTGACCTCTTTCCTTCCAGTGTCAAATCCTTTATCATATAATGTCCTGATCCACTAAAAGGCACCTGTTGCCTGTCTTCCCATTACTTTTTGACATTTTTTTCTCCTCATTCTCCATTGCTCACCAATAGTCTACCTTCCCATGGTTCAGGTTTCTAACCCATGAGAACATACAAGAGCGTTTTCACCACAGATTGGCTAATATGAATTCATCTGCAGCTTCTTTCCTTGTCAACATGCTCTTCCTATCCTCTAGGACAAACAAGACCATAGTTTCGCATCACTAACCCCACCCTGGGAGGAAGAGCGAGCGAGTGCGTAAGAAAGTTTAAAGCATGCATGCCCTTTTTGCTGCATTTTGTAACCTTTACCTTCGACTTTCCAAATGTTGTCTCAACTAGATTAAAAGCATTTTTGAGTGAGGGCTATATCTCAGGAGGAAGGGTACAATAGGGGAGTATACTTTTTGCACATACTAAATATTTAGGTTGCAACCCTACACCACTTGGCTGGGAGCTGATTAACTGTGACTAGACATATTATAGGAATGGCACTGTGATCATTGCAATTTTGGCATGAAGGAGTTCATATTTTTGACACCAGAATTACTAACGGATTCCTTATATACAGATGGATGGTTAATGGACATTTTACTGGTTCGGTATGCAGGAGCTGTGCCTAACTGTATTCCCACAAGTGTAATGAAACAATGACCTGGGCAAGAACTGCCACATTAGAGTAATACCATAGACAAATTACTATTCATTTCACTTTCCTGCTGCCTTCCATTTCTTTCAGAAATGTGTTGCATTGCTGAATATAGCAGTCTTGAAAAAGTGGAGGCGATTATTTGGAAGAGCTTTTAGAAAAAGGTTTCAGCAAAATGCATGAATATGTCTTCGTTTTCTTATAGTCTTTGCTTCCCCACAGTGATATGTTGTTCAAAGCCTTAAAGGTTCATTGTGGCTGCATTCATATATCAAGGTATACTGTCCCCTTTGTGTCCCTTTTGCACTGAGGTAATCCAGTTTTCACAAATGGAGATTGTTTTCAAGTGACTCCTGAAGTATGTAGAATCTTGGACTGTGCTGAGATATAAATCTGACCTCTTTTTCAAATTCTCTCCTACATTAGTAGCATTCATGCTTGGCACAAAAATTTAGACTGACTCTCTCAGAGTTGCCAGTTAATTTGTATGGAACGAATGCATCCACTTGTGTTATTATTCCAAAGGCTACATGTGTCAGCCTAGGCATGAAGACTTTTCAGGCTGTAAACCATGACAGCTTCTCATTCAGATGACTCCTTATTTACTACATTATTTATTTATTATACTTCTAGCCCATCTTCCCACTAAAACGTAAAGCTCAAGGGGGCTTTAGGGGAAAAAACAAGTTTAAAACATATTTTAAAAGGATGAAAACAAAAGTGAAAAAAAGTTAACCAGTAAAACCATTAGAATCACATCAAAAACAACTGTAGAAAAACAACTGGTGGGACTATTATTTCTCCCCCTGCAGTTTTTCATACATTATTTACTAATAGAGTGGCTATGTAAACTACTAGGCCTTACATGTTAAACAAAGTAAAGCACCAGTACAATTAAATGCTTACAGCCAAAAGAAAAGGCAAGAAAATAAAGGGGGAAAGGTAGTACGCCTAGAACAAGGATAAGCAAAGTGTACCCCCCTTTTTTTGTAAAAAAAAAAAAGTGTTTCCCTCCCATAAATAGTCCCTTTCTGCCTTGCTCCCACTAAAGAATGATAACATGAAGAAAAGAGTTTTTATCATGAACTTATGCACACTAAAGATACATTTGTGTGTGTGTGTGTGTGCACGTGCGCACACACATGCATTTGGTAAGTTAACCCCTCCATAAGTTCCATTGATTCAAATGGGCCTACTCTAATTGTGACTTATGTACTTTAGCATAATAAGTCACAGGTGTAGTAGGACCATTTCAATCCATGGAATTTACATACGAGTTGATTCACCAAATCCCCATTGATTCAGTAAGCTGAATCAAGGAGCCTTGTGGCACAGTGGTTAAACTGCTGTACTGCAGCCAAAACTGTGCTCATGACCCAGGGTTCTATCCCAGGAAGCCGGCTCAAGGTTGACTCAGCCTTCTGTCCTTCCAAGGTCGGTAAAATGAGTACTCAGCTCATTGGGAGGGGGAGGAGGAATGTTTCGCCTGCATAATTAACTTGTAAGCTGCCCAGAGAGTGCTTTAAGTACTATGGGGCGGTATATAAGCAGAACACTTTGCTTTTTGCTTTTAAGCTTCCTCTAGTGCAATTTACTACACTAAGGGGCAGGATTTTGGCCAGTGAGATTTTTCTCTCTCACTTTGTTGACAATTTGGGTAGAATATTCGATAAAAAAATCCAAAGAAATAAAGAAACTTAATTCAAAAACAGACTCAAAGATACACAATTCATTTCCTGTCATATGGGGTTACGGAGGGAGAATTAGAAATTGTGCACCTGTCTAATCAGAAGTAACTCAATTAACATTTGAATTTATTTCCAAACATAGAAGGGGCTTATGATCTGGCTGAAAATTTCAGGGCTGTCCCACTCCATCAGAAGAGGACATTTTCATCCCCCAGAACCATGCTTTGTTGCAGAATTCACACAGGTTCAGACCTACTGCATTCTGTGGTGTTGTCCCTTGAAGAAAGGGTGTTTTTTTTTTAAAAAGCCTCTTGAATTTCAGTCAGAAATTATGTATAGCCCCCTCCCCCACACTGAGGCTAGGACAAACATTGTTCCAAGAAATCTATTGCCTTTTGCCAATGGGCTACTTTTTTGTCCTAGCCAATGCAATGTAGATGTCTCATATCATCTTGCCATGAACCATGAAGGAAGTGTCATACTATGATTATCTCTATGTTGAGCCCATGGGGCGGGGGGGGGGAGGTAGGTATTGGAATCATCATCACATTCTGGAAATGCAGGACACATACATTTAACTCAGACCCCAATCCAGTGGAGCCTGGTCATTCCAGTTTCATGTGTGTGTTATGTGTAATCCACTTAGAAGTGACATAACAACCATAATAGGGCTTTCAAGGTAAGATTGTTTAAGGAGTTGTGTTACCAGTTCCACCACCTCAGTGAGTTTCCATGGTTGCAGGGGGAATTGAACCCTGGCCTCATGGGCCCTAGTCCCTCACCCTATCCACTACAGCACACTCACACTAGATTGGATTTACGTCTATGGGGTAAATCTGCTCCAAGTTTTAGTCCAGACTTTACAGGAACTTTCCAAGGTACTGAACTGTTTTGGAGCCAGGGCACAGCATGCTGAATAGCTTCTGTAAAGTTCTGAATAAAGTTCAGAGCCGATTCAACCCCCACTCCACCCCCAATGAAATCAGAGTCAGGAAGCTCTGCTGCTCTGACCTTAGTGCTAAGATTCAACACATTGGAAGTCTTGTGGGGTCAGAAAATAGTCCATAATTCACTCGATGCAAGTTTTTTTAAAAAAAGTCATGATGGATGAGAGCTAGATATGTTTATCTTTAGCTAACTTCTACACAGAATATTTTTTAAAAATATTACATTAATCATGAAGGCATCGTTTATAGAGCAGAAAACATATTAAATTATTTTGTAGCCATATGTGACCTTATTTTTAAACTTTTTACAATTTTTACAAAGGGAGACCATGGCCCTTCAGAATGTTGAGAGTGTTGCCTCTAAGCCCTCATTCACAAACTCTGTTAATGTTGCTATTTCAGCAACATCAACATAGCTTTTATTTATATACTGAACTCCATTTCTTAGCAAGCAGCATTTTTGCTACTGTGAGGTGATTTGATACCAGGTAATATTGCTTCCTTTTGACCAGGCTATTCAAATATTCAGACAAAGTTGGAATATATCAACTGTTCTCATGATGCCACCGAATACTAATGTCAGGGCTTCTGTTGAAAACTTAGAGAAAGGAGAGACACCCTCCCCACAAAACCATATGATCATACCATGGCTATTTCTTGTTGAAATAATGAGATAAACTGCAAGGATTTATAGAATAGTAGCTAACTAGACCAGTGAAACACACTTGAGCCAGGAAGATCTTGCTGTTCAGGGAAAGTCATCGCCTCCAGAGAAAGACCTTTATAATTCTTCCTGTCTAGAAGGAGCCAAAGGTTGGCTGGGATGGGTAGGGCCGGTTTAAACCTGTCCCAGAAGACCATCCAAAACATAGCCCAGGTGGTTCACGGTACAAAGAGGGAGCTTGTGAAGCTGACAGCTACTGGCTCCTGCAGAGGGATGCCAAGAAATGGAACCATGGTTAATAATGCCAAGAACACACACACGCATACACATACAGAGAGGCAGGGCGGGGGGAGAGCACACATTGCACCAACCGAGAGATGAAGTTGCAAGTCAGGCTGGGAGTAATGAAGAACCAGAAGTGGCAGTTGGTTTGTAATATAATTTCCACCCCACCCCCCATATTGCTGGTTTATAAGGCAGATGGAGCAGTAGTTTCATGTGCCATGCCAACCAAAGCATAAGACAACTCTGATATTAGCATAATTTCTTGTTTTGTTTTTGTCTTTAAAGCAAACTGCTTTCACTAAGCATGCCCTATCTGCAATTTCAAGCTGCTCAGCCAGTTTATTACTGTGCCAAACTCATCTATAGATGTCAGACTTCCAGCAGGGCTTGTGAGTGATTATTCAGCGTACAGGGAAAAGGGCCTGGTATCAATAATAACAGGATGGCATTGCAGCCTGGTAAGAGAAACATAGTGAGAAGGGGAGGAAGAAAAATATGCAGGAAACTCTTAACTTGCATACAAAGTAGGGCTTTTTAAAGAAGAGCACACACACCCATTGTTAATGTGCAGCAGTTCCTAGAAATAGGATTCCTTTCAGCCAATTATTGGCTGTAATCTTCTTGGTGAAGCTCCACCAACAGGGTAATGTCCTCAGCCACAGACATTCATCTTTAATTTAAAATTTCCTACCCCTCTCCCTCAGATTCCACAGCTCCCTAGGGATCAGTTTGTTCTGGGGAAGCCTGTGGGAGCCTTTGGACAGGGGAGGGAGCTTTTAGTGTCTGAAAGTTGCCACCACTGGGATCAAAACTGGTGGTGATGATTTTAGGATAGTAAAAGCTCTGCCCCTCCCCTGAAGCTCACGAATGCTTGCCCAGGTTGAAAGGAAACCTTAGGAAGCCTCAGAACTGGGGGAGGGGGGCACAGGGGAAATAGGAAACTTTAAATTAAAGATTAACATCCACAGCTGATGATGTCATCACCATTTATGACTCTGCAGTTCCACTGAGAGGATTTCAGCCAATGTACATGGTTCAGCTGTAGTCTTTAGAAATCCGCAATGAGGAATATGTCTTTCACAAATCAGAGACCATAACCTAAATCCAATTGCAAGTGCAAGTTAGAGCAGTTCCAATGAATGAACTGCCAAACAGTAAATCAACACTTACAGAAATCCCATTGACCCCAATGGATCGATTCCAGTTGGGACTGGCAATTGGACTTAGGCGCAAATATTTCTGACTAAGGGTGTGATCAGACAGGTGTTTGGCCTGTTGTTTGGTCCACTGCGGGGGCAGGTTGGTTCACTTTTTTGGACAGCAATTACATGGCATAATCGCTGGAGTGAACCAAACCGTCCCCCAGAGCATTTCGTACCTTTCCGAGCCTCTGTCAGAGGCTTCTGCTTTTTTGCTGTGGGTACCGTTGCTCTGGTTTGGTCTGTTTACAGCATGTGTGATTGCTGGGAACGGACCAAAAGCAAGCCTTTTGCCAATATTGTGAAGTGGCTTCAGACAGACACTTCAGGATACTGGCAAATTAATTACTTCCTCAGTTCCATGGAGGGGCTGAGGAAGTGGGGGGAAAAGTATGGATTTGACAGCAAATATTCACTTCATCACTTTAAATGGAACACTTCCTTCTGGATGCTGTTTGATTGCTTTGCTTTTCAAGGTCCAGTCAAGAGACTGCCTAATTTGACTGCAGGGAAGAGGATCACATCAAATGGCATACTAGACCTTCTATTGAGCCTGCTCTAGCCCACTTCAGCCAAGCTGCATAGACAAACCCTAAGCCTTCAAAGCATATTCTATAATTTGATAGTAAAATGGAATGGACAAAGAATATGATGTTTAAGAAATGGTTTTCGTGCAAACACTAGGTTTTGTTTCAGTCTTACTCAGTTGCATTTTCTCCCAACTTAAGTTACATGGCTGATTCCAGATAAAAAAAGCAAGGTAGTGATGATGTCAAGAAGCGACATCACTAAAAGGATTCAACTGTGTGACGAGACAGTGAGGGCAAGTGAAATCAAATTTACAGTGACAACAAGAGAAAGAGAATATGAAAGAATAGTCAGCCATTAAATAAACAAATTTCATGAAGAAATATTCCTTCCTCGCCTACTTCACAATTTCAAAATCACAACTCAGGACTGTTCGTCGAAGCCCCAACTGTAATCAATATTTGGCCTAAATGTATTCCTTGTAGATCTTTTCACAAGGAATATTGAAAAATAATTGAACAGGGATACATCTCTAGCACTGTTAAAATATGTGCTTTAAAAAAAAACTGAAACAATCCCAACAGCAAGAAAACTCCATGGCTGAAATCCTTTCAGTGTCATGCAGGGTAAACTGAAAATTGACAAGCAGTTACTTAAAGCCCATCCTGCCAGCTATTCTTTGCATACCCAGACATTCTGGGCTGTGCATCCAGAAACTTGGCAGATGGCTGGCAAAATGTGAACACTACTTTTACAACGGCTCTTAAGCTTATGGTATTTCACAATAGGATTTTGCCCTATGGATAATGTTTCCATAGAGAAATTAAATAATTTCATCTAAATGTCAGCAGATAATTTCTAAACGTTCCATCCTTGAAATTTCACCAAGTAAAAATTTATTTTTGTGCCACCCAAGGGGAGCTTGTTTGCCTTTAAGATAGTTCTTATTTTAGTTTGTGAAACTCTCTGATTGCCTTGCTGTAGTACAAAGGGAGCACTAGTCATGACAAAGCTGAGACCATCATATAAAACAAAAACATTTCCATCCCAATCCCTTTACATTTTCAAGGAGTTTTCCTCTGTGGACTCTTAAGACGTCACTGATATCAACAACCACATTAATCTTTGTTGTCTCAATTGGCTAACCATGAGCCAGTGCTGACGTTACTTGAGGGGTCTTATGTGCACACTTGTTGCACCTGATCATTCAAGGTAAAATAAATTGGAAAAGAAGTGAAGAAAGAATATCTTAACTGGCTGAAGAACCTGGGAGACTGGTTTCATCGCGGTTTACCCATGGACAGGGATGGGGACTCAAGTTGTTGGAGTCACTATCAAGTTGGACCTAAATTGACTTGACTTAGGATGTTTTTTTTTTTTTTTCAATGATTCGGACTCAACTTGTGACTTGGAACCCACCCACCCCCTTTTTTCTGGGGGGAAAAGTTTATTTTTAATAGGGACTCAGATTTGGGACTTGGGACTTGAGACTTGGTACCAAAGACTTGGACTTGGGACTTGGACCCAAAGACTTGTCAACATCCTGCCCATGAATGACATCCAGCCTCCAGGAGGAGAGAACAACAAGAACAAGCCACACAAATAGGTAGTAGAGTGCTCATGGGGACAGTGTAACAGCAAAAGTGCTGCAGCTGCTTCTCTAAGCAGATAATGTTCAACAAACATATTTATTCCCCACAAAATAGCCATGAAGGTTTTTCTCGCCAATGATGCACTGCTTGTACAAGCAAGCTCCTCGAGAGAACAGTTATTTACACAGGAAAACCTCGTAAAAAAATTATCGGTACCAGTTGCTAATGAAAGCTAAATGAGATAACGATTCAGCCCTCCTGTTCTAGTTGATAACTAAACATTGGCAGAGGGGGGAATGCCCTGAGATTAAATGTGCTTTGCTTATTTGAACATCAAATACAATTTTGTGTGGGGCGTGCTATAAAAAGAACCAGCACAGTTGCTGACAAGAGATTCACAATGCAGTAGGACATTCCCTGGCTCAGTGCAGTTGGGAAGGCGGTGGTTGTAATTCATTGAGCAACTTAATTAAAGAGTATCTGTGAAACATTTATGAATACCATCTCCTCATAGCAACTCCTCTGCTCTCTTTCTTATTTTTTGATGTTGTTTTTTCCCCCCAGGATGTACCACAATTATGAGCTTGACATCTCTTGAAACCAGAAACTCTGATTTATTCCCCAGTCCTTTTTTTTTCTGCTGTTAAGACTTGAACTTCTTTTGGATGGCCCAGCAGTGACCTCAATCCTGAACCCTGAGAATAAGATATTATTTAGTTGCTTGAGCCAATTGAAGGCTTGATATCTTGCTTCCTGCTGCTGGAAGTAATGCATCAAGGGGATTGCATTATTATTTGCTAGCACAAATAGAGCAGAAATTGGAAAAAGTTTTTAAGGAACACTAAGTGTATCATCTCATAATTTAGACGGTATGGAATCAGCGATGGACATTCGTCCAGTCTTTGCCACCAAAGCACCCCTCCATTTTTTAGTGTTAAATGAAAAGTCAGTCAAGATGAAAAGAATTCGTGAGGGCAGTAAAATGATACCTTTTGAAGAGCTGACCAGGTTTTAGAATGTGGCACGTCAGCCTTCAGATTACAAGAGCTCTTTCTCAGGCTGGTTATTCCAAAATCAAATAATGGGAAGAAAAAGTGGTTCTGGCAAAGAGCACTGTACTGAAGCCTGTTTTCAGTGTAACTCAGTGTTATGCTGGTAATGGAGGAAACTAATTAGAACTGTCAACCCTGAGTGCTCACTGGAAGGACAGATCCTGAAGCTGAGGCTGCAATACTTTGGCCATCTCATGAGAAGAGAAGACTCCCTGGAAAAGACCCTGATGTTGGGAAAGTGTGAGGGCAAGAGGAGAAGGGGACGACAGAGGACGAGATGGATGGACAGTGTCATTGAAGCGACCAGCATGAATTTGACCCAACTCCGGGAGGCAGTGGAAGACAGGAGGGCCTGGCATGCTCTGGTCCACGGGGTCACGAAGAGTCGGACATGACTTAACAATGAAACAACAACAACAACAAATTAGAACTGTGCCTCATTAAGGAGTAGATGGCCAACCACAAGAGTGACGGGAGAATTCTCCTTGGAAATGCAGCACTCAGCAGGTGTCCAATGTTGTTTGTGTTGAACAAATTCCAGTGAGTATCACTGATCTGCATTGAACAGTGGATCTCCACTGTGGCCAAATAATAAAAGCAGTACTGCCGGAGTTTTTATAGCCCTGTAGGCTGCCTGTAGTTTGTTTGGCTTTGAAGGACTTTTCTGGGCTGGGATGACTGTCAATCTATCCAGCATTAACCAATCATTCCCTTCTGCCTCTGAATTCAAGGAGAGCCCTGCCTTTCTGCTGAAAGTTTTCTTTCCCTCTTTTAAATCTGTTGGAAGCCATCAGTCATGTTTGTCAGTTTGATCTGTTCCTAACTGTAAGAAAAGAAAATGGTTTTACTCTTTCTACTATTAATATCTCAAGGTGAGTTCTTGAGACTGTAAGTGCCAGTTAGTGAGAAAAGGGGTGGACTACTCTGGGGAACTGGCTCCACAGCCAGATACCTAAACCACTGAGCTATCCACAGTTCTCATTCTGCAACAATTGGGATATGGAGCCATTAACAATCATGCAGAGTCTTAGCATGTTAAGAGATGAGTCATGCAGTGCTGGTGTACAAGGGTGAGGTATAGTGGGATGTATAAACTCAGCTGGCAAATAGAGTACTAGAGCATAATTTACAGTTTAGCACACTGATTTCTGAAAAATGTGCATGTGCATACTCACAGTATGTGAAAGCTATGAAATGAGAAGCTTGACTTTTCAGAACTGCAGATGCCTAATGAAAATAGATAAATATGCAGCATCACGGTTTCCCAAAAAGAAGGGAGGGGGGGCAACACTCCCTTCAATATCTGCCTAGTACACTGCAGCAACTGTAGGCTTAGTTTTGGTTTTCCATGTCTATTCTGAATGATTATCTTTGTTTACTTTTGTTCTTCCATCTCCTCCTACAGTATTTGCCTCTGGTTGCCCAGTTTGCAATGTTTCCAGCCATCGCAAGCAAAATTATTTCGGCAACTTGCCTTGTTTATTTAGATCTCAGCTAAGGGCAGAATGTTTTATCTGTGAGAGAACTTGATGTCTCGTCTTATGCTTCATTTTAATCTGCATGATAAATTGTTTCTTTCCATGGAAAATATGGGAAGAAAGGAAACCTAAAGAAAACTCGATGGCAGCCTGTTCACCTGCTCATCAAGCCTACTACAAAGGCTAGCGTTGTATTGCATAATAGGGAGTGGACAATCTCTCTCCCACTGTATAAAAAAACAAAAGAATAGCTTCTAGGTAAGGGATTCTATGGTATTTTTAGCTGGATAGTTATCTGAACAAGAGCCAACCTGTGTAGCCTTGGGCCAACTATAGAGGCCCAGGTGCCTCCAGAAGGAGGGAACGGTAAACCACTTCTGAGTGCTCTCTACCTAGAAAACCTTGAAAAGGGTCGCCATAAGTCTTGACAGCACAGAATTATTGATTTTATTCTAGTTATCTGAAGGATATATTTTTTCCTCAAAAAAAAATAAATCCAAACTTCCTTTGACTGCAAGAGGAAATACCAGGAAGCATTCACATTAAATGGTCATGCAGGAGGAATAGAGTAAATTCTCAGCTATTCAGCTCAGTAAGGTGACTTTAAACAGATCGCTTTTGCTTCCACTAACCTTCATCTCTGAGCTGTTCTGAGGATAAATAAAACCCATAAAGCATATTTAGAAGGAAGTGTGATAGAAAAAAAACAAACCTGGGCTGAGGTAGAGCCACTCACTGCTTTGCTTTTTTCTATTCTTTTCTGTTTGCCTTTTTTGAACACTGGGCGTTGTTGTTTTTAAATTCGACCACGTCATTTCAAATTGTTTTCTCCTGCACATTGCAGAAATGCTGTCTCAAAGATAAATTGAAATTCTGTTGTTTTTTTAAGAGACTGCAGTTTTATGAAATGAAAAGTGCAAAGAGGAAATATAATCACTCGTAGTTAAAAACTGAGGGTATGGTAAAATATTCTAGTATTGAGAAATGTCTGTGGAAAAGAAGACTTCATGCATCTACTAATTCAATTCTTAAAACAAAAAACAAAAACCACCCTCTTGTTTATGAATGTGGGATATTGTGCTTCTGTATCCACAATTCAAAATGCCAGGAAATGGCCCAATATTGCTGCATAACATGGGGATGTTAACAAAGGGATGTCAAGCTTTACATAGCAAAGGGCAGCCTGAATGTTGGCAACACCAATGGCAGCAGTCAAGATGGACAATTGCTTTGCATTTGGGCAACAAGTGGCTAACCAATGAAAAAATGGAATCAGTTTCTGGGATTTTCCCTTGCAAGGTGTCACTTTCCCCAAATTTGGCACAGAGCGAGAGCAAACTGTCTGCTCTATATGTGCCTATATTGGTGCTGATCAGAAGTCCAGTTTCAAAGTTATAATTTTTTGTTTGGACCGCCACAATTTTTAGAATTGCCTTGTAGAATGCGAATTTGCTCTGTTACACAATAACTAATAATTCACTAATGCCCCCAAGATTACCAGAACTAATTAAGGAACTGGTCTTAACTTCTCCACCTTTGAGGTAGGCAATCCGTCCTACAAATATGCAGCCGCCCCCCCGTACTGTACTAGTTTATATCAAACTACATACATTTGGTCTTTGAATCCCAAAGCTTTTCATTTGCAGGTCACGAAGATTCCCCAAGGCAAGGTAATTTGTAAACCATTTTCAGTGCAAAAACTCTCCAATTTTTTTCCCATTCACTGAAGGTGAAAAGGAGTGTGATATAGTGGAAAGAACAGTGGGCCACTACATGGCACTGGATAGAACTGGGTTTCAAGCTCTGCTCTTTTATGAAACTCACTGGCTGACCTTGGAACAGTCATTATAGCTCAGCCTAACCCAACCAGCAGGATTGTTTTGAATATAAAATAGAAGAGGGAGTGAGAGAATTATATATGACATTTTACACCCTGAATTTAACTTTTAAAAACCCTGCTGTTTTGCATTGTTTTATCAATGGTTCTATGACCTTGGTAACAGGGCTGGGTTGAAGAAAATAAATAAGACTATCCACAGCTGTGGCAAACTGTGGATATGTTCCAATTCTAACATTGCTTTAAAAAATTACCCTTGCCAGCCAAGATTTTGTTGGAAGTACATCAAAATGCAAACCAAATCTACAAAACAATACGTGAACAGAAGAGGGAATTCCATTCATCCGTAGTTAATCAGCATCCAGAGATTAAACCTGGTTGAGTTAGTACAATCAAATAAAATAATCTATTTCCAAAATATATTACTTTTCAAATACTTACCTGAATACACATTTCTCATGAACCTTTTTAAAAACAAGCTACTCTTTTTCTTTCTCAGCACTGAAACACTAGCAATGCATTGCAATTATACCTAGACGTTCATGGGGTTAGACATTTGCTTTAGATCCGCTCAAGCTGCTTGAAAAATTGTTTGAAGATGTCTTTAAAGGAAGTGAAAAAGCCCAATGATTGGTGATTAGGGCTTAAAAGAGTCCAGCTAAAAGAATGCCAGACAACTTGCAGTTCTTAAGGGACCTAATTAAGAACATATAAATTTCATTCTTATCCCTGCTCTAACATGAAAAGAATTGGTAAATGAAATGTCCTGTGATCCTACGCTGTCTACGGCGATAGCGGTTTTGTTGCTGAAAACAGGTGTGTGTGTGTGTGTGTGTGTGTGTGTGTGTGTGTGTGTGTGTGTGTGTGTGTGTGTAACCTTTGGCTAAATTTTTTTTTTCAAACTAGAAATTGAACATTCTAGGGATATGCATCCTTTCTCTTTCAAAAATTGTTCTTTTAATGACTCAAAACCTTTTGTAGCACACGGATGAACTAGTCAATTCCTTGCATTCTCTAATGTTTATATCTCTTAGGTTCCAATCTTGGGAAAAGTTCCATTGAGTAGAAGTGCATAAGACTGTCCTGCCAGATTCTTATTTTCAAATCAAACTAACAGGCCGCTGGGTTGAAAGTCTCACTGGGGCGGGGGGTGTGTGTGGGAATTGGTTCTTTCTGTCACAATCCGCGCTCAGTCTCTCCTCATTACTGCAGTTGTCAAGACCAGGAACAAATCTACTGTTTCAATGCTGAGCTGTAGCCTTGGGATACAGTACCACCTTGAGAAGGTAATGAATTCTCATCAGTCTGTGTTGTCTTGTGTCTGAAAAGATCTCTTAACTACCTCCCAAGACCAGTTTCTTCTACTAGTGATGGTTAACCCTTGTTGCATGTTCCTTTCTTGTGGGCTATACATGTGTGTGTGTGTAGTGTTAAATCACATTCTGATGTTGAGGCAAGAGCCTGTGCCATGTGATTTTACAATATAATGTACAATAGAAAAAGGGCTATCCTCTTCAGTGAACGTTACGCAGGATCTGTTGTTCCATGACCTCAGAATGTTTGAAATACTCTTATCAGTTTTGCTTTCTATGAACGGGAAAGAGGAATAATTAACAAAGACCAAAGTCCTATTGGTAGTCCCAGTTAGAGCCAACCCACTGAATCAATAGAATTTATATAAGTGTTCACTTGGCATTCAGCAGTTGTTCCAATAGTTCTATTGCACTTATTATTAGTGATAAGTAGAGATGGGGACGAATATAAAAACGGATCGCTTTTTCCGACGAATATAGCCAATTCGTTAAATATTCATCGATCTGTATTTGTGGGTTCCAGAGACCCCCACGAATACGAAGGGACGAATATTTACCTGTTTTTATTCGTCATTCGTATTCAAAACAAAACAAAACAAAAAACACCATTCTGCCTACTGGCCGCTGATCAGCTGATCGGCAGCAGAAAGGCAGCCACCCCCCCACACAGCCACCCAATACCACAGCCTACCCCACCCCCTTCCTTTCCCTACCTTAGGCCCCACGCCATGCCACCCCCCCCCCACCAACACCCTCTTACCTTAATCGCTGCTGCCGAGGTCTTCTGGCCTCGGAGCCACGCATGTAAAAAGGGAGACTGGCTGCCCTTTGCAAAGATGGTGGCTGCAGCTTCCCTACCCTAAATGAAGCCACAGCCACCATCTTTGCAAAGGGCAGCCAGTCTCCCTTTTTACACGACGTGGCTGCGAAGGCCTGCTGGAGACCTCGGCAGCAGCTATTAAGGTAAGGGGGTGTCGGTGGGATTGGGTTGGGGGCTAAGGTAGGGAAAGGAAGGGGATGTGGGGGTAGGCTGTTGGGGTGGCTGGCTGTGTGGGCTGGCAGCTGCCTATTGGCTTCTGATCAGCTGATTGGCGGCCAGTAGGCAGAATGGGCTTCTGTGCCATGTGGTAAACTCTCCTGGGGGGACTCAATTTGTGGGTGAATAACTTGGATGTCCGATATCCAATCTTCACCAAAGTTGGCAGGCTTGTTGGGGAAAGACATAGGAAGCTTTGTTGTGATTCTGGAGTTTCTAAGTACCTGGGGGGAGCTTTCCTGGGGGGTCCTCTTTGTGACTATATAACCGGGGTCCGTGATCCAATGTTCACCAAACTTCCAGGAGTTGTAGAAAAGCATCTGAGGCTCCATTCCTGCAAATCTGGTATCACTAGGTCATCGGGGGCCAGTGTTATTGCTGTTTAAAGTGCAGATGAATCGATCCATCGATTCGTCGAAGAATATTCGTATATTCGTATTCGTTGATCCGTTAACCTTGACGAATAACGGATCAAAACTAATCGCCTTTTTTTTATTTGTCCCCATATCTAGTGATAAGGTTTAGGCTAAAGAAGGCCGCACATACTCAACATTAGATGTGGAAATACATGACGGGATTCTGATAGTTTAAAGGTCTGAATCCTTTGGTACTTGATATTTGAAGGATCACTTTTCTCCATTTATATAGGACTAATTCTAAAGATGTGAGAGGGACACCTCAACTATCCACAGCAGGCCCCCCGCCTTGCCCCCCACCCACCCAAGTACAGGACTCTGGCAGCAGGGCAGCCTCAGGATGCAGCAAGCAGGAGTGGGAGCCCAGGTGGGAGCCAGGAGGAGGATGAATCATGCCTGGAGGGTGAGGCCGCAACAGGGGTGGAATGGCAGGCACCAGGCTTCAAGGGGGAAGAGGAGAAAGAGAGGGATGATTTGTCACCATCATTGGAAATGGGGTCGGAAACCTGGGAGGATAGCCCCTCCCCCTCCAATCTTCTGTACTGTAGAAGAAGAATGGCCCATGCTCCTCCAGGATCCTTGGACTGGAGAATGGGTCCAAATCCACCACTCCTGCATCCCTCCAAATAGAAGACAAAGAGGGGGAGTGCCCATAGTTTCCCCAGCAGGCTCCTCACAACTGCAACCCAGGTGCTCCACTGAGCCACAGCTTGGGAGGCCCACAACCACCCAAAAGAGGCATTGGAGGAGGAAGAAGCTACTACAACTGATCTTGGCCATGGGACCTCTATTGGCCTGATGTTGCTGACCCTCACTGAAGGGATATTGGGTGGCTAGGGGCAGTGCTGTGAACTATAGAGACTGATGGACCAGGGATGGCAACTGGGGCCCAAATGCAGATTTGTAGGAAACAAAAAACAAAAAACATATTAATTAGTTTACATGATTTACATAAGAAAAAAATCCATATTAATTGGGTTACACAATTTGCTTAATAATTAGCTTAATGTCAGTTTCAATTGAGAGTGTTTAATTCACATTATATGCAGGTGTGGTACCCAGATTTTGAGAACTGGGTAATAGCAGCCCTTTCGGTGCCCCACCATTAGAGGGGGGTTCTATGTGGGGGGACTTGGCGGAGGGTTCTCTCAGCTGTAGCACTGCAGTTGTGGAATGCCCTCCCCTTGCAGGCCTGACGGGCCCCAACATTGCCTTTATTCTGGCACTGAATTCAAACCTGATTGTTCACTTGGTTATTAGACAGATCATACCTTGGCCATCAGTCCTTCAGTTCAATCAATGACTTAATTATTTTAATTGGTTAAAATATTTGAAAGTGTTTTAATGGATGTAATTTATTAAAATTACATTCATGCCTTTTAACACAACTGTACTAATTGCGCTCTGCCCTGAGATCTGCTGATATGGAGTGGGTTAGAAGCACTTCAGCAAGCAAACAATAAAATAGTCTTGGAAATAACTTTAACATTGGATGGTCTACTTAATCTTGTGATCCACTATATATTTTCAGATTTACAAAGTACAGGCTCTTCACAAATAAGACATTGCAAATATGTATTGAAAACTGTAAGTAGTCTTCTGGCACCCTGAAGAGAAATAAATTTATTATGGCATTTGTCCATGAAAGCCTATGTCATAACAAATGTATTAGTCTGTAACCTTCTTTGTTGTTTCTGTGGCAACTGGCTGAGAAGGTTCTTAAATTACTCTTGCTGAATCAGAAATCTACTTAAAGCAACATTCTTTTCAAGGATCTCCGCAATCAGCAGGTTCTAGGTGGTACACTTGAAACCAGCCAATGGTTCATCAGTCTACGGAGTTTCAAAAGGAAGAAAACAGTGATTCTGTAATAAAGAAGAAATGTCGTGATGGCTGTAATTTCAGCTCAGTTCTGTGTTTTCCCAAGAATCCTACATGACCTTGGACAAACCATACATGTTATCTTTGAATCTCAGTGGCAGATTTCTAGGAAAGAAATATTTTGTTTTCTAACTTCTTATTGCCACTGAATTCTGATGTATAAAGATCATTACAGAAAACCTGTAGTGTAGGTAACTATATGATGGTATTCTATGCAACAGAAACTGTTTGCTTATTACTATCTAGTAATCACCACATCTGTTCTGCTTTAATAGGTATAATCCTTGGGAGGAAAATCGCTCCAGTCTAATCAAGAAGAATGTCATGTTGATATGGAAGAAAACCTTTTATACAAATAAACCAATGATCAACTTCACTTTATGTCTCAGACGATTTACTGTATTGGTTAAGTATTTGAGTAGAAGAGTTTGAAATGAGAATGATAAGCCAATCTGGAAATGCACCCAAAATACTGATACAGAACAGCTTTCAAGGAAGCTGTTCTGTGCCTAGACCAGTGCCTGTTGTCAGTAATACACTGGATGAAGGTGTGACGTGCCCCTGCATGTCCCCAGATTATTTTACTAGCCTGAGGCCCACAACACGTTCCCTCCTTTACGCTGCCACCAGTTGATCTCTGTCACAATGTTCAATTAGAAAGATTGAGGTCCATGCAGATTGTAAAGGTTAACAAAACAGGTTTATTGGTTACAGTTCATCTAAACAGGTTCTTCAAAGACTTTGAAGTATTCAGTCGTTCAGTAATAACTCATTTCACTCTTAACTCTCTATAAGTTCCACACTCTTAACTGCCTACCTTAACTCCTCACTCTACCACACTCTCTAACTCCCACAGACTAACTTCTCACGTCAGACTCTCCTCTCTGACTCAAACAGACTAACTGACTCACTCACAAAACTCTCCTTCTCTCTCTCACCCCTCCCTTCTAGTTTCTCCAGCTCCGCCTCCCAACAATTCCCATTGGTGCATGCAAATATCCTCCTACATGAGCCAAAGCAGGTTGATCGCCACAGAAGGCTAATGAGCTGAAACTGAATCCAGAAAAGGCAGAGTAACTGCTGATCAGTCACAAGGAAAATCAGGGAATAGAGATCTAGTCTGGACTGAATGGGGTTACACTTCTCCTGAAAAGTCAGGTTTGCAATATAGGTATGTTCCTGGACCCAACCCTGAGCTTTGATGTACATATCTCAGTGGTGGCCTGGAATGCCTTTGCACAGTTAAAACTGGTGCACCAGCTGCACCCATTCCTGCAGATGTCTGATCTGGCCATGGTGGCACATGTTTTAGTTACAATTCATCTGGGTTAGTGCAATTCTCTGTATGTGAGGCTGCCTTTGAAGAGTGTTTGGAAACTTCAGCTGGTTCAAAACTCTGTAGACAGACTGCTGACTGGCATTGGTTAAAGGGAACATGTACCTCCCTTACTAAAACAACTTCATTGGCTGTCAGTCTGTTTCTGAGCTCAAGTGCTGGTTATTACCTATAAAAGCCCTGTATGGCTTGAGTCCAGGCTATCTGAAGGATCGTATTACTCCATATGAGCCTACTGGGCTTTTAAGATCTTCCAGAGAGGTCCTTCTCTTGGTTCCAAGAGACACAAGAGAGGGCCTTCTCAGTGGTTGCTCCCAGGCTTTGGAATGCACTGCCCCGAGAAGCCTGATTGTCCCTCTCCCTCCTGTCCTGCCATCATCATCAGGCAAAGCCTTCCTTTTCAGACAGGCTTTTAAGCAACAAGTGTGGGGTCTCAAGATTGCTTTATTTATTAAGTGTAGGTATTTTTCAATGTTTTCATAATGGTTTTAAATCTTGACCAATGTGCAATTAGTTTTTTGTATATGTCTAGTTTTGCATGGCATTTTAAACTTCTTACTATTGTATGATTTTAATTGTTCCCCTATGGGGAGAAAGGTGGTAAATGAATGAATGAATGAATGAATGAATGAATGAATAAATAAATAAATAAATAGATAGATAGCAGGGTGGCGGCAAGAAATAGTAATGGACTGCTAAGACATGGAGACCTGTCAAAATTGCAACACCGATAACATAGGTATACCTGAGAGACGGCAAAAATCAATTAGAGATGTTTAAAAAATCATAGTTTGTAGGCTTTATGAAGGTAAGTTTTTGCAACATAGATCCTGGCTATTATTCTGTGACAAGAGTGTGTGTTTTAAGATGTGCTTCTAAAGCTTTTCGTTATTGACTGAAAAGTCTGGTGGCTGTGGGACAACTCAGGCATGAATCGTTTGAAAAGTCCAGGCCTCTGAGCTAGAAAACTTTCTCCTCTTTTTTGTGTAGTTGGCATCCACAGAAGGAGGAAAGCAGCACCGTATCTGTATCTTCTTTAATTGCCTGCTGAGCAAATGATGCTCTTGCTCTGCATGGGGAACATAAAACATAAAAATTTAGATCTGTTTGTGTGTTTTTGCTGTGCACATCACTTCTGGCTCATGACTTCAAAGAACTTGAACTCCTCAGAATGGGTCAGCTGGAAGGAGTCAGTGAATCTTGAGCACATTCAAAAAGGAGCTAATGAGAACACTTCTGATGGTTTCCGAATCAGTGTGGTTTCCTTGATCTATGCTGTGCCCCTGAGACCATTTGTATGTGGATTGGACTGCATAAACCCAGTCCTCACTGAAATCTACCTCAGCAGTCAGTCAGTGTTGCAGAGTTTTAAAAATGGTTGTTAACTTTTCCTCACCTGGGCAGCAGGAGCCCAGGGACTCCCATATATAGTGCAGGTTCCTCAGCTAATCCACCCCTTTTCTCATTAACTGGTACTTACAATCTCAATGATGCACTTACAGACATTAGTATTAGAAAGAATACAAATGTTTCATTTACTAACAATGCCAAATAGATCAACAACAAAGTTATTAGCAACATGACTGCTTTTAACAACTCTGCTTCAACAGACTTTTTACAGAGATTTTCTACCAATCACCATCAATGGACATTAACAGACTCTCTGAGGAAAAAGTACTTTGAGCAGAGAGGTGGGGTTGTCTTTGAATTCCAAGGCAGGAGGGAAGAATTTGTTAGTGCTGCACACATGGACAGTCACTCCAGCTTAAAAAGGTCCTTCTCATTCAAACAAACGAGAGACAGCATACGAGGTGGTAAAAAAAATTCCAATGAACATTGCATATCAGAATACACTGCTAATTAGTTAATCAACACATTATCTGAA
Source organism: Intellagama lesueurii (assembly GCA_037013535.1). Lineage (NCBI taxonomy): Eukaryota > Metazoa > Chordata > Lepidosauria > Squamata > Agamidae > Intellagama > Intellagama lesueurii. The sequence continues at coordinate 98,560,773 of JBAJHW010000003.1, forward strand.
GGATCAGAATCCTGCCAAACAAGTCTTGTAAAATAGCTTTTGAAAAACAAAAACAAAGAAAAATGGGGGGAAAGAACCAACTTGAGCTTCAAGTGTCTTTCATGCAGAGGAATTAATCCTTTCCATTCAAGTATTTATGTCAATGATCTGATCTTCAGTATATTTTTTTTCTCAGCAACAGTTCCAATGCCAAATTGTTCAGTAGTTGCTTCTGCTTTCTCCTTACTCCGATGTTTACTGGTATTTTGAAGCCACAGTTTCGAAGCATAGTTTCAAATCGATTAATGAGCTTGCATTCAGACAAAAAGAACTGGTGTGAAATTCTATCTGGTTCTATTTTATTCCTGTAGTATTAGAAAAATTCAGATCTCATTCACACATGCATCTTGATCTTGTGATGGCTGGACCATAAACTGGTAGTGTGCATGTGTAAATAGAACACAGGACAATCACGGAACATTGGGGAATGTAATTGTTGTTGTTAACAGTAGCATCAATTCATGTGCTCAGGTGTAGTTTCACAGTCCTCTTCCTCTGCTGACAGTCCCCCTGCATTTTCCTCCAAAGAAATGCAACAGTGTGAGGATATCGTCTTGATCTAACAGTCAGAGAATAAAATTTTAAAATATTCCTATTTTTTTTTAAAAAGTTACATATAAATGTACAATTAAAAAAAAAACCACAGCAAGAGTGTCTGTGGACCTCTATCATTCAGAAGCTGTAGAAAATACACTTAATGCCCCAATGGTCTGAGCAAAGGGACTCCTCCTCCCACCACTGCGGATAAGCAAGGGATGGAAGATTTGGACAAGGGGACACCCAATCCTGCCAATGAACTCCATTGTACCCGTGTCATCCCTGCTCAGCACCAGGGCATCAGTGGGTAAATGGAGACTGGTCTTCTACAATCCATACAAGATATGGAAGCATGTTTAAAATCATTCTCATACATTATTACTTCACTTCTCAAAATGATTCATTTTAATTAATCTTGAATTATAAGTGTGTGTACTCAGCATTAATGAATTGAGCATTTTTTTAAAAAATGGTGCCCTGTTCTTTGTAGTGTTTCCTTTTTTGATGATTCTCCTTTTTGCTAATTTTTTTAAAAAGTCAGTTTTGGCCATTATTGAGAAATGCCACACTTAACTATTTCATTTTATGTTGTGTGTTGTACATAATTCCTGGCATTTCACATAAATTAATCTATCAGAAGTTATAACTAGTCAGCTCTTCGTGTTCTTTTCATATTGTATACTTTGTGACATTGAGTAACATTTTCTCTATTATTTAAAATTTTCCAATATCTTTTTATAAATAGGCAAGGACATCACATATGGTAGAAATCCAAACACAATATAATTGTGTACAAGTGGATTCCAACTTATAGCAACTCTTTCCAGGGTTTTATTGGTAGACTGTACTCGAAGGTGCTCTACTATTTCCTTCTTCTGGGGGGACTGAGCAGCTTGTCTATAGCTGCACAGGCTGGCTCTTATTTCAGGAGGCACAGTGGGGAATCGAACTCCCAACCTCAGCCAGAAACCTAAGCCACTTCTCTCCCCAGTTTCTCTGCACAGAATTGCCCAGTCACATTGCTCTTGTCCTCCCAGGAGAAAAGCCTTGAGGGCCCCTATTTTTTCTTCCCTACATGTGGAAAAGCAGCAGGGTGAAGCAGTTCTTAAACAGGAAGGCACTGGAAGGGAATGGGGTGAGCTTTCCCTCCCACCTTATTTCATGGTGAAAGAAGGAAAAGAAAAATAATGCACGAAGCCCAGCAAATAAAATACTGTCTGAATAGAGAACACAGCCATGACTATTTTAGGGGCTTCTATCATGAATCTCCCACTTACACCAAAAATATACAGTATATAAATAAATAAGATTGGCAGAACATGCAACATAAAGCACAGCATTCCTTAAAAGCTTCAAGAGTGCTTTTCATATAGTGCAGTTGGCCAAGGAGTCAAAGCAGACAACAATTCTGAAACAGCTAGTGTGGAAGCAACCATGATGTTTGAACATCTCTGTTCCTATTTTCAGTGTCACAATAACCACCCATCTGTTGTTGCTAAAGCAATTTGCTGGCTGGGACCTCAGATAGCCACAATGAGTCGAATACTCCTCTTTGTCCCAAACAAACGGGCATGGACACTCTTGGGGGCCCACATCTATCAGTCCCTGTGATGTGCATCCCTGATAGCTGACAATAAGATAGCTATCAGGGATGCTCAGCAAAACATGGCTTTGTGGTGCAGGTAGCCAGTCAGGAACCTGTCCCTTGTCTCACGCCTGACTGAGGCATCACCTGCTACAGCTGCTACCTGTTATCAATGTTCAGATAGGTAGGAGAAGCCCTCAACCTTTTGGTTACCCCACAATGGCAACCACTAGGCCCTACCAGCAAAGTTCTCTGTGTCCTGCTGTTGTACCCTACTGATACCAATTATTTTTCTTTAAATTGTGCATTACATGTCTTTGGTGTGCATTGGACAGTTCTTACACTTGTCATCATTGATCTGTAAGGAAGTGTCATTTTTTAAAGGATCAAGATTAGAGATGGGGACGAATATAAAAACGGATCAGTTTTTCTGACGAATATAGCCGATTCGTCATATATTCGTCTATACGTATTTGTAAAATTTTAAATCAGGACGAATATGGCTTGATGAATATTTCCTCAGTTTTATTCATCGATCCGTTCATATTCGTCTATATTCGTTACCCCTTTTGGGGGCCTCTCTGAGCTTTCTGGCGCCAATTCGAAGCTCTGGCCAATCAGGACAGAGATCCTGGATTGGCATGTCCAGCAGCCAATAAAGTTGCTGAAAAGTGTATCTACTTTTACAGACACTTCATATAAGCTTTTCCCGTCCGGCCGTTCCCCACTTCTGTTCGTGCTCTCCGGAGTGAGAACAGTTGCTGCTCGCTGGCTTGCTGGTGCTCTTGCAGTTTCGCTTTTACGGCAGCAAAGCGAAGACTTATATTTTTCTTTTTCATCATCATTCATCAATCATCATCAACTTTACTGGGAATATGGGGAGGGATTTCAGGTAGCTTAGGCTACTTCTTCGGAAGGGCTTAATTTCATTTCAAATTCAAATCAATCAAACCTTTTTTTTCCCTGGAGGCTTGTGTGTGTGTGTGTGTATCGACCGATGGGTGGGGGGGAAACTGTCGTCATGTGACTGTTGAATCTCTTTTCCTTTATATTCAGTTTTCAAAAGTTCATTTTAGAGAGGCTTGTGTCTCTCAGGGAATTTGGTGGGAGGCTGGATCCATCATTCCTTTTTCTTCCAAAACTTATTGGGGGGGGGTGTCTAGGTGGGAGGATGATTCAGTTTTCAAAAGTTCATTTTAGGGAGGCTTGTGTCTCTCAGGGAATTTGGTGGGTGGCTGGATCCATCATTCCTTTTTCTTCCAAAACTTGTTTGGGGGGTGGTGTGTGTGTGTCTAGGTGGGAGGATGATTCAGTTTTCAAAAGTTCATTTTAGGGAGGCTTGTGTCTCTCAGGGAATTTGGTGGGTGGATGGATCCGTCATTCCTTTTTCTTCCAAAACTTATTTGGGTGTGTGTGTGTGTGACTGAGACTGAGACTTAGCTGGCAGGGCTTTTCTTTTTGGACTTTTTTGGCTTCTCTGCCACAGTGGGTCGGGGGGGGGAATTTTCCTAATTACATTATACTGAGGGGGGGCTTTGTTTAGGCAGGCAGGTCACATTTTAGTAAAAGAATTACACCACCATCATTCTACAAATAAAATTTGTACACACTCTCTGACCCTCTATTAGTTTCCTTCCCCAATCTTCATTGCTTTATTTGTTTAGTTGGTTTGTTAGGCAGGCAGTAGAAAATGAAGGGATTTCTTCAGGGGCAATCCAAGGGGAAGAAGGCTGTGAAGCTACGCAGGCTAGTTGGCAGCACCGTCATCACGACCACCACGTGCACAACCATGTCTACAATAACCAGTGCCACTGTTCCTCCTCCGGTGGCCTTGCAGGCAGGCAGGGAAGCAAAGCTTCCAGAGGTGCCAAAAGAACTGCTGCTCCTCTTCCTAGAGGAATCTGAGGAGTTACTGGTTTCCGAAGATCCCCAGTCCGATTTGGAACCAGTAACGGCAGGGCAGGCTTCACAGCCCCGCCTTGTCCCCAGAGTCATCTGTTCCCTCCTCCCAGACCAGCAGCACCCCTGGGACACAGAGTTGGTTGGCTACAGGGGCACAAGGTGCACTTCACAGCGGACCTGTGGAGCGGAGGTCAGCACGGCTACCTCTCGCTCACAGCCCACTGGTGGCAGCCAGAGGACTTGAGTAGTGGCAGGGCATCGGCGACAGGGCTGCAGGGGGAGGCCCTTGCCCTGCCCCCAGGCTACAGGTCTGTTCTGCTGCAGGCGTGGCACATGGAAGCTCAGGCGACGGGGAGGAACATCGCGGATGAGTTCCTGTCCACGCTGCAGGAGTGGGCACCAGAGGGGGAGGTGACCCGTGGCCACATGGTCACAGATTCTGGGCGGAACATGTTGGCGGCATTGAACGCGGCGGGCTTTGAGGGCATCGTATGCATGGTGCACAAATTACACCTTGTGGTGCGCGATGCCTTCGGCCTGGGCAGCCATGTCAAGCCCGAGTGGGACGCAGGCACCCGAGAGACGCAGGCACTCCTGGAGCAATGCCGCCAACTGGTGGGCCACTTCTCCCGCAGCCTGAAAGCTACCCGCCGGCTGCGTGAGAGGCAGGAGGAGTTGGGTCAGGAGACCCACGTTCTCCTGTCAGACCTGCCCACCAGGTGGAACTCCACCTACACCATGGTGTCCCGCCTGGTGGAACAGAAGGCTGTTTTGGAGGACATCATGTCCTCCATGCCCATTCTGCCTGGGGGGGAGAGAGGTGGGCATCAGTGCCACGGATTGTCTGGCCCTCTCCCAGATGGTGGAGGTGCTCAAGCCCTTCCTGGAAACCACGGACCTCTTGTGTGGTTATACGGCAAGCCTAGGGCAGGTCATCCCCCTGATTCATGCCCTCGATCGGTCACTGGAGACTGCTGTGGCACCAGGATCCTCCCTCCTTCCACGGACCAGGGCTTTGGTGAAGAGGTTGCAGGCAGGCGTGCAGAAGCGACTCCATCCTGTCTACAGCGACAGAGCTTACCGCATGGCCTGCCTGTGTGATCCTTGAATCAAGGGGGGCTTGGCAGCACGCACCTCAGACCTCGAGGAGTGGAGAACGGAGCTCTCCACTGAGGTTCGCAGGGCGTTGGGGGCACAACGCTTGCGTGGGGGGTCGGGAACGTCAGGCCATGAGGGGCAGGGTGGTTTGCCCAAAACACAGGGGAGGACTTCACCTGGTGAAGGCTCCATTCACCACCACCATTACTGGAGCTCTGTGGTGACCTTGGCATTTGCCTCAGAGGAAAGACAGCCGGCTGAGGAGGATTCGGCAGAGATAATGGTGCGGTAATATCTGGCTGAGCCCTCTCAGCCCCACCAGTCAGATCCCCTCCATTACTGGGCTAGGAAACTAGTCATATGGCCCGAGTTGTCCAATGTGGCCATGGACCTCCTTTCCACCACCACCACCAGCGTCCAGAGCGAGCGCGTGTTTTCCCATCTCGGAGACATACTCCGACCACGCCGCTCGCATTTGGATCCCGTTACTTTGGAGAGACTGTCGTTCATCAAGGTGAACCTTCCCTTGTTGGGCTTCCCCTCACTGAACCCAAAGAGGTAGGGTTCCAATGACAGTCTCTCCCTTAACACACCACCTGCCTCCCTGCACCCGCCTGCCTGCCCACCTGCCCACCCTCCAGTCCTCCTGAAAAAAAAAAGACCTGCCTACTTGCCTGCCGGCCTGTAAACCTGCCCCTCAGTCAGAACTCCAGCTGCCGATTCCAGTTGCCTCCTCGGGCCAAATTCCAACCAAGTCGTACCTGCCTGCCTGCCTGCCTGCCTGCCTGCTGGATCAAGTCAGACCAGCAGGCCAAGAACTGTTGAACTCCTGCCTGCCTGCCTGCTGGATCAAGTCAGACTAGCAGGCCAAGAACTGTTGAACTCCTGCCTCCCTGCCTGCTGGATCAAGTCAGACCAGCAGGCCAAGAACTGTTGAACTCCTGCCTGTCTGCCTGCCTGCTGGATCAAGTCAGACCAGCAGGCCAGGAAGCGTTGAACTCCTGACTCCCTGCCTGCCTGCTGGGTTACGTAGTCCCGGAGGGCTGTTTGTTCCACCTTCTGCCTCCCTGCCTGCCTGCTGGGTTACGTAGTCCCGGAGGGCTGTTTGTTCCACCTTCTGCCTCCCTGACTGCCTGCTGGGTTACGTAGTCCCGGAGGGCTGTTTGTTCCACCTTCTGCCTCCCTGACTGCCTGCTGGGTTACGTAGTCCTGGCGGGCTATTTGTTCCACCTTCTGCCTCCCTGACTGGGAGGAGAGAACTCCTGCCTGGCACGGGTTAAACCAGATCAGCTCTGCAATCTGAAGCCAGGTGATATGGTGATAGGGTGACGTGCAGACAGCCTTTGGTTGGGGCAGACCCAGGCCGGTCCTCTTGGCATCCAAGCCTAAACCCTCTCTTGGCACACCCAGAGCCTGTCCCGGCACCTCCAAACGTGACAAGAGGGCCAGACAACTCTCTTGGCGCACCCAGAGCCTGTCCCGGCACCCCCGAACATGACAAGAGGGCCAGACAACCCTCTTGGTGCACCCAGAGCCTGTCCCGGCACCCCCGGACATGACTAGAGCACCAGCCAACCCTCTCTTGGCACACACAAAGCCTGTCCCCATCCCCAAATGTGGCAAGAGGGCCAGCCAGGCCTCTTGGCAGTTGACACACCCAAAGCCGGTCCTGGCATCCCGAACTGCCTGTCTCAGCCCCCCTAAATCTTTGAGGGCTATCTTTATTATATCCAGGCGGTCTCAGCAGCCAAGTTGCAATCCCCCCCAGCTTTCTAGTTCTAAACGAGCATCTTTGTTTGTTTGAAGGTTGTCAGCAAGTCTAGTTAGACGTTGGTGGTGAGTGACAGGTGAGTTTCCTAGGCCTGTCCCAGACCCACCCAAAGCCTATCCGGGCGTCGCCCCATCACACGGCTTCAGATTGCAGAGCATCTGTTTCCGACAGCCCCATGGCCCCGTGGATTAACCGCCGTTAGTAGCACCAGGCTTGGACCCTTTTCTCCTGTTGGTGCTACTGATTCCCCGAGAGCCGGGCTCTGCCCCCCAAGCCTGTCCGGGCGTCCCCCGTACCAAGATGGACAACAACAGCGACAACAACAGCACCTATAACAAGTCCAGCGGCTCAGCAGCACTGCAGTTTAACCCGCAGTGCCACTGTCTACCTTGCTGCCAACTTCCTCAGTGCCCGATGGGTCCACTCCAAAAGTCTACATTGCTGGCTACATGACAACTTTCCGAGTCCTGCAGCTCCTTCCACTTCCAAAAGGCCTGCGTGCTCATTCCAACTTCCTCAGGCTTGATTCTAAAATGCTGCTTGCTGACTTCAGCGTCCTACCCTCCTCGGGCGTCCCCGTGCCAAGAGGGCCAGCCCCACCCAAACCTGACCAATGTGCTCCCTCCTCCTGAGATGTGCTGTGTGGGACATGTCCCTTCTTATCTCCAGGATCAGTATCCGCTGATTCATTTATTCTGAAAAATCTCGGAAATGCATATTTATACGTATTTCATGATTCCAGCCTTCTTGGGCTTCATTCCAATTATTCATGCCTGTTCATTTCGGCCTCCTAACCTTCTCTACTGCCCCAGAAGGCTGGCAGAAGCTGGGTGAAAAGCAACGAGACATAGCTCACCCCGTCACACGGATTCAAACTGCAGTGCTGATCCTCTGATGGACAAGCCCAGTGGATCAGCGGTTTAACCTGCAGTGCCACAGTCTATGTTGCTGCTATGTGCAACCTGTGCGGGCGTCCCCTCACCTCACCGGGCATCAATTCCAGCCTCCTTGGGCCATGTTGGTCCCAAATCCTGCATCCCTCTCCAGCTGCCTTGGGCTTGCCTGCTGCTGATTCTGTGCCAAGAATCGGGCCAAGGGCCTTACAAATCTTGACTGCTGGGTGAAGATGCCTCATTGGGCCAAGTTCTTTCCTGCCTGCCTGCCTGCTTATTCAAAGGGCTACATTAGTGCTTCAAAGTCCACTCGGGCTTCTTTCCTAATTCCTGGCTGTTCATTCCAGCTTCCTACTGCCTCAGGTAGGCAGAACCTGGAACAAACCAAGGGAGCTCAGCTCACCCCATTGCATGGATTTGATCTTCCACTCGAGAAGCCCAGCAGCCCCATGGATTAACCACCGTTACATTAGTAGCACCACCCTATTCATCTGTTGTTGCTGTTGTTGTGCAACCTCAGTTGCCTCCTGGGGGCAAACTTAACTATGCAGGCAAATGTGATGTTCCCAAAGAAGGCAAGAGTCTGCTTTCAAGCCTGTCTGGGCATCCAAGCGCCAACCAGGCCTGTCCCAAGCCCCCCCCCCCAAGCCTGTCAGGGCGTCCCCTGTGCCAAAGAGGGCCTGTCTCAGGCCCACCCAAAACTGGCAGACTGTTCATTCCAGCTTCCTATCTATTCTACAAGCAACCTCAGTTGCCTCCTGGGGGCAAAAACCTTTGCAGGCAAATCTGATGTTGCTGAAGAAGACCAGAGTCTGTTCTGCTGCCTTTTGCCTCAGTGCCCCGATGCAGCCCAAAAGCCTGCTTTCTGGCTGCCGTGTGCCTGAGCGCCCGATGGGGCAACACACTCTACTTTGCTGCTGCCAACTTACCTCAGTGCCCCGATGGGGCCCAAAAGCCTGTCCAGGCATCGCCCCATTGCACGGCTTGAGACTGCACAGTTTATCTTGTGCCAACAACAACCACCATCCCTTTTCTTCATCAATAACAAAACAAACAACACCATCGCACGGCTTCAGATTCAGACTGCAGAGCTGATCATCTGGTTTTCCAAAGCTGTCCTCCTGGCTTCCCCGTGCCAAGAGGGCTGGGCCAACCCAAGCCCTTCCTGGTAGTCAAAAACAGCATACTTGACTAAATAATTAATTCTTTCTGGAAGCTTGTGTTTCATATGCCACCTTGATGGCAAACGCCACCCTCTTGCTCATCGATGTTGAAGATTTCTGCCACTACACACCCAATGGGCAAAGTCTACTTTGCTGTCAATTGCCTTGGTGCCCGATGCCTATTAAGACATGTTTTCCTGCCTTCTTTGGAGCCAACTACCTCAGTGCTTGATACGGTAACACACTCTACGTTGCTGCTGCTAACTTCCTCAGTGCCCGATGGGGCAAGACACGGTACTTTGCTGCTGCCCACTACCGCAGTGCCTGATGGGGCAACACACTCTGCTTTCAGTCCCATGCCAACTCAGTAGGTAGGCAGAAGTTGGAACAAACTACCCAAACGAATTAGCTCAGCTCACCAGTGGCCCTGCGGATTAACCGCTGTAGTAGCAGCGTGGCCGGGCTCTGCCCCACCCAAAGCCTGTCTGCGCGTCACCCAAACGTGCCAAGAGGGCCATCTAACCCTTTTGGCTGGCACACCCAGAGCTGGTCCCGGTACCCCCCGAACAAGCAAAGAGGGCCGTCCAGCTCTCTTGGCAGACCCAGACTGAACAGTAAGAAAAATGAATAAATAGTTGCTCTTGTACAACTAAAGTGTACAAGAGCAAAGTGTTGGGTGACGCCCATAATGTGCCAAGATAGAGGGCTGTCCGGCCATGTTGGCACACCCAAAGCTGGGCTCTGCCCCATCCAAGCCTGTCCAGGCGTCACCCCATCGCCCCATTGCCCGGCTTCAGACAGCAGAGCTTGTCTGGTTTTCAACCCGAGCATCTTTCTTTCTTTGAAGGTTGTCAGCAAGTCTAGTTAGACAGTGGTGGACAGGTGAGTCTCCTAGGCCAGGCTCTGCCCCACCCAAATCCTGTCCGTGTCTCGGCGTCCCCTGTGCCAAAGAGGGCCTGTCTCAGCCCCACCCAAAGCCTGTCCAGGCGTCATCCCATCGCCCCATGGCCCGGCTTCAGACGGCAGAGCTCGTCTGGTTTTCAATCCGTGCCAAGGGGGCCGGCCTGTCTAAGCCCCCCCAAACCTCCGAGGGCTATCTTTATCATATCCGGGCGGTCTCAGCAGCCAAGTTGCAAGCAATCCCCAGCTTTCTAGTTCTAAATGAGCATCTTTGTCGCCCCATCGCCCGGCTTCAGATTGCAGAGCTGATCTGTTTCCGACAGCCCTACGGCCCTGTGGATTAACCGCTGTTAGTAGCACCGACCCTGTTCATCTGATGGTGCTGCTGGTGCTGTTGGAAGTTGCAAGCAACCTCAGTTGCCTCCTGGGGGCAAAAACTTTTTCTTTCAAGGCAAATCTGATGTTGCTGAAGAAGACCAGAGTCTGCTCTGCTGCCTTTTGCCTCAGTGCCCCGATGGGGGAAGACACGGTACTTTGCTGCTGCCAACTACCTCAGTGCCCGATGTGGCCAAAAAAGCCTGCTTTCCTGCTGCCTTTTTCCTCAGTGCCCAATGGGGCCAAAAGAGCCTGTTTTCCTGCTGCCAACTTCCTCAGTGCCCAATGGAGCCAAAAAGCCTGCTGTGCTGCCAAATACCTCCTTGCCTCCAGTCCTCCTGAGGGCAAACTCTACTTCACTGGCAAATGTAATGTTGTGCTCAGCTGAAGACAAACTTGATGCCTCGTGCATGCCTCTGCCAAAGGGACCTCTCATTCTGCTGGGGCTAAATATAACTCCCTGAATGCCATGGGCTTCTGTGCTGCGTGGTAAACTCTCCTGGGGGGACCCAATTTGTGGGTGAATAACTTGGAGTTCCGATATCCAATCATCACCAAAGTTGGCAGGCATGTTGGGGAAAGACATAGGAAGCTCCATTGTGATTCTGGAGTCTCTAAGTACCTGGGGGGAGCTTTCCTGGGGGTGTCCTCTTTGTGACTATATAACTCAGGGGTCCGTGATCCAATGTTCACCAAACTATCAGGAGTTGTAGAAAAGCGTCCGATGAAGCTGTCCTGCACATTTGGTGTCTCTAGGTCATTGGGTGCCAGTGTTATAGCCATTTAAAGTGCAGATGAATCAACGGATCAATTCATCAATTCATCGAAGAATATTCGTATATTCGTATTCGTTGATTCATTAACCTTGACAAATAACGGATCAAAATGAATCGCCATTTTTTTGATTCATCCCCATCTCAAGATCAGCCAGAGAGGGTGTTTGCCCCTTTTAAAGGAAATCTAAACATAGATGCCTTGCTGTTTAGACTCTTGTTTCCCATACTGCTGATATTTTGGTGCCTTATCTGCACAATGGTGTTGACAAATGAAAAGCCTAATTAGCTTGGCACTTTTCTCCCCAAGCAGTCTTATTTTCCAATATGTCTAAAATAGTAATAATTATTACCAGGATGTTATTCACAATTTTATTTCTCTGTGTGCAACAACGAAGAAAACTGACTCTCCTACGGGTATCATAAGATTAGGAAGAAATAAACACTCTTGGTTTCTAATTAAAAATGTAAGAATATAATTAAAATACATAATGCTTTTTTAAAACTTATGAATAACTTATGACACAGTTAGCTTTCTGCCATAATGCCTTATTTCACAAAGAAATGTTTGCTCTCTGAGAAATCACTCAGTTGCACAGTTTGTATTTTAAAACTTTATTGGATGAATCATATCTTGGTATCATAACCAAATCTGGGGCAGGAAATTAGGTTCTATTACATATATTTAGAAAATGGCTCAAATCTTGATCTGCAACTTTTTGTTCTTATGTGCCATTAAGTCATTGCCTACTTTTGGCAACTGTACATATTAATGGCCTCCCAAAAATCCTATCATTAACAGCTATGCTCAGGTCTTATAAGCTGAAGACCATGGCTTTCTTTATTGAGTTCATCCATTATGTGTTTAACAATAATTAAGTGCTGTCAAATCAGTTCTGACTTGGTGACCTTTTCTAAGTTTTCTAGGCACAGGGTGCTCAGAAGTTATTTAATTGTGCTGTCTTCCAGGGGTACTTTGGGACTGTGCAGCTTGCCCAAGGCTGCACAGGCTGGCTTTTCTCCTGGGACACACATTGAGGAAGTCCCAGCCTCTAGCTCCACAGCCAGATAAATAACTCTCAGAGTTCTCCAAGCAGCTATCTCCTATTTGGCCCTCCTTCTTTCCTACTGCATTCGAGTTTTCCCAGCACTGTTGCCTTTTCTAGTGAGTCTTGTCTTCTCATGATATGTCCAAAGTGCAATAGTCTCAGTTCAGTCATTTTAGCTTCTAGTGAGACTTCAGGTTTCAGTTGATTGAGAACTCGTTTATGTATCTTTCTGGCAATCCATGGGATTTCTAAAACCCTTATCCAAAAACTCATTTTTATCAAGTCAGTCTTTTCCTGCTAGTTTTCTCACTTTCCAGCTTTCACATCCAGGCGCGCACGTGCATGCGCGCGCATGCACACACACACACACACGAAAGTAGGGGAGGGGAGAATTATAGCAACGGAGAAACAAGATACAATTCTAATTCTACATCAGACATACACATTGTTTTTGGTGTTTGTGATGTGGATAACCTTTTCAAGTCAGGAGAGGAACCCATACCAGCAGTAAGTATTACCTGGATTTCAAAATGTTTTAGGCCAAGGTTCCACTGACCTGTGCCTCCACATGATTTGGTTACCCAGACCCAATTCACACACAGTAACTCATACATACAGAAGAACTCTAGATTATTTGGTCTTTCTGATTCGCACATCAAGCAGTGTTCTAAGGTACACATGAACTATAATAGGACCCCCATATCCATAGGGGATTGGTTCCAAGCCCTCTCACGGATGCCAAACACTGTGGATAATAGCAAACTCTATACATAGCATGGTCTCTGATTCCCTCTAGTGGCCAGTTCTGATAATTACATTGTGGAAATATGTATTTCTGGGTTTTTCCTTTAATAATGTTATAATAAAACTGTGGATACTGATCCTGCAGATACGGGGGTTCTACTGTACTTAATGTCTGATCCAAAACATTCAGTTTTGTCAGGGTCAGAGCTGTGCGTGTGTATGCACACGCATGAATGTGTGCGCACACATGTGTATGTGTGTGAGCGCACACTTCCAAACAAGAACATCCCACCCAACTCTTTCCACTGGTGCTCCCATTTTTTTCTGTGGAAAGGATTGTGTGTGCATCTGAATCTCTCTTCTTCCGATGTGGCTTGCTAATTACCTCATTCAAGGGCTCTCAAACCTTTTTTCGCCTTCAAAGTGAGCTGAAAATGACTGAAACCCATCAATCACAAAATGCTAATTCAAAGCTAATCCATTGCAGAATGGTGGTAAAGATAATATTTGGTATAACTGGCTGAATATATTATTTTATATCAAATTATTTTCTCAGAGACAACTCAGCATCAAAGCAACTTCCTTGTAATTGGGAGTTCCATATGTCAGCTTTCCTCAAATTGCATGCATTGTTTTCCCTTTCAAAATGGTATGTGGTTTTCTTCTTACAATTCATTATATTTCTTCCCTGCTTTCTCCAATGAATTCCTCATTTTCCATTTCAGTTTTACCTGTTTAGAGAATTACGGACATCTCCTTCTCAAAGTGGAAATTCAATTAACAGAAAATCCTTTTGTCTTAACATATAGTTAAGTCCTGAAAATTACAGCTGTTACGGTACATCCTTCAACAGACACACATTTTAGGCAATCAGAAGTGATTTGGTATCCTGTACTCATTGCATGTCTTTGGGGTGCATTGCACAATTCTACCACTTGTCATCATTGATCAGTGGCTAGTCCAGTTTCACCATTACCTTGGAGCTGGTGCAGTGTCACTGACAAAGTGGCAGACCTAAGTTCTTGATTTGTTTAGTGCATCATGCATCTGAAGCTGTCATCCTATGCTCCAAGAACCCAATGAGCAACTAATGCTGACCCTCACCTTAGCTAAAGCATTTAAATTATCATTCCTTTTTAACCAATGAAGTGAGAGAATGGAGAGGAGAGAGATGAGCATTACATTAGTTCTAGGACAATAGTATGCATGGAGGTCATACCCTCCAGAAAGAGAGCAGCACCATGGGAGCTTCACAGATAATCACAGACCCTTGGCTTTTCTCTTCTTTTTCATGGAGCACCACAGGAATTTTACAGCTATGTCTTTTGCACATCAGGACATGGCTGTGGAAGCCCTGACAAGCTGCAGAGCATTTTCAGCAAGGTGAACATGAGGCAGAAGAAAAGCCAAATCATCCTTGATCTTTCTTTCTTGGTGCCATTGCACTCTGCCCTCCTGAGGGGTGGCGGGGGTTGTTTCTCAACTGCACCCCATTATCTTTTCTCAGCTGCACCCCATTAGCTCTCTTGTGTCATGTAAGTTAAAAAAAAAACCTGCTCATTTCTGGGAAAATCACTGTAAGAGAGACTGGCAAAGTTTGACAGTGGAAATAAGTAAATTTCCCAAGTCAGATAATAAGTGATATCTCTGTACTAAACTCCAGAAACAAGTCATTGGAAAATGTATGTGCAGATGTGAAATACATCAGATTGCGCTCCTGGCAGAATTGTCTTGCGGCTCATTTGCAGAGATTTTACTCTTTCAGTGCTGTGCTTTTCATATGTAAATGCTAAATACAATTTTCTCTAGAAAATTATGTGCAGTTACATGTTGCCTGAGCCATGGATGCAGAGAGTTAGGTATTTCCGGCCCCCCAAATAGAATTATTTGGACAAATACTGATTATACATAAAACAGCACATACTGGCACAGGAGGAGAATGTACCAGTATTCATCTGCTGAGCTCTGATGCTCACTGATCCTCTTCTGCCCACTGGGCCTCTGCCCTGGCAGGCCGAAGGACCATTCAGAGCAGATTTGAGCATGCAAGAAGTTGGAGGTGGAAGGAAAGAAAAACTCCATTGTGGATGGGAAAAGGTTACTTCTATGATGTTGCATGTCAACCTTGTTTTCCCACATTCACTCCTCAAGATATTTTCCTGTCCAACCAGAGAACAAAGTGGTGTCTCCTCCCACTCTATGTATGCAAGCCAGCTGTACACACAGTTGAACAGTTCCTTTGCCAGGACAATGGGGCAGCATTTGAAGGCAGCCAGGTGGTGCAGGAAAATTATGTGGCACCCAGCAATCTCCTTTGACACACTGCTGCTGCCTTCCACCTTCTGCTGCCTGAGGCAACTACCTTGCTCTGCCTCATGGCAGGACTGGCCCTGACCTATAGAAACAATGTACAAGAGTGCCAGACTTCCTGGATCGGCATGTCAGCATTTTGTGTCCCTCTCAGGTCTCTAAGTCTACAATATTACTTGTTCCTGAATTTTTCTTTTAAAAAAAATAGGCCCTCATTCATTCAGGAGGCAATCTTCTTATTAGAATTCACATGATGTCTCGGAATTACATTGTTTAAGAACTACATTCTTATTCAAATGCTTCAGATTATACTGAAGACTTAATGCAGTCCTTTCACACAAAGCCACGTCACAACATTCTGCCTTGTGAATAGTGGATCACATCCCAAACAATTTGAAGATATGCCTGTAATGTTTCTGAAAAAGAAAAGAGGGGAAAATACAATAGGAAATGTACAGGCCATTGAAGGCCACCCAGGAAGACAAAGCATTATATGTTCAAGTAGTGTTTTCAAGGTGTGACCTGTACAAACATGTATCGGGACCATAAGATATTAAGAACTGTGCACTTCAATTGTCTCCTCCTTGCAATAATTAGCAGTAGGTCAATACCAGTTAAATACAAGCAACATAAGAGTGCAGCTAAAATTGTGCAGTTTTTTTTAATTGTAACATCTGGATAGCATCAGAATCATCTTTTCTCCTATATACTATTCAGAAATTTCTAAAAGCATGGAAGCCATGAGAGGTATCAGTAATTGCAGAAGCTATTTTGAAAAGGAAATGAGTATCTTTTCAAAATAATGGTAGCCCACTGTAATAAAAACTTTGGCATGCTGTAAATGCAAATATATTAAAAACTAATGACTTGCGAAACATTGTCAAAGAAGCTGCGCTCTTGAAAATATAACCATATTAGTAGATCTTATAAGGATAGAAATAAATTATTGTGGGTGCTGTGAAAAGGTTATTCTTTCCTCCGCTAAGACGTAGCATCAGTTTCCCCACACACTGTGTTGTTTCCTGCCTCAACCTCTACAGCTTCCGTGACTGGTGTCAATAGCTGAGATCTGCATTATATGGTGGTGTCACAACATACGTTTTTGGTAGATCTATTTTACAAACATGAAGCAGAAACCAGACATTGTGTAACTAATTTGCATGATCATTCTGGCTGGCTGTGAGTTTACGTACCAGGACATACCGGGTCTCATACCTCAGTTGTACACTCAGGAGTGTAACAGATGGCCAGTAAATTGTGAAAACTGCTTGTGTGAGTCCCCTTGCATGTACAGTATTTTGAAATAGGACCTTGGTCAGTATGTAGTTCCATCATGAACTCATAAGTTCCTTATGGACCCCTTTGAAATCAGTGGGACTTAATATTAATCAGAACCAACTCACGTTCCACTGATTTCAACAGGTTTGATCTGTAAATGATTAAGTATGGATCCATGCTGTTAAATCATACTCTTGGATATATCTGTGAAGATACTCAGTTATCCAGGTGTAATTATCTGGAAGTTGAGTCATGGCAACTGGACTTCTTTCTTATTAGGTTGAAACGTTTCACTACTCATCCAAGTAGCTTCTTCAGTCATACTATTGGATCCAACTTTGGTCTGCTTACAGTCCTCTGCTGCTTCAGTCCTTTCGGGGGGGGGGGGGAGGTGTGCACGTGTGTGGAGTCTAACAAGAAAAAGAAAGCACAGACATTTGATGCAACTAGAGTCTTTCTATCTAGAAGTATTATAAATCTGCCTAGAACAGACCTAATGAAATCAATAAGTGTTAATTTCATCATGGCTCACTTAAATGTCATTGGTTCCAAAGGGGTTGCTCTGAGCACAACATCCAGCCCAGATTTAGAGCTTGGAGGATCCTAGGAGAGAGTTAACTCATCCAAACCCCAAATGGTGTGAGGGGCTGCAGGTTGTCACTACTATACAAGCATTTAAATTCTCATTTCTGCCGATTGCCTTTTGCACAGTGGCTACGTACACTCCCTTGTGACTGTCAGCGTTTTCTCCTTCTTCCATGATACTGTGTCGTCTGTAAGAGCACAGAGCTAGTAGAAACTTCTGCCACAACTGTCCTGACCAATGACAGTAATAACAATCCCAATAGGATAGCTTCCTGTACCATCCTTTATTTTCTCCAGCTTTGCAATTATGTTTTCATACCAATGAAAACAAATCTCTAGTATCCGGATGCTTTGGTTTCAGCTGCAATGGCTCCTAAACAGGGCGGTGTCAGCGGCTCTATTTGCATTAGATTTTTTTTTTTTTTTGGCATAAATGGTGCAATTTTTCAAATGCACAGGTCCTAATTGGAATGTACTGAATCAGGAAAGTCATTTAATTGGGATATCATTCAGGGATCCATATTAAGCCCAGTGATAATTAATAGCAATGAGTGCTGGGTAATCGGGAGTGTAATTCTCCTTTCTGGAGCGCTCTCTGAAGATTACTACAGCTAATGTCTTTCCCTCCTTGATTATCATTTCTCCTCGCTATTTACATCACAAAGAACAAGTTCCAGTCTCTGGCTCCTAGCCAAACAGGACTGGCTGATCAATCAATCACACCTCCTCTATTATTGACCCTTTTTTATATTCTTCAAGAGAGGTGATACCAAGATGCCTTTTACTGAGCAATCTAGTATTTAGACAGCTGCTCATATATAACACTAAAATAGTAAACAATCGTCACTGTCCTCTTTAATATTACTATTGCTTTAGCTGAAGCACTATGTAAAAGGGCCTGGAATACGGTACCAGGGCCCTATACAGGTACACCAGTATGCAGATTCAGAAATTTCTTCATTTTTCAACAGATGTAGACTTAAAGTTGGCTGATTGTATTTATTAACTCAGTTTTGCATCTTATATATTCATTTTTCCTGCTTTTCATTTGTTATGAGTGTGAATAATGTGTTAATGGAGTTCACTTTTTAAAATATATATGATGATTTGACCACATCCCCTTTTTGAGGGGGGGGGGAAACGGATTAATTTTTTTTTACATAAATAAATAAAACAAATCTTGCCCCTGGAACAGACATTTCTATGGCACAATAGAGACAAACTGGAAAGCACAGATGTTGCCTCCTACTGGGTCCATTCATTCCACAGTGGGCAACATTCACCATCTGTGGATGGTGGTTCTATATTGTAACCCCCCCCCCCCCAACCTAGAGATCACTAGTCACCATACCCTTGAATTTGGCAGGAGCTGAGTTTTCCATCAATGCCACATTTGCCACTGAAATTTGGGCAGGGTGCTCTCCTGTGCAGGAAAACATTGCTAGCCTGCAGGGGCAAGAATGAAATGGAAAGGGAAGAAAACAACATGGCCAGAATGTGTTCGATATTACCACAGCTAGTTCTGTGCCATTGCCAGTTATGCTGAAGCTGGAAATTGCTCCGTGGGAATGAATGGGGCTTACACATGTATGATGAAGTATTGAATCTCTCCTTGTGTAAGCTTGTAAGCTATCCAACCCATTGCACAATGGAGGGTTGCACAAGTAGAAGGAACAAAGAGGATTCTGCTCCATGTCTTTCTAGGCTGCCATGCCTGCTACGAATTTAGAGTGCCACAGTTTAGCTGGTGTGCATAACAAGATCGTCAATGCTGGCAGCATTATAGGCAGCAGAAGATGGGGACCAGCCAGGGCCACAAAGGGGCTGAGTGTAGCTTGTTGGTTTTATGTTGCCCACCCTGCTCTATCTTTTCACTCTTTAATCTGGCTGACACCAGTTCTCCAAGGTAAGATTGGGCAAGTATCTTCTTTCACATCCTTTTGGAATTCATCATGTTTCTTTATATTCAGGGCTGAAAGAGTTTAAAGTTTAAAAATCTGGGTGTGAAAGTGCTACCATACAGTTCTTTGGATGTACTGGGGTTACCAAAAAGGTAAAGAAGAGTCTGCAAGCTTTCGAGATTACTGTCTGTTCATCAGACCACACATTACAAAAATAAGAGGAGGGGATAGAAAGAGAAGGGAAGGCTGGATCTTCAGTCATTGTTGTCTTTATGGTGTCCTAGGATAGAATGGAAGAAGGATGTTTTAGTCTTCCAGAAGAAGGCAAGCTCCAAATGCAGTGGAGACTGCCTCTCCCATAATCTAGTGTAGCTGGTGGCTGGAGATGCTAGGAAGTCCTAACATCTTGGAACTGCTGGATAGCTCAGAGTTTTAGGTAACTGGCTACAGAGCCAGAGGTTGGGAGTTCAATTCCACACTGTGCCTCCTTGACATGCGCTGGACTCAATGATCCATAGGGGCCCTTCCAGCTCTGGTTCAAAGATGTCTGGGTTAAGAAAGACTGCAATTTAAAATTATGGACGTATATGAAATATAGGTAAAACAAATTAAGATGTTAAAATATTTAGACTATTTTTGACCAGAAGTGGGCTACTTCAATACTGTTATCTTGGTCATTTGCTAAATCTTCTTTTGAACACATGCTGGGGCACAAATTGCACACACATAAGTGCTGCATTGATCGAATTTCTCCATAGTCACAGAAAATTTGTCCCATATCCAAGTAGCCTCATTTTACTTTATTTCTATTTGATTTCTATTCTACTAAGTGATTTCCAGATGGTCCAGCTCAAGTCCTGTCACTAGCATTTACATGTTAATGTTTTGTTATTTTTAAAATATTTTTGCCTTTGTTTTGGTTCCTTGCTCACCACAGGTATTTGTCAGTCTTACAGCAACATTATATGATATGTTAAAGCTGAGAGACAACGTTCTGCTCAAAACTAGCCAGTGATCCTCACAGCTGACTAGCACCATGTACAAACCAGGCCCTGTGCTGTGCAAAGAAAGTTTAGTATGAAAATGTGAGTAAGGAGAAAGTTCTAGCTCCGCCCCTTCCAACTGTCACTTCCTCCATGTGGAGAGGGACTGTCCGAGGTCGAAAGCTACTGCTACACATGGAGTCTCTGCACAACACGGAAACCTGAAGAGTCAGGGGATCCCTGTTTGTACACAGAAGCTCTGCACAGAGCAGATTTCCTCCTCTTCACAGTCTTTTTTTTTTTTTCAAATGAAGAACAGCGATAGGTGGGTGATCAAGAGCTTGATTACAAAACTGTCTATTGGAAAATGCATAAAACCAGTTTCAAACATGTTTGAAGTAACTACTACTGAGATCAAAAGACTTAGTAAGTAGGCTTAGGTTTACAGTACAGTGATACAAGCACTGTTGCATTATTAGCAGTGTACTCATATAGTGGAGGCTTCTCGGATGAAAATAAAATCCAGACTGAGGACAAGAGAGCATAAGATAAATCTTATTAATATATTTACAATAACAACTCCAGGATTACTCAGTACTGTAATTTCAGTTTATCAAGATCCTGTTTGTGTAATAAATTAGCATTTCAGGGAGAGTTATTTTTAAACTCTCGTCATATAATGGGAAAAATGTTAAATACAGTGGTGCCTCGACTTACGAACGTCCCGACATACGACCATTTCGAGTTACGACTCGCTCCGGCCGCAAAATTTTGCTTCAACTTGTGGCCGGAGCTTCGAGTTACAACCAGAAAAAGGCAGGGGAAAAGGGCGGGGAATTCAAATTGCTAACTGTTGGTGGCAAAGAAGCTGCTTCTTTGTAGCTCTTTGGACCCAGCAGTTAGAGAGTGTGCGATCGGAGGAGGCTTCAGACTGCTTGGTAAGGTAAGGTGCTGCTTTCTGCTTTTTAAAAACTGTTCTGGGTGGGTTTTGCAGCGTGGTTCGGGCTGGGGGGGGTTATGTTTCTGTGCTGTGATGGCTCTTGCAGTCTTTGTTTGTTTTTTTGGGGGGGTTTCCCCATTTCCGATGGGTCTTGCGGGGTTTGTTTGCTTTCTGCTTTGCTTCTTTTGCATTTCCGATGGGTCTTTCGGGGTTTGTTTGCTTTCTGTTTTGCTTTTTTTGCATTTCCGATGGGTCTTGCATGATTTGTTTGTTTTCTGCTTTGCTTTTTTTGCATTTCCGATGGGTCTTGCACGGTTTGTTTGCTTTCTGCTTTGCTTTTTTTGCATTTCCGATGGGTCTTGCACGGTTTGTTTGCTTTCTGCTTTGCTTTTTTTGCATTTCCGATGGGTCTTGCACGGTTTGTTTGCTTTCTGCTTTGCTTTTTTTGCATTTCCGATGGGTCTTGCACGGTTTGTTTGCTTTCTGCTTTGCTTTTTCCCCATTTCCAAAGGATCTTGCACAGTTTGTTTGCTTTCTGCTTTGCTTCTTTTTTGCATTTCCGATGGGTCTTGCACGGTTTGTTTGGTTTCTGCTTTGCTTTTTTTGCATTTCTAATGGGTCTTGCACGGTTTGTTTGCTTTCTGCTTTGCTTTTTCCCCATTTCCAAAGGATCTTGCACGGTTTGTTTGCTTTCTGCTTTGCTTTTTTTGCATTTCCGATGGGTCTTGCACGGTTTGTTTGCTTTCTGCTTTGCTTTTTTTGCATTTCTGATGGGTCTTGCATGGTTTGTTTGCTTTCTGCTTTGCTTTTTTTGCATTTCCGATGGGTCTTGCATGGTTTGTTTGCTTTCTGCTTTGCTTTTTCCCCATTTCCAAAGGATCTTGCACAGTTTGTTTGCTTTCTGCTTTGCTTTTTTTGCATTTCCGATGGGTCTTGCACGGTTTGTTTGCTTTCTGCTTTGCTTTTTTTGCATTTCTGATGGGTCTTGCATGGTTTGTTTGCTTTCTGCTTTGCTTTTTTTGCATTTCCGAAGGGTCTTGCACGGTTTGCTTTTCTTTTCTTTTTTTTTCTTTCGGCTGGAACGAATTAATCCTGTTTCCGATGGGTCTTGCAGTGTTTTGGGTTGGTTTTTGGTGGTTTTTTTGGTGATTTTTTTCTTCGGCCGGAACGGATTAATTGCATTTCAATGCATTCCTATGGGAAATGGTGCTTCGACTTACGACCATTTCGAGTTATGACCGGAGTTCCGTAACCAATTAAGTTTGTAAGTCGAGGCACCACTGTACACAGTAAATTTCAAACAACTAGTCAGGAAGGAGGAAGCACAAAGAGGTGAACTTCACTTTTTTTCCCCTTTGGTATGCTGCCAAAGCTTCTTAAAAACATGAATAACATTTTGTAAAAGATCTTCAGGGGGAAAAAATCTTGGAAGCTTTTCTTTCTAAAAACTGTCAGAGCAGCTTGAAATGCTATCACTGCAGAAATAACCAAGGAAGAAACACAATCTGAAGGTCATATTTTATATAGGTTTCCAAGTAGATATATGAGAAACCCTATTCAGAAGAATGTTGATGTTAATTTTTTGCACCACTAATTTTATCATGTGAATAATGAAAAAGAACACTTAGAAGCATCTTCTGTATAAATAGTATATATGTAGCCATTCACGCACCTTCTGGGTGTAGTAAGGATTGACAGGTATTTTCCTGAAATATAACATGATCTTAGTGTGTTCCTCTTATATCCAATTTGGTTTCCACTCCCTGCACTCTATGATTTTCACAAAATGTAATTTTGATTTGTTTGTAGTCAGATCCAGAGGTCTGAA
Organism: Intellagama lesueurii; assembly: GCA_037013535.1. Classification (NCBI taxonomy): domain Eukaryota; kingdom Metazoa; phylum Chordata; class Lepidosauria; order Squamata; family Agamidae; genus Intellagama; species Intellagama lesueurii. The sequence goes on from JBAJHW010000003.1 coordinate 98,583,427, forward strand.
CCTCCTTCACCTCTCTTTAGCCTCTAAAGAGGGCAGGGTGCTATTTTCCATTATTACACACACTTCCACCAGAGCATTTCCCAGTGGTAAAGCTCAGGTAGTGAAGAATTTCATAGTCACTCAGGTCTGGATAAAAAATCAGGTGACTTTCTGGGGGAGCGTCATGCTTAGCTGCAATTACCAGGGAGGGAGGGCTTTTATGTTTAAAAAATTGCTCATAATTTGGCTGTTAATCATAATCAATAGCTGCCACCACCCAACATTTATCTGCTTTTCACTCTTATATCTGAACAGCTGCAAACTTCTTTTGCTGGGGTATGACGGTCCAGTTCATTAAACATTGTTTTGTCAGTTTTGGACATTGGCACCCCAAAATATTATTGTTTTGGTGTAATTCACCTCTAGGTGTTCTTTCCGGCAATAATCTGAAAATGCCCTTAGTTGTCTTCTCGGACCCACTTTGGTTTGAGCTAACAATACTGTATCATCTGCATATAATAGAAATGAAATGGATTTAGAAGCCAGTTTGGGGGCGTGAAGAGCTAGAGATGTCAAATTCTCAACAATATTGTTCATGTATAAATGAACAGGATTGGAGCTAAAATATAGCCTTGCTTAACCCCTTTAGTCGTCCATCAGTGCGCACCATACCCTCAATTACATATTACTATAAAGGCATTTAATTTTTTAAAAAGTCTTTTGTCCATAGTGTAGAGGATAATTTTTCCTAAAGTCATGCATGAGGTATGGAATTAAATGCTATCTTCAGATAAATAAATGCTGTATACAAAACACCTGTTTTCTTTCTTTCTTTCTTTCTTTCTTTCTTTTTTACATATTTATCAATGAAGTGGACTAATACAAAACAATGAGGAGTAGATTGCCCCTGGCTAAATCCTGCTTGCTCTATCATATCTTCATCTTGAATCTAATCAGTTTGTTACAGATATTAGCACAGAGCTTACTTACACCGCAAACTAACCCTTTTTTGTACATAAGAAGAATTAGAGATGAGCCCCAACTTTCAAGTAATAAACCTGTTTGATCTATGAGGGAAAATAAAACTGCCAACACGGAGGCCCACCAAATGATGTTGGATTTTATAATTGCTTGGAGCAAAATAATCCATCTTGATGCCTTGTTTTTTAGTTGACAGATGACTTTCAACCTATTTATTGAAACTAGTGGCCAACTGGGAGATTTTCCATTGGTACTGTTGTTTGGGTAGACTGAGGATTAGAATCAGAAAATAATACCATATAATGTTGCATCCATTCGTTGGGATCAATAGCATACATTGAGACACACCAAGTATTATTCATTAAACTTGTTATTGTGTGCCAAGACCAGTGCCCTATCACTAAAAGCTTTCAGTATACTATTTCCACCTTCTCTTTATTTTCTCTTGGTCAGATAGGGCACTTCCCTGTTGTTCTTCCAGTATTCCTAATCTAGGCTTAAATTTTCCTTTGATTTCTTGGATCTTCTGGAAGAGATATCTTATTTTTCCTCTTTTGTTGTTGTCTGTTATTTCTTTTCACTGGCCATTATATCTTTGTCTCTATGTGACACTTACTGAAAACTTTTGCTCTCAACCTGGCCTTTACAATTTTAAGTGCTTCTTCTGTCATCTGTCTAGGTTTTTCTTTTCTTTTAACTACTTGAGTTATATTTTTGCATTCCTTTCTAAGAATATCTCTCGTTTCAATATACAGTTCTTCTGGTTGACAGTCAACTGAGTTTAGTAATGCAAATCTATTCCTTATGTGGACCCTTAAATTTACCAGGAATGTTTTTTAAATTATATTTTGGCACTACAATTCTTTTAGTGTTCTTTTTCATCTTTACTTTAATGTTGGATATTAACAGTTCATGATCAGTACCACAATCTGCTCCTGGTCTTGTTTTGGCAGTGAGAATACAGCTTCTCCATCTCCTACTTCCAATTATGTAGTCCATTTGACTTCTGCATTGACCGTCTGGTGATGTCCAGGTGTACAGCCATCTATTAGGTTGCTTGAAGCATGCATTTGCAATAAACAGTTTATTGGCTTTGCAAAACTCTATGAATCATTTTCCTGCTTCATTTCTGTCCCCTATACTTAATGTTACAGTCCAGTCCAAATATTTGTATCTAAAAAGTGAGATTGACCCACCCTGAGCTCATATAGAGGCAGCATGGACTGATCTGTTTGCAGGTTTCCACAGGTTTCTAAATGTATTTATAGGTTTCCAGAGCAGGGGGGAAATCCAAAAAATGTGGAAAATAAAGGGTTGTGTCCTGAGATTGGGAATACTACACAACTCTGTCAACTTTGAGAATGTGGTATATCTTCAGTTTGTAGGCAAAACACCTACCAGCTTTCTTCCTTTTGTCCCTTCCCCCCAGCCCAGTTGTATTTTGCAACAAGGATGAGAAATCTATTGGTGTGGAGGTATCAAGGGTCATACACTCTCTCTTCAAAGTACGGATATAGGAATGCGAGAAAATCACTGTTTCACCCATTCTAGTCAACTATATATAGAGCATACACACACACACGTGTATATATAAATCACATACTTGGACATTGTATAGTTGCAGTTGCATCACTCGCAAGCACACATCGGCTGAGTGCTACTGTGACTGGCAGATAGTTGATGGAATGGTGGGTGCAGGGCTGATAGCTGATTGGTTGGTGTGATCGGAGTGAGATGTAAAGTGGCAGGCAGAGAGTCTGAGAATTAGGGCCTGTCCAGACAGGGATATAGCTCACTGTTTCAATCACAAACACACCCAACAGGGGAAAATTGCCATTTGAAAAAGAAAAAAAAGAAAAACACAGTCCCCTCTCCCAAACACCAAGAAAAACAAGCAAACAAATAAAAGGGGGGGGGGGAACACTCAAAGCCCACCCACCCCAAACTAAACCAACTGAATAATGGGGAGATTTCTTTTCCCACTACCCTCGATGTCTTCTCTTCTGAATCCAGCAGCTAGGAGGCACAGACAGGCCTTGAATATTAAGACTTATCTACCATCTCCCTCATGCATACACTTTCATCCACACTCTCCACACTGTCTCTCAGACTCTCTCTCTCTCCATTGTCTTTTCCTCCCTTTCTACTTTGATCCTGAGGACAGGACAGAGGCCAAAGTGGCTGCTTACAGAGGACTTTGGTCAAAGGCTGTTTGCAGAATGGGCAAACTAAGGGCCTTCAAGTGTTCACGTCATGTGCTACAGGTACAGACCTCCTGAGTTTATAAGGGCCACCTTCAAACCCGAACACAGAGCATACATATCTTAAGTTCTCCAAAAATTACCTCCTTGGATGAAAACTTCTAAATCTTCCAGCTGGCATGAGCACGTCAGTTATCCTTCCACCCCCAAACACTAGCTGAATATAGTTGCCGCAGCATTTTCGCCTGTGACTGTGGCAGAGTTATTGGTCACAAATGATGCGGGTCTGGTTTATGAATTACAGTGAGAATTCTGCTCGGGTGTTTAAGAACACGGCATTCAAATATTGATCTGAGTGAGTGGCTTTGCAACTAAACAAGTTGTGCCGAGAGAGATCTATCCCAAGGATTATTGCTTCTTGCATCTCGGCTTGGGAGAAGCAATTGAAGTCTGAAGCCAGAACGGCAGGGGTCAAAACGAGCCTCTTACAAGTGCCTTATAGGATTTTAGCTTGAATTGATTTTCTATCATCCATGGAACATTTGAAATATGGTCATCTTATTCCCATTTTGGTGTATTAATACAAAAAAAGCTTTGGAAAACAGAAAAGTCCAAACTTGCTATTAAGTGAAGAGGAACTAAAGTGGTGCCCTACTCCCAGCTGATTTCTGGTGTAAAACAGACCATTTCTGAAAATGTAATTCACAATCTGCAATACCAGGAAAAATAGAGTCCCCTGTTATCAGTTTCAAGGAACAGTCAGCACAGAGAGCATTTATATGACAGAAAGTAATACCTCCATTTTAAAAAATGATAATCCTGCCTTTGGAAGGACAATGATTGTCCAATGAAGGACAATCTTACTACTTTTTTAAAAAAGAAAAGTCCTTTGAAAAACAATCTGGAAAATTAAAAGCAGCAGGACCAGAAAGTAATATGTCTCAAAAACAAAATGCAAGTGATATCTGTGCTGCCTGAATGCCCCACTGAGTACGGCTCATAGCTGCACCCCAAAATGGAGGAAATCTGTTGGCAAATAGACTCTGACCTCTCAAGTGCCTGATATAATGGCATGCTTCAAAACAACATTTTAAATGCAGCTTGGCTTGGGTGAATACTCTGGAATACAGTTGTGGTTTATTTTGAGGCAGGCACTTATGTTGCAGTCGCCATTACTGCAGGTCAGCCTAAATAGGCATCTAGCAAGCAGTGTGTAGGTGAGTAAAAAGCCCACTTCTGGATGCTGATCTTATCCAGAAGTTTACCGTAACCTGTGCAAAAGTAAACAAGTGAGACAAATCCCTATGGCTGAATAGCACACCTTGTGCCACACAGACCAGATGAACTGTGTTATCCTTCATTGCTAGAAGATGGTGGGTAAAGGGAATTGCATTTGTTTACTTGTTATATTTATATCTTGCTTTTCCTCTAATGCAATTGTCATACATGGGATTCTTCCTCATCAGTTTAGTTTTATAAGCTGCAAGGCAGGTCACACTGACAGTGATTGGCCCAAGGTCTTCCAGCAAGTTTCACACTTTGTTGAGGAGTACAACTTGGTTCTCAAGCGCATGGCTAACACTTGCTGTTCCACACCAGGCTAGCTGTCTTGTGTGGGACAGGGGTACTGCCAAATGGTGCTGAATCAATGATATAAAGGTTGCATCAATATGCATGGTCTACAGAGAGCAAAGTCACAGCTACAATTACAGTGATCAATATTAAAGCTACACTAAACATGAGGGTGGCATATTCAACAAGCAACAGTCATTATATTTTAGAATGATACATCTCAAGAGAACTGAAGGGAAAGGAATTACAAGGAAGAAGAGAAGGACAGGCAATGGAAATGGGCTATACAGCTTCCAATGTACATCAAAAGAATTAAATATGGATCAAGGATTCCTACCACACTATCTCTACTGATACGCTATACAGTATATCACAGAAGTGAGTACACCCCCTCACATTTCATAAATATTTTAGTATATCTTTTCATGTGACAACACTAAAGAAATGACACTTGGCTACAATGTAAAGCAGTGAGTATACAGCTTGTATAACAGTGTAAATGTGCTGTCCCTTCAACATAACGCAACACACAGCCATTAAGGTCTAAACCGCTGGCAACAAAAGTGAGTACACCCCTAACTGACAATGTCCAAATTGGGCACAAAGTGTCAATATTTTGTGTGGCCACCATTATTTTCCAGCACTGCCTTAACCCTCTTGGGCATAGAGTTCACCAGAGCTTCACAGGTTGCCACTGGAGTCCTCTTCCACTCCTCCATGATGACATCACACAGCTGGTGGATGTTAGAGACCTTGCGCACCTCCACCTTCCGTTTCAGGATGCCCCACAGATGATCAATAGGGTTTAGGTCTGGAGACATGCTTGGCCAGTCCATCACCTTTACCCTCAGCTTCTTTAGCAAGGCAGTGATCATTTTGGAGGTGTGTTTGGGGTTGTTCTCATGTTGGAATACTGCCCTGCGGCCCAGTCTCCGAAGGGAGGGGATCATGCTCTGCTTCAGTATGTCACAGTACATGTTGGCATTCATGGTTCCCTCAATGAACTGGAGCTCCCCAGTGCCGGCAGCACTCATGCAGCCCCAGACCATGACACTCCCACCACCATGCTTGACTGTAGGCACGACACACTTGTCTTTGTACTCCTCACCTGGTTGCCGCCACACACGCTTGACACCATCTGAACCAAATAAGTTTATCTTGGTCTCATCAGACCACAGGACATGGTTCCAGAAATCCATGTCCTTAGTCTGCTTGTCTGCAGCAAACTGTATGCGGGCTTTCTTGTGCATCATCTTTAGAAGAGACTTCCTTCTGGGAAGACAGCCCTGGAGACCAATTTGATGCACTGTGCAGCGTATGGTCTGAGCACTGACAGGCTGACCCCCCCACCCCTTCAACCTCTGCAGCAATGCTGACAGCACTCATACGTCTATTTCCCAAAGCCAACCTCTGGATATGACGCTGAGCACGGGCACTCAACTTCTTTGGTCGACCATGGCGAGGCCTGTTCTGAGTGAAACTTGTCCTGTTAAACCGCTGTATGGTCTTGGCCACTGTGCTGCAGCTCAGTTTCAGGGTTTTAGCAATCTTCTTATAGCCTAGGCCATCTTTCTGTAGAGCAACAATTCGTTTTTTCAGATCCTCAGATAGTTCATTACCATGAGGTGCCATGTGGAACTTCCAGTGACCAGTCTGAGAGAGTAAGAGCGATAACACCTGCTCCCCCTTCACACCTGAGACTTGTGACACTAATGGGTCTCATGACACCAGGGAGGGAAAACAGCTACTCGGGCCCAATTTGGACATTGTCAATTAGGGGTGTACTCACTTTTGTTGCCAGCGTTTTAGACCTTAATGGCTGTGTGTTGCGTTATTTTGAGGGGACAGCACATTTACACTGTTATACAAGCTGTATACTCACTGCTTTACATTGTAGCCAAGTGTCATTTCTTCAGTGTTGTCACATGAAAAGATATACTAAAATATTTATGAAATGTGAGGGGGTGTACTCACGTCTGTGATACACTGTACCTATTCATAGTCTTCAGTATGAGTTTATTCACAGTCTTCCATATAGTTACAACTAAAAAGTTATTTTGCTTGATATAAACCTACTTCAGCACAACTATCTAACTGCTGATAGCAGAATGTCTATGTAATCATTGCCTATGTAACTGTTACCCTCTTTTTTCAATTTTATTTGGTTCCCAGCCCTACTCCATGTACTCTATATACATAAAACTGTGGCCTAACTGTTATGGTTCATATGTCTGAGAATGAACCGTAAGAATGTTGCAGTTGCACCTTAAACAGGAACAGATTAATTTCAGATTGTAATCCATGAAAGCACACACTGAAATCTCAAATATGAAGAAATGTCTGCATTTTTGGTAAAGTCGTATCCAAAATGAACTGAAAACTCTTGCCCATCCCTGTTTTCCACTTGTAATGGCCCACACTGGTGCACTGCATAATTATGATAAGGTCACCCTAAAAGTATTTAACACGGTCTGTAATTAAAGCAATAACCACCAGCAAGACAGAAAGTATGCACCCTTCCCTCCCCTGCCCCATCACTACATAAATTTATATTGGAAGAATTCAACAGAATATAGTGTAATCTCCACCAATAAATTATATGTTGTACCGAAGCCGGGACTGATGCTGACAGTGAAAATGTTGTAACAACCAGGGGAAAATACATGTCAGCTGTATCTGTCTCTCTCACACAGAGAGAGTATTAAGAGTATTGGCAGAAACTGTCAGAAGAAGAAATATGTCAACCACGCTGAACCATCTGGGCCAGACATGTTTTTACTGTAGGTGAATCTGACTGGAAACCAAGAGCTGCCCATGTGAAATCCCACTGTAAAGACAGCCAATGGGGAAAGGGTTGTATCCATTCGGTACCAGCTGACATATGAAAACTCCAAAGACAGGACCGGCACTACCATTAGACAGCAGATGTGGGGGACAGCAGCAAGGTTTAGCAGGACAAACTGTGTATCATTTACCTCTTGCTACCATACTATATAGCGATATTTTTTCCACACTGTCAGTGTTCCTCAGATTCAATTGCCATTCCATTCAGTATTTGCACGTAAAGTAGAAAATGTCACTATCCTTTCCTTTCTTGCAAGTGGCAAGTGTCTTGGATGGGCTCTGCCAAAAGAGATTATAAAACCAATTCACATTTCTGGTTCCTTTGATTTCTCGCACTGTGAATGTATCAGTTTCTTAAAGGAAAAATAATCTCGATGAAATACATGAGTTCAGCCCCAAAGGCATGTGAATGTTTTAGTCCTTAAAAGTCCTAATGGAATCCAGAAGTCACGACTGGTAATGGCACCGAAGTCTGTAATTATGGGTTCAATCTACTAATTTATCCAACTCATTACGCTGAGGTGTGTTATGAATCAAGTCTGATTTCTCTGGGAGGTTCTTCTCTGGTTCAGGAAGTTCAAAAGACCAGCCACCAAAAGCTATTTTGACATATAAAACTACTTTGTATGTTTATATGCACAAATCTTTTTATTTTAATTTATATTTTATTAACTCTTTGCTGACGGCAGTGAAATTATATGAACACAAAGGCAGCTACTTATATAGTTTACTTTCCACTTCAGGCACCAGGATGGGACATTTTAAGTCCCTCCAGGTTCTATATGGATTCTGCTTTGTCACAGAATCTATACAGATCTAGACTTACAGACACTTTTCAACACTGTCCTCTGAAGAGTTGTTTACAATCTCCCCAGGTTTGCCACTTACCATGTGCATTTTCTTAACAGACAAAAAAACCCCTATGAAATTCAACCATGAGGATAAATAGCAGAAGTGATAGGAGACTGGCTCTCAGGGAGGGGGCATTATAAGAAATGTAAATTCAGCATTTATTAAAGTATTCACCAGGCTGCTAATTCTCAATATGTTGGAGTTCTAATGTACTGAAAATATCCTAGAACACATTCCCGAGGCTTCTTTTTAATGGAGAAATATCTTCTCTATCTGGGTTACTTGAGGCCAAAATTGTGTCTTGCAAAACTTTTATATGGCAATTAACCCACATTCAGATTGAAAAACCTCTGTTTTTCTCAGATGTTAGTATGAGCACTGTCTTTGGAAAGATATGCAAATATAAACTGAATGGGCTTTTTTCCCCTCCCTGCATTTCCATAGTGACCAGAGAGCAGAGCAAAAAGCTGCTTGCCACCCACAGGGTGGAGCAACACCTAAATCCATCTGTCAGGTTAAATATGGCGTTCACAAATCATTATTAGAAGTGGAGAAAGAAATAAAAACTAAGGAAGACTAGAGACAATATACTCTATATCTCAGGGTGCAATCATATAGAGAAATAGCTCCCATTTTGGACCACTTGTGGCATGGTCCAGTGTGAATTGTTTCCTGACGATCATATGATGATCACACACCAGCCCAACCTTGATTTGTGCCCAAGCTGGACCTTTTTGGACCACCAGCAGGGCTATTCTCATTTTCCGGCAAGCAGGAGCAATTCCCGCATGGACGGAAGAGTCACTTCCAAATAGTTTTGTACATCTCCAAGAGGAAGATCACTCCGAGCAAAGTGACCCTTTCTGGTGCAATCAGACACAATCATTTCTCACCATTGTTGTTGTTTAGTCGTTTAGTCATGTCCGACTCTTCGTGACCCCATGGACCAGAGCACGCCAGGCCCTCCTGTCTTCCACTGCCTCCCGGAGTTGGGTCAAATTCATGTTGGTAGCTTCGGTGACACTGTCCAACCATCTCGTCCTCTGTCGTCCCCTTCTCCTCTTGCCTTCACACTTTCCTAACATCAGGGTCTTTTCTCACCATTAGATTGCACCTTTAAAAAATGAACTTAAAGTCTTGTGACTGCAGCACAAAGTTGGGGTGGAGGGGAGGAGAGAGAAGGGACAAGAAACATAGAGAAAGGCAGGCTCCCTGCATTGCCCTTTGAAGATGGAATCAAAGAGAACTGTGCCCTTTGCTGTTTTAAAGTCCCTTCCTCCTTTCCTGTTGACTGCCTTCAGAGGTCCAGTGAGACTTTCCCTTGGTGACTAGAAAAAAGATTGGAAATAAAGATAAAGCAGAGCATCACACAGTTCTATGCACTGCTGTTCATGCTGTTCCAGCCCTCCTGCACCATTCAGTCTATGATCTGGCCTTTCCATTTGCATTTCTCCATTCACAGAAGTAGGGTCTTTATACTCAGCTGGAAAAGCACAAATACCATCAGAGACCAAGACAAGGATCAGATTGGAGTGTCACTAAAAGGCCACAAGCTCAGTCAGTACTGATCTACCTTCTATTCAGGCATGGAGTGCATTGGGGAAATCCTCTGCACATCTTTACCCAGGACATTTGGAAGCATGGTGTTGAGAGGTGTCCAGGCGTCACTCTGTTAAGCTAGTGCTATGAAGGAGATGGAACAAAACTCTCCCAACCCTCTTCATAGCATTATCCTAGAGTCAATGAAATCATACTCATGTCATGCACACAGCACTATCAGTGTACAGGTGTCAACTTTACAGGTAAGCTCAATGCACATTTATTAGAAGTAATGTTGGTAGATATGCTCACTTACTTATGCAGGAAGAAGAAGGCCTTTCTCTTTAGGCTATGAAAATATAGCTACATAATCACAGCAGGATGAACACATCTGACCCATGCCCCTTTTGCATGTGTCCATCCATATACACATCCCATTTCTACACTACTCTAAAAAATAATGATGATAACAAAGATAATCATGGTGATAACTCTGCATGAAAACTTGTAATCATATTTAAATATGTGTTTTGTATATGTCTCATCACAAATTATACATTTCCCAATAGTTTTTTTACATCTCAAAATATGCATTTCCCAATGCATTTTGATGGGTTTTGAGCTAAAAACTAAGTCCCAGCACATGGAGAACTGTAATCTCTAATGCATCGCTATGTTCTACTCTGCACAGTAGACTATGACAGCTGATGATCAGTTGGTATTGGCATGTACCAAGACTATATTCCTCAACCATCCCCATTCTACCAAGGCTGCCGTATGTTTCACCATTTCATTTTCAAAGGGCTGGAGAAGAAAACCTTAGTACGTTCTTAAGGTACAATGCAAGCAGACATTGTGCACTGCAGGAAATGCCAAGTGGAGACACATGCCAGAAAGGTGACTAGTATAGTGCTAGATGGGTACACACTGCTGTGCCCATGTAGATCCCTGAGCAATGAAGGACTCTGAACTGAATCCTCTCCTTAATCCTCTCTTGTGCTGGGAAAGAAGTAAAGGAGCACTGGATGCTGCTCTCCACCCTAGGCTGGCTGAAGACATACTCGTATTGCTGTCTGTATTGAAGGTCAGACACCAGCTCGACTTGCAGATGAGTCTTACTTCAATACTAATCACAGAACATTGTCTTCTGTGGCCCCTACACGAGTTGGTTGCCTTATGCATCTGCATCAGGCTGTGTCCAACACATAGAACTGTCCTCCAACATGCCTATTGAGTTATGGATGGGCCCAAAAACACCTTTCCCCACAAGACTGTTTTTGTGATTCTCAGCCCTTGGTGGTCCCTTCTTTTGCCTGTTTAAAAAAAAAAGGGAGTGAAGGGCAGTTTCTGGAAAACTCTAGTAGTGGCAAGTCATCTTTTAAATCAGATATAAACCCTTTCATTACTTAACATCCCAGAATACCCATTTTTAAAAACTAGAAGACGACTTCTAGCCTCCTCCTGTTCATTTTTTTCTCTCCTCTTCCCCCCCCCCCCTTTCCTTTCTTTCCTTTATTTTTGCCATTTTTGGCCATCTGGAGGCCCTCTACCAGTCTCAGAAGCAACAAATTGGTCTCTAGAATCATTGTACTATAGTTGACTGTCCCTGCTCTGAATCAATTATTGAATGCAAAACCAACACTTACATAAATCCCACAATTCAACAGATCTTGCCTAGTTGGCATTAATAAATGGATTTATGTCCCCGACACCCTTTCTCATTCCCAAGAATCTGATGCCTGAAGCAGATACTTTAGTTTGCCTAATGCTATTGCTGGCTCTGCCTTCACCTCATCCAAACCAGAATTGCCAAATTATACCTCATTGAAAGAGTGAACAATCCATGGGCTAAAGTGTTCAGTGGAAAAGCACAAAACAGTAATTTCTGAGCCTTCTGCCATCAAAGGATGAGTGCAAGCTGAGGCAGGGGACTTTACAAAAGAAAAATCATCCAAAGAATATTGATTTATTTTTCTTTTAATCCCAGCATGGGATATATTTCTGCTCAGTAGCATGCCTGGGTCATTATTAATTTATCAGCATGTCACAGGCATTTACCATCACTATTTTAACAGAGATCTAAATTGACATTGATGTCCACTTAGATCGGATTAGGCCTGGTTCACACACAGCTTCTCTGCGTTCACCAGGCTGAAACCATGGGTTTCTGCCTGCTGCTTTCCCACACTCAGAACCAAGGGCTATGTGAGAAACTCCTTCAGGGCCATCCTAAAACCTTTCCTGTTTGAGTCAAATGATATGGCAGCAGTTTTTCCCTTCCTTGTACAGAAGTTGATTATATATCGAATGGAAGTTGAATCTTACATTGGAAGTTACATCTTACATGGCAACGAGCTGTGGTCCTCCACAACTTTTGAAGACAGGATAAAAGTAAAGGAGGTCCAGGGCAGAGTGTATGGAACACACAGTATTGACCTCTGAGAGAGGGCAATAGCCAGGGGGTTCAGAAATAATTGGGGGGCGGCTGTTGCTAATCTCAGCATCTGCCACCTGGGATGATTGCTTTGGCATGTCTGATTGTAGAACCAGATCTCATGTGCCTTTCAATTTATCAGAACTGCAATACTCCCAAAATTATTCATTCTTGCTTCATCAGCAGGTGCTGAATGAGTAAGTGACACAAATCATGCAGGGTCTATTAATAGAAACACATTGCCAACACTTGCCCCCCACCCCCACCTCTTACTTTTCTCATGGCAGGTTGGCCTTTAGCAGACAGCTGAATAAAACAGACCAAGGACATCATAATCAGCCAACTTGAGGCCACAGACGAAACAAGCAAATCACATATAACAAAACAAAATTTTGCTCAACAAACTTGCTGCATGAAGATTAGAAAATTACTCATTCAGATTAGGCATGTGTCACATGAGCACCAGGGCAAAAATAAATAAAGAAGCTGCCTATAACACACTGGTTTGCATTATGTAGGTTACAGGAATGGGGAGAACTGGTGTAACGTAGAAACAATCCTGCCTTCTGATTTGGAACTGATGACCTTCTGGTTCAATTTTTCTATTTCTTCATGAATAATAAGAACCGTCCATCAGCCTGATATATATGGACCACTGAGCTTGGCCTGCACATTATTGCAGGAACAGTAAATGTGCGGTCTTCTCCCATGACGACTTACCATAGGTTTCTCTGGCTAAAGTTATTGAGAGTTATACTCCAATAATGTGTAGACTATAACTCTCAGTGTCTATATAGAAGGGGTCCAGGTGGTAACTCCCCTTCGACATACTCAGAGGCTACATTTTCTGATGAAAGGAGGTATTTTTCATGCATGGCTCACTGCGTTTTTTCAACTCATCTGATTTGTAGCTTTGCCACCCTTTAAATCATCATCATCATCATTAGGAGCTGTTTCTTGATTATTATTTGAGTTAAACTGGCAGGCGCCATGACAAAGTAATAATTACAAGGTTTTAACACAGCAGGAAAAACTGAGGAAGAACTAATCAACATTTTAAGTAGTTGTCAGGATTTTAATCACATATATACTTTAGGTCCATTTGAGCTTGAGAAGAAGAGGCACATTCCAATCTTTAGCTACTTTGGTATTCAACCAGCTTTATTTCTTTATAAATGCCACTTTTGACCCTTTATTGGAGAGACTAATCAAGGATACATCCTCTAATGAAGAGATGATGTTTCATTATCAGAGCCGTTTGGCTTCATTAATGGCTTGGGGGAGGATGTTGGTTCTTCGTTTTAAAAAATGTGCAATACAACAAGGAAGAAGCATTTAAAGCAAAGCCCTTCACCCCAGCTTCTTAAATTCTACACACAGTTATGGAAGGTTTTTCAAATAGATCTCTTGTAGCTTGCAACTTTTACAGGTGCAAGCATTTGCAGGTGCAAGTATTTCATTAATACAAGGATAGACTCAGATAACAATACAGTTGAGTAAACAAGCAAAGCAGCCCATGGGATTTGTTCTTGCAGGTATCTTTACCAACAGCCTGATTCTGTCCATGCCCACCTGGAAATGATAACCACTTGGTCCATTCCCAGTAAAATTGTAGACAATGTTCAAAATTGGGAAGAAATATATGGCACTGCTTTGCAGGGTGGACGTTTACTTAGCCCCCTCCCATCCATGCCAAAACTAAAATGATGCAAATGATACGTTCTTGTATTACTGTAATCACAGCCAGCCCTATCATTCGGCAGTTCGGGGAGGCCATCCCAAGTGACAGAGGCTAGAAGGTGGAGAACAGCAACAACAAGGTGTTGAAGGCTTGCCTTACAATCTCTAACTATGTTTGCTCTTTTCATGTATGTTGTCCTACATGCAGTGCTGAAGTAAGAGTCAACTGCCTGTGTAGTCAGCTTCTAGATGTGGAATTAATGAGATAACAGGTGGGAAACCCCCATCCTGTCCTTCTCCTCAGATAGACATGTGCCTTGCACTAGCCCTGAGAGTAATTCTCACAGTGTACATCCTGGCACTCATTTTCTCAGATGAAAACACTTTCTTTACAAGTCCAGATAGCCTTGTCAATACTAAGCTGCCATCTCAGTATGATTGCTTTCTCTATCATCTTCACTGTTCTTTTCTATTCTCCATTGTCCTGTCCGGTGGTGAGTTTCCAAATTCATTAAGTTTAATAGTATTAAATCAGAGTATCTTAACGGCTACAAAATTGTTCTTGGGTTTTGTCACGTCATAAGTTAAGGGCTTCTTGACCCAAGCTATAAAATGCTAAGCTTGTTTTTAAAACCAGGCTCCTTAAAGAACTGTCTCTCTCCTTCATCGGGGTTAATAATGCTTTTCCCTGCCAGATGAGCCCTTAATTGTATCTGTGTGGCTGTCTTAAGTGTAATGCTCATCAAATGCAATTTCCTTGTGCACCGAAGCCCGGAGCATGATGGAAAGGGCACCAAGTGAATCAAGGTTGGTTCTGGCAAATGAATTCTGACATTCAGCATTTATGTCACTTATCACCAATATGCATGAGAAGTACCTGGATAAGTAACAAAGAAAGTAGGAGAATCTTTGTCTCTCCAGCTGTTTTGGATTGCAGCTACTAGAAGATGGAACTCATGTAGACAATGGTTTTTAAAAAAAGGGAATTATAGCCTAAAATATTGGGAGTACTAAAGATCATCTGATCTGCTACACTAACAGCATCTGACTGGAAGGGCAAGTAAGCAAACTCTGGGGCCATAACTAAGGCAGAGAAACCAGGGCTTTGCCCCAGGTACCAACATTTAGAAGGAATTGAAAATGGAAGGTGAATGTACTGGTGAGTGCTAGGAAAATAGACAACAACACTTTGCAGTGCTACTCACTTTCTTTTCTTCTACTTTTAACACAGAAACTTCCTGTTTTGAGGAAAATGGAGACTTGTAACAAGTTTCACATATGACAGCAACATACAGTATGTAGTCATGTGCTGGGCAGCAAAGTAAGCTGCCTAGCATGTTAGACACCACAGGTAGGTGGTGCTCATCCTAAGCAGCTTCATTCTCCCAAACAACAGCCAGACCCACACACATACCCCGAATTTGCTTTGTGCCAATCATTTCCGAAATCTCTAAAAGCTTCACAATTTTCTGTGTTCCAACAGTACAAATTATGCCTTTCAGATTCCACTTTGTTGGTAGATGCAATGTCAGTTACTTTCCACAAGTGATGGAAGAAAACCTAAGCAAGGAGTGTTATCATTTTGCTTGGCAGAGCAGAAGGCAATGGCCGTTGGTTGGTTGGTTGGTTGTTATTGTTGTTTTGAAAAAAGCTCCTTTCTTCTGACTCTCTTCATCCAATTTTATATATTCTGAGAATTGCTGCATGCGAGGCTGTCTCACTCTGGAATACTGTTTGGTTTTCAAAATGTTCCACTTCTTAAGATCCACCCTTGCCTTCGGGAATGTCAAAACACTGCTGAGGCAAGTAATATGTTGAAGTTGTCTTCTGGTGTATCTGAATTGGTATGTTTCATTTTGGTTTTATTATTATGTTTAAAGTTTTTTTAAAGTGTTGTTTGTTTTATTGTGTTGTGAACTGTCCAGAGTGGCCTTAGTAGCCAGATGGACAGTATAGAAGTTGGATGGATGGATGGATGGATGGATAATATTCAAAGTATTAGGTCACCATATGTTGCAGTTTATGGCAACCTTTGAGAATGGTCCTATTGCATGCTATCATCATGTTGCTAGCCCTGACAAAGGCAATATGATGATATATAGGCTACGAATCACACAACCTCACACTCTTGGTGGAAAACCAAGAAAAATCTCCCCTTTTCCTCTTACCTAGAAAACTCTGAAAAGGGTTGCCGTAAGTCAGAATTGACTTGACAGCATATTATTATTTTCAAGGTAACATGTTACTTGCTTGTTTTTTGCTCCTTTTAAATTATTAATTTTAAATGGCTGGAAAAAAAAAACACAAATTAGCAATGGCTACCCACTGCACAAAATAACCCTCAAGCAACGTAGACGCCAGCTGCCAGATACCTCAGTTAGTTAGGTATCTGTCTGTAGAGTCAAAAGTTGGGAGTTCAGTTCCCCATTCTGCCTCCCAGAAAAGTCGGCCTCTGTGGCCTTGAACAAGCTGTTCCCAAGGAAGGGAATGGTGAACAATTTCTGAGTACTCTGTAGCTACAAAACTCCTTAAAAGGGTCCCCATAAGTCAGAATTGGCTTGATGATACACATACCACCACTGATATAGATGCTATGACCTACACCAAAACATAACAGTGTTACCAGTTGTTATATTATTTGTAAAAGTAACAATGATAGTATAATCATTATGCAGATAGTAATACTTCAGAAGCCTGTGTTTGCACAGTTAGCATTTATCCCTGAAAAAGAGCTAATTCCAGTGTAAACCAGAAAATCAATCTACCTTGTTCACCTGGGTATCAATGTAAAATAAGTTGCTTCATTATTGGAATGATTCCTGGCAACATCAGCTCACCTATTTCTACAAGATTTATTTGTCAAAAATATTGAAAACATGTGACCTTTTGTGAAGTTACAGGCCCTTTTCAGTTAGACAGAAATCAGTCTTACAGCTATGCAAAATCTGTAGGCACAAATGCTTAAAAATATATGAAAACTGAATTTACATTGCAGGCGACTACTTAAATCATAATTCAATCCAAAATACAAGAGCATAGAAGGTACAATAAAAATATCAAAAATAATGTTCTAATTACATTCTAAAAATGCAGGAGCTTATAGCCTAAAAAGGCACAGTCAAAAAGCAGAGAATACATCTCTAAAAGACATCATTAAAAAAATTAAAAGTATTATAGCGTCCAGCAGTTTTTAGCCTAATAACACATTACTGAGCACAAATGAAAAATATTCGAAGTGCCCATCCAGCCAAGTCAATTTGAACCTATGGAGGAAAATTCATATTGTCCTCGTCTGTGCTGAGGCACTGCTGTGAGCTGTTCTCTGATGTCTGGTGCCCAGTATTGGTAACGTTGGTCTCCAGTGTGTGTGGTGTGATATGTTTTTGTTGTTGTTTAGTTGTTAAGTCGTGTCTGACTCTTTGTGACCCCATGAACCAGAGCACGCCAGGCCCTCCTGTCTTCCACTGCCTCCCGGAGTTTGGTCAAATTCATGTTGGTCGCTTCGATGACACTGTCCAACCATCTCGTCCTCTGTCGTCCCCTTCTCCTCTTGCCTTCACACTTTCCCAACATCAGGGTCTTTTCCAGTGAGTCTTCTCTTCTCATGAGATGGCCAAAGTATTGGAGCCTCAGCTTCAGGATCTGTCCTTCCAGTGAGCACTCAGGGTTGATTTCCTTCAAAATTGATAGGTTTGTTCTCCTTGCAGTCCAGGGGACTCTCAAGAGTCTCCTCCAGCACCACAATTCAAAAGCATCAATTCTTCAGCGGTCAGCCTTCTTTATGGTCCAGCTCTCAGTTCCATACATCGCTACTGGAAAAACCATAGCTTTGACTATGCGGACCTTTGTCGGCAAGGTGATGTCTCTGCTTTTTAAGATGCTGTCTAGGTTTGTCATCGCTTTCCTCCCAAGAAGCAGGCGTCTTTTAATTTCGTGGCTGCTGTCACCATCTGCAGTGTTATGTTATGTCCCCATATTTATATTTCTCTCAGTTGTTTACATTTCCCTTCAACTGAATTTTGCTGATGTAGTAAATTATTGAACTCTATAAATGGTCACAAAAGAGTCAATGAAAAATTCTACTGATTTTACCAGGGTGGCAAAGTATGACCCTCATAAATTGTGAGGCTGGCAAGTTGCTAGTATGACAAATAATAGCCTTTTTTAAAAAATAAAGGGGTCCCTGCACCTGCAGGAATAACTAACTGGCCCCATAGTAATTTACTTAGGTATTGTTCTACTGAGTAGGTAAATTGCCATGAGTGTAAAGTGCTGGTGAACGAAGTTGGTCAGGCACCAATTTGCTGTATCTGCATGTTCGGACTCCAAGAGGTTTTTTCCCCTTAATTGTTTTGCATTTCCTTATCATGTGTTTACTTCCACACTCAAGTATGAAAGAGGTTCTTTTGCAAGGCAATGCTATTTTTATGTTGACCTTGCCTTCAGATTTGGCTGGAGAGCTGATAGTTTTGCAGTGTTGTTTATAGTAAACTGTTGTACAAGCCTCATATTTAAAGCACAATGTACATTTTCGGAGTTGCTTTTTTAAACCCATCTTATTTTAACATGCCATACATTCAAAATTTCAAACCTTAACAAATTAAGTGTCTTACATTTTCACATTGCCTTATGAAATTTGGATGCCTCGTGCATTGATCTTCTATTAAATACCCGCTCTGTGATGCAACCCCCTCTTTGACATTACATTCACAATGGAATAGTAACACTTGTCACTTGCAGTCCAAACTGGAAGCAGAAACCAGAGTTTTGCCGTGGTTTGTAATTTTGAACTAGAAGGCAGACCATAGTTTGCAACTTCAAGTGTGTGAATGTGTCTCTCTGTCCATCTCCACTATACCTCTGAAACTGTGAATTCTGTCATAATTCAGAGACTATTCTCACTTGTGCAAATGCCAGATACTTTTGCTGGTGTTGAAATAGAGTTCACATTAACTAATTCAACCTAAGCTTTGAATGGGAAAAATAATAATATGAGATCAATATATGTTTCAGATTCTGCTAGCTGTAGTTTGGAGGAGCAATGGGGAACATGTGGCTCTCCAGATGCTGTTCGGCTGCTGTTCCCATGAGTCCTAGCCAGCATATCCAATGGTGAGGGATCATGTGAGTTCCACCCTGCTCTGGAATATATTCCATAGCTCTGTTTTGGAGTGTTGAGAACATTACATTGAACTGACCTGTTGTTTATACAGAAACATGCCATACAATGCTGTTTAAGATTCATGTGTTATTTGATTTGATAATCAATTGTATTCAAGTTTGTGTTTCAGTAAAAACCTAGATTTTAGGCTTGTGTTGCTCAAGATTTAATGTAAAATTAAGTTATCTCTTTGATCAATAATAAATGGTGCAAGTCCCTTTTTTTGGTACAGTCTTTGACTTTGAAAACCCATGTAATTTCCAATATATCTATAATACATTTCAGACTGCAAAGTTTTTACTCTTCAAACTGTAAAAAATGATGAGAAGGGAAAGAAAAGGCTTTATTCCTTGTACTTTCAAATATACCTTAGTACTGAAAAGAGCTTAAGGAAATGAATTGGAGCAAATATATGAGCGACATTCTAATAAGCACTGCAATAATGTACTATTAAGCCAATATGCTATGTTAAATATTTGACACTTTGCTGTTTCTGAGAGGTAGTTGGAACATAAGCCAGCTACCTTTCTTCTCTGCTGTGAAGATTAAAAAACCTTTAACTTCTTACCTAATGTGAAAACCTACCAATTCCCTCCATTTTGATTACCAAGCCTTTGATATGATTTCCCACACATAGACTTTTCTTTTCCTCATCAGCCTCTGAAACAGATAACTATTGAACCCATTTAAATATAATTCTCAAGGTTGGAGAAAACAGACATCCAGCCCAGTGTGAAGGCTGCATTTTAATTGTGAGGCTGATGCTGTTGTTTGGCACTTAAGCTGAGTTACTCTAGAAAAGGCTTTTAGATGGCTGGGTGCCTGCCTTTCCATGTATTGATCGTTTCAATCGTTTTCTTAATTCCTTTTATGTTTTGGTTGTAATTGTTTTGTCAATTTTAACATGGTTTGCCTTGGGTGCCATTCTTTGGTGGAAAGGTACTGTATTTTTCTGTGTATAAGATGATACTTTTCTCTAAAATATTTAGATTAAAAATTTAGGGTCATCTTATACATGGAAGTAAGGAGGGGGAGGGGTCAAAGCGCTTTGATCCCTGCTTTCGCCCTCCACTTTTTGTGAAGAAAGTGGGGGGGAAAGCAGGAATCATCAAAGCGATTCATCAAAGCGATTCCTGCTTTCCCCCTCCACTTTCTTCGAAAGAAAGTGGAGGGGGAAAGCACTTTCCTGCAAGGAAAGTGGAGGGGAAAAGCAGGAATCAAAGCGCTTTGATGATTCCTGCTTTCCCCCTCCACTTTCCTCGCAAGAAATAAATTCTGGGTTAGAAAAGTGGGGGGGGGGCATCTTATACATGTGGGCGTCTTACACGGAAAAATACGGTAGGTTAGAAATCCATCAAATAAATCAGAGGGGGAAAAAGACACTTGAAAGGGGTAAACATGACCATCCATGCAACATTTTACCACCAATCTCTATCACACATTTTACCATACATGTACCTGGAGTAGAAAGTAAGGTTTTTAAATCATACTTGGCAGAATGACATGAACAGCCATGCTATCTTAGCAGTGGAGCATTTCTCCTGGAATGTTTTGGGGCATCTTTGTGCAGACATGTTTTCTATAATCCAAAAATTGATTCCCCCCCTCTGGGCAGGTGTTTTGTGTCACTTGGTCCCTCTAACTGTGCTGGCTAACTAAGACATATTGACAGTTCCCTAGTGTGGTGATTGGTGCAAATTCCTTTTGATTTGGTTTTTGCAGTAAAAGCTTTCAAAACTTTGTATGTTTTCATAAATTCAACAGAGCATACTTAAAGATTGTAATAACGTGGGTGTTGGGAAACTGAAGCTGACAAATTCATCCATTCAGTCCGATAACTTTGAGTGCTTTCCTCTCAGCTTTGATTGCCTTGGTATTCAGCCATTTTTGTGGTGCTGCATTAGGATTATAAATCTCCCCTACCTTCCCCAAAAGCTCCTAATCTTTGACACTTATATGGCAAGCAGGTAGAATATACAGTAGTCTTCCCCAGTATGGGAATAGCCCAAACTATTGAATTTGGTCAATGAAGGCAGCTGCGATTTCATTCAGTTTGTTTTTGATAAGAACATGTCAAAACTGCTATGTTTTAATATAAGCTTTTGTGGAACATTGCCCACTTACTTCTTCAGACATAGGAGTAGAATATAGAAACTACACAGCAAAACATCTACTAAGAGACAGTGGTTGCTTGGTTGCACTAAGAGACACGACTGTCTCTTAGTGATTGTCAGTGAATGTTTTTCTCTGTAGTATCTGTATTCTACTCCTATATCTGATGAAGTGGGCACAAAAGCTTGTATTAAGATATAGCAGTTAGTTTTTAAAGTGGCACGACATCTTTCTTATTTTCTTTTGTTTTATGTTTCTTGTTGAAATGCTTGCATGAACTAACATGGCTGTAACTCTGAAAACTATGTCAAAACTGGAAAATTTATTCTTAAATTACGTGGAAAGAACTTGATTTTTTTTTTAAAAAATTGAAAGGTAAGGAGGAAACAAAGCTGACAAATGTGTCTGGCCCTACTCAGCAGTCCTACATATCTGCCACTTGTGTGACTGGCCCCATACCAAAATGTACCTGATAGATAATTCCTGGTGGCCTCAGAGCTGCAGATGTTGTGATATTGGGAAGCAGGTAGTAGATTTTTCTCCCACCATGGAACTTATTTAAAACGCACAGTTCATTTTGCTATGAAAAGTTAGAACCAATCTACCCATTCAAATGTACCACAGTGTACAGCTGTACTGGGTCTCTACCCCTTCAGAATGCTCACAAAGAATCACCCAAGTGAATCCTTCCCCAACTAGTGACACCAGGGATGAGAAGCATGTGGCCTGCCATGTTGTATCGGAACCATGGCTCCTGTAATTCTTCATACTTTGTTATATTGGCCCAGGACAATGGGAGTGAGGCCCCAATACTATCCAGAAGGCTACATATTCCCTAGCCTGGACTGCGTTATTATTTAAATAGTCCCATATCCTGCTGCATATCTCTACCTGTAAATAGTAATAATCATGTACTGTCAAGTCAATTCTGACTTACGATGCCCCCTTTTCAGGGTTTTCCAGGTAGAAAAGTGGTTTCCCATTCCCTTCTTCTGGGGGCACCCTGGGACTGTGCAGCTTGCCCAAGGACACATAGGCTGGCTCTGCTTCGCAAGAAGCACATTGGGGAACCAAACTCCCAACCTCTGGCTCTGCAGCCAGATTCCTAAATCAGTGAACTACAAGTGGGACATGATAATCAGCATAGCCACTGATCAAAGAGTTTCTTTTTCAATTTGGGATATGCACATCTTTGTCTCGTTGTGTGTGAGCCACATGCATCCAGTGCAACAGCATATTGGCCAAAGGGTAATCTGAGTATCTTGATGTGGAATCTTGAAATATATGGTATTTTCAAGCAATTGATTCTATAATTCTTAACACTGTATGTAAAAAGGCCTGTTTAAATCAGGGAGCAGACATAATGCAGAAACAGAATGGATTTTAACATTTATCCCACTTGCAGGGATTCTCTAACAGAAATTCATTAAGTGAACATCTTTCTGATGCAGCAGTAGGCCCTTGCACAGGTATATGCATCTTTAATGTATATATGAGGAAGACATTGTAATGAGGACACAGGTACTGTATATGAAAAGGTTTTATAACAAAGGTCAGGTCGCTGTAGCACAATATTCTTGCACTTAGCCTGAAGCAGAAATAGCAAGTACGATCCAGCCATTGTGCAATGGTTTCACATAGGAGCCACTGATTCTTCCTGATCACCCTTGAATCTGGTTGCTAAGGTCCTACATGGATCAGGATTTTCTGATTAAAACACCATTGTCCCAAGCACAGCATTGTTGAAGTGCAGGCTTGGAGGTCACCCAGTCCTGACCTTCTCACACTTTCCACTTTTCAATGATGGAAGTTCATAAATTGGCAATTTAAAATGAAAAGTGCATGAGGCTTAAGCATCCATCTACAAGATACAAGCTGTATAAATATTTCCTCCAAAGTTAGACAAAAGTAGGCCAGGATTCTTGTGTCACAGGATTTGAAAAAAAAAAAAAAATTACAAAAGATAATTGGGATCCAAACAAAAAGTATAGCTCAGACAAATTATTACCAATATTTCCTGGGATTCTATTATCTTTTGTGGCTAATCCGTTCCATAATCTTACCAAATATTTCACAAGTTGTGTGGCAACAATTACTTGCTTTCTTCAGTGTATTTGAATGCCTGACAATCTTATCTGGTAAACAGAATGTAAACATGTGTGACAGTTACAAAGTGTTTGGCTCCAGTGATTTCATCTTTAAAAGCTGGTTATGTTTTAAAAGTGGACTATTTCAAGGGACTAGGCAAAAGCCGGAACAGAACAGGGTGGAACGGCAAATTCTTAATAAAAACTGATGCCAAAAAAAGTGGAATGCAATAGACAAACATCAGAACAATATTTTAAACCTCAAATATTTAAAAAAAATATTACTCTTTCATTAACCTTTTATTGTCTCAACCCAACAAAATGGAACATGGTGGCCTGGAACAGCAACTTCCGAATAGGGTAATCAAACCAAATTCATGATATGTGTGACTTGATGAGACAGATGTAGCAAAAACCATAAACTACATTCCGTGTTTCGAGCAGAAAATTTTGGGAAAAAATACCCAGAAAGGTGACTTCTGAGTAGGGCAGCCCCGCAAAATTTACCCATCCCATCCAACTAGAGAGGACTGAAGCAACCAGTCCCAAAACACCCATGAGAACAACATTCCAGTACCTGTTCTAGGCAGAAAATCCATATTTCAAATATCAGCCGAGAACAACTTCTGAAGAGGACAGCTCAATGAAAATCACCCATCACAGAAGAAACATGAAACAAAGCATAAACAGCTTGAAGATGCAGTACAACAGTGTATACCCTCTCAGTCTTGTCTTCCCAGGCTAATCCAAAGTGATGGGCCTAGAATGGCTGGCAGAACACATACAGATAGTATCTCTTTTTCTGTGTATGAACTGTAGTTCCTGTGGAAGGTCAGCAGTTTGTTGTATTGCTCCCATCCAGTCATAGGAGACTGCTGAATTGGCTGCTGTCAGCAGCTCAGAAGATTGTGTTTATGGGAGTTTTCAAAAATGTGAAACTTAGACCCAGAACAGGCCCTGCCATGTGATTCCTGGAGCTATATTGTGGCTGGTTGCATCTCTCCCCTCTACTGGAAGAAGCCTGCTGTTCCCTCATGTGATGATGTGTTAATTAACTCTGAAACCCAGCCAGTCATCTCTCAGTTGAAGGTTCTCAGCCAAAGATCAAGGAGACGTATAGTAGACTACACTCCACAAATCATTCCTCTAAGACAAGCGAAATCATCCAAATCAATGTGAGGAGAATCAGTACAAACACTGATTCTCCAGTGTTTGTACTGAACTGAAATTAGCAGCCAGGTTGGACCAGATACAAGTCATGTTATCAGCTGGATGTTTTGTGAAAAATCAGAGCAGACTGTCAAGGACTCTCCAGTGCCCTTCGAAGTCTTGTGATCTTTTGGCTATGATCTCTTCACTTTATGGACAAATCTCCTCATCATACCAGGGGGACCAAACAGACTTCATTCAGCAAGAAACTGTGCTTAGAAGCAATTGTGTCAGTCTGTAAGTGTAGATCCATATTGGAAAGCCAAAGGAATTCTTTAAATTGGGTAATGCAGAGTCCCAGCATATACTGAAAGGATGCTGGTCAAATGGATTTTATTTATATATGTGTTTGAGTATAGGACTGGGACTTGGGAGGTGTGGATTCAAGTCCTCTGTAAACCATAGAATTTGTACTCATTTTGGATGGAGAGAGGGGTCAGGGAGGCCATACATGTGCATATGGAAAATCCCTCACTCAACAGGGGTGGAGGCCTTAGATACAATCTGTCTCTTATTTATCATGCTGCCCTTTCATCCATCCCCAGAAAGATTAGGACCACACACACCAGAAAGACCACTGTTAACGACCATTAACAACCCATGACAATGGGTGGAGAAGGACTGCAGAAGTGGGATTTTCACTCACCCCCAGTCCTTGGTCCATCTAATGGACCAAGGACTGGTCCATTAGACCAAGGGAAAGTGAAACCAATGTGGAGGATATATCAGGGATCTCCTACCAGCTCTCCTCAGACTGAAGAAACTACTTGTGTTCCACCGTTTTCTCTTTGAAGGAAAGGTTGGATATAAAGTACATGTGACTAAGTAATCAGACATATGAGTAAGCATGCTTATAAACTAAAACCAGTTTGTCCAGTGTATCCTGCACATATGCACCCTTGAATGTCTAGTGAGAGCAAGGGCGGGGTGAAAGCAATGTGTCTCTGTATTGCATGACAGGTGCTTCTGCTGGAACTGCTTGGGGCCACAGTGATTGTGGATGTGTTTACACAAAGAAATAACCTGCAATTTGGATCACTTGTGGAATGATTCAGTACAATCGATTTCCCAGCAAGATGCATGGGAAAATGTGCTCCAGCCCAACCCTAATCTATGCCAAAGCTGGACTTTTTCTAGGGCTTCTATTCTGGCATCAAGACAGGAGCGAATCCCCAGCAGAGAAGGTTGTTTTGTGACTTGCGGCATCAGTCCCTCCTTGCCAGATGGGGTGAGTGAATATCATTGGGCTGTCTTGCTTGGAAGTCATCCTTCTGAGCATTTTTTCCCCACAATATCGATTTTTCCACCTGGAATGAATACCGGAATATTGTTCCTTGGGGTGTTTTGTGGCTGCATACATCTATCCCCTCCATTTGGACAAGAGAAGTGAATATTGTCCTACTCAGAAGTCACAGTTCCAGGCTGTTGTTTTTTGCAATACTGATTTCCTGCCCGCAACGGGTACATAAATGTTCTTCCTATGAGCATTTAGGGTCTGGTTGCCTCAGTAACAACTAATCAGATGGAATGGGCGAATGTTGTTAAGTGGCTTGACTCAGAAATCACAATTCCAGCCTGTTGTTGTTTTTTGCATTATCATTTTTTCCGCCCAGAATAGGTACTAGAATGTTGTTCCTGGGGGCATTTGGAATTGGATGCATCAGTCCCCTCTAGTTGGATGGGATGGATGGATTCTGTTGGGCTGCCCTACTTGGAAGTCACCATTCTGGGCCTTTTTTGTATTTTTTTTTCAATATTAATTCTCTGCATGCAAGGGATGCTAGAAAATTGCTCCTGAGGATGATTTGTGGCTGGCTGCATCTGTCTCATCTAATCACATATGTGTCCTGAATTTGGTTTGATTATCCTACTCAGAAGTTCCCACTCTGGACCACTGTGTTCCATGATGGCAGGCTTGGGACAATAGAGTAGTATTTTTTAGGTTTGAGGTCTAAAATATTGTTCTGATGCTTCTCCATTATATCCCACTATTTTTGGCATCAATTTTTATTAAGAACCCGTTCTACTCTGTTCCAGCTTTTACCTAGTCCCCTATTTTCCCCACCTTTTTAAGTAAATGGATGAATTGAACCCTGGTGTCATTCTATTGGCATTTCAGAGTTCTTTTGTTGAATACCATCAATGAGTGTTGCTAAGTGTCCAAGAATGTACACACAGTTAATAACAGATTGCAAGCTTTTATGAGGCATAAACATTGATAAATGATCATCTAATTAAAACTGACATTGATACCAGTGTGCCAATTGTTCTGGTCTCTGTCAGGAAATGGTGGGGGACAAAATGATGTACTGTGGCCCACTGTGTAAGGGATCTGCCTGTTAAATCATTTTCCCTTCTGTATCCTTCCCCCCCCCCAGTCTAATTATTCCCCCCTTGTTTGAAATACAAATAAGAGCAGGTTCTCCAAATAGCTTTGAGATTTATAGCAAGAAAACACTATATGAGAGGTGAATAGAGGTGTGATATTACATCATTTCAGAAGCCACTTTTACATTTTAATTAACTCAGAGGTCTGTTATCACCAGATTAGCAGAATAAAGATATTTTGTTACAAGTTTACTTTGTTTTTTAAAAGCCTCTCTTTATATCCCATGGAAATGTTCTTCTCTAAACCTTGACAGGACTCACCCTACTTCTGTTCAATCTGTCTTGCTCGCTTTCTCTCTGTGCTTCTCCTACCTTGTGTGCTTTGCTTCTCCCCATTCTCTGCTTCCCTTTTTTAAAATCAGCCCCTTCACGAGCTTACATTCTTTTGGCATCGGGCCAATATGAGTGAAGTCCTGAAACCATCAGGAGAGCTGGGCAACATGCAGCCTTCCAGATGTTAGTGGACCACCACTCCCCTTATCCCTCAGCATTGGCTACAATTACCCCAATACGTTACTGAAATTGATCCTCACATGGAAACTATGGAATCCACAGACATCACATTTGTACTGAGGTTCTGTTGCAAATGAAAATTAGTAATAATTATTTAAGGTCCCTTGTTCCTCTGGCAAGGTCCTGGAAATGAGAATAATTGAAGAGGCCCAAACTGCACACAAGGTAAATTTGCAAACATGAAAGAGAGGTTTATTAAAAAGAGATAGAAAACGTTTTGCAAGACTGAAGATCTGGGGTCTCGTGGCCAAATACAAGCTTCTCAAAGAATACAAAGATACATGCATATGCTTTATAGGAATTAATTCACAACAAAACTGGACACAGTGTTTCAGAAGCAGAACAACAAGCTCTAGTTTCCACAGATAGCTTGACCGGCAAACTGCATGTGTGTTAGTTGTTGCATCCTTATAAGCGCCTTAGAGTTAGCCTTGTCACCTCCTGGACAATGATGGCCAGTCAGAGGCAAAAGGCATATTGTGTAAACATAATCATACAGCTTTGACATATTCGATGTTGCAGTCTGTATATGATAATGTTTAGGATGGGATGCCGACAAGGCTGCCAGCTTGTTTATCTGACATCATTTATTCAGCTTCAGACTCTTGAGGCTGGACAGACTCTAATGTCCTTGTAAGGGTGCTTTGATGAAACCTATGGCCCTTATCTGTTGTGGAGGCAAAAAAGCGACTTTCCAAAGCAACTGTGTCTCGTGAAGGTTGACCTTCTGTAATGTTTGCTTCAGGGTTTATGCTCTGAAGCTGGTGATGGGAAATAAAGAGAAATAAAATGAAAATACATTGAATACGTATTGGAATGAAAAAGGGGATCAATATATTTTTATTACAGTTCTGAAAGAAAAGAGGGAAGGAGAACCTTGCATATCATATTATCAGAATACTGACCTTGCCTTTTCTCTATAGCCTGCTAGACTCTGTTCTATGCTTGCACCAGAGCCTGACCACACCTCTAGACAGATAGGCAGTAGGCATACTGAATATGCAAAGCCCCAGGTGTTGTTTGTGCATTCCAACTGTGTTCACTGGTGTTCCATCTTCTTCCTCTCCAGATATGCAGTGTTGGATGTGTGTGAGTTGCTGCTATATGAACTGGATTCACTGTGAGAGCCAACTAGTTGAGATGATAAAAATCTGGGATTGTCTCTTGTCTCTTTAGTTTTACTTATTCATTGTAAAAAATGGATATGTCTACTTATTTGGAGACCAAGGCTGTGTGGATCTTTCATTCCATCCCAATTTATAGCTGGGATGGAATGAAAGATCCACAACCTTGGTCTAAGCAGCAGAACCATGCCTTCTTTTTCTTTCTACATTTTTCCTACACAGAATGGATTATCCTGGAAAAGGTCTTGGGTAGTCAGTTGAAACCCCCAAATTAAGATCACTTCCTTACTCGTTGCAACAATTTCTGACATACCCCATTTGTATTCATTTCATTCCCCATCTCTTTGTGATAACCACTAAAGTCCAGCCAAGTACTTCAAAAGCAGTGCTGGTCAAATACCTTATCAGTCAGAGACTGGATGTAATCAGTGACACTGATCCCTGTAATGAATTAGTTTTGGGATAATGAGTAATATAACTAATTGTTATAATGTTACTTCTTGAGCATAACAAGTAACATACTGTAGTTTCAAAAGTTACTTTTAAAACCATTTCAAAGCATTTATCAAAATGTTTTGATGTAATTATTCCAGTTTCAAGTCTGAAGGAAGTATTCTTGGTTTTGTCTTTTTAAATTTTTTATAAATGTTTCCAAGCTACCGTGTCAGAATTGGCCACTAGAGGGACCCAATATTTTTCGAGCCTGCTAGTAAGGACAATGCAATCCATCAATCATCTGCAACACAGCTAATTACTTTTACAGTCAAAGGAACCTTAATGACAATGGCAACATGGCTGTGAAGAAGTAGTGAGTAACATAAGTTCGTTTAAAAGTAGACCATTCTGAGCAGTGCCTCATTGCATCAGCACTGCTCCACGTGTTCCTAGAAAATGGCCCATTGTGCAGTTGGTGCCATTTAAAAAAATTTGCAGCCAGCCAACTTGTCAGCCATGTTGCATGCTCATC
Source organism: Intellagama lesueurii (assembly GCA_037013535.1). Classification (NCBI taxonomy): domain Eukaryota; kingdom Metazoa; phylum Chordata; class Lepidosauria; order Squamata; family Agamidae; genus Intellagama; species Intellagama lesueurii. The sequence continues at coordinate 98,613,070 of JBAJHW010000003.1, forward strand.
TCCCTTTGGAAGCCAAACTATACACTACAGATATGTCATCATTAGAACCGTGTATTCCTCAGGTCTAAAAGTTATCACAACTTTTAGTTTTAGTAATTAGAGTAATTGAATCTGGCAGGGTAACAGTTGGCAGGCTAATTATAACTACCTTACTATCTCCAGGCCATGATGAGAAGAGCTCCAACACAATTCTTCCACAACAGGTCAAACAGATAATTCTGACTCTGCGTGTAGTTACACAATGAAAATGAACCTGTAGCTGGATCAGGGTTTTTGAAATCAGGTTAAAGTCACATGGTAGTCACATTATAAGTAGCATTTAGGAAAAGAGGTTCAGAGAGAAAGAGAGAGCTGCTAGGAACTAGAAGGAGAAAGAAACCAGTGTATGGCTCCTGAAAATATTCTGGCCCTTTTCAATTCCAAGCAACACCAACCCAGGAGGGACTCTGGATGTTTATAAAGAAGCAAGGAGAGGATCTTGAGACATTTGCTCTCCCCCAAACCACTGAAAAATCCCATATGAAAATCATGTGGATCTGTGCCTCGGATTCATGTTTTTACACCACTTCAAAGACAGCTCTTTGCTCCTCACAGACTATATATCTCACCTACTTCTTGCCTACGACTCTGTACCTCAGACTTTACCATTAGCCTCCCTCACAATTTGCTAAATCTCAAGGTGTTCTCATATGCAAAAACTAATAAATCAATTTAACAAGTGAGTTAAATTAAATGACCCTTTTGCTGCCCAGTAAAATACCTTACTTTCTGACCAAAAACATGCTTCCCTGGAGAAAAAAAATCTGAGCTTCCATGTGCATCATGTAGTTACCTTCTAAAAAAACTGATTTAAAACATTCTAAACCCAATTCAAATATGGTTTTCACCCCTAATGTAGCCGGTCTCTCTGTTAAGGATTTAAACCCCTATTTATTTCATTTGTGCAGTCTAGAATGAAACATTTCAAAAGTTTTCATCCCAGTGGTGACAATATGAGAATTTGGGTGTTTTTTTCTTTTCTTTTTTGCTTTATTGGCGAAAACAATAAAACCCAGCTTTGCAGAAGTGTTTTTTGCACAATTCTCCCTTGTCTTTTGAAAAGACACTGTATCTTATGCAAAATATGACGTTTTTGTACCATCCACCTTTGGGGGTGGGCTAAAGAGAAGAAAATGCTGGTATTTTCAGTTTTGTACGGGAGTAAAAACTACTGAAAAGGTTGGCAGTTGTTCCACGTGGTGTCTTGATGTGTAAAAAACACGTTTTGTCACAAAAAATGAGGAAATATATGAATATACACTGCATTCTTATTCTCAGTTCAACCCATGTTCTGAAAATTATCAATGCAGTCCCTTTGTAACACTTGCTTAAACTTAAAAAAGCTTTATTCATAATTATGTGGAGGGAATTTTAAATACATAATTTGCCATAGCATGAAGCAGTTAGAGTAAGCAAAATGTTTACTACCAACAGTGTAACCTCACAGATAGAACTAGGTCTGACAACTGATATCCAAAGCCCTCTCCCTCAGATCCCAATACCCTTCCTGCAAATTTCATGGATTCCAGAATTTCATTCATGACTTGTGTTAGCTGTATCCAACATCCAACACATCACGTAGCATTCTAAAATTTCCCAGCTTTCTTACATCAGTACACCTTTGCTCTAGGTTCATTCCTCTGTGTTTATAACTTCAGCCTCCAGATTCACTACATTCTCTTTCCATATGCCTGCAATTTATTTTTCATATGGTCAGCCTCTCCAAATGATATCGGCTTTAACCGGCCCCTCACTAAGATAATTGTTTATATATTTCAAACTCCAGCAAAAGGAGCGCTACAGGTGGTGGAGTGAAAGAAAGAAATCGGACAGCATAGAACTGTAGAGAACAATGTGGATGAGGAAACAGGAAAACAGAAGAGTAAGTAATGATTCAGTGACCTAGGAAACTGCCTCCTACTATATGAGACCACTAGTTCATTTATCTCAGCACCAGCTTTGGGCAAACTCAATGAGCCCAGCGGCCATTTTCTACCATCCCCACAACCAGTAAAATTGGTTGTGCTAGATAGGAGGAGTACCTTGTCTGAGAAGAGAATGACATTCTCTGAGGGCTTGAGGGAGTGTGTGATATTCCCTTTTAAAGAAAACTTTGGGGCTTCAAGTGTCACAAAAATGGCATTGGGGGGCTGCACGTGACCCATATCTTATATGATGCCCATCTGTGGCATAGCCTGACTGCCAAGAGCTCTCTGTGGCTTCAGATAGAATTGTTTCCCACCATGTTTGGCTATACCCGAGGCCAAAGCGATGACCTCTGCATGCTGAGCAATCCTAATGCACTAAAGGCTGAGAAAAAGGGAGAGCACCCCATTTTGATGGGAAAGAAAGACAAAAGCAGGGGGAGAGAGGGAGGGAGAGGGAGAGCAATGCAGTGAGTCTCCTGGAGATATGACAAGACCTGTGTACCATGGTGTGCAAAGTTTTTCTTTAAAAAGATTATGGGTTAAAAACCAAACATAATCGTAAAGAAAAAAAATGTTTTCCTGTGGCTGAGATTCAGACCTCTTCGGTTAATAAAATGGGCAGCCTTCCTGAGAGGGAAGTCACTTCTGTCCTCAGAGTCCACAGGTTTATATACAGGCAGATTTAAAACTCTCCGGGACTTGTTCCTGCCAATGTTGCAGTGCTGTTTTTGCAGCTTCATCCGGTTTGCGTATTTTTAGCTCAGAGCCATTGCTAGGCAGCGAGCAATTGCAAATTAGCATACAGTAAAACAAAGTAGCATATGTAAATGAGGAATAGGCAATTTTATTTCCTGCTTCAGGAAAGGTGGATTGCTCAGTATTCTTTCTCCGTGTTTATCTCTTGCAAAGGGCAAGTATGACATCAATCATAACATGAGGAGTCACACAAACAATCCGAGCTGTGCAAAACCCCTCTTTGCTTCACTTAAAAGGTGACTCTGTTCATTCTAAATATTGGCACATTTTAAATTTCACTGTGGATGTATTCTCTATGAATATAAAATCCTTTGTTGAGGCATAATGCATGCTCGCAAGTTTCTGTTATATGCTATTCTAGCCCTAGCAGGTGATTAATATTTGCCTCCATTTTCTGCTGCAGTGGTCCAGCTCTGAGTGGATTTAAAGGCAGAATTTGCTTTCAGAGCTGGTCCCATTAGTAACCATGCATACAAACTGTTAGTTGGGAATTGAACATAATGATGATGATGATGATAGGTGAACTGCAGAGCTGGAAGGGACTCCTTGGATCATTGAGTCCAGGCCCTGTCAGGGAGGCACAGTGGGGAATTGAACTCTGAACCTCTGGCTCCATAGCTAGAGACCTAAGCCACTCAGTTATCCAGCAGTTTTCTTGGATTGATTTGTGAACAGGATTTTGAATACCTACTGGGTGCTATTCAAATATGGAAAAAGCGATATATTTAGAGCCAATCTCCATTTTGTATCATTTGCTAGTGGTAACATACAGAGTGTGAGTTGAAGAACTTTAATATTGTATAGCTGTCATAACTATACCTAAAATGGATGCTCTCATCTGTTACTCTCTGCCCTTTGTGTCATATTCCCCAGAAGTGTTCTCCTAAATATAACTAAGTATGAACCATTTTGAAGGAGTCCGTGTATTATATAGAGGACAGAATGTCATCCTGCGACTCAGGGGTCCTGGGTTAAAATTCCCTCTCTGCCACAGAAACTCACTGATGGATGGCACTGGCAAAACCACTCCTATCTCATATATCTTAGAAACCCTATCAAAGTTGCTAAAATATGAAATTGACTTCATGGCATATAACACACAGCGAAAGACCACTTTAGTTTTTGCTTTCGCTAATCATTGTGTGTATAATATTTCCATCTAGACGTTGTTCTTATTGTAGTTGTCTATTTGCAATGGGTTTACCATTTTTTAAGCTCTGTGAAGAGGTTGAAAGAGAAGATGGTCTATGAAGGCTTACAAATAGGCCCCAGTACATAGTGCAAAAGGAAGAGCAAAGGTAGCAGTGGAGCTGGGTGTTCTTTCTGGTAGGAATGGAGATAGAAGGAGCCTGAGCTTAATTGTTTTTAAAAAATTAAGCAGCGCTTCAAGATTACCTCCATGTTTTTAAGGAAAATACATCTGGGCAAAATGTCAACAGTGAGTCTCCAGCCCTATCCTTTCTGCCTTTGGTTGGACTTCTTTAAGCTGACAGAAAGGGAAGAGGAAGCCTTTCCCAATTTCCGGAGTTAGACTCAGAGTTTGGTAATGTTAGCCCCCCCCCTTTTTTTTTTTTTTACTACATCTCCCACAATTACCCACCCAGCATGGTCAGTGCCCCGTGTCTGTGGGCCCAGGGCTCAAGCCCAGCTACTAGCTGCACCCGACAGTCAAGCATTCCGTAATGACAACCCTGCATCTTCTGCTAAACTCAAACAGCTCCATGGGTGCAAAAAGCACATCTGGAATTTCTTCTCAAAGATGCAGAGCTCACAGGCAGATGCATGATTTGAAAACAAAGCTAGAAAGTAAGGGATGAGCTACCTTTCCCCTCTAGTCTCCTTGCTGCCTCAAATCAAGTCCCTGTGCTGAAACATATTGTATTTTGCTATTTCATATACATGAAGAAATTCCTCATTGTTACATATTGAGGACTGTGTGCCTTTACATAGGTGTAAGGATCATGGAACACTGGAACACTGTGTTATCTTAATCCCAGCTAAGCAAGCATACGTCTGTACTTCCTGTTAATTCACCCTGATCATGTTGTATCAGACACCTAGTCTGACTAATCACTCGAAGCACTAGAAATAAGCAGCTTGCCCTTTTTAATATAGTGCAAATACTGATCTGTGGTTGATACTTTATTGAAAGCACATTAGAGCAAACAATGTTCTGGTGAGGAGTCTCTGGAAAAATCAATATAGTTTGCGGTCAGACTAAATCCATGAGATGATCCATGGCTCTAGCCTCTTTGCGTTATCCCTTTTTACATATTGCATTTACAAGATCTCTGAAGCTGTAGCCCTACACACATTTCTCTGAAAGTCTGCTCCACTGAACTCAGTGTGGCTTAACTACTGCACAGCTACATGAAGGCCTGCAGTGTAGAAAGTTTGGGGGTCGCTTGACACATACAGGCAGACAGGTTTTGTGCTCTGTTGCTTTTAAATGTGCTTTTAGTGTTGACTTTATTTACTGTTTTTAACATGATGCTTGTTTAATTCTTTTTAAATATTAGTACACTTACTGTTTTTAGCTTTGTATATTGTCTTTTTAATGATGTGAACCACCTTGGGTCTTTTTGAGGAGAAAGGCAGGGTAAAAATATTTTAAATGGACTAAATAAATAACAAACAAATAAATAAACTTATTTTCTGCACTCAAAATTCTGTGGAGAAACCTCAGCACAAACTGAACCATGTGTAAATATAAATCAGCACTGATCACTACTGTTTCAACATTAACAAAAATGAGTGGTGCTTTCTTTCACTAGATTATCCCACAGTAAGGCTTGTTGTGGGCTGAATCCATATACAGTACAAGCCAATTCACACTCGGATTTGTCCATGCAGTTCAAAGGAAAAAAGGAAGACTAGGATTGTATGTGGAAAGAAGACAAGAATAAACATCCCACTTATATGTAAAAATCAGTTGTAAAGATTCATGGTGCCCAATTCAGACACCCAAGGGAACAGTGTATGAGAGGGAGCTGCATCACTGAAAAGTAGGAAGTTGATTATGTTCTTACATTCCCTGGGTAAAAAGACTAACTAGAGATGGGGCGAGGAACATGTAGTGCCCCCAACCCATTTTTGGACTGCAGTTCCAATCAGCCTTCACCAGTGGCTATACCGGCCACATCTGATAGGGGTTGGAAATCTAACAATGTCTGAGGGCACCCAAGTTGCCTGCCTGAAAACTACCATCCCTATAGTTCACCCTGCCGTCTCTCTTAAGCTAAAGACCTGAACAGCCCAGTCATTGTTTTTCTCCCCATCTGTATATGGTTTGTCAAGCATCAAACACCTTTTCATACACGTTTGTTCTGGTTCCCAGCAGGATGATGCTCTTATAATCATTAAGAACAGATATTCATTAGAGTAACTGAGCAAATGAAAGCATAACATGCCTTAGCAAATGTCTGAGGGAGAATTTGTCTTGCTGCATTGCAGCAGGAACAACAAACAGGCTTGTGGCACCTGAAAAACGTGCAGGTTTTGTCTGGGGTATACTTTTGTGGACTGCAGCCTGCAAAACATAATGCTCTGCATTAAAGTATCCAGTAACCGAAATGTGATGTGTAGAATATTGGGTCCTGGCTCATCATCCTATACTGCTCAATTATGGGTGGTGTCAGCATGTTCTTACATATGTTCATCTTTAAAATAACTTTCAAAGCATTGCTTGAAAATATCTTGGTCAAAATTGTAAAAGGAAGAGGAGCATGACTGAGAACAACTTGCAATGGGAATAATGTGTTACTCAGGGGTTTTTTGGACTACAAATCCCAGAATTCTCTATTCTGGGAGCCCCACTAGACAGACAGACACTGCAGCTCACTTCTGACAATAAAATGTGTTGGCTTCAACCTTCTTTAACTTTTCAAACAGGAAGCTAGGCAGAGCAAGGCCTATCTTAGGCCACAAGACCTTCCAACATAGGCCTTTCTCCCAGATGAGCTACATTTAGGTGTCTGTCTGTCAGGTGGGACTGCTAGAATGGAGAATTCTGGGATTTGTAGTAGAAAAAAACACCAAGTGGCACATCCCTAAAAAGCTACACTAATGGATGAACTGATCTCACTACAAAGTGTCATCTGACACCCAACTTACCAACCCAACTCTGATAGACTCACAAAATGCTTCAGTACTCAAGTCTATTGAAATACCTTCCAGTTTTTGCATCTGTGCTTCTTTAACCTACATTTTTGTAATGTGGTATGCTGCAGTCATCACATCCTTTCCCCATCCCATATAACACAATGCCACACATCATGGTACATCATTCTCTCAATGGTCATTATTACCATATGTACTTAATCTGCAGCTGAGCTGAGCATTTTAATTTCCTTCATTAGGAAAGCAGGACCTGAACATATGCAAAGACAGAGAACTTAGAAGCTTGGTCATGCCAGCCGCACAGAAATTGGAAACACGGACAAGAAAGTTTAGTTCATAATAAATCTTAGTTTTAATTATGAGCAATTTTTATTTTAAAAATGTCAGAATTTCATAAAATCAAAATCAGGGCTAGTTATACACCTATGTGCAACACACACACACACAAAGCAAGAGCCCCCAGTTGTATGCAACTAAATCTGGATCCAGTATGGGAATTGCCACTGTGAACATACTGGATTTAGAGTTTGGATCATGATGAATAATAAGTCTCAGTGACAACTAGTAATCTGTCGGCACTTTGTATCATTCTCTACTCTTGATAAAGCGGAAGACAAGTGGCAGACATTATTTCTTTTCTTAGTGGAAAACTAGGGTTGCATTGGTAGTGTGTTTTAAAGTACAAAGGATGGAACTGTTATCTATTGGAAGTGAATTCTTGTTCCCCTGAAACAAAAAGCCAGGTTAAGTTAATGTGCTATTTGCAGGCATGTTCACCTTATTACAGAAAACAAAGGGAAGAACATAAGAAAAAAATATATATGATGGCTTACTTTGCTAGGCACTTGAGGCTTAAGAGGCAGCTTTTCTGTAGCTGGGGTTGGTCTCTAATGAGCTGCTTCTAGCAGCTCACCTTTTATGGATTAGCTGTTTCCAGTAGTTAGGAAGTGATGGAGGTATATTAATTAATTTCCCCCAAATGTATCTAAATGTCCTTCACACACACAGCTGACAAATAAGATAAGCAGCGCAGCTGTGATTTAATTGTCTACTCTGCACCATGTAAAAATGAAGGCACCACATCCTGTCTACTGCCAAACTGTAATCTATCTGCTTGATTGTTACTGTTGTTGACATGACTGTGTTCCAAAATTCTTGGGGTGGGGTGGGGAGATATTGCCCAGATTCTAATACCATTCAATTATTTCTGGGAAGGAAGTGTTAAAGAATTAATTGACAACTTTCTGTTGTCTCTGTGTATAAAAAGGCTTGTCACCATTAAAACTCACAAGCATAAATAACATTGGATATTAGCAGGGCTAAGCTGCTTGGTGACCTTTGGATGGTTTGGAGGGAGGCAGTTCCCATCATTACTTGCCACTGGCCGTGCTGGCAGGACTGATGGGGGTTGTAGTCCTAAATATCTGAAAGGCACCATTTTCTTTTTATTTGAATGTTTTTTTAAAAAAAATCAAATGGGCATCACATAGTTATTAACTGATGGACAATATTTAATGTTCTGATGAAACAGCCAGGTTTGGGGAAAATATAGACATGATGACAAAAAAAGTTAGGATATTCATCCAGAACATCCTATTTACTTTGCTGGCCCTGTGCGTTTTAATGTGTCCTTATCCAGAAGATTACTTTGAGGCTGAGATGATAAAGAATGCTTGTTCCATTGTGTCTCTTTGAAAAACAGATAGTGGATGGTGGATGGATATATTTTAAATTAAATGAGGGGAGGTAAAAACCAGAGTCAACTTTTCAGAGCAGATCTGTTCATTTTGTCTTAAAATCAGCATCTTTCCAAATGACACACAGTTTCCTCAGAAGCATTAGGTGTGTGAGCTATTAAACACAAAGTAATGAACAAACCTGACTACACAAAAGCCTTTGACTGTGTGGACCACAGCAAACTATGGCAAGTTCTTAAAGAAATGGGAGTGCCTGATCACCTTATCTATCTACTGAAAAATCTATATGTGGGACAGGAAGCAACAGTTAGAACTGGATATGGAACAACTGATTGGTTCAAAACTGGGAAAGGAGTACGACAAGGCTGTATATTGTCTCCCTGCTTATTTAACTTATATGCAGAATACATCATGTGAAAGGCTGGACTGGAGGAATCCCAAGCCGGAATTAAGATTGCCGTAAGAAATATCAATAACCTCATATATGCAGACAATACAACTCTGATGGCAGAAAGTGAGGAGGAATTAAAGAACCTCTTAATGAGGGTGAAAGAGGAGAGCGCAAAAAATAGTCTGAAGCTCAACATCAAAAAAACTAAGATCATGGCCACTGGTCCCATCACCCCCTGGCAAATAGAAGGGGAAGAAATGGAGGTAGTGACAGATTTTACTTTCCTGGGCTCCATGATCACTGCAGATGGTGACAGCAGCCACGAAATTAAAAGACACCTGCTTCTTGGGAGGAAAGCGATGACAAACCTAGACAACATCTTAAAAAGCAGAGACATCACCTTGCCGACAAAGGTCCGCATAGTCAAAGCTATGGTTTTTCCAGTAGCGATGTATGGAAGTGAGAGCTGGACCATAAAGAAGGCTGACCGCCGAAGAATTGATGCTTTTGAATTGTGGTGCTGGAGGCGACTCTTGAGAGTCCCCTGGACTGCAAAGAGATCAAACCTATCCATTCTGAAGGAAATAAACCCCGAGTGCTCACTGGAAGGACAGATCCTGAAGCTGAGGCTCCAATACTTTGGCCATCTCATGAGAAGAGAAGACTCACTGGAAAAGACCCTGATGTTGGGAAAATGTGAAGGCAAGAGGAGAAGGGGACAACAGAGGACGAGATGGTTGGACAGTGTCACCGAAGCTACCAACATGAATTTGACCAAACTCCGGGAGGCAGTGGAAGACAGGAGGGCCTGGCGTGCTCTGGTCCATGGGGTCACGAAGAGTCGGACACGACTTAACGACTAAACAACAACAATGAACAAACTCAAAAACAAACTTCTTGGCAAGTTCTTCAGATGCAAAGTGAAATTTCTGTGTTGTGATATGTGCAGGTCCAAATGTTAAGTGCAAATGTGAGGTTCCTATGAAAAAAGACAAGTGTTCCTTTCAATGACAAGTTCTAATTGACAGTGCAACTACACAGCAAAGGAAATGTGAATTCACTTGCTGTGAAGTCGCACTGGGGAGTTTGGGTTTTCCTGGGTCTTTTTGCATTAACTGACCACACCATGAGAGAGGAGGAAAGCCCTGTTTGTGGCTTGTTAATGGACTTTTCTTGTAGTCCTGCAGGAGGCACAATTACAGGGGAACTACCTAATAAGCTATAAACAAGGGTTGTGTGGCAGTTTCCTCCTCTCATTATCTATTTCTTTTGTGGGAGCGGGATGGCTAGGTGTCCTAGTGTAACAGAGCTGGAACCAAGCTGTTTTGTTTTGTTTTGTTTTTTGGTAGTTGTTTTGTTTTTTGTGGGGGGGTTGGCTTGGAATAACAAGTCATTATTGCAAAGATCTGGGGTGGTGTAGTTGTATGCATGAACACACCATGAAGCATAGAGTATTTATGTGCACAATGAATGATCATGTGTATGCCCTAGAAACAGGTAGGATTCACACAAACTGACAGAATGGTTTACTTCAATAAGAGTGAACCATATGTGTTCTCATTCCAAAATTATCTGCAGAAAATCTTTATGACCAATCAAACTGTTCAGAGTAAAAATTATGCAGAGTCATTCTGATCTGTGAAACAAATAAATCCAGATTTCCTCAGTTATGGAGGATATTATATAAAAAGAATAATTAGTGGCACATGGTCATAGAAGGATATAGGTTACACAGAAGAAAGGCAGCTGGTCATTATGAATGGTCTGAGGGGGTCTATCAAATACAAGGAACACAGAAAACAGTGTTTATGATATGGGACATAATCAAAGTTGTGATCGATGTTCATACAGAGGCTCTCTGTTAGTGATCGGCATTTACTATGTGCATCCAGTAATATACTGTATATCCATCTACTATGCTATGTGTGAGCAGGTTGGCAGCTCCTAGTTATCTAGGTCATGATGGAATGAGATCTAGAACTAAAAGTTGATACAAGTGTTTCCTCCACTATCCTCCTGGAGGTGAGTGTCCAGTGGGACATCAGATACGGGTGTCAGCTAACATAGGGATCAGTTGTTAAGAAGGGATAAGTGGAAGCAATATGCATCAATACACAAAATTGTGTTTTATACCACAGTAGTTAAAATAAGCATTCAAGAAGACACAGCTTGCTTCATAAATATATTTTTTGTTGGGGAAGTTGATTGGAGTTTTGCTTTCATCTGTACTATGTTACCTGTTGTGCACACAATTAGCACTACAAATCACTTTTCTGGAAATGGCAAGGGCAATGGATTGCATTCTGACTTTGTAGCTTGGAAAGTTCAAGAAGAAGGTAATTCAGCATTCAAACATAGTCCAGGGACACAATGAATCTGTCACCTACGTCAATAGCACTACAACAATAATTTATATTTCACTAAGCTGCTTTAGTAGGAAGAAATAAAGCCTCAGTGCCACAATTACATATACAATTCATGTTGGCAGTATAATGAAAGTTTGTGATAAAATATGGACTAGTGGCGGGGGGAATTCTGGATTTGTGTGTAGGGTGAAGGGAACACTGTAATACACTCTAATGAATATGCCATAACTTATTGCTCTCTGAAGAAAGAGAGACGATTCTTCATTTAATCCTAAGCAGTGCCTTGGGTCTGACGAAGGGAATTCTTTCAATGTATATCATTCTGCACCCTCTTTTATTGTGACATTGGCAACTACAATGCCATCAAGTTTCACATATGTGTGAAAGGAAAATTACCACTAGAATGTCAGTTTCATTTAGTGTTAGAAGACAAATTTTCTGGAAAAAAAATTTTTTTGAAGATTGAGAGGGACATCTAAAAGGCTCAAATTCCTTTAGTAATGTTTTAAATAGTATATTTAAAAATATGAGAACCGAAGCACCAATAAAATGTGTCCCAGGAGTTAAAGAGTACCAAATAACGTCGCAAAACATGCTCAAGCAGAGAGGTCAGCAGCTGGAATAAGAAAAAAAATTAGGAAGGAGCCTGGCCTCTTGATAAGCCAAGAGCAAATATGATTTGAACTTTTAAGGGTTTAACAACACACAATAAGTAGTAATGATAGTAAGTAACTGCACATGAATATAACGGTAAGTATGGGAGAAGTACCTCAAAATTCAAAAGGATGTGAAATTTTGGAGACTGAAACATGTATAATGACTAGATGTGGGAGCTTCGTATTTGTATCCAGCAGCTGAGCAGGGAGACTCATCATCCTGCCTCCTCGCTGGAGGGGTTGGCTGTGGGGAGAGGCGGGGAAGCACTGGCTGGGCTACTTCTGCGACTGGCGTGACAACAATGATGATGGACGCTTGTGCCATGTGGAGCCCAGTGAGTGGACCGGGCTGGTACTGGGGGGAGGGAAAGGACCTCCGTGGCACCTGTGGTGCCATGCTTCGTATTCGTAGCCCCTGGATACGAATACAAAGCTCCCATGTCTAGCAACAACCTGTGGCCTTAGGAACAGACTGGATGGTGGCCAACGTAACGTGTATTTTTAATGAAGAGTTGAAGCAGGAGACACAAGAATTTATAAACCTGTCAACCTAACTCAAGTCACAGATGAACTGGTGAAAACATTAAAGCCAAACTCACTAAAAATGTTGAGCAAACCTAACTCCAGTGAAATCCAAGTGAAAATCATCCCATATGTTTCTTTAGGAATTTCTTGAGAATCTAAATCTAACAGGCACACTGTTTTTTGTAGGGGTAATTGACTGTAATAATGATGTTTAGATTATGAAAGGTGAAAAAAGGTAGGAAACAAACACAGAATAAGAAGCAAGTCCTCTTAAGAGACTAGAGACAATGGGCAGTATTGTCAGTATTTGAAAAAGGAAAGTAAATAGTGGGGCAGTTTGATCTTTTCGTATAAAACAGTGGTTTATTAGGCATCTCACCTACAGTAGTTCTACCACGGCTTAAAGCATATTTTCCTGTTCAATCTAAACCACAAAAGTTGGTTTATTCTTGGCCTGAAAAACATGTTAGAGTAGCACAATGTAACTGTGTGATCAATTATTGGCTCAAGAAACTGTTTCTTAGGGTCCAGATTATTATGCCTGAACAAGTCTGCATCTGTACTAGGGCTGCTGCTGGAACAAAGCAGAACACGTACAGGGGAACACATTTTTCTATTTTGAAATATTTGTATTGAAATATTTATGCAAAGCATTACTCCTTTGCTGTCCACACTAGGAGAAAAATCAACTTAATTTTATTCTAAAGACTTGCTGATAGGTAAAATTCCATAGGTGTCATTACCAGTGGCCAATTTATATCAGTGGCAATGAGAACAAGGAAGCAATTAGTTATTTGACAGCAGGATGGGGTTTTTCCGGACACTCTCCTTTCTGTTTAAATGTATACCTAAACTAACACTGTCTATGTCACTATGCTTTCCTTTTAATTAAGATTAGAGTAACTTGTTTTTTTCAGTCTGCTAACTAGGACTGGCACATCTTTGCAAATGAACAAAAGTTAACTTTGAGATATCTGAGTTTAAGCATCGTCTTCGATCCCATCTATTTAAATGATAGCTGAAGAGGGATCCCATATTTAAGAGTAGAATGCCACTGACTATGATTTCCTAGGAGAAAACAATGGGAGAATGCTTCATTTTCATTCCCTGTTGGCTAGCGTCTCAGGAGCCTCTAACTGCAAACTGTGGGAAGCAGGTGCTGGACTAGAAGATATAGCATGGCATTTCCTATGGGCTTTACAAAGATACCTAGTAGTCCAAGTTGATAGAACCCTAACTGGATTCTGATTACCACCACAAAGATTTCTCAGAACCCTTGTCTGCAAACTGCTAGGCACTTGAGCAGTTGACTGAAAACCTACAGACAATGGACTGTAACTGCCTATGAAGTACATTAACTAGATATTGATCCTCCACCTTTAGAGAGACAGAATTCTAATCATCAGGTGTTACCCTACCACCACCACCCCAAAAAAAGCATTGACCATCATCATTATCTCCTGCTCTTGACTTTCCCTGGAATATCTAGCTGGTTATGGCTATAGGCAAAGAGTTAGTCCATGGTAATATTCATTTTCTTATGTAGTGAATCTGCATACTTACTTGGCAGTAAGTTAGAATTCTGTTGCAGATACATCTAAGCAAGCCTACATATGTAAACTACACATCTACTTGACCTAAAGCTCAGTGTTAGCTTAGATATTCTTGACCAAATTTTGGCATGCCAGTGTAGCCCCTGGTCATAGTTCATACACCATTTTCCACATTGCAACGCTTTCTCATTTGGGGGACTAAAAAAACAGCTTTGCTGCTTTCCTTGTTCTGAACTGGAACTGCATAGACCTGGAAATATTTTAAATTGGACTCCAAAATTATTTCAACTCCGGTGATGAAAATACAGTTCATATGTACTCACACACACATCTGTCTGTCTGTTCGGGGGTTGGGGGAGAGAAGAATCTTTTTTTTCCTGGACTCTCAGTATCCTTATTTCTCCCTGATGAACTCCCTGTCTTGCTTTTTAGAATCTCATTTAGATGAAACAGTTGAATCATATATTGGCTGCTAGTTGGTTCATCTTTCATCTCACATCTAAAGGACGAGCTATGGTAAGGCTCAGAGAGCATCCCAAGGCAAATTATGAAGGAGCCTTTTCAACAGAAGTTGGGTTTCTGGGGAACAACTTGCTATAGCTTTTGTCTGCGTACAGTATCATTTGCCCTATCCTTCTCTCATCCTTTCTGAGTTCTGGCTAAGCTAATAAAAATGATGGCTGTGCCCATTTAACTCTGAATGCCTTGACATCAACTTCATTACTATGTATGAGCTCTGTTTTCACTCTGATTTAACAGTAATAGGCTAATTTGAGGGCCTTTTAAGCATAAATCTCTTGAGTGACCATTTTATTTGCTCTGCAGAACTAAACCTAATATTTACCATTTCTTCCAAGTGAGTTTGTACAATTCTAATTTCCTTCCTTCCTTCCTTCCTTCCTTCCTTCCTTCCTTCCTTCCTTCCTTCCTTCCTTCCTTCCTTCCTTCCTTCCTTCCTTCCTTCCTTCCTTCCTTCCTTCCTTCCTTCCTTCCTTCCTCTCTCCACACACATACATAAACTCACTTAAATCGTATTAGTTTTAATTAAAGACTAGATAGGAGAATCTCTGGCCATGACTGAGAGTCACTGCCTCTTCTGAAGTAGAAAGGATGTTTCACAGTCTTAAAACTAGATGCATGGAGTCTTTTCTTAATAAATGAGCTCTTGATGATAATTCTTTGACTATCGTTCAATCTTTGCTGATGCCTCTGGAAAACTAAGGGCATGTCTACATGGGCACTTTTGGAGTGGTTTGGTGCAGGCTAAATAAGGTCACTTGGGGTCAGGTAGAGGTCCGGTATACCATTTGGTGTGATCCTCACATCTAAATGGCATAACAGACTTCAAGCAGTCCTATTTGGTCCAGTTCTTTCTCCTGCCAATTTCCCATATCATGAAGTGTCTTAAGAAGACAGCCAGTTCATGATATTGACCAATTAAACACTTCTTCTCCACAGAGGGACAGAGGAGATGAAATATTTTTAGACTGTGTATTAGAGCAGCACTGATGTGCTACATCACTTAGAATTTTTTTTAATAGAAAACTTCTATTAAAGTTCTATTCTATGGAAGTGGGAAGAGACGGGAAGGGGCAGTTAGGGGCACCCCCCCCCCTTTCTCCTGACTTGTCTTAAACATCAGGTTGAGAACCTGCCTGCAGCCAAATCCAGCACTGGCCAGTACTTGAAATGGCAAGGGCAGTTACTGTTCCTGCCACAAAACAAAAGTGAGTCAGTCTGTGGCATTTAGGGTGGCTGTGAGTGTAGTAATACTGGTCCAGATTGCTGTGCTGTCATAACAGATCCCAGCTGTCCTGGTTACAAAATAAGTGCATACTTTTCAACACGTGCTGCAACTAGCATACTCTATCTCGACACTGTCAGTGCCGTGAAAGATGCATTCAGACATTAAGAGATTATAATGGTTTCCCTACGTCAGTGGAACTATCTCTGTTGACAGTGAGGATTATTCCTTAGTACTGGTTCCCATGGTATGAAGCAATTTCTGGAATGTGGGGGTACATATATATGCTTGCACTTCTAAATGAGAAGTTAGATTTTTATGGGAGTCCATCTCCCCTCTGTGTGCAAGATTAGTTGGCACTGCTACATAAATGAACTCAGAATCTTACTCTTTAAAAGCAATTTTTACAGTTACATTTGAAAGCTCCACCCCTAAGTTAGTTACTGTTAGAAGAACTGCCATTTCTAAAGTAATGCTCATCTTTTTCATTATTCAGGGCTAACTGAAACAGTTACTAGTTACATTTTGTTACTCTTCTGTCAGTATCACTCAGTTTCACCTAATCCCACTGCATGGTTATTGGTATGCTTGTACCACATACACTATCCCTATATTTGCCCCCAAAGTATCTCTTTTTATTTACTCTTTGCCCACTGACTCAAGCGTACTTATATGTCTTTTTCAATTGCACATATGTTAATTGTTCATATCAATCATACGATTTTGTGCATATTTTACATACCCCAAACACTGCAAGTCTTGCAGAGCTGCAAATATCCTACAGAAGGTGTGCGTTGTCTCACAATAATCTCAGTAAGTGTGAAATTGATTTTTTTTTAAATTGAGAATTTGAATAATAACAAAATTATTCTCCATCCTTATTTAGAAATAAGTCTCAGTGCAAACAGTAGTACTTATTCCTGAGTATATATGCCTAGGTTTTGGTTGAGCAAAGACTTCACATTGCTTTTCTGATGGCTTCCCATTCAGAGATTTTTCTGCATGTACCCATTGAAATTAATGGGAAATACAAATGTGCTGTTAGCTCTTTTTTTTTATGAGGTTTGCTCAGTAGACTTTTCCAATGGACATTGCTTTTTGTTTCAAAAACCATCTCTCCAATGTGGCAGTGGGTCTGTAGGAAAGAATAAGTTCCCAGATAAAACACTTTCTCAGCTTCATGTCAGACACATATAAATCCTCTCCTATCTAAGAGCATTTGCTACTATTCAGCTCATTGAATCCGATACTTCAAAGCTTGAAGTGCTATTCATAAATTCCTTTTATATCCAAAGCACACACACACACTCACACACATATTCTCTTGCATCAAAGTACAAAGAGCTTTATATGGAATCTCTTTTAACACAGCATCTGCTTTTATTTTCTTGATGGAAATACCTGTGAATTTCATAAATGATGGAACACTGGATTTATATAATCCCACAAATCTTTCAAAGAAGAGGCTCTTGAATACTGGAAAGTACACTTCTCTGATGTTATCTTTTTAAGAAGTTGATTTTTAAAATAAAATTGGTGGTGGGTGGAGCCAAAGTCAAATTCTGACTCCTTGGAAGCCAAAATTCCTCTAAATTCCCAACCTTGGGTGACCCAGGTGTTCTTGGACTGCAACTCCCAGAAATCCTGGCTAGCATAGCTGGTGGTGAAGGCTTCTGGGAATTGTAGTCCAGGGACACCTGGTTTACCCAATGTTGGGAACCACTGCTCTAAACCAGTGGTTCTCAAATTGGGTCTCCAGATGTTCTTGGACTGCAACTCCCAGAAATCCTGGCCAGCACAGCAAGTGGTGAAGGCTTCTAGGAATTGTAGTCAAAGAACATCTGGGAACTCCAGGTTGAGAACCACTGCTCTAAATGATATGTAAGTGGGGCTTCCAGTTTTCTACGTATTAATCTCTAGGTCTTCTGACATAGTCTTAGTCTTTCCTTAGCTGCATTCCTTTAACTGTTGAGACCAATTTGTCACTCCTTGGTTTTTGCATAACACACACTTCTCCCAACCTGAAGTCCTCAGAATGACAGGCTGTTCCTACATGGCAAGCAATTTTAGAATATTGAAAAATCAAAGAGAAGATAAACTCTACTATAGACTTAGCAGTGTTATTAATCTGCAACATCAGAGAGAGATTAAGAGTCTGTTGGTGTGTGATAGGCGCTCGAGCGGAACTAAAGCTTACTGATTAGAAGGAGCATCTTTCACCTTACAGAGTTATGAAGGACAGAAAAATGAGATCATATACTTCAGCAATGTGAAGCATACTCAGCAATACATCTTTAGCAGCAACAGCTTCCTGCAGCTTTTCTTCTGACAGACAACCTCAAAGTGCTATGAAGAACTGGGGCCTTTTTCAAAGTTATCCAGAAAATCACCATTAGCTGCATCGCTTAATACATCGAAGAGGTCATCTTCAATGGGAAGGTTCTGCTAAGTGCAGAATCATTTGTATGACCTTGGCTTGTAATATTAAAGCTCAAGTAAGTAAGTGTGAATCTGGGAGAGTGTGCATGTGGGTGTTCAAGAGATTTCCAGGCAGCCTTTTACAGCCATTCCTTGACACAGATATTTCCATTATATAAAACACAGCACTTCGTTAAAACAACATTCATCAAAATGCCTCGAAACATCATAAAATACTACAGACTGGCAGCAATAAAATTATCAATAACAATAATAATCTTTAAAATAGTTGAAGTTGTTATGAGCCAACATGAAGCCAATGTAAAACAGCTGCGCATAGTATCTGCCTCAGAGAACAAATGGGTCTTTTGCTTGCTTGTTCTCCCTTCCCCCTTCTCACTTCCTCTTATTCACATCAATATTTGAAGATATCATATGAGCTTTTTTCTAATTTCAGTTTACAGGGAACTGAGCACTGGGAGATTGGAGGTGGGGTCTTAAAGTTCCTTTCCCAGTATGGCCATCTAACATTGCAATGCTACGCATGTTTCCGAAGTAAGTCCCACTGAGTTCAATAGGCTTACACAAAAATAAGAGTATATAGGATGTAGTCTTTGGAAAAATTAATTGCTGGAGCCTAGGCTTCTGTGTGAATAGATGTGTGAGTGACAGCAAAGTGTTACTTGCACCAATTCAGGTAGCTTAACATCATGTGTGAAACAGGTGAAGTAATCACGCAGAGTTCTACCCTATCATACATGCGGCTTACTGGATGTCAGATTCACAAGCTCTGTTCTCTAAAGCAATGGTTCCCAACCTTGGGTAATCTGGGTATTTTTGGACTGCAACTCCCAGAAACCCTACCCAGCATAGCTAGTAGTGAAGATAAACAAACACGGGAAACTCCGTATTGCAGCTGAACAAAACTTAGAGCATTAGTATGTTGTATACAAAAGTATCAACAAAAATGTATCAACAACTTATATCAAACTGTCAAACAATATATATTAAACCATGTTCTGTCTAATACTAAGCAAATAAATAATATGATAAAGTTCTCCAATGCAAATGTGTGCAGTCCAGTGTCTCTACTCATAGAAAATCAAAGTCTAGGGTCTGGAAGTGTTGAGTCCATTCAAATATGTAGTCAAGGTCTTGGATCCTTGGGGTAATTGACGAGCTCCGAGCATAAATAATTGTCCATTAAGCTCATTTCATGGTATTTTTACTTCTTCAGAAGATCTCCCTTGGATCTCCAAGATGCTAGAAACAGGAACATTCATGAACCTAAAATAGTTTTCAAACACAATATTCAGCTGCAATACGGAGTTTCCTCTGTTTGTTTATCTTCTATTCCATACTCCCTAGATTTTGATTAGCTAGTAGTGAAGGCTTCTGGGAGTTGTAGTCCAAGAACATCTAGGCTACCTAAGGTTGGGGACCATTGCTCTAAAGGATACTTTATTAAGACTTTGTCTTATATCAAACCCTAGATTCTCTAATGTTTCATCCATGTTATGGCTTTGCGCACGTTTGTTGTTCCACTTCTGGTAAGAATGTTGTTGTTGTTATGTACGGTCAAGTGGCTTCTGACTTCTGGTGAGCCTATGAATGAGCGATCTTCAAAATGTCCTGTCCTCAACAGCCATGCTCAGCTCTTGGAACCCAAGACTGTGGCTTCCTTTAGGGCAGGGGTCCCCAACTCCCAGTCCATGGACCAGTCCCGGTCCGTGGCCTTGCCAGGACCGGGCCACAAAGACAAATTTCCTGGGGGGGGGGCCTGCACATGCAGTTGCATGCACGCCCCTCCCACGCACACATGGCCCCTCCCACACATGCACAGCCCCTCCGACACATGGACAGATGCACACATGGCCCCTCCACAAATGCACTGACACCCCCCCACCCGCACTCTAAACCAGTCCATGGAGGCAAAAAGTTTGGGGACCACTGCTTTAGGGAGTCAATCCATCTCATATTTCATCTTCCACTTTTCCTGTTGCCTTCAACCTTTCCCAGCATTATTGTCCTTTCCAGATGATCTTGCCTTCTCATGATGTGCTCAAAGTAGGACAGCCTCCATTTCAACTTTTTTGTCTCCAGAGATAATTCATGTTGAAAGATACTTGTTTGTCTTTCTGGCAGTCCAGGATATCTACAAAGCTCTGTGTCACAGAATATGTGTTGCTTATTCAACAGTGCTGACCACTGTTGTTCTACATTCTCACATTATTAGAGTAATACTGCAGTTTCTGCCAATAAAATAATTCTTCCAGAATAAGTGTTCTATTGGCCAGTTTTCTTCACTGTTATTCAACTAAGCAGTAACCTATATGAAAAGGACTCTAAACATTTTAATGCTATTCTTGAGGGAAAAATAATGTTTTGATTAAAGAACATTGTGTGTTGTAGTAGTTGACTGAGTATTTTACTGTGAACCCTTTGTCTATAGCCTCTACAGACACAATAAAAAATAAAATTGAGTCAAAATGGTATAGTTCAGTAAACTAAGCACTATTTCCAATTCCAAATGTTTACAGCAGAGCACTCTGTCTTCACCAGTCTCTGGCAAAGCTTTTATAAGCCACATTTTCAGTCACACCACATCATGTATATTGTATTTTGTAATCCAGGTAGGTAGATGACTAATTGTTCATTTATTTATCTAGCATATTTCTGTACCCCTTCATAGCTGAAGCTCTCTAAGCGATTTACAACACCTGGCATTGCTATATAGATATGCTTGAAACAAACTGCATTAAATCTAGAGACTACCTTTTGTAAATAGAAGAGCTTCTCTGACAGAAGATGCCTCCATTCAGTCTGTGTGAGAGTGGCTGAGTGAGTGTGTAGGAAGTTGTGGTAATTATCTTAGCTGAGAGTAGCAGGCTAAGTAAGGTGAGCTGATGAGTCTGAATCAGGGATAATCTCTTGAAATGATCATGGTAATGTAAAAGAAACATTCATTGCTATTGTTTCATCCTGGGAGCCACAGAGGGTATTCAACCACAAACTCCTGGACCTGCAGCCAGGTGCTCCAACCTCCTGAGCTAAATAAAAAAGGATAAAACCTAGACTTGAGTACCGAAGCTCCTAGAACTGGCTTCTACGCATGCACGTGTGCTGAAGGCCAGTATGGTAGTATGGTGGCAAGCTCATAACTGGCCAGCCATTGCAGAAAGAGGACAATAAAGGAAAAGCTATTCCTTTGAAGGAGGTATTGGTCTAAGGAGTGTGACGCTACCCAAAGGCACCTGGTTGCTTATCATTCTATTGCCCCTACTGGGTAATTTAAATACTGTGTTGCTGCACTTACTCCATCAGGATATTTCCTCTGCCTTCTTTGCAACACAGTTCACCCCATTTATCAGGGCTGCAGGACTCTCCATATAGCATTTTGAGTGGGCTGGACGGGCTTGCTACTGAAGAGGGGAACTGCCCACCTAGTTGCATGTACCTACATCTAGGAGCAACTGCACTATCTATTTATCTGACTATGCACTACAATGTTCAGATACCGAAAACCTATGCATTCTCCTTCATTGACACATAACATGTTAAAAATAGAAATGCCTGCAATCTAGGGGGCTAAGTGGATTTTCCACAGAAATTTGACAGCGCTGGGGGGGGGGGGAATGAATCCTCTGCTATATTCCACTGAAGTGAAATACGCATTTGCGTATTTCACAGTAACCTCAACACAGCTTCTAGAAAGCAAACGTTTCTACATTTGCTAGCTGCATATTGTTACGTCTTACTACATGTTACAAGTTCTACTAAAATAAATAAATAAAACTTCATTAAGATACGATTTCATTAGGGAATTTTTCTAACATTTTGCAGTCATCAGTAAGGCTTCTTTTCCTGTCACAGGCTTCAACAAAATTGGACTTTTTGTTAATTTGTTTCAGTTTGGTCACCATTAATCAGAAATGAAATCCGGTAATATGTTCCCAGGCTGGCGGATGGCTTTGAAGAAATATTAATCTTGGAGTTGAAGCAGGGAGTGCCATCATTAGTCATGGTGTAAATTATTCAGTGGGTGATTGCTGACTGACCAGCTATATTGCTAGCTAAAATTTGCCAGAAATATTAGCAGATTAACTGCATAAAACAACAACAATAATGAAGTTTGTTCCACAGTGTATTCATACAACTTTGAAAACATACACAATTATGACATTTCCATCTTAGCGAATGTTCTTTACATGCTGTCATTGTAGCACACTAAACAATGAAAACAAAATTCATTTACTTTAGATCCAAAAGCAAAATGTTGTTATGTGTTTTTCTAAGAGAAGCGCTGCGTGGTGGCGCTGCGGGTTAAACCGCAGAAGCCTCTGTGCTGCAAGGTCGGAAGACCAGCAATTGTAAGATCAAATCCACGCGACAGAGTGAGCTCCCGTCGCTTGTCCCAGCTCCTGCCAACCTAGCAATTCGAAAGCATGCAAATACGAGTAGATAAATAGGTACCACCACAGTGGGAAGGTAACAGCATTCCGTGTCTAGTCGCGCCGGCCACGTGACCACGGAAACTGTCTATGGACAAACGCTGGCTCTACGGCTTGGAAACAGGGATGAGCACCGCCCCCTAGAGTCGGACACGACTGGACTAAATGTCAAGGGGAACCTTTACCTTTACCTTTTAAGAGAAGCGCTCAGTGACAATGACAGGCAGTGCCTAATTAAGAATCATTTGCCGGTTAATGACAATAATATAAGAAATAAATTGCATGCTTTTGCCTTATACAAAAAAGTTTTCATTGTATCTGGTAACAAAAATATATTGTATATGGACAGCTTATACCTTACACCTACAGAGCTGGAAGGGACCCTATGGATCATCAAGTCCAGCCCTTGTCAAGGAGGCACAGCAGGGAATCAAACACCACATCAGATGCCTAAACTATTGAGCTATCTGACATGTCCCATCTGGAGAAAGTTCAGTCTGACTATTAGCAAAAGAGGCCTCTTTACTTGCTGATAGTGAAAGGCAGGAAGGAGGAGGGGAAGAGAATTTTTTAACAGTTTTGGGGAAAGGAAATTTTGTCAAGAAAAGTAAAGAAATAAAATATCTTCTGAGAAATTTTGGCTTCATTGGTATTATATAGCCACAGTGCCCAAGGTTGGACAATAACTTTCCTGGATTAGGGGGTGAGAAACCAAGCCAAACCTTTGTCTCAGAGGTGGAGTTATTGCCAATTGATACATTTGTTACCCCCTTCGTGTGCTACCCTGCTTGTGGGATCTAACCTCCATTTTGCTTTGTTGCTTTGCAGCCTGGCTTCATGAGCCAAATCATTACATCTAGACCAATTTTTGACATTTGGCTTCAGCCCAAGGTTTGTATTTTCTTTGGCTGAGGAAAGGTCCTAGAGAAAGTGATGGCTCATATTGTTTGTAAATTTGCAGCACTCTAAAAAAGGTAATGTCCAGCCTCAGATTTTGTTGCTATGAATCATTTACATAACTATTCTTTTGTATTTGTAGTTAATACTTCGTATTACTTGATTGTTAGTTTGCGGTGCTGGGTGAAGTAAGCAATGGGCTAAAAATGGAGAAATAGAAGTGTTGGGGCAAAGTTTATTCCTTTCTTTCTTAATAGATTCCTTCATAATACCTGTGGATTCTCTGGTCACTTGAAATTATTGAAGAAATATTACATGGTGGAGAGATATTAATGGTTCCATCCTCAGATGCAACTAGAAATTCTGATACTACTCTGATAAGAATTCATATTACATTGGCTGGGTTTAAAAACAAACAAGCCATTAATTGTATAAGAACAGAGAGAACGGCCTCAGTAATCATGCAGCTGTTGCTTTCCATAATGGATTGAGGTGATGTGTCAAGCATTGTGTTGAATGCCACCGAATCAAGTTTCTGTAGATTAACTGGCATATTTAACAATGCTAGTCATTTTGGAACAAATAATGATGAGATTGCATGTCACTGGAATGTAAAAGGCAGGAGTGGCTTGTTTTTAATAGTCTGCCAGAGGGAAGGTTTATTTGCTTCTCCTACTATTATAAGAGTCTCTGTCCTTTGGTTTTTATCTCACCATAAAGCCAATTTGATGTGACTTTGAAAATGCATGTTATTCGCTCTGTTTCAGACATCCATGTGTCTTGTCACAAGCACACACAGTACCTATAGAGATACTTGGTCCATTATGCAGGAAAAAGCACATCTGTGTTACTACACTGAAAAAACAAAAATGCTGTTGACAGATGAGTTCTTGCCCACATGGAAGCGAGTCTCCAGGAAGAGTTGCAGGATCAAGGCATTTCGGGATAAGGGAGTGAATTTCTTTCCTATTCATCTCCGAATCTTAAACAAAATTACAGCATTTACAAATGTCCTTCATCTTTGGAATGGTTTGAGAGGTTTGGGAAGAAAACTGAAGCTTGGAGAAATTATACCTGACAGATTAATCAATTCGGATATGGGGCTTTGAATGTTTAACTCTTCAAATGCTGAGTTTTCACCCCTGTCGGTTCAACCATATGAGTGCTGAATTAGTATTGCCACCTTTTCTTTCTTTCTTTCTTTCTTTCTTTCTTTCTTTCTTTCTTTCTTTCTTTCTTTCTTTCTTTCTTTCTTTCTTTCTTTCTTTGACAGGCTTCTCACCTTCTATGCAGCAGGCAACTACAACACAATCCTCACCATGCTAGAAATGCATCATTCTGGGCTGTGTCAGCCATTAATTCATAATCTACTGTTTCAAATTTAATTTTAAAACCTGTCATGGTGGAAAGGATTATTACTTGCCATAGAAAGCCCAAATGATGACTGTTAACAACTCTGTCATCAGAGGTCAGTGGCCTGGATGCTAAAACAGGGCTAGGAAGTACTTACCCTTCTACCTGCTGTTGTACTACAATTTCCATCAGCCTGAGACTGCAAAAGAAATGGTTAGGAATTGTGGGATTTGCAGTCTTGCAATATCTGAAGGGCTGTACATTCCCACTCTAATGGTAGTAAAAGAGATGAAGATGCACTGACCTATTTAGGGCTTACATTTGGTTTTCATGATTTATGTCAATCTTCAGCAGTTTGTGTAATCTTCAGTGAGACCTGGGAATGGGGTGTGTATTGACTGAAGAAAATTTGATCTTTGAAACAAAGACAAATGCCTGCAATGTGAAGTTTTTCCTAGTAAAACTGTATAGTGCTTAGAAAAAGCCTCATCATTGTGTCCATAACAAACATTTGTCCAGTTCCGGAGACCTATCATCAATTTGTCAAAGCAGTTAAAAGATCATCCTGACTGACCTAAAGACGCAGAACCAATGGCCTCAAAGGCCTGACATCAGAAATAGTCACCCAAATGAATAATTATTTTTCAATTGTTGTACAGAATACCTTGAGCAAAGATACCATGTTGGCTGGGTGGCAATTAATGTCTTTGGCATCAGACACTAAAAGAGATCATTGGACAAAACTCATTGAAGAAATAGTCAGAAGGTCTGGAAGTTATTAAAGTGGCTTAACAACAACCCAACTAAAGGCCCTACTCAGGCAAGAACTTCAGCAAATCAAATAGCCCTTCAGCTCTTCATTAATGGCAGATCTGGTCATTGTCATAGGAAACTTGAAAGAAATACACAGTTTGAGACAAATTCAGTATAAGCAACAAGACCATTCAGCGTTAGCAAATTGGAAAAACCTGTCTGTAGCTGCAAAAATGACAAGGCAGCAGACCTGGATGACATCCATGTAGAATACATAAAACATTTTGGCATAGTAACAAAAAGTGGCTGCTTAGTTTCTTTAATAATTAGCTTAACTCTCACAATTCTGAAAATTTGGAGAAAGACACAAAGATTGTGAAAGACACATTGCTGTTTTGAAACCTGGTAAGGAACACAAAGACCCAAAAAGCATCAGGCTGATCTCACTAAGTTGTCATCTTTAAAAAGTCCTAGAAAGAGTTGTTCTTAATTGTCTAATGGAGGTAGTAGAACCACTCCTAATCCCACAACAGCCTGGATGGGAAGAATTTAACAGCAGAAATCCTACATTTAACGTAACATATTGAGGATAGCTTTGAAAATAGGAAGATCACAAGGGTACCCTTTGTTGAACTCTCAGCAGCTATGACACTATTCATCCTTAAGTATTACTGCAAAAGTTCCATAATATAACCGAAGATTATAAGGTAACTAAAGTAATAGCAACCCTTTTTGCAAAATGTATGGCTTTTCATTAACTTTCAAGACAGTACAGCTGATGGAGGACTCAAAAGAATGGTCTACGTCAGGTAAGTGCACTGGCTTCTACTTTGTTTAACATCATCACTAATGGCCCACCATTTCCTAAAGTCATGAAAACTTTTATTTATGTTGACAATCTTGCTACTCAGACAGTTTTCAGATAGTGGAACATCTTCTAAAAATGCAGACCTTGCAGCATCTTATAGAAATAAACTTAAACCCAACCCTACTAAAACTCAAATATGTGCCTTCCGTTTGAAAAACAAGCAAGCATCTTGGGCTCTTCAGGTTATCTGGAAGACATCCAACTAGATCATTGTGTGGCTCCCAAATACCTAGTTATTACTTTGGATCATATCCTGAGTAAATACTGCCAAAATCCAAAGAAAAAAGTCTATGCAAAAAACAATATTCTTCAAAAGCTACTGGGCATCAACTAGGAGACAGAACCTCAAGCACTAAGAACAAACAGCCTTGGCTCTGGGATACTCTGCAGGTGAATATAACAGCCAGGCATGGTATTGTTCAACTAATGCAAAACAGGTAGACATAGCACACAATGCAGGCTATAGAATCTTTACAGGATGCCTCAAGCCACCCTCTACTGATAAAATCAATTACACAGCAAGGAGGAGGAGGGCCCTTCCCCCACAAAGCTCTGATGCAGCAATCTTGCAAGAGGAAGCCATCTTGGAAGGGAGCCACCAGAGGAGGGGGGAGAAGTTTAAATAAAGACTCCATCCACCCTTTTTAGCTTGCCTGGATGGGTGGCTTCCTCTTCAACTCCACCAAGGTAGGATGCTTTGGGTAAAGGCTTCCCTCCCTGTTGCTACCTTCTTCTTTTCACTGACTCGTATTTCAATCCCTGTTATTTTAAGGGAGAGATGCAGGCAAAGGGCCTCTCTTGCAGGTCTTCATTAAAATAATAGGGACTCAAAAACACAACTCAGAAAAATGGGTCTGAGTCGTGAGTCTGAGTCAGTGGGGGGAAAAACCCAAGTCAAATCCAAGTCGAGTCACCAGTGTGAATGAATTCGGACTCGACAGCGAGTCGCAACTTGCAAGTTCCCATCCCTGACTATAACGTGGAAAGAAAGAACTACCCAGCTCTTTAACAGGAAAGTCGAGCCTCTGGTCATAAAGGCAACTGGGTTACTTGGGAATCACTTAATAAACTACAGACTGGAGTTGGCAGAGCCAAAGTGAACCGACAAGAATAGGGGGCAGCAAGGAGGTGTTGCCCTAACATGTTGTTGTTGTTTAGTCGTTAAGTTGTGTCCGACTCTTCGTGACCCCATGGACCAGAGCACGCCAGGCCCTCCTGTCTTCCACTGCCTCCCGGAGTTTGGTCAAATTCATGTTGGTCGCTTCGATGACACTTTCCAACCATCTCGTCCTCTGTCGTCCCCTTCTCCTCTTGCCTTCACACTTTCCCAACATCAGGGTCTTTTCCAGGGAGTCTTCTCTTCTCATGCCCTAACATAGTCCTTTGCAAATGTGGAGAGAAACAGGCAACTTCACACCTGTGTCAATGTCCTCTCTGCCCCTCAACATGTACCACGGAAGATTTGGTGTTAGTTGCCCCAAATGCTCTTGATGCTGGCTAGTTTTGGGCAAAAATTATTTGGCATATTTGTTAATAGCACTCTGATGCTTCTAACACAAATAAATAAATAATTGTTGTGAGCATACATAATGTTAGGGACCAGTAATGTCATATGCTATTAATACATAATTCCATCTTGTGTGGCATAGATTTTTTTTTTATTTCTCTGGGGGATTTCCCAAACATGGAAAATGCCCTTAGCTTTCGGTCTTGGTGGAAATGTGGTGATGAGATTAAAATGCATAATAAATACATAAATATTCGAGTTAATACATGACCTTGGAGAAATTTCTCCCTTATATGCACAGGCAGTATGTAACGCAGGATTGTATGGGACAAAATCTCATCCTCTTCACTCTAAGTATCTTTTATTATTATCCAATTGTCCTTCAGGAGACATAGAGCAAAGTGTTTGTGTTTTTTCCCCTCTTTATGCCAAATAGCTACATCCACTGAAAACAGTAACCAACTGAGAATTAATCTGATCACAAATTAAAAAACAGCATAAGAACTAGTATTAAAAGGTAGCAATTACTATTTAGAAAAAATCCACTTGATGAAACACATTTCAAAAACATACCCAATGAAACACATCTAGTTCAATAATAATAATAATAATAATAATAATAATAATAATAATAATAATAATAATAATAATAATAATAATAATAATAATAATAATAATAATAATAATAATAATAATAGTGTGCCATCAGGTCAATTCTAACTTATGGTGACTAAGTGGTTTACCATTCCCTTCTGGAGCACCTTGGGACTGTGCAGCTTGCCCATGGCTACGCAGGCTGGATCTTCTCCTAAGAGGCAAAGTGAGTAATCGAACTCCCCAAACACATAGTTATCCAGCCAGCCACAGCAAAACAAAAAACTTTAGCAAGTCTGTGGTCTGAAGACAGAACTGAATGGCACAACCCTATGTGTTCCTTCGCAGCATTAAGCCCCACTGAGTTCAATGAGTCTCACTTCCAAGGAAAAGTTGCAGGATTGCAGCCTTTATCTACAGTCCAATTCTATACAGATATATATATACATCTCACCACAGAGTGGCGTTTTTCATCGTGACCACTCTATAGCTATATCTATCTCTGTGGTATGTATGTTTCAGAAAATATGACAGTAATTTCTCACAAACCTTGGTTAGTTAAACTAGCTCTGGACACCATGGTTTTCATTCACTTGGTAAATGCTAGAGAAAACTTACATCTTGGATGTGTGGGTGACGGGGGAGCATGTCAGAAGTTAACCACCATACAAATAAGTGCCACTAGGGGGCAAAAGAGGGAAAGACCATTAGGGCTCCCTGACCTGTCATTTCTCATCTCTGCTCTGTCACTTTCTCGCTTATCTAATAATACTCTACTCAGACTTGCTTTTACTTTGCTACCCCCCGCACATCTTCCTCTCTCCTATCCATACTGGAATGTGATAGATTCTTGGAAAATGAATTTGAAAAATACATAAATACATTCATCTTTCTTTCATCTTTCTTTTTAAAATTTTGTATCGTTCTAGTTACAGCAGCCCGTTCTTTCAAAGCACAAGATTCTTGAAAGCAGAAATGTGATGAGTAATCAGAAAATGTTTCCTTCTGAGTCATTTTATGGTTCTCCTCATTCCAAGATGCCACGGAAAGTCTTTCCCCAAACTAGCAAGATCTCCTGGCTTCCTACAAAAATGAGACCTTAGTTTCATTTCCCCCCATTATTATTAATACCCTTTCTGGTGAATTATGTGCAGGATAGATGGCATTCTGTGCAGGAATGTTAATAACTGTGTACAGCTTGGCATTTCTTTCAGAAAATGATAACAAAACATCCAAAAAACACCATGAGATTTCTCAGGGGTGGGTAGAGATATTATTTCCTCCTCCACGGAGGACCTTATTTTCCTCCAAGGAGGAAAGAGAGAGGTGTTTTTTTTTTCCTTGCTTTCTCTCCAAGAGCAGCAAGAAGTGAGATTCATATCCCTCCTAAAGAGGCAAGGCTTCCTATCATTCAGATATTTAAGGAGGCTCCAGAGTCTGCCTTCTTGGAACAGAAGACCTATGTTCATGGAAGAGCGCTTCAGGCCACACAGCAGTTTGTCTGAACCATCTCTGACAGCATTTTCAAAGGACTGGAGGGGAGGCTATGAGAAGCAAGGAGAAAGATATGTCTGATTAGATTTTCATCTAATGATTCAATATGTTCAGAAGCCACATGTGGCATGAAGGGACCGTTGGAATTGCATTTGGGTCATACTTTTCCTGCACCATGGAAGTCAGAGAGATAGGGAAAAACTGGTTACAGTGTGTGGTGACCCCCTGTATTGGTTAAGCACGGGTCAGAGAAGGTTAGGGGCACCCACTAGAGCTTACCTTCGCAAGGCCTAGAAAAGATAATTTTTTAAAAAATGACAACTCCATGAGGGCTAGCGATATAGAGGTTTACTACTGTTTTGGACTACAGCTCCCAAGTGTCATGCCAGCTGAGGGATTCTAGAGGCTTTAGTCCCAAAATATAACTCTTCCAAGTCATGTGACCTTATTTTAATTTCATTTTACTTAATGGGTCACAGCCAGGTGCCCCTACATTTCTCTAGAAGCTGCTCACTCTCTGTACCGAGGTTAGTCATAAACAATAAAATCCATCTATATTGCGCTATTTGAGGAACTTTTGGATTCTAAATGTAAAACACATTTATCTAACAGAACTGATTTTGCAGTTCTTGTGCTGGTTAAATATTCATCGCAAAAGCAATTATGGTGGATATCACTTTATGAAAACCTTTATTTCTGCATGGTGGTCATTAAAGAAATGGGATAATGTTTGCATGAATTCAAACTCATGCTTATACTATAGGCTAAAGGGTATTATTGATCTGCTGCAAGGCAGCAGTTAGCATATCTTGGTGCTAGTCTTAATCGGTCAGGCCATTTCCCTATATTAAAATTTTCTTTGTACAGCATCCATCCATAAACTTTATATGCCTCTGCGGGACATAGTGCTAAATTGGCTAATTTTTCACTCATTGCTTTTTCAGTTTGTTACCACTTGGATCTGAAATGAAACGAATATAACTCTTTGCTTTTGGCCCATCCATCCCCTATTGTTTTAAAAAAATCCACAATATGGTACTGCTTATACATATTCCAAGTTTTTTTTAAAAATTAACATACTAATGTTCTATTTAGTCCCCGAATTTGTCCTTCCACAACAGCTTCTGTTATCATTTCCCTGTATCGTATTTCTGTTATCTTCATTCTAGGTAAAATTCAAGGACACCCAAAGAAAGGTATTATTATCTTGGTACAGTAACAAACAGATAAAAAGCTTTTGGTCCAAAGAAACAAAGCTGGAGATGAGCTTCTCACATAAATTCACACAACCTCTCCTTCCACAAGGAATGGAAAACAACTTCATGCTGGCCATTTTGCACTTCCTGAGACTCACTGTGAGACAAAATACGCTTTGCCTCAGAAAAAGCCACATATTTTGAAAGTCCTGCAGGACCTCTCAGAGAAACAAAGGAATACGTAAAACGATGAAGTCATTTAAAAATGTGACTGGCATTCAAGGAATACATACAAACATGCTTTGTTGAAGGAAGAAATGCACTTATTAGGAAAATTAGGTTCCCTAATTAATATTACAAAAAACATTTTTTTAAAAAAAGTATGAACTTCAATCAGTTAGGCATCCTTCAGTCTCGAGAGACTATGGTAACGTGCTCTGTATGGAGGACTTGGAACAGCATCTAGTGTGGCTGAGAAGGCCAATTCGAGAGTGACAATCCCTTCCACACTGAAGACAAATACAATCTGTCCCCTGTCCAGCTCCCTGATTTTGCTGCTTCCGGGACTGCCTCTTTGCCTCGGCCTGCTGGACAAGGGTCTCTTCAAATTGGGAGAGGCCGTGATGCAACGCCTGCCTCCAGGCTGAACGCTCAGATGTCAAGGTTTCCCATCTGTTGAGGTCCATTCCTATGGCCTTCAGATCCCGCTTGCAGATATCCTTGTATCGCAGCTGTGGTCTCCCTCTGGGGCGATTTCCCTGCACTAATTCTCCATACAGGAGATCTTTTGGAATCCGACCATCAGCCATTCTCACAACATGCCCAAGCCAACATAGAAGTCGCTGTTTCAGTAATGTATACATGCTGAAAATTCCAGCTCGATCTAGGACTACTCTATTTGGAACTTTGTCCTGCCAGGTGATACCAAAAATGCGTCAGAGACAACGCATATGGAACGTGTTCAGCTTCCTCTCCTGCCATGCACAAAGGTCCAGGACTCACTGCAGTACAGGAGTGTGCTCAGGACACAGGCTCTATAGACCTGGATCTTGGTATATGCCGTCAGCTTCTTATTCAGCCATACTCTCTTTGTGAGTCTTGAGAACATGGTAGCTGCTTTCCCAATGCATTTATCCAGCTCGACATCTAGGGAGAGAGTGTCAGAGATTGTTGAGCCAAGGTACACAAAGTCATGAACAACCTCCAATTCTTGCGTGGAGATGGTAATAGAGGGAGGTGAGTCCATGCCCTGGCCCATGACTTGTGTTTTCTTCAGGCTGATTGTTAGTCCAAAGTCTTGGCAGGCCTTGCTAAAATGATTCATGAGTTGTTGGAGGTCTTCAGCAGAATGGGCAACAACAGCTGCATCATCGGCGAAGAGGAAGTCCCGCATGCATTTCAGTTGGACTTTGGTCTTTGCTCTCAGTCTAGAGAGATTAAAGAGCTTTCCATCTGATCTAGTCCGGAGATAGACACCTTCTGTTGCAGTTCCAAAGGCGTGCTTCAGCATGACAGCAAAAAAGATCCCAAACAGGGTAGGCGCGAGGACACAGCCCTGTTTCACTCCGCTTCGGATGTCAAAGGGATCTGATGTTGAGCCATCAAAAACTTCATTCCCTCATGAAAGGACCTGATGATGTTAAGGAGTCGAGGTGGACATCCAATCTTGGGAAGTATTTTAAAAAGGCCATCCCTGCTAACCAGATCAAAGGCCTTTGTGAGATCTATGAAGGCCACAAAGAGTGGCTGTTGTTGTTCCCTACATTTCTCCTGCAACTGTCTGAGGGAGAATACCATGTCAGTGGTGGATCTATTAGCTCGGAATCCACACTGTGATTCTGGATAGACTCTGTCTGCAAGCACCTGGAGTTCAATATGGGAAATAACTTCAATATGGGAAATAAAAACAATAAAGGGTGGGATGAGAGCGCAGATGAGATCTGAAGAAACACAATGGAATCCAGAATGAGAGAGGTTTTGTTACACTAATGCCTTCCATTCTCTGATGGCAATTATTACATGATTATCTGAAATTTCTGTCACTTCTTGGTTCTCTCAGTGCCCTGTTATATATGAGCAAGAGCTGAATGGACATCACTGGTAGAATAACAAAGGTGTTGCCATTGTTTCTCCTGGTGCAAATGTTGGGCCATTATTCTGAACTGCTGGGGGTGGTTTCCTCAACAGTCTCTTCCCATCTGTTTCTCTCGAGATATTCAACATTTATTATAGTTCTTTCCTGGGGGGGGAGAGAGAATTTGATTCTATCCTGTTATTATGTAATTTGTTTACATATTCATAGACTCAGCTGTGATGTCTGAGGTGGAAGCCAGTTATACAGAGAAGAGAGAAACTCATTCTGTAGGTCTCAAAGGCACTGCCTGTTGTTCATCAGCCTCTTCCAAATCTAAGCCCAGGCCATAACTAAGAGCCGGTTCACACGTGATGCTTACAAGGATCAGATAACCACCCTGTTAAAGCAGTTCCACTGGCTGCCAATCTGTTTCTGGGCACAATTCAAAATGCTGGTTTTAACCCAGAATGTTTTAAATGACTTGGGTCCAAGCTGTCTCAAGGACTGCATCTCCCTTTAAGGGTCTGTCCAAGTATCAAGATCATCAAGGGAGGCCTTTCTCTTGGTCCAACCACCCTCACAAGTCCTTTGCTGCCGACACGGGAGAGGGCCTTCTCTGTTGCTGCTCCCAGACTTGAGCTCCCTTCCACGGGGGGGGGGGGGGGTTGTCAGGCTGGCCCCTCTCTGCTTTTGTTCCAGAAGCAGGCAAAGACCTTTCTCCTCAGGCAGGCTTTTCCTAAGTGATTGGCTGTCTAAGAGAGGTTTTAAAATGGGATGGTTTGTATTTTTGTTGCTTTTAAATCGGTTTTAGCAATGCTTTTACCTAACATTCTTAATATAATGTTTGTTTTTTAAGTATTTGAACAATTTGCTGTTTTTAGCTTTTAGTATTGTCTTTTTAAGGATATAAGCCACAATGGGTCCTTTTTTATTTAAAAATATTTTAAACAAATAAATAATATAGTTCTAAACTCAGATGGTTGGAATAGGAATGTGCGACCCGCCTAGGCCAGAATGCGCCTTTTTGTTAACCAGTACCCACCCTCTGTGTTCACTTTCTGCATCTGCAAACAGCCAAACAAACTTGATGCAACATGATGTAGAGGGTTAAGGAAAGGTGGCTTTCCATGTGCCATTGGACTATCACTCCCATTATCCCTTACCTCTGGCTGCCCAGTGTAGAGTTGATGGGAATAGTGGTACAACAGGAGGGATCCACACTTGGCTTTTCGAGACAAAACAGTGCCTCCAGCACAAGCCTGGCTTTTCTTTCTTGGAACGAGCAGCGTCTGCAGATCCAAACCTCCTAAGCAGGCTATTTGAAGACACAGCATTGGTATGTTTGAAATTTCGACTAATTAATTATTCAACCTTGGGGATTGATTTGACCAGGCCTTTAGTCTCTAGTTCCTAGGGGATATGCACATTCTCACTCCTGCTTATCCACCCCTTTGCTGCAAACATGAACTGTCAACTCCAGCTCTTCCTGCCTCTAATTGCATCATCCGCCAAGCAGGGAAGTTGATGGAATTGGAGATGACGTGCAGCAAATAACTGCTATCTTGCCCATCAGTCCTGATGAAAATGACATTGGAAGGGCCCTATTTCATCCCATTTGAACAGATGGCTTAAAATGGTGGCAGGGCTGTGAAGGGGGTGGGAGTGGAATCACACAGGGCTTCCATCAGCCACATTTCAGATACTTACCTTGGAACAGTTAAAGGCAGCCTGGAATAAACAGGGAGTCTTGATAATAATAAAGCGCATTTCCTGGCAGGGTGAGTCATTCACCAGAAAGCAATTATCAACCAATTGTAAAGAGAAGCCAGCTGCTTTCTTAAATGATCTGCTTGCTGTGCGTGGACGGAGTGATGTGACAGGGAACAAAACTTCAGAATGAGCTCTCTGTGCTCGCCTTTCACGGGTCTCGGGCCAACAATGAATGCACATTTGCACAGCCCACAAAAACCACCCAAAAAGCGGTTGCAGAAGGAATGGGATTTTGCTTCCAAAATTAACAAGATGTCGTATGGAGTGGTCTTAGTCAAATGACTGCCAACTGCTTTTAGAAAATTATTTTCTGAAAAGAAACCAAATAAGGAAAACTAATCCCTTAAGAAGGCTCAGCTTTTCTTTTTGGGTAAATACATTTTTGTTTATGTTTTACCAAAAAAGGTTGGTATTTTTGCATATTGAGTATTAGTTCAACTCCGAAAGAGACTTTCAGTTCAACACTTCTTAGAGTAGAAAAATGGAACATATCTACCTCTGTTGAAATTGCCAACTCTTTTTGACATGTACTTAGGAGTTAGGCAGGCAGGGACAAGGTCATTTCATGACTGGTTGGCACAGAGAGATTGTATTGCCATTTAGCAAAGCAATAGCCTGTCTTTTCAAAGGTTTTATCTTTTTCTGCTCTCACAAACAGTCAAGGCCTGGCACTCTGTCAGGGTCTTCCTAGCATCATCTAATATGGAAGCATAAGATTTTCCCTCTGCAGCCACCTTTCCTTCAAGGAAATCTGTGTATGCCTTGAAACTCAAGACTGCCCAGACTAGCTCAGCTGGAACAAGTTTTACCATTTCCCTTTGGGATTTTGTGTGTGACATTATTATTTCCTTTTTTTCTCACCCAATATTTACTTTATACATTTGGACATTGGGCTGCCTTGTCTTAAAAAGGGAATGTCTTAGTTTAGCTTTTTTCTGAATGCAGAAAGTCATGCCTGCTCCGTTACCCTTCTGCTTTTTAAATTTTTCATAAGGTTTTGATACACTTTCTGCTTTCTGGGCTTTGGGTGAGTAAATCTGCCTGCCTTCTTATACTTTTCCCCCTTACACCTGGACTGAAGGGATGAATCTTCAACAGAAGGACTTAGAACTCCTATAGTTGGTAGTTTAGGCTACATAAGGAGGAACAACCTCATTGATGCTAATTATCAATAATTCTTCTTGGGGAACCCCTAAGAAAAAAAAGAGTTCACCAGTATGGAAAGGCATCTCCATCAGGAGCTTGATTCCCTATTTATCCCAGTAGATCAGATTTAGATATCCAATGGACTGTCTAGTCATGGTTTATTGGATCAGTTTCTGTTAGCAAAGCCTGAAAATGCAGACAAGGCACTTGCGTGCTGTAAAACTACTACCTCTTTGCCCATCTTGGCTAATAAAATCGGCTAAGAATACAACAGTAGAATGGGCCACCCATGTCATCAGTGCATCTCTTCATGAAGTCCATATGCCCTCCTGTTTAAAAGAAACTATAATAAGGCTCGTTCTTAAGAAAGCTAATCTGGCAACAGATGATCAGATTTGGATGATACAGACCCATCACTAATATTCCATTTTGGGGCAAGTTATTCGGGGGAGTGATGGCTGATCAGTTGCAGGCATCCTTAGAAGAAACTGATTTCCATTGGATTTTAGGCTGTGGCATGGTACTTAAACAGTATTGGTTGTCATGCAAGACAGTCTCCTAAGGGAGGCAGACAGGGGGAGAGTAATCTTGTTGATCTTTCTGGATCTTTCTGTGGCCTTTGATACTGTTGACCACAGTATCCTTCTGGGAAGGCTATAGAGTCTAAGGGTGGAGGGTTCTGTTCTTTGCTGTTTCTGGTTCTTCCTTGATGGCCGATCCCAGATGGTACAGCTTGGGAAAGCTATCTCCACCACTTGGAACCTCTGCTCTGGTATCTCACAAGGGTCAACCATCTCCCCAGTGCTGCTAGAAGTCATGTGTAGATTTGGGGTCCACTGTCAACAGTATGCTGATGACATGCAGCTCTATCTCTCCTTCACGTCATCTGCTGGGGATGCTGTATGGGCCTAGTGTCAATAATGGACTGGATAAGGGCTAATAAAATGAAACTGAATCCAGACAACATGAAGATCCTATTATTAGGAAGGTTGTTTGACTAGTTAGAGTGAAATCAACCTAGTTTTGACATGGTTAAATTTCTCTTGAAGGATCAGG
This sequence comes from Intellagama lesueurii, assembly GCA_037013535.1. Taxonomy (NCBI): domain Eukaryota; kingdom Metazoa; phylum Chordata; class Lepidosauria; order Squamata; family Agamidae; genus Intellagama; species Intellagama lesueurii. The sequence goes on from JBAJHW010000003.1 coordinate 98,650,421, forward strand.
TCCACAGCTTGGGAATACTCCTGGACCTGGCACTCTCTTTGAAGGTGAAAATACTGGCTGTGGCCAGGACTGCCTTTTATCAACTCTGACTGATTGCCCAGTTTCATTCCTACCTGGATAAGAAATGGCTAGTAACAGTGGTTTGCACATTGGTAATTTCAAAGATATACTACTGTAATGTTCTCCATGTAGGGCCGCCCTTGAAAACAGCGCAGTAACTTCAGCATGTTCAAAATGCAGTGGCCAGACTGGTTTCTGGGACCAGTAAGTTCTATCATATATCCCTAGTCTTGGCTCACCTTCATTGGCTCCCTGTCAGTTTCCATGCTCAATTCAAGGTCATGGTTATGACTTACAAAGCTCTGAATGGTTTACGACCTCTCAGAAAAGAGCTACCCCATTTCACTCACTCCTCCCAATCCATGTTGCTAAAAGTGGCCACACCAAGAGAGGCCAAAAAGGAAACAACAAGGAATCGGGCCTTCTCAGTGGTGACCCCCAATCTTTGGAATCAGCTACCAATTGAGGTATGGCAGGTTTCTTCCCTCCTAATATTTAGGAAATTAATGAAGTCAGAACTTTACAAAGCTACCTTGAATAACTTATCCCCATACATGTTTAATACTATTCTTTTTCCTATTTTCTTTTATTTTTCTTGTGCTTTCCTTTCTTTTGTTTAATTTTAGATCAAAATTACCATATTGATTGTATTGTTATATGGGGCTTGGGGTTTTTAAATTTTTATTTTTTAAACTGCCCAGAATAATGTGTCCACTAAAGGGGCAGTATATAAATAAAATCAAATAGTAATTAATAAATCTCCCCTCTCAGAACTATAACAGGTGAGGATTGTTTTATTATAAAAACTGCATATGTTGTTCTTGTTATAAGTCACCTCCGACTAATGGCAACCCAATGAATAAGTGATCTCCAAAATGTCCTGTCCTCGACTATCCTGCTCAGCTCTTCTAAACTCAAGCCTGTGGCTTCCTTTTCACAGTCAGTCCATCTTGTATTTGGTCTTCCTCTTTTCTTGCTGCCTTCAACCTTTCCCAGCATTATTTTTTTCCAGAGAATCCTACCTCCTCATGATGAATGTGAAACAATGAATTTACAACATTCAAATCATGTTCATTATTTACTTCTGGTACTGAGTTTCTCCATTATATATATATTTAGGAATTATATCATGCTAAGATGGCCACTACCAACAGTAAAGCAATGAGGGCAACATTTAACAAACTGAACAGAGTGAAACCTCTTAATATTGGGCTTATCATTACATTTCTCTACTGTGACATTATTTCTTTATTATAATATCTTAAAACAGCCTTGAAATATGCTAAAATATATACTAAAAAAAGGCTGCAATTCTGTATCTGTATTCAATGAGAATAAACTCTCTTGAAGTCAGCAAGGCTTCCATTTGAACAGAAATATATAGGCTTATAGACCAAAAGTAAAAAAAAAATTATGTCTAGGTGCCACATATTTTTACTTTTGCATATAATTGTGTTCTATATTGTCTGCCAATGAGAATGCTGTGAAACTTCTCTTTTCCGATACCTTTAGAAGAAATGTTGAAAGAATATCTTAAAAGAAATGGCAAGACAGCAGGAATTTAATTTTCTTTCAAAATGGGCTGTGTGGGTAATAGCAGCAGCATTTTGCAATTCCTCCTTCCCCTCCTATCAGGCTTCCCCATATGGGAGGATCATCACAGCTTGAAAGGTGAAAGAAAACTCCGCTTTCTGCCAAGCACCTGAGAGCACTGCAGGTGTGAGAGAAAAGGCAGGCGTGGATTAGGCTATTCTGAAGGCGCAGGCGAGGATTGAAAAGTGAATGCAAATGGCATGTAATGATGTGACGTTGAATAAAATCTATCCAGGAAATTTTGGAAATTTGTCAGTATGCTTTCATTATGGATGCATCAGAGTTTGGAAAGCTACTCTGTGGTATTGCAGTTCCAGGATCTCGTAGCCAGCCTGGGAGATTTTTAGGGTTCTAGTCCCAAAAGGTCATTTTCCCTAGCTCTGAGGTGCAATAATGGTCCTCAGGCAGACACACTGAGACGGCCTTTTCAAAAGGGCATCAACATATTGTGCTCTGCTCTGCAAAGCATCAACATGGCTTATTCGAAACTGCTTGCCCCAACACCCGGGGAAGGCATGGCCATCATCTGGAGACCTGTGCCTAAAACCACACACACCAGTGAAATGTGTTTCCAGTGCATACACAAAGCTCTACAGAAGTACTGGCCACTGTTCTGTTCTTGTCAAAGTCAGGAATGTTCCACATGGATGGTGATGATGGTGCCTGAACTCCACAACACTGAAAAAAATATGAGGTCTATATGGAGCTCCAGATGCACATGGACATCAGGAAGAGCTTTGGACTGTTGTTGAAATCAATTGACATGAATATTTCTTCAGGCCTTTTGGGCTGTGACCCAGTGGTGGAGCACATGCCTTCCCTACTGAAAGTTCAGCCTCCCTTTCCATGTTCATTTTCAGGAAAGAGCTCCCCCTAAAAACCTGGAGAGACTGTACTTGGCAACATATACAGTATTGAGCTGAGTTACTTTGTGACCTGACTGTGTTACCCATTGCATTTCTTGTATCTATATTTAGATTGTAATGCTAGAAAGAAGAGTTTGGGGCCACCTAGATAGTGCTGGACTGCAATCCTCATCATCACTCACCATTCAATATACTAGTTATTGCTGATCATTCCATCTTCCTTTCCCTCATTCCTGCCTTCCTCTCAGCAAAGGGACTCGGTTGTGTTCCTATACTGCATTTAAAACATTTACACCTGCATACCAGTGAAGTGCAAGAGGTTCAGAGGAGCCCTTTCAGAAAATGTGCAAACTAGACAAACTCATCTGCAAGTTTATCCCACTTCTGCATCTTCTCTTAAGTAGGCACATACATTGTCTTGCATTTTCTTTTCACCTCCTTTATATCTGCACTTAATTCTTAATGTTACATTGCCATGCATCATGAGACATGACTCCCTAATCATCGATGGGCCGTACATTCTCAAAACACTTTGCTAACATTAGCTAATTCTCACACTGCATATAAGAAAGGGAAAAACAAATTGCTATTGCTGAACCATTCTCTGTTATGGCTGTGATGTTGCTAAGTGGATGGAACATAAATGTCACCTTCCCGCATTTCGTCTTTGCCAGAGATTCACTCATGCATCCTTAAACTGCTGTTCACGACTCTCAGCTCATTTTAAAAATCCCTTGAGAATCCAAGGAAAGGTAGAGTCTAAATTTCTGGGCTCAGACACCAATATGAGATATGAAATGAGAAATGTTACCCACTCTTCCAAACAAAAACAAAACCCTCTTTGGCCCTCCTTGCAGAAAAGGGGAATAAATGGTTCTCTGATGCCACACATCAGTACTTTGATTACAATGGGGCCATCCCACTGATTAGGCCTATATACATTTTACTTCTGTTCCAACTCTGACATGCCAGGCACTGGCAAATCAAATTCTAAGTTACAGTCTGAGTAGGCCCATTGACTCAAGCCCCTTGTGTAAGCTTCATTGATTCCATGAGTCCATGCACATTAGACTAAACAATGGATTTAAGCTGTAGCATTTATTACAGTAATTGTCCAGCTCTTAGAAAGGTAGCCATGCTACTCTGTTTCAGCCTGTCGAACAAACACAGAAACCAAACCACCAGAATTTGATTTGTGCATTGCAATTGTTTCTTCAGACACGTAGAGTATACGGTACTTATTTAGCCTATAGCTTTTAAATACACACAGCACATGGTGGAAGAAGAAGGAAACTAGTGAAATGGAGGACAGAAGACCAGTCAACAAAACAACAAAATTCACAAATAAAATGGACACATCAAGGGTATGCTTAGAGGCAAATTGTGCTATTCAAATGTTAAAGCAACAGAAGGTGTGAAATGAGTCCAGTTTACAGTGAGTGACAGGAGTGTGCACAGTGGAAACATTTGGTTCATTTATGACTTGTTTCATTTCAGGGGGTGCCTCTTCCATATTTGTTTCTTCAGTGCATGGCTCCTTTTATATGCCATCGATGGGGGAGTGTGTGCTGCTTTCAGGTCCTTTCAATTTGCCTTTTCCACATTCAGAGGGGAAAGACTTGGGTTGCTGGGCAAAGGGTGCACGCAGCAGAAGTGGCAGGGAGGAGGGGAGAGAACAGTGGGGCTTCTGAGGCACGGAGGCCAGGAGAATGGGGGCAGTGGTGGGAAGAATGGAAAGCATGGCAGGGCTGTCTGGGTATGGCGGGGCAGGAGAGGTGAGAAGAAGGAGTAAGTGATGGGGCTGTCTAGGCAAGAAGGTGAGGCGTACGTCAGGGACAACATCTAGGCAAGGAGAGGTAGGGGAGACAGAAGGGTGGGAAAGCTATTGGAAAATCAGTAAATGAAGGCAACAAATGATAGAAGGAAATGACAACAGGACAGCTCTCATATATCAAAACAGATCATCAGTATTTCTGAGGCTCTCTTTCAGAACAGGATATGTAAGACCCTCTTCCATCTTGCTTTTCATTTGTTCAAAGCCCAAAGTCCCATGCCTATCAAGTGAGCTCTTGACCTTCCTACAATGTAAAAGAAATTTGCAACAAACAGAATTCTTTAACACCTGTTGGCCAGTATCCTAGTGCATTTGCACAGTACAAACAGGGAGTTAGATCACTAGTGTACACAATTGTGCCAGAGGTCTGCCATTTCTTCAGACATATTCAGTTGTGAACTCAGTTGCATGCCTGGGTGTGTAACAGATGGCAAGGATATTACACAAACCCTTTGTGTAATCTGCTGGACACACACAGTATTTTGCTATAGGATTCTGACCATTAGCATTGTAATTACCAATTTGGTTTTCAATTGTGATCTTCTGAAACAGGTTCTCTGCTCATTCAGGGTCTGTCCAGAGCCACCATTTTGCAGGTTACAAAGGGTTGGTTGGAGTTGGGGGGAAGGAATGATGTGCCATTTGGCATGCTTCTCCTGTCTAAATGGCATATCAACCTCTGTATCTATTAAACACTTTTGATCATCTGCAGAGAATTAAGGGAAGTGAATTTTTGTTTGCACCTGCTAGATTATCACTGATGTGATGAATCACTTCAATTAAATTTTTAAAAATATTTTTCTTTGCTTGTCTCTGTATTGCAAATTGAGAATCTGCCCGCAGCCATGGGTTCAATTGGCAGTACATAGACAGGCAAAGAAAAATGTATTTTTAAATTAAATCGAAGTGATTCATCATATCAGCAATGATTTAACAAACAGAATAAAAAGTAATTTTCCTCCCCCTGATGCTTTGCAGATGATCAGGGGATGTGTTCAGTTTCCACTATCCTAAAGCAGCTCATAAGCCACTTCAGGATACCAGAAATTGACACCAGAAGGAGCTTCAAGGCTCTAGTCTCTTCCTAGTGACCATACGTGGTGGGAATGGACTAAACTGGAGCCCTCCAACCCTCACCAAAATAGAAGAGCCCCTTGACGGGGATTCAAAATGGTGCAAGTTGGGCAAACTCGTCTGCTCCAGTGATGTTCATGTGTGGATGCCAGGAAAAAGAGCGTACCAACCCAACCCATCACCATACCAAATATTGGGAGAAATTCTCATGTGGGCAGTTCTCACAGTTTTGTCATATTTCTCCTATCTGCATTCTGGAGATGCTGCTGGAGGATGGACTGGGCGGTCCAACAGCACGTCATTTTCTCATACAATGCACCTGATTCAAGACTGTGGGGGCAAGTGGGACAGAACAAGACAGTCTGCTCTGGTAGCACCTCAGGGTGCAGAACCTCCCTTGATCATCATCTGGTTTCCTCTGCTGGAGTGTTTGTCCCGCTCCTCCCTTCCGAATCCATTTCACTGACTCATCCAGAGATCAAAAGAGTTGCTTTGTTTGACTACACCTCCCAAAATTCTCTATTCAGCATGACCACTGGCCATTCTGGCTGAAGGATTCTGGGAGATGTTTTTCAAAAAGAGTTTTCTTCCCTGACAAGCAGCTGGCTAGCAACATTGCACCATTGCTAGGAGCTCCCTGATAACACAGGCATTTGCTTTCAAGAAAACACAGGCAGTCCTGATCTAGGAGGCTTACTTCTGAAATGGCCCTTTTCTCAGGACTAATTCCCAAAGTCAGTCCATCCCCACAGAGACTCTTCTGAATTCCTCTTCCCAGAGTTTGCGTCATCTCTAAGCTAACCTTTAGGTGCAGCTGACAAATGGAAATGAATTGTCTTGAGCTTTGCTGGCTTCCTCCTATCCAGAAAATAATGAGAGCTGGAGCTTCAAAAATCACCTGAAGGAACATTGCGCTGTCACAGGTTTTACCATTTCATCCATTTTGATACATCTCCCGGGAAACTGCAGCAGAAATGTGGAGAAGGAGAGATGAGTCAAGTGTGAAGTTCCAAACATCTACATGTCCTTGTTGGTGGAGATCTTTGTCTAAGACGGGTATGTATTATTCTTTTCCATTGCTGCTTACAGCACAGCTCTAAATCTACTCAAAAGTAAGTCCTACTCAGTTACTTCCAGGAAAGGAAGATACAGAACTGCAGAGGAATACTTTCGGCCGCTGTTCTCAAATAGATGGACTTCTATTACACTCATTATTTATCCTGGCTTGTTTACCAAAATATAAGGTAAGGGTGTCAATTCTATGGCCCACAGGGACCATGAAGCCTATAGGATATTTTGTGCAGCCCCTGAGGCCCAAGAGGAAATATATATAGAGGTGAGGCAGACTGGTATTGGGAGGAGTCTAAGGACTGTTTATGGGCCAGCTAATTTTGGAAAGGGGTACCTCATAAACAGAAGTGTATGTGTAGGGGGATATTAACAAATGTTTCAATATCATGGCCAGACATTTCAACCTGATCATCTTCGGGTTCTCTGATTAAAAGGATGTTATATGCAAAGTGGCAGTTACAGAACAAACAGAACAGAAACAGGGGGAGGAGGACCATAGTCAGCCTCCGTCAGTCGTTGGGTATGTAAGGAGAAGGCACTGCCTGCTCTGACTCTGGGACCCAAGCTATGTACAACCATTTTTAGAGATGAAATCATGTCTACATTCCATAGGCATGATTCAGGCAGACTTGCCCATTTGAGAATTCAGGCCTGCAAATGAATCTCATGTTTAGCTCCAAAAGATTAATCACAAAACAAATGAATTTGGAAAGTATGTGAGGTGAGAAACATTCCTGCTGAGATAATCAGATGGTTTCAATAATTAAGGAATTTCCTGTGTTAATAATGGGTTATCTGTGATGTATAGTTTGGCCCTAGGATCCCTATTAACCAGTTCCCATAACTAGATTGTGGTTGAAAGCGATGTTTGCCATTCAGCATAAAAGCATCCTCCCTCGTTATGTGCTGTGGGTATGCATATTACAATGTAATGTGTTAGTGCAACAAATATGTCTTCACAGTTATCAGTTTCATACATTTTGCAAAGTGATTAACAAAACAGAAAAATTAAAATACTATCACCAGATGTTTTGGCTTCTACCTTTTACAGTTGCATGGAAAAGAAATGTGTTATTTCCAAGTTGATAGTTACAGAAGACAGAGTGGAGTGTTCCAAAATGGAGGGGCAATGCCAGTTGTTGTCTCTGATGTTCAGGCCCTGGGTTTTTCGGGTGCCAAGCCTATAAATCGGGTGCCAAGCCTTGAATCTGATGGCATTTCTGACCCAATCAGTGACAAATTACTATAGACTATGAGGTCCTTGTTAAGATTGCAGACTCTTCTTCTTCTTCTTCTTCTTCATCATCATCATCATCATCATCATCATCATCATTATTTAAAAAATCCAGAAAAACACAATCAAAATTATAAAAACATTGTCTGGTATTATAGAACAGATACAAGTTTTAACCCAAAACCTAAGTATCTGTTAAATATCTGCACAGTATATGTGCTGTTCCTAATATTGCCAATTTTTGTTGCTCTGATGGTGGTGTTTCTTATTATTTCTTCTTCTTCCTCCTCCTCTTTGTGTAGGGAAGTCTGTTGTAGATGACACCCTGACGACACCTAAGCAAATGGCGGCTTAGAGAAGAGCACCTAGCCACCTAGCCCCTCTCTGCCATCATTTTCTTCATATGGATAGTGATGTGCCTGCAAAGCAGAGCTTCCTGCTCATGTGTAGCCTCCACATGACCAATAACCCTGCAAAACCAAAGACTCTACCTTCAAGCAGGAGCCTCTCCTCTGTAGCCATGTTCAAGTATCTTGGAGAAAACTGGGTAAGTGACAACCAGATGGGGCTTGCATCCCTCTAGCAGTCATCTCCCAACATACTGACACAATTTACTGTGAAAACGTTTCTGACTGTCATGCTTCCACTGGAGGAATAGCCCCCAGAGGAAGGCCCTGTAAGATTCATAGCCCCCTGGATCCCTCAGGGTGGGAGACACCACACTCCCTGAGGAGAAAAGCCCAGATGAGAATCTGGGGCATACTCCTAGCCCCTGAAAATGGAGGAGAATGAAATTCCCTGTTAGGCACAAGGCCCTCAGTCACAGCACAAGCTTCCAGGAACAGTCTCTTCATATGCCAGGGCTTCCTTGGGAGCAAATGTTTACCCTGAAAACTAGCCCCTGTTCACAGGGAGACCTAAGATTAAACAGTCCATGCTTGAGCCTTGGGTGGGGCTCTAGTAGCAGCCACATATAAGTTCCCATTTCACTCAAATTCTGTGCTGGGAACATATTTTCTCACACAGTCTGAGCTTGTGGCCACCAAGCCTTCTGCTGCACCATGAATAACCTGGTCTGTTCTCTGTTGTGTTCTTTGTTTCTTCTCCCATCTGACTTTCATCTCCTCTGCTGGCTTATAATTGTGGACTGTTGACCTTGCCTTGGACACTCCTTGCTTGAAACAATACTACTTGTAACATCTAATTAAAGCCAACTCTTTAGATCAGCAATGCTTTGGATCAGTAACTTTATTCCAGACATGGACAGCAACACACACTCATATTGCTTGTTTAGAAGTCAGGTTTCCTTATGGGTGGGCAGGAGAAAGGCCTTTATTCAAACAGGAAATATGGGTCAGGGGGAGAGGGTTCATTCAAGGACTAACTCCTATTCTAGAAAATTCCAACCAAATTGCACCAGAGGTGAGACATCTAAAAATGTTTGCCCCCAAAGTAGTTGAAACTATCTCTCAACTCATCTTAAGCAACAAGCAGTGCACCTGGTAGATTTCTGCCATGAACATTTTGAAACTTTGATTCATAATGTTTCTATCCTATGTCTGAGGAGATGAATTTTATTCACGAAAGCTGACACTGAATGTTTTATTTTCAGTCGTCTAAATAAAGGTATCGCCTCTTTTACTTTTGAACTGTTTACGGCTCTGTGGGTGTCCTCTGCTAACTGTATATGTCGAAAATGGGCATAAAACATAGTACACTCTTTACAGATTACATTGTTTTGTATTCATTATTATGACTGATATCTAAGATGTATTAATCATCTTATATCTAACAGCTCTCTGGGCAATATGTAATAGAAACACAAATTCCAAATCCATATAAATCAAAACAAAGGTTGCATAATAAAACAATCCATTAAAAGCAGCAGTGGCTAAAACAACAGGCATCAGAAGACAGACATAAAAGTTATTACTTGTTTCCAAGTTAACTGTCAGACCCGATTACGCTGCTTCCTGCAAACAATATTGGTCCCTTAATGATTTCCATTGCTTTGCCGTCGTGTAAGGTGTAAATGAGCAAGAATTACAGTTGCCTAGTCGGTGCAATTTTCACCCAACCATTGTTAATTCAACAACATGTACTAAATACACCACATACTCTCTAGCAACATATGCCATTGTTTTTTAATTGTGACAGGGAGGTGTTCTTTTTAAAGCATTGGGCAAAAGAAGGCTGCATTTTGTGGAGACTTCTAGATTGAGTGAGACTTAACAAATCCTAAACCATCAAAACAATCCTCCAGGCCAAAGAGTTATGTTACTTTAGGGATTGTATCGGTCCACAGAAGATCAACAGTTTACAAAGATATGCATATATGTCTTCTTGAATTGACTGGTTAAATACAAATTAAATAAATCAAATGAATTAATTAATTGGCCAAAAACAAAACAAGAAAAACTGAGCTTTTTGGTATTCGTTACAGGAAGGAAAACCCCTTCATCAGTTCCTTCCCCACCCACCTTTTATAAATCCCATTTTGTTCTCCTGTAATGAAACACAGCCCAGGCTCTGGTCACACAAGGAAAATGTTCTCTATTTCTTCCGATACTTTCCATGCTTCTGCTGTACTGATTCTCAGTCATGCGATATTATTATCGCATGACTGAGAATCAGGGTGAATGTCCCAGCAACTTTTATTTATTTATTTATTTATTTATTGAATTTATATCCCGCCCATCTAGTCAATAGACTACTCTGGGCGGCGAACAACATATAAAATAAAACAATTTAAAATATAACAATGATATAAGACATCATAATCAAACTGATTCAAGATGGAAAAGGTGAAAAGAGTAAATCAAGTAGTGGTTGGAGGGAAGGCCTGCCTAAACAGCCAGGTTTTCAATTGACTTTTAAAGATGCCCAGCGAAGGGGTCATGCGAATCTCCGGAGGGAGATTATTCCAAAGGCGAGGAGCCACTGCCGAGAAGGCCCGGTTTCTTGTTTTTTTTCCTTCCGGGCCTCCCTTGGCGTTAGGCTCCTCAGCCTCACCTCCTGGCTAGATCGAGTGATACGGGTAGATTTTGGTGGGAGTAGGCACTCCGCCAGGTATTGAGGCCCTAAACCGTTTAGGGCTTTGTACGTAAGCATTAAAACTTTGAAATCGACGCGGAACCGAATGGGCAGCCAATGCAAGGCGGCCAGAGTGGGAGAGATATGATGATATTTTCTCACACCACTAAGGAGTCTGGCCGCCGCATTCTGCACCATTTGAAGCTTCCGCATCAACCTCAAAGGCAGCCCCACGTAGAGCGCATTACAGTAGTCTAATCTCGAGATTACAAGCGCATGTACCAAAGTGGTGAGCACCCCAACATCAAGATAGGCACGCAGCTGGGCTATCCGCCAAAGATGAAAATAGGCAGAGCGGACCACTGACGCCACCTGAGTCTCCATGGTGAGCGCCGGGTCCAGATGGATCCCCAAGCTGTGTACCCCACTCTTCGCGGTAAGAGTCACCCCCCCAAATGAGAGAGAGTTCCCCAGACCGCTGATGGTGGGGCCACCCACCCTCAGGACCTCCGTCTTGTCCGGATTCAGCCTCAGCCCATTTTCCTGCATCCATTGCAGTACAGCCTCCAAGCAGCGCTGAAGGGACAGAACGGCATCCACTGCAGTTGGAGAAAAGGAGATGTAGAGCTGGGTGTCATCAGCGTACTGATGGCACGATGCTCCACACCCCCTGATAACCTCACCCAGCGGCCTCATATAGATATTAAACAACATTGGGGAGATAATCGAACCCTGCGGAACCCCACAATTGAGGCTTCACGGGGCCGAGACCCTCTCCCCAAGCTGTACTCTCTGAGGACGGTCCCCCAGGAAGGATCGGAGCCAGGCAAACGCCAGGCCACCAATTCCCAACTCGGAGAGCCTCCTCAGGAGGATACCGTGGTCGACGGTATCAAAGGCCGCCGAGATATCGAGGAGGACCAACAGAGACGTCTTACCTCTGTCAGCCTCCCTCAATAGGTCATCATACAGGGCGACCAATGCCATTTCTGTACCATGGCGCGGCCTGAAACCCGACTGGAACGGATCCAGGACATTTGTTTCATCCAAATACGCCTGAAGCTGATCGGCAACCACCCTCTCCACCACTTTGCTAATGAAAGAAACATTGGCGACGGGCCTATAATTGCCAATTTCGTCCGCCGCCAAACTAGGTTTCTTCCTTATGGGCCTAATGAGTGTCTCCTTGAGGGCAAGAGGAACCCTGCCCTCAAGGAAAGACCCATTAATTATTATTTTAGCAATACCAATTTATTTCCACCTATTTGAATCACTATGGCCAGCTACTCCATAGTACTGGTTTATTTTTTTCTCTTGTTTCAAGGGGCACTTTAGCCCCTTAATTTATATATATATATTAAAAAATATTTATCGATACACTGATATATCAGGAAGGGGTTTCTGTTTGGGAAATGTCCTCTGTTGCCCTGGCAGCTCCTGCAGAATTGCATTGCCCACAATGAACAGAGGATCATTGTCTATGGCATCCACTTGGCAATAAGTTAGATCAATCTTTCAGCTTTGTTCTTTCTCACACTCTCTTTTCTTTGTTCATTACTCCCAGTTTGAGAATTTCTTTGGAGGAAAAAAACAGGTTTGTATGAAAAAGAAAATGCATTTATGTGGACTTTCTTCTGATTGACCCACATACTTATGCAATCTGGCCTAATACACATTTTGCCTAGAATTTTCCAATTATAATGTTTTTCTGAATGGCTTTTTTCTGAATATACATACCTTTTTGTGAGCTTTCCTTCTAACACAAATGTTTTAATGCAATTTTGTCTAATATACATGCTTAATATTTTTGCAAGCAGTTTTCCAAATCTAACATTTAACTCTACTGTAACATTTGGAAACATGCAATTGTGAAAAATAACCTGAGATTTAGTTTATGTGACTGGATATCTTAGTGGTTTAGGTATCTGGCTGCAGAGCCAGAGATTAGGAGTTTGATTCCCCACTGTGCCTCCTGCAAGTACAGCCAACCTGTGTGACCTTGAGCGAGCTGCACAGTCCCAGGGCACCCCCAGAAGAAAGGAATGGGAAACCACTTCCATGTATTCTCTACCTGAAAAACCCAGAAAAGGGTCATCATAAGTCACAACATCAAGTTGACTTGATGGTGCATGCGCGCACACGCACGCACGCGCGCACGCACACACACACACACAGAGGAATAGGTTAACTGTGAAATTGAAAAAGGAAACAGAAATAAAATAAACAATAAGTGAAATTCAATTCACTTGGCACCTTTGGGCAGCCCTAAAAATCTTTTGCCTGAGGTATTTGCTTCATTTTCCCTCCTGGTAAGGCCCAACCTGAGAGCTAATATGCTAAACTCAAGCACACTGAGAAAATTCAGCAAGAAGAACATTATTTACAGGTGTGAAGATTGTGAGGAAAAGCTGACTATCAACTCTCATCATGGGAAATATTAGTGGGACACAAATCTTCAGACACTTATCAGCCTGTTGCCGTCTTGTTGGGTCAGCATCTAAAGCTCCAGAATAAGCAAGGCAGGAGAGAAGGGGAGGTTGTATGAAAACCTTTCTTGACCACAAGTATTTAGCCACTTTCAAGGACACACGTGTGGTCTAAACCTTCCTTTGCCAAAAAGAATATTGAGTCTACAGGTATCACATTCCTAGTGGGGAGGAAAATTCCATGGGCTCCCATATTGTATTACAACTTTGAGCAACCCTTGGAACAGGCAGGAATTCAGGTAAACCTGAGAAAGCAGTTCTGGTCTCTGGGTGGGAGAGCTTATTTGGTTTGTGGATAAAAGTTCATTAGGTCATGGATATAGTGCTTGCTACATTTATTATGTGCAAAATGAAATATTTTTAATACCACACTTTTGGAACAAAAAGCCTTATTTGTTCTACAGTCACATTTGTCCTACAGCCTATTTTTGCCTCACAAAAAAATTAATCCTTTCTTTCTTTCTTTCTTTCTTTCTTTCTTTCTTTCTTTCTTTCTTTCTTTCTTTCTTTCTTTCTTTCTTTCTTTCTTTCTTTCAGCAAACTTAGAATGGGCAACAAAATGGAGTCTAGTTATAGCATCCCTTTGTAACCAATCCCCAAAGACCATGTTTGAAGTATCAGTGAACCAAGGACAGGAAAGCAAAGTTACTAGAACTTTGTGTGGAGGAGTTTAACAGTATTTTTCCCTGAAAGGGTTGACATTAAGAAGAGTAAGCAACACAGACTTTTAGTGTATGCTGAAAGTGATGTTTCAGATAATGTTGCCACAAGGGACACAGCAAATAGTATTCTGCTTTACAGCACTAATACACATAAAAAGTAGTTGAGCTTTCTAATAATCCTGTTAGGATAACCATTAAGAAACATCTCTCTCAGGTTCCTAGAACCTTGCCGTATGAATAATTCTGTTCCATTTAGCCAATGCTCGGAATTCAGAGATGAGAAACTTGCTATTGTTTGAAGGTGTGAGCCAGCGGTTCATTTTCCTACTTCCAAATCTTAGGGGATCCCTTTCACCATCTGAGTGCCTTCAAGGACTCAAGGGTGCTTATGTCCATCTGTCACTTTCCTACACAACTCTGCCGTTATGGCTAGATAATACATCTCTTTGTCTGATGCCCACCTACCATTAAGTGCCAGGGGAACAATATAGAGTAGAGGGGAGCACCCTTTTAATGCAGCTTTCAGTGCAAATCTAAAGCTTGGGCGGGAAAAAAATTAAAACCTCCTGTGTGGGATGAGGGCTACTGTATGTGGGCCTTCAGATTGGAACTCTCATCTCTTTCACCGTTGGTTCTGCTGGTTTGTATTGATGGGAATCGCAGTCCACCAAGATCTGGAAGGCCACAAGTTCCATAACTAGTCTGTAGCCCCCTTCCCTTTGCACTGTGACACAAGGCTGAGTGAGTGGGTAGACAGCAAGATGGCCTGGAAGAGGGGCAGCAGTGCTCTTAGCTACAGTCCTTCAGCTGGCATCTGAAGATGCAGTGTGTGTCTGTTTGCGGGTCTCACTTGCTTCCCACCCCCCACCCCCCCCCCCCGGCTCACCATGCTGCCTATACCCAAAACCCATCTGGTTCCTCCAGGAGAAAAAAATAATATTCTTTTTGTTTTCGTTATGCATCCTCTGCCTCTGTAGGCACTTCCACCTATCTACAATGATTTTAAGGAGCATGGAGGGATGTGATCACCCCATACAAGAACTTCCTCATGTGTTATGGGATGGAAAGAGGTCTAGGGGGCCGTACACACCCATCCTCGCAACCTTGGAGCACTGCACCTACATCTGTGACCTCCACTCCCAATGTTTTCTTACAACATTTTTTAAACAGAAAAAGCCATCTTACACTCTTTAGTGACCCCACAAAAATTTCAATTAAAAAATCAAGCATATGGGGATGGAGTTCTGGAGGCCCTCAAAGCATAGGAAAGTCACCCTCTCCATGCCCACAAGGAACTTTTTTCATATCTTTTTCCAAGAATTTTTTTTTAAAAAATGGAGTTTATGTGGAGTGGTTCCGGGTATGCTGGGAGGTGCCCACCCCTGTCATAAGATGTAGCAATTTTTAAAAAAAAAGACTGTTCTAGTGGCGGCCGCTTATTTATGAAATGGTGTCACCCAAAATATGGGCCAGGTCCACAGCTTTGTCTTGCTGATCCATTGTTTGTTTTAAAATATTTGTACCATCTTACTCCGAATCCACGGGACGGAGTGAGCTCCCGTCGCTTTTCCCAGCTCCTGCCAACCTAGCAGTTTGAAAGCATGTAAATGCGAGTAGATAAATAGGTACCACCTCGGTGGGAAGGTAACGGCGTTCCGTGTCTAGTCGCGCTGGCCACGTGACCACGGAAACTGTCTACAGACAGACGCTGGCTCTACGGCTTGGAGACGGGGATGAGCACCACGCCCTAGAATCGGACACGACTGGACTAGATGTCAAGGGGAAACTTTACCTTTACCTTTACTACTGATATTAACAAAAATTATACCATCCCTCGCAAGAAGAGACTTTGGAAGGTGCCTTTTCAAAACACCTGTGGAAATTAGATTTTACAAGGCTGTTAATCACTGTGTTTCTGGGATCTGGCAATATTTTAGACATTGTCTCCTATGGGGGGGCCTCCTTGGCTCTGATCCCCATTTTAGCTCCACCATCTGCTAGTAAATGTCACCATTCACCAGATTTCTGACACCTGCTGTAAATATATGTACATGTCATATTAATTTCCTTTAAAGGTTACAATGTCTCTGTTACGAGTCGCATCCTATGCCTATTGTGCATGTCCACTGCGTATGGACTTGTGTGCATTATTCATAGCAACAGCTCTAGAAAGATGCTGGACTCCTTTCTTGATTTTTCTGACTTCATCATTTTCTGTTTTGATTGCTGACCTTCAACTCCCTCCCCCTTTTTGATGCAGTTGTTTGACTGATCAGCACAGTTCATGGCATCGGTAACTGAATGTTAAGAGGTAGGAAGAGATTCTATGTTTGGTTTGTTTGCCAGATGCTTTCACACTGCATCTGACCTACGGCAACCTAATAGGTTTCTCGAGGTATGTGCTATATACATACTTTTACTTTTTCTGCCTCCATGGTCAAGTGGGGATTTGAACCAAGATCTCCTGAGTCCTAGTCCATCACCTTATCCACTACACCCCACTGGCTCTTGAAGAGACTGTAGAATTCAAATTACAAAGTCAATGGTCAATGTTTCTTAAATTAAAACAGACAGGAAGGGCTCCACAAAGCTACCCAGCTGGCTTGCCATTGGCAAACTGCCTTCCTCCATATTTACCATGAACTGAAGAAAAATCAGCAAGCAGAGAGAGAGATCTGTCTTTGATCTGTCCTTCCAGAAGAAAGATGCAGTATATTGTCTTTCACTTCAAAAAGCCTTGTTAAGATCCAAGCCCTCCTCGGTTTAATCCCACTAGTATCTTCCAAGAAGTTGAGGAGAAGCAGAAGCAGGACCTTTCTTCCATCTTCTGTAGGTTGTAGGGAAAAGCAATTTCTGGACCAAATCCCTGTCCCATCTTCCTCCTCCCTCAACACCTCCAGTAGGTTTAGGGAAGGGCCAAGAGACAAATGCACTGTTTCTTGTTGCCTGCCAAGTCCTTTGGAAGATGAAACCAGTCTCTGCCCTGCCCTGAATGTGTCAGAAGACTTAGGAAGGTACTGGGGTTTGTTCATTTCCTTTAAGGTGTTTGCCAAAGCAGCTGAGGCTCACCACAGAAGCCCCACACAGTAGAACACAATCTCCCTACAAAAGATTTTGGGGAGGCCTTGCGGCTGGTGAGCAAGCATTGGGCACCCTCTGGGAAAGACAAAACCACATTGTATGACATGAAACCATGTGAAGGTTTGCAATAAAATCCCTCTTTGATTCTCCTCTGCCTATGGAATCCCAGACTTCTAATCACACTTCATATGAAATGGTGGACTCAATTACACTATAGTAGGGAGGACTGGTATGCTTTTATCATCATCATCATTTTAGAACTGTAGAGCTGGAAGGGACCCTATGGATCATCAAGACCCCATCAAAAAGCACAGTGGGGAATTCAACTCCCAAACTTTAGCTCTGCAGGCAGATACCTTAACCACTGAGTTATTCAACAGTTCTGTATAACAATGAATTTCTAAAGCACTTCTCTTGAACTATCTCATGCATTCCATGTGAATTGCCTCCTCTTTTCCCCAGTGAATGTCCTTTCAGTGGCTGAAATCATGTTGCCATAACTACTTCTGCAGAAGGCTGATGATGCCACCAGTAGGAGGCAGATTTTGGCAATTAAAATCTTCCTACTTCTGTCCCACAGTTTTTCTAGATCCTGTGTAATCTCTTTCATTGTATGAAGCTGTGGGAACTGTAGAACAGGAGGAGGAAGCCTTTAATTTTGGAAAGTCTCCCTTACAGCAATTTTTGGTAATCAAAAGTTTTTCCCTCCCATCCTGCAGGTACCATGGCTTCCATGTGATGAATGGAATTACATGGGAGATGGAAAAGCTGTGGGACAGAAGGAAATTTTCACTTAGCAAAAAGCACCCCCCAACATCATTGCCCTCCCGTAGATGTAAGTTATGCTGCAGGATTTCATCCAATGTTTATAAGACAGATTCTCCAGATAGACACACGCTGAATGAGGCACTGTTTGAACAAGGTCTGTTGGATTTATCAGAGCCTCCCCCAGTGAAGAAGGTTTAAGCAAATCTGGTTCCTGACTGAGCCACATGGTTCAAGGAGCAGACCTTAAGGCTATGCAGCTCAGTCAGGACTTCACCCACCCTGTATCATCTTGATTAAAGAAGACGCAGCATGGGCAAATCTGTCTGCTCCTCAAATTGGGGTCATTCGTGTCATTCATGTCATCTCATGTTATCCCTCTCACAGAATGCTTTGCCCTGCTCCACAAAATTGTCTGAGATTCTGTCTGTACCCTAAATATTTATAATAGGCATAACAAGAACTTCAAAATAAATGTGCATAGAATTCCACTGTCAAAATTCTAAGAGAAATTCATATCAATATTTGGCCAGAGATATCCCAAAACAAACATTTCAGTGGAAATTCTTTGCTTCGTCCAGCTGTTTTCAACAAATTCTTCACTATAAGCAGTGCAATTTGATCAATGCTCAGAGTTTAAATATCTTTTTTTTTTCATCACCCAGAACTACTCAAATGCTGAAGGAGTTTGACTGATTGTGCAGATCGGCATTTACGCTGCTGGTGTCACCATATTCGTTCCTGTGTCCCAAACAACGGAGGTTATTTTTCAAATTACTGGCATGAGATTACAATTGAGTGCACGGGCTCAAGTTACGAAGTCTTAATGAAGATTCTTAAGGGCTGTTTAAATGTCTTTTGCCTGTACCGTCCAGGATCAGTTAAAATTGTCTCTGTTAGGCATTGGAAATCCATATCAATCTCACCGGCTGTGGAATGGCAGAACAAAGTGCTGGATCCTGCTGAATTGAGAAAATACCCAGAGGGAATGGATTAGCAATCCCAGCAGATTTAGGATTGAAATTGGCTCTTTGCATTTATCGGTTTGCTAAAGTGCAAATTGTTGTAGCAATGTAATATTGGGTAGAAGCAACATCGTCAAAGTTTATTATTTGAAAAAAATTAAAAGGAGAAAGTATTTCAGGTGAAAATTGCTTAAAATTATCCAGGACTTGAAAAACTTCATTTTTTTCAAATGTTCTTGCAGCCCCAAATAATCTGCTCAGCACGAGTCATACTAACACAGCCAGTGTGGAATGCAATTGCAGTGGCCAGGCTGGCTGAGAGATTCTGGGAATGGTAGACAAGAGATAACTTTTCTGAGCCCATACTTGGAAATACCACTTGTTGTGGAACAGATACAATATTAGTGTTCTGGAGTCCCAAATTTGCATGACAGTAACTAAACTGACAGCAGCACTGGGGAAGCAGAGGACAGGTCGCACTAGGGAGTGGACAAAAACCCAGGGTAGCACTGGCAGGCAAACTGGAGCAGCAGATAGCCTATGGTGAATGGGAACTGTGCCAACAGCCTGGGACACAGCACAGTTGAGTGAGTGAATACAATCTTGAAGTAGCAGCAGGAAGAATGAAAGGGGAAGGAGGAGGGGGGGCAACATGGCATACCTAGTACAGTGAGCAGAGTGTGCCATTCTATCTTACTTAAAGGGGACGTAAGGTGAGCCCACCAATGATGTATTGACCTTAAGGAAAGTAAGTTTTTCTACAGATCCAGGTTCCAGGCATGAGTGGTGCAGACCAACAACATGCCCTGTCCGAGAGAACACTCTCTCACTGGGCACGCTAGTTGGTGGGCAAGACAGCAGTCCCACTGCCACCATGGCCAGGCCTCCCTAAACAGAGTCTTTCTCAGCCCGGTAAGACAAGGGATTGGGCTCTTTTGGCTCGCAAGACTCCCAGATGTATGCCTCTGCCATGTCCTTCCTCTGGGGTGGTGTCTCTGGAGAACAGGCCCCTGCCATGCTTGCCAAGAAAGTCTTCCAGAAAGTGTGCCCTGTTGTTGCAGAGGTGAGAGACTGGAACTGCTAGTACTGCTGCTGGAGTCCTATGAACATTGCTAGTTTCTTCCTGCTCTGTGTCACGCACACACACACACACCCAGTGTGAGCAGGACCTTCTTTACTAGCTGCTGCTGCATGTGATGGAAAGTTGGCTGGCATTGCCCCCCACACTCTTGCTGCTGCTTTATATCCATTGCCCACTGTTTAATTCAGGGGTTCGAGAGAATTGCTAGAATCTACTACTCCTTCTTCCACAAGGAGGCAAACCTGTAGTGGGGCAGGTCCTTTAGTTTGTTGGCCAGCGTCAACACTTCAGGCTGGAAAACATGCTGTTTCCCCTCTATGGAATCCCCCATCCACTTAGACGGCCCACTCATTGTGGCCTCCATCATGTCAACCAAGCTCTAGAACATTGGGATCCCCTGGCTAAGGATGGCTGTCTCCCCACTAAGGAACTGTGTTGCACTCTCAAAGCTTTGTAGGACATAGAGCACTTGACCCATGATGTCCCGCTCTTCTCTGCCCAGAGGAGCAGCCACACCAATGGAAGTGTCCAGTGCCAAATCATGGAGTGTCCTTTGCTACTCCAGCACTCTTTTAAGTAGATAGAAAGTGGTGTTCCAATGAGTTGCCACATCCTGGATTAGGTGGTGCAGGGGCTATCCCCGTTTTTCTTGCCTCTGCTACAACAGCTCACTGCCCTGAACACGGTGGTGAGAACACCCTGCCACCTTTCTGGCCCACTCAGTTATATTAGATATGGAAAGCACCCCAACCACTAGATTGAAAGTGTGGACCACTCACAGCATCCCCTTGCATCTTCCCAGCCTGCAGTCCTGCCACCATTGTTTGTGACAACCAGAACTTGACTTTCTGTAGCTAGATGCCACTGCTACAGCCTGTCCCTCAGACCCTCGTGAATGTTATGAGCTGTGTGGCTGCCCTCCATCACAGCCACATTGAGCACGGCCCACCTGTATCCTGTCCTTGTGTGTTGTCCTGTGCCTGATGGATTAATCTTCCACTCATGTCCTGTTAGGGAGAGATAGACATGTTTGGCACCCTGGCTGCTCCAGACATCATGTGTAAAATGTACCATTTGTGCCCTGGCCAGCTGCTGTTTTATCAGTTGCCTGATACCCTAATTGGAATCTGGCATCACTCTGTAGCTAAGGGCTGTTCAGGATGGCAGTTGGTAATGGGATGATAGTTCTGCCTCAAACCTATGGAAACCAGTGTTCTCCAGTAGAGAGAATGGCTGGTCATCTAAGGCTATCATTTCCCCTAGGTGATGAGTAATCCTGCCATTTTTACATTTCCAGAAGGCCTTCTCTTGCACTCCTTCCAAGCTCCTCCAGGGTTGCCTGGAACTTATTTTTAAAATGTGGGTCTGGCATTTGTTGCCTCCCACCTCTTGGTATTTGCTCATCTACCTCCTTGCTTCCCCGGGCCAGTGATTCAGTCTGTGCCCTCTGATGACTCTTACCCTTCACAATAAGGAAGCCACTTACCCCCGCAGTACTCACTTCATTTGCCAGCAGCAATGCCTGTGATGAGTCTTCAGGTGACTGAGATACTACTGGAGAATTGATCCTAGTCCTGCACACGCCTGAGCACCTTCTTGCAGTGCATGCAGTCAGCCATACAAGCATTTGTTGCTTGTTTCCAGACGACTGACTTCTTGGGAGCTCACATTTTTTACTACATGTTCCTAATAGGCATTGCTAACTTGACATCACTACTAGTTCTGGCTACTAGTGGGGCAAGTGCAGCTGGAGGGGTAGTAGAAGGTGATTTCAGTGTCACGTGATTCTGAAATAGTACCCACCTGCATCCCCTCAGTCTCCTCCTCCCCCACGTCAGATGTGTATGTACTTGAAGGAGAGTTCCCACTAATCACAATGCTGCTTCGCACAGGAGAGATTTGCTGGGAACAGGGGCTGGGGGTAAACCCTTTCTCAAATATGATGGAGCTGCATGGTATGGATATGGAAGGCAATATCTGGTGCTTGTCATAAATCCTGTTCCCAACCACAAAAGCAATAGCACTGCTGATGGCAAGGCTGACAGAGTCAGTCTGAGTGATGATGCCATCCTCGTCCTTCTCTGGCACATGGGTTCTTTGGGAGAAACATGCTTAGTTCACCATCTTTTTTTTTTTTTGGCCCCTTGCCCTGGCTGAATTGCTCAAAGGTATCACTGGAACCTGTCCGAGGTTAACTCCTATCTGTCCCACCTTGATCCAGAGGCTTCTCTGCCAACCTCTTTGGCAGAGGCACACAAACTCTGTACTTAAGCCTGCTGCTCTTTCATGGTGTCAGTACTGAAGAAGGCAGTCAGGTGATGGATTTTTTTTGGAGGGGATTCATAAGAGCAGTTGTAAGCTGTCTTTTTCCTCCCCCAGTTCTCTCAATAAAAGCTGGTGCAGTGGGTGCAAGCAGCATTCATGCAACCTTCCCCAAGTACCTACTTTTTCTATTTTTTCCTCCTCTATCTGTGCAGGATTCTGGATGATATAGGAACACTAGTGGTGGACTCATTGCTGTAGACAATTGGTCTCCAGCTTCTGGAAGACATGGAGTAAAGTTGGGGGGGATGCAATGGAGGGGACTGCCAGCAACTGTAGTCCTGCTTTCTCCCTTATTATGTGATTCTAATTTCAGGGGGGGGGGGTGTTTTACTGAGCAGGGCTGTTGTACCAGTTTTTACATAATCACAGTTGAACTGGTATGTCAACACTGTGATACACCCTACTGAGTATTTTCCAGCCTTGCCAGAGTTCTCTCCTCCAGTCTGAGAATGAGACAACAACCAGGTTTGATCGGCTGGTTCTGGGTTAGTTGTGTTTTTTGCCATGTTTTCCACATTTTGCAGCAGGGTAAAATGTGGCAGGGTAAAACTAATATTTTTCACCTAAGCACACAGAGAGAGAGCAAGTACAAAAAAAGAGGCTGATTGGTCAAAAAGACACAGGTAACACCTGCAGTGCTAACTCATCTGACTGACCATGAAATAAGGCCACAGTTACTGTCTCTTTTGTGCATTTTCTGGAAATATGCCAATATTTGTCTTGCAGATGTGCAACAAGGAGAAAAAAAACTTGTGTTACCTATTTATTGCGCAAAGACAAAACAAGTCAGAATATACAGCTCTAATTGTGCTCACCCCCTGAAGTCTTTATGGTGCCAGAGGCGGTTTGTGGTACCTTAGGTTAATCCAAATGCCCTTCTAGAATTCAGTTGCCTACTGAATGCCTACACAGAGCACTACTCTCATAAAGCCAATGAATAGGGATCAGCACTTATTTTACTCCTGTTAAAATAATTGGGAGAGAGCTCATTAATGTAAACCAAGCAACCACTGCAGGCACAGGAAATAATTCAAGAGGTCACTCATGAGTCATGAGAGTTAGCCTGGGGCATTCATTCATGGAGGACTGTTGTAGCAGAATGTGACTTTGTATGTTCATTGATTTTTCTCCTTTCCTTTATTCATTATTTACTATGGTTTGAACTTGGACTAAATAGAGGCCAGTGAACCATAATTCAGTGGGACTTATTCATGAGTTTGTGTGCTTACGAGGGCAACCTTTAGCTAATTAATGTTATTCCTGACATCACAAGAGGCAACTCAACCTGATGCATCAATCTAAGCAACTACATCAGCATAAATAATAGTTTGCCTCACAGCGGTGAAAACAGCATCTTACAAACAAAGGTGTTTTATCCAGCTCCAATTTTTATTTCTGGTATTTCTATGGCACCCCGTAACTGAGACAGGGCTTGGGAGTAACAAGTTACTGTAGCTAGACACAGAAATGTCACTTACTTGGTAGTCACACTCAGGAAAGTTTTGTTAGCAATTACCTCAGTGTACAAAGAGGACAGTCCCCTATGTGAAGGTGTCTTCTATATCAGTGATCCTTCTAGTACCTGGCATCCTACCAACCATTTTGTCAACGAATTGATTCTCAACCATTACAGAAGCAAAATTTCCCCCTTTTCGAGGAAGGACATTTGTACATTCACAGGCATTTTGTCAATATATTTATAATTCATGGAAATCTGATGAGCAAGGAGAACAGGGGATTAGATTACAATAAACACTAAGTTACCAAGGTTGCTACTTTTATTGTTATGTGCTGTTAAATCTTGGTCACCATAAACTTTCAAGATATATAAGATGTGCAAGGAGTGGCTTACCACTGTCACCACCCTCCTAATGAGATTCCATAGCAAGTGGAGATTTGAATTCAGGACTCCTGAGTCCTAGTCCAGTACTTTATCCACTATACCATACTAGCCTCTTCAAAGATCTTACACGGATAATCCATAGGTTAAATACATTTGTTGTTGTTACATGCTGTCAAGTTGCCTCTGATTTATGGTGACTCTATGAATGAGCAATCTCCAAAATCTCCTCAATATCTCTGCTCAGCTCTTGTAAACTCAAGGCTGTGGTTTAAGTAGGAGACATCATATCACTCTTGCAAGAGGACATGGGGACTGGTGGAGAATGAATTCTTAGTAATGCTGAGGAAAACCTGACAAGACTCCCATCTTGGCAGTTTCTGCACCTCTTCAGCGGTACATGCACCACTGCTTGAGAACCATTGTTGTGTTTGAAGGGTAGCCCAGTCAAAGCCCATCTTAATGAGAAAGAACCAGATGAAGGAAGAGCAAAGTCTCAGAAAGTGCCCATCAACTATGAGCACCTGAATAGCAGACACAAATCACCTGCTTACATTCTTTTTCACTATAGTAGTGTGAATAGTAATGTTATTTAAAGCACATTTATTTATTTATTTATTTATTTATTTATTTATTTATTTATTTATTTATTTGGCTTTTATACTGCCCATCTAGATGAATCTACTCTGGGTGGTTTACAGTCCAAAAAGCAGTAAAATTAAAAACATCAATAAAAAAAACCTAAAATAAGCAAACATAATCCAAGATGGAAAAACCAAGGGAAGAAATTAAGTAATGTCAGGAGGGCATTTACTCTTAATACCTGAAGAGCCAGGTCTTCAGTTTATTCTTAAAAACTCCCAGCGAGGGAGCCAGGCGGATCTCAAGGGGGAGGATGTTCCAAAGGAGAGGGGCAACCGCCAAGAAGGCCCGGTTTCTAGTTTTTTTCCTTCCGGACCTCTCTCGGAGTTAAGCCCCTCAGCCGCCCAGCCTGGCTAGAACGAGTGACACGGGTAGAACTAGGTGGAAGAAGACGCTCTGACAGGTATCAAGGTCCTAAACAGTTTAGGGCTTTATATGTAATCATTAGCACCTTGAAATCGATGCGGAATCTAATGGATAACCAGTGTAAGGCGGCCAGAGTGGGGAAAATATGATGATATTTTTTCACCCAAGTTAGTAATCTGGCCGCCGTGTTCTGGACCATTTGAAGTTTCAATCTCAAGGCAAGCCCCACGTAGAGTGCATTACAGTAGTCTAATCTTGAAACTACGAGCGCATGGACAAGTGTGATGAGCGCCCCAACATCAAGATAGGAGCACAGCTGGGCAATCCGCCAAAGATGTAAATGGGCGGTGTGGACCACAGATGTTACCTGGGATTCCATGGCAAGCGCCAGGTCAAGATGGACCCCCAAGCTGCGGACCACACTCTTTGTGATGAGAGTCACTCCCCCAAAAGAGGGGGAGCTTCCCAACCCACTGGTAACAGGGGCGTCCACCCTCAAGACCTCCATCTTGTCCGGGTTCAGCCTCAGTCCATTCTCCTGCATCCATTGCAGAACAGCCCCCAGGCAGCGCTCAAGAGATGTAACGGCATCCACTGCTGATGGAAAAAAGGAGATGTAGAGCTGAGTGTCATCAGCATACTGATGACACGAGGCACCACACTCCCGAAAAACGCTCCCCAGCGGCCTTATGTAGATATTAAACAGCATTGGAGAGATGATTGAACCCTGCAGGACACCACAATTGAGGAGTCATGGGGCCGATACATTCTCCCCAAGCTGGACTCTCTGAGAACGGTCCTCCAAGAAGGACCAGAGCCAGGCAAGAGCCAGACCACTGATCCCCAACTCGGAGAGCCTCCCCAGGAGAATACCATGGTCGACGGTATCAAAGGCAGCTCAGATGTCGAGAAGAACCAACAAGGACATTTTGCCCCTGTCGGCCTCCCTCAACAGGTCATCCAGCAGGGTGACCAATGCCATTTGGTCCGACTGGAACGGATCCAGGGTGTTAGTTTCATCCAAAAGGGCCTGAAGCTGATCGGCCACCACCCTCTCTACTACCTTGCTAAGGAAAGAAACATTGGCGACGGGCCTATAATTGCCAACGTTGTCCGCCGCCAAGCTCGTTTTTTTCCTAATGGGCCTAATGAGCGTCTCCTTGAGGGCAAGGTTCCCCTTGCCCTCCGGGAGAGACTCATTAATTATTGCGGTGGCCCATTCAGTTGTCACAGGCCTGGCTGCTTTGATTAGCCAGGCCAGGCAAGGGTTAAGGGAGGGGTGGTGGCACGACAGTGATCAAGCACTTTGTCCACCTCTACTGACATCACAGGTTGAAACTGAGTAATTCTCATCGGACAAGACGGTGCGCTGGATGTCTCTGCTCGATCTACTGTTTTCAAATAGGGGAAAAAAGGTCCCAGCGGATGGCCTCCACTTTAGATTTAAAGAATGCTGCAAATTGGTCAGGTGAGATGGTTAGGGGAGGCCAATCATTATGACCAATTACGGATAGATCGCGTACTATACGGAAGAGTTCTGCCTGCTGATTGGAAGCTTCGCTTATCCGGACAGCAAAGTAAGCTTTCCTGGCAGCCTTCACCTTGGCAAGGTAAAGGTTAGACGTGATCCTGGCAGCTTTTAGATTATTTTCCGTCAGGTTCCGCCTCCAAATGCTCTCCAGCCTTCTCCTATTCTGCTTCATAGCTCGCAGCTGTGGGTCAAACCAAGGCTCTGGTTGAGCTCTGCGCCGGAGTGGGCGTTTAGGAGCGATCGTGTCCACAGCCCTGGTGGCAGCGGCAAACCAGCCGTCAACCAGAGCTTCGACAGGAGCGCCAGCCAGATCAATTGGAATCCCTCGCATGGAATTCTGGAATCCTATAGGATCCAGTAGCGAGGGTGGACCATTAAATAGGTCCCTGCTCCCCACGGGGAGGGAGAACCATTGTGAGGTTGCCTTTTATTAGGTGGTGGTCCAACTGTGACAAGGGGAGTGATGCAAGGTTAGTCACCATTGGGCCACACTCACTCTGCTCAGTGGAGAACACCAGGTCTAGCATATGACTGTTGCACACCCCCAGTGTCCCTAGTTTGTTTCCCTCAAACCCAGGTCCCACTTTCAGGCACGACTTTCTTAATTCTCCATACACCAACTGCCACCAGTGGATCTTTATCCACAATTCACCAATAATGCTGCCTGGACACGTGTTGTCAAATATAACTGATTATTTATTGTGTAGTTGTTGAATCACATAAGTATATTAATATATGTTGTATTAGGTTGCACTCATTACGTGGATATTAAACACGTTTCTTTATTGGTATTACTTTTCATATAAATCACTGTTAATCACTGGAATACTATTTGATGACTGTCTATTTATTTTACTTCTATCTGTTAACTATTCTTTAATCCATAAACCAACTATACCACACCAACTTTCCAATCTCTCTCATAAAACTCTCTAAAACCTCCTCTCCCCTCCTCTCTCAGTTTCCAACTCTCTCTAACTGTCTCTCTGACTCCGCCCTCCTGTCCTCTCATAGGCTCCAGCTCTAGAGCTCCACATGATGGACAGGTGGGACATGGGCATTCCGCCACAATGACCACCCACGTGGGTGGGGCTGTTAACATGTTGGGACATGTCCAAGGAAGCCATGGTTTCCAAGAACTCAAGAGCCAGTCCAGAAATCTCTGCCTCTGCATGGCTGTTGAAATCACGCAAGACCAATAGCCTTGGGGATCCCAAAAGAGCCACGGAGACGAAGTCCACCAGCTCCTGTAAAGAAATGGCTGGATCATGGGGAGCACGGTATACCAGCAAGATCCCAATACCGTCCCTGGCCCCAATCGACACGTGAAGGGCCTCCAGACCCGGCGTTGCCACAGCAGAGAGCCTAACAACCTCAAGAATATTTCTATAAACAATGGCCACACACACCCCTGCCCCTCCAGTCTACCCTGATGTCGGACAGCATAACCAGGAGGGCAGGCAAGAGACAGAGGAACGCCCCCGTCACTGCCCATCCAAGTTTCGGTTATGCAAGCCAGATCTGCTTGCATAACCAATAAATATATGTATTATATTTGCATATGTTCCTATGAAACAGCATAAGCAGATTTTATATAAATTGTCAACACTTTTGGTGCCTCTTCAAGGTGATGCACCAGAAGCCACCTAATAAATAGCCTATTGAACATCTCATTAAAAACTATTGTTGTAAGTATTTGGATTGCTTTACAATATCAGTTCAAGGAGTTCATAGTTATATTACCCTGGCAGCCAGGGAGCTGTCAGAAAACTAGTTTCTTTTGTGTTCACAAGTAGCTGGAGAAGCCTGATGACACATGAAGGCTTTTCCCCCCACACCAGCATTAGTCAGGTTCCTCAAGGGCTAGTACTGATTTGATTACCTTGGTAGCACAGAAGAGAACCATGCCACTGCCATCTCTACACAGCTATTTCTCAACCTTTTTTCATCCATATGCCTTTAGATAAATATAAAGTGTGCTGCTTATATACCACCCCATAGTGCTCAAAGCACTCTTTGGGTGGTTTACGATTTAATTATGAAGGCTACACATTGTCACCACCTCCAGCAAGCTGGGTACTCAGTTTACTCACCTTGGAAGGATGGAAGGCTGAGTCAGCCTTGAGCTGGCTACCTGAACCCCTTGAGATCAAACTCAGGTTGTGAACAGAGTTTTCACTGCAGTACTGCAGTTTAATCACTGTACCACAAGGCTCCTTCATGCTCGCCTTCAAACCCACCCCTTCCAACAATTTCATTTAGAAATTGAAATACTTAAACAAAATATATAAATGTATGGAGAAGAAAGGAACAGGTTCCTTGTTGGTGTCAGGGTGTGGAAGATATTACAAGAAAACTTTACAGAAAAGTGTGCAAGAACACCATTCATGCACAGCCAAGACCACACCACTGTGTAATTTAGAAATAAGGAAAGATAAGGGCAAAGTAAGCTGGCTAGATAGCTCAGTGAGTTGGATACCCAGCTGTGACGCTGGGAATTCAATTCCCCACTGTGCCTGCTAGGACAAGAGCCAGCTGTATGGCTTTGGGCAATTTGCACAACCCCAGTGTGCACCCAGAAGAAGGGAATGGTCAACCACTTCAGAATACTTTATACTTAGAAAACCCTGAAAAAGATAACTGAAACTCAGAATCAGACTGAGAGTATGTGATTATTATTATTTAACAGATGCACTACTTGTGCATCATGGATGATGCAATGACATGGTTAGCCCTTCCTTCCAAATGAAGATATATATTATAGTATTGAATATTGCTTTCCAAACTACCCTTGCCATCCTGTGAAATCCTGATAAGTCTCCCTAGAGGGGCATGTCCTCTAGTTGAGAATCACTGTTCTATAGCCTTGGGCTAATGTGTGCATTTTTATGAATGAGTTAGAAAACGTGTACACTGGGTCCAGTCCCCTGAAAGCGGCCAAAGGTATGGCTATTTCCTATAGAAAAGTTGCAGGAGAGTCCTACGGTCAGATCTGTCCCTTTCTCGTGCTTACTGTTCTTTCAGGGCAAATATTCCCGTCTTCTTCCTTCCCTGAGTAACACAACCCAGGTCTGCAGGCTGATGATCTTGTCAATTTGCTGAATAGGAAGTTCAGCTTTTAAAAACAGAGCACAGCAGACATTTAAGGACTGCCCCGACCCAGGGCCTCTTTACTTCATTTTTTATCCTTATGTTTAATTTGTACAACCTCTTTTGTGCAACTTATCTATCGGAACATATGTGATTTCTCTATTAATAACACGGCATTTGAAAAAGCAGACATTTGCAAGTTTTTCCTTTTGTTTATTTTTCTCTCTGTCTTGTAATTAGAGCAATCAACACGGGCAGACAAAAGGCAGAAAGATATCAGCATTTCCATTCTTTCCAGAACATACCTCTCCTGCTTCAATCACTGTATCACAGATTATACTGTATATAATTACCAAGCTGGGAGGGAGTTTTTGGTGTTTCGGAGTCCCAAGGGATTCTGCAATTACCTTTTCAAATTAAAATTGATTAAGCCTGAGTATCTGAGGAAATGGAATTAAAGGTTTATAATTTGCAGGCAGCTTCTGGAGTTTTTAGTGTGTGCTTTAGTAAGTCCTATTGGACCTCAGATGAAAGATACCATGAATTCACTGACAAAGGGCACATTTGGGGCAGATGTGAAGGGTGTTTCAATTGGCAAGCATGATTCAGAAAGTGCTAAATTCAATGGTTGAGGCAATTTTTTATCATTTTTTTCTGTGTCCTCTCTTCAAACTGGAATCACTGAATCCATTCACTCGGCTAAATATCGCCATGTGATTGTCTACTAAAGTACATGTCACGATCCCCACGTGGCCCCTGTTTGTTTCACCAAACGAAGAGCTCACGCTACGTGCCCCTCAGCTGCCTCCAGTTGATTACATCAACATTACCTATTATTAATAATCGAGGTCCAGACCATATGTCATTTTAAAAGAACCAAATAGAAATTGTTTATTGATACAGGTGTTCACAGAACAAGCAATGTTGTTAACTCTTAAACAAACATTCTCCTTTATCCGCTCTCAACCACCACTCTCCTGCCCAAACTCCAAAACTCTCTCTCAATCTCCTCAACTCCTTAGCTCTGCTATCTCAAAACTCCCTGTCTAAACTCCCCCTCCTCCTGCTGAATCTCTTATATCTCGTGACTCCGCCCCTCCAGCACTCCCATTGGTCTATTCAGATAGCATACGAATATTCATTACCTGGGTGGACGCCGCAGTACACAACTCCCAAGGCAAAGACTATGATTTAGATATCACATACAGTTCATGGGCTGCCATAATCACAGCTGTGCAGTAGTAACCTAAGTCTATCCAGAAAATGAGAAACATTGCTGTTTTCTTGGTCTAAATCTCCCAGAATCCTTTACTGCTCATGGTGGCTGGAGACATCTGGGAGCATCAGTCCAAAATGATGTTTCCAAGCTGCAGGTTCCTCCACAAGGAGCTAGAATGAAAATGGAGGCAGTGAACCTTAGTGGAGATGGGCACAAATGTCCAGTTCAGTGGTTCGTGCCAGTTCATTTATCATCCAAACAGGTGTTTGGCACTTCAAAGCCCTGCCTCCAACAGCAGGTGCCCATTCAGAGGTAGCACCTGTAGGAGGCAGTGCAGGAAAGCCAGGCCTCTGCCTCCGAATGGGTGCCTGCCAGAAAAGGTGGGGCTTTGAAGCGCCAAAGACCTGTTCAGCTGATAAATGAATCGGCGGTTTGTGCCCGTCTCTAAACCTGAGACACTATCTTAGTACTCAGGAGACATAGTTCCATTGCAAAATAGAAAAATTGGTTATAGAATCAGTGAAGCAAGAGAATTACAACTAAAAATTCTGTACTCTAGCACTCTGTTGGATGTGGAGAATGGAGGTGAAGCAATAGTAATTCCCAAGTGGGTTTGTACATCAAATTGGGGTGGAGAGATTTCATTCACTCTTGAAGGCTGCTGGGAGACGTTACAGAGAAGTCTACTGGATTTCTAGCCCTGTTGACACACTAATAATGTTTCATGTGAAGCATGAAATTATTTCATGTGAGCCCCTTTTACTTCCACATATCTTTAACCATAATCCTATTCTCTTTCTGTGTGAATCTGTGTGGTTTTTTTAAATGTTCCCAGATATATATTTAGGTGCATCTCCAAATGCCATTCCAATTCCAATTTTAGAAGAGGGAAGATCCAATTGGTGAATGGGAACAAAGGCAAAAAAAAAAAAAGTTCGGGCCAAAGCTTAGCAACATATTTTAACTTGCTGCCAGTAGCTGCATAAGGAAAGTAATTTCAACTCTTTGGGGGGGGGGGGGGGACCCATGCAAATTAATGGAAACAAATTGTGGAAAGGAGGCATAACCCTTGTATGGGAAGCAGGAGGCCAGATTAGCATCTCAGGAGGCCAAGATTTGGCCCCAGGGCCTGGGATGCCCTACCTCTCTTAAAATAGTCTTCCTGCTGAAAATATCCTATTTTCCTTTCCAACGTCGCATTCCACTTCCAGCTCTGTATATCCTGAAAAAATATTGAGAGAGTACTTTCTAGTTCTCAGTTTCTGAAGTTTGATTGGAAGCTTGATCTAATACCTTCAGATCTCCAACAAGGGAACTGAAAAGGCCTTCACAAGAGCCAAGAAATGAGACGTTTGCTACAATATTTATTATTATTGATTACCAAATCAAAGAGCACGAAGCACTGATGTATATGCAGTATGGCATTTGCTACTTTGAAAACTTGCTCATTCTGTTGCATCGGGTCATGCTGATGCAATCTTTTTTAAATGCAAAAATTGTACAAGAAAGGAAGATGGCAAATGTTAAAGTATTTTAAATGGTACCAATTGCTTTGCCACATGGGGCAGGTTGTAAAACAGGATCATTAATGGACACAAAGTGCATTGAAATCTGAACTTGTTACGTTTTACACTGAACTGACTAACCTGCTCTTAACTGGAGTGCCTCTCAGAGCTTGGAAAAGTTGCTTTTTTGGACTACAACTCCCAGAAACGCACAACTAGTGGTTGTTGCTTACTATAGGATTTCATGAGCTGCAGTTAACAAAAGTCAGTGTTTCCAGCTCTATGCCCTCCAAGGAGTAAAGCTGGGAGTTACCTGGTTCCTCATTGTTACCTGGATCCATTTCAATTGGGGTTCAGGCCACATCATGGACTGAGATAGTACTGGTGGACCTGCTGAGTGACCTGTTATGGGAGGCTGACCGGGGCAGTGTGACCCTGTTGGTTCTCTTGGATCTCTCAGCTGCCTTTGATACCGTCAACTGCAATATCCTCCTGGACTGGTTGTCGGGATTGGGGATTAGAGGCCTAGCATTATGCTGGCTTTGTTCCTTCCTTGATGGCTGGTGCCAGAGAGTCCAGCTTGGGGAAGCTGTTTCGTCCCCATTGATACTATAATGTGGTGTTCCACAGGGGTTGATCATCTCCCCTTTGCTGTTTAACATCTATACTGTATGAGGCCCCTGGGGGAGGTCATTTGGAGATTTGGGGTGTGTTGTCATAAGTATGCTGATGACACACAACTATATATCTCCTTTTCCTCTTCAACAGGGGAAGCTGTACAGACCCTAAAGCAATGATGGCAAACCTATGGCACACGTGCCACAGCTGGCATGCAGAGCCCTCTCTGTGGGTATGTGAGCCATAAGTCACCAGATCACTACCCTTGGCAGCTGAACCTGAGGAGGAGGCTGCAGCCGCAGTGCTAGCGCCCCGACAGGCGGCGGGCCAGGATCTGGAGCAGCTGGTGCTGGTGGCGGCAGACCAGCCGTGTTCCTACCAGCTGGGCTAGAGACAGTGGCAGGGTTGGGCTCAACTGGAGGCAGATCCGGAGTGGGGTTTGGAGGCACCTCCGTGCCCAGGATTCCCCCTTCTGCTTTTGCTTCTGCCGCCACTTCCACTTCTGCTGCCGCCTTCCGCCGTGTTGTTGTTGTTGAGTGGGGTTTTTTTGTTTTGTTTTGTTTTTTTGTTTTTTGCCGTTTGGGCACTCGGGCTCAAAAAGGTTCGCCATCGCTGCCCTAGAGCATTATCTGGCCACAGTTATGGTCTGGATGAGGGCAAATAAGCTGAAGTTGAATCCTGACAAGACGGAGATCCTACTGTTGGGAGGGCATACTGATCGGTGAGTGGGATTGTTGCCTGATCTTGATGGGATCACAATCCCCTGAAGGATCAGCCCTGTAATCGGAGTGTGCTTTTGGACCCAGCCCTCTTGATGGAGAAACAGTTCTTGGCCGTGGCCAAATCTGCCTTTTTCCATGTGAGGCAGATTACCCATTTCGGTCCCCTTCTTGACAGGAAGTCCATAATAACACTGGTTCACACATTGGTAATCTCAACTATTCCAATGCTCTCTGCATGGGGCTGTCCTTGAAGGCATTCTGAAGCGGCAGCAACTGCAAAATGTGGCAGCCAGGTTGGTCACTGATACATCTAAATTTGACCATATTTCACCCATCCTGGACTGCCCGCACTGGCTGCCAGTGTGCTTCCAGGCCAAATTCAAGGTACTGATGTAAACTTATAAAGGCCTTTACAGTTTAGGGCCTCACTACCTGCCAGAGCACCTCTCTCTCAGGTCATCCTCTTGTCCCACCTGCACCACCCAATCCTTGATGCTGCGGGTGGCGACTCCGAGAGAGGCCTGGAAGGCATCAACCAGAAACTGGGCCTTCTCAGTACTGGCCGCCCCACTCTGGAACTCCCTCCCTGTGGAGTTGTGATTGGCCCCCACCCTCCTGAGCTTCCATAAGCTAGTGAAAACCTGGCTTTTTACCCAGACCTTTACAAACCTCACCCCTTTGTAATATTAATTTTGTGCTGAGTTTATGCCGTTCCATGGTTCGCCAAACGGGTTTTTGTTTTTATACGTTCAATTTTTTAAAATTGTTGTACAGTATATTTTGGTTATTTCCTAGAAGCTGCCCAGAGTTAAAAAAAATGGGTGGGATACACGTTTAAACAAATAAACAAATAAAAATAAATCTTTACCAGGTTCCACTGATGCTGCAACCAGCCTCTGTGGGTTTTCAGAATGCACCAATCACAGGATTCCAATTCCTCCTCCTCCTCCTCCTCTTCCTCCTTCAGTGGAAATGATGCAAGGAATTTTCAGCCTCAGAAGCAACCAGTGCCTATGCATACTAACTAGATCAGTGGTTCCCAATCTTGGGTCGCCAGAGGTGCTTGGACTGTAACTTCCAGAAATCCTGGCCAGCACAACTAGTGGAAAAGGCTTCTGGGAGTTACAGTCCAAGAACCTCTGGCGACCCAAGGTTGGGAACCATTGCACTAGAGGAAGAATATGTCTGGTATCAGCTCTCATACATTGCTCCTCTATTAAGGTGATATGATATATATCATATTGTGGATTTTTCTAAACATTGGTGTGTTGAATGCTTATCATGGTGCACCAGATTACAAATTGATCCCTAAATGGGAGGGCAATACCACCCTGTCTAGGGGTAATCCCCCCAACTTCTCAAAGGGGCCCCCAGGAGCAAAATCACCATCTTGTCTGGGTTCAGTTTGAGCCTATTGGCTCTAGTCCATTCCAAACCGAAGCCAGGCATTCTTTCAGTGTCCAGATGGCATCCACTGCAAAGGTGGTAAAGGAAAGATAGACTTGTGTCATCAGCATACTGATGACACCTTACTCCGTATCTCCTGATGACCTTGCCCAGCAGCTTAACATAGATGTTACACAGCATTGGGGTACTGATGAGCCCTGGGGCACCCCAGAATTGAGGCTCCAGTGGGCTAACAATTCATCCCCAATTTGGACTCTCTGGACATGGCCCTTGAGGAAGGACCAGAGCCAACTCAATGCTAGACCCCCAATCCCAATCTCCAAGAGCCATTCCAGCTCACAGTCCCCCTTTCTTTCCTTCCTTTCTCTGGTTCCACCTCTGCTGATAAGATACGATTTGGGGGATAAATACAGAAAACGATGACCCAGCAATAAGGATGATTGAGTGCTAATCTCATACAGTATATCACAGAAGTGAGTACACCCCCTCACATTTCATAAATATTTTAGTATATCTTTTCATGTGACAACACTGAAAAAATGACACTTGGCTACAATGTAAAGCAGTGAGTAAACAGCTTGCATAACATTGTAAATG
This sequence comes from Intellagama lesueurii, assembly GCA_037013535.1. Classification (NCBI taxonomy): domain Eukaryota; kingdom Metazoa; phylum Chordata; class Lepidosauria; order Squamata; family Agamidae; genus Intellagama; species Intellagama lesueurii. The sequence goes on from JBAJHW010000003.1 coordinate 98,686,088, forward strand.
TGCTGTCCCCTCAAAATAACGCAACACACAGCCATTAATGTCTAAACTGCTGGCAACAAAAGTGAGTACCGTGGAACCTCTACTTACAAACGTCCCTACCAACGAACATTTCAACTTACGAACAGCTCCGTTCGCTAAATTTTGCTTCTACTTGCAAACGGAGCTCCAACTTACGAACCAAAAAAAAAACAACTTTCCTGCCCTTTTTTTAACCTTAGGTCATCTTAGGTTAAAAAAAAAAATTCTCCCCCTAGTGGTAGAGTACGGATTAATCGGCTTTGCATTAGTTCCTAATGCTTCAACGTACAAACTAATGCTTCAACGTACGAACGCGCCTCTATATAAGAACAAAAAACAGCCGGAACGGATTAATCGGTTTTCAGTGCATTCCTATGGGAAATGGTGCCTCTACTTACGAATGTTTCAACTAACGAACACCATTCCAATACGGATTAAGTTCGTAAGTAGAGGTTCCACTGTACACCCCTAAGTGACAATGTCCAAATTGGGCCCAAGTAGCCGTTTTCCCTCCCTGATGTCATGAGACCCGTTAGTGTCACAAGTCTCAGGTGTGAAGGGGGAGCAGGTGTTATCGCTCTCACTCTCTCAAACTGGTCACTGGAAGTTCTACATAGCACCTCATGGTAATGAACTATCTGAGGATCTGAAAAAACAAATTGTTGCTCTACATAAAGATGGCCTAGGCTGTAAGAAGATTGCCCAAACCCTGAAACTGAGCTGCAGCACGGTGGCCAAGACCATGCAGCAGTTTAACAGGACAGGTTCCACTCAGAACAGGCCTCGCCATGGTCGACCAAAGAAGTTGAGTGCCCGTGCTCAGCATCATATCCAGAGGTTGGCTTTGGGAAATAGACGTATGAGTGCTGCCAGCATTGCTGCAGAGGTTGAAGGGGTTGGGGGTCAGCCTGTCAGTGCTCACTGCACACTGCATCAAATTGGTCTCCAGGGCTGTCTTCCCAGAAGGAAGCCTCATCTAAAGATGATGCACAAGAAAGCCCGCATACGGTTTGCTGCAGACAAGCAGACTAAGGACATGGATCTCTGGAACCATGTCCTGTGGTCCGGTGAGACCAAGATAAACTTGTTTGGTTCAGATGGTGTCAAGCGTGTGTGGCGGCAACCAGGTGAGGAGTACAAAGACAAGTGTGTCATGCCTACAGTCAAGCATGGTGGAGGGAGTGTCATGGTCTGGGGCTGCATGAGTGTTGCCGGCACTGGGGAGCTACAGTTCATTGAGGGAACCATGAATGCCAACATGTACTGTGACATACTGAAGCAGAGCATGATCCCCTCCCTTTGGAGACTGGACCGCAGGGCAGTATTCCAACATGAGAACGACCCCAAACACACCTCCAAAACGATCACTGCCTTGCTAAAGAAGCAGAGGGTAAAGGTGATGGACTCGCCAAGCATGACTCCAGACCTAAACCCTATTGATCATCTGTGGGGCATCCTGAAAAGGAAGGTGGAGGTGCGCAAGGTCTCTAACATCCACCAGCTGTGTGATGTCATCATGGAGGAGTGGAAGAGGACTCCAGTGGCAACCTGTGAAGCTCTGGTGAACTCTATGCCCAAGAGGGTTAAGGCAGTGCTGGAAAATAATGGTGGCCACACAAAATATTGACACTTTGTGCCCAATTTGGACATTGTCACTTAGGGGTGTACTCACTTTTGTTGCCAGCGGTTTAGACATTAATGGCTGTGTGTTGCGTTATTTTGAGGGGATAGCACATTTACACTGTTATACAAGCTGTATACTCACTGCTTTACATTGTAGCCAAGTGTCATTTCTTCAGTGTTGTCACATGAAAAGATATACTAAAATATTTATGAAATGTGAGGGGGTGTACTCACTTCTGTGATATAATGTATATGTAGGAAATTTTAAAAAATAAAAAAGTCAAAGGTCAACTGGGGCAGAAGAAAATGCAGGGGCGTGTCTCCTGGTCCTGAACATCATGCCCCAACTGCCTAGATCTCCAAAAAACCACCTACAGACATCCGCTGCCACCAACTCCCATCTTTATAAGAACATATTTCTATAAGAACATATCACAACACATGGGGGACAGCCCATTTGAATTGTTCCATCCTGAAGAAGTAGAAGGCCCCTGTGTAAGAGGGGGGGGGGGAAAGCTGCTTTGGGACCAAATAGAGCTGGACCAATTCGAATCAGCCTTTGCTTCATGTGGTCAGTAAAAAATACTTTGAATTCACCTGTTTTATATGTGGAGCAAATTCCGCCATGTTCAACCATGCAGTCATAGCCTGAATCATGGAAAAGCAGCATTTACACTCAACACCTTCAGTAAAGACCCTCACCTTCGAAAGTCACCTGAACAAGCAACACTGCATAGTTTCCCTTTTTTCTTGTGTGATGCTCTAATGTCTTCAAAGTAACACTCCTAAAGAGAGATGTCATCTGAGATGTCTCTAGACACAAGGAAGATTTACTTCCGTGTATGTGAAAATTATTCACCAAGAGCTTCCTTATATCTAGCGATGGCTATTAGTGATATTAGCTGAACGTGGATTCAGGTTTCAATCAGGAGGAACACCTTGATGATAAGGGTAGATCAAAAATGGAAGGAAATGTTCTAACAGTTGATGGATTCTCCTCCACTGGAAGTCTTCATGAAACAGTCACTCAGGCATCTCTCGGGAATGCTGAGCTCCTGCCTCAAGAAGGGGGTTGCAGCTGTTCTACAAGACCTCCTCCAACTCTGTAATTCCATGAAAACTCACTTCCACGGTTCACAGTGCTACAGTAAAATCTGATTGATTGACTTTCACTTTTACCAAGCCAACTGAGATCTTAAGTGAAAGTTCGGCTAACCAGAATCTTTTAAACCCAGCCAGACCTCCCTCTCTTGAGATATAAAGTTGCCAAGTTATTGCAAAATGTTTAGTCCCCTACTGAAATTCTGAAGCTGGCTGAATACAAAATGGCTAAAGCTGGCTGAATACAAGTGCCTTTCAGTTTTAAGCAGACAGTATTTCACCACAAGCTGCCCATTAGAGATGGGCACAAATTAAAAAATGAATTGCTGTAAAATAACTTCCACTTACTTTCAGACTTGCAAGTTATATCACTGATATTCCAGTTTTACAGATCAACTACTGAAACACAGAATGCAGTATTTGATTGTAATACAACTTCACATCTTCTCTAGTGGTGCCCTCCCCAGGCACTTTTTCCAGGCTCTTTAAGTATGCACTTAGGCATTTTGAAATATTTTAAAATCATATTTAGCACCTTAACATCGTGAAGTATGAGATTATTAATCAGAGCTTGGTAGAGTTACAAGGGGTGTGATCAAACAGGACAACAGCTTGCATTTTGGCCTCCCTGTGGCACAGAACTAGTGCGAGCTATTTCTGAGTGATCTCACAACACATGGGCAATAGTGCTCCAGTTCAAGCCAAATCCATGTCCAAGCTGGACCGTCTTTGCTCCAGCAATAGAACATGGAGGGCCAGGCTGGACAGAAAAGTCACTTTAAAGAGAGACTGCTCCCAGCAAAGCAACCCTTTCTGGTATGTTCAGATGTGCACCTTTCTTGTGGTCTGATCATATCCTTTGTTGAGCTGCAACTGCCAAAGAACCCATAGAGCACAGATACTGTCCATGTGGCCTTGGGGACTCTCATAGCTGTAAGCAAACAAGCTAACTTTTTCAAACTCTGCTATTGATTGCATTTTTATCTACTGCTCTTTTTATTGGTTTATTGTAATTTGCTTTTTGAACCGCCTTGAGACCACTGATAAAACTGTCTCCAATTGTCTATTATCTGATTCTTCTATTGGCATCTCAGTGTGAATCACACCTAGAAGAGAATTTCACAGACTTATGAACAAGTACACATGCTTGAGATCTCAAGTGTCTACTCACAAGGATTAATTCTTTTTTAAACTCAATAGAGCTTTCTTCAACATTATTGTCCACTAGAGAATTGCAATCTCAAAACACAATTTATTTATTTACGTAAAATAATTTAATCCCACCTTTCTCCTTAAAAACAACTAAAGCTGGTTTACATCATTTAAAGACAATAGTTAAAGCTAAAAACAATAAGCATACAAATATTATAAAGGAACAAACAAGCACCACTCTGACAAATGGTAAACAAAAACGATACTAAAAGCTCATTTTATTTATTTATTTTATTTATTTTATTTCTATACTGCCCATCTGGCAACCCAGGCCACTCTGGGCAATTTACACAATACCATAAAATAAAGTATAAAGACAAACAATACAAAAGTGGACAATAAAATAAAATAATCAATACAATATTAACACATGAAAACAATATCATTCAAAGCAGTAATGTGTAACGATCCATTTAAAAATCCCACTTAAGCAGCCAGTCACTGAGGGAAAGCTTGCCTGAAGAGAAAGGTCTTTGCCTGCTTGTGGAAGGACAGCAAAGATGGGGCCAGTCTGGCCTCCTGGGGGAGGAAGTTCCAAAGTCCAGGAGCAGTAACAGAGAAGGCCCTCTCCCATGTCCCCATCAGACACACCTGTGAAGGTGGTGGGACTGAGAGAAAGGCCTCTCCTTATAATATTAACACCCAAGCAGGCTCATAAAGGGAGATGCAGTCCTTGAGGCAGCTTGAGTCCAAGTCATTTAAGAGTTTATAGGGTAGAACCAATACTTTGAATTGTGCCTGTAAATGGATCAGCAGTCAGTGGAGCTGCTGTAACAGGGGAGTTATGTGATCCCTGTAACCAGCCCAGTCAGCGATCTGGCTGATTACTCTCTGCCCATGGCACAGCTTGGAAAAGGTATTTTTCAAAGTTCAGCCCCCCAGAATCCCCTACCCAGCAAACTCAGTGGGTTTACTGGCAGGGAATTTGGCAGGGAGGATGGAGTTCTCCCTCAAAAATATTTTTTCTAAGATGTGGTCCCCGGTGTTGCAGTTCCACCCATTTGGAGCCTTTATGTTTACACTGATATAAAATTACTGTACTTATATTAGATGTGTATGTAGACAGGTTGGATGCATGTGCTGCAGATGGGTGAAGGTGGAGTGCTAGGGTGATTGACAGTTGAATAGCTGAATGGTTAGCATGATTGGAATATTGTGAGAGTTGAGAGATTAAAGTGGGGACAGAAGAAAAGAAAGGAGTCAAAGAAACTGGAATCTGTAGAAACAGCTAGGTGTAAAGTCATATGTAAAGAAATAAAGAGGAAGTGTGTGAGAATATTAGCATCATATACAGTAGATTGTTGTTTTTCACCTCAGCTTAGACTACCTAATATACAGTACTACCCTTTTCTTTCTGTCCCGATACCTTTATTTTCCCTGATAAATGTCTTTTGTTTGATTCTTAGAAAAACTCTCTTCTCTATTTATTCATAAGCAACAGTTTAACAATGTTAGGAGTCAGAGAGAGCAGAGAGTGTAACACCCACATCATCTTCGGCAACACAGTACTGAAACTTGAATAAGAAGACAACAAAGCTTGCAGAATGAAACCTTTTCACTTGACAACTGAGGAATATTAATTGCAACTGGGACTAGAAGTCACCGTCTGTTTGGCACCGATAAAGGGGCAACCTCAGATGCTTTGGACAAGTTTTGGGGTGGTTGTCCTTTGGGCTAGCACCTAACCTTAGGGCACCAAGAAGAGATGGTTAGATTTTAAGATGAAGGTCCCAGGGCCTTGTGGTTGCCTGGGAAGCATGTAACTTACTAGAGAGTGAAAATAGTGACAAGGGACACCTCTTAGGGGAGACTGCAGCTGGGAGAGTGTCTCAAGGAAATAGGGCATTGGGGTCCTCCTCCTCCATGAAGAGGTTCTTGCACAGAGGGGAGTTCCAGAGTTCCACCGTCAGAGGCCTTACTGTGGCAAGATAAATCCCAGCTATCATTGCTCCTCCACTGTCAGCAATCTATTAAGGTGTGGTGGACAAAGTGTAGCCCTGGAATGGCATACAGCTGCAAAGGCTGATTTTGTGTCCCGTGGTTCCATTGGACTCCCTTACTCTACTATCCTAGAAATGTCTTGAAGATCTTAGAATTCTCCCTCCACCAAGGAGTCTCCCCTCCCTCCCACACACACACATTCTCTAGCATTTTAGTATTTGTGTACTGATTTATTTTCAGCATATTTCACATTACCTACCTGCAAAAGCCATCAAAGAGGAGTAGAAATGATCAAAACTGATTAAAACAGTACAATAGAAACATTAAATCCAACGATAAATCATAATTAAAAAATCTTTAAAATGACAGTGAGATGACTTGAACAGCCAAGTGGAATGAGATGTATTGTGATGCTTTTTTGAGCCAGTAAAGTAGCTGGAAACCAATCACATCTCTGAGCAGGAGCATATTCCACAATTCTAGGGTGATGCTGGAGAAAGTCTTCTTCTGCAGGTTTGTCACAGGGACCTCTGGAAGTGGTGGTCTCCTCATGAGAACCCTTCCTGCAAACCTTAAGAACTAGACAGATTCCTAAGACGACAATCAGTCTGTCAGCTCGCTCTGCCTAACAAATTTTCAACACCTTTGACCAGTAATAACCTCAGAATATAACCCAATATCATTGTTATTTTTAAAATTGCTTTATTTTATATGTTGTTCGCCGCCCAGAGTAGTCTACTGACTAGATGGGCGGGATATAAATTCAATAAATAAATAAATAATAATAATATAATACAAAGGAAATGGCATGAATCTGGAAGAAAGAAGAGAAACTAATACAGTATTAGTCATCCCAGAGGGCAGGCCACATAATAATGGACTGAAGTTACCAGAAGCCAGATTTCAATTGAATACCAGAGAAAATTAACTATTAGAGCATTTTGACAACAGAACCAATCGCCTTGGGCGGCAGTGAATATTCCAACATTGGAAGCATTCAAGAGAAAATTGGACAACAGTCTGTCAAATATACTTTGATTTGTATTCCTGCATTGACCAGGGGGTTGGACTTGATGGCCTTATAGACCCCTTCCAATTCCATTATTCTATGATTTGATGATTTACCTGCTGACAGCTGTCACTTGTGTGCTCATTTAAAACTCAACCCATTAGACAATGTGTCAGTTTCAGAGATTAGCAGAAGAGAGAAGGTTTTCTGTTGGATAATTAGAGAGGTGATGTAGGCTGAATTGAGTCTATATTTATTTATTTATTTAACTTATATGCCGCCCACACTACCCAAAGGTCTCTGAATAATCCATCTGTGCTGCTAACTCCTAATGCCTGAGATATGACCCTGTCTTTCAGATACAAGTTCTAAAATCTCACCTTTGTCTACACATACTATTTTTTGTGTGGGAGGGGAGGGATGTAGCACACAGTCTTCCGAAAATGCAAAATATGTACAGGTTAAGAAATAGGTGCAAAATTGCAAATATGACAAATCCCTTCTGTGTGTTCTACATGCATGACAGTGAACTCATTAAACTAATGAAGGTCATTAAATCCCAAGACTAAAGCAAGCTCCTGCTCAGTTCCTTAGAAAGCTGAGGGATGAGAAAAGTCAGTTATGCCTGGCATAATTTTGCTAAATGGAAAAGCTGCTTTTAAAAAATCTCACTTAGTTTAACTGTCACATGCAATAATAATTTTACGCTGCAAGAGCAAGCCATTTTCTTCTCTGCCACCTTTTTTTTAGCAGCTCCAATGCTTTTAACAGTAGCTTGACCTGCTGATATGATGCTGATAATGCTTCTGTCTATGATATAAAAAGATTCATCAACTGAATTCTATAAATCACATTACTATTGAAGGGACAGGAGCACTCTAGACTAGGTCTCTCTTGCTCACTCACTCTCTCTCTCTCTCTGTCTTCATAATGACCTTGTGAGGACATGTGACTGAAAGTATGATGGATCCAGGGTTATTTAGTTACCTTTACTGGTTGGGAAGAATTTTCCGATCTCTTTTGCCCAATACGTCTATCAAAATACCACAGTAGTTAGTTGTCATCACCCATGATGAAATTGTGAGGTATTTTTCATATGTTACCTTCTTAGAAAAGATTGCTGGTATTTCATATTGTTTTGCTCTGAGCCCCATTTCATGTATTTTGCAATCCACTGGTACCCCAATATTTATCATAAAATGAGAAGTGGGAGAATTACATTTGTGGTAACAGCAGAACCCCAACCAATGGTTACTCTAAACCATTGTTACTGAAATGAATAAAAGGGAAGCAAAGGAAAAGAAATAGCAATTAACCACTGGAATGTTTCTTAAATAAAATTAAAAATAAAATGCATCTGTGTTTGTTCGTGTGTCATTTTATTTTTGAGATATACACACATACACACACAATAGCAAGCAAGAAACAGTAATTCTGTGTATGATCAACAAACATCATTGGTACATAATTTATTACACAACCATCATAAATGGGTATAAATTTAATAAATAAAATAAAATAAATAAATCAGAAGAAAAAGAAATTATATTGTTGGTTGTTGTAGGTTTTTCGGGCTGTTTGGCCATGTTCTGGAGGTTTTTCTTCCTAACATTTTGCCAGTCTCTGTGGCCAGCATCTTCAGAGGACAGGAGTTAGAACTCTGTCTGTGTTCTGACAGAGTTCTGACTCCTGTCCTCTGAAGATGCTGGCCACAGAGACTGGCGAAACGTTAGGAAGCAAAACCTCCAGAACACAGCCAAACAGCCCGAAAAACCTATAACAACCGTTGGATCCCAGCCGTGAAAGCCTTCAAGAATACAACTTATGTTGTGTTTGTACTAAGAACAACAACACCTTTAAAAATGTCTTTTTAGCTAGGCTAGCTCATAATCCATTAGCCTGAATTCTCAGATTTTGTCTGGGGAGAAGCTGGGTCTTCCTGTCGCTTCACTCCCATTTCTTGCAATTGTTTAAAAGCATGCCTACAGATTAATAAAAGTTGCAGTTCTCCTCACCCCATCATCATTGGCTTTTCTGCTTTGTCAATAGTGGAGGTAGTGGGGATGTCCCCAATAGGGATAAGGTATTTTAGAGGCCTATTTCAAGCCTGGGGGGAAAGAGTTGAATGGGGAAAGAGCCATTTTGAAGTATGGTAATTCCATTTGAATGACCTGTCACATATATAACTTTTTCTTCATACAGATGCAATGTTAGGGTGTTGTTTCAGAGAAGTCCCCCTCCTTAATCACCTAAAAGTTCACGTAGAACCAGTGCAGAGCTGATAAGCAGATATCAGATTTGGGAAGCTGTCTTTCCAGAGAGAGGCCTTGGCTTCCACAGAAGATGTGGTGTCTGACTGACAGGAGGCTAGGTCTAAAGGTCTGGGTTTTTATTACTACTTGTGTTTTCCATTTTTGTGTTTTTCCATTTCTCAGAGTGACATTTTTTAAATGTTTGTATACTTATTGAGCTTTGCCTTCATATTGCCTGTCAATGATGTAAGATCCCTCCTTATTCATTCTTCATAGTTTTTAAATGTCATCTTTTAATGATGTTAACCACCATTATATACTCTTTTTCTGGGGATGTAGTCTGTGTAGTCCTGGTGACCACTGCAAGTTCTTAAAGCAGATAATATTAACCACTCTGATTCCAACCATGGTAGCACTTTTCAAAGCATGCTTTGCACCATTACCAATGCCTCCACAGATCAGTCTAAGAATTCCAGGGGCAGCTCCATGTGTTCCTAAAGCAGTTCTATGAGGCCAGTCTCAGGAGAGAAGGAATACTAGTTGCCAGCAACTATTTTTGCCACATAGACAAAGACAATGGGGCGCTATATTCTCCCTTTTATACATTAGGCTGCAAAAGCAGAGTGAAGAGTCATTCACACTGGAACAAAGTGTTACAAAGTGGAATCAAGTGATGTCTTTAAAGGCATATGAGAAATACAATGGCCAAAATACATGCTTCATTGTGGAAGAAGCCACTTATATAACTCTTTCAGAACTGTCAAGTTTTCTCTCTCAACCTTGGCAAATTAATTTACTTTATATTTCTATGCCCCACAGTTTAAGTGTTCTGAACAATTGTTTTGCCCTAGGCCTGCCTAACTAGAATACCATTTGCACATTCTCTGAAACAAGGTCCAACACAGAAGAATGGAACTGCATAGAAAACAGCAGTGTTGCCACTTTTAGCAACTCAGCTGGAGCAAAGTCAGCAAACAAAGTACATTATTCTGTGAAAATACAAGGCAAATTTCATTCCTACCCAAGAATACCCTAATTTGCCCTAATGTTCTTTCTTCCCAGTTTTCCCCTAGTGATCAGATCTCCCTTGGCTTAGACCCCATGCTGAGATGAATGAAAGCTTGCAGAGTTCAGAGTGCTCTGGCCTTAATGCTAACCTCTCATTAAGACACATGAAATGCATGATTTGATGAGGTAAAATTGTGGGCAATGAAGGAGCAAATACTTGTGCTCGTGGCATGTGAATAATAAGCTGTGCCTTTAAGCCATTTCAAATTTTAGTCATTTAGCTAAGTCCTCATTTAGAAAACATCATCCTGGCTACATCCCTTTTGGTGCCAAGGACTAAATGTAGATTAGGAGAAAGGGTGGGGACAGAAACATTTTCCTCTGTTTTAATTTGCTATTTCTTTAAAATGCATAATCTAGTTGCTGGAATTCTAATAGGTCTATGCAGACAGTAAGAGTTGCAGTGGTTCGCAGGGTCAAAACATGAGAAATGTTTGATTAGCAAGAACAATGACATCACCTACCCCAGTCCAATTTCTCTGTTTCTTCTGAGCTTAACTGCAATCCTCACAATCATTCAATTCTCCTAGCACTAACATGCTATGTGCTGAATTTTGCAGGGCTTGGGAAGAGTACTTTTTGGACTACAAAGTTGGGGGTTCTGGGAGTTGTGCTCTAAAACAGTAACTGTTACACACACACACACACACACACACAACCTACAAAGCATTACTAAACAGCATATCTGCCTTTCAACACAAATCCATTGGTAAAAATCCCTCCTCTTTTACAGGAGAGGTGCAACTGAGGGTGTGACTACACAGCAAGGAAAATATGCTTAGATCCCAGTGTGATCTCCAGTTTTTCAAAGCCAGTCACTGCTGGTTTCCTCGAGTGAAATCACAGTTGTCTAAAAGAATACAACACATTTTTCTTTTCACTGCAAGCACCAGCACCTTTGATCTGACAAGGTGTTAATTGGTAATGGCCACTTCTTTTTTTTAATTTGTTATTTTGAAGAGGCATTAACACTATTATTTTTAGCACTAACTTTCAAAGCCTTTAAAAAAATACTATTTTAAGACAACAGGTGCTTGCCAGAGAAGTGCCGCTTTGTGTCAGATCAGGCAATCACACAAAGCAGAAAGTGGAGTAAAGCAATGTCAGCACAAAGCAAAATTAGAAACAACTATTGCTGGCTGAACTAAAGAAGACAATTACCCTCTAAAAAGAGATGATTCTCCACCGGGCCTCCCTGCCCCCACCCCCATTGAGCTGTGTGTCATGTAGTCTCCATTTTTGAGATATTAACTTTAATGAGACATTAACTCGATTTCTTCTGTGTCAGATCTGATGCAAACCACGGAGTAATGGCCAGTGTAGATGCCCCCTCACTTACTATCTTCTGAATTCCTTTTCCTCAGTGTATTTAAGCCCAACTTGATGGTGTTTGTTCAAACTGAAATGCAGCTCTGAAAAAGCAGAATGTGATAAATATGAGCCCAAGTCAAATTGGCCTAGTGTATGTGAATTTCCCCTAAGAACCCTAAACATTTATAATAAAAGCGCTCACAACCATCCTTCGGCATTGCCCTTGAGTCTGATAAGCTATTGTGGCAAAGAGGCTTCATTTGGTTTCATTTTGTCTTGTTGGAGGAAAAATCCTTTTGAATGTAAAAGAATGCTTCTCCTTGAAGAATTGTTCCAATTTTGTCACTCCCTAACATACCTCATTCACGTAGTTAAAATACAGATTTAAAAAATATATTCTGGCAAAGTATCATTCCCTTCCCCCTACTTTTACTTTGCAGAAGCTAGCAAACTATTCACACCAGACTCAATTTTTTACATAAATCTGAACATTTCCTTAGAGACCTATATGCTGATCTAGTTGAACACGATGGAAATGCACATGGTAGAGACTGCATTTCTTATTTCCCAGATGGCCATTCCACATGTTACATAGTGACGACTCAGATGCACCACTGAAATCCACTTCACACCCTATGGAGCAATTAGTGATCTTATTAGCTATGGCTACATCAATTCATGTAGCACATCGAGAAAGGGCAGCTCCATGTCCCTAAGTATATAGTTGGCAGTTGCCAACGGGTATAGTATGGAGAGTTATGTTTTAATAGTAATTGGTTATATTTATAGTTCAATTCCTCTTCCCCTAACAGTTAGGTAATGTTATATTTGCATTTATATTTGCAATGGCCAAAACCTTGTTGCTGATTTGTGCTTGAGCATGCGAAATGGCATAAGTCTTGCTGGCAAATTGCTGCTTATGAGGTGCTGTTTGTGTTCCTGAGTCTGCATCTAATTGTGCAACCAGACATGCACCCAGGAATATAACCAATAGGTTGACAATGGAACTGCTGGATAGCTCAGTGACTTAGATATCTGGCTGCAGAGCTAGAGGTTGGGAATTCAGTTCCGCGCTGTGCCTCTTTGACAAAGGTTGGACTCAATAATTCATAGGGTCCTTTCCAGCTATCCAGGTCTAAGATGATGATGATGATTATAGAACACCAATTTGATACCAAGACTTATGGAATTTCCCTTACACAAGCAGAAAATGGAAAGAAGATTCTGACCAATATTTAGTTAACAGAAGTAACTGAAAATAGGGTGTTTTTTTAAAAAAATACACAAAGTTACAGTCACACTTGCAAAAAGAGTGGACTTGTCCCTTGTTATAATATAGTCATGATGTAACTTTGTTGTGCCTTGTTATGAACAAGGCAATTAATTACAAGCAACACATTATTTGATCCTAGTTACAACTGAACTCTGTCCAGGGGTTCAAATGTAACCAGGAACAAATAGCTAATCCAAATTCCCCAAAGAATGTCCCTGAATGTTTAGGGGCAAGACTTTGTGCTTCATGGACAGATAGGCAGAAAGCAAGAACAGGGAAGATAATAAATAAGTCATGAAAACTGGCGCCATTCATACTTATTAGAGAATTCTAGCCAACCTTAACAGCTACGTATATCTGTACAAACTCCCATACATAACAGAACATCAAGGCATACCTGATGTTTTGGTAACTGGAGCAGAACAATACAAATCCAAGAAGATTAGGAAAAAGGGAGAATTTGTGGATTCATGGGCTTGGCATACTAACACCTCCATAGCTTGAACCTTGAGGACAACACCTGGTTATCGGCCCTCCATTTTGGAATGCTCCGTCCTCTGTCTTCTATAAGTGCCACTATGGAAACTGTCCTAAATGCATGAAGCCCATAAATGCAAAGAAATATCTGTTGCATTGACATGGTACATTTTCATATGTTTATCCGCAGCACATAACAACGGGTGAGGCTCTAGTGTGGAAGGGGACACATCTCTCAAACATAGTTTGGTTGTAGGAACTGAATAACGGGGGTCCCAGAGGCAAACAACGTGTTACAAATAACCCATCATTAGAAGGGGAAATTCCTTAACCACTGAAACCAACTGATTATCACAGCAGGAACTTTTGTCACCTCACATAATCTGCAGATTCTGAGGCTGCTCATTTTGCGATCAGTCTTTCATTTGGGCTTCACTGGGCAAGTCTCAGACAGGAAAGTCTGACTGAATCACGTCTCTGGAATGCAAACAAAATTTCAGCTCTAATACTCATATAGCTTGGCCTGCAGCCCTAAGTCCGGGCATTGTCTTCTCAAATATCCAAGAACAGACTGAGGCTGACTGCTGTAAAAAGGCCAACTCCTAATCCCCCAACCCTAGCTGATGGAGATTCTGAGAAACTTTACTCAGAAGGCCTTCAGAAGACACCTGATACATAATAGGAAGAGGTCAGTGTTGAGAATTTACTCTCTAGATCAGTGGTTTCCAACCTTGAGTCCCCAAGGTGTTCTTGGACTAAAACATCCAGAAGCCTTCGCCACTAGCCGTGCTGGCCAAGATTTCTGGGAGTTGTAGTCCAAGAATATCTGGGGATCCAAGGTTGTGAACCACTGCTTTATATGGCTGTGCAAAAGACACATGACTAGTGCAACAAATACCAATCTTTCCCAAGTTCTATGTTAAAAAGGAATTTTAGACCTCTTCACACACTAACTTTTCAGATATAACAAATGTAAGAAAAAACCCTAAAAAGGAATGTAGCAAATGCCGGCATCCAACGTACCTTCTAACTTTCAGCCCCAGCTCTGCCTCTCACGCATGCTGCTTTGCCCCTGTGTGCATGCATAACTCCAACCCCCACCCCCAGGCGCTGGGCTCCATCGTGACTGGAACCTAACCTGATCACTGTGCAGAGGAGGAAGACAGCTGCATGGAGGGAAGTGGAGTCGTGCGTGCGCATGTGCCCAGTTTAGGGGGAATCTTGCCTGCATTGCAAAGTCTTTCTCAGGTGTTAGGACTCAGGCCTTGAGTGCCTGAGCCAGGATTTTGGGTTATGGTGGTGGGCCCCACCTCCTTGAACCATGTGCCCTCCTCTGTTTGTCTGCAAAGAGGAAGCTTTTGCATGCCCCATTATAGGCAGAAAAGTTCCCATGCAATCAGGAAACCTCTGTTGTCAAGACTGTAGCTGTTGGGGGCATACAACATCTGGGCTGGGTAAGGATGTGAGAAACTCTGCATCAGGGTTTTACTGCATTTTTCCAAATTCCACCTGACTTCTTTCATTTATATTTGCATCAAATTGTGAGATTTTATCCCCCGCCCCGCTTCCTGTATTGAAATTCAGGAGGAAAAAAATGTGTGTATATTTTCCAGTTGTATGCATATTTAGCTGTTCACATTTTCTTTTATGTATGTGTGTTTCTGTGGATATTTTATTTCTCCAAAACATGCTGCAAGCCTTATAAATATATGGATTTCTAATACCAGCTGTACCTTGTCTTGCAAGGCGTGTCAGGTGGTACAAAATGGATACTTTCAAGATGAATTTGGATTCCTATAACATTTTTTCCATCCCTAGGGTAGGGGTTAACTATTGCCCTGTCAGTAAAAACTTGATAGGAATGAGTGGGAACTGGCCAGTTCCCCATTTTCTCACATTTGAGGGTTAAAAAAAGAATAATCCTCAAATCTTTCTGTTCTGAGTATGAAGCAAGGTGTGAATTTTGATAAATTGTTAAATTGTTGTTAAAAATGAACTGAAATAACGCCCCCTCCCCATTGGCACCAGTCAGATTCAATAGGAAAATACGTTGTGTGCTGCACAGGTGTTAAAGATGAGAAAACTCTCAAGAATTTTTTTTTTAAAAAAGAGGGCAGTCCTCACGTTCTTTCCATACTGGATGTTTTCAAATTTCCAGGCCCAGAGACCTCCCCTCTCCCAGCCCCCCATGATGGCAGACTCATCTTTGCATGAGGAATTGTACAGCCTATCTTGCAAGCAAGGCAAGAACTGGCATGCAAGGAAGGGCCAGCCAGAGCCTGTGTGGATTCCCTTTCACTTTGTGTTTAGGTAACAAAATGCTAGCCAATGTTCTTACGTCTCTGTAGCCCCAGTAACTGAAAAAAGGGCTGTCCTGAGACACATACCAAGAAGTGAAGACTGGGTGCAGCTGTCTGCTTCGCATAAGGATCTGTTTGGTTGCAAAGTCGTGATTGCCCCTGTTCTATTCCTCCATGCTTGTTATGAAAGCAGTGTTCTGTGTATGAACAATGTGGGTGAAATGTCTCCTCAGACTGAAAAGGTTTTATGCCTCATCTCTCTCCTTCTTTCATTCCATTTAATTTTTCTAAATATTGATTTCTTTATTCGAGTATAGCTGAGCTACACTTATTAAGAGGCATTATAGTTAGTGTACCTTGACACAACCTGTTTAATGGATGGCCACGGGGACCGTAAGCCAAAGGCATCCTTAAAGAGGTCTACAAGTTGCAATCTTTCTCCCTTTGCAGAAGCAGCTGCCTAGCATTGCAGGAATGCTGTATCATGCATTGCAGAACAATGGGGAACTAAAGGTGCTGCAAAAAGGCTGGTCCTACCATTGGGTAGAAGGCGGTAGTTGCCTCAAGCAGCAGGTAGCAGGAGGCAGCAGTCAGGTGTTGGATAGGAAGGCTGCATGCTGTGTGGCCTGTTCTGCATCCAAAATGCTAGCCTGTTGCCTTCAGAAATGGAGAAGGATGCTGTGGTATGATCAGTGTTGAGAGAAGGATGATTCATCCCTTGATCTAACAAATTTTTCTACAGAGAATGGGAGGGGTGTTCTTTGCCTCAGGAAGCAAAATGTCAAGGGTCAGCCCTGATTATCTTGCCGTTTTTGCAACCTTGCATTCTGCCTTTAGTAGTTTTAGCTGGGAGGGACCTTTCGGGGCTGGAGTAACTGACAATGTATCCAGCACTAACCAATTGTTCCTTCTCTGACTCTGAATTCAAAGAGAGCCCCACCTCTCTGCTCTGTTGCTCTTTTCCCCTCTCTAGAGCCTGTTCAGATCTGTAGTTGAAAGCAGACATGTTTGTCAGTATGCTGTTGATCTGTAAGTAAATGAATCTTTTTGAAATTCTTTCTTCCTAAAAATGTCCCAGAGCGAGTTATTGAGATTATAAGTGTCAGTTAATGAGAAAAAGGGGTGGACTACTCCAAGGAACTTGGATATATTCTGCTCTGTGAATCCCTGCACTCCTGCTGTGCAGCTAGACAAATTTAACGAGCAATTCCAAACTTTGCAACAGATTGTAGCATGCCTGAAGGGGGCTGGACAGACCTTGGCCCCGCTTCAGTACAATGGAACTGGATTTTTGTAAATAAATAAGTAAATACAATAACCGACCCTGAAGAGGAACAAAGCTTTCAAAACGACTATGCTGAAATGCAGAGGATATCAAAGATAAAGGGAAAGAGAAATTCCTGTGATCTGTTCAGCTTTAGCTGAATAGGATAGCCATGGATCTAGCACCCTGTCACTGGCTGGAGATTAAACGGTGCAGAAGAGGTGCATATGGATTGTACACACAAGCATTCTTCTTGGACTTTCCACGGGTCTTTGCCTAATTCTGAGCAGTATTTACTCCTGTGGCACATAATTTCCACAAAGCCTTCTTAACGGCTTTATGCATTAAATTAATACCTTTCCAAAACTGTCACATGCCTGTATAGTATCTCTGCTGGCAGACAAACTGTTTAATTTTCTATTAGAAGTCTGTTCTATTTTGGGTAAAGGGTTGCTTTCTTTTCCTGTGGTAACAGATGCCAACCCTATTGTACCCCCTCTGAGTCTCCTGCCACCCCTCTACATCCCTGTCTTTCAATCCAGAGACTCCAAAATGAGAAGCAGTGACAATCAGCACAAGTAACAAAGCAAAACACACCTAAGAGTCAGGGGCGAAATGGAACATGAACACCTGTGCTGTGTAGATAAACAGAAGACTGGCTTTCTCTCCCTTGCAGATCTTTGCATGCATGTTTGTAAAATGCATGTGCAATACAACATATTTGTAAACCTGACAACTTCTTTTTCCTTTCCCCACAGCACTGCCTTACACCCTGCATACTCCCCAGAACATCCCACCTGCAGCTGCTTCCCTTCCCTATATCGGAACTGTTCTTTCTTCATTCTTCATGCAGCAAAACTCTATTCAAGCCTTCATGAAATGGACAGCGTGACCATGTGGGGGGGAGAGAGCATGCTAGCCTTTCCCCACGGCCATCTTCATTCTTCTGCAGAGAATGCCAGACATGAAGACCACATATTAAGCCTGTTACAGCAAAAACAGCAAAAAGTCACGGAGCATCTTGAAGACTAACAAGGATTATTTGACATAAGCTTTCGTTGACTGTAGCCTTCTTTTTATGCATGAAGGGTAGCCTCTCAGTAGCCTCTGTCATCCATGCTGGCTTTCCATGCCATTTGGATCCCCAGTTCTCCAAGACTGCAAAACAGAAGAGCTTCAGCGGATAATGACATGCTCCGGTTCAGAAAGTCACCTCTGTCTGTAGGAGGGTAACAGAAGTAACAGAGGGAGACAAGAGTAGCAGGTGTTACTCTTGATCACAGCTTGCCAGCACCTGCACAGGGCTCAGGTCTTGTAGACCCACACATGCCTTCCTTTGCTCTTCCTTACTTAGCAGACTCTACTCCCAAACACTACTATCAATTCATCATTGTGATGGATTTCCCATATTAGAACATCTGTTCTATTTCTCCATAGTTCGGAAGGCATTGCTCTAGGGATGAACAAATTTCAAGCGCTATATGGATTGGACAGGCTCTTCAAACAGAAGGACTCTTATATATATAAAACAGAACATGAAGACTTGAAGCTGCTTCATGGTGACAGGAGCATGAGGGGTGGGAGTAACATGCCCAGGCCTGCTCCATCCCTTCACACATTCCTTTTGAATGCCTGAGGGGAGCTGAGCAGACATTCTGAGGGCATGCGCTGAAGCTGCTTCCACCAGTAGTCTTCAATCTTTTTAGACAAAAGGCCTCCCCACTCTGCAGTATGGGACCCTTTTTAATTCATTGGCATATACTGTATTTTCTTCACCCTTCTGCTATCTCTTCCCCCCTCTATTCAATCTTTCTCTATTTTTCCCTCTTACTCTCCATGACGTCCAGACACAAAACCCATGATTTACATGGGTTTTACTCAAAGAATCACAATTGTGCAAAACAAAGGAGGGAGGGCAGCAGGGGAGAACAAAAAAATGTCACATTTATAGTGTTGGAATTTTGCAATATACCCCTAGTGAAAAAGGAGCTTTGAGTATATACAAATATGGGCCTATGATTACTATTACGCACTAGCAGCGTGTTTTCTAATGCTGTATTGAACAATTTGCATCATCATGAAAGCACTGCAGGTACATAATTAGGTTCTGATGGCAAAAATGTCTCTTTTAAAGGAATATTTTCCATTCCTTCTGTCCATTTGATAGCAAAGTAATATACTGTTGGGCTGTACACAACTGAATACATTCAAAAGTAGCAAGGCTACCCAGGAATTCACACCTATGGCTAAAAACTACAAAGTTGCCTCAGGCAACACCTTGCCATGTCTGTAACCCTTTATACAATTGTGCCATTTTAACCTCTGGCCCTCTCCTCTTCTCTTTAAGCAGCACAACTCTAAACACTACTGGGGCCAACATTCCAGCAAGCAGAGAGTTAACTTCTTCCCTATCTTACAATAGCAGAGAAGAATGTTCCCTGCAGTGAGTTAATTGGCATGGGAAGGGAAAACAAATCCACAGCTTTCTTAGCTACTGGCAAAGCTTCAGCTATTCAACATGGCTGGCTGCTAAAAACAGTTACCTTGTGAACGAAGGAAGGGTGGTGTGTGGAACACAAAGGTGAACAGAGAGTTTGCACCATTAAGGCACAGAAGGGGATTTTTAAAACTAAGTACTCTGGCCAAAATCAACCAGTGAGAGGCATGCTTTGAACTCTGTCCATTTTTTGAATTGATAGGATGGAAAAGAAGGTGTAATAAAAAGAATTCTAGGTGGCATGCAGTGCATAGAGGGGAATCTTTCTTGGGGTGCGCCTACACTGTGATTTGATTTGCAGCCTATGTTATGTTTGAGTCACAGCCTGTATTGCATTTGATTCGTAGCTTGTATTACATTTGATTTGCAGCCTGTATGATACAGTTCGTGCTCACACAGGAGCTGCAGATTTATTTGGGAGTTCACCATTCATATTGGATGTGATGCAATTAACACTCCAGCCCCATTTTCCTCTGTCTTTCCTTCCTTCTTTCTTTCCTCTGGTCCTGCCTCTTCTGACAATTTTATGGGGCAGAAATGTGGGAAATAATAATAATGAGGACTCAGCAATAAGGTGATAGGTAGGATCATCTGGAGGGACGTGGTGGCACTGCGGGTTAAACCGCAAAGCCTCTGGGCTGCAAGGTCGTAAGATCAGCAGTTCGAATCCACGTGACGGAATGAGCTCCCATTGCTTGTCCCAGCTCCTGCCGACCTAGCAGTTTGAAAGCATGTAAAAATGCAAGAAGATAAATAGGTACCACCACGGTGGGAAGGTAACGGCGTTCTGTGTCTAGTCGCGCTGGCCACGTGACCACGGAAACTGTCTACGAACAAACGCTGGCTCTACGGCTTGGAAATGGGGATGAGCACCGCCCCCTAGAGTTGGACACAACTGGACAAATTGTCAAGGGGAACCTTTACCTTAGGATCATCTAGCATTAATCTCATATATGGAAGGGAAAAAAACATTCAAAAATGGAGTGTGATCTGGGAATAGAAAAAAAAAATGCAGGGCTGTGTTTCCCTGGTTCTGAACATCATGTCCCAACTTCCTACATCACTGAAACGCCACCTACAGATACTCTCCCCCCGCTTGCCTTTACAAGAATGTATCTCAACTAACCACATAGGAAAAAGTCCATTCTAATCATTCCAGCTTCAAAAAGCAGAAGTTCCCCAGCAGCAGTGAAATAAAGCTGCTTTGGGAGAAAAAAAAGGGCTGGACCAATTCAAATCAGCCTTTGTATCATGTGGTCAGTAAAAGAATACTTCAAATTCACCCATTTCATAAGCAGAGCAAATCCTGCTGTATTTGACCATATAGTCGTCGCCTTAGAAGGCTGTTTCAGGCAAATCTGTCTAAAGAAGGACTGTCGTGGACAAGCTTCCAGAAACAACATCCCATTATTTTTGGGGGAGCTTTATCAGTCAAAACATTGTCTCATTTTAAATGTTTAGTTGAAATGCCTGCCTGTTTTCATGTATCTTCTTAAGATTCTACTGAAGCTGACATAAGACACCTCAGTTTGACCAAGTCTTGGTGGCTGGTTAAAATATTTATAAGCATGTCTTCAGATGTGTTTCTAAAATGCATTTTAATCTCTTTGATTGGCAGGAGCAGTCTGTTGTACTTTCACGGTTCAAATTAGAGAATCTCAGAGTTGAAAGATAGAGAACAAACACATCAGAAAATATACTGATTTCCTCTTGACATGCTGCCTTCTAGAGATGGGCACGAACCGAAAATCAGTGGTTCGTGGCTAACCACAACCCACTAGAAAAACAAAAATCTATTCACAGTTTGTTCTTCTGGTTCATGCCGGGGGAGGGGGGGCGGAAGGCTACCTGCTCCTGCTGCCTCTACCTGCACCTCCACCTCTCTGCTGCTGCCGCCACCACCACCACTGGAGCATGCAGAGAGGTAGCATCCCGTTTCTGGCAGGGAAGCCAGGTCCACTGCCTCTGAGGAGGAGGCGGTGGCGGCAGGTCAGGCAGGGAGGCGATGGAGGCCATGGGAAGGGGGCAGGCAGGCATCCCCTTTTGCTAAACAAAAAGAAGTGCCAAGGGGGGAAAACATTTTCTGTCTTGTTTTGCTTCAGCAGAATGAGATCCCTGAACCAGGTCACGAACTGAACCACGAATCAGCCTGGTTCATCAGTTTTTCTGGTTCAGATTTAGTGTCCCTGCCCACCTCTATGGGCTTCCCACAAGCACATGCTAGAAAGAGTTAGGGGACAGGCAGACCCTTTTGTTCAGTCCAAAGTTATACAATCCTGCAACAACATTTTCGGAGGGTGTTGCTAATCATGCAAAAGACTTTAACCTACTGTTCAAACAGACCAGCTTAAGATGGCATTGTTCAAAACAGAGACCTGCAATGCTGCCACTGAAGAACAACCTTGGGCCTGAATAATTACTTGGCCTGGCCTCACCCCGTCATGGATGATGCCTCCCCTCCATTGTCTCCTCACTTTCTGGCTGCTGTATTTTCTGCTGACCTTCCACCAAGCCATTTGGCCCCAAGAGATCTACAAGATGTGTTAGTCACTCCTGTGCTGCACATCACAGCATGGTGGAAAGCATTAGTTCAGCCCTGCCAAGTGACAAAGTGCCCCTTGGATATGCTACTTATATCTTTCCTATAAATATTATGCACAAAGATACACTTGTGGTATTATCCCTGTTGATGGCCTACTGTTAAGCTGGCTGGTCCTTAAATAACTGAATTAACTGACACACACAACATAATTGGAGAAAAAGAGGCCACAACTTTATTGATCACAGCAGCAGTCATCCTGGCCAAGTATTGGGTTGGATCCACCTCATCAGGGGGCCCGAATGCCCCCCCCCCCGATGCCATCCACTGTCTCCTTGAGAGACCTCTGGGGTGGCAATTCCCTTGGGAGGCCATGCAGACGTAAGCCACTCCATGTCTCCCCTGCCTCCTAGGGCAGGGGCAAATCTCCCCCATGAGATGGGGCAGATCCAGGTCCTCCGCCCAGGTTTTTACGTGGGGATTTCTCACCCACGCAGACATGCAGGTTGCCACCTGCTGTCCAACAACCGGTTGGATCCTTCCCAATGCCTGAAAATGCCTTCCAAGTTGTGACGATTGAACATATAAAACTAGCAACCCAACAAAGTAATAACCATATCAACCTATGAGCACAGAAAGTGATGCAACCAACTAGGGTGGGCGGGCAGGGGGACTTACGATTTGGCAGGCAGAGGCTCCAAGCCTCGGCTCACTTTATTTTTTAACTGTGCTGGCGGACCAGACTGGAAGCCCTGTTCCTTGGGTCCGCCAGCAAGCAGCCCCAAACCCTTTGCCCTGCGCCAGCCCAATCCTCGTAGGGGGTGGTGTTGTCGGGCCAGCACGGGCCATCCACTTGCCATGTGGTGGTGGCCATCTTTTTTCCCAGCAGCTGCCAGCAGGAACCAGCAGTTGCTCCAGCCTCAACGCGGGACCAGGTAAGTCTGTGTCCCGACCTTAGCTGTGAAAAACAACACAACAACACTTGGTACACAGAACTAAGAACGATGTGCCTATGGGGGAAGTAGTAGTGGAGGCAGATGGTTAGGCCCACCTGGGTGTCCACCCCTCTCTTGTCCCTCTGTTTTGCCTTCTCACTGATGTAACCTCTCAGTGGCTCTCCCTCTCCACAGGGAGCAAGGACCTAATTTAATGAGCCGCCTTTGATACAGTCGACCACGGTATCCTCCTGGGGAGGCTCTCCAAGTTGGGAATTGGCGGTCTGGCACTTGCCTGGCTCCGATCCTTCTTGGAGGACTGTCCTCAGAGAGTACAGCTTGGGGATAATGTATCGGCCCCGTGGAGTCTCAAATGTGGGGTTCCGCAGGGCTTGATTATTTCCCCAATGCTGTTTAATATCTATATGAGGCCGCTGGGTCAGGTCATCAGGGGATGTGGGGCTTCGTGTCATCAGTATGCTGATGACACCAAGCTCTACATCTCCTTTTTTTCCTACAACAGTGAATGCCTATTTGTCCCTTCAGCGCTGCCTGGAGGCTGTACTGCAATGGATGCAGGAGAATAGTCTGAGGCTGAACCCGGACAAGACGGAAGTCCTGAGGGTGGGTGGCCCCACCATTAGTGGTTTGGGAAACTCCCTCACTTTTGGGGGGGTGTGACTCTCACCATGAAGACTGAGGTTCGCAGCTTGGGGGTCCATTTGGATCCGGCGCTTACCATGGAAACACAGGTAGCGTCAGTGGTCCGCACCATCTACTTCCATCTTAGGCGGATTGCCCAACTGTGTCCCTATCTTGATGGTGGGATGCTCACCACTCTGGTCCATGCACTTGTATCTCGAGATTAGACTACTGTAATGTGCTCTACATGGGGCTGCCTTTGAGATTGATGCGGAAATTACAAATGGTGCAGAACGTGGTGGCCAGACTTCTCACTGGGGTGAGAAAACGTCAACATATCTCCCCCACTCTGGCTGCCCTGCATTGGCTGCCCATTCGATTCTGCATTGATTTCAAAGTACTAATGATGACATATAAAGCCCTAAATGGTTTAGGACCTCAATATCTGGCGGAACGCCTTCTCCCACCTAGATCTACCCGTATTACTTGTTCTAGCCAGGAGGGGCAGCTGAGGGGCCTAACGCCGAGGGAGGCCCGGAGAGAAAGAACAAGAAACTGTGCTTTCTCGCCAGTGGCCCCTCGTCTCTGGAAAAATCTACCACCAGAAATTTGCCTGGCTCCCTCACTGGGTGTTTTTAAGAGCAAGCTCAAGCCCTGGCTCTTTAGGCAGGCCTTCTCTCCTGTCATTGTTTAGTTTATTTTTGCCATCTTGTATTATATTATGTTGTCATTATTTTATACTGTTATTGTTTTTTATGAAATTGTTATGAACCTGTTGCTAGCCGCCCAGAGTAGACTTCAGTCTAGATGGGCAGGATATAAATTAAATAAATAAATAAATAAATGTAAACAAATACTCTTAGGGGTGACTTCACTTCATCCTTCCATCATCTTCTACCTCTGTCCCAAATTGTTAATATGAACAAAGTTGTATCCTAAATAACTTTTCTGTCTTCAGTGGAGTTCATCAAGTAACCTCTACTTCCTTTTTCTTTCCTTAAGTAAATCTTTTTGCTCTTTAATTACATCTAACTAGGAATGTAAATCCTCACTAGCAAGGTTCCCGTTAAGCTGCGTGCGCACGACCCTCCACACAGCTCTCTTCCTTCTTTGTGCAGTGATCGTATGAGGTTCCAGTCGCGATGAAACCCAGAGCGTGGGAGGGTGTGGAGTCACACGCGCATGCAGGAGCAAAGCCATGCAAAAGAGAGGAGAAGCCCCACCCAGAGGGTCTGAAAATTAGAGGGTACGTTGCTCACTAGCTTTCTATATTTTTCTGTATGCCCAATGTGAAAGCACAGTGATTTACTTCTCACCTTTGAGATGGGGGGGGGGGCAGTCTCAGATGAGGTTTGAGCATTTGCAGGACTAATATTGCACATCTATATAAATGAGCAAAAATTAACTACTGCCTTGTTGCATGGTCCATTAAGAAGTAGAACTGGATTAGTTGTTTGCATCATTCTGATCAATGAGTCTTCCCTTTTTTTCTTGCCACATGTACGTGCTTGTGACGTTCACCCTCGTGGCCCCTGTTTGTCTCACTAAACACAGAGCTCACAAAGGCTAACCAAACACCTCTTGATACGCTGCCACCAGTTGATCTCCTTATCAACTTACTTTACTCAGAAAAGATGAAGGTCCATTCAGTACTGACTTTTTAATAGAACAGGTTTATTGATTACAGTTGGTTTCTGGAACAATTCATTAGCACATTCTTCAAGTTTCATCAAGCGCTAATGTTAACCTTCTATAGTTATTATCATAATTTACACTCAGACTAATCACTCCTCAGACCCCAAACTATCCTTCTCTCCCTGATTCCTAACACAGACTCTGACTGACTCTAACTAACTCACTCCTCTCAGGCGCTGCCTTTTAACATCTCTTTAGGCTCCGCCTCTTAACCACATTAACATATACTATGAATAATTCATAACTTACAATGCATAACTTAGGGTGTTCACCACAGTGCTTAACTTCGCAAAGGGAATAATGCAAAACCAGGAATTCTGTACAAATTGTGCAGGGCACAAAGGGAAAGAAAGCTTGGTGTCTTGCTCTTGTTCTTGAAGTGAGAACATTCACAGGCTTGGAGTATCTTTGTTGGAGGAATTTTTGGTTAATTCCTTTTAGTTAGCAGAGTATAAAGTACAAAAGCCAGCTGCAGCACAGGGAAAATGTGAAGAAGAATAGCTAAAAGTCCCAGCTTCCACCCAGCCTCCTTTGTTCTACAAATGACTAGCCTTTTTTATATAAAAATTACTCTACAAGTAGCTTAAGTAGGAAAAATATATATTTATTTACAGTTGTAGAAATTCAGTTAGAAGCAGAATAAAAGGATAAAGAAAGAAATTCCAATCTCAACCATAAGGGGAGACTGAAGTCCATCATGCTGGTCACAGGGTCAGAGGTTAGGAGCAGAGTTTAAATGTCTGCTCAGGTCAAAAGTCAGAGAAGAAGAGAGAGAGCAAACAAGAAAGAGGAAAAGGACTTTGCTAATTGATTAGTGACAAGGCATAATTATGTTAGGCTGGGAAGCCTCCTTCCCACTGAAGCCCGGTGTTAGGTTGCGTGCAAGATTGTTATTTTCTCCAACATCTTCAATCATCTTCATGTCAAGACATCCTTCTGTGGCAGTGAAACAAGATGTTGACAAGATTCACAGCCCTACACCTCATGCCCTGGGCCCCATCTATTAATCCTAACATCATGAGTACATAGGATAGGGTCTGAATAATGTGTGATTGTGGCATTGGGTCTACTTTATTACAGAATTCTTCATTAGCTCTCTGAAATATTGGTTCTGATTCTGAAGATACATCAGAGTTCTCAATATATCACAAGTAATAATACCCAGGATAAAGGAAGGACAGTCCTCTTGAAGTGCCATTGATATAGATGTTTTCCATGCTACAGTCAACTCATGTTCAGAAAAACTTTACCAAAAGTTTGCTATGCTTCCTCAACTACTTTTCAGCCACAAAGGTGCTCAATACAAAAGAAACACCAAGCCTATTTTTCCCCTTTAATTCTTGACTTGTATATCCCCGTAGCTATATACCAGGGCTTAGGAAGAAGTTACCTTTAGGGACTACATTTCCCAGAAACCCCCCCCCCCCCCAGCCAGCATGGGATTGTGGAAGCTGTAGCCCCAAAGGATGTTTTTTCCAAACTTTTATAAATAAAATAAACTTTTCTAGCAGCTTTGTGCCATTCTCAAAACCATCACCTTCATCTTAAACAGAGCCAGAGTTCCTGGGAGAATGGAAAGAGCCATTCCAAAATCCAAAGTATATCTTGCAGGGATGCCCAAGAAATGAGTTCACAGCTGAGTAACATTTAATCTCAGTGCTTTCCCATTAAATACAAATCAATGCCAACAAAAATTATCTCACATTCAGATAGCCAGTGGGATGTTTGCCTCTTGCTATTTTTTTTATTCTTTTGTTCAGAAAGAATGTGGAGTGTGCGCTTTTTTAAAAAAAAAGAGCATTCCAGAAAATGATTACCCTTGGACTGAATATATTGCTTTTGGCATCAACCCCTTCTGCATAACTATGTTCAACATAGAGCTGATTTCTGCTCAGCGTTGGGTGCCAGGGGTGGGATGGGATTAGAGGGTCACACCCTGCTTCCTCTCTCTCCCCAGCATGTCTGCCTTCTACAGATCACGTCCAAGACAGGGAAGCAAGAGACAAGCTTGGACTTGTTTGTCTAATGAAACAAATTTCTCAAGCAGAGCCTCCTTCCAGCCAGAAAATAATTAGAAGTCTGTTATGAACACCCAAAGGATGTCAGAGGTTAACAGTAATTACCCAATATGGGGGATGGGGGGGCGCAGAATGGCCATTTACACAACACAGAAAAGTAGAGTATGCATCATGGAAAAGGTCAAAAAGAAGGCCAATTTATATGTCCAGATGCAAAATTATTAGAAATGATTTGGTAGAGAAATAATTTAAATAGAAGTGGGAGAGGCAGTGGCTAGGTGATCTGTGTGCCTGCTGAATCTGCTGCCCAGGTGCTCACTGTGGATGGACAACATCAAGGTCTTCTTTTATGGATCCTTATCTTGAAAGCAGATGAGACTGCCCTTCAAATGGAAGGCATCTTCAAAAGGAAGACTGTTTCTGGCAGCCCCTCAAAAGCAAGGACTCTCCTCCCTCAAAGAGGACATGCCTCCACCCTAGGGAAATATACCAGTGCTCTTGTTCTCTCTGATACCCGGTGTGATAGACCAGGACTCAGGAGGCCTAGGTTCGAATCTCCTTCAGCCATAGAAACTCACTGGAGGTGTGGGACTGGTAAAGCCACTCCTTAAATATCTCACTTACCCTGAAAGCCCTACTGGGGGCACTATAAGTCAGTTCTGACTGGATGGCACATAGCAACAACCTGTTCTCTATAGACAGGGTTTCTTTTCAAATGGACCTGTATGGAGCCTTTTGACTTGGGGGCGAAACTCACTCAAAACCCTGGAGCACCACAAGGTTGAATAAGTGGGTCCTAGATCAGATTAAGCCTGATTTTTTTTTTTTTCTAGAAGCAAACATGACAAAGTTGGAGCTGTTGTACTTTGGGAATATTATGAGAAGAAAACACTCACTGGAAAAGGCTGGGCAAGTGGAAGGCAGAAGGAAAAGAGGAAGACCGAATAAGAGATGGATTGACTTCATGGAGGAACGACAGGCTTGCATTTGCAAGAGCTGACCATGGATGACAAGACACTTAGGAGGTCGTCAGTCATAGGGTTGTTATAACTTAGAGGCAATTTGATGGCCTGTAACATAACAGTTGTTTTATGTCTGTGAGCTTTCTTTTCCAAAACTGGAAATGATTTCTAATCTTTTTCTGGGCTTAAAAGAGCTAAAAGGGATGAAATTCCTGGCAAAATTGCCCGCCCCCCCCCCCCAAAATAACTGCCCAAAGGGGCTTTTTTGAGTGGGGAAAAAATTCAGACAAATTCAGGAGATGTGGGTAGTGTGAGAGTGGGCATGGTTCTTTCAGGTCCAGGTGTGAACTTTTGCAGTCCCAGGATCTCAAAAACGTGACCTCCCCCACTTTATGAAGTGTTTTGTTTGTTTTCAGGTGTCCTTTATTTGTTGGGTACTCAGGTAATACTATCACCAGAATTAATAACATTGCCTCTTGTTCACCTGCATATCCAATGTGATATACATTATCATTTGCCCATAATTCTCTTCTGGGTTTTCAAAACAGCTTTAGTAGACTACTGGAACAAAGGGACACAGTGACAATGTAGTATTACTCGCAATCGGTGACTATTTTAGATTCCACTGCTCCCAAACTGGCTAGACATCTGTTTTAGGCTGTGTTTTAATCTGCTTTCATTCTCTACAGCAGCAAGTGAGGCCTGTGTCCAAGGCCACCCTGTGAGGGCATCCAAAGAGTGATTATGGCCTTGTTTATGCAATTAGGGATCTGCGCTTTGTTAAGTAGCTGACTGTGTTGATGCTGGCTTTTTCATCATCCCTCATTATTTCATTTGTTCTCTCGCAAGCGAAGGACAAGGGCATGTGTTTATTATTGTGGGAACAGCATGTCTGCCAAATTTATGGAAGGCATTATTTGAACTAGAGTTTAGTATGCTCCATTACATTTTAATGGAGAGGAAAAAATGCTCTTTGTTATGATGGGGCAACTAAGGCAAAAAGAAAATTTGTGCACCTTTCCTATTCTGAATAAGATCAGCTGAAATACAGTATGTGTTCAGACATCACAACAAGCAGAAACTCCAGAGAATTCTGGCATGTTGAGAATGTCCACACATAATACAGCGTGCAGTCTGATCCTCCAGCTGAGGGAGTAGCTAAACAAATCCCCCCCTTTGGTCTGTGGTTTGTTTATTGTGGCATTTGAACAGGACAGGAGTCAACTCTTTGACATGTCTTCCTCCCAAAAAGTCAGATCAATGTTTGTTCCTGGCTAATCAATGTTTGATTAGCCAGGATTACCATAGAACTGTGGCTTACCACAATATTCTAGCTAATGGTTAAAATGAAGATCTCTTGACCATTGTGGAGTGGTTGTTTTTGTTCTTCTTCTTGTTGTTGTTACTGTTGTTGTCCCAAAGCTACAACTAAAAGCAGATTTGCTTTTTGGTCACATTGAGATCTCAACTATCAAAATGTGAAAACAAACTTGTCTTTAACTTGATGAAATCAGAAGGAAAGCAAATGTGAAAGCTCCAGATGGAAATCTGTGAAGTACTGTGAACTTCAACCACTCCTTCCTCTCCTCCTCCTCCTCCTTCTTGTCATCCTCCTCTTCCTTCTACAATTTTTTAGGTTCTATTGAACAATTTGGAAAACATAATAGGTCCAGCAGAAGGCTGTCAACCTGTCACAATTCAAAAGGGAAGGTGGCAAGGGGAGGGAAGGCAAAAATAAGCAAATTTAGGTACAATTTCTTATACTTTCTTCCATCGTTATTATAACAACCATGTGAAACATCAGCAGATGGAAGCAGTTTGGGATAAGGAAGAACCAAATGGAAGATGACCTCATCTGGGCTTTGCATTGTCCCTCCCCCACCGCCACTCACCCCTCTTCCTTTCTGATCTATCAGCAGTTAATGCTGTGTTCAGGTGTTTGATATGCAGGAGTGCAACCTTGAAAGAAATTGTCCAGATTCCATGCAACAATGGGGAAGCATGTTCACATTGCTACACACTAAACTGCATGAAAAAAAATTGCAGCCAGCCACGTGATGCCTACATTAGTCCCAGACAGCTTGTAAGATATGAGCAAGTTAAGTATATTCAGCTTACCCTTAAACTAATGACTTCAGTAAAAAGAACATGATTTCCCCCCTCTTGCTAACCTAACGTTCCAACACAAGAGCTGACTTTATGACACCATATTTCAGACTCTGAGCACTGGGAAAGCCCAAGATCTGGCACAAACATAAACACAGACTATAAATTAGAAACAAACAGGGCACTGTGCATTTCAAGATCCTGGCCCGCTTCTAAATTTACTGGCTGTTTGTTGAAAGTTTCAGACTAATGGTGGTATAAAATATTCTAGTCCACTAGTAAAGCCGAGGTTTAGAATGATTGAGAAGTATAGATCCGATGCTCCAGATTAATGGCAGGCAAATTATTGTTAATGCATGCAGTAAATGTCAAGGGCTATAACTCATTTGGCAGCCTCGGAAGCATCATAGAGGCTCTGCTCCTTTAAAAGTAGGGTAGAGAACCATGGATAACTTCAACCACGGAAGCATCAGACTCCTGGCTGGAGCTCAAACACCAGATTGGTTACTTTTTTGGGCCACAATTCCCAGAATTCCCCAACCAGCATAGCCATGGCTGTGCTGACTGGATACTTTTTGTACTTATAATCCAAAACAAAATCAACTTTTCAAGCTTCTGGTATACACATAGCATCCACTGTGATCCCACTAGGACAGAGCATGAAAAAGTTACTTTTTGAACCCTAGAATGCCCCCCTCATCACGACCAGTAGAGCTGCTCTTGGAGCTGCAGTCCAAAACATAATAATACCTTTTGAAAGTTATGTGTATATGTATAGTGTTTGTCAACTGACATAAGCCTCAATCCTACATATATTCTTCAACCTTACAGACCGATGGGATGTTCACAACCTAGGACTGCAGCTTTAAGAACATGTGAACCACTGTTCAGAGCAGGAATCTCTCTGCCTTACAGTTCAATTCCCACAATGGCTGAGAAGATGCCCACAGGAAGTCTATAGCAGAGCATAAGTAGAGTATAATTCTCCAACTAGAAATGGGAGAGTCTAATTCTCTTTGTTGAGTTTGGCTAGACCCAAGGCCATCTGGCCAAAACCTCGCGAGCACCTTCCTGGGTTTTTTTCCTCCCCATTTTTCCTCTTGTTCTTTTGGACAAGGAATTGACCAATCCTTCAGAGCTCATTGCCCTTTCCAGAATGTCTTTCCTAGGAACTATGCCATCTTGCTCAGGAATTACAATAATTCTGGTGGGTGAGCCTTGTGGCGCAGTGGTTAAGCTGCTGTACTGCAGCCAAAACTGTGTTCACGACCCGGAGTTCAATCCCAGGTAGCCGGCTCAAGGTTGACTCAGCCTTCTATCCTTCCAAGGTTGGTAAAATGAGTACCCAGCTTGCTGGGGGGGGGGGGGATGTGTAGCCTACATAATTAACTTGTAAACCACCCAGAGAGAGCTTGAAGTGCTATGGGGCGGTATATAAGCAGCACGCTTTGCTTTGGGTTTTTCCAGAAAAAGATTACCCCAAAACATCCCCAAAATCCTGCAAGAGCGGGGAGAGACTTGCACAGATAAATCTTGCTGCAAGGACAAAGGAGGTGGTCTTTCCCCCTCAGTTTCTCATCAAGAGCAAGAAGTTGTAGCTTTCACATTCCTGCTGCTGACAAGAGGGATGGTGCCTCTGAGACTGAAGGTAGAAGATTGGTGGCTTTGGGTTGTATCTACATCTTGCATGAGAAGTAGTGCTTCCTATCTATCTCTTCTGAATTTTTTTTTTTTTTTTACCATTTAGCTTCAGTAGATAACCCTGAGTTCTAGTACTCTGTCAGAAGGAAGCTTTCCTGTATCCAGTTTCCCTGCACTATGTCTCAACACTGGACCCTGGGTTTATTTAATGGAGCTGAAGGGTAGGTGACTCTGAACAGCTAGGAGGAAACACTTCTTCAGAGAGTGGCAATGTAGTCCTTCCCACAAGCTTTCCATAGGTAGGGCTAGGCTGCCTATGATGCAGTGAGAATCATTTGCTTCTGGTGGTAGGACAGCAAGGGGTGACTTCCACACTGGAAGTCCTTTTCAAGTTGCTGCCTACATTGCTAAAAAGCATGAGGTGGGAGGTTGCTCCAGCATTTATTTATTTATTTTTTTTATTTTTTTGCTGTGGCACTGCAACTGCCACAGCTCTCCAGAGTAGATATGGTCTCTCCACCCTATCCCTCACTCGGTGGGGATCTTCTCCAGATACAACAGGGCTCTTGAGAGAGAGGAACTAGCCATGGAAAACTTCCCTCATGCGTTCAATAGACAGAACAGGACCTGCATGTCTCAGTCTAAGGGGTTCCTTCATCAGACCATGTTGATAACATGGCCATGAAGATCACTTGTGCCATCACAGGCTCCACTTTGCCTCCATGTCAGGAGTTCCTCAGACCAAAATACTGTGTGATGGAACAACATGAGAGATCGACAGAAGTGCCTGACTAGGGATGCAAACCTTCTCACACTTTGTTACAAGAGAGTTAATTTGTTCATTTGTATTTGGCATTTTAGCACTTCTTTGGAAAAAAATGCAGGGTTTTTTTTTAGAAAAAGAAGTATTTTATGCAAATCATCTTCTGCTTTGAGCAAAATATAAGCTTTTTAAATGCTAGTATGAGTCTTTGGTGTAGGCACGTGGTGCTGCTGCAGGTTAAACCACAGAGGTCTCTGTGCTGCAAGGTCAGAAGACCAGCAGTCGTAAGATCGAATCCATGTGACGGAGTGAGCTCCTGTCGCTTGTCCCAGCTCCTGCCAACCTAGCAGTTCGAAAGCATGCAAATGCAAGTAGATAAATAGGTACCACTATGGTGGGAAGGTAACGGCGTTCCGTGTCTAGTCGCGCTGGCCACATGACCATGGAAACTGTCTACGGACAAACACTGGCTCTACGGCTTGGAAACGGGGATGAGCACCGCGCCCTAGAGTCAGACACGACTGGACTAAATTTCAAGGGGAACCTTTACCTTTTATGAGTCTTTGGCACACACAAAAATCACCCAAACCCACAGGCCAATCTCTTGTTGCTCAAATATAGAGCAGAAGGGAAACAGAGTAAGTGTCACTCTCCTTTGGCAGGCTCCCTGTTGCATTCTGGTTCTCACACTGTTTGTGAGATCAGTCACACAAAAGGAATCTTCTGGAGTTGGAGGTGGATGCTTACACAGTTTCTCTTCTCTCCCCCCCCCCCCCCTTTTAGGCAAAAGATACTAGTTATAGTATTTTGTTTGCCTGTTTGTCTGTTTTGGGTTTTTTCTTCCTTCCCCCCTCTTTTAATTATTTTCTTTTTCCCTCCTTTTTCCCCCCCAGCAGCAAAAATCTTGTACCAGTTGGCCATTTTTTAAAAAACTGGGGTATCTCAATGTGCTTTTTTCCCCCTTTTCTTTTGTCAAGAGTGAGAACATTTATGAGTATTTGCCTTCCAGTTGGCTTCCGGGTTGGCAGGATGCTGGTCTTGATGTGCCTTTCATCTCATCCACCACAGCACCTCGGATACTGTTATGGCTTTGTGTAAATAATACACAAGGTTGGTGTCAGGATAAAGTGCCTGTTCAGAATGTCTCAGAAGGTACCACTTGGTAGTCTTTTAAAATGGGATGCAAATGGAAGGCTGGAGAATGGGCTGTAAAGTTTACTGCTCCTGCTTTCAATATCTGATGGGATACTATTTAAAATCTTGGAAGACCATCAATACAGGCTGCAAAATAAGTCAGTAAAATTTTACAAGATAAACCACAAAGTGTACATTTGGGGGTCCGGAGTTTTTATAGTTTGTTTTCCTATTAATTTTTAAAAGCTGTTTGAAAACAGGGCAGATTGAGAACATTGGCATTACTGATTCACAGCAATAAAAAAAAGTAAATTCTTTTATGTATCACCTTAACGTGACACCATTCAGAATTTTAAGACAGCAATCTTCGCACTATAATGACATTTCAAAATACAGATTTAAATCAGGTCTGCAAAGTTACTGCTTGGTTTTCTACATCTTTCTGTCAGATGTGACTTTGCATGAGAAAAAAAACACAGTGTTCAGATTTAATGGGTAAAGGGTGACAATAATTTGTTTCTATGCCCTTGTTAAATGTCATGCTGCACTCAAGGTCAGATATTTTTTAAATTACATGCCATCAATAGCGTTTAAACAATAAGCACAAAATGTTTCCCCTGCTGTTGGGAGGAAAAGGTATTTTTCACGTAATCCAGATTGTATGCAAGGCATGTCAAGTCCTAAGAATTGCTCTTCCAGAACACAAGTGCTTTTAATAGTACATATTTACAACAATACTTCTGTGTGTATGTGTGTATGTGCATGCATGTGCACAAGTTAAGTCAATTCTGACTTACGGCAACCCTTTCCATGGTTTTCCAGGTAGAGAATACTCAGAAGTGGTTTGCCATTCCCTTCTTCTAGGGGTGCCCTGGGACTGTGCAGCTTGCCCAAGGCCACACAGGCTGGCTCCACTAATAGGAGGCACAGTGGGGAATTGAATTCACAGCCTCTAACTCTGCAGCTACATAGCTAAACCGCTGAGCTATCCAGCCAGCTATCTAATAGTGAACTAAGATCCATAAATTCATGCATGAGCTCACCTCACACAAGTACATTTATTTGAAGTCCTGGCTATCCCAAATACCCCTCTGGCCTCCTCTCCCTGAGCAATCATTGGATGGCATTTGCTGGCATCTGTGCATATTTGTTTCCCGTTGAAAGATGCAGCTCCTATTTGACACTGTGTTCACAAATATTATCCCTCACCTATTTTTTATTGAACTGTGCTGGCCTCCTGTATCATAATCGAGTCACCTCAACTCTGGCTAAGGATAGGATGGCCGTCAGCACATCTCCAAAAAGGAACACAAGACAGGATACTGATTTTCATTACACTGACCATGCTTTTATGCATAGCTGCAAATCAGAAATTAGAGAGGCGCACCCCGGCCATGCCACAAATCTGGTCTGTGCTTAAGGTCACAGAAACTGCCACGTGCCCTGCCCTGGGCCATTTTGAAGCACTCCAGCCTGGTCCTTGTCCATGTCTGAACAAATATTATGCCTTTCTGTTTCTCCAGGAAAACCGAATGGGGGCATTCTATAAGTTTTGGTGGGGCAATGGGCTGGAAGCTACACAGTGCCATCAGAGTTATTTCTGGCAGGATTATTTTCCATCCCAAAAACACAAGAAACAGAAAACAGCTATTAGGGACTTGGGCAACAGCAATATTGCACCAACAAGAGAGACCAAAATAAGAGAGAGAAGGGGGAACAAGTGGCCTATACCCTGAGCACCTTGGTGACTGGTATAGGCAGAAGAGGTCCTGGACTTCATTGGCAGATGATGCTCTCCGTATCTTTCTCCTTTAGCTCCAGCTCAGTGTCTTTCTTAAGGTATTAATGCTTTTGGTTTCTTTTTTTTCCTTTTTCCTTTTAATTGCATCATGTCTTTAACATGGTTCTTAAGCCCATGAATGCTAGATTTAACATGAGGAGTCCCTGGGGGTTCAGCTCCAACTTGGAAGCACCCCTGGGCTCTTTGCTCCACCCTGTGATCACCACAAAGAGGCAGAAATACAAGTATACTGATTATCGTGTGTTTACTTGGTGGTAGTCCTGCTGTGTTCAGTGGCTTTTGCATCCACGTGAATGTGCTTAGGCGTATGGCCTTAGGGAACAATTCTGTACTCCCTCCTTAGAAACAAGAGCAGCTTAAGTCAGTGGGAATACCTTCCAAGCAAATGTATGTTTGGAATGCGCACTTTGCCAGGCAGTGAGGTCTGATGCAAATGTCCCCTGAGTGAGGAGAGAGACAGCCTGTGACAATGATGTGAAAGCTTCAGCCTGTACAAAACGTACACACTGCCCACTCACAATAGCAACAACGTATGATGCCACAAGCATCCTTGCACCCTAACTTCATGAGAAACTAGGGCAAGTTAAAAATTTATTAACTTGATTCAGGACAGAGATGGTAAGTTGTATTTCAGCAGTTTTACACCTGAGCCTCCCGTTGAAGTCCTTTAATTGGATATGATCTGGTTTGGGTCAGCAGTAGAGTGTTCCAGGAGGTTGAATTGTTCTCCCATTGCTTTCTGAACAATGCCCTTGCTGACGTCAGATTTGTGTCAGTTTCTTTATTGTAGACATCAATGTTTTTTTACCTACATAGAATGAAGAAGGAGAAACAATGACACATGGTGGTGACACATGTCTCAGATTGGAAGAGAAGTGAGCAAATGAATACTTGATTTAGTGATTATTAGGTTTTATAATAATGTTGCCTGAATAAATGTAGGTACCTATGTATAAAAACACTCCAATGGTGTTGTTATTGTGTAATTATTACAAGTAAAAGTCCCCTGTCATCTCATCTGCATTTGGCTCCCCTAAGCTACCCTCAAAGTTAACATCACCCCCTACCCCTCCCACACAGAGAAAGCCAAGCAAAATAAAGGATCCTTTTTAAAAAAAAAAAATGACTTAGAAAATGCTTCAGCCTTGATGAGTGCAAGAGAAATTCCCTGTGCAGCAGTGAAAGAGAACTGCTTCTCTGAGTGAATAGGTGCAGCCAGAAGGGCACGCTTGGTTAATTTTTGAGATTGTGGTGGGAAATGCAGGCCTCAAAGGTCTTGCTAACACCATCAAATAGTTATCAGATATAAGTAATGTCTGGATCTGTCCCAGAGCCTGCATGATTAATTCGATGAGATAATGCAAAACGTCTTTCTGAGGTTTCAGCATTTTTCAATCTGCACACACAAAGTCTCTCCCCAGGCAGACGCACACAAAAAGGTGGCATCAGGTAGTATGTGGATCACCTTGACAAAATGACTATATGCAATTTTGCAGCATTAAAAATGTTCTCATACAATCCTGAGTGTTTCAGTATCTAAAACGATGGCTTTCCTCCCCAACATAGTTTTCAATGATAGATGCAAACCTCTGCCTAAAAGGGGGTAAATAATCACATACACACCCAAGTCCTACTACTTGCACAAACAGGCACAATGTTCTTTTATTTCATGGCAGGGCATTTGGCTGTAGAGCCAGAGGTTGTGAGTTCAATTCCCCACTGTGAGAACAGCCAGCCTGGGTGGCCTTGGACAATCTGCATAGTCCAGGGTGCCCCCAGAAGAAGAGAAAGATAAACCATTTCTGAGTACCCTCTAACTCAAAAACCAAAAAGGTTGCCGTAAGTCAGAATCAACTTGACGGCACATTGTTGTTGTTGTTGTTGTTATAAAAAATATCAGACACAGTAAACCAAAATTATAAAAACATTGACTGCTATTATATAACAGATACAAGTTTTAACCAAAAACCTAAGTATCTGTTAAATGGTTGTTGTAGGTTTTTCGGGCTGTTTGGCCGAACATGGCCAAACAGCCCAAAAAACCTGCAACAACCACCGGATCCTGGCCGTGAAAGCCTTCAAGAATACATATCTGTTAAATATCAATGCAGTATGTATGCTGTTCCTAATATTGCTGGTTTTTGTAACTCTGATGGTGTTATTTCTGAGATCTATAACTGCTTATAATACTGTGTGAAATTTCTTGATCTTGTTCCCAAAGCCCCAGTGACTACAGGGACCAACAAAGTGTGTTTCATCCACAAGTGAGATGTTTTGATTGCCAGGTCTCTATGCTTTGTTGGTTTTTCCAATTCTTTATTTTCAACTCTGGCATCTCCTGGAATTGCAAAGCCAATGATCCAGACATTTCTTCATTCTAGTACTACTATGTCTGGTGTGTTACGTTCAAGGTGTCTATCAGCTTGGATCCAGAAATCCCACAAGATCTTGACTTCCTCATTTTCTGACACCTTCTCTACCTGATGTTCCCACAGGTTTTTGGAGGCTGTCAAGTTATATTTTTTTCATAATAATCAGTGCACTAGTCCTGCCACTCTATCATGTCTAATTTTTTCATCTGTTTGCGCAATCTTTGGACATTATTTTTGTTGTTGTTGTTGTTGTTGTTCCCACTTGTACTTCAAGAAATTGAAAGAAGTTTATAAAAAAATATGGTGTGGCCTCATTTGAAAAACTATTCCATTTGCCTTTTTAAAAAAAATTAAATTGAATGTCTGGAAAAACTTTTGCAAGTGACCTCTTACAAATATAAATAGCTAAGATGAAAATGCATGTTATTTTGCAGAAATTGTACGCCTTCATAAAACCAGGTGCCATATAAGAATCCTATTTTCTCTTAATAATAATTAATAATTGGTTCCTCATCATGCAAAAAGACCCAGCAACATGGCTATGA
The DNA here is from genome assembly GCA_037013535.1 of Intellagama lesueurii. Lineage (NCBI taxonomy): Eukaryota > Metazoa > Chordata > Lepidosauria > Squamata > Agamidae > Intellagama > Intellagama lesueurii. The sequence goes on from JBAJHW010000003.1 coordinate 98,724,587, forward strand.
AATCAGAAGTTAGTGTTAGACTGCTTTTAAAAAGCTTCCTAAAAACATAAATTGCTTCCTTATATTATGCTTCCTAAACAGATACTTTAAGAGATACAGTATTTGATTTCAGAGTGTTTTTCTAGTGATTAAATTGTTAGTAGGATTGGAAGGGACCCACTGAGCCATGAAAGCCACTGGTGACTGGGAGAGAGCTCCTTATCTCTCAGTCTAACCTACGTCACAAGGTTGTTTGTTACAATGAGATGATGTTGGTGTGAGGGTGGAGAAATCATGAGTACTGCTTTGAGGCTGCTTGGGAGCAGCTGGCCCTTCACATGTTTTTTGACCACAACTCCCATCATCCCTGATAATGGACCAGTCTGGCTGGAGGTACTAGGAGTTGGAACCCAATGGCATTGGGAGGGTCAGAAGTTCTTTACCCTTGCCTCAGAGGACAGCAGGCTAGGACATAAGAAATCATTTTGAAGCAGAAAGGAAGGAAATAGATACACCAAAGCTGAAAAAATGCTAACATTTAATAATAATTATGGACCATCAAATGGCTTACCTTTCTCTTCTTCCAGAGGTGCTTTGAAACCATGTAGTGTTCCCAAGCCCACACAGGTTGGCTCTTCTAGGAGGCAATGTGGGGACTTGAACCCTCAACTTCTGGCTCTGAAGCCAGGTTAACTCTAACCCCAAACCATCAAGAGGGTTGTCAGCAGAATGCAAAAATAATGCCCTGTTTTGTTTTGTTTTCTTTTAGCAGTGGCTAAACATGACCAGCTGAAGAACCACCTGGACTCCAATATATGAGATATTAAGCTAACAGGAGAAACTGGCATTTCTTAGCCAGAGTAGTGGGCACCTCAACCCCCAAAACTGCAGATACCTCCCTGCTCCTGTCATAAGCCAGCTATATAGTCTCAAATGAGGACTCCAAGAGTCAGGTTCAGTCATCCTTTTTCCAGCATAGAATATGGATAAAAAAGTGCTAGATGTTGCCCACAGAAGGTTCCCTTTGGACCCACAGCTAATTTTCGTGAGTCATAGGTCCTCCTTCTCCTCCTTGAACCAGCAAGCTTCAGCTGAAAGAACATATTGCTGTGTTCTTCTACAAGCTGGGCATTGAGAAAGGAACAGTTAAGAAGCAGAGTGATGCCAAGCAGGAGGTCAGGGGAGCGGGGCCAGGGAGAGAAATAGCTAAACTGAGCTAGTAATGATAATTATGACTTCTAGTGATTCTTTCTGGGGTCTCCTATGTAGAAAACACTCAGAAGTGGTTTACCATTCTCTTCTTCTGGGGGAACCTTTGGACTGTGCAGCTTGTCTGAGGCTACACAGGTTGGCTCTTATTTTGGAAGGCACAATGGAAATCAAACTCTCAGTCTTTGACTCCACAGCCAGGCGTCTAACTCAGTGAGGTAGCCAGTCAGTTAACCATAGTTAAAATAAGCTTTCATGGACTGCTGTCCAATTCATCAAATGCAACAGAAGCCTTTGATGGAACGGGATGCAGTCCATAAAAATATACGCCAAATAAACTTGCCAGTCCTAAAGGTGCTGCGGTTATCTTCATTGTGTTTGATGCTACAAACTAATATGGCTAATCACACACACACAAACACCATCATTAAAATATATTTCCTTTTTGTCTAGCTGCTTTCTTTGAAGGATACCAAGCATGTCCTGAGGGTGACTCCATACAACTATCCTCTGATGGCAGTGTTTATCCCAGAAAGCTAAACTGTGGTTCTGTGATACGTTTTGTAGCCCAACTAAGCCATATATTTTTCATGGTTTTTGCAGAGGTGCTCCCCAAAGTGGTGAAGGACATCTGTTTATTTGGGCTGGAGAGGTTCTAACAGGGGATGCTTGGCAGATGCCAGGCCAATACTGAACAGTTTTGTGTCACTCCTGGTTGCCATATTTGGATCTCTGATGAAATCTTTCTCCAGATCACCTTTTCCTCTCCTTGCACTTTTACAAAGCGCAGATAGATTTGCACAGGTTTGCACGCATAAATCTGTATAGGTTGATCAGAAGCAAAGCTGCAGGTAACAGGTCTACCTCGGTCATTGTGAGATGGGAGTGGGGCAGGTGAACCAACATTATCATGTGAAGCAGTGAATGAAATGTCAGCTTTAGTTCACCTTGGGAGACATTTCATTCCAGGCCTAAAAATTTCAGCTGCAAACATGGTAATTCTCAGCAGCAATTGCTGAACTTATTTCTCACTTCAAAGAAGAGGGCAATGAAGGGCCAGCTTTTCTAATACAGTAATTCAGAAAGTTGCAAATGAAAGTCACATCTCTGTGTTAAATATAGTACTACGAGCCTCAAGTGAGCAGATCATATTAGGTGGATTCAGCTGGTTGTATCCCAGATCCTAAATGCAGCGTATCTAGTTAAAACTGCCTATTCGGCTGTTAGATGGCTGTAAGCTAGCAGGACTCTGGAAACATAATTTTAAAACTGTGAGCTGCCAACATTCATATACATCAGTTCAACTTCTGCTGAATTTGTAAATTTTTTCTCTACGGATAGTAGACATAAAGCTGGTCTGATAAGTGCATAAATCTCTACACCCAAATGAAGTTACAGTTTTTTCCTGATTGGATTCTGAAAGGCCTGTGATGCTTGAGAATTAAATGATTGGGAAAATAATTTATTTCTCATGCTTAGGAATTTTTCTGTAATCTGTCCATATAAATATGCATCATAAATGTTTCATAAGCAGACTTAAAAGTAACAGCTGCATTTTCAATAAAAGCATAGTGCAGCATAACTTTGGATAAGAACTCTTACGAAATGTCTCCTTATAACACCCACATAGAGTCAATAAATCATCCCTTTTCCTTTGAAATATTACAGATACACTCATGGCAATATGGGAAATACCCCCCAAATATTTGCTGAGATCTAGTAACATATCTGTATGCTTCTTACACACACGTTGGGTCCTTGCCTTTTTCTGAGCAGCTGTTGCTTTTAATAACTGTGGGAGTTGGATCCAGATTTAGGTACATGCTACAGAGTGGTTGAAAGTGGACTTTGCTCCCCCTTCCACCCCATAGAACTAGCCCCTTGAAAAGGCTAGACCGACAACAACCAGAGGGCTGTGTTGAGTGGCATAAGCTAGGACGCAGGGGGGCAAGGGGAGCACTAAAAACGAAGCAGAAACATTTTCTGGGAATGGACCCTATCAGTCTACAGAAAGCAGGTCCAGGATCCAAAACGTAATTGTGGGTGTTTTAAAACGGAAGCAAGAAAGGGAGAGAAAGGGCTGTTGTTTGAAAACAAAAATGTCACTGTTTTTATAGTTCTTTCCACATACAGTACTTTTCATACCATCAGCCAGGCTCCAAGGGTATGATGCAAGCAAATATACTGCATCATTAGCTACCCCTCTGGCCTTTACAAATCATACTTTGAGGACACTAGTTGTGAAATCCAGATTTAGAGGAAAGATATCATGAGTTTCAGGGGGATCAATAGAAAGAGATCAACTGCAAAATACAATGTGGCTGCAATTAAGTAAAGAGAAGCCGAGTGCTTAATGGGCACATTGATTGCTTCCCTGTATCACCTATGTCAATGCATTAGCTGTGAGGCAGGGGAGCAATTTGGGTTTGAGCAGTTACTCCCCATATCCTATACTAAGACATCCCATAAGCTATAGTGATCTCCCTTTGGTTGACTCCCCTGCTGTACCTCAAATATTTTGCCCCTGTTCTTCTAACTTGGAGTTCATCTGCTGAAGCTAAATGGTAGGAGATTCAGGACAGATAGAAAATGGCACTTTTTTCCTCACAGAGTATACATAGTTAAGCAGTGGGATTCTCTATCATTCATGCAGAGATAGCCATGAACATGGATGGTTGGGCAAATTAGTGGAGGATGGGGCCATCAGTGGCAACTAGTCGTGATGGATGTACCAGAGGCAGCGTGTATCGGTATATCAGTTGCACATCAGGGCATGAGTGGGGAACAAGGAGGTGCTGTTCCACTGATGTCCTGCTTGGGGCCCTTGCATAGGCAGCCAGTTGGCTACTGTGTACCTACTGTGTGAACAGAATGCTAGACTAGACAGCTCTTTGTTCTGATCCTGCATGGCTCTTCTTATGTTCTTCTGTTTTCTATCATTTCCCAAAGGATGAAGTAACAGGGAGGTTATATTCCTTGATTCCCAGGAAGAACATTTCAGCCGTGTTGAGAAGAAACTGGATCCCATTCATTAGTAAGATGAATTTCCAGGCCACAGTCACCCTGATCAATGGCAAGCAGAGACCTTTGCTTCCCTACCTACTACTACTAGAAGGAGTTCTCTACTCCAGTTGCCTGTCTGCCCTGTTAAAAGAAAAGCCAGAAGACAGTAGTTCTGGGTCCGTGCTTCAGCAAGAGCAGTGGTTCGTAACTTTTGTGTAAAGTTATAGAGGAAAGGACACACCCCACTAAATGGTGGGGATAGAAAATGCAGAGAGAATCTTGTGTTTGACTGCAGCATACCATGCCTATTTGCATAATGCACAGAGTCATCATGTTTTGTTTTAATTACCGGGACAATCTAAAGAGTAAGATGGGGTGAAATTATTTGTGTCTTTGTGTCAGCACGCTTACTCTGTAAGTGTGTGGCTGGGTTCACCACAATTTGAGGTGACCTCTGCAACCATTCTCAATGGGGGCCATATTGTCCCCCCAGGGTCTGTGTGCTGTGGCACTTTAGAAATGGCCAGAAACAGGAAAATGTGAGAAGTTTCTGAAATATATCAGTTTATATTGTATCCTTGTTTAACAGGTGGGCCCTGGAACCCGAGAAGAGCTCCTAAAGGGGCCATGGCCAAAAAAAGGTTGAAAATGGCTGCTCTAGAGCACAGGGGTCGTGTAGGTGGACAGAGGGAAAAGAGGTGAGGTAGGGAAGACTCCTTTTCTTTTCCCTGTGGTTAGGAATTGAGGAGACTGAGCTGAAATCACTCTGCTGAGACCACTTTGCTCTGAAATCACACCTGCCTTGCCAGCCCTTTCTGGCTGAGTCACCCGCTCTTCAGATTTCTTTCTGAGGCGCATTCTGATTACTGCATTTTTTTTTCCTGGTGTACCTACCAGAACTCATTTCTGTGATTTACCTGAAGATTGCTAAGACCTGCACATCCAACGGTGTGCCCTTGCGACTGCCTTCTGAGACAAGAGCCTGAGACCTTTTTGAGAGGATTGTGAGTAAGGTCTGAGGACATAAAGCTTTCTCACCTTAGGTCAGTTTTGGGACAGGATATTGGGCTACTGTTATGTGTGTTAAGAGAATATGGGTACACAGAAACCAAAATCGGGGAGCTCAAGTCAAAACTGAGTAATAGCATACACTTAGATATTGAGCCCAGCCCTGGATGTGAACCCTGGTGTTACATTTGGCCCTGCAGATGTTTTGAACTTCACTCCCCAGAATCCTGACCCTGACCAATTCTGGCTCAGGCCTCTGAGAGGGGCTGGCACAAGTTGAGAACCATTGAGCTAGAGGTCTAAGGTGGGTGAGCGAGGAGAGATTTCTGGTATGTGGGTTGTATTATTATTACCTGTTACTGGTAAACAACTTTGAGATTCATTTAATGGAAAGGCCAGGTAAAACTCCTCAGCATCATTATAAATAAATTATAATAATTCATTATTAACAAAATATGCAACTCAGGGATGTTGCAGGGAGATAGTGTCAAAGCAGTTGTGGTACGTGTACAATGAGCCAGGAGTCCTGGGGAGGAAAGGCATGCACAAGCTGAAATGGAGGCTGGAATGAATGCTGGCCAATTTCAGATTTAGAGGAGGAGCAACCTGTATTCACTATGAGGCTAGAAAACCTCTCAGCAGCTTTCCTGTAGCTACTTGGATATCTCTGATCAGGCAGAGAAAACTGTACAGAGTCTGAATGCATAGTACTGAACATAACACCTTATTTTTTAAAAAAATTAGAAATAGCTCAGTGAAATCTAAAATCTAAATTGTGTGAATGTGTGCCCATGCATGTGTTTGTGTGTGTTAGTTAGATGAATTGTACTGGAATGAAGACAACTGCCCAGAGAGACTGTCGAATAACCAAGCTTTTCATTAACATTGGCTTAAGTAGGCTCAACATCCATTAGCTGTTGGGGCACTAATGAACGGCTAATTGTTTCTGGTGATAAAAAGTAAGAGGCACAGGATATCTGGAAATTAAGCTTTGAATACTGCAAAGTAAAACATAATGCTGAAGCATTATGGCCACAATCCAGCAGAGATTTAGGTGTGCTTAAGCTGATTTGGTTTGAATCGGTTTCGGTACACCTAGTTCTCTCACAGACTGTTGCCAATATATTTCTAGGGAAAGCCTTAAAACAAAGAAGTTGGATTACACTGCTTTGAGAGAGAGAGAGAGAGAGAGAGAGAACCTTGGTTTTGCATTTAAAGAAAACCAACCACCATTTTGATGCACTAAAAATTGGGAAAGAAAAAAGCAACAGCCATAAAGTCCTGACAAAAGTCATACTGACTCTGTATCTTGTTTCATAGGAGAAATCCAACTGTGTCCATTTGCCCATGGAAAAGACATCATGGGGGGTGGGGGGGAGAGAGATTTTCTCTGCTTACCTTGCAGCCCCTGTGCACACCTAAGATGTACGCCAGAGGGGTGGGGGATTATCCAGAGCAGATTTAATGGGGCACAGAGGTAGAGGGCAAAAGAGGGAGGGGAGAATTTCCCCTGCATGCATCGAAGCTCATTCACACAACATTAGATGTCGCCTCTTGATAGCTTGATAGGCATTTGTTTTCATAACGTTTTTATTTAAAAATTTAAGAAGGTGTCATTATGTTACATTCATGGTTGTAATATTAAAAGGCTGTTTAATGCATCTATAGGTAACACTCGCAGGTATGGCCATTTCTTGGCTTACTCATGTCTGTTCCTTCAGAAGGGTAATTACAAACACATATCTATAGTTCTTAACGTTTGGCATGAGAGAAGCATTTTCTTTGGGGTCTAAATATAACAAGACTTGTGTTCCCACAGAATTGCAGCTGTTTGTGCCATCCAGTCACCTGACAAAGAAGCCATTGTTTATTTCAGTCCTTTAGCATGAGTGTTGCCCTCACCAGCTGCAGCTCAGACCATTCATTCAGGAAATGTGTCACAGTCTTTCAAATTATGGCCACTAGAAAGCATGGTGAGGCGGGCCCCAAAGAGAGAAGAGAACAAGTGGCTTTCATACTCTCCATTGGCTTGCCTTTGAAATCTCTATCATCAACTGCCTGGTGTTATGGTTTGGAATGCAGTAGAAGGGATGCTAGCTCAGAATACTTGAATGTCTTAGGGTGGGAGGATGCAGACAATTCTTCTGTCCAGTTTCTAAGAGGTTAAGAAAGTTCTGAGTTAGAATTAAAACTCGCAGAGGTAAAAGCTGCAGATTCAAGAAAGAACATGGAGCAAGCGCTGCTGGACTAGAACAAAGACCCATCCAGCCCAGAGGCTTGCTTCCTACAGAGGCCAGGCAGGTGCCTGTGGGAAGCTGACAGGCAGGACATGAGGGCAACGTCACTCTTCCACTCATGCTGCCCAGCAACTGAGAGACATGCAGCCTCTGATTGTGAAGATGGCATGTAGCCATTGTGACTAGTGGCTTTCACCTCTGTGAATTTAAAGCCACCTCAGCTGGTGGCCACACCCACATTTTACTGGAGCCAATTCTATATTTGGGGGAAATGTTCAGTTGAATGCACCCAGATTATAAAGACTGGAACTTGCCATGTATTCATTGACCACATGGGGAAAAGTTTGTAGGAAGTGATGCTTGGGAATAGTAGCCACTGGCCTGAAACATAGATCCTTGAGGAAACAATGGGGGTTGAAGACACGGAGTTGAAGAGCAGAGGAACCAAAACAGGGAAACAGGACTGGGGCAAAAGGACTCCAGAAACAGGAGCCATGCTGGCTTGTTTGCTTGCTTTCTTACCCCAAGTTACTCCCTCTAGAGGGACCCAAGGCGTCTTGAAAATCATTTTAAAAACACAAATATTAAGATAATAACAAACAGAAGAAATTACACTATTGCAAATAATTAAATATATTAATTATTAAAGAGTACTCAATATAATCCCCGGATAACAATTTAAAAATGCACTTTAAAAGGTTTTTTTTTAAAATACCCCTTAATATCCCTTCCTGAGCAGCATTTACATATTGTAAGCCTGCCTTAAAGGAAAGACAGCAGGGAGGCAGCCAACTTGGTCCCCCATGTGAGGGAGTTTAACAGCCTAGGAGTAGCCAAGAAAACGGCACTCTCCAGTGGAAGGACTAAGAGAAAGCCATCCCCCTAAGATTTCAAACCTGGGAAAGCTGATGGGGGATATATGGTCCCTCTACCTCATTATTGATGGGAAATTGTGCAGTTTTAGTATGTACAGATGCAAATTTGGACAATTAAGAAAGCTAGCAAAAAAAAAAAAAAGGACCCCATAGAAATGTAGTACCAGAGGAAAGCTTTAAAGATAGCAGGAACTGCTGGAAAGAAAGAAAAAGAAGAAGAATGCCTAAATTCTCACTAGAAGCAGAAATGAATACTTTAGGCATAACATGAGAAGACAAAACTCAGTGGAAAACACAGTAGCTGAAAGCAAATGCTAAGGTCACAACTAGAGTGGACCCATTGAATCAGTGGGGATTTGATACGTCAACAGCTATGTAGGATCATTCATCGGATGGACCTACTCTAGATGCAACTTACTACTGGATTTCAGTCAAAAGTTTTTAAAATGTGGAAGGCAATAAAAACAGAGCAAGTCTGAAACTCAAATTGACTCAATAAAGAAAGCCATGGCCCTTAGTTTGCAGGAGATGAGCAGAACTGTTAACAATAGGACCTTTTGCAAGATTTATTCATAGTGTTGACCTTCAGAAGTGAGTCAAAGACATGTAACATGCACAACAATTTGGTCAAATCTCTTAAATTACTTAAGAGGATAACCGGCTGGATAACTCAGTGGTTTAGGTATCTGGCTTTGGAACCAGAAGTTGGGGGTTCGATTCCCCACTGTGCTTCCTTGACAGGGACTGGTTTAGCATTCCTGCCTGCAGGGGAGTCATCGTCAACTGCCGTCTCACAGGGCACTGGGTGAGAGACAGTGTTGCTGCTGTTGCCGGCTGCCAGCTTCCCCTGTGGGAGTTGGCTCCAGACTCCTAATGCCTTGCAGGACTGGGCCCCTGCATCTGGCTGCTTCCCACCCCCTGGTCAACACTGGCCACCTGGCTCTAGGGGAGAAGGGGCTAAAGGTGGTGTGCCAGCTGCGCCCATTCCTTGAGATGTCGGATCTGGCTACAGTGACACATGCCTTAGTTACATCCCGTTTGGATTACTGTAACGAGCTCTATGTGGGGCTGCCTTTGAAGACAGTTCGGAAACTTCAGCTGGTGGAAAAGTCTGCAGCCAGACTACTGACTGGGGCCAGCTATAGGGAGCATATAACGTACCTGTTACAAGAACTGCTCTGGCTACCAGTGCGTTTCTGGGCCCAATTCAAAGTGCTGGTCATTACCTAGTATAAAGCCCTATACAGCTTGGGTCCAGGCTACCTGAAGGACTGTATCTCCCTATATGTGCCTTCTCGGCAATTAAGATCAGCAGAGGAGACCCTCCTCTCGTTCCCATTGCCAGCACAAGCACAGCTGATGGGGACATGGGAGAGGGCCTTCTCTGTGGCAGCTCCCAGGCTATGGAACGCTCTCCCTCGGGAGATCAGGATGGCCCCTTCCTTGTTATCCTTCCGAAAAAAGCTAAAAACCCATCTCTTCAGGCAGGCTTTTAACAATTACACTGAATCCCTGAACCCCGTTTCAGCAAAAAAATTTAATCTTTCCATGTTTTAATGTTTTAATCTTTTAATTTAATTTTAAATCATATATTGTTTAATTTATCTTTTAATATTTAACTTATTGTGTTTTTTAACTGTGTGGATTTTAATGTTGTGAGCTGCTTTGGGTCCCTTGTTGGGAGAAATGCGGCATATAAATAAAACTAATAAATAAATAAATAAATAAATTTAATGTTCCATAGAGTCTCTTCCCACTCCGCAGCTCTAAGAACCATGGGACCTTTGGGAGATAATTGTTTCATTTCCCAGAAACTACTGTGGTTAATGACATCATCAGTCTTAAGCAGTATAAGTTGTGCTGCTGGTTTTCTGACAGTTAATGACACAGAATTTTCCATGCTTACATTGAAGTAGGATATGTTCTTACATATGGAAACAACAAACTTTTCTAACAATCAACTAAGTATCTAAATATTGACAATGCTCTCAGATGATTTTTCCATCTTTACCTTTGTAAGGAGATAGTTAAATGCATGGTTGCTTCACAATTTCAGACAAACTTTGTTAACATTGCTTGTTTGGGTGCAAGCTAGATGGGTTTTTAGTAGAGATGGGGGTATTCGTATACGAATACGAATATCCCCCCTGCAGATGGAGATAACAAGGTTCCGGCCCCATGGGGCTGGACAGTCCACTCATGATTGCGCTGCTGCCTCAACCGCCGTGGAGCCTTCCAATGGTTCCAGAGATTGCGTTTGGCTTGCCAGTCCTGGCAGGAGGCGGGACAACAAGCCTCTCTGCTAGGTCAAAGAGTGGCTCACCAAATGCGATCTCTGGAGCCATTGGAAGGCTCCGCAGCGGTCGAGGCAGCGGCGCAATCATGAGTGGACTGTCCGGCCCCATGGGGCCAGACCTTCATTATCTCCACCTGTGGGGGGATATTCGTATTCATATATGAATACCCTCATCTCTAGTTTTTAGTCATGTGATAGAATACAGCCATGATCACTTAGGTGTCCCCCACTTGCCAAGAGATGTAGAATATTTCCCATGTCAGGTCTTCAGCGACATTTCTCATAGGATAACTCTGATGCCCTTTGGTTCTGGACAGGTTGGAAGGCTATAGGGGTTTTCTAGAATGGCTTTGTTCAAATATGGGACAGAAGATCCATATGGTGAGTTGTCATGCTCCTCTTAGAGTTGAATCTTTTGTGTTTAGTCGTTAAGTCGTGTCCGACTCTTCATGACCCCATGGACCAGAGCACGCCAGGCCCTCCTGTCTTCCACTGCCTCCCGGAGTTGGGTCAAATTCATGTTGGTAGCTTCGATGACACTGTCCAACCATCTCATCCTCTGTCGTCCCCTTCTCCTCTTGCCTTCACACTTTCCCAACATCAGGGTCTTTTCCAGGGAGTCTTCTCTTCTCATGAGATGGCCAGAGTATTGGAGCCTCAGCTTCAGGATCTGTCCTTCCAGTTGAATCTTTATTATCTTTTTATTCTGGTACATTTTTATATACTCCTATTTTTGTTCAGTTTTGTCATTGTAAGCATCCAGTAACATTCTGCAGAGTTGCTGACTGTCCTACGATTAATACAGAGACAAAATCCATTTATATATTAATCTTTCCTCAAAACCGTAGTCTCCATTGTGAATCATGTTTGGCATGTATTGTAGAGTAAACAATGTCTAGCCAACTGTGATGAACTCCAGTTGAATTTTAATAATCCTGGTGGTGTTAGAGGCAAATGTTCTATCGTTAAGGGACCCAAACTAGATGTTCCTGTAAAAGTTATACAACTAGAGTATTGCATAATTTCTTAAATATTTTGCTGTGGTATTGAAGAAAGAATGCTGTTCTGAAAGCACTACAGGTAGATGGAATAATAATATAATTATTTCAAGCTACACAGACTGAATCTCTCAAAATATCCTAACAAAAAGATGCCAAAATATATGGAAAATAAAACATTAACCCACAGACTGGGAATGCTCAATATACATACCAAACTCCAAGAAAGGAGATGCCAAGGAGTGCAATAACTCTAGGACCATTGCTTTAAGTTCCCACGCAAGCAAAGTGATGTTCAAGGTGTTGCAACAAAGGCGTTGGTCTTATATGGAGCAAGAAATGCCTCATGTTCAAGCTGGATTGCAAAAAGGAGGAGCCACTCATGATCATATTTATTTATTTATTTCATTTGTATACCACACATCTTACCAGTTTGGTCACTCTGGGTGGTTCACAGCCTATAGCAATAACATAAATATATATATATAATTGCATTTTAAAAACTCAGATCAAACATCTAAAACAAATTTAAAACAGGCTACTGGAGAGCACCAAAGAATTTCAGAAGAAAATCGGTTTATGCTTTATAGACTACAGCAAAGCCTTCAGCTGTGTGGGTGATGAGAAACTTTGGGTTGTTCTGAAATAAATTGGTATGCCTGATGCATGGCCTGTATTGTGGTCAAGAAGCTACCATTAGGACAGAATATGGGGAAAGAGAATGGTTTCCTATAGGCAAACGTGTCAGACAATGGTGCATTTTATCTCCTTATCTGTTTAATCTGTATGCAAAACATATCATACAGAAATCTGGAATAGATTCAGATCAAGAAGGAGTGAAAATTTGAGGAAGAAATATTAATAATTCAAGATATTCAGGTGACATCATCTTACTGGCAGAAAGAGCTAATGCCTTGAAATAACTTTTGGTGAAAGTGAAAGAAGAAAGTGCCAAAGCAGGACTGCTGTTGAACGTTAAGAAGACAAAAATCTTGACTACAGAAGAACTACATAACTTTAATGTCAACAGTGAAGAAATTGAAATAGTTTTTAAAGATTGTTTATACAATCATCATCCAAATGGAAACTGCAACCAAGAAATCAGAAGATGACTGAGACCCAGAAGGGCAACAATGAAGGAATTAGAAAAGATCATCAAGTGTAAGAATGTGTCACTGGAGACCAAGGCCAAGGCCATTCACACTATTGTATTCCCAATCACCATGTATGATCCAAGCTAGATGCTAAAGAAAGCTAAGAGGGAAAAAATGATTTGTTCAAAATATGGTGCTGGAAGAGAGCTTTGTAGATTCGTTGGAGTGCCAGAAAGATGAAAAAGTGAGTCCTAGAGCAAATCAAACCTGAACCATATCTGGAGGCAAAAGGTTGAAACTGTGGCTGTCCTACTTTGGGCACATCACGAGAAGGCAAGATTCTGGAAAAGACAATGATTCTGGTAAAGATTGGAGGCAGCAGAAAAAGAAGAAGACCAAATACGAGATGGATTGACTCCCTAAAGGAAGCCACAGGCTTGAATCTGCAAGAGCTGAGCAGGGCTGTTGAGGACAGGACATTTTGGAGATCTCTCATTCATAGAGTCACCATAAGTCAGAAGCAACTTGACAGCATATAACAACAACAGTACTTGAGAGGGTTAAAGAAATATTACAGTATAATTTATTTGTCTATTTATTTGAAATGTTTATTTGTGTCTTCCTATCAAAATGGTCCACAAGAAAACTTTTATTATTTAAAAACTAAAAACATGCTAGATGTGGCATGGAAATAGTCTGATAAAAAGTATTTCTATATACTGCTATCTTTCTGGATATACACAGCATTTTTCAATCAACCTCTGGCTTAGAAAGAAAATTAGATTCAGCATCATCTCAGATTCTTCATACAGAACAAAGCCACATAGTGTAAAAAGAGGTAAAATGATCAATAAAAGAATATTATTCACAAGCAATTCAAATACTCGCAGCTTTGAACACATAAAGATTTTCCCCCCAAGTTGTTCCGTATTCATTAATATATTTCATAATCCTATTAAATGTAATACTGAGCAGCTATCTTCATTTTCATCATATTAGTTTCACATGTCTGCCAAACTATACCAATCACATTGATATCATTATGTTAGAATGAGTATTTCATGAATTTTTATGAAGAATGAAATGAAATAGTAGATACTGGTTTAATAACCTTTCTGAAGTTGCAATGTGTAGGTAAAAAAACACATGCACACATACACAGAGATACAGCCTATCCAAAAATATTCTCATGTATATATTTATGTTTGTTGCTGTTATGTGCCATTAAGTCACTTTCGACTTAATGTGACCCCACAAATTATTGATTTCCAGAAGCCCCTATTGTTAACAGCCCTGGCTAGGTCTTGCAAACTGAAGGCCATGGCTTCCTTTATTGAATCAATCTCTTTCATGTTAGGTCTTTCTCTTTTCCTCCTGCTTTCCATTTTTCCCATCATTATTGGTTTCTCTAGTGAGTCTTGTCTTCTGATGATACATCCTAAGTTCAATAGCCTCAGTTTAATCATTTTAGCTTCTTCTCAAAGAGCAGGGTTGGTTTTATCTGTTTTTTCTGGTGCTCCATGGTATTTGCACAGCTCTCCTTCAGCACCACATTTTGAATGAATCTATTCTTTTTTCCTTTCATCTTTCTTCATTTTCCAGCTTTCACATCTATGCACTGTAAGCAGGATGATATGGATGATCTGGACCTTAGTCTCCAGGGCCCTTAGTCTCTTACACTTCAGCATTTTTTCTAGGTCCTTGATAGTTACCTTTCCAAGTCTCAGTCTTCTTTTGATTTCTTAGCTGTAGTCTATATTTGAACATTGTCAGCATTAAAATGATGTAATTCTCTAGCCACTAAACTCAGCTAGAACTGGTAAAACCACTCCTTAAATATCTCAGTTACCTTGAAAGCCCCATTAAGGTCTTTATAAGCGCTTGCAATAAACACACATAACAATTCTCATCTGCTCATTATTTTTGTGTTCTTTAACTCTAATACTGCTTTTGCATTTTCTTCCTTAACCCACATCAGTTGTCATTCCCGGTCATTTGTGTTTTCTGCCAGTAATATGGTTCCAGGAAAAGGCTTATCAGAAGGTGAGAAACCTTGAGTCCTACCCTTTGTCATGGTCAGATAATCTCCTGCTAAGATTTGGATTCTGCTCAACTGAACTCCTCTGTGGAGTAGAAGAACCTATTATGGTGGTCTGCTCCTGAAGGCTGATGAATCTGACTGGTTTCCAAAATGCTACAGAGGGTTTATCAGCTGATTTGATATACTCGTAGCTGGTGCTCCTGTTGATGCTTTGGTCAACCACTGGTACTTCGGTCACCCCTAAACACTCTCTTTGATGCAGAGCCCAGCCTTCTCATGGTTCATAGAGGAGTTAAGGGCAATGAAGCAATTGTGAAGAAAGGTAGAGAGGAGATGGAGGAAAGCTCCCATGGAATTCAACCTGGTGGCTCTCAAGGAAGCACTTGGAAGATATCAGAATAAACTCAAGGGCACCAAAAGAAGCCACAATATCCAAGTAATTGAAATGACTTCCAACCATCCATCAGGTGCAACTCTTCCATATAGTTTGTGGTGTCGTTTTCTCCAGACAAAAACAATTTCTTTGCAGATGCATACCATTTCTCCAAACATTGAGAATTGCAACCAACTGGCAGCCCAATTTAGATCTACGTTCGAAAGCATATGTCTGGATCTTGACTCCTTGTTGATACCAGTAGATCTGATGGAGATGTCCAATGCACTGTCTAGTCAGGTTAAACTGGATCACTTTCAGCTAGTACAACCTGAAGAAGTGGACAAACAAAGCCACCTCCTCCACTCTAGATCCTTGCCCATCATGGCTCTTAAAATCAGGAAAGGAAATTATCATGGAAGGGGCTACTCACATCATTAATGCGTCCCTATGAGATGGTCATTTACCTCCCTGTGCAAAGGAAACCATTATAAAGTCCATTTCAGAATTCAATTTAGCAACAGATTATCTGAACAACTATAGGCCCATTACCAACATTTCATTGCTGAGCAAGTTGATTGAGAGGGAGGTGGCTGACTAGCTGCAGGCATTCTTGGGGGAAACAAATAATCTAGATGCATTTCAATTGGGGTTCAGGCTGTGCCATGGAACTGAAACAGCATTGGTTGGCCCTGCAAGATGATCTCCTGAGGGAGGCAGATAGGGGAAGTGTAACCCTCCCAGTCCTCCTGGATCTTTCTGCAGACTTTTATACCATTAACCACAATATCCTCCTGAGACAGCTATCAAGTTTGGGACTTGGGGGCTCTATTCTTTGCTAGTTCTGGTCCTTCCTCAAGGGGTGATCCCAGATGTTGGGCAGGTGTTGCCCACCCTTTCAGACATCCGTTACAGGGTCCTGTGGGGTTCATCTGTCTCTCCAAAGCTCTTTAGTATCTATATGAAGCCACTGGGAGACGTTATACAGAGATTTGGAGTTCATTGTTATCAATACATGGATGACACACAGCTCTATCTCTCCTTCTCTTCATCTGCAGATAATGCTGTGCCTGGAATCGATAATGAACTTAACGAGTGCCAACAAATTGAACCTGAATCCAGATAAGATGGAGATTCTACTGTTGGAAGGATCAGTAGATGGCTTAGAGGGATATTTACCTGGCTTCCAAGGGGTTACACTCCGCCTGAGGGATCAGGTTTGCAGCCTGGGGACTCTTGAACTCAGCTCTCTCAAAGAAGGCACAAACATTGCTGTGGTAAAGAGTGCCATTTATCAGGGGTGCCTTTGATTGGCTGCCCAACTGCATCCCTGCCTGGACAAGAAACGCCTAACAACATTGGTCCACATATCAGTAATCTCTAAAACAGACTACTGTAATACTCTCTATATAGGGCTGTCCTTGAAGTCAGTACAGAAACGTCAGCAGGCCCAAAATATGGCAGCCAAACTGATTACAGGTACCAGCAGATATATTAACATAAATCCTCAGTCTTGGCACACCCTCATTGGCTCCCTGTTAGTTTCCATGCTTGATTTAAGTTGCTGGTCATAACCTATAAAGCCCTTAACAATTTTGGACTTCAATATTTGGCAGAACGTGTCTCCCACAAAATAGCTACCCATCCCACATGCTCCTCACAGTCCTTGATGTTAAGAATTGTAACATCCGAGGAAGCCAAAAAGGCCAGCACTAGGAATCAAGTTTTCTCAGTCGTGGGCCCTTCTCTCTGGAACAAGCTTCCTACAGAGGTTCACCAGGCACCATCCCTATTTTTAAGAAGCTAATATTGAACAGCTGGATAGGTCAGTGGTTTAGGTACCTGCGGTTGGGAATTCAATTCCCCACTCTGCCTCCTAGATAGGGGCTGGATTTGATGGTACTTAGGGTCCCTTCCAGCTCTGCTGTACTAAGATTTATTATTATTGCTGCTGTTGTTAGACTGAATTATATAAAGCTGCCTTCTGCTAGTGTGAATATTGTCCTGCGATGTTAAAATGGGTTTTAATTTTTGTATTTTTATTCAAAGTTTCTGTTAGCTATTGACAGGGTTTATTGTATTTTATTGTGTTTATTATGTAGTGTTTATATGATTTTATTGTATATTGTGAACTGCCCAGAGAGTGGCAACACTAATGAGGCCGTATAGGGATGGAAATAAATAAATAGATATTGTATCATCTACATAATGTTTCTTCCATTAATTTTCATTCCTCCTTCATCTGAATCTAATCCACCTTTTATGTTAACATAATAGGGAGATAATATGCATCTGACACCTTTGCCAATTGAAGACTGTCTTGTTTTTCTGTGTTAACAGTAGCCTCCTCTCCTTTTGTCCAGAGTACAGTTTATGCATTAGTTTTGAACAATCCTTCACTTTTCAAGTGAGCTGTATAAGTTTCTTATCATTTGAAAGGCACCACTCCTTCTTGCACTCTTTAAAAAAAAAACAGAGGCCTTTTCTTCAGCTTTCACACGCCCCAGCTGCAATAACTGAACTACACTAAGAATAGGAAAATGGATGAATGAAACATTTTCTTAAGTAACACTTTGCCTTTGTTATTGGCAAAAGGGAATTAGAAAAAGACTATCTGAGGGACTCATTTCTGAGATATATTGGTCACAAGAAAAACTTGAACATCATAAAGAGAGCTAATCAAAAAAACGAACCACACTGTGTGAAGTTCATTACCCGATCCGCTGATTTTCACAAGAAATTGACTTATTTATGTAACATGGTGCAGAATGTTGTCTGCCAGCCACTTTCACCCTTCTGGTATCATTAGTTCTATGGGGAGGGAAGACTCCATTTGCTGCACATTTAGAGACTTTCCATTTGCGGGGATGCTTTGGAAATGGCTCCCCTGCAGTAGCCTTGAGCATTTACTTTCCAGACAAGACCCATTTGCTGCTTCATTTATTCATCCTCAGTAAAAGTTTCTGAGCAGGTACCATCCCAGTGAGTTTCAAGCAGACTTTGATCATAATTTTCAGAGCTTTGAGACCTACACACAGTCCTTTGAGATCAGGAAAACCTCACAAGATACCATCAGTTATTCTATTTGGAAAATCCACAATAAAGGACATAATGAGCTAAGAGATGCGGAAGATCCTAAAGCTCCATGGCACGTTGAATGTGGATAAATTACCAAGTATCTCAGCAAATAGTATTTTTTTAATTGTGCCATTAAGTTGCTATAATTACCCAATATTAGGCCAGATGGCAAGTAATTTCTGAAGTCACACCAGGTGTTCCGAGATGCAAAGCTAATCACAAAGCTGATGACTGTTGTGAAACTAATTAAAAATGTGTAGCACTAGCAATGTGAGGCTATGCCGGGGACACTGACCAAATAATAACAAGATGGCTGAGAGAATCCAACAGATACTGGCTGTACAAATCGAAAAACAGAAAGCAAAAACAGATAAAATTGAATTAATTTAACTCATTAAAGAGACAAAAGCCTCTCACTAAACATCTCCAGACTGTAATCTGATATAGATTTATTTTAAAACTAACCTAATAAGAAAAATGTGTTTGGTAATAATTCAGTAGTTTATAAATAATGAACTTTAAGTTCAGAATAAGTGTTATGCTGTGGGAATTTGCTTTGCTTACAGAGTAAAATGGGGGGGGAAAGAATCAAAAACATATTTATCTAATAGGGATAGATATTAATTTTGTCAGGACTTCCGGCCCCAAGCATAACCAAGAGGAGGGCAATATGATGCCTGAGAGGGTAAGTTAAGCACTTCTATCTTTATTTAATTAATAGACTTGTTAGTTGCCCTCTGCGTGGGTGCCTGTAATTTGTCCAGTCCTCATTGTTCTGCTCTGGAATTGTGAACATTTTCAACTGGATGATATAACACATGTTATTGTTTCATGACATAAGAAAATAGTGTTAAGTAAGTCTTACCACCTCTGAGCATTCTTGGAGAATACTATGAAATTCCTGCCAAGTGGACTTTCAAAAAGAGTTTTGACATACCCCTTAACAACAGCTCCTGTATAAACTTGCAATCATGGGAGAAGAAGTGAAGCCTTCCCATGGATCAGAGGCTGCTTGAAGGACAAGAAGCAGAAAGCAGGACAATGGGAGAGTTCTCATATCGGAATCTCTGGTTGGGCTGGTGCTTTTAGATTTGTTCATAAAATCCTCCAGAAGGATGAGCAGTGAAGTGGGCAGCTTTTTTGACAATGTCAAATTGTTCAAGGTGGTAAAACACATATAGACATGGAAGGACAGTGAAGAACTCAAGAATGGTCTCTCCAGGCTGGGTAAATGAACAATAAAATATGAAATACAGTCCAGTATAAAGAAGTGTAATTGATGGAGGTCCAAATTGTACTGTTTCCCCGCCAACAGCCCCTGCCACTTATCTGCAGCTTGGAAACCAACTTTTGATCTGCAAAAATGGACTCTCTGTGTCCTTTCAGTGGCTGAATAACTTCCATTATAGCACTGGAAGAATAAATGTACACTTTCTGTTACTCCATGAACCGACTACCTCATAACTCTTTCAGAACTAGAGTGTGTGGCATACAGATGTCAGTTTTGTACGGATGTATATTTTTGGTCTTCTTTTCTTGAAGCTCTTGCATAATTTTTCCCCCTCTATCCCTCCCCCCCTATAATTGGGCATTTCTACTTCATTTTGTGTCCATGTGTTATTTTGAATCATGTTTCCTGTGTTCTCGTTATCATGCCCAATAACAAATTAATAATGATAATAAAAATCATCCACTGCCAGTGCTCTAGAGACCATCAGGATCTGGAGCTGGCCACATCCCAAAGGCCTGCCTCTGAGGCACCCTAAGAAGAGGAAAGACCCCTCAGAACCAAGCATTTCTGCTGGTTGGGTTCTTTGAGGCTGCATCGCACAGGTTGTGCTGCTTTCCATAAGAGTCCTCTGACACTTGGCTACTGCTGTTCCTCACCCAACCTCCACCACACAAGCAACACCATTCAAGGAAGATGGATGGTAGGAGACTCAAGACAGACAAAAGCAAGGACTTCTTCATGGAGCACCTATATGAATCATGAATTTTGCTACCACAACATGTGGTGATGGCTTCAGTGGAAACAGCTTTTAAAAGAATGAGCAAACATTTGTGGGAAATAATACTATAAATGGCTAATAAAGATGATGACTCTATACCACTTCCAGGATCAGGGGAAGCATAGCTCTGTGTACCAGTTCCCAAGGAGGAAAAGCAGGGAAGGGCTTATGTCCCACATGCGGCATCTGGTTGGCCTTGTTGGGAAATGAGATGTTGGGCTAGACGAGCCTTTGCTGTCATCCATCAGGGTTCATTCATGTGTCTTACAGTGAACGGCGTATGAGGATATTTATTCCCTTCACAAACATATTGCCAAAGAATTGGAAATTAGTAATAAAAAAAGATATGCACCTGTTCATTCCACACAGTGTAAGATTTTTTAAAAAAAATCACAAAAAAGGAAAACAAAGTGGAATCTTGATGCTAATTCTCCAGCTAATCTGGCTCATTGAGCAATGAACTATCTTTCAAGATCTATCGCACTGGTTCCCAGCCTTGGTGTTCCTGGACTGCAATTCCCAGAGACCCCGGCTAGCACAGCTAGAAATTGCACGCCAAGAACACCCAGGTTACCCAAGTTGGGAACCACTGATCTATAGAACTCAGTGATTATGAGTCTAATAGTATTTGAATAACACTTTATGACCACCTTATTGGAACTCCAAAAATATCCACTTGGGAGAAATTAGCCATCCGCACACAAAAGCAGCAGGGAAACATTCAAATTTAACTAAGCCTGTAGTGAAATAATGAAGAATTATACCCTTGTTAAATCATGGTAAGCGTGGCAGAGTGTCTGCAAGGGGTTAAGATCAGAGAGAGGGCTACATGAAGGACAAGATGTTGTCAAGGAGGTTTCCAGAGGAAATGATAAGACACAGGAACTGCCTTTTCCCCTTTCCTTCATCCCTGGCCAAGGTTTTTTTAAAAGGATGGAAGTTGTGGGGCACAGACCTGAGCACAGGGCCAGCAGCAGAATACAGTTATCCCTGCTACAGAAAGAAACAAGAGCTGAGATCTGCAGAAGTGTAAATAGCTAGGATATTTGTTTGTCCCGAGTTGTATTCTTTATTTTCACTGTTTAACCCCTTTTGGTTAACAAGAACATTTTTATTTTCTCTACTTCTGATACAGTGCCCAAGGAAACAATATTTTGTATTACTGCACTGCTCAGTTGCTTTCAATATCTGCCCCCTAACATCAAATACAGTTCTTTCTTTTAAAATAAAATATCCCTTTTGAAGCATGAGATGACTTTTGTGTCCTAAGGTGGAAGGTTGATGTGCATGACTTAAAACCAGCTGCTGAGGAAACCCAGTTTCTGGGAGGCTGAGGAATCCAGTCCCTCTAGTGAAGGAGGTACAGTTCAGGAGACACATTACAGGGAGAAAGTGGGGGGGCAATGCTTCTTCTGAGTTCAAGATAGGTTATCCACTGATGAGTCCAACAGCAGAAGGGATTTCTTCCTTGGTGAAAAATTAACTGCAACTCCCAGGAATTGAGAAGAGGAGGGAGACTAGAATTTTATCGTCTCCTAGGCTGCCACCTATTTCATTTCCACACTGGGCAGTGAAACAGGCTTAACACCCACAGGAGTGCAGTTCATGTAGCCACATCCAAAAGAGATTAAATGCATCCCATGGTGCTATTTCATTCCCCCCCCCCTCCAACAGGAGCAACCTGGAATTTTATAACAAACTGTTCAAAACTTCTCCAGATCTGTAGATTTCTTCTACACTTCATAGAACAAAATAAACACTAGTAAGGGCAGTTCTCCGATTGCTTAAAAATGTAACTTCTCTCTAAGAACTCAAGGCAGAAACTGTGGCCAGCTCCATATCAGGATGGTCTCTAGAGTAGTTTCAGGGGCTCTATTTCTGGGAGGGACTGCCTGTATTTAAATGTGTTTCAGGAAAATAGTTTTTCATCCTCACAGTTTGTCTAAGGACCAAAATAAATGTAATAGTCACAGCTTCACAGGGCAGAATCAGGATCTCACATGATTAAACAGCAACTAGAGCAATGGTTACTATTATTATTTCTTCAGTTTATATCCTGTTCCCATTAGTGCCAAGACACTACTCTGGGCGGTTACAACAAGTATAAAATAGACAGTAAACAAAAATAAAAGCACTAAAAGCAATTTGCAAATAACCATTAAAGCATGACATGAACAGTTATTTTTAAGAAGAATGGAGATAATGAAATGCCAAAGCCATCCGTGACACCACAGTAATAAGTCCCAGATTATTATTCTACCATTGCTCACAATGCTTGGTGGCTTCTGCAGGACTGTGCAGCTTGCCAGAGGCTACCCATGCTGACTCTTCTCCCAGGAGGCACAGTGGAGAATCAAACACCCAATATCTGCTGCTGCAGCCAGATACCTAAACCACTGAGTTATCCAGCCAGTATCTTTATATTCATTTTTCTTAGAAACAGCATTCCAAATTCTGTCCTGGAGGCTCAAATGCTTGGCAGGGTCGAGCTGCAGCTGCTGATGCATCTTGGCCTCACCTTCAAAAGTGAATGCTCGGAGCAGCTAGGCGTAGCTCCTTATCAGTGTCCTTGATACAGTGCCCACGTTAGTGTCTTTTTGTTTTTACATTCAAGGCACCAAATCCCCATCACCAATGTGGAGAATTTTTATTTATTTTTTGCAGAGGGTTGCAAACTCCCCCAGATTAACTCTGGAAGGTGTTGTGGTAGAGCTGGATGGGAAGCGGAACAGATATTTGTAGGCGCTCCACTGGTTCCACATACCTTAAGTTAGTAGAAGACCAGCATTGGATCCTACCCTATGACTATAATTTTTTCAAAAAATATTAATCAGCTTTCTACTGGCTGGCCAGTGCAAGTACCACACTTAACATGTGTATGCAGATGAGATCCTACAACCACAGGAGAAACAGCTTCTTTTCAGCTCATTCATATACTTATGCAAACCAGATGTTGTTTGCTTTCTGCCTTCTGTGTAAATGATCTTCAGTATTAGTAGGTTGTTTTCATTCTCTCTCTCTCTGTAATAGGTTGACAGATAAAAGAAGGAATGCCATTCCTTTAAAATAAAAATGCCACATGGAAATTAAGCCATGCCTGAAACATATATACAATAAAATATAAAAGTGCCACGTGGAAATTAAGCAATGCCTAAAATATAAATATAATAAAACAAAGGAAGTTACAGTTCATTTTAATCATTTTGAAAACTGTCACAAGTGATTAACCAAAGTCAACATAAGGTAACCTTTCCTTGTTGTTTGTGGTGTTGTTTGCCTACACATGGTATAAAAGTCAAAACAATTATGCTGAAATGAGACAAAATTAATTAATAGAAATAGCTGAATGTTATTTCCATAATATAATCTTCTCCATATATGTGTAATTCTAAAGTAAACATCTAATCATACAATCATTACGCCCAGCAGCTAGAGCAAGATTGGGACTACAGCATTAGTGCATGGCGTGCTCAAATTTTGCTTTGCTTTCCTTTGCTTTTGCTATTTCATATATGGCTAGTGAGATGTTCATTATTATGGTGGGTACAGGAATGCACATGGCTTTTATATTCCATAGGACCCCTAGCTAATGTTCACTTTTTCCCTCTGGAATTAATGACAGCCATTCATGTACAGAAAAGGCACTAAAATGCATTTGGCCACACTGCTATGGCAGGAGCTAAACCTTTCCCCACCCATAGTGACTATAGGCATAAAGAATAAAGGCTGGACTAGCTACATAACCATCCACCTTTGATTTTGGAGTTCTGTTCTGGCTGCAGTTGTTGGTCACAGGAGAGCCAGAGTGTGGCTTACAGGCCACATGACCTCCAAAAGGCCCCTCCATGTCCTACCACCACCCCTGAAACTTTATTGTCCTCAAATGGCACTTTGTGCTCCCAGTAGCCAAAGAGGTGTAAATATCCAGGTACTTGTGTTTCTAAAAATAATAATAATAATAATAAAGGGATTCTTCTAGCTTAAAGCAAGCCTCAGGTGATGGGAAACTTCCTTGTTCCCAATGCTTCTGGATGTATTGATTTATCCTTTTGGAGCAAAAAAAGAGGAAAAAAATGGGTTGTGACTGAGCTGGGGAAGGGATACAACGTGTCAAAGTCCAGGGGTGAGAAAACTGGTCCCTGTGTTCTTGGAAGTGGCACACTGCAGTGTGACAGAATATTGAGATTGTGGGACAGAATGTAGAGAACGGGATTTTATAAATACCCATCCAAACTATGGCGACAACGCCTAATTGTTTTCTGGCCCCTCACCATCTTATTTAAACAATATTTATTTATGTATTTTTAAAAAATTTACATTAAAAGTAGCTTCAAACCAGGGATTGTCTTCCATGCATTATTGCCCTTGATGGAGAGGGTGTTCAAGCAATATGCCTTAGGGAACCCATATAGAAGCCTTAACTCCAGTCACTAGTGGTACACAACTCCACTTCATATTGCCTCCTGTCCCATGGCTAAAGCACAGAGCTGAGAAAAATGTTCTCATAATCATAATCATCTTAGAGCTGCAGAGCTGGAAGGGACCCTATGGATCACTGACTCCCCTGTCAAGGAGGCACAGTGGGGAATCAAACTCCCAACCTTTGGCACCAGATGCCTAAACCACTGAGCTATACTGAGAGATCCAGTCATGCCTGTGATTTCCCCTTGAGCTATAGTCACATATATCCTGGTTCCCAGGCATATTCTAAATAATAATAATCATGTGTAGAGATGAGATATATGTACGAATATTGCCATCACAGGTGGTTGGGCCCTTTTGACCCTCTCCCCAGAACCAGCCCAATCCACTCACTGGGCTTTGTGTGGTGCACACGTCCGTCGTCGGAAACATCGCGCCAATCTGTGCTGCTGTTCACTCAGTAGCTGAGCAGGGAGACTCATCATCTCACCTCCTTGCCAGACAGCAGCCCAGGGAGGCAGGGAAGTGCAGGCCAGGGTACTTCTGGGAGACGAATATAAATATCCTATCTCCAATCATGTGCCATCTAATCAAATCTGACTTAGGGTGACGCTTTTCAGGGGGTTCCAGCTGGAGAATAGTCAGATGTGGTTTACTATTCTCTTCCTCTGGGGGCACCCTGGGACTGTGCAACTTGCCCAAGGTCACACAGCCCTTGGCTCTTCTCCCGAGAGGCATAGTGGGGAATCAAAATCCCAACCTCTGGCTCCACAACCAGATACCTACATCACTACCACTTTGTATTATTTAAGTTGATTCAAAATCAGTTCTAAAAAGAGTGAGTTTTATTTAATCTTTGGGGAATTCTTCATGGAAATGGGAAGAAAATCAGGTGGCAAATAGTGACAGCAACAGCTGGTGTGGCTATCTTCAACTAGTCCCTTGTTGCTGAATATTTTTGAAGATTGTTGGCAGCAGCATCTGCAATATAAAATAGTATAGGATAAAAACTTTGCAGATGGAAACTTTTTACTAAGGGGGACCTATAACCCAGCTTTCTCTAAGACAGTGGTTCCCAACCTTTTTCAATTCGCAATCCTATTTTATAATAGCCTAGTAACCTCCGACTCCCCTGCCATGTTTGCATAAAAAGGCATTTTAATGGGGTAAAGTCATCCCTTCTCAGAAAGTAGAGGCTTCTTTCTCCCCCAAAGGGCCTGTTTCTCATCCATACATGCTAAATTTAATATCCCACTCCAAAAGGTCAAGGAAGAAATTATTTAACAAGGGCTGCAACAGATATAAGGTGACCCACGAAACACCCTTTCTCCAGAAAATACTTTGCGACCCCCTTGGGGGTCACAACCTCTAGGTTGGGAAACACTGCTTTAAGACTAAAGATTTCTGGAAAATCTCTTGAGGCAGATCCACCAGACCATAGGGTTTAGCTGAACTGAAAAGTGTGATTAATGTATTGGTTTATGTCTTTGAGGCATGATGGTGATAATTTATATCAAGAGGACCCAAGGCGGCTTGCAATGTTACAATTTCCCAGTGGTTTCATGTATGGAGGACACAACAGAACCCTGAGGGATGCCATGGGTGTAATGATAATAGGATGCAAAGTATATTACTGGTTAATCCTCCATGACTTTTTGAAGATAGTAGCTTGCATTGTGACAGTGGTGGTGTATTGTTGTTATCACATCAGTGACTACCTGACAATATTCTGGTGTTGTCCTAATTTTGGTGGTGACAGTATACGGTTGCAGCACCCAGCTCTTGGGATTCCTGGGTGAGGAAGATTATATAGATACATTTCCATTTGGCATCAGGCCTATTTGTGGGACACAGATTGCTTTGGTTGCCTTGGTGGTTGATACAAACCTGGAACTGGACAAAGGAATATGTCCTTGTTAGTTTCAATGGACATCTCAACAAATTTCAATAACATTGATGACAGTGTTCTTCTGAGCTGCGGATGGAAAGGATGACTCTAGCCCTTCCAAGAGGGTTGAGTTTAGAAAGGGTGCTAGAGGAATCCTGTTCACTATTTTAGCTAGCAGTCTGTGACATCCCCCAGACTTTGTCTTGTCCCCCATAGTGTTTAACATATGCATGAAAACAATGAGATATGTTGTATGGAGCTTCAGGGTTTGGTGCTATCTTAATGCTGATGGCACTCAGCTCTCTCTCTTTTACATCTAAATCCAAGGGAAGCTTTTTAGTTCTTAAACACTGCCTCTGTCAGTGTTGAAATGGATGGGGACAAACAAACGAGCAAAACAGAGGTATTCTTGATCAATACAATAGCAGGGATTCAACTTAACATAAGAACATAAGAAGAGCCCTGCTGGATCAGGCCAAGGGCCCATCTAGTCCAGCTTCCTGTATCTTGCAGTGGCCCTGCCAGCTGCCTCTGGGAGCACACAAGACAACTAGATACCTGTCTCCTGATACCCCTCTCCTGCATCTGACATTTTGACTTGTGTTTGATGAGGTTATACTTCTATAAAGACTCAGGTACAAAATTTGGCATATTTCTAGATTCAGGAAACTTAGTGTCCAGGTTTTGGTAATGACCAGGTATTCATTTGCAGTTAAAACTAGAGCACTAACTGCACATGTTCCTAGAGATAACTTGTCTTGCCATGGTAAAACATGATTTCAATTACTATAATGAGAAGCTGTCTTTGAAATGTGCTCATAATTTTGGCTGGTCCAGAGTATTGGGCTAATTCTTACCAATATATCTCACTCTTTAGCAACAGTTGCCTTGAGCATCTCAATCAAGCTATATAACTGTGTGTTAGAAGAGATTTGGATAGGTAGCAATTGTGAGTTACCTTTCCTTTTCCATGCACCAACACATGCTATATGTGAGTATCTCAGTAAGGTGTGACTCAAGACTTTTTGCTGTCTGAGGGGAAAAAAGGCAAATGCATTAACAGTAGTGTAGTCTCCAAATCACAAGATAATCTAATCCCCCTCTATTTAACACTGGTTAGGCCTCATCTTGAGTACTGTGTCCACTTCTGGACACCACACTGCAGACAAACTGAAACAGGTTCAGAGGAGGGCAACAAGGATGATTAAGGTACTGGAAACCAAGGCCTATGAGGAAAACCTGGAAGAACTGGGCACATTTAGGCTTGAGGAAAGACAAGTGAGGGGAGATATGATAGCACTCTTCAAATACTTGAAAGATTATCACACAGAGGAGGCTCTGTTCTTGATCATCCCAGAGTGCAGGACATGTAGTAATGAGCTTGAATTACAGGAAGCCAGATTTTGATTGAATATCAGGAAAAATCTCTTAACTGTTAGAGTAGGACGACAATGGAACCAATTACTTTGGGAGATGATGAGCGCTCTAACATTGGAGGCATTCAAAAGAAAGTTAGGCAGTCATCTGTCAATGTATTTTAACTTGGATTCCTGTATGGGAGAGGGGGTTGGACCCAATGACCTTATACATCCCTTCCAACTCCATTTTTCCATGAAAAGATTGTGTCCCCCTTCACCATATCTACAGAAGCCAACCAAACAGTCAATTGAGTTTCATTGACACTGGTGGTGATATATTATCCTCCACCACAGGCTGTCTTAGATGGTGGAGGAGAGGCTGGCTGGGACACACAACTCTGTCCTCCAACAGAAAGGAATTACCATGGGCTCTTGTCACTGCCCTCTTGGCATCACCCAGCTTTGGCTGTCTCAGGCAACGGTCTCACTGTGCTGCATGATAAAGCCAGCCCTGATCCCAGTGCTCTGTTAATTCAATAGGTGCTGGCATATTTAGGAGAGTTTTGTAGCAGCCACAAAGACATTCTATAATTTATCTTGCTTACCAAACTTCATTGGATGACAAATAAATAGAGTTGCCATCTGTCTGGCATCAGGCAGGACTGTCCTGCATTTTGACCTCTGTCCTGATTTGCATCCAACTTCATCGGCATCTAGATCCAGCAGTGTGGTGGCAGCAGTGATCACCTGACTCCTTCTCCTGCTCCTCTCAGAGGAAAAAAGAAAAGGTGTGGGTGACTAAAAAGGGGAGGGGAGAATCAGGGGGAGGGGAGGGGGAGCAAAGAGAGATTGGGGCCTACTCCCAGTCTTTGGAGGATTTTTCTCTTTTCTTCCACCCACATCTAATTTCCCCTAAGAGGGTCTTTCTTTTCTGCTATATATCAGTAAACCAATCATACATAAAAGAGATTTATAGTGCAATTCTGTATATGCCAATTTCCCTTCAACTGTAAACAACTGAATTTTGCTGGTACAGAAAGTTACTGATCCCTATATGCTAGCGGTTCCCAATGTGGGTGCCCAGATGTTCTTGGACTAGAACTCCCAGAAATCTGGGCCAGCACAGCTAGTGGTGAAGGCATTTGTGAGTTTTAGTCTAGGAACATCTGGGAGCCATCACTATAAAAAGTCAGATTTTTTTTCAATCAAAATCTCTGTTACTTTAACTAGGGTGGCAAAATACAACTCTTGTAACTTACGAGGCTGGAAATTTGCCCTTATAGCAGATAACAGGTATTATTAGAGCTAAATGGGTCCCCGCACTTGTGGGCATAGTAAGTTGCTTGGGTAACTTTTTAGTGGATAGGCAAAATGCTATGGGTGTAAAGTGTTGGCGGACTAAGTTGGGCAGGTACTAATTTGCTCTATCTGATTCTAGGAAGTTTTTCTCAATTGTTTTCCTATTTCTTACACTTTGTTTATACATTCAACTGTCAGCCATGAAAAAGATTCTGTTGCAAGGCAATGTTATTGTACATTGACCTTGGTTCCACACTTGGCTGGAGAACTGGCTGATTGTTTTGCAGTGACTTTTGGTAAACTGTTGTTCAAACCTCATTTTTAAAACACAGTGTATGTTTTCGGGATTGCATTTTCTACATGCATATCCTTAATTTTTTTAGCAGTCTGGACACACAACATTTCATATCTTGACACACCAATAACTCTTACTGAGTTCTATGAGGCTTATGCCCAAGAACATGGATATAGGATTGCAGCAATAAAGTTATGTTTCAAATCTGAGAAGTATTTTACTCACCCACCCACACTCAACTGAAACATTAAAATAATAATCATTTGAATCTTTTTGAAAACATTTTTAAAACTTATGTCTCACTATTCAGCCTACAAAGACTGCAGTCATGGCACTTGCTCCTTAGACTTATTGCTGTTTTTTATCATTAGCGGGTATGATCCAGCCAAAAGTAAATATCTGCCATTTTGAACCTCTATATTCAATAGAACTTTGACATTACCCTCAATCATTTGTCCTACTTTTGAGTGATGAATTACCACTCTTTTTGGTGATCGTGGCCCTCCATGTTCTGCTTTGTGGTGATGCTTGTGCTCTATTTTGGTGATGAAGTGATGGAACAAATGAAGGAGAGGAGTAATGCTTCTGTGAGGAATCATAGTGTTGTGCTATATTTTAACATTGAGTTTTGCTGTTGAAAATATGTGCCAGGAATGGGTCATGGCTTAATAGGACATCAGAGTAATCTACTTTATAAACACAAGAGAAATGACCACTACAAGTTCTCCAGTGTAACACAGCACTCCCCCTCCTTCATGTTCCTTAGTTATAGGTAAAAGGTAAAGGTTCCCCTTGACATTTAGTCCAGTCGTGTCCAACTCTAGGGGGCAGTGCTCATCCCCATTTCCAAGCCATAGAGCCAGTGTTTGTCCGTAGACAGTTTCCGTGGTCACGTGGCCAGCGCGACTAGACATGGAACGCTGTTACCTTCCCACCGAGGTGGTACCTGTTTATCTACTCGCATTTTTATATGCTTTTGAACAGCTAGGTTGGCAGGAGCTGGGAGAAGCGACGGAAGTTCACTCCATCGCATGGATTCGATCTTACGACGGCTGGTCTTCCGACCTTGCAGCACAGAGGCTTCCGCAGTTTAACCTGCTTGGCATATATATAGCAGGCTCTCCACTATTGATGAATGAACCTTCCAAGCATGGATGATATAGGGGTAGCCTGATGGGGACACTGTGGTGGGAACAGTGCTAGTAGCTACAGCCCCATTCTACATTACTGTTGTTCATATGATAAAACTACAGGCATTGCTGTATCTGTAAAGGATAAAGAAATTAAAAAGGAATAGTTGTAGGAAATTTATAATGAAGAAGAATTTTTATTTATTTATTTAAAATAGTTTTACCCTGCGTTTCTCCTTAAAAAAGGACCTAAGGCAGCTTCCATCATTAAAAACACAATATTAAAAACTAAAAACAGTAAATTATACAAATAGTAAAAAAAAAAAAAAAGAATTAATAACATTGTATTAAAATGTTAGGTAAAAGCATTTCTAAAACCAGATTTAGAAGCACTTCTCTTCAAATAAGTGAAGTGTATGTGGGAGAGCCAAGACAGAATGCACACAATCAGTCTACAGTGTTCCTTATTTTATCTGACAGCAATTCTTTTACATGGACATAATATTGTTACAAATCCATCAGCAAAACAGCATATATAACAAAGCCATGGCATGGAAACTTTGATGGAGAATATACAAGACAAGAACGTGTGACAAACCAAGTGTCACTGTAGGCAACTGTAACAGAGACAGACAAAAGTAGTGTTTTAATAATGAACCAGATCCAGTACATTGGAGAAGAGGAAATATCTTTTATATAGCAACACCTTAGACCA
The DNA here is from genome assembly GCA_037013535.1 of Intellagama lesueurii. Lineage (NCBI taxonomy): Eukaryota > Metazoa > Chordata > Lepidosauria > Squamata > Agamidae > Intellagama > Intellagama lesueurii. Next base: position 98,755,894 of record JBAJHW010000003.1, read on the forward strand.
AGTGTTACTAGGCAGGTGCCCTTTGAATGTGTTGGATTACAACTCCCATAATCCTCAAGGAGTGTGATGGTGCACATCAACTTAGGAAAGACTACTTTAGAAACCACCTTCAAAACTGGCTCAGAAACAGGAGAGAGAGTGAAGAAATGGAAGGCACATGAAAGGAGCAGAAAGGATTCTCATTAGCTACATGAGAATAGAAACCACAAGATAATTGATAATTAGGAATGGATGAGAATTCTGCTTTTTCCAAAACACTTGGTAAATAGACTACAAAGAACTTGAAGTTTTAAAATAAAAGTGAAAAAATGTATCCTTCCAAGAGGAGGACACAGACTGCTTAGGACTTGGAAGCCTGTGTTCAAATTCCTATGTGCACAACTGTGTTTCTGGTGCTGAATTACAGTTGCCACTTCCATTTTTTTTCCCTATCAGGCTCCTTAACTTTAACCATTTCAAGGCAGGCAGGAACAATGTGATGCTCTGTATGCCAGCACAAGCTATACCTGCTATCTGGAATTGCATTGGTTTGCATAAAATGTGTGTAACTTGCCATGGCTAATTGCAGGCACAGCTATCTTCCTTGTACAATCAGGTACACGACCACGCTCGTGACCAAGACATACCCCAACACCTCATCAGTTAACCACAAAGAGCTGGGGCAAGTTGCACAAACCATACACAAACACCAGTGGGATTCTGACCATATAATTCAACCAGAGCAGGTAATGGAGCGTTTCATTCACTGTGTGTTTTGATAAGAAATTACCAAATATGCTCAAACTTCTTCACAAATGTAATGGAAAGAACATGAGATTGGGGGGGGGGGGGGGACCTGAAAGTGGGAGAAAGAGAAACTGACAGATCTGTCCTTCCTTGCTGGTTATCCTTGAAGAGACACTGTTAGTGATCCTTCATAGAAAATTTCAGGTTGGTTCCTAAACACAGAGACATCCTGAGACATTTAATTTAATTGCCATCTTTTGGGAATGTAAAGTGGAGAGTCCAGTTGGGTGTGACAGTTAAGAGCGCTGGATTACAGCTAGGAAGACCTGGGTTCGCATCTCCACTTGGCCTTGAAACTCCATGGGTCACCTTCAGCCAAGCATAGTCTCAGAACTTGACCTTCCTCACAGGGCTGTTAGGAGGATGAACTGGGGAGGAGGAGAGCCATATGTGGCTCCTAAAGGGGAAAGGAACAAAATGTAACAAATAAAGGAGACAAATGGCAAGTTGGGGTGGAGGGAATGTCTTTTGTTTGCTGATTTGGGCTGAGCAAATGATAATAGCCCAAATTCCTCTTTCAGGGAGAGGCACTTGGGGGCAGCACAATTAAAGCCTGGATGGGCCCATACTCACTCAACAAGGTTTATCAGGTACCCCTCAGAGCCCTTTGCCTTGGTGCAGGCTCATCACCTGATCTCCAGAAGCAAGGAGTTGTTTTTGGTTCTTGTTTTTTTAGACTCGCTCCCAATGCCTCTGCCTCTGATACCAATCTTCTCTACAGAGCAAATGATAATGCTTTCCCCCATTCCCACCTCAAGCTGTGAAAAACCCTACCTGTTTATTTCATGTGAAATGTGGGTTATACACAGAAGAGGGCTTTTTTTTCCCCTGCATAGCTGTCAGCCAAAGGCAGTGGTGGTGTCTGAAAAGCACGTTCAACCCTGTTCCCTTCCTCAGCCTTCCTTCCTCCCTCCCACTATTGCTGAGAAATGAAAGGATAATAAATGAGCCACTACCTAGCAGGAAGATAAAAAGGTGGCAATTAACTATATGTAACTAATTTTGAATTGATCTGCTGAAGTCGTTTGAAGAAGTAAAAGCTCCCATGTGTCTGCAGGAGCCAAAAAGGGATGATTTATCAAGCACTAAGAATAACAAGCATGTTTACAAGCTTGCTATTATGTTTTAACTGCCAATTTCTCTTCTCCAACTAAAGCAGTTTACTTTTACTATTATCTGAGCTAATTGGAGCTTTCTTTGGGATCCTGAATGCAGAGCAGCTTTCTCAGGAAATGAAATTCAGTGACGTTCTGGCAAGACTGGCCTGAAGACATTTTCACACCTGAAATGAGAACATCAAAATGACTCACTTCTACCCCTCCCCTGGAACTGAAGCAGCATTGTACGCGAAAATTTCCAAAGCTGTGTTAAGTCAGAGGGAGGGTTTCCAGGATGAGGAGAGCATGCAAGAAAGAGTCTTGTGGCACCTTAAAGATAAACCCATTTATTATGGCATGAGCTTTTGTGGACTAGGGTCCACTTATCAGTTTTGCATGAAATGTTATCCAGAATTTCACTGTGTGTGTGTCAGAGAGAGAAGGAGAGAGATGGTTGTGAGTGGGATTATACAAAGTAAACTGGAGGAAATAAATTCAGATTCTCACTGCAAAGTCTGCATGTCACCCCTCTCCTACAAGATGTAGTTGGATTATAACTTCCTCCTAATAGATTTGGCTGTATGTCACTGTTATCTTCCTTCCCCTTTCCACCTCTTCTTTCCTAAATTGATTTATAGCTTGGTTTCCCTTTGTTTTCTTTTGGCATATGCTCTTCAAATTATAGAAGCAACTACAATGGAAGCATCATACTGTCGTCATACCAATAATGCTGCCGGCAAATTCCATTCTACTGATCCGTCACTTAAGGATAATACATCCCGTGTTTTCACTTTGTTGACACCTGCCAGCCACTTCAACCAATATAAGCAGCTGTAATTGTAACAATTTCATGATGCAAAAGCTGAAGGCAGCCTTCCCCAGCCTTGTGTTCTTCTGATGAGTGAGTTGCAACTCTGACTGCTATGGTCGCTGGGGAAGAATGAGGGAGTTGAGGTTTCAGACATTTGAAGTACACTGGCTGAGCGATTACAAGACAAGGCAGAAGCTCTACTATATTGGTGTGACTTGAGTTATGCTTCATTCTACGTACATAATGTAGTTGTACATATATGATGGAACAATGGTACACCTCCAGTGGTTGACGAAAGAGCAAAAATGAGATGGAAACACAGACTGAAGATAACTAGGGTCAGAAAGGATCAAAGTGACTGACAATATTGTCTCTTAGACCCTCTGAATTCCAATTGCTACAAAATCTGCAGGTGTGCTCCAGTTCAGATTAAGTTTGTTTCAGATGAGTCTGTTTGGACATCTTCTGAATCCTTCTCAATCATTTCATTTTGGATTTAGACTAGGGATTTCTCTGAATGTGTAGGACCGCCCTCATAGATCGAGATCTAATAATGCATCTCGAGGTGATTTCCACTAGATCAAGAAAAGTACTTTCTGGATTCCCTGTACCAACACATGAAAAAAAATAATCAGCCCAAATTATAACACTCATATTAAGAATGCTTGAGGGGAGCCAGAAGTAGGATTATGCACAGAGAAACTGTGAGCTGAGTTCAGATACCAAGAACAAACTTGCAGCCTGAGCATATGTTCAGATTGTTGAAGTAATAACAATCTTGCATGCTTTGTAACACGGGGTATTATTGCGAGGGAGGCTTTAGGGACCTAAAAGGATTCTGTCCTTTCCCACCGACCTATTGCTAAAGTTATTTTTCCCGCTTCTGGCTTGCCTCTCCTCTCTTCCAATTTGCTTCATTTTCTGTTGTTTTGTTAGTTTCTCTTTTCCTCTGACCATGCAGCCAGCATGGAGGGTCTGTCTCCCACATGGTTGAGATTAGAGATGGGCACGAACCCTGGTGTGGAGGTTTGTGCCAGTTTATAAGCCAGAGCATGCTCATTTCTTCCTCCTCTTCAGCTGTTCAGCCAGCCACCGGCAGGATCACGGGCTTCCTTGCCCTACCTACTTGGCTGATTGCCCACTCAGACAAGGAGGCGGAATAGGTAAGCCCATGCTCCTGCTGAGGACTGGCTGAACAGCTGAAGAGAAGAAGGAGAGGAGCATGCTCTGGCTAATGAGTGGGGCATTGGCCAGGGAGGCAAGGCAAGGGAACATGCGGCGCCTATGGTGCTGTATTTACAAACTGGCACAAACCTCCAAACTGAGATTCGTGCCCATCTCTAGTTGAGATTCATCTTTCCTCGTTTTTCTTTTTATCTTTCTTACTGTGACTACTGATCACAACTGCAAGTAAAGAAAGCTTTTTTTTCTACTTTAAATGCTTCTAGAGTGATTTGAAACATAAAGTGCTAGTCCTTGTGAGAAGGGGTGGTGGTATTGAAACTGGGCTGATCTTTCCATGTTTCTTATTCTGCTAACTAAAAGGGAAATTCAGTGTCAAAATGAGTTACATCAATATGAACCAGAAACCTTTATACGATATCACTAATTCTCAGCCCATTTTAGAATGCTGTACCTTCTTAGAAGTTTAATGTGGTTTATTGTTAATATTCTTGTTGTAAAATCTATATAGAAACTATTTCTCCTCTGTAGAAAGACCTACACACTTCAGATTTAGGGGGTTAATTATGTTCTTTAGATTAATGGAAGAAAGGTAGAAGTGCTCCTCCTACTCAGTATTCCTATAAATTATAAATAACATTCAATTTGCTAGAACTCCATGGAGAAGACAGTGCCCTTAATCTTCAAATGGATTTCAAGCTTGAGTTTTCATTAATCAGAAGGTGGGGTGGGGGGTTCTTTCCAAAGTATTTCATATTTTAGCAAGAAATAGCAAAGGTGACAGCTAGTCTTAGGTGGGAAATAAAAATAAAATCCTGCTGAGAAAACCCACAGAAAAAGCCTGCAGATCTCTCTAGAGAATTTCCCGTAATGTAATAATATTCTATGTCAAGAAGAGCCTTAAGCCAGTCGCTCACATCTCATTATTTTAGAAGAGAGGCTGCCTATAGTGGTTATACTCTGGGGTTCAAATATGAGGGTGAGGCAGAGTTCTGCTTTGGTTTTCTGATACAGAGCTAAATGCTGTGAGCTAATATATTCTGATTTAATAATCTGTACAGCATGGGCCATAGCTAGAGTCAAACAGACATTCATGTTCATACTGTAAACTCACCACCCAATCTTGGCTTCCTCTCACTGACACTGAAGACAAAAGAATGAAGATAAGCACTGAGTGAAATTAAGGTTGCTAAAAGTAAGGGGACTGGATAAGGGGGAGAGGATTTTAGGAAGAATGGAAGGTCAGGGAGCACCATTAAAGGATACATCCCTGAGGTCTTGCAGTCTTAAATATGTCACACCCAACACAGGGACTGGGGTTGATTCTAGTATACAGGAAGCTGCCTTATACTGTTCAGACCCAGAACTTGGGGGTACTAGGTTTGAAAATTGTGTTGACTGTTAGAAACTGGTATATTAACTTGTTGCTGTTAATGTTGAAAACAAAAAACATTTAAATCATTCAACTGGCATTATTTTCATGCTAATTAAAATCATTAATTTTGAAATAAGCAGTGTGTTTTACAGAGAAGGTTATGTGGGTCTTTAGCATTCACACACACACACACACACCATGACACATTTGCTATTGGTTCCTTTAAAAAATGGTCCCTTTGTTGCTTTATAATTGCTTTCCCCAATCTGGCACTTTTTTCAGGTGGACTGCACATCCTGTAATACAATTATGGTTTGGGGACTGAAGGGTACAGTATGCCTGAAAACAAGTTGGGGAGAACTGTTGGTTGTAAAACATGAGATCTCTCCCTTCCATCTCTGGGGAAAGAGGCGTCTTTCCCAAGTTATACTTTAAAACCACACCTCCAATGCCACCTGCATTTTCCCAAACTTACATCTAAGAAAGATGCCTGGCAAATCCATCTGCCATGAACTTTTAGGATCTAAATTCTCTGCACTAATGACAAGACACTAGTGCAGGCCTGATGAAGTGGGCCCTGATCCACAAAAGGTAACAGATTGTATGATTTTTGTTAGTAGTCTATAAAGGTATCACCTACTCCTGTATTTGTATTAGCTTCCAGTTCCCAGTGAATAATTTAGTTTGAAAAAATGCTTTTATAAATATGCATTTGGACTTTTAAGTGGAAAATGAAGCATCTGAAGTACTATGTAGGTTGTCTGCAACTTTCTTAACAACCAGCCAGGCCTTCTGTTACTTATACTGATATCCCTGCTTGAGCCTCCTTCCTATCATTTCCTTTGACTATATGCATTGCTCTGTGGTTTGTAACTCTTCACCCCTCTTTTTCTTTGTTTCATGTTTAACCCTACCAGAAAAACATGTTTGGAATGTGCAGTTCTGTGGACATGATAAAACCAACACAAATAATTTAGGATGAATTGGTAAGTCTGTACTTTTCTGTTCACATGAAGAACCCGCTACTGATCCATATTTCATAGAAATGTACATTTTTAATGAAATAAAGGTGGGGGGGAAACCACTTCAAAATGGAGTGAAATTAGATAGGTTGTAATTTTTTTTACAAGAAATCTCTTGCAGTTCCTGACTCTAAACTTACAGCACAATTTCCCATTTCTTTTCACAGTCAAATGATTTTGGGTGAAACAGAGGAACCACTAAATCTCCCCATATGTATTAAGTCAAAAGGGCTAGCATCCCTCTTGTCATGGGTCTGTAGCTGATGTTCTCCTGGCTTGATGAGCCCAGAAATGTCAGTCATTTCCCACCTAGGTTTTGCTTCTAGATGTCTATATCTGACATGCATTCAAAGTAATTTCTAGTGGTATGGCATCTGGAAGTGATACAACGTGTAATTAACTTAGGGTGCAGTTACATGTTGAAATACTCCTGGGTTTGCATAGGGTTTAGCATGCTTGAAATCAATTTAAAAATATTTGTTTTCATGACATACAGCTAAGTGACCTTTTTTTTTTTTTTTTTTTTTTTGGCCAGGAAGCATGGTTGTTTGGTTCAGAAAGTGAGTTTTTATATATAGCCCTAGGGGCTAATTTATTTTAACTAGATTATGAACATGATTTATTTTGAATTGTTTTTGCATGCGTGCTCACCTGTATTGAAGTAAATTGTATCTGTGGGCTTTGTCAAATATTGGATGCCAGGATCACAAGTTTCAAGCAGGGTAATCTTGCAGTCCTATATCTGTTGTGTTTTTTAAATCTACAACACTGATCTAGCCAGTTTGAAAAAAATAAAAAATGTTAAAACTCACACCACAGCAGAAGAAAATGGCGTATGTCCTTGACACCCACATCACCTCAACACAGGAAATGAGTTGGTGGTGGTGGCAACAAGTGGCTGTGAGAGGAAGCCGGCACAAATGTTGACAGGCACAGGACAAAACCCTTAAAAGTAGTTCCAGGATGATGTGCCAGTGTCCAAAGCGTCTCCCCGTAGCTATGGCAGCCTGGGATTTTATTCTAGTTTTTTTGTGCAGACATTTCACTGTAGGAATGCATAACCTTGGGAGAGAAAAACACCAGAAGATTGGGTCCCGCAGTGCCAACTTTAAACTGATTTTAATAACCCGTGTAGTCCCCTCAACCGATATAGCACACATCTTACACCCAGATTAAAAATTGTCCCAAGAGGATGCACACACCAACCCCAAAACCACATGACTTTAAAGTGACTTCAAAACCCCCAATCCAGCTCCTGATTTATTTCAATAGAATAATCATGTCACAAACTCAGTTGTTTGCCTCTTAGTTAGAAAACACTTGAAGGGGGTGGAAAAAACATTCATAGAGAACAGCTTGGTTAGGCAATGCTAACAAAGCAGTTTTATGCATATGATATCCAGCATTCTCTCTGTGTTCTTTCTGAATCAGAAGAAGCTATACACATACCAAACCAATATCTGGATGCCATGAAGGTCCAGCATCCTGAAGCTGAATCCTAATAAAAATGGAGGTGTTTGGGGTGCAAGGACAGCCCTCCATTTGCCTCAGACAGGCAGTTCCTTAAGGTGGCAAGGCCCTGGCTGCCTCCACCACCTTCCTCTTTTTCCTACCTTTTTGGTTAGCAAGGGATAACACTGTCTCCTCCTCCTTTACATATTTGTGGATGCTGAAGACAGCCCAGTACATTTTACCCAGCTAGTCCATAGACCTACTACAGCTGGTTTTTGGGTTAGTGTGTGTGTCCTATTGGGGAAAAAAATAATCATTTTAAAACTGTGTTGTATATCGGTGGAGGAGGCTACATGGGCTTTAGAATCATTACACTTGAGGCTTTGTCCTGTGCTCCCCCCACCCTCCCTCATGCTGGCTGCCTCTCAGTGCCAGTAGCCACTGCTGCTGTACTGTTACTTTTAGTATTTTTTTAAAAAAAATTGCAATCTGGCATAGCGCTAGTTCAGTATGATAGAAAGGAAAAAAATAATAAAACAGATCAGACCGCCAGCTTTCCCTGCAGCCTGATGCATGTGCATAGAGACAGAGAGACAGACAAGCACAAACACACATACAGGGGGTGGAGAAGGAAAGGGAGCAATGGAACCAGCAGCAGGGGCTGGCAAGAGGGAAGGCACACTAGTGAATAGCAAAGAGAAACTGACCAGAGAAATTGATAAGATTTGCAGCTCCACCCAACTTTTCTCTGCTGGGTCTCTTTTCAGATTAGACTGTAAAGTTTTCCCGCAGCCCAAAAACCATGATCCTGGCATCCATTACTTGACAAACCTCACAGACACAGTTTACACCAACAGAGGCTGTCACATATGCAAAAACAATTCCAAGTAAATTGATTTCACAAGCAATTTAAAATAAACAACCCTCTTGTGGCTAAGTAAAATATCTCACTTTTCAACTAAACAACGTGCTTCCTGGGCAAAAAAAAAATCCATGCTTCCCTGTGTGTCGTCTGGTCAGAATCTTAAAAATTGACATACTAAACCAAATTCAAAAACAGCTTTTTCCCCCATGTGTAACTGACTGCTTAGACAATACTAGTACTCACAGTAAGCTCAAAGATTTATCCATCCTTTCTGAACACATAAAGTTCCATGGAGAGTGGAAAACAGAGATTCCAGGGGGGCAGTCTTTTTATTGTCAATTCTGGAGATAGTTTTAGATGCTGGATCAGGTAAAGGAAATCAATGTAGTCAAACTGCATAACTTTAACTTTGTCTTGTGTACCACATAGTGCTTCAGCCCCATGTGGTACAGTGTAGGTTTTACTGCTGAACAGCTAAATCAGGTATCCACAAAGTCACAACCAAAAGTAGGGTTTGTTGCTCTGGAACAATACACATTCTAACATTCCATAATGGAGCGATTCTTTGAATAAGCAAAAAAAAAAAAAAAAAAAAAAAGCACATACAAAAATGTGGACCTCTTGAGGTTACAGCTTTGAATTTACTGTGAAGATTCATGTTGTCTAAGATGGAGAACAAAAATATCTAACCTTCCAGCTCCAGTAAGTCTATGAGACACCCATGAGCTTAAATACCATTGCATCTCCTGATGAGACCCATTTCATTGTCTTCAACTTGCCTTCTCCATTTTTGTCCCAGGATATCCTGCAGTCTATAAAGACTTAAAATCAAGCCCTGCCTCCTTGTCCTAACCCATTCCCACCTACTTTTTAACATCTTGCCTGATGAAGAGAGAGTAATCTTGAAAGCATCCACATTTTCCATATCTTTTTTGTTGTTGTTAGCTAAATAGATGTATCAGCCCAGATTGGAATTTGTTTTGTGTGTTCACAGCTATCCATCTTTATTTTTCCCAGATGACCTCAAGATAACTCCACATGGTTCAGACAATCAAGGAGCCAGATACAAATGCAAAGCTAAACTCTTTTTAAAGATGGGGGGTAGAAAGGCTGCTATCTGTTAATTGTGGGGTATGGGGAAGGAGAATCAGGGGAAAAGCAGGAAAAAAATGAGGGAGTATGAACAGCAGGAATGATGAAAAGGGGAAAGGGGAAGTATGGAAGGAAAGAGGGGAAGGGATCAAAATTGGGTGTGTTGCAGGAATGGGGTGTTGGACTGAAACACTTTGGTTTAATCTAGGAAAGCAGTCTTATGGCCGCAAGATCCTCATCTGCAGATGTTTCATGTGTACATGTGTGCGTGCACATGTACAATGTATACTTTCAGAATGACAATAACAGAACCTGTTCCACCTTGGAAAGCTACCCACTTTTCAGTCTGCATGCAGAAGGGCAGGGAAATTATCCTCCTCCTGCAACCCTCCTCTTCTTTCTGGATTACAGCCAGGTTTGCTTATGCCCTTCCCAGAACAGACATATTATTCAGAATGAAGAAGCCCTCTCTGTGAATCTAAGTGGCTTTTTGTTTACCCGCTCTTTTATAGCTAATTCAAAAGAGGATGTTATCACTGCTAGGCTCTGAACAAATAGAGTATGTGAAGAGAATTATATCCCACATTACAACAATATTTTTTTCCAGAAAGGTATCTGCCTGTCTGATTTTTGCGTTTTGAGAAAGGAAGGTTGCAATGTCACTGGCAAAGCAACGAGGGTGGTACATGAGCTGTAGGTGCCTTTGGCAAACCCCTCCAGAGGAGAGGGAGAAAAAAATACCTCCTTTCATTACAGTTGCCCAAATATGCAGCCAGCCAGCTCCTTAAAGGAATAAAGGCGGAATTATCCAAGAAGCTGGCTGGATGCCATGTTGCTAGAAGGATTAATATACTGTATGTAGAGATACTGTATTCATATTTTGATTCCCCAACAGCTTCTCTCCCCCACCCCCCTCTTTTCCTCACAGCAGCCAAAGGCAGGACTCATTAGAAAAAAAAAAGGCCGGCGTTTCAGTGCTTTAAAAAATTAAAATAAAAAAGACAAATTGTGGACGCTTCCGTAAGGAAAAAAAAAAGACGAATGGCAGCGGACGGGCGCCGTTCTGTGAGGAGGAAACTTGTTGGTGTAAACTTTTTAATTGGCCAAGCCAAGGCCAGATCAAACTTTCCGAACATGGTGTGTCTTATGAGGGACAGGCCCAGCGACCTCGCCATGTGCGCCTCCGGGAGAGGTGCGCGGAGCCGGGAGCGGGACCTGCCTCGGCGCTGGTTTGCGCGGGCGAGGCTGGCGAGACCGAATTCTCCCTTGCCAGGTCTCCCGCCCGGCCATTAGCGGCGCCTTCGTGGAATTGTTTTCCTACAGCGCCCTCTCTTGGAAGGAGAGCCGCACCGAGAGGGTGCTCGCTGTTCTCGGCTCTATAGCCCCTCAGAGCCTCATCAAAAGTACTGGATTTGAAATCGAGGCTTTAACTGCATTGGGCAGGATTCAAGGTAGATCGATTCGGCCCAGCGTGCCTGCCGCCAGCTGGCCTTTTTCAACCGGTAGCTCAGCTGAGGGAGTCCCAGGCGCTTCAGCCCGCACAGCCACCAACCGGGCTCGTTGCTGCCAGGCCTAGCTAGGAAAAAAAAAAGAGAGAGAGAGAGCCTTTAAAAAAAGAAATGTGAAAAGACTGGTTAGATTATTTACTTCCTCTCCCAACAGTTTGTGGGTGAAATTATTAGGGGCACCCTGGCTGCGTGTTTGTAACATCTATCTTCGATGATCATCCAAGTGTGTGACATTTCTGACTTTACCAGGAGGCAGAAAATGAGGGTCGCCTCAGGCTCTGGATACCCCAAGAAGGGAGCAAATTGTTAGTTATTTTTAATCTCTTAATATATTTATTTTTTCAGTCAGGGAGGGAGGAGGTGCCTTGTGTTACCAGCATAACCTGGCTGGTTTTAATGAGTGTCTACCTCAGCTCAGGTCAGTGTGGGTGTGGAAAGGTGCCACGCTAATCTTGTGAAACAGTAAGGTATCATCCATAAATAAATACATATATAACTAGCAGAGGAATTAAGCAGGCCAAGCAAAAAAAGAGTAATCTTAACAACTCTGCTCTTTTCCAGGGGCCATCTGGCTACAGACCCGGTAGCGCCATCCCAAGCCACATGAGGTAATACAGTCTGATTAAATCAAATTATTATTTATTTATTTTTAGTAAAGAAGAAGGCACATAAAAATAGAGTGAGAATGCCAGAAAGGATTGTCAGGCCCAGAGGTAATTGGAATTGACATCTAAACAGTATGCAGTTACTCGGTTTTAAAAACTTTGCTGGAGTAGCTCTTGTTTCATACGTTGGCGTCAGTTGTGTCTCAATTAATTTGAGTCATAGGAAGTAACAATGCAGGCCAGCAGCCGAACCCGTTATTTACAGCAAGCTGCAAAAGATCTCTGGTGCAAAGGCGTGCAGGGAAACTGAAATTTACAGTAGGTGAGTCACAGGCCTTTTCCTGTAAAATGCAGATTTACTGTACAGACCTCTTTCAAAGGCCATAACAAACTTACTGACTTAGGGCCAAAAATGCATACTGTATGATGTAATTCAAAGGTTGTTAGCTTACTATTGAGTATGGCACATGAAAGATATTCCATTCACCAGCTAATGAATCACACATGTTAGTTAATGTCTCCTGTAATTACAGTTTTCAGTATTATGCAAGACATACAGAAAATATCCTCCATAGGGACTTAATCCTACTGCTGAGTGTTCTTGTCCACTGCCAGGGAATTTTGTGGTAGGTTAAATTCTCTATTGATCTCGCACTTATACGGCTGAATCCAGTTGTTTGTACCAACTATAGTAGATCCATTGAATCAATGTGATCTACACAAGTATCAACTTAGTAAGTACCATTAATTCAGTGGGTTTACTTTAACAGCTGGAGTTATCCCATTCTGCTCAAATCTGTCTTTAAAAAAATTCAAAACTTCTGGAACCAACTGTTCAGTTTTCATTCGTCCTCTCTCCACCTTCTCCAAGCCCAAAGGCTTATAATCTACCGTAGTTACTAAACTCAGCAGCAGAAATGCTACGTTATCATTCTGTGTTTGTCTAGTAACACAGTATTGGTCTAAGGCTGCAACTGTATACTTATTTAACTGAGTGTCTTGTTGACATCAGCTAGACTTACTTCTGAGTAGACTCAGTAATAACTGCTTATTTTTATCATTTGTAATTATTTATATAGATCACTTGTGTATATTACCAAGGCCCTGAAACTGATGCATAATGATCCATTATCCTATAGATTCCCAATAATGTAAGAGCAAAATGCAAAAATTAAATACCTACAGGTCCCAAACGAGGCCACTGAGACTGCTGTCAATGATGTTCAGACCATTCTAAACAATACTTTCCTCTCCCAGGGTTTGGATGGTCAGTCTGTACTGGCCTGCAGATTGCACACACACACCCATCTTAAACAATTACTGATATACAACATACAACCCAACCTGGAGATGGAGACAGAAATGAGAGTCTATTACAAACATAGATGCCAGTTGCATCCCCGTATCTATACTGGCAGCACCATCCAAGGACACTGATGGCGCTCAAAGTGGTTATTGTAGACAAAAGGAATTACAGAAAGGGATGGAAGGGAGAGACAGAGGAAGTAGGTTACAAATTCCAGTGCATCACCTTGTTATCTTCTGGATCTTCACCTACTCATGACCCCCACCCCCATCAGTGATGTGTAAAAGTACAGAAGTATAATGGGAATACTCCATGGCTGAAATTCAATAGTAAGTCACTACTAGAGTAGGCCCATTGAATCAGTGGGGATTTGGTGAGTCAATTCCTTTATTATGTTTTGTGCTGTCAAGTTGGAACCGATGTATAGCAACCTCAATAGGGCTTTCAAGGTAAGTGAGATATTTAAAGAATGAGTTTACCACTTCCACATCCCCAATGAGCTTCTACAGCAGATCAGGGATTCGAACCCAGACATCCTGATTCCTAGTCCATCGCTCTATCCACTACACCACACTGGGTATCCTTTGTAAGTTCTGTTAATTCAGTGAGCCTGCTCTCATGATGTCAGGCCATGTGTCTGAGGAAGTGCATCTTGAGCCACAAAAGCTGAAATGGAAACAAATGTATTATTCCTTAAGACACCACAATATTTTCCTTTCCCATTTTTGGCCAACAGTACCTTCTGAGTTGTGCCTAGGGGAGCGCAGGCAGTAGCTTCTAGCAGGACCCACATTGTCAAAGCTGCTGTGTGCAGTAATGCATAAAGAAACCACCTGCATATGTGGTAAGAGACCACCTGCCAAATGAATGGTGACCAAGTGATAAACACCTCTTACTTCCAGCCCTTCTAGAAATTCATGGAATTTTAGGGTAGAAAATACATTAAGAAAATAAATTTTAAAAAAAATATAGAAGCTTAATATCTGGTTGAACCATGACAGACACAGAACTATTTTCTGGAAACAGAACTTCAGGCACCAATGATTGGCTCAGAAATTTTGATGCCCAAACTTTTTTTAAAATTTTATGGCAGCTATGACTGTATAGCTCTGAATTAGGGCAGAACCAGAGGTTGATAGTGTGATTCCCCATTGTGCCTTTTTGGAGAAGAGCTAGCCTTGAATATCCTTGGGCAAGCTGCATAGTCTCAGAGTGGCCCCAAAAGAAGGAAATGGTAAACCACTTCTGAGTACTCCATGTCTAGAACATTCTGGAAAGGGTCACCATAAGTCAGAATTTACTAGATGGCACATAATAAAAATATCAATAATTATTTATATGACTTATGGGGAGAAATGCAGCATATAAATAAATACATAAATAAATGCCAGTCTTCCACAACCTGGCACTCCTCAGAAGTGTTTAGCTACAACTATCATTCCCATCCAGTTTGCTGGCCAGGAATGATGGGAACTATAGTTCAGCCCAGCAGGGGGGCACAGGGTGAATGCCTGACCAGTCCTGCACCTTAAGGCTGAAGGTTAGGGATGTCATCTCTAAATTCTTTCTGTACCCCATCAAAATAAAAACAAATAAGCCTTATTTAGGCGTTATTCAACATGTTTAAGGGGAACATGCCTCGCCTCATCCCACCATCATCACATTCTTCATATTCCATATTCTCTCTGAAGAGGAGATGTTTCTTGCTTGCATGTGGACTCTATACATGAGCAAGAATAAAAGAATCAGAACTGTGGAGCTGGAAAGGACTGCTGGGGTCATCAAATCCAACTTCTTGATGAACTAGGAAGTCCACAGCAAAAGCATTCCTTCCAGGTGGCCTCTAGCTTGGGTTTAAATGAAGGAGAGTCCACCACCTTCCAGGGTAGTCCATTCAAGTGACAAACAGCTCTTACTCTCTCACAAAGATCTTCATGATTTAGATTTCCCTGAATTTTGTGTTCTGGATTTTCTAACCCAGAATCCAGATTTTCCACGGTTTTGCTCACCTGTACAGCCTGCATGTGAGAGGACTCTCTCCTTTTCAGACCCAGCACTGAAACCATAAAGAACATGACGATGGAGTGGGTGGGGCTGGGCATTCCCCTCTAAGTGTGTTCACAGTGCCAGGTCACATAACATTTGAAGAGGGCTATAGAATCTGTATTGGGAAGTGATTCTAGCCTAATCTCCAGGGCCATGCTTTCTACCTTTGTAGATGCAGAGACTATATTACCTTGTGGAGGTTTTTGGACAGTTCACAGACATCCCACTTATGCATGAAATAGGTAAACATTGACCGTCCTTTCATGAGATCCTACATCTTTCCCCTCCTCCATGTAATAGGACACCCCTCTCAGGAATCCCTTGCAGAATGCCATGAGTTCAGCCGAAGATCCGGAACCTGAGGGGTTAACTGTAGCTGAGGAGAATGCTGAGCGATTAGAAACACAGACAGCTGAATCAGATTCTCCTCCCCCAGTAGCCAGGATAAGGGCTAGACTTCGGCAAAGACTTATGACGCAAAGGTCAGAGGATCGCCTGAATGCTGCCCGCAGAAACATCCGGTCAGCTAGTCCTGAGTTTTGACAGGATGAAAAGGCTTCCAGCAGTTCAATGACTGTTTTACTATATAATCAGCTCCCAGACGGCTGGGAAGCTTGTGGAAGCAACAAGTCAAATCTCTGGCTTGCATCCACGCTCCTGACTACCTTGAACCTTGTTCCCTGGACCTTTGGCTTTGGACTCTTACCCCGGACTACGTTGTGTGATTTGGCTTTGGCATTTTGAACTTCTGATATTGGACTGGCTTATTGGACTTTGCTGTTGAAACCCCCGGGAACGTGACAGATTGCATCCACCCCCACACTCTCTCCATAAGATGGAGGAGGAGACAAGTGAAGGCTCCATTCAGCTGCATGCTGTGCTTACTCAGGTGCAGTTTCTGACTCAAACGGTGGCACAGCTTCAGCAGCAACAACTGCAATCTCAAGCCAACGCTGCCGCCCAGGTCAAGTGCCCTGTGCTTCCTCCAGAAAAGTTTGGAGGAAAGGTGGAGGAGTTTCCAGCATTCCTGGCACAGTGTAAACTGTATATTGAGTTGCGTGCCAGAGACTTTCCCACGGACAAAACCAAGGTATGCTTCATAGTCAGCCTTCTCAAGGGACAGGCAGCTAAATGGGCTGCTACTCTACTCCTTGCTCCTTCACCCCTGTTAACCAATTACCAGGTTTTTCTGGACCATATTTCAGCAGCTTTTGCTAATCCCTTGCAAGCTGCTACTGCCAATAGGAAGATTTGGGCCCTGAAACAGGGTAAGGGTTCAGTTTCCTAGTATTCCACTGAGTTCAGACTCTTGGCTCAAGACTTGCTCTGGAATGAGGCAGCTCTCGTGGATCAATATATGGAGGGGTTGGCTGATGGGATCCTAGATGAGCTGGCACGTGTAGATCGACCCAATACACTGCAAGAACTAATCACTCTATGCCTTCGCATTGATGGCCGCCTGGAGAGCCGACGCCTAGCTCAGGGCGGTTCCCGTCCCTTGCAGCCACCCCTGACGCCCACCAACACTAGACAAGAGGATTCTGAGCCCATGCAGTTAGGGGCTGCTCGGCCACACCTCACCCCTGAGGAAAAAACACGCCGCCGCTCCCAGAATCTCTGCCTGTACTGTGGGGGAGCAGGACACTTCGCTTCCGGCTGCTTGCTTAAGCGGCGTAACCCCGGCTCCGCGCTACCACCATCAGTAAAAGATTTGCCCCATGTCTGAGTGGACCCCCAGATGTGGGGCACTTAGCTGAGTCCCCTGAACCCTATGTTAACATCCCGGGTCCATTCCTCGTACCAGTGAAACTTTGCTTGCCGGATGGACGCTGGCTGTTTATTTACGCCATGGTCGATTCTGGAGCCGACTGCTGTTTCATTGACACGGCCTTTGTAAAACAGCACCGGATCCCCGTACAGGATAAAGAGACCCCAACCCTAGTTGAGTCCATAGACGGGCGTCTCCTCCGCTCCGGCCCAGTGACCCAGGAAACCCATCCAGTCATCCTCCAGGTCCAACACCATCAGGAGCAACTACAATTCAACGTTGCATGCATGCCCCGTTTCCCGCTCATTCTGGGACTTTCCTGGCTCCGAACACATAACCCCCTAATGGACTGGGCACAAGGGGAGTTGTGTTTCAGGGACCCGTGTCCGCATCTGGGTCCACCGGCTACCTTGGCTGAAGCAGGGTCAACAGATAGTCCCATGATACCCTTGGAATACAAGGACTTTGTTGATGTCTTTGAGGAGAAGGGGGCTGACCAGCTACCCCCGCACCAACCCTACGATTGTGCTATCAATTTGGTGCCTGGGGCACCCCTTCCTGTGGCGCGGATCTACCCTATGTCTGAACCAGAACTCGCGGCCTTGCGGGCCTTTCTTGATAAAAACCTGAAACGGGGATTCATCTGGCCATCCACGTCGCCCCTGTCTGCACCTGTTATCTTTGTTAAGAAGAAGGGCGGAGAGCTCCGCCCCTGCAATGATTACCGGGCCTTGAATAAAATAACCATTCGAGACCGCTACCCCCTGCCGTTGATCGGCGAACTTCTGGATCGCCTTAAGGGGGCACGTATTTATACCAAGTTGGACCTCCGTGGCGCCTATAATTTGGTGCGAATCCGTGCTGGTGACGAGTGGAAGACGGCTTTCGGAACTCGTTATGGCCAGCATGAATACCTGGTCATGCCTTTCGGTTTAACCAACGCTCCAGCTGTGTTCCAGCGGTTCATGAATGTCATCTTTCGGGACGTGCTTGATCGCTTTGTGATCATCTACCTGGATGACATTTTGATTTACTCCCAAGACCCCGCTCGGCACACGGAACACGTTCGTCAGGTCTTACAACGATTACGAGACCACCGACTCTACGCCAAGCTGGAGAAGTGTGAATTCAACTTGCAGGAAGTCGAGTTCCTAGGTCACATTGTATCTCCCCGAGGGATCCAGATGGACCCAAAGAAAATAGAGTCGGTTCTGACCTGGCAGAAGCCCCGGAACCGTAAGGATGCACAGCGGTTTCTCGGCTTCGCGAACTATTACCGCCAGTTCATACCAGCCTACGCGGACATAACCACGCCGCTGACCCGCCTCCTCCGGCCCAAAGAGCCGTTTCTTTGGACTCCGGAGGCAGACCATGCTTTCACCACACTAAAAACCCGCTTTACCACCAAGCCAATTCTGCGCTATCCGGACCCCCGACTACCGTTTACTGTGGAGACGGATGCCTCCAGTGTCGCTCTGGGTGCAGTACTGTCCCAGCGGGAGTACCCCTCACAGCCACTGCAGCCCTGCGCTTTCTACTCCAGGCAGTTCACACCCCCAGAACGCAACTACACCATCTGGGAGTGGGAACTCTTGGCCATCAAAACCGCTTTCGAGGTTTGGAGGCATTACCTCGAAGGGGCCCGTCACCCTGTCGAAGTATTGACGGACCACCGGAATCTGGAACACTTGCAGACAGCCCGACGCCTTAATCAATGCCAGATCCGGTGGTGTCTCTTCTTCTCCCGGTTTGACTTCCGCATTACCTACATCCCGCATACTCAGAATCGGAAAGCCGATGCCTTGTCCCGCAAACTGGAATACGCTGTTCCAACCTCTGAAGAGTTTCCGACTACACCTATCCTATCCCCTTCAGTTTTCGCAGCCACTACAACTCGCTCGTCCCTGGCTGAAGAAATTCAAGCCAGCCAAGCTCAAGATCCCTGGGCCAAGCAACGCTTTCAGGAACTCCAAAAGGACCCTGCCGGAGACTTTACTAACCACCAGGGTCTCCTATTACACCGTGGACGCCTGTACGTTCCTCCAGGGCCCCTCCGAACCAGCGTGCTCTATCTGACCCATGATTCCCCTCCTGCAGGACACTTTGGTCGGTACAAAACTCTGCACTTACTCACACGGGAATTCTGGTGGCCCCGGGTTCGAGCTGACGTCGCCCGTTACGTTGATTCCTGCGAGGTTTGTCGTCGAGCCAAGGACGTACCAGCCAAACCTCCAGGGCTGCTACAACCATTACCCGTACCAGCCAGCCCTTGGGACACAGTATCCCTAGACTTCATCACGGATCTCCCACGATCACAAGGGTATACCTGTGTTCTGGTAATAGTGGACCTGTTCACCAAGATGGCTCATTTTGTCCCGTGTTCCAAGCCTCCCACAGCTCCTGAAACAGCCCAGCTCTATCTTCATCATGTTTTCCGTCTACACGGGCTTCCGACACACTTAATTTCTGATCGTGGTTCCCAATTCACCTCCCGGTTCTGGCAAGCTTTACACACCAGTTTGGGTACCCAAGTGCACTTGTCGTCGCCGTATCATCCCCAAACAGATGGACAGACTGAGCGTACTAATGCCACTCTTGAGCAATATCTCCGTTGCTATACCTGCTATCAGCAAGATGATTGGGCTACCCTGCTACCCCTGGCTGAATTTGCCTACAATAATGCCATACACTCATCCACAAAACAGACCCCATTTGCAGCCACCTATGGGTACCACCCTCGTTTTTTCCCAGCTGTCCTGCCGTCAACCGTAGTTCCTGCTGCTGATGCTCACGTACGCGAGTTGCAGGCTCTTCAAGACTTACTCCAAGAGCAGCTTCAACAAGCTAAGGATGCCTATAAGACAGCGGCCGACAGAAAACGGCAAGAAGGGCCACCTCTGAAACCAGGGGACCAGGTCTGGCTTTCCACCCGTTATCTCCGCCGACCTGGCCGGTCCCGCAAGTTGGACCCTCGGTTTATAGGACCTTATTTAATCACGGACCAAATCAACCCCGTTGCATTCCAGTTACAACTCCCAGCCACTCTCCGTATTCACCCAGTTTTCCATCGTTCCCTCCTTGTTCCTGTTGCAGCACCGGACCCTGCCCGACCTCCACCCCTGGCTCCACCTCCGCCCGTTTTGGTCGATGGCGAGGAGGAATACGAAGTCCGTCAGATCCTGGACTCCCAAATCCACCGGGGAGGCCTTCAGTACTTCGTAGATTGGGAGGGTTACGGCCCTGAGGATCGATCATGGGAACCTGCCAGTAACTTGCACACCCCCGACCTTGTACCGCAGTTCCATGTCACCTATCCTGATCGACCCGGCCCATCTGAAGGGGGGAGCCCTGCGGAGGGGGATAGTGCCATGAGTTCAGCCGAAGATCCGGAACCTGAGGGGTTAACTGTAGCTGAGGAGAATGCTGAGCGATTAGAAACACAGACAGCTGAATCAGATTCTCCTCCCCCAGTAGCCAGGATAAGGGCTAGACTTCGGCAAAGACTTATGACGCAAAGGTCAGAGGATCGCCTGAATGCTGCCCGCAGAAACATCCGGTCAGCTAGTCCTGAGTTTTGACAGGATGAAAAGGCTTCCAGCAGTTCAATGACTGTTTTACTATATAATCAGCTCCCAGACGGCTGGGAAGCTTGTGGAAGCAACAAGTCAAATCTCTGGCTTGCATCCACGCTCCTGACTACCTTGAACCTTGTTCCCTGGACCTTTGGCTTTGGACTCTGACCCCGGACTATGTTGTGTGATTTGGCTTTGGCATTTTGGTATCGGCTCTAAACTTCTGATATTGGACTGGCTTATCGGACTTTGCTGTTGAAACCCCCGGGAACGTGACACAGAACTGGAATAGACCAGTCTTATTCTCTGTATATTATACATGTCATAGCAACATGATGTTTATTCTAATTTTACAGAATGGAGTTGAAAATGTGATATGGAGCCAGATACCTGCTGGTTTGCTAATAATTCAGGTCAAATTGCATGTTAAGGCAGAAGCTTGTTTTCCCATCCCACAGCATTATACAGTAGGACCCTCTTATTAGTGGAATCAGTGTCCGCTGTGTCACTTATCCACAGTCTGAAAATATTAAAAATATTAAAAGAAAAATCCCCAAAATATATATTTCTAATGATGAAGTTACCAGAACTAGACACTAGAGGGACCCAGAGACCATAGTATGTATAGTGTTCACTAGAGAAATATATTTCTAGGATGCCATTATCAGAACTAGCATTCACTATTATAAAGCGTTTGCTATAATCTGCGTTTTTCAGCATCCGTGGGGGGGACGGGGACATGGAACTGATCCTCCATGGATACAAGGGTCCTACTGTACCTCCAGGCAGCACCAATATTTCAGTACTGTATGCCTGAGACAGACATGCAAATGAAGCCATGCTATCTTGACAAATCAAAACAAGAGCAGGCTAATTGCTGAATGGAGATTGGAGTGAGCTTCTGTTAGAACAAACATACACTCTGTCTCTTAAGGGTGCACTGTTTCTAAATACAGAATTGTGTCTCTTGTTTAGTGGAGCCCTCATTCACTCTACCTGCTTGACATTCTGATCCTGTGTTTGCTTATTTTTCTATTGTTTTTACACTGATCTTTCTAAACTACTTGGAGTCAGGGCACTATTTTTGGAATAATAATAATCATGTTCTGTCAAGGCAATTCTGACTTAAGGCAACCCTTTTCAGGTTTTCCTAGGTAGACAGTACTCAGAAGTGGTTTACTCCTCCCTTCGTCTGGGGGCATCCTGGGACTGTGCAGCTTGCCCAAGGCCACACAGAAGGCACCGTTGGGAACTGAACTCCCAACCTCTGGCTCTGCAGCCAGGTACTTAAACCACTGAGCTATCTAGCCAGCTATTTTTGGAATCATAAAATGCAAATAGATTGCTTGCTCGCTTGCTTTATGGGAGGTGTACAGTCTTTGATATAACTGCCAGATAGCTCAGTGGTTTCGGTATCTGGCCGCAGAGCCAGAGGTCGGGAGTTGTTCCTCACTGCGCCTCTCTGACAAGGGCTGGACCATAAGATCCATAGGGTCTCTTCCAGCTCTGCAGTTCTAAGAGTATAATCTCTCAGGCAATCCTAAACATCCGTAGCAATAGTGAATTAACTTGGAAAAGTTCCTTTTTTTTACAAAAGTACCTCAATTTGCCCAACCTGCATGGGAATTGTAGGTCCTAGTAGGAACTTTTCCAAGCAATTGACAGCTGACATATTAACAGATTTATGATCTGACAGACGTGTTCCCCAGCATCAACATACCCTTTAATTTTCAGACCTGCTAGGTGGGGCTCCGCCTCTCTCTCTCGTGTAACTTCACCCCTGCATGCACGCGCACCTCTGCCACCACCACCACCCCCCCACTCAGGGTTCTGTCACAACCGGAACCAAACGCAATCATTGCGCAGAGGAGGAAGAGAGCTGCACAGAGGGAGGCAGAGTCATGCGCATGCGTGCCCAGGTTAGAGGGAACCTTGCCCAGCTTACAACATGCCAAAAAGCTGCCATTTGCCACTGCACTCTCTCCTGTATGTACAATGTGTACACACACAGGACAGCTGCTTCAAATGTAATAATGGTGCATGAAATGTACGCATGTAGGTACCATTCTGCTTGCTTACAGTACACTCCTATACATGTTCACTTGGAAGAAAGTCTTACAGTATTTCAGGGATTTACTCCCATGTCAGTCAGCATATGATTGCTGCCTTAGTGTGATGTCACGCTGGATAATCAGATGCTGTTTAAAGCTGTGGGACGTACTTCCAAGCATTCTTGGAATCAGGAAATCACTGTCATGCACTATACAACTGTTGCTCTCTCTTGTCTTTTCTTTGGATTTGAGATATGCTGCCTTGCCTGTCTGACCAGCAGGGGGCACTGTGTTATTTGTTTTGTTAATAGGCACAGCTCATTTCAGTTCTGCAACTCTTGGCATTGTGTCTGGGAAGAGAACTGGGTGTACTTTACTTCTGTCGAACTGATGGATGATATTTGATGAGGTTTGGTCACAACCGCCGCACATACTCCTCATGCGTCCTACAAGTGATATATATACAGTATATAGGGAGGCTTGTATAGCTGTGTTTTCAAATTTGTTCTCATCTCAGAGGAAAGAGAGCATTCTGACAAGGTAATGAATGACCCTGAAAGCTGTTCCCACAAACCTGAAGTCTGCTGTGTGCTTTTGTTATGAGTGTCTCTACTACAGCAACTCCATGTTAAGAAATTTGCATTCATCAGCAACATTTAAATAGATTCTGTCGTGGGTCCCAAATCTCCTTTTATATAAGCAAATAACATATTTCTCATTTCTCAGACTCCACAAGCTGTATGTTTGTATCAACATTGGAAACGTACTTTGGGCCATTGATATGCCATAGACCAGTGATGGCTAACCTTTTTGAGCCCGAGTGCCCAAACGGCAACACAAAACCAAATTATTTCTTTCGAAGTGCCAACACTGCAATTAAATCTGAATACTGAGGTTTTAGTTTAGAAAAAACAACTCATACAGTTGTCTGAACTAATCAACACCTTTTGTCTTCAAAGAAAAACATAATAACAGAACTTTCAATGATACAAACACTTTTTTTATTGAAAAATAACCATTAACTCTAGTAAATGGAAAAAATATTAAAGTAATACATTGTACACATAGCCTGAAGCCAGGTAATTTATACAAACTTTTAAAATAATTATGTGCATGTATTTTTTGATAAGGGATACTCAACTTGGCATGCTTTTGCACAATTAATGTGATTTTTGATGTTGTATTCATGCTGATAATTTGTCAAACCTTTGCTCATACGCTGTTAGCTTGAGAGCAACACATGCAGCACTCATGTCATCTGTCAGTCTGTTTCTGGTATCAGATTTGATATAATTCAAAGCTGAAAACACCTGCTCACAAGCATAAGATGACCCAAACAAAGTAAGAAGAGCAATCCCAAGTGCTTTCATTGACTTAAAATTATTTGGCAGAGAATTCCACACTTTAAGGATTTCATTTTCAGAACTACCAACTGTTCTGTCCTTTGTCATCCCTTCACACTCTATTTTCTCCAGTGTTGCACGCAGGTCATAGAATTTATTTTTCCAGATGGAGTTTTCTTTGAATTCCAATAGCTCCATTTCCAGATTTCCAAAATCTAACCACTGTATGCAGGAAAGATCAAGTTCTTCAAATTTGGCTTTATCTGGAGAAGTAAGAAAACACAGAGTTGTCTCCATCTTACGGAACTGTAAAAATCTGTTCCTAAAATTCTCTTTTGCAGCTGCTACAATGCTAGAAAATTCCTTGCAGATTTCCTGATGGCTTGTAGGATTGTCCGTAAATGTTGTAGAATTTTCCAAATGTATTTTTAAATTTGCAGAATATTTCAGCTGCCCACTTTCAAGGTCTCTCTCAAAAACCTGCAGTTTTCTCTCAAATGTTCTGATGTCACAAAACATCCTTTCTGCTGTTTTCCCTAAACCTTGCAGTTTTTTGTTCAGTACATTGAAGTGTGCTGTAAAATCTAAAAAACATGAGGTTGGTAATCCAGGCCATATCAGTGAGCTGTGGATATTCTTGCTCCTTTTCAATCATAAACAGCCTAATTTCATCCAAGCACGCTACAAATCTCTCCAGGACTCGTCCTCTGCTCAGACACCGGACATTATTGTACATAAGTAAAGTATTATACTGTGCCTGAACCTCATCGAGAAGTGCTTGAAACTGTTGAAAATTAAGAGCACAAGCCATGATGTAATTGACCATTTTTGTGACATCTCTGAGGATATCGTCTAATTTTTTGCTGCTTTCCCTGGCACAAAGAGCTTCTTGATGTATAATACAATGAAACTGAATGACCGGATGTTTTGCTTCTTTAACAAAGAACTGTATGAAACCAGATGTTACCCCCACCATGCAAGGTGACCCGTCACCAGTAACTGAAACCACTTTTTCTGCTCTTATGTCTTGTGACAAAAATGCCTCCATCACAGCATTGTCGATATCTCTCCCTTGTGTTCTTCCAGGCAAAGACAACAGTTTCACCAGCTCTTCTCTCCTGATGTCATTTACACATTTTGTCTGTCTGGTTCTTTATTGATTCCTCCAACTGACAGCTCT
Organism: Intellagama lesueurii; assembly: GCA_037013535.1. Taxonomy (NCBI): domain Eukaryota; kingdom Metazoa; phylum Chordata; class Lepidosauria; order Squamata; family Agamidae; genus Intellagama; species Intellagama lesueurii. The sequence goes on from JBAJHW010000003.1 coordinate 98,780,955, forward strand.
TTTAGAAAAAAGTCAAGTGCGGAATGCTACACTGAATTAAATGCACCCTATTTATAAAGCTTATTAAGTACATTGAAATCCTGGACTTGTTTCCTCCAAAGTAAACCACCCTCAGAAAAGCAGCTATATATAGGAGTGCAGACTTTTAATACACATTTTATACACTACATAAAGTGTATACACGCATTTCACTTATTTGAAATGTAGTGTTGGAAAAGAGTTTAACAGATAGCATGACTTGTCAGAGAGATAAGTAAAGCAAATTAAGTGTGGACTCTCACTAGAAGCTAAAATAACCAAACAAAGGGTATTGTACTACAGTGGCATCATGAGAACACAAGCTCACTGGAAAAGGCAGCAATGCAGGAAAAAGTGCAATGCAGTAGGAAAAGAGGAAGAATGCACATGAGATGGATTGACTCAATAAAGAAAGCCACAGTCTTTGTTTGTAAGACCTTTTGTTTGGTGTTGCAGTCAAAGCAGGACCAGGAGCAGAGAGACAGGGATTTAGATTTGGGGAATAAACTATGATACTCTTGCCTGCTTTGGAGATGAGAAATAGAGAAACGCAATTGCTACACACTTCAGACATCTAGTCCCAGGTGTGTCGGTTGTCTTTTACTAGGTGTTTGCTGTTAGCGAGACTCTTCTAAATATTCCGGTTCTGCCCAGTACAAATTCAGCGTCTAAACAGAATCTTGAAGTACTTGCTCTTCTCAGCAGAAACTGCAGAGCTAAATGCAGTGGAGATTAAATTTGGAAGGTTCCTTTTTTCATGGTTTTATGAAAGAGTCAAGTCTCTCTCTGTCTCTCTCTGTCTCGCTCTCTCTCTCACACACACACCCTCCCTAAATTTTCAACAATCAGTTGCTTCAGTTCAGTATGTCCGTTTCCTCTCATTACATTTAAACAAGCTTGATGAAACCACCCGGTCCCTCTCTCGCACCTTCCTTCCCGCCTTAATTGGAGCCTTCTCTCCTTGCAGTCTTTTTTTCATGGTTTTATGAAAATCAGTCTCTCTCTCACATACACCCTCCCTCCCTAAATTTTCTACAATCTTACATTTAAACAAGCTTGATGAATCCACCCGTCCCTCTCTCGCACCTTCCTTCCCGCCTTAATTGGAGCTTTCCCTCCTGCTTGCAGTCACGTCCGGCGGAAGTAGTAATTCACAAACCACAAGCTGGATTGACTGCCCCGGGCTGTTCTACAGCAGAAAACAATAAAGCAGCCTTATCTGTAAAAGAACTGATTTGCAAGTGCTGCAACCAAGGAAGGTAGCAGGGATAGGTGGCTTACAATCGTGCAGTTTGAGGTTTGGCTGCAGGGGGTGGGGGTGGGGGTAGCGCTCTGCTCGCGTGCCCAGGGAGAGGTCTCCCTGAGCACGCGTGCCGTAGGTTCACCATCACTGCCATAGACAGTTCATACTGGGAACAGACGTTTGCCTGTTTTGCCAGGCAGGATTTGACCTTCTTCATGAATGCAATTCACCAATGTTGTCATATCACAAATTAGCTATTCCAAGTCATGGGACTAAACCCAAACGCCTACAACAGAATTTGCTTTCCTCCCATTCCACCTGAGGTTTTCCAGGTTGCTTGAGTGAAACAGTTTCCAAGCTGCACAGAATAAATTTTGGGGATGCATAGAGGACACCAGCAGACAGGCTTTCTTGTATGCTTGGGGAGGGGACTTTTCCCTTCTTTTCCCTTTGTTAGATTTTATTGATCCAGCAGCAGAAGTCCATGGGAGATCTGATCCATAATCCCTATCATGGCTATGCTACCAAATAAAGAAATTTCAGCTACAGTTTGTAGGATAACCCCACGTCTCTTCTGCCAGTTTTACTCTGTAATCCTGTTTCAGCTGTGGGAGATCTATGGGGATGGAGTTGTTTCACTCATGGTTGTTCTCTCCTAAACGCTTACAAGTAATCCATCCAACAGCTAGTGAGGTCTTTAGGAGCAGAATTGGTCAGGCTTAGGGGCTACTGTTGGTATTTTCCAGAGTCAGCAAAGCCTTTGATTTTGTGGATCATGAGAAGCTATGGATTGTTCTGAAAGAAATGGGTGTGCCTCAGCACTTGAATGTCCTGAGGAGTATTGCGGACAAAAACATACTGTTAGGACAGAATATATACAGAATAGTTTCCTAAAGGTAAAAGTGCCAGACGGATGTGCCTTCTCTCCCCTTCTTTGTTCAATATGTTTGCAGAACATATCATATGGAAAGTCAGAAGAGATTCAAATGAAGGAGGAGTGAAAGTTGGTAGAAGGAACATCAATAATAATTTAAAATATGCAGATGACACCATCTTACTGATGAAAAGCAGCAATGATTTGAAAAAATATCTGACAAAAGTGAAAGAAGAAAGTGCTAAAGGAGGACTGCAGTTGAACGTGAAGACAAATATCGTGATTACAGACAAACTATACAACTTTAATATTGTTAATGAAGAAACTGAATTTGTTAAAAATTTTGTATACCTTGCTTCAATCATCAATCCAAATGGAGACCACAAAGAAATCAGAAGGCGGCTGCGATTCAAAAGGGCAGCAATGAAGGAATTAGAAAAGATTGTCAAGTGTAAGGATATGTCACTGGAAACCAAGACCAAGATCATCCACACTATTATATTCCCAGTTGTTGTGTACGAGTGTGAAATCTGGAGTGTGACGATAGCTAACAATTTTTTAAAAAATTATTCATATGAAATATGGAGCTGGAAGAGCACTTTACAGTTACCCTGGACTGTCAGAAAGACAAACAAGTGGGTTCTAGATCAAATTAAGGCTGAACTATCTCTGGAGGCAAAAATAATAAAACTGAGATTTTCATACTTTGGGCACATAATGAAAAAGCAAGAGTTTCTGGGGGGAAAACAGTAATGCTAGGAAAAGTTGAAGGCGGCAGGAAAAGAGGAAGACCGAATACAAGTTGGATAGACTCTGTAAAGAAACCCATAGGCTTGAGTTTGCCAGAGCTGAGTAGGGCTGTTGAAGACAGGACATTTTAGAAATATTCATTCATAGGGTTGCTTTAAGTCAGAGGTGACTTGACGACATGTAACAACAACAAGCTAGTTTGAGCAAAAATCATGGTAGACCATGAGAAACATGTATAATGCAGGTGTCATCTTCCACCTATTTCAAAATATCAGGTTTTCCCTCTGTTTCTTTGCCATTTTGGCTTGAGCCACATCTTAAAAACTTTGAGACAACTCCATCCACAGACCTCTAGTTTTGTACACACCAGGCCTTCCTTCTGTTTCTCTTCTTCCCCTATCCCTCCTTCCCTTGCCCCACAAACCTCACTATTCAAACACCCAGATTGCTGTGTTCCATTTTATTTCATTACCCCCTGGGCTCAGTGCCTGCTCAGGAGTCATCGGCTCATTGAACTGGTGGCATCCTGTACGTGTGCAGATGTTCCTGATGGGACAATTTGCATGAAAATAAGACTCCCAAATGTCACACTGAAAAATAATGCAAAAGACTTCATTCAAAGCCACACGGGCTCCTTTGAGAAAAATGAATGAATTGTTTAGACTGGGCTCGCTAGTTTAATCCTATTAGCATTTTCTGTGGGTGCACTGACTTCATTAAAAAAATTTAAAAAATCAAAACAACATTTTAAATCCAAGGTCATTTTAAAAAGGTGAAGAATTTTCAAAATCTTCATTATTTGAGTTTAAAATTATGATCCCTCAATAAAAATAGTGTCTTATATATTCTAATAGCAATCTGCTTTCAAAATATAAACCAGTGTGATGTGGTGGATGGAGTGTCACACTAGGACTTCGGAGACCTGAGTTCAAATCCCTGCTCAGCCATGAATGTCTCATGTACTTTGAAAACCCTTTTAGGGTTATCATAATCTGTGAGTCTGTTCCATCAGGCTGGTGGAATCTACTCTTCTGGTTTTGGGTTTTTAACTCTCAGAAATCCTGGGATCCACCAAACACAAAAGACATATATACAGAGACAAAGAATTCTGCACCCAGGAATTCCTTTAGACCAGGGGTCATCAACCCCGGTCCGCGGCCCGGTGCTGGTCCGTGGGCTTGCCGGAACTGGGCCGCGGATACGGATCTCCACCCACCCCCCCGCACGCATGTGGGGGGGCATGTCACGTGCCCACGGGGGTGGCGTGTCGCGCTCGTGCGGGGGGGGGGGTGTTGCGCTCGCACGGTGGGACACGCCCCCCACAGACGTGACACGCCCACCGCGTGAGCGCGGGGGTGCCCCCACCCACCCCACGCATGGAGCTCGCTCCCCTAGCCGGTCTGCGGCCCCAAAAAGGTTGGGGACTGCTGCTTTACCAGAACTGAATAAGGACTCACAGTCCTTCTGCACGTGAATGTGTTCCTCTTCACATGGGGCTTTCTTCACTTCAACAGTATAACATGTTTTTTGTTACTATTGTTGCACCACTGCAAGGCAGAATTCCTTGCTGATCTGTTACAAAATCCAAGAGATCCAGTATTACTATAACAGCTTACATTAGGGCATGAATTTTCATGGACTACTACGGTGTACTTTGCTAGATGCACAAAGTTTTATTTTTAGTTGGTAGGTTTTTTCTCTCTCTCTTTCTGGTGGCTCTCTGGATCCCAGCAATAATGCTGGGTCCCTTGCTGTTAAAAACTGATTAAACAGTTAAAATAATAACTTGTATGCAAAAGTTGATTGAGATCCTCTAGGAATAACTTCAAAATGTGTCAAGAAATCTAGGCATGTAAACATTCAAACATAGTTCTTTCTAACAAAAAAAAGTCAGGTAGATGTCCCCCCACTCAATCCAATGAAAAAAATGTTTCCACAAGTACTGCTCAAACACAAGTATTTGCACTGACATAGTTGGTTTACTTGGGAGTCAATCAGACCAAACCCAAAAGGTACTTTTTGGAGTGCTTTTAATAACAATTGGCAGTTTTAATATTAAGCAGTCAACATTACATTAGATGTCATTATAATATCTCCCCAAATGAGGGAAGATACTTTTCCTGCTGTCAGAACAACAAACATAACAAATAGACAGAGTGACAGTCCAGAAGTGTGTAATTATACCTGCATGGAAAAATGGATGATCTTCAAAGCAAGAAGGCATCAACATAATAGGCACGGGGAGGGGAGTGTTGAATGGAGGGCAATCAAATTGCATGCCCTAACAGAAGATGTGCCTCTTATCTAAAGGAAAGCAGTAGAAAACCTCATGAAAGAGAACAGACATAAATTGGCTATCCAACTTGAGCTTGGAAGAACATCTGTGCTCACACAGACCTGAATGCAATTGGTATGCATGCAGATGTGCATCTATATGCACATCAGCTGAATGTGTAGAAGTTTGTTTCTATGAGCAAGCTTGTTGTCTTGTTGAATTGGGGCATGTTAGGATGATTTGGAAGCCTTTTGAAAAGAGCCGTCAAGATGGCATGTACATTCATGACCGAATAATTGTATTTGTGTTTCTATGGTTTTTACAAGTTCATAACTTTGATAGCTATTTTGCTGGAACAGCTACCCTGATGAATATCATCTGGGCAAAATTCAAATACTTGAATCCTGGCAAGCATCCACCCATGATTTGTTTTGTTCTTGTTTGCCATTGTATTTCTGCTTTCTCACATAGCCAATGCAGTTATCCCATGTTTCTGTCTATAACTCCTCAGATCATTTAACATATTTGGTATATTCACTTCTGGGTCATTGTACAAAAAATTGGTAGCAACAGGGAACAAAACAATATAATAGAAATGAGCTGCTGGTAGATTGAAGATTTCAGCAGACTAGAAAGTGAGTGATGTATCATATTCTTCTTTTTAAAAGTTATTGATATTTATTTCTTTTAGAGCTTTGGAGATCCTCTTAATAAATGTGCCTTTTATTCAAGAGAAATTTACCAATATAATCTATTTACAAATTAGTTCATCTTGTACTTTTGAGATGTTTAAGGCTTGTGTTTTGAGAGGTCTTTGTTAATTGCAGATTTAACATATCTTGTTTTAAAAGCTTGGAAAATAGACACTTGTCTCGCTGTCCATGGTGCTGATTAGCTTTGAATTGTAGTTTTCCTAATAACAAGACTATACCAGTATATTTTTGCATCTGCATCCATATTGCAGAAAGACAAGGATTTCCCCCTGAGAAGTACTCACCATATTATAGGAGAGTTCTTGTTGCAAAACAAGGGAGAAGAGGGAGAAAAGTATTCAGCAAATTAGAGAGAAAGAAGATCAGAATTTTATTGCACAGGAGATTCTAAAAAAAATTAACAGACTGATGAGAACCAAAGCACATGAGACCGCAGCAATAGACAGGGCATGTCAGCATCAGGTCACCACCAAATCTCTGGAAAGCAGTAAGAGGTCAAAGTAAGATTTGAAGTGCCGGGTGGACAGGCACGTAGGGTAGGGCAGAGAATGCCTTCATTGCTTGCCAGAGCTGCCAGCATTTTGCTGAAATGTGCACCATGCATTTTATATAACTTCATGAGGAGGGAAATGGCATTTTTAAAAGTGGGGCTTTTGGGGAGAATATAAGGCGTAAGGGGGATTCCAGTTATTCCAGCCATCTTCTTTTCATTTTAAATCTCCATACTTCAAAATGCTGACTTAAGACATGGACTTGGAACTTCGTGATCATTTTCTTCATGGGACTCTCGGAGTTATATTCCAAAAAAGTAACTTATTCTAAGCTTTACTTAAAATGCACTGATTTTGATCAAATCCAAGTTGAGCAAATGAATTCCAATCTTCAGAGCCAAATGAACGGCCTCCAAGGATATTGAAGGAACTTCCTGGTATAATCTCATAACATCTGTCTATAACCTTTGACAATTCTTGAAGAACAGCTGAGGTCCCTGAAGACTGAAGGCAAGCAAATATCATCCTCATCCACAAATAGGACAGGAGAAAAGAGGCAACCACCAACCAGACATCTTGACACTGATGGCAAGGGTCTAGAACAGATCATTCCAGCCTGTGTGGACTTAGAAAAGAATACTGTAATTTCAAATCTCCACCATGGGTTTCTCAAAGATCATGCCAAATTAATCCTATTCCTTTTTCTGATAGAGTCACAAGCTTGGTAGATGAGGATAATGCTATGGATATTGTGTATCTTGATTTCAGCAAGGCTTCTGACAAAGTCCATCGTTATTTACTTACAGATGGTTAAAGGTCTGGATACCATGTGCTATGAGGAATGGTTGAGGTAGCTGGGTGTTTAGTCTAGAGAGAACAGAAGACTTAAGGCAATATGATTGCGATCATCAAACATTTGAAGGGCTGTCACATGGAACATGCAGCAAGCTTGTTGTCTGAGGGTCTAGAGGGTAGGACATGAAGTAATTAATTCAAATTATGAGAAAGGAGATTTTGCATAAGCATTAGGAAGAACTTGGCAGTAAGAGCTATTGAACTGTAGAATGGACTGCCTTAGAGGGTGGTGAACTCTCCTGTATTTAAATAGAGATTGAACGGTCATCTGTCAGGGATGCTTTTGCTCTGAATTCCTGCTTTGGCAGGAGGTTGTACCTTGGGATTCCTTCCAGCTCTAGAATTCTATGATTTTATGAAATAGGCAGAGAAATCCTAGGTAAAGTGAGACAGAGGAGAAAGGAAGCAGATCTACAGCCATATTCTTAATATTGTCCACTGACCAGTTAGAAGTGGGCATTTTTGTTTTTCTGTGTCAGAATGAGAAAAAGAAGGGGTGATTTTGCAGCACCAGTTGTGTGCCAGTACCTGAAGGACCCAGTCCTGGTTGCCAGCTGATATTTGTGGGACTTTACACTCAGCATGTCTAAAGCCACTGGTGTTACACCCTTGTCCCCAAAAGACCCTGTGTTATGATCTTATCCTTGTTGCTGTTGGCGGAAGGACCATCTCTGATGGCTTTCTGCTTGTTGACCTCTCTGTGGGTGGAATAGGGCTACCAGAGTGGATAATGCCCCCTTCCATTCTGATTGAGCTCTTTTCCACTAGCGCACACACATCTCCATGAGATCCTAATCCCTGCCAGTGAACTAGGATGGCACTCTTAGGCTAGATGATGGTTTGGGGCTCACATGAAGTCACCAAGGCACTTTTTGAAGCCTGGGCCACAGTATCCTTTGCCTCCCCAACAACTTCGGGGAAATTACAACAACCACACCCACAACTTTGGGAAGTTACTTTAGAAACTGTTACTTGCCTTCTGAACAGGTTTAATACCAAAATAATATATATTTTTCAAAACCAGATATGGGCTTCAAAGCACTTCCAGATTCCCTCCCCCCCCCTTTGGGCTTTTTCCTGCAGGATCTCTAGGAAAGAACATAGTTCTCTGGACCCAATAAAGCTTCCAGATTGACCCAACATATACAGGATGTGCAATCCAAAGCTTTCTATAGTTGGCAGAAACTGGTTCTGCCCACTGGATGGGGAAGCGAGTGCCCTCCCTTCCTCCTGCAGCCCCCATTGGATGCCCTAACAACTTGTTCCAGAGAGCTAGGAAAACATCCATAGCATGTTTTCAGCACCACTGTGAGCTTCAGGAAAAGTAGGGAGTTGAGGGAAAGAAAGCCCTAATGCCATTTCTAGCTCAGCATTAGATTTCACTCAGTATTTGTGCAGTCAGAGTTTATTTGCATCTGGGTCATTCCTCCCTTCCCTTCATTTCTAATGCCTTTAGATTACACCTGCTGTCCTTTTGTAAAGCAAACTGTGTCATCTTGAAAGGCCAGATATAGATGTCTGATGTTCCAGATTCGTTTTTAATGAAAAGGCAACAATAAAACAAAAAAATTTAAATATGCAAAATCAGCACAATTTTTCTTAAAAGTTGACGGCAGGGATAGGAAACCTAGTGGCGTATGAGCTGGTCAAGTCCCAAAGCAATTTTATCTGGCTTCTGTTATCCCACCTGCCTCCAAGTTATAAGGTGTGAGGAAAAATGAGACTGAGACAGACAGAATAAGCTTTTCTTTCTTTCTTTCTCTTTCTTTCTTTCTTTCTTTCTTTCTTTCTTTCTTTCTTTCTTTCTTTCTTTCTTTCTTTCTTTCTTTCTTTCTTTCTTTCTTTCTTTCTTCCTTCCTTCCTTCCTTCCTTCCTTCCTTCCTTCCTTCCTTCCTTCCTTCCTTCCTTCCCTCCCTCCCTCCCTCCCTCCCTTCCTTTCTTCCTTCCTTCCTTCCTTCGCTGTAACAGACAGAAGTATTCTACCTTCTAATCCTGCATCTCCCTTCTGGCTTCTCAAATATCAGGTATGGCTCAAAACAGAAAAACTCTTGTTCAGTTAGGTAAAATAAAATAAGACTGGATTGGATTAGATATGTCTGTGCTGTTTTACCAAAGGTAAAATTGATCTCAAAGCAGCTCACAACCACAACAAAGCATCAAAATATATAAATTAAATTTCAGTCCACATAACTATGTCAACATAACATGAGAAGCATAATAACAGATCAATAATGCAAAAACAATTCAGTAATTCAACAAGGATTGAAATATAGCTGAATAAAAACGCGTAACCCTAATTCCAAAACAATAGCACAAAAAATGAAAATGTGATATACATGTTTCTGATTTTAATAGGCCTAAATCAATAGATCCGAAGAATAATAACAATCAGAATATCCTAAATTAGTCATATGCCAAGAAAATTACAAAGTGCATGAGGCAAATTCAGTTTAAAGGCATCAGAATAAAATATTCACTGAGCTAGAGGATGGCACCCAAATGTAGACGAGGTGTTAGCTGCCAGATCACTGGGTACAGAACAACATAGCTCCCAAGAATACTGCAACACTTAAATTAGGGGTAGAAAATATTGGCCTTCCTAATGTTTAGATTTCTTCTCCTAGAAACCCTAGCTACATTTGCCATTCATAAGAGACTGGGGCAGTTATATTCCAAGAAGCAGAAAGCTCCCACCTCTGACTTAAATTAGTTACCCTGACTGCTACCAAAGAGGGAACAAAAAATAAATAAATCTGGGTACATGTGTATAAAACTGAAATCAAGTATGAGAAAACATCTTGCATTAATCTGAGGCCAGAATCTGGCTTTGGAATGGAGGTCTACTGGTGAGACCTGGATGAAAAAAAGGATTCTCCTAGGAGTTGAACAAAGATAATACACACACACTGAAGAAATACCTTGCAAGCATCCAGCTATAGGAGATTTCAGTCTTCACCAGGGTTGGTGAACATATAGCCCTTCAGATATTCACTGGATCAAACACAGTAACTCCAAAAAGATATGGAAGGTCAAATGTACCACACCCAAAATCTCAGCAAAAACTACTTTCTACATAAGAGGACTAAAAAGTCAGGTGTGCATGATTGGAAAGAAACCATGCTGACTAGTGGCAGCTCCACTGACATGAGTAAAAAATGCCACAAGAAACTGGATTGTACTTTCATTTTGCATAGCTTGCTTAAACATGTATGTATTTCAGCTTCTAGCAGGTTTTGTGCCATCTGTTTGAATTGCACAAAGTCTCCCATGTTTTCTCATTAGGTCTAACACAACTGTGTACAGTGCCTTGGTTGCAGAGTTTGTGTGCATTCCTAATCAATTATAAGCCACTTTTTGAAAAATGTTTTTGTAAGAACATTAGAGCAGAGGGAAACACACAGTTTCCAGGTAATTTATTTTAACTTAAAGTGGAGGCTTGTAACAATAACTTCATAATAAATCTATAGAAGCACTATAGTATAAAAGGTTTTCTAAAAAGCCGGTTTATGAAAACTAGGCTAATTTATTACCTTGATTGCCTTTCTGCCTAACCTTTTTATGGGCCATTTTGTCTATAGCACCTTTTGCTGGCTGTCTAAAAAGGATGAGACTGTGTAAGCTCCAGATGCTGTGTGAATCAGGTCAAAATTCAAATTGCATATCCCTGTTATGAATTACAGTGTTGATTTATCTGCTCATCAACTGTGCAAGAATCTTTCCTTCACAGACATGCTTCCTTTCTTCCCCCAAGCGTACAAGCATGCAATGACATTACATGGCAGACTCCCCCAGCCAGCACAGAAGGTGCTGCGAGTTGTAGCCCAAAACAGTGACTTCTCCACCCTTTGGGCTGGCTGGCCTGCAGGAGCTTCACATGACCCAATCATAATAGTCAGGTGACCTAAGCTTCCTTTAGCTTGGCCTTTGGGAAGGTCAGGTGACCCAGTGGATAACTGCCCCATGAAAGCAGTCTTAAACACGGGATCAGCCTCAATCTTAACATGCTGGCTTTAAGCAGTTGGGGCAGGAGTTGAGATGTCAGCAAGGGGACTGGGCTCCCATTATGAGCCCCTCTGCATCACAGCTGCAAAATAAAGAGGTGGGGATTTTAAGTAAAGAGACTTGCCAGAGAGCAGTCATGCATGAGAAAGAGAGAGAAAGAGAGACTGTGTTGTGTAATGGTTAAAGTACTGTGCTGGGAGTAGGGTTGCTAAGTCTCAGGTGAAGTCTGATGGAATTGCTGTGTTTCCCCAGATCTCCATGCAAGGAGGCAAATCTCAAGCCCAGCAGCACTAGCAAAGGAGAAACTTTGTCCATGTGTGTGTGAGGTGACATTAAAGGATCTCCCTCACCCCCCTTCTAGCTTGGCTCCATGCTTACTGGCTCAGCATAAAGGTTTGTTTTGGCTTTTAAAAACATGCTAGGCTTCTGCTACCTTGGTAGACCAGAGAGTCAGGTGGGAGGGGAGAGGTGTCAGGAGGGAGGGAGCTGGCAGGTGCATGTACTTGGGTCCCTCATGCCATCTGGAGCAAGGCAGAGAGGGGAGTGTCAAAGTTGTCAGTGACCTAAGAGCCTCATGGTTCCACAAACCATAGCAGGACGGATGCAGGTCCTACCTTTGGAAAAACAAAAAACACCTCCTTCCCATGGCATATCACACACTGGTTAGGGAATCTTGGAATTGTAATCCAAAAAGGTAATATTTCAAACCTCTGTTCTGAACCCAATATGTTGTGAACATTTCTATCCTGAATTTACTTCCAGTTTCACTGGAAAAAAATCTTATCCATGTTTGAAAAAAGCAGGAGACAGATTTACAGCATAGTCCTAAAGGCTTTGTACAAAATAGTCACAAGAACCACCCACTAACTGTATGGTATGCTATGCTATGCTATGGTATGGTATTGCACAGTTGCACAAATGGCATATCTTTTCGATTCAAATGGCCATAAGTTAAGAAATCTTCATAGGCATTCTCTGTTACACACCATGTTGTGCAACTCAGTATGTAAAAGATAATACCCATGTAGGTTGTTAATTTACAGCAGTTCACTTGCAAAAGTTACACCATTTGCTTTACTATGTGATGGAATTTCAGCCACTGTATTATAAGTATAGTGTACTGTACAGAGTCTAAAGCTTATTAACAAGCTAAAAGTAGACACTAGCCTAAATGTGTCTACTCAAGGAAAAAGCTTGTATAAGGATAAAATGTTCTAATCTACCCAAACAAACAAACCACTATGGCTACCGACCAGAAATGTGGCTTTCAGGCTGCCATTCATCATGACTATCTCACTACAGTTTTGTTTAGCAACTAGAGAGTCCCCAAAGAAATAATTCAGCTATTGCTTAGAAAAGCCACCTGTCTGGAAGTGAGGCTAGGATGGAAAGATGTATAGAGAATAGGAAATATATCTGAAGGAAATCAGCAGTCACTTGATTATTTGGCAGGAAAATGTGGCTACAGTGGAACTGTTATGACTGTGCTCTTCAGATCCCGTAGAGTCTATATATTATAAAGATGAAGTTCTTCACCATAAACTCACAGAGTCCAGATAAGATTGAATTTGCTTTTAGTACCTGAATAATAGCATTATAGACCACACTATAGTATGTACTTCATTTATCCTAGAGAAAACAGACTCAAGTAAATGATGAAAAAATCTAGACAAAAAGAAAGTTGTCCCCTGCCATACTGTGCTTTCCATTTTGACATTACTCCATGTTGCATTATCTGATGGACATCAGGAAGGTGGTTTTTTGCTTATGTCCTGACTTTTCTTCAGTGAACTCAAGGTGCTAGGTATGGCTCTTCTCCTCCTTGCTGTATCCTCACAAGAATTCTGAGGCAGGCCAAAGTGGGAAAGTTATTTTGTTGAACAACTCCCAGAATATCTTAGCCAATCAAAAGGCTAATGTTCTCAGAAATAGGCTGAGGGTATCTGGTATAAGGTCATCAAGTGTGTTTCATGGTTTGTGTGGAATAGAACCTTAATTTCTTGAGCCCCAGTCCACCTTTTCCACTTCTGCTGTATACCAACTTCATCTCTCACTCTTCTCCTGAATTATATCAATTCCTGAATTGATCCGTGGGTGGTAGTGGTGGAGATACCGTTGATATTTCTGTTTGTTTGCTTGTTTTTCTAATTCAGGTATGAATCTGGTCTGATTAGGTCTGAATAAGACCAGTCTGAATTGGGACCAACTCTGAATTTGCAAAAACAATTGGGAGGGAAAGTTGCAGAATAAAAATACTTTGAATAAATATGAACCTCTACAAATCAACAATTTGAATCATGACTGTCTAGTCATCTGCAAGTACTGACCATACAGAGAAAGATACCCACACAGTCCTGAACTGCAGAAGCATTCTCTTGCTGACAGGATCCCTCATATCCAGCCCATGCAGGGGAGCCTCAAGTAATGGGGAAGTGTGGAAATAATGAAATCAGGGGAAGTTTCATCATCACTTGTCATAACCTAGAGATTGCAAGCAGGAATGAACAGGCTTAGCAATGTGATGGCCAAAGCAGACATTCTGTAAATTCATACCACACAGCTAAGTGTTGAAATTCCTGTGGACTAGAATGCAAGCGGGAGTTCCTTCCAACGCTAATGGGAGTCTGTTTCTCTGTCATGTGGAAGAGTGAGTGAAGCTGTGATCATATTGGGAGGCAAAGAAATAACCATTCCTCACATATGCAGTGTTTTCCTTCTATACACTTATCATTAACTAAAGCAATAACCAGTACATGACTACTTGTTACATATTCACAGAATTTCTCTTCTGGTCCATGATCATCTTCATTTACATACAGTCTGTCTTTCCTTGAGTAAGAAACACCCTATCCAGAAGGTCTCTTCAGTTGTCCTTTAAAGTGCTTGCAGCCCATAAGTGATTTTCTGAAGAAGAGGAAGTGCTGTACCAGTGAGAGGAACAGCTTCCTGTTCTGCAGACAGTTTTGCTTCCATGATTAAAGAGAAGGTGGAGGACACCGGGATAGGACACTTCCCACACCACCTGTGGGCTCCACACATTTTAAAGCACAACTGAATAAGAGCCAGTGTTCTCCATTCCAGTAAATAATACTTGGAGGTGAAGCAGCATGTAGGAGAGATGAGACACCCGTAGACAGGGAAGAGGATGATAAACTGGAAGGAGGATGAAATCTCAGCTTAGCTTGTGCTTCTTCAGCAGGTAAGGACAACAGCAACGAGCTGCACCAGAAAGCCACAAGAGGAAGTGACAGACTGTTACAGCTGGCAGAATCCCTCCACAGCAGAAGCCGAGCGAAACTGTTGTGGGGGAAACCCCATAAATATGAATGCCACACAAGTAAGGAACCAAACATCAAACATTATTCCATCAGAGAATATAATATGGGAGAAGATGCATTAACCACACACAGGGGAAAGAAAATATTCATTAAGGTTCTTTGCTCCTGTTTGTGGCTGTTGATTAACTTGGAAGCAAAGACACAGAAAGTCTAGTTCAACTTTGAGTTTGTTCAGTTTATGCATTCTCACACATGTAACCAGTATAATCTGCGCATTGGAACTTTGCTTGGATGCCACAAGTGGCTGGTGATGTTTCGTGTCACCACAAGAAGGAAGCTGAGAAGAATTCTGCCAGGTGGAGAAATTTCTGCCACAATAAAAGGGACTCAAAGGCCTTGGAGACTGGAACACCCAAACTTATTTTAGTGCCAGAAAAAACCGAAGAAAGAGGAACACCTCATTACTTAATTTCAGTTTAATCTTTTCTTGGCTGCTCTCATTTGATTTGCATGTATACAATATAGGTACAGCTTTGAAAAATTATTTTTTTAAAAAATTCTAGTTCCCAGAATGCCTCAGACAGCATGGCCAGTGGTGATTTTCTGCATAAAGAGAAATACACAATGTGGTCCATGAGCAAAATCCAAAATCAGGGCTTGGTGGTATCTTTTTAGAACACTAAGATATCATTAGAAAGGTGGACCTTCATGTTCTTCATCACATTAGCTGTTTCAGAACTTGTGGGGCAGGGGTGACAGAAAAGTCTAAATGTTACCAAGGCTAGATCTTGGTTTTCTGTTTCTCCCCCTAACAGAAACTCTTTAATGTCTACCCTCATGAAGAATCTTGGAGGACTCAAAAGCTCACTTTTTGTTATTTTAATGGTCCAATAAAGGTAGGGTGACATCCTGATTTTGTGATTTCTTAATATTTATTTATTTATTGCATTTTTTGAAGAGATGCCACAAATTCTGAATGTAAATAGATTGCTCACTTTTGCTCACTGGAGAGCTAATGGCCTGGTGTTCATACCCTATATTATCATGGAGCATTATCTTGCCAGATCTAATTTAACCCGTACAATATTGCTGGCTTTTCTTTAGAAGATGCCCACGGGCAAATCGCATACTTCGGCCTCCATGTGGAAGCTGATTGGTTGCATTTCCACCATGCAGTGGAGATTAATTTTAGAGGGGTCTTTCTCTTGCGTGTACACCAGGTTGTGCATAGAAATAGGTCCCAGTACATTCAGTGAAGCTCATTCCTGTGCAAGTATGCCCAGAATTTTAGTCTCAGTCTTTGCACTTCAGCACAGCTGTTTGGTAAGACACTGGAAGAAGAATGAACTGCACAATAAACATTCTCAATTGTGCATGGGTCTTTTTGGCAGAGGAAATTGGAAACTGGCATTTGGGGAAGAAAATAAAACTGTAGGAGGTTGTTTCAAATGAAACAATACCTTTAAAATAGGAAAATACATTCACAGGGATAATATGGAATGTCAGTGGTGGTCTTTTAAAAGGCTTTTAAAATCCTCCCAAATACACTTGCAGTGGATTGAATGGAAGTACTGTGAATTACTGTTAAGATGCTTGTATTTTGGGGAACACTGTTCAAAGTGACACATGCCGCTCAACTAAACACAGATCCCACCATTACTGTGTTTGGGATGTGGTCCTGATCTCCCTTTCCAGGGTACCCAGTAAGCAACTGTCCCTGGACACGAAGCTCTCTTGCTCTCATGCTCATCCTTAACACTTTGTCTCCTGTTCACTCTCAACATCCACTCCATTTTTCTTTCACCCCACTGTCTCTTGTATAGTCGATCACGCTCTGTTGAGTCATCCCTCCGCCGCACGGCCCCTCTTTGCCCTGTGACGCGTTTCTTCCAGCTCTGACGGATGCAGTCTCCTCACCATACTCCTTTATAATGGAATCTCCTCTTTTGAATCCATTAACCATTCCTTAGCCCCCCCCCCCCCCCGCAAAGTGAACATAAGCTGAATATCCAGGGAATGGGAGGAAGGAAAGGGCATCTTCCCTGCACTTGTGGTGTTGGGCTAGAGAAACAGGTACATCTTGGCCAGGGACCTTGTTTATCGGCTTCTGATTGTCTCTAGAAGGACAGGAGCGCTAGATAATCTTACCAGTGGGGCTGACTACCTGGCTGCCTGCCTCCATAGTTACAGTCCCAGAAAGCAATTGGGGACGGGGTCAAATGGGGGGAGAGGTAGCCACTGGAAGTGGCTCTCCATTGTGCTCTCCACAATGGAGAGCAGATTCAGCCTTTCAGCTGGTGTGAGGTGCACAGCCTTTTTTTCTCTGCTGGACAGAACCCTACATGTGTCTCTTGATTAGTCTGTGCCATGCTCTTTTAAGACCCTGGAGCTCCTTGCAAATGTGCCTGTCCCTTTAAAGCAAGGGAAAGCTGCTTCTCACACTCTGCCTCTGTGGGTGAACACAAGGTGCTGAGATTGAGCTGCTTGATGCCAGATCCAGGGAAAGTAAATCAGAGTGCATTGGAAGAACTGAGAAGAGGAAACCTGCTGGAAACGAGGTGAATTGGGACAGGATGGAATAGGGAAACGGGTAACAAAGGGGAGAGGGCATGGAGGGGAGGGAAGAGCTTTCGTCTAACAATGCAGGGAAGAATAATTGGTTTTCTCGGATGGGAGTAATACAATGAATCCAACTTGTTACTGGAGCTAATCTGAGAGTTGAAGAATTGCCTGTGTAAACTCACGTATTGCCTCCAGCAGCCTGCGTTAAAAGCTTGAACTTTGGAAAACTGATCATCAATTTCTAAGGTAATCATCAGGCATGGGGAGTCAGATGAGAAGAAAATCAGTAATTTAGCTTGAATGCCCATGCTGTCGGCAGCTAATTAAGTCGTACTTGACTCTGGTTCTTACGGAAACTTAAATATTTATGTCACACAGATCCCTCTGTGCATGTTGTTGTGACTGAAAACAATAGATTTTACTCACAATAGCAGTCCTCTCCTAAAACAAAATTCGGGTTATCAGTGAAACAAAAAGTAAATTCTGAAAGAACAGACAAAATCAGGGTTAAAGTACATCAAATGAGTGTAATACTTTTGCTCTCTCATCATTCACTGATGGCTATTGACTGTGCCGAATTCTATTTGTATCTTCAATGTTCTAGGGGATGAGTTTAATGGTAAACTAAAGATAGTGCACAAAGGAAAGAAATTCCATTGAGATGAAAATTACATGTGTAAAAGTGGCAGGTTCACTCTTGTATTTTTGGTACTTGTTCTTTTAACAGGATTTAAAATAATAATAACTTTAAAAATTCATTAAAAGTGAATACTTTGTTCAATTAATTAAAAAGTCTTCCAGAATTCACCATTGTGGATGATTAAAAGCGATCTTGACTTCTATGGAGAAATCTTTGATCTTGAACCCAAATTCAGATTTAACAAACCAAGTTCCTGTAGAACAATACATTTCAATAAGCTCATCCTGTTTAAACTGGAAGAAGACTGAAAATCTTGATTTTTAGGCATAGGGATATATACACATTGTTTTATATACATATGATTGATTGTTAGATTGAAATATTTGTTCAAAGATTCTGTGATTCCTGTGAACGACATATGGATTGTCTGAAACAAAGAAGACATTTCTAAAAAGGCTATATAAACTGTCAGGATAAACGGCAAAGTTAAACGGGATTTTTTTTTAATGTTCCAGTTTTATTCGGATTCACATGTTTCATTTGCTGTCTGGTGAGTTTATAATATGCTGTTACTTTTTCCTTAGCTCTCATGTTAATGAAATAGCAGCCCAGAGAAGTGTGCTGACTTCAAAATGGCTTTCCACGTGGAAGGGCTGATTGCCATCATTGTATTCTACTTGGCCATCCTTCTTGTTGGAATATGGGCTGCTTGGAAAACCAAAAACAGTGGCAGCGATGGAGATCGGAGTGAAGCTATAATAGTTGGTGGAAGAGACATTGGCTTGCTGGTGGGTGGATTCACCATGACTGGTATGTATGTTCTTCTCTTTTTAACTGTCAGTCAAGGAACACATTTGTTTCATGTGGGTATAAACGTTCCCTTTGCAAATCCACAACTGTACAGATCATATCAAGTGTATTTGACTTCCAGTGAAATTGCATGCTCCATAAATAGTTCTGTCAGAAAGACTTCAACAAGTTGCTTCCAAGTGTTTGCACAGAAAAGGTTTGGGCTTTGAAATTCATACCCCACTGGGCTTGCTGAATAATGCAGCATGAAGAAGTCAATGTCGATATATACAACTGTGATTTTACTAATATACCTCCTTGTTCATTATTATAGAAGCTGTCTAACAAATTAAGTGCATTTTCCAACCTAATATCCAAAGAAACACTGTTTAACTTCTCTGTATTGCACTGCAAAACTGGTGAACAAAGAAGAGAAGTCAACCACTCCTATGCTATATGGACCCCTAAGAATTTGTCGTGGAGCATTAATTTATTTTTACTTTTATTTCAAAATCTATTGTGTACACTTCACAGAATGAAGGCAAAATGTGTTTATGTGCAAAGAAGGATAAAAGTAGCACCCATTAAAGGCCATTTTAAAGAGCAATAAAGTACAGCTCTTTAAATTTGAACCAGATGAAACTGTAATTTGGATTCAGTCATAGCAGGCATACACTGAACCAGCCCTATCCCTATGTCAGCAGACAATCCAATATTTCATATTGTGATCCACAAAACCTTCCAGGCCAGATGTTGACCATTAAAGCAGCTCAGCCATTTAGTCGTGCAAGGAAATCCTGTATGTGCAGAATTAAGTCCCATTCCATGCAATGGTGCTTAACTTTGCACAGGAGTGTAGCCTTAATATTATTGTGCGCATTGACATCCAAAGACCTGGAGGTTTGTTTTCCTTTAAATGGGGTCAAGCTTCTTTGACTCCATGATGACATCACAGAGGCCAAACTGGCCAAATAGTGAGTCATAATGCACCAAAATGCTTAGAGCGTTAATAGCTAGGCCATCCATTTCAGGCACCGGTGGCTTACGATCTGAATGGCGGTGCCCCTTATCATGACAATTTCAGGTTGAGGTGCCCTCTCCTGCTTGGACCTCAAGCCACTCCACTTTTTAGGTGTTATCAAACTGACATTTAGGATTTGTCTAGAAATGCCATTATATATAAAATGAGTCCACTCTGCTCATTATAGGGCTTCATTTTTAAAACAGATTATGCTTCTTAAGCATTTCAGTCCCAGATTTGACAATTATTTTTCAGTGCTACCTGAAGTAGTTTCAGCTTTGAAATTAAAATTACTAAATTTTAATATAAAAATAAGGACACAGTTTTGTTGTTCTAATCAGTTCCTGTCAGTTTCCATCAAATTTTCACTCAATTACAGACAGGACGACAGCTTCATAATGGAAAATTATTGAGAACACCAGCTACACTATACAAAATTCTGTCTTTTTTTCTCTCCCTTTTGAAGAATGTCCATTTGTATTCCCCCTTTGCTTGCCCATTGGATTGCCATTCAGTATACATTCAAAAAATTGCTTTTATGGTGGGAGTTCTGAGGTCATACATGCAAAATAAGAAATCATGTTATTTGGTAAGGTCCACATCCTACAACAATTTGTGTCACTATGTCATAATTTCACACTGATTTTTGATATGCAGATATTAAAATATAGAAAATATTTGCTGATTACGGTTTTCTCAGAAGGGAGGGAAACTTCTAAAATTTAAAAGAGAAACTCTGTTTAATTCTATAAAAAAAACTGCTTGCCAGTCCTGAAAATGAATTGAGTTTTGCAGACAGTTTCACTAAAAGAAATGCCAGTTGTCTGCTGTGATTACCTATGTAATATAAATATTTAAACTCTTAAATGTTGATGGTGGCAAATGGTTTCCATTACTACTGACGAGCTACAGGAAAAACAGTATGATTTTAACAGAAGTATCTAACTAAAAAGGAAAAATTCCATGCAAAATACATGTGTTCGCAAAGTGCAAGCAAATTCGAGAAACAATTTCATTTCAGCACAAAAAATATATTTATACCCTATGTATACAAGCCCAGAAGTAAGACCTACTGCATCCTATGGAGCTATTCCCACATAACTGTTTGTAGGAACACTACCTTACATGCATGAAAAAAATGAAATATATTTTAATTTGTATTGCATATTTTTTGCTATTTGTTTAAATCTTTGTTTAAATCTCATGTCCAGGATGAGTCGAGATCCTGAGTGAATATCTTATCATATTCTAGTTGAATATGGATGTGACTATGATTTAGCTACATAACCTTCACATCCAAACTCATACGGTCATTAGTGTGCTTTGTCTTGCACTCTGGTTAATTGAACTTGTTTGTCTCATAAATTTACCCTTCACATACCGTGATCTGTAATTTTGCTTTCTTCCATATCTGGCTATCTTCACAGAATCCTCTTTTGTTACCTCTAATTTTATTTCAAAATAAAAGTCTATGATAAAAAGAAGGTCTTGAATAAAGCACTTAATCTGGCTGAGATTAAAATCAAAACACTGTCAGAAGCAGCCTTCTATAATAGTCTTAAAAACCAGAAAAAGGAGGCTTCAGATAGCTTTCCTATTACTAAGCATTTGTAAAATACTGTAAGCATTGTGAGTGATATGTACCGTAAAAGGAGGAAGTTGATATATGGAATATAAAATCATTTTATATATTTATGGCATAATTGTAGCTGACGTATCAACATGCCTTTAGGAATATCTGTGACACTGTTGCACAGGAGGTAGACGGTGTCTCATACATATATTGTGTGGTACGCAAGAGTCTCTCATGTATT
The DNA here is from genome assembly GCA_037013535.1 of Intellagama lesueurii. Taxonomy (NCBI): domain Eukaryota; kingdom Metazoa; phylum Chordata; class Lepidosauria; order Squamata; family Agamidae; genus Intellagama; species Intellagama lesueurii. Next base: position 98,802,280 of record JBAJHW010000003.1, read on the forward strand.
CATTGCATGCATTTTGGAAATTCTTTTGGCCAATTCAGCTCTCCGCCCTTTTATCTTTTCTTTCTAGTTTTACTATGGTATTATCCTGGACTGATTTATTTTTACCACTTTAAGCTACTTGTATACTGCTCAGAAAATCTGGCCACTGAATTTTTTTTGAATGGAAAAAATAAATACAAAAGATCATTAGCAATTGTTTTCCTGTGGAGAACAAGCTGTCTAGGCCCTTGATTTGAGGGCACTGATTCCTGAGAAATGAGTTGGGTAAATTGATTGAAGAGAGACTCGGAAGTCAGTATCCATCTGTTCATTCATACTAGCAATGATTTCAGCAAGGTAGCGAAACTGGATGTGAACTGAGTTTGTTGTTTGACACTGTTGGTTGATGAGTAATACACAAATACATGATAAGTCTGCAATACAATACTATAGTGAGGAGTACTCCTGTTTAGCCAGGTCATTTTCTAGAATATCCTATTCCTTTTCCCCATTTTGAACAGCATGCCCAATGCACATGTTCTGAGGTGATTTATTGGAAAGAGCGTTTCCCCTGACGTTTTCTCCCTCGTTCTTTTATTGTGGTTCTGTTAGTCTCCCCCTAACCTGCTTGCATGTTCTATATGGAAGTTGTTGTTTTAACAACACCTATAGAAGTGAGATTGCTCGTCATTCACATACATGGGGATATACTGAAAAGTCTTTGTGCATAATTTTTATTCTCCAAAACACAAAGACTGTATTGAAGTAATAGCAAATATATCTTAACAGTTCTTGTAAACCCATATTTGGTTTCATATTTTCCTTATATCCATAGTGCCATTATTAGCAGATAGTAGCACAATGTTGTGGTACCTAGCGAGGGGGTAATAAAGTGATTCAGGAGACCTGGATTTGAATCCCTGCTCTTCCATAGAAACTCAGGAGGTAACAATGGTAAAAACCACTCTTCAAATATCTGACTTACCTTGAAAACCCTATTAGAGTTGCTATAAGTTGGATGTGAATTGACAGCACATAGCACGCACACACTGAATAATGCTGATTTTTTTTTTACTACATCAGGCAAATGTAGTAACTTTTGGTTAGTTACAGTTGCTAACTCTTGGTTAGTTACAGCAGTGTAACAGCAGTGGTGTAAACTGCAGATGCAAATTGCTGCTAGTTGACAGGTGATTGTTTGTATCCCTCCCATGCCCCCAAAGTCTTCTTGAGATATACAAGTATATAGAGCAATTCCAAGCTCTGTATTTATGAATTCTGAATAAGCAGTTATTTAAAGGTCTTAAGACAGTAATCAGAAATATTAATGGATTGTTTATTAAGCATATCAAAAATGATGTTGTCCAGTCAAATGCATAGTTCAGTGCTCTCATTGCTGAGCCATGTGCGGCTGGTCTGAGTCTCTGTGGACTAAACACTGGGACAGCTGCCAGCAAGCAACAGCAGAAGGACTGTGCAAGGAAGGCCACTCGTAAGGTTAAGTGATGGATCTCAACCAGTGCAAGACACAGTTATGACAATTTTTTAAATTTTTGTTTGTTTAAAATTATCCCACTTCTAACCTCTCCAGAAAAAAGTTCCTCACCATGACTTGCAAAGCATAAAAATATAGAAGAAGAAAACACATTAACAAACTAAAAGCAGGAGGAGGAGCAAATAAACATTAAAACCCTTCAAAAGACCAGCCATTAAGCATCAAACAACAACTGGGACAAAAGCTTGCTTAAAAAGAAGTGTTGTCACTTGCTAGCAGAGCACAACTGAAGAGGAAGATGGCTTAACTGAGACCCTGGAAAAGTAATTACAGTAGGACTCCCTTATCCACGGGATCAGTATCTGCTGATTCATTTCTCCATGGTCTGAAAATATTAAAAATATTAAAAGAAAAATCCTAGAAATATATATTTCTAAAAATGAAAGTTACCAGAACAGGCCACTAGAGGGAGCCAGAGACTATGCTATGTATAGTGTTCACTATTAAAATAGTCTTTTCTATAATCCACTTTTTTCAGCATCTGCCAGGGAGGGCTTGAAACCCACCCCCTGTGGGTAAGGGGGTCCTGCTGTATTTAGATTGCAAAAACAAGCAGTCTTGTAGCACCCTAAAGACTAACAAGTTACATTTGGTGTAAAGTTCCGCGAATGGTAGCCAGCCAGTATCCAGCCAGCTGACTGCAACTCTGAGAGTGGCAGTCAGAAAAACTCTAACTTTTCCAAGCTCTGGCTTAACCACTCAGGACTGGGAATTCCACGTACAGGGTACCATCAAGAAAGTCCTCTTGTGTGTTGCCATCAACCATGCCTCAGAAATACAGTAGCCCATGTTTTGTTGGCAAAAAGAAGGATATGGAACACCCAAAGGGGAGAAATTCTTCACAAAAAAGAGGATATTTTTGCATTAAATGTGCATATGTTAATTTAAAATACTATAGGCAAATATCATTACAATTAGACATTATTACTGTAATTTAAGTGGAGGTATCCTACTGCTCACCATATTGCACCAGATTGTAACTAGGCAACCACCTTAGGACAAAGCATTGAGAGAAAGTCGGGATATAAATCAATCAATCAAACAAACAAACATAAATAAATAAATAAATAAGGCATATGTTTAATAACTCTCTGTGCCTTGTATTTTCTGCAGCTTATTGAAAATGAATACGTATAGAAAGAAATTAACAGAGGTCACTACGGATTTCTTACAAAATGACCCCCCCCCATATACATTTATTTAAAAAATGAAAGAGGGCTGATTAGATATATTTACAATCAAAGCCTCTATTCTGCACAAAGAACTACCTTCATAGAATAATCACTCTTAATAGCCTACCCACGATATCTGACAAAAAATATTTTTGGGAGGTGTTTTTTTTTTCCCAAGCCAGCCTGATGAAGACTTCTGCAGGACTCAAAAAGTAGTCTGGTTTTGAGATGTTATTGTTCTAGTAAAGGTATCACCTGCTGCCTGGATAGCTAAGTGGTTTAGGTATCTGGCTGCAGAGCCAGAAGTTGGGGATTTGATTTGTGCCTTCTAGGGGAAGAGTCAGCCTGTATGGCCTTGGGCAGGCTGCACAGTCCCAGAGTGCCTCCAGAAGAAGGGAATGGCAAACCACTTCTGAGTCTTCTCTACCTGGAAAAACCCTGAAAAGGGTCACCATAAGTTGGAATTGACTTGATGGCACATTATGATTATTATTAAAGGTATCATCTGATAGTCAGAGTGGTGTCATGCACGGGGAGTCAAAGCAGAGTCAGGAGACTTTGGTTCAAATTCCTGCTCAGCCAGGAAAACTCACTGGGATTCACTTATATGTCACCAAAAAGAAGGACATGCATCACCAAAAGGGAGGTCTTCAAATGAAGAGCTGTCCATCCTAAACAAGGACATATGGCCACCCTACTCTGAAGGACGGAAGCAGAAAATGCCCAAGGGACACAAGAGCTGATCATAAAAGAACATAACTGAACTCCAAATCATAATTCCATCTGAAAGGCTGATACTGCCAGGAGAAGCAAGGTAACTGATGGAATAGTAGGAACTCAGAAAGGCAGAAATGGTGCTGGAGATAAAAGTAACTGAAAAGAAAAAGTCAGAGGAGGCCAAAATTGACAGTCAACAAAGATGGAGATCTCATTGTAAATCTTCAGAATATCACATCGATACTCATGCCAGAAGCTCATGCTCTAAACAAAGTGGGGTATCTCACCCCACAATCTCAGGGTAAGGTGCCCTTCCTGCCCAATGAGCTGCCGTTGATGAGTACTCAAGAATATAGTGTGCCAAAGACAATAGATATCTGCAATCTAATTTCTTATCCTGTTAAATTGCTGTGAAGACAGCTGGGGAGAGGGGGAGAACAGGTTAGACCCATTGTGCATGGGGAGGATGGTTTAACTCTTTTCTATGGAAAGTTACCAGCTTTTTTAGAAATACTGATAAATTAACAAAAATCTCACATGGAATTACAGTGGTATTGAGGCAGTGCTGTAACAGATAAGGTGTAAAGGTTTATCAAATCTTACTGTTGTGTGTTTGCAACGTAGGGTTAGATATACATTTAGTCATATATAGAGGAGACCCATAGAAATCCATAAGATTCAAGAGGGGTGTCATGACTCACTTCTCCCATTGATTTCATTGGGTGAACTATGAGAATGACTATGTCTAGATTCAGCCTTTAGCTTGCTAAAATTTTTGCAAGACTGATTTATTAAGCCTGAGGGGAATTTCAGGGTTTTTTTTAAAGAAATTCCAAACTGGGATTCATTCCTAACAAATTTTCCCACATACAAATTGGTGGAGAGAGTGGGAAGAGGAGATAGAGAAGAGAAGGCAAACTGGTGGGTTGCTTATTTCTTTTAGGAAAAAATTGGCCTATAGCCAAAATAACCAAGAATTTTACCAAAAGCATTCAATTTTGAAGACGAACTTTAACAGGCTCTGTAGAATGAAGAAAAACACTCCATCAAATGGTTGTCAGCAGGACTATTTTCCCAGCTTGAATGTTAATGTCTTGGTGTCCTCGAGATGCCTCAGAGTCTTCCTTGTTCCCTGCTGGATGGAGATGCTGCTATGCATCAGCTCATTAGCTGCTCAGGAAGGAGCTATGTGAGAGACACTGCCATTTCTAATGGCAAGATTTTATACATAGCTTAACACAGAAACATGTTTACACAAAAACAGAAGAGTAAAGGGTAACATTTGGATGGGTTATGGCACTGTTAGAGCTTACTATATTGTCTCGCTCTCTCACTCTCTCTATTTTCTTTAGAACAACTGCATCAGCAGAGAGTAACTGTGGCCCTCCAGGCACTTTTAATACTACAACTCCCATCAGCCCCAACCATCATTACCACTGGTGAGGGGCTGTGGGAGTTGTAGTGTCCAAAGAATATCCAAAGGACCACAATTACCTTCCCCTGGATAAATCTACTTCACCTTCAGTGTCTAATACAAACTGGCATATTAAAGGCTCACCAGTTTTAAAAAAAAAAGTAGCTCAGGAGTGATTTATCTGTGAAGATTCTCAGTAATCCAGGTGAGGTTATCTGGAAGTTGAGTCATGGTAACTGGACTTCTTTCTTGTTAGGTTGAAACATTTCGCTACTCATCCAAGTCGCTTCTTCAGTCAGGAGTGATTGTGTACCATCTTTGTTACTCTGTATTAGTAGTGTGTTGGTTGTCTTTCCTCGTCTGCTACGCACTTCAAGGTTCTTCTCTGTTTCTTCTTCAGCTACCTGGGTTGGAGGCGGTTACATAAATGGGACAGCTGAGGCGGTATACCTCCCAGGTTATGGGCTGGCCTGGGCCCAAGCACCCATTGGATATTCTCTTAGCCTGGTTGTAGGTAAGCTAATGCTATGAAGGCAGCACATAGCATGATCTTCATCAAACTAGCAATGTTAAAACATAAGCCAGTCAAGGTTAATCATTTCACTGAGCCCACAGACCAAATAACTGCTTGGTTGACTGCCCCCTTAGTCTTTTTTTTTTTAATGGTGAATATCTGGGAAGAGGGAAGGATGAGCACCAGAAAGGAGATAGATAGCTTGCAGAGCAGTATGCCACTGGCCTGTATTTAAGATGCTAAAGCCAAGCACTACATCACATCTTGCTGCTGCTTGGTGTTTCTGTTGTTGTTTGTCTTAAGAACAGAAGGAGCTTCAGGGATGTGGGCATTTAATGAAATTATATCATCTTTTGCATTTAATGCAATCTTAATATCATGATTTGACCCATTCAAATCAACAGATTTTATGTGAGTTATGACTAACTGGCTCTGCTCCCAGTAAGTTTACACAGAAGCTATCGGATGTTTGCTTTTACCCTAGCACATTCATACTGATGAGTAGCATTCAATTGATAGTCGGCTGGCAATGACAGCACCACACAATAACAACCATTCCCATGATCATGTTGCCATTTATTTGCAGTAAGGGTTGGTAACAAAGCATTGGACAGCTTGTTTTATTGTAGACAGTAACAACAAAAGCTGTGATCCATGCTAGATACCAATGATCTTACCAACAAATGTAATTTTGTTATGAGCTGCCAGTAGCAATTCATAGATTAAGTGAGAGGGTACCTCACTCCCCACATTTGGGGGTACAGCCCCCCTCTAGGTCAATTAATAAACCATGCATCTATCAAACACTAGATGAAAAATAATAATAAGCACCATTGAATCGGGTGACTGTACTAAACCGGGGAATTCACAAGAATCCAGACTGTTCAATTTCATATTGTCTTTAAAGTGCTCTGCTGATTTCCTTTTTTTATTTTTAAAGTTCTAGTCTATGCAGCTGAATATAATATGAATGTTAGAGTCCTTAGCAAAGAGATTGTTCCATAGCCTTGCATGAGTGTGGGATTTCAATCCCATTTATGTAAAAGGGTGTCTCATTTGTTCTGTCAAACAAAATCATGATCTTATGGCCTGGAAAGGTTTTGCAGATTTTTTAGGAAAATAAACATTTATCCCACAATGGGGAAATAGCTTCCTGTACAACCTCCTGTCATCACTTGATTATTTTTATCTTTTCCCCATCTTGAACGATATTACTATTGTTGTTCTCTATTTTATTATATCGCTTTTATGCCATTTTTTATTGTTAGCCACCCAGAGTAGACTTGGGTCTAAATGGGCGGGGTATAAATGTAATAAATAAATAAATAAATAAAACCATTGGTTTAGACTGAGTCTTGAAGAATGAAGTTACGTTGGACCAGATAACTCATGAAAGCCCTTCCTCTTTTTTATGTTCATTAGTTTTTTGGTGTTTGATATTTCAGGTGGCTTGTTCTTTGCAAAACCCATGCGTTCTAAAGGCTATGTGACCATGTTGGACCCTTTTCAGCAGATATATGGTAAACGGATGGGAGGGCTCATCTTCATACCTGCTCTGATGGGTGAAATGTTCTGGGCTGCAGCCATCTTTTCTGCATTAGGTAAGGAGTGCTGAGAACAATGTCATTGAATGAAGCAGAGATGACAAACTGCTAGTCTCTGGACAAGCATTTTGGGAGTGGGAATAGCTGAGCAGTACAGGCACACCACAAACAAGGAATGGCCAGACCCAGAGATGAGTTCGGGGGCAAACCATGTTTTGAGCAAAGGAGGCACCTCACCCCGATAAGATACAATGGGCTGTGTTCCCCCCCCCCCCCCACGTGGACCACAAGCTACCAGTAAGTGTATGTATTTACAAGCACATGGATGTTTTTGAATACTGTAAGCCACCTTGGGTCCTTTTTAAGAGAAAGGTGGGGTATAAATATTTGAATTAAAAATATATAAAATGCATGCTGACGGGTAGTCAAGTAGTACAAAATATATTAAACAGCCTGTTCAAGACTCAAGTTCACAAAAACATGGCGCTACTTGTTTGTCAGAAAACTGATTGTCAATTGTGGAGCAATGTCAGGCATCCTGGTATTTACAGAAACATTTGAGGAGATTCATCACAAAAGGCTTTAGTTCTACCAGTTCTCTAACTTAAAGAGATTGCTAGTGATTATGTTGGACTCGCAACTGTATTTGTTAATCTTAAGCCATTCCATTTTTGTAACAAAACCCTGAAATCACAAAAGCCAATGTATCTTCTCATTTGTATACATAGTATGATGACCATAGTTGAGATTTTTTTAAAAATCATTATACTACAAGCACGGATCTGTCTGAACAAACCACGTGAAGGATTATGCAGATTTTGAAATGCTGTTTGATGCTTTAGAATTATATATTTATTGTCCAGAATCCAATTGGGTTCATGCAGCGTATATCCAAAACCGCATATCTGATGTGTGTGATCATTCTAGATGGCTATTGTGGGCCCAAACATACACCAGTAATGCATTTGGCCACCACTTGGTTGTGCTCTCAGGCATGTGATAGTAGTGACTTAAGCAACAGGATTTCAGCCAATGATGATAAAATGACGATAAAAAACAATTAAACAAATTAGTCTTTAAAAGGGACTAAATAACAGCCCTTTAAATTATTTAAAATACATTTTAAAATATAAAAAAGACAATGCCCCTGTTAAAACCTTTCCCTTAGCAGCACCTTTCTTATTAAAAGCCTACTTAAAGGATATCAAAGAGGGGGCCAGCCTGGTCTCCCATGGAAGGGAATTCCAGAGCCTGAGAGCTGCCCTCTTGAAGTCCCACTCTCGTCTCCACACCAGGCATGTCTATGAAAGCAATGGGACCGAGACCTTCTCCCAAAATCACATGGGAGATTGGGCCCCTCAGATAGCCTGGACCCAAAGCATTTAGGGTTTTACAGGTCAAAACCGGCCGTTTGAATTGTGCCCAGTAACAGCAAAAATGTGTTTCCAAACATTGTCTTAGCAACTTTTGCTATTGGGTGTTTTTTTTGTTTTTTAACCCCACACAACTGCACACGGAAAGCTTTTTTAAAGTCTTTTTAAAATGAAATTTAGAAAACCAAATCACAACTCCAGCTGTGCTCTGATTAGCTGGAAAGCAATGGGGAGCTTTTAACCATAATTTTATTGGAAATGCTCAAGAGTCTAAGAATAAACTCCATGCTGAGAAGCTGGAAGCTGAGCAGCTTAAACAACTTTCAGGGACTTTGAAATATCTGCTTTCTTTTAAGAGAAGGTTTTCTGTGGCGTTTCACAAGGAGAAAGCCGGCTTTGTGAATTCCTTTTAAACCTGTTATGCTCACAAAAAGACAGCATACAGACTAGCGGTTAAGTGAGCAACCTCTGTTACAAATGTTAAGGCAAAGCACTGAGTGGCTGATATAGACTGAGAAGTAGGACCATGGAGAGCGGCATATCAGAGCCTAAACTTTCTCTGTGAGCCTTCCGATACTAGAAAGGGCCAATAATTCAGTTAGTGCGTGTGTGATGCTGGAATGCATGGTCTTATGGGAAATACACACAGAGAATCTTTGGTGGAAATGTGCAGTAACCCACTTTCTTCAAAGTCAGCCCTGCTGTGTTTGGGGGTCCACCTGGCAGTTGTGCTGAGTGGGGCCCTAGGCTCCAAGTTCTGCCCTGAGGATACCACCTGAATGGGCATGTGCAGATGTTCATAAAAGCCTAAACAAATCTAATGCTACAGAATGAATTTATGCATCACGTATAGACTACAGCCCTTGAATAGCCAGAAACCAAGTTGTGCACCTCTGTCTATGAATCAGCTTACCCAGTGCTGTTATGTGAGGACTCTCTGGTTTTTTAAAAAAATGGGCGGGTGTGTGTGTCACAGAAGTATCACTTTCCTGGAAAATAGCTCTGTAGACTCACCGAAGATCATTACAAGTTAGCTGTTTCTCTTTTTTTCTCTTTCTTTTTCTGGCAGAAGAATAGATGGGGCATTTAGAGGTATCAAATCACAATTCAGGAAGTATTTTCTACCCTCATTCCACCCACCTCTCACCCTCCTCTGAGTCATTCAAGGCAATAGAGAACAAGACTTTCCTCCTGCAGTCCTTTCCTGTAGTGGCTTATGGACCAAACAAGCTGGGAGGTGACCTGCCACTGGCTCTGTGTCCTGTCTGTAGCCTCTTCTTCCCTCTCATTCCGTCCCACCCATCTTTCTGCCTCCTTGAGGAAACAAGATTCTAATCCCACACCATGGGAGAAATTTGAGCAAGGAGACAGAGGGACGAATGGGGCAAAGAGGTGCAACAGTCATATAATATCTGCTTTCTTGTACTGTATTTAAAAAATGGGCAGGATTTTGGATGGGAAGCTCTGTATGAATCCAGGCCTATCTCTATGTTTATAGGTTTAACATTTTGCTTCTGCATTTGTCCTTAATATTACTGTAAGGTGTTTCAGCTATATGAGTGGAATATATTGGCATCATTATTTTGTAATCCCAAGTTGGAATGTTTTTGTTCCCACAGAACTCCCTTTTCCCTCTTTCTTTTTTTCTTTCAGCCCCATGATGTGTTTGTTGCCTCTGTCGTGTTGATGACACCTCAGGCCACGTTGCAGGGAGCTTCTTCCATAGCATCCTGATGCCTTGGAATAGTGATGCAGGGCAGTGGTTGTGCTGCATGACTAAAGCTTGCGAACGTTATTTTTTAAAACTATAGCTCTCAGAGTTCCCCAAGCAGCGTGGCCAACTGGAGGAGGCTGGGAGTTGTAGTTCAAAAAGATAACCTTTCTAACCTCTGTGCCTGGCCAACAGAATGTGCACTGCATGTTCCAGGTCGAACTCTTGGCCAAGGTTTGGGAGTGCTCTGATGTGAAAGGTCCTCCTGATGGCCTATGCCACACATCACAGCAGCCATGTTCATAAGAGATCTTCTCCGGAGGCATCCGCTTTACAAAGAGTTTGTGCACATCAGAATTCAGAAAAAACACAGTGCAGATTAGGTTTTTTAGGGAGTCTGCCTTTAGCCTCGTAATTCTTTACTTTCTCAGAAAAATACAGACTGCTTTTAAAACAGGTAAAATCTGAAGATGATCAATCATGTAAAAATGTACTGCAAAGGCAATAAGGTAGACCAATATCTTTTTTTCCTCTTCCAATCCTAATCTCTCTTGCAGGTGCCACCATAAGTGTGATCATTGACATCAATGTCAATATTTCAGTTGTTATTTCTGCCCTAATTGCAATTCTCTATACACTGGTGGGAGGTCTTTATTCAGTTGCCTACACAGATGTGGTCCAGCTGTTCTGCATTTTCATAGGCCTGGTAAGTCTTTATCTCTGCCTGTGTTCATCCATACAGGACATGTACATATGCACATACATATTCTATTGATAAAGCCAGGGTGGTCTAAATGTAGGAAGCAGATGCTTCATTGAGACCTAACTTATGAGAAAGATGCTGAATGGCTGTGTTGAAAGAAGAGGAGGAGGAGAATGTCTGTCTCAGTCAACTCTTGTAGTTGCTGCTGTGCCTGTATTATCTGTAGGGTGTACTGATGCAACTGGTTCTTGTTTGTTGGTATATTCCACACATTAAACCCATTCCTATTGATCAGAGAAGAATGAAGTTTTCCCCCTATATTTTCCCACTGCTCTCTCACCAGCACCACCCCACAGCAGCCTAGCACGTGCTGCCTGAGGCAGCTGTCCCACTTACCTAATGGTAGGGCTGCCTCCCCCCCGCCCCGCCAGCCACCAATTTCTTAACTGCTATAAAGAGGGAATCATCATTACATGCACACCAAAACCATCTAGGCTTCTACCTACAAATGCCATCAGAATTCTCCCAGAAATACAAATTGGAAACAAATTATGAGAAGACAGGACTCGAGGGAAATATCTGCAGAATTTCGGGAGCATTTAAAAACATTCCTTGAGACCAGTGACATTTCCCCGGCAGCATTCTGCCCATCCTCAGACTATCACCAAATTTTGGCCGAAAGGACCTTTTTTTTCCTCTGAAACCTTAAGGATGCACTGCAATAATGAATGCTGTTCATGATTTCTGTTCACACACTGTGGCTGCTGAAGCAGATTACGCCTTTGTTTTCTGACAGTAGTTCCTAGCTCTGGGTCCCTATTACCTTTCAAGCCTAATTCACATTGCTGGCTTGGGCCTTACATATGCTGTAGGTGTCATTTCAGCATAATAATATCCAAATCAATCAGGCCAATGCCTTAACTGTGCCAAATGAGTGTCACATTCATGTGACAATGGTGCATGAAGAAACAGTGAGTGCCCGTCAATGACCCAGCTCAAGCACTATCGACATGGAAGTGGAAAGTAGCTTCGGATCATGTCACATAGCCTGTTGGTTTTGCCTAGATAGTGTCTAAAGGTAACCACTGATTTGTGGTTTGGTAGACATGTCTTTTTAATATATGTTTAAAATGTCTATAACTCAAGGGTTGGCAGCTTGTGACCTTCCAGACATGGTTGGACTGCAACTCCCATCAGCCTTAGCCAGCATAGTCATGAATCAAGGACGATGGGAGCTGCACTTAAACAAGACTCAAAAGGCCACAAGTGGACCCCTCTAATTAAAACTCTCAATGTATTCTGGCTGTGAAGATTGTGCCGCAAAACATATGAAGAGAATGGGGTAAATCCCACACTTAAACATTCAGGCCTTCATCCATTTTATTAAAAACACACCAATTCGTGTCCTTGCCCTAACAGCTCAGCTTACAAAACACAGAAAATATTGTTGAAGCAATATATTTATTTGATGTCCCCACACCACTCAATGTTTTTTGTGTGTGTGTATGTGTGTGTACTAAATTTTGGTTGAAAGAAATCCTGGTGCCTTCTGTGTTTCCTCAGCAGAACCGCATCTTGGAACTAGTGAACTGCTAAACAATATATAACTGCATCAAATATTATTGTTGCATATCTTTAGGCCCATTATTTTTACTTTTCACTTTTTTACTACAGTGGATCAGCGTTCCATTTGCCATGTCCCATCCTGCAGTAACAGATATTGGGTACACTGCTGTACATGAAGTATACCAAGAACCTTGGCTTGGGTCAATTAAAACACTTGACCTCTTCACATGGTTTGACAATTTCGCCTTACTGGTAAGCATCTCTGTGAGAGGCTATGGCCTATCACCTCTCACTGATTTATTCTGCAAAATTTAAAAATGGTGACAAGGCTAAGCTTCAAAGCGTTATCACTGAATAATCATATGCTTAACTGGAATCACTTCAGTTTTCTAATTATTAGAGAATTGGCTACAGAAAAGCAGGAGAAACATCTTTGCTGGGGTTATCCAGAGGAGCAGGCCACAAAAAATGTGATTTTTTTAAAAGAACTATGACCCTCAAAAACTCTCAGCCTGGCTAGCGAGGAGATCCTGGGAACTGTAGTCCCCAAAACAAAACATCCTTTTCTAAGCTGTGAACATAGAGCTAAATCTAACAATAGTTCGATCTAAAGAAGATGAATGGGAAATAGTATAAAGAGAACCGTTTCCAATACAGAAAGAACCTGCCTACCATCCAAGTTAAAAATGACGAGGGCCTCATGGGGAGGGGAAGTGTGTGATAATTCAAATTCGGTTAAATATAGAGGAATTTGAAGCTCGACTTCAAAAGGTAAGCACTCAAAGCCCTGCAGTTCAGTGGGCATCATGTTGACTTTCATTTGGCTTCAAATTCTTTCCACCCAGTCCATGAAGACATTTGGGGAGTTTGGAAAATTCTCTTTTAAAAACGAACCACATAAAATTCATGCCCATTCCAACCTCTGGGAATCAAGCTACATGGACAGTGGTATATCAGGTGAAGCGTGGGACTGAGACACAGAAGATCCAAAACCAGCATGTGACGCTGTAGCTTTTGGAGTCTTTTGTGCAGGGGTCCCTCTATGAGAAAACCGCTCTGCCTAGAAGAAGAAAAATCGGCTATGGGCCAGCTGGGCCTCTCTTCAGGGGCTACCAATCATTTGGCTGCAGTAAAATGTTAGACTTAGAACGTATCCAAGTGACCGCAGCCATGCCTCTCTGAGCCAGGAATGATGCAAAGGTGACTTCCTGTTGTTTGCAGATCTTTGGAGGAATCCCCTGGCAAGCGTATTTCCAGCGCGTCCTCTCTTCTTCCTCTGCTATGTATGCTCAAGTGCTATCCGTCCTCGCAGCTTTTGGATGTCTTTTGATGGCATTGCCTGCAATACTCATTGGTGCAGTCGGAGCATCAACAGGTACACTGAGTCTCCAGATCCTTTTAACTTGAAACAGTGGATACTAAAGAAAAGAAAATTAACCTAGAGGAGGACTTGGAGAACTTTGAATGCTTCAGATGGTTTGGACTTCAACTCCCATCAGCCTCACCAATAATAAGGGATTATGGGAGCTGTAGCTAGAAAAGCAGGTTAGAGGTGGATGTTCCTTGCTCCTGCTCTAGGGTACATGATTTTAATGATGTTAAAATATGTGTTCTAAAATGCCTCTTTTGGTTTTTTGGGGAATCTTTATTTAGTTTAGAATATATGAGAAATCTGAAATTCCTAATGTGCGGGTAATCATGGTACATACAGTGCCTTTTGACAATCAGTGTGGGAAGATGAGCATATGTGATGTATAATCACTTCACGTAACAGACAGACAGCCCACTGGACAAGGTGTTCCACTGAGCTTTAAGGTCAACCTGCATGTTGTCTTAAGTGTGCCTTTACATTTGATATGTTGTTTTATAAACAGCAACAAAAATGCCCTGAAGTTCAAGAGAGCAACCTAAAAATCAGTGACTAATGCCATACAAAGTTTTAATGCGAGGGGGGGGGGGGGGGGAGTGCTGGACAAGATTTCCAGCAGTCCAGAGGTACTGGTTTATTTTTCTTGCTAGCATTTTGACTTTCCACTCGACTAGCAGGAGTGCTGAACTTGGTTCTTCCTAGGTCTCCTTCAACACTTTAGCCATATGCACTTCTGCTCTTTTTAAAAAACATAACTTATGTTGGTTTCCGAAATCAAGATCAGCTTGGTGCAGAAGCCTGAATTTCCTTCTATGAAGCGCACTTAATAATTCCTGCATGTTTGTATTACAGATTGGAACCAAACTGATTATGAAGGCCTGGATCCCAAGTCAAAAAATGAAGCTGACATGATTTTGCCCATAGTCCTTCAGTATCTCTGCCCAGTGTACATCTCCTTCTTTGGCCTTGGGGCAGTGTCTGCTGCCGTTATGTCCTCTGCTGACTCTTCCATCTTATCAGCAAGTTCCATGTTTGCACGGAATATTTACCAACTTTCATTTCGGCAAAGTGTAAGAGTAAATTGCAACAGGGGTTTTGTGGTGGGAGATGGCAACAGTGCCACAGTTGGTAGCTGGTGACATTCTTAACATGTAAAGGAAAGAAGGAGGGGATGCTCCTGGGATGGGCAGATTTTGGCTTGGGGGATCAGTCTTGAGTTTTATGTGATTCTCGTGGGCTACTAATCAAAACCCTGTGCAAAACTGTGTGTGCACGGGCGCATGTGTAATGGAGTTAATTACCTGCTAGACTTTGTGAGACATGTCCTGAGTTATCAAAGAAAGTGACAACTCCCAGCATTCCAATGCTAATCTGCCAATGCCTATGCTGGCTTTGGAGGTTTGGGAACTATGGTCTAAAAAAAGAGTAATATCTCCCATCTCTGTATATTCAAATACAATCCTATATCAGAGTTACTATAGATCAAGGCTAGGTACACAAAGAATCAAACTGACCAATAATGATGCACTACGTCTTGTAAAGCACAAGGTAAGGAGCAACAGGGATGTTTTATTGTAAAGAAACTTTTCATTTTGCTTGCTATTCACATACTACTGGGAGTCAGAAGCCCTTTCGCATCTATTACAAATCACCCAGAGCTCTACTAGCAGACTCAAGTCTACCATCTGCGTGTCCTTGGAGCATTCCGTTGTTTTTCAGCCACACAAAGCCCTGAAATAAGGAGTTAACTCCACCTACTTTTGTGGGCTTCTCTCCCCAGTCTGTGGGGAGAGAACTTCCCAGGTTCTATTTATGAAGAAAGAGAAGAGTGAAGCAGGGTGGTTTACAATTCAATTTTGCATGATACACACTGCCTCCCTCCCAGCAAGCTGGGTACTCAATTTACTGACCATGGAAGGTTGAGTCAACCTCAATCCAGCTACCTGCGCCCAGGATCAAACTCAGGTCAGACTGCAGTTTAGCCACTGCACCATGAGTACATGTTTATTTGTTTGTTTGTGTTATTTACATAGGTACATAGTATCCAAATTCAGGCAAGTTCTTGTGGCACATAAATCAGAAAATCCCCTAATAATATCAAAGGAAATTATTAGCTGTTTACTGCCCTTTCATGGCATCCAAACTCTTCTATTTCCATAATCACTCCATTCAGATACGACATTTTAACACTGTCAATTCTGAAACAGAAAACTGTTAAGTCCAATGGATGCTCTAAAGAAGGGTCTTTGTTTTAGCTTGTGTTTTATATATATAAAACCATGGTCTGTCACCGAGCAGACGGCAGGAATAATCTAGAATGCAATACAGGAATTTCAGCTTCCCCCCCCCCATCAAATTTATGCCAAACAGCAACAATTTGCTACATTCAAATTATTTGTACCAAGTAAAATATTGCCTGCATATAAAGATAAGGCATGCTTTGGGCATTAAAGATAATCCGTCTGGCCTGTTTCATACCTGGAAATGATACTTTTGAGCATGCTCTAAGGAAACTTCATGAGATTTTAGCCCCTTCTCCTGCCTGGCTCCACAGTCAGATGCAGATGAGGATCAAAAGAGGCTAGGTGTTTCTATGGCTGATGTGCTGAAACAGGCAGGTACATCGCCAGAAAGGTCACTTTTCCCCAAACTGTCTGAGCAGAAAAAATATATATCACTGATAAGCAGGGGATGATACAAATTTGACCTCTTTTTTATTTTTTATTTTTTTAAGGTCCCATTCTGCATAGAATTATACCATTTTAGAAAGCTGAAGAGGGCATAACTGAATATTTTAATTTTCCTTAAACTAAAAGCCTCTGAAGGGAGAAAGAGACCAGGTGGAAATTTTTCTATATGCATTGAGAGATGTGTGTATATTATTACTTCTCAAATATTCCATTTCCTCATCTACTCTGTGATGTTGTTTTTTACCAGAAAGGACCTAATAATCTAATTACGTGTTGTCAAGGCGAATGTGACTTATGGCAACCCTTCTACTACGTAATATTTTTCAGGCATATTTTCAGAGGTTGAACAAGTTACCTTTAAAAACAAAAAAACAAAAACCAGTAACTCCCCAAATCCCTATCCAGTACCAACATTTCCAAGCCCTGGCTGCTCAGCTCTCAGGGTCCAACAATATGAAGTCATTTCCCGTATCTCTAAGGCTCTTTAATTGATTAATACTTGGGGAATGCCAAGTATCAAATCCTGGATGCTTGGGGACTTGCTAAATGTCAGGATTTTATCAGGTCAGTTGAGGTATGAATCATGATTATCCTAGATTTAATGAAATTTATCTGTCTGTCTGTTTGGTAAATTTGAATCTATATGATTATTTTTCTTTGTGATTTAAAGAACAGTAATAGAAAACACTAAAAATGGTTCTTGTTTCTTACAGGCATCGGACAGAGAAATAGTTTGGGTCATGCGTAGTACCATTTTTGTGTTTGGAGCTTTGGCAACAGCGATGGCCTTACTAACTCATTCAGTGTATGGACTCTGGTACCTGAGCTCGGACCTGGTGTACATCATCATCTTCCCTCAGCTCCTGTGTGTCCTTTTTGTCAAAGGAACGAACACATACGGAGCCATTGCCGGATATTTGTTTGGCCTCCTGCTCCGAATCACTGGAGGGGAACCGTATCTACAGTTGAAACCCTTGATTTTCTATCCTGGTTGGTACAAAGACAATGATCGATACGTTCAGCGATTCCCTTTTAAGACCATGGCCATGCTGACCTCCTTCCTCACGAATATCGGAGTATCCTACCTAGCAAAATACTTGTTTGAAAGTGGCACTCTGCCACCCAAATTAGACCTTCTGGATGCTGTCGTGGCAAAGTACAGTCGAGAGAACATGGACAAGACGACCCTTGTGAAAAGCGAGAATATTGTCCTAAATGAGTTGGCACCTGTGAACCCTCGACACAGTTTGTCTCTCAGCTCCACCTTCACAAACAAAGAGGCCCTCAGTGATCTTGACTCAAGCCCAGAGGTATCCGTTGCAGAAGATAAGTGACAGGGACCCAACCAAAGAGAAATGCCGCTTTCACACACCCCACAGCGGAACAGGGTATGCCAGGAGGGGAGTTCAGAGGCTTTTCTAAAAAAGAAGAGAAAAGAGGAAATGGAGGGGAAACATCAAGCCCCTGCACAATCCTCTTAGTCCATCTATAGGAACAGGAATAGTCTGTGGAATAAATTGTTACGCCTATTATAAAATGTGTTGGGTAAACTATATAGTATCTTATTCCTCCAGCGTTTGAATGAAGCAGAATGCTATTTAACTAATAGAGTGGCCACATATGCATTGCCAAGAAAGAGGAAATGCACCACTAAAAATGTGGGCAAAAGAAAGGCAGGGATTTTCATAAAACGTATGTACTTATAAATGCAGAAATACTTAAAGTAATTTGAACAGAAATACAATATATTTCACTATAGACTGGCTGGGTGGCCAGGATGCCTACACAGTCTGCTGCCAGGTACTGTTGATCTGAAACTTCCAGGCTCTGCTGCCTTCCATCCTTAGGGGTCTTTTTTTTTCTCTTTAAATAGGGCTTAAGCTGGACAGACTTACAAATGGAAGACTGACCGTCTTTAAAATGGATCACTTTCCCCTGCAAATTAGCACACATGACCACCCTGGGAGGTTAAGGAAACATTTTGAGGGAGAATTTTGAAGTCACAATGCGGGAGGATACTTCTGTCTAGGCATCTGAAAGGTTCAGTTGAACCCACAGTGAATCATTGATGTCTGGTGGGAATGACAAGAAAATTAATCCCTACCTACTGATGAGCAGAAGCTCTATGGCTGGGTTATCCCATTTCATTCTATAGGGTGATACTGAAATGCTGAATTCAACGTAAAGTTTAACTATGGACTAGAAGGGCATTTGTAATGCAAACTCCCTTCTTTGAAAAATGCCAAGTCTGCTGAATGTGGATCAAGCATGAAATGGGGTTTACCCAAATCCATGTATCTAGCCAGCTTCCCCTTTTCAGTCTACTCTCACCATTGAATATACACACGCCCCCCCAGCAGTAAGGATCTTAGCTTTGCAAAGGAGAATCAGGTAATCTTCATTAGGGACAGCTTGCTAGAAAACAAGCAACCTCATGGGGCATATAGCTTTCTCTGCCTCCCGAACTGCATTGGAAGCCAGGGAAAAAAACAACACATGTTACAGATCACAACCAATGTTTCCCGTGTGAAGTTTAGTTCAGGAAGCAGAATAAAGTGGAATAACACTCCAAGCAGCCATTTCCAGCCATTTCAATAGAGTTACTCAAAATATCCAAAATGTTTTTTTTAATGTGACCTGGGAAGAGGTGAGGTTCAGTGCTTGGCAAGTAACTTTCAAGAAAAATGTGCATAAGGACATGCAGAAGCCATCCATGTATGGGCCATTGTAGGG
This sequence comes from Intellagama lesueurii, assembly GCA_037013535.1. NCBI lineage: Eukaryota > Metazoa > Chordata > Lepidosauria > Squamata > Agamidae > Intellagama > Intellagama lesueurii. The sequence continues at coordinate 98,821,320 of JBAJHW010000003.1, forward strand.
TGATGCTGTGGAATCTAGAGCATCATCCTACCACTCAGTTCTGGCTGGCTTTAGCATTTCATTATATGTATTTTTTCTTGTCACATTCTGTAGGAGAGGATTTACTCAACAAAAGTTACTTTTCAACATAAAATCCATTCCACATACACAGTGCTAGCACATCATGGGAAAGACCAGCTGAAAGTTGTATTCCTGGTATGCTAGTCTGGTATGTTTACTAAGCATATTTTATGTTGGAGAGCATTCAGAGTTTTAATACCTTCACTTGCAGTCTGAAATGGTAACTCCTCAAAACAGATACCTCCTCCAGGACTTCTACTCACTATGCTGTATTACTAATTAATTAAGTACTTGACTGCAGATTACAACAGGGACACTTCATCCAAACCGTGGCTTTCTATAAAATCTCAGCTTCAGTGCTTGTGTTTCACGTATCCCTGTATCACTAGTGGCAATCCAGAGGATTGGCAAATTGCTGTCATTTGTGCATTTACTTGACTAACCACATGCTTTGTGCATAAATATGGTTTTACTGTACTCTTAACCAAGCTGCCCATCAAACTGTTGAGTATGCCTGCTCCATCTTGGATCTAACATTACATATGCTTGCAAAGTTGTTGAGATCTGTTCACGCCTTCTATATATATAGAGTGAGGGATATCTGCTTTAAATTTCATATATGTGTGACCTGGAACATTCTCATATGCTGACATTTGTACGTTTTCCAAATTCTGCAGTCTCATTCACAATAGAAAAATACTTATATTAAGGATGCACATTTATGTGGATTTTAAGGGAAAGTATGGACAAAAATACATTGTGTATAAGTGTACACACTAAGAAAAGTGAATACAAAAATGCATATATTAGGATACCTTTTTCTGTGTTTCCAAACTGAACTCAGTGCAGGCCTACACATACCTGAAATCAAGGAAATGAGAAATTCAGGGAAATCAAAATTGGTAGAAATTCAGTGAAATCAAAATTGGTAGATTCACCCATCTCAGCATAGGCTTTTGGCTATTCTGAGATAGGAAGGAATCTCAAATTTATCAGTATCCAACCAGAACAGTTATCTGGTAAAAGTGATTTCACTTTTAGGAGAAGAAGAGAGGGGCACATTACTGTAACTGGTGCTCCACATCAATCCGTCATCAATAAAATTATTTTCTTTCGTATGCGGTAGCTAATTGTTTCCAGGGTGGGGACAGGATTTGTTAAGTCAGGGAAAGTCTTTTTAAACAGTGGCAGTGGCTTCATCTGCATCCTCTTCCTTGTGAACTGGAGATGAGGCTGGGAGGAGGAAGAAACAAAGATTAGCTGTGCTATTAACCCCATACCAGCATGTTGTTAATGCCTCTCTTGCACAGGCTGCCTGCTCTGGTCATCAGGCTCCTCCTTCCCTTTCTGATTTCCAGTAACAAATGAATTGTATTCTACCTAGTTATTTGAGAAGATCTGTGAACTGAGCCAAGTCTCCCTTGCTCTGTTTTTTCAGTCTCTAAAAAAGACTGCCTAGAAGTATAACAGTTCTATGAAGAAATCAATTTTGTTTACAATATAGTCTTTCATGAAGTACTTAGAGTACTGTAAAATGTGAAATTTAAAGTTATTTTAGCTATTTGATACAAAGCATAAGGTTCTTACACTAGGATGAATACAATCACAATTTCCTACCTCTAAATGGTGGCAACCAGTAGAGGGAAGAGTTATTATATAAATACATTCTACAGCAATAATTTGAACTGAAAACTGATTCTAAGGAAGAAAGATAGAAGGAACCCATCGCTTGTCACTAGAGCTGTGCAGAGGCCTTCCAATGCAGCTGGAAGGCCACTACAAGGCTTTAGAATGTATCTCGATTCAGTCTTGAGCAATTGGCATCCCATCCACTTTGTTTCGTGCCCTGGATCTAGGGCAATTTGTAACCGTCCTACTGGAAAATGGTTGAAATGATTTGTGCCCCTTCCAATTCAGATTCTGCTCTGGACACAAAGTAATTTTTGGCCATTCCAAAAATTTTGATCCAGACTTCATAGAAATCAATGCAGATCACGCAATTCAGTTTGGAACGGATGATTTTTCCAAATCCAGGGCACAGCCCTACCAAATGTAAGGGGAAGTAGTTAAAATGGGTAGGGGACTTGTGCTGGTCTTCCACCAATGAGTGGAGGGAATTCCACACTGGAGAGGAGTGGAAATTCTCCACCACCCAAGATTCCTTTGAGTGGTCACCAGTTCTCCCCAATCATGATGAAGTATTCTTTCAAGAAAGAAAATGATAGCTGCCAACAAGGGTGCCATTTTGTCCCTCTAATCCTGTTGGATATTATTAGGAAGAAATGACAGCTGCCAGTTAATAGTAACCAGGAAGAGCAGGCCTACATTTCTGTGAAAGAAACAGTGAAGAAATGACAATAGAAAAGCTAGTTTTGAGTCTCCCCAAAGCATCCCTTCTTTTTTCTCATTAGAAGAGCACATATTGGACATAATAATGTGATTCAGAGATATCCAAAAGCTTTTAATAATAAGCTTCCCTTGGTAAAATGTTTTTATCACCACTGGCACTTGCTCAACGTGGGATGACTCACCCCTCCATTTTGAGGCTGTCCCCCTCCGGACTCGGACCACAGGTTGCTGCAGCCTTTCAGATGCTGTAAGGTTGGGGTCGGGGTGGGGTGTTCCCAAGACTTTCACCTGTTTTTGAAATCCACTTTTAAAAGCTTTAAAATTGAAAAGTGTAGATGATTAAATGGTCAAGTATTTCATGGAGTTATGCCCATTCCCTTCTGCTGGTGGGCAGAGGTGTGTGCACCAGAAAACCAGATCTGCTAGCTTTAAACTAGCTTTCTGCCCTGAGATGAGGTGCAAAACAGTGTCCCAGTTTACTAGTGTTCACGTAAGCTTCATTTTCTGTTATTGCTGGCTTCAGTAACTGGAATGGGGAAGCTCTTTTGTATTTTACCTCAGCTGCAAAATGTCATAGGTGGGGGTCTGATTCTAGGGCAAGTTGATCCTTATCTTTTGAACCAGAATTTCTTATACCTAAATTTTCTTCATCAAGAAAGAAGCCATCAGGTTGCTGTTGCTGTTATTGCAGTCATTCTCTTTGTCTGTCTGTCTGTCTCTGTCTGTCTTTTGTTTTTTTATCAATCCAGCTAATGAAGAAATTGCGTTGCTTTGCCTCCACTTTAAATCCCCTATTGCTGGGCCGTGGAAAAAATTAGAGTACAAGGAAGGCCTGACATTTAATAAATAATAGGCTTCCTACGTGTTTTATGGGAGATGAGTGCATGGACCTTCTCATGTAATCTTGTTGAAAAGCAGCCCAAGCAGCAATGCAAAAGGTAGTGTCAATCTTTGTCCCCCACACACCCATATACAGTGACAGCCTGATGAAACTTGCCCCCACTGAGCTACTATTAGCTGCAGGTGGGGAGATGATGCTACCTATACAGGCAGCTGGACTGTGCCTGTGTCTTTCCAGTTCAAGGGACAATCACCGCTCCAGGGCTGACTTGAATTGGGGATGCAGTCAAAGGGGAATGGGACAGACCTCCTCATCCTGTAGCCCTCATTTGAGTAGAAGACAATTACATTGAGAAATCACATAGCATACATTTCTGGTCCCAAATAAATGTAGATGTGATAATGAAGTTTGGTAGTCTTCAAAAATCTGGTGCCCTTTAGCTGTGTTGGACTACAATTCCCATCACTCTCTTGCAGTGTTGCCATGTAGTCCAACAACTATGGAGGGAATCAGATTCGGGGAGACTGGCGTTTCTTTTCTGTTTCTCAGAACAATTTGATTCAGAAATGAAAATTTCCTTCCCAAACTACTTCTTTAGTCTAAGGAACGGAAGAGTTCTTTAAACCAAAGTGCACTTTGAAAGCTATGCTATCCCACCTCCTTCAGGAGTGGAAATGTACAGTGAATTCCTGTAAATGTGTTTTCCCCAGAACCAGAGTGAAACTAGAACACTTTGTGCATTTTTCCATACATTTATTTTTTGCACTTTTGCACATTCCATATAGTCAGTAAATAGCAGATCTGTGCATTCATGTGCAAGTTTGTCATGGGACAGCTACCACAAATCATCTCCTTGTTGGACACCAGGAATATCTGAATAGCAGGAAGGAAGCAGAACTGTTTCAAGTCTGTTGCATTTGGTTCACCCCGAAACTAGCTCAACAAGATAAACAGAAAAGCACTGACATTTTACAACACCTTCTATGGAGGATCCCTCAAAGTAGATAGTCAGTAGGTCATTGGGCTGTCTCATTGCACCACATCACCTGTAGTTATCACTTTAAATGAATGTATGAACATACAAGGTGCACTCTAGCAGCTTTCTCAACCCTCCAGGTGTTTTGAGCCACAGTCCCCATTCATGCCTGATAATTGTGCACACTACCTGAGCTAACTGGATCTGTAGCCTAGAACATCAGGAGAGCACCATGTTAGAGAAGAGTGGCTTATAGGTCTCTGCGTGGCTGAATAGCTCAGTGGTTTAGGTATCTGGATGCAGAGGTAGAGGTTGGGAGTTCAATTTACCACTGTGGCTCCTGTGAGTAGAACCGGCTTGTGTGGCCTTGGGCAAGCTGCACAGTCCTAGGGCACCTTCAGAAGAAGGGAATGGTAAACCGCTTCGGAGTACTCTCTACCTTGAATACTCTGAAGAGGGTCACTGTATGTCAGAATTGACTTGATGGCACATTATTATTATTGTAGGTCTCTGAGGAGAAAGACTTTATCGAATTACTGTTCACAGCACTGTCTCCCTGCTAAAAAGAGAGAGAAAGAATCTCTAATTCTGTAGGCCAAATGTGACGTTTTTTAGACTACTGTGTATGTGTTTTCATAAGTTGCTTGTGGAAGTGAAGAAAGAGCTGTAAGGGTTATAGCCTAAAAGTTTGTTTTCCATACATAGGAAAGTGAGAGAACTTGCAAGAAACAGCTTAACTCATGTGCTGTGTTTGCTTATGGCCATAGAAAGTATTTAATCTATATACATGAAATCTATGGCCATGTATTCACCAAAAAAACCCACTTTCTTCACTCCCCTCTCCAAAGGGAGATTTTAGGAGCTGTAGTCCATGTAACTTTTCCAGCCTCTGAGACTGAATCAAGTTCTTGCATCTTAATTGTTGTTTTGCTTATCCACACCACCACCACCCAATGTGTGGGAAAATGAAACTCCTTATGACATCTGATATCTAGGTATGGTTATTTATGTCCAAGGCAGCAGTACCACATGGGAAAATCAGGTGGCGGATGCTGGGTGATACGGAGGAGCAGCTGAGGCAGCGGCTGCCACCCTCCCCTGCCCATTCCCTTCTGCTGGTGAGCAGAGGTGTGTGCACCAGAAAACCAGATCTGCTAGCTTTAAACTAGCTTTCTGCCCTGAGATGAGATGCAAAATGGTGTCCCATTTTACTAGTGTTCACGTAAGCTTCATTTCCTGTTGTTGTTGGCTTCAGTAACTATTTCACCTCTGCCGCAAGATTTCATAGGTAGGGTCTGATTCTAGGGCAAGTTGATCCTTATCTTTTGATCCAGCCCTGCAGCAGCCTGCTGGTGTTGCAGATTCGTTCAGCAGAAGGAGCTCTTGTCAACTACAGAGATGGGGAGGAGCCACCGTTAGTTCAGTCCAGCCAACCATTGGGCGAACAGAGTGGTCCCACAAGCCAGCTACTAGTAGTGACACTGTCTTACACAAGCTATGAGCTGAAAAGCTCTGTCTTCTCTGCAGCAAGACCGGCCTTATTGTTAGGTAGGGTGAGGCAGCTGCCTCAGGTTGCTGAAAAGTTTGCAAGTTTTCAGGTTGTTTGCTATTGTCATATTCTTTTTTTAGTGCCAGGTAAGAGGAGGGGTATTTGCGGAATTGTCTTCCTTCTGTGCCCAAATAATTTCACAACTCATGGGGATCATGAGTGCAACTACAATGCACAAAGATTTGAGCCCCCAAAAGCGATAATATGTTGTACGTGTATATGATTACATCTGTATTTTACGAACATTACCAGAAACTGAATTGAATGTATCCTTAAAAGAAGTTAATCAAATAATGCAACAATCAGTTTTTTAGGATTTTATTTTCAGAGTGTAACTGTTCAATATATGAAATATATTTCAAATAATCTAAGTCCTAAGACAACAATGGTCAATCATCTGTCTACCCATCAAGCTGAGTTGATCAAGTAAAATGTGCAGCTAACCAGTATATAATTGTAAGTCTGCTATTTAAACAGGGTAGTAGTCGTCGGTGTTATTTGTTAACAGATGTATATTTTTATCTGTCTCAGAAACATGTTTAACAAATGGCTAAATCAAATAAGAAACACACTGTTGATGTATATGTTTTCTTTCTGTGTGTGTTAATATATTAAATAACACCCAAGAAAATTCAGAGGAGAAAAGTAAAATATTGTCTAGTTTTGATTTCATTTTTGTCTAGGTATTAAAAATATACATTTATTTTATTATTAAACAGTGGAGTGGTGTGTATGATATCTAAGGGGAATTACTGTGGATATGAATCACTCTGCTTTTAAAACTTGAAAGGAGGTAGCTTAATTAACAGGTACAAAGACTTTCTGGAGATGGTATCTCCAAGCCCTCACAGTTGGAAAAGTTGAGATAGGACATGGATTAGAACATTTATTTTAAATAAACACTGTGATTTCGAGGACATGTTGTTATAGCAGTGGTTTCCGTTACAACTTCCAGAATCTTTGACCCTTCACCATGCTGGCTGGAACTTCTGGAAGCTGAAGTCAAGGAACAGTGGGGGACAACTGTTTTACAGAGTGTTGTGAATAAAGCAACCTATGTGATGTTAATTCATTTTGTAGATATCACAAGGAACAGCACCCATTCAGGTAACTGATAGGTCATTGAGAGTGCATTTAGTATTGGTGTACCTGCGAAGGAGAACTCCATTACCAGCTGGGTCTAAGTAACAGCCTGGCAGCCAGTGTGATGAAGTATCAAGAGTCCAATTGGCTGGGGAAGCAAAAGCCATTTCTGCATTTTCTGGTACAAGTAGCACCGAAACTCAGGCAAGTAATTTGGGCAGGCTCCTTAAGCTTAAAAATCTAGTTATTTCCTTTGATGGGCATTTACAAACACAATCCACAAACACAGAAACCAGACTTCTGACCTCAGAATTCAAGATGTTATCTGTGAAGTATCTGATAACCTTAAATTAACCTCACAGAGTACCCTACTTTTGTCTCAGCTCATCTTTCCTTTCCTTACTAATTACAGTAGGCATTGCTTCTCTAATGGAGGATAAAATATGTCAGATTGTAGGAGGACAGCCAGCAGTCAAAGGGCTGTGCTTTCTGTGAGGACTGGTTTATTTGCAATAGCACAGAGAGAAGCTTTTCGTACTTCATATACCATGCAAATTAGCTTGCTTTGCTTTGTGATTGTTTTTCAGGTCTTAAGCACAGAGCACAGAATTCTTTTGAAGCCTAATTTTTCAAATATGAAACTATTTGAATGATGGCTCTCCTACATCAATATGCTTTCAACTTCAACCATAGACTAGCTAGCATATACACTGCTACTGTATGTTGAAAAATACCAAAGGCAAGATATTTTGCTGCCTGAGGCAAAAGACAATATGCTATATTTTTCTATTGTATACACAGAAGCAGACTGGACTGGCAGCTGAAACGTACTTTGACAATAGGAATGTCAGTTTAGAAGGTGCACACACCGGTGTGCAGCACATACAGTGTTGTCCTCTGTAAGACTGGAAAGACTGGAGGCACAGGAGAAATAATGTGGGGGGCTGTCACCGTTGCTGCTCTGCATCAGCGACCAGAGATAGTTCTCCCATTCTGTTTAATGGTAGACCCAGCTCTGTATGAGACACACCAGACTTTTTTCCACAATGCAACAACCACTTATATTAACTTCTAAATAATGAAACATCAAGTAATTTGAACAAAATTTTGTTTCTTCTTTTAATTGTACAAAAGTGAACTGAAATATCACACTGTTTGCAACCATGCAGCTGGAGCGAAGGCAATGTGTACAATATTTCTGTGGTGGCCGATATGCGGCTCTGAGCAAAGAGTAAGGCGAGGAGTACTGGAAGCAACTGAGTGGGTAAGACTCAGCCGGCACTGAAGACAATGCCTGTCTTTGCACTGGGAACAGCAGACAGAGGCAGAAGGACATTCTCATGGTCCCTAGACTGTCCTTTACCTGCTTTGACCTATGTTGATTTGCTTTTAAGCTCGACTGATATTCTTAGGTTTGCTGATATCATTTCCTTCCTTTCCACATTTCCTTCTTTACTCTCCCTAGGAGAGGACAGAGGGTACATTTTGCATTTGTTCCAGACCAAAGAGTGGGCACCCACGGTTCCCTGCACCTCCACCTAAGTCAGCTAGACCTAGGATACCTACTGTCTTTCCCAGCTCAGTGTCTTTCTCCAATAAATATTAGCTTTCTCAGGGTACCACTAGATGGGGATTTGTCATGCGGTTCAGTCTGCTCTGGGGATGAGCTGGTCCACCCTTTTCACAAATCAGGCTGACCCTGATGCACGCCTAGCCACACCTTTGGTGGTTCCTATCAGGGGCTACTGTTTTTTGGGTGCAGGTAGAATCACTCCATTTTAGTTCAGCTCCAGCACTTGATGGTATTGAGAAATTGAAATTGAAAGCTGCTTCCCTCCCCTCCTTGGAGTGGGAGAGGGGGGGAAGCAAAGTTTTTTTTAAAGGCCTTATAAGATAGCACTGATGTGCTATACCTCTTAGGAAAAAAATTGAAGAAAACTGAAAACTTCCTCCCAGAAAGAGGAGGAGACAGAAATAAGGTTGCTTGAGATGCCATTTGGTTTCTTGACCCAAAACATACCAGGATTGCACCAGATGTCATTCTGCACCTTTTTTGTGATCCTATTTAGCCTGATGCAGCCCACTCCAGTTTGACTATCTAGTCACACCCTTATTTTCTTAAATGTGCTTTCTTTCCAAAGGGGGAAGTGTGCTTTGCTAACCATTCCAATATTAAGGGGCTGAATCCCAAAGTTAACCTAGCTGCCTGCTCTGCTATCAAGGAGGAAGGAGAAATAAAACTAGTGTAACAATGTTGTGGAGTAGGTGCAACTTGTCCTACCTGGATGGAAATCTCAGAGTGGGTCCCTTGTCCAGCTATGGCAGTCTGTTACCAGCTTCTCAGCTCTCCATCATTGTCCTTTATGTTTACTATTAAAACAGATCATGGTTTGCATGTACTAAAAATCAAAGCAAGCCAGGCTGCAGCTTTGCTTTCTCATGAGATTTCTTTATTCCATGCCCCACAATGCAAACGCAATGTAAATTTGCAGTGTAGCTCAAACAGAGAGTAATGAACCTGCCAGTTGTGTTATGACAGAACATGTCATAAAACCAATATTTAAAAAAAAAACAGAAAGGAAAAAAAGAAAACACTTGCATTAATACAGAAAGCTTGACAGTTCAAGTCCAGGCTGCCATATCAGGAGACTGTGGACGGTTTCCTTTTCTGAGTGAAGTAATGAAGATAAACAGCTATGACTGACTGCTTGATGAATTCCAGAGATGGTAGGGTGATAAATAGCAAGTATCCAATTAGCTGAGGTAGGTACAGAGTGTAATTTGATTCTGAAAAATTAAAGTCAGTTTAGAAATACATTATTCTTGATCATACACTCAGGTGGTAAGTAGAGATGGGGACGAATATAAAAACGGATCGGGTTTTTCGACGAAAATAGCTGATTTGTTAAATATTCATCCCTTCATATTTGTGGGTTCCAGAGACCCCCACAAATATGAAGGGATGAATATTTACCCATTTTTATTCGTCCTTCATATTAAAAAACAAAACCAAAAAATACACCATTGTGCCTACCGGCCCCCGATCAACTGATCAGTGGGGGATAGGCAGCCACCAACCCACACAGCCACCCAACCCCACAGCCTACCTTCCCACCCCCTTCCTCTCCCTACCTTAGCCCTCCCCCACCCCCACCAACACCCCCTTCCTATTAAAAAAACAACACCATTCTGCTTACCGGCCGTCGATCAGCTGATCGGTGGCAGATAGGCAGCCATCCCCCTCCCACAGCCAGCCACCCTAACAGCCTACCCACACACACACCCTTCCTTTCCCTACCTTAGCCCCCACCCCACCCCCACCGACACCCCCTTACCTTAATCGCTGCTGCCGAGGTCTCCTTCTGACCTCCCAGCCATGCCTTTAAAAAGGGAGACTGGCTGCCCTTTGCAAAGATGGCAGTTGCGGCTTCATTTAGGGTAGGGAAGCTGCAGCTGCCATCTTTGCAAAGGGCGGCCTGGATTCCTTCCCTCGTACCATGGCAGGGTACCACGAGCTTATTTTCCATAAATCTATAACCTGGATAAGATTTCATACGTCTTGAGCACCTTAGAAATGTTTCTGGACTACGACCCTCAGCCGGCACAGCCACTGGCATGTGGAGCCTTGCTTCTCTTAGCAAAGCAGGCATTAAGGCACATGGAGTTTTCCCGGAGGAACGGAAAGGTGAGAAGCCTAGTTTTCCTTCTTCTTTATCTCCCATTTCTGAGCTGCGTTTGTTAGACAGAGAAACAGCAGCCTTGGAGATGATAAGGGCAGGAAGAGAGACCTTTATTAGGATCAACCGATCAGATGATGCTTCCCTAGCACTCAGCAAAGGAGAGAAATGGAGGCAAGCTCATGCAAAGTGAGGAGACACGTTTTCAGGTTTGGTGGGTGTCAAGATGTGTCACCTCTAAAGGGAAAGATAGGTTGTGTGCTTGGGAGGGAAGAGAGAAAGGACTTGAAAATCTTTGGTACTGTGCCTTCAAAGAGTAAATTAATCAAATAAAATACTGCATTAACCTGAATCCCCTGAACTTAACCTGACATTGTCATAGGCAGATACAGCTCCAGAATGCCTAGCAATAGGGATCCCTTGATGCTTCACCAGGCTCCACCTCTAACACAAGGCCTGTAGTTGGGGGTCAGGGGGATCCAGCCTTTAAAGTGCATTTAAATTTCTCTTACAGAAGAAACACTGACATGGTGAAGTCTTTGTTGTGACTGCAGTTAAGGTGGTGTATATCAGCATTCCCCAACCTTTTTCGGACCGCGGACCGGTTGAGGGGTACGGACTCCATGCGCGGACCGGTTCGGGGGCGGGGGCACCCCTGCGCTCACGGGTGGGCGTGTCACCCCTGCAGGTGGGCGTGTTGAGCTTGTGCGCATGAGTGACACGCCCCTCATGCTCGTCCGTGACGCGCCCACCTCTTGGGCGAGCCCGGGGGGGAGGCAGGCTCGCAAGGGAGAGCGGGCGGGCTGTCAGGGCTGCACGGAGCCCTCCTCGCCTTGCCCCATCGCCCTGCGCTCCCGGCCGACAGAGCCCGGGAAATTCAAATGGCCTCCCCACCGGGCTCCTGCCTCCTGCCTCGGGGTCTCTCCGTGCTGCTGGCTTTCCAGCCAGGCTGGAAAGCCAGCAGCACGGAGGGATCCCACGGCTGGAGACAGAGCCCGGGAAATTCAAATGGCCTCCCCACCGGGCTCCTGCGTCCTGCCGCGGGGAGGCAGGCTCGCAAGGGAGAGCGGGCGGGCTGTCAGGGCTGCGCGGAGCCCTCCTCGCCTTGCCCCATCGCCCTGCGCTCCCGGCCGACAGAGCCCGGGAAATTCAAATGGCCTCCCCACCGGGCTCCTACCTCCTGCCTCGGGGTCTCTCCGTGCTGCTGGCTTTCCAGCCAGGCTGGAAAGCCAGCAGCACGGAGGGATCCTGCGGCTGGAGACAGAGCCCCGTGGGGAGGCCATTTGAATTTCCCGGGCTCCTGTCTTCAGCCGCTGGGTCCCTCCAAGCTGCTAGCTTTCCAGCCGGGCTCTGGAAGGCCGCGCCGCCGTTTGCACAGGCGCACGAGCACACGCGCAGGCGCAAACAACCTTTGTGGGGGTGAGTGCATGCGGGGGGTGGGGCGGGAGGTCTGTCTTGGCGGCCCGGTCGGGCTTAAGCCACGGACCGGCAATGGGCTGTGGACCGGGGGTTGATGACCTCTGGTGTATATGAATAAAGCAATCAGCATAAATGTAACTTCCCAATTTTGCTGTGTTTTGATCCTCCATGGGCTGAGTAATCAGATCAGTCTATTAATGGAAGAGTTGCTTATTCTCAGAAGAGAAACATCTCTATCTACGTTAATCAAAAGGTACTGCCTTACTTGCCTGACCTTTGGTTTCTGTCTGCCAATCAGTTTGTGTTTTCTGAATGGCAGCATGCCATTTTTATTTTTATTTTTTTGCAAGTGCAGTGTAAGCAGATTATGTGGCGGTAATGTGACTTTGATTAAAGAAGACCTAGATCACTCTGGGCACAGGCAATGGAATAGGTTTAAATGCACAGGCAATGCATTTAAACCTATTCGTCTTAAATGCAGATGCTGGTATGAATCCAGCAGTGTCATTTGACCATGAGGATGCCCGGACTCTTTAGAGCTTCTGTGCAAAACCTTTCCAAGGGACTGGGAATCTGACAGAAGAGAGGCAGGATTTGTTAAAAATTTGAAATTCTGGATGGCACGATGCCTCTCCAATGGGCAAGAACACCTGCTTGACGATATGGATGAGACACGCAGAGGAATGGAGCCCCCAAGGCTTTGACGGCCTAACCATCTTCACAGCAAACTGCAACTTACCAACCCAGTGAAGTCTGACTCCTGTATTGGATCATTACTGAAGCTGGGCTTAGTCACCATGGGTGGGATTTTTGCATATCTTGGACCACAGATCTCAACATTTCTGTTGTGGGAGCTCTATCTGACAACAGACACAGATATATAAATATAGCTCACCTAGGACAAAAATCTCAAGTGGAAGGCTTCCAGGTTGAGTTAGACTAGCCCCTCCCAAGCTTCCTGCTCCTGCCCCAGTGACAGCTGGGAGCTTTCTTTCTTAAGACACAGAAATGGTGTTCTGGTTTATAAAAACAGTATAGAAAATTATTTTGTCTCATCCCAAAAGCTGAAAACTTTGTCACTTTGTCCCCTTCTACAAATTGGTTGTTGTTGTTATGGGCCGTCAAGTTGCTTCTAACTTGGGACTGTTCCAGGAATGAGGATCTTCATCTGTGTTTTAGAATGAGCGTTGGCAGCATTTTGCTAACTATTCTGCACTAAAAACAAACAAAAAAAGTGTGATAGGTGCTTCTGGGTAGCTGAGAAAGGAGGCATTGCACTTTTTGCAACTGCAACCTGTAAATACAGGATGGCAAACAGTCAGACAAATGTTTCCCTGAAGGGCTTTTAGGGAGCAGAGGCCTTAATGAGCTCATCACTTCTAAGAGCTGAAAACCTGCCTAGGGACAGACAAGCAAATGACAAAGCCATCATGCGATTGCATTTCTCTTCAAGAGTGCCCTTCCAAGACTCCCCTAAGCTCATTTTGTGACTGCCAGGGCACAGTGGAACACACACAAAGAAGTAAGAGCGTGAGGGAAGGCATGTGAGTCACAAATACACAGTGCTCTGCTCTGTTTTCATTGTATTGTGTTGTGTTGCATTGTATGATTTATATACCACCTTTTTCCCCATCAGGGACCCAAGGTAGCTCACAACAATTAAAATTACACAATAATAAATAGTTTTAAAAATACTAAAGAAACTACATTAAAAAACAATTAAACATTTATTAATATTAAGACCAATGATTAAAAACATTTTTTTAAAAATGTTAAAAACATTTTAAAATGCCTAAATTTAATAAATAAAGCAATCCTGAGACACACACCCCACTTCTTACTTAAAAGCGTGCCTGAAAAGGAAGGCCTTTAGCCAATGACGGAAGGCTAAAAGGAATGGGGCCAATCTGGCTTCTCAGGCCATGCATTCCAAAGCCTGGGAGCAGCCACTGAGAAGGCCCTTTCTCATGTTCTCACCAAATGAGATTGTGAAGGTAGTGGAACCAAGAGAAGGGCCTCCCCAGAAGATCTTGACAACCAAGAAGGCTTACATGGGATAGTATGGAGCCAAGCTGCATAGGGCTTTTAAAGGTAATCAACACCACCTTGAATGGGCCTGGAAACAGACTGGCAGCCAGTGAAGCTGTTGTAATAAGAAAGTTGTATGTTCCCAGTAACCAATGCCAGTCAGCAGCCTGGCTGCAGCATTTTGAACCAGCTGAAATTACTGAACACTCTTCAAAGGCAGCCCCTTGTAGCATACATTGCAGAAATCCAAACAAGATTTAATTTAGGCATAAGTTGGCATGACCAGTTTAGACATCTCAAGAAACGGGTGTAGCTGACACACCAGCTTTAACTGTACAAATGCACTCCTGGTCACCATTGAGACTTATGCATCCAAGCTCAGAGTTGAAACCAGGAGCACATCCAAGCTACACCCAAAAGCCATCAGAAAACCATTTGGATCCATCAGTCTCCTGGGGCAGACTTTTTTAATTGCCCACCTCGCCCCTACAGAGGCTCAGAGTTCCAATAAGCCCAAACCCTATCAAGTAAGGATCTCTCCATGACAAAAGCACACAGAGAGAGCAATCAGGAATGTGTTGACTTCTACGACTTTTTAATATGTTTGTCCTTTATTCAACACCACTACAAGCCAAAAGACTGTCGTCCTTATTCTACTGGGCATTTCAGACAAGTTTGCTTGCCTTTGGGGAGTCCCTAGTGCATTTGAGTTCCAGGAACCTTTTAACAACATTGTCCAAATATCAGTAGTACTTTACTTCCTTCTCTGTTCTTGTTCTTTCAGGGTTCCATTATGTTCATATTGAAGTATTAATTGAAAGGCATATATCGCAAGGGGGGACTTTATTATTTTTTCTTTGATGCACGTTTCTAACTAGATGCATGAAATTAGAAGAATTACACATAAAAGTGAGGTGGATCCCAGAGGTAAAGCAGTTTCCTTCCTTCCTTCCTTCCTTCCTTCCTTCCTTCCTTCCTTCCTTCCTTCCTTCCTTCCTTCCTTCCTTCCTTCCTTTGCTACAGCCCTTTTTATCCTGGGTAAGTCACAGTCTGAGTGCCAGTGTGGTACACTAGGTAGTGTCAGACTAGGACTAAGGAGACCTGGGTACATGAACCATGGAAACTTACTGAGGAAGGCAGTGGTCAACTACTTATTGAACATCTCATATACCTCAAAAACCATACTAGACTTGACATGAGTTGGAAGCAACTTCACAGCACATAACAACAAGTTACAATTTGTATTTAAGAAAATTCTCGCCTGTTCTTTGTGCACATCCATCTTCTCCATATGAGTCCTAGACCTGAGAGATTTTTTTACACATTATACATTCACGTAAGAATGTAACGGACATGGAAACTAAGACATCTTACAATTATATTTTCCAGAGACCCAGGATTGATTACATTGCCCTTTCATGTGTATACTGAAGTCCTAGCATCTGTTTTTTTTAGACTACAAACTCCATAATTCTCTACTGTAGGAGTTCCGCCTGACAAAGACAGCTAAAAATGAGAGTTGCCTGAGGTGGGCAGTGCTCCAGTAGCCCTGAGGGATAAACCGCCGCTGACTGAGGAAACAAGCTAGCACACTTCCCTTCTACATAATTTCAGAACAAAGGAATAGGGCTAGTATTGGTAACATCATAACAAAACTATGTGTGCAGATCTTAAGCCCAAATCTCCAGTGACAATGCTGCATAAAACGGGTGACAAATTCAGAGTGCATCCTCCGGGCAATTTCCCATGTTCTTGATTCACCTCATTGAGGCTAACCATAAAGCAAAAATGTGGGAGGTGGAGAGGAAAGAATACATTAAAAGAGGAGAGGTCTTTTCTTATCGGTTGGAAGCGGCCACCTGCATTCCCTGTGCATGCCATTTCTGAATTCACTGGGACATCGTTATTTTTATTTTTATTCTTTTAGTCCCAAACGATCACTTTGCCAAGCTTGGATCAAATCTGGCAAGCCTTTTAGAGGAAAAGCGGTAAAGATTATTGAAAAGAGGCTCTCCTGCTCTACTGTGAATGTCTCCATAGATAGTGAGCCATGTTATTTACTAAGTTACCCCCCGCATAGCCCAGCAACAATACTTTGTAGCACCAAGTTGTAAGTGATCAATTGCTGTAACTTCATAAAAAGTTGGATGCTGCTGATATAAAATGCATTAAATATTTTTCAGTGCAGTGTTTTCATTTTGATATCTTCTTTTGGTGCCAAGCTGTAAACAAATGATTGAGTGCACTTCTGCTTAGCTGAGAACTCTCATTAGCTGGCTAAAAGGTCCTGCTGACTGATTAGCAATTCATGTCGCCAAATATTGCTCAGCAGTGGACCTGCCTCATGGCAGCCTTTTAGGCTTCAGAAACAAATGTGTATTTTCATTAGAGCTAATGGCATGGAGGATTAACCAAGGCAGTGGTTCATTCAGTGGTTTCACATTTTCCTTGCCCTTTTAATAACACAGTTACATTCACATGGTAGAGTTCTAGTCTGAGTCACAGGATGATAGTTTTGTAGTATGGAAGCTGAAGGTAATTTCAGCATCAGGGTGTAAGTTCTCATCCTTATCTAAATTATGAGGAACTGGAAATTTCTTCTGGCTTCTAGTCATTCCGTTTCTTTCAGTATTGCAAATGGAAAAGCCAAATGCAGGCAAAACTAACACAACATTATTAATAATGATAAAGACGACGATGATGACAACAACAACAACAACATGCCATCAGGTCAATGTTGACCATGTTGACTCTTTCCAGGGTTTTCCAGGTAGAGAGTACTCAGAACTGGTTTTTCTTTCCCTTCTTCTGAGGGTGCTCTGGGACTGAGCAGCTTGTCTAAGACCATACAGTCTTCCAGGAGGCTCAGGGGGAATTTAACAGCCCTTCTGGCTCCACAGCCAGATACCCAACTCATTGAGCTATCCAGGAACCAGACGAATGCAACATTGCAGTGGCTGAAAAAATGCTGTCTATGCAGACAGTAGTTCATCCTTTTCACAGAACCTTGTACTGAAGGTTCTAAATCCTACTTGTTCACTCAAAGAACAAAATTTGTGGTAGCTTTCTTAAGCATACAACTGTGTCTTCTGCTGCAAACCACATCTGTGTTCTTCTGTGAGTACATGTGTCAGGCACCACCCGTGCCTCTGGTAGAACCATCAGCCTGGACGTCTCCTGTCAATAATTCCATTGGCTCCATTGCTGTTTACAATGCTTTCTATTGAATCAGGTGCCCTTGACAATGGTTCCCTGTCACCATCCTCCCACACCCCAGTAGACTGAAGGCCTGGGTCCACTGCCAGAATAAACTGGGAGAGGGATTGTTACTTTTGGATTTGGGATCCCAAACTTTTGTGTTGGCGTGTGTGTGTCCTCACCTTTGCTGCCTTCACCTGTGCCTGTATCGCCAAGGCTGCTGGCTGTCAAAACAAGGTGAGTCATGGGGGATGGGTGCATGGGGGGCTGAGCAGGGCAGCAATCGGGTGGGAGGAGTGAGGGGTGAGTTGGGGGCAATCAGTCGGGGGCAATCGGGTTTGTGGGGGCAATCAGGCAGGCAGGAGAGTAAGCGAGCAATTGGACTGGAAGGGGATGAGTGAGGGGTGGGGGGATGAGGCGAGCGAGCTGGTGGGGCCGATCAGGTGGGCCAGCAAAGGGGTGAGCAAGGAGACGAGCAAGCAATCGGGCTGGTGGGGAGACAAGTGAGGAGCAGGGTGTTGATGGGGTGAGCAAGCTGGCAGTGTGGTGATTGGGTGGGCAAGCAAGGGAGGGACAAGGGGGTGAGCAAGCGGTCAGGATGTCAAAGAACCCTTTTCAACCCTGAGTGAGCAATAGAGAAAAGAAGCCACAGTGGAAGGATATTAAGAGTTGAGAACACGGATTCCTGCAGAAAAGATAAGCACCAACATCTGTTTGGAAAAAAACTACAAAATGGACAGAGTCGATGTGAGACCGGAGGCAGCCCGAGGCTCGTCATAGACTCCTGGTGCTTAAGGGAGATCGGCTCCAGTGCCTTGTTGAAACATAGATGGTTTAGGTTAGAAGAAGTCAACTCAGAGTGTATCTGTTATGAATAAGTGTATGTTACATGTTGAATTTATCATCGTTTTGAACAATATTGCCATTCCCACACCACTGTTGTGTGAACTGAAGAATTACCGTATCTGGGAAATGTTGCAGTATATTGTGAGAATATTTTAGTTTTTGTCATTGCTAATATGGGAAACCATAGCAGCAGTCGTACACTTTCTTGAAAGGAACAGTATACTGTTCAGTCTGGTAATGCTGCTATCCCCTTAGGGGATAATATCATTAGCCAGGGTGAGACATTGGCATCAGGTAGTAATTTGAGGTATCATAAAAGGGCAACAAATTGTGAGTTATTTAATATATTAGTAGTGGATTTTGACTTACACAGAAGAGCATGGGATTCCTTTGAAGTCTGACTTCAGTCACCTGTCCACAACATTAATATGCTTTCAGTTCTAATTATGGGCTATCTCTCACATCTGTTTCTGGCCCAAGATGGAGAGGGATGAAACAGCTGATTGGTCGTTAAGAACAGGCAGAGGAAAAGAGCTGGGGGGGGGTCGCTCAGAGGCCTCAGAGAAGGCAGAGCACTCCTCTTCAGGCATCTGACATGAAGGAGTGAGTCTGCGGCTCCATAGGAGGGTGCAAGGTGCATGCCTCCCCTTACACTGTCCTTGCATGTTTGTAAACAAAGCCAGCATTGCAAAGGGTAGTTGTTGTAATCTCCTGCTGCAAAAAACAAAAAGAGTCTTGTGGCACCTTCAACATTTGGTGAGTATTATTTGGAATGAATTTTTGTGGACTTTAGCCCACTATGTATTCTGTACATCTGAATAAATGGTATATAGCTCTTCTTCTTAGTGCTACAAGAGTCCTTGATGTTGTTTGTTTGCTTGTTTCTTTTACATTTCTTTTACATCATTCTTTTACATTCTTTCCTCCAAAAACACCCAGCCCCAAACTCAAATTCATGATTCCTGTCTACACGCTGCCTTCCTCCTCTAACTCCTCTTCCTTCCAAATTCAGTGCTACATTCCCAACATCATCCAAAGTTCCTTCCCCTCTCCCTCCATCTTGTGGCCCCTCTTGACTCTGAAATTTGGTCTGGAACATTCCCAGCTGTCCCCACCCCAAGCAAGTTGTTAGAGTATCGGGGGGGGGGGGGTTGTTTCAGGAGGGAATTATATTCTCTTCCAAATTCACCTTGGTCAAATAAAAAACAAAGGCAGCTAACAAGATGTACAGGTCTGATGTTTGCATTCCTGTTTTAGATAGGGGAATGTACCAGAACATTTTTGTTCTTTTGCCAGTTTCGAAAAGAAAAAAGCAGAGCACCCCAAGCAATCAAAGCTGATTATGTGAATCCTTCCAGCCAGTCGTCAGCGGATTAATCACATGAACAGCAGCCTGGAGCGGCCAGTCCTAGCTGGCAGGTGCCATTCATGGCAGATCCGTTCTCTCAAGATGGCTCAAGCAAGCCATTTTAATAGATGACCTTTGTTGTGATGGTGGCTGTTTTGTTATCTAAGCCACTGCTCATAATGATAATAATCACCACCATCTCCACAGAAAAATCAAAAAACTCTTTTGAGTTCTGCTTTCAACAGAAATGATTTATTGACCGCTCATCAAGCCACTGCTACATTCCATGATTTATTTCTAGTCCTGCTGGGTTTTTTTCTCCTCAGAAAGTAGATGGTTGGAAACATAAAATAAGTGCTACGTGCACACAGTGTTCTCATCTGATGAGTAATCTTTGCTTTTGGTACCAAATGTTGTGACAGATTATCTTATGCACATCCACTGGCAGGAAAACACCAGTTGCAGATCCTTCATAGAAAACTTATAAAGTGGGTTTTATAGCAAGCAACCCTATACCAATATTGGGTGCTCCTGTAGACAGTTTCTCTCTCTGTTCTCACAGACAGCAGAAGTGTAAAGCCCACATCATAAAAAAGCAGACATTTTTAAAAAAAACTGTCCATTGTAGAGAGGATTCTGGAAATTTACTTTTTTTAGACTAAAATTCCAAGAATCCCAGAATGCTGACTGGGAATTCTAGGGGTTGTAGTTTTAAACATAACATTTACAAGATCAGATGTTGTTCCGTGCCATCACGTCCCCTCCAACTCATGGCGACCCTATGAAAGAGTGATCTCCAAAATGTCCTGTCCTCAACCGCCCTGCTCAGCTCTTGTAAACGCAAGGCTGTGGCTTCCTCTAGGGAGTCAGTCCATCTCGTATTTGGTTTCTCTCTTATCAGATATCAGAAAACTGCATCATGATAGGAAAGTGCTTGAAACAGAGATTCAAAGAACCTTGAATTGCTTTTATATCAGTAGGTCTGGGCACTGACTAGATCCTTTGAGCCCTGATATTTCTCTCAAGGGCCAAGAAGAAGCTTGTCAGACTGCTACATCAGGAGTTTAGTTCCACCGTCTTCTACCCTGATGTGGAATTTATTGAAAAGCTTTCTTACATGACCAGACCGCTGAGCTGATGCGATAAATAGGCTGCTTCTGATTGTGGTAATGGCTGCCAAACATACTCATATTGTTGTTGACCCTCCTTATGCAAAGTCTGCACACTTTCTAAATATGCAAAAAACCAAAAAACGTTTCTCATATATATTTTTCTGCTATTTAAAGCCAGCTCTTAAATGCATTGTAGCAGTTTGCTTCCAAAACTCAGTAGCAGATATGCACAATTCTGAATTTTGAAAGCAGGGTTCTAGCCTCTGGTGGCTACTGGGAGGACAACATTGATTCCCAAATATGCCAAAGCTATTCACCATGATCTATTCTATATACTGTATAAAATGTAAAAAAAAATAGCCTTATATTGGAGAAAGAGCACACAAAAACTGAACTAGAGATTGATTAATGATCATTCCAGCTAGAAAGTATTCTGAATGTAGATTCATTAAAATAGAAATTTCCTATAATATCCCCTGTTTATTATCTCAACCAAAAAACCTGGATCTCAACCTAAACAGATTTTTAATGATCATTTGCTCAGATCCCAGCTTTAAAAGTCCTGGTACCTGTTTCATAACTAGTTGCTGTCCTTCAACTCCTTCTGGTAAACTAACAAGAAGATTATTATGAAATTTTAGTAATTTCAAAGTGCAACCATGCATATATCCACCCCGACATTACATTAAGTTCACTAGGATTCACTTCAATGTAAGTGTGTAAATGATTACAACCTATATCTTCCAACAATGCATTAATTTATTGGCTGATTCCACTAATACATTCCTTTGATTTTTCAAGTCCTGCACTATCAATAGGAACCTATCGGGCAGTTAAGATCTAGCCAGGGGGACCTCCTGAAAGAGCTATCCCTCAAAGAGGTAAGAGGGATGGCTTGTAGACAAACGGCCTTTTCGGCAGCTGCCCCCAGACTATCGAACGCCATCCCGAGGGAGATTCGTCTGGCGCCAACATTGATGACGTTTCGGTGCCAGGTCAAAACCTTCCTGTTCCAGAAGGTTTTTAATTGAAATAATATCAACTGTGGGTCTTGATGGCAATTTTTAGAGCACTGTATTTTTAATTGTATTTTAATTGTTTTATCTTTTTATTGTATTCAAATTGCTGTAAGCCGCCCAGAGACCTTTGGGTAGTGTGGGCGGCATATAAGTTAGTTAGTTAGTTAGTTAGTTAGTTAGATAGATAGATAGATAGATAGATAGATAGATAGATAGATAGATAGATAGATAGATAGATAGATAGATAGATAGATAGATAGATAGATAGATAATAAATAAATAAATAAATAAATAAATAAATAAATAAATAAATAAATAAATAAATAAATAAATGCGTTTATTTCCATTGAAAACATCTTCAACAAGTCCATGTTACTATCAGCCGGTAATTCTAGTTACGTAGGTTCTGCCCAAAACAAAACAAACAAGTGAGGGAGAGGAGTCATCACTATATTGTAATAAGTTGCAAGTTGAGTTGGCGGTATTTATGCTCTCCGGCAATTGACTGGTATTTCCATGGCTTCCTGAACAAATAGCTGAATATAGTTTGCTAAATGACTAATAGACAGACTGCTGTTGAAACAGACTCAGCTGACTTATGGGGGAGAGGCATTACCTTATAGCAGAGAGAAATACCCACACACATTTAAAAACCATAGTAATCATCATCATGATCTTAGAACTGCAGAGCTGGAAGGGACTCTACGGATCGTTGAGTCCGGCCTGTCTCAAGGAAGAATCGAACTCCTGACCTCAGGCTCTGCAGCCAGACACCTAAGCTGCTGAGCTATCCAGCAGTTCTACTGTAGGGCTGGAAGGGATTACATGGCTCACTGGGTCCAGTCCCTGTCGAGGAGGCCCAGTGGGGAATCAAACTCCCAACCTTGGGCTCCGCAGCCAGAGACCTAAACCGCTGAGCTATCCAGCAGTTCACAATGTTCTACCAACCATTTACGTTTTTTAAGAAACCCTGAACAATATTCTGTAGGAACCCATTGTGATTTATTTTGTTTGTTGGGGTAATCGTATCTAGATTGATGTTAGCATCTAAAATTACTGCCGTTTATTGAAGGATATTCATCATTTCATTCATTGCTATTAATTGTAAGGGAATGTGTACTAAAGATGAGAAGAAACAGTACTTCTTGTTTAATAGCAGGCGCCATGTTCAATCTCACTGTATGGCATCATCCGCATTCGCTGTTAGTCATATGAGCATTTCTCTTCCCAAAGGATGAATAATCAGCGATGTTTGCCCTGAGCAAAATGAAAAGATATACTCTGTGTTCTGAGGCAGTGGTAATAATTCACAGAAGGAGCTGTTTTTCACCAGTGCTGAAAAAGTAATTATTAAAAACAAAGGAAAGGTCTTCTGTCAGAGGTTTTGAATTTTGCGCTAAGAATCTCAAATTGTTCAGCCGAGGAGAAATCCAGATCCGGTGAGACTAGAATAGATTATGTAAATCAGAAATATGACCATATATTTTCTTTATTTGCATGTATTATTCCTCCACAGAGTCTCTTCCAAAGCTCTTTTCTTGGCTTCACCAAACAGGTGAAATGTCTCCAGGACAGCTTGCTAGTTTCTTGTTATTCTGAGCGGGATACTTTATGTGTATTGTGTTTTTCCAGTTATTGTATAAAAGGGGTGGGAAATATGTTGCCCTCTGGATTTTGTGGGATTGCAACTCCCATCATCCTTCATCATCATTATGCTAAATAGGTCACATGTTCCTCTCCCTTGGTGCATATAACATAATCATTGTTCAAGATGGATTTTCATTGCTTGCTGCCAAATTTTGGTAGGATAGTGGGGGTTCTAGTGCATGAATTGGTCTTCCAATCTGCTTATGATGTTGGCCACTGCTTTATATCTGTGGTTGTACACTGCATTGCTATGAGTTTTCAGCACAATCAAATCTTACATTATTAATTCTTTCGAGTCGTATTTGACATCTTTTGTTCAAATTGTTTTCTTGACAACTATACTGTAAACCCGTTAGTTTAAAAAGGATATGTGAACCCATAATGGCTACAGTACGCAATTCCAGTTTAAGAACTGTGATAAACCACGTGGTTCTACTCAATACTCAGCCACCACATTCTTGCACAGCTCCCATTTATTTACGCAGAGCCTAGCAGAAAAAGATTCCCGATGTTGTGTAATGGATAGAGTGATGGACTAGGACTCTAGAGAACAGGGTTCAAATCTCCACTTGGCTATGGAAGCTCACTGGGGGAGTGGAACTGCTAAAACCACTAAATATCTCACTTACCTTGAAAGCCCTATTAGGGTCACTCTAAGTCGGTTACGACTTGACAGCACAGAACACACACACACATAGCAGAAGAAGAACATCCTGCTGGATTATATACTGGATCTTTATATGCTCAGAGTTTCCCTCTGTTTTTCTTTTTTCAAATCTTGCCTGTGCCATTATTGAATTGCAGTGGCCACAGCATCAATAGCTGTTTTGGAATGGAACCTGTATGGCAGGATGGTACTAACAGACAGGGCAGAGATGGCAAAAGTAACTTTTTAAAATGACAACTTCCAGAATCCCATAGCTGGTATGACCAGTGGTCATGCTGCATGTGGGATTCTGAGAAATGTATTCCAAAAAAGCAACCGTCTCCTTATCAGCTAACAGTATATTCTTGATTTTATTTCAGTGATTGTATAAAAGTCTACACAAAGAAACAAGTATTATGAAAGGTACTTGAACACAAATAGATATGGAAACCTAATGCCTGTTCCCTTGTGGTTGTAGCTGCAGCTTCTGCTACCGTTATTCTTCAAGGCTGGGATTGTTTACTGTAATGAGGACATGAACAATGCATAGGGACAACATTGCTAGTGCCATTGTGCCCTTTGACGTGAATATTACAGAAACCATAACTGTCTAAAGAGTTAGTTGTTTACTTTGTTAATGTAAAACTCATCATCAGCTTCTTCTATTTTTAATCACTGCAGGAGCAGACACTATGAGGAGTGGTTTTAGACTTTATTCACAGCAGTATTTCACTCATTCAGTCCTTAAGCAGTTTGTCTCATCAGTGTTAAGTGTTCTGTTTTTCAACAACATAATGACAACACAAAATGCTTCTGAGTAAATTCACTAGCTGCACTCCTAGGCCACAGAAGCTGAGGGCTAAGATTTGCAAATTTTCCAGATATTGTAACAGTTGGACTCAAATCTTCTGAATATGAGTTGTGTAAATATTCACCCATGATGGGCAAATTAAATGCATTTCATGATACTTTCAGGTAGTTTTTTTTTGGGGGGGGGGTGTTTTGTTTTGCTGTTGTTTTTCTTAATTCCAAAAGAAAGCCTTTTTTCCACACAGCATAGAAAGCACTATCCTCCTCATCTTTCATCTCCAACTGTTCCTCTTATATCTGTTCTAAATGTAAGTTAATGGAAAGAGGATGCCCTGCTGCCATTGACAAAGAAGTGGGCTTAGGATCACAACTTTTACGTCACATCTTTACCAGCCGATGTTCCAGCACAGCAGTAGCTAGAGGTACATGGGGAAAGGAAAATGAACATCTGAGATGGGGAGGCACTCTGCCCCCATGATGTTATTCAACCCATAATTCCAGGGTCAACGTGGCCTGCATTGGAGCTCCCAAAAAGAATGAGCAGATGCGTATGGTGAGAAGTGGCATTGAAGCTAGTAATTGAGGAGGATAAGGGAAGAGGAAAGAAAAACATTCAATAGAGCTCTGTAATGCTTCTTCATCTACCTTGCCTCCTGAGTTTGGAGAACTTCCTTTTCAGGAGAAGAACACTTGTCTTCAGATATCACTTAGTTGCTTTGCTGCTTCACCACTTTGCAAGTTCTCTGCTCACCTGCTGCTCGTCAACCGAAAAGCAAGGGCAGGCGATACCTTCATTAGACCACTAATACATTATTGGCTTTACCTAATGGATATCCTAAACATTCTCCCTAATTCTCTGTCAGGGAATTGGCAACATTTCTGTGTAACTTCAATCCCCAGGTAATAAGACATCTTGAAGGAAGGAAACTAGGTGATGGAAGAGGAAGAATGCTGAGTCCCTGGCAGCCCTTTGTTTGGTGAGCTGGGAGAGAAAATCCAACTAGACTCCACCAGGAGTGGAGTCTGAAACCTGCTCTCTTGGTTTGTCTCAGGACATAGTCTGCTGGAAGGCGTTGGGCAGGAGGAATAAGATTTCACCCACTAGCAAAGTTAGTCCACCTGAATTGTACGATGCTTCTTCTTGATCAGTGTGTAGCCTTAAGCCAGAGCAGGATATTATGCTATATCTACAGCTGTTGCAAAAACATGGAAGCCACACATCTCATTTTTCCATTACACACATGTAGCAAATTATACTGATGCCATCAGTTTGGGCACCCATTGTTCAAAGAAGAGAAATGCATGTCTGACATCAGGGCACAGGTAAGCTGTGCTAGGGGGTTGGTCTGGCTTGAGTTTTACCTGGTCCATTTTTTAATGGTATCAATAGTGGCCCACCAAAGCTTTAAATTCACAAAGTTAGAAGTCATACTCAGATGAAGACCATTGCCAGTCTGTGTTCTGTTTTCCCAGGTATATACACGTGATCTGTAGTCCCAGGTATATAGCCAAGTATGTGTAAAATGCTTTTCTGGGTCAGGGAAAGACCCACCCAGTCCAGCGCTGGAGGAATCTTAGCAACTGGCAGGTGGGAGAAGGCCATCAGAACTGGCCCATAACTTGCTAGTAAGCCAAACCTACAGGGATATGGAATATATAGCCCTTCGGATGTTGTAGATCTGCAGCTTCTATCCTCCCTCACCATCAACTATGCTGGCCAGGGACGATAGGAGTCGCACCCCGACAATAGGAGGACCATAAATTGTCCACCTATGCACTACAACAGTGGAGGAAGACAGAACCAGAAACACGGTAGCTACTGAAGAAGTTACATGATGATGTCAGACCCAAAGGAGTTAAGAGTGAGATTTATTTTGGTGTTAGGCTGTCTCATCCCTAACTCATTTGGCTTTTTTGGACATGTTTGTACATGTTTATTAAAACAAGAGATCCCCCTTTTCTTACACTTCTCGGTTACTATCAAGAGAAGAGTTACTTGAAAAACAAATTCTGAATGTCAGACGTCAGCTGCTCCAGAGCGATTTTCCTTGCTAATATAAAATTCTGCTTCCAGCCAAATCTGTTGATGTCTAACCAGTACTCAAAAGAGAGAGAGAGAGAGAGAGAGTCAGACAATATTTTCCCACGTAAGCAAGAGCATGAAAACAAAGAGAAGAACTTATATATATCTTCATTCCAAGCATTAAAAAAAATCAAGAAATTGTAACTGTCCAAGCTACATGTCAAGGAAGAAAAAGAAAGGGGTCATGAGTGCAGCTGTCTGCGTCACTCTGCATTTTAGCTAGACAGAAGGCATTAAGAATATTTATGGGCTTTGGGGGCAGAGTCGTCTGTAATGCAATTGCAACTCATTTAATTGATATAACAGGAATGAAAAATGCATGCCTAGACATGACTGCTTAAGCCATATTCTGATTTACTCCATTTGTATCAATACAGGAAGTCAAAGAGGCAAATTGGATTTATGGACAAATGAAAGATAAACCAATTACCTCACAAGAAATCCCAGCTGCAGAGATTGCAGCTAAATTTCACCCATGTTGTTCGCTATGGCAGCATGAGTGTGCGTGTCAATGTTCAGTGTGCCCGGCTTTTTCTGTGTATAATTTGCCATGTTCCAGGAATTTTTTTGCTAACAAAAATGTATTATGCTATCTATAATCAGAATATTCTGTGCATTTTCTCCGTGGTGTAAAGGTTGTTCTTCAGTGTAAGTAAGCACTAAGAAATCACCCCTAGAGAGATTCTTAGATGCCTAGGACATCTTTTCTTTCTATAAGAGGACAAAAGTAGATCCATGTCTATGTTCACCAGCCTTGATCTGACTTTTAAAATACACCTTGTGCATCTGTTGTTGTTATCGCTACGTTCTGCACTGAGATGTGCATCAACAACACCCATACAACAAGTGAGAGAGTACATCCACCCTAAGCCATGGCATTATATAACTTAGTCTTAAAAGTCATTTTCTGCCTTGGGCATTTTTCATTGCAAGGCTGTTCCCAAAATCTAAATATTAAAAACTCGAATTGTTTCCTGTGTTGATGCTTCTAGGCCTTCCGCAGGACTTGAATGATCCTTCTGTAATTGTATGCAGCCATATTAGACAGCATTTTGCAGTGTTCACCTAGACTAGTCAACAGAAGGGAGACCATACAGTAGGAGGGCCTCCAGTAGAATTCACAGAAGTTACTTTCCTGAACTACAAATCCTAAAATCCCCAGTCAGCATGGTCACTAGCTGGAGGAATTCTGAGTGTTGTAAAAAAGGGAAATTTCCATACTCTAGGCTCCGCATCGGGTAACATTGTTTTTAATTCCACTGATCACCCTTTCATGTTCCTTTGTATTTTCAGAAATGTTAATCATCAGCACATACATAAGGAGAGGATATTCCATCTACGTTGCCCCTTCACGAATTGCTGCCTTGTCGTGGCGAAGGGGCTTGAGTAATTCAGAGAAGCTATGGGCTATGCCGTGCAGGGACACCCAAGACGGACAGGTCATAGTGGAGAGTTCTGACTAAACGCGATCCACCTGGAGCAGGCATTGGCAAGCCACTCCAGTATCTTTGCCAAGAAAACCCCATGAACAGAAACAAAAGGCTAAAAGATATGACGCTGGAAGATGGGCCCCTCAGGTCGGAAGGCGTCCAACATGCTACTGAGGAAGAGCGGAAGACAAGTACAAGTAGCTCCAGAGCTAATGAAGTGGTTGGGCCAAAGCCGAAAGGACGCTCAGCGGCGGACGTGCCTGGAAGTGAAAGGAAAGTCCAATGCTGCAAAGAAAAATACTGCATAGGAACCTGGAATGTAAGATCTATGAACCTTGGTAAGCTGGATGTAGTCAAACAAGAGATGGCAAGAATAAACATTGACATCCTGGGCGTCAGTGAACTAAAGTGGACGGGAATGGGTGAATTTAGTTCAGACGATTATCATATCTACTATTGTGGGCAAGAATCCCGTAGAAGAAATGGAGTAGCCCTCATAGTCAACAAAAGAGTGGGAAAAGCTGTACTGGGATATAATGTCAAAAATAATAGAATGATTTCAATACGAATCCAAGGCAGACCTTTCAACATCACAGTAATCCAAGTTTATGCACCAACCACCGATGCTGAAGAGGCTGAAATTGACCAATTCTATGAAGACTTACAACACCTTCTAGAACTGACACCAAAGAAAGATGTTCTTCTCATTCTAGGGGACTGGAATGCTAAAGTAGGGAGTCAAGAGATAAAAGGAACAACAGGTAAGTTTGGCCTTGGAGTTCAGAACGAAGCAGGGCAAAGGCTAATAGAGTTTTGTCAAGAGAACAAGTTGGTCATCACAAACACTCTTTTCCAACAACACAAGAGGCGACTCTACACATGGACATCACCAGATGGGCAATACCGAAATCAGATTGATTATGTTCTCTGCAGCCAAAGATGGAGAAGCTCTATACAGTCAGCAAAAAGAAGACCTGGAGCTGATTGTGGCTCTGATCATCAGCTTCTCATAGCAAAATTCAAGCTTAAACTGAAGAAAGTAGGAAAAACCACTGGGCTAGTCAGGTATAATCTAAACCAAATCCCTTATGAAAACACAGTGGAAGTGAAGAACAGATTTAAGGAACTAGATTTGGTGGACAGAGTGCCTGAAGAACTATGGATGGAGGCTCGTAACATTGTACAGGAGGCAGCAACAAAAACCATCCCAAAGAAAAGGAAATGCAAGAAAGCAAAGTGGCTGTCCAACGAGGCCTTACAAATAGCAGAGAAGAGAAGAGAAACAAAATGCAAGGGAGATAGGGACAGTTACAGAAAACTGAATGCAGACTTCCAAAGAATAGCAAGGAGAGACAAGAGGGCCTTCTTAAATGAACAGTGCAAAGAAATAGAGGAAAAGAATAGAAAGGGTAAAACCAGAGATCTGTTCAAGAAAATTGGAGATATTAAAGGAACGTTTTGTGCAAAGATGGACATGATAAAGGACAAAAATGGGAGGGAACTAACAGAAGCAGAAGACATCAAGAAGAGGTGGCAAGAATACACAGAGGAATTATACCAGAAAGATCTGGATGTCCCGGACAACCCAGATAGTGTGGTTGCTGACCTTGAGCCAGACATCTTGGAGAGTGAAGTCAAATGGGCCTTAGAAAGCATGGCTAACAACAAGGCCAGTGGAGGTGATGGCATTCCAGTCGAATTATTTAAAATCTTAAAAGATGATGCTGTTAAGGTGCTACACTCAATATGCCAGCAAGTTTGGAAAACTCAGCAGTGGCCAGAGGATTGGAAAAGATCAGTCTACATCCCAATCCCAAAGAAGGGCAGCGCCAAAGAATGCTCCAACTACCGTACAATTGCACTCATTTCACACTCTAGCAAGGTTATGCTCAAAATCCTACAAGGTAGGCTTCAGCAGTATGTGGACCGAGAACTCCCAGAAGTACAAGCTGGATTTCGAAGGGGCAGAGGAACTAGAGACCAAATTGCCAACATGCACTGGATTATGGAGAAAGCCAGAGAATTCCAGAAAAACATCTACTTCTGCTTCATTGACTACGCAAAAGCCTTTGACTGTGTGGACCACAGCAAACTATGGCAAGTTCTTAAAGAAATGGGAGTGCCTGACCACCTTATCTATCTCCTGAGAAACCTATACATGGGACAGGAAGCAACAGTTAGAACTGGATATGGAAACACTGATTGGTTCAAAATTGGGAAAGGAGTACGACAAGGCTGTATATTGTCCCCCAGCTTATTTAACTTATATGCAGAATACATCATGCAAAAGGCTGGACTGGAGGAATCCCAAGCCAGAATTAAGACTGCCGGAAGAAATATCAACAACCTCCGATATGCAGATGATACCACTCTGATGGCAGAAAGTGAGGAGGAATTAAAGAACCTCTTAATGAGGGTGAAAGAGGAGAGCGCCAAAAATGGTCTGAAGCTCAGCATCAAAAAAACTAAGATCATGGCCACTGGTCCCATCACCTCCTGACAAATAGAAGGGGAAGATATGGAGGCAGTGACAGATTTTACTTTCCTGGGCTCCATGATCACTGCAGATGATGACAGCAGCCACGAAATTAAAAGGCGCCTGCTTCTTGGGAGGAAAGCGATGGCAAGCCTAGAGAGCATCTTAAAAAGCAGAGACATCACCTTGCCGACAAAGGTCCGCATAGTCAAAGCTATGGTTCTTCTTTGTGGCCTCTGTGAATGCACACTAATGGGTTAAGTCTGCGCATGCGCAGAGGCCTCGGAATATTCTAGAGCTAAATAATCGTTTAGGACCTCCCCCCAAGCCCTCGTGGACCGCCCGCCCTGACAGTTACCTCAGTTCCTTTTTTTCCGCTGCTGCAGCAGGTCTCGCTATCTGGAGCTCTTCGCTAACGGAAATCGGAACACCGTATTTATCTTTCTTTACGTTAATCGTCCGTTCTTTGTTCCCCTGTTTCAATATATATATATATATATAAAAGGTTTCGTTTAGACTTTAGAGTTTCCCCTCCCCCCTCTCTCTCCCGTTTCCCGCCTTTTTATGGCACCGAAAGTGACTTTCAAAAGCTGCGATTCTTGTCGCAAAAAGATCCCATCTACTGACGGACATAGACTCTGTCTAATTTGTCTCAGGGACACTCATATCCCTCAATCCTGCCTCCACTGCAAGAAATTTACTAAACAGGCGCTAAAACTAAGGGAACTTCACCTCCGCGCCATTTTGTGGGAAAAGTCTCTTCAACCCCCCACAATGGACAATAAATCTACTCCCTCTACTGCTGAGATGCCCCTGTTATCTCCTAAGGCAAAACCTCCTAAATCTAAGGTCACCAACCCAAAGGACAAGTCATCATCCTCAAAGACCAAGAAACCACTTTCTTCACCCACTCAACAACCGGCGCCGCAACAACCATCTACGCGAGCGCCGCCGTTGCTCAAATCTCCCATAGCCGCTTCCCCGCGCGCTGCGAAAAATCAACCCCCTATACCAGCCTCTTTACAAGAGGAAGGGGTACCATCGGAGGGGTCGTCAAGGAATTCTTCAGTGGCTTGAAGCCTCGCCTCGCCCTTGCCCTCAGATTCCGAACATGGATCTGTTCCCCCACCGCCAGATCCATCGCCAGCCAAAAAGAGGAGGGCTAAAATCAAACATCTTGTGCCGGCCGAAAGAGATTCCCGGTCCTCGAAGCATTCGGGACCGAAGGTCTCTAAGCTAACTGGGTTTTGAAGTGTCACCCCAAAGAGAAGAAGAGCCGGGCACGCGCTGATGACTGGCCTCCGTTTCCGTACAGCAGGAAACAATTCGGCCGCTGGCGCAAACAAATGAAAAGAATGTTCGATCCCCGTTCCTTTTACGGGTTCGATTCGTCGTCTTCGGAATCGTCGGTGTCCCACGATACCAGCTCGTCGGGGGATGATTCAATGCCGACTGATTTCAACCCCTACGGGACTGAAGATAAACGACGCCGACGGGATCGAGCCCTTACGGTACCGACAGCGACGAAGAAACCAAAGTCAGTGCCGGTACCGTCTAAACGTACCAAGATCGACGACTCTTCTAAAACTCTTAAGCGTCGGGACCGAGATGCGGCCGCGGCTGCCCACGGTACCGACACTGGTGGTACCGTGCCACGACACCGTCGCAAGGGCTCTCTCGCCACCGTTGTAGAGCTCAAGAAGACTGCGAAATGCCGTCGGGAACGTTCCGCTTCCTCGGACTCAGATGCTTCCGCCGAATCTCCTGCCCACGGTACCGTGCATGGTACCAAACGTAGGAAAATTTTACCATCTAAATCCGGTGGTTATTCCAGGGACGAGTTTTACTCTCCCGCGGACTCATCTGACACATCCTTTGAGTCGGATTCGTCGGACACTTCTCTCCGCGAATCCCCCCCTAATGCTAATACACCGGATTCGGAAATTGATGATGCCAACCCCACCTCTCCGGCAGCCGACTTCGCCTCTTATTCGGACTTGATACGTCGCATAGCTGCTGCCCTGGACCTTTCGGTGCACCAACCACCTCAGATCGCCACTGATAAAGTGTATGAGGATATAGATGAAGACCAGAATCCTCCTTTACGTATGGCGTTCATCCCGTCCCTACTGCGTGTCACCAAACAATCCTGGGACAAACCATGTTCGGTACTTCAAATGTCCCGACGAGTTGAGAATCTCTATAAGATCCATGGGACTGAGTTGGATTTCTTAACAAAACACCCTCCTCCCAACTCTGTAGTTGTGGATGTCACTCAATCTAAATCCAGAGCCAGTTCAAACGCTGCCCCTAATAACAAGGAAGGCAGGAGGATGGACATTCTCGGCCGTCGTGCTTACTCACTCGCCTCCTTTACGCTTCGGGCTGCTAATTATATGGCTGCGATGGCTGCTTATCACAAGCACCTCTGGAACCGTGCCCTACCATCTTTACAAGCGGCCCCAGCTGAGCTTAAGCCTAGGGGCCTATCCTTGCACCAAGAAGCTATGGCCCTGGCCAGACAAGAGAGGGTGACTGCCCGGCACATCATAGAGGCAGCCTCCCGCAATTTGATGACTGGAGTAGCCATCAGACGTCACGCATGGCTTAGATCTGCCAATATCAATGAGGACTCCAAAACCAGGATATTGGACCTACCTTTCGATGGCACTGGTCTTTTCGACCCTAAGACAGACGACATCCTGGAAGGTCTGCAAAAGGCAAAAAAGATGGCACGCGCTTACTCTTCCCAACCGTACTTCAAACAATGATTCCCCTGGAAGCGTCAGCCCTCTTATCAATCATCTTATCAATCATACAGACCGTATCAGAATAAACAAAGATTCTACCCTTCTCAGTATGCCTACCCACCTCGTCAACAGGACCAACGTCGGCGCCCACGCCAACCATTCAGGAAACCTGACCGGAAACCCAAGCAGGGTTTTTGACTCCCACCTTTCATTTACTCTTGGTCCCACCACCCGTTATTCCACCCACCTTGTACCCTTTCTTCCAAACTGGCTCCTTATTACCACCGACAAGTGGGTACTCACCATAGTCGCCCAGGGCTACGCAATAGAGTTCATCGAACTACCTCCTTCACGAGTCATCTTCACTCCCCCTTCCGTCGCCCTACAAAAGGAAATAAAAATACTTCTTCAAAAATCGGCCATTTTTCACGTTTCCCCAGACCCTATCGACCCTGGCTTCTTTTCAAGATACTTTTTAGTTCCAAAAAAGGACGACTCTTTCCGTCCCATCCTCGACCTCCGGGATCTAAATTTTTTCATCACTTACCGTCGATTCCGGATGATCACCTTAGAACGCATCCTTCCTCTGCTCCATCGCGGAGACTGGTTCGTCGTTGTCGATCTCAGCGACGCTTACTTTCACATTTCTATAAGACCAGATCATCGAAAGTACTTGCGTTTCTCTCTTGGCTCCGCCTCTTTCGAATTTGCGTCCCTACCTTTCGGACTTTCCATGGCCCCCCGTGTCTTCACAAAATGCATGGCACCCGTGGCGGCGTTCCTCCACACAAGAGGCATCGCGGTGTATCCGTACATCGACGATTGGCTCCTGGTAGCCCCCTCAAAGCATCTGGCAGAATTGCACACCAACACGACTCTGACTCTAGTGCAGAGTCTCGGCCTGCAAGTAAACTACAAAAAGTCAATGTTGACGCCTTCTCAGGTGGCAAATTACATAGGCGCTATAATCGACGCAAGACGGGCAAAAGCCTTTCTTCCACAAGAACGGGCAGTCAAGATGAGCGCCCTCATCAAACTCTTCAAACCACTACGATCGGTCACTGCCCATCAAGCTCAAAAACTCCTAGGCCTCATGGCCTCCACAACTTCTGTCATACCTCATGCCAGACTGAAGATGAGATCCCTTC
The DNA here is from genome assembly GCA_037013535.1 of Intellagama lesueurii. Taxonomy (NCBI): domain Eukaryota; kingdom Metazoa; phylum Chordata; class Lepidosauria; order Squamata; family Agamidae; genus Intellagama; species Intellagama lesueurii. Next base: position 98,855,815 of record JBAJHW010000003.1, read on the forward strand.
AGGCCTGGTTTCTTTCCCTCTTCAACCCCATGGTGGACTCTCCCAGGATGCGTCTTCAAGTCTCCATCGAGCTCTCGCAACAACTCCACTGGTGGACCAACCCTCACAACCTGTTCATGGGTCGCCCTTTCGCCCCACTCCTACTAACGTCGCGGATCACCACTGACGCAAGCCCAACAGGTTGGGGCGCTCATTACAACGGCCTTCAAGTCCATGCTCGATGGTCTCAACGGGAGCAACAACTACACATCAACAACCTCGAGCTACTGGCAATCTTCAAAGCCTGCCGATCCTTTCTCCCCATCATCTCAGGTACGGCAGTACAGATTGTCACAGACAACACCACAGCTGCCTTTTACATCAACAAACAAGGGGGCACTCACTCCCCCCCTCTGTTGTATCTGACCGTACAGTTTTGGGAGTGGTGTCTGGAGAACCACATTTTTCCCTCGGCAATTTACATTTCCACCCACGAAAATGTCTGGGCGGACCGCCTCAGCAGAACGAGTGCATCCATGCACGAGTGGACACTAGATCAGGGGGTGTTTCTTCGGATCTGCAAGAAATGGGGCTTCCCAACAGTGGATGCGTTCGCCAATCAGGACAACACCAAGTGCGCAATTTACTTCTCCAGAGCAGGTCGGGGAGCCGGATCCCACGGCGACGCTCTCATGGTCCTGTGGAACACTCATCTGTTCTACATGTTTCCACCTTTTCCTCTACTACTCCGTACCCTTGTCAAAATACAACGCGACAATGCAGATGTAGTGCTGGTGGCACCCAGCTGGCCCCGTCAGCCGTGGTTCACAATGCTGACGACAATGGCTGTGGACTCCATGAAGCTACCGTGTCTTCCACGTCTGCTTTCTCAACACGACGGAGCCACTTACCATCCGGATATCCTCTCCCTGCACCTCACGGCGTGGAGAATCATTCCACAGTGACCACCGTCATCTCTCACTGCTGGAAACCTTCCACTAAGACTCTATATAGTAACAAGTGGATCGCCTTCCAAAACTATACTGCTCCGCGAAACTTACCTGTCTCGCCAACCTCACTGGAGGCGGTTCTAGAATTTCTCGCATACCTGTTTGACAAGAATTTGGCACTCTCTACCCTAAAAGTATACCTTTCAGCAATTATTGCTCATCAACCTCCTGACTCAGAGAGCACTCTCCTCTTCCGACATCCTACAGTAAAGAGGTTTTTGCGTGGAACGGCCCAACTGCACCCTCCACGAATAACGCCTGTTCCCCAATGGTCATTACATACTGTCCTTAATCGCCTGACGCATTCTCCATTTGAACCGCTCGCCACAGCCTCAGAGCGTTTGCTCACCCTCAAGGTTCTATTCTTGGTGGCGATAACTTCTGCCAGGCGAGCCTCTGAGCTAGCCGCATTGCGGGTGGACCCTCCTTTCCTTCAATTTTTCTCGGACAAGGTGACTCTGTACCCAGATGTTTCGTTTCTCCCCAATGTCTGCTCTACCTTTCATGTGCGTCAGCCCATTATACTGCCGACCTTTTTCCCGCAACCGTCTACCCCTGTTGAGAAGTCTTTACACCTGCTTGATGTTCGCAGGGCCTTATCTTATTATGTTCAGCGGACTGCACCTTTTCGACAGTCTAAACGACTCTTCGTTTCCCCGCATTTGCCTCACAAGGGACAACAGGTGTCTTCTCAAACCATTTCAAAGTGGATTGTGCAGACCATTCGTCTGGCGTACAAACTAGCGCATAAGCCTCTTCCAGACATGGTCAAGGCCCATTCAACCAGGGCTGTTGCCACCTCTACTGCGTTTTTACGAGGTGTCCCACTTCAGGATGTTTGCAAGGCTGCGACGTGGTCCACGCCTTCTACATTTGCGTCCCATTACCGGCTGGACGTTCGTGCTAAGGAGGATGCTAGATTTGGACGTGCGGTTCTTTCTGCTGTGCTGCCGTGACGTCCCTCCACCTTTCAAAGGTAAGCTTGCTAATCACCCATTAGTGTGCATTCACAGAGGCCACGAAGAAGAAAGAGAGGTTACGTACCTGTAACTTTGGTTATTCGAGTGGTCCTCTGTGAATTCACACTTCCCGCCCGTCCTCCCCTCTTTCCGTCACGTCTGTTTCTCTTTAGAGCAGCAGCGGAATTTGGGAACTGAGGTAACTGTCAGGGCGGGCGGTCCACGAGGGCTTGGGGGGAGGTCCTAAACGATTATTTAGCTCTAGAATATTCCGAGGCCTCTGCGCATGCGCAGACTTAACCCATTAGTGTGAATTCACAGAGGACCACTCGAAGAACCAAAGTTACAGGTACGTAACCTCTCTTTTTTCCTGTAGTGATGTATGGAAGCGAGAGCTGGACCATAAAGAAAGCTGACCGCCGAAGAATTGATGCTTTTGAATTGTGGTGCTGGAGGAGGCTCTTGAGAGTCCCCTGGACTGCAAGGAGAACAAACCTATCCATTCTAAAGGAAATCAACCCTGAGTGCTCACTGGAAGGACAGATCCTGAAACTGAGGCTCCAATACTTTGGCCATCTCATGAGAAGAGAAGACTCCCTGGAAAAGACCCTGATGTTGGGAAAGTGTGAAGGCAAGAGGAGAAGGGGACGACAGAGGATGAGTTGGTTGGACAGTGTCATCAAAGCTACGAACATCAATCTGACCCAACTCCGGGAGGCAGTGGAAGACAGGAGGGCCTGGCGTGCTCTGGTCCATGGGGTCACGAAGAGTCGGACACGACTAAACGACTAAACAACAACAACATTCCATCTACGTTACCTCTGCCTTTGCTGTGTTAGTAAACTATGCAGCATTCGCAAAGGGCATGCCATTATTAGAGGTGCAAATTGTAAAAATCTATGATTCTTATATCTGCCAAATACCTGCTATTCTGTCATACTAGGATTTTTGGAAATGTATCCGTATTTCAACTCTCAAATGAGAGAAAAAGGGGTGCCACAGGCATCCCAAGTGAGTAATTGATGGAGTAACAGAAAAGTTATGAAATTAATCTGAACCTAACCTAGATACCTTTGACCAAACTCCGGGAGGCAGTGGAAGACAGGAGGGCCTGGCGTGCTCTGGTCCATGGGGTCACGAAGAGTTGGACACGACTTAACGACTAAACAACAACAAAAACCTAGATAACCACTGAGTTCGACTATTTACCTTTCCTTTTATATTTTGTCGCACAAAAATGTCAACATTCATTAATACAGTGAAATGTTACAGGTAGGTGCTGCAGTCAGAAGACCTATGCCTCAAATCTAAGAAAAGCAGATTTCTTTTCTTTTCTTTTAATCTTAGGAGACACAAGCTAGCAATCTACAGTACACAGTCCACATACCTAGTTAGCCACAGTATCATTCACTGCCCATTCACATAGATAGTAGTTAGGCAAGTAGGTGAATTGAACATAGAGAAGAAACTGGGCATGGTGCAGAGTGAAGCTGAGACATGCAGTTTAGTCCAAAAGCACGGACAGCCAAAACTTTAATAAGAAGGCAGCCTTTGCTCTCCCTTTCTTTCTTAAATGTTTTCCCGTCTTTTTTCTTATCAAAAGTTACATAATCTAGTCTTTATTTCTGGAATCTGGGTTTATGTTTCGTTCTCCTTTCTGAGCCTCTTAGATGGCAGTTAGCAAATCAATGTGGTTCCCCCATCATCGGCCTGGGCTGTCTTCAGCTTTGGGGGCAACCCCAACTCTTGCTTCATCTTGGCATCCATTCCACCTTCACAACTTCTGTTCATATGGAGAAAGCTATTCCATATACAAAATAGAATTCCTGTGCCATGCTACTCATCACTTTGGTACAAAAGAAATAAGAGCTACATTTAAATCTCAAAGAACCAAGATGGAACTGAAAATACTTGGCGATGAATATAGCAATCATCCATTACATGAAAAATCCTATTTTCTTTAACAAGATTTTTCTTTGGAAGTGTTATATAACTGCTATAGCTGGCTGGCAAGCTCAGAGGTTTAGGTATCTGGCTGCAGAGCCAGAGGTTAGGAGTTCAGTTCCACACTGGACCCCCAGGGAGAAGAGCCAGCCTGTGTGGCCTTAAGCAAGCTGCACAGTCCCGGAGTAACCCCAGAAGAAGGGAATGGTAAACCACTTCTGAGTACTGTCTACCTAGAAAACCTGGAAAAGGGTCACAATGTCAGAATTAACTTGATGACACATGATAATGATGATCTTTTTCTTTTAAAAAATGTTACGAACAATCTTGAAGCATTTGCTTTTCTCCACATTCATGGACAAAATATCACAAACAATGAATTGGGGAAGACACAATTCAAAAAAGAGGTTTCAAAGTTCAATGTATTTTACTGCCCACAGTCCAACAGAATTAAGAATTCTTAAGCTCATTCATTTCAATGAGCTTGAATGCACCTAGTTCTGTATTGCATTTTTGGCCACAGGATAACCACATTCTGTGATTTGTTCTTTGGCTTTCAGCATAATTTGGGGGTTTGGCATTTTGTGAAGAAAAGAGTACACACCTAACCTTTCACTGTTTCCTTCTCTGCAGATACAAACCTTAACAAGGACAAAGATCTTGGCATTTTCTTCTCATGTTGGTACTTTGTATGTTTGCACCACACAACCAGTGTGGTGCAGTGGACAGAGTGAGAGACTAGAGCTCTGGAGACCAGCGTTCAAACCCCCACTCAGCCATCGAAGCTCACTGGGGGTGTGGAACTGGTAAAACGACACCTTAAGTATCTCACTTACTTTAAAAGCCCTATTAGGGTTGCTATAAATCAGTTCTGACCGGACAGCACATACAGTATATCACAAAAGTGAGTACTCCCCCTCACATTTCATAAATATTTTAGAATATCTTTTCATGTGACAACACTGAAAAAATGACACTTGGCTACAATGTAAAGCAGTGAGTATACAGCTTGTATAACAGTGTAAATGTGCTGTCCCCTCAAAATAATGCAACACACAGCCATTAATGTCTAAACCACTGGCAACAAAAGTGAGTACACCCCTAAGTGACAATGTCCAAATTGGGTCCAAGTAGTCGTTTTCCCTCCCTGGTGTCATGAGACCCGTTAGTGTCACAAGTCTCAGGTGTTCAAATTGGGCACAAAGTGTCAATATTTTGTGTGGACACCATTATTTTCCAGCACTGCCTTAACCCTCTTGGGCATAGAGTTCACCAGAGCTTCACAGGGTGCCACTGGAGTCCTCTTCCACTCTTCCATGATGACATCACAGAGCTGGTGGATGTTAGAGACCTTGTGCACCTCCACCTTCCGTTTCAGGATGCCCCACTGATGCTCAATAGGGTTTAGGTCTGGAGACATGCTTGGCCAGTCCATCACCTTTACCCTCAGCTTCTTTAGCAAGGCAGTGGTAATTTTGGAGGTGTGTTTGGGGTTGTTCTCATGTTGGAATACTGCCCTGCGGCCCAGTGTCCGAAGGGAGGGGATCATGCTCTGCTTCAGTATGTCACAGTACATGTTGGCATTCATGGTTCCCTCAATGAACTGTAGCTCTCCAGTGCTGGCAGCACTCATGCAGCCCCAGACCATGACACTCCCACCACCATGCTTGACTGTAGGCACGACACACTTGTCTTTGTACTCCTCACCTGGTTGCCGCCACACACGCTTGACACCATCTGAACCAAATAAGTTTATCTTGGTCTCACTGGACCACAGGACATGGTTCCAGAAATCCATGTCCTTAGTCTGCTTGTCTGTAGCAAACCAAATGCGGGCTTTCTTGTGCATCATCTTTAGAAGAGGCTTCCTTCAGGGACGACAGCCCTGGAGACCAATTTGATGCAGTGTGTGGCGTATGGTCTGAGCACTGACAAGCTGACCCCCCACCCTTCAACCTCTGCAGCAATGCTGGCAGCATTCATACGTCTATTTCCCAAAGCCAGCCTCTGGATATGACGCTGAGCAAGGGCACTCAACTTCTTTGGTCGACCATGGCGAGGCCTGTTCTGAGTGAAACCTGTCCTGTTAAACCGCTCTATGGTCTTGGTCACCATGCTGCAGCTCAGTTTCAGGGTTTTGGCAATCTTCTTATAGCCTAGGCCATCTTTATGTAGAGCAACAATTTGTTTTTTCAGATCCTCAGATAGTTCATTACCATGAGGTGCCATGAGGAACTTCCAGTGACCAGTCTGAGAGAGTGAGAGCGATAACACCTGCTCCCCCTTCACACCTGACACTTGTGACATTAATGGGTCTCATGACATTAGAGAGGGAAAACGGCTACTTGGGCCCAATTTGGACATTGTCAATTAGGGGTGTACTCACTTTTGTTGCCAGCGGTTTAGACCTTAATGGCTGTGTGTTGCGTTATTTTGAGGGGACAGCACATTTACACTATTATACAAGCTGTATACTCACTGCTTTACATTGTAGCCAAGTGTCATTTCTTCAGTGTTGTCACATGAAAAGATATACTAAAATATTTATGAAATGTGAGGGGGTGTACTCACTTCTGTGATATACTGTAACTAAATAATGTTCATTTTTAGAATGCTGTTTCCTCTAATATTTCATCCAGTCATTTTATCTTCCTTATCTTCATACGCAAACTCATATTTTTTGAGATTAACAAGGATTCTTGGTGAGGTACATTTGCAAGAGAGAGTAGCAGAAAGTGGGATTGTTTGACCCATCTCACAGCTGCCAGTTCTCAACTCGCCTCCCCATGAGGCCATTTTTACGATGGTGAAACATACTCCTGCGCTCAAGGTAGTATCCATGTTTCTTCCATCTCTATCTTTTCTTCACGGCAAACCTGTTAGGTGGGTCAGGCCAAAAGAGAGAGTTGGCCCAAGGGCATTCAGTGACCTTCACATCTGAGTTGAGATTTGCACATGGAACTTTCCCTTCCTAGCCTGATCTTGTGATTTTTGACATGACCTTAAAACTAGGTTATTGGATTCATCAGTACCTATTGTTTACTTCTCAGAAAAAATTCTAATGTTTTATGTCTAGATTAGTTTCTCTTGTCTGAAAGAATATTCAGAACAGAAACAAAAACAAAACAAGAAAATAGACTCACACTGTAATACAAAACCCTCTACCATTTGCTCTGTGTGGTGGCAATAATAATGCATTTTTGGAGGTATGGAATAAAGGGTGATAATTGTCCACTTGAAGTGAATTAATTGCTTTTCCTTTGGAAAGAAATCATCCTCACAGTGTCAACTCTACAGGTCGTTACTACTGTAATTATTTCATCATGTAATAGAACAAGAGGAGTCGTAGGATGGTGCTAACAAGGAATTTGTATGTCTTTAAATGTCTCTCATTTTTTAAAAAAAATGACAGGAAGATCATCTTATATGTTATGTTCAGTATATATTATGCTCAGCTCAGCTCTGGGAGCATCCAGCACTTTTGGCAAGTGGTAACTGAGATTTATTGGCATGTTGTTTTTAAAAACCCACCAAAGAGAGGATATAAAGAAACAGAGGACAAACTTGGGACATTTGGTGGGGAGGAGTAGGAGAGTGAGAACAACATCTGGGCTGATGCTCAGGGGTGGCATGGAAAGGAACCTGACTCTACAAGGTGTGTTGTATGCCGCACTGAAGGGTAGTCCTCCTTTGGGCCACATCATCACTATTTGCATGAGAAGTGGGGTGAAGTCAACCCTACCTCTCCCTCCTATTACGGACTTAGAGTTAATTTCCCTAGAAGGTCACCACACATGTGGTGGAATGACACTGTCAATCATTCCAAATAAATGTCTAATGATTGAGTTGGAACAGAAACGTTGATAAAGAAAAGAGATTCTTAATCATGTGAATTTAGCTTTTGTCTTTTCTTCTTACCGAGGCAAATCAGTAATTAAGACTTTCCAGATGCTGTGGTCTCAGAGAACTACTAAAGCAGAAAACATGAGATGTTTCTTATTGTCCCAGGATGATGAGATTTCAAAAAGGTGAGCTGTGCACTTGCCCAGTTAGTTGAAGACATATGTCCACATTCTTTTCTCAAGAATACTGAGTAGTGTGTTTATATATTTTTTTCCCCAAATAATTACATGAGGTCTATCTATTCAATCTAGTTATTGTTAACATTTGGCACTATGTCAAGAGATGCCATATTTTTGCCAATGTCTCTACTTCCTTTCATTCTGCCTCACTAACTTCCAAATGTTTTCTGTTTTCTAAGCTAGAGCATGGAATATATTGTCCCTAGCAGCAGCTCCTCCTCCTTATGCAACTGAAGCAGATTGAAGGGGTCAAAGTTAAACTACCCATTCCTAATGAGATGAAGACTCCCAGTTGGGCTATAAACTAATATTGGGTTGAGGAAGAAGAAAACTATTACGAATTTATGGTCCCTTCATCATCATAAAACTAACAGTGAAAGAAATGCAGGCTTGTGTAGAGTAAATTGTCAAGAGTTTCCTCAGAGGACTGTAAAGCCAACTGAGCGCAACCCTGTGGTTATAATTAAGACATTCAATAAGGCTTTTAGATGCTCAGAGAAAGCAGCTTGGTAAAATGTACAGAACTCATACACACACAAATACAAGGAGCCTTTAGTCTTCCGAATGGATGGCTCATGCATGCATGTTGATGACTACAGTATCATGGGTGTACGTGAGCTATCACAGGCCAAACACCACATATCTTTCTTTCATGTTATGTCAGGCTGCCCTAAGATGTTTTTTGCATGAGTCAGGTTACAGATAACCCCTCATTAATACTGAAATTAAATAAGTAATTCAATTTATATACTGTCCATCTGGCTGAGGGCCACTCAGGGTGGTTTGCAGTACTAATCACAAAGCTAAAATTACATAGTGTTCTAGAAATGTAATTCTGTTAGACTTTTTGGCTCAGCCTTGAGACTTGCAAGTGAAAAACATGTTTAAAGTCTTGAAGAGCAACCGCAAAGCAAAGCAAGAAGATTTGCAAATTCCTGGAGGTTTAACAATCTCCTGCCATGATAATTGCAGACAATCAGCTCAGAGGGAATGCCCTCTCCTAATAATCAGCTGTCTGTAATGTATAGTTTGGCCCTCTGTTCATATAGGCTGTTCACCAAGTGATAAGAAAATTAAGGATGTCTGTAATTATGTAGGATGATCTGTGGCGTTTGATCTGGCCTAAAGAGAGAGTAGTATTAGGGTTCATTCAAAAATTTTGTTAGGAAGATAAAATATGTTCCTTATATCTTTTTGCCATAATATCAATCCGGCTTGCTAAGTAAGGTCTTAGTTACCTTTCTAAGTAAAGGTTCCCCTTGACATTTGGTCCAGTCGTGTCCGACTCTAGGGCGCGGTGTTCATCCCCGTTTCCAAGCCATAGAGCCAGCGTTTGTCCGAAGACAGTTTCCGTGATCACGTGGCCAGTGCGACTAGACATGAGTTACCTTCCCACCAAGGTGGTACCTATTTATCTACTCGCATTTTTACATGCTTTCGAACTGCTAGGTTGGCAGGAGCTGGGACAAGCGACGGGAGCTCACTCCGTCGCGTGGATTCGATCTTACGACTGCTGGTCTTCTGACCTTGCAGCACAGAGGCTTCTGCGGTTTAACCCGCAGCGCCACCACGTCCCCTCTTTGCTAAGTAAACCTGTGTTAATTTGATATTTGTATAGCCTGATAGTATAGGAATATCTCTAATCATTGGGGTCAGTGGCAAAAATGTGGTGGCGTAGTATTACCCCTCAGAGATGTGCTTAGAATGCCTGCCAGCCATGTCCTCCTCTGGAAACTATAAGCCAGCCTTTGCTAATGAGGTGCCCTTCCCCAGAGGCATTCAGCTGCAACTCTCATAATAACCCAACCAACTACCCTGCCTGAAAGCAAAAGTTGTGTCCCCCTTTGACTCTGCTGATACTACTTTCCGCCTTGTGTCATATGGACACTGGCACCTAAACCAATGGCCCTCCTGTCTTGGGTTTCTGGGTGAACAGCATCCCATTCCCTGAGATTTCTGGGCTAAAAACTGAGGCAAGAGCAGATTCTTGCGATGTCGGAGACAGGCCAGGAAAAAGTTAGAAAGGGAATTTTTGTTGTTGTTGCATAAGTCTTGGCCACTGCTGTCAAGACTTGCGCAACAAGGAATCACTCCTTGTCTTGCTCTGCATAGACCAACAGGTCCAACATCAAGGTGTGGAAAAAAAGCTAGAAGTGAAGGTACGGGACTAGAGAAAGAGTCAGCAGTGGGTGCATGCAGTTGAGCCCACCATGAGATGTTGAGTAATAACATTAATATAACCTTCATGGTTAGCCAGAGAGGCCTGGCAGAAACTGGGAATGAGCAGAGATGGGTGTCTGGCTTTAAAGCTACCTCACACACACAACTCGAACTATCTCCTCCTCCAGCGCTGCCTGCCTCGGGGCTTTGAAGCAACTGGGGTTTTCCCCTAGGGCACCAACATTTATAGGTCATGGAATTGTAGAGGCAAATCTATTGGTGAGAGTTAAGAAAATAAATGGCAACAACTCTCAGCCTTATTCATTTTCCTTTTCTTGAAAATATAAACTCTCTCCTTTTTTCAGGAGAACACCACATTTCCCTCCTCCTTTTCCATCATTGCAACAAGTAATGTTACTGGGTGTTGCCATTATCATTACTCCTAATCTCTTATCAGGTATGAGGGTTAATGGATTTAGGCAATGGGAACCAATTCTTAGTGATTTAACTTGTAACTAATTGTTCCTTACTTTTACCAGTAGAAAGTGCTTTACCAGTGGCAAGATGTTTAAGAGATTCTGTGTCCTATTCCAAAGTACCATGGCTGACTTGGCTCAGCCTTTTTTTTTTTTTTAAACAGCCACAGCCTGTGTTAAAAAAACCCAACAAACCGATGAACCGATTCATGGTTTGTTGGAAATTCCTGGGTTGTCAGCCTTGATGACCCACAAACCACAACGGACCACCAGTTTGGTGGTTCATCCCCATCTCTAATTCCAAATCATGGTGGCTTTGACCCTGGAGGTAATATTTAGTCATTATGATTAGTAGCAACAGACAACCTTCTCCTCTATGGTATTTAGATTTCTGGAAAGAAGAATATTCATTTTTAGGAACAGTGGTGGATTATAAAACAAGACAGAGAATAGTTGTCATTTTTTGGTGCAAAGAAAGGGAAACATTGGGAAATATAAACGAGAACTTGAATAACACAGCACAATTTGTGTCACTGAGAGTTCTTGAGATTTGTTAGAGATAATGATTACTGATTCTAGTAACTATGTTATTTAGCAGGAGCAGTGGGGAGAACATTGCCATATCTTTATTAAAGGGAAAGTCTCCTTTCTGCTACTGACTTTTGCAACCCCTTAATATCAGTGAAAAATGCTGTGGAAAAATCAATAATGTTGTATTAAAACAGAGCAGCCTTCTTCCAACTCCTGAGGAAGATGCGGTGAGATAATCTTTGCATTCTTTGGGTGCATCAGAAGAAGTGGGGGTGGGTGGAAAATGCATTAAACTAGAAAAGTGGCCGGGGAAAATTAAAAGTCAATGTAAATCATCATTAATTAAATCCATTACCTTAAGTAGCAGCAATGATGTACAACTCTAGCATTCAGTGCATTGATACAACTGTCAGTAAATAAATTGGGAATACTTATTTGTTCATAAAAGATGGTTGCCTATATTTGCTTCCTTTTTAGGAACAGACTAGAAAGTAAACAAATAACATTTTGCTGTAGATGTCCTCCACTGGAAGGGAAAAGCTTCTTTAATCATGCCAAGATTAAAATCAAAAAGAGTTTTCACACTCAATAGAAGAAGGTTTTTAAGAATCTGTTGCAATATGGAACTGATTATCCTTTTTATATAAGTCACTAGGCGAATGCGTATTTTATGCAACTTGCATCAATCTTGGGCTTGTTGTGGATTCACTAAATTACATATAGATGCAGCTTTCCAATCTTAGTCTTCTTAGCTGATCTCTTAGAAACTTGAGAACTCACATTGGCATCATGGTGACTTCAGATCATGACCTGTGTTTAGAGTTTTATCAATGTCATTAAGTAATTTAATTTAGCAGGAGTCAATGGTAAACCACTTCTGTATATTGTCTACCTAGAAAACCCTAGAAAGGGTTGCCATAAATCACACACATACACAATTAGTACATGCAGATACTTAGTGTGGTGTGTTCGATGAAGTGAAAGACTAGGACCCAGGTGGCCTGGGTTCCAATTCCAGCTCAGTCATGGAAACTCACTGGGGGTGTGGAACTGGTAAAATTACTCCTTAAATATCTCACTTACTTTGAAAGGCCTATTAGGGTCACTATAATTCAGTTCTAACTTGATGGCACATAGCAACAAATTAGAACATATTGCTTAGATAAAGAGAATCTAGTTGTTTCATTACTATTAAAAAGCCATATTCACATCTTCTAGAAAGGAGCCCTTTCCAGGACCCCTTTCCCAGAAAATACATAATACTGTTATATAGTGGTGAGCCAAGTCAGACAGTGGTGTTTGTTTGTTTGTTTGTTGTGATTATGGTTGAAATCCAGTAGTAAATAGCAATTAGAAAAGGCCCACTGGATCAATGGAACTTATATAGGTGTTGATTTACCAAATCCCTACTGGTCCAATGAGCCTACTCTAGTTGTGACTTACTACTGGATTTCAGCCTACAAGTCCCTGAATCTCTCAAGCCAGCATGGTTGTGATAGGAAGTGAGAGGTGAAAACAGGGGAGAGATGAAGTCCCTGTAGAGGCTGCCTAAAGGCAACTAGCAAATTCTTGACTAGGTAACTTTAAGAACTTGACTGTACTAAATGAACATCTCACCTGCCGTTTATGTTCTGCTATGCCTGAGCAAGGCTCCCAGATTCCCCCAACCAGCATGCCCACGGGTCATGCTCACTCTGTGTGTGTGTGTGTGTGTGTGTGTGTGTGTGTGTGTGTGTTCTGGGAGCTACATTACATAAAAGCAACCTCTCGTTCTCACTCTTTATTGTGAATTACATCATGCCACCAATTATTCCATTATTCCTTTCTTAAGATCTTACACCACCATTGTCCCTTCACTTTTAAAGTGATTCCTGTGACAAACTCAGAATTATAATTGGTAGCAGTATGAATAGTAGAAGTAGCAGAAGTAATTTTTTTACAGCGAAACCTTTTTAAAAAAAAAAAAAACCTGAATACATATTTTAGAGAAATTCTTCCTTTGGGGCCAGTTCACTCGGATGTGTAACAAACAATTCTGGCCAATCATTCAAAAAAAAGAAAATGAAAAATGCACACAACGTTTGATTAGAGTGATATGCATTAGAGAACTCTGGAATATTTCAGGATCATACCTTTCCACACCTAAACAAATACACTCTGCTTTTTAGTACAATTTATTCTTTGCAGGGGGTTCATTCATATTCAAACTTGACCAGGCAAATTGTCTTGAACAATTTCTTAAAGCAATTTTTTTCTGTTTATTTTAAATGAGGGTATTATTTTTCACATTTTTGGACAATAAGGGCAGGATCCAGCTGAGTCTTTGTGTAGCCCTGCCCACTTGCCTTCCTGTGGAAAGAGACACAGGGCTTCTCCTTGTGGGAGAACATATTAAATATCCATTTGCACAAGCTCCATAAATGTTGTACTGGATCACTGTGTGAGCAGAAAGAATAAACATTATTGTGCCCTAAGAATCTTTCCAACTAATAAATATGATTGTACGGTTTTTATCTTAGTACCAGATACATGAATCTGCTTTGAGGTTTTCAACTGTAAGCAAACTGGAAGTGTGGATGGCTGACGTCCTATACATACTAATCTAGCAAAAAGTCCTGCTGAACTTCAGCATCCTTGCAAACACCCTTTCTACAAGACTTCACAAGACTTGCTTTACAGAACTTTTATTTTTAAGTATTGCTTCATTAATTTGAAAGGGCAGATAACAGGGCATGGAAGATAAGAATCCACAGTATACCTAAAATAACGGCACACACTCCCAAATATATTTTTGGTGTAGGCTGAAAGTAATGGACCTAGATGAGATTAAGTGTCCCTTGTTCAGGACATATATCAGAATGCTGCCTGATACCCATCTTCATGATTGAATTATTTTGAGTCAGGGGAGTTTATTCACATAATACCCAAGTGAGTCATGGTGCTTAATTCCTTTTTTTAAAAAAAAAAACAGGGCCAGGAGCCTCGCAATGTTAATTACATTATTGTACTAAGTAAAGGAATACCTAATGAAATCAGACCAGAAGGACATTATTTCAAGATGTTGTTGAAATTCGACATGCCAAACGTTCTGTCCTTGCTCTGAGGGTACCTTTATCTCCTTTCAGGAGCAGGGAGGGTCGGTTTTCAGGGGAGCTTGCCCACCATAGCTTGTCCTTCCCTCAAGAAATTCACGTTACACTTCTGAAGAATGCCAAGCTTACTCTCCACAGAACATGCTTTGTTCATCAAAGTACCATACAGGTGTAGCAGGTAATATTACCCTGCAAAATTTGGGTCACTTTTTTTTTAAAATAAGGAATGGGAAAACATGTGGCTCTTCAGATACTGCTCAGATTCATTATCCCTAATGGTTGGCTGTGCTAGCAAGATCTGTAGTCCAGCAAGCTCAAGAGGACCACACGTTGCCCACCCGAGTTCTCAGTGAATGTGCATGACAGGATGTTAGCAACTTCTTTTGATCATGACTGATAGGTCTGGTAAGAGACTGACTCAGACAATCCTTCTCATTATTCATACAGACAAAGAACAGACTTTCCAACATTCATCAAAAATCGACAGCCGTCTTTGCTAGCCGACGACTCAGGGAGTAGAATGAGCTCGTAGCCACAGCCTACCTCATAAACACAGAGACAAGGTCTACTCCCTGCTATCCATCTCTTTACAAAAAGTCTCTTCCCATTTTTTATATTCTTTGTAGATCTTCATGTGATCTTTAATCTTCACAGGTGTTTAATCAAAATTATTTTCTCAGCATGACCCCAAGGTTTTATGGCCTTACAGACAAATCAATGGGGGAACAGGTCTTCCATTCCTACTAGCCACTGACAATTAAATGTTTCAAGGCAATGTCATAGCTGGGGACAAGCAGGGAATGTTTACATTTCCTACTAAGGGAGCCAACAATGAAATGTTACGGCCTTAACAAGGCAGTTCTGTACTTCTCTAGTAGGAAGTGTGATGCAGTGTATCCATTGGGGTTATCTCCTAAGAAGGTGGACAAAGGATTTCCAACTTAGCCTGCAATACAAAGATTTACTTGGTGGTAAACTCCACTGAGTTTGATAGCACTTACTTCTAAGTAAACATGTTTGGGTTGCGTTGTATCATATGCGTATGCACTGTCAATAACAAATATAAGTGATTATATTATTAATTACTTTAAATTCATTTTACATCAATGTTATAAAAACACTCTGTAAAACATTTTCATAGCACTTTTGTAATTAGAAAACACACGATCATCAAACAAATTGAAATATTGATGGCATTTTTTCTGTGTCCTGTTATTACTGTAAATGGGGTTTACTGCCCTGATGTAGCAAAAATGCTTGTAAGTTCCAGTCTACTGAAGCAAGTCTCTTATAACTAGACAATCTGTCTTGGAGTTATTTGTATTTTGACAGCTGCATTCAATGATTTTATCAAGTCTAGCATAAAAGGGCCTATTTTGATCATGAATGAATCCTAATCTTGTGTATCCTGAAGAGGAAAAAAACCCATAATGTTTAACATACTAAGAGGTCTTTGGCAGGCACCTTTTAAAGAAACTCTCACATTTATGTCTGAAGTCCTGAATTTATTTCTGTTTGAGCCAAAATATAATAGTTAAGAGAAAATGTTTTTATATGTTTATCTTGTTTTTCAATTGCTTTGAAATGTGGTGTTTTTGTTACTGTTTGCTTGTTTAGTTTGTTAACTGTCCAGAATAGTGCACTACACCAGTCAATCAATCAATCAATCAATCAGTCAGTCAGCCAGTCAGTCAGTCAGGATTTATACCACAAAATATAGGGGAAAGTGTCTAACTCAGATACTTAACTCAGTGAGCTAGACAACCATTGTATACTATAGGGAAAGCCAAATTTATCTCTTAAAAAAAAGTTATACTTTGGGAAGAGTATTGTCAAATCCATCTGCTATTCAAACTTTGACTGCCTTTTGTCGTAATGTTAAATCAATCATCTATAAATATAGTATTGTGATTCATGCTGTTTGGTTCTTTCTGCCAGTAACATTATAAGGAAAGTGTATACCTTTAAAAGTAGGCATGTCAGAAAAGTTATCACCAGTGCAGAATCAAGTACTTAGCAAAGGCAATTGAAACATAAGTCTTTTTAAAATAATGGAACAAAACGTGTTATTAACATAATTCTTGGTACCTTCCATTTTGGTTCATTCTAATATATACGTGTTTTTTTTAAGCCATTTTAAAAACCCTTCATTTTTAGTTCTGAATTTGTGCCAGCAGAGCTATTAGCATGATTGAATGGGGAAAAAAATCCAAGATGAAATCTTCCAGATACCGACACTAGTGCGATGCCTTCCCGCTCTCATCCCATCAACTATAATGAATGATTGGTACAATGCAGACAAGGACTGTAATGGAAGACTGCGGCAAAGACAGGAATAGGGATACTTCAGAGTAATTCACCCCATTGCATGAGACAGAGGCAAGTCATAATATTTTTCATGTAGCTGTGCTGTCAGTTGTTGAGGAGAATCCAACAAAACACAATTTATTTTGTGAACTGGCTTCATTTCAGTCCCAGGAGAAGGTATACTGAATTAATAAGATTTTAAAAATACGATTTCAGGAAGCACAGAGAGTCGCATTCGGGTGTGAAGCAGCAGGCTTTATTAGGACACAATGTTTTTGTCAGCAACATTATTATTGTGTAATTATTTGGGCATGCAATTTAGTATACCACAAAACTGAAGTTCAGGAGAAGCGTAACAGACTGTCAGGGCAAGATTGCCAACATGATGCTACGACAATTCACACATCTTTGTTGAGTTTTGAGGTCCCAACAACTTTGTCATCAAAAAAGATGCCAGAAGCTCATCAGGTCATTGCCTATTTTAACAGTTTCTCTGTTGGGCAGCATCTTGCCAAGAAAATACAGAACCCCAGAACTCCTACGTCACCTGAAAAAATGGCACAAGTTGCAGATTTTTTAATAATTAAAACCAAAACCACAAAAGACTTTTCAAAATGGCGGCTAGGGTTAGGGTGGGTTTGTGTTTGTTTGTTTTTTTACTACAGAATACACAATGCTCCCAAGCTCTGGTAAAATTATGGTTTTTTAAAAGTGTCATTACTCCCTCCAATACCTACTTTTTTCCTCATGCAGAAATTCAGCTGTCTCCAAATTTAAAGGGAAGGAAGTGTAATTATTTAACTGTTGCTTTCTGCAATACAACTGGAGCTAAGTGCTCATAATTCAAGAGCAAAAGTCACTAGGTGGTAAAAAATACCAGACACATAAAATACTTTGTAACTAGGTGGAGGGGTTTGAACCCAAGCCCAAATATTTTTAATCAAGAGAGAGAAAACCCCAGAGGCCAGCAGCTAGGCAAAGCACATGCATTTTAAATACCATCGAATTACCTCCTAGAGAAGCAAGTTAAAGAGTGTTTAAAACAATTCTTCTTTGTTCATGTCAGAAGCAACCCAGTGATGCTTCTGGAGTGGAAGGATCAGCTGATGGGGTGCTGTTGTTGCTCAAGGGATGTCCAAAAGTATTCACAGTCCACACATTCTTTGGGCAGGCTCATGCCATGCCCTCCCTTTAAAACAATTAAAACCCTGGTTGTTCTGATTACTTTAACTTGAGCTTTAATGATGCAGAATACCTACGCTGAAATAAAAATACGTACATGCCTCCTCATAAGCATTTGAATTCAGTCTACTCATATAGATGATTTTATACATGTCTTGCCTCCAAAATAATCAGATGTTTGCCTTAATAATGAAATATTTTTAGGGACTCCGTAGTCTTGACCAGCTACTAGACTCTCTATGATAGTCACCATCCGAAGCAGCTAATGAGATTATGTCCTGTTTTGGCCTGGAAATAGGTTTCTGGACAGCACACCCTCCCACCCACCCTGCCAGCTGTTTGTGGTCTTAATGTTATTTTAACAGGGTGAACAGTCAAATTAAAAAGTAAAATTACTTTTTCAAAATATTTTAAAGTTTAGTTACAAAGATAACAAAAGATGTATAGTGCCGTTGTTGTTGTTGTTACTCTTTCCACATACCGAAGACAGGATTAATCAGAAGGTCTTGTTTTTCTCCCTCTATGTAATGGGCTCTGCAGATTCCTCTGCCCCTGTGCTCAGGATTATGATCTGGTCCACCTTCTCTGAAGTCAAAATAAGACATATTACGCAGCACACACTGAAAACAGAGCTCTGCACAAAGGATTCCTAGTTTCTTGGAAATGCCCACTTCTATTCACAAGGTACAGCCATGAGAACTCTATCCACCTGCTTCAAAGGTATATCCTTTTCAATGGATCATCAGGTCGTTTCTGACTTATGGCCAGCCAAGATCCCCCTTCTGTGGCTGATGGGATCAAGTGCCTCATCACCTGGGTGGCCTTGGGCAACTTGCACAGTTCCATAGTGCCACCTAAAGGAGAAACTGATAAGCCACTTCTGAGTCCTTTATACCTAGAAAACTTTGGTATAGAAAACTGGATCATAATCCTCCCTAGAAAATCTTGGGAGGGTCACCAAGCTGGAATTAGCAGCAGTACTTTAGTGTCTTGAACATTAACACAGCACTGGTATCACAGCTCAGGGTTGCCAGCTGGACATGCAAGGGTGAACTGTACCATTTGTCTCTATTATTGGGTGGACAGCTGAGGAGATTGCCTGTGACAGGAGCCCAGCACGTCCCCTGGGGCAAGATGCTCTGGACATCACCTGGGTCACCTGCTCCTAAGGCCAACACCTGCTCCCAAAGATATGTCTGCCATTCATTCCTATCTGGGTTGGTAGAATGCTGTGTTTGAAGAAAACATTGACACAGAGAGTACATTCACCTCTCAAGCTGTGCCTGATATACACACCTCTTCCTCGTTCCTCACACCCAGCATTCCAGTGCAATCTGATCCTATGTATGTTTCCTTTGAAATAAATGTGTACAGTATGTGGAGTAGCTTAGCGCCTGGTAGAGCCAAAATGTTGCAAGCTGAAGAAATCAACTGGTTTAGGACACAGGCCTTTTTTTTGCCATCTAGATGGAATGTGGACTTTTTTCACCCTCATGAAATAACCCAAAAAGAGATATAGTAATAAACAGCACGGCCTTGTGCTTAATCCTTCATTTTCAAAGTTCTGCTATTGTATATATAGAGGAAATGTGCATTTAAAAAAAAAAAAGAAAATATGTATTTATTAGTATATAACCCAATGCTTCATAATTTGAGAGTAAGCATGAATTCACACCAAATCACGCTGAACGAGTTTTAAACAATCTATTGAGTCAGGGGACATTGCAACGCAAATATTAGGTCTCATAAAAAGAAATGCAGAATACCTTTAACAGTGTTAAATCCAAGGTAACTAGCAATTGTGTGTATCAGAGCAATTGCCTCTTATTAGGGTGTGCCTTTTGTTAAGATAGGAATATGTTATTTACACGTGGTGGAAGTGCCTGGAGTAAGGGAGTAACTACTGTAGATGGGTATGTGTCTCATTATTTATGCCATGTTTCTCTGTGTTCCTTTTTATACTTATTTCACTGGCTGCACAACATTGATCACCGATCACAAATAGTTCTGATGTTCTGGCATGAGTGTGCAGTATATTTTGTTCAACCAGCAAGGCTTGTGTTGTGTGTGTATGTTTTGGTGGCATTTCTTGCTTGCATTATTTTGTCTTGCTTTTGGCTTGTGTGATTGCTTATATTGGTCTATTAGGACCACTGTTGGTTGCATCCTGATAACATCACTGATGATGCACAGAGTTGGGCATGGTATGGGATTGAATCCTACTGCTTTCTGCTCATACAAGTAAGGATTACAAATGCCATGTAATCTCTAAATTATGTTTTTTAAAATAGTTTTTTCATCATGTTTAACGCTAGAGAGCTAAACTGAATGTCAGGGTGTGGTATAGAGATGTTTGTATCTACTTGGAGCAAATGTCTGTGTGGTCATTTCTGAATACTGTTATCCATTAACTGCTGGGTAGCTCAGTGATTTAGGCATCTGACTGTGGAGCCAGAAGTTGAGAGTTCGACTCTCTACTGAGCCTCCTTGACAGGGGCTAGACTCAATTATCCATAAGGGTCCCTTCCAGCTCTGTAGTTCTAAGATTATCTAAGATTCTCATTGTTGCAGGTTGCTTTTTCTTTGCTATTTATGGTTGACTCACCAACTCTGGAAGTCACGTGGCCTCTTGGGCACAGACCTGACGGCTTGCCCCTTGATCTTCCATTGAAGAGCTGGCATTATAAACTAATTTTGACCTGCTGTGGGCTCTAGTGTTTAAAACACTATATGCCAAACGCAGTGTATGACTGATGGAAATGTAAGAGCCAGTGGTCTCTTTGTTCCAGTTCCAGTTCATTTTTCCTTCAGCTAAAAATGGCAGGGCTTGTAGAGAGATGAACATTTTACATCTCTGAGCAGATTAAAGACAATTGGTGTTTGCTTTCTGTTTCCCCATAAGTCTAATTTATATGTGGGTGACTGCTTTTTTATTCTGTACTTTCATCTAGGGGAATTATTTAGTTTTGATTTAAAATCAAACCCACCTAGCAGGCACTTTAATGGTTTTCTGATTCTGCGGGTTTTTTATGGAAGTTAAGCAAATGCCTCTATTTTTGACTGATATTTTAATTAATCTACTTCTTTCCTTGGAGAAATCCACCATGCTGAGCTGTGTATTGTTTCCTTGTTCTTTCTGTTTATTTATTTATTATTCTTTTCCTCCTGAGTCTCTCCTGAAGGTTTAAGCACCTAAAGTTCTTGGAATGTATAACCAATTAAAATAAGCAGAATGAACAAGCTCAATGTCCATCTATGGAAATACGTCATGAGGAAGAAACATTAGTATGTTTTACTACTGGCATTTAGGATTAAATTGTATTATCTACCTGTGGAAGTTTTGATTTTACATATGAGTAAATGAGTGTATGGCAATGGCAGATCCGCTGCCACCCAGCACTCTGATGCCTTGGCATCTGGATTGGGCCCACTGTATGTGGGTAAGGGATAGTTAATTTCACTACTTTGCTATTTTTAACCCACCCCCTCCCAGTATTGGGCTACACATGTTGCTGCTTGTACCTGATGGTTTTCCAATGTTTTGTCATACATCTCTGATACTAGAATTATGATTTTAACTGTATTTGCTTGTGTGTTGTGCTTTGATTTATGGGAGTTGTTACTCCACTGAGCTTGCATTGGAAATGGCCAATTGAAATTAAAATAAGCAAACTAAGCAGCTACCAAGATTAAGTGCCTAGCAGGGCCTACTAGCCTTTATGCTTGTCCTGCCACAATGTCTTTACTAAAAAGTAAATTCTTTACTGCTCGTCACATTACTTTTGAAAGATAATTTTCTTGTGTGTTCTTCTTCCAAATGTAACTAAAGGGAACTGCATCACTTGTGACTTGGAACTCCCAAGCTCTAAGGAAGATATATGAATTTGTCAGACAGGTGACCTTAGAAGCAGGTAAGCAGAGGAAGGGGAAGGGCAGCCACATACCAGTTGACTCTTCCCCCCCCCCCCAAGACTGAGGAGGCAGCAGAAGTCAAAGGCTCTATAGGTCAGTTGGCTCACTGGATTACCTCACTCCTTCTTCAGTACTGTATTCTTCTCTGTTCTGTCTGCCACAGGAATATTGTCTGTGACAAAGCTGTCACAGAAGGATGCATGACCTTATTATCACTGGCAGCTCTTGATTCTTAAATGTGAGAGAGGATTCAAGATGAAATTGAGAGAGAAATCATTCTTATTTGAATGGGCCCAAGCTGAAGCACGAGAAATCATTCAGCACCCTTCATGACATTTCCTATTAAGTTGAAAAGCTGTTGTGCACAGTGAATAAGGGAGGAGCTATGCATACTTGTGGTTGTTGCTCTTTCTGGAGCTTTCTAATCCTAGGTTGGATCTTGCTGGTTCCTGAATAAATTATTGTGTTTTCTCTTTTGAAACAGCTCTCCGTTGCCAGTAGCACAGTAAACATGAATTCGTAAGAGCTTTAATTCTTTGCTGTTGACCATGTTCTTGTTTCCAGAATCATATGGCCTGTACCTCTGCTCAAACTACAGCATATTGGCCAAAACTCTGTTGTATAATGCAAGCAAAGTTGTACATTTTGGTCTGTTGCTAACCTGGAAATAAAAAGTAATGTTGGAAGGAGTATCTGTTCTGTAGACCTTTAGCTTTGCACTAGCTTCACTTTAAAGTGCAACGTACAGCTTATTAATGGCTGCCATCCTGCACATATTTACTTAAAACTAATCACTTCTTCAACCCCATTGGATTTAGTTTAAATTAAACATGAATCAGATTGGGATGTACAACTTTAAAAAACTAGTCTGGTATCCATCATAGAATGGATACCAAATTCAAAACCTTACATATCACATACTTACTCACGAGTCCCAAAGGAAGCCAGTCATTTTCATAGACATGCTTCCAGAAAATGAAGAATTAGCAATATGTTTTGAACAAAATTGGGGGAGTGGTTTCATGAATCAGTTCTTTTTGAATCTTTGAATTAATTTTATCCATTTTGTAGTATTTCTCCCCACTCCTTATTGAGTTAAAAATTCCTGCCTTAAAAATGGCTCCTGCCCAGTGGCAGGAAAATTCAACATGAGGCTCAAATAATGCCTTTTTTTGTTGTTTGTTGTATAGTAATTTCTTACTGCTTTTCCACATTTAAGGAACCCAAAATGATGTTCAATAAAATATGTCAAAGCATTTTTAAAACATAACTAAAAAGAAAATTGAAAGCCATTGTAAAAACCAATAGTCAAATGGAATAGTAGTTTCCACCACCCATTAGAAATTCAACAGGGATAGAACCAGCCTCTTGGAAGGGATCTCCACCACCAATGTCCTGCTACACAGCAATAAATCTGTGCCTTCATCCACCCAGCACACCCACCTGCTAAATTGGGGGTCATATGTACGAGCCCTAAGCTATGCAACAGCAAACATTAAAGTGCTGGTTACCTAACAGCAGAGGAACGAAACAGCAGGCGTCTCCAATAGATCTGCCGGCTTGAAAAGTAGAACAAGAAAAGAAGAGGGAAGGATGTGCCTATAGGCACAATTGTTCCTCTCCTGTGTGGGAACAAGCACACATGCAGAAAAAAACAGAAAAGAAAAATGTCTGCACTTTCAACTGAAGTATTTATGAAGCAGTGCAATTGAAGGAATCTGAATATGAAAATTAAATTTCTCTCGCAGTTTAAGTGGCATTACTATGAAGAGGCTTTCAACTTGTAAAGTGTACATTTAGGAAGTGCACTTTACTCATGAAGCCTTGCAAATGGAGGCTGCCGGTCTCGCTTTGTAGGGCACGGCGTCTCCTCAAGGCATTCACGGCCTTGCTGCCCAGAAATTCTAACTCGCCTTTCACAGCAGCCAGTCCCGTTGAAAGGAGGCAGTGAAGCAAATATTAACAAGGGGCAAACCCAGAGTATTTGTATTCGAAGGGATTCAAATAAAAGAGAAAAGTTAACCTTAAACTACTTGCTGTAGAAAACCGTAGCCAAGGCATCCCATGGCATGTTTTCTGTCACAGGAAATAGTGTGATTAATTAGTTACTTTATAATGTAAAGTAATGACCTTTGAAGTGCCTTGCTTAGGAGTACTGAGGCAAAGCTCTGGGGAGCATTTGGATGCTACTTCACAAAGGAGTCTCAGGGCCTAATTGTATATTATTTCATAACCCAAGTTGAAATCCATTAGTGTTTTGGAGGTGTGAATCAGCAAATGAGGCTTATGCTTATCATTTGATGGCCAATAACAAACCAATGCTAGCTTACTTGCAAACCAAAGACGACATGAAAAGCTCTTGCTATAACAATCAGACACTTTTATTACATAAGAAATTTCCTCTTGCAACAACAGTTTGGCCTTCAATAATGTACACTGTGGAGATAATGCTAGGAGTGTGCCATTCAATTTTTTGGAGTCCAGATCCCAGAACTCTTCAAAAAATTCCCCAGGTAGAATTCTATGTTCCAGTCCACAAACATATATTTGCAGATACCTTCTGTGACGTTCCACCCAGTGTTCCCTGTTTGTTTCCCCCAACCCAAGGTTCACTCTGGCGACGTTTTCTCTTTCATTCGCTGCCACCAGTGGATATCCCTTATCTACACTTGCACAATACTTGAATCAGACACTTGCTGCCAACATAACTTGTTTATTTAGATTGAATTTGAATCACAGATGTTCTTTTTAATCATTGTATAGAATCACTCATTAAAACTTCTTATATTTGGTTACACGTTCAATTCTTCATTTGTTTTATTGATTTATTCACTTTAACCAACTTATTAATATCAGTTCTCTCTAGTTCTCTGACTATCTCTCTATCTTGACTATTCAATTTCTCTCCTCCACACCTGTCACTCTCATCCTCCCTTTTTCCTTCTCTCTCTCACTCTCTCTAACTCTAACTGCCTCCAACTGCCTCCGCCCCTCCTGTCCTCTCATAGGCTCCTGCACTTGAGCTTCAACTATGAGTGACAGGAGTGACGTGGGCATTCCGTCACACCTTCATTCCAATCACCTGGACAAGGCTGATGCCTCCTTCAAGACCTTCTTTTAAACCTTCATTTCCTGCTGCAATGCTTCCTGGGAAGATGTTCCACCAGTGTTTTCTGGGGGGGGGGGTCTTCACAAGGTACCCTCTATACAGCATAAAGAGCAACAAAACACAAATGGTTTGTGTTTCCAAAAGAGAGGTACATGCAAATTTCCTGTTTCTTTCACCCTTTGTTGGTCAAGTCTCTCTAGAAATTTTTCATCCACTGGTGTTGTGAGGACTGCTATCAGCAGGCAGGTAGAATGTCCAGGAGGGCATGACTGAGAATCATAAATCTGGCAAAGGACTTGAGTGGATTGGAACCCAGTGAGGATTACTCGTGGCTTGAGTTGTTCCTGTTGATGGGATTATTGTGTGCTGAAGACCTCCTGCTGCCTTTCATCTTGGGTTGTCCTGCCTGCTTGTCTCTGTGCCTTTATCTTTCGACCCTTTTCTCTTTTTTTGATTGTTTTCCTTGATGGGGATTTTGTCCTCATTTCTTTGGATTATTTTTGCTCCTGCTACTAGGCAGCCTGCCTATGCCAGTGTGTCTCTTTGAGATTATTTTCTGGGTTTTTCCCCTGATTTCTTTGCAGATTTTAAAACCTTTTTTCTCCCTGTCCTTTCTTTGATTATTTTTGTTGTCTGGGCTTGGCCTGCATGCTGCTGCCTGCTGGACCCAAAGAGGAGAAGGCATGAAGTGATGGGGAGAGATAAATCTCCCTATAATCTAGTTGTTTTGGTTGGAAGGGTGTAAACGTTTTCTCTTTATTTACTTTTTGCTCTTCTTTTGTTTGTTTTTGGGAGAGGGGCTCCTTTTTTTTAAAAAAAAAGGTCTCTGTTTTTTCCTGTGTTGGGGAGTCTTTCCCTGTTTGACTGACTTTTCAACAAATTGTTTTTGATTAATTTATTCCGTTAAAATCGTTTATTCTGGTGGAGGTTTTAGGACTGTTTTGCTTATTACCGTAGGGTGGATGGGCCAGGGGGTGGACTGTGTGGCTATGCTAATGTGCCAATGCGCTGTATAAATGCAATAATATCAACTAGTGCATGCATATGTCTCATTTTTCTTTCTCATGTGTTGTTCCCAGCATTTGGAGTAGACTGATTTTCTGTTGCCTTGCCATTTGTGTGAGTAGTTTTTAAGTTCTTTTGAGCTTTTTGAGTGCCAGAAAAGCTCAAAAAGACTGACCTGAAATAGATTTTCCCAAAGACAAATGGACAAAAATCACAAAAAAGGAAAAGGCACCTCCCAAAAGGCACCTCCCATTTTCCAAGATGGAAAAAATATATATGAAAAATTTGCTGTCCACATCTCTAAGACTGGGTCACAGGAGGTCAGCTCTAGCTGAACAAAACATTCATTCAAAGGGGAAAAGAATGCTAACACAGCCTAGGCTTCACTTAAGCCAGGGCTACCACAGAACAGTAATGAAACAAATTTTCAATGTCTATCTTAAGTAAAGAGTTTGCATAAGCATGTGCAGAGTCCTTTCCTTCAACCATGAATAACCAGAACCAATGCCAACACATCCATGGCATTTGTATTTGCTGTTGCAGTTATCATGCAAGTACACAAACAAAACTAAAATAATGCTAAAGCTAAGATGTGCCCCTTCTAAAATTTTGTTTTCGCGATACTTCTACTGCCATTAATTTTGAGTATCTTCCTCAGCAAGTTTCAAGTTTATGATACTGACAAACTCTGACACTTTTTAAGCTCCTAAGTTTTAGATTTCTAACCTTTCCAACTTTAAAGAAAATCCATCCTTGGCATTTCATCATGCACACAATGACCTGCCAACTTCCTCGGCACCATGACAGGTACAGGGCAGCTCTTCACATCACAGCCTTGTCCTCATCCTGGCTTCTTGAATTAATCACAGTGAATGTGGCCTGCCAAACAAAAAAACTGGGGTTTGAACATCCGGATCCAGGAAAGATGGCAGTGCTAATGGTTCCACTAAATGCGAACAGGGTGATCTCTTCCACAAATGGGTATAGTCTCTTGTGCAAATGTGTGACGAGCAATCCCACTGTTGTTTTGCTCTCCAATTCACATCCTTCCTTTTAAAAGAGATATGCTCTGTAATAGATTCATTCAACCCTGATCAGCATCAGCACAGGCTTTGCTGATTCAGCTCATTCATTCACCGTACTCAGCCACTACAAGAAATGCATCGCAGATCTATGCATATTATCATGTCCTGGTCTCTTACTAAAATACATGGTGGGAATTAATAACAGTACATTTAGCAGAATCCCCAAACAGTTCCTGAGACTCCAGTCAGTTCCATAGTAAAAAGGCAGGATTTTTGTTTTATTGCAAGAAGAATTGACGATGAATTCTCGAAGAATTCCAGAACACAGACAGAGTTTTAACTCCTGTCCTCTGAAGATGCCGGCCACAGAGACTGGCGAAACTTTAGGAAGAAAAACCTCCAGAACACGGCCAAACAGCCCGGAAAACTTACAACAACCAATTGACACTCAGCTTAATCACAATGCTGAGTGAGAGTTGGGTGAGTGAAAGACTGCCTATGAGCTTCTGCATGTGTCCCTTGCTTTGCTATATCTCATTAGTGAAGCTGGATATAATCTTGAGATGGCATCCCAGGACATAACAGGAAGTACGTTCACACACGGTATTCATCTTAACCTTGGAAAAACACAATTGATTTTTATTACTGCAAGACATCATCGCCGGATCTATTGTTTTAGGTTCCCTCCTGTTGCAAGGCCAAATGAAATTGGTTTTCCTTCATTTAACTTGTACGCCCTCTGCTGATTTTTAGGCAACAAGGCAAGGAGAAAGTGTAAGGTTTAGTAACAACAAAGTAACCCTTCAAGCAGACTATGCAAGTATGGGACTGATTCCAAGTTATGCAATACACAAGAACATTTTGCATGCATCTCTATAGTACACTTGCAGAAAATTCTGAATTTGGAAAAAGTAGCCATACAAGATACTGGTTGCCCACACACAGCTTTCCAACTAAGGGCTAACAAAATCTCATATATATTTTCAGACACAAGTATTATACACATTTGCATATTTCTCAAAGTAGCAATTCAGATTTGGAGCTAGTTAACTTTGGTCCATCTCCGTCAAGCTTCAGAACTAAACATTTGAGATGCTTTTTTTTCCCTTATACCTAACTTTTTTCTGAACTTATTTTGTCGTGTGCATTACTCAATGGGCCTTTGATCCTAGCCGGTGTGCTTAAGAACAGCCTTAGCCACAGTGCACTAAAGAATAACTAGAAGAAAATATGTGTTTCCTTTGGGCAGAAAACTACCCTGGTGGGAGGGGAAGGGGAACAGAATGACTAGTATGAAACTCACATCAAGGCTTGTTATTTTTTAGATTAGAAAGAGAGAAACAAGTACATTTATTTGTTGTGCCAGCTAAAAATGCAAATGTTCTATGAATAAGTCCCATTGCATCCCCAGATCATAATCTGGGGTTCAGGTGGGGCCTATACACTCGGGCATTATTCTTTCTGTCACTCTTTCTTCTCTGACTGGACTCCTGACATCTTTCTGGGATAGCTTTGATGCTTCCTCAAACAGGGTGGCATAGGAAGGTTTTTGAAGGATAACCAGTCCCCATAAAGAAAAATGCCCACATTTGCACCTGTGTCCAGCAACTTGCAGGCTTGGGGCTCAGCCATTTAACAAGGTTGTTGGAAACGGCTGAACCTTGATCTCAGCTTCAGGCTGTCAAAAACATTAAAATAGTTCTGTTCCACAGGTTAAATTGTGAGCGTCATGTACCCAGCACAGCTTGAGGAATTCAGATCCTGAGCCAAGAGTCATCTTGTGTTGATTGATGGCCCTTTGTCACTCAGTTTTCTGGGTTGTGACCCCTGGAGACTCAAAAATGAACTTAGTCAAACATAACAGCATCCCTTGCTCAGTGAAGCAGGGATACAGGACTGGGGGAAAAAACAGGCTTTTCTGTCAAAAATAAAGTGCTTTGCTCAGAATGATCTGTCAGAGTTTCAAAGCTTCTGACAGGTTTAGTATTCACTGCATTGTGGATAAACGCTGACAAAGCTGTCTGGTATATTTCTTTGCTATTACCGAACAATTTTACATATTAATACTCTTAAATATTATTTGGTAATGAACACTCAATTTTGGAATTTTTAAAAAATACACAAAAGAACTATATTAACCATACATATATTTTTTTATTTTTTAAAAAAGTAGAAAACTGCTGTTACAGCTCAGTGGCTATAGGTGTCTTGAAAACAGATATTAAAAATCAGTTTTTATATCATATATAAATTGCTGCCAAGCTGCTACAGGACAGGATTGTGAAGAATGATGCAGCTTGCATTTCTTAGCATGTATTAAATCTGTTTTTGGAATAAAAATGATTCATAGTACGAGTTCATTGACCGCTTCTAGCAGAAAGCTACCATAACACAGCGGGTTGTTCTTTTTCCTCCTCTCAGAAGGATATGTATTGGATGCTAAACAATGGAGTGAATATTGATAACATTAACCACATTTGCCTTCTGTTCTTTCTCTCTGGAAAAAGCTCCTTGTATTTCCTCCTGTTGATGTAACATCTGATTTGCCCTGAAACTGGGCAGTGAGAAATCTTGCTCAAAGGTACTTAGCATTATTTTGAGCCATTTGAGGTGAAACTATCGGAATAGAAAAGAGATGATTCGTATACAGGAACCCAGAGGGAAAGGGGGACTGTGTGGAATGTCTCTGCTGATGATGGACACCTCTTTGGACTGGTTTCAACCAGCAGCATCTATTATTTGAAGGAGCTGGTTTGTCAAACATGCAGCATGCCTCGTTTTGAAGGAGGAGTAACTTTGGCACGCTTGTAGGCCAAATGTGCACCCCTAGCACACAACAGGGGCCACACGAGGCCCAGAAATGACCACAAAAAAATCCAGAGGGGCAACCTCCCAGCAATGCCCAGATGGCCACTTCCCGTCTTATCTTTGAATTTTGGGAGGATGGGGAGGTGATGTGGGGGACCTTCTTACCTCCCTAAAGCTAGCAACAGCTGCTCCTGGAGGTGACCAGGAGTGGTCTAAGGCATTGCCCCTCGTCTTTCCATGGGAGGCATGAGAGGGCTCTGTGAGGACATAAAAATACCTTTAGGTGTATGTGATCCATAGGCTGCACTGTGACAACCCTTGCATTATTCAGGATGACACTTCTGCATGAAATGGCCAGATCCACATGTGCAAAGAAGCTCTTACGGTTCTGCTCAGTTCTAGCCAATATAGGCTTCATGCCCTGGCAGAAGGTTGTGGGGAGGAAGCACCAGTCTTCTCCATGGAAATGGCATGCAGAGTCCACGGTGGCCCCACGATTTTTGTTTAGCTACAAAAACCACTATGTTGGGAAACTAAAAATCAATACCGTTATTAGATCACAGTTTTGCAGTGCAGTAAAGGGATCATCTACCATATTCTCGAAGGCTTTCACAGGCAGGATCCAATGGTTGTAGGTTTTTCGGGCTGTTTAGCCCAGAACACAGCCAAACAGCCTGAAAAACCTACAACAACCATTGGATTATCTACCCTTTTTTATTATTATTATCCATTTATATCACACCCACCCACTACACATTGAAGGAATATGTGGAGAGGGGTGTGCTCTTGTCTAGGCTACCTTTGCCTACTACATGCAACCAATGCTACATGCAAGCACTTGACCTTTGTTATCCATAGGGATTCTCCATAGAAAGATAATACAAGGAGTTCTCCCCTTATACTGGAGAAGAGTCCCTGGTTTGCAAGGTCCCTCCTAAATGTAAGAACATGCCATGCATCCATCTCTATGAGCAGATAACTCTAGTGAGTGTTGATGGATGTGACAGAGCATGAACCACCGTCAGCAACAACAGTAGTTGGCACAGGTAGCCTGCATGGCTCTGAAAATCTTTCAGTGTATTCATTTAATGATTGGAGGAGGAAAATGTGCCCTCCCAGAGTCGCTCGAAGTAGACATTTTCCATTCACAGACTCATCTGCCTGTCTTCACATGTCCTACAACCGAGTAATGAGCATTTGTGAATCCATCTGTATTCTCAGAACCATTTAACAAAGCTTGCTTTCTCAACATGAAAAGACCAACTTGTTGTTTACTTGTTTGCATATAACACAACCTAACGGTATCCTGACATTTTGCCTTTTGCTGGAATCCATTGATGCGTTTTATCACTAGATTTACCTCTTTGGCTGCTGACTTGTTACACTATTTTGCTGTGTGCTCGAGTCTCTTGGAAAACACATTAATCACAATACTGGGGTTGTAGCAGCGAAGCTATATTTTGAAACCAAGGACGTCACAGGCAATGAACGACGCTCCAGATCTGGAACATAAGCAAAGAATCCATCAAACTTGTCCCAGTCAGAATAACTTTTCATAGGATATATCTCTATTACTTCCATAAAATGGAGGTGAATAAAACAAACACACATGTGCACGTACCCTAAAGGGATACAGACAGTGATTCCGATCGCACATTTCTTCATTTTAAAACTCCAGCCTGCCATGCTGAATCTCTTGACACTTTTGTGTCAGTTTTCCCTGTCCTTGAAACAGAGAGTCAGGAATATGTAATCTGACATATAGGCTAAAGGCTTTTTCCTGCTCTTCTCCACAGATGCCTACACCTTCGTGTACAAGAGCAGCATCTTGCTGTTGTTTTCTTCTTTAAAATATTGCTTCTGAAAGTTTAATATGCTGTTCATTCTTTTGTTCGATGGAGAAAATCCATCTGGCGTTTTTTATATTTCCTATAATGTTGGATGGGATTGAAACATGAATTGCTGAATTGTAAAAGTAGTGAAATAATAGTAATAATAATCTTAGAACTGCAGAGCTGGAAGGGACCTTATGGATCATCTAGTCCAGCCCCTCTCAAGAAGGTGCAGTGAGGAATTGAACTCCAACCTCTGGCTCTGCCTAAACCACTAAGCTATCCAGCAGTTAGCTCCACAACTCTCATAATTGGGGAAGGAGTCATTTTAGGGTTACAGATCTTTGGTAAGAATCAGGTCACAAACATCAGTTGTAGCCTGGGATTATACCATGAGGTAGAGGGGAACTCTTTAGCCCCACCTCCTCCGTTTCCAAGTCTGTCATGTGCCTGTATTCTCCACTATCCATGAACAGTCTCTCCACATGACTTGGTGTGGGAAACTTCTGCTTAAAAGTTGTAGCTGCATTCTGTTCCAGTGACGTGCATACACTCCTGGCAGGAAGTGGCAGCTGCCAGCAGGTGGGGTAACCCCTTATTCTGCCCTTTCGCTTAGAGGTAGAGCATAAGATCAAAGAGTTATTTCAGCCAATCCTAGTTGCAATTAGGTAACTAGTATCCTATCTGAATTCTAACAACATACTATGTAACTCATGCTAAGTCAATAAAAAGAGCTCTCAGGGTGTTGCCTGTAGGCTCCGCTGGCTCAGACATCCGCTGTCGACTCCTTTGTTCTTTCTCTAAGGTAATTAGCCTTCCTTTGTTCCGTGATCACCCACAACTTGGGGCACTGGTTTCCCAAGGACTCCTATAGGGTAGCATCCAAGAGGGAGTGGTATCCCTCTTCAGAGTTGTTGCCCTCCATGGGTTAGAATGACAAAACCAGAAATGGAGGAGGAAGGGTCAGAAATGGGGGTAGAAGGACCTCTCTATCCATGTTGTTACCGTGTGCCATCAACTCACTTCTAGTTATGGAAGCCCTATAAATTCGTGAACTCTAGAATGTCCTCTCATTAACAGCCAGCTCTTGCAAATTCAAGCCGTGGCATCCTTCATTGTCAATCCATCTCATGTTACATCTTTCTCTTCTCCTGCAGCCTTCAACATTTCCCATCATTATTATCATTTCTTCTCATGATGTGTCCAAAGTATAATGGCCTCAGTTTAGTCATCTTTGCTTCTAGAAGTGGTACAGTATATGAATATTTTAATGCCTGAATAGATGTTGTTTTTGTGTCTGTTTCATCAGATATTTGTTGTCTTGATTATGTTCATATTAATATAGTCCAGTGTGTATGCTGGTGTCACCAAACCAAATACCTTCCAGATGTGTTTGATTACAACTCCTGTCATCCTCAACCTCCATGTAGCCCAGTACATTGGGGACTCTCAAATTAGGCTGGTTTATACTCTATGCTTACCCTTAAAGTGGAGGCAAAGTAAAATAAACTTCATGATTTTATGTCATGTTTTTTTAAAAATAAAAGTAGGTATGGAGAGATGAATTTGATTGATTCCATGATATAGAGGGGGCTAATGTATCCCCCTCCACATGCTTACTGTTTTAACCCTTTGTGTTAACTAATGTTAATCCTTTGAAGCAGCTTTTTTGGAATGGCGGGGGGGGGAATAAGTGTTGAACTCAGTAGATCTGGGTTCAAATCCTCACTCACCCATGAGCCTGATGGGTGACCTTGGGCCAGTCACAGTCTGATCTGTGTTATAGAGTTATTATGGGATAAAGAAAAGAAGAGAGGAACTATGTACAGTAGTTGATCTCTTTGGAAGGAAGGCGAGATATAAATGGAACAAATAGATAAATTCTGTATGTGTTGTGTGCCATCAGGTTACTTCTAAATTAGGGCAACTCTATGAATTATTGACCTCCAAAAGGTCCTGTCATTAACAATTCTAGAAAGGGCCATGGCTTCCTTTTTTCAAGGTCTGTCCACACTGAAATTTGGTATGATCCAGCTGGTGCTTAAAAGGTCCTTATCTTCAGCGCAATCTATTTCAACTCTTGGTACCCATCCACAAAGGCAGAACAAAGAGCTATTTTGCATCTCAATGAATCATCTCAAAAAGATTGCATGCTTTAGCCCTGTATCAGAAAGATATGGGCCAGCTCTTAAAGGGGAAGTATGGATCATTTTAAGTAGAAACACAAGCAGATGATGTCTTTTTTTCTGTGCCAAACAGTGCTATCAGGGAAACATATTTCATAACTAAATGCCAGTGTGGACAGGCTCTCAGTCAATTCATCTCATGGTAGGTCTTTTTCTTTTCCTCCCATTTTCATCTTTTCTATTGAGCCTTGTCTTCTCATTATGTGCTCAAAATATAAAGCATTAGCTTCTAGTAAGAGTTCACGTATGAACTCTTGATCTAGAACCCACCTGTCTTTCTGGTGGTCCATGGCATCTGTAAAACTCTTCTCCAATATATTTCAAATTAGTCAGTTTTTCCCCTGTCAACTTTCTTTCATTATGGAAAAAAATCTAACCATGCCTTATATATCTTAAGTTTACATGTAAACAATCCTCTACAAGGCAATTTAACAAATTCAGATATATTTTCATTGTGAAAACATTGTAAGGAGAAAAATGAATCTTCCCCTGTAAAGCAGTCTACTGTGACTGAGGGGAAAGGAGGCATGGCAATTTTTAGTGCCTTTTTAAAGGGATTTGTCCCTCAATGTAGAACAGCCTGAAGAACTTCAAGGTATTGTTTCTCCCTCCCAGTCTCTCTCAATGCAAGTTTAGTTTCTCTGTTTGAACTGTTAGCTCTCCACAACTACCATACCATGGCTACACCATAATCTCCCTTGCTCTCCAGAGAAAAAGACAAGGAGACATCCTGGGCAAGAACAGACACTATTATGGCTATCACTCCAGAGCTGAAGGGTCCATGACAAAATAAATGGGAATATCTCATCTGGAAGCTTGTCCTTTTTCGGGGGAGTTACAAAGGGTTTCTGTCCTATTAAGCTAAAAAGTTATATTAGTGGGATTTGCTAAACTTAGTCTTTGATCCATCTTGGTTACAAACTGCCATTGGTTCATTTGCATCATTTCACCAAAGAGTTCACACTTCAGCATATGATGCTGAAATAAAAGCTAGAGCTGCTCCTTGGTTGGGTAAGCAAATGACTTCTCTGCGGAGGGGAGAAGTTTTCATGGCTTATTCCAGAAGGAATAACAGATGTGTTCCTTTAAAAAAAATAAAAGGCATTTAACATTTCCAGACGAAGTCACAAGGTTTTCAAAAGAGAGACAATAAAAACAGACAAAAGTTAATCAGACCCCTCCCAATGATGGAGACAGGACAGGAGGAAGCAAAGAAACACATCCAAATGAAATGAATTTTTAAGGTTGAGAGCTTATAAACATACCAGAGCTGCAACTAGTGATTTTTGGCACTCAGAGCAAGCAGCAGAAAATGTGCCCTCGAATTAACTTTATAATTCATGATCTGAAAATAATATAAGAAGTAATTACAGTGCTGAACACCATGCCAGCATTCCCCTTCCTCCATAAGGGATCAGCAGCACTGTCAGAACTACCAAAACAAATATATACAGACACACATGCAAATACACCATTTAGCATACCACATATTACGCCTCTTCTGTCCAGTCCAGAGTCCTAACCTAAAACACTACTGGTGAACCTATCCTGCAAGGAAAGCATGGTCTACCCATGATCTGGTTAGACCAGTTGTTTATCTGAATGCCACAGTCTTCTGCTTCTCATCATCCAGAAAGGGACTTCCTCTACCAAGGTTCAAGAAGACCTTCACTTTGCTGCCTCAGTGAAGCCTGGTCACCAGTCATTTGTCTTCTGTACTCCTGGCAGCCTACAGAAAATTGTCTGCCCTCGAGACCTGGTCTACTTTTCTTTTTCTACAACAGTAGACCAGGCCATCAGACCAATCAAGTCTAGGGAAGAGGGATACTTTTTAGATGTGGTATTCTGGGGCAAAGGCCCTGTTGTCCCACTCTTGTTACTCTCCTGGGATATATACTGGCTAAAGTCAGAGAATTTTGGTTAGTTTCTCAGAATTTATGAAAAATATATACAGTGGTGCCTCGCTAGACGATGTTAATCCGTTCCGCGGAAATCGCTGTCTTGCGAAAACATCGTCTAGCGAAGCACGTTTCCCCATTGGAATGCATTGAAAACTCTTCAATGCGTTCCAAGGGAAAAGTCGTCGTCTTGCAAAGATCGTCCATAGGGAAACCTCGTCTAGCGAGCGCGGGTCCCCGTTGGAATGCACTGACAGCTACTGACCACTGGACCCCATTCCAATGGGGAAAAGTCGTCGTCTAGCGAAAATCGCCCATACGGAAACATCGTTTTGCGAAGCACAGTAGCGATCGCAAAAAGCCATCGTCTAGCGAATTCCTCGTCCTGCGAGGCAATCGTCTAGCGAGGCACCACTGTATAACCTATTAATTGGTGAACATAGATGCTTCCCAGTACTATAAGCAAGATCAAAGGGTAGGAGTTTATGAATAAATTAGAGATGTTGTTCACTGGATAGCTACCTAAATTAGGTATCAGGCTCCAGAGACAAAGGCTGGGAGTTCGATTCCCCACTGTGCCTCCCAGGAGAGGAGCCAGCCTGCGTGGCCTTGGACAATCTGCACAGTCCCAGAAGTATCCCCAGATGTACGGAATGGTAAACCACTTCTCAGTACTCTCTACCTAGTAATCCCTGCATAAGTTGGAATTGAATTGATGGCTTATCATTGTTGCTGCTGTTGCTGTCATTATATTATGTACATTATTATATATTACTAACATTTCTGAGGAGTACATTAAGCTAAGTATTGATAGTTAGAGATCCAGAGTAGGTAGCTAATAATCAAGTAAATGCAGGGATTCCTGCTTTTCTTCAATCAGTTTAAAGATATATTGGCCAGAATCCTATTAGGCATGCCCACCAGTGTAACTCCGTCAGCATAAATCTCACCTGTAAATTACACAAGTTGAGCAGCAGACACAGGTATTTGCTGTCACACACCAGTGCCTTAGCATAGAAGAGTAAATGCCTACACTGATTTCTTAGTGTGCAGCAATTCACAGTTGAAGTTTCTGTTGATAGATTTCCACTAAAGTAATGGGTACTTGGATTCCATCACACTGTATGTGATGTACAAACAGACAGATATGGAGACATAGTGATACTAGTAAATATTTCATTACATATTACTAAAAGTCATGTGTTTATAATGTATGTATATTTCTGCATGGCACTGTATTGTATATGTTATTAACAATTTAATGCTTGAACAAAATAATTTTGGAAAAAATAGAAATTCTCATTGGGGATTATGTTTTCAATTTTTAAAATTTATAAATTAATTAAATTTATTTTATTTTAAAATATTTTTAATTGTTTGAATAAAAATAGTTTCAATATTTTTAATGGAACAGCTAGGTTGTAAATATTGACAACTTATGTCAGCAGAATGAAAGATGAAATGGCATACAGTATTAAAATTACTTATCAGCTGCTAGGCCTCAATCTGTTATACACTTTTTTAAAAAAAAGGTAAACTAGTCAGAGCCCTTACAGAAGTGGCATAGATTGGTGTTTTTTTCCTTTCCACTTTCTATCCTGGAAGAACTGAATCATTGAGAAAGTAACTTGAGTAACTTTCACAAAAATGCCAGGGATCAAAAGTCTTCGGTACTTCAAAGGCACAAGGTATACATATGTTGCTATAATTGTTATCCAATACTGCTTAGGTTCATGGGAGCCCAAGAAGAACACCACCAGTTTCCCACCTACCCATTCTGCTTACATGGGCTAACTGCCATTTTACTAGCCCTCAGTCCATTTCACAGGCTCAGATCCAAAGGTTTGCTTCTGCTTCACCCAATAGCTAGCTCACATTCAGTCACACTCACTCACACAGAGAGAGGGTGGGGGAAAGAAAGAGATCTTAAAAGCCACCGCTGTTTCAGCCCATCAAGAACAGAGGAGTTTCTGCCCTTCCTTTTAGTCACAATGAAGCTAAATTGAAAAGCTGTGAGACTAAGGGCCTGTCCAGACTGGCCATTTTGGATGTGAGGTAGATCAGACTACAAAGGGTCTGTTGAGGTCAGAGGGAGCAGCAATGTGCCATTTGGCATGCTCCTCCCATCCAAACAGCAAACATCCTCTTGTAACCTGATCAGTTGTCAATTAAGAACTTCCCCTGATGATATGCAGAAAGTCAGAGAAAATGAAATTATTTTTTTGTTC
Source organism: Intellagama lesueurii (assembly GCA_037013535.1). Lineage (NCBI taxonomy): Eukaryota > Metazoa > Chordata > Lepidosauria > Squamata > Agamidae > Intellagama > Intellagama lesueurii. The sequence goes on from JBAJHW010000003.1 coordinate 98,893,540, forward strand.
CTCTCTCCCTCCTGCATTGCCATTCTTTCTCCCTCCCTCCCTCCCTCCGTATTTCCCTTCCCTTGTTCTCCTCCCACGTTCTCTTTCACTCTCTCCAAAGCTACAACCACGATGGCAGTTGGAAGCTGAAGATGCTGGAGGCTGCTATCTCCTAGCTAAACAGGCAAAAAAAATGAGCATGCCAAAAAGAATGTGTGCCCTACCACTGACCCAGAAAGGTGCACAACAGCTCTTAAAGAGGAAGGATGGATCATTCTAAGTAGAAATACATGTGAACAAGACCTTTTTTCCCAATCCAAACCGTACCATCAGTGATCCATGTATCACCTCTGTATGCCAGTGTTGACAGGCCCTGAGGGAGAGAGTGTGGAGAGGAAGAAACAGTGTAATGCAGTTGGTGGGTGGGTCTGGAGGCCAGTCATCTGCCCTTGGAGACCTCTGGAGGGGGTCAGACTGGCTGCTGAAAATGCAAAGAAAATGAAATGAGAAGTGGCTCAAAGTTCATGTCTTGTTTTGAAGCAGAGGTGTTTGAGGTTTTACATAGGAGGGGGGGCACCCTATTTAAAAGGTGGGCTGCTGCTCCTGGAGGCTCCCAGGAGAAGCAATCCACCCTTTTGTTTGCTGAGGGAAACTATTTCTGGAGGGGGTGGGGAGAGTCTGATGGAGTTGAGGGCCATTAGAACAAGGCCATACTTTGCCCATGACACATTCCAGAAGGTTGTTGAGTGGACAAACATGCTGTTAAGAAGCCCTGTCCCTCCTTTAGCCCTTTCCTTACAAAGTCTTCCTTTTCTACACGAATTGCTTCCTTTCCTCTCACAGTGATGAGGAAATGTGCCTCTCTCTTCCCTCACTCTTTCTACAGGCTCCAGTGCTCCTGCTTTGATGGAGTAGCTGTCACCCTAGGGCTCCCTCGACCTCCCGAGAGGCTGTTACAAAGCACCTCTCAGTTCATGAATACTTATGATTAAGGATCTTTCATTCCCCCCCACTTTCGGGTTTCTAAATTTCATTTTGCTAATGGAAAACTGTCATCCTGCCTGCTTCATGCCTGACCTTTTGTTTATACTGTACCTTTTCCAGAAACAATCTTGCAGCTGCTGAGTGTACTGCTGAGAGGAGTGTAATGACTGGAGCATTTCACTTCTGTCCTTAGAAAAACATTTTGGAGCCTAATGAGATCCGTTGGCTACCCCCATTTGCAGGAATATCATCTGTTAACGTACCAGTCCTCCCAAAAACACAGGCGGAAGCTCCAAATGATGTGTCATAACTTCTCCATCTTGCTATTCAAATTGCAGGGGGGTCTCTCCAAAAGAGTAGTACAAAGAGGAAAATGATAGCTGCATTTTTTAAAAAAACTCCTCTGCCTGCTTTCTTCAAGGGCCCAGGTGTGCTTTTAAAAAGGTGAAACCAGCTGCCACCATTCCAGATCTTGGAAAAGAACTTTTTCAAAATTGCAGTTCTCAGAAATCCCCTGGATAAAAACCCCACGTGATGGCCAGGGGATTCTGGAAGCTGTAGATCAAAACAAAACGCTTTTCACAATTCTGCACCATCCAGTTCCCAGTGTGACACTTCCTTTCCTCAACTGATGCGCAAAACAAAAAAAGTGTTCTCTTGCCACTCCTCTTTCCCAAGACTACAAACCTACGCACACTTACCCAGGAGCAAACCCCAGTGAACACAATGGCACTCGCTTTAGAGTAAATACACATGGAATTGTGTTGTAAATCAACATAATGCTTTTAGAAGGAGCCACTAGAGGGTGGCTGATACAGCGCGTGTGCACACACTTTGCATGAGTGGAGGTTTTTATCTTAGCAATTCAGTGTAAGCTGTTTTAAATAAAATAGTGCTCTTTACAGACAAGAATAGCTATGTATTGGTGAAATTGAGTAGCAAAGTTCACACAAAACAAGCAAGATTAGGTAAACAAAGTTTAATGGCTGGCAAACAAATCTACTGTGGGGTCCTTTCTAAAGATTCATCTTCATGACTTTCATTTATTCTTAACCTGGAAGCACAAACAAAATCCCAGAACTGAAATGGTATGCTCCTGAATTCCTGATACTTCAGGAAAGCCTGCCCAAAAATATTTTTAGAAGAATTCATTAAATAAATAAATAGAAGGAAGTCGGTTCTACGGTCACCTTTTCTTCTACGTAATTAAAGGAATAAAAAGCTAAATATAGTATTCAGAAATGCAGCAGTGCCTACTCATAATTATTTTCATTGCCCTTTATCAAGTTAAACACTGAAAATCAATACATCTAATTAAGGTAAAAGCCTGTCTTGGACATGATGAGAGTGTTTTGGCAGAACAACTCAGACAGCGGCATAAATTTTTATCTGAAAATGGAAACTCTACTGCTCTTTCCTTCTCCTTTGGTTTCCATTATATTTATTGCACTTTTGTACTGCCTGTCCTCTACTGCATCTTATTTGACTATCTGGCTAAACTCTTGTCTTGTCCTTCTACAGGGGTTAACACCTGCTGAAAATAGCCAGTGGGAGGAGGGGGAAATTAAACTAATTTTGAGGAAATGATTAGTGACCCTCAGAAGCTCCATCTAGAATCCTGTTACTCAGAATAAAATCTGTCTGAATTTCTGGCTATTCTGGGACTCATATCAAATCTTCCTTGTCCAGTCTCCCTCAGGTTCATCAGAGCAAGGTCTACCACAACAGCACCCAATTGCTGCAGAGGCTGAATATCATAGAATCTAACATGGAATAATGAAGTTGGAAGGGGCCTATAAGGCCATTGAGTCCAACCCCCTGCTCAGCGTAGGAATACAAATCAAAGGATATCTGCCAGGTGGTTGTCTAAGTTTCTCTTGAATGCCTCCAGTGCTGGAGCACTCACCACCTCTCAAGGTAATTAATTCCATTGCTGTACTACTCTAACAATTAGGAAGTTTTTCCTGATATTCAACCGAAATCTGGCTTCCTGTAACGTGAGCCCATTGTTGTGTGTCCTGCACTCTGGGATGATCAAGAACAGATTCTGCCCCTCCTCTGTATGACAGCCTTTCAAGTATTTGAAAAGTGTTATCATATCTCCCCTCACATCTTCTTTTCTCAAGGCTAAACATGCCCAGTGCTTTCAGTCTTTTCTCACAGAACTTGGTTTTCAGCCCCTGATCATCCTTGTTGCCTTCCTCTGAACTTGTTCCAATTTGTCAGCATCCTTCTTGAAGTGTGGTGTCCAGAACTGGACACAGAACTCAAGATGAGGCCTAACTAGTGCCGAATAGAGGGGAACTAGTACCTTGTAGAATTTGGAGACTATACTTCTGTTAATGCATCCTAAAATAGCATTTGCCTTTTTTGTAGCATTACACTGTTGGCTCATATTCAGCTTGTGATGTACAACAATTCCAGGTCCTTCTCACTCATAGTATTGCTGAGCCAGGTATCACCCATCTTGTAACTGTATGTTTGGCTTCTTTTTCCTAGATGCAGTAATTTGCACTTATCCCTGCTGAATTTCATTCTGTTGTTTTCAGCCCAGTGCTCAAGCCTATCCAGATAATTTTGAATTTTGTTTCTGTCTTCCAGGGTATTAGCTATTCCACCCAGTTTTGTGTCATCCGCAAATCTGATTAGCATTCTCTGCACCCCTTGATCCAGGTCATTAATAAAAAAATTGAAGAGCACTGGGCCCAGGACTGAGCCCTGGGGTTCCCCACTTGTTACTTCCACTCAGTTTGAAAAGGAGCCATTAGTCATCACCCTCTGAGTACGATTCTGTAGCCAACCGTGTATCCACCTGGCAGTTGTTCTATCCAGCCCACACCTAGTAAACTTGCTAATTAGAATATCAAGGGGCACTTTGTCAAAAGCTTTGCTAAAGTCAAGATATACTATGTCTACAGCATTCCCTCTGTCTATCAGGGAGCTTACCTGATAAAAAAATGAGATCAGGTTAGTCCGGCAGGATTTGTTCTTGATAAATCCATGTTGGCTTATTACTGCATTGTTTTCTAGGTGCTTGCAGAGTGACCGCTTTATAATCTGTTCCAGAATTTTCCCTAGGATTGATGTCAGGCTGACTGGTCTGTAGTTCCCTGTTCTTCCTTTTTGCCCTTTTTGAAGACTGGGACATTAGCCCTCCTCCAATCATCTCGCACCTCACCCATTTCCCATGATTTCAAGAAAATAATGGACAGTGGTTCTTTCTTCAGCCAGTTCCTTCAATATTCTTGGATGCAGTTCATCCAGCCCTGGAGATTTGAACTTGTTCAGGGTAGTAAGGTATTCCTTGACTATTTGTTTATCAATCTACAGCTGCAGTCCTGTCCCCTTCACTTGCACTTCACATTTGTCTGGAGGGTCAAAGTTTTTAGACTTAGCTAAAAAACGAATTGAGCACTCCTGCCTTTTCTTTGTCTTCTGTTATCATACCTACAGCTTCAAAAAAGCTTCTGGGCTGCAGCTTCCAGAATCCCCAAAAGGTGCTGGTGGTTTCTAGGAGCTGTAATCCAAAATAATATATTTTTTTCAAGCTCTACATATACTGTATTCTAGAGCAACTCTTTCCAAGAAAGTGTAGCCATGCTAACCTATTGTCCAAAAGAGACAGTAAGACACAGAGAAAGAAAGAGTGGCAACTTAAAGTAGTATTTTTATTATACCATGTGCTTCCATAGACTATTGCCCATCTCCTCAGGTGCATAAAATACCATCCCTTTTCCTGCTTGCAGTGTGATACATTTACCAGCAGACTGCTTGTATTACAAAAGGATGTCTCATCCAGGTTGGTTTTATACAGTTCAAAGGCATATCTCTGTTTTCAGTTATGTTGTTCAGCCAGTGGACACATTTAGGATTTACACTGTGTTTCTGGAACAAGACTAAATAACTCATATAAATTATGTAGATTTAGATCATCCACACTCTTCTATTCCTGATCACTATGTATGGGCATGAAAGCTGGACAGTAAAGAAAGCTGACAGGGAAAAAATGATTTGTTTGAAATGTGGTGTTGGGGGAGAGTTTTGTGGATATCCTGGACTACTAGAAAGACTAACAAGTGGGTCCTAGAGCAAATCAAATCTGAACTATAGAGGCAGAAATGATGAAAGTGAGGCCATCCTACTTTGGGCACATCATGAGAAGGCAAGATTCTCTGGAAAAGACAATAATGCTGGGAAAGGCTGAAGGCAGCAGGAAAAGAGGAAGACCAAATACAAGATCGATTGACTAAAGGAGCCTATAGGGTTGAGTTTAAAAGAGCGGAGCAGGACTGTTCAGGACAGAACATTTTAGAAATTGCTCATTCATAGGGTTGCTAAGCAACTTGAAGCACATGACAACAAATTTATGAAGATTGTACTATGATCTTAAGAGATCAGCTCAATGTATCATGGAAAACGTGGAAGATTTGGATCAAGATCCCAACATTGGGAAAAGGAGGGTCTTTAACTTTTTTTTCCCCCAACAGAAGTCCTCCATCTCATTCTTGCCTAATTTAGCCATGAGGATCATGTAGACTGGAGAGCACAAAGTGCAGTTTGTGGGCTATATGCCACACCCTAAGTCATTTTGTGGGCCCCCAGGCCACTCTAGATCCACCTCATGCTCCCAGTAGAGTGGGAAAGTGGACCAAAAAAGGAGCTTTTCTGCTCTTGGAGGCTGCCAGCAGTTGTTGTTTTTTTTGCTTTTGGGCAGTTGGAAGATTCCACCCCCCTCCATCATCCCCTAAATCCCAAAATCAAAACTGGAAGTGGCTCTATGGACATGGCCAATTTTGGGGTTTCCCTCCCCCCCCCCTTTGGGTCATTTTCAGCCATTGCTTGGGCAGGCATGGCTAATGGTGGATGTTGGAGGCCAAATAATGGCAATTCATGCCCTCCAAACCTGCCCACTCCTGATAGTGAGATAGTATGAATCGACTTATTGGTTTAAGACTATATTTAGTTTCCACTATTTTTGGCAACTCTATGGCCATATTATATCCTAATGGCTTCATAGTTCCCACTGAAATAAAAGTTGTCTCTTTACAATAATATGTAATAGGTCCTATATTAAGTAACCTGGAAAAGTGAGCCTAATTCATATACGAGAGAAACACAAATCACAATTTTAAAAAAGTTTCAAAATATTTTTTAAAAATTTAAAACTTGCCAGCAACATCAAGATGTCTCCTGAAGGTTAAATCCGATTGTTAGTTCAAACTGTAGGAGACCTATTGAATCAGTGGGATTAACACTGAGGTTGATTCATAACAAGTCCTGCTGATTCAATGAGTCTATTTGAGTTGGGACTAACAATTGGATTTCTTTCCCATATTATGTTTGAAAGATAATACGGCTTTTCTGAAAGGGTAAGCACATGAAAGCAAGAACATACAGTATAAGGCCTGCTGCATATGTGATCCTTCAATACACATGATCTTGCAAACATGTGTTATAACCCAGCCATCTTGGTTTCCTTAGACTGCTTTTTATTTCTGCTCTTTTAAAATCTTGCTCAGTTTATTCTGCCTGCCTTATATTTCTTTTTCCCTTTAAATTTAATGTGTGTTTTAATTAATTACATACTAATGGTCCCATTGCCAGTGCATGCACAGCTGGTGTGGACACGGGAGAGGGCTTTCTCTGTGACAGCTCCCAGGTTATGGCATGCTCTCCCTCGGGAGATCGGGCTGCCCTCCATCCCTTTTATCCTTCTGCTGACAGCTGAAGACCCATCTCTTCAATCATGATTGAGTCCCTGAATGCCTTCTTAGAATTAAGATAGTTTTTAATGTTTACCTCCTTTTAATTATTCAATTGTATTTTAATTAGCATATAGTTCAATTGTTTTTTTAAATCTTTAACTCATTATGTTTTTAATTCTGTTCCTTTTAATATTATAATCCACCTTGAGTCCCCTTATCAGGAGAAAAGTAGCATATTAATTAATTAAATGGAAACTAAAAAATTAAATTATGTTTTGCATTAATGTATATATGTCTTATAAAATAATAATAACGGTGTGCTGTCAAGTCAATTCTGACTCATAGCAATCCTTTTCAGGGTTTTCTAGAGAATACCCTTCTGCTGGGTACATGCTGGGACTGTGCAGCCACACAGGCTGGCTCTTCCGGGAAGCACAGTGGGGGAACTGAACTCCCAACCTTTGGCTCTGCAGCAGGATACCTAACTCACTGAACTATCCAGCCTAATGAAAAATGCATGCCACGTCCTCTAGGCAGCTTTAAAAAGAATAGAATGTGTACTTGCAAGGTGGTAAATTGGACAGGAAATAAAAATTGCACAGGCAAGTTTTTAAAAGAGCAGAAATAAAAGGCAATTTAAGGAAACCAAGTGGTTCCCAACCTTGGGTAACCCATCTGTTCTTGGACTGCAGTTTCCAGAAGCCTTCACCACTAGTTGTGCTAGCCAGGATTTCTGGGAGTTGCAGTCCAAGAACACCTGAGTTACCCAAGGCTGGGAACCACAGTTTTAGGGGAAATACTCCACTGAAATAATTACTCTGGTGTGATTATTCCATGCAATAGCTCTTTGTTCAAATATGCTGGGACTGTTGAATGCTGGCCTCCATCACTTCAGAGGGTGGAAGGTGTATTCTTTTGGCACTACTCTTCTATGCTTGATTGTCAGTTAGTTCTCCTCTCTCTCTCTCTCTCTCTCTCTCTCTCTCTCTCAGGTTCTCAGAGGCAGTATTGACCTCCTGCTTGTGTTACTCTGAGAAGTGTCATGTACATGGATCACTCTCTGTATATAAATATTAATAGTTGTAAATGAGCTGTCATACATTTCACAATGCCTTTGGATGGGAATAGCTAATACACTAAATGAATTGGGAAAGGAAATCCAAAGTTAATGTACGTTTGTGCATAATTTTCCCACTTTGGATACCACTTTAACGGTCAGTTTTTCAAGAACTGGCTATTCTGTGAATTTTGCAGCTCATATTGTGCCTTCCTTCAAGCTGCTTTGATCTTTGCTCTCCTATGGACATGTACCAAAGGAATGGCTTTCAGTCAAACCCGTATGAACAGTGCAGTCAGGATACAGGTAGGATTAATTTCGGATGTTCTGCTTTCTCATGTTTCTCCTTCCTGTAATAAACTTACAGTATATCAGCCTGATACCATCAGCGTAGAGATTCCCAACATGGGGATTCAACTTATGCTTATAAATGACCCCTCCTGAAATTAATGCAATACATTCACTTGCCTGGACATTGTCCCTTACATTGGACTAACTCCAGAATTGTCTCATCTGACTCAGTGTGCCTTAATTCTGAGCAGAGGTTAGAAGATTGGGTCTGAAAATTAACTCATGGGTGTTAAACATTAGATACGGGGAATGTAAATCATTCCTGTTAATAGTTAAAGCTGCAAACATTTAATTCATTGACCTGGTTTTATTAATTCAATCATTAGTTTTAAAATAAACAGTGGGAATAACAGAGAATGGTAAGTTGTCCTCATTGACCCTAGTAGCGTATTTTATATTGGCTCCTTCAAAAGTGTACTTTCTGTTACTTTGGACTTGTCTTCATCAATCTGGCATTCCCCACCCCCACAAAGGTACTATAAATTCCATAATAAAACTGTTAGCTAGGCATTGTGATTCCCCATGTCTGAAAACTATCAGGTTAGAGAAGGATGTATGTCGTAACACAAAATCTCATTTCTCCAACCACAGAGAAACAGACTCATGAACATCCAACAAAACCGTTGTTGTTGATATATGTCATCAAGTTGCTTTGATTCATAGTGAGACATCAACAACAGTACTAATAATAACAATGTGACACCAACTCAATTGTGACTTATGACAACTCAAGATTTTCCAAGTATAAAGCACTCCAAAGCAGTTTGCCATTCCTTTCTTCTAGGGGTGCCCTGAGACTGTGCAGCTTGCCCAAGGCCACACAGGCTGGCTCTTCTCACAGGAAATAAAGTGAGAAGTTGAACTCCCAACCTCTGACTCCACAGCCAGATATCTAACTTACTAAGTCATCCAGCCACTCAACCAGATTACCCAGAGCCAGTAATTTATTTGATCACTATCAAATGCACTTCTAGGGTAATGGAACAGGAGCACAGTAAAAGGGGGAAGCAGGAACACAATTAAAAACTTTACCTGCAAGTACTGTCTTAGCAAAGGGCTCCCCAGCTCCCTTCATCCTTACTGTCCCACTGGCTATGCAGATCACAATGCTGAACCAATTCCTGCCACTCTCTCCACTTTCATGGGACATTCATTGAAGACTACTGGCTTCCAGTCTCCCATAGATAGTGAAGCTTGAGAAATGCTTTTAAAGTTTGCATTTGGGGAAAAACCTGCAAGTATGGAAGAAAATAAATATGCATGATTTGCATGTTCCCTCCCTCAAAATGTCTCTCTACATCAGTGGTTCCTAACCTTGTGCAACCCAGATGTTCTTGGATTGCAACTCCCAGAAACCCCAGCCAGCACAACTAGTGGTGAAGGTTTCTGGGAGTTGCAGCCCAAAAACATCTGGGTTACCCAAGGTTGGGAATCACTGCTCTTGATGGTTCTTATTCTCCAATTGAACACAGTGGCTAAAATCCAGTAGTAAGTGACAACGAGGGTAGACCTATTGAATCAGTGGGGATTTTTTTAAAGTTAATTATTTTTAATTACTTGAATGTAAAAAAAAAAAGCTAAAATGGAAATACAATAGGACTAAACACAAAATTATAATATTGCAAAAGAAAGGGGAAAAGAAAAGGGGGAAGCAGAGAAAAAGAAAAGCAAAACAAAACAAACACTATACACACACAGAGAGAGAGAGACACACACACACACGTAGGCTTCTATAAAAGGTTTCTAAACATAAAAAAAGATATATCCATGCATACTTTCCATGTCTTTACCACACATTCATATGATGATAATGTTGTAAGGTCTTCTGTCCACTGGATTACTGGTGGTGCGCATCTCTTTTTTCCAGTGTTATAAAATCAGTCTTTTTTCAATTGTAAGGGCATGGAGAGTTTATCTACACTGGCTGGTGGTGAATTCACCTCCCCTCCAAAAAAAGGTGTATAAATTAAAAGTACATAAACATCAACAAGATCAAAGATGACTATAATAACTCCTCTCCAAAATGGGCTCAAGACGGGGGGGCATGTCCTGACCATTATGGCCGCGGCTTGAGAATCCCGAGGCTCTCACTCTGAAACAACAAGAGGCAGCAAAAAATAAAGCTCATTGATATGTAAGTGACTTTTAAAAAACTTTGTGATATCCCTGAGGCAACGGAGAGGAATTTAAGCAGTTTGTTTCCTTTAAAATAAAGAGAGCAGCAGCTGTGGAGGGAGTTGAAGTGGAGGAGAAAATTGTTATCTCAGCGGGGAAGCCTGCGGACAAGATTTCCCACCACGGTGAGCAAGAAAAGCTTTTTAAACTGTTTAAAGGAATAGGCTGTGTTTTTAACAGCTGAAGATCTTTATCGAGTTGCTGGGGGAACTTTCTTGAGCTAAAGCTGAGAGTTGATTTTAGAGAGCTGCCGGGAGTAAGAAAAAAAAGGGGGGGATCTAATAGACAAGAAGAAATCAAGTGAAATAAGAAAGTAAGAAATAATTTAACAGTCAGTGAAATAAATTAAGTATTTGGTATTTTGAAAAACACTGAAGGACTGAAAATAAACTTTTTTTTCTAAGTTTCACTTTTGGTTCATATCCAGAAGAGGAGAAACGAAACTTAAGCCCTTAACTTTCGAACATAGCTAGTAGGCTCCATCTGCTGGTAATAGTTAAAATAGCAGTTTAAAGTCCAGGAAACTATTGAATTCTTAATTAATTATATGAGGAAAGCAAGACCTGAACAGCAACAGAGTAAAGCGTTAAGGAAAAGGGATTATTCAGCACAATCAAGAGGCAAACCATCAGATTCACATTTGGAGAGATTGTCTAAAGAGGTACTAGAAATAGAGGGAACAGGAATGGCTCAAAAAGTTGAAAAGTCAGAGATGAAGGTATTGATGGAAACGATGGTTAAGATGAATGAAAATCTTGAGAAACTGACAAAAAAAATTGATGTCATGGGAGAGGATATTAAGTCTAATCAAAAGCAGTATAAAGAACTGAGCAAGAAATTTGACTCTCATCTTAAGCAAACTGATGAACAGATTCAGCAGGTGCAAATTCAAGCAAATCGAAATTCTACTAGAATAATGGAAAACGAAACGGTCACAACTGATCTACAGCAGCAGATGATTCTAACACAGGATTATAATCGGCGTAATAACATTAGGCTAAAGGGAATTCCAGATTTGGGCACTAAAGAGAAGGACTTAATGGAATTAGTACAGGATTGGCTGAAAAAGATGGCACCAAAAATTGACTGGACTGTTTATGATGTGGATAAAGTACACAGAGTTGGCTCAAGACGTAAAGGTCAACCTCGACACATTTTGATCAGATTCTCAAGCCTTAGAAAAAAAGAGGAACTGATGAAAGTTTTACGTGAGAACCCTGGGAGTTTGGTATTTCAACGGCATTCGATGCAGGTTTTTAACTATTATTGTCACCAAATGATGGAATATAGAAGAAAAATTAGGGTTATTACATCTATCCTACAAAAAAAAAGTGTGAAGTATAGCTGGGGTTACCCAGTATTCCTAAAGGTGCATCATGATTGTTATCCGGTTTCTCTCAAGAAAGAAAGCTTCAAAAAAACTGTTAGACCGAGGCACGAAGGCTTCTTGTGAGGTTATTTTATTGCAAAGGAAAACGCCTGCTGCAGAAAGCGGGGAGAAAAACAATTTACCACGCAGGGCAAAGGCTTTTCTCCAAAGAACAAAAGGAGTGGTACAATCTCTTATAGCCTGTCCCTTCCGGGCGATTTGGGGTGGGCGCACAATCTCCTTAAAGGGGTCAGAAAGTTAGTTGGCGAAAATTCATTGGATTAGTAAAAACACCTTTCAAACATGCGCAGAACAGATAAACGGATCTTCTTCTCTCCCTGGGCCCCTGCATTCCATTCTTATCTCTACTACAAGCATGTTGTTTCTATCTACTACCAGCGTTGTTTCTCAGTAAACGGATCCTTTGTCTTTCAAGAAACATTAGTCCTTGAGTCAAGAGGAAAAGCAAAAAGAAAGGGAGGGGTTGGGCCCGCTTTTACGGGGCATTCTTTTCTCTGAATAAGTCAAACACAATTTTCCTAACAAATCCCTCCTTTTCTTTTTCTACACATTTTGACTTATTCACAATTATAAATTTCGTCCTGGGCTGGGATGATTTTGTAGCTTATTTCAGATTCTCTTACAGTCATCTGCGTTTTTGGCATTGCCGCCTGAACTGCTGAATTAATCATGCTTCTAAGAAGAGGTATAATACAGGGTAACAACATTAGTCCAGTTGTTGAAAACCCCTCCTAACCACCCAGTGTCATCCATAATTCCAGCCCATTTTTGAATAGGGACATGAGCCAATTTCCGCATTCGACAATTGGAATCTCCCAATTTAACACGGCGCTTTATTATGTCGGGAGTACGCTGGATACAAAACATTCCTAAAAGATTATTAGACAATTCCCACCTGGTTTTGATAGTGTGCTCGGGTATCCCTGAGAGATTGTACGGTACAGTATGACTCCACTCAAGTACCTCCCAAGGCCACTGATCTCCCTTAAGAGTACCGCCACAAATGTAGCAATTTGAAACATTCATAGTGGTAGCTATTGTTTGTGCCAGTTCAACAAACAGATTAGTTGTCCTGGGAGTCAAAGATTGTTCCCAAGGGTCCGTTTCCATCTCTCTCCAGAAGGTCTGGTATCTCCTCAAATCTTCCCCTATTTTATATTCCTTAGTCTGGACAATTTTAAGGAACGCTTTAGGTTTGCTTCCTTTTCCCTCTATAAGTATACTGAACGTCTGATCCCACATGGAAGTTCCCCATTTGTTCTTCTCATCCCACATCTTTGGTTGTAATATGGTAAAGTTAACAAAGTTACAGGTACCCCAAGTGCAGTCAGGTTTTGCAGGTATTGATTTCAAGGTTGCAGTTTTATCTGCAGTGGACCAGGTAGCCCATACTATGCAAGTTGGATTAGTGTGGAATCCAAATCCATGATCCCCCATGGGGCCGCATGATCTAGTGGATCCCATGTATTTGTGCTGTGCCTTATAGTATTTTACCCATTCCATTCCCCCACACTTAGTGTCGTTGAAGGGTTGCCAGGGTGTAGATCTCCACCCAGATCCTTTCAGGATCTTCCTTAGGATCAAAACAAACTGGCTCCTGACTCCCTTTACTGCAGACAGTATATTCTACATTGTTAAATCGACATACAGAGGTATTGCCCATGCATTTATAGACGGACTTGTAGAGCAATGTTTGATGTTCCTGATTCCCTTTCCTGGTAGTTATCACACAAGGACAAGTAGACCCTGTCGCTTGCAGAATAAAGCTCAGAAAGATCCCTAATACTGTAATCACTTTGCCGTCTACCCTTGGTCTACCAATTAGCATCTGCCTGATGTTCTTCCAAGACATCAGAGGGGTAGGCTTTACCGCCGCTGGTAGTGGGAGTTCCATTCCTCGTCCTCTGAGTCTGGGCTGGGCACGGACCAAGGGCTTTCGCTCCTGCACTTCCAACACGTCTCGTGGTGTACCGAAGATGCGTAGCGGAGCCATCCCTTAGGAATGGCTTTTGCCTGCGTCGAGCTATCGGGTCGAACCCTCCACTGATAGCTTGCAACTGGTGTTTCCACAGCCCACAGACTTTAGGTCCACAACCTCTCGGAATATCCCACCTTCAGCACATACCACCTCAATGTCGGGTTTTCGTCAAATTTGGTTATTCTGGCACACCAATGGTGAGGGCAAAAGTGGCAATATAGTAGACAATGGGGCTCAAAGGGATCTATCCCTAGCAAGGGATCTTTAAAGTTCCGGATATCGCCTGGAGTTCCGAACAAGCTGCCGGGAGGTGAAAGTGTGAGAGCGGAAAGGTCACTCCCTTCGGGGAACGACCTAATCGGAATCTGACTCTGATCCAGAGTCGATGTTGCTATCCCTAATTTTGATAAGGGGGCACCTCTTACAGTCTCGATTATGCCAAAACTCTAAGCTTGAGGCCAGCTTAGTACTAGTATACAAGGTCCCACGGCCCTTGCCTTTAACTCTTTTGTATACCATCAACTGGTTGCCCCAGGCCAACCCCTCGTATTCAGTGTCCCAATAGGAAGTAGTTTGTATTTGCACTATCCACGCCTCTACCTCTCCCTTTGGTGTTCAACTGATTGAACAGGAAAACCAGGGGCAAACACTACCTGTTATATGGGGAACTATGGACATTACTCTACAATATCCGTCCAAATAATGAAATTCGACAATCCTCATCTAACTCTTCGTCATCAGATAATGAAATCACACACTCCTCCTCTGATTCTCCTTCAGAACTACTCTCAGTATCGGTAATTTCGCACAGTTCTTGATTCTTCGTAATAGGGCAGACCTTACAGTACTGATTGTGCCACCACTGAGAATCCCACAATTCTGTAAAAACCCCGTTAAAATTCTTCTTTCCTCCTCCCTATCGATTGTCTCCTCGTCTTCCAATACCACTTGGTCTCCAATTGAATACCCTTTAAAGAAATAGAACCCCCACCGACTCCTGCTAATTTTTAAGGATACCTTCCAAGTTTGAACCAGATTATTGACCTTCCTTGCTTCCAGGAACACACTAAAGAAGGGGCAACACTTATGCGCCAATTGCCTGCTGGACATTACTTTTGTCGCCTAAAAATAGTCTTTAGTCCGTCCTCAGACACATGCACGGCTTCCCACCGTCCTTGTTTGGCGCGAGTGTGGTGAGTCCAGCCTAGTTCTTTGGTCCTGACGGCAGTTTCTGTTGTTAACAAGATCTGGAACGGGCCAAGCCACCTTGGGGCAAGCGGTTCACTCTTCCATGCCTTGATGTAAGCCCAATCCCCGGGGTGGAAGGAATGCACTACTACCTCCAATGGCGTTCGCTGCACCGCGATGCCTCGCTCCCTATTATCGGAGAGAATAGAGAACAGGGCCAGCAGATATTTTCTTATAAAGGCATCTTTGAAAAGTTCTAGGTTGGGGCTAATTCTCTGTGTGCTAACATCCCAAATTCCCATTCCATATAGACTCTCAAAGGGCGAGAGTCCTGTAGTGCTATGCGGCTTGGTCCTTATAGCATATAAGGATTCCTAATTTGGCCATTAAATCTCGACCTAGTAGGTTCACTCCTGAATTTGGGGTCCACACGAAATCATGCCACAGCTTTTCATGTGACCCAGGTTTTAGCACCTCTAGGGGTTTTAGAACAGGAACCCGTTGCGTTAGGTTTTCTATTCCTACTATGTCACAATGTCCCCCAGAAAGAGGAAGTTGTCCTTCCCAGGTAGGTTGGCTCAGGCTAGATCTCGTGGCTCCTGAGTCTACCAAAAATTCGATTTCCTTTCCCTCTTTGCCCACCTGCAAAGTTAACAAGGGCTCTGCACAGGCAGGACTTTTTACCAGGCAGCCCCTCACCTGCCCTTGTCCCTCTTCATTCTTTCTACCTTCCACAAGCTTTCCTCTACCTCCCTGGTTACTATACACTCCTCTCTCACGGCCCCGTCCACGAGTCCCGACCCATGGAGGGTTATTTCCTTTTATTTTCCATCATCTGTGCCATCAATTTCAACTTTCTCTTTTCCTTCTCCTCTTCCCTCCTTACCACTACCTTCTGAGCTTCCGTTAACAAATCTCCTATAGGTTTAGTTGTCAAGTCATCAATTTTCTGTAGTTTGAACTTTATGTCCGGGTAACACCCCGACACAAACTCCAGCCTCAGAATATTTGCGTTTGCTTGATCCTCTGGGTCTAATCCGGTATACCGTCGCATATTTCGTTTTAGCCTTTCTAAATACTCGACTGGACTCTCATCTTTTCCTTGGGGCTGTCCAAAGGCTAATTTCATGCTAACGGTTTTAGGGACTGTTGCTTCTAGTCCCTTTAATAAGAAATCTTTCATTTCCCCACACTGCTCCCTAATATTATCAGCCTGAAAGTCCCAGTTCCCCGGGGTTATCTCAGGGAATCTCTCCCTAGCCATCTGTTCTGTTCGGGCGCCATCCTGCGCCTGCCAAAGCCTTCTAGCATGACCCAACGCTTGGTTGGTATACGTTACTCCTGCTAATTGTTTGCAAATATGTAACAATTCAGTGGGCTTATAAACCATAGTCCCTAGAGCGTCCCTGAGTCCTGTCACGAACCCAATGGGGTCTTCTGGAAGATTAGGCAGTTGTTGTTTTATTACCCGAATATCGGAGTTAGTTAAAGGGACCTCTACATATCCAACCCTAGTTCCCATTGGGACTTCCCTTAATGGGTACTGGGCTAATGCGCCGGGGCATTCATCTGTTACTTCAGCTGCCTCTGTTGCCCGTGTCCTAGACCTGGTGTTTGGTCGAGATGGGGTCTGCCCCATCTGTTCTACGGTCTTCTGTAGTTTATTAATTTGTTCTCTAAGTGGATCTAAAAGGGGGGAATACTCTATGGTGGAGGCAGCGCTTAAGGGACTGGCCTGGGTTGGGCCCAAATTCCTACCCCCCCTGCCCTGCCTCTTCGTAAGAAGGAGGCGCTGCTAACTGCTCAGCAGCCTCAGGTGGTGCTGTTGGCGGTGCTATGGGCTGCTGATAGTTAACAAACTCTAAGGGGTCAAATTTAGACATTTCCTCACCCTTCAGCTTGGTATCTAATAGGGTTCTGCTTACTGCCAATTTAACTCCTGGTCCAAATTTTATAATGTACCACATCCAGGAGTCGACATAGGCAGTACGGGGCGGATGAGCAACATAGAAGTTGTCCACCCTTTTAATATCATCGAAATTATTGGATCCGAGTTTTGGCCATCTTGGACTGATTTCTAAATTGGTCCAGACCTCTGTGCACATACGGACCATTTCCTGCTCTGACTGAAACTCCTGTACTTTCACCGATTCCCAATGTAGCAACAGCTTCCCCAATGGGCTGTTGCTAGGAATTCCTAGCTCCTCTCCGCCTCTCGGAGTTGGTGCCGGGGCGTCCCCCTCGAAATTCCTCCTTTTCTTTTGGTCCCCGCTGGACCTCTTTTCCTTCCTAGACACCTGGTTTCCCATCCCACGGGAGACAAATACAAAAGGGAAAAGAGGTTTTGCGACAAGAGTAAGGGGTCTCTTGAGCGCAGACACAATAGGATTGCAACAACCACTCTCTCGACCTGACCCAGGGTACCGGATCACACAACGGCTACCGTAGGGAACTGCAGGTCCACTCAATCCTTCACTCATTCAACAACAACCAACCTGTTCGGAGCTTCCCCACCTTAACTTACCAATGTCCATTGGCCGGCCGGCTTGGAGGACCTCTTGCGTTCGTGCCTCTTTCCGAGTTCTTGATGCCGAGCAGCCGAAGCGTCGGGAAGGAAGCGGCTGCCTAAAAGGAGACAGGGGTACCCTCCGGTTCGCTTCACCGCCGCCCTCGTTCTGCCCGGCCTCAACTGGGCTGTGGCCCAGCCCCAACCGGGGCTGTTAGGAGATCCCGGACGAGCCCCCAAAACTGTTATCCGGTTTCTCTCAAGAAAGAAAGCTTCAAAAAAACTGTTAGACCGAGGCACGAAGGCTTCTTGTGAGGTTATTTTATTGCAAAGGAAAATGCCTGCTGCAGAAAGCGGGGAGAAAAACAATTTACCACGCAGGGCAAAGGCTTTTCTCCAAAGAACAAAAGGAGTGGTACAATCTCTTATAGCCTGTCCCTTCCGGGCGATTTGGGGTGGGCGCACAATCTCCTTAAAGGGGTCAGAAAGTTAGTTGGCGAAAATTCATTGGATTAGTAAAAACACCTTTCAAACATGCGCAGAACAGATAAACGGATCTTCTTCTCTCCCTGGGCCCCTGCATTCCATTCTTATCTCTATTACAAGCATGTTGTTTCTATCTACTACCAGCGTTGTTTCTCAGTAAACGGATCCTTTGTCTTTCAAGAAACATTAGTCCTTGAGTCAAGAGGAAAAGCAAAAAGAAAGGGAGGGGTTGGGCCCGCTTTTACGGGGCATTCTTTTCTCTGAATAAGTCAAACACAATTTTCCTAACATGATGGAAAATTTCATAAAGTTACATCAGTTCCAATGGCTTTGGACTTTTTAAAGGATTCTGGGATAATAACAAAAAAAGAATGGGAGGAACAAATGAAGTTGCTGAAGGAACCAGTGCCAAGTCAGGAGTCGGAGGAGGAGGAAACAACGGAGCGAGGTTCGATTGAGAGTGACAAGGAAGAAGAAGATCAGGAACGACAAGAACAAGAAGAAGAAGAACAAGTAGAAGTTGAACAGGAAAAGCAGGAAAAAGGAAAACAAGGGGCCATACCAAAACAACCACGGAAGACCAGAGGAAGTGGAAAATCAAGAGAGTAATAGCTAATATACTAAATGTAAAAACCTATTAGATATAAATGGAGATCGTCTGGTATTTGTAAGGTATAATATAAGGTGATAAAATAACAATGGGTAAACCAGAAAGGAAAAAAAAAGGAAAAAAAAGTTGTGAATTAAGTAATATAAATTGAAGAAGATAATAATGATATTTCCAAGGAGTTACCCAGTGATGGTTAATTATTTGGGGGAAGGAAAAAAATAAAAATAAAAAAGGGAGGAAAACGGGAATAAATTGATATAAAAAGGATTATAAAAAGGGGGAGACCGGGAATGGAGGAATAAAGTTGAAATATATATATGGGAGAATTCTGGGAGAAAATGTATATATTATTAAAAAGAAAAAGGAAAAAAATTAATTATAAAAAATATAGACATTAACATATGTAATAGGTTGAAAAAGTATATTTGAAATTTATTTTACTTGTTTCTTATATGTGTGTTTTTCTTTGATTTTGTTTTTAATAGATATATAGGGAAAGAAAAAAATAAGGATATGTATGGATATGATAGGGATAAAATTGGATTCATATAATATTATGTAACAGAGTAAGACAGGGAGAGAGTCGCGGAAGATCGGGACAGACACGTCCCCCCCCCCCCAGGGTATATAGATACCGGAAGAATCTATTAGAGGATGGGGGAGAGTAAAGTAATAGTGGGGAATTGGGTGGTAGAGGAATTCATTAGGAATTCAAGGGTTTTTTTCTAATGTTTTTTACTTGGGGGAGCACAGCATTACAGCAAACAGGACTGGTATTAATTTTAAAAAAAACGAATAAATTCAAAAATGGTTAAACATTTAAGGTTTCTAACATGGAATGTTAAGGGCCTGGGGTCTAACATGAAGAGGGCTAGGATACAGAATGTACTGAATAAAAGTAACGTGGATATGGTTTTCTTGCAAGAAACTCATCAAAAAAAGGAGGGTCTTAATGAATTGAAGGGCAAATGGATCCAAATTTATGAAAAATCATTTGGGACTTCAAAGTCTCGAGGCGTAGCAATATTAATATCAAAAAAGTGTGAATTTCAAATAGAGAAAATAGATAAAGACACTCAAGGCAGATATTTGATAATGCAAGGTAAAATGAGAGGTGAAGAGATTACGCTTGTAAATGTGTATGCACCTAATGAGAGACAAGAAGAATTTTTGGAAAATATATTGAGAAGGCTGGATAAATTAAGGAAAGGTTCAGTAATATTAGCAGGAGATTTCAATATGGTAATGGATTTGAAGAAAGATAAATCAAACTTGCAAGATGGGGAAGGGAAAATGAAAATTACAATATTAAATAGATTAATAAATAAAACAGATTTGAAAGATGTATGGAGAGAGTTAAAAGGGGAAGAAAGAAGATTCTCTTTTCACTCACAGGTGCATAATACATATTCGAGAATAGATTATATTTTTGTATCTAAAGATTTGCTGCCTAGGGTAAATGATACGGTTATTGAAGTCATACAAATTTCGGATCATGCCAGAGTAAATATGGAGTTGATGCTTAAATGTGATTATAGGGAGGTAAATAGGTGGAGAATTGATACGAATATATTTAGGTATCCAAACCTGGTTGAGAAATTTAACAAAGATTTAGAAGAGACGTGGGAAATAAATGAGAAGGGAGGAGGTCAATCTAAAGTAATTTGGGATGTAATGAAATCTGTGGCAAGAGGGTATGCATGTAAAATGTCGTATATGCTTAAGAAAAGCCAGGGGAAAAGAATACGGGATTTGGAAGATAATATAAAGGAATTAGAAAAAATAGTAATATATACTAGGGATAAAAAAGCAATGATAGAATTACAAGCAAAGAGGAAGGAATTGGAAGGAATTCATCTGGAAAAGGTACAAAGGAATTTAATTTATTTAAAAAGAAATTTTTTTGAGTATAGTAATAAGAATTCAAAGTTATTAGCTAAAGCGTCTTCTATAAAAAAAGAATAAAAGTAATATAGGTGTAATGCAAGATATGAATGGAAAAAGATGTAATAAAATGAAGGAGAAATTGGAAGCTTTTCAAACATTTTATAAAACCTTATATACTAGTAAAGATCCTTCCATAGTAAAAATTGAAGAGTATATAAAAAATAATTTTAATAAGAAAGTGTCAGATAATGATAAAAACAAAATGGAACAGTTGATTACGGAAAAAGAAATAGAAGATATTATAAATAATTTAAAGGCAGGAAAGACCCCTGGAACAGATGGATTAGGTCCAGAGTATTATAAGGTGTTTAAAAAGATCCTTACGCCAAAATTAAAAGAGTTATTTAACAAGATATTAATGGGAGAAGAAATTCCACAATCATGGAGAGAATCACTCATTGTGTTAATATTGAAACCAGATAAAAATCCTACAAATATGGAAGCATATAGACCCATATCACTGATAAATCAAGATGCTAAGATATTCACGGCAATAATGGCAAAGAGAATGAATAGTTTTATGGGGAAATATATTGAAAAAGATCAAAATGGATTTATACCAGGGAGACAAATGTCAGATTTAATGAGAAGAGTACTTAATTCAATGCATTTAGCTAAAGAAACAAATTCTAAAGCTGGAGTAATATCGTTAGATATATTTAAAGCATTTGATTCAGTGGAATGGGATGCGTTGAAGATATTAATTAATTATTTAGGGTTTGGACCTATTTTTAGGCAGATAATCCACCAACTTTACTCACAGAATATAGCCAGAGTTATAGTTAATGATGGTATAACTGAGACAATATACCTAGGCCGAGGTACAAGACAAGGTTGCCCCTTATCTCCAGTATTATTTACAATGATAATTGAATTATTGGTACAGATAATTAGAGATGATAAACAGATTAGAGGGATAGATAATAAAGAAAATGGTAAAATAAATTTGTTTGCCGATGATACATTATTAATAGTTAAAAATTCAGTTGAAACAATCGAAAGGCTTAAATTACATTTGAAAGAATTTGAGAGTGTAACGGGGTTAAGGATAAATTGGGCAAAGTCAGAATGTTTATTGTTAAATCACTCAGATAAAGAGAAAAGAAAAATGAAAAGAATATTTGAAGGTAAAATCGGTAATGTCATGAAATATTTAGGGATAAATATTACTTGGAATTTACAAGAAATAATCAAAATAAACTTGGATAGACTAAAAGTAGAAATAAATGGAAGGTTAAAAGAATATCAGAAACTAAAGCTTTCATGGTTTGGTAGAGTGGCATTATGTAAAATGAAAATAATTCCTAAAATGAATTTTATATTTTGGATGCTACCTATAAAGATTACAGAAAAACAATTGAAAGAGTGGCAGACAATGATAAATGGTTATTGTAATGGAAATAAACGAATGAGGATTAATAAAAAATTATGGTATGTTTCACAAAAAAGGGAGGTCTTGGATTACCAAATATAAAATTATATTATATAGCAAATCAGTTTAGGCATATCCCTGATATAAATAATAAAAATTTAATCTGGATGGAAATAGAAATGAAGAGTGAAGAAGAAAGAGTGGAGGATATATTGTTTAAAGAAAAAATTGGAGAAGAGATTAAAAAGATTAATAATCCTTTCCTTAAAAATATGTTAGAAAATTGGAAAAAAGTTAGAGGTGTACTGAGTCCACCGATTTCCCCTTTATCTCAGGTGGTGGAGTTAAGGAATTTTCCGGAAAATTTAAAAAATCTTTAAAAATATTAAAAACTAAAGGGATAAATAGATTAAAAGATTGGAGAGAGAAGATAAGAGATAAAGAAGACATAAAAAGGGTTTTAGGAGGAGAGGGGATTTCATGGTTAAATATAATTCAATTAGAAAGGTGGACAAGAGAATGGAATACTAAAGAAGGGAAAGGTAGAAAAATGACAAAATTAGAAGAGATTATAGAAAAAAGATTGAAAGCAGAGGAAAAGATAGATAGAAAAGGAACTGTAAGCCAAATATATAAATTATTAGTGCAAGATGAACAGGGAACACAAGGATTAAAAATGCAATGGCAATATGATTTGGATAAAGAAGTAATAGGTGAAGAATGGGATAAAATATGGGATCAAAGAATTATGAAAAACATGTCAGTAAGGATAAAAGAAAATTGTTATAAAGTAATATGGAGGTGGTATTTAACGCCGGTTAAAATGAATATAATAGATAAAAGTGTGTTAACATTATGTTGGAGGTGTAAAAAAGAGAAGGGGACGTATATACATATGTGGTGGTTATGTGAAACAAGAAAGAAAGAATGGAATTTAATTTTTAAAGAAATATCTGAAATAACTGGTTTGAATATTCAAATGTCTCCGTTAATTGCTTTATTGAATGGGATTAAGAAGGATCAATTGTTGAAAGAAAATAAGGATTTAATAGTAATAATGGTTACGGCTGCAAGATTAATTATTGCAAGAAATTGGAGAAATGATAATAAATTGAGTATAGAGGAATGGTATAGAGAATTATGGGACATGGCAATTAATGATAAACTGACATGTGATATGAAAATAAGAAGAGGCCAATTGAAAAATAATGATTTTAAGAAAACATGGAATGTATTTTTGGAATATGTATTTCGGAGAGGGAAGGGGTATACACCAAGGGAAGAAACAGTGAAATTTTGGAGAGAAAATGGATTGAATGAAGTTTAATCCTAGTCCTGAAGGTGATGGGGGCACTTGTGAAATTGTATTTTATTGTTTATTATTGTTTATTATTGTTGTTTATTATTGTTTTTGTATTGTTTTTTTATAGTTTTTTTGTGTGGTAGTGGGTTTATGTTGTATTAATAAAATTTTAAAAATTTAAAAAAAAATGGGCTCAAGACTGGGCATGACCATAGCATATGACTGAGAGATGGCTGCATCAAGAGAATCACAGTGTCAACATTTAGACAATTTGCTCAGACTCTTCCTAAATAGATGCTGCGATGTCCAGTATGATCTAAACATGATATTTTGTTGGATAAGCCCTAGTTTATGATATATAGATACTTCAGGTATACTGGTGAGTCGTGTCTTCCAATGAATATATAAGGAATTGGAACATATAGAAAATGGAGAGTGCATAGTAAATTAAAAATAATGAAGTATATCCTAGAGCTCTTGAATCTTATGGTGTCTATTAACATGTTCTTTCAGCCCACCAAGCTAACACAGCATAAGCCCAGAGAGGGGATAACACCAGCCTGGAGCTCTGGCACCATCACTTTGCACACAGACATTCAAAGGGAATCCCCAAGCTGCAGAACCACAGCTTTGCATGCTACACCACCTCCCTCAAGCACAATGTCACCTAACTCCAAGAGACTCTTAGCAGACAATGGCACCATTTTGCCACTGTTGCCGCACACATTTTGCCTGGCACTTTTCAATCTTCCCAAGATCACCACCAAGGATTTGATTGGCTGTACCCAAAAGAACATCAGAACAAGACAACACAAAGGAAAATACATGTCTGGGATTTCTTGTTGCCATGGCACTGACTTTTACATAAACAGTAGGACATCCATATTCACAGGAGATTGGTTCCAAGGCCCACCACCACATGCTGGAAAACACAGATTGTAGTGAACACTATTTTAGCATGGTCTCTGGCTCTCTCTAGTGACCAGTTCTGGTAACTTCCTCTTTAGAAATATATATTTCTAGGATTTTTAAAAAATATATTTTTAATATTCTCAGACCCTGTATAAGTGAATTAGTGGATACTGATCCTGCAAATACAGGGGTCCTACCGTACTTCAAACTGTTTCTGCAAGAAAATCTATTTCTACTCTACCTGAGCACCGTGCCACTCTTTGCCTAAAACACGAATACTTTGGTACATGTGTGTGAATATGGAAAAATTCTCTTTGAAATTAATTCCTATTTTATTCTGCTAAATGTTAGGCTACAATTTGTTATATAAATTAAATATTGTAGCACTTAGGATGGACTCTGTCCGGCTCTTGATTCCATCAGTCTAAATCTCTTGATGGCTTCCTCTAATAGAGATAAATGGAAATCACATGGGGCCTTATTTGGGGTCCCTTGGTAGTTCCATCTATCATGTAAATCTGATTCTACTAGAAGGGGAGGGTTAAAGGAAAGGAAAGTGCACCTTGCTAAGTGCAGATCAAGGAAAGCCTAACAATAATTCTTTTTCTGGAATCCTAAAAATGGGGTTTCCCCAGACCTGTTCACATTCATGTGTGAGAAGGAAGGGATACCAATTTTTTTACATACTGACCATTTGCGTTGATTTTTAAGTCACAAACATTGTAGTCCTAGCCTTGCTTCTTTTCATTGCATTGTTCCCTCATTTCATGAGGCAAGCCAAGTTATTGTTGATCTCAGGCTACCTCAGAACCATTTACTCAAAAGCTGCTGGACTTATGTGTATATTTTTTCTTACCCTGTGACTTTGGAGTATCCTTTGCCTCCTGAACAGCTGAGGCATATATGTGAGGCAGAATATACAAAGTCCACCCTTTCTGCCCTCTTATATCTGTCTCACATATATGCCTTTTCTTCTTAATTTTCCTTGCAGATGATGGAGAACGATGGTCCAGTCTTGCATCCGCAGGTTCCTGGTTGCTACCCCTTACCGCAAGTGCATCTTTGCCAAGTAGTTAGAGATCATCATGCAAGATATCATCTTCCCTAGGGCCAGACTCACCTGATACCTAACCACTGTGGTAAAGCTTTAAGCTCCAAGGTGACTTCACATCAGCCCCTGGAAACACAACTTTTGTCAGATGGATTCAGTGCTGAGGACAACTCCCAAGCCATTGTTCCTGATTCTGAAGGCCCTGCAGATGATTTCACCCTCACACATGACTTCATATATCACACTCCGCCTGGAAACTCTCACAAGCAGATCTAAAGAGGGGAAGAAGACCCCGAGTACTGCTCAAGAGTGCATGCTGTTGAAAGGGGGAATGGGGATTGTTGAGAGCCTCCCCAACTGGCACCCATGAGTGAGCCAACACCATATCACAACTACCTAAGAGTGAGCTCCTCCATTTCTTAATCCAAGAGTGAGGTCCTCTGTCTTTTTTAATTCCTGAGTTTGGCTACCGCCTTCTTCCCGACACTGCTGCCATTGGTCCCTGGTTTCCACATTTTACTGACTACTACTTCTTGAACTTTGCCTTTTCAACCCAGGATTCGTCCAATCACCAAAAAACCAAACTGTTTTTCCTTTCAAGAAACAGTCAATAAACTGGCACCCTGAAGTGGATGATAGTCCCTGAAACTATTATGCTCCAGGAGACGCCTTTCACTGTCACCTCTTGTCCCTTCTCAGAACTGAACTGTTTCCAGTTACTCTACACAACACAGTTTCCCAAGAAAATGAACTCTGTTTGCATTTTCTCACCTGAATGTCCCTAAGTTCAGGTTTAGGATGAACAACACTCTCAGTACTACTAGCAGTAAAACTGCTAAAGTACTTGGATGTGTCTTCTTGTTGGCTGTGCGTGCTTCCCTTTTTTCATCACTCTTATATTACGCCTTGTTTGTTATATATTGCTGTACCTGACACCTTAAAATATTCCATAGGTGATAAAAAGTGGTAAAGAGTGAGTTTCGGGGGGAGGGGGCTTTGTCTTATTCCCCACTTGGCAAAAGGCGACTGTTATTAACTCCTTAGCTCTGAGCATAACATAATAGCCAGTTATCTTGATTGGGGCAAGGGTGGGGAAGGGAAATGCTTTGCAATGTTATGCTGGGTGGGCATGGTGCCTGAGTTTCTGAGGAGCTAGTGGGACAAGGTGCATGGTTTTACAATGATTACCAGCTTTATTTATGCAACTTTCATCCTTTGTGTGCCTTGCTCCTTGATACCTGGTGTAGCAGTTCAGTTACCCTGTCATACATTCAAACGTCATTACTATTCTTGCCCTACTTTGGGGCTTCACTTATGAAGGTGGGCATATATTTTAAAAATTGCTTGTCAAATACCTTATTTTCTCCTGAATCTACTACTTTCACTGCACACATATGTAAATTATCATCATCATCATCATCATCGCCATCATCATGTGCTGTCAAGTCAATTCTGACTTATGGCAACCCTTTTCATTGAACTCCCAGCCTCTGGCTCTGCAGTCAGATAAGTAAACCTCTGAGCTATCCAGCCATCTCATAGGCAAATAGATAGTGCTAAATTCTCTCCCCTTTCAAAGTGATGCTAAAATGTTTTCAGAAGATTTGAAAAGTAACAGAAAAACATGGGGGGTGGAATAACAAAGTGAGATAAGGGTGACACTGTATGGATGGCAGAAAAAATCCTAGTACATTAGTGCAGAAACCTGCATTTTTAAAGGAGAACACATGTTCTACCTGGAAGAGCCTTCAGAAAGAGGTCTGGGACTTATGGCACAATCCAGCCAAAAGGTAGTATGTAAAATTGGATACATTTCAGAGGGAGAATATATTATGTGCTTAAACTTCCCTTGCTGGAATTAATTGGCCTTTAAGGCTGCAATTCTAAACTTGCTTATTTGTGGAAACATTCCACTTAACTCAGTGCAATGTCTCAATAAATATCCTTCAGATTGCACTACACAGTGCTTAACTTTTTGGCTGGCAAATGTTTGTTTGCTTGCTTGCTTGCTTGCTTGCTTGCTTGCTTGCTTGCCTGCCTGCCTGCCTGCCTGCTTTCTATACCACCCATCTAGTGACAAGCCACTACTGTGAGCAGCCTCACTGGCTAGTAAATTGGCTTAAGAATTCAGCATTTCCTCAATGGCAGATGTGTTGAAAGTATGAAAGTATGCATTACTTTGAAATGTAATGATATCCAAATACAAGTGGAGACCTAGTATCATGATTTAAGCATAGTATTTCCATTTTAGCCACATGAGGGATTAATATAAAACTAGCATTGTGAATGCAAAGCTATGGTGCAAGATCAAATATTTTGACGTTGGCACTCTGTTGAACTGCCCCTTTCTCCGCCTCCTCAATTTCTTCCACATTCCAATGAGAATTTTAAGTGCCATCCAGTGCAACAAAAATCCCCAGCAGAGGATAAGATTAGTGCAGGCAACTCTGCAGTTGAGCTATCCAGAGGCAGTTTCCAAGGACTCAAATTTCCTGACAGCTTTACAGTCTGAGGAAGACTACAGTGATTCTTTCACAGAGCCAAAATATTCACTGGAGAGAAAAGTAGGTGGAAAATATATAAAACCTTCTCTCTTTGGTTTCTGCTGTGAGTATCTGGGTGTCATAGACATGGGAGGTCACAGCATACCAGCTTTGAATGGGTAAGGCCCCATATCCCATGCTCAGCATTTCCAGTTAGAAGAACTGAGGGTCAGATGGTAAGAATTACCTCTGCCAAAGATCCTGGGAGCTGCTGTTGATCAGAGCAGAGTTGGGAAACATGACTTGTTTGGACTACAACTTCCAGAATCCCCTGGCCACTTATCATGCTGCTAGGAGGTTCCAGGAAATGCCATCCAAATCAGCAACTTTTCCAAGCTGTGGGCCAGAACGTAGATAATACTGGGATTGATGAACCGACTGTCTGCCTTGCAATCTGTCCTTTGAACGAATACATTAAGTGATTGACAATGTTACATTTCAAAAGTAACAAAACAAGTAGGAACAAGGTTACTGTGATAAGTAACCTTTTATGACAACTTATAAAGTTACATTTGAAAGCAGTTTTACAAGAATGTTTTAACCTCCATGCTGTTATCTTGTCAGTCCCATGGTTTTATTTTGAAGTAATGCAGTTATTAAAAATCAATAAAAAACATAAGAAGCAAGTTACTTTGTTGTGCTAGCACTGACAAATAATGACAATGAATTATTCTTTAAACACTATTACAAGCAATGGCCCCAAGTTATTTTTGAAATGTAACTTTCCATGTTCTGCCTGATATAAGATAGTTTCATGGGTGTATGTTGTTCCTACATAGAAAAACATGGAGCAATGAGCTGTATCCAATACTTCATATATTCTGATTCTTTGGGGGAAAGCTGTTATATAAAATCCTGCTCTGGAATGAATGAATTTGATCCAGATTCAAAAAACATTTCAAAAGTATTGTTGACCTTTAAAAATTATTATTCAGATCATCTACAGAAATGTCTTAGGAATAATTTTAGTGCTTAACACAGAACTGTATAAATTTATTGGTCTATCTTGCTGTTGACAGATCCCAGGGGCACAACATTAACCTATCAATGCATCTGGGTCTTAGTAATTCTGTTTAAATTTCTCCTATTAAAAGGTATAGGATTAAAATCTTGAGCTTAATAAAGCAAACCATGGACTTGAATGCGGGCAACATATTACAAAATTTGGGTTTGGTTGGTTGGGCTTACGTTTTTGGTTTCCGAGGCCATTCTAAACATTTTTATAGAGTTAAAAAAACTATATGAAATAAATTACTTGCAGGAAGAATGACTGCTGTTTGGGGTGCAGACTATATTTCTGGCTTGTAAGGTTATTGTTTTGGTAGCTTATTTCTGTAGCTCTGATGATACATTGCAAGAGAGATTATCAGCTAGTGACTGAGGCAAGTCAAATGTGCCTACATCTGATATGTTAGGGTGCAACTAGATGACCAAATTGGAGTTGGCCAAAAAAAAAATGGTTAGTTTTTTTTCTAAAAGGCATAGTGCATCGGCACTTTCTTACAAGACTTTAAAAAAAACACCCACTGCTTCCTGTCTGTCTTCCTCCACAGAAAAGCTGAGAAAGCTTTCAATTTCCCTACAACATTAAGTGGCTTAGGCTGTGCTGGAACCAAACCAAAATGGAGCACATGCTGGAATTGAACCAAAAGAAAGCCATTCTACCCCCCCACCCACCCCCACACAAACAGTAGCCCCTGACAGGGAGCCAAAAAGGTACAAGTAGGCATGCATCAGGGATGGGCTGGTTTGTGATGGCACATATGTTGTGTGGTTGCCAGAAAAAGGAGTGAACTGTCCCCAGTGTGGACCAAACAGCAGGAAAAATCCCCATCTAGTTACATCCATAGTCTGTTTCCAACGCAAGCTACCAGTTGGCAAAATGCTTCTGGGAAAGAACGAGGGTAATGGCATACTCCTGCAATTTGTCTCCAGCATCTGGTACTCAGACGCTCACTGCCTCAGGGCAGGGGGTTCTATTATTGTGGATAATTAATAGCGCTTCATCTGGCAGCACTGGCTAGAGTGAAGCAAGTAGGAGGAAGTTTGCCTTGGGGGCAGAGTGTGTATGAGGAAATGGAGTGTGGCTGACACAAAAAAATATTAAAACTTCCTCTAATTACACAGTGGGTAAAAAATGGTTCAGTTGGGAACCTTCAGTGCAGATTTTGCTACAAGTCTCCCTCAGTAGACCACTCCTTATTTGTTAGTTTACTTCAAATGGCAATTATTGTCTCAATACATTCATTCAGAGACTCTGGTAATGAGAAAAAAATTAAATGTTTTCATTTACTTACATTTCTTCAATGATAAAAACAAACATCGTATTGTGTAAAAATGTTAACTTGTTACATCACTGAGTTTGGCTGGTTAACTAGCTTCATTACTGACTAACTGACTGATTATGTAGCTGACTGAGCACTGCATACTAGCAGTCTTCACACTCCATTGCTAACACTGTCAGAACCCTGACTGGAAAAAAGATGGGGAAAAGAATCTGAAGTAGAGAGGGAACAGTTGGCTGCTGGATAGCTCATGGTTAGAGGTTGAGAGTTCAATTCCCCACTGTGCCTCTCTGACGGGGCTGGACTTGATGATCCATAGGGTCCCTACCAGCTCTGCAATTGTAAATTATTACTGAGTTGACTGACATCCACTCCAGTCCAGAAAGGTCCCTCCCAGCTAAAAATTCCTTAAAACGCATCACATGTAGGTCGCAATATATCCAACATGTTGGATGGAGCTGGGGGAAGATGTGGTAGGAGTAGATAAAGATAAAACTTTATTACGGTCAAAAGACCAGGCACCAATAAAACATCTAAAATATATAAATATACAGAAATATACAAAAATATTGGGATCGAATGCAAAGCAATAGTTAGTTCTGAGGTAAACACCAACAGTGTCAATACATCTCCCCTGAAGCAATGCCAAAATGTCTAGCAAACTATGCTCTGACTACAGAGGCCCATCCACTTTTAGGATCCTTTTTCTAATACCCATAGCAGCAGTAAAGAATTTGGCAACACTACGTGTGAACATAGGATTGGAATCAGACAACAGCACATGCATACTTTTCCTTCGCTCTGAGACGCAGTTTGGGGAGTTTCAGTGCCTAAGTTAGTTTGTTCACTGTTGTTTTTAGGCTGCTTGCCTAACTCAATTAGGGTTGTTAGCAATTCATGAGATTCATAGAGAAATAATTTTATTACCTTCATCTCATCTAAAATATCCCTTACCCATTGAAAAGGTGTATCTATCTCGTCATTCTGCTCAGTTACTTTTGAGGGGGGCTCTGTGTCTGGCTGAATATAGGTAAAGGTAAAGGTTCCCCTTGACATTTAGTCCAGTCGTGTCTGACTCTAGGGGGCGGTGCTCATCCCCGTCTCCAAGCCGTAGAGCCAGCATTTGTCCGTAGACAGTTTCCGTGGTCACGTGGCCAGCGCGACTAGACACGGAACGCTGTTACCTTCCCACCGTGGTGGTACCTATTTATCTACTCACATTTACATGCTTTCGAACTGCTAGGTTGGCAAGAGCTGGGACAAGCGACGGGAGCTTACTCCGTCACGTGGATTCGATCTTACGACTGCTGGTCTTCTGACCTTGCAGCACAGAGGCTTCTGCGTCTAATTCCTGTATCTGGGCTATCATGAAATCATCCAAATCCTTTCTACCCCCGCTCGCTAATATCTTGTCCAGGGCCAAATTATTTTCTGCAACGGCCAGCTCCGTTGCCAAATCAGTTTCCGAGTCTCCCTGCCCTATTCCGTATATCCCACCTTTATAATCAATTGACCAGTCTAAATTGGGAGTGTGAGAAGATCTAGATATATCATCATTGTTATCATCATTATTGTCCTTGTTATTGGTAATGCCACCCTCTGTAAGGGGGAAAAAGTTAGTAATTTTCTCTTGCCTCCTACTTCTTTGTCCCAATGTAATGTTATGTATGGGAGAAATTCCCAGTTTCTTATATCCCTGTCTAGTGAATACCATTATTCAGAAATGAATTCAATCCAAATTGAAGACACATTAATTGTCAATAGACCCAATAGACCCTTAATCCAAAATTAATGAGGATTTAAAAGTACCAAACCTTATGCTAGCAGAAAACAACCAAAAGCAATAGGAGGTAAAAAGTAAAGGGTAAGATATTTTAAATGCCTGATCAGACAGTCTCTCATCAGCTCTGGGGAGAGTTTTAAATCCTCCAGTGAACTGTCATCCAATCTCAATCTCTTGTTCCAGTATTCCTTCTCAGTTTTCTTAAATGGCCCCAACCCGGCTTGTAGAATATTCCAGAGAGATAAGTCCTCTTCACCAGCTTCTCCAGTGTCCACAAACCAGTGGTTGCTCCCTCCTTCCCAGACACAAAATGTTCTGCTTTTCGTTAGGCTGAGTCTTGCAAAAACAATCTCAGTGCACTACAGCGAAACAAGGTCCAGCAATCTGGAGAGACACCCCGCCCTCTTTCTGCAAACCACTGTCGAAGAGTCATATACTTCGAAGAGGAAGAAAGCCGACAGGCGATGTGCATCAAATAGCTATTCAGTCCTAAACAATTTAATCCAAAATGGGTAGATCCTATAACCGTATAGCTTCAGGTCCTTAGAATTCTGGAGTTTATAACTGTCTGCCCACCTTAATTGGCCCAGTGCCTTGTTATCACAGGCATTCCCTTATGACCTTCATCTCTCAGCAGCCAGCAAGAGCAAAGGGAAAAAGCATTCTTTTGATAGGCTTTGGCCATCTCATGAGAAGAGAAGACTCCCTGGAAAAGACCCTGATGTTAGGAAAGTGTGAAGGAAAGAGGAGAAGGGGACGACAGAGGATGAGATGGTTGGACAGTGTCACCGAAGCGACCAACATGAATTT
Organism: Intellagama lesueurii; assembly: GCA_037013535.1. Lineage (NCBI taxonomy): Eukaryota > Metazoa > Chordata > Lepidosauria > Squamata > Agamidae > Intellagama > Intellagama lesueurii. The sequence continues at coordinate 98,925,955 of JBAJHW010000003.1, forward strand.
GATCCAACTCCGGGAGGCAGTGGAAGACAGGAGGGCCTGGCGTGCTCTGGTCCATGGGGTCACGAAGAGTCGGACATGACTAAACGACTAAACAACATCTTGTTGACAGCAATAAACTTCCCAGGCAGTAAAAGGGAGGCTAAAAGCTTATATCATGCAAATAAAGCCGTCTGCAGCTGCCACCGCCCAACCGGAAGTCGTAGATTCATTGAATCTCGTGGTAGGAGTAAAATAACAGAGTGCGGTGACTTTTAGCCTTCCCTCTTCTTGGAGGTGTCAGCTGCCATTGAGCATTTCCAGACCCATACCCCAGCTTCAACATCATTTTCTTCAAAGGAGATCAGAACAGTTGCTAAGCCATTTTGTTCTCTATACCTTTGGAACAGATGGAACACGTGGACTGGGATGTGACACGAAGTGAAGCTGGCGAGGTGGGTGGGGTTCTTCTTGCAAAGCAGATGTGTGACATATGGGACAAAATCTGGGCTTTCCAAGCCAAGCCTGATGACCTACTCATTGCAACCTACACAAAGGCAGGTGAGTATGCAAGTGGAGAAGATAAGGAGTGCATTTGAGCATTGTTACCTTACTGGGTCTGTGATGTAGTCCAGGACGTACAACTGTCCCCACCTGAACTTTGCCAAGATTGATGGCTCGTTGCTCATTACCAATTAAAAAGAAGGGGAACAGCACTGGAACATTTCTTGTCATGGGTATATGCAGAAGAAGTTCCTAGTAGATAGTTCCCAGATAATTTCCATGTTAATATACATAAGCTGAATAGTTTTATAAAATAGGCCCTATTCATATTTAATGGGTATAATGACTGGAAAGTGCCCAGTTTCATTTGATAAGTATTATTTATAGCTATACATCATGTGACTGCTGACTACTGAGAACACAGAATGTTGTTTACAGGATAATTATTTATGGCAAGTGTATGAAACACAGCTAAGGATCTGCAAGCAGCATGATCCAGATTATTCAAGTTTCTAGTTTTTACTATTGTTTCAATACTATTGTTTCAAACATGCAGTAGAAATCCCATAGGAGAAAAAGTCTCTGAGGGGAATTTTGGAAGATGAACTATAGACAAGGAAAGGTTTTAGCTTTCCATCTTTTCTTCCTGTTTTTGCTTTCTTAATCACATTTTCTTAATCAACTTTTTCACCTACAAGGGGGTGGGTAAACACTGAACTTCTGTTATACAAGTCTGTTCAGTGTGCAGTTTATACTTCATTTCTGCCTTGCATGTGTACATCACTGTATGATAAGGAAATAGCCATTACTGGAATATCAACCACCACTATATACAGCAGTTGCAAAAGCAGGTCATAACTCATGGTGGGTCATCAGATTGGGATGATCCAATTCACATTACAGTGGTGCCTCGCTAGACGATTGCCTCGCAGGACGAGGAATTCGCTGGATGATGGCTTTTTGCGATCGCTAATGCGCTTCGCAAAACGATGTTTCCCTATGGGCGATTTTCGCTAGACTACGAGTTTTCCCCATTGGAATGCATTGACTAGTGGTCAATAGCTGTCAGTGCATTCCAACGGGGACCCGCGCTCGCTAGACGATGTTTCCCTATGGACGATCTTTGCAAGACGACGACTTTTCCGTTGGAACGCATTGAAGAGATTTCAATGCATTTGAATGGGGAAACGTGCTTCGCTAGACGATGTTTTCGCAAGACAGCGATTTTCGCGGAATGGATTAACATCGTCTAGCGAGGCACTACTGTATTTTCTATTGACTCCATGGCATAAAAGTCATTGCAAATCAGTACAAACTCCTCCCCACTCCATATTTTTCCCTGTACTGCTGGGCTTCCACTTTTTTCCAATCAAATGCATTTGCATCAGTTCAGGCAGTGTGACCGCTTGAGCTGATGTGGAGTGGTTTGCAGCTATTGTATTGAAAGCCATTCAGCCAGCTATAGCAGCAGTGAAAGAGGCAGGGCAGCAGGGAAGCTGGATGCCTTATGAATCCTCTCTTCAAACCTGGTACCTGGGTCTACGTCTGCTTCCCCTTCCCCTTCTCCTTCCTTTTTTCCACAGACTTGCTGTCCTAGCACAATGGCAGCTGGTAAACCAAAGGGGTGGGGGAGGAGCGAGGAATCAGAGAGAGAGGAGGAAGTTTTAAGGTAGCTTTGCCCTGGCCATTCAGATTTACAGGAAGCTTAAAATTTCCTCCTGTCTCTCTGGCAAGTCCTCACTCTTCCTCCCACCCCTTTGATCAGCCAGCTGCCCTAGTACTGTGACAGCAAGCAAAGAAAGAAAGAAAGAAAGAAAGAAAGAAAGAAAGAAAGAAAGAAAGAAAGAAAGAAAGAAAGAAAGAAAGAAAGAAAGAGAGGGAAACAAGCAGATTGATTGATTGATTCCACACACAGACAGTATTTAACTAACTATTTTGAAGATGAAACATCTATAATGTGGCCTCTGATATTTTCTGAGAAAGTGGGCTCTCATCCGCAAATGCTTATGAAACAGTAAATTTTGTTACCATGCCACAATACAAGATTCTTTTTTGTTTTTTTACATCATCAGGTACAACATGGACACAAGAGATTGTAGACATGATTCAGTGTGATGGTGATATCGAGAAATGTAAACGTGCTTCCACTTTAGACCGACAGCCTTTTATTGAACTGGTTAGACACAAAACATGGCCTACTGGTGAGCATCAGAGAACTAGATCTGCAGGCTATTTTGTTTACACTTAACAAATAGAATATTGCTATGCAATTCGTAATGAAGTTTAAGTATTTCATAACAAAACAGAGTAGACTCAGTGGTTCATATTATTTGCTAAAACCCCATATTTTCTTCTGAAAGAAGCAGAATGACAGAAAGGAATTGTTAGCAAGTAGAATCACTACTTGCTTATTTTGATATCCTGTGTCAGTCCTAGCTGTCAGAAATCAGTTCTGACTATTTTTCTCCAAAGACCCTGGTTTTCGTTTTGTACACTTTGTTCAAATAAGTCATGGTGTAAAAACAGAAAATTACTGAGCAAATTGTCCTTAGAGTAGGAAGATAAATTGGGATAAAATGGGATTATTTTGGATGTCCCAGACATCGTGAATTTAGAGGAAGATCTGAAACAAAATTAATAATTGCTTTGAAGAACACTGAAGAGATACAGTATATCACAGGAGTACACCCCCTCACATTTCATAAATATTTTAGTATATCTTTTCATGTGACAACACTGAAGAAATTACACTTGGCTACAATGTAAAGCAGTGGGTGTACAGCTTGTATAACAGTGTAAATGTGCTGTCCCCTCAAAATAACGCAACACACAGCCATTAATGTCTAAACCACTGGCAACAAAAGTGAGTACACCCCTAAGTGACAATGTCCAAATTGGGCACAAAGTGTCAATATTTTGTGTGGACACCATTATTTTCCAGCACTGCCTTAACCCTCTTGGGCATAGAGTTCACCAGAGCTTCACAGGTTGCCACTGGAGTCCTCTTCCACTCCTCCATGATGACATCACAGAGCTGGTGGATGTTAGAGACCTTGCGCACCCTCACCTTCCGTTTCAGGATGCCCCACAGATGCTCAATAGGGTTTAGGTCTGGAGACATGCTTGGCCAGTCCATCACCTTTACCCTCAGCTTCCTTAGCAAGGCAGTGGTCGTTTTGGAGGTGTATTTGGGGTCATTCTCATGTTGGAAAAATGCCCTGCGGCCCAGTGTCCGAAGGGAGTGGATCATGCTCTGCTTCAGTATGTCACAGTACATGTTGACATTCATGGTTCCCTCAATGAACTGGAGCTCCCCAGTGCCGGCAGCACTCATGCAGCCCCAGACCATGACATTCCCACCACCATGCTTGACTGTAGGCACGACACACTTGTCTTTGTACTCCTCACTTGGTTGCCGCCACACACGCTTGACACCATCTGAACCAAATAAGTTTATCTTGGTCTCATCGGACTATAGGATATGGTTCCAGAAATCCATGTCCTTAGTCTGCTTGTCTGTAGCAAACCGTATGCGGGTTTTCTTGTGCATCATCTTTAGAAGAGGCTTCCTTCTGGGATGACAGTCCTGGAGACCAATTTGATGCAGTGTGCGGTGTATGGTCTGAGCACTGACAGGCTGACCCCCCACCCTTCAACGTCTGCAGCAATGCTGGCAGCACTCATACGTCTATTTCCCAAAGCCAGCCTCTGGATATGACGCAGAGCATGGGCACTCAAATTCTTTGGTCGACCATGGCGAGGCCTGTTCTGAGTGGAACCTGTCCTGTTAAACCACTGCATGGTTTTGGCCACCGTGCTGCAGCTCAGTTTCAGGGTTTTGGCAATCTTCTTATCACCTAGGGCCCTAGGCCATCTTTATGTAGAGCAACAATTTGTTTTTTTCAGATCCTCAGATAGTTCATTACCATGAGGTGCCATGTGGACTGGTCATTCCAGTGACCAGTCTGAGAAAGAGAGAGCGATAACACCTGCTCCCCCTTCACACCTGAGACTTGTGACACTAACGATTCTCATGACACCAGGGAGGGAAAATGGCTACTTGGGCCCAATTTGGACATTGTCACTTAGGGGTGTACTCACTTTTGTTGCCAGCGGTTTAGACATTAATGGCTGTGTGTTGCGTTATTTTGAGGGGACAGCACATTTACACTGTTATACAAGCTGTATACTCACTGCTTTACATTGTAGCCAAGTGTCATTTCTTCAGTGTTGTCACATGAAAAGTTATACTAAAATATTTATGAAATGTGAGGGGGTGTACTCACTTCTGTGATATATTGTAAATATTTGTGTTTTTCACTGTAGGCAAGCTCTATCAACACATTAGCATTGTGTACACATGTTTTGGAATGTCTGTATCACAGTCCTACAAAACAGTATTGGAGAAGGCAAAAGGACACTGTTGAATAAAAATTGATTATTTCACAGGCCTGGAAAAAGCTGAAGCTATGCCCTCACCAAGAACACTGAAAACTCATCTTCCAGTACAGCTGGTGCCTCCATCATTTTGGGAGCAAAACTGTAAGGTAACATACGGGGCAGGAAACTTGGATCAAGTTCATTTGAAGTAGGATTAATGCAAGTTAAGAGGACGCTGGCAGATTTCTGGAAGATAATTGTTCTGATTCCTTTGATTATACAACACTGTCACTCCTGCAAGCTCCAAAGGAGAAACCATTTAATGAGGCACAAACATGGATGCTTAAAAGAAAGCATGGGACAGATACTGCTAAATACCTCACAATGGAGAGCAATAAATTATAAAGTATCTTTTCAATGTTGTTCCCAATCCAGGTGATCTACGTGGCAAGAAATGGTAAAGACAATCTAGTGTCTTATTATCATTTTCATAGGATGAATCTAATGATGCCAGAGCCAGGCACATGGGAGGAGTTTTTTGAGAAATTCATAGCTGGAAAAGGTGAATGTCCTGTGTCATGCCATGTTCTTTACACTTAATAACAAACAATTATTCATCTTTTTAAAAAAAGCACCTTTGTGCTGGTAATGGGAAATAGAAAACCTTGTTCCAGATATAAAAGTAAAGAATCATAGAATAATTGAGTTGGAAGGAGCCTATAAGGCCACAGGGTCCAAACCCCTGCTCAGTGCCCATTGCACAAACAAATGGCTCCTTTCCTGTTTGACAGGGACCAACAAATTGAAGATAAACCCAGGCAAGAAATAGCATCATCTCCCCAATACAAGTGTTGATCTTGTATCAACATAAATACACTGCTTGGCAGCAAAGGTCTTTGAAGTTAGTCTCTTCAGTCATTAGTACGAACAACTTCCTGATGTTATTTCTGTCTTTCAGTGCTCTGGGGCTCCTGGTATGATCATGTAAAAGGATGGTGGGAGGCAAAAAATCATTCCCGCATCCTCTATCTTTTCTATGAAGATATAAAGGAGGTGAGTGTCTGTGTTTTCAGGCTGCCAGCCATAACCTAATCAAAATGTTACAGATATACTACTGGGGTTAAAACTAAAAAACAAATATCCCAATGAGCTCAATAGGAGCAAATAGTTTCAATCCAAGTCTATAATTTTAAGGATTCATGGAATGCCATGCCCACATGCTTAGAGTTTCTTATTTGATGTCACATAGTATATGTAAATAATTCTTAACACACGTGTCCTATTAATAGCAACCTGACCAGTACTGTGCACATATGAGGAATAATCTACCTAACTGGGTAAGAACACAAGGACAGTTTTGCTGCATCAAACCAAGATCCATTTAGTACAGCATTTCATAATTTATTTTTCCATTACATTTCTATACCACCCAATGGGTTAAATTGGCTGGCTGGTTCGCACAATACAACTTAGACCCATACCGTATAAAACATATTGATTTTATTCAGTCATTAATTACATGTATCTCCCAAATTAATGTCATAACAATTATGTGAGGCAGGTCAAGCTGGGAGACAGTGATTTGTTCAATGAAATCTACTCAGTTTCATGACTTAGTAGGAAAGAGAACTTGTATTTGAAATCTATTGTTTCATGTAGTAAGTCACAATTAGAGTAAGCCCATTGAATCAGTGAGGATTTCATGAGTCAGTTTTTCCATAAGTTCCATTTATTCAATGGGGCTGTTCTAGTTTTTCCTTAATTTGCTAAACAACAGGATTTCAGCCACTGCCCATAAGTGCTACCACGATATTCTAAGCCCTACATGACACTGGCTTTTTACAAAACAAACTATGTTGTGCCTTTTTGGGTTGGCCTAACAAATATATTGTTACAGTACAGATTTTGGAAAAAAAATAAACAATGTATTATAGTTGCAGGAGAGTGCATCTACGTATATTATTGTACAACAGAACAAACCAACATTCTACAGGGTAATTATAAAAATGAGGGCAGCCCAAAGAAAAAAAAATTGTAACTTTGAAACTGGACTTTGAATTAGCAACTAATTTGGCACAGGTGTAGCAGACAGTCTGCTCTTTAAAGACTTGCTTTAAAGATAGTAATGGAGTGACAGTCTTCCAAAAAAGGGGCATTTTGCCATGTATTTCCAAAGAATTAGCATACAATTTTGTAAGACATATTGAAAGTATTTCTGCATCACAAAAGCACCAAGCAGTTGTGTCTCTCTGAGCCCTGATTGCTTTCAGTAAACATTCTCTTAGGATTTCTGAGACCAGGCTCCTGACATGAGTTTTCAAAGGGGAAATCAGTTTCCGGCCAACTTTTGAACCTGTCAAATAGGATCCTATTTAATTTTTAACTCCTTTCTGGCCAAACAGGGATTTGTGCTTACAAAGGGATTCTGTGTCTGGTTCTAAAAGTATTTTCAAAGATATGTAAAAAGAATACAGAACAAATATTCAGGAACTCACTCACTGAAGCTGAGAAAAAATACTGTTTTTTGCTTTGTTGCTAGGGATGGTATTACTCAATGTTAGCAGAGCTCTGGTGCTTATATGCTGTCACAGTCTCAACCGTTCCATTCATCACTATAAAACTGTCTGGTAATTAAGAAAAAAAACTCCAAAGATGTTATGTGCCATCAAATCACTTCTGATGTGTGGTGACTATATGAATTAGTAACCTCCAAAAATGCCGTATCATTAGCAGCTCTACTCAGATTTTGCAAACCAACAGCATCTCATGTTTGGTTGGTCTCTCTTCTTACTGCCCCCATTCCCAGCAAAAACAACCATGAAAATTGCTTTGTGTTTGGGTGGGAAGTGGTTAACTGATGAAAATAGAGTCAGCTTCTGGGATTTTCCTTTGCTTCCTGTCACTTTCTGAATGGTAGTGAACACAAGAGGATATCCTGTAGACCATCTTTACTACTGCCATTGGTGTTGTCAACATTCAGGCTGCCCTTTGGCATCCTTTTTCCTGCTGGCAATGCAGGCCCAGTTTTTTTGAAAATTTGAATACACTTAAAGGTGTTATAACAATAACAGAATAAAACCAAATTAAGCAAAAGAAAACAAACAAAGTAACACCCAGGTGAAGTGGCAGCTCTAAAAAAGCTGAAAGGCATTAATAGGTTTCTTTTTAACAGAATGCTTTAAAAAAACCTGTGAGAACAAAAAGATCTCCACCTAGCACTCAAGATTTGATCCCTTATGGGAATGGAATCCATACATGTCAAATACCATTACTTAGTTCTGTGTTATCTGAAGAAGCATTTTTCTTCGCTGACTGTCCTAAACTATCTAGTGGTAATTACTATCAATTAGCGTTTCTGAATTCTAGTATCAAGAAAGAAAATATTTTTCTCCACACTAAGTAGAACTATTTATCTGTCTCAACTACTGTTACTTCATCCATTTAATGACTAGATTATTTGTTATGAGTAATTATTTCATTCCATTCCATATTCCTCCTCACAGAACCCAAGGCGTGAAATCCAGAAGATAATGCAGTTCCTGGAGAAAGAACTGGAGAAGGAGGTTCTAGATAAGATCATCCATTACACACAATTTGAGGTCATGAAAAGTAACCCAATGGCCAACTATACCTTTGTCCCTCCAGAAATAATGGACCATACAATCTCCCCATTCATGAGAAAAGGTGCTACAGTGTTTCTTTATTTGTCAGTATCGCTATTAATTGTTTCTATTGGAAACAAAGGCAATTTGTTTCCAATAGAAATACCGTATTTTTCCGTGTATAAAACGACACTTTTTCCTAAAATAATTAGAGGAAAAATTGAGTGTCGTTTTATACACGGAAGGAAGCAGTCGCGCCCGCACTCGGGCGCCTCTTGCTGCCGCCGCCGCTGCCCAATTGCCTCTTCCAGAGCTCACGGCTTGTCCCCTCTGGTGGCCCCGAGGCAGCAGCAGCAGGCGGCGGAGGCGAAGGAGCAGTCACATGCGCTCGGGTGCCTCTTGCTGCTGCCTTCCCCGCCTGCCCGATCACCACCTCCAGTGGGACTGACGGGCTCAGCTCACGTCGCCGCCTTGTCCCCTCCGGTGGTGGAGGCAGGAGGAGGCAGAGGCGGAGGCAAACAAGCACTCGCGCGCGCTCGGGCGCCTCTTCCTGCTGCCGCCGCCAGATCACCTCCTCCCACGATCTCCTTAGGGCAGGGGACAAGGCAGTGACGTGAGCTGGAGGTGAGCCCTGGCAGTCGGCAGTCGCACTGGAGGAGGTAATCGGGCGGGCAGCAGAGACAGCAGCAGGAGGAGATGGAGGTGGAGGAGCAGTTGTCCATTAACTGCTCCTCCGCCTCCATCAAGGGTCAAAATTAGGGGGTCGTTTTATACATTGGGGGGTCGTATACATGGTAAAATACGGGTAATGATTTTTATTGTTGATATGTTTCAAATTAGTCACATAGGAAAAGTTGATTTCAGTTTTTCAGAACTCACTCAGGTCTTCGGTTTTCTCTGCTCTAGGAACTGTTGGGGATTGGAAGAACTATTTTACTGTGGCACAGAGTGAAAGATTTGATTCTGAATACAAACAGAAGATGGCAGGAACTTCTCTGACTTTCCGCCTGGAACTTTAATTGAGACCAATTGTTTATTATGCATTTGCTGTTCTGAGCCATCAAGACCCTTCTGACTTATGGCACCTAGAGATGGACACAAGCTGCAGTTTGGCATGCTTCAGCAGATTGGGGCCACAGGTGTTGCGTGGGTACCCCGGATTCCCCACCCCACCTCCTCACATGGGCACCCGCTCAGAGGAGGAGGTGGGGCAGGGAAGTCTGAGGCACTGCCTTTGAGTGGACACCTGTGGGAGGAGGTGGGCTGGACTGGGGACTCCGGGTCATCCGTGCAACACCTGTGGGCCCAATCGGCCAAAGCACAGTTTATGCCAATCTCTAATGGCAATCCTAAGAATTAATAATTTCCAAAATATCCTATCATTAACAGCTCTCTTCAGGTCTTGCAATCTCAAGGTTGTGCCTTTGTTTTCTTGAGTCAATCCATCTCATATTAAGTCTTTCAAATACAAACAATAATCAATCAACCTTAAAACTATCTCTAAAACAGGCAGAATTTTATTTAAGATAACAAATGGGTCAACAACCTCAAATCCAATCTGGGCAAAGGGATCCCCCCCTCCCCCAAATCACAGACGTTTTATACCCTGGTCAATCACAGACATAATTCCACTTATACTGTATATCAGTGGTTCTTAACCTTTGTTACTCAGGTGTTTTTGGACTGCAACTCCCAGAAGCCTTCACCACCAGCTGTGCTGGCTGGGGTTTCTGGGAGTTGCAGTTCAAAAACACCTGAGTAACAAAAGTTAAGAACCACTGCTGTATATAACCAATTATAATTGGGCACTTTCCAATCTAAGTTTTGACACATTTTAGACAGTACATTTTGTCATTTGGGTTGACATTCAGTTAAGTTCCTCACTTTAAAAAATACTGCATAGATCAGAAAAACTGCTGGATACATAGCTCAGTGGCTTAGGCATCTGGCTGAGGAGCCAGAGGTTGAGAGTTCAATTCCCCACTGCATTATCCATGACACTTTCCATTATTAAGACAACAGTCTTATATTCACTTACCAGGATATAAGTTCCACTGCACTCAATCAGTTTTAACAACAACAACAACAACAACAATAATAATAATAATGTACAGTCAAGTCAATTCTGATTCATGAGAACCCTTTTCAGGGTTTCCCAGGTAGAGAATACTCAGAAGTGGTTTACCACTCCCCTCTTACCAGCCCTGAGACTGTGCAGCTTGCCCAAGGCCACATAGGCTAGCTCTACTCACTGGAAGCACAGTGGGGAATTGAACTCCCAACCTTAGCTCTCGTTAAAAATATACAGGATTCCATTAGACAAGTCTTGTTATATAACTGCAGTATTTCACTTTCTCACACCAATTTTTCAATCCCTGATCAAAAGTTATGTTAGCTATAGTGTAGTCAAGCACCTTATAACTTAGTATTTTTCCACATTGTGTTCCTAAACACATTGACTAGGGAGTAACCTACGCTGAACATAATAGCAACTTCTGAGCAAATAAACATGTTAACTTTACATTGTAAGGATCCTGCTGCACTCCAGGCTAACTTCTAGTGCTGCTATATGTTTGCTACAATTTCAGCTATGTATCTGCATATGGCCATTGCTCCTTCTGATAGCAGAATTCTTGACCTACTCAAAATTTAGCTTTCAAGTGACAACTTAATCCTATGCAATAAACAGTGGTATAAAAATCCAAACACAAAATGAGCCCTGTTTCAAAAACAAACAAACACCAGTCTGACTTGGCTCACCACCAGTAGATAACCAGTATTATCTATTTTCCCAAGCTAAGCATTTGCTCAAGGCAGGACTAGCTCCCGGCCTGAGGAATCAACTGGCAAGCAACCTTCCAGGGTCATGGTTCTCAACTTTTGGTCTTCCAGATGTTTGGGATTTCAGCTGCCAGATGCTGCAGCTAGCATAATGAATGGTCAGAGATTGAAAATCAAGTTAAAAACATTTGAAGGGCCAAAGGATGGGATTTACTGTTCTGAGAGTCTTCCACTTGAGTATCCTCTGCTGTTCCAACCCTGAGAGCAGGTGGTTCTCTCTCTGCAATTATTTTCACACAGGCAGAGAAATGGGTAGGTGCTCTTATCTTCAAGAAAAAGGATTAGGATGTTCCCTGCATTCTCATTTCAAAACAAAAATAGAGCTAGAAATAGACAAAATGCAGAGTCAGGAATAACACTTGCATATTAAGCAAAGCCAAGGCTGGCTGATACCTTTATTAAAAAAACAATATTGTGGGAAAACAGCATCCTTTACTAAGCATAAAGACACATAGAGAAATTCATGAAACAACAAAGATCTCATAAAACAATAAACACAGCTTCTTCCTGAGGAGGTAACCAATCTATCATGTTGAAAGACAAGCCAGATGTTCAAAGGAATGCTCCATTTTGGGTCATATACATGTGAAAGAAACTTAATTATTTATGGCCCTTTGTGTACTTTTTTTTATAGATCTATTATATGCATTTTTTTTGTTCTTCAGACTTCTTTACTGCAGGCTGCTGTGTATCAACTGATTTCCTTGCTAGCATAAATAAAATGCTTTCTTAATAACTTGCAACTTAGCCTCCTGGCAGATTTTTAAGAGAAAAATCTTCACATAACTCTATGAGTTGTTCTCCTGCTTCCTTTCTGACCACGAGATCAAATTTTCGAATGACATTTGTTTCTGCTTTATTTCCTACTTTTGCATTCCAGTCACCTATGATTTAAGCGTATCAGGGATACTTGCATAAAAGCTTTCAATTTAACCTTTTTCAGCATCTGTAGGTGGAGCATAGTCTTGAAAAATGGTTACGTTGATGGGTTTTCCCAGGAGTCTGATAGATAGTATTAAGTCAGATCTTGCATATTAGCCCTAACTGCCTGTGCTACATCTTGTCTCAATACTAGAGCCACTCCATTTTTTCTGAGTTTGTCATTTCCAGAGTAGAACAGTTTGTAGTTGTCTGAGTCTGACTGAAAATGTCCCATTCCAGTCCACTTTAGTTCACTCACACCAAGCACTGCAATACGTTCCATTTCTTGCTTTATGGTTTCCACTTTCCCTTGACTCATATTTCTCGTGTTCAGTGTTCCAGTTATATGTGTTGTGCAGCATCACCCTATGTGCATGTCAGCCACTAGATGTTCTTTCAGCTTTAATCTGTGTCATTAGCAACAGTACTATTTGTACCTGCCCTTTGCTCTTGCCTAGTAGCTGACTGAGTGCTTCGCGACCTGTGAGTCTCATCTTTTAGCACTATCTTGTTTCATTTTGGACTCTTGCATCATAGGATTTTTGAGATAAGAAAGGTTCAGCAGTGGTTTACTATTGCCTTTTTCTGCACAGTAGTAACAAAAGTTAGTCTGAGTGACACTGCTGTTGTCTTTGAAAGATCCTCTACCAGCATCACTTCAGCTCCACTACTGCCTGGTAGCTGCGCTCCGGACGTTTCTCCACCCCATCACCACTCGAACTATCCATTCTCTTTGGCTGATGTGGCTGTTATTCCTGAAGAGAGTGGATGGGCGTTAGTCTGGTGCCTCAGCTGTGACCATTTTGCCTTGGGTGACCCTGCTAGAAATCCAGGTTCCTAATGCAGTCTGGCCTCCTGATGGCATTGATCCCGGCTTCTCTGACACATTCAAACTTCCTCACCACATTACAGTGTGTATCTCCATCATACATACATGTTTTCAGTAACTAACCACATCCTTCTGCGATCCAACATATATTTGTTTGAAGTGCTGTTTGGCAGTAGGACTGCCTGAGTCATAGTCACCACATCTGGGCCAATATTTGAACCCTATGCCTTTTATGCCATCTTCGCCAGATGAAGAGTCCAGAAAAACTCAAAACCATACCCTACTTGTAAACTTACAGTAATACAGTAAAGGTATTACCTAATTGAAAACTTTAATAAAGGGACTTACACATAGCAATATATATTGTACAATATAAAACATTTTACATTACGTAACAGATATTATGTAACGATATACAAATAATTATTATAAACTATATATTTCTACGATGCTCCACAGCAAACTATAACGGTCGTAATTTACTCCCTCCATGTTCCTTCACTGTCACAAACAGGGGCAGTGGGGAAGGGAGAGGATCCTCACCTCAATATTTCGGAGGGGCGCCCCCTTGCCTGGTCAAAACCTGTCTATAGCTGACCCTACAAATGGAGCAGACACAGAGAAGAAGGGGATAACGAAGGAAAAAACGGGGCCTAGCACAAAACCAGGCCGCGTTATGTACGAGTTGCCGTGGCAACTGACCCCTCAGAGTGGCCGAAACGGGAGTTATAAGCACGTGTGGGTTCTTGGACTGCAACTCCCAGAATTCCTCCCTCCAGTAGTAATGTAAAGCTGCCAGAGCAATTCTGGGAGTTGTAGTCAGAGAAAACTACACATGCGCATATTCCGTTCAAAACTCGGGCGACCTGTTTCGGCGGCTCTCAGGCTGGCTTCTCTGACGTCAGAGGCGAGCGCACGGAGAGCCAGTGACGAAGGCGGAAGCGGCGCCCGAGAGAGAGAGAGAGAGTCGCTGGTGGAGGCGGCGGAATAGTCGCGTCTTCCCTTGTGCCGTTCCGCCCTTCCTCCTCCGCGGCAGGAGAGCTCCGCAATGGAGGTAACCGGACAAGGGCTCGCGGGGAAACGGGCGATGGGGGTTGCCTTTAGGAAGGTTAACCCTGCCTTGGTGTAATTGCATCTGTGGCTATCCAGCATTCAGTCTATGGGCATGCAGGTTACTTCTCCGCCCCCCCAGCCCCCGCCTCTCCAAACAGGAGTTTCCGATACTCGTGGAGGGTCTCCCCATTTTCTTGAGCGACGGAGGATAATAACCTGCCTTTGATTCTTATTAGTTATTAATTAGTTACGGTATTAACTAGTTCTTATTAGTTATTATTAATATATTAGTCATATATTATTTATATGCCCCTCCCCGTTCCTTCAGTAAACTCAAGTCTGCAAACTTCATTCTTTTCCTCCTCACAACAAACCAGTGAGGTAGGTGAAGCTGAAAGTGCCTCAGTGAGGACTGGAGCCGCGATACTCCAAGTCCCCGCACCGACATCCTAATTGCTATACCACAGGCATAATTGGTCATATTGACTTGATATCTTGCTCTACAGAAGGAAAACCCACAAACTTCCCCTCACCCTCAGATAACTTCGACAACTGACTTATATAACTGGCAGCACTGACTTACTTTATGGGTGAAGTCCTATATTTTCTTATATGAGAGTAACAGAAACTCAGTGAGATTTAGCTATAAGTAAGCATGTTCGGTTAAGTAGGGTGAATTCACTCATTGTGGAGTGGTCAGTGTTGTCAACTTCTTGTTGTCTCTGGTGCTTTTGGCCTGATATACGTGGAAGTCAAACATATAATGTGTGCCCCTTCTGGCTAAGAGATGGTGTACTGTAGCAGGTAAGAGGATCCTTAAGTGAGTCACTGTTTCTCAGATTCAGTCTCCATTGAAATGGGGAACAACATAGCATACTGATTGCTGCCAAAATGAACACTTTGAAAACGACAAAGCACTCTGTGACTGTTCAGTATCACTGTAGCGCTTTCAACAAATTTATGTTCTAAGCTTTGGTATGCCAAGCTTCTGTTAAGAAGCTCAAAAACAGGATGAAGTTCCAAAAAATCTGCAGTCCCAAATATGTCTGCTTCTGGAGGGAACTGCCCCTATGAATTCAGTGCTGGAACTCCAGACTGGTGATTGGTGAACAAACCATGTCCTTATATTGTCATTGCAGTGTTGAGAGCCTTGATAACATACTTTGATAGCACATGTTACCAGGGATTATGCTGCTATACAGTAGGTACATAGAGATGAACAGTTGCCTACAAAGGTCCTTCCATTCCTAGTGGACAGGTGAATAACTATTCATCCTTTTCAATTAGGCTAAACTGTTGGAGAGAATTTTGTTTTGTGACTTTTGTCTTTGGCTTTCAAGGTAATTATACTGGATAACAGGTAACTCGTATGCTGGATAGTTAACAGTTATAATCGTAATCTGCATTGCACAGAAAAGGGTGCAATGTGGAATTATGTTGTTTCACAATTTTTATTTCAAAAAACATTTTTCTCAGCCCTACAACTCAAGTGTTAGCCTTTGCAGATGTAAATAGTGTAGGACAGAATCTGTTATCATTTGATGCAAAACTAAATGCAATAATCAAATGTCTTAAGATATTGGGAAGTGGGGGAGACAGAGCTAAACTTTTATTAAGTACATAGGGTAGAAGTCCTGTGTAGGTCCTTCTTTCCAGTCGACATCTTTAATATCATGGTATAAGTCTTACACCAGAAGATGGTAGTAAGCAACTGCTGTTCACAGTATACTATAGAACAGTTGATTGTCATCAGTGTGGGAGTGACATCTTAAACCAGACATGCAGACAGGAGTATCAAAAGGTTTTGCCTTGATATTAAACAGCCGGGGGGGAGCGGAGAACCTGACAAACCTGCATATGATAGTCTGTTCAAAAGAACAAGAGTTCAGGAAGCTTACTTTCTGATCTGCATCTGATGAAGAAGATTGCCTTTGCAAGTCATAATAAAGTATGGTTTACTGTAAGAGGACTAAGTCTAGCCTTGCCCCATTTCTCCCTGATGCAGTCATGAGGAAGAGATGAGAAGACTCTATTTCCATTTTAGATAACTTCAGTTTAGTGTGTTGTTTGAGTCCTAAACTGACGCAGGTTTGCTGAAGCAATCTGACTACACAGCTCTTACTTTCAATTTGGCTTGTTTCAGATAAACCATCGTTTGTCTGGTTGGAGTAACATGCATATCATCAGCCAGCTGATAAGGTAGAAGATCTCCAACTTAGTACAGAGAAGATATAGATGCTGAGTGGCGCTGCCGAAAAGGGGGCATAGTTTTATTCTGTGGCAGCCTTTTCAGTGTGCTGTTTTCAAGGAAGTTCTCAGGACTAACATGCTGTGCATCTTTAGAAAACAAACTGCAGCTGGAATCCTAAACACACTTAGATAAAATTAGGTCCCCTTGAACACAGTGGTACTTAATTCAGAATAAACAGGTATAGTATTGTAGTGCTAGACTGCAATTTTGTGAACATTTATGTGTGAGTAAATGCTAGTGAATGCTTCTGGATAGGCGTAATATAGAATTGTGCCGCAGAAAACTGCTTATTCTGCGAGAATTTAGCAGTAAAGTGCTAGCTCAGTGCTGGCTATGCTTTTGTTTAAAATTAATTACTGTCTAAATTTTTAAATACATTCTTGAAATTGTGGTATTGTTCTTTACTCTTGGGAGTTTTATTTGGGGTAAAGGCAGTTTAGGACTGGAACAACAAAAGAAAAATCTTTTCTGATCCCTAAGTTATATTTTTTCTTTAGCTGCAAGATGGTGGTCAAGAAATGGTGGGTTCTGCTTCCACACCTGCGACAGGCAAGTCAAAGGTATGTTCTCTTGATGAGTATAACTTCTTTCAATAGTAATAACGTAGCTGATGCAGAATGTAAGGTGCAAACAAACTCATTTTGAAATGCAAGTATTGGCTTTCCTTTATTGGCAGAAAGGAAAGTCATTGTAGTTATTTACAAATATTTCACTTCCTCAAGAGTTTGTTTGGCAAGTACAACTGGAAGTTGTTACTGGAAGCAAATATCCCAACTAGTATTCTGGGAAATTATATAAGAAGCCAAATGTATTGTTACACACCTCTGGATTTTCATTTCCTTATTACCCATTCATGTAACAGGCTGGAAGTGTACTTTCCTTATTGCTGATTCATGTAGCAGGTTAGGAAATGTACTTTCTAACAGCATCCAGCCCTCTGGCAGGGGCCAGTCAACTATATTTTGAGACCCTTCAGCACCTCGGGGCTTCATGCTGTAAGCACTACTACAACTTAAAAACTGTTGTTGGCCACCAGAGGGTGCAAAAGGGGCCTTTTTCAATAACCCCCCCTTTCCCATTTTTGTAAAAAAAAAAATAGCAAGAGGGGATTGTGGGTGTAGTTGTGGCACACCAAGGTCCAGGGATGGTTCTGTATAGCCTGGGCCTCTGGAAATGGTCTGGTTTGAACACTTACATTTGTACTGTAAATATTTTCAATGTAATTATATATTGGCCCCTTCTGAAGTAATTGACTAGAGCAGTTTGAGAGCACTGTTGTGCATAATCCAGGCAGCAGCTTCCAAATTCGAAAGCCCTGAGAATCATGGCCTGGCTTGCTGAGGATGGGCAGCAGTCTTCTCCCTTTGCCAGACCAGCATGCCACCGACAATAGTGAATACATGCAGGCAGGACTACCCAAGTGAATTCTGAGTTTTAAAGGGCCAGAATAAAGCACCATCATGACTAGAGCAAATGCATAGGCCTATAGCGTTTTCTAGGGCTATGCTCCTGTATCCGTTCATTGTTACTGTACCAAGAGGCATGTTCCAGTTGGTAGGTCTGTAAGAAACAAAATGGGCTGATCAGTTTGCAAATTGTGACCCATGTCTTAGAGTTCTTTGTGGATGCCCAGAGTAATGACTTGGATGGTGTTTTGCTGGTGGAATACTATCTGAAGAAGAGAGCCATCAGAGTTTCTTCATGTGTGTTCAGTATTGCCAACTGCAGTTTAAAATCTATGTTTACATGTTTTACAGCTGGACACATTGCCAAAAGAAGATCTTATCAAATTTGCAAAGAAGCAAATGATGCTTATGCAGAAAGTGAAATCAAGATGTGCAGGTACCCTACTGAAACTGGGTTTATCTTTAAGCAGCATAGCAGGAGGCATGTCAGGAGGGGGATCTGGGGGGCCCCTAAGTTGCATTAGCTGCAGAGAAGTCATAAGAAAAGTTATTTCAGGAATCCTGGAGAAATTGTGTGGGTACCTTCCTTGAACATACTATGGTAATAAAGAAATTGAATTGTGGATATTAATGTAGCATTGATCAAAATGTAACAATTAATGATCCTGACTTGAAGGGAAATGCTCTTTATCCTAGAATTAGAGAAGGAGATTCAAGAACTGAAAACAAAATCTGTTGCAGGAGGAACTGACGATATTATTCAGGTAGGACCACATAACCACATGTATCATCTCCTTTGAACATATTATTCTCATGTGGCCCAAGACTCTCTGCTTATAGTTCTTTTCTCACCTGCCTCATAGGTAATTTGTCCACAGATAAAAAGGGAGTACATTCTTTTTCGTGAAAACCATATTTGTAGGAAGTTTATTTTAACATGGCTACTTCTTACCTTATAAGAACTGAAGATCATTTGCTACTACTGCTCGACAAATTCTAACTGTACATTACAGTGTTTACATGTCTTGTATAACCAGCTGCTGTTGTGCTAAACTGAATAACCTTTTCTAACTAAGATTTACTATTACAAGCACAACCCTTGAGTGTGTGGCCCACTTAGGATATAGTTGCAAGTCGATCAAAAGCTTTCACTTCTGTTTTCAGTAAACCACAGTTTAACATTGTGTCTGAACTGTAATTAGTGGTCAGTTTTAACTATAGTTTGATCACAGTTTTAGTTAGTCAGCTGTGGTTCTGAATGTGGCCTGTGTCAGTGAGCCACTATTTAAGGTTAATCATGGTTAAGAGTTCAGACATAAAGGTGGACTACAGATAGCTAAAACAGGAATGAAAGTTTCCGTAATTATCCTTGTGCTTGTGCTGGTGGAGGAAAGGAAAGGAACTGCTGTTCAACATGAATCTCATTCATATAATTATAAATAGAGATGGGGGTATTCATATACGAATATCCCCGCACAGGTGGAAATAACAAGGGTCCGGCCCCATGGGGCTGGACTGTCCACTCAGGATTTCGCCGCTGACGCAAGCTCATCGGACCTTCCTATCGCGCCGTTGTCTGCATTGATTACCCAGTCCTGGCAGGAGGTGGAATGACAAGCCTCTCTGCTAGGTCAGAGAGTGGCTAATCTATTGCGGAGAACAGCACGATAGGAAGCCTCTGCGGAGCCGGCAGCAGCGGCGAAATCGCAAGTGGACAGACCCTCGTAATTTCCACCTGTGCGGGGATATTCGTATACGAATACCCCCATCTCTAATTATAAACCTTAATTTAATGTTATGCTGAAATATAGCCATTGAGCTTCAAAAGCTTGATGTTTTTTTCTTGACCTTTCCCTTCCCTTTTTCATGAAGCAAGATGATAATGGTAGTTTTCAACCTCATTGTTTAATGAAGAATAAAGGGAATGCTGAGTTGACTTAGCCATGTGGTATATTATAAAAATAAAGCTGCTTGCAGGAAATATTGCCATATTGTATATTTACTGAGTTTCACAATCTTAATGGGAATGCTGAAGCTGACCAGTCAAGTTCTGATTTGTTTATTTTTTGGCTGTCTATAAATGATCGGCTGACAAATAATTTACTGTAATTAACACTTAATATTGCCGATGTGAATGTCACTGAATGGCCTTACTATAAATTAGAAACCTCTGGGTTTGGTGCAGAGGTATGCAATAATTCAACTTGGTGAGCATGTGATTTTAGTATTTTTGATGACATGGGAAACAGAAAAGTTGTGGAAAAGCTATCTTATGAGTATATTAAAGGAATAAGCAACCTCTCTCTGTGTGTTTTGCTTTCATATTGAAGTTTGTAACTATCCTTACCTCTGCCCTTCTTAAAAAAATATCAGGAACTGACAGAGAGGCTGGATGCTGTTCTTCTGGAAAAAGCAGAAATCCAGCAGCAGTGTCACACTCTGAAAAAAGAAAATATGAAAACACAACAAGAAGCAGAGGTACTTCATAATGATAGTAAATGTAAAAAAAAGTCTGTTTTAATCTTGGCATGCTGTGTGCAGTTCTGTCACAGAACAGGAGCTCCTTGTTTCTTAAGCTCACAAATGTAATATATTGGCCCTAAAACACCTAGGTATGGCAGATAAGAGTGAGCTTTGAGAATGACATATTCAGCAGACATCCCACAGAAAATAAGTATTTCAGATGGGCTCTGCTTTTCTGGAAATGTAGTGTGAAGCCATTCACACTAGGATTTATACCTTCACAACATTTTATGGGAAATGTGTCATTGGGGAAGAGAACTCTTGCTAATGCCTATACATGTGTGACAGTGCAGGTGTTATCTCCAGGAAATGAAACACGCAGGTGCTGCAGACACATTGCAAGACTGAAATACTTAATTCTCATTCTTAATGATTCCTGCTGGCTTTTCAATGCAGTAAATTTTGTTATTCCCTCTCAGTTTCCCACTTCTCTGAAGTGTCTCTTGTCTTCAACAGTAATTCAGGATTTGAAGTGTGTACTTCTAAAAATGAGTTTGCTGCTTTGTTTTCCAGTATACATGGAAGACACTACGCATGATGTATAGTTGTACGAGGATTGCCTGATTAGGTTTATATTGTTTAAGGAAACCAAATTGTAATGTTACGTATCCTTTAGAAATCATACAAATCAAATTAAATAAATGTTTATAAACTATATAGCAGTAAATCAGTATTAACTGAGGAAGAGCTGTGTTTCAGGTTGCAATGCAAAGGCAGATGTTGGCAATGTAATACCAGTTCCATGCAGATCTCATACAGAATGTTTTTTTAAAAAAATCTTCTCTGCTCCTTGGTTAATTGTGATACAGCAGCAAAAAAAAGCTAATATGATGCTCAGCTGCATCAACAAAAGTATATATAAAAAAGTGAAAAGCAAAGTGTGCTGCTTATATACCACCCCATAGCACTTAAAACACTCCCTGAGCAGTTTACAGTTTAATTATGCAGGCTACACATTGCAAACTCCCAGTCAGTTGGGTATTCAGTTTACCAACCTTGGAAGGATGGAAAGCTGAATCAGCCTTGAACCGGCTACTTGGGATTGAACTCAGGTCAGGAGCAGAGTTTTAACTGCAGTACTGCAATTTAACCACTGCACCACGAGGCTTCTTACAGAAGTATAGTGTTCAAATCAAGGGAAGTAATAGTACCACTCTATCCTGCATTGCTCAGACCTCACAAAAAATTCTGTGTCCAGTTCTGGGCACCACAAATACAGAAAGATTTGAGGAAGTTGGAATGTGGCCCAAGGACAGCATCCAGGATAATAAGGAAACCAAGCCCTCCAAGGAGTGGGTGAGGTAGATGCGCATGCTTAGTCCTAGGAAGGGAAGGTTGAGAGGTGCTGTGATAGCCGTCTTCAAATATTTGAAGAGCTGCCATGTGGAAGATGGAACTGTCTTGTTTTCTGCAGCTCGGGGAGGGGAAAGGGCAGAATACAAAGTAATGGATTTAAATTTCAGGAAAGGATATTTTGACTCAACATTAGAAAGAACCTCCTAACAACAAGAGCTGTTTGAGAAATGGATTGCCTCAAAGAATGGTGGCTTCCCAAGCACTCAAGGTGTTTAAACAAGAGGTCAGGGAAATTTTAGCTAGGGATGTCCTGCTTTGTCTGGGAGTTGAACTCAGTGACTCCTGAGGTTCCTTCCAGCCCTAGTCTTCTGTGATTCTATAATTCTCTTAAAAGGGACCGGGGACCTAGAGTGATACTGGGTTCGTTGTTATCTAACTGCTGTTCAGTTAATAATCAGTTAAGTTTCCAGGGGGTTGGACATTTAAAATTGGTCTGTATCTTTTATTATTAGGCTACTTTAACTAAGGAAGAAGAATTGCAGAAGCAGATTGTACAGTTTAATACTGACCACCTGAAAGAAATGGAAAGTCTTAAGAATGAAATGGCAACGGCACAGTCTAAACATGAAGAAGTTGTAACCAAGCTGCAAAAGGAACTGCATGCAGAACTGAAGAAACAAGAACAGCTCACAGAACAGCTTGAATGCCACAGGGGTAGAAACGAAGAAATGAAAAGGCTTCAGGAGGAGGTCCATCAGACAAAGGCTATCTATGAGGAACAGATCTTGAACTTGAAGAAACAGCTGGAAACTTCCATTGAGGGTAGGGAGGAGGAAATAGCCAAACTTCAAGATGTTATTGAAAATAATTCTAAGTGCCACCAAAAAGAAATCAGCACATTAAGTGAAGAAATGGGTAAATTGAAGGCTGCTCACCAAGAGGAGATGTCAAAGTTGATATGTCAGCTGGAAGCCTCTGCTAAAGTATGTGAAGAGGAGCAAAATAAAATTGATCAGCTAAAACAAGATTTAACAGAGCAATACAGGGAGAAAGAGAAAAGCATGTGGGATGAACTGCATGCTTGTAAAGAGAAGTATGAACATGAATTGAGGCATGTAAGACAAACTCTTATAAAGAATGATGAAAACCAATTAGAGACCAGTGTATCATTGGAACCAGAAGTGGCAGAAAAGACCAGGCACTTAGAGAATGTGTTAAAAGAGCTGGAGTCTCAGCATAGTATACTAAGAGATGAATTAACCTATATGAACAATGTTAAGACCAAACTAGAACTGGAAATCCAGCATGCGAGGGATGAATATTTTCATGAGAGAGAAGATTTAGAGTTCAAAATTAATGAGCTGCAACTTGCCAAAGAGGAGCACTGTTGTGTAATAGAAAAACTGAAATCGGAGCTTCAGGCAGCAAGAGACCGATATGAGAAGGCTATAAATGAGAACAGTCTAGAAATCCAAGATTTGGTAGAAAAGCACAGGAGAGAAATCTGTGAGATTAAACGAACAGTGTCATCTACCTTAGAGAGAGAAAACCAGTCACTGATTCTTGAAGTACAGGATCTTAAAGAACAATGTCAAAGACATGTAGAAGAGAAGGAAGAAGCAATTGCTAGTTATGAGAGCTTGCGAGAAACAATGGAAGTCCTACAAACTGAGCTGGGGGAATCAGCTGGAAAGATAAAGCAAGAATTTGAATCCATGAAGCATCAGCAAGCCTCTGATGTTCATGAGCTCCAAAAGAAACTTAGAATTGCTTTCAATGAAAAGGATGTTCTCCTCGAAACAGTAAATCGTCTCCGAGAAGAGGCAGAACAGTTTTCCTCCCAAAGAGAAGAGATGGAAGAACTGAGGCATAAAATAGGATCACTTCAGGAGGAAAATGAGAAACTTGTAACTTCTCTTTATCAAAAAGAGGCTGCAGTCAAAGAACTGGAAGCGAGGGAACAGGAGCTTTCTTTAGAGAATACTAGCATCCTTGAGGAAATGAAGTGCTCCGCAGAGAAAGTAGAAAACCTTCAAGGAAAATGTGAAGTGGAGAAGGCGATGGTCGTGGAACTTCAAAAACAGGTTGAGGCTCTTGGCCTTTGCAAATGTGAATTAGAGCAACAAGTAAGGGAGTTAATGGAGAAGCTGAAGTGCACTTCGGTGGAAAAAGAAAAGGAGCAGCAAAAGCTGGGAGAATTTGATCAACAAATTGAAACTCTTCAGAAAGATCAAGTGTATCTTCTCTCTGAAGTAGAGAATCTGCATGGGGAAAACAATAAAATAAAGGAAGAAAGAGATCAAGCAGTCAAGGAGTTAGAGAACATTGTATCTGAAAAAGGGGACTGGCTCGCGTCTAAAGAGAAAGCAGGCAGCTTGGAAATAAAACTGCAAGCTGTCTGTGAAGAAAAGGGCCATTTAACCAAACTACTTGAGGAGGAAAAAGGCTTCAGATCACTTGTCCTCAGTCAGCTGCATAGTTTCTGTGAGAAAATGGGCTCCAAATGTCCAGATGAAAGTGAAGGAGATGATATTGTTGGTATACTGCAAGCTGCAAATGAATTCTTTGCAAAAATGAAGCAAGAGGAACAAAATCTAGCTTCACAGAAGGATGAAAATGTTCTTCTACGGCAGGAAATACAGAGGCTTCAGGAAGAAAGCATGGCTGACTGTACGGAGCTTAGATCTCTTTTGAATGATTACGAAAAAGAAAAGTGCCTTTTACGGGAAGAATTGGAAGGGACTTTCTCTGAAAAAGAAGCCCTTCAGTTAGATATCCAAGAGCTCAAACACACTAGTGAGAAAGTCAGGAATGAGAACCAAGATCTTCTCGTTCGTATTCAGGATATGTCTGGACAACTTGCACTTCAGGAAGGCAAAATAAAAGAGCAAGAGGAAAAATGGGAAGAAGAGCGGAAGAATCTAAACTTAATTGTGGAGCAAAAAGAAACTGAACTGAGAAGTGTGGAAGCTGAACTGTCTCTGCTAAAGGTTAGACTTCTACTATTGACATGCTGTAACTTATTCCCCAAGTCTCTGTAGAAATGAAGATGGAAAAAGTAATGGGAACAGCCCATGAACAAGTTCACTTCATCATTGGTAAGAGAGGGATACCTCAGTGTGTTTGAAAAGATGGGCCCCTTACTTTTTGTACTTACCTTGGGGAAATTCGAATGGTTTATCAAGTATGAATCTGCCGTTAACCGCCATATGACTCTGTACAGGTTTAGAACCTGAATTAGAGATTGGCTTTGTGCTCTGAAAAACTGCGCTGAAATTCAACCTGATGAAAACAACTTGTTTAGAGTGCACTTTTAATTCATTTGCTTTTCAGTCCAAAGCAATAAAAAGTCCTGTCTCCCCCATTATACTAAGAGGTACTTTAAATTGTAATACAGTCAACCCTCGACTTACACACTTAATCTGTTCCGGAAGGAAGTTTGTAAGTCGAAAAGTTCGTAAGTCGAATCAGCATTTCCCATAGGAATGCACTGAAAACCAATTAATCCGTTCCGGCTGTTTTTGGTTCTTAGGTCGAGGGGCGGTTTGTAACTCGAATCATTAGTTCCCATAGGAACTAATGCAAAGCCGGTTAATCCGTTCCTACCACTAGGGGCAGAATTTTTTTCTTTTTTTCCTTTTAACCTAAGATGACTTAGGTTAAAAAAAAAGTTTTTTTTCCGGTTCGTAACTCGAATCTAAGTTCTCAAGTCGAGTCAATATTTTTCTATCAGAGCGGTTCGTAAGTCGAAATGTTCGTAACTAGGGCCGTTCGTAAGTCGAGGGTTGACTAGTTTCTTTGTGCTTAGCAGTTCCAAAGAGATTTTTCTTTCATTAATTTTTTTAAGCTAGATATAGGCCGAGTGGTCTTCAAAACCTTCATTTTGAGGAGTTAATGCTGCTGCAACTTTCTAATGTTGTAGCGTTGTCGGCATGATGACATTGTCCTTTTAAAAAAAAAATTGGAGGAAAAGCAGCAAATAAATGAATCCTTTCTAATGTAAATAATACATATATTTCTAGATATTAAAGTGGCATTGCATTTGCTGGAGGCTTAATGCCACTGATAGCTTTATCTCTTTTCCTTTATTTTTCTATATGATAAAGCATGTAAAACAAAATGGCCTTAACACAAGGAGTCCAGTTCTCACTGTTTTTCATGGATCAGACTTAGGGCCTGTGAGCTGTCGCATTGGGATCACTATTCTTTGCCTTTGTGATTTCACTCCCATTCCACAGTTGCTATCAGTGCCGTCTCTGTTGCTGCCCTAGTATTGGTGAGAGGCAGCTCTGCAGGTCTGAGTGGCTCTCGGAGGGAATGAGTAGGGCAAGCTTTACCTCTTTAGTCTCTCCAAAAGCTTAGGTTAGGGCTAGCACTGGTCTGCCTGTCTCATATGTTTTGTATACATTGCAGGGATCTGAAGAAGCAACTTCTGTTAATGCTGATCAGCAGTCATCAGAACGAGAAAAAATAGGTAATTCCTCTTCAATCTTTTCTTATCACTTTTGCTTTGTGGAAAATTATTTAGTAAAGGTTGTTTCCATCATATCTGACATGTCTGTGTTTTTACAGTAGTTCTGCAACGTGGAGAATATTTTTTTAAAAAATAATTAAATACATTTCTGAATTTTTTTTATAAATTATTTAAGAGATATCATTTAGAATATTTGTACTTTACAATAGCAGGGTGGCATAGAGATAATTTTAAAAACCCAGTACAGTAAAACAAGTATTACAGCAATAAAAGAGACGTTTCACATTGGCCAGCTGATGTACAGTGCTGATTCTGAAGATAAACCAGTTGACAATGCCTGGGCAAACAAATTAGGACATTTTTATTATGGAAAGGGATCACATTAGTGCTGCCACAGTAGAGAAGGCCCCCTCAGTTATTGTCATAGAGTATACTGATCAGGCTGCCTGAGTGAGACCTGGTTGGCTTTCAGATTTTGAGGTGGCTTGCCCTTGAGAGTCCCATCAGAGTACATTATGGGTTGGTTTTCTAGAAGAATGCATAAACTGTGCTTGCCAATCTTTCCCTCTTTACCATGGCTTCTCCCATTTCCCCAGTGCTGCTTTATGGGCTGAGACATTTTAGCCTCGGAACCCTCCTGTGCCTGTATGAAGATTTTTCTTTTCTTTTCCTTTGTGCCTATGAATCTTGGTAGGGAGGACACCAAGTCCTTGGTAGTGATGGGCAATGGGGCTCTTTGGCTCAGACCTCAAACTTGGAAGCCCCCCCCCCTCAAATTTCAGCTTCTCTTCAGTAGTAAATTTATGGGGGTGAGAGCAGCATGAGTAATGGAATCTGGTCCTCTAGGCAAGTGGGCACTACCTTATGAGGCTCAGCCCTCGCCTATTGCTGCCAGCTCTTCACTTACAGCCAACCTTGTTAGCTTCCCCCTTAATCAGTGTCTGCGTCTTGTCTTTGTGGAACTTTGCAGTCAGACCTCTCTCTACAAAGATCCACCACACACAGGAAGAAAATAAAACATAAGCAATTACCCCTTGAATGGTGCTTAGAAGTGAATAAATAGCCAGGGTGGCTATTTTAGAATTGCTGTAATTTAACTTTGTTTGGCTGTATCATTTATACTTCCGGTTGTTCATTTGAAATGAGTTTGAAGCTTCAAGGGCATCCCCAGGACCAAAAAAATTACAGTAACCCAGCCAGGAGGTTTCCAGAGCATGAAGCTCTAGGGCTGCTCTGCCCCCCATACAGGAACGGTACCTTTAGAAGTATAAACAATGGAACGAATAATTTATAAAGAAATTTCTGTGTTTTTTTTCTGACAGAAGAACTTTTTCTGTCATATTTTAAAGTCACTTTTGTTTATTTATCTAGTGAATTTGGAAAAAATGCTGAAAGAAAAGGAAGAAAAGCTAAATAAAATTAAAGCTGTTGCTGTGAAGTTAAGGAAAGAACTGGATTCTAGCAGGAAAGAGGTAACCATGATCAAGTTAAATATATCTGGTATCCGTCACCATTGGGTATTGTGAATGTCATTCTAGGACTCCATAGGTGTGTTTGGGTTCTTTGAGTTATTCTGTTCGTTTCCAGTTGGAAATGTTTTTTACAGCTTTCCCATGTGTAATTGATTGGAACATTCTTTCCTCTTTCAACATGTATTTAAACATGAGATTGCCTGAAGATTGTGAGTTACATATTGTTGATATGCTGGGGACACTGAATGTGCTTTCCTTCGTATGTGGTCATGTTCTTACAGTATCAGTTTTGACAGGGTGTATAGTGAAAATATAGGGCTGGTTGCATACGAACTTAAGATGATAATTCTCAAGCCTTGAAACCAGAAGAGTTAGATCCAGCAATCACTGAATGCTTTCATGCTGGAAACTCCTCTGGACTCTGTTTCTGATAGTCAAAACAGACTGTGACAGGGAGAGGCCAAAAGTCTCAAGGCTTCTATGAATATCAAGTTGGATTTCAGCCTCTGTATGATTCTTGTTGTTATGTGCTGTCAAGTTAGAACTGACTTATAGTGACCCTAACAGGGCTTTCAAGGTAAATGAGATATTTAAGGATTGGCTTTAGCAGTTTCACACCCCTATTGAGTTTCCATGGTCGAAAGGGGATTCAAACCCAGGTCTTCTGGATCCTAGTCCATCACTCTGTCCACTACACCACACTGAGTATCTCTCTGTATGATTAGCTTCCTGTATGTTCCAGGGACAACTGAAGAAACTGGATGTTATTTTTAAAGCCATTACTTGGTTTCTGCGAAAGTTTAGTGACCATTTCCTTCCATAACTTCCTTTGAAATCATTAAGAGAGCTGTCTTGACACTACGAAATCAAAGCGATATAGGCATGAGTCCGGGAACTTTCCAGCTTAAGAGTTTTCTGTGCAAAATGGCATTTCATTTTAGAAACGAGGCTTGTAGTTGGCTTTCCTTTTCTTGGTTATGTGTATTTTGGGTTAAACAGTTATTAGTTCTTAAACTCTTGGATGTACTGGGAGAAAAAAGATTTTTTCAAATTGTGTAGGATCCAAAGTTTCACAAGTTAAATTTTGCTCAGTGGAATACTCCTGAGGACTTGAGGAGTTTGCAGTCTGAAAATTAGGAGAAACTCCTGAAAGAGAAGGAATTTTCATGTGTGGGGAGAGAGCAAAAATCACCCATTTTCAATTTTTAGATGGTAATCTTTTAATCCAACCGTTAACAGTGCTATGCCTGTTGTTTCATTTAGGTGCAGGCACTTAGAGAAGAACTGTCATTATCACTGCGGGAGAAAGAGCAACTGTCTTCCTCAATGGGAGACCTTATTCAGGCAGCTGAGAGCTATAAGGTGAAATTCAGATCTCTTTCGGAACATTTGGAATGCTTGAAATGCTTTATCACGGCTTCTCAACCTGACATACCTCAAACTTTTTAGTGTTCCCTGGACAACTTCTCACCTGGAATCTGGCCATAAGCTTTTGAAGCGATCAAGAAATTTTCTCCAGGTGCTTTGTTTGCAGTGGGTTATACTGTGCCAAAAGGAAAACAAAATGCTGCTGAAAACTTCGTTGGTGCAGCTTGTCTTCCCATATTTTATTTCTCCTTTTCTCCTCATGTCATTATGTGTAAAGTCTCCTACACTGTCTAAATCTCCTTGAATGATTTATGCAAAACCCATAAAACAATTATGCAGGGTTCATCAAGTTGTTTTATTGGTTATATTTAACTGAAGGTGTTGAAAAATGAGTTGGCCTTATAGCCTGAATTCACCATATCACAAAAGAAGGTGGAGAAAGCAAAGATAAAGGCACAGATCCAAATGTAATTCAGGTTGGACATTGCACAGCTGCTGTGATGTCTGTGCGCCATAAAATGTTATTCCAGTTTTTTTATACTCTGTTTTGCCACCAACATTTTGCTTGTATTTTTTAAAAAGTAGTACTGCTATGTGTTCAAGGCAACTTTCCAGTTATTTTGTGATTTTAAAGCACTTTGTGCTACTTTTGAGTGGTACATGCACTCTAGAAAGGTGGAGATATGACCAACTCTGTCAGTAAATTTTAAAAAATCTGTTAAATCAGCCTAAATTCAGCACTAATTGGTGGTGTCCAGTCAGCCTCTCCCATCAGCAGAAAAGATTCTCTGTGCCCCCTTCTTGTGGATTTTGTAGCGCTGAAGAGGGATGGGGGTTTCCATGATGGAAAGAAGATGCATGACCAGGACATCCCTTGTGCGCTGTTTGGACGCCGTGCTGGGTTGGATGAGGGATAATAGACTGAGGCTGAATCCAGACAAGATGGAAATCCTGTAAGTGGGAGCCCCTAGTGTCTGCGGTCTGGGCACCTCCCTCTCCTTCAGGGGGGGGGGGGCTACTCTTTCCATGAAGGATGAGGTGTGCAACTTGGGCATACTCCTGGACCCGGTGCTATGTAATCCCATATAGCATCGGTGGTCCGGTCCACCTATTTCTATCTAAGGCGGATTGCCCAGCTGCAGCCTGACCCTGACACCGGGTCCCTCGCATTGGTAGTAGCAAGATTAAACTACTGCAATGCTCTCTACATGGGGCTGCCCTTGGGGCTGTTACGGAGACTTCAACGGGTTCAGAACTCAGTAGCCAGGTTGCTGACTGTGGTCAGGAAATACCAACTCATCTCCGCCATCTTGGCTGCCTTACACTTCCGTACCAGCTTCAAGGTGATGGTGCTAACCTATAAGGCCCTAAAATGGTTTAGGACCTCAATACCTGGTAGAGCGCCTCCTTCCAATTAGATCTGCCCATCCGGTAAGATCATCACAGGCAGAGCAGTTGGGAGTTCTGACCCCGAGAGAGGCCTGAAAAGTCACTACCAGAAACTGGGCCTTCTCGGTGGTTGCCCCGCAACTATGGAACAGTCTCCTGCCCGAAATCCACCTAGCCCCCTCATTGGGAACCTTTAACAAGCTATTAAAAACCTGGCTATTCAGACAGGCCTTCTTGGATCTTATAACAACATGATACGATAGTACCTTAATACTTAAACATCCAACCTACTGCCATGTTTTTATTTTTATGTTTATTTTTATGTTTATTTTTATGTTTATTTTTATTCTATTTTATCTTCATTTTATTTTATTTTATGATGTTTTACGGTGTTCCTTATTGTTATTCATTGTGTATTTGTTACATTTTATTTGGTAGCTGTTCTATATTGTTATTCTGTCATTGTTGTTGTTTATATTGTTGTATACCTCCCAGAGTGGTCTTGGCTGCCAGATGGGCGGT
This sequence comes from Intellagama lesueurii, assembly GCA_037013535.1. Taxonomy (NCBI): domain Eukaryota; kingdom Metazoa; phylum Chordata; class Lepidosauria; order Squamata; family Agamidae; genus Intellagama; species Intellagama lesueurii. The sequence goes on from JBAJHW010000003.1 coordinate 98,956,762, forward strand.
ATAAAAATCAAATAATAAATAAAAATAAATAAAATAAATCTGTGTGCTCAGCACTGAATATCTCCCATTGTAGATAATAATTCTCACAGTTAAAATATCTTGTGGGTGATATTTTAGAAAGCTTTAAAATTCATTGTAGTATAGTTGCAGTCAGATAACAGATGCAGATCTTTTAAGGCTGCCAATAATAATAATTCTAGCTGTATTTTCATACGAAGGAATAGTTTAGTATTCCCTAATATATATCTTCTGTTTATGAGAAACAATGAAGGATATGCACATAAAGTGGTGAGCTGGGGCGCTCACCACTTTAGTGCATGCGCTTGTAATCTCGAGATTAGACCACTGTAATGCGCTCTACGTGGGGCTACCTTTGAGATTGATGCGGAAGCTTCAAATGGTGCAGAATGCGGCGGCCAGAATTCTTAGTGGGGTGAGAAAACACCATCATATCTCTCCCACTCTGGCCGCATTGTACTGGCTGCCCATTCGCTTCCGTGTCGATTTCAAAGTTTTAATGATTACATACAAAGCCCTAAACAGTTTAGGACCTCGCTATCTGACGGAACGCCTCCTCCCACCAAAATCTACCCGTATCACTCGATCTAGTCAGGAGGTGCGACTGAGGAGCCTAACGCCGAGAGAGGCCCGGAAGGAAAAAAACAAGAAACCGGGCCTTCTCAGCAGTGGCTCCTCGGTTATGGAATAACCTACCTTCAGAGATCCGTATGGCCCCTTCGCTGGGTATTTTTAAAAGCCAATTAAAAACCTGGCTATTCAGGCAGGCCTTCCCTCCGGGCACTATTTGATCTATCTTCTTTGTCTTTTTCCATCTTGAATGATTATTTACTCTTGGATACTGATGTTATTTTAATTGTTTTGTTTTGTCTGATGTACACCGCCCAGAGTAGTCGAATGACTAGATGGGCGGGATATAAATATAACAAATAAATAAATAAATAAATTACATGCATGTACATTATAGGCTTTTGTAGCCTGAATTGGTAGTCTCAAGCAGAGTAGGCACAGTGAATCTATACAAACGTGTTGATTTGCCATTCAACAATTGATTCAAGAGGTTTAATCATGTTCAGTTTAGGTCAATGTATTTTACCAAATTTGAAAGGCATTTGCATCTGTTCCCAGAATCTGTTATTAGAGTTTGACAAGCAAGCAGAGCAGCTGGATTTTGAAAAAGAGCGCGCTCGTAATTTTGAACATCAAATTGATGACCTCACAAGACAGCTGGAGAGTTCAACTCAGCAGGTATTGCTTATTTAAAACTTTTTTTAAAAAACGGCCTTATCCTTATTTGGCGAGTGGGAAGCCACAGGGGAAATTAACTGGAAGAAATGGGGTATGGGAAGTGAATGGTGCTGTTTGCAGTCCAGATGCCAGGTTGTGATCGTTGCTGCCATCTCATCCAGCCCAAATGCCTTTGAAAAAATTGCTTGTCGGGCTTGCGGGTGAAAGCATTCCACTGTTTGATCCACCATCTCAGAGCTTGTAAAAGTCACTGCTAGGAATTCTCCTGCCAGTATGATCACTGGAAAAAAACTTTTCCAAACACTGTGCCATCATTTTTTTCAGAGGGGATCCTCTCTCTCAGCATGGAGTTTCTGTTTAGAGTTTGAGTAGAACAACTTTGGAGCTGTGAGATTTCTGTCACTCTACTTTTTGGAAGCACTGTCCACTACGTACTGCAAAGAGGGTGTATCTCCTTTGCACTATTTATCTTATGATTAAATGTCTTATCAAAATGCTCTTTAGTTACTGTTCAAAGCCAGTTAAAAGCACTGTTTTATTTTAAAACATTAGGCCAGATACCATGTGATGCAGAGAGTGCAGGCATGTGATCCCTCTCTCTGTGTGTATACCAGAAATGTTTGAAAAAGAGTTTTGTGAAACTATTTGGATAAGAGAGACAATTGCATTTTTCATTTCCATGCTGTTCAGTATAGATGTGGAACATCTGATCAGCATTAGTAATAATTAAAGGCATTATGTAGGTCAAGGTTGCAGTTAAACACGAAGACTGGAATCCTGTTGTGGAACTGTGTGCATGTAAATCTCGATGACATCATGAGCTGCAGATGCTAATCTTTACGTTTCATATCCCCACTCTGGTTCCAACCCTCCCTAGGAATCCCTTTTGACCTCGGAAGCCTTTGCCAGCCTTGGGATGGAGGGAGCAGTGATTTTCAGACATTAAAGACTCTCTCTGCCCCAGTCTTGAGGCTCCCAAACACTTCCTCAGATCAAAAGGGATTCCTGGAGAGCCTCAGAAGAGGGGTGGGGTAGGGTCGGGATACTAAATTTTAAAATAAAGTTTCGTGTCTGCAGTTAATGTCATCCTAAAGATTTGTATGCATGCACTTATGCAACAGGATTTCAGCCAAATAATCTCCGCCTTTCATTTATTACATGCCATAACTTGCCTCCTGGTGGCAACAAGCCAAAAGGCAAGATGCAGCTTTGTTTTTATTCCCTGATACCTTTCCTGGGATTAGTTCTAAAATTGTCAGATTCTTAGAATTTGAGATGAAGCCAGCCTTAAAGAAAGCCAAAACAGTAGTAGTACAGGAACAAAAAGCAATGTCTTGAGCTTATTTCTGGAATTGATACCTTTGTGGGTTTTCTCTCTCTCTCTCATTACAGCTACAGCCCCTTTCTCTTACTTTCTTTACTTTTCAGGACTGCACATTTTGTGAAGAATTGTATGTTAGCCAAAGCCCAGGGCATGAATGTACATTTTTAGCACACCAAATTAAATCCGTTTGTATGGTTGTCTGCAGTAGTTTTGTTGGGATACATTGCTGCTATCAAGGACTGTTTCTGGACAGAACTAGCTAGATCATTTGATTTATCTAAAATCAAATGTATGCAAACTGTCTTACAAAAGAAGCATCCAGGATTAAATCCAGTAATAAAAGGAGGTACGCATGAAAAATCATGCCCTGTTTTCAAACCAGTCTCTTTAATTTAAGTTCTCCCCTGGTGTAGGCAACCTATGATTTTTATCCTGGATTCATGTTTTACTTGGCTTCATTCCAAAAAGCTGTCTGAGGGGTATCCTGTCCCTCTTTTAGCAGTCTTCTGAATAATGAGGAAGAGGAAGATGGAGTGACCAAAAGATAAAAAGAAAGAGGGGCCCATCTGCTTTTGACCCTAGTCCTGCCTGTCACTCGTTTCTGCTTTGCCTGCTACCAAGCATGCAAACTGCTTATAAATTTGATCCCTGTAGATCAGGGGTCCCCAACCCCCGGTCCACGGCCCGGTACTGGTCCATGGCCATGGCAGGACTGGGCCGCTGAGACAGATCTCCCGCCCCCTTGCACGCACTCCCCCCACCCACCTCACCCACCTGCACGGCCCGCCACCCGCACACATGGGTGCCCCTGCCCACCCACAGACCCCACACCCCCAACTGGTCCGCGACTCAGAAAACGTTGGGGACTACTGCTGTAGATTATGGTCCCTGTCAATAATGTGCTGCAAAAAAGTTTGGGTTTTTGCTTCAGGCTGTACACGTTTTACTGTAGCAGAAAGTCCAAGATCCAACATGATGTACCTGAATATAAAAATTTTGGAAAAATTCCAAATCTCACTGCAGAGATAGTAGAGACCCACCTTCAAGAAGACCTGGATCATCCCTTAAAGATATGTAACATCAATTTTTGACTCTTGTCTACAGTTTTTCTGCATTCTCCATGAAGGAGGTGTGCGTAGCCTAAGGAAGTGGATTTCATCCATGAAAGCTTGCTATTTGTTTAATTTTTTTATTGGCCCAAAAAAGATATCACCCAGTCTTGCATCTGAATATTTCATAACATCACCATACTGACTTGTTGCTACTGTCATTTTAGGAAGATCAGCTGCGCTCTACTAATGAAGACCTCTTGACTCGGGTTGAGACACTGCAGACTAACACCAAGCTGTTAGAAAACCAGCTATTAGAAACACAGAAAGCCAAAGCCAAAACTGAGAAAGAACTTGAAGCTGAAAAACTTTTAAAGGAACAAAAGATAAAGGTAGATAACATAAAAGCAGAAAAAAAATTATTTTCTAAATGGACAAAGTATTTTTCAAAGAGAAAAGTTATTTTTCAAAATGGACAAAGGGACCTTTAAAATTAGCGGATTTTATTGGGCATCAGCTATTGAACACTACAGTTCAATTCATGGCTGTGGTCCAAAAAACATGTCAAAACGTATTTGTTACTCTTTAAGGTACTATAAGATTCTGGTGGTTTTGCTGCAACAGACTAACATAGCTATTGTCTTGGAAATTTCAAAATGAAGACCATTACAACTGTTATTGCAGGACCACACTAATGCTGTGAAAGAAGTTGAAGAACTCCAGATGCAACTTCAGAAAGAAAAGAAGTGTCTTCAAAAAGTTTTGGAAGAGCTGGAGTTGGCAAAGAAGGTAGATTGATAGTTATGTTCCTTGCTTCTTAGCAGTTTTTGGTTTCTGGTTGCATCTTTGTATTCGTTTGACTCAATGTCTGCTTTTGTTTGCTGCTGGGGAAGATATGGAATCATACGGGCATAGTCTCCATATACTGTAGATACTGCAGTAGGACTTTGGTATCCGCAGGGGATCTGTTCCTCCCCCAGCAGATCCCGGAAATAGCGGATAAGCGAAGCACTTACTTCCAGTTTCTTTGATGTCCCTGCATGGTTGAGAGAAGGAGCACAGCCCCAGTCTTGCCAAAGGATTGGGTTTCCTGCCCTCCTGATTGCAGGGGAACCTTCCCTGAAACCAGCAACTGCACCCACCCACCCCCACCCCTGGTTTGGCTTCTCCATTTCACCAGAAGCTGCTTCCCTCAGCCACCTGTATCTAGCATAATCTCTGGTTCCATCTAGTGTCCAGTCCTAGTAATACATCTTGGGAACGTGTATTTATTCATTCATCCATTCGTTCATTCATTCAGGCACTGGATAAATGAAACTGCAGGTACTGATCATGCACATATGGTGGTCCTACTGTACTTGGCATATTAAATTAGAATAAAAAGGTGACAGTGTCAATAGTTAAACACCCATATTAGGTTATTAATATACTGTTGTGAAATTGTTGTTAAATGTTAACTGTTTTTATTCTATTTGATGTGAGCCGCCCAGAGTAGACATTGTCTAGATGGGCGGGATACAAGTTCAATAAATAAAATAAATAATAAATAAAATAAATTATTAGATTAGAAACTGTCATTGCAAATGCTGATTTTTCAAATGTTCCATACTGAATTTTGTAATATACAGGATGCACAGAAGAGCACATTGATGGATATGGAAATAGCTGATTATGAACGTTTTGTAAAAGAACTGAATCAAAAGATTACTGACAAAAGCAGCAGAATTGAAGACCTTGAGCAAGAGATTAAAATTCAGAAACAGAAGCAAGAAATGCTACAGGACGAAATCAGTGAGCAATTCTTCATGTCTTACTTCCTTTTTTGTCTCAAGGTGGTTCTGTGCATATTTCAGCTTATCAGGAAGGCTATTTATGTATGCCATAGAGTAGTAACACAGCAAAGCTGGCAAATGACACCAATACAGCTCAGTAAGCCTTAATCAGTGGACAGGAGTTTTGTTATGAAGATTAAGAAAACAAGCATATTACACAAACATCATTTCACAAATGTTTACGGTCCTGTTGTGGAAAAATTAACCTGGGGAATCCCTCTGGACAGCTGTGGTCAGTGATAAACCTTCATGGCTTATCTCTGAGAATTTCGTACTGTACTTCCAATGGGATTTGGAAGACTTAAAAAGAAAAAAAATGAAAATGAAAATTCAGAGAACCATTGTAACTTCCTGCTGTAATATATAAATAATAATGTTTGTGCTTTCCTTCACTTGCAGAAAACTTGAGCTACAATATATATTTTTATCTATTTTTTATTATTTGATCCAGTTTCTCCTTGTGATTTCATGAATACATGATCCATAACATATATTTTGTTTATTAGAATCATTTCAGAATTCTGTGCAACAATATGAGGGGAAAAATGCCAAGATCAAGCAATTACTGGTGAAAACAAAAAAAGAGTTGTCCGATTCAAAGCAGGCAGTAAGTCTTCATGCTTTCACTATTTTTCTCCGTTTTGTTAATCAAATTAATATTGATATAGCTATATATTTTTCTTATACAATATAATCAAATTACTAAAGATAGCTCTTTTTCTGCAGGAAAATGAACTTCTGAGATTGCAGGCATCATTAAAAGGAGAGCTGGAAGCAAGTCAGCAGCAAGTGGAAGTTTTTAAGGCAAGACAATGTTTTCCTTTCAGATTAGAGAAAAACTGCATTATAGTTTTTAGAGTGACAGCTAAAGATACTGTGAAAGCTATATCCATAATAAGATCTTATCCTATGGGCTATCTTTCAACATACTGTATTTTAAAGGTGCTCTTGCATACAGATTGTAAGTTACATTGAAGTTAGCACAGTAAGTTGCAACTACAGTAGGCCCATTGAATCAGCGGTAGCTAGGTGAGTCAACTTCTCTGTAAATTCCACTGATTGAGTGAGCCCACTCTTTTTGTGACTTACTGTGCTAATTTCAGCTAGTAAGAGTTCTGAAATAAGTAGGCTGCAATGCTAATCCTGCCTTTTGAAGGTAAGCATCACTGAATTCAGCCAGACTTAATTTTTCACAAAAGTTGATAACATATTCAAGATCTGTCTATCACTAGTCATTTAATTTTACCAGGCCTTTTCCAACACAATTTATAAATAGTGAATTTTGGGAATAATGATGAATATATTCTACTGCTTTCATACCTAACACGTGCTCTGAGCGCTGCATAAAAATGTGTTTTATTTTCATGGTGGAAATTGGAGCTCAGATTTTAAACAGCAAAACAACCATACACATGTAGAGCACAAGGGTCTGATCTGAATTAAGTATAAAAGGAAGCATGGATCCTGTCATTGTGCATGGTCTAACCAAACTTAAGCATCTTTAAATCTAGTTCATTTCCAATAGAATACAGTTCGCTATTAGGATACAATGTAATATTGAAAACAATATGACCCTTATAAATATGTAACTGACTTGTCCATAGTGTGCTTCTTTGAATATAGAGGGAACAAGATGGCAGACTGAATTGCCAGAGACTCTGAATTCACACTCCACACATGCTACGTTGACACATTTTTATGGTTAATTTACTCCTGATATATTTCCTACGTAGGAACAGGCATGATGTATAGACATCATGCATTTTTAAAAGTATGCTGTTGCATGTGCCTCTCCCTGTGTATTTAACTGACCCTGTACTTACAGCCTTATTAGTTCACTGACTATGGTTACAGAGTGAGCTGTTGTAAGTTGAACCCTGTTTTCCCGTTAGATTCAATGTAAAAGTAAGAGTTTGATTTCACAGAAATGAAAACTCTACTGTCTTCTCCCTCATACCTCCTCTCGCTAGCTTATTTGTTGAGCGCTCCCCTCTGACCTCTCTTCTTCTCGCTTGCTTGCTGAGTGGTCCCCTCCCACCTCTGCTCTTTTCTCTCTCCCACCTCCACTCTTGCTATCAGGCTTGAGGTCATAAACACATGATTTTACAATGCTACCGTGTTTCCCCGAAAATAAGACAGGGTCTTATATTAATTTTTGCTTTAAAAAATGCATTAGGGCTTATTTTCGGGGGATGTTTTATTTTTTTTCAAGAACAACAATCTACATTTATTCAATTACCATCATTTATTTTATTTATTAGTATTAATTCAATCCCGTTCTCCTTCCCCTTCTTTAAATGTACCTGGTGCCACTTCCTCCAGGGGTGCCTCTGCCGCTGCCAGGAGGCGCCACAGTGGTGGCTCGGGTTCCTCCAGTGGCGGTGCCTGGGCTGAAGCTCCCGTTGGGGCTGGCGGGCACTGGGTTTGTTTTGAGACGCTTGGGGGGGGGGGGGAAGCGCACACACTGCAGAGGCGTGAGCCCCAAGAGCCGTTGGGACCTTAGCAGCCAAGAAGCAAGTTCCTGGCGGCGCACAGCTCCTTCCTCCCTGGCTGCCCAGCCCCTCTGCAAGCGAGGGAAGTGGGAGAGGAGGGGAAGAAGTTTTAAGTCTCTCTTGAGGGCTTGGGAGGATCCCGGTGAGTCCCTGGTGGAGGGCAGGGTTTCACTTAACTAGGGCTTATTTTCGGGGTAGGGCTTATATTAAAATCATCTTGAAAAAACATGGTAGTCACAAAGGTCAGAAAAATGAGTTTGGGATACTGACAATTTATTAACTAATATAGGAGGAGTTATAAATGAGTATGTGTGTAAAATGAGCTTTTGAAAGTTGGGTATCCCATGTATCCGCTTGGAAGGTGCAGTGAATTCCATTTGCATGTACATATAGCAAGACTGTGTTTCTGTAACTATATAACAAAAATTGCATTTCATTAAGGAATACCTGATGCAACATTTTACATAAGTGAATTAATCCTTCCTTGTTGATGGCGCTTCGTGTCAAGTTGAGTTGTTTTAGCTTTTATATAGCTGTAAACGTAACAATACAATAATACTCCCATTTGCCACAACCATCATTCAATGAATGATATATTTTGCCATATTCCCCTTTTTCCATAGCAAAATATGTCATTAAGTGAGTGGTTTCTGTATGGTTGTAGCAAACACATTAATTGGATCATTACATTTACAGCTATATGAAAGGTAAAACAACGGCATGGCTATGCCTCGGTCACTCATGAATAAGTGCCATGCAGGGAAAGTATTGGAAGCTTTAAATCCAATCAGTTAATGATTCCTTTTTACCGTTTAGTGGGAGCAAAAAGTTTGTGACAATGACTCTTCTTTTAAAGAAGACCGTGGCTAAATTTTAAAGATATTAAAATGTCCTTTGCAGATTCAGTTGGCTGAGATAACCTCAGAAAAACACAGAATTCAGGAGCAGCTGCGGATATCCCTAGAGCAGCACCAGCGGGTTCAGAGTAATTACCAGCAGAAATTGGCTGCTCTCCAAGAAGAATACAGTGCCGCAAAGGTATTTTTCTAGACACAAAGTAGTCTAATTTCTCATGAAATGTTGTGCTCTGAAAATGTTCAGTAAGCAGCTCTCCGTTGCTTAGAGTTGTGTGATTTCTCCCTGGCATTTAAAACCTTGGGGTCATGTGCCGTATTTCAATGGCTGATGTTGTGCATCTCATAAATCAGTCCTCCGTTTTCAGAAAGCAGTGGCTGTGAGGGGGAATGCATGTCTAACAGATTTCAGTTCAGAAAGCTAAAGACTGATTGGTGCTCAGTGTTAGGGGATCAGTTCCTTCCCAGAGAACTGATTATTTACTTATTAGTGCTCAAGAAGATAATTATGCCAATTGGTGTCTTTCTGTGTCTTGCGTCCAACATATATCTATGATTTCAACTGCTTGATAACTTTTTCCCTCTAGCAGTATGTCATCAATATGAAATTTGCATGAGTACTAGATTGTTTTTAAGGGGGTAGCAATTACAGATACTAAGCATTCCAGTATTTTTTTAAAAAAACAGCATTGTGAGCAGCTGGAAAATCTGCTGATAGGCAGCTGTAAGTTACATGATTCTGTGAAAGGTAATTCTCCTGAATTTAGAGCAGCTGAAATGGTGGTGCTTTTCTGTGTTCACTCTTATAAGAGTGTGTTCTACAAACTGTGGTCCAGAGAGAACTAAGCTGCATTCTCACTTGAAAGTATTTGTACTTGAGAAGAACAGGTGAAGAAACATGGATTATATTTCCTAAAAAAAGATATTTTGGGGAGCAGGTGGAGAATCAAATGATGAGTTTTCATTTGGTTTCTGAGAACACTGTGCTATGGGAGTCTTGTGTGGATAATCTGTTCATTGTACACAAACCAAATGATTGCTGTCCTGCTATATTGGACAGCATGCTCTTCAAAAGACTCCCCAGAATTTAATAGGAAATTGTACATCATCTTGTTTGTCTTTGCAAAACAGAATGACTCAGAAGCAGATGTAATTTTAACTAGGCATTTGGTTGATGAGATTGCAAGAGGGACTGTGTTCTAGCGGGTGGATGTGCCATCGCTTGTGAGATCTCTTCCCTTGGCCTGCCCTGTAATTGCAATATGTCATCATTGTTGGTGCTTTGAAAAATAGCATAATAATCATCCACCCTTTCAATGTGTATCTGGAAGGGTTGAATAACATTGATTCTCCCTTTGGGTTTTAGTCATTCTGAGAAAGCTGAGTACATATTATTTAAAACAGCTTACCTTATAAAGCTCAAGGATGGAATGGAACCCTTCTTTGCTTAAAAAAAAAAGTATAATAAGTGTATGTATGTGCCTGCAACTGGATCACACTAACTGTTTGGTTGTATGAAATGTCTGTTCCTTATGCATAGTGAAATAGCTTCTTTTCCCATATGTCATTAAAGGCAGAACACGCTGCTGTCACTGCTGACTTTGAGAGTTACAGAGTACGTGTTCACAATGTTTTAAAACAGAAGAACAAAACTTCTCAGTCTGAAACTGATGTGACTAAGCAAGAAAGGTAAGCATGATTGATTTTGGTGAATGCTGGCATGAATCAAAATCCCATTGCCAGAACTGATGTCTCCTGGTTGACGGATTGTTTTGCAAAGTGGACTTAAGGCTTATCCAATTCATATGAGAAGTAAGAAGCACCTCTTGGTGCTACACTGCATATCGATTTGGACTGAAGGCAAGCCTAAACTATCTGCTTTCATCTCTTCCTGCAGTGTAGCCACAGTGAGATCAGGCTGTTGCCTTTGTTTTCAGTGAATAGTTTAGCATTACATTTGAACATCAGCTGATTGTAGGAAATGAGGATCCCAAACCAAAGTTAGTACTCCATTTGAATGAAGCTTCTGAGGATTATATAAATAGTTTCTAGAGCAATCTTTTGCAGTCTTAGGTCTCCAGATGATGGACAACAGCTCTCTTTAGGTCAGTAGCCAGAATGACCAGTCATCCTAATGTAGTCCAGCAACATCTGAGAGCCCATGGTTGAGGAGGACTGCGCTTGGGAACCCACTGCTTGTTTTCTCAATAAATAGTCTAACATATATACACTCAAGAAGCCAGGAGGAAAATATTCTGGTTCACATTGTGAAGAGAGCGTTGCTGGTGCAGCTTTTTATTTTTGCGATAAAGAAATATTGGGCTAAATCCAAATATTAGTCTCAGCTGAAATAGATTCACTGAATGGACAGAACTTGTTAAGCCAATATTTACATAAATCCCATTCAGTCTACTCTGGTTGGAACTAAAATGGTTTTAACCCTCTACAAATTATATTACTCTAGGTTATCTAATAATAATAATATCGCTGTAGTCAGGTTTATAGTCTAATTGGCTTGTTCAGAATCTGATTGCTTATGTAGAATCTGAATAATTTCTGTTTGCACTTTTAAAAAAGAGAAAGTTGTAAAGAAACCATGGGCACATATGGACTGTATCTGCTTTAAAGCTTTGTCTGTTGGGCTTTCCCTCCAAAATCTTGCTTCTCTCCACCACCACACTTAGTTAAGCTGCCCCTTACCATAATCAAAGGGTAAAATGTAATGCCAAGAAGGCCAAATAGTTGATCTGTGTGTATGTGTGCATATCTTCTGTAAGACCATGAAAGATGAACACATTAATGATACACTAACGTAGCAGTCTTCTTAAACTGTGAATGGATAAAATTCCCCTTAGATATCAATATAGCTAAATGACAACTCCCAGGTTCCTAAGGGATTGTCTCTTCTTCCAGAACACATAGATGGCATCAAGGAATGGGTACCCTCATCCACTTCCTCTCCAGAATAGTATTGGGAAGAATTTCTTATTAGCCATCACTATAGCACTTCATCCATAACCTGCTGCCTGCTGGTTGGAACATTTGTTATTTTCTCTTTACATACATTCCCTCTTGCTACCTTATAAAACCAGGTTTGAGGACTAGGGCCACCCTAAAAAGCTTTCTCCTTCATCAGATATATATTAAATAATATGCATAGAGGAAGTTGGAACAATAGGTATACCATCTTTGGCCCTTATACAATGCAACTGCCAGGCAGTATGCTTTCCACATAATTCTCTTTGTTCTATTCAAGTACAAAAATGTGATTTGTTCTAGATCTCTATTCTGAAAATCAAATCCATTTGCATTTCTGTCATCATTGCATTCTTTAATTCTATGAAGCATGTACAGTACTGTACTTCTCCATTCAGATAATAACTGATGCCACCACATATTCAAGTGACATAAACCATTAGTTTTTGTGGTCTAAAAATTCAGAAGCAGGCATAACACATGGAAATACTTTTGTCGTTTTCCTCCCCTTTAGAGAGCACATGGAAAAGGTAATAGATCAGCTGAGGGTCAAATTGCAAGACACTCAACATAACTTGCAGATTCATGTCACTGAGCTTCAGGCACTGCAATCAGAACATGATACCTTGCTGGAAAGGCACAATAAGATTCTTCAGGAAACGGTGGCAAAAGAAGCAGAGCTCCGAGAGAAGTATGTTTCTGTGCCATGTAAATAATACAATAGTGTTTGTGTCTGATATTTAATCTTGGAATGTTGTGTCTTGAATGTATGTTGTCCTTCGTGGGGAGGTTGTGCAATACATTTTTGCAATCCCTCCAGATTTTCTTGCTTTCTCAAATACTGCAACTCTTGTTTTCTAATACAATAACTTGTGAGCGGGGGCCATATCTTCCAGGCTCTGCACAATACAATCTGAGAACATGGTAATGAAGTCAGAGCACGCACAGACGGTGAGCCAGCTGACAGCCCAAAATGAAGCTCTTCGGAACAGCTTCCGTGATCAGGTCAGGCATTTGCAAGAGGAGCACAGGAAGACTGTGGAGACTTTACAGCAGCAGCTATCCAAAGTCGAAACCCAGCTCTTTCAACTCAAAAGTGAGCCGAGCGCAAAAAGTGAGTTACTATCTGTCATTCACTGAAACTATGAGATTCAGCTGAGACTACGTGAAAACTGTTCCCGCATACCTGATTACTAGTTAAGATTCTTTCTTGAGACACTTTCACTGCAAGACGCACACAACTCATATTTTAAGATGGTGTTCAGTGGTAGCGTTACTCTGAAATAACATGATCCAGTGCTATGAGGAGGGGTGCAGGAAGCCACCTAGAGCCAGATCTTGGGTTGTGTGGAGGGTTCAAGGTAGCAAGGGAAGGAAAGTTCCCACTAACAGAACATAGGATTTAGCACCAAGCTTCCTTTCAGATGTATTGTCAGTTCTGTCATTACATTGCAAAACATTCTAATTTAAGTTTTAGGACGGGCTGAAGCAGCCCAGTTCAGGTGGCTTAATTTCTGCACTGTCGAAAAGCAGCAACCTTTCAGTTGTTTAGTATATATGTAATGTCCATGTGGCACCAACATTATGACTTAACTCCTAACTACTGATCCCAGCTGGGGTTGATGCATTTCAATTCTCTCTTGAATAGGGAGTAACTTAGATAAATCCCATTGATGTATCAGCTAAAATCCTGTTGCTTAGAGTAGCAAGCCATAGTCAAGTAGGCCCACTGAATCAGTGGGGAACTTGTGAGTCAACTCCTCTGTAGGTTTCATTGATTTGAATGGATCTTCTCTAAATTGCAACTGTATCATAATAGGTTGCAACTAGAGTACACCCATTTGAATCTATGGAACTTAATGGAGGACTTGAATCACCAGATCCCCATTGTTGTGGGCCTATTCTAGCGTGACTTCTATGCTAAACAACAGGATTTCAGCTATTGAGTCTACTCTAGTTTGTATTGGCAATTTGATTTAGGCCTATAAATTGGCATCATCAAAACTTTTTTATTTGCACTGGCTTTTAAAACAAAGTAAACATTTGGGACGTGGTGGTGCTGCGGGTTAAACCGCAGAAGCCTCTGTGCTGCAAGGTTGGAAGACCAGCCGTCGTAAGATCGAATCCACGCGACGGAGTGAGCTCCCGTTGCTTGTCCCAGCTCCTGCCAACCTAGCAGTTCAAAAGCATGTAAAAATGCGAGTAGATAAATAGGTACCACCATGGTGGGAAGGTAACAGCGTTCTGTGTCTAGTCGCATTGGTCATGTGACCACGGAAACTGTCTACGGACAAACGCTGGCTCTACGGCTTGGAAACGGGGATGAGCACCGCCCTCTAGAGTCGGACACGACTGGACTAAATGTCAAGGGGAACCTTTACCTTTACCTAAACATTTATACTTTTAATTCAAAACTGTTTTTAATTCTGGTTGATAGTTCTAAACTTAATTGAGTTTATTATAGATGTTTAGGCTTTAAGTTACTTCATGATACTGAATTTTAATGTTTTCGGTACTCTGGGTTGAAGAAGGTATGGTATATCTAGTTTCTAAATAAATAAATGTTTGTATCAAATTGGACAGTGGTTGGATTTTCTACCTTGGATGCCAGAATGTCTTGGGGCAGTGCAATTGGCCATCTGTATGATTTTGTGCTTTGTACAATTTTACAATACTGGTATGGTTTGCATATGTTAACATTTTTATTATGTATTTTTATTTATTTGTTTTATTTATAGGCTGCCTTTCTCTTGATAAGGGAACCCAAGGTGGCTCACAACATTAAAAGAATTGAATTAAAAACATAATAAGTTAAACATTAAAAACCAATTAAGCTATACGCTAGTTGAAGTATAATTGAATAATGAAAAGCAAGTGAACATTGAAAACTATCTTAACTTTAAAAAGGCATTCAGGGACTCAATCATGATTGTTAAAAGCCTGCCTTAAAAGATGGGTCTTCAGCAGTCGGTGGAAAGATAAAAGGGGCGGGGGGGGGGGGCATTCTGATCTCCCAAAGGAGAGCATTCCATAACCTGGGAGTTGCCACAGAGAAAGCCCTCTGTCTTCTGTCCCCATCCACCTTGCCTGTGCTGACAAGGGGCCCAGGAGGAGGGCCTTCTATGATGATCTTAAATGCCAAGAAGGCTCATATGGGGAGATACAGCCCTTCAGGTAGCCTTCAGATGTATGAGAATTATTTTCTAGTGGGTTTTTGTTGTTGTTGTTTTAGGTCCTGCTGTTTCCAGCCTCCCAACAAAGAGCTTGCGAGAACGCAAGAGTGCTGAACTCCCTCTTCTTGATGTGCACACCATAGCTAGGG
Organism: Intellagama lesueurii; assembly: GCA_037013535.1. Lineage (NCBI taxonomy): Eukaryota > Metazoa > Chordata > Lepidosauria > Squamata > Agamidae > Intellagama > Intellagama lesueurii. The sequence continues at coordinate 98,971,877 of JBAJHW010000003.1, forward strand.
AAGAGGGTGAAGGGATGGAAACGACTGACACAGAATCTGTGTCTTCTTCCAGCACACCTGTACCTTCCTTGGAACAGCTTCTTAACACCCCAGAAACAAAATTTGGTAAGGAAATATTCTCAGGTGTGTGGTGGTGCAGTGGTATTTTATGCTTGGCATAGTGCAAAACTGGTACTTCGGGGGATAGTTTTTCAGGTAATAGGAAAGATGATTTTTTGCTTATGGTGAATTTCCCCCACGCTTTCCTTACATTTCCTTTTCCAAAATGGGTGTGGTTGGCGCATTTATAGCCAGCCTACTAACCAGAGTTCTCAAGGTATCGTACAAGAAATGTAAAATAAAACAAAATTGAGGGATTCCTCGGGAGGTCATGGGCACAGAGATGTTTTTTCCTAGATCTGTTGTGTTCCAGTTGGTATTCTCCTTCTGAGTCTCCAGGCCTAGGAGGTCTTAGAGGAAGTTGCAGCTGCTGCCAAAGGTTAGATCCTCTCCCGAAATGCAGTAGCTCTTGCAGTTGTGGCTCTTGGACGGAGATGCATTGATACCACAAAGGTATTGATAAGGCTTTCTGCCACTGTGTTTTTGAATCTTTGGGCCAGAAAAGGTCTTAGAGAAGAGCGAACCCAGCCTGGAGATGGCTGTGAGAGAAGCCAGATGTAAGACTTTCACAAGGCAGCGTTTTTCACCAAGGTGCTCATGCTTGCCTTTAGTGTAAGAAGTTGCAGGGGGCACAATGAAGAACAAAGATATTAACCTGTCTCTTCTGAGTTGCCCAAATTTCCAGTGCATGATGAAGAAACATTTTTTTCATAGGTTGCTGCTGTTATTAAGCCACTATCATGCTTTCTGTTAGCATTTGAAAAAGTCAGATTTGACATTTTTTACATAATGGCCATTCAGCTGGGTTTTCATTTCCTTTAATTTTGGCAAATAACTTATGATTAATTCTATAAGCCTTTCAATTCAGAGAGCCATTCTAAAAGTTTGGATTAAAGGTTAGTGAAAGTGTGTGACATACTTCTTTTAATTCCTATACAGTCTTGAAAAAGTAGTCTCTGCAAGTACTTGGGAATGAAAATGTTGCTTTTATTTTAGAATTTCTGGTAGAAATAAAAAAGTGTATGTATAACTTTGCCTATTTACCATTAAAAACAGTTCTCTCTATATATTTATATGTATACGTAAAGCAATTTTGAAAACACCATTGTTGTGAATTTCTTTAGAACCTCCTCAATGGGAAGCGGAGCTCACAAAAGAGCAACTAATCCAGAAGTTAAATACTACATCAAAGAGTGCTGAGCATTTAAATGGATTGCTGCGTGAATCAGAAGCGACCAATGTAATCCTAATGGAACAAATAAAGGTTAGTAGCATGTGCTTACCAAGCTGCTAATTGTATCTGTGGTGAATGGATATGTTACATTCTGTTTATCACATCTAAAAACCCTTCTCCATTATCTTGTGAACTCAGTATCATTCTTGTTCCCACAACTTAACTTCTGTCTATCATCTCACACAAATGTTGTCATGCATTCCTTCATCTGACTGGTAATGTTTTGCTTTGCTTTCTCTTTTGTTTTGTTTCGGGAGGTATTGTCTCCTGAAGAGCTCTTAGCACTCCTCTGGGTCGAGCAAAAGGAAACTGTGGGATGTATAAATAAATATATGTCAATGAATAAATGTAAATAGAATACAAAAGGGTCAGAAGATCAGCTGAAAGAATGGAGTGTGATCTCCTACAGTCAAAGCTGACAGTTGGTAGACTAGGCTGTTGACAGTTGATAACATCAGTAACCTCCCAGTGAAAGGCATTGAGATGTACACTCTGGGAGCGTACAGAGAAAGGTTGAAGCCACTGTCATAGGAGAAAGCATTTCCATAATCCATTTCCTGAGGCCTAGTTCCACAGATGCCTTGGAAAAATCAACTTGGAGGAAGCCTAGTTTGTAAGGAGAAGCTTAGAGCCAGGCTTAAGAAGAAAAGCATAGACAGCTGAAGAAGAGAGCATTCCAAGCCGTCAGCATCTCCAAAAGAGATGCCCCACCCATCAACAAAGACTTGTGCTCTGGTAATCCCTTTAAACTATTTCAAACTTTAATAGAGTGGAACCCCCTCAGTTATGAGGAGCTCATTCTGTTTGTGGAGTCACATCATCCATAGAAAGCAACTTCCTGAGTTCTGCCTGCTCCCTTCCCTTTCAGATGCTAGTAGTAAGGATTGTATCTGTAGGAGAAGCAGTAATTGCTGGTTTCTTGGAGACAGTTCTTTCCTAGTGATTTGCTCCTCCTATCTGCCAGTTTCAAAAGCCAATTCACATTGTTAAATTCTTCCTTGTGACAGAATTTTACCAAGATGAATTTTACCAAGATTCTTTTCTATCATTGGGTGAAATCCTGTTGCCAGACTCCATGGTTAATGACATCACCAGCCTTGGCAATTTTTCAGAAATTGAAAATGTCTGATTCTCTCCCTCCCCATTGGGAAGCTGTGGAAAGTCTTTAATTTCCAAAAATCATTACAGCCAGTAAAATCATCCCAGTCAGAGCAGTCTTCAGTTGAAGCCCACCCCCACATCCTGTAACGAACTGTTTCTCGATCATAAAAGGGCTCCCGGGGAGCTTCAGGACCTTCAAGAAGAGATTGGACATTTTCATTTTCTGAAACATCACTGAGCTGATGACATCATCAGCCTTACAGAATGTTAAGTGGCACAACAGGATTTCAGCTATTGTATTATGTCTACTGTTCAGTCTACTTATCCAGTATAGAACTCTGCATGTTTGTCTTTCCTTACGCCATATTACGTCTTCACCAGAACTTTGCTTGATTCCTCCTCATCCGTATGTGTCCTGCTGTTTGTTTTTCGCCCTCAGCTTCTGAAAAGTGAAATACGACGTTTAGAAAGGAACCAAGAACGAGAGAAATCTGTTGCTAATCTGGAGTATTTGAAGAATGTCTTGTTGCAGTTTATCTTTCTGAAATCAGGCAGTGAAAGAGAGAGGCTCCTTCCAGTAATAGATACCATGTTGCAGTTGAGTCCAGAAGAAAAAGGAAAACTGATTGCAATTGCACAAGGTAGGTGAAGCTGTTTTGCTGTTGGCATTGCTGAAGAAGGGAAAGGGGTGGGTGCAGCTACAGTTTGTGGCAAGCATGTAGCCAGACAGAAATGGCAAGAAATGTGGTTCTTTCTTGGCCTGTAATAACATTCACAGAGTTGCACTTTTTTTGGACTAAAAAAAGTGTTTAAAAAATTAGAATGCCTTCAAAGCAAATAACAAAGTGTGCTGCTTATTTACCATACCATCATGTTTAAAGCACTCTCTGGGTGGTCTACAATTAAATTATGTCCTCCCCCCACCAGCAAGCTAGGCACTCAATTTACCAACCTTGGAAGGATGGAAGGCTGAGTCTACCTTGAGCTGGTTACGTGAGCTTGTTGGGGTTGAACTCAGGTTGTCAGCAGATTTTTTACTCTAGTTCTGCAGTTTAGCCACTGTGCCATGAGGCTCCTAAAGGAAAAGTTTGTAACCCCTCACGTTAGAATTGTCTAAAATAATTAACCATGGATACTGTGACCCAATTTTGTTTTTCAGAGAAACTTGTTTTTTTAAAAATGCGCTCATGTTTAATGAGACTTTGAGCATGTCTTGTGATCTAAACATTATTGTTCAGATTTTGGCAGTCAGCAGGAGGAAACTTGTTGCCCTTAAAATATGATATTGTACTGTTGCATCCTATTGGCCTTTCCCAGCAAGCACCTGGAACAACTTCCTTTTCTAACAGGGAAGTAGGCTGGAGCTTGGCTTATCCTAGGTCTTCCTGCTCAGCCTTTCTCTGGCCAGATGAGCACAATCGTCTGGCAGGTAGAACTCCCTGAATGGAGAATTCTGGGATTTGAAGAGAGAGAGGGAAATTCCACAGGCACTTTAAGGCATGTTGAATGCACTGGTCAGTTTATTTATGCTTTCAGTTCTGTAATTTAGTCTTGATGGGCCTAATTCCAGGGTGCTTTTGTTTTCCCTTTTTTTTAAGGTGAGGAGGAAAGTACGTCACAACCGTCTGGGTGGGCATCATACCTGCACAGCTGGTCAGGACTCCGATAAGACTTTGAGAGTTGTCACTGCAGACATATAGAATCTGCAATTACACTGGAAGGAACCTCACACTGAAGAATGAAGAATGTATGCATACATAGCAAAGGATAACCTGTATCACTTTTTCTGTTGGTTATTTTAAGGGATACCTGATTTTGATGAGGACTTGGGGAACACTGGGTTCAAAATCTCTCCCCTGTTCAATTATTTGCTACAGGTCTGGGAGCCGTACTGTATCCATTTGTGTCCTTTGCTGTCCCCTCATTTATTGGATGGAGCAGTTTGATATATGAATCTTGTTGCATTTTTCGTGCTGCCTCCATCCACTGAAGTAAGCTTGTACAATTGCCTCAAAAATATATGCATGTACTGAAGAAAGTAAATGAATTAGACTTATTTGGGCTGGAAGTCTTGCCATATCCACACCAATCTTTGGGATCCGTGTTCTTGACCTGTGAACCATGCTTCAGCCTCAGATCTCTTCTTTATCTCCAAAAGAGAGAGAGCAGTATACATAGAGTGGGATCGAGATTTAGTTAGAATTAGAACAGACTCACTGAAATGAAAGGGACTTTGATCATGAGGAACTTAAATCACATTAATTTCTGCGAGTCTGCTTATAAGCATGTCTACATCTGATTCCAGTTCCTTGTTTATATAGTATCATCTCTCTTTTTCCTGCTTATTAACACAGATGCCATAGTATATAACAAAAAACAGAGCAGGTGGGCTGAGAAATGATACATAGGGGACGTTGCTGACTATTGTGGCAGATTTCCATACGTCTGACAAGTTCATGAAGTCTAAACAACTTCTTCAGGATAGAGAGGCAGGACATCCAGTACATCTGATAGATACTTCCCATCACATACCAAGGTATGAAAGAACTGAAGTGACTACTTAAGAGTAGCTGGCCAGTCCTGTGTCTGAAAATAAATGTCCTGTAAAAGAGGCAATACTCAGAAATGATACGTGAACTGCAGAGTTCAGAGGCCATCCTGGAGTTTTCTGTCCAGCCAAACCAGTGTTCAGTAATCCGTGACATTCAGCGTGCACTTTCAAGCATCAGAGTAGATTAGAAGAATGTAACAGGTTTTTGAAGTGCAACGTAACACAGCACTCAGTTACTCTGCCTGTTTCAGTCCATTTTTCCTACTTGCTGCAACGACGGCCATCTAGTGCTGGAAGCAATTGGAAGGTGAGCTCTCTTCAGGCATATGAAGTGCTTAAAGTGCTGCTTGTCAGCAACAACTGGTGCACAATTGGCATCTTTGAATATCAGATTATCTTTGTTCACCTTTAATGGCACCAGTGATTGGTGGGTAGGATATCTAGCTTCTTTTAGGATCTGTATTGTGACTGTTCAGATTTTCACCACGATTTACATATCTGCACTGACTTTAGAGTACAGCCATCTGATGTTTTGTATCATTAGATGTTCAAGTATCTCCCTGCAAGCAGTGCAACTGATGTCTTTTTAAAAGCCAGTCCCTACAAGGATCAAGTCAAGTTTTTGATATTGTGGGTAATGTCTCATTGTTTACTTTTACATGTTTAAACTGAGCAGGAAATGCCTTTGCACTTTCTTTATTAGTTCACTTTTTTCAGTAGTATACATGAATACTTGCTGCTTATAGAAAATGGATTTCCTGTCTGCACAATGTGATAAAAATCAATTTCTTGACTTTTTAGTCATTTCAAGGCCTTTTTATTGTTTCAGACTGTGAATAAATTATACATATAGTTTAATTTTTTATTTCTCCAATTTAAATTGCATATTCAGTATATTAATAAAATACTAGTGAATGTAATGTGCTGTTTTCAAGGAAACAAGGGGAATCCAGATCCAAAGCCTCCCACAACCCAGCCCGCTTCTCAACACCAATGGGGGGTGGGGGTGGCAGAGGTTTTCATGCAATGAAGAGATTTCCAGCAACCTTTTGCTACCGAAAAAGGTCAGAAGTGTTGGGGGAGAGAATATGGATGGAAATGACAAATACAAAATATGTTTGTTTGTTTTTTTGAAATGTGTGTTATCTTGTTGCTTTCAGAACCATTGCCTTCTAAAGCTACTTCAAAAGAGGCAAGAATTAAAATTAAGGGCACAGCTCTATGGTTGCAGTGAAATTGCTCCTGGAGCCCAGTGATATTGTCAGTCTGCTTGTAGGGAGAAAGGATTGCATTGCTGGAAGTCTCTTCATTGCAGCAAAACCACTGCCACCCCCACCCCCCATTGGTGTTGAGAAGTGGGCTGGGTTGTGGGAGGCTTTGGATCTGGATTCCCCTTGTTTCCTTGATAAGGTCCTGTATGATTGTATCCTGTACATTAGCTCTGGAGTTGGTATAATTATTTTCTTACACATCTCCTCTCCCGAAAGGTGCAATAATTCCTTTTATCCCAATTCAACTATATATATATTTTTAAACTTACTTACTTAGGTCTGGATCTGAGATAGATAGTTCAAGGCTGATTGTGTTAATCTATCCCAGCTGGAGGAAACTAGCAAGTCTTCTATTTTCTGTTGCAGATAATTACATATAGGTTTCAAGCAGAGTTAGGGAAGGTGTGCCTCTCCAGATGAATGATCACTAGCCCTAGCCAACACATAGCCAATGTGGAATAATTATGGAAGTCAACAGTCCCACATCCGAAGGGTTAATCACCCCTCACCCCACCCCGTTCCTAAGCATCAAATTAGAGTCCTAGAATTAGGAAGTCCTGGTGAGTCACTGGTTTTCAATATAGTTTAACTACAGGGGTTACAAATCACAAAAGGGAAGAGCCACCATTTCTGGTTATCTTCAGGGGTTCACTACATTCCTGCCTGTTCTCTTGCTTGGATACAGTTCTCTCAAGCAGTAATGAGAATCAGCACAATGATTAAGTGTGTTTAGTCAATCATTCAAGCTACAAGTAGGGAACCACCATAACAAGCTGCACAAAGCAGTAGGAAAACTTGGATTTGATACATGTATTTCGAGTTTTTAATCACCCATCAATTCAAACTTGAACAAGGGCAAAAATTATCACTTGGAATGTCTGTGGAAATAGAAATCCATTAAAATTACACGAAATAAAACTGCTTTAATTTACGTAGCAATGGCTAAGTCATGGTTTCTGGAAGCTAGTAGATTTATGAAGTATATTTTAGTAGTTTCTGCCCTGGTGTGTCAGTTTGTGAAGGTTCTTCATTGGGGGCCCTGTTTTCTTCCCATATTACAGACAAAGCAGATGCGGGTTCTTGTTTCAAATACTCAACGTTCACTTGAATATTCAAATAACTATTTACATCCTTTAACAGTTTAACTTTATTCTGCCCTTCCAACGGAGAGAGGAAGGGGTTCATGGCTTGAACTCCAGAAACCTCATTTCCCAAGTCCCGCAAACTGTCCTCTTTAAATCCTACTGGGTTTTCCTGGTAATGACAGGTGCAGCAAAGGCAACGAGTCATCTCCCCCACCCTCCTCTCTCTTCAGGGTCTCTGGTAGTGGACGTCACTCTCCATCATCTTGTGGGTGAATTCTCCCTCCAGGGTGATGAGTTCATGCTGCTGCCCCTCACCTTTCTCTCTCAGTCCTGGCTCTTTCTTCTCTGAACTTCCTACTCCACTCTCTGCTCTTTCTCCCTTCAGTAGGATGGCTTTCCGGGTGGACAGGAACTCTTCCATCTCTCTGCCTCCTCTCTGGGGATCATTAACCTCTCCCACTTATGTGTCTCTGGATTCTCCATCCATATCCACTCCCATCCCTTAGACAGCATCTCCCTTTCTTTCCTTGTCTCTACTGTCCTGTCTCCCTTTTTATATTCTCCCCTCTTCCTTCTTTTCCTGCTTTTTCTCCTTCCAAATTTCCTGCCTTTTCTCTCTTTTCCTCCCACCTCCTCTCTGGGTGTCCCTCTCTTCTCTCCCCCTCCTCTGTTTCTCCCTCTTCTTTTTCACTCTCTCCAACAGGTGGCCTTTCTTCTTCTTCCTTCCCACTTTTTCCAGCTGGGGTGTCTGTGTTTTTTCCCCCTTCCAAGGTAGAGGGGACGGCTCTTGGGCAGGACAGACCTCCTTTCCACCCTTTTTCTTACAGTTGCAACCCCATATAATTGTCTTTTTCTTGGGTTTCTACCAAATACGCAGTAATCATCAGAGGTTGCCAAAATGGAACAATTATGTAACATTGATTTTTGTCTCCTATATGTGTTTGCTGTCTGGAATTTATATTCTTTAAGCTTAAGTGCTATTTTGGCACATATACAAAATGTTCTTGAGTAGAAGTTGCTGTGTTCTACATAAATATAAGGCCATAACCATTTAAAAATAATTCAGTATAATTTTTGTTTCAGAGACTGAAACCTAATAGTTAAAGCAATTTCTTTTATGGCGGTAGTCCAGATTACCAGGCTACTCTTGACGATTTTGTAGGCACTTTAAATGCACAGATCTTGAAGGGTGGCATGATAAACAGCACTTCCTCTGGCTATTTCTTCTCAAGCCAACTGGCTGAAATCAAATACATAAGGCAAGTCTCTAATAAGGATCAGACAGAAGCTTGGCAATGAATCAAAAAAATGAAGTCAAACGGATCACTAACATAACTCTGTCAATATACTAATGTAATCTTTTCTATTTTGGTTCAGCACAAGATAATAAATCACTCTTCAATGCACAGCTTTTATAAAAAGCTCTTCTAGGGGACTCACAGACAAATATGTCTGTAAAAATTAGTTGCTATACATACAATATGATGTGTTACTTATGCTAAGTACAGATAATGGAATGTCAGAATTTATAGCTAATTCTCTGAAGATCTAACTGTAGGCTCCTAGTTGGTTGCCTTCATGCCAGAAAACAGCCACTAATGCACAAAAACAGAAAAGCACCAAATATGCTTGAAGGCTTCTATATTAACAAGAATAATTACAAGTATATTTTTTTTTATTTAAACCATTTTATTTATATCTAAACATACAAACTTAAAAACATTAACAATTTAACAGATAATTAAGAAAACAAACAGACAAAAGAAAAAAAAACACAGCTAAACATCCTTCCTTCACCTATGGATCAGAGATTTCACCGTCGTCTGGTCATTGAAATATCTTCAAGGTGATTCCAGTGAGCACTGGTTCGCTATAGACTATTTTTCCCCCTAAGTTCCTGTCTTTTTCTGGGCCCAATTATATATCAGCTTCCAGCTTTGCTTTACAAAATCTCTTGGTTGATCCCGTAGTGCCTCTGAAAGCATGTCTAGTTCTGCAATGTCCAATAGCTTCTTTAATAGCTCATCCATCGTTGGTGTCTCTTCATTCTTCCATTTTTGGGCCCAGAGTAACCTAGCTGAATATATACAGTAGACTATATTTTATTTTCTTGTCAATAATTTCTGGCATTATATTCAATAATAACATTTCAGGTTTAAAATTTAATTTTAGTTGAACCATCTCTTTTACCATTTCCCAAACCTGTATCCAAATTTTTTTTGCTTTTTCACATGACCACCACATATGATAATAAGTCCCTGGATATTTTTTACACTTCCAACAAACATTACTGTTACCTTCTGACATTTTTGCCAATCTTACAGGGGTAAAATGCCATCTATGAAACATTTTAAGGACATTTTCTCTAAGATTCACTGGCTTAATCATTTTATGATTCTTTCCACATTTTTGTCCATTCATCAATATCAATATTGTACCCAAAATTTTTGAGCCCATTTTACCATCGTCTCCTTCACCCTCTCATCCTCCAAGTCGTATTCCAATAAGTATGTATACATTTTTTAAAATTATTTTCTCATTAGTATAAATCCATAATTCATCCACCTAGACTTTCCCCTCAAAAAAGCCCGGTTTTATCCTTTTTATATCTCGATTCTAATTTCAACATTGACCACCAATCTGTAGCTAGACCCAATTTCTCTAGATCTTGTTTATCTTTTATATTCTGATCTTTAGTTAACAAGTCTTTATATGTGAGTAATGCTCCCTTCCGATTCAGTACTTTCAAAGTGAATGCTTCTATTGGTGCTACCCATATTGGAATTTTCTTGTAGGTTTGTGTTTGAAATTTTTGCCATACTAAGCAAAGCGCCTTCCTCAGAATATGTTCTGCAAAATGTGATTCTTCTTTATATTTCCCATACCACACATATGCATGCCAACCCATTTTTAAATCATTACCCTCAAATTTCAATAATCTTTGATTTTCTAGTGTTATCCATTCTTTTATCCAGACCATGGCATATGCCTTATAATATAAATGCCAATTCGGTAGTCCTGAACCACCTCTTTCTTTTAAGTCTTGCAATATTCTAAGTTTTGTTCTTGGTTTCTTGGCCTTCCATACAAATTTCGAAGTCAGGCTGTCCAGATCCTTGAAGTATTTATAATTTAATAAAATTGGTAAATTTTGAAATAAAAATAACAGTTTTGGTAATATCATATTTATTGTCGAGATTCTTCCCATCATAGAGGTTTGTAGCTTATTCCATTCTTGCAGATTTTTCTGAATTTCCTTCTGTGTTGTAAGATAATTTTCTTTCATCAAATTACTTGGTTTTTTTGTAATGATAACTCCTAGATATTTCACTTTCTGTACCTCCTCGAAATTAGTTTTCATTGCCAGTCTTTCCACATCTTCTTTCTTTATGTTTTAAGTCATGAATTTTGTTTTTTGATAGCTTATTTTAAGACCTGCAACAGCTTCGAATTCTTCAATAGTTCTCACTAATTCTTCCAAACTGTCCAGAGGGTCTTCTAGTATTATTGCTAGATCATCAGCATATGCTTGCAGCTTAAATTCTTCTCCCCTGATTCTGAGACCCTTAATTCCAGCATTCCCTCTTATTTGTCTGTTTAGAATTTCCAATGTTAGAATAAATAATTGAAGTATATTATTATATCAGTCAGAGGATTATATGAACAAAGAACTTAGAGGCTTGTAATATTCTTTCAACTATTGGGAACAAAACAAAACAATAAAACAGACAGGTGTTGGAAAGATTCAGTTCCCGACACGCTGAGTAAATTCTTTATCTGAGTAAATTCTTAATGCTTAAGCAGGTTAGGTAAATTGTAGCAGTAATGTTGCTCTAAGCAGGTTTTTAAAATTAAGAAACACTTTTGTTGCTGGATTTTGCTGTTAGACAGCCATATGTCAGATATAGGACCCCTGTATCTGCTGAGGATCGATTCCAAGCCCCCACCCCCACCCCGGTGGATGCTGAAAAACAGATTATAGCAAATGCTATTATAATTGGATAGGCGAAACTTCTTTGAGAATGCTAAATAAACAAGGAAGATGGTTAGCATACAGAATTAAAAAAGAGAGAGAAAAATGAAAAAACAATGATCAATGTAATACTGGATACATATAAACAAAAGGAAATCCAAAAAATAATTAAAAATATATATACCAATCTTTATAAAAAGAAAGAAATCGATCAGGAGCAACAATGGAACTATTTGGATAAACTTACGGATTGAAGATTTAGTCCTCAACAATTGGAAAATCTAAATCAATCAATCACGACAAGTGAAACTGTGGAGGCATGGAAAAAACAGAAAAATGGGAAAGCCCCTGGACCAGATGGACCCCCAGCTGAATACTATAAAGCATTGGAAAATTTTAAGTCCACATTTTAAAAAGGTAGCAGATTACATTGAAACTAGAGGGAAAATTCCGGATTCATGGAAAGAAGCGCATATTTCCCTAATACATAAAACAGGGGCGGGAAAAAAAACAAATTAAGAACTATAGACCAAACTCTCTTTTGAATGTTGATTATAAGATATATACAACCATCTGGGCAACTAGATTAAAGAAGGTACTTATGGAAATGATACACAAAGTCCAGACAGGCTTCATCCCTAAAAGGAAACTAATGTCAAATATAAGGTCAATAATAGACATTTTGGAATACTATGAAATACATCCAGGAAAACAAATGATGCTGATCCTTCTGGATGCAGAAAAGGCCTTCGATAATGTCAACTGGGAGTTTATGTTGCTGCAATTGAAGAAGATGGGAGCAGAAGGAACTTTTCTACAAACAATTAGTATAATTAATATACTAAACAGAAGGCCAAAATCAAAGTCAATGGCCAAATAACTGAAGATATCCAAATTGAACAAGGCACGAGGGCAGGGTTGCCCCCCTTCTCCGTTGTTATTTATCATAACATTAGAGATTTTGAACGGACAAATTAGAGGCCTTAGAATCAGGGGAGAATAATTTAAGCTACAAGCATATGCTGATGATTTTGTACTAATATTAGAAAATCCCCTGGACAGTATGGAAGAATTATTGGGAGCTATAGAAGAATTTGGAGCCGTTGCAGGTCTTAAAATAAACTACCAAAAAACGAAGTTCTTGACTAAAAACATGAATAACGAGGACGTTGAAAAATTGATAATGAAAACTAGCTTTGAGGAGGTACAAAAGGTGAAATATTTAGGAGTTACCATTACAAAAAAATCCAAGTAATTTGATGAAAGAAAATTATTTTACAATTCAGAAAGAAATACAGAGAGACTTGGAAGATTGGAATAAGCTACAAATCTCAATGATGGGACGAATCTCGATAATAAGGATGATGATTCTACCAAAATTGTTATTTTTGTTTCAAAACTTACCAATTCTATTAAATTATAAATACTTTAAGGACATGGACAGCCTGATCTCAAAATCTGTATGGAAGTCCAAAAAACCAAGAATAAAACATAGAACACTGCAAGATTTAAAAGAGAGGAGGTTTAGGACTGCCAAATTGGCTATTATATTACAAGGCCTGAGCTATGGTTTGGATAAAAGAATGGATAACATTAGAAAATCAAAGACTGTTGAAACTGGAAGGTCATGATTTAAAAATGGGCTGGCATGCATGTGGGTGGTATGGAAAGTTCAAAGAACAGACACATTTCTCAGAACATATTGTGAGGAAAGCGTTATGTCTAGTATGGCAAAAAATTCAAATGCAAACTTGTAAGAAAATTCCAGTATGGGTAGCACCAATAGACGCATTTACATTGAAATTATTGAATCAGAAGGGAGCTTTACTTACATATAAAGATTTGTTAACTAAAGATCAAACTATGAAAGATAAACAAGATCTAGAGAAACTGGGTCTAGCGACAGATTGGTGGTCAATGCTGAAACTAGAATCAAGATATAAAAAGGACAAAAATACGGGCTCTTTTGAGGGGAAAGTTCAGGTGGATGAATTACGGATTTATACGAAAGAAAATAATCAAAAAAATGTACACATACCTATTAGAGTATGATCTATTCTAGAGGACGAGAGGGTGAAGGAGACGATTGTAAAATGGGCACAAAACTTTGGCTACAATATTGATATTGATGACTGGACAAAAATGTGGAAAGATAATTATAAAATGATTAAACCAGTTAATCTTAGAGAAAACATCCTTAAAATGTTTCATAGATGGCATTTTACTCCAGTAAAATTGGCAAAAATGTCAGAAGGGATCAGTAATGTTTGCTGGAAATGTAAAAAAAATCCAGGGATTTATCATGTATGCTGGTCATGCGAAAAAGCAAAAAAACTTGGTTACAGGTTTGGGAAATGTCACAAGAAATCATCAGAAAAAACTAAGTTTTAAACCTGAAATATTATTAGTGAACATAATGCCAGAAATTATTGATAAGAAAATAAAATATAGTCTACTGTATATATTTACTGCAGCTAGGTTACTCTGGGCCCAAAAATGGAAGAATGGAGAAACACCAATGATGGATCACCTATTAAAGAACTTACTGGATATGGCTGTTATTTAGTGTTATTTCTATTTGGTTTTAGTTTTCAGTTCTGTGTGTTTGTATGTATGAAATAAGAATACTATAAAAATAAATAATTGCTAACACTATACATAGCATGGTCTCTGGCTCCCTCTAGTGGCCAGTTCTAGTAACTTCATCCTTAGAAATATATATTTAGGGGATTTTTCTTTTAATATTTTCAGACTGTGGATAAGTGAATCAGCAGATACTGATCTCGCAGATAAGGGGGTCCAACTGTGTACAAAAGCTTCAACTCCTACACTGAGCAGGGGGTTGGCCTCTTTGTTACGACCACAATCCCAATTTTGAACCCTTAAAACAGCATTAGAATCTTTTATATTTTATCAGTATAAAAGTCACTAAAGGAAATGTTGTTTTGTAAATTTTACTTTAAACCTTCCAGCTACAAATATTGATTTGCACAGATTGAAGCACTGAGTGCACAGATTAAAGCATTATAGCAGACTGGGTGAACAGGACAAAAAGTTGTAAGTACCATTATTATTCCAGTCCTTGCCCAGAAGACAAAAGGCTGTTTCATATGAAGGAAGAGAAGGAATAATATCTTGGCCCTGGCATTACCACCTAACATGCTAGAACACATTTAGTGTCATGGGATGAAGCGAACAGCATGGTGCTGTAAGAGGTTACACTACTAGTGTACCATTCGGCTCTAGGATGACAGCTGCTGAGGCTATACCTGTCAAGGATGAGAGTCACTGAGGGCATATTGTTACATGTAGTCAAGTCAGAATTAACTAAGAGCACCCCTAATAGGGCTTTCAAGGTAAGTGAGATATTTCAGGAGTGACTTTACCAGTTCTACACCCCCAGTGAGTTTCTATGGCTGAAGGACATTCGAACCTAGGCCTCCTGAGTACTAGTCCATCACTCTATCCACTACACCATAAAAACTGACTACTGTACATAGGAGCCAGACTATTCATCAATACAGGGCTCCTTCTGGGTGGCTCCACGGTGCTTGTATGTGAAAGGTCTTCTTTAACCCTGGGATGATTTGCTCAGTTCAACTCTAGGACCCTTCTACATGTGAGAACTGAGTTGTCCCACAATCTTTAGTTCCTTTTGCCAGCCTGGCATCGTTAGAAGTTGTGAAAGGGTGGCTACTGACACCAGAAACTGATCTAGAGTTGAAACAACTTCCTCGGATTTGGATGGAGAAAGTTGGGTGTCATCTACATACTGGTGACACCAACTCCCAAAACTCTGGACAACCTCTCCCAGCAGTTTAATGCAGATATTAAATAGCATAGGAGACAAAACAGAACCCTGAGGGACTCCGTAGGCCAATGGCTAGGGTGTCGAACACGAATCTCCCAGCACCACATTATGAATTACCCGAGGAAAGATCAGAACTGTCATAAAACAGTACAAGTCCCATCCCAGAGAAACAGCCCAGAAGGATACCATGGTCAATGGTACTGAAAGCCGTTGACAGGTCCAGCAGAACCAACAGAAACATACTCCCTTTGTCCAGTTTCTGGCACAGGTCATCCACCAAGTGAGAGGAAACTGCACAAGAGCCGTCAGTTTCTCAGGGCAGACCATCTTCATTGGTCCCCCACCCCTGTAGAGGGTCAGAGCTACAGAGTCTAAACCCCACCAGATAATAATCTGTTCATGACCAGGGAAATGCAGAGTTCTTCACACCACCATCTCCCCCTGTATGAAAAAATACAAAACAGGTCTAAACCAATTAATTGAGATATTACACCGACCAACATTCATTTTGCTGCCTGTCCTGTTACTTTGCTACCATTTAGCTTGTTAAAGTTAACTTTTATCTAACTTAGGTCTGTATAATTTCTATTGTACCCCACCCAGAGTAGAGACTTGCTAGATGGGCAGGATAAAAATCAAATCAAGAAAGTATGCCCGGCAGCGTGGGTTGGGCAGCAGACGCCCCTGGGCCAGGTCCGTGGTCCCCATGGAGGGCATGAAATCCGGAGCCACGGGGTGGCTCCACTGTGTTTGGGACATTTAGCAAGAGCAGCCACGTTCGTCTGTAGCTCGTTTACATCCAAACCAACAAGAAGTGTGGTGGCGCTTGGAAGTCTGAAGAGACGAGATTTGGCATAAGCTTTCCGGGCCTGTCGCCCACTTCCTCAGAGGCACGTATAGCCTGAATACGCAGACACGTATCCACAGGCGGGGAGGACTGAACCCCACGCCCCACACGGCCACGTGTACTCCGAGGTCTCTCAAACCAGCCTGCCCTGCCTCCATGCAGCTGAAAAGCTGGACTACAAGCCACCCAAGCGTCTAACAAACAGTATGTTAGTCTACGGTAGCCCTCGGCTCTTTGTTGGTTTTGCCGCGCCTCCACCCCCCACAATAAGTCTGTACCGTAAAAAAGGAAAGTGCTTCGAGCACAAACACAACTTGTGGGCCGGCAACCCTTTGCGAGGCGCCGCGTCCGCCACAGCGAGACACGCGGGGAAGAAACCCCCCCCCCCTTGCTTCCTTTTCCCTTTGCCCGCGGGCGGAGACGGCGGAGGGGGCCGGAGCAAGAGCGGCTGGGGCGGGGCCGCGCCACTACTACCGCCGCCGCCCGCCCGCCCCGCTCGCCTCCTTCCCTTCCCCGCTTTGCTTTCCTGTGGGGGCGGCCCTGCCTGCTGCTGCCGCTGCGCGGAACTGGCCCGGGGAAAGCGAAGCGCGAGCGAGGGGGCAGAAGGCGGGAGAGCAAGGCAAGGCGCGCGCTCGACGCAGCCTCTTCCCGGACTCGGGGTGCGTTGCGGGTCGGGAGGAGGGAACCGCCCCGCCGCCTGCCTTTCGCGATGTTGGGGGTCGCCGCTGGAGCGACGCACAGGTACGTCGGTCCCGAGTCAGCCGCTGACAGCGCCCCGCTTCTTCCCCATTCATTGCAGGCCACTCGGCTGCGGTCCGCCGGGTTCTCCCCTCCGGAGGAGAAAGAGGCGCTTCCCATCCTCGCGAACTCACTCGGCTGCCCCCCCCCCCCCAAACTCCCGCTCTGCCCAGGAATCGTCCCGAGGAACTTCCCGGGGCGGGGGGGGGGGGGAAGCTGGCCGCCGCCTCCTCCTCCTTCTCCCCTCGCGAGCGGAAGGAAGGTGGGGATGATGATGGTCTGAATGATGATCCCACCGCACCCTCCACCGCCGCCTGCCAGAGCCGGCGGAGGGCGCGCCAAGGTTGCTGTGGCGGCTGCCTGCCCGCCTGGCGGGACTTAAGAATGGGGGGCTGGGGGGGGGGAGGGAAGGAGGGCGGCTGGCTGGCTGCAGGGCGCGAGTGGGCGGCATCGCTGCGCTGGAGGGCGTTGCAGACTTCGGCGGGCCCTCCTCGTTCTCCTCCTCCTCCTCCTCCTCCTGCGTGGTAACTCGGCGGCGGAGCACAACGGGTGGGGGTGGGGGTGGGGATAAGGTGGCCAGCTTGTCCTCGTAGCCGAAACCTCGCGTTGGTCACGTGGAGAAAAGTTTGAAGCGGACGAGCGGGAGTTACAGGAGGTCCGGTCGTGGGAAGAGGGAGGGGACGCCAAGCATGGCCTCCTTCTAGGCTGGCTGGCTGGCTGGCTGGCTGGCTGTTCTGGGTTTTTGTGGACTCAGTTTACACACGCTGTTGCTGTGTGTTGGTTCCCCAAGTGATAAGCGCAAAGCGTGCCATCTGTCTCTCACATGCATCTATTCCACACGTTACAGTTTGCAGAGAAGGGTGCACTGGACGGAGGGCTGCGGCCAACTCGTGATGAGTTTGCCTCCATGATACTCCCTTCCCCCCCCCATGCATTTTTGTCCCAAACACGTTCAAACGTCTTAGGTGTATGCCTAAATTTACAGTGGAGGGATGGGAAACTCATGGTGCTCCAGATGTTGTAGGACTACAACTTCCATCATCACTGGCCATTGGTCACACTGGGTGGGGCAATAGTAGTTGGAGTCCATCAACATCTGGGTGGCCATGGATTGTGCAGTGCATGAAGCATGCAGGATGCATTTCCTCTACATGTTATGTATGATGGAAAAAGCCTGCATGATAATTTGGGAAAATTGTGACTATCTGTGTCTGTTTGCTCTCCATTGCAAATGCATCACTTTGTAAATCACCCCACAGAAATTATTAGTCCTTAAAACTTTGTGTCAGTCTATCTCACCTGATATAACCCTAGATATATTGTTGTGGTGTACAAGTAAATCAAATCATAATGTGCAGAATCCGGTTGCTTAGTTATGCTGACCTAAGTGCAGTGGAATAAATGGCAGCAGGAAATAGCTGCTAATTAACATATTGCCACTTTCATCCATTGTCCTGTAGTAGCTCATGCAAGTGGCAAGCAGTGACTCATTAGCTGGTGACAATCTGCCATGGTAATATCTGCCATTGCACATAACACTGTCATAGGTAACCAGTAAAATTGTGGTCAAACCTTTTTAGCTGTAGATTTATTTTAATCTAATAACTTATTTAGTAGTGCTTTAATATTGTATTATATAGTATTTAATGGAAGTCACGATAGACTTTGAAGCAAAGTAGGAAGATCAAAGAATAATCTGGTAAAATGGGGCTATTTGGATACAGGACAAGTTTTCTGTGACTGTGGAGAAATCCAATAAGCGCAGCACTTACGTGCATGCAGTTTATGCCCCACAACATGTACAAACGAAGATCTAGCAAATGGCCGAGACAATGCTATTGAAGTAGCCTGCTTCTGGTCAAAAATAGTCTAATAACATTTTAATTTATTCTTAATTTTACCTATATTTCAGATATATCTGTAATTTTAAATTATGCAACACTCTGATACAAAGAAAGGAAGGAAGTGTTGTTGTTTTTTAAAATATATATTATAAGCTACCTTGGGTCCCACATGGAAAAAAGGCAGAATATAACCAGTGGGGTTTGTCAAAAGCTCTGAGAGAGTAGGAAATTTTCTTTCTCTCTTAAAATAGGGCCAATCTCTTCTACCAAACATGGGATTCCTAGAAATCAGTACACACTCAGCACCTTCACACATTATGTGAACATCCTGTGTATGTTCTCCACAGCAAGCAAAATGTTAATCATAGGCAGGTCGTGACCAGAGCGGGAGGGAACAGCCACTGCCAAAATGGCAGAGTAAAGCCCCAATCCCAGTTCAGATTCTGCATTCCCTTAACACTTAAGTGTGTGTGTGTATGTGTCAGGGAGCAAGGCCCAACCAGGGCTCCTTAGTGCAGCAGCACAAGAGTTGTGAACTGTGAAGTAGCTCTTGGACCATGCACAAAGGGTTGTGCTTAGCATTCTAACCTGTGAGATGTTTTTCCACATTCAGAGTATAGACGGCATCCTTTTCACACAAAGCCCACACTTCTGTTTTGTGTATCGTTTACGCACTGCAGTGTTCCTTGGACCTTGAGTTGTTTCTCATCTTCTCCAGATTTCATGTGCTCAGAATAATTTCCTGTAATGCCTGTCTTGCAACAAAACAAAGGTGGTCTAGGTTTGTGGAGGGTAAGAAAATTCAGAATGCATGGCTAGACCATGGAATGCCTGCTATGCTGTATAACATTCACTTCCCACTTTTGAAACTGCCACATACAGTACACTTCCTTTAATACATACTTGGTAGTCAGTGGGGTAGTGATGCAGAGTGTTGTTTTTTTGTTGTTGTTGTAATTTTGAAGGGCTGATTGCAACCTACCAAGCATTAGATAGCTTCATCTCCACTTCTGGTTGTATCACAGATTGCAGTTTGCACTGTTTTTCCATTCACTGGAATTGCTGGAAAGCCAATAATAGTGCTGCTGATAGATCACCCAATCTAAAATTGGGATTGAACAATTCCTTGCTGGATCCCAAAAAAGTTAAAAGCAAGGCAAAATTTCGAGTCCTTCTTCAGGGAATGATCTTATACAAATTGGGAAACTGAGGAAGAAGCAAAACAAAGTCAAAGAAATTTGGCTGGATATGATACCATTGTTATTGAAAATGGACTGGCAAGGCAAGATTTTATTTATTCATTCATTTCAAATGTGTATAGCCCTCTCTATATATCACAGGTTTTCAGGGCAGGTTACAGAGCTGGTTACAGAGCCAGTGCTAAAGAAAGGTGTCAGAGTCTCTGCTTAGAAACTTTTTGTAATCTTTCTGATTACAAAAATAAATTTATGTGTGTATGAGTATGCACATATTACAAAATCAACGTATGAAGAAGTGTCCTGGAGGATTTAAAGCTTACCTTGCTTGTAACTTTCCAGTGTGGTCCAATAAATGAACAAAACTTTGTTCTTACACCTGGATCCTATGGCTGCTTTGATTTAGCTGTAAAATGGTTGCCTTGAGATGTGGAAACATGATCCTATCGGGTTGCTGAACTTCAGTTGTTCTCCTTGAAGAAGCTTATCAAAAGTCTGCTTAGCTGAATGTTTTGTGAGAAGAATTTTATTTGGCATGGCATAATAAAAGAAGGCACAGCCTTGATTTTGCAAGAGCTTAGCAGGACTGTTAAAAATATAACATTTTGGAGATCACGTGCTCATGGGGTCACCATAACTCAGAGGCAACCTGTTGGCATGTTAGAACAAAAAAGTAAGGTTGCTTGTGCCAGACTAAGTGGGAAAACAGCAGCCATTCTTGTTTTGTTCACCTGTAGGGGGAAGAGGTAGATATACTCAGTCTAACTTAATTATCAAATGGATTATGGAAATGAGGAGAGGTGGGTTGTCATCCCTCCTTGTGGTCTGTCATTCCATCAGTATCTTTTTAGCCTGTTTTGTCCTTTGTATCAGAGATGGATAGGAGGTCTGTGAAGCTCCAATGAAGCTTGAGAGGAGGCAAAACAGAAGATGATATGAAGGTCCATCACTTCCTTTTGATGCTAAATTTGCATGCTTCTCCTTACTTTATATGTTAACTGGATGGGCTTTCTGAAAGGTTAAGCCTCCTCCAAGGGAATAGGGATCAAATGAGTGTCTTCCATTGTTAATCAGGAAACGTAGAGTCAGTATCCAAACACAACTTTTATTAGGAACGGTTTACAACACTACTACGTTGATAAGTTCTCCAACATGCAGTAATGGGGAGTCAACTATTGTCCGATGTACAACACGGTTAAGGTTTACACTCTCTCAGCTACCCTTCTCTTGTGCCTTGAGCCAACCGATGCAGCCGCTGGAACTGTCTCTCTTTGTGCAGACAGCAGTGTTGATTTGCAGTTGAGTCTTCCCAACTAACCAATCTCTGCCTTAATGCCTGGCGGTGGGCTTCCCACAGCTTAAGTTCAGTCTTTGGGGCATCATTGGGCTCTTCCAGCTGGAGTTTAGACAGTCTGGAACATAATCTGCCAGAGGAGGGTTTCCTCCGGAGGCCATGAAGCCAACATGCATCCAGAACCTGGCTCATCATTTGCTCACTTAGGGGCATCCACCCAGCCCTCCATCTCCTCCACTTCCTGTCTGTCAACTGCCCCAACTCTTTCTCCAGTTTTCTTAATATTCCCTTCCTGGTGGGAACTTCCCACAGCAGGTTCTCTCCCACTTCCCCCCCCCCCTTCTTCCTTACTGGTTTCTTCCAGCCTTTTCTCCCTACTGGAGCACTGACTTCTGATTAGTGCCCTGGGGGAAGGATTCAGTCAGTGCCCACCCTGTAGCCTGGGGGGGGTGGGGTGTCGGACATGGAGGCAGATCCTTCCTGAACACCTTTGCTCATCTGCTCAGAGCATGTGAAAAACCAAATGTGCTGCTCTGTCTCATGAAGTTTTCTGTTTAATAAACATCACTTATGGTTTCATTAGCCAGCTTTTTGTAATGCTTGATATGTCTTCTTTCAACTAGAAAATAAAAGTCCAGTACACGTATGATAAATAATCAAATAGTCATTGTAAATTCATGATTTGTGTTGTTGTTACATTCTGCCATCAAGTTGCCCTCAACTTATGGCAACCTTATGAGTGAGTGATCTCCAAAATGTCCTGTCCTCAACAGCCCTGCTCAACTCTTGTAAGCTCAAGTAAGTGGGTTCCTTTAGGGAGTCAATCCATCTCATACTTGGTCTTCCTCTGTTCCTGTTGCCTTCAACCTTTCCAAGTATTATTGTCTTTTCCAGTAAATCTTGCCTTCCCATGGTGTGCCCAATGTATGGCAGCCTCAGTTTCATCATTTTTCTCTCCAGAGATGGTTCACAGGCTTGATTTGCTCTGGGACCTACTTGTTTGCCTTCCAGGGAGTTCAGGGTATCTGCAAAGCTCTCTTTCAAACGAATCTTTTTTTTCCCTGTCAGCTTTCTTTACTGTCCAGGTTTCACACTCATAAATAGTGTTTGAGAATACAATAGCATGGATGATCTTTGTCTCAGTGTCCAGTGACACATCCTTACACTTGATCTTTTCTAATTCCTCCATTGGGTGCCCTTCCTACTCTCAGTCCTCTGGTTTCTTGGCTACGGTGTCCATTTGGATTGATGAGTGAACTGAGGTATACAAAATCTTTCACTATTTCAATTTCTTCATTGTCTTCATTAAAGTTGTGTAGTTCTGTAGTCATGATTTGAGCATGGTAAAAGGCTCAGTTTCAGGGACTAGCAGAAGAGGTGCTAGAAGAAACACTTACTTTAAAAAGTACCTTTAAAAGTTATCCTTGGCATTAAAGTCTGAGGAAGTAAATTCTTACAGTCTGATTATAATGATTCTGTATGGGTGGTGTGCTGTTGAAGTAGTTCTGAAAAGCAGTAGTAAAGGTTAATGAGCCAGGGCATGAGATACAGTCATTCATTGGCAGCTTCCACCAGAATCCTGAAATGTCCTCTTCACTACTGACAGAACTCTGAGGAGAAAAATGTGGTGTACAGTCACCACTAACGTGTGTTGACTATAAATTAGTAGTTCAGAAATATCTGTCATTTGCATAGTCCTGTCTGGCCCATTCAGTGTTTCCCCCACTTTAAACAGTGAGAATTGAGCCCCCGGCTCAATTCCATGCAGGTCTTCACCCGAGCTCCAACCTCTCATAAGAGTGATCTTGTGGCACTGTGGGGAGCGCAAGGGGCGCTGGAAGGAGAGAGGAAAAAAGTAAATGGGCACTGTGGGCGAGAGAGGAAAGTGGCTGGGATAAGGAGGAAAGAGAGAGGAGACCAGGAGAGAGAGGAAGGGTTGGTAGAGGAAGAGAGTGAGAGTGAAGGAGTTGGCCTGCCCATTTTTGTCTCTGGCTCTGTACGTTAAAGGCTTCTCTCCCGTATACTTTCTTCATAGGTTTCCTAAAAGATGCCTCCCAAAGGCAATCCACCACTGGATTAAGTCATTCAAGAAAGGAAAATACTGTATAGGTCTATATATATTTGCATTCACCAGGCCAACCACAGTGACAACTTGATGAACTTCTGTTTTCTCCTTGGCCCCTTAGAATGGCAAAAAGAGGCAGGATAGTTCACTCTTAGCCAGCCTCTGGGAGGTGCCTCTCTTTTCTCTGCTGATGTATGGTTTGAGGAACACGCAGAGTGAGACATGAAAGTGGACAATCATGTGACTGACCACTCTTCCCCTAAAGCAAACACGTGGTCTATCTTAGTTACTCTTTTTGAGTAACCCTCCCTACTATGTTTCTGGAATCATGAGGATTATACACTTGATTTAAAAATTTTGATGTGATAGAATATGGTGATGCCAAATATTCCTGTCAATCTCAGGAAATAGATTGAATATATGTTGACTGAGAGTGTGTATCTCAGGAATAGAGTGGAAAAGTGTTTTTGGCTCAAGATGTTTTAAAGAAGGGAGATAGGAAAGCTACTTGTGGATTACTTGCTGCTGTCTCTAAGCATAGAGTTAAAAGGACTGGCATGCAAACCTGTCAGTCAGCAAGCCTTACTGGTCTGTTCTTTGCATTGTTTGTTTTCCTTGAATTGAGTGTTGGGGATAATGCGATGCTTCAAAGCTAGCCTCAGTCCTCTTGGGGTCATGTTGGGATCGTGAGAGCTACTAAAAGAAAAATCTTTCCTGTCTCTGTTGTTGAGCTAAGCATTTTGCTTCTCTCCCACACTCCCACATCCCCTGCATGGAAAACAAACCAGTTCTCATGAGTATAGTAGTTGTGAATCCAGGCCCACCTAGGCAGTGTCAGGAAAAACTGTAGTTAAATTCCTGTGAAAAATAGAAAATTCAAATTCTTGACAAATGAAACTACTTTTTTTTTTTTTTGCTTTGTTTTGTTTTCTTGTTAGCTACCTTGAGCTCTTTAGGTGAAAGGCAAGATATGAAGGTTTTCAATAAATAAATAAATACCTTTGAGTATCTCCCTTTCCTCTCCACCAAGCTATTAAGATAGTGACATCTGAAAGTTCTCTGTATTGCCCTTTGGCTATAAAATATTAGGGTTAAGGGATGTGACACCTTGTCTCTCTGTGTTGCCAAATCTTCAGCTGGCCTCTCTGGCTGCTCTTAGTGTTCTCTGAGCAGTGTAAGGCTCCATTTGTTGATTTCTCTGACTCAGATAGATGCACAAGAGCAACTCCTGTTGTTATGTTTGGTCTGTTGCAGACTATATCAGCCAGAAGCTCTCATGAGGTGAGACTCCTAATTCTACCTGTGACATTGACATGCAGTCCTAGAGTTTACTCAAAAGTCAGGCCTATCAGAGCTTGCTTCATGGAAGAGTGTGTGTAGGATTGAAGTTTTGATGTTGTTCTGCATGTAGGCGCCTTTGATCCTCTTCTAAACTAATGCTGCATGCTTATCACTGGTTGTGAAGCTCCTTGTGTAACTGGAAGGACTTATTTATGCTTTAGTTTATATCTTACCTTTTTCTTTATGAGGTTGAATACATGATTCCCCTCCCCAACCTTATCTTCACGTGCTCTATGAGGTACATTAGGCTGAGAGTTGGTGTCAAGCCCTAGGTCCCTTAGAGAGTTTCATATGAAAATTTGAACCTAGGCCAGTGCTCTTACCACACTGCCAAACTGGCTCAGCAACAGACTTTGTAGCTGTAGTGAGGAGGGTTATGATGCTGGCATGTAACATCATGAGATCAGGCAGACATGTGCATATTACCAGTCGACACAGCATGGCAGCTAGGTCAGCAGTCTTGGACAGGCGGCGAAAAACTGCTATTGAGCCTCAGGTAGGGCTTTGTACAATGTTGGTGGGTTATTTTCAGCACATTGGTCATGAAGGTTGTGTATTACTGGGGTAAGGAAATAGAGGTTCTTCCTGATACATTATATGCAAATTGGTCTTTGTAGCATGGAGGTAAAAACAAGAAATTTCATTCTGAAAAGCAGTAATAGCTCTTGTGGCATCTTATTCAGCAACAGATCTATTGTGGTTTTCCTTTTGTGGTCTCAAAACTCATGTTCTTTAAGTGGCACCTAAAATATTGCATCTGTTTTTATGAATTATTATGGTTAGACTCTTGTCTTGGGTCCCCCCACCCTTCTTTTATTTTTGACTTTAATTTTTTGACTGGTGATTGTACTTCTCAAAGTACCACATTTGGAGGGGGAGATGTCATGCCATATTTCTCTAGCATAACTGCTAGCCATATCAAGATTGTTTCAGATGTTGAGCATGGCAGTGAAATATTTGAGACATTTGTGCATGGGGATAATATGTTTGAATGCATCCCTCTTGTGGTGGAATTTTCTAGCTGATGTGAAATTAAGCCCATCAAAGAGAAAGCTAGACTTAAAACCTTCTACCAGATAGCCTGCCTTTGTGCAGAGAAAAGGAGATTTTGTGGAATGTAAACCACGACCACCCCACTCATAGCTGAGATGGTACATCCCCAAGAGGACTGTACATTAGTCACTGCTCATTCGCTTAATTGGCTCTTCCTTAAAACTCTTTTTGCAGTCATGCCAAAGTCTGATGACACTTCTTTTAAAAGAGAGAGAGAGAGAGGCATATTTTTACAGCACTGAGGGGTGCTTGCCTTTTTTTTGAAGGATAAAAATTAGAAACTTCATCAAAAATCTTCACTTTGAGATGTCTCAAAAATCAAAATCACCAGAGTTGGAAGACAAGTTCAAGGAGCTCTCTCTTTGTTGAGTTGTGGTATGTAGTACTGGAGAAGAGATAGATAATGGATCTGTATCCAGATGTAACTTAAAGGAAGCTTAGCAGTCTGATTGGGAACACATGGCATAGTCTTCCAGCCAGCAATATACAACTGTACTGGAACTGTGGTTGGAGAAAATAAGCAATATTTCATTTTCAGTAGCGTGAAATATTTCTGAGGATTTATTTTATATTGATCTCTTGTGTTGTAAATTTAATAAAAAGTATATGTTTGCCATAACCAAGGTAATCATTAAGAGCTTGGAAACACTACTTTTTTTCGTCACAACTCCCAAAATTTCACAGCCATAATGACCAAAGCTTGGCAGTTTTTCTGTTTTGATTTACAGTTCACATAATTCCCTAGCCAGGGGGAATTCTGAGAGCTGTGTTTCCAAAAAGTAACATTTCCAAGGTCTGGTCACAGTGCTAGAAAGACTGCTGGAGGGACAACAAATGCTAAAACACTTGAGAAGGATATTTTTATGTATTAAAATGCAGGAGATGCTGTGAAATCCAAGTCTTGCCGTCAATTAACTTCAGCCACTATTGTTGTAATGGTTGGAATGAAAGTTTCTGGGTATTTTCATTGTAAGCAGCAAAACCCAGGACTTGGGATTTGAAAGAAGCCTGCCATTTGTAGCCTAGCATTTGTTCAAATGAACTCTCTGTGACTTGGACATTTGTGAAGAAATTCTGTTTAAAAGAATATTCATTCTTGAAGTCCATGCGCTTGATTTCTGGTTTACTTCATGCTTGTCCTGGTTGCTGGTTTACACCATGTATGGTGATAATGGGAGAGAAGTTACCATAATTGGGTCCTGTAGAGTTCTAATGCTTTGTTTCCAGCCTACTGATAGTTAGAACTGTCTTTTTTGACACACAATTGACCATCAGAGATCATAAGATTAAAAATGTGGCCTTCTTCACACCACACTTACTGCTTTGTTGTAACTGATGCACATGTACTGGGTGTGGACAGAGGGCAGTTGGGGTGGATTTGCATTTATGCATTATTACCCTTTCCTTTTCTGCCCTTATGCCCCCCACAGATGACATTTAGACTGTAAAGTATAGGGACAAAGTCCTGCCTTTCTTATTGAGGAAGGTCTTTGGCAAAAGGTCCAGTGCTATACCACCATACCCTCCTGAACACACTCATTTCACCTGATTTTGGAAGCTAAGCAGAGTCGGGCCCTTTACATAGATTTAAATCTAGTCTTACTGAGTAGTGATTTAAATTGTGATTTAAATTGATTTAAATCAAAACCATCCTGGTGGACCTTGTAAGTATTTGGGTGGGAGACCATAAGAGAATATCAGAGATGTTCTCGTAAAGCTAAGAGGAAATCAGGCCTAAAGTCCTGGAGAGCTGCTGATACTGAGCTAGATAAACCAGTGGTCTGTCCCAGTATAAGGCAATTTTTATGTTCCTGTATGTCTCTTGATTGTGTCACTCTGTACATCCTTACACACGGATATGTCCTATAAATAATAGTGATAAGAATATTGCCAGTGGCCAAGGGACCTATACCACATTGCATCCTCAGCTTCAGGGAATGTAAATTTAGCTTTAATAGTGCAGCCGTTTCCTAGAATACCTGGTACTTGCCTTCTGAGCAAAGGTTTTGACACATCTCTCCCACCAACCTTCAAAATGCAGTTTTTTGTGTGTTATGGCAGCTCTAATTGGGGTTTTCAGTGTAAACTAAACATTTAAAGTGTGTTTTTGCTGTTGCCATTTCTTTCTCCCATGTGTTTTCATGGCTGAGAAGTTATTTGAACCCAGGTCGCCTGAGTTTTCGTCTGTCACTCTATCGGCTGTACCACACTGGCTTCCAGTACAGTTTTACAGTTTTAATTTAAGTGTTCACACAGGAGAGTGTTGAAAAGATCAATATTGTCGTTGCTGCACAGAAAGTGGATACACAGCATGACTGACAGTTTCTCTTCATGGTTTGTGGTAAGCTTGGGAGCCTTCTGTAGCACACAAGCACATTGCCCTATGTTTAAAACTGAACAGAGATCCAGGAGGAGCTAGACCAGTGATGGCAAACCTTTTTGAGCCCCAGTGCCCAAACTGCAACACAAAACCAACCACGACCGTCCCCAAGAGTCCCACTCCTCCGGCTGCAAAACCTCCAGCCACCTGTCCAGGACACGCCCCGCTCTGCCTCCGGCTGCAATCCTTAAAGGTGCAGGTGGCAGGAGCCAGGTGTTTCCATACCTGGTGTCCAGGGGTGGTGTGGTGGCCGTTGCCTTCTTGGCTCTCCCTCCCTTCCCAAGACCTCTTCCCGAAATCCAGGATCGTAGGACGGGTAAGTATTTTTCAATGGAGACTTATGGCTTGAGTGCCCACAGAGAGCACTCCGCGTGCCAGCTGTGGCACGCGTGTGCTATAGGTTCGCCATCACTGAGCTAGACCATCATTTAAGGTTCAAGATGCACGGTGATGTTTTTAACACATATTTTACTTTATTTCTGGTAGGTTTTTGCCATGAGTTGTTGGTGTAGGATATATTAGTCCAAACAGTAGAATATTTCAATTAGAATGTCATTTTTCGGCAGTTGACAAATTTCCTAGCTTTTAAAAACAGTTCATGATTTATGTGTGTTGAAATATGTTTCCTTTGTAATTTAAGTGTGGTGAAAACTGATTCCAGTTTTGTACGCAGTACTTTCTTGAGTCCTTATCTGTATCTGCATATAAAATGAGCATCATTAGCATCTCTAAGAGATGTACTACAAATAAACAGATATCAATTACACTGTGTAGGTATCCTTCAGTCTCGAGAGACTATGGTAATGTGCTCTGAATAGAGGTCTTGGAACAGCGTCTAGTGTAGCTGAGGAGGCCAATTTGAGATTGACAATCCCTTCCACACTGAAGACAAATACAATCTGTCCCCTGTCCAGCTCCCTGATTTTGCTGGTTTCGGGACTGCCTCTTTGCCTCGGCCTGCTGGACAAGTGTCTCTTCAAAATGGGAGAGGCCATGCTGCACCGCCTGCCTCCAGACTGAACGCTCAAATGTCAAAGTTTCCCACCTGTTGAGGTCCATTCCTAAGGCCTTCAGATCCCGCTTGCAGATATCCTTGTATCGCAGCTGTGGTCTCCCTCTGGGGCGCTTTCCCTGCACTAATTCTCCATACAGAAGATCTTTTGGAATCCGACCATCAGCCATTCTCACGACATGCCCAAGGCAACATAGACGTCGCTGTTTCAGTAATGTAGACATGCTAAAAATTCCAGCTCGTTCTAGGACTACTCTATTTGGAACTTTGTCCTGCCAGGTGATGCCAAAAATGCATCAGAGACAACACATATGGAACGTGTTCAGCTTCCTCTCCTGCTGTGCACAAAGGGTCCAGGACTCGCTGCAGTACAGGAGTGTACTCCAGACACAGGCTCTATAGACCTGGATCTTGGTATATGCCGTCAGCTTCTTGTTAAGCCATACTCTCTTTGTGAGTCCAGAGAACATGGTAGCTGCTTTGCCAATTACAATTAACATGTTAATCTAGATGTTTGTTTGTAGATTGAAACTGCTTGATCCATTATATTTTGACAGATTTGTTTATTTGGCCCAGTAGTTCCACTGAATTCAAGATTTAACTATATATCCAATTACAGTTAGCTATACTCTGGTCTGTCTCCTGTGTGATCAGCTAAACATTCAACCTTGGCTAAAATTTAGATTTTTATTTGCAATGAAATGAAAACTGATGGTGCAGGTCCTTAAACTATGATTAAACTATGATTAAAAAATTAGAAGCGGGCTTCTGGAATGTATGCTTCTTTTCCATCTTGAATTCCCTGCTACCTTAAGGAAGGGAGTGGAAACTGTTCCTTCAGATTACCGTATTTTTCCGTGTATAAGACACCCCCATGTATAACACACACCACTTTTCTAACCCAGAATTTCTTTCTTCACAAGAAAGTGGAGGGGGAAGGCAGCGATCAAAACACTTTTATTCCCGCTTTCCCCCTCCTCTTTCTTGCGAAGAAAGTGCTTTCCCCCTCCACTTTATTTGGAAGAAAGTGGAGGGGGAAAGCACTTTCCTCACTAGAAACTCACTAGAAAGTGGAGGGGGGAAAGCAAGAATCAAAGCACTTTGATGATTCCTGATTTTCCCCTCCACTTTCCTCGCAAGAAAGTGCTTTCCCTCTTCATTTTCCTCGCAAGAAAGTGGAGAGGGAAAGCACTTTCCTTGCAATAAAGTGCTTTCTTGTGAGGAAAGTGGAGGGGAAAGCAATTCCTTGTGAGGAAAATGGAGGGGGGAGCACTTTCTTGCAAGGAAAGTGGAGGGGGAAAGCAGGAATCATCAAAGCGCTTTGATTCCTGCTTTCCCCTTCCACTTTTTGCAAAGAAAGTGGAGGGGGAAAGCACTTTCTTGTGAGGAAAGTGGAGGGGGAAAAATACACGGAAAAATACGATATGTTGGATTCCAACTCCTGGCAGCCCCAATCAGTAGAACTGCTTACTAAATGAAAATCTGTGGTCGTATTAGTTAAGACTGAACTGTCTGGGTGGTGATACACCAAATCTTTATACTGGTTGTGAGAAAAGTACTGTGTACCTTTAAATAGACTAACCACTAGGTTTTATCTTCATCAAGTGCTTTAGATCCAGCATTTGCCTCACTTTATATTTCTGTGTAAATTCAGGGATATTTAAAAATTAAAATAAATTATCAGCTTTACTTGGGTACCGTTATTATTCACCACATGAAATAAATGGAGTGGTTAAATTGGAACTCATTCTTATTCTTGGTCAAATTGCCAGCCCACCATCTTCAGTGAGAGAATGTGATGCTTTCCATTGAGGATTAGGCAGAAACAGGCAAAAACAAAAGAAAATAAAAAATAAGGAAGGCACAACTGTTGTGGCACCTGAAAAACCAACTGCTACAATTTAATGTGAGCTTTTGTGGACAGGCTCACTTCCTTAGACTTCCATTGAGAAGTGCCAGGAGGATGCTTGTAATTCTGTGTCTCAGTCCTGAACCCTATTTCATAGCAAAAATGGGGAAGGTTACTTTATCAGACTGCAGCTCCCAGAATATCCCAGCCAGGGTAATGAGTGTATCTGATTCTTAGTTAAGAGATTGACCGCTTTGAATCTGCACTGGATTTTACTGTAGTGTATCAAATGTTTTGGTTCTGCACTTTGGTCTACCCAAATAATTCTAAATGCATAATAGGGAAAAGGGAGTAGCAAAACATCATATATTCAACTATATATATATATATAGGTTTTAGGTTACAACAGAACATGGTTCCTTCCTAGCTAGCTTTTTAGTTAGCTCTATTGCCCAAACATGTAGCCAGAATTTGGAAAATTCATAGCTGCAGGCCTTGCTTCTTATTAATTTCCAACCCACATGTAAGTATTAGTGTGGCAGTCTTGACATGGTGTGGCTCATGACAGATGTGGGTGAGGCAACAGTAAACCTCTCACAGAGTTCCTTGTGAAACCAGTGAGCATATCATTTCCATGGGTGGTGCTAGCTGTCAAAGATGAGGGGCGTCACAGTGCTTATGATGGTTTTCAAGGCAATTTAAAATTAGTGTTCTCCTTCCAAAGTATGCTTAGTGTAGCAATTAGTTTTCATTTTTTTTTAAATTCAGTGATCGGTGCTATAGCTGTATATTTTCAGAAGGAGCCTCTTTTTGCTATTGTTGGTCATATGGGTGGTATAGAAATTACATAAATAAAATAATAAAATAAATATTGTTATTTCACATGCATTACATCTGAAGCCTAGTTCTTGTCCAGGTGCTAAACCAGTGGTTTCCAACTTAGGTCCCCAGATGTTCTTGGACTACAGCTTCTTGAAATCCTGTCTAGCACAGCTAGTGGTGAAAGCTTTTGGGAATTTTAGTCCAAGGACATCTAGGGATCCAAGGTTTGGAACTACTGTGCTAAACATTAACAACAACAAACAAACAAACAAACAAACAACAACAACAATGTGCCGTCAAGTCAATTCTGACTTATGGTGGCCCTTTCCACAGTTTCTTAGATATAGAGTACTTAGAAGTAGTTTACCATTCCTTTCTTCAAGGGGCATCCTGGGACTGTGCAGCTTGACCAAAGCTACACAGGCTGGATCTTTTCTTTGGCAGCACAACAGAGAATCAAACTCTCAGGCTCTGACTTCTCACTGAGCTATCTCACATATCAGGGATGAAACATAGGTTGTCAGGTTTTCCATGATTGAATGATTCCTGGTGCAAAAAAGCCCAACCTTCTTCCTTGCACATGGATTTTCACCTGAAAGGATAACTTGTAAAATCAGAAACTCCCCCCCACCCCCCAATATATGGTATTCAGCATCTGTATGTGTGCCCACATATGTGTTTGGAGGAGCATTCAGTAATTTTAGCCCATGGTGAAGACAAGGCGGTTGGAGTTTGGGTGTATGTCCACATTTAATTGCTACAGAGTTTGATGTTAAAGAATTGTATTAATAGAAAACTGCTTGATCCTAATTTTGGTAGAAAGCTTTTCTGGGGCAAAAAACAGATAAGGAAGATACAACCGCAGTTTTTTGACTTTGCAGGAAAATGGCTCATATTCAAATATGCACACTATAAGAACATGTTTTCTTTCTCCAACCTCTTCATTCAAGAATTCCTTCCATAGCTACTGTCCAGGGGCTTGTGCCAAGCTTGTGGCTTGCTAGTAAAAAAGGAGTAAAATGAACAACACCTTCCCTTTTCTTCCAGTTGTTCCTTTTTAGTGAATTCCAGAGTGGGTGTTCCTGTGAGGAATGGGGCTCCTCCTGCTCCATGTATTGGCAATTGTTGCTACATTCCAGTACTTGGAGGCTTTGGAGGCTCATTTAGCTTTTTAAAATACTGCTGATTGGATACAGATCGTGACATTAAATGTTAATAGACTGACTCATTCTTGACTGGCACTGATTTTCAGATTTTACACTAACAGATAGGAATACTCATGGCCAGCCCAGGATAAATAGTGTCCTTTGTGAGATGTTCCTTCAATGCATCCCGATGGTCTAGTTTGCAGGGTAAGGCTGTGGTTACACTGCTGCAGTTTGATTTTCAGCCTGTATTATGGTTGAATTCATAGTTTGTAATCATACAGGGGCTGTGGATTGATTCGGGAGTTCAGTGTTCACACTTGATGCGATGCAATTCACATTCCAGCCCACAGTCCCCTTTCTTTCCTTCCTTCCTCTGGTCCCGCCTCTGCCGATCTTTTTATGGTTCACTGTCAAGCCACTTGGTTTTGAAAGTGTTCAACACTGTTGTGAAAGAGATGTCATCATTCCAAAGTTCTTCTTAATATGTGTACAGAAATACCACATTCCACAAGAATGTCTTTGATTTTGTCTGGATTGCTTCTGTTTTGTTTGTAATTTTTTGTTAAAGTTTTCTCATCCAGAAATGATCTAGTGCTAAACTGGTATATCAGTAGTAGTGATTTATTGCTGCTCTCATATATGTACAAAAAATTAAAAATGGAAGACAATTGGGGGAAAGACTGTTGGGGGGGGGTGTTCTGTGGCCCTGAACATCACTCCCTAACTACTATTTCACCGAAACACCACCCACAGATACTTTACAAGAATGAATAAACTGATCACATGGGAAAAAGTCCATTCAGATCATTCTGTCTTGAAAAAAGTAGAATCCCTCAATGGCAGAGAGAAAAAAGCAGCATTGGGAGCAAAAAAAAAAAGGTTGGATAGGTTTGAATCAGCCTTTTTGCATTGTGTGATTAGGGGGGGGAATTCAAATTCATCATTTTTATAATCAGAGCAAATCCCACAGTATTTGACCGTGTAGTTGCAGCCTCAGTCAGCGGATTTGTGAGGCCTGGGAGTGGTGTGGTGTCAGAGGTCCTACTCGCATAAAGAAGCACATATTTGTGTGGGCAAAGATGGGAATGAGAAGTGAGAATGAGTAGATGCACCAACTACCTGTGCTCCTCCTTGCCCTGGGATCAAGCAAAATGCTAAATATGCTTTATCTTTTTTCTTTCATAAGGATGAGGGCATAGAGATTGGGTTGTGCTTCTCTTGAGTACCTACTCCTACTCCAAATTCCAGTCTCTTGGGGGCAGTGCTTCTTTTTGCTTCTTGGGGCTTAATCTCATAGTTCTTTGGGTTGTCCCTTTCAGTTGACCCTGTCTATTGCTCACAGGAAGGATTCTTCCTTAAAGGCCTGACCTCCACCCATCCCTACACCTTTCCCTGTGGCAACAGCTAGAGGAAATTATTTTCAGTGGCACTAATCTTAGATGTTACTCATTGCCTGAATGAACTGTTTCTTTGGTGCTTCTGGAATTCTTTATGTGGCAAGAACTAGACACCCCACTCCTCCCATCTTTCTTTATACCTTCTTTTCTGCCTTACCACTCTTATCTCTCTTGCTGCCCAGATATACATAAAGATTTTATGTGACCATGATTGGTTTGGACATCCAGCATGGATAAAGTGTCAGACTAGAATTTTGGAGCTTGGAGTTGAAATCCGCACTTGGCCACAGAAACTCATGGAAAGTACGCCATTGGTAAACCACTCCTTGAACATCTGGCACACTTCAAAAACAACATTAACAACATTTGTTTATAAGTTAATAAGCTCTCTCTCTCTCTCTTTCTTTCTGCCATAAGGATTCATTTTACAGCCAGCCAGGTGAAGTTTGACCAAAGTTTTCAACAATCACTTGAACATCAATTTAGTACCTATCCTATTTCATACACAACTTTGTAAAATAGTTACTTCATCTTGGCTGGGGAGAGGTCCCTTTATGTTATAATTATATATTGAGATTTAGGATAATCTTATACTCCTAATATATCAATTTCTCTTTCTGTGAAAATCTTAAACAGAATACAGTACCAAGAAGCATTGAGCAACATGGGTAAGTTAGGGTTTCTCAAGAAAACAATGTTGTCCAAAAATGTTGGGGAAGTGGACAAGTGGAAGAGATCTAGAGACCCTTGTACCATAGCAGAAATTCCAGATGGGTCTCTGTTTAACAAGGAAGTATTTTGCCCCATACCAGTTAGCAAACAAAATATATGTCAGTCACTTGAACCAGCCTTAGAGATGAGAATAAACTGGCTGGTCATCCAGGGTGCCGAGCTAAAGGGGCTGCCAAGCTGAACTGCGAGTGGGCACAAAGCTGAGCTCAGGGCCTGTGTTTGTTTCATATGCTATCTGCAATGAGCTGCCAAAATACAGGAGCTGTAACAAAACAAAAAAATATTAAAAGTAAATGC
This sequence comes from Intellagama lesueurii, assembly GCA_037013535.1. NCBI lineage: Eukaryota > Metazoa > Chordata > Lepidosauria > Squamata > Agamidae > Intellagama > Intellagama lesueurii. Next base: position 99,007,017 of record JBAJHW010000003.1, read on the forward strand.
TGGGATAGTTCTGCTTTGTTGCAAAAGAAATAATACAGCCAGCCATGAACTCCCATCATCCATCCTTGCAACGTGCTCTTTTTTCATCATTGTCATCTCAGTAGCTCAAGAACACATCTATTAGGGTCCATTTTTTGCAGCTGTAACAGATGAAGAGTGGCGTGAATTGTGGCCATAGCTATCTCTTTCAAAGCTTAGTGAGGGTTTTTGCTTTTTTGTTTTGTTTTGCCATGTTGGCATCATTTTGTGGCAAGACTGTTGTGGATAATATACTGCGAATATAGTATCACATCTACTGCTTGGGTGGGGCCTTCAGTAAAAACATGTCATTGCTGTTCTAAGTGCTGTCACCTCAAAAACATCTTTTCTGTGTTTTATAGATGTGAGTAAATGTGAGTTTGTGTCTGCTTGGATTTATCATCACATTAAAAAAAAGAGAGTTGTTCCTGCATAGTGTCTACAGTTAAATGAACTGTGTTCAAAAAGAGAAGTGATTTTTATGTGGTTTGTTCCCTTTTGCAAATGATTGAAATATGAATGTATTTTATTTTGTTTTTCATTTCTTGCACAATTACAGATCACTGTAAAGGAAGAAACAAGGAAACAGATTTCCATTGTGGGCTTAAGAAAATCTGATGTTGCAATACTTCAGTTAGGGAAATTAGGATGAATGGGTGTGCTTACAGATGAAATATGTTATAGCCCAAAGGAACAGTATGACTAAGAGAACGTCTATCCATATGAAAGAACTACATCTGTTTTGTTTTGACTTCATAAAGTGAAAGAGGTTTGGGTAGGAGCAATATAATAGATGGCAGGTTTCAAGCTAATTGAGTCATACCCATAAGTTGCCGTTGCACAGTCTAAATGATCCACTGTTTACGGGCAGATGGCTTTAAAATCATTTGCTTCCTATTCCAAATTGAAAATAATCCTCTACTAGCACTGTTGTTGTTATTAAACAGAGTTAGTAAGCCAGTTGAAATAATTCTTCATTAATGCATTCGTACAGATTTTTATTATTGTGCCTTTGTTGTTGAACTTTTATTAAGCTGCCTGCTCTTTGTTGGGAAGTTACTTTGGGTAAGGGTTGACTCCGATATTTGCAAATACCTGTATATGTAGGATGATGTCACAGTTAATTTGACAGATCCCCAGGAATGCACACAGAGAAATAGCAGTCTTCAAGGTTTAAGGTTCCCTCATCAATCTACTTTTTGAGAAGCTGCCTGATATGTTGGGGACTCTTCCCTGGTATTTGTGCTTACCTGATACCAGCTGTGGACAGCTGGGAAGCTGCCATTTTAATTGCCTGATAATGCCCCAAGGTGTTGACATAGCAAGTCTCTAAGTCGTTGTGGAGAAGTGAAAATAGGGGCACATAGCCCAAGGCAATCATTAATATGGCTACAGAATGTGAGAAATATCACTCTACCCAGGTTTACCCAGCAGGCCGAGGCAAAGAGGCAGTCCCGAAACCAGCAAAATCAGGGAGCTGGACAGGGGACAGATTGTATTTGTCTTCAGTGTGGAAGGGATTGTCACTCTCAAATTGGCCTTCTCAGCCACACTAGACGCTGTTCCAAGGCCTCCATACAGAGCACGTTACCATAGTCTCTCGAGACTGAAGGATGCCTAATCAGGTTTACCAGGTCCCAATGCTGAGCCTTTACAGAGTCCATACTGTGAGTTCTGGTCTTCTGTCCATTGTTTTTACTTTGCCTCTAGTGCAGTATATATTTAATGCTACAATTCTGAGAGTGGGTAGTATCTAATACCATCTCTTACCCTTTCCACAAGCCAGAGGTTCTTCTGTCTTGTGGGATGCTTACCAATAAGCTACCAAGGTTTGCCCGAGACGATCTGTGCCAAGACCAGCTCTCCAGATCTTTCTGACTACAGCTCCCATAAACCCTGTTCCATGAACATCCCAGTTGATGTTTTGTGAGTTGGTATCCAAAACATTGGACGGGCTGGAAGTTCCCCACCTGCAGGATTCTCTGTTGGTGCTTAGCCCTATTGAGTAATATGGTATGTGGAGCCACACATATTCCAAAGAGTAGGCTAGCCCCTTCTTTCTGTTTTCGGTTTCAACACATGGAAATGACAATCTGAAAAGGAGATTGCTGCTGTAATCAAGCAGTCACTTCATGTGAGGCTATAGCCCTGTTTATTTTTTCCTAGTTCATGTGGATCATGTGGAAAAGCTACATGGATCCAGCATCCTCCCCCTTTTTGGACTGTTGCTTTCATGTTGAAAGCAGTGACAGGGGGTGTAAGGCTACTGTGCCCTCTTCAACAATTGTGGTTGCCATAATTTGGTCATTACCAAATAGAGCTCTAATCAGGCAGCCATAGGTTACAGAATACATAGGACCTCAAAAACCAGCACCTTACCTGGTGCAGTGTCACCTTGCATCTTTCAGTTGTTTCATAAGACATAAAAACATTTTTTTTGTTGTTGTTGTTACTTCAATTTATATGCTCCCCCATAGTGCTGGATTACTCTCTGGGCAAGTTACATCATAATTATGCAAGCAGTACTTTGCCCCCCAGCAATCTGGGTACTCATTTTACCAGCCTCGGAAGGATGGAAGACTGAGCAAACCTTGAGCCACCTACTTGAACCCATTTAGAAACCCCAGACCCACTGATGATGCTCTGTAACCCTCTGATAGTCATTGTGTCTTCTTAGCATGTCATTAGACACCAGGTAGGAAATGGGGAGGGTGGAATGCAGTTGGAAACTGATAGATGTGCAGTTGGAGAAACAGAGAAAAACAATAGACAGGTTATGTGGATCTGTTTATTAATAATTTAAATAGCAGGCAGTGCAGCATAATTCCCAATTGGACAATTTTAGCTCCAACTGCATGCTTAAAAAACCCTGATGTGTGCGAGCGCACACGTGCGCACATGTAAAATATGAGATCTGTGACCAAGACTATACACACGTTACTTATTCAGATCTGTTTCCTGCAACAGTCTCTCCTCCTTTCTTCCTAGTGAGGCTCTCCCAGCAGAAAGGGTAAGCAACAGAATGTAAGGGCTGGGGGACGAGCAGTTTGATTGGAGTAATTAAGAATGAGAAGGGGTGAGGTAATTTGAAGAAGGAATATTTGGAAGTCTTCTGGAAATATTTTTAGAAATTATATATAGAATGAAAACTTTCTCGGGAGAAGCTTGTGTAATGTATTGAGAAAAATTTTGGCATTAAACTTCAAGAGATGTATAAAGATTTGAGAGAGACCTCTTCTCTGGAAGCCAGGCCACAGACCAAGGCACCCAACAAGAACCCTTTGGATAGGCAGGAAGGAAGCCTCCAGTGAGCCAACTGTCCATGTGTTCTTGGCAGAGGAGTGGGAGGAAGAGGTAAAGAGGACCCCCTCCTTCAGTAAGGCCAGACTCAGTACGGATGTGGCAGATCTGATAGGGTCAAGCTTGCCTGGGAAGAAAGTGGCTGAGCAAAGTAACTGAGGTCTCACTTCATCTCGGTTAACCAGGCCTTCTTGTGCTTACTTGTACACAAGCACACAGAGAGTGAGCGAGAGTCCCTTCATTGGCTGCTGTCTTAATCGAATCTTCTTTTCCATGACAAATAGCAGTTGTGGGGGTAAGAATGGATTTTGTGCTCGCCTACCATTGTGTGTCTGTGCACGTATGTGCATGTCTGTATATATAATACATGTATATACGTATGTATGTACACATCATTTATATCCCAGCTTTCCTCCAGGGAGTTCAAACTGGCATATATGCTTTCATGTTGTCCATTTTATGCTCACAACACCCCTGGGAGGCAGATCAGGCGTAGAGAGCATGAAACTTACTGGTGCAAGGTCAGCCAGTGAGTTTCATGACCAAATAGGTATTTAAGCCCAGACCTCCTGAGTCGTAGTCCAGCCTTCTCACTGCTACTTGTTTTTCTGTAATTAACTTAAAAAATATACAGAGACGTATCTCTGTCTATATACGCTACATATACATTGTCATGTTTAGTTTGGGCATTGACAAGCAGCAGGTCACATCACTTAATATTAAATGTAACAAGCATAGGTCTAATAGAAGGAAATGCTCTAAAATGAGGAGTAGAGTGGTGAAAGAACTATGGCATATCTTACTCCCTTGGAGCCTCCCTCCTTTTCCTTTTCAAGTTCTCTTCCATTCTCTTTCCTTCTGTTGTCATGCTGATATATTTAGTGCCATAACCTGTGTTATGTAGATTGTGGGTTAATTAATAAACTATCCCCTCCCCCAGAATTTTTGCTGTTAACCCTTAAGTAGTACAGTGAATGTCTCTTAATGACATTTTGTTTGTGCTATTACCTTCACATGCACAAAACTGGATAATTTAGAAAGTACTATAAATATTTCAGCAGATTGCACTTTAACAGAGTAAGCAAATTAATTGTCTTTGCAGAGAAACATCCTGTTTTGGTATCTGATCAATTTCCTCCAGGGCTCTTGGATAAAAACGTTAAATTTCTTTTTCTTCAGTATCTGTAGTTGGATCATAGACTTGATTGATGGCTACACTGATAGGCTTTCCATCAATTCTGACGGATGTTATTGGGCGAGACTTTGCATGATAACTTCTAACTGCTTGTTGTTACTGACTGCTAACATCTGTCCTTATAGCTGGAGCCACACCAACCCCTTAATATTCAGTAAGACTCACCACCTGGTAAGTGTGTTTAGAGTGGCAGTCTTGATTCCATTCCTTGGTTCCCAGTAGCTATGAGATGGTGTAAAAGCTGGCAGGAAAGATCTTGGGTTCCATCTGCTGGTGGGAAAATTGATAGCAATGCATATAGATTTTTTTTCTCTCTGCTCTAATGTGACATTTTTATAGGCCAAACAAAAAATGTACAAAAAGTGTGCAGAAGCCTGCAAAAATGCACAAGCATTGAGGAATATTTCCCCTACATCGGGTGAGTGTTAAAGCAGGGCAACTGGAAGGGGGAGAGGGGATGATCTTGTGTCGTCGTTGTTCTGTGTCATCAAGTTGGAACTAACTTATAGTGACTCTAATAAGGATTTCAAGGTTAGTGAGTTATTTAAGGAGCGGTTTTACCAGTTCCACATCCCCTGTGAGATTTCATGGCTAAGTGGAGATTTGAACCCAGACCTCTGAGTCCTAGTCTGTCACTCTGTCCCGGCGGTTCTCAACCTTGGGTCCCCAGGTTTTCTTGGACTAAAACTTCCAGAAGCCTTCACCACTAGCTGTGCTGACCAGGATTTCTGGGAGTTGCAGCCCAAGAACACCTGAGGGCCCAAGGCTGGGAACCAGTGCTCTATCCACTACACCACACTGGGTAGAGCTTCAGTCTTGGGCATCCACAAATGCCTAGAAAAGCTGAATGGCAGAGGAAGCAGTGCATTTCTTTTTGGGGTTATTTTGAATGTTTTAAAACAATTCACCTGCTTGGCAACCAACAGAGATTAGAAAGCAATTTTAATTTTGCCCCAGGGCTAAAGCTGTTAGCAATGAAATTATCCAGCCTAACTGTGAACAAAAAAGTCAGAATGGTGAAGTGGGCAGCGTGTTGGACTATAGCTCAAGAGACTCAGGTTCAAGTTCCTGCTCAGTCAATGACAAATGGTCAGGATGGTTAGAGTATCTAGGAGTTGTAGCCCAAGAGCACTGGGGCACTTACATCTGGGAACCAATGGCATAGACAAATGGCAAATGCGGAGAGAAGCACAAGTGTCTGCTTTGCCACAGGTACCTTCAATATGCACTCCTGGGGCCATCAAACCAATACTGTACATGATGAAAGACAGACGTGTATATAAATAAATGTACATCACAGGAGAATGGTATCAATCTATATATATATACATATACTTATATGGGAATAAGATCTGTTTAGGAAATGGTTGTTTTTGAAGTAAAAAGAAATAGTTTCTTTGGGGAAAAACAGGACAATGGATTTCTGTCACAACTAAAGAAAATAAGTGGCAGTACATCATTTGGCTGTGTTGACTTTTTTTACGTAATCCATCACTTAGAATTAATTCCACTATACACATTGTAAGGATGGCCCTATGGATCTCCCATTTTTCACCAACCAAAGAGCCTATGTACTCAGACAGGATGAATGTTGTTTTGAGTTCACTAGGAGAGATGTATATTGTTTATTACAGAGGACCTAAAGTTTCTGAAGTTCTCACTTAGTCTATAGGGTGAAATGTAACAGCAGCAGATCAGCTGATGAGAGCTATTCCTTTCTCTGCTGCATTCCTTTTCCTCCACACCCTGAAAAAACATGCAGACTGCAAGGACTCTGTAGATTCCCAGTGTGTTGTACTGGATAGTGATGGACTAGGACTCAAGAGACCTGAGTCTGAATCCCTGCTCAGCCATGGAAACTCATTGGAGGTGTGGAATTGGTAAAACCACTTCTTAAATATATCTCACTTGCCTTGAAAGCCCTGTTAGGGTAATTATAAGTTGGTTCTCATTGAGACCTCATTGAACCATAAATATGCATACAACTAGACTATTCATTTCTTTATGCAACAAAAGATAACTGTCTGTAAGTAATACAAAGCACAGTTGTGTAATTAAGGCCAGGTAGACTTGAGAGCTTACTTTCAACAGGCAGAGCAATATAGTAGAATGCAGCTTATTTTACAGTTTATATTTACAGTTTATTTCTTGTGATCAGTAGTCATGAAAACAATAATGCAAAGATGTCATGTTACGGTCTCCTGTGTTGGCAAATAAGTGGGTGACAGGAAGAAAGGGTATTGAAGACAAAGTATTGAATAAACCTGTATTGAATATCACCTGTCCCCACACACCTTTAATTTTTACCACCTAGTCTGGTGAAGAGTTCTGGGGAGCCTGAAAGCTTACACATGATTGTAGAATTGTAGTTGCTCATCACCTTCTGCATATTTTGTATTTTGTTTTATGCCAGCTGCCTAAATACCAAGATAAATAACACTGGAATCTTTGTTGTTGTTGTTGTTGTTTTTATTGTAGATGCACAAAGATTACCTATTCATTATGAATGGCATACACTCTTTTTAACACTTGGAAGCAAAGGCCTCTTAGCATTTAAATATTTTGTACTGAAGTATGCATGTCAAAGGAGAAGAAAGGGAAATCAGAATTGCCCTAGAGCAGTGATGGCGAACCTATGGCATGTGTGCCACTGCTGGCACACAGAGCCCTCTCTGTTGGCACGCGAGCCATAAGTCGCTAGATTGTTACCCCTGGCAGCCAAACCTGAGGAGATGGCTGCAGCCACAGTGCTAGTGCCCCGACAGGCGGTGAGCCAGGATCCGGAGCAGCTCGCACTGGTGGCAGCAGGCCGGCCGAGCTGTAGGCATAGGCAGTGGCAGGGTTGGGCACAACTGGAGGCGGATCTGGAGTGGGGTCTGGAGGCACCTCCGTGCCCGGGATTCCCCCTTCCGCCGCCACTTCCACCACCGCCCATTGGTTGGTTTTTTTTTCCAGTTTGGGCACTCAGGCTCAAAAAGGTTTGCCATCACTGCCCTAGAGGCAGAGAACATGCATTCTTGACACATAGCTATTGATACTTGATGCCAAGCAGATACATTTTTTACTTGGGCTCCCACTTTCTTGGCTAGTATACAATTACAGCTGCACTAAAGCAAAAGCTAGGAGAAAAAAAATAATAACTTATTGATTTCATCAACTGGGGCAGATCTGTTTGTCTGTTGCTTTTACATTCTGCCTCTTTCTAGTAAGATCAAGGCTCCTTTTTCTGCTTTGTCCTCATAGCTATTCTGAGATGAAGGCAAAGCTGAGAGAGGGTGACTGCAACAAGGTCACCCATTCATAGGGTTTCATTTCTCAGTGGGGACTGAACCCTCCTTAGAATCCTCCAACTTCTTGTTCTGCCCATTTGTCTGTTGCACCGTGTGGACCTTTGAACTGCCTCTGTTTATAATCTGTGTCTGTTTTACAGTCTAGAAGTTGTAACCTATACATGTCAGTTCTTCCATTCCACATACCCAAGGCTGATCATTAAATAGATGGGCAAGACCAGTGCAGGCAGTCTGTCAGCACAATCCAGAGAGTGCTGTTGTTGTGGGTTGTCTATCTATATCCCCACCTGGTATGGGGTCATGTATAAAAATATATGACAGTCATATAGTCTCACTCTTATGTCTGAGGAAGTGGATTTAATCCATGAATGCTCACATTAAAATATAGCCATTAGTCATTAAGGTGGCACAACATTTTTGTCTCTCTCTTTTGTTTTTGTTTTTGTTTTGTTTTTTTGTCTGGTGTTCTTGCACAGACTAACACAGCTATCCCCTCAAAAACAACAACCTTGTATTCGTGTTGGTGGTAGTAGACATTCCTCAAGCTTAGCATGCCAGAATATCGGCCACCACATTCTTTACATTCTGAAGGCAACTCTTGTAGATGTCATTGTAGAAGGCTTTAAAGTGCTTCAGCAACATAGTGAACCTGTATTATACAAAACAAATAATTCTGATTCAAGTGGCAGTCAATTGGGCCGCACCTCTCTAGATGATAAAAGCAGGAATTCACAGCTTTGACTTTGTGGAGGAAATTGTGCATAGTTGCTTCAATCAAAGGTCCATGCAGACACCAAAGAGAAGCTCTCTGTCCCTGCAGCCAGGCATATGACTCCCAAGGATAATGTTGCAAGTGTAGTTCTTTCCAGCCTGGTCTGTGGAGACAGACATCTGTGATCCAGAGAAGGGATGGGCACAAGATCCTGGGCTCTACATTTTCACTGCAGAAGTACCCACTATGGAAGAAACAAAATACTTTTCCAACCAGTGGCCAGAATCTTATTGTGATTTTCCTTAACAATAAGTGCAGTTGTGTAAGTTATAGTGAATGGCAGATAATTCATGAGACGTTTGGTTGCATGACTGCTTCTGTAAGTGGTGTGCACCCAGGCATGGAAGTGGCACCTTGTTAGTTAGTTGCAATTTGATGCTGTGACTGAACATGTTTTCATTCACTCCAAAGTAAAATCCCAGTAGGATTCTGGCCAGTTGCCTGAATCTTTTCCATCAATAGAAAACCTGTGAGGAAGACAGCATGTATTTTCTTGATCTCACATACCAAAACAGTACTCACATATCATTTTGTCTTCCCTAGAACTATTCAGAAGTAGATGTCGTAAATATGTCTGAATAGCAGCTATTCTTTATTAAGTATAATTAGTTGTCAAATATTTTGGTGCTCTGATCATCATTATTATTAAATGAAAACTAATTTTAAAAATATAAATAATTACAACTAGATCTCCAGTGCTTCTACCCTATACATTTGTGTCCAACCATATACATTTGAAAGCAATTTTTGAGGGTAGTAGCTTTTAATGACATGTTCTGTTGCTGCTTTGCTCCAAAGTTGCCCTTTCAGCAGCAACTTTCCTAAAAATCCCATACTTTTAGAGGCATCAAAGCTCAAATAAATACCCCTAGTTCTAGAACACATGTACTTAGGCCCTTCGTTCAAGGTTTGTGGCTGAGTTTTGGATGTTTTCTTGCTCCCTGGCCACCTTGCTTCAGATACCCAAGCATTGATGCTGTCCAGACTGGAAAACTGTAACATGCCTGTGTACGAGGCTGTTTTAAAGAAAGGTTCAGCTGGTGCAAAATGTGGTCACTCAACTGAAAGCTAGCAATCCTTTTATTTGATACCCATGTGACACCATATAATTTCTGAGACTAAAGGCACAACTAGACAGGAAAATTTGGAGTAATTTGAGTCATGTTTAAAAGGCTCTTATCTTTGGTGCAATCAACAATTCCTGTAATTTTCAGCCCTGCTGGGCAGGGCTCTGCCCCTCGTGTGTACAACTTCAGCCCCGCGTGCACACAATGACCCCCCGTGGGGTTCTGTCACGTCTGGAACAAAAGGGGCTAAAAACAATTCTATCAGTGCACATGCGCAGGTGTGCACCTTCAAGGGAACCTTGGGTACAATCTATTTAATCTCTCACTTGAGTGATACTTCCATACTAGAAGGTAGATAACAGGGTTTGCCAGTCACTAATCGCATGTGCCCTTGCAATGAGGCGGAGATTGAAAGTGTTGATCATGTTCTCTTAAAGTGCTCCTTCTATCGAGATATTCGGAGGGATCTCCTCCAGCCCATACTGCAACAATTTCAAGGAAGGTCCTGAGAATTTTATGTTGCGCTTTTACTCTTGGACAAGAAATCTGGTATAACTAAAGCAGTGGTGAAGTTTTGTGTGGCAGCAATTAAGTGTTTCTGTTCCCTCCTTGCACCGTGGGCAAGCATATGGGGGCAGGTGGGGGGAGGGAGTGCGGGTGGGGGTGGGCGCGAGTGTGGGCGGGCAAGTGTGCATGTGGGTGGGTGGGAGTGCTTGCATGAGGTGGGAGTGTGGGCGGGTTGGTGGGATGCTGGGCGGGAGTGCGGGCGTACACGCACGTTTCTTCGGCCCTCGAAAATATCACAAATATATTATGTGGCCCTCTGTGTGAAAAGTTTGGAGACCCCTGACTTAGGAGAATATTTTAAAAAGGATTATGAGAAAAGGAAAATAGAGAGGGTTTATCCACTATCCTTTCTACTGTCACAACTCACTGCATACATCACAGGATTGTCACCAAAGAGAATGTCAGCTGCAGCTGTATATGGGAGCAATTTAAGCAACCACACAGACTGCAGAATGGGATCATCAGGAGTTCTCCCCATCACACCAAATAAACTGCATCCCTAGCACTGTGCAAGAAAGAAGTGGCAGGCAATGGCATCCTTCAGTCTCGAGAGACTATGGTAACATGCTCTGAATAGAGGTCTTGGAACAGCATCTAGTGTGGCTGAGAAGGCCAATTCGAGAGTGGCAATCCCTTCCACACTGAGGACAAATACAATCTGTCACCTGTCCAGCTCCCTGATTTTGCTGGTTTCGGGACTGCCTCTTTGCCTCGGCCTGCTGAACAAGTGTCTCTTCAAATTGGGAGAGGCCATGATGCACCACCTGCCTCCAGGCTGAACGCTCAGATGTCAAAGTTTCCCACCTGTTGAGGTCCATTCCTAAGGCCTTCAGATCCCGCTTGCAGATATCCTTGTCTCGCAGCTGTGGTCTCCCTCTGGGGTGCTTTCCCTGCACTAATTCTCCATACAGGAGATCTTTTGGAATCCGACCATCAGCCATTCTCACGACATGCCCAAGGCAACGTAGACGTCGCTGTTTCAGTAATGTAGACATGCTAAAAATTCCAGCTCGTTCTAGGACTACTCTATTTGGAACTTTGTCCTGCCAGGTGATACCAAAAATGCGTCGGAGACAACGCATATGGAACGTGTTCAGCTTCCTCTCCTGCTGTGCACAAGGGGTCCAGGACTCACTGCAGTACAGGAATGTACTCAGGGCACAAGCTCTATAGACCTGGATCTTGGTATATGCTGTCAGCTTCTTATTAAGCCATACTCTCTTTGTGAGTCCAGAGAACATGGTAGCTGCTTTGCCAATGCGTTTATCCAGCTCGACATCTAGGGAGAGAGTGTCAGAGATCATTGAGCCAAAGTACACAAAATCATGAACAAACTCCAATTCTTGTGTAGATATGGTACTAGAGGGAGGTGAGTCCACGCCCTGACTTGTTTCTTCTTCAGGCTGATTGTTAATCCAAAGTCTTGGCAAGCCTTGCTAAAACGATTCATGAGTTATTGGAGGTCTTCAGCAGAATGGGCAACAACAGCTGCATCATCGGCGAAGAGGAAATCCTGCGTGTATTTCAGCTGGACTTTGGTCTTCGCTCTCAATCTAGAGAGATTAAAGAGCTTTCCATCTGATCTAGTCCGGAGATAGACATCTTCTGTTGCAGTTCCAAGAGTGTGCTTCAGCATGACAGAAAAAAAGATCCCAAACAGGGTCAGCACGAAGACACAGCCCTGTTTCACTCCACTTCGGATGTCAAAGGGTTCAGATGTTGAGCCATCAAAAACTACAGTGCCCTTCATTTCCTCATGAAAGGACCTGATGATGTTAAGGAGTCGAGGTGGACATCCAATCTTGGGAAGTATTTTTAAAAGGCCATCCCTGCTAACCAAATCAAAGGCCTTTGTAAGATCTATGAAGGCCACAAAGAGTGGCTGTCATTGTTCCGTACATTTCTACTACAACTGTCTGAGGGAAAATACCATGTCAATGGTGTATCTGTTAGCTCAAAATCCACACTGTGATTCTGGATAGACTTTGTCTGTAAGCACCTGGAGTCTCTTTAGCACAACACGGGCAAGCAGCTTCCCTACAACGCTGAGAAGAGAGATGCTATGGTAGTTATTGCAGTCGCCCTTGTCTCCTTTGTTCTTCTACAATGTGACGATGTTTGCATCCTTCATGTCCTGTGGTACTCCACCTTCCCTCCAGCAAAGACAAAAGATTTCATACAGCTCAGTGGTGATGGTCTCTTTACAGCACTTCACCACTTCAAGAGGGATGTTATCCTTCCCAGGTGCCTTGCCGGAGGCAAGGGAATCCAAGGCCACTTTTATTTCTGCTAAAGTTGTTTCGCTGTCCAACTCTTCCAAGACAGGCAGGCACTCAATGTTATTCAATGCCCCTTCGGTTACTACATTTTCTCTAGAATATAGCTCAGAGTAGTGCTGCATCCAGCGTTCCATCTGCTGTGCAGGAGTGGAATAGTTTGCAAAAGGGGTGGGGTGGATCCCTCTTGCTTAAAACATGTCTTCGCTAGAAAGTAGGGCAAACCAAACCACACCAAAAGCAAAGTAGATAGCGAGCTATATGCTCATCTCAGTACCCCCCTGATTTTAAGTCCTGTCTCTGTGTGTTTTAACTGAAAAAGCCTGGAATTGTGTTAGTTTAAAGATTGTGTTTCTCTCTGCCAGCCTATCTTGTACTTTAAGCTCCACAGTGATAGTTGATGTAGCTTGTATGATTCAAAGAGCAATTAGACTGGTGGGTACCAAAATGGACTCATGTCTCTGGAATGTTTTGCCAACTGAAGTTCATCAAGCCCCATTACCGCAGGCCTGGAGGAAAGATTTGTTCAATTTCCATGCCCTTCTCTTTGGTTGGTTGTTAAATGAGAGTAGTAATGGTTTTGATTACTTAAAATATATATATGTATTTTTGGCATGGGATGTCTGTTACACTATTTGTGTTGGAATTCTTAAAAATTAATTCTGGGTTTTTCTTTAAATCTACTTATGGTTATATTCTTTGTGCAATAGTAGCTGCCCATAGAAGGTTTTGCATTCTAAAAAAAGCAGCCTGAAGAATTTGATAAATTGTGGAACTATATCAAATAAAACTGCCTACTTCTTATCTTAAGCCAGGACGTCATCTGCAATGTGCCCTGTGTCCCATTTTTTTTTTGCTCATTTCATTTTGGCAAACAGTGCCATGAGGCAGTGTTGAGGCAGCAGGACTTTGCACTGCGTGTCAGGCTAAATGTTTACCTTTTTCTGATTCATGGTGCAAAATGTGTCTCAGGGAACCTGAATTCCTCATTCTGTGTAAACAGATCTGTAATCCTTCATCCTGTTACAGTTGGTTCAAGAGACTTCAGAAAGGGCGGGCTCTGGAGCCATGGGTTTGAAGTCTACATGGTCTGCCCCCTGTGTGAAACCTGCTTCATACAGAGTGGGTACAAAACAAAATAAAAATGGAAAAATGTGGCATCAGTACCCTAGTTGTCTCGCACTGTACATTTATCTCCATTTTCCTTGAAGCCACAAAAAAATATTAATATCATCATGAATCAACATTTTCTTTTTCTGTATGCTACTATGAAAGCGGTTAATATAGCACTAGTTTATATATTTGGGACACTTTTCATATTGTAAAGGAATACATATGCTTCTTTTTATCTATAGCACATTTATAGGAATTTCATTTTGAGAACTATGTGCAGAATATAATCAGCATTAGTTCAATAAGTAAGGTATCTGGATGCAGAGCCAGAAGTTAGGAGCTCAATTCCCAAATGTGCATCCCAGAAGAGCCAGCCTGTCTAGCCTTGGGCAAAACCGCACAGTCCCCAGAGGAAGGAATGGTAAATCACTTCTCAGTACTCTCCACCTAGAAAACCCTGAAAAGGGTTACTATAAGTCAGAACTGGACTTGACAGCATACAATTATTATTAAGTTCTTATAAGTGCAATTGATTCAGACAGACAGCTTTGAATACATAATTCATTCCCTTATGAATTGTCTGATTTGTAGCTTGATTGTACCTAGCTGTTTTAAGGCAGTGATATGTTAATATTTTCATGCTACATTTCAAGTCTCCCATTCCTGTCCTCCCAAACAAAATAACACCCAACCTCACAAAATCACAACACTAATGTTGGGTTGGGTTCTGAGAGTTGATTAAACCACTATTTAATTGCTGTTCCTGCTGCCACAGGAGCCTCGTGGCGCAGTGGTTAAACTGCTGAACTGCAGCCAAAACTGTGCTCACGACCCAGAGTTCAATCCCAGGTAGCCGACTCAAGGTTGACTCAGCCTTTCTATCCTTCAGAGGTCGGTAAAACGAGTACCCAGCTCATTGGGGGCGGGGGGGCAATGTGTAGCCTGCATAATTAACTTGTAAACTGCCCAGAGAGTGTTTTAAGCACTGTGAGGCGGTATATAAGCAGCATGCTTTGCTTTTTGCTTTTGTATAGATGTAATATATAGCGTTCTTAGGTTATGTCAGGAAAAAACATGGGACCTTTCCTTGAGGTTTTTCCAGCCTAAACTGGGAAGAAGGAAAAAGAAAAAAGAAAACAAGCATAAGAATGGAAGGGAATGTTGAAAGCAAGTTATACAGAGTTGAAATGGGAGCCACAGGATAGAAAGCCAGTAAATATAAATTTATTCCTCCCCCCCCCCCCTCTTTAAAAAAAAAGAAAGAGAGAGAGAGAGACCCTTAAAAGCAAGAGTGGTCAATTTTTGGCTCAGCAGGTGTTCTTCCAGCACAGCTTCCTTCAACTCTGTCCAGCAGAGAGTAGAGGGAGTTGTGATCCCACAACAGCTGGACGGGACCCCAAGTTGCCCACACCCGCCACCCCCGCTTTAGAGAATTTCAGGATTATTAACTGCAGCAATGACAACTTTTGACAACTTTTTTGCCCCTTAAACTTGGCAAGTG
Organism: Intellagama lesueurii; assembly: GCA_037013535.1. Classification (NCBI taxonomy): domain Eukaryota; kingdom Metazoa; phylum Chordata; class Lepidosauria; order Squamata; family Agamidae; genus Intellagama; species Intellagama lesueurii. Next base: position 99,022,116 of record JBAJHW010000003.1, read on the forward strand.
CAGGAGGAGCAAAATCTATAAAGAACTTCCCAAAGCAGTTGAAAGTTTGTGGACACTGTATTCTGTATGGTAGAAATCATAACGATAAAGTCTGTGGGAAGAATAAGAGTACAATATATAAATTTATTTTAAAACCATTTTTTGAAGTTGGTAGCATGAATCGTAATATGTGAGGAAGATGCTCTACCCTATAGCTTTGAGTAGTGTTGTTTATTTGTGCAGTTATATATTTGGTTGCTTATTAGATACAAGTCTTTCTTATATAAGACAACCTTTAGGATCTGTTCATGGCAAAATGTCTAGAAGATTGTGTGGGTGTGTAGTTTTTTTTCGGCCACCCTTCATTGCAGACCTCAGAAAGGAGGCTTGATAGGAGTAGAGAGGAATCTTTAATGCAAAAGCCATCCAGAACGTTTTGCTACCTCAGGCAGTTGCGCTGTACAATCAGAGTTTGTATGTTCTTTATCACAAAGAAGGTAGGGATTGCTACTGATATGATATCAGAGAGCTCCATCTGAGACCTGTGGTGGGCATACTAGATCATGTGTTACTACTTGTGGCCAGAATGTGCAAATAATGGATTACAAATATCATAGTTTCTTGCCACTAGTTTCCAGAAGATGACAAGAATATAATGAAGTTGCTTTTTGGAAGCATGTATAATGAAATTACTTTTCAAGTTATGTAATGGGTAGGGACAAAATTGATTTATTTGTGCAATGAGTAAAAATTCCTCGTTACTTTCAAAAGTAACTTTTAAGGGCATTTTAAGAATTCTTTGAAGTTATTGTGACAAGAATTTTTCCAATTTTGTGTCATTAATTTATCAGTTCTGAGGGTTCCCCCCCCCCCCTCCAAAAGGGTAATGTCAAGTCACACGTATCACAAATTCCTCCAACTGCTCCTGCCACTGACTGGCCCTACTGCGTTGAACCCATCTGCGATGATGGCCAGAAGGGGGACAGGAAGGGACAGAGTGGTGGTTTATGAGTGGTAAGGGCAGAGTAGATTAGGGAGGCAACAGGAGAACTGTGTGGCAAAAGAACTCTGGGTCCAGTGGTGTCTTAAGAAGAAGCAGATCTCAATGTTGCAGTATTAAGGTGTTGGTGACATGAGCAGCCTTTGGGAACTTGGTTACCTCTGATTTTTATGCAGGTGGTTTCTTCAGGTCCACTGCCTTGGTTCCTCTCTTTGTTTTACCCAGGTTGGCTGCTGTACATGCAGTTCTCCTTGTGTTTTAGACAGCACTGTGTTTTGAAATGTAACTTGTGAAGGAATGGGAGGAAATTACATTTTAATAATACCTCTTCCAGTGTCTGACCATTGGGTTTGAAAGGGTAGTCTATTGTAGACTTTGTTTATGCTGGGTATCATTTTTTTTTCAAGAGAAATTCATGGTGGAAAATAATAGGAAGTGGTTTGCTAAGTCATGCAGCTTTTTATCACTATTGCCAGTAATGACAATAGGGAAGCTGACTGAACACAGAATATTTAACATAAAGCTATATATGGTTATTGTTCGATCACTAGCTCATTTGCTGGCAGACAGACAAAATGTGAGTATTTTCACCTTAATATTTCGTTCTTTCAGGGATGCTGTTGGTTCTTGTGCCTGCAAGTTAAAATTCTCTTTTTCAGTTTGAATGACTGGTGCATTGCTTAATGTGTAGTCATCATTATTTCAGAAATGTGTCTAATAAACATAACTGCCCATGGGTATCTAGGCATATACTTCTGGAGAGGGATGAGACCAATGAGACAGTGCCAAATTGGCTGACTTGTTGTAGCTAAACTCTAGTTACAGCAATAGGGTAGTGTAGCTTTCTACGTCTGCTGCTCTTCATGATTTTGCCTCTTGGATGAAGAGTTGTGAAGAATTTTGCCTCTGTTTTCAGAATAGCTGGAAGAGAGGGGAAAGAACCTACTGGGGCTGGTGTACAGACTTATAGCCTCTGAAGTGCAATGGAGATGACCTCCCCTTCATCAGGGTTAATGCACTTCGGTCCAGTCACTCTTTCCTTTGCAAAGTGTCTTGAGAAGTCAGGGAACGAGATAAGAACAGAATTTATTGTTTATTGTTTAATGCAGCCACTTCTAGACCCACGCCAGGCCACAGAGTCACAAAACTCACTGAAGTCCCCTGGGATAGCTTCTGGTCTCCAATTTCGTTTTAAATGGCAATTAAAGCTGGCTGACCAGTGGACAGAGTGGTTTTGAAAGGGTGTAAACAAGGCATCCTTTCACTGCTTTTTGCTACTCTCCTTTTAAAGGATTCTGTGTACATCCAGTATATACATATGTGAGAACAATTTACATTGTACTGAATCAGTTTTTCCCAACTGTACACCTGGTATTGGTGACCTCCTGTACGCAAAGGTGGAGCTCTACCCCTGTGCTACAGCCCCTCCCCCTAAATATGCTTCGTCTTTTCAGTGTGATATATCTGTCCTGAACACTACTCACTTGTACTCATCATAGTCACACATTATGCATATGACTACAGCAGCATCGCTGTTGATGCTGCTGAATAATTTTGCTTTCCCCCCTGGCACTGCTCTAAACAATCTTGTACTCAAGTGATGTACAGTGCCATTTCATAGGGAATTTGGGGCTGAGTATCTTGGTTATGAATTGTAACCTAGAGGTATTATATACTGTCTCTGCATTTCAAGGAAACGGCATCCCTAGCAAAATAAGTTACTACTAAGATAAGCTTCCATGGGCAGCGACTGGTAAAGAGGAGGAAAAGTGGTTTTCTGGAATAACCATAGAAAACATGAATGGAACAGAATGGCTCTTTTGGTCCTACTGAGGAGAGTTTCCTTTTGATTTCATCTCTGTGTTACCATGTCATTGCTTTTACTTGGCGGTTTCTTGCAACAATTTCCCCAAACAAATCTAAATTCTGCTTTGATCCTTTATAGTAGCAAAGGTATGGGTTGTGGTGGAGTATTGGTCTCTTAGACCAGCCTGATGCCCTCCAGATATGGTGGGTTACACATCCCATGATCCTCTTGTTACCTGGTCGGAGAAGGAAATTGTTCTGTGTATTGTGTCAGGTTGGACAAAAGCAACTTAAACTCTACCTTCAGCTGTTTCCCTTTTGCTTCCCAATTCTCTTGAAAACATTTTCCATTAAGATTGTGCAAGCGATATGCTTTTAAAACACACATACACACCTCAAACTCTTTTTCCTCAAACTGTGTTTCTACACATAGATTGGTCAATAACAGACAGAACCCCTGCTTAGAATAATTCTTAGTTACCAGCAGCTCCTCTTCTTCCAATTCCTCCCCTACGTTCCAGCCATGTTGTTTTTCTCACTAATCTTCCCACACCAACTGTCTGAGGAATTTAATTATTCCAGTTCTCTCTCTGTTGAGAAGCCACACTTACCATAAAGGAAATAAATTGCCCCTTAAACTTAAGTAAAATCTTTATGCAATATCAGGAAGTCAGTTTCTGTCAAACATACTTCTAAAGAGACCATGGGTGGTTTGGGGACATTTGTTTGGTTTCAGATTTTAAAGGGAACCAACGTAATTTTCACTTCTCCAAGTAATACACAAACTGGAATGCAGTAACTCCTCATTTTTTTTCCATTTCTGTGAATTTTGCAATACAGATTTCCGAAAAAAGATACGTAGAAAAACATGCACATTTGGGGAAATTGCATATAATTGGTCTGGGTGTCTTTAACAGATATGTGGTTTGCAGAAATTCAGAACGTTCAAAAGAATCTTGTGGCACCATAAAGGCTGTCAAGTTATTCTTGGCATAAACTTTCATGAACTACCGCTCACAACTGTAGCAGCATCTGAAGAAGTGGGCTACAGTCCATAAAAGCTGATGCCAAATAAAACTTGTCAGCTTTAAGGTGCCACAGGACCATTGTTTATTTTCCTACACCGGGCTGTAAATTAACATGGCTACTCCCAGGAAACGTCTGAAGTTGAAATTCAAGAGATTCATTTTTTCATGTGGAAAAGAAAGCAACCATGCTACCTCCTATTCTATCTCTAGCAACCTGCAATGCCCGTTCTGTAATTTGATCTGTATTTTCCTCCCATAAATATTTCAGCATTAAAATTTAGTTTTTATTTAGTTTAGATTTGGCCTATTGTGGTTGACCAAGATTCCCTTTATAACAGGGATACTAGCAATAGGGCAGACTTAAGTGGACCAGTTGCTAAGTATCTGAAAGAAACATGAATTCAAAAACCAGCATCAGTTGAGTTTTATATTAGCTAAGGAGAATAAGGAGAAGAGCTAGCCTGTGTAGCCGTGGGCAACCTGCACAGTCCCAGGGCACCCCCACCCCCTGAAGAAGGGAATGGTAAGCCACTTTTGTGTATTCTCTACCTAGGAAACCCTGGAAAGGGTCAGTATGGTCAAATTTGACTTGATAGCACACGATGATGATTATTAAGGAGAATGAGAAGGGAAATATATGTTAATGTAGGCAGTCATGTGACATGCACATGGAGTTATGCAAAAGTTGTTCTAAACCGCCTTCTTGTGCAACCAGCTGTGCAATGGAAACCATAAGCCTGTGAGACACACTGTATAATGCTGCAGGGTCTCAGAAAGCACAGCAGGTTCCACAGCATTCTGTGCATGCAATACTTAGTGCTTGTGCACCTTGGTCTTAGATATGGCCTTTTGGCACGTTCCCCCACCCCAATACAACTGATTGTGCAGTAGTATGTATTCTGTTGTAAATCCCCAACAGGATTCTGGCCTATGTATTGAACTGTCAAAATACAATTTACACAATTTTATATTATTCCCATAGGAAGATAGCAAATGAAGCTTTCCAGCAGCAGAGGGAGATGTTGCAATGCTGATTGTGCGTCTGTGAACTTTTATGCCAACAAAAGAGGAAAGAAATATCCCATTTATTTGTAGCCTTTATGTAGCTGTAGAATTCTATTACTCAACTCATTTTTAGTGTAAATGGTTTTATATGAAGGAGTCCCTAGGAAGAATTCTGCTAAGGAGGTTGTCCTTTGGCAAGCATGCATATTGAACCAGTCAGGAGGGAAGTCACTTGGACGGCTGATATGGAATGGGGAAATGACTAAGCTTTGCTACGCCCTGCTGATACTTCTCTGTCTTAAGTTATCCTCTTCTAGAGAAGCCACACTGTCTTTAGGCATCATGGCTCAGTTGTAAATATCAAAAGGAAACATTCACTCTACTTACAAGTTAGTGGTGTTAAATGAAGGAATAATCATTCAAAAAAGACAGAAAAGATTCTAGTGGAAATAGCAAAGGAACTTAGTGTCCACTTATTGACACTTATTTGTTATTTTACCAAGTGATATATATGAGCAAGCAGTTTCCTCTTCCAGGATATTCTCTTCCGTTCAGACTCTTAACATTGTTTCCTCCTCTAACAGTGAGCATTCCGTGAGCACTCCATCCTCAGTGGACCCTTTGGGGTTTTCCATCCTCTTTCCCTTTGGGTTTCCCCTGAAAGATTATTTTTGCACTTCCCCAACTCTTTGGGTTCTCTCAATCCTGATGAAACTTCCTTTCTGTGCCTAGACAATGCCATTTTGGCTACAGAAGAATTCACCATTAGAACATGGGTGTGCTGTTAGTATATCAGACATCCCTTTACTGCTTATATGTAGGCTGGAGTGAAAGTGGTGTAAGAAATTACCCAAACATTTTGACAGAACTTGCAAAATCCTTGCTCTCTAGTTACCCAATTGCCTAGAAATTGTTTTTTAATCCCTTTTTTAAGGTTGTGTAGGCATACTGAGTCAAGGTATATGAAGGATTTGAATGTACCTTTCCATGATAAATCTGTCTTCTTTCTGTAGGTGCTGGGATTCACTGTAGCTCCACCTTAAATGACAAGGTTGGGAGCTTCTCATGGCCAATTACCCTGCCTCTAGTGGGCTGAGACAGACAACAGAAGTTGGCACTGCTGGGACAGTTGCTAAGGACTGTACTCTGGTAGAGGTCTCATCAGCAGTTTCTGAAGCTCCCTGGCCTTGGTGTACCATATCCTTACTAGTGGATCTAGTCCATCTGCCTTCTCAAAATGAGCAAGCAGGAAGATGAGCAAGGATAAGGAACAGTCATTTCCTTTAGTCATATCCAACCTTGATGCATCTCAGAGGCAATAATGTTAAGGAGATTACTCTTTCCACTCAGGTAGAAAGAACTCGCTGACAGACCTTCTTTCCTTCCTTCCTTTAGTATTTTTAACCCCACTCTTCACTTGGCTTAGAATTTAAAAGACATGATAGGAAAGGAAAAGGTACTGGTAAGGAAGAGGAAAAAGTCAAAAATAAGCACCAGTTTGTAACATTAAGCGTAATATTATTATCACCAAGTTAGGATAGAAGCAGTCAGGAAAAGGACAACCTAGTCTTTTGGCCAAATGGGTGGAATGGCTGTATCTTCTGCCTTGTCCTGTTGCAGCTTTCCAAAGCCTCGGACCAGCACCACCTGTGAGTTTCATACTGAGGTCTAGAAAGAAAACTAAGTGCCATATATTTAGGCAAAATTTCTATTAGAAGCCAGAAGAGCATCTTAAGCATCAGTTGTGATAGAGGGGCAGAAATAAAACCATATTGTGTATTCTGTGGCAATTCTGAAAGTGAAACTCCATAAGACCAACTGGTTGTGATTTGTAGTGCATTGAAAGCTGCGATAACATATTCTTCAGATACTTTTTTGACCATCTTTTAATGCCTTCCTTGAAATTTATGTTGATCTTTTTAATGATTTGGCCAACTTCATGCTGCTGCTTTTACAGGTTGTATGTGAACCACTCTGTGAAACTTTCTAGCTGAAGAGTGGGATATAAGTAATAAATAAATGGCTCCTGACTTCTCAAGCTCAGTTAGGAAGCGTAGTGTGGATTGAACTGATTTCTGCACCAACTGTTCTTTCCAGTTTGCTAGTTTAGGAGTTTGTGGTTGCCCCGCCAAATGTATCCAGTTTTTATAACTTAAAAAAAGCAACATGGAAATATCCAATAATGATTGGGTGTGTTCAGTCCGTCCTTTTGTTGAGTCACTGTTTGCTTAGGTGTAGGAGTGAGAGAAGCAACTGAGTTAATTTCAAATGATGTAAGTAAATTCTACTTATCTTTATATCGCTTTGCAGGAGTAAGCCCTAGTTCATGATGCTTTACATCACACACTTAAATAGTATAGCAAATAGAATTTTAAAACTTTCTTTCCGATTCCATTGGCTTTTCTAATTAAAATTTAGCTTTGTTCATGGGTTCTGTCCCTGGCTGTTCAGAGGTTTCTGCTTAGCTTTGCAAAGACTTTTTACTGCTTCTGAAAGCGGATCAAACTGTCATTTGCTGGAAAAATGAATGACAGTTTGAACAGTGACCAGAATTGAATTACAGGAGTTTGTCGAACATCATCTTCATAATTCCAGACTGAGAAGCCTCTTGCTGCTTGGATGTAAAGAAGGAAACTAAGTGGTATCATCTTTGTGGTTCACTCCAGAACAGCTCAGAAAAAGACAAGTATATGGATTACCCAGAGCAAAATCTGAAATTGTGCATTATTTTTAGGAAATGTCCATTGGTAATATTTGTCACCCAAAGTGTTCCTGGTGGTGCCAGTATACCAAAAGTCTAATTTGTGATAGATTAGGTAGCTGGCACTAAACCTGCAAGTTTCTTTCTGAAACCAGGGATAGGTATCTGTTCTGTACTTACTTTGTTCCATTGAACTCTGTAGTGTATTCTTGGGAGCTCACTTTACCTGCTTGTGCATTTTTTAAGAACTAGATCCAAGTGTCCTCTGAGGCTTCAGTGCAGCATGAGTTGTAAGATATTCGGGACATGTTTTTCTAGCCCTAATTCTAAAAAATTAAAGAGTGTACCAATTGCCTTTTTAGCTACATTACCCAAGGGTACTGGAAGGTGAAGAGGCATAAAACAGGTTAAATTTTCCTGGCATATAATAATAGATGTTGACTAATTCTCATTTTTCTCAGATTGAGCAAGTGGTAGATGTTACATCTAATATAAAATAATGTAACCTGTTTGTAATGTTTATTTAGGAAAAGTTTGATCAACATAATTAAACTGGAACATGTCAAATTAAGGTGGTTTACACCAAATACCAGTTTACACAATCAGTAATTTTTGGAAAATAACACACACATAACCTCACCTCAGTCTCTCTCTTGTTTACATACTCAAGAGGTTAGTCCCAAAGCTGAAATGAATTGAAAGTCAGCAATCTACTCCCATGTAATTAGAGGTTATGGGTCATTTCGGTGTTGTTTTGGGGAATAAATAACCATTTAAACCAGTGCAGAGGTGGGTAGGAGCAAAGAAGTACCTGAGACAAAGTACAAGAGAGCTTAAACTATATAGATAAACTCAGGCTGTGAAATTTGTTTCCCTACAACTAGGTGTAGTGTGGTATAGTGGATAGAGTGGTGGACTAAGACTCTGGAGAATAGGGTTCAAATCGTCACTTGGCCATGGAAGTTCACTGTGGGAGTGGAACTGATCAAACCATTCCTTAAATATCTCACTTACCTTGAAAGCCCTATTAGGGTTGTTATACTTTAAGTCGGTTCCAACTGGATGGCACAGAACACAAACACAGGTAGGTATAATAAAAAAATTCTTGAAATTGCCAGGCGTATCAAAAGAAAATACTTTCTTCTTCTTTTTTTTGACAGATTAGGATTGTCAGCCTTATAAATTCTACGTGTTTCCAGATAAGGTTCTCATAGAACTATTGCCCAAGTTTATTCCTAGAAGTTTAGAGGGGAGAGGGTCACATCTCTTTCCCTTAGAATCCTTGTCTTTTCCTTTCTGCTTCTTACTTTTTTTTTTCTTGCCATATAAAATACATTAAGAAAGAAAAGATGGAAAACTGCACAGTGTCTCTTGACTGGTAGCAATAAGACCTCTCAATCTGGAAGCACCCTTTTGTGTCTTCTGTAGAACATTACAGAGCTGTGTAGTAGTAACTGTTGTTGCATTTTAGTTTTTTAGTCATAAGGAATAACTTGATTTATTAAGAGATGTAAATGAATTTCTTTAATTGAGAAGGTGGTCAGCAGTGGAGAAATGAGATGGATTAATAAAGACCAAGGTATCATAAAACTCATTAAATGAATGAAAATAGAATACTTTGGTCATCTTTTGAGAAATGAATAATACAGATTTTTACAGCTGATCATTCAGAGTAAAAATAAATGGGAAAAGCAGTGTAGGAAAACTTACTGAGTGAAGAAAATTTGAGACTACTTTTTATGTCGCACATTATCATCCATATCCCAAATCAGTCTGGCATTGATGATGTCCAGCCTCCAGTAGGAAGTGAACAAGAAGAAGCAGTGTTCTAAATTAAAAGACACCTCGAAATCTATTTTGGAGAAAGCAATTTTCTATGAAGCGTTGCCACACTCACCTTTAAGAACCGGCTCCCCAAGTGTATCTCTGACCTCTGTTCTTTGATTGTTTTACTTGTACCAGATGTAAATCTTGTTGTACAGTACACAAAAGTTGGCTGCTGGTAATGATGAAATCTCTAGCAGCAGTTAGTGAGACCAGCCTGACGCACAGAGGGAATGACCTAATTAGACCCAACAGGGCATAGACTGGGAGATGGGCCTGTGAGAATTAAAGCTGGAGGGACTAAGGAAAAAAGTAGGCCATGGTCTTAAAGGGTAGCATATTCCGCCAATAAAAGAGAGACTGGTCTAGAGGAACTAAGGAAGATGAAAGAAAAGACCAAAGGGAAGGGAGAACTGAGGAAAGAGGCAGTGTGGGAGGTACATGAAATAAAATTTTGTACCGAGGATGAAAAGTTGCAGCATGTGTCTAGCTGATGGGCATGCAAACCTACAGTATGTGTGTCTACTCAGAGGTATGTTCCTAGGTAAATGGGTGTAAGGTTATAGCCTAAGACTGTGTGTGTTTGTGTGAATGGGTTAGAAACAGACAACTGAATTTATCTGAAAAGCTGCTGGATTTTTCATTCCATATCTTGGAACGATTAGTTATATTACATTACATTCCAGAGTCCCTCAGCCAGTACAGCCTCTTGTGATCCAAAAAGTAACTTCTCCAAACTCTATATGGATAAACAGTGTATTTGCTTAGAGTGCTGCACCAAGCAGGGATGCGAAACATAATAAATTATTCTCATTGATGTAGGTGGTTTTGACTTGATGAAAAAGAATTTAAGCCCAATAAAATTTGTTATGTTCTGTCTGTCTGCTTTATTTACAAACCACCTGTCTGTCTTGTCTACTTACCTACCTATTTTATTTACATCCCACCTTTCTTCCGATAAAGGAACACAAGGCAGCATACAACAATTAAAAATACATGTATAAAGGTCAGAGTGAGACAAGGTGTGTTATTTTTTTCTTGTTTTGCTTGCATCAGATGTAAATCTTGTTCTATGATGCATAATTTGCATAAAACTAGTATCCTTTCCCTTTGGCAAACAAAGCAGAAACAATGAGCGAGCACAGAACAACTGAAGAATTATTTTAAAAGGCACAAACAGTTCTGATCCTCAAAAATGAGTGCAACAAAGCCGCTGCCATTGTCATTTTTCACTTTGCATCATTTGCGTTACAGTGTGATTTTGTGTGATTTTGTTCAGTTCACACCCAAAAAAATCCTTCTCCTTTTCACTCTCCTCTCTGTTGAGCACACTAAAAGCAAAGCAGAACAAAACAAAAAACCAGAACCATAACCGTTTGAGGTACATGGAGAATAATTTTGCGATTTGCAGGCCTCTCATGCAAGAAAGAAACAAGTGAGGATTTACTTCCATAGTATGGAACCATGGAAATATCCTCCAAATTCAGTTGCGTAAACAAAGCATAGGAAATGATGTTAGGAGGAGAGTCTAGCAGCACCTGTAAGGTTAATAAATTTATTTATGCCATGTTGTACGTCATTAGAAAGTTTGGATGTGCTTGTTTCTAAGTTCTTGTCTGGATCTGTTTGCATCTATAAGTTCTTCTGCAAATCGCGATTCAACTAAGATTTTGACCTTGGAGCTATGTTAGATGGTGCAGATATGGTCACATAAACATCTTCTGATCTGCAAGCTTGTCAGTTGCTCATGCAAAACAAGCTGCCATTCACATCATGTGCTTTGGAGAATACACTCTATTTACTACAAAATGAGTATGCAGTAGCCTTTTTCCTCTTTCTAATTCTGCATGTTGGTTTGTATAGCAAACATGAAGGATAATTCAGACTACTGCGTTTGCAGATAAAGTCTGTATGTTATTTTTTGCATTGCTATCAGAGTTTTAAACCTTGGAGTTTGTTTGGTTTAATACTTTCCTGGGGGCTTACTTTTCTGTTGATGGAAATGTAATACTATTATATGCTGATTATGTTCTTACAATAATTCTGCTGATTTGTTCACTGAAGAAAAAGCACTGAAAAGGAGACCCAAACAGAGCTTTCTTCGTTGTATAAACTATTAATTACTAGACTTAATCGCTATCATAGCAGCATTAACTGTCTGCTAATGGATGTTTTAAGAGCAGTGGTTTTCAACCTTGGGTCCCCAGATGTTCTTGGACTACAACTTCCAGAAATCCTGGACAGCACAGCTAGTGGTGAAGGTTTTGGGAATTTTAGTCCAAGAACATCTGGGGAGCCAAGTTTGGGAATCACTAAAAACAAGAGAGTTTGCTGGTTTGGAGAATTGCCAGAAAACATGACTACATGATAGACACATTGAGTGGCCTTGGTTGCTGTTAATATTTAAGGTTGGAATGCTGCCCTTCTAGGAAGTGAGGAAGAACTATTAGTGGTTAGAATGCTAAACTAGATCCAAGTTCCAATCCTGACTCAGCTAAACAATTCTCTGAATAACTGTGGGCTAGCCTCCCTCCCTCCCCCGCTTCTCCTCCTTCTAATACATTTTATATGTTTTTTGTGAAGACAGAGTGGATAGGGGCTCAATGTATATGGTCCCGAATTCCCTGGAGGAAGTATTGGACACAAGTGTATCAAATAAGACATGATTCTTAAATGTATGTTAATAATGTAGACCAATGGTTCCCAACCTTGGGCCCTCAGATGCTCTTGGACTGCAATTCCCAGAAGCCTTCACCACTAGCTATGCTGTCCAGGATTTCTGGAAGTTGTAGTCTAAGAACATCTGGGGACCCAAGGTTAGCAACAACTGCTGTAGTATACAGAATAGTTTAATTGGCTTATTTATTTATTGGATTTATACCCCGCAGCATCTGGCAACCAGGCCACTCTGGGCAGCTAACAACAAGATAAACAACACAATATCAAAACACGATAAAAAATAAAATAATACGTACATTCAAACAAATACGATAACCAGCAGGATAAATTAAAACAGATGGCTATGAAGATGGTAAAAAGGATGACGAAAGGGTGGTAAAAAGGATGGTAAAAGGGAGGCTGAGATCTTAAAAACTTAATGGTCAGGGAAAGCCTGGCGGAAGAGCCAGGTCTTCAGCTTGGTTTCTTAAGGAATAAAAATGTATCTTCTTAAAAGCTATTGCACTAAACTCCAGTTCCATGACTCCATTCCACTGCATTGAGTTTAAACCACATTACATTATAATTCCTATTCTTCTACATACTTTCTAGCTAGCTCTAGCTAAATTACCTATATTTGAGGTTAGAGAAGGGTTTGTATCCAGTTTAATATGAAGATTAAAATGACCCATGTAAAGTACTGAGCACATTAAAGATGGCATATAGATATAAAAGCATATCATGTTTCATTAATAGAGCCTTCATTATGTTAGTTGTAAGCTTCATCAAACAAATAAATCTTTAAATAAAAAGACTGAGATTCTTAGTTGAATTCATTAAAAATGTTTCTGTGCACATGATGCCATTATACAATATAGTCACTAGGTGGCACTGGATGTAGTTCTATTTGCACAGAACCAGTAGAGTTTTCTTCTATTAATCTTTTCTGGTCAAAGGAAGAGGAACAATAAAGCTTTTGTCCAAGTTCTTGACTGGAGGGAGGGAGAGATTAAGGCTACTGCAGCAGGGTTTTTTTGGTTGGTGGCAACTTGGTTCTGGAACTTCCTTCTGTCAGAGATGTGGTCATCACCTGCATTCTTGTCCCTTAAGAACCAGTTAAAAATACAAACTTGCAGAGAATAAGTGTGCTCACTGCTACTTGTGATTTTCTATGCTTCTACATTGTGATTTTATGTGTTTCTGTATACAGATAGTTAGACCTTCCTAAGCTCCTGTGATGAAGAGTAGGGTAACCATAATCTTCGTCGTCTTCTTCTAAATGAATGTCTGCATTCTACAACTCTGTATCTTTCCGTGCCGTTGCTTTCCTGGTGTTGCTTTGGGTCTCTGAGACATACCTAGGTGGACACTGTAGGAAATAAGGTGCTGGATTAGATTGGCCTTTTTTCTCAGCCACTATGGCTGCTCTTAGCAGTCTGGTGTGACTGGATGTTCTGTACAAAAATAGACAAGTAATTCCAAACATTGTGGATGGATTTCTTTTATTGTAAGGTACTTTTTGACCTGATTCTCAGTTCTGTAAATATAAAATTCAACATCTCACACATATTTTTACAGTATGAATGCAGCCTTCCCTTCCCCTCCCCCGCCCGCACTGTGCACATGGGAGGCAGATAGTGGTCTGTTTTCCTTCAGGTTTTGGTTGAATTGTACATCAGTTTGCTTATTTGTTTATTATTGCAGTTCACAAGAGCTGAAGTTTTGTTGCAAGGTTAATTGGGGCATATATGACTTGTAAATAGCTGGTTGTCAGCTTCCTCTTTTTCAGGAAAGGTTTTATTCTTTTCATGTTTCCATAGTTTCCAGTAGGCCTTGTCCCGATGAGCAATGTAAGATGGTAACTTTGATGTTGGAGAAACATGTTGAAAGCAGTAGTTTCCTTACTCAGTCTTGGATTTTATTTAGAAGGGATTTGATTTGTTATTTTTTGCCTACAGCCGACTTTGGGACAATTGTTTCAGTCTTAAGTTTTCCATCATTTTCTTTCACTATTTGTTTTTTTAGCTTGTCTGTTGAATCAATTCGAGATTGAAAGTCACCGAAATACCCTGATCAGTGATGTGGTAATAGGTGTTGCTTGGGACAATTCGTGGTGGTAGAACAATTTAGTCACTCCTTAGGTGTTTTTTTGTTTTGTTTTTGTTTTTTTGTGGGTTTTTTTTGAGCTGATTTGCAAGAGGCAGGAAGAGGGCTGAATAAGTTTACTGCAGGTTTTGTTGGGTTTATGGAGCTTCTCTCCCCCCCCCCCCTTCACAGTGAGTGGTTTGATTTGCTTCTGATCTGGGCACAACAGCTGGCTTGTCAGAGAAGCATCCCTTAGGTACAAGGCTGACTGCTAAAGGAAACAGAGTGCCCTCCTAGAGGGCGTGTACCTGTGAGAAACAGGAAGCAGTGCAGCTGCCTGTGTGAAAAGGCTTGTAATTCTGATCAATGCAGGTGTGCAGGCACTCGGCTCAACATATTCTGCCCAGGCATCTTGGCAGCTGTGTGGCTGGACAGAAACCTCTGTGTGTGTGTTTGTGTGTGTGTTGTGTGTGGTGGCGAAACAGTGGGTAGAGCAAAATGACTACATTGCAGCTGAAAGAATTGTCGTATTCAGGTCTGTACAGGAGAAGACGAGATCGCCCAGATAGCTTGGGTCTTCACGGGTTACCTGAGCAGAAGCTAAGGTGAGTGGTGGGGAGGGTTAGGGTTAACGGTTAACAAGAAGTCAAAGTGCCTTTTGAGTTTATGTGGTTTGCAAAAACCCTTATAGGAAACATAGTACAAGCTGGTGAAGTGTAATAAAGTTAGTTAACAAAACGTGCAAGATTGGAAATAGTTTTAGAGTACGTGATAATCTAGGAGGAGTTAAGAGGAAGCAGCTGTTGTCAATTTATTCCACTTGGAATGTTTTTACAGTACAATACTTAATGTTTCCAGGAGCACTGGGAGGGACAGCGCGATGTCTCCATAACTTTTTCTACAGATTTTTAATCACCACTTCATTTCCCCCAGACTGGGATTAGTTTTCAGGTTATATCTTCAAACTAACTAGCCCTCATAACACAATTGTGCTTAAAAGGGTTCCTTCTGTGAGTCCCACTGCTACACGAGGGTTTGAAAAACGGATGTGGTGTTACTTGTCAGGTCATGTTGCTTTTTTTTTATGATAGGAACTTTTTAAAAAATTGAAGTATGCCTTGTGACAAAAGAATGTAGTTGAACCACTTTATATGACCTTATGATAGAAGAATAAAAAAAAAAACACTTTAAAATAACATTAGGCACTGGTTAGTTTCCGAAAGCCAAGTTCATTTCTAAAAGCAGCATGAGATGACCCCTCCACAACATGTGTTTTAGAAGTATGCACTTTTAAAAGTATAGGTTAGTGAAAAATCTCATGCTTTGGAAACTAGCCAGTGTCATTTTGCTGTTAAAAGAAAAATAAAATAATTCTCTGGGCATATGATGTCAAGATGAGGCTTTGGTGAAGGAAAGAGTTTCCTGTCAGGTTATGACCAATACGTTGCTTCTGCAACTCAAATTTGTTTTTAAGAGTTTTAACACAAAAATATAGAGCATTGGCAGAACTCTGGGCTGTTTATTTGTTTGTGGCATCAGATCTCCCAGATCAAAATCTCAAAATTTAGGACTTAATTGGTGAAGAACAGGACTTTGAATTGTCCCCGGAGATGGATCAGCAGCCAGTAGAGCTACTGTAACAGGAGAGCTATATGTTCCCTGTAGCCATCCCCAGTTAGCAATCTGGCAGCTTCGTTTTGGACCCACTGAAGTTTCCGAACATTTTCCAGAGGCAGTCCCACATAGAATGTGTTACAGTAATCCAGATGTGATGAAACTAAAGCATGGGTCACCGTGTCACTTTGTATTGCAGATATAATGTGGAAGCTAATAAAAGTTCATACTCTGAAAAAAACTTGTTAACCTTTATGACCTTTTTCATAAACCATGAATACATATTTTTAGATTTATAACATCCTAGTTAGGGAAGGAGAACCAGTGTATCATAATGGATTGAGTGATGGATGTGGGCTCAGGAGACATGGATTCAAATCCCCACTTGGCCATAGATGTTCGCTGGAGGGGAGGGGGAGAGGTAAAGCTGATAAAATTACACCTTTAATAACTCATAAGTTAAAAACTATTAAAGTCACCATCAGTGATATGCAACTTGATAGCACAGAAGAACAACGGTCATGAAAAAAATACATTCCGAAATAAGATCCCATTGAAATGGAAATCATATGAAAAAAAAAACTGGATCAGCAGTCCTACTTATTTGTTATGTCCCACTGAAGTTGTGGGATTTTACTTCCAGAATAAGGACTCGCAGATTGCTTTGCCTGACTACTTCAAACCCCAGCCCTGTTGCCTGGTCTGACTTAATTTGTGTAGCGTGTGGGAGTAAAAAGAGCAGCATGTGCCCATACAGTTACAACAACAACCTATAACCAGTGGGCGAGGTAGCTTCCTGAATGTTAAACCACTGTGCAAACTTCTCTCCAGCCAGAAATGCTATCTCTTGGTTGGCTGTGCCATCAGACAGAATGTTGGAAGACAAATGTTAGTACAATTAAAGAGTGATTGCCAGTGACTTTGTGTGGGGTGTTTCAGTTTCACATCAGGTGTCAAAATGACTTGAACCAGCCAAGTCACTTACTGAAGAGGACCTCAGGACGTTGAATAGGTGAGACGGCAATGGCCATCTCTTGCTCACATATGCTCTGCACTCGACCGGGAGTGGCCAGGAGCCCTCATGCTTTGCAGGGGACACATAGAGTTCAGCAGTACCAAAAGAAACTCTCTACCTCAGGGTGCCGTCATAGGCCCTGAGTACAGGGAAATACGTTGTACTCAGCTTTTGGTACATCAAAGTGCTAATCAAAGTCGGCTATCCTGTAGAGTTAGAAAAAACTACCTTTTGGACTACAATGCCCAGAATCCCCAACCAGCATAGCTGGAGATTCTAGTGGCTTTAGTCCAAGAAGTATCTTTTCCAAGTTCTTAGTCTCAGTGATTATTTGGGGCCTGTACTTGTCAACTGTTGTTGGGTTTGGGATTATTTATTTATTTATTTATTTATTTATTTATTTATTGTCCTGTGTTTAGCTGTCCTTACCTAGGGTTCTCTTATTAATTAGAAACGCTTTGTGTATCCTCTTTTTGGAGAAATGTTTCCTTGTCTGTACTTTTGTGGCTCCTTATGAGTTCATCTGAACCCCTTCCCCACCTCCCCTTTTAAAAATGTTGCTCCACTGCAAATTGAACAGTCCCTTTTGAAGTGCAATACGAGTTGTCACTGGCTTTGGAGTTCAAAGTTAAGACAATTTTAATGCAGCTTTGCTTTGTTATTATCATGTGAATTACAGTAGTGCCTTCAGGCCCTCAGCTAAGATCAAAATCACACTGTTTTCCGTTGTACACATGCACACACACAACTAATGTTAGGTAGATATAGAAAGGTGTAAATGAAAATAAATACAGAAAGATGTACATGAAAGGTTGCATGCGTACAACTCATTGCTATATGTTGTGAATGTTTTTCTTTGCCATGTTCTTTGCTTGATAGAGAGAGTGATCACATTTCACATATCATGCTTGGTCTACCTGTGACACTGTATGAGATACAATCTATTTGCTGTGCTCAAAGCCTTCTTGAATATCTGCAGATGGACACACCTCTGTTTTTTTCCGTTTTCTTTTGCCCTTGCCCTGCCCTTAGATATTTTTTACAGGCAGGTTGCTTGATCGTTCTTCAGAAATGCCTTTTGATTTACTCACAAGCCCTAGAGTCCAAAATGGGCGAATGGGGGAGGCAGGCAACAGGCACTGCAGACACTGACTTTGCTAAGGGCAAAGATTCCTTGAGCTATGTTAGGTTTGGCCACACTTGGTGGGAAGGGTAAGCAGGAGGTAACATCCTCCTCTTTTGTTCAGGGGAGAACAGGAGAGAGTGTGAAGCAACAGCTGTTTGCTTGGAGCCAACTTATCTCTTCTGTGACATCTGGCCTTTACATTTCGTGAGAGATTAGTGGGTGGTGGACAAGTCTACCTCAAGGCAGCTTTGGAGGACAGGGTTGGAAAAAATTCATGGATGACTTGACTGCCTGGCAGTCTGCTTACAAGATGACTCCAGCATTACCCCTCTGAAAGTAGCTTCATGCCAGAATCTGCTTTGGAATGCCTTATAATCATAGCTGATTACACCCAGCTGGCAAAGTCTCTAGAGCTTTGGGTCAGTGCTGCAAATAATTTTTGGAAATGTTGTCCACTTCCTGTATATCTTACCTCTTCACCTCCTCTCTCTCCGCATCCCAGAAAATGAGCATGAAACATTTTTCAGGGCCGCTTGCTCTATTACTGCCAAGTGTGATGGAAGCCAGCCTCCGCTGAGTTACAGCATGAGCTTAGTCTGTCTTTGGAGTTGCGAAGGCAGGTATCTGTGAAGCTGCAAAAGGGAATTAACAGCCCTTCCTCCGATGCATAGATATGCATTAGACCCTCTTTCTTCCAGTTCATGCATTCTTTCAGGGACGGTGCTGCAACAATGTGGTGCATGGAGGGCAGGCTTGTAACTCAAGTGGCAGAGCAAAACCTTTGCATGCAAAAGATCCCTCGGTCAATGCCATTCGTCTCCCTTTAAAAGAGTCAAGTGGCACATAGAAATGATGCCACCAGACCTATTACTGAGAGCCAAAGTATGGGCTAGATTGGGGATAGGCAATCGCCAAAGTCTAAGGGCAACACACAACCTTCCTTGGAAATTGGAGAGCCACAATTGCAACCCCCATCCCATTCTTTTTTTAAAAAAAAAATCCTTACAAAAATGGGTCTTTTTACCCCCTCAAAAGAGCCCTCTTGCGCCTACTGGTGGCCCAAAAAAGTATTTTTTAAAAAAACTAAAATGAGAGATTAGGGTGGAGGAATCACCAAGTCCCTCATGCCTTCTAGAGGCCACAAGAGGGCTTTCTGAAACACACACACACACACACCATTCCTTGAATTTGGTGGCAGGTTTTTATGATAGAACCTTCTGAAGTCATTAGTTCTGAGGGCTGCATTGAATCAGAAGTGACTTGACAGCACATAGCAACCCAGCACTTATTTTAAAACAAACAAACAAACAAACAAACAAACACTGAGGGTGCTGGGGGATGCATCTGGGGCTGTGAGGCTGCATGCAGCCCCGAGGCCTCATGTAGCTCACCCCCTGGACAAGACTGATAGTCTGGGCAAATACAGATGTTTCCTCTCTGCTATACATGTTGCCTTCAGTGTGCATATAGTGTTGCCTTCAGTCTAGTGATATAGAGCTCTGGATTGTGTAATCTGTAGCATCCTATCCCAGTCTTCGATCTTTCCCAGTCTGAAACTTCTTTTTAGTTTAAACCTTTGATGTTGGATCCATCTTAATCTTTTAATAGTATATCATGATGTTTCTCCTTCCCTGTCTATGGGGATCAAGACTTTGTCCCTACAGAGATTCATGAGGCAGCTGCAGCTTTAGCAGCTGTAAAGAAGAAAGGACTTTGGTGGCTGCAACTTGTGCTGGGATTAGATAACTTGGACATTGTACCATTCCTTCTTCTCTGCTCTTATGAAGCCTGAAAGAGCTCTGTTCTCTTTTTGTATCTGTTCACTTTTGTCTTTTTTCCTTTCTATCTCCCTCTCACACTCATACTGTGTCTACACTGGCGAACTGAATTGGAGCAGTTTGGCTTTGCTGCCGTTTGATTCACAGTCTTTTTTCAAGGTTGTATTCAGTTTAGGTAATCACACAAAGACCCTGAATTGTTTTGGCCCCAGTGTCCACAGTGGTCCTCAATCTGATGCAGTTTGAGCCTCTTTTTTCTGGATTCCACCCATCTGGCGATTCCCGGCTCTCCTTTCTTACCTTTTTTGTTTTTTTGTCTGTTCAGAGGTGATCTACTGCTAAAGTAATGTATCAATGCAGTGATAAAGTGATCTATCACTAAACATTTTTTAAAAATAAAAGTAAAATACTTCAGGGTGACTATGGAGGAAGATTGCAGGGATGGTTGTTCCCGCTGTTCCAAAACATCGCGCCCGTCACCATAACACCACTCAAAGTCATGCTGCTCATGCTTTTGTAGAACAAAATAAATGATCACACAGGGAAAACATCGTTTGAATTGTTCCGGCTTTAAACAAGTAGAAGTTTCCTGTGACAGGGGGGAAAGCTTCCAAATTGGAAGTGAAAATGGCTGGGCTGATTCAAATTGATTGAAAATTACTTTGAATTCACCTGTATGAATTGAGGAACAAATCCCAAAGTATTTGTCAATGTAGTTGCAGCCTCACTCTCATTTTCTTACAAATGCCACTCTCCATGACAGCTGTAGTGGGTCTCGAGCTATTTCTGGGGGAAAAACAAAAAGTGGCTTCAGCACCACCACTTTGGGGCAGATCTTAGCCAGCAAAGCAGTTCAGTTGGAAGATTGCTCTGTCAGTAGATCTCTGGAATCGGCCAGCAGGACAGTTCTGCTGGCAGAAGGGGTGTTCTGCCAACAGCAGAAGCTTGTGCCTGACCATAATCCCCTACTGTCAGCCTGTGTTTGGCTTAGTATTGTACTGTAGCTGAGCTGCATTCATTAAAATAAAAGGAACTTAATTCATGCCTAACATGTCAAACCTCAGCCAGCTGGATATAGTGGCATCTCTATGCCTGCCTTTCTTTCCCCTTACTGACTTACAGCCAGTGCTTGCGCACTTCCAGGCATGCTTGGGTTGTAGCGGTTTTCACTTCAGCGGGCTAAGCAATGCTTGAATGATGCTCATCCTGATTTATATTGCACTGTCTCTGTATGTGATAATCTACAGCAGCTTTCCCAAACTCAACTCCTTCCAGGAGTTTTGGGCAATACCTCAAGCCAGAAAAGCCATTGACTGTGAAGGATGGAGTTGTAGCTGACATATCTGGAGAGTGCCCAGTTTGCTTGCCCTTAAGTGTTGATACTCTTGTCTTGCAAGAGTTTTCAGGCAGTTCACAACTACATATGTTAACAATTTAGAATTTCTTCCAAATTTGCACCATAACATGTAAGTCCCAGACAGCAGCCAAAGACACACAAAATGCAGCAGCTGTCAAAAATAGGCAAAACGCTAAGAAGTGGAGACTTTTTAAATGGCAAAAATAAAATGACACTCTTCAAGCCTTCCCAAAAAGGGGTAGCTGCCGGGAAAGTGTTTGTGAGGAAAAGAAGCAGGCATCCCTTGGGAGGAAATCCCATTGGCAAGGGAGAGCAGCTGTCGAAAAGGTTGGGGAATGTGGCCCAGATTCAAGAAGACTGTTCTTTGTATCTATTCTTTGAAATATTAGTATTTTGGAGTTATACAGTGAATATAGTGAGTTGACTTGCAACTTGTATTTGTCATACAAGAGCTATATATAATCCAGACAAAGCTTGTAACTAGCGTACTGTAGCCTGCTGCATTAGTTAAAAGCTAAAGTATTTAGCAAGATATTTAGTATATTTAGTGAGATTTGATAGTAGATTATTTACAAAACTCTACCACTTAATGTTGCAGATGAAGATATGCTTTTTGTTGTTGTAGTTCTCTAACTTTAAAAAAAACCATGTGTGTGTGTAGAAATATACACAACAGTGACTGTAAGTTACACTAGAATGAATGAATTTATTACAGTTAAAGGTCAGCACCAAACAACTTGTACAGTACAAAACAGAACATGCAACGTACATTATGCCAAATGCTGCATCCACACAGTATACCACAAGTAACCAAAACCAGGGCAGGGGTGGGTGGGAATCACTTTGTTATCAGAGAACTGTGGCAAACTATGGCAGCTGCACAAAATTTTGTCACTTTATTAGTCATAGGGAGGATCTGATCAGAAAGAAACAATGAGATATAAAATTATTCTGTCCTACCTGGGAATTTTTGAAGAATAGATTTTAAAAAGTTCTTTACGAAGGTCCTGGTAGAAGGAACAGTGTGAAAGAAGATGTCCCACAGTTTCCACTTCCCCACTATTGCTGGGACATAAACGATCCTTATAAGATACTCCCTGATATCGCCTCTCCTAGAGCACAGAAGTCTAGGCATTAAATTGGGCTAGTGAAAACACTTTCCTGAGTTTAGGAAAAGCTAAATTAGCCAAAAAGGTAGAAGGCACAAAGATCTTATTTCCTAAGGCACTATGTTTACTCGGCAAACATAAATGTTCTTGTAGTTCTGTGTCCCAGATTCTCTGCTTAACAACTGATTTGGCTTTGGAGTAACCCTACACTAGAATATTTTCCTCTTTCCCTTTATTTACTATATGCAGATCCCACCTCCCACACCCTCAGGGCTAACATTCTTAAACAGAATCTCTAACCTACACTTGAAAACCACAGTCCAGGAAGACCTCTGCTATGTGATTTTGTTGAATTCAGATCCAGGCTTGACTAAAGCCAATACATGAAGCTTTTCAATGTTTACTCCTCTGCACAGAATTTTTGGGCAGGTGCGGATTGAAGCTCTGTAGAGAGAGGCTAAAGGAGATTGTTTTCACCATTCACCCTCTGCACTGAATGCAGTTAGGGTTGCGTAATATGAGTGTTGCTACACAAATATTACTTTTGGACTGGAGAAAAGAAACAAATATAACTTGAATTTGGAACCCAGAGCAAACATGTACTTACACTCCTCGGTGTTTATTTTGATGGGGCTGTTGCATGACTTGGGTCCAACCCAATGTATGAAGCTCAAAAACAGTTTGAACATAATAAAACAGTTGTTAGTGGTACTGACTTGGAGTAGCTATGTTTAGTTCCTTGTGAATGAGAATTCCTAAAGTACATAAGAAATATTATGGCATTTTGTAGATTTTAATTCAGAAAAGGTTGTGTCTGGATAAATGTGTTAGTCTTAAATGACCTCCAAGAATCATTCTTGCTGCATCTTAGTGCTGCATCTCAGTGAACAGTTTTTACTCATCTGTTCTTCCAACATTACTACAAATATAAGTGCCTGAAACACTAGAATTGAAATTTTATTAACTTGCCATGAGCTCAGTGTTTTCCTTTGTTTTTATTAAAGGAAGGCTAAAATTACTGTTAGTTGGAAGCAGTTGTTTGATCACTGTCTTTATGAGACAGAAATGTGCCTATTAAAATAAATAATATGCTTCAATCCTCTTAGTACATGATTGTTTACGTAGTATAGGACCTGAGGGACTGACGTGCTACTTAGTAATGGAATCCGCATTGGCCCTGCCACCTTAGCTGAAGGTCAGCCTTCAGTGTGGTATCTGTGATGGAGTCGTTACTATAATAAGAATGTCCTTTCGAGCCAGAAAGTCTGGTGTTGACAGTTATCCCAGCCGTATAAGGAACTTCATGGACATGCAAGAAGTCTTTCATGGCAGGCTGGATGTTTGGTCTGGTCTGGTCAGGGTATTAATTATAGCTACTGGATGAACTGTTCTGATTATTGTCTTAAAGGAATAAAATATGCACAGCTGAAGCAGAATTGCTTTACCTTTTCTTTTTAAAGTGTATTAGTGTCAGTTGTTTATTAGAGCAAGTGTTGGTGTGGAAAAACTGTTCCATGCTTTAAAAGCAGCTTATTAAAAAATGGTCAGATTTAACATACTACAGCCATATTTCACTATATTGAAAGATGAAAGACCAGCCCAGTGAATGGAGGAAGATTCTAGCAAGAATCCTTACTGCACACAGTGAGGCTGGTATCATGAATCCTAGATGCTGTACCTCACTTGAGGGAATGGATATTCTTATTTCTAAGCAACATCCTAATTTAAGTTGAAGTGCCCACAGTAGTTGAAACATTTAGGAAAACTGCAGAATAGGAACACTGGTGTTACCTTAGCTGGAGCACTATTAGTCCAGGATTGATCTCTGAGAGAAAAGAGATGTTAGTCCTCCGTGTGCTAATTTCTTTCCCCTGTGGTTCCTCCCACAGTTTACTGCATGGCGCTTCCCCAGTAGTCATACTCTTTCCCCTCTCCCTTCTTCTTTGGTTTTATGGCTTGCTGTGCACTGTTGCAGTGTCTGCCACTCTCACATGGGTGAGAGGGACTGTACAAGTGAAACCATTTCTGCAGTTACCGAAGCTTCCTCACACCTGTGTGTGTCACATGCCATGTTCACTTCCTTTATTATGTTGCTGGCTGGACAATTGGGCGGTGAGAAGGTTGTGTAATTGATGATAATACTTTTCCATTACGTTGACATGGTGTCGACATTATGAGTCAAACATATGAAACTAGAGTGAAACGATCTCAAACATACCATGAGGCCAGAATTTTGCACTGGATATTTGTTTCCTGTCCTCGGGGTAGTCATGGTTTTAAGACAATTTTACTATTTTGTCATGACGCATAGGTAGTCGGTGCCAAGAAGAGAAGAGTAGACTTATACTGGACCTGTATGAGTGCGCTCAGATTATGCAGGAAATGGCATGATTTAGCTGTGATGCCATGAGGACAAAGCTCATGGCAGATTGGGGGAAGTAGTTGGGTAGAGGGGAAATAGCAATGACATTCTGGTCAGGAAGAAGGTGCACACCTTTGCACAGATGCTCACATCCTCTAGGGACACATGTGAAGCATGTCATCACAACCTGAAACAGAACACCTCCACCAGAATAGCAAGACAGAGCACGATAAGAAACCAAACACCATAAAACAGACTGGAGATGTTCATTATACTGTTTCTTATCTATTAAAATTTTGTGGGAAAACTGCAGTTCTCAATGAATCATTGAGGCCTTTTTGGGCAGGAGGTACACTTTGTTAGGCAAAAGCACGATAAACCCCTCATTTGCTTTCCCTCTGTGTTTCATTGGTATCATGCATGTCTTCTGCCCCATCTATGCATAAAACCTATGTGGTAGATTAGGTTAAGAGCTGGTGAGTGACCTGAGACCACCTAGTACATTTCAAGGCAAAATGGGGATTTGATTTCAAATCTCCCTAGTCCAGACCCACAACAACTCACTGGCTCCTGAACTCATTTATTAAGAAGTAAATTCCACTGAATGAATCCAAAGTTACTTCCAGAAGAGTGTGCTTAGGGTCACAGCCTTATTTTTTTAAAAAAAACCAGTTTGGGTCCCTCTCCCACAGGTTTGTGCCAAGTAGCCAACTTGTAATTATTTACTTTCCTCCTTATAGAAAAGATTGTTTTCAGTTATCTTTCCGTTTGTAATCAGGATTGTTCTCTGTGTCCTTTCTAACTACAGTATCTGTGTTCCAGAAATGGCAGCATCTGTATTCCTAGGTAGGCTAGTCACTGGTTATTAGAGGTGGAAAATATGTCAGTTTCTTTTTGTTCAACATTGTATTTGCAACTCAACTTCTGTGTATCTCGAATATGAAGAAATTTGCAACTTAATGATAAATTCTTCAAAAATAGATTGAAGTTGGAAATCTTAGTGATCTGCACTGGCTAAATTCAGCAGGCATGTCTCTTCCCAGCATGGAAGAGTCTATGTTCTGCTATATACCATCTGCTATAAAATGGCATTCGAATTCAGCTGGCTTCAGCTCCAGACTTTTAAGAGTTAAGCATTCAAGGTTCTGAGCCTGGATGCACACAGATCTGTCCTTTTCAGGTTCCTCCATATTCATATTTTTAAAAAAAGTATTCCTAGCAGATGTGAAGAAATGTGCAAGTTTTATTAAATTCTTATCAAGAACAAACTGAAATGAAATTCTCGCCCATCCTATTGCCTAAAGATTTATTTTCAAAGCTGATACATATTTGAATGTTTGGTTCTTCCTACCTCCTTTCTCCATTGTTGTTCCAGTGGCAATCAGAACCAGTATGTAGTTGTTACTTTAAAAAAAATGCAAACTGTAGCAAACCCCTACTTTTTAAAATTGGCTCTCAGTTAGCAAGTGGAGTTAGAATGAAGTTTATACATTCTTTCCCACTTTTCCCCCACATAAGGGTTTCACACACTGCCACCACAGGAAGAGTAGTAAGGCAGGCTTTAATGTGTGAGTATGCTATGACAGATAATTAGCGTGTCTGAAATGTTGGGCCACTTGATAGGATGGATGGATGAAATGCTGAGAAGCTAAGTTATTTATTTATTGGATTCATTTCTCTCTCCCTCCACCACTTATGTGGGGCTCACAATAGTTTCACACCCTGCCTTTTTACTCCCTTGGAGCATCAGGCCTTCTATTGAACTCCAGAAGTCAAAAGAATTCAGTATGCAGCCAAATTACACATTATGTGAAGCACAATTATAGAAAACCTGATCAAGAGTTGCCACTCCTTTTTTCTTTCCTATGAAGAAAAATGGCAAGGAAGAACCGGAATGAGAGTGTGGTCCTTGAGGGCAGGAGGTTAATCTCTCTTACCAGTGCTATTTTCTTACCATGGCTACTGGCTAGGGGATTCTGGGAACTGTAGTCCAAAAAAGGAAGAGGATCAGAGTTCTTCTCTTTTCCTCCTCAACTAATTTGCACCAAGCA
The DNA here is from genome assembly GCA_037013535.1 of Intellagama lesueurii. Taxonomy (NCBI): domain Eukaryota; kingdom Metazoa; phylum Chordata; class Lepidosauria; order Squamata; family Agamidae; genus Intellagama; species Intellagama lesueurii. Next base: position 99,048,614 of record JBAJHW010000003.1, read on the forward strand.
GAAGTTTCAAAGCTAAATTATTTCAGGGAGAACCTGAAGTGAGGGGAATGGCACAGGGAAGGAGTTAAATTGTCCTTCTGGAGTCAAAGGCGGTGGTGGCTGCTTTTTGTTGAGGAAGAAAGTTGGGCGATGCCTAACTGCATTTTGAAATATAGTGTCTTTAATATGTAAGGCAGCTTGACCCTTAGTGCACTAGACACAAAGATAGATGTATGATTGTTCCAAGCAAGTTATTAATATGGAACAGGGATCCAGTCAGTTGCTTTTTACCAACAGGTACAACATGTGCTCTTACTTCTGTCAACATCTCCATTCCCATATCTTGTTTATCTTTTCAATTGTTAGAATATCCCTGGTACATTATGTTCAAACAGACATGCAGTTTTGCTTTGTGGGAAGTTAGTGATTGCTCCACAAGAAAGAATGTGGAGGTGGTACTGTCTGATATGACATGTGGCTGAAATGGATTAAGACTCCATTTCCTAGTTTAACAGCAAATATAATAAAGACAGGATTTTAAAACGATGTTTGCCTTCTTTCTGTGCAATATAAGTAACACTTCATTTCAAAAGCTGCCAGCCAACGGATCAGAACTGCATGTGTATTTGTGGTTCCTGATGGAAAAGACACAGACCTGTTATGGAGGAGTTATGTTATCCTGAGTCAGAGGATTAGTGCAAGGAGAGCTATATTATTCCTTTATCTTAGGAGCTTCCCAGAGCTTCCGTTGATGGGAAACTGCATCTATCAGATTCCACTGAACTTGATTCTTTTTAAGAGTTTTGCAACAGCAATTCCTTTTGCATAAGAGAACTTTACATGGACCTTCTGCATGAGGTATGGAGGATTAGGATTTGATGTGGGGCAATATCTGAGTTCCAGTGCAGTTTCAGAGAGTACTACAGCTGCATTGGAGTATTCCTGCATCTGCAAATGGGTCCAGCAAGTTTGATTCTACCGTTCCCCACCTGCAGGATAAGACAGGAATGCTCAAATGCACCTTTGGTGCTTTCCACATTTCCCACTTGTATAGCTTTATAATGTATATGTGGGTATCTGAGTCCTATTTTGTGATACATGAAGGCAGTAATTCTAGAAGAAAAGGTTGACCCAGTGCTTGCTTGTTCTAGATTCTAATGGAGACTGATGGGTCTTTTGATCATTGTTTGCATTCCTAAGACATGGAATTGCCTGTGAATTCTTTCTGTTATTTGGGGAGGGGGCAGCAGTTATTCCCCCCTTTCCCCCCCCCCTTCTAGTTGTTTAATGATTTTCCTTTCCACTGAAACAAATTGTAGGGGAAATGGCAAGCTTGAGAGGAAACTAAGTCTTAAGGCTTTCAGGTGGAATGGAGGAGCTTTGGATCCAGCAAATCCAAAACTCCCCCTGCCCCTACTATCACCTTGTCTCGAGGCAGACAAGGAAATAAAAACAGGCTGGCACCAGTGTTCCATGTAGACCGGCAGGCCTTCTCCCAGGTGTACATTCCTGACAATGGATAGGTGCCTCTGCAGCATCAGAACCCCTTCCAGACACCAGATCTGGTGGTTGGGGCTATATTATTGGTGCAGAATTGTGGCACTGATTAAGAGATTGGGATCAAGAAGTGTCTGCTTCAGCTCTTGATTTAGATAACTAAGTAGCCTTAAGCAAATTGTTGTGCTTGTGACCTGACCTGTGGAAGAATTGTTGTGCAAGAGCTCATCATTCTCTGAGCATCAATAAGAGTGCCATACTCTGTGCAATTCGTTATTTAATTCCATTCTGTTAAAATCAGTTGCAACAGAAAGTTCAGAAGCAGAACAGTAAAGAAACAACACATAAGATCAAGTGGCTACATCCTCATTGTTGTCATCATTCACAATCAGTTGTGCATGACATACCATAATAATGGGTATGAAGCACTTTGAGAACTCAGGAGAAAAGGCTTTATTTATTTGTTTATTTATTTGATTTATATCCTGCCTTGTCTCAGAAACCGTAGCAATACTTCATCATCTTTAGTGTTTTTTCCCATCACATGGCAACTCATTTCCATATTCAAAACACAGCATCCTATGAATGATATTCATCATCAGTCTTCCTGGTCACAGAACAGCAGTACAGCTGCTGTGCTGAAGTAGAAGAGGTCACATCCTGGTGAACTCTGGATGTCTGAGTTTGCCAGTTTTAGGGGAAATAATTAGCCATCAACGACTCCCCATGGGGCATATAGGAGACAAATTGGAAATATGTAGTTATCTGCAAGGAGGAGCTTTAAAAAAAACCCTCTTCCTATTTGCTTGTTAATTTTCCAGACATTAACATTAATGAGATCTATTTATCTATAAAAGAAGCACTAACACAGTGGAGTAAGTTTTTCCACATTAAACTGCTGGTGGCAGCTAGCATGCTCTAGTTTACATTCATCCTAAACAACTTTGCCTTACTGGAGCTCTTACTGTTAGCAGTTAGCTAGCAGTGATCATATGTCCCGCCCAAGTTGGTGTTACCACCTTGCTATGGAATGCGTTGCTTTGCTTCAAGTGAATCGGAAGCTCACTGTGACATTCAGACTGCTCTGGCAATTTGAACTTCTAACTTGGAGCTCTTAATACAGCACAGCAGCTAAACCCTACAGATTGTTTTTCTTCTCGCTGTTGCTCTCTGTGACTTCTTTGGGACTTTCTGGTGCAGTCACATTTAGACGGTAGTAAGCGGAGGATGGATTCCCAAAGCAGAGGGCATTCCTATGCAATTCCAGAGAATGAAGAAGTCTTGCATACTTGCCAGAATGGGCACAACGATCATGGAAATGAAGGCGAGAGAGCCGTGTCAAAATTGCAGAGAAGGCACAGTGACATCAAAGTATACAAAGAGATATGTGACTTTTATGCAAGATTGTAAGTTTATTTTGGTCAGCGTTAATTGAACTGCTGGCATCTTCTCAATCATCATTTTATGAAAGATTTAGAATTTGTTATAAATGCAATACTAAGAAATTGTGTTTCAGTCCAGGCACTGTGTAGTATGAGTGTATATGCTTGTATCCATTTCTCATCCTGGAACAAGGGAAATGTTTGGTGGGATTTTTAACAGCAGGTTACATAATCCTCCTTGGGCACATTGCAGTCTACATATATGAAGGGCAGCAGCTCTGTTTCGTATAATGACCTGAAATATTAGGTTGCAGTCATTTGAATGTTGCTTCATCAATGTAATCTTACTGACGTTTCTTCATTTCAGCAGCTGAAATTTGAGATGGGGTGCAGATGCAGATATAGTCAGGCATACCGATTCTGTGTTTACCCACTAGTAAGTCCCACACAAATGGGAGGATGCTGATTTATTTATTTTCTTTCTTGTGGGCTTTCCATAGATGTCTTGAAAGCAGACTGTTCGACCAGGAAGACCTGGCTCTTCTTATGCTCTTTAGTTAGTGTCTGTAAGATTGCATCTGGACATATGCCTGCTTTGAAATGTGGGACTTACTTGTGTATAGGTTTGTAGCTTAGGCTGCTGTTCTGCACAGAAGCATTATGATTCGTAAAATGCAGGTATAAAATCAATATTGCACTCACACTTCCATTTTTAAAGACTTTTTTGTTGCAAAAAAAGGAGGGCTTTGTATGCATTATGCCACCTGCCACAACAGTGCACATCTAGAACTCCCTGCAGAATTCTGTTCATCGTTACCCAGACTTAAATGCTAAAAAATAAGTTTCATTGAAATTAAGATTTAACTTTAGAGGAACTGATTTCAAAGTATGGCAACATATATAGAAATCTCATACTTCTGTTTTTACCATTAAACTTGAGTTTTGGATTGTGCAATGACATGCTGGATAGCTATTATAAAGACAGAGAATGTCCAACGCCTGATTGTTGATGTGGTAAACTTCACCACAACATGGTGGCAGAAACCTTTACTTTTGGTCTTTGGGCAGAATGCTGTTTCCACATCTGTTTAACAATGGAGGGTCATGGCTGTGTTATCTTTCTCCCAAAATCTACTCCAGAAGATGAATTACAATGCAAAACTAGAGAGGGTGACTGGAAAAGGAAAGGAGAAGAGTTGTGAGGGCCCTTAAGTTTTCCAGAGTCTCTTCAGTGACAAAAGCCTCCCTTCTGCCATACCACCATCCTTTCCTATGAAGGCAAAGTGGTTGTTGTGTCCCAGGCCTTGCTAGCTTGCAGGCTGGTTGTAACAGACCTTTGCCTTTGCCTTCCTTCTCCCCATCCCAGAAATAGGATGCAAAGCTAATTGATGGGAATGGGGAATATTTTATTCCTCTCTTTCCCATAATTTCAGAGGCAGGATGTTGTTTGTCGATAGTCTTCAGGTCGGGCCAGAAGCCTGAAATAAATTGTTGCATTTCTCAGAATAACCAAAGATAATACTTCTGTTTTCTTTGTCCCTGAATTGGAGCAGCTACCATATTGACATAGAAATTTGACCAGCAAATCTATGTTGTCTAGTATTTTATCTGTTGTTTTTCTTACAGCAACATGGCAAATGCTCTTGCCAATGCCATCTGCGAGCGCTGTCGAGGAGGCTTTGCGCCTGCAGAGAAGATTGTGAACAGCAATGGTGAGCTGTATCACGAACAGTGTTTTGTGTGTGCCCAGTGCTTCCAGCAGTTCCCTGAAGGACTCTTCTACGAGGTTGGTGTCCCTGAGCCTTTTGCTTCTTGGTTGACATTTCACAAATCTGTTAACAGTTACATCAAACACTTATGTGCATGGCTGGTGGCATGCATTCAAAATAGTTTGCTTCCCTGCAGTGGCACAGGTGGTGGTTGATCCATGGTTGCTCTCTTTGCTCATATTTGACCACAGAACATGGCAGTTTTTGATGTGGGCTCACCTCAGCCCTTGAACCTGTTTCTCAGTGCTAGAGCCCACTTCAATTTCATGTTGCAAAATCATATACAAGAAAATGTCTTTGAGTACAGAGTCTTTTACCCTCCCACAACATAACTATAGTCTGTTCCAATACTCGTGGAATTAGAAAACCAAGCCTTTTCATCAGATGATGCACCTTATAGCCCCCAGCTTCCTTCTTCTTAGATATTAAGACGTAGATAACAGAATTTAGCTTCAAATTGGCATGTGCCATTTGTTTGTTTGATGTGTGTTATATTTTCTTTTTGATTCCAACTCCCAGAATTCTCCAAGAATTCCCCAGGCAGAATTTTGAGAGTTTCCGTCCATAGACACCTATATTTCCCTCATCCTACCTCATTTCCCAAATCCTACCTTGGTGGCTTCATTCTAGGCCTCATTTCCTGCTGTAGTACTTCCTGGGTGTCATAATCTCAATGCCCTATAGGGTAGAGGTCCCCAACTCCCCGTCCGCGGCCCGGTGCCGGTCCGTGGCCTGAGCCGGACTGGGCCACAGAGAGAGACCTTCCCCCCACCCCCGCACACACTCCCGCCCCCCGCACAGCCCGTTTGCGCCTGCGCGCGAGTGCACACCCGCACAAGCGCTGCACCACCCTTTGCGCATGCGCATGAGCGAGCGCCCGTCCACATGAGCGCTGCACCGCCCTTTGCGCATGCGCATGAGCATGCGCTCCTTCGTGCATGCGCACGAGCACAGGGGGTGCCCCGCCATCCCCAGCCAGTCCGCAGGGCTAAAAAGGTTGGGGACCGCTGCTTTAGGGTCTCAAGAGGGTGCTCCTGAAGAACTACAATCCCAGGAATCATTGCAGCAGGAAATAAGGCCTAGAATGTAGGCTCTGAACTAGGCCTTTTTCCGGGCAAGAGAAATACATGTATCTAATACAGGTGTCTGCAGCTATGGGTCTGTGGACTGGAATTCCCAGAATTCTGCCTGTGGAATTCTTGAAAATTCTGGGAGCTGAACTCCAAACAAAACAACAACACAAATAGCACATTTCTATCAAATTCTACAGCTCAATAAGTGACTGATGATCTCTGTTTACGTAATGATACCACAAAAAAACCCAATCACTTATTAATTTAAAGTGTAGTTTTAACACATATTGCCTGTGAAGAGCTTAAATCGGGGGCGCACACACACACGATCTTTTAACAGGTAGACTAGCCTAAGAGACTATGAGGGGCCTTGGATTACCCTGGGAAGCCTGTAATTGAGTAGAGATTTGAATTCAGATCTCCTTGATTCTTGTCTGGCACTTTATTTAATAAGCATACACTCAGAAGTTTGGGCAAGTTACTTTTGGGGCCTACACCTCCCACAATTCCCCAGCCAACATAATTGTAGGAGTTAGAGTTTTAAAAATTAACTTATCCAGGCTCTGATACAAATAACTGTTGAGTTAGTTACCTTTGTTTTCCAGTCCTCTGGCATAGGACGCTGCACTATACACATGTGTAGTAATAACAGCTTACTTAAATTAGGAGTGTTGGTGCCATGATGTCCCGGGAGTCAATGAAACTGAAACCCAAACTGTGCTAATATACATTTGCTGGCTGTACACTCGGAAGTTTAGGGGAACATTGGCACACGGCTAAGAAATGCCTGTCATGTCCAACACCACTGTGAAGTTTAAGGTGATGTGTCAAGCACGCTAGTCAAATATAGTATGTGACATCTGAAGTGTTCGTTAGTGAAGTGACAAGAAAGCTATAGTCTGGAATAGAAACCAGAGGTGAAAGGTGAAATTAGCAGTGGCTAAAATCCTGCTGCTTAGCGTAGGAAGTAGCGCTAGAGCAGGCCGATTGAATTTGTGGCGGAGCCAACTCCTCCGTGTGTGCCTCTGATTCAAGTGGGCCTAAAGTAAGTTGCAACTAAAGTAGACCCATTTGGATAAACAGAACATACGGAGGACTTGACTCCGCATATACCAAGTGATCAAATGTACCTACTCTAGCGTAACTTACTGTGCTGTGCAACAGGATATTAGATGGAGAAGCTCTATACAGTCAGCAAAAACAAGACCTGGAGCTGATTGTGGCTCTGATCATCAGCTTCTTATAGCAAAACTCAAGCTTAAACTGAAGAAAGTAGGAAAAACCACTGGGCCAGTCAGGTATAATCTAAACCAAATCCCTTATGAATACACAGTGGAAGTGAAGAACAGATTTAAGGAACTAGATTTGGTGGTCAGAGTGCCTGAAGAACTTTGGATGGAGGCTCGTAACATTTTACAGGAGGCAGCAACAAAATCCATCCCAAAGAAAAGGAAATGCAAGAAAGCAAAGTGGCTGTCCAACGAGGCCTTACAAATAGCAGAGAAGAGAAGGGAAACAAAATGCAAGGGAGATAGGGAAGGTTACAGAAAATGGAATGCAGACTTCCAAAGAATAGCAAGGAGAGACAAGAGGGCCTTCTTAAACGAACAGTGCAAAGAAATAGAGGAAAATAATAGAAAGGGAAAAACCAAAGATCTGTTCAAGAAAATTGGAGATGTTAAAGGAACGTTTTGTGCAAAGATGGACATGATAAAGGACAAAAATGGTAAGGACCTCACAGAAGCAGAAGACATCAAGAAGAGGTGGCAAGAATACACAGAGGAATTATACCAGAAAGATCTGGATGTCCCGGACAACCCAGATAGTGTGGTTGCTGACCTTGAGCCAGACATCCTGGAGAGCGAAGTCAAGTTGGCCTTAGAAAGCATGGCTAACAACAAGGCCAGTGGAGGTGATGGCATTCCAGTTGAACTATTTAAAATCTTAAAAGATGACGCTGTTAAGGTGCTACACTCAATATGCCAGCAAGTTTGGAAAACTCAGCAGTGGCCAGAGGATTGGAAAAGATCGGTCTACATCCCAATCCCAAAGAAGGGAAGTGCTAAAGAATGCTCCAACTACCGTACAATTGCACTCATTTCACACGCTAGCAAGGTTGTGCTCAAAATCCTACAAGGTAGGCTTCAGCAGTATGTGGACCGAGAACTCCCAGAAGTACAAGCTGGATTTCGAAGGGGCAGAGGAACTAGAGACCAAATTGCTAACATGCGCTGGATTATGGAGAAAGCCAGAGAGTTCCAGAAAAACATCTACTTCTGCTTCATTGACTACGCAAAAGCCTTTGACTGTGTGGACCACAACAAACTATGGCAAGTTCTTAAAGAAATGGGAGTGCCTGACCACCTTATCTACCTCCTGAGAAATCTATATGTGGGACAGGAAGCAACAGTTAGAACTGGATATGGAACAACTGATTGGTTCAAAATTGGGAAAGGAGTACGACAAGGCTGTATATTGTCTCCCTGCTTATTTAACTTCTATGCAGAATACATCATGCGAAAGGCAGGACTGGATGAATCCCAAACCGGAATTAAGATTGCCGGAAGAAATATCAACAACCTCAGATATGCAGATGATACCACTCTGATGGCAGAAATTGAGGAGGAATTAAAGAACCTCTTAATGAGGGTGAAAGAGGAGAGCGCAAAAAATGGTCTGAAGCTCAACATCAAAAAAACTAAGATCATGGCCACTGGTCCCATCACCTCCTGGCAAATAGAAGGGGAAGATATGGAGGCAGTGACAGATTGTACTTTCTTGGCCTCCATGATCACTGCAGATGGTGACAGCAGCCACGAAATTAAAAGATGCCTGCTTCTTGGGAGGAAGCGATGAGAAATCTAGACAGCATCTTAAAAAGCAGAGACATCACCTTGCCGACAAAGGTCCGCATAGTCAAAGCTATGGTTTTTCCAGTAGCGATGTATGGAAGTGAGAGCTGGACCATAAAGAAGGCTGACCGCCGAAGAACTGATGCTTTTGAATTGTGGTGCTGGAGGAGACTCTTGAGAGTCCCCTGGACTGCAAAGAGAACAAACCTATCCATTTTGAAGGAAATCAACCCTGAGTGCTCACTGGAAGGACAGATCCTGAAGCTGAGGCTCCAATACTTTGGCCATCTCATGAGAAGAGAAGACTCCCTGGAAAAGACCCTGATGTTGGGAAAGTGTGAAGGCAAGAGGAGAAAGGGACGACAGAGGACAACGAGATGGTTGGACAGTGTCACCGAAGCTACCAACATGAATTTGACCAAACTCCGGGAGGCAGTGGAAGAGAGGAGGGCCTGGCGTGCTCTGGTCCATGGGGTCACGAAGAGTCAGACACGACTTAACGACTAAACAACAACAGCAACAAGGTGGGGAACACACTGAATGTTTAAGACAACGTTTGCCAACCTGGTTAGGGCAAGCCACAGAGGCGTTCTTGGTAGTCATGGAGGGAACTGAAATGTGGGCCTGAATCAAATGCTCTGGTCCATTTTTATGTTTGTTTCCACTAGGAAAAAAAACTGCTGCCAGTTTGCAAGGCAGAGGTGGTGGGAGGATTTTAAAATGATATATCAGTTTATTTATTTATTAGGTAGTTAACATTTCTGCCCTTCCTCCAATGAGCTTAACAGTGTATATAATGACTCTCTTCGTATGTAGTTTATTCTCCCAACTCTGACAATCAAAGCAGGGTGTGAAAGAAGGAGACTGACCCAAGGTTGTTTTCCATGGCTGAGTGGACACTTGAAGCAGTTCTCTCAAATCTATCCTAGCTATCCTAAGCCACGGATAGCTAAACTCCCTTTTCTGCACTATACGGCTTCCTCAAGTGTTTTCTGTTAGTTGTGTAGCACAACACAAGGGAGTTAAACTGCCCCTGACCCAGCCCCAAAGGACACTACTCTGAGCTTTTAAGATTTCCGTCCTGCTCACTCCTCCTGTACGGTTGAGGCAATGATCTTGAATCTCGTTGGGATTCAGAATGTTTTTATGTTGTTATTCCTTTTGACCCAACCCACTTCAGCCCTAGTGCAGTGTTGGAGCTCTGTGTTATCAGCAATAACTAAGTATCACTATCACAATTTGTTGTTGATAACTCAAGACATTATGTTTTAGAATTTGGCTCTATCTGAAGGTTGCTAGACTAGAACTCCTCTCAGCAGTGCAGCAATACCTTTAGAAGGACACAGAGTGCTCATCCCTAGTTTAAAATGTTAATTATTTAATTAGTGTTCTCTGTAATATTCTAGCATAATGTTATACACAAATAAAGTAAAACAAAATATGTACTCTGTTTCCCCGAAAATAAGACCTAACCTGAAAATAAGCCCTAGTATGATTTTTCAGGATGCTCGTAATATAAGCCCTACCCTAAAAATAAGCCCCAGTTAAGTTAAACCCCCCTCTCCACCATTGTGCAGCTACCAGAAGAAGATGACAGGACTGTATTTGAATAAATGTAGATTGTTGTACATGAAAAAAATAAAACATCCCCTGAAAATAAGCCCTAATGCGTTTTTTGGAGCAAAAATTAATATAAGACCCTGTCTTATTTTTGGGAAAACACGGTAGTATGCTGTTTGTGGTGTATGTTATTTGAGCTCATACACTTTTCCTGAGACTGAACAGTCAAGAACCAGTTTTACAACATGACAGCTCCTATGCTTCTTTTATAGTCAACTTCTAAAGACTGTAATCCTAAATTTTCTTACTAGGTAGTAGTTCCACTAAAATTAATAAGATTTGCTTGAGTAAATCTATATTAGGTTTGTACTGCAGGTCTCTCAGATACAAATTGATACTGCTTTTACGAATATTGTCAGTGTATTTGTTTAATATAGGAATAATAGTCCTGAAGACACCTCTCACTTAGGGAAACATTTGACACATAACAGCTATGCGGAAAACTGGGGGTTTCCAGAGTGCTAGTGAATGCCCTAGAGATTTGCAACTGGCTTATGGAAACTTGAGGCAAGATTCCGTCTTAGAAGTTTTTACTCCTGGGAACATGTGTGTCAGTGTCAAGCTTCATTTCAAAGTATGTGTTGTTACAGACCTTTGAAGTAATTGCTGACAGATCAAGGAGAAGATGAAAGTAGACTTGGCCAGAGAAACAGGAGCGATGAGCCAAAACATATTAAAATGTAATTATGAAAGATACTGAGAACACCTGAAATCTGTTTATCATTTTAGTATGTTTTGGGTTACATTGTTCTTTCTCATTTCTTTGATACTCCCATGACCTACTAGGTCTACCAAGTCGTCTTGCACTTTATCGCTCTCTTCCTCTGGGATAGACTGGTCCTTATCCATTGAGGTAAGGGAAGCAACCACCTGGAAGTGTGTCTGGAAACCCCTCTGAGCCCACTTAGATACACCAAATTGCCAACCACTCTTCTTTCCAAATATAGGTGGTGTATACATCAACTCATTACATCTGCCCACCATTGAAATATTGCATTTGTTTAGACTCCATACCTGATCTGGACTACAGTCCTCCTTTAGCTTGCAGGCTTATGATTGTTTATCTGGGAGTAACACACTGAACACAGTTGGACATACTTCTGAGTACAGACTCTGCATGCAATATTAAATACACACTCAAATACAACAAGCTGAGAAATTTACCCACTCCATTCTACCATCTCATAGCTGATTCTCAATCCACCATTTGGAAATCTTAGACATGGACCCACATTGCACAATTGTTATTCTCTGGAATCATAATTGTATGTTCACTCTGCTAGGAGGAAGTGCCATTAAGTATAGTGGGACTTAGTTCCGAGTAGATACAGATAAGGTCAGTTGCCTCTAAGATCGCTCAGTGGTACCTAATTTTTACATATACGTACTTGGAAGTAATCCAATTGACATTCATACTTTGCCACATACTCTGAAGTGGGGGTTACAGTATCTGAGTAAAGGATTTGTATGCCCATTTATAGAGATTTCTGGCATGGACATTTCCATCTTTACACATATGTTTCCTGGAGCCTAGTTTCAGGAAATGTAAAAGACAGAAAGATCAGATGAGTGAGCAGAAAAGTCTTCCTGTTCTCAGCAGCAAAACAGGCATTCATCATTTGGACTCAGCAAAGCAAATGCTAGTCTGATTACCTGTGCCCAGATTTTGATCATCCTGACAGAATTCAGCCACCTTACAAATCAAGAACTAACAAAAATAAAAGAACAAAACCAAAAATATTGTGGCACCTTTAAAACTAGCTGATTTATTTCAGTGCAAGCTTTTGCAGATATAATCCACTTCTTCAGACACATGATGTCAAAGACTTAGAGCTTTTTAGGCCAGCCTGCATAACAATAAATGCTATATAGAAACAATTCCTTTCTACCATAAACATGCATTGAATCCTCTTTTACAATTTAGCAGGATACACTTGTTGTTTACATGTGTGAAATTTGATAGATTCTGATCTTCTAATTTCTATGGCATCTCTTGTCTGTTTTCAGTTTGAAGGAAGGAAGTACTGTGAGCATGACTTTCAGATGCTTTTTGCCCCTTGCTGTCATCAATGTGGTAAGTTTTAGAAAAATACTTTGTGAAGGTAATTTACGCAAAGTCCATTGTGCGTAGAGAGGAACATTTCATGCACTGTTTATAAAGTAAAAGAACTTTTAAAAAGGCCTGTAACTCAAACACAAGATACAACTGTTAGGATATACAGTACATCTACTAGAACGATGATAGTTGTTTTGTCTGTTAAACACTTTTCCAACCCAAATGCTATTGATAAAAACAACAACCATGAATTACTCAAAAATCAATACTCTTAACTCTGCAGTATTTTGTGAGGTGGTAGTGCCTGAAAGTCTTCCATAACATACTACAGAAAATTGAGGGATATCCCTGTGTTGCACTGAACTGGGGCAGTAGATTTTGATACATGTAAAAACTTGCTTAAACCTCCCAAGTTTCTGTCAGTTGAGAATGAAGTGAGAGGTCATGAAGTAGAAATTGTAGTTTTCACACACGCACACACAAAACCCCAGATCAGTGTGTCTCCTTCCTGTCTTTCCCTTTGGTAAGAACATTAGGTCAAATAATTAGAAAAGGAGAATATTCCGTTTGTCAAGCAGGAACTTGTTTTTTCTGGAATTAACGGGAAATTCCTGCAGATCAATAGGAAGAAATTGGGAGTTCTGTCAGTGGTTGTTGTAGGTTTTTCGAGCTGTTTGGCCATGTTCTGGAGGTTTTTCTTCCTAATGTTTCACCAGTCTCTTTGGCTGGCATCTTCAGAGGACAGGAGCTAGAACTCTGTCTGTGTTCTGGTGTAGTGTGTGGGATTGTTGAGTATTTGTAGCTGTGGGATCAGGTTTTGTTCTTTTCAGGAGATTGGGTGATTATTGTGATCAGGGTGTTTTTTGTTTTGGGTGTATTGTTGTGATGAGGGAGATGATCTGTCACTGTGATTAATGGGTGTCATTAGCTAGTCTTTTGTGTGCAGTGATCACCAGTCACCGGTCACACTCTGTTGAAGCAACCACGTGCCAAAATGGATCTTCTCGTTGGCCAGCTAGCAGGGCTGGCACAGGCTTCATTTGTTGTGCCAGCTCAAGAAGTCTAGTCGCCAACCCTAGACAGTTTTTCTTTTTTACACACAAGGCAAGAAACCTGTCCCCTATGGCTGAAAGTAAAATGTTATTAAATAACTTCATTTCCCTTTTATAATTGACTCTCCCTAATTATGGCCCTGCCATTGGAAAAGGAGGAAGTGTGCCAGGTGTTCACCATATCCCATAGCCAATAATAGAAAACCCTGCATAATGGCAATTATGTTTACTGGCCTAAAAGCAGGGAGAATTGTGAGATAGTTTATTCCTAGGCTGAAACAGGCCCCAGCGTGGATTGCAGCAGAGACTGTTGAAGAGTTAAAGATAAGTTTTGTTATGGGCTGGAAAATGAAAGGTAGCTCTCAGAGAGAAGATGGCAGATGATGGAAATACTTAGAACTGAGAACAATTACTCTAGGTTCTTTATTGATTATTATGTTATCCACTGAGGCCCAATTATTTCTCCCATCTCCCTTATCATCTTGGTCTCAGTGGTTTCTTTGGGTGGAGGAAAGTTTGGGGTATGAGTATTAAAATTATTGGAGTTAAGAAATACTGTATTTAGGGGTGCTGATGACATTTTCAAATCAGGGACTGCAACCATACTACAAACACTTATGTGGGGAGGCAAGTGGGATGTTCCACAATACATTTATACATGTCCACATTAGAAGCTTCTTCACATAAAGCTGGAGACATTTTATGCAGTGTCCTTCCATGGCTTTCAGAGCACCAAAAATCAGATTAAAAACGAAGTAGCTGTGTGGTCTAAAAGGAAGAAAAAATGTAGTGTTGGGTAACAGTGTTTATAAGGATTATTGAAATGTTACAAAAGTGTCCTGAGCAAAGGTAGTGCATATAGCAAGATGGCACAGAAGTTAGAAGATGGGGAAGACACACACACACACACACATTTTATAGCTGTAAAATGAATGCAAGATTGGCCCAGAGAAAAATTGCTGAAGTATCAGTTTACCACATACTAGGATGTCCTATCAGTTGAGCTTTTACAAGAGCCACACACCTCGGAATCAAAATCAGCTGATAGCAAAATCTGGTATGTTTCCAACAGGAAAAATATTCAGTCTGTGGTATCGGGATTAGACACAGTGACATTAAAATAATGTGTTTTCCCCCTATAATTCAGCATAGAATACAAATGGCACCTTTTTTTGATGCCTTAGCACTTCAGACTCTTTTGAAACTTCCTGATATGCTGTTCATTTACAGGGGAGTTCATTATTGGTCGCGTTATTAAAGCAATGAACAACAGCTGGCATCCGGAATGCTTCTGCTGTGACATCTGCCAGCAGGTGTTGGCAGACATTGGATTTGTGAAGAATGCCGGCAGGTAGGTGTTCCCCTTTTCCTCTCCATGTTCTTTTCTTTCACTGTGTGAACGGCCAATGCTAATGTTGTGATTCTCAGTGTCACTACTTCTCACATTTGATTACATAGTCAACAATTTATTCCTCCCACCATGGATTCTAGGGATGCAAACAAAATTTAAGATAGCACTCCATGTAGCTGAAGAACTATCTATTTAACATCTATGTGTTGTCAGGTTGGTTCCTACTAATGGAAAACCCTCCCAAGGTTTTCTGGGTCTAAAGAACTCAGAAGTACTAGTCCCTCCTTCTAGTGGTGCTCTGAGACCATGCACCTTGCCCAAGGCTACACAGGCTGACTCTCCCCCGGGAGACACAGTGAAGGATCAAACTCCTAACAAGGTACAGACGGGTGTAGGATTCTGTTGCTTTTTGCTGTGACAGACTTAATAGGGCTAGCCCTGTGAATGTTTTTTTGTCTCTTGCCCATGCTTTTGTCCTGCCAGATATATGTAGAGAAACATATTTCTGCCCTTTACCCAAGTTGCAGGGAGCTGGGACCTTCCCACCCCCCAAGACCCTCCAGGGTATGTACCAAACTCTTCAAGTAAAATCAGAAACCAAAAACCATTTCCGATCTCAACACCTTGTTTTAGAGGAGAACCATACCTCAGGGAGGTGCAGTTTTCCCCTTGTCTGGATTTTTTTTTTAATAGGGAGATCTGGGGGCTGCAAAACATACAGCCTTGAGAGGCTGCATCTGACCCATGGGCTGTAGGATTGCTCTGCTTGGACAACTTCAATGTTCTTCACTGAATATAAGATTTCCCCCTCTCTAAATCTTATATTTGAGAAACACAGAGAGAGAAATGTCTCTCTCTTGAATGACATCTGATTTTTTAAAAATATTTTCCACAGAAGTGCTTTGTTCTCTTATAGACGGTTATCAGTTGCTTTTGAACCTGGAAAACTGAAATAAAAGCCTTTATTTTTGTTTTTTGTTTTTGG
Organism: Intellagama lesueurii; assembly: GCA_037013535.1. Classification (NCBI taxonomy): domain Eukaryota; kingdom Metazoa; phylum Chordata; class Lepidosauria; order Squamata; family Agamidae; genus Intellagama; species Intellagama lesueurii. The sequence continues at coordinate 99,064,230 of JBAJHW010000003.1, forward strand.
GAAGTACATTGCTACAGGGTTTTTCCTTCCTTTGATCTCTCTTAGACACCTTTGCCGTCCCTGCCATAATCGGGAGAAAGCCAGAGGCCTTGGTAAATACATTTGCCAGAAGTGCCATGCTATCATTGATGAACAACCTCTCATCTTCAAGAACGATCCGTACCACCCTGATCACTTCAGCTGTGCGAACTGCGGGTAACAGGAACTGAATTTTTAAAAATAAAACTCCTTCAGGGTTTAAATTTTTGAATCAAAAATTTGATAAACAAATCTGTATACTCTGATGAACATTTGACAATGAATGAATCATTGTAATGTTTTCACCAATCTTATATATTTACCTAGAAGGAATTCTTACTGTATTTGGTATGGTTGAATCCCTTGGAAAGTATGCATTGGATAAAAGCCACATCCAGCATATGTTTACTGAGGCTCAAGATACATATTGTTTTAGAGATGCAACTAGAAGCTATGTCTTGCCTCTCTCCTTTATTCTAAAGTAAATGCGGGGAACAAATTGCATTGGGATTCTTAAGTTTATAAGGGCAACTTTAAACTTTAATCTTCCCTGCCCTGTTCCAAGTGACCCAAATCTGGATCAGGGTCCAGCCCAATTATTCACAAATATGTTGCTGCACTGTTAATTCCAAATTGGTAACTAACCATATAATAATTCAAGCTTAATCCTTTCAGCCTGTCCCCTCCCTGCCCCACCCCAGAATATCTGTCAGTGGAAATTAATTTCTCTGTTTCAGTTGCTTTATCTTCACTTTTCTTTCATTAACTCACGAACAGGAAGGAACTTACTGCTGAAGCTCGAGAACTGAAGGGGGAACTGTACTGTTTGCCTTGCCATGACAAAATGGGTGTCCCCATCTGTGGAGCATGCAGGAGGCCAATTGAAGGGCGTGTAGTGAATGCTATGGGCAAGCAGTGGCATGTCGAGGTAAACCTCATGTGTACTCTTGTAAGCGGGGGCATCTTTGGCCTGGAAAATGCTAGGTTAGAGAATGGAGTCTTCAGCAGGTTGTAATACTTGGCCATAGAAAACCCTCAGTAAGAAACATCGGTCACTTCTGAAAACACTTTGCAAAGCTTTGCAAAGCATGTGTCAGGATGCTTCAGGGCCACATATGTTGGTGCCGTTCCTTCCATCACAAACCTCTCCACATTAAACAAAGAGGTGTGGAGGGGTTCTGTGCCTGCATTTGAATGTTTATAAGAGTATGACTGGGAACCCTCTTCTGTCAAGGTCTCTAATCTTGTGGAGCATTCCACTCACATTCAAGTGAACGTAAGCAGAACATCCCTTCACATTATTGAGCTCAACACTGCAAGGTTGGAGAGAGAAGGGTATGTGCAAGAAGACAGGATTTGGGGCCCTCTGTGCACTGAAAATCCTTATATGTTCAGGCAGACAGCTGCACTGAGCTTCTGTCTTGTTCATGTACTAGAAGAAAACGCCAGTATAGCACAATTTGGAAACCATGCCCCAGTGTCCACAGAAACATTCTCAAAGCACAGCAGCCAGGGACTCTTGTCAGCAAAGACACCTGCAGGCCATCCATAAAAAGGGGGCAGTGGATTCATGACGACAGAGACACAACCTAGAACACTTCCCTGCATGGCTACACACAAAATGAAGCCACTGTTCCCCCATTCCAGCAGCAACTTCATATCCTCTGGTGGTGCACACGCGCGCACACAGTTATTTACATTTAAGCTTAATTTTTAAAGGTAATTTATCATGTAGTGTCAATCTAGTCCTGCATTATGGTAATCCTAATGGAAGTGGTTTATCATTCTCTCCTACTGGGGGTGCTCTGTGACTGTGTTGCGTGTCCAAGGCTACACAGGCTGGCTCTTCTCCTGAGAGGGAATCACACTCCTGATTCCATAGTCAGGTGCTCCAAGCCATCCATATTTTTTTTACTTTATCAACATTTATTCCACACTTTAATTTCCCCCCCTCCCCTGCATTCTATAAACTTAACAGAGTACAGCGCAGGAAAGCCTTTTAAAAAAAAAAGTGGCCACAGAGAGTTAGGACTGCATTCTTCCAAGAAGTAAGCAAAAAAGTAACTTAATTCAGTTGCTATCCATTTACATGCTAATTAAATTAATTTCTGTCCTGCTTGCTTCTTGGAAGAATGCACTCCTAACTCTCCTGATGGCAGCCGCAATACTGGCAGAAGCAGCCCTGAGAGGACCCTAAAGCTCTCTTGACTGCAGTTGCCAGACGTGATTCCTGGAAGACAGCACTGTGGGAGGCCAAGGACGCTGATAGTTGTTGTTAGGGTGGTGACACTACAATGGTGTCTGCAAACTGGGAGGGAGAGGGAGGGAGTGAGTGGCAGCTGGGGAGAGGTAGAAGAGATGGCCAGCAGGGCAGACAAGGCAGCGGCAGTGCTGGCATGGCAAAAGTTGGTAATAAATTCGGTGGTGTGGCAAGGGCGTGACAGCTGCATGTGATCTGTAGAGGTGCACATGTCTGCTGCAGCCACCTCAAACAGTATAATGTGAATATATTAGTGCTTTGTTAAGCTGCCAGTGAGATCCATAAGGAAGATCTTCAACATAAAATACCAGTTTTAATTTTTTATTTATTTATTTGTGTGTTTGAGAGAGAGCAGCTAGGTGTATTTATTCTCACAAGTCAGAAAAAGAGAGAGGGATATAGTACTAAAAGAGGTATGGCTGATTATAGCCTATGAAGAACCAGAGCTAAACTTAATGGGATCAATGCTATATAGCAATTGATACTTCACAGGAACTGGACTAAAGGTACCCTGTCCTTTTTCCCTTTTCTCTAGCATTTTGTATGTGCGAAATGTGAAAAACCATTCCTAGGCCACCGTCACTACGAGAGGAAGGGACTGGCATACTGTGAAACTCACTACAACCAGGTATGGTTTCATTTGGTGTATTTTCATCATTCAGCCACTCTTTTCAGGACTCCTGCATAGACCTGACACAGACATCTGCCATGAGTTTTTGAGATTCTTATTTACAGTATTTTTGCACTATCCATAAAATATTTGTGCACAGCCTGAAGAAGTGGATTTTAGCAATGAAAGCTTGCTGTTTCTTTAATTATTGTTTTTGTGGTCTAAATAAAGGTGTCGCCTACTTGTGCATTTGTGTTACCTTAAGCACCACACAACCTTTTCCTAATATTTTCAGGATGTTACAGCAGAAGCTTCTGTTCTGACATTTAATATCTTGTAACAAGTTTTGATATGGAAGACCATGTAGATTTCAAATGTAACAGATTGTCAGCATTTCTTGTTTAAAAAGTCTTAATATTGATCTATTTGAAAAACCAATTCCATAATACTCCATATTTAGAAGGTAGTCTTATTCACTGGTTTCTCATCTCAAAACATAATTTGAGATGAGAGCTCTTTCAAGTTTTAATTTGGAAAGGCATAATTGTTTTACTTTTTGCTCATTTTATCACATTTAACAAGTTACTTATAATTTATTCCTTTCTGCAATAATTATGGCACTGCTTTTTTGCATTATTGCAATGTTTAGTTATTTTTACAGTGGATGGTCTTGCAACTTAGATTGTTTTGTACAAGGTCGTAGCCTTCTGATTTTTTTTAAGTAACAAAGAGTTACTGTTAAAATGTAACTAAAATAATGACTACCTACATGCAACTGTAATTCATTGGCCATAATCTTTCTGGTCTTTATATAAGGTCAGCATAACAACTGATTGCATCTAATTGAGAAAGTGCCAGAGCGTGATCTGATCACATATCCAGTTGTGTACCTGATTGCACAACCAAGATTCCCTCCAGCACCTTGTCAGCTATCTGGAGTTATGTGAATGTGAACAGGATTCTTTCCGTCACTATTTTTTAAAACATTCCCATTTCTATGTTTGCATGCTATTGTTGCAGTATTTTGCAATGTGAGAATCATGTTTGTAAATTCAGATGCATTTCTCTTTGGTTATTTTATCTTGTCTTAAATACAGAAATTAAAACTTCGCTGTTATGCCTTAGGAAGTCACAAAATATGGAGTAAAACATCCAACTGTGTTTTGTACAGAAAACGTATTTTGCACAGAAAAATTATTTTAGGAAGAATATAATTTTTTCGGCTAAATACAAGGGGTTCTGTGCAGAACACATCCTTGAAAGGTATGAAATGTACAAAAAACTCTATAATCTCAGCAAGGAGAACGTTTTTGAAATTTTTCATTCCCTCCTGTGAGAATGAAATAAGTGAAGATTTACGTTCCTAAGAACATCTACATGGAATTAGGCACTGAATTGCTCTTTCATTGTGCACCACCAAGTGGCCATTTGGGGCTATAGCTTTGGGCACATGCTCTGCGTGCTGAAGGTGCAAGTTTGAATCTTCTGCAAGGGGAAAACAACATGCCCGAACCGAGAGTCAACAGTCAGTGCAGACAGTGCTGAGCTAAATGAACAGTCAGTGCAGACAGTGCTGAGCTAAATGAACTTAACAGCTTGACACACCATCAAATAACTTAATGCGTGTGTCTGATCTACACTGTTGCTGCAGTTTGATCCCACTTTAATTGCCATGACTCAATCCTGTGAAATCTCAGGTTTTGTAGGTTGGTGAGGGACCTGGTGCTTGAGACCTATTGTGCTTTCTCCTGAACGATAGTAGAGACTTAAGGACCTCAACAAACTACAGATACACTCTGTGGCCAAAATCCACTTGCATAGCTATGCAAATGGCATAATGTTTGGAGGGAAATTGCCCCAAGTTAAGAAATCGTCATAGGTGTTATTGATCGCATGCTGAATCCCACTATTCAGCGTGTAACAGATAATGTCTGCGGTGGTTTCTTAACTTGAGACAATTTTCCTTTAAAAGTCATGTCATTTGTGTTACACCAGTGTAACTAGGATTTGGGCTGATGTCTCTGATTTTACAGTTTTGACAATACAAATATCTATTTAGTGGAACACTTGCAATTTTCTGACCAGATTCAGATGAGTGCCCAATGATTGTAATTTTAAAAGTGGGCAGTTTGCAACCACCTTCACAGTGGGTTCCTTGTTCAACTGGATCGTACTGAAGTGCCTACCTGTCACAATTTCGCAAACTAAATTCCTTTGTTGGAGATACATACAGGCACTCTTAACACACTTCTATTCAAAACACATTCAGAATCTCTCCCTTTAGAATTGGAACCAAAATGTTTGTACTATTTTACTAGGGAGAATATGCAGGAATAAAATTGTGCTTATCCGTATGAAAGAAACAGCCGTTCACTAACCCCAGGAAATTGCTTCTGTGTCATTTTTCCCCCCTCTCTCTTAACAGATACTGTTAATTCTGTTCTAGTGTTTTTGTTGTTTTCACACAGTATCATTTATGTTGATGTCTCTGTAATATCTAAGTCTGAGCTTAATCTTATGATTTCAAATATGTGGTGAAGCAGATGTACTACTTTTATTGGAGACCTGAGTGTTTCCCATGTGCTTCATTTCCCTCATCATAAAACAAATTCTGTCTGGCTTTTCCTTCCAGGTTTTTATAAATTTAGTGCAGCAGTGACTTAATAGTGATACAGACGTTGAAACTGGTTGGAAATGGATGCTGTCAGAAGCTGATTAGCCTAATCAGATTGACCTGCAAAAATGAGCAGTTTAGACTAATTAGATAATTAAGAGCCAAATCCTGGCATATGCATGAAGACAATCTTAGGATAAACTTCATTAAGTACCAGGTTTTCTCACATCAAGATGAGATTCTGGTATCACACATGGTAACATAGAAAGCTGCCTTACAGTAAGTCAAACCATGTGTCGTGTCTATTCTAGAATTGTCAACCCTAGCAATGGCTGTCCAAGCGTTCAGATAGAACTCTTTTGTAGCACTAGCTGGAGCCCCTGGTATTCCCTGGTGATCTCCTGTCTAACTATTAAACAGACATGACCCTGCTTTAGCTTCCAAAATCAAATGAGACTTGTCTGTATGAAATACAAATGTTACTTGCAGGTATATAGTGGAAATGTAATATACGCAGCTACTATAACTTTTTTAAAATTAGCCATGATTACTATTTGTGTAGTGCAATCCTAAGTACATTTAATTGGGCCAAAGACCCACTGAGTTTAGTAGGCTTTAGACCCAGAGTAGTTTGAGACGTGTAGCTTCTAGCATGACCAGCTCAAAGTTGTCGTGTAGGTAAACTGTTTCAGCCTACTTTTTGGATTTTATTTGAAACTTTAAAAGCACAAGGAACAGTGGGAAAATATGTAATATTGAGATGACATGCTTCTAAAGTTCTGTGAACAGGTGTCTTACTTAGAAATATTTTCCATTTCCACAGCTTTTTGGTGACGTTTGCTTCCACTGCAATCGTGTCATTGAAGGAGATGGTAAGTCTCCACATATATTTGCATGTTCCACCATTCCAATAAAAGGCACTTTGTATCTAGCAAAGAAGATCAATGTAAGCAAATGATGAAGTCAATTCCAGAACAGACACCAAATACTTTTTAATCCAGTGGACTCACAAGTTAAAGTCCAATTAACATTCATAAATCAATATAGTGCAAAAAATTTAGTGGACTTGGTCACCATAACCAATCTTCCCTTGTTCACGGAAAGCTTGGAATTTCTTAGAACTTGTCAATGATAAATACATCAGGAGCAGGAAAGTTTCTGTGGAAGAAAAGTTGTTTACCATTAATAAATTCTTTTCCAACAACATGAAACCACAAAGGAGTGCCAGCTGTGTTTTAAGCCATTTTCTCCTTATAGACTATAGCTTGTCTGAAAATGTTTCTCAGCAATAATATTATTGTTAATTTAACATAGCCAACCTTTTGCATGCTTATAGTTATGCCTGTGATTTTCTTGTCAGTATTGGTTTTACTTACATAAACTATCTTGCATCCCAGTTTTGCGGAAAAGGCAGAGTATGTGGGATGTAGAGCAGACCTTCTGATACTTGGCTGATGTGGTAAATCCATCCCCAATGCAGATATTAGATTTTTCTTAATTTTTCTCTATTACTGAACCCAGCATTAATTTCAGCCACAGCAACAAGGAAACTAGACCTGTGAACCACTTATGAGCCTGAGGACGTGCCCCAGGGTCTTCTGTAATAGTACAGGGATTACTTAGGAGTTGAATGGATATGGACAAGGTAAAAAATAAATATGGAGTCTGGTATGATGCCAACTTTGGTGCAAGTGCAGAGACTGCAGCTTTACCAAAGCTAAGGTTTGGAAATTACTGTTGTAAATGATTGCAACCCCCACCCCTTAAAAAAACAACAACCACCAAGCAATATAAATGAAAAACAATGCAAAACACCATGTAGCACAGAAATTACAGTCATCATAGAGTTGTAGCACTCAGATTACTGTAAGAAAGGGGAGGGAGGGAGGAGAGGATAGTAGCAAAAGATTCTGTGAGTCACCAAAATGTCTAATCCCAGTATTGACATATTTGACAAGAACTGTGCACTGAGAACTCTGCTGCTTAATTCAATCCGAACATTTTGAACAGCAGTCATAAATGCATCTCTGTTCCCTCCTCCCACACGCACGCATGTACCAGCAAAGTGCCCATGGTGGCCCCCAATCAACATCAGTGCCCTCCCTTGGTAGACTTGGCAATAGCAGATGGTGACAGCAGCACCATAATCTTTGGCATGCAGCTTGAAGTTGTCCTTACCATAATCATCCAAGGTTCCTTAGTATATCGTCGGTTTGCGGCCATTTGTAGCAGTTTTCCAGTCCCCTGCTGCTCAGTGAGTCTGGGTCCAGAGACTAGAGGTGGGCAAGAGGTCTCAGTATAGGGCTGCATGCCAGCATTGACAGCTGCCCAAGGACACCAGGTGCTGAAATTCAGCCTGGTATGTAAACATACAAGCACTAAGCATGGGTGACCCGATGGGTCAGCACGTATGCATAGCCTGTCAAACTGTGACATCACACCAAACATGCAGGGTAGTTGCATTAGGATTGCCGTTAGCAACAGCTGTGCAAATCTGTAGTTTCAAATAACATATAATGATTTGGAGGACTTTATATCTTATTAAATAGGTTGTGGCAATATATGCAGTGAAGTAGGGTGAGAAATGTAAATATCTCTGCTGTTTGTAAAAACTGGCTGATCCTGTCATTTCTTCTCAGTTGTGTCTGCGTTGAACAAGGCATGGTGTGTGAATTGCTTCGCATGTTCTACTTGCAACACAAAGTTAACACTCAAGTAAGTGGTTTAGATTTTTGTGGCAGTGAAAAAAGTTGTGATGTTGCCTGTGTTTTCTGGCCCACTAGAGTATATTTCTATATATGAACAGGTATGGGACTTTCATTTCTTCTACGTGGCCTCTGTGAATCCACACAAATGGGTTTAATCTGTGCTTGCGCTGGATCTCCGGAATATTCTAGAGCTTAAAAGAGAAACATTAGTAGTACGCTGCCCCTTATTACGCATGCTCCATCCGCCCAATACCTCAGTTATAGCCCCCAAATGGTATCTCAGACATGATGAGCCTTGGGGCTTTGGAAGAGATGGCTGGGAAGGGCTACGCTAGGGGTTTAGTACTCTCCTTGCCCATCATGGTCTCTCAGGAAACTACAAGGACCTCTAATACCCTGGAGCTCCCACAAAGGTTAGCCTCTCTCAGCCTATTCCTCAGCTTTCAGTGCTTGAAAACACCCGAGAGGACTTTGATTTTTTTGGCTGAAGCCCCTCAAATTCTGGCTGGAGGAACTCCTGCAGACTCCTGGGAGCTGTAGTCAAAAAACAAAAATGCAAAAGTCCTGTGTCTGCATATAAACAGTTTGATGTTCTTGAATAGGAGAAGGTGAGAAGAACCAGGTCAAAAGATTACATATTTGAATACCATCCTGCTTACTTTGAGGAAATTTCAATGCATAAAGGTCATGACTCTGCTTCTCTGCAAAATCATGTAGGTAAGATGGTGTGGCAGCTCCTGTTTAATAACAATTACTATAAATTCTCTGTTAATCTCAGTGTTTGGAAGGCAGCTAGTGATGCTCAGCCTCAAGAGGAGCTTCCATTTGGAGACTTAGGGTTGCTAGACACAATCTAGATTTAACAGGCATAACCTATGTATCTTTAGAACACAAAAGATGAGCGGTCCATCCCATGTTTATGTTTTACTGTCTATCCATTCTGTATTTAGTTAGCTCTGATTGCAATTCTCCACAGTATATGCAAGTGCTTTGGTTTTAGTATTTTTCTCTCCCAGGTATCTGCAGTTACGTCATGTTTGCTTCTATTGTCTTAACATATGAAGCTGCGATAAACTAAATGGTACTCATGCATTTTAACCTGAAACAATGATGACCTAACACAGTAAAACTTTAAGTGTTAGTGTGTAGAGAAGTGCAAGTAAGTTCTGCTCTCAATGTCCCCCACCGCCAGAAGTCACACAGCATTTCACACGTTCCACGTGAAGGTTTGAAGAAGCATTGGGAAATGCACTCACCTGAACATGCTTAACAGCACTTGTGTGATTGGTAGCCCTGACAAGGTATCGGATGCAAGTATGTTCCAGTAAACACGCTTACAGGCATCTCTTCAGACCTTTGCACTGAATGCATGAAGATCTGGGTAACTTCTGGATCGGGGGGGGGGGGGGGAATTATAAGGCATATAACTAATATGTGTAGCACCAACCCTGTAACACATAACAATAATAATCATGTGCCATCAAGTCAATTTTGACTTGGATTTTCAGGGTTCTTCAGTTAGAGAGTACTCAGAAGTGGTTTACCAGTCCCTTCTTCTGGGGGGCATGCTGGGAGTCTGCAGTTTGTCCAAGGCTACACAGGCTGGCTCTACTCACAGGAGGCACAGGAGGAAATTAAACTCCCAAGCTCTGGCTCCACAGCCAGATCTAAACCACTGAGCTATCCAGCCAGTTATGTAACACGTAAAGCTCTGCATAATTTCAGGCTATAACACCTTAAGAAACTTTGGATGTTTGCATCAATGGGAGATTGTTTCCTAACTCCACAGTGATGTAGCCATTATTACTGTAATAATGTAGCCTCTAGTAAATAGTAGGACTGTCCCTCCTTATTTTTATATCTATTGCTTTCAGTTCATTTCTGTCTTCTGCTGAATTCTCTTTTCCGTCTGTTTTCCACCTGACCTGAATCTCAGTTCTTTCCTGTTCTCTCCTCTTCTTTCTCCACTGCATAACCTAAAAGGGACAAGTTTGTTGAAATCGATCTCAAACCTGTCTGCAAACACTGTTATGAGAAAATGCCTGAAGAATTTAAGCGGAGACTGGCCAAACGGGAGCGTGAAGCAAAGGATAAGGAAAAACAGAAAAAGAAAAAACCAGTCTGTTTGTAAATGTATCAATCCTATCTCCCACCAACCGTGCTCTTTCCTTCTCTTTGGTTAGTTTGAAGGTGTGGCTTTGCTTTTAAATTTTGTTTTGTGTTATATTTTCCATTATTGTCAAGTGATTAAATCAAACCGTTCAGTGGCAGAGCTTGACGTTTGTGCATGGTGAGCAAATTGCAAAATATGCAACTTTGTTTTGACCATTCAGATTTCTTAAATACAAAAGCTTTGTGTTAAGAGAATGCCTTGGCTGATTTATGCATTGCACAGGAGCTGTGCATACAGTGGCCCTTGTTTGCGCTAAAGTACTGCTTTTAAATTATTCTGTGCAATAGGTGTGAATGCGGGTAGCTCCAAATTAGGTTTTTATCGTATAACCAGTCTGCCTCCTTCACAGAATGTTCTGCCAGCTCTCAACCCGTGTAACATCTTGTATATTTCCACTGCTTCCTTCTTTTTTCTCACTAGAAAAACCCAGTGAGAAGGAAAGGTGGAATAGCTGCATGTTACCTCCAGAGTAAAAGTGTTTGGAGCACTCCATCTCTTATGACATAAGCACTGATCCTGGGTTGTGAAATATGTCCATCTGAAAACATTCATATCAAAAGACTACACTGAGAAAAAAGTACACCCATGTACATACCTCTTATGTTTTTGGGTTTAGCAAAGTGTATATCCTATTCTCATGTGATATTTTTAGATTAGAAAGTAACCTACAGAGCACACTCATGATGTGTGAAAGATGACCTTTGGAGATCAGCTCTTATCCTGGATAGCCTCTGGGATGTGTAAGCTCATATTGTAGAGTTCACCCATGCACTCCATCCACAGGTTTCCCCAAACATAGTCATTATACAGTCAACCCTCGACTTACGAACGGCCCTAGTTGCGAACTTTTCGACTTACGAACCGCTCTGATAGAAAAATATAGCCTCGACTTGCGAACTTTATTTCGAGTTACGAACTGAAAAAAACCCTTTTTTTTAACCTAAGTCATCTTAGGTTAAAAGGGAAAAAAAGAAAAAAAATTCTGCCCCTAGTGGTAGGAACGGATTAACCGGCTTTGCATTAGTTCCTATGGGAACTAATGGTTCGACTTACAAACCGCCCCTCGACCTAAGAACCAAAAACAGCCGGAACGGATTAATTGGTTTTCAATGCATTCCTATGGGAAATGCTGATTCGACTTACGAACTTTTCGACTTAAGAACGTCCTTCCAGAACGGATTAAGTTCGTAAGTCGAGGGTTGACTGTACTTACATAACCACAATGATCCTTTGATTGGAGATGTACCCCAGAATACATATAAATGTTTCCTAGCAGGAATTTTATTAATATTAAGTGTTGGAAATTGAGAAATTAATGTTTTGTTGTTGCTGTTGAGAGATGAAAAGTTGGGTTAGCATTATTCATTCACTAGTTGTTGGATTTAGAGAGAATGGCGCATGGGTTGAGCCCTGGTAGCCCATTTCTTACTGACTCTTTCAAAAGTGCTTTTTGACATTTTAAAGTTCCTTTCTCCAATCTGGCACTTTTTTCTAGGTAGACTACAAACCCTATAATACAGTTATTGGCTGAGAACAGTGGGTTCTAACAGATCTGAAACCCGTCGAATTATAGAAGGCTTTTTGTCCTAAAGCATAGGATGTCTTCTTATAGCGCATTTTGTTGAGTTTTGTAATTTATCTGCATTACTGTTCTTTATCGTTCCCACCCACCTTCACCAATTAGCTGTATTGTTTTGTTCCATTATAATTCTTTATAACTTGGGAGTGGTTTAGAAATAGGAATTTATTTAAAATAATAAATCAGGGCTATCATTTTGTTCTGGTTGAATAAACAGAAAGAAAGGGTTATTATTTAATACCTCATGACACACATTGAGATTTCTCAGGTAACAAATCAGAAGCATAGCATGGAAATAAACATGATTTTCTAAAAAGCAATGCCAAAAATTAAGAGGCAACATCTTATTCAGTATTGAGCAAATTGACTTTTATCCATTCCAAAAACTTTTCAGTCCTGACATCTAATTGACTTTCTCAGTTCTGGGTTGGAATTATTATTATTATTTATTATTTTTTATTTCATTTATACCCCGCCTATCTGGTCTTGCGACCACTCTAGGCGGCTTCCAAACAACATAAAACAGATAAAATCACAAAATTATTACAAAAACAATTTCCATAACAATTATAAAACAAAAAATAAAGATAAATAGAAAAGATAAAAAGATCAGGTATTGACTGGAGGGAAGGCCTGTATAAACATCCAAGTTTTTAATTGATTTTTAAAGATACCCAGCGTAGGGGCGGCACGAATCTCCGGAGGAAGATTATTCCAGAGGCGAGGAGCCACCGCCGAGAAGGCCCGATTTCTTGTTCTTTCCCTACGGGCCTCCCTCGGCGTCAAGCTCCTCAGCCTCACCTCCTGACTCGCACGGGTGATCCGGGTAGACCTTGGTGGGAGTAGGCGTTCCGCCAAATATCGAGGTCCTAAACCGTTTAGGGCCTTATAAGTAAGCATTAAAACTTTGAAGTCAATGCGGAACCGAATGGGCAGCCAATGCAATGCGGCCAGAATAGGAGAGATATGCTGGTATTTTCTCACTCCACTAAGGAGTCTGGCCGCCGCATTCTGCACCACCTGAAGTTTCTGCATCAACCTCAAAGGCAGCCCCACGTAGAGCGCGTTACAGTGGTCTAATCTTGAGATTACGAGCGCATGCACCAAGGTAGTGAGCGCCCCCATATCAAGGTAGGGCCGCAGCCGGGCAATCCGCCAAAGATGGAAAAAGGCGGAGCGGACTACCGACGCCACCTGCGTTTCCATGGTGAGCGCCGGGTCCAGATGGATCCCCAAGCTGCGAACCCCACTCTTAGCGGCCAAGGCCACCCCCCCAAACGAGAGAGAGTCATCCAAGCCGCCAACCACAGGGGCACCCACCCTCAGAACCTCCGTCTTGTCCGGGTTCAGCCTCAGTCTGAATGCAACAGTCCCTCATCCCAACACCCTTCCAGTTAGATACCGAAGGAATTACCATGTCAAACAAGCTGGGGTCTGTGAAGCAGAAGATAGAATGATGATTAACAATGTTTAATGACAGGAAACCTTATTAATGTTAGCACAAAACTATTAAATTGCATTATAGCATTAGATTAGGTAAAGGTAAAGGTTCCCCTTGACATTTAGTCCAGTCGTGTCCGACTCTAGGGGGCGGTGCTCATCCCCGTTTCCAAGCCATAGAGCCAGCATTTGTCCGTAGACAGTTTCCATGGTCACGTGGCCAGCGCAACTAGACACAAAACGCCGTTACCTTCCCACCATAGTGGTACCTATTTATCTACTTGCATTTGCATGCTTTTGAACTGCTAGGTTGGCAGGAGTAGCATTAGATTACTGCTGTATTAAACAAAATTTTAGTAAGCAAAATATTAACCAATAAAATTTTAACAAAATAAAATTAACTACTGTCCTGATTTCTTGATACATTGTCTTAATCACCCTTAAAGAATGGGCTTGTGTGTGCATTTAGGGGACTTATTCTTCGTGTCTTGTTCCATTTGAGGCATACCTATGAATTAGAACAGTGTTCCCCAACCTTTTCCGGTCTGCGGACCGGCTGGGGAAGGCGGGGCACCCCCCCCCCGCGCGCGCATGCGCGAACAAGCGTGAGCACGCCCTTGCACGGGCGCGCGTCGCCATTTTGCGCATGCGCACGACCGCTCGTGTGCATGCGCAAACGGCAGCGCGCGCTTGCGCGGGCCCACGCACACCCCGCACGTGCGCAAATGGCGGCACGGCGCTCGTGCGGGCATGCCGGAGTGCGCGCGCAGGCGCAAACAGGCGGCGCAGGGGTGAGTGCGCGCGGTGGGCGGTGGGAGGTCTCTCTCGCTGGCCCAGGCCAGGGACCAGCACCGGGCCGGGGACCGGGGGTTGGGGATCGCTGAATTAGAACACAGTGCCGTGAATTAGAACACAGTGCCAGGTTTTTAATAGCTTCTTAAATACATTTGTTAGTAGAATATTTCAGGGCCTTGTTCCCTGCCATCTGACATAGAGTTTACTGCTCACTGTAGTGTGGTTATTTATTTATTTCTCTCACACACCTCTTTATCATGAGGGACTATTATATCCAGAAAAATAAACTAATAAAGGCATTGCAAAAAGCCTAAGATGCTCATGTTCTTTTAATACATGATAGAAAATTGAAAATTAAAACTAGTGGCCTTCAATTAATAAAATGACTTAATTATAGGATTCATTTCTTTTGATTGTATATACTAAATTTTACCTTTTAATGATTGTTTATAGACTTGGCTTTTTTGTGTGCACAGTTTTTATTTTGTGTTTTATGCTATAGTTGTGTGTAGTGGTCTGTGATGGAAATAAAATACCTACCTATCTATAATGATGTTAAATCCACTAATCCTTTTGTGGATTAGTACTAATCCTTTTTTTTTTTTTGGTAATCCCATTGTTTTTGCAAACTTTTAAAAATGTATGTTGAATTTTAATTTGTATTCAGCTGACTGTATAAACATGTAGAGGGGAGATCATCACCATTGAAACTATCTTTTTCCACACCCTTTCTTTTTTCAGAAACAAGTTTGTGGAATTTGATATGAAGCCTGTCTGTAAGAAGTGCTATGAGAAATTTCCTCTGGAACTCAAGAAGAGACTAAAGAAGTTAGCTGAAACTTTGGGAAGGAAGTGAGACACCCTGTTTCACATTTCATCATGCAGTACAACATTTATGAATGGATAACGTTGTTACAAGTGTCCTTTTGTTAAGTATTTGAAACTTAAATTCATAAAAAAAGTATTCCTCTTTTCTTCTGGCATTATTAGCTTCATACTAAAATGTTTGCCTCACCTTCTTTAAAAAATACCTCGAAAGCCCCTTAACATCTGAGGAATATGTGGTTTTCCTGATGTAGTTGGACTGCAGATATAATCAGGCCTAGCCAGCATAATAAAGGATGATGGTAGTTGTAATCCAATAACATCTAGAACCCCATGCATTCCCTAGCTCCACTCTTCATATTATGTAACCTCATATCCAACCATTTAAATTGTATATTACACTTATATAAATTTGTAGATAAATACATTTATATTTGCTCAATAGATAGTGAGTGAAAAATGAGTTGATGCTGGTGCTAAATATCTTAACTGGGAATAATCTAGCAGATTTTCCTTGACAAATAGACCAAACCCCATTTTAAACTCTAATATAATTTGTCTCTCAAGTGAAGATAGTTGCAGCAAAACAGAAAATATTTTTTAAGCCTACATCTAGAGTCATAGATGTGCCTAGCAGCCTATGTGACAGATTTCTTCTCACCTAACCCCCAAAACTGGCTCTAGAACATTTTCCATCCTTCTAGAATAGGCTTTGAGGCGTGCATGGGGGACTGCACTGAGGGATACCCAAAAGGTGCAAATAGATCATCAGAGGCTGGAATTGTTGGCAGGAATACTGTTGCTTAGCACAGCAAGTCACAACTAGAATAGGCCCATTCGAATCGATGGAACATATGGAGGAATTTATTCATCAAATCCCCACTGATTCAGTGGTCCTGCTCTAATGTGTCTTCTTGTGCTAAACAACAGGATTTCAGCCATTAAGTTACATTTAACTTATGGAGCTTATTTCTGAGTAGAAAATATAGGATAAACTGGTAAGTGTCCAAAAAATAAATAAATTTACCTACTCATGGGCATATAATTAAATGGTTACCAGTATCTATATACGTACACGTGTGTGTTTTTTAAGGCACTCTTGTATCAAAAAGAGTCTCTTCTGCTGAATTTTTTGCAGTGTAAATGAAAACTTAAGGCAACCTGTCCCTTCCCCCATGAAGTTGGACTGCATATTGCAGCATCCTCTGCCATTCATTGTTCTAGAAGGAGTTGTAGTCCAAGAAAAATCTAGAGACGCAAGTTGCCCATGCTTGGTTTGGGGATCATTCTAGCTGCTGGGATATCTCTTACTCAGCTGTGAGCTTGTGTGTGGTCATATTAAAATCTGTGACACCAGTGCCTAGAAATTATCAGGGCTTTGAAACTGGTAGTTCTGGTTAGAAAGGGTAGAAGGCAGTAGGTAAAGAGGAAGACCTAATGTGAGACAGATTGACTCAGAAAACAAAGGTACAGGATTTAGTTTACAAAATCTGAGCAGAACTTAAGGTGATGGGATCTTAAGGCACATAAAAACAATGTGCTTGACAGCACATAACAATAGTTGTCATTAGCTAACATCTGTTTTTGAGCTAATGAGAAATACCAGCCAGATTTTCAAAAATGTTATGCTGTTGCCTTGGCTATAGATTTAATAATAATAGTAATAAATTTGAAATAGCAGTCTCAAAACTTAGGAAGAAACCATATGCCATCAGGAAGTCTTTTTAGTCTTGTTTGTTAAATTATCAAGAGTACTATCTAATGCTGGCTGAAATCCTGTTGTTTAGCATATTAAGTTGCAACTAGAATAGACCCTTTAAATCAATGGAACCTATGTAGGTGGTGACTTACAAAATCCTCACTGATTCAGTGGGCCTACTTTAGTTGCATCTTACTACACTAAGCAATAGTATTTTAGCATTAAGTCAGACCATTAATGCATCCAGTGCAGTTTTGTCAACTGACTGGCAGGGTCTGTCCAGGAGTTCAGACTGGATTCTTTTTTAGCTGTAGCTAAGAATCCTGGTATTTTATGTCGGTCTTCTCATCCAAGTACTAACGAGCCCTGAACATGCTCAGCTTCCCAAAACAGAGAGGTTTGGGTATATTATGGGTAGCTTGGTGGGTCCACATTGAGGGTCTGCTGAGATTCTGTACTTTACAGCTCCTGGGATGTGTGTGTTAAAGAAGCCTTATTTCACAATGTAACAAATGCAGATTTTTTTTCCAGAGATTTTTTTAATTGATCAGTATACAAAAGATTAAAGGTTATAGGTTTGATAAAATTATAGCAGGATGACACCAGAAACCATAAATTCAAGATTGCAAACCCAAGTGGAAAATGGCAAGAGAGTTCTATATCACTAGAAATATATATGCATGGAGCTACTTGAATTTTTGTGCAAACCCTTTTATGTAAAAGATAAATGTTCCTCTATAATTTTGTATTTTGTTTCCTTGTTGTGCCTTATTCTGCCACATATATGCAATATTAGTCAAAATATTTACCCTTTATATTCTGCTGCCTTGTATTTTTATGCAGGAAATATATACCATGTCTTTCAGTAGAAGGCATACACTGTACTAAACATTTTGGACTTGCATATTTTTTAACGAAGGAGGATGCTTGAGGTGTTTTTTTAAAGCATGCTTCTTTCCCCCCTCAGCTTCCTTATTTTAAAATAGTATTTGAGATAAAAGCTAAACATGTCCCAGTTCAAACTGAGATTATGTTGTGTCAATTAGTCAATAAAATACAGTGTCAACTGTTTGAAATTTCTAAACTTTCTAGATATTAATTAAATTCTATTAATTCTATAGTCCTATATAAATCTAATCAAAAGTCCCATTCAGTTCAGTGAAGTTTGTTGTTGGTTGTGTGAGTATTATAGAGCTGCATTTAATGGGACTAACTTCTGAATAGTCATGTGTAAAATTCTACTGTAATAAGCATGTCCTATTAGAGAATTACAAAGGAACTCTTGCTTTTCGTTAATAACCAATTTTATGATTACTACCATTGCTGTCTTAAAAGTTCAGGGCCTCTTACAGTATAAAAATAAAAAATCCAAAACATTTTACAGTGATATAAAAATTAAACATTTCTTCAACATGAATCTCAACTCTAAATTCATAGCCACTCCAAAAATTCAAAATGTCTGAACCATTGTATTGCCTCTTTTCCTATGGTAGCTGCAACTCCTTTCATTTTATATAACTATCATCTTAGAACTGCAGAGCTGAAAGGGACTCTGTGGATCATCAAGTCCAGCCCCTGACAAGGAGGCACAGTGAGGTTTAGATACCTAAACCACTGAGCTATTTGGCAGTTCTCTTTAGAAAGTATTGTTAAAAATATTCTGGAGGTGACAATCAAATGTTCTGGCAAGAATGGATCTCTCCTTTTCTTAAATGGGTCATGGAAGAAAGAAGAAAAGTACATACCACCATATTTCCTACTTACTCCGTAGTGTGGGCCACCTAGTAGATTTATATTGCACTTTTCTTTGCTAAATACAATTTCTAGGCAGAGCAATCCTGTGTTCATCTGACATGATTGTCGGAAGAGGAAGATGCCATTGCTAATCCAGTGCAACAGCCACCATATCCACCATGTACTAAGACTGGGAGGAGAAAACCACACAACACTACAAAATACAAATATGGCAGACACTATCATACTGTCCCAGCAAATGCTGCCAGAGGATGTCCACTTGATACAGTTCTAGCAGCGATGTTCAGATGCCATCCACTTATGGAACAAGCCAAGGAAGCAACAAATGGAGCATCCGGTGGGAAGCAGATACAACGTGCAAACCAATGTTTCATCAACCCCATGTGAACCCAGTGGTGAGCCCACTGCTGCTTTCCCCTAGCCATCCTCGACAGAAATGGATTGTTCTCACAACCACTGTTTCTGAGCACAACTCATGCAACGAAGAGAGCTGGGAAGGATGAGAGCCTACAGAAACATCAGCTATGCAGTTTCTTGGGCAAAGACTTCACAAATGTACACACTCTTCCTCAGTCAAGAGCACAAGACCCCCTTCTAATAAGCAGGGAATTCTGATTGAATCAAACTCTTGTGCAACTGGTTCAGAGGTGGACATTAGAATGTTTCAGTGATAATAATACTTGTGTGCCATCATTTAGATTTCAACTTATGGTGACCCTTCCCAGGGTTTTCTAGGTATAAAGTATTCAGAAGTGGTTTCTCCTTCCGTTCTTCTGGAGGCACTCTGGGATCATGTAGCTTACCCAAGGCCACCCAAGCTGGCACTTGTCTTACAAAACACACCATGAGATAGATATCCAACTTCTGTACACCTCAAAAATATTCCTAGAGGAAGAATAACATTGCCTTCCATTGTCACACAGATGACATTGATGTTCCATATCAGCATCTTTTCAAAACAGCCCAAGTGCATTATGTTTTCACCATTTCCTTAGCACTTGATGATATTGTGATCAGCCTCTTATTAAGTATGTTTTGCAACTCCTCAGACCAGATACCAGGCTCTCACACTGACTGTCACTTTGCTTCAACAAAAGTTACAATTTGTACAAAGCTGGACTTTCCACTGTAATTGTATGTTTCTAATTGTCCACAATGGCTGCTCTGATATTTGCTGCTGAAGTCAATGTTTTCTCAAGGTTGGCACGGTCAGATTAATATCAAGGGAATAACCCTTTTCCCAAGTAGCTATGGAAGCAGCCAGGTGGTGAGCCATAAGGGTAGGCCTAGTGGACACAAGCTGAGCAGCAGCCTTCAGTGGCTTACTGGGTAAGGCTGAGGGCTGAAACACCAAGACTAGAAGTTTCAGCCCAACTAGAGGGAAAAAGGAAAATGTCCTCACTCATATTTTCTATGCTTTGAGAAGGATATCTGAAGAAAAAGAGAGTAACTTGAATCCACATGCAAACATCACAGAGCCATTCCCTAACCATTCAGTCGTAGCTAGAGAGGGCAGAGACACGCCATGGGGCATTTATTTCTCTCAGGGTCCACTCATAAGGCAGGTGGTACTGTGGGCCATGTGTCTTGGTTTTGTGGAACACTGTTAATTGAATAAATTCTGTATCATGGTATATGTAGAGAGAAGGAAAAGAAGATTATGTTCACAACTCTGCTCTGTTTCCCACAAGATACAGTGCTCATATATGCTAAGGAGGGTCAGAGAAGATACTAGAAGCAGTTAGAGCATACATAGTGTATAACACATCCCTAGCTTCCCTGTGTAGAGTGTTCTCTCCTAGAATCATTGGTAAGTACACTGGAGTGGAATTTAGTGCTGATTTGCATTTGGAAACCTAGGATGATGTGTGTTACAGTAACCCTAATAGGGCTTTCAAGGTATGGGATATCTTTAAAGAGTTGTTTACCAGTTCAGATCCCCCCCCCCCCCAAATTTCCATAGCTGAGCAGGAATTAGAACCCAGGTCTTCCAAGTCCTATCCATCATTCTATCTTCTGCACCACACTGAATATCCTGAGGTGATATACTCTTTAGGATTCCAGTTAAAGAAACATTAGCAATGTGTTCCATGAAAGTTCCCATATTTGTTGTGAGGCCAGGCTGTTATTTTCTGTTTCTTTCCCCTTTGGCCATTGTTTCTCCTATTATAGTTCCATCTTGTGAGTTATGCATGCATACATGAACCTAAAGCAGTACTGTAGTTTCCAGCCTAAAGTAACCCAGGTGTTCTTGGACTGCAACTCCTAGAAATCCCAGCAAACATAGCTGGTGAAGGCTTCTGGGAACTGCAATCCAAAAACATCTGGGTTACCCAAGGTTGGGAATCACTGAACTTAAGAAATATCCGTATACAAAACTGTTTTTTGCTTTTAAATATTGTCTTTTTAATGATGTGAGCCACTTTGGATCCTTTTTAAGGAGAAAGGCAGGGTAAATAAACATAATACTGTAGTGGGTTTTCTGAATTGTCATGCTCCGTGAGGTCAATAGTGGTAATGTGCTGTGTTCAGTTGTGCCATGTCCCGTGATCTGCTGGACATATGAAAGGAATTGTTTTCAATACCGTATTGGGATCACTATTTTCACTCACCCACCCCCACTTCCCATTCAAGCCTGTGGGACTCATATCCATAAATTAATAAACTCTTGGTCTGGGATTGTTGCAAAGTTGTTTGGCAAGGCAATTCCATAATAAAAGCCTAGTGGTTTTTTTTTTTAAATTAGCAATGCTTCATATAGAACATTTTTAAAAAAAGCTACTTGAAATCCAGTGTTTTGATGAAGCAGTGCCCTTATTAGCTATATGCTTGGAAGAACTGTGTAAGTAAATGACTGCATTTCGGAGAGGAGTGATGGAATAGTCCCTCTTCCCTTCGCCTACATTTTTTCTCTACATACGAGGAAAGGAAGATTACATCATTATTAGCGCAGCTCTTACTTCGTGTGTGTGTGTAATATAATTCCTTGAGGTATTAGATAGATAAATTACCGT
This sequence comes from Intellagama lesueurii, assembly GCA_037013535.1. Taxonomy (NCBI): domain Eukaryota; kingdom Metazoa; phylum Chordata; class Lepidosauria; order Squamata; family Agamidae; genus Intellagama; species Intellagama lesueurii. Next base: position 99,085,720 of record JBAJHW010000003.1, read on the forward strand.
AGAACACCCCAAGGGATTTTATAGATCGATAAACGAGGTAAGAGCTGTGCTAATAACGACATAATCTTCCTTTCCTCCTCCTATGTAAACGCCCAGCTGTTCAGTAACAATTCTGCATAAACTCCTAGCCTCTTCTCCATAGGAAGTTCTCCTTTTTGTCTATGGGAATCTTGAAAATGAGGATACAAAATAAGTAGTCACTTTCACTTTCTCACACTAGGGCCACATATTCGCATTGGAATCTAAAGGGACTCCAGGAATACGGCCCAGTTCTATGGTTAAGAGCGTGCTGACATCACTTCCGATGCTTTACGCCTCATTTCCGTCGTGGCACCCCCGACGCCGCAGCAGTATTTAATACTGCGCGGGCCGGCGCTTCTATTTGGCGTCACTGGTATGCGAGAGGCGTCGCTGCGAGACCGGCTCGGGTTCCCGCTCGCCTTCCTCTTGCGCTTGATTCAGGCTTGAGGGGAAAAACAACAACAACAACTCCAAAACCAAAAAAGACGGAGGAGGGTCGGGAGCCCCGCGGCATTCTTCGGTGGCCCCCATGATGAGGCGCAGCAGGGCGGAAGTAGACCGCTATGTCTCCTCTTTGCAGGCCTCGGCTCCTTCTCCCAGAGAGGTGAGGGGTGAGCGGTGGGGGGTGGGGATGCGAGTTGAATGTGTGCGCGCGGGAGGGGTGGGGGTAAGCGCGCAGCTTCCTTCCGTGTTTTTTTTTTTTTTTTTTGTCCGTTGTTCTAGGAAGTGTTCTAAGGCGACTGGTGATTGGTTTTCCCAACTGTCTGTTTTTAAAACTGTTCTCCTATAAACGAACGAGCTTGGGCACGCGCGGGGACCCCACCGGGCGTGATGAGCTTTGGGGGAGGGGGCGTTGAGGGAGTCGTGTTTCTATTGGGGGGGGGGGAAGGAAAGTCAAATTAGACGGGCCTTGCCTCTTCCCACTATTCCTATAATTACAGTAGCACTCCAGGTTAATGACTAGCCGTTACTTGTGTATCAGTGGTTAAGTACATTTCTTTCCCACTTTTCAGTGTGCCCCTTCCTCTAACTTTATTCTCACAACAACCCCGTGAAGTCGGTTAGGGTAGGAAGGTGACTGGCTCATCCAGTAAAATAGGAGGCTCCTGAGGGCACTGTAACTTAGATCTCCTCTAAGTTGCCACCCAGCTCTGTTATCCCCACAGCATACTGGCTTTGGACTGTCAAAAAGTAAAGACTCCTGTGACTTCTAAATTTTCTAACCTTCAGTAGGTAGGGTGGTGTTTTTTTTTTTACCTGTGTTGCACCATTCCAGGGGGGATCACAGTAGGCCGTACACATTCTGCCGCTTATTTTCGTAAAAGCACAGCAACTTTTTATTGGCCAGGTCTTGACAATCTAATTACCTGCTGCTTTTCCGTTTCTCTTTTTCAAGCCAATATACTGTGGCCATTAAATATCAGTACAGGTTTTGCAAGTTGGAGGTTTGGGGCCCACGTATGGCTTTTAGCTCTGCATGAAGCCCCTGACACTGTTGAAATCTTATCCAGTTTTTCCTGCGTTGGAAATGGAGGGATGAGACTTAAAATATACTAACAGTTGTCTCTGAGTAAAAATAAATTATCATTTAAAAAACCTGTTAAATCAGAGTTCCCCATATTTGGAATCAACAGACTTAAACAGATCATAACTGAAATTTGGTTTGCTGTACATGAGTAGAGGAGCAGCTGGAACAGCTTTCATTCTCAGCTTGTCCAATCATAGCTCAGCTGCTGAGATCACCAGTTCAGCAGTAGCTCATCAACTGTTTCTTGGCAGTGAGCTCAAACTCTGCTTCTGTTTCCTGGGTTTTATGGTGGATAGAAACCTCTCTAAAACACTAGGAACAGAGAGCTTTAAAGGCATGAGAGCAGCATATTTCTTCCATGTTGTTAACATGATTGAGTTGTACGGTCAGACATGAAAAATTTCCCTTCACTTGTTTCAGTGATTCTTTACGAAAGAAAGATGTTGAGACTTCTTTGAACATTCCAGTCTAGTGGAGTAAAGATTAGTCCTGCTGGTGTTTTGTTTCTCAGGATGAAAAAAGGCCATAGAACAGTAATGTCAAAATCCAGAGAATATCCTAGTTATTTTTCAAAGATAATTCAAAAGAAATAATTCAAAATTTGTCCATGCATAAATATTTGAGTATTTCTAACAGTAGCCAGCAGTTACTTCCTCTTATTCAAATCTTGCAACAGCCAAAACGTATTTTATGGGAAGCAGTTTTTGATAGTTGAAATCACACACAAATGAATGTGGTTTTTAAAAATGTCTTTCCTGCAGTTTTCCAAACATTGCATTGTGCTGAATTTTACACTATTCAACCTAAGAGGCAAAGCAATAACTTTTGTTAAGTTTCACTTTCACTTTTTGCGTGAAAGTTAACAGTTGTGATTTAGGATCTGCCAGGGATCAGATGAAACTCTGATTCTAAGGCAATTGTAAAAATTAGTGTCAGACTGATTAACAACTGGTAAAGCAGAACACTGCGAACAGAATACCAAGTAGACAGATTTTCCAAGTATGGACACTGTTAAAACAAATCTAAAAAACAATGATTAGATTTCAGAATTAGTAGGAGAAAAGAAATGACTTCAGTAAATAGAACATGCTAATCTTAATCAAAACACTAGACCAGTGGTTCCAAACCTTGGGTCCCCAGATGTTCTTGGACTAAAACTCCCAGAAGCCTTCAGCACAGCTGTGCTGGTCAGGATTTGTGGGAGATGTAGTCCAAGAACATCTGGGGATTCAAAGTTGGGAACCACTGGTTACTTTAGAGATCTTGGAGGTTGTTGGCAAAGTGTCCTGAAGTCTCTGGTTAAAATGCTAGTGTTCTCCATGACATCTGTCAAGATTCTGACCCTGACAGAAAGGTTCACACAAACCATTGAGCCACACTACCCATACTTTCCTGGTGTGAGTAATTTCCAGGAGGATCAAGTGCTGCTGGCTGTAGAAATCTTCCTGTCTGGTCCCCTCCCAGCTTGTCTGCTCCTTCAGTGCTCCAGCGAGTTACCAAGTATCACAAGGCTGTTTGCTTGAAACCAAAAGCCAGCCATGTAAGGTAAACTAAAATACCCACAGAATGTTCAGGATCCTGAGGCAAGGCACTTTCTTTAGTATGCACAACCCCCCTTTCAGAATGACCATATAGTTGAAAAAGAATTACTATTTTATTAAAGGTGTTGCAAAATGAATTAAAGGTTCGGAAGCAAATTCAAAACTTCAAGTAAAATCAAAAAGAAGTGAAGCAAATCCATATCCAAGAATGTAAGACTCAAGAAGCTAGAAGAGTCCCCACAGAAAATAAGAAAGCTGACTGTCCTATATTAATACTTGCAATACAGTGAAATGTAAGCATAATTCCAGAGTATAAACAGAATACATCAGATTAACTGGCAAGCATAGCATTTTCCTAAGAGACACTAGCCTGGCTTGCTCCATTGAGTCCATATACCTATTATCTATCCTTGATCTTTCGATGCCATTTCAACAATCAAATCCAGGTCATCCTGAATCTTTGAGTTTGTTTGTTTGTTTTCTTTGTTTCCATCTGAAACAGTTTTCTTGCAATTACTGTATTGTGCGTGGAAGAGAAGGCTTGGCCTTGGTTCTCGTAGATAACAACCAGCTGTGGGCTGTATCTTAATTAAAGGGCAGTTACTCCCTTCCACTTCTCTTTAGTCCAAAACAACAGACATAAATATTATCAGGGCAATTAGATTTAATTAACCCTCTTTCTGCCAGATTGTTCACAACCTCCCTAAATGGCCATAAGCAAGCCACACTTTTAGCCTTGAGACATTTCTCATTCCTGTCTGAGCAAACACTGCAGTTAGAAGACTGAAATAGTGTATGTTATAGAACTTTACAATGGTCAGAATAGTTATAAACGTAAAGTATTATTAGAAAAAAAATTACAAATAAGGAAGAAATGTATCCCTTTTGAGAAATACCACATGAAAAATCATTTCAGATGCAACTATTTCAGTCTGAAAAGATAACATAAGCCACAGTGAACCCTAGCTCAAAGCTCTTCTTTCAAAATATCTGATTTGCTTGTAGTGATATCAGAGCTACTAATTTCTTTAATATCCTCTTACAATCTGTAATTTTCAACTCCAGTCTTCTGAAATGGGAAGCCCTAACTTCTGCAGTGTGAAAGAGTGGGATTTTGCCTTATTGAAAGATCTACAAGCAGTTTTTGTTTGCTTTTTTTAAAAAAATGTTTTTCTCTTTTTAGAAATCCATGAAAGGATTCTTTTTTGCTAAACTGTATTATGAAGCAAAGGAGTATGACCTTGCCAAAAGGTAATATTTCAAGAAACCTGTTCTTATTCTTATTTCAACAAATATTTATGTTGTGATTCTGAATTATTTTTGTTAAACCTTTTATATAATTCTGAGTTCTTCTATTTTGTTCATTTCCTGTATGATGTGTGATCTGTTTGTCCTAACCATATCTTTTCTCTCTGTTTTTATGTAATTTGCAAGATTAATGGGAAATGTTGCTTCATACCATGTAGTGTGATCTTTAATTACTAAGCAAGATGCATAAAACCTATGGTTCCTAATGCACTAACCTCTAGAATGGACTCACAACACCTATCCCTGTTCTGGATTAATTTGAGGAGTCTAAAATGGCTGACACACTAACATACTATGCTGTTTTTATGAAGGTATATATCTACATATCTCAGTGTCCAAGAAAGAGATCCCAAAGCACACAAATTCTTGGGACAACTTTATGAAGCTGAAGATAACATAGAGAAGGCTGTAGGTTGTTACAAGGTAAGAAAGAACCAATCTCATGCTTTCTGTTGTTAGATACTGGCTGAAATCTTGTTGTTCTAAGACAATGTGTAACTTTCAGTCCTTTCCTAGCTGGAAAATAAAGAGTCCTGATGCAATTCTTGGGGGTGTGCACACACTCTGACTTAGGACATACGTGTGTTTCTCTTGAGAATGGCAATGGGAACCTCTTGTTTGCCAGCTAGGAGTGGACTGAAAGTTACAAGTTTTCTTACTTTAATCAACAGGATTACAGTTGCTGAGTCTGAAATATTGTTCTTTAGATAGATTGCTTTGTCTATTTCAGTGGTTCCCAACCTTGGTTCCCCAGGTGTTCTTAGACTAAAACTCTCAGAAGCCTTCAGCACTTGCTGTGCTGGCCAGGATTTATGGGACATGTAATCCAATAACATCTGGGGATCCAAAGTTGGGAACCACTGGTCTATTTTATTTGGAACATATTTTAGAATGTTAAGAAACGTATTCTAAAAGATGTACTATCCAGATTAATATGTTTGTTGGCTTAATCATGCTTACCAGAGGCAATTGCAATGAACTTCTGTGTTTCCCCGAGAATTAATGAGGCTTCAGAATGCATAAGGGTGTAATGAATTGTGGGTTGTAGTGTAACCAACTCTCACCCCCCCTGAAAATGAAGTACTTAACCCCAAGGAAACAATTTCGCATTTAACCATCTTCTCAGATTACCACAGAGGAATTGAGTAAATAATTGAACAATCCTAAATCCATGGCACTATGATTTAATGAAATCAAAAGATTGTTGTTCTAACTGAATCAGGAAGGCATAACTTGCTGTGTTTTTTCTATCTGAGAACCAGATAAAGGTTTTTCATCCTTTGGCTGGTATTGTCAAATAGCAGGAAAATAATAATCATTTAAGAAATCAGATTTAAAAAAAAAATCAGTCAATTTGATTTTAATTAATCCACCCTGGATTGAAGCATCATTTGTTTCCCAGATTGGAGTTAAGGATGCTCACAGTTGGATCAGGTATTGAAGCATTCTGTAAGGTGATTTTATGAGTCATATTCAGATTTTGTGTTGGTGCTTATTTGATATGCAGTATTTCTTAAACAATAAATGGCAATGCCTATGGTCCAAAACACGTTTACCTTCTTGATCCTAAATTCTAAATTCCTTGTGACTGCTATGTTCATGAACTGGTGAATGCTTCATGAATCTGATAACAGTGATGCCACTCGCACATTTTGTCCATGCCTGGGAACCTGTCTTACAGAACGGCAGCAAAATTTTCTTAGGTGCCAGAGCTTCTTTTAACATGAACTGTTGTGACCTAGTCATCTGTACTGCAAAATTCTGTAGTACAGAAAAATGGAACTGAAGTATGTGTGTTTGCTTTCTTTCATTGGGATTTCAGCGTTCAGTGGAGTTGAACCCAACACAGAAAGACCTCATACTGAAGATTGCAGAACTACTATGCAATAATGACATTACTGATGGAAGAGCAAAATACTGGGTTGATAGAGCAGCAAAACTCTTTCCTGGAAGCCCTGTAGTTTTCCATCTCAAGGTAATTTTTCCTTAATATTCATAGACATCTCCAGAGTGTAGCTGTGTTAATTTGTTGCAGCAAAAACAAGGTGCTTTGTGGGACCTTGAACAGTTTTATTTAGCACAAACTCTTCTGGATCGCAGCCCACTTCAACAATATGTTGCTATCTATAAAAGCTTGTGTCAAATAATTTTTCTTAGTTCTTGAGATGTGGCAGGACTAACTTGCTTATACACTGCCTTTTTTTTAGAAAGAGAACCAAAATTATGGTTCTTTGGTTTTGATGTATGATTTTATGTGTGATCCCCTCTGACCCCACCAAGGTCAAATGGGTTTCTCTCTTGCATTCTTTGTTCCATAAATGATGACAGATTAGTTGATTTCAAAACAAATTTTATTGAACTTGAAGATGAATTTTCAACATCATCAACTAAACTTGTATTTGGTTGTGACTCATAACTGTCAATAACACAAGGTATGCTTCCCCATCTGCATGTAATGACATGGAACTGGTTCTCTGAACTGGCATCTGGCTTGTTACTTTGGTCCCAAGAAAAGGTTGCTGCAACAAGGATGGCTTAAATGTCCATCTTAGAATGGAATTCCTCGCCTCTCATCCTCTGTTCTCTCTCAGCTTTCCTCTGTCTGGATTATTGATCCTTTCCACTGATTCTCTGGCAGGATTTATCTTGGTATCCAGACTGGTCTCGGGATGGCTGTTTCTGGGCTAGACAGCACTTTTCCCTTCTTTTCTCCCCAGTTAAGATGGTTTGCAACCAGTTTGTGGGTTAAGGTGTCTTGCTGCCTCTTCCTTGGGGATCCATCCAGAGGTCCTCCTTACACACTTATTCCCATTTCTTGGGGCTCTGTCTCCTTAGGACCCTCGATTTCTACATTATTTACTACTTCCCTCTGTTCATCTAAAGCATCTTCCCATGTCTCTTCTCCCTCAGAAGGTCCCCCTCTGCCTCTATCATTCCTTTCTCATCTCCTGTCACCCTTAACTCCATTTTTATATCTCCCATCTCCCTAGGGTCTCTTCCAGGGCTATTTTCCTTTTTTGGGTTTTCTCCTTTTCTCAGTCTCTTCTGGCACCACCTCCTTTTTTGTGTCACTTAAGAAACCTCCTGTTTGACTCCTGTTTGGGAAATTTCATTATCTCATGGTTTCTCCTCATGAGAATTGGGGGAGGGAAGATGAAATTGCCTGCCAACAGGGGCCTTCATGCCTCTGTCCCCCTCTTCACAATACAAGTGTATGATTTTTGTCTATTATCTTTCCCACAGGAGCGTCTGTTAGATTGCAAAAGTGAAGATGGTTGGAATCAGCTTTTTGATTTGATCCAGTCAGAATTATATGCTAGGCCAGATGATGTATATGTGAACATCAGATTAGTAAAACTGTATATGTCAAATAAACGCCTTGGAGATGCTGTGGCACACTGTCAGGAAGCACAGAAGAAGATTTCCTTGCAATCAAGCTTGGAATGGTGCTCCTGTGTTGTACAGACACTTAAGGTTTGTTCAGTTGTATTTCTGTGTGTCTTGTAAAATCCTTCCCTTTCTGAAGTATTGTAGCATGTATCCTTAACTGAGAGTGAAACACTGCTTATGCTTCCTCTGTAAGTGAGATCATTTGCATTTCAGAAGCTACTTTTGGTAATATCTAAGCAAAAAAGGAAGGAGAGGATTAGGACCCCATGATCCCACAGTATGCTTTCTGTAGTTTGGAGGTGTAGATGCCAATCCACATGTATTCAGCTCACAGAAAAGCTATTTCACAGTTTCTGTGAGAGCATTGTAGAGAATACTAAATTGAAATGTCTTCATCTATCCACCTCTTGCATAAGCAGAATCATAAACTGTCCTCAGGCAGGTATCTGTGAAACAATCATCCTTCCTGTTTTCCCCTTTATTTTACTTTGCCAAAGATAGTTTATTGCCCCAGTAATCTGGTACACGAGTAACTAGTGCTGTGCACAAAGTAGATTAGCATTAGTCATGTCACACCTTTAAACTGTAGGATTAGCATTGGGAACATATCTTCCCAGCTCTTGACGTTGTCATTCCTTTTGTAATACACAGAAATAATTATCCTTAGTTTCTCTTCCAAGTGACAGCTCCAAATACTCCTAATTGACTTTTGTTTCTAAATTTTCATAGTCAGTGTGCAGAACAATTATTTTTCCTTGATTTAGTTCTAGGCTCTTTCAGTGGAAAATGGAATAGGGCCTGATACTGCTTATAGGCTTGATGACTAAACCTTTATAACAGGCTGTGACTTCTGAATGATTTCCCACAGGAATATCTGGAATCTGTACAGGACTCTGAATCTGACAAAATTAGTTGGAGAAAGATTCATCGGGACCTCTTGTTGGCTTACTCCAATTTGGTTGTAATGACACTTTCAAACAGAGGTGTAGAAGAAAGCAGAGAAGCCCTTGAAAGGTATCATCTTTTGGTATAATTTACACTGCTCTTCAAATGTAGTAGGAAAATAACCATATTTATGTGTTGACTGCTTACAAAGCACTTTTGAAGATGTGAGTTTTTAAGTGTTTACTTTCTCCTGTGCTTCTCTTTGCACCTTTCTAGTTTTTGTGTGTGAAGAAATAGCAGAGAGATCAGTAAGGGGCAAAAGAGAAAAGAAATGTATCTGAAGGATGTAAAGAGTTCTTATTAGGCACAGCACATTGCTCTTTTTTTAGAAGAATAAGTATTGAGCCTTGAAAGTGTTCCCGTTTCTCATAAATATCTGTCTTACAGCTTTGATCATGCACTTAATTCAGTGAAGCCACATGCAACTGGAGGTGATGAACTTTTTGTAACTTTCCTGGAAATGAGAGGCCACTTCTATATGCATGCTGGAACTCTCCTATTGAAAATGGCACAGCACAGTGAGATGCAATGGAGAGCTGTTTCTGAATTGGCAGCTTTATGCTACCTCCTAGCTTTTCAGGTAAGTTGTTCTTAAGTAAAATAACTTTTCATTGATGTATGTGAGTGTCTCTGCTGAACTGAATGGTTATAAAGGATAGGACAGGAATGGACAGCTTCAAGGATGAGCCGATTCATTGGGTCCCCAAAACCACTGTGAGCTGCACCCTGCTCTGCCACCACGCCTGCTACAAAAAGAAAATCTTCCCCATTTTCCTTTATAATAAGGTGCTCAGGGAGCATAGACTTTGTGTTCAAGCCAAACTTCATTTTGCTTTTGTCTTTATGTGCCATCAGGTTTAGCAAATAAAACCCAAATAGGGTTTTTGAGGTATTTAAGATATTGAAGAGGTGGTTTACCATTGCCATTCCCCCAGTGAGTTTCTGTAGCAGAGCAAGGATTAAAACCCAGATCTCATGAGTTCTAGTACAACACTGCTACACCACACTGACTCTCTTCACTTTTTGTCACCATGGCAAATTCAGTGACAGGCTTTCAGAAATAGGCTGGGGCACATGCAGAATCCACGGTCTGCAGAATCTGTACAAATAATTTTATACTGGCATACATGTTTAATCATATGCACTATGGGTTTCCTGGCAGTCACTGTGTTCATATTGGCCTCACAACACAATCTTCTGCTGTATGCCAGCTAGAGGGATAGAGTGTTGTGCTATAGTGCTACTTCCATCTATCTAGTTCCTATTCTGGTACATGTAGCAAAATTTTAGCTGCACCTTTTGCCACTATTGCAGCACAGTAGATCTCCGGTTTGGGCCCTCGGAGCATTTTCTGTCTGGTCTTGCCAGATTCCTTTCTCCTATTATGTGAGGCAGAATCTCTGCAATCAAAGAAGCATCTCTAGCACCTCTAGATTTAACTGTGTATCAAGGAGTTGCTGTTGGACTGCTTTGTTAATGTCCTGCCTCCATTTTCATGGGTAAAAAAAGATGGTTCAAAAGACTTTTGTCTCTTTTCTTGCATTTTGAGAGGCTGAGAAAAAAAATTATGTATCAAAACTACTTTCATGTTACATCATATCTTGTGTAACGTATTTGGTTCAGAATTTGAACCAAAATCTTGTAATAAGAGAATTTTTGAATCAACTATCCAAGATTTCTGCTCTTCTTAGAAAAACTTATTTTATTCCTAAATGTACTAGCAGTGCCACGTCTTCACTTGAGGCAGAATTCCTTATATTTGTCCATTTTCTCACAGGTTCCTAGACCAAAATCAAAACTAATAAAGGGAGATCAAGCTGAACAGGAGAAGTTGGAAATGTTAGCCTGCGACCGGCAGAGCCAATCTGGTAAATTTATTTATTTTTATTCATGTGCCACCTTTGTCTCAGGGTTGAGACCTAATGTGGCTTAAAACACAGCCTTTTATGAATATTAAAACCTAATCAAATAAGTTCTGGCATTAAAGCACTGTTACATTAAAATGCTAACGATAACTTATGTTAAAATTAAAGGAAATTCAGCATATTCAGTTAAAATCCATGCCCTTAGAAACTGCTTGGTTGAAGAGCTGCCTGAAGTTTTTAAAAAATATTCTTATCTTTCCAGCAAATACTGTAGGTAGAAAGTACCACATGGAAGTGCTGTCTTGTGTGCTCAACCAAATAAGCCTCTGAGGGTGAGACTGAGAGAAGATCCTCTCCTGCAAATCTCAGAGCCTGGGCAGACATATGTGGGAGAATGTGATATTTCAGATAGCTTGAAACTTAAAAAAAAAAAATTGTAGTTCATAACCATTACTTTGAATTATGCCTGGAAGTGGACTAGTAGCCAGTTGTAATAAGGTGTTTGCATATTTCTTGTTAACTGACCAAGGTTGGCAGCCTGGCAGCAACATTTTGTGCCAGTTGAAGTTTTCAGCTGCTTTTAAAAGATAGCTCCAAGTACAGCATGTTACATTAAGCCATGTGAGGTGTATAATTAAGGAATGTGTGACCACATCAAGATCACACATTTCTAGAAATAGGCACAAGTGGTGTGATAAAGAGGATAAACACTGATTTTAAAAAAATCACAAACACATAAAAAGCCAAAGCTACTGATATTTAGTAACACGTTTCACTGGGTTGAAATTAAAAGTAACACACATTAAAGCTAAAAGTTTTAAGAATAGGAAGCAGAATGCTGAGAACCCTGAACTCATTTTGTTATCGCATTCAGCTTACAGAATTTTCAGACCTACATTTCCCCCCCTTTGCGAATGGGAAGTTTCAATTTTAGGAATGAAAGTCTCAGGATTCTGACTTTGGGATAGTACAGTTGGTAAGGTTTAATCTTTAAGCCAAATTCAGTAGCTGTTATCACAGTCTCTCAAGTTTTTTTCCCCCCTTTTCAGGACACATGTTGCTAAACCTCAGTTATGGCAAGCAAGACTTCTTCAAGGAAGTTGTTGAGTCATTTGCAAACAAGAGTGGGCAATCAACTTTATTTGAGGCACTTTTTGGAAATGGTTCTAAGGAATGCTCGTTCCTCAGCACAGACAATATCAGAAACATTGGTGTACAGGGACCAGAATGCATAGAATTAACTAGATATGATACTGGTAAGTAGTTTGGTTTGAGTGCTTATGAGGATTTCATAAATATAATGTATATTGCATGATGGATGCACATAATTTGCCTTCAGATCTAAAGAAGAGAGGGAAATACAAATGAGTAGTCACAATGTCATCCGGAGAATACTCTTCTGCAATCCCTTAGGTTGCTTTTCCTTATATAGTGTGGAGGTAGGCAACGTGTGCGCTTCTGGTCCCCTTAGGATCCCTCTTCACACACATTTATCAATTTTTTAAAGTTTCAGGATCTCTATGTGCCATCTAAAGGGCATGGAGGTCAATGTTGCCATGTTTTGAGGGGTCCGATAATCACTGCCCCCGGCATATAAGTGCAATAAATAAATAAATAAATAAATAATTCCCACATTGTAAAGAAAACTTTTTTGTAATAGAGAGCATAAATGGGCTTTTTAATTTAAAAAAAAAACCCAACCTATTTGCTAGAAGATTGGGATGCATGAGCGCCATGGGAGAAGGTGCAGGCCTATAAGATCCAAGAATAGACACTGAAATTGCCCACTTTGCTATAGCCACTTAGGCCAGCATTCAACAGTCTACTTCCTTTGGATTTCACTACTTCTCTCAGTGCAGTAGCAGACATCTTGTCTTTCCCCTTCCCACTGCTGCTGCCTCTGGTTCTGAAAATCAGCTGTAGAAGAATATTTTGGGGCACACTGGAATAGGCTTTAGAGGGACAGAACACTGATCTTTTTTCACTACTAAAAGCAGAGGAAGTATAACATTGGATCCTGGCCTTAGATTCTACTTGTAGGTGAGTTATGATGATGGAAGCTGTTCATATGCTTATGATGAAACATCTTTGCAGCTGTTCTTGGATGAGGTAGCACATTGGTTCCCAAATAGGGGAGGGCATGCCCAGGGTGGTGACGCATAGATATTCTCATGGAGAAAACCATACATTTTTCAATTTAAACATGTTTCTGTGAAAGATTTTTAGACTTTAGATTTTCTCAAAAGCTTTCTCTGCTTATTTTGAATTTGAAATGATTTTTACTGAGATTTTGTATTTGTTTTTAATTTTAACTTAAATTACTTTTTTTTAAGGGGGGGTTGGATGATGGCAAAAGAGAGGTGAGGTGGCATGAGTGTTTCTCAAAAATTATGAAGGGGCTGTTCTGCAAAAGAGTTTGGGACCACTGAGGTAGCAAATAATGGTTATGCACCACAGTTCATGCCCCTGTGATTCTTTTAATTAGTCATGGTCTCAAATGCTGTCTACACTAATCTTGTTTAGGACTTGTGAGTGTGCCTGTAACCTAACAAGGGTCAGTGGGAGCCCAGTACCTGGAAAAACTACATCTAAATCTTCCCCTGTGAAATTTGTGGTTTTTGATTCCTGCATTTCAATCTGTGAGAATGTAGGTCCTCTGCTGTTGCCAGAATTCCTTTCTCTGCTGCTACAAAATGTAGCCCTAGCTGCTGGTTGCCTGGTAGTCCCAGGATTTTGATGGAGTAGACAGTGGAAAAGCAAGGGAGCTGGAAAATAGAGAGGGGAAGGATGAGCAAGAGGAAAGGATGCAAAGTATCAAGGAAAGGAGGGTGGAAAGGCAGGAAGTCAGAGAAAGGAGGAAGGAAAGTGAGTGCCTAGGACAAGGTGATGAGAGAGATGATGGCACAAAAGTGGATAGGGAAGTTGGGAAGGAATGATACCACCTGCCAAGACTGCGTTGCCTGTGAGTATTGACTGTGTAGCACAGGAAAACCCAGTGGGCAGAACAAAAGAGGAAGAGCTGGAGACAGGGAGGGAGCCTGTGGGTAACAGAAGGAAGTCCCCAAAGTGGAGCTCATATGCTGGCAAGGGCTCAGTAGCTCATCCTCAGTAATCAACCATGGGGAGACCCACTTGCCTGGAAAGGGTTCAGGCTGCTTGTCTGTTCTCAAGACAGTGACTCCAAGTGAGATCCTACACACAAAAGAGATGGTCCTCCTCCTTTCACCAGATACCTTAACAAAGAACCGAGTCCTGCCAGTACCTCCTGTTGTGGCATTCCCTACTTAGCCAGTAGCAGTCCCTTATCGACCCAGAATTTACCTTGGCAACAATCCCAGTCCAGCCCATACCTACCTAGGGGGTAAGGTCTCCATCCTTTGAGTACCTGCCCCACCAGCAGTCCTATTCCTGCCCACTGCTCACCCTCACACTGGACCCTTCCTACCCTAGAGGGGTCTAGAATGGCAGTTGCAGGGTCTCTAAGAATGCCCAGAAATGCATGTGGGACTGCTGTATCTATGCCTCTTCAAAAATCAGAAGGTGCTTGCAAGTTGCTAGTGTGTTTCTTGACCCCAGGCAGCTATGATGACTTGTAGCTCCAAACTGGCCCACTTTAGGGAGGGCACGGAACCAGCCACACACTGGTTCATATTCTTAATGATTTAGAAAACCTAATGGAATAATGTCAAGGTTCTTTGGGCTTTTTGAATGGGAAGAAATAATATTATAAAATCAAAATTCTAGCTTGATTCCTGTGTTCTAATGCAACATCATATAACTGCATATATGGAAACCAATCAGTATTTATGTGTTTTAGGTGCCATTAGAGCTCATGATGGTAGTCTCCAGCACCTCACATGGCTTGGTCTTCACTGGGACTCACTACCAACTCTTCAAGTCATTCGCAAATGGTTAAAGCAGCTTTTTCATTTGCCTCAAGAAACATCAAGGCTGGAGACCAATGCTCCTGAATCTATTTGCATGCTGGACCTTGAAGTAAGCAAATCCTTTAAGCACTGAGTTTATTGTAATGCAAGAAAGTACAGTAATGCTGTCTGCAACTGAATAAATGTGTTTGCAAAACAGGTGTTTCTGCTTGGAGTGATATTCACCAGTCGCTTACAGTTACAAGAGAAGTTTAATATTCAGTACTCTGTACATCAGCCTCGATTTCTGCCACTGCATATATACAAACAACTTTGTACTGAAAGGCAAAAGGCCTGGTGGGATGCCGTTTATGCTTTGATTCACAAACGAGCTGTGTAAGTATGAATGGTATTAGTTTTGTAGTCTGAGTTGCCACAGACATGTAGTTTGCATCAGTGTCCAAAACCCTGTTGCTTACTGAAGTAAATTATGCTAGAGTAGGTCTACTGAATCAATGAGAATTTAGTAAGTCAACTCCCTATAAATTTCATTGATTCAAATGGGCCTGCTCTAACTGTGACTTATTTAGCATAGTAATTTGCAGTTAGAGAAGGTGTGTTCCTACTCTGAAGGGGAAAGTAGGAAGATCAAAGAATATTCAAGTAAAATGGGGCTCCTTGCAGATAAGACAAATTTTCTAAGACTGTGGAGAAATTCAATCAATGCAACTTATTTGCATGCAATTTATGCCCCACCATGTGTACAAAAGAAGATCTAGCAAATGGCTAAGATAATGCTATTGAAGTAGCCTGCTTCTAGTCATAGTCTAATTTTCTGAACATTTTAATTTGTTTTAATTTTACCCATATTTCATATATGATAATTTTAAATTGTGCAATCCTAAGAAAGAAAATAAATCCCCATTGATCCTTTGGGCCTACTCAAGTGCAGTTTACTATACTATGCAGTAACGTTTTGGCCAATAATTTCAGTGTTGCTACTTGAGTGATGTGATAAAGGAAGGTATTGATTTTTAATGGGAAGTTTAACATTGGGTGTGAGATTGCTGGCTTTCATGTCTTTTTGCTATAAATTATGCAGTATAGTGAGCCTTAAGCACCTTTTAGAAATATTGTTTATGATATCAATTTTATATTTTAAAATGAAGTATCTTTTAGCATATTCCATGTTATCGCTAATCAAAGAAGTGGGCTTTCTTTGTTTATACTGCTTACATGTTTATGTATAAATGTTATTTTCAGACCTGGGACAGCAGCAAAACTGAGGCTTCTAATTCAGCATGAAATAAACATCCTCAGGGCATTAGGAAGACATGGTCTTCAACCAGCTTTGATTGTTCACTGGGCAAAAAGTCTTTTAAAAACAGTAAGTAGGCAGGTGCTATTTTCCGTACAGTTGTAACATTAATTAATTTTGTAATTACTCATGTAGTTTAATGCAGAGTTCCATGTGTTTAGATCTCATATGAAGTCAGAATATTATTGATTTTTTTAAAGGTTCTAAGAATTGCTTGACTCCCTATCTGTTTCAGGCTGTGAGTTAAATACGTAGGAGACTTGATACAGTGTTTCTTAACACAACTTGTCTGCATTCAACACAGCTGCTATTCTCCATGTTGAGAAAAATGGGAAATAGTATCATTATGGCTATAAATTATACAGAAAAAAATATCATTGTGTTATTTCACAGGGTTGTAGCCTTAATTCTTTCTATGATCAAAGAGAATACATCGGACGAAGTGTTTACTATTGGAAGAAAGCTTTACCAATGCTGGAGACAATCAAGAAGAAGAGAAATATTTCTGAACCAATTGATCCCTTGTTCAAGCATTTTCATAGTGAAGATATTCAGGTAATAAAAGGAGATGCACAATTTTATATGGTAGTTTTGCTGTTTCTAAAATGCTTTTGAATCTTTCTGTTTTCTTGTTTTGGTATGTAACTGCTTCCTCCTTCAAAGCAAAGAGGACTGAACTCAGTGGATTTAAAGCCCAAGGAATAAATAAGGTTCTTTTTAACACTGTTATTTTAATAAAACCTTATTTGTTCATTCACACTGAGTGGTACTAAGTTCAGTATCTGAGACCTGGCTACATACATGGAGGGTGGTATAGGAGTATAAATGAAGGTTTAAATATACATACATATAAGGGCAGCTAAAGAGGAAGTAAGTGAAGATTATTAAAGAAAACATATTATTCCTGTGGTGATTTAAAGAGACTATTGCCTCAATAGTCAAGTGACAAGACAAAGGGAGGTTTGATGCTGGTGGCGGAGAGAAGGGATGCGACATAATTCTCATAATTCTCCCAGCCTGGAAGTGAAATGCCTCAAACTGGCATGAGGTAGAGCAGCCCTCTTATGCTTCCAAGCTATTTCTGTTTGATTGGTAAGAATAGCACCCTTTTTGTCTGCTATGCCCTGGAAGTCGTTAGATTCCTTGGGACTCCGAAAGGTGTACAGGAGAAAGTCCTACCACCGAAAATCCTCAGAGTTCTCCCATGCACCTTTGTGAATCCCAGGGGATCTCACAACTTCCATGGTGCAGTAGGTAAGGATCAAAAATCACTTTTCTTATGGACTGAAGAAGATGACAGTGGGGAAATGGCATGGGAGTGGGAGGGCTTTTCTACCTCCTGCTTGATCTGAGGCCTTTCACTCCCATAATTTGTCTGTGGGGTTCCCATTGAATTACAAAAGCCATTTAATTTAATTCTGACAATCCCATCTGTAATTGATAGTACTGCACTTCCAAGTTGTAGCAGTTTTGCTGAAGGTTGGATCAGTAGACTTTGGGGATTTTAAGCATTCAGTATAAAGATTTTGTGACATACCACACGTTGGTTGGAATCCTGTTCATCAAGGCGTAACAGAAAGTAGCACTGTCATAAATATGGTGGCCGTTCTGCCCTGGCAACAATTCAGTTGTGCTTGTTATGTGGTTGCTATTTGACTGATTGCACAATGCTTCAGCGGAGGCACTTCATGGATAGCATTTCTGCCTTGGCACAATTGTAGCTACCACAGGCATAATGCTGATTTCAGCCAATATTCTAGTCACATATTTTTATTCTATCTTGATGCATTCAGTGTAATGCATTGCAGAGTTTCTACCTGGGACTATGTACCCTCTTTGCATTTAAGTAACTCTTTATCAAGAAACTCCTGCCAACCTAGCAGTTCAAAAGCATGTAAATGCAAGTATATAAATAGGTACCACCTCGGTGGGAAGGTAACGGCGTTCCGTGTCTAGTCGTGCTGGCCACGTGACCACGGAAACTGTCTTCGGACAAAACGCTGGTCTATGGCTTGGAAGCGGGGATGAGCCCTAGAGTCGGACATGACTGGACTAAATGTCAAGGGGAACCTTTACCTTTTACCTTATCAAGAAAAGCTGAATTAATAGTGGTAGATGAAGATGTCTCATTGCTGTTGCTAACCATGAGGTGGACAAACATGTATTTAGGGTGCTGAAGCATCCTTCCTGCATGGAAATCTTGTTTAACACCAAGGCGATATTGGCATGAAATAGAGAGCCCCTCCCAGATGGGCACACCATGAAATGGGGCTGTGCTTAATAGTCCCAATAGCCATAGTTTCACTCAGACAGAATGGACACAGTGTCTCCAAGTTCTGAGAACTGCATAACTTTGCTTGATAAAGTGTATGATAGCAAGGCATATTCCAACCCTTCCAAAGCTAAGTACCTTTACTTATATTTAATAAAGGATAACTCATGTATACTTTCAAATAAATTTCCAAAACAAAATTATTCTGTACTGAGCAATACTGGTACATGAAACTAACAGAATAACCCCCCCCCCCTTTTTTTAGCCTTCCCAGGTTGAAGAATATCAGGAGGAAGCACACATAGCATTTGCTATTTTGGATGCTGTTGATGGGAAAACAGATGATGCTATGCAAGCATTTGAAGCTATCAAAAATGTTGTTGCGTACTGGAATCTTGCTCTGGTAAATTTCATTTTCCGTGGTATCTTCCCCACCTAATGCAACTCAATAAACAATATGCACAGCTAATTCTTTCTCTCTTGGAAAGATTTTCCAGAGGAAAGCGGAAGAGATGGAAAATGATGGCTTGTCAGTGGAAGAACAAGAAGAATGCAGGAATCATCTAAAGAAGAGCAGAGACTATCTTATAAAGATAATTGATGAAAGCTGCACAGATAGTTCAATAATTGAAAAGGTTCATGATTTGACTTGTTTTTCTTGATTACTGTGAAATATATGTGTGAAGAAAGTACATTTGTCATAATGTAATGTATCAGAATTGTTCTTAAACACACTAGAAAATTAGAATTCAACTGATCTGAATCAGGGGTGGGCAACTTCTGTGGGCTGCAGAGACCAGCAAGAATGAAACTGGAAATGGCAGGAAGTCTTGTTTCAGTTTTGAATCAGAATTTTTCCTTATGACCTATTTAAAAACTGAATGACTTCTTCTGGACTGCTGTGTGCTTTCCTTTGTCAGAAGAAGAGGGGTATGGGAGAGGAAGGGCCAGAAAAATATCTGCATGCTATAAAGAGTGGGTCTCCAAATGTGGGGACTGATAAGCATATATAAAATATGCTGGGTCATGAGCACAGTCATGAAATGCTGATTCCCTGCAAGGCAGACTAGTGTGGCTGAAGGATGAGTAATTTGTCTGAATCTGAGTACATGGCAGAGGTAAGGTCTGGACTTAATATGCAGAACTATTCCTTTCAACCCACAATTTTCTACAACAATACAGGCCAGTTTTACAGAAACGCAGCAGTTAAGCCAGTTAAACGTCTCCAAAACACTAGTAAAGC
This sequence comes from Intellagama lesueurii, assembly GCA_037013535.1. NCBI lineage: Eukaryota > Metazoa > Chordata > Lepidosauria > Squamata > Agamidae > Intellagama > Intellagama lesueurii. The sequence goes on from JBAJHW010000003.1 coordinate 99,105,017, forward strand.
TCTCGTTCCACCAAAAATATTTCTGCAGATTGAAAGATGAATATGCAAGAACACCACCCATATTTTCAAAATAATCCCATACGGCCATCACAGAAACTTACACATCTTCCTCTTTCTCTTCTGCCCCCCAACCCAGAAACTTCTTGCGACCCACTGCTTCCCCAAGAGGTTGGTAAGCAGGAGCAGAATTTTGAACAGATAGTTCAGTCTCCCATCCCACAGAGCTTATGAGCTGGTGTGCAGCTAGCCATCTTCACTGTTTAAGAAGAATTGTGGGCCTGTCCTGGACCCAGAGGCACTGTAGGAAAATAAGATCAGAATGGTGGTTATCCTGCAAACTGAGTGTTCTGCTTTGTACCCACTGGAAGTATATAAATATGTATATTAAAATCTTCAAAAGGGGGTACATGCAAGGGGCATGGGAGGAGACAAAGCAGGCATTCATGGGCATTGTGACATCCATGGTCCCCACATTGCTCATCCTAGGTATAAAGCATCAGCTCTTCTAAACAGGGAGAATCTAGGATTACAAACTAGAATTGGTTCAGCAATACCTCTGTAGAAGCTATCTGGTTTATTAACGGGCATCCTCATGGTGTATAAATTGCTTCACATGTTTTGTCAGGACATGTTGCACATAGCCTCTCCTGACACTTCTCAAATGCATTCTCAAACCTAATGGTGTTTAAATCAAGGCAGAATGTTTTGTTCATCAATTTAACAATTTGTATATCAACTGACAGTAAAATCAAACCGACTTTTCTTTTTGTCCTAGTTACCTGTATCCATAGAGACAGTGAAAGAAATGCTGGAATGTGTAATGCAGGAACTTGGGGACAGTGGTGAAGAACGGGGTCTTGCTTTAAACAATGATTTGGGCCAACCAGCAGAGGCAGAAATGAAACATTCTACTCCATCACCCACAAAATTTTCGTTATCTCCAAGTAAAAGTTACAAGGTATATCAGTTAAAATTCATTTGAAAACTGCATTTTTCTTTTAGTTGGTCTAAATACCTAACACTTTTCTTTCAGTTTTCTCCTAAAACTCCCCCTCGATGGGCAGAGGATCAAAAATCTCTCCTTCAGATGATCTGTCAGCAAGTAGAATCTATTAAGGTAAAAAAAGTGAACGATTAACTTCTGTTTTGGGACAGATGCCATTTGTTTCATTTAAATAACAGAATATCATATCTTACTATTTTAGTAAATGGGAAAATCATAAAACCCAGACTAATAATTATTAGATCACTGTATGATTGTTTCCATGTGATTAAATAAGATTACTGCTCCTTATTTTAAAGTAGGTATGTAATAAGAGTTTCCTAGTCTGACCTGTACTATGAAGAGCAGTATTAGTGACCAGAGTGCAAAGAGAAACATCCAAGGAATGTTTTATATAGTAGGACTGTCATATCCGCAGGATCAGTACCCACGGTTTCAATTATCTGCAGCCTGAAGAAAATTAAATAAATAACACCCAGAAATACACATTCCCAAGATGTATTACCAGGACTGACCACTAGATGAAACCGGAGACTACACTTCATACAGGTGGCCATATGGAAATGTACATGTGGCCTGAGGAAGCAGCTTCTGGCGAAATGAAGAAGCTGCATTTGCAGGGAGGCAGCAGTTGCTGGTTTCAAGGAGGACAAGAAACCCAGTCCTTTCGCAAGACTGGGCTAGGGCTGCCTCTCTCAACCATGCACATACACACATACATCTTAGGTTGCGCAATTATATATATTCTAACATACACTTAAAGGCAACTTGGAAGCTGCAACTGGTATAACATGCAGCAGCTTGGCTACTAAATGAATGTTTCCTTCCATGACCATATAATACCTTTTTTGTGTCATTTACGTTGGCTCTTACCCTAAAGTCCTAGGTGACTTGGGACTCACATACCTATTAGACTGCCTCTACACGTATGATTGCTTTGTTTGTTATATATGTAATGGTTGTTTTATTGTGGTGTGTGCTGTTTGATGTCTCCAGACAAAAGAATCAACAATAAATAATTTCTATGTTCATTCCTACTTAGAATGAATTCATTCCCCAGTTTGAACAGTTTTGCAGCAAGGAATTAAAGTATTTTCAAAGAGGTTTCAAAGATGTATTAATAGAATAAATGATATTTGTGTGCCTGTGGACTTGTTACAAATCTGTTGAAAACAGGGAAAACGGCAACGCGTTGATGTAAAAAGCCAGTAACATTCCTGTCTTTTTGCTAGAATGAGATGCAAGAAATGAAACTTAATAATTCTAACACAAATATGACTCAACGGTGGCCTGCTGAAAGCTATGCAACAGAGACCGTGTCAGATGGTTATCAAGGATCACAGAATTTTCATGGAGCACCATTAACTGGTAATCGCATGGTGAAATGTTGAGATCTAGACAGAAGACTTTAGTGATACAAACTGTGGTATCAGTTGATTATCACTGAGGAATGTTAAATAGGTAGTAAGCTGGTTGAAGACGTTTTAAAGAAAATATCTTGAATAAAACTATTTTATTATTATTTACTGGCTTCATAATCTAAGACCTGATTTAAAATTTGCCACAGCTGAATGTGAAAGATGCATTTTGTCCTTATACTGCAACAAAATAGGATACCATACCCAAAGTGCAAGAAAAGTGCTTAGTATTGAGGTTTGCGGTTCCTACAAACTTAATTGTTCCTACTATTATCTCTCATACATTCAGTTGCTACAACAGGCCCATCTGTCTACTACAGTGCATCACCAGCATATAATTCCCAGTATCTTCTAAGGACAGCAGCCACAAATGTGACCCCCACAAAGGTAATTACAAATGCCGTTTCATATAACTAATTTAACAGTTAGCAAAATGGGGTGCTTAGTTAACTTTTTCAGTGAAACCTTTTTCAGTGAAATAACATTGAGGCATCCCTTTTCTTGTCATAGTGAGGTTGGGGAGGTGTTCAGGGCCCAGTAGTAGATCTTAAGAATACACTCACCGGACATTAAAATGTATGTTTAAAATAGCTTTGTATGATAGTCACCAATGAGACTATAAAACAGTGATTCCCAACCTGGAGTACATGTACCCCATGGGGTGTGAACCAGGACATTTAGAGGTACTTTAAAAAAAATGAATAATGTTGGGAAAAGGCACTTACATCAGCAGTGCAAATCACCTATTTATACCCTGAGCAGTGAGAAACCCCTCAGCTTCTTCCTTCTCTCCCCACCCACTGCATGAGAACCCAGCCAATTGGCTTTTGCTCCAAGGCAGCATTTGTTCTTGTTCCGCCATTAATCCAGGGACTTGTGCCGCCTGCTCCTTTCCTATCAACAGCAGTTTGTATGGGACAACATTCCTTATGGATTTTAACCCCTTTGCTGTTATGCTCGGGCATGCTACCAGAGCCGATGAGGAAGCGGCCTGAAGATGAGAGTTCTCCCTAGCTCTGTCCCCTAATATGAAGGGTACGATTTATAGAGATGGGCTGCCATAGGGTACACAAGAGAAAAAAGGTTGGGAACTACAGCTGTAAGGTGTAAGATTCATTAAGGCTAGCACTGAACATTGTTCCTATTTTTAGGCTCCTGTCTATGCCATGAACAGGCTTACCCCTCAGCAACAGCTATATACCTACCAACAGCCAATGCATACGCCGCCACTGAACACTTCTGCTTGTATGTTTTCACAAGAAATATATGGAACTCCACTGCGTTTTGATTCTCCTGCAACTGGAATTTTGTCTCCTCGGGGTAATGAAGACTACTACAACTACAGTGTGCCACCAACAAGCTCAAACCCACCACTACCTGAACCAGGGTATTTCACAAAACCTCCAGCAGCACCTCCAGTAACCAGATCTGCAGAATCAAAGGTGATCGAATTTGGGAAGCCCAGCTTTGGCCAGTCTACACCAGCAGAGGGACCAAAATCTTCCCTTATAACTTCCGCTCACTCTACTCAGGCAACTCCTTTCAAGTTTAATTCTAATTTCAAATCTAATGATGGTGATTTTACTTTTTCATCACCCCAGGTTGTACCACAGCCCCAGAGTACAACCTATAGTAACAGTGAGAGTCTTTTGGGCCTCCTTACCTCAGACAAACCTGGAAAAGAGAATACATACATAGGACAGAAGCCACTTGCTGATCATAACACAGGGCAACGTACCATCTTCAGTTTTGGTGGCAAGAATACTTCAGGCATTTCATTTACAGATAAAATGGGGCAGAATCAAACCAAGCCATCAGGGTATAGTAAAGGAGATGTGTTCAACTTTCAGGAATCTGGGAAGCCCATATTTGGTACACCAAATTCAGATGTAGCAAATAGAAGTCATGAAACAGAGGGGGGAAGTATTCATGGTGGGGACGAGGAGGAGGATGGTCCTCATTTTGAACCTGTTGTGCCACTACCTGACAAAATTGAAGTAAAAACTGGTGAAGAAGATGAAGAGGAGATCTTCTGCAACAGAGCAAAACTCTTTCGTTTTGATGGTGAATGCAAAGAGTGGAAAGAGAGAGGAGTTGGCAATGTGAAAATTCTGAGGCATAAAATAACTGGTAAAATTCGTCTTCTAATGAGGCGTGAGCAAGTGCTAAAAATTTGTGCAAATCACTATATAAATCCTGAAATGAATTTGAAACCCAATGCTGGATCAGACAAATCATTTGTGTGGCATGCCTTGGATTATGCAGATGAACTGCCAAAACCTGAGCAACTTGCCATCCGATTTAAAACACCAGAGGAAGCAATGCTTTTTAAATGCAAATTTGAGGAGGCCCAAAACAGTTTGAAAGGCTCTGGATCTGAGGTTAGTCAACAGGCTGCTCAGAATATTGAGTCCTCAAGAGAAAATGCTACTGAGGATGCAAAGGACTCTGTTAAATATGACCCTGCAGTCTTGAATTCAGAATTCCATTTCAGGAGTGGAACATCTGCTCTCAGTAGCTTTCAGGGTGCAGGTCCTGATGTCAGCAATACAGCAAAAATCACTAATGCTAAAAATACCTTTACAGTTACATTGAGTGAGGCCTCTACACCTGCATCCTTCTCTTTTGGTAAGGAAGTATCAGGGGCACATGCTACTCATGGATTTGGTGAACAGTTCATATTGAAGAAAGATCAGTGGGAGTGTAGCACATGCCTCGTGAGAAATAAAATAACTGCACAGAACTGTATAGCATGCCAGACTCCAAATCCGTCTCAGAGGGAAGCACAAACGACACTTCTCCCAGCAGAACCAGGGCTTTTCAAACCAAGTGCTGAAGGTACACAGAGTACATTTGGACTAGTTTCTACCAAAAAAGAAAACCAGTGGGAATGTAGAGTCTGTTCTGTGAGAAATGAAGGCAATTCATCTCACTGTATTGGCTGTAAGAATCCCAATGTAACCAGCACATCAGTTTTTACTCCTCAGACTACATTCAAATTTGGCCATATGGACACTTCAAAGATCCCCCAGAGTGGGTTTGGAACAGCTTTTATGAAAAAGGAAGGCCAGTGGGACTGCAGTGTGTGCTTAATACGCAACGAAGGATCTTCTCCGACTTGTGCAGCTTGTCAAACTCCAAATCCATCTGGTGATGCTCCAGCTCTACCTGGCAGTTCTCAGCAACCCATGTTTGGTTTCAAAAGCAAGTTGTCTGAACCCACTGGAGGACCACAAGGGACAGGCTTTAAGTGTGAAATATCTGAGAAGGGTTTTAAATTTGGTCATCATCCAGAGCAAGGAAAGTCTCCTTTTACATTTCAGATTCCTACTACTACTGAAACTAAGCCTACTAAGGGCGGGTTTAATTTTTCAATGCCTGTGCCTGAGGGAGGATTTAAATTTGGTATACAAGAGCCTAATAAAGATGTTACCACTGAGCAGCATAAAGGCCTTGAGGAAAAAGAGGAGGTGCTTCAGGAAGATTCTGTAATCAAGTTACAGGATAACACCAGCAAACAGGGCACGGACTTGGTTTTTGGCCAACATAGTAGCACTTTCACGTTTGCTGACCTTGCAAAAACTGGCGAAGGGTTTCAGTTTGGTCAAAAAGATCCAAATTTCAAGGGTTTTACTGGGGCTGGAGAAAAGCTCTTTTCCTCTCAAACTGCCAAAATGTCTTCCAAAGCAAATACTTCTGCTGATCTTGAGAAGGATGAAGATGCATATAAAACAGAAGAAAACGATGATATCCATTTTGAACCTGTTGTCCAGATGCCTGAAAAGGTGGAACTTGTAACAGGTGAAGAAGATGAGATGGTGCTGTATTCACAGAGAGTAAAACTGTTCAGGTTTGATGCAGAAACTAGCCAGTGGAAAGAACGCGGTGTAGGCAACTTGAAAATCCTGAAGAACGAAGTGAATGGCAAGCTCCGAATGCTCATGCGACGTGAGCAGGTACTGAAGGTTTGTGCAAACCACTGGATCACAACTACCATGAACTTGAAGCCTCTTTCTGGCTCAGACAAGGCGTGGATGTGGTTGGCCAGTGACTTCTCAGATGGTGATGCAAAGCTGGAGCAATTGGCAGCTAAATTCAAAACCCCAGAGCAGGCTGAGGAATTTAAACTGAAATTTGAAGAATGCCAAAGGCTGTTGCTGGATATACCGCTCCAGACTCCACACAAACTTGTGGATACAGGGAAAACAGCTGAGCTCATACAGAAAGCTGAAGAAATGAAAAGTGGGTTGAAAGATCTCAAAACCTTCCTGACAGATGATAAAACCAAATTGGCAGACGAAGAGTGTAAAGGCGCTGCATCTGCCACAAACTCTTCTGATCTGGTTATAAAACCACATGCAGAAAGTACTGGGCCTACACTGGAATGGGACAATTATGACTTGCGGGGAGAAGCATTGGATGATACCACAGATAATTCTATGTATGCACTGCCTCGGGCAAGTAGCCCTGTAAGGAAAAATTTATTTAGGTTTGGAGAATCTACCACAGGCTTTAACTTTAGTTTCAAATCAGCCCTAAGTCCTTCAAAGTCTCCTTCCAAACAGAATCAAAGTAGGGCTTCTTTAGGCACAGATGAGGAGTCTGATGTTACCCAAGAAGATGAAAGAGATGGCCAGTACTTCGAGCCAGTGGTTCCTTTACCTGATCTTGTAGAAGTAACAAGTGGTGAAGAGAATGAGCAAGTTGTCTTCAGTCACCGAGCTAAACTGTATAGATTTGATAAAGATGCCAATCAGTGGAAAGAGCGGGGTATTGGAGACATTAAGATCTTGCAGAACTACGACACTAAAACAGTTCGTGTAGTCATGAGAAGGGACCAGGTATTAAAGCTTTGTGCCAATCATAGGATAACCCCAGATATGAACATCCAGCAAATGAAAGGCACCGAACGAGCGTGGGTATGGACAGCATGCGACTTCGCCGAAGGGGAAAGAAAAATGGAGCTCTTGGCGGTACGATTTAAACTGCAGGATGTTGCCGACTCTTTCAAGCAAATTTTTGAGGAAGCGAAACATGCTCAAGAAAAAGACACATTAATCACACCACTGTCTTCACGTGCTAACACCCCGAAAGAGTCTCCATGTGGGAAGATTGCTGTGGCAGTATTGGAAGAAACGACGAGGGAGAGAACAGATCTAAAGCAGGATGAAAAAACGGTGGTACAAACTGTAGAGCCGTCAGCTGTGGTGGGTACTTCTGAGATGCCAGTGAAAGCAGTCGTTTCACCGCCTAAATTTGTCTTTGGTTCAGAATCTGTCAAAAGTATTTTTAACAATGGGAAATCAAAGCCTTTCACATTTGGAAATACTTCAGCAACAGGATCTTTGTTTGGCTTTAGTTTTAATGCTCCTCCCAAGAGCAAAAGCAATAGCTCAGTGTGTCAGACAGTGAAACAGAAAGAGTCGGAACAGACACATGAGACTATGACTTGTAAAGCTGCTGAACATCAAGAAAGTGCTGCGGCTGCTGGTGCTACTGCTTGGAAAGCCTCAGACAGCAAAGGAGAGATGCAAGTGGCTACTTCAAAAGCAGGACTTCCTAACTTTTCATTTAAAATGCTAGAAAAAGGTGAGCATTTTAAATTGGTTTTAAGCTGAATTAATGTATTGTGCATGTATATATTTCCCCCTTGAATATCTTTTACAGTTTAGAGTATTTAGTGATATACAAATTGCTAAATCTGGGTACTTTGTGAAAGGAAAATCATGCAGGAGGAAACTTCAAACTTGTGAAATCTGAGTGATCATAAAAAAAAATTAGGGGAAGAGACTTTTTATGGTATGTGGAATGAGTCTGTGTGTAACACTTTAAAAATCAATGCAAGCTTCTTAAGGTAGAAGCATAAAGTAGTAGTATACTTGAACACCTGTTCTATTTTCTCTGATTTGGTCCATTAGAAGGTGGATCATACATTCTGCTGATTAGTGGAAGCTTCTGGATGCTGTTCATTAGCAGCTGATACAGGCTACTTTGCCGTGCTATTTTCTCTAAGCTGAAATGACACAGAGAACATGAGTTGCATGGAAGGTTGTTCAGAAGAAAATAGCAGGGCTAGCCAGTCAGTAGAATTTATAAGCCTCACTGGTGATGACTCAAGTGCATTCTTAAACCTAAAAAGGTACCTTGAGCTAGAGAGAATACAGTCACTTTGCGCACCATTGTTAATGGAACAGATGGCATCTTTATTATCTGAAATTATGCATTAATAATAGCTGTTATGAGGCAACAGGAAGGTAGGCTCTGACTTTCATGCCCTGCTTTGGTTTTCCTGGAAGCATCCAGCAACTTGCTTTTAAGGTCTTATGGGTACCCCAAACCAAACTTTTCAAATGTCAGGACATAGCTTCAGATGCCAAACACTGACATCTGAGTTCTCTCTCTCTTTCTCTCTCCCTCTCTGTTCCAGTTTCTCCCAGATACACTTCACTAGTTTAATTTTGGAAGTATGAATTCAGTTGAATAGAAATTATGGGCTAATAGTTGCCTGGGCTGTATCTGATGGGTACATGTGCTATTATATGCTCACACAAAGGAAACTGCTCGCTTTCTCTTCCCCATGGCATCCATTGTTGAGAGTTATGTATTCACTGTATAGGGCTACAGTGGGGAGGAGGAGAAAAGGGGGCTGAGGTAGTATCCTTTTATATCATTATCTCCCATACTGGAGGAAGCGTGTTTTGGCTTTAAAAAAATTGTGCATTTATAAATGTCATAATATGAAATTAGTTCAAAATAATGTTTACTTTGTTTTTGTGTTACTAGGTTTTAAATTATAAATTATATATTTAATGTTTATGAAAAGGTGGTCAGAGGATAGTAAAAGAGAGGTAAGCTGGAGGGTTTTTCAAAAATGAAGAAGTGCACATGATGAGTAAAGTTTAGAAACTAGTTTTATATGATATATTTTCAATATGCATGTAGACTGCCAAATTGATGACAGTGGCAGGGCAAAGGAAGGTTTTATTTATATCAACTGTCTTCTTCGTCATTTATAATACAGTAAAGTTTAGAATAATAATTAAAAAGTGCAGGACTTCATCCTTTGTATTTGTAACTTTTTTCTGTGTTATAAATAATTACTGCTGAATTGCTACAAGAAGGATATTTAGAAACATCTAGATTAAATAAGTATAATATAAGTGTAATGTAAAATCAGTGCTCTTTATATTTTGTTTTTGGCCCATGTCCCTTAGGAATGTTAGTTAAATACTTAAATCCATACACTCTTTATTTTTCTAGGATTTGATTTTAGCCTTTTTAAATCTAACCCAATGGCGTTTTGGACCAGTGCATCTCCCCCTCAGCCCGGTAGTAAAGGTATTTGCACCCTGCACTGAATGTGGTGGTGTATCATTTTTTTGGACGTTCCCAAAACTAAGCAAAATAACTGGCTATCTTAACAATATGAAAGTGTAGAAAAATTAACATGCATGTCAATGGAGAATGGTTACATATAACAGAGTTTAATTTGCAATTGTGGTAGCAGGCGAGTACTTGGATCTTACAGTCTGTTGGAGTGGTCAGTTTCTGTGTTTTCTGAGTGCTCGGGTGTGATTGGGTTTCAGGCTTTGCTTGACTTGGCCATCCTAAAGTTGGTTGTTTTGCTTCATAATAGACAGTAGAAATTTGAAAGTCTTATTGCAATTGTTAAATGTTTCCATGTGTTATTGTGGGACAATCTTGATGAATGAGGTGTCCTTTTATTGATTTAATGTGTTTTTTTTTAAACTGTTTTTGGAGGATTTTACTAATTTATGAAGTAGTAGTCACCTTCCCATTTTTGGTTAGGAGGCTCTTCATAATCAGCGCTCCTGCTTCAGATCTGTTTATTTTTTAACAATTGCAGTGTCTAGAAAAGGGCCAGGAGCAAAAGGGTTCCTTTTGTTTTGTTCCAGAAAAGCTTCCCACTGTCAGAAGACAATTCTTCCTTGCAAGTCCCACCTCCCAATCTTTTGGAACAGATTTGGGGTGGGTGGGGGGCACAGGGAAGTTTCAGAGGAAATTCACAAACATTGACTTCCAGCAGTGGCAGCTTTCCACAAGTAGGTTCAGCTTTATAGAGTTGCTGAACCAGTCCAAGAAGTCTAAATATTAAATCTGCATGAGTAACACAAAATAAAAGTGGTGTTGATACAGTACTTTGTAGCCACGAGAACTATTTAAAAAAGGAGCCTACTGTTTGAAAATGTTTTACTGTTACCTTGTCAGGGCTGTGTTCAGACTGGAATAGTTGTGCTTCCATTCCAAAATTTGACCTCATAGATTCATAAACTGGGAGTGTGCAATATCTGACAGTCCTGAGCTGCCTTTTGCCCACTTCTGACCTTGGTAGTCAACACCCTGGACCCCCTGGAAGAAAGAAGTTTGTTTTGTCCAAAAAAGAGAGAGGGAGAGACAAATTTACAGTTTAAATATTGGAACCTGTTTCAGGCCCCAAAAAGCATTTCACCCACTGCTTGCTATAAACTATACATCTTTTTCTGTTCGAGAATTTTTGACATGCAGTCGAGTTTCAGCTTCCCCACCCCCCTAGCAAATACTATCAAGGTGGGGGAAACAATAAAATCAGTACTACTGCTTTTTTTTTTAATGTTCCCTGCCACCCTGTTCTCCTGGTCATCAGATTGCTTCCCATGGTTACATTTTTGTGGTTGTGTAAAATTGATGCCATGGATATAGCTATTTTGTAGAACCTTATCAGTGGGAGGCATAAGTGCAAACCAGTCCTTGATATTCTGTGCATCTTTCCCATTCTGTCTGTATACAGCCTTCACTGTACTTTCCCCTGAAGACTGTAGTCTTCATTAAGCAAATAAGCATACAAAAACAGTATAAATTTCTAGCAACACCGTCCCCAGTAAATAAAGAAAATCTTACCTAATCATAGAGGTTTAGACTAATTGCCTCTATACAGAATTGATTATAAATAAAAATGGTTGTCCTGAAACAAAAGGCATACTTCATTTTTAAATGATTCATGCATTATGTTCCAGCAGGTAGCAGCTTAGAAGAGCATTCCCCATTCTGTGTTTCAAATTATGGAACGCCTTTTCTAAGTTTGATACCTACCACCTAGGGTTTCTTAAGTACTAAACTAAAAAAAAACATATTAAAATTCTGTCCCAGCTATTTGTAGGGAACCATATTGATGGGTAAAGTTGTTTTTGTTGATTTAACCAATTAATTGACTAAATCAACTGTGTCACTTCTTTTGATGGACATTTTTCTTAGTAAATGTATCTTAGATACAATTTAATACAGAAAAACAGGTTTTGATAGCCTAGTGTTTTTCAAATATTTGCTGGCAGCTCATTACTTACTGGTCTTTATTTTACCTAAACTGAGCTTAACCTGTCTAGTTCTGGTTTTAATAAAGCATGCATTTTATAGAAGAAATACTTGAATCCAGAACACTTAATTTAATATGGATCTGGGATTTAGCTTGTATTCCTATTTGAGAAGGTGCATGTTGATACAGTAAGCATATACAGCAGGACCCTGGTATCCACAGGGGATTGGTCCCAAGCGGTCCCTGGCGGATGCAAAAAATTAACACTGAAATAGCAAATGCATGGTCTCTGGTTCCCTCTAGTGGCCAGTTCTGGTTAATACACCATGGTTGTTTAATATTTTCAGACGGTGGATTAGTGAATTTGTGGATATTGCTCCCATGGATAGGGGGATCCTACTGTATTTTAAATGCTCAGCAGTCAGAATCATGTTGATGTTGTGCAGCATGAGCCAGAATCACACAAGAGATGTGTTCAGCCTTGCTGACTGTTGCCTGCCCAAGAGATTCCGTTGCACACATGTTTGCACACCTAGATATGTGACAGATCAGTAGTGAAATATAAAAACAGTTACCATTATGCTTGCAGGATTTCACAATAGAATTTTAGCCAGCATGTTACAACAATCATGACTCTCTGCTGGTACCTTAAAATGTGTTGATGTGACCTGTGGCTTGAGAAGATGGCTATTTGAACTGTAGTGTAATGAAATAATTTGCCTTTTCTTTCAGCTTCACTGAAATTTTTATTTATTATTTAAAATATCTTTACCCTGCCTTTCTCCTTTAAAAAAAGACCCAAGGTAGCTAACATCATTAAAAAAGCTAAAAACAGTAAGTTATTCAAGTATTTTAAAAGAATTAAATAAACTTTATATTAAAATGTTAGATAAAAGCATTACTAAAACAGTATTACTAAAATTTTAGTTTTAGTCAAAACTAACCAGTGTTTAATGCTGAAGGCTTTAGACAGACACTTTAAAAGCAAATTAAAGTGAAAACCACTTTAAAAGTAAATTATTATTAATATGTATCATCATGTTTAAAGAAATGTGTTTGGGAGGGTTATCTGTAAGTGGTCTGAAGTTCTTATTGGATCATTGTTTGGTGAAAGTCTGGTTTAAAACACATTTGGGGTGGGGGGGGAAGAGAGACAGAAAACCAGAAGCTGTGTTAAGGACTAGAGCTGCTATGCTTATTATTATGTACCGCTAGTTCAAAGTTGGTTGTAGAAGAAAATTATATACCAGAATAGATCTAGCGTTTCCCTCCAGTGGAAAGTGCAGCCACCTGGTGTGAGACAGTTCCCTTGAACCATGCTTCACAGCAGTCAGGAGAGACTCCAGCTTTCTTTGCAGCGCTTTCAGAGATTTGGCAGGACTACTGTGGGGATGTGAGGTGGATGGGGAAATTGGGTTTTGACAACCTAACTGCACGCTCCTCAGTCTGGATCCAGCTTGGCTCTGCACTTGACAGATGTGCTGTGTCTGGAAGGAGCTGCTTAAAAAGAAGCATGGCTTGAGCTTGGTCCGCGTCCTTTGTTGCTCAAACTGAGGTTATCTCATACTGACTTAACTTTCCATTTGATTGTTTAAATCTTGATGTTTCGTTGTCTTCTGGTTGAATGTTCTTTGCTTACTCTACAGTGTATTAGTATTAAAATGTATTAGTATTAGTATTAGTATTAAAATGCATTAGTATTAAAATGCAGTTGCTGACTTCAGACTTACTGGGGGGGGGGGGACCCTCTTTTCTTTCCAGTGATTGAGACTAAGAAAGAACCAGATACAGAGACATCAGATGATGTATTGGTTGTATATGAGTTAACACCCACTCCTGAACAAAGGGCTCTTGCAGAATCCCTTAGACTACCTCCAACATTTTTCTGCTACAAGAACAAGCCTGGATATCTCAGTGAAGATGATGATGGTGAGAAACATTTCTTGAAAACTATATATATCTTTTTTTTTAAAGTCAAAATCCTAAATTAGGGTTGGCAGTGAATGAAACAAGTGGAACGGAAACGAGAACAATGGCAGGTCCAAGTAAACATGGTTAGAAGTTTAGAGCTCTGTGGTAGCAGCAAAAAGTTCTCCTGTTCAGCCATTACTGTGTTTCGACAGTGATCCAGCATAATGGGCCCTTAAGTGGTCAAGGACTTGTTATGTTGTTGCCCAGAAGAAGAGAATGTGGGCCATCTGTCAGCCCACTGTGAAGAATGTGGTGAACATAGTACAAAATCGTTTGGATCTGTTTTGACTTGGAGGGTGTAGTTAACACAGGTTCTGTGGATGTAACTTTGGTCTCTGTTCTGTGTTAATGGATAAGTTTCAGTTTTTGCATCCTGAGGATGTGGACAGGATGCTTGGAAAAGTGAAAGCTACCACCTGCATGCTGGATCCTTTCCCTTCCTGGCTCATAAAAGGAGCAGGGAGCAGGGCTGGCCAGCTTGGTAAAGGGAGTGGTGAATGCATCCTTAGAAACAAAGCAGAGTTCCAGACGAGAAGATTTTAAGGGGGAATCTTCAATCTTTTCAGATGTGATTTTAAATTGTTTGAAAGGTATTTTGTTTAATACTAGTAACAATATGTTCAGTTGTTTTAAAGTTTTATGGTTGTTTCTGTTGTTTTTAGTACTGTAATGTATTGTATTTTTTATTGTTTTAATACTTTTGTTTTAAAATTCTTTGTAAGCTACTTTTTGGGTCCCTCTGCCATGAGAAAGGTGGGATATAAATTAAATTTAAAATAAATACATTTTATACCCCAAAAAATAAACGTTTTAGTGCTCAAGAGCGTACATCAGGCTGAGCATAAGAGCTGAGCTAAGAGAAATAGGAAAATTCAAATGTCTTCTTGGCTAAATGTTTTACAAGCTGGAGACTGCAAACTTGAAGAATTATTTGGGAAGTTTTACCTTCAGGAGTGTAAAAGCTGCTTTTCTCCAGCTACCTTGAGATCACATCAAGAACCTGCCCCTTCGGTAACAAGATTCTGGTACTATACATTTTGTTTGCCCACTAAGTTTAAGCCAGATTTTATTGACCCCCACCACCAGCTCCCAGCAAATGGTTAACTGGTCAGGATACAAAGAGTATTACTCTGTCTGTGGAATCTCCTACTCAGGAGGATTTGTTTGACATCCATTTACTTGATAGTTCAGTGGTTTAGGTATCCAGCTGCGGAGCCAGAGGTTGGGAGTTTGATTCTCCATTGTGCCTCCTGTGAGAAAAGCCAGCCTGTGTGGGCTTGGGCAAGCCCCAAGGTGCCCCCAGAAGAAGGGAATGGTAAACCACTTCTGAGTATTCTCTGCCTGGAAAACCCTGAGAAGGGTTGCCATAAGTCAGAATTGGCTTGACAGCACTTGATTATTATTATGATCACCATACTGGGACCTGAAGAAGCGCTTTTTTTTTTACTCTCCCAAGCATTTTAAATGAAGTGGTTTTTATATTTTACTAAAGGTCATATTTTTAAGGCTGTTTCTTTCTTCAAATGTAGCAGGAGATACAGACCCAAATCCTTACAGTAGTCAGCCACATGTTTTATACTGCATTTCAGCTTTGACTCCCAATTTTCATGTTCATATTTCAGATGAGGACTATGAAACTGCTGTGAAGAGGCTGAATGGAAAACTGTATCCTGATGAACCTGAGGCACATACTCAACAGAAAGTTGAAACAAGTAAATAAAATCACTGCAAGAGTTTTGTAACATAGCCATGTTATTTTCTTTTTCTTTTTTCTTTTGGCTAGTTTTCTAAGGCTGCAGTCCCATATCTAATTCCTGGGAGGTAAGGCCTATTGAATTTAATGGGACTTCTGAAGATACATGTATGGGACCTTGCTAATTTGTTAAACAATGAACTAATATGAAATTGGCAAAAGCCCGAAGACTTGGTTTGTCAATATGTTCATGCATAACAAACACTAGTTATGATTAGAAGGTGTTTCTCTAGTCTAGCATCAGGCGGAGAGCTTGTGGTTGTCCAGATCCTGTTAAATTGTGGCTTCCATCATCCATGGCTATTGGGCAGACTCAAGCTCCAGCAATATATGGGGTGCAGGTTACCCACACTTTGTTTCAGTTAAGTGTATTTAGACACTTGGTTGTAACTTGGCATTATATTTCAGTTCAGAAGCTTGCTGTTGCCAGCAGGGCTTTTAAAAAAATCTAAGACAGGCATTTGAATGACTGTTGTGGCAATAGCAAGAAAGATGAAAATGGTTCTGCGGTTATTTTAGGCTTACCTTGTGATCCCCAGGAAAGTTATAATGGGAGTGACGGTAAGGGGATCCAAAGAGAACCAGCTCTATTGGGCTTTGAAGAGGTCCTAGTAGCTTGCCACTAGATTAGAACCCTGTGGATCAGATAAATCCGGGGTGGGTGGGGGGAGAGACAAATCTGTTATTGCAAAAGAGAAAAAGTCAAGCCGAATGGTGGCGTGAGACAGTTTTTTGTATTCTTCTGAGGGTTCCTACCCAGTTCAGAATGCAAGTTACACTTCAGTGCTGTAACAGGAAGCTAGATGTGTGGAATCTTGTACTGTGTTTGAGACTCTGATAGGTGTGGTGTAGTCAGCATCGGTCCCTAGATGTCCCCATGAGGGATTTCTTTCAGTTTAGATGAACTTCTCATTAGGATATTTAGAGGCTTTATTTCACTGTTCTGTCTCACTTCTGTTGTTTTTAATGACATTTAAAATACTCCTTGTTTAGCTGTCATTGGGGAAAATGAACCAGAAAGTAAAAATGAGTGTGTTCTTGTATGGGAGAAGAAGCCAACTCCAGAAGAAAAAGCTAAAGCAGAGACTCTGATGCTTCCTTCAACCTTTCTCTGTGGCATTGGTAGTGAAACTGAAGAAGACAATGACAATGTGGAAGACTTTCAAACAGAACTTAGAAAAGTTCAAGAAGCTACAGTAAGTAACAGAACTGGGCTTAAGTATCCATTCAACTAGACTTTTGCCTACAGATCTGATGAAAACCCTTGAATTCTTCTCAGAATTTCATCACAGTCTTCCTTTTCATGCTTTGATCTGTTCCAGCGAGCTCCTGTCCATATGAATGTTACGTGTATTAATACTGCTGCATTAAACAGGAAGGTTTTTTCCCCCAGTACTTATGTAGGATTGTGCCTTGACATTCCTCTGTGGCATCAGGACTCGCCCTATTCATAGGGCCTTTTGGTTCCTCAGAACTCTTAGTTTGAATGCATACGGTTGTGAAAGTGAAGTGAAATTGCCTTCAGGATGGTATGGGAACTGATCCTTCTTGGTTCTCTCCACTTGCACCACCCAGAGAGGGCACCTGCTCCATGAGTACTAGCTGTGGTGTCAACTGCTTTCTAGGACTTCTCCAGAGGAAAACTACCCTCTGAAGACGTGGCACCATTCTAAAAAGCCAAAACAGTCCGGCATTTCTCTTTTTCAGGAAGCTCAGGTAGATGAAGTAACCAGTTCAACAGATGAGGTCTGCTCCACCAAGGAAGAAGAGCCTGTAGCGACAAGTAGAACTGAAGAGCCAGATTCTTCTACTCCAAGTAGAACTGAGGAACCAGATTCTAGGACCACATCTGCACATTATATGCGGACCTTATTAGCAACAGATGACAAACCTGTCGACTTGTCGACTAAAAAAGAAAGTGATGACAGTTCTTCATCCGCTGCAGACCAAGGTATGATTGCCTGTTTGATATACGGAGAGGGACTCATATCTTTGACAAAAATCATACCTATCGTAGGCTCTAGTAAGTATTGAGCCTTTCCCAGAAAAAATTGAACTAGGAAGCTGTAACTGCCACACTATTCTACATATTCCCCCAGGAAGTCAATGCACTTGCGACATCTGTCCTGCAGCTTCTTAAGTCCCTGAAAATAAAATTCTTCCGACTGCTGGTGTAACCACTCATTTGCAGCATTAGTTGCCTCCAGAACACTCCCAAATCGATGTCCCTTTAGGTGTTTTTGGAACAGATAATAGTCAGAAGGAGCCAGGTCGGGAGAATAGGGTGGATGGGACATCACTTGAAAGCCTAAGGACGTCAGTTTTGCCATTGTTTCACCTGCAGTGTGTGACGAGGCGTTGTCATGCAACAGGATGACACCTTTGGAGAGCTTTCCTTGATGTTTTTTCTTGATGTTTTGCCTCAACTTCGTCAATAAAGCACAATAATATTTTGCATTGATGGTTGAACCCTGTTGGAGGTAGTCCACCAGCAGAACTCCCTTCTTATCCCAAAAAACTGTTGCCATTTGCACCAACCTTTGCACTCGGAACTTCTTTGGCCTGGGGGAACCACTGTGCCTCCATTCCTTAGACTGTTCCTTTGTCTCAGGATCATAACAGTAGATCCATGTCTCATCACCAGTTACCAGTTTGCCCAGGAAATCTGACTCATTTCTTGCAAAATGTTCCAAAACAGCCACCGATGACTCCACACGTTTCCTCTTTTGTTTGGTTGTCAAAAGTTTGGGGATCCACTTTGCTGCCAGCTTTCTCATTTCCAAGTCGTTGTGGATAATGGCACCAACTCTCTCACGTGATATTCTCAGATATATAGCAATACTTTTGGCTGATATTTGGCGGTCCTCCATGACCATGTCATGGATGGCTTTCACATTTGCAGGCACAGAGACAGAAACAGGCCTTCCACTGGGTTTCTCACTATCAACACCGAAATGGCCAGTTTTAAAATTGACAACCCAACGTTTAACTGTTGCATATGAAGGGCCACTGTCACCCATAGTTTGTGACATTTCATCATGGATCTGCTTTGCACCTTTCCCTTGGAGAAACAGGAACTTGATTATGGTCTTATGCTCTTCCACATTGAACTTTTCTGGAGGTGCTGCCATGTTCACTTTGGACCGGAAAATGAAAAATAAGTTAAAATCATAGGTAGTTGATTTTTGCACCATTGAATACAGACAAATTGGCTAATACACCCTGCAATTTATAGCTTCCTAGCTCAATTTTTTCTGGGAAAGGCTCAATACTTATCAGCACCCTCTCATAACTAACTAGAGGGAGAGAGAGAGAGTTTGAGACAAGATAGAACTGAGTCCTGCTAGTGAGAGACAAGAACCGGGAGAGGGTTGGTGCAAAGAGGCTTTGCTTTCTTGTAGGAAAGACGTGGAGACCGAGGGTGGGCCATCCGCTTTACAAGAGGGAAAGGAATGGTTGAGGGATGAGATGGACAGTGTCCTTTTGAACCAAATGCCATTGAAACCCCCGGGAAAGGAGCGGCCAGTAGGGGGGCGCCGTTTTGGCGGGAAAAGGAGGGAGAGGGAGGGGGGAGAGAACTGAGGTGGGTGTTCGATGAGCGCTGGGCCTGAGGAGAAGAGGGGAGCTCGGAAGGAAGGAAGGGAGAAAGATTTCAACAAGAAGCCCATAACACAGCAGGCCAAAAATATGTCTCAGCTCCCCTCACAGAGTTACCCAGTTCCCACCCAAAGTCCAGCAAGAGACCAGGAAGACGGTAGGGGAACCCAGCGTGGGCCGGGCGTTTCCCCCTTCAGTCCCTGTGCGCGTGTGCCTAACCTCTCCGCTCCTGTCCTTAGTGGCCTGTTGTTGCCAGTTAGTTGTTTGGTTGAACCTGCTGTTAAAGAAAAAGAGAATGTGGGAAAGGACTGATGGAAGAGGAGGTGTTTGACTTGTTAAAGGAGAAAGAGAACCGTTATCTGTTGTTTCAAATAAACCTGCTAAAGTAAAAATGGACTCCTTGCCTGTTCTTAAAAATGAAGACTCTAATAAAAAAAGATGGCGGGAGCTGGTAATGAACCTCACATTTATTGACCTAGTGGAGCGATGTCATTACATGTACGTGTGTTGTTCACTTTCTTACTCTGCTTCAACTTATGCCAGAAGTTACAGTAAAAGGGAATGGGTAGAAGAAATCCCTATCACATCATATAAAGTGAACCATAAGATCATCTGTACCATTTTCTTCCTTCATATAGAAAACAAACCTTTCTCATTTGCTCTTGGCAACGCACCTGGCTTGTCGTTTGCTGATCTGGCTTCAAATAATTCTGGAGATTTTGCCTTTGGCGCTAAAGGTAAGATGATGGGTATTATCCATTTACCATATAAATGCTATGTGTGTTAAAACTGCTAAATTAAACACGAGGGTCCCCCCCCCCAATACTTACTAAGCTTGTTCCTCTGTCAGGACAAACATTATACAATAGGTTTGTCCTGACAGAGGTAGCCTGCATTAAATTAAAGTTTTTGGTCAGAATTCTGTTGCCTTGCATGGTTGTGTATGAGCAGTTATGCAAACCGGGTGAACTATTTCCTGGGTTATTCATCAGATGGCTGGTCCTCCCCTGCTTGCATGGCTGGTTTTGGACAGGCATTCTGGGAGACAACTGTGTGCATCTTTGCCTTTGTATGTGTGGTTTTTCATACTAGGATTTTGTCCTTTATAAATAACTATTGAGGAAGAGCAAATGGATGTGATCATAGAAATACTTGCGACTATTAAGAATTTGTCTTCCCATACAAATAGACAAAAACTTCAAGTGGGCAAATACAGGAGCAACTGTATTTGGAGTACAGGCAGTTACTAAAGGAGAGAACGAAGATGATGGGAGTGATGAAGAAGTTGTACATAGCGATGACATTCACTTTGAGCCCATAGTATCACTGCCAGAGGTAAGAATTTGAATCAGAAACCAGCAGAAGAAGGTTGTACTAATGTTGTGAGTTTTGTGGCTCACTGCACAAACAGTATTGTTGTATTGCTTGGGAAGTTGTCTGTTGCACTGTTAGCATGGGGGGAAATTAATTATTGGGGTGGATAGCAGACTTGCCTGAGAGTAACCAACAGCGGAGATTTGTTCTGACTGAACATGCAAAGGATTGAATTGTGACTTGAGTAACAGTAGTAGTTTGAGTAAACATGACTACATGTCTCTGCTAGGTTGAAGTGAAGTCAGGAGAAGAAGATGAAGAAATTATCTTCAAAGAGAGAGCAAAACTCTATAGATGGGACCGAGAAGTCAATCAGTGGAAAGAACGTGGTGTTGGAGAAATAAAGATCCTCTTCCATACGCAAAAGAAATGCTATAGAATTTTAATGAGAAGGGACCAAGTTCTTAAAGTCTGTGCAAATCACATAATCACAAAAGCAATGGATTTAAAACCCCTGAATACCTCGAATAATGCTATGGTTTGGACTGCAACAGATTATGCTGGTGAGCATTTGTGTTAAGATATTACATAACTAAAATCCCCAGCCCAAGAGACATGGTGTAGTCTGTGTGTTGTAAGTAAAATAACAATCCAAATCTTCATTTCAGATGGTGAAGCTAAGATAGAACAGCTTGCGGTCCGATTTAAAAGCCAGGAGCTGGCTGATTCCTTCAAGAGGAGATTCGAAGAGTGTCAGCGAAGCTTATCGGAATTGCAGAAAGGACATGTATCTCTAGCAGCAGAATTGTCCAAGGAGACTAATCCTGTGGTGTATTTTGAGATTTCTGCTGATGACGAGCCTTTAGGGCATGTAACAATAGAATTATTTTCAAATATTGTTCCACGAACTGCTGAGAATTTCAGGGCATTATGCACAGGAGAAAAAGGATTTGGCTTCCGAAACTCCATATTTCACAGAATAATTCCAGATTTTATCTGTCAAGTAAGTAAAAACATTGATGTTGACAAATATATATACAGGATTTCTCCAGGATGCCATGGTATATCTTTAACGATCTATACTTTAATCTATAGGTCTTTTAAGCCAAGTTGTTTAAGTAAGAGAAAAGGAAAAAGAATGCCACGATTTTACAAATGGGATCAAATAGGCATGAGATTTTTTTGACTACAAATCCCATCATCATTATGAGAATTCCATCTGACAGACCCACACCTACAGACACCTAAAGGGGGCTCAATTGGAGAAAAGGCCTAGCTAAGAAGACTTTGATGCCTAGTATAGGACTAGGTTCACCCTAGCTTCCTGTTAAGAAAGGAAGCTGCCCTGTTAGTGATTCAGCATACAAGGTAATATCCATGGAAATTTTTTATCTTACTGCAGTTTACAGTACAACCCCCACCCACCCCATATCCACGGAGCTGGTATCCACTGTTTCATTTGTCCACCATCACCACTGCTGAAACCCAGCTCACAGTCCACATTTGCACTTACCTCCTTTCCTTGCCCTTCTCTGCCAGAGGATGGTAGCTAGTGAGTTCACTGCTGTCTGCATTTTCAGGCATCTGCAAGGGGGCTTGCAACCTATCCTCCCCCCTGGATACAGGAGGCCAAGTTCCTACTTGACTCTCCAAGTAGTCACACATTTTTCATAACTGCAATAGGATTTTGGCCAGCATGTCTGGCCTGCTTAGGAACAACACTGGAATCGGTCCACAGAATATAAACAGTGATGGAATAAACAAAGGGCAAGCTTCTTATACAGACCATTAACAGCATCCTATCCCTTTATATATTTCCTTGATTTTTTTCTTACCTAATGAGGAAACACATCTAGACTACCCTTTTGAATCAAATGGGATTTTGTATCTACCAATCAAGGAAGCTGTAGTTTGGGGAACTGACTTAATAAGCGAATATGTTAGCTGCATTTAGGCATGACTATAAATCTATAATTTGTTGTTTTGTATAGGAGCAGTGCTGAGCCTGAAGTGTATCCAAGTTCTTGTGCACATAATGGGCAAAGCATTGCAGTGCTATATTATTTTTTGGATATATTCAGATATCCAAAACATATTCAACCTATATTATACTCAATTTTTCTCACCTTTTTTAATATTCCAGGGAGGTGATATCACTAGACAGGATGGAACAGGTGGAACATCCATTTATGGTGATATGTTTGAGGATGAAAACTTTGAAATAAAACACACTGGACCTGGCTTACTGTCAATGGCAAATCGTGGTAGAGACACCAACAATTCTCAATTCTTCATCACTCTCAAAAAAGCAGAGTACTTGGACTTTAAACATGTTGTCTTTGGGTATGTAAAGGATGGTATGGATGTTGTGAAAAAAGTAGAATCATTTGGCTCTCCCAAAGGAATTGTGTCAAAAAGAATTATGATTACAGACTGTGGGCAAATATAAAAGCGTGACACTGACCAGTATGCAGATTAAAAGATCAATCAGTATCAAGCAGATTTAGACAAGATTATGTTCACCTTTTTTTAAAAAAATGAACATTTCTAATGTGTAAATGTAATGTTACAGCTTATAGCTGAATACTTTTTAAACGTGTTTCAGTTGATTTGCATGTTCTGAAATAAAAGTTCAAACACTGGTAAATTTTGTTGTATTTTATTTTCTCCTGATTTTTGTATTAAATAATTTAAAATGAATCCCAGGACAGTGAACATTCTGTTGCTCTGGTTTGTGTAAGTCTGATCTGTGCAAGTTTTCCAGTTTTAACTAAATTAAATAAAATTACAAACTA
This sequence comes from Intellagama lesueurii, assembly GCA_037013535.1. Taxonomy (NCBI): domain Eukaryota; kingdom Metazoa; phylum Chordata; class Lepidosauria; order Squamata; family Agamidae; genus Intellagama; species Intellagama lesueurii. The sequence goes on from JBAJHW010000003.1 coordinate 99,128,178, forward strand.
CTATGTGACTAGTGCTTCTATTCCTCTCTTTAATTCCCTTACTTCATAGGGAGCCCTAGAGCAACTTTTTAAATATTTCACATTGGCCATGTTTGTCCCTTGGACGGCACAATGGCATTATCTTAGTAAACAAAATGACTCTAATGCTGGATTCCCCAAACATACTATTTCTCTAAATTTTACTTAATATGGTATGTAACTTTTAAAAGTGTTACACATTTGGTAGAAAAACATCCTCCAGCAATATGTGAAGTTTTAACAACTACTGCTATAATACTAAACAGCAAAATGGGATGCTTTTCTAAGTGCTCTAATTTAAGAAAATTATTGGCAATACTTTTATTTCTTGCCATGCCAGTTGTGAAGGACAGAGTTTTAATACTCTCTGACAGGGTAGAAGATACTGCATTTTATGTTCCTAGCTTATTAACTCTGATTCTGCTGCTTGGCTATGCAGCAAGGTCCTCTTGCAGTCTTAAGCCTGATGCTTATATTTCAGTAAATATGCCTGATTGTGTGAACTGTAAATAAACAATTTATAATAAATGTAGTGGCTCACTCAACAAGTCACAATTATGTTAGCAAAAAAAGCATTGCCACAGATGGTTGAGCAGTGTTTTTCCCCCTAAATGATGATGTGTTATAATGAAGGGCATTAGAATTACACATGAACTGTTGCCATTACAGTATGCATTTCACAAGCATGTTCTTCAGATTTAATCTACTGCAAAAATGAGGAACCTATGGCCCCGCTACTAGAACTCTGCTCACTCCTGACCACTGCCTAGAACGGGCATGAGCTTGAGTCTGACATCATCTGGAGGGCTACAGATGTGTATCCTCTGCTCTGTTTTTACAAGGAATGTGGGGAAGTAGGGCTTATAGCACAGGTAGGAAAGGTGTGCAGCTTTCCAGACACTGGACTGTAATGCCAAAGAAACAATGTACAGAAAAGGTTATGGACAGACTTAGTAAGTGCCCTTCACTGCAGTGTTTCACTTGTGAACATTGTTAATTTTATGCTGGATATTTGTTATATGTCTATCAAGCATAGACTGAGTTTCTTCCGGAACACTCCAGTAGCCAATACAGTCGGACCCCCTTATCCGCTGATTCACTTATCCATGCATTAAAAGAAAAATCCCATATCTGTTACCAGAAGTGGCCACTAGGTGGTGCCAGAGACCATGTTATATATAGCGTTGGAGTAACCAAGTGACTTGGAACTGATCCCCATGGTTATAGGAGTCCTAACGTATTAGCAATTTAATCTCTAGTGCCTATTTCTTTTCTGAGCTCAGCTTGAACATCTAACATCTTTTGTTTCATATATAGTAAAAAAAGTATTTGCTATAAAATCACTTTGCTTCTGTAAGAAATGAATGAAACTCCTATGATTACAGTACTCCACAACATCTTCTGTCTTAAGGACTGGAACTTATATTGTATGTCTCTAAGATGATGGGCCATTGTTTTCTATATTTTTTTGCATATTCTTCTTAGGATTTGGTAGATTCAGTCTCTATATAAAGTGAAATAATTTTGCTGGTACCCCATGTCCTCCTGGCGATTGATCTTTCCAATTGCTTTCAGCAGATTTGAGTTCATTAACTAAAACTACTGGTTCCTTGTCATAGGCTTCTTTATCAAAAGAATCAGTCATCCTAGCATCTCTTTTGTATAGTCTTTTTCCATCTTTATTTCATCTTGATTAGATAATATATTTCTCTGCTGATCTTTCAGCATCCCTAATCTTGGTTTCAGCTAGGCTATGCCTTTTCCTGTTGTACATAAACTGGAAGCACAAAAAGATTTCCCACATCCATCCAACAATCCCACCCCATGTCCACAATCTCATGGTTGGCTTGCACTTCTAGCCGGACATGGTTAACGTGATTGGGCATATATAGGTCAGACGTAGACTGCAAACTTGCAGGACCTACTTTTTCGTTAGCCACTAATTGCACGGAGGTGTGAAACAGTGCCACAGGTAGGCAGACATAAAGAAGAACTGGGCTGCCTGCTGAGAGCGCCTGGACTTCCCCCGCCCTCGACCGTTCGCTAGCGTGCGAGTCCCCACCGCGACCAAAAGGACGTTTCCTTTTCTTTCACGTGTAAAGCGCCTCCAGCGGTTGGGCAAAGCCGCACAAGCGAGGCTGGGAAGAGGGAAAGGGGGGGGGGGAAAAGGGGGGGAAACCATAGCATCGCGCATGCGCTTTTAAGACAGCCCTCTCTCTTCTCCTCCTCCTCCTCCTCCTCCCCTCCGAGGCGGTTGCTGTGAGTGGCGGAGCGGGAGGCGGGTAGCTTGAGGGCTCGGCCTTCTTCCTCCAAATGGCGACTTCAACGGAACTGAGTCGCTCCGTCGAGCGGTGGAGGAGACGCTATCTCGCGGGCGAGGTGGGATCTGCGCTCTCTCTCTCTCTCTCTCTCTCACACACACACACGTGTGAACAGAAGCATCTCGCACATCACTATACCGTGGCCAAAGTCGCTGTAGGGTATCTAGGTGTTTGTTGTTGTTTAGTCGTTTAGTCGTGTCCGACTCTTCGTGACCCCATGGATCAGAGCACGCCAGGCCCTCCTGTCTTCCACTGCCTCCCGGAGTTGGGTCGAAGTAGGGTATAGGAAACCGTAACAAAAGGCAGATCTCTGAGCATGTGCAGAGTGCCTCCTCGCGCCAAGACGAAGCGCCGTTCATGCGTGTTCTGCTGTTCCCACAAGCTCTAGTATATGCGTGTTCTACCGTTCCCACGAGCTCTAGTGTGGGGGGGCGGGGAGAAGGGATGAGCGTCCTCCTGAACCGTTCTTCATCCCTGTCACTCGCGGGTAGTTAATAGCCCTGCCCTCTCCTGTTAATGGTCACTCACAAAGGGAGTGAACTCCGCTTCGTCTTGGCCTGAGGAGGCACTCTGCACATGCTCAGAGATATGCCTTTTGTTACCGTTTCCTATACCATACAGCGACTTTGGCCACGGTGTAGTGATGTTGTGCGAGATGTTTCCGCATTGTCACCCCACAGAAACAAGAGGATGGATACAGTTTTTGTTGTTGTTGTTTGATTTCTAGCAATGGTTTTATGTTGGCTGCCATTCACAAGGGCTGCGGTTCTTCCTCTCTGCCCCGCGGCTTTCTGACAGTTTGAAGTCTCTGCTTTGGTTTTTGCCTAAGCAGGCGATTGAGAGTGGCAATTCTGGGGTGAAAATTGTGATTTTTCTGACCCCAGAGTTAAAACTTCCACACAAAGTAAACTCAGGTGTGTAATCCCACTAGCCACCCCACTCCCAATTTGGCACATTACTACTGGTGTGGAAGAGCTAAAATGAAACACACAATTTGATCAGGTCAGCATCTAAATCCGATACAGCACAGTCCTATCCACAGTTTTATATTCTTTATCAGTTGGGTCCAAGTGATCTGTTTTCGGGGGATGGAGTCTTTTGTGTTTATCAGCTTACTTCTAGGTAATTGGAGGCTTTTTCTTTACGGATCAAAGGAGAGCTTGCCTGTCCTATTTACACAGCATGGAAGTCAAAGTATAAGAAGGGAGCACCATGCGTTGAATTAGAATAGAGGAGAATTTAACTTTGTTCTTATTTCTTTTGCTTTTGGAGGTATAGGGTTATCCATAATGTTTTTCTTTAAATTGAATCCTTTTTCTCTTTTGGGTATTGTAATCTTCAATGCTTATTTTCCAAATCAATGTCCGCACTTGGCCCAAATTGGTAAACCTTCTTGGAAAAGACTATTCACATCAACTGTGCCCAGTCAAGGGCTCCTAGTTGTTTATTTTGAAGTGAAAGAAAACTCCCTTGCTCTTATTTCTATCGGTTTCATCCATTTCTATAGAAGCTGTAGTTTGTTTATTTCTCTGCCAAGGTCTCTTGCATAGCTTTTAAAGACAGAAACTTAGTATTTCATCTGAATAATCCTTTCTAAAGGTTCAATGCAAAATTCTTCCAGGTTAAAAGAAAACATCACTTCCAAGTAATAGTATGATAAAAAATAAAAAAAAATCTGTCCATAATAGGCAGGCTTTACATTAGTAATTATGGAACTTTTTTTTTCTAATTTTAGGATGATTCTTTAGATTTATTGGAAGCAAAAAGTAAAAGTAGGCGGGCCCTGAAACTTAAAGGTAAGACATTTAAAATGGTATCTGAGATTTATTAATTTAAAGAGTTCTTAATGTTTTGGAAAAGTTAGCATCATGGAAAGGAGGCATTCTTCTTCAGCACCAGGTTTCAATTATACAACATTTTAAGATATGCCTCTTTACTTTGACACTTTTTATTTATTTATTTCCTTTTTCCTTGGACCTCCGTTCCTCCATAATGTATGTAGTCTTTAATTAGCTTCTGGCCTCTTTTTAAAACTTAGCACAGAACGTAGCAATTTTAGGTGCATTGCAAAATTTATAAGAGACAGTGTGATGTTGTAGATAGTGTCATACTAGAATTCAAGAGACATGGGTTCAAATCCTCGCTCAGCCAATGGAAACTCATGGGTTTCATCCATAAGGTTGCCATAGGTGAGAAGGGAGTGGACAAGCTGTCCTGAGATTTGCTTGCTAATCCAGAGGTCTTGCTTTGCAATTTGTACAGTTCATTCACAAATATAACCCTGTTCATGGATGTGTGAACTCATCCCCTACTCGTTTTAGAGTACTTTAGAACTTCTTTCTAGGCAGTTCCGCCTCCAGGCTTCTGAGTTCTGTTTTGGTAAACTTTGGTAGACTTTAAAAACAAGTTTGAAGGGAAAGTGACCAACTAAAATAAATAGTTTTATTGTATGTTCTTCTTGTACTGTGTCATTTACCTTTTTAAACCTAGCAGAGATTGAGTTGAAAGCTCCGCTTAAACACTGGAAGCTGTCTTATACTGAGTCAGACATTTGGCTTATCTAGCCCAGTACTGCCATTCTGACTGGCAGTGGCTCTGTGGAGCTGCAAGCAGGCTGATTTCCTAGCCCAACCTAGAAATCCATGATTTTCCCCTGGTGGTCTCCCACCCAAGTATTGGTCAGGCCTGACCCAGCTTTGCTTCAGAAATCAAATGTGTTTGAGTGTATTCGGGGTGGTAAAGGATCACTGATGAGCATGTTTGCACTTTTGGATTTGCGTCATCATGAGTAGCAGAAGCTCTTGTTTTCAGTCATTGATCACAGCTTGATAATTGCTTTTGTTACCTGTGCTGACACAGTAAATTATGTTGCCTTATAGGTGAAGCAGACCCTTTGCTTGATGACACTATTGCATCTTTACTCACAAACTCATCCCCGTCGAAACTTACCTACCATGGAAGAAAACACAATAAAAAACATATTTTGGATTCCTCAAAGAAATGTGAAAACTTGCATCAGTAAGAAAAATACTATGACTTTTGAACTAGTTTTCTCTTGCCGTATATAAAGCCTACAAAGTAACTGAATGGATTTGTTCTGTTCTGGAATAGTTTTTTTTAAGACCTCTGAATATGACAAAAAATATTGCTGGCTATTGTTCTACTGTACAAGGAAGGTGAAGAAAAAATTGCTAGATATTCATCCAGAATTTTTACATTGGGTTACCTTAATGTACTTTTCTAATATATATATTTAGGTCAAATGATGAGTTTGATTCTCTGTGTGATTCGGGCCAGCTTGACATAGAGGCGGAGTTCAGTGACGATTGTCTTGGAAGTGATGAAATTCAAGGTGGAAGTGCATATTCAGAAATGGGTAATCAAATGTGTATTTTTTCTCTAATAGGATTCAAATGAAATCTGCTTCAATAATGTGCTTACCATGTAACCTGCTACTTGAGCCTCCCTAGCACTTTAAATTGACATTCCATGTAAAACAGTTAAAACAGAGTTGGACCATGCTGCCTGACTTGCAGCTAAGTTACAGCTCCCCTTACACCAGAGGTCGTCAACCCCTGGTCCGTGGCCTGAGCCGGACCGGGCCACGGAGACAAACCTCCCCCCCCGCATGCACTCCCCTCCCCACAGCTGCTTTGCGCACACACACGCATGCCAGCACCGGCGTGAGTGCTCCCCCACCACTTCACACATGCGCCCGTGCGAAGGGGTGGGCGTGCGCGAGGGCGTGCAGACACGCAGGGGTGGGGGAGCACTCACGTGTGCGTGCTCCCCCACCACTTCATGCATGCACCCGAGAGCAAGCGCGGGGGGGGTGCCCCGCCTTCCTCAGAGGCTCAGCCGGGAGAGCAAGCGCGGGGGGGTGCCCCGCCTTCCTCAGAGGCTCAGCCGGGAGAGCAAGCGCGGGGGGGTGCCCCGCCTTCCTCAGAGGCTCAGCCGGGAGAGCAAGCGCGGGGGGGTGCCCCGCCTTCCTCAGAGGCTCAGCCGGTCCGCGGTCCCAAAAAGGTTGGGGACTGCTGCCTTACACCACTCTTATTTCACAGTTTTCAATAGCACAGCTTGTTGGAAAACACTACAGGTTTTTTTTTTTGTCCCTTATCCTTCGAGGCCACATTTTCCACAGTCTTGAGATTTTCTGCTTGGTACAGTGACAGTGGCTGCTTGAGGACAGAATCTTGTCCCAGTTCCAATCAAAGGATGGGTGTCCCTTTACTCTGGTAATAACAGCTTCTCACTTGAGCCTTTGAAAAGTATAAGAGATATATGAATATATAAGAAATTGGCAGTGTTTTGCTCCATATGTATTTTTGCCATTAACTTAAAAACTTTCCCTTCATAAGGCAGTTTCTGAGTGCTTGATTTCCCTCCCTTTTTATAATAATGAGCAATAAAACTCATCATGTATGATTTGTTGTTGTTTAGTTGTTAAGTCGTGTCCGACTCTTCGTGACCCCATGGACCAGAGCACGCCAGGCCCTCCTGTCTTCCACTGCCTCCCGGAGTTGGGTCAAATTCATGTTGGTAGCTTCGATGACACTGTCCAACCATCTCGTCCTCTGTCGTCCCCTTCTCCTCTTGCCTTCACATTTTCCCAACATCAGGGTCTTTTCCAGGGAGTCTTCTCTTCTCATGAGATGGCCAAAGTATTGGAGCCTCAGCTTCAGGATCTGTCCTTCCAGTGAGCACTCAGGGTTGATTTCCTTCAAAATGGATAGGTTTGTTCTCTTTGCAGTCCAGGGGACTCTCAAGAGTCTCCTCCAGCACCACAATTCAAAAGCATCAATTCTTCGGTGGTCAGCCTTCTTTATGGTCCAGCTCTCACTTCCATACATCGCTACTGGAAAAACCATAGCTTTGACTATGCTGACCTTTGTCGGCAAGGTGATGTCTCTACTTTTTAAGATGCTGTCTAGGTTTGTCATCGCTTTCCTCCCAAGAAGCAGGAGTCTTTTAATTTCATGGCTGCTGTCACCATCTGCAGTGATCATGGAGCCCAAGAAAGTAAAATCTGTCACTGCCTCCATATCTTCCCCTTCTATTTGCCAGGAGGTGATGGGAGCAGTGGCCATGATCTTAGTTTTTTTTGATGTTGAGCTTCAGACCATATTTTGTGCTCTCCTCTTTCACCCTCATTAAGAGGTTCTTTAATTCCTCCTCACTTTCTGCCATCAGAGTGGTATCATCTGCATATCTGAGGTTGTTGATATTTCTTCCGGCAATCTTAATTCCGGCTTGGGATTCCTCCAGTCCAGCCTTTCGCATGATGTATTCTGCATATAAGTTAAATAAGCAGGGAGACAATATACATCATATCATGTATGATAGATGGATACAATATCGATTTGCATAGCGGCAGTTCTCATTTGCTGTAATATTTAGTGGCTATATAGTTTTTGTAGTAAATGAAATTTCCATTCCCTCCTTGTAAGTGGCCTTTTGAAAACAGGAATAATTTGGTAAGCTTGTCTGCTTTTTGTTTCTCCACCTCTTAGACATTACTCTGCCATCCAGTTTGACGGTTGTCACATGTTGTGATTATGATAGTGGCGGTGATGCAGTAGGAGAGAGTGCGAGCATTCGTGAAACCCAAAAGTTAAATGGTCAAAACCTGATGCCATCTCATCTTGGTCAAATTTATCATGAATTATCTATCATACATCAAAAGCTGCAGGTAAAAATTAGCAGAGACTTAGCTATCAGCAGAGTTAATTTGAAAAGAAAATATCAGCAGATCAACACTATCTTTTATCATCTGTTGTGATGCAGCAAGAAAAGCTGACTCAGGAAGAATATGCTTTGAAACTTGAAAAACGGGAACATTTTTTAGCTGAACGGGAAGCCCAGCTGTGTAGACATGAAGCTGCTTTGACCAAGATAAGAGGCGTGGAGCAGGAAGTTCATGCAAAATTTCAAATTATGAAGGAGGTAGTATTATTTTTCATATTCTTCTTTATCTTAATTTTTCTGATTAAAAAACAACTAACTTCACTGATGTCCACTTTCTCACCTACCTGTAAAGTTGCTTGCATGACATAAGATGTAGCTACTGACTAAGGGCTTATTTGTCTTCCGTGCAGGCACACCTTCCACATACAAGGGCATTGTTTGTCTAGACAGGGATACCATAGGAGCATTTGTGCTCCAGCATTATTTACACAAGAGAGTAATTATACATTTTATTGATATTTTAGTTTATAGTCCTAGAAAAAGAACTTAAGAAGACTGTTGAAATCTGCAGATCTTAAGAAGGCCCTTAAATCTGCAGAGGAGGCCCTTCTCTTGGTCCCTATGCCATCCAGGCATGTTTGATGGAGACACAAGAGAGGATCTTCTCTGTGGGTGCTCCCAGGCTGTGGAAAGCTCTCCCTCAAGATGTGAGGTTAACTCCCTTTTATCCTTTCACTGACAGTTGAAGACCCACTCTTAAGGCAGGCTTTTGATAACTATAGCTGAGACCCCTGATATTGGCCGTTGCTTTTTAAAGTTGCTTTTAAATTTGTAAATGTTTTAATGTACTTAATGAATTTTAATTATTATTATATTGTGTTTCCCCGAAAATAAGACAGGGTCTTATATTAATTTTTGCTCCAAAAAACGCATTAGGGCTTATTTTCAGGGGATGCTTTATTTTACAGTCATGTCATCCTCTGGTTGCTGCACAATGGTGGAGGGCGGGGTTTCACTTAACTGGGGCTTATTTTTGGGGTAGGGTTTATATTACAAGCATCCTGAAAAATCATACTAGGGCTTATTTTCAGGTTAGGTCTTATTTTCGGGGAAACAGGGTAGTTCAGTTGCTTTTTAATCTGTAATTTATTGTGGTTTTAGTATTGCTTTGTGAGCCACCTTGGATCCCCTCACTGTGAGAAAGGTGGCATGTAAATGATACTAGGTAGGTAGGTAGGATGGATGGATGGATGGATAGATAGGAAGGCACAACGTTAAAAAAGGGCCCCCTCTAGGTATGATCTGAATAAGTTATGCAGAGAATTGAGCAGGATGTAACTGAAAGGTATATAAATGAGTTTCATGTTGTTGCTTGTTTTCAGTTTTGTATGATTTTTTAATTTTTTATTTTTATTTTTTGTTATAAGAGCGCTCTCACTAAAAATCCAGTTTTTCCATCCTCTAACAGTGGTTCCCAACTTCGGGTAACCCAGGTGTTCTTAGACTGCAACTCCCAGAAACTTTCACCACTACCTGTGCTGGCTGGAGTTTCTGGGAGTTGTAGTCCAAGAACAGCTGGGTTGCCCAAGGTTGGGAACTACTGCTCTAGAAAATGGTTTTCATGTCATTCATCTTAAGAGTCTTGAATTCATAGAGAAAAAAAAATATGGCAGGGTCGCACTTGCGTACAGGAAAGGTGTGGGTGACATACGTTGTTGGATTGTAACTTCCATCAGCCCTAGCTACCACCGTGAATGGCAAGGGATAATGGGACTCGAAGCTCATCTGGAGACATGCATTGCTTATTCCTACACTAAAAGCGACAGTGGAATGCTTAAACAGCTTGTTAGTTGTGTGTTTTTAATACTACTTCATTTTGTTTATAGCAACATGAAGCTGAAATTCAGCAGTTGTCTGAAGCATTGAAAGAAAAAACAAAGGAAAACAAAAGGCTTAAATCATCTTTTGAAACTCTGAAGGAATTGAATGACAACTTGAAAAAACAGGCAAGCACAATTTTTGCAAACTCATGCGTTTGGCATATTGCACACATGAGCACATATCTGTTTGGGTGTGCACATGATTACATTCTCCAAGGCAGCAGCATATGCAGCCCGCTGAGCCCTTGGAAACCTGAGAGAGAGAGAAATGGTGATTCTAAATGTCCTGATCACTTTATGTTCTCATTCATACTAAGACAGAGAAACCAGTATCTAAGATTTGTCTAAATACCTTCTGTTTCCTTTTTAGTTAAATGATGTCAGTGAACAAAACAAGAAGTTAGAGGTCCAGTCTCGAAAAGTACAAGCTCGTTTAGAGAATTTGCAGGTAAGATTTAATTATGCTTCTAATGTGTCAGCTTGGCAAGAAAAAAATCCTAATGCAACTTTTCTCCAATCTATCCCATTCCAGAGAAAACATGAATTTTTATCAATACAGAGATCCAGAGAAATTCCCCACATCATCCCAGATCATAAATCTGTCAAATCAGGAAAAGCAGTCGCCCCATCAAAACCTCAAAAGGTTGGTGCATGTGGTCTGCAGAAACCATGATTCCAGCTCAGAGGTTCAAGAGCATTGTGTTGTGAAGCTGGCCACTTTAGTGGAGATGGCAGCTGTACTACTCAAGGAGATGGTGGGGTGGGGAGAGCAATTACGTTTAATTTGGATGGGAGGATTAAAGAAAATAAACCTTAGTCATTTTGATTTACGTATTATATTCATATTCATTATATGAGAACATGGTGGTAGTAGAGCAGAAAATATCAAGCCCTCAATAAATCTGGAATTAAAACTGCTGAACTTCTCTTATGGAGACACGGGTGGTGATTGGCTGCAACAGACGAAAAGAGATTGATTTTTCAACGAAGGGAAAGGCATTATAGGAGACACAGTTCAGCACCAGAAGGAACAGTATTTTCAGGATTTTTTGACCATGCATGCCAAGTTGAGGAAACTTTCCTTCAAAACACAGAGCAGCAGCATCCACAGGCAAAACTCCATATGTTTTCATTGTGGCCACTGCAAGCCAGATGATTGTTGTTGTTTCAACTGATATACCGCCCCATAGTGCTAGAGTACTCTTTGGGCAGTTTACAACATAATTATGCAATGAACACTTTGCCTGTCAGCAAACTGGGTATTCAATTTACGGACCTTGGAAGGATGGAAGGCTGAGTCAGCCTTGAGCTGGCTACCTGAACCCCTTGAGATCGAACTCAGGTTGTGAACAGAGACTTGACTGCAGTACTGCAGTTTAACCACTTAGCCGCGGTGTGTGTTGCATTGCAGATTCACAAGTCAGTGCACCTTATTGATATCTTGTAAGAAAGATCTTCCTGGTATAAGTCCTGAGATACTTCCTTTAACGTTTGTAGATGATGCTTAATTCATACATCTATGACCTTTTAACGGTACTAATGGACTGGATCTCAGATCAGCACCTCAGCAAATTGGTTCTAGAAGAAGAGAAGGAAGATGTTCGCAAGTTAACAGGCACATCTGCTTCCAACAGAACCTACACACAAGAAAAGTGTATCAAGGTAGGGATGTTACTCCTTTTTTAGAATAAGATTCTGTGTATCATATCTCGTGAGTGTCACGTTTGTATGTCTAATAATATGGGGACTGCCTATTTCCAAAGCTAAGATTTATTCACATTTGGTTAAAAGCCATTGCAGTCTGAGACATATTCTTTATTAGACACCTACATTCCAAGAGTTTGTTCAACTGTAACCAGTTTTTTTCTGTTTTAACTGAATTATTCTAGCTGCACTGAAGATTTCATTAATTGGCCTGCATAGTAAATGTAAACAGCCTGACTCAACCGTCGGCAGGCTTGTGAGTTTCAGGAGAGATTACAGTGGTGCCTCGCTAGACGATTGCCTCGCAGGACGAGGAAATCGCTAGACGATGCCTTTTTGCGATCGCTACTGCGCTTCGCAAAACGATGTCTCTCTATGGGGAATTTTCGCTAGACGATGAGGTTTCCCCATAGGAATGTGCCGACTAGTGGTGAAAAGCTGTCAGTGCAGCTGTCAGTGCATTCCGACGGGGACCCTCACTCGCTAGACGATGTTTCCCTATGGGAGATTTCGCAAGACGACGAGTTTTCCCTTTGGAACGCATTGAAGATATTTCAATGCATTCCAATGGGAAAACGTGCTTCGCTAGACGATGTTTTCGCTAGACAGCGATCTTCGTGGAACGGATTAACATCGTCTAGCGAGGCACCACTGTACTTGCTCAGGATAGCATCCCCATTCCCTTATGTTGGTGTTACCGTGTCAGCAACCTTGTATGATCCCAGTATCCCTTCTATGGGCCCTGCAAAGACAGCTTGGATGCAGATACCAATTGCAGTTGATAAAACATACGTAAACTTGGTAGAAAACTAGCCCACATGTACACATGATCAAAGTACTGCTCTAGTGGTTCATGAGCCTGCTGCTTCTTGTTTTAGGTAACTGCCTAAAGAAGTTACAAAGCTCATATGCTAATAGGAGCTGTTGCTGGCATGTTATCCTTCATTCACACCTTGGCACTGCAAAGGCACCTGGCATGAGCAGTACCCACTATCTGGGCCTGATGGTGCTTTTTCCTTCCCTAGTTGTAGTTTGGAACATCACCCAAACAATCACGATTATTTAAGTTCTCCCATTTATTGCTTCTGCCAGCAATTTGTTTCCGAAGATCCATTCATTAATTCTCATGTGAAGAAATGTTAAGTCTTTGATCCAGTGTACAGGTTGCTGTCGTTTCTTACTGTCCCATTGCTCTGCTGCTGCTCTTCCCAACTATCACTCATTGATGCATTCTTATTCTTGCGAAAATAGTTCATGAATATTTGTGTTGCAGCATTCTCAGTTGTGTGTTGCCACAGCAACCTACTTGTCAGTTGATCACTTCATCTCAGCCTGTGCAACTTGTGGTGCTAGCATGCTCAAAAGCCTTGAAAAATAATATAGATGATCTGGACGTTGAGTCATGGCAACTGGACTTCTTTCTTATTAGGTTGAAACATTTCGCTACTCATCCAAGTAGCTTCTTCAGTCTGAGGAGAGTTGGTAGAAGATCCCTGATATATCCTCCACATTGGTTTTACTTTCCCCTGGTCTGAAGAGGCTCCTTAGAAGGACAAAGGGCTGGGGGGTGAGGGATAATCCCACTTCTGTAGTCCTCCTCCACCCATTGTCATGGGTCGTTAACAGTCATTAACAGTGGTCTTTCTGGTGTGTGTGATCTTTCTGGGGATGGACGAAAGGGCAGCATGATAAATAAGAGACAGATTGTATCTAAGGCCTCCACCCCTGTTGAGTGAGGGATTTTCTATATGCACATGTATGGCCTCCCTGACCCCTCTCTCAAACCACCTATCTTCTCCTTCCAAAATGAGTACATCTTAGTCATCAAAGTATTAAAACTATTCAGACCAGGGGGAAGTGAAACCAATGTGGAGGATATATCAGGGATCTTCTACCAACTCTCCTCAGACTGAAGAAGCTACTTGGATGAGTAAGAAAGAAGTCCAGTTGCCATGATTCAACTTCCAGATAACCTTGCCTGGATGACTGAGAATCTTCACAGAAATATAGATAATAGATAATTGGTAAGGTAAAGGTAAAGGTTCCCCTTGACATTTAGTCCAGTCGTGTCCGACTCTAGGGCGCGGTGCTCATCCCCGTCTCCAAGCCATAGAGCCAGCATTTGTCCATAGACAGTTTCCGTGGTCACGTGGCCAGCGCGACTAGACACGGAACGCCGTTACCTTCCCACCGAGGTGGTACCTGTTTATCTACTCGCATTTGCATGCTTTCAAACTGCTAGGTTGGCAGGAGCTGGGACAAGCGACGGGAGCTCACTCCATTGCGTGTATTCGATCTTACGACTGCTGGTCCTCTGACCTTGCAGCACAGAGGCTTCTGCGGTTTAACCTGCAGCGCCACCACGATAATTGGTACCTCTATGTTAAGAAGATACCACCTGTGTATCCTGCTTGGTTACTTCCAGGGGAAGAATTGTGAACACCTGAATGATACATTTTTCAATTGGAAAAATAGGAAGTGTGGGAAAAATCTGGTGATGGATGAATGGAGAGAGATTCCATATATGATATGCATATGGAAAGTGTGGTCAATATAAAACAACATTGCCTCACAAAGTAATTAACTTGATACCTTACTGGATCTTTCCCAGCAAGCTAACACTTGAGTGTGGACATGTAAGCACTGATAAGAAAACATTGAGAAAAGCCTAGATCATGAAACTCCTAGAGTGCTATAATGCAAGTATAGCAAATTGGTACCTCACCAAATTCATCTACCAGCAATTTACACGCCTGACAGTTTGCTGGGGTGGCTGGTGTTTAAGGGAACTACTCAAAATATAGGGAGTATCTTGCTGTGATGGCAGTTTGCAGGGTAGTACTGGGTTAGCCAGAGGTAGTGTAGATTTCCACAGAAATTTTTAAGAGATGTGTCTCTTAGAAGTTTGCTCTGGCAGCAGACCTCAGTTGTTGACAGTTGAAGAGAAAAATGAACAAATGAGAGAAATATAAATATAGAGAAGCAAGAGATACACACCACACACAAAACACCAGCAACACCAGACACTAAGTTGCTTCAGGCAATATGTAGTAGCTGCTACACAGGGGCAGAACAGACAAGATTGTGCAGTTGCCTCTATAGAGTCAAACTGGCAGATGGACGGGTGAGCACTTAGAATATTTTTCATGTGTATCTGGATGTGCTAAAGGTGAAATATTGCTCAAAGCTGCAATGCTTTTTTCTTTTTAATGATGCATTTTAAGAAATGAACTTGGTTTTTTTATTGTGCTTTTTAAGGCTATAAACTCCTGTATTTTTGGACTGAAATATGGTTTAAGTTCTTATGTATAATTTGTATAGGTAGGAGCTTGTATTTGAACCATATTTCTCTGACTTAAGTCAGAGAAAGTCAGCTGTATAACTTAAATGTTCCTGTAACTTATAAAAAAGTTACGTGTTTGCATCAGCTTTTGAATTTTTATGCACAAAAGCAGTGTAGATAATAAAGCTTGTAAAGTAGGCATGCTAATGTTGCCTGGAATAATTTTTCTCTGCTTACTTCACCATGAGTGAAGCAAAGGTGTAAAATACTTTTATTTTGGTACCCAGATGAACATTGATATGATTGAAAGGGATTATCTGATTTCACACTTGAATTAATCCTTTAAGGGCTAAATATCAGCTGTAATAGACAAGGCAGACTCAAATTACTAAGAGGTGCTGTAAAGTTTTAATAGTACTCTGAGATCATTGTTCTAATGTCACACCTTTGATGCACACATTCCTCGTTGTGTGCTAGTTGCACAATATGATACACAACAAGGAGTGTAAGTGCCAATTTGTTAATTAGTAGCAGTTTTCGGTTTACATAATTACATTTCTGCCTCCATAAATTCACAGTGAGAATGGAGAGTGTTGTCAGATAATCTTGTTATATTCACTGAGACCCAGAATTTTATGACAACAATCTTTGTTTGTTTGTTTGTTTTATTGGCTGTCTTTCTCCCAATAAGGTGATCCATGTTAATCATAGTAGCACTGTTGCTGTGCTTGTCAGAAGTACTAAACACATTATTTTGGCTTTTATGGTTGTTTATGCTCCATGTTGTCTGGGGTAAAGATACCTTCTTCTGGTTGAGAATGGAGCATCCTTCCCAGGGGAAGCTCATAGAGGGACCTGTGAGTGTAAAACTGCCTAGAGAGCCAGTAGTCAGCCTGAAAATAGGGCATTCCAGAGATGGGGTGTGTGGTGGTCTGCTGGATCCAAAGCCTCTCCATTCCCTCTGGAGTCAATGAGTGGGTCCCATACTTAATTCCAACCTGGTTTCAGTGGAAGAAAAAAAAATGAAGCAAAAATGCCAGGAGAAAGGAAGCTTTCCCCAGCGACTCTACACACAGCCTGGCTGGTTGTGGTCTGGGTGGGCTCTGGAGTCTCCTCTGGGTTTCCCCCTTGTGACCAGCTTAGGGTTGCTCTATGTGATATATTTTACATTTTTAAAGTAACATTTGGTGTGAAAGTAAGGACTGCATATTCTGTTTTCTCACTGTGCCTTCAATTTCTGTGCGAGTTTTCTCACTTTTCCTAGCTTCAGAATTTCCAAAATTGTGCCACTTCTGTTGTGAAGTTGTTTGACTCGCTGCTCTCAGAAATGAGCTGCCAGAGGAAATGAGCTCTTGGTTTGATCCAAGAGCTTTCTTATATGAAGGAGACATTGGTAACAGGATTGAAATTCATAAAACTAATCGAGTCTACGTATTATTTATACTTTGGGCATTTAATTTTTAATATTTTTGTATTTGTTGTTCATGTAAGAATACAAATGTAATGCAGGTGATAGCTACAATACTCAGCTGAAGAAGTGGGCTGTAATCCATGAAAGCCCACACTGAAATAAGTATTTTAGTCTTAAAGGTGTTACAATGCTTTGGGGCTTTTTTGTTGCTGAAACAGATAGTAATCAATCCAAACCTTTGAAAGAAAAAAGAAGACAATCGTAATGTTTTTGTATTTTGTGTTTTGCAGTTTTTGCCACTTGTTGCTGAACAACTTCAGTGGATGCCCTTTGTCAATCCTAACTTGCATGCACATGTGGTTAAATTTATTTACTGGGCCATAAGGCAGTTAGATGGAAAAATGCTGGTGAGGAATATTCACACAAAGTATGTCATTTGCATTTAGATAAGAACATTTCTTTCTGGAAGATGTTGCTTTTTATCACCTAAGCTCGATCTCAGTTTGACCCAGAGAGTTTATTTGATGGCTGAGATTCTTTTGCTTAGTGTACTAAGTCACACTAGAGTAGGTCCATTGAATCAGTGGAGATCTGGTGAATAACGTCCTCCACAAGTTCTATTGATTCGGATAGGCCTGCCTACTCTAGTTGCAACTAACTTTAAAATAGTAAGCTACACTTAAGAGCATGCCCATTTGAATCAATGGAACTTACAGAGGTGTTGGCTCACCCAATTCCCACAGATTCAGCAACCCTACACTAGTGTGGCTTACTGCACTAAGCATTGCTAATAATCGCAATGGGCGATTATTCTTTATGTACAAAGTAAATCATTTCCAGTATCTATAATATTTTTTTGTTTGGTGGGAAATTATTATTATTTTGCTAGATATTTTAATTCTAAAAACATAGCATTCAAAGACTTTTTGTTGATTTTTTTTATAACTTCTGCTGTACTGCCTTTCGTCACATACCAGTACCTGTATTAATATGCAACCCATTCTGCTTTTCTGCTTTGTTACAATCATGTGTAACACAAGAAAATCTCGTAAATAGTGGGCAAAATCTTGTTTAAGTAGTCTTGCACCATGTAACCCAGATTGGATGCCAGAAGTATGTCACGTAATGAAAAGCTTCCTATCCCCCTCTTTTTAGGTTCCAAGGCTTGCTAGGGCTGCCTTTTGCCCTGGGGAAGCCTTTGGAGCCTCAGAATGGAGGGGGAAACCCTTTGATGGTTTAAAAAAATGCTGTTGGATCATTGTATCTGAGATCAGGATCATCAGGGGTGATCTGGTGATGATTCTTTACTGTTAAACCACCACTCCTCATCCTGAGGCTTGAAAGAGCTACCTCAGGGCAAAAGGAAGCATTAGGACACTGGAACCTAAGAGGAGACGAATAGGAAGCTTAACTCCCTTAAATTAAATGCTTCTGGTGCCTGAACCAGGTTACAAGGTGCTAAGTTACAGGAACAGAATTTTGCCCCATAAGTATGAGAAGTACACAAAGGTTCAGTAAGAATTTGCACAAGGCACTAATTGGAATTTGTCATAAACATTTTTAACAGCAATATCTGCTTGCAGCACTGGAATAACAGTTTTATCTGGTTCAGAATCACAGTTCATAACATGGTGCTGGCATATTGATAGATATACTTCATTTAAACTGTTATCCACTAGGACTTTGATTTTTACACTAAATTGTTTGTAAGCTCATTGTGTAAAGCATGTAAAGAGGCTGACAATCTCTGAGTACAATAGGATAGATTATCTTTATTCAGAAGAACGCTTTGTTCACTTTATATGGTTTTATCACTTGTATGACAGTATACAACAATGACATCAACAATGAGAAGACTGGGTGAAGATATATTTAAAGGTGTTGCACCCAAGGGGACTCAACACGTTTCTTCTGAACATGCCACTGACACCAAACCCAAATCAGTGACTTTCTTTAAAAGTTGCAGCTTACCTTTGAGAGTGATATCAACTTTAATTGTAATCAAAACCGTGACACAAGGTAAGTTCTATTTTAAAAAATTGAGATCACCATGCTGCATATTTTATCTCTGATGCATCTCCCAAACGTAATAAACCTCATTTCAACTGACTTGTGATTGTTGTAGTAAAGAAAGTTGATTATGAAAAGCGGTAAAGGGTTTTGATGAACATTAGTTCCATTCACTGAGTGTAACTGTGAAGGGAACCCTGGCCAATCCACTTGTTAACAGAGTAGCAATGTGATTGGCTGGGTAGTGTATGTAGTCAGCCTATCCTGGAGCCTGAAGGAGGATGGGGCTAGAGGTCTGGAATAATGAAAGAGAGAGAAGCCAGGAGGTTTTGAAAGAGAACAAAATACAAAAATAAAATATAACGGTTATGATGAAAAGGGGAAATATAGAATTGATCAAATGTTAAAGCTAGGGAGAAAGATAAGGAATTTGTGGGTATGAATTACCTTAATTGGTTGTTGTAGCTGAAGAAAAACTTAAGCTAAAATTTGTTCCCAGTCTAATGCTCTTATGTAATAAAAAGTTATCTTCACTCCTTAGCCACCAGGTCTGGTGTGGTTAATCACTGGTGTATGACACGCTATTAGAAAGATGTTTTAAAAGGCGATAGGCCTGGGTTGGGCCTGGTCACAATAACTTTCTCACTTTTGTGCATTTGGCAGTTGAGCAGAGCCACAAACATAAATATCCACTATAATCCTAAGAACCACCATGATGGAACAGACCAAAGGTCCCTCCAGAGATTGGAAAAGTTATTTTTGGACCACAATTTCCCAAATTGCCTAGTGCTGGGTAGTGTCTGGAAAATGTAATCCTAAAAAACTAGCTAGTCAAATATCCTGTTTCCCACAACAATCAGG
Source organism: Intellagama lesueurii (assembly GCA_037013535.1). Classification (NCBI taxonomy): domain Eukaryota; kingdom Metazoa; phylum Chordata; class Lepidosauria; order Squamata; family Agamidae; genus Intellagama; species Intellagama lesueurii. Next base: position 99,147,351 of record JBAJHW010000003.1, read on the forward strand.
GTGTGAACACAATCTCTCTGTCTTGCTGTTGCTCCCCAACAACTGGTATTCAGTGTGATATAATATTTCTTAATACAGCAGCTCCCATTAGCCGTTATGACTAGTAGTCATTGGAAGATATGTTTTCTGTGAATATATCTGATCTTCTTTTATAACTAAGCTACTGACTTTTATTATCATGTCTTATGTCAATTATTTCCATGAGATTTGGATTTTTTTTAACGATTTTTGAAATACGCATCCAAATGTTGGTCAGAATCCTGTTGGTGTTCATGTGAGTTTTATGTAACTTGATGTGACTAATTGATGAGGTGGTGGGGCATCTCATTTGCACATTTGAGCACATGGTCAGGCACCTGAGCAAGACACGCCCTGGCACTTCCATCAGTTGGGCTCAATTAGCCATAGCAAGTTATACAAATCTTCTGAAGCTCCAGTAGGTTTCTGGCCATTTTGGCCATGGAGGTAAGTGGCGGCCAGCAGGAATGTGCATATCTGGCAAGATGCCTAGAAGCATTGAACAAGTGGGATTGCTGTATGGGAAAGAAGTTCCACCCTGTGGGTACAGTAATATGTACTTGAACTATGTCTGTAGACAATAAATGATATGCCATGAGTCCTAGGATCTACAGTCAGTACTCAGTTCTGTCACAAGAGAAAACCATTCATTCCTCCATTCATTTTGAATGGCTAAAATACAGATGAGCAACGTTATACACATTCCTCCTGCATTAAGATTTTGTTGTTCCAATGCGTAGCTAAAACAAAAAGACATTTACGTCAGAAACGTTTTCCCACAGCCTAGAAAAGTCTCCAAAGGAAGACCTTGTTTTCTAAAATGTTTTCATTTTAGCTCCTATTGTTATACATGTGTAATGTAAGACAAGAACATACGATATAAAAGGACCGTCTCCATTTGAATGTATAAGCAATGTTTTGCTTTATAATTGCAAGGCAGTAGGTGGCATCCTAACTAAAGTTTTGCAAGTACAGAAATTATTGGCTTCATATAGCAATCCTGTAACAGAAAAATACTGCATTATTTACCTAGCCTATGCATTACAGAGAAGTTGAAATAAGTCCAAAATAAGGGGGTTTGGGGGGGTCAGCTGCTTATTTATTATTTTATCTCAAATACATTTCATCTCATATATACCTATATGCTTGGTGGAATGCACACATGCATGAAAATAGTGAAGGAAATAATTTTTTTTCTAATCAAATCATAGGGGAACTGAAAAAAACATTGACAACTTTTTTGAATATAGCGGCACTTATTAGGGCATAAGCTCCACTGAACACAATGGAATTTCTGTTTTACTAATCATGCATGGGATTGAGCTGCACATGTTCTTTGTGACTGAATGCAGTGATATATCACTGTCAGTGGTTTTTAAATTAGATTTGACAAAATTAGTTAGCTGATAGGTGTTTCACTGAAGTTTAAAGCATAATCCCCTGATGGCACAACAAAGATTGGACAACTAAAACTTCACAGTTATGCGTACTCAGCTGTCACAGCACTGTTAATCATAACTAGCCATTTCTTAAGATATTATCGTATTAATTCAGAAAGAGCATTTCTTCGTCCACTCTTAAGCTTAAAGTGCAGAAAAAAGTATTTAGTTTTTTACTTCAGTGAAAATGCCAGGCAAGTTCTAGGATTTTTAAAATGCTGGACTTCTATGAAAAGGACTGCCTCGGTTATGTATTTCTAAAAATGTATTTGATATTTCCCATGCATTTTGGCAAACAATTAATTGCAAAAACATTCTTCAAATATCTCAATGTATTGATCTCTTTCAAATGTACTTTATAGCAATTCATGAGAAGCAGGTGTTTCAGTCTGGCGGGGGGGGGGGGGGGGGACGGGGACTGTGTCCCGAGGCATTCTGAAAGCCTAACAGATTTATTACAGTTTTATAGACTAAAGCATGCTTTGTTTAAAAAATCATGAAGGGACGTGTGTAGATAGTGGAGAAATAAGTTTTTGAAAGGCTACTACAGCACATCCTACATTTTTTGTCCTTTGGGCTCCAGTATAATTGGGTAGCCTGAGCCTCGGTTCTTGCTTCTGTGTAGAACTTCCATGCAGGCAGAGGCTTGTCCTCTTCAGACACATTGTGGAGAAAGGGATGATAGAAAGGAGAGAAGCTTCTCACTAAACATGCTGATTACAACAGAGAGGTACTGATTGAACAGGGCTTTGATAAAGGAAACCCAGTGAAATCAGTGGGGCTTAATTTATTTATGTTCCATTGATTTCAGTAGGTCTGCTCTAGGTGTGACTGATGGCCAAACCAGACATTAAGAAAAAAGTATATTCCCTGCAGTTAACATTTTCCCTCCAGCTACATGCCTGAAGCACCTATCTTTTCAGAGGTGGGTGCCCCAGCAAGCAAACTTGCAAAGTAAGCTTATCTTTATGTTCTTATGACCATTTACAAAGAAAGAGTACTGGAATGCAACATAAAGGGATGAGGAGAAAGATATACTATGATAAATAGAAGTCGTTCACCACTTGAGGGAGTACGGTGTCTAACTGCATGCCAAGCATATTGTCGATTTTAACTCTTAAGTCTGGATTCCATCCATTAAATTTAGAACAGGTTCTCCTTTTCTCCCACCAAGTCATCCCCCACAAGAACTCCCATCAGCCCTAACCATAATAACCAGAGGAGGGGGATGTCGAAAATCGGAGTCTAACAATGTTGGAAGAGCAACGCATTCTTTATCCTTGATGTAAAAAATTTAAATGAGAAAATATATATTACATTTAAAAATGAATATAGATTGTAGATCTTGCTTATGATGGGCTTAATACTTGGGCTTCTTCTTCGTGGCCTCTGTGAATGCACACTAATGGGTTAAATCTGCGCATGCGCAGAGGTCTCGGAATATTCTAGAGCTAAAATAATCGTTTAGGACCTCCCCCCAAGCCCTCATGGTCCGCCCGCCCTGACGGTTACCTCAGTTCCTTTTTTTCCGCTGCTGCAGCAGGTCTCACTATCTGGAGCTCTTCGCAAACGGAGATCGGAACACCGTATTTTATCTTTCTTCACGTTAATCGTTCGTACTTTGTTTCCCTGTTTCAATATATATATATAAAAAAGATTTCGTTTAGGGATCCACATCCTGCCTCCAAGAGATCACTGTGAGAATCATTGTCTGTACCATCCTGGATGATCCTATCTGCTCCTAATTTTATATTCTGTAATTAGATTTTGGCCATTTTCTCAATTCTAAAATGATACTCATTCTCTCTAAATTAGATAGTTCCTTCTCATTTTATAAAAATGTTCTGTATAGTAACTATCAACAGGAGTTTTTAGTTTTTAGCGACTTATTAGCTAATTATAAAATTTTGAAGCCTAGAGAATCAAGGGAGTATCGTATTGTTTATGTGGCATTTTGAGATTGTTTGGTTTCAAGAAATATAATTCAAATTGTTTTATGAGTGTAAACATTTCTTTTTTTAAACATTTCTTGTTTGCTTGACACATAATGAGCAAAGTCATTTAAGTAAACTTTTCACTAGAAAAACATCATTGTTCATTGTTACATAGAATTTACTTACATGTACATTGTCCAAGTAACTAGAAATAATGATATTTAATTTTAATATTTAAATTCTAATACATCTCCTAGCGGATTACCTGGCTCAAGCTTTTGATTCACTCTGCATTGATCTGAAGACTGATGAAGGGAAAGCCTTGTTTTTGGACTATCAAGCTGTGCCTGTTATATTGAGTCATATAAGAATATCAAGTAAAGGTTTAATCTCTAGTGCCATTGACAGTCTACTTCAGATGACAACAGAATCCAGTAAGTATGTTCAATGACTTGCAGAACCCAGTTAAAGTAATTTAAGTTTTACTACATGCGGGAAGGCAGTTGAGGTGGCAATGCTAGCTATTTTGTCTGCCTGGCTATGTCCTGGTTGCACAATCAGTTGAACAACCGATCGCACAGCAGTCAGTTGGCAAAACATGAAAATTGCTTGCAGAATTGCCTTACTGTATGTGGTAAAACCCAACAGGATTTTGGCTCTTGTGGTTAGAATGAAGTTTTTTATTCCTCTGATAAAAGTCCACAGTTCACAATTACTCCCTGTATAGAACAACCATGAACAATAATTAAGAGATTCTCATGATTGTGGTACGCTAAAGGAAAAAACAATAGAAATATATTCTGTCTTCCTCTTGAGAAATATGTGACGAATGTGTGGTAAGTGCAAGTTGAGTCACGGCAACTGGACTTCTTTCTTGTTAGGTTGAAATGTTTTGCTGCTCATCTCCAGGTAGCTTCTTCAGTCTGAGGAGAGTTTGTAGAAGATCCCTAATATATCCTCCATGCTGGTTTCACTTTTCCCTGGTCTGAAGAGGCTCCTTAGAAGGACAAAGAACTGGGGGTGAGGGATAATCCCACTGCTGCATTCCTTTTCCACCCATTGTCATGGGTCATTAACAGTCATTAACAGTGGTCTTTCTGGTGTGTATGGTCCTGATCTTTCTGGGGATGGATGAAAGGGCAGCATGATAAATAGGAGACAGATTGTATCTAAGGCCTCCACCCTGCTGAGTGAGGGATTTTCTATATGCACATGTATGGCCTCCCTGACCCCTCTCTCAAACCATCTATCTTCTCAGTTCAAAATGAGTACATCTTGGTCATCAAATGTGTGTCCTTTGTCCTTCAAATGAAGGAACACTGCTGATTGTGGTCCTGAGCTATTGCCCCTGCTGTGCTATGCCATTCTCCTGTTTAGTGGCTGTTTGGTTTCTCCAATGTAGAGCTCCGAACACTCCTCTTTGCATTGGACCACATATACTATATTGCTCCTGTTGTATTTTGGTGTCCAGTCTTTTGGGTGGACGAGTCTCTGCCTTAGTGTGTTTGTGGATTTATATATATATAAACATAGGCTGCAATTCAAATGCCACAAAATGGTAGTGTACATATTGCATAATACAAGCTTTACATTCATTTGAGTTCTTCCAGGTATCCAGTGCAGGTACATTGGATGTCCCATGGTGTCAGTCCTGGCTCCGTGCTGTTAGAACATCTATACTGGATAGCTTTCCTCATTCACTGGAGCCAAACCTTACTTATATTTGATCAAATATCAATACCTGTAAATTCTGTTATTTGGGGAGATTACTGAATTGTTAATACTGCTAGTCTTTCTGTCTGAATATCTAGCTATCTACATTTGCACAGAGAAGTGTTTTATGTCTCAGCTTTATATATTCAACACATCTCTTATATCTTAGATTAATTATAAGGATACCTACCATTACCTGAAAGCATGGGCTATAATATTTATCCTTCATTTTAAGCAATGTCTTTGTGCAGCATTTGATTGCAGTTTGCTAGAATGCTCTGATATCTATAAGTTCTCTAATTCTGGAACTGATGTTCCACAGAACTTCGTAAGCTCTCCAAATGTGCCCTCAGCCAAATAGAATAATCATTCTGCATTAAAGACTTGCTGTTAGCTGAACTGAAAAACCAAGTACTTTGTGCGTTCCAATGCAAACCAGCCTGCTTGATCTTCCACTGAGATAAATTACTGCTAAGGACTCATCCCACGCTTTCTGCCTAAGGTGATTATGCTGTTTCATCTTAACCAGGAAGTATTACTACTTTTTCTCTTTAGCCCCCTACATGCTAATGTCAAAAGAACAGTTTTATACACTTGATATGTTGTTGGAAATACTTTTCTTTTATATCAGTCTTACAAAGGAGGTTGGACTCGATGGCCTTAGAGGCCCTTTCCAGCTCCATTATTCTTTCATTATTCTCTCAAAATAGCAGGAAGATGTACCAGATGAGTTTAGTCTGGAAACTTCAGTAAGCCTTTGTACGGCAGGTAACCAACAACCACGTCATATGTTGCCTGGTTTTGCTGCTGAGCACACATTGCATAGGAAGTGGAAGCCAATCTCTGCTCATTAATTTATCTACTCATATAATGTGCATGGTTATAACACTGGACAGCCTGCAAAACCCCTTGTTCTTACATCTAGACCATAACAGAGATGATAATTAAATGGAGTATGTAATTAACTCTGTATTTGGTGTTAGAGAACAAGCACACACATGCATAACAAAACCAGCGAGAGCTTTTTCTGCACCTGGAAAACAGCCTGGAGATATAGAGAAGAAGGGAGAACAAGCTGCAGTCCTTGAGACAGAAGAAAAAATGTTCGCCACTTCTGCTTGAAAGCATTAGACCATATTCATCCAAGTGCAATACTCTGTATAGAAACATCCTTTTTCCACTTGTTTCAGATGTTTTCTAAGATCAAGGACTTGTTTTGAAGCAACTCAGAAAGCAAAGGTTCTAACTTCACACCATTTTGTCTTTGAAGACCTCCTTCACCTGTTGGCTTCCCTTTCTACTCAAAATCTTAGTAAAAGGGTTCCTGGCAAAGGTTAGCAGGAAATTAGGTGACCGGGATCTGCCATAGGCTTTTAATGCACTTCAGTATAAATTCTGCTGCCAATCAGATGTGTCAAACTCTTTAAAGAAACACACAGTCAAAAGCTTTCAAGATGCTGCTGCCACATGTCTGACTTGGTGTGCATGGCAGGAACTTGGGTGCTGCTTTTTGTTGGATATGGGCTTGCACCAAGTTTTTGCTAACATGTTTAAGACTGCCACGAATCCGTCTAGACCAAGAAGAGGTCAGTTTCCTTCTGTTGCCTCATTGTCCACCATGGAGGGTTGTGTTAAAGTTATTCTTGAGTACTAAGCTTCTGTCATTTATTTTTTAAGTTGATCATTTCTGTATAAATGGGAACATGCGTGTGCTTTGCCCAATATTTTTAGAAGATTTCAATTTCTTGCCTTGGCAAAGGTTGAGGGCATGGGTTCTGCTTCGACCCATTTTGCAATTTCTTGCAACAGTAATAACTCTTTAGTAGTGGGACAAGCATTAATGTATTGCTTCCTTGATTCTCTTAAAGGACAGGTGTGAAGTCATTGTGAAGAAGAGGTATTTGAAGTTAGAAGAGATGAAAAAATGTATAGTTTATGTGGGATAAGCAGCAAAATACCTCTTTAAAGGATACTCCATCCCAGCCCCTCCTTTCTTGTCCTGTCTGTCTTTGTAGTGTTCTTTCTAATTATCCAGATCCCTTTTCTCTTCCAGCTTTTAAGGGATTAGAAGAGGGAGGGGGAGAGCTGAGCATCTGATCAAGTGAATGCTAGTCTACACAACATAAGGCAGAAGTGAGCAGTCAGAACACATGGCTTGGGTTTTCACCCTTCTGGGAGCCTTGAAGGTCTGTTGCCTTTGAATAGCATCTCTGAACCTGTGCCTGCATTCAGTGACTAGATGCAGATGAATGAATTCAGTCCAAAAAAAGAGTCTGTACAAGCAAATTGGTGGGCTGCAAAGACACATTTGAGGTGGGGACTGTTGCCCTTTCTCTCTATTAATTATGCTTCTTCCTCTCCATACGCCCCCTGCCCAACACTTAATTGTACTTGAAAAACCAAAGCTGGCTGCTGTCCTTTGTGCATTAGCAACTTCCGGACTGGACTGTAACACGCTTTATGTAGAGCTGTACATTATTTAAAAAATAGTCAGAAATTTCAACAAGTACAGATAATAATGGGAAATGGAGGTACGTATTGAGACACCAGCATGCTAGTGTGTTTCCAGGTGTTGTTTTTGATTGTTAAAGCTTAGGATTGATTTAAGGAATGGTTCATTTCATATGAACCACCTTAGCAATAAACAAGCACTTATTTATTTATTTATTTATTTATTTATTTAATCTATTTATTTATTTATTTATTTAATCTATTTAAAACATTTATGGTCTCCTTATATTGCAAGATCTTAGGATGGGTTACAAAGCCATATAAAACCATAAATTATTTAAAACAATTTAAAATTAAGAAAATTAAAACCATTGCATTAAAACCTGCACAGACTAATATCCTCAGCCCCCAAAGGCTCTACATAAGCATGTTTTAACCTGGTGCCAAAATGAGTTGTTTGAAGTCATACATACATATATATATATGCATACTATTTTTCTTGCATATTTGAGGCCGTCTATCACTGCATTATAAATAATTAGGTAATAGTTTCCTTATAAATCTGGCTTTAAATACTTAAATTAAGCCATTTTGTTTATAAAACTTGTATAGTGATATCTGCATGGGAGGATAATATTTAGAGCAGAGATTACATGCTAATTTGGAACCACAGCTTTCAGGGATTCCTCACTCCAACCTGAAGCTTCTTTTAATGTTATTTCTGATCAGAGATAAGAGCATTTAAAGTGCAGGAATAGACCTCTGGTGAAATCAGCTGAGATTTGTAGCCAAGCTCTGTTTTGAAGCCCAGGAACCTATTGCGTTGGTTCTGACCTCTAGATCAAAACGATATTGCACTGGGGCTTGGTTGTGAGCAAACATACATAATATTGATCTGCCTTCTGGACACATGGATCTTTGGGAAATGTCCCCATTGGTAAGAAGTACAGTTGAATTACGCTTCTCATACTGTTCTGGTTGCACCATCTGTTCCACATCTCTGCCTACTATTGGATAATAGCCACCAGGTTTCTTTTCAAATTGGAATTCAGCCTCCAGGTTTAATAAGCCCCTTAGAAAAAAATCTTCTAAGTAATCTGAACTACATTATAACATATGGACGCATACACACAATTAAAATTCTTATTTTCTTTGCTGTCTGATTTCAAGCTACTGTTTACAAATATTTTTTTCGACCGTAAGGGATGGCATTCAAGTATTCCTCAACTGGTTGCTGTGAAGAGGCAGGCATGCATATCTCCATATTATAAAATAATTTTATTTTGTATTATAAGGAATTTGAATATTATCTGCAAGGAACGTAACAAAGGATATGTAGGAGCAATGCAAATAGCAATAGGCAGGCATTTTGGGGGGAAAATTATAATTCTGATAAACGTTTTAAATAAATAAAGATAAATAAAAATGAGAAAGCCATTTATTTTGTAGGAAATGTTATCAAAAATAACGTATGGTACTAACATTAATGGTTTTGAAAATGCAACGGTGCTGAATATTGTGCTTTAAATCACAGTATGCAAATGTATCCTATGGTATCCCTGACTTTATTTAGAATATGGTTATGAAACTGCAGAATGAAATCTATTTTCCACTCAAACTGATGTACTTCAGAATTCTGTAGACAAAAGAAAACCCACAACAATTCATTGTTCTGTTTTTGCTTTGGGTGATTGGGGACAGGCATTGCATTCAGTATGGAAAAAGACCACCCAGTAACTCAGCATTGTGTTGAAAAGACAGCCGCATCTTCCATTGTTAAACAAGACATACAACTGAAAAGTGTAGCTCTCACATGCAGAAATGTATATGACATTTTTAAAAACAAGTTTCTGCTTTGACTCTGAAGCACAGTACATTTAAATTTGATAATAACATTGGGTTTGATGAAGCTTCTGCTCAACCCAGCAGTCTCACCCTTGCCCCTTCAGGTTGCTTACCAGTATCTTCCTCGTCCCACCATGGCTTCTCCATGTCAAGCATCTGAGCACATGGAGCTGGGCTTATTCAGGTTATGTCATCCTGCTCCAATGGCAAGTTCTGAAACAGGCCATCCCTCTAAAGAAAATAACCCTCCTGATCTTGATATTGTTATTAGAGATGGGGGTATTTGTATACAAATACGAATATCCCCCCACAGGTGGAGTTAACGAGGGTCCAGCCCCATGGGGCCGGACGGTCCACTCACGATTCCATCACTGCCGCATCCTTCATATTATATTTGTTTTGTTTCTCTATTTCTTAAAGTAAATTGCATTTTATTAACTGTTTATGACAAGAAAATTATCTGTGCTCAGTCTTAATTGAAAATAGTGTTACTAAGCTTTTGTGTTTAGTTTTAATTATAATTTATTTATTTTTTCCCCTAAGAGGGTTGTTATGTGATCTGATTTAAGAATTAACAACCTCCACAAAGTTCTGTGATTAGCAATCCTCCTCAGGTCTTTCAGATGAAAAACTGAGGCTCTTTTATTGAGTGGAACCATCCATTTTCCTATAGATTTTCACTTTTCCCAGCATTGTTGTCTTTTCCTGTGAGTCTTGCTTTCCTATTGTATATCAAAAATATGAGAGCCTCCGATTTAAGTGATGAAGTCATGGTAAAAGAGAAGTGTGAACCAAAAAGGGTCATGATGTCAAGAATTAGAGAGCTATTGGTCTATTCTGCAGAAGAGAAATAAAGTATTTGGATAAAAGCTGCTGAATATGTTGAACAGAACTGGGACATATGCTGGCATACTCAGGAGAGTTGGCAAGAGCATCCATAATCTAGTACTTGCACTTTGACATGAGGAGGATGTATGTTTCTGGATTTACGAGAAGACAAATAGGGACAAGGCAGGAATTGGACCATGCTACACCATGGAAATAATCAAAAAGAGGAATCGTGTTAATAGCCACAAGACATCAAGCAGAATTATTGTTGGATACATATGAGAGAATCAATGCATCCTTAAGAGGAAATACTGAGTGTGTATTTCCCTGAGTTCAGTGAAAGATCCTGTGCATCTGGAAGAATTGAAAAGAAACAGTTATGTGATCCATGTGAAGAATCCAAAGACAGGATTGACTAATACCTTCATTTAACTGCGAGCATGTCATAAAAGGGCAAAAAAAGTTCACAGTCTATAGGATTCCTCGTCAGGGTAGGCATCAGAGAACTAGACAGCAGGGAGCCGCCCCTTATCATGGCTAGATGCTAAAGCTGCAGGGTCTGTATCTAAAGTAAAATTACAAGAGAGAAAACACCAAATGTGAAAAAATCTTTTTCAGGTGTTATGCTCTCAGGATTCACTTGAATCAGAGATCTACCAGTCACTCAGAGAATTCTCCATTGCCTTTTACTGAAGCACAAGGGAGTAGAAGCACCAAGAAACATGGTAATCCCCATGGCAGAAAAGGTGGAAGTTAAATTTCAGTCACACACCAAGCAAAGTATTTTCCACAGCAAAATGGAAAACAAACACAGCTAGTTTGTTTATGGATGGATTGTATGCTTAGCTCAATGTGCTATAGACGCAGTTCCTTTATTTATATCACTGTTTATTTTTTTAAATTACCTTTGTGTGTCTTGCCAAGAATATGTGAGGGATTCATATTCTTCCCTCAAGTGTAAAATAGTTCATATTTGTACTTGCAGTGTGCTAGCTTGGTCTTTATATTTTGCTTTGGGCACTGGGTTGATCACGTACAGTCATAAAGTAAGAGTGCACAGCATAGCAGTGGTGGAAGTCGTTTGTGTACACCTTACTTTACATTTGCTGTCTTATTAGCATACTTTAAAGCATTGTAAAAATTTACTGATGTTTGTTGACACTTTACAGGGTTTTTGCATCGGTTTCTGGAAGCTTGCAGTAGTGAGGCCTTTTTCCGTACTTGTTCAGTACTGCTTCGGAACCCTAAACTAGATATTCAGATACTGGAAAAGCTCAGCATTTTACTACAGAAACTCTCAAAAATTAAGTAAGTGTTCTCTTCTTTGAAGGCATATTGCAGCTTTACCTTTTTATCCAACCCTGACCCCTCGTTTGCTTTCTTTCTGAGGGCAAATCAGACTGTAGGTCGTGTAGGAGAATTTGGGGGTAAAGCTGATACAAAACAGACATGTAGGTTGCAGACAGCAGGTGAAATCAATCAGGACAGGTCCGGCTTGAAAGAGGCAAAGGACCCAAGTTGACCTTGCTGCCAACCAGTCAGACACTATATTCTTGCTTCCTTTGAATAAGATTCTGTCAATATCTGTTCAGATTAAGGCTCTCCAGTCCCCTTTCTACAAGAGCCCCATATCCCTTCCCCTAATACTCTCCTACAATGGAGGAACCGTCTGTAGTCTCATGCAGTGGGGCGATGGGAGGGGAAAAGGGGGTGAATGCATAGACCTCCTTTCTGCTGATGCTCAAACAGATGTGTTTGGCTAAAGAAGGCCGTGAAGTTTCAGTGTCTCTAGGTCAGCTTGCATTTTCAAAGCTGAGAGAAGATAATGAGCACTCCACAAATATTAGTTCGTTATCGAGAAGTGTTGGGATTTGTCTCCCATCCATTTCCTTAAAGTTGCATTCTTGAAATGCTTAAGACTATGTGTTTCTCAACACAATTAAAGTTAAGTTTATAAAGTTATGCAAAAACACTTTTTTTGCTAGTTTCTGAGAGAGAGAAAAAAGTTCTTATGGAGTCAACAAGCTCTCAGGATTTTTTAAAATAGTTTTTATTTTCTCATATTAACCCACAGGGACAATAATTTGGTTTATGCCCCTAAGTAGCTTGTTACATTTTTTAGAATTGGAACAAATTAGTTGTGATCTCTGCTTGAAAATAACAGCTGTAAATGAGAAATCTTGAGACTTTCAAATTTAAAGACTGAGAAGTAGTTGAAATAAATATTGTTTTAATTTACTTTTTCCAGGCAGTGTTGCCTATAACCTGTTTTTAAGCAAAGTATAAAACTTGTGTTTACCTTCAGTGATGTTCTAAAGAAGAAACACAGTTATAATGAATTCTTGTTCTATTTTTTAGGACTGTCTTTTTTTTTCTCCCGTCACTTTCTATAATAATTATAAATGCTAAAGTTATGCCATTGTTTCATAATTTAAAGCTTGTATTGTGTAACAGTACTCCCTGCAGTTATTCACTAGCCATTAAGTTAATCTTCCAAAACTGCATGACATTAAAAATAACTAAATAACTAAACAGTAGATAACCCAAAGTGGCAATTCCCCCCCCCCCCCCAGCAATTTGTTATGCTCTTCAGAAAGTGTGCTATTGACACCATACCATCCTGTAGGGCAGCGGTTCCCAGCCTTTGGTCCCCAGATATTTTTGGTCGTCACCATTTAGAAGCCCCATCCATTCTGTGAGCTGTAGTCTGAACAATGCTGGAGGGTTCAAGACAGGAAACAACGTCTACAGAGCAGTCAAACAGGTGTTTCGTCAGTGTATAACATTCTTGGAAAATGTTTTACAGGAGTAACAAGAAGCTATTTGAACTCTTTACCCTTCACTTGATGATTCAAGAACTACAGAGGACAACACATCCAGATCATGCATTTTTATGTATTAATCTCAACTCAATCCTCTTCAATTTGGGTTTGACAAAAAACAGCCTTTTTACAAATAGTCTAAATGCAAGCCCAGAATAATATGTGTTGTGTTAAGGTGTGTTTCTTCAGCTTATTCATTCTTGATACATAAATTAGCCAGGGGGAAGGGAGGAATAGATTGCCACAATGGATATCCTTTTTTGCACCAATAGATTTCTTGGATCAGTGGAATCTTGTCAAAGAGAGATTGACTTTTTTTTAAAGGAAATTACTCCTCCCTCCCCCACATTTGTGTAATTATTGTAGTAACTGGATAAGAAGCATCTTGAACCAGAGTTACCTGCATGTGCCCATGCCCACCCCCGAGCTGTGACTAAAGATGAATCCACCTGATCACTTATTCATCCAATAAAGCAATAGTGATTACATTATTCGGTCACTTTGTTCCTGGACCTTGATGCACTGTGGACAGTGAGGCCCCACCGTTGAAAAATCCTTCAACAGTAAATAAGAGGATGACTCACTCTGTGACCAATGAGAACCTTTGGTTAACCTCTCCCCCCCTTTTTAAAAAAAAATTTTTTTTTTTAAATTTGCTGAGGAAAATGACCAGCAGCTGGGATAAAAGCCTCCAAGCAAAAAAAATGATATGGTCTGTTTTGGGAAGTATTGTCTTCCCAAGAGCACAAGGAGAAAACATAACAGAATCTTCTGTAATTATATAGGTCTCTGGAATATCTGAACTGTAATACAACCCTCAAAAGTTCTCATTGAATTCTCCTTTATTTTCAAAGCCAGTTTGTTTTCTACAAGAATTTGTTTGTTTGCTCATTTTTTTTTATGTGAGGAAAAAGCGCCTATTACTGAAGTCAGTCTTGAAAGAACTTAGCACTGATTAACTGTTTGACCAAAGCCTTCTGTTCTGTCGTTGCCTCACTATTCATAGGCATAATTCAGATTTTCTTCTTGATATACGTATATTTACTGACTGTCACCTTGTCTTAATAATCACTGTTTATTCCAAAGGGTCAGATAGACAGATATAGATACGAGGCTGAAATTAGATTGTCTGTTTCACGAATAAGGGCTCCTTCTGTTCGCAAAGGACATTAAATTCCAGCACAGATTCCATTTTCTCCCCTTTGCTAATTTCTTCTTCCTGTGCAATCCATTGTGTGCAACCTCTCATGTTGTTTCAGATTGTCCCTGCTTGGAAAGCACAGGGGATTGGAGGGGGACAAAAGAGCCAAAGATTGGTTCCTCAGTATTTAACAGCAGAACCAAAAGTGGAGAACTGCTCTGGTTTCCATGGTTTTTTTCCCTTTACTTATGTACTATGTATCTGTTATATCAGAGAGACAAGTGCCCAGCTATTGATAAATCAATCATTCTTACAGTACTTGAGAACTCTATAATATTGTCCTGTTAACCTTATTATCAGCTGTTACTGCTAAGCTGTATGTTTGAAAACACAATTACTGTTTGAACTGTAGGCCTATATTTGATTCAACCTATCTTGAGCGGCCAATGAATCTCAGACAGACATTTCATGTGGTCACCTTTTGGAATTGGCAACATCAGGCAGGCTGATGAAACTAAAACTTTTGGGTACAAAATTCAGTATGTTGTCTCTTCTGAAACTCCATAAATTATTTCTTACAGCTGTCCCTAAACTGTCCCTGAAACTTCATAATCAGGATATTTCCCAAAGGATGAAAAGCATCACTTTTCATTTTTTTTCTCAAGATAGTCCACATGTTTCCAGTCAGTACCTTTTTCAGTAATCGTGGGGGGGAAAATAAACTGGCACCACAAATCACTATAAAAACAATGGGGCTGGGTGGAGACTTTTCCAGGGATAAAGAAGAGATTACTGGGGAAATTATTTCTTTGAGTTGGCCAATGATGGCTAGCCTGTACTTGGAACTGCCTAGGAATTCTGTACCTTAAAGCACTTGCCTTTTTCTGATCTGGAGATGCTATGGGACAGTTAAACACTTCTCCAGATGTTTTCTAGACATTTGCAACCAAAGAAAGGTTAGGTCACTTCCATGCTTCGTCTGCAAAACCTCATCACTTTCTTTAAACTCATCACATCAGTCCCATCCTATCAAGTCCTAGGCTTTATAGGGGTAAAGCAAATACTCTTGAATTTGGCAGTTTACGTTATAGAATTGTTAGAGTGGGAAACCTATAGATGAGGCATGAGGGATGTCTGGTTATTTTTCCACTTTATGAACTTGTGCGTTTCTTTTTAACAATTCCTTTGTTGGTGTGAACGCAGATTAATTTTTCCATTTTTTTATATTTTATGGAGCTGGTGGATATAGTTATGAATTAAACTTAACCATGCCACCCACCCTCTAAAACAGAGGTGCAGAGGCATTGCTTCTATATTGCAAACATACAGCTTGGGACAAAGCACAGTAGAATGAACAATACAGTGATTGGAACATGAATGTGTTTTTAATAAAATGCTTAGTATCAAACGTTACGGCAGAGAGGCATTTCTGAGACCTCATTTTAGTGGCTTTTATCTACTGTTTGTGTTTATGATACAATTCTTATTTACCGTGGACATCAGTGCAAGTTATAACACAACTGCTGAAGTCATGATGCTTAGCATAAGAAAATCCATAACTCTGCTGTGATTTTTGGGTGGGTGGGGGGACTCTATATTTACTTATTTCGTTAATTTTTACAGAAAGAAGCATGCATTAATTCAAGAAATGAAGTAGAGCCATTATGGTAGAGAGAGAGAGAGAGCCTTTCCGCCTTCTGCCCTCTTGCTCCAGTTATTTTCCTCTCCATCTGACACTTTGATTTGCTTCACCTGCTCTACTGCCCTGTTCCTGCCCATATTGGACAGGAGGAAACAAAACTTTAGGCAGTAATAGAGCTAAGAAAGGTTTGCTTTTGGAACACCTCCTCCAGAGTGTGTTAGCAGGATTCTGTGAGCTATTATAAAAAAGGAAAAAAAGTAAACTTTTCCAAAATGTATCCCTTACACAGCTAGTTTGGCCCAGCTGTGCTGTTTACATATCCATCTGAGTCCAGCAGTAACTGATAAATTACAGTATACCTCTCTTGAGCCCACTTGCACTGGGTTTAGTGGACCCTGACTCTAGTGTGGGAAGCCAAAGCATATTGCGTGGGGCACTGCCCCCATTCCATTTCTTTTCTTTCCTAACTCTGGCTTAATTGAATAATTGGAATGTAATGAGAACTAAGAACTGGCTGTTGTGACTAGAGATGGGGACGAATATAAAAACGGATCGGCTTTTTCGATGGAAATAGCCTATTCGTTAAATATTCATCCCTTCATATTCGTGGGTTCCAGAGACCCCCACGAATACGAAGGGATGAATATTTATCCGTTTTTATTCTTCCTTTGTATTACCAAAAAAACCATAAACATTCTTCCTACCGGCCACTGATCAGCTGATCGGCGGCCGATAGGCAGGCAGCCACCCCCACAGCCTACCCTCCCACCCCCTTCCTCTCCCTACCTTAGCCCACACGCCCACTGACACCCCCTCACCTTAATCACCGCTGCTGAAGTCTCCATCTGGCCTCCCAGCCACGGCATGTAAAAAGGGAGACCAGCTGCCCTTTGCAAAGATGGCGGCTGCGGCTTCATTTAGGGTAGGGAAGCTGCAGCTGCCATATTTGCAAAGGGCAGCCTGGATTCCCTTAATCCAGGTAGGGAGAGGAAGGGGTGGGGGTAGGTTGTGGGGGTGGCTGGCTGCCTATTGGCTGCCGATCAGGTGATTGGCGGCCGGTAGGCAGAATTTTTTGTTTTGTTTTTTAAATAGGAAGGAGGTGTCAGCGGGGGGGTGGCAACGGGGGGTGGGGTGTTTTTTTAAATAACCCCCCCACAAATTGTTGCTTCATGGGGGCAGCTTCGTGAGTCGTCAAATTTTGACAACTCACGAAGCGAGACGACTCGCCAAAATGGTGAGTCGTCCCCATCTCTAGTTGTGACTATATGATGACTAGATGGGTTTCTGGAAATTCTGTCACTTGGATTTGGAAGAAATATCATCAGCTCATTTCCCTAACTTCTTTGCTCAAGGGCATCTCTCAGTGTGATAGATGGAAATATATTCTGCAGAGATAAAAGGGATCCAGTCTTGTTTCTTCTAACACCTACATTCCTTGTCCTTGTTCAGCCTCGTCCTCTTGCTCCAGCCCCTTCAACTTTTTCCACACAACCAATTCCATAACCATCCAGTTGCCACTTCCACTATCAGCCAGTTAAGTAAGTAAAGGATCATGATTGCCTAAACCGTGAAGGAAATACACTTATTACCGCTCCTAAGATAGCACTGAAATATAGAAATGCTTCAGATATGGCAAATCTGCTATACATTGAAAAACATACCACTATTATGCAAACGTTGCAGGCAGCAATATTTTAAGATCAGAAAGGTGATTTGTGAAACATCCTCATAATTTCATTGTGCCTTGTGATTTATTTTTCTGTTTGAGGTATGGCAGGTACAAACAGTAGATGTCATCTGCAGTTTATTAAAAAAAGGTGCTTCTATGTATTACCACTTCCTGTTTTCTGATGTGTGTTACAGTCTTTTTTTCAAACACTTTGTAATCATTAATAGCACTGTGCTTCAAAGGGAGTATGAAGGGCACCTGAGCCACGGGTATCAATTTCAGAAGGAACTGGTTTCCTGTTCAGAACATGTTCCTACTTGGCCATTTGTGGTTGCGTCCTGAACAGAAGGTCCTTTGATTCTTAAAAGTTTAAGAATTACTTTTTAATTTTTTAATATTTATAGCAGTGTTTTGAAATCTTTTAGATCATGGTAGAGCACATCTGGCTTCACCTCACATTAAAATATTAAAACTCTGTATTGTAAGTTGGCAATTGTGGGCACTAGTAGATATTTCCTGCATTATTTCTCTCTTCTTTCATTTGACCATAGCAAGTCATCAATATTTCTTCACACCATCCAGTGAAGGACATGCTAGCTTTTAGCTTTCCTCATGTAACTGGAGATGCCAATGAAAGTCTTGCTAGATAAAATGGCTCTTTGGCCATTTTCAGGGGATATCTTGCTGCAGCCCTATGTGCCACAGTGTCCCTTCTGCTCATTGTGGTATAGGGGCCAGCATCCTTATTTTGCGCTCTTCATTCTAGATCTGCAACAAACTAAACATTACCTTTATTTGAAATCACAGTTGATTCTAGAATTTGCACCAGAGTTTAGACAAGCCATTTAAACAATCATAATTGATACTTAACCATTTGATTTTAGGTATTGTTTCATTTCCCCTTTTTACATTTTCACAAAATGCGTTCAAACAAGGAATTAATGGGAAAAGTTTTAGCAGATGCATTTAAGTGAAAGTTCAAAAATAAGCCCTTGGCAACAGTTCTCCCTGCCTCAAGAACTTTCATTCATAGTTCGTGTCAGTGTTCTGTATGGTTTAATTTATCAGATCAAATTAAAGAAGAGCTGTGAGCTAAACTCATAATTCATAGCTGTCACAGTGTAGGCTTTCTAAGCGGAGTAGCTTTTCTCACCCTTAGGATCTGATTTGTTCAGGAAAGTGAAGCAGATCCTTTCATCTTATCTTCAGAGTTTGCTTGGGCAGAGAGTTTCTGACATTTTGGTGAGTTATGTAGACTATAATTTTTCTCCATGTGGATGTGGCAATAAGATTGGGACACAAATGTTCCTCTCAGCCAGAAGAGATGGTAGGAAATTGTTAAATGGGCAGTATAGGTCACACGCTTCCCTAGATAAGAAATCCCATTTCAAAGAGTTGAAAGTAGATACAGATTAGCTTCTTAAATTTACTTATTCCCCTGCCCTAAATTGGGTTTGCTATTAAACTATGTGTAATCTTTATATATTATTTCATTAAGCTTTTAGGACCTGAACTTCTCAAATATTTTAAATTTATTTTTCCCAACCCCACATTTTGATTAAAGCCATCCTCAACTGTGCCACAGAGATTCTTTTTGGAGTAAGTGGTTCTTAGGGGTGGTGAGCTAGTCATGTATTTATATGGCGGAGGGAGATGATTCCCCAGTCTGAGTGCTCCTTCATAACGTAGCATTCCCTGGAAAAAGCAGAAAATAGAATACAGCTAAAGCAAAAGAAAACACCTCCTGATCCACTGTTTGTGAGAACCAGATGTTCAGAGAAGTAATTCCGAGACCATATTCATGATGGAGACAATCAGGAACTCTATTATATTTGGAGTGTGTGACAAGTGACCCATTGACTTCCAGCCTTAAGAAGCATGTATGTCCAAATCAACATCTTGAATTGAACCCAAGAAATAAAGGAGGTGGACTAGCTGGAATACAGATGTACTGTGTTCGCCCCTGCTTTGAGGCTAGCCACTCTGTCAACTCCAGTTTAAGCTGCCAAAGGGTGGCTAAGGTTTCAGAAACATTAATGCCAATTGATAGGTTTTTTGAGTAGCCCTTTGGGAGACAGTGGTAGAGAGTTAGAACAAGATCCTCTTTAGGGTTCCACCAGCTCTTCAGTGATTGTGACAAAGCCATACAATTCAGTAGTGTAGTAAGGCCAAAAGAACTCTGAACCTTTCACTTTAAAACAAGATGTGGGAGGATTTGGCACCTTTGGTTTGAAGCCAATTAGTGCTTCCAGTAAGCATTTGGAAATGTGAATTAGTTTCAAAACAAAGCACCCATTGCATGCCTTATTTTAAAAAGAACATTCTTTGTTTTGCTACCTTATCAACCCACCACTTTCTGCCATCGCCCTGACATCAAATTTTAGGAGTGTGGCCAAGGTGAGGTTGAAGATGGCCAGTTAGGCACATGTAGTCTGCAGCTCATGCGCTGTCTATCTCAGGGTTAGACTCCTAGACTAAGACCCATGTTCAAATCACCCCTTATCCATGGAGCTCACATTGTGAGCATGTGACAGCCACTATGTATCTCACAAGATTGTTGTGAGGCTAAAGATAGGGATCATGACAAGTATATCTGGACAATTTAGACTTCAGATCTATCTTGTGCTAAATATACTAATTAAGCTTCAAGTTGTACAAGTTCTAAATTTCTTTTAAGTGAAGACAGTTGTGTTTTTGAGGAAAAAGAAGAATTTCAGGCCTGAATTGTGTTTTGCTGAATAATTATCTTTGGGTGAACATGAATCTAGTAGAAGCGGATGTGTCTGAACTTAGGGTTTCTGGTTTTGAGACATACACATCTCTTTGTGGGTGGGCTAAGATAAAAATCAACTCAATAGGAAAGAAAAGCCATTCTGTTCCCAAGGAGAGAGTCATAATGCTGTATGGAATCCATTCAAAGAAACTTTTGTTTGTTTCAAGCCAATGAAAGCTAATTAAGTAACTTCTACATTTCACAGGGGTTTAGTGATTAGAGATAAATACATAATGGGAAGAACCACTTCTCAAGCAAAGGCAGCCACAGAGGAAGTGGGCACAGCTCCCATGGGTTATTTCTTTAACAAGAGTAACTTACTTCCTTTTATGATATGAGCATGGCAGCTTTTACTGACTGGCAAAGTACTAGTAGATTTAATCGGTACTTTTCCTGGTTACAAAAAAAAAAAAATTAAAAATCACCCCAGGAACAGAACAATGGTAACGAATTATATTAATCTGTTGAAAAGTGTGGTGCCAAATAGGATGTTTATTGCTTTCCCCTATATAGAGAGATGCCGCAAGCTTTCTATGTGGCACAGCGAATAAATGAGCATTTCCCCTTCCTTAAGACAAAGAGAGTCTGTAAGGGGATATTATAAGAACTACAGAGATAAACACTTGAATAACTTCGATTCCAACAAGCCTGAGCCAAAGATCCCCTACATCCTTATGAAAGGGCTTCTTTGAAATAACAGTTTGGACATGCAGAGAAAAACAAGGGGAAGAGCCCTAACAGGTAATAGTGGTGGTTTAAGTAGTGCCTCAGTACCTGTGTGAAATATGTCTAAAGCATAGGTTTTCAGTCTTGGTGTTGCACCTAGAAATCAAGCTTGCTTTCTTTAAGGTAGCACAACATCCAGCAGAACCCTCATCCACGGTTGGCACAGGGACATCTTGGGAAACAAGTAACAGGATTTTATAGACTTCTAATGTTTTTATGGGATAAATATATGGGATTTCATGGGATAAATTAAATTGGTTGTCTGGAGTTTTGGGGTTCAGTGCCACCAATATCTGGATGAACCCCAACTTCATCTCTGTTTTCTGTCTAACTCCAATGAAGCTGTTCTTGTTCTAAATTAATGTCTGGCATTGGTAATGGAGTGGATGGGGACAAACAGATTGAAAATCTAGACAAGACAAAGATCAGGGAACAAGGATTTAACTTGTGCTGGATTGGATTACACTCCCCCCTGAAATCTAGGTTTGCAGCTTGAGAATACTCCTGAATCCATCCTTGAACCTGGATGCCCAGGTATTCAGCCATGGCCATGAGGGCATTTGCACAGTTGCGCCCGTGCCCATTCCTTCAGACATCTGATTGACTACAGTGACGCATGCTTTAGTTACATCCTGTTTGGATTACTGCAATACACTCTTCATGGGGCTGCCTTTGAAGATTGTTTGGAAAATTCAGCCGGTGCAAAATACTGTAGTCAGTCTGTGACCGGCAGCACATAACTTCCCTGTTACAGCTGCTTCACTGACTGCTGGTCTGTTTCTGAATGCAGTTCAAAGCGTGGGTTCTGACCTATAAAGCTTTGTACCATTTGAGTCCAGGCTATCTGATGGGCTGTATTTCCCCAGAGAACCCTACTCAGGTCTTAAGATCTTCCAAGGAAGCTGTCCTCTCAGTCCCATCGCCCTTAAAGGTATAATTGGATACCCCAGAGGGGGCTTTCAAAGTGGCAACTCCCAGGTTGTGGCAGGCCTTTTCTTGTGAAGCTAGGCTGACACCCTCTCTCCTGTGAAACAAGTGAAAACGTTTATTTTCAGACACACTTTTAATATCTAATTTTAATGTAAGTTAATGCCCTGTGATTGCTTTTTAAAAAAACATTCTTTTTAATGTCTTTATGTTTTAGTGTGTGTGTTTTTTAAGATGAGTGTTTTAATACTATGTTCAGGTTTTTTTTACTGGTTTAATTTATTTTAAATTCCTATTTGGTTTAACTATGTATGAGATGTTTTGAGTCTCTTACAAGGAAAAAGGCAGCATGAAAAGGAAAGGAAAGGGATACATACATGCCTGCACACATACATTCTAAGAATCAGAAAACTAAAAACTATTGACAGGACCATTAAAATTTGTTAATATCACATAGATGAATGACAGTGATTAACGGAGCATGTTGCAGTCATTCAGTTGGATGGAAGGGAAGGACAGAGTACTGTTTTGCTCTGGTTTCTGTCTCCAATGAAAGACAAGCAAGAAAGAAACAGGCTAGTCTTTGAGATGCATGCACCTCAGAAAATCTGCAATTCGCCTATAGAGGATTTTTTTTTTGCTCATCATAATGCAAGGCAAATGTTATTCTGTCCCTTTCCCCTTCCAGCAGCAGTAATTTTCTGGCTTTGAATAATCCTCCCTCTCATTCCATGCCTCCCAAAGGGTACACCAGGACAAAGGAGATCCTTAAGGATCCCCAAAATCTGGAGGGGAGCCCTATGAAGCCTTTTATTGAACCCAATAGGGCTGATAATGAGATGTTTGTAGTGAGGTGTAAAATGGCCCAATAGGATTTCAGCCACTGTCTTGGACAAAAACATGTAGTCAGACTTTAAATCTATAAAAGCTGCAAACAGGCCATTCCCATGACAGCCCATATACTTCTCTGCAAGGTGATTCAGTGCTATACAGTGGTCAAAAGTGGAGCGGTTCTTCCTAAAACTAGCCTGTTCGTTCCCTAAAATATCCTCCTCCTCAATCCATGTGATTAATCTGTTATTAAGATATCTAGCGTAGAGCTTGCCCACTATTGACAGAAGGCTAATTGGTCTATAATTTGAGGGTTTGTCTTTGTTCCCCTTCTTATAGATTGGTATCACTATTGCCTCTAACCAGGAGTATGGAATTTGCCCGGTGTTATTAATGAATGTAAATAGATGAGATAAAAGGGGGGGCCACCAGTCTACATTGGTCTTTAAAGACTCTGCTGGTATTAGATCGGCTCCCGGTGCCTTCCCTGATTTTAGGCAAGCTATTAATGGCCTTAGTATTTCATTTTCGGTTGCTGGGTCCCAGTTTGGCAATTTGTTTAGATCTAAGGATATGATGTTAACAGTTTGTGAGGGTTTAGTTTCCTCAAATATTTTGGTGAAGTACTGTTCCCATATATTCGCTGGGATACTACAGCAAGCTGATCCTGTTTGAGCGCCTAGCGCTCCAGAGACCAAGGCCCAGAATAGCTTAGAATCTTTGTTTAGATTTAAAGTCTGCCTTCGACTCAATACCCAGAGGAAATTTATGGGGAAAACTCTACTCTTCCTCGATTGATAAGAGGCTATTATATCTTATCAGAAGCCTCTACCAACAGACCACAATTAGGGTGAGATGTGGAGTCGATGGGAATCTATCAAACCCCATTCAGGCAGAGAGAGGGGTTCGCCAAGGTTGTATTCTGGCGCCTACATTATTTAATCTGTACCTAAATGACCTCCCTAAAAGCTGCACAGCACCTGAATTTCACCCCCCGAAACTGGCTAAAATCAATGTGCCCTTACTACTATACGCAGATGACGCAGTTATCATGTCACTATCGGAAGTTGGTCTTAAACGAATTCTACTTGCATTTATGAGTTACTGCAGGAACAACCTATTAACAATTAACTTCGAGAAAACCATAATAATGGTTTTCTCTAGGCATAGTAAAGTTAAAGAATGGGTTATTGAGGGCCAGCGTATAGAGCAAGTTAAAACATTTAAATACTTGGGAATTGTCTTCTCACGTACCCTCTCCTGGTCTCACCATAGACAAGCAGCAGTGCAGGTGGCTAATAATACAAGCAAAGTTCTTAGGCGATACCACTATGTCCAGGGTGGGCAGTTCATCCCTGCTGCTCTACAGATAGTTAAGTACAAAATTCTTGCACAGCTCCTGTATGGTATTGCGATTTGGATAAATGGTTTCAATCCCTCAGTTGAAAGTGTCCTGTCAAACTCGCTGCAACTCCTATTCGCCATGCCAAGATGCGTCTCTTCAGCTGCCTTGCGTTTGGAGGCTGGCCTTCAATCGGTGGAATGTCAAGCTTGGTTGTATGCATTCCGATTCTGGTTGAAGGTGGTATATGGTCCCACAACCAGTGGGTATTTATACTATTTACAAAAAGATGTCTTTGCTAGCTCATGGCATAAGGGATTTACTGACAAATTACGTCTTTTAGGCTTCTCTATGGACTTCTTTCTGAGTCAGCCTTATGATAGTGCCAAGTCAATGCTTGTACAACGCATTAAAGACATAGATCTCCAGTATTCACTAGCATGTGCATACAGGACCTGCTCACCAATGTACTTTGGTTTAAATTTTAACTCTCAAGTTAGCAAATTATCTATATCGAATCACAGCACCAAGGTATCGTTTTGTCTTCTCAAGGGCTAGGTTTAATTGCTTTCCCTCAGCCTTGTTAAAAGGGCGCTTTAATAACATTCCTTATGGAGAAAGGATATGCCCCTGTGGGGAACAAACAGTTGAGTCCTTGACACACACCATTCTAGAATGTAGCTTATATAGGTCTGAACGTATCCGTTACCTCTACCCAATAATGTGTAAATGTACTAGTATACCTCCCACAGACTACCTGAAGTTTCTGCTGTCCGGAGAGAACCAATTAATAACACAGTTGGTGGCTAAATTTTTATTCTCAGTTTTAAGAATTCGCAAAATGTTATATTAAGACAACCACATGATTCAAGTTTTATACTGCTGATACGTTCTAACAACTTACTTATTCTGTATATCTTATATAATGTTTTTATCTTTGTATTTTTGGGTCTATGTATAAATTATACATACATACATGTAGTCAGAGTATTAAAGAGTGACAATTTGAAAGTACAGGCTGGGTACGGAACAAGAACATCATACTTCTGTGAGCAATCTCTGTGCACGGACCCACTTCTCAGTCTGAGGATTGTGACTTGAAGAAATCATTCAATTATTTAGTAAAACTTTTGAAAAATTGCAAAGTACTTTAGATTAATGTTCCAGATATATATGATTGTACAGTAGCTCATTGGTTTAGGTATCTAGCTGCAGAGCCAGAGGTTGGAAATTAAATTCCCCACTGTGCCTCTGCGAATGGAGCCAACCTGTGTAGCCTTGGGCAAGCTGCAGAGTCCCAGGATGCCCCCAGAAGGGAATGGGAAACCACTTCTGAGTATTCTCTACCAGGAAAACCCTGGAAGGGGTTGCTATAAGTCAGAGTCAACTTGACAGCATGGTTTTATTTTTTATTTTTTAAAACTTTCCTTGGGAGAGGGTTTTTTTTTGTTTTGTTTTTTGGTGTGGTAATACAATGAACATACACACTTTTAAAGGTCATCTCTCTGTATTCAGTTTAGCATACACTGAACAGAAAGTCCTACCAGGGCAAACGCTGCTGTTGCAAAGAGAAGGTGGGATTTCTTAATGGAAATCGCCTCTTGCAGAAAAGCAACATTTGCACAAGCAAGGATTGGTGCTCCAGGTAACCTCCATTGGATGATGGTAATCAAATTTTTAGACAATATCCACAGTTTAGAAAAAGCTCTATCTCTTTTTGGCTACAGCCCTCGGAATCCCCCATCCAGCATGGCTGCTGGGTGTACTGAGTGGAATGTAGTGACCTTTCCTATCTCTAGAGCTTCCAGAGAGAAAGGCGCAGCCACCTCCTCCACGCCTCACAGGAAAGCCTGTGCCTTCTCCTCCTCCCCCCTTTCCAATGTTCTAGAAAAAGGATGAAGACATAGGAACTGAAGTGGGTGGGCAGCTCTGGAGCTTTAGGGCTCCTGATTCCCCTACCATGTCATGTTCCCTCAGACACAGGGAAAGGTTGAGATCGGCTTGTTCTTGGAGTCAAAGACTTTGGGATGAAGGGGAGGTAGAAGATTAGACTTGGTAAAAACACTTGACAGAACAGATTTCTTCACATGGTCCCCACCTCTCATTCCTTTGGCATCTATCCTCTTTTTCTTGGATTTGGGAAGTCCCATAATGTAAAACCAGCACTCCGCTTTGGAGTGCAGGTGCTAAGATAGTTTTTAAAAGGAAAAAAAGAAGAAGAAGTAAGATTCAGGCTGAAAAGGGGAACATGGCAGGACCACACAAAATAAGCCAAGAGGGTGGGGAGGGAGAAAAGGGCACAAGAACTCATCAAAAAGTAAGTGTTCAAACCTGCATATATAGGGGTAAGGGGAACACACTCAGGAGAAGGACAAATCCTGGTAAGGTCCATGCTTGACGGAGAACCTACATCTGAAGCACTAAGAGCCTTTAGTGTAGAGACAGAGGTTCAGAACGTAACCACACGAATATTTTCCTGTATGTGCCTGTAGAACTTCTTTCTAAATAGCAACTTGTGGTGTAATTCTAGTGCATTGTTCCACACACAATCAGGATGGTGAAGATCGAGGCAACCTCAGGAAGGAGCAAAGTGTTTTTTTGCGGCAGCCTGAGACTGTGGCAAACTTTCCATCAGAAGTATATCTTTAAGGATTCTTAAAACATTAGCAAGTCCTACTTGTTCCAACAGATGTCTAGGAGCTGCTGCTTGAGGAACTGGTAATTTAAAACTGGATGTTTTGTGCTTGCAGTGTGAATTGATGTTTTATATTAATATTTTGGGAGGCCACAACTGTCTAAAAGCCTTAGGATATAAATGTTTCAAATTAACAAAATAGCATGGCATGATGGTGATTGCTGTTCAGGGTGGGGAAAATTCTCACTGGGAACTAATGTTGTCACAAACTCTGGTCATATCCAGTGAAGCACTTTGGATTCTGGGCATTGTACACAAGAGTTTGAAACTGGCTTAGTGCTGGATGAGATGGTAAAAAAATGATGTAAACACATAAGTATATTGATTACAATGTATTTTAAAAAAAAACACCAGTGTGTGTTTCACTGCTTTATCTTATTAGCTTATTTATTTGTTCATAATGTACAATAATAATAAGTTATATATACAGAATTACACAAAATTGTTACAATAATAAAAGTATTTTTGGCGAGAAATGAAAAATTAGACCTGCTTTATTATTATTATATTTTATAACATGATAAAAAGCTTGTCTGTATGCTAAATGAAATAAAGCTAAATGGTCCTGTGTTCACATTGCTGCTATTGATTTCCTGCCTTGATGTTTCCCAGGTCTTGATGAACAGAAATAATTACTATACAATTTTTTTTCTTTCTCTGTAAAGTAGAGGAACAGTCACTGACACACAGTAAATGACTACCTCACTTTTTAGTTGTAGAAAAACATTCAAAGAGGACAATGGAGGTGGGAGAGAAGCACAGAACCACATCACAAACAACTGAAATTCCTGCATATTTTGTTTTAATTTCACAATTCTATTCTGCCAGCAGAAAGAGATCTGTGCTTCTGGATTTCCCCAACCAGTAGAACAAAGCAGGACTGAGGATCAAGATACAATACTCAACACTGTTCATAAGATTACTATACTGCATTTATAAGTCCAACTGTCTTTCTCCTCTGAATAATTATAAAACTGAAGGGAACAACGTCGGTTCTTGAGCATGGCAATGGTTGCATGGCCTTCTGCTACATGACCCATTTCTGGATCAGGGCCTGTGCAATCCAAAACAAAGCTTCAGAATTTGCAAACACTGTTCTCCACACAAGGAGGAACCATCCTCATGCCCCATAGGGCTCAGAACTGTTCTGTGCCTCCAGCAGAACACCAAAGCTGGACAGGAAGGGAAAGGGTTACTTAAAGGAGGGGTCCCCAACCCCCAGTCCGTGGCCCAGTGCCAGTCCGTGGCCTGGGCCGGATTGGGCCGCGAAGACAGATCTCCCACCCACCCTGCACGCATTTCCCCCCGCACAGCCCCTTTGCACATGCGTGAGTGTGCGTGCGCCCCCCGCGATGGCCTTCGCGCATGTGCGCAAGTGCACGTGTGCTCCCCTCAAGCGCCCCGCCCCTTCGAGCACAGGGGGTGCCCTGCCTTCCCTGCACATGGATCCCATCCTCCCCCAACCAGTCCACGGTGTCAAAAAGGTTGGGGACCACTGAAAGTCTTAAAGGATACAAAAAGCTGCACTGGGGAAAAAAAAGACCTGCCATCAAATCTTATTTTAGCAAATGAATTACAGGTGATAAAGTTATTATTCAGAGGAAAATGGACATTTCAGAGATAGTAAAAAATATTTTAAACCTAGAGGATACAGGCCACCAGACTGGGCATCACACATAGACATATGCTAAATGAAAATATAAAATATTCATCACATAGACTCCATTAAGAGTAAAGTCTGTTTTCTATTGTCATTTGATTGCAGCTGAAGAGATAGGGAGGGGATAGCCCTGGTTATTGTTTTCAGGAATACGAGCTATAGTTTTTTGCTCAGTCATGCAACTTGTGATTTTTTTTTAAATGCTTGTAAAGTCATGGAATTTCTTTTAATAATAATAACTCACTAAAATCTTTCAACACGGCACTTTATGATGAACTGAACAGTAATTTAACAAACATGCTAATTAAACTACTACTGGCTCCTAAGCTCTGTAATTATGAGTTCACAAGGACTTCCTGCCAAGGAAAATAAGGAGTTTTTTTCTTTTTACCTAGGCACCAGTGGTGTGTTTCCATGGGATGCCAGTGCTTCCACAATAATCACCCACCCCCTGTCCCTTCTATAACACATCCTGCCCCCCAAAACTCTGAAAGACTGGGAAATCCTTTGGAGCAGACTTTCGGCACCCCAGAGGGCTGCAGCAGGAGGGAGAAAAGGGAAATGTTCCAGAGACAAGAGCGCCTCAATAGACCTTGGCCTTTGTTCGTGTGTTTGTTTTAATTTAAAATCAAGAGCATAATCTATCCTTTCATAGGCGCAAGGACTCCAATGAGAAGGAATTTTTGTAAGGATCAGGAGAGCTTATTTTCACTTTATCTCTCAGTGCACATATATGCTTGTGCATGTGAACAAACACTCCTCCATCTTATTCCTAAACTGGTCTAAGTACCCATTACTTGATTTTGGATGGAAGAGGAGGGATAATTTGCTCCTTTATGCCACTTCCCTACTCATGGTTTTTGTGCCATAAGTGTTAGACTGGATAATGTTCTACACTCAGTTGTTGCTGTATCCATTCCTGAAATCAAGCTTCTTAATGTTTCAGGCTTCCATAAGTGTTGCACCAATGCTGTACTTTAAAAAAAAAAGTGGGGGGAGGAAAAGAATTACTATGAAGTTGCAGTGAGGAATTTAAACCAATGGGATTGCATCTAGCATTTCAAATGCTATCTTAATGCAGCTACTTCACATTTTCTGCACTGAGGTCCACTGAGGAATTATTGGCAATCTATATCTGAAGATTCTGAGATATGTTCTGAAGGGAACAGTTAGTTCACAGAAGGCATAGATCAGATGGTTGATTTTCGTGATAACCCCTCAGACACATGCTTTAAATTCCCCTTCAGGTTCACATGCAAGGGGAAAACAAGTAATGGTGAACAAGTCAGCCCAGTACAAACATAACTTTAAAAAAAATTACAAGAACAAGCTTACATGAGCTTTGGGTTCTTGTATGTACTCTGGGAACTGGAGCTAATTAAAATAAACCAAATCAAATAATGGCTTCTTATTCATATTTGTTAACTGATCAAAATTAGAACAAACTTCAGTCCTCCAAATGATTCTTTCAAGTGCAGACTTCAGTCTCCTCAAGCAAAAAGGAGGATCATCAGGGTTCTTGAGATTCATTCCAGGTATTATCTTTCGGATCCTAAAATCTTGTTGCTTAGCATAGTAAGTCACACTAGAGTAGGTGAGGATTTAGTGAGTCAACTCCTCCATAAGTTCCATTGATTCAAATAGGCCTACTCTAGTTCCAATTTATTATACTAAAGTAAGTTGGTGGATTTGACTTCAGGCAGGTTCTTTCTTGGACCTTCAAGTCAGATCAAAGAAAAGAAAAGAAATCCTCCTCGTTGCTCCCTCCTGGTTCCTCCCTCTTCCAGCAGGAAGTTTTCTATTTTTTTTAATTGTAAGTGATTCAGCACATCTGCACTGCCCTAAAACAGTCTTTAAAAAAAAACTTTATCTGCCCTTCCATGGAAGAGCAGAGGAAGTGTTTAATATGCCAATATCCTGAAGTGGCTCTCTCCTTAAGTCACTTGATGAGATTAGAAATTCTAGTAGGAAGGGGTTGGACCAAATAGGGTCACTTGAAGACCTGTATACGATGTGGAGGTGAAGATCATGCCAAATGGCATCCTAGACCTTTACCTGGCCCAATTTAGCTCACACTATCGCTCTTCAAAAGAGCCTGTGTAGACAAGTCCTTTTTATGCTTAGGAACAGGATTCAGCCAATGAGGCTTATTCTCATCGATTACTATCTTAACAGTTCCTGTCATAGAGGTCGACAGAGCAGTTATTTTGGTTAATATGGCTCATGAGTTCAAATATTAATATACAGTATATAAAAACTGTTTCTTTTGGATATGGTGAAAGTGTATGTCAACAGATACTAATATTTTAAAATACTCTCCCTAAATTTCTTTACATTCACCAGAGCTGGACTCAATGATCCATAGGGTCCATTCCAGCTCTGCAGTTCTAAGATTATTATTCTTATTAAAATTGACTTGAGGGAAACACGTGCAAACAGCATTAATACATGCATTATAATTTCCTGTCTCACTAACAACCTAATTTGAAGAGTCTGTAAACACCTCCGGATAATTCTAGAATTCTAGGGCAGAGTTTCTCCCCAAATTGATGCATAAAAGATGGCCTTTAAAATATTTTTACTTAATCATAATTGTAAGTAAACTCTGCTAACATTACAATTAGCATAAATTTCCACTGGCACATATGACAACATTTCTGAAATTTCTATGTGGACCACACATATCAATAATTATTATTTGCTGAAATGTGAAGAAACAGAATAAATGTGGTTATTTTTGAGCCATCATAACTCAGCTAATAAAAGTCAGTATGACTCCAAAACAATTGGTGGATTTAAAATAATAATAATATGTGTTGGTTGTTGTAGGTTTTCGGGCTGTTTGGCCGTGTTCTGGATGTTTTTCTTCCTAACGAAAAACCTACAACAACCATTGGATCCCAGCTGTGAAAGCCTTCGAGAATACAATATATGTGTTATCTGAGAGGAAAATGATACTCAGTAAAATGCTAGATGAAGCAGAAATGTCATATTTATCTTTATCTACCTGCCAACACTATCTCCAGTGGTAGTTGCTAATTGTTGAGGACCATAACAAAAGAAGACCAAAGCAATTAAGTTAGATTTCTTCAAAGCAAGCAATGATACTGGTAGGCGGATCAATATCTATGCCTGTAAATTGAGTTGGAAATGAGCAGTAATATCTTATATTAGCCAACTGGTCATAGTCAGCCTCATTCAAGAGGTTTTCTGGTTGAGCTCCTTGAATTTGTCTGTGATAACCAATGCAAACATTGACTCGTTACAGTCCTGGAACAACAGCAAATGTTACTGCCATCTGAAGGCCATCGGTGTATTCAATGCTCTGCCCATTCTGGGCCCCACTGGTCTTGGAATCCATGCAAATTCTTTGAAAATGAATGTCACAAAAACGCACGTCATGAGGCCACCACCGGATCTGGTTTGGGCATGACTTGGGCCCACTCCAATATATCAGCACAGAGGGACTCCACAGCATCTAACCGTTCAATCTGCACTAGTTTGGTGAGCAGTTCAGGAATACTGTAGCCTGCCGTGCTGATGCGGTCGAAGAGCTGCATGCCATCGGTCATGCCCCCAATTTCGTCACGCTTCAACCCAAAGCTCTCAGCAAGATGACGCCAAGTCTTCACAATGGCTTTTTCTGTGTTATATGTAGAGCTGAGCATCCTACTGGTCTTCTCCAGACAATCAAATGGTAGCTCTGTGGGACTGAGGCCTAAAAGAAAAGTTTAACATTGGATTACAAAGCCCCTTTTCCCTGTTCACGTTAAAACTTGGAAAAGTTGCTTCTTTTAGACTACAACTTTGAATCCATAGTCAGTATACCCAGTGGCCATCCCACTCAGGGCAATGGGGGATTTGTAGCCAAAGGGAGTAACATTTCTAAGCTATGCATTTTAGAGCAGTAGTACATCTTATTAACACAAGCTGTATACATGTACTTCACTTTGCTAGTGTTGGACATATCATGTAATTAACCTTGTCACTCTAGCATATATATTTTCCCTCATGCTGATGATTCTTCCAGGACATTTCATTCCCCGCTGTCCCTTTTACTTCATCTTGTAGTGAACGCAACAAAAAGTAGCTCAGTTATTATTTTTTGCTTGGCCCCATGTAAAACCAAAATCTTCTTTTTTCTCTGACACATTTTCTTTAACCCAAAGCAAAAGACTGTGGTAGAGCTATTAATCCAGTCCTGCTCCCAGCCTTGACTTGCTCTTTCCCGTCCTCATCTTCCTGACACCTTTCCCGCTGGTGTAAGCTTACAGCCAGCCATCATCATACGAGGCGAGGAAATTAAAGCAGAGGTGTATGCCCAAGGCGAGAGCTGCAAGCCTCCAACTCGAGTAAAGGCAAGAAGTCTCCATTCATGAGCACCAACAAAAAGAACCTTACCCTTTCTTTTTAAAGGAAATATTATTTTCACCTCAGGGGCAACACATATTTTAGGTAAGGGTGACATTCCTTTTGTGGGGCCTACTCGCTTTCCCATCTTGTCTCAGGTTAAAAACAAACCTAGTTCTGAGAGACAGAATTTTTCAAAAGCTTCTTCTGAGGTAATTTTTAAAAACCAATGCACGAAACGGCTTATGGAGAGGAAAAGGCATATGCAGATATAGGTTGAAAGGTGAAATTAAGCAATCCATTCTTTACTTTCTGCCACAACCTATATGGAGTTATGTTATGTTTGTCCCTAAATAGCACATGTAAAGGAAGAATGAAGAAGAGAACAAATTCAAGTTCCTATAGTGGGACTTTCTCCCCATCTCCGCTATATAATTGCCTTACTATGTCACCAGAATATAGTCAATTCTTTCCAAAAAACACCTTTTCCCCCAAATCTCCCCTTAAAGGTAGATTTATCTGTTGGTTGTGACACACCAGCAGTTTCTTGCTTAAGAAAGCAGATAATGGGATTATAAATTAATGTTTTATTTTTATGTATTTTCTTTTCACCTACCTTCTGCAACACTGCATACATTAGCATACAGATCGAGAATCTTTTTCCTCCGGCTCTGTATCTAAAGAAAATAAAAGACAAAAACATTTATTTCTTAAAGAATGGACCTTCATACTTTCACCAGAGATGTGTGAGGAGATAGTGGGAGACAGGTGACCGTGTGGTATTTTACTCCTAGAGAAGGAGCTAAAAATTTTGTTGACTTTTGGTACATTGTGCTGTGTCCTATGAATCTCTGCTGTGGTGGTGTTTAAAGGCACGTATGTATTTAGCTTTTACAGCCATGAAGACAGGCTTGGTGTGTTTTTTTAAGTGTAGACATTGTCAGATAAAATATACAGAGTAGCTGAATACAATTATCTCTGGTCAAGAAAGGAGTTCAGTGTTGTACATAATTTGCTTCTTTACGTTATACATAGAAAGAGAATAAGTTATACATAACAAGTTTAAGAAATCTAGACTGCAGAATATAAGTGTCCAAGCTACAGAATACTTCTTAGGAGCTAAACAGAGACATGCGTGAATGAAGCACACTTCCCCTTGCACACGGTGCTCATCCACAGAATCCAACCATTTTATTCCCCCATGCAGGTCCTTATGCCTTATCCATAGGCTCTCTTGGCCCTCAAAATTCACCTTCACTCGGCTGCATTGAGGCAGAAAGGGCAGAAAAGGCCTATTTTGAAAAGAAAATTATCTTCACACCGTTCTCCATCCAATCCTATATATTTATTTTCTTTCAGAATCCAAACTATGCTAGACTAATTTGAAACACATCATTTCAAAAGAGGCCAAGGAACGGACAACCAGGAGGTATCTGGGGAGCAATCACGTCTCTCTATACTCTTCATCCTCTTCTCAGTCCACATGATGGGCAGCATGAAGTAAGTCTCACTGTGAACATTTAGAAGAGGGCTGGGCAGCTCCAGTCTCAGGCTTTGACACCAGAGCCACATCATGGTCAAAACCTGGTGGCAAAACATCTCAGCAGTAAACCTTAAAAACTCTTTAAAACAAGCAGAAATTATTTTATTTCAAAGGATGTTTTCCCTGCCTTACCGCTGAATTTCAGCAGCAAACTACAAATCCTCTTTTAAACCAAGCATTTCCCACTTGTTTTGAAGGGCTTATCCTCAACAGCCATAAAAATGACTAGAGAAGGGAGGCTGCACGCAACTGGTTTGCAGGTTTGTTATTTAAAATCCTTGACTGTAACATACTAGGATTGTACATACATTATGTTACTGGATGAATGGAAAGGGGACAGCAGGAACATCCCCATTGATAAGTCTTGGGGCATAATCTTGTCCATACCCACCCACACATAGTTGTGAGGCATATGTTTACTTCTCTCTTAGAGGGGAGACATATTGTTAGAAATTCAGAAAATAGATATGCAAAGCTCTCTGCCCTGTCTGGTGTGTGCTTTTTTAGCGGGAGTCACAACTACCGAAATAATGACAACTTGTGAAGATATGAGAAGCAATTCCATTACAAAAGCTGAGAAATTGGAATTAAGGGTCCATGTTCTGCAATACTGAAGCCACAGCAGGCTTAACAGTCTAAACAAATAATGCACAGCTGGATGTAAAATGGATATTGAAGTCTATTTAGCTTTTTACAAAGAGTTCACATTTTTCTCATGCAAGAGCATCTTTGCTTTGGATTCTTGTGCATACATTTTGCTGTTTAACTGCTCATTGAACAGACATTGTCCAGAGCTGGCAAGAAGAATACATAAAACATGGCCATTGCATGGCTGAAGTCCAGGGACAGTCTGGTCTGCAGGACTGAAGCAGCTGTGGCGAATCAAGTACTTCTACCTCTACCTTCTGAAAAGGCTTGCAATCTGAGCATTAATGGCCTATCAGAAAGCCATTTTGCCATGCCTCGTATCATTAGAACATCCAGCTGAAATGTCATAAAATTAGTTTCATAAATAGAATTGCTTTAGGCTCACTTCATTCAGAAAACAGGACTGAAGAAAGATGCATCCCCGCCCTCATCCTCATCCTCATCCTCATCCCTGCCAACAGCAGCCTGGAGCAAGGAGTCCTGCTTGCAGCAATCTTACCACGAACCCATAGGCATCTCACATGCTAGAGTAAACTGAGGATCAAACTACACAAGAAGCTCAGATCTTATTTAAAGCTGATGTTTACACTGTGCGGACAGGACTGCCATGGCTGGAGCATGGAAATTAAGTTTGTATTTGCCTCTTAATAAGCAGGCACAAAATAAAGCAAGCTAATTTTCGAAATACAGAACGTGGGAGAACCTTGTGCGAGCACAAACAGACCTCTGCCTCTTCAAGAAGGCCCTCTTCTTAATGCATGCTGAGCATATTACCTTCAAAATGTCAAAACCTTTTATCTTGTTGTTTTACTACAAGGAGGAGATTCGTGGCACAGTGGTTAAACTGCAGTACTGCAGTGAAGATTCTGCTCGCAACCTGAGTTTGATCCTGGGCTCAGGTAGGTTGACTCAAGCTTTCATCCTTTTTCATCCTTCTGAGATCAATAAACTGAGTACCCAGCTTGCAGGGGGGAAGGCAATGTGTAACCTGCATAATTAACTTGTAAACCACCCAGAGAGTGCTTTAATCACTATGGGACAGTATATAAGCAGCACACTTTACTTTAGTACAATACTCCAATTTTAGGGGTTGTTGTAAATTTCAAAAAAAGTAAAATCCACACTTCTATTGCTGGATTTGCAGCCTTTCCTCTGAAAGAACCTTGTGTTTTTGATAGCTCCATAACTGGCAGTATTTAAGCAAGCAGGGCTCTCACCCGTTCCCGGGGAACCTGCACATATTTAATTTTTTATATTATGCAAATGTAATATTGAAGTATTTTACAGATAGCTGAGCAGAGGGAGGATGTCTAGCACAGTTACAGTGGGAGAAATATCGACTGATTCCTTCTCTTCAGGCAGCTCACCTCACACACACACAAAGCTCTCTGTCTTTTAGTCAGGCCCATCCATCATTCAGGCCAAAATGTATTGGAGTTTTGTTTGTTTGTTTTTCTTTTCAGAATTAAAAAAGGTGAACCAAATAAAACTAGGCTGATTTTTAGAACTCTATCAGTATCCCTAGATTTGATTCAGAATCATTTCACATCTAAGGGCCAAACTATACATTACACACAGCCCATCAACCAATTGTATTAGGATTCTAGAGATGTGATTTGGGTTATGGTATGAACTATGGTACTTCCAAAGGAAGCTTGTGCTTACCTGCTAAAGGTCAATTATGAAAGAAAGTCAGCCAGTCTGCAAACTATTGGGTGAAAAGTGTGACATCCTTTCCTTATAAAAAGCTCTGATATTCAGATAGTTTTAGTACTTACACCATCCATCTTCAAATGATTGGGGTTATCTATAAAGACCTTAAGGTCTCCCACCTCATGGCAGGAAATAAGAATACACATATTAATTTGATTCTATTTTCATTTGGCCTTGTGTCTATACTTTTCCTAAAGTAAAAAGGCCAGAATCCTATGGTGTTCATGCAATGTTTGCTTAACTTACCGGTTAATCGAGGCTAATTTATGAGATACAAGGCACCTCTTAGTCATGTGCCTTGTCATAATATTGATTGCACAATTGAGATGCATGCCGGCTCCTCAGAAATTACTTGCAACAAGGTATGCAAACTTTATCTGAATACTAATAGGCTTCTAGGGAAAACATTGCATTTCTGAGCAAAAATGCTATTATTCATTTGTATTCAAATTGCACCTGTAGTTCTGAATGTTTTTCTGGGTCAAGCTTCTTTCAAAACAATCTGTGGCTGATCATATTTATATTGCTTGCTTTGTTTTGGTTCCTCACCAAACTGTATCCAATTGACTTACATAAATTCTGAAATAAGCAAGTTGTTCCAGCCTTGTCCAATTTTACATTCATCCTGCTATTAAACACAGTTTGCTTTAATTTTCCTCCATTGTCTCAGCTAATTGTCGTTGTCTTGGTATTTTGAGTTTCTCAAAACAAGTGTGGACCATAAAAGGAGTCTGAATGACCTTATTATGTGTCAGATCTATACTGGCTTACATGGGAATAAGTGCCATTGAACTCAGTGGTCCTTACTTCTGATTGTGTACATGTGTATAGGAATGTGTTGTTAATGGCCTTCTGCTAAACAGGTAGAATCACAGAGTTCTAGAAAAATAGTTAGCCAGACTAGGCAGAATTGCTTTAAGATACATGAGTTGCTTTCAAAATCTGCCCAAAACATTGCTGAAACAACATTCATTAATTGAGAAACTGCAATGAAATTGGAGTGGAGACTCCATTCCATTATTCCTGTGTCATTCCTCCCTCCACCCCCACACAGTGAGTCAGCCTTCCATGCCTACTGAGCATGCTCAGTCCTCACTGGGAGGGGTAAAAGGTTCCCTTGACAATTTGTCCAGTCGTGTCCGACTCTAGGCGGCGGTGCTCATCTCCGTTTCCAACCCATAGAGCTAGCGTTTGTCCGCAGACAATCCTCCGTGGTCACGTGGCCAGCTTGACTAGACACGGAACGCCGTTTACCTAAAGATTTTTATACCCTTGCAAGCTTTTGGGTCCCCTCCCCTCAAGGATGGTAACACCTTCCTCTTTTGTCAAAGCGATACTACTGTGGCTCCATAAGGTTTGAGCTCAGATAATTGTGGAAGCTACTAGAATGTATGATACATGAACACAGTCAGAAATCAAGCTTATTGTTTCATTTTTGAATGCTGTAATTCAATAGCATGAAAACTAGATACAGACTGCCTCGATGCTGTATGCGAAGCTGAAGTGTCCTCTCCAGAGCACAAAGCCTGGGTAAAATAATATGGAGGATAGACTGTTACCCAAACAGAAAATCCCCCCTCTCCACATCACTGAAATAGTCCAATGGAAAGGAAAGAGCCAATACAACTGGTTCCAGCGACGTCATAGGAGTTGCCAGAGCGTGACTGTGCACAGTCATGAACTGCCTCCGGGACTCCGGCTCCGGATTTTGGCTCGAGGTTAACTCCTGAAGCCTTTTCCATCGGTGGATATAGCCACAAGGCAGTGGAGGTTTGAAATCAGAGTTTTCCTTCTCCTAGATGGGCTGCCTTCCAAGGCTAACGAGCCCCACCTACCCGGACAGACTGCCTATCTTGTCAATATATCCACCAACCACAGTTGAGATCCTTTTCTCCAATTGCCTTAAAGCCAAACTACATAAGGGTTGTATTGGGCTTTGTTACAGTTCTTGTTAAATAGCAGCTGTGGAGGGCAAACAGAATAGTTCAGAGTGGTTGAACCCTTTCTACCTCTTCCATGGACCTGATAAAAGCCACTCCCCACCTCCACCTGATATTGGCATTAATCACAGCTTCCCTCCTGCAGCAAATAGCTTCCAGGAGGGAAGAGAAAATTTCATTCAGACCCTGCACTTATGCCATGGATTGATAATATTTATATACTGTTTGTTCCACCCCTAGCCAGCTTCTATCAAAAGAACAATTCCCCACTGAAACATATACACAGAAGCTCATTGATCGCATGCCCTTTTTAAAAATTCAGATGAGACTTACGCCAGTGGATTTGCTGTTTGCAGATGATTTATCTCGAGCCAAATGTACTAAAGACAACAAGCACAGCTCTGGAGTCCCTTGCTTGTCGATAGCAGCTTCTTCATCACTGTCCATACTACGGCTTAGAAGTCTCTCGTTCTCTGAAGAAGCATCATTTTCACTGCAGAGCAAAACATGTGTCTCTAAGATGGCAGCATGCATAATTCTGTCTTTTTCTTAAATTAGCTTACATTTAAAGTGTTTATTCAATATATGCACAATGTTAAGATAACTAAGCTGAGCCCTAAGTAAACATTGCTATAGAATTCATGAGGCAACAGGGCAGCTTGTAGGAAAATAAACAATCTTCGCTTGTATGTTCAGTCACATCCTAGTTACTTGTAACTAGTTACCTTCGGACACCAAGAAACTATGCTCATAATTGCAAAGTTACTTTTGGGTCTAACAAGTTGCATCACAGTTACTTAGGTGTAACAAGTAATACCTAGTAACTTTTTGAAGTTAATTCAAAATAGCATTTTAGGGCGCTTTTAGAACCATTTTGACAGGAATTTTTCAGGTTTTATGCCACCGTCTCATGAACCCTAAGAAAAGTGTTGTCTTTTCTATTTTAGCAAATGTTTGTAAAGTTCAGTATACATAAGAACTGGCCACTAGAGAGTATTCTCCTGCTAGTGAGAACAGTGGCATACATTAACATGTGACCCAACAAATTACTTGTCAATTTGGAGCAAATGCAGGAATACCTGGCAAGCTGGCTGTCCAGAAGTAACTAATGAATTCCTTTTGAAATGTAAAGCTTCAAGCTCTACTGCCAAATGAATGTGTTCAGGACTGCAGCCAGTCCATTCGCACTTTTCAAGGTGGTTTATAAATATGCCCTAATCTATTCCATGACTGTCAACCATTAATTTCAATTGACCTTTTTTCCTTTCCACACATAGATTGAGTCTCTTCAGTGATATTAATGGGGACTGATGTATCTGTGAAAAATTACTATGTGCATCTGGACATTTGCTGTCTGTAGATTTAACCCTTTCCTTTAAAAGAACAGTGTGATGCTTTTCGATTTTACTGTGATATCTATTTCAGGTTCTTTTGTTTGTTTTTATTATACCGGCCATCTAAGCCTCCAACTGTAAACACACTTACTTTGGAGTATAGTTCCTGGGCCAAGTGTGAATTACCTCTGAGTAAACATGCTTAGCAGTACACTCTATACTCCACCCACCCACCCAAGATATCTGTGGTTGTAGAAATGTTCTTCCATCACTATCAACATGTTTGCTTTTATGTCACATACCTCTTAACAACCTTAGCTGGAGTTGCTGTCAATTTTCCAAATTCCTCTTTTTCTGAGAAAATCACCACATTTTCTGCCAATGAATAAACAAATTAATTAATGAATTAATAAAGCAAAACCAAAATTACCAGTGCAGATACAATTGCCTTTGAAAGACTGTTTCAGAACAAATCACCAACATCTTGCTGACTGGAACAAAGTAGTGGGGTTGTATAAATGCTTTTCCAATTATTATTCTACTAAATGAAATTTGAGTTTAAACAGTTAAAAGAATAAATGTGCACAGGGCATTGCATCTGGCCAATGTAAGCCCTGTGGGATCTGGTGTGTAAAAATCTGAAATTATAAAATGGTTCAAACCTTGCACTTCTTTTTTTTCTTCCTGCATATTGGCCTGGGATTCTACCGTCTTCACCGGATGGCTGGTGCAGCACGCTGGAATTTCAAAAGATGCCTTTTGTTAATATTCCCTCTCACCATAGCATGCCAAAGCACAGCATTTCAAAAGTGGAATTCTCTTTACTAATTGGCAGTTACCTTGAGATGAAGTTTTGGTTTTGACAATGTAAAACATGATGATCAGAACGATAGCGATTGCCATTATAAAAATAGTTGACATGGCAATTATAAGAGCAGTGGCAAGATGGCCTTGTCCAGAAAGGTCTCCTGGAAACACAAAGAGAGATAATTAAGACAAAGGCTGCAACCTGTGAAATACTCTTTAATGGTTACTTTATTTATTTATTTATTTGTCCCATCTCCTTTCCACCCTTCCATATAAGCTTTCATCTATTGATTACAAAAATAAATAAATCACTGTGACATTTTAAAGACTAGCACAATTTATTTGGTGTACATTTTTGTGACCTATAGCCTGTTTCATCTGATCCAGGAAACTATGGGTGCAATCAGATGGATATTTGTCCCATAGTTTGGTTCAGGTTGGGGATGGGCTAATCTATTCCTATTCCTGATGACCACATGACATATGGGCCATTGTGAACCACTCCATGTCTGACTGATGCCTACCAGCACATTTTGGATCCCTGTCAGGGACTATTGGTTTTGGGGGTGTGTGTGTTTTGTTTTGTTTTTTTAGTTCAGGTAGGATCACTCCATTTTTGTTCAGTTCCAGTATGTGTGATCACTGGGATCAAACCAAAGCAGATAGCTTAAGATGCCTCTTTGCTTAAGCCACTTAACAATCTTGAGAAATGGAAAGCTTCCTTCCTACTTGCCTGTGGAGGAGAAGGGAGAGGAAGTTTTTCATTTCTTTTCAACTGTTTCCCATTTCTTTTCATCTGTTGCTAACATAACAATTGTGAATGCAAGGATCACCCCAAATGACATACCATATCTCAAAGCATAATCTAGACCAATCCAGGCCAGGATAATTGAGCAGTCTCATTGCATGCTATAGTCCATGAAAGTATATGACAAATACATGGAAATTAGGCCACCATCCAGTTGTAATGGTGGGAGAGGATGGAAATTATCTATTTCTTTGTTCCAAGCCTAAGCAGGTATTTCAATATGCACAAGGAATTCCCAAACAGATAAATTTGCGGGGATGGTATTGATGGCCCGACTTAAAAACCTGGATTGGGTATATCTCGAAATTGGTTTCCCCAGAGCTCCAATCAGTCCCACTATTAGTTACCTTTTAGCAGAGCTGATCATAAGCATTTGGAAGGTTTTTCTACTAACTGTGTTATTTTTAAAGCTTACTATTAAATCCTTTCCCTCTGGCTATGAAGCAAAGGGGTGATCAGATGAGCATATAGTTCGTATTTGATTCACATTTGGTTTGGTTTGGTTTGCCCTATTTTCTGGTGACTACATGTGTTTTAAGTAAGTGTGATTCACCTTGCCCCATTTGCAAGATGTTCCATTCCTTTCTGGCATAACACTAGGGCTGCAGTTTATTTGGTGCGATTTGGAGTGCTCCTATTCATCCCATTCTGTAGTCTGTGTGGTTACTTAAT
This sequence comes from Intellagama lesueurii, assembly GCA_037013535.1. Classification (NCBI taxonomy): domain Eukaryota; kingdom Metazoa; phylum Chordata; class Lepidosauria; order Squamata; family Agamidae; genus Intellagama; species Intellagama lesueurii. Next base: position 99,189,622 of record JBAJHW010000003.1, read on the forward strand.
TGACTTTTAAGCCTAAAAGTCCTGGACAGGTAAAGGAATTATACATTCTTCATTTTCTTGGTCATTCACTGAGTCTTCTGACTGTCCCCTTGATGTATTCTCGAAGGCTTTCACGGCTGGGATCCAATGGTTGTTGTAGGTTTTTCGGGCTCTTTGGCCGTGTTCTGGAGGTTTTTCTTCCTAACGTTTCGCCAGTCTCTGTGGCCGGCATCTTCAGAAGACAGGAGTGAGAACTCTGTCTGTGTTCTGGTGTACTGTGTGGGATACTACAACAACCATTGTCCCCTTGATCCTGCGTACCTAAGGCCAACCACAAATCTGGATATTGCTATTTGCTAAAACACACATACATATTCTCTGAAATTACTGTCTTTACCTTTGTGCACATGCTGGAAAGGAGAATGGGTACTTGTTCCAGAAGTACTTGAGAAACTAGCTGACACACCAGAGGTGATGCCTGCACCTGTAATAATAAACAAATTCACCATTGATTTTCCTAATTACATCGTAAAACATCAGCCATGAACTGACCCATTTTTGAATTGACAGAGCAGTGACTGACTGAGCTACCTTGAATTTCCTGCCTGTTTTAAAATTTACTTTGCCAGATAAATGTCAACTGAACCACCAGTTTGTAAACTTACAATGCTGACCTGTGAAAGACATTTTGGGATAAACGTTAGTTTCTCAACCTAGAGATTTGCTACCTTTGATTTGAATGCAAAAGAGACAAAACTAACAGTGAAATTTGTGTTTCTTTTTTAAAAGCAGTTAAATCATTTATGGGTCTTGAAAACTGCCAGGTAAACCTTTATTTGATTCCTCCCTCACCACATGCGTTAATTATAATTTATTTCCTAGGAGGCAAAGGTGAATAAGATGTCCTAGGAAAGATACTAGGTATTGTCTTGACTGAGATCCATATTATTGTAGCATTTCCGGTACATTTCCAGTCACTGTGGAGTACATTTCCAGTCACTGTGGAGTATGTTTCCAATTAGAATCCTCATGATAGCCTTGACAAACACAGGAAATATAAATCAGGACTTAGAGGAATCTCAGACTGACATGAAGACATGTGCTGCAGGGCGATAGGACTTCATTTTGAGTCTCCTGATCTGCAGAGCTTCCCTATTTCACTGGAATAGATTTCCTGCACTTCGCACTCTGACAAGGGAAGGAAAAGCAAGCATTCGTGCCCATGCGAACACATAACCAGGTATTCCAAATTGGGACGTTAAAACACAGATTTCTTCAGAGCTTGAGGGGGTGCCTTCTTTGGGTTTAGTTATCTTGAGAGCAATGTTAAAAGGAGATGAAATATGCTGGTTAGAGGCCCAGCTAAATGGAAAAGGGAAAGACTGTTTAGAATTGCACATATGAGGCAAATTATTGATTATTATTACCAACATTTTAAGACCTTGAATTCCAAGCAAAATAATAGTGTGAGGGGGCATGTGGGCTTGGGGAATTTATATGGATAAATTAATGGCACAATGAAAAAATGACTGATGTTCTGCAGTTCCAGGAAGTATAAAATTTTCTTGGACTAGCTCCATCAGACAAATCTGACAGGAAATTAAGTTCTCTAGTAGTGCATGAAACTGTCTCACAGCTTATGAAGTACAGAAATGTGCATGCTTCAAATGAAAGGTATTTTTAATAAAATAAAAACTGTTACACAACATAAAATACTTTGGACAATGACAAAGACAAATATAAATACAGTACACACTTTAAACCTGGCCAACAAAGCATACAATTCAGTGAGTTCAAATGAGTTTTCCTACAACAGCCAAACAGACCTTCTCAGCACTGCTAGTTATTAAAAATAATATATGTCCCTGATCATATAAATTCTCATTTGAAATCCAAATAGTAATTTTTACGATGTGTTTAATATACTATTTATAATATACTATTTATTTAACTAGTCACTTTCAATAATGTATATATACATTCTGCATAAATTGACTTTAAGCTACGCTCTTAAGAAAGACCATGCCAATAGTTCAAGATTCTGATAGCTCAAGATACCCATTGGGGTGAATGAACCTCAGAAAGCAAATTGAAGACCTGGTTTTGGATATTCTGGTTCGCCTCACTAGAGACGGGTACAAAATGAACCATGAAGCAAACCCCCACCCCCGCCGCACAAATCAGGCCATTTCGTGGTTCATTTTCGGGACACACCTGCCGAGAATGAAATGAAACACCGAACTTTTATTGGCATCAGTGATTCATTCACTTTGGTTTGGGGCTTGTTGTTTCTGGCCAGACAGCCTGGTGCCACTCAATGAATTCCCTAGGCAACGCTGGAATGGACCTAGAGAAAAGTTTGTGCAGGATTGATTGTCAGGTCAGGCAGCCAACCATGGTGCTCCAAGTCTGCTCTCTGGAAATAGCTGATTATAGGAGCCACACCCTGGGCAGCTCAGCTGGTGGTTTCACCTCTGCAGCAGCCAGCATGAGAAGAAGACAGCTAGCTAATCTCTGCTTCTATCCTCTTCCCACATCTGCCCCCTTTCTATTCACTCCCCAGTCCACCTCATGATAAGCAACACTCTGTCTCACGTTCAGTCGCATGAACCACTCATTTAATTTTCCCCAAGCCAGCTGATAAATAGCACTTTCTTAGGGGACCTGCTTGGGGGGGGGGAGCGGTAAAATTGAGACGTCCCAAATCCAATCTTCACCAAACTTGGAGGGGATGGGGAGGAGAGTTATCCATCTTTTCACTGCTCCTGCCCAAATTGCCAGTTCGATGCAAATCTTGTGTTAGGGTTCTCTAACTCACAAAGGCCATTCTACCACTCCCAGAAGTCCCAAATCACACAAACCATGAAATGGTTCATTTTGTCGGGAACGTTTGTGAAAGCTCATGGTTCGTGAATAGCAACAAACCATGAACTGTCATGAAGTACCATTTTCCCAGTTCATGCCCATCTCTATCCCTCACTGGAAAAGCTCTCATACATTATCCTCCCATTTTTCTTTCATCAGTTAACAGCTATATTCAAAAGATGATTTCAGGATGTTGTTTCTTCAGGAAATCCTTACTCCTGTTTCTTCATTCAGTGCTCTTGTTCAGCTTGTACTGATTGCAATTCTAAACTCTTTTTCACACATGTGCCAGGCCTTACTATAGCTGGGTGTTTTGTTCACTTCTCTGCAATTTTACAAATACACAGGTATACCTAAATAAGGGATCTCATGATTACAGTCAATCAGAATCTGAGTATCAGTGAGCCGTGCTCACTGCATGCTGCAAAAAGGACTAAGAGAATTTTAGGGTGCATTAACAGAATCATTGGGTCAGGTCCAAATCAGTCTGCACTTGCTTATAAAAGAGTTTGTTTTAAAGGATATGTTTTGCCACATTAACCATATTTAATGTATTGTGGTGTTGGAATTGCAAACAATTTTTGAAAGCCAGGAATATTTCAAACGAGCTTTCAAGGAAGTGGTTTTCAAAAGAGAAAAAAGAAAATAGCTCCATCGTCTGTCTGTGTTTGAACAGTCTCCTAGTGTCCAAGCCGTTTTCTTTGTGAATATGTTTACATTCTCTATGTAGGGTCAACAGAGACACACAGTGAGAGAGTCTGGCAGAGAGATAAGCATATCAATCTGACAAGGATGGTCTGTGCATAGAGGCCTACACATCGATTGCCATGTGGATCAGATCTTACATGGGGAAAAAATTGAACTCTGAGGCTTTGAAGAATGAATCTACACGCAGCAGCTGCAATGATCTATGCTGATTTATGTGAGCATGTCCATTCTGTGTTAGCAGAAGGTTGGTGTATTTTGGTATGAGAGCCTGGATGCAGGTTCATCTCTACTACATGGCCCAACAGGTGCTGAGCTGACTTTCCAAGGTCTAAGATGGGAGTGGGGGAAACTTTGGTTTTCTGGACATGTTGGACCAGAGATCCATAAACCCATACTCTTAGACATGGCAGTGAAGGGTGATGGGAATTGTAAGCCCAAACCACCTATTTGGTGGGTATCTGCAAAACTACCACCAGGAATCGGACCTTACCAGTGGTGGCCGCAACGCTATGGAATGCATTGCCCGAGGATGTACACCAGGCTCCCTCCCTTCTGGCTTTTAGGAAACAGGTAAAAACTGTATCGTTTGAAGAGGCCTTTGGAAACGTCCTATCCCTTTGGCATCCTCATGGATCCATAAATTTGATATTGATCTTGATTCACTGTTGCCTCTAGGTTTATTTCATATTTTGGGGTATTACTGTTATGGTTTTGGATCTCATTATTTATGTCTTTGTGGGCTGGGGTGGGTAGTTCTGTTTTTTAATTGCTGTTAGCCACCCAGAGTTGTGTCTGGTCACTAGATGGGTGGAATAGAAATGTAATAAATAAATGAAAAAGTGATTTGTGCTCAGCCTTGTCCATTCTGCTATGATGCACAGAGTATTGTTTTGTGTTCTAATGCCACATTTTCCCACTGTTGCCTATTTCCTCAATTAGTGACAAATTAACTAACTTGTTTATTTCTCACGCTTACTATGCTGAGGAAAATAGGTGAAATCTCAAAAGCACTGCTCAAAGAAATATGTGACAAACTGAAGTCATCTTGGACTTTCTCTATCTCTATGTTGTTGATATTGTTGTTTTAATTTTTGTTATATACTCGGACTGTAAGCCACCCAGAGTAGATTCGTTGAATCTAGATGAGTGGGGTAAAAGCCGGAAAAATAAATAAAATAAATAAATTTATTTTCCAATCCACTGCCATGAATGGCTAAATAATCCTTTTGGTTTTTTTTGCTGAGTGATAGAACATTGAGCATTGATCATTGAGCAGGAGGTTGGACTTGATGGCTTTAAAGGCCCTTCCAATTCCATTATTCTATGATTCTATGAACATCCTACCCTTTTCATTGGTCAATGATATTCACCTTCTGATGGTGCAGGCATGCTGATAAACTCTTTAGCCTATTATGGGGGCTCTAGTCTCATCTATTTCACTGTCTACCACTCTCATGCAGTTGCTCACAATCCACTGGAAAAAGTGACCTAAGATGCCACACCGCTATTAGGTGTTCCAGCAGCAAACAGTCCCTCTCCCAATTACTTTCCATTTTGGGCAAACAGTGGGTTGCATCCTCTGCTTCTAGATTACCCAGCAAGCTGTAGCTTGTCTCAGGCAGGCTACATTATATCATGCATGCCTTGCTCCATCCAGCTGAACTCAAGCATATATTAAGTGAAACAGCTCTGCTTTGCTCAATTAACCATCACTCACTGATACATTTATAGGCACACATACAATAATTCAGGTATCTGGAATGTAGGTTATTAGAGGAAAAATGCATTGGAGATCAATCTTTGTAGGATTACAGAAACTTCCTTATAATTAGAAGCAGAACAGGGGGTCTTTCCATCTTGAGAGGCAGTGACTTTCCAGGGCATAAGGCAGGGGTGTTTTCCCTATGTATTTTTCTTTGTCCTTTGGTTAGTCACTGAAAGGTAAACAGGGGCTTACTTTGCAAGCCTCACTGCTGAAGAAATTCCATTTTGAGAACAGAAGAAATATTGGTTAATCTGTGGGAAGACACTTTCTCTCTAATCCCAAATAATTTTTCTAATTCAGGTGCAGTGGATTTTTTTTTAATAAAGATTTATGCAGAGAAGCTGGAAGACTTTTTGCTACAGGTGGAAATTCCTGTATTTTGGCCTGTTAAACTGGATGACTGAAATGCAAGGATACAAATATGAGTTTGGCACTTAACCATCTGTATAATGCAACAGGAATATTGTGGGGGTAGGGAGCTGCTGTCAGTACTATTGCTGAGGCTCCTGTCAGCATTTCCATTAAATGCACGGCCTCTCAAGATACAATTTTTGGCCTTCAATGTTTCTTAGGGGATCAGGTTCCATTTACTGTGATCCCTTCCCTTAGTACCACATGCCAAAAGTAAATAGGCTTATTTTTATAAAAGGGTTTAAATGTCCGTTGTCCACTTTAGCAGTCGCTCTACATGATAGCCCTCTACCAGCTTTAAATGTCCTGAACTGACAAGCTGAACTATAAAAGCCATGGTAAACAGAATGGAATGGATACATGGGAGATTTTTTCCCCTCAAAAGTGTTTTAGTTTTTTGCAGATGTAATCATCTTTTAAGTCTAAATGTGATAGTCCCAAAGAGAGGAGACCCACTGAACTGATCTGTGGACTGATTGAGACTAATGTAGTGAAACTAACCATTAGCTTTAGGCCAATGCCTCTTGTCTTGTATTGTTACAATTCTGCATTTATCTTTTTATAGGATTTTGTGCACCACTCTGAGGTGAAAGGTGGGTTATACATTTTTTAAAAAATAAATAAAATACAGAAAACTCAACAGCCATAAGGGAACATGTAAGATTAAGAAAAATGTGCAAAATGCCCCTGCATTAAGAAAAGGGTGAACCAAAATAGACATGAATTCCTGAGCAGAAATTTAAAAATGACTGGCAACCCGAAACAATACTTTGATGGGACACGAATGCTGGTGGGATTCTGGGAAATGAGGGGGGAAAACAAAACAAAACTGGTGTTTGTTTTTATAACATGCCCAACCAACTGCATTTCACGTTTTCAAATGGGTGACTTCTGTATAGGTTACAGGTCCAAGATCTGACATTGTCTTCTGACACAGCGGCCTTAAAAGCTCTGGGCAGGATTTTGCAGCTTCTACGTTAGAATAAAAGTGAATGCTAGGCAAATGGAGAGTACTTACATTCTTTTGTGTTGGGAGGGGCCAAAGTGCACGAGTAACAAACCATTCCGTAGATGTTCCGTGGCCTGTTTTCTAACATGTAGTAACTGCAATGAAAAGACAAGCCAAAGCAAAGACTAACTTCAGTTGTTGTCATTAAATGTGATTGAAAAGTAAAAACCATTTCTTGTTGTTAATTTGGAATTTTAAAAAAACAGGTTTTGAACCTTCATCTGATTTTAGCAAGTGGTGAAAAGTAGCCCTAAGGCCACAAAAGTCCAGCTTTTCGACTTCACAACCTAGGGTGATTGAACATGTGGAGAAGGAATCACATGTGGTGTTCCTGCTCCAGCTCCATGAATTTAGATCTTAATTAGAGTTTGGAGTAGAATTTGTTCTAAAAAGAACTCACTGGGTTATTAATTACTTCTCAATAGCCATGTTGTCGTTGTCATCATCATTGCTCCAGTCATGCACGTAATTGGTTGCACCATGTAATACACTTTATTGTTATAAGTTCAACCCTCAAAATACAATGAAATACTCTGTGTTTCGCTCTAATGGCCAATTCTGATATCATAACTCATGAATATTTACAAAAATATGAAGGCCAAAACCAAAGAATACCTTTCTTGCCATTTAGGATAGATAAAGAGAATGGCAAACAGCCTGAAAAGATTTCTGGCAAAACATTTCTAAAAATGCCTTAAATGTACTTTAAAATCCCCACCCCCACCTTAAGGTTCCCATAGCTTTTCTCATGGCCAAAGGGGGCCCTAGGGAGTCTTGGAAGCTGAAATGGGGGGGGGGGGGATAGGAAGCTTTGATTAATTTAAAGTAATTATTTCCAGTGCCCTGATCCATTTTACATGGGTGCAAAGCTGTGCAATAGGACTTTGCCCAATGTTTTAAAACTTCAAATGTTAGCATGGGGGAGTCAATGGATTGGATCCAGACTCAAAATGCAGTTCTAATTCCCTCTGACATCCATCAGGATGTGTGTGTAGCAAATCTTAAGTCTATACATTTTTCACACTGATTTCCCTTTACTTAGTCTAGATCCAAGCCATTATCTTGCTTTAAAAATAGATGTGTTTTGTCTATACTGAAGAAGCAACAGTAAGTTTAACCGATTTAGTGCATTATTTAATGTCACTGTAGATAAAGATCTGGCAATGTAATTGAGTTTTCTGTAGAAAATGATGAAGGGCCATATTCTGGCCATGTTGATTTTCCAGCTAATCAGGGTGATTTTCCAGGGGGACGAATAATAATATTGATTTCATGTGTAAATAATGTCTATTAATAGAACACAGTGGCTATAATCCAGTAGTCCATTGCAACTAGAGTAGATCCATTGAATCACTGGAACGTATGGCGCAGTTGACTCACCAAATCCCCACTAATTCAATGGGCCCACTCTAAGTTGTGATTTATTGCTGGATTTGAGCCAGCATTTCAACAAATTGGGCTGATATAAACAGCTACAGTCTGCCCTAGTACTATATTTTTTTCAGACAGTTTCTTTTTGTGCCTCTTCTGCCATTCAAAATATCCTTCCTGCTTCTTATCATTAGACGATTGTTTTATATTTCATTTGCTTTGATAGCATGTGCTACTTCCTTTGATTTGAAAGTTACTTATAAAAGCACGTCTATTATTTACATATAGTTAATTATTGTGCACTTAATCAGATGCAGAAACAAACGTGGCCAGCAGTGTGAATGCAACAAATATGTTTAGGTCCTTCAGCACAAAACATTTCTTTTTTTCAGAAGAGACCTAAGGGTCCTAATTAAATCCTTACCCAGGGAGACAAGGGCCACATTCTGCATCGTTCTCTTGATCTCCAGGGGTCATAACAGTTGCCCGAAAGAACCCTTCGCAGTCCTTGTGCCGCCTGCATATCTGATAACCGCCTTTTGAAAATTTTTCTGATGGACAGGGGACACAGCCGTAGTCTTCATCTCTAGTGCCGTATCCGCATGTCTATGGAGTAAGAGAGTCTTGGAGGTTAAAGAGTCGCTAAGAATAACTTCTATGAAATGTGGGCATGGATATACACACATACACTGTACATTCTTGATGCATTGTCTCAGGACAGGATCTGCCATTATTATGACTTGCCCCGTCATTGTCAGAGGCTACAGAATGGGAAGGAAAGGTGAGCAGAGCCTTCTCATTAGTGGCATCCAGGCTTTGGAATTCTTTCTCCAAAGAGAGGCATATGGCATCTTTGTCTCCTGTTTCTGGGATTTTTTTTCTCACCAAGCTTTTTATGATAGCTGAACGGATTGTCTTTATTGGGCTATATTTCTCTGGATTTACAAAAGACAGTATTAATTATATCTGGCTTTTAAATTAATGTACTCAAAGTAATGTCTTACTGTGTTATTTACTGATTTATTTTTATTTTTAATGTAAGTTGTACAGGCACTTTTTTGTGCCAAAACACAGGACATAAACTAATAACATAAGCTCTCATCTACTGTCATTCCAACTGAGACAAAAGCCCTGTTCAGGCATTTACCTGACCATGCATAGGTCAGAAACTGGGGACAAGACTAGGGGTGAAGTGGTGCCTGGGCTCACACCTCAAAATCCTGAGACTTTCTGATCATCAAGGACTGTTACATCACCTGCCACCCTCCTTGGGCTTCCCTGAGCTTATCTGAATAGGGCTAACAGGTTAAGGAGGCTGTGTGTTCTTTTTTGCAAAGGGCACTACTGTATTTGAAAGACTGTTGGCAGACAGTATTTGTATAACAACATACTCTGCTGGTTGGGCCGTCCAGTCAAAATGCAATTTAAAGGAAGAGCCGTAAGAAATGACATCAAAAGGCCTTGAATCAACTGTTAGCCCCTGAACAGAATTCAGAGCAGACTCACAGGTCACCTGACCACTGTCTAGTCACTAGAATGTCCTCTACTATACTTTTATTCAGGTTCCTTTGGCCAGTATCCTGATCAATGCTTCCACATACCTGGAGCTCTAATGGCAGAGATTGATATGGAGATGAAAGACTCATACACCTCACGCAACCAGTAATATAACTGGTACCTTGACAGACTGCCCTGGCAGCTTGTAATTCTGTTGCTCCTCACATGTAAATATTAAACAGGACAACTATCTAGCAATTATTTCTAAATCTGCAGTTTTGGGGTATGAATTAGATTATCCAACTTTAAAGAAATCAATTAATAATTTCTGGATACCCAGTGTGGTGTTGTGGAAAGACTGAAGAGGCCTGCATTTGAATTCTCACCCAGCCATGGAAACTCACTGGGGGTGTGGAACTAGTAAAACCACTCCTTAAATATCTCACTTCTCTTGAGAGCCCTATTGAGGTTGCTGTAAAACTGTTTTGATTTGATAGCACATGAAAACAACAACAACATCCAATTTTATGCAAAGCCCTCGCCTCTTTCTGATCCTCTTTGGTTGGCAATGCATTTCCTCTTTTTTGGTCTTTTTTAGTCTTGTATAAGTGACATCTACCCTACAAAGACTATGCTGAACATCCCATTCCAGTGTGAACAGACATAAAGGCTGTCTGTGAAAGCCCTTTCCATTCTCTCTCCTCTCCCATGCTGCCTGCTCCCTTTCGTGAACCAAGACAGAGATGAATGGGAATGGACAGATGGAATACCTAGATTGGAGAAGCTCTCTTGCTGCTGTCCACTGAGCAGAGGGGACTTAAAGAGGCCCTTGAATGCCTCTTGGTCTGCATAGAGCAGGCAGAGCCAACGTTGTTGGCTCTTCAACACTTCTCAGCTCAAAATATGGTCCCCATTAAAAAGCAAATGCTGACCAGGACAACAAGAGCACGGGCCAAACAAAACGGCTGATGCAATGCAATTATTTGAAATTGCCTGGGAGAGAGATTGTGCTGCCCTCGCTGCTAGCCCACGCCAGCCTCCTTTCAAACTCCACTTGGAACGCGATGGTGGTATTTTTACCTCATAACCACCATGTGGTGCCCATTTTCTCGACAGTGGGGAAATTTAGAATAATGATACCCCTGTGCAGCACATGAAATAACTCTGTTCACTGGTATTTTAGAACAAGAGAAGGCATGTGTTGGGCCTATGAATGTGATTTGATACAGATTTCTTGTTTCAATGAATGAGGGCATAAGAAATTGCCTTAAACCAGGTCAGTCTATCTGCCTTACACAGTCCACATTGCCATCCTCGTATCTTTTGCAGTCATATTCATTGCCTGCTATATTAAGGGTGCTTCCCAATGAGATTTTCACTGTGCAGTTTTGTCTGGCTCCATTCTACAGGAAGCACAGCCACCATTATCTTCCACTTGCAACCCTCCCATGTTCTCCTACTGCTTCTTCTATTTTCTCATCTCTCCACAGAAAAATCAGGAAAGTAGAGGAAAGGATTGAAAAGACAGAATATACTTTGTTGGGAGCAAGGGGCCTTCTGTCTGGAGGACACCCTGATTAACTACAGCTGTCCAGGGTGCTTCCCACCACCTGTCACATGATCTTCTCAACTGGAGAAGGCAGGAACTGAACCCAGGCTCTCTGACACTCAAAGCAAGCACTGTGCCACTGAGACACTGTTCTTCCCCTTATGTAAGGAAGCTCACAATTTTGTTATATATAGAAGATAAACTTGCTGCAGTTGTAACAGGAGTGAGTAGAGGACAGGAAGGCTGAGCCAGTTCTTTTTCAAATTGAATTTTAAACAGTGTGTATCATTTTCTGAGGGCCATGATTAATTATCTTTATCTTATAAAGTGCAAACGTTAGCATTCCCAGTATAAGATTTGTCAAAAAGGCAGGAAATGCATAGAGAACTCACCATGTATGGTTCTTCTCCTGGCTCACACTGTGGACACTCGTGGCACATTCCAGTTGTCTGGTTGTAGTATTCATTTTCACCGCAGTTAGAATATTCACCATTAGCAAAATACACAAGTGACACCTGTGACCAAAGGGTAAATGCTGATTAGTTCATTGGCTACATTTCCTCCTCTTAATACATCTCCTGCTCTCATTTATTTACATAGAAGTGATGCTGCACAGCACTGAACGTTTAGAGTCCAGGGAGGCCGACCCCTATCTACCATTAGGTGCACTGAGGCAAAGCCTCAGCTGGCAGACTCTGTGGAGCAGCAGTGGTAGTCTTCTGGCCATTTTCCCTGAGCCTCCCAGCCCTCTATTGGATGAAAGGCATGTGTGTGACACAGCTGTCTTGCACCCACAAATTACCCTATTGTCCTCAGTTGCAGTAAAGGAGTTCATCCCATTGCCAGTACAGAAGTAATACGGTGCTGCCAGGTCATCTGGCTTCTGTTCAGGGAAGCACTAACATGTCCTTTACCTCAAAACGTGTTGGGCTGCCCATTCCTGTTACATAGGAACTGGTACCTAGGTGCGTGATGCCTCTGACGGTGGAGATAATTCATGCTTCTTGTGGGCAGTAGCCACGGACAGCCTTATCCTCCATCAGTTGGTCTAAACCTCTTCCACAGCCATCCATGTTGGCAGCCCTCACTACATCTTGTAAGGACCAGCTCTGCAGCAACTCATTGTTGCTTCAGATGATTTTAGTCCAGGTTAACAACATTTAATATTTGAAACATGTCAACTGGCGCCTCTTAGCAGCTGCATCTCATTTTGTCCTGCAGTTTATGTGCTTGAAATACATACCATAAGAAACTGAAACATATGAGTCCATTTGCATTCTCCCAGGCGCACCATATTATCTTGATGATTTACCTGAAATGGAAAGACCAACGGTTATTGCCAAAAAAAAAAAAAAAAAAAAAAAGACTACATCAATAGTGCAATCCTGTGTGTGTTTTATGACTCCGAAGTTTGCATTAGCATGTTCAGTATGGCTTACACCTTCCTAAATGCAACAGTGCAATCCAATATACATATGCTCACTCAGAAATAAGTCCTACAGAGTGCAGTGGGATCTCATCTTATCTTTAAAAAAAATAGAATTGCAACTGAACAGGCTGAGATTGATTGGTAGATCTGACAAAAGCAGATCTGCTTCTTCACTCAGTCTGGTGACACATGCTGGCGAAGGGGGGAAATGTGGGTAATTTCACTGGGCGAGTTATCCCAAGGGATTCTTGTATTTATTGTTCTTTCCCTTTCTCCTATCGATAGTAATGGGGGAGAAGTTAGCTATGCCGTCTGCCAAGTGCAGTCCAGAATGGCCACATCTAGGGAAAGGGAGCAACTCTGGATACAGCTGATACAATGCCAGCTCCACTCTGTCCATGGAACTTCGGTTTTGTCAAGGGGAGGTTTCTACCTGCCTGGGTATAGAGAAGGTTCTGACTGCAGAGAAGCAGCCACCCAGTGATTCTCCCCTACCAATTAACGGACACTGATTTGTCATCCTACCCCTTCCAGCCATCAACCTCAGCTTAAGACTGTGATCTAGGCCACTTAATACATTCTGATTAAAAAATTAGATTATACAGATATATTGTTAGAAGTTGAAAGCATTTTAGTGTTCCAGTGATGGAATTCCATCTGAGTTTAGTGTCCCGATAATCAGACTTTGAAATGAAGCCCACGTTCACCTCTCAAGGGCCAATCACAAAACAAAGCAAGTAAATATACAAGCTACAGGAGGTGAGAAGAGTTTGTGGTATGACAGTAATATGTCATGCTGATTGTCAGTATGACAATTTAGCATTTAAGAAATTCCTGGTTCTAAAGACATGCTATCTGTATCATCTAGTTTGACCCTCAGATTATTTTGCTTGCTAGAATCAGCTTACATCCGCTAATCACTGTTGTTTCTCATAGCTAATCCTATTGGCTTTCTTATGCTTTGATGAAGGAAAAAGAAATGAGAGGAAATCAACGTCCTGCTGGAGTTTCTGTGAGCCAGATTTATGTCAGAGCATTTAAACACATATTTTTTATTTTTTTCCCCCAACTCATTTCTAAACTTATTTCAAAAGCCTGGTTGTTTTTACACAAGGGGTGGAGGATTGGGTCTGTACATTTAGGTTTTGAAAAATCTTTTCTGGAGGCGTGAATTAATGAAGCCTACTTCAATTTGTAAAAATGTTGCCAAGCATAGGGAAATGGAGGAATTGATATTGCTGTTAATTACTTTTGACTATGCATGTGAAACATTACTGATGCAGCAAAAGGAAGACAGTATGACTGAGGGGTAGACAAAAGTAATTTTAAAAGTCCCACCCAATGGACAAAACCATGTGCTTCTTTAATGCTTAAAAGAGGGTAGTTACTCAATTTTAAAAAAACACATCTTCACTAATTAATGTATATGCTTTCTGAATATATATTACACTCAAGCACACAACACCACTTAATGTGGAACAACAGAGGCTGCATTTGGGTAAGCTGGTTTGGTTTTCTCTTACATCTTTTTGTAAAAAATGCATTGTTAGTTACATAGTGGTGCTTAACAAACAACATTTAGGAAGGGGTAGGATGCCTTTGGCTGTGTGGACCACAGCAAACTATGGCAAGTCCTTAAAGAAATGGGAGTGCCTGACCACCTTATCTATCTCCTGAGAAATCTATATGTGGGACAGGAAGCAACAGTTAGAACTGGATATGGAACAACTGATTGGTTCAAAATTGGGAAAGGAGTATGACAAGGCTGTATATTGTCCCCCATCTTATTTAACTTATATGCAGAATACATCATGTGAAAAGCTGGACTGGAGGAATCCCAAACCTGAATTAAGATTGCCGGAAGAAATATCAACAACCTCAGATATGCAGATGATATCACTTTGTGATACCACAAAGAGAGAGAGTATGGCTCAATAAGAAGCTGACGACATATACCAAGATCCAGGTCTATAGAGCCTGTGTCCTGAGCACACTCCTGTACTGCAGTGAGTCCTGGACCCTTTGTGCACGGCAGGAGAGGAAGCTGAACACGTTCCATATGCGTTGCCTCCGACGCATTTTTGGTATCACATGGCAGGACAAAGTTCCAAATAGAGTAGTCCTAGAACAAGCTGAAATTTTTAGCATGTATACATTACTGAAACAGCGACATCTACGTTGGCTTGGGCATGTCGTGAGAATGGCTGATGGTCGGATTCCAAAAGATCTCCTGTATGGAGAATTAGTGCAGGGAAATCGCCCCAGAGGGAGACCACAGCTGCGATACAAGGACATCTGCAAGCGGGATCTGAAGGCCTTAGGAATGGACCTCAACAGATGGGAAACCCTGACATCGGAGCGTTCAGCCTGGAGGCAGGCGTTGCATCACGGCCTCTCTCAATTTGAAGAGACCCTTGTCCAGCAGACCGAGGCAAAGAGGCAGTCACGGAAGCAGCCAAATCAGGGAGCTGGACAGGGGACAGATTGTATTTGTCTTTAGTGTGGAAGGGATTGTCACTCTCGAATTGGCCTTCTCAGCCACACTAGACACTGTTCCAAGTCCTCCATACAGAGCACGTTACCATAGTCTTTCGAGACTGAAGGATGCCTAATACTAATACCACTCTGATGGCAGAAAGTGAGGAGGAATTAAAGAACCTCTTAATGAGGGTGAAAGAGGAGAGTGCAAAGAATGGTCTGAAGCTCAACATCAAAAAAACTAAGATCATGGCCACTGGTCCCATCACCTTCTGGCAAATAGAAGGGGAAGATATGGAGGCAGTGACAGATTTTACTTTCTTGGGCTCCATGATCACTGCAGATGGTGACAGCAACCACGAAATTAAAAGACGCCTGCTTCTGGGGAGGAAAGCGATGACAAACCTAGACAGCATCTTAAAAAGCAGAGACATCACCTTGCCGACAAAGGTCCGCATAGTCAAAGCTATGGTTTTTCCAGTAGTGATGTATGGAAGTGAGAGCTGGACTATAAAGAAGGCTGACCACCGAAGAATGGATGCTTTGGAATTGTGGTGCTGGAGGAGACTCTTGAGAGTCCCCTGGACTGCAAGGAGAACAAACCTATCCATTCTGAAGGAAATCAACCCTGAGTGCTCACTGGAAGGACAGATCCTGAAGCTGAGGCTCCAATACTTTGGCCATCTCATGAGAAGAGAAGACGCCCTGGAAAAAACCTTGATGGTGGGAAAGTGTGAAGGCAAGAGGAGAAGGGGACGACAGAGGACGAGATGGTTGGACAGTGTCATCGAAGCGACCAACATGAATTTGACCCAACTCCGGGAGGCAGTGGAAGACAGGAGGGCCTGCCGTGCTCTGGTCCATGGGGTCATGAAGAGTCGGACACGACTTAATGACTAAACAACAACAAGGATGCCTAAGGAATAGTCCTATCAAAATACAATCTGGAAAAGCCTTCAATACATGGAGAACACAACAACTTGTTTCGCTTAATATATTCTTGCAACTTTCAAGATATACTTTTCCAAACAACAAAATGTTTTATCCAGTTCCTTTAACCCTATAAGGTCCCTATAACCTTTGGTTGTTTTCTGGAAGTTGAGTCATGGCAACTGGACTTCTGGGTCATTAACAGTTGTTACAGTGGTCTTTCTGGTGTGTGTGGTCCTGATCTTTCTGGGGACGGATTAAAGGGCAGCATGATAAATAGGAGACAGATTGTATCTAAGGCCTCCACCCCTGTTGAGTGAGGGATTTTCTATATGCCATATTTTGCCCATTCCTAGGCATTCTCTCAATCCCATTGCCATTAAACTTACTTAGTTACAAATCAGATTCAGGGACTCAGTCATGGTTATTAAAAGCCTGCCCAAAGAGGTGGGTCTTCAGCTGTTGGTGGAAGGAAGGGGCCAACCTAATCTCCCAAGAGAGTCCATTCCACAATCTGAGAGCTGCTCTTGTGTCCCCATCAAACATGCCTGCAATGGCAATGGAACCGAGAGGAGGGCCTCCTCTGAAGTTCTTAATGATCAGGAAAGCTCATATGGGAAAATACAGACCCAAAACATATAGGGCTCTATAGGTCATAACCAGCACTTTGAGCTGGTCTTGGAAATGGACCCGTGTAGTTATTATAACATGGAAGTTAAACACTCCCCATAGCTGACCCCAGTCAGCAGTTTGGCTTCTGTATTTTGAACCAGATGAAGTTTCCAAACCATCTTCAAAGGCAGCCCCGCATAGAGCACTTTACAGTGATCCAAGTGGGATGCAACTAAGGCATGTTTCACTATAGCCATTGTAAACAAATAAACAGAGACACACACACAGAGAGAGATGTTTTTATTAGTAAGGCCATCCTAGTTGTCTTCAGCAGTAAGGTGTTTTCCATGCACAAACTCCTTATTGCTATTCACATGATATAGAGAGCCATGCGCTCAGAATGTTGTTACTTTGTTAGCCTCTGTGCTTTGACTGCTACTCTGAGAAATCAAAACTATATTTTCCTGTAACTCATCTCCATCCAGGGAAAAGCCTGCCCTGCTACCTAAAGGTTTATGAGTACAGACAGGGAAAAGGTACCATCCTGAACTCCCAAAACAACCACCTTGGGTGGTCCCAAGTTATCTATCTAGGTTGGCCCTTGACAGTAAATAGAAATATAATGACAGCTCAGATAAATAAAATCTGGCATGTATAGTCAATTTCTATTTTTCTCATTCTAAAGGAAATAAAGACAACTCTAAGAGATCTTCCCCAAGCTTCACCCATAGTGTACAATATACAAAACCGCCTTCTAGAATGATGCCTTGCTTTTAGCATTTTAATATTAAATAAATGTACACACACTCACACAGAGAAGATTTTAGAATATCCACAAGACTCCTAGGTTAAGAGGAACAAAATCTAAAAATCCTGCTTTCACCCATGGCATGACAGAAAACTGATTAGATTTATTTACTGTTTTTCTTTCTCTTTTTCAAGAACTCATTGCTGGGAGGAAGAGGAAGAGTTAAAATAATTTTTCCCTTTGGCATGATGAAAAAAACAAGTCAACGTTAATGGTGTTTCTGCTACAACATGGTATATGCTCCAGGGACTGAACAAATTAAACATCTCTGATGTTTAAGGTGTGGTTGTAACAGTGTGGTCTTCACGGAAAATATTAATTACCTTTCTAGATACTCATTTTAAAAATCCGTGTCACAATAAGAGCTTTTCCCGATTGCCAAGGTAGAGTACCACAATCTTCCTCTCTTTCTCTCT
Organism: Intellagama lesueurii; assembly: GCA_037013535.1. NCBI lineage: Eukaryota > Metazoa > Chordata > Lepidosauria > Squamata > Agamidae > Intellagama > Intellagama lesueurii. Next base: position 99,207,449 of record JBAJHW010000003.1, read on the forward strand.
CTCATACCCCCCACCCCTCACTTTCAAGTCTGACAATTATTATGCTGCTTAATCACCATGCAGCAAACATGCTACATGTCTTCCTCCTTCCAGCAAGTGGACTAGCTCAGACACGTTACTGTATGGATGAGAAGTGGAAAGTCAAGGAGGATGATCTCTCCCGCACAACCCACTTCTTTCTCTTCAGTTCCTTCAGAAGACAAGTCAACCAATGTTGAGCACTCTGTGAAGGCCTCTTGATTTCAACAGGAGAATGAAGCCCATGTTGAATTTTCTCAAGAAAGTCAGTGCTGCTTGAAGGACATAGCTTGGGATGTGTTGTACGTATTCCCAAATACTGTTCTAGCAAGCAGTAGAATATAAAAACAGAGAATACATTACTTGGAGACAGGGATTAGAAATACCATTTTCCTTTCACTTCTCTGTCTCTTTCTCTCCATTCTTCACTCACACATGCACACACACACACATGCAAATACACACACACATACATTTTGGTTTTGAGGGTAGAATCATCACATACGCATCCATGTGGAAGAATAAAGTTGCCCTGCCCTGGATATGAAAACTGTTAAAGAGTGTTTAAACTGGCCAAGCATACTAGCGACACATGCATCATTCTGTTGGACAGGTTCCAAGAGTACACTCCTAACCAAGGTATATTTATGTGTTCCCTATTTAGAACACTAGTGTGGAAAGCTGGTACATAAATATTCTTGAGATTGCTTTTGCCCAGCCACTGTAGACCTCATTGGCTCTGTTCCAGAGAAAAGGTACTGTCATTGTCCAACTGAAGGCATGTTAGATATGGTTAGTGTACGTTTCATTTTGTTGATTTACCTATAAATTAACACAGAACTCCTGATCTCTGGATGAAAGCTACTGTGTCATTATTGTTTAGCCTCAATGAAGGCTAGCCAGCTGCTGCTGGATTCCAACTCCCATCCTCCTCTGCCAGCATATCTGATGGTTAAGGGGAGGAGTGATGTTATACTCCAAAGAATATATGGAGAGCTGCAGGTTCCTCATCCCTAACGTGTATCTATTGTTCTTTGAGCCTGTAGCAGTCTCCTCTCTAGAATCACCAGAAAAAATGCTAGCATAAATAAAAATTCTTGTCCTTATTCTCCACCTTCCAGTTGGTACAACACGTGAGATAGCTGGATGTTCCTTCTTCATATGGGAGCCTTAAGCATAACTTTGGACAGAAGAATGGCACAGAATGCAAATAATAAATAAAATAAATGCCATTTGCTTCTACTTTTCAATGTGTTTTCGATTATGCTGCCCTCACTTCCTTCTATTAATCTAATGCTGCTTTATTCCTGTCCTTTTCCACCTTCAGATCGTGTCCCACTCCCATCATCCTTTTGCTTCTCTCCCCCTCCTTCTCCCCATGCTCATCTCTCTAAGCTAAGGCAGACACCTTAGCTTTCATTATTTTATCATTTATATAGGACCTTTATTGGTAACATGAGTTACCACCTTTCACTTAGGTAGGTATCCTCACAAAATCTCTGTATGGCAATGTTATTTCCCTGTCTTCTTTCTGGGAATGGAGGCTGTTCAGCAGATATAGTAAAATCACACAAGGTGTGATTACAAATCATAAACAAAGATAGATTGTGTTTGATACTCACAGACTCCACAGAGATTAGAATGTGGCCATCACCCCTGTCAAGCCTGGATCGAACAAATTTTGTACAAATTCCAGACTGCAGGTTATAAGCCTCGAAATGGTGGTGACTTGCTTCTGCCAGTCTCCACACCACTGCTGCAGAGCATGCATGAGCGACATTTTCTTAACAAACTGATGCACTGAGGTATTTACAGAAGGACTGGTATCGGTCAGTGGGTTGAAGCATGTGACCAGGAGTTTGAATTTCTACAGTGACCCCCCACCCCACCCAAAGAAGGGGACAGCCAAGTTCAACCCGATGTATGGTTGAAGGGGTTAAGTCCTCTGCCACCTGTGCAACCTTGGACAAGCGCCACAATCCTAGAGTGCCATTAGAAGGAAGGACTAGAAGACTACTTTGGAGTAGTTTATGCCCAGGAAACCCTAGGAAGTTCTCTATAAGTCAGAATTTACTTGACAGGATATAATTAGTCTACAATTTACATGGGAAAACTGAGAACTATTTAATTGTATTTTCAGAAATTGTTGAATTGTTCAGTTTTTATTTTATTTTAATTTTAGTTTACCCAGGAAAAGACTGGAAGGTACTAAACATTAAGTATCCCCATAACAAAAGAATATACCATGATCAAATACAGTATTTATTACCATTATCACAGAAAAGCTAATGAGCTAAATTGGGGGATACAGAGCTCCACTGCAGGTGCCCATTCACATGATAGTCAAGCTGCTGCGCTTCAGCAAGATTGCTGTGCCATGTACTTTCAGCCCAAGCTGAGCTATGTTATAGCACTGTCTAGTCTCACATCATTTTTATCAATGGATCATCAAGTCACTGGCCAGCAGTAACAAAAGTTTTATGAGAACATATGGTAATGGTAATGGGGGGTGGAAATTCCAGCAGGTCTTGAACAAAATGAACAAAGAGGCGAAGAAATGCAGCTCTGGCTCCTTCAGTTTACAATATGAAGAGTTTTCATGTTGTTGCATTTGAGTGGTGATAATGGAAATTGAAACTCACCTTTCCCTGTTGCTCTTCTTTCAAAGGAAGGACCTCTAGTTCCACATCACACAATGCTGTCCACTTATCTCCCCAGGATCATTCCCCTGCTTTACCCATTTCCACTGTCACTATTAGTCCTATCCCGCCATCCATTTCACTCCTGAGTGCACTGTAAAGGTAAAGGTAAAGGTTCCCCTTGACAATTTGTCCAGTCGTGTTCGACTCTAGGGGGCGGTGCTCATCCCCGTTTCCAAGCCATAGAGCCAGCGTTTGTCCGAAGACAATCTTCCGTGGTCACATGGCCAGTGCGACTTAGACACGGAACGCTGTTACCTTCCCACCGAGGTGGTCCCTATTTATCTACTTGCATTTGCATGCTTTCGAACCGCTAGGTTGGCGGGAGCTGGGACAAGCGACGGGTGCTCACTCCGTCGCGTGGATTCGATCTTACAGCTACAGATCTATAGATCTTACAGCACAGAGGCTTCTGCGGTTTAACCCGCAGCGCCACCACGTCTGGAGTGCACTGTAGAGGTTTTCAAAACCTAAGTAGCTTTGTTTCTCTGCTTTATTGCTCTCAACTCTGATTACTCCAGTGCTCACCCCTAGAGGTGCACAAGCACGGAGAAGGCTTGCTATGGAAGCTCATACCCCAACACAGGAAAAAACACTAATAATCCCCACTGCCATATCTAAAAAAGAGATCTACATGGGAGTTGGTAAAGAGATCTACATGGGAGTTGGTTTTTGGCTGAATGACCAGCTTAAGAGAAGCAAAATAAATGGGTTTTGTTATAGGAACTCCGTCATGGATAGGAAAATATACTTAGGATACAAAATTAAGGTAAGCGGCATTCCAAGGGAGAGTTAGGAGAGGATTGAAGGGAGATAGTTAAACATATCACAAATGGGAAAAGGGCAGACAAACAAGAATGGAAGAACACTCAGCTCACCCCATCTAACCCTTTCACTTCTCCTCCCAATCCTATAAGCTTGTTGTGGTGGTTGCATACTTCTCTACCTTCATTAAACCCTTTGTCTTCAACAGGTCTCTTGGGACAAACAATTGGATTTAGAACCATAGCCTCCTCTCTCTTTGTAAACCTGCCGAAATTGACTGTGGGCGAAGTCAGATTTTGGCCAAACAAGCAATGAGCTAGAGAAGGGGAGTACTGTCTAAAATAAATTATCCACCAGGGTGCAAGTGGCTGCCAAGATTTAAAGAAAAGAGTCATTATCAAATTTCAAAAATACAAGATATACATATTATACAAGATGTTAACAATTCTGTTGCCTCTAACAGGAACATGTTTTCCTCATAGAAATCACGCACCTCTCTCTCTTGTTCCTTTTTGTTTCAGCAAAGAGATTTTGAATTAAGGGAGGTCTGACATAGACACATTGCCAAGGTCTTGAGAGTTCTGTGTTGTTTTATCTTGAGGTAAGTATCAAAAGAGAGGGCTTTTGATGCACATTATGTAGCATGAGAAGTCCTGGAGCCCACAACACCCAAGGGGCATGTTTTCCTGATTGCATTCTTTGGTTTGAAAGATTCTGCATCCATTCCGAATCAGAAGAAATCAGCATCTAATCTGCTGTCCTGTTTCTAATGAAAATCACAAGATTCCAGGGAAAGCCTTCATGAGGAGCAGATGTGGGGGAAACAACCATGGTAATTAGAGAAAATGTTCATCAGTGCAACAGAGTTGCTTCCATCTTTACCGCTTCACATAAGAAGAACCTACAACTATATTTGGAATCTGATAGTAACTTTTATTGTCTGAGATGTGAGATGTTTCTCTGTACGGTAGTGTAAAGTTTGTGACTGTGAGACTCGAGGCGAGAGTGTAAAGGCTCTCGCTAGAGTGTCGTCCTCCCTCAAAATAGAGCAGGAGGCACAGACAAACCCGCCTACACCGCCCATCGAAACTAAACAGCGGGGAGTTGACACCCGGGAGTTGGAGCGGGAACTTTTGAAAATGTCAGTGGCTACACAAACGGAAAGTGAATTGGCGGGAAGAGAGGAAAAGGGGAGGTCCGCCATGGAGGCGGGAATGGGGGATATAAAAGGACATGTTGACCTGATACCAGGGGGTTGGGAGATGATATGGGTGGAGGACCCATGGACCGGTAAATGGGAAACAGTGAAGGTTCCTCGGGAGGAGGCAGACTACCGGAGGCGGAGGGGCCTGCCGCAACGTCCTTCGTATTGGGGAGAGTCTGAGGCTCGGGAGTGGCGCAGACACCTCAGGGAAGAAAAGGAAGCAGTATCCCGAGAGGAGAGGGAACGACGGGCATGGCGTTTAGAGGAAGCCCAGAAGAAGGGGTACTTACTGGACCCTGGACCCCTCTACGAGGAGAGGAGGATGCCTACGGGGCGGAGAACCGAGATGACGAGACCACCCCGCTATTAAATCGTGAGACTATGGTCCATGACTTTGAGGACAGTAACCCATTTATGAGGGGACCCTGGGACGAGTTGATTAATAACCCCTTTGTTAAAGACGTTTGGATGCCCTTGCCGGACCCGTTGGCGACGAGAGAAAAGATGGAAACTAAGATAACACAGCAAGATTTATTGTTAAATGTTCCAATAAAAACTAGTTATGATTTTACAACAGACGTGTCTCCAGAGTCTCAGTTGGACACCGGGGAGGTAAAAGTCGAACCCTCACAGTGACCTCTTGCCTTCATCATATAATTTGTTCAATGGCATAATTAATATCCTCTCTATCCAATGCAGAATGCCCTTCTCATATGCTGATTCTAGTATTCTAAGTATGCTTCCAGACGAGCCCTTTTGAAAGACAATGGAGTCTGCTGGGTAGTTGGAGGAAGACCTGGGAGGCCTCAGATCTACTCTCCAATAAGCCATTAAACTCAGTGGGTGAGCTTGGGCCACTCTTTCTCTCCCACCTCACAGGATCTATAGGAAGATTTGCTGGGGAGCCACAAACACCACTTTGAGCTCATTGGGAAAAGGCTGGAATACAAATATAAGAAAGAAATATATAAATAATCTTATCATGCAATCACTCTGTCCCTTCCAAATTATTTAACTGGGATTCAAATGTCATTCTTTTTCTTTTCTGTGTGTTGTTTTTTTTTTTTTTTCCACCACCCAAAACCTCGGCAGGGGATGTTGCTGGGCTGAGGTTAGCCTAAGGTTTGTCCTTCTTGCACAGTGCTCAAAAGTCAAATAACCCTGTTCTCCTTGCAACTGGTTGCCCTACCAATATCTCAGGCTGAGCTGTAGACCCCGTCATAAGGACTTGGGGTACAGTCCTCTACACAAAACACACGTGTTATCAGGTAGCCTTATCAGGCCATTCTTGCCACTAAGATTGTATTCTGCTTCTTCACTGGAACATGTTGTCAAAGTGAAACATTCCTTCCCTTGTCACTCTCCTGCACTTTTCTTCCTTGTCTCTCTTTTTCCTCTGTCCTCTTCCAACAAAAAACCCATTTGATGATATATCCTTTCTTACATTCCCCCTCCCTTCAGAATATCTAATCACAGATTATCTGCTATCTGTTATCGAACAATAATGCCAGCCAGCTACTATTCTCTGTTCTGCTTCCAGAATGTTGCCATGTTTCCATTGAAACCAGATTTGGAAGCTGAGCAGAAGTGTCTGTTGAATTCTTCTGAGATACTGGCTGCACTAACACAAAATAAAGTCAGAGAACATTAACAAGTTGCATCTAAAGAAGCAGACTACAATCCAAGAAAGTAACATTTGGTGATTCTTTAAGGTGCCACAAGACTATTTTGTTTGTTTTTGCCATGATATGTTGGTTGAACGTATCAACATGTGTCAGGCTGCACCTTAGATGTTGACCTTTGGTCACAGCATAAGATCTTTGTGCTTCAAAATGTTTTTGGCATTTTAAGTCTGAATTGTGCATAACGTATGAATGTATGATGTGACCAACTCAATCACCCTGAACGCCTCTCTAGGCCCAAATCCTGTTTCCCAGAACAGCCAACAAGCAGGCCACAGGCGACAGGAAAGGTAGTATATAACTCATACTAGAGCAACAGTCTTCTATGCTGTTCCCTAGTGTGCAGTAGTCAGAGGCTGGATAGAAGTACTATGACTAGTAGCCACCAGCTACTTGACTGTGCCATAATTGGTATGTAGTCTATCTGTTTGTATGGTATTTTTACTGATACTCAGGGGGGGTGTTGTTCTCCCCCGACCAAGTTCTATTTTCTTGGATTTTTTATGGATATTTCATCGATTTGTATGTTTTATTATTTCTGTCCCTGACCTGCACAAACAAAGGTGGAACATAAGTATTTTAAATGCACAACCAGCCTATGACTCCTCCACTGTAAATTGGTGCAATTAAGGTATAAGCTTTTGAATTATGTTAGGAAATCGCATCAATCCTGGGTGGTCCTACCTCCTACCCTAATTCTTCTTTAAGCATCACACATGACAGTTTATTCCTATCATAACACCAGTTGGTGAAACCAAGGTCTTTTCATGAACGAAGGCAATTATTTTTTCATTCTTCTTCTGAGGTAAGTTGCAAAAGTATCAGAGCCTGGTCTGAAAATAAAACGTTGTATAAACCTAGAAGGCACAGCAGAGCCTAAGAATATAGGATGAATCCCTGCTGCATCGGAGTCCAGCATTCTGTTCTGGCAACAGCCATGGCTGAGCTGAGGGTTCCTGGGATTTCCAGTCCAAAAAATGTAACTCTTCCAAGTTTTGCCTAAGGCTAGGAGAGCACATAAGTCTCCAGGCTTCTATAGTAAGAAGAAGGGGGGCCTGTTCCTTTGTGTCTACCAGCAGCAAGCATACGAAGGGAATTTTATTTCTGTTCCCATCGCAAGAGCAGCAGGCGGAGTTTGAGCTTGTAGCAGGCCTAGAATTAGAACAAGCAGCAGCTTTGGGAAGGGCGGCAGCATTTGATCCCCTGCTGGTGCCAACAACACACAGGCCTGAGCAAGCAGCGGGAGGAATCTGAAGCCACACAGGCTGCAGCAGGCAGAGTCCCCACGTGCTGTGAGCAGCACGGAGGGTTGGCTACTCTGAGGAGGGTCACGTGCCCAGTGCTGTGTTGCGTAAGCCAGGCAATACCCTTGCAGGGAAGGCAAGCTGGCTGTTGTCAAGCAGGGCTGGCAAAACTCTGGGAAGACAGAGCAAGAGGCAGAAATCATTCCGAGGGGCTGAAGAAGAAAAATACCGAGCAGGCCCGCACCTGGAGGCTCATGAGGTGGTTTTTTTGGGGTGGGTTAGGAAGTTTAATAACACAGGACTCTTTGAATTCCATCTTTATGGATATATCATTAAGCACCGAACCCAGGATGCTTAATTTTCTCCACATGCCATGAATTTAACCATTTCCTTATGTTGAGAGGGGGTTTCTATCTCAAGACCTGAACTTGGGGAAAAAATTATATCTATACCCAGCTTCCAGAATTCTTCCCCCGCCTCTAGCCATTGTGGCAACTGTGCCGCCTGCTGACTGAAGAATTCTGAGAGTTGCCATCCAAAAACAACTTTTCCAAGCTTTAACTCCAGTTGGAGGCACAGAGTCAGAGAGAGGTCACCTGCCTTCAAAGTTATCCAGAGCAAGTTCTTTATAGCATGGTTTCATACCCCCTGGGAAGCAGTAACTCAGCATATGTTTTTCTTCTTATCTCATCTCATCTCATCTTATAACTGCAGAGCTGGAAGGGCCCCTATAGATCATCAAGTCCGGCCTTTGTGAAGGAGCCACAGTGAGGAATCGAACTCCCAACCTCTAGCTCCACTCGTACAGCCTCCCCTGCCACCACCCTCTGCCCTGCCCTTAAATAAAATTAGTGTTGCAGAATAGAGGTCCAGCAATGAAGAACCACAGCTGTGCTAAACAAGGCTTGTAGACACTCCAGGGATAATCAGTTTTGCTAGTGGAGCCGTAGATATGTTGATTTGACAGCAAAAACATCCCCCCTAAGGAGAGCTGATGTATTGGCACAAGGATCAATAGATTCTAAATTAGCTACAAAGCTGCAGGGAATGATGAAGCATTCAAGATCCCCCCCTTTTCTTCTTAATATTAAGTTTGTTGGGATTTTTTTTTTTTAACCCCCCTCCCGCCTCCTCAAGCTCCGGAGGAACTGTGGGAAGGTTTGATGTTCATCTGGAGGGTTGTCAAGATTGCTATAGCAATTTAAATAGGCTGCCAACATGGGTGGTTGTTGCTCGAAGGCATTCCAATGTGGTGAAGGGGGTGGGTTGTGTGTGTGCGCTCGTGCGAGTGTGTGGGTGTCTGCAAACTAAAGATGTATGTCAGTCAAATGTTGTGTCAAGCCAAATGAAAAGTGGGAAACATATAATGTCACTACAACACCAGGCATACATTTTTCTTTAATCCGAGGTACCTCCCTTTTTTGTCAAAGCTTAAAAGGCTTTACATGTTGTAGCTGGTGAATGAACTCAACATGATGTTAGTGGTAGGAAACAAGGACCCATCAGAAAGTAGAATATACCCCATATACCTAAGGATGCATAAGGAGAAGGAAGGACCTGAGTTGCAGGGAGAGCAGTCCCTTGTCTTGGTTTTCCTAGGTAGCAAAACCCATAAGCAACCTAGGCTTGGTCCTTGCAAGATTGTGGGGGAAGAAAACCAATCCTTATCAAAAACAGGAAGCAGCCTTAACTGTTGCTTAAATTTACAAGTTTTAATTTTTTTAAAACTTCCTTAGACATCTTGGCAACATCTTCCAAAAATTCCTAAAAATGTTATTCTGTAAGAACTTTGAATCAGTTAATACCCTTCTGTCTCTTCACAGAACTGATGGCTTTAAAAAAGTTTTTGACAATACATTTACACCTTGAATTTCAGTACTGTAGCTGTAATCCTTACTTTGGAAATTAAGACATTAATACAAGGATTAACTTTGAATCCCAGTAATTCCCACTTGTTTCCTAGCTTCTTTTCTTCTATCAACAGCATCTGGAAGGGTTGCCAACTAGTGGCAATGACGTACTGATATCTCCAGTCTTCACATGGAAAGTCTTGGACACAAAACCCTCAGATATTGTACTCGCCAGGATTCCCGGCGGTGGGGGGGGGGGGGGTAGGGGACACTGACAAGATTATTTCTTCCCCTCTGAACCAGACAAACGAGATACCACTTCTGACAGGAAAGACCCAAATTTATGCCTAGCTTGCTTCATGCTTGGACTTGAATTTTTCAGTACAGCTTCTTTGACGGAGGACATCCCATGGTTATTTATAACTTTTGAACATCGCCGTCACCCCCAATGATCAAATACCATCTGTGACTGAGTTAGTTCACTGTCCATGCACGCAAATAGAAATAGAAGCTTCCTTAATCCTGAGGGTAGGGGAAAAAAAGATAGCTATAAAATTAATTTACAGACTGGTTCTCCAGATCCTTGCATCTTTAGGATTTTAAAAATACTTCAGGCTTTGGAATTCGTCATCGTCATCTTAGAACTGCAGAACTGGAAGAGACCCTTTCAATCAAGGCCAGCCCCTCTCAAGGAGACACAGTAGGGAATCGAACTCCCAACCTCTGGCTTCACCTAAACCATTAAGCTACCCAGCAATTCTGGATAAATGCCAGGAAGCATATACTATGCATGCATGTGTGTTGTCCAGTGAAAGAAAGCATTTTTTTTTGTCCAATTTGTCAGCTTCTCTAGGTTAATTGTGTAGATTAGTCTGTTGCAGATCTTTGTCTCAACAGAATCCCATGTATTTTCAGTCTCCTCCTGCAGCGCCTTGTTTTCAGAATACTTGGTTAAGTTAATGTATACCACAATGAAATTTTGCTTGGTCATTTCCACCCTGTTTGTACAGATCTTTCTGAACTCCCAGGATCAGGTGCCACAAAATTAAAACTATAAATAATAAACCACTTGGCACTGCAGCAACATGCTGCTCTAGCAGAGATAGTGTGGGTTTTGAGTTAACATTCAAAGTCCTGTGAGAAACAGATAGACAAACAAATCTAACTTTTTAAAGGGTCAAACGGAATCATAGCATCATTTCTAATCTTGGGGTGGGTTGTATTTTGACAGTACTTGCCACATGAATAACTTGGGGTTTTCTGGATACCAAGAAAGATCTTATTTGTGCCAATGGGTTCTTCCATAAAGTGGATGCATATGCAGAATGAGCTCAGGTGCCCTTTCCAAATGGCCTACCACAAATGTGTGGATCAGAGGTGGTGACACTGGTTGATGCAAGTGCCCCTGCCAGCACTGATAGGCATTCAGGGTCGTGCACTCTCATATGGCATTCATACTGTATATGCCCATAACTGTAAAGCAAGCATAGGTTGCTTATGTCAGAAATTGTGCCTGGAAAAATTACTTGGTTGGACTACAATGCCTAGAATCCCAATGGAGGATTGTGGGTATAAGGCAGCCTCCTGTGTGCTTTTAGTTTCCTTTTGGCTAGCCTAGACCAAAGCGAAAAACTATATTCGAACTGCTGTTAATGTGAGTAAAGGGTTAGGGTTCTTTCACTCCCAATTTCTAATTTGTAAATGCTCTGACAAGAAAAATTGTGGCAGAGTTTTTAATTTTTGGTAAAATTCTCCTTTTGCTACACGGTAGAAGAATAGAGATCTACATAGGAGAATCCACAGAATCTTCCACAAGTTCCTCAGAGGCCACTCCTTTCTCATTAACTGGCACTTAGGCTCAATAACTCAATCTGAGACATTTGTAGGAGAAAGAATAAAAACATTTATTTACTTTGAAATTACAGACTTGTGTATGCTACTTTCTTTACTGCACACATACTGAACAATCAACCAGCAAATCAAGAGCAAACAAACAACTTCACCAACCATGGAAAAAGAGGGGAAGAACACTCAGCAGAGAGGCAGAGCTCTCTTTAAATTCATCATTGGCTGTTCACTCCCCTCTTTGGAAGAATTGTATAAGAACAGATGTAAGAGGAAGATATCTAACATACTGAGTGACTCCTCTCATCCGGGATATCAACTCTTTAAACTATTACCATCGAGAAGGAGATTCAGGGTATTGAAAGCAAGGACAAGCAGATTCAAGAACAGCTTTTACCCAAGTGCAGTACTGAGTTTAAATGCAGGGTCATAAGTGTCTGGTGGAAATTTAAATTGCGGAGAGTAACGGGGTATTTATATCTGTATGGAGAGTGTGGTGTATATTTTAATTTTTTTTTTTTGTAGTGGTGTTGTCCAGTTTTTACCTTGGGAAGAGCACCTCATTTCGTTGCACCCACTTGTGAGTGTAATGACAAATAAATTTCTTATGTCTTATGTCTTATGTCTTATGTCTTAAATTCAAAGGAATGATTGGTTAGAGCTGGATAGACAATCACCCCAGCCCAGAAAAGCCCCTCTCAGTTACTCAAACTTCAGACAGAACGACATGCAAGATTGCAAACAAAACTCCAACACTTCCAACAGCAAATATTCTTGGTGGTTTGAGAGTGGGGTTGTTTTGGTCTTTAATTTTATATTTTAAAAAATTATATCCAATATATGGCCTAAAATACGTTAACACCTAAAAATGGATGTCATTGTTTACTGTTCTCCCCTTCTTTTCCCTTCTCCATCTATCCAGTGATGGACAGAAGTCTATCTCACTGATGACTAGCAATCATGTATTTATTTATGTATTTACACATTTATTTAGAGACTGTCTTTCAGGGTATTGCCCTGACAGCACAACTTTCATAGCAGTAACTTAAATATAATGCTCAATTTCAATGTCACACAGATTCCAGGGATAGCCTTCAATTAAGCATTCTGTATCTTGTATTCTCGAAGGCTTTCACGGCCGGGATCTGATGGTTGTTGTGGGTTTTTCGGGCTCTTTGGCCGTGTTCTGAAGGTTGTTCTTCCTAACGTTTCACCAGTCTCTGTGGCTGGCATCTTCAGAGGACAGGAGTCAGAACTCTGTCTGTACTCTGGTGCAGTTTGCTTAGATAGTTGACCTACAAAAAACTGAAACGGGACCCAACCAACAAAATCACAAAACAAACAAACATGCTGATCAGGATTTCCTCCCTGCACCCCAACATCCTTCAACGGATCTGCAAGACAGAAGCTCTCCCACCAAGACTATACGGACTCCCCAAAATCCACAAAGACTCAATCCCACTCAGGCCCATTGTAAGTGCCATTGGCTCCCCGACATATGAATTAGCAAAATACCTAGCCACCCTCCTACAGACCCACATTGGACAAACCTCATCCTACATCAAAGATTCAGGACATTTCATAAGCAAGATCAGCACCCTAAAACTCAACTACGGGGACAGACTGATTAGCTTTGACGTAGTATCCCTATTCACCAAGGTACTGATAAAGGACACTCTGACACTCATCCAGCAGATCTTTCCAGAAGACATCAAGGCCCTTTTCCAACACTGCCTAACGACCAGCTATTTTCAGTGGGATAACGAGTTATATGAACAGACAGATGGAGTGGCCATGGGGAGCCCCCTCAGTCCGGTTATAGCAAACCTCTACATGGAACATTTCGAAAAACAGGCCCTGGCTTCGGCACCCTTCGCACCCACAGTCTGGTTCCGATATGTGGATGACACCTTCGCAATTTGGAACCACGGTGAAGAAAAACTGGAAGAATTTCTAAACCATCTCAACAGCATCCACCCAAATATACAATTCACCATGGAAAAAGAAATAGAGGGCCAACTCCCTTTCCTAGATGTCATGGTCATACGCAAAACTGACCTCCTATTGGGACACAAGGTCTACAGAAAACCCACCCACACAGACAGGTACCTACACAAAAACTCCAGCCACAACCCACAGCAAAAAAGAGGCATAATCAAAACACTGGTAGACCGTGCAAATCGGAACTGTGAAGCTCAATTTCTCAGCACCGAACTCAACCATCTGAATTGGGCCCTACAGGCAAATGGCTACTCCAAGAATGAAATCACAAGAGCCATCAAACCAAGAAAACAACACCAAACTGAAGAGGAAAAACAGCCACCCACAAATAAAGTATTTCTGCCATACATCAAAGGGGTCACAGACCGCATGGGGAAACTTTTGAAAAAACACAACCTACAAACAGTATTCAAGCCCACCACAAAAATACAACAAATGTTACGGTCAGCAAAGGACAAAAGGGACCCCCTCACCACTGCAGGAGTACAGTATACCGGATACCTTGCAGTTGTGGCCAGATATATATTGGAACCACAAAACGCAACATCCACACTAGAATTAAAGAACATGAGAGACACTGCAGACTAAAACAACCGGAAAAATCGGCAGTAGCTGAACATGCCCTAAAACAAGCTGGACACGAAATTCTATTTCAAAAGACAGAAGTACTGGACAACACCAGCAATCATTATGTTAGACTGCACAGGGAAGCCGTTGAAATCCACAAACACCAGCAGAGCTTCAACAAAAAAGAAGAAAGTTTAAAACTCAACAAAGCCTGGCTCCCAGCACTGAAAAATACAGCCTGCAAAAGGTCAACGAACTCTACCCAGCCACAAGGACCGGTGATCACTACACACAAAAGACCAGCTAACGACACCCATCAATCACAGTGACAGATAATCTCTCCCCTTTATCACAACAATACACCCACAACAAAAAACATGCTGATCACCATAATCACCCAATCTCCTGAACAGGACAAAAGCTCATCCCACAGCTATAAATACTCAACTATCCAAGCAAACTGCACCAGAGCACAGACAGAGTTCTGACTCCTGTCCTCTGAAGATGCCGGCCACAGAGACTGGCGAAACGTTAGGAAGAACTACCTTCAGAACACGGCCAAAGAGCCCGAAAAACCCACAACAACCATTCTGTATCTTATTTGATATTTTACTTGGGTGCAGGCCTGTAGTCCTAGAAACTATATCCCAGGATTTTGCTGTATTGGTAAATTAGGAGGTGCTGGCATTCATCATGGCAATGTGCATAGTTATTCCCCCAACACTGCCAAAAAGAGAGGCCAAAAATGCAGGCAGCCGGATCACTCTGTATTAGCAATATTAATGGCTCTTAACTCTCCATTCAATACCAAAATACCCACAATTAATTTGTATTACATCAGGGAGAAGCTGCAGCAATATACTTTTCCTTGGCAAATCCATTTCTGCAGCAGATACTGTTAGCATTGCAGCTAAGCTTTGAGGTCGATAATTAAGTTGGGAAGGTAGATGGTATCACAGCCCCTGCTATTCTGACTCTACGGGCCCTGATTACATTATACTGCTGCCAAGGGACCAGCATGGGAAATTATGAGAGCAGTAGTCTTCAAAACTGTCCTGTTTCCAAACTCTGGCTCTGCAAGGCGGAAAGAATGCAGTTCCTTTGAAGGAGGAGGGAACGTTTCAGCAATAGATGGTGGTGGAGCTGGGAGAGCAAAGATCACAGGCAAGGCCATATTGGGATAGAAGAGCGGAGAGATAAAAGGAAGAGAAGCCATTGCCGGGCTTTGAAGTCAAAGACAAGGAATAAAACCTTGCAGGAGGGTGAAGCAAAGCTGTCACAGTGCATTACAACGTTACCCCTAGCAAGTCCATGTGTGTTCCTGTTTCTGTCTATATATACCAGTGAAAATCAAGCAGTAGCCTGCTGTGTTAGCTGTGGATTTTTCTGCCGAGCTTGTGCTATAGGTTCCAAAAGAAGGACAATGGGAACAGTAGTCTTTTAAAAAAGAATCCAATTTATTTTATTTTCTTTGATGAGTGTAGGTTCAAGTGGTAATGAAAAAAGGAGAATTGAAAATCATCCCACATCCAGGACCATGTGCATCACCTCAAACCAGAGAGTGGAAAAGTTATTTTTTGGGGATTATAAAAACAAAACAAAACAGAATCTTCCAATCAGCACAGCCAACTATAACTCAAAAAAGTAACTTCTAAGCTCTACCCCAAA
Organism: Intellagama lesueurii; assembly: GCA_037013535.1. NCBI lineage: Eukaryota > Metazoa > Chordata > Lepidosauria > Squamata > Agamidae > Intellagama > Intellagama lesueurii. Next base: position 99,222,992 of record JBAJHW010000003.1, read on the forward strand.
CACAATGTTTTTCTAAGCATTCGGCTACAAATCACCTGCAGTAGGACAAACATTAGCTGGGAAAGGTCACACTACTGAAGCTACACTCTGTACATGTGAAGACGTGGGCTACACCCCAACAAATAAAACTCATCCATCTAGAAGGTGCCACGACCCTCTTGATGTACAGGTATAAGGAACACCAGCCCCAAATTATCCATTCAACAGATTACGTGGTAGCACCAACAGTTATCTATGTATGACCCATGTGCAAACCTGCACAGCAAGTTTTCTCTGACTTGATACCTGGGACAGTTTCTTTCACTAGAATGAAGTGGGAAATGCATTTTCCTTTAAGATGCAAAAAGTGGACATGTAGTATCAAACAGCTCCCAGAGCAAAACAAAGAGAGACATCAATCTTGCAACGCCTAGAGAGCTGCATGAAGTCCTACCATCCATCCCTCTGTTTACTTACTTAGGGGTCAAGGCTAGGACCCAGCTTCCTGGGCAGTGGTGATATATCCCTCATTCCTAGTGCAGACAACCTTAGAAAATGCTTCCTCCATATTCTCTCTCTCTCTCTCTCTCTCTGTCTGTCTCAGAATGATGGCACTAGCCAGATGTTAATCAATATGCAGCAGCTCTATAGTGAGCTCAATATCTGAGGCCAGGATCCTGTTTGATTAAATTGCAACAAAGCAATTCGACTTTTACAGAGCTGGCACAAGGAGGTATCCAGGACCAGTCTGGGCAAGCATACATGGGTTGTTTGTAACAGGGATCTCCACTGGCATAGGGACAAGACTTGCACAAATGGGAGATGCCGCATTACTGCACCAAGTGGCCATTCATACTCTGCTGATGTCAAGTCGGACTGCCGCCTGAGTGCCTGAGTGCTTCAGCCTCAACACTAACCGTTGTAAGCCACTCTGGCAGCCCTGTTCAGCTGAAGAATGGGAGCAAATGGTTCTTCCCCACTCAGCCCCATCTCTTTATATACTATAAGCCAAAGGCTGGATAAGGGAGTGCCTGCCAAATTCCGCATACCGAGGGCCACAGAGTAGTTGATGCCTCCGGCATGGGGCTTAATGTTTCTAGATTCTGTCTAGTGTGCCTGGCACTCCATTTATATTATACTATTGTAGTAGAAGAGCCTGTTGATGGTCTTCGGCTTAGAATAAACAACTGAAGGTGTGTGTGTTCAAATCTGAGAAACCACCTTCAGCTCAAAGCACAGACTGCAACCTGGGAAACCTCCCCAGAATTACTTGGGAGCAAAGGATGTGACTGGAGTGCAGTGTGTGCCCACCACACACAAACACATACACACACACAGAGGAGAGAGACACACACGCAGAGAGAGGCAGAGACTGAGAGAGATTGGAAGTAACTAATTACAAACCACATAATTATCTGTAACTGGTTATTTCCACAGGGATTAGCACTTAACTAAGCTGCCTATAAAAAGCACCGTAACCAATAGTTAGACATAACTTTCTTTGTAGTTCCTCCACCCTGGTTTATATGCATATTTGGATAAATATATATTTATTCATATGATCCTAGCAACAAGCAGCTCTCTCTTTGGCAACCAGTTCTACTTATGTTGACAAATGGGTTTGTTAAACTTTATTCATCTTTGCATGCTTTTTGGAACCAACAATGATTCTAGCAAACTAGCAAAACATGAATGAAAATATTTTCAATGTTTTAAGGTAGAGCAAAATGCCAGGATCGCCGGCTGTACATAAACTGTGACCTCAAGCAGATGTTCACATAAGGAGAAGTCATATGGTTTAAATATATGTGATCTGTTTAATTTAAAAGTGTGTCTTCATTGAAGAAGTATAAAATGTTCCTATTATAACAATTTGCAAAATAAGTACATTGCATGCCAGTCCATGAAAAGGATTCCAACAATAATGACATTTAACCTTTTTCAAAAATTATATATAATGTGTGCCTTTCAATGCCAAATTGCTAGTACATTTCATAACAATCATCTTTGAAGCTGAGATCAGTCTTTGAAAATCTTCAAACCCATACCATGTGGTTCCTGAAGGATATGAAAACTGAAGAGAACTCGTAGCACAACAATCCTAACCATTTTTCACATCCTTCAGAAACCACTGTGAGCCCTGTGGTTAAACTGCAGTACTGCAGTCAAGCCTCTGCTCACAACCTGAGTTCAATCTCGATGGATTCAGGTAGCCTGCTCAATGTTGACTGAGCCTTCAGTGCTTCTGAGGTTGGTAAAATAAGTACCCAGCTCACTGGGGGGCAAGGTGTTGTTTGCACAATTACGTTGTAAACTGACCAGAGAGTGCTTTAGCACTATGGGGTGGTATGTAAGTTGAAACAACAACAACACTCTGTTTATGCAGAAACTAGAGATGTTGCTCATCTCTCTTAATTGCCCAATGTGGGATAAGGTGGTCAGTGCAACAGTTCCTAAACTTATGATCTCAGATGTCCTTGGTGTGATGGTTAGGCCTTCTGGGAATTGTAGTCTCAGAAACACCTGAGACCACAAATTTGGGAACCACTGGTTTAGTGTGTTGGACTGGGGCCTGAAATAGCCCCTGAGCCATTAAACCATCTGGCTGATTTTGGGCAATTTCTCCCAGTGGCCATGTTGTATGAGAGAGTCTGAGAATTGTAATCCAAAACAATAACAACAAAAACACTTTTCCAAATCCTTCCACAATATTGGCTTTAGTTCTCATCCCACTGGTGTTCCTCTCAGAGTACAATCCCTCATTTCACAGCAGAATGATTTACTTATGGAGAAAAGTAAAACGCCAATCTTGGGGACAACACTGCTATGCAAGCAACATGGGCCTTCAAACCGTGGTGCTGGGTGGCCCTGCGGAAGTGGCAAATTACAGATCCCAGGATCCCACAGGATAGAACCATAACAGGTACAAAGTGGAGTCATACCGCTGTAACTGCACCTTCCCAAAATTTAACTTTTCTGATTCTTTCTCCCTGTTTCTAGTATTCTTAGTCCCCCCGGTATCCTGACTCAGTAATCTGCAGAAACATCCACTCATAGAGAATGACACTGTGGCACGTGACTACATTTATAAATGGCAATCATGTACACTTTCTCTCCAAGGATCTCCCATTTGAGTCCCAGTAGGTGTTGGTTTCCTTGAACGTAACCAAAATGGGGAGGTATTCATCAGAGGAGGATCTGGCCCCTTTGTACAGCATACATGTTTACAATGGCCATAGGGGTTATTTCTTATACACTTTTCCTAAACACTTGACATATAGCTTGCCAACAACAGATTTTACACAGTACATGCTGGAGGCAGTGTAATTAATGATGAAGACTAATCCAGGATTCTGACTGAGAAATTTAAAATTTTTTTGCCAGCTAACATTTATTTGAGTCTTGCTGCCTTTGGGAAAAATATCCCAAGAACAGGGGATGTGGGGGGAAGCATTACAGCCGTGATATATTTTAGTATAGAGCACTTAAAGTTGGCAAGACCTATAATTAGCTTAACGTTATAGCATCTTGGGAAAAGCCTAAAACAATTGCTTTTTTCTTCCTACGAGAGCATATATCCTACCTTTGTACAATGAGCAGATGCTGACAAATTTAAACTCCTTTAGGGGCCTATGGGCTGCAACAGGCCACACATTTACTTAGTAATAATCTCAGTTAAACTGTATGGGGACTCTGTTTTCTGAGTAAAACGGCTAATGGCTGAACCGTAAGGGCAAAATTCTGGACAATGTTTCCTCTGCTGTTTGCGCTAGGTGCTTACTGTCAATGATTTATTAGGTTAATGCTGCTTTTTTTTCTATTGCTGTGCCTTGAAAGGGTGAATTTGATAAGTGTCTTCAAAACATTTTGTTGTTGTTTCATTTTGTTTTGTTAATCACCTCAAACTCCTTTTGGGGAAGACTAAAACAATATTTTTAAATGTATAAATATTTTAAAAGCAGTTACATAATAAATAAAATCAATGGATCATTTAGCCCCTCAGTTCCCAGAGACCTCAGTGGGATTTAAGAAGCTTAACTATGCCCAACCTAAAATTGCTCAGATATCCTAAGTAGAGATGGGCACGAAGCTCTTCATGCCTTGTTGTCTACGTTGTCAGCATGGCACCACAGGTTCCCCCCCCTCCCCTGCTGACTCCCCCACTGACCTGCACTGCTCCTTCCCTCCCCCTCGTGCAATCTTCCATTCTGGCAGGAGTAGTGACTTTTCTTCTCTGCCTCCTCCAGCAGAGATCCCTGCAGCGCTACCTGTGAGTGGGCAGCTGCTGGAGGAGGTGGAGAAGGGAAGTCTGGGCTCCTGCCGGAATGGAAGATTGCACAATGGGGAGGGAAGGAGCAGCGCACACTGGCAGGTCAGTGGGGGAGCTGGCCAAGATAGGTGGGGAAAGTTAACGTGTGGCACCTGTAGTGCTGCGCCGACAACTTAGATGACACAGCATGAAGTGCTTCATGCCCATCTCTAATCCTAAAATATTGACTGAAATTCTTCAAAAAGCATAACTTTTGGTAGCAAATTGCCATAAGTTAAGAGATCTCCATAGATGTTGTCTGTTAGGCATGGGATTCTTGGAATGTGAGGACTACAGCCCCCAAAAATCTACAGAAATTCCCCCAGCCAGGGCTATGCTCTGTGGGAGCTACAAGATATGGGCTTGGTGGGTTTTGGAGGGGAAACTGGAGAGGCTTCTTATGCAGAACCAAATGGACAGAGACTACCAGACCCATACTATCTTGCAACTCCCACAGAACATAGCCCTGCACAACCATTTCCCCTGTCTTTTCCACAGGATGAAAATGCCTGCTGGAGTCTGAATTAATTAGCTTAAGAATTTGAAATCACCTGTCAGGACTTTGATTTCTTGATTAAAGCCTCAATTCTGGCTGGCAGAATTCCTGCAGACTACCAAAAATCCCAAGCCTATTATCTGTTGCATTCTGAGTCATGCGACTTGGCGTGCAACTGATTATGGCTATGGGGATTTCTGAATTTATAGCAATTTGTGTCTAAATGTTATGCCATCTGCATAGCTGGCAATGGGATTTCAGCCATCACCACTTGCCAAAATGAAGTCTAGTATATTACTTATAAGGCCAGTCTTTGAACAAATGTGCTAGTTATACAATTTTCAATATATGACAGATAAAGCATGTGGTTTTTCCATGGTAAATTAAGTCTGGATTATCAATAAATTTACCAATAAATTTACTCTGAACTTTCAGCAGTTGCCTGTGAAATTTACTAGGGTGGTGGTGGTGCAGAAAATTGTGAGTCTCAGGGAGAAAAATCAGAGCTCCAAAACATTACTGGAGAGGGGCTTATTCCATCTTTACAAGAGCCTTTCTGTGAGCAGCCAACAATTCTTCTGATTTACCATTTTTGAAATGTAACTTGTGCAGTCTCAGGCCCAGCTGTGTATAAATGAAACTTGGAGTAGACCTGAGAGGGGCATCACCTAACATGGCTGCAGACAGCATGACCCTGTCTTCCTTGTTCATCATCTGCTTCCAGAAGGATAAACAAGAAGGGTGGCTACAGAAGAACCTTGATTCTGCTACGCCTTCTGTTCCTGCTTCTTCTATTCGTTGTCTTTTTGAGGCTCTCCAGCACCTGCTCTGGGACATTTGGTAACCACATGTTTCAAATTAATGTGTTCTCTCATTGAAATCAGATGGTTGCTGCATAGCTCCGGGAACATGGAACAGGAGCTTTTATCACTTGTTTTCTGGCACAGACTCTCTGATTTTATTCTCTAGCATTTAAGAGGTGTCCATTTGGCCTTGAGAACAGATGTACTAGCACCTATTATCCAGAAATAATTATACAGATTCCCAAAAACCTGACCAAATGGCACCGCACATGTTCTCTTGCATGCCCAAAGAGATGACCTACCTCCCATTGCCCGTCTGCACCAAATGCTTCATGTGGCAAAGCACAATATGAACGTTTCTAAACTCTGAGAAAACAAAGGTTAAATAAAACTGTTTCTCTATGTGATGTAAACCTTTTCTTCACCTGAAATAGTTTGGTCATAGCATAAAATAATAATAGAATGTATAATTACAAAAAATTGTTCATGACTGAAAAATCTACTGATGATTGGGGGGGGGGGAAGGCTCAGAAAGATATTCCTTTTTGTAGGCATGTCTTTAAGTGGCTGTTTTTAAAAAAATATATATTCTAGCCAGAAGAGGATCAAGAAGAACAAAGACAAGGGGGGGGAGGGAAGAAAGACATTTTGGGGGAATGTACCAAATGTACTCGTGGATTAAATGTACACATTAATATAAGCTCAGTGTGTCCAAAATCCTGTTGCTTCATGTGGTAAATAGCACCAGAGTAGGCTGGGGATTTGGTGACTCAACTCCATCATAAATTCTCTTGACTCAAATGAATCTACTCTGTGCAACATACTTTATTATAGTAAGTCACAGAGTAGGCTCATTCGACTCAGTAGAACCATGGAGGAATAGACTCACCAAAATCCCATTGAGTCAATGGGCCCACTCTAATGTGATTTACTATACTAAGCCACAGCATTTTGGCCTGTGTGTCTAAAACAGATTTTGCTTGGAGCTGGGGTTGGTAAAAGAGTCATTCATACATAGATTCATGCATAGATTCATGTTAGATTTTCTGACCATTGAATAATAGCTGGTGCATGAGTAAGTCTTTTGTCAGTCTTGAGTGCTGGTAAAATCCAATCATGCTGGACAAGAGTTAAGTTTGATGCTTCAGGGACACAGTTTAATATTACCCACACGTCTACAAATATAAAGGATTTTTAAAAAATAAAAATTGAGTCCACATATGCAGGTTGTGTATAAAGCTTTCAGTGAAAACTGAGTCTAGATTCTGATATCTGGTTCCCTGCCCTCAGGAGAGTTGCATCTTCAAATAGTAGATTTTTTTTGCATTGGGTTCAGTGAGAGGGGGTTGCCACCAGTTCCCCAAGTGGGCCACCCGCCCCCTCCCCCGAGAATCTAGGCAGAGCAATCACTCTGGGATCCAGAGAAGGATGGGAAGAGGGAAGCCCAGGTGTCTCTGGGGGACAGAATGGTGAGAAGCTCATGGCAGGGTGAGAGAAAGGCCCATTGCTGGGGTTAAAGGATGGTGGGGAAGGAAGTTCAGGGTTTTTGGGCCTGGGACACCGGTAGAGGGATCCACAGAGGAGAGGAAGATCTGAGGCTCAGTGGTGGAAGAGCTGGAGCCCATCTTTGTGTAGTGGCTAAGCTGGCCTGGGAGCAGGAGTTCAAGAGTCACTGAGCAGCTTCCCTGCCAGAAGAGGCGAAGGCAGAGGAAGAGGGGCATGGACCATTCCAGCCCTAGAGAAGGCTTCTGCCCCACCAGCTCCATGGCACCCAGGATGTCTGACAGGTCCTGCAGCACCCACCCCACCCCAGCAGAGGAACCAGTGGCACAAGCAGTAGTACAAGAGGAGAAAGAGACTCCTTAAGGAGAAGGAGAGCAGCGGACGAACTGCACCAGCCACTTATACCGGCCTTCATTAAACAGCTCCAAACCTGGCCCAAGAATGGTTTTATTCAGTACTAGCAGTCCATTGGCCTCAGTAACAGGAACTGAGGCCAGTACAGAACTGACTGTTCCTTAAGGGCTTGGGCAGGTAACTCAGTCCTTGTGGTTTGGGAGGGCAGTGACATGAAACTGCTGTTGAAAGCACCCAACCAAATCAAGAAAACTTGTACCATCAACCTGGGTCTGATTAAATTATTGCTTGGAGACGCCAAGGCTACCAGTTCCACTGGGAACAGGGGCAGCGAGCCTCACACCCAGTGAATCAGAATGAGTTTACAATGTCTTTCATAGGATAAAGATCGCCTGGCATAGCCGTGTGAAATATGAACCATACATCCATCATTACAGTGTCCAAAACATCTCTCTTTTAAACCTCCAAATCATCTTGAACTATTAATTGTTTACAGATTCACCTTTTTAGAGCTGTGAAATAATCTTTACTCAAGTCCTTGAAATGCTGGCAAGTGAGACCCGCCCAATAAACCAGTGGTCTGACTCCACACCTCACTTGTTCACGGGAGTAACAGAAAGTGTGAACGAACGGTGCCCTCTTACTTTGCATAATGCAGCATTTGAAGGATGAATTCTCCTGCTTCTAGACTCAAACGAGCTTGTGCAAATCCACCCTGACCACATAATATTCAAAGCTCTTTCCAATTATAGTCTTCTGATGCATATACAGTGGTGCCTCGACTTACGAACTTAATCCGTTCCGGAAGATGGTCGTAAGTCGAAGCACCATTTCCCATAGGAATGAATTGAAATGCAATTAATCCGTTCCGGCCAAAGAAAAAAGTCACCAAAAAAACACCACCACCAAAACACTGCAAGACCCATCGGAAACGCGATTAATCCGTTCTGGCCGAAGGGGGGGGGGGGGAGAAAAGCAAGCAAAGCGTGCAAGACCCATCGGAAATGCAAAAAAAAAGCAAAGCAGAAAGCAAGCAAAGCGTGCAAGACCCATCGGAAATGCAAAAAAAGCAAAGCAGAAAGCAAGCAAAGTGTGCAAGACCCATCGGAAATGCAAAAAAAGCAAAGCAGAAAGCAAGCAAAGTGTGCAAGACCCATTGGAAATGCAAAAAAGGCAAAGCAGAAAGCAACCAAACCCCGCAAGACCCATCGGAAATGGGAAAAAAAAACCCAAAAAGCAACCAAACCCCGCAAGACCCATCAGAAATGGGGGGGAAAAACCACAAAAGCAACCAAACCCCGCAAGACCCATCAGAAATGGGGGAGGGGAACCCAAAAAGCAAACAACCCTCCCAAGACCCATCAGAAATGGGGGGGAAAAACCCCCAAAAGCAAACAAACCCCCCAAGACCCATCGGAAATGGGGGAAAAAACACCAAAAAGCAAACAAACCCCCCAAGACCCATCGGAAATGGGGGGGGAACCCAAAAAGCAAACAAACCCTCCAAGACCCATCGGAAATGGGGGGGGGGAAACAAAACAAAAAAACAAACAAACCCCTCAAGACCCATCACAGCACAGAAACATACACCCCACAGGCCAAAACCACACTGCAAAACCCACCCAGAAGAGTTTTTAAAAAGTAGAAAGCAGCACCTTACCTTACAAGGCAGTCCGAAGCCTCCTCCTATCATACTCACTCTAACGGTTGGGGCGAAAGAGCTACAAAGAAGCAGCCTCTTCGCCTACCAACGGTTAGCAATTTGAATTCCCCGCCTTTTTTTGATCGTAACTGGAAGCTCCAGCCGCAAGTTGAAGCAAAATTTTGCGGCCGGAGCTGGTCGTAACTTGGGACGTTCGTAAGTCGAGGCACCACTGTATTAGGTTGGTTTGTTCCTCTCAATTCACCTCAAAACTACTTTTTTCCTGACAATTAGCTCTTTGATTTTGGCTGAAGTTTGAGCATGAATAAAACTAACAATGGCACTGAGTATCCGGCATTAAAATCTGAAAATGGCGTCACCTTGTAGGTGAACAACATCAATCACAATGGCTGAAATCCTGTTGCTTACTTACACAAGCAGTGTAACCTTTGGAAGTGAATTACCGCAAGTTCAGAAATCTCCATAGACACGATCCATTGTCTATTATTGCATTGTATGACTCAATGTGCAACAGATAAGACCTATGGAGATTTTTTTTAACCTACAGAAATTTGCATCTAAATGGCACAGCAGGATTTCAGCCAATGTGTCTTTCTCTGCTAAAAACGTCCCAGCTGTGGATGTTCTCTAAAATAAATAAAAAAATAAAAAAGGAGCCAAGTAATCACAATAGTATTTGAAAAGTGTATTAGTGAGGGAGATGTATGTTGCCTGCTGATTTTATATTTTATAGGAAGCAATCATTCTAAAACAACTTCAAAGTAATGAAAACACATAAAACTGAATGGAATGGCAAGGATTGATGAGTTCCTTCTTTCTTTTTCTTTTAAAAATAAATATTGCATCATAAATACTGTGAGCTCATCTCTTTTAGGTGCCAGCAGATAAGGTGATTTCTTCCATACACACTCTCAATGGGGAAGCTGCGGATACCTGTTTTGTCTGCTTTAATTAGGCTTTAGGTAATGGTTGTGGTTTATTCCCTTACTTCTCATTATACAGTCAATTACAATGTATGGCCAAAGCGTATTTTTCTTGGCCATTTTTTTAAAAGGGGGAGATTATGGATTTCACATAACGGATCCAACATAGCATTAGCGACAAAGCTGGCTCTGGGTTTAGAAAAGCTTTTGGAAAGGTAGCCCCTCCTCATCCTCTTTGTTTGAATTTCTTGCACTGCTCCAGGGCCATGCTACGCGGAGAGGATTGTGGGAAATTAAAATATCCACCACAGCTGCTGCTGTTGTCCAGCATGTCATCGGGCCCTCTAAACGGAGCAAAAGCCATGATGCTCTAGGTTGTTAGGTGGGTATGATGAACACAAGTAGAAGACAGTTCCACCTTTGCTGGTGGAGAGGCTCAATTTATGCTGATTTCCTTGTTCCCACTGCAGTCCTCTGTATCACTTTGGCTAACCATCTGAAGAGCTCCTCATTCATTGGGGCAGCTTTTGGGAGCCAGAAGGAGCTGGACTGAGAGGTAGATATGGGCGAAATCCCATTCATTTAGTAGGGCTGGTTGGCTGGTTCCAAGTGGAATAGAAATTTTTAAAATTAAGACCTGAAATCCAGTTGTGTTTTCCAAATATGGAAAGACAAGCCTGCAAGTAGTCTCTGCATTTTGCCAGCGGTGCATCACATGCCTGCTCGCACAATCAATTGTGCAACCAGAGCACAATCAGATGTGTGTGAGACATCTGGCAAGATAGCATGCACCACCTGTGTCATTGCCTACCCACAGTTGTGTAGCCCAATGGAGTTGTGGCCAAAGTTATTTTCCCCTTAGGATAATAAAATATTTCCTGACTTAAAAAGCAAGATACTCCTTTAGGAAGCAACACTTTTCTTCCTCCTCCCAGAATGCAATAGGGTTGGAGTGGCTTGGATAAAGAGTATACAGGTGTACTTAAATGAACACAAATGCACAATCCACCACTCAGAAAGGGCCTTAAAGCTTGGGAGAAAGTAGTAAAACTTTCATTTTCTTCTCACTTTTCTGCATCAGAAATTCTGTTTGACAAATAGAATGAAGTATATTGCTTTCTGTCAACGATAGGAAGTTGTTTTACCAGTGGCAAAATCAAGCCAAGCTTGGGATGAATGAAATGGAAACTACTTCCCAGAATCAGGCCATGAGGCTGTTTGATTCATTAACGAGATACACCAGAGCAATCTCACTGATGTCTCTGGAAACACATCAGGATGTCTTTAAAGCAAGTTGTTTGCTGAGCTGTACCTGAGGTTCAAAGCCTAAAGGATCAAGGGAAATATTTTGTTCCCACCCCGTGGCCCCACGCAACAGAAGAAAGAAGAAGGATGTATTCCGGATCCATCACATTTTCAAGTCTTTTGAAAATGTGGTTTGAGCTTAAGCAGCAGCTGGCCTTCTATTTGCTCCACTGTTTTATAGAAGAATCAACCTCTTCCTACAGTTCTTTGAACTGACATACATCATCCATCAAAATCACCATGGATCATTCATTTCACATCCACTCTGGGATTCCTTTGAAAGTTCCCGGTCCTGTTGTGATTTAGATGCAAATAGAAGCACAGACCGACGTTGCCAATGGAAAGCTGTGCCACTCTGGAAGTGATGTTTGGGGTTTATAGGTTCCAGAACTGTTTCTCATGTATTCTTACTGATAATGAAACCTCCCGTTGATGATGCCAACCTTATTAAGCAGCAGAGAAAATATATTCTGCTCTCCAAAGTAGCAAAGGCATTTGTGATTTATTCAGTTTTTTAAAAAAAACATGTAAAATCATGAAACTCCTTTCCTTTTGAAGTTTCAATCCATGCATACATTTGTTTTAAAAGGTACCACAAGGAGATAAACCTGTTTATGAGTTTGGTCTTGCTTGGGTGCTCTCCATCCTCACTTCAGTCAGTCCTTTATGGTACCACCTTGCAGATGCCGACCTTTAAAACCGCAGTTGTAAAAAGGGTCATATTGTTTTCAGAGCTATGAAACAACCAGTGGCCTATCAGGCCAAAAACAAAAGAAAAATAAAACCAGAGATCTACAGTCTTCAAGAAAGGCCTTTGTTATGTGGTACCTATAGTACATCATTTATCAAAATAACTGTTTGTGGGCTAAGATCTCCTGAGAGCAGCGATGGGCAAGCAGTGTGCTCATGGACATGCCTGCATACAGCTGTGATTTGCAAGGTGCCTCCAGTGCAGCTATATTTTTCATTGTTCCAGTTGCTGGCCCTGTGTGCCTTTTTCATTATGATTGGTGTGCAAGAGAAGGCTTCCCATTGGGCTGTGCTATAATGATACAATGGCACAATGGTAAGACTGTGTCTACATAGACTTGATAATTTGGAATTAAGGGAAATTAAGTATTTCGAGAGATAGTTTGCCTCACAATTATTGTTCTGCAAATCAACAAGTGTTTAGTTACACAGTCGGTCAAGGCCTGTACTTCCTGAATCTTGATCCTCACCCAGGTGTCGTCCACATACCTGAACCAATGGGTTGGAGTCGTCCCCTGGAAGGTGTTTAGTGCCTTCTTTTCCACTTCTTCCAGGTATAAGTTGGCAACAATGGGCGACACCAGGGAACCCATGGCACAGCCATGTTTCATTATCCCTCACCCCTAGTCCTTTGTCCTTCTAAGGAGACTCTTCAGACCAGGGGGAAGTGAAACCAATGTGGAGGATATATCAGGGATCTCCTACCAACCCTCCTCAGACTGAAGAAGCTACTTGGATGAGTAGTGAAACATTTCAACCTAACCAGAAAGAAGTAACTAATAATAAAAACATGCCGTTACCATTTTTTCTTGAATAAGCATACAAGTGGAGATAGCAGTCAAGTGAATGGGCCTTGTGCACCCTTTACAGACGAAGAAGTGAAACAAAATCTGAGTACTTCACTTGTGCTTGTTGCAAAGGTGGCCTGATTTACTCTAAATGTTACATCTTTGTAACTCTTTTGATCTTCATTAATTATAGATCAGGGAAACTTATCGAGGCATCCTGTCTTTTTCAATACAAACAAGATTAATTGCATGGTTCCTGCATAAAATGAACCACCAGCAGTTTAACAATAAAAAATGTCTTCTTTGAGAAGCCCCTGGATTTAAGGGTGGGGGTTTTTAAAGAAGTTTAACTGTTACAGGAAGCAGAACAGCTGCCAAATTACTATGCCTGTGAGCTTCACCTTCATTATTAAGACTAAATGAATGCCCCCACCCCTACACTTTCATCCTCTTCCAGGCACAAGGAAAAGTAAGAGAGAGGGGGAGTGGGAGAGAGAGAAGAATATCGCACTGCACAAAGACATCTCTCTGAAGTTTGGAATGCACCCTGCTTGTTTGAAGCCTTGATTTATGCCTGACACCTTTCTTTAAGCTCATTGTTGAGACTCGCCTGTTTTCAAATCAACCGCAGACTTGACTGCTTGAGGTATCTCCTCTCATGACGACCACATAAACTAAGATAAATGAACAAGGGACGGTGAAGACTTTTAGTTAGGAAAAGGTGTGTGTAGCAGAGCAGGGGGGTATGTTTCGAGATAAATTTACAAGTTTGGGAACCTAGATAACATTGGGCATGGCCGTACTTTGTTAACCATAATTTTATGCAAGTATTAATTAATTAACTGAATACTGCCATGCATGGATTGGAAGGCTTTTCATTGATGCAACTATCTTCTGAATCCAATGCTGCAAAATGGTCCCTCATTATGAGTCATGTTGTTGTTGTTTAGTTGTTAAGTCGTGGCCGACTCTTCGTGACCCCATGGACCAGAGCACGCCAGGCCCTCCTGTCTTCCACTGCCTCCCAGAGTTGGGTCAAATTCATGCTGGTAGCTTCGATGACACTGTCCAACCATCTCATCCTCTGTCGTCCCCTTCTCCTCTTGCCTTCACTCTTTCCCAACATCAGGGTCTTTTCCAGGGAGTCTTCTCTTCTCATGAGATGGCCAAAGTATTGGAGCCTCAGCTTCAGGATCTGTCCTTCCAGTGAGCACTCAGGGTTGATTTCCTTCAGAATGGATAGGTTTGATCTCCTTGCAGTCCAAGGGACTCTCAAGAGTCTCCTCCAGCACCACAATTCAAAAGCATCAATTCTTCGGCAGTCAGCCTTCTTTATGATCCAGCTCTCACTTCCATACATCACTACTGGAAAAACCATAGCTTTGACTATGCAGACCTTTGTTGGCAAGGTGATGTCTCTGCTTTTTAAGATGCTGTCTAGGTTTGTCATCCCTTTCCTCCCAAGAACCAGGCGTTTTTTAATTTCATGGCTGCTGTCACCATCTGCAGTGATCATGGAGCCCAAGAAGGTAAAATCTGTCACTCCCTCCATATCTTCCCCTTCTATTTGCCAGGAGGTGATGGGGCCAGTGGCCGTGATCTTAGTTTTTTTGATGTTGAGCTTCAGACCATTTTTTGCGCTCTTCTCTTTCACCCTCATTAAGAGGTTCTTTAATTTCTCCTCACTTTCTGCCATCAGAGTGGTATCATCTGTATATCTGAGGTTATTGATATTTCTTCCGGCAATCTTAATTCTGGCTTGGGATTCATCCAGTCCAGCCTTTCGCATGATGTATTCTGCATATAAGTTAAATAAGCAGGGAGACAATATACAGCCTTGTCGTACTCCTTTCCCAATTTTGAACCAATCAGTTGTTCCATATCCAGTTCTAACTGTTGCTTCCTGTCCCACATATAGATTTCTCAGGAGATGGATAAGGTGGTCAGGCACTCCCATTTCTTTAAGAACTTGCCATAGTTTGCTGTGGTCCACACAGTCAAAGGCTTTTTCGTAGTCAATGAAGTAGAAGTAGATGTTTTTCTGGAACTCTCTGGCTTTCTCCATAATCCAGCGCATGTTAGCAATTTGGTCTCTAGTTCCTTTGCCCCTTCGAAATCCAGCTTGTACGTCTGGGAGTTCTCAGTCCACATACTGCTGAAGCCTACCTTGTACGTAGGATTTTGAGCATAACCTTGCTAGCGTGTGAAATGAGTGCAATTGTACGGTAGTTGGAGCATTATTTGGCACTGCCCTTCTTTGGGATTGGGATGTAGACTGATCTTTTCCAATCCTCTGGCCACTGCTGAGTTTTCCAAACTTGCTGGCAAGTTTGAGTCATACTATACCTTATAGACTTGATGGGCTTGATGGCCTTATAGGCCCCTTCCAACTTCACAATTCTATGATTAGAGATAGTCCATGATTAGAAGAGGGGATTCCTTATGTGCTAAAATGTGTGAATATCAATGCAGGAGCTTTTCACACTTCCCACATTTCACAAATTTGCTTCCTTGGTTTTGTCACTGGCCTTCAGGTGGTAAGTGAAGACTGCCCTTGGCGACTACAATTTCATCAGGAAAGTCTGCCTGGGCCGTATCTCTAGGAAACAAGATTTCACCTTGTAATGATAGACTATTTGTAAATAGTTTGCTTCAGAATTATTGTTCTGCAAATCAACAAGTGTTTAGTTGCACAGTTTGTGTCCACTAAAGTTTTTATTTCTTTTTAAACGTACTTAGCAGAATTTTGGATAATAATCCTGATTCCCTGGGGTATTTGTATCTAACATCATGGTCAGAAATATCTAGAAGCAAGGTTATAATTTTAATCCATCTCCAGGAAAATGCCAATTAAATTTAAGAGTGTCAATCATTTTTATTTGAAAGATTCCATATTAGTTCCTGATTCAGTCTGACTTCCTCTTATGTTGCTGTGCTCTCTCTTCCATGCTGTCTGCCTTGATCTGTAGTTTGTCATAATGTGAGTGAGCATTCTAGTATAGATTTTATAAATTTGATATTATTTAATTCAAACGATTAAAGATGGATCTAGTCTCGTGGGATTTTTACCTGGCTTTTACTGGTCCTACCAATTACACATCAAGGTCATGGGGGCTTTTCTATGGTATTTTGCTGCCAGAGACAACCAACAAAATGGCACCCGTCCTGTGCCATATACAGAAGCCAGCTAGAATTACAGTTCAGTCTTTCTTTAACACTGGCAATCGGACAGTATTTTTCATTATACAGTGGTGCCTCGACTTACAACTGTCTTGACTTGCAACCAATTTGAGTTACAACCAGCTCTGGTCGCAACATTTTGCTTTGACTTGCAACCGGCGCTTTGAGATACAACTGGAAAAAAGGCCTCTTTTCCCCATTGTTCCCTCCCTCCCTCCTTTCCTGCCTGTTTTTTAACCTTAGAAGCCATCTTAGGTTTAAGAAAAAACCTCTCCCCCTAGTGGATGGATTAACCGCTTTTGCATTAGTCCCTATTTTTAGTCCCTGCTGGAATGGGTTTTTTTTAATTTGTTTTTTTTTTTAGACTCCAAACTCTCCCCCCCCCCATTGTCTTCTCTCTCTCTGTCCTCTCTCTTTTTGTGCCTAAAAGCACAAACCTTTGTCTGAGGGGTCTATATACCCCAGTGATGACCTTCTTTCTTTCCTCTTTTCCCCATTGTTCCCTCCCTCCCTCCTTTCCTGCCCTTTTTTTAACCTTTAAAAACGGCTGGAACGATTTAATCGCGTTTCAATGTATTCCTATGGGAAATGGTGCTTTGAGTTACAACCAACTTGAGTTACAACCATCATCCCGGAACGAATTAAGTTTGCAACTCAAGGCACCACTGTACCTAAGGGTAACAGGCCTGCTTAGAGGCTCAGAGCAGGTGGCATGTCTTGATGGCTCCTCCCAGCATCTGCCCCCTGAGGTGACCCTTTCATTTTGCCTAATGTCAGGGTGCCAAATTTACTTGATTAGCATAACATTCATCTCAGTCCACATGCTTCTCCCAACTAGAGTCGACTTACTGAATCAATGGAATTTGCACAACAATTGACTTACTATCTTGCAGTGATTTACTAGGTCTTCTGTAACTGGAACTAGCAACTGGATTTAAGCTCTTGATTTGGATTGGGGGAAGGGGCACAGCCTGCTACTCTGCTTCAGGCAGCAAAATGTATTGGGCTGGCCCTGGGTGTAAAACCATTTCCCAAAAGTAATGGGAAATTAATTTTCAATAACTTAACCGCTTCTCAGAGTGTTTCACATTATGATGAGCCATTTGCAGGGTGTGAGGAGTGGGTTAGTTTAAATCATCAATAACACACACCCAAGACAGCTTCTGAAGCCGACATACGTATGCTTCTAAGTATTCCTCACTTTCTTAATGGAGAAGCATTTTCCAGGGAGCTGGCAGACTTATTATTGCAGACGTTGCTCAGTATTTCCTGTCAGTTTCTTTTGTCTGGCATTAATGCTAATGATTCTGAAAGAAGTAACTGCCACTTCACATTAGAAGAGACAAAGAAATGTGGATAGTTTTCATGAGGTGATATGAAACAGTTTCATTCTTGACCTGGTTACCATTGAACACTGGCTAACACCGATGAAACTGCAGAAGGGTACGGATAATCGTAATAATGGAAGAATATAATACTTCTCAATGAAAGATCATTAGATTGGTTTCCTGCATATATGCAATTTAGGAGAATATACCTAGTTCTTATGTACCTTCATAAAAGGCTGAAGAAATGGGTCCCTCCAGTTAATGCTGACCCACTAATGCAGGCCTTCTTTGCTGCCTTGGATTTCAGCAACTGCTGTCTTCAAAAGACAAGCAAACTTGCAGCAACACATTGTAATGTCTACAAAACACTTGAAAATGAATTACACAGCATACAGCAATCAGATCAGTATCAGGCTGGGCTCTCATCCAATCAAGTAAGAAAACAAGAATAGAGGAGAGGGTTGAGAACAAAGAGGGGAAGTTGGCGAAGGCTAGTGGCACCAGATACCTCACATTCATTACAAGTGTCTTCACACCCAGTTTGTTCTGAAATGATTATTTTAATGGAGAACCTAACAAGGACATGCTCCAGCACATGAACCAGACTACAACACACTTTAAATTTTAAAATTCATAATCAAACCACAAAAATAGTATTGAACGGATGACTATTGCAAAGAACAATAAGATAGCAGCAGCAGGTACAAGCACAGTCAAAGAAAAATACAATATAAGCAACCAAATGCAGACTAGAGTAAGGTTTGAGCTTTGCACTGAAAAGGCCCTTCCTGTAATACTCTCCAGTCTTAACCTAAACTAGGATGCAGGTAAAGGGAACCTTAAGATAGTTTCCATTTAAGGGTAATTATTAGGGTCTACAAAGGCAACTGAAAAAACATCTCAGGTTATGAGTACATGTGGTTATTGTTCAATAAGAAGGAATCTCATATTTTAAACGCTTCCTGTAGGTGTTCTGCACCTGTCCAGAAGCATTATTTGACAGCTGTGATATGCCAAGCTCCAAACTTGAGCTAGTAATGTTACCTTGAAGGGTCAGGAACTGACACCTGAAACACCAACCAATGATGGGATGCCATTTTGTTTTGTCACCAAACATGAAACAAAATCCAAAGTTATGCACACCATAATTTCTGAATGCACACACCTTATGAGAGAGGACTTACTGTCTTCCAATCTCTGAGCAATGCTGATGTAGTGATAATTCAGATTGCTGCAAAAATCTCAGGGCTTCTAACATAATCATTGCAGAGAATGGCACAGAAACCATAATGCTTCTTTTGTTGCTTCCAACATTGTCAAGAAGGAATCTACTGTAGATTTTTGGTCCTGAATCAGTGAAGAAGAGGACATTCTACGTATAAAAGAATGTCACATTGATTCTTATGATTTATTTTCTTCTCATGTGTTGACACCCTCTGATCCCACTTCCATATTATATCCCCAACCCAAGAGATTTTAGTACCTGAAGCAACAGGTAATGCCCCATCTCTCTTCCATGTCCTGAATCCAACTAGAGCAACATTGGAGCATTGCTTCAGTGCTGGTGGCGACGAGATAGGATTGTCTACCACAGCTGAGGGTACAGGATGGGCAGCGGGTGAATACAGGTTTGTCCTCCAACACATGGAAATTGCTGAAGGATCAGAAGGAACAGCTGAGACACTGTCACAGCTGCTCCCCTTCTCCATGTTTGATATCCAGGGCAGTTGCCTCACTGTTCCGAACAGTAAGGCTGGCCTTGGCCCAGGTAAAATTCTAAGAACACATAAAGTTTGCATATAAAGTTTGAAGTGGCATAAAATGCTTCAGTGGTGAAAATATTATAAGTTCATGTTATCAACAAGCTGCATAGAACACAGACAGTTTGAGCACATGTTATCAACAAGGTGAATACGAACACATAGATATTCTGCTCCTTATTGAATCTAGTGCTCAGAACAGGCCTTGAAGCTAGACATTAATAGGTTGAAATGCTAAGGTAATGTTACAGAGTGTTTCCAACTTCCCTGAATGGGAAGACATTTTAGGCAAAATGTTGCCTGATTTTCATTTCCTTTGAATGAGGAAGCAGTAGAGACTTAAGTGTTTTAAAAAATATATTATTATTTTAAATATATATAAGCAGTGCATAAATTGAGTAGGCGGTCTTAACTTAAGGTAATACTTCACACAGGATCTCCAGAAAGGGGAACACTGCATTCTCAAAATATTTTCAGCCAACTCCTACATCCCACATCTCTCCCTCCCTCCCTCCCTCCCTCCCTCTCTCTCTCCTTCCCCTTTTCTCTGGACACATACCTCCTCACATAAGTCACTTCCCCTTACATATAAGTGTGGGTATCATCTTCTCCATACTCCCAAGGGTATCCCATATAAATACATACAGAGACTGTCACATTATTTCCCAACACAGCTGAAGTAAAAATTACTTTTGCAATAACTTTAAAAAAATCTTTTTTAAAAAAAATCTCTAAATCGCATGCTCTCAGAAAGTTTATTTAGCTTTGAGTTACATTCCTTGGCTTTCTTTGCTCTATACAGACAACATTTCTGAATCAAATCATACTGAAAACATTTATGTTGTCATTAGTTCAGGGCCACTCTGTCTATTGACTCTCATAACTGACAAGGCCCTGCTGAACAAGCAGGAAACAGCACCAGATTGCTTACTCAGTACCATCCTGGCCATTTTACAAAAATCTGCTGGAACTTAGCAGATTTCAAATAAATTATTTTGGTACACCTCATGGCCTGGATACCTCTGACTCAGTAAAGAAGCACTAAAAACAATGAGATTGTTGTGAAAATAGAAGAATCAAGGGTCACACAGCTGCCTCCATGTGAATGCAGAGAGGAAAACAGGAATGCTGTTTGTAGCCAGCTATCCAAAAGAGTGGATGGTATCCCTTTGACTCAGAAAGATGTTGCCAAAACTGCCATGGGAATCCTAAGGCCTACATATGAGTCACTAAGCCAGTCACTTCCAAGGTGGAGCAAAAGATAGAAAAGTCTCTCTTTCTCTCTCTCACACACACACACACACAATCTCTTTCAATCTCTTTCTGGTGCCTCTGGCCCTCACAGCAGAATGGCTGATTAGACGGTCCTGACCTGTGTTGCTTTTCTGTACACCGCACCTAAGCCTTGAGCAACATTTTAGCATTGCGCTGAGGTAGTCATTTAAAGCACAAATTAGAGCTGATAATAGTGTCATCTTGCACAATGCAATTCACCGGAGGATAGTGCTTAAGAGAGCAGCTTCTCCATGCATGATTCCACACCTTTCTCTCCTCAAGGCAAAGGAAAAGACGGTGTGCCTGTGCAGTTTACTAAGACATATCCTACACATGGTGGTCATGCCTGTCTTGTTTTCTTATTGCTTTGCCTCCTCCTCCTGGCAAAAATCATGCAACAACACATCTGCCACTCAGGCCTTCCCTGAATAACCACTGCAACTGTGCCTTTAGGATGTGAAGCAACTGAAAAGGAAGCCCCCATGTGGGGTTTTAAAGCAAGCGAGAATGCGGTGATAGAATGATGAAGTCTGTAAAATTAAACTGTATCAGAGCTTTCCCTTCTAGCAAGTCTATAAAGACACAATTCTGAAGAGTCAATAGCCCGAAACCTGCCTTTCCTCCCCTTTCTAGAATGCTTCACCACAATGCTAAACCATAAAAATCAAACTGCACTTGTGTAAAAGTAGCAAAGCAACAAACCATTCTGATCAGCTAAATGACATACAGCAGTCAAGGTAAACTTTGTCATAAAAATGTCTGGCTGGATCTAACAAAACACCTATCTGGTACATGTCTGTCACTTCTGCCATAGAACTTAAATTTGTCTTTCAAAGTCTCATGCCTACAGTTTCGAAAATTGTTGATACTGACATTTAGAAAAACAATGCATTTCCCGCCACCACTCTGTGACAGACTGCCTTATCTCATATCTTCTGTTTTTACAATGGCACGTTACGATATAGGTTATATATGCACTAGAAACCAACTATTTATACAGTATTTGTATCTGATGTCCAGCAGAACCCATTCACACCCAGATATATATTCTAAATAGGGGAAATATCTATACATCATCAAGGGATCTTCTTTCATCACTTTGACGTTCTCTGTCTTAATCCTTAACAACTTCATGTGAGGCAACGGTGGAGAATTGTTCAGCATAGAATGGGATTTTACAGTGTTCCTGTTCATCTCTGTTTTCTTCATCTCCTGAATGTTAACTATCCTGGCAGGAAGGAGGTAATGCTAAACCAGAAATTAAAATCATACTGTTTCTCAAAGAAAAAATGGATAGACATATAGTCTATAGAAGAGGCACATCTTGTTATTGTTGTTGCTGCTTATGGTGGCATGATGTGTATGTATTGTAATTACTGACAATGAGGAAGTATGATTCTTATTTAAAGTTGCTGGAATATTTGGACTGGAAGGAATCAGTATAGGGATAACCACATTTAACATTTGGTTTGTGTGAGTCTCTAGCCGCCACACAGATCCAGTACTGAGTAGGCGATGGACTAGGATTCTGGAGACTTAGGTTGAAATCCCCACTTGGCCATGGAAACTCACTGGGAGCTGGAAATGGTAAACATGACTCTTTAAACATCGCACACACCTTGAAAACCCTAAGAGGTCACCATAGGTCAAATGCAACTGGACAGCGCAAAACAACAACCTTCCACAACATCACCCAAAGACATTTCAAAGCACCTTGAGAGTACTTTGCACCCAAACCCGAAGATCAGTAAACAAACTGTTGTACATGTGACATGCAATGCAACCAACCCTGGAAGCCCCAACCATCTTCTGATTTCTGCCAGCACATCTTTTCTATGTTGAGGGGTATAACAGAAGTAATGGAACCCATGACCTGCAATGGATTTCTTGCATTTGTGCACAGCAGACTATGTGCCAGACTAGCTTACTTGTGTTTTTCAAAAAAACATTTCCATAAATCTAGTCCTTGACGCCAAACTAATATAACATTACATGATATTGGCTCACTCACACTGCAAGTGACATTTAATTAAATCCATAAATATCCAGGCTCTTTTAATGACCTGCCGTGAACATTTTGACAATTAGGCTATTGTTCTGCTCTGCTAATCAGATCAGTTAGAAAAGCTGGTGTCCTAAGGAAAGGGTGTTTTCAATATTGTTAACAACCTGCATGGCATGTTGCTTGTAATTTGTGCCAGGAAACATAATAGAACAGTATTTTTGATGTTGGATTTTAAAAAAACAACACCAGGCTATGCTATGTATGGGGGTCCAAGTGAATGTGTTTCTCCTTATTTTAATTCCCTCCTGAATTCAAAATACTTAAATAAGTAAAGACCATTTACAATAATCAAACTGGTATAGATGTCTGAAATAGGTCAAGTAGTCATAGAATTATAAGGTAATGAAGTTGGACAGAGACTCAAGGCTCACAGAATCTGACCATATATACCAAGGCAACAGAGATTCTATTCTTATTTTTGCTTTTTAGTATATAGGATTAGAACCGTGGCTCCCAACCTTGGGTCTCCAGATGTTCTTGGGCTAAAATTTGTCTTTTCCAGTGAGTCTTCTCATGATGTGCCCAAAGCACAACAGCCTCAGTTTAGTCATTTCTGCTTCTAGGGAGAGTTCAGGCTTAATTTGATTATTTTTCTTTCTGGTGGTCCATGGTATCCATGAAGTTCTAATCCAAAACCACATTTCAAATGAATCTTCTTTTTTAAAAACTTTCTTCACTATTCAGTCTTCATGTGTGTACAAAGTAATCAGGAACACTGTAGTACACCAACTAGAGGGGATACACCACATCAGTGGAACTTAACATAGGCACTGACCCCTTGTTCTGTGGCTTTACTGTAGTGGCCAGAAGGCTTTTCTCATGGGGAATTATAGAGTGCATTGCCACCGCCATTCCCTTGTGATGCAAGCTTCAGTACAGCTCATGAAGCTGAGATGGACCAACTTCTCCCGCCAGCTGTTTTGGCTTGCAGCTCCCAGAAGCAGGTGTTGCCAATAAGGGATTAGGCAGATTATTGTCCAAAACAGCTGGAGGGTCAATGATGCCCCATCCCTGATTTAGAATGCGCTCTTGATGGGATCTATTTGGAATAGCGATGTTTTTCCCTCCTACATCATCTTTTTATATATATTCACATCTCTGCCATATATAACCAATTTATATGCTTCATTATGAATAGGCCTCCTTCAGGGTGCAAGTCTTCCGCTACTGTGATGTAACGCTTGAACAATTCGACCCCTAGGCATTGTACAGTAGTTGCACAGATCTTATTGAAAGTTATGGGATGTAGACTCTGGTGTGCTTAAGGGGGTAACCTTCATCCACAGAAGTCAGTTAGCATTTGGCAATGACGTCCGTGAATCTGGTCATTTTGAAATAAAGTATTATGCCCTCTAGAGAGATACATACTTCCGTGAGCATAAACAGAAGATTTGCTCGCTTTTGCTAGATGTGCCAAGAAATCCTCACATCTTAAAAATCATTAACAATATGTGGCATTTTAGGGGTATGGTACATTGTCGTGTTTCTGCCTCAGTCCACAAAAACATTTACGTATTTGCTAGTAGGTGGGTAATGGATTTTGCTTTCAAGTAAGAGTATTAAGCTTTTGGCAAAAATAAGTAAATGTTACATTTCTGATTCATTTCCATAAAAACCAGAATCTTTAAATGCTAAAGAGAAAGCAATAACTCAATTGCTACCATGCATTACAACTATCCTTGAACTTTCTGTCCCTCCAGCCAAGAACAGCTGAATTTACATGCAAGTATGATAAATGTTACATTCTCACCAACCTTGGTAGACACGCCCACAAGATGATGCCTTTGACAATACATCTTGGTTCCCTATTCACAATCCCTGATGCAAGTAAACAGTACACCTTGTCTACTAGCAACCATTCCTTGCAAAGCCTTGAAATTGCAACTTTTGACATCCCTGACCAGAAATTCATCAGAATTAAGGGATGAGGAAACTGCTGTTTGTTTGGAATACGGAACAGACCCTGAGAAACAGGTGGGAGGGCTGTTAATAATTAACCAACACAGAGATTTTTTTCCCCAAAAGGTTAACCTAAGCAACAAATTCAGTTCTTAAATTTTGTTTTTCAAATTTCCCTAATCATCATCATCATCATGTGCCGTCAAGTCAATTCTGACTTATGGCAACCCTTTTCAGGGTTTGCCAGGTAGAGAATACTCAGAAGTAGTTTACCATTCCCTTCTTTTATCACTTGCCCAAGGCCACACAGACTGGCTTTTCTCTCTGGAGATGCACAGTGGGGAACTGAACTCCCAGCCTCTGGCTCTGCAGTCAGATACCTAAACCACTGAGCTATCCAGCCAGCCCCAAACTTCTCTAGGGGTGCATTAAATCTTCAGAGCCTCTAAATGTTATTTTATAAGACAATGTCTCTTCCAACCCCTTCAGCCCTCCCCCAGCCAGCTATGTGGCTTCAAAGAGGAATTATGTTCAAAATCTAGTCTTTCCATACAGCATGATTTTTGTAAAAGTTACTTTTTAAACTACAACTCCAAGATAACTTTTTTTTTTACTACAACTTCCAGACACCTGCAGCCATGACGTGAATGGATTCTTGGTGCATTTTTAAGAGTCCTTAATATGAAGCATTACCACCTGACACGATACACTGCCTGCAATGCTGGCTGGGGAAGCAGTTGAGGGAGTTATAGCCCCGAAAAGTAATGTTTCCACATGCTAGAAATATTGACATCTGAAGAGAAGGCATGGAGGAGGCTCCAGTGACAGACAGAATCATGGAGGGGTAGACAGCATCACCTTTAGCCCTGTAGCCGACAGTTAGGGGAACTGAAAAATGGCCTGGTTGATACACGGTGGATCAGGGGTGGTGACTCCCTCCTCCCTATGTGATTTATGAAGAAAACTAATCAGAAAAAGCTGCTGCTTTTTGCATGGTTTTAGAAGGAAGCCAGACATGTTATATTTCTAAGACTGGTGATGGAACTAGTAGTACCCTCCAATGCACAGATCTTTGAATTTAACAACAGCTGTGCACTGGTAATTGTGAACAGAGCTTGGAATTTTTTTCTTTTTGGACTACAAGTCCCACAACTCCCTAGCCAGTATGGATCACAGATTCTGGGGACTGTTCTCCACAAAGCAACATTTCTGTGTTCTGCTTGTGGACAAGCTGCTTTCTCTCACTTTCTCTTTCTGCATCTCACCTGTTGACAGATGATTGGTGATTATTGGTGATGAGCCCAGGAAAGTGTAAAATATAAGCATGTTTACAAGTAGGTTCCAGTTCAAACAATGTGAGAAATTCTTGGGGTATATCTTTCTTCCCTGCTCCCTGCCTTTCCAATGCATGTAGAATAAAATGTTTTATTTAATGTTTGACATTAGGAGTAAAGAAGCAAAATATGTGATCGGGACTGAATATATTACCTTTTCATTCTCCTTTTGATTAATGTATTAAATTGCACAGCCAAATTAGGTGCACAGTGTGTGGCATCCTGCCCACGGAAAGCCCTTTAAAAATAAAAAGAGCTTTCAGGGAGGTATCCCTTGATGCTGTGGCAGCTCACCCCAGACCCCGGCTCTGGCTACCCTGCAGCCATTCCACTTCTTCCTCCAGAGTTAGAAGGCCTCAGTATGTATATATGTATGAATTTCTGCTCACCTGCCTTCTTCTATGTGTCTGCCTGCACATGTGTGTGTAAGAGAACAGCCACTCCTGCTCATGACTTTGTCCACCATTGGTTGCTGCGCCTTCGGCCACACTAACCACAGTGGGGATTAACTGCCTTGTTGCCAGAGTAATATGCACATTTATAAGGGGAAAAATCCCCACTGAAATGAGCATCAACCCAGAGTTTGCATGCAATTTCTTTTTAAAGCAAATTGTCCCAGTGCACTCCAAAACAGGGAGAAGAATGATCATTGTAACAATCAAATACTGTACCTTAGTTAAGGAAAGAAAATGAGACTATGTTGTATGCCAGCATTTCTGCATCTTTTTCTAGATGCACCCTTCATGTTAAGTCATTTTGCATACTGAATTAGCACCTGGAAAATGATAGTTACATCACAATGTAACTATCATTGTGAAACATTGTATTGTGAAACTGCCAAAATGACTTCATGCAATACTCCTTAAGTGACAACAACTGATATTAAAATACACCAACTTCTACAAGATCATTAAGCCACAAACAAACACCGGTTTTCAAAACTCACTTGCGCTCAGAACTGCACTCTGTTCTATCTTGCCGTATTAGTTGTCTTTCGCTGCTGTAGACAGGCAGGTTGACAATGCAGCCCTGTATATTTATACCCAGAAGTAAGTTCCATGCAGTCCAACAAGGCTTACTTCCAGGAAAAAGTGATGTACGATCGCAGCATGTCTACTGTATGTCTTATGTGGCAAAATATCCATTCTACTGGAAAATTATAAAGTAATGGAATTCTGATATCTTCTTACCATTGTTTCACTTTCTTCATTGTGCTCTTCCATCATAGTGGGTAAAGAACTCTAAAGCTTTTACTATCTCTGAGACCCTACTCGGGTTTTGCATGTGATTCTGGGAAGGCGGAGCAGCATTCTGTCTTGGGAGGGAGTGCAAGATGGGAAGAGATGAATCAACTTTTTAATTTATGCTTTGAAAGGAAACCAGCTCAGTTCAAAAAGCCTCACAGCCTAACCCACAATTAGACAATTTATTCAGTGTAACTTTGGAACACACTGAAAACTACATTATGGCCTAGAGGTCTGTACTAACGTAACATTTTAGTTAGAT
Organism: Intellagama lesueurii; assembly: GCA_037013535.1. Classification (NCBI taxonomy): domain Eukaryota; kingdom Metazoa; phylum Chordata; class Lepidosauria; order Squamata; family Agamidae; genus Intellagama; species Intellagama lesueurii. The sequence continues at coordinate 99,250,212 of JBAJHW010000003.1, forward strand.
CTAATCGCCAAATCTGCAGTTTCCCCCCCACTAATACAATGGATGCCAAGATACAGCTAATAGCAAATGGGGGTCTTCATTTATAGTATATTTATTTAAAAACCATTAACTTAAAATGGGAAAAACCACAAATCAGAGCTTCAGCAGTTATGAAATATCCTTAGGAAATATGATTAAAAAAAACGCATAAAGCTAGGTCTATAAAAATCTCTTTTAGAGCTTCTGGGCTAGATTTCATTTTTTTAAAAATATTCCTCTTTCTGCAGGGCCATCACAGCTCTGGATATCTGGATTCTGGTAGCCAGTTGGCCATATATAGTAATCTGGGCTGCCGAATGTCTCACAATCAGTGATGTGTGGTTGTGTTTTTCTCAAAGGCAACACAGAACTTTCCACACAGTTGGGTTGTATCCAGAGATTGTAGGGCAGCAACGGGGGTTTTCTCGCTTAATTCTACCATGACCATCGCAGCCTCCAGTGTCTCCAAAAAAGCTATTTTTGGAGGCAAAAGGTCCTTCTGGAATTTCAGAAATCAAATGATATTCTTTACTTGCATGTTAAATCCTTGAAGGATGCATGTCAATTTACACTGCAATGTTTGCTTTCTTTTATGCCAATGATTGGATGCAGGACAACAGCAGGAGGAAATCAGGATAATTTGGCATGGCTACATTGGGTAAATGAGTGTATATACCTGAAAGATATATCTAGATTCAGGTCAGTGGGTTTTGAACAAGATAATTGTGGAGTTTCCAGGCTCAGCCAGGGCATCTTTCCTTCAAATTGCATCCCTCAGGCTTCAGGCTTAACTCAGTAGCAGAGTACATGAAGGTCCCAGTTCCAGTCCTGGGCATGTCCAGGTAAGTCTGGGAAAGGCTCCTCCCTGAAACCCTGGAGAGTTACTGCCAGACAGGAGTAGCAAGAGTACTGGGCTCAATGGGCCAGTGGTCTGACTCAGCATGAGGCATGTTCCTGCACTCTCTCTCTGTTCCTGTGTTCTCCCACTGCTCTTCCAGCACTAAATGTGATAGGATTTATAGCTTGGGCTTCCTCTTGTCAGCACACGATTTGTTGCTATAATGATCACGTGGAGACTGGCTGCACATGTTCCAGTGGTGCCTGGAGTATATTGTACACAATCTCATCATTGATAAGAGAAAGCTATTCCTCCTTTTCAGTTTTGGAGCTTGGACGATTTATTGTTTGGACTACAGCTCTGAGAATCTCCCCTGGGAGTTGTCGGGGGGGGGGGGGGAGCAACTTTCCCAAGCTCTGGGTTGGGCACACTTGCTTTGACTACCTGGAAAAAACCTTTACCTTCCCAAATTAGAACGACACATATATCATGAAAATGTTTGCTGCCATTTGCAAGCAATTAAAAGTAATTATGCTGTTTTTTATCTAGACATAGAATGTAATTGGTTGGATGATAATATTCTGCACTGAGGTGCTACATTCACAAGATGTACAGCTGAAACCGAATTTTTAGTTTACAATCCTGGGGTGAATAAAAGGACAGAGGAATCAAGGACTGCAGTCCCATTCCCTCCTGTGTGAGCCCTTCATCTGAGCTGGACTGCTGTTTTCCTTTCTGCCTCCATTCTGCTTCATTTGGTTAGGGCTCCCTCCCTGCCCCAGGGCTGCATGAAAGAGCAGTTCAGTCTTTGGTCTTATTTAACTTTTAAATGACCCCAAGGAAGACTTCCGGCAGGAAAACAATATCCTGCTGTTGTTCCAGTCTATAAATATTCTCAGCCAGTAGAGCTATAAGAGTGTTTGGTAGACTATTAAACTGCATTATCCTTCGTAAATGCTGTCTCTACAGGTGCTTCATGATAATTCCCGTGGCAACACATTCCTAGGCTCACACCAGTGGCAATGCTTTGCATATGGAATGGTGTACTGATGTTAGGAGCATGGCGATGCAAGACCATCCCATTCTCTCCTGTGTGACACTTCATTTGATTAGCTGGACTGCTGTTTTCCCTTCTGCCTCAATGTGACTTCATTTGGATAGGGCAGCCTCCCTGCTCCAGAGCTGCGCCTTGCAGGTCACAGAATGAATGTGAAGATACCATGGTGTTACACAGACAGTCAGATACATCTAGGCAGTGTTGTCACCAAATTGTCAAATTAAGTTCACAGAGAGTAAGGGCAATGTGCCAATCAAGGGGGGAGGCCTAAACTGATTAAATGATTGCCCTCTGTCTGCAAGGAAGAACCCTTCCCTCCCTTTCAATGCCATTTAGCACCTGTTTCTGGTGCAAATACTCCCGGTGGTATTTCTATGACTCTAGAGCTTTCTGTGCACATATTAGGGGCTACCTGAGGTGGACATACCACCTGGCTGGCTGAGTTCGCCTCTTCTAACCAAGGGGCATTTCCATCACAAGATCACCCTCCTTGACACCAAAGGGGTGAGAAATAGGCACCTTGTGGACCCAAGCATCTTCCCCAAATTTGGTGCTGAGGCATCCTCCCCCCCCCACTTCTCCCAAGAGCAACTGAGGTTACAACTGCTCTGCCTCTTGCTAGTAAACATATATTTATGCAAATGTTGACTCCATTTCTTGCATCTTTGCCTATTTCTCATGCAACAATACTCATTTTATTTATTTTTTAAAAATCACCCTTTTTCCCTACAGCATTTGATTTGTTTGTAGAGACCAAGGTCCCAGGCGGAAACAAGCATCCTATTTCGCACACTTTCAAAGCATACATTTCAAGTTAACATTTCACGGCTCTTAATCGTAGCCCTCTCCCCCTCTATCGATGAATAAGCTAACAAGGATCTTGGCCCTCCATAGATGGTTTCCTGTTCATTCTGCCAAAATGTGAAAAAGCTATAAAACTTGAAAAGAGTTTGAGGTTGTCACTGCATGAAAAATTACATTTTGGAGGGGAAAATTAAATATGAGACTTATCCTTTAATTGCTTCACTTTAATCTTGCTTCATTTTACCCCAAACCTCACCTCAAAGCTTCCGCTAACATAACCTGAAGGGCAAAATATAGTGATGCATTTCAGTCCTGGAGATATTCTCTAGCAGCAGCAGCAAAAACAAGAGCAGCAACAAAAGAATAATAACCTAGTTCCATTTCAGATTTAACCAAAATGACACCATCTTGGTTGGGGGGGGAGGAGAGTAATTCCTTTTGGCTAAATTTCACAAAGAATACGATGCAATCCCTAGTAGGAAAGATGAAAGCTGGGGCGTATGAAGGTAGCTTTGTTTTTTGTTTTTAAGTAAGTGAAACCTTCAGCCTCTTATGTTGGTAAGTGGCCTTTCACTCAAAAGAGTTGCTTGTTTTGGATAGGTAGGACAGCAGTACTAAGGCTCCAGTCCAGTGCACAAGTGCCTACTGGGACTTGCTCCTGAATAAATAATGCCTAGAGTCACACTTTTCATGAACGTATGTGCAGCAACAAACACTGCACAGAAGAAATACACATAATGAGTTTAATATTGTTATGGAAATACTATCAGTAATTCTACAGAGTTACCGAGAGGAAAGAGCAGCTCAAGAGATGAAGAGTGCCTTCCTTGCTTCTCCTCCTGCTCCACACTAAGGTGCGAAGCTCCTGCTGCCAGATTTATATGTGATCGACAGTGGCGTTGCGAAAGTCAAATTTAGTTGACTCAGATTGAGACTGCCCTAACTGATCCATCAAAGTGAAAACTCTCATTTCTGGTTCGGGCACCTGTACGAGAAGAACTGATCAGCTCTCCTAGATATATAACATCAATTTATGGAAAAAAAATTCTGCACTATCCATGAAGAGGAAATCCTACTGGCAGGAACGTGGCAGCAATTTTTGACTTTTAAAGGCTCCTCCTTCTCCGAGCTGGGTTAGGCGCAAAATTTTTGCCCATTATGTGCTGGATAAAATGAGTGAGGAAGTGAACAAAAGAATTTTACCATCCCCCCAAAGGACACAACCCTGATCCGCCAAAGTCATATTGCATAGTTCTGCCTTTGCAATGTGCAAGTTTGTGAAGAATTCATCTTTATTCAGCAGTTGGACTCATTCAGTGGGAAAGGTACAAAGCTGCAGTCCTGTACTCACTTAAGTATCCCTAAAACTGATGAGATCAAAGCTAGTTCAAAGATGTTCTTTCTGTATATAGAAGAGTCTAGGTAAAAGGGGGGGTGGTGTTTGGGCTTTGGAAACTCTAGCGGACTGCAATAAACAACTATCCAACAGGGATGTTGGCAAGTCTTTGGGTCTGAGTCTCTATTAAAAACAAGCCATGTCCCTAGAAAAAAAAAGGAAGCGTGGGTGGGTTCCAAGTTGCAAGTCGAGTCTGAGTTATTTTTTTAAAAAAAAACCATCAAGTTCGAGTCACGGGTGCGACTTAACGTCCAACTTGACAGTGAATCCTGAGATTCAAGTCCCCATGCCTGCTATCCACTGGCCACTCTGCTACCCAGGGTGTAGCATCAGAAGAGACTCTGGCAATTTCAACATCATTCTCTCCCTCTCAAGTAATCTTACGTTCCATTTCCTCCCCGCAAAATGCTTATAAATTATAAATTATCTCATAAATTACTTTGACTTTTTGTTTCTAGCAGTGTTTCACAGCTGTTACAGTGAAACTTCTATTTATCCTATGTGATGATAGGCAGGTATGTGATGAAATATTACCTTCCTTCTTTTTGCCCTATAAATGCCCAAATTACAACGGAAGAAGGAAAACCGCCAGCAGTGCATTTTCTACTTAGGTGGCAGGAAAATCATTCCTTACTTCAGGCCATTGGATGTTTTATCACTGTTTTGTTTTAATAAGCTGGCAGCACTTCATTGAGTGGAACTGTCCATACGAACTCGTCTGAAGTTGCAAACTCTAATAGGATAATCAGAGATGCTGTAGAATCACCATTATGGCTTAAAACCCAATGTTTGGGGCTCTTAGATACTTTGTTTTCTTTAAAGAGAGGTGTTTCTTTATTCAGACTCAGACTAGGACATAATTAGAGAACTCTTGCTTTCATTTAAAAGGGCTTAATAAGTGCATCACTTGTGTTTGTGTTTTGTCATAACATTTATTTCTACAGCACTTTTGTATTAAACTATCCTCTTTCTTCTTCTTCTTCAAACAAGACGGGTGCTTTTCTCTTACCTCCAGAGAACAGTAGGAAGACATCTATAGGCTTTCGCAGAAAAACAGTATACCAGTGTCAAGGGTTGAGTTTTATGGGCATGACGTGAAAGAGATCCTAAAGGATTTCTTAAGTTACTTTCATTTTCAGCAGCTCCAAAAGTTTTTTATTTTGAACCAGAGCAGTGACACAAAGGATGTTTTATACCTCTTGCCTGTGGCCTCTTCCCCATTAATTTCCCGATTGCTCTACCACCTAGAACTTCTGTTAGCTGCAGAAAACACAGAAGAGTAGCTATGGTTTCCTCTGCACAGTTCAGAGGGGGCCAAAGTTAGGAAAAGTAACTTCGGGTGGCTGTAACTCCCAGTATCCCTCAATTAGCACTGGGGGCATTCTGAAAGTCGAAGTCCAGAATTTCTTCCAAGTTCTGGAACAGGAGTATTTGCACTGGAGAATTTGAAGGGTTTAACATTCCCTTTTAATGCCTTGGACTGAAACCTTCGTCCTATCTGGGGAGTGGATGGCAGCTGCTTAAATAAAAGGAAACACAACAGCCCATTTCTGATGGTAAGATTCTGGTCCATCCAGCTCTGAACACTCGGTTGTGGTGCATTTTGGTGGATTCCTAGCTCATTGTGAGCTTGCTTCCGAGCCTTGAGCTTTCCAGTATCTGCATCCTGTTCCAGAACAAATGAGATAAGCATCTTGCAATCACCGTGCACAGTGATGAGCACATCTAAGAGCCAGTCAACTCAAATACGTATAGACATGGCTTTTCATCCCAGTAGCTGTCTCTTTAACATACATTAGGTAAGCCAAGAAAAATAGTAGTCAAGAAGGAAAACACCAACACTGCACTACATAACTGTGGAAAACAGGATAAAAATAAATAACAAGCCATTTTAATAAGCAGTGTTTACTTGTGGGAGGATCCACTAATAATCATATACTACATACTAACAGCAGATTCAGTTCTGCGTGCACTTACATATTTATGTACTCAAAGCAGCACCATGCATGCACATGAGGGAACTATGCATAAGCACAAAACTTGGGGGGGGGGGGAATCCATGAAGGAACCATAAAACAGCTTGGTGAGGACTATGCATGCTCAGTGGGCAGAAACTACTGGCTGGCAGAATCAAAAACCAGTTATACTATAACAATGATAGAGTGAGGGTTTTGAAGTCAGTTTAAAGTCATGTGGTAGTCACATGGTTTTTGGGTCAGTGTGTGCATCTTCTTGGGAAAACCTTTAATCTGTTTTTTAACTGTGTTGCCTATTGACATTGAGGGGGCTACACAGACTTTTAGAATTGTTGCATTTGAGCGTCATCCTGCACCCACCCACCCACATGCTGGCAGCCTCTCATAGCCATTAGCTGCTGATGCTGTGGTGCTATTTTTAATATTTTTTATTTCTTGCAATCTGACATAGCGCTAGTTCAGTGTAACAGAACAAAAATGAAACAGATTGGAGTGCAAGCTTTCCTTGCAGCCCGTCAAACGTGCATGGAGACAGACAGGAAGGCAGGCGGACAGACAGACAGACAGACACACACACACACACACACACACTGGGTGATGAATGAGAGCAAGGGAACCTGCAGTTGGGGCTGGCAAGAGAGAAGGCATGCCAGTGAGTTGCAAAGTGAAACTGAGCACAAAAATTCTCACTTTCTAGACTTGTGAAGGAGGGACCTAGGCATTCTTCTGGACCCAGCTCTTTGTGATTCCCAGATTGCAGCTGTGTCCAGATCAGCCTTGAACCAGCTGAGGCTTATCGCCCAACTCTGCCCCTTCATTGCTGAGTGTTCCCTCAGGACACTGGCACAAGCTTTGGTCGTTTCTCGGATCAACTATTGCAATGCTGTCTATGTGGGGCTCCCCTTGAACCTGACCCAGAGACTACAACAGGTCCAGAACGTGGCAGCCAGACTAGTGACTAGTATGAGCAAATCTGAGCATATCACTCACCTGCACTGATTACCTGTTGTATCCTGGATCAGGTTAAAGGTTTGACTCTTACGTATAAAGCGCTCCATGGTTTGGGACCACATTACTTCTCAGAGTGTATGACCCCAATTTCATCTGCCCAAGCCACCGGATCCTCCCAGGCCAGGCTCCCCTGGTTGGCTACCCCAAGGGAGGCAGGGTCTTCTCTGCAGTGGCTCCAACCTGATGGAATCAGCTCCTGGAGGAGCTACGTCTGGCTCTCTCCCTTTTGTTATTCAGAAGAAAACTCAAAACCTTTCTTTTTAGGGAGGCCTTTCATACTGAGCCGGGTTGATATTTGGTTCATCAAATGTCCTGTCACTTCTATAAATTGTTTTGGTGCCATCTGTTTTTTATATTGTGAGTGTTTTAAATCTTTGTTTCTTTTGGTATTGGTCTGTTGTTAACTACCCAGAATAGAGCTTTTGCACTAATGGGACAGTATACAAATGTAATAAAAAAATAAATTCCCCCTGCCCAACCTTTCTCTCTCTGCCGGCTCTCTTTTCAAATCACACTGCAAGGTTTTTCTGCAGCCCGAAATCCATGATTCTGGTATCCATTACTTGATAAACCTCATGTATGCCCAAACAATTCAAAATAAACCAATTTCACAAGCGATTTAAACAACCCTCTTGCTGCTAAGTAATGTGCTTCACTTTCCAAACAAAAAACATCCTTTCCAGACCAAAACAAAAACCGCACTTCCCTGTGCATTGTGTAGTCAGAATTTTAAAGACTGGTTTCAAACATGCTAAACCTGATTCAAAAACATTTTTTCCCACATGTAACTGAGCCCTTATGGGAGTGGTGGTGGTAGCAGATGATGTCATTGTTCCTGCTATTTAGAGAGTCTCCAGGCTTCAAACCTACAAGTACTGCTCAACTGTACCACTGTTTACATGTTAGTTATTTTTGTTGAGCTATCTTTCTCTATTTCTCTTATATCTGAAATGAAAAATAGTTAAATTTCAGTCCTTGACATGGACCCCTGGAAGGATGCAATTTATCACTGAGATTTAGTGACAGACAAACATAAAGTAGCTGGTAAAACAGAGATCAGCATACAATGGTTTCTAAAAGAACACAAAGAGTGTATCTACATCACACAAGTTACAGCCATTTAAGACTACATTAACGACTGTGCCCCCATCCTATAGAAACCTGAGCTATGTAATAAAGTCCAGTTCTTGGAACTCTATGCTAACAAACTCTAGGGCACACCTCTGAACTGAAGTGGAAAATTGTGAGTATTTCCCCAAAGTGCAGATCCCAGCATTTAACAGGCTGGAACCATGGCAGTTAAATGGATATCATCCTGCTGTGACTGGATGATGTAGATGTACACTCTTAAAGTTCAAAAGAGACAAGGTTCTGTGAATGCTGAAGTTGGGCAGAATTCTTCTAAAAATGGCCTACATAGAAATCTATTTCATGAAGCATTCTTCAAATATAACAAACACACAAACAGGGATTATAAAGGCTAATAAATTGATCTGTTCTTTGCCAAAAAGATTGTGGAGAATACAATATAGCCCTGGAGTACATCGAGGAGTGCTGCAAGTGGAAAGTTAGGGGCAAATCTAAAATAACATTATTAGCAATTATTAACATATATTGTTGATATTAAGTTGTAAAAAATGATGTTATCAGATAACTGGCATTCATCATAACTGTTTCTGTACATAAAATAACTTAATAATTTCAAAGTCACCTTTGAAAATGTACGAATCTGTATATCATCAATATGTCATCAAGAGAAAGAGGAGAAGTGAAAATATGTGGATCAACAAGATTATTCCAAGAAAACACCATAAATCAAAATTGGCGGCTATGCAAAAAATGGAGCCCTTCAGAATTCTCAGGACACGAGACATCTATAGAAGATTTGGCAGCCAGCAGCCATGCCACAATGGGGCTGATATTTGTTCTGTGTGCTTTCAAAGACTTGTCTCCTCCGCTAGACCCAACAGAGTGCCATCATTAATGTTAGCGTAGTTAAAACATTTTTCTTGTTCAGTGCAAATGTTGTTCTTTCCGTCTAGTTCCAAATCTTGACATTCTGATTTCAACACAAAAACACTACAAAACATGATTATATGAACTTCTACCTAGCATTCATTTGAGCTGAATCTGACTGTAATCTGGCAAAATGATACAAATGCGGAGTTGCTATGATTAATTTCAAGGTCAAGAATTACTGCTATCTACAGTTGTATTCTCACAATGCAATCCTACTCCTGTCTCTACTCAGAACTAAGTCCTGGTGAGGCTCAATAGGGTTTATTATGCCCATGTAAATAGGTATTAGATTGCAGTATAATGTAGATGATGATTTCTCAGAATAATTGTAACACTTCCTTGATCCTACAGCATTATGAACGCCTTGAGAATGTTCAAAGACAATGAGGCATGGGGATTAGGTGTAGGAATTTTCTTAGAGACACATTTCTATAATCATGCACAATTATATACTGAATGGTGGGGGAGAAAAGCCACTACCAGAAGTGTTTCCACAAGGAATAGGTTTCAAACACCACCCTTTATTTATCTGTTTCACTTTTTACCAATACAATCCTAATCCATTCAATATTTATTATTTATTGGCTGAAATCCAGTTGTGTAACTTACACCTGTGGAAGGATGATGATGTCTTTGGCAAGGGGTGACATTTGGTATTTGAAGCCTTCTTTCCATCCAGCAGCTCCCATGGCTTTCGCGTGATGAAAGGGATTACATGGGAGTTGGAAAAGTAGTGGGGCATAAATGGTAACTTTTAAATTACCAAAAATCACCCCCTGCCAGAGACATAATCACCCTTCCATATGTGTAAGTTATGCAACAGGATTTCAACCATCTATTAACAGTGCAATCATCTACATGTGTATTCACATGTGAGTAACTTTTAGGTTAAGTTGACTTATTCCTTATTATTGGCAAAGGTATACATTTCAATATACAGTAATATACAATAATATACAATATACAGGAATGGCAGCACGTAAGAAGGACTGTATATAGGACTACACACTAAGTTATTTTTCTTCCACATATTAAGAGGCCAGGTCTTCATAAGACAGTTTTAAAAATAAGAAAATAGGATAAAACATGAATATGATAAATATTTTTAAATCAATTTAATAAATCAGACTTAAATATAATAGAGAGAAATCAAGTAAATGTATGTCCCGGATCCCTTTGAAAATTACAAAGGGTCTTCAAAAAAAGATAAAGAGAGCTGAAAAGATACAGGGCGCTGATGGAAAAATGTAAATCCTGCCACCTGTCTGCTGATCTGGTCTTCTTCTTCTTCTTCTTCTTCTTCTGATGGCAGCTCTGCCCAGTCTTAGGTCCTGGGTAGATTCACAGTGGTGTGAATGGGCCCTCCAATAAACTGGTCCCAAATTGTTCATGGCTTTTACATGGGTTTGGAACCAGAATTCCCATTAGTAGCACTTTTTGTTGATTGTTATGCAGCCCATTACAGCCCCTGCAGTTTTGCTACAGAAGGTCAAGAGATTTTCTAGAACAAAGTGGGAGATACTGGTGTATAGGAGATGGGGCTTCCCAACCAGAGATCAGGAAAAGTTACATTTTTTTTAACTTTAGCTCAAAATCTAACTTCTGTAGGATTTCATAGTCAGCATAGCAGGGGTCATGCTGATGATGAAATTTTGGGAGTTATCGTAAAAAAAAAAAAAACCCACACAACTTTTCTCATTGCTAAGTCCATCCCATTTAAAAGTGAATGGCAACACTTGAAATAAAACCTGAAAACTGTTCCAGCTGTTATCTTTACCTTCAAATAAAACATCTCTATGCATATTAGTAATAAAATCCATATGATTCTATGGAAGAGTTGGTCAAAAATAAAAAAATAAAAAACTTTTTTTTACACATTTTCAGCTTTGCCCATTGATTTTTTAAAAATAAGAAATTTCAAAGTCAAACTCAAATTGCATTTTGATGGTAATAAAACACACACACTCACCAGAATTAGTATTGGAACATGTTGGCACCTTTCATTGGCATTCTTCAAAGGCGCAATCTCTAATGAGCTGCCAGCTGTCAAAAACTAATTACTGAGGTGAGTTATCTCTCAGATCATCATGCCAAACACCCCTGGCGGGCCACCACCACTGCAGCCACTGCCACCACTACCATGTCTATGGACGTCAAAAGCATTCGTTTTATCAAGACCCTGATGAGCTGCCCTTTATCACTGGTAGGTTTAGACAGGATCTGATCTCTTAGGATGAAGAGCACTATTTCAGTTTAAGTATTTTGAGTACTGCAGTTAGGAGACAGCTGTATAGATAACAAACCTCTCTTTTTTTCTGCCTCAGGCATTTAGAAAGAAGGCTGCTACAGTAAACACATTTTGTTTCCTTCACACCTGTGCCTTAAAAAAACACGCACACGCACTATGACTGTGTCAAGTCATCACTCAGAAGCTTTTGATTGTCCCACAAGTCTACCCATTATAAACTGTTATCTGTGAGTTTCCTTTCCTCCTTCATGGCGGTGGATAGCATGTGACCTGCAAATGCCCCCCCCCCGCCTGTTTTTGTGGCCCTCCCTTCCATACATGATGAGATTAGCCTGAGAGTTCCCAGCTGTTCAACTGTTGCCCTATGCTCCACTTTGCCAAAGTCGCTCTGCTCTCTGAGGCAGAGTAAGTAATGTGCCTTTCCCCAAGGTCAACGTGCACACTGTCTGAAACCAACCAAGTTATTTTGGCCAAAGGCAAAACATTCCTCAAGTATCTCACCTCATCTCCAGCCATAAAGATACAATAGCAACAAATTCAGTGGCACCAACATCTTCTGCCTGAGGAGGCTGCCTCACCCTGCATAATGGTATGGCTGGCCCTTCTGAGCCCTCCCTGGGAGCTGGGCGAGTCGGCAGACTTACAGCTTTACACCTGGAGGAGAGGTGAATGGGGTAGTCCTAGCAGAGACCCAAACATACCTCTGCCTCATGTTCCATTTCTTTGCCTAAACCAAGGATGCCTTTGGGCCTCATCCATCAGAGCTTGGAAGAGTTACATTTGTGAACTAAAACTACTAGAATCCCTCAGCTAGTGTAGCCAGTGGCCTAGCTCTGAAAATTGCTGTCCAAAAATGTTACTTTTCCATGCTCTGCATCCAGGTGGTAATTTTATCAGCTTCTCTGCTATCACTGTTCCAGTAGAGAAGGATATACAGAAGTGTTTCATTTTCCATGTGCAGGTTAAGACCAACAGTGATGTCGTTTATGGAAGAGGATCAAAGGGCATGTCACTACCACAACCACCGAAGAAGGTTCCCTGGCTCAGAAATGTGGTCATCTTGGGCCAGTTGTCATTATGTCCCATCAAGTCAATCCTGACTTACAACAAGCCTCGTAGGTATATAAGATGTTTAAGGCATGGTTTCCTATTGCCACCCTCCAAGTTTGCATCACTGAGTGGGATTTTAACCCAGGTCTTCTGAGTCCTAGTCCAATGTTCAAGGCTCCACACCACTCTCTCATCTTTGCTCTACCTTTACAAAAGGTTGGCAATTTCCACCCTGTGCTATCCAAGACCAGCACAAATGCAAAACTCCTGTCAGCCCAAAGGCTTCTTAGAGTGTGCATGTGCATTTTAAAGAACCTTCATTTTATAATTGTAACCACTGTATATATCAGCTGATTTTTTTGAAACTTCTTGTGGTTCCATGGAATTTAGTTACTTACTTTTCTTCTTATGGGTCCTGGCAGAATCTATTAAACTAAGTGCAAGTCTATTGTATTTAGGAGTGAGCTCCATTGGTTGAAATCCTGTTGCTTAGCATAGCAATTAGAATAGGCCAATTTAATCAGTGGGGATTTGATAAGTCAACTCCCCTGTAAGTTCCATTGATTCAAATTGGCCTATTCTAGTCGCATCTCATTATGCTAAGCAACAGGATTTCAGCCATTGAATTAAATGATGCTTATTCTAAGCAATATGCGATAATTGATAGCATGCATATCACAGTTGACCAAAGCATAATATATTGGAGTTGTGTTGTCAGATAGCTGAGGTCAAATTGCCACTCCCATGGCAATATTACTTAACGGTTAAATTATCTTCTGTGTTAGAGTATGTTTAATGCATTTTAACATTCCACATTTTTTAATATTGTACCCTTCTCTTCTAGATTAGAGAGCATTTCATAATGAAATGTTTTCTTCCCAGTAAAGTATTTGTAGCCCTTAGACAACTCACTGGCTTCTTTTTGATATGATAAATAGCTTGGCCGTGTTCAGCGGCTCACTTCTAGGCTTGTCCTCTGGTTCTTGAAAATTCTCATAACTCTTCTCTGAGTTACAAGAATGTTTTATGGATCATAGTTTTTATGTGCTTTTCTTGAAGTAGATATAGTCCTAATCATAATTCAGCTTTCATTTAGACAAACCTTATGTGCAGAGGTGGCATCTCCTCTCTCTTGTCCTGCAAACTGCTGCTCCTCTCTTCCCTCCCCCATGTTTATTTCACTTCTGTGTCACAATAGGCTTGGTTTAATTAACTTACCCTCAAACCTTTAAGTGCATGTTTGTCCTAGAATCAAGCTTGCCAAGACCTTCGCTAGCGTGATGACACCTTTTCACGCTCTTCTCTGTTGCCCACAAGCCTTCTTGAGGGGGTTTCACCATCTCTAGAGGTCTAGACCAGCCATTCTCAGTGAGGGCCCTGGCGCATTTGAAGGGAGCCACAGAATGAAAAATGTGAGAAGTTTCTGAAAGATATCTGTTTGTGTTGTATCCTTGTTTGACAGGGGGCCCTGGAACCCGAGAAGAGCTCCTAAAAAGGTTATGGCCAAAAAAAGGTTGAGAATGACTGGTATAGAAGATGCAGCAGGAGGAAATATACCATGTTTCCCCTAAAATAAGACCTAACCTGAAAATAAGCCCTAGTATGATTTTTCAGGATGCTCGTAATATAAGTCCTACCCCAAAAATAAGCCCCAGTTAAGTGAAACCCCACCCTCCACGATTGTGCAGCAACCAGAAGAAGATGACACGACTGTATTTGAATAAATGTAGATTGTTGTACATGAAAAAATAAAACATCCCCTGAAAATAAGCCCTAATGCGTTTTTTGGAGCAAAAATTAATATAAGACCCTGTCTTATTTTCGGGGAAACACGGTACCCCCTTCCTGGTTCCAGTGATGGAAGCAGTTTTGTCAGGAAAATAACTGTATCAGGTCCCACCAGGAGAACTGAGATCATGCTGGCTGCACTTCTGTATATAGATTAGCATACCATGATGTGCATATAGGCACATATAATGGTTGTAGCCCCTTCACCCCTCTGGCAATTGTCTCTTCCCAGACAGCTCACGACTCCCACTGTTTTCACTGAAGGTAAATGTGCAGTCCAGATTTGCATCAGTTCAGCCAAGGTCAAACTTTGGCTCAGGGAGTGAGGTTTGAAGCCAGGGAGGCTGCCGCCAGGGGTAATTTATTTCCTTTGCTTAAAGTTTTGCATCTGTACTTAGAAAAAAATGTCTTGGGGGAATAATTAGAAACATTAACATTTAATCATTATTTTCTCCTCAGTGGCTTTTTAATGAAATATTTCAGAATTTCTCAGCCAAGGAAGATTAAATTAAATGCTTCTGCTCTTAGTCATTCAGCTGACTTCCTTCTGCCCACCTGAGCCAATTAATTTCTTCATTTTCATGAAGTGTGGCTGTTTTACAGTTTCATTGACTTTACAGCAATTGGGTACCCATAATTTAGGTGATCATGACAGTATCCAGTCCTGTCCTTCTTGGGACATTGAGAAGTCCTTTTATGCCCATTCCAGTACTGGATCTTGAATAGATTTTTCAATAATGAATGTCATAGTGTAGCAGGTGTGTGTCCATGCATATGTGTTTATTGCACAGAGTGTATATCCCAAAATCAAAACCTCAGAAACTCAGAAGCCCCTGTATTCAATATTATACATCCTACAGAACTGGAGTCACTGTCTCAAAAGGTTTATTGACATACATGAAGAATAAGCATGGTTATACATATGGAAAAGATAGAAGGATAGCAATATCCAGTGGAAGGGAGAGAGGGAGAGAGACGGGAGACAGACTAAAGAAAATGTCAGTAGAGATACACATTTGTATAGCACCTGTATTAGTAAGAATATAGTGGTATTGTTTTACAGGCAGTATCACTAGATACACACAGCATCAATAACCTGAAAAACCTTAATATTGGGGTCTTGGACATTGGGTACAGGAATGGCTTCCTCCCTGTAAAGAAATGTATTCCACCTGCTGGGAGCACAAGAAAATGTTCTAACCAAGTGGCAAGATAATGGTTGTTTAGGAACTGAACCCTTAGTACATTTATTTCAGGTTGACTTTGTGAGGTCAAGGGAATTTCCCTCATTGTCTAACTGGTCAGAAAGGAATTTTCTTCCTGTGCTGGGTTGGCAAGTGACCCTAAGAAGCAACAGACAGCTGCTGGTTGTAGTCCTTGGATGAAGAAGGGAGATAAATTACCCTACCATTTAGCGTGCATTTAGAGTCACTGAACAGTTGGTTCTTTCCTTCTCTGTCGGTGGGTGGGGAGACTCTATGATGGGTAGAATCCCACTGCCATCAAATGCAATGAAAACCCATTCATTGTGTTACTGAGTTAGGAAGGAGAACCTGTGCCTCTTTGGTTTTGCCCCATCCATTTGCAGTAATGTAGTGACCACTGCTGGTCAAAAGATGCCTGGGCGGGTTCGTTCATCTGCACCTTTCTTACGCTTCTGTGCAATGCAAGCCAACTTTGACCCATCTGCATATTGCAAATCTAAGTCAAATGAGGATTTCATCCTTTCCAGTCACACAGTGAACAGTTTAATTAAATACCTGCAGTTTGCATAGCTCTAAAAGAAAGCATTGTCCTGAAATTCATAAATGCTCCTATGTATTCTTCCATTCAGCAGCTCAGCTAAACAATCCATTCAAACATCTAGCAGAATGTGATCATTTTCTCATATCTCTATTACCTGGGTTCCCTGTTGCTTATGATAAGCACTGCTGAGGATGTTCTCTCCAAGAAACAAACCCATGCACGCTCCTAAACTTGTATTTACAAGTATGTAATTCCCCACATTCAATCAACCTCATCTCAGCGGGTGCTGAGGCGCCTTGCTGTAATATTCTTTGTTCTAGCCAGCACATAAAACATCATATGAATGTTCTTGTACTATTCAAATAAGGAAACTGCAATCTCTCCGCACAACCAACTCAACCTCTAAACTTATTTGAAACTTATATTTCAAATAGCCAGATAGCAAAAACAAAATTTGCCTGATATACAACTCATACTTTATTACAATGACTACTGTAAAGTAAACCTAATACTTTGAACAAATCCTCAGCCGAGAATAACATACATAACATAATAACATACGTATTTTTAAGGAAATGGGGAAAACAAAGGGGAAAAGTGGAATGTAGTCTTTCAAGAGCACCATTCCTTCAAAAGTGGTATTATTCCATCAGGTTATTAGATATTACACACATTCTGAAACACTGTCTGACAGCTTAGTCTCGACCACTACCCTGAACAGTATCTAGCTTTCTCAAAAAACAATTCCTTATTTTTTAAAAAATATATATCTTACCTTGTATATAATTGAATAACAATGTTGAAATCCAGCCGAGCAATCAGTAGGTCAATGAAATGCCGATAATATCCAGTTTCAAGCAACCGAAGCGGTTTTCACAGTTGCTCAGGGGCATCCCACTCCTAGATGCAACACGGCATGTGGATGGGCAACATACAATGGGTCTTTCCAGTCTACTGCTCTTTTGAAAGGGTCAGCATGCACCTTCTGCTTTCTTGGTCCTACACTTACTTTGTACTTTCAGAGGACTTCCCTGAAAACTTTTTCCTGAGTCGCTTTCTTTCCACTTTGAGACATCTGCAAACTCAAAAATGAACAAGGGTCTTTCCCTTCTAGGGAGACTCACATGCGCCACCCAGAGGTCTTCCACAAAACGGAAAAAAAATTCTGTTGGGAAACAATAATGATTAACACTTTTTACCTGTCCATATCTGTTCATATTGTGAAAGAGGTAGCTGTGTCGTTGTGCCAAAATCCGTATGCTGCTAATGTTTTTGTTACACTTAAGAAAAAGATCTGAAAATCTTGAAACCTTGCACATTTTTGGTATCTTCTTGGTTGGCCTAATAAATGTATTAAACCCAATATACTCTATGAAATTAGTTCACTTAATTTAATTTTAGTGTAACTACCTTGGGCGTAACTTTTTTCTGTTCTTTGCCTAAAAAACATAAAACCACCACCAAAATACTAGCATGTACTGTAAATATGGCAGTGAAAGTCTGCAGCATTTAAAAGCATATAAGACATCAGAAATCAAGAATTAGAAAAATATGAAATGATTTATAAAATTAATAATGTTTGGCCAATTTGAAGAGACCCTTGTCCAGCAGGCCGAGGCAAAGAGGCAGTCACGAAAGCAGCAAAATCAGGGAGCTAGACGGGGTACAGATTGTATTTGTCTTCAGTGTGGAAGGGATTGTCACTCTCGAATTGGCCTTCTCAGCCACACTAGACGCTGTTCCAAGTCCTCCATACAGAGCACGATACCATAGTCTCTAGAGACTGAAGGATGCCTAATCTAATCTAATGTTTGGCATACTGTCTCAAATTTTTTAATGTTACATAGTGCCTTGATTTGAGCAGAAGTCTGCTTTTTTAAATATAGTTCCCTCTCTTTGGTATATTAAAAAATATTGTTTCTTTGAGTCTATCTGCACTACATAGAATCCTAGGATTGGTAGTTCAGTGGAATTTGAGGCATGTCGCTAGGGCACCAATGTACTGCAGTGGATAGAGCGTGGGACTGGAATTCAGGAGATGGGGGCCCAAACCCATCTTTGACCAGAGGTATTTACTGGGATAGTGACAATGGCAAACCACTACTTGGATATTTTGCCATTGAGATATACAGTGCTGGGGACACGCAAGTACAATGAAGAAGCACAGCTATGAAGCTGAATAAAGCGGTTTTCTCATATATAGTCAGGTTTCTTTTTCCCTCTTATATTTAGGTATTTCCTTCCATCCTTTTTAAATGTTAGAGAAAAAGTATGAGAAGCTGTATTTCTGTGGGGGTGGGGGTGTATGTGTGTGTGTAGTATCTTGTGGAGAGTTTAATGCTAATCATCAGTTTTCACGTTGCAGGTCCCCATGCCCATGTGTGTTTACCCAAAGTCACAATATGTTCAGTGGGGTTCCTTTTATGTAAGCATGGGCAGGATCAAACCTATGCACATTTACTCAGAAGTAGATCCAATGCTTGGTGAAGTTTACTCTGAAGCAAGTATGAATTGGATTGCAGCTCTACTGTCTTAACCACTCTGTTATCCTGGACCTAGAGGACTTTTAGCTTTATCTTCCTGCATTGGTTGGTGCTGTTGGTGTCAACAGTTCTTAATGAAGACAAGATTATTCCCCTTTGAAGTAAGTGCAGTAAAGGGCTTTGAGGGGTACAGAGGGAGTATCAGGTGCCTTCTAAGAGGTATATGTCTAGCTGTCAGAAACTCAGGAATTGACATCTTTATCCTGGGTGGCACCGCAACAGGTAGTCGAGCCCTGGCAGCACAACCTGGCCTTCTACCTGCAGGCACTTGGCTAACAGGGTTTTTCTGAAGCCAAGCTGAGATTCAGCAAAAGGCAGCTCCACAAGGAGGCATCTTGGCGCCACCACCCGGGGAAGGAAGCCAGCAGAAAGCAGAGGGAAGGAGTCACCAGGAAACTGATGTTTCTGCAGACAGCCCAAGCGGAGGTGGTGAAGAGGAAAGTCATTTAGAACAAGGAAAAACACAGAGTGCCTCATGAAGTGGAGGAGAATCACGCAAATGATTTGCATTGGATGTGCTAATATAAATTATGGTCTAAGAACCAATATTACGTATTGTAACATCCCTAACAATAACTTCATTTTACCTTCAGCAAAATAAAAATGAACACTGAATTCTGCCTATAATTATATGTTCTATTCATTTTCATCAGGCTGAATGTATGTGACTGTGCACCAGGTCCATAAATTTGGGTGGAATATTGTAGCCCTGTTTCTCTAATTAGATATCAAGATAGAGGCCAGTTTTGCAATCCGTGAGTAAAGTATGTATTAGTATATGGGACTTCCATATGTATGTGTCTTCCATTTCTCTTCAGGAATGGAAGAAAGGAAGGAACTGGTGGGAGCTTTGCCTAGACAAGGAAGGTCAAGAAGTAGCTGATGGCACTGAGTCCCCCCCCCCCCCCATCCCAGTTCAGAGCTTTTTATTTCCCCCATTGTAATGTTTTTGTCACTATTTGGACCCATACGGATACATATGAACATTTTCAAATATTCTGATAAAAATCAAAGTGGATGGGCAACAAATAGATTTGAAGTGAATTAGTTGTTATTTGTAAAGCAAATAATTTGGAATTGAAGCAGATGGTATAGTCACACCCCTAGTAAGAAGAATGGCAAGTGCAGGAATGTGGACAAGAGCCAAACAGACATGTTGGTAGCCCAGATAAAAGACCAAAGATAAGGCAGAAACATCTAGACAATGGCCATCTCAGGCCAGTAGAAAGATGGACTGCACAGAGGTGAAACTTGCGATGGACAATATAAGTGTTTCTACTTTTTCTCTTTCTTCTCTCTTCTTTTCTTTTGCAAGGGTGAGGACACTTTGGCTCTCCAGAGGTTGTAAACTAACATTCCCACTGCCCCTTACCATTGTGAACACTAGAAGGGGCTGGTGGACATCATAGCAGGGAACATTTGGATGGCCAAAGGTTGCCCAGACTTTACTCAACATAAGAGGCAGCAGAACAGAAGTTCCTTCTTCTAGCCATGGCAGCTTTCTTGTTTCCAGCCCTCTCTTCTAGACAAATAGGTTGAGAGATGGCAGTATACGTATTTGGGTATATAGCACATCAATCAAATGTGTTTGTTGCCATGCATTTGATCTATAATCCAATTGCTTTGGAGACGGTCTGACTTGGTGAGTCAGTATAGACAATTCTAACTAATATTTGAACTTGTTGTCATGTCCTCTGTAATGTATGAGCCTGTGTATATCAGGAGCCTCAAGATCTCTCTTCTTACTATGGTACAATAACTGAGAGAGCAGAAAGAGGCAAACGAAGGCTATTTCTTTCTTTCATGAGCATACTCTTCACCAGCTTCATCTTAACACAAGTGTCCCACACTCCTCCTTTTATATAAAAATTGGGTTGGTTAAAGTTAATTGTGATATAGGATATCCTTCTTTGAAACAATTGATAACATGACCAAATTGTGAGCCATCTTCAGTCCTCCACTGGGAGTTAGAATATAAATAAAATAAATCAATAATCAATAAATAAAGAAAAAAAACTAATATTGTATTGCATATATTTTGGAGTCTGGAGACATTTGCTGGGGCGGGGGTGTGGGAGAGATTTTGAGAGTTTCAGCCCAACCAGATAACTTTTTCATGTTCTGGTATGATTTTTCATATATTAATGTTTTTGAACAAGAAGATGCTAGAACTGAACTTGATTGTGACAAATGGTTAATTTTTACAAAGAGTATTTATCATTTTTGTAGGCTTCTGTTGCTGACGTGTGCATTTTAAATGCCTTATATAGTGATTTTGTATGCAATTATATGTGCATCATTATGATTGAAATGCACACCTTGATATAATGGACTAGCTCCTCCATTCTGCTGATAACACATGGTACTCATTTTAATATATTCAGTGAAGTGCAAATTGAATATTGACATCTATAGAACTGCTTAGGTGAGCACAGGTTCTTTCAGTGGAATCGTATTGCAATTAGCTCTATATGTTAGTTAGATGTGACATAAAACCAATGGGGGTACACATGTTGCTCTTTAATTTCACAAGAAGGGCAATTTGATTGACTATAAATGTATGGCCTTCAAAAATATTAGCCCCTCAGTCTTAGCCAGCCAAGGCTAGCTCGATTTTGGCAGCTCAGATCTTTATTCTGCTTAATATTATCACAGGAGAGCATAAGGGGGGGTGTTTCTATATTCCCCAGCAGGCCAACTGCCTTGTTCCACACCTTCTGAAGGTCCAGTTGGGGACCCTGTAGCAGGGGCCACAAAGAGCCAGACAGCAGTATAGGGCACCCAGGTGGGAATGTGGAGGAGGATCAACCACAGCTGGAGGACAAGGTGGGAGCCAGGGGTAAAGGAGGAGGAGTAGTAGTGAGAGGAGTAAGGGGGGGGTGTTGTTGTTGGGATCAGAAGACTTTTGGAAGCCTGGGAGGAACCACTCTCCATCTTTTGTGCACAAGGGTAGAATCAGCCATTGGTCCTCCAAGACTCCTGAACAGGAGAGTGCTGGGGGAGCATCCATCTTCCACTCCACCCCTGGGCTTTCGCGATGGTAGTTGAGCCATCCAACTGAGCCATGACCAGGAGGACTCATGTCAACCCAGAAAAGGTGCTGGAGGCAGAAAAGATAGCACTAGAGGCTTGTACAACTGGCCTACGAGAGAGAGGAGCAGTTACAGGGGGACAACCTTCGTTGTCCCTCGTTAACAGGTGGCTGGGGCCAGTGGCTGGATCTTGGCCCGAGCTCTGGAATTTGGACTGTGGGGGACTATTGATTGCAACTCAGTTTCAGACATGGACACCGGCCAACAGGGGACTCAATGGACAGGGGGATCAAGGTGTGTAGTCTGAAAGCATACTCCTTTTCCCTGTCCCAATAAAGAAAAGTTGCAATTTCTGAGCATCCAGATGCCTATGGCCAAGGAAACCTTGCTGGCTCCCACTTCCCCCAGCAAGGGTGGCAGGGGTCGCAGAGAGCCAAATTGGTATGTGGGAGTCAGTGCGGTATAATGCTCAGATAGTAAAAACTATTCAAGTTTCAGTTTTGTGACAAACATTCACATTGAATATATGAAAATTCAAAGTTTACATTTTGAATTGTCACCTTTAAAACAGAAAGGGAGTGAAGCTAATTTTTGTAAATTTGAAGTAGTTGTGAATATTTGTTTTCAGTCTGAGAGATGCCTGCATGACTAGACTCAGCAAATCTAGATTAGTAAAATAAAGTCTCTGTATTGTCATAAAATTAGAATATATTTCTAGCCATCCATATTTGTAATATTGTGTAGCATTGCTATGTGGGGAGAAAAAATTGCACATTTATTTATATGGTATTATCAATGTTTATAATGTGTGTTTTTTCAAGCACGAAAAACAAGTTTCTACTCTAAGGAACTAACAATCTAAGTTCTGACAAATGGAGGTACAGCAGAGGAAGAAGATGGAAGTGGGGCAGGTATAAAGGATCAGAGCCTGAGGGAGCGGGGAAATTAAATTCCCCAAAGCTTTCATTTTCTAGTGGCCATTCTGACTGAGGGATTCTGGGAATTGTGGTTCACGAAAGTAAGATTTCTAAGCTTTGGGAGCAATATATGAAACTGTGTGGCTATTTCAGTTACACGCCTTTAATAGATTTCATTACAAGCTAAAATGCATAACTAAGATGAATACTCTCCAGATGTGTTACAGTTAGACTATACGCTGTCTGGGGATCCAACACACTCTGGAAGGCATGAGGTTGGGAAAAGCTTCTGTAAAAGGTAAAATTCAACAAAATATTGAGCGCAATCCACTTACAAAATCAACACACATACATCCATACAGAACATTGTGTGATCTAGTGCTTGAGTGGGACAGAAAAGATCCAGGTTCTACTCCCCTCTGAGCTATTAAACTTGCTGGATGGCCATGAGCCAGTCGTAGATTTTCTCAGACTGATCTACTACACAGGGATTCTGTAAGAATGAAGCCGAGAAGAGGAGAAACACGTACACCATCTTGGACTCATTGAAGGAAGGGCAAGATAATTGTAATTTATTATGAATAATCACCACCACAACCTATATTTGTGACTTTAAATGCAGACCCAGATTGATGCAGACAGCATAACTGATGGTAAGGGGGCATGTTTACCCTTGGTTGTGTCTCCCTAACCATCTTTCACTGTCCAGTGCTCTGGAGCATGCATAACTTTTTATTTCCTTCCAATAAAATGTACAGTTCACTTTGTGGCCATTCTGCCCTTTTTGATTTGGTATGATATATGTTGTCTCCCTGTACAACCTAATCAGATCTTCACTGTTTCATAATTGGCTTGACTCCCTCCCTACAGACACAACCTATAAATTCCAGGGACATAAAACTTAATATCGGATACAATTCCACAGTGCTACTTGTGAAAATTAGGTTAGAGCAACTGGAAAACATGTGGAATGATAGGACTTCCTCTGCATTACAGCAGTGATGACACAGTATGGATTCCTTCCAATATATTTTATTGACTGCCTTTGGAGTATCCCAGTAATAGATCCTATGTCACTGCTGCATGCTTGTAATTGAATTCTTTGAGAAGGCTGAATGGGGGGAAAATGCTGTTCTTCAACAGCTTTCCTTTTAATATAACTTAAATCTCCATTTCATTTCTCCTTTTACTTAAGTGAAATGTGTTAAAAATTATTTCATGGAGAGGCTCTTATCAACACCAAAATTTATTTGAAGCCCTGGTTTCTGGAGGCCAATGAACAGTGCAAGAGGAATTCAGTAGCTTTCTGGTCTGTAACCTGGAAAATCAAATTAAAGAATCAGATGGAAGGAAATAGACAATGATAACGTTTGAACCTGAAGATTCACAAAAGCTTGTCTCATTGTGGTAGGGCCAGCCCTGCCCTTTGGCAGAGCAGGGCAGCCACCATAGTCAGAAACTGCTAGGTGTTGAGGAGTCAGTGATATGCCACCCAGTTTTTTGTCTCACTTAAGACAATTGATCTACATAGGTGGGTTGCAACTGGAGCAAGGGGATACCATGAAATTTGGAGGAGAGGCAACAAGCTGGAAACAAGCCCCTCCTGCTGACCTGTATGTGCCACATGGCCTTTCTTATGCCCCTTGAACTAGCCTGCTTCCTCCAGATGTGGTGAAATAAACCCTTCCCTCAACTGGTGTTGAATTCAGATTCAACTGCTAATCATTCGGTCAGGTTTTATATGTGGAGTGGGGGGGGGGAGGATCTAATCCTTTTGCTCAGGAAGAAAACTGACTTGGATCACCTCTGCACCATGGCTATTTCCCACCTACTCAGAATGCTTATTATACTTGTTACACTTTTCTTTTCACCAGTAGGTAGTTCCTACAGAAAAATAAAAATAGAGAGACATGTACTTTCAGAAAAATGTCAGCTTACCCTTGGGAATGCAAAGCTTGCTGCTTAAATACCCCCCACAGCACTTAAAGCACTCTCTGAGCAGTTTACAATTTAATTTTACAGACTACACATTGCCCCTGCAGTGAGCTGGGTACTTAATTTACCAACATTGGGAGGATGAAAGGCTGAATGAACCGTGAGCCGGTTATCTGGGATTAAACTCAGGTTGTGAGCAGAGTTTTGGCTGCGGTACTGCAGTTTAACCACTGTGCCACAAGGTTCCTCCTATGGCAGTATGATTAGCAGTCCTTCTGCTTCATTCCTGAATTTTTGTTTAGCAAACCACAATAAGAACATGTAGTTGTAAACTATTCTGGTAATTAGTCAAATATTATAGCAAGTCCCCTCCCTGCTTTTCTTCTTTTTATCTGCCTTTCGCTTGATTTAGTTGACAATTTCACCATAACTAAAAGGTACAAAGATGTGAAGACAGGTGCAGGTTTTCTTTGTATGCTTCAGAAGTGGGAGAGACAGTAAGGGTCCTGTTGAGAATCCTGTTCCTGCAAATTGATCAACAAACACATCAACTGAAACAACTAAAATAATGCCAACGTCAGCACAAATACACCAATGGAAACCAATTGAGTTAACAATTCTAGGGATTCATGAAATTAACTAATACTCATCTTCAGCAAACTGGGACTCAAGTTAGTTGCTTCCAGGATTAGGCCAAGCGTCTCCCAGTGTTTTGTCTGGCTGTGTTTTGCTGCTGGTTGTCTTGCTGATCTATGCATTCTTGGCTTTTCAGATCCTGATAAGGAAGCCTGACTCCCCCAAGAGTCCTACAGAGATTTATAGATCTCTCAGGCAAAGAACAGAAGCCTCTGGTTCGTCATCGCTTACTTTATCACAGTAACGGGTTAATCCCAGAATGAAACTAGACAACCATTGACAAGCATTTCCAAACTCATCTGGGTATCTAAGTGTAAATATTTTTTTTGCTGAAATAATTTCAGACAACTTCAAAGCTTGTCTTTCTTTCAAGCTAACGTTTATTTACATTATTTCTAGGTTCCATATTTCAAAAATAGTAAGTCCAAAATATATTGAAGACGGTCATGCAGTTGTGAGGAACTATAGGCACAAATACTTAAATCCAAAAGTTTTACAGTTATGCAAAAACTGTAGGCACATATGCTTAAAAACTATTCTTGTAACTTATAAAAAGTTATGTTAACTCTTATATTGTAAGCAAATAATTCAAAATAACAGGAGCTTCTCTATTAAAAGTAAAGACTCTTTTAAGAGTAAAAAGAGCAATCAGAATGTTTCAAATACATTCTAAAAATGTAATAGTTTATAGCCTAATAATGTTGTGGTTGTTTAGTCGTTTAGTCGTGTCTGACTCTTCGTGACCCCATGGACCAGAGCACGCCAGGCCCTCCTATCTTCCACTGCCTCCCGAAGTTGGGTCAAATTCATGTTGGTTGCTTTGATGACACTGTCCAACCGTCTCATCCTCTGTCGTCCCCTTCTCCTCTTGCCTTCACACTTTCCCAACATCAGGGTCTTTTCCAGGGAGTCTTCTCTTCTCATGAGATGGCCAAAGTATTGGAGCCTCAGCTTCAGGATCTGTCCTTCCAGTGAACACTCAGGGTTGATTTCCTTCAAAATGGATAGGTTTGTTCTCCTTGCAGTCCAGGGGACTCTCAAGAGTCTCCTCCAGCACCACAATTCAAAAGCATCAATTCTTCGGCGGTCAGCCTTCTTTATGGTCCAGCTCTCACTTCCATATATCACTACTGGAAAAACCATAGCTTTGACTATGCGGACCTTTGTCGGCAGGGTGATGTCTCTGCTTTTTAAGATGCTGTCTAGGTTTCTCATCGCTTTCCTCCCAAGAAGCAGGCGTCTTTTAATTTCATGGCTGCTGTCACCATCTGCAGTGATCGTGGAGCCCAGGAAGGTAAAATCTGTCACTGCCTCCATATCTTCCCCTTCTATTTGCCAGGAGGTGATGGGACCAGTGGCCATGATCTTAGTTTTTTTTGATGTTGAGCTTCAGACCATTTTTTGCGCTCTCCTCTTTCACTCTCATTAAGAGGTTCTTTAATTCCTCCTCACTTTCTGCCATCAGAGTGGTATCATCTGCATATCTGAGGTTGTTGATATTTCTTCCGGCAATCTTAATTCCGGCTTGGAATTCATCCAGTCCAGCCTTCCGCATGATGTATTCTGCATATAAGTTAAATAAGTAGGGAGACAATATACAGCCTTGTCGTACTCCTTTCCCAATTTTGAACCAATCAGTTGTTCCATATCCAGTTCTAACTGTTGCTTCCTGTCCCACATATAGATTTCTCAGGAGATGGATAAGGTGGTCAGGCACTCCCATTTCTTTAAGAACTTGCCATAGTTTGCTGTGGTCCACACAGTCAAAGGCTTTTGCGTAGTCAATGAAGCAGAAGTAGATGTTTTTCTGGAACTCTCTGGCTTTCTCCATAATCCAGCGCATGTTAGCAATTTGGTCTCTAGTTCCTCTGCCCCTTCGAAATCCAGCTTGTACTTCTGGGAGTTCTCGGTCCACATACTGCTGAAGCCTGCCTTGGAGGATTTTGAGCATAACCTTGCTAGCGTGTGAAATGAGGGCAATTGTACGGTAGTTGGAGCATTCTTTAGCACTTCCCTTCTTTGGGATTGGGATGTAGACTGATCTTTTCCAATCCTCAGGCCACTGCTGAGTTTTCCAAACTTGCTGGCATATTGAGTGTAGCACCTTAACAGCATCATCTTTTAAGATTTTAAATAGTTCCACTGGAATGCCATCTCCTCCACTGGCCTTGTTGTTAGCCATGCTTTCTAAGGCCCACTTGACTTCGCTCTCCAGGATGTCTGGCTCAAGGTCACCAACCACACTATCTGGGTTGTCCGGGACATCCAGATCTTTCTGGTATAATTCCTCTGTCTATTCTTGCCACCTCTTCTTGATGTCTTCTGCTTCTGTAAGGTCCCTATCATTTTTGTCCTTTATCATGTCCATCTTTGCACAAAATGTTCCTTTAATATGTCCAATTTTCTTGAACAGATCTCTGGTTTTTCCCTTTCTATTGTTTTCCTCTATATCTTTGCATTGTTCATTTAAGAAGGCCCTCTTGTCTCTCCTTGCTATTCTTTGGAAGTCTGCATTCAATTTTCTGTAACTTTCCCTATCTCCCTTGCATTTTGTTTCCCTTCTCTTCTCTGCTATTTGTAAGGCCTCGTTGGACAGCCACTTTGCTTTCTTGCATTTCCTTTTCTTTGGGATGGTTTTTGTTGCTGCCTCCTGTACAATGTTACGAGCCTCCATCCATAGTTCTTCAGGCACTCTGTCCACCAAATCTAGTTCCTTAAATCTGTTCTTCACTTCCACTGTGTACTCATAAGGGATTTGGTTCAGATTATACCTGACTAGCCCAGTGGTTTTTCCTACTTTCTTCAGTTTAAGCTTGAATTTTCCTATAAGAAGCTGATGGTCAGAGCCACAATCAGCTCCAGGTCTTGTTTTTGCTGACTGTATAGAGCTTCTCCATCTTTGGCTGCAGAGAATATAATCAATCTGATTTCGGTATTGCCCATTTGGTGATGTCCATGTGTAGAGTCGCCTCTTGTGTTGTTGGAAAAGGGTGTTTGTGATGACCAGCTTGTTCTCTTGACAGAACTCTATTAGCCTTTGCCCTGCTTCGTTCTGAACTCCAAGGCCAAACTTACCTGTTGTTCCTTTTATCTCTTGACTCCCTACTTTAGCATTCCAATCCCCTATAATGAGAAGAACATCTTTCTTTGGTGTGAGTTCTAGAAGGTGTTGTAGGTCTTCATAGAATTGGTCAATTTCAGCCTCTTCAGCATCGGTGGTTGGTGCATAAACTTGGATTACTGTGATGTTGAGAGGTCTGCCTTGGATTCGTATTGAAATCATTCTATCATTTTTGAGATTGTATCCCAGTACAGCTTTCCCCACTCTTTTGTTGACTATGAGGGTTACTCCATTCCTTCTACGGGATTCTTGCCCACAATAGTAGATATGGTAATCATCTGAATTGAATTCGCCCATTCCCGTCCATTTTAGTTCACTGACGCCCAGGATGTCAATGTTTATTCTTGCCATCTCCTGTTTGACCACATCCAACTTACCAAGGTTCATAGATCTTACATTCCAGGTTCCTATGCAGTATTCTTCTTTGCAGCATTGGACTTTCCTTTCACTTCCAGGCGCGTCCACAGCTGAGCGTCCTTTCGGCTTTGGCCCAACCGCTTCATTAACTCTGGAGCTACTTGTACTTGTCCTCCGCTCTTCCTCAGTAGCATGTTGGACGCCTTCCGACCTGAGGGGCCCATCTTCCAGCTTCATATCTTTTAGCCTTTTGTTTCTGTTCATGGGGTTTTCTTGGCAAAGATACTGGAGTGGCTTGCCAGTTCCTGCTCCAGGTGGATCGCGTTTAGTCAGAACTCTCCACTATGACCTGTCCGTCTTGGGTGTCCCTGCACGGCATAGCCCATAGCTTCTCTGAATTACTCAAGCCCCTTCGCCACGACAAGGCAGCAATCCGTGAAGAGGTGCCTAATAATAAGGCACATTAAAACAGCAAAAGACAAAAAATATATCTCACAAAGAATTAAAGTTTTAAATGTTAAGAATATATAAAATAAAAGACATTACTTAGCTCTAAGCATGTTTAAGAACAAACATCAAAATAATATAACTGTAGATGCTCATCCAGCCTGGCCAGTTAAAAATCTAAGGAGGCATTTCATCCATGATGATGACTGCTGTTCTTTGATGTATGTTGTCCAAAGAGGCATGACGTTGTGATGAATGCCTGTTCATTCATTCATTCTATTTATAACTGTGTATGCCCTGTTTCTATTACAATATTTGTAGTCTGTGTTCTTCACTAAAACCCAAACAATTGTTACATCATAATATAAATATTTCTTTCATGCCACTGGTCCTGTGTACAGCTGTACTAGCTATCAGCCATCCCTGGCAACCACTGGGAGATGCACTTCGCAACCCTTGGCAACCTGTCTACCAGCGATCTGCTGGTATAACCAACACGAAGCAATTCACATTAATGTTAATAGAAGGTGTTACAGAATAACATCTATGTTCTATGCTTTTACCTTTAAAGCATAATTCAAGTGACATTTTAAAGTGAACTTCCACTCTCATTGTTTTTGTTTTTCCTTTTCACATTACATCCTTGTTTATACTTCCTTGCAAAAACTGGCACACAATGAATGAAATACTTCTGCTATGCTATCTTTCCAGTAGTCCTGTTCCCAAACAAGCTGGTAGCTTTAGAAAGTGGCAGGTTGCTTAGGAAACAATTAAACTGAATCAGACTTTTGCCATACATTCACTTTAAAACATTTTAAAATCACTTTCCTGCACCTTCTTTAATTATTTCAGCACCCCATAAACACTCTCCCCCATATTGACATGTCTTCCTGAGAAAATTCACTCAGGTCAGTTGGGAGTCTTAATTCTGGACACATTTTTCCAGACGTCTTCTTGTCATTATTGACTGAATATTCCTAGGACAAATTGCCTCTGAGAAACCTGCCAACTCCTGTAGTGTGATTGGTTCTGGCATAGTTTGATTAAGGATGGCCTCCTAGGCTGTGCCAGAGAAAACTCCAAGCTTATCTAGGGACCTGACAGAATTCAAATCATACCAGCATTGCCCATTTGCTAAGGCTTGCTATCTTACAAAGTATTTGCAACTTCATAGTTATCTCAGATATTTGGCCATTTTCTTTGCTAACCATTAGGGGCAAGTTCAGAAATTTCCCAACCTATCAATAGTTGAATCCTTTCTTGGGGGTCTAGTATTTTTTAAATCCATCAGCTTAAAAGAGTCATCCCATGGCTCTGCAGCACCTCCTACATCCATCCGTTTCCATCCTTGAGGAAGTGTTTAGATATTTGATTTCATTATTTTAAATTACTGGGTCAACACATATTTGTGTTAATGTCTATATTTTTAGAGAGTTACTATTTTTACATTGAATTATGTGATGTGCCTTTGAAAAGATTACGTTTCTCTTGAATGTTTGGTTTATGGTGAGATAAAAACCACCAATAAAAACTTCAAGAAACACAGAACAATAACGAACAGGCAAAATTATAGCCCAAGGATAGGGAGTTAGTTACAGCTATAACTCCAAACCCCATTTCCCAGTAGTCGTTAATGTTATAGCCACAGTCTTTTAAAAACTAACTTTACTTGCCCATTTCTCCAAAGCAACTAAAAGATTTACTTCTAGGGTCTTTAAAAAAAACTATACTTGAATATCACAAAAAATGACCTGTGATACAAAACACATTTAAGAAGCTTGAAAGTATTGAAAAATAAATATGCAATTAGAATATTCGTTTAAAATCTGAAGGCTGAATCTCATTCTTAGCGTAGTAAGTCACACTACAATATACCCACTGAATCAACAGGGATTTGGTAAGTCGAGTACTCCATAAGGTAAAGGTTCCCCTTGACATTTAGTCCAGTCGTGTCCGACTCTAGGGCGCGGTGCTCATCCCCGTTTCCAAGCCATAGAGCCAGCGTTTGTCCGAAGACAGTTTCCGTGGTCACGTGGCCAGCGCAACTAGACACAGAACGCCGTTACCTTCCCACTGAGGTGGTACCTATTTATCTACTTGCATTTGCATGCTTTCGAACTGCTAGGTTGGCAGGAGCTGGGACAAGCGATGGGAGCTCACTCCATCGCGTGGATTCGATCTTACAACTGCTGGTCTTCTGACCCTGCAGCACAGAGGCTTCTGCGGTTTAACCCGCAGCGCCACCACGTCCCTCCATAACTCCATAAGTTATAGTAATTCAAATGCGCCTACTCTAGTTGCAATTTACTGACCTGAAGTAAGTTGCAACTAGTGTAGCCCTGTTTGAATCAGTGGAACTTATGAAGGAGTCGACTCACCAAATGCCCACTGATTCAGTGAGCCTACACTAGTGTGATTTACTAGGTGAAGCAACAGAATTTTAGCCAATGAATTAATGCAAGAACAACACAACTGTATACCTAGACTCCCATACCTGTGATACCTTGTTAATGGACAGTAATGTTACACTTACATGTATTTGACCTTTTTTAAAAAAATGACACTTAAGCTGCTGTTTTCAAAATACAGCTTTGTTGTGCCTCAGAAGAACCATTTGTTCAAAGAATATTTTAATGTACAGGAATGCAATACTACTACTACTACTACTACTACTACTACTACTACTACTACTAATAATAATAATAATAATAATAATAATAATAACAACAACAACAACAACAACAATAATTATTATTATTATTATAATGCTAAGATGCAAGGAATTAGTGCTAACAGCAAATGTCGACTTTGCCAAGAAAAAGATGAAACTGTGTCACACCTCATCTATGAATGTCCAAAGATTGCACAAACAGATTACAAAGTTAGACATGATAGAGTGGCAAAATTAGTGCACTGGTCATTATGCAAAAAATATAACTTGCCAGCCTCCAAAAACCCGTGGGAACATCAGGTAGAGAAGGTGTCAGAAAATGAGGAAGTCAAAATCTTGTGGGATTTCCGGATCCAAACGGATAGACACCTTGAACATAACACACCAGACATAATGTCTGGATCATTGACATTGCAATTCCAGGGGATGCCAGAGTTGAAAATAAAGAATTGGAAAAACTAACAAAGCATAGAGACCTTGCAATCGAAACATCTTGCCTCTGGAACAGACACACTTCAGTGGTCCCCGTAGTTGTTGGGGCTTTGGGAACAATATTAAGAAACTTCACCCAGTATTATAAGCAGTTCAAGATCTCAGAAATCACACCAGAGCTTAAAAAATGGCAATATTAGGAACAACATACATACTGCGCTGATATTTAACAGATACTTAGGTTTTTGGTTAAAACATGTATCTGTTATAAAATACCAGTCAATGTTTTTATAATGTTGACTGTGCCTGGCATTTCTGAATAACAACAACAACAACACCTCAAAAGAAGAATATTTCAAGGGGAATCTTCGTCACCACTGCTGTTCTCACTAATCCCCATGACAATAATTTTAAATAAAACTGGATTGGGCCACCATATTTCAAAACAAGCAAGAAAAATCAATTTTCTGTTATACATGGATGACCTAAAACTATATGCAAAAAGTTCAACTGAGATAGAATCACTGCTAAACACAGTGCGTATATTTAGTGAAGATATTCAAATGAAATTTGGAATTGGCAAACGTGCAGCTGTCTCTATACAATGTGGCAAGATTGAAAACCTAGATGGAATAGAGTTAAAAGGTGACAATATTATAAAATTAAAAAGTGATGATATTATAAAAACCAAGTGATGAAAATTATAAATACCTTGGAATACTAGAAGCAGATAACATCCTGCACACAAAAGTTAAAGAAATATCAGAAAGGGTATATAACAAAAGACTGTGGAAAATCATAAAATCAAAATTAAATGGTAGAAATACAATCAAAGCCATAAACACATGGGCAGTTCCAGTAATTAGAGACCCAGTGGGAATAATAGATTGGACTCAAAATGAATTAAAAGAATTGGATAGAAAAACACAGAAACTAATGACAATGCAGCACGTGCCACATCCAAAAAGTGATGTGGGCAGATTATATTTACCACGACAAATTGGAAGCTGTGGATTACTGCAAATACAGCAGGTAGCAGAGGAAGAAAAAAAGATTTTTTTATTATATTAAATTATTACATTAGCACAAGTAGAGAAAAATTACTTAAGACGGTGAAAATGGAGATATTTTGGAGAAATATTTTGAAAACAACAAAAACATATATAAGAAACAACAATTTGAAAATAAATTAAACAGTTGGAAAAATAAACCACTACATAGACAATTTCTGAGAAATACTGATGCCAAGAAAAAGATGAAACTGTGTCACACCTCATCTGTGAATGTTCAAAGACTGCACAAACAGATTACAAAATTAAACATGATAGAGTGGCAAAATTAGTGCACTGGTCATTATGCAAAAAAGAAAAAGACTTGCCAGCCTCCAAAAATCCATGGGAACATCAGGTAGAGAAAGAGTCAGAAAATGATGAAGTCAAAATCTTGTGGGATTTCCACATCCAAATGGATAGACACCTTGAACATAACACACCAGACATAGTAGTAATAGAATGAAGAAATGTCTGGATCATTGACATTGCAATTCCAAGGGATGGCAGAGTTGAAGACAAAGAATTGGAAAAACTAACAAAATACAGAGATTGGCAATTGAAACATCTCACTTGTGGATGAAACACACTTCAGTGGTCCCCATAGACATTGGGGCTTTGGGGAAAATATCAAGGAATTTCACACAGTATTATAAGAAAATGCAGATCTGAGAAATAACAATCCACACAATCAAATGAAAACTCTCTTTTGTAAGTGTATTCCGTTATTCCACCTCCACATGCACAGGCAGAAGTTGAATAAAATAATTAGGAGCATGAATGTAATTTGTAATGGTAGAAGGATCAACACAAAACATTTATTAATATTAATGTTTTAATGACTGTTTTTAATATAGGGTATTATTATAATATTGCTTATTTTTAATGGTTTAAATGTTTTTAAAGTTTTAATATTGTTCTACGCTGCTCAGAGACCATTGGTAATGGAGCGACTAAAAAAATCTTATAAATAAATGAATAAATAAAAACACTTGTTTTAGAAGCACAATCTCCTGTTCGAACAACACAAAAGGAAAACAAATAAAGTGGCTCAGATTACAAATGCATCCCACGTCTGTAGAATATCTGCACACATTAAAAGTAGCAGTTACACCAATGGTGAGTTACATCCATAATATATCTTAATTATACCTTTGTTATATTAAAAAGAGGTTAATTACAAATAGCTACCTTGTAATAGCTACTTACTTCTAAGATCTGGTTTAAAACGGGACTAGGAGGCCCTAAATGCCAGCTGGAAAATAATTTTCTTAAACAGCTGTTGATACAACTTCTTTTCCAGGTTGTCCCTGATCAGTTAATGGCTAGATGCATTAATGGTAGCCTCAACTACCAGTCTCAGCAATCCAGCTGAACTTGCCCACATCCTAAGGCTGCACAAACTGAAAAGCAGTTTAAGCGACCAAGCAAGCCTAAGTCCCAGGAAGAGTGAAAATTCTATCTGTAATTAACAGGGCATCCAAGACAGAAGATATTCAAGCACCTTCATCAGGAAAGTGCTTAGCAATATGGTCTAAAATAAGCCACTGTGCATTCATCTAACCCTTCCACAGGTGTAGCAAGCCCATAAATAGTCAGAGGTTGGCACTGTGTCAAAGCAACATTGGTTTTTAAAAAAGTACTTTCATTGTCATAAGCTACATCATGAATTCTGACTCAGGTTCTATCCCATATATCTTGATTTCTTCCGCTACCATCTCAGCTCTGATAGACGAATAATGCCAGAAAATAATAATAGTTCTTATTGGGTATAGGTCTGTTCTTTGATTTATAGAAGAGACAACAGATGAAGAATGCAGCAGACAAACCTCTTTCCCTCTGACAGAGCTAATAACAGCTTTTTAGCAGAAGAAAAGGAAACTTGCTGTTGACTAAATTGTGGCATCTCCTACAGTGCTGCAAATTTAGGTAGTTTTCCAGTAGAAAGTGTACAGGGATTTCATTGTTTCTTGCATTCTAAACTGTGCTAGACTGGTATGTGTGTGTGATTGGGTACTTTATCGGGAGGAGGCAGGGCTGTCCTTTGGGCGGGAAGAAGAGACGGAGACGAAACTGACGGTTTGAACATGTCATCTTTATTCTCGCTAACTTCAGGGTTGTCAATGCAAAAGGGATCAAGTAAACTTAACTCGGGCAATAACTTATAACTTCTAACATTCATCTCTGTTCCTTTCTTTCCGCCTTTCACTTCTCTTTCTTCCCGTGGGGATCTTGGTGGGTCTGACCCCAAGTGGGATAAGTCAACGTCGCACAAATCGTCCCGCAGCAAGGGTGCTTCACGTAATTCCCCTCCAGATAGGGCAGGTAACTGGTAGTACCAATGTACGTTACCTTCTTCGTCAGGTCTTGAGAACGAGGCACCGCCACCATAGTCCATTCTGCCTTCCCTTTAGATTTGTCTATCTCTCTCAGATTGACGGGATCAGGCAATAGACCTCCTCCGGTTCTCAGATTAGGAAAATCCCGAACCAACTCCACTGGTCCATATCTTGGAGAAATTACCCCTTCCGTCTGAGTCCCTTTCTCTCCTTTCTCCTCCCCCTCTCTCTCTAATTCCTCCTCTTTTATACTCTCATCCCATCTCCACAAATCTAACTCCTCCCCTTTCCTGTCTTGTCTAGTCTCTGCTAAGAAGATTTCCACCGCTCTATTGCTCCCCATTCCTTTCTCTTCTAACTGAATCAATTCCCCCACTGCGCAATCAGTCTTCAACTCCTCTCTGTTTTCCTTTGAGGACGGCGCACTCAGCTGACCTCCTTCACAGTGTGTTTTGCTTTCAGGATGAGGTTGCTTTCTTTCTTTCTTTTTTTTTCCAACAGCACACTTTCACAGATCAGGCAAGTTCACAGAATATGCCGGCTGGTACAGCCAGAGATGATGCTGGTTAAAGTAGTCTGGATGTTCCGGTCCGAAAAAAAAGGAGATCTCTCTGTCTCTGTTGTTTGTGCTTCCCATGAAGCTGCTTCTCACTTTGGCAAAACAGAGTACCAAACTAAGCATTAAGAGGACTACATGTTCTTGCCGCTAGCGCATTTGTCCTCCAGCTATGAGATTTTCTCAGAGCTGCGTATGTGAGCAATCAGACTTGCAATTGAAGCCTGTGTTTACCTCTTAATGTCTACTCATAAAACAAACCAAGCTAACTGGTAACATACGTAGGTGAGACATGTTTGTATTAGGACAAACAATGATCTCTAAGGGAACATGGTTTCAAAAGACAAAATGACCATATTGTCTTGTTTGACCCCATTTCTCACTAACCACTACTGAGCTTTGTGCTTGACACAAAAATGCAGACATTTTCTCCCCCACAACACACAACTGTCTGTTAGAAATGCAGGAACTGGAGACTTCATTGACTGGTTTTCTCTTGTTTTTCTCCCTCCTTTCAATTTGGTCTCTTTAAACACAAAATATTTTTTTTCAAACAAGAAGTAATAAATAGTTTTTCACATACTGGTCTTTTTTGTGTACACATGAAAGGGAAAGCTGCTTTGGGGGTCATTCATTTCATGTTTCCCCATTTATGTTTTCTTGCACTCCAAAAGCCTTTACAAATGACCTCAAAAAACATAGAAGCAAGGCAAGAGAGAATGAATCTACTCCAAAAATAGGCAACAGTAACTGAGAATGATCATCATCAGACCTATGAAGAAACTAGTTTATATTATCACATTTATTATCACCATCATCATTCAGAAAGAAGCACAGTACCCGAAAACTGGAAGAGAGAAAGCAACAGTATGAGTTCAGTGCAACCGACCCAGTGCAACAGAGACCCTATGACTCTGGGCAGTGCAACAGAA
The DNA here is from genome assembly GCA_037013535.1 of Intellagama lesueurii. Lineage (NCBI taxonomy): Eukaryota > Metazoa > Chordata > Lepidosauria > Squamata > Agamidae > Intellagama > Intellagama lesueurii. The sequence continues at coordinate 99,287,130 of JBAJHW010000003.1, forward strand.
AAAAGGCAAGGAAACAGCCATCCATCCAGACACTGGCTGCCTAGCACACATAGACACCCACCCACCCACCCGAGCAGTCACCAACCACACAGAATACTAAGAATGAGAAAGAAATGCCCCAAGCTGTGCCCAACCATTCACACAGCCCTGTGGCATACTAGCACGATCACAAAGCCCATCCCTCTAGTTCACATCCTCTCACAGAAGCAAACAAAACAGCCTCCCCAAAACCACCCAAATATACATCTTTTACAAAATAAATCTAAAATAGATGAAACAAATAGCAATTTTATAAAAATCAGTCAAAGAGGGAAAGCACTCCTCTACCTCATAACCAAGGAACAAAATAGCAAAATAGAATAAACACAGAGTCTCCTTCTCAGAAACCAAGGAAAGCAAGCAAGGAAGCAAATAGAATCAAAGCTCTGTCCAGCCCAACTCTATTTATTTATTTATTTATTTAACTTATATGCCGCCCACACTACCCAAAGGTCTCTGGGTGGCTTACAACAATTAAAATACAGTAAAAAAGATAAAACAATTAAAATACAATTAGAATATATACTCTAAAAATTGCCATCAGGACCCACAGTTGATATTATTTCAATTAAAAGCCTTCCGGAACAGGAAGGTTTTGACCTGGCGCCGAAATGTCATCAGCGTCGGCGCCAGACGAATCTCAATTGGGATGGCATTCCGTAGTCAGGGGGCAGCTGCCGAAAAGGCCCTTTGTCTACAAGCCATCCCACTTACCTCCTTGAGGGACGGCTCTTTCAAAAGGGCCCCCTGACTAGATCTTAACTGCCGGGTAGGTTCATATGGAAGGAGGCGGTCCTTCAGGTATCCAGGGCCCAAGCCGTTTAGGGCTTTATATGTCAAAACAAGCACTTTGAATTGGGCCCGGGCAGCAACTGGTAGCCAATGTAATTTAAACAGAATCGGCTTGATGTGTCCCCTAGCAGTCCCACCACTCACCAGCTGCACAGCTCGATTATGGACCAGTTGCAGTTGCCGGACTCTCTTCAAAGGCAGCCCCACGTAGAGCGCATTGCAGTAATCTATACGAGATGTTACCAGTGCGTGTGTAACTGTCATGAGACTCCGCTCGTCCAGGTAGGGCCGTAGCTGGTATAATTTCCGCAGCTGAAGGAAGGCGCCCCTGGCCACCAAGTCCACCTGGGTTTCCAGAGACTGGGGTCCAGGAGCACCCCCAGGTTGTGGACCCTGTCCCTTAGGGGAGTGTAACCCCATTCAGGGCAGGGAAATGGACCTCCAGTCTGTCCGGCGAAGCACCCACTAACAGCACTTCCGTCTTGTCTGGATTGAGTTTCAATTTATTAACCCTCATCCAGTCCATTATCAGGTCCAGAGACGAGTTCAGCACAGAAACCGCCTCACCTGGATTGGTGGAAAACGAGAGGTAGAGCTGAGTGTCGTCAGCATATTACTGACTTCTCAGCCCAAACCTCCTGATGACCTCTCCCAGCGGTTCCATGTAGATGTTAAACAGCATGGGGGACAGTATCGAGCCCTGAGGAACTCCATGACATAAATGCCATGGGACAAAGCAACTGTCCCCCAGCACCACCCTCTGGACACGGTCAGCCAGGAAGGAGCAGAACCACCATAAAGCGGTGCCCCCAACTCCCAACCCAGCCAGCCTATCCAGAAGGACACCATGGTCGATGGTGTCAAAAGCCGCTGAGAGGTCCAGGAGTATCAACAGGGTCACACTCTCCCTGTCTCTCTCCCAGCAAAGGTAATTGTACAGGGTGACCAAGGCAGTCTCCATACCAAAACCCGGCCTGAAACCCGATTGAAATGGATCCAGAAAATCCGTTTCATCCAGCAGCACCTGGAGTTGCCCGGGCACAACCTGCTCCAACACTTTGCCCAAATAAGGGAGGTTCGCCACTGGTCAGTAGTTAACCACCAGCCTTGGGTCCAGGTTAGGCTTTTTTAGGAGTGGCCGAATTACCACCTCTTTCAAGGTGGTAGGGACCACTCCCTCTCTCAAAGAGGTGTTCACGGCCTCCTGGACCCAGGTGCGAACCCCCCGGCAGATCTTCCAATTAGCCAAGATGGGCAAGGGTCGAGCGGAGTGGTGGTAGAACGGACAGATCCAAGCACCCTGTCCACATCCTCAGGTCTCAACAACTGAAACTCATCCATTAATACTTGACCTAAGCACGGCACACTGGACACATCCTCTGATTCTGCAGTAACGGTGGAGTCCAACCCACTGCGAATCTGAGTGATTTTCCCCTCAAAATGAATGGCAAACTCATTACAGCCAGCTGATGAGCAGTCCAGGACCTCCACCGGATTTCCCGGTTGAAGAAGATCCCAGACCACCCGAAACAGGTCTGCTGGACGACATTCTGAGGAAGCAATACGGCTGGAGAAATATTGCCGTTTCGCCAGCCGTATTGCCACGAAATAGGCCCGATAATGGGCTCTAAGTCGTGTTCGATTGGACTCCCAGTGGGATTTCCTCCACCTGTGCTCCAGCCGTCTCCCCTCTCGCTTCATCGCCTGCAGTTCAGAAGTATACCAAGGAGCTGTCTGGGCTCTGCGTGCAGGGAGAGGGCGCTTAGGCGCAATCGTGTCAACCGCCCAGGTCATCTCCCTATTCCATAGGGTGACCTGAGCTTCGACAGGAGCGCCGACCATATCAGACAGATAATCCCCCAGAGCATTCAGGAAACCATCCGGATCTATTAGTCTCCGAGGGCGGAGCATCTTAATAGATCCCCCACCCTTGCAGAGGGGAGAAGCTAATAGACTAAACTTGACCAGGAAGTGGTCTGACCATGACAATGGGGTCACAACCAGCCCCTCCACATCCAAACCACCATCTTCCAGTCCTGTTGAGAAAACCAGGTCCAAGGTATGGCCCTTCTCATGTGTCGGGCTGATGACACATTGAGACAGCCCCATGGTTGTCATGGCGGCCATGAAGTCCTGAGCTGCCCCAGTCAAGGCAGCCTCAGCATGGATGTTGAGGTCCCCCAGCACCAACAGCCTAGGAGTCCTCAACACCAGGTCCGAGACTACCTCTGTCAGCTCAGGCAGGGAGACTGTTGGTATGCAGCAGGGTGGGCGGTACACCAACAGAATCCCCAATCTGTCTTGTAAGCCCAACACACAATACAGGCCCTCAAGACCTCATCTCAAAGGGATAGGAAGCCTGGTCAAAGAGATAGAACTCCTATAGACTATAGCAACTCCCCCTCCCCGACCCTCCGAGCGACATTGGTACTGGACCGAGTACCCAGGCGGACACAGCTGGGAGAGGGGAACACCACCCTCCTCTCCCACCCAGGTCTCAGTAATGCACGCCAGGTCAGCACCCTCATCCAGAATTACATCATGGATGAGGGCAGTCTTATTTTGTACTGACCTGGCATTCATCAACAGCACCGTGTGGCTCGAGGGTTTGCTGATATGGTCACCTGATACCATCTGGTTGGGGGTAGGACTAGAAGAGGGGATAGATGTAAGATATCTAACCTCTTTTCTCCTATGTGGGCATGTTCTACCCCCACCGCCATTCCTTCCCCTACCCAGCACCACCTCAATGGCTGCCCCCTCCAACTCTACTAGAATATGGAGAGATTTTTTCCCCCTCCGTCACTTAATGCCTTCTCCTCTCTTCTTTAGGAAAAGCAGTTGACTGCAGGCAGGCAGCAGCAAAAATAACCTAAGGAAGGAACAAAATAAAACAACAACGGCAGGGTCAATAACAATAATAGTAAAATTATTAAACAGTGCGGGGGGGGAATCGCCAAAGAAGGGTGGGTGTGGAATTTTTTTAAAAAAATGTCATGGAGGCATGCTGGCCCACCCCAGGCATTCTGATTGGCTGCTGAAGCCCCCACAATGCTATTGGTTGAAATTTTTCTCAGGTGATTTGACAGAAAAAGGGTGAAAGAAAGGGCACTGAAAGGTTACATGAAAATGGGAACACAAAAGAAACACAAAACATTTGTGTACCTCTCTTCCATAAACATGAATCATTTGTGTTTTAGAGGCTTTCTTTCATGTTCTTTTAGATAAAGGTAAAGGTTCCCCTTGACATTTAGTCCAGTCGTGTCTGACTCTAGGGCGCGGTGCTCATCCCCGTTTCCAAGCCATAGAGCCAGCGTTTGTCCGAAGACAGTTTCCGTGGTCACATGGCCAGCACGACTAGACATGGAACGCCATTACCTTCCCACCGAGGTGGTACCTATTTATCTATTTGCATTTTTACATGCTTTCGAACTGCTAGGTTGGCAGGAGCTGGGACAAGCGACGGGAGCTCACTCCGTTGTGTGGATTCGATCTTACGACTGCTGGTCTTCTGACCTTGCAGCACAGAGGCTTCTGCAGTTTAACCCACAGCACCACCACGTCCCATGTTCTTTTAGTGATTGCCAAAAGAAAGCCTCTAGTGCCAGGTTGGGGGAAAGTTGATTAAAACCATAGTCAGCGGCTTCCTATCTTGTGATGAGTAAGCAGCTACTATATTCTGTGCTGGAAGAAATTTCTAAAATAACCTGGGTTATTAAAGGAGAAAGCTGGGTATCCATAAAGTGAAGGATAACTGCAACTCAGCAGGAGCCCTACTTTACTTTATAATAACAGTTAGCTCAGTCCTGGCTGCAGCAACAAATCCACACATTTATTTAAACATTATCAACCCTGCTGAGATTACAGACACCTTTTAGCTCTGTACTCTGTAGGTTGTCCCTCTGCTGCCAAAGAATGCATTCCTCTTTCTTGGTTGTATCTAAATGAGAAAAGCAGGTTACTATTTCTTGTTGATTTGGTTTTTTATGTTTTAATTATTCTACCTTTGAACATAAAAGGCCCCACAAGGCAGCTTACAATGAAACCAAATACATATGAAGACAACATGACACTATAGTACAATACAAAAAGTAATAAGAGAGAATAGATTATTTTAATTAAATTCAGCAGGAATAAGTGATAAAAAACACATAAAGAAAACCTCAGAAGAATAACCAAAGAATAAGATTATTTCAAGAGGTATGAAAATGAGTGAAAAAATCCTAAGAATGGTCTGAGACTGCTTACCTTCTTAAAGTTAAGCAGGTCTCATCCAAGTCAATAGGAGCCCTGCTTATGTAAGGGTGAAAGGAGGTGAAACATCTGTACAGTTGTTGGGCCAGTTTAAAAGTGGACAGTTTTGCCACAAATGCCAGCAGTGGGCATCACTGATTGGCTAGTGCCAAGGTATTCCACAATTTTGCACAATACTTTAACTATTTCAGTTTGGGTTTTGCTGTTAATACTGTAAAACACTGATGCACATGGAGATACATTTGGATAAATATGTATGTAACATATGTAAAACAAAACAAATTAGCACATCTATAGAATGAAAAGAAAAATTAACCCAAGATTTGGATTGAAACAATGTACACCTGTCATTATGACATGTGAGATTATTACATGTAATATACCCAGTGTGGTGTAGTAGATAGAGAGACAGACTAGGACTCAGGAGGCCTGGGTTCAAATTCCTGCTTAGCCATGGAAACTCACTGGTAAAACCCCACTTTAAATTTTTTACTTACCTTGAAAGTCCTGCTAAGGTCACGGTAAGTCAGTTCTGACTTGATGGCACATGACAACATCTGTCATGAAAATCATGCAACTCATGGAACTGTCTCAGTTGTACCATTTGGCCTAATTTCAAGTAACATCCATGAGATATCATAGTGGCTGATATCTAGTAGTAAGTCATCCTTAGAGGAGGTCCATTGAATCCGTGGAACTTACAGAGGAGTTGACTCGCCAAATCCCCACTGATTCAATTGGCCCACTCTAGTTGCAACTTACTACTGGATTTCAGCCAGCAATTTGCATGTGGAGGTGAACACAACTAAATAGTCCAGGTAGCGATCTATCAGCCAGCCAGCCAGCCTTTCTGTTTACTACATATCTATCTGGATTTCTCCACACCAAACTTGATATTACAGAGATGGCTAGGCTAGAACCATCTATGTTAATTCCATGCATCCTGTCTGCCTGTCTGTTTGGGAGTATTAAATCTTGTGAGGCTCCACTGGTCACTCACCAAGTAGTGCCACAAAGAATAAAAATTTCCCTCCTAAGCTGCTGTTTGTGAGAGTCCTCCCTGTGCTTATCTAGCCTCTATATCAATGGTTCTCAGCCTTGAGTCCCCAGATATTCTTGGACTACAACTCCCAGAAATCCTGGCCAGCACAGCTAGTGGTGAAGGCTTCTGGGATTTTTAGTCCAAGAATACTCAAGGTTGGGAACCATTGCTCTATATAAATGCTTGGTATATCCCTATGTGAAACATGAAACCACAGCCTCTCTTGGTTTCCTTCTGGAATTAAGTGTTGTATTTTCCCCTGCTGTGAGTGAATTGTGTTGCTTTAAAAAAGAACCACATGTATTTACCACAAAATTTCATAAGTTTGTTCTTAGCTGCTTAGTATTCAGCTAATGGCCCATATGAGCACTTTGTCTCTAGCTCCAAGCTAACTAGTCAAGACCTTCCAGTGGGACTACTGATAAATATTTCACACTCACACACTCAAGAAATCTAACAGAACAATCAAACCTAAATTAGCTCACTTCATTTCCTGGTATACCTAATGCAATGTCATGATAGTGGCCGTTTCTTCATTATAGAGCTTACCTTTGAGTTCTTTATTCCCTGTGAAACTAACAATTAGTCAAAATGTCTTTTATGTTTTGCCTTTGGAGACCTAGACACAGTGCGTCCACCAAGATATTCATGTCCATGTCTTTTTTAAGTGCTTAGCCAGCTGGTCTGAACAAATCTTAATTTGTTGACTTTTAAGATGTATTGAGTTATAAAGAGTTGGGCCGAGATGTAGATGCACACTCCTAGGACTGCTTGATGTTGACTTTCCTGTTTTCTTCTCTCTGTATCCACAGAAGCCTTTCTTGCCATTTGAACATGCTGCACAAAGGAAGAGGAACCCTACCAAATTGGGATGAACTATCGTTTGTGGGACACTAAAAATTGATCAGAAACACCTTCTTAGTGCAAGATAAGGCTTAGAGCATGGAAAGGCAGATTCTGGATAACCCAACCTACATTGAATATAAAGATCTAAATATTATGGGGCCAGGTTATGTGAAGGACTTCCTTCTTTCACATAAACTGTCCTGGCCACTGTGTTTGTCATCAGAGACCCTGCTCCATGTCTTTAGAGGCCTGACTGGTTGGAATGCAGAGCAGGGACTTTGTTGGTGGTGCTGATGTGGGAACACCCAGTTTGGCTTCTTCATTACCACCATCTAGATGGGTCCTTAAGACCTTTGGTTTCATTGCACTTATTTCTCTCCTCTTTCATGTGTTGGTGCTATTCTGCATTGTTTCTCTTCCCCTGTATTTCTTGTTGCTGTTGTTATTCAATAGACGCTGTGGATCGACATAATTGCATTGTGTTCCACCTTGAAGAAACAGACAGGCTAAAACATATTTTAAATTGATTGACATGTTGAATCTCTGTTCTCAATACGATTCTCCATAAACTTTCATAAGAGAATTCCTGCATTATGACTACTAGGAACATGACCGAATTTTGGGATGTTAAATTTTTACTGCAAATCTTTCTGGAAGGGCATTGCTGAAAATGTTTGCACTGAGCTGCCAGTTTTTTACTTTTTTAAAAATAGGTTTTTCATGACCATTTAAAACCATTGTTTCATTGAGCTGCTGCTTTTGTAAGATAGAAGAACAACATATATTCATGGCCCATACTTGTACCTGCAGGGTCATTGTCTATCAGTGCTACAGTGCAAAACTTTTTTTCCTCCCCAGCTCTAGTTTTAAATAATTATACAAAGCTTGATGTGGAAGAATATGAAGAGGAATGCACAGACACCCAAATGTGCATCCAGATGCACATCCAGTTAGAAGTCATGCTGTAAATGTGTGCACTGGCAAATGCAGATGTTTGGACTGCCTCATTTTCTGTTCCCCTGAATGGAAACTGGAATTATCAACAAAAAGCCATCTCGCATTAATGGACAAATTTATTAGAGTGAAATACCTCTGGAAAAGAGGAAAAATGAATGGAATGGAAGTTAAAAGAGTGGAAGAATATCAATGGAGCACATGTTAAGTAATGAGTAGCTTTTCACTTACTGTAGATTTCAATAGGACTGAAACAGAACTTAGTTAGTCTGTAATCTGGATCTAGCCTCTTGTTTCATGCTCCCCACTTCCTGGCACAAGTTCTGGGAAGCCAGAGTCCTTGTGAAGATACAATCCTAAAGATTTATGATGCTTTCCGCCGTTCTGAACTGTCACATAATTTTTCTCACACATTTTCTCTGATCGAAGTACTGCCATGAGCTGGAAGTTAACTGTGAGGGGAGCACGTACATATGCTTTACTGCAGGAACTTCAAGGACTTCCCACAATTTGAATTGTAATTGGAATGCAGAACAGATATTTGATGTTTGTATCAATATCTAAGTATGAGCAGTAAGTTAAACGATCATTTAAATACATTGCAGCATAGATAAGTAAGAATCAACCAACAGGATTTTTGTTTCAGTGGCAATTTTTTTCCATCCTGGGTATCTAATTACTTTTCTTTTTTCAGGAGCAGTAATCATGGTTAGTGCTTTTATAGCACTTTTCTTATTTGGAAGTGCTATACAAATGTTAATTGGATATTAATCACTGTTGCGTAGTAAAATGTTTTTCTAGTTGTGTAACATATTTTTGTCCCACTGGCTTTACATATAGAAAACATATGTTATGTTACATATAGAAATCTATGAGGAAAGAAAGAAAGAAAAAACCCTATGCATTAATTCTACTTAATTGTACCAATATAAATTACCTCACTTGTTCACTCATCAGGCCATGGTTGGTTTAGGATGCAGTCTTTTGGGTGACTCCTTGGTCTTATTTTTTTGTTTTTAATCCTCATGGTGCCAACAACATTTTTTGTAGTGCAGGAAAGCCAACAAATGCTTCATAATGGCAGAAGTTCAAAGAGGCAGAAGTGCATCTACACTGCACAGTTGCAGCAGTCTGATACCACTTCAGCTGCCAGGGCTCCCTTCTACAGGCCGTGGGATTTGTTGTTGCAGTTGTTTAGATTTATATATTGACCCATAGTGCTACAGCACTCTCTGGGCGGTTTACAATATAATTATGCAAACAACACCTTGCCGCCCCAGGTAGCTGGGTACTCATTTTACTGTTCTCTGCTGAAGTTCAGCACAAACACACTACACTACAGCTTCCTAGAAGAGAATGCAAAGTGCTACCAAAAATAACTACTGGTATTCTGTAGGATAGAGCCAGGAGAGTTAAAGCGGCATCAAACTGTTATAACTGGGTGGAATTGTAGACACTCTAAGGGCTAAGAAATTCTAGGAATTGTAGTTCAAACAGTGTAGGCTAAATTGAAAAGGAAAAAGGAGAAAAAGCAAAAACAAAATGTGTTGCTTAAATACCGCCCCATATTGCTTTAAAGTGCTCTCTGGGCGGTTTACAATTTAATTATACAGGATACACCTTGCACACACACACACCCGTCCGTGAGTTGGGTTAGAGGGGGGAGAGAAATTGTTGCAGTTTAAAGACTAGGACTGAGCTAGACTGTGAACTTATGTGCATATATATCCACTTTTTCAGACGCAAGGAGTAAATACACAACTTTTATATTTATACATATCCCCCTGGTGGTGGTGACAGCCATGACCAGATGAGGATACAGATTATAGACAAAGTGACAATGTTTTTAAACACCGAAATGGGGCTGTTAATTACTTGAAGTTGCAGGCCTTAGCCAGGGTGATAAACTGTATGGCGGGTAGATTTGGCTGCCAAAGAAATGCTGAGCGTTGTTTCCAGGACGGAGGTCAGAGTCTGTCAAGGGAGGCAAATATTTTGTGCCTATAAGACATTAGAGATCCCTCAGCACTTGTTTATGGAGACTGTTATGGAGGCTCTTGAGACTCCCTTTGTAATTTGCTTTTTCTACAGTAGCCACTTTGAGTTCTGTAACAGATTGTCCTGGAATGTTGAAGTGTTACGAAACTGGTTTCCCTGTGTTGCCATTCCTGATGCCAGACTTGTATGGAAGGCTTCTGCCCAGTCATTCTTTTGCACTGAGATTTTTCTGTTTGTCCCATAAAGAAAACATAGAGGCACTGCCAGAAGAAGGTAGCATAAATCACATTAGAGGAGAAACAAATAAATAGACCTCTGATGTTGTGGCTGACATTGTCGGCAACTTTGACGGTGTTGCCAGTTTAGATATGGGGGCATAGCTGGCACATAGGTTTATGACAGGGTCTTGTTCCTGTCTCCATCTCCTTTTTGTGCATCAGTTGTTTTTTGGGGGAGAGACAGACCAACCCCTCAAAAGCCTGAAAGAATGGGTTGCGAGTCACTAATGATACATCTCAGTGATTTCTATTGGGAGCTATAGGTGATGTTCTGGCATTCTTCTCTCTTGGGTCGATCTAGGAGCAGGTTGCTCCTCGCTGTTCTGGCTCTGTCGATTTGCTGTTTCAACTTGTTGAGTGGATATTGTAGCTTAAACAAATGGCTGTCTATCTCCATGAGTTTTGAATCTCTGTTCTGCAGTTCTGAACAAATCTTGTTGAAAAAAGTAAAATTCCCAAACTCTGTGAAGATGTACTGTTTATGTACTGTCTGACTCACATTATTTTAAGGTTTGATATATTCAACTTCTGTTCAGTCTCTAATTCCAAAACATTCTTGTTTCCACTGAAGGAATGGAAACCAGAATGTTTCATTTCATTAACTGGATGCATTTCAAATAGCTTGGGTGTGTATGTGGAAGTATGTTCAAAATGTGTGAACCTCTCTTTTCAAGAACAATGTTACTTAATTGGTTTACAAATACTTCCTTAACACTTATGGAGTTCAGCACCAGCTGTTTTGTCATCTGAAAGACACGCACTACCCTATTTGAAATAAACATTTTTCAGTAACTTCAAATCAATATGCAAATGAGTTTGTTTTCTTCCCTTTCTGTCATCTTCCATGCTTTTCTAGGCTTCTTTAACATTACATCCATGATATTCAAACATTTAAAACTGTGCCTTCATTCATACCCCTACTCTGCCTTTTGGGTTTGATATGATATGGCTGAGCTGTTCATTGTGATTGGAGCTCACTGGTGAAGGCAGCTCTCTTGGGCTCTCAACCAATCCAAATAGTTATTCAGTTTTCAGAACTGATCAGTATCTGCAGTTGCATTATTTACTGTATGAAAATATTAAAATAAAAAAATCCAGGAAAAAAAAACTATTTTCACATGTATTACCAGAACTGGGCACTAGAAGGAGCCAGAGACCATTCTATAAATACTTGAATACATAGCATGGTCTCTGGCGCCTTCCAGTCGTCAGTTCTGGTAATGCATGTGAAAAACATGGTTTTTTTAAACCATGCTATCTATCCATAGGGACGTGGTGGCGCTGCGGGTCAAACCGCAGAAGCCTCTGTGCTGCAGGGTCAAAAGACCAGCAGTCATAAGATCGAATCCACGCAACGGAGTGAGCTCCCGTCGCTTGTCCCAGCTCCTGCCAACCTAGCAGTTCGAAAGCATGTAAAAATGCAAGTAGATAAATAGGTACCACCTCGGTGGGAAGGTAACGGCATTCCGTGTCTAGTCGCACTGGCCACGTGACCACAGAAACTGTCTTCGGACAAAACACTGGCTCTACGGCTTGGAAACGGGGATGAGCACCGCCCCCTAGAGTCAGACACGACTGGACTAAATGTCAAGGGGAACCTTTACCTTTACCTATCTATCTACCGTGTTTCCCCAAAAATAAGACAGGGTCTTATATTAATTTTTGCTCCAAAGAACACATTAGGGCTTATTTTCAGGGGATGTTTTATTTTTTTTCATGTACAACAATCTACATTTATTCAAATACAGTCATGTCATCTTCTGGTTGCTGCACAATAGTGGAGGGCAGTGTTTCACTTAACTGGGGCTTATTTTTGGGATAGGGCTTATATTACGAGCATCCTGAAAAATCATACTAGGGCTTATTTTCAGGTTAGGTCTTATTTTTGGGGAAACAGGGTATCTATCTATCTATCTATCTATCATCTATCTATCTATCTATCTATCTATCTATCTATCTATCTATCTATCTATCTATCTATCATCCACAGTGGAGTTTGGAACCAATCCCTGGTGGATATGGGGGTCCTACTGTATTCTTCCCATTGTGTCATCATGGTTAGACTGCCGATGTGTTTACACTGAGCAGTCACAATGGAGTAACTACTACTTCACTGCATGCTAGTGTGGTGTAAGCCTTATTTTACCATCATGGAATATTTATTAATCACCCTTTTCTTCTCCAGCTGGTATAGCTTAAGGGTGGTATAGCACTGCTGCATTAGATTCTTTTACTATTTATTTATTTGTTTGATTTCCATCCTGCATTTCACCCTGTAATGAAACAAAACTACTGTATCAATTTCCACAAAATCTAAACTCTACATTTCTGTCAGAAATCATCTGAAACATAAGTAAATTTTTTCTTATATTTTATTGCCCTAATTTCTTCCTTATCTCTAAAGCAATGCTGATTAACCTTAAATGTTTTACAGGGCTTTTAATTCCTGAGACTGACAGTTTTTATTGAGGTAGTACTTTAAGTCCTTGATACTTGTATTTCACACTTTTCTGTATACCAGTATTATTTATAGTTTATCTTTTTGGTTAGTTCAGCCTCTTTCTGCAAGGACACTGCTGAACATTACTCAGCAACAAAGGATCATCTGACTGATAAGGAAGGGGCAGCCTTATCCACAGAGACCTTGTGCTGGGTGGAGCCCATACAAGTGACGTTTACTCTGGCTGAATCTTTAAGCAGCAAAACCTTGATATTTCTGTAGCTACACTTCTTTGTTTATTTTCTTCCTTCCCTCCTTTCTTTTATTTGTTAGGCACCATTACTATACCATTGTATGCTGAGTAGTAACTTTATCAGTATTAAGAAATATGAAAGGCATGTAGGCAGCAGAACTGTTTGTGCCCATAATTGCACACAGGCATCATTAATGGATGATTTATTAAAAGTGCTGCTCCAGGGAGGACCAGAAGTGCCTAAAAACCACAAAACATTTTCAAGCACAGGATGGTGGGATGGGGGGGGGGGGCAGAGCAGTGATTTGCAATAGGGCAAAGACATGAAAGGCTGGTTTTGCATGATGCTCTTAATCATGCTACTAAATAAATCATGGGCTGCAAGAGAGCGTTATCCCTCATGCCTGCTTCTTTTCTACCTCTTCCATGTTTTCCCCTTCATATATATATGAAGTGAGTGGTCATGTTTTCCCAAAACATTTGCCACAGGAAATAACAAGCACCGGATCACATCATCTCTGGCTAGCCTCTCTTGACTACAGAGTGTGTAACTGGGGGAGCCAGGGAGAGTCAGGACAAGTGCATTCATTTCTGTTTCTGGTTTATGTTAATATCGTTCAAAATGAAAGAGTATGTTTAGCACACTGAAACGTATTCTGCTGTTGTTTTTCTTGGCATCAGAACAAATGTGATAGAGAAGATTAGGATTTGAAAGGGGAGAAAATGTCTTAAGTCACCCCTCAAATAAAATTAGTATGGCTGTGTCTATGATACATACTCTGCTGTACTAAATATTGTTGTTCACAGAATATATCAACACAGGAATTGTGGAACTATGTTAACAGAAATATTTCTGACAGGATTTCTCAAAACTTAACTATCAGCAGAACAATCTTCCATATATGTCCTGCCAGTGCTTCATATTAACTAGGCCAAGAGTGAGGATTGCAGTTTTAAGGAATCCGCCTTATTCTTGTTGTTTTGGGTTTGATCAAAAAGACCTCCAAACAAAACAAAAAACAAATCAAAAATAAGGCTGTATCAGGTGACGTGCTAGATGTGCCAACCAGAAGAACATGTTGCCAAAGACATACACTTTGAAGAAAAGACATCTGAGCTCAGGGGCAGGGGCAGTTTGTGAATCTGGACTCAAGTGACATTTAACCCCAAAATTCAGAGTCTGGTTTGAGGTACCAGAAAAGAGTAACATTCATAGTCTTCTCACTTAAATCCCAACTCCTAGTCACTGCAAGCTTTCATTTCATTAGCATAGTCAAGGGAAGGGAGTGAAGTGGATAAAGTCATTTTACTGACGTTATTCTTAAACAGTCAGAAATCCGAGGTCCTGGTGCAAAGATCGGAGTGTTGAATTGGCACTTGGGGAGATCTAGGTTCAAGTCCCAACTAACCCTGGTGCTCACTGGGTGACCTGGGCTAGTACCAGCCTGATCTACCCTGCAGGGTTGTTGTGACCCTGAAGTGGAGAGGAGGAGAAACCTGTATGCCTTCATATAAGAGCACATTAATATTCTGATGTAACTAATAAAAAAGCCCCATAAATTATCCAGAGATGGATCAGTATATAGGAGTCGATCTAACTTCTGGCCACTCCTGAAATAGATCATATGTTGCATGAATACGTAACTCCCGTCTCTTTGGCTGAAACCATCTATCTCATTGGGTGGAAATCGGCATTAATTTTTCATACGTATTGCTCTGCTTCCCTCAGCAAGTTCGCCAGATGCTCTCAACCAGGAATTCCACTAGGGGGAAGCCAATTGTAAGAAATATCCTCTCCTCGTCCGATGCGTGCAAACTTCGGCAAACTTCCACATCTTCTCGGATTGCTTCAGGGGGACGTATTTCCGTTGCTTCGACGCTTGCCCGAGTTCGCGGTCGAATATGAGAAAACACGTCCTCCCCCCCCCCCCCCCCCGTTGATGACGGAGGGAAGGCTCTGCAGTGTCGCAGCAGCACCGAGTACGGCACGAAGTTGGTCCTTCACTTGCTGACCTCTGTCCAACCTTCCTTGGATCTAAATAGGACCTGATTTCTGCAAAACCTGAGCTTGACGGGCCAGTTCTGGAAGAGCCAAAGGCATGTCTGTTTCCTCTTTTAGCTGGGACACGATGGTGGCGTTGGAGTCCCTTGTCTTTGCGCACCAGATGACTCTTCACAGGAGCTGCGTAGCCCCTCCAGGCTTCTTCGATTAGCAGCAGCAGGAGCAACAGCAGCAGCATCCCTGGGGGATAATAACGCTGGTCATCGCTGGAGGAGGAGAGGGCGGGGACTGGACGGCTGCCCTGCTGGTTCGTTACCACAGGCCAGCGGGCGTGAGGAGCCCTTAACAATGAAGGGCAGGAGAAAAGACCCAAGTCCAGGAGCAAGAGAACTTCTCGGTTGTTTTTGATCAGGCAGAAGCACTCATTCTTGGACCAGGATCCCCTGCAAGCAACCAAGGGGGAGAAGTTGGCGGGAGGGGAGCGGATCCAGAGAAGACGGCAGCATTTGCGCGAAAGGGGATGTGCGTGTGTGGGTGTCTCCTTCTCCCCCGCACCCAGGCTGACTCGTTTCTACACCCACCCGCCACGCGCCCGCCTTCTCCGTGTCTTCCTGGGCATTGCCATTTGGAGTATTTGGAGGATGGGAGCTCGTGAGGCAGGGCGATGGAGGCGGCGGCTTCTGCTGCAGTTGCTTTGAGATGAGAAGGCAGCAAGGGGCGAACCAGGGGCTGCAGCAGGTCAGCGGCGCACCAAGCCTTGAGGGGAAAGGCCAGCTTTTCGCCAGAGCCCAGGAGCCGCTCCCTAATGTCGCTGCCAACGCCAGCTCCGACTGAAGACGAGGGCCGCTGAGGGAATTCTCTTCTCTAGCGCTTCTTGGGCGCGCCGTGCTCCAGAGCGCGGCTGGCGACGGAGCGAGAGCAAGGCGCCCTGACGGGAACAGGTGCCGCCAACCTCTTCCTGCACGCCCGCAGCGCCCCCCCCCCCTTTTTCCGACGAGGATTTCCCCGAGAAGCATGGGGACGAGAGGGGCCCCGTCTCTGTAAACTGCGGACAAGGGGGGGGGGGCGACGGAGACGAGGAGACAGCGCGGGGCACAGCCACCCTCCCGCCTCGCTGCCCGGGCTACTCCACCGCCGGGGAATTGATAGCCGCCTGGCTGGGAGAACCGGGGGGACGGGGGGGGGGAAGGAAGGGAGAAAACGGGTCTTCCAGTCCCCGCCCTCCAGTCGGCGGCTCATCCTGACAGGCCCCAGGGCGGGCTGGGCTTTGCGGCCCCTTTGCTCCAGCTGCCATGTGCGGTGGCTGCCTGCCTCCTCTCTAGCGGCCTCCGTTGCCGGTCTCCATGCTGCTAGGGGCGTCCTGGCTGTGCTCCTCCAAGGCAGCCGCCGCCGCCGCCGCCGAGAAGCGGACAGCTGAGGAGAGGCGGCGGCGGCGGGTGGCGGCTGCTGCTGCTGCTGCTGCCGGAGCGGCGGGAGGCGGCGGCGGCGGCAGCTGCGAGGGATCCCCAGCCGCCGCCGCCGCCGCTGCCGCCGCGGAAGGGGCCATGGACGAGTCGTCGCTGCTGGACTTGCTGGAGTGCTCCGTCTGCCTGGAGCGGCTGGACACGACGGCCAAGGTGCTCCCGTGCCAGCACACGTTCTGCCGCCGCTGCCTGGAAAGCATCGTCAGCTCCCGCCACGAGCTGCGCTGCCCGGAGTGCCGCATCCTGGTGGGCTGCGGCGTGGACGAGCTGCCGGCCAATATCTTGCTCGTCCGCCTCTTAGACGGCATCCGACAGAGACCCCGCGCCGGGGCCGGAGGCGGCTGCTGTGGCGGAGGCAACTGTGCCCCCGGCAGCCCCACGGCCCAGAGCAGCGCCAGCAGCCACTGCGGGGCCAACCCAGCAGCCGCAACTGGAGGAAGCAATCCGGGGACCGTTGCTAATCCTGGCTGTCACCCGGCCGCGGCGGCAGCAGCAGCTACACCCACCGGCTCCCCAAGCGTGGCCGCTGCCGCCGCTTCAGCCGCTGCCAGCCTGAGGGAACTAGCCGCCGCCAGCCGAAGCGCCCTGCTGAAGGTAAAACGCCGGCGCCCGCGCAGCGCGTTTCTGCCTCGCTTCCCGCCCTTTCGTTTTGTTTAGTTTTTAAGTCGTGCAGCCACACAGCGCCCCGCCCCAGCCGGCGGGCTGTCTGTGCCCGCAGGCACTTGCCGCCCGCCCGGGACCTGGCACACAGCGTCCCCGATCCTTCGTACCTCGCCTGGTTGCCTTACTGTACGTTTAGGATGGCAGTGCCTCCTCGGTTTTGCGTTGAATAGCAGCACACAGTATTCGGTCATTTAAGGGGCACAGGGAGCCCACGGGGGCACTGGCAGTAGTAACCTTAACCTCTTCTCTGCACTTTGAAGATCTTTGGGAGTGAAGGGGTTAGGAAGTGGTTTGTGCCAGTACAAGGGAAGCATCAGCCAAAGACATCTGTTACCTCAAAGTAGGTCTTTTTCGGTTGTTGGAAATCTACCTTTGCAATTTCCTTTCAAAATGTCTGGACACCCAGGAGGAGCGGAAACAGGCTAAGTCTAGGATTTGGGCTCTAGTTTCTTCCCATGGTTTCCTGTACTTTTTGAAAGTATGTATTTTTTTTGGGAACAGGCCCCAAATAAAGCTATTGTTTTATAGAGTTGGCCGATTTTGTGCAGAAATGTTCTAGCTGGTCCAGCTTGTGACTCAGAGCTTCAGAGCCAAGTCAAGCTGCACCTGCCAAAATTTCTTCCTCAGAGCAATGGTTGAAGGGTACAGGAGTCCATGTACCTGTGACACTGTGGTGCTGTGTTTTGTTTTGTTTTTTAATTGACTTCTGCATACTCAGCTGTAATGGGCTGTAGATGCCTTGTTCACACTAAGGTTAAACTGCTTGTTTAGAAAGGAAAGGTATGCACACAGGTTCCTGAACAATGACTTTTTTTTGGTTGGTGAAGTATTGAAAGAATATTGGGGGACCACAGTTTGCTTTCTAGTTAGCACTTTGTGCATCTGATGAAACAAGCCATGAAAAGTCACAGTATGATAAATTTGTTAGGTACTGTATGTGAGCATCTCTTAGTTAGACATTGTCTAGATGGGCGGCATACAAGTTTAATAAATAAATAAATAAATAAATAAATAAATAAATAAATAAATTTGCACTAGATTGGATGCTTTGTCAGAATTGGCTCTTTTTCCCCTCCCTGTTAATATTTTTGTTGAAGAGGTGTGCAGATCTGTATACTAAGCCTAACATACGGTGCTGTCTTGAGCTATTCTGTATTCTGCTGTTATGGTGGAAGTTCAGATCCTGAACTAGTATTTCTAAGAATGCACGTCTTTTAGTATATGACAGTTCGTTTAATGCAAAAAGTTCTGTGAGGTAGAACACTTGCCTTAAGAATATATATGGACGTGTTTGTTTCGGTGTTTGTTTCCTGCAGCATTTGGAAACATAAGTGGCTGAAGCTGGGTTCATTTCACTCTCCCATACTCCTTTAACAACATGAGGATGCCTGGAATATAATTCAAGATGCTGACTGGTGACATTGTATGTTTTTGCTGGGCAAGCATGCAGTGAAATGGACTGTAATAGGTTAGTTGTAGATGACATGCTTTGCACATAGAAGGTCAGTCTCCAACCTCCCCAGTCTGAAAGATGCAAAAAAGCTGTTGCAAATTAGAGTACAGTGGGCCTCATTCAATATTAGTTCCTATAGTACTTAGAGAATAAGCACATTGAAATGAATGTGATTTGTTAGTTTCAACTGAAGTCAACTAATTTACTCAAGTAGCTGACATTGAATTTAGCTCCATGCTATGTCAGATTGATAAAAACCTGGTCTGGTATAAGGCAGCTTTCTTTGTGTCTGTTCACTAATTATTCAACACCAACAATGCCATATTCTTAAAAAAGAAGAAGACTGAATTGACTCAGCTGATTTCTTCCATGCTCAGTTGTGTTGTTTGAATTGATGTCATATCTTCTTGTACAGTGCTGGGGGGACATGGCTGGAATCCCCAGAAACTGCCGAAGGCTATATCAAACAATGGCTGGTATGTTGTGTGCAAGGGTGAGCAAGAAGAGTTGGTGCTGCAGGAATAACTGCACATGTTAGTTAAGAGTGTGTATAATTCAACATTATTTTCTACTTACTAATTAAGTAATTAATTAAGTTCATGATAATGCATTGTATTATATCACATTATATTACATCACATTATCTTATATTGGCCGAAATCTTGTTACTTAGCATAGTAAGTCGCAACTAGAGAGGGTCCATTGAATCAGTGGAGATTTGGTGAATCAACTCCAGTGTAAGTTCCACTGATTGAAATGGACCTAATCTACTTGTAATTTACCTTGCTAAGCAACAGAAGTTTAGCCATTACATTACGTTTCATTACATTTTTATAGTTCCACATTGGTAGCATAGTACTAGTACCAACTGTACAGTATCCTTGCTTGAGCAATATCCTTTTATATTTGTACACCAAGTTGCTTTGGTTGATTAAACAACTTGCCTGACTTTTAAAGTAACTTTTGGCTATTATGACTGATGGCTGCCTTTTTATTTCAGGCTCAGGCTAATGATTATACCGTGTTTCCCCGAAAATAAGACAGGGTCTTATATTAATTTTTGCTCCAAAAAACGCATTAGGGCTTATTTTCAGGGGATGTTTTATTTTACAGTCATGTCATCTTCTGGTTGCTGCACAATGCTGCACAATGGTGGAGGGCAGGGTTTCACTTAACTAGGGCTTATTTTTGGGGTAGGGCTTATATTTCGAGCATCCTGAAAAATCATACTAGGGCTTATTTTCAGATTAGGTCTTATTTTCGGGGAAACAGGGTACGAGCACAAGTACTTCCATGAAACTGTTTGTTTAGTCTTTTAAATGACTTTAGAGCTTTATCTTTTAATTGGTGTACTATAGTCCCAATTGTTGCAAGGTTCATCACAGTAAGGCAGATCTGAAGAAATACATTTAAACAAAAAACAAAAAAGCGGGACACAGTAATCTTTCTTAGACTGCTAGTACAGCCAGTCAGTAAATTTCCTTGAAAAGAATTTGAACCATCTCTGTATGTAGTTCAGAAAGTTCCTTTGTTAGTTTGACACATAAAATAATATGTAATACTTGATGAAATCCAGGATCAGTGCTATCAAAATTCATGCAGTATTTGGTAATCTTATAGAAAGCAAAAGAGCAGAATTTTGATAGCATGATACTAGTTTATACTGTTTTATTTCATGCTTGAAACAATTAATTTTGTAGAGATGGATTCAAACCTCTCCCTAGTTTGAACCTTTTTATTCTTTGCCATATCATCATCTCCCGGTTCTCTCTTTTTTAGGAGAGACAAGTGGCAATACATTCCATTGTGAAGCAGCATAACCGTAGACTGAGGAAAATGACACAATGAAAGGCAGTTTGAATGAGAAACCAGTTATCATGGGATGTGGGAGAAGGTCAGCCCAATGGAGGGCTTCTGTATCAGACTCAAGGAACATTTATTATGGATACTTACGCTGGAGATTTCAGATCACTCTAGATTAGTGGTTCTCAAACCTTAGACCCCACATATTTTCAAATTATAACTCTGTAGTCAACAGAGCCAGTGGTCAGGGCTTCTGGGAGTTACAGTTCAAGAATACCTGGAGTTTAAAAACTCCCTCTCTTTTGGGGGGGTGACTCTCACTGCGAAGAGTGAGGTTCGCAGCTTGGGGATACACCTGGACCCGGCGCTTACCATGGAAACTCAGGTGGCGTCAGTGGTCCGTTCCGCATATTTCCATCTTTGGCGGATTGCCAAGCTGCGTCCCTATCTTGATGTTGGGGCGCTCACCACTCTGGTCCACGCGCTCGTAATCTCGAGATTAGACCACTGCAATGCACTCTACGTGGGGCTACCTCTGAGATTGATGCAGAAGCTTCAAATGGTGCAGAATGCGGCGGCCAGACTTCTTACTGGAGTGAGGAAATACCAACACATCACTCCCACCCTGGCCGCCTTGCATTGGTTGCCCGTATGCTTCCGCGTTGATTTCAAAGTTTTAATGATTACATACAAGGCCCTAAACGGTTTAGGACCTCGATACTTGGCGGAGCGCCTCCTCCCGCCTAGATCTACCCGTACCACCCGATCTAGCCAGGAGGGGCGATTGAGGAGCCTAACGTCGAGGGAGGCCCGGAAGGAAAAAACAAGACATGGGGCCTTCTCGGCAGTGGCTCCTTCTCGCTGGAACAAACTCCCCTCCGAGATTCGCTTGGCCCCCTCGCTGGGTATTTTCAGAAACCAACTTAAGACCTGGTTGTTCAGACAGGCCTTCCCTCCAGGTACTACTTAACTTCTCTTTTCATCCCATCTTGAACCATTGTTGTCTTGTATATTGTTGAAAAACTGTTAATATATATTTTGAATTGTTTTTATCTTGTATGTTGTGAGCCGCCCAGAGTAGACTATGTCTAGATGGGCGGCATAAAAATGCAATAAATAAATAAATAAATAAATACCAATCTTCAAGATGGTTCTCGCTATGTGTTGCAATCTTGAGGCATCCATGCAAAATAAAGAAATTTAAGAGCAAGCCTACCAAACTGGCACCCTGCCTAAGGAAAATCTGTCAGCAGCCTGCTGTGTGTAGATGACAGGCACAGGCAAGCTACTGGTCTAGGCACTGTAGCTTTTACACTTTGCTTCATGCCAATTGGGGTTGGGCTTATCTACCTCCTTCATTCTTACAGTTTAGAGAAGCAACAGAAACGTTTTGTGGCACCTTAAAGACCAATGTGTTTTATTTGGCATAAGTCTTTGTAGACTATCCCTCTGCATCAGATACCTGAAGTGTTATCTTTCTTGGTAGATACTGGTAGACATGCTTGTGTTGAAGAGGGACATGGGGGAATGAAAATGCAAAAAAGTAGAAACATTGATGAAAAGCAGAAGGATTGATGTACAATGGAAGTTTAACTAGCAATTAATGAGAGATAAGAAGGATATCCCAATGTAAACAAATGGCTTTATATAGCTCCTCCTTCCCTCCCACCCAAGCATTGGTATAAATACCTACTTTGTCAAGTAAAACTCCATGCTGAAAAAGCAGGCTAGAATCCATAAAAACCTTTGCCAAATAATACTTGTTAACCTTTAAGGTGCAACAAGACCTTTTGTTTTTGCTGCAGTAGACTAATGTGGTATTTTCTGGAAATTTGTACAGTTTATAGCAAATAAAAGCATATCTTTGTCATTTGTGTAATTAAGAAAATGCTAATCCTCACTACTAAAATGTACAGTTGATGAACAAAATATTTTCACCTTTTTTGACAATTTGTCTGAGTTGCTAATAGTGTATGGTTTTAAACAAAATGCTCACTATCCAGATGTTATTCTGTTTTATCATTTGGCATATCTTTGTGTTTCCTGAAGCAAGAAATTTTGATTCTTAGCCAAGACTAGCAACTCTTCATTTTATCTGACAACTGATGGATTAGCTTCAACATTTTCTAAATGCCTTGAAATATTTGATGGGCATGTTTGGTATTCATGTGAAGAAACATGTTAAAAGGGAGCAGTAGCAGCCCTGGACTTCGATTTGCATTTTATGCTTCATTTTTGTTAAAGGGAACACTGGAAAAGGGGGCCATGCTTGGGAAAAGATGTGTAACACATTAAGCTGTTAGACATTCCAGAATGCTTAATAGCTTTAGACATTCTTTTGTTTTTGCTTTCTCTCCATTATGTCTTGTTAAAAAACAACCAGTTTTCTCTCTGTACTTTATTCTGAGATATTGCTTTTATATGTGTGCAGGAAATAAAAGAATTACTTCACCATTTACCTTCAGTGCCTTCACATCATTGCCTTCAACTAATTCACCAGGTGAAGGTGACTGTCATTGTTTTAGCAGTGCTTTGTGCCTCCCCATATTTTATTACTTAACTTTAATGTCACCTTCGTATTGAACTCGCTAGGTGGCCTTTTGGCAATGCACTCTCAGCCTTTTTCCTCCATCTTCAGTGTGATGCTAATATTGCTGATCAGACTTACTGTATTCTTTTGCTGTATGAATTACTAAAATAATGTATATAAAGTGTTCTCTGCATTACAAGTGGCTTATTCTTGAAATCATTATCAATACCATTGTAAGCAAAATATGCAGATCTGTGGATTCCGTCCTTGGAATGATGGCTGTTTAATTTTGGCTTCTGCTTCATCTTCTTTTTCAGTACAGGCCTACTGAGCTCACCCACTGAGCATAGCTCAGCTGGGTATGTATTATGCTCTGCTACCTGCTCGACAACCCCACTGTTCTTCTATCCCAAGAAGGCTACAAAAAGATAAAAATGTTTTTTAAGCCCTGTGGTGTCATGGTACAGGGGTGACAGGCTGCATTTAGTTGTGGTCACAAGGTATAAAAGTCCGTGTTAAGAGAATGTGGCGGAAGCTATACTTTGAGTGTCAGAAAGCTGTTGTTTAGGAACGCCAGCTTACTATAGGATAAAAGTAATAACTTTTTTTCTTAAGATGTTTGCTGTGACTATGTCTTCTTGCAGAGTGTATTGAAATAGTCCTCATATATTAGTACTAGTCATGCAGGACAACTTTTTCATTATTCTCACCCAGTTTTATCTTGACTTGTCAGCTAAAACCTAGCATTTTTCTCTTTCTTGTCTTACCTCCCGCAGGTCATGCTAGATAGATAGACACGGTGATGTATCCTGTACAAGTGCATCGAGTCTGCAGATTAGATGAATCTAAGAGACTCAAGTAAATCTTGTAGGTTTACTCTACAATCCATGTAGTCCATTGATCAAGGTTGTCACTTGCAGTTAGAATACACAAGCGTATGTGAAGACTCTATGGTAGACTCTATGACTCTTTTTTGAGTAATAGCCAAGTAACCTGCAACGCCTTACCATATTTGCATAAACTGCATTTTTAGTGGGGTAAAGTCATCCTGTCTCAGAAAGTAGAGGCTTCTTTCTCCCCCAAAGGGCCTGCTTCTCATATATACACATGCATGCTAACTTTAATATCTCGCTCTGAAAGGTTAAGGAAGAAATTATTTAACAAGGCCTAAAAGACATATTGTATAAGGTGACCCATGACCCTCTAAAAAACATTTGTAATCTCCCTTGGGAGTCACAACCCACGTGTTGGAAACACTGCTCTATGGGCTATTAAATCCTTTGTTACCAAAACAAAAACAAAAAAACCCAACAAAACCCAACCGAACACACACACACTAGAAAAAGTTCCTTTTAATATTATCCAGTATATATATACAAAGGGATTATCAAAAAAGTAGAGTAGAGCTGCTCCCAAACAAGTGAAAGCTAAGCAGCATGAGTTTGAGTAGGTATCTTATCTTATCTTTTTTCTCTATTTATTTTTATAGTGCCGTAAGTGTATGCAGTGCTTTCCACAGTAACAATAAGAAGATTGAGGCATGGCAACCTTACATATAAAGCACATTGCAGAGCCTTATAATAATCTACTGAAATTTGACACTGGGGAGACGACAGGGGAAGGGAAGAGAAAATAGAGCTGGAGATTAGTAAGCAGGGGAACAATACAAAGTCAGATGAGTTTCACAAATTTAGGTATAGCTTGAGTAGCAACAAGGACATAAGGGTGTAATTATATTTATTTATCTTAGCTTTGTGCCTGAGAACAAACCTCTTAAGGCATCTCACAATAAATGAAAAATGGTGCACTATACACATAAAATTTTTCTTTCTAGATAATGATGACTTATGAAGACTTGTAGGGTATGTGGAAAATGATTCCTCACAGTTTGTAGAATTGCTGCTGCTGAAGCTGTGGAAGCTGCTGTTCATGAAGGTGCCACAGAGACCACGGGGCGTGGGGCAAGATACCCTTCCTACTGATACAGGCAAACTAGCAAAGCGGGCCAAGTAGCACCAGATACTTTGATCCCTGGAGTGTGGGGCATCTCACTGAGCAGGTGACCACTCTGCAGCTCCTGGGCTTTGACAGTGATAAAGCAAAAAGCAAAGCAAAGTGTGCTGCTTATATACCATCCCATAGTGCTTAAAGCACTCTCTGGGCATTTTACAAATGAATTATACAGGCGATACATCCCCCCCCCCCCCCGCACAAGCTGCGTATTCAATTTACTGACCTGGCTAGCTGAGCCTGTTGGGATTGAACTCAGGTTGTGAGTAAAGATGGGCATGAACCACCGTTTGGAGGTTCATGCTGGTTTGTATGTGCGGCAACATGGGTGCCGCGCGTTGCCTTCTCCTGCCTCCCCGATTGGATCCCCTACTCACCAGCCGGTGCATACTCTTCTCCTCTTCGACTGTTCAACCAATCTCTGGTGGGAGCATGGGCTTCCCTGCCCCACCTCCTTGGCTGATCGCCCATTCAGACAAGGATGTTGCCTGACCGTGGTTATGGACTGGACGAGGGCAAATTGGCTGAAACTGAATCCTGACAAGACGGAAATCGTGTTTTTGGGAGGGTATCCTGATGGGTTAGGGGGCTTGTTACCTGAACTTCATGGGGTCACACTTCCCTTGAAGGATCAGGTGTAAAATCTGGGTGTGCTTCTGGACCCGGCCCTTTCGATGGAGAAACAGATCCTGGCTGTGGCCAAATCTGCCTTTTCCCATCTGAGGCAGATTGCACACCTCTGTCCCCTTCTTGACAGGAGATCCCTAATAACACTGGTTCATGCGTTGGTAATCTCGAGGATTGACTATTGTAATGCTCTCTACATGGGGATGCCCTTGAAGGTGGTTCGGAAGCTGCAGCAAGTGCAAAATGCAGCAGCCAGGCTGGTCACTGATACATCTAAATTTGACCATATTTCACCTGTCCTGGCTCGCTTGCACTGGCTGCCAGCATGCTTCCGGGCCAAATTCAAGGTATAGATGCTAATTTATAAAGCCCTTTATGGTTTAGGACCTTGCTACCTGTCAGAGCGCCTCTCCCTTAGGTCATCTTCACATCCCACCCGCACCTCCCAGTCTTCAATGTTGCAGGTGGCCACTCCAAAAGAGGCCCGGAAAGGATCAACCAGAAACCGGGCCTTTTCAGCAGTGGCCGCTCCGCTCTGGAACTCTCTTCCTGTGGAGGTGCGACTGGCCCCCACCCTCCTGAGCTTCCGCAAGCAAATGAAAACCTGGCTTTTTACCCAGGCCTTCCCAAACACCGCCCTTTTGTAAAATTATGCTGGCCCGTTGTCTGCCATCTTATGCCCCAGACAGGTGATTTTATGGAGGGGGTAGGGTTTTGTTTGTTTTCTTTTAATATGTTTTATATATCTTATATGGTTTTAATATTTTCAGCTGTATTCTTTATAATATTTTGTAAGCCACCCAGAGTAGTGGCATGCTCACTCAATGGGTGGGGTGTAAGTAAGTAAGTAAGTAAGTAAGTAAGTAAGTAAATAAATAAATAAATAAATAAATAAGGAGAGGCAAACTGGTGCTCCTGGTGGGGACTAGTTGAATAGCCAAAGAGGAGGAGGAGAGGAGTGTGCTCTGACTGGTGAGTAGGCCATTGGCGGGGGGGGGGGGAGGTGGGGGAGGGGAACACAGGTGCCACGCATATGAACCAGAGCCTCGGCTGCAGTACTGCAGTTTAACCATTATGTCACAAGGCTCACTCTAATAAGAGAGATCTGATGAAGAACCTTGTGATAGTGCAGGGGTGCACAACTTTCACAAGCCTAGGGCGAGTTTTCACCCTGAGATTCTGCCATGGGATGCTCCATGCCTGGAAATAATTGAAAAGCAAGGGGAAGACCACAAACAAACAAAACTTGAAGTACAAAGACAGCAAATAAGCAAACTAGGAGTCATAAAATGCTAGGCTATTTGTTTACATTATAGAGTTGTTAAGTAAGTATGGAAGTGGGGAGCAAATGTCTCAGCCAGTTTCACAAACCTACTTTTGGTTGTGATCTTGAAGGAGGGAGGCTGTAGGGAACTTGGTACTTCCCCATCTCCTTAAAGCAAAGCCTACTGGCTCCTGGATGGTTTCAAGGGTGAGAAAATCCATTGATTGTTTTTGGGTTTTTTTTGAACATTTTTTTTGTCCCTTAGTGACCTTGGTGGCAGAGATGCTCTGGGAATTGCATGCAGCCTATGGGTCACACTTTATTCTTCCCTGAAGTGTTTGTCCTCAACTATTGGTAAACCGAGGTAGTCGGTATACAGAGTTTTTATGATGATCACAATTTGCTGTCTTTCAATACCCGTGTCATTCTGCAAGTGTGATTTGCTATTATCTTTATGTTTTACAGTTATCATAGCATTAAAGTTTTTTATTCAACATTGTTATTATGGTTTTGAACTACTAACGGGATTATTATTTTGTTTGTAGTTACTCCCGACAATATACTGCAATTTGCGTCTCCTTAAAACTTACCATAAATCATAAATATGCGTAAACATATAAATGTGTACACAGTGTCCTTCTTAGAAAAGTAGACATTTTCCCTAGTATGGTGGGACCCAGGTTTTTTCAGAATGATTATGGAATATAAGATATGAACAGCTAAAAACCATTGCCCTTGGGACTGTGATGGAAAATGTCCACAGTCTAATTCTTAGTTGTTGTTTTTCTCCTGTTCCATGACAAAGAGCTAATGTGAGGTTAGGTTCTAGGCTCCTCTAGTCATGGGAAAGCTCAGAGTTCAGATATGATTTGATGTTTTGCAGAAATATCTTACATCTTTTGAATCTCAATTGCCCAATCTGCTTCTTGGCTCCTCAGTCAGTTGATGCTTTAAAAAGAACCACAGAGAGTGATATTGCCAAAATTCATACCCGACATCTTGAATTATTTAATTTGCTGATCTGAAGCTGTTCCACAGGGTTTATTAATACTATCTCTTGCTTTATGACCAAGTATATGTCTGATTTAAATCATCTGTGAAGGAACTGAATTAAGTTAAAGAAGAGAATGTCCTCACTGGCACAATATTTTTCTCTAGAAATACATTTAGTAGTGAGCCATTTGGAATGGCTGACCTATTGTGGGCCTAAGGCTGAGCATGCCCGGGTCATCTGACCTGTGAAGAATCAAACTCGCTGGCACACCATTGGAAGGGAAGGACACAACTTTATTGGCTACAATGGCAGCTTTTCTGGCCCAGCATTGGGGGTGGATCCAGTGTATCAAGAGACCTGACTGCCTCTATATCAGGGGTCTCAAACACGCGGCCCGCGGGCCATTTGCGGCCCGCCGGATGATAGTTTGTGGCCCCCGCCTTGCCTGCCCCCCCCGAAGCACCCACGCGTCCTCTGCTGTCAAGAGTCAAAAAAAGCCTCGCCTCGCTCGCCGGCTCTCTCCCAAGACAGCGCCTCTTGCACCCTCCATCCGGAACTGCAGCCTGTCAGCCAGCCCGCCTGTCTGCCGGCTGGCAGGCTGCAGTTCCGGATGGAGGGTGCAAGAGGCACTGTCTTGGGAGAGAGCCGGTGAGAGCCTCTTGGGGGAGAGCCGGCGAGCAAGGCGTGCCACCAGCCTGTTTCCCTGAGCGCCCGAGCTGCCGCCGAGCGATGCCTGAGAGCGGAGCTGGCTCCCATCCCGTCCTCGAAGAGCGCCTCCAAGCCGCCAACAGCAGCTGCCGCTGCCGCCGCCTCTTCCAGGGAAGTGGCTCTCTGGCTCTCTTTCTCTCTCGGCACCCCCAGCACCAGCCCGGCCAGCGGCCGCCTCAGCGCCCGGCGGTGCTTCCTCCTCCTCCTTTTCGTCCTGCTTTAGCCGCCTCGGCTCTGGAGGCTGCCTGGGCTCGCCTCGCAAAGTTTGCTCCTCTGTTGTGGTGAGGGTAGCTGCTGCTGCTGCTGAGTGCGCCTTTTTTGAGGGGTGCCCCTCAGAGGAAGGTTGCCGGACCTCCGTGTGTGTTTGTGAGCGTGCGTGCGCACAC
This sequence comes from Intellagama lesueurii, assembly GCA_037013535.1. Taxonomy (NCBI): domain Eukaryota; kingdom Metazoa; phylum Chordata; class Lepidosauria; order Squamata; family Agamidae; genus Intellagama; species Intellagama lesueurii. The sequence goes on from JBAJHW010000003.1 coordinate 99,315,929, forward strand.
GTGCGCACCTGTGGGGGCCCCCGCCCCGTTCTGTTTAATTTCGTGGGTACCGGTGGGGGCTTTTCTCCTTTGGCAAGGCGAATTCTGTGAGGGTTTTTTTTTTTAAAAATTTATGTCGTGCCCTCCTCCCCCCCGGCTAGGCGGTCGCCGGCGCTCCCTCCCTTCTCCGCTTCTTCGTCCTGCTGCTGCTGCTGGTGGTGGTAGTGAAGAAGGAGCCGGAGGGGGTTGTGGCCGGCGACGAGGGCTCTCGCGCCCCTCTTCCTCCTCCTCCTCCTCCTCGGAGCCCCAGCCGGGCTAAGGAAACTCCTGGGCGGCTTCCTCGGGCTCTTGCTCCGCTTGGCGGAAAATCTGATGCAGCCCAGCCTCACCCAGACTCTGCCTTCAGCGGCCCTCAGGTAAATTGAGTTTGAGACCCCTGCTCTAGATGCTGTCACCACTCATAAGGCCAGTTCACTGAGGGTCAACCAAAGGGATGACATTCCATGGAGACCATGGGGACCCTCTCCCCAGCTCCCCTTAGGGGAGTACTTTAATCTCTTGAGGCGACAAGTCCTGCCTGCCGCCCCTAATACCAACTGAATCCACCCCAGTGCCCCAGACCTCCAAAAGAGAGGAGTTGTGCCAAAATGAATTTACAAAACAGTGCCCCAATACTTCAACAATAACAAACTTTATACTGTAAAACGGGGAGGGAGGGTGGGTGGGGATGGGCCAGCAAGGTGCAGATTGGCTGGGGGAGCTGGGCACTCCAGCATTATGCTGGAAGAGTGGACTGGAGTGAAAATCTCTTCACTCCTGTCCACGTGCTGGGGAAGAATTCAAAATTGTGCGGCTCACCAATGGGAGGCCACCATGCCCGTCAAGGCTCTCCGGCTCTGATGCCAGCAAACTGCGCAGCTGGTGTCATTTTCCAATGAAGGTGTCGCCAGGTGTTACACTGGCCACAAATGGGTGTCCTGGTAAGTCGTGGCCCCTATTATGATCTTCTTCTATGTATTTTCTTTTTTTAAAAGTAATTTCTTTTGTGAAGAAAACAAATTAAACTATGCTAGTACAATACACTGTGTATGTTTTAAATGCTTTCCCCATTTAACATTGGGAAAGAGGGGGTAATGTATTTTTTAAAATAAGTCAGCCTCTTAAGATATGGTGAAATACATTTAAAATGGCAAAATGTAAGGTGTGACTTTCAGCAACAAAAGCATTATAATCCTTTGGAGGAAATTTGCATTTCTCATACATGGTTTTATATAGTTTTATAGATTTCATGGGCCTTATTCATGTTAGAGACCATTGTATGTTCTGACCAATTATCTTCAGTGAGCTAAATTAAGTATAGAGTCAAAAACATGGAGTTAACTTGTAATAACTTTAGAACAAGGTTTATTAACTACAGACTTTAGTATTTCAGTAGTAAAGGTCAAAACATAGCATTTGAGTGAAAAACAAAGAAGGTTATTTGTCTTACATATTCCAAATAAGTTTCTTTAGCTTTCAAGAATAATTCTAAACTGGGTAAACCACCCCCTAAAGCTGGATGGCATGGATGCAAGTGTGGATGGAGAGAGAGCAATCATGGCATGTGCTCAGGCCATCTCCATCTTGGAAAGGGGCCCTTCTTCAAGGAAGAAGGCACACAAGAGAGAGGAGGGGCAGGAAGTGACCAATGTACAATAGCGCCCCAATAGCAGGGTACAACTGAGTGATTGGCAGAATCACCCACTGCATACTGGGACACAATTGATCTGCATACTCCAACAAGTCAGGAATTCAGTAAGAGTTAATCCTAGTCCCTGGGCAGAGGGAGCAAGCTAGCACTATGCCCTCCACTCTACAGTCAAACCTCGACCTACGAACGGCCCTACCTACGAACATTTCAACTTACGAATGGCTCCGATCGCAAAAATTTATATCGACTTGCGAACGGAGCCTCGACTTACGAACGGAAAAAGGCAGGGGGAAAGGGCGGGAAATTCAAAACTCAGCCTCCCAGGGCTTGCCCAGCACCATTTTTGAATTTCCCGCCCTTTCTCCCTGCCTTTTTCCGTTCGGAGGCTTGCCCAGCACCATCGGAGGACTGGCGGGGGTCCCCCGCAACCGCGATTGCCGCTTTCAGAGGTCCCCTGCCAGCCCTCCGATTGTGCTGGGCAAGCCTTCAGAAGCCTCTGAAAGCGGCGATCGCGGTTGCGGGGGACCCCCGCCAGTCCTCCGATGGTGCTGGGCAAGCTTCCGAAGGCTTCCCCAGCACCATCGGAGGACTGGCGGGGGTCCCCTGCAACCGCGATCGCCGCTTTCAGAGGTCCCCCGGCAGTCTTCCAATGGTGCTGGGCAAGCCTTCCCCAGCACCATTTTTGAATTTCCCGCCCTTTTCCCCTGCCTTTTTCCGTTCGGAGGCTTGCTGAGCACCATTGGAGGCGATCACCGCTTTCAGAGGCTTGCCCAGCACCATTTTTTAATTTCCCACCCTTTCCCCCTGCCTTTTCCCGTTCCGAGGCTTGCCTCCGATGGTGCTGGGCAAGCCCTGGGAGGCCTTGGAAGGTGGCAATGGCGGCGGCGGGGGACCCCCGGGAGGCTTCGGAGGCTTCGGACTGGTAAGTTGCTGCTTTCATAAATTGCTCTGGATGGGTTTTGGGCTGGGGGGGTATGTTTCTGTGTTGTTGTTGTTTTTGGTGATTTTTTTTTTTTGCAGTCCCAGCGCGGGACTTGCTCAAATGTTTATTTTTGGATGTTCTTTTTGTGTGTGTGTGTGTGTGTGTGTTTTGCAGTCCCAGCATGGGACTGCAAGTGTTTTATTTTTCATTTCTTTTTGGGGGGGGTATTTTTTTCTTCGGCCGGAACGGATTAATGGGTTTTCAATGCATTCCTATGGGAATGCATAGTTCGACATACGAACGTTTCGACATACGAACGTTAATCCGGAACGGATTAAATTTGTAAGTCGAGGGTTGACTGTAGTTCTTATATGTGGAGATCTGAATCTGAAGAGAAAAGTATCTGTGTGATCCAAGTGATCCCAAAACCTGAAAAACCAGGAGTGCTGATTGCATGGATTTATGCCACACATAGAGATTGCTGACTTTGGGTTCTTTCTTTCTTTTCTTCCTTTCTTCATATCAGAGCGTTAGCTCTCCACATGCACGAGCTAGGATGAAAGAGCTGAGCTGCTCACTTTGCTTATGGGTTAGGAGCAACCTTTTTACTGAATGTCTCAATAGAACCCTCGTCTTAAATCACGAGCTGTTCAGTCTTTGTGGAATCCTAGTTTTAGGCTATTGATTTTTAAAGGCAAAGGATACAATTCTGTGCATGCCTACTGTTTCCCCGCTCTTTACGTGTAAAATATGCATAGGAGTATGCTATTAGTCTTAGGCCTGTGCCTGGCTATTTGATGGTGGCAGCTGGGAAATGCACCTGTAACTGTTCTTTGGATGTTAATGTTTTTGGTACTTTAACACGTTTGCTACAATGATGGATCTTCAGAGAGAGAATAAACTTCCTTTGCCCTCTTTAACAAAAATGTAATAAGGCTGGCAGTCCAAAATGGAAGTGGCAGGATCTGCTGCTAACAAACGGAGCTTGCTGTGGGGCAGAGATTATTCCCAGGACTAGGGTCTTTTCCCAAGTTTAACTAGGAATCAGTCTGCAGGTTTTATTCACGATACATTCTGATGATCATGGAAAAGAGAGTAGTTATTTCTGCATGCAATCAAGATAAAGCAAAACATGGGCTATGAAGTGGGCAATGTAGTTTGTGAACTCTTCTGTATTCTCACAAGTTAAGATAATTGGTGGTAGAATTAGTTATCACTATACTAAATTTATTTGACCAAACTCCGGGAGGCAGTGGAAGACAGGAGGGCCTGGCGTGCTCTGGTCCATGGGGTCACGAAGAGTCAGACACGACTTAACGACTAAACAACAACAACAATACTGAATTTAACATAAGAACATAAGGAGAGCCCTGCTGGATCAGGCCAAGGGCCCATCCAGTTTATTCTATCTCAAAGGGGCCCCACCAGATGCCTCTGGACACGAGACAACTAGATATCTGTCTCTTGGTACCTCTCCCCTGCATCTGGCATTTTGAACTACCTTCATTTCAAGCCTGGAGATTATACATCCCCATCATGGCTTGTAACCTGCGATGGACTTTTCCTCTAAATCCCGTTTAAAGGCATCTAGGCCAGATGCCATCACCACATCCTGTGGCAAGGAGTTCCACAGACTAACAACATGCTGGGTAAAGAAACATTTTCTTTTGTCTGTTCTCACTCTCCCATCACTCAATTTGAGAGGATGTCCCCTGGTTCTAGTATTGTGTGAGAGGGAAAAGAGCTTCCCTCTATCCACTTTATCCATCCCCTGCATAATTTTATACATCTCAATCATGTCCCCCCCTCAGGTGCCTTTTCTCTAGACTAAAGAGCCCCAAACGCTGTAGCCTTTCCTCATGAGGGAGGTGCCCAGTCCAGTCATCACCTTTTCCAGTTCCACTAGGTCTTTTTTCAGGTGCAGCAACCAGAACTGTATGCAGTACTCCAGGTGTGGCCTTACCAGCGTTTTGTACAATGGCATTATAATGTTGGCTGTTTTATTTTCAATCCTCTTTTTGAGGATACCTAGCATGGAATTGGCCTTCTTCACTGTTTAGGACTTGCAGTCAGTGTGTGTAGGGAGGAAAGATGCTGCAGTCAAGGCTGAACTTTGTTACCATTGTCACTACTTGTGAACTTCACAAGAATACACTAAGAAGAAAAGAAAATAGAGGCTAGATTGCTTAGTGAGATAGGTATCAGGCTGGTTCATGAGAAAAACCAGCTTGTGTATCTTTGGGCAAGTTGTGCAATCCCAGAACGCCACAAGAAAAAGGGAATTGTAAACCACTTTTCAGTACTCTCTATCTGGAAGAAGCTGGAAGGGGTCACCACAAATCAGAATTGATTTGATGGCATGTAATCATTACTTTAAACAAAACTGGCCAGACATGAAAAAATCTCTTTTGTGGTCAGGTCATAGCAGACAAAAAGACCCCAAACAGACAGACAGACGACAGACACAAAAGAGAGACCAAAAAAATTGTGGCATCTTAAAAACTAGCTGCTATATTTCAGTGTGAGCTTTCATGGATCAAGTCACTTCCCTCAGACTACCGTATGTTTCCGTTTATAAGACGACCCAATGTATAAGACGACCCCCCCTTTTCTAACCCCAAATTAGAAAATTTGATCCCTGCTTTTCCCTTCATTTTGCTAAGCCACGGAGCTCAGCAAAAGGAAGGGAAAAGCAGGGATCAAAGGGCTCCCTTTGACCGCCGCTTTTCCTTGCCTTTTGCGAAGCCACGGGGCTTAGCAAAAAGGAAGGGAAGGCTCCCTTCAGGTAAAGCAGCCATGAAAGGGCTGCACGATCGCAGCCCTTTGATCCTGAAGCCCTTTCATGGCTGCTTTCCTAAGCCCATGGGGCTTAGGAAGTGGGTAAAGCAGCTATGAAAGGGGTTCAGGATCAAAGGGCTGCAATCGTGCAGCCCTTTCATCGCTGCTTTACCCAAAGGAAGCCTTCCCTTCCTTTTTGCTAAGCCCAGTGGTTTCGCAAAAGGCAGGGAAAGCAGCTGCCTTCCGTGTATAAAACGACCCTCAATTTTTTGTCTAATTATTTAAGGAAAAAGTGTAGTTTTATACACGGAAAAATACAGTAATTTCTAAAACTGAGGAACTAAGACAGTTATATTCATGGGAGTAGTTAAATGTAACTTTCTAAATCAAAATTAATGGGTGAGATTTGAAAGGTTATAATATTTATTTTTTTAAGGAAATGGAATTTAAGAAAGATGTCATCCATGTAGGATGGTGTTCCCGATCTGCTGTCTACTATCATATAAGCGTTGCTCTGAATTGTCTCATCTCATAGTTCATCCGCTTAATACTTTCTTTTGTTCTGTTGTATCTACTTCTTTGGTTTTTCTCACTATTATTCTAAATGAACTTCAGTAACCTAGTTAAAGTCTGTGTGTGCTTCTGAATTCCTCAGGTAGTGATTGATGGCTCAGATTCCAGATCACTTAACAGCACTCATTGGTTTGCATCTAACTGGAAGATACGCTGGCCACATTAAATTGAAGCACATTTCATGAAAGGTTTATGGAGTATAATTTGCTTTTTTCCCCTCTGACTCAAATCAGTGGGATGTAAAAGTGCTTAATTCTGGCAGTATTGTGACTGTTGTTCTTAGATAAATCTAGAGTATTGGTATTAACAAAAGTGTGGGTAAAAGGTAGAAATCACTTGTATGCTGGGTCTATTTTTGAACTCGCTTTTGTTGCCTTTACCTAGTTGAATAAATGAATGAGACCTTTATTGTCTTCTTTTAAAAATTCACCATAGCTTAGAAATTAGGAAAATTTATGAAAGGATCAGCATTAGAAAGGTGCACGGTGAAAATGTTCATATTTCTTTCCCTTTTTTCCATGAACAACTTTTTCAGTGTCTTTTGTTATTGTATTTTTTACACACCGTTTTTTCATTTAACATGAAAGGGACTCTTTTTTTTTTTTTTTTTTGCATTCTTTTGCTTTCGGGTTCCCTATTCATGTCTCCTGGTAATGACTTAAGACCTCTGATTGATACTCAACTGTTTTAGGAAGGTTTCTTTCCCATTGAAGCCTTGTTCTTTGTGGATGCTGGGAACCTATCTTAAAGGGTTAAATCAAGGTTTCTTAGGTCATTATCAGGTATGAAATGCTACAATGAATGTGTTATCTGCTGTTGCTATCTATAACCTAATGTTCCTTTATCAACAAACCATTGTCACTTTTTACAGGACAAAGCTTCAAAGGGAAGGAAACCTACTAAAAAGAACTGAAGCAATCAGGGGTCTTAAGTCATTAGCAAGTATGAAATGCCTCATTGGCTCACACAAGTTCCAGATTCTATCTACTATACTAACCAACCATTCTCACTTTCTCCCCTGTATCCTCATTGGCTGGAGCCATGTATAAATGATTGCCATATAGTCTTCTCAGCCACACTAGACGCTGTTCCAAGTCCTCTATTCTGAGCACATTACCATAGTCTCTCAAGACTGAAGGATGCCTCATCCTAATCTATATAGTCTTACTCTTATGTCTGAGGAAGTGAACTTGATCCATGAAAGGTCACATTAAAATACAGTAGTTAGTCTTTTAAAGTGCCACAATGTTTTTGTCTCTTTTTAAAATTTTGTTGTTTTGTTTCTTGTCTGTTACAGAGCAAGTAGTGCACTCTATTTTAAGATTAGGACTCCATTTTTGGATCTAGGAAATATTACGTTTTCAAATTACAACTCCTAGTCTTGCCCACCCAGCACTGCTACTGACCATACTGCCTTGAAAATTGTAGTCCAGACAAGTAACTTTTCTTAGCTCTGATCTGAAGATAATAAAACCCTAAATAGAATTAGAAGAATTTTGCTGTATTGGTTTGTGGTTTCCATCCAAGATCCAGTTAAATAGCACCTGGAACACATTATCAGGAACACTGTACTAACAGGTTCACATTAGAAAAATTGTTAGATAACGAAGGTGCTAGGAGAGCATAAATATGAACCAAGACTAATCCATTTCACCTCCCTGGATTCCTGTGTTAAAATTGCACTTTATGTCTGTATACCCTACCAAAGTCAGTTGTGCCAAGCACAGGCCTCATGGTTGGCTCCAGCTAAGTTTCATCAGTGCATGTCTATCAGTTTTCTCATCCAAGACCAGTCCCTGGTTAATGTTCCATTTATTTTTAATTCTGTAATTTTCCATGTAAAATGTAAACATTTAGTATTATAAAGGAGAAGTGTGCTTGTGCACAGTTTCCTAAATTAAAGTTCTAGACTTAAATCCAGTGGTAGTCCCAACCGAAGTAGACCTGGTTTCATTGATTCTGCTCAAGTCTGGAATGACATTGGATTTAACCCCTATCTTTTAAACTGTTTTAAACTGATTTTATGTTACAGAAGTAAGTGGTTTAGGTATTTGGCTGCGGTGCTAGAGGTTTTGAGTTCGATTCCCCACTGTGCCGTCTTGACAGGGGCTGGACTTGATCCATAGGATTCCATCCAGCTCTGCAGTTCTAAGACGATGATGATGATAATGATTTGAACTTTACCGCATTAGGGACACAATTGCACATTTATGGAATTAATTGATTTTCTGGATCCTTTACTGAAGAGAAATTGCTATTTAAAATCCCAAAAACATTGTAATGTCTGAATGTAACGAAAAATGTGATATAGCAAAACAATTGTGTTTTGTTTTCTGAGTAAATGTTTCAATAAAATGTTGCTATGTTATGAATGATTCAGTCATTTTATGATTTTCTCAGAAATGTAGCTTGGTATAGAACCTGTGTTGTGACTGTTGTACTTCATGGATTTCCCGTAAGCTTTACAGCAAATCATACGCATTTCTTTCCTACTATGTCCAGTTTTGCCCCAGATTCAGGCCCATATCATTGTGGGCAGGAAGCATAAGGAGAAAGTTTCTGCCAAGTCAAAGTAACATATGTTCCAGATTTTTATTTCTCCACACCAAGTTTTGATCAGCTAAATATTTGCAATAGCGAGCAACTGTTCACATCCCTTTTCCCTCTTATTTAAGAACAAGTTTCTTTAAAGTGTCAAACATTTTACAGATATAATATTCTAAAGTAAAAAAAAAGCAAAATAAAACTCACTCTCTCATTCCCTGCTTAAGGGATGGCACTGTCAGGAGACATATTCAGTGCCTCACCAAACTAATTTGGAGATGCCAAGAATCAAAATCTTTTCTTAGCCTTTAGACAAAATACTATATATTATTGAACACCTGCAATTCGAGCTGAATTCATGTTAGTGTTAAAAAACATGATTCAAACAGACTTTTGTGGGATATCAGAATTACAAAGAAAGAAAATGTGTATGTATTGAAGACCAGCTGTAGGACAAAGCAAGGGATTTTGTAAATGAAAGGAGGTGAGAAAACTCCAGGTATGACAATCACATATAACCCAATTTTAAAAGAGTTCAGTCTTCTAATGTCTTGGTTATAAGTGAATCGTTGTCATCATCTTTGAACTGCTAAGCTGGAAGGGACCCTATGGATCACAGAGTCCAGCCCCTGTCAAGGAGGCGTGGTGGAGAATTGAACTCCCAACCTGTAGCTTCGCAGCCAGATAAGTATAATTTGGTGCTCAGAATATGAGACAGAATTCCTTTATAGCAGGGCTGAAAAAGCTGACATTTTGCATTAGCAGCCTGCATTACTGTTTGGTACTAAGTTGAATGGTTAATACTACACTTGAGTGCATACTTATGTGTTAGTAAGTCCCACTGGATATGGCGAGACTTAATTCTGAGTAAACTTGAACTGGATTGTGCTGGGAGTTTGGTTGCTTTGCATGTTTTCCCCCATAGTTATTGGATGTTGTGAGTGTAATAAATAAATAATTTTTTCTCTGTAAAAATCACATGCATATTTATCAGTTGTTGACAATAGCATCAAGTGATTCCCTGGATATGTGAATGAGCATCACAGATTAATTACTACAGATAGAATATAAAGTGATGTAAATGCAAACACATGCTTTGCAAAAGAGATAGCCTACACATTTACACATTGGTTAATCCAGGCAGAGGTTGTTATTATTTGTATTGTTTCCATCCTGCCTTGGTGCTAAAAATAGCTTTCTGGTAAAATAATCAGAGTAATAAAAGCTCCAATTGAAAAGGTGTGCCATCACACTTTACCTAAAGAGCAACAAAAGGCAGAACTGACTGCAACTTTGAGAGGAATGCATTCCTTTCCAACTCATCCCTCAAGCAGGTGTCTGCAGGCAGTGGTATTTTCTAAAGCAGTAGTTCCCAACTTTTGTCACTAGTCCTGCTGACCAGGGTTTCTGGGAGTTGTAGTCCAAAAGCACCTGGGTTACCAAGTTTGGAAACCACTCCTAGAGGACTGTAACATCTGGATAAGTTCATAATGAGACTGACAGACCCTCGGATGATTACATCCCAAACAGTTTATGGGATTGAAGGTTAAAACCAGTACTTTAAATTGAGCCTGGGAAACAACTGACAAACAGTATTAGTCTTTCATACTGAATATTATGATATTCTTTCTGTGTAATAGTTAGAAGCCTGGTTGCTGCATTTTAGATAAACTGAAATGTCTGGATGTTCCCCAGGGGATAGACAGATATATAACACGATGTAACACAGTAGTCTAGATGTGATATAACCATAGATGGCTGGTGACTGGAGTTGGGGGGAGAGGAAGCCTTCTGAAATTTTGGAAGCCAGTGTTTAATCTTTGAACCTCCCCGGATGTGATTAAGACATGGGTGACTCCTGCCATGTCAGGTTGAGTCAAGAAAAGATGTAACTGGCACATTAAATTGAGTTTTGCATAGGGTCAAAGATGATGCCAAGACCATGTATGTATTATTCGGAGTGGGGGAGGGGGGAAGAACCCCTTCTAGAACAGCTTGAATCCCATTCCCTGAAACATTTCCTACTGAATGACTGCATCTCTGGGTTGTTAAGAATTGAGTTTCCTTTCATTCAGACTTAACTAGCCCATTGTCAATTCCAGGCAATATTCGAGGATATTGACATTTTCTTTGGTATTATTAGACAGCAAGGAGCAACTGTGTATCACTGCAAAACACTAAATAACTTCTTTAAGCAGCCTTATGCAGATACTGAATAACATGGGGAACCTACCAAGGTGACCAAAATAGTCTTGGTCCCTTGTCCCATTTGAAAGTCTGACTGTAAAAAGTTCCAATAATCAGTCTTATCCAGAAGTGTCTAGAGTTGCGGTGCCACTACCTTGTCAGTAAATTTAGCCAATCATGATAAAAGGTTGGCTATAGTTGGTTAAAATTCAGAAAGATTTCTTTCAAAAAGCTTTAAATACTGCCCACTTTAAACAGGAGGGCACACATCTTATTCCATGTTTACCATTTCCTTTAACCATGGAATTCGTTTCAACTTAGTAGATTTGAACAACTAGGACGAGCAAGGATCTTGGGGTGGTAGCTCTTATTGCTCTAGACTTTCTGCCCACATCCTTGAGATCTGCAAGCTGGAAAGAATCCCACATAACAGGACAAGATGTTGTGCAAGTGACATCTGCCTGCTTTGCCCTACAGTTTGAATTCCAGTCAAAGTGAATCTTAGTCATTTTGTCAGATGCTTTCTAACTTGTTTACAACTGAGTTTGATCCAAGTTCTCCTCTGGTAGTGCTCTACCTGTTATCCCTCCTGCTTCATCTCACTTCACTCCTGTTGAACTAGGGAGATGACACGACTTTCCTAGCAGAGAGGGAGTGCTTAACAGTGATTGTGTCAAACTCCCAGGCTATTTCCATATTCCACAAATCAGTCAGGGCTTTGACAATACCTCCCCAAACTCCCAAGAGTATTTAGGAAACTACAGATCCATTAGGTGCTCAGAAGGATCATTTATTTATTTATTATTATTTTTATTTATTTAACTAGATCAGTTTAAATAGTCCACCACTGTGTGAAGATCAACACTGGCAGCGCATCTGAAACTAGCCAGATGATTATTTGTCCAAGACTGTGGAGTGGCATGTAGACCCTTCACATTCAGATTATTAAATCCACCAGATGATGTTATGAGTGACTAAAGTGTGTGAATTTGAACTTCTTTGTCCAGACAAGGAAGGGGAAGCAGGCTAGGTGGAACCCGGGTCTGTGGTAAAAGGAGCAAACTATACACATGCAAGAAGCATTCCTGCAAGGGCAACCACAGACTGCCCAGGAAATCAGGGTCTGCCTCCTGCTTGCCTATGGTCACCCAGGTTCAGCCAGCCTGCTTCCCCTTTCTTGTCTGGACAAAGAAGTTCAAATTCAGAACTTCCTCCCACGTATGCGGTTTCTTGCTGTTATAGAAGCTTTATCTCTTGCAACTTTTTGCAGATTTGTAACAGGCCCACCATCCCATCTTCCCTTGCAAGTCTCCATCTTCTTTTCAGGCCTGGGGTGCTGGTCTTTCTGGAACCCACACGCTCTGTCACTCATAACAATGAGAATACCAAATTAAGAGTCTGATCTGCCACGTGCATGATGCAAGATACTGAATTGGAGAGGTCCGTGCTTCTTATGGTTGACATGAAATCCTGAGCCAATCCCAGTGGAGTGATCAGAGAGTGAACACTGAACAATAAACCTGGGTTAATTCCACTCTGAACCTGAAATTGTCATGGCAAGCTCAGGAGGGGAGACTGTTGAAGAAGATTCAAGACAAAGTAGGTACGATTTTGTCAGATGGTTTGAAAAGGAATCATGATATACACATAGGTACATATAAATCAGCCCACAGATGCCCAGTAAGTAACACTATATTCCCTGTCATATTACAGTACCACAGATACTAGAGCAATATGGTTCTGTTATGTGCTCCTCTTCATTTTTTTGGAAAATGTTAATCTGTTTTGAAAAGTTGTTTTGATTCTGGTTTGACCTATTTTGGCTCATATTGGTAGGTGGTTTTTTAATGTTATTGTTGGTTGATAAGAAACTGGAGTGGGGTTGTTTAATAACTGAGGAAGTCTTTTGTTGAACTTGGCAGGCTTCAGCAGAGATAATATAGCTGCTTTGGCATGGTGTTGTAGAGAAGAATGACACAAATTAAAACGGCCAGAAAGCCGAGCTTGGCTTGGAAGCAGAGCTTGCATAACAGCTTATGGGCTCACATATGATTCGTTTCTGCTTTTCTTATCTCTCGTTTTGTAATTCTTGTTTTTCTTATATTCAGAATTTTTTTAAAAAAATCTACAGTAACACCAGGTCATAGGAGAGTTGTGTTTGGCATTTTTAAGGATAAGGACGTCATTTTTGTTTGTTTGTTTGTTCACAGTGCAGAGATAACAGTGAAAGCTCTTTTTGGAAATCAGATTAGCAGACCTTTTGTGAATCTTGATTGTAGCTTTACCCCAGGGCACCTTTTGTATTATTTTGGAAAATATTTGCCTGTTTCTTACACTGTTTTCTTAGTCTATTGAATGAGATCAAGACATCATCTTGTTACCAGTTTCAATAAAAAGTTCCTTAAAATTGCATAGGTACTATATATCACTAGTTCACAAAAATCTGCTCCATAATCTTCCCTTTAGTTTCATTCCTGAGCTATTCCTTCAAACAGTTAAGTGTTAAGCATAGTAGATGATAAGGAAGTAGAAGGAGATATGGAATGCAAGACACCCTAATATACTGTACAGTGCTGGTAGGTGTGATTAAGAGTCAGCCTCGTTGATAGGTTTCTATATTCTACAGAAGCATAGAAAACCCTCGCGGAGTGTGCCCGCACAGAATTCAACTTCCCAGGAACGTACACTTTTCATTTTTTTAAAAGGGTATGTTCTTAGGCTTTGTAAGTTATGTATGAGGGTTATGCCCCTGCTGAAAACAAGTAAAGAATTTGCTAAGTAAGACTATCAAAAGATGGGGATGAGGCTTCAGTATGCTTGCATATCATTTTGCCCTTCTGAATTAGTACCAAAACAAGAACAAATTGTGCAAAATGGGAAATGGTGCAAGAAGCCATCTCTGTCTTACACTGCCCATAGAATCATGCACAACCATTTATTGTGAACTGGCAGTCTGTGCTCATGAATTCTTCCTAATTAAATTTTTGGCAGTGGATAGATTTTGGGAGGGAGGCTTACTCACTTAGGCATAAATCTTTTAAAATGAACTGAATCCTACATGCCTTGGGAGAAGGGTGGGAGACAGATGAAATGAATAAGTAAAATAAAGAAAGAGGACCTTCATTCCAATATGTGAGCAGGCATCTTGTTATGAACTTGCTTTGTTTTTTTGTAGATATTCTCAGTGTTAGGTTGAATCTAGAAATTCTATTTCTAGATTAGACATCACCTTGCCGACAAAGGTCCGCATAGTCAAAGCTATGGTTTTTCCAGTAGTGATGTATGGAAGTGAGAGCTGGACCATAAAGAAGGCTGACCGCCGAAGAATTGATGCTTTTGAATTGTGGTGCTGGAGGAGACTCTTGAGAGTCCCCTGGACTGCAAAGAGAACAAACCTATCCATTCTGAAGGAAATCAACCCTGAGTGCTCACTGGAAGGACAGATCCTGAAGCTGAGGCTCCAATACTTTGGCCATCTCATGAGAAGAGAAGACTCCCTGGAAAAGACCCTGATGTTGGGAAAGTGTGAGGGCAAGAGGAGAAGGGGACGACAGAGGACGAGATGGTTGGACAGTGTCATCGAAGCTACCAACATGAATTTGACCGAACTCCGGGAGGCAGTGGAAGACAGGAGGGCCTGGCGTGCTCTGGTCCATGGGGTCACGAAGAGTCGGACACAACTAAACGACTAAACAACAACAACAAAGAAATTCTATGGTGTAAATAGTCCTGCTCAGCTCTTGCAAACTCAAGCCTGTGGTTTCCTTTAGGGAGTCAACCCGTCTCATATTTTGTCTTCCTCTTTTCTTGCTGCCTTTCACCTTTCCCAGCATTATTGCCTTCTCATGATGTGCCCAAAGTAGGACAGCCTCAGTTTCAACATTTTTGCCTCCAGAGATAGTTCAGTCTTGATTTGATCTAGGACCCACTTGTTTGTCTTTCTGACAGTTCATGGTATCCACAAAGCTCTCCTCCAGCACCATATTTCAAACAAATAATTTTTTTTCTTGTCATCTTTCTTTATTGTCCAGCTTTCATACCCCATACATCATGGTCAGAAATGCAAAAGTGTGGATGATCTTGGTCAAAAGGTAACGTCTGGCTGTCAGTGGGAGTCTTTTGGGCTGTGCTTACCCATAACACAGCCCTATTAAACACCATGGAATTTACTTTAAATATTTGTTATTGATTTAAAGCAGTGTTTCCCAATAATATTTATAAAACACACAATGAATATTTTATACACCACAAATGTTCAGTGCGATCCTTGAGCTTGTTTTGAGGTATATATACAGCTTTTTGAAATCAGGTTCAACTGATGTATGATACAGTCTTAAATCTGGAATTGCAATCAGCTTATTTTTTTTAATAAAGTTATAAGAAAAGAAAGCTGTCTCCACAAGCTCTGCACTTGCAAATGGCAACAGAAACTTAAGCACCTTATCAGAATGCTGTTCATATTCTCTGCTGATATCTGCCCAAAGGTTCATAAGGGATTTTTTAAAATTCAGCTTTTAAAGTAGTATCAGTTGAAAGTTTGATCAACTTCTCTTTTCCTTGATTGATAATCTGGCAGTTTGGAAGTATTATTTTTCAAAGGGTTTTGCAATACAGTTGTTCTCTTCTCCAGGTTTTGAGAAGTTCTTCTTGAAATGTGGTTTTCGTGTCTAGTTGTTTTCTCACTCATTTCCTGGGAGAACTGTAGCTTGCTGTCATTAGTAAATTGTGTAACATTTCAGATACCTCAGGTTGGCCTTTTTCAATACATGACCTCCAAAAATCTAATTTTTTAGATTCAATTTTGTCTGAAACTTTGAAGAATGTTATCAAACTATTCTGAAGTGCCAAATTTAGACTGTTTATTTGTAGAAAAGTATCTGATAAGTATGCAAGAGCCTGAGGCCAATCACAGTTGTGTAACCTTGAAGCAAGTTGGAAAGGATGGTCTTCCAAAAAACCTGGACCTCTTGTCTAAGTTCGAACAGCTGGGTAAGGACTTTATTTTGAGAGAGCTACCTTACTTCTATATGAAGGAGTAGGTTAGAATGAAAACTCATCATCTGTTCACACAGTGCTTTGAAAATCCTTGAGTTTGTGGACTTTGACTTTATAAAATTAACCAGTTCAACAGTTTCATCAAGAATGACTGGTACGTAGTTCACCAGGGAGGTGTTATGCTTTGCCTGTGGATACAGCAGTAACTCCTGGTTATATTGGGAGTTACCTTCATGACACGACCACGAAGACCAGAGTAAAACTGACATAGACTTGCTCCCATCAATGTATAGCCTACAACAATTAAAATGTCATTTTCTTTGAAATAACAATCAATACCATTAAATATATGCTCAGCTCTTGTGCAGTTTGACAGAGGATGACAAAGCGAAGGTTTTCTTCAATGTCATTGCCTTTCAAATACCTCACAATAACAAGCAAAACAACAAAATAAGCAGTATGCGTGCTTTCATCAACTTGAATAGCAAAGAATTTACTATTGTTAATTCTACCTATTACAGTTGCCTCAATAGTGACAGACATATCCTGAATTCTTCGAGATATTGTATTGTTCGAAAGAGATAGTGTTCATTTTCCTCACATGTTCTTCTCCAAGCATACATGGAATGGCATCTTTTACACAAGGAGAAATTAAATTCTCAAGTACTGTATATATATATTTATTTATTTATTTACAAGATTTTTTAGCTGCGCCATTACCAGTGGTCTCTGAGCAACGTACAACAATATTAAAACTTTAAAAACATTAAAACCATTAAAAATAGGCAATATTATAATAATACCCTATATTAAAAGCAGTCATTAAAACATTAATATTAATAAATCCTGCTGCTCATATGGCCAGCTAAAAAATACTATTTAATTAAAATGCTGGCTAAACAGAAAGGTCTTTGCCTGGCGCCGGAAAGCCAAAAAGTGTTGGAGCCAGGCGGATCTCTATAGGGAGGGCGTTCCAAAGTTGGGGGGGGGGGGCAACAGCCAAGAAGGCCCTATTTCGACATGCCATCCCCCTCACCTCTTTCAGGGATGGCACCTTCAGAAGGGCCTCCTGGCCTGATCTTAGAGGATGGGCAGGCTTGTATGGAAGAAGGCGGTCCTTTAGGTAACCAGGTCCTAAGCTGTTTAGGGCTTTATATGTCAAAGTAAGCACTTTGAATTGGGCCCGAGCAGCAACTGGTAGCCAGTGTAAATTTTTCAGAACCGGCATGATATGAGTCAGTGCGGCGGCACCACTTACCAGCCGCGCAGCCCTGTTCTGTGTCAGTTGCAGTCGCCGGACCATCTTCAAAGGCTGCCCCACGTGTAGCGCATTGCAGTAGTCCAGTCTGGTTGTTACCAGTGCATGTGTGACTGTTGCCAAGCTCCGCTCATCCAGGTAAGGGTGAAATTGATATATTCTCCGCAGCTGTAAGATAGTGTGATTCTTGTGGCATTTAGCAATATGAAAACTAACACAATAGGAAGCTTCAAATGCACCTTCATTATCTTTGTTAACTTACAACAAGAACAATGTCATATTTTGCTGTTTCACTAGGCGGTGAAAAAAACTGCATTCCTTCTTTGCATAGCTGGCATATTTTGTTTGTTAAATGCCACATGAGTAAATAAGGTTTTGAGCTGCCATTGGATAATACAGTACTTCCTCATGCACTACACAGTGGTGCTTAGGACAGTCCTCATCTCCTATATACAAAAATCCATGCTTCCTGTATTCATCACAGTATTCTCCCTTTTTACTTGTTCAAAGAACGGAAGACTGTGCCTTTTCACTGTTTTGCACTAAAGTGTTAAATGTGTCCTGAGAAATACTTGGTGACTGATCAACATTCACATTATATTTCAGTTTTTTTTATTGTGCTGGTTTTCAACCACTCATCTATATCAGATAAATTAATTTTTCAAGTTGTGTATTAACACTTAAAATGATGGCAAAAAGAAGAGACATTAAGACCCAGAAGAACTCACTAATTAAACACTGCACACAAGACTGATTGAGGTGCCCGTTTATACATACACCAGTACTAGTGCGACAGCACTCGAATATTCATAAACTGGTGGAGAGTGAAAGTTGAGCCTGTGAGGGGTGCACCACTGAGCATGTGCACTGTAGTGGCATGTCTGCAACACATTGTTTAGGGAGGGATTCCTCACCATTCGCCAAACTAACGAAGTGGGGGAATGAGGCTTTTCTTCAGGTTAAATAACAAAGAAAACCCACTCAGCCACTTGTCATAAAATTCAATTAGTTTCACAATTTTGACTTGTATCTTGTCTTACTCTGTTGACATATGTGCCTTTTCCCACCATTATTAATTTTTTTTGTGTACTCCTAAATGTCCTGGTTTGTACCTCTGGGGGTTCTTGTACCCTACGCTGGGAATCACTGATTTAAAGCATTTACTGTATAACCCATCTTATATCTCAGAATCAAACAATTTAAATTCAAACAGTTTAAAACACAAAATTAGAAGATTAAAACATTAAAATGATGTGCAAGCCATGATCCTCACCCTCCCTCTAATACATAAATATAAATTATCTTTTTAGCATGAACTTGTAAACATTAACAAGGACAAGAAAAGAGATGCACATTTCCAATTTTTTTCCCTTATGTTTATATTTTGTTGTTGTTGTTTAGTCGTTTAGTCGTGTCCGACTCTTCGTGACCCCATGGACCAGAGCACGCCAGGCCCTCCTGTCTTCCACTGCCTCCCGGAGTTGGGTCAAATTCATGTTGGTCGCTTCCATGACACTGTCCAACCATCTCATCCTCTGTCGTCCCCTTCTCCTCTTGCCTTCACACTTTCCCAACATCAGGGTCTTTTCCAGGGAGTCTTCTCTTCTCATGAGATGGCCAAAGTATTGGAGCCTCAGCTTCGGGATCTGACCTTCCAGTGAACACTCAGGGTTGATTTCCTTCAAAATGGATAGGTTTGTTCTCCTTGCAGTCCAGGGGACTCTCAAGAGTCTCCTCCAGCACCACAATTCAAAAGCATCAATTCTTCGGCGCTCAGCCTTCTTTATGGTCCAGCTCTCACTTCCATACATCACTACTGGAAAAACCATAGCTTTGACTATGCGGACCTTTGTCGGCAAGGTGATGTCTCTGCTTTTTAAGATGCTGTCTAGGTTTCTCATCGCTTTCCTCCCAAGAAGCAGGCGTCTTTTAATTTCGTGGCTGCTGTCACCATCTGCAGTGATCGTGGAGCCCAGGAAGGTTTATATAAATAGATTCAAAGTTAAGAATGCTGCAGAATACACTTGTTTTTTCAAGACTTGAGTTATATATAAAACATTGGCTTAGTGTGAAAGGTTTTTTTTTGTATTTACTAGGTAAACTTTGTCATAGGTTTGCCATACTTCTGTAGTCACCAAATATTATGCCAGTTTGCCACTGACTTCACATGTAGAATCTATAGAAGGAAGGCTGCTGAGTTTTTGTCAATAACTATCAGCCTATCTGTAAGGGTCAGAGTGGCAAATTACAGTTCCTTACCACAAGCGTGTAGCATAGGTATATAATATTTCCATATTAGTGATCATTAACTAAAGTTAGGAGATAGTAACTTGTTCAATCAACCCTGAGTGCTCACTGGAAGGACAGATCCTGAAGCTGAGGCTCCAATACTTTGGCCATCTCATGAGAAGAGAAGACTCCCTGGAAAAGACCCTGATGTTGGGAAAGTGTGAAGGCAAGAGGAGAAGGGGACGACAGAGGACGAGATGGTTGGACAGTGTCATCAAAGCTACGAACATCAATCTGACCAAACTCCGGGAGGCAGTGGAAGACAGGAGGGCCTGGAGTGCTCTGGTCCATGGGGTCACGAAGAGTCGGACACGACTTAACGACTAAACAACAAAAAACTTGTTCAAGATTATCAGGTAAGATAATATCATAGTTAAGTTGCAATTTGAACTCGGTTCTGTTATAACATTGGCCAGATAATTTGGTTGATATTGTGTCTGGTTTTTTAGAGCTGTATTGCAAAGTTGGGATATACATGCGGTCTTTCTATTCTACCAGGTACAGTCCCAGAAACAGAAAGTAAAATGTAAGATAAAGTTACCCATACAAATATCAAGCTCTATTCATCTTTGTAGATTTCACTGTGCATACTCTACAGCACAGTGTGGTAAGCCAGTATGGTGTAGCTGCTGGAGGGGTATGACTGAAACAATTGCTGCATATAACCTATTATTTGACTGAAAGTACGTTAGTGGTGGAGAAACCTGATTTAGGCAGCCTTTCCTGTTTGAGAAAACAGTCCTCAAAGGAATCAAATGCTTAAGACCAATTATAGTACAAAATAAACTAATATGAAAATTAGTTAATGTGAGAAAAACTCTTGTAAACTCAGACGCTTTCAGCAAGTAAGGAATTTCCCATTATAATCAAAAACTATCTATAATTTCTCTTTCTGCCCTAGATACCCATTCGGCTATGATACTTGCTGGGTGACTTTAGATGACCACCATCTCTCACCCTAATCTAATTTAACAGGGTTATTGTGGGGATAAAATATGATAGAGAATGCACATATATTGCCTTGAGTACTGGACTGAGGAAAGATGAAATATCATTTTAATAACGATAGTGATAATTATAATGTATTGATTTTCCATTCAAATCTTCAGTGCATATTGATGTGAGGAAATGTTGTGTATGTTCAGATAAGTGCACATAGTCTGCAGATTTGCAACATGTAAATTAGATATATGTCAACACTGACCTTTAGGAAATACCTAGTATATATAAATGCTGCAACGAGTTTAAAAAGCTTATCTTAGCTCATTTATCTTCTTTGATATATTGAGTCAAACTTCAGTAAAATTGAGAAATGCAAATTTCAATATAATTCTAGGTATGCTCACATTAGATAGGTTGAGTAAGAATACACATCGTCTTTGTAATTAAAATGCAAAGGCTCCAGTATACATTTCATTAATTTTAAGAACAGAAAGGAACTTTACAGACTTCTGTGTATGAAATCACTAACTAAGGAGAAATGCTACAGAATTGCCCTTGATAGAGCACTTGTGGTAATTAATCAAAGATAGAATAGCTTTCCACATGTGGAGTACTGATCTGCTTAAGAGCTACTTTCATGTTCTGAATGTAGCATTGAACTTTTTAAATACAGTTCTGCTGTCAGGGCATATTCACAGCACAGGATTTGCATTCTCCTTTCTTGCATGAACAGACATTTTTATAGCTAATTTCTAAGCTCCAGTCTCAGTGGGTGATTTTGGTCTACTTCTCATTAGTATATATAGCAATGATATTGTGCTGTTAGAAATTCTGGGAGACGGAAAGAAAGGAAGATCACTACACAGCTGTGGATTTTTTAGGCATGGATGATTTTACAGTAAAATACAGTCAAGTGAGTGTCTATAAGTGGCTTTGAATAGCTATCTTTCCAGTGCTTTAACCAAACAATTTCCGGTCCATGAATAAAATCAAGACTTTGCAAGGTTGTTTAGTCTGGGCATTTGGGAGTTTGGAGTAGCTAATGTGTTCCAGAAGGTTAACCACTAAGAACTCCCTTGTCTGGACAGTTTCCTACCTCCCCCCAACACTTTTTTTCCAGATGGGTTGCAACTCATACAGATCCCTCCCAGACAGGTAGCACAAGTCTTTGGTCCTCTTTTGCATAACATGAAAGAGACCCATCTTTGGCAATGCAGAAGCTTGAGCATATATATTTCATGTCTGTACCATTACCTGGAAGGGAATAAAAGAGACTGACTGTTTCATAGTTCTGATTTATTTTCACATCATAAAGACATTATATGGCTCCTAGTATTTGGAAAGCTCATTTTTGTTCCCATAAAATGTTAATCTGCAGGGCACAAATATATATAGTTCACACTGTTGAGAAAGGATGGAGGTATAACTTTTTAGCCAATGAAGTAAAGTGCAAAATTTCTTTGCCAGATGAAAAAAAGCAATTTGCACATAAGAAGGAATAACTGATACCAGTGCCTCTGAAGTCTTGCAATGGGATTCTGAGTATATCTACTCAAAAGCAAGTCCTAATGTGTTTGTTGGTGATTGCTCTCAAGTTAGTGGGTCTCCATAAATGGTACTACTGAACCTACATTTATGCACAATGTTAATTCTCTGCTCATTTTTTGTGAAACTAAGAATTTATTTATTTGCTGGCTAGATAGCTCGGTCAGTTGGAGCAGCAGTACAATTTCCCACTGTCTCTTACAGGAGAGGAGCCAGCCTGTGCACCTTGGAAAGCTGCAGAGTTGTAGAGTGTCCCTGAAGGAAGGGAGGGATAAACCACATCTGAATACTGCCCATCTAGGAAACCCTGAGAAGGGTAGCGATAAGTTGGAATTTGACATGACATATAATTAATAACATTTAGCAAACCACCCAGTTGAGCTTCGAGTTCCTAATCAAGTGTGTGAGAAGAGAATGTCAGTTATAGCCACAAGTGGTGGTTCCTCATTTGGCTTGTATGTTTCTGAACACCAATTTCCCTGGTACACTTTTTATTAACCTCATTTCTATACTTCCAAAGTTTTTTTTTTCTTTTGTTTGTCGTGGTTTTGTAGTTATTGCTGCACATTATGTAGTGAGTATAGCATAACATTACAGGGAATATTTATACTTTAAATAAAAGATTCATTTTCTGGTTTATGTGGCATTGTTTCTTGGTCTCTTGTGATTTTCTTAGAGTGTTTCAGATGAATAAATAACAGTGGGCTCCATTGTCACTTAGCTAGAGCAGTGATGTTTTAATGTTACAAGTTTCAAAACTTTCAAAACACACTAATTTTATTTTCAAGATGAAGTCCATATTTTATGGTATGTCAGTGCCATTGTCTTGTTATTTATTTTTCCATAAAATAATATGCATTGGACTCAGAACTGAGAGTATTGCACTTTGTGCAATTAGAGCCCTATTCAGGGATCATGTATTGAGTTAGCCTTTCCACATGTAGAAGGAAGCCCTGTACTTTTGCCCACTTTATCTGCAGTTCCATTGCCCTCCAACATATGGAAAGCAGTGTGTCTAAAGAGAAAGAAGGGGGCTCTCCTTATGAGTTCAGACCCTAGAAAATCAGGCTCCTAACTCACATGAAAAGCTTCCACAGATAGCACATGCTCTTCCTCTGGAGAGTAGGTGCCCACTACTTGTAGGAGGGCAACAGAAGTGGCAGCAAGGGGAGTGGAACTTCATCAAATTAACTAGTTTGAATTAAAAATTGGCAGATTCTAAAATTAATTCTAGTTAAAGTTAAATATTTTTGCTTTTTAACTAGTTAAAAAGTAGATTTCAAAAAAGAACAACTAGTTAAAATGTATGTGAACCACAATGAATTGCACTTTTAAAAAATCACATTAATGAGTTATTTTCCATAGTCCAAAGAAGTATACCCATTTACTTGGAAAACATTCTGCTTTACTTGAAAATAAGGTTATACAGTTTTCAGAATAACAATTTACTAATAGGTATGTGTGATCCTTTTTGCTTTCTTCTGTTGAAGTACTTTGTAACAGAAAGATTAGAATAACCGAAGCGAAGATATTCGTATATACTTGACAAATGAAAGGTGTTTCCACAGAAAACCTCTGTTAAATTTTATTGCTCAAAAGGAACCAAAAAGGAATGCGAAATTCACCAGAAAAAGAAACAATTAAAGCATATGAAAATAGAAATTAGACTGAAATTAAAATATTAGTTTCAATGGGAAAATGTTCACTGGTATAGCTGAAACTATTTAAACATGCTTAGTGAACTTAAGGAAAAGCTGCATTTCAAATTTTACATATTTTTCATACTGTCTTGCAAAACTGAGCCTCTACAATTACTCAACATTGGATTAAATCTTGCTGTGCAGTTCCACGTGTGCAAGAGGAATAATGTCAGTAGTGGCAGCTACTGATTGAAGGCTTGCTTTGGTGATTTTGAGTGTGCATGCAACTTCATTGATAAATAGCTTTTTCACATTAAGTTTCATTTCACATGTTTCTTGTAGATGAGAAGTAATGCTCAAAGTTTTAGGTTCTGGGCTATTGGTTGTGATCTTGATTTAAACTGGAAAGAGTCATTCTAAGCATCTGCTGCAGGCTGTAGAAATTTCCAGCATGGAGTCTGATGTAATATAACATATTTTTGTATTTATTGCTCAGTGTATTTGTATGGTGAGCAGAGATGGACACAAGCCAGCACAATGGTGGTTCATGATGGTTCATGGTTCGTCGGTATTCGTGAATAGAGATGGGGGTATTCGTATTCATATACCCCTATCTCTATTCATGAACCATGCAGATTTTTTTTTAAAGCACCGATTTGTGTTCATTCAGTTTGGGCCTATCTCTAAATGAAGGGGGGCTTTCTGTGTAGCTACACAGAAATACCTCCTTCATGGGTTTCCCATCCTGTGCCTCCCTTCATGGTCCCCAGCGCCTACTTTACTTGCTCCAGGCTTCCTCTTCTCCTCTGCCACTGCCATGCCGCCCAGCTGAGTAGGGCAGTAGGCTGTCTGGGGCCTGCTTCCTGTCCCAATGCCTCCTCGGAGGCTTAGGGTATTGTGGGAAGTTTAGTTTTTTGAGGTTCCCTATATATAGCCCAATGGGCAACAAAACTAGCACCATTTGAAATATAAAAGAGTTTTCATCACAAAATCCTGTTGGCATGAATGTATGATATAAAGTTGTAAATTAATTTTGATTTTTTTTAAAAAAATAAAACTATACTTTAAAAAGTTAGGTTTCTAGAACAATGAAAAGTGGATTCCTGGGGGGGGGGGAGAGGGAAACTACTATTTAATTGCTGTGACTGGTGGACATTATACAGTATGGTACTGTAGTTAAGTAAAACCATTTGCTTTGGATTTGTGCTTTGCTTTCAGTCTATTGTGCTCTTAGCGTATGAACTTTAATTGGCTTTCTTGGAGTTGGATATAATTTTGGGTGGAATGAGCTGAAAAGGCATATTTGCAATAAAGTCTTGGGCACTCTGTTGAAATCAGAAGAAATTGAGGAACTCCTAGCTTAGTGGCAGAGTAGAGCAAATGCTGAAGGTGCTTTCATACAGCAGCCTAACATTCTGTCTGGGGTAACTCCAGTTAAAGATTGTGGTAGCAGGTGATATAAAAGACCTCTGTGGGAGAGTTGGTGCTATTCAAAACAGAGAGTACTGAGCTAGATTGGCAAACGAATCAAACAACAGAAAGTGGTTTCTTATATTCAGAGAGTACCATTTTCGTCTTCATATTTTCAACGTCGATTTTTTTCCACATTGTAATTGTCCTCTTCAAGTGGGAAAGATTCACAGCTGAGGTAACCTTTCTCACTTTCCCACTTTTGGCAGAATTTCAGAATTAACAGGATTAAATTGTGCGAGTTCCATAATATGCGGTAACATTCAACTCCTGATTTAATAGTTAGCAAAACTGTGTATCTACTTACTCAATATGCATAGCTAATGAAATCATAAATTCAGTGTCACTCACGAAATATAAGATCTCCATCTTGATTGTCAGCAGAGAATTCAGTTACTGTGTTACCATCTGTGAAAAATAACTTTTACTAGTGCCTGCAGGTTGTCTTTTTATTACACATGCCATCTGGCCTATTACTGATGTGAATCCTGAATCTTTGAAATGCTTTGGTTCATTGTTCCACTGTTCCTGTTTTGCTACATAAAACTGAAAAAAGACTTTCATGAATACTCCTGAACAAGTGTGGTTTAAATGAATTACCTATGTGTTGTATATTAAAGGCTGGTAGTTCTGGGAATCTGCCAAGAACAAGCAAGAGGATGATCTCAGCTTAATCTTGCAAAGTTGGTATTTATGTTAGAATTCAAAATCTTACCTAGTAGAATTGGACTAATGATTATTAAACAAGGAGATACCATTGGCATTTTGAAACATGAAATGTTTAGTGGGGAAGGGGGCTTAAAGAACATTTAATAGAATTTCCCACCAGAGGAATCACACCATTGAATGCAAACTGACTTACTAAGATAGAAGATCTAAATACGTAGTGTCCTATAAAACATGGACACTTCTTCAATTAAGAACAGTATTCTTTCCCCTTTTCTTTCAGGCATATCCCCATTTTCTCTGATGCTGTCTTCTGTCTGTAATAATACAGACAGAGGCACGCAATATCAGAAGGAGGAACATAAACTACTATTTAATTGTTTATCTATCTATCTATCTATCTATCTATCTATCTATCTATCTATCTATCTATCTATCTATCTATCTATCTATCTATCTATCTATCTATCTATCTATCTATCTATCTATCTATCTATCTATCTAGTGGCAAACCACTACTCTGGGCAGTTTACAAAAGATAATACAGTATAGCACAGAATTCAACCCAAAATAACACAAAAATAACAAAACGACACCATAAGCGTAAAGTAATATAACATAACCCCCACACAGATAGTGACAGCAAATCAGTTAAAAATTACACAGAAAGGGTCAGGAAGTCTTTCATTTGGGGAGGATTGAGCCCAACACATACATATAGCATCAGGAGCAAAATGATAGTTGCAGATTTTTTTCCAGCCATACCTGGAGCTATATCTAGGACCTTCAACAGGAGGTGCATGTACTCTGTTACTGAGCTCCAACCCCTCCTTCTGAAATCTACTGTAACTATCTAAACAAGTCATTTGGAATTAAAGAAAACCCCTGTCTTTGTTTGTACAAATTTGAAGGGAGTCAGCCTGACTGAGGTGCCGCAACAACAAAAAAGAAGCCTTGCTCCTTGTAACTTTCAACATAATTTCAGAAAGCGTTGTCCTTGCAGAAGAAGAAACGAAGACTAGGCAAAGAGATAACTTTAATTTGATCAATTTCTCTCTTATGGTGGGACTGCAGAAACGTTTTACTTATATACTTTCTGTAACTTGAAAGTTAATAGAAGCCTATCATAATAATTGTGTGCCACTAAGTCAATTCTGACTTATGGTGACCCTTTTCAGGGTTTTTTAGGAAGAGAATACTCAGAAGTGGTTTCCCATTCCCTTCTCCTGGGATTGTGCAGCTTGCTCAAGGCCACACAGGCTGGCTGTTCTAGGGGGAATCGAACTCCCAGCCTTTGGGTCCGCAGCCAGATACGTAACTCTCTGAGCTATCCAGCAATAGTTGAATAACAACAATAACAAAAAAGATTATTCTGAGTAAAAATAGCTCAAGTTACTGAAAGCATTGTTTTAATTTTCTCAATAATATGAACAGCTAAGTAAGGGGTGGCAACAGGAACTGGCACTATTAAACATCTGCCAGCCAATTCCCTCACCAGGACCTATCCTCTAAAACATGCTGGCTGTCCTGTTGCTCCTCTGCGCTATTGCTTGTTGTCTTCTCATTCCAGATGAGTAACTGGTGGGGGATTTGGTGAAATGCTGTTCATTAAATTTTTTAGTCTCCTCAAGATAGGCTGTTTCAACAGAGTGAGACACCTTGTAGATAGTTTGTTTCCTCCAAGCAAGATTTCTTGTTTCCAGCACAAGAATGAGACAAAGTGCATTTTTCTTTGAGGTTTTTGAAATTTTCGTAGGACGTCTCTGTGCTCAGTGAGTATTTTCTACTTTTGTGAAGCAAAGCACACATAGAGAGCAAGCAAAGAAGGGCTGGTTGGTTGATTGATCAAAAAGACACAGACTACCCATGCAACACTTCTTACTTTTGAAAGTTCATGCAATAGGACTGCAGCTGTTGCATTATTATCCAGTTTGTACAAAACTAATTCACACAAGTAAAAGAGCTCTTTTCAAAAGTGTCAGAAAATATCTTACTCTTTTGTAGGTAAAGATAAACATTCTGTGGCTTCTTTTTCTTGTGTGAGAGATGAGAGAAGTAAGAATTTACATCCCTGGGGAACAGAGACAAGAGGGAACTGGTGAAGGAGAGCCTTCTACTCATCTTGCGTTCTTCTGAATGACTGTGTTGGTTGGACCCAATAAGTGGGAGCACAAGAGAGTCGGTGACAGTGACTGTGAGGAGCAGGGGTCTCTAAATATTTTGTCTCATGCACCTCTCAAAAGCAGGAGCTGGCCCGAGGTAACTTTTCCACTCCCCAAATATGTGGACTGATTATCTGTTGCTGGGTATGTATTAAAATATGCATTGTCTAGACAAATATGCTTCAGGGTAGCTCATTGGACCCTTTTTTTTTGTTTTGTTTTAAAAGCTGCTCTGAATTCATGCAGTGGTTAGAAACGAGAGGCAGTGGGAAGTAGGTGCAAATAAATCTTTAGTTTGATGTGTCTTTATGATCACATGGAAAGTGATTTATAGTAAGAAAAAGAGTAAGGTAGGAGCAGGAAATCTTTGGCCCTTGATATGTTTGGACTTCAGTTCCCAACATCTCTAATGGCAATTGGAGTCTAAGACTTCTGGAGGACCAAAAGCTTCTCCTCATGGCTGAATGAGATCTTCTGTTCCTATTATTGCCATTGTTTCCCCAATTAAGCAAACCCAAATGCTTTTCCAAGCAGAACACAGCTGTCAGTTTGTCTTTAGACAGAATTGCTCACGTATATTTTAAATTTATGTTTTAAAACAAGCCGTATCCATGTTAAAAACCTGCTTTCCAATATGTAGCTGGCCAAAATCCAGTTGAGAAAAATTGTGTGGGTAATGACATTTGCATTGCGGTTTTTCTCTTCCAGCAGACTGTTTTGTGTGAGAGTGGTTAAGTCCCTGAATGCACAACCATTGTGCAACTGATTGTACGGAGAGCCTCCAAGAGAGTGGGAGAAATGTTTGTGTAGTTGCATAAAGAAGTAGGATTCTGGCCTGGTTGTTCTGGTGCTTTGTTTATTATAGGAATACTTATATCCACTTCCATGTTTGAAATCGGAAAATGTCAGTGAAGTTGCCAGCACACTTATCCTTCCTGCCCCAAGGTAATTTGACAATGGTACATGGACAGTAATACTTGACATAAACAAAGTCGTCAACTTTTTCATAGCTTCAAGTAAACAAATAATTTATTAATACATTCACACCTTATTGTTAAAGTCACAGCTAGAGAAACTAGCTTTGGAAAAACTCACAGTCTAGTTCTGACTGTACTAATGTAGTAAATGCACTAGTTCTAAATGTACATTGAATCAAATTGAATGAAATTTAGTCTAGCTTACTAAATAGGGTACTTAGGAGGGCAGGCTTGATCAGCCTGGAATCGTCTATCCCTCTTTATAAATCACTCTTGCAGTTAGTTTAACTCATATTTGTCACCCTTCCTACCACATTTAGTTTATGTCAAGTAAAAAGTTCATTAAAAATGAGCTCAGTGAAATGAAAGCTGGCTGGTCAGGGATCAAAGTAAAGTGAATGAGACAATTATGCCAGGATGTCTACAGTTTTTGAGACTCTCCCCATTAATACCGCCAATGTTCTCATTTTGGCAGCAAATACAACCATGCATTCTGAGTCAAGATGAGAGAGAGAGAGGGAGAGAATTCAAGTTTTCAATTTGGCACAATGACAGACACAGAAATTACTGGATGGTGAATGACGCTTCCTGCTGAGCACAGTGTTGTATCACATTTCCAAAGATCTACTTGCAATGGATTGAATTGTGCTCTTGGGAGAAGGTATAAATTAAATACTGGTCTATTCCAATTTTATACTGTTCTGCTCCTTGGAGCTAAATTCTAACAACACCCTAATGTCTATGTAAACGTCCATACAAGATGGCTTAATTCATGCTATTTACATTTGGACAATTAAGTTGAAGGTGAGACAACCCATTTCTATGTGGTAGAAAAGTATCCATTTAATAAAATTCAGCCTGGAATCCTGTGGACATGTGCATTGGAATAAGACTTGCTGAACACTGTGGCCTAAATCCAGTTATCTAGTCCCAACTAGAGTAGACCTATTGGCTGAAGTCCTCTTATGCAACTCCTGTGTTAGCAACAGCATCAACAAATCACCACTGGTTAATGGCAGCTTTGTCACTTTGTGTACAAGTCATGCCAATCCCAGAATCCCCAAAGGAATAATTTAACTTTTGCTTTGCCACCACTGATGACACCATCACTGTTGTGTACGCAGAGCTGCGCAACAGGATTTCAGCCACTTAATCAATTTTCAAATGGTGAGTCAATAAGTATGCACATCTATTGATTCAGTATATCCGCTTTAGTTGAGGATTACCAATGGATTTCAGGCATAGGCAGGCAGGCACAAGACCTAGCTGCACAAATTTCTTTAGGATACTAAATGGTAAAAATGTTTTTCCAGCATCTTAGATCAAACATATACGTAAATATAACTAAAATACAAATTTAAAATGAACATAAATGGGAAGAAACCTTCATAATTTTGAAATCTATAAAAATGTTTTACTAGGAAAAAACACTTTATAGTTGTAAAATACTGGTTCTCAGCGAAAGAAATTTCTTAATTTCTCAATTTCAGTTCAGCTTTTGATTAAAAAAAAAACCCACATAGAATTTATTTATTTATTTATTTATTTATTAGATTTTTATCCCGCCCTTCTAGACTATGTCTACTCAGGGCGGCTCACAATAAAATTATTCATAAAACAATTAAAACCATGAATTAAATCGACAATGTTAGTATTGATCAAGATGGAAAATAGAACAAAAGACTAAGTAAAAGTAAGAGTCAGGTATTGACAGGAGGGAAGGCCTGCCTAAAGAACCAAGTCTTTAATTGGCTCTTAAAAACACCCATCGAGGGTGCCAGGCAGATCTCTGATGGCAAGCTGTTCCAAAGCCGAGGGGCCACTGCCGAGAAGGCCTGGTTTCTTGTTCTTTCTTTCCGGACCTCTCTCGGCGTTAGAATGGTTTAAGGAAAGGGCTCTCTTTCTAGGGGAATGGGTTCCATTAGATGACTCTAGTGTTTCCTTTTTTGTATCTAAATCTTAGCAATTCTGCAGTTCAGAATCAGATATTAGAGTGAGCCCTTAATTAGAGCTGAAAGCACATTAATGTTGCAGAGAGGTGACGAATGCAGTCTTTTAGGGTTTATGAAATCAGACTTCAAAGGTATCCTGTCCTTAGTCCTAAAGACCAATCACCAAATAAAGCAAACTAGTTTACGTAATCTCAAAACTGAGAGTATATCCTGCTGTGACACTCAGTTAAGAATTTCCCTCTTCCAGACATGGGCTATCTCTAACATCTATTTCTGGCTGTAGTAGATAATTGCTGAAAATCAAGGTCCTGAAGATGATTTGGTTTTTGAAATGCATGATTTCTCAGCTGTAAATTCTCACTGCAGAAAGACAGACTGTGGTTATGGTGTTGTGAAAGATGTGCACAGTACATGTAGATATTCTTCTTTTAAATACTCCTATAGGTGTTTCAAGACAAAGTGCTATAAATTTTGAAGCTGACCCTGATCATACCTGGTAATTTTAAGAAGAACTGGGGGCTAGTTGTCAGCTGTTTTTCTAATAGTTTCCAGGCCATGAATAGTTGTGTGACAGTTAGAAATTCAGCAGTGAAGCATATTTTCACTTGTAAATGGAATGTTTGTTTAATTGCTGCTCATAGTGGCTCTGTTACCCTGACAAAAAGAACCTGTCAAACATTAAATAACAATTCTGTGTGCTCAAGTTTTCATATAGAGATTTCTTAACTACTTCTTCGTGGTCTCTGTGAATGCACACTAATGGGTTTAATCTGCGCTTGCGCAGAGGTTTTGGAATATTCTAGAGCTTTAACACACGTTCGCCAGGACTGCCCCCCTAGTACACGTGGTCTGCCTGTCTTGGCAATTGCCTCAGTTCCTTTTTGCCGCCGCTGAGGTTTCATCTCACGACGAGCTCTCCGTTCGTGACTTGTTTTTACAGTTCCTAGAGAAGAGAAAGAATATAGAAAGAAATCAGTGAGAGACTTTTTGATCTGTTTTCCTTCTCTCCATGGCCCCCCCTTCCCTCCCTTCCCGCCTTTTATGGCCCCCACAGGGCCGTTTAAGAGGTGCACTTCGTGCCCAAATAAGATTCCCCTCTCTGACGGACACAACTCTTGCCTGTTCTATGTATTCTCGAAGGCTTTCACGGGCGGGATCCGATGGTTGTTGTGGGTTTTCCGAGCTGTTTGGCCGTGTTCTTAAGTTTTTTCTTCCTAACGTTTCGCCAGTCTCTGTGGCCGGCATCTTCAGAGGACAGGAGTCAGAACTCTGTCTGTGCTCTGTTGCAGTTTATTGGATAGTTGAGTATTTATAGCTGTGGGATCAGCTTTTGTCATTTTCAGGAGATTGGGTGATTATGGTGATCAGCGTGTTTTTGTTGTGGGTGTATTGTTGTGATAAGGGGGAGGATCTTTGCAAGAATCTCACAAAACAAGCTCTTAAACTCTGCCAACAACGACTCAGATCTTTCCTGGGGGAACGATCCCTATGTCCTCCACTACCCATAATGAACGATACACAAATCTCGCAGCCACCGCCTGCTTCTTCTGATATTACCCACTTTTTCTCCGCCGCCGAAAGCAACATTGTCAAAACCGAAATCGAAGTCTACCTCTAAGGCGAAGTCCTCAGGATTGACGTCACAGTCGACACTGACACTGAAGCTGCCTCTGAAATCGGAGCATTCCAAGCCCAAGAAACCGAAGAAACCTTCTACTGATTCTCAAGCTACTAAACAACAATCACTTCCTGTCCAGGGCCAGCCTACCATAGATCTTGACTCAGACCATGATTCCATCCCACCTCCATTGGGCCAACCACCTTCTCCCCTTCTTGCCCAGTCTCCATTGTGGGCAAATACCTTGGCTGAGGTAACAGTACTTCCATATTCAGCTTGCTCGAGCCCCAAGTCTATGGGTTGCTCTGTCTCCATGTGCGAATTGGATTCAGCATCCATTTTGACTGATCCCTTACCTCCGCGTAAGCGGTCTAGGAAGATGCACCATACACCGGAGACTTGCCGATCCGATGCCAAACTGCCACAACCTCCGGTATCTACGGGGTTGCAGGCATCGCATGACTCCCGGGCTCGATACCATCATCCCAAGCGAGTCACCGTTTACGAGCCTCCTACTTATTACGAACTTCCAGCCAAATGGTATCGACATCTCTCGTACCGATACTGGTAGCCTGATACTGGACATTACATCGAACCCAAGCGTCTTTGATACGCATATTATTATCCTTCTGGCTCTTCCGACTCGCCATCTCCTCCTCAATACCACCCGAGGCATGAATATGACCAGTCCTCTGAGGACGATACCCTTCCTCCTCCTCCGGTACCGAAACTGCGCAAGTCCTCTCCTAAGAGAACATATTGAATCTATTGCAGTTCAACCACCTTCAGTACCAGAGCGGCCCTGACCGTCGACTTTGGTTTCATTGCGACTTGCTGAGTCTGCTACGCTTTCACAGGTCCGCTCTTCCTCTCTTCAGGTTACCACAACCTATACCAGGCCTTCACCCGCGCCTCTAGACACCACTAAGGCTCGCCAACATAAGCGCCTTACATCTCACCATTCTGCGCAGGCAATACTGTCTAAACACAGTATCACTAAATCTAAACGCCACCCGCAGGACATTCCTCCTAACGCACCAGCCTCTCCATATCAACAAGTTTCTTCACCATCACCTATACAGTTTTCCGATTCTGAAACGTCAGACTCATTGACACCACAAGAGTCTCCTCCTAACTTACCAACTCCTGATTCGGATGTCACCAATACCAATCCTCCATCTCCGTCTGAGGATTTCTCCTCCTACTCACAGGTAGTGCTCCGCATAGCCAAGGCCATGGACCTTGATGTCCAGCAACCAGTCCAATCAGAGTCGGATAAAGTCTATGAGGACATTAATGAAGACCAGACACCCCCACTCTGTATGGGGTTTTTCCCATCTCTTCTAAAATTAATCAAACAGTCATGGTCCAAACCATCCTCGGTACCTCAGATTTCTCAGAGGGTTGAGAATTTATATAAAACTCACAGAGACAATACTGATTTTCTCTCCAAGCATCCGCCTCCCAATTCTGTAATTGTTGATGCTACACAAAACAGAGCACGCAATCGCTCTAATGCTACTCCTAATAACAAGGAGGGTAGGAAGCTTGATATCATCGGCCACAGAATTTACTTGCTTGCTTCCTTTACCCTACATGCTGCCAATTATCTTGCAGCCATGGGAACTCATCACAGGTTTTTATGGAATAAGGCCCTTCCAAGCAGCACCTGGAGAATATAAAGCCCGTGGCCTCTCTTTTCATCAAGAGGCCATGGCTTTGGTGCGTCAGGAATGCACCACAGCACGGCACGTCATTGAAGCTGCATCAAAGCACATGGGTACCGCTGTTGCCCTCCGAAGATATGCTTGTCTCCATTCAGCCCATATCTCTGATGACTCTTGCATGTGCATTGAAGACCTACCTTTTGATGGCGTCGGCCTTTTCAACGAGAAGACAGATGAGATTCTAGATAACCTGCAAAAGATGAGAAAAACAGCACGCTCATACAATACTCAACTGTACTATAGACCCCAGAGATACCAATGGCGCCGTTCATACCCCTACCAACAATACAAATCCTTCCCTGACAAACAACGGTACTTACCTCAGTCTTCTTCCGTCCAACCTTGACACGCCACACAAAGACAACATCCCAGGCAATCTTTCAGGCGCCCTGACAAGAAAACGAAGCAGAGTCTTTGACTCCTACTCCTCTTGGAGCCCTCTCTTCACCTTGTGGATATCAGACGAGCCTTGGCATTCTACGTTTCCAGAATGTCTTCCTTTCACAAGTCTAAGAGGCTTTTTGTTTCCCCGCATTTACCACACGGGGGATCTCATGTTTCTCTCCAAACCATCTCTCGATGGATTGTTACAACTATACGCATCGCATACCAGCTTGCTAAAAAGCCTCTGCCTGCTAGCATTAAAGCGCATTCCACAAGGGCGGTAGCTGCCTCCACAGCTTTCCTGAGAGGCATCCTTGTTCCTGACATCTGCAAGGCCGCCACGTGGTCAACTCGACCTTTGCCTCTCATTACCGCTTAGATGTCAGAGCAAAGTCGAATGCCGCCTTCGGACGGGTGGTTCTTTCATCTGTTCTTCTGTGACGTCCCTCCTCCTGATAGGTAAGCTTGTTAATCACCCATTAGTGTGCTTTCACAGAGACCACGAAGAAGAAAAAGAGGTTACTTACGTGTAACTCTGGTTCTTCGAGTGGTCATCTGTGAATTCAAACTTCCCACCCATCCTCCCCTCTGTCCGTCACGTCTGTTTCATTTAATACAGCGGCGGGCTGTTTGAGGCAATCACCAGGACGAGCAGACCACGTGTACTAGGGGGGCGGTCCTGGCGAACGCATGTTAAAGCTCTAGAATATTCCGAAACCTCTGCACAAGCGCAGATTAAACCCATTAGTGTGAATTCACAGATGACCACTCTAAGAACCAGAGTTACAGGTAAGTAACCTCTTAATTTCAATATTGTTCTTTGCATTCTGGAATGGCTTCAGTGCTTCCTTTTACATACAAAGCATGTGTTCTGTTGCAGAGTTCCGCTCTCTTCTTTGGCAGCTCACCTTAAGTGCTTCATCACAGATAAAAAAATTGAGCAGGTACAGTTACTTCTTGGCATGGAGATGCAGGGTCATGGAAAGCTGCACTTGTTGAGTGTCTGCTTACTGTAGAGATACTGAAAACACTAAACATCTCCTATGACAGTGGTTGGAAACATTTAGCTGGTTTGTTGTTTTCATGGCCTTGAAGGTAAAAAAAGACAACAGAAGGAATTTTTAGATTCAGGATGAGAATGTCCCTAAGTGAAATTTAGGCCTTCTATTTATGATGCCAACTAATCGATTGTCATTTTATGTATGCTTTAGGGAACTATGAATATCAGTCAGAAGTTTCGGAATTGGTGTGTTTACAAAAAGTGCCAGAATGCTATTTGTAGGAAGGTTTGTTAGGCAGTCAACAGCCTTTATAACATCTTTCCTAATAGTCTTTTACAATATACCAATGCACAATTAAATTTAATTATCATGATTGAACATTACCAAGCAAAATTGCTAATGAGTTTAGGAAGCATCTGTATAGGTTTTCCATTGCTGATGCATCACAAAAAAAGATGCAAACAGAACCATGTATGCATTTTCCTGTGACCCTAGAAAGACAACAGTTCTGCTTCAGCAACAGAAACACCTGTTAGTGCCTGATACTGAGCTAAGAAAGATTGTACTTAATTGCCATAGCATGCCAACAAGGGTTTGTTTGTTTTTTGCAATGCGCTTCTTTTAAAAAACCAGTTATAAAGTGAAAGCTTTTTTACTGTGCTAGACTTGATGACAATTGCCAAAAGCAATAAATGTTTGCTTTATAAATGCTGTAAGCAGTTCTTACTTCCTCAAATCATGCTGAGTCCAGGGGGCAGGGATACAGGGAAGTAGTTTTCTTTGGCTGAGAGAGCACTCGAGACTTGCTATGCTTGTTGTATGTGTTTTATTTACATATGCACAACAAAAGCATAGAAGAAACAAACCAACAAAAACAGCATAACTACCAATCCTAAATCAAATTCTCGAAGTGACTGTGTGTTCTCCAGTCCAGAGCTGCTACTGATCCAGTTAAATAGAGTTCTAAATTATTAGCCTTATGGCCACTTTTTCTTACTGTTATGGAAATGTTTTACAAACTGTTTCTCCAATTTGCTCTGACCTATGTCACATCCCAAAGGCAGAAGATAAAAGATTTTCAAAAGTGCTTCCCCATCATTAAGAAAAATTAGTCTTTTTGTCATGTCCCTCCCTAACATTCTATGTGTGAAAATAGGCCCATTCATGTTGATCAAGGCAGCAAAACTCATAGAAGGTCTTCTGAAGAGTACTGTAAGGTATAGAGAAAGAGAACTCTTCTACCTGTGAAGTTGTGCAGAATATAACATTTTATTGGGGGGGGGGGGGTTTATAGTCTTCCAGTGACAAGACAGTCTTCTGTCCTTCTGAATCTTCTCTCGCTCTAGAACCAGCAAAGCTTTTTCCAAAGCAGAGACTCATAGCTAGCCTTATTTATCCACTGGATCATGGTTTACATACTAAAAAGAATGTAACATTGGATGTCAATCTGTACACCTGCATTGATTGCTCTTTCTAATGTTTTTAAAATTAAAAATGAAACATTAAGAGTCACTATCTTCATGAAAATGGCAAAGAAAGAAAGAAAGAAAGAAAGAAAGAAAGAAAGAAAGAAAGAAAGAAAGAAAGAAAGAAAGAAAGTGGCTTCAGTCAATGGAACCAAAGAAAACTTGTTGCACTTGTGATCTTACCCTCCCACCCCTGAAAACCCACAGAATCTGCTCCGGAGAGCTGGGAAATGATTCCTGGCTAGAATGGAGATCTGTGGGGTGCGGGCAGGAAAGAAGGTTGTCTTGTGCTAGTAGATGTCTACTAGCGTGATGTTGGATTTCAGCCAATGGGATCTAAAAATCTAGTCCATTTGATGAATGGCAGCTTTAACACACTTGTTATAAGCACACAGGTTTGATGAATTGTGATCCAGTTTTGTTAGTGTGCTTGCAGTCATAGAAACCAGCCAGCCTTGTGCCGGAATTTTCCACTGTGATTTGAGGTTGCTGTAATTCTAGTAAGTGCTTGATGAGTCTGTGTTGATTATTTTTACCATCTCAACACCTTGTCTTTAATCAATAAGAACATAGCCAGAAGCATCTCTGGTTAATCTGCCCCTTTTGCTTAATAATATTTGATTTCTTCTCTTTTATAATGAATTATGCATGGCAGAATTCTTGTGCCAGCATTTGTTTCCACCCATCGCTCACCATGGTAATCGAGGATATTAGATTTGTAGTGCATGTACAAGCAGGATAAGCTCATAGGTGCTTGATTTATCTATGTGTCTTAGCATATATGAAAACTTTAAATCATCTGTTATCATGGATATTTGAATATCAACTAGAATATAAGTGAGCAAACCTCTGTCTCTCTGAAAATGCAAGACAATGCTTCTTCTGCCTAGTTCTTAGTCCCTTTTGCCTACTGTGGGGCAGAATTGGAGTTCTCTGTGTTGCAACAAGTGGGGGAATCATGTGAATGAGGGGAACAATGGAGATGCACATCATGTGAAACCGTCATCTCCTGTGTTATCTTCTTCAGCTTTGTAACTTTTGAAAGGACATGTGGCATCTTCATTCAGAGCTTGGAAAAGTGGTTTTTTGGGGGGCTACAACTTCCAAACTTTCCCAGCCAACATGGCTGGTGGTCTAACTTGACTAGGAAAGTCTAATTTTTTTTTAAAAAAGTAATGTTTCTAAATGCTGATTTGTCAAGATTAGAACCTAACAATCCTACTCCTGCTGATGGAAATAGAGGGAGGTAGAATGGGATGCCGCAGGGGATAGAGACTGAATGAAGCTTAGCAGACACGCATGGCAAAAGAGCAAGCTTTGAAGCAATGCTAATGGCCACCATGAAATTCTTCTGTGTTATTTTTCTCAGTCTAGCAGGAAGGACAGCCTGTAGTCCTGACACAAGAGGTCTTCAAAGTATTTTGACAGAGAAAGAAAATACATGTTCATTAAAATGGTTGCTCCTCCTGGAATAATGGTCCATTTCTGAATAAAAATTACAGGGCGTATAAAGATTTCAAGAACTTACATCAGTTAGAGAAAGCGAAGGAAGGTCTGCTTCTTCTGTGTAAATCACTGCCCAAATTTATGTAGGAAGTTTTATATACA
This sequence comes from Intellagama lesueurii, assembly GCA_037013535.1. Classification (NCBI taxonomy): domain Eukaryota; kingdom Metazoa; phylum Chordata; class Lepidosauria; order Squamata; family Agamidae; genus Intellagama; species Intellagama lesueurii. The sequence goes on from JBAJHW010000003.1 coordinate 99,354,302, forward strand.
TTTTAATTTGGAGAATGACATATGTCCAGCTGAGCCATTTCTATTTTCAAAGGACTCCATTTGGAATAAATGCTAAGCCACTGTCTGAATTAGTCTGCTGAAAGCTTGGACTTAATTAATTTTCCTCCTCCTCTTTCTCTTCTCGTGTGTCAGAGAAGCTAGGAAGCATCTGCTTTTGGTTTAAATCCCCTCAGTTTGTCAGTTGAATTTACATCTAAACCCAGAACTGTGATAAGTTTAAACTAAACCATAGTTTGGCTGTGACTTTTTCCAATACATCATAGCTTATATTTGTCTGACACGGTAGCATGGTAGTTTAAATCCTGAAGCAAATGCTTCAGATCTCATTGTCTGGTATGTGGCGGAGGAAGGAGTAGTACTTGAGACTGAAGTTTAAGCAGGCTTGCTCATACATCCCTAAACTACAGTTTAACATTTTGTTTCATGGCACAGTTATTGTTCCCATTTGTTTCCCCTTGTGTAATATTCACTTTATGCACTTCTTTAAAGTCTGATCACTCTGTTCCCCAGGCCAGGCATGCAGGTCTCTACCCAAGATTTGGTGAGGCGTGGTGTGCTGGAACTGATCCAACTCCTTTCTGTGAAGTTAGAATATAATTCTACGAGTGTTGAACTGGTACTGGGTGCAGCACTGAGGAGGGGGAAGGAAACCAGAAGTGTTTGATCATTTGGATAAGCACTAAGAAATGATACAATTAAGCCTAAAGAACCAGAATATTACAAAATAAATTTAGTTTGGAATATTGTACAATATAGCTTGGGGGGAAACAGCATCACACAGAATTGATCTCAGCTTCAAGGGAGATGTGTTGGACATGTGCTTTTTTATTTATTCAGCCTTGAAGAATGAAGGTATATAGCAAGTATATTTCTGCTGTCCTGAGAGAGAATGGATAGATGCATGTAAGTGACTCTGGATCTGATTTAGCAAGGAAAAATAACCTACTGTTAAAAAAAGAAGATAAATCTGTCGCCTCTTTTTAAAAAAATTGCAGTCCATCATCAACAACAAAAAGGCAAAGAGAAATCAATCGTGTCCTTCAAGCACTGTTTCGTTTAACTTGGATTGCACTAAGAGGCTTTTTCTAAACATCTTCCTTGAAAATACCACTTGTTCAATATGACTGTTATTTCTTGGCTTTCCAGTTTCTATCTTTTATGGGGTCAATATTATTTTTTATTCAGTTTTTGTAGGGAAAATTTATTTCTGGTATTATTAACAGTTCATTTAGCTCAACTTTCTTTGTCTGAAATTTTAGAATCTATTCACTGTGTTTATTTTATCCTATATTTGCACTGTGGGGTTGCCCAGATAACTAAACTACAGTAGCCAAAATCTAGCTGAAATTTACTATGCTAAAGTATAGCATTCAAATTGGCCTAATCTGACTGCAATTTACTATGCTAAAGTATAGTGAAGTAAGTGCAGATCGTCATTGCTTTACAGGTATATCAGTGTTAGAGGCCTGGAGAATGGTGCATTTTGAGTGGCACAAAATTATATTAAAAAATAACTTCGTACTTCATGCACCAGAAAGGGATAATTTGTCCTCCGGTATCATGTTTTGTTGCAGAACTTGACATACAATCCAGACATTGTGGGATAACATCATCTAAAGAATTGAAAACAGCATCCCCAAGTTACAGCCATTTGTCATTTTCAGAGTCATGAATTATTATTATTTTTGGTTATGGATGAAAATCAAGTAGGACAGAAGAGAGAAAAGGATGAATCAAAGAATCCTTTAAGAACTTGCAGTTTTAGAAAGTGAAGTGAGAACTGCTCTAAAGCACTTGGAATAAATTAATCACCAGGAGTAGGGACGTTTCAAGCAACAGGGAATCAATCTATCAACACTAAAATTCTAAAAAAGTGTATTTGTTGCACTTATACCCTGCTCTTACATAGTTTCTTAGGGGCTTCCTGTTCAAAAGACTGCCTCAGATCTCACTTTTTTGCTTTCAGCAATGCTTCCTCATGATGTTTCAAGTCACTGAAGGTTCTATTATGGCTTCCCATAAACAATATGTAAATTACACAGTACAACAGAACGTCTGACTCGTTTTTTAACTGATAGCTAGAAGGCCATTTACCATTTGCTTTAAAAGGTTTATTGCTTTGTTAGTAGGACTCAAAAGCACACTTCTCTGACACTTTTGAGTGCTGCTTGTTTGTATCTACATAGGATGCAAACCATGCCTAAGAAACAGAACTATGATAAGATTTCATTCTTTTCTAATTGTAGTGCCCCAGTACAAGAAACCATTTTTGTCAGCTAGAATTTTTCAAGTTAGTTTCAAGTGATTTATCAGGCTGGGTGTGGGCCCTCTAGTTGTTTGGTGCTCCAGAACAACACCTTCCCGAATTCCTAGCATTGGCCGTGGTGGATTGTATTGATAGTGGCTGTAGCCTGGAACACCTGGAGGGCCAAAAGCTGCTCACACTTCCACCAGACTTTCTGCAGCTCTGAATAGATACATACTTCTCAATTCTGCAGCAATAACACAGTGAAGTTTCACATGATTCACTTGCTTTGAAATATGAATGATCTGACAAGTTTTAACAAAAAAAACAGCTTGTTGTTATTAATTGGATTGGAGTGTCCTTGTGTCTCCAAATAAAGTGTTCAAAATCAGACCTGAATAAGCATTATTTGCTATACCGTATTATGTTGTGCTAATTAGAAAGCAATCTGTTACTGGATAAATTGATCTAACCTCAGTGGAGACCACCAAATCATTTCTCTGGCCTGCCACTGTTGGGGTTTCCCCTCTTTTCTGCATATTTAAAACAGCAAAATGAGGCAGTTTAGTGAAACTGTAATAAGCAGACATATACATTTACACTGGTAGAGCACCAGTAGTGTAAGGGCATAATCATATGTGCCAAAAGAACTCCAGTTATTGATTTTGTAGTTATTTAAATAGTTTTATAAATTTCTGTTCACACAACGCACATGTAACATTGATTTATTTGGCTAGCCAATTGGTTTTTTTTCTACCTCGGCAGCATGGCCTTTTTAAAATTGTCCAATCCTTGTGTTGATTCAATCCTTATTGATTTGTCACATGTGAACACAACTGTTGATTTATTTACTGTGCGAACGGGTTCTTGGGCATCCTGGCCATTTCATGGCCACCACACTTGCACCCTTAATTTTTTTTAAATAAAATGCTTAGTGATAAATCGCTTATTATCCATAGAAAGTTCTTGTAGCAGCAGCAGCAACAACAAGAACAACCCAAACTACATTGCTCATAAAGAGACAGCCTTCCCCCGCTCCAATACTCAATTAAAAAAAGGAAATAGGAAGGGGGGGAGGGAGTGCTGCAGATGACATATCCCACCAGGTGGCGCATCAACTAACAATTGGAAGTGATAGGAAAATAGAGACATATCACTTATGAAATTTTAGAAAAAAAGAAAGAAAGGTTTAGGGCAGCAAAGACCCAGATACAGGACGGAAAATAAATCTATATGAGATGGCACATGTAGCTTACATAACTGGTACAAGTAGCAAGAAGTATACCTATTGAACTGACAGTCATGTGAATAGGCTGAATGGTATATATACACCATGTGATTATACATACAAATATTAGTGCAGGGGAATCGCCCCAGAGGGAGACCACAGCTGCGATACAAGGATATCTGCAAGCGGGATCTGAACGCCTTCGGAATGGACCTCAACAGATGGGAAACCTTGACATCTGAGCGTTCAGCCTGGAGGCAAGAAGTGCAGCATGGCCTCTCCCAATTTGAAGAGACACTTGTTCAGCAGGCCGAGGCAAAGAGGCAGTCCCGAAACCTAGAAAATCAGGGAGCTGGACAGGGGACAGATTGTATTTGTCTTCAGTGTGGAAGGGATTGTCACTTTCGAATTGGCCTTCTCAGACACACTAGATGCTGTTCCAAGACCTCTATTCAGAGCACATTACCATAGTCTCTTGAGACTGAAGGATGCCTATAGGATGTTGATATATATAAAAAGGAAAAAGAAACAATGCAAATGGTCCATGTGATTAGGCCCTGAGCATGCCCCAATGTGTTAATTTGTTTTAATTGTATCAGAATGCTGATTATTGTGATCATGATTAGGTTGAATATATGTAACTTCATGTGCAATTCGGGAAATCAGACTCCAAATAGGTGTGCTGAATGTCTATTAAATTATCCTTGGCTTCATTCTCTTCACTGCTTGTTCTCTAGATCTTCCTAGTGTATACTTTATCATTGTTCTGATGCAAAATCTTGCATGCAATTCTGACTGCTGTGTTTTGTAATCAATAGATGGATTTTAGCTGAAGTGTTTCCATTAAAGTATTTGTCTGGTTAAAGCTTTTTGAAAATTCCCATGCTGACAAGACATTGCTGATCTTGGATATTTGGGGTTCTGAAAAGGGTCTAGCTGCAAATCTGCCTCATTTTCTCTCATTCCATTAGAACAGAATGGTTTTGAATAGTTTTCCAGTTCTTCCATCTCCTGTCCATGGGATTGTTTTGTGCTGTAGTCAAATTTGGGGGTTGGGGGGAAGGTTGCAATTTTTTTCATACCTTGATCCCATGGACTATTTGTTTCTTAAATAAATCAGAGTGGAATTTACTTGAAATAAGCACAAAGTATAAAGAAATTGTAGTAAGAATACTTACCATTTTAAAATGTTCCTTGATGTGGGAGGAGGAGCAGGAGGAGGGAAAGACAGGAAGGTTAAAGCACAAGAATCATATTTTCCATGTTGCTACTTTTCCTTGTCCCATAATGACATAAATGCATTGATTTAAGCTAGCTTATTAGACTTCGTTATTGTGCGAGACCCATTTACCTTGTGGTTTCTTTCTGTTCATTTGCAAGGCATCATTAGCCTGGAATTAGTAGGAAACTGAATTGCATGTGGCTTGTGTGAGTTATTGGATTATTCAATTGCCTTAAACCGCAAACTAGCTTGTGGGATATAAAGTGCAGAGGCAACCAAGATTCAATTTAATAGAAAGATTAAATGAAAGACTACTTTATATCAAGATCTCCTGTATCCTGTAAGGTTGCTTCCCTTAGAGACCTTAACATTGTTTTTTGCAATTCTATATCTGTGTTGTTGCACCCAACTGAACTGTACATGTTCAAGTGTTAACATTTTCATAGTCCTTAACTGCAAACCACCTATTATAGATGTGGAGGTAAATTCCTTGATATCAGTGAATTTGCTTCCATCTATGCAGTAAGTCAGATAAGATCAGATTGTAAGAAACGTAGTTCCTACTGTTTCCTAATGGTGCATCTCCTTTAGATAAATACTCAGATGTTTTTTTCTTATGTGTCAAACAAAGTTTAATCATGTCTACAGTTTCAACATCGCTTTATTTAACTGTAGTCCTACACCCCACTGATATGGTAAACATCATATTCAGATAAGCATATTCAACTTTGTTTTGTGAAACCTTTTACTTTTGTGGTTCCCTCCAGTTCATGTATGAGAAACCATTGCCCAGAAATTAATGGGAGGCTGATCTGTACATGACCATGCTCCGGATTTAAAGAAGACATAGATACAGATATAAATATAAAGAAAACTGGACCAGAAATCACATTGACATCCAGTTTTCAATGTGACGAGAATTCTATCTGTTTATTTATTTATTTATTTTAGGAAATGTGCTGTCATGATGTGCTATTTTCCCACAGTATTAACTGGTATAGCTTGGATGTAGGCTTGATTAGTTCAATGACAACTAGCCCACAGCCTTAGCCAGTGGTGGTCAATATTTTGGGTTAGAATGTCAGTCAAATTATATGAACCTACCCGGCAGTTAAGATCTAGCCAGGGGGCCCTTTTGAAAGAACCGTCCCTCAAGGAGGTAAGAGGGTTGGCTTGTAGACAAAGGGCCTTTTCGGCAGCTGCCCCCAGACTATGGAACGCCATCCCAATTGAGATTCGTCTGGCGCCGACGCTGATGACATTTCGACGCCAGGTCAAAACCTTCCTGTTCCAGAAGGCTTTTAATTGAAATAATATCAACTGTGGGTCCTGATGGCAATTTTTAGAGTATATATTTTAATTGTATTTTAATTGTTTTATCTTTTTTTATTGTATTTTAATTGTTGTAAGCCGCCGAGAGACCTTTGGGTAGAGTGGGCGGATATAAGTTAAATAAATAAAATAAATAATAAATAAATAAATTCAGCAGGCCAGATACAGCTACTCCTAACATAGACTACGGTGCATAGGCAGGTCCCTATGGCTTGATAGTTCTTTCCACCATGAAGGCACTAGCCCAGCATGGAAAAAGCAAGTGTTTATGTATAGTTCCTGATTGCAGGCCATCCTGTGTCCATTTGTGCCCAAAATCTTTGCTGTGTGACTTCTGACAGAATCCATAGTAATAACTGTGAAAATTAACCAAAAGTATGAATTTCCCTGTCCTTGATGTCATTATGAGTTATACCAAATAGCACCATACCTTCAATACCGAACATTTATTGCCTAAATATAAGAGTAGATCGAAAACATAGGAGAAAATGGATAAAACACAGCAAATAATGAATCGACTTTCATTCTGACAAAGAGAAAGAGGTGCAGTAAGCTCCCTGCGGATCTAGAGAAAGAAACTAACTGGCAATTCCCACTCCCAAAATTCAGACTCAGATAACAATTTCTCTGACAACTCACTATCCATCTTAATGACTACTCCTGAGTCTGATGTTGGGGATATGAATCCTCCATCACCATCAGCGTACTTTAGGTCATAATTCTGACCTGATGCTCAGCATGGTTAAGTTACTGCAGCTAGAAATCCAGCAGCCCCCTTCACCAAGATCTGATCTAGTATATAATGAAATTAAAAAGAACTTGGCCAATTTCTATTCAGATTGGCATACTACCCTCCCTTTTAGATTCGGTTAAGGAGTCCTGGCAAAAACCTTCCACATTGCCACCTGCATCACAGCAAATTGAAAACGTATACAAAAGTCATTACAGAAAAACAACCTTCCTGCTGGAAAACCCTCAACCAAATTCTATCATTGTGGAGGCTTCCCAAGCTAAATCAAAGGGACACCATAGCGCAGCACCAAGCGATAGAGACGTCCGCAAAGTGGACATGATAGGAAGGAGAATAAGTTCCACTGCAGCTCTAGGTATAAGGATAGCAAACTACCAGACAGTTTTGGGTGCATGTCATAGATTCCTATGGGACAAGCTCCAGCCCCTCCTCAAAAGAAATCTTAGCCTATGCCTTCCAACAGGAGGTTGTCTCTCGCTAGCCAACTAATGCACTCTGCAAGACATGCAACTGATAGTGCTTCAAAAAATATGTCAGCTGCAGGGGCCCTAAGGCAGTATGCACAGCTCAGGTCCCTGGGGATTTTTGATTATTCTGGGTCCAAGATAGTGAGGGCCTTTTCAATGAAGAAACTGACAATATCATAGAAATCTGTACAAGAAAAGAAATATGGCAAAACGAATGGGTTTTTATGCACAGCACCACCAAAGACAATATTGCCCATATTGGAGACATCCTTTCCCTTACTATTCTGCCAGAATATTTGGAGAGACAAAAACTCTCACCTACATCTGCTCTTTTCTGACTTGGCCTTTCTGCCAAAAATAGTTTTGAACTTCCACCTAAATCAACCCTTGATACTACCTACCTTTTTTTCTTCACCAACTACAGACCTGGAAAAATCATTACAAAAGTGGGATATGAGCAGGGCTTTGGCTTTCTATATCTCACAAATATGACCATTCCAGAAGTCCAATAAGCTGTTCATCAGTTATCAGGGACCCCAAAAGGGCAAACCGATTATGCCTCAACACTTATCTAAGTGGGTAGTGAAATCTATTACCCTATCTTGCCAATTAGCAAACAGGCTAGTGCCTTGCATACTGAGGAGCCATTCAACTGTTGCTACATTTATGGCATTCCTGAGAGGAATACAGCTATTGATATTGCTGGAGCTGCTACATGGTCCTAGCTTTTGATGTTCATAAAGTGTTACAGGTTGGACCTCAGAGCTAAATGTGACATTTCATTTGGAACAGCAGTGATCCCTTCTACATTGGCATGACATTCCACCAGCTGGTAAGTGAGCTTGTAAGCCACCTATTGGTGTGAATCACAGAGACCACAAAGAAGAAGCACAGATTGCTTACCTGTAACTGTAGTTCTTTAAGTGGTCATCTGTTAATTCACACAACCCATCCATCCTCCCCTCAGTCTGTTATGCAGGTGCATGTTTCTATCAATGGCAGATTTGGGGAACTGAGGATTAGTTAAAGGGTGAGGAGCATGTGCTGTACAGACAGAGTGGTTTAATGGACTTTTTAGGCTCTGGAATGTTGCATGAGGAACCCATTGGTTTGAATTTACAGAGACCACAAAGAACCACAGCTACCAGAAAGCAAACTATGTGTGTTGTATGTGACTGGCCGGTAGATTTTTTAAAATTTATTTATTTTTGGTTGATGGTTGATTAACCTTGTGCATGATACTTAGGCAATCTGTTTTTGCCTTTGAAACAATATTTCTGAGCCATAGTCCATATTTCTGTAAGAGTTTGAAGCATGTGTTTGAAGCCAGCTTTTAATGCAAGGCCATATAAAAAGTGAATTAGTTTAGAAACCTGACAAAGGACATAGTATGTTCTCAGTAGCTCAGAGCTGAAATTATAATGTCTAATCATCTTTCCTGTCCTATATCTCTGAATAATTGTATAACATTAAAAAACTGTACCACTAAAAGGAAAAAAATATAGGTTTACACACTGAATTTTTTGCTTTGCTTTGTTTTGCTGTGTACTATATGCCATAAGGAGTAAGTCTCAAGGCAGATGTAATCAGAAAGAGGAAAAACTAAGATTTGTTTGGATGCCATATGTTTTTTTGTAGAAGGATCAATGATGTTCCCTTGTTCCCATTTTTAGACCAAATGGTGTTGAAGGCTTGGGATAAATACACAAAGCTAATTATGTTCCTTAATTTACTCTGTAGTTTTTGTTACAAGAATTGCCAGCAGATCTGGAGGGACTGAAAACAAGAATGGTTATGATACTGATTTCAAAAACCAAATAGCCAAATGTCTTAGTTTATAGAGAGCAGTCCTCTGTTTGAAAGCTTATTAGAGGACAGCCCTGTGTTTGAGGGAGCCTCCTCTTGAGAGTGGGCCATCACAAGACCAATTAGAACAGTAGTTCCCAGCCTTGAGTCCCTAGATGTTCTTGGACTGCAACTCCCAGAAATCCTGGCCAGCGTAGCTGGTGGTGAAGGTTTCTGGGAGTTTTAGTCCAAGAACATCTAGGGGCCCAAGGTTGGGAACCACTAAATTAAAAGATAAAGAACCATTAAGAGAGGAAGGACATTCTGCATTTTGTATCTTTTGGTGATACATAAGTGGCTACCTTTGATTAAATAAAACAAAACAATTTATATATGAGAGCTATCTGCACAGTGCTGTTTTTATTCCTACCTATACATATATAGCATGCAACAGTGATGTTTTCTTTGTAGGTGGCATATGCATGGTTGAAAGACTTGCTCCAAGTTCAGTTTCTCCTCAGTCTTCATAATCTGTCCATCATTTTCTAGTGTTCAGCCTAGCCCATAAATTTCTGTAGTTGCTCTTCGCGGGGGTAGTGAATCTCAATCAGCCACATTCCTTCAGCTGTGAAAAATTGTTTTACTTGGCCATTTTAAAGGTCTATATAAGCATATAAACTACCATTCTGAATAATCTCAGCATCTTTCCCCTTGATTTGAATTTTTCTTCAAAGTCAGAATATTTTTAACACGTCTTGTCCAAGGTTCAATTTCCATGCCACTTGGTATTTTATACAGAATAATATTTGAAATAAAAATATTTCTATTCCTAGTTATTTTAATTTTAATTTTTGAACAGGTTGATGAGTATTTTATATGATACAAATCTGCAAACAGATAAATTTGGAGTTAATACTATAGCCGCAGAAAGTAGGTTACAGCCCTAATCTGGTTAGTCTCTGTCAGAATTTGAATTTCATAATTTGAAGTCTTCATTTTTAGAAATAATTGTCTGGAAGAAACTCTCTAAATTTTTTTTTGATATACTCCATGTTATGTTCCCCCCTTTAACATTGTGAGAGGTTTTGAGTCAGGGAAGCTGAGGATAACAATATCAGAAGGTGAGGCTTCATTAAAAGTCTGGACTCTTAGCAAAGTAATCCAAGACAAACCGGTCAAAGGGAAGACACCAGACTGAGATTCATCTATCCTCTTCAGGAATAAATGGCTGTCACGATTCCCACGTGGCCCCTGCTTGTTTCACCAAACTAAGAGCTCACGCTACGTGCCCCTCAGCTGCCACCATTTGATTACATCAACATTACCTATTATTAATTATAGATGTCCAGGCCATATGTCATTTTAAAAGAACCAAATAGAAATTGTTTATTGTTAAAGGTGTTGACAGAATAAGCAATGTTGTTAACTCTTAAACAAACATTATCCCTCTCAACCACCACTCCCCCGCCCAAACTCCAAAACATTCTCTCTGTCTCTTCAACTCCCTCACTAACACTCTATCTCCCCCTCCTCCTGCTGAGTCTCTTATATTTCGTGACTCCGCCCCTCCAGCACTCCCATTGGTCTATGCAGATGGCATATGAATATTTATGACCTGGGCAGACACCACAATGGCTATATCAGCAGAAGGGAATTCCAGTGGTGGTGAGAGCAGAGAAGTTATTGAAGGGCAGCTTGTTGTTGTTTAGTCGTTTAGTCGTGTCCGACTCTTCGTGATCCCATGGACCAGAGCACGCCAGGCCCTCCTGTCTTCCACTGCCTCCCGCAGTTGGGTCAAATTCATGTTGGTCGCTTCCATGACACTGTCCAACCATCTCGTCCTCTGTCGTCGCCTTCTCCTCTTGCCTTCACACTTTCCCAACATCAGGGTCTTTTCCAGGGAGTCTTCTCTTCTCATGAGATGGCCAAAGTATTGGAGCCTCAGCTTCAGGATCTGTCCTTCCAGTGAGCACTCAGGGTTGATTTCCTTCAAAATGGATAGGTTTGTTCTCTTTGCAGTCCAGGGGACTCTTAAGAGTCTCCTCCAGCACCACAATTCAAAAGCATCAATTCTTTGGCGGTCAGCCTTCTTTATGGTCCAGCTCTCACTTCCATACATCGCTACTGGAAAAACCATAGCTTTGACTATGCGGACCTTTGTCGGCAAGGTGATGTCTCTGCTTTTTAAGATGCTGTCTAGGTTTCTCATCGCTTTCCTCCCAAGAAGCAGGCGTCTTTTAATTTCGTGGCTGCTGTCACCATCTGCAGTGAAGGGCAGCTACTGGGTAGCAATAAAAGAGGAAGGTAACACTGGTGGAGGATCCTTCATAGACAATGTCAGTGTTACTCAGACTAACTCATGAGCGCTGAGCCAAAGAAGCTGATGGTAAACCACTTCTGCATATTTTTATACCAGAAACCCCATGAGGAGATACAAAGCTAGAGGTAGTACTGGAAGATGAGACTCGCAGGTCAGAAGGTATTCAGTCAGCTACAAGGGAAGAACAGAGGGCAAGTACAAATAGTGCTATCACTAATGGGTTAAAACTTAAAGGACTACTAGTTGCTGATGTACACAAAGGCAGAAGAAAAGCCTAATGTTGCACAACACATGTAAATGAAACATAGAGTGTAAGGAGTTTGAAAGAGGTAACCTCAGAGCCATAAAACAATAAATACAATGTTTAAAATGTTGGTAATACTTGGTGTGAGTGAATGTAAGTGGGCTGGAATAGGATATTTATAATTAGATAATTACAAAATGTTTTCCTCTCGAAATTACAAACTCAGAGGAAGTAGTGTGGCTTTGACAGTGAGGCAAGATGTAGTACAAGCAGTTAGAGTCTACGTTGCAAAGTTTGATGAACTGATACCAAGTACAGTGGTGCCTCGACTTACGAACGTCCCGACATACGACCATTTCGAGTTACGACCAGCTCCGGCTGCAAAATTTTGCTTCGACTTGCGGCCGGAGCTTCCAGTTACGAACAGAAAAAGGCAGGGGGGGAAAGGCGGGGAATTCAAATTGCTAACCATTGGTAGGCAAAGAGGCTGCTTCTTTGTAGCTCTTTCGCCCCAACGGTTAGAGTGAGTGCGATCGGAGGAGGCTTCGGACTGCCTGATAAGGTAAGGTGCTGCTTTCTGCTTTTAAAAAATTGTTCTGGGTGGGTTTTGCAGCATGGTTTTGGGCTGGGTGGTGGGATTATGTTTCTATGCTGTGATGGGTCTTGCAGGGTTTGTTTGTTTTTTGTTGGGTTTTTTTCCCCATTTCCGATGGGTCTTGCGGGGTTTGTTTGCTTTTTGGGGTTTCCCCCCCCCATTTCCGATGGGTCTTGCGGGGTTTGTTTGCTTTCTGCTTTGCTTTTTTTGCATTTCCGATGGATCTTGCACGGTTTGTTTGCTTTCTGCTTTGCTTTTTTTTTGCATTTCCAAAGGGTCTTGCACGGTTTGTTTGCTTTCTGCTTTGCTTTTTTTTTGCATTTCCAAAGGGTCTTGCACGGTTTGTTTGCTTTTTTCCCCCCCACTTCGGCCGGAACGGATTAATCGCGTTTCCGATGGGTGTTGCAGTGGCGTTTGTTTGGTGTGTGTGTGGTTTTTTGTTTTTTGTTTTTTTGGTGATTTTTTTCTTCGGCCGGAACGGATTAATTGCATTTCAATGCATTCCTATGGGAAATGGTGCTTCGACTTACGACCATTTCCAGTTATGACTGGAGTTCCGGAACCAATTAAGTTTGTAAGTCGAGGCACCACTGTATAGTTCTTAAAAAGCATGTCAGCATAACCATCATTCAAGTTTATAGATGATGAAGAAGAAATTTTATGCAAGAGTCCAGGAGTTTGCAAAACATGAACAGAAACGTTAGTGACAGAACCTTTTGGAGGTTACTAATTTGTAAGTTGGAAGTGACTTGACAGCACAGAACAATAGTGTGTCACTCACATATTGTAGGATAGCATCTGCTAACATTGCTGAATTGCAAGGTGAATAAAACTATCCTAAAATACACATGGACAGTCTTGTGTAATAGTCCCACATATATGGATACATCTTCTGTTTTGTGTATGTGTGTGTGAGAAAGAGAGAGAGAATGACCTTTTTATAGCACATTTATTTCTAGATGTTATTTGCCCAGAACTGAGTTTACTGCATTCAGTGGCTGGGCAGTTTGTGACTGTAAGCTGTAAGTGATTTGGTGGCACATAGCAACATAACAAAAACCAATTATAGGAAACAATAATGGTAGAGATATAATGACTGAAACCACATTACTGGCCCCTTCATCAGGTAAAATGCCCTTTTATGGTTTCATAGTTAACACCATCACAAAAATAAATTGCTTTGCTCATAAACACACAAAGACCAGTCTTTTCATCTGCATTCTTTTGAAAAGAGGGTAATAACCAGTATTAATTACCTCCCATGAACTGCATATACTGCCACCACTATAAGCTGACATTCAGGAACCTTGAGGATTAATTACAAGTAATGAATCTCATTTCTGCTCTGCCCAGTTAAACACAGCTTCTATAACTGAAATGAGTTTGACCTTTTGTGGAATTTCTCACCCATAACTGAATTGCTAACCGTAAACATGGTCACCAAGACACAGGTTAAAATGAGAAATGCATGTAACAGTTTTACAGAGGAAAAAGAATTGTTACTTAGAAACCTGCTTCACAAAGCAATATTTGGCTTAATCTGTACAGTATAATAAAATATAACTAAAATGTATTCTCTTCAAGGTTCATATTCATGAGATCAGTGAAGCCCATGGAGAATAGACCTGCATAATCATGCATAACTTGTTGGGAGGGCCCTGAGGCACAAAGTTCAAACCTAGATTTGAAGTGTTCAGGGATTTGGCTGTAGAATAAGATTAACAAGGTACTCACTAGCATGACAAGAAGCTTTGTGTACAGGACAAATTCCATATTTATTAAAATTCACAAGACAATCTGTATCTTTTGGGCTGATTCACATGATGGCATCAGGTGTTAAAGAGACTTCCAACTATTAGTGGTGGTTACCAGTTCTGAATGCTCCTAATAGGCCAACATCTAAAGTATTAATCTGGTGCTCCAGGCAGGATGCATAATAAAGCAAAGAGTGCTGCTTGTGTGGTGCCCCCATAAAGTACTCTCTGGGCAGTTTACAATTTAATTATGCCAGCTACATAGGCCCCTTGCCCTCCCTGCTAGCTAGGTACGCAATTTGCCGACCTCGGAAGGATGAAAGGCTGAGTCAACTTTACACCAGCTACCTGCATCTGCTGGGATTGAATGCTGGCCGTGAGCAGAGTTTTTGACTGCAGTACTGCAGCTGAATCACTGCAACACAACGCTCTTAGCTATATTCTACTCTTAAGGTGTAGCTTTCCAGTTCCTACCACCCACCCACCCTCTCTTTCTTCTCTTCCTCCTGGCTCTCAGGTGTAATAGTCCTGGTAAAAGACTTCTGACTTCACTATGTCAGATTAGATCCATGGTTCTCAACATTTGCCTATCCAGATATTCAGTTTCCAGAGCCCTTTGACAATGGCTTTGCTGGCTGGATTTCTAGAAATTGGTCCAAAACATCTAGATTATCAAAGATTAAAATCCACTAGGTTAGAGAATACCAAGGTAACTGTATTGATTGGTTTGCCACTCAGTGTAAGGCAACTTTATAGATGCAGATGCTCCCTTGCTCTTTTCCTACCTTCTTTCTGCTGGCAAATGGTTTCCTCTGCTCTTCTTTCTCCCAACTGCAGACAAAAGCAGTGGCTGTTGAGATTGTGAAAGGAACAACTGGTGTTCTTGTCCAAAGGACATACTGAAAGAAAATCTTCGAGTCACAAATGCCTATACTGATTTTTGGAACCAAGGACCATTTAAACCAGCTTTGAGGCTTATGTTCATGCAGTACTTAATCAAGGCTGCAAACCTTTATCACACCACTAAATGCAGGATTTCTGAGAAAATATGAATAGGACTGTGCAATAAGAGACTGACATGCTAACGAGAATTTCCCCATTTCCATGGGGACTATCAACTCTATTCTACGGAGGCAACTCAGCTTTGTCTATTTCACCTTGGGTGACTCTGCTAATGGAGTCTAGCCTCCATATGATATTGCTGTCAGCTTCCCTGGCACCCTCAGACCTCCTTACGACATTAAGGAGGGGCACATTTTTTTTACTTAAAATTTTTAATACATATATATGAAAATTAGTATTACATTCACAAGCTGTCAGATCAAGTAGAGTCTTCTAACTACTCAGCATGAAGGTGGAGAAATCTTTTACAGGACAGGCCTCCTGCATCTTTGATAGTTGTGTAGAATGAGAAAGTTTCAGCATTTCTGTACATTCCTTTACAATTGTCAGAGCAACCTCTACATTTCTTTATGACTGTCAGAGCAATTTTGACTGTTGTTATATAATTAGAAGGGCTGTGTCTAAAATCTTTATATGGAGCATTCCAGTAAATCATCTTTGCCTCCTGGTGTACTTTTCTTTTTTAGTGCTTTGGGAGTGACAACTACAAAGGAAGGAAAAGAACATTTGTGAAAGGAAGGAGATGCAAGCTTTCACATTCCATCTCCACAAGTGCCTGCATGAAGTGATGTAGGGGTGTTCTCTCTCTTTTTTTATTATTTCAAAACTATTTGCTCCTGCACTATAGTAGTCGTTTTTCAGAAGTATTCATTGCTAGGAAATTTAAAAATCAAAGTCATAACACATCCACTAATTACAACTGTGGCAGTAATAATGCTGAGGCTTTGTACAGATTTTCTAGAATTGAAATTTTCTTACAGATACACCGGGTGGGAAGAGGGGATCCAAGAAAGTCATGCTATGAATGGAAGCAGTTTCTGTTCATGTAACAAGAATCACTCAAGAAAGGATCTGGATGAAGCTTGAGACATTGATTATTATTTATTTTATGCATTTCCTGTGTTTTTTATCCCATTTTTGAACAAGTGTCATTTCCAAAAGTGTCTCACATCCATATAAAACAGACAGGCCCTGCCATCCACCTTATGAACTAAAAGGAGAAACACACAAGGGAAGATGAGTCAAGGGAAAAGGAAGAAGAGGAAGAATAGTTCTTCAGACAAGGTGGTGTACTGTATGGATGCATTTAAATTCCTGTCCAGTCAGGCTGATCTTTCTTTGCTTGATCTTGCATGAATAGCTGTTCCTGGTTTCTTGTTGCTTTTGCTTATGGATGGGGATAGAGTTCACTTTTTCCTACAGTTCCTTAATGCCCTTTCTGGCAAGGAGGAGAAGTAAGCTCCCTATACCTGTTCTTTCTCAGGATGGTGGCTGGTTTTCTCCTTGACTTTATGTTGTTTTTGGAAAACAGGAGGAAGACAGCCTCCTAGTTACCCCTAGGTCTCCTGGCCTGTGGCAGAAGTCAGAATACTTTTTGTTTGTTTTTTGCTGTCCACCTTAAGGACAACATCAGTTTTGCCTTTTATTTTCAAACTAACTCTGATGATCTCAGTAACTGAAAAATTATGGGAACAAGTCCAGAAATAATTCTAGTTGGTAGTTGTTCATGGGGACTAGCAACTTGATTCATCAGAATTACTCTATACTTCACTTACTGTTTTATTTCAGTAAATTGTATTAAGTAACATTCGAAGGGGATGGGGAGGGATGCACATTTTAAAAAATAAATAAATAAATTATGAGCTGCATTGAATTTTGGCCCTCTTGAAGCATTTGGAAGAATACATGAATGCTTGAAGTGGGGAGTGGGTTGGGGTCTGAGCATCTTCATGTATGGCCAGCCAAACTCCTTCATTCCCTGACTGTGCCATGTGGAGCACTGAAGTGTGAAATAACTTAGCTCCACCTGATTGGAGCCCAAAGAGTGTCCCCAGTTGCATGCCATATTTGACTCACCTTCAGGGGAATCTGAGCAGAATCTCTATTCAGACAGATGAGATCTGGGAAGAAAGGGTGGTGCTGGGTGCTTGCAGGTACACAGAGAGCAGAGGCAACATTTTCAGATCCACCTGTGTTCCCATTTTGGGCCCCAATGCATTATTGTAAACAATCTGTCACAGGCCTTTGTTGTGGCAGAAACTAATATTGCAAAGATAAAAAACAGCATAGATATGTCATGAATTTATGTCTGTTAGCCAACATGGTGTCTACAAGTGCATAGTAGCTATACTACCAGAAAAACTAATATTGTGCTTTACCACAGATCCACAAATTCCTGCTGGACTCAGTGCCCATGTACAGTTGCACTGCAATTCTTTCCTTGAATCCTCTGATATGTGCTGAGTATGTAGAAAGTAAGCTTTGCAGAAACTGTAACACACCAAGAAACCTTACATACTTAAAGAAATTGCAGAAAATAAGTGAATAATCCCATCTCCTTTTTGAGTTTCAGAAGCTGGGGAAATGAAGTCGTTTCTCATCTATCAGTTTCCTGTTTTACTTTTAAAAGAAAAATCAAGGTAGAAGACATTATAGTGAAATTATAAACATATTTTCCCCTCAATACATAGGTATAGTAAGCATTCTCTCCCTACAGGCGATTAAAATATATATGCCACTTTTAATATATATTAATAGTGATGTGGCTGTGAAAAAAGAAAAGTAATCACTAAGGATGAGGAGCTATTTCTGTCTTTGAATACACCTAAATGAATGAATGAATAGCTCTGCAGTTTTTTCCGGCACCTGAAATTTCAAAGAAATTGAGGGGAAGAAAGGTTAGTGATTAGAAAAGAACGGCTTGACCTCTATTCCAGCCTTAAATAAAAAAGTATGAGAAATGCTCCCTGAACTGCCAAATCACCTGTGGATTAGAGGTAGAGGCAGCAGTTAAGATGTCATTCATGAAAATAGAGGGAAGGGAGAAAGGTGGCTGTTTATTTTCGACATCTTTGGGAGTGGGGAGAATTTCCATGACAACACGTAACATGAAGTGAGCAAGCGTCTCGGCCTCTTGGAAGAAAAATAAATATATATATATTTTAAAATCCCTGTTTCTGGAATTCTTACCAAGTTTCTTGACTGGAATTTAATTTCAGATAATGAAACACCCCTATTATATCTCCCAAAAGAAGATGATGTGTGTGTGTGGGAGGGGGACTACACTGGAAAGTGTTATGAAAATAATGCTGCAATCAGTAATATTTTGTTTGGTCCTACTTAGTGTTTAGGACATGTTCCAGGCACTGTAGCTTGTATCAATTTCCAAATCATAGTTTGAAGATCAAGAATGTGTTGAAGCCTCGTGTGCACGCTCATCCCCTCTCCCAAATAGATGTGCTTTTCTCTTTTGTGAATTTGCTTTAGCTATAGTTACCTCCAAACTGGGAAAACTAGGTTAGGACCAACCAGGATATGTATTTTTGTCTTAGGAGGCACCTTAAAGCAGTATAAAAATATTTAAACAAGCTAACGAACAAGCTGTACAGTTATTTCTAGAGCAATTAATTGGGTTCTGGTCTACAAAAGTTAATGCCATGTATTTATGTTTCTGTGATGGCTGGATATCTCAGTGGTTTAGATATCTGGCTGCAGAGACATACGTAGGTTGGGAGTTAAATTCCCGACTGTGCCTCCTACAAGTAGAACCAGCCTGTGTGGCCTTGGGCAGGCTGCACAGTCCCAGGGCACCCGAGAAGAAGGGAATGGTAAAACCACTTCTGAATATTCTGTACGTGGAAACCCCTGAAGCCATTATAGCAAGGGATATCTATTGATGAGACCCTTCATGAGAAAGTTTAAATAAATATTTGACACACTCTAATCACTCGTAACACTGTTATATGTAAGATACATACTACAAGTTAAACATTACAATTTTGTTATTTTTGTGGACTTCCCATGGTTGTTGTTGTGTGAATAGCATACTGGACAAGACAGGCCAGTTCTGATCCAACACGGCTCTCTATACCTGAAAAATCAAACACTTTAGATTCTAATTTTAGAATGAATTGTACAAACAATAAATATGTTGCCAGGTTTATACTAAATGATGACATTTATCATGATAACCTGCCATCTACTGCCAACATGAACACTGGCAAGTATTGTATAGATGAGGAGGGAATGGAGGATTTTAAATGTAAGCAAATAGCTATGAAATATGCAAAGACTTTTCACATGCGCAACACAAAAGCCTTCTTTAAGCCTCAGGAGAGCCTTCAGCTGATTCTGCTATTTGCCCTTTAACATTTACCTGTGTAACCTTGTATAGAAAGTTGTGTCTCCCTTTAGGTTGGGAATTCTATGAATTCCTGTTGAATGATGAATTGTGTATGCAGTTCCCCACCTAATTTACAATTGGATAGCACATTGTAGCTATCAACACTCAAATACGTACAGTAGAACGTAATGATATGTGTGCTATTGCAAATATTTGATGGAAGCTACCAAATGAATAGAGTTGGAACCAAGGCTTTTTTCTTTTTACAAACTTTAATAATTACATGTATAGGCCACTTTTATAAGGAACTCAGTGCAATGTACATAGTTCACCTCCTGATTTTGATTTTGAAAATAATCCTGTGAT
This sequence comes from Intellagama lesueurii, assembly GCA_037013535.1. Classification (NCBI taxonomy): domain Eukaryota; kingdom Metazoa; phylum Chordata; class Lepidosauria; order Squamata; family Agamidae; genus Intellagama; species Intellagama lesueurii. The sequence continues at coordinate 99,373,877 of JBAJHW010000003.1, forward strand.
ATTGAATGATAGTAAGGTAAGGTGCAAGGTCAATCAGTCATTGTCATAGCCAAGTAGGAATTTGTACCTGGATATCCTGCATTCCAGTTCAGCTTTCTAACCGTGGTCCAAACTAGCTCTTGATGTATTGGATAATTCATGAAAACCACATTCAGAAACGTATGGACACTAAACGGCTTGGGCCCTGGATACCTGAAGGACCTCCTCCTTCCATATGAACCTACCCGGCAGTTAAGATCTAGCCAGGGGGCCCTTTTGAAAGAGCCGTCCCTCAAGGAGGTAAGAGGGATGGCTTGTAGACAAAGGGCCTTTTCGGCAGCTGCCCCCAGACTATGGAACACCATCCCAATTGAGATTCGTCTGGCGCCGACGCTGATGACATTTCGGCGCCAGGTCAAAACCTTCCTGTTCCGGAAGGCTTTTAATTGAAATAATATCAACTGTGGGTCCTGATGGCAATTTTTAGAATATATATTTTAATTGTATTTTAATTGTTTTATCTTTTTTATTGTATTCTAATTGTTGTAAGCTGCCCAGAGACCTTTGGGTAGAGTGGGCGGCATATAAGTTAAATAAATAAATAAAATAAATAAATCTATTAGCACAATAGTCTGCATCGTTCAAAGCAAGGTTAGCCAAGAGCTGTTGCACTGCTGGGTTTAGCACTGCTCTTGTCAGCCAATGACTCTTGCACTATGGTTATGTTTTCTTTTCCCTGCCACTAAATAATGTACTATCATGGCTTGTTTGCTCCCTTTGAAACTAGGATCCATGATCTTCACAGCTTTTATTTTCATGGTCTAGCTGTTTAGCATTTGTTTGCATGATCTCAAGGGATATGCTGACCAGGCACTAGAGGGAAAGGGAATGAGATCACATTATTGTATAGCTCAGTCATTCAGCTGTGTGAGCTGCTAGTGCTTCAGTGTTGCAAACTGCCTTTTTCTTCTTCTTCTTCTCTCCTTTTGGATTAAATTTGTCTGGTTTACCTACCAAAGATGTTCATTCATCTTCAAAACACCACTTTCATTAAAAAGTCAATCTAGAAACAGTGTATTCAGCATGGCGTTGGCAGATGTATTCCAGATCTTTGTATGCAGATAGGAGTAAAGCCATACATATAGAGAGAGCTAGAAACTTCGCAGCATCTGCTTTGGAGACATAACGTTAAGTTCAGTTTCTTATTTATTTATTTATTTATTATGGAGGGTTTTGTTTGTTTGTAGTTTCCTTTATCCATTTTTCTTTAGAGACATTCCTGGAAAACAGAAACCTGAAGTAAATGTTAGATATTTACAGGTGTTCACCATGTTAGTCTGTTGTATGTCTAGGAAAAGTCACAAACAAGTTTTATTTCATATAAGCTTTTGTGGATGGTAGCTCATTTCTTCAAATGCATGATGTTAGAAAGTTTTCCTTTATTAATGGAAAGTTCAACAGCCAATTTTTTAATATTTGAATACCCAACGAGCATGGAAGTATTTCTCATGTCAAAAAAGCAATGTGGGAAATATTAGTACCATATTTTGACAATCATTCTTTTTAATGTATGTAGAGTAATAACACATAGAATGATTTTGCTACGTAAGTATCCTTGGAGTGAATGACTTGCCTGAGGCTGTGATGATAGCTTGTAGGAAAGTAGTGTTCCAGGACTTCCCTTTCTGCTCTTAAATCATTCTCTGATATATGAGTATATGTAGCCCAATGTGGTACATTGGGGCATATTTATTTATAAGGTTATGTAGAGTATGTCACAACATAAGAGCACTGCAACTAAGGCTGTTGGAAGCATCCATTTCCTTTCTGATATTTTAACATCTGCATTTAATATGTTGTTTCAGTTTGAGATGTATTGTAGTTTTAATTTTCCACACAACATTACCTAAACATGTTACACCTCATTGTATCTGTGCAACAATGCTCCTGCTTATCTCACACCCACATGGGTCTCTCCATTTTATTCTTATATTGTTTCTTATACCTACGAGTGTCTGGCAGAGTCAAGTCAAAATGGGTAAAGTCAAGTCAAGATAGACAAAAGTCAGGTTATGGTAGAGACAGTCAGATACTCAGATCAAGGTAAGTCAAAGTATGTACAGAACCTTTCTTATGCAGAGACAAAAACAGAACGTTGGACAGCTCCAAGTGAGCCCTGCCAGCTGAAGCTCTCTCCAATTAAGGTACAGTAGTTATAGGGAGATGTTGACTCAACAAGGAGCTAAAGCCTCCTGAAATGTATATTGACTGGCAAGGCTCCTGTATGAGTACCTCTATTCACTGCTATCTTGGTGGAGGAGCTGATTGAGTTATTAAGGGATCCTCACCTCATAGCTTTTGCAAGACCAAGGAGATGGGGGTAGTGCTAGGAATTCCTATACTGAATTTGAGGATATTAGGAAAGCATGTCTTCAGGAGTGTATCAAATAAGACACCAGATAGTATTTCTCCAGGGGAATGTCTTGAGCCTTATCAGAACCCTTTATCATAAACTGTAATTGCTAAATCTGCCACTTCTTGTTCATTTTTAAGGTGTTAAGTATATAACATATACAATGTGAGTTTTTCTTTTCTGCATGGAGAGGTCTCCTGTTGATGACAAGATATATATGCTTTGCATTTTGTAGAACTGCTTGGGAGGAAAACTGGAAAGGTATAAAAAGAATAAAGTTGTGAAGACAGTTGCTCTTTGTTTTAGGTTATATTAAATTTTCTAAGATTATATTCCACTGTCCAAAATTGTCCCCAAACAAAGATCATGAACAGGATTTGAGCTCTGTTGCTGTCCCAGAGATTCTTTCTGTCTGTCTCATTGCGGAAAAGTGAGTTACATGACCTGTAAAATCCAATCACTGCTATTGTATTAATTCTTTCAGTACAAAACCTTATATAGCCACTGTGTTACTACACGTGTAGGAGGTATCAGCAGACTCAGGGTTTGCAGAACTGCAAAAAGCCATAAGCAAAAATCCCAAAATAAAAGAGAACCTAACTGTGGAACCCGTGACTGAACCTGGTCAATGCTTGTGTGCAGGGAGAGGAAGACCAGAGAGGAGAATGGAACAGAGTATGTTGCTGAGTGGGAGCAGATTTTGTGGTGTGTCTTTCCTAAAGTCCCCTTTGCAGCAGAGGATGAATGTGCAACTCAAAGACACATTTCTGAACTCTTCCTAAGTAGTATTGGTCTAAGGTAAAGGTAAAGGTTCCCCTTGACATTTAGTCCAGTCGTGTCCGACTCCAGGGGGCGGTGCTCATCCCCATTTCCAAGCCATAGAGCCAGCGTTTGTCTGTAGACAGTTTCCGTGGTCACATGGCCAGTGCGACTTAGACACGGAACGCTGTTACCTTCCCACCGAGGTGGTACCTATTTATCTACTTGCATTTGCATGCTTTCGAACTGCTAGGTTGGCAGGAGCTGGGACAAGCGACGGGAGCTCACTCCATCACGTGGATTCGATCTTACGACTGCTGGTCTTCCGACCTTGCAGCACAGAGGCTTCTGCGGTTTAACCCGCGGCGCCACCACGTCCCAAGACAGTATTGGTCTAATAGCTAGTAAACATCTAGTTGTATAACATATAGCTTAATCAAAACACATAATTGGCAGGAATATTATGGCTGTAGCCATCAAAACTGGGGAGAAAAACTTTTCTTCTCATATTTTAGTCAACATACTGCTTTTCTTTTCTATATGTTCTCCTTGTAGTTCATTCTTGCTATGAATTGGAAAAATGGTTTCTAATTTACAATATGAATGTAATTGTATTTGCTGTTGGTATGTTCGCCATCATCTAAGTGACTCAAAATCAAATATTAAGCTTAAACATTATTATGAAAATATACAATTATTGTTCTTAGATTTCACTGGTTGGTGCTATGTGTGAGCTGTAAAGACAAATACATCCTTAAATATTTAGAGCAAGGAGCTGTTGCTGCTCCAGATAAATCAATGAATACCATCATTTTCTTCTGTTGCTTTATTTGTGCTACGTGTGAGATTAGAAATTGAATTTATCAGAACTGAGGCAAGATAAAATTATGTCTTTAGAAAAAAGCTAGCATACTAGGTTTGATATTTGATGAGGAGATTAGGCTGAACAAATGCAAATGAAGTTGTCAGTTAGTCTAGTGAGATAGCATCAGTTCTGTTAAGTAAACCAAAAGGGTCCATCTCTGTACTGTCAATTAAAACAAAAGGATATTGCAATTCCTCTTATGAAAGCACAAGTCCTATACTCTTATGAAAGCACAAGTCCTATACTAGTGAACACTTTCTCTGAGTTTAGATTCTTGTGTAGCTAATATAGCACCATCCATGTGTAAGAAGGCAGTTTCAGCAGGCTCAGGGTTGCCAAAGAGCATAAAATGGTTAGAATATAGATTGAATACTTGAAGATGATGGGTTTGGAAAACCAGGGAGAGAAGAAATGGAATAGATTATAGCAGAAAAGAACATGGCTGGATGGAATAATGAATGGGACCTCTTCCACTGTTGCATTTTCTTCTCAGTCTCACTTGTCTATATAATCTTTATCTTGGTCCCACCGCCCTTCTGGGCACACTGGGTGTGTGCCCAGAAAAAACTACCTTTTCGGTGGTTACTCCCAGGCTGTGGAACTTCCCCTACAGGAGATAAGGCTTACTCCTTCTCTGCTGTCCTTCCTCCAACTGCAAAGACATTCTTCTGCCAAACTGCTGCTCAGGAAGGCATTTCAAGGGGAGAGTTGCCTTTTTTAACCTTTTAAAATGTGTTTCAAGTTGTTAAATAAAAGGCTTTTATTTAGTACCTTTTAATAATTAATACATTTAAATTTTAACAGTATAATTTGTAATATTTGTAATTGTTTTACAATTTTTGTTTTTAGATCATTTGTAAGTCATCTTGGGCCCCTCTACAGGGAGAATATTAGGGTAGAAAATACATACATACATACATACATACATACATACATACATACATACATACATACATACATACACACACACACAAAAGGATTTTATGGAGGTGATGAATTCTGGCAGTGATTGTCTGAGTTCTTCTAATGTGGTGCAAAGCTAGGATGTGGCAGCAGACCAAGAGAAGAAAGTGGTCTGATCTATGAAAGAGATTTGGGGAATATGACTATAATGATTATTAGGAGGATCTGTAGTTTTAAGGAATTCCATATTCATTCAAAGAAGCTAGCCAAATCTTTGGATATATAGACTCCATCCATGAGTCTCCATCTGCTTTAGTGACTGAGGCAATCTTTTTACGTTTGTGAAATCAGAGGCCAAAGGAATCCTGTGTTTAAGTTCTAAAGATCAGTTAAAAAAACAACAATGGAATGCACACTCCTAGAAATGAGGGGAACTGCCGCTGTGACACTTAAGATTTATTGGTTAAGATTTTTCTCTTCTAGCCACAGGTTATCTTTAACATCTTTTTCTGGCCTCAGCCTCTGAGAAGAGAAGTGCTAAGCCAGATAGCCACAACTGCTGTTCGTATTTACCAGAAATACAGTGGGGCCTCGACTTATGAACTTAATCGGTTCCGGAATGATGGTCGTAACTCGAAATGGTCGTAAGTTGAAGCACCATTTCCCATAGGAATGCATTGAAATGCAATTAATCCATTCTGGCCAAAGAAAAAAAATCACCAAAAAAAAAAAAAAACACCCACTGCAAGACCCATCGGAAACGGGATTAATCCATTCCGGCCAAAGGGGGGAAAAAAAAACAACAACCCGAAAAGCAAACAAACCCTGCAAGACCCATCGGAAATGCAAAAAAAAGAAACCAAAAAGCAAACAGAGACTGCAAGACCCATCGGAAATGCAAAAAGAAAAATCCAAAAAGCAAACAGAGACTGCAAGACTCATCGGAAATGCAAAAAAAAAAAAAAAAAAAACCAAAAAGCAAACAAACCCTGCAAGACCCATCGGAAATGGGAAACCCCCCCCAAAAAACCAACCAACCCTTCAAGACCCATCACAGCATAGAAACATAACCCTGCCACCCAGCCCAAACCCACACTGCAAAACTCACCCAGAACAATTTTTAAAAAGTAGAAAGCAGCACCTTACCAGGCAGTCCGAAGCCTCCTCTGAACGCACACTCTCTAACCGCTGGGGCGAAAGAGCTACAAAGAAGCAGCCTCTTAGGTTAGCAATTTGAATTCCCCGCCTTTTCCCCTGCCTTTTTTCTGGTTGTAACTCGAAGCTCCGGTCGCAAGTCGAATCAAAATTTTGTGGCTGGAGCTGGTCGTAACTCAAAATGGTCGTAAGTCGGGATGGTCGTAAGTCGAGGCACCACTGTACCCCTGGATTCCAACGGAAAAGTAACAGAAGGATGCTAGGTTAGGTGGAGATCCCAAAGGCACTGAGCGTAACAGAGCTGGGGATGACTGCAGTCACCTAACCTAGCATTCTGTCTCCTCTCAGTACCAGGTTCTAAAATATTTGGATTCAATAGATAAATAAGGAAGTAGCAGCTTGGGTTGTGTCACATCCTCTGGGGTCCCAGAAGGTCCCCAACAATGCTACATTGTGCCATTAGTTTCCTAGCTCTAAATGCCAGTCACCAAAATCCATGGCCAATCTCTTGACCTCTTTGCTTGTTTCAAGTAAAAATTCAGTTGCAGTGGACTGCAGATTCAATTGTGTGCTTGGGAGAAGGTTTTCCACTTGTTTTTGTTGGAAAAATTCCTCATAACTACTTCCAAATCAGAGAGAAAAATAGGGGACACCCCCACCCCCACCGTGCATGTAGGTGGGGAGGCATTTTTCTCTGTCTTATATTTCTATGTTCAAAAACTCGTTCCCAAGCTGGTTGCTCACCTGTGGGAACTGCTGTCTCATTCCTGTGAGTGCGCAACCAGCAATTTTGATTGCAAAAAGCCCTGTATGAAAATGGTCAAGACCTTTGTAAACTTAGGACTTGGTTCCACTGAAAATAAGGACCACTGTTGTATCGTGTTCTGCTTTTTAAAAATGGTTTAAAATAAGGTGTTTCCATGACATAAATGGAAACACAGATTCTTTTGCTAGGGAAGCATGTTTCCTGGTTGGAGAGTGACCTAAAATACTGTTCTGCCAGAGGGTCATTTATTTTAGCATGCATATGAGACCCTATCTATTTCAAACATTTCTGCTTATGTACACCACTCTGTTGCTGCAAGTTGTGCCATTAGGTAACCAGCGGAAGTGGTGAGAGAGGTGGCAGGAAGGAAGGAGGAAGAAAAAGGCCACAGGAGAGAGAGGGTCTGCTGCAAAACTACTTGCCCCTTTGGAAAGTTTGGCTGCTTCTATCCCTTTAAAGGAGAGAGAAGAAGACATGGCTTACAGCACCTCCCTGCTCCTGCTCCTTGGCAAGCAATTTGTGTGCACAAACTTCCTTTCCTTGTCTAATTTGTTCCCCCTTTTCCTCTCCAGGCAGCCTTTTGTGGCAAAAAGTTTAAAATGGGCAGAAAGAACCCAGGAGGAACCAGTGAGACTGTTTGGGAAATCAGGCAGCTAACAGCTGCTTCAACATTCTTAAAGGACAGAAGCAGCGAGATTTTCTAAAGGGACAAGCAGCGTTACCAGCAGACCCTCCCTCTCCCCCTCCTTCACCTTACCACAGCAGCAGGGGTGAGTGGCCAGTGTGAGGCCAGGCCAGGCGGGTGTAGGACAAAGCCTCAAATGCAAGGATTCTAAAAGCCAGTGTAGCCTGCTCAACCCAAGATTCAACACAGCTTAAAAACGGATTAAGAGTTTTCCCAAGAGGATGTACACACCAACCCAAATACCATGTGACACCCTGTGATTTCTAAATTTATGCTATTTAGAATTGAGCTTATTGTGAGGCAGATGTAAATATAAACAGGCCCTTATAAAGGTTTTTATTCTGTAGGATAGCCTAGATGTCACAAATGCCAAATGTCTAGTCATAGTCAAACTGTGACCAGAGCAAGGTAGATATACCCCATCCCAAATTTGGGGGGTGAGTCATGCCTCTGCTATAGGTATGTTCTACATTGAGTCCAACTAAAAAAAATTGGTACAAATCAGTACATGTTGTGAATGTACCTTCCAGGCCTTCTAAGATTTTGCACTGAGCAGAGAAGCAGCCTTAAAACAGGCAAATGTGGTTTTATGTAGTACTATCCTGTGAGTGTTTTGAACAAAGAACACAAACCTTCTATAAGTCTATGTAATGAACTTGTTTCTAAATGCAGTTTTTCACAAAGACCTTCTGCTGTGAGAGCAGTTGCCAAGATATACCTCTGCACCATTCACAACAGATGGGAGAGAGTAGTTTTCTGGCCCAGCTAACTATTGGGACTCTGTGCCAAGACATAATTGTGCTGATTTGTGTACAGATTCCAAAACCTGTGTTTGATATGCAGACTGTGATGGTATGAAGGGTCAGAGTTTTGGCACTGTCAAGAATGCTAACGCATATGACAAACAATGCATTCATTGAAAAAATTCTTGGTATATGTGGATGAGAATTTAAAGTAATACTTAATCCATTGTACTACTCTTTATCATCTAAGCACTTAGGTATACTTCTCCATCTGTCTTTTGATTTTAATTACGGTTGTTATTGTGAATTGGTATTTTTTTCCCTTGCATTGTTTATCCAAGTAAATAAAATCTTACAAAATTTGCTGTTTCCTGTGCTACATACTTTATTCTGTACATTTTTTACATTAGACGTTAAGGTGGAATAGTTCAACAGTCAAGGTTCAGTTGAGCCATGTAACAAAAGTCAATGGCTATTTTATCTGTTTACTTGTAGGTTGGGGTGCACCTTCTGCCATTTATTTTTTTCTCCATATTTATGTGTCTTTCATTTTCTGATATGATCTTTATTTTTTGTTATATTCACCAGCATTTAGTTAGTTTCTGGGGGATAGCTGTATTACTTAGCAAAAACAATGAAGTGTCTTCTGGTACCTTAAAGATTAATCTAATTAAGTTGGCTGCCGACCACAAAAAGTTTGCCAAATAAAATATTTAAGTCTTCAAAATGCCACAGATCTCTTTGTTATTCATTTGCTTCATGACTCACACTTGTTTTGCTTCCAGTTAATTTTATTAGGAGATTCAGCTACTCTTACAGTGCCTGTACTGTCCATATTTTCCATCTAAATCATCTGAAATTTCCAGGCATTTTAATAAAAATCAGGAAAAGGCTGTGTGGTCCCCAGAACAATACAAATGCAGGAACTGGTGATACTTTTATTGGACCACTAAAATAATAATAATAATAACAAAACAAAAACAAAAAACAAATGGCGAGCTTTCAATGATAATTCATCTTCTTCAAACTGTGCACCGAGTTCTTGTCGGTAGCTCCAAAATTATATGTTTTTATTAAAGTCCCAAAGTCTCATGGTGCTGTTGGGGGACAGGTGTAGCTTCTTAGGTGGAAATAGCTGTAGTCTGCAGTCTGCAAGAGGCCTGTGGAGGGAGGGTGTGGCTTCAGTTCCCTCTTGAGCTTCAAAAGATAAAACATTCCAAACACTTACAGAATTTTTTTTCCAAAATGTAGCAGCAAATATGGACACAAACTTACAGCATTCAGGAAGAAAACACATCAAAACAATAAAAGCTAAACTACCCTATCTATACTCACACCTGTGTGAAGAGATAGCGTATTTCTGGGCATGCACAGAGTGCAGACTCCTGGCACAGCACCATAAGATAGCAAATGGACCCAGAGTCCCTCCATGCAGCAGGGGAATAAGGGATAATTCTGCACAGAGACATGCCGACTAACTGATTTCTCTAATCCCTCTTATACAAGTGAATGAGCCATTAAGCACCTGTTTCCAACACATGTTCAGTCCTTTTCATGTTCTGTCGAGACAAAAGGCAGTCTCCTGACTTGATGCCATTCCCATTGCCCAAATCTACATATCTCTCTGTGAAGGAAGTGAGTTGAATTCTTTCAAGTCAGGATTACAGATATGATGCTAGTGTCCTTTTGGGGCAGTTTTGAGATGTCTTCTGATAAAGATAAACACGGAGGCATCTGCTCCTCAGCTCTGTCCTTCCTTTGAAGTGTTCAATAGTGGGAGATGAGATGAGGGTGTGAACTGTTCATTTCCACCTTGACCTATCCCTGTGAGGTCAGCTTCCCAAGCTCACAGAAGCATAGAAGAGTCCAGCAACCAAATGTCATATTTCATACACCCCAAGTTCTTAGTTTCTTAAGAATTTGGGAGCCAATTCTATAATTTCCATAGAATCCTGTTGCTTAGAGTAGTAAATTACATAAGAGTAGGTTCATTGTCCCCTTCATGGATTGCTGCCTTGTCGTGGCGAAGGGGCTTGAGTAATTCAGAGAAGCTATGGGCTATGCCGTGCAGGGACACCCAAGACGGACAGGACATAGTGGAGAGTTCTGACTAAACGCGATCCACCTGGAGCAGGAACTGGCAAGCCACTCCAGTATCTTTGCCAAGAAAACCCCATGAACAGAAACAAAAGGCTAAAAGATATGACGCTGGAAGATGAGCCCCTCAGGTTGGAAGGCGTCCAACATGCTACTGAGGAAGAGCGGAGGACAAGGACAAGTAGCTCCAGAGCTAATGAAGTGGTCGGGGCAAAGCCGAAAGGACGCTCAGCTGCGGACGCGCCTGGAAGTGAAAGGAAAGTCCGATGCTGCAAAGAAGAATACTGCATAGGAACCTGGAATGTAAGATCTATGAACCTTGGTAAGCTGGATGTGGTCAAACAGGAGATGGCAAGAATCAACATTGACATCCTGGGCGTCAGTGAACTAAAATGGACGGGAATGGGCGAATTCAATTCAGACGATTATCATGTCTACTATTGTGGGCAAGAATCCCGTAGAAGAAATGGAGTAGCCCTCATAGTCAACAAAAGAGTGGGAAAAGCTGTACTGGGATACAATCTCAAAAATGATAGAATGATTTCAATACGAATCCAAGGCAGACCTTTCAACATCACAGTAATCCAAGTTTATGCACCAACCATCGATGCGGAAGAGGCTGAAATTGACCAATTCTATGAAGACTTACAACACCTTCTAGAACTGAGGGCCTTCTTAAATGAACAGTGCAAATAGAGGAAAATAATAGAAAGGGAAAAACCAGAGATCTGTTCAAGAAAATTGGAGATATTAAAGGACCATTTTGTGCAAAGATGGACATGATAAAGGACAAAAATGGTAGGGACCTCACAGAAGCAGAAGACATCAAGAAGAGGTGGCAAGAATACAAAGAGGAATTATACCAGAAAGATCTGGATGTCCTGGACAACCCAGATAGTGTGGTTGCTGGCCTTGAGCCAGACATCCTGGAGAGTGAAGTCAAGTGGGCCTTAGAAAGCATGGCTAACAACAAGGCCAGTGGAGGTGATGGCATTCCAGTTGAACTATTTAAAATCTTAAAAGATGACGCTGTTAAGGTGCTACACTCAATATGCCAGCAAGTTTGGAAAACTCAGCAGTGGCCAGAGGATTGGAAAAGATCAGTCTACATCCCAATCCCAAAGAAGGGCAGTGCCAAAGAATGCTCCAACTACCATACAATTGCACTCAGAATGCTCCAACTACCGTACAATTGCACTCAGAGCATAACCTGCTAGCAAGGTTATGCTCAAAATCCTGCAAGGTAGGCCTCAGCAGTATATGGACCGAGAACTCCCAGAAGTACAAGCTGGATTTCGAAGGGGCAGAGGAACTAGAGACCAAATTGCTAATATGCGCTGGATTATGGAGAAAACCAGAGAGTTCCAGAAAAACGTCTACTTCTGCTTCATTGACTATGCAAAAGCCTTTGACTGTGTGGACCACAGCAAACTATGGCAAGTTCTTAAAGAAATGGGAGTGCCTGACCACCTTATCTATCTCCTGAGAAATCTATATGTGGGATAGGAAGCAACAGTTAGAACTGGATATGGAACAACTGATTGGTTCAAAATTGGGAAAGGAGTACGACAAGGCTGTATATTGTCCCCCTGCTTATTTAACTTATATGCAGAATACATCATGCGAAAGGCAGCACTGGATGAATCCCAAGCCGGAATTAAGATTGCGGGAAGAAATATCAATAACCTCCGATATGCAGATGATACCACTCTGATGGCAGAAAGTGAGGAGGAATTAAAGAACCTCTTAATGAGGGTGAAAGAGGAGAGCGCAAAAAGTGGTCTGAAGCTCAACATCAAAAAAACTAAGATCATGGCCACTGATCCCATCACTTCCTGGCAAACAGAAGGGGAAGATATGGAGGCAGTGACAGATTTTACTTTCTTGGGCTCCATGATCACTGCAGATGGTGACAGCAGCCACGAAATTATGACAAACCTAGACAGCATCTTAAAAAGCAGAGACATCACCTTGCCGACAAAGGTCCGCATAGTCAAAGCTTATACTGGTTTTTCCAGTAGTGATGTATGGAAGTGAGAGCTGGACCACGAAGAGTCGGACATGACTTAACGACTAAACAACAACAAGGTTCATTGTATTAGTAGTTATTTGATAAGTCAATCCTCCATAGGTTTCATTGATTGAACTGGCCTATTCTAACTGCTACTTACTTTAATATATTAAATCCTCATTGACACGTGAAATCCCCGTTGATTCAGTGGGGCTACTCTAGTGTTATTTACTCTGTTAACAACAGGATTTTGGCCAGTGAGTAGTGCTTTTGAGTGTTGTTATACATATTTTTGGTTGTTACAGTAAAAGTACGTGTACCTGTAAAATGTAAGCTCACAGATATTCCAGTACGTCTCCCTGAAGTATGAGTAAGTCTGGATCCAACTGAATATGTTTTGAAAATGCAAGAATAATACAGGGTTAAACAAATTGTTCTACCATGACTAGAAATAATGTTCAGTTCTTTCCATTTTTTTGTTAATTCAGTCAGTCCAAATTGACAGATCTTGGTGCAGATGGTTAAAATTAACACAGTAACCCTGTTCTGATTTTTAATAAGGACATTTTGACAGAAGACTTTGAATTGAAGGGTACAAGGATGGCAGCAGTTGTATTAAATATGCATTTTTCCTTTGTCCAATCTGCTACAGTTAAAGGAACAAAATCATTCAAACCAGTGCGTTTTTAAAAAGAAAATCCATACTCCAGGAGTCTACTAATTGAATGATCACAAAAGTTTAGTTTTACTGTTTCTAAAGCAAACATTTTATATCAAATTTGCACCAAGCAATAAGCCTTTTTCTTTTTCCTGTTTCTGAGGCTTATTGTCCATTTGGGACTGATGTCATGCATTTATATGGAAATTGTGTTCCTATTTATGACACACAAAATTTATGCAGCTGGGTTTTATTACATATAGCAGGGACATAAATAAACTTCACTGCGGGCTGATAACATTACAGCAGAATTTTTTTTTTTCTAGCAAAACATTAATTGAATGTATGACTTTTGACTGATTACCTGCAGAATAAGAACATTGGTGATTATCCTTGTTGTTTGTAGATTTAAACTGCAGAATATTGTGCTTCCAAATGCTCCCTTCCAAGATTCCAGTGTAACTCTCCAAAGATTTAGTGATGACTGACTGGTCCAACTGGTAACTTTGACCTACCCAGAATAGCTACATGTCTGACTATTAATCTTTCTATAAACTCTTTTGAGCCCTTCTTTCGATTCTAGATTTAGGCTCAATTAAACCTCTCAATTTACTTCAGTGCCCACTTTGTCAATCTGAAATCCTAAACAATTTATTAGATTGACTTGGGGGGGGGGGCTTTTAGAATACATGGTTATGCCCAACACTGCATCTTTAACTAAAAACAATGGCTTCTGTGTCGAGAAACTCTGCTTATGTGTACATAAACAGTGTACTCTAAATAAGCGTAGATGTCACCTTCTGGAGAGAAAGAGAGGGACCTGACAGAAACTCAGTGCTTCGTCTTCTTATCTCAGGATGCAAAAAATTATGACAGGCAAACTCAAATAGCAAAATACTTTGTATTTAACATTCAACTTAAAGAGCTTAATCTTCAGCATAACAGCATGTACATAACACATAATGACTTGGTTACTCACGAACCTACTGCCAGCATGGCTGCCCTTAAGCAAGGTGTAACAACAAATGTTCTGCGTGAGTTACTTTTATACAGACTGCAGCCACTGCAATCACAAACACCTGCCCGTGGCAACTGCAACCTCAAACTTTACCAGTAAATCAACTGCCGGTGTTTGGGTGACCTACATACAGTTTGTTTCTATCTACTCAGGCTTTCCTATGTGAGTATGTTCAAGATTTTAATTTATTTCTCAGTTACCTGATCTATACAAATATTTTAACATTCTGCTGTATATTTTAGAGGAAAATAGCACAGTGACAGGGGAGGGCGAGACCACAAGGTAATGACTCTCTTGTTAGTATATTATTAATTACCTTTATTCCCTGCCTTTTCTACATGGAAGGGTTTTCTCCTCCCATTTTACCCTCATAGCAACCATAGGTGCTTCCCAGGGCTCCCCACTCCAAGGTGTAAGAAGGTGTAAATGAGAGATAGAAATGCATGTCATCAGCATGCTGATGACAACACACTCCAGATTTCCAGAATGACCTTTACATTGATGTTAAAAAACATTGGGGAGGTTGATGATTGAAGGTCCAAGGAGCTGACAATTCCTCTCCAAACTACACTCTTTGGAGAAAAACATTGAGGAAGGATCGAAGATGATGAGTGCAGCTTCTCGGTCCTCGATCCTCCCAGCAGTCTATCCAGAAGGTTACTATGGTAGATGGTATGAAAAACTGCTGAGAGATTGAGGAGCACCAAGAGGGTCAGTCCTCCCCCACTGGCCTCCCTTTAAAGGTCATTGTGCAGCACGACCAATGCTGTCTCAGTACCTGAACCCGGACTGGAACAAAGCAAGGCAATTCTCTTCCTCCAGGCATGTCTAGAGGTGCTTCACCACCACCTGTGGCCTATTGGCAATAAGCCTAAAATTATTTAGGTTATCCATTGCCAAATTCAACTGTTTCAAGATGGGCTCTATAATATTTTCCTCCACCGGGGGGGGGGGAGATAACCCTCTCTCAGTGAAGCATTTATAATGTTAACGGCCCAGTCTGCAGTAACTCCATTGGCTGCTTTTAAAAACCATGACGGGCAAGGGTTGAGCCCGGAGGTGGACGGTCTGCAGCACACCAGCACCCTGAACACCTGCTCCAATGTTAGAGGCTGAAACAGTACCAAACAGGCAGAGGGAGATGATGCACCAGGGATCTCAACCTGATCAACCAAACTGTCCATGGAGTCCAGATCATTGGATGGCCGCAATTTTAGATTTTAAATAGGTTGCAGATTGATTGCTGATGAAATTGCCAGGATGATTTTCACTGATCCATTCTCCATGCTGGGGGAGGTTGCCAGGACCAGACCCAGGGCAGCTGCTGCCCTTGTCACTTGTCATA
Source organism: Intellagama lesueurii (assembly GCA_037013535.1). Taxonomy (NCBI): domain Eukaryota; kingdom Metazoa; phylum Chordata; class Lepidosauria; order Squamata; family Agamidae; genus Intellagama; species Intellagama lesueurii. Next base: position 99,389,274 of record JBAJHW010000003.1, read on the forward strand.
TTCTGGAAGATGAAGTTGTCAGCAAGGCAAGTAAGGAATTGGTTGGAGCTTACAATCTTGGTAGAGCTAGACTTCCAGCAGATATTAGGGCAGGTTTTTACTCCTGCGTCTGAATATTTCTTAACAGGAGAACATTATCCAGATCCTCAGTCTAGTTAGAAAGTATAGCAGACCCACATAGTGATATCACTTGTTTCTCTCACCTTTGATTTTTACCTAAATGCTCTTCACCAGAATTTCCTACTCCAACTCATAAATATTCTGACAATTGTAAACATCCTTTGTATACAGTGACCAGTATGTTGTTGTCAGCTTTGCCTGTGCAACAGGAGTGACATCACCAGGACTGGCAGATTGCTGCTAATTAAAGACTTCCTTTTTAATTTTGGGGGGCATGAAACATGCATGTAATGATATGAAGTCACATGCACTCTGAAATCTAAACAGGAACTCTTTTGATCTGTTGCTGTTGATGACATTGCCCCTTTTGCCCAGGCAGGGCTACACAACAAGGTACCGGCCAACGCTACTTCTCCTGCTTTCCTGTTTAGTCTATTCCTTTTGAAGAAGTTATACTCTTCAGTTACTGCATTCCAGTCATGAATGTTATCCCACTGATTTTTTATAATGTCTTTAAAATAATATTTGTCTTTAAAATAATGTCTTTAAAATAATATAAGCGTTCAAGCTCATCTTCTTTGTTTCCCATGTTCTGTGTAGCAATACAGAGACTTCTGAAACTTTAGATATTTCACTCCAGCTGCTTTGTTGTTACTCTTCCTTTCCATTAGCAGGTCCCTGTAACACCATCCCAATTTCTAAGGCATCACTGACACTCTCGTCACCAGCACTTGTCTCATTATCCTCTGGCATATTATTATCCACCCTACCTCTCCTGAAAAAGTTTACAAGTTTTCTATCAAATATTTTCTTCCCAAGGTGCAACCCTATTGCATGCCTGCCATCCTTCTTCATGGAAGCACACACCACCATGGTCTAGGAAGCCAAATCTTTCCTGAAAACACCATCTGTATTCTTGTCTCCTTTTTGTAACTTTGCCCTCCTCATCCTTCTCCCTCTTTACTGGTAAGGGTTGCAAGACCAGAGAGCAGCAGGCATGGATTCAGGTGGTGGTAGCAGGCAGTGGCATTTCTCTTCCCACTTCAGGAGGCGAAAGATACAAGTGTTGGCTCTGAAGCAGCAGTTTCTAGCTGGTGGCCTTAGCAATCTCGACAAACTTTTGCCCGTTTTACAAACCTTTAGAAAGCAATTTAAAAAATGCTAGGAACTATTTTGTCATTAAATTTTGATACACCTTTATTGGAATACATTGTTTTGACATATTTTATTGTGTTTTGTTGAAAACAGATCAATTTATTTTCCCGTTACCCTAGTGTTCTAATGTTATTTTATTCTGATTTTTTTTAATATACAATATTCTTTATGTCTGCTTCTTGGTAGTTAGTTAAACAAATATTGGCCAGAGTGCTGTTGTGTAGTTATGTCAGCAGAACGGAAATGGCATAATTCACAGTGGCAAATTGTTGCTATAGATCTCTCTTTCTATTCCTGTTCATGCGCTGAGCCACTAAACCCGTGTGCAATGAGGAATCCACATCAGAATTTTTAATTAGCTTCTGTGAGTTACATCATTTCCTCTCTGCAAATGCAGCTATGTAATAGGATTTTAGTCATTACTGCACTAAATGAGTTATTAATGTAAACAATTGAGACTCTGGGTCAGGAGTTAAAGGAGCATATCTTGAAGAGGGGTAAGCTAGAAGTCTTTCCTGTGTCATCCTGTTTTCTTTGTGAAGATGTATATGGATGGAAAGTATCAGTACTGTTTAAGAACCTACCTACATTCCAAAATAGTGCAATGGGTATCTAAAGATCATCCACTGATAATTACATTGGTATTTGAATACATAGTAAGCAGTGTTTTCTTGCCACATTTGGTGCAGAGTTTGATATATACAATTGATGCAGCCCTTGGTCTTGGGAGAATTTTTTATTCTTGTTTGCTTCTGTTTTTCATTGGCATGATGTTTAAGCTTCTGTCAGGGGTTTTATAAGCTAATTTAAGACTACTGTATGAAAGAACAAAATGATGAAAAGGTCAGTGGGATTAAAATGCCATGTTTCAAGACTGTAGCCCTAGATACAATTACTTCTGTATGCAAAATTCTGCAAGTTGGCTTTGAATGTCTTAAGAAAACAGGGTAGCAAATTGGATTGACAATGAAAACATACTGTATGCAATAGACTGCATTTTAGACAGCTTTTCAAATAAAGCTACTCCTTTTAATAGTCAAGTCTCTAAGGAAACTTGGCAATTTGTAGATTGCTATTGAAAATTATTTTTAGATCTGCTGTAAAATATTCTTGTTTCTTTGAACCATTCTGTTCTTCTTAGTCCTTAACAAAAGAAAAAGAGAACCTTAGCTATATATATTTAATAACAGCAAACTACAATTGTGTCCTTTTCTATGAATAGTAATTAGTTGAAAATAACAGGGTGAGCTTTATTAAAATTGCAGTCCCATATTCACTCACTTGAATTCTACTGAATTTAAGGGGCTCAGCTCTGAGTAGACATGTATAGGATTACACTGCATTTTCTTGTACTGTGCGTTGCTGCCACCGTATCTGCTTATACCATACATTTCATGTCACATAAAGTCACTGGAGTGTTGACTTAATCCAATATTAGTCCTACTTAAAGTAGACCCACTGAAATAAGTTGTCCTTGCAGGGTTTAGAGAGCTGAAGTGCATGTGGAATGCCTATGGCCAGAAAGAATGCCCTATTCACTTCAGTACTGGCAGAGAGCTTCTTTTATACGAAGGAATGCTAGATCACCCTCTTTACATTTATTTGGTCCCTACTAAGAAAACAATGGTTTAGTCTGCTGTTTAATAACAAGCACAAAGTTGAAATAAAGTAGGGACATAAATATGTTTTATGGCAGATATAATAGTCTCTGGTAGCAGAGCTGTTTATGCAAGTGTAGCTGCGTATGCATTACATGTGTGTGTTTTTTAGGCAGCTAAGAGGAAAAAAAGACTGCAGTAAAATTGGGTGTTGGAGGACATGCTGAGTTAGAGTTTCAGAAAACTGAACTATTAGTCCAGCGTTTTGGTAATAGCAGTCTGTATTATCTGTTGCATTCAAATTGCTGTAGTGGCTAGTCTTGACTAACAGTGCGGTTCTGTATATGGCTATCCCATTATGTTCACTGAGAAAGGGCCTGTCCAGACAGGGGATTTTGGAACAGCCTTCGTGCTTAAAAGGTTCTCCTCTTTAGGGTGGTCTATTTTATCTCTCACTTGGGTGATTTTTCCGTTCACACTGCAGATCTTTATTCTCCCTTGAGAAGGGTCCACGAAGGTCATTGGATCACTGGTTTACTCACAGGCAGGCTTACCTGGTTTACTTGCATGTAACTTTACCTGGTTTATTTATTTATTAAAAATATTTTCACCTCACTTTTCTCGTTAACAAGGACCCAAGGCAGCTTACATCATTAAAAGACAATATTTGAAAGCTAAAAAAGTATACAAATGTACACAAAGAATCAAACGAACACCACACTGAAAATGGTAAGCAAAATCAACACTGAAAACAGATTAAAGTCAACAAGGCATAACACTCCATTTAAAACCCTTCTCAAACAGCCAATCATTAAAGGAAAAAGGCTATCTGAAGAGAAAGGGCTTCATCTCCTTGTGGAAGGACGGCAAAGATGGGACCAACCGGGGACTCCTGTGGGTGGGAGTTCCAGAATCTGGTTGCAGAGACAGAGAAGGCCCTCTCCTATGTCTTCAAAAGACACACCTGTGAAGGTGGTGGGACCACAAGAAAGGCCTCCCATGATATTCTTAACAGCTGGAAAGTTTACTCATGAATATATTTACCTGGTTTACTAGTGTGTAATATTGCCAGGTTTACTCGCAAGTAAGGAGGAGGCAGTGGCAGCAGGGAAAACATTGGGATGAAGTATAGAGAGATGGAAGGGAGGAAACCCCCCCTTTGCTGTTTTCCTCGTCATCCAGGGCAAAATCCATGGAATTGACTAGCCCCCATTCTCCACCTTTTTCCATGTGGGCCATGGTAATCCTTTTTTTTTTGTTAATTAAAGCTAGTGGCATATCAAAATAGCAGTGCATCAGCTTAGCATGGTATTTGCTGTGTCCGTTAGGGAAATATTTTAGAAATAGATTAAAATAGAGGAGATTATTTCTCCATATTCCCTTTTAATGTGACAACCCACTTAATACATCACAGAGTTGTCTCCTCTGTTAATGCTGCCCACATTTGGGTGTGAGCTCACTATCTGCATGGACTACACGATGGGATAATTACAAGCTCACCAAATTGTGCCAAAAAACGGAAGCCCCTAGTGCTGTGCCAGAAAGGAGCAGGACGGCTCTTAAAGGGTGGGATGGATCAATTTAAGTACAAATATGTGTGGAAGCTGTAATTTGTTTCATACCAAACTGTACCAGCAGCAGCCCAGACAGCGATTTATATGCCTGTCTGGACAGGCCACAAGTCGGTATAAAGATTGTAAGCTAGCTCTGCAATCCTATATTCAGTTCCCTCAAGATATTGAACTCAGTGATGTTTTCTTCTGAGTACATGATTCATTGGATTGAACTGTGAAACTTGCTAACTCTCATGCTTATATTCAAAACATATTTTTATAGTAGAATCAATAGCAACTTCCTTAAACAGAAAAAGATGAGAAATTCTGGAAAAAAAACCCAATGAGAAGAAGGTGAACAATGAACATTGTGAGCAACAGTTATGCTATTAATCAAGATTTGTTCAGTGTAAAATGTATTAAAAGTCATATAACCTATTGAATAAAGCAGACATTCAAGATTCTTGTTTCTAAAGTAAAGCCAAAAAGACATTGCTAAAAAATGTGGTAATGACAGATGAAGACGGAAAGATACTTAATTTCTTTGGTAGTATGAGACACAGTAACAACGTTTGGGTTGAAATGCTCAGCAGTAAAAAAAAGTTTAGTTGATGTCCTTCAACATTTTACAAAATTGGAACACTAAAACATGAATGGTATTGTTAACAAGGAAAAAGGTTACTTAAAATGTGTTATATTTCAACTAGTATTTTTTAAGCATATGATGGTTCGAGATAGACATATAATAAAAGGAGAATAAGAACTGCAGAACTTTTTATTCAGCTAGTTGACTCTGAACACTTTGACTGTTGGAAATGGGAACGTTTCTTTGTAAAAAGTTAGATGTTTACTTACCAAGTAACAGGGCCAGCCCAGGACCTATCACTGCCTGAGGTGTACCAGCAAAACCACATATTTGAGTAATGTCATTTTGGCTTCTTTTTAGAATCTAAAGATTGAATCTCAGATTTATTGAGGAGATTATATGACTTCCAATGCACTTACACTGAACAAATCCTGACTATTAGTACCATTGTTGGTCATAATCATTGCACCTTTCCCCCAAGTCATGATATGTTTTGACTCAATGCCAGGCAGGTTATTTTGATACCTGGGACACACAATACCACAAGCAGTTCTGTTTTGTTCAATCTTTGAAGTCAGCTTCAGCTCACCTTTTGGTAATAAACAATGTTCTGGTGGCGCCATGAACTGGTTCTACAGCTTTTGATAGTTGTGGTGTTTTTGGTTGGAACGCTGCCAGTTCTGCATGGAGATGCAGCCACCACTGTTCCATCCAAGCCTCTACAGGTAGGGTGAGTGGGTAGGTGTGGAGTGTCTCTGTTGATGATGTGCATTGTGCGAGTGCCAGCACTTCTTTCTCCATTGTTTATCAGCAAGTCTGTCATTCATGGCCATTGTACTCCTCAGGTGAAGATCTGTGTCCCCTTTTCTAATAGCAACAGCAGTGGACAATGGTGAATGATCTGCAGTAACCTGTGCAGAAGAACTGTAAGATGGAAGGGCATCAGAGTCTGAGGCATGAGAGGGCCAGACTGGAAGTGAGAGAAGCAGGATGGCAACAAGGGGGCCATACAGGTACAGTGTGCAGTTTTAGGAGCCCAGTCTCAGAGCCACCACCAAAAGGACAAGAGCAGGGGGGGGGGTCTGCAGATAAGGGGTTCACTGTTGTAGCCACTGTTGCTTCCTAACTCAGATGAGAAGAAGATGAGGGGGAGGAGAGCAAGGTTTTTGGACCTACCACCCCAAGATATCAGGAGAAACTTGTAGTGGTGGTTTCCAGTTGTTCCCTGTACCTACTTTTCCTGACAGTAAAGGCAAGAGGTTAGGGAAAACTGCCCCATCTCCACTGCTGTTAGCTGTTTCATGAGCAGCTGCAAAGTAGGAACTTGACTGCTGTCTAAGCAGAGCTCTCTTTCACTATTTTGCTACCTGAGGCCTCTTATATATTGACTGCATAGCACGTATATGAAAATGAATGTGTGGGTGGGTTTATATGTATATGAGAGGAAGAGTGGCCTGCCCACTTTTTATTTTGATCCTGCCTACTGTTATTTTGGTCCCATCATTCTTTGAAGAAGCATTAACTAGAATGACTCTTTGACTCCTAGGTGATGCTAGGAGAACGGACTGAGGCTGATGTCACGACCAGCTTCCTGTGAGGGAGAACTTGGTCGGTCGGACAGAGAGTAATTGGAAGTCCGAGTACCCCTACTCAGCTGGGTTGAGTCCTGGTGACCTCAGCCAGGGCGTACAACAAACTCCTTCTTACAAGTCTGCCCTAAAAAGATACTTGCTGACCCTTAAGAAAGCTCAGCAGGAAGTTACACATGAGCTTTGTAGTCTTAAGATCTACTAAGCTCAATAAGGTAGGACTCAGTAGCGTAATGTGGCTTTGCTTCCCCCTCAGGGTATAGCTAAGACAGCTTCACTGTTCAAGAGACCAAAAGATTTTATAATTGATCTTTTTATTGAAAAAATATAGATTTACAGAATAAAGTCAGTTTGATGCAAAAGCATAGCAATATAACGTTTTCAAGGCTTGTTACAAATACAATCAAGATAACTAATTCTCTTTTAGTTACAAAAACTCTAAAAATCTCTAAAAGCTTCCTTAGGGTAGGAAAAAGGCTTATAGCCCCCTTTCTCCTTTTCCTTCTCTCCCTACATCTTTCCCAGTCTTTTCCCTGCACGGGGTAGCAGGCAAAAAGACCTAGAAAAATCTATGGTTCCGTCCTAAAGGAAAATAGGAACAAGATGGAACACTGCACATGGCAAAAGTTCCTTTTTTCTCTCTTCTTGGCTCCTCCTGTCTTTCTTCGTCTTCCCACGCTGTCATCCAATCACAGTGTAAGGTGGTAGAAGTATTCTCCTCCTCTTCTTCTCGTGAGAAAGCAGGTGTCGTTTGCCTCGTCTATTCTCTTCTCCGCCATAACAAGTGTCTGGTCTTCTTATCTGGTCCTGGGAGAACTGGCTAAAGGAAAAACATTCTCACAGTCCTCCTGGACAACGTTCCCATCATACAAAATCATTCTTCCATAGAACCAATATGGATTCCATTTTACATTGTTCACAACTACATATCCCATCTTCATACATGCTTTAAATCCACGTAATCTCAACCATGACAGCTGAATCCGGGCAAGACAGAGGTCCTTCGGGTGGGCACCCCAGACATCAGTGGTCCGGGAAACTCCCTCTCTTTTGGGGGGGGGGTGACTCTTACGCTCACCACTTTGGTCCATGCGCTCGTAGTCTCAAGATTAGACTACTGTAATGCGCTCTACGTGGGGCTGCCTTTGAGATTGACGCGGAAACTTCAGATGGTACAAAATGCCGCGGCCAGACTTCTAACGGGTGAAGAGGCACCAACATATTTCCCCCACGTTGGCCGCCTTGCATTGGTTGCCCATTCGTTTCCGCGTTGATTTCAAAGTTCTTACGATTACTTATAAAGCCCTAAACGGTTTAGGACCTCGATATCTGGCAGAGCGCCTTCTCCCACCCAGTTCTGCCAGAGACACTCGTTCTAGCCAGGCTGGGCGATTGAGCGGCCTAACGCCGAGGGAGGCCCGGAAGGAAAGAACGAGGAACCGGGCCTTCTCGGCAGTGGCCCCTCGCCTCTGGAACAACTTGCCCGTTGAGATCCGCCTGGCTCCCTCTCTGGGTGTCTTTAGAAATAAACTTAAGACATGGCTATTTAGGCAGGCTTTCCCTTCTGCTGTATTTTAATATTTACATTTTTACATCTTGGATTTTGCATGTTCATTGTTTCTATTGTTTTTAAATTTTGTAATGCCGCCCAGAGTAGACTATCTGTCTAGATGGGCGGGGTATAAATCTAATAAAATAAATAAATAAATAAATGCTGGGGCACTGGCCAGCAGAAAAGGAAAATACAGCATTTCCTTCCAACCATCATTCTTTCAAACTCATTGATCAGACTCACCATCCCTCCCTCCCTTGAGACTTCCTGTATCTCTTTTGAGCATATTGTAAATGTCCTAATGATTCTAGCATCTCCCTGAACTCTGTCTTACCCACAAAGTATATTCCCACTGTAGGGAGACTATGCTCTGCACCCCATTTTGGATATCACTGAAGCAGACGAATCATAACTGCACAGTATTTCTTGCTTGTTGGGCAGAAAACTTGTTCATTTTTTTATTTTTTTATTTTTTGTGGACTGGCCTAGATAACATTTAACTTGCTGTATGCAAGGGAGCAATGGATTTCCCCCAGCCTGCTATAAAAAGAATTTCTTAATTAGTAGGTCTTGGTGTGCTGATGTTTGAACACATGCAAATCAGTTGGGACACTAGAGGAGAATCTTCTGATCGAAGTAACTTTCACATATATTTTCATCATGTATTCCTTTGTGTATTCATTGCTATATGAAATACTGAAGGGAAAAAAAAAAAGAAAATTGCAAAGAAAGTAGGGATTTAACATTTTTGGTTGAGCTTCCAGGTTCCATCACTATGAAAATTAACAGGTGCGTACCCAAAATATCTGAGATAATCTACTGCATCTTATTTTTCTTAACCTTTATCAGGGTATATATAATTTAAATAATTTATAAAACAGTAGAAGTAGGAAAGGACATGGTGGCGCTGTGGGTTAAACCGCAGAAGCCTCTGTGCTGCAAGGTTGGAAGACCAGCAGTCATAAGATCGAATCCACGCGACGGAGTGAGCTCCCGTCGCTTGTCCCAGCTCCTGCCAACGTAGCAGTTCGAAAGCATGCAAATACGAGTAGATAAATAGGTACCACCTCGGTGGGAAGGTAACAGCGTTCCATGTCTAAGTCGCACTGGCCATGTGACCACGGAAACTGTCTACGGACAAACGCTGGCTCTACGGCTTGGAAACAGGGATGAGCACCGCCCCCTAGAGTCAGACACGACTGGACTAAATGTCAAGGGGAACCTTTACCTTTACCTTTACCTAGAAGTAGGAAACTTATTAGATAGATCATGTCATGACTTAGGAAGCTCTGACCGCTGGTAGGAATGCTGCTGTTTTTTATTTCATCTTGACTCATTTACCATTTTGTCGTTTTTCTCCAAAGATACAAGAAATCCCACTTATTCCAGCTTTTAAACATAAAACCTTTGTAATGTTTCAGTAAAGGGATGTGTCCATATGCGTGCATTACATTAATGGAGGACCTATGGAAGCCGTGAAATGAGGAAAGGAAGTTTGGAGAAGCATCTGTTAGGCTAAGTGGCCAGCTGACCAAACTAAACATGACAACAGAGGTGCGTGAATTATTTCTGTCATCTTCAAAATTTTACAAAGGAACAGCTGCAGGTGCCTTCAATCTTGATTAAAATTACAGTGCAATTTATTTATTTTTATTACACTAGGCTTCTGCCCAACAGCTGAAGCTCATTTTATCTCTTCCTGCTTCCCGTAACTGATTTCCGGCAGAGTGCTTCCCCCTCCCTGTCATGTGCAACTTCTGTTTATTTTGATTGAGGAAAGATAGGCACCAATGCTGTTGAATCCTTTTGTTTCCTCTTTCCCTACCGGCCATGGGTCACCCACAATCATACAGTTCTAATTTTAGTATTGCAATGCATTTATTCTAAACATGAGTTAAGCTCTACTGGGCAAAATGGCTCTCTTCCGCAAGAGAAAAAGCTGACAAATATTCTTTTTTTTCTTTTGAAATATCAAACACATGAACTTTGCTGAAGACCAGATTTGTGCAGCCTAAAGTTACAGTCTAGAAGCTTCGACTTTACTGCATCAGAATAATTAAGAGCCCCTGCCCCCTGACAAAATCTTCAGGATTCCATAGCAACAAGCTGATGATAGATATTTGCCGTATCATGTATATATTTGTATACTATGAGAATAATGGAATAATATTGTCAGATGAAACATTTCCATGTTTTCATACAAATATGACTAGAACAACTAAATAGAAGCTATTGTACTTTAGATGCATCATGAGGCAATAAGATTCCCTGGAAAAACATAATGCTGGGAAAAGTGGAAGGCAGTAACTGAGTAGGAAGACTCACCATGAGATAGATTGACTCAGTAAAGGAAACTCATCCTTTAGTTTACAAGACCTGAGCAGGACTGTTATTCGTCAGAAACAACTTGATAGCACAAAACAGCAAATATACCAAAATACAGGAAAGTCACATACTGTTGCTAAACAGAATAATGTTGGGAAGTCTTGACATATTTTGTACAACAGTATAGCTCAGTGTTTCAAAACAATTTTGTACTTTTTTTGCAGAAGCCCCAAGTTTATATTGTTGGTGGACTAATACACAGACGTTTAGACATGGAGGCGTATGATGTTGCATGTTATGTGCATGTATAGCCAATTGAGCCAACTGAATATACAATGGGTCATGGGGCATTCTGAGGGTTAGTAATGAGAAAATGAGATGGTTGCCTTCATTAGCAAATGAATACCATACTTTCACAATCAAGAATGCCATGGGGAAAATGCAACACCATTACTTAGAATTCCCATGGAATATTCCCCAAATTACAAAGGAAATGCCATCAGTTTCTTGAAAGTAAGCTTGAAGAGAGGGCATATTTTGTCGAATCCCACAACCCACCTCCTCTTTAAAACCCCAAAGATTAATCCAGTCAGGATTGTTTCCACCAGCTAAAAGTAACCAAAAAAACAAAACAAAAACAAAAAAACAAAAAAAACTGGGCTAAAAGTTTCAGTCCAGCAGTACCTAGAACATATCTATTCTAGGACAGATTTTAAGGTATTCTGCCTTGCCTTATAACTTTCATGTATCTCCCATTAAGATAAGAGGCTCATGGCAGAATATTATGTGTGTTACCTTGGAACTAAATCCCGCTGTGTTTAGGATTTGTGCCTCAAAGTAATTTTATTTTAATGTGTGAAAAAGCTCTTTATAATAGTAGTTCAAAATGGGTCGGAAGAAAACAAATATAGTTAGATTGCTATGATACTGTAATCACTAGAAAGTATTATTACTTTTTGCAAAATGCTACAGAATAAATGTGAAAAATCTCTCTGTCTCAGAGAGAACATTGTTTTCATACTTGTAAGCAAAGATCGACAATAATCTTTCATCCTATTTTCTAACAAGTATATTTGCACTGATCTGTGTCTCAAAAAGAATATTGGCTAATGCCAAAATATTAGTAGTTTTGAGGTATCAAGAGACAAATTCAAGATTTTTTCCCTAAATATTTATTTAGAGTAAATATTTAACTACTTCTTCCAAAATGATCCAGATGCACAGAGGAAAAACATAAATGCAGTGATCTGTTGTGTGCTGTCATTTCTGTGACAGACTGAATACATAAATACAGTGGTGCCTCGACTTACGAACGTCCCGACTTACGACCATTTCGAGTTACGACCAGCTCCGGCCGCAAAATTTTGCTTCGACTTGCGGCTGGAGCTTCCAGTTACAAACAGAAAAAGGCAGGGAAAAAAGGTGGGGAATTCAAATTGCTAACCGTTGGTAGGCGAAGAGGCTGCTTCTTTGTAGCTCTTTCGCCCCAACGGTTAGAGTGAGTGCAAACGGAGGAGGCTTCGGACTGCCTGGTAAGATAAGGTGCTGCTTTCTGCTTTTTAAAAACTGTTCTGGGTGGGTTTTGCAGCGTGGTTTTGGACTGGGTGGTGGGATTATGTTTCTATGCTGTGATGGGTCTTGCAGGTTTGTTTGTTTTTTGGTTTTTTTCCCCCATTTCCGATGGGTCTTGGGGGGTTTGTTTGCTTTTTGGAGTTTTTTTTCCCATTTCCGATGGGTCTTGCAATCTCTGTTTGCTTTTTGGGTCCCCCCCCCATTTCCAATGGGTCTTGGGGGGGTTGTTTGCTTTTTGGTCCCCCCCCCCATTTCCGATGGGTCTTGCACGCTTTGCTTGCTTTTTGCTTTGCTTTTTTTTTTGCATTTCCGATGGGTCTTGCACAGTTTGCTGCTTTCTGCTTTGCTTTTTTTGCATTTCTGATGGGTCTTGCACGCTTTGCTTGCTTTTTGCTTTGCTTTTTTTTTTTTGCATTTCCGATGGGTCTTGCACGCTTTGCTTGCTTTCTGCTTTGCTTTTTTTGCATTTCCGATGGGTCTTGCACGGTTTGCTTGCTTTCTGCTTTGCTTTTTTTGCATTTCCGATGGGTCTTGCACGGTTTGCTTGCTTTCTGCTTTGCTTTTTTTGCATTTCCCATGGGTCTTGCACGGTTTGCTTTCTTTTCTTTCTTTTCTTTCCCCCTTCGGCCGGAACGGATTAATCGCGCTTCCGATGGGTCTTGCAGCGTTTTGTGTTTTTTTGGTGATTTTTTGCTTCAGCCGCAACGGATTAATTGCATTTCAATGCATTCCTATGGGAAATGGTGCTTCGACTTACGACCATTTCAAGTTACGACTGAAGTTCCGGAACCAATTAAGTTCGTAAGTCGAGGCACCACTGTATAAATGGGCTGAAGAAAATGTGAAAAATCCACTAGCTGTGAATTTTTAGATAGAATCTACACGTAAAAGCAAAGTAACAACTGCTGGTTTAATTAGTGTTATTTCACATCAAATAATGAAGTCTGTTAATATTTATTAAAGGAGTGTACCTGAACTTTTAAAAATTAGCCCAATATAACTAGGTAGTTTGTCATTTGGAAGATTTTTTTGTTGTTCAGTAAAATGGGAAAAATAGTAAAACAATGGACTAGTTCTCATTTTGCAGTTTGAAATTCAGTTTGCATTGTTATAATTTTTTGCCTGAACATGTGTCCCATTAAAGGAAATAAAGTCTTTTACATGCTTTTTAAACAGTTGGCCCATGGCTAAAGTCTACTTGGCTTAAGGCTTAAATATGAATACCACAACTGGAGAGACAAGTAGATTTGATTATCCACTTATCTTAATGAGTTCTGGTTAGGAGAGGAAACACAGGAGAGCCTATTGGCCAGATTACACAGCTGAGGCAAAATTCAGAAATGTAACCATTCATTTGTGGTTGCCTCAGTGTGAAGCGACTCATGTGACATTATTCTTTGTGTAGTATGATTTCTAGAATGCTATGGATGGTATCATTCAGGTTTTTGCAAGCCTTATTTCTTAGGTTAAGAATCTCAAATGCATTAACATTTAATTTGATTTTCCCCACTGATTTTGGTAGAACTAAACTGTCTTCATTTTGTGTACTTTGTAAATTTATGCACTCCTTGTATTAAGAGACCTAAGCAACGTTCCCTCTAATTTCTGCTAGCGCTGCGTGCATCTCTGCTCCCCCATGCAGGTTTCCGCCCGCAACCGGAAGCAAATCAGCAGCAACAGCGATCTGGCTACGCAGGATTGATGCAGTACTGTGTGTGTGCACACACAGCTTAGAGGGAACATTAGTCCAAACTCTGTTAACATCTAATTTTACTTTGTACCAGTGATTTTGATGGGACTACATTGTATTCAATTTATTTATTTGTAAAACAGATTTGGAAATACATTAATCTCCATCCCACTCTGTATGATTATGCCGGCTTGATACAAAGCAGGATTGTTTCTTTCTTTTCTTTCCCCCTTCGGCCGGAACGGATTAATCGCTTTGCATATTAAGTCAGTGAACCTGTACCCATTTTCTTAAAAGCAAGCACCATTAAACTCAATGGGACATTAGGGTAGATGTGAATAGAATTGCAGCACTTAAGAATTACATAAACACTGTCTGCTGTCCATAGTAATCTTCTCTGGCAGCTCATATTGCAGTGGGGCGAGGGCACCTCATCCCAAAATGGCAGGATGAAGTGATCCATTCCTGCTTGGACCAGAGGCTACTTTGGATTAGATGTATTCAAGCGCCTGCAAAAAATTTACAAATTGCTCTTGTATTTTTAAGAAAACAGATTGACTCAGGGCTAAATGGTGCGAAATATCCAAAGATCTCTCTGAAGGCCCTACTTACTTTAGTGGTCCAGGCATACACATAAGAACTCTTTTAAAAAAGAAATCAGTAAAGCCAACAATAAGTCTAGTAGATGTCTGTATCACCGTTGTCTGTGTCCCTGTAATACTGTGAAGTATTGAGAAATCATTTTGTTTTTTGGAACTTTAAAAGATGCTGTTTACTACTTGGTGTTAAGCAATAGTGGTCTCAAGATCAGTTGAAGGGATGTTATCTGAAGCATAGGACAAGATGGTACCTCCCTTTCTCTTGTAGAATTTGAATGGACTAGCAGTAGAATCTCACTTCAGTACTGATGAAAGGGTAACACTTTCGATTCATTCATTCATTCATTCAAAATATCTTTTGCCCCACCTTTCTCCTTAAAAAGGACCTACTTTACCTAAGGGCATTAGGAGTGCAAGATGAGCTGCCTGTAACACAAAGCCTGGTCCCCTGAAAGAGGAGAACAACCATGGGAGGGAGGAGAAGGAATTGGACTTCTGTCTCCTCCATATCACCTGGAATCTGGTGCTAGAAACGACCATCTCACTCTACCTAGTGGCAGGGTAGCCATGATTTGTCAGTAATTGAGTAATTAAGGAGATTTAAATATGGATAGAACAGGCAGATACATAAAGTAATTTTGTAAAAGTCGATTGTGTGATATCAGCAAGATCCTTACTAAAATTCCCCTCTCATGTGTCATCATTTTGCAAATGTGTAGTGCCACCTCCTTAATAAGCACATGTAATGGTGGATGTCTGGTTTAATTCTCAGGAATTGTACAGTGACTGTGATGAGTCCCTTACTCATTACTGAATCAGAGTATTGAAAGCTACTGAATTCCTGTTTGTATGTTCATCATTTCAGGACTTCCTATTCCATGGTCAATAAGAGACTGTAAGTTCAGGGAAATTGTGAAGTTTCACAATGAATAGATTCAGCTAATGAAAGCAGGAACAGATCTTTTCTCCCCTTATATCTTGGAAAATACACAAAATATGCAGGTTGTGTATTACTATTTTGTCTATTAATTTTTTCCAAGAATATATATTCATATCTTAAGTAGATATTCTGTGCGTATTATGATTATTACTGTATACATGCAATCCAGATTTTTCAAAATACCAGAAGCAATGGATGCCTTGAAAATCATAGCACATGATAGTGTTGTATAACTCATCCATATAAGCTTATGTAGTATTAATTGTCTTGCAATAAAAACTTACCTACATTGTTAAACAAATTAATATTGATTACTATTGAAATAAAAATTATACTGGAGCAAGCCATAAAGACACTGAAGGAGTGACTTGGGATCTGTGTGTGTGAAATTTGAAAGACAAGAAAAAAAAGTAACAGGCGATGGCACAAAATGATTCAGCATGCTTAAGAGCACTCTCTTAACTGTAGTCATAAAATAGCTATTCCTTTTCATCATGATTTCCCTCCAGTGTAGTTTTGTAGGTACCCACATTAAATCAGCAGTTTTAAATAATTAAGGGGCCCCAGTGCCTGTGATGGTTTTAGAGAATTCCAAAGTGGCCCTGTGGGTTTGCTGAATGTGTGGAAAGGATAGTGGGTTTATGTTCATTATATGTGTGCACTTGCTCAATCTGATCAGAAACCCAGTCACACAGAGGAGCCTATATATGCACAGCTGTGTAGGTTCTCCATTCAAGCATGGAGAGGTAGAGATATGGGGCATGTTGACATTTGGAAATGGGCAGTGGGCTCTGTCCTGTTCCCCTCTACCATACTTTTGATGGAATACTTCTGAATAGTCCCCAAGTGAGAATGGGAATGATGGGACCAGAAGGAAAGAAAGAAAGAGAATTAATGGTGAAATATTTCAACTGATATAATTCTCCAGTTCAAGAGAAATGTTTGTCATTTAGTTGCATATATCATCTGGAAATCCAACACACTGCATTGTGCATGTAGTTCTGACATTTCAAAAGCACAAAATATTGGTTTGGTTTGCAAGTAAGTTAATTTAAAGCACTCCATGGACAGTTTCCTCATCTTTAAAACTCTTTATAACACTTCCCGTGCTTCTGAGGAAAGTTCAAGGCACTACCAGTCACTATGGAGTACAGTGAGGGATGGGGTGGAGGGCTGTAGGTGGAGAGAGAAAGTTATGAGAAACTTTTCTTCCATGAACCCGGGGAACGTCTATTGGGCTCAGGGTCAGTTCTGGATGACTTCCCTCTCTTCCGGCTGCCTCTAACACCTCATCCTAAATTGTTAAAAACCTGCCTCATAGGCTTTTCAGGATACATAGGTAGCTCCAAAGGAGGGGAAGGGATAACAAACCCAACAAAGAACCTGTTGGCAACTTAAAGATGAACACATTTAATTTGCTTTAAGCTTTTATGGACTGCAGCCCACTTCTTCAAATGGTTATGCACAAAACTGTATGCCAAATACAAAAATCTTCACTGATTTTAATGCAACAGGCTACTGACTAACACGGGTACCTCTGTGGAAATTTCATTCTACGACTTTCCTTAAGGTGTCTTAGGATTCAAGCCTTTGTTAAATGTCATAAACCTGCTCTGTTTTTCTATGTATTAACTCAATGAGAGGTTGTTGTTTTTTTAAAGTCAGATGAATTTTCTTTGAAATAAAACCTTCTCCAGGTGTTCTTTACAAAGCCCTGAATGGGTTCTTGAGGAAGGTAAGACTAAGATCTGCCATCCAATGGGTAGGAGGCCTCAGTCAGAATACAATCATTTTGTCTTCCTTGTTTGGCATTATAGTTGTGGATATTGTTTGGTGAATTTTTCATCAACAAATGAAAATGTACAGGACCTTCCTTTGTATGTCTTTGTTAGCAGAATGGTGATATAATATTTTTTTAATATTGCAGTCATAAGAATCTTTGTGTATTACCCTTTGTCACTCTCACTCAGCTTTAATATGTGGCTATTATCATGTAGGCATCTTGTGTTACCCATAGAATGAGGGTATGGACAATTTGTAACCTTCCTGTGTTTTCCCACTGCTTGTTCCATTTTCTTCCCACAGAATATCCATTAAGGAAGAAAAGGTTGAATTTTGATTGGTTGCTCTAGGAGCCATCTCTCTGGAACCTCATAGGATATCTTCAACCCATCCATATCCTAATTTCTTATATATCTTACATCCGAGTGATGGTATGGATATTCAAACCAGAATTAAAGTCACCATCCAGACCACACTTGATTTAAGCATTGTTGTTATTACAGTGGGAGACCACTAAGGAAAACCATGAGTCTCTAGATACAGCTAGAAATGAACCTTAACTGAAACTCTGCAAAGTTGCTGCTAGTCAGAGTTAACAGTTCTCCGCTAGATGGACCAGTATAAGGCAGCTTCTTATTTTTCCTTAGTGGGATTTTTTAAAACTGCATGACAACAATACTTTGATACGGTTCTGTTTTCTGTGCCCTTTTGACTTGTGCCTGGAACATAAGCTCTTATTCAGGTCTGCAGAAGACTTTGCCTCAATCCATGCTTAAGAAGCTCAGAGGTACATAATATACATACATATTTATTAAAGTGGAAATATTTTATGTTCTATCAGATTTGAAGGCATTAAAAGAAGGCATGAAAAGAATATAGCCTTGGAGCAAATCTCATAGCCTGGATTAAAGTGATTTAGCCAAGTCCTCAAGCCTGTCTAATGATCGATGGAGACATACCACAATCTTTCACGCTAAACAGATGGACAAAACAAGGATTTCTCTTTGCTTTTTTATCTTCCTTTAAAACCATTAGTAAAGGCTGTTACAGACCGTCCCAAGATACTGAGGATACAGTTAAGAAGAAGCAGAAAGTCTTGCTATGTTGCTGTTGCTTATTGAATGCCCTGAATACTAAATGTTGAATTTGAGAGCACTGTTGATGACTTTGACAGATTATAGAGTTAGCTATTGCAAATCTGATAACTGCCTTTCAGTGCAAAAAATCCAGCTTCCTTAACAATCCCATTTTTTTAAAAAATCCCTTGCACTTCTCAGAATTGTTTGATCCCATTGAATAAACTGACAATAATGGGTTGTGCTGGGAGTCAAGGAATGGCTTGCAAAGTCATACTGCTGTTTCTGCCTTTGCCAAGCTCCTCCGTTTTACCTGTCTATTTTGTTTAGCAGTACTAGCTTTTCACAGAACTAATAATCTAGTACATAGATTACATTCCTGTACAAATCGTTGGACCAACTACCTCCCTTTTTAGTAGGTAATCAGTGTGCCCACATAGTAGAGTCTCCTTCCCCACGTAAAATGTCTTTTCTGCTAGTAGAAAAGATTGATGAGCACAAACTGAGTTATAAACAGAGATGGTATTTGATGGATTACAGTGCTCAAATCCTAACACAGGAATATTACAGATTATTGTCTTTTAGTTGAAAAGGTAGGCATGCAAATCTGTGTATGTTTGATTTTCCACTTAAAACAGAATATATTTCCAAATCTCATGCTGTTTTTCTTAAGATGTTTAAAGCAATATTTTTAAAATTCCAAATTTGATCAGGGCCTAATCCCATCAACTTGAAGTAGTTGGAATGGAATGCAAACCATTATTACTACCATGGCATCCTGCCCTGTTCTTTCTTGCTCAGGAGAAATTTCCCCCACAGCAATTGTAAAAGGTCATTCATTGCCTGTGGAGGATAGTGCTAGCTTTCTGGTTTCAAAGTGAATTCAAACTGCTAGTTGGATATCTGTGGAAACATAAATGCATTACTTTTTCTTGCTTGCAGATAGATCTGATTGTTAACCCCTGTACAAATTACCCCCACAAAGGAGGTTTTTACATGATGACTGGGAAGTGGAGTCACACTGCTGTCGCTGCCTTTAGTGTCACTATGCCTCTGCCCCTACATTGACACATACATCAACAGGAAAGAGTCTTAAGTGAGAATAGTTGTTTACACCTAAGTTTCCTTCTCATATTTGACTACATCCATGTGTCATAATCTAGTGAGAAGGCTACAGGTGTGACTCTCAGTCATTGTGTGACACCTTCATCACACAGAGAACACATGCATGGAGCTGTTCTTGAATCATCTTGTGGAAGGAAGTGGCTACTTTGACTAGCAGTAGTGCAAGAACAGATTGTTGGATAGGCTGTCGGTACTCATGTGATATTGTGTGTTGTGACGTTAAGAAGAATAGGTATTATGGCAGGATGATATTCATGAGGAATTGTGATATGGTTAGGGATGGCTCGAGGTTGTCATTGTATTCATTCTTCTTCAATGCAATATTCCAAGATCTGTTATAGTGTATCAATACTGGAATTCTTATGCCTGACTGTGTCCCCTCATGGCAACAGCATGTAGAGTTAGGAATATCAGGCAGTACATGGTTCATGCATGCATTAGGGATATTATCATATTCTTGTTTATATTAAGTACAGAATGACTGTATTAACACTAAAGAGTTACATGTCTCTCAAGCTTGCAGTTAAAGTGCTGTGTACCTACTGAACCATGAGAGCAGATGGAACAGCATGTTTGATGACCCTAAACTGGCCCAAGGCAGCTATACAAAGCCCACTAATAAATGGTTTATTACGGAATGTATTGAACAGAATGTTATGAAATCGTAGCTGATTCTCAGGACAACTTCATTGCCAGCTGTAGTTACTAGTTCTCTAATTTCCCTATAGAAATGGAAAAACTCTTTCCTCTGTTCCGTACAAAATGTACAAACTGCACAAAGGTGCTAGTGAAAAATTCAGCCTTTCTAATAGATAATCTTTTTAGTGCTCAAAGTTATGTATAATTATTTGATAAACAGAAGATTTATAAAGGATAATTTAGTTTCTTCTTCGTGGCCTCTGTGAATCACACCTGGGTAATCCGCGCATGTGCGGAGCCTCGTCGGAATATTCTAGAGCTTCTACGGTAGCAAAAAAACACACATTAGTGTAGACCCCTCCCCCTCAGTATATGTACCTTGGCGCCAAGACTCTCCCTTCAGTTTCTTTCAACCGCCGCATTGAGAACCTCGTTCATTGCTTCTGTGAGTTATCTAAAATGAAACAAAGTCCACTCTTGAAACCTTTAATCTTTCATTATTATTTTTCCGTTATATTTTTTAAAAAAGAAAGAAAAAAAGAAAAGAAAAAGATCGCTCCGGCCTTAGGGCCGAAGCCCCCCCCCCCTTTTCCTAAACCTTTTTCCCCCTTCATTTCATGGCCCCTCTGGGCCCGTTTAAACACTGCGTGGTCTGTGAGAACAAAATCCCTTTTTGAGACGGCCACGCTAAATGCTTTTTTTGTCTCTGTGAGGCCCACCATACCTCCATGTGCCCTCACTGTAAAAACTTTAAACGTGGAGTTCTCCACAGTCGCCTCTCCAGACTCAAGCTTCAGCTTTGGGAGCAATCTCTTCAACCCGCTAAACCTATGGCTCAACCTGCTTGTAAATTCACCTTGCAAGTTAAAGCCATGGACAAAGCTATTTCCGAAGCGGCAAAACAGCGTTCTTCTGCCACTCCATCCCGTTCCGATACTCCCTCAACATCGACCAAGAATACAAAGGTGCACAGGACCAAGCATTCGACGTTGAAACCCTCGACATCAGAAACAACCACTAAGTGCAAACCGTCCACTGACGCGTCTTCAGCCCCAGAACCCTCGCCACCGAAGAAGCCTAAATCTTCCAAGGCCAAATCTTCCAAAGTCACTTCTCCAACTCCACAGTTAACGGAGTCCAGAGATCTCATATGTGTGGGCTCGCCCTCGGATGAAGAGGGACTACCATCCCACCAACCATCCCCATCACAGTCATCAGAATGGGAGCAGCGAGTTGATCAACTCACATCCTCTCCTGCTAGCCCTCAACACTCTGGCTCTCCCAGTGAGTCCTCCTTGGTTGCTTCGCTCGATGTCCACGGAGCTGAAATGCAACCCAACACTGTGCCTTACTCTGTTCCAACAGGCCTACCAACTCGGCCTCTGACACATTAAGGGCACGAGCCACACAAGAGCGTCCGCTTGCCCTCACGTGCACTGTCCATGGACGCACCCTCGATGCCCACAGCGGTCGACGACCTTTGATATCGACCACTGTCAATGGGCGCACCCTCAATGTCTACAGCGGTCGACGATCCCCGATATCGACCTCTGTCCATGGATGCTCCATCAATGTCAGTACCGGTTCATGATCCTCGATACCGACCGCTGTCCATGGACACACCATCGACATCGACAGCTAGATGTCAACACCAGTATTTAGAGGCTCAGCCTCTTGACGTCGATATCGATCGTCAATCAACTGATTCATGGCACAAAGCCAAACAGTCTGAGCAGGGCTCCAGACCCCAAACGCCATCTGTTTTGTTAACATCTCCAGATTCTGATTTAGCAGATGCAGACCCTCCATCTCTAGCGGAGGACTTTCAAACTTATGCCGAATAGATGGTTCGCATGGCTAAATCTTTGGATCTCCAAATCCATAGACCCACAACTTGAACTGGCGGGTCATCTTTACGATCCAATCTCTAAAGACACCACAACTCCAGTTCACATTTCCATGCTTCCATCTTTACTCAGCATGGCCAGGCGCTCCTGGACAAAACCAGTGTCATGTTGAAGTGCATCCATAATCTTTATCAAGTGCACGACCCGGGAGCGGTCTTTCTACAAAAACAACCAACCCCCAATTCGATCTTTGTTGAGGCTTCGCAATCTCATTCTCGACACCAACAATCTCTCATACCGCCTAACAAGGATAGCAGGCAGATTGACTCCATGGGCAGATGGCTATATTCTTCTGCTGCCTTTATCATGAGAGTTGCCAACTACCAAGGAGTCATAGGTGCTTACCAGCATTTCCTCTGGGACAGTATGTCCACCTTCATTGATGCACTCACTGAGGACAAAAAGGTGCTGGCACAAACCTTTCAACAGGAAGGGCTCTCGGTTGCCAAACAACAAATGCTGTCCGCCAGACACACTGTCGATGCCACAGCCAAATCCATGGCTACCTCCATGGCGCTTAGTCGTTTTTCCTGGCTAAGAACCGCTGGCCTTGCTGAGGATGCGTGTGTGCGTATTGAAGATCTCCTGTTTGACGGGGCAGGTCCTTTTAATGCAGAAACAGACGCCATCCTCAAAAACGTCCAAAAGAAAAGAACAGCTGCTAAACGTTGGGGAGTCTACCCCACATACCAGCAATGTCTTCAGCGCATTCAATGGCGCCGCCCTTATAACTCCTATCAAAAATTCCAGCATGAACCTCAAAGGCAAACATCTTACACACCTCACTACTAACAAGAACCTTACCGGACCAAACCCCACCAGCAAGCCACAATACAGGTGCAATGACCATAAGCCCAAACATCATGTTGGACACCGAGCCAGCCGAGATCCCAACACACTCTCACATTCCTGGCCCTTTGGAAGCACTTACCTGCATGGGAAAGCATCACCACAGATGCTTGGGTCCTTTCCATCGTCCAAAGCGGGTACCACATACAATTCCACCAGCTCCCTCCACCATCACACACCGTCACACCTCCATCACAAACCCTGCAGGATGAAATTCAATCACTGCTACTCAAGGATGCCATAGAACCAGTACACCAGTCAAACAGAGTTTTTCTCTCTCATTATATTACCGTTCCCAAAAAAGACGGAAGCCTCCACCCTATCCCCGACCTCAGGGAACTAAATCAATACATCATTACCACCAAATTCCGTATGGTTACCCTCGAATCCGTCCTCTCCCTACTCCGCAAGAAGGACTGGTTTGCAGTCATAGATTTAAAGGACGCCTATTTCCATGTATCCATCCATTCCTCTCACAGGCCTTACCTTCGCTTCCAGCTTGGAACCCAAGCCTATCAATTCAAAAGGCTCCCATTTGGACTCACAACAGCTCCCAGGGTCTTTACCAAATGCATGGCTCCTGTAGCAGCTTACCTCAGACTTCACAAAATTCATATTTTCTCGTACATCAACGACTGGCTCCTCGTAGCTCATTCTCATCGCAAGGCACAACGAGACATCTACTTTGCATTGTCTCTTCTCCACGATCTCAGCCTCGCTGTAAATATACAAAAGTCCAAGTTAAAGCCTACAAGGCTAGTTCATTACATAGGAGCACTCATAGACTCCAAACATGCTCGAGCATTCCTCCCAACGGACAAGCGTCTCAAGTTGGTATCCCTGCTTCGCATCTTTACCCCTCATGCACTTGTGCCCGCATTGACAGTGCATCATGTCTTAGGCACTATGGCGTCAATGACCTCTGTAGTACAACATGTATGCCTCAAAATGAAGTCAGTCCAAGCATGGTCCCTGGCTTTATTCAATCCAATAACGGACCCACCTCATACTCTGTTACGGGTCACCCCAGAACTCGCTGCCCAGCTTTCCTGGTGGCGCTCCACTCAAAATCTTACAATGGGTCGACCTTTCCAACAACCATGTCCTCAAATACAAGTCACCACTGATGCCAGCCTCACAGGATGGGGTGCTAATTGCAAATCCCTACAGATTCATGCTCAATGGTCACAAAGAGAAAAACTATTCCATATCAACAAGCTGGAACTTTTAGCGGTCATAAAGGCTTGCAAGGCTTTCAGAGACCATCTTACTGGCAAAATGGTTCAAATCGCCACCGACAACACTACCACGATGTACTACATTCTCAAACAAGGAGGCACTCACTCTCCAAGCCTCCTTTATCTTGCGGTCGACCTATGGGAATGGTGCCTATCCCATCATATCTGCCTCACGACGATATACATAGCCAGCCAGGACAGCAATCTAGCAGATCTTCTCAGTCACAAGGAATCTCAGGCTCACGAGTGGGAATTAGACCAAGCCATCTTTCTCCTTCTCTGCACACGCTGGGGCACACCCACCATCGACCTTTTTGCTTCCTGGACAAACCAGAAATGCAAACACTACTTACTGCTCACGTGCAGGAGTCAGCAAACACTCCCGCGGCGACTCATTCATAGGCTGTTGGCCCAGGTCACTCACTTACCTGTTCCACCGTTTCCGCTCCTCCACAAAGTTGTAGTTCGCCTCCAACAGGACAAGCCCAATGCTATCCTGATAGCTCCATGGTGGCCCTGACAACCTTGGTTCCTGGTTCTCCACCAGCTCTCATCCGACATCTATCACCTGCCTTGCCTGCCTCACCTACTTACACAGAACAAAGGTCGAATTCTCCACCCAGACCTACCTGCCCTTCATCTGGCAGCGTGGAGGATTCTGCCTCCCTGATGAATGTTCTTCATCAGGCGAAGAAATCCTCAATTAGGAGGGCTTACATGTACAAATGGAAGAAATTTCAGGCCTTTACTGCAGCATCTTCACTATCATCAGTCAATCCTTCCCTATCCACTGTCCTTCGTTTTTTACTTCATCTAAAAACGAAAGGCCTCTCCCTTTCGTCCCTAAAAGTTTATCTTGCTGCAGTCGTCTCTTATCAGTCACCAGCTTCTCCAGCAGCTCAGTTCTTCAGACACCCTACTCTGAAGCGTTTCCTTAAAGGGCTGTCGCACATGTACCCAGACGTGTGTCCACCATCACCTCAATGGTCCCTGACAGTAGTCCTTCAACAACTTACAAGGGCCCCGTTTGAGCCCTTAGCGTTAACTGATCTCAGACTACTCACCTTTAAGACAGCGTTCCTGATTGCCATTACATCTGCTCATCGTGCCAGTGAACCCGCAGCCCTACGATCTGATTACCCTTATCTCCAGTTTTATCCAGATAAGGTCAAACTGTTTGTAGATATTTCTTTTTTGCCCAAAGTTGTCTTCCAGCTTCATCTGTCCCAACTGTTGGTTCTTCCGTCCTTTTTTCCGTCTCCATCTACTCCTCAGGAAAAGATCCTTCATACTTTGGATGTGAGAAGGGCCCTCGCTTTCTACTTGGCCCGCACGCAACCCTTCAGACATTCAGCTCGACTTTTTGTCAGCTACCAACTCCCTACTAAAGATCTTCAAGTGACCTCGCAGATGATATCTAAATGGGTTGCTTCCACCATTCACCTAGCTTACCAGCTTGCTGAACTGCCAGCTCCACAATCTGTTCGCCCTTATTCTACCAGGGCAGTGGCAACATCTACGGCGTTTCTTCATGGCGTTCCCCTTTCGGACGTCTGCGCCTCTGCCACATGGTCACAGCCGTCCACATTTATCATGCACTACAGATTGGACGTTCGGCAGAAATCTGATGCGGCCTTTGGACGTGCTGTGTTATCATCTACCTTGGCGTGACACCCTCCTCCGAGTAAGACAGCTTGTTAGTCACCCAGGGTGTGATTCACAGAGGCCACAAAGAAGAACGACAGGTTACTCACCTGTAATTGTGGTTCTTCGAGTGGACCTCTGTGATTCACACATCCTGAACCCGACCTCCCCACTGTCACACCATGCTTATTTATGTGGCGGTTGACCTAACTGAAGGGAGAGTCTTGGCGCCAAGGTACATATACTGAGAGGGAGGGGTCTACACTAATATGTTTTTTTGCTACTGCAGAAGTTCTAGAATATTCTGACAAGGTTCCGTGCATGCGCGGATTACCCAGGGTGTGAATCACAGAGGTCCACTCGAAGAACCACAATTACAGGTGAGTAACCTGTCATTGCATGTATCAGTAAAATGTTTTACTTGAATCATTAAATATATTTTAATTGAATGTGTGATGATTTTCTTAGCTTAAATTAGAAAATATATCAATATTTTTCTTAAGACAAGAGACTAAAATAGAAAAAATCCAGTGAGTATGCATACAACAATATATACAGATAAATGGTTGTAAGCAATGTTCCCTCTAAGCTGCTCGGGTGTGCAGCGCTGCATCGGTGCCATTTACCCGCAGCCAGTGTTGCTACCCATTTGGTTCTGGTTGTGGCTAAAACCTTGCGCTGATGGAAAAGTTAGAGGGTATGTTGGTTCTAAGCCAATCATGTAAGCCTTTTTTTATCTTTATAATTTGCACTTTTTGGCATGTTATATCTTGGTCATTCTTTGACTTGTCATAAAGTCTCTCCTTCTGTTTTCCTAACGAAAGTTTTGATTTCAGGAGGGAGCAGACAAAATGTTCCTTGCCTGCCTTTTCAGCAGTCTACAAATCACTATTTTTGGTGAGCTTTTCACCAAAAAGAGCTGGCTGGATAGCTCAATGAGTTAGGTACTGTATATGGCTGCAGAGCCAAAGGTTGGGAGTTCAGTTCCCCACTGTGCATCTCAGAAGAGTCAGCCTGTGTAGCTTGGGCATGCTTCCAGGATGCCCCTGGAAGAAGGGAATGGTAAACCACTTCTGAGTACTCTCTACCTAGAAAACCCTGAAAGGGGTCGCCATAAGTCAGAATTGATTTGACAGCACGTGATCATTATTGTATACAGTGGTACCTCGCAAGACGAATGCCTCGGGCAATGAAAAACTTGCAAGACGAAAGCGTCTTGCGAGTTTTTAGGTGCCCCGCAAGACGAAGATATTTTCGTCTTGCGAGGTACGTTTTCCCATAGGAATGCATTGAAATTTAATTAATGCGTTCCTATGGGCCAAAAAACTCTGAAAAAGTCACTTACCAGGTAGGGAGCTGGGGAGGACCATCGGAGGACTGGCGGAGGTCCCCCGCAACCGCGATCGCCGCTTTCAGAGGTCCCCCGGCAGTCCTCCAATGGTGCTGGGGAAGTCTTCAGAGGCTTCTGAAGCCGGCGATCGCGGTTGCGGGGGACCCCCGCCAGTACTCCGATGCTGCTGGGAGGACTGGTGGGGGACCTTTGAAAGCGGCGCTGGCTCCCCGCCCCCCTCCCGCCTCTCAGCTGTTCGGCGCTGGGTCTCAGAGGCTTCCTGGGGCTTGCTCAGCAGGAAAAAGGCAGGGGAAAAGGGCGGGAAATTCAAAACTGGTGCTTTTCCCCAGCGTTTTTCCGTGCTGGGCAAGCCCCGGGAAGGCTCTGAGACCCAGCGCCGAACAGCTGAGAGGCGGGGGGGAGCCAGCGCCGCTTTCAGAGGTCCCCCGCCAGTCTTCTGATGGTGCTGGGAGGACTGGCGGGGGACCTTTGAAAGCAGCGCTGGCCGCGGGGGGGGCGGGCGCCGCTTTCAGAGGCTTCCCAGGGCTTGCCCAGCACGGAAAAAGGCAGGGGGAAAGCGCCCCTTTCCCCTGCCTTTTTCCGTGCTGGGCAAGCCCCAGGAAGCCTCTGAGACCCAGCGCCGAACAGCTGAGAGGCGGGGGGTGGGGAGCCAGCGCCGCTTTCAGAGGTCCCCCGCCAGTATTTTCGCCCATAGGAACGCATTAATTAAATTTCAATGCATTCCTATGGGAAACCGCGCCTCGCAAGACAAAAATTTCGCAAGACGACATAACTCGTGGAACGAATTAATTTCGTCTTGCGAGGCATCAATGTATATGTATGCCTGGCCCTTGCTCCGCCTTAAGAGTTCTCAAAAGAAAGGGAAGGATATAAATTCCTTCCTGTAAATTTCAAAATGGACTTGTAATTTCAAACATTCTCATTTTTATTCCTTGTAAAGGTTTAAGTCAATTTGTTCTATCAATGTCAGTAAAAATAGTAAAATTGTTCAAGGTATGTCAGCAAAATTGTATGTGGTTCTATTTGAGTTTATTGCCTTGCTTCAGAAATATAAAGCAGGAAATCTTTGAGACCATCCACGCTGTTGAAACTTTGTCATATTTATTTTATTGCCATCTTATCATGTAACATTCAGACTACTTCTTGCCCAAATAAGAAGAGCCTTTCGTAAAAGAACACAGACTATTAGAAGAGGCTTTTAATATTTTAGCTATCAGACTGTTCATGGAAGCTTTCCATTATATTCTCAAATTCTAATGTAATTGACCTAAGTGAATAAAATGAGAGATTTATAGCTTTCAACATAAAAATCTAGATTTACTATTAAAATTTTGACTCCAGGCTTTCAGATTCACAGGGAAAAAAAACTTGAAATGAAAAAGAGAGAGGTAAGTGTTTTAACTAGCAGGTTGAAACGACATAAAACATATCTGCCATTTACAGCATTTTTTCCCCTTTAAAATCCCCTTTGGCAATATGTGTTTTGTATAACAGCGAACACTGTGCTACTCACCTTTGTGTCTCAGGACATTTCAATTCATTGATTTTTGTACTGCTTTGTGGAAGATCCATTTCTGAATTTTTTTCTGAAGGTGATCACTTCACCCACAGCACATCAATTATAAATGTCCATGCATCACTTAAAGTTGATTTGCATGGTTATTGCAGTGAGGAGACAAAAGAAGAAGGCCTGAAATGATGAAGGTCTACTTGGACACTACCTTGATTTATGCTGTGTAGTTTGAAAGCAGGATTTAACAGTGAAGCTTTTGTGGAAGCATTAAATTGAATGGCACAACCTTTGAACTGTTTTTATGTGCACAGATTCACAATAATGAGACTTGATCGAAACTCACAGTGAACGTTAAAGGATTCTCAGTAGAGAAACATCATACCTCCATTGTAGAATTCCAGAAAATTTATTATACAGACAAGTGAGGTTCTTTTATATATCTGAGCATTTCTTAAAAACAGAATTACCAGTATGTTTGGGGAGTATGTGGTTTACATATATACCTTAAAATGTTGATTATGTTAGTGCATTTTTACTTTAGGTGGTTGTTTCACTATATGTTACATAAAACATAATCTGTTATAATCCAGGCCATTCAATAGAATGTGAAGTAAGCAGTAGCAGTGGATTTACTGAAATACTTAAATTCATAAGGAACACCTTTTATAGTTTTATTATTCATATGAGTCAACTTGGACCCTTAGCATAGGTATTTCTTTGGTTAAAGAGCTTTCTTAATCCAGATCTTGTTGTCTAGCTACTCCCATTAGTAAGCTGCAGTGGTGAGGAAAAGTCATGGGAGAGGCAGTCTAGTGATATCTGGAGGGCCACATGTTACCCATCCTATCCTAAACGCTCAAGGTACTTCAAATGCATTTGCTTATTATAATAAAAGTAGTGCAGTATCATGATCCTGTTACTATAGATGGGAAGGAAAGGTCTTGCAGAAGGCAATCCAGTGTGTTTGTAATTAAACTGTGGCTTCAATTTGTCTTAAACCCCCAGGTTGTGCTCTTGATCAGCCATTCTCAATCCTGGCACGTTTGAAAGGGGCCACAGACTGGAAACAATTCTTCACACACCAGTTGATAAACTTCATTATGCAATTTACACAATCCTGATTAGGCCTGTATTTTTAGCATATTGTGTTTATGGCCATGACCAAAAAAAGGCTGAGAATGGCTGCTCTAGATGGCATACCAGATTTTCTGCTACAAATAATAGTTGAGAAGAACAATTTTTTTAGGGATCTTTTTTCTCCTTCCCCCAGCAGAGGTCTACTGAATGTCTGCTGGACATAAAACCCATCTTGTTCAAATTTATGACTCTTTGAGCTGGTTCATAAACTCTTAAAGATATTTTTAAGACTAAGGGAGATATTTACTGTACTACACCATCTAGGTTTACACTTTTGTCTTTTTCCCCCTTATTTTTTGTTTGCCTGTTATTATGTGTGATTATGTCATTTTGCTTTTTGGCCTGGTTTTTATATGTACACCACCCAGAATAGTGCTGTGCATTAATGGGGCAGTCTGTAAGTAAGTAAATAAATAAATAAATAAATAAATAGCATACCAATATAAGTAAAATGGGTAGTTGGTTGTTGGTGAGAAGACTGTTAATCTGGTCAAAAGAGGGAGAAGCAGTCTCTCAGTGCACACAGCCATTTTTTTAATGAAATTTCACTCAATGTTTTTCTTCACAGGAATTTTACAGAAAGGGTTTGGAAGTGGGAGTGCAAACCCAGTTGATAAATAATTCACAAATTGCATGACTCTTGGCCTTAAGTGTGATGCTGTAAGACTGTCAAGCTTAGAGCATTGGAAACAACACCCCTTTTCTTGGGGTTGAATCCTGCTCTACAGTTTTGTAAGTTTGTGGTTCTTTGGTCTTAACATAAGAGTTTATTGCATGGATAAATCACAGTAGTGGATGATGAAATCACAGTAGTACTGGCATTGTTTTCTTTATGATTACTGCAGCAATCTTTTCAACCATTTCAATGTCCCCATTTCTTAATCAAAGGCCAATACTGTGGCACTGATTATGTTGTTTCTGAAACTAAAAAACAAACCCTGACTTACCCTGTTTCCCCGAAAATAATACAGGGTCTTATATTAATTTTTGCTCCAAAAAAACGCATTAGGGCTTATTTTCAGGGGATGTTTAATTTTTTTTCATGTACAACAATCTATGTTTATTCAAATGCAGTCATGTCATCTTCTGGTTGCTGCACAATGGTGGAGGGTGGGGTTTCACTTAACTAGGGCTTATTTTTGGAGTAGGACTTATATTACGAGCATCCTGAAAAATCATACTAGGGCTTATTCTCAGGTTAGGTCTTATTTTAGGGGAAACAGGGTAAAAAAAAAAATACAATTCAGTAAGCAGGTGTTTCTCTCAGTATGCATTATTTCAAGTCCTTTGCAACAGTTGGTTTCAGAATGCAGCCAGATTTCTCTTATCTTATAATTGCAGCTAGATTAAATCAGGGCTGAGAAGTAATTCATCACTGTATTGTGAAAGAATCTGAGCATAGAGGAGGAGTTCCTGTGAACCCTTTCAAAATCAATAGCACTAACCATTCTGGTCACAAGAAACACGCCTTTTCTCATGTGTACTGGTGAGTATTACTGAATTTGGAAACAAGCGACAATGCCTCCTATTTTCACAGCTTGCTACTAAGCGCAAATAAAAACCTTCTAGGAGGTATCTAAAATGAAATATGACTAGCTAGTGACTTCCTTAAACATTTTTGCATCTCAGGTAAAAATTCAAAATGGCATTACTTTGTTTCTCAGTTATATTAAACAACACACTAAAATGCTTCATATGGGTTTTTTAAACTTTTATTGTACTCTTTAAATCTGAGTCTACACAACATGTACTGTCTGTACAGTGTCTAGTGCATATTTCTTGCAAGGAGGTGAGAATGCTTTCATCCTGTAAGAATTACACATAAGCTGTTATCATCAAAAGGTAGGACTTAAACTTGTATTTTTTAAAAAAGGAAAAGCAGTATAAATATGTGTCCTTTGCACTGTGAGATGTGTCCTGGTTGGAGATGGGCATGAATTAAAAAAATGAATCACCAAATTTGTTAAAAAATTACTAATTAATCAATTCGTATTCGTACAAATCAATGCCCGCGATGAATATGAATCAATGAATTCTTAGTAATCTTTGATTTGTCAGTTTGTTTGGCTATAAAATGGGCCCCCAGGCACCTAGAGACACCAACATTGCAGGGAAGCTTCCTCTGACTCTCTTCTACAATCCCTCCAAGTTTGGCGAAGATTGGGTTTCAGGTGTCCAAGTTATATACCCACAAATGTCCCCCCAGAAAGTTTCCCCAAGGCACCTAGAGATTCCAAAATGACAGAGAAGCTTCTTCTGACTCTCCTGTACAATCCCTCCATGTTTGGTAAAGATTGGGTTTCCCAAAGCCAGCTGCTAAAGGGCACTTTCCTGGGGAGGACCTGCTTTGTCGGTGTATAAATTGGATGTCTGAAACCCAATCTTTACCAAATGTGGAGGGATTGTAGAGGAGAGTCAGAAGCTTTTCTGTGATTTTGATGTCTATAGGTTCCTGGGGGGAACTTTCCTGGGGGGGACTCCTTGTGGGTGTATAACACGGATGTCTGAAACCGAAGCTTCACTAAACTTGCAGGGCTTGTAGAGGAATGTCAGGGAAAGCTATTCTGCAAATCTGGTGCTGCTAGGTGCTGGGGGGGCGTTTTATAAGGTTTTAAAACAAAGGTTTTAAAACAGAATTCATTGCTTTGGATATATAGGGATATATTTGATGTTTACAGTCAACATCTTTGAATCAGTCTAGTATTCAAGAATATAGTAATGTATTATTGTTGATGTTGCTGTTAAAGGCAGTATTCTTCATCACCCGAGTTTTAAAAGAAGTATTAGCATTTGGACAAAACCTAATGTGTTAAGACAGCTGAACCTTCCTTTAAGAATCTGACCCTCCCTACAGTCTAAGATAGGATTTTGCTCTAATGCTAAAGTGATAGGTCTGTTTCTTTAAGAATGCTTAATGGCAAATGTTTTTTTTCAAGAGAAAAGAAGAAAGCTTTTACAGAAACATAATAGGAGACTAACAGTATGTTCATTACATGAGGTTTCACCTTTTTTGCAGTAAGTTCAGTTTCTGTGGAGGTGCTTTTAAATCGTCTAATTTCTGAGAAAGCAGTAATCATTTTACCTCCCTTGAATTTGATAGTTTGGAACCATGAAGGTTATAGAAGAAAGTAATATACTTCCCTTTGTTTTATTTCCAGATTCTACTTGTCACAATTGAACTTCTTTTCAAATCTTTAGTTTGCATTACTGTTTGAACAAAACTGAGTTTCCCCACAAAAGTTTTCCCCCAAAAAACTATGACCCACCATGTTCCATGTCTTGGAAGAAGAATGTGCACTGTCTACATTTGTAGATGACTTTTACACAATTTCTTACACCCCGATTTTAAGAAAACATCAGTTGGCATAGACTTGCATATGGAATAGACAAACTGAAAGCACTTCCATGCACATACAGGAAAGAAATATTTCTGGCTGATGGAAACACCTTACATTAAATTGGGTGCCACTCCATAGAGCCCCCAACCAAAAGGATCGGGAATTAAAAGATATGGAGATCTGATACTGGCAGGTGTAGTTTGAAAGGTTGAAATGTTGTCCCTATCTTCAAAAAGGGCAAGAAAGAGGATCCTGGGAACTACAGGCCAGTCAGCCTGACATTAATCCCAATTCTGGACACCATACTTCAAAAAAGATGCTGACAAATTGGAACAAGTTCAGAGGAGGGCAACAAGGATGATCAGGGGGCTAGAAACCAAGCCCTATGAGGAAAGACTGAAAGAATTGGGCATGTTTAACCTTGAGAAAAGAAGACAGAGGGGTGATATAATAACACTTTTCAAATACTTGAAAGGCTGTCATTCAGAGGAGGGGCAGGATCTGTTCTTGATCATCCCAGAATGCAGGACACGCAACAATGGGCTCAAGTTACAGGAAGCCAGATTTCAATTGAATATCAGGAATAACTTCCTAACTGTTAGAGCAGCAAGACAGTGGAACCAACTACCTCGAGAGGTGGTGAGTGCTCCAACACTGGAGGCATTCAAGAGAAACTTAGACAACTACCTGGCAGATATCCTTTGATTTGTATTCCTGCATTGAGCAAGAGATTGGATTTGATGGCCTTATAGGCCCCTTCCAACTTCACTATTCTATGAAAGTTCCTGCAAGCAAGAGAATTTTGGATCATGATCATTATTTAGAAGTATATCCACTTAAAGCAACGGGTTTATTTTGTTGTAATAATTTTAGGATCACAGCACTAGTGTTACTGACTTCCACTCATGTGCTTTAATTGCTTTAATGCTGCTATTCTGTTTTTATCAGTATTCATCTAATATTGCTTACAGTCCAGCTGTTGAGGTTATTGTTCCTATTAGGGATATGATGTGCTTTGTGTTTGGAAATTATTTGGAATCCAAAGCAAGGTGAGGATATTTGTCTGTTTCCAAACATATCCAAAGTGAAGTGGGAAAACCTGAAGTGGCACTCAAATAGAGTCAGGGCTGTCCAAAATTCCAAGTGTTGCTGTGAGATGTTCTAGTTTAAAAAGCAGGAAAAAAATAAAATAACCTTAGCACCAGCAAGTTTCACTCAGAAAATGAAAATAATACTTTAACAGACCAGGAAGCCCCAAGCAAAAATAGTCTGACAGTTTAAACACCAATAAAAATCCTAAACTCCAATCATGGGATAGTTCATATTGACCAGATAAATCCCATTGTTCTATATTTGACAGTTTGTTCACATCTTGGCAGGGGGAGGGAATGGAGTTAGTCTATTAGGGATTGCTATTTGCATCACTTTTATTTTCAGTAGAGTAGGTGTGCACTGGATGATTTTTCTTCTTTTCTTTTAGACAGCTGCACATCTCATTTTGCTTTACACTTTAGCCTGACTTATTTCACAGGGTTACTGTGAGGAACAGTGCCATGTAAAGGCTGTTCACTGTTCTGGTACTGTGACCACCTGCCAGGCTCGAGGTAGTCAGATCTGCCGGCCCTCCACTCTAAAACTGGTGCTGTTGAATGCCAGGTCTGTGTCCAATAAATCCCAGATTATTCAAGATCTTATTCTGGAGGAGGACGCAGACCTGGCTTGCATAACCGAAACTTGGATGGGCGGAGAAGGGGGAGTTCCCCTGACTCTCGCCTGTCCTCCTGGTTATGCCGTCCAACACCAGGGTAGACTGGAGGGGCGGGGGGGGGAGTAGCCATTGTTTATAGAAACACTCTGGAGGTTATTAGGCACTCTACAGTGGTGAAGCCGGGTCTGGAGGCCCTCCACATGTCGATTGGGGCTAGGGATGGTATTGGGATCTTGCTGGGTTACCGCGCTCCCCGCGACCCAGCCACCTCCCTACCGGAGCTGGCAGACTTTGTCTCCACGGCACTGTTGGAGTCCCCGAGACTTTTGGTCCTGGGTGACTTCAACATCCATGCGGAGGCAGAGATTGCCGGTCCAGCTCTTGAGTTCTTGGAAACCATGGCTTCCTTGGACATGTCCCAACATGTTAACGGCCCTACCCATGTGGGCGGTCATATGCTAGACCTGGTGTTCTCCACTGAGCGGAGTGAGCGTGGTCTGATGGTGACTGATCTTGTCTCAGTTCCCTTGTCATGGTCAGATCACCACCTAATAAAATGCAACCTCTCAGTGGCTCTCCCTCCCCGCAGGGAGCAGGGACCTATTTTAATGGTCCGCCCTCGAAGGCTACTGGATCCATTAAGATTCCAGGATACCATGAGAGGGATTCAGGTGATCTGTCTGGCGCTCCTGTCGAGGCTCTGGTTGATGGCTGGCTTGCTGCCGCCACTAGGGCTGTAGACACGATCGCTCCTAAACGCCCTCTCCAGCGCAGAGCTCGGCCAGGGCCCTGGTTTAACCAGGAGCTGCGAGCTATGAACTGAAATAGGAGACGGCTAGAGTGCAATTGGAGACAGAAACCAACGGATTATAATAAGAAAGCTGTCAGGATCGTGACTAACCGCTACCTTGCTAAGGTGCAGGCTGCTAGACAATCACACTTCGCTAACCGGATAAGCGAAGCTTCAAATCAGCAGGCGGAACTCTTCCGTATAGTTCGCGATCTATCCGGAATTGGTCTAGGTGATGGGCCTCCTACTAACATCTCACCTGACCAATTTGCAGCATTTTTAAAATCTAAAGTGGAGGCCATCCGCCGGAACTTCTCTCCTTTTTTAAATACAGTGGATCGAGCAGAGATGTCCAGCGCTCCGTTTTGCCCGGTGAGATTTGAATTCTTTCAGCCCATGACACCAGATATGGTGGACAAAGCACTTGATCGCTGCCGGGCCACCTCCTCCTCCCTTGACCCTTGCCCGGCCTGGCTAATCAAAGCAGCCAGGCCTATAACAACGGAATGGGCCACAGCGATAATTAATGGGTCTCTCCAGGAGGGCAAGGTTCCCCTTGCCCTCAAGGAGACACTCATTAGGCCCATTAGGAAGAAACCAAATTTGGCGGCGGACGATATTGGCAATTACAGGCCCGTCGCCAATGTTTCTTTCCTTAGCAAAGTGGTGGAGAGGGTGGTGGCTGATCAGCTACAGGCTCTTTTGGATGAAACCAATGCCCTGGATCCATTCCAGTCGGGCTTCAGGCTGCGCCACGGCACAGAAACGGCACTGGTCGCACTGTTGGATGACCTGTTGAGGGAGGCTGACAGGGGCAAAATGTCCTTGTTGGTCCTCCTCGACATCTCAGCCGCCTTCGATACCGTCGACCACGGTATCCTCCTGGGGAGGCTCTCCGAGTTGGGAATCGGTGGCCTGGCGCTTGCCTGGCTCCGATCCTACTTGGAGGACCGTCCCCAGAGAGTTCAGCTTGGGGAGAGTGTTTCGGCCCCGTGGAGTCTCAATTGTGGGGTTCCGCAGGGGTCGATTATCTCCCCAATGCTGTTTAATATCTATATGAGGCCGCTGGGCGGGGTCATCAGGGGATGTGGGGCTTCGTGCCATCAGTATGCTGATGACACCCAGCTCTACATCTCCTTTTCACCTACCTCAGTGGATGCTGTTCTGTCCCTTCAGCGCTGTCTGGAGGCCGTACTGCAATGGATGCAGCTGAATGGGTTGAGGTTGAACCCGGACAAGACGGAGGTCTTGAGGGTGGGTGGCCCCTCCATTGGCGGTTTGGGAAACTCCCTCTCTTTTGGGGGGGTGACTCTCACCGCAAAGAGTGAGGTGCGCAGCTTGGGGATACATCTGGACCCGGCACTTACCATGGAAACCCAGGTAGCGTCCGTGGCCCGCTCCGCCTATTTTCATCTGTGGCGGATTGCCCAGCTGCGTCCCTATCTTGATGGCGGGGCCCTCACCACTCTTGTCCATGCGCTCGTAATCTCGAGAGTAGACCGCTGTAATGCGCTCTACGTGGGGCTACCTTTGAGATTAATGCGGAAGCTTCAAATGGTGCAGAATGCGGCGGCCAGACTCCTTAGTGGGGTGAGAAAATACCAGCATATCTCTCCCACTCTGGCTGCCTTGCATTGGCTGCCCATTCGTTTCCGCATTGACTTCAAAGTGTTAATGATGACGTATAAAGCCCTAAACGGTTTAGGACCTCAATACCTGGCAGATCGCCTTCTTCCACCTAGATCTACCCGAATCACTCGTCATAGACAGGAGGGACGGCTGAGGGGCCTAAAGCCGAGAGAGGCCCGGAAAGCAAGAACAAGAAACCGGGCCTTCTTGGCGGTGGCCCCTCGACTCTGGAACAGCCTTCCATCAGAGATCCGCCTGGCTCCCTCGCTGGGTGTTTTTAAGAGCCAATTAAAAACTTGGCTCTTTAGGCAGGCCTTCCCTCCTGTCAATACTTGATTTTATCTATATTATAATTTATTGACTTTCCCATCTTGAGCATTACTAACACTATTGATTTAATTGTTTTAACTGTTTTAATTGTTTTTATGATGTTAATGGAACCCGCCCAGAGTAGACTCTGTCTAAATGGGCGGGATAGAAATCTAATAAATAAATAAATAAATAAATAAATGTATACCACCTTGAACACAAGGATAATAATGAATGAATTAATGAATGAATGAATGAATGAATGAAGGGGGGAGAGCACATAAGTCCAAGGTTTGGGTGAGCTTGTTCTTAACATAAAACCTTGGTTTCAATACACATATACCAAGGCAAATAAATGTTCTTATCTGCACACCGCGTGGCCTTTCACCTACTTAACTGCTAACTTGTGTAGTCCCTTGCTATTTTATTTGTATGAGTACACTTCATTTGTGAATTACTCAGATTTATGTGTTAGGAGATATTAGACAAAGGTACTGTATATAGGTTTTAGAATGTGAGATAGAATTATTTGTTTGTCTGTTTCTAACATCCACATTGCTTTTCAACTCTGAAAGAGACTTGAATCTGTGTGCTCAAAATAACGTTAAATCAGGCTAGTATTTCTGTAGCAACAAGAGCTACCGTATTCATGTTCCAAAAATAAAATGTTTAGAGCCAGCCTCCTTACATGTGGCTGTAAACCTACTCCACATTCTCATATGTAGTAAATTTGGCATAGTGGAACTTCATGGACTTGTACAATATAGTACAGTTTGTTGTAATAATCTTATAGTGGGGGAGGGCAATGTTACAGAAGCTGAGGGGAAAATGAGCCCACACCTGTTTATAGAGACAATTTTGGCTGAATAAATAAGCATGCCAGCTGGTTCCTAATCAGCTGTGATCACTCTGACTTGTAATGTAGATTGTTCATGAGCTTGAAAAATGAATTTTGGAACTAACCAAGCTTCATTTTATACTGTATTGGAAACATGCATGGGAAGTGGGCAGCAATGTGGTGTTGCACAGATGCTGCTTTATTAAAATTAGGATGGGGAAGATCCTTTACATAAGTAAGCACTGGAAACCATTATGGCTAGATTTTTACTTTTTAAAAAAGAATAATGAAATGTGATGTCATATTAATGTAAGTTATTTCCAACACTGCTATCTCTTGTCATCCATATACAAAATAAATCCTTGTTCTAAGTTTCAAAATCCAGTTTCCAACCATCTTTCCTCAGGTACTATTTAATACTGTTCAGGATTTGTATGCCTTAGGATAATATCTTTCTCACAAATGTCTATCCATTGTACACTGCTACATTTACCAGAGTCTAGGCAAGTAGAAACAGATGAAGAACATTAATAATTTGTTTAGAAGTTACTGGCTTTCATAGAATCAAAGTTACCAGAGCCTACATTGCACTTTGGAGAAAGCTGGGTAGAACTCTGTTTTTGTAATGTGGCCTTGCTCCCTTGCTCTAGCCCGCTGTGCCCCACCAACAGCTGCTCCTGAGGACCAGCAGACTGTCTGGAACAGTGTTGAATGGGGCATGATAGCTGCAGCAGACTGACCTGGTGGGTCTGCCTTCACCAAATGGACTCCCCATCCCACCCTCGAATTGCTCAAGACAGCTCTGGAACCAGTCCTTTGATCATAGATACACAGTTCCTGGTAAACAGAGAAGCAAAAGCTTCTCTGTGCAGAGGTAATCCCCAGACAGGTACTTTGCTTTATCTCAGTGCATCAGTTTGGAAATTGCATACAATCCAAAAAGTGACTCCCGGGGCTAATAATCTATACAAGACGTGAACTTCATAGTTAGAAGGTGATTGAATATCTCTGGATAAAATGTCTCCTTGAAGGCTGCCATATCTGTACAAAGAACTGGCATAAGTGGAAACCCCCCCCAACAACTGTTGTGAACAGAATAAGAAAGAACACAACCCTACTTTCTTGGGCTAGTTGTCTTTGGCCCAATCCTATGAACTGCCATTTCCCCCCGCCCTGAGGCATAGAACCCAGCAAAAACCATCATGTTGTACACAATATTCCAATGTAGAAATCTCCTTGGTTGGAAGAGCCCCCACACACTGCCATGTTCTCACCAAGCACTGTGAGATTGGTAGCTCCAATTTCCAATAGGAAAAGAGCTTTCGCTGAGGGCCAGGAACACCAGCTGCCATATGTTCCTTTCCTTTCACTTGCCTCCAAGGTACATTTATTTGCAACAGACAAGGAAAAAGGAAGATGGCAGCAGCAATAGAGCAAGGATTTTTTTGAATGCTGAATGCTTGCATACATTCACATCACATAAGCTTAAGGTTACTTGTGCATTCCTGTTTTGAATTGCTTGAGACTAGATTATCCCCAAAAGTGACTTGTCTCATATGAGTTGGCCTGATGCAAAAGAGGCCCTGTTCTCTGTCCTGTCAACATCAGATGGGCAGCTCTAACGTCTCAGGTCCTTTTTGCTGGAGGCACTTCAACCTAGGAATGCCCTCTCCAGTGAGATCTATCAAATTCATGATCTGTACATATTTTGGCAAACTCTTTTGAAACCTACATTGAGACACAATGTCACATCACTCTCAGCCTGACACTACCTCACACGTTTCTTATGAGAAACAAAGGCAATATATAAATATCATTAATATGTTTATTAACTTAAGGAGAATTTGTGTTTGACAAAGAATATGGTATGGATCCAAAGAACCACATTTATGCAAGAGTTCTGAACTTATGTTTTGTGAATGATAACTCCCTATGCTGCTCACCTGTTAATTGAAATTGACACAGATTGGCTAAGCTACTTATGGCACAGTTTTGGGTCTGCCATTGAAAGGGGAAAGCGTTTTTGAAAATTTCACTGAGCAAATGCACAAGAAATTTAGTTTGTATTCCAGCACTTGTATTTATGCACCACATCCTTGGTTTATCAGTAGGTTTTGATAGTAGTTGACCCAGTGAGCTGACTGGGCTGGTATGGTGTGATTTGAGTCATTCTTTTTGGTGCTGGTTCGCAGCATGATTTCATTTCAGTGTAATAAGAGATATTTGCTCAACTGTTCAAGCTCTAATTTAGCAAGATCAAAGTGTAGGGAAAATTTCACACTGAGCTTAGTTGGGAGTTTTGATCTTCTTCAGTCATGTAAGTCGTGTCTCACTTGCCTCTAGGTTTACTGCTACAATTTAAGTTGTTTTCATTTTGGGGATTTGGATTCTGGCTCTTACATTCTTTGCTGGAAGTACATATATTATAGTTTGGTTCTAAGGTCTGTCTTTTTAAAAAAATCAAATGTACGGTTTAAGGCTTCAGATGAGGCTTGAGTTGCTATGGGATTTCATGGAATCTGTGTGCATACTATGTTTTCATTGGCATGATAACCATAAAATTTTGGAGATGTTTATTGAAATATGATCTAGGGATGGATGGTTCCTTGCATACTTAGAAGAGAATTCTCTGAAGTGAATTTGAACAGGGTTATTATGACTGTAGCAAGTGCCTCAGCTCTTGCAGTCAGAAATCTGTGGATTCTTAGGCATCACTTAACCTTATGGTGTACTGACACAATACTCTTGGGACTGCTTGAGATTGTTTTGAGGTGAAGATTTGCCATCACTGTGCATCAGGAGCTGTAAGAAACAGAGCCGAAACCATTGAACAATAGATCCCTTCATATAATCAAATTCTACAATAAGACTCATTGTGGAGGGAGTGGGGAGTGGGCACAGCCAGCAAGGGGATAAGATTATCAGAACTCTAAATATAAATTCATATATTTTCTATGTTTTATAGTTTATGATTTACTCCATTTAGTATTCCACATAAAATTATGTTTTACTCCAGTCTCCTCAGCACAGTTGCAAGAAGGAATCGGGAAACTTTTACTTCCTTTTTAGACAAGTTGCTCATCTAAAATTGTTGTGACACCTGAAGCTTAACAACCTGAAGTTAGTCTTACAACAGTTAATGAAAATAAGCCAACTTTAAATTACTATTTCTAAAACTGGCTTGTCCTCACTAACCATAGGTGTGATTAACTACATACAGCAGATGTAGGCAACTTGGGTGAATAGGAGCCAGTTTTCTGCCCAAAATGCAAAAGCCCAAAATGCAAAAAGGAAAAAAGGCTCATTCCTAAAATGTTAAATAATGGTTTAGTGTCATGTACAAATCTGGCCAAAGTGGATAATCTTGTTGCTAATATTTCCTAATAATACTTGCCTGATAATTTCATGACAGGGACGGAGTCAGAGACAGGAACTTGCGTGACTATCCTTAACTCTTCACTCTTTTTCTTAACAATGTGCTCTTAAATTGTATAAAATGCTTTGATTCAGTTTTTTGTTTTAATATGATAAAATGGGCCATTGAGTATTTACAGTATATTCACATTTATTCTGGTTCTTGCAACATCTGTTTTTTAAAAATTTTGTAACCTATCTTGAGTGCCTGTATTAGAGGAAGGCAGAATGTCAAATAAACAGGAAAATTCCTAACACAGTCTTGTAGCTGTTATACCTCCGTGCTTATAGAACCATAGACGACTAGGGCTAGAAGAGACCGCAGGGGTAATTGAGTCCAGCCTCTGCCAAAGCAGGAAATTTCTATCTAAAGCATCTCATCTTAAATTGTATATGACTGCGATAAAACTGGTTATTAGTACTGATTCTGCAGACTGTGGAATCTTGACAAAAGCCTCTTCCTTACTCAGATCCCCAGAGCCACGTTGCTGAATTGGTGCACCCTGGGCTTTGACCAAGGTAAAGATTCTCACTGTTGCTTGTGAGAGTGAAAGCAGGCCCTTTCAAAAATAATATTTCTGCCCGGTAAAAAGTGCTTGAGCAGCTTCACTTTAACTGTTTTGGATGTTTTTTTTCTGGGCTTCACATAGCCCCCCTCAAAAGAATGAGAACCTTTCCTCTAGGGTCCATAGTATATTAAAAGCATTCTCACTTGCTTTTCTTCTGATTTGCTGATCCAGGCCAGATGAGTGAGGGAACCTTAGAAATCTGTTTCTCCATAATGGTTTTATGGTGCTAGAAATCAAATTTAAGCAATAGTGTTCTGCAGACCTGCACTTTCTCAGGATTAGGCCTCACAGTTGTTTGCTGCTGTAGCAGCGACTTATTGATTGTGACTGCAGTATAACATGGCTTGAGATGTGGATTTGGGTCTGACTGACCTACTTTGAGGTCCTTGTCATACAATTGTCCAAAACATTAACAGCCCTGCTCCTGCCTTGCAGACGAAAGGCCGTGACTTCCTTTCATCTCATGTTCCTTCAGTATCACCCTTCTGATTCTCAGTCTTCTACCGATTTCTTGTCTTCGGTCTCTATTTTGTTTAATGACTGGATCAAATTAAAAGTGTAGTCGAAAGATAAAAGCAAGGGAACGGAGCATCGTGAATTACATTGCACGGAGGTGTTTTTTTTTCTTTGTGTATTTTTCTTTTTGAGCATGCTTTTGGTGCCCTGGCATTCGCAGTCCCAAGGGTAACTTTCAGCATTCAGCATGACTGTGCAAGACATTGAGATTAAAAATAATGTCTCCTTATGCCCCACCCCAGGCTTAATAAGACTATTTCATATCTAAATGAAAACAAATAGTTTAAACAAACAAGTCAGTGTGTATTTGTATTTAATATTTCACACACACACATACACCCCTTCTTAGTTTCTGTGGGCAGCCCTAGGGTACACAGAGCTGCTTGCAGACAGCTGGAAGAAAGGCTGTGAGAGTTCTGTAGAAGCAAGAAGAGAGAAAAGGAAGCTTGTTTGAGGTAAATTAAACCTAAAGAGTCTTTGGAAAGGAGTGCTGGGGCCTTGAGGAGGTAGCTGTCAATTGTCAACAACTCCAGGCCAGGCAGAGCAGGCAGGCAAGCCATCTAGTCAGGTCCCAGTCTTCCACATCTGGTGAATAGTGTTGTATTTCTACTTAAATTACGGTAATTATTTGCAATTATGGTTGTATTTGCATAAATTGGCTTAAACATGTATGCACCAGTTTAATGCAAAAATGTCCTCCTTTTTGGTTGAACCTTTTCAACATGTCCTCCTTTTTACTAATATATGTCTTTTCTGGCAGTGCAATGGTGGTCGTGTTACTGCAGCAGCCAGGCTTCCAAAGGAAGACTTCTGGGAATTGCAGTCCAAGAAAACCTGGGTTACCTAAGGTTGGAAACCACTGCTCTAGAGGTTACAGCTCGTCTCCCTTTGCCACTATGTGGTTGAAAGAAGCCCTTAATCATTGCCAGATGGAGTATAGTTGCTGTATATACATGACCAAACCTGTTGAGTTGGCTCAATAATTTGTATCACTTTCCAGTGTCAATTACTCTTTTACTAAATCCTATTCTCTCTCTTTGTTTCTCAGCAAAGAAATCCCAGAAGGTCACACTAAACAAGTAAATCCATTTCCCTCTCATGTTCATTAAACCTGGCAAGTAAAGCTGGAATTTCTTGGAGGTGGGTGGGTGTTATGTAGCCACGGGAGGGGGATCTTCCTGAAACCTAGGGATAGATTAGAATTATCTAGATAAAGGCAAGACTGCTTGTGGCTCACTTTCACAGAGGCTTGAATATATTTTTAATCTGTATTCTTCAATAATGTTCTGTGTTACGTGCTGTCAAACATCCAATTTATAGCAACTCGAAAAGGGTAAGTAGGATATTTAAGGAGTTGATCTTATCAGTGGCACCACTCC
Source organism: Intellagama lesueurii (assembly GCA_037013535.1). Taxonomy (NCBI): domain Eukaryota; kingdom Metazoa; phylum Chordata; class Lepidosauria; order Squamata; family Agamidae; genus Intellagama; species Intellagama lesueurii. The sequence continues at coordinate 99,433,304 of JBAJHW010000003.1, forward strand.
CATCCCGTCAGTGATTTTCGTGTTGGCCCAGAGATTTGAATTGAGTCTCTTGAGTTCTGTTCTGTTACTCTATCTGCTACACCATGCTAGGTGGTTTTATTCTAAGGTGGGGAGACTTAACTTGTCTTCTTGCCATGCCTTACTTCTTAATGACTCATCACTCCAAAACGCATCAATGATGGAAGCGGAAGAATTCAAGCAGTGGATAAGACTTCCAAAACTGTATTTTAAAAAAATCCAATGCCTTTTGGACAATAGGATTATAAACAAAGCTCCCGTCTCAGCTCTTCTTTTGTTCCCAGAGAATAAATCTTCTAAAACCTTTGGGAGTTACAGTGCATTTACAATCACAGCTGAGATCAGGATCTGACTCCAAAGCTTTTCTAACCCCAGCACTGTCAGCTGCTAATACTCTGGCTGCAGTTAATTGTCTTGCGATAAAGAGCTTAAGTACGCATTTTATGTTAGGCTTAGTAAGGACTTGTTTTCCTGTTAGTCTATTAGTATTTTGTAGTGTACCTCTTTGAGTTTTATTAGAACAAATAATATGTGTGTTGCTATTTGTTTTCTAGGAAGGTTTGCTTGTTTGTTTGTTTGGCAAATGATTATGTGCCCCAAACATCTTTTCAATGGCATCCTTTATGAACACAGTCCAAAATGATAGAAACACTAAGGAAAATGCTGGATCGCTTAACTGTTAAGAATACATTTCAGATGACAGATATGGGCTTCTCTTTCTCCATCTAACTCTTTAGTGTCAGTTTCAAATAATACAGTGATATTACATTCCTCTGAGGCTAAGACTAAATGAGAGCTTGAAATACCGCCTGAAGAAAGGTTAGGCTGCCTTGTTAGTGGAACTCATTTATATGCACAGAATTGCCAGTTTCTGATGAGCACTCGTTCACTTTGATTCACTTTTCTGTTCTCATGTATTTGAGTGGCAACATAGGAGAAGAGCAGAATGTCACAGATGATTAGAAAGAACAAATATTCGAGGCAGCATTCTAAATTATCTTTTAGCAGACGTGATGATTCCTTGGGGTTCTTTCTGGGGCTGTGAAGATCATTCACTGTGCTCTAATTGAAACAAATACTTGGAGAGGAAAAATATACTTTCTGGATTAATGGAACACAGAGTTATATTCTCAACCTGGCTTTCTTTGGGGCTTTTGTTTTAAGTACATATACACAGCTGATGATGATTTTGCAGAGCAATTTCCCTCAGTCTCTCATGAATTAACAGATATGAAGCATCCACAGAGGTGTCTGGCAGAAGAGAGGGTGATTACGATAACATTTATCTAGTGTAATTCATTACCTGCATTACATTTTATAGTAGTCATTACAAGATAATTTTGTAATGTGTGTATTTATATTCACAGGGGGAGGATCTTTTTAGGGGCCAGACAGTGTATCCTTTTTTATATTCCTTTTTTAAAAAACAAAAAAATAGTCTTTGTAGGCTGTGGTTTTTCAGGAAATGGCATTAGGAAGTGGCTGGGCCATGTAACCCTTTTCTTTTGGGCAATTTTCCATTTCCACGTCGACCTTTGCCCAGAGGGGGAAAGAGACATACACATTTTTCCCCCATAGTAAGGCAAAAAGAATATGAGAGAATTTCTTCTCAGCTGAAAATTAACTAGGAGCAGGACAGAGTTAAGCAGCCTTGTCCTGCTGCTAAAATCCATACCGTATACAGTAGGGTAGACAAGGTGTTGGGCTGCAGCTTCCTGTTTTCTTCACCTTTTGCTGTGTTGACTAAGGTTCATGAGACCTGCAGTTTGACAGCATCTCGAGGGCCAAACTTTGCACATCTTTCAGTTTGAGGAAAGAAGAATAGGACTTCCAAAACTGCAACTTTGCCCAGGGCAAAGATGCACAAATAGTGTAGTTTGGCTACCATATTCTTTATTGAACAAGCAGTTGTGTTTTCCCACACACTGAAAAGGACATTAGAGTGAAAAATTCTGTAGAACCTGATGAGGTTTGAGAATTGAGTACATATACTTTGTTTTATTAATGCATTATTATTTGCCAGTTACATTTATATTCTGCCTTTCCTCCACTGAGCTCAATATGGTTTGTGTAGATCTCTTTTCCCCACGCTTTATCTTCACAACAACCCTGTGAAGTCAATTGTGCTGAGGAAGAGTGAGTGGCTCAAGGACACCCAGAGAGTTTTATGGCTAAGTTGCTATTTTAGTATATATATATATTAGTGGTAGTTTTTGATTTCTTTTAGACTAATTAATGAATTAGACCATTTGCAGAAAATCAGATCTTCTATGTGAATGTGATATTTGGCATCTGTCTTTAAGCATGAGCCTCACACTTATATTGGAGGTCTCTTTAGAGGTGTATTTTTAAAGGCTGCTGGTTGTTCTAACAGCCTAGCAGTTATTATACCAGCAAACAAGTGTTTTGTAATGCAGCGTTGGCCATTTTTGAAGTAAGAAGAATGGATGCCATATCAGTTCCATCAGTACAGTTTCAGAAGCTGTGTTGTTATGCTGGTGTTGCAGTCTGACTATAAGATACCACCCTTGGTTGGCATTGCCCCACTCACTAGCTGCAGCTGCTGCCGCCTCACATACATGAGGGTATAATAGCGGGGGCAGAGTGGATACCTCAGTGGGTTGAAGCACCTGGCGATGGAGATTTGATTCCCCACTGTGCCCTTCAGAGGATGAGCCCGCCTGTGAAGATCTGGGCAAGCTGCTTAGTGCCAGAGCATGACCAGGAAGAGGGACTGGGGAACCACTTTAACCACTAAGTACTTTATACTAAGAAGACCCAGGAAGAAAACCCATTAAGCTGGAATCAACTTGACAGCACCTAAGTCATTATAGTGGGGAGAGGTTGAGCATGACAGCCTGATGGGATGAAGCCAATTAAACTATCCTAACCCACATATCTGAGGTAAAGAGATTGTAATCATTACACAACATACGAGATTGGGCTGTACCCTTTTGTCTTCGAGAAGATGCCATTGTGCCGATGTCAATGCATGCCATGCTGTATTCCCTGACAGCTGTTCATATCTAAAATACCAGGACGTTCTTGTCCTCCGTGTAATGTTCAGGAATGAATGTTGTATCTCCATAAGTATGGGATTTCAGAACAGCAAATCATAACTTACATAGCTACAATATTGCTTAAACATATTTCTTATAAAGGCCTGTTAGAATGTGCTGATCCTTGACTCTCCATTCATCAAAGATGACAGGATCTGTATGTCATATTCATCTGAACATATGGGGAAGTGTTTTTTTTATTAAAAAAGATAATATATCAGTATTCAACAAGGATAAGTGGGCTAGCATTGAGGGAGGTGGAGTTGTTGAGAAAGTGTCTTGACTGCAAACCCTAGAATTATAAACAGGATTTGTTTAATATGGGGGGGGGATCAAGGGTATGGTGTCAGTCTACAGCCATTTAAAGAGATTTTTTTGCTGTTGAAGCATAATAAAATAGGTGCAATAGTTTCTGTTATTTATCAAGGAGAAAACAAGAAAGAAGCAATTGTGCTGGAGTATAGATGGGCAGATGCAAGTCAGTGGTCCTAGGGGATTTGTAGGATGCACTTTGAAGGCAGTACTGTACATGGCAAGACCTTAGAGAAGTTTTAGCTGTCAAGTACTCTGCTTAGGGATGTAGTGGCGCTGCGGGTTAAACTGCAAAAAGCCTCTGTGCTGCAAGGTCAGAAGACCAGCAGTCGTAAGATCGAATCCACGCAACGGAGTGAGCTCCCGTCGCTTGTCCCAGCTCCTGCCAACCTAGCAGTTCGAAAGCATGTAAATGCAAGTAGATAAATAGGTACCACCTCGGTGGGAAGGTAACAGCGTTCCATGTCTAGTCGCGCTGGCCACGTGACCACGGAAACTGTCTAAGGACAAACGGCTCTACGGCTTGGAAATGGGGATGAGCACCGCCCCCTAGAGTCGGACACGACTGGACAATTGTCTAGGGGAACCTTTACCTTTACCTTACTCTGCTTATGGGCATGGTGTGGCACTGAGAAATCCAAATGATGTCTTCCAGACTCACAGAAGTCATGTTCAATAATGACAATACTGGAAACTTTTCCTTCCAAAGCCTTTAAAAAAAATTTTAAACAGTGTGTTGTGCATGCAACATGTAAGGCAGAGGGAATACTAGAAGTTACGTTTTAAGACCATGTATTCTGTTTTGTTCCCCTACCCCCACACTTCTGAATGTAATTACAAAATGCCTGAAATAAGCAATATTACTATTGCAATACAGGAGAAGGCCTTGTTGCTACTGAAGTGGCATACATTTAATCATGTATATAGATAATTTTTGTTTCATCATTTTTCCACTTGCCAACTCTGTTGTGCATAGAACCACTATGTATATCTGCTTTTTGTAATGTTTTTCTTAATATTTTTTTCCTTAATTACATGGTTCATAAAAACAAGAGCATTAGTGGATATACAAAATCAAGGAATTTAGTATACCAGACTATCATCTCAGCTTGCTTCAGTGGACCTGCTATTATGATCATGCATATTAACATCTAATTTGTTATAGTGGGAATTACTGTAATATTTTAATATTGTGCATGGAATATCTCTGTTGTAACAAGAGCTTTGTAGTGGGCTAAATTGGAGCTAGAGTGCAGATTAAATCAATTGTATTTCATGACCCGGGGGTCTTATATTTTACTTAATTTACAACACCAATCTAAACATGTTTTCTTCAGAAGTCTATCCCATTGCATTTGAGGGGATTTGCTCTGTAATAATTGAATACAAGATAGTAGCACTCAGGATAGTATATCACTGAGTTACAAGATATGCACAAGCACTGTTTGACCCTGGAGAAGAAGCTTGACGAATAGCTGGTCTGTAAAGCCATTTTAGAAGAACAGATTTTTTTTGGTACCAACCACAGCAACCCTTCTTTGAACACATAGGGATAGGAAATATGATTGAACACAGCTGATGAGACTGGCAAGCAGCATTTCTTTTTCATTCCTGTTCAAGCCTGTTGGCTTTAAGTTTATTGGATCCCAGGTAGTTTGGCAGCAGTCAGTTTGGAATATTGATCCTGTGAATTGCATCACTAAATGTTCTGTATGAAGTTATGTTGTTTTTTTTGTTGTCATTGTTGTTTATCTATATGAAGAAGCCTTTTCTCTAGACCCTAGGGCTATGATGTTTAGTCAAGGCTGTGTGCCTTCAAGTACTTTCTGACCTATTGAACACAATCAGGATTTTCAAGGTAGCAGAGGGAGAACTTCTTAGTCTGCTTGCTGCATTATTTAAAAAAATCCTTTGAAATGTTTATTTACAGATAAATTTATGCAGATTAAATTAACAGATTGATTAACTGAAGCCCATATTTAATTGATTTAAGGCAGCTTTCATTAGGCTACAGCATTCATGGTCTCCCCATGAAGAACTGTTATTTCTTCTTTTATAAAGAGTGTTTTCTGACTCTTTGTTGTTTACATTTCATCACTTAATGTATAAGTTCTGCTTGTGATTGTGTGTTGTTAATAGGTCTGCCTGCCAAATACCCAATTTTAATGTTATCACCTTTAAGATATTAACCACTATTTCTTTCTACTGTATTGAATAAATTACGGAGCAGTCTTCAATCCCAATCATGTTAGTGATGGAACACATTGATATAATTCTTTTGTGGCTTTGTTGCGATGCTCAGCAGTGAAGTTGGTAACAAAGTGGTGTTGTTTTGAACTAACACAGAACAACCCCAAGTACCCCCCCCCCCAAACACCATCATCCAGTAAGCCACAGACGATTGTGACACTTATGGCATCAAGTTAGTCTAGTCACTCTAGTGCATTGAAATGCCTTCTGTAAGAAGCAAAATGAGTGCCGTGTTTGAGTGCTATCAATTGGACCTGCTTGGCTAAAAATATAGCTGTTAAATGTTGTCAAATATGTAGCCTAATACAGCTGATTATGTTAGAATTACTCCAGTGTTTCTGAGAACAATTGTGAAATTACGAAAGTAAAACAATCATTCCTGGCCTGAATGTTTAACAGCATCTTTATTGCGTTGTTGACTTATTATTTATATTCATTTTCATGTTGCTCTGTTTATGTAATGCGCTTAGTCTTGATGAGTTATTTTCACCACATATATGCACATGCCCTGATAGCCAAGTCGGAATAGAGAAGAAAACCCAACACAGGAAGAACAGGAATGGGAATTCCTGAGGTGGGATGGGAAAAGATCAGTCAAAACCTGTAAAGAAAAGGACAAGAAATAGCAGATAAGCAGGATGTTGAGGGAACCTGAAGACATGATCTACCAGTAGCATCAAAGACAAAGATGTTAGCAGTTTAAAATCACAGCAGAAGATTTTCTCCTTACAAAGGTTTGGACCAGAAGCTCCAGCGTAGTAAGGCACACAGGAAAACACCAGGAATAAGTGCAGAGAATATTTACTTGCTGTACATATTTACATTTATTTATTTATTATTTATTGCACTTATATGCCGCCCATCTAGACATTGTCTACTCTGGGCAGCTCACAACAGACAAAATAAAAACAATATATAATAATTTATCAGCAATATACAATGATAACAATAGTTCAAGATGGGATGAAAATAAATTAAGTAGTGCCTGGAGGGAAGGCCTGTCTGAATAACCAGGTCTTAAGTTGGTTTTTAAAGTGCTCACAGGAACATAAACATAGGCATTCAGCAGTCAAACGGACAGAACATAAGCATGACAGTCAAAATAGAACTGTGAAGGGCACACTAACCAGCCTCTTAATTTATACTACCTCCAACCAATCAAATTAGTGGTTCACCTCATGGTAGTTAATTCCACACAGCTGTGTCCTTCTTGTCATGTAGGCAGTGACTAAATAACTCCACCTACACTAACCAATTGTTAATTAAATTTCTTCTTCTTAAAGACCTAACAAAAGAGAGGAATGGAAAAGGGGTGGATTAATGAGATTGTGGCCAAGGGGTGTGAAAGCTCCACCAGAGAAGTAGATAAAGATAAGAGAAGTGGCAACTGTGGAAGAACTTGCATTTCTTAAAGAGAAGTTTGGATGCAATCCCTGTGCTCTTGTGACACCAAGTGACAGAAAAGGGTTCAGAAAAAGGCAATACAAGTGCTCCATCTAGAAGAGTCCAAAGTCAGAATCTTCTTTTACTTTTAATACTGCAAAATCTCCCACCTTCTTTTTTTTGTTTTGTTTTGTTAGCCTTATGGCAGTTGGGGGCGTGGTGGCGCTGCGGGTTAAACTGCAGAAGCCTCTGTGCTGCAAGGTCAGAAGACCAGCAGTCGTAAGATCGAATCCACGCGAGGGAGTGAGCTCCCGTCGCTTGTCCCAGCTCCTGCCAACCTAGCAGTTCGAAAGCATGTAAATACAAGTAGATAAATAGGTACCACCTCGGTGGGAAGGTAACGGCGTTCCGTGTCTAGTCGTGCTGGCCACGTGACCACGGAAACTGTCTATGGACAAACGCTGGCTCTATGGCTTGGAGACGGGGATGAGCACCGCGCCCTAGAGTCAGACACGACTGGACTAAATGTCAAGGGGAACCTTTACCTATGGCAGTTTGGGTTTTGGATGTCTGTATTTCCCATCCAGTGTCAACATCAATAAGTTCTAATAACCTTGTTATCTTTACACAGCTCTCTAATGTACTCACTCCACCCTAAGGTTTTACATTTGCCATCGAGTATCAAAATTCTCTTCCATCCATAGGTTTTTTTTTTTAATGCTTGCTACCTCCTTCATCTTGTTATGTGTATTAAAACGGTGGTGGGGTTTTTGTTTTGAGGGTTTTGTATACAAACTCTGTATTTAATGTTATCTGTATTTTTTTCATTTTTGTCACAGTTCCATTAGCTCTAATGTTTCTTCTGCCATTCATTTCTTTTTTCCCCATTTAATTTTTTTTACTTTCAAGGTTGTTGTCACATCCATTAATACCTCTGTCGGTGTAGAGTAAGCATTTATATTGAGCTAAATGAGTGATTTTACTGATGAATTCATGGAACTTCCCCTTTTACAACAGTATTGTATCAGTTGTTCAATTTCTATGCTTTTTCTATTTTTACTTTGCATTTTCTTGAATTTGACGTGAACTGCAGCAGCAACAAAGTTATTATCTGAATTTATGCCAGCTCTGGCATAAATTTTCACCAATTTAATACAGTTTCAGTACCTGGAATTAATTAGTATATAATCTATTTAGTTCCTTACAGTAGTGTTGTTAGTGTTATCTGGTGGGGATTTCCATATATACATCTCATCATGGTAACTCATTTGTGGTGTGGGTAACAAGTTCTTGTCTGTGGCCTGTTCTTTCTCCTGCCATATATGTACCTGATATTTCCGAAGCTCCTAATCTACCTTTAAATCCATCCTTTCTGACCACCCTTTGGCTGTCTGAAGCCAGGGACTTTATTGGCAGCATTGCGTGATGTGCACATGTGTTTGCGGTAGGTTTCATGTGGAATAATCCCCAGGCATACTGGAAACAGGGGAAACAGAAGTTCATTTCTCCATTTTTGGAAATATAAATTTGTCTTGTAAATTCAGAACCGTTCCACCCTATATATAGCATCAAGTCACACTAGTTAACTGTAATATCTTGCACAGTTTAAAATAATACTTTATATGCCTCTAAAGTGCTTAGGAAGTGGACATTTCCATGGCCTTTAATTTTCTAGATTGCCACTTGCTTTAATAGATGAATTTTTGTTTCTTATACAGCACTTTCTAAAAGTAATGGCCCTTGATTGCAAAACTGAAGAATGATTTGCTGCTTTATTAGAGATTTAAGTCAATGCAAATACCCTTTCAGATTGATGAACTGTATTAGAATGGGTGATTCTCCTCTACACCTTTTTGCATAAATTGATTTTATATGTAGCACTAATGTCAGATGGACTATGACATTCTAATGAATGGTACACGCTATAGAATAAATCATAATCCTAGCATCATGAACTTCACTAACAAGTGCAGTTAGCTAGCTTCTCTTGTTTTCCACACTAGTCGGCATTTCCCTCCTTTCAACATTTGTGCTTCAAAGCCTTGCATTTTGCTATGAATGATAGATCCTGGAGTGTTTGATTTAGTACTAAGAAGGTATTAAAAGCTGTTCTTAGCCTTGGATAGCTTCATATTCCTTTCAAGTCTGGCAAAGTTCTGTCATTGTTCATTCACAGAAATTTGAATTATGTTGCCCACATAGTCCTTGAAACTTTGCAAATGTAGGCAAGTTAGAGAAATTACTTGATTAAATTGCTAAGTTTTAAAATTAGCATGGGCATCCCGTAATCTAAGGGGTGTGTGTACCTCAACCCAGCATTTTGTGGTGACCCTCCCCAGAGCTCAGAACATTACTTTTAAAACACTACTTTTTAAAGTTATGAATTCTGTTACTCACTACTTAGGACTAGCAAGCGGTTTTACAGTTACTGTTATCTTGCGCAATGATGATTTGTTTTTATTTCTCATTAGTACTTTGTTAGCCTTTCTTATTACTGGGGCAGCCACTGAAAGTGCTTATTGCTTCCCTCAGGTGTGTTTATTGTACAAAATACTGTAAAAAAAAAAAGACAACAAAGCGCACTGAAAAGCACAGCCTTCCTTGGGACTTTCTACCTACATGTCTTGAACTACAGCCCATGCACATACAATCCAGCTGGAAATAGGATAGGATTTGTATTTTAACATATTGTGCCAGGTTGCTTGAAGTTCTGTAGAAATGTTGTTGTAATGTGCCATCAAGTTACCTCCAGCTTGTGGTGATCTTATGAATGAGTGGTCTTCAAAAAATACTGTCCTCAACAGCCCTACTCAGCTCTTGTAAACTCAAGATAGTGGTTTCCTTTATGGAGGGAATCCATCTCATATTTAGTTTTCCTTATTCCTGCTGCCTTTAACGTTTCCCAGCATTATCATCTTTTCTTGCCTTCTCATGATGTGCCCAAAGTATGACAAGCCTTAATTTTGTAATATTTGCCTCCAGAGATAGTTCAGGACAAATTGAACAGTCATTAATTGAACTATCATAGAATGGCAGCCTATGTGAGTAGAGAGTGTAGAAGCATGGAGGACTGGGGTGTCTGAACACCTTATGCAGCCCTAGCTCATATTCACTAACAAAGCAAGGCAAGACAGAGTGTGTATTTTGTTTGCCTTTCCTGCTTATAATGCCTTTTATAACTCTAACTCCCAAACTCCAAAACAAATCAGCCTCTTGTAAACTTTATTCCCCCAAGAGAGAATAAAGAGAGAAGGGGTGTGTGTGTATCTGGAAATTGAGTCATGGCAATTGGACTTCTTTCTTCTTAGGTTGAAACATTTCACTACTCATCCAAGTAGCTTCTTCAGTCTGAGGAGAGTTGGTAGGTGACCCCTGATATATATGCCATGTCGGTTTCACTTCCCTCTGGTCTGAATAGGCTCATTAGATGGACTAACTTGACAGTGTTCCAGAAGACAGGAAGAGGTCAGGGAGGCACATACTGGGGACAAGACTGTCGGTAGTGAATTAGAAACTGGGATGGTCGTACATGGACTTGCCAACAGAGGGGAAAGGACAACAATGAAATAGCAGGAGGGAAAGACCTCTGTTCAGAGCATAAGAAACAGAAAATATGGCGTTGAACTCTTACAACAGGAAGGCAAATAGTAGCCATACCCTTAGTCTTCAATGCTTATAGTGAGAGTGTAGCATCACTAGTGAAACAGATACAGCATTAGACCCTGACTGCTGGAAACTCTAGTTGTTCCCTACATCCCATTGCACCTCATGTCTTACGTCTTTTGAATGAAAGCAACCTTGTGTAAAATGATGTTGAAATTATTTTTATTGAGTTGTTTTAACTGCAGTATGTCTAACTGTAATTTACTGAGGGGGTATCTGTTTTAATATTTGTTTCATAAAAGCGTTGTAAGCTCCTTTGTTCAAAGAGAAAAATAGGGCATATAATAAATTTTAAAAAGTAAGAAAATAAATAAAATTTCTTTGCATAATGTTCTCACTGTTGTGAAAACTATTCCCTGCCCAGGTCAAAGCTTCTTTGCAATAAATTATTCTCTACATGCATTGGGAAGGTAGTATACTCCCATCAGAAAAGCGTACCATGTTGCAAACAGCAAATTTAAACAAATCTATATAAGTGATATGAACAGGAAAGGCTTGCATTCATTGTTCCTTGCCGAATTCATTGGCAGAGGAATCTGCAGAAGGCAGATTGCTTTAGTAGCCTCTACAGGAGGGCACAGCATGGACAGGGCCAGGTCTATATGATAAATAGTACAAAGTTGGAATTGATTTTTTTTAAATAAGAAGGGTGTTGATAAGACTGAGAATGTAAGCATTGTTCCATCAAGACAAGCAGGAAATTGAGCTTAGCTATTTAGTTTAACTTGCTATGTTCATTACTTTTGCCTTACCTTCTCCACCAAATATTCAGTGGAGAAGCTGTTTATTTAGAAGACAGTGACTCTGAGAAGGTAGATTACTTGGGCAGAATGTCTTTCATGTGAACAGGACTAGAAATTAATCTTACTGCCACAAGCACAAGGTGTACAATATCATAGCCTGTGACAATTCCTGCAGTATAATAAATGGTGCTTCACTTTTATTTACCGATACTGCATATAGATATGAATAGAATCCGACCAAGAAATGTTAAATTAGCTCCATCATGTCCTTCTCTGTCAGAAAGCAGTGAATTATTAAGAATAAATAACTTCTGAATGGAAAAGAGTTGCAGGGCTGTCTGGGTAATGGTTCTGTTAGTATTAAATTTAAAGGTTTCTGTTTAATCTGCCAGTCTTGAATTCTGGCACACTGTTACCAGGAATGGCTCTTTAGCAGATGGCAAGGGAGTGCCTACAAAATTAGTGAAGCAGTTGAACTTAGATCTGTCTCATCCTTAGCACTGTACGTAAGAACAGAAAAATGGTAATTTGTTTTGATTTGTGATTTGTCAAGGTTGATGAATTACAAATTTATGATTTTTTCTGATGAATTGTTTGCCAATTTGTTTTTGACTTAAAAATCCTATAACCCCCCCACACACACACACACACACATAGAGACACCAAATTAGCAGGGCCACTTCCCCTGACTAACCTCTACAAGCCCTGCATGTTTGTTGAAGTTTTGGCTTCAAACGTTCAAGTTATACACCCACAAGGAAGGCTCCCTTCCACACAGGCACCTAGAGACACCAAAATCACAGAGAGGTTTCTACTGACTCTTTTCTACACTCCCTCCAAACTTGGTGAAGATTGGGTTTCAGACATCCAAGTTATACACCCATAAAGTGTGTCCCCCCCAGGAAAGTGCCCTTTTGCAGCTGGCTTGAGGAAACCCAATCTTCCTCAAACTTGGAAGGATTGTAAAGGAGAGTCAGTAGAAGCTTCTCTGCAATTTTGGTATCTCTAGGTGCCTGGGAGAAACTTTCTAGGGGGGGGTCCCTCTTTATGGGTGTATAACTCGGACATCTGAAGCCCAATCTTCACCAAACTTGGAGGGATTGTAGAGGAGAGTCAGGGGAAGCAACCCGGAAATTTTGGTGTCTCAAGGTGACGGGGGGCATTTTATAGTCAAACGAATCAACGAATCAAAAATTGCTAAAAAAATCATTGGTTCGTATTCATCGGGGGCATTGATTTGTATGAATACGAATCAGCAAATTAGCAATTTTTGAACAAATTTGGTGATTCATTTTTTAATTTGTGCCCGTCTCTAGCCAGGATGTATGTAGTCCACCAATCTGTTTCTGGTCATTAATGTGACCAGTTTTAGTCAGAGACCAAGGGAAGTCCAGACATAGAAGATTTACTGTTAACACATGGTTGTTGAAGAACTCAGTACTAGAGCACAAGAGCAGCAGATTATATTACCTAGCAAATACATGTGCATACTCTGAACTGACTAGGTTAAAAAGTTGTGAGGCTGATTTTAAAGGAACATGAGAGATTATGTGAACAATTAGTCAGGCTGCTGTCTTGGCTGTGAGTTTTTTTTCCAAAGAATGGCCCCAATTAGCATCTCTTTGTAGTCATATCACTTCCATTTTTGCAAGCTGGTAATTAGATTTCTTCCAACTGAAAGACAGACAAACTTCCTTGGCTTCTCTAGATTAAAGCTCGGTGAGACACTACTGTATAAGCTGATCCTGAGTAAATAATAGAGATGTAAGTCTTCATTTCTGTCATCCTTCTGCACAAGGAGTTGGCAATGTTCTCCTTTGGTAGTTTCTGTGTTAGTAGTAAGAATATTCTGTCCATGTATTTTTGCAAGTCACCCCTTTTGTGCAAATGCATACAATTACACAAATTTTGTGATTACCCAAAACTAGGATGATGGTTGCATTATTTAAACATTTGAAACATTCGATTGACTGATTCCATCTTTTTCAACATTGAGCCAATCCTTATGTACTTTCAGTCTATATTTGTACTTTGCTTCTTAAAGAGGAATGAATTAGAGACATTTTAATGCAAATTACAAAAAACTTGGAGAGGGAATGAGTTTGGGGTCTTTGCTAGAAGCAAGGAAATCTCTCAAGGCTTTAAAATTCCTTATTTGAGGTATCACACGTGGAGAATGAGGAATGTAGTTTTCCCTCCCATCCCTCATAAACATGCCTTTCACCCAGCTCAAGCTAACTATAACAGAAGGACCTTCAGTTTAGAAGAAGGTGAAAGGACTGCCTTATGTCTTTAGTCCTCTGTGTACATGAGTTTTACTCCCAAGCTCTGAGGTTTGTTATCTGAGTGAGAAAAAAGCACAGTAAATTTAGCATTTGAATTGAGATGCAAGCATCACACCAGCCAGCTAGTAACACACACCTGTAGGCTCTCACAAAGAAGCTGACACTATTTCCTTGTTTTTATTTTGTTATGGGATTTTTGGTGCCCACCTGCTACACAAGTCATAGCATCCTGTGGAGTGAGCGTGCACTTTCAGTATGCAGTGTGTGAAGATCTCTCTGCCAGCCAGTTAGTATTCTCTTGGCACGGGAAAGAAGTTTATGTAGAAATTGCTTCCTGAAGATGAAAGGTTTGGCAGCCATGGATGTGCACAAAACCTAATATAAAATGTCTCAGCTAAAATGGTAAAGAATCAAAATAGACTATTATTTTGTAGAAAAGCAGTATACTTGGGAGACAAAAGAATTCATTTGATCTTTTCTGGTGAAGACTGGAGAGGACATGTAATCAGATAAGTAATCAGCTGGTAGATTTGAAGAAGGAACTATATTACAGTTAAGTTAGAGAAGAAGAGGTATTTTTGTTCAGTTGAGAATTTAAAGGAAATCCCATGTTTCTACCGTGTTTCCCTGAAAATAAGACAGGGCCTTATATTAATTTTTGCTCCAAAAAACACATTAGGGCTTATTTTCAGGGAATGTTTTATTTTACAGTCATGTCATCTTCTTTTGGTTGCTGAACAATGGTGGAGGGCGGGGTTTCACTTAACTGGGGCTTATTTTTAGGGTAGGGCTTATATTACGAGCATCCTGAAAAATCAAACTAGGGCTTATTTTCAGGTTAGGTCTTATTTTCAGGGAAACAGGGTTGGAGTAGAGAAACTTTTAGAAATAGAGTTGAAGGAGGTTTTATGAGCCATCAAATCCAATTTGCTGCCGAACACAGGAAATCCAGAGTTAGAGATTTAAGTTAAATAGCTGTCTAGTCTCTGCTTAAAGACTTTCATTGAGAGAGAGTCTCCTGCCCCTATAAATAATTGCTTCCATAATCAGACTGTTTTTGCCTTTAGGAATTTTCACCTGATGATCAGTCAGAAAGCTACACTGTTGTAAATGGAGTGCATTAGGTTTAGTCCAGTCCATTGGGGCAACAGAGAACAAGTCATTTTCCTCTTCTGTGTGAAAGCTCTTCAGGTAGTTTGGATTCCCATGCCTTCTTTTTAACATATTCAGTGCTAAATCTAATTTTGTTCTCAACTAGAGTAAACTCACTGAAATTAGTGGAACATACTTTACCTGTGACTAACAGGCCTCACTCACTTTGGTGGATCTTCTTTAGTTCGAACTAAAATTGGATTTCCCCCAAGTTTCTACAGGTTTTCCTCATTTGCTCTGCATATTGCTGACTGTCTTCTTTGATCTCCTATGCACTTCTTTGAGTTTATGTACATCCTTCTTAAAGTACAGAACCCAGAACTCTACACAGTACTTCAGATGAGGTCTAACTCGTGCAGAATAAATTAAAACTATTACTTCCTGCAACTTGGAAACAATGGCTGTATAATGTACTTGAACATTTCACTAGCCATTTTGAAGTCATTCTCAATGGGGACCGTATGGCTCCCTGGGGGCCCCTGGCACATTTGAAGGGTGCCTTAGACTGGAAACAGTTATTCACACACCACCTTTTAAGGTTCGTTATGTGACTTATCCAATCCTGATTGGGCCTACATTTCTTTCATATTGTGCTTATGGCCATGGCGGGGGGGGGGGGGAAGGTTGACAATGGCTGTTCTAGAATATAGGCAGTTTTTTTCTGCAGTCTTGAAGAATAGAAGGAGATATGGGCAAGCTTGTTTGCCTTTATTGAACTTCTCACCGAGTTTGAAACACAGTTTTACAACATTTTCTTTGGTCAGTAATTGAGAAAAGGAGGAGACTGATTAGAATACAGCCCTTACTCAATGAGTTATTTGCAGTTTCCTCCCTCAGTCCGACATCTTCCAATATGTTCGGCCACAGCTCATCCACAGTCACAAGGTATCCACAGTGGCCTGGAGATGATTAGAGTTGTAGCCTACCATGTCTGAAATGTACATATTGGTGGGGGTGGGGAAACTGTTTCAGAGTATCTATAATTAGTATCTTAGTTGTGAAGGGAAAAAAATAGAGAAGATTGCTGAAGAGAAGATAGGTAAGGTATTAAAATATTTTATTGCAACAGGCAAGATTTTCTAAGCAAAATATGAAATACTTTATAGAACTACTTCAGGAGACAGAATAATCTTATTTTTTCTTACAAAATTGTGCCATAGGTATTAATGTATATTAATTATTTCCTTCCTTGGTACATAAAAAGAAATTGGCATAGAGGAAAGAGAAACATTTTTCAGAGAATCATTAGCATAAATCAGGAATTCAGATCTGGATTGTTCCCAAGTGACCCAATTAAAATATTATTCCATCTTGTCTTGTTGAAATTGTTTCAGAATTTGAAAGTGGGATGCTCATCTCCTTTCTAGCTTGATAACAGAAAAGAGTGTGGCTGCAGTCTCAGCTAAAATGGAACACCTGATTCTTTGTGAACAGAGAGATTCTAGAATCTGTTTTCCTTTGTAACAAACCATTCTTTGTTCATTAACTTGGCTGCAGACAAAGAAATACAGTAGGGAAAGCAGAGGTCATTATTTTTTAGATGTGTGCATGCAACATGCCACTTTACAGAAATCTGCAGATCAAAGCCCTAAACCAATATTGGGATTAAGAGAATAAAATATGATATCTGTGGTCCCTCTGAAACCCCTACACTAGGAAATGTCTTTATAACAGTAGCAAAGCAGGCACTGCAGATCCAGTAGGGATCAGTGAAGATCCCCTGCTAGAGAACATTCAGTTTTGAGGTGTGGGGATTTATTGTATAGGTATTACGAACCAGTAGAGAGACCACATGCCTTTGTATCCAGTCACTTCTGGAATGCACCACTTCAAGTGTTTTACATCATTGCTTTGATAGGTAGAGGTTTCCATCTCCATCTTGTAGGAAGCAAGGGTTGGGAAACCACACTCCTGTATCTGTAACCTCTAGACCAGAGGTGTCAAATTCAATTTCATCTTGGGCCGCATCGGCATTATGGTTGCCCTCAAAGGGTCAGTTGTATCTGTAAGACTCTATAAATGTATCTACTCTTTATCATATTAAATATAATCCTCCTTGTTCAATTATTACTGGTTTTAGTAATAACGTAAGTAATAACTAGCTCTGAAAGTCTATGATCAAAGTCTAGAAATAATGGCAAGCAGATAAGAACAGGAGTGGGCAATAGCGAGGACTACATTTCCCAAGGTGCTGTACGCCGCCCAAGCGGCTGCACTTTCTGACTCTTCGCTGCTTGGAATGCTGGGATTAGAAGTCCCGCTGGGCAGATTCCCAGCATCCTTGCGGAAGATTATTGGTGACCGAGTAAGCGCCTGCATATTGTATGCTGCACAGTAGCGGGCAACACTGCAAGGGCCACATGAAACAGCCGGGCAGACCGGATTCGGCCCGTGGGCCTTGAGTTTGACACATGTGCTCTAGACCAAACTTCTGTGAGGCACAAATCATTTCTGAAGATTGGGCACAATTCAAAGCAATCAGTGAAGTCCAGTACTGTTTCAGTTATCACATAATATCAGTTGTGCAGACTTCTTCCTCTCAAATGGTAGCTGTGTGATCCATGAGTAGAAGCAAAATCCTTAGCTGTTTTCTACCTTCTGGGATCATTATCAAAATTCCTTCCTAATGTGGTGTAGAGTTAAGTTGTTGGACTGGCACCTGGAAAAGCCAGGTTCTCATCTCCACTGCATCAGGAAACACACCAGGTGACCTTGGGCCAGTCATTCTCTCTCTCACCTACCTCACAGGATCATGAAAATAAAGAAGGAAGGAGCAAGAGAACATGTCTACCACGAGCTCCCTGAAAGAAAGGTGAGAAATATATCTATAACAAATAAATAAATATATAAATTCCTGGTAGTCTTGCCACTTCTTTCTTTAAACCAATGAGACATAAGTAAGCAAATGATTCTGTTTTACTCATTATTAGTAACACTGCATTGACTAACAAGACTAAACATGAGAAACACTTCTGTTTTACAAGCATTTGTGCATCATGATACAACTTTTTTTCAACTACAATAATAATTTAACTGCCTTTGCTGTTGTATGTACATCCTGAAACAATTAATCGTATTTCTGAATCTGAATTTATAGCTTATAAATTTACTCTAAGTGATACAATCTCAGGGTACCCACAGAAAAAGGGATGATAAACCACTTCTGAGCACTGTATAGCTAGAAAACCTTGGAGAGGGCGCCGTAAGTCAGAACTGACTTGATGGCACATGATTATTATATTATTGAAGAGGTAAAATTTTCAGAGGCTTCTGGATAAGTAGTCTTGTAATGTCTAGCTTTAGGCATCCCTGCTGAATAGTCCATACACACTCATTCCCCCCCCCTTTTTTTTTTCTGGCTCTATTCAGCTCCTTAATGTTTTTACTGCTCTTTGTTGGTTAGGTGGTTTTACATGGTATTTTTATTTTATTTGAGGTATCATATTTTATGTAACTTGCATTGTGCACTTTTGTTAAAGAGCAAAAGCAAAAGGGAAGCTCTAGGTGTGGCGGTGGCCCACCTGACTGCCCTGGCCAGCACACAGAGACCTCAAGGGACGGCCTTCCCTTGCCTCTCAGGGAAGGCAAGAGAAACTGCTGGAGCCTCCAAGGGCACTTATCAAAGGCACAAGTCTTCACTCCTTCTCTTTCCTTGCCTCTCCCCGAGGCACTGGTTGAGCCTGTATATGTTTCTCTGTATGAGAGTGAATTTTTTCCATGGGCCTTGGTGTGGGGGCCACTTAGACGTGGTGTGGCCACTGCTGATTTTTAGGTCTGGCTTGTCCAGAGTTCAGCCTGTAGGCTGGAATAGGTTTTCCAATCCTGATATAAATGAATGATGTGTTGTTTCCCACTGACACTGGTACCAGGCACCAATGTACCCTCTAATTTTCAGCTCCGCTGGGCGGGGCTCCGCCTCTTTCACTCGCGACTTTGCCCCTGTGTGTGCGCGCGACTCTATCCCCCTCACACGCAGGGTTCCGTCGCGACTGGAACCTAACACAGTCGCTGCACAAGAGAAGAAAGGCAGCTGCGCACAGGGAGGCAGAGGCACACGCGCACACATACACACACACAGCTTAGAGGGAACCTTGCCTGGCACCTATCATGGCCACACAGGCACCATACAGAGACTCTTCTCCCTTGATCTTACAGAATCTGAACAAAGTGTGGGGAAGGGAGAGAATACAGGAGAGAATAGTGGCAATTAGAGATGGGCACAAACCACAAAAAGGTGGTTCATGGCTAACCACGAACCGCTTCATTTTTTAAAAAAGCTTGTGTCTGCAGTGGAAGGGAAACTAAACTCCCCACCCCCACAGCCTGCCACCCCCTTCCTCCTGCTACTGGGTCTCCTACTGATACCAATGGAACAAAATGCCAGTAGACCTCACAAGAAAACTAGAGCAGAACTTGTTAAAAATCCTTTTTGGACCTGAATCCCCAATACTGGGGACCTGGGAATTGTGGAAATTTTTCCGACTTCTGGATTGTAGTAGTTAGCAACACTGTTCTCAGTGTATGAGCAGCACATTCTCACCAGGCTATTTTCAGCATACATCCTGACTTGTGAATTGATCAAAAACATTGAGAAATTGATCGGAGTGGTGTGAAAATTGCCTTATATGATCTGTCAAGGGAATAGTAAAACAGCTGCTGCTTAACACTGTTGAAGCATAATGGGATTTTTTTCCACAGGAGGCGATCATTAATGTTAGCGAAGTGCTTTGAAAGGGCATGATCCAGCCAGCATTAAGTACTATAAAGTGCAATTTATTTCAGCAGTAGACAGCTAAGCATGTGCTTTACTATCACATATTGAAATCAATGGGATTTTAATAAGCTCTTAAGTTAAGGGGGATCAAAACCCTTTGACAATCAGTTGTGTGTATTGCTCTTTAGATTAAAGAAATAAAAATTTGCAGGCCCCTCTGTCCAGATTGTTAATAGGAAAACAATCACTTTTGCCCCTTGCTTCTTTCCTTGTCCTTCTGTGCCACCACACGCTGCCTGCTTATTGAACCTACCCCATGAAACTAAGCTAGAGAAGAAGCATCTGTTAGCACCAGTGTAAACTTTATTTTAGATTTAATCTACCAGACAGGTAGGATTTGGGTGGGTCAGAATGTTTAGGAAGGAGGAGCCTAGCCCTTCCCTCTATAAATGTGAACTCTCTATAACTCTTTTCAAATACAAGAGGGAAACGTTTCCAGTAGCAGCAGAGGAAAAATTTCCCCTGCCTCACAAACTTAATTGCTCTGCAAGGAAGGATTTTTGAGGTGTGGTATAGTAACATGTAAGGAAGAAAGATTAACTCTTTTCTCTGTAGCTGCAATCCCCCTCCCACCTTGAAAATTTTGAATAATTAAGTTAAGGAAAAAAATAACCTTTTCATTGGTACCAGTGGAGATTCACATCTCTGAAAAGTAGACTCAGGACCAGAGTGGCAATGGACAGAAAAGGAAAGCAATGTCATTCCATTGAGAAGTCAGCTTCCTTTGCCTTTCCCTCCACCTGATCCATGTGTCATCCAGCTGCTATGCCATCAAGCTAGAACAGAAGGCGGAGGAGGTCAATGGGGCCATTCTAGTGGCTCAGCTGACACGCTAGAAAATTCTGGGCCCTCCTCTCTTTAAAATGTTTCCACTTCAGCTAGAATTCACAATAAGAAAACTGGCAACTTCAGCTGCATTATTGCAGTAACAGCTGGTCATTATGAGAACATGAAGAGGTGGGGACTGAGTTTTTTGTTTTCCTTACCCCTCCCTATCTCCTTTTTGTGCCATGTCTTTTTAGACTGCAAGCATGAGGCCAGGAGCTGTCTTGTTTTTATTGATGTGCTGTATTTTTCCGTGTATAAGATGATACTTTTGTCTAAAATCTTTAGATTAAAAATTGAGCGTCCTTCTACATGGAAGTAAGGGGGGGAGGGATCAAAGTGCTTTGATTCCTCCTTTCCCCCTCCACTTTTTGTGAAGAAAGTGGAGGGGGAAAGCACTTTCCTTGCAAGAATGTGGAAGAGGAAAGCAGGAAGCATCAAAGCGCTTTGATTCCTGCTTTTCCCCTCCACTTTCTCGCAAGGAAAGTGCTTTCCCCCTCCACTTTCTTTGCAAAAAGTGGAGGGGGAAAGCAGGAATCATCAAATCACTTTGATTCCTGCTTTCCCCCTCCACTTTCTTGTGAAGAAAGTGGAGGGGGAAAGCACTTTCCTCGCAAGAAAGTGGAGGGGGAAAGCAGGAATCAAAGTGCTTTGATCCCTGCCTTCCCCCTCCACTTTCTTGCAAAGAAAGAAATATTGGGTTAGAAAAGGGAGGGTCTTATACATGGGGGTGTCTTATACACGGAAAAATATGGTATATGAGCTGTTCTGGGAGCCCTACTGGTAGAATGGAAAAAGTATTAAACTGAAGGCCTTCCTTTTATAGGACAGTCTTCCTAATGTAGCACTGTGGAAAATACCAGTTGGGAGGGGGTAAGGCAGATCATTCTGGGCACTTAATGGAAAAATTTGGGTGCAACCACTCAAAAGTTGGATATGTTCTGTCCATCAGTAGCTGGGTATTAAAACTTCCTTTGTGGTGTAGGAATTATGAAGAAAAATAGCCATGGCCAATTACTGAGTTAAACTACTGATACTTGAAGGTAGAAGTGTGTGTGTGTGTGTGTGTGTGTGTGTGTGTGTGTGTGTGTGTGTGTGTGTGTGTGTGTGTGTGTGTGTGTAATGGTTTGGGATAGAGTGTCTTCTGCTCTGCTTCACAGCTGCTAGTGACTAGGAATCTGTTTGGTGTCAAGGAAAACTAGTCATGAGAATTGGCCCTCAAAAGTGCAACCTGCCCTATTCACCGCACATCATGCCCTGTAGAGACTAATTATGCTGTCAAAAAGCTTGACATTTTCCCGGGACCGCTACAAAATCTGTTCTCAATGTACAAGCTGCAGTTCTCAACAAGAGGATAAAAATATGTCAGGACAATCATTGCTGCTGAATGTGGTACGTGTATTTATGTGAGTGAGGACAGATTTTTTTTTGAAGTGGCTTTAATGGAAAGGTCATGGTGCGACATAACATTCAGTGAAACTGGCACAAATAAATTGAGAATTGAGTGGCTTATTTCTCCTAGCTGTATTGTGTTAGATGATAAGAACTCTACCATTCTGCAGTTCCAGAGCTGTGGAATTTGTTGCAGGGCAGAAAAAAAACTTGAGCATTTCAGTTATTATGTATACCAATAAGAAGGATCCACAGTTTTAAAAAAAGAGTGCTAGCATTCAAGGAGGCATATCTAGAATTGAATGTATGCTGGCAGATGGCAATGCCTAGTGAAATCTGAGAGGTAAGGGTTGGGACTGGAATGGTACTTGATTTGTGTAGGATTTCCAATCTGAGTGGAGCTGCATAACTCTGGCTTTATCTCTACAACTGCTAGAGATGGGTTGATGTAATTTGAGTAAATTGTATAGATCACATAATCCTGCTTTGCTTGGCCCTAAGTCGGGATTTCTGCGGCCCAGAAAAAGTCTGGTTATGGGCATTGATTTGAAAGGGGTAAGTCTTTTTTCCCCCCTGAATAAATAATTAATTTCTTTCAGCGCCACAGGAAAGCTGGAGGGACAATGCACAAGGTCTGCAGAAGCGTCAAACTGCATGGTAGAAAAGGAGACAGATTTACACTTAGTGTGTTCTCTCTTAGCAGGAGTTGCCAAAAGCACAGAAATCCTGTAGGAAGAAGTTGACAGTTGCAACTATAAGGCAAGAGATGGGAATTGAAAACCTCAGTAGGAAAAGTGATCTTACCAAAAAAGACTGTGTGTTTCAGATGTACATTCCACACATCCTCTGCATCTGAAATGCATATTTCAAATATGAAGGACCGTAATAGGTACACACATGCCAATACACAATGGTGCCAGGGAGATCTAGCCATTTGAAAGAGAACCTTATTGATCTAGAACAGTGGTTCCCCACCAGATGTTCTTGGACTCCAACTCTCAGAAATCCTGGCCAGCACAGGTAGTGGTGAAGCTTTCTGGGAGTTTTAGTCCAAGGACATATGGGGAACCAAGGTTGGGAACTGCTGATCTAGAAGGATGTAGCGAACAGAATAATCTGTGATAAGTAGGGATGAAACAGCATGTGGAAAGACAAAACATGTTAGAATTTGCAACAGCATTTCTTGTCCTGCCAATGTTATCCCATTCTCACCACAGAGACATCCAACATGGCACAACACAGAAAATTGGTGAATGAAAAACTCACAGAGGGTTCCTGTTGGTTCTTTTCACAATTGCTTTCCATCCTTTATTGCTAAACAGATAGTGGTAAACCTAATGGCTAATCCCAGGCTTAGTAGTGAAGGGAACCTGTTAGGTCAACACTTACATAAATCACATAGATTCAATGATTCTACTTTACTTGGGACTAACCATTGGCATTAGCCCATAATGTACTTCTATACAAAACACCTTCCAGAACTGGATTACCCTAATAAGTTGTATAAATATTTGATTGAAATGTAAAAGATATCAAGCAATTAAAATGCACTTTCATTTCCAAAATCTCTGATATACAAATGAGGAACTTTTGATTTAGATCAGTTGACTCTAGAATTGGCAGCAACGGCAACGGCAGCAGTGTGTGGCCTCTATGGCATCAATTAATAGTATTTCTGAGACTGGAGGAGGTAAGGAAGGATGAGTTGGTATATGTTTAGATTTATAATTGATTTGTAATTGTATTATGAGAAGAAATGGCAGGAACAAACGTGGCTGCTGAAGAAAGATGCCTTTATTATTCAGCTATTAACATTAGATAGAGATAGTTTCCAATCAAATGATCCCAAGGTAGCTAAAAGCATGTAGAAAAATGATTATGTGGTGTGTATTGTGTATCTTTTGCTTATGTATGAAGTTTTGGATATGCAGTTCTCTGTATTAGACTATAACATGTCCTAATTTTGCCATGTGTGAAACCAGACTAGAGTAGAAAGCAGTGTTCATTTCAAGAAAGATTCATACTTTTTTCGAAAGCTCCTTATTTCTCACAAACTGATATTAATTGTGTCTACTTCTGTTGAATAGAGTCTAGCATTTCCAACATCATTAGGTAACTCATTTTCCATTGATTCTTCCAGAGCATCATGTTTGTGATAGACAATTGACATTTTCTAACCATTGTTTTCTGATCCTCCTCAGGGACACATCAGAGCTAAAGTGGAGTTTGAGTATTGCACAAGAAATGAGCTCAGTTTTTTTAACAATATATTGAATATTTCTTGTTTAAACTTCAATAATTTTTTTCCTTTATCATGTATTTGTGTTAGCTTCCAGGCAAATTCTAAATTTTCCTTAATATATACTCCCTCAACAACTCCCCAGCCTGCTTGCCCTTTCTAGTGAACGTTAACCTTTTGTGCAACATTTCCAATTATAATATACTTTGGTATATTAAGCATATTAGACTCTATTACCAACAGTGTTAAAGTTGCTGCTAAAGTTCTTCAGATTGCAACATTTTTCATAATTGCAAAATAATAGCCATATTTTTACCAAGAACTGGAATTCCCCAGCCAGAATCCTAGTAGCTGTAGACAAAAATTTGAATCCTCAGGGGAGTTCAGAATACGCACCTATGCCTCAGCAAGTCTCTCCCTGGAGTGACAGCCATTGGCTTGAAGAAAGAGGAAATGGGTGGAGGTGGATGAGTTCCATGGGAGCTGCTAAGAGACTGGTAGTTTTTTTGAGAGGCACACTGTACGGAGCCCAATGAACATAAATTCTACCAGCTCCCTAATCCCTTGCAGCTCTCACATAACCTAGCCACTCCCACCCATGTACCTTCTTTTTCAGGCTAATTATTGTTGCCCAAAGATGGATTTGTTGAGGCACAACTGTGGGTTCTGAAACCCCTCTGAGAATTTGTTAGGCTACAGCTACTGGCTGGGGGAACTTCTGACAAATTCTGTGAGCTGTAGTGGGGGGGGGGGGGAAGAAACCAAAATTCCCAAACTTTGTATTCAGTGTCTAGTCTTGTGGTTTTCCTAAAAGTGGCAGTGGCTAATACATTGGGCTTGATAGTTGTGCAGCACTGATAAAATGCTGTGCTCTCTCACCAGTCTTTTGAGTTCATCATTCAGATACTCCAACCACCTCACTTGTAAAAGAACAATAAGTTGAACGTTATCTATGTATTGGTGACACCCAATCGGGAAACTCTGGATGGTCTCACGCATTGATTTCATGTAGGGTACCTGAAAAAGCATAGGGTACAAAGGGGCACAGATGACATGAATTCAAGCAAAAGTCCCTCAGCACCATCTTCTGCAGTAAGAACTATGGGTAGGCTATTTTTTTAACTCCAACTTGCAGAATTCCCCAAGAACCAGCTGCACTTCCACAGTGTATGATATTTTTCTGAGTAATATGGTCTGTGTTCATGTTCCCCTGTCTGGTTCTAACCTATTATATATGACTCTTGCACAAATTCTTGCACAAAACACAGAAGTAAGTGTTACATCGATTCCAAGTGCCTCTCCCATTATGATTTTGGGTTTACTGTTTAACATTAGGTAGAAAAATTGATAACAAGATTTGGCCAGAAGGAGAGTGCAAGTCTGAGAGACAAAAATGCTCTTCTCATTGAGATCATATAACATATTTAAGTTCTTACTTTTGGAAAACTATATCCATCTAGTTCATGGTATATTTCTAGGGTAGGAAGTGGCACAACTTCATTGAAGGTGGGATGTTTTATTGATAGTTTTATCATTAGCAATTATGCTGGCGCTCTCACATGCTTCTTCATTTTTCACCTTTTTTTCCCCAGACACATCGAATCATTCATTCCCTTCCATTGTCTGCAGCTTTCCCAGGCATTTCAGATGAATTTCTTTGGTGTGTACACAATTTATTAGGGGTTTAATGAAGTTAGTTCTGGCATGCCTTTTCCACTGGGGAAAATATTTGAGCAGACTGATTCACACATTTTAAAAGAACTTCATTAGAGCCAAGGCAGAGGTTGTCTTAATGCAGACTTCAGTGAGGAGGTGGAATATGACTAAGAGACAGACATAAACAAGGTGGTAGGTATGTTAGACTTCTTTGCCAAGTGTTAATGCACTTGGAATCAAACAAGCAAAACTAAATCAAAGCAAATGCTATATTTTTGACAGCCTCACATACATGCTCATATATCTGTGCATGTCTACATCCTGAGATCTTTTTGACACACATAAACACACAACCTCCCCCCTCATATTATGCTATTTTTGTTTTAGCATAGAGGCACTGAACATTATCAATTAAGTTTAAGTTGTTTTTTTATTTAGCCAGGAACTAATTTCAGAAGTGTTTGAAATGGCATTTGCATTAAGACACTTCAAGCTTTCTTTGTCACATTTTATGGGATTAGAATCTTTCTCAGCTGATGTGGTTTATGGCCACTCTTTTTAGATTTGTGAACTGTTGGAAAGCAACATAACTCTTGTCCTTTGCCTTTTAATTGTATCTTTTAGATTAGAGCAGTGGTTCCTAACCTTGGTTCACCAGATGTTCTTGGACTAAAACTTCCAAAAGTTTTCACTGCTAGCTGGGCTGGCCAAGATTTTTGGGAGTTGTAGTCTAAGAACATCTGGGGACCCAAGATTGGAAAGATCATTGTGGCGATCGCCCACGTCACTCATGCCATTCATATTCATGAGCTGATTTGCATGAACCTATGAGAGGACTGGAGAGGCGGAGTCAGCAGCTACATGAGGCTTGGCGGGAGAAGGAGGAGTCAGATAGGGCTGGTTAGTCAGAGAGAGAGGGAACAGATACTGAGAGAGATAGAGCTAATTAGGAAAATAGGTAGAGAAGGTGGTAATGATATAGCAAGAGAAAAGAAGTATGTACTGAGAGAACTGTTGATGATTTGCTTATGTATAATGTGTATCTGAGAAACTTCTGTTATTATTCAATCTGCTTCACTACAATAACAGTTCTGTTTCTGTTCACAAGACAAGTGTTCTGACATACATCATTTAAATTGTGGATTGAAGTAATCCACTGGTGGCAGCGAGAAGAAAACGTGACGTGAGCCTTTGTGAGGGAAAAACAAGCAAGGGCCACGAGGGCAAACGCCACAAGCATCTGGAATTGTAAACATGAGCTTTATTTCTGTTGATCTTCCTCTGCAGTGTGCAATTGCAGGAAACAGTTGAGTCGAGCTTGTTTAGGGTCCAGTCCTAGTTTATCAAGGGAGAAGGTAAAGCCCAGCAGACCTGGGCAGTGATCCAAATGAACTGAGTTTGCCTCCTAGCACATGCCCATAATAATTTGTACAGTTCATGATAATGCAAAATGTCCAAGCACTGAAGAAACTGATGTGACAAAGATTTCAACAGAAAAGCTTTGAAGTCCGTACACTTTTTTTAAAGTCGTATTTTCCTGATTACTTGTTGTTTTCTTAATAATGTGTTTGGTACAGCATAAACTACCATTTGGTTCACATTTCCAGACTGGTAATCATGTTAGTCTGTTGGGAACGGAGACAATGAATCTTATGGTAACTTAGAATCTAATAAATTTATTATGACATAATATTTCTTATACTATAGTCTATTTCATTAAATTAATGAAATGCCATCCATTAACTTATAAATATATACCTGTATGTTTTATTGCAGAATTTTGAATTTCTGGTAAAATTCCTTGTGCTACACTGTAGAAATACAGAGACTCACAAAAGAGAATAGCTTCAAGTTCCCCAGATAATTCACCCCTTTCTCATTAACTAGCGCTTAAGATCTCATTCTGAGGCATTTGTAGGAGAAAGAATTAAAAATGCTCCATTACTTACAGTTGTGAACAGATGAACAGCAAACTAACAAACACTGACTTCGAAGCTGCTTCCAAATGACTAAAATGAAGGAGAGAGAATACTCAGCAGAAAAGTGGGCTCTCATTTGAATTCAGAGGTAGGAAGGAACGATTGGTTAGTGCCAGATAGATTAACAGTCACTCCAGCCGAGAAATGTTCCTCCCAGCCACACCTACTAGAGGCAGCATGCAAGGTTGAAAAACTCTGACATGTTCGGGGTCAGCAGAGAAGAAACAGGAAATCCTCTGACCTCAATGTTTATAATTCTCACTCCAAACTGTCAGTACATGCATGTACAGTAGGACCCCCATATCCACTGTATAATTTATCACTGTTTTACTTAACTGTGGCTGATCAAGCTCCAAAACGAAGGGCATCCCCTTCATTGTCTCCCCCATCTGCCTCTTCAGACCAGGGCACATCCTCCCAGCTGCTGTTTTGAAGAACAGAGCTGAGTCCTTGTTTCCTCCAATGGGGCAGGTTGCTTGCAGCTCAAAAACCCCTCAGTGCCTTACTCCTTGCCTTCTGCCCATTCATCATTTGCATTTGGAAGGCATTTGGACGGTAGTGTTCTCTACTATCCATGGTTTCAGGCATCAGTGGGGTGGTGGTTTGGAACCTTTTTTCCACAGATACACTGTATACACACACATACCTCTGTAAGTTACAGGCTAGTATTTCATGCTTTTGAGTCAACAAAAAACTATGATATAATAAATTTATTTGTATTCAGTACTCTGTGTTGTTTTTCACTTGATGTTGGATCATATTTGTGACACTCTGCATTAATTGATGCACAGGTTTTTGCACACCCTACATTGATCAATTGCTACTACCCCAGCAAGGAGGTTTGGAATACTGTCATATTCGCAAGCAAAGTAATACATAAATTGTTCATGGAGTGAAGACCATTCAGATATTAACATGGGACAACGTGTAATTATACTTTCTTTTAAGATATCTTAAATCCTATTCTTCATCTTAAGATATCTTAGATCCTATTCTTCACCTTGGTAGACAGACTTCATACGGTGAAATGTGATTGAATGTTTTCTGCTGGCTACTAATGACAAGACAGCTTAAAAGACAAGAACCTCAGTGTTAATAATGTTCAGAATGGTGACCCTGGAGCAGGGTGCACTTTGGCAGGTCTGGGGAAGGCAGTTTTCTATTTTTGGAAGTCTCTGAGGCCACACTGGAAGTGATTAAAAGCAGGAAGTAACTGGTTGCATTTTGTGGAAACTGAATATTTGGGTTTGTTAACCAGTGCAAGGAACTCCTGTGACCTATTTAAAAGCAACTCACCACTCCTGAATACTTCCAGGAATAGCAGTTTACCTTTTTCACTAGAAAAACAGGGCTACAGAGGGATGGGGCCCCACAAAAAACAGCATTGAGGGACACATGGGATGGAAGAGCCACACTCTGCCTACCCCTAGAGGTTGAAATATGTGGTCTCCAGAAATAATTCTTTCTGAGGAGCAGTCACAAATAAATACCGTATTTTTCCGTTTATAACACACACACACTGCTTATAAGATGCCCCCTGCCCCCACTTTTCTAACCCAAAAATTAAGAAAACTTAGTTTTGAGGCTTCAGCCTCTGGGCTCAGAACAGTCGGACATTTTGAGTCCCTGTTGCTTCTGAGCCTACAGGCTCCACCTCCAACGAGGTGTGTTCCAATTGGTTTGTTCAGCATCAGCTGACATCAGTTCCATAAGGCTCGCGATTGGAGGAAGCTAAGTCTCCTGACTGTAGGAAGCTAAGCCTCATGACTGAAGCCTGTTTACAGAGGCAAGGTATGTGCCGTTTTGTTCTCTTCTCAGCTATCTCAGCTTACTTCCTTGTAAAAGACGCCCCTTAATTTTTCGTGTAATGATTTTAGGAAAAAGTAGCATCTTATACACAGAAAAATACGGTAACCTTCATGCTGTCCAGTCATTTACAAGGCATTCCAAAAGAGATCTGTGTCCAAATCAAGATAGATAGATAGATAGATAGATAGATAGATAGATAGATAGATAGATAGATAGATAGATAGATAGATAGATAGATAGATAGATAGATAGATAGATAGATAGAAGCATTCTTTCTTACTCATAATGTAGCTATGTGGGTTTCTGTTGTTATTTAAACTCAAGCAGTTTTCTTTTTGGTATAACACAGGGCCTTTGCTGGAAGGAATGTTATTTAGAAGGCTGCCCAATGTCTATCATGTTGGAATGCATACAGTGAGTGTGCTGAATGTTGCAGCCTTTGAAGCTCACCATTCCAAAACCACCACCTCTGTTGCTCAGATGCTGCTACTCAGTGTTTTGGAAGAAAAAACACACACATACAAACAAAATGGTGATTTTTTAGAAAAATAAAACAGGATTTATCTTCAAACATTTGGATTCCCACCATTATTTCACTTCATTGTTGTTGCTGTTAATCAGAGTGTATGGTTTTAAAAGCAAGTAATTACTCAATTAAATAAAAGCACTGAATTGGGATTTTATTCATCCCAAATGAATCAAGAAAAAATTAAATTTGGTTAGGAAATCATATTTATTTGACCATTCTCCACAACATAAATGATTTTCTGAGTTGGCTGGTAGGCAGATTGCTGAGAAAAGGGAAAGAGTTGTAAGTAAATGTACTGCATTGTGATGTATCTTATAATTCATCTCTAATACAACCATGACATGATCTGTACCTTATAATGGTAAAACAGATGTTTGAAGATTTGAAGTTAAAATGAAATGATGTCTTGTAAGAGCAATACTGTGAATTTATATGGAACATTTTCTAAATTTTCTAAATGTTCCAAACACTTAATATGGCTTTCCCCCCAATAATCTTTACAACAATTCCACAAGGGAGACCATTGTTTTTGTCAGGACTCTACAGTGGCTTCCCTGTTCTGATCAGACCTGAGTTGGTTATTTGAATCAGGATCAAGTTCTGTTTGGAATTATTTAGACCTGATCCAACCTGGTTTTGATCTGAATCCACACCAAAATCTGAACATACAAATGTTCACCCTTCACAGGAAAACTAAAAAGACCATAATATTGTGCTTGTTCACCTAAGTGCTTGAAATTTGGAGATGTGGAAGGGCAGTAACACCACCACATAATATGGCAACTTTTGAATAACTCATCCTAACATCCACATATTCTTAATTCTGTAAGCAAACAAATGGGCACCACCTCTTCCTAAACCAAAATCCTAAACTGCAGAATGAGCTGAGGTCTACTGGGGGGTGGGGGCAAAGATAACCACCTAAAAGGACAGGTTGCTCCCAAGTCAGCCACACAAAATCCCAGCCTTTCTGGCAATTTAGATGCAGCAACAACAGGGAGAAAAGCTGCAAAGGAGTCTGACAGTGAGCGCAGCAAGACGAAGGAAGTAGTAGAGCAGTTGAAAGCTATGCAACAAGAATGACTTGAGATGCTCTTCCCATCAAAGAAAAAAAAATACGGAAATTTCAGACAAAGTATTAATTGCAACCAAGGCAAAAAAAAAAAATCATTTTTGGAGAGATGGATATAAAGCATCAAAAGTTATTGTGATGCTAATGCAGTATAGTATTTAATCACTTCCAAGGTTGATTGAAAACAATGAAAAATGTGCTAACATAAGACTACAGATCATAAAAGACTTAGAATAGATTCTATATCTTCTTTTATTAGAATGATATGAGGAAGCTGAGCAAAGAAACTCCACTCTCTATGCAAGAATGCCAGTTTCAGAAATATCCGGTCTTCAGAGCCGAACAGACTCTTGGAGTGAGAGTAGTTGGGGGCAACTGTGGCAGGGATCCCTGGCTGCAGCCTGGCAGAAAGAAAGGAATCCTCTATCTGTATTGAAGTATTCTCTCAGTAAAGCAAGCCTTAACTGGACACTCAGGGAATTTTATTGTCAACCCATTACCTGGAATAAGTGTTGACAGCAAGAGCCAGAGTGTAACATAGGCGGTTTCATGCAAATGTGTGTCCTGTGGGTCCATGCTCTAAGTTTTCCATTTAGCCAACACCCTTTTGAACAACTGGGTAGGCCAATGTGACCTTCCTAGAATGCAGAGCAGAGCTGCTAATACCATACATCACCCTGGATGATGGGCACGTGAGTGACCCTTAGATGTTGCACCAGATTTTGTTAGGTCTTATAATAGTGCTGCCTGAGTAGATATGGGACCAGAATTATATTGGTTTAATTATCACAAGTCTGGTTCCTGTGCTTGTAAGAAACATAGGAAGCTGTCTTACACTGAGTCAGACTACTCATCTACTATTAAATAAGGGCCAAGAATTATTAGCATACTATATATAGTAATCCTCTGATTTATCCACAGTATTGGACATAAGTATAACTGAAATTTTTCTTGACATAATGACTAAGCACAACCATCTGACCGCTAACAACAGGATGTCTGTGTAACCAGCACCATGATTGATTAATATTAGTGTCATTGTCATTTAAAAGCCACTACTGATATAATTATCACCCTCATCTTACTTGGTTCCCACCCCTTTACCATGTATTATGTGGACATAAATCTGTGGCCTATTATACTCCATGTGTCTAAGAAAGTGGGTTCTAAACCACTAAAACTCACCTGAAAGAAAGGTATATATCTTCAAGGCACTATAAATCTTTTTGTTCAAATGTTTATTATACAAGCATTAGAATTTTTTAAAAAAAATTGTATTAAATAGGAAGGATTTATCTCATCTTAAATGAATAATGTTTTGAAATTGTAACTGTCATTACAATTCTGAATTTTGCCTTAGGCACATCAATTGCCTTGTCCTCCTGGTTAAAACAAATTGACAATTCTTATGTTAACATGTTATTTCCAAGCTGCGTGAGACCAGAGCAAGAGGTGCTTGCCCCCGAAAAAAAAGTCTGGGGTGAGCCTTTCCTCTACAGATTTTAGACAGAATTCCTTTCTAGAAAGGCGTAGATTTCCACTTCAGACCTTCTGATGGAAGAACTCAGTGTGTGATCTGCCACTGAGCTATGCCCCTTTTCCAATAAAGCACCTAATGTTCCAGGTGGTCTCCCATCCAAAAAAAAAAGGGGGGGGGAAAGCATCAGGTGTATTAAGGATGATGCAGTGGTGATGTGAGCTGTTGTTGCAGATGGCTAACTATTTTAAGTTAAAAGACTTACTTTGAACTTAGAAAGAGCTATTATTACCTAAGGCATACGATAAGTGGAAAGTACAGTATAACTGTTCAGAATGGGCTGTATAAAATTAATAGTAATATGGATTGGAGTGGAGTTTAACAGGGAGCTGCAAGATTTTCTTTTAATTTTTGCTGCAATAGATTGCTTCTCTGGAAATTAATAATGAGTGTGTATTTTAGGATACATTTCCAACATTCTTTACTCGACCCGGCCTGTCAAAGACTATTTGAAAGCAGCTTGATTGCTTCATTTTCTTATCAAGAAGGACTATGAGAGTATTGGATAGCTCAGTAGTTTATGTATCTGGCTGCAGAGCTATGGGTTGTTGATTTCCCATTGTGCTTCCTTGACAGGAGCTGGACTCAATGATCCATATGGTCCCTTCCAGCTCTGCAGTTCTAAGATTAGTAGGAGTAGTGTTATACAGGCGCTTGGACTTTGAATTAAAATGATGCACAATAGGATACAACTTTCTTCCAGCATATAGCAGATCACCTAACCAAATTGGGTGCCTATTAATGAGTTCCCCTGGAGTTTAAGAGGCAAATTCATTCTTAGTTGTCATGATGATGTCAGGAATTTATCCCAAATAACAGGTAATAAATGACAGTTGCAGTAAGTTTATGCTTTATGCTGCTGTAGAGAAAGGGGCCTGATACATCCCCAAAATTGGCTGAATTGTGGCCAAAGAACTAACACAGGGAAGAGTTAGTAATGATTTCAGTTGCCTAGACTCCATTATTAATGTAAAATTGATGGCACAGAAGCAAATGAAACTAAGCTTTCAGTGAGAATGAGAATAAGAATAGAGATGGGATATAATTTTTAAAAATAAAAATAAATTTACACTGAGCTATGTGGTCACTTTGTAATTGGATGTTTTCATTTTTATTGATTTCCTTTCCTCTGTGAAATGGGAACTGGAGCTTTTGATCTTCGTGGTCAATTTATAAGCATTATTTCCATCTTGCTCATTTTCTTAGAAATTGCATGTCACTGCAATAGATTTGTGAGTTTTCTTTGCCTTATTTGGATCCCCTTTGTGGGAAATAAAATTGTACTCCCATGTTTCATGAATTTGCTTATGACATTGATTTGCTGCTGCTTCTCTTTCATTCAACAGAATGTCACACAAGGGCAGATTTTCCTATATCAGTGTTTTCAAAGAAGAGAAAGCAATGGAGTTTACAGTCTTTTAAAAAACTCTGCACATCTGCATATGCCATGGCTGAGAAGAAATAGCTGTTAAGTAGCAGTTTGCAGAGATGCTATCTGCACCCATATTTGGTTCATGATAGGGACAGGGGGTGCCCTTCTAAAATTCAGGATGAGTTAACCTATAATCTAGATAGCTAACTAGCTAACTAACTGACTTAGTTCATGATCTGCCTGTGCTTAGCCCAGGACACTGTAAATGTTGGTTTCACAGTCATGGAATGGTTGCTTGTGCTTCTGTTCAGCTTTGGTTTCTGACATCAAAAATATCCAGTCCAAAAGTGCATATCGAACCTGGATACTTCGGTGCTGAGTTTGAAAAAAATAATCTGTGTGCATAGATTCATATAAGGCTGCATTTCCTAAATTTCTAACAGTTGGTTCACTGTTGTTGTTTTCTGCATTAAATTAATGAAGCACAGTTCAGCCCCCCGCAAAGAAAAAAAGTTGGAGTTGCCATATATTATGTCCCCAAGGAGAAGTAATTCTGGTACATCTCTGGATCAAATTGGAAGATTTGATTAAATGCAATGCAGGCACAGCAAAGATATCTGCCCTGAAAGAGGCTGATGAAAAGAAGGCATGCAAAACCTCAGAAGAGCCGTTTGTTTATTCTGAACAATGTACTAGAGCAGTGGTTCCCAACTATGAGCAACCTGGGTGTTCTTGGACTGTAACTCCCCAGAAGCTTCATTACCAGCTGTACTGGCCAGGGTTTCTGGGATTTACTGTCCAACAATACCTGGGTTACCCAAGGCTGGAGACCTCTGGCCCTCATGTTTTGCCTAATAGTGTTAACTGAAACAAGTGAGCCAATGTTGGACACAGGACTGTTCCAATTGTAAGAAAACTGGTCACAATAAAGTCACAGCAATTTAAACAAAAATGGCACCTAATGTTTAGTAATGTCTTTGGAGTTGAAATATATGTGACTATATTTCAAGAGTACCTCTGTTAGCTGGGCAAGGAGGAGGTCCAGAAATGTGTGGCAAGCTCTGAGTCAGAATAGTAACTAACTGAAAACAATGCACAGATTTGTGAATAGTATGAAAAAATCAAGGCATTTCCTTCAGCGTGCCATTCAAGTAGCCCTTTGAAAGACAATATGGCTAAAAGCTTGCCCTTCAGTCCTGACAAGTTGTGAGGTGTGTCAGGATGACAAAGGAGGACACAGTGAAGGAAGGGAAAACGTTTTCTTCTCTCCATTTCCCTCAGTTACTACTGTTGCCATCCCAGGTTAATGAAGGAAAGTGGGGAAGATATTTTTGGTGGTGGTGGGAGAAAGAAGCTTAGAACTCTTCTCCAACCAAAGTATTGTTTCAACTGGGGAAGCATAGTGGCCAAGTGCAAAAGTGTCTCTATATACCTTGAAGGTATTCCTATGCAAGAGCATCCTTCAAAATAATCGGGGAGGGGGCAAAGTCTATTAATTGTGCCTCTCTATTGTAGACCTGACTGTTTACCTGTGTATGTTTAAAGAAATAGACAGTTTAGGATGGGGGGGGGGGCGGAAGTGCCCTCCCTCCCCCCCTTGCAGACTCCTGTGTTCCTATATACCTTTAATAGTTGTTTCAAAGGCCTGATTTCAGCACCTACAGCTTTCGTGAAAACTAGGTGCTGCACCTCCCTCCTCTGTACATTAAAGGTACATAGAAACCCTAGTTTATGTTTTGTTGTTTGTTTCTTAATGTGGCCACCTTATTGAGAATTGTTTAAGAGTCAGGAGAGTCTTAACAAGTAAGCCTTTTAAGGACTCCAAAATTTCAATTCTCATCTTGGCTTGGGCAAGTTCCCATGGTATCTATAGCAAGGAGTGAGTTCCTGTACTATTTTCTGTGTTAATATTTCTACTTTTCTATGATGAATATGCAATCAAGCCCATTGATTTTGAGCACTATAAGCACAACGTATAAAATGTTTAAAAGAGAGACTGTCGTTGTCCCAGTGTAACCTCCTAAATGGCCACTTACAAATGCAAGTTACTCTAATGGGTTTGGTGGGGGGTTTGTCGATGGGCTGTATGGTATTCCACTATTAGGCTGAACAGAACGCAATCCAAAGCTAACAGAAGAAACGACGGAGTTTTGGTAGAATGCCCTCAGCCCTGCTCTAGTTTCTATTAATATTCTGTTTCTGGCAAAATGGATGGAGTAGCTTTCCACTTTAGCTTTTTCATGTAACTAATCTTCAAAAATAACTTTGTTTGATCTCTTTTAAGCAGTATTGTTCCATTTCCTCTGGACATCATTAAGCCCAATTGTTTTTCTCAACAGTCCACAGGAACATTCTTTTGTAGTCAGCATATATCAGGTTTAATTGAAACAAACTCTGAATCTGCAACTCTCTAGCTGTGATCCAGACAACCACACAGCAGGCTCCACAAATGCCATGGGGGATGTTAATCTGCCCCACATCACCTTTTTATTCCTTTAGCGATAGCTTCTGGCACTGTTTGATAAGCTGCATTTGGGACTTGGGAGCAGAGGTTTTAAATGCAATTTATGATGAAAAGAGTTGCTGGGAGACAGGGAGAGATTGAAGAGTCCTGTTGTGTATCCACAAGCCATTGCTTATATTCAGAAGAACTCTTTCACACTTGCAACCTATGGCACTTCCCCCCCCCCTTTACTATATATATGTGTAGTAGGGGCCTAATTCTTCAACTGATAGACTCATGAATCAGAATGACAGTAGTATGTACTGTATTATTGTATCGTAATAGGACAAGTTTGGAGAACAGTGTTACTGAATGGTTTGTTTTGGCTTGGTTCATATTTAGTCTAATGGTCAGAATCATATTGGTTATTTACAACAGTGTAAATGTAGTGGCATTGAATTTCAGTGGAAATCGCCACTAGTTAATGAATTGCCGCTCGTGTTCCTCATTGTGCGCCAAGTCACCTGGCGGGCACATGACAAGGAATATTAACTGGTAGCCATTCACTGCTGTGATTTATGGCACTCTACTTTTGTCAATGTAAATAACCAGTGGGATTCTGACCACTCTGTTTTGATAATTCAGATCATTTTTTTACACTGTCAGGTACTTATAGATGTAGGAAATTGCTTTATACCTTGTCAGATCATTGGACCATTTTGCTCAACATTGTCTCCAATGACCGGAAGCAACTCTCCAAGATTTCAGGAAGGAGTCTTTCCCAGCAGTACCTGAAGATGCCAGGCAATAACTGAACTGAGAACCTTTTGCACGCAAAGCATTCATTCTATCCCAGAGTTACTGATCTTCCTTACTTGTCCATCCATGACAAACTTCTATATTCTTCTGTAGTTTTTCTGATGCCTCCTAGAATGCTTACTCTTCATCACATACACTCTAAGAAGTTAATCAGTAGACCACATTTTATCTTTTATTTTCCTAGAAATTAAGCTATTTTACAGAATAGTTTTTCCAATTAGAACCAGATAACTCCTAGGACCTGTAAATGCAGAGATGTTAAATTTGTTTGTTTGTTTGTTTATATCCCGCCCAACTAGTAGCTAGGTTATGACTCTGGGCAGCTAACAGAAGGACACACAGTCATAAACAATAATGATAAATAAAGCACAGTGAAAAAAAGGGATTCCAGATATTATCGGAACCACAAAAGGAAAAAGGAAAATTAATGTCAGGCTGGTGGCAGAAGGGATACATAAAAATACTTGATTAGAGGGAAACTGTTGAAAGGCTTGGGAAAATAACCAGATCTTCAGTTGCCTAAAACCCAGGAGGGATGGGGCCAATCAGACCTATGGGGGGAGGGAGTTCCAAAGTCAAGCAGCCACCACAGAGAAGACCCAGTTGGACTCAATGATCATAGGGTCCCTTCCACCTCTGCAGTTCTAAGATGATGATGGTGGTGGTAGTGGTGATGTTAGGTAAATACATGGAGGATAGCTCTACCAATGGATAGTAGGCATGATTGCTAAATAGTATTTTTATATTCACAAGTAGCACTGAATACCAGTTTCTGGGAAGCAACAATGCGAGAGGGCTATTGTCTTTTCCTATCCTGCTGATGGCCTTCCAGAACAATCTTGGCAATGGCAGTGGAAAACAGAATGCTGGAATGGATAGACTTTTGATTTGACACAGCAGAGCTCTGCTTAATAATAGGACTTATTACTAGGAATGGGACCTTGGTTTGGAAATGAATGTAGCCTTTTTGCTGGTTTCTGAAAAAGAGCCTCTTAACAGAAGGGGGGGGGGGGACACTGAAAATTCATTATCTCTTTCATTTCCCCTCTTTTGTTTGTCTTTTTTCCACCCACTGTCCATCTGTCAAATTGCCAAGGTAATGTTTAATCAAATAGCATCACAAGAGCTGCTATCAGCAGCTAATCAGAATGCCACCGCTTAAGAAATACCTTCACTTCCTTGGGGTGCAGGGAATCTTTTGCTTGCTCTCCTACAAGTGAACTTGTTTAGTTGGCATCCCTCCCCCTGCTGCCATACCCCTATCTCACCCCTTTGGAGAAGACTTTCTGGTTAGCAGCCTCTCCTCCCTCCCCAACAACCTGACAAGAAAGCCATAGCAGGTCACCTCTTTCCCATTCCGTTATGAGAAAACCAACAGGGAATCAATCCTTCTTTCTGCTTTTCCTTGTCCATGAAGACCCCTTCTCTTCTGACTGAAAAACACGAGAGTTTACAGCAGCCTTTCCCAATCTGCCATCCTCCAGAAGTGCTAGCCTGCAGCTCTCACTAAACTATGTGGAGATGACAGGGGTTGTGCACTAAAACTTCTGGAGGAACTATATTGAAGGCTGATTTACTGCATTGCAACTCAGCAGGTAAACGTTGGTAATGTGAATTGTTAGCTTAATTCTTTTACCCATCCATTGGCACTTTTCGGGCCACATGCAGGAAGTCCCGTTTTATAGGTAACTTCCCTGGCCCATTTATCCACCATAGGCAAGCCCTCCCCCCCCCAAAAAAATTCAGATCACTTTGGGGGGATATACAGGCATTTTCAGGGTCAATTTAAATCCACTTACCTTACAATTGTAAGGGCAACAGATGGTCTGTCACACACTTATAATTTTTATTGCAGGTGTTTACTGTTGCAATTCTAAAAGGACCAATTGTGATCAGAAACCAATTCATTTGGAGCCTTGAAAGACTGCAAGAATATATAAATAATAAACTAAGAATGTAACAAAGCAGAAGGCAGCCAGTAATTTTATACTTAGTCATGTCCCTTTGAGACATGTAAACAGAAGTCACCTTCGGTTTTGCATAAAAATGGCTTAAATCATTCACAGGGAGGCAATAGACAGTATCAGCTAAATCCTGTGATCAAGAAGGATTTGGGCATTGGTTACCAGCACTGAAATATTTATCATTTTCTTGTTCTCTTACAGAGAAGTGTCAGTAATCAAATTGTTACTGACATGAAACAAAAATCCTTGAAATGTATCGGTTGGAATTAAATGGATGAATCTAAGGTTTAGCTTTGACCCATGCATTGTAGATAATCACCTTTTTCCTACTACAGAGATATCCAGTGGAGTAACATGAAAGGCTCATTTGCATTCTAGATGCTTGCATCTACTTGATGCCTTTTCCAGCTGGTTCTCGAAGTACTGCTGCTTTATATGATCAAAACAAAAAACCACAATGATGATAGGGTTTGTTCTAGTAGAAGTAACAAAAAAGCAGAACAGCTCTTAATGGGAGCCTTTATCTGCAAAGAGCTCCTCTTTTAAAGAAGAAGATGACAATTTGAAATGTGAGAGTGCTTGACCTCTTCAGTATTCAGAGCTTGTTGAAGACACAGGTCAATGTTGTAGCAAGCTGTCTCCTCTACCCACTCAACACTTATCAAAGACTGAGCTGATTAAAGACCCTCAGGCATAGTAGACAGGATAACATGAGAATGTGCCAATCTGTACTGTCAGCAGGATTTAAACTTTCAAGAGGCTCTTAATCATCTTTATGAAGAGTGTGTATGCCAGTGGATTGCAGTTAATGAGTCACTACATACAGTGGATGCAGGTGAAAGGATAAAAACAGTGAGGTGCTGGAAATTCCACCTTAGGGCATAAAAGCAACAACCCAGGTAATTTACAAAATAAAGCCTCTGTGCCCTTGGCAGGAAAATAGTGATGTTCCTGTAATTTAAGTATTGCTGAGGTTCTTTCAATTTCACCCTTACATGTGTAACATTTAAACTGTTACGACTAGAATTATTTAAATGAAACAACAGCATTTAGGTCAGCTAAGAACCACAGATGCACTAGAAAAACATTATAAAACGCATGGCTTTTTATTAGATGGTAATGAATATACAAGGCATATTCTAGACAATACAGGTTTTGCTGTGATTTCAAGAAAAGAATGTCAGCAGCTCAGACATACTTACGTTTTATCAGAAGTACAACTGATCTTGTGCAATGGGACCAGCATCCTAGTATGTATGTTTAAGACTACATCTTAAATGTAAGAAGGGTGGATCTGCCAGAGCAAATCTTACAGAAATGTATACATGTATAGGGTTGAAGTGGTTATACCTGATTTACTATCCAGCCTCTTTGCTTGTGAGGTCTAAGTACACAACATAGTGCTTAAGTGCACTGAACAAATAATGTCTTACTTTGTTCAGAAGAATCAAATGATGTCATACTTAGTCCTGTGCTGGCAGAAAAGATATATGGTCTTCATGATCTATTACGTTCACTCCTGTCTTCTCATGATACACTTTACTCTTTGAACGAATATGTTTTGAGCAAAGCAAGAAAGAAGAAAAAAAGGAGAAAAACTGTTTGCACACTTAGTTCCAAATAGAGAGATAAGGAAGATGGCAGCCACCCCAGTCCTTTTACAAGGCACACCACTTGTTGAAGAAGTTTTGCCTTTGAAGAAAAAAATCAGTCTTAGAAAAAGATGAAGAAGAAAAGGAGAAGAGTTTACTCACTTTAGGCCCTTCATTGCACTGTCATACAAAAGAGAGTAGGAAGAATTCGTACCCATTGAAGAAAGTGGAACTTACCTCTGGATGAAATGCATAGGATTTTAAAAATTCATACAAAGATTCCCCTCTGCAACATACCAGCAAGATCTAAAGATGCTCAGTAGGGGTTGAATGTTCAGTTGGCTAATTATTGGAAAAGAGAAAATGAAAAGTTGAGCTTGGGGTAGGAAGTGCATCATCTTGTGAAGCAGCAGCACATTGGAAAATTAAGGAATCACCAGGATAAAAGTCAACCTGTGGAACAGGCACATCCACAAAGAACCCCTCTAATCACCTCTATGCATAACTTTTCAGAAAAAAGAATGGAAAGCAACACAGTTGAGAAATCCAGCTAATGTATAGTTGCATTCCACATGGAAAGAAACTGAATCAGTTGACGAAAATAATGAGTACAAAATAGTTAAAGGGGGGGGGATCTGTACCAAAGATGCCTGTGGGGACATTATTCCAGCAACAGATCTGCATTGCACATAAAAGGAACAAGCCGAGGAAACAAGTTATGAGCATCTAAAACATGCCTCTGTACATGAACATCATTCCTACCGTGTTTTCCTGAAAATAAGACAGGGTCTTATATTAATTTTTGCTCCAAAAAACGCATTAGGGCTTATTTTCAGGGGGTGTTTCATTTTTTTCATGTACAACAATCTACATTTATTCAAATACAGTCATGTCATCTTCTTCTGGTTGCTGCACAGTGGTGGAGGGCGGGGTTTCACTGAACTAGGGCTTATTTTTGGGGTAGGGCTTATATTACGAGCAACCTGAAAAATCATACTAGGGCTTATTTTCAGTTTAGGTCTTATTTTCGGGGAAACAGGGTATTTGAATGTAATGATGAAAAGCAGAACATTTCAAAAGCTAAGCTTATACACATCTCATTACAACTAGAATGGACAGAGATATCCAGGAATAAGCCTAGCAAGAGAGTCTTGAGTACAAAGTATGATTTTTTACACAAGTCTTTGGACACAAACATCTCTCATTATCTACTTAGAACTAAGAGGGAGAAACAACACAGTAGACCCACCCACATACACACACACACACACACAAACTAGTTTCTGCACATCTGTGACCGAATTCCTCAGGACTAAGCATGGGCAGCAAGTTCTGAATGTTCAAAATTTGGTACTTTCTGTGAGCAGCCTTTCTGGCTGCTCTCCTTAAGTAACAGAAACAACAGAGTACAAAATATGTGACGGTCAGGGAGGAAACCAAGATCAGCAGGAAAGGAATAACAGTAGGCCAGTGTGTTCAGCTCCTCTGAGTAGCATGCAATTCATGGGTGTCTACAAAGAAACCAAATCCTGGAGTAAAAATGCAGTTCCTGAAGAAATGCCAGATCATTACCATTTTTGTCAATAGGGCTGAGAGAACTTCCTGGATGCCCTGCCTCACTTCCTCTGAGCAGCCAGAATGGCGCATGACTAACCAGGTGCACTCAGCGTGCCTGCACAGTACCAGTCACACGAACATAGGAAGCTGCCTTATGCTGGCTGAGAGCATCAACCCATGTGGCCCATTGTCATCAGCGCTGATTATCCAGGGGCTGTCCAAAGTTTTAAGCAGGAATTTTTCCAGACATACTTAGAAATGTCAGGGACAGAACTCAGTACCTTCTGCATGAGAAGTATGTCATCTAGCAGTTTCACTAGTCATGGATCAGTGATTGAACTCTAGCCAGGGAAAGTCCAGAAGCAAAAAAAAAAAAAAAAAAGGAATTCAAAAAGAACTAGTAGGTAAAAGTAGCAGTGGCTGTGCCATGACTTCAAGGTACAGTAAAGGCAAGAACATTGAGAACAGAATGTTCACACACACACAAACACACACACACACA
The DNA here is from genome assembly GCA_037013535.1 of Intellagama lesueurii. Classification (NCBI taxonomy): domain Eukaryota; kingdom Metazoa; phylum Chordata; class Lepidosauria; order Squamata; family Agamidae; genus Intellagama; species Intellagama lesueurii. The sequence continues at coordinate 99,476,230 of JBAJHW010000003.1, forward strand.
AACACTGTCCATTCTGTAGCAGTGTCACTTCAACTTGGTCTCATGAGCAACAAGAGGACAGGGAAGGACTAGGAGTGTCAACAGAACAGGGTAAAGATAGATTGGTGTCTGATCAAGCAAAGCAAGTCTTATATTCCTCTGTGCTCATTTTCTGTAATATACATGAATAAAGTACTGTCTCATTGACTGAGCCAAAAATCCTTTTACCAGTGAGCCAAACAGTATTAGGAAGTCATTAATGGCTAGTTCAGTAAGAAAAAACAGACATTACACTTTCTTCTTTTTCCTTTTTTGTATATTGGTTTGAGAAGGCTATTTGTTTCACTCTTAAGTGCAGACCAGTTGTAAATATTTACCTAGTATCATGGGAATTTATACCCTTAGTGGAGCTTTGCAACAAAATCCTGAAGTAAATAAAATTTTTGGCTCCACAAAAAGAAATCAGCCTCCTCACTGAGGCTATCTGACGTCTGGCAGCTTTATCTAGTGCTTTTTTTGCTAATCTGATCTCAAGGAAACCATTAATGCTGCTTTATAAAATGCCCAAAGGGTATTTTAAGCAGATATCTCATGAATTTCTGGGCAAGAAGACAATGGCACGTATAAGTGAAAAGCTAGATTTGTTTCATGATCATGAGCTGTGAAGGTAATAAAGTCACCTCCTGGGAACCATAATAATTTATTACAAAGCACAAGATAGAACACCCTAATAAAATCATAAGAAACCTATAGTGTGCCAAATTACAAAATTTTAACACTTCGCTTATCAGCCTGACTGGCTGAACTCTATAATGCTTTATAGTTTTGCCTGTGGCTTGTTTTATAATACTGAGTGACAGCTTATTGTTCTCTGTGAGAAAGTCCCATCGCCTGCTGCTGTGAGTTTCTCCTCTTGCATATTTGTGTCTGACTGGCACATGATGGAAGTGGCACCGGCAAGGCAGGATATCCTGTGATACTACATGGACAAATAGGATATCAGAGCAGCTTGACACCAATGTCGCTTGCCATGAAGATGGAATGTAGTACTGTCTCACAAAGTGATGCAGCAGTGGCCAGAGAAAAGATGTGCTGGTGGAAGTATTGAACCAAGACACAGGACCTCTGTGATGTTCTGAAAGTCATTTTGATTATGGTGTACTCAGTTCCAACAGCACAGTCCTTGCAATTAATATATGGTCCTAATTGCAACAGAGACCTAATTCCTACTGAGGTGTTAAGCTTACTTCTGAACTGTTCCAACTGGAATTGCAACTGGAGGTTCATATGACTGTGTGCCACACAAATTCCCCCTCAGACTAGGTATCAGGGAAAGATTCTAGCTGAGGCTTCTCCCTAACTTACTGTATTTGGTTGATAATGGCTTTGATGATGCTGATATTTCCAACAGGGTGTCTCTGTTAATTTGTAATTTGTAGTAATTAACACTTTTCATTTGGCATAAGCTTTTGTGGACTGCAGACCCCTTCTTCAGATGATGCTGATGTTGTTCATAAGAACTGAGCCATGCGTGCTCCATGATGCAGTCTGGTACAGCCCAGACACAGACTTTCTTATATGAATTAGAATACAGAAGGGACATAGTAAATAAAGCTTGGCAGGCTGATGCTGATATAGGAAATTTAGCACCAGACATTCTGTAAGAAACAGGATAAATAGGTCAATAATTTGAATAGAAGAGGTAGTAAATGATGTCCATGTTTATCTTGAATGGCTCAAGTTCCTTCTCTGGTGATGTTTACATGGTGATTTTCAGAGCTTCTAATCTTCTGCCAACCTGTTCAGTCCCCAAAAAAGCACAGTGTGGCACCCCTATTCATTCTTCTCTGATGTGGTAAACGTGCTCATTTCAGTACTGTGTCTCTGCTGGATGACTTGGACATGCAGCAGCAAGCTGCTGAAGAAAAGTTGCCTCATTTTTAAACAGTACATGACATACAAGAATCTATCAGACCATTAGCCATTATCCCCATTGCCCTCTGCAAACATCCTAAGGAACGTTTCATGGATTGGTACTATGCCCATTCCTAGCAGATACTGCATATTGTTTGTTTGATTGTTTGTTTATGTAGTGCTATCACTGTACAAGATGGAAGTTTCTTTAGAAAATTAAGTTCTTTTTCTCAATCCACAATGTGTAGAACATTTTGCTGTTGCAGAGATAACTTTGATAACATAGTGAAAATGTGTGGTTCGCTTTTTGAATTAAAATCCTTCTTTCTAAAATATTATCTTTTTGTTTTGCCCTGCAGCCTAGCGTGATAATAAAATCCCAAGCCTATAAAATCCCTCTAATATTGTCCATGAAGGGAAGGCTGTGCTAAAAATGAATAAGAGACTAAAGGTTTTCGCTTTGTTTTGCTTTAACACTAATTCTTGCCAGATCTTGAAAACAAAATGAACCCACCCACCCCCCGCCTCTTGCAAAAGTGCAACATTTTAGATCTTGGTAAAATACTATCATTAGAAGAATTAATCAGTGAAGGGTTTACGTGTGTTGAAAAAAATAATGTTCTGTTTAAAATCCTGCAAAACACTCTAACTCTAAACATTTTGGTACATCAGCATCTCCATAACAGAGTTTAATTCCATTGTTTGTTACCATTTTTAGGGAGAAATGGCATGTGTGTTAATGTTGCAGAATATCTGCTTTCATGCATCTAGTAAGGCATACTTTTGGTACTTTGATACATTTTTTTAAATCAGCCAAAAATGAACAGGTTTGTCCCAGGCAGGTTTGATGACTTCTGATTCTCCCTTAAATAACACTCAGCAGATCTCAAGCTAGGTAGAGCTATAAATCCAGGACAGTGTAAGATGCCCAAGACAGTTCACCTTTAGAATTTCGATGACCATTAAAACAAAAGTCCTCTTTTTTAGCAAGATGGTGGCTGGAGTGCAATCCAGCATATTCTGTTATCCATCCAACAAAGCAGAGCATACACACCACCAACTGCCAGGAGCTTGACAACAGCACTTCACCACTTTTTTTCAGAGAGCAAAAGGCAGATCTATTGGGACTTCGATGGATTGCGATATTTGACTAACAGCCTGCTTTCAAAACATTCTGTATGTTTGCTGTGATGGATAAAAGGGGTCCTACTCAACTTTACTGCCTCCTACTCAACTGTGCTCTCCTCTGTCTCCAAACAAGTACTTGAGCCATGCAGCACAGTTCCCCAGTTAATAAATGCTAAGAGCTTCACAATTAAATATTTTGATAGCAATCAGCTGCCAAACCTGTGTTCTTTATTCACCCATAGTTTTCTTGGAACTGCTACATTAAAAATATGTTGGGTTAGAGAGACAGTTGTCTCCCAGTGGAGAATACAAAGCCAAGCTATAACTGTATCACTGCACAAATATGCAGTTCCAGTGAAGATAATACTTGGAAAACCCAAAAGCTAGACTGATGCCAAAATGTTCCTAGCATTTATGGCCCATATTAAAGAGATGGAAGATGGGCAGTTAAAGAGAGAATACATGATTCACTCCAGAATGTGGTGAATCTTCGGCAATAAAAAGGGTGTGGTAGAAGAAATCAGTCATGGGTCAAAGTGTCATGTGTCTTTTGTATCTTTGAGTTGTACAGATTAGCATAATGTGTATGTCATTTTCATGAGGAAGGTGGGTGTCAAGTTACAATTGTGGCATACCACCTTAATTGTTGTGTTTGTGGTTCTCTGCCTTACCACTTCTGTCCCAAGATAACCACATAATGAGCTGGGCTGGGGAAAAATGAGTGGCTTGCTGTAATCCAGCAGGTGCTGTGTCTGTTTTGGTCTCCTTTGGGCCTTGCCTGGTGCTCTGACCCTGTTGGCTCTCACTGTAGAATTTCCTAATTCTGTATTAGGATCCCTGCAGTTTGAGGCATGGGAGAAAATGCAGTCTTTGGAGAATTCAGAAATCGTGATTTGAATATCATTATAGTTTTTGTTTTGCTTAAAATATTGTTTCCTATTCCTTAGGAAATGTTAACCAACTCAATGTTATTTCTACATTCATCAGAATTAAGAATTTAATTTTTCTTTCATTCTTTGTAATGGATGTTCTCAGTTTATAGAATCTTGCAGACATTGAAGTGGGTTGGGGGAGCACCATTCAGTACATGGGCCCATCCCTCTGCTTAACCAGATGGCTTGTATTACACATGGCTCCTGCAACAAGAGATACATGTAAATTCATTGCTAGAAAAGTAGCCAAAACTGAAGGAGAAAAGAAACAGATGTAAAATTATGTACATATAATCGGAGAACGTTTAAACTTGAAAAATGCAGAGGAAGGTCAGAAAGAGTCTTGAATAAATAAATATTGCTAGGTACATTGAAAGGATATTAAGTTGCATAATGTTTTAAGATGCCTTGATACTTTTGAAAGGAATTAATATTAGAACAAACATCACGTTGCAAGAACAACAAAGAATTCTGTGGCATTATAAGAACTAAGAAATATATTGTGATATAACCTTTTGTGAGTTAGAAGCTACTTTATCAAACACCCAAAATGACCACTCATGATCCCTTCAGTACAATTAATAATAGTTGGTATATAGATGCAGAGTGCATATAATGGGAAAAAGACTACAAAAATGAAATATGTGTGATCTATATATTGATAACTGATATTTAATACAGCACAAAAGTAAGAATTATGTAAGCATGATCTGACAGTGCTTGAGAAGACTTGGCACAGCACTTTAGTATAGACGGAAAGAAAGAAAGAAAGAAAGAAAGGAAGGAAGGAAGAAAGGAAGGAAGAAAGGAAGAAAGAAAGGGGAAAACCTTGTTCCTTTACAAGTGTTAAAAACACATTTAGGTCTTTGTATGTTAAGCAAAGATCTAAAGAAGAAATGTTACGAGACAACACCAGAATCCTAAGGGACAAACCAGAGAATTCCCACACTCTTTTTAATGGAGCTGTTCCAAAGCAAATTTTGGCACAATATTTTCCATTTCTCTTCCTTATTGTAATTTAAGACTAGGTAGGTAAAAGTTCCCCTTGACATTTAGTCCAGTCGTGTCCGACTCTAGGGGGCGGTGCTCATCCCCATCTCCAAGCCGTAGAGCCAGCGTTTGTCCAAAGACAGTTTCTATGGTCACGTGGCCAGTGCGACTAGACACGGAACGCTGTTACCTTCTCACCGAGGTGGTACCTATTTATCTACTCACCTTTGCATGCTTTCAAACTGCTCGGTTGGCAGGAGCTGGGACAAGCGACGGGAGCTCACTCCGTCGCGTCGATTCAATCTTACGGCTGCTGGTCTTCCAACCCTGCAGCACAGAGGCTTCTGCGGTTTAACCCGCAGCGCCACCACGTCTCTAATTTAAGACTAAGGCATAGTAATTGATGTAAGCCCACAAGTATGCCTCCAAAACCTGTCCTAATTCACATATGGTAGGTTGGCATGGAAAAGCACAGGCTTCAGTGTTGTTGCTATGTCATCTAAAAGATCATTCAGATTCAGTGTTAGCACGCCATTGGTTTCGGCAGATGTCCCGGTGGCTTGTTCAGTGTACATGAATGAAAGACACATGTAACAGGCCACTTGTGAATGTGTATGGTATTCTTCTGACTTTTATTTCTGGGGGATTTCACCATATATATTTTGGTTTCCAAAATGCCTTAGACAGTTTTCTGGCTGATATGGTTGATGCTCCTGTCAACACTCTGGTCACCCACTTGTAGTCAGAGGTGACCCAAGTTGTAGACACCATCGCCTCTGAATGGCCTCTTTGGTGTAGAGTCCAGGCTTCTCCATGGTTTATGGAGAAGCTAAAGACAATGAAGAAGTCTAGAGAGCACATGGAGGAAAGTCCCAAGGAATTCCACCTGGCAGCTGTCAGGGAAGCATTCAGAAGATTTATTTATTTATTTATTTATTATATTTCTATCCCGCCCATCTAGTCATTTCGACTACTCTGGGCGGCGGATATCAGAACAAACTCAAGGCTACCAAAAGAATCCACAATATTCAACTAATTGAGGCAGATTCTAGCCATCAAGTGGAACTCTTCTATGTAGTTCATGGCCTCATTTCTTCTGGACAAAAAGAACTTCTCCATCCAAATGCTGATAATTGCAAGTGACTGGCAGCCACTTTTAAATCTGAGGTTGAAAGCATCCAATGAGACCTTAACTTCTTGTTAATACCAGTAGATTTGAATGAAGTGTCCAATGCACCATCTAGAGAAAGGGGAGAAAGGAGGTTAGATACCTTACACCTATCCCCCTTTCTAGCTCTACTCCCAGCCAAACAGTACTAGGTGACCATATCAGCCACCCCCCGGGCCACATGGTACTGTTGGTAAATGCCAGGTCGGCAAAAAATAAGACCACCCTCATTCATGATTTAATTTTGGATGAGGGGGCCAACCTGGCATGCATTACTGAGACCTGGGTGGGAGAAGAAGGAGGAGTTCCTCTATCTCAGTTGTGTCCCCCTGGGTACTTGGTCCAACACCAGGGTCGCCCGGAGGGTCGGGGAGGAGGTGTGGCGATAGTCTACAAGGATTCTTTCCACTTTTCCAGACTCCCTGTTCCCTTGGGAAATGGTCTAGAGGGCCTGTATTGTGTGTTGGGCTCAAGAGACAGACTGGGGATTCTGTTGGTGTACCGCCCGCCCTGATGCTTACCAACAGTCTCCCTACCTGAGCTGACGGAGGTGATCTCGGACCTAGTGGTGAGGACCCCCAGACTTTTGGTACTGGGGGACCTCAACCTCCATGCCAAGGCCACCTTAACAGGGGCAGCTCAAGACTTCATGGCCTCCATGACAACCGTGGGGCTGTCTCAACATGCCATCGGCCCGACTCATGAGAAAGGCCATACACTTGACCTAGTATTCTCAACGGGACGGGGGGATGGTGGTCCGGATGTGGTGGGTTTATCTTTGACCCTGTTGTCATGGTGGGACCATTTCCTGGTAAAGTTTAGACTCTCTGCCACTACTACCCTCTGCAGGGGTGGGGGATCAATTAAAATGATCCACCCCCGGAGACTTATGGATCCTGAAGGATTCCTGAATGTTCTAGGGGAGTTTCCAGCTGATATGGTCGGCGCTCCTGTCGAAGCCCAGGTCACTTTGTGGTACAAGGAGATGGCCCGGGCAGTTGACACAATCACACCTAGGCGCCCTCTCCCTGCCCACAGAGCCTACATGGCTCCATGGTACACAGAGGAGCTTCTGGCTATGAAGCGGTTGGGGAGACGGCTTGAACGCAGATGGAGGAAATATCGCTGCGACTATGACCAAACACAGCTTAGAGCCCATTATCGGGCCTACTCTGTGGTGATACGGCTGGCGAAACGCCAGCATTTCTCCAGTCGTATTGCTTCCTCGATGTGTTGTCCAGCACAGCTATTTCGAGTGATCCGGGACCTTCTTCAGCCTAATGGTTCGGTGGAGGTCCTGGACTTCTCAGTGGCTCACTGTAACAAATTTGTTACACACTTTGAGGGAAAAATTGCTCAGATTCGCAAAGAGTTGGACTCCACTGTTGATGCAGAGCCTATGGTTGTGTCCAGTGCTCCGGACTTATGTCATAATTTATTGGATGAGTTTCAGTTGTTGTGACCCGAGGATGTGGACAGGGTGCTTGGATCGATTTGTGCCACCACTACGCAACTCGACCCTTGCCCAGAATGGCTAATAAAGGAATCTGCCAGGGGGTTCGCACTTGGATCCTGGAGGTTATCAACTCCTTGTTAAGAGAGGGAGTGGTCCCCGCCCCGTTAAAGGAGGCAGTGATTCGCCCACTCCTAAAAAAGCCTAATCTGGACCCAGGTCTAGTGATCAACTTCCGACCAGTGGCAAACCTCCCTTTTCAGGGCAAGGTGTTGGAACGTGTGGTGGCTGAGCAGCTCCAGGTTCCAGATCCATTTCAATCGGGTTTCAGGCAAGGTTATGGGACAGAGACTGCCTTGGTCGCCCTGTTTGATGACCTTTGCCGGGAGAAAGACAGGGGGAATGCATCCCTGTTGATTCTCCTGGACCTCTCAGCGGCTTTCGACACCATCGACCATGGTGTCCTTCTGGACAGATTGGCTGGCATGGGAATGGGAGGCACCGTTTTACAATGGTTCTGCTCCTACCTGGCTGATCGAGTCCAGAAGGTGGTGCTGGGAGACAGTAGCTCTGATCCATGGCGGTTGCATCATGGGGTTCCTCAGGGCTCTATGCTGTCCCCCATGCTATTCAATATCTACATGAAACCACTGGGGGAGGTCGTTAGGAGGTCTGGGCCGAGGAGTCATCGATATGCTGATGACACCCAGCTCTACCTCTCATTCTCTACCAATCCAGGTGTGGCAGTCGCCGTTCTGAACTCGTGCCTGGACCCGATAATGGACTAGATGAGGGTCAATAAACTGAGGCTCAATCCAGACAAGTCAGAAGTGCTGCTGGTAGGCGCTCCGCCAGACAGGTTAAAGGGCCATTTCCCTGCCTTAGATGGGGTTACACTCCCCCTAAAGGACAGGGTCCGCAGCTTGGGGGTGCTCCTTGACCCGGGTCTGACCTTGGAAGCCCAGGTGGACTCGGTGCCCAGGGGTGCCTTCTTACAGCTGCGGAGAATATATCAACTTCGCCCTTACCTGGATGAGCAGAGCCTGGCAACAGTCACACATGCACTGGTAACAACCAGACTGGACTACTGCAATGCGCTATACGTGGGGCAGCCTTTGAAGACGGTCCAGCGACTGCAACTGGCACAGAACCGGGCTGCGTGGCTGGTAAGTGGTGCTGCTGCACAGACTCATATCACCCCGGTTCTGAAAAATTTACACTGGCTGCCGGTTGCTGCTCGGGCCCAATTCAAAGTGCTTACTTTGACATATAAAGTCCTAAACGGCTTAGGACCTGGTTACCTAAAGGACCGCCTTCTTCCATACAAGCCTGCCCATCCTCTAAGATCAGGCCAGGAGGCCCTTCCGAAGGTGCCATCCCTGAAAGAAGTGAGGGGGATGGCATGCTGAAATAGGGCCTTCTCGGCTGTTGCCCCCCAACTTTGGAACACCCTCCCTATAGAGATCCACCTGGCTCCAACACTTTTGGCTTTTCGGCGCCAGGCAAAGATCTTTCTGTTTAGCCAGCATTTTAATTAAATAGCATTCTTTAGCTGGCCATATGAGCAGCAGGATTTATTAATATTAATGTTTTAATCACAGTTTTTAACATAGGGTATTATTATAATGTTACCTACTTTTAATGGTTTTAATGTTTTTAAAGTTTTAATATTGTTTTATGCCGCTCAGAGACCACTGGTAATGGTGCAGCTAAAAAATCTTGTAAATAAATAAATAAATAGTCATGTTAAATTAGATCAGTTTCAGCTAATATGGCAATATTAGCTGAATTACAATATGAGCATGTGGACAAGACACTTGCATGCTGCAAAGCCATCAACTCCTCTCTAGATCCTTGCCCTTTATGGCTTTTAAAATCAGGAAAGGAAATAACTGTGGAATGTATTTCTCATGTCATTAATGTGTCCATATAGGAGGGTCATTTACTTCCTGTCTAAAGGAGACCATTATAAGGCCCATACCAAAGAAATCCATTCTAAGAATGGATGATCTTAACAACTATAGGCCTGTTGCTAGCATTCTGTTCCTGGGCAAGTTGATTGAGAGGGTGGTAGCTGACCAGCTGCAGATGTTTTTGGAGGAAACAGATAGTCTAGATCCATTTCAATTGGGGTTCAGGCGGTGCCATGGAACTGAAACACCAGTGGTTGGTCCTGCAAGATGATCTCCTAAAGGAGGCAGATGGGGGAGTGTAACTCTGCCGGTTACACTTGGGGGCTCCATTCTTTGGTGGTTCCAGTCCTTCCTTGAGCGCCATCCCAGATAGTACAGCTCAGGGAGACATTGTCCACCCCTTGGGACCTCCATTACAAGATTCCACAGGAATCAGATATCTCTCCAATGCTCTTTAATATCTATATAAAGCCAATAAGAGAAGTCAAATGGAGATTTGGAATCAATACACAGATAACACACAGCTCTAGCTCTCATTCTCTTCATCTCCAGGTGATGCTATGTGAGTCCTTCAGCACTGCTCAGCAATAATGGACTGGATAGCGACTTTCAAAATTAAACTGAATCCAGATAAGACAGAGTTTCTACTATTGGGAGGATCATCAGAATAGTTAGAGGGATATTTACCTGGTCTGTTTGGGGTCACACTCTCCTGAAGGATCGAGTTCACAGCCTAGAGATACTCTTGGATCCAGCTCTCTCTATGGAGGCGCAAATATCTGTTGTGGCAAAAATAGCCTTTTATCAACTTTGGTTGATTGTCTAGCTGAGCTCTTGCCTGGATAACAACTGTGGTCCATGCATTGGTAATTTCTAAACAGAGTACTGTAACAATCTCTACTTAGGGCTGCCCTTGAAATCAATACGGGAATTTCAACAGGTCTAAAATGCGGCAGCCAGATTGATTACAGGTACCAACAGATATGAACACATATCCTGGCATGCCTTTATTGGCTCCCTGTTAGTTTCTCTGCTCAATTTCAGATGTTCCTCATAACCTATAAATCCTTTAACAGCTTAGGACCTTCATATCTGGCAGACTACCTCTCCCACAAAGAAGCTACCTGTCCCACACACTCCGTACAGTCCTTGATGTTAAGAATTGTAACATCCAAAGAGGCAAAAAAAGCCAATACAAGGAACCAAGCTTGCTTGGTTGTGACCCCCTCCCACTGGAACAAGCTTCCTATAGAAGTTTGCCAGGCACAATCCCTCTCTGTTTTTAGGAAGCCAGTTAAGACTTAATTATATAATTCTACTAATTGTAAATATTGCCTTGAGATGTTCAAATGGGTTTTAATTTGTGTATTTTTATTTAAAGGTAGTGTTTAGCTAGCAACAGGGTTTATTGTATTTTATTGTATTTTTGTATTATTATATAGTGGTTTATGATTTTACTGTATATTGTGAGCTACCCAGAGAGTGGCAGCACTAACAGAGTAAATTTCCATGTGAAAATATGTATTTTAATTGGCTCATTTCCACTCCAAATGTCTCAAGAAATTAAATGTGCTAACAAAGCTTCAAATTAGAGTAGTTATTTCTGTGACCGAATAAGAGGCTGTGGAAGAGTGGGGCACCTCTTTAAAATTTATATGTATATATTGTGAGTGGATCAGGAGCAAAATATGGGCCTTTTTGCATCATGGTCAAGAACAATATGGCTGTAAACCTCAACTGTTATGTTGCCTTCACTTGTTTTTGTCATGGTGTTAGCATACAAAATAAGTTCCCTCCCTATGTTCTTTATGAAACAAGAGGGAACAGAAGAGGCTGCCAACATTTTATTCAATATTTATGTAAAGAAACTAGAACCAGTTGATAATGGGAGAGTCATTGAGCAAACCCAGAAAAAGATCCCATATAAGCAACATCCCGTTTTGTGAAATTCAAGGGCAAACCTTAAGAAAAGGAGGCAGACAGTCAAAGGTAGGGAAAGAGAATGGAATTACTCCAGCTAACTGTGGACGTGAGCCCTGAATCAGGACAAATGCCAGCTGATCAGGTAATATGAGAACACAGAGCCAGACAAAAAGGCTCTACTTGTCTCTGGCAAGTAAAACAAAGTTAAAATACCTCACACACAAAAATCAAACTTTCTGCTCCAGCACAGATTGTCCTGAGCTTAGCTTTCCCTACCTGGAGAAGCATAGCAATTCCTTGAGACCTGCTGACACTGAAGTCTGAGAGTCTTTGAGAAAGGAAAAGCACACAGCTCTTCAAATGGCAGCTTCAAAAGAGGAGTAGTGTAACTCATTATAATATCCCCTGTTTGAAGCTTTCACAGTTAACAAGGAAACCCTTGCCAGTTTCTGTATGAACAGAAGCCTTTTATAGAAGAACGTTACTGTGCCTGTTTATGGCTTAAAACATATCCCTTGGGTCAGAAACTATTGTTTCAGTCTTCAGATGTTGTTACAGAAAATTAAAAGCACACTTATTTCTCTGGCTAGATTGAAATGCGCCCCCTCTCCTGAAAGTATGGTTTCCCCAAAATGTGGCCTTTCTAAAATTTTAAGTTTTCTTACTCACCAGATCGTGTTGTTTTGATTAGAATGATTTATTTATTTTAGTTCAATTTTGTAGCCCTTCCTCCAAAGAGCTGAGTGTGGCATATATGTTTACACACGTCTGTATGTAAAGGCCTTTTTTTTGTTGACATTCCTTGTACATTAAGAGATGGGTGAGCCAAAGGTCTCTTGAGTAGTTCAGTCCAAAGCTGACTGTCCCATCAAGTGCAGCAAGGAGCTCGTGTCAGGCAGGGAATTGTGCTGTCCCCTTGCCCATTGCAAGAAGGACCCCTCCTACCGCTGCAGCTTTGGAAGGCCTCTGGCTCTGGAGCTGTCCACACCACCACATGCTTGTCTTGGGACCTTAGCGACATCTTGGGAAACCCTTCTACTGCCCATAGAATCCGCCCACCATCTGTCTCACTCTCAGAGCAGAGAGTGGGTGGTAGCAGCAAGAAGGAAAATGCAAGGAAAAACAGGGGAAAGCAGTGTTTTTCCCCACCTCAGTTAAACACCAAAATCTCTTATAGATTTTTCTTTGCAGAGGAGCATTGGGTATGCAAGTAGTATTGTGAGCTGCTGGTAGATACTGAAGTGATAGATCAGTGATAGATCAGCTAGGATTTGTGATCCCAATTATTTAACAATGAGTTAAAAATTGAAACTAAAATAATTCCATGTCATGGTTGGCTTTCTGTTAATTGCTTATCTTCCAGACAGAGTATTTCTCAACTGTCGGGTAGTTGCTTTTGACTACATATTTGTGGAGTTCTGCTGACCAATTTTAGAGTTCTTAGAACTGTACTGCATAGTTACTTATATGTAGATAGTGTGTATGTATGTCACTCCACTTTATAGTTCAGGTATAGCTGTACACAATTCATGCCCTTAAGCAATATTTTGCAGGTACACCTTTCCCTCTAGCATTCTCACCTACTACTATGCGGATGATTTTCTTTGATGGATTTTGGAGTTTAATTTAAAAAACTGAAAAGTAGACCACACAGTTTCAGAGTCTGTCTATCTGTGTCCCAGGAAATATGCAATAGCGTACACATAGGGTTAATATTTCCTGAAAGAAGAATGTTGAAAAACCATTGGTATAAATCAGTAGTCGTTATGAGGTGGTTACTTAATGTGGGAAGAAAGGAGCACATGAGCTTTTTCTGTTTTTCCATTCCTAATAAATAAATTAATACATTAGGTAAACTAATAACTTGTCTGACTCCTGCTGCCAAAGGAATATGAAAGCTTTTGAATCACATAGTAGTCTCCTGTCTGCTTTAAATATTTGTGCAAGTCAGAGGCTGGTGTAAAAATACCTTGTTTCCCCGAAAATAAGACAGGGTCTTATATTAATTTTTGCTCCAGAAAACGCATTAGGGCTTATTTTCAGGGGATGTTTTATTTTATTTTTCATGTACAACAATCTACATTTATTCAAATACAGTCATGTCATCTTCTGGTTGCTGCACAGTGGTGGAGGGTGGGGTTTCACTTAACTAGGGCTTATTTTTGGGGTAGGGCTTATATTACAAGCATCCTGAAAAATCATACTAGGGCTTATTTTCAGGTTAGGTCTTATTTTCGGGGAAACAGGGTATACCACCCTATTATGATTTAATAAAATATCAAGCCTCCTCTGTGTTATTTATTGCTTAGTTGTAAGAGTGTCATCATTGTGAAAAGCATCTGTACCAGAGTGCTACACTGAATTATTCCTTGACCTTTCCATCAACCTGTCAGGCAAAGTTGCCAGTTGTTTGGCTGAATGTGGGCATGTAACTGAAGCTGTCAATTGAGAACTACTTTATCTACTGAAGCTTTTATCAGTTTCTTCTATCTTTTTGAATTTCAATGGTTTTTTTTCTTCTTTGCAGAGGTAACTGAACAGTTATCACATGATTGTGCCTTTTAGTTACAGTTGAACTGCTTCAAATTATTGCTCCAGGCGTAAAAGGCTACATATCACGGGGTGAATGCTCCAATTCACCAAGCTTCTCTGCCGTGCTGTTTCCCGCCCCACTTCCGCCTGTTGCAATTATTTTAATATATTTTTCAATAAGAAAGCCCATCTCCCTGTTGGATACAGCTGATGCGATTTCCAAGAAGCTGTTATGCATGACAGAAACCATATGTTGAAGTCCTGTCCTGGCTGCCTGTGCAAAGCATCCATCAAAGTGCAGAGGAGCTCCTCTGAGTTCTGCCTCACGTCTTCCACAGAGTGAGAAATTGGTGTGATACTTTCCGAGTAATGAGCCGCAAAATTAGCATTATGGGTTTTAATTGTTATTAATGCTTTATACTGGCATTTGTTGTTTCACTGCTGTATAGCTATCAGGTTAGTCTTTTCTCTCTCTTTCTTTGTCTCATCACATTTCACATGACTGCGTTGGCTAGTGGTGTTTCCAGAGCATTATTTGAAGCAGGATTAGGCCTCAGATCTATGAGCTCTGAATCTCTCCTTAATGTTAACCTACCTCACAATCTGAAGTGCCCTGATTTTCCTTGAGGAGGAACAGCATAGAAGTAGCATAAATAAAATAAAATGAAATAAAATTATTATTATTTATTTAAAATATTTTTACCCTACCTTTCTCTTTAAAAGGACCCAAGGTAATGGAAAAGACAATATTTAAGCTGAAATCAGTAAGTATACAAATATTTAAAAATAATTAAACAAGCATTATATTAAAAGCAGTAAATAAAATCATTACTAAAAACACATTTAAAAACAACAAAGCACAACAATCCATTAAAAAAAAAACCCTCTCAGACTGCTAGTCATTAAAGAAAAGCCTGCCTGAAAAGAAAGTTCTTTGCCTGCTTGCGGAAGGACAGCAAAGATGGGGTCATGCTGGCCTCCTGTGGGAGTGAGTTCCAGAGTCTGGGAGCAGCAACAGAGAAGGCACTCTGCTGTGTGCCCACCAAGCATGCTTTTGAGGGTGGTGGGACCAAGAGAAAGGCCTCCTCTAATGATCTTAATGTCCAGACAGGCTCATAGAGGGAGATGTGGTCTTTTAAATCAGGGGTCCCCAACTTCTGGTCCGCGGCCCGGTGCCTGTCTGTGGCCTTGACAGGACCGGGCCATGGAGACAGATCTCCCGCCCCCATGCATGCACTCCCCCCATGCACGCCCACCCACATGCACGGGTGCCCCACCCACCCATGAGCGCACCCCGCCCACCCGCACATGCGCAATTGTGTGCCCCCGCCCACCCGTGAGCACGCCCTGCCCACCCGTGAGCGTGGGGGGGTGCCCCCCAACCAGTCCGCGGTTCGGAAAAGGTTGGAGACCACTGTTTTAGATGGTTTGGATGGAACACCTTAGCACTTTATAGTTTAAAACCAACACCTTGAATTATGCCCAGAAACGGATCAACAGCCAGTAGAGCTGCTGTAACGGGAGTTATATGTTCCCTGTATCCAGCTCCAGTTAGCAATCTGGCTGCGGCATTTTGGACCCACTGGTGTTTCTGAACACTTTCCAAAGGCAGCCCCATGTAGAGTGTGTTACAGTAATCCAGCCAGGTTATAACTAGGGCATGTTACATCTCAAGAAACGGGCAGAGCTGGCACACTAGTTTTAACTGTGCAAAGGCACTCCTGGCCACTGCTGAAACCTGGGCATTGAGGCTCAGAGATTAACCCAGGAGCACCCCCAAGCTGTGCACCTATGTTTTCAGAGGGAGTGTAACCCCATCCAGCATAGACTGCAGTCCTATTCCTTGATCTGCTTTTAAATGTTGTGGATAATGTCAGGTAATAAAATGTGTTTCTGAACATAAAAAGAATATGTTTCCTGCTGCGTAACTCCAAGAAGACCATACATTTCTGAGATTAGATAGAGAGTGCAAGGTGGCTGTATGGTGTTGGACTGAGGTTGCAGACCTGTAGCCTGTCAGCAGCCTTCAATGGCTGCAAGATTATAAGGAAGTCCTCGTGTACTGGCAGAGAGGAGCACTGGGAACAAAGAGGCACTTGTCATGTCCAAGGAATATCTTTACAGGGCAGGTTGAATAGAGGGGAGGAGGAAGTCCAGGATGTAATAAAGTTGAGAGACTTCATTCCCAGTGGCAAGATGGCTGGCTGAAGAAGGGGTGTAGGCAATGAACTGTGAAACAGGAAAAATACCTGCAAAAAGGCAGAGGAGGGGTTCAGAAGAGGTCAAGAGCTAAGACAAGCAGCCTCATAGCAATTAAGGGTGGAAATGGCTGCCTGCTATACTAGGGAGGGAGAAAAGAGTGCTCAGGAGACAAAACAACAGTACAGAATAACACTTCAAGATATCTTGCTGCCAAAGGTGAAGGTCATGAGTATGGTCCCTCAGTTCCACCTACAGAAACAGAATAGACTGCAATATGTTCTTACTTTGACAGTGGTGGTGGGACTGCTTCCTTCTTTGCACTTGAGAGCAGCAGCCTGGCTGAGGGATGAAGGGCCTGGAACTCGCATCTTTGTCTTCCAGCACAGAAGAAAATTCAAGAAGAAACACCGCCCCATACAAAACACCCAAGACCTGCCACCTCATGATAAGGGCTTCTCCTGCAAAGCAAACAAACTTTAGGCTTAAGCAGGACTTTAGCCCCTAAGAATGTGATCCTGAGGGGAGCACAGCACTGAGGCAAATCGTCGTGTCAGACTGAGGGACAAGAGGAATTGCACGCTACTATATAACAGGAAGTGGACAGCTTTATAGGTTTAACATCCATAGTGTAGGCAGCCAAATGGGCACAGGAGGTCTGTGTTTTATATGTCGATTTCAACTAACTAGCCAACTCATTGGTTGTTAAGCTTCTAGTTACCCTTTATTTGTTTCATAATCGTCATTTGTCAGTTTGCCAGCAGGTACTTTCTTGCCGCTGCTTGATTTAACTGGTTTATAATTACTGAATGACTGCGTTACCAGCATATTATTAAAGCCAAATTAAAACATATCTCCCACCTCATCCCAGCCCCATTATTAATGCTTCAGACTCTCTTGATTGATGAAATGGGGGAGGGGTATCTTGGCACAAAATTCAGCACTGAAAACAATTTGTATCTATGGTAAGGTTTTCAGGACTCTCCCCCACACACCCATTTTTGTGAAAGACCTAATAGATATTCTTGTTTCATTTCTTGCTAATGTAAGAAATGCATGGTGAAATCAATATGACTAATCCATTTCCTGGTACTTTCTTTTCTTTTTTCTTTTTTTTTTTGAAAAGAGGTTGCTTTGTAGTGAACCTACATTTTCCAGGAGTTTTTTCTCTCTCTTTTTTTTTTTTCCATTAAAACTACTGGGAATAGTCAAGAAGAACTCTACCCAATCGGGAGGAAACTGTGGTCAGCTAAACTGCCATGAAAAAGAGCAAAACCAATTTTACAGTCAGGAAATTGCTGTTGTAGGAGGAGTTCTGATTCCTCCACTCAATAGTATTTCATACTTTAGGCAGTGAAAATGAGGGTTTGCAGGGTAGTGAGGGTTCTGCATCCATCTGATGAGTATATATACCCATAGATGCAGAAAAGAATACACACCTGACTATAAATACCTTGTTATTATATACAGTATACTCATAGATATACATTTAAAACCATACATTACTAAATGTTACATGAACTATAAGCAGAGTGTTTAAACTTCTGTCTGGCTTAGAAACATGGGCTAATGCTGAGCCTATGGCTCTTAAACAAGAATAACTACTCTGGAAACACATTATTGGAGAAAAGTAGAACACATATCTTTATTGCTTCAAGAAATCAGTTTAGGGATGATACAGCAGAAAGAGCCCTGAAGCCCATTTCTGTGTGTGCAAGATTGCTCAGCTACTATGGGAAACAATTAAATGACCCACATAAATATTAAGAGGAATGTACAGTACATATATTCCTTCTAATTAGCCTATTTTCCCTCCAACAACAGGACTTCCACAGAGATGCATGCTTCATCTATTATATTTGCAAATTAAGTCCTTCCAGTAATCAGCCAGAAACAAACACCAAAGAATGCAGAGTATGTAAATTAGGAAGATCAGTGGTTTAAAAAAAAACAGGCATCAAAAACCATGTCAGGAACTACTACTTCTAAAAATGGGTTCTATTTACTGTCTAGTTTGACCCCAAGTCTATTTCCCCTAGGTAGGAGGAGGAGGAGGAAAAAGAAAGAAGTAACTTCAGAGGAGGAAGAAAGATAAGATTAGCCTAAGACTAACGACTTGGACATAGATCTAAAAATAGTGGGAGATCAAGCTATATGCCTATTGTCTCCCTTCCAGAAATTGATTCATATAACTTGCTACAAATGCTAGTGTTCCAGTTCTAATATCTACTTTCACATAACAATTATTTGTCAGTTATACAATGAACAGCTCCACCTTTGCTCTCATGTATTCTATCACTGCTGAAGTACAGAAATTGAAAGCTATTTGATCAGGAGCTACAGAACCTGCATTTGAATGAAGAGAAGGAATGATGATGATCTGAATTATCCAAAGTCCAAAAAGAATCCATGAAAAAATGTGTATGTTGTGTTACCTTTCTTTTAATTATCTTTGATTTTCAGAATTTTACTTTAGCTACAATTAATTCTGTATCTGACAGATATACTTTGATTCGGATTCCTGCATTGAGCAAAAGGGTGGAATTCCCCCAGAACTCAAAAGGGTCAAGTAGGGGCTGAGATACTCCTAGGTATCAACTCATTTCTCCTCCTCCTTGGGGAATGGGTCACCTTTTATGCCACTTCACCATAGCTCTCTACCCCTTCACTTGAGCCCTCCGAGTACTCTTCAAGTGATTTCCCTGTCTCTTCACCTGATCTCCCTGGAGACTCCCTTCTCTGGGCCCTGCTTCCTTCACCTGCCCTCTCCTGCTTGGGTTTCCAGTGGGCAGCCAGACCTCTCAGATGACTTGGCTGCTGGTAGCTTTTGGGATGAAGAACCAGTCCTTCCAAGGGTACATTGGTGTTGGATTGGCCCATTCCCAGATACCACCCCCTGCAATGTTCCAGATGGCTTTGCTAGGCTTCCACCTTGCCACATGTGAAGTGTGGAGGTCAGCCCAGATGTGACTTTGGTAATGTCCTTACAGTAGGGTATAGTAATATAATACTAGGGTCCCCATCCCACTGTTCTACACCAATTTGTAAGGATTATATTCTAAGTAAAGACTCCCCTTGCTGGGTATCCTGTATTTCAATAATTAGATGTAAAGCATTGGTTCCTAGTTCCCCTTTATTCCTTCCGGCAGTTGTTTTAGGCTAGAATTAATAATAAACATTCCAGTAACTAAAGCAAAAAGATGCTAAAGTTATTTGACATTATGATTAAATAATTATAATAACATATGATTTATTAAATAATACACAGCACTTCTCAAGCTATTGGCTCTTGGTCAACTTCTTCATGTTTTAATCAACTTCTTCTGCCTTCTTGACAGCCTGTGCCCACCTGCTTTTGCCTCTGTGGAACTTGGCATTAAATATGCTCCAGGCAGAACCAGAAGCTTCCAACCGTTCATTTTATGAATGGGTAGAACTTCCAGACTTCCGCATGAGTATGTCGCATGACCAGGAGTGGGGTACCTCATCCCAAAACTTTGGGGTGATATGCTGTACATCCTATCCTGGTCTACAAGTTGCTCCTGCATACTCACACAGTTTTCAGCCAAAGGGCCAGAGGACAATGACAGAATGTTCAATCCAACCAACCAAAAGCTCACATAAAGCAGACCCCCCCCCTCTGCCCCCATCATTATAGCAAGCTTCTTGTTTACCATAAGCTCTAAAAGGGCAGTTTAACAGCTGCTTGGCAGCCTGTCAACCTGACATTTAAAGGCTATAATTTGCTAACCTTCTCTGGTCCACATCTCCTGGAAAAGATACCATTAACCCTTTTCCTTGTTTATGTTTCACGTTTTACCTCACATAATAATGGCTACTTTACAGATTCCCCTTAGGCAGAAATATTATCAATGCATGTTATGGAGAAATAATACATGTTTAATACAGTATACAGACTGGTGCGCAGAGGATTTTTGGTGTGTTGAAAGTCTTTGGAAGGAGTTGCTTAGTCTATAGTCCTATGCATGAATACTTGGAAGTAAATCCCAGTGGGGCTTAATTTTGAGCAGACACTTATATGAGTGTGCTGTTAATATGAGTTTTTAACTTATGTTTTACTACATTACCAAAAAAAAAAAAAGGAAAATGGATTGTACCAGGACATGTTGAATCGTAATCTTGTAGACATGTGCTGAAATTGGTATACTATTCCATAACCTAATGCCAGCTCACATTTTCTTAAATATTTGAGATCTTGTTGTATGAACTGAACCAAGAGTAGATGAAGAAAGGGAAATAAGAAAATGATGGCATTAAAGAGCCAGCACTTGTTTGCCTGCCTCTGAAACAGTCTACCCTGTTATTTACCAGATGGCAGGTAGTGATCTTTCAGCAACTAAAGTGTTTTATATCCTGTAATAAACCATTCCATAGTCCTATTAGTCTTAGAAAAATGAGTGTGTAAAGTTGGCAAGGTGATACTTTTTATTAGGAGAGCTCTGCTGTTCAATGCAAGCACTCACATTTTCATCCAGACAAATAAAATAATACAACATAAAATGCAAAGTATTCTGATTTTTCACTCTTCCTTTTAATTGGCAGAAACCATCCAGTTATCCATTTTACCTACAGTTTTTTTTTAAAAGAAATATATAAGAAGTCTAGCATTTGATTATGAAAAGCAATAAGTCTGTAATAAGTGTTGTATGTAACACAAAGGTGGATTAGTGTAGTAAAAGTTTTGGAAGCAGAATTTTCAGCAGGTCAGGTACCTAACGCACAATTTACCTGAGGTTTTGATGTTTTATTGAACAGGCTTATGAAATGAAAGAGGGAACAGATATGTGCATGATCAAAAGTAGACAACTAAAGATATACAAAACTAGAGGATAGAGTCTGACACTAAAAACATAATCTTTAAATATTTTATTAACACCAAGCTTCACAGGAAAATGCATAATTTTGATGAAGGGCCCCTTTTCTCTGATTTTTTCCCCTCAATCTTTTTGTAGAGTTTTTTCTTCTCATATAGTTGGCCTGTAGCACTGAGCAGTGGAGGTTGTGACCAAAAGTTAAACTTGAAGCTAATAATGCTGACAGTAAAGTGCTGTGCTGCTGGAGGCATTCAAGAGAAAATTAGACAACCATCTGCCAGATATACTTTGATTTGGATTCCTGCATTGAGCAGAGGGTTGGGCTTGATAGGCCACTTCCAAGTCTATTATTATATAATTCTATGATTTGCTGTGGGGTAGCATCATACTTACTTAATCTATAACAAAGGAAACGTGTGCAAGGGTGATGATCACATTTATGGGGGACTGTTTATTCCCAGTGACACCTTATGGTCTGAGCAGGGGGGCACATGACCGCAGCCTATGTGTACTCTGCAACAATAAATTAAGTTATGCAACTGGCCAGTTGAGAAGTATGTACCTAATTATTTACTCACATATAAAATACTCTGATCTGCATGATCTAACTTATTTTATATAATGTTATCCTAATTATTTTTCTATTTTGCATATTTTATTTTGCTTCTTCTAGTCATAGGAAGGGGAGAGGATTATGAATGATACCGAAACCTCTGTTCCTAAACACAGAATGCAGAATCTGCTCCTCTAACTCCTGAGATTTTTAACGGACTTTACCCATATATAGTATTGTCAAACATACCTTTGCAAATAGATAACAGATACCTTTGTGTGAAGTCATAATGGCTGGAAATTCTTATTTTAAAATCAACCTTGAAATTAGTCACATAAATAACCTCCACGTCCAGTAGTTACTTTCTGTGGCTATTCTGCATTCTTGCAGAATGTTAATTCCTATTTAACTGTGCCTTCCACACTTCGGAATTTATGTGAACTGATCCTGAATGTGGCGGGGGGGGGGGGGGGAATCAGGAGCTTTGTCTCCTCACTCTCTTGCCCTCCAACCTGACTGGGACCCTGTTCCGTTTCAAAGTTCCTTGTTTGATTCCCGCAGACAAACAAGCTAAGAGTTATGTTTCCAAGAAGGTCCTTTTAGGGTTGTGGCACCCAGTCTCCTGGAGAAGTATGCCCAGCTTTCTGACTGACTGCTTTTATGCAGGTAATAAGGATGATATTATTTAATCAGGCTTATGTATATTTCTGTTTTTATTAAATATTTTGCTTTAAACGTTTCGGTTGTTCAAAAGCTTCTGCAACTTACTGCGATTTTAGATTCTGTTTTGCATTAAACTGGTGTTTTTAAATTGCCTCAATGCTGTACTTTGGTAGAAAGAGCAGGGAATAAATCAAATGAAAACAGAAATTTTAAGAAGTGTATTATAATTTATGTAATAAAACATTATTAGTTAGACTTGTTGGTTTGCACATTTATATATTATATTGTGTAACTCATCACAGCAAATTGCCCCCAATTAATGATGTATTAGTTGCATTATGAGCCATTTGCCTGGTTATGCAACAAGCACACATCTGATAAAGCGACTGATGTTTTGTTAGTTAGTGACAATTTACCATGGTGAGCTGAACAATCTAACTTACCCACACATAAATCACCAATGGGATTCTGGCCACTGTATCTTTCTAATTGCATTGTGATTGGTATAATCAGAATACATGATATCTTTTGTTGTTGTTGTTGTTGTTGCAGAACTCCTCTCAGCTTCCTTATGGAAAAGCACTCTATGCTTACGAAGGGAAAGAACCAGGTGACCTTAAGTTTAACAAAGGAGACATTATTATACTGCGTCGAAAAGTAGATGAGAATTGGTATCATGGAGAACTGAATGGAAACCATGGCTTTTTCCCAGCAAGCTACATCCAGTGTATCAAGCCCCTTCCACCAGCTCCGCCTCAAGGCAAAGCACTTTATGACTTTGAAATAAAGGACAAGGATCAAGACAAGGACTGTTTGACCTTCACTAAGGTAAATTTAAACGCCACTTCCTAATTAGCAAATTGAAATCACTCCAGAAAGCACAGCAATGAAAAATTACATTTTTCCAGGATGTGGTTTGATACTGATTTAATCATATCATGATGCATTCATACATGAAAACCACCATATGCGATTAAAGATTGGTCAGCATTTTGAATTCCTCTGAGGTCCAACTATTGGGAAGTGGGGAGAAAACAAATGCAAAACAAACATCTGGAGACTGTAGCTCCAGAGGTGTAACTAGCAATCGTGGCAGCCAGGCAAGCAGCACAAATTGTGCCCCCAAACCATTGTTGTAATTCATTATGTGAAAATAATATGAGCAGTATTTATAGCACTGAACACCTTGCTAGCATCTCCCCTCCTTCACAGGGGATCAGCAGCACTGTCTGGGCTCCAAATCAGTGTGCACACATTGTGCACCTCCAACTTTCCACAGACCATCTCTAAACATCCATCCTGAAGTTGGTTCCTGTCACCTCCTCATACAACCTGTCATACAGCCTCAGTTTTATCTCTGCCAGCTCTCTAGAAAACCATGGGACTAGTTTGACTCTCTTCCACAGGAAGGACTGCTTAGAAGTTATCATGCCTACAACTTCAGTCATTCTTTGTTCCACAGCTGAATCATGACTTCAGCAGGATTGCCCACTGAGGCAAAAAGAAACTCCCGAACAGTTGTCAGGAAACCATGCATATCATTCAGCATCCTCGGGCAGACAATCTGAATCAGCACCCCACTAACACAGATGTCCCATGATCCCCTGAATCTCTACCCTACCAATACTGATCCATCTTTGACAACAGAACTGTACAGAATTCTTTCAAAACCAGACCATTGTTATCCTGGCCAGTAAAAACAAACAAACAAACAAACAAAACCAGGCCCAGAGTGTGCCCCACAACATGATTCAGGCCATTTGAGACAGCCCTATAGTTGTCATGAAGAAAAAGAAATCCTGAGCCACATGGTGATCTTAGCATAAATGTTGAATTCCCCTAGCACAGCAAGCTGAGGGGACCTCAACGTCGCTTCCAGGGTTAGCTTAGAGCATGGTTACACTATGAAAATGAATCAGTAGTTGGACTGGGTTTTTTTGAAATTGGGTTAAAATCATGTGGTAGTTAGATGGTATTTGGATCTGTGTGTATGTCCTCAATCCATATTTATGCTGTATTGTATATTGCTTGAGGGGGCTACATGGGCTTTTAAAATCATTGCAATTGGGGCTTTGACCTCCACCCACCCACCCGCCTGCCCACCCTTCTGCTGGCCACTTGTCATTGCTGGTATGGTGAGGGAGAAGGAGAGTCTGCTGGCAAAGCTGCCTGTCCCTTTGGAAAGCTTGCATACTTCTGTTCCTTTAAGAAGGCTTCAGCTGTTCCCTGGGAGGCAGAGAGAAATAGCATTTAGGAAGAGAGGCATGGAGGGGGATAAAAAGAAAGGTGCTAGGGACTGGAAGGAGAAAAAAAGGCAGTTCATGGCTCCTGAAAATGTTCTAGCCTTTTTTGGCTCCAAAGAACACCAACTCAGGATGGACTGTGGGTGTTCGCAAAGAGGCAAGAAGACACTTGATCTGACCCAAACCATTGTCAAACCACAAGTCTTCTTTATACCACTACACCACAGAAATCATGGATCCTGCGGTGCTTGGCTTCGCAGTGGTGCAAGAAACACTGATCCAAGGCACGGATCCTCATAGATCTATATGATTTTTATGTAGAATCATCCCTAAATCACTGTCCAGTCTATGGGCAGAGATGGTGCCTGTGATTGGACAGTGGTTTGGGGATGATCCTACATAAAAATAATGTGGTTCCATAAGAATCTGTGCCTCGGATCCATGTTTTTGTCCTATTGCAAAGACAGCTCTTTGCTCCTCACTTAGGCTATGCATCTCACTCTTGCCTCTGACCCTGCACCTCAGGCTTTTCCATTTGCCTGCCTCACACTTTGCTAAATCATAAGGCGTTCTCATATGCCAAAACTAACAAATTGATTTCATAAGTGAGTTAAATTAAATGACCCTCTTGCCACCCAGTAAAATACCTTGCTTTCTGACCAAAAAAACATGCATCCAGGGGGCAGGGGTGGGAACTCTATATGCATCATGTTGTCATCTTTTAAAAAATTGATTTAAAATGTGCTAAACCAGGATTGAATACAGGTTTTTTTCTTAATGTAACCATGTTCTTATTTAACTATTTTGACATAAACGACATATGAGATGCTGCTGTTGCTTTCCTGAGTGTATGTCTGGTATCATTTTTAAGCACAAGATCCCCGTCCCACCAGCTTTATAACTAGTTTCTCATTCATCTTTGATCATATTACTGTCTCTGTATTTCTTTTTTTTAACCAGTGGTTGCTCTGTTTTGCCTCAGGACTTTGATTGTTTCTCTGCTGCATTTTTATTCTTCAGGTTTTTTCCCTGCCATGCTCCCTGCCACGTAGGAACCGTGTCTTTGTCTCTTGTCTTCTCTGACAGCAGATAATCTATTTCTCATTCTGGAGCGTCACTCTGTCTTTATTTCATCAGGCTTTCCTATGCTAATTGCAGCTGTCACACCACTGATGGAGATCTTCTGTTCAGATGGATTTCATATCCCCCACGCTGCTAAAGTCAGTCAGCTCAGCTTCTCCATGAATGGCCTGAACCACCTCTTGTCATTGGTCTGATTTCCCAGTCGAAGAAGTTTTCAAATTTTTCACTTCAGCTTAATTTGAGAAAGAGATTGAGCCTTCCAGAAACCATGAGCTGGATTACAGTCTCATTTCCATTTATGACTTCCTGGTGAGGTCCATAGGGTTGCAAGTGTCAAATCCAATATAATGATAACAGAATGGGAGCTGTTTTGCCTTACATTAAACGACCATCTGATTCACTTGCAATGCTACATTGTGGCTCAGATTCCCTGAAAGTGGATGCATTAATAAATATATCACAGAAATCAATTTTACACGTTTCCTGGTAATGGTGATTATGGTGAAATAATGTTTCTCATTGCAGCTGTTTCTCCCATGGTGGAAGCCAGGTCCAAAACCTTTGAATCTTCCTCGCAACCACAACATTTCTGATCAAGCAGTTGCAGTTCTTCCTCCATATTCTTATTTACCATATCTCTTTGTAGCCATTGGAGATTGCTTCCAGTAATTAAGCTAATGGCAATCAATTTTCTCTTGAGTTCAGAATCCCTTTCTAGCTATCACAAAAAAATTTCTGTTTTAAATAGTTCTGGGCCCTCTAGACTCAGTGTCTCTGAGTATATATAGAATCCCCTTCTCCATAATTTTGTTGTTGTTTTAAGGGGGGATTTGTATATGGCCTGGGACATAATAGCAAGCAGTTACTCAATTATTTATTTATTTGTGTATCCTGCTCTTCAGCTGGCAAGGTTTCCAATGCAGCTGGTAGATCAGTCTTTTAAAGAGCAAAACAATCCTTCTGTCCAAGCTTACACTTTGCAAACATGGCATAAAAAGTAGAAGAGGATGGAAACAGAGGAGAAATGGGGCAACAGTGCTTAAATTTTTATGACTAGCTAGAATGAAAACTGTTTTGAGAAAGGAAGCTCTGATGGGAGCTAGCCACTCAGCAAGGTTGATGGAGTGCCCTTCCTAGTTGCATTCTGAAAGAATGGCTATTGACAGGTGATGGTTGGGGGAAAGAAAGATCCAAAAGTGGCTGGTTAATTGTAGTTTGCTGGGTGACCCTGGACCTGTTATTGTCTCTTAATCTAAGGTATTTCACAGGGACATTAGTAGTTGATGAAAGACCTCCTGGTTTGTTTGTTTGCTTACATACATACAAAGAAAAAAGCAGAGCAGTTACATGTAGAGGCACAAGACTTGTGTACATTTCAGCTTGTTAAGCCAAGATATGTTTCTTCCAATAACCAAAGAAGGATTAACACATTTGATAATGGGTAGTGCATATGAGGTATATGGTACCAGTGACCAGTGTTAGAGTGAGGCGATTGCCCTATTCCCACATAGCCAAAATCAAATTATTGTTTTTTTCATTTTTAACTATAAGTCATGAGACTACTAGCCTTAGATCCTTAGTAATTTATCCTGAGAGGAGTCTTTCTTTTTCTTTTATGGTTATAAATGGCTTTGCATTGTTATTACCAGCTGGCAAATAATGACGATAGTGATAACAGAACAGTATGTGCCATGATGCTGTTCTGCCATCATTGAAATCTCTCCATTACTCAGCTTGGCTATGCTTTCTCAGATTTGAAAAAAAAAAAAGCCACAAACAACATTACTAAATGCCATTCCATGTGGTGTAGCTGTGTTTGTGCCATAATGTCTTACCTTTTTTTATCCAACAAAGAATCTCATTTGCCCCCCTCCCACCCTGTAAAAGGAAAGAATCAATCTTGATAGAAAAGATTGATCTTCAGCATAGCTTCTGGCAGCACTTGTAAAATGGAATTGTTCATCTTAACAATACAGTTGAAGAGACTGTCAGAAAGCGACTAATTTTGAGACATTTTGGCTACAAGACACAGAAAGAAGCCCATAAGATGTCACTGCAAAACAATGGAAGGCAGCTTTTTAAATAATGATTTTCAAGCTCTGCTGTATGGAAATCAATGGACTATGTGCAGAATAGCAGATAATGAAGAAAACTGAAGTAACAACTCATTGATATGTACACTAAGAGCATATGAACATACAGATTTATTTTATCATACACTGACTTTGATAGCAAGAAATCCCTTCCAAGGCAGCATAAAATGGCTAAATCTTGCATAAATTATGCCAGCATAGAGGAAATGATGTCATTGGCAGCAGCAGATTGCTGCTAATTAAGGAGTGGCCAGACTGATTTCTGGGGCAAGTAAATTCAGTCACATATCCCCAGTCTTGACTCACCTTCATTGGATTCCAGGTAGTTTCCGTGCTCAGTTTAAGGTTCTGGTTATGACCTGTAAAACCCTAAACAGTTTAGGGCCTTAATACTTGTTGGATGTACCTTGTTGAAGAGATGAGGTTGAAGCAATGAAGAATCAAAGTGCAGACTCCTTAATAGCTATCTTCCACTGTTGCCGATGTCATTTCCACTACACCAACATAAGTTACGCAAGAGATTTTGTCCATTGAAACAAGAAGAGTGCTGCTGAATCATCCAAACATCCATCAAGTCTAGTATTCCCTACTGATGAACCAAATGCTTCCCAGAAGACAACAGGTAGAGCTTGAAGCACAATGTTCATTGTTCTCAGGAACGGATACTCTGAAGTAGATGGTTTTTGAGGTTCACAACCATTGCCAGATTCACCCCCCATTGTCAGGATCCACTATAGTTGTTTTGTTGTGAAACTGCTTCCATCAGTAGAACCAGGAGGGAGGAAATCCTTCTTCTTCCTGAAGCTGAGATCCATTCCCTCCAAGCATGCTCTGGAGAGCTGGGAAAACCTTCCAAACAGGTTTTTG
Organism: Intellagama lesueurii; assembly: GCA_037013535.1. Lineage (NCBI taxonomy): Eukaryota > Metazoa > Chordata > Lepidosauria > Squamata > Agamidae > Intellagama > Intellagama lesueurii. The sequence continues at coordinate 99,504,698 of JBAJHW010000003.1, forward strand.
AGCAATGCAGAAAGTTGTGGGAGAGAGGAACATAAAATCCTGCTGTGCTGATGCATTGATGCTAGTGTGATGTTGATTTAAATCTCATGGATTAGCCTAATCTCCTTTAAAGTAAATGAGAACACAAGAAGCCAATCATGACTCATCTTTATAGGATCCATGCCACACATCCGTCACAACTTTGACTCCTTAGTTAGCCCAGTTGACCAGACTGAGATGTCCAGTGCACTGTCTAGACAGGGTTTATTGGATCAGTTTCAGTTAGTAAAGCCTGAGGATATAGACAAGGTACTTGCACACTGCAAAGCTACTACCTCTTTTTTAGATCCTTGCCCATCTTGTCTAATAAAATCGGCTAAGAATACAACCGGGAGGCAGTGGAAGACAGGAGGGCCTGGCGTGCTCTGGTCCATGGGGTCACGAAGAGTCGGACACGACAACGACTAAACAACAACAACAAGAATACAACGGTAGAATGGGCCACCCATGTCATCAATTCATCCCTTCATGAAGGCCATGTGCCCTCTTGTTTAAAAGAAACTATAATAAGACCCATTCTTAAGAAATCTAATCTGGCAACAGATGATCAGACCAGTATGATACAGACCCATAGCAAATATTGGACGACTTTATCAATAGGATGGTTTCTGATCAGTTGCAGGCATCCTTGGAAGAAACTGATAGTCTGGATCCATTTCAATTGGGGTTTAAGCCATGGCATGGCATGGCAACAGCATTGATCGCCCTGCAAGATAATCTCCTAAGGAAAGCAGACACTGGGAGTGTAACACTGTTGTTCCTCCTGCATCTTTCTGTGGCCTGTGATACCATTGACCATGGTATCCTTCTGGGAAGACTATCGGGTTTAGGAATTGGAGACTCCATTCTGCATTGGTTCTTGTCCTTCTTTGTTGGTTGATCCCAGATAGTACAATTTAGTGATGCTCTGTGACTTCTGCTATGGGGTTGCACAGGGATCGACCATCTCCCCATGCTCTTTAACCTGGGTGTCCAAAGTACGGCCTGTGAGCCACATCCAGCCTGCCTTTTTATCTGGCCCATGTGGGTGGGCATGCCTCCATGTGTGTGTGCGGGCGGGCGAGCAGGAGTGCGGGCCGGCGAGCATACGCTCACATTTCTTCAGCCCTTGAAAATATGGAAAATATATTATGTAGCCCTCACTGTGAAAAGTTTGGAGACCCCTGCTCTTTAACATCTACATGAAACCACTGGGATAAATCATACAGAGATTTGGGGTTCGCTGTCACCAGTATGCTGAAGATGTAACTCTATGCCTCCTTTGCTTCATCTGCAAGGGATGCAGTATAGGTCCTTGACCACTGCCTAGTATTGATAATCAATTGGACAAGGATCAATAAATTGAAATTGAATCCAGATAAGACAGAGAACCTACTGTTAGGAAGATTGTCAACCCAAGTAAGAGGGAAACTTACTTGGGCTTGATGAGTTTATACTACCCTGAAGGATTGAATCCACAGCTTGGGTGGATGCTCAAAGCTATGGCCAGCACTGCCTTTTATCAACTCTGGTTGATTGCCCCGTTGTGTCCCGACCAGGATAAGAAATGCCTAGAACAGTGGTTCACACATTGGTAATCTCAAAAATAGACTACTGTAATGCTCTGTGTGTAGGGCTATCCTTGAAAACAGTACAGACACTTCAGCAGGTTCAAAATGCGGTGGCCAGACTGATTTCTGGAGCAAGTAAATTCAGTCACATATCCCCAGTCTTGACTCGCCTTCATTGTATTCCAGGCAGTTTCCATGCTCAGTTCAAGGTTCTGGTTCTGACCTGCAAAGCCCTAAACAGTTTAGGGCCTTAATATTTGTTGGAATGTCTCTCTCAGAAATAAGCTGCCTGTTTCACTTCACTAAAAGTGGACACACCAAGGAAGAATAAAAAGGCAACAACAAAGAATTCAGCTTTTTCAGTGCTTGCCCTCTACTCTTTGGAATAAACTTCCAACTGAGATATCCTTCCCTCCTGATATCCTTCCCTCCTGATATTCAGGAAATTAGTGAAAAGAGAATTATACAAAACTGCCTTCAATAACCTATCCCCTGGATGCTAATTATATCTTTTCTTTCTTTCTTTTTGTCTGAATTTTAGACCTATATTGGTGAACTACCATATTTATTGTATTGCTATGTGGGGTTGTATGGGGTTCTACATTTTAATTTGTAAACTGCCCAGAATAGCGTTTCCCCTAAAGGGGTGGTATATAAATCAAGGGAGGGAGGGAAGGAAGGAAGGAGACTTTAGCCACTCAGCTTGGAAGCTCACTAGATTTCATATCCTTATTCCCTCTGCTATTCTACTATGTCTTTCCTTATATGTTGTTGGGAAGGGAAGGAAGGAGGGAAGGGAAGGGAATGAGATAGATAGATAGATAGATAGATAGATAGATAGATAGATAGATAGATAGATAGATAGATAGATAGATAGATAGATAGATAGATAGATAGATAGATAGATAGATAGATAGAACGCCAGAGGTTGAGAGTTCAATTCCCCACTGTGCCTCCATAACAGGGGCTGGACTTGATGGTCCATAGGGTTCCTTCCAGCTCTGCAATTCTAAGATTATTATATTATAAACTGACTCTAGGTTGCTAGGGATCTGATCATGGTCCAAGTTGAGTGTATGCCACAATTCCACAGTAAACACAGAAATGTGGTATTGGGGAAAGATTCCAGCTTCCTGTAAACTTTCTGCTTATTTTAAATATTTGTAATGGTGAGAACTGCCTGCAAAGAGATATTTGAAAGTTTATAGGCACTGCTTGCTACAGTCTCAGAAGGAACAAGAGAGGATGAGGCAAAATCAGATGGTGAGAAGAGTTCATGTTGCTATACACAGATGATTTGTAGAAAGTAAAAATTGTAACATTTCAAAATAGAAGGAAATAAGAAAGATTAGGTTGCAATTGTAAATACATAATCATTTGGGAATAAGCCCCTTTGATCTCAGTGAGATTGACTTCTGAGTAAACATGTTTAGGATTGCACTGTTACAGTGGGATTCTTCGTGTAGAACCTGCTAGAAAGGAGATTGGTTAAAGAACATTAATCTTGCTCTCCTGAGGAGTACTTCACAGTGCTGATGATGGATTGCCAGATGCAGCATATTCATTTTTGTTATTGTGAGTTACTTGTAAGCACTGAGAACTACGTGTCAGTCATTTGTATGTTATATTATTAGTGCAGAAGTCGAGTGACAAGTTTCCTTACATCTGTTGCCTTACGTATAATGTGACATCTGAATCTGCTCTCAGTAAGAAAAGGACATGGAGTGATCCATAGAATTTCTTTGCATGGTGCACAAAGGGACATTACAGCGCTGGCAATAGCTGTGCTTTTCTCCTGCAAATTGTGTATTACACATGCCAGTGAGTGTCATCCCACTGGCTTCTCCCTCTGCATATATATGCAAATTCCACAGCTGCAGTGAGAGTGGCAATCAGGCAGGTACTGTCATTGGACTCTGGAAATTTTCAGACTGAAAAATGTGTGTTCCTGCTTTCTGCTTAGTTTTTTATTGCATGATTTATTACTAAATCTGTCAGAACTAGGCAGGTGAAACAGTAATGGTAGGCAAGTAAGGCCTATAAACTGCCATTATTCTTGTGTCCTAGTAATTAAGGGACAGGAGAAGCTCCCAGAAGGTTATGGGCAGAGCAGCAAAGAAAGAGCCAAGCAACTGATCGTGCCAGCTGTTGGAGGTGGTAGCTGCTCCCAGCCTAACCATTACATGAGGCTTGGTACTTTCGAATAGCTGCTTAGGTTCAAGTCCACCTACCCACCCTATTTCTATCCAGATCTTAGAAAAATTACTTTTTGGATAGCATTTAGCAGCACTCATACTGGTAGGGGGATTCTGTGACTTGTCATCCAAAATGGTAACGTCCAAGCTGTATTTCTAGCTAGTCTCAATTGCTCCTTACGCAGATGTACTGTTCAAAGCAAAGCTTGTGGCAGTAGTTTAGCATCTGCCTCTTTATTGTCACCCCAAATAATATTTGTTTTTAACATTTGAACTAATTTATTATAACTTATAGACATCACGTTTAAATTCTCTGAGCTACAGATGGATTTTTCCCCCCACAAGGAGAAAAAAAAAAGAAGATTGAAAGAAAGATACATATTCTGTGTGGAGTGTGACTAATTTGCATTTTCTAATTCAAACTATTGGAAATTCTTCAAATTCACCACAAATGGCTGCCTGTTACTGTTTGAATGCAGTGTGGTCTGGTTTTATATAGAATGAGTTACCTTTACATCACTTCAGGTGTAATAATAATAATTAATCCCTGTACTTCTGTATTTACAGATCTGTTCCCTTTTCACTGAGGTGGATCACTAACTATTCATTAAATAGGCAACGTTCTTTACAACCATTCCAGGACTGATATACAGCAGCTGTCCCTAGTCAGCACTGTCCATCAGATGTATTGGAACACAGCCCACATTATTCCCAGTCCACAAAATCAACGGACGTGCTGCCTCAGGATGATGGAGGTTGAAGTTCAATACATCTGACACAGGCTGTAAGAATTCACATTCACATGTTTTGGAGTCCCTAATTACCATTACATAATTGTTGTGTTGTTTTCACATTACTAATTGGAAAAGTAATTGAAAAGTGTAACCTGCTGTGTAACCCTCAGGTGGGAGACCTTTTTGCTGCCTGGAATGATTTCTTATGTTTTGCTTTGTGGAAAGCTTCTGGAGTGCATTTGAAGAAACCCATCATTTCCTCGTAAAAACATGAATGTGTAAAACTGTGTCTATTTTTATGCATTATGTTGTAATTTTTGTCCTTAGGATGAAATTTTGACCGTCATCAGGAGAGTAGATGATAATTGGGCAGAAGGAATGCTGGGAGATAAGATTGGAATATTTCCTATTCTGTATGTGGAGGTAAGCTCAGACTAACCTGTGTTTGGCTACTGAGAGGCAAAACCTAAGCATTTCTACTTCTAAAAAATTAGAGTACAATCTTTTGTAAATGACAAAAATTGCAGACTATGGACTGGCTGCAAATACAGGCTGCATTCTCTGGAAACCCGAAAATGCACATGCTACACATCCATCTTTGGGGGGGGGGGGGACCCTTCACATAAATATGGCCTTTCCACCGCCTTCTCTTTTCCTTTTTATTCCCACCCACCCCATTGTTCACTCTCATTGATTACATGCAGCGGTACTGTTTCTTTCTATTTTTAAAAAATAATTGAGAAAAGCTTGGGTACTCAGGGGAGGAAGTGGCAGTCCACCCATCCAGCATTTTCATTTCTTCAGGAAGCCTCTGGGCAGCCCCACGTAGGCCCAGAGGCACTCTGGAGAAACCGAAGTGCTAGCAGCCCCAGCTGTTGCTTTCCTTGCTGCATCTCTGTCATTTGTAAGGAAAGGGGTCACTGCCTGGTGATACCAGGAGGAGAGCGAGCTCTAGAGTGGAGGGAGAGTTACGTTCTGTGGGGGAGGGCGAGAAAACAAAGAGAAAGAGCACATGCAGGGAGGAGGAGAAAGTCTGTGCTGAACATACAGCAAAGGAGTTTGTTTTCCAAAGAAACACCCATGTTAGTCTGTCTCAGCATGTTGTCAAAAGGCAAAATATTGTAGCACGTTAACAGTTTAACAGTCTGAGCGTTCAGCCTGGAGGCAGGCGGTGCATCATGGCCTCTCCCATTTTGAAGACACACTTGTCCAGCAGGCCGAGGCAAAGAGGCAGCCCCGAAACCAGCAAAATCAGGGAGCTGGACAGGGGACAGACTGTATTTGTCTTCAGTGTGGAAGGGATTGTCACTCTCGAATTGGCCTTCTCAGCCACACTAGACGCTGTTCCAAGTCCTCCATTCAGAGCACGTTACCATAGTCTCTCGAGACTGAAGGATGCCTAATCTAAATAAAATCTTAACAGTTTTATTTCAGTGTAATATTTCATTAATCAAAATCCACTTCTTCAAATATAGAAGTGGAAGTACACATCCCTTGTATTTATCTTCATCATGGTGAGGATATAGGTAATAGGCAAAATGACAATGGTTTCTTAGCACAGGAATGTAGCTATCAAACTATTAATTAGCAGATCCTAGCTGGGGTGGCAAGCTGGGTAACTTAATTGTGGCAGGAATGCTGAGAGTTGTTTATAGAACAGAAATCAGAGTCTGTCAAGGAGAACCACTGTTTTATACCAATAAGATATTACCAAAAATTGGGTTATTAATATATGAAATACTCTGAGAAGCCTTCATCTGTATCGAGGCTCTTAGAGATGCTCTGGAAATTGGCTACATAATCAAAGAACCACTTTCATGTTTTTTTTCTTTTTTGTTAAAATACCAAAGTCCCATCCCTAATTGTTATTTTATATGTTATCTGTTTCCTGACCTGGACATAAATCTCAGCATAATGGAATAAATATTGGAGACATGTATATCCTCTCCTGTGTCTGAAGAAGTGGCTTCTGATCCACAAATACTCACATGGGGTGGGGGGGGGGGGAGAAACCGTGTTAGTCTTTAAAGTGCTACAGTGTTTTTACAAGCCTCCCTCAACATTTGCAGCATTACTGAGTATAGACTTGTTATATTGCTCAGGTAGCAGGCATCTAAAGAAAAATATTCTGATCTTGCTTGGTCTAATTTAAATCAGTCCAGCCAATGTGCTCTTGAAAACTGTCAAAGATTCCAGAATTCTGTCAAAAGGATGCAGTTTAATCTCAGATGATGTATGTGGGAAATGGAAGACAACTGTCATAGCCAAAACGTGACTCTGAAATTTGATTTGCAGTCATGATAGAATAAGAATGTGCATTCCCTAGAAACCATTAATCTTTCTCTGTTGTCCTCTATTTCTATGAGTCTTTGGTATGCTGCGTAATCCTCTGACTCAATTGGTAATGTGTGTAATACAACTCACTAACCAAGCTAATCCAGTACATGTATGATTTATTAGAAATATTATTCTCTAGAGGAGTTCTTGTCAAAAAATGGCCTTTGCCTAGGTATCTGAATATAAGTAGAAGACATAGCTGGTTTCATTTTCTTGATGGTGCAGTAGTCTTTGAAAACTCACTGCCTTATATAGTTGGAAATCCATTTCGCATTGGTAACTGCTGTGAACACCAAAGATACGGTTTGGCCAAATGGCATGGTTAATTCCCAGCCAAACCCAAAACGAATTTCTATAGTGTATGAGGAATATTGACCACCGATGACCCAGATACAATTAACACAAAACCCTTTACTTGCGGCAGATATATTTATTTTAATTTTCATAATATGACTAGTGATGTTAACTATGGTAGATGTTAGAATTAGAGATGGGGGTATCCATATTCATATACAAATACGAATATCCCCATGCAGCTGGACTTAACGAGGATCCGGCCTCTGGGGCTGGACTGTCCACTCATGCATCCAGCAGCGGCAGCCTCGCTCATCCTTCCAATCACTCCCGGAGCCCTGCTCTCTTCCCGCTCGGCTAGCCACTCCAGGCAGGGGGAGGAAGGATGACTCTCCCTGCACGGCTGCTGAGTGCCCAGCCGAATGGGAAGAGAGTGCCGCTCCAGGAATGATTGGAAAGATGAGCGAGGCTGCCGCTGCCGGACACGTGAGTGGACGGTCTGGCCCCAGGGGCCGGACCCTCATTAAGTCCAGCTGCACCGGGATATCCATATTTGTATATGAATATGGATACCCCCATCTCTAGTTATAATGAAGGAATGGATGTGAGTTGCTGGTATGGGGGCTTTCTTCACAATCCACCAAGAACATGTTGTTGCGATTTATATATATTACTGCCATGATGTAGAGACTTTTATGAGGATTTGGTGCTGCATGCTGCTAAGAGAACATATCCATTGAACCTAAATGAGCATGTGGTTTGGCCAGTTCTAATCCTACATGGAGTTGGATTATACGTATGACCTTAAGATACTTTGCGCATTCCTCTTCCTTTACTGTTTTAGCCCTTGTGTACATGATGATTCCGTATTTTGAGTCAGGAATGTTTAGTAATTCACGTTTCGGTTTTGTATAATGGTTTCTCCAATTATGAATGAAAATTATGCTTAAGGAAGTTCACTTCTTTAAAGTGTCCCATTTAAATCTTCATACTGGCTTGTATTTCAGAAGCAGATTGTAGCACAGAATGATTCTGTGACATCTCAGTTATGGTCTTGTTTCTAGTCTCTGCACTACAATTGCTCTTCGCTTATCCATGTTATAACAAAATGAAAAATGGGTCCAAAATAAGCCATGGTCACACAGCATTCCTTAGAAGTAAATTCTTGCTGAAGTCACAACCCTTATCAAAAGTCCTGGAAGAAATAAAGATGACACAAAATGCCAGCTTTCTGACCATTAGCTATAGCAAAACTCAATATCAAGTAAACCATTGTGAACGTAAATTCTTCAACTGACAAGAGCTATAATTTCAAAATGAGGATTTAGTAACTGTTGGCGAAATATTGACTGCTTATGGAAGCTTAGTGGCTGATAATGTTCTCTTCTCGTAATTTTGGATGCAGTTTATCTGATTAACTGATGCACAGTGGGCATTCTCTTAGCTGGTATGCTCATATTCAGTCAATGCACCAGGACTAAACTAATTACTGTAAAGGAATCTTGATAGGAATGGGCAGTCAAAATCATTCAGTGAATTTAGGGCTTAAAGTCTGCTATCCTTTTTTGAAAAAAATTCCCTGCCTAATATCATAATGTCTTTAGTGGTGCCTAGTTTTGAAATTGTGTATTTACTATGACCAGCCCTATCATTAGGCAGAGTGGGGCAACCATCTCAGACAACAGATGCTGGGGGCAGTAATGGCAATCTCTCAGCTGTTACTCCTGGACTCTGCTTGTTTCCATCTTCTGGAGAACAGAGCCATGCAACTTGATTTGGATCCCCTTGAAAAGCCAGCTGCCTCAGATGTGGTGGAGATTATTCTCTCATTGCCAATGTTGAAGGAAGATTTAATTGCCAATCACCTTCTGTATGATCATCTGGGAAAGAGACACCATCTTGTTCTTTACCTCAAGTAGAAAGACTTCTTGAGTTGTCCATGATATAGATGTCTCACATTTGGCTTGCATGAGTGAAGAGGCAGAGGTATTCGTCATACTGCCAACTTCTCTCCCAGCAAAAATGTTCAGAGACTTGTTTGTCTTTAAGATGCCATAAGTCTTAGTAGTAAGTGATGTCCTCCATTAAGAGATGTGTAAGTCTTTCATATAAAAGAAGTTTGCACATCTCTCTAACAGGTGGGATGTGAAAAATCTCTTTGGTGTTTTATAAAATATAGAGGAACAATAAATGGGACGTGTGTGTGTGTGTGTGTGTGTGTGTGTGTGTGTGTGTGTGTGTGTGTGTGTGTGTGTGTGTGTGTAAAAACATAACTTCCAGGGAGGTTATTTCCAAGGGATATCTGATCAATCCCGGTCAGGTGGCCCTTTGACCAATTATGGCAAAGGAATTTACCTTGGTTTCTTCTTCATTTTTCTGGAAGCTACTTCCCTCTGAGAAGTCAGACCATGAGGGTTTTCCCTTAGCTGTCTGTTTATAGCTTAGTCTCTGGTTCCATCTAATGACCAGCACTAGTAATACGCCTTGGTTTTGTAATTATTGTTATTTTTTATTTTATTTTTTTCAGGAAGTGGATAAGTCAAACTGCGGGCACTGATCCCGTGGATATGGCCGTCCTGCTGTACTGGGGAGCCATGGCCAGTGGCCAGTGAGTCAAGGGAACCATGAAATGTATTAAGTCTTCTGACTATTTGTTGAGTCCCCTCTCAACAAGAAACCATTTTGTCCTCTGTACTAGTTAGCATCTAAGTGAAATCACTTAGAATGCAGATCACAAGTTCGCAGTGAAGCTAATTCCCAGCCAAACCCAGTGAATAGATAGAAGATGAATAGGCACTCAATTCCGTTTTTGTAATATTCAGGGGAAGCAATGGAAGAACAAAATCAGTGCTTGCTGTGATAGTAGATTGTCTGAAGGCTAATGAACTAAGCTCAGTTGGAATTAACTCATGAACATTAATAATTTTTGAGAATAAAATTATTTTGTTATCTGCTTGCTGATAGTGAAATTTTATTTTAAATTAATATGTTTAATAGGCCATTTCAGCCAGCTACAGCAGCAGTGAGAGAGGCAGGACAGCCGGGAAACTGGCTGCCATTTGAATCCTCTCCTCTTCAAAACTAATGACTGGGTTTGTTTTCATCTTCCTTCTCTTTCCCTTCTACTCTGTTTCTGCCTATTTTTTATTTTAAAAGCTTGCTAATCTAGCACTAATCCGCAGACAGAGGAGGAAGTTTTAAGGTACCTTTGCTCTATTAGTGCCTATACAAATCCGGACAGCTAGAGCAGACCAAAGCCACCTTAACAAGCTGGAAACAAGGCTGAACTAAAAACATCCTCCTGCCTCTCTGCTGATTCCTTGCTTTCCTCCCTGCCCCTGTGGTCACTTAGCTGTTCTTGCACTAAGATGGGAAACCTTTAAAAGAGAAAGAAACAAAATGGGAAAGGGAAAGAGAAACAAGCAGACCCAGCCACTAGATGTGGGGAGTGGAGGATTCAGGTGGTTAAAAAGCTGCAAACAAGGCTGATTTCCTCCCATCTGCTGACTCCTATGGCTGAAACAAATTAACCCAGGGAAACCCAATTTTCAGGATGCGACCTCACAGTGGATCCATTTGCGTTTCCCCCCCGCACTGGCTTCCTGTATATTTCAGGGTTCACTTCAAATGCTACTTTTGTTGAGCACTGTATGGTGTACTTGAACTCTAGTTCGCCTCCATTTGGAATGAAGGATCACCTAAAGGTTCTGCCATTATCTGCAGTGTGGGAGATGGAAGAAGTGTGGGAGAAGAAAGAAGACCCTTTCTGTGGTAGCACCCCAAGTATGAAAACAGTCTAGAACATTGCACAGGATATCTCATAGAAGTGATCACCATTATTTACACAGACAGGATTCCTAATTAGCCCATTTACTGCTGCTTGTTCATCTTTCTTACTTACTTTGTTGTTGTTTAGTCGTCAAGTCGTGTCCGACTCTTCGTGACCCCATGGACCAGACCACGCCAAGCCCTCCTGTCTTCCACTGCCTCCCGGAGTTTGGTCAAATTCATGTTGGTCGCTTCGATGACACTGTCCAACCATCTCGTCCTCTGTCATCCCCTTCTCCTCTTGCCTTCACTCTTTCCCAACATCAGGGTCTTTTCCAGGGAGTCTTCTCTTCTCATGAGATGGCCAAAGTATTGGAGCCTCAGCTTCAGGATCTGTCCTTCCAGTGAGCACTCAGGGTTGATTTCCTTCAAAATGGATAGGTTTGTTCTCTTTGCAGTCCAGGGGACTCTCAAGAGTCTCCTCCAGCACCACAATTCAAAAGCATCAATTCTTCGGCGGCCAGCCTTCTTTCTGGTCCAGCTCTCACTTCCATACATCGCTACTGGAAAAACCATAGCTTTGACTGTGCGGATCTTTGTCGTCAAGGTAATGTCTCTGCTTTTTAAGATGCTATCTAGGTTTGTCATCGCTTTCCTCCCAAGAAGCAGGCGTCTTTTAATTTTGTGGCTGCTGTCACCATCTGCAGTGATCATGGAGCCCAAGAAAGTAAAATCTGTCACCGCCTCCATATCTTCCCCTTCTATTTGCCAGGAGGTTATGGGACCAGTGGCCATGATCTTAGTTTTTTTGATGTTGAGCTTCAGACCATTTTTTGCACTCTCCTCTTTCACCCTCATTAAGAGGTTATTTAATTCCTCCTCACTTTCTGCCATCAGAGTGGTATCATCTGCATATCTGAGGTTGTTGATATTTCTTCCGGCAATCTTAATTCCGTCTTGGGATTCATCCAGTCCTGCCTTTCGCATGATGTATTCTGCATATAAGTTAAATAAGCAGGGGGACAATATACAGCCTTGTCGTACTCCTTTCCCAATTTTGAACCAATCAGTTGTTCCATATCCAGTTCTAACTGTTGCTTCCTGTCCCACATATAGATTTCTCAGGAGATAGATAAGGTGGTCAGGCACTCCCATTTCTTTAAAAACTTGCCATAGTTTGTTGTGGTCAACACAGTCAAAGGCTTTTGCGTAGTCAATGAAGCAGAAGTAGATGTTTTTCTGGAACTCTCTGGCTTTCTCCATAATCCAGCGCATGTTAGCAATTTGGTCTCTAGTTCCTCTGCCCCTTCGAAATCCAGCTTGTACTTCTGGGAGTTCTCGGTCCACATACTGCTGAAGCCTACCTTGTAGGATTTTGAGCATAACCTTGCTAGTGTGTGAAATGAGTGCAATTGTACGGTAGTTGGAGCATTCTTTGGCACTGCCCTTCTTTGGGATTGGGATGTAGACTGATCTTTTCCAATCCTCTGGCCACTGCTGAGTTTTCCAAACTTGCTGGCATTCTTACTTACTACTCTACATTTTAAAAATCCATGGTTTGCAAAGAATCAAAACATCAAAATACCAAAAACGATGAGAAGAGTATTTAAAATATCAAAACAATTACAACAGTAGAACCATGGCTGATAATTTAATAATGGAAATGTCTTGAATGTCTTGAAGCAGGCACTAGAAGCAAAGGAACATTGGCACATGCCTAGTACAGTATCTAAGTGGAAACCGATCTATTAAAAGCTCCATTCCAGATGTTCTCCAGATAAATCTCAGGGCCATAAAGAACCACCAGGAGCACCTTTTCTGATGACCTCAGAGTACAGACAGCTGGTGACTTTGGTGGGGGCAACCTCACCAAATCTTGGGGTGAGGTGGCTCCTGACCCAGTCCTCAAGTCCCACCCCCTGCCCCAATCTTAGAGATCAGGCAGGAGAAGGGAGAAGGATATCCTGCTTCCAGGCTGATAAAGACTTCATACAGTAACAAAAGGAAAAACCTGAGCCTGCACATTAGCAAATACCCAACAGGTGCAATTCTTTCAGAAGATGCATGACATACATTACAGAGCAGTTCCTGTCATCTACTGAGTTGCTGCAGTCTGTACAGTATTAGCTGTAGTATATCAATTAATCATGAAGGCAAATTGCAACAATCCAGTGTTCATGTTGCTAGTGTTTGTACGACAGTGACCAAGCTATCTTCTTTAGTGTGCTCTTGTTTACAATGAGGATTCTGTTATAATCAGTTAGTTGCCCACTCTAAGCATATGTAGATTGGCAATACAGCAAATAAAAAACGTAGTCTGATTTTATGTAAATAGTATGTGAAAGAGGTTTTCCTCCTTTTTCACTACGATCACAACTAGAAGCACAAACTCAAAGCTACGAATTTCCAAATTGTACATTTTGACTGCTGCAGGGCTTGCCATTCAAAACAGAAGTTCTGTCAGAATAGCCCAGTAAATCAAAGACTGAGACATATATCATTGGGCTCTATTATAGAACCTTTAACACAGCTAGATTCTGCTGCCTGTCAGCAAATCACAGCTGAGGAAGAGCCAGGACGTGTTTTGATATTGAGTTCTGAGGTGAAGAAATTGAACAGTCTGCTCAAGGATTTTCTCTCTCTCCCTTAAATGTCTTCAAGCTGTCAAATTTGGAATTGAAGGTATCCTTTGCATACTTTATATTCAGGGCATGTGCCATTCCTTATAAAGGTTATGAACATGGAGGGATCATCCCAAGGATTCCTGGCTCAGATACAACATTTCCTTTGCAAATATTGTAGTTGCTGGGAGAATAGAATTCCCAGTTCACTACACAGAGATTAATGCTTGCTGTTGCTGTATGCATCATTTGTTTTCATTTTGCAAACTCATGATGATATGCTATCCGAAGCACATACTATTTTAATCCACAACATTCCTTTTGGCTTTAGTTTATCTTACAAACAGCAGTGCTGTTAAAAATGAAGATATTGTTTAACGAATACGCTACTTGTAAACAAACATTGATATGAATATGTGGCAAAAAATAAAAATGGAAGGAGAAACAATAATAGTTTTGTCACAGTCTTTTGTTGTTGTTTAGTCATTAGAAACAGTCTTTAGAAAACCTTAACTTTAGCACTGCCAGAATGGAAAAAGACGAGTCCAGAGGATGTGAATCACTACAACATTTTAATATTTGTAAATGTGTATCCATTTATTTTTTTAACCAAAGGTATACTTTATCCACTGTTTAAAGCAAGAGGTCTCAGCTTTCATGCTTTAGGCTAGCAAAGAGTATTTCTGTGTTGATCCATTGCCAAAATCTAACAGGAAATTAAGCACAGTTAAGCCCATTGATCACACTCATCTCTTTGCTGAAATGCATCCAACAGGCTTGTGTTAACAGCCACTTTGTGCTTGAAGTCTTCATGAGGGAAATCCTCGCCAAATTGCAGCATGGAGTGTGGGAGGCTGTCTTCCAGGGTGGATGAACCATTTCTAGAAAAATGTGCTCTGTCTTTGCTGGTCCTTGCCTAGCTAAAAATTAGCAGCTGCATAACAATACAGTGGTCAGTGCTAAGAGCCTTTCTGTAATACTTAATTTTTAAAACAAAGAAAACATCAGTAGAAATTTCACTGGCACCTGATTTGCCCAACATTCTTGGAAAAAGAGGGAATACGTACCAATTTGTTTTAAGGTTCAGAATTATATGTAGGAACAAAACAGATGTGGTATCCTCATAAGGATACTGTGAAGTGGAGCCATATGACAGATACCCACCAGGAGATTTGGTTAATCTGTCTTCTGGCAGTGGAAGTACATTATTTATGTTCTCTCCAGTATAGAGAGCTGTTACTCACTCATTTAGAAGGCAGAACCATATTCATGAAGGAATGTGCATGTGGATCTACTTCCTGTATTAAAACAATCAGGAGGCTGTTACTAGCAGGAGAGCGCTGTATCTGCATCTACGCTTCAGTAGACATTCAACAAAATGATTGGACAAGTCTAGAATAATATATAGATTTGATTAAAAAGCATTTAAGCTGTTTGGACATGAGTGAGGGATTGTTTGTAAGGGATCACTTATGAACATAAATATTGTTCATCACACAACTCCTTAGAAAGGAAAACAAACATACTTCATATATCAGATAAGTTTACAAAGTCACCCCCCCCCCCCCCCGCAAACCTTCCACATGCATGAGTGGCTCTTTTTCAAAATTGCTCAAATGAAATTGCATTAGCTTTATACACTCTAAACTCTTTACAAGGTAAGCTATTAAAGCACACGAATAACATCCAATGCTGTTTCTAATAGTTGACTTCATTGGGATCTCTCCATGTCTGCCAACAAACGAAAAAGGATCCCCATCTCCACTATTATCCTTCTTCATCGTGGTCTCTGTGAATCACACATATGGGTTTTATGCCTGCACAGAAGCCAGCCTCGGAACCTTCCAGAGATTCAGGAGCAATGTTCCCCTCCCCCAGCACTACAACACATGACCAGACACACCCTAACAGTTCTCTCTTAGTTCTCTTTCATCCACCACACAAGCAGCATCTTGAGAGACCGCTGCAACTTTCCTTACCTTTCTCTTTCTTCTAAGTGTAAATAGTTGTTTCTTCGTTTCTTAACAAAAAACAACAACAACAAAGAAAGAACGAATGTTGGTGTTGTTGGAATTTCTCTATCCTTGCTTCTTTCTGCCTAGTTGTTTATGGCCTTTGGAGCCCTTTGCAAAACTGTGCTGCTTCTGCGAGCAAAGTCCTGCTTTGTGACAGACATGAAAAAATGCCTTTTTTGCCTTGGTGAGGAACATATTACTCAAAAGGATTTGCAAGGGTATTACCCAGGTTGCCCTTAAGAATTACCTAACAAGGCTTTGATCTTACCTTTGGGAAAAATCAGCAAAATCATTAGACCCTGTTCCTCAGCCTTCTGTTAACTCACAAGAAGTGCACAAACTTCCTTGACACCCAAAATAACCGTGGAATCTGTGAAAAATTTCAAAACCTCCAACTTGGAATGGCCTGTTCTAACGTCGGATTCCAATTCAGTTCTGACACTGACCCCAATGTTGATATCAAAGCCTCTTTCAACGTCAATTCCAGTAAAAAGGAAGAAGTCTGTTGCTACCTCAGATAGGCAGAACAAGTCTAAGAAACACAAGAAAAGAAACAAAAATCTGGAATCTTCAAGGCACCTGATGCCAAAGTGTGCCCCGGAGAGACGACTGCACCGTGTCAGGCTCTCTTACCGGCTGTTCACCAACTCCTTTGAACCCAGACAATGGAAACATCATGTGTCTGGGTTCAGTGTCAGAAGAACAGTTAATTAGATCATCTCCTTTTGTCACACAATCATCAGATGAGTTGGTGTGGCAAGCATTGATGGAGTTGATGGCTGCAACTCCTAAACAGTGTTCCCTGTCTCGGAACCAAAACCAAGAGCAGTCAAGATCACAATCAAGATCCTTGTCCAGATTTCCATCATACTGATTTCAACTGTGATCCTGCTCACCAACACTGAGAAGATTCAGACATGAATCACAGTCACCATCTCCACATCAGTACCAAAGAGAATGGACCCTAAATATTGCCTGGATGGATGCATGGATTCATTCCACCCTTTCTCCACACCGTTTTTGGAGGTCAAGACTGGGCTTCTCCCTGCTTACTATATGGAGAACATGGCTCTGTTTGGCAGGAGTCCCCTGCTTCACTACCTCAACATTGAGAGAGAGATCTGTCACAACCAGTGTCAGTACCTATAATTAAAAGGAGACCATTGGCATTAGTTTTGAAGCCTCCACTCTGTCAACCTTGGAACCGAAGCCTCCTGACACACAGCAGCCATAGGTATCAAAACTGATTTGTCTATAAAGCCATCCCGCATGTTGAAACTGGCACTTCTATTGGGTCGTGTTCTTTCAAACTGGAGGCATCTGATTTGGATTCAAAGGATATTCACCAATAACCTCTACAGTATACTTCTCAAATGTTGTCTATTCCTGATTCAGTTTGACAGGGTTAACAGAAATACAACTGTTCCAGTATAGCTCTCTGTCCTACCTACATTTATAGTTGGACCTCTTGGGGACCTCTTGGGATGCAAAATCTATTCTACAGCATCCTTTGGTATCAGAATTACCAATTATCAGGCAAGCATGGGAGTCTATCATCACTGCATTTGGGAGAAGCTATGACCTATTTTAGATAGCTGACCAGAGGATAAGGAAACCTTGGCTACTACTTTGCAATAGGAAGTTTATAGTCTAGCAACTCATCAACGTTATGGATGCAGGAGTTACATTGAGAAGACATGCTTGGCTGAGATCCTGTAACATCCCTGATGACACTAAAACTCAGATAGAACATGTTCCTTTGATGGGAACAGTTGGTTAATACTAAAATGGATGAGCTTATGGATAACCTTTACAAGAAGTGTACAACAGCTATGCACATGGGGATTACCCCGCAATTACATCAACATTCCTCCAGACAGTTTTGTCAACCATGGTATATGTCCTAGACGTATACAAAGTACAAATCACCCTCTGAACGGTCTCAGTCCTCCTGCCAATTGACTCCACAATATTTCAGGAACAATCAACAGTCAAGATACTAGTTGCCTGGCCAAAACAAAAAGCAAGAGAAAAAGTCAAAACATCATATTTGACTTCATTACTTTGGAGACAGACAGTTCGTATATTTACCTCTCTCCCCCCTGCTTTTTTCCCCCTTCTTCGGCTACCCAGCTAGCTCCCCTTATCAACACTTGGTGCACCATCACCACAGATATTTGGGTACTTTCTATAATTCATTTCCAACACTTCCACCTACAGGACATCTTCAATCCACTCTCCTATCTGATGTCTTAAGAGACAAAATAACAATGTTACTTCAGAAAATTGTGGTTCATTATGTACCACCAGCAGACATTTCAGACAGGACTATTCTCACTACTTCACAGTCCTGCCCTTTGGCCTAGCAAAAACACTCAGAGTTTTCACAAAGTGCATGGCAAAGATTGCTACCTTTCTTCACTTAAGAGGCATCATAGTTTTCCTCTATATAGGTGATTAATTATTGGTAACTACCTCAAAACAAATTATCCATGATAAAGTGCAGTTTACTCTTCAAGTCAGCATCTCAAAGTCCTAGTTGGTTATGACCAGAAGGATCCAGTACATTGGGGGAGTGCTGGAATCAGACATAGGCAGAGCATTCCTTCCACACAACAAATTCAAAAAGATAACTCTTCTAGATGCACCATTACAGCACAGAATGACTGTTACCACTCACATGGCCCAGCAACTGCTAGGTCTTATGGCATCTATTATGACTAAACATGGGAGCTTTGTATTCGTCTCCTGGGGAGATGAAGCCTGCCAGCACAGGTGTCCCGGCAGTCCTCCTCTGCCCTCCAAAGCCAGCCCGGTCCACTTACTGGGCTCCTTGGCACACGTGCAACTGGCGGCAGTGACATCACGCCAGTCATGGACATAGTCCCACTGGCACTTCCCCTCTTCTCCCCTCAGCCGACCAATCAGCAGCTGAGCAGGGAGACTCATCTTCCCACCTCCTCTCTGGAGTGGTCAGCTGCAGGGAGAGGCAGGGCAGCATCAGCAGGACTATGTCCGTGACTGACACAATGTTGTTGCCACCAGGTGTGTGAGTGGTTGTCTGTGAATTCACACATCCTTCTCTATCTGTCACTCAGCTTCTTTTCTGGGCAGCAGGTGGAGGAGAACTGAGGGAGAACTATTAAGATGTGTTTGGTCATGTGTGGTAGTGCTGGAGAAGGGGAAGGCTTCTTCTGAAGCTCTGGAAGGTTCTGAAGCTGGCTTCTGCACAGGCACAAAACCCATATGTGTAAATTCACAGATCACCACTCAAAGAACCTCAGTTACATGTAAGCAACTTGTCCTTCTTTCCCTTGCCTAAATTAGTTTACTATGGGAATATTCAAATTCCAAGTGTAGAACAAAGTAACGTCTTAGATCCAAAGTGTTTCTTAAAATCATGAAGGGCTTCTACTAGCCTGCTGGAACAAAAGATGGAACAAAATGGAATTGTGTGGAATGGAGGCTTCTTAATAAAGATTGATGCCAAAAAATAGTGGGATGCAATGAGCAAACATCAGAACAATATTTTAGACCTCAAACCCCAAAATATTATTCTTCCATTAGCCCTTTATTGCCCCAAAACACACTGGAATGAAACACAGTGGCTTGGATTGGCAACTTCCTTCCAAGTAGGATAATCAAACCACATTTGTGAGTAGATGAGACAGATGCAGCAAGCCACAAATCATCCTCAAGAACAGAGTTCCTGTACCCGTTCCAGGCAGAAAACAGATATTGCAAATAAATAAATAAATAAATAAACAAACAAACAAACAAATAAATAAATAAATAAATAAATAAATAAATAAATAAATAAATAAATAAATTTTAAAAAATAAATAAATCCCAGGACAATGTCTTCTAAATAGGACAGCTCTATGAAATTCACCAGTTTCATATTACTGGAGTGAAACGGTGCAATCAGACCACAGTTGCCCTCAGGAACAATATTACAGTACCTGTTCCTGGCAGAAAATCAATATTGTTCTGGAACTGACTTCCAAGTGGGACAGTCCAGCAAAGTTCATCTCTCCCATATGACTAGAAGGGACTGATGCAACAAGCCTGACAAAGTGTTGGATGAGCTGTCCTAGGTAAACTGGCCCCAGATCCTACAGGACTTCATTCAGCTGCCTACACATTTATGAGTAGGTGGAGAGCCATCACTGGTCCTTCCAAGGAACTGTTCCAGCCTCCAGTCCTGTTAGGCCTCTCAGCACTCCTAGTCCTACCCCACAAGCTGCCTTCCAGCCAAAGAATGCATAAAGCCATACAGCCTCTGGACTGGTTGCCAGGAGAATAGAGCAGCATCAACAAGCCATATATGCCTGTTTTGTGGCATAGTGGGCCATTATGCCGTGAACTTCCTGTCCAAGAGAAGCCAAGCTACACTAGGACACAACTCATCCAGCCCTAGATGGTTCCTAGGATTGTGGTGGAGGAGTCAGTGTATACTGCAGGCCCTGATGGGCCCTCTCATTAATGCTTGCTCATGGCTGTGACTTGGATTCAAGGCCTCTGGCTTTGAGTCCAGTCACCCTGGAGGCTGAGCTCCTAAGCTTGGAAGTCCAGGGACATGCTGAACCACTCTGCTTTTACCTGGCCTCCTTATCCCATTTCCTGCTGGTCTTGGGAATGACCTGGCTTACCTTGCAAGATCTGCACATCTCCTGGTTCTTGGGAAATTAATATTTTTGTCAGATTACTGCCATGAACTTTGCTGACCCGAACAAACATTCAGTCTTGCCACTCAAGACTTTCTGTCCATCGTCTTCTCCCCAAGAGCTTTGAAATGCACTCAGGCAAGACTGAAGCCATCGTGTCCTGGCACCCACCCCAGAATATGAACAGTATCCAGTGATTTTTTTTTGTATTATTATTATTTTTTGAGCTTTGCCAACTATTGCCATCAATTCATCTTGGATTTTGCTGGTCCAACCCAAAATATTCCATGGCTATGAGCTATTCAGGTGGGGCATGGCAGCTCAGCATGTCTTCAAAAGCAGGAAAATCTGCTTATCTTCCAGCCTGTCCTGCAGCACCTGGACTGTCACACCCATGGAGACAGACCCCTCCAAGATGGCAGTGAAGGCTGTGCTTCTCCAAGCCAGGAAGCTCTCTCCTACCCAGTGCACACTCCTCCCAAAAATTTGTACCCTAGCAGAATGCAACACTATCTGTGTCAAAGAGCTCTTGGTCGTCAAAGCAGCTTTCAAGATGTTGTAGCACCTGTTGGAAGGAGCCACTTGCCCAATTGAGGTCGGCACAGACCACTGCAGTCTTGAATGCATCCAGTGGCCAATGTTATGGTCTTTGTTATTCCAATGGTTTAATTTTAAAGTGACCTATGTCCCCCGGCGAAGAAATGCAAAACCAAACCATGTCGATCTTGGATTGACACCTAGCTGATGGGTGGAGGAGTGATACCAGCTGGAGAAAAAGCAGTTCCCATGAGAAGCACACCTGTGTTGTCTCAAAATGAAGCTGGCCAATGTCTGTTTGATCAGCCTAGCAGAAGAGTTTAATTGCCAATTAGCTTCAGGTAGCTTTTTCAATTGGGGAGTGTGCAACTAGTATTCTAGAAGGAATCTGGATTTGGATTGGCTGTCATTGTTGCTAAGGGTTAAAAAGTATAAAGCAGATCAATGCAATGCTAAAATAGGCCTTATGTTTTTGGATGTTAGCCCATCCTGATGTCATTGAGAAATGCACATTATACAAGCTCGGAAGTCTGTCTATTGTTACTTGGAGGTCCCTGTGTAAAAATAGAGTAGGCTAATTAGCTTTGTTTTTTTTTTCTGTGGTGTGGTTTATTTCCAAACTCTTCTGTGTCTTTGGCTTATTTTTTTCTAAAATTATTTTTCCCTTTTTCTTATCCTTTTAATAACATAAAATCATCTCCACATTTGGGGTGTTTATTGTCAGCGTTGGGGGACAGAGGTGCTTCTGAATCCATTCTTGATACCTTGATCAACTACAGAGTTCAGTGATTAAGTGTTCTACCTGGTGTTTAGCTCAAGGTTACTGTGCTTGCTAGTCTGCAAGAGTGTCAGGTGAGCAAGACAGGGATGTGCACTGGAGGGAAAGCAATTGACAGAAGACTCAGGGCTTCAAGTGCTTAGCCTCAGACAGAATCAGATTCCTTGGGGGTGACAAAAGTTTGTTACATCCCAGTTTGTTACTCCCAGAACCAGCAGTCCAGTATCTTGTCCAGGAAATCCATTTATGTTTCTTTGAAGGACGGAACTGTTCACCACATGGCGATCTACCCTCTCCCTGGTCAAAGTGAATAGATACCACTATGCTAGTCAAACCCAGAGTATGGGAGGTAACATTTGTAATCAGATTCTGCTCCAGCCATTCTTGCATGTGTTGGCTTGAAGTCCTGGCTGTTGGTTTGGACTCTGGTTGACTTTCTCCTTTTTGTTCTGCCTTGACCATCTTAAGATTCGTATGTACACAATTTGCAGATTGACTACTGGCTTTGGCTCTGATTCTACTCCTGCACATACTTTGAAACTCAGCTCTGACTATTTGATGTCTTACCTGGCCTGACACCCTCTCACTCCTGTCTGTAGACACTTGCTGCCTCTGCTGATGTTACTGTCTCACATTGGCAGTGGAAGTCCTGTACCACTGAATGAAACAATATGAAATTGTACATTTCAGGAACTTAGTTGTAGGTACATACGTGGCTGACTTTTTTCAAAAGATAAATTTAAAAAACCCTGATCTACAGTGATAACCTATGATATTAAACGTGTCCCCCTTCCTTTCTTCCAAGAGTAAAAAGCTTCCTCATTCTCATGGGAAAAGAGCAAATGGCATCCCTCCAGCTAGATAGCCCTAAGTAAGAATCATGGAGCTAAATACAAGGGATGCAATGTATGGCAGACACACCATGTTTCTCTTGTTATGTCTCTTCTTTCCAGTCCAGCTTTTTAGTTTCTTTTGTCCAGGAAAAGTGTTTATTTAGGACAGCTAGTTAGGGGATACCAGGTTAGGCAGAAAAGTGAGTTTTCTCTCCTCTCTCTTTATGGGATTAAGAAGTGTTTCTCTTTGTTTGGCATCTTGCATTGCTTTAAGGTTTTGGTCTTCCAGATTGGGTATTGTATTATAGATCCTGTGTACTAGTCTGGATAAAGGAATGGATAACTTTAGATAATGATAGACTACTCAAGCTGGAAGGACATGATTTACAGTTAGGTTGGCATGCTTTTCTATGGTACAAAAAAGATAAAGAGCAGAAAAGTTTCAACTCGCATATAAGAAGAGCCCTACTAGGGACTTGGAAAAAGATCATTCAGCAGATTTACCAAAAAACACCAGGCTGGGTATCACCTATAGAGGCATTTACACAACCTAACCTCATGACAGAAGCGAAACTTTTAAGATATCGAGATTTATTTTAAAAAGGATTGTGAGTTAAGGTCTAAAGAAGAGTTAGAGACACAAAACATATATCTAGACTGGTGGTCCAGAGCACAAGTGGAATCTAGGTATAGAAAAGATAAAATAGAGGGTTTTTACCCAGAACAAATGATATTCGATAAACTTCTGCTGGGCTCAAATGATAAAGTAATTAAGAAAATGTATGATTATTTGCTAGAAATTAAAATGCAAGATGAGATGGTCAAAGAATGTATGATTAGGTGGGCACAAAATATAGGACATCATATTGATATTGATCAATGGTTGCAAATATGGAAAAATAACATAAAGCTCACAAAATCGGTAAATTTCAAGGAGAACATATATAAGATGTTTTATAGGTGGCATATGACTCCGGAAAAACTGTCAAAGATTTATACAGAGGTGTCAAATGTTTGTTGGAAGTGTGAAGCACAGGAGGGCTTTTACCATATGTGGTGGACTTGTAGAGTAGTGAAACAGTATTGGATAGCAGTACATACTCTGTTACAAAAAATATTGCTTTGTAATGTTCCACTAACCCCAGAATTGTTTTTACTGAGCATTATACCAGATAATATAGGTAAGACAAAGAGTTACCTAGTTATATATATAGTCACTGCAGCCAGAATTCTTTATGCAAAGAATTGGAAGAAATCGGAGATACCGAAACAAGAGGAACTCATTGAGAAGATATGGGAAGCGGCAGAAATGGATATTCTATCAGAAGTGTTGAAAGACTGTCCAATACAAAAGGCAACTGAACGATGGGATTTATTATACAAATGGCTTGAGTCCCCAGATAGTGCTTGAGTAACATAGATTTAAACTAAGATGTAACTGTAAGTTGAAACCTGGAGGGCAATTAAATTGTAGAAAGGCGGAAAGTCGACTTGATATCGCAACATGAACAGATTGGATGACTGTATATTCTGTGTTCTCCTACCCCCCATTTTTTCCCCATATCCCCTTCTACCTTCTGTATCCCTTACCTTATCCCTAGTTGTTAAAAAATAAATTAAAAAAAAAGAAGTGTTTCTCTCCCTGCTTTTCTGTTTTCAAGAAAGGCAATAGGGAGTGAACAGAAGAAAGGGATAAAAGGAGGGCCAACTGTGGGCTTCTTGCAAATATTGACAACTCTTACGTAAGCCCCTGAGGAATATGAAGCTCAGTGCAAACTGTTCCTTCTTCCTGGACTATTCTTGCCCTTCCTCCTCGTAGAGGCATTGGGATAGCTTGGTAAGCCTCTCTGAGATCCTGTGATCTAGGGCAGGCTATAAATGCTTTAAATAAAATAAATAAATTTATTTATCATACTAAGCCTGATCTGTCAGTAGAAGCTAAAACGACTAAACTGAAGCAATTGTACTTTTGACATGTCATGAGAAAACAAGTCTCACTGGACAGAGACAATAGTACTAGGGAAAGTGGAAGGCAATAGGAAAAAAGCAAGACTGAACATGAGCTGGTTTGACTTAGCAAAGAAAGTCATTATCTTTAGTTTGCAACATCTGAGGGGGGCTGTTAGGGAGTGGATGTTTCAGAGGTAATTAATACAGAGGCATGCCTTAAGTTGACAGCACTTAACAACAAACGGATGAGGCTACAGGCTTCAGGAAGCTACAGTTGCATGCCGATTAATACAGACATAAACAGCCAATAGCGCAAATGAATGAACAATTTGATTTTAAATCCTGTATCACTGTGTCCAGTTAGGACTCTGTAAGAAAAAATATATATATTTGTTAGTTTTATCTGGGAATTTGCTCATTTGGAAGAGGATTGTGGGTCTGTCAGTATTCTTTCTTGTCTTCTTTAGAAACTGGTATCTTGCTTGCATCTATCGGCAGTGCAGGTAGTATAGACCAATTTATGCATCTGACAAGCAGCCTGCTCACAGAGTGCAGACTGTACAGAACACTGCAGTTGCTGCTGATCCTCCCCCTTCCCACCCATTTGGAAGGACAGACACAATCTTATAGCGTGCCCAGTCATTATCTTGTAGTGTTCCACACATGATGCAGTAATGGCACATATAAAAGACTATGGGAGGTATCCCAGGAAAGCACAAGTGCTCTTTCTCCCAGGATATCTGCATGCTTTACAGGTGGAAGCCAAAAGTATTGATTCAACAATCAACTGTAGATACATGGATCCACAAAGTGCAAGGAAATAGCGAAACACTTAGCATGTCTGTTTTTGGCATTTGAAAGCTACTTTGAGGATGAATTTATGGAGATTCAAAGTGCGGCTTTGTGGATCAGCTCTCTGTCAGCATGTAGACTTCTGAGAATAAGAAAGGTGCTCTGCTTTTGTTCAGTTGGTTTCTCAATCTTGCACCTGACAGAGTGTTGAAGGAGCCAGTAGCCGAGACATGCATGAAAGTCATGTGGTGAGCTTGTCGTGTGTCTGTATGCTATAACAAAAATATGCCTCCTCATTTCATTCAAAAGTATGCCGCTCTGTGCTTCAAGCTACTTACCACTTCTAGAGTCTGTTTAGGACATTTTTCTGTTTAGAAAAGTTAGAAAAACAATTTTCTCAAAAAAAAAATTAGGGTTTACATAAACAAAGATCCAATTCCTGTGACACAATTGCAGAAGCTATACTGTGCAAGATTTCTGCTCTGCTGTTTCATCTCTTCTTATTTAGTCAACCTCATGGCAACATTACAGAACCATATAAGAAACAAATAATAAATGCACCTTCGGTCCTCACCACCACTTTGAATTGCCAATGGGATTCCCAATTCTTGCGCTTCACAGAGCCATCATTGAGACAGTTTTATGTGTAACACTCATACATTTGTCTATGGGATTTAAGTTGCTAGATTAATTCAGTATGTGCAAAAAGAACATCAGGTTTTTTTATTCAGTAACATCACCACTGCCCACTGTGTTTCAGTCTGCTTGCAAAAGATAGTTGTGTTAGTTTATGCTAACAGTCAAACATGCAGGCCTAAATCCAGTTGCTAGTCTCTATTTGGATTAGACCCATTGATGTAAGATTTATGTAATCCCATTGGTTCAGTGGACCTCCTCTAGTTGGAACTACCAGATGGGAAGATGAGTCTTCACTGTTCATTCTTAGAGCATGTAAAAATATAGTTGCAACAGTTGTCACCTGAGTATAGGATTTGAATTCTAGGACTATACAGACAAAACAGCTCTGTAATGCCCACCTCTTCCCTTCTTCTTCTTCTTTTTTATTTCTTCATTTAGCTCAACGAATCAGCTAAACAGCTTATTGAGATGGACAAGACCAATCTAGCTGCTGGATCTGGCAGTGATGTCCCTTTGCCAGCTGACATTAACCTGGCAATAAACACGGCCCAGTGCTGTACATTGAACAGTGCCGGAGCAGTCAGTGCCATTCAGCGGCATATTGACGGCAAGAAGAATGCCAAGAAGCGCCACTCCTTCACTGCTCTCAGTATGACACACAAATCCTCTCAGGCTATGAATAACAGGCATTCCATGGAGATTAGTGCCCCTGTCCTGATCAGCTCA
Source organism: Intellagama lesueurii (assembly GCA_037013535.1). NCBI lineage: Eukaryota > Metazoa > Chordata > Lepidosauria > Squamata > Agamidae > Intellagama > Intellagama lesueurii. The sequence goes on from JBAJHW010000003.1 coordinate 99,531,173, forward strand.
AGTGACCCCCGTGCTGCTGCCAGAATTGGAGATGTGACTCATCTCTCATCCAGCGCTCCAGTACAGGTAAATGATGGATAAATTAACCACAATGCTTTGCTGTGGAAGGGAGAGATTAGCTGAAGATAGTCCTGTTCAGTGAGGGCTGTGACGCCTCCGCCTCAGACAGCAGTTTTGGGGCATCACAAAGGGGCAGCAAATTCTTGGTCCTTTAACGTGTTACTGTTATATTTTATTACAAAAGAGGGGGAGTGCTGCTTCTGAGATTTGCTGTCTCTTACCCAAAAAGAACTTGACAGGCTTTAGGTGTTAATGCACCTTTAATTAGATGAATGAGAAGGACCATGTCTGCTTCCCCCTCAGGTGGCTAATTGTCCTGGGCTTGCGCTCCTGATGGGCTTATCTATTAGATCACAATCATATAAGCAGCTCTGTGTTGTATCACTCAAATTCCCAAGAGATGGTCCTTTTAGTGATGATCAGATGGAGCAGAACAAAGGCAGACATGTTTGGGTGAATGTCCTGCCCAATTGACTTGCATCTTAGACATAGGGACAGAGATTCTCTTTTGTTTTGTTTTGTATGATGATACTCTGTAGGGAGCATCTCACTCCTTGGCAATATGTTCCTGTTCTGCTGTGAACTATTTTTAAGAGTTTTGTTTTAATTTATTGTCATTTTTGCTGAAAGGTTTCTTTCATAAGCTTTTATTCTAAAGATGTTCAGTGATGCTGTAATGTTGCTGTAGTCTAGCAGTAGTTATTTGCTAAAAGCCTCTTTAAATAAATACAATTAAGTACCAACAAATTGCTCTCTGTGTGGGGCTCTGTTTTGAATTTTAGCCAATACAAAAACCAGCTGCTTTTGTTGTGAAGGCTAGATATTGTGGAGGCTTGATATTGGGAGCATCTTTCACTCATTCTTTGCCAGTTACATGAGTTATTATTCATTTCCAGGCTCAATGGTCTGGGGCCAGGTTATGCTTTTTAAATGTACTTCTTACATTATTATAGATGAATACACCATACATCACATCACATAAAGCAGAGGAACAGTTGAGCAACTGACATGGGGGGGGGGGGACCATGAGGGTGAAAAACACCACCTCCCAATCATCAAATCTGCCCGAAGAACTATGGTACAAAAAGAACACACACCCCTCTTTGCTGTACATTAGAGACAAACAAATCACAACATCTGTCAAAATCTACTTTAAAGTGTCCACACATATTGTTCATTATCAACCCACCATGCCATTCCAAGCAGCATCATGCATGCTTGGCGGCGCCAAAGCTCTACCGCCATGGAGCAGATTATTGAAAGGCCACCTGCATCCATATGAACTCACCTGAGATTCACCTTTGAGGCCTGTCCCTGTAACCTGGTGCTAAGAACCTGAACATTTGTGGGTAGCAAGGACAGGGCGTTTTGGGGGATGCCCTGCACCCTTTGGAATTACATATGCTTGGAACTATATATTTTTTAGAAACATTTTTATTATGTTCATTTTTTAAATTATAATTCTAAGTTATTTAGTTAGTTTGGTTAATTTACTGATTTCATCCTAATATTGTGTTTGATCTATTTCCAGTATTTATTAATTGATATATTTTATATATTCATTGTTGTAAGCTGCCTTGTGAGGGATATATCCTAAAGTGGGATAGAAGTACCTAAATAGGTATGGGTGAGGATGTGTATAAGCGGAGAAATGTGGGTGTCGGTAAAGGGCAACTCTTCTGTCACCCTGTATAGCTTCTAGCCTGACACTAAAGCTAAAATATGGCCATCAACACAAGACCAAACACTTTACTGAGACCCTTTAAAAGATGCTTATGCTGCAGTCCTGTACTGAGTATACATACCTGTGATTTCATTGTTCATGCACACTTGTAAGTACTGTAGTTCCCTTGTGTAGCCTGAAGTTTGGTCATTGGCCACTTATCCATTAGACACAATCTCTATCCTGGCTTGTTTGCTTATCAAGCCATTGGGTATCTTATAGTAACTGTGATCTTAAACACAATCATACAAAGGGTATGCAGTGAAGGGTTAAGCTTCTGCCAACTCATGCATTTGAAAGATCAGCTGCACTTTTGCCCAAGCTGAATCTGCCAGGAATTATTTTTTTTGAAACCTTGCATGCCCTGCCCTTCATACATTACTGTTTTCAAAGTGCAGATTGGAAACCTCACTTTTATGGCATATTAATAACACTGTTGACCTGCGGATCCCATTCAATATTGTGTGGCCCTGAATCCTACTTATGGGGATGAGCATAGAGGCTACAATCCAGTGACACATTTTTATATTCCGCGTAGGACTTACCTTGGCCAAAACTGACTTAGAATGTTTATATGCATGAGCACCCACCCACCTCTGGTCTAGTTAGGAGGGCTTTATGAGAAGCCAGGACTTCGTATGAGTCACACTGCCTGATAGCTCTGTCTCAGCTCCTCTTGCAAATGAGCTACTCGTAAACAAATAAATTACAGATAAAGCCTGTTGTCCAGACTGGGAACTCTGGCTTGTTTCTCTCAAACAAGCCCAAGTCATATCCTATCGTTCTTGGCTTGTCCGGGAAGAGTTCAGCCAGAACATTTTAAAAAACACATGTGCAGAGTTTATGTTGCCCCCTTTCTTGCAGGAGGAGCTAAGCAGGAGCAGTTCAGGCATACTGCTCATAAACAGTAAGTCCTGAGTCTCAGGAGCCCCAGCTTATCCCCACATCTGGACCAGGACTGGTCTGCAAAATGTTTTTACAGCTTCTCTGAATTTAAAATGCATGTTGTCTCATAGAAAAATATATTGGAAAGTGAGACGGATAAAAATAAAACTCTCCTGAAGGAGCAAAATTAGGTTGACACAAACAGTGGCTGTTTTTTTCTGTGCAGTCATACATACTCAGGTATATGAAGTTATTTTATATGGACATACAAAGGCAGGGTGTTAGTCATTTTGCAAAGGTGATTGCATAGAAAAGGCACTCATGTTCTTCCAATGTAATAGTCATGTACACAGCCACATGTAGAAGAATAATCAGCATTTGTGAACTGGGCTTTAGCCTGCACAGTTGTCTATATTGCAAAGGGGTTAAGAGCCACAATTCTCTTAGTGATCTTCTTCTAGAGAATTATAAGAACCATGGAGCTGCTCTGAAATCATCTTCTCTAACAGTATAGGAATTATTTCTTCTATCAAGGTCCCATGCTGTTGTAGTTGCATGTGAACATTGGAGTCGTGTGGATAGACAAATGGTCCCATGCAGCTCCTGTTTTCACACATATATAGCAATAGGATAGAAATGACCATAGACTGGAAGTAACAACTATGCTGGAAGAGTACGTAAATTGCATCTTCCTTGCTAAGAGTATAGTTAGCTGAAATAGTGCATAATGTTATGTTTACAGCAGGGAAAGGCAGAAGGACCCAAATGAATTCTGCAAAAGTGGATGATGATGGACTATAGTCAGAATGGTGGCTAATGTGAGATCTGAACCTGCAAAATTGTCAATATATTGAAAAATGCATTTGGTCTATGTTCACTATGCTCGGTAAGCATTGATGAAATGGGATCAAGTACAGAGAAGCACTGTAGGATATTTTTCAAATAAAATTGTTATCATCTGTTACACATCTCTTTAGGCTCCTTTTGGAAATGTTGAAGCTGGCCCTTAGAAATAAAATGTTTTACGAATATGTAAAGAAAATGAAATAGAGCATTCTCATGTATGCTAAATATGCACAGTGATCTATACAATAGTCTACCTAAATTAAAATAATTGTCTTGTCAGTTTGTTTCCTCTGTACAAATTTCTAAAGTTTACAGATTCGGGATTAAAGAGAACAGATTTCATTACTTTATTATAAAACCATGTGAGTGTTATTATTTTTAAAAATATATTTTTATGAGTAGAAAATATTATTCACTATTACTTAGAGTTGCTCTACACCTTTAATGTTACTTGCATCCCAGTACTGCTTACCCACAAATTTGCCCTTGGTTTCAAAGAGAATAACTAGTAGAGTGAAGAAGACTATACACACATACTTCTTTTTGTATTCAAAAACCATGTACTTTTATATCCATCTTATAAAAATGAACTTTAAAACCATACCCTGTTTCCCCAAAAATAAGACAGGGTCTTATATTAATTTTTGCTCCAAAAAAAAACACATTAGGGCTTATTTTCAGGGAATGTTTTATTTTTTTCATGTACAACAATCTACATTTATGCAAATACGGTCATGTCATCTTCTTCTGGTTGCTGCACAATGGTGGAGGGCGGGGTTTCACTTAAGTGGGGCTTATTTTTGGGGTAGGGCTTATATTACGAGCATCCTGAAAAATCACACTAGGGCTTATTTTCAGGTTAGGTCTTATTTTCGGAGAAACGGTATTTAGTACTGCAGTACTAGTACAGTAGAAAAACTGTATATAAAATCTCACAAAGAATCAGCATTTAGACATCCTGCTGTTCTTATTATCCAAGACAACTGTTTATTTTTCAGAAGTCAAACAATCTTGGCTATTTCTAGGGACACAATAATAAACATATAGATCTCTATTATTGGGTTACAATAATTGAGTAGTACCTTTAAAAGCTGGGCAATAACCTTATCAATAAATGTTACAAATAAGATGAGCTGTCTCGTTCTCCAGAACTCTTTTTAGGCAAAGATGGCATAAAACTTGGGGTTAAGGAGAATAGTTCAACAACTGGGTCAGATTGAAGCAGTCCTTGACTCATGAAGCCAGACTGCCAACAAAGAAAAACAGATCCCACGTGTGACCCAGGCAACAAAGATATCAGTTGGCAGCTCCTCTCACCTCTGCTGGCTTGCTTCCCTCCTCTACACATCTCCCAACTGCATTAGGTGAAGCAACACAGGCCTATTTTTTAGGCTTGCAGCAGAAAAATACGGATCCGTACCTTTTTCTTTATTTCAGCAAAGCAGGAGACTGCATGTTGGTACCACAATAGGCTTACAAGTCAGTTACAGCCAAGTTGATGATCATACCTGGTGATCAGTGAGGTTTGTTGTCATGGGAAAAACTCTTCATCTGGAAATAGCAGGTAATCATGGTGTTTTCAGAAGCAATTTTTTTTTTAAAACCATGTTACCATTCATAGCAACTAAGTCTACAGTTCGGCAGTACCTTCATTGCTTTGAATCGGTTGGTTTGACATTTTTGAATGCATTTGATAATGAGTGGTGGTCTTAAGGCTTTTCATTGCCTAGAAAGCTTGGAAGTAATAAAGCAATGGATTCTGACCACAGTGCGGAAATGATAGAATACAAGCATGGCTTTTGGTGGAATAATGCAGCAGCTGGCAGGGAAAAGATTTAGGGGTTGATGTATTCCTTGTGGAGGGGGGTTGAGGGAACAAGTATTGTCTTGTCCATTATTTCATGAGAATTTGCATCCAGCACATTTGATGTCTGCTACTGAGTGTATCCATAAAATGTAAAAAATGACTTTCTAAATTGTGGCTGTTTATCACACCGAGTGTTCTTACGAGCTAGTTAAATTGATTTGTATTGAGAAGGTAGGATGACTGCAGACCCATGATAACACTGAGCCTGAGTGAGCTGAGCAGTGAAGCTGTCTGCTAGTGAACTGCCCTTTACAGCTGAGGAGGTCCCAGTTGGCTCACTAATCTTGCCTAGGCCTCAGATGGCTCATCTTCTTTCCATTTACACCCCTTATGAATTATTCTTCAGTGCTATTTGAAAAGGTCAGAGGTCAGCCTACTCTAAATCCCCAGGTCTTCCTGACCAAAGAGGCCTCTCATAAATAATGAAGTGTGGCTGTCTGAACCCCACTATACAAATCTGAACAGAGGGAAAAGAAGGCAAGAACACGGTGTTTATGTGTCTCAAATACATTTTAATCTTGAGCAAGGAGTCAGTTTGCTCACACTAAGACCTAATACACAATTTCCAACTATAGTGTAGACATTTTGAAGAAAACAACAAGCAACCTCTGTGCAGGGTCATCTGCCCTCAAGCAACACAGCAACACAAAATAAAGCCAACCCAACTAAACAGGGTTTTCTTATATAAGGGAAAACAGAGCACGAAGGTCTGACTCTTTCTCAAGAGAAAACAAGAAGTCTGTAAAATATGCAAACTGTAGTAGCTCATTGGGAGATGGAGATCAGAAGCGTATGGATTATATTTAATAAAAAAAGAAGTCAAACACACAAGTTTCAGCTTTACATCTGTGGATGGGAGACAAACAATTCAAGTCCCTTCTGGTTTGTGATTTGGACAGAAGTGGTATTCTGTACAGAGACCATTCTGTCTTTGGCTCCAAAGAAATGTTGTTTTTATACATAATGGTAGTTGCATTCAAAATGTATCACATGAGTTCATGAGTTTAAAATTCTTTCTACATCAAATTCAGCCAACTCCCTCAGCCAGAATGTAGGTTTAAGACAAAGTAACCAACTTGAAGCAAAGCACCAGGATTATAAATACTCTTATTAGCAATAGACATGGGTTTACAAATACTTGGAACGTGCCAGAGGCTACGGATTTTCCCTCAGGCATGTTATATTCCTCCATGCTTTTTACGCATGTACAGCTGGGTAATTTCTAGTCACCTTCATTGATACATACATAAAGAGCAGGGTTGAGGAGTATGTTCCCCCTCCAGATGTAGCTCGACTGTAACTCCCATGATCTCTGACTATAATTGGACTATTAATCTGAATTTGCTTTACATACAGTGCCTAACCCATTCTGTCTCACAAGGCCTAAATCTTTTCAGTGCATGAAGATTTGAAATCCTAAAATCCATATTAGTACTGGGAAATAGAGTTCTCCAATATGAGGGCTAGTAATTGGCCTGTTGCATTATGAACATAGGTGTCTAGTAGATATGTCTGACAAATTGCCAAACCTCCAGGTAGCATACAGTTGCTTTGCTTTGCTTTGCTTGTAGGAGTCGCATGGCATTACAGCAACTTCAATGGCATGGGGAACTAGACACTGGAAATGAGTTGTTGTTGTTGTTGTTGTTGTTTAGTTGTTAAGTCGTGTCCGACTCTTCGTGACCCCATGGACCAGAGCACACCAGGCCCTCCTGTCTTCCACTGCCTCCCGGATTTGGGTCAAATTCATGTTGGTAGCTTCGATGACACTGTCCATCCATCTCTTCCTCTGTCGTCCCCTTCTCCTCTTGCCTTCACACTTTCCCAACATCAGGGTCTTTTCCAGGGAGTCTTCTCTTCTCATGAGATGGCCACAGTATTGGAGCCTCAGCTTCAGGATCTGTCCTTCCAGTGAGCACTCAGGATTGATTTCTTTCAAAATGGATAGGTTTGTTCTCCTTGCAGTCCAGGGGACTCTCAAGAGTCTCCTCCAGCACCACAATTGAAAAGCATCATTTCTTCGGCGGTCAGCCTTCTTTATGGTCCAGCTCTCACTATATACTGTATATTGAAGAATATATATATATATTGAAGAAAACAACAAGCAACCTATATATCAGGGATAGGTAACCTGTGGTTGTTCAAGCGATACTGGACTGCAATTCCTATTAGACCTACTGTAGGTAGCATAGCAATTTGCAATTATGGGATTATGGAATTTGTAATCCAGCAATATGTGGAAGTTACGAATTGTCTACCCCCATATATTACAAAAACAGTCAGACAGACAGGAGAGGACTGAAGTACTCCCCTTCTCTCAAAAATACAACTCAAGGTAATTAGTGGAACTTAAGTGGATTTCTCAACATAAATACATCATTCTATCCCATGTATACATTTGTGTGAAGAATACTATGTACTCTTCAGCCAGCCAGGGATGCCAGTTGCAGCTTCCATTATTGCATGAGCACATTGCCCATATTTGTAAGAATTGCTTTTGGGTAACTGTACAGTTTGCTATTGAGTAAATATGTAAGAAGTCAGCCTATAAGTTTCTTGCCCATGTCTCATAAAAGTCAACAGGCGGTAGACTACACTATTGTTGTTGTTTAGTCGTTTAGTCATGTCTGACTCTTCGTGACCCCATGGACCAAAGCACACCAGGCCCTTCTGTCTTCCACTGCCTTCCGGAGTTTGGTCAAATTCATGTTGGTAGCTTCGATGACACTGTCCAGCCATCTCGTCCTCTGTCGTCCCCTTCTCCTCTTGCCTTCACACTTTCCCAACATCAGGGTATTTTCCATGGAGTCTTCTCTTCTCATGAGATGGCCAAAGTATTGGAGCCTCAGCTTCAGGATCTGTCCTTCCAGTGAGCACTCAGGGTTGATTTCCTTCAGAATGGATAGGTTTGTTCTCCTTGCAGTCCAGGGGACTCTCAAGAGTCTCCTCCAGCACCACAACTCAAAAGCATCAATTCTTTGGTGGTCAGCCTTCTTTCTGGTCCAGCTCTCACTTCCATACATCGCTACTGGATGTATAGACTACACTATAGGAGATGATTTAAATGCCATGCCTTGGCTCAACTAAGATACCCACCACATGAGTGGAGACAGAAAGATTCAGTTTGGCAACTTCTGCAGTCTAAGTCCTCCCCAGTTGGTCTGCTTCATAGAGAAGATGTTGCTAGGTGTTACTGAGCCATGAAGACATCCCTGTTACACTGCAATAGAAATGTCCCAAATGTCACTTCATCTTCAGACTCCTATGATGCTTTGTGTAGGACAGGATTACAAGGGCTACAATAATTTACAGGCTAGATAAATCTGTAGGAGAGATTGATGTTCATTACCTCCTGCAGTGGACAAGTAGTTGGTGTGTGCCCATCTGTAGGGATAAATTATGTTTATCCCTACATGTAGGTGTGTTTTCAATCTATTGCTCCATTAAAAGAAAAGCTATATTCTGGAACCATTGGATGTTTTACCTCCCACTTTGGTAATTAAAATTGGATGACAACAGTTAATCTTGACTGTAACTCTTTCTTGCCAGTAGCACAACTATTAATTAAGTGCTTCATATTATTTCTAAGAACATCAAGGCCTGAAGTAATTTCATGATCCATTCTTTTACACAGCCAGTGAATCTGATAGAAATGGGTGGCATGAATCTTAAACATCATTCTCCTGCTTTCTAGTTCAGATGTTTCCAACAGATTTTTTAAAAAAGCAAAGTGTTCTGCTTATATACCGCCCCTTAGTGCTTAAAGCACTCTCTGGGCGGTTTACAAGTTAATTATGCAGGCTACACATTCTCCCCCCACCCCAGCAAGCTGGGTACTCATTTTACTGACCTCGGGAGGATGGAAGGCTGAATCAACCTTGAGCCGGCTACCTGGGATTGAACCCCAGATCATGAGCACAGTTTTGGCTGCAGTACAGCAGTTTAACCACCGCGCCATAGTCTCCTCCTTCATTAACTGTATAAACAGAATATCTGTGTGCATACATTTGTTTTCTTTAAAATAAGTTGTAAGTATACAGTCAGTGCCTATCCCTTTCATTCATGCATTTGGAAACAGTACCTTGCAGTGAGATGCTGCTAAATGTACTTTAAAATTAGAATGAGAAGTGTATGAGCAAGGGTTTCATTTTAGATAGCACCTGCTAATAGCAACACCTATAGCAATAATGTTGGATTATATTAAGACTTGACTTAATGTCCTCATTGCACCCAGGCTTCAACAAAAAGTCTATCAAGGAAATTAAAAAGCATTTGAATTGCTTGTTAGCTACGTATTCCTTCAAACAGCATGAAAAACAAAATTAAGGCTGGAAATGGAAGCTGCTACTGGTGTTTAACTTGAACTTTTTATTTATTTATTTATTTATTTATTTATTTATTTATTTATTTATTTATTTATTTATTTATTTATTTATAGATACATATTTCTGATGTTGTATTCTCAGTGGCTCAAAGCAAGTTAATCCCTGTATTTACAATGTGACATGTAGGTATGTAGACATCAGAGGAGCCTAAATGGGAGCAATAGAACCTCTATTAGTAATAGAGGCCTTGCTTTTTAGTTTCCTTGATAGACTTTTTCTTGAAGCCTGGGTGCAATGAAATCATTAAGTAAAGTCCTAATATAATCCAACATTAATGGTATAGTTGTTGCTATTAGCAGGTGCTAATTTTCTTATTCTAATTTTAAAGTACATTTAGCAGCCTCTCGTTGCAAGGTACTGTTTCCAAATGCATGGATGAAAGGAACAGGCACTGATTTCTGAAAAATAGTACAAAACATATCAAAGTGAACATGTACAGTATGTCCAATCTTTTCTCTATGACTCTTTAAAACTATCATGTCTGTGGGTTTCACAGATATAATTTTTGAATGTCATCAGAAAGCATTACTACTAGCAGTGGGAGACCTGGATGGGTTAGGGTATATTACTGTACTTGAGTTGGAAGGAAGCACTGTTCACTTTTGTTTCAATCAACAACAAAAACTGTTGGACACAGCAGTGCCAGATAAGGTAGCAGCACAGCAGCCTTAGAGGTTTTTCTTGCATGAGACTAGACTCCACCCATCTTAGTCCTCTGACCCCTCCCCCAGGATGAATTCCCTTTTAGTTCCCTAGATCACCTTAAAGACAACTGAGGAATACATCTGATCAGCATTTTGATCACTGTCAAAATGTTTAACGGAGGTGGAAGACCTTTTCCACTTCCCTCCTTGTGTTCTCTGGTAAGATTAAGAGACATACAGTGGACAGAATTGAAAGAGGGTCCAGGGGCCAGTGATGTCTTTTGCTGTGGTCCAGCTACAGTGTAGGAGGACGGGCAGGATGAAAGGAGACTATTTATAAGGAAAATATGAAACGGAGGAAGTGGGGCTTGAAGACTTTGGGCAAGGAGATAAAGAGGGGGTGACTAGGGATGTGTGGGGCAGCCAGCAAAAGCTGGAAATTCAGAAGAACAAAGAATTTTGCTTCCTCCCTTCTCCCTGCATCCCCAAATCCTTGCAGTCAAACTCTCATCATAATTATGAACACATTTAAGGGCAGAAACAGATTGTATCAATAGTCCATTGATAGAAGAGGGCAATCCTGAAGGGCTGATTTTGTGTGTCACAGCAAGAGTTCGTCTCATCTCCCAAAATTTGCAAATTGGCTTGCTTTGTGATTGTTCTTCAGGATCTAAGTATGGAATTCCTTTGAAGTGTGATTTCTCAAACGTGAAAAACTGCTTCAGTCACTGCCAACGCTAATCAGGTCCCTCCAAAACTAACATGCTTTTAGCTCAAATGACAGGCTATCTATAATGTTTCTTTGTGCCTGAGGCATGGCAATCTGAGGTAGCTGCTTTTTCTTCTGCTTTGTGTTTATTTGAGCTTACTTGTTTTCGTCTTAAATGCCTGCATTGTAAGAATGGTCACATTTCCCTCACACCACTCTGTTAAATGCTAAATGTGGTGCTCAGCCAAATGCAAGACAAAAATGACATTTGTTCTTCCTCTTTTCTATACATTGGGGTTTCAATTCTATAATCTGATGTTTGCTAACAAAATAGCTGTGCATTGGCAAGCAAAAAGCTATCAACATATTCTTATTACATATTAGTAAAATGTTGTTTTCTATAAGCTATTGATCTTGAAATCGCTGTCCTTCTTGCAAACAGTTCTTTGTTGCTTATTTGTTGTTACCACAAATAATTTTCATTAAATTATGTCAGAGTCTATAAGTACTCAGTGTAGGAAAGCCAAGTACTAAAGAAGTCAATATGCACAGAACATTTTTCTACAAGGTGTTACGTTATAACTATTCGTGCATGATTCTTGGCAGAAGACAACATTAAATGGGGGATGTCTGTGCAAGTGATACAGAGTAGGGAGAGTTCTAGATGTGAATGTGAGTGAGCCTCATCTATATCCTCCCCCAGCCATGACATTCATTGGCTGGCTTTGCTGAATCTTTTGTCCCACGGTGAAGCCTAACTGTAACCTCTGTTGTACAGATATAACTTGGAATCAGATGAGGAAAAAATGTAAATGGATAGCAGAGAGAGCATGTTGTCCCTCCTACTTAAGGTCTTCACAACAAAGGAATCTCACATGGAAATCTGTACTATGGAAAGTCTGATCTGTTATTTATTTGGTTCTCTCTCTTTTTTTCCCCCTGGTGGAAGAATCAGGCACATAAAGATACACCTAGGATACCCGTGTTGCACATTGTACTAGATTCATGGGTAGATGAAAAAAAGCACCTGTGGCATTCACCCTCGAGCCCCTTACTTGACCGTCAAGACTCAGAGCACCCGAAGGCAAACAATCCCCTCTTTTCCACTGCTGCCACCAGGTGATCACTAAATCACCATTACTTCCTTAAGATGAAGCAGGTCCACACTTCAAAGTATATTAAAGATAACGTGTTTATTGATTACAGAAATAGATAGTAATTCATGAATATCTTCTTTAGGTAAATTTAGTATTAAGAACAATCTTCTATTTGATAATACACTCCTAACTATAATCACTCCTCAGATTTCCCCAAACTCCACACCTTATCCACTCTCTCACTCTGACTATCTGACTGATTCCATCTGTCTGACTATCTCCATCTGTCCGACTATCTCCATCTGTCCGACGACTCTCTCAGGCTCCGCCTCTTATACCTTCTCTCTCGGCTCCGCCTCTCAGCAACATGAATATGCATGAACAATTAACATAACCAAACATGAACCATTGACATAATAAAGGGGAACGCTACAGACCTCCCCCCTTAAATATGTTTGTTTGGGAGGGGAAACACGTTTTTCCTCCTAAACAAACAGGCACCCTTGCATTTAACTTTACTTACCATATAACACATTTAACATAACAATTACTATACCTTATACTCTAAACATTTTACTACTATTCAACAATATACTTTACCTTATTATTTACATTTAACATTTTCAACCATACAGAAATCACGATCATGAAACTTTTACATAAATAATTAACTGCGAATTATAGTCCATTTCAGTTTATAATAAAAGTCCTGGTATCATTCGCCTAGCCTCCTGGAAAGCACATCTGTGACAACATTGTGGGCTTTCGAGGCAAGATCTGAGTCTCTGTTGCAAAGGCAAAATTTGCAAAGTCCAAGTCTCTCACTTTTCCATAGTAGTCTGGCACACCGTGGACTGGTCTGGTTGTGGTCATCTCCTTCAGCTGGACACACCTCTGCTGGCACTCAGGAGTCCCTCTGTTCACCACTGGCTCCTTCCTCCGCAACCTTTTCCGTCGACTGGCGGTCATCGGCCACTCGGTTGTCCACAGGATGTCATCTGCTGGTCGTTTTATAGTGACGTCATCTTTAAGTCTGGCTCGGGGCTTCACTTGCTCAGCTAGGGAAAGGGTAGGCAGTTCCCTCTTCTCCTCCTGAACATCTTTAGATGCATCCCTCTTTAAGGCATCAGGATCTTCCTCCTTCTGTATCACATCATTGACATTGTTCAATTTTGTCACTACTTTATAGGGATCCTCCCAAGCTAATTGAAGCTTGTGACCCTTGACTGGCCTAAGCAAAAGAACTTCATCTTCAGGCCCAAAAGTTCTTTCACGGGCTTTCTTGTCATACCAGGTCTTCTGCTTAGTCTGGGCAGCCCTTCTTTTGGTTCGTGTGATCCCCATGTGAGCCCCAAACAAACTACTGTGAGCTTGATTTATGATTTTCTCCCTGTATTTACTAGGGACCACTAATTGCATTCGGGGTTCCCCCTTTCCTCTGTATGGTGTGGCTAATGTTTCCCTATACAAAAGGTCTTTATGCCTGCAAAATCTCTCAGGGCATTCAGGAGACAATTCAATGGGCGTTCTGGCTGCTTCAAAGCAACCCCCCAAGCTAAAGTCTTCCTTCTGCTCCTGGGCAAATTTATTTTTATTGAGACTCTTCAGTAGCATGAGATCAGCTTCAGCACCACTAGTAAGCTGGGTATCCAAGGAAACCTCTCTCTCCAGGCTTCTCTCTGATACTGTATCAATCTCAGCTGCAGAGGGTGAGGTTTGACCCCCCTTTGAGCGAGTAAGTACTAAAGCACTCTTGACATGCTCTATTAAGTCCCAACCAAGTAGAAAAGCTGCTGGTATTTCGTCTGAAATGGCTACCTGCCACTTTCCAGACCAATTCCTATAGCCTATATGAATCTCAGCCACTTTTAACACCACGGTTTCTTTCCCAATCCCTTTTAGGGTCATTGTTCTGCCAGGAATTATGTCATCCTGGGCTATCAGATCAGAATATACTATGGAAATTTGAGACCCTGTGTCTCTTATAGTGATGTATTTCTTTCCTCCCACAACTATCTCTTCACCAGCGTTTCTGAGAAAGTTATTGTCATTTCTAATGTAAAAACACTGTACTACAGGGGCTTCAGGAATATCCTCCTCCTCAAGGTCAGTAGAAGTTGTGGTGGTCTTGGAAACAGGTCTCTGGTTACCGCTTCCCTTAGCCGATTCCACTTGTTTTAAACAATACACTTTTTTTGTTTGATTATCATTCTTCCCTGTATTGGGATTAGGTCGCACACACTGGAATTGTAAATGGCCTGGCTGGCCGCAGTTAAAACATTTATAATTCTTTCTCTCATTCTGAGGTGATTTGGTGAACTTTGACTCAGGGTTTATTGGCCTTGGCGGACTAGGCCTTGGCAATTTAGGTGAAGTACTACCCTGGCCTTCTCTTCCTGTTGTTTTGCTGAGGTAATTTTTATTAAAGGGCTTCTCATAGTTGTCCCAGTTTGGTCTGTTAAATCTTAGCTCTGAGAATCTGGGGTTCCTGTACTCATTAATACAATCTGATTGTTCACCAGCTTCCAGTAAATTTTTAGGATTTTTGTCCCTAACTAAATAACGCAATTCTCCAGGTAATATGGAGTAAAATTGTTCTAACACAATCAAGTTCTTCATTTGTTCTAGAGAAGTGATATCCTCCCTTTCCATCCACTTCTCAAGACATTGCTGCAATTTAGCTCCCAACTGTGAATAAGATTCCTCCTGCTTTTTAGTAAGAGAGCGAAATTTTCGCCTCAGGTGTTCAGCGTTAATACAAAACCTTGAATAAACCATCTTTTTATATGCCTCAAAATCTCTGGCCTTCTTTGGGGCCATCTGTGAATATAACTCAGCCAAATCTCCACTTATTTGAACCCTCAAAACAATCATCCTTTCATCATCTCTGATTTCAAAGTCCCAGCAGGCGCGCTCAAAAGCAATGAGAAAAGATTCGAGACAGTCCCCTCTTTTATATTGGGGAAACTTCTTAAGATCAATGTTTGAGAGAATTCCCCCTCCAACACTGGTGTTATTGTTGAGGTTATTGTTTTGAGCAGAAATATCTAATTGTCTCATCTGTAATTGAAAGTCCATTTCCTTTTGTCGTAATTCCAATTGTCTAGCCTCAGCCTCAGCTTTTTCTCTGATTTCTAGTTGTTTTTGTTCCTGCTCAAAAGCAATTTCTCTGGCCTCTTGCTCAGCTCTGAGCTGTAGTTCCTTAAATTTAAATTCCCGTTCCAGCTTCCATTTTTCAAACTCCTGGGAGCTTAATTCCTTTTGTTCCTCTGAGCCCCCCTCCTCAATTTCCTCCTCCTGTTCCAATTGAGTAAAAGGGTCACCGTTTCCCTCCATTTCTTGAGGTAAAACCTCAGC
The DNA here is from genome assembly GCA_037013535.1 of Intellagama lesueurii. Lineage (NCBI taxonomy): Eukaryota > Metazoa > Chordata > Lepidosauria > Squamata > Agamidae > Intellagama > Intellagama lesueurii. Next base: position 99,546,746 of record JBAJHW010000003.1, read on the forward strand.
CTCAGGACTCCCCCTTTTGGTACGTTTGGGTGGCATTTTTACTTCTGGGATGATTAGTACAGAGTGTTTACTGATTTTAAAAGGACCTGTCTTTCTTCTTTTACTTCCAGTCCCTAAAATGATTCTATTTCAAGCAAAGGCTTTCTCCTCTCTTCCTTCAGATCAGCTCTGACCCCTGGCTTCTGCCTTTTCCCAAGCGCTCTCTAAACTCTTAGAGCCTTGAGCCTTAAGCTAGCCCCCTGGGTCTTCAAATCATTAGGTAAAATACTAGAATTTTCTTTCAGAGTCGTTCCCTAACTTAGACCTCCCCAGATCTGGGTTCAGAAGCCCCCACCACTAAGCTTTTCCCAAAAACTCTAGTGAGGAACCAAACTTCTTAGCTACAGACCTCTGTCTAAAAGGTACCCTTGACTCAAGAAAAATTCTTTTTAAAATCAGGCTTGACAGGATTTTTTCGAGTCCAAACTCAGGCTTCACTGGATTCCTTCGTATCCCACCGCTGCCACCAATTGTGGCGTTCACCCTCGAGCCCCTTACTTGACCGTCAAGACTCAGAGCACCCGAAGGCAAACAATCCCCTCTTTTCCACTGCTGCCACCAGGTGATCATTAAATCACCATTACTTCCTTAAGATGAAGCAGGTCCACACTTCAAAGTATATTAAAGATAACGTGTTTATTGATTACAGAAATAGATAGTAATTCATGAATATCTTCTTTAGGTAAATTTAGTATTAAGAACAATCTTCTATTTGATAATACACTCCTAACTATAATCACTCCTCAGATTTCCCCAAACTCCACACCTTATCCACTCTCTCACTCTGACTATCTGACTGATTCCATCTGTCTGACTATCTCCATCTGTCCGACTATCTCCATCTGTCTGACTCCTCTCTCAGGCTCCGCCTCTTATACCTTCTCTCTCGGCTCCGCCTCTCAGCAACATGAATATGCATGAACAATTAACATAACCAAACATGAACCATTGACATAATAAAGGGGAACGCTACAGCACCCCCATCACAAGGTCATGACCATTGATGCAGACAGTGAAGATAACAGAGCATACACACAGGCAAACCTCCCCCACCCACTGCTGTGATTGGATTGTTCCTGTTTTGGTTTCTTTAGTATCAGGTTGCTTTAGATCCATGTATTTTGCCTTTCCGAATCTTCTTGAGCCCACCTCCTATATCTCTGCTCTTCAGAAGAATGCTGCATACAAAGCCAGATATCCAAAGCTCAGCACTAGAGACAACTGCTTTTACCCCATTGCTCTTTGGCCAGTTCTTAGCACTGGCATCAGCTAAGTAAATGACAGAGAGACATTTTAAGATTAAGAGACGGTGAGCTGGAACGAAGCATTAAAACTTTGTCACACTTCACAGCTTATGAAATGCAGTTCTACTCATGGATTTGAAAAATCCCACAAGATTTGATAAAGCAGAGGAAGGATTTATAAATATATTTAATACCAAGTCCCTGAATAACTGAATAAGAGAATCCATCACTTTCAAGTGAGCATAAGATCTAGGAAACTTTTGTAAAAGGGCCAAATTCTACGTACTGGTGGTAGAATGAATTCAGAGGAAGGGAGGGAAGGAGGACAGGCTTTATTAAGCAGTATCAAACAGACTCATCATGGAGGTCTTCAGCAGCTATAACCTGTAGAAGAATTTACACCTTCTTTCCAGAAAAAAGAACTGTTTCTGTGTAAGTTCCGTACGATTTGCCCTATGAAAATGCCTTTTGAGCTGGGAATGAAAAGCAATATAAACTTCAAATGGTTACAGTGATGATAATTGTTATTTCATTGCTCTGTAGTTCCTCCCTTTTCACTAAAGAGATCAACGATGCTGGTCATAAAAAGTTATGTTCAAACAAAACTCATATTGGAGCAAATGACAATCTATTTTTCAACAAATATGTAAAATATTATTATCTCACAAAATGGTAATAAGAAAATGATGTGTAGGAGGAGGAGGAGGCTGTTTATCAAATAGAACCCTGTTCTGGTGGTGACAGAGGTAATAACCAGATATTGTAAACTATATGCAAATGTTTGCTTTCTCAAGCAGGATGCCAAGATTCATTGGCTAGTTACAGCTGAGCTTAGACCTTACAGCTGTTAATAATCAAGTGGCCCTTGTCCCATAATAATGTACTGGGAATGTGTAAAGCTAAAAGAACATACTTTAAGATAGTAAAAAAGTGACTGTTGAATAATAAAGCAAATAAACTAAATGTGCATTGTTTGAATTGCTTGATGTTTAATTGAAAAACATGAAGTGGCAACGCACAAATGTTTAGGAAACACAGTGGCTGCCACATTTTCCATCCAATTAACATCTATATTCCACTGAACAGAGAAGAGGGATTCCTTGAGCACAGTAGGATTTGTAAGGTCCCCTCTTCTGAATGCAAGCCATTGTACTGCCTAATAAGTTTCCATCAGCACAAGGATTGGCAAAAAGAACAACAGAACAGAACAAATGGCAAAAAGAACAACAGAACAGGAAATGCTAAGTAATCTGCAGGAGTTTCCACCCTAATTTTTCCAGGCATCAAACAGGGTTTGTTGTTGTTTAGTCGTTAAGTCGTGTCCGACTCTTCGTGACCCCATGGACCAGAGCACGCCAGGCCCTCCTGTCTTCCACTGCCTCCTGGAGTTTGGTCAAATTCATGTTGGTAGCTTCGGTGACACTGTCCAACCATCTTGTCCTCTGTCGTCCCCTTCTCCTCTTGCCTTCACACTTTCCCAACATCAGGGTCTTTTCCAGGGAGTCTTCTCTTCTCATGAGATGGCCAAAGTATTGGAGCCTCAGCTTCAGGATCTGTCCTTCCAGTGAGCACTGGAAACAGGGTTATGTTAGCCTAATTCCTGTGCCCAGCATGTGCCCCACAATACAATGTATCTGTCTGTCTGTGCAAAAATAATAAATGCATTTAGGATTCTGGGGGCTCTGTCACTTGTACTCACACCCATGGTATCTTCAGTGACACATACCTAAGGTCACTTCCAGAAAGCACTAAGAACCTTTATGGCAGAGATCAGAATAAGAAGTACTACAGAAAGTATTTCAATAAATAAGTATGGAGCAGGGTGAACCAATTATAGTTCTGTGTCCCATGAGAATCATGTGGTATATGTGTGTGACCATAGCAGTACTCAGCACACCAGATGAAAAATCTGTTTGTATTCTAAAAAGCTTTTCATAGGTTGTTGACAACAACATTAAACTGACCCTATGAGAATGACGCATCGCTATCTGAGGCAGCTATGTCTGCTCACATCTTTTAGATTAAGGGAAAAGGCATAAAGCAGGGCTGGTTAGATGTTTTAAATTGAAGTCTCCAGCCTTGAAGACTGGCCTTGTTGGTTGGATCATCCAGGATTTCGTCCAACATTCTGAAGGACCAAAGGTTCCACACTCCTGACATAGTACCCTGACTTTTCATGGCTCTGAGAATTCTGTGAAGTGATGCATTTCGTTTTGTTCAATTTTGTATTGTTTCTAGGATTCTGCTTCAGCTGGATCTGCAACCATGACTGGGCCCAGAACAAGTGCAATCATTGGCGATCATGGAACACCAACAAAGGTCCAGCTACCCCTCAACATGTAAGCATTAATTTGCTCTGAATACAGTTTGAACAGCCTACAGATAATTTCAGCATTATTGTTTGCAGTGGAAGAGGAATTCATTTGTGCAAGGAACAATTGACATATAGTTATCACCATCTTGGACATGACCCAACTTTCTGCCAGAGTTGAGAAGTGAACAGCTAAAGAGCAGATCACTTTCTTTACATACTCCATGCTTAGCTTCCAAGATATTTATTAAAGTTGTATACATCATTTTATGACAGGCTGAGTGCCAATCAGCTAGAGAAATTCTGGTTCTCTATGAACCATTTATGAAGTAATGTTCCAGTACAGTTGAACACCTGAGATTATCGTTAGGAAAGTGATCTGTAGCATGCTTCCAGTTGTTTATTGTGGTACAAATGAATAAATTTACTGCGTACAAACATTTTAGCTTAAGTAAAAGCAGGTATAGGGGAAATAAGTGTTACACAGAGAAATAAAATATAATTGTTATCATAATATAATACATTACAGATGTTCCATAAGTAGAAGAGGGAATTCCTTAAATGCTGATTATTTCTAATTGTCATAGCAGGAGCTTTTCCCATTGCCTCTAATTTGCAAATTAACTCGCTTTGTGCCATTATTGGTCTTTAGAACATAAGCATGTTCTTTGTTAGCAAAATTTCACAGACATTTAAAAAAATTGCTTGAATCGCATCCCTTGAACAGTAATGTGCTTTCAGCTCTACTGATGGATTATCTGTAATGTATAATATGAGCCTTAGAAAATATAACCACTGATCGATATTACTTTGTTATTTACATAAACGTATGTATATATAAAAGTGCTTTTTACTACACAAAAGTACAGTGGATATGAGCTCAGTTATACAACGACGTGGATCCGGGATTTCCATCAGCATAAGCTTTAATTGAGCAGAGGCCACTGCAGGACGCTTCAGCCAGGAGTTACCTTTTATAACTTGCCTTTTCCACTGTAATCCCCCACATCACTTCAGATGTTGTTCTAGAGAGTCCTCCAACCCATTTGGAGCAGATTTTCAGAGGGAGTAGATGACTGTATGGGAGCAAGTGGATCAGCAAATATTCATCTCATTCTTGTAGCAGAATAGTTTCACTGAATCAAAAGCCCTACACATTTTGAAGAAGCCCTTCAGTTTGTGGATCCAGTCCAACATACAGTATTTCCATAAACACATCTGGGCTTATTAATCTTCTTTGTCAAATGGATAAATTCAAGGAATTATGAATATTTCATCAGTGACAGAATTCATTGGCTTGCCTTTCAGAATGAGAGATTGTTTTCGGTATAATGTGTTGTCCACAAATTAATTCAATAAAGGAAAAAAGAATTTCCTACGAATACATTTAATTTTACTACATTGTAATGAAAATATCTCAGTGTAAAGCAGTGAGGTTTTTGCTGCTTAAGTTCTTTTAAACCAAAAGATGCACATCTAGGCTTTCCAGAGAGGAGCAAATGTGAATGTGTTTTATGCTTGCAGTCTAGAGGTCAGAGACATGCCTCTCATCCTTGTCTGTCTTCTGTGCCAGGAACCTGCAAGCTAGGTGCTAGGCCTTGAGGTGGTAGTCTGAAAAGGAGCAATTCCAGATATTCTAGGTCATTTGATAGAAGAGGCAATAATGTGCCATTCTAGCCACACTAGACGCTGTTCCAAGTCCTCCATACAGAGCACGTTACCATAGTCTTTCGAGACTGAAGGATGCCTAATACACAAATACACAATGTGCCATTCTCACCATCATACTGGACATCAGCTAGCTTGGGGCCTGAAGGATCCCTAAGGCAGATTTCAGCTGACCGTTATCTCAAAAGACCTCTGTGCCTGTGAGGAAACATTGGGGATGACATTAACGAGGGAAGTATAAGGAGAGGAAATACAGGTTGCCTATGTCTTCCTTCCGAGCTTCTTTCAAATATTCAAAATGACACTAGTTTTATTATTATACGGTCATAGACCCGAAAATACAAAGATAAAAACATTATATAAGATATACAGAATAAGTAAGTTGTTAGAAAATGACACTAGTTACTTTCAGTAGAGAGTGGAACTGCAACGGTGGGGAAAGAGCCATCCAACAAGATAGGAAAATTTTGTAGTTCTGTTGTACAAATAGTAGATATTTCAATCTACAATGAGTGGATGTTTTATCTTCTGTTTCATTTAAAAAAATAAGGCAGCTGCTCTCTTTCTTTTAGCTGTCAGTTGCCTACAGTGTTTCACTTGACCAAGTTATGGAGCATTTTTATATATTGAGGGGAAAGAAAATAAGCATCTTCATGCTCTTAGTGCCTGGAAGCCAGGCTTCACTTCAAAGCAATTGTGTCTCAAACTTATAATAGACCTACAGAGATGACATTAACCGTAGCACCATGAATTCAACATTATAAATTCAGTCACAGTTGAGTCCCTCAGGCCCCAAGTTAAAGCTGGAAATTCTGTCAGGCAACTTTTAGTGCTGAATATCATAGATTAAAACTATGTCAATTAACTAGTTCCTAGCCTTAATACCATGAAATGTCATCCTATTGCAACTGCGAAGATGACTTCCCTTTTTTTTATCAGTTTTATAGTTCATCACCCATGAAAAACAGTCATGTCAAGGGACTTGGTAACTAGATAACATTGTTAATCTCATTTCCTTTTCAAGAGCACACTCCACTCTGAAAAGTATCTTCCTACTTATCTGGGTCATTATTTATCTAAATTTTTGCAGAATAACTTTTACAGGTTTTTCACAACAGGTGTGAAGCATGGCTCTCTTCCTTCTCCAGTCAGCAAACCTGTTTTCAGAAATAGCGGCATGACTGTCTTTCCTTACTGTGTTAATGACCCTGATGATCCATGGAGAGGCAGGATGGGCTGTAGATACGATCCCAGAAGCAATCTTATTCAAGATTTTTTTTTTTAAAAAAAGATAAGGACTTGAAAGTGATAAATATACAAAATCAGATAACTTTCAGCCTCATCTTAAGCAAGGTTTATGAGACTGCATGGTTGGGCCAAATGAGAAAAAGTTGCATCCTATGAATTGGTCTAATCATTATGAACCAAACACAATGTTAATACCAACTAGAATGGATCCATTGACATCAGTGGGACTTACGTAAGTGGTGTTTAAAACCTACAATTGATTTCAGTGGGTCTACTTTAGTTGGTACTAACATTAGATTTAGCCAAATGGTTTATTGTTGAAATGAAACGGAATAATCCATATCGAATAAAAGTTCATTGTAAGGATCCTGGTGAAAGCAAGAGTACTTGATAGTTAACTAAAGCCCAATTTCTGTCAGAGGGACTGAGAAATCGCATGTAAAGCCACTGAATTTTCTATTATTTTTTTCAACAACACTTTTAAAATGTGTTTTACTGCTTCAGGGCCTTCTCTCATACCTGTATACAGAAATATTATTTCTAATAAGCAGGGGTTCCTGGGTTAAACTGAACTGCAACCTTATGTTCACATGTGTGCTTCAGATTTGTCCATTTACTCTATATATCATTTGCTTTCTTATAGTTACTTGGCACTCTATGCGTACAAGCCTCAGAAGACGGATGAGCTGGAGCTGCGCAAGGGTGAAATGTATCGCGTTATTGAGAAGTGTCAGGATGGCTGGTTTAAAGGGACATCTTTGAGAAATGGCATGTCTGGAGTCTTTCCAGGCAACTATGTCACTCCTGTTTCCAGGTGAGAGGCACTGGGAAGTTCATCACTGAGGAATTGGGTGCCTCTTGAACAGAGATGTGGAAATGGATATACTTGCTTTTCAATTACAGTGGGTTGCCACTAAAAAACAAATAAATCCACAGCTATCTTTGCCATCAATCATACTTTACATATTTCCAGTTTTTTTTCACATAAAAATAAATTTCCATTCCATGAGGCATTTGTAATGATATCCACAAAATATAATTGTTAAGAATAATGCAAGCATTAGGTGTATTGGAAGTGCCTTATAGTGCATGTGATCCATCAACCGTGTTACATGTCTTTGGAACCACTGTATGCTGTCTATAGCTTAGTGAAATAGAACACATATTTTTGTTATATTTATTTATTTAAAATATTTCTATGCCGCCTTTCTGCCCAAAAGGACCCAAGGTGGCTTACAGCACTAAAACAGTATTTAAAGCTAAAACAGTAAGTATACAAATATTTAAAAAGAATTAAAGAAGTACTATATTAAAATGGTAACTAAGATCACTATTTAAACACATTTAAAACAACAGAGCACAACGGTCCATTTAAAACCCCTCTCAGACCACCAGTCATTAAGGAAAACCTGCCTGAAGAGAAAGGTCTTTGCCTGCCTGTGGCCTGTGGTCTTAGATCCGTCACTGGTCATCTCAACACAAGAGTGGCAGATAGGCAGGACTGAGGAAGATGTCTGCCTAAGATCCCGGAGAGCTGCTGACATTCAGCATAAATTGGGACAGAGCTAGATGAATGAGAGTCATTGTGATGTAGTGAACAGATTAACAGACTAGGATTCAGGAAACCTGGGTTAAAATCGCCACGCAGTTATGCCTATTCACTGGAAGCTGCTTCAGGTAAAACCCCTCCTTAAATATCTTGCATACATCGAAAACCATGTTTGAGTTGCTATAAGTGAAATGTGACTTAATGACACATTGACAAGAAGATGAAGAATGACTGGTCTGACTCATAACTTAGGCCCTGGTCACATAAGGGAAATGTTCTCTAGTTATCCCCCCTCTAAATTTCATCCCCGCTGGGCTGGGCTCCACCCCCATGCACAAGTCTGCCCCACCCCCCTGTGCAGGGTTTTGTTGTGACTAGAATGAAAGGGGCTGGAAATGATCGCTGTGGGTGCACGGGAGAGGAAGAAAGCAGTGTGGAGGGGGGCAGAGTCATGCGCAGTCATGCACCTTAGAGGGAACCTTGTTCCTGATATATTGATGTATTGATAAATATAAACCAGTACCATGGATTGCTGCCTTGTCGTGGCGAAGGGTCTTGAGTAATTCAGAGAAGCTATGGGCTATGCCGTGCAGGGACACCCAAGACGGACAGGTCATAGTGGAGAGTTCTGACTAAACGTGATCCACCTGGAGCAGGAACTGGCAAGCCACTCCAGTATCTTTGCCAAGAAAACTCCATGGACAGAAACAAAAGACTAAAAGATATGACGCTGGAAGATGAGCCCCTCAGGTCGGAAGGCGTCCAACATGCTACTGAGGAAGAGCAGAGGACAAGCACAAGTAGCTCCAGAGCTAATGAAGTGGTTGGGCCAAAGCCGAAAGGACGCTCAGCTGCGGACGTGCCTGGAAGTGAAAGGAAAGTGCGATGCTGCAAAGAAAAATACTGCATAGGAACCTGGAATGTAAGATCTATGAACCTTGCTAAGCTGGATGTGGTCAAACAGGAGATGGCAAGAATAAACATTGACATCCTGGGCGTCAGTGAACTAAAATGGACGGGAATGGGCGAATTCAATTCAGACGATTATCATATCTACTATTGTGGGCAAGAATCCCGTAGAAGAAATGGAGTAGCCCTCATAGTCAACAAAAGAGTGGGGAAAGCTGTACTGGGATACAATCTCAAAAATGATAGAATGATTTCAATACGAATCCAAGGCAGACCTTTCAACATCACAGTCATCCAAGTTTATTCACCAACCACCGATGCTGAAGAGGCTGAAATTGACCAATTCTATGAAGACTTATAACACCTTCTAGAACTGACACCAAAGAAAGATGCTCTTCTCATTATAGGGGATTGGAATGCTAAAGTAGGGAGTCAAGAGATAAAAGGAACAACAGGTAAGTTTGGCCTTGGAGTTCAAAACGAAGCAGGTCAAAGGCTAATAGAGTTTTGTCAAGAGAACAAGCTGGTCATCACAAACACTCTTTTCCAACAACACAAGAGGCGACTCTACACATGGACATCACCAGATGGGCAATACAGAAATCAGATTGATTATATTCTCTGCAGCCAAAGATGGAGAACCTTTATACAGTCAGCAAAAACAAGACCTGGAGCTGATTGTGGCTCTGATCATCTGCTTCTTATAGCAAAATTCAAGCTTAAACTGAAGAAAGTAGGAAAAACCACTGGGCTAGTCAGGTATAATCTAAACCAAATCCCTTATGAATACACAGTGGAAGTGAAGAACAGATTTAAGGAACTAGATTTGGTGGACAGAGTGCCTGAAGAACTATGGATGGAGGCTCATAACATTGTTTAGGAGGCAGCAACAAAAACCATCCCAAAGAAAAGGAAATGCAAGAAAGCAAAGTGGCTGTCCTACGAGGCCTTACAAATAGCAGAGAAGAGAAGGGAAACAAAATGCAAGGGAGATAGGGAAAGTTACAGAAAATTGAATGCAGACTTCCAAAGAATAGCAAGGAGAGACAAGAGGGCCTTCTTAAATGAACAGTGCAAAGAAATAGAGGAAAATAATAGAAAGGGAAAAACCAGAGATCTGTTCAAGAAAATTGGAGATATTAAAGGAACCTTTTGTGCAAAGATGGACATGATAAAGGACAAAAATGGTAGGGACCTAACAGAAGCAGAAGACATCAGGAAGAGGTGGCAAGAATGCACAGAAGAATTATACCAGAAAGATCTGGATGTCCCGGGCAACCCAGATAGTGTGGTTGCTGACCTTGAGCCAGACATCCTGGAGAGTGAAGTCAAGTGGGCCTTAGAAAGCAAGGCTAACAACAAGGCCAGTGGAGGTGATGGCATTCCAGTTGAACTATTTAAAATCTTAAAAGATGACGCTGTTAAGGTGCTACACTCAATATGCCAGCAAGTTTGGAAAACTCAGCAGTGGCCAGAGGATTGGAAAAGATCAGTCTACGTCCCAATCCCAAAGGAGGGCAGTGCCAAAGAATGCTCCAACTACCGTACAATTGCACTCAGTTCACACGCTAGCAAGGTTATGCTCAAAATCCTACAAGGTAGGCCTCAGCAGTATGTGGACCGAGAACTCCCAGAAGTAAAAGCTGGATTTTGAAGGGGCAGAGGAACTAGAGACCAAATTGCTAACATGCGCTGGATTATGGAGAAAGCCAGAGAGTTCCAGAAAAACATCTACTTCTGCTTCATTGACTACGCAAAAGCCTTTGACTGTGTGGACCACAACAAACTATGGCAAGTTCTTAAAGAAATGGGAGTGCCTGACCACCTTATCTATCTCCTGAGAAATCTATATGTGGGACAGGAAGCAACAGTTAGAACTGGATATGGAACAACTGATTGGTTCAAAATTGGGAAAGGAGTACGACAAGGCTGTATATTGTCCCCCTGCTTATTTAACTTATATGCAGAATACATCATGCGAAAGGCAGGACTGGATGAATCCCAAGATGGAATTAAGATTGCCGGAAGAAATATCAACAACCTCAGATATGCAGATGATACCACTCTGATGGCAGAAAGTGAGGAGGAATTAAAGAACCTCTTAATGAGGGTGAAAGAGGAGAGCGCAAAAATGGTCTGAAGCGCAACATCAAAAAAACGAAGATCATGGCCACTGGTCCCATCACCTCCTGGCAAATAGAAGGGGAAGATATGGAGGCAGTGACAGATTTTACTTTGTTGGGCTCCATGATCACTGCAGATGGTGACAGCAGCCACGAAATTAAAAGACTCCTGCTTCTTGGGAGTAAAGCGATGACAAACCTAGATAGCATCTTAAAAAGCAGAGACATCACCTTGCCGACAAAGGTCCGCTTAGTCAAAGCTATGGTTTTTCCAGTAGTGATGTAGGGAAGTGAGAACTGGACCAGAAAGAAGGCTGGCCGCCGAAGAATTGATGCTTTTGAATTGTGGTGCTGGAGGAGACTCTTGAGAGTCTCCTGGACTGCAAGGAGAACAAACCTATCCATTTTGAAGGAAATCAACCCTGAGTGCTCACTGGAAGGACAGATCCTGAAGCTGAGGCTCCAGTACTTTGGCCATCTCATGAGAAGAGAAGACTCCCTGGAAAAGACCCTGGTGTTGGGAAAGTGTGAAGGCAAGAGGAGAAGGGGACAACAGAGGACAAGATGGTTGGACAGTGTCACCGAAGCTACCAACATGACTTTGACCAAACTCCAGGAGGCAGTGGAAGACAGGAGGGCCTGGCGTGCTCTGGTCCATGGGGTCACGAAGAGTCAGACACGACTTAACGACTAAACAACAAAACCATGATGTAACCAGCCATAATGATTCAAATAAATCGGTACCGCTAAAAGTTCTTGGGACATTCTTATATAAACCACATGAACACAATCCAGTATAACAGAGGTATGAAAAGTATCAGAAGAACTAGAAAACATTTTCCTCATGTGACCAGGGCCTCAGTTGAAATATCACTTCTCTGATGTGGCAAACAGGGTTTTTTTTTTGGGGGGGGGGAATAAGAATGAGTAACTCATCCAGGTCCTCCCTTCCTCATATTGTACAACTTCCTTTAGAATGAACTTCCTGATTTGTTAAACCATTTTCCAGAGATACCCAAACTGTGCTTCATGCTGTCTACAAACAGGATTGCGGCCCCCTCAGTGTCTGAAGCAGATTAGTATAAGGCAGCTTTTGATATCCCCATGCTTTCTTAAGCTAAACACTAATTCTTTTTTCCACACATTAAATCTTATATTTTACTCTAGCAGAGCACATTGATTTAAAATCAAGGCAATTTATAGGATGACTTAAATTACCTAGAAAAAGAGTTGATTTAAACCACTGATCTAAGTTTCTAGGTTTTTAATTCATATATTTCTGAACAAGCATGCATATCATTTCATTGCTGTAACATCTGTTTGCAACTGAATAGAGCCTTTATATTAGCCAGGGTTAGAATCCAAAATCTCTGAGCAAGCAGTCTGTATTCTTTTTATATTACAGAATGTATAACTGCTTAGGAGAGCAATTGTGAGAGAGAAGATTTTTGTTTGGTTCTTACTGTATATATGTAAGAAGTCTAAATATACCTTGCCCGAAGTTAGTTCTGTAGTGCACCCTACAGTGCAGACTCAGGCTCACTTGTGCACATTGGATTCATTATTAGGTGCTATTGATTTTACACATGCCCTGTTTTCCTTCTGTGGCTTCATTCACACAACACACTCACCCTACGTGTATGCATACATGTATCCTTTGTGATCTCTGTGCTTATTGTTCATGTCTGTAAAATTCAGGTTCCATTTTATTGGCTTATTTTATATAACCTGACATCCTTACAGTGTCTATATTCCTGTATGTACTGTATATATTTCCTGTGCTTGCATGGTTACCCATCAACCTGCACTCTTTGGCCAGCTTCCAGTACAAAGAACAGAATAACACTAATTTTAAAAACTGGGAACAGTAAAATGCAATCTAAAACATTATTTTCTAGCAGCAGAAGATACTATCAGTTACTATCTTATACTTAAAAGGCTTTTTAAAATATTATTTTGAAGACCTATGTGAATAAAAAATACTTTACAGTGGTGCCTTGAGTTGCGAACTTAATTCGTTCCGGATGATGGTTGCAACTCAAGTTGGTTGTAACTCAAAGCACCATTTCCCATAGGAATACATTGAAACACGATTAATCCGTTCCGGACGTTTTTTTGGTTGTATCTCAAGGCTCTGGTTGTATCTCAAAGCATTAGTTCCCATAGGAACTAATGCAAAAGTGGTTAATCCATCCACTAGGGGGAGACTTTTTTTTTAACCTAAGGTGACCTCTAAGGTTAAAAAAAAGGGCAGGAAAGGAGGGAGGGAGGGAACAATGGGGAAAAGAGGCCTTTTTTCCAGTTGTATCTCAAAGCGCCGGTTGCAAGTCAAAGCAAAATGTTGCGACCGGAGCTGGTTGTAACTCAAATTGGTTGCAAGTCAAGACGGTTCAGTCGAGGCACCACTGTACTTGGTGGTCAAAAGATAATAAAGAAGGCACCAGACCACTCCATAGCCACGTTGCCACCACTGAGAAAGGCCTGTTGTGGGCATAGAAATCAAATTCTCTAAATAAAATCCTAGGACCTAGTTAGGTGAGTTTCAAAATCTAATGACATTCAACTCTCATGACTTCTATAGCATATTGTCTTTTCTTGCAATGGAGAAAGACATACATTAATTTCCTACTCTTTCTGTGTGAGAGGCAGACATTCAACTCTTTCAGCTAGGCAAGAATATTTAAATCAGTTTTGAAATGCATTTTCTAGTGGAGGAGAAAACTATTTCCAGTTTCATTTCTGGAATTATCAATTGTTGGAAGTTTCATATAGTTGAAGATGTTTTCTCTAGAGATGTGATAATGTGATAACTTTCTCCACAGTAGAGAGGCAAAACATTTTGAAGTTCTTTTTCAACCCTGCATTGGCCACATATTTCCTCAAAGGTAATCCTCATATTACCTGCTTCATTATCCTTTATTCAACTTTTTTTGGCATTAAAAGCAAACCGTTTTCCCAGGAGTAGAGTGAAACACCATTCACATAGTACCTTAACGGCAGACTTGTAGAAGAGATTTTCTTTGTACAGTAGGGCCCCCATATCTGCTTGGATTGGTTCCAAGCCTACCCCGCAGATGCTGAAAACCACAGATATTAACAAACACTATAATAGCATGGTAAAAGAAAAAAAAATCCAGAAAAAGTATTTTCACATGTATTACCAGAACTGGCCACTAGAGGGAGCCAGAGACTATGCTATGTACGTATTCTTCAACAACAAGAATATATAGCATGGTCTCTGGCTCCCTCTAGTGGCCAGTTCTGATGAATACATAGTGAAAATATTTATTTCTAGGTTTTTTTCCTTTTAATATTTTTCATCTTTTCAGACCACGGATAAGAGAAACCACAAATACCAATCCTGCAGATACAGGGGTCCTACTGTACATAGATTCAAGACCCACCAAAGGAAAAAAATTCTCAGGTTCTCCAGCATGTGAACTCTTTAGCTTTTCCAGATTTCATGGCAGCAAGTAGTATGTTCCCTTATTCTAGATGATCCACAGATACTTCACGGGTATCTGAGGAAGCTATTGCTATTGATACATAGCAGCTGGAATCCAGCTGAATACCATCAGACATCTTCTCAGTCAAGGAGCAATTTTACAACCAAATTCAGACTGGTTTCAGCCTATTACAGGAAGTGGGAGGAGCATCCCATTCAAGAATCCTCAGTTCACTGCTGCAAATGATGATATCACGGTAAAGTCCTAGTCATGCTAAAGTTCCTATTCTACCACCACCACCCCAATCCTTGATAACAACACCCATTAAAAGAAATGTGTGTACTTAAAGTTATTCTAATAAATGACTTCTCTGTTCAAAAACAGTGCTTCCATATAGCTTCAGCTGCTTGAATTTGGAATTGTGGCAAAATAAATAGCCAGATATTTAACTTCCTTCTCTCATCAAATATTCTTGCAGCAATTGTGTATTACCTCTACAGTAATTTGCACACCGTGCATACTTTTTTAACCTCATATTTTCCAGGAGAAACCTATCAAATGCAACGTTCAGCACGGTGGATCAAAAAGTCTGTCCTGTGACTCTTTGAGTATCTGTGCAACCCATTCGTGTATTGTATCCTCGTTGTCTCTTTCCAGAGTTCCTGCAGGAGCTGGTCAGACCAGGAGTTTAGCAGGGGGGTCCCCAACAGCAAAAGGCTCTGCAGGAGTTGTTCACGCAGGAAGCCCAGCTCATACAAACTCTGCTACTGTCATCAGACCGGGAGTTCCAATCACTACCCCTCCCACTCAGCCCCAGCTGCCAACGGCCTCCCCGCAGATGAATAACAGCTCAAGGTATTCCCCTCAGCAAGCAGGAATCCAGCCTCGCGGCTCTGCACAGATGGGTAGGTAGAGAGTCCTTTGTGAGTCCGGACATTCCATTCTCCGAATCTGATATTGTATCTCCATTGCGTGAGCTGCTGGAAGCCTTTTGTCTCTGTAGGCTTCCTCGGAAAATCTTTCAGTCTATTTAGAACTCAGCATGGAATAAGGCTATGTTTTTATTTGCCTGTAATATTTAGGGTCATTTATTGATTGTTGGGGACTACATTTTGTTTATCAGGCTGTCCTGTTGCCACAGCTGAAATCAATTACAGCACTAACAAATATTTACACAGAATCATTTCGGGAGCATAAAACACCTTGCATGCACTTCTAAGTCCTCTTAATAAGCAGTGCATGCCTTAATATTTTAAAACATTTCGTTTGACTTTGAAGCATGAAAGGTATTTATTACACAGAGCAAACACAAGCAGTAAATCCAGAGCTTTAATACAGGCATACCTCAGTTTACGAATGCCTCAGTTAACATAATTTTCGGTTTACGAAAGAAAATCCATTGAAAATAATGCCTCGATTTACAATTTTTTTCGCAATACGAAGCAAGTTTCCCCAGGATGCGTTGTGCCTAGGAGGTTTATAGCGCCGCCCCTGTGCATGTGTTCCTATGGGAAACCACGTTTTGGTTTGCAAATTTTTCGCAATACAAAACGTCCCGGAGAACGCATTAAATTCGTAAACCGAGGTACGCCTGTATACAGGTTATTTCTTAAAGTAAATAGAATTTGTGCATTCTGTAATGTACATGATTCAAAGAAGAAATTTCCTTCATACACATTTATTTTGCTTTGACACTGTTGGCTATAATGCATAGTAAATAAAAGTTAATTATAAATCCCTGTGAAAATTCAGAACTGTTGCAGAAATGTTTTCTGCGAAAAAAATGTTTTCAGGTTACCTTCCTGTCCTTCAGAATTATCAAATTTGTCCTCAGCAATTTAAACAATAAATACTTGGCATCTGGCAGAGCTGCCACAGTCTGGGCTCCCGGGTTGAATGACTATTTCAGTACTGAGATAAGCAGCTTGTTCTACCTCTGAATTTCTGAGGAAAATAGTATATTGCAGAATATTTGCATTAAAGCTTTGAGGGAAGTACAGGGTAAATCCTAGTCAACAGCTAGATCAGACCCACTGAAATCAGTGAAAGTTGGGTTATTTGTGAGTAGCAAGCTCCATTCATTTCAGTGAATACTCAAATTAGAAATAAGATTGGATTTAGCCGCATATTTTAAGTAATAAATGATGCAGATTGTGCAAGTTCTGTTAAAAGAAGGGGAAAATAACTAGCTTCCTTAGAAAGTATAGATAAAGAATTATCAAAGATTTTTAAAACTATGCTTAGAAATGTGCTCTATCTATTAAGAGGTACAGAGAGCACTTCTTTGGATTTGAATCGACCAGATGGGAGGCTGTTGACCTGAATTTGAATGGTGAATGATGGACAATAAATGTTCTTTGTTTAACTTATTTTGTATTTTTAAAGCCAGGGTAGAGAAGATGTGCTTTTGGGAGAGGTTGCTTTGTAAACTAAAATAGAGGGACTGGCTATGGGTCTTAGGTACCTTGGCTTGGTTACTAGGACGCTCCATGTGTTTGAGGAAGTAGATGGTAATCCATGAGTTTACACAGAAATAGAGCTGTCAGTCATTAAGGCGCCACAACTCATTTGCTTTTATTTTGTTATACGTGTGGAACCAGACTAAGACAGCCACCTCATTGAGTATTTATACCAGAGATCCTCAAGATCCGATCTCACTCAAAGTAGGCAGTGCTTAGACAGGTAGATAAATTTGGAATGAGATAGCTTCCAATATTCACATGCAAGTATTACTTTGTAATTTTAAATACGGCATCCCTTTTAGTGCTTTTGTGAAAAGTAGTGTCTTTTGAAGCTCCTCTCAAATGTACGATAAACATGGTTGCTTGCAGTGAAGGTCAGTTTTGAGTCTTGCTACAGATTGCAAAATAATTAAAAGATGGAAGTTGTTAAAAACAGTGGTGTGAAACTTTTTCTGCCTTCCACGGACCCCTCAAGATGGGAGGGGGGAGATTTCTGCACACATCCCAGCCATTCTTTCTTTACTGTTGCCACTGCCACTGTCTAGATACAGATTGCTCTTTCCAGGTTGCTGCCAGCGGTAAGGGAAGAATAATCTGTGTGGTACCGATAGTGTGGCAGGGGGTGAATTTGGTAGAAGTGTGTCAAGGCATCCATGCGTTAAGGCTGTACTTTAGACATTGTGGGCCAACCACTGCCTGCACACCATGTATCCCTGTTGTAAAATCTTGTTTTTAAAACACCGTTTGTGCCATGCTTTGGTTTCTTATGGTATTATAACATGTGGAAATTCCCACACTGCACTGTTTAAATTTCAGCTGAAATGTATATTTCTTGTCAGAGTTTCAGCCTGAACCATTGTAAGACTTCTGCAAGTCCTTGTTATGCCTTCTGCTATTTTGACTGGGTTAGTGATAGTCAAGCTATTTTCTTACTGTTTCTTATTTTCTTTTCTTTCTTTCCTGTTCTCAGTTGTGCACCCTTCTGTGCAGGCGCAGGACAGGCCCACAGCTACAGTCTCACCATTGAGGACCCAGAACTCTCCTTCCCGCCTTCCAGCCACTGTGGTGAGGCCACACTCTGTGGTATCTCCCCAGCACATCCACCACTCCCCAGTACACGTCATCCCTGGAGCCCAGTGCGCCAGGCCGATCCATTCCTCTCACTTCAGCAGCAGCAGCAATTACTCCTCCCAATGTCACTGCAGTCAACCTGAATGGAGAAGCAGGAAGTGGGGCTGTCAGTAGCCTGGCAACATGCAGTCCAACCAACGCTGGCTGCAAAATGGAAGAAAGGAAAAATGAAAAGGTACTTACTATATTTCCAATATAGCCAAGATGGAATGGGCTGGCCCTGCCATTAGGTGGAGTTAGGCAACTGCATTGGGAAGCAGATTTGGTGTTGTCTTGAAAGGATGGTAAATATTTAATTATTTAACTTACTATCGGCTCTTGGTGTTCACAGAAGGTTTGCATAACTTGCAGTGGCTGATTGTGCTTCATTGGTGAAATGCCAGGGTGCATCACAATCACATGCCTGGTCACACACCTGATTTTACAACTGAGATGCAGCCTACTACTTCATCAATTAGCCATGATTAGCCACAGCAGGTTACAATAACCTTATACAAACACCAGTAGGATTCTGGCCATTGTATTTTTAACTGACAGGGAAGGAAAGATGTGCTTGTGGGAGAGGCTGCTTCATATACTCACATGAGTTGACTGGCTTTTATGTACTACATACTTTGACTTGCATGGTTATACCTTCGCTTGACAGGATTTACACTGCGTTTTAAAAATAATAAGCGCAGGGTCTGGTGAAATAGCTGGTGCTGCAGAATTCTTGAAATGAAGGTGATTTAAAGGTAACCTAGGTAGAAGAACACTTGAGTATAATCTAATAGCAGAGTTTAAATTTTAAAAGTAATTTGTTTTTTAGTATCATCAGTACAATCATCATCGTATAATTGGTCATTCTCATCAAAATGGTACATTCTGGCAACTATAAATTTTTTTACCCTTCACCTATTAATCTTTCCTCTTTTAATTTTCAGGATCATTGCAGATTTCATTAGCTTTCCTGGTTCTGCATTATCCCTTGCCAACCTATCTGTGTGAAGGAATAACTGTCCCTCTACAAGTAGCTAGATAACTTCTTCACGTATTTAATGGTAGAGAAGGAAAAACAGAAGCCCTTTTAGTGTATCCAGCTCATGTATGCATTAGTAAAAAGAGTTTTTAATGCTGACCAGCTACAGCCTAAAGCTATTTACAGACTTCTTTTATTGATATTGCCTTGAAGCTGCTGATGGATTGAGTGCCCACCTGCACATGAAGAAATCAGTTCAGGTCCCCATCTGTTCTTTCTCTCTCCTGGCCATTTAACATGCTTTTCGTCTAAATCCTACAAATTTTAATCAGAACAGAAACGCATCAGAGAAGCATCGCAGACTCCACCACCATATGGCCAAGTTTGCAGAAAACTGTCTGCCTAGTTACACAGAAGATGTTATATGAGATTCAGGCCTTGGGGGCCTGGAGTCAGACGCATAGTAAAACACTGACTTGTAAATGGCAGAAGCTGTAAAACATCTCCATTTCTTTCAGAAAATTGCATTGCCATGCTTCAGTAAAACAGAGAGAGGATGGGATTAAATATGACTAGTGGCAATGTGTGATTGATACATTGTAGGTGCAGGCTTCTAGGATTCAGCCTCGGGAGCAATCTTTCAATGTCAGTGCTCTTAAACGTGTTGTTAATAAAACCTAGTGCCAAGCTCTTTTAAACATGCTAAGCCTGGTGGACTCTTAATAAACATGGTATTTTGCTTTTGGATAGGAGCTAGACTTCATTAACAATCCCTGTACATTCACCAAGTCAGTCCACAGGAAACCAGTTGTAGAGCCCAGTGATTAGACTTTGCCTATAGAGAAATTGAACAGGATAAGAGGAAGCTACCTAGTCCTTTTCTTGGTTTGCTGATTTAATCATTGGACTAGGAATAGTTTTGCTGAGTAAAGGATACTTCATGAACAGTGAGGTTGAAGAAAATGAGCTTTTATATCAGCTGTAAAGAACATCTAGTCCTCCAGATGTGTCTGGAGATATACTTTCATCGCCCCTCACAATTGGTTAGGGCTGCTGGAAGATGCAGCCTAATAACATCTTACTGTTATCATCTGCTTCCCCCCCCCCCCCCCGAACCTCTGTGGCTTTTTATAATCTTAGAACTGCAGAGTGAAAGGGACCTTATGGCTCATCGAGTCCAGCTCATGTCAGGGAGACACAGTGGGGAATTGAACTCCCAATCTCTGGTTCTGTAGCTAGATACCTAAACCACTGAGCTATCTGTAGAACAAAGTGTTACTGCACCCCAAGTGTAAAGCACAGGACATTTTTTTTTCTTTCCAGAAAATAATTTCATGGCTAAGTAATAGCCTATTATGTTTAATTGAACTGATTAATTTAGAAACATTTGTACTGCTTCAGCAAAAAGTTCTGATATGCCACTGAGATTTTTTTTAACATTTAAGTTAATCCTTTTATAATCAAAAAGAACCCTACAGGACAAGTAATGAGCAATGTAATTAAATATTTGTTAATCTGCATTCAAAAATATATTAGTCACTTGAGCATTTGCAGAAAGTTGTCCTGTGTCGTTTTTCAGGCTTATCTGTATTAATAGTATAGGAGCAGCAAGATATTTCAGTTTAGAATAGACTCGACTTGTTTCTGAACCCTTTCCAAAGTACCATCACTCTCCCAGTGATATCAAGAGGATGATGGGGCCAGATGCCACCTCCCTTTCCTCCCAAATTCATCTGAAAGTTGTGACAGTTCCATTTTCCCCCTGCCATCTAAAGTGCAGCAATGACCGCATCCCGGATACTAGGAAAGCTGGGAAACACAGATTTCAAAGTTGCCGAGGTATTTAATAGACAGGCCAGGTGCCCTGAAACATGTTTGTCTAGGGACTCCCTAAGCCTTCCATTTCAGTTTTTGAGGTGCCAAGAATAAATGGAGGCCATGTAGAGAGATTTTCCCTCAGCCATCATTCCTCTAGTTTCTGCAGCTTCTGTTGTGTATGGTTTTAAGTCCAGGAAGGGGACCGTTGCACTGCCAGGCTACTCTTATTGTATCATCTCTTTGCACAAAATTTTCAACTTATTTATAAAAGGCAATGGATTCTCTCTATATATATTTATACATATTCTAGCTTCCAGCATTGTACAAGTCTTTTAGTAAGGAAGCTATAAAGGTTTGGTTTTATGTCAGACTGATACCAGCCATATAACATACAACGTCTGGCACCTCAGAAAATAAGCTTTCTCCCTCTACCATGTGGCAGTCTTTCCTATATTTAAAGGTGGTTACCATGTCACCTCTCAGCCTTCCCTTTTCAGGGCAAATATACCAAACTTCCTCAACCCTTCTACACAAGACTTGATTTCCAGATCTTTTACCGTCTTGGTCACCCTCCTCTGGACACAATCAAGTTTGACAGTATCCTTGCTATACTTGTAAAATACTACCGCTAAATCTGAGATTAGCAGCTCTATATTTGTGCATCTGATTTTTCCTGCCAAAATGTAGAAGTTTCCATTTTTCCCTGCTGAAATTCAGGGTGCAACTAGATGGCCTAATTATCCCAATTTGGATTGGTCTAGATTGTGCTAACCAGGCTTACTTTGAAGTGTGATATGTAATTTGGAGCAATCTTTGTGTCTATATGCATGGATCGACCACACCACACCTCAAGGGACCCCATTTAACATGACCTAGGCCAGTAGTACCCAACCTTGGGTAACCCAGGTGTTCCTGGAGTAAAGTTTCCAGAAGCCTTCGCCACCAGCTGTGCTGGTCAGTGTTTCTGGGAGTTGCAATCCAAGAACATCTGGGTCACCCAAGGTTGGGAACCACTGATCCAGACCAATCTTCTTTCGTTTTGAAGGGAAAGAAAACAAAAATCCTCCTTCTGTCTCCTCCTCCATGCTTTGCTCAAGTGGCTTAGCAATCTTGAGAAATGGAAAGCTTCTTTCTGCTTGCCTATGAAGAGAAAGAGAGAGAAAGTTTTCCATTTGTTTTTAATTGTTGCCAACTGATACAGCACATCACCGATGCTTTGAAAGGGCTGTTTTTAAAGCAGTGCTGATACATTCACAACAGTTAAAAAGAAATGGAAAACTTTTTCCTTCCCCTCAGAAGGCGAGCAAGAAGGAAGCTTTCCATTTCTCAAGATTATTAAGTGGCTTAAGCAAAGGGTCAACTTAAGCCATCTACATTGGTTCAGTCCAAGATGGAGCGATCCTACCTGCATCAAAAAATACAGTAGCCCCTGACAGGTACCCAAAAAGATGCAGAGAAGCATCAATGAAGGGCAGGCTGCTCTGCAGTGTCATTTGTGTTGTGTGGCTACCAGGAAAAGGAGTGAATCAGCTTGCCTCCACCCAGACCAAACTGCAAGACAAATACCTGTCTGATTGCATCCTCATTTTGTTTCTTTTGAGCCAGTTTAATCTGTTACATTCACCTGATTCTGAAATGAGGAATATTAGCTACCCCCCCCCCATCTGCAAATCTGAAGAGTGCCTCCACCCATAGTCTCATCCAAGCCGTTTATAAAGATGTTGAATGATGAGCCCAGGGCAAAATGTTGCAGTATCCCACTTGCCACATTTCTCTAGGATGATGAGCGTCTGTTGATGAGCATTCTTTGGATACAACCCATCAACCAACTACAAATCCACCCAGCAGTGTAACAAAGCCCAAAAGAATAGTTACTTCCATCTTGGTGACTATTTATTCCCTTTTAGTAAGGACAAGGTCATATTAAGTAGGAAAACATATGGTGCAAATCTTTGTGCATAGCCATTCAAATATTGTACGTTTGGAGGCAAATGCCTCAGTTAGGAAATCACTATAGACATTATCAGTTGCATGCTGAGTTACACCGCTGAGTATCAAACAGATAATGACTACGGTGAGTTATTAGCTTGAGGCAACTTGCCTCCCAATGTTGTACCATTTGTGTTCTGCCAGAACAAGTAGGCAAGAGGATTTAGTCTATTAGTTGTGAAACTTCAAGTACACTTCAAACATATCCAGGTTATTCTCAAAGCATTCTGCCAAGACAAACCTCATACTGGAGTATCAGCCAGAGAACATATTGATGGTGGTTAAAAGACCAAATTGAACGAGCTGTTTAGTATGTTTAATCTTAAATTCTTTCAAGACAAAACTTCATTTCAGTTAAGCACATAGATTAAAATGCTTGCCTTTCTAGAACTAGTATGTTTAAGAAATCACACAATATGAATTTTAAGGTCAGAAGATTATACTACAATCATTAAAAAATAGCATGCAGCTGCACACACTGCTTCTCCTCATTTCTAATTTGTTGTAACTACAGAGATGTAGCAATGCCAAGTTTTCCATTGCAGTGATAAAAGCTCAAGTATAACTTATGTACTGCTAAAGTTCTGTTTCCTTTCAATACACATATTGGGTTATATCCAGTTCACATGTTGCACAACCTTCCCCACTCCAGAAGAAGGGCTTTGGACTCTGAAGTTCTCGTGTGATTTCTTACGAATCTCACATGTCGGAAAGATTCTGCCTCTCCCTCATAATTGTTGTTTGGTTGCTTTGGAATGTGAGATGAAGAACCTTCAGAAGGTTATTCCCCACCCCCCACCCCGCCCTGGATAACATTCTGGAAAAGCTTCCTGAAAGCACATCTTGAACAAAAATTAAAAAGAGGGAAGTTGTGTAAAGCCTTAAACAGAGCAGAACAGGATTCCCCAACCTCTTTCCTTCCAGATGTTTTTGACTTCAATTCCTATCAGCCCAAGCCAACAAAATGATCAGAAATACTATGAGTTGTAGTCCAAAGCATTTGGAGGGCAACACGTTAAGTGAACATGGTCTAAATCTGAAGAGTCTTGCTAGGTGATGATTCTGTTTGATGTTTACAGCAATTGTTTGAGTACCTGAACTTGCCTATTTTCTCTCCCCTCCCCCCCCCCCTTTTCTTCACTTTTCTATTAGTTTAACAGAATGAGAAAGCATGTGTTCTTTATTATTACCATTCATCATTATTTAGTACATAGACACATTTGCTGCTTTATAGATGGTGGCAGCCAGCCAGAAACAGTCAAATGAGGTTTGACAACATCCAGTACCTAAGGTTGCAAATCTAAGTATGCTTGTCAGAGAGTCAAGCCCCAGTGAATTCAATGGGATTTCTGGGAGTGCAAAATTGGCACAATGATGGTCACAATTAACCCAGACAAATGTATGGACCTCAGCTGTTCAAAGTCATCTGTTTGGTTCAAACTGTGTGATTACCGTGGTTCAAATTCTATAGTAAGTCAGAGTTTTCCCCTTCATTGGCTTTGGTTCTTCTACAAATGCCATATGACTTCCGTTGTTTAAAAAAATTAAATCAGAATAACATTTCTGGCATTCCAAATTTATTTAAATGCTAGCAATCATATACAGCTTTGAATATATTACTGAGCTACTCTCAGAAAATATATTTTCTGGAATGTTATCAGAGAATTCCTTCCCAAGTGATCATGATGCAATTTCCCCACTCTAATAATAATAATTTTTAAAAGTCCCACAGTCTTCAGCATTGGAAAAGTGGAGCTGAAGAAACATAAAAGAGAAATATTTGGGGGTCAAGTTCCCTACTAGTTAAGATTGTTAAAGGGAAGCATGTCTGAGATACCATGTAACCTGCATATGTGAGGATTACATACTGTTGCACAGGCTACTGTGTGATATATTTCACTTAATTCCATTGGCCTGAATCCAGTTGTTAGTGTTTTGGGTCATAGTCATCATACACAAGACCTAGAAAAGTCCTAGAAAAGAGGTGTTAAATCACAGCCCTCCAGATATTGTTGGACTGCAACTCCCAGCAGTCGTACAGTCAGTACAGCCAATAACATCTCTTCTCACCTTACCTTTTCTTCCTCTTGTTAAAATAAATGTAGCAGTATTGTACTTAAAATAACCAATGTTATGAGAGCAACAGCCAGATAGCCAGATGGAACATCTTGTCCTTTTTTAGTTTTCTATAAGTCACCACTAGCTGCTGGATTATTCCTTGAGTTAGGTATCTGGCTGCGGAGCCAGAAGTTGTGAGTTTGATTCCTTACTGTGCCTCCTGAGAGCAGACCCATCCTGTGGGGCCCTGGGCAAGCTGCACATTCCCAAAGTGCCTCCAGAAGAAGAGAATGGTAAACCACTACTTCGAAAACCCTGAAAAGGGTTGCCATAAGTTGGAACTGACTTGAGGGCACACTATTATTATTATTATAAGTCACCACTAGTGAATTGTTGGCCTTTGATTGCTTTTGTTTTAGATCTCGTGCTCCTTTCTCAAAGAAATAGTTTAACTTCTTTATTCTCCTACTTCTGCAGCAAGGGGCTGGTTGTCAGTGCCTCCGTGATGTACATCAACGCTCCTTCACACATAGAAGTGAGCTCTAGTCTCTTTTGTACTCAGACTCAGGTTTTATTCTGTTTTATCCTGAATTGGCTTTTGGAATAATAAGTTTTCCCTTCTATCTTTCTGTGATCATCCTGAGTGATTACTCCTGATCTGGAGCCATTCACTCTCCTTACTAGTCTGCTGCATTCGGCTAACAAAATTATCACAAATTCCCATAGCTTTCATATTCTCCCTCAATGGAGAAGACAGCTGGGGGATCTGATCCAGTAACACATTCACTTTGAGCAACTTTGGCAAGCTGTAAATTTAAAACAAGTAGAGAATTCATTTCAATGCTTGCTGTGCATTCATTACATTATCACATTACATTTAAAAACAAATGGGAAATCAGAATGTGACAGTGGGTTTAACAAACA
The DNA here is from genome assembly GCA_037013535.1 of Intellagama lesueurii. Lineage (NCBI taxonomy): Eukaryota > Metazoa > Chordata > Lepidosauria > Squamata > Agamidae > Intellagama > Intellagama lesueurii. The sequence continues at coordinate 99,572,623 of JBAJHW010000003.1, forward strand.
TATGTATCGGATCATACATGTACACTCAGTCTGAGAGCCAAAACTCTTAATAGCAGGCCCAGATTTTATGCCATGTAGTTCATGAAACAGGACAAATGTCTGGCTTGAAAAATGGCCACAGAAGTGACAAATTGTCTAACTCTTCAGATTTCTTAGGAGAGATGAATCTCTTTAGTAGCTCAGAAAATCTTACTGAATTCAGAAGCACATTGTATAGATTGAGAGCTTAATATGTATTGTAGCTGTATTAACAAATGATTATAAGCTGAACCCAGGTGACACGATGTTAAATAAGCACGGATGGACTTTATATATAATAATAATAATAAAAAGAACATTTTAAAAAAAGAAAATCTTACTGAATTTATTATTGTTTATTATAGCAGAGCTGGATACACGTCTTGCTGGTTACAGCGCAGCTAAGGGTGATAGTAGTTGAAAGGGAATTTAGTGCTGCCTTACTACGAGGAGAGTAGTCTAATATAGAGCTGTTTATATGAGGAGACAACCTGGCACAGTGGAGAGGGGGGGAACAGATGACCCAACCAATGGAAATAAAGAAAGAAAGACCACCTACAAAAAACTGGATCACAGATTTTCTCTTTTTTTCCTATAGAATTATGCATATCACATTTCTGCCATTTAATATGATTAAGGAATGTAAGATGAAGCAGTTTTATCTGTTCTGCTTCCAAAATAAAAGTCCACCTCTGGCGAAAGCCAAGAGATTGAGCTAAGCTTCTAAGTGTAGAGTTTAAAGTAGTGTCAAGCTTCAAGCTGCATTTCATCACCAATTCTTATTAGCTCCCCAGAATATTCTGTACATTCGTTAACTTCGCTTTTTTACGTATGTGGGTGTTTAAATCCCAGGGGTCAATAATGCATTTTCTTCTGTACGTATAGTGTAGGAACCTGACAGTATCAGTCAGTAATCTAACCAATTTAGTGTTCATTTCATTTCTTTTACTTTGAGAATCTTATCTATCAATGCAATGCTTTTTTCCCGTTTCCTTGAAAGTTCCCCCCCCCCAAGTTATCTGTTAGGCACATCCTCAAAATTCTTCAGTGTTTTTACATTACCCACACTTTCACTACTGTGGCAGTGTTGCACACAAACTTTCTAATTAATATAAAAATTGATTACATGGCTAAGCTCACTCTTTTGAAAATATGCCCCATGCCTACTTGAAAACCAAGTGTAGGATGAAAGTGGTCCATAGGGAGGTACTTTTGAAAGACTGGAAGCTTTATCACACTAAATTGATTTATATCATCTTTCTATTTAAAAAATCTCTTTCAACATTTTCTGAACTTTCATAAGGCTTTTTTACTGCAAGTGTTCTGATTATTCAGTGTGGAGCCTAACTTTCCACCACATTTTCACATCATTTATGAAAGAGAAAGTTACCAGGTTGAACTTGACACTTTCTCAGGAGTATACCATCATCTGATTAAATCCTAACTGGGTTTATGTCAAACCTGATCATGTTTAAGAACATTTGTAAGAATATATTAGCCACAAGGTAGAGGTTCAGCAACTCTTCAGTGGTAGAGCTGGATGGAAGATGTGTTGGTTGAGGGATCCTCTTAGGCAACATTTCATTCAGATAATATAAAGACCATGAACCAGATCTGCAACAGTGCACAGTATGATAGCCCTAGTCAAGCATATGTCTTCACTTGTGGAAGGCTAAATGGACAGTAGAGAACAGGGATGCACACATAAGCCAAAGCCAACCATCCCCATGCCCCCAAATGTCACTTGTGTACATGAAGTTATGCAGAGGACTTAATAAGCACATCAGTTGTATGCTCTTCACAGAGCTCCCATGATAGTCAGCTCTGATAATGCAGGGTTCCTAAACATGGGAACTCTGTAAATGCATTCAAACAAGTGCACTTACATAGTTTTCAGCAAACATTTGTGTTCAATGTGCAAAGGTCTGAGTGAACTTGAACATGCATGATTGAACCTTTTACTAGTTAAAAGAAATGCCAGAACAGGGCTAGTGATGCTGTCCCCTTGGCCTCTTCAGTTGATTATCATATATTACCCTATTGTGGTATTCCTTCCACAGGTTGCTGCTGTGATTGGAAAGAACAGCTCCAACAGCCTTTGATCATAAACTACAAGCCCAGCACACCAGCAGAGCCTTGTTGCAGCTGGTCAAAGCATTCCCCTGCAGATCCTAGTTTGGAACTGTAGAACATGCTCGCTCCGGCAATAGCAGCATTATACCATGAATCATTGCAGAAGAGCCAAGCACCTCTGTTTGTGAAGTGTAGCAGGAAACAAATTTGCTCGGCATCTGACTGTGCAGCTTTGTTTACAGCTCAGGCTCTAAGGGGCCCCGGGTATGATGCTCTTCTTTTACATTTTCCTCCCATATCCCTGGAAGAAAGAGCCATAATGAAGCCTGGCCCTATTGTTAGGTAGAGTGTGATAGTCACCACAGACAGGACATGCTGGGTGGATACAGTGCAATGGCAAGATGTGGAAAAGAGAGTTGTGTGTGCCATGCTGCCTTCCTCAGTGCAAAGGCTCTGGGTGGCTAACAACATCTTACAACTATAATGGTATAGACTAGACCAGAAGTGAAAATTTAATTTAAAAAATACTCAGTTCTGTTGAACAGTACATAATACTGTTGGGCACAGTATGTCTCCTTGACTACCATGGATTTTTGAGCTTTTTTGTTTTTTCTGCACCACCCTCAATTCTGTAATTCCCGGCATGATGAAAACTTGTGCTGAGTCAAAAGCTAGATGGTGTGTGAGATTTCAGTGGTCTAACAAAGGTTTGGTCCATCCTTGCAATCAGATTGTATACAGAGCTGTTTTTGGTGGTGGTGATTTGTGCGTGCATGTGTGTGTGCGCATGTGCGTGTGTGTGTGTGCATGTGTGTGAATCTTTTGTGTATCCTGTAGCTTAATTTGGCAGCAAGTTGAAAGGAGTTGGCTGTTGCTCCTTAGCTTAAATGCTCTTTAGAAAAGACCTGGCAAATAGCTGAAAGAACAAAACTGGTAAAATATGAAAGAGTTACAGAACAGTATCAGTTAGGTACTGGTTATTATTTGTTCAGTTGTGCTATTTTATTATACAGTATAATGGTAACATTTAGGCACTTTGGATGGATAGCTCAGTGGTTTAGGTACCTGGGCTGCAGAGCCAAAGTTTGGGAGTTCAGTTCCCCACTGTGCTTCCTGTGAGTAGAGTCAGCCTGTGGGGCCTTGGGCAAGCTGCAAAATCTCAGGACACCCCCCCCCCAGAAGAAGGGAATGGTAAACCACTTATCAGTACTATCTATCTTGGAAAGGGTCACCATAAGTCAGAATTGACTTGACGGCACACCATTTATTAATTAACATTCATCTATATGCTCTTTTCTGTTTGTTGTATAATGTCTGGTGTTATGAGTCTTTCCAACATTTTGTAAACTATGTTTTAATTAAAAACACAAACAAACAAAACACCCTTACAAATATTAAGCACTGTATAGATATTTATCTAGGTTCCCTGGGTTTCCCCAGACCAGCCAAACTATGAGAAATCAAGCCTGATCCCTACTTTGACTTCCTTGGCTTCCCTAAATCCCAAGTAACCTTGATTGCACTATCACAAAAAAAAATTTTTTTTAAATCACATACCTTGAGACCTTTAAAGATGCAAGAGATCATTTTATTTTCACAAAAGGCTATTTAGTGTCACTAACTCCAACCCAGACTAGTTTCTCTAATTCCACCCTTCAGCAATCTGAACCATTAACACAGGGATCCAATATCTTAGGGAGTGCTTTTAATGCAGCTGCTGAAGCACTATCAGCCAATACCCCTATACTTTGTACCTGCAGCCAATATTTACAGAATTTGACTTGAGGTGTGATCAGATGGCAATATAGGATCATATTTGTTCAAACTGAAAAGCGTAGCTTCTCTGGGAACAATCTCCCTTAACGCATCCTTTCCGTGCACTCCAGAATCCGATTTGCCCTGCCAGTGGTCTGAACATGGAGCAGGGTCAGGCTGATTCCTGTACTTTCACTGAACCATGCTCCAAACGATCCAAAGCACAAGCTATAGCTCCAACTGATCACATCCTTATTCATCTCCTGAAGGAAGCTTCACTCAGGAAAGTGCAATTACTCCCCTTTCTCCCACAGGTGCAGTCAGTACTTCAGGTTGGACTACAATGTCATTTCTAATTGGATCATGTGCAACTAATTGACTTTGGCTTAATCTGTGTCTCTGACCACACATCAGCACTGACTAGACTGTGGCTCCTGACAATACCCAAAAGCCCACTTCATGGTCCTGGCCTGTGATCTTTTTGTCCAGATAAGACTCCATCAACAAAATTATACAGAGAATATTGACTGTTTTATTAGACAATTACACTCCTGGAATTGATGTCTATATTCTTTGGTGCATATTTAATCTTACCCTTAAGGGAGAATGAATCAAAGAATACGGTTTTATTAAGAAACACATGCAGACCACAAGAAATAGACTGCTGGCTGAAATCACAGAATTAGAGGACAAACTTTTTGGGGGGGGGGGGGGAAGGCCATAAGAAACTATTTTGAGTCTTAAAGAAATTAACTCAAATCGTTAGACCTGAACAAAATTGCCTCAACTTCTCTCTGTTCACCACCCAACCCCCGAGTCTCAAGAACCTTCCAAAATTGTTCTAATTCCCATCTTGATAAAGATCCTCATGATTTTGGTTCCTACTATCCAATTGCTATTATGGTAAGCATGGTAAGTCACAACTAGAGCAGGGCCATTTGAATCAATGGAACTTAAAGAGAGGGTGTCTCACCAGTTCCCCACTGATTCAGTGGGCCTGCTCTAATGTCACTTACTGTGCTAAACAAGAGGATTACTGCCAGAGTCACATTGGTTTACATGATATTAAAGATTACCACTTTAGCTTTATAAAACACGGAATTTTTGGACCCATTATTATAATTTTATGTTCCAAATCCTCTGTCTCCTGACATGTCATGTCTCATTCTATATTTCTAAAGCTTTTGACAAGCTTGAATTGCCTTACTTACTCAAAGTCTGTGAAGTGAGGGAGATGGGCAGGTGTTTTCTTTAAACATTCTTCTGCCTTGATGCCCAAAACAAACAATATTATTCCCTTCCCACTGATAATTCTCAGGGCAACAAACATGATTACCCCATTTCCCTCTGTTGATACCTTGCATACGGACCGCTCACTTTCTCTCATCAACAAGAAAAGGAATTTACTGAACCTCCTTGCAGATTATTCATCCTTAGTGGTATCCAACACACTAAAAATTCCTGAATTATAGTAATTTGGGCCAAATTTGACAGATTGCCTAGTTGTTATTGTTTAGACGTTAAGTCGTGTCCGACTCTTTGTGACCCCATGGACCAGAGCACGCCAGGCCCTCCTGTCTTCCACTGCCTCCCGGAGTTGGGTCAAATTCATGTTGGTAGTTTCGATGACACTGTCCAACCATCTCGTCCTCTGCCGTCCCCTTCTCCTCTTGCCTTCACACTTTCCCAACATCAGGGGCTTTTCCAGGGAGTCTTCTCTTCTCATGAGATGGCCAAAGTATTGGAGCCTCAGCTTCAGGATCTGTCCTTCCAGTGAGCACTCAGGGTTGATTTCCTTCAAAATGGATAGGTTTGTTCTCCTTGCAGTCCAGGGGACTCTCAAGAGTCTCCTCCAGCACCACAATTCAAAAGCATCAATTCTTCGGCGGTCAGCCTTCTTTATGGTCCAGCTCTCACTTCCATACAACACTATTGGAAAAACCATCGCTTTGACTATGCGGACCTTTGTCGACAAGGTGAGGTCTCTACTTTTTAAGATGCTGTCTAGGTTTGTCATTGCTTTCCTCCCAAGAAGCAGGTGCCTTTTAATTTCGTGGCTGCTGTCACCATCTGCAGTGATCATGGAGCCCAAGAAAGTAAAATCTGTCACTGCCTCCATATCTTCCCCTTCTATTTGCCAGGAGATGATTGGACCAGTGGCCATGATCTTTGTTTTTTTGATGTTGAGCTTCAGACCATTTTTTGCGTTCTCCTCTTTCGCCCTCATTGAGAGGTTCTTTAATTCCTCCTCACTTTCTCACTTTCTGCCATCAGAAGATTGCCTAGTATTTGGCCCTAAATATGTCCCATGTTGCCAAAGACCAATTAACCGGTTCAGCTGACATCCCGATTATCTTGTCTTCTTTAAAATACTCTCGTGCTGTTTCCCTACTCAACCACCTGAAGTCATCTCTTCCAACCTTACATCTCTTTTAAGGCATGTCAAGCAATTATAATCAAGCTGGAAAAGTTCTCTTGGCTAGGAAGAAATGCTGCTGTTGAAATGGTCATCTCATCTACGTTTTCCTATTTATTTTCACTATCCCAGCCACCATAAAAGAACCGTACCTCTCATACTGGAAACATTATTTTTTAAAAAATAATAAATCAAGGAAAGTAGACGGCCTTGTAATCTGTAACCTAAAATGTTATTACAACATTTTATTATGATGTTACATCTTTTAGATAGTGAAGTTTATACAATACTCATGTGGATGCTTGATCCCCTGTTAAAATCAGCAGTAAATAGGTAAGTAAGGGTAAGATAAGACTCCGTTTTACACCCAGCACAACTTCAAACATAACATCTATAAGTAATTATAGATACAGAATTCCTTCTGTATCTGGAAGTTCTGGCAAAAGAAATGTATTCCTTCCACTTCTCCCCTAATTCCATTTTTGTGTCATCCTTGGTTGATAATAGTGAATTCACCCATTTTAAAATCTAAGGGTATTTATCATTTGCAAGACCATTGTATGGGGATCTCTCCCAAATCGGAGGCACAAATTCATTTGCACTTTGAATAGGAGGTAATCCTTTCCTAGTTCCTATTCATCAGGTAATCTATTTTGTCTCTTAGCTCCTTGTCTAAGCTCATCCACTTGTCAAAGCACACTTACTGCCTTTGAAAGTTTGATTCTTCAGTCTAAGGGAGCCTCCTGTGGGGTTACTTGTAAGCTTAATGTTTTGATGCTTGACCTTATGTATGACAACGTTTCAGATGCAAAAAGTGTGCAGGGAAAATGTTTATAGCATTACTGATGGCCCATAAAACTCTCTAGGAACAAAACCTCCAGTGAAATCAGTTTTTTCCTACTGCTCTTGACTGTAACACTAAAATGACACACTGCTAGTATTTAACCTTTTTTAAAATTAGCTGCATAAATAGAGATTTGAGTGCAAGATGTTGGAGCAGATGTGGTGCGTTCAGCCCTTGTCTTCAAACCTGGTGGTCCTGTCCAGGAGTCTTTCCATTTTAGGAGTCAAACTGTAAAGAAATGGCAAAAATCACTTAGCAGATTATTCATATTTCTCCTTCATTTCTCTCACTTTTCTTAGACACAACTGGAGACTTAAATGTAAAGAATTAGAATACAAATAGGCCTGGAAAAGCAACAGACACCTCTCCCTTGAGGGCTCGAATTTCAGATTTTTGGAACCTACTTCTCATGTAGAAGTTGATATATCATATTTGGTCTTTGAGAAATACATGATTTATTCTTCACTATACGTTACCCTTGTATTAATCATATTAACACAGATCAATCATCATAGTGTCCTTCCCAATCCCATGCTTTACTTTGGAATTATGCATTTGATTAAGATGTTTGATGTTTCACTTCCTACCTGCCGCCCTTAGTTTGTCAATCCTAATGTAACGTTTCCACTTTTTTCCTACCATTTTTTTTAGATGTGGTTACTTTGAATTTAGTATGTTTATTGATATTTACGTTCTGTTTTCATTTTCTTAGAACATTCTTAAAATTTCAGATAAATTGTGAGCCACTCTGAGTTAGGAAGGAAGGAAGTGGGGGGGGGGGGGGGAGGAAGGAAGGAGACTTTAGCCACTCAGCTTGGAAGCTCACTAGATTTCATATTCTTCTTCCCTCTGCTACTCTGCTATGTCTCTCCTTACATGTTGTTTAAAATCTGATTCCAGCTCTTGTGATTGGTCTTGACTAGAAGCTTATTTTTTTACAATATTTTATTAATTTATTTTATTTTATTACACCACAGAAGTGGTAAAGCTCGGCAGTTGTGTCTTTGTTCAGCCTCCTAAATTACAGATTACCAGGGCTCCATGAACATATAAGAGTATCATTATTTATTTATTTATTTATTTTTATTTTATTTGGCTTTTATACCGCCCATCTAGACGAATCTCCTCTGGGCGGTTTACAGTCCAAAAAGGCAATAAAATTAAAATCAAATTAAAAAACAAAAATGAAACTTTGGGAGCAAAATTTACATTGTCCTATCACAAATGTGTAGATAAGCATCACTTGTTATATTTATATCTTATTCTTTCCACAAGGACAGGAGTTTAAGGTTTGTTAGTTTTAACCCATGAAATCAGTAAAAATAATTATTTGCATAAAATGTCTCCAGTGCTTTTATAGCTAAGCAGCAATTTCGTACCTGTGCATGCTGAACCTGTGTTTTGCCTTGTGCAGACACCACACAGACACACTGCTTCCACAGTTGCTTTCACAGCAATAGTATTAAGGTCATTGAAGTAAACAAATTATATTTAAAACAACAGTCTAATGGACATTGTAAAGCCTAACTAGTTTTATTTGGCTGAGGTTCTCTTTGGTCTGTCACCCTCTTCATCAGGTGCATATTAGATGCATCTGAAGAAGGGCTCTTCAGTTAACAAAAGCTTATGTTCAATGAAACTAGTTACTCCTTAAGAGGCCACAAAACTGTTGACTTCGTGCACCAGACTAATAGAGTTCTCCCCACCTCCATGAAACTGTATTTAGAAAATATGTGGGAATAGGGTAGCCCAATATCAGGGAAAACCAGCTTCAAATCAGAGTGATCTTGGAACAGATATCCCTCAGTCTGACCTCTCTCAGATAAAATGGAAGATGGGAAAAGAACTATGACTGTCATTGGGTAAATGGCAGGATAAACATAGAAGTGAAGAACTTACTATTACTTGCCTGACTACAAATTTGGAAGATGTACTATGGAATTGTGTCATGCGTGACTGTGTTGATTTCTGGTTGTGGTATGCAAAAACCTTCAATATTGGGACTTAATTAGCTCAGCTGAAAAGAAAGAAGAAAGAAAAGCAGGCAGGGAATCAGCAATCCTGAAACTGCATCCAATTTATTGTTGTGCTGAGGTCCTGAACACTCATTTGTTGGTGTGGAATTATAAAATAAACCAGTGCTTGGTTTGCCTCATGAGTAGAATCAAATGAGATTGCCTTTTCAACTTCCAGCTGTGTTGACTTGTTTTTTCCCTTTCTGGATGAGTCATTTATTTTATGATAGTGGCGATTCAATACAGTCTCTGCTGCGTATCACCTTTACAATACATCTCCTAGCAGAGATGATTTGCAAATGATGCTCGCTTTCTTGTTTACTTTTCCACCTAAATAAGACCTTTCCCTGCCGTCTTAGCAAAGTATAACTTGACAGACGACTACCTCTTCCTCGGACTTTGACATTGATAGACCTACGTCCAACACAGGTAGCATTGATTTAAATTTGTATAATCAAAACAGCTAACTTTGCATGTTTTGTTTGACCCCTGTGCAGAAAGAAAAAAAAAGTGGACTGTTGAAACTTCTCGCTGGAGCATCAACAAAAAAGAAATCCCGATCTCCTCCATCAATGTCTCCAACCCATGACGCCTTGGTGGTGATGGAGGGAATGCTACAGGGCGCTGTGGGACCTGAACTGTCCTCTCTGTCTAGCCATGGAAGGGCTGGCTCATGCCCGATAGAAAGTGAAATGCAAGGAGCAATGGAAATGGAACCTCTGCACAGAAAGACAGGCTCCTTGGATTTGAATTTTTCCATTCCTTCTCCCATAAGGCAGCTGCCCCCTTCTATGGCAGCCATCCGCCCAGAACCTAAGCCATTGTCTCGAGAAAGGTACGTTACTCGAAGACAAACATGCTGCACCAAAAGATAGTACTCCTAGCTTGTGCATTTCTATTTGCATGTGTTTTTATTTAATGTCAGCCTGAGTTTCATTTTCTCTTCTTGTTTTTGTAAAGAAATGCTTCCATTTCAATAGAACCACCGCTTAATTGGAAAGATCAGTTTACTCTCTGTAAAATCTTACCTACTCAGAAGAATTCAGTGTGACCTATTTTCAGATAAATGTGAGTAGGATCACAGACTTTGTCATCTGTCCTGCGGGAATATCTCTTGTCTTGCTTGCTCTCTCAGTCTCTGACTCACCACATCCTTAGATATTTTGCTGGGTGCTGGAGATTCTCGACCTGTCATTAAAATCTCTTTTTCTTTTTCGACCAGCTTTTAGCACTGCAAAACTGAACAGTGACAGTCAGTCACAAACATATGACCACAGCATCACAGGGCTACGACCACTGAATCTTTTACTTAGTTATTTCTGTGAAGAAATGCTGGCAGGGAGGGACAGCTTAACTTTGAAAGACTTGAGGTTGGGAAGGAGGTTCTGAGCTTATGAAGCAGTGAGGAAAATCCACTTAGTGCCTCAGTAAGGGCTCTCTCATCTATTCCTACTTCACATAATCCAGGTTAAAGCCCTGGCACGAAATTGGATGCTTAAGTGCAGCCCTGCATTAATTAAGATCACTCCACCCTTCTTCATTCAAAATCCCATCACAGTTTTACCCGAATTTCTGGCACGTATGCCTAAGTGTTGTTGTTGACTGACAGACATCCCGGTGTAGCCATGTGCTTATTTAGCACTCACTATGGCCACTGTTCCCTCAGTATTCTTCCAGAAGAATATTAATTTTTTCTCCAGAAGACTCTCCTCCCTTCCAGCTTCAACAACAAGCCAAGGGGAAATTTTCTCCCAAGCAAACAGCAGCTTCAAAGGAGCTGTTTTCATCAGGACCACAACAGGGACAGGAAAGGGTTAAATGCCCTCTTCCTATCTGACATGATCTCAATAATTATCCTGTTTAATCCTGGGTACCTTAAGTGCAACCTCACAATAGTGTGGCCTTCAGAGATTGTAACAAACAATCTCTAGAGCTGATCTTTGAATTGAATTGTCTGAGGAGGAGGGGGGGAATCTTGTCTCACACCAGGCAAGGTTCAGAAAGGTTGGTTCCTCCCCTCAGGCTCACACACACACACCTGACAGTGAACATGGGGGTGTTTGAAGGGGAGGACAAAGAAAACAATTTTTGCTTACTTGCTTGCAAGCCTGTTCGCTGTAGCTTCTCCCAAGATAGGTTAACAAGAGCAATGGACCTAAAAGTAGAAAAGCCTTACCTGCTGTCACACTGACGGCTGTATTGCTAGCAGAAAAAGAGAACACCCATTTTAATGCTAATTATTATTTTTGCTGTAGCCAGAGTAAGGATGCCATTCCCCCGTCATGCTACCTACCTGAAAAGGGAGATCACAAAAGGATTGTGACATTACAAGATAGATCAGAACGCCTTTCTGTGTGCTTGGTATCCAGTATTGCAAATGAATCGCAAGGTTTATACAAATGGATCCCTAAAACACTACAGATCATATTATTCATGCCACATAACTTGCTGCTAAGAATTTGATTCTGATTTTTAAGCATTTTTATTTTCACAATCTTAAATTTGAGAATAACCTTTAATTAAAATAATCTTAATTATACTCAGTAGGCATGATTGTCTAATTGATTTATGCATGAACTTCCATATCACCGGTTTTTCTGTGTTCTCTAATAGATCATATGGTTCTTTATGCCCATAAATGAGGACTATTAATTACCTTTCTGCACAAGGAAGGATAATGCCTGTTCCTTGAATCATCTGAGTGGCTGCATTACACACTCGTCTGGAAGTTCATTCCACATCCATTTGTGCTCATTAAATCTCCAAAGTGCTAAGAGGCACCATTTTTAAAAATTACATATACTTGCATTTCATATCTGGTAGAACAGGAATGTCTCTGAATGCCACACACACCTGCATACCTGCATGTATGCACAGTAGATATAAGCTGGCAAGCTGTTGGTGCTCTATGCACCTGCTGTGTGTCCAGCCCACACCTCATGTACCCAAATATTCCTTATTTACAGCCTTCATATTTTAGTCATAGATGTGGTAACTAAGTCTCAAACCATATATGTGGCAGCATACCTATGTCTTTAAACATAGGTTTGTCCCAGCTGGGGTAAACCAGGATATGATAAACCACCTGAAACTGTCAAAGGGATATATAGGCAGCATAAGCTAAACATTTTTGTTTCCTAATATTCTTAGCCCCACTGCCCAAAGCCCAGCTGGGAGGGAAGCTTCAGAGAAGCGGGGTGAGTGGACAATGAGTTGTACAGGAAGAAGTCACCAGCTGGCTGGCTAACTCAATGGATTAGATATCTGACTGCAGAGCCAGAGGTTGGGAGTTCAATTCCCCACTGTGTGCCCTAGGAAAAGAGCCAGCCTCTGTGACCTTGGGCAAGCTGCTCATCCCCAGGGCACCCCCAGAAGAAGGGGATGGTAAACCACTTCAAGGGAGGATTCCATAAAATCAAGGGAGGATTTTATTGGAGGATTCCAATAAAACCATTTATTTGAAAATCACAAATAAATGGTTTTAAAGCTTCCACTGCCGTCTGTAATTTGGACCTCAGTAAAGAAGGGTGAATTTCCCAAAGTTCTTCTCAGATTTATTCAGAATGTACACAAATTCTGCCCCCCTCCCAATCAGCCCCAGTTGGGGAAAACCCCATCTGTAATGGTTCCAAGCCAGTCTTTAGATTGGGCTAGGAAGCCTGTATCCTTGTTCTCAAAAGTTTTAGTGCAAGGTTGGGCAGAGTGGGGCCCTACAGATGTTGTTCAGACTGAATCCCTAATATTTCTCATCCTTGGCTATGCTGGCTAAGGAGGATGGGAGATGTTCTCCAACAGTATCGTAATCCAACAAAATCACTAATTTTAGTTGGGATGGGAAGGAATGCTTCGAGAATGACATTAGCAGAGACAAGCAGCCAGCCCCTACCCAACCATCCTGGTGACCTTGGTTTGCCCAAAAACATTTCTTACTCCATAGGGACTACAGGAACATTTATACTTACATGTATCAGATGGGATGGGGAAGGGAACGGATCAATAAACCTTGAAAAAGTACAGTGAAGTAGACTTCTGTCCTTCCCTCTACCTATTTTATTACCACAGTTATTTTTTCCTTAGCCCATGCAGACTGTTGGCATTGTTCTCTACATTCCCTGGAGGTGGGAATGAGGAGTTAACATTTCAGGTGCAAAACTGGGAGTAGCGGAGAGCACTTGACAGCACCCAGTGATGCTCAGAAGGCATCAAGATCGCCCTCTCTTACTGCCAGTATCACTACTCCTTTGTAGTTTCCTATGCCCTTGCAGACTCATGGGCCAAAGCCAGTCCGTGGCCTTTCATAGGGGAAGAGAAATTGCTCCTGGACGTCTTTCCTTTCCTGAGGACTTGGACATTAAGCACTCAGGAAAGGAATGTCAGGGTCTGGAAGGCTTGAGTCTGTTTTGGACTCACGTCTTTCAAACTCCCTGGCTTCAAATCCAAACCAGATGTAGGCAAACCTTCCTGCCAACCATTGCTCCCTCTGTCAAAGCAAAGTTAACTCCCCATTCACTGCAAGAAGGGGTGAAATCATTAGTTAAATGACATGCACTTGTAAGATCTCCAGAGTCCCAAAATCTTTCCTTTTTGTCATCTTTGTTGATCAACTGGGGCAAATTCTAACCAGCAAAATAACTTTAATAGATCAAAAGCCACACTGATTAATTGATTACAGCTTGCAGGGCGAATTCAGAGTCTCCTGTGCTTTCTGTATTCTATAGAAGGTGCCGCATATGAAACTAAGTGGTGGGGCAGCGTTTGTCCAATTTCCTTCTTGTTAGCACATTCTTTGCAGCATTTATTTCCCTTACATGACCCTAACACTTCTTTCCAGTGCTACTTGCCAGAATGCATAACCTTTTGCAATCAGAACCATGTTCAACTACCATAAGAGCTGTCAAGGCTTGTTTGGGAAGTGCTAGTTGGTGTAAAGGCTGTTTTGCACTGGGCTGCCCCTTGATGCTGCGTCTGACTCAGCAGCGAAGCAGGAGCACTGAAACGAAATACATAGACAGATGTCCTTTTAGAAGCTTTGCCCTTTGTACACTGGATGGAAGAACCGTTCCTCCTGGGGAAAGTGTTTAGGGGTTGTTCTGATTCTCTGTCTTTGTAAAAGCTTGTGAAGTACCAGCACCAAGGAGGGTGCGTTTTGGGGGGGGGGGGTGTTCCACTCCATTGCACATATCTTTGAAGACTTCAGAGGAATGTGAGAAATTTGCTCTTTCTCACAGCAACATATGTTCCAATCAGTGGTACTCTATCATAAAAGTTTCATTAATCTTAAGCTGTTGTAAGATTTGAAACCGGCATTCTTTTAGCTAAAATTGTGCTAATCTAATAATGTAATTTAGTCAGAACTGAAGCAGCATGTCTAAAATAATGTGAACCTTCATTTGCATAATGGCTGAAATTGGCAATGCTTCCTGAGGTGTGCAGATTCACCAATGACAGTGTGACAGTTTTTTTTTTCCCCCATTGCCAGCCAAGCAGCTCACATTTCAACCTCTATTGCTTGGCTTTGCACGTGTGGAAAAAGTAACAACCACATTTACTGGTGAACTGAAAAGTTGACCAACTGCTTTTGGATGGCTGGTATGTGCATTTTACATCACTGGGTTATCATGTAAACATTTCCCCCCCAAGAATTTTGGGGCACATCTGCAAAACTGGGCATGTTTATAAAGGGGTGCGTTGCTCAGCTAGGTTGCATCGAGCTGTCCTTTAATTTAGGAAATTCCTCCTCTTGTTGCAATGTGGGAGCTAAGTTGTTTAAGGACATGACATGTCACCAGACAAGACAATACTGTGAGGCATTTGTGAAATAGAAGTATAATCAATTAAATAAGCCGGTGAATTTTTAAAATTTCCTTCTTGACTGAAAAGTAGGGTATAAACATGCTGAAATCGCACAGTAGTATGTACAAGCGTCAACGTTGGCATGGGAAGTTTCCACATCACCTTCCCAATGTGAGTGGTCACTAGTTCCAGCCGTTAAGGCTTCCGTGTGGGTCTCCATCCATTCCAAAGGCTCAGTCAAGGGGCAGTGAGGGCAACATTTTCCGCCGTAACCCTAAGGTATTTCTTTTCCTTTCTTTAAAGGTATCGTGTTGTGGTCCCGTATCCCCCCCAGAGCGAAGCCGAGATTGAACTGAAAGAAGGTGACATTGTTTTTGTCCACAAGAAAAGGGAGGATGGTTGGTACAAAGGGACATTGCAGAGGAACGGCAGGTCAGGCCTTTTCCCCGGAAGCTTTGTGGAGAGCTTTTGAGGGCTTGCGCTCTGGACTCAAAGGACTTCTTGGAGGAAATTTCATAGCACAAAAAAAAAGCCACAGCAAAGGGAAACTTTCCTAATAATCCACTGCCATAATAAGAAATGTAATTATTATTTCCAAAGACTCTCTGGGCTCTTTGATATTTAGCCCTGGAGACAAGATCTCTTGCTGTGCACGTACAGTCCAGACACCGGTATGTTGGAGCAGTGCCTTCTTCTTGGAATCAAAGACTCGAGAGGACACGTGTTCGGGTTGCATCTAAGCTCAAATCCATCCACTATACTTTGTATAAACGACAGAGAAAATGTTTTTTAAAAAAACTAAGAAACTTGTTATATTGCTGTAATTTATTTGTCTAACTGCAGTGTTCTTATTACTGGCCTATGCAAGAGGGATTTGAGTTTCAAGAGGCAAACAAGGAGACTCTTGAACAATTAATGGGTTTATTTCCCCAGGTGAGAGTAAGGATGCATATGGAGGAAAGACAACCCAATTAAATCCGCACATTATTCAGCAAGACACAATTAGGAGCCAAAAGCATTGCTGGTCTTTCTTTGTAAAGATATCTCGAAACATATTCTGCTTACAAATTACCAGTATAGAGTTCTTCATTGACCGTGCTGTCCAGCAAAGATGCCTGAGGGCAACGGCTCCCAACCTTGTTGGAGTCAGTTATGTTCAACTGCTGTCTTTGCATAGGATTCAGCTTGCAGCATGAGAACTGTGCATTCCAAGTGCTTTCCAACTCATTCTGAAAGCCATGTCCAGTGTGCAGCACAAGGTCACATAACCAGCTCAGGTCAACAAAGGGTACCACCTACAGGCTTTTCTCTGTGGCCACCACATCTCCAGTAGTTACATTAATAAGCCCGTGGTGCATGAAAGATTTCCCATGAAGAGCCACCAGTGCCAGATTGATGCCCAGCAGCTATATGAATTTTAGTTAACTAAGGACTAAGAAGTCCTTTTTTGCCCGTCTTCCTCCAGCATATTTAATTTTGATTGTTGCGCTGTATCAGTATAGTACAGAAGTGCTTTTTCTTGTACAATATGCTTCTTTAAGCATGTTATACATTATGTATTCCATACAGGCAAGCAAATTCCTACTTTGCAAGCATATGGTACTACTTTTCATTTTAAAAAGCAGTTAAGACATACATGGTTTAGCATACTAGAGTTAACTGTTAATGTTTATTAAATCATAAACATTCAAAAGATCGTCTGTTGCCATGCAGCTTATGACATTGAAACTAACTTTGGGATATGATCTAAACAGGGCCGGAAATAGGAGAAACCTGCCACTTTTTCAGATTAGACAGACACACAAGACTTTGCACAGGTTTTGCACGTCTTTAGCCTCATGAAACTGGCTTTCACAGGAGGAAAGCATGCTCCGGATTCATCTTGACCTTCATGCATGTTGGTCACAATAAAAAAAAGAGTCTTCTCTGTCTGTAGAACAGAATCTTGGGATTTTGTTCAGCAACTCCTCTAGGTTATGCCAGTCCCCAAAAGATGGAGATATTAAATCGATCATGTTTGAGCTGAATCCAAGGAAGTATGAGGAGAAGGAAAATACCTACCAGCAGTATTCAGCAAATGTGTAGAGCAGGAGCTAGCCATTCTTACATGAGACCATGTATGGATTTTATTCCCTTTATTTCATGCAGTGAGATGTAAAACAGCTCATGTTCTGGGTGTGGAAGGGTATTTTTGGGTTCAGCCAATTATTGTTTGCTGAATGAACTTCCGATGCTAATATATTTCTTTGCCAACTCTCATATTAAGAAAAATCTCTGTATGTATTTTGTATCACCTATTGCAGCTAAAGTCAGATTCCTGAAGATAAAAACCTTTTATTCCTTGGTAAATGCAACTAGATGGGGAAGATATCTTATGGGATGTTGCTAAATATGATGGCCTGTCCTTCCCACACAAATACGTTGTGTCAGAAGCCTCTTCAAGGCACAAGACTCTGTCTAGACAGTGATAATTACTGGAGATTTGGGAGCTTTTCCAGAAGGATTTGTTTTAATTGACTTCTACATGGCAATAAAAAGAACACTGCAGATTCCTGCAAGCACAGAACATTAGAATTTTTTTATCTCTTTGTCTTAATATCAGAGAGAGGATGGCCGTAATCACCACTATCAACATGTGATTTGTTACTGTAGAAATGTATAGTTTGAACACTGTTTGGTTTTCTAACCTGGGTCAAGATACATAATAAAATATTTCAGGCAATAGAAGCTTCCAGCTACCAGAAACTCAAAGGTGCAATAAATATGAAGTGAGAAAATAAACCTGTAATAAGTCAGATGGTGACATCTGTTATCATTTTTTATGGAGAATATTTTTAGCCATATGTGCACTTGGCCTCATTCCAGCAGTGTGTACTAAAGACGTCACCCCAGATATTAAATGTATGACTTTGTCCTGCATGAGGTTATTCTTCTGCTGTTGTGAAACATACAGATCACTGCTCCTTCAAAAGGAAGAGTGATTTTTAAATGCTATCAGATTACTGTTTCAAGCAAGTACTGTACTTTAATAGATAATTACATCACCTTTGTGGGTAGGCGTTTCTGCCCAAAGTTTAGAACTGAGCTGTTGACTCTATGTTGGGAAGCAGCCAATACCTAGAACACTTAGAATGGGAATGATGTGTAGATAATCTATACAGTTGTTTTGCAGAAGTTAAGAAACAGATGCAAGAATGCAAATCATACTGAAATACCCTAGGAGTCTCTGTGACACAACAGTGTGTGCACAAGAGTTAAAAAGTGGCTTTGATAATGCTTTTGCTGTCATGCATGAGTTCTTCCCTTTGCATGGCCAGTCACTCTCTTGTTCCATGTATGGGATGAGGATCTAGCCAGAGCTGCAGTCAGAGCATTCTAGCGCTTTAGCTTGGATGGTGGCATTCATTCCTGTCTTCCTAAAAGAGGAAGTCGCAGCCCAAGTTATATGCATGCCCTTATGTTCAGCTGTCATTCACTTCCTCCAAGCCCTGCCTCTTTTGCAATAACAGATTACTATCCCAGTATGTGGTGGCCCTCTAGGGTATTTACAAACGTCATCTGGCTTTCATATCTTCCCAAAGGGATGGGAGTGATTTAAAGAGGGATCCTACTAGGTGCCCTCTGCAATGCTAGAACAAGCCTTCTAGTTACCTGCCTGGAAGCACAGGTTTGGGACATCACTTTCTAGACACAGAACAAATACAACATTGCTACTTTCAGTCTTTCTCCCTGTTCATCATTAATCTGCCTGATCCAGCCATAGCTAAAGCACTTTTGATTTTGAGTGGAAGACGTTCAATGGTGTGCTCCATTTTTTCTTCAAACCTAAAAATACCTTAGGGACAAGCTACATGTTACACACCAGTGCCTGCAAGTAAGAGAGCCATAGCTTTGGGGGCAGGGGGAGAACAAAACTGCATTAGGAGGGAGACACAAGAGGAGGCAGGCCAGCATTTCACTCACACGCTTACATGAGTCTGGGACCACCTTAGAAAAAAGAGCTTCCTGGGGGAGTGTGATCTGGAAGGGAGAAGTAGGAGAGAATGAAAGACGCGAGTCCTTCCTCCCCAACACCTCCTTGCTTTCGATCCTTCTCCTGAAACTTTGCCTTTTATTTTCATGCACAGAGGTGCTTTCATAGATATCTTTGCATGGAACTATATATTTCCCCTCAACAGATGCTTCAGGTGCCAGTTTCTGCACCTAAAGGAGCTTCAGACCTTTATTTCCTGGATTACTCCTTCCTGCCGCCACCACACACAAACATATACACACGTCCTATGGTAAAACACTTCTGAAGCTGAGCAGAGTGTCAAATGCAGTATATTTGATTGTTGTAAGCCGCCCAGAGACCTTTGGGTAGTGTGGGCGGCATTAAGTTAAATAAATAATAATAATAATAATAATATGCTGTGGCACAAGGTGGGTTGCTACTATTCAAAATTGTAACAGGACAGATGCTAGCACATACACACAAGCACTTGCGTACACCTAAGATAACTCATCCTTTGCAACAGCCAGAGGACAACACTTATCTCGAACTGGTTTCTTTGCTACACTCAGAATGCATAGCAGCAAAGATTCTTGGTTCTTACAGAGTCTGCTTAGCCAGCCATTTAAAGCGACCACACGATAGCACAAACATGGCAGTGAGTGAGATTGCTGAAAGCTCTTGTGAATCTTGATATACACATTTTAATCCATGAACTCCTCTAGAACAAAACACAAAACACATGAGCCAATAGTTTACAAATACCTGTTCCAAACTCAGTATTTTAAAGGGTATCAGGATGCTCTCTCTGCCACTAGATGCCATCAGTCACTCTTCATTTGAGGATAAAGGGTTTCTTTGACTGTTCAGTGCTCTGAACACATTTGTTGTTAGTTCCTAGTTCTCATTCATCTTGTAGCTCAGAAGAGTTTCCTGTGGTTTATCAGCCCCATGTAAATAGCACAAAGAAAGGAAGCAAGGCTAAGCCAAAAACTCCAGACAGTGACCTCTGTGTCGTATAGGATGGTGTGGAAAGGAATTAATTCTGACAGTGGTCTATTGATAAATGGCATTCAAAGGAGAAAAAAGCACAGGGAAGGAGTGTGTGTGCCCGCGTATGTGCATTTCTTATGACAAAAAAATGGTGAGCAAATTTATCCTGGCAGCCTTCTTTTGTAAAATGCCAGATTTATTGTACTGGAAAAGGTTTCTGCTAACTGAACAAACCCTTTGTACTTTGCACAGTTAAGGGGGGGAAAAAAGGTTTTTGTTACACATGGATGTTAACGTATAATTTAGAAAATGTCAATGGTTATTATGAGTACAAATGAACTGCAGTGACTGTGTTTTCTCATTCTTTCAATAAAATAACCATTAATGTAACCAATGTGGAGGTGCTTTCTTTAATTTGACTTGAGAGCAACAGCCAAACTGTGGTTTTATGCTATAGGACCAGGATCCCTGTTGTTGCTTCTCATCTTTCCTCAGCGTAAGATCTGTTTCTCTGGTTTGTGAGGAACCACTGGTACCCATTTCATTTGAAGCAGCATGCTGTGGTCTCCATTTCTCTCCCAGTCCAAAATTGCAGACCACCATTTTATTTGGCTTACAATTCTGATTTATAAGGCAAATACCAGTTATAACCTGCAATTGACAAACATATATTGCATATATACATGCAGGCACACAGACAAATATAGACAAACTGCTGTATGCTGTGAACCAACTAACTAATTAGGAGGTGAGCAACAGGGACGTCAAGTCTGCAAACCCAGTCATGTAATGCCAAAAGAGGTGAACTGAGGGAGGTAATCTGGTAGTCTGCTTTTTTGAAAGAAAAAAAAATCAACATGTTAAGATTTTTTTTACCAATTCCACACCATTTTCTTGTAGAGAGCTATGCTCTGCAGTATTGAAAACTGGCATTTTGTGATGCACAGGACTGCCCATAACCTCACCTGTAGGCAGGCACGCAGTATCCTCAAGGTAGAAAGTGACCCCTTTTGCAGTTGTGGGAGCCTCCATTAAGCTGGTTTTTAAAAAGATGCCTCAGGACAGGGCAGAGAAGAAGGGAGTTACCTCTGAAAGCGCAGAAGAGTGAAGCGTTCTCTTTAATCCATAGGGTTCCATATGGACCGTCACCACTTTGGCAGATAAATCCAATATTAGCTTCAATTAGACAGAGCTGTTTCTCTACCTCACCGGGTGCTGGATCTTGATAGCCTTTCCTGTCACCAGTTACCTGGTCCTCTAATACAGGGTTGCCAGGGATTAAACTGAACCCTGTGTCTGCTGCTACTTGTATAGTTCCTGCTGTGCCAATGAATTCCACTTTAATTTACTGTTGTTATGAAAGAGACTGTTCAAGTGATTGGGGTGGGCGACACTTTTGTTGCTCTTAATAGAAATTTGGGTTGTACTTAACAAGCGATTCCTGGTGTCATCTGACTGTCAAAACTATTAGTGAGGATTGGGCCTGCACGTGAATGCATCCTGCGCGGTCACATTTAGCATCTGGAACGTGGTTTGAGGTAGGTGTTCAAATGTGGCCATTTTCCCACTGGAAATGCCAGCTTGCTGGAGCACCCTCTGTGAACATTTATTGGGCCAAAATTAAAGTTACAAAAACCCCGTTACTGGAAGTTAAAATCCATTAGTGTTCCGGAGACATGATTCGGGCAGGCTTCTGTGACCGAACGGTCATACTTGCAGACAAAGCCTATGCTTGCCTCTCCATGACAAATCACAAAACAATGCAATCTAATGTCCAAGCTATGCAAGGTGTGAAAAGCTGTGACTCAGATATGCTCAGCCCTTAAGGAATTCCTTCTTCTGGCAACAGATTATTTGTAATATAAAGTCTGGCCTTCTTGAGACAGTTTCATGGAATTCTCTTAAAATCCACATGCCATTTCACATGTCTGAACCCATGGGAAGTACTCTAAGAAAATCTTGACTGGGTGTAGTACGTGTCAGGGAAACTTGTTGACAGGGAAATGAAGTAACAGAGCAAGATGAGGTAAAAGACTACACAGGGAGCTGCCTGCCTGCCTGCTGAGGTTGAATCCTCTGCAGCGTGCAAAGATTTGATTCTAGGGAGGGCCTTGGCTTTTGTTTGCAAAAACATTCCAATTTGGTTTCAAAAATCTATGCTATGCCTATTTCTAAACTCTCCTGGAAAACAGATCCCCATTTGTGGTATTTTCATAGTTCCTAGAGCACTTCCTGACCTCAGCAGCTCTTGACAGTACAGCCGCTCTAATGCTAAGTTACGTAATGCCAAGGCAAATATCTGTAACAGCAAAAGAATCAGAGTATGATACAGTCTGCGGGGAAAACCTTTGCCTCACACAGTCGCCTCTTGTCTAGCTTTAAGAAACCTTTTCAAAGCATTTACAGATTAGTTCACAGCTTTTTTGTAAAGCGAATACTCTGCTACTTGTTTTTAACTACAAAGCATTATGTTGCACTTTGAGCCTAGAATATTGTTATTGTCTTCATTGTATCTGTTGTATTGCCTCTTCTGTCAATTTGTCTTTCTGCCATCTTCAAGGACATGGTGGAGCTTCCACGTGAGAGGTGTTGGATGTTAAAGGCCATTCAGTGGCATCACACACTATCTTGGCATAAATGCAACAGTGTATGGGGCACCTTATAGTCACTCAGGTAGGTGGAAGTCCTTTCCAGGTGCCTTCCAGTTCTATCATTCTATGACCGTTCTATCCATAGTGGTACCAGGGGCAACTGGGTCTGCTGCCATTCCTTTCTACATTGGAATATATAACAGAGCATTGGGTTTATGACTTCGCGGAAAGACATGGCCCCACAAAATATTTTGCTACAGCTGGTAATAATTTATACGTGGTGGTGCTGGTGAGAAAGGATCACAAGGCCAAATACTTAGCATTCTAAGGGCTCCACTTTCAGTACTTATCATCTCTAGGCAAAAAAGGATTAGGTGATGGAAAACAGCATCTGATGGATAGCTACATCCAGTCTAAGTGGACAACACTGGGTTGGATAGAGAAACCATCACCTGAATGATACATAGCATCTTCCCATATTGCTGAAGAGCCAGGGACCAAGTGGAAATTTGGCAACTAATACCCCCTTCAAACATAAATAACAACATTCCTATAAGTGAAATTCCAATTTAGAAAAAGATGCATGTTTGTTGTGCACCTTATTTTCTTGTAAAAATGTGGGGGTTTTGGTAGTTATTCTCTCACACTGTCAGTGTTTATGGAGGGTACACGCTGTATCAAGTTCCTAGGACTTGTCCCTGACCCAGCCAAATCTGTCCACCTCTGGACACAGCAATGGTCCTGCCTGATCTTCTGTGGTCATGAATATTTCTGGGTCAGCATTTCTTTGTTCTTTTGTAGATCCTGACTTTTATTTTGCAATTGGCTCCTAAGCAAACAAAATTAAATAAAATGCAGTACCAAAATAAATACAAAAATACAAGGAAAATGGCAGCAAACACACAGAGCAGCAGTTTTTTTTTTTTTTTTTTTAAAGGGCATAATTGTAAAAACCTGGAAGAACAGGCAGATCATTCCTGGGCAGTCGGCAGCAGGTGGACCTATCTGGCGAGGGACCCCTTAAATGGGACTCCACCAATGAAAAGTCCTGTTCTTCAGTTACCATCCATTGCCTCTGATCTCATTATATCCTGCTGCAGGAAGTACATTGAAAGTAGTTTAAAAACACACTGTTTGCATCCTAGAATACATGTTTTGGGGACTGAAAGGGGTGTGCTCCTTGATTCTTCTTCATATTACTTTTGATATCCTTTTGTGCTGCCCAAAGAGTTTGTCTCTGTTCTGTCCTCTGTTCCTCCCCTCATCCTTCTGTCTTTCCCTTTCACTCACAGTTGACGAAGACGTGGCCTTCCGCATCTGTGCCTGTTTGCCACCATCATTCTTCTGCAGGTTGAGTTCCTCCTCAGGCTTCTTTCTATGGGTCTTTTCCCCTCCGGTGCCTGCTCTTTCCTACAGTCCTGCCAACATATTTTCCTTTAAAGGGGTCTTGTTTTCCTGCCCACCCACCGACCCACCCTCAGGTTTAACAGTGATAAGAAGGTCTCTTTATCAACTTCTAGGTTCTATATGAACTGCAGACAGAAGGCTAGTTTTATTAGATTCTTTTTTTCCTTTTTTTTATTTCCTCCGATAATTGTCTGGGATCTACGTTAATGGAAATGTAAATTGACTGCCTCTGTGCTAAATGACAATCAGGTTTTGTTTGACAGAGCTGAAAAGTATCTTATTGAGAATGTTGGCACCAAACAATCTAAATGCAAATTTAGGTGGGGTTGGGAGGAGGGTGTTTTAATGTCTGATGAGGTTATCTGATAATGTGGGGAGGTGGAATTGGCTTCCAGTTCATAAAAATCATCAACGTGTGTAACAGTTCAGCTACGAAGGCCAGTGTTTCTGCATTACGTATTTCAAACGCAGCAGACCTAACTGTTCTTCTAGATGGGGTGGTGAAGGTTTTCCCTAAAAGAGGAGATCTGCTTGGAAAATGTTAGCCATCTTCCAACAATTTGCATATTTAGAAGGTAAACTCTGGAAATTACAAGGGAGACATCAATTTAATCCTGTTATTTTTAAAGTCTGTTCTGTCATCCGCTTTTACTGCACACAGGGGGCTTGGGGAGAGGGAGAGGGAGAGAGAGAGAGATGCAGGAGGCATCCTTCTTTGCTCTTGACACGTTGCGCTTCCCAGATTAGCAGGTGCTTATTTGTCCCTGCGTTGTCAAATTAGCAGCAGGCAAAAACAAATGTTGCCTTGCCTATTTTCACAATAGTCACAGGGTCACCAGAGCAATCAACTTGACTGTTTGTGCTAAAGCAATATCTGGCCTCATCATACTTACCATAATGCAATTACAGAGAGCTCGCTACACAGCGAACGTGTTCCTGTGAGCCTTCTCAGTCATAGCTGAAAAAATTAAAATCAGGCAAAAACACATGGAACCCGCCTCTTCCATTGAGGCAATCCTAGACAGCCCGGACATATTACAAACCAGATACCTAGAAATTAGAGTAGAATGGAGAGGAAGATGCAGACAGCAGCATGGGTTTTTGTCAGCTCAATCTTGGCAGTCAGCTCAAATATGATCAACAGCACACTGGAAAATGAAGATCTAGACAAATATGGATATATATATATGGCCAACTGGAGAAACTCTGAGGGCTTAATTGGGAGCCCAAGCATTCACTCATGTGCATGAATTCTGCTAATCTGACGCTATGCAGCCCTTCCCCCACCTGCTACCCAATGCCTGTGGACACCCCTGCCTAGAGAAGTTGTCCCAAAAGCAGTGCAGCACTAGCACAGAAACCTTAAGCGGAGCTTTTCCTCCCCATGTTTGGCTGACATGTGCTGGGAGAGTCGGGGAGAGCTATCTGGCCCAATCCCAACTAGCACACATCTGTTGGCCATGCCCTCCCCCAATCCTTTGCACATGGAACAGAAAATGAGAATCAGCACAACCCGATTTCCTGTCTCCCAAATAAAAACCCTCAACATGCACAGCTCTGTGTGCGTAGAGACATCTCTCGCCTTTGGCCTCATTGGTTTAGTCTGCCTCCACTGCCTTCTACTGCTCTTTGGGCATTTTCTACTCATAAACATGTTCTCATCTCAGGGACTGACAGTTGTTAGTTGAATCAGGCAATCCCGACTCCTGAATGGATCCTAAATAAGCACATTGCCAGCTCTGCACCCTTGCAAGAAATAACCCCCATCAAATAACTTTGATGGCATGCACAAGTCAAGCGGGGGTTGGGGGGGCTTCTCTCTGTAATTTGGGACTAGGTGTTTACACACAGTTGCCCCTCCACAAACACCATTACTGAACCATTAACAGAAAGATAACACAAGGAGATAATCCAGGTTTTTGTTTTTCCTAGAAAGGACAATAACAAGGAATTTCTCAGGAAACCATTTCATCTGACTTTTCACTCCCCCCCTCGTCCTGATCTCCTTTACAGACTGATGCAAAGACTGTAAATGGCAATCCCAGCATCTCCAAATTCTGGGATTCTTAGTGACCACAAACCTGGGCTGTGTTGTTATCCCACCACCTGGAAAGAAGAAGAAAATATCATGAAATTGTACAAGTACGAAGAAATACTAACCCTGCCAAAATAACGTTGGGGACGGCTGTTTACCTCCCTTGCTATTCTTGGCTATCTACCCACAACAGGAATAAAATGGCTTAAGGCCTCATCACACATGCCAAAAAGACCCCAGTTATGTGTGAATATTGGGCCTGATTGCCCCAAGAAACGGTAGAGAAAATGAATCGATACAAAATTAAGAGCAGTGTAGCCTGCTATAATGGTTCAAATACAAAGAAACGAATTGATAGTTAAAAACAAAGTGATCACTCCCACCGGTATATGTACCACCTGATCGCGAAAATAAATGTATTGGTACAACAGAGGTATGGAAATAATCGGTATAACTGGGGTTCTTTTGGCAGGTGTGATTCGGCCCTTAGCAGGGAAAGCCTTCCGATATTACAGTTTTGATTCAAGGCTGTGGCTGGAATTTCTATAAATAACTTCACAAGCAAATCTGCCCGTGTTCTGCGACCTTGCAAACAGGCTATGCAGGACATTTCTGGATGATTGTAGGTCTGGTGCACATTTAAATTGGAAAAGCTCTCCTTATTAGTGTAAAACAAATGTTTTGTTTTCCTTCATAGTTACTTTGGAACTGCAATCCCAATGTGGCGTCATATTTGTAGACCTCCACCAGTGACTTCTTTTCAAGATGTATTTGGTTAATTTATTTAAAATATTTTACCCTGCCTTTTTCCGTAAAAGGACCCCTTGTTATTAGAAAAAGAAAATAACTACCAGTAACTTGTTTTTCATCATTAGTTACTTCCACTTTCTAGTTTCACTCTGGCACTGGAAGTGTCAGCACAGTCTCTGCTCTCCTGATTATCTTGTCAGATGCTATGAATCTTGTCAAAGCGATTAGGGATGGGTGGGAGTTCAGAACAAAAGACCCCCCACCCCCCCAGATAAGGACCATATGCACAGTGCAGTATTTTGCAATCTAACACAGAGATGAATCTTGCCAGAAATAGCCACAAATAGAAGGAGCCATGCACCTAGGCGTCTTTATGCAGAACTTCCTCCCAACATATTCTCTGTAAGGAAAAATGGTCTGTGTCAGAACTGGCCCTGCCTGGGGGGGTTCTGCCCATAGGGAGGCCCCCAGGCAAAGCTGTGATCTTAGCCCATCCTCAATATAGCTAGCCTCTGAGTTGAGCAAAGGTCACCCCCACCCAATAGTTCATTAGTCATAAAGTGCCATCACTAAATGGATACAAAGTGATTTATTTTGCCATTAGTCTTATCTGGCTTTCTAAAGCAAAGTCTTTAATGAATATGCAAAACCTCATATATTTTATAATCTTCTCCATTTGATAAATGAACCCCTCAGACAGCTGCTTTCAGAAAATTATGTGTATTCCAGCTTATTTCACAAGGAACTTTTCACCCTCTAAAATTGCCATCAGTGGAGGTTTTTCTTCCCCTTTGCTGACAACTTTACTAAGAAGGACTGCCTGCAATGGGATCTTCTTAAGTCAAAATCCGAAATGGTTGGATCATCAACTTGTCCTCCATTTTTTAAAAAGAAATAAGGCCCAATTGGTGCCCCATACCAATAAAATCCCTTGCATTTTCCAAGGTAATAGCTAAGAAATTAAGGGTGCAATAAAACGCTGCCATGCGCCTCCCAGCTACCCAGGGAGCCATCAGTTTCAATTAAGGATAGAGGCTGAGGCACACAACGAAGGCAACCAAAGCACTCTATTTAGTTTCATTATGGGCTCATCCAGATGAGCTCGCTTCTTTCCATTTTCACATCAAGGCATCCTGTCTCATCATAAAAGATCATGCTTTATAGCCAAGCCTTTTTACTCCAGCTCAAACCTATATCTTAACTGAAAAAGGCATGAATCCCCACTACCTTCCCCACCCCCCACCCCCCATAGCATTCTGTAATATTTGCAAAAAGCATCTTTGGCAGTCCCTTGCAGGTTATGTTTGCCAGTTTGCAGTTGAATATCAGGAAAAACTTCCTAACTGTTAGAGATGTACAACAATATAACTGATTACCTTGGTAAGTGGTGAGTGCTCCAATACTGGAGGCAATCAAGAAAAAATTAGACAACCATCTATCAGATCTATTTTGATCTAGATTCCTGCATTGAACAAGAGGTTGGACTTGGTGGCTTTATAGCCCCTTCCAACTCCATTATTCTGTGATTTTCTGATTCTATTAATGAGCCTGTACTGAAAATAGAAATTCCTCTGTCCCTTAGATTCCCAAATAGCAATAAATATTTGTCACTGCTGGGCCGTTCTCCACCTTTCTTATCAGCCTAATTAAACTTAGCCATTTGCTGTGTTTCAAATGCCAAAAAAAACCCCAAAAACCTTTGTTGGATGTCAATTGGCTGCAAAGAGATTATCAATTTTGCAAACAGAAGGAGGGCATGCTGCCAGCGCTACCTTTCACTCAATAAAAATATGGCAAATCCAATGTTACCCTGAACTCTCTCTTTCCAATATCATGTTTAAATGTTAGTCATAGCCTAATAAATATCACTCAATTTGTCCATTAATTTTATAAGGTATTCCAGGGAATAAATCTTCATACCACAGAGAGAGTACAGACAGACACACACACACACAAACACAAACACACACACACACCTCCATCAACATATTCCTTCAAGTAAGATGTATGGTATATTAAGGTGGTTGTTTACTACAGTCTCCAGTTTCACGTTTTGCCATTTTGGAGCAAAGGAACTATTGATGAGACTCTTGGCCCTGTAAAGAAATATACTTGCAATAGGGACACAAAATCTCTTGTATCACTGAATAATTGAAACCAAACATGTGGGTGAAGGATTGGAACCCAGACCTTTAAGGGGCATATTCCAAAGAAATTTTTTGTTGTTGTTTAGTCGTTAAGTCGTGTCCGACTCTTCGTGACCCCATGGACCAGAGCACGCCAGGCCCTCCTGTCTTCCACTGCCTCCTGGAGTTGGGTCAAATTCATGTTGGTAGCTTCGATGACACTGTCCATCCATCTCGTCCTCTGTCGTCCCCTTCTCCTCTTGCCTCCACTCTTTCCCAACATCAGTGTCTTTTCCAGGGAGTCTTCTCTTCTCATGAGATGGCCAAAGTACTGGAGCCTCAGCTTCAGGATCTGTCCTTATAGTGAGCACTCAGGGTTGATTTCCTTCAAAATGGATAGGTTTGTTCTCTTTGCAGTCCAGGAGACTCTCAAGAGTCTCCTCCAGCACCACAATTCAAAAGCATCAATTCTTCGGCGGTCAGCCTTCTTTATGGTCCAGCTCTCACTTCAATACATCACTACTGGAAAAACCATAGCTTTGACTATGCGTACCTTTGTCGGCAAGGTGATGTCTCTGCTTTTTAAGATGCTGTCTAGGTTTGTCATCGCTTTCCTCCCAAGAAGCAGGTGCCTTTTAATTTCATGGCTGCTGTCACCATCTGCAGTGATCATGGACCCCAAGAAGGTAAAATCTGTCACTGCCTCCATATCTTCCCCTTCTATTTGCCAGGAGATGATGGGACCAGTGGCCATGATCTTCGTTTTTTTGATGTTGAGCTTCAGACCATTTTTTGCGCTCTCCTCTTTCACCCTCATTAAGAGGTTCTTTAATTCCTCCTCACTTTCTGCCATCAGAGTGGTATCATCTGCATATCTGAGGTTGTTGATATTTCTTCTGGCAATCATAATTCTGTTTTGGGATTAATCCAATCCAGCCTTTCGCATGATGTATTCTGCATATAAATTAAATAAGGAGGGAGACAATATACAGCAGCGTCCCCCAACCTTTTTCGTAGTGCGGACTGGTGGAGCCTCTGAGGGAGGTGGGGCGGCCCCTCGTGCTTGCGCTCTCCGCTGCACACGCGAAGTGGTTGGGGGGTGCGCGAGCCATAGGCGTGCGCACATTCCCCCACCACTTTGCGCATGCACAGGAGCGCCTGCCCACCCGCACGCCCACCCCTTGGCCACCTCCCAGCTCTTGGCCACCCCACACCCACCCCCCGTTACCGCCGCTGCTGGGAGGCCAGCAGCCGGAGCACCCGGCCATGCTCGGCCTCCCGGCTCTTGGCCACACACCCCCGCTGCCGCTGCGCCGCAAAGACAGACCTCCGGCCCCCCCCGCACGCACTCCCCTCCCCACAGCTGCTTTGCACGCGCGGGCGCTTGCGTGAAGGGGTGACGGAGTGCTCACGCCCCCACTGGCACGCGTGCGCAAACCAGCTGTGGGGAGGGGAGTGGGGAGGCGGCGGGAGGTCTGTCTTCGCGGCAATGGGCTGCGGACCGGGGGTTGACGACCTCTGATATACAGCCTTGTCGTACTCCTTTCCCAATTTTGAACCAATCAGTTGTTCCATATCCAGTTCTAACTGTTGCTTCCTGTCCCACATATAGATTTCTCAGGAGATAGATAAGGTGGTCAGGCACTCCCATTTCTTTAAGGACTTGCCATAGTTTGTTGTGGTCCACGCAGTCAAAGGCTTTTGCGTAGTCAATGAAGCAGAAGTAGATGTTTTTCTGGAACTCTCTGGCATTCTCCATAATCCAGAGCATGTTAGCAATTTGGTCTCTAGTTCCTCTTCCCCTTCGAAATCCAGCTTGTACTTCTGGGAGTTCGTGGTCCACATACTGCTGAAGCCTACGTTGTAGGATTTTGAGCATAATTCTTGCCACCTCTTCCTGATGTCTTCTGCTTCTGTTAGGTCCCTACCATTTTTGTCCTTTATCATGTCCATCTTTGCACGAAATGTTCCTTTAATATCTCCAATTTTCTTGAACGGATCTCTGGTTTTTCCCTTTCTATTATTTTCCTCTATTTCTTTGCACTGTTCATTTAAGAAGGCCCTCTTGTCTCTCCTTGCTATTCTTTGGAAGTCTGCATTCAATTTTCTGTAACTTTCCCTATCTCCCTTGCATTTTGTTTCCCTTCTCTTCTCTGCTATTTGTAAGGCCTCGTAGGACAGCCACTTTGCTTTCTTGCATTTCCTTTTCTTTGGGATGGTTTTTGTTGCTGCCTCCTAAACAATGTTATGAGCCTCCATCCATAGTTCTTCAGGCACTCTGTCCACCAAATCTAGTTCCTTAAATCTGTTCTTCACTTCCACTGTGTATTCATAAGGGATTTGGTTTAGATTATACCTGACTAGCCCAGTGGTTTTTCCTACTTTCTTCAGTTTAAGCTTGAATTTTGCTATAAGAAGCAGATGATCAGAGCCACAATCAGCTCCAGGTCTTGTTTTTGCTGACTGTATAAAGGTTCTCCATCTTTGGCTGCAGAGAATATAATCAATCTGATTTCTGTATTGCCCATCTGGTGATGTCCATGTGTAGAGTCGCCTCTTGTGTTGTTGGAAAAGAGTGTTTGTGATGACCAGCTTGTTCTCTTGACAAAACACTATTAGCCTTTGCCCTGCTTCGTTTTGAACTCCAAGGCTAAACTTACCTGTTGTTCCTTTTATCTCTTGACTCCCTACTTTAGCATTCCAGTCCCCTATAATGACAAGAACATCTTTCTTTGGTGTCAGTTCTAGAAGGTGTTGTAAGTCTTCATAAAATTGGTCAATTTCAGTCTCCTCAGCATTGGTGGTTGGTTCATAAACTTGGATTACTGTGATGTGGAAAGGTCTGCCTTGGATTCGTATTGAAATCATTCTATCATTTTTGAGATTATATCCCATTACAGCTTTTCCCACTCTTTTGTTGACTATGAGGGCTACTCTATTCCTTCTACGGGATTCTTGCCCGCAATAGTAGATATGATAATCATCTGAATTGAATTCGCCCATTCCCGTCCATTTTAGTTCACTGACGCCCAGGATGTCAATGTTTATTCTTGCCATCTCCTGTTTGACCACATCCAGCTTACCAAGGTTCATAGATCTTACATTCCAGGTTCCTATGCAGTATTTTTCTTTGCAGCATCGGACTTTCCTTTCACTTTCAGGCGTGTCTGCAGCTGAGTGTCCTTTCAGCTTTGGCCCAACCACTTCATTAGCTCTGGAGCTACTTGTACTTGTCCTCCGCTCTTCCTCAGTAGCATGTTGGACGCCTTCCGACCTGAGGGGCCCATCTTCCAGCGTCATATCTTTTAGTCTTTTGTTTCTGTTCATGGGGTTTTCTTGGCAAAGATACTGGAGTGGCTTGCCAGTTCCTGCTCCAGGTGGATTTGCGTTTAGTCAGAACTCTCCACTATGACCTGTCCGTCTTGGGTGTCCCTGCACGGCATAGCCCATAGCTTCTCTGAATTACTCAAGCCCCTTCGCCACGACAAGGCAGCAATCCATGAAGGGGCCAAAGAAAATTAGTCATACCTAAGTGTTGCCGAAATCTCTGCTAAGATTAAGGTTCCATAGAGCACCTGTGGAAAGATACAGCACAACTTTCAGGACAGGAAAATATGTTAAAGATAACCCACCATTTAGAAGAGGAATTTCCAAAAGCATCTCAGAGCACAGCAGGCGCTTTTCTCACTTTATGGAATTTGCAGGTTAGTTTGAAATGTTTCTCATTGGTCTTATGGACTTACAGTATATCACAGAAGTGAGTACAAACCCTCAATTTCATAAATATTTTAGTATATCTTTTCATGTGACAACACTGAAGAAATGACACTTGGCTACAGTGTAAAGCAGTGAGTATACAGCTTGTATAATAGTGTAAATGTGCTGTCCCCTCAAAATAACGCAACACACAGCCATTAATATCTAAACCGCTGTCAACAAAAGTGAGTACTCACTGCTTTACATTGTAGCCAAGTGTCATTTCTTCAGTGTTGTCACATGAAAAGATATACTAAAATATTTATGAAATGTGAGGGGGTGTACTCACTTCTGTGATATACTGTAAGCACAACTCTGATTATAACCTGTCATTATTTGATGGCCTGATTAGTCTGAGCAGAAAAATAATGCTAAACTGTGTGACCAGGAGGAATTTGAATCACTTTAGATTACAACAAACTGTTGCTTGTGTGAACGTGTGCTCTCGCTCTCGTTCTCAAAGAAGGAACATATCCCAGTCTGGCAGTACTCTGTGCTGCTACTGTATAATGGCCAAAATTATACTGATGTTCACATAAAGCCCACATAACTTCCTGTGGCTAATTGACAAGGTGCCAGGATGTTGTCAAAATGGCCTAGGAAATTTGTTTCTTCCAACAGTGTTGCAAGGGCTGCTGTCAGGACCCAGTCATATTGTCTAGGAGGAGGGGAGTGGGACTACTGAACCTGTAGAAGAGCCTGGATTGACTGGAAATCAGTTATTGTGGTGTGTGGAATTACTGTGTGCTGCTGCTGAGCTCCTATCCTGGTGGTCTCCATCTTATTGTGCTGCCTGCCTGCCTGCCTCTATGCCTCCATCTTGGATGGTTTCTTCCACCCCCTTTTTTTAAAAATTGATTTTGGGGGGATCCCCCTCCCATTTCCTTTGGTTATTTTTGCTATTGCCTGCTGAACTTGAGAAGAAGGCATCAAGTGGAAAGAAGAATCTCTGCATATTGTAGTAGTTTTGGTTGGGGGTTTATTGTATTTTTTTGCCTTTATTTGCTCACTTGCTATTCTTGGTTTTTGGGAAAGGAGGCTGTATGTGTTTCATTTTGCTATTTTCTCCCTGTTTGTGTGTGGGGATGCCTTCCCTACTTGATTTTTTTTTTTTAATTATTTGGTTAATTTGCTGTGCATGTATTCTGTTAAAAATGTGTATTTTGGTGGTTTGAGGGGTGTAGACTGTTTTGTCTGGACTTTGTGACTGTGCCACTGCACCAAGTGAGCATGATAATAGAAACTAGTTCCTAGATAGATCTGACTACGATTCTTTTTTCTTTCTCATGCACTGTTGCTTGCTTTTGAAGTAATTGATTCTCCGTTGACTTGCCTCTCTGCTGTTTTGGATGAGTTTTTAAGGATTCGATAGGGCTTAATTTGGGCTAGCACCAGGAAAGCCAAACGAGGAAACAAAATATCCCTAAAGAAGTAATTCCTTTCATGTTAAACAAAAGGACCATGATACAAAAACTGTGAAAATGAAAGAAAATTAAATATATACACACACCCAAATAAAACTTTACTTCTTTAAGGTTGCCTCAGGAGTATCTCTCTTGTTTCTTGCATTCATTTTTGAGCCTTGGTTTCAAGCAGCCTCATCCTCTTCCTCTGGTCTTTCTTTAACCCCCTCAGCCTTTGTCGCTGTTACAATTTCCTCAGACTTGCTTACAGTCCCTTCCAGAGTACCTGCTTACTTTCTTCTAGCTTCTTTTCCTCTGGATTCCTATCTTCCATGTCCAGACACACTTTCACTCAGTGCTGTCTTTATATTGTTTCTGGGCAGAAGAGACTGGCTAGTCAGTTTATTAGCACAGAGGTACCCAACCCCCGGTCTGCGGCCCCGTGCCGGTCCGTGGCCTGAGCCGGACCGGGCCGCCAAGACAGACCTCCCACCCCACCCCCCCCCGCACGCACTCACCCCCACACAGCTGCGTGCGCGCTCCAGCACGCCTGTGCGAGTGCCACGCCGCCGTTTGCGCATGCGCACGAGCGCAAGTGCACCCAGATAAGCACCGTGCCGCCGTTTGTGCATGCGCATGGGCTCATGCACGCTTGTGTGAGAGAGCGCACATGGTTGTTCACGCATGCACGTCAGCGCAGGGGGTGCCCCGCCTTCTCCAGCCGGTCCGCGGACCGAAAAAGGTTGGGGATCGCTGTATTAGCAGGTAGACTCCCCATGCCCAGTTTCAAACAAGTAAACCTATAGAGAAATACAGACAGAGGCAAAGAACCCACTTCCCCTCCCCAAATTATCCGTGTGATTGTTTTCCATATGACAATGGCCTGAGCTTCCATGCCGTGAAGAATTGTGTTCCTTTTAAAGAAGTGGCCAATGTAAACAAAGAGTGGCAACAATAAAAGGGGCCAAGGAGTGAGATCCTCCAAGTCTCCCCGCTTTGCATTCTGCATTTGTCCTCCCTTTGCTTCACTGGGTACAACGTCCATATTTCAGAGTTCTTTTATTACCGCCTTGCTCAGCTGGGAGGTGAAACAAAAAAGTCAATTAGATCAACCATTGAACTGGGACGTACTGTTTGAGTAATGGCCTGAAGAATCGGCAGCATGTACAGCAGAGAAGCTCACAAAACAGCACAGCTTGGCACTTCAGCTGGCCAGTGGCCCATCTATTAGCATCAATTCCACATTACAAAGCTGTGGGGGAAGGCGGGGCGGGGGGGGAGAGAGAGCAAAGGAAGAAAAAGATCTAGACAATAATTAATATCAAAGCAGCTGAGATCTGTAGAGGGGTTCTAATGTAGTTTACCCAGCCCCATAATTCTTTACTGTCACCAAAAGGTTGGACTGAGCCCAAGTGGCAGATTCCCAGAGAAGCCACAAAGCATTGGATTGCATGAAGCTGCAGTTTTCAGTCTGTGTTCCAGTAGTTCTCAACCCATGACACGCATGCCAGGATTTTTTAAACCAGTGAGACACATGCTAGTGCATAGGATTTTCATCATAATTACTAAGAATTCGCTCTTTATCTATTTCCATGTTTACTGCACATGGATACAGATTTATCTTATATGGATATATTCTTATATTCATGTTTTACAATGACTGTAGCAATAAAATCTATAGTAATCAGAATAATGATATTATGGATAATATAGAATTATATTATTATCTCTATTTATTTTAACTTGCAGCAATAATATTGCAATTTTTATATCTTTAAAAGTACAGTAATTGATAGATCTGCTAAGGGTGTACTTACAGTGTGCCTTCATCTTCTCTAAAGGGAGAAAATAGAAACCTCTGCCATATAACTGGCATATTGGGGAGAGGTAGCTCAAGCTTCTCCTGTTCTACCCATAAGGCAGTTCTCAATCCACCCCATGTGCCTCTTGTTTTGGAGGCCTGCATAATGCTGAGTCTTCTACTCTCTACCTTCTCAGAGCAGTGATCTGAATTATCCTACAGGTTTCATAAACTCTCCCCCCCCCCCCCCCGGACCATAGTATTGCAGTTTGAAATCTCTCCTCATCCCTTTTGCCAATGTGTAGTGGGAAAGAATTGCTTCTTGATCTCAAATGTGGTGCTAAGTCTGATTGACATGAAAAACTGGCAACCAAATAAATTGGCATATGATCAATGGCATCCAAATAACTGTTTCCCCTCCTTCAGAGGAAATGGGAGTGGTATTCTCAGTGAAAAATTGGATGAGACACTGATCATCTATCTAAAAACAGTACTTCCTTCAGTAGTAAAAGATATCTGGTTCTACACACACATTAAAAGCAAAGTGTTCATAATCAGAACGTAAATTCTGGATTCTTATGCAGTTCTGATCTCTGAGACATGCATAGCAAAGACGACAATGTCGCTAGAGGGAAAATGCTGTAAAAGCGGGAAATACATGTTTCCATTAATATTTATTTTAACCCTCAGTTATGGAGAAAACAGAGGTAACTGGTGGAAGCTACTGAAATTACTCTGAGGGCAATCAGTTGGATCAAGAGCCAGTGGCCCATGTGAGTTTCCAGGGTTGGGGAGATTTTGTCCCCAGCCCCTTCATTTCACCCCACCCTCATCCCCTCATCTCCTTCTTAGAAAGCCCAATTCCAGATATCACAATGGCAGCAGCTTCAGTAAAATATGGGGGAGAGAGCAGATGGACGGTAAGAAGTCATTTCCTATGTTTCTTCTTTCCTGCCTACCTGTTGAGCAAGTATACACATAATTAGCACATAAATAAATGGCCCATATTAGAAGCTAAAATCTGTTAGTGTTCCAGCAACGTGATTTGGGAGAAATTTGTGACTACAAATGAAGCCTGTGTTTACCTCCCAACAACCAATCACAACAAATGCAAGCTGATTTGCAAATTAAGGTGGCATGAAAGGCAGCTGCTGCAGGAGCAACAAAAAGATGTTTTCAGCATTTAAGGAACCCCCCCCCCCAAAACTGCAAGGCACAGTTTCGCCTTGAAACTCTTGCATTGGAGAGAAGAAGCTGCTGCTTCAGACATAACACAGCATAGTCCTCGGAAATCGAAGGTGAAGAGGCTGAGGAAGGGGCCACGTTGCTTCAGAGAGGAGTAAGGGGACTGCAAAAAGGCCACTAGATTGGGAAATTGACTGCAGGAAGAGCAGAGTTTAGAAGGTAAAGAAAGCAATTGAAAGGCTGTTAAGTTTATTGGCTTGTGGTCAAACTGTCACTTGGAAACTAAACAAAGAGAAGCTCTCAAGTTTAATGTTACCTTTACCACCTCTGTGCTAGTCTATTGAAAGATGAACAATGAGCTGATCTGGCTTGCAAGTGTTACTGAGAAAATAGCAAGGAGTTCATTCATTCAGTTCTCAGCATACCTCCCTTCTGCTTCATAATAGCAGGCTCCAAGGAATATTTTGAAGCAGCTTTCGTCCGCCCCCCACCCACCTTCCCAGCAGCTTAGAGCACTATGACAACAGAACCTGCATCTTGACAGAGACGCGAATTAGTTCAAAATGCTGTATTTTCCCATTTTGCTCAAGAGCCATATCAGTGTTAGTGGCTTTTTAGAAAGGGCTTTCTGCTCTGACAGATTTCTCCATCTGTACGTTCGGTACAATATGATTTTCACCAAATATTCATTTGGAAAGATTATCAGACAATAAAATTTTTGTTGACGGATTATAAATAAATTGGATCAGATATGCCAGATATGGTAGATTAAAATCGGGTCAGTCCCCCTTTGAAAACTACTTTCTTAACTTAATTTGTCTTGTCGTACCTCCAAAATAACTTGACCCAGTAGAAGGTTAAAATATTTCTTTTTAATCTAATGCTTTTGATGAGGAGCAGGCTACATGGAAAATGTTGCCTAGCAACCCAATATCTATTCCAAAATGGAGCAGAAAAGAAATTGCTTCGTGGGAGCCTCCATTACCTCATCATGAGGGACAGAGAAATGCTCCTGACTCTTGGGGGATGGAACTTCCTGCTGTTGCTGCCAGACACACCGAGCAGAGACTTGATCAGAGCAGCCTTCTCTAAGCTGGACTTCCTTATTTCATGTTTTCACATGGATTTTTGAAATGAATGCTTACCTGTAACATTACTGCCATCCTACTGTTTTTAGCAGCCTTCTATTTTCCACTGTGAAATAAAAAGTAGGGCATAAATAGATTTTGTGTGTGTATGTGTGCCTCTAAATATGCAAATTGCCTTTCCCACAATCAACAAGAGTGGCAAGGGAGTCTTAGCCTGGCAAGTGAACATTATTTTTATTGTTATTTTAATCACTGCAGAGCTCCAAGTATCAGGAAAGGGCTGGAGGAAAGGGGGTTGGTAATTTTTCAGCAGTGGATTTAATATTTGAAAGCTCTTCATGGCTTAGGTCCAGTGTACATCCAGGAAACCATGTTCCTTCATTAGGCAAGGAAGGTAGTAGTCTTGAAAAGGGAGCCTTCAGCGGTAACATCACATCTTTGGAATGCCTGCCTCACATAGCCTAAACTGGTCCCACCTTGAGACTTTCAGCATCATGGGAGGGCTTCTGATTTGCTCATTTTTTTTCAATTTTAATGAAAACATAGGCCAGATATCCTGTTGCCTACACGTGGAACAGAAGGACCATGGTTTGAGTGTCCTTCCTGCTCCAGCAGGCTCCATTGCATGCCTGTTAACTGACTGGGAGATCTGGTGGTACAACAGGATACTTGCTGGAACTGCCAGGGGTGTGAGGGATACTTATGCAGCTGCCTCTCTGCTCTGTGCTTAAGCAACAGGATACAGACCAGAGTTTTCATTTTCTTTGGTTTTACTACCCGTTTTTCATATTGTTTGACAGTTTGATTGCAGATTAACTTTTCTACTTGACACTTTGTAGTTGAAAGGTGGGACAAAAATGTGTAAACTAAACAATATCTCTGTAACATCTAAGTTCTGACCTGGCAGTAGATTAAATATTTCCTGCATAATAATTATTGTCTATGTCCTTCTTGAGTGACTTCATAGTATTTGTTGCACGTAGCACTAGTGATCCTTCTTTTTT
This sequence comes from Intellagama lesueurii, assembly GCA_037013535.1. Classification (NCBI taxonomy): domain Eukaryota; kingdom Metazoa; phylum Chordata; class Lepidosauria; order Squamata; family Agamidae; genus Intellagama; species Intellagama lesueurii. The sequence goes on from JBAJHW010000003.1 coordinate 99,611,667, forward strand.
TAAAAAGATGCAAAAATGAGTAGTCTCACAAAACATCTGACACACAGTGAAGCTCCTCAATGGACTCGCAATCCAGAGGATTGCGAATCAGCTTCCTATCATGGAAAATACTAACTAAACTTCAGGAAAATGCAAATTTTTCATGCCTACTGTGTTTCCCCGAAAATAAGACAGGGTCTTATATTAATTTTTGCTCCAAAAAACGCATTTGGGCTTATTTTCAGGGGATGTTTTTTTTTTCATGTACAACAATCTACATTTATTCAAAGACAGTCATGTCATCTTCTTCTGGTTGCTGCACAATGGTGGAGGGTGGGATTTCACTTAACTGGGTCTTATTTTTGGGGTAGGGCTTATATTACGAGCATCCTGAAAAATCACACTAGGGCTTATTTTCAGGTTAGGTCTTATTTTCGGGGAAACATGGTAATTTATCTCAAAGACTCAAATCCGATATAACCTCAATGATCTTGCTTTACTTGCATACTGCTTGTGCTACAAATAAAATAGCCTTGTCTGGCCTTTAATTAACTATCATCACTCTCATTTCTAAAGTGAACAATCTGTGTGTGACAGCCCAGGGTGCCAGAAAAGGTTTGTAGTATCATAGGTCTTAGATATCAGGGACCCAGGAGATAAGTAAGCCAAGAAGTTTTAGATTTTTATGAGCTGAGGTTTGCCTGTTCCCTTCCTACCTACTAATGTGACAGGAAAAGAGCTGTGCATACACACTTCTACTGCCTGGTAACATCTGCTTCCCTGCACTCTGGAGCCTAAGGAGAGGAATGGAGTATTTCTTCAGAACTCCACTCTCACCCACCTCAACTAGTTAGAACTCCAAGGGAGCACCTTTGTTCCTTGCCACCCTTACACATCAGCTCAAAGGTCCTACATTAACTACACAGCTAGAGAACCACAGGAAGCAACTCCACAAACTGCCTCATATCCTGACAATTGCCATTGTGGGGGGTTGGGCAGCTGCCCTTCAATGACACTCTGCCCTAACACCAATTTTTCCCAATTTGGTGTCTTTCCAGATGCTTTGGGCTACCCTACCATAAGTCCCAGCCAGCATGCTCATGGGCTAAGAATTATGGGAAGTAGGCCATAACATCTAGAGGGCACGAGATTAGGGAAGGCTGGCTTAAACTGTACACATTAGTTGGACTACACAGGTAATATGGTAGCAGCAGAGGCTCACAGCTACGGATCCAAATTCAGGGAGATCTACTCCCTCTCTTTTTACCACTAGCTGTGCTGGCCAGGATTTCTGGGAGTTGTAGTCTAAGAACATCTGGGGACCCAAGATTGGGAACCTTTGAACTAGACATTCTGAGCTAACCAAGAAAATCTACAAAGGAAAACAGGGTTCTGCCCGTGGATCTCTTTAGCTCAATGAAGTGCAGATATCAGATGTGCACTGGACATCCAGATGGCCATTAGCCCTATACAGCTTTCAGAGGAATTCACTCTTCAGTCCACATCAGCAATATGCCAAGATACACATGTAAACAGATATACCACTGAAATACAGTACTGGGAAAGACCCAATCCAGTTGTTTGTGTGTACCATCAAGTTGATTCCAAATTATGGCAACGCTTTCCAGTGTTTTCTAGGTAGATGGTACTCAGGAGTTGTTTGCTATTCCTTTCTTCTGGGGTTGACCTGGGACTGTGCAGCTTGCCCATGGTTGGAGAGGCTGGCTCTTCTCCCAGGAGGCACAGTGGGGAATCGAATGTCCAACCTCTGGCTCCACAGCCAAATAGTGAAGTCACTGAGCTACCCAGCAAGCCAATCCAGTTACTGTGCCTTATTTAACTTATAACTGTTAACTCTGCACTTCCACACTCCCAAAGTAGTTTACAAAGACCAAGAGTAACATAAGCCATGCCCCTAGGCCTATCAACAAAAAGACAAAGGTAAATAGATTGAGATGGGAGATGGAGATTTTTTTTTTTCACAGAACCAACAGAGCAACCCATCTACCTTTCCTTCTGTCTGCTAGAGCTTGATGTAATGGCTGCTGCCAACTGCTGGAGAAAAGAGGTAAAAATGCCAGCTTCTTCATGTGCCTCCCTCTGGTGTACTTTAAAGCAGTGGTTCTTAACCTTTGTTACTCAGGTGTTTTTGAACTGCAACTCCCAGAAACCCCAGCCAGCACAGCTGGTGATGAAGGCTTCTGGGAGTTGCAGTCCAAAAACACCCGAGTAACAAAGGTTAAGAACCACTGCTTTAAAGCACTGTGCCCAGAATCTTTTACACATCACGTCGTTGTTTAGTCGTTTAGTCGTGTCCGACTCTTCGTGATCCCATGGACCAGAGCACGCCAGGCCCTCCTCTCTTCCACTGCCTCCCGGGGTTGGGTCAAATTCATGTTGGTAGCTTCGATGACACTGTCCAACCATCTCATCCTCTGTCGTCCCCTTCTCCTCTTGCCCCCACACTTTCCCAACATCAGGGTCTTTTCCGGGGAGTCTTCTCTTCTCATGAGATGGCCAAAGTATTGGAGCCTCAGCTTCAGGATCTGTCCTTCCAGTGAGCACTCAGGGTTGATTTCCTTTAGAATGGATAGGTTTGTTCTCCTTGCAGTCCAGGGGACTCTCAAGAGTCTCCTCCAGCACCACGCATCACAGGAAGGTGCTTTCTTTTGGCTATCTTTCATCTTCCACCAAAAGCTGGGGGCTGCTTGGTTGGAATGGCAGTGGGTGGCATGCCTTCTTTTGTGGCTCCGTCTAGGCTTTTTATACTTTTCATAGACATTTTATTTTTAATTAATTGTGTGTTTATAACTTGTCCGCTACCTTAATTACAAGACGAGGAACGGCAGGTCATACCTTTAACTGATACATACTTCACATGAAGACTACATTCCAGAGTGTCAGGCAGATGTCCATCTACAATCTGGGTTTTTATTTTTAGTCATTTTGGGAATCTGAAAAATGATCCTTCACATTCAAAACCCAGCTGGTCCTTCTCATAGGCATCTCCCACATTTTTGTTCCTCCATTACCAGACAAACAACCATGTACTGAACCTGGGGATGGGCTTAAATGTTTTTTGTTCAATAAAATATTTTCCAGACCACAGGATGCAACATATTTTGACATTTAAATTTATACATAACATGCGTAAGGTAGATGTTGCTTTAAATATATCTGTTTAATTAAAATAATTATATAGTGTATTTGATTTCTAGTTTATACTGACTGTGCAACAGGAAGCTATGAGACAATGGCTATTGAGCAGCATCTGCTGGTGGATACTATGTATAGTTATTTCTTAGTGTGTGAAGACTTGTAAATAGAAGAGCAAGAGACATGAACAAAAACTCCATCCACTTTGAAAACAATATTCTAAGGCAGTCTAGTATCTCCCTGTTAAATATTAATTGAAAATTGACTGCTGAAGGCATGTAATACAGCTCACTGAACAATTGTAGCTGGGCAAAATATTAGTGCAGCACACAATGTCCAGAATCCTATCAGCTATTTATGTTGGCATAAGTGCAACGGCTTATATAACAGTGGCAAATTGCTGCTAGTTTAAGGAGATACCACTTGTATTCCTTGTCGCATTCCACCAATCTTATATGTCAGTGCAAATAACTGATAGGATTCTGGCCAGCATGTGCCCTTGTCAACAGTCACCCTCATCATTGCTATACCAGCAGTCTAGCTCCCCACTTTAAACTCTGCTCTGAGACAGAATAGGTGCTGGGTATAGCTGAAAAGCTCTTCCCCCCCCTCAAAAAAAAGTAAAAGCCATGAACCTGCAGAGAATGCACTCTCCCTAGCAATCTTTCCAAGGCAATGCCTAACTTGCAGCAGAAGCATGCTTCTGTAGAACTAGTGACAGTACAGTTATTCTGTGACCGAGGCTAGAGTAGGAAAATTGTGACAGAGCTCATGAGCAAAGCACAACAGGAGCTCAAATGGTTCATTAAAAATCTTTAATCTGTGGAAGACAAGAGATGGCAAAAGCCAAGCGAAAAGTTGTTGGAACTCCCCAAGAGGGATAGAGTTCAGCAGGTTGGATCGCTCCTGCAAAGTCTGGTGTAAAAACCAAAGTGGATTCACCACCCCATCAGTCCCCACTGGCAATTATTTTATGAATTGAGGTCTCAGCAACCTCAAGCAGAACTCATTAACAAGTTTCTGCAATGGACACAGTAGCCTTCTCTGCCATTAGCTTATTTCACACCTTTTCTCACCAGCGAACAAATGTCTGGAATAAAAATCCAGCTTTTCCCAATGTTACACCTATGACTCTAATCTACATAAAGTTATTTGGCTGTACTCAAAAGTATATCTATATCTCTGACAACTGCTTCTTCTATTATATCCTGCAAAAATAAAAGCCACTATTTCCCAAGAAAACTTAATTTATATCTCTTTTCCTTTCCAAAACATTTGAAAAGGCCACAGTGGTAGCTAGCAAAACTGTCTCTTTGTGTTGCTCTCAATTTGCAGCGTTGGCTTCTATAATTTAGCAAGAGAGAAAACAGAGTAATTATCTTCTCATTAGTTTATACAGAAGTACCAGACATCATTCAAAGCATGTTTTTGCATGTCAGTCTTCATAGTGTCACTCTGTGGATTCACAGACTGAGGTACCTGACTTAATCAAGTTTGCTTGCATAAAACCCAATCAATGAGTGAGAAGTTAACTTTCCACTGAACTGCAGAACCCTTACACTATACCACAAACAGATTTTACACATTTCCTTAAATACAAAATAACTTCCCATGCAACATGGGGGACCTCTGCCTAGGAAAAACTAGATGGAAGGCCTCTAGTGTACAAGGAATTAGTTCTACTGTTCTTCATAACCAGCTCCTGACTAGAGGTGAGCACGAAGTACTTTGTGCTCCTTCATCACAAGTCATCTGTGCGGTAGCAATTCGCCACATGTTCCCTTCCTCCACTCCCATACTGACACCTCCACTCACCAGCCAGAGGACGTTGCTCCTTCCCTCCCCGTCACATGATCTTCCAAGTCTGGGCAGGAGCCCAGACTTCCCTTCTCTGCTTCCTCCAGCAGCCTGCACTCAGACAAGAAGGCAGGGCAAATTCCTACTGCCTTTGAGTGGCCAGCTGCTGGAGGAGGTGGAGAAGGGAAGTCCAGGCTCTTGCCCAGACTGGAAGATCATGCAGCACGGAGGGAAGGAGCAACTTGCGTCGGCTGGTGAGTGGAGGTGCCAGCAAGGGGAGTGGGGGAAGAGAACACATGGCAGATGTGCTGCTGTGCAGATGACTTATGACAAAGGTCTACTCCTGACTAAGACAAATCCACACAGACATAGTCCTTGTGGAAGACATGCCTACTTCCTGTCCTAACATTATGATGTCATTAGTCATTGCTACCTGTGGTGGTCTTTCAAAACCCTCTCCTGATACTTCCTATGTGTACTATATTATCCAGGGCTAATCTAGGACCTGCCAACTACAATTTAAGAAAGCATACAACACAAAGAAAGCATTGGCAGATCATATGTAAAGAGGCTTACAGCAGATAATAGGCAGGATTAAGAATTTGTTACAGAAGCAGCAACAGTGTAGCATCTCATGTAGGAAGCATTTAAACTACAAACCTTGTCATTTCATAGAAATTTCTGAGGAAAAATTTATATAATACAAGAGAACATGAAGTCCTAAAATTAAGAGCATCAGCACTGCCTTTGTTTCCCAAGAGACAGTGGTAGTATTTAGCTAAAAAACACAGTCCTTTCCAGCCCATCTTACTACTTGTTACATATATGTGCTTATAATTTTAGTGGTAAACTAATACTGTCAGCACACACCTATTTTGCAATGCAGTGTGACTGGATTGGCCAGTTTGCTAAGTTCTATTTGTACGGAAAACTGAAACAATGCAATGATATTATAGCAACATCAATAATTACTAAATATGTAACCAAATACATTTTTATTTGTTACGTATGCATTTCTTTAAATATTTTTGTAAAAAAAAGTATGAGGATTACACATACAACTTCTATTACTTATTAGTAAGTATAAACTAGTATAAAATTAGCAACTATTAGATGCTCCAAGAGTATGACAACTTTAATACTGCATTATAATTTTAGTTAGGAATACAATCTTATGCATAGAAGTAGTTCAGCTGGTTTCCACAGAACATACACTCTGGTAAATATGCATAGGACTAGAATCTTACATAGTGAGTTATACTAGTTCTCAGCTTTTGACCTCCAAAGGTTCTGGACATCAACTCGCAGAATTTCTGAACACTGGCCATGTTGGCTGGGACATCTGGAAACTTAACTCCAAAAGATCTAGAAGGCCAAAGGTTCAGAACCGCCTGGAAGCATCTAACAGACAAAGTATTCTATATAGTACATAGAATATACAGGAAGTGGATCCCACTGAACACAGTGACACTTCCTTCTAGACAAGCAAGCCGAGTTTGGAAAGAATTTATACCACCTTGGGCAACTTGATACAGTACTCTGTTTTTAGTCAGCAAAGCACTAAAACTGAAGAAACGTTTCACTTTTAAGGAACATGATTTATCATACTACAAATGACTTTCGTTCCCATTAAAGAAATCCAGGTTTATTTTATTTATTCTTAAAATCTCAGTTTCCACACAAGGGATGACATGTGGAAGACATCTTAAAATGGAAGATAGCTTTTGACCAAATTAGTTCTCTCTCTCTCTCTCTCTCTCTCTATATATATATATATATTTAAGTGACATTCTTGCTTGCATGCATACTCTAGTGGCAAAGGCAACATGATCCATCGGAATTCAAAAGCTGATCATCATCACCAAAAAAAGTGCATGTATAAAAACATTTTCAGAAATTGAAGTGGTTATTTTAACGGCTTTACATTTTTTTTATACAGTTCAACAAATGCTTCAAAAGAGAAACGTGTATAGTTAATGAATCAAAAAGGCACCGCTTCTTTAAAACAGTCACTATGTATATACACTGAACACTTCTGTACTATCATTTTCATCACTTGCAGTGATCTTCGGTAAGCACTTGAAGGGAGTGCAATTTGGCTAGAAGTACAGTTTTAAATTTTTTAGTGCATATCAAAAGCTGCTTAAAAGAAATGTCCACTTAAATATATTAATACAACAGCAATCTATGGTACAATATGCAGGGCTGATTACACATTTTAATATAATTTTCATTCTTAAGCAGTGGTTAGTTTTTGAGTTAGCTTGCATCAAGAAAGTAGAGGGGATATTCAAATTTCCTCATAGAAAATAGTGAATAGTTTCCTCTGGTTCTCTTCCGTTTCACATAAAGCCAGAACTGAAACAGAAAAGGTACAATTAGTTATGCCACATGTTTGCTTTGATAAATATTAAACAGATAAAACCCTGAAGTCTCAAATGGTGTAACATTTCTTAGACTTTAGCACTTTAATACTCTCTTCATCCAAAACTCAATGCCACAAGAAAAAGAAACTTTGTCATGGAAAAAATATCTAGCTAAGCTTTGCAGTTTTCCCAGATGAAAAGAGTATCTAAAGTACAGAAGTGGTATGTTCAAGAAACAACTGCACAATGTATATTTTCTATGTAATGTAATGTAATCCATTCTAATTCTGAATTAATTATAAAAAACCCCTCTATTCTGATACCCAAAGGTCAGATTCACCTGATTTGCTAAAATATATATATGTTAGGTTAGTTTTAATAATGCCATAGTTATAATTCTCCAAATATCTGTTTATGATTTTGCCCTCATTCTACTAAAATATGATAATTAACAGTGCAATTCTATGGGCCTTAGACAGACATTGCAGGGGCCATAGGTTATATCAGATCTCTGCATCTAATGGCAGAGAGAAGTGTTTACCTATGAAGCATACACCCTCAACTGACAAAGAAGATTCTGCTAGTTTCTGAGCTGAACTACTAGACTCAGAGAAGAAGGAAAGAACATATGCTGGGAAAGGCTGTATATTAAGACATTTTCCACATTTCTCTAAGGAGCTACCAAAAGGAGAAACCTTATTTTTCCAGTTTATTCTGACTTAAATCCAAGCAGCACATAAGCAATTTATAACAGTTTTCCATTTTCCTTTTTTATTTTTGAGACCTATTACAGGATTCACAAGTAACACACAAAGTGTAATACTTCTAATGCAGAATTATCACAGTTGACAAGGATAAACCAATCAAGTATGGATAAAATCTGCTAGGCGTAGCTTGCACAGTTTAACTTTGTGCATGTTTCTGAATTTGTCAAATGATAAATATTATTAAAATATGACATTATTTTAAATATATATTGAACAACACAATCTTACACAGACCTACTTCTAATTATTTCCCACTGAATTCAACTGGACTTATTCCCATATTAGTGGGTATCCACCAATAGCAGGTATGATTCAACATTACTTTGTTCAGATATTTATTCTATTTTCATGATTCTTTATTATATTTATTCATATCGAACCGTTTTTCTTCATTGAACTCAAAGAGGTATACATGAACCTCAAGGGCACACTCTGATTTAGATATATATCCAAACCTGTTTAGCTTCACCACAGAGGCTTGACCATGTGCCTCTGGAACATGCCCTAGGCACTACTTAGTTACTTATGTGGACCTATCGGCAATGCTCAGTGTCAAATTAGACCTTAATGAACACATGTCTTCCCTGCAATTAGCTTGCATTTTCCTCTTAGAAAGTGATTTCCTCAGTATGCAAGCTGGGGAATCAGATTTGCAAATTACACTTGTACTTACATTCCAGTGACCAGTCAGTCAATGAAGAAATCAGGCCAGAATGCAAAATAGAGTGGTGAAGAAAAGCATGTGCAATGACAGACTTTGTTTCACCACTTGAGAGCGCTGTTTTTACATATAAGCTGGTGCACTGTCTAATTTCACCCTGAATTAGACAATTCAGTACTGGAAAAAATGTTGCTATTTACAGTGCAATCCTATTCTTGTCCAGATACTGATAGCTGGAAAGGAATATGATGTCACACCTGCGCCTCTCTGTTGATGGAGAGGCCCCTGTCCACCACAGCAGAAGACTTTGCCTCACCCTTGAGGGCAGCTGGTACCACCGAGGAGGTTGAGGCCAGCATCTTAATTTCTCAATGCAAAGCAACTCCATTCCCAGAGAGGGGCCCAATACAGGCTCCTTACTTCTGCCAGTCAGGAGCTGGTATAGGAATGTTTCCTCTTGTGAATCAGAGCAAAAAGGAAACTAAAACCAAGTGTTGCCTCCCCAAGCCCCACTCAGGATGATTCTGCCTAGCCCATAGTCACAAATTGGAAGGGGACCTAAAGCTGTAAGAATTAAAGATACTGTAATTGTATGAATCTTTTTTCTACAACTTCGAAAACTAACATACCCTAACCTCATCACATTTGCAAACTGCTTCCAAATACTATTGTTGGTATTCCCTGTGATGAATTCTGTCCCTTTCTAAGTTCTCTCTTTCTCTCTCCTCCTGCATATTCACAACTTCCTGATCTCTGACATCAAAACACAGGAACTCAAGCCGAAAACCTGGATCCCTTTGGGAGAAAACATAAAAAGAAAAGTTCTCATCAAAGAGCCTGATAATATTGGCAAGAGTATTTTCAAACAGTTTGAAACAAGAACAACTGGCTACGCATTGCAATTTGAAAAATGTACACTGCTTAAAATATTCATCTGGACTGAACAGTTTTTCCTATCTGAATCCTAGATCGTTTGGAACTGGTGACTTACTTTTTGCGGTCCTTCTCTTTTTTTAAGCCAACAGTAGGTGTAGGGGGCAGAGGTCGTCCTTGAAGAATGTCTGAGGCAGTCTTTTTTTTATTGAATGCCATAATTTCATCTTCCAGCAGCTTTCTTTTCTCCTCTAGTCTCATCCTCTCTTCTTGATGATGCCGCTTCAAATGTTCAAACCTTGCTTGTAGCTAAAATCAAGCACAAAAATGTCACTTCCACCAAAAGGTGGCAGCCAAGTACTTAGTCTACCTCCCCTGTAATCACATAGTAACACATAGAGACCAATTTTCCTAAGAAGCCTGTGTTTTGTATTCTTTATTTTTATATGCAACTGCATGAAATACTTCTTAGAAGCTAATGTATAATATTAAAATCTCTTTTTTCATGACAGAGAGAGAGAGGAAGTTTCATTGAGGTTTTCTTAGTAGCTCTTACTCAGCCTCAGAATTCCTAGTAAGCAGAAAACAGGTCAGTGCTCTACAAGCGGAACAAATGCAGCTCAATCCATCCATCCTTTGGTGTGCACTGAGAAGGAAATTTAGCTTTGGGTCTAAAATTTAACCTCCAATTGAAGACTGTTCTTCTTTATCTAGTTAGACTGCCTTTTGAGGCAACTTAGTACCATATGCGGGTTTATATTATTATCTCTAACACTTTTTAAAATCAAGAGTGTTTGTCACCATATATATATATACTACTGCTGCTTTCAATGTATTCTCCTCTCCCAGGCAGCTGCGCAGTAAAACAGAGGCACCCACAGAAAAAAGAATAATTTTTGCATGCTCAGAAGACTTTCAAGACATGCCAAAAATATCAGTTTGTACGTTTTTTAGAATCACATACAAATACACAAAACCAGTTCAAAAAGTGTTGATAAAGAATCATGTTTGCTGTCTTCTTAAGAGTCACAAAACATCGAGGCAGTGGAATATGAACTTTAAACAGGCAAGAAACAGAAGGGTGAAGGACTGATCTGCTTAAGCCCCTTACAATGTCCTCAAGTGGGAGACTAGGGGGGCTTGGGGGATGGCAGACTGTTTGATCACCGAATAGCCGAATAGCATCTGGGTGAGGGATGAGGAATAGGGGATGTGTGCCATTTGCATGCAACATGCTAGTCATATTCTCCCCTTGTCTCCAATCCAGTGTGCTATAAAATCCTAAGAGCTGCTTACAACTAAAGGAAGTTCAGAGTGGCAGATATAACTACAACAGTTACATAACATTCATTCACTGACCCTCCAGTAATCAATACCAGAGATCAAATGTGCTGCAATGCTACATTGCTCATGCTCAGGTTCTGTAAGTACATATTCATCTAGCAATCTCATGCTTTTGCCCTTCAGGTGGGATCTTCTAAACATTTTTTAATCTTCCTTGTGTATTATACAATACCTCATGATTTGTCTAAATTGTAACCTATGTTAATGGCATTTCAGCTTCTAACAGTAGTCTGCAGTACAGTGGAACCTCGACTTACGAACGTCCCTAGTTACGAACTTTTCGAGTTACGACCAGCTCCGTCCGCAAAAATCAGCATCGACTTGCGAACGGAGCTTCGACCTACGAACAAAAAAAGGCAGGGGAAAAGGGCGGGAAATTCAAACCATTGGTGGCAAAGAGGCTGCTACTTTGTAGCTCTTTCGCCCCAACTGTGAGAGTAGGGGGTCAGGGAACTCTTTTACTTCTGCCCAGCAGGAGGAGGAAGCCAGTGCGCTCCCTGCCCATCCCTGGCGCGGGTCTACTCGTGAGTAAGCGCCGCCGAAGGTGCGGCAGTGGAGGTAAGGTGCTGCTTTTTCCTTTTAAAAAAGTTGATCTGGGTAGGTTTTGGAGGGTAGGTTTGGCCTGGTGAGGGTTATGTTTCTGTGTTGTTTTGTTTTTTGGTGATTTTATTTTTTCCAGTCCCAGCGTGGGACTTGCTCCAATGTTTATTTTTGGATTTGTTTCTTTTTTGTTTTTGGTTTTTTGCAGTCCCAGCCTGGGACTTGCTCTGTTCATTTTCATTTTTTGGTATTTTTTTTCTTCGGCCGGAACGGATTAATTGGTTTTCATGCATTCCTATGGGAAATGGTGCTTCGACTTACGAACTTTTCGACTTGCGAACACCGTTCCAATACAGATTAAGTTCATAAGTCGAGGTACCACTGTATAAGGCATTTGAACAATGTTATACATACAATTTTAAAGCTGAAAACCTTTTTACTGGTGGGTATACTACAACTCCTTCTTCAATCTTAATTTCTTTTCATGATTCATAGCAATAGACATTGAAAGTTTAACAGTTAATTTGTCTCCATGTGCTGTATCAAGGAGCTCACATGCTGTGTTATGTGCTATATGGGTTTACAGGTTCCAACCACAGCATATGGAGCCACCAAGAAAACAGACAGATTCATAACAATACTGTATTGCTGCTCTACAGAGGAGCTCATCATTGGCACAGCTCTCCATCCAAATCAGATTCTGAACACAGTTTCCCTAATGCTGGACCCAAGCGATCCGTATTCATTATTTTGTCAGCAAAATGTGATTACTGGGCAACAAGGTGGAGAACCAAAGGGAAACTCTCAGGTTCACAGAAATATGACACATCATTTTGTTTTTTCTTTTTAAACTGTTGTAGAAGGATAAAGACTCGCTGTTATAACTCAGTGGGTTGGAGTGCCTGGCTGCAGAGCCACGGGCTGGGAGTTGAGATACCCAGCATGTCTTCCAGGAGAGGAGACACCTGAGATCACTTGGAGTGTGTGTGGCTAATGGTGTTATCCATCGCTCCATCTATGCAGCCTTGGGCAAGGTGCACGGTTTCTGAACACCAACTGAAGGTGCTTTATACCTAAAAAACCCTGGAAACATTGCCACAGGTTGCACTTGACTTGACGGCAATTGTTGTTGCTGTTGTTGTTCTTGTTATTGGGTACACAGAAGAAATTATCACTATACATGTGCAGTTGTCCCGCAGAAACTTGGAAAAGATGCAGGAAGTGAACATATATGTAAAGGTACCAAGCAGTTAATTGAGGTTCAGTCAGAGTTCAGTTTATAGCCACAGTACCTCCCTCCTCCCCTTTCCAACTTTGTCTGCTTCAGGGTGGACATACCGTATTTTTCCGTGTACACGACCCCCCAATGTATAAAATGACCCCCTAATTTTGACCCTTGATGGAGGCGGAGGAGCAGTTAATGGGCAACTGCTCCTCCACTTCCGTCTCCTCCTCCTGCTGCTGTCTCCACTGCCCGCCCGATCACCTTCTCCAGTGCAACTGCTGGGGCTCACCTCCAGCTCACGCCGCTGCCTTGTCCCCTGCCCTAAGGAGACGATCGCTGGAGGAGGTGATCCTCCGGCGGCGGCACCAGGAAGAGGCGCCCGAGCATGTGTGAGTGCTTGTTTGCCTCCGCCTCTGCCTCCTGCTGCCTCCGCCACCGGAGGGGACAAGGCGCCGACATGAGCTGAGCCCCACTGGAGATGGTGATCGGGCGGGTGGGGGAGGCAGCAGCAAGAGGCGCCCAAGCGCGTGTGAATGCTTGTTTGCCTCCGTCTCCGCCTCCTGCTGCTGCTGCTGCCTCGGGGCCACCGGAGGGGACAAGCCGTGAGCTCTGGAAGAGGCAATTGGGCAGCAGCAAGAGGTGCCCGAGCGCGCGCGCGACTGCTTCCTTCCGTGTATAAAATGACACTCAATTTTTCCTCTAATTATTTTAGGAAAAAGTGTCGTTTTATACACGGAAAAATACGGTATAGCCATTGAGTAGAGAATCATGCCCCTGAAGATCCCTCAAAATGTGGCAGACTGGGATGAACAATTCCCACTCAAATTCAAGAGGGCAGACATATATAACCCCTGCATACAACCGTTTTGCTGATGTTCCCTGTCAGGGAGAAAGAAAAGGAAAGCACTGAGATAAAAAGCAGAAGGAAGGCACTGTATGCATTGACTCACAGCAGCCTAAGCAATGACCACACTTAGGGCACAGCACTGCATTTTGCTACAAGCTCCACTTGTTCTAACTTACTCCCAGCTTTGAGTCAGGGTCCAAAGAAGGGCCATGTATGTGTGGGCAGGTGGGATCTGCAGGACAACTGAAGCTCTACTTGCTGGTCTTGTTGCAACACGTTTTGCTGCAGAAATGTAAGACCACTGTTCCACATTAAAAAGGATATGCCTCCTTGGGACTGGAAACAGCAGCTAAAGTGCCAGTTGTGCAAGTGATTATTCTTCTTAGCAGATTCTTCTCAGCCCATCCTTCCTTCTTTTTAAAATACACATTATTGAATCAAACTATCACAAACACCAGATCACAATCAATGCAACAGGGAGACAAGCTGACCTCTCGCTCTGCCTCTTTCAACAGGGCTTCTTTTTCTTTGACCCTCTGCACAAACATTTGCCTCATCTCTCCTTCATTGCGCTGTGATTCACCAAGGAATTCATGCCGCTTAGCTTCATAAGTCTCCTGCAGACTGAGGACCATAAAACATAAACAGCCTTCATCATTTATAAGGGACACAGCATGCAATTACTGATTTATGCCACTCATGTACAATTTTTACTTACAGTTTTTATGAGATTCTACATTAGCATAGACTTCAATCTTTTCAGACAAGCACATCCAGATCATTAAAAGGTCAACACGTAAGATAATTTGATCTTAATCTTAATAGCAAACATACAGGTCTGCTTTCCCCTAAGCTACCTTGCTGTTCTGAGGACAATTAAGCGAAATGGCAGCACAAGCTATTCAAGTTGTTACAAGACTTCACAACTAATCCCAATAACAAAAATATAATGATGCTGAAAAGCTTCATTTTATATGTTCACTCATTTATAATTGTTGTAGCCAGTTAATGGTATCTTGTAAAATTGGCCACACTTATGGAATCATGCACAACCAGAATGCCATATGCAAAAACCAGACCATCAGATCTAATAATACTATGGTAAACAGAAGTTTTACTACATTCTCCCAAAATGTACCAGTTATGGGAATCAAGAGAAACACTAAATCTGCTCAGCAGTCCGTCACTGCATGTTAAACACTGTGTTTTAAAGAACCCATCAGCTCAGAACTTTCATCACATGTATCTGATTTCATAAAGGTTTCAGGTCAAGTTCATCTGATAAAAAACTACCAAACAAAAAGAATAGGCCACAAAAACAAATTAAGAGCCTGAGAAGAACAGAACACACAATGGGCAAATGGCCCCTTGTGACACAAAGCATATACAAAACCACTCATAACAAGGGAATCCAAGTTTTGCAATCACTGTAAAATATAATTTTCAGAACTGCTTTCCAGTTGCATAAAATATACTTATTTGAATTTTTGTTGATTAAAAAAAAATGTAGTATCTGGATGTGTTGTGAATATGGGCATAACTGAAGACCATAAGAAAGAGCTGGCTGTCATTCAGGCATTACAGCTGACTGGATGGGTTTCTCTCTTGTTTTAAAAAAAGTTTCACTAACAATCCAAGTATTTCTAGGCACAATGTAAAGTGGGTAATGTCAACTTGTGATACCCCATGTAGCCCTCCCTGTAGATGTGATGGTAGACTTCAAAAAATGCAATGTTTCACAAAGTATAAATCCAGTACAATCCAGCTGAACAGTTTGACGCATGACACTCTAGATAAACAATAGAGCGTACAAAAACTTTTGCAACCAGTGTTTATATTTCAGTGATTTTTCAACTCTGTTCTGAAGCAGAAGTTTTGGGGACCACTTAGATTAGATTAGTATTATACACAACACCAGATGTGCAGTGAGAGAAATGCATGCAGCCTGAGCTCCTTTTTAAATTATTCAGAACAGAAGTATTAAGAGGTTGACAGGGTTTTGAGCCTCCAAAGGAGCATTTAACCTGGTAGATGGCTTTTGGAACCACAATCAGCTTATTGATTCACCTGGTATATGCTACAGAAAATCCAAACCTGTTTAAAATTTGCATATATAGAGACCTAGTAGGTCTGCAGAGCTGATGAGATTTCTCACCTGCAGGATGATATGCTCCCCTAAAGTCAAACGTATGTAAGTCTGAATCCAGCAGTAATGTTTGGCCTTCCTCCCTGCTCCTCCCCATTCTGCAATAAGTTGTGTCCTTCTCATAAACCTGCCTAGACTGTGAAATTTATCTGGTTAACATTTATTTAGTGGTTGTCCAAGGCGTGACTTTGTAGTTGCCACAAAGGCTGGCCAGGCCTGCCTCTGCACAGGCGGCTTCTGCTAGAAACAAGGTGAATGAGTTGCTCTTGACCTTGAGTTTCTGCAAGAAGACACCAGTCCCACCAAAATAGAATAGGTGCAGAACTGTAACAGACCCAGTCAATCTAAATGTATCCAAAGACATCCTGAACTGATACTGAGGAAGAGAGAGCTGATTTTGTTAAACTCATGGTAAGAGGAAAAAAGAAACAAGGTGGAGACATGCAGCAGCTAAGCTCGGAACAAAAGGAAAAATTGTTGTTGTAGGTTTTTCGGGCTGTTTGGCCGTGTTCTGGAGGTTTTTCTTCCTAACGTTTCACCAGTCTCTGTGGCCGGCATCTTCAGAGGACAGGAGTTAGAACTCTGTCTGTGTTCTGGTGTAGTGTGTGGGATAGTTGAGTATTTATAGTTGTGGGATCAGCTTTTTGTCCTTTTTAGGAGACTGGGTGATTATGGTGATCAGGGTGCTTTTTGTTATGGGTGTATTGTTGTGATAAGGGGGGAGATGATATGTCACTGTGATTGATGGGTGTCGTTAGCTAGTCTTTTGTGTGCAGTGATTACCGGTCCTTGTGGATGGGTAGAGTTTGTTGACCTTTTTGCAGGCTGCATTTTTCAGTGCTGGGAGCCAGGCTTTGTTGAGTTTTAGACTTTCTTCTTTTTTGTTGAAGCTGTGCTGATGTTTGTGGATTTCAATGGCTTCCCTGTGTAGTCTTAACATAATGATTGCTGGTGTTGTCCAGTACTTCTGTGTTTTGAAATAAGATTTCATGTCCAGCTTGTTTCAGGGCATGTTCAGCTACTGCCGATTTTTCCGGTTGTTTTAGTCTGCAGTGTCTTTCATGTTCTTTGATTCTGGTGTGGAATCACACCAAAAAACCTACAACAACCATCGGATCCCGGCCATGAAAGCCTTCGAGAATACAAAAAGGAAAAATCTAGCAAAACTGGCATTCTGTCTTATTCTTAAGTACATGTGGTATAACGGTATCTTAACATCAGGGTGGTGGTGGTGGTGGTTTTTACTAATAAAAGTGTTTTCTTAATGAAACAGCACCTTTGTCCTTCAAAAGATGCCCATGTGGAATAGTTAGAGAAACTCTAGCTGTTGCTATTTGTATTTGTTACAGTGAGACTGGAATCAGCTTTCAACTTTTTTTTAACTTCCAAGATCAGCAAATTTATTGCATGCCTGGTTCAGAATGGTTTCTTTAGTGGAAAGTCACTTCGTAGAAGAGAACAGCTCAGAAGATATCAAGCTGTCTGACTGTATCAGAAAGGAAGGACACTTCTAGTCAGTTTTAGGGGGAGATTCTTTACATGGTAAAGGAAGGAGGAACACAGAAACATCACAGTAATTCCAGAGGGAATCACCCTCCCAGGAGCATTTGGGAGGACATGGGAGAAGGCCTTCTCTGTCGCTGCTCCCAGACTCTAGAGCTCCTTCCCACCTTGAAGACCCATCTGCACATATGCTTAGAAGGCTAGTTTTATAACTTTCCACTGTTGAACAGACGGCAGAATGAGAGATCTTTCGAGAAAGGTAGTATCCTTAGGAAGAGAATGTCCTTCTTTGATGCTTATCTCATCAATTTCTCATCAGATATAGGAAAGCTAACATTCAGTGTTCTTCCAAATAAGGAAGGAAAAATGTCACATTGATTGGAATTTAAGAACTCAAGGGGTTGCTTTGTACCAAGTTGGCTCATTTATTCACCTAGAGACTTTCTCAGGCCAAGGTCTGTCACATAATCTACTAAGTGATCCTTTAAAAGGAAGCATCCTTAAAACCTGGCATAAGCAAAGCATCTCTTTCACCAGTGAGTGATAGTCCCTCCTCATATTTGTACGATGCTGAGTGTGCACAGTGGAGAGAAATCTAAACATCACTTAAGGTGATCCATGCATTGATCCCAGTAGTGGTTTCGTGTCAATATAAGTTCACGTAAGACCATGCTATCACTTTCTACAATATAAAAAGTAATATTTTAATTATTCATATATTAAGACTTAAACTCAACCATACTACACTATAAAACTACATACCTTTCTCTATGAGACGTCTTTTTGCTATCTGGGACCCTAAAAACAAAGGTGTAGATCCATGAAGTTCTGTTAACTATCTAAAGAGCCTAACAGCACAAATCTATTTGTTCATTCAAAATAAAGCCCCAATATAATTCAGACTGGGGCTTAGTCCTAGAAAACAAGCTACAGCGTTATAGTCTTAACTGCATCTTTACTCTTACAAGAATATAAAGCATTTGGTTCCATTCAAGTTCCAGAATGTATGATTATCTAAAACTTTAATTCATTTAGTTATGTTTACAGAAAAATATTACAGACAAGATCCAGCACTATTTTGGATCTGTATTTTGAGTTTACCAGTAAGATGCCTGTAAAAGAAACTTCAGTATTTAAATACTATTACTTTACAATTTAATTTTTTTTAAAGCTCAATATCTATTAATGGGGGGTAGAGATGAGATTTATATAAGATTTATGGTAGAGCTATTCAAGACAAATTCAAAAATCAGTTAAAAGCAGAACGTATTTCAAGTCTGGATACCTAGATACCTTATTATCACCTCACTTCTAATTGAACTTCTTGCTTAAGACAGCTTTGGAGCAAGTTATAAAAGCCATTTTGGCAACTGAATTCTACGCCAAATGTATTCCTGGCTAGAGATGGGCACAAAACAAAATCTCCCCACAAATCAGGCCATTTCGTGGTTTTAGGGAATGTGCCTGCCCAGTATGAAATGAAATGCTGAACTATTATTGGTGCTGGAGATTTGTATGTGGGCTATAACTCAGGACGTTCCAAATCCAATCTTCACTAAACTTGGAGGGAGCAGGGAGGAGAGCCAGCTGAAGACTTGCTGTGAGTTTGGTGTGTCTAACTTGCACGGGGGCTGTTCTACCACTCCTGGAAGTCCTGAATCACATGAACCATGAAACGGTTTGTTTTGCTGGAAAGCTCATGGTTCATGAACAGCATCAAACTATAAACACCATCATGAACCGCCGTGTTCCTGGCTCATGCCCATCTCTTATTCTGGGCAGTTGTTCCCCTTTAAAACAATGAAGCTGGATGTCACAGCCATATTTTAGGCAAATGGCCATTGCCTTATGATGCAGATGATCAAAGAAACACCAGTCTCAAGAAAACATTTAGCCAACAGCCTGGATCATGCTCACCATACTGGTTACAGTGGACCCTCGACTTACGGAATTAATCCGTATTGGAACGGTGGCCGCAGGTCGAAAAGTCCGTAGGTCAAGGGTCCATTTCCCATAGGAATGCACTGAAAACCATTTAATCCGTTCCAGCCAATGAAAAAAAATCCCGGGCTTCCAAAGCTGCACCCGCTGCCCTCTGACTTCTGTCCCGCGGGGACAGGAGGCAGAGGGCACCGGGGACAGGAGGCAGAGGGCAGCGGGTGCAGCTTTGGAAGCCCGGCAAGCCGAAAGCCGCTCCGCGCCCGCTGCCGGCTTCCCAGGCTTCCAAACCCCCTCCGCTGCCCTCTGTCTCCCATCCCCGGTGCCCTCCGTCCCCGTGGACAGGAGGCAGAGGGCACCGGGGACAGGAGACAAGAGGCAGCCCGGCAAGTCGAAAGCCAGCAGCGGGCGCGGAGGTCGGGAAGCCGGCAGCGGGTGCAGCTTTCGAAGCCCGGCAAGCCGAAAGCCGGCAGCAGGCGCGGAGGTCGGGGCGGCTTTTGGCTTGCCAGGCTTCCAAAGCTGTCCCCACTGCCCTCTGCCTCCTCTCCCCGCTGCCCTCTGCATCCTCTCCCCGCGGGGACGGGAGGCAGAGGGCAGCGGGGATGGGAGGCAGAGGGCAGTGGGGGCGACTTTGAATTTCCCGCCCTTTCCCCCTGCCTTTCGTAGGTCGAAACTCCGGCCGCAAGTCGAACCAAAATTTTGCGGCCGGAGCTTTTCGTACCTCGAAATTTTTGTAAGTAGGGACCTTCGTAAGTCGAGGGTCCACTGTATTAACTTCCTGTCTATATACCCAAAATGAATGTTTAAAATAGGTAAAAGTATCCCCTTAGAACTATCTTATTTTTTAACCTTGTTAAAACTAAAAATTAAGTCACAGGAACTTTGTTTATGGACACAAACCTAACACGTTTGGAGGACTATTCGGGTCTTAAGCCAGTTACTCATATACTTGTAGAATGGATGTAACTTGCAGATGTGCTGGCTATATGATTCAATGTCTCTCTCATGCAGGAAAATGTGTGGCATGCCTCGCCTGGCCACTTTGTCCTAAGACAAATGGTTCTAGACCCTGCTTGTTTTTCTCTTGTAGTCTGTGTGCCATTTGATGAATGGCATTGCCAGGTGAAATGCAAGAGAAAAGGGCCACGTTGGTGAATGAACAACACAGGGCTAGAGCTAGCTTCATTGACAAGAATAAATTAGTCACTATGTGTAGATTGCACAGTTCTGATCATTGCATTCAGCATTTCTGAAAGGCAAGGCAATGGAGAGAAAGACTGGTCCTCAGCAAACCCATAACATCTTGAGTGTCTTTAAATTGTACCTGCATCAATTGCGCATGTTTGCCCATATATCATGAAAGACATCAAAAACACATTAAGGTGTAGGTAATGTAACAAGATAGGTTAGGTGTGTATTAATACCTTAACTTAGTACTAACATAGGGTTAAAATAACTAGCATAAACATGACTGCAGAGCTGAACTAGATGCTACATGTATACACCAACATCTGTTGTGTAGTCAATACTGTCAAAGGTGAAGAGAGAAGCAGAAGATATGCACCTCTCCTTTACACTCTGTATTCACAACACAAACTGCTACCATGAATGAACTATCCTGAGTTCTAAGAACCACTGAGATCAGCACAAATTGCTCAGGAAGCTGGGAAATCTCCTTCCCAGGAGATTAAGTCCTAAGAACAGTCTGGAAAAGCATCTGTCAGCAACTGTGCTAAATCCTGGCAATCCTATCACTGTCTGGTATTCAAGCAGATAACCCCTCACACATCTTTCCCATAAACTGACCATATGTACTAAGAGACTTGCCCCCAAAAAACAAAGTTTCCTATTAGCACTATAACTTCTCCCAGGGTAAAAATCTAGACAAGGTAAAAGAAGTGCCAGGAAATTCCAATCTATTCTATAACAGCATCAGCTTTTTCCGATTTTCAGGTTTATCAGCAGCACAACTTCTGTTTCAGGTATTAGTAACAGGAGGAGGAGAACAGTAAGAAATAAGCTTGACAGAGAAAGGTTATTTGAGAACATACTTACATTAGTTGCAAAGACAAAAGAAAAGGAAAAGAGCATAGTGTGCATGAAGAACTGGCACTGCCAAAAAGGATTTCTGAAAGAAATTAGAAAACATCTTAGATATATCTTCCTGGCCTGAAAACACCATTCATTTGGACTACTTTAACCAGGGATAAACAAATTTAACCAACTTTAATCCTACTTTAACCAAGGACAATCTCAAGCTGTTCACAGCAAAACCATTATTTCTCCTTCACTCACCATCCTCCTCAGTTCACAGGAGGTAGCACCAACAATGCTATGCACCACAAAAGGCAACAAAATGCCATCTGACACCATCTCTGGTACCTGAACTGCATACTCAAATTAAAGATGACACAGACTACATCTTTCCAACTGCAACAGGGCACCATCCAGCACAAGAGATTTGCTTTGCAATAATCTGCTACCTTAACTGACAGTTAGGTACCTCTCAGCTGATTTACTTCCTAATACTTGCTTTGCTCCTGCTCCTCTTCCCACTGCCGCCATATGGTTTACACCATTCCTAACTATCAATGAATTATAGATGACTTCATCAAATGTACCATTCAGAATGATGACTGGATAAGTGGACTAAGTAAAATGTTATTTCATTTTTCAATCACCTCTCTAAACACAAGGTTTCTACTGAGAGTCTAAACGTGATTTACATCCCCCTCCTCCTGCTACAAGTAAAAATTCCTAGCAGAGGAGGGAATTACTAAATGCTTTTAATTTTGAAAAGACAGAAAAGTCTCAGTTCCTTCTCTTACCTGACAGGTTTGTTTTCCGGATCAGTGTCACAGAAACCCATTTCTTCCAATTTGCAGCGCCGGTACAATTCATAGTGGCGCATATGAGTCTGTTCTCTCAAATCTTCCATGTTTGTACAAATCAGCATTTCCCGGAGCTTCACAAAATCACAGTGGATCTCATTCTCCACTAATGAAATAATATATAACAAGCATGCCATTAGCACTCATCAGGGGATGCACTGAGAAGAAGGACTTACAAATAACTAACTTCTTGCCAGTCTCCTGTATTGTATCCCCTTATCGTCCATGAAAAGCTCCTTCAAGCGGAGGTTGCAATGGGAAAGGGAGACATCCAGTGGCAGGAGCCTGAGCGAGCACAGCTACTGCAAGCTGTTGCCACTCCATTTCCAAATGGTTTCCATGTGCACACTCGCAAAAGAAAACCCCAGCTCACACCTCAGACATTTCTTGAGGGTGCCCTGATCCACAGGGCATTGCAATTAGAAATGGTGGGAGGGAATTCAACACATGCGAGCATCCTTGTGTGAGAGCTGCTAGGATGCATTTGTAAAATTCTGTCCAACCAGCTCCATCCGTTTTTACCCCTTTTGCAAACTACCTCTGTAGAACAAAGTGATGCTACTTTTCAGTTCTTTGGTTGATTTGTGTCTTGCGTAGGCATTTAATACAAAGATAGCAACAGAATTATGTCTAGAATCAGGTTGTCAGTGTACAAATTTAAGACAATAGAAATGAATAGTTTAGATCTACAGAAGCTAAGCAGCCATCTATGTATTGAATCATCACAATTAATAAATTACCAACCACAATAACATACTTCTATGTCTGCTCAGAATTATATACTGTATTTGATGTTCCATCCCATTATCTCTTCATGTGTTACAGGACAAGCAGAGAGAGTGACTTTTTCAGTCATCCCCTGCCCTAGTCTGTCCAGAAGTACCACATTACATTTGGCCCCATATTTACAAACAAACTATGAATTTCTACTATAACTCACATAACGCCTTCAGATTCCTGGCTAAACATCCATTAGTTGATTCAGAATATAGATGTATAGTACTGATATCTTTAGCAGTCTTAGAAACAAAATTTAACTTATAAAATTTAGTTTATCTGGTTCCCAAAAACAACAATTTATTTCTTCTTCAAAAAGAAAGAATGCAAGTTTCTTCAAAGTGTGGGATTAAATTGTTGCAAAATGTGAATCTCTGTTTGTTAAGAACTGGAGAGCATATCTGAAAAAGAACCTTTAACCTGTCTGCAGCATTACCAAACTGATTCTGGACAAGTACACATTTAAACTTGTGTTTACCTTGCACAATGCCCCAAGGATACTGGCGAGCTTTTACTGCTTTGTTTCCTATCTTTACCTCTTCTGTACTTCCCACTACAGCAAATGGCAAGTGCCCCTGAGAAACACAGAATAAACATTTGTCTCTCTGGCAACCAGAAAAATAAAACGAATTACAAAATGTAATACATATGCAGCATGTAAGCCAATTAAATGAAAGGTCATGGTTCTAGGGGAAAAAAGCAAGAACATGTCCCTTTGAAATATATAATGGAGCTCATTGAAGATGCATGAAATAACTTTTCAGTAGAGTGAAGATGCATGAAATAACTTTTGAAGGAAAGTGGAAAGGGAAACACTGCTATAAAAGTTTAGAAGGTAAGTCTCAACCTTCAGGATAAAAAAGCAGTAACATGATCAAAGCAAGGTCCTCCTGCCAAACTGAGCTACACTTCAAGAAGTGGGATCTTCATCATATCCTCTATACAAAGGTTATAACGATCAAGGGCAAGTGGTTGTAGTGTCTCATAAAAGCATGCCCTAATATTGTCCTCACAAATGTCTTCTAGAAAAGAAATGTCTCTCCTCCCCCCTCCAATGCTCCTCTTACCAAGTAAGCCATCACTTGGAGAGGTGGACCCTTCCCTACTCTGTGGGTGCCCCTCTAATATCTTCTGGATTATTTTCTTCCAAAGAAACACCATTTTAAAGCATACCAACAAAACTTCATTTTTCCTAAAGCCAGTTAGAACCAGAAGGCTTTTAATACCTTTAACTTGTCCCCTTACCCTTCTACAGAGTACACTGAGAAAAAGACAGGTTACTTGCCTGTAACTCTGGTTCTTCGAGTGGTCATCTGTGAATTCACACAACTGGGTTTTAGTGTGCCTGCACAGAGATTTTCAGAAACTTCTAGAGCTTTTACACGTCTCCATTAGGACCTCCCTCCTGTCGCACTTGCCCCGCCCATGGCACAGAGTGCCTCAGTTTCGTAGAACAGTCTGCCACTGCCCAGGATGCAATAGGCATACGTGACGGACAGAGGGGACGATGGGCGGGAAGTGTGAATTCGGAAATGGTTTGAAAAGTGACTGAAAAAAATGTAAGAAGGGTTGTGGCAACTGATAAAAAGTCTCTTAGATTTCTGAAAGGAAGCAGAAGGGGAGACATAAAATGCCAAGGTGTGCCTAACATCTAAGGAGTGTAGGGAGTGCTAGGTCATTAGAAGGTGATAGGAAGAATGTAGGTAGAACAATGGGTTGTTGTAAATGAAATTCAGACATCACCTTAAGAAGGAATGTGAGGTCAGGGTATAGTGTGACCTTCTCAGGATGGAATTGTAGAAAAGGTGGGTCAACGCGGAGAGTGGAGAGTTCACTGGCCCTGCGGGCTGAAGTGATGGCAACCAGGAAGATTGTTTTAAAGGCCAAGAGTTTCCGGTGCTGTTGCCAATGGTTCAAAGGGTGACCGTGTTAGGTGGTTAAGGACGAACTGGAGCGACCATTGAGGAGTAGGTGGTTTGCATGGCGGACAAATATTTCATAGTCCATGCAAAAATTGTTCGAGCATAGGATGTCTGAATAAGAATGCAGAGTCCGTGTTCTGAGGTTGATGAGCAACTATAGCCACAATATATACTTTTAGTGTAGAGTGTGAGAGGCCTTGCTTGAAAAGATGTAGAAGGAAGGCAAGAACAGCGTCTAGAGTCGTTGGAGCAGCAGGTAAGTTATGTGATGATGCAAATTTCGAAAAGATGTTCCACTTATAATTATACAAAGTTTTGGTAGAAGGTTTGCAGGCGTAGTCCAAAACCTGATTTATCAAGGGAGTATCCTCCAGGTGGTGAGGTGTAGAGTCTGGAGGTCCGGATGAAACGTCTTGCCCTGGTTGAGGGTCAGCAGATATGGGAGACATGGAAGGTGGAGGAAATCGAGAGCCATGGATCGGAGGGTTGTGAACCATGGTTGGTGGGGCCACCATATGGGCGATCAGGATGGCATTGGAGTTGTCCTGCCTGATTTTGATAATTGTGCACTGGAGGACTGGAGTGGGAGGAAAGAGATACAGTAGGCTCGGATTCCAGGTGGTCATGAAGGCATCGCCTATAGACGCTGGTCCTATTCCCGCCCTGGAGCAATAGCAGTAGTATTTTGCACTGGCAGAGGAGGCAACTACATCCACCTGTGGGGTCCCCCAACAATGACATAGGAGGCGAACACCGTAATCGTCCAAAGACCACTCGTGGCTCCACATGTGGAGTCATATAGAGCCTCGTGGCACAGTGGTTAAACTGCTGTACTACAGCCAAAACTGTGCTCACGACCTGGGGTTCAATCCCAGGTAGCCGGCTCAAGGTTGACTCAGCCTTCTATCCTTCCGAGGTCGGTAAAATGAGTACCCAGCTTGCTGGGGGGGGGGGGCAATGTGTAGCCTGCATAATTAACTTGTAAACCACCCAGAGAGTGCTTGAAGCACTATGGGGCGGTATATAAGCAGCACGCTTTGCTTTTTTGCTTTGCATATGGTCATATTGTTGCAGTGAGCCCCCCAGCCTGTGGGGCTGGCATCTGTGGTGACCTAAGTAGAGAGGCACAGGGCCTTGAATGGTCTGCCTATGCTCAGATTGTGAACATTGGTCCACCAAGTAAGCTGGGATGCTAGTTCCTTTGTAAGGATTTTGTAGGGATGAGCTATCATGGGGTCGAAAAAGGAAAGATACCACGCTTGGAGTGATCGCATACTTATCCCCAGACAATAAATCAAGACAAAGCGTCTCCTTTTGAGGCTCTTCCGTAGGCGGAGAAGGCGAAGCTGGTTTATCCGCAGTGTGTTTGGCCTTGTGAGAGTGATGTTTTCTTTTTCATTCTAGGCGTCGGTACCGAGGTCGACTTCGATGTCAGTTTAGCCTTTTTAGTGGGTTGGGACAGTCTCGGGGCCAGAGAGTGATTTTGAGAGCTAGGTGAGGGCTCTGTGGTTTCGGCCTGGATAGGATCCATGGTCGAGCATTGAGGTGGTTGTAGGGATTTTTCTCAGAGGAAAGATCTTAATCGCTGGTTTAGTCAGATTTTTACAGGCCTGACACAATAAAGTTTGGTGTGCCTCACCTAAGCAGAATAGGCACTGAGAATGCCCATCAGAAAGAGTCATTTTATCCAGGTAAGATTCGCACCGCTTGAAGGGGCCCGAAGAGGCCATAAAAGAGCAGAGGGTCCGGGTAGAAAAAAGGGCAGGAAAAACAGATTCTTCTCCTCTATCCTTGTTTTTTCTCTCTCTCTCTCTTTTCTTTTACTCACAAAATAGGAGAACAGAATTGGAGGAAGGTCCTGAAGATCGTATTATCTTAATTTTCTTACAGAATGAACAGAAGCTCTGTAACTGAGGTGTTGCTGCAGCGGCAGCAAAAAAGGAACTGAGGCACTCTGTGCCATGGGCGGGGCAAGCGCGATGGGAGGGAGGTCCTAATGGACACATGTAAAAGCTCTAGGTTTCTGAGAATCTCTGCGCAGGCACACTAAAACCCAATTATGTGCATTCACAGGGACCACAAAGAAGAACCAATATTTGGCAAAACCTACTAATATGTTGTCACCCTCAAGAAGCATGCTAGGGAAGTCCTGAGATCATCTATATTCACACACTTGACCTGTAATGGCAACAGCCACCAAAGGATGGTTTTCAGCACCAGCAGGCAAAGATAATTGGATCTAGAAGCATATGAAGTGGCTCTCCTCAGTTTTACAAAGAATCAACAAAAGGTGCTTCTTGCTGTGAAATCCCAGTTCATATTCAACATGGGAAAGAAAAATACTATATATTACATACATACATAAAAAATAAAGAACAAACTCAGTCCATTCTGCTAAAATTAGCCCAAACTGCTGAGCAAGTAATACCACAGAGCTCCTGCAGAGGAATGATCCAATTCAAAATGCTGAACAGATGCGCTTAGCTATAAATTCTAACCTTTAGACAGCCCTTAAGCAGATAGGAATAATATGAGCAATAATAGAAAGCAGTAGCAGTTCAGGCTCAGTGTGAATACTATGGTATTGCATGGTCAGTGAAGTACTTACATTCATGGTTGCATTTATTTTAGCAATGCTCTCATCATCTGTTGGAAACTGATATATCTGGACTCCATTACTGACCAATTCACTCACAATTTTGCTTTTAAATCTCTGTAGTTCAGATTTAGAAACTGTATCTGCTTTGGCTATAATTGGAATAATATTCACCTATTAAAGAAATAAGATGTCTCTAGTATTGTAACATTTTGAAAAATTACAACATATGACTACGACTCAAATTATCTTGGCACATCATTCAAACTTTTTGGACATAAGTTACAATCACTAAAAAGAAAAACTCTTTTTTAACCAGAGCTGTAAATTGTCTCTTCAACTTCACATTGTGTGCATAATTCAGCTGAATCCTGATCTTATTGACTAATTTGGCTGTGTTAAAGAAGGCTTAAAAGTGCTCATGAATCAATTGTTTCTGAAAAGTTGGAAAAAAAATTACTTTTAAAGGAAGGGGGATTCAAAACCAAGAGAGCAACTGGTGTACTGCCTCCAACAGGAGATATTAACAGCTACCCTGTTTCCCCGAAAATAAGACCTAACCTGAAAATAAGCCTAGTATGATTTTTCAGGATGCTCGTAATATAATCCCTACCCCCAAAATAAGCCCCAGTTAAGTGAAACACCACCCTCCACCATTGTGCAGCAACCAGAAGAAGATGACATGACTGTATTTGAATAAATGTTGTACATGAAAAAAATAAAACATCCCCTGAAAATAAGCCGTAGTGCGTTTTTTGGAGCATAAATTAATATAAGACCCTGTCTTATTTTCGGGGAAACACGGTATATATAACAATATATAAATTTACAGATTGTCTGTATAACTTGGTGTATGAATTACCATCTACTTAACAAAAACAGTAACAACTGTCAGAATGCCTTACTAGCAATTGGATCTTACTTGTGCTCCCAAAGTATTGAACTCTAGCGTCAATAAGTCATAACTTAACAGCACATTAACGTTTATTTCTGTGATTATCTAATACTTTGCCTTCCTCATTTACGGGCAAACATATTTGAATGCACCTTCCCTGTCAGTTCAAAACACTTTACAGCTTCAAAAATAAGTTGGTAAATGGTAATGAAATGAAAATCCTTGATATGGGAATCAACCAAATCTATCCTCCAAACCAACCTTTTAAACCTGACTTTCCAGCTAATTAGCTGTCCTTTACAACAACATAACCTCTACCTCAAGAGCTTTTCCACCTATATTAGATGAGAAACGCAAGTGGAGGACTTAAGAAGATGGGCGAAAGGGCTGGTTGGAGTTGTAGCATATAGCTAGAAGTGATGGATGACACAGTGAAGGAGAGATGAGATCTGAAAGGGCTGGAGCTGCACTTCCATCCAAGTACTTACTTGTACACTGTCTACTATTTCTACTGCTCACTAATCAGGAGGCTTCTGCTGGCAATTCAGACTAGCAGCAAAGTACACACCTATGCAATAGCATTTTTACTATATTAAAACTTGAACAACAATTCTCATAGGTTTATAAAATGAACTGAATCCTTTAAAATCCATTACTATTTTAACCTTTTGTATTGCTGAAGAGGACTTGAGTTTTTTGAAGAATGGCATTTCCTGAAGACCAAAAGAGGTCGATTTCAAAAGGAAGATTTATATAGTTTCTAAATCATTAACTCCACTGGGACAAACACACACTTGTTTTCTGCTATAATAATTGACTTATTATAGCAGAAAACAAAGACTTATTCCAATTGCTATATAAAAATGCCAAGAAATTCATTGTAAATGCCAAACTAAGACTGGGAATGCCTGGATTTGGAGCCTCACTCAGCTGTAAGAGTGACATGAGTGGCCTTCCTATAAGCACCATTCCTTGGCCTTACCACACAGGGCTGTTACAATGATAAAATGGGTGGAGGAACCCTATTTATCACCTTGAGCTACTAGGATAGGATATAAATGCAGTAAAATAAATAAAAATGAGTTGATTTATACTATGGCTTGTCTACAGCACTTAATTTAAATTGTACACCCCAATTCATGTTTTAAAAGTGCATGACATAGTCAGCCTGCTGAAACTAAGCAAGTCTGACTCCGATAAGTGTCTGAATGGACACCAGTTGAGAACCTCACATGCAGCAAATACCACAACTTATTAAGCTTTGCAAACACTGTTTTTTTAATGGATCTCGTTAATGGTTAGAACCTATGAGAACTACAGATTTTTAAAGTCTTATCAAATGGTACCAAATGCAATTCCATTTAATTTGAAATACACAGACCTATTTCTTATTATGGTGGTAAATAATTGACCAGATAGGCGGGGTATAAATGAAATAAATAAATAAATAAATAAATAAATAAATAAATAAATAAATAAATAAATAAATCTGTATCTAGGTTGTAACATTTCAGTGACCCACAAGAGAAGCTTAGATCAGCTCCTCTCACTTGGTGTGGGAGGCAAGATTTCTAGATACAGACACTATATGTCAGGAAGAAGACTATGCTAGATTTCTTCTCCTTGGTAATTAGTTTTCCATGCAAAGCAAATGTTTTTGTATGAAGAAATATTTATACACTCATTTGAACTCCCATCTGTAATCTGACGGTACAGGCTTGCTAGCTTGGTTAAAACTAGGCCAGCATGAAACCAGAGAAGAACAAAATTGATGACTTGCAAATGAATTAGGAGTTAACTTTTAATTACTGCCCTAGAGTTTTAATTTACTTACCTATATTTAGTTCTGCTACTTATGATGACAAATTACAGCCATAGAAAATTCACTGCTTTGAAGACAGCAAGCTGAAGCATTATGATTTATTATTTAAACACATGCAGAAGATGGCATACTTAAAATTAATTTGCTTTAGTTAATGGTGTTTGCTTTAAAAGAATAACAACCAGTTACTTTAGCCAAACATCTGTTGCTTGGTGTAGTAAACTGCACTAGAGTAGGTCCATTGTAGGGCTGGGCAAAGTATTCCCCAGGCTTTATGTGGCCCTCCTGATCCCCAACACAAGCATATCAGGCCCTCTCTCACTTGATCCAAAATGGCAGAAGTTGCCTCTAAGGGAAATGACTGCCTTTTTCAGACTATCTCAGCCCCTCCTTGCCCTGCTTTAGAAACCAAGGGTCTTACAAAACTAGAAGTGTCAATGCAGCTGAATATTGATATTCCATATGTAATCTGGTAGTATTTAACTACCGTGTTTATGGACTAAATTGATTTTAGTTGCTTTATGGTTGAATCTGCTTTCCATTTGTTTGTTTTTATTCTTTTTTATGATGTCTGTAAGCCACCTTGACTTAGTAGTGGAAAAGCAGGGTAGAAATGTAATAAATAAATAATAGTTACATTGTAGGACAAGTTTTAAAAATTGGAGCAAAAGGGGATTAAAAGGTAAGTGTAGCTTTTGACCAAACTCCGGGAGGCAGTGGAAGACAGGAGGGCCTGGCGTGCTCTGGTCCATGGGGTCACGAAGCGTCAGACACGACTTAACGACTAAACAACAACAAGCTTTCCAAGATTGTAGGGGAACAGATGCAATCCCTGGCCCTCCAAGCATTACATATGTGTACTTATTTGTGTAACTATTTCATTTGCTTTTAAAACTATGCAAAACCCACTGCATATGCCCAAGAGCAAAGCTCTAATGTTGGCAATGGCAAGGAAAGCACACCATGTGCTCCCACAGCTCCATCTGCTGCAGCTGGCAATGAGAGCCCTATGCATATAGGAGGCACTGGCTGGCACCCATAAGCAAAGGGGCTCATGAACTAATTCAAACAACTTGATCCTCACTGGAACATCATTAGAAAACACAGTGAATCTGTCTGAATTTCATCTTGCATTCTCACATATTCTAAAGGAAACAGCACCTCTAACTTTTAGTGAAGTCTAGAGTTGAGGTTTTCTTTTGAACAATGGATAATAAGACAAGTTTACTAGAATGAATTTAATTAAAGTTAAGAATTGATATTTCTACTGAGCAGAAAATAAATAGATGCTGCACTGGTCCTAGTTATACAACTTGCTGATACCAGCTAGTACCATTTCTTCCTTGCATCTCTACTGTCTTGATGAATAAGAAGTACAATTGTATGAAGCTGTAAGACTAACTGAACAGTGAAGTGGCTCAGAAAATGCTGAATGGCTGCCTTTCTTTCCCATGCAGTTTCTCTCTACAATATCTTAGTTTGGGGTGAGATCAGCACACTGGCATTTGCAGAGGCAAAAATATGATTTTATTTCTACTTTCTCACTTGACTGATTCTTAGATGTGTCCTACAGACTATATACTGGTCAGTTTTTAATATGTTGGCATAAACACCGATCTCTAGGTGAGAAGAACCTATTTAAACATGGATTTTAAGATACATTCTTAACAAAAATATTAACAATAGGCACATATTTTTCGAAAAAGCAATACTGACACAGAGTACGTTCAAAGAATAACACCTATTTTTAAACAATCACTTCATAACTATATAAAAATAAGGTAACTGCAACTATCTTCTCAATGTTCTACCACTACAGGTACATTAGAAGATAAAATTTTATACACCATATTTTAGTACTCTATTGGCTTATTTCTGCTGCTTTATAGCCATCTTTACCTAGTTTATTTAATTTATCGTAATTTTATTAATGAACTTGTAAAGCCAACTTAAAAAGGCCATAAATAATGGAAACAAACAAACAGCATGCACCATTTCAGCTGCAAGTCAATCTACTTTGTTATCTTTGCAAAATTTTACTCTTTTCATTCATCTAAATATTTCAAGGCACTGAGTTTGCTCTTGTTTCTGCCAATTAATCTCTCTTGCTTATCAAGTGTAGAAAAAGGAGGGCTTTCCTTGGAAGCAGTGTTGGGAGGGCTGCATAAGTGGGGGAGTTGTCTTTTCCCACTTGTGCCCATGGAAGAGGCTTCTCCACGTGCAATGTCAGAATTAGATACATCCCTGTCCTCTACTACTAAAATAAATGTTGACTGCGACTGTGCACCTAACACAGAGAGGTTCCCATTCCCATTGGGCAGGATGAGAGAAGAATATGATGTAGATTTTTCATTCCATTTTGATTTCTATTTCACCGACAGATGTCAACTGCCTTGCTATATTCTTGTTAAGAAGCATATTAGAACATTTCCTGTTCTATGGCAAAATAGCGTAAGTTTTGTTCAAAGTAACTGACCTTAGAATTATGAAATACGATGCTCAAATGAATTATGTATGAAAAAGAGCCTATTCAACTTCTTCTTAACACTTTTCTGAAACTTTTTTCTCTCTTGTAATCAAAAATCTGATTGCCTTGGTAAGATGTCACTTTGAATATTCTTTCATAAGGCTACTATATTTAAAACTATCATTACTATAAGAGATAAGTAAAGAAATAATTTTGCCACTTTTGATAAACTTGTTTTATAGAAGCTTACCTTGCTATCCAGAATTTTCATGGTTAATAAATCAAGAGTTTTAAGGGAATGACCTGTGGGTGAAATAAAGTACAGGCACACATGGATGCGAGTGTCATGGTAATTATGTAAGGACCGTTTAATTTTCAGCTCTTCCTGGAGATAGGCCTCAAATTGTGCATCTATGTAATCCACTACTGGCTGATAGCTGGAGACAAGAGAAAGGAGGTATTAGAAAAGAGGATAGAATTTCAGTCTAACATACTCCTTTACTCAAACAGTAAGAAGACAATAAAAGCCATAAAATTCAACCCCTGTTGTACAAAATTCTTCTCCATACTAGCTGCTCAGAGTACTATACAGTACATCATAAGAACATAAGAAGAGCCCTGCTGGATCAGGCCAAGGGCCCATCTAGTCCAACTTCCTATATCTCATAGTGGCCCCACCAGATGCCTCTAGAAACACACGAGACAACTAGATACCTGTTTCCTGATATCCCTCCCGCTGCATCTGGCATTTGGAGGTACCTTCCTTTTAAGACTAGATTATGCATCCCATATCAGTGGTCTTCTTGACTAAAATACTCAGCAATCTTTCTAGGGTTAGGGTGCTTTTACAAAAACTTACTGATTATTTAATGACCATTTTCTTCTCTCAACTCTTGGAGACTCTCTTCTTATTAGTGAGAAAACAGAAGAAATAAAAGAACAATCTTTCCAACAAAAAATCAAACTTATATCTAGGTCTTTTAACTATTCTGCTAAATAACATCAATAAACATATTAGTAACATTGTAATAATTTATATATGTATATAATATATATATATTAATTTATTTTGTGTGTGTGTGTGTAAAACACTCCACAAATTAACACTATATGCTGTCAGAGAGAGGTACAGATGATATTTTTATTATATATTTACCAAGTGATACAGAGATTGCATAATTTTATCTTTCTGAACTGCAATAGTTCCTGGTGTTTGTTTTATGTATTGTGGATTGCTTTGGGAACAATCATGTGGAAAAGTAGCACATAAACAAACAGATGGTAATGTCATCATTGGGCAAATTATTTGAATAAGGAGGAACTAACCTATCATTTTTGTTTATCTGGTCACCAAATCCAACAGTATTTACAATTGTCAACTTCAAACGAACATTGCTTTCCTGGAGTTCATAAGTTTCAGCTTTAAGTCTTACATTTGGCTGAAAGTGTGTTGACATACGATCATCAAAACTGGTATTAAACAAACTATCAATCAAAGTTGATTTTCCAATTCCTGTTTCCCCTAAAATTAAAGAGATGTAAAAATGTACATATACATGACAAATTAGAATCACACAAATTTCACTGTAACATAAAAAAGGTAAACAATGCAAAATGACATCGGCGATAACTTACTAATGTATGTGTTCAGACAAAACAACGTTTTAAATTCTTTTGTAGAGATGGGCGCTAACTTCAGTTTGGCGGTCCATGCCAGTTTGTACATGTGGCATCACAGGTGCCACACATTCCTTTCCCTTGCCTCCCCAGCCAGTGACTCACTCACCAGTTGAAGCACGCTCCTCTCCTCCTTGTCTTCAGCTGTTCGACCAGTCCCCAGCAGGAGCACAGGTTTATCTGTCCTGCATCCTTGTCTGAGTGGGCAATCAGCCAAGGAGGCGGGGTAGGGAAGCCCCTGCTCCTGCTGGAGACTGGTCAAACAGCTGAAGAGGAGGAGGAGAGGAGCATGTGCCCGCTGGTGTGAATCTAGCCAGGGGGGCAGGGAAAGGGAACATGCAGAACCCGTGGTACCGCACATACAAACTGGCATGAACCTCCAAACTGAGGTTTGTGCCCATCTCTATTCTTTTGTGGTACTGTCTGATAGTTAGGTCATGACACTCCTGCCAAGACATATGCAATATTATACCTTCACTTCCCAATAACTACTCTATTGCCCAGTTTTGCTCCATTTTTCCCGTTTCACTGCTCAACTCAACTGCTTCATGACATTCAAATTTAGATTTCCTTCTACCTGTCTCATAATCCCCAAATTTCACCCCAGTTCTCCTTTTTATATTTTGTGGAAAAAGCATCCAGACTAAGGCTATTCATGGCAAAATGATTAGGTTCCCTGGGGATAAATCATTTAGAAGGCAAGACACCTAGGGACCGAAGTAACTTTACCCAGCCTAAAAATATTTTCAAGGAGAAATCTGTGATAGTTTGTTCCAGCAAAAACGACCGAGTCTTACGTCTTCAAGACTATCAAGTTTTGTTGGCATAAGCTTTCATGGACTGCAGCCTGCTTCTTCAGGTCTAAAGAAGTGGAGTCTATGAAAGCCTATGCCAAATAAAACTTTTTATTCTTAAAAATACCACAGGGCTGCTTGCTATTTCTACCAAATCTAGAGGTTTTCCTCTTTCTACAGTCCCTGTGGAAAGTGCCTATTGTGAAGATATGGCTGCAGTGGCTACTTCTTGTTCCTGAAGTTTGTTTTATGTATAGCATGAAGTTTGTGCTGACATTACAGCATTGGACAGTCTGTGTTTTACAGGGTATTTTCACATACATGCTATTCTTCTTTAAACCTATAAGGCAAATTTCTCTTACACGGTACCCCCAGACATTCTGAATGGCAATTTCTACCAGCTCGAGTCAGTAGGAATTATGGGAGCTATAATCCAGAAAATCTAGATGGTGTCAGATTGGAAAGAGCAGCTTCGGGAGCAAGAACATGTCTGAAGCCTCATCCAACTGTCTTCAGGCCCAGTTGTGCATTTCATCTGTTGATTTAAACCAGTCATTCTCAACCTATCTAGCAACTTTAGTCACCAAATGTTTATTAGAATACTGTTTCACAAACATTGGCCATGCTTCGCATAGTCAACTCCTCCTTCAAATGGGCGCCAAATGATAAGATTCTTCAAAAGCCCTTCTTGCCTACATTTTTACAACTTATTTTAGCTCTGCCAAAACTAGAATCTTTGGAGAGAAAAAAGAAATGAAATTTGAATTAATGATACACAATAATTGTGAAGTACATTGTTAAATACAAGAATTAATTTGGAATTACTGTTAAACATAAAGAATTAGCAATCCATTAAAAGATCATATAAAGAATGAAACCAATTAGGGACCATAATGAAAAGAAATAATTAAGTTCCAGGTAATGTCCAATGGGAAACTAAAGCGCCTTTGTCACCTTCACTGCTTCAGACTTTTAAATCAACGAGATTGAGAAGACACAACTTATGCTGCTAACAGATATATTACTTACCAATACAGAGAATGTTGAAGCAGAACCCCTGATGGATAGATTTATTCACCAATTGATCTGGTAAACTATCAAAACCAACATGACCAGCCAAGGATAAAGATCGGCAAGTCTGCTGCACAAAGAGAGTAATGGTAACTTGAATATGAA
This sequence comes from Intellagama lesueurii, assembly GCA_037013535.1. Lineage (NCBI taxonomy): Eukaryota > Metazoa > Chordata > Lepidosauria > Squamata > Agamidae > Intellagama > Intellagama lesueurii. Next base: position 99,647,826 of record JBAJHW010000003.1, read on the forward strand.
CTTTAAATAAAATTTCTTTATTGCAAGCAGAGTAAAACTGTCAAATCTATGCAAGGTCACACTAAGCATTAGGCTGCCTGCCCACCTCATATCTTATTTGCTTTAATTTTTTCCACCCAAAATAAATTCACTGTTGGAAAAGAGTCTGCAAACAAGATTAAAAAGCCTTTAACGTTGCTGACGTACAGCCCTGTAGGTTATTGCTCCTTGATGATGTTGACGTTACTTACTAAAAACCAGTAAGTGGCCTGCATCTGACACAGTTTTTTATTGGATGACAAGAAAGCAGTGCACATCGCTATGTGGTCCACTGACATTAGAATTTTATGGACTAGCAGATCAGACTAATATCAGGATGTACTACTATATCTTCTGACCTTTTATCCCAGTTCTTTCCTGGACCCCTGTCATATTTCTGTCCTTCAGGTTCTCCTTTTCCTATAGCCCCTTCATTTTTATCTCTCTTGTGGAGATAAAAAGTGGAGATCCTCCCCACCTTCGTTTTTTTCACTTCAGTTCCCCTCTCCCTTCTTATTTTGTACATTTTGTCAGCATTTGTTACTTTGAGAATAAATAAAATTTGTAGAGCTTTAACTTATGAGCAAATTCCATGTTGTGCATAATTTGAAAAAGAATTGAAAATAAAACTGCCAATATCATACTGTCCTCATACATATCCATAGTGTGATCACATCTGAAATACTGCTTGAAAATCTGAGATGGAGAATGCATTAGTACTCATGTTCTTATTGTGCATTTCCCACAGGCAGCTGATTGGCCCACTTATGTGAACAGAATGTTAGGTTAGATCTGATTTAATCAAGCATGAGGATGTTCTTATGCACAGAAAACATTGCTTCCCATGTAATATCCCAACACAATACAAAAATGCACACTCAGACTTAAACATGGGCTCTTGCACATGTGAAAAACGTGATGAGAACTGATATTTATACAAGCACATACAAATTCATACATGGAATGTCTACATGTTGCATGTACAGGGAGGTGTCCACAAATTATGGCTGGACTATTACAATCCCCACAACACCATCTATTCAAGGCATGCTCAAAGAACTGAGCAGAGAGGCTGATCTCTCATTTCACAAAGGGCTCCAGAAGAACAGGAACAGAAAGAGGGATTTGCAATGCTTTCCCTGACGCTCAAAGCAAAGTGAGACAAAGCTCTTTCCCCACAACGTGTTTGTGCATGCAGAAGGACAGAAACTTTTCTCATGCTTCATCCGGGGCTTCAGAAAAGCACAGAAGCTCTACTCATTTTATTCTAACATCCCCAAAATGAGTTATAGGTCCCTTCCAGAGCATGAGGTCCTCATGCATGCAGTAAATGCAGGAGCATATCTTGCTTCCTTCAACAGGAATCATGTGGCATCTCAAAGACTTGCACATCTCCTGTGATAATAAGTTTTTGCAGAGTGCAGTGCACAAAATCTTAAGCAATAACAAATGTGTAAACCTTTAAGATAGTACAGGATCCATTTGTTTCTATTCGAAAACAATTATATGAAATAAATAACCCCTAAAGTCAATTCATTATGTACTCACTCTGCGTGGCTCTTGATTATCTACTGGTGGATTAGAGGGTGCCCTCATTCCGCTATCAGGTTGGTAGCGCTGGAAAAAAGTAAACCAACTCTTTTTTTTACAAAATAAAATTGAAGATCACATTAAAGCAATGAGGTAAGACCAAGATAGGGCTGCAACTATAAAGAAAATGTAGACTAATTGAATCAATTAATTTTAATTGGTGACTATTAATTTGGCCAAATTTGTTTATGACCAGAACTACATTGGTAGAAATTTTGGTGCTTTAACTCAGGGGTCCCCAACCCCTGGGCCGCGAACCGGTCCCAGTCCGTGGCCTTGGAAGGACTGGTCTGCCAAGACAGATGAGTGGCGAGCGAGCAAAGCTCCGCCTCCTGTCAGTGAGCTCCTATTAGGTTCTAATGCCGCTGCTGATCTGACAGGAGGAGGAGCTTCACTCCCCGCTCCCCTCCTGCTGCTGCTAGATCAGCTGTGCCTGTGGCATTAGAATCTAATAGGAGCCTGCACTCCTATTACGTTCTAAGCCGCTGCTGATCTAACAGGAGGCACAGCTTCAATTGCAGCTCACCTCCTGCTCCTGTTCGCCATTTCCTTTATGAGCTTGATTCAAAGCTATCCTCCAACATGCTACTGCATAACAAGTACCCCCCTGGTCCTTGGGAGAATGGTCTTCAACTAAACTGATCCTTGGTGTCTAAAATGTTTGGGACCACTGCTTTAACTAGTCCTGTGCAAGGCTGATGATGTCATCGGTCATGATCGTTTTTTGAAAACTAAAAATTTCTGACACCCTCCCCACAAACATCTCAAGGCTCTCTTGAGATCCTTTGTCATGGGAAAAACATTGGGGCTACAGCACAGGGACAGTCTTCTGAAAAATGATGTGCTAAAAAGATGATTTTACCAGCAGCAGCTATTTTCAGAAATTAAAAAGCTGACAAAAGGGATCCCGGGGAGCTTTCAAACTCAGGTGGAGAACAGAGTTGTGGTTGCAGTACTGTAGTTTGAGAAACTAGTGCAAGAATTCATCTTAAGGATGGTTCCTGACTCTTTACTTTATTAGGCAGCTGATAATTTGCCTAATTAAATACAATCTCACAGTGGCTCTCCCTCCCCGCTGGGAGCAAGGACTTGTTTTAATGGTTCGCCCTCGAAGGTTATTGGATCCTATAGGATTCCAGGACACCATGATAGGGATTCCGGCCGATTTGACTGGCGCTCCTGTCGAGGCTCTGGTTGATAGCTGGCTGGCCGCCGCCACCAGGGCTGTTGACACGATCGCACCTAAACGCCTTCTCCGGCGCAGAGATCGCCCTTTGCCCTGGTTTAATCCAGAGCTGCGATCAATGAAGCGAAATAGGAGAAGGCTAGAGCGCATATGGAGGTGGAACCCGACGAAAAATAATCAAATAGCTGTCAGGATCGCGACTAACCTCTACCAATCTAAGGTGAAGGCTGCTAGTCGATCTTACTTCGCTGTCCGGTTAAGCGAAGCCTCCAACCAGCAGGCGGAACTTTTCTGTATAGTCCGCGATCTATCCGGAGTTGGTCATAGTGACTGGCCTCCCACTAGCACCTCACCTGACCAATTTGCAGCCTTTTAAAAATCAAAAGTGGAGGCCATCCGCCGGGATCTTACCCCCTATTTGAAAACAGTGGATCGAGCAGAGACGTCCAGTGCTCCATCTTGCCCGATGAGACTTAACCACTTTCAGCCTGTGACGTCAGACATAGTGGACAGAGTGCTTGACCGCTGTCACGCCACCACCTCCTCCCTTGACCCTTGCCCAGCCTGGCTAATCAAAGCAGCCAGGCCTATAACATCTGGATGGGCTACAGCAATAATTAATGGGTCTCTCCAGGAGGGCAAGGTTCCCTTTGCCCTCAAGGAGACACTCATTAGGCCCATTAGGAAGAAACCGAGCTTGGCGGCGGACGATATTGGTAATTATAGGCCCGTCGCCAATGTTTCTTTCCTCAGCAAGGTAGTTGAGAGGGTGGTGGCCAATCAGCTGCAGGCTCTTCTGGATGAAACCAATGCTCTGGATCCATTCCAGTCAGGCTTCAGGCCGCGCCACGGCACGGAAACGGCATTGGTCGCCCTGTTTGATGACCTGCTGAGGGAGGCCGACAGGGGCAAAATGTCTCTGCTGGTCCTCCTCGATATCTCAGCCGCCTTTGATACCGTCAACCATGGTATTCTCCTGGGGAGGCTCTCCGAGTTGGGAATCGGTGGCCTGGCTCTTGCCTGGCTCCGTTCCTTCTTGGAGGACCGTCCCCAGAGAGTGCAGATTGGAGAGAGTTTCTTGGCCCCGTGAAGCCTCAATTGTGGGGTTCCGCAGGGCTCAATTATCTCTCCAATGCAATTTAACATCTACATGAGGCCGCTGGGTGGGGTCATCAGGGGATGTGGGGCTTCGTGTCATCAGTACGCTGATGATACTCAGTTCTACATCTCCTTTTTTCCAACAACAGTGGATGCTGTTTCGTCCCTTGAGCGCTGCCTGGGGGGTGTTCAGCAATGGATGCAGGTGAATGGACTGAGGCTGAATCCGGGCAAGACGGAGGTCCTTCGGGTGGGTGTCCCAGACATCAGTGGTCTGGGAAACTCCCTCTCCTTTGGGGGGGTGACTCTTACCACCAAGAGTGAGGTTCGCAGTTTGGGTATACATCTGGACCCGGCGCTCACCATGGAGACCCAGGTGTCGTCAGTGGTCCGTTCCGCACATTTCCACCTTTGGCGGATTGCCCAGCTGCGTCCCTATCTTCATGTGGGGGCGCTCACCACTTTGGTCCATGCGCTCGTAGTCTCAAGATTAGACTACTGTAATGCGCTCTACGTGGGGCTGCCTTTGAGACTGACGCGGAAACTTCAGATGGTACAAAATGCGGCGGCCAGACTTCTCACAGGGGTGAAAAGGTACCAACACATTTCCCCCACGCTGGCCTCCTTGCATTGGCTGCCCATTCATTTCCGCGTTGATTTCAAAGTTCTTACAATTACATATAAAGCCCTAAACGGTTTAGGACCTCGATATCTGGCAGAGCGCCTTCTCCCACCCAGTTCTGCCAGAGTCACTCGTTCCAGCCAGGCTGGGCGGCTGAGGGGCCTAACGCCGAGGGAGGTCCAGAAGGAAAGAATGAGGAACAGGGCCTTCTCGGCAGTGGCCCCTTGCCTTTGGAACAACTTGCCAGTAGAAATCTGCCTGGCTTCCTCCTCTGGGTGTTTTCAGGAACAGACTTAAAACCTGGCTATTTGGGCAGGCTTTCCCTCCTGCCATATCTTAATATGTCTTAATGCCACCTTGGATCTATAATATATGTTTATGGTTTTGTTTTTAAATTTGTAAACCGCCCAGAGTAGACCTTTGGTCTAGATGGGCAGGATAGAAATCCAATAAATAAATAAATAAATAAATAATTTGGGAGCTGCTCAGCAGCATAACACACTGCCTCCAGATATGACAAGCTCTGTTTCGCTGGAAGTATTTAGGCAGTTGGTGCAAACCCAGTATGGAACAAACAGTGCCTTCCAATTCTATGATTTCTTAAGTCTTATGGAATAGTAAGTTGTTAATTGTTCAACATCTGAAATAAAAAGTGCCAAACAGCCAGAAACAGCTCTTTGGTCAATTAAAAGTTTGTTACTCATATAATCTGATTAACCAATTAAGGACTGCAGCTTTAAGAAGCAGAATGCAATTTGACACATACTCATTTATTGGAAAGCCCATTGTGCTATTTATTTCTGAGTGGACTTGCCTGGATAGATCAGTGAGTCAGGTATCCAGCTGTGAAGCTGGAGTTTGACTGTTCCGTTCCCCACTACGCATCCCTGAAGAGCCAGCCTGTGTGGCCTTGGGCAAGCTGCGCAGTCCCAGGATGCTCCCCAGAGGAGGAAATACTAAACCTCTTCTGAGTACTCTCTCCCTAGAAAATCCTGGAAAGGGTTGCCATAAATCAGAATTGACCTGAAGGCAATTATTAACCATGCCTAGAATTATACTGCAAGTTAGTTTGTCATCATGATTCTGGACAAGAAATCTTTATACTGTCAATGCCCACACTTTATAGCCTTGTGAGAAACAATATTTCTCTGAGTAATAGAAATAGTCAGCTTTTCACAGGGTACAATAATCCCCAGTTTACTACACCAAAACCTTCAAGCAAAGTTATCCAGGTGTCGTGACTGCCCAGTCTGAGTGCAGGCACATCTTGGACACAATAGGAAGGAAGCGATTGCTCTACATCCCTGTTCCTTGAAATAATCCCTTCTAGCTTCAACTTGTATCAACGGCAAATCTACGCACTGCTCAAGGAAGGGAAATACATACAAATCTGCTGTTATTTCTTATATGCAACTGTTTAGCTTTTTCAAATGTTGTTGCTCTTCCTCCCTCCTGCTTTGAGGGACTGCCAGGAGAAGTCAGAACGTGCAGACAAATTGAAAATGCTTTCACAATTGAAACGGCACTTCTTGCAACCACGACAATGGAAATAGCTATGCTTGTCCTGTGTAGGTCGAAATTACACTGAAGCTTCACCACACAAACCTTTATACAACATGTGTCAAAAACTGAGCAGAAAAAAAGGCTGATTGAATACAATTAGGCCTAAAAAGCAACAAAGGAAGGGTCACTGAAAGAAGCAGTCATTTCATATGGCAGGTACAGGGACCCTTTTCAAAATGACCACGTTCCCCTGTGGACAATCTGTTGGAAGCCACAAAGAGGCAGAGGGTAGATCTAAACCAAAAGTGAGGAGTGTGACCCATTCTCTCTTTCTACCACCCCACTCTCTCTTCTTTCCTGTTCAACAACCTGCTAGGCTAGGAGGATCTATCGTTCTTTTCAAGGGACTTTTGAAATTACACAAAATACAGCTAGCCACCAGAGAAAATTCTTTTATTCAACCCTGTTTTCCATGAGATCTAACACTTTAAAGCACAGATAACTCTTTCCGCTAGAATGAGCATGTAACTGAAGTAAACACATTGGTAAATAATAGGATGCCATCACATGGCTAATTGTCTGGATGCAAACACTCTTCACAACAGAGCTGCAACATTCTTATCAAAAGGACTGAGAACTTTATTTCCCTGTGTCCTTGAATTACTGCCAAAGAGGACAGTTGTAGATGCAAGTTTTAATCTGAAAACTAAGTGACTCAAGTGCCTGCTACAGATATAGAAAACTTTGAAGCCTTTTGCAAACCTGAACATTTAAATATCCTCAGTACAAATAATGCAAAATCTTTTTTAGCCTTTGATATTAAAGAATGGAAATATTAAGGATACATTTTTTATCCTTTATTTATTTAAAATGTTCCAAATATGTTTCATATTAAAATATAACAAAAATTGCACCAGATATTTAGCCACAGAAGACATGCTCTTCACATAGTGCATTCTGTACACTCTTACAGGAAAAAAAAACCCCTAAAATACAGTGGTGCCTCGACTTACGAACGTCCTGACATACGACCATTTCGAGTTACGACCAGCTCCGGCAGCAAAATTTTGCTTCTACTTGCGACCGGAGCTTCGAGTTACAATTTTCTTCAGCCGGAACAGATTAATTGCATTTCAATGCATTCCTATGGGAAATGGTGCTTCGACTTACGACCATTTCGAGTTACGACCGGAGTTCCGGAACCAATTAAGTTCGTAAGTCGAGGCACCACTGTAATTTGCCCTGGGCAACAAATTGATGTTTCTATTAGCTACTTCTAATAGGATAACAATGAATTAACACTAATGTCTACTATAATATCTCAACCTAATACTCAAAGAAACTAAAACATTTAGCTGCTGCCAGGGATGTGAGGCATACAATTTTCAATGAGAAATTTTCCACTGATGAATTTTTATACAGACATTTTTCTAAAAATATCACTGTTGCATAAAATTCACTAATGACAATGGATGCTAATATATCAAGGAAGCTGGGCAGCCTCGAATTTGTCGAAAACAGCAAATTTATTCTCAAGAAAGTTTTTAATCAAAATCCAGATTAGTTGTGTTCTAGCCACTAGTTATTATATTTGTATTTTAAAACCGATTATTCTGTGAAGTGTTGTAAGCATACATATATGTTTTGTTGATTTGTACACAGCAAGTAAAAATAAAACCACAAAGGAGAAAGGTGGAGTAAAAATATTTTAAATAAATAAATAATATATAAACACACATAGCAGTACAAATCGATTTCAGTTTAGAAAACTATTTTCCAGCTGTGCCCATCAAATCAACCCTAGATTAAAACCATTTTGTGTCACTATGAACAAATCCACCACTGTCTCATTTGTTTTCATTCAACTAGAATGTCATTCACAATAACCCTGTATATCTTTACATACTACATCACACAGAATCTCCAGTTAAGATTCTGGGTGATGCACCAATGGGTTTTAGATTTAACATGACATGAGTACAGAAGTTCCCCATCAGGAAGTTGAAGCTAAGAGAAAGTGATAGGCCCACCTTCAAGGTAAATAAAAAACAATTTTAAAAAAATCAAAATGATTTAAATCTGATTTTTTAAATTTAAATTGTGATTTAAATTGTGATTTAAGTCAAATCCACCCTGCTCAACTTCATAGTTTAATAGGAATTTTAATCAAAGCCTCCCCTGTTTCTATTTCTAACCAACACTCCAACTATTATATCAAATATTTCAGTTCAAACCCTTGTGGGGTATTGAGACATTTAAACCTTTTGTAGGGCAAGTATAAATCAAGTAAAACTGCTACATCATACTACATTTTATTTGGGGTATTGGAAATTTTTCCAATTAAACATTTTCCAGAAAATCAGCATTACTGAATGCTGTCACAATAAAAAGTTACACATACTACACTAATAATGAACAACTTGAGATAAGAATTAAAAAGACAGGATGTTACAAACTCTGGCATTGTTCTGTTACTTGCCAGAAAGGACTAAAGGCTGTCCTTCTCAAACTGGCACCAATTAGTCATCTAATGGGTGTAGCAGCTGCACAGAGCCAGTACCACTGAATCATATCCAAATAGATGCGAAGAACAACTTAATATATGCATTCTAAATTCTGTCTCAGCTCCAGACATAAAAATGCCTTCATTGTTTATGTCTTGTGATTTACTAAATGATCTTGGCTTAGTTTTTCTACACAAAAACAATACTGTACCCAGTTCAGACAGCACATGTAGTTTTCTTTTCACAGAATCACTGTCATATACATGGTTTCAAATTAAGTCACAACAGAATTTTACTTATTTCAGCATAAACCTGAGTACAGCTCTACATGTATTGGACAGTGCTTTAACTCTTTCCTCTTGAAAGAAGAATAGAGCACGCTGAAAAACTAAATGAAATGGAGAGTATTAAAGAGGAGGATATGATTACTGATGGTCCTGGTGGATGGTCCCGTCATCTCCTGAAACCTACAACTGTGTATTTTGTAGGAACAAAAGTTTGTGGAAATAACTGTGGTTTCCTGAACAATCTTGAGTATAACAGCATTTCACTCAGAAATATATGCTTACTGGAGCTTATGATCTAGCAAGTGAGCACCAACTACAAGAGCTGATGTAGGTCAAAATGCAGAAAACAGCTTGACCCAACTGAGAGGGATTCTGAGACCACCCAACTTGACTCCAAACAAAATCCAAGGTATATGCTCAAAGTGTTGTATCTGCCACTGACCATTATCAGAAATCGACAAACTGCTATAACTATGGATGCAGACATCTCTCATTTAGTGCTGTCATTCAAGTCTTCCTTGGAAGCCCTGCAGCCTCAACCTCTCTGCTACCACAAACACACAGTCACAAAATGCAATGAAAACACAAATCTAATTCTGACTGACCTCCTTCCCCATCCCTCTCATAAATACTGTGGCTGAAAATAAAAAGGAGAGTCCAAGCCAAGTTATTCCCCAGCTGACAGCTAAAGCTGTCAGTTACAACCCTCCTCTTCTCTCTCTCCCTCTCCTCAGACTATTGTTTTTCCCACACAGAAAACTGGAGGTGGGTGGGATGTATTAATTTTTGTAGGAACAACTTGTGTGTCTGTTATTTTTACAATTTTTCAATTCACTAAGAAGCTTAAAGAGAGTTCAGATTCAATTTGCACACTATCTGAATCATTCCATATCAGCTTGCTTCATCCAAATCAGCTACACACTCCTAATGCTTAGGGCCATAACTTCATTATGTTACTCTATAGAACTCATCTTTTCCTTTTTTTTTTTTTACAAAGAAAAACAATATTCAATTATATTTCGTGAAGAAGAAATATTACTATTTAGGGCTCAGCTGAGGTCATGGTACTGATCGCTGTAGCAGCAAATGTGACTATATTTCAGGTTTAGTTGTTAGGTGTTGAATTTGGTGATTCTATTGGCAACTGAGATCAGGGCCAAATCACCAGCCAGCAAATGAAACCATCATCTGGTAAACATACTGGCAAAAAAAATCAGTAGGTCAGAAGCCACCTGTAACTGTAGCATTAAACTGTGGTTAATTAGAACAAAAACTGAAAGCACATTAAAATAAACCTTTGTTTATCTTACATTTACATTAGATCAACCTTACAGCAATCTCCAGAACAGTAGCTGTGTTAGTCTACTACAGCAAAAACAAGGAGGAGTCTTGTGGCAGCTTATTTGGCAAATACTTTTATGGACTACAGGTCACTTCGTGCACATAAAGAAGTGGGCTATAATCCACAAAAACTTTTACAAAATAATTTTTTTTAATCTGCCATGTGTCACAAGATTTTCTATTTTTTACAGTATCACCTTTTACATGTCTACTCAGAAATAACATCCATCCAACAGATATACTCCTATGTGAGTGTGCATAATAATAATTATGTGTCATCCAGTCAGTTCTGACTTATGGCAACCCCTTCCACAGTTTTCTAGGTATATTTATCATTCCCTTCTTTTCCAAAACCTTGACTGTTTTTGAATAAAACAGCACTTTCTTTTAAGGCACTCTGGTCAGATGGCATCTGCTTTGTCTGATCTGCGCTAGTTGCCAGTTAGTTTTTGCAGCTAATTCAAGGTGTTAGTATTAACTTATGCAGCCCTATACGGCTTGAAAGTTGGATATCTTACATATACACTACTCTCTTCTAGATCCAGCTTCAGGTTCTTTGAAATATCGTTGAAAGCTACCAAGTACAGGGCTTTTCTCTATAATGATGCCTACCCAACAGCATTCTCTGTTTTGAGATTCATAAAGCCCATTACTCTGTAATTTTAGACAGTTGGCAAAAATATTGTTGTTTAAAAAGTGTTTGGCTGAATAGTCCACTGGATAGCTGTACCACTTTCCTAGTTCTGACTACTGCTTCTAGAAATTGTTATCGCCATGGGTTTATTACACTATCTTAATTCAACTGTTGTTCTTGCCAGAGAGTGAGTGTGCTATAGGTGATTTTTTTTTTAAAAAAAAATAATTTTCAATGTTTTGTTACTTATTAGATATTCCAATTCCTAAGAAAAACATTCTTCAATGTTAAAAAGATTTTAAAATAAATGAAATAATATCTTTCAAGCTAAACAAACATTATAGCGAAGTTTCTCAATAATACTATTCTCTACATTATTCCAATTCCATGAATATAACATCTCACAAACATGCACTCATTTCGTCATGCAGTATCTCTGTATAATTTGCCTCAAAGTTTCATACTGGGAAGCTCTACAAAAATCTACAATTAGAAATTACACAGGGAAAGGTACTTGAGATCTAGTGAACTCAAGGAAGCATGTAAAGAACATTTGGGTTGGTTTATATAAGGCAAGAGCTTACATTTACAGGGTTAGAGATCTTTAAAATACACTTAGTTCAGGACTTCTTTTTATTTATTTATTTATTTATTTATTTATTTATTTATTTATTTATTTGCACAATGGTGCAAGCTAGACACTGGAAGTGGATGCACAGGAATAACCATATAAGTGATGTAAAACAGCACAGAAAACTATTCCAAGCCTGAATGTTATTCACTGAAGCTCAGTACATATAACTAAGCGTACTGTGTATACAAATAGAATACATTTATTAACATCTGATATGTGCTATAGAAATACTGTTAATTCTTTCAATAGATAACTAACTCGTATCCCTCCCCTACCATGCCATCACAAAGCAACTATATGTGATTTGGTAAAAATGTGCATTCAATGTTAATCTGGACATATCTGACAAATCTGGGCATCTCAGCTTTGAGGTCCACCAGACAGACTGCTAAAAAAAGATGTAAATCTAGTCTGAGGAACGGAATAACTCATTCAGACTACAGGCGTGGAAGAACAAGACTAAAGGCTTCTCCCTACAAAAAGCTTTCCCTACACACATTAGGGGAGATTTTAGCCATGGTTTCTCACAAAAATCTACCTCTATGCAAGGACCTTTTCAATATGCAGGTATATTTATTTTACAGTAGCTGTTTCTACAGCCAAAATGTCACATACCCCTGCTTTCTGTGGACTAACCCTGAACAATGTGCTTTCAGCCTGATCTTATGAACAAATTCCATTATGCTACTAAGTAAGTGTCCACAGCTATATGTTACACCAATCCTAAAATTCATGCAACACAACAAATTGTTTGAGTGAACTGGCCTTGAGAAAAACAATGAAGTCATAACGAAAGACTAAAAGGGAAGAGGCCAGGCTTTCTCTCAAGATGCAATATGGAAAAGGCATAAAAAAGGGACAGCATTTAATCAATTTTCGTTTGTGACCTGACAAAGAAAAGTATCACATCTAAAAAAACACACATCTATATTGGCAATAAGAAGAGGACTACAAAATGGATTTTAGTGCCATAAAGAAAAGGGAGGCTATGGAAGCTCATCGAAACACTTCAAAAAATAGTGGGGAGGTAAACATTTCAGCTTTATACTCTCCGCCGCCCCCCCCCCCCCCCGCCCCGAGATACAGCCACTCTGTTCTTCTGAAAAATTGTACTCAAGACACACAAAAGTTTATGAAAATTAAAAACTAGTTAGTTTTGCTGGTGTTATACGACTTCTGATTTCTCTTTGGCTACAACACTGACAGAGCTATCTACTAGATTAATTATTTCACAATGCCGTCCCCTGTCGATTTACAGGCAGCTTGATCCGAATTAAGCGGGTCCCCACCCACTGAAATCAATGGGTCCAGGCGGTCCTCATTGGTTCTAGGACCGCAGCCTCACCAATTCAACCCCGCGTCTCTCTGCTCGAGAGGAAGCCCAAGAAATCTGCGATCCCACGACGTGTACCCGGGACCCGCACAGCCTCCCAAGAACCGTTGGTGGGCTTCACCGCCCTGCCAACCGCCCTGCCCAGCTCGCGCGGCACTTACCAGCTGCCGAGCCACATCGGAGGAAGCCATGGCGTGAGGGGAGGGGTCGCCGCGCGCCAAAAGAAACAGCGGCGGAAAGCGGGAGGGGGGGGGGAGGCAAACAGAGAGGGAGGGAGGGAGGGCGGTAGAGCACGAGTCCAGAATTTCCTGCTCCAATCCCAACAGCTGGAATGTAACCGGCGGAGGGGAGGAGCCTCGTGAAGAAGGGGCGGGACAAACGCTCGACCAACCGCGAGTCCGCAGCAGGAGATGCTCCAGCAAGAGCGAACGACTCCGGCAGAAGGACGGGAAGGGGAGGTTAAACTGCTGCCAACGGGCGGGTCCACGTTAAAACGGGCGAGAAGGAAGCAGAGGGAGTGGCCTCAAAATGAGCGCCCCTCCCCCTCGGCTGAGAGGGGTGGAGCCGGAGCTAGTGGCGCGCTGAGATTAATTGATAGCCTCTGCCTGCGGGGGTCACTCTGTCTTTTCCGCTCGCCAGGTTTAAACTAAGCTGGGCCCGGAGGCGGCGCCTCCTCCTTGCCCTCCGCTGGGGTCACGTGAGAAAGCAGGCGGCGGCCAGCGCCTTGCGGGGGTGTCATGACGGCGAGGGGAGGGGGCTGAGGAGGCGGAGAGGGAAGCAGGGGCTGAGGAGGGGTCGGGATTGGAGTGCCGGAGATGCCGTTCGGAGACTTCTAAGGCGGGGGACCCTGGAGGAGGAGGAGGAAGAGGAGGATGAGACCAGCGGTACTATGGAGCCGGAGGAGGAGGAGGAGGAGGATTTAGAGTGCGAGGAAGGCGGGAGCAAGGGCAGAGGAAGGCTCCTGCCCGCTCCGCTCTGATGGCAGCGTCGGCGGAGCTGAACCAGGACGCGGTGCTGAAGTTCCTGGCGGAGCGGGGTGGCCGGGCGCGCAACACGGACCTGTTGGAGCATTTCCGAGGCTTCCTCAACTCCCCGGAGCCCCAGCGCCGCGCCCAGGCCCGCGAGGGCTTCAAGGCGCTGGTCAACGCCGTAGCCACGGTGCGGCAGGAGCCGGGCTCCGGCGCCAAGTATGTGCAGTTGCGCAAGAAATACCGCGGCGCCGTCGTTAGTAGTAGCGACGGCGGCAGCAGCAACGCCAGCAGGCCGAAGGCGGCGGCGGAGGCACCCTCCGAAGCGGCCGCCGGCGCATCAGTAACCGCGGAGGCCGCTGTGGAAGAGGCTCTGTGCCTCCCGCCGGATGAGGCTCAAGGTGGAGGCGGTGGAAGCAACAGGAGCAGCAGCAGCAGCAGCGGGGAAGCCTCCGCTGCCGCCCTTGAGGCGAAAGCCGTTGCCGAGCGGCTGGCTGGGGAGGACCATTCGGGGACGGCCCAGGGAGGCGTCTCGGTCTCTTCTGCCCCCTTGGGAGAGCCTCCGCCCGAGGAAGGCGCGCCCTCGGGCCCCTCGCAGCAGCAGCCTCAGGTTCTCCCGCCCAGCGCGTCTGAGGTACTTCAGCCCAGCCTTGCAGGAGACCAAGGAGAGGAGGCACGCCTTGCTTCTGAGGGAGATGAAGCGGCCGAGGCTGAAGGGGAGCCGATTGTGGGCCCTGAGGAGGACTCGTCCCCTTGCTCGCCGCCTTCGGCGAGCACCGCTGCCGCCGCCGCCGCCGCCACCCTCCCGTTGGGCGGCGTCCTCACGACCACCACCAACACGCCGAGGTGCGGGCGCAAGAACTTCCGGGAGCGGATGCTGGGCAGCTCGCCTCAGATGAAGCGCGGCGGCTTGCTCTCTCGCGGCGGGAGCGGGAGCAGCCGTAGCGGCGGCGGCGGCGGCGGGGGGGATTCGGACAGTGCCTCGCTGGCCTCCTCGTCGGCCGAGGATGAGAGCGGCAGCGGGAGCGGCTCGGTGGCCTTGGACCCGCTGGAACACGCGTGGATGCTGTGCGCCTCGGACGGCCGCTGGGAGAGCCTGGAGGGCCTGCTGAGCTGCGAACCGGCGCTGCTCTCCAAGCGGGACTTCATCACGGGTTTCAGCTGCCTGCACTGGGCCGCCAAGCACGGGCGCCACGAGTTGCTCGCCATGCTGGTCAACTTCGCCCACCGGCACCGCCTGCCCGTCAACATCAACGCCCGCACCAGCGGCGGCTACACAGCGCTGCACCTGGCCGCCATGCACGGGCACCTGGAGGTGGTCAAGCTGCTGGTGGGGGCCTACGACGCCGACGTGGACATCCGCGACTACAGCGGCCGCAAGGCCTCGCACTACCTGAGCCGGAGCACCGCCGAGGAGGTGCGCCACCTCGTCGGGGCCCTGCAGGACGAAGCCGACAGCGGGGCGCCGAACGGCAGCGGCCGCTGGAGATTTTCTAGGGTGCTCCCGGCCAACCTCATCACCTACAAGCTGTCCCATCTCCACCACGGCGGCGAGGAAGGCGAGGCAGGAGAGGGGACCGGAGTGTTTGGTAAGGGCAGAGAACTCAACAGGAAGACCTCTGGCAGTGGTAGGATAAAACCTCGGCTCAACAAAATCCGGTTCCGTACCCAGATCATCCACACCACCCCTTCTTTTCGTGGGGATGTCGAAGAAAAAGGACAAGAAGAAAGGACCTTGAAAGGCTCTTTCAAACTTAGACCAAAATCCAATGTGTTTGGATAGAATAGAAGGAGTTTTTGTTACACCTGCCTAAGGCAGAACAGATCACTACCCCGATAACACTTAAGTTGCCTGGATGGGGCTGTGTGAGGATAACTATGGCGGGCAATGTCTGGTAAACATAGGGATAAGTAGGCTTAATATTCTGAGATGTTTGAGCTTCAACATTTTTCAGAGCTATGCACGAAGTGGTGCTGCCATGAACCTTCCTATAGGTCACTAAACTAAACTGATCATGCTGCTTTGGTTTAAAGGGCAGATTAGCTGTATCCTAATAGTTTTTAATTCCACCATTAAGTTTTATGTCAAGTTCTACATACATGTTGGTAGAGTATTAGGGGTTGCTATTTCTGAATGGTTTGTTAAACCTGAATCTGGGCTATTTTCAAATGCCTTTTGATACAGTAAAATCTCCTGCAGTTAGGAAACTAGCACAGTACTGAGAAGGTTATTTTCTATGAAATGTTAGTTTCTGCATTTAATACTTTGCATCTTTTTTTTGGGGGGGGGGAAGAAACTTGAGAGTATGAGAATGTTTCAAAGAGGTTTATCACATAATCAGAGTTAGGCTTGTATGGGCAAAACTAGAAACTCACAGCAAATATATGTTCCAAGCTGCATGTTTTACAGGAGAAGAAGAAAAGAGATATGACTAGCATTTGTAGAGGAAGTCAAGTGGGCAGGCAAATATGATTTGCCCCTTCTGCAACTGTCAGTTCTCCCTTGCAAAAGCCTGGTTCCCAAGCTTACTCTCAGTCAGGCTAAATGGAGGGAATTAAAATGCAGGGAGACATTCGCAGGGGGAAATTAATGGGTAGGAGAAGGGTCAGGTACCCATCACTCTCCTTTGCAAGTGCCTTCCCTTATTCATATCAGCAAGCACATATTTAAAGGGAGCAGGCAGTAGCAGTATTATGGTAGTAAGATGCATGTGTTTAAACATACATATTTCTCTCAAAGTATCACATTACAGTTACACAATTTGTGATAGCTGCAAAAGGAAACGGGGTGGTGCATTAACTGTAATGGAAAAGTGATTGCACCTAAAGATTTTTTAAGTATATAAGCTTTTTTTTTTGTCCAGTTGAGTTCCAATGTTTGAACATGCTTTATTTGTTGAGTAAAAGTCTTAACATTGTATGAAATGAATTTGAATTTCCTTCAGGTTGGGCTTTAATTAGCTGCTTGACTGAGATACAACTGATTGTTTCATTTGGGAAAACAATGTTAAAGAAATAGTTTTTTGTGAACACTAGAGCAGTGGTTATGTGTATGTAGTACAACTTTATTTTTGTCTATCCTGTGAAGAGAGAGCAGTGTTTCCCTCCCCCCCCCCCCATTCTTATCTATAGAGGCTCTTTGCTTATTAAGGTACTGTTTGAAACCCCTGTGTGCAATCTTGCATATTACATCTGCATCTCGTGATAACACCAGCTCTTTAAATTTGTCCTGAAGATTAGTGTTAGTGGTTAACCTTTGATTTGTGAGGTGGGATCAGGAGCTGTTCCTAGAATGATGGGAAATTGTTCCTCAGTAATGTTGTTAAATGACTTTCTCAGAAGTCTGAAACAGTGCCCTGATCCAGAGATCAAATCCCAACACAAAGTTCATGTTTGCTGATGTGCCCAGGAACACAGTGCCTAGGTGAGACATCCACGTGTTAAGATTCAGAAGTTAAATGTTGTCAGTTGGGCCAAACGCTTCTGCATATCCAGTACAATAAACATGGAAATCAGAAAGCATGTGAATGTTTGCTGATGTTTGTTACAGAAGCTTTCTTAATGTCTTCCTTGGCAAGTTAGCTGTCCAACAAATTCCTTTTTTAAATAATAGTGAATAAATGTGTGTTAGAAAAGCACGGATGAACATTTCCTTGTAACTTGAAATGTCATCTAGTTTCTCTCTTAAGGAAATATCAAAGAATAACATTTGGGAAGAACTTGGTTAAATCAGAAATGTTTCTATTCCAAAGTAAGCAGTTTCAACAAAACTGGTGTGTTATTAGCACTTTCTCTTTAAAGAATAAGAATATTGGGGCTGGTCCCCAGATGCTGCTGTTATGATTATAAAAGTCAAACACTGCCAAATAAATGCAAAACTAGATGAACCGTGTTTTAAATTGGTTTGTCAGATATTTTGGAACCAATAGTTTTACCATGATAAAAAAATCAGTTAAAATGCAGTTCTAGAACTATGACTATACAGTAACTGTTTCTGAAGGCAGTTCAGATGTTACTGAATTCGTCACCATAAACTGTAAGAGGTATTGTGCAAATTCTCTTACTGCAGCAATGTAAATGCTATCAGACGTGCTGAAGAGAAAATATTTTTTCCTCCTGATCCTTCTCTCTTCACAACTTCCTTTTTAGACATTAGGGTAGAGGGGCTTCCTGCATACCCACTTTAAAGAAAAGTCTGAAGCATTTCCAAGTAAGCTGGCGGTAACTGTATCTTTAACTCTGTGTAGATCGCTATCATATACATGATACATAGAAATGCTGATAAATCTTTAAAGAAGTGCTATGCCAAAAGAATGACTGGAGTCTAGCAAAAGTTGTTAGTCACCTTGCATAGATTAACATACAACTCATACATCTTGTATCTTTGTTGGATGAGACTAAACCTTAAGGAACAACTTAATAATACAAACAGCCACAGTACTTTACTTTGATGTTTTTAGTCACACAAAGTACGAAAAAATGCAAAGGCATCCTTGATTTTAATTTATAAGCTATAATTACACGTGCCTTTTGTTAAACATTGCAGATGGCAAAGGAAGGAGTGCATCAAGCACTTCTGCTTACATTTCAGTGGAATAGAGGCCAGTGGCATTTCTCTTGTTTTTCAGCCAATATGTAACCTGTAGCAAAGTAATCATTCCAAAGTGTCATGCTGCACTACAGCACTAGATGTTTAATCTTGTAGCAAAGAATATAGAGTTTGACAATTCTGCAGTGCAGAATACTGTCCAGAGTAGAATATCTATACAGATTCCTTTAAAGTAATCTGAATATTACTAACTTCTGTTTTCCTGTATGATCTCTTTAAGAGGGATATTTGTCACACCGGTCTATTTTTAAATATTAGCTGTCTGCCATATTTAAATTATGGGTATAGCTGACAGTATGTTGTATTTTTATAGGTATTATATATTTAAATGTTTCTTAAAGAGGTGGTCAATAATCATAGTGAGTGTTTTGAACATTTGATTCTTCAAACTATTGATGCTTGTTTTTTTCTGTAGCAATTTCTACAACTTTGTTCACTAAGGGCTCTGCTGTAGACCAGTGATACCAGAATTGGATGCTCTTATGTGATGCTGCATCACATATATAGTGCCAAGAGTTTAGTAGTAAAAATCAGTTTGATTCTAAGCACTAAATTAATAGTGGGGATGGGATGTGAACAAGATTCCCACGTGTTCACTACTACAGGTGCATCATGATAAGGAATAATGGGTGGTAGGTGTTTGTGGAGAGCTATACTTTTTGTAGTCTGAGACTTAAATTGCACCGCTAACATAGAAGGACACTAACAATACTTTGCTTTAGTCATATCCCACTTTTACAGATAATTAGGGTATTACCTACTTGCCCATAATAGAATACCTTTTGTGTTACCTACTGACTTATCATTCCCTCTAGCTAGTGCATCATCTTTGTAATGGTTATTTTATATAACAAACTTATCCTGAAGAAAAATATATTGTATTGGTACTTGTGACTTGACACTTAATGTGGGTGATATTGTACAGGATGTGTTGGTATGGTATGAGCACTTCTGTCTAATGTTAATAGAAAAAGTAAACATTTATGTATGAACAGGTATAAAATTAAAACTGCAATTCTACACCCACTAACTTGTGAGCAGGCCCCATTGAACTGAACTGGGTTACTGTACTTGTAAACGTGACATGGTACTAGGTTGTAATTTTAGTTACTTTATGGCTGAATGGGGTATAGTTGTCTGATACTGTATTGCCAAAATTTTAATTTGTGCCTGAATTCGTGGATGAATGAAGAATCACTGTAAAAACATATCTTTTAATTAATAAAATGTCAATGGTTCTCTTTATTGTGGAGTTACATTTGAACAGTGTCTTTGTATCTACTGCTTTGATAATGGCCTGTAAGACTGTTGTATTTGGAGCTTGGAAAAGGAGAGATTGGCTAATAATCTCTTGTGGAGGTCTGCCTGTGCAATGGGAATGACATCACTATTAGCAGCAGATTGCTGCTATTTAAAGAGCTCATTTTTGATTTTAGGGTGTGCACAGCTTGCATACAATGAGACAAAGTCATCAAAAAAAGGAACTCTTTAATTATTTGGAATCTGCTGCTGCTTGTGACATCATTCCTACTGCATAGGCAGAACTCCACAAGCGCATACTGGCCATTGAGTTGGATCCACACTTATTAATGTAGATCCGTCAATGAGATTTAATTCAGTTATGGCTAACTTAAATCCTATTGAATTTAGCTAGCCTACTGTGTTCTAAAATGACTAAATCTGGATCCAGGCCATTCCATTTTCATGTAATAATCCTGCAGTTTATGATAAATAACAGCAGTAGGCCACATCTTCAGATATATTTTAATTTTGCACCTATCACTCAGGGGCCTTGAGGGATTTTTTGCATTCTTCATCCAGAGCTGGGCCAGCATGTTATAACATGAATAAATGCTGTCCCACCTTATGTTACAGATCATACATTTCCCATCATCTTACCTGTATTTTGAGGTCAAGCATCACCTATGCAGCCTTTTGCATCTTATTTTTTGCTAGGCTGACAAGTGTGCTTGTGCAGTGGGATCCCAGTTCTTGGCTCCTTACAATTCTGATCTCTTTATTTCACAAAAATCATCCACTGAGCATTCTTTAAATGGAAAAACAGTGTAAATAATTATGTGGGAATCAGATCTGTCTTCAACTTATTGTAATGGTCTATAAATGTGCTCCCTCTATAGGCCAGCCTGCCTCTGGGGAGAGTGATATCTTAGGAATAATGCACAGAAGCCTGTGAAGGTATGCTTTTGTATTTGTCCCTTAATGGAGCATCCTGCTTTTTTGTACAAACCTTCTCGAATCTGGTGCTGTCTGTATATTTTGGCCTACAACTTCCACCATTGGCCATCTTTCCTGGGGATGATAGAGCACAAAATCAGGTTCTGGAATGCTATGTGAAAGGTGAAAGTTAAAGATCAGGTAGAAATAAAAAGAACAGCTGATAATAAAATCCACTGTGATGACAATCCTAAATATACTACTTTGATTATATTAAAGGTATAATTAGACTTTTGACCAAACTCCGGGAGGCAGTGGAAGACAGGAGGGCCTGGCGTGCTCTGATCAATGGGGTCACGAAGAGTCGGCCACGACTTAACGACTAAACAACAACAATAATTAGACTATGCTCTTTATGTCTCAAAGGCCTGGCCAAAAAACACGGTCTTCAAGTCTTTCCTGAAGAAAAGTGCATTTCCTTATAAAGGAATTCCTCCACACACACTTTCCCAGTTCTTTCTCCTGATGAAGTACTGCACGGGGCCTTACCATTTTTATGATTGCCTAAGAGTGCTACAAAGCCTACAATGTCCTTTACATAAATATACATATAGATTTGACATGTGTTTCCATAACAAAACCCATACCATGTTAAGTTCATAAGAACAACACTGCTGAGTCAGAGAAGAGCTACCGTGTTTCCCCGAAAATAAGACAGGGTCTTATATTAATTTTTGCTCCAAAAAATGCACTACGGCTTATTTTCAGGGGATGTTTTATTTTTTTCATGTACAACAGTCTACATTTATTCAAATAAAGTCATGTCATCTTCTGGTTGCTGCATAATGGTGGAGGGCGGGGTTTCACTTAACTGGGTCTTATTTTTGGGGTAGGCCTTATATTACGAGCATCCTGAAAAATCATACTAGGGCTTATTTTCAGGTTAGGTCTTATTTTTGGGGAAACAGTAATACAGAGCTGTTTCATAGATACTTTTGTTGGATGATCACATTTGGAAATGCTTTGTTTTTCAACTTTTTTAAAGCACCTAATTGTTGGTGCTTTGTTACAGATTAATCTCATCCGCAGTCATTCAGTGTAACAAGCATACACATTTGAGGTACTTTTAAGTATTAGTTCTTTATACATTTATTGTGTAAGATACTCGGGAAATATTCAATTATTTCCTAACACGCAGGTGATTAATAAATCAAGATTTAGGAAAACGCAGTATCTTTCCAATGGTTGAATAGATGCCTTATGTCTTAAATATGAACATAACATATGAACATAAGAAGAGCCCTGCTGGATCAGGCCATGGGCCCATCTAGTCCAGCTTCCTGTATCTCACAGTGGCCCCACCAGATGCCTCTGGGAGCACACGAGACAATCTAGATACCTGTCTCCTGATACCCCTCCCCTGCATCTGGCATTTGGAGGTACCTTCCTTTTAAGCCTGGAGATTATACATGCCCTTCATGGCTTGTAACCTGCAATGGACTTCTAAAAAATGAAACTTCAAAAATAATATGATCTAGTATTGTCTAAGCTTGATTTTGCTTCAATCTAAATAAAAATTTTAATGATGAAAAGCAGAGCAAGCATAGTTTCAGCTCGCATTCCTTCCAGCTAAAACTTATTATGATATGGTTCTGGTCAAGGAACAAATGGGAAATGAATCGCCTTGTTCCCCTGCATGTTTTTGTTGTATGCTGTTAAATTGCTTCTGACTTGCTGTGAACCTATGAATTAATTACCTCCAAAACATCCTATTGTTAACAGCCCTGTTCATGTCTTGCAAACTAAAGGCTGTGGCTTTATAGAAACAGTCCATCTAATGTTAGATTGTCCTCTTTTTATGCTGCCTTCCACTTTTCCTAACAAATTTATTATGTGCTTCCTTGACATAACTGGACCAAGTTAAGATCTATAACTGGACCTATATTAAGATCATAAGAAAAACCATGCCAGATCAAATCAAAGGCCTGATTTCCTGCATACTTTAATATTAAGAAACATAATTTTTTCACATGGACTGCTTGACAATC
Organism: Intellagama lesueurii; assembly: GCA_037013535.1. Classification (NCBI taxonomy): domain Eukaryota; kingdom Metazoa; phylum Chordata; class Lepidosauria; order Squamata; family Agamidae; genus Intellagama; species Intellagama lesueurii. The sequence goes on from JBAJHW010000003.1 coordinate 99,670,376, forward strand.
TGTTTAGAAGAGTGAGTGCAGGAAGTTCCCCTCTTCCACTTTCCTTTTAAGAACAGCTCTTGTCATTAAGCAGAGAGAGGAGGATGCACTGTGAAACTAACAAATTGTTGCTTACTTTATTATTATACAGTTAGTGCTTGGATAATAAGAAAGGTGTATAGCGGGGGCTGACCTCAGGTGCTACAATTACATGGTTGGCCTGGGGCTCTTGAAGCTTGATCTGGGATCTGGGAGTCCTTATACTACTTACGGGTACAGTATTTACTACATCACCCTGGGAGCCACATCTCTTAGACTGGTCCTGTTCACTTGTTTATGCATGATCCACACACTGGATTTCTCATATGGTGGGATGTTTGTGAACAAATGTACTCATAATTTTGACATCACAAGATTAGGAAAATAGCATTTCTAAACAACTCCGAAATAGTACCAATACTTCATAAGCACATGTAAATGAGTACCATATGTGGAAATACAAACAAAAGCAGTGGTTGCTATTTCTGTTCCAATCTGCTTTCCAAGCATTTTCAGTAAACTCTGTCTATTTCCTCCTGTTTTTCCTGGCCACTAACCTTCCAAAAAACGTTTGTATTTCTGTTCCAGCAATACATGAAATTGTAGTTGGTTGGTCTTGGCAAACTGAAGGGGGGGGGGGAGGAAATGTAAAGAGAAGAGTGTGTTGGAGAGTGAAATAAAGTTAAAATTGTCCCCATGACAGCTGGAAAATCCCCATTATAAGTTCCAAATATTCAAGCACCTGGGTTTTGTATTGTCTTTTTTTCTGAACGCACCATAAGTTTCTACGACTGCTTTGATGGGAAAGAATTGCAATACTAAAAGAGAAAATGAGGGAAAGTTCCAGAGGTACACAGAAGTAGCATTTGAAATAAAACCCACAAACATCTGAAGTGTGATATGCTTTGTGTCTTGCTGTCTTTTCTGTTAGGAGCTCTACAGCTATTCAAGGGAAAACTAATTCTTCTGTTCTTTTATCCCTTTTAATTCTCCATGAAGGTCTAGTGAAGTGGCTAAGAGACTGAGCTGCGAATCAGAAACCCTGTTTCAAATCTCACTCCCGACAGTAGCTCACCGTCTTGCCTTAGCAATCCACTCTCTCAGCCTCAGCCACCCCTGACCTTTTAATATGGAGACAATAATAGTGACTTAATTTGCAGAGTTGCTTAAACTTGTAAAGATTACAGCTAGGTAATGCATGTGTAAATAGCATGTACTAGCTGTCACTTGCAACCTAGTTGTAATTTACATTCTAAGTTTGGGAAGGGAGCAAGATTTGATGCCTGTAAGAGGCTAAAAATATTTGAAGCCTTTCATTAGCAATAAACTAAACGTCAAAAACCTGGAAGAACACCACTCTTGTTAAATTCCAGACCAAAAGCATTTATAATACATTGCAGGAATGAAGTGGGACACCAAAAGTGCACGTAGAGATAAACTGGGAATCTATTGGCTATTGCTATTGTCTCCTCAGACACCATTAAGAAGGATTTTTAAAACTCAAATTTCACTTTTTTTAAAAGGAGGGTAGAGTATGATGCATAGTTTCTGCTTCTTGCCCACATAACCTTTATTCTTGATGTACATGTACTCCCTCTATACCATAATGGTGGCAGTCTATGCCATCATGTATGTCTCTGTCAGAATCCTTTGCAATGGGTAGAGGTTCTTTGGCAGACAAGTTGTTGAGGAGAAGATAGAAAATGTGAAGTGTATTATGCATCAATCATCATTGCCAAAAAATAAAATTCCATGTTATAGTGAGTCATAATGCTTTTCAGGATGAGGAGAAACATAATCTTAAAAGCCCAGACATGACTGGTTGTGCAACATGTTGCACAAGCAGTTGCACAACCATATCTTGCCAAATAGAACAACTGGTTGCCAATTTTAGTGCATGTGGAAACCTCCAACAGGATATTGGCCCTAATATTTATTATATACACACATTTTAACATTTGGCAAATATCTGAGAGAGACCAGAGACAATCTAGAATCAAAATTTGAGGAGTCACCTCTATGGGAATGTGTTTGTCTGGAATATTTCCTCTAAAGTTAGCCACTAGATAACTGCTAGGTATGTAAGAAATTAATTAATCCCTACAGTTGGCTCTTCAGGAGAGTAGCAGCCCTGAATTCTAACAGATGGCTAATAAGGAGATTACCATCACTACACAGTCTGAAGAGCACAGTCTGAAGAGATGACAGGGAGCCCTGGTGTGACAGGAAGGAAAAACAGCATCTTCAGGTAGCATTTATCTTTCAAAATTATCTCCTTCATGAAACATTTGGTAGCAGTACATGTATTCCGATTGTGGCATACCATTTATTTTTATAGTTTCTACAATAATTGCACATCCAATTATGATATTACTAGTGAAATGGCTTGGATCCAGATTTAGACTTGAGCATAAGTAACCTTCCTTGCCTGTTCCCTGTGCACTTCCTCCAGTACCCTCGAAATGCTACAGAAAATGTCCCAGAAATAGGGTGAGATATAGGGCAAGGGGAGAAAGCAAGATCTCTCCAAACTGAACGGAGGCCATTTCCATGACTGGAGTTTCTCCAACCATGAAGGCCAAATTCTGAAACCAAGCCTATTTCAGAGAGTATGTTCCGTTAAGATTATGTCATTTGCCTCATACAATCATATTTTAAGATTCCAGAATACGTACTGTAGGCAGTAGCTAGGCTGAAGAGGTGAGTTACAACTAAGGATGATGCTCTGTATCTCCTCCCCCCACTATAAATCTGTGCTTGAAGGAATAATGTTGTGTGTGGCTATTAGATTACTTTAAATGTACTGCGCAGAGCTGGGGAATGTGTGGCCCTTGAGATGTTAGTGTACTGCAACTCCCAGCATTCCTCATTATCAGCTAGGGCTGATGGGAGTTGCAGTTCACATTCCCTACTCTGTGCTTCCTTGGTGATTAACAGTTTACGTAATTTTGTAGAAAAGCATCCCGCATGATTTGTAGATAAATTGCTTAAGGTAGGGTGCTCAACTGCAGTTAAATGCAGGCTTAACCTGCTTTGATTTTTTCTGAATAACTAATGGGAAGGGAATATAATGAAGAGGGAACTGCAGAGTATGCCCCACCACAATCAAATTAGGGGCCTTGGGGGGGGGGGCAGGGGAATCTATGGCAAGCTTTTGAGGAGATCCGTGACAGTTCTGGAGTGCTGAAAAGAGTAGAATTTGACGAGATGAGAAAAGCTGGCTTCAGTTGCCAGGAGTACTGTGTGTCTTGCTTCAGCTTCAGTTCTAATTACACACACCCTTGATGACAACACTGCATGAAAATCCAAAGTATGGCCTGCTGGAATCAGTGGTAATCCCCAACTATTTGAAGGGAAACAGGAGCAGGAAGACAAAGAGACTGTGCTTTTGAAAACATTTTGTACATGGAAGCAATTCTGAACGCCTGTGGACACAACAGCTTTTTTTTTAAATGTTAGCTAGACAGCTGGTCAGTCATTAGTCGTAGAATTAATCAGAATGTGGTTTGGCACCTTTCCAGTAGATTTTAAATTAGATCAGCAAGTTACTCTGACCACTGTTTATCTTAAATTGTAATCTGTTGTCAATAGGCACCAATTCTGTCTACAGCACTGTTACAGAAGGGTGCCAGTGTTTGATATTGAGGGACACAAGAGATCCACAGAAAAGCCTGACATACATGCATATATTCCAAAGAGCAGCTTTGGACCCAAATTTGCCCTTCGCATCCTCACTGGAGTGAGGAGACAACACCCTAACTTTTTAAAAATTATTTGTTCAAAAGTCTCCTTGTACCTTCTAGGAGACATGGAAAACAAGTTTGCCATGTTTTTCTCTTTGCACCACTCCTAAAATTTTGTCGTTTTTGAACAAATGCCACCAGAGGAGGTTTGTTTCTGTAAAAAGAAAATTTCATCTTTTAAAAAGAAAAACAAATTGGCAGAAGAGTAAATTGTAGGAACTGGAAGCAATAATGTTGCTTTTGATTGCAATTACACTTTTTGTTACAATTACTTCATAAATGACCTCACAGAGTTTAAGAGCTTCTGAGGAACAATTGTGTGGTTTGAAACATAAGGGGCATGTGAACTATAACCATAGGTAGCTTATGACCAGGATGAGGGATCTGAAGGAGGACCTGCCCCAAATACCTCTGTAGAGTCGATTGTTTTCCTGGTGACTCAGTAGAGATATTTCAAACTAAATTCAATAGTTTACAATTAAAGAAGAGAGTATGTCTCCATACATGCTCAGTCTTCGAATCTGTTTCCATTACTACGAGAGAGCCCTCAGAAGTCTCCTAGTGAGCACAAAGTTTTCTTAATTTCAGCAGCCAGAAAGAGATTTGTTTGTTGCCATTACACTATTGAAAGGTAATAATCCTTGCCAGTCTGTTGCAAATCTTTCAGATATTTGCCTACCTTTTGTCTGATTTGTAGAATTAGGGCTATACTTCATTTTGCACCCTAAGCAGCTCAGACCCAAGAAGTTCTTCTGTTATGAGCTACTTGAGGTTTCCTAAAGCAACGTAGCACAGGTAATGTGTCCATAATGGTGGTATGAGGATATAATTTTTTCTTGAAAGGAAATTGTACATCACCATCATCATCATCTGTTGTCAAATCAATTATGACTTATGGCAATCCTTTCTACAGTTTTCTGGGTCAAAAGTACTCAGATGCAGTTTACCTTTACCTTCTTCTGGGGCATTCTGGGCTCATTCAAGACCACACAGGTTGGCTTTGAGAGGCACAATAAGGAATTTAACTCCCAAGCCATTATCATACTGAACATTTAATTTCAAGCTTCAATAAAGCCTTTTATATATGGCAAAATATTTTTCCTGTTTGGAATTGAAAGAGGCCTTCTGTTGCTATCTTGCTGCCTGCCACCTCTTCGTCTTTTCCTTCCCCATGACTTAACATAACATAAAACAAATGAATCGTTTTTTAAAAAGAGCAGCCAAAGAATGAATACATTTATGACTTGCATCATATAATCTTTCTAAGTCTCCAGTATAAATTAAGGAGCCAGGACCTGCGTATCTCTCTATGGAAGATGCCACAGCTACCTGAGATAATAAACTGGGAGACATTTAACAGGAAGCAGGAAATCGTTGAAGGTATTCTTTGTCAACACTCAGATAAAGTCAGCTGTTCAAAGGGAGCAAAGCTGACATGTGTTTGCTCTGCATAATCTAAGATTTCATTTCAAGCTAGGGTTCCAATTTTTACTTTAAGGAGGCAGAACATTTTTTTTTAGAAGTGTCGGCTGGGCCCTTTGGCCTCATGGATGTGGCTGTACAGCCTCTTGGTTGTTCCCCCAGAGCCTTCCTCTCTCTCCAGAACCCACCAACTACTTTCCCTGCCACCATCATTGCACCATTACATCACAAGGCATTTTAAAAGCCTAACTATGGCTCAGAATCATTTGAAAGAGTGTGGACACTGCTGGGGAAGGAAGGGCTGCCCCTCCCCTCTCCAGTGCTGTGAAACACCCCAGGAAACATCTTCCGTAGTGCTGCAATCAGGCTGTTCAAGCCTAATCGCAAAGTGGGGAACGTTTGGGGTGAGGTGGCCCTGCTGGAGAGGGAACAGGGGCTTTCTTCTGCCAAAGGTTCAGAATTCATGAGAACCTTTGGGTCCACCTTACAATGGCCAGGCAGCAAAGTCTTTTTCTATAATTTATTCTCATTTTGATTTGTTTTGTTTTTTAAACCATGCATTTGAGAGGCCAATTGTTCTGATTACAGTGAGAGCTCACCACGGCATCTGTAAACAGTAAAAGCAGGGAAACTGGTATAATTACAATCCACTCATTCTCGCCTGTTGCGAGGGAAAATGCTTGTGCACCTACACTCTAAACAAAGAAAGCACTTTGATCTTCACTGGTGTAGGAGGGCGCTGCTGTGCAGAGGCTTTGTCAGAGAACAAATCATAGAAAATCTCAACAGACAGCAGTCACTAAGGAACCAGTGTACCTTTCTTCTGCTCTATTTAACATATTTAAACTTGCATTCCTGTTTTGCTGTACGTTCACAAACAGGAGTTTGTTCTCCCCTCCACATTTTGAAATCAGGTTGCTGGAAAGAGATCTTCAAATTATAGACTGAATTACCTAAATGCCTACTTGTTTTAGGATATGTGAAATAAATGAGATGACAGGGCTGGATGGGCCAAGATATTTAGCCATCTGAAGCAAAGAATGGAATGTTCTTCTTCGTGGTCTATGTGATTCATACACCTGGGTACTTCTATGCCTGCATAGCTGATCTCAGAAACATTCTAGAGCTTTAAACCCCTCCCTTCAACTAGTATATCAACCCCTCCCAAAGGTTGCTCCTCAGTTCCTTCTAACTACCGTTCTCACAGTGTCTAGGGTGTGTTCCAGGGCTTTGTTCATCAAAACGTTTTCCTATTTTCACTTATCTGTTTATCCTCCTTTGCTTCATTTACTCTATATTTCTTGTTCTTCACATCCTGAAAAAAAAATTATATTCGACATAGAACTGCTGACAAATTTCCTCCAATCCAAAAGCCAAAAAAGACTTTAAAAGCACCAAAGCATGACTCAGCGAGTCCAGAAAAACCAGCTACACTTCCAAAACCCTCAAAATCAAGAAAAGAGCATTTGGATCCAACAAATGAACACAGGTCAGGGGGGAAAAAAGTCCAGCCTCAAAAACACCAATGCCTAGCTCAAAGCATGCTGAGCTGATGCCTGCTAAATGTAAACAAATTGACATTTGCATGACACAAAAAGAAAAAAAGGGGATTGGTCAAGTCCAATCTGAAACAGACTCCAGTGACATATAGGCTGATCTTCTGTCAGTCTGTTTAATCTCTCCCGAGTCGGATGTAGAAGATACCAATGCTTTAGCTTTTTCAGATGACATACTTAGCTACTCAGATATGAAGTTGAAGACGGCAAAGTCACTCAAGATTGAGATAGTTACAATAACCTCCAAAAACAGAATCACTTTTTTAAAAAAATACAAAATAACACTTTCTGATTCAGATTCAACTGCTCCAAATACTATCTGAGCTAACTGAAGAATCCTGGCAAGTGCCATCCTCCTTATCACCAACATCAAAAAGCATAGAGAACTTGTATAAAGTCCAGGAAGAAGCTACATCCTTTCTATTCAAGCACCTCCAGTCAAATTCACTAATAATAATAAATTAAATAATAATTTGAAAGGATGGAAAAATGGATCTAATTGGAAGGCGAATTTATTCCACTTCTGCTCTGGGAACGAAAGTAGCCAACTATCAGGCTGTGATGGGAGCCTACTATACTTTACATGGGACAGTATGCAAACACACTGTGATCTTGTGTAATTCCCTTTTCTCCCTTATCTGGACCTTGCTGGAGAGATGACTCAGGGATGCCAGAAGTTTCTAACAAAAATGCTTTATTTTTTTGACAACTTACTCAACATTAACAACAGACTCCGTCTCTTGCTTCAGGGACATTTCGCCTTTTCCATTCTCATTGAACCATAACAAATCCCCTTCTAATTGCATAGGGGTAGAACTCAAGTCTCTGTAACACCACCTCTGTGGGACACCCGATCTATTGGGTACATCTGCAGCTGATCTTATTGGGGAGGGTGGAAAAGCCAGCCCACCTGTGGTTCCCATACTTTCTTGCCCGGGTTTTGTCTCACCCTCGGTTGGAATGGGCTCGTCCCATGGGGTTTCCCAGGATGGTCTGGACATGGCTTGTTTTCCCTCCTCTGTGCCTCCCACTGCTGTCACTCCCTGAACTTTCTCCTTTGTTCTCTCTCTCCTGTCTCGCCCCAGTAAGGTGGCTTTCTATAGGTCTTGCTCCTCCATTCCTTCTCAGCATACTCCCTTGGGACTTTAAACTCCGTCCACCTTCCTGTCCAGGGGTCATTCTGTACTATCTCCACTTTTCTCTCATATCCTCCTCTTCCTCCACCCAACACACTTCCCCTTCTTCAGTTTCCAACTACCCCCTTCCCTCTTTCTCCTTTCCTTTTATCTCCTCTCCCTTTCCCGCCGAAATGACGCCCTCTGGTGGTTCCTTCTCCTCTTGTCCTTTCTGCCCCTGTTCTTCCAAATACAGTTATCTTCCAGGGTGGGCATCTGTCCCTCAGTGTCTTCAGCTGAGGAGACAGACGGTACACTCTGAGGATTGCCCCTTGGGGTACTCTCAGCCTCACACACACATACAAAGTTTGCCAGAAGACAAATTTACACTAGCCATGACACTTAAACAAGAGGCTCTCTCACTTGCCACTCAACAAATCCACTCTGCAAAACACTTCATAGACTGAGCTGTAAAGAGCATATCTGCAACGGTTGTACTATGCAGTTATGCCTGGTTGAGACCTTCAGCATACCAGATGAATCCAGGAGGTGTATCAAAGATTTACCATTCGATGGAGAAGGTCTATTTAATACTATGACTTCATGGAAGACCTATATAAAAAGTGAAATACAGCAAAATGAAGTGATACTCTCAAAAACAATACAGAACACTCTGGAAAAAACAATACACTTACCAGAGAAGAAAATATCCTTGAGAAAAACAAAGGTCATCTTTGCAACAATCTTCCAGCTTCTATATATAACACTCATGAAAAACAATTTAAGTCAACAATATCTTCATTGAAAAAGAGTGACAAAAAGACTAAGAGTAGATTTTGACTGGAATGTGCACGAGATTGACAGCATACACCAGCAGATTCTAAAATTTCAAAATACTGTTTTTCAGTTCTTTAGCACCTTATTACAAATAGTGCTCAATCTCCAACAACCATTGGGTGCTCACTATCATAGCCCATGATTATTCCATCAAATTTGAAATGATACCACCAGGCAGTATCTTCCAATCAACTAAGCCATCAAAGGTTCTTGAGCAGGACGTTGCAACTCTACTGGAAAAGAATGCAATTGTACAAGTTCCATGGAAATATGAAAACAGTGGGCTCTACTCCCATACTTCACTGTACCAAAAAAACACACAAAGGTTTATATCCGATATATTATAGATTAGATGTGAAAGCCCAATTGGATGCATTGTTTGGTCATGCTGTGCTGTCTTCTATGCTTGTGTGATATCCCACCAGCCAGTAAGTTAGCTTGGGAGTCACCCATGTGTGTGAATGATAAAGACCACGAAGAAGAAAGACAGGGTACTTATCTGTAATGATGGCTCTTTGGTTGGTCATTTCTGAATTCACACCACCCACCCAATCTACCTCTGTCTGTCATACTACTTCTACTTAGGCTGTGGTGTCAGATGGAGGGAACTGAGGAGCGACCATTTTGGTGGAGTCAGTATACTAGCTGAATGTAGGGGTTTAAAGCTCTAGAATATTCCCAAGATCATCTGGACATGCACAGAGGAGACCCATATGTGTGGATTCACAGATGACCACTTGGAGAAGGAAGGAACCTGTCTGTACCCCACCCCTATTCCATATATGGAAGCTGACCGGATTGGCAGTTGCACCTTATTTCAACAAAGGTGACACAATAGCCTTTTCCACGGCACCTGAAAGCAGCAGGCCAATTTGTGGTTCGCACAGTATGCTGCGTGGCCCACACAATCTTGTCCACTTGCCACTGCTCTGTGTCCCTTGCATCTGCTGCCTGACGTGCCTCTCTTATTTATTATTTTATTTTATTGGATTTCTACCCCACCCATCTAGACCAAAGGTCTACTCTCTCATTCTGCCTTACGGTAGACTGGCCCTGTTGGACAAAAACAATAAGGTATATTCATCACATCTTTGCCATTTTATACAGGGAGAAAAGAGGTCTACTTTTTTCCAAAGGGCATATATATGTAGGGAAAGCAACTGAAACTTCCCCTATATTACCTCACTTTTATTGATTTTTTTTTTCATGTAGCTTTCAAGCACCTGGAGTGAGGAAGGGTGACAAGGTAAAGAAAGGATGGGTTCAGCTTTCTCACCCGTGTAAATCTCTTACTGTGAAATCTAGAGTATCGTCATCCTTTCCTTTTTGGCATGAATAGAGCAGACACATGAATAAACAAGTGTAGCCTTCCTTGCCTGTCACATCTAGTTTGGTACTAAGGTGAGCAGGAAGAGTATGGAGAGAAGGAAAACCTGTATTGTGCAATCTCTTCATGAAATCAGTGGGAATGTGAAGTGTTTTATTTTGAAAGGATTGTGGTCTAACATTTTGTTGCTGTTGCATACTTTGTATGTAATCTGTTCCCTCTAATCTTGATGAATTAATCTTAATGTTTAATGTTCACTGCATTAGATCAGAATTTAGGGCTCTTACATGCAGGAGGAAGTACCATACCCCTTTCTTCCACTTGCTAATGGGCTGTGGGGCTGCATTTTAAAAGCCACTTCTCTTAAAACCACACCTGCTCAGGAAATATCAAGCATTATTTTAAAAATAAAATAAAAAATAAACTATCCCTCAGGAAGTGCTAAAAGAGCATGGAAACTAATGGAATTTGTTACTCTTCTGAGACAAGCTTTATATCATGTGGATGGTGGGGAAAATACCAATAAGATCAGTGCAGAATTGGGTACATTGCGGAGAACAAATGCTCTGTCTAGAAAAGTCCTGAGTTGATTTTCTAGTCTGCCCTATTATTAGGTGCAGTGATGGTTTAATAAAATTCAAAACCTAATTTTTATATAGTTCTGATGGGGGGCAGAATCCAACACAAAGTCTGAACAGTTTTGTCTTACTGAAGATCTTGTTGATTTGATGGAGAAATACCTTTACAGTAGTAGAAAAAAAAAGTCCTGAGTCAAACTGTGTTGTTGCCATAGTAACCTTATATGCACTCCACCCAAACAGCAAAGTCAGTTCTGATGTATAAACTGGTGCATGATTCTACTTGAATGCTTTCTTTGCTGACAGGATTAGTTGAATATGCTTCCACCCAAACAGTGCCAACATTAATTAGATTGGATACAGGCTGTGCATTCTACTGGAAGAAAGCCGCCTTTCATGGAAGGTAACTCTACTTTCAGAGATCCTCCTGCATGCACCACGTCTCACCTCCATTTAATGGGGGGACATTTCCAGGAGGCTAGAAAGGCTGCCATGAAAAAGACAGAGATGTTAATTTTAGGTAGTATAGTTACACAGGCCTAGAGTATATCTAAATTACATGAGCCAAACCAAACCAAGCAAAATCAAATGCTATGCTTCAGGAAACCTCATGCTTTTGAGGAGTTCCTCAGTGGCCAATATTCTGTTCATGCCAGCAGGCATACAGTTACACCAATGTGCCAAGTATTCCACCCATCCACAAAGAATGGTGCAATTGGCCGTGTGTCCCTGGTTTGACCAAGTGCACAATGTGTTGGTGGAAGTACTTCAGGGATAGCGTTTATGACTTGCCACCAGCACAACTACTGTGCACGCAGCTTCTATTTGCATGCAGGTGGCTGTGCAATAGGATTTTGGCCACTGTATCTGTGTGTCGCAACACTTGTTCATTGGGCTTTTATTGTCCTACACTCAGTGTACCCTTCAATGGGTCTTTTATTTGGTCTTCTAGCATAAGTACAAAAGCTTTCTTTTCAACTTCTGGCTACTACAAAATTGATGAGATGAACTGTTGATCCAAGAGAAACGTCTAGCACATTTACTTATGTATTTAGAAGATTTAGACCCCACCTGACAATGAAGATGACATATAAGAAACACATAATAAACTCCTGAAATTGCTTCCTCTTCCCACCACACACAGCAGCATCTGGGATGGGAGCCAGACTGTGCTTCCTCCATACTTTCCATTCCTTCAGGCAACTGGACATTGAAGCCAAGTGTCATTTCTTGCAAACTTGCTGCAGCTGATCCTTATCTGGCCAACAGATGGGACCAGTTTGGTCCTTACCTTGCCATTATGTTCTTCCTCTGAGGCAGGGAGTGAAACTGCCAGTGAGTTTTAGATTCCTGGCTAAGGAGCAGAGATCAGAGTGTGTTCTTTCCTGCTATTTACTTTCAGGGCAATTGGGAAGTGGACCCAGGTGCAAAGCAAACATCCTAGTGCCTAACCCTGCTTTAGAGTCAAAGCATTTGCTGCAACTTCTCTCTCCTTCCAGATCAGGGGATTTATTTATGTCTTCTCAGTTTCAGAAAAAGTAGCACATGATCAGAGGTGTCCTCTTTTTAATATTTATACCTAAATATTAATATTTATATCTAAATACAAGCCTTGTCTTCCTTTAAACTAGAACTGCAGACATTGTGATCCACCAAGCGAAATGCAGTCCACCATCTACATATGGTGGCCCACTATGACTCAATAAACTGGCTAGTACAAGCTGGGCAGGATTGCAAAAATAAGATTCCCAAGCATCTCACTTTTCAGTGTACAAGACCAAGGTGCTTCACTGACACTGATTAGTCACAGACTAGGCTAGTTAGTCACCAGTATGTCCATCAGGGCACTACTGTTAAAACTTAACCACTCAACTCTTTTTTCCTGAATGATAGAGCTGATGGAAATTGTTTTCTTCAAAAATCAAGGATTCTCTCTCTCAAATTGAATTTTAAAGTATTTATTTTTACCTTTTTACCCCTTCTCAATCTAGCATGCTAAATTTCAACAAGTCCCATCATGGTTCGCAGGTCCTGAAAGCGATCTCTTGGTAGAGGTTTCGTCAGGATGTCCGCCTTCATTTCCTTAGTTGGACAATAGGTCATCTGGATGATACCCTTCTCGATCAGGTCATGTACGAACTCATATCTCACATCAATGTGCTTGGTGCGCGCGTTCATCTTCTCTCACTGTGATAGCCTGATGCAGCTTTGGTTGTCTTCCATCATCTGGAACGGTGTTTCTTCATCTATCTCAAAGTCCATCAGTAGTTTCTTCAGCCATAGCAGTTCTCTGCATGCTTCTGCTGCTGCAACAAACTCAGACTCTGGAAGATAAAGCTACAATATCTTGTTTATGACTGCCCCATGAGATAGGACCATTACCATACAGAAACAGAAAGCCACTAGTAGATTTACGACCTTCGCTATCTTCTGCCCAATCTGCATCTGCCTACCCTGTAAGTTTTGGGTTCTTGTTAGCTGGCAATCTTAGTTTAAAGTCCATGGTCCCTTTCAAATATCTAGCTACTCTCTTTACAGCTGTCCAGTCACTCTGTGTTGGTGAGCTGACTTTTCTGCTCAGTATTCCTACTGCAGTGGCAATGTCAGGTCTCGCAGTAGTTGTCAAGTACAAAAGCTTTCCTATAGCTGCTCTGTACTGGCTATTGTTGGGTAAAGGTTCTTCTTTCTCTTTATTTTTAAGAAAATCTGTGTGCATGGGTGTTGCAGCACTGTGGGCATCCTGCATATTCAACATGTCTAAAAGTTCAAGTATCTTTTGTTTCTGACTCAACAGATATGAACCATCTGCCTCTTTCTCAATTTTAATGCCCAAATAGTATGTTGCATCTCCCAATTCCTTTATTTCTACCTCTTTGCTCAGTTTCTGTACTACACTTCTGTACTCCCTTTCCTCATTGGTGGCCACTATCAGGTCATCAACATAAGCTAGAATATATGTGAAATGTCCATTCCTGTTTCTAGTATACAGGCACTGATCTCCCTTTCCTTGCTTGAAACCTTGTTGAAGTAGCATCTTCTTCAGTTTCTCGTTCCAGGCTCCGGCTGCTTGTTTCAGCCCATAGAGGCCTTTCTTCAGTCTGCAGACAAGGTCAGGGTGCTTCTTGTCAATAAAACCTGGTGGTTGTTCCATGTACAGTTCCTCCTCAATCTCTCCATGTAGAAATGCAGTCTTGACATCTAGGTGCTTGACTTGCATTTGTCTGGAGGCTGCTATACTCAGGAGCATTCTTATGGTGCTGTGTCTGACAACTGGAGCAAAAGTTTCATCAAAGTCTTCTCCATACTTCTGAAGAAATCCTTTGGCAACTAATCTTGCTTTGTAGCGTTCCACTTCTCCATCTGCTCCCTTTTTCTCTTTGAAAACCCATTTGCAGCCAATTGCTTTCTTGCCTGGTGGTAGCCTTGTCAGTGTCCATGTTTCATTTTTATGTAAGGCTTCTATCTCCTCCTTTGCAGCTTGTCTCCATTTGGCGCCCTCTTGTGCTGGCATTTGTTCAACCTCTTCCCAGGTTGCTGGTTCATCTGTCTGCGACAGCCTTGCAAGGTAGGACAGGCGAGGGGCCGGCACACCTCTGTTGGATCGTGATGAGCGTCTGACTTCTGGTTCTGGAACCTCTGGTGGCATGGTGCCATCTTCCAGTTCCACAGCGTTGTCGACTGCTTCATCTGTATCCCCTTCTTTTGGTGTACTGCTCTCATCCTGTGCCTCATCCTCATCCTCCACTTCCTCTGGTTTAGTTTGTGAGGGCACTGGCATAAGTATGTCTAGGAGAGGTTGGTTGCGTTGATCCTGCTCATTGGTTTTGTATATTTAACTCACATGAACAGGCACTCAGTAGGTTTCAGGTTGATACAAAAGGATTAATAGTAAAAGCAAAGGTTTCTTTCTTTAGCCCACATGGCTAGGAGGATCTCTGGGGTTCAGAGATCCTGCCTGGAGGTCTAGCATCTTGCAAGGACACAAAGGATCTGAGTTACAAAATGGAGTTTCTCAGACCGCATGGTGAGAAAGGGGAGTGACAAGGGGCGGAGCTTATTTAGCCCGGGAAACAACAAATCCCTCTGGTTGGTTAGTATGCAGATAAACAGGCAAAACAAGTTAGTCTCTGATGCAGGCCCCTTCCTCCCACATCTTGAAATTAGCATCTGGATTGCTGATTAGCCAACAATTTATTCCCCTGGATATGTATGGTTGCAAGGTACACATTTTAAATCATGTGTATAACTCTTAAAACAATCTGAGCAGGATAAAACAATTTGAATTTTACAATCTTGGGTCATTTCATGTCTCATGCAGTTAAAATAAACAGTTAGCACTGCTTTTTTAAAAGGCTTTATTCTTTAATACCCTTGATTGTGTAAACAGGGAATTTATTCACTTTACAACAGAAGAACAAACTACAGTGGTGCCTCGCTAGACTATTGCCTCGCAGGACGAGGAATTCGCTAGACGATGGCTTTTTGCGATCGCTACTGCGCTTCGCAAAACAATGGTGTCCTATGGGCGATTTTCGCTAGACGACGACTTTTCCCCATTGGAATGCATTGACTAGCGGTCAATAGCTGTCAGTGCATTCCAACGGGGACCCGCGCTCGCTAGACGAGGTTTCCCTATGGACGATCTTCGCAAGACGACGAGTTTTCCGTTGGAACGCATTGAAGAGATTTCAATGCATTCCAATGGGGAAACGTGCTTTGCTAGACGATGTTTTCGCAAGACAGCGATTTCCGCGGAACGGATTAACATCGTCTAGCGAGGCACCACTGTATATGTTTCCCTTTCATAATTATAGTGTTTTGTGCAGGCTGTTTTGACTGAGCAACAAGTATTACCCTTGTAGGGACAAAGAGAGAGGCAGAAAAATTACTTCATTTTTATTCTGACATTTATAGTCCATTTTGTACCTTGGGCACTATTATTTATACAAAAATGTCCTTATTTCTTAGTTTGCCTCCATTTTTCTTCACCATTGATCATAGTCTTATATTATCGGACCAATTCTTTACATGTATATTCTTGCCTAGCCAATATGGAATCATCTATATAACAGAGCAGGCTTAAGAGAACTCTGAGATTTGCAGAATAGTGAAGAATTCTCAGAAATACAGCCCACAGGGATTGACTGTGCTCAGTGTGCATGGAATAGTGACTGACCAGCGGTACAATATAGCAAAGCAAAGAGGGAGACAAAAGTAGTATGGAGTATTCTGGTAAAGGGCATACCATGCTGATCAAAAATCTAAAGAGAAGTATTCTATGCTTAAACATTTTGTATCTAGTCTCCCTTGTTTCTAGTTTAAACTTTAATAAAACCCCAAATTCTGAAAACCACTACATACGTATTTATTATGTATTTTTGGGAAACAGACACAATTTTTTTGCAGGTAGTTGCAGACAACAAATGCCCCTGAAACATGTTATTAAGGAAAAACAAACCTATTGCAGTCAGCGTGTAATCAACATGTAATTGAGGAGATACAGAGAGATATTTGTCATTTGTGAAAGCAGGCCTACACATTTTCGTCAACATTGCTGGCAGACGTGTGCTATCAATATAGGAAATTGATTTTGTCTGGAACAGTCTCAATTCTTGCAGGGGTTCCTTTGCCACCTGGATGACTACGAGAAAGAAAAACATGGTGTCTCGCTCCTTTGAATCTTGTAGATCCTGAAGCTCCCGGGCAAAGCCATCCATAGACTTTCCCACGTGGCCATGGAGCTTGCTAAATCATATATAAATTCCTATCACTGTATCATGTTTAGATTACTAGCTGAAGACTCTAAAAGTTCCTTATTTTCTCCTGTTGTAGCTCTTACCAAGCCATAATCGCACTAAGTTGCTGATAATTACTCAGCTACATGTAAACCTTTGCTCTGGACCCATTTTTAAATTCCAGCTCTCAGGGATTCCCTTCCTTGGGATTTTGCTGTGATATAGCACCATCTTTCCATTTTCCCCTGCCAGTCCTAATCAGGAGGAAAAACATATAGCAAGATAAGGATTCTTCTTTCTAATGCTGTAGCAGAACTGGGAAAAGTTACTTTTGTGACTACAACCAGAGTTTGAAAAGGGTTTCTTCAAACAAACAAAAAATCCTGATATCATTGCTCTATGGACTGTAGAAAAAGTAACTTATTATATCACTTTGTATACTGCTTGGTACTGTTTTATTATTTTCCATGAAGGCAAATGTGGAATTGACAAGTGAATGGCATAAAATGGGGGACGGAACCCTGTCAAAAAGCATTCTATAATGTCCTTTAAATGTCACTTTTGTAAGTAAATAGAAAACATTACTCATTATACCAATGAGGTAAATGTGAATCCTGCTTGTTTCATTAATTTTTAAATACAGCTTTGTTATACCCTTCTTACTCAGAAATGTACCTAGCTATGGTAGTTACTTGTGATTCATTAGGTCTACGTTTTGCCTACAGTTTCCAGAATTCCCCCACCACTGCTTCATCACCAAAGAAGAGAACATGGAGGAGAAGGCACACAAAAAGGAGAGCATTCTTCAGGGGAAAAAGGGGACATTTTGGCATTAAATTTGCATGTGATAATTTTAGCTAATCTACGGAAATATCACAATTAGACATTATTCTCATGTAAGTGGAAATACACGATTGCTCACCATATTGCACAAGACTGTGACTACATAACCACCTTGGAACACAGCACTGAGATAAAAAAGGGACACAAATAAACCAATAAGGCATAGCATTTAGTAATTTTCTGAAATGACCTGTGTCTTGTATTTTCTGCAGCTTACTGAAAATAAATATATATTTTTATATAGAAAGAAAATGTATTTTCATGGAGAAAGAAAGAAAAAACAGACGTCACTGTCATTTTGTTGAAATATCTAGGTAGGCAACAATTAATTGTTTCAGAGGAATGGTTTGTACCGGGTTTTCAGAGTGTCTAGTCTTGGGATTGACCTCACATCTGAAGTTTATACAGAATTGACATTCCAGGCCGTAGCCTTCCTGCCATGCATCAGTATTCATATCAGTGTGTGGGGTCTGTGTCTTTTCTTACAAAGGGCTGGTTAGATACGTTTACTAATTAAAGCTTCTTCTACACAAAAAGATTGGCCTTCATAAATTCATTATGCGTAATAGGCTGGCCTCAACTTCTGACCAAGATGGTTTTGGGGAAGTCTTTTCTTACCTGCTCTGTAAAATGTAGCCTAATAAGGAGTTCTGGAGAACTCCAAAGGTAGCCTGTTTCTGAGATTTTATTGGCCTAATATAGGTATTGCCTGATAGCTAATGCAGTGAAGTGCATAGAACATCAATCGCAGACTCAAGAGACTTGGGTTCAAATCCCTTATTGGCCAGGAAAATTCACGGGGTGTGTGTGTTCATTTACATGTCACAAAAAAGAGAACACACATCAACAAAATGGAGAGCAGCTCTTCAAATGGAGGGTCATCCTACCTAAAAGAGGCCATATGGCCACCTTACCACACTGACTGGGGCATTCTGGACGTTTTGGTCTGAAAAAGTAACATTTCTAAGCTTTGTGCTTCTGCAAATATGTCTGCCAGAAACCACTGCCTTAGACAGTGGCCTAAGATTCAGTAAGTTAAGGCTTCAAAGGGCTCATATTGGAGGATGTTGTACAGAACAGTAAGAGGGATTTTCATAGGTTTCCTTGACAAATGCCAACGTGGCCACAACACGGCTATGTTATTCTTACACAATTAGTTAAGAACATAATGTAAGAACATAAGAAGAGCCCTGCTGGATCAGGCCAAGAGCCCATCTAGTCCAGCTTCCTGTATCTCACAGTGGCCCCACCAGATGCCTCTGGAAGCACACGAGACAACCTAGATACCTGTCTCCTGATACCCCTCCCCTGCATCTGGCATTTGGAGGTACCTTCCTTCTAAGCCTGGAGATTATACATGACTTGTAACCTGCAATGGACTTTTCCTCCAGAAATCTGTCCAATCCCCTTTTAAAGGCACCTAGGCCAAATGCCTTCACCACATTCTGTGGAAAGGAGTTCCACAGATTAACAACACGCTGGGTAAAGAAATATTTTATTTTGTCTGTTCTCACTCTCCCCAACACTCAATTTGAGTGGCTGTCCCCTGGTTCTGGTATTGCGTGAGAGGGAAAAGAGCTTTCCTCTATCCACTTTATCCATCCCCTGCATAATTTTATACATCTCAATCATGTCCCCGCTCAGACACTTTTTCTCTAGACTAAAGAGCCCCAAACGCTGTAGCCTTTCCAGCCCAGCCCAGTAATCATTTTAGTTTGCTCTCTTCTGCACCTTTTCCAGTTCTACTAGGTCTTTTTGAGGTGCGGTGACCAGAACTGTACGCAATACTCCAGGTGTGGCCTTACCAGTGTTTTCTACAATGGCATTATAATGTTGCTGTTATTGATACCTAGCATGGAATTGGCCTTCTTCACTGCCACCACACACTGGGTTGACACTTTCATCGAGCTGTCCACCAGCACAGCAAGATCTCTTTCCTGATCCATCACGGACAGCTCAGAACCCACTGATAACTAAAATTTTGATTTTTTTGCCCCAGTGTGCATTACTTTACATTTTCCTATATTGAAACACATTTGCCATTTTGCCACCCATTCTCCCAGTTTGGAGAGATCCTTCTGGAGCTCTTAACAATCCCTTCTGGTCTTCACCACCCAGAAAAGTTTTGTGTCATCTGTAAACTTGGCCACCTCACTGCTCATCCCTGTCTCCAGGCCATTTATGAACAGGTTGAAAAGCACCAGTCCCAGGACAGATCCCTGGGGAATGCCGCTCTTCAGCTCTCTCCATTGTAAAAATTGCCCATTGACATCTACTCTCTGTTTTCTGGTTCTCAACCAATTCTCAGTCCATAAGAGGACCTGCCCTCTTATCCCGACTGTGGAGTTTTCTCAGCAGCCTTTGGTGAGGGACCGCGTCAAACACCTTCTAAAAATCCAGCTAGACAATATCCACTGGTTCGCCTGCATGCCTGTTGACTTTATCAAAGAATTCTAAAAGGTTTGTGAGGCAAGACTTACCCTTACGGAAGCCATGCTGATTTTCCCTCAGTTTCCCTCCCTTAGTTGCCCTAAGATGATTTACTATGAAGTCTCAGAGGTAGAGAAATGACAACCTCCAGAAAGACCCACTGCTGCCATGCTGTTGGGGAATTCTGGGAGAGCTATAATCTCAAAAAGTTTTAAGTGTGCAGATTTGTATTTTTTGGACTACAATTCCCAGAATTCCATAGATAGCTGTGCTGCCTTGGGGATTCTGGAAGCTATAGTCCATAAAGCACAAATCTGCACACATCTTACCATCTGTGAGAATTTATGCCCATACAGAGAAGAGGGAGTTCTCCTTTAGCAACAGAAAAAAAAGTAATATTAATTTTGTGTATAAACACTTTTGAACCTATAAAAATATTCTAATATACACAGTAGTAATTACATCAGGTAAGTAAATGCAAGTTAAATTCAGATTACATTGTTACATTCATTATTTTAAGGCAGATATTGTTATTTTTAAAATGTTTTTTCATGCTTCATCTTTTAGGATATCTTTTTATCAGTTGGCTTGCAAATGTCAAAAGCAATACAAATGGTACCTGAACAGTAAATTCAGTAGTTACCAAAATAATATCAAAAATAAACTTCCTCCCCTTTAAAGCATTTTCAAAGCCTTTCAAACGCATAGAGAGGGAGGATTGCTAGTCTTGCTTAAGGGGTATTCTAGACTAGGGTGCGTTAAAGGCTGTATTTCTGGTATCAATCAAAGGAGATGCATTCAGCATAGGCAGCACTTTCTGCTTTCTAGGTAGCTGAGGTGCAAAAAAACAGTTAATACAGTCACTGGAAGGTCACACAGGAAAAAAAAAGATATCAGGAACAATTCAGATGTTGTAAACATGTGGCTCTGTGTCAGTCTCCAATCATTATGACTTTGTAAGTCTGTAGATCAAATGTGAATATGAACTTCCTTCACATATTAGTTCAAATCTGAATGCCACTGCATAATTCTCATCACTTAATCCAAACAGTGAGTTAATTTAGTTAGTTCGTTACTTTGCTTAAAATATTTCCTTCTTGCGTATTCTAAGAGGGTTGCTATTGTTTAATATTTTCTTGTGCTCCCACTTGATAAGAGGGCAAACTGCCCATTTCCCCAAAAACTGGATAATATTGCCAGAGTATCCAGTATATGTATAAACTACTTACTGTACACAGAATATCTTACAGTAGGTTTTCATTAGTTTGCTTTTGCTCCATTGCCACTATCTGGGATCTTTCTAGAACTAATGTAACTATCCTATCATAAATACAAAGCTGGCAGTTTAGCCAAATTAGTATTTCAGATTCACTCCAGATAGTTACATGGTCGATTTGTTCCCCTCTATGCTGATTCTGTTATGTAGAGAAGCTATTTTATTTAACGGTCTGAATTCAGGGGTCACAGAATTTGCAAAACAAACAAAAACAAAAAACTTGTCAGGCTTGCTTCTAGTTTTGCACATTGTGTATCTGAAAATAATGCGCTCTTTAAAAATAATCAAAAACAGTCAAACTTCACTGCAGCTCTCTTGTTTTCCATTTCTGTATGGTTTTAACCATGCAGATTTCTGTAAATACTGAAATAACTACTTGAAAGCATGAATTTTACATCCCTCGAAACTGAATCAAAGATAAAAGGTGTTTTCTGGTCTGTGCCATTTCCTTTATTAATTATTATTAAGAATATACGTCAACATCACTTCATATATTACAGAAAAGCTAAGTACACATCTGTCCACATTATGTGGCCATAATCTAACCAATGTTAATTATGATCTTTTCTGTTAATGTCAATAAACAAGATTTAAGCACCCAATTCCCCTACCAAGATGAGGAGGATTGTAAGGTTCTGAACTTGGATTGCACATATCCATGGGTTTTTGCCTTACTTAGCTGTAAGTCTGGACCATTTCTCCTTGTAACTTCACATACATGTTGAACAACAGCAGAGATAAAAACCAACACTCTGCTATCTCATACAGCTGCCAAGCAAAGAAAGCCTAAGCCAAGCCTCCCTCGGGTAACACGAAGGAAATAGAAGGACTTACACATCAGAGGAATGAACAGAAACTAGGCCAGTAAAAATATGTTTGCCTGCAGCATTCTTCCACTTTCCACTGTAAAGGGATTACGACCTGAAAATTGGAAAGACACTTTCTTGGCCAACAGCTGTGATACCGATTATGATGGTTGACTCAGGGTTGTTTGCAAATGTTCCACCTTTGGGGAACAATTTCCACATCCTCTTATCTGCTGCAAGATCTCTTGCAATTGTTCCTGGGCATGTTCTAGGGTGTTCAGTTAGGGCTAAATGCAGTATTAGCCCCACCTAGAGCAGACTGATTCAAATAAGTGGACTGGAACTTAAGTTACTGTGATTTACTGCCTAATGGTAGGGCCAGGTCTGACAGGAGCATTGAGGGACAGAAATTCTGGCTAGCACGCTGATATTCATACAAGGAAAGCTGCAGCATACATTGATGATGATGATGATGATGTGTGTGCATCTGTGTATCTATATGAATGGGCTATAAAAATTTGATACCAAGGAAAGGGCTCTTCTGTATCACTTCAGGTCAAAATGTATTTAATGGAATAAGTAACTGGCAGTCTCCAGTACTATAATCATAAAATTTAAATAAATGAAAGCAGTCTTATATGCATTTACTGAGAAGTAGAGCCCATCTATTAACTCCTTAGTAGATTTGAATAGGATTGCATACATGGGATTACATGCATGTGTGAATCAGACCTGTGGTTTTGGGGATTTGTATAACAGTGCTGGTTTACTTGAGCCCTTGTAAGAATTAGGCTGTCAAAACCTAGCCAATGGCATGTCAGTGAAAATTCATTAATTTTAATTTTAATAAAACTCCAGTTATCAGTGTTTTTTTTAAAGAAATCCGAATACTAATTATAACACTTCTTTCTTTCTTTCTTTCTTTCTTTCTTTCTTTCTTTCTTTCTTTCTTTCTTTCTTTCTTTCTTTCTTTCTTCCGGTTCCAGCCTGCCTTTCCATCTTCCACGCGGAGGAGCATCTGCCTGCTGCCCCACCCAAGAAAGCAAGGCTGTGCTTGTTTTGCATAGCAGATGGAAGCTGTCATGCTAGAAATTCCATTATGGCAAGATTTACTGAAAATGAAATACATAATAATTAGCTAGCTTGTCAGCAAATATATTCAGTGACGCACAGATGTTCTTTATTGGCTTTAAATAAAATTAAAAATAAAGACTGCATTTAAAGAGAAGAAAGGGACTAAGAGAGGCCACTGTGTTTGACCTCAAACACACCCTTTAAAATTAATGTTTTGTTCCCTTGGGATAATTCTACTTAATGTGGCAGTTTTCTTCTCCATGTCTTTTTTTAAAAATAACTCCGCAACCCCTCTGTGCCATGCAAAACAACAACTCTCATTCAAACACCCTCGCACCCTCCCCCAAATATTAAAAAGGCTATAGTGTCATTTGCTTATTTGATCTAGACTGTGACTCCCCCAGAAACTAGGATCTGGCATGCCAAGTTTCATTTTATGAGCAGAGGGGTTCGTTTCATACAGTGAAGTGGCTGCAATCAAGTGGAGGATCCCACCAGCACTGGGGTGAGTGTATTACTTTTGTCAATTCACCTTTCCCTGTACAACTCCTCACTGTTTTGGTGAGTTCTCAAGTCCTCAAGGGGGGCTAAAGTGGGAAACAGTGGAAGGCACTCATCCTTTCCACAGCCAAAATAATGTTCCCAGGATGCTCCCAAAAAGAAACTTACAACTAATCCTGCATGTTTGAGATAAAGCCAGTGGAGACAAGATGTGCCTACCTTTCATTCAGGGAAGTAGTCAAGAGCGATGGAACAAGCTCTCTCGGAAATGAAGCACTGAGAAGCTGCGTTCTTCCAAACAGGCCACCACCCATGTTCCTGACTTACTGTTCTTTCCTCTTTACACATCTTGGACCCTCCAAAACACAGGGACACCAGACCTCTTCTGACTCATTTTTTGAAAATCTGAGCTTCACATGTCAGTGAGAGCTGGTCCTATCTTGCTATTGGTACAAAGAAGGCCTCTGTTGTTGATCAGAAATGAGAAGGGCAAGAGCTCAGTATCAGAGCACATATTTTGTTCTGAGAAACTCCCTAGCTTGTCAAGGCAGTGCTGGGAAAGGCACTGCTTGAAACCATGGAGAACCAGGAACTGTGAAGTAGCTCAGAAGTGGACAACCTCAGGCCCTACAGCTGAGTCCAGCTGGTTACATTCCTTTCCCCATGACACCATCATTTTGGTGGTTTTCCAATGTTTTGACACTTCCCCCCATCTTCTAGAACAGTGGTTCCCAATCTTGAGTCCCTAGATGTTCTCGGATGACAACTCCCAGAAATCCTGGTCAGCACAGCTAGTGATGAAGGCTTCTAAGAGGGGGGACCCAAGGTAGGGAACCACTCATATGCTGCTCTCTTGTAAGACTTTTACTGCAGTAAAAGAGCTTTAAGTTAAAATATGCTAGTATTTTGGTCCCACCCTTTTGCCTTTGTCCATCATTGGAATGCAGACCCACCCACCCCCAGCAACTTATCTGAAAGGGAATTCAGCCCTTAGGCTGCAAGAGATTCCTAGGATGCAGCAGACACCATGGACCTAGAAGGACTACAGGTTTGCCTGGGAAAGCAGTGCTTTCTTGTTTTTATTTCCAAAGTGTCTGTTTAGTGCTCTCCTGTCAGTGTTCAGTGAAGGATATTTCAGCCTTGCATCTACAGGAGAGAAAAGAAAACCAATTCTCATTCATTTCAGTCAAGTGTTGGTTTTTTTGCATACTATTTCTTAAAGGGAGGTCAATAAAAAGTGTTTGTAATAACTCTGCAGTCCTATTTGGCTGAGCACTCCCTTTTGTTATTTAACACAAAACAGCAATCAAAGCTGTGTAAAGAATGCTTGGCAAAGATAGCATGAATGCAATTTGATAATGGTCTTGTATTCATATGGGGCCTTAGCTAAATTGCAGGGGAAATCATTTACTTGGATAAAAATGAAACATTCGGCTGAAAATATAATTTTCCAAACAAAAGGATTAAGTTGGAAAACAATGGAATCATACCATAAATCGGAAGGAGCACCAGTCCCTTCAGAGTAGCATTTGTATGTTATGTGCATGGCTTAACATAAATGCATCAATTGTTTGATTTCCTAAATATACAGATTGTATAGCTGGAAGTACCAGAAAGTGCAAGATATGTGTATGAATCATTAACACTGCTTCTGCGGTAGAGAATGACCTACATGTCAAAAAACTAGAGAGCAATGAGCACATATCAAGCAAAAATGCACTGCAGCAGATGAACTTGATCAATGAACAGGTCATCACCATCACTTCTATTACTTCCATGACTTGGGCAAAATCCACTCAAGGTGGTTCTCAGCCATGCTGAAAGCTGTATTTGGATCACAATTGCAATCTGAGCCACATCAACACAGAAATAACAATCAAATAGAGGACACAACACAAAACAAAACTACAGTCATATGGTTGTATTTCATTATCACATGAGTACAAAGATAAAACAGAAACACATTGCTTGGTCTCCTAATTATTATTATTATTTTTGTACCTATGTAGGAATTATATTTTTAGTAGTGAGCTCACTATTTAGTCAAAAAGTCACCACACAGTCTTAGGCTAGTCATCTTCTCTACTTTGGGGAGTTATTCTGAATTCAAAATTGGGGAAGAGAAAAATAAATGGCTCCTCTGTCCATACACAGAAGGCAGCCCTCTGAAAAGTGGAACCTGTGGGCATTTGAATGGGAAGCCCACAGTGTGATTCTGATCTGGACGGCAGCATACAACCATCAAATATATGAGTGAGCCATCATCCACACATTCAGAGGCCCATGAAGGAGGTATATACTAATTCACCCTCTGACAGCTCCACTTGACTACTACCAATGAATACTGAAAGCAATGTGCAAATTATTAGTAGTAATAGTCACTGTTATTTTAAATATATGTTCCCATAGTTTTGTGATAGGGAAAAGGGAAAGCAGACCAGAGACCAAAGTGTTAGGAAATGTCAGTGATCACATCCTGGGGGGAACATTCATTCCTGCAAAAAAATGGATTCAGCATGCTTTCAGTACTTTTCCAATTGTACAGTATTTGCCCCAATAAGACTTTGCTGCTACGTTCAGTGCTTTTGGAGGGTGACCTGCCACACTATTTTTGCCCACCTGAAGACACGGTTTGTTCCTGGAGTGGAGTTTAGGTTTTCACTTTCCAAGAATATTAATTTGCGCTTCAGCTGCTCCCTGTGGGAAGCTTTTAACTAGCACACAATTAAAAACATTTTTAAAATAGGTCCAAGAGAGATGCCCCAGAGAAATTGGGGCAGGGAAATGCATTTCTAAGGATCTTTCCCCCACAACACAAGAATTTCAAACATTTCCTGTATTTTTCAAAGACATAGTTAGTATCCTGTTCAATTTACCATGCATGTTAACTGCCAATGTGGAAGTGGCTACAGAGGTCTTGCCAGCTTGCATATCTGGTCACATGACTGGTTCCTGCAGTCACTTCCACACTTGCAGTTACGAACACAATAAATTGAACAGCATACTAGCCACAGAGTTGCAGTGGGGACACTGCACCACAACAAACTGTGACCAACTGGCGCAGAAATTTGGCCCCACCTGGAAGAGCCCAATAATGACTTGCTGATGGCTGTCTGTTTGCTCCTACTTCTCAAGGAAATAGGAGCTGGCTGAAGGAGTCAGTTTTAAAAACAGGTATTTAAAATATCTGAATAAATTGAATATTCCCACTTGGATCTGTAGTCATTTAAGTTGATTTTGAGTCCCCTGTACTGTTGTCCCAAAACTAGAGCTGTTCTGTTTACAGTACTGATTATTCTTAGCTCAGTTGCCATGGAACAAAGCCTGGTTAAATCCCTGTGTTGAATCAAATGCAATCTCTCTTTCTAATCCTGCTGCCTTACTTTTCTTATCACAACTGCTGAAACAGCATTTACATATACTATGAAGGCACAAGTTTTACATACCATTTCACTAGAGCAAAGGATAGCCTTTGAATGTATAAATCTTCAAAGCACAAACATTTCGAATGAGGCAGTATATTCTAATCAGTCTCACTAGAATTTTATTTCATTTTATTTATTTTTTAAATACAGCACTCTAATGAAAAATTCTGTGTGGCCCACATGCTAAATAAATAAATAAATAAATAAATTTATTATCTACTTACTTTATTACAAGTATATATCTGTTGTTTTTCTGCCCATCAGGACTCTTGAAGTAATGTAAAATACATTAAAGCATTATTTAAAAGTAGATTAGAAGCTGTTGATCTGTTGCTAGGATATTCCCCAGCAGCATGGGAGAAGTATGGGTATGCACAACCCTTAACCATGAACGTTTCGACAGACCATACCCTACAGGATATGTGTAACAATTAAAATATAAATGGATAAGTTTAAAATATAAATATATACAAATTAAATGTAATGCGAGTCAAGATATAATTAAAAGAAACATACACTAAAATGCTATGAGTTGGATTAAAAATTCACCTTCTGGGAACAGTGTTCCTTCCAACCATGGAAGACTTTAGCTCTAGAGAAGAGAGCCCTCTGGTGGAGCATGACAAGAGGGGAGGCAACTGTTGTCTGCATAGTCCTCCAAGCCTCTGGAAGAAAAGGCTGGAAGGCACAAGGGAGGAAATACACAGATTTTTGCTTCATGCCAACAAAAATGCAGCATAAAAAGACAATACCAGGGAAGATCAAAAGAACTCAAAGTAAACAAAGAGCAAAAGATAAAAAAGACTGGAGCTAAAACATGGAAAGCTACTGCATAATTTAAAAGCCTTGGGGAAAAGCAAAAAATAAAAGAAAATATTTTTTTTTCTTGGTGCTTAAAAGATATTAGAAAAGATTAATTGTTCTTGTCGTCGTCGTCGTCATCATCGGCATCATGATGATAATAAACTCATATGAGTACAAGTAACCTAGAAAATACATAACCACTAACATTGGAGTGTACATGCCCTTGGAGTCCAAACCCCTCTCCAAAATAATCCCATCAGCAGTGAAGAGGGGCTGCCCCTTTGCCACTGAAAGGACGAGAGGAAACTGGGATGTGAGTGTGGCTGTCTCTTTGTGTATGAAAGGATATGTGGGGACTTGGCCTTCTATGATATATGCCCGGTGCTATGTGTGATGACAGCTGAATCATTTTCTTCCACAGTGCTTGCTTTCCCTGTAGAAATCCTCCTGAGTATGTGGTTGGGCATGTTGGCGAGAGGTTCTTGCATTAATATTCAGAGATCCTCATGTATATGGAACGTGAGTTGAAGAAAATGAATGATTTAGTGAGTGAGAAAATGCAAATACAAGATGAGGAGCAGTCTGATCCTTAAATTAGAGAAGGAAAAGCTAGTTGAAGGTTGGTTGAGTTCCTCAGATTCAACTTCCTTCACGGACCCGGTCGAAATTGGCATCAGTAACAACGGGAAATATATTCATCAGATTCTGAGAGATAAAATCTAGGTGAACAGGAAAAATGTGTTAAATCCCAGGGAACTCCTAGATGAAATTTTTGGTATTACCCTGTTTCCCTGAAAATAAGACAGGGTCTTATATTAATTTTTGCTCCAAAAAACGCATTAGGGCTTATTTTCAGGGGATGTTTTATTTTTTTCATGTACAACCATCTACATTTATTCAAATGCAGTCATGTCATCTTCTGGTTGCTGCACAATGGTGGAGGGCGGGGTTTCACTTAACTAGGGCTTATTTTTGGAGTAGGACTTATATTACGAGCATCCTGAAAAATCATACTAGGGCTTATTTTCAGGTTAGGTCTTATTTTAGGGGAAACAGGGTAGGAGGAAGAGAGTCAGTTTGTTAAGCGCTGGGACATGTTTGGGGACATGCAAAGGTGCACAAAGAGATAGTTTCCACGTGATCTGCAATGGAGTCAGACTGCTGGCACATAATACTCAAGAGGATGCAGAGTAGCTTTTCAACTGATTTCTGGAGATAAGTCAGCAGCAGCTGGGGAACATCTTGTCTGGGACAACTCATGCCTTAGGGATGATGATGGTTTAAATGATCAGATCTTCAAAGCAGGGAAAAGAGTAACAACTGGCAATAAACATACATCAAACTAATGACAGCTGTTTAAAAAGAGTCCTACCAAAAATGGCATATCACAGTGAGGCTTGGAGAAGGATGCAATGCACAGGTTTATATGCTAAATGACAGGTGTCTCCACAGCAAAGGCTAAATATTAAATGATAATACACAGGCATAGAAGCCATATTTGAAACCTGATGGAATAGAAAGAATAATTGGGATATGGTTATCCCTAGATATAAAATCTGTAAGGACAGAGAAGTGTATTGGGGAGGGGGTTGTTAAATATATCCACACACAAAAAAAGGCACAGAGTCCAACAAACTAGAAAATGGAAGATAGTAATATAGATAAGATAAATTACTCTGTCTCCAATGAGTTTATCATGCAGCCAACTGGAAAGAAGACAATTATGGACATAACTGTCTACTCTAGTCGGTTTTTTTGGGATCAGTTTTAATTGTTGCAGCCTGATGATGTGGACAAGATGCTTGAATCGGTCCATCCCACCACATGCATACTTGATCCTTGCCCATCGTGGCTGATAAGATCTAGCAGGAGTGGATTGACTGAGTGGATCCAGGAAGTAGTAAATGCCTTATTACAGCAGGGGATGGTAGCTTCCACCTTGAAAGAGGCAGTGGTGCACCCTCCTCTGAAGAGGACCTCATTAGACTAAAAGGTATGTGATAGCTACTGTCCCATGGCAAATATCCCCTTTTTGGGCAAGGTGCTTGAACATTTGGTGGCTGGGCAGCTTCAGTCATTCTTAAAGAAAACTGCTTATCTGGACCCATTTCAGTCTGCTTTCAGGCCTGGATTCGATACCAAAATGGCCTTAGTTTCCCTGACTGATGACCTGTTCTGGAGGAGTGTGGCCCTGTTAATTCTCCCGGACTTATCAGCGGCTTTTGATACCATTGACCATGGTATCTTCTTGGACAGGCTCCACAGAATGAGATTGGGAGGCACTTTACTACAGTGGTTCCATTCCTATGTTCAGAACTGGTTTCAAAGAGTGGCATTTGGGGACTTCTCAGTCCCATGGTGATGAAGCTGTGGGGTACTGCAGGGTTCTATTCTAATTCCAATGCTGTTTAATATCTATATGAAGGTGCTAGTAGAGGTAACTCAGAATTTTGGGCTTGAGTTGAGTGCCATCAATATGCTGATGACATTCAGCTCTACTTCTCCTCAGGGTCAGCTGAGGCTGTGCAGGTGTTAGACCAATGTGTGGAAGCTGTATTGGACTAAATGAGGGCCAGTAAACTGAAGCTGAATCCCAACAAGACAGAGACTTTATGGTTTGGTGGTTCCCCACATCTGGGAGATAGGCAGACTTGTTCTAGATGGAGTTGTGCTCCCCCTGAAGGAGCACGGGTGTAGTTTGGAGGTTCTCCTAGATTCATCTTTGTAATTGGAAATTCATGAGAACTCAGTGGCTCAGAGGGGCTGGGATAGCTTTGACTGGTCCGCTGGCTACGGCCATTCCTGGACAGGGATAAACTACCCACAGTAGTCCAGAGTTAGTTTCATCTTTCAGCAATGTGAGCATATCACTGAAGATGGCAGTTACTGTTGGGTGATGTGGAAGAGGAGGAATGGTAACCCCTGGCTGTTCACTTGGTGAAGAACAAAGCCTTGCGTGTTTCACACAACTTTTCTTCCATTCTGTATGCTAGCCTGCTGTCCTGTCACCAACACTGAGGTAACATTGAACCTAGTTGTTCACTGATGCTTTTAACCTATAGGGTGTGGCTTAAGCTTCACTGGATAGCTCAATGGTTTAGGTAGGTTGGGAGTTCGATTCCCCACTGTGCCTCCTGGGAAAACAGCAAGCCTGTGTTGCCTTGAGCAAGCTGCACAGTCATAGGATGCCCTCAGAACAAAGGAAAGGTAAACCACTTCTGAGTACTCTCTGCCTAGAAAACCCTGAAAACGGTTGCCATAAGTCGGAATTGACTTGACTGCATGCAATTAGTATTATTAAGCTTGTAAGTTGCAGTTTTAAACTGTTAATCGTTATGCGCATCCTTGGGAAGAGCAAGCAGAGAGACTGTGTAATGCATACACATAAAAGGAAATGCAGAATACTATCTTTATGCTGAAACACACTGTATGTACACAGAGTGGATATTGCTATCAGTATCAGGCCAGCAATCTAGTACCAGAAGGAAAGAGTTGATTCTGCCATCACCACATCCACATTCAGTGCTTGACTCTGCCTGGAAACGCATATGGAAACGCATATGGAAACATACAAAAGATTCATTTATGCATACACAGCACAGATTTATATGAATACAGGGATCTATACAAAACAGTCATTTATATGCAGAAAAATAAATGCAAAGATATCATGGGGCTTGGAATCAGACTGCTTGATTACCTAAGTAATTCAGGCTTTTCTTCTTGTAAAACCCTGTTCTACATGCCTTTTTGCTCAAACTGGAATATAATAGATTGCTGGCAAATGGATTTGTTATGTATACATACTTCAAAGAAAGAGGAAAAGTCTGACATTCCTCTCTCCCCTCTTTTAGCACTTTTGAATTTTTCATTACAAAGTACATCTGGGAGGAAAGTGCAAGATGACTAAACATTAACATCCTGCTTAGTAAAAGAAAATTAAAACCAGAGCTTGGAAAAGTTACTTTCTGGAACTACAGCTCTCAAGATCCTCCCGTCAGCATGGACTATATGGCCTTGAGCCACAAAAGATTAATTTTTCCAAGTTTTGAATAAAACATGCTCATTATTTGAAAAGTGTTTCTTTGACAGTGAAATGAAATCTGCTTGTTTGGAATAGGTTAAAAAAAATCTTTGACCTCCTCAGATAACAGCATTACAAATACAGGGGTAACAGCAACAACCAAGCATTCTTAAATGCTCTGGGATTGTCCTCCATGAAATTCCTTGCAACAAATTCCCATGTTTTGGCAAAACACCCACTCACTTTGGACTCTATATATGGACAACATCATTTAGATGGCAGTTAAGATAGGAAATGGCTGTGCTGTATGAAGAGCCACCCTAAACGAATGACATCCAACTGATCTGATTTAATCCTACGGCCTGAAAAGCCATATACTACTCATTGAAACTGGTGATAAAATTTCTGGAGATCTTTAACACAGGACAATTGTTATGGTTGTAATTCTGATTTGCATGCCTGAAAGAATAACATTTTTGTTTTCTGATCCATTGAGACATAATGGTAGAAGACTAATACACTTGTGTTTCAAAGAGAAAGAAGGTGTGTGGTTAATATCAGTACTAGAATTGGCAGCATTTGGACACTCTGAAATATACATGCATTATTAATCATGTTGACACTGCATTTTTTGCAATTTAAGACAAATGCACATCTTTATTGTCTTTCTCCTTAAATAACTGGGGAGTTGTCATAATTCTATATTCCTAAAATTGATAGATTAAAAACAACAGTTAAGTACCAATGATGCCACAATGGCAGAACTATGAATTTTATTTGTCTATACTAGTTCTAAGATAAATGGCCTCAGCCTGGCTGACATCAGCCTGTTTGCATATCACAGAGTGTTTCTTATCACCTCAAACACAATGCGTCCGAACAGAACCCGTTTCACAGAGAGGTGAGCACACATAAATATGCCGACGTTTCTACTGCAGCTACTTTGTAACACTGGATTACTGATAGCAAAAAAGTACCAAAACTGTATCAACCACAAGTGCAAACCAACTGTTACCTACTGCTGCCATCTACGAGCAAAACAAATTAACAATCATCAGGGCAGAGAGGACAAGCACAATACCAAATCCAGGGGAAGATTAAGAAAATCATATGCTGGTGCTATACAGTTTTAAAAGAGTCACTGTCACAAATTATATTAACATGAGCCCTACGCATTTAGCAAGTTCCACTGAGCTCTCTCAGGTCTAGATTTCCATATACCAATGGTTCCCAGTCCTTAAACCAGGAGTGGGCAAATTGCAGGCTTCCTAATGTTGTTCATTTGCAACTCCCACCATTCTTCACTAGTGGCTCTGCTAGCAAGGGCTGATGGGATCTGTTATCCAATAGCACCTGGAGGTGCCACTCTGTCCACACCTGTGCTAAAGAAGAGGTAATGATCAGCCTTTTGCACAGACGTCCTCCTGATACTTGTGCTGTTTGTCTGTGAATGTTATTGAAAGAAGAGTTACAGATTCACATTACACAATGTACAGCAAAATGTGCAACAATAATTAGAAGCTATGGAGGAACTCCAAGTCTCCTGTAAAGCACTGACTTAATTTATGCAAATGATTATTACTAATTTATATGGAGAGTTAGTTTCCTCTGCAAACCAGTTGCTAAAAACTGGTAAGTGCCCTACCACTCTCGCCTGGCTTGTGGGCTTCTAGCCATCTTGTGTCCACCCAACACAACATCTCTTACACTCCTTTAAGAATGAATGTACAGTAACTCCACAGTCCCTCTGTTCAATAAAATATGACTGGCACAGTAGTTCATTTGCTCATGAAATACATTCTTGCCCATCAAGTTTATTTTGCACCTTTGGGAAAAAGGTCCCATGTAGCTCAACACACTGAGCAACCAAAAGAACAGAGATGACAGACAAAACCTCTCCCCAAATCCAGTCACAATCACATTGTTTTAGAGTACAACTAGCAACAATAAATTAATGTTATTTAGGAGTCAGATTTTATGAACTAATTTTTTTTAATGTGTTAAGGAGAGCTAAAGATTAAGAATTTTTCTAATATGGCATAAATGGCAAAATCTGTATATCAAAGAAGTTGCTGTTTGTTGGTAGTCTGTTTCAACATGTTGGCGAAAGTAAGAGGGGTGCGTGGGGGTTAAGGTAAAAATACTGCACCACTATAAGGATCCATTTCATTTCAGCTTTTATGAATCAAAGTGTAAGCTTTCATGGATCTACTTTATTTTTATCCACAAAACCACACTGAAATAAATCAGTTAGTGCCAAAGTATTTTGCCTCCCCCCCTTATTTTTTTTGCCAAATCTGTATACTGTATTATTTTCCATGGCTTTATAACATCCTATTGCCCAGTACTACTCTACAGCTAAAGCATAGATCATTGCTATATATTTATACCAACACAGAACGGAATGGAACAAGGGCCAAAGCACATGGGCTCCAAACAGGATTTTATTCCTTCAAGGACAAAGGGCCTTAAATACTTTAGCACACTTAATAGACAAAGCAAACAAAATGTGGCTAAGATGCTATTCTTATATAAGGGATTGCTATGACCTCTCTAGAATTCAAGCTGTGTAAATGTTATACACAGAAAATGGTTCTTTTCTCTTCTTGCTTAGGTAAATTCCAAATCAGTTTAGTCTTCCCATCTCTTCACCGGAGCTTATCTCCTCTTGTGTGCACTGTACAAAATTTAGGTGCATTAAGAATGGGCAAAGTGCAGCTGTGAGCCACATGTAGCCCACAAGAGTCATTTTTGTACCCCCATGCTCACCAGTTTAAAAAAGGTAGCTATTTCTGCTCCTAGTGGCCTCCAGGAGTGGCAGTTTTCACTTTAGGAGGGTTAGGGACTCCCCTACCCACTCACCCCAATTGAAAATGTAGCATCCATCTAGTCACTTCCTGTTTTATTTGGTTTCCAAAACAAAAACAGAATGTAGCCATTTCCCAGACTGATGGAAATTTGGCCCCTGACCCAAGTTGCCCCTTCCTGCTAGATACGAATTAAGAACCCCATCATTTTACTCAGGCACAGAAGTATTTTTAATTTGATTAAAATGTATATCTTTGGCTGGACTGCGTTTCATGTTTTTATCATTGTCAAGCACCTTGTAATAAAGAATTAAATTATTTTAAAAATCCTCCAGTTTACAACTGTGGGATACCCTGCTTCTGTACTGAGGATTCAAAAAGCAAGGAAATGGCTCAATATTGCTGCACAATATCACGCCTGCATTGCAAGCAGGAAAAAGGATGCCAAGCTTTACATAGCAAATGGCAGCCTGAATCTTGACAACACAAATGTTGACAACACAGTCAAGATGGTCTACTCAGGATACCTTCTCATGCCATTCATAAACTAACACACAAGTGAGGGAAAATTCCAGAAGCTGACTCAGTTAACCATTTCTCACACTAACACAAAGCAATTGTCAGGGCTGTTTTTCAACCACGTATGACTGGTGGTTGATTTGCTCTACCAGCACAAGGCAACAATAACAAGCTCCATGGCATCAAGTCAATTCTGACATGGCAACCTTTTCCAGAGTTTCTTAGGTATACCATACACATAAGTGGTTCCCTATTTCTTTCTTCTGGGGGTATCCAGATTGTGCATTTTCCCAATGCTACGTAGGTAAGAATCCGAGCAGGGAATTGAACTCCCAACTCTTTGAAACTCCAAAGCCAGGTATTCCAACTCACTGAACTAAAATCTTATACTCAAGCTTCAAATGAGGAAAAATAATCTGTTTTAGAGTTCATTTGGCTTTTACACTGTAAAGGTCCAATGCAGTGGGATGGATCTGAATAAATATGAATGGAAGATAAATGGCAGGCAAATACTGTACAGCAAGTCTGGGGGCCATTTTTGCCCTCCCCTGAACATCAGGAGATTCACAAACCAATTTTTCAAAACTTATCATGCCCTCTATTCTATGGAGGAAAATGGCACAAGAATGGCCAGTTGGGCTCACCTAAAGCTTTGGGAAGGGCCCAATTGGTCATTTTCATGCCTTTTTTTTGGCAGGGGGAGTTTATGGATGCCCTGCCACAGTGCACTGTGCCCACCATGTTCAACAGTACAGTATTTCTCATATACTGCTTACCTAAGAGATTGCATTAGCAGAATGGTATCCTAAATCCCCAAATCCCCAGGCACTATTAAACTGTAACTCTCAGAAGCTCTAATTACTGGTAATGCTTGCTGCAGTTTCTGGGAGTTTAAGTCAAACATCTTGGGACCTATGTTTGGGAACCACTGGTTGTATACAAAGTGTAAAATTGCCCTCCTATGAGTGGAAAGGCACCTCTGGATCATTGTGACTCAATGAGCTTACAATGAAGCAGGAAACAGTCATTGTCCAATACCATATATCAAAACTGTGTGAAGGCTGGAGATACCTTCGTACCTCAAATCACGACAGCACAAAGGATTCAAAACATACTGAGGAAGTCCAAGCACTGCAGAGAGGGAAATGTTGCGAGCCCATAAATTTATGGCCAAAATGGCATGCCTGCCACTGCTTCTTACAGTTTTCTGCCAACATCTAAATTTGGTACTCATGTAGGACAGAGAGATCTTGTGTAGCATTTGGTACTGAATTTGTATTTGAAAGCTATTTGTGCAATTGGTTTCACAAAAAAACAGGAATGATTACTGTAAATATAATTTTGTAATATTAATGAATGCACAGAAAAATGTATCACTTCCAATATTCAGTATCTGAAAGAGTATGAGTTGCTTGAAGATTACATAACACATACAATTTAACCATTACAAGCACACAAATTATTTTTATTGTTAAAATAATATAAAACAGTCCTTAAAATGCACTTAATATAATGAGCAAATATACAAGGCAGCATGTATGCATGTCCTACATCTCTAACACTATTCTAGCTATTTCACACACATTAATTTGTGCTTATATTATAGTGAGAAAAACTATTTCAAGAGTCAAAGCAAGCAACTCATTGAGGTCATATACTGTAATTTCTCCTCCCAATACATATAATGATCGTCTTACAATTCCAAACATCTACATTATTTCAAGCAAGATTTAAAGCTATCTCCATTTGGTGCTTCTTCAAATATGAAACTGGAATTATTAAACGAATTAACTTTCTTCTTTTAAAAATGTAATCCTGAACAAACTGGTACACACTTATTAACTTGGCAGTTATGCATTACTATTTCTGCAAACAAATTATGACCACAATACTGTTAAGCACACACAGAGCCATTTAAATCAATGGCTTAAATGCACTTAATTTTGTACTGGATTATGGCCACAAAGTCCACTGTGAGCTACTAACACAGTGTGTGTTTGTGTGTGTGTAAATGTAGTAATTCAACTACATAAATGACTGCCTACACAATGCAATGTTTAGAGATACATGAATTCTAAAAGAAAAATCATTGCGTTTGTGGCTCAGTAATCGATTCATCCATTGATTCTGCGCCTTCTACTGGTATTTTACTGGACTCTTCACTTGGCTGACTCTGATTCGTTGGCTCAGTATTAGTATCTGCCTGTTTTTTGTTGAGTTCTTCATTATGACGGCTTTGGCAATGGGTCAAATGTTTCTTAAAGCCTCTGGGAAAGTTTGTCTCAAAACTGCAACGTGAACATTTAAGCAAACTCTGACCATGTGCTGCAACATGGTTTTTCAGGTGAGATTCCAAAAGAAATGCCTTTCCACATACATCACACTTGTATGGACTATGTACATTATGCTTGTTAACTAAATGATGCAATACAGCGCCCTTTTTCATAGCCCGGCAACAACAGATTTTGCAATAATATTTGCCTTTGCCACGCTTCATATATTTTGCTATCTCTTCTTCTGAGATGAAAGCTTCTTTCTCTTCGGTGAACTGCAACACACACTTAGGTTGAGTAGGAGTAGATGCCTCAGTTTTAGTTTCTTTACTGAGGTCAGAAGATTTAGTGTCAAACTGTTCCTGATCACTGCTGGATTCCTGTTCCTTCACCTCAGATGTCTCCATTTCAGCATTTCCAGTCTCACTGCTATTCAGGTCTATATTAGAAGTCTCCTGACTGTCCTTCCTGGCTTTCTTCTTTGGACAAGAGTACATTTCTTCTGTGAGTTCCTTGGCTTGTGTAGGCTGTTCTTTAGCAGCTAACAGACTGCTGAATAGATTCTCACCTTCTGGATGCTCAGTGAAAAAATCTTTATTAGCAGATTCAGTACGTGCTTGCAAGTCTGATAAAACAGATGCAGTAGGCTGGCTGAGGTCAGAGATTGAGGTTTTATGGGCTTCTATGGTTCCTGTTTCTATTGTCCTATGGACATCAGGCCCAAACACCTGTTTATGATCAGGAGGTTTCTGTGGCTCAGGTGAAAGACCATGTTTTGGAGGTTCGGCAAAGAAGCCTTGCCTCTGTTTCTCAGGAGAGCTAGGAGGTGGCTTCTGTAGATCTGCAAAGGCTGCATGTTTCTGTATTTCAGGAGAAACTGCTGGGGACTTCAACACTTCATGAGAAAGAACAGGTGGTTTCTGAGGTTCTGAGAAGGCAGCATGCTCTTGAATTTCAGGAGGAACATCAACATGTTTCTGGGACTCTGTGAAAAAGGCATGCTTTGGGGTCTCAGGAGAGACAGGAGCAGGCCTGTGAGCCTCAGAGAAGAGGGCATGTTTTTGGACTTCAGGAAAAGACATGTGAGATTCATGGAAGAAGGAGCGTTTTTGTAATTCAGCAGAAACAGGAGGAATAGATTTTTTAGGCTCAGGAAACAATGCCCGTTTTCGGGTTTCAGAAAACAAACCACGTTTTTGCAGCTCAGAAGAAACAAAAGGGGTAGTCTTCTGAGTATCTGGAAAGAAAGGAGACTTCCTGGATTCAGATGGAAATTTCCAAGGATCAGGGGACACAGGAGCTGGTTTACACTGCTCAGGAAAGAAAGAAGGTTTCCAAAGATCAGGCGACATGGGGGGACCAGACTTTCTGTGTTCTGTTGACATAGGAGGGTGAGCAGGGGGTGGCACTGATGGGGATGGCCTCCAGGTGTCAGGAGACAAAACAGGCTTCCATCCTTCAGGATAAACAGAAGAAATGGGTTTCCAGGGCTCTGAGGAAGCAAGACTTGGCTTCTGAGACTCAGGCAAGGAGGTAGATTTCCAAGACTCTGGCATAAATTTCTGAGATTCTGGGGACATCAAGCTACCTGGCCTTCTAGGTTCTGAGGCAGGTCTCCTAGGCTCAACTGACATAGATGTGGGAGGTTTGGGGGACCAAGGTGACACAGTAATAGAAGACTTCTGCTGCTCATGAGAACTACTAGAAGCAGACCTCCAAGCTTCTGAAGCAATATTTGTAGTAGGTCTCCATGGATCTGAGATGGATGGCTCAGGTTTTCGTGGTTCGGGGGAAAGTGCTGAAGTAGGTCTCCGCATTTGAGGGATATGCCTGCGAGGTTCTGAAGACAGAGCAGAAGTAACAGATTTCTTTAGCTCTGGAGATACAACCGGAGAGTGCCTGCGAGGCTCAGGAGACACTGCTGGAGAATGCCTTCGTGGTTCAGGAGACACCGCTGGAGAATGCCTGCGGGGCTCAGGGGACACTGCTGGAGAGTGTCTGCGAGGCTCAGGAGACACCGCCGGAGAGTGCCTGCGAGGCTCAGGAGATACTGCTGGAGAGTGCCTGCGGGGATCAGGAGACACTACTGGGGCAAATTTATGTGGCTCAGATGTGGCCACAGATGGAGATGCAGGCAAAGCAGACTTTTGAGGCTCTGGGGACACAAGAGGAATTGGCTTTTGCGGTTCCAGAGGTATAACTGGGACAGGCTTTTCAGGCTCTGGAACAGATACATGTAATTCTGGATGTGCAACAGAGACGTGTTTCTGTGGTTCTACATTTGTGATTGTGATAGGTTTCTGTGGCTCTGGAGACATTGCAGAGAGAGGCTTTGGCAGCTCTGGTGACTCTACTGGTACAAGCTTCAATGGTTCTGGAGTGCCAGAAGGAGTTGGTTTCAACGGCTCTGAAGTCACTACAGAAATAGGTTTTGGAAGGTCTGACACAACTGAGATAGGTATCTGTGGCTCTGCACATGCAACTGGAGCAGTTTTCTGTTGCTCCATGGGCTTTTGTATCTTGGAGGATAACCCTATATCGGACTTCAGAGGTTCAGAGGGAACAGGCTTCTGACACTCTGGTGATACAGCAGTTTTATGTGACTCAGGAGAAAGAGATGGTTTTTGAGGTTCTACAAAAAGTGGTTTCTTTAGAGATTCTGTGTCTGTTTCTGACACAGCTTTCCGCTCTTCATTCCATTTGTCAGGTGCTGCATGGTGTGTTGTTATGTGATAATAAACATTACAGTACATCTTGCTGGTGAAAAAGCATTTGTGGCAGTGAAACAACTTTGCACTTTTTTGATAAAATATAAGTTTCCCCAATCCTGCAGTATCCATTTCATCACAAAACTCTGGATGGATAGTGCCCATGTGAATCTGTATGTTCTCATAGTCAGAGCCCTTGAAATTGCAGTGGTCACATTCCAAGCGTTCTGTTGTTCTGTGCAGGATCTTCAACATGTCAGTTTTTCTGTTATCAACTTGCAGAACACTACACATGTTTCAAATTCTAAGTCCAGTCGTCCTAAAATAAAAGTTAAAAATATTAGGTCCAAAACTATGCAAACATTTAATAACATAAAACTTTAAAATAAAATTGACTAATGAATGATAGCTTATTTATCTTTGCAAAGAAAAACAGTATCTGACCTTGTTCTGAAACATCATCCATACCTACTAGGCAACACAACCCACCAATCCAGTTTGAAGAAAATATTGGCATTTCTAAGCCTATCATCCTCTGCTTAAAGAATTCCAAATAGAAGGCTTTTTATTGTTTATAAAATTTACAGAAGACTATAAAGGTAACTTAAGCCTTTTACTGGTTCCAGGTAGTTGTTTTTGTTTTAGAGAGCCTAACAAAAACAAACAATCTGCAGAGAATGTCCAGCTAGTTCTAAGTCAGAGAAAAACAACACAAAAGTGTTACAAACAGCCTGATTTACCATGCACAATGGAATAATCCTGGATTACATATGTGGAGCTTGATTAGACTTAAAGAGAGCAGTTTGCTCTGCCTTCGCTATCAAATTACAGTGATGCCTCGTGCAACGAAAAACTCGCAAGACGAAAGCGTTTTGCGATTTTTTTTGGTGACTCGCAAGACAAATTTTTCTATGGCCGTGCTTCGCAAGACAATTTTTTTGCATATTTTTTTTACTTAAATTTCAATGCATTCCTATGGGAAACCGCGCTTCGCAAGACGAAATTTTCGCAATACGAAACGACTCGCGGAACGAATTATTTTCGTCTTGCGAGGCATCACTGTACATTTTTCCCAATTTGCTTTGCTCAGTTAAATATACAGACAGAATATATCCTTAGCAAAACTAATTCCATACTAACTCACAGCACATTATAATCCTAAGGGCAGAATCTTAACTGTCCATGGTTCATTGTGATGAATTGACCAAGTGCTGGGACACAAGCCAGGTGCATAATCAGGCACTAATTGACAATAGGGGCCTGGTCTCTTGTCAATCAGCCATGGTAGTTGTGTTTTGGGTTGTTTTGAGACCAAATGAGGTTTAAAAGGGTCTGCATTCCATTTATTATTATTTATTATTAAAAAAGAAAATTCAACATGCCTTTTTATGATTCAGCTACATAATTACTTAAATTAGCAATATTATATTTAAAAGACATAAGGTTGTATTCAACAGTGCCAGTCCATCAATGGACCAGCATCTGTAAACAAAATGGATTCCTCACAATACTGTCCCCACAAAATCCCAAACAGATTAGGGAATGCAGAGGGCTGCAGGGGGAAGACAGAAAGGAGTCATATTCAGTGAACTGAAGTCTGCGCTCACAATGCTGCATATCACCCATAAATATCCAAGTATAAATGAAAAAGATCTGAACTAATGTATGTATGAATACATTTACTAATGCATAATTTATATTATTCAAGAAATGACCCACATAAAAATATTTACTGTTGAACATTTTATTCAGAAGTGTCATGAACAGAAGGCAGAGAAACATGATTGTTACACATATTTACCCAGAATTAAATGAAACTTACTATCCACAGTTAAAAACATCTATTTTTCAGAGAGGTAACAATATAAGTCTGTTTCAGCAAGCAAAAAAACCCGTAAAATTATTGTGACACTGTTATGATTATAAATTTATTGTGGCGTGTGCTTCCATGGATTGCAATCCACTTCTTCTGAAGAAAGGGGTTTGAAATTTAAAAAACATGTCTATTGTTTATCACCATGGTTGCTTGTGATTCTTTATCTTACAACAGATATTTAGAAGATAGCTGCAATTTCAAGTCAGCTGACTATACCTAGCCACAACAGCCTTGGCTGTGTATTCAGAGAACTTCAAAACTCATAATATCCATTTTTACCCAATCTGACCCAGAACACTTTGAGGTCATTTCTTAAAAGCATGATACATTCATTATATGGCATGTTAAGAGTAATAAGGTATTGGATATTTAAAACATTAAACATTAAACCTGGACCCTCACGGCGCGGTGGTTAAACTGCTGTACTGCAGCCAAAACGGTGTTCACGACCCAGGGTTCTACGAGTATCCCAGGTAGCCGGCTCATGGTTGACTTAGCCTTCTATCCTTCCGAGGTCGGTAAAATGAGTACCCAGCTTGCTGGGGGGGAGGGGGCAATATGTAGCCTGCATAATTAACTTGTAAACCACCCAGAGAGTGCTTTAAGTACTATGAAACAGTATATAAGCAGCATGCTTTGCTTTTGCTTTTTAAAAAATCAATGCAGAAGCCATGCTGAAGCTGTAATTCATATATTTTAGGTATGGTATATATCACTAAAGAGAATAAAGTGGAGCCTCCAGTTCAAGTATCAAGCTTGATGTAAGAATTACCAAAATAATGCACAAGACATCCTTTGAACACTTAAGTTACAGGCATTACAGAGTACTAGGATCTTCATCATCATGATGGATTGGTAAACTGCTATATGAGTTTATTCCAAGGTGGATAAAAATTGTTTAAAATTAAAAAAAAATTAAATGGTCAAAATATCCAGTTTTTAAAATTGCTTTTAAAATCAAATCCACCCTGGTTTACTCTGACACATTATCATTTATGAAAAGTTGCCTTGTGACAACAAGCTGTTCTGCTATAAGATAGCAACAAGCAGCCATCCTAGCTGTTAAGCTGTTATTGCACATTTGATATTGCTCGTACCAAAATATGCTGGCATAGAAAAGAACGGCACCCACTCAGTTTCAAGCTAAAACCAGGTGTACACGAACATGCACCTTGCTTTGAATAAGAATCAAAGCCTAATATTCCTCTAAAACAAAGCATTAGCCTCTAGAAAGCCTAATATTCCTCCAAAACAAGACATGCTCTCCTCGAGCTGCCAAAGCTGCATATTTTTGTCCTTCACCTTCCAGACCCTTGGCTCCTCAAATACAGATATATTCTTTCTTGAGACGTAACTCTCAGTCCAGACCTATTTTAGACACTAGAAATCTGAAATGTTTCCAAACTTGTGTTAGGCAACTATTACAACAAATTTTAGGAAAGCTTAAGCCTTCCAAATAACTGTGGTCACATTAGTCAAGTATTCAAGCTTCATAACCATAAACTAGTGAAGTAACTATAATGACATTACTTTCCTTTACTATAGAACAACAATGCAAAATGTTAACATTAGGACAATTTTTGTGTACATTTGTCTTTAACTGTATAAACATTTCCTACTAAACAAGCAAGGTTTCATGCTAGGACAACATAATAGGAGTAGGATTATTGTAATAACATGTGTTGTGCTAACCCACATCATACCCAGCCACAAAGCAGGCTAGTAAATGCTATTGTGGCATATAGACCAGATATCAATGCCTTTCTCACTAGAAAGGTAAAGGTTCCCCTTGACATTTAGTCCAGTCATGTCCGACTCTAGGGGGCGGTGCTCATCCCCGTTTCCAAGCCGTAGAGCCAGCGTTTGTCCGTAGACAGTTTCCGTGGTCACGTGGCCAGCGCGACTAGACACGGAACACTGTTACCTTCCCACCGTGGTGGTACCTATTTATCTACTTGCATTTGCATGCTTTCGAACGGCTAGGTTGGCAGGAGCTGGGACAAGCGATGGGAGCTCACTCCGTCGCGTGGATTCGATCTTACAACTGCTGGTCCTCCGACCTTGCAGCACAAAGGCTTCTGCGGTTTAACCTGCAGCGCCACCACGTCCCTTTTTCTCACTAGAAAAGCAAAACATAAAAGGCCAACTACTTCAACCCTGGACTGTAGGCCACCAATTTTCTCAGCTTTATATTTAGGTTTCCCACTCTTTCAAAGGAGTCAAAATATGCTATCTCAGAACATCTCATCTCCATAAGAGCCTGTGTCAGAAAATATACTTAAATGTTAAAGCCAATTACACCCACTTCTATTTACTGGATTCAGGTGTGACAGAAGTTTGCAAGACTGGAATCTGTAAAGGGGTGGATGAAAGCTAAAAAAATGAAATTGAAACATGACAAAATTATTGTTTTGAGTAGATAGTTCACTTATTAATAGAAATGGTGTTGAACCATTTGTGATCTCCGTAATGGAATATGTTCATTTTCCACTCCTCCCAATAAAGGACCAAATTCACAGTTTGTTCCTACTTCCAATTTTGTCAATGAAACCCGAATAACATATGTGGCCAAGATATGCCTTCCATCAGCTTAGGTTAGCCCGCTAGCCTCAAGTTTTGAACAAGTCTAGCTTGGGCAGTTAGTTATCCACAATAAAGGTGTGCAATGCTGTAATGTACTGTAAATGAACCTGTAAGTGGAACTGTGTCTCCCCACCCCCATAAGCCAAAAAGAAACCCCATGTTTCAAGCAGTCAATGTGAGTGTGTGTGTTGGGGGGCAATCACAGAGTAATTGGCAACCTTTTGGTCTTAACAGCAGGAGTATAAAATTCTAACCAGACCACAA
This sequence comes from Intellagama lesueurii, assembly GCA_037013535.1. Lineage (NCBI taxonomy): Eukaryota > Metazoa > Chordata > Lepidosauria > Squamata > Agamidae > Intellagama > Intellagama lesueurii. The sequence goes on from JBAJHW010000003.1 coordinate 99,714,920, forward strand.
AGCTGTTTAAGACATCAGCCTCAAGAGGAATTATTCACACATACATATACCATCATTTTCTGGGTTTTTGTCTATAACTTTTCTGCACTATCCATGGAGTTGTGCTAAGCCTGAAGAAGTGGGATTTTATCCACAAAAGCTTGCAATTTGTTTAAGTTTTAGTGGTGCTATAAAAGATATCACCCACTCTTACATTTGTTTTTGAAACATGTTTGGAAACTTTGGAAAAAGTTCAAAACACACTGGGAGCATATTTCACTAATATAGGAAGGTCTTTCCCAGATTCTCATGTTTCCAAGCTCACTTTAATTCCACATTACACACACACACAGCATATATTTTACTTGCAGTTTACTGGTTTTGTATAGCATCGTCCTAGAAATTTTCTTAAAGAACAATAAATAAGCTTTTAAAATAAATAAACAAACACACATTTTAAGGTGACCACCCTGACCTGAAAGCTAGATAGAACAATCAACCTGGTAATGGATTTGCAAGTTTCTAACATAATTAATGTTTCTAGTCTTAAAGGTGCCACGAGATTATTTTTTGGAAAGACCAGCATGGCTCTTTCTTTGACCACCGCCTCAAAGTATCCATGTGTTGTTGTTATGTGCTGGAACGTCACCTCTCAAGCCACCCTGCTCAGCTCTTTGTAGACTCAAGTGTACGGGTTTCTTAAGGGAGTCAGTACATCTCATATTTGGTCTTCCTCTTTTCCTGCTGCTCTCCACCTTTCCCAACATTACTGTACTGTCTTTTCCAGAGAACCCCGCCTTCTCAGGATGTGCCCAAAGTAGGGCAGCCTCAATTTCAGCATTTTTGTCTCCAGAACTAGATCAGGCTTGATTCAATCAAATGAAGCCTGAAATTATCCATGCTTAATACTAAATTAGCCCCAATGACTTTAGCTGGATTCACTCGCAAACGAGTGTACCCCCCATTTTCCGCCTGAAGGGAACAACCATGTCCTCCATCACGGAGCTCCTCCCAAGACAGGGCTACTAAGGCACGCAAAGCGCTCTAGGTAATAATTACCAATGTGACTGAAAACGAATTATCAGGTATGTACGGTTCGAGAGTACGACCCAGAAATCCTATCGGGGATTTAGAAATGTACAAGCCTCTGTGCCTCCTCAGAAGTAAGGCCCAAGGCGGTCAAGAGAAATGGATATCGCGTTGCAGCCTTGGTTTGCCTGACAGAGACCGGGACAAAAACCCGGAATTCTTTGCAACGCGGGGCCCCAGCAAGCCTTGCACACACACTCCCATGAAAATATTTCCCCAGAGGCAACTGGCCGGAAAAACAAAGGCGAAGGAAACACGCGCTCCGTGGACGGAAAGGAGGAAGGGGCACAACCGGCGTTCCCATGGCGCCGAAAACAGGCGCGGCGCGGCGGAGGGAGAGACGGAGGGAAAGGCCCTCCATCCCAGGAACCAGCCTCGCACGTCCCTCCTCATACCCGGTCTTTCTTCCATTGTTAATGGACTGTGCGGCTCCGTCAGGGTGGGGGGGTAGGACTCGAACCGCAGGAGAAATGCTTAAATACGTACCCAGCACAGAAACGACAACTTCTCTAGCAAGCGCCCCTCGTCGAGCGCTTCCCGACAATGGCGGCCGCTGGCACAAGAACGACGGGCCGGCCGAGGAGGGGGAGGAGAACGTTGGCGGGCGACAAAGGGAGGGGGCTCGCGCGCCCCGAGGACTGCCGTTGGGCTGCTTGTGTGGACCCGCCCCCGGCTCGCGGCGCCCAACGACTGCTCGGGAACGACCCCCTCCGTTCACTTTGGCGCAGGCGCTTGACGGGGCGGTGTCTGTGGGTGGCGTTGTGGGAAAGGAGGAGGAGGGAGGAGCGCACGACGCGCTCCTCCTCCTCTGGCCAGGAGGCGGTGGCGGCAACAGAGGGCCTGGTTGTTGAGGCGAGGGGGAGAGAAAGAAGCGGGGTTTGGCCATGTGGCTCGCTGAAAGGCGGCAGCCGTGGTTTAGTGGAGCTCACCTACACAGTATTTTGCTATTACTTACGTATATGCCCCGCATTGTGTCTCCAATGAGCTCAGGGCAGTAACCATGGCTCTCCTGCCCCTCAGCTTGTCTTCCCAAGGACCCTGCGAGGTCGATCTGACTTGCAGCCCAAGGTTAGACCATGAACTGTCAAAGTCTAGCAGGGATTTGATCCTGAGTTTCCCAAGGCTAATAGATAACTAGAACACCTCACTGGGTTCTTATACACTTGATTTGAGGAGTGGGGAGAGACTCCAGTACTTAAGAACATAAGAAGAGCCCTGCTGGATCAGGCCAAGGGCCCATCTAGTCCAGCTTCCTGTATCTCAGAGTGGCCCCACCAGATGCCTCTGGGAGCACACGAGACAACCTAGATACCTGTCTCCTGATACCCCTCCCCTGCATCTGGCATTTGGAGGTACCTTCCTTCTAAGCCTGGAGATTATACATCCCCATCATGGCTTGTAACCTGCGATGGGACTTTGCCTCCAGAAATCTGTCCAATGCCCTTTGAAAGGCATCTAGGCCAGATGCCATCACCACATCCTGTGGCAAGGAGTTCCACAAACTAACAACACGCTGGGTAAAGAAATTTTTTCTTTTGTCTGTTCTCACTCTCCCAACACTCAATTGGAGTGGATGTCCCCTGGTTCTAGTATTGTGTGAAAGGGAAAAGAGCTTCCCTCTATCCACGTTATCCATCCCCTGCATAATTTTATACATCTCAATCATGTCCCCCCTCAGGTGCCTTTTCTCTAGACTAAAGAGCCCCAAACGCTGTAGCCTTTCCTCATGAGGGAGGTGCCCCATCCCAGTCATCATTTTAGTCGCTCTCTTCTGCACCTTTTCCAGTTCTGCTAGGTCTTTTTTCAGGTGTGGCAACCAGAAGTGTTCGCAATACTCCAGGTGTGGCCTTACCAGCATTTTGTACAATGGCATTGTAATGTTGGCTGTTTTATTTTCAATCCCCTTTTTAATGATACCTAGGATGGAATTGGCCTTCTTCACTGCCGCCGCACACTGGGTTGACACTTTCATCAAACTGTTCACCAGCACACCGAGCTCTCTTTCTTGATCCGTCACGGACAGCTCAGAACCTATTAACTGATAACTAAAGTTTTGATTTTTCACCCCAATGTGCATTACTTTACATTTTCCTATATTGAAACACATTTGCCATTTTGCCGCCGACTCTCCCAGTTTGGAGAGATCCGTCTGGAGCTCTTCATAATCCCTTCTGGTCTTCACCGCCCGGAAAAGTTTTATGTCATCTGCAAACGTGGCCACCTCACTGCTTATCCATGTCTCCAGGTCATTTATAAACAGGTTGAAAAGCACCAGTCCCAGGACAGATCCCTGGGGCACACCGCTCTTCACCTCTCTCCGTTGTGAAAATTGCCCATTGACACCTACTCTCTGTTTCCTGGTTCTCAACCAATTCTCAGTCCATAAGAGGACCTGCCCTCTTATCCCCTGACTGTGGAGTTTTCTCAGCAGCCTTTGGTGAGGGACCGTGTCAAACGCCTTCTGAAAATCCAGATAGACAATATCCACTGGTTCACCCGCATCCACATGCCTGTTGACCTTTTAAAATAATTCTAAAAGGTTTGTGAGGCAAGACTTACCCTTACAAAAGCCATGCTGATTTTCCCTCAGCAAGGCTTGTTCTTCTATGTGTTTAAGATTTTATCTTGGATAAGGCTTTCCACCATCTTCCCAGATGTTAGGCTAAGCGGTCTGTAGTTTCCCAGGTCCCCCCTCCTTCCTTTCTTAAAGATTGGTGTGACATGTGCTATCCTCCAGTCCTCTGGCACTGTGTTCATTTTAAAGGACAAGTTGTATATTTTAGTTAAGAGATCAGCAACTTCATTTCTTAGTTCCTTAATAACCCTTGGTTGGATGCCCTCTGGGCCTGGTGACTTATTGATCTTCAATTTATCAATTAGGTCTAAAACCTGTATCTGATTTAATTCATTAGTCAGGAGGGGCCGTCCGGGCAGCGGAATCTGCCCAAAGTCTTCTGTCGTGAAGACAGATGCAAAGAACTCATTTAATTTCTTTATAATCTCCAAGTCCCCCTTTACCTCCCCTTTACCTCCCTCACCATCCAGAGGGCCAACCACTTCTCTGGCAGGTTTCCTGCTTCTAACATATTTAAAGAAGCTTTTATTATTCCCCTTTATATTGCTGGCCATACGTTCCTCAAAGTCCTTCTTTGCCTTCCGTATCATGTTCTTACATTTCTTTTGCTAGAGTTTGTGTTCCTTTTTATTTTCCTAGTTTGGGAAATATTTCCATTTATGGAAGGACCCCTCCTTGCCCTTCAAAACCTCTCAAACTCCACTCGTTAACTATGCCGGCACCCTCTTGGACTTAGTTGAGCCCTTCTTTCTTTGCAGTAAACACTTCTGCTGGGCCTCTAGTACTGTTGTTTTAAACAGACTCCATGCACTCTGGAGAGACTGGATTCTTTTTACCTTCCCTTTCAACTTCTTTCTAACTAGTTTCCTCATCTGAGGGAAGTCCGCCCTTCGGAAATCAAGGGTTTTTGTGTCAGATTTGCTTGACACTCTCCCCCCAAAATGCATGATGAAAGAGATTGCAGCATGGTGACTATTCCCTAGCAGCTCAGTGACATTCAGGTCTCTAACCAGGTCCTGAGTACCACAGAATATTAAGTCCAGAGTCACCCAACCTCTGGTGGGCTCTGTGACAAGTTGCTCCAAGACACAGTCATTTAGCACAGTGGTTCTTAACCTTTTTGAGCCATTGAGGAAGTTATCATCACCCCCCTCCTGGCGGCGGCAGGGTGGCTGCGGGAGGGGACGGCAGTGCGGCAGTACTAAAAATCCAATCAAAACAGTAATGAATAGCAAGCTATCTAAAAATCACACACGGGTAGCTGGTTTACTGAGGGAAGTCTTGCCTGAAGAGAAAGGTCTTTGCCTAGTCACGGAAGGAGAGCAATGAATGGGGCCAGCCTGGCCTCCAGTGGCAGGGAGTTCCAGAGGCTGGGATGCAGTTTATAATGTTTTCAGATAGAAATAAAGGAAGGGACACCTTGATGCCACTCAGTCCTCATACAAAGGGAGTCTAGGGAAGTAGTGACCCTTTCCGCAAACTTTAATATTGAAGGAAAGGGGAATTCCTTGCAGGAGGACGAACGGGGGGGGGGGGGGCTGGCTGTTGCTTGAAGGCGGCAGGAGGAGGACGATGAGAAATGGGGTGAGGAAAAGGGCCCCTGCTTGCTGACATGGGCAGGAAGAGGAGCTGATCCATGCAATCCGTGGGATCCAGAATGGGGGAGTTGTAGACGGGAAGCTTCCCAAGAGGAAGCTTCTTCATGGGGTGGGGGCAGTGTGGCCTAAAAGTGGGACTGGCCCCGATTTCTGGGCTTCGGGTTTCTCCCCTTGAGCTGGGAAGGCTACTCATTTTCCCAGGAGAGCCATGGGGGCATTGGGAAGGGGAGGGGGCAGAAGTCCAGGGGAAAGCCCGGCACGGAGCAAGAAGAGCCGAAGAACGCAGTGCATGTGAGCGCATGCACACCACTGTTGCAGAACTGAGGTGGGATCTCTTCCTGGCCAACTGTACTGTGTCTCAGGGGGTGGGTGGGAGAGATGAAGACCCTTCTCCCTGGTTTTTCAGGGTCCCACGATTTCCTCACCAAAGAGCGGTAGATGAAGCAGCATTTGGGGACTCCGATGGGAAGCGGGAGGAGGAGTGAGAAAGGATCTGCAAGTCATGCAAGCTTCCACTAAACTTTTTTATGAGCAGAGGGTCTCTCCTGGGTCCTCCACTGGTGTCAAAGACCAGTTCTTTTTTTCTTTTTGCTGGAGAGACAGGATGGTGCCAGATGGCAGTGAGGGTTTGGAAGGAAAGCTCTCTCCCCCCCCCCCGGCGGTGGAGGCGGCGGGAGGAGGGGGGCGGTGGGGGGGAGGGGGCAGGGGCGCGGCGGTGGGAAGGGGCGGCGGGAAGGGGTGGGGGGGGCGGTGGCGGGAGGGGGCGGCGGCGGGAGGGGGGCGGTGGCGGGAGGGGGGCGGCGGCGGGGCAGCAGTGGGAGCTAGAGGGAGACAGCGAGAAAGGGACTGGGAGCGCACAGACGCGCACACACGGCAAAGCCAGCCTCAGTGCGCATCAAACGCCCAAAGAGGAAAGAACCAACCAACGAAAGAGGCAGCTCGCCAGCTGGCGGCGGCTCGCTCCATCGCCCCCTACTGCCCCCTTCTGTTCCTTCGTCCCCACGTCGCCCCTCTTCATTCCACCGCCCCCCTGAAAAACGAAATCGCCCCCTGGGGGGCGATATCGCCAAGGTTAAGAACCACTGATTTAGCATGTCAAGAAACCCAGTCTCTCTTTCTTGACCCAAGTTGATGTGGGAGTAATTGAAGTCCTCCATGATTACAATCCTGTCCCTCTTGGACACCTCCCTGATTTGTCTCCTCATTTCAAGGTCCCCCTCAAGTTTTTGATCTGGAGGACAATAGCACCCCCCCACACACACACACTATCACATCGCTCCTTGGGCCTGGTAGTTTAACCCACAGTGATTCTATGATGGAGTCAGACCCACCGTCCATCTCCATTCTGCTGGATTCCACCCCTTCTTTGACATAGATGGCCACCCCACCCCCAACAAGCCCCTCCTATAGAGCTTATTGCCTGGGATTGCGGTATCCCACTGGTTCTCCGAATTCCACTAGGTTTCCATTATGACCACTATATTAATGTTATCCCTAGCCACCAAATGTTTCAGCTCTCCCATCTTTGCTCAGATGCTTCGGGCATTTGCATAGAAGCACCTTTGTATGGGGTCCCCCGAGAAGGGCTGCTTGTTTGTTTCTTTTTTTCCACAGCTTCGCCTTCCAGTGGACCAACTATCACATCCCATCATGCTCTCAGTCCTAATTCCTACACTGCCATCACTTTGTGGTTCTCTACCCTCTCCACCCTCATTCCAGACGGATGAGGAGTCCTGAACCGGATGCTGCTCAGCTCCTGTCAGCTTTCCCCCAGCATTCAGTTTAAAAGCTGCTCTGCCACCTTTTTAATGTTACACACCAGCAGTCTGGTTCCGTGTTTGTCCCTCTGGTACAGGCCCGGCTTGTCCCAAAATATTCCCCAGTGCCTAATGAATCTAAACCCCTCCCCCTGACACCACCATCTCATCCATGCATGGAACAGGTAGCACTTCCAAGAACGCTACTAGAGATGGGGACGAATATAAAAACGGACCTTTTTTTTTGACAAATATAGCCAATTCGTCAAATATTCGTTGATCCGTATTCGTTAAAATATAAGTCTTGACGAATATGGCTCGACAAATATTTTCCCCGGTTTTATTTGTCGATCCGTCAATCCGTTAATATTCGTCTATATTCGTTACCCTTTTGGGGGCCTCTCTGAGCTTGCTGTTGCCAATTAGAAGCTCTGGCGAATCAGGACAGAGATCGTGGATTGGCATGTCCGGCAGCCAATAGTGCTGCTGAAAGGTGCCGAGAGGCTTCATATAAGCTTTTCCCCTCCAGCCTTTCCTCACTTCTGTTCATTCTCTCCAGAATGAGAACAATTGTTGGCTTGCTGGTGCTCTAGTGGTTTCACTTTTGCGGCAGCAAAGCAAACTCTTATATTTTTCTTTTTCATTTATATCATTCATCATCATCATCATCATCAACTTTACTGGGAATTTGGGAAGGGATTTCAGGTAGCTTAGGCTACTTCTTCGGAAGGGCTTAGTTTTTCAAACCTTTTTTTTTTCCTGGAGGCTTGTGTGTCTGACTCTCGACTCGTTTTCAGGCACAGTGGGTGGGGGGGGGGGGAATTTGGTATGTCATTGTGTGTGACTGTGGAATCCCTTTTCCTTTATATTCAGTTTTCAAAAGTTTGTTTTAGGGTTGTGTCTCTCAGGCACAGTGGGTGGGTGGGGGAATTTGGTTTGTGGCTGGATCCTTCCTTTTTCCTTTCCCCTAAAACTAAATTGGTTGTGTGTGTGCTTGTTTAGCTGGCAGGACTATATTATTCATTTTTCAAAAGTTTATTTTAGGAGGTTTACACACACACTCTGATCCTCTATTAGTTTCCTTCCCCAATCTCCATTGCTTATTTATTATTTGTTTAGTTGGTTTGGTAGACAGGCAGTAGAAAATGAAGGGATTTCTTCATGGGCAATCTAAGGGGAAGAAGGCTGTGAAGCTACGTAGGCTAGGCAGTGGCACCACCACTACCGTTCACCACGTTCACCACCACAACCACTGTTCCTCCTCCGGTGGCCTTGCAGGCAGGCATGGAAGCACAGCTTCCAGAGGTGCCAAGAGAACTGCCGCTCCTCTTCCTAGAGGACTCTGAGGAGTTACTGGTTTCTGAAGATCCCCAGTCCAATTTGGAACTAGTAACGGCAGGGCAGGCTTCACAGCCCCCCCACCGCTGTCCCCAGAGTCATCCGTTCCCTCCTCCCAGACCAGCAGCACCCCTGGGACACAGAGTTCTTCCCAGGCCAGCAGTCAGGGGCAGGCAGTGGGTCCTCGTTTGGGCAAACATGGCAGAGGGGCCATGTGGGCTCATTTCACAGTGCTCAGCGATGACCCATGGCTGGCACACTGCAATGCCTGCCTTGTGGTGGTCCAGAGGAGGTCAGATCCCAGGCATCTGTCCTCCACTGCCCTCCGCCAACATCTGGAGAGGCACCACCCAAGGCTCATGTCCGGGGAAGGCACTTCGTCAGCGCCATCTGGGGGGGAAGAGAGCAGCTCCGGGGGAGATGTGGGGAGGCAGAAGGAGGTGACTCCTTCCAAAAGGGCAGCCACAGGGGTTTCTGGGGCTGGGAGCATAAGGCAGGTCACGCTCCACGAAGTGGCACCCGTTGGGTCCGCCATGACCCTCAGCCGGCGGTCAAAGGGCAAGGCCCAGCAGGCGGCCACTCATCTCGTCGCCGAGACAATTGCCCTGCTCGGACTTCCACTGTCCACTGTGGAAGCCCCAGCCTTCCGCCAGTTGCTGCATTTTTTTGCTCCCTGGTACGACCTCCCCTCACGGAGAACTCTCAGTTCTAGAGTGCTGCCCTCGCTCTATGACTCTGTGAGCATTTTTCACGGCTGTCTGTGACCATTTTTCACGGCTACAGGGGTGCAAAGTGCACTTCACAGCGGACCTGTGGAGCGGAGGTCAACATGGCTACCTCTCGCTCACAGCCCACTGGTGGCAGCCAGAGGACTTGAGTAGTGGCAGGGCATCGGCGACAGGGCCGCAGGGGGAGGCCCTTGCCCTGCCCCCAGGCTACAGGTCCATTCTACTGCAGGCACGGCACATGGAAGCTCAGGTGACGGGGAGGAACATCGCCTATGAGTTCCTGTCCGCGCTGCAGGAGTGGGCACTACGGGGGAGGTCACCCGTGGCCACATGGTGCTGGGCGGAACATGTTGGTGGCATTGAACGCGGCGGGCTTTGAGGGCATCGTATGCATGGCGCACAAATTACACCTTGTGGTGCGCGATGTCCTCGGCCTGGGCAGCCACGTCAAGCCCGAGTGGGACGCAGGCACCCCGGAGACGCGGGCACTCCTGGAGCAATGCCGCCAACTGGTGGGCCACTTCTCCCGCAGCCTGAAAGCTGCCCGCCGGCTGCGTGAGAGGCAGGAGGAGTTGGGTCAGGAGACCCACGTTCTCCTGACAGACCTGCCCACCAGGTGGAACTCCATCTACACCATGGTGTCCTGCCTGGTGGAGCAGAAGGCCATTTTGGAGGACATCATGTCCTCCATGCCCATTCTGCCTGGGGGGAGAGAGGTGGGCATCAGTGCCACGGATTGGCTGGCCCTCTCCCAGATGGTGGAGGTGCTCAAGCCCTTCCTGGAAACCACGGACATCTTGTGTGGTTATATGGCAAGCCTGGGGCAGGTCATCCCCCTGATTCATGCCCTTGATTGGTCCCTGAAGGCTGCTGTGGCACCAGGATCCTCCCTCCTTCCACGGACCAGAGCTTTGGTTAAGAGGTTGCAGGCAGGTGTGCAGAAGCGACTTCATCCTGTCTGCAGCGACAGAGCTTACCGCATGGCCTGCCTGTGTGATCCTCGAATCAAGGGGGGCTTGGCAGCACGCACCTCAGACCTCGAGGAGTGGAGAACGGAGCTCTCCACTGAGGTCCGCAGGGCGTTGGGGGCACAATGCTTGTGTGGGGGGATGGGAACGTCAGGCCACGAAGGGCAGGGTGGTTTGCCTGAGCCACAGGGAAGGACTTCACCTGGTGAAGGCTCCATTCACCACCATTACTGGAGCTCTGTGGTGACCTGGGCAGTTGCCCCAGAGGAAAGACAGCCGGCTGAGGAGGATTCGGCAGAGATAATGGTGCGGGAATGTCTGGCTGAGCCCCCTCAGCCCCACCAGTCCGATCCCCTCCATTACTGGGCTAGAAAACTAGTCATATGGCCGGAGTTGTCCAATGTGGCCATGGACCTCCTTTCCATCCCTCCCACCAGCGTCCAGAGCGAGCGCGTGTTTTCCCATCTCGGAGACATACTCTGACCACGCCGCTCGCGTTTGGATCCCATTACTGTGGAGAGACTGTCGTTCATCAAGGTGAACTTTCCCTTGTTGGGCTTCCCCTCACTGAACCCAAAGAGGCAGGGTTCCAATGACAGTCTCTCCCTTAACACACCGCCTGCCTGCCTACGCCCGCCTCTCTGCCCGCCCGCCCCGCCTGCCCAACTGCCCACCCGCCAGTCCTCCTGAAAAAAAAAAAAAGACCTGCCTACTTGCCTGCCGGCCTGTAAACCTGCCCCTCAGTCAGAACTCCAGCTGCCGATTCCAGTCGCCTCCTCGGACCAAGTTCCAACCAAGTCGTACCTGCCTGCCTGCTGGGTCAAGTCGTTCCATTGGGCCAAGTTTCTTCCAACTCCTGCCCGCCTGCCTGCCTGCTGGGTCAAGTCGGCCCATCGGGCCAAGTTTGTTCCAACTTCTGCCTGCCTGCTGAGGTGTTGCCTATTCAACTACTGCTCGCTGGAAACTGCCTCAGATGCCTCCTGGGGGCAAACTCAACTTCACCGGCAAATGTGATGTTGCTGAAGACAAGAGTTTGCTGCCTTTTCTCTCAGTGCCCCAATGGGGCCCAAAAGCCCATGTTGCTGCTGCCAACTACCTCAGTGCCCGATGGGACCCAAAAGCCTATGTTGCTGCTGCCAACTTCCTTGGTGCCCGATGGGGCCCAAAAGCCCATGTTAGTAATACCTTCCCACCGAGGTGGTGCCTATTTATCTACTTGCAGTTACATGCTTTCGAATGGGTTCCGGCTCAGCGACCCAACTCGACCTGGCCGCACCCGGTGCCAAGATGGCCGGGTTCAGCCCCACCCAAACCTGACAAATGTGCTCCCTCCTCCTGACATGTGCTGTGTGTGACATGTCCCTCCCTATCAGCAGGACCAGTATCCACTGGTTCATTTATTCTGAAAAATCTCGGAAATGCATATTTATACGTATTTCATGATTCCAGCCTCCTTGAGCTTTATTCCAATTATTCCTGCCTGTTCATTCTGGCCTCCTAGCCTTCTCTACTGCCTCAGTACACTGGCAGAAGCTGGGTGAAAAGCAACGGGACATAGCTCACCCCGTTGCATGGATTCAAACTGCAGTTACTGATCTTCCGATCGACAAGCCCAGTGGCTCAGCGGTTTAACCCACAGTCTATGTTGCTGCTATGTGCAACCTGTGCGAGCGTCCCCATGCCAACATGGCTGGGCTCAGACCCCCCAACCTCACTGGGCATCCTGGTGGAAACATGGCCAGGGCTACCTTAAGGCCTGCTGTCAATTCCAGCCTCCTTGGGCCATGTTGGCCCCAAATCCTGCATCCCTCTCCAGCTGCCTTGGGCTTGCCTGCTGCTAATTCTGTGCCAAGAATTGGGCCAAAGGGCCTTCCAAATCGAGTCTGCTGCGCGAAGTGGTCTCATCGGGCCAAAGGCCTTCCAAATCGGGTCTGCTGGGCGAAGTAGCTTCATCGGGCCAAAAGGCCTTCCAAATCTGGTCTGCTGGGCGAAGTGGTCTCATCGGGCCAAAGGCCTTCCAAATCGGGTCTGCTGGGCGAAGTAGCTAACCCGCAGCGCCATGGTCTACTGTGCTTCCAACTTCCTCAGTGCCCGATGGGGCCAGAAACCCCTGCTTTCCTTCTGCGAACTACCTCTGTGCCCGATGGGGCAAAAAGTCAACGTAGCTGCTGCCAACTTCCTCATGTGGCCAGCATGACTAGACATGGAACGAGGTTAGTAGTACCTTCCCAATGAGGTGGTGCAATTCATCTGCTGTTGTTGTTGCTGCTGCTACCACTGTTGCCTCCTGGGGGAAAACTTAACTTCACAGCCTCACCCCCCCCCCCAAAGCTATCTGGGCATTCCCGTGTCAACATATGCCAACCCTAAAAACAACAACCAACCCTTTTCTCCATCAAAAACAAAACAAAACAAACAACACCTCCATGGCCACCTTTTACAAATAGTCGGGGGGCATCCAAGCGCCAACCAGGCCGGTCTCTGCCCCACCCAAAGCTGGTGGACTGTTCATTCCAGCTTCCTAGGCTTTTCTACTGCCTCAGTAGGTAGGCAGAACCTGGAACAACCTGGATCTTCTGCTCGAGAAGCCCAGCGGCCCCGCGGATTAACCGCCATTAGTAGCCCCTTGGACCCTATTCTCCTGCTGGTGATGATGCCACGAGAGCTTCCAGGCCATTTCTACTGCCTCAGTAGGTAGGCAGGACCTGGGACAACCTACGGGAGCTCAGCTCACCCTGTTGCATGGATTCGAACTGCTGATGATCAAGAAGCCCAGCGGCCCCGCAGATTAACCGCCGTTAGTAGCACCTTGGACCCAATTCTCCTGATGATGATGATTCCATGAGAGCCGGGCTCTGCCCCACAAAAAGGTATCAGCGGGGCATCCAAGCGCCAACCAGGCCTGTCTCAGCCCCACCCAAGCCTGTCTGGGCGTCCAAGCGCCAACCAGGCATGTCTCAGCCCCACCCAAGCCTGTCTGGGCGTCCAGGCGCCAACCAGACCTGTCTCAGCCCCACCCAAGCCTGTCTGGGGCGTCCAAGCACCAACCAGGCCTGTCTCAGCCCCACCCAAGACTGTCCGGGCGTCCCCGTGCCAACCCAGTGCTCCAAAGTCCACTCAGGCTTCATTCCAAATTCCTTGCAAACTGTTAATTCCAGCTTCCTAGCCTTTTCTACTGCCTCAGTAGGTAGGCAGACTGTTCAGCCTAGAAAATCAGTGCTTTTGCTGCTGCCAACTACCTCAGTGCCTGATGGGGCAACATACGCTACTTTGCTGCTGCCAACTACCTCAGTGCCCGATGGGGCAAGACACACTACTTTGCTGCTGCCATGTGCCTCAGTGCCCGATGGGGCAACACACGCCACTTTGCTGCTGCCAACTACCTCAGTGCCCGATGGGGCAAGACACGCTACTTTGCTGCTGCCATGTGCCTCAGTGCCCGAAAGGGCAACACACTGCACTTTGCTGCTGCCAACTACCTCAGTGCCCGATGGGGCAAGACACACTACTTTGCTGCTGCCAACTACCTCAGTGCCTAATGGGGCCAAAAAAGCCTGCTTTCCTGCTGCCTTTTGCCTCAGTGCCCGATGGGGCCAACCCCCCCTGCTTTGCTGCTGCCAACTTCCTCAGTGCCAGACGGGGCCAAAAAGTCTGCTTTGCTGCCAAATACCTCCTTGCCTCCAGTCCTCCTGAGGGCAAACTCTACTTCACTGGCAAATGTAATGTTGCTGATGCTGAGCTGAAGACAAACTGAATGCCTCATGCATGCCTCTTAGTGCCAAAGAGACCTCTCATTCTGCTGGGGCCAAATATAACTCCCTCAATGCCATGGGCTTCTGTGCCGTGTGGTATACTCTCCTGGGGGCCCCCAATTTGTGGGTGAATAACTCAGAGTTCTGATATCCAATCTTCACCAAAGTTGGCAGGCGTGTTGGGGAAAGACATAGGAAGCTCCGTTGTGATTCCGGATTCTCTAAGTACCTGGGGGGAGAGCTTTCCTGGGGGTGTCCTCTTTGTGACTATATAACTCGGGGGTCTGTTACTCAATGTTCACCGAACTTTCAGGAGTTGTAGAAACGCGTCTGAGGAAGCTTCCCTGCAAATTTGGTGTCTCTAGGTGGTCGGGGGCCAGTTTTATAGGCTTTTAAAGTGCAGATGAATTGACAAATTGACAAATCAATTCGTCGAAGAATATTCATATATTCGTACTAGTTGATTCGTTAACCTTGATGAATCATGAATCAAAACAAATTGCCATTTTTTTAATTTGTCCTCATCTCTACTTCAGACCATTTTTTGCACTCTCCTCTTTCACCCTCATTAAGAGGTTCTTTAATTCCTCCTCAATTTCTGCCATCAGAGTAGTATCATCTACATATCTGAGGTTGTTGATATTTCTTCCGGCAATCTTAATTCCGGCTTGGGATTCATCCAGTCCAGCCTTTCACATGATGTATTCCGCATATAAGTTAAATAAGCAGGGAGACAATATACAGCCTTGTCGTACTCCTTTCCCAATCTTGAACCAATCAGTTGTTCCATATCCAGTTCTAACTGTTGCTTCCTGTCCCACATATAGATTTCTCAGGAGATAGATAAGGTGGTCAGGCATTCCCATTTCTTTAAGGACTTGCCATAGTTTGCTGTGGTCCACACAGTCAAAGGCTTTTTCGTAGTCAATGAAGCAGAAGTAGATGTTTTTCTGGAACTCTCTGGCTTTCTCCATAACCCAGCGCATGTGAGCAATTTGGTCTCTAGTTCCTCTGCCCCTTCGAAATCCAGCTTGTACTTCTGGGAGTTCTCGGTCCACATACTGCTGAAGCCTGCCTTGGAGGATTTTGAGCATAGCCTTGCTAGCGTGTGAAATGAGTGCAATTGTACGGTGAAAGGGTTAGCTGAGGCAATTCTCCGGGAGACTGACCTCTTGCCTATTAATTCCAACTGACCTTTGGACTGGTCTGTTTTTAAACCTGTGTTTAGACCCTAAGCTGGCCCCCTCAAGTTTAAACTTACAGGCTTTAAAGTTTTAGAACTTTGGCAGAGTTTAAATCTAGTTTAAAGTTTAAATCTAGGTTTTAAGTTTCAGTCTAGTTTAAGGTTTAGGCAATAAAGTGATCTTCTCTCCTTTTATCCTGCTCCTGTTGTGCTAGGGCTCCTGCTCTTGAGGAGACTCTGGTCCTACTCAGTGTAGACCTGCTTAGACCTGTAATGCTCTGCAGGAACTGTAATGCTCTGCAGGAACAGCTTCCCGTCCACTTTCTGCCTTGCTCTCTTTCTAATGTTTCTTATATCCACCTGTCTTGAGCCCTGTGTCCTACTTGCTGTCCCTTTCAAACCCCTTCTCAGGTTAGTTTAAGCCCTGTCTTTAAGGAAATACTGCATGTAAAACTGAAGGTTACAGTAGATCAGAATAGACAATTAATACACTTACCTCCTTGTACAGCCTCTTTCTCCCTCCTTTTCCTCACACAGACATTCCTTTCTTTCCCCTTTAACTCGCACAGCTGCTAAACTCGCTGTGTCTTCTTACCCTGCACTTTGTTGCAGTGCCCAATTGTTTTAAAAATGTGTATACTTTTTGTTCTTAGCTCTAATATTTTGTCTTTTAATGATGTAAGATGCCTCTTTACTCATTGTACTTAGCTTTAAATATTATACTCATGTTTTCAGTTTCAGATATTGTCTTTCGATGTTGTAAGCCATCTTGAGTCCTTTTCAAGGAGAAAGGTGGAGTTAAAACATTTTAAATAAAACAAATATATTCATTTAAAGTCTATACTCAGACTTTCCGCTAAAAGTAGTGCTCAAGGTGGCTAATTGTTCTGAAATGAGGAAATCTCTGTTAAGGAAAGAAATGATCTTTGAGGGCAGGCATGTTAAAAGCATCCGGTGAAGTTATCCCCAGCCATGAATACAAGGGATGGCCTGTGAGGCCATGCGGGTACACAGAGCAAATTTAGGAAGATGGCATTTATTGATTGATTGATTTGATTTGATTTGTATACCACCTATCTAGCTACAAGGCCACTCTGGGCGGTTCACAACAAAATAAGACAATAATAACAATGTTAACTAATAACAACATCAGCATCACAATAATATAAAAGATAATAGACATACAGTAGTACCTCAGTTTACGAACGCCTCGGTTAACGTAATTTTCGGTTTACGAATGGAAATCCATTGAAAATAATGCCTCGGTTTACGATTTTTTCCCACAGTATGAAGCAAGTTTCCCCAGGATGCATTGTGCCTGGAGGTTTATAGCGCCGCACCCGTTCCTATGGCAAACCGCGTTTTGATTTACGAATTGTTCGCATTATGTAACGTCCTGGAGAACGCATTAAATTCGTAAACTGAGGTACGCCTGTATACTGATCATTAAAAATTAGAACTTAAAAAAATACAACACAAAAGACATTTAATAAAAGCATTCAAGATGGTGGGTTGTTAATTTAATAGCTGGAAGAAACTCTGGGTTCTGTAGATGGAATATTTTGGAAGGCCCGTCTAAAGAGCCATGTTTTTAAAAGTCTGTTAAAAAACCATCAGTGAAGGGGCCAAGTGAATGTCGGGTGGGAGTTGATTCCACAGATGTGCTGCAACTGCTGAGAAGGCCCGATTCCTGGTCTTTTCTTTCCAGACCTCTCTCAGGGTCAGGGTCCTCAAATGTCCAGCCTGGGCCATCTGAGTAGGGCAGGCAGATCTCACTGGAAGAAGGCGTTCTGCCAGGTATCGAGGTCCCAAATTGTTTAGGGCCTTATATGTTAACGTCATCACCTTGAAGCTGGCACGGAACACACAGATTAATTGCCATCAGTTATCGTGCTGCATAGTCACTATTCATTCAGGCTTCATAGAATTCCTGCATTTTGGGTTTCTCTGTCTCCACAGCTTAGCTTTTCTTCTTCATGTCATTTGCACACCTGGTGAGAATATTTCATGCAACTGGTGCAGCCTTTGAAATCTTATGCAGCAAAACAAACGGTTAGACTTTAAGGTATCACAAGACTCTTCAGTGTGTGTGCATTAAATTAGTGGCCAGATTTCTATTAGTCAGTTGCTCTGCCTCAAGGACAATGGCATTAATCCCAGTGGTGAATTGTCACAAGTTATAACAAGTTGCTGCTTGTACTTGACCGGTGTGCAATGAGGGATGCAAATAGTGATTTGTTAAGTAGGAGCAACTGACTGCTGCAGTTTACATAATTGCTATTTTGCTGGTGTAGCTAACTAATAGGATTCTGGCCTAAGGTTCTCAATTAGTGGAACATACAGCATTAGCGTTGTACAGGGTTTTCATAACAATTAGTAACAATTTACTTTCCATCAATCCCCATGTCCATTTGTAGATGTAATGTGCCATCTCCTATCAACCCGGCTTCCCATGGATTATCCATTGGTGACCTTTTAACAAGTTAGTAGTAATTTTGGAAGCAATATTTCTCCTGCCTGTCGATTTACTGTAAACAATAAACATAAGAATGACATTTATGTAAGCATACAGACATGGTGGGACTTCAATGGAGTAATTGTAGGAGGTAAAGTAGCAAATGATAAGAAACTCAAATGTTGTGTACCTAGAAGTTTTAAGGCTGATTTCTTGAAGTGTTGTGTTTGCTGACCTCTAGTGGTTGATAAATTAAAAACACAATAGAAAATGAGAGTTCTGTTGCACCTTACAGTCTAACCAAGTAAGGATGTTACCAGATGGTGATTTATCTCACATTTTGGACTGCTTTTGGCATACTCAGGTTCAATCTATTTTACAGTGACTACACAACATATAGGCAGTTGTCAACCAGCTTGACCCTTTTTCATGGTTAGCCACACTTTTTTAGATCACTGGCAAAGGGGTATTTTATTTAGTGGATAGGCTCACTCTCACACTACCCAACCAACAATAGACCCTGCCAGTGATTTTAAAAAAGGGATCAAGTTGGTTCACAATTGCCTGTATGTTGTGCAGTGACTGTAAAATAGATTGAAACTGACTGTGCCAATAGCAGTTCAAAACGTGACATAAATCACCATTTGGTCATACCCTTCCTCTGTGTGTGTGTGTGTGTGTGTGTGTGTGTGTGTGTGTGTGTGTGTGTGTGTGTGTGTGTGTGTGTGTGTAGGATCACTCTTCCCTTCTTGGATGCACACCTTAATGTGGTGAAGGAGTTTGTGTGTGTCAATAAAGCCGAGAACAATGCTGTCGGAAGGCCAGATTCCATTACGAGCTTGGACTCCTAGCAGGGTCACCCAGTTGTCACCCCCTTCAGGGCAGCTACTGGACAGCAACTGTAGCTGAAAGTGACACTGGCGGAGGAGGCAATGGTGTGACACTCAAGCTAAATTTTGTTAGTATCGCGCAGAAGGTGGCAATGGTAAATCCCTGCTGAGCTTTCCTTGCCATTAAAGACCTATGATGAGACAGTCCAAAATAAAGCAAGAGATAGTGCTGGAAGATGAGACTCTCAGGTTGGAAAGCATTAAATTGGCCACTGGGGATTGGCAAAAAAGAAGTATGAATAGCTCTGTTGCTAATGATGCAACTAGATTAAAGTCAAAAGGACGTCTAGTGGCTGACATGCACAGAAGTGAAAGGAAAGTCCAATGCTACACAACACATACAATTGGAACACCAAGTATTGCAATTTTAAACATTCAGTTTCTTGCTTTATGGTTTCTAGTTTACCTTGATTCATACTTTTCATGTTCCAATAGTAGGTCAGCATCAGACTTTCCTTTCACCTCTATGCACATTAGCACCAGATGCCCTTTGGGCTTTAACCTTGTTGTTGTTGTTTAGTCATTAAGTCGTGTCCGACTCTTCGTGACCCCATGGACCAGAGCACGCCAGGCCCTCCTGTCTTCCACTGCCTCCCGGAGTTGGGTCAAATTCATGTTGGTAGCTTCAGTGACACTGTCCAACCATCTCGTCCTCTGTCGTCCCCTTCTCCTCTCGCCTTCACATTTTCCCAACATCAGGGTCTTTTCCAGGGAGTTTTCTCTTCTCATGAGATGGCCAAAGTATTGGAGCCTCAGCTTCAGGATCTGTCCTTCCAGTGAGCACTCAGGGTTGATTTCTTTCAAAATGGATAGGTTTGTTCTCCTTGCAGTCCAGGGGACTCTCAAGAGTCTCCTCCAGCACCACAATTCAAAAGCATCAATTCTTTGGCGGTCAGCCTTCTTTATGGTCCAGCTCTCACTTCCATACATCGCTACTGGAAAAACCATAGCTTTGACTATGCGTACCTTTGTCGGCAAGGTGATGTCTCTGCTTTTTAAGATGCTGTCTAGGTTTGTCATCGCTTTCCTCCCAAGAAGCAGGTGTCTTTTAATTTCGTGGCTACTGGCACCATCTGCAGTGATCATGGAGCCCAAGAAAGTAAAATCTGTCACTGCCTCCATATCTTCCCCTTCTATTTGCCAGGAGGTGATGGGACCAGTGGCCATGATCTTAATTTTTTTGATGTTGAGCTTCAGACCATTTTTGGCGCTCTCCTCTTTCACCCTCATTAAGAGGTTCTTTAATTCCTCCTCCCTTTCTGCCATCAGAGTGGTATCATCTGCATATCTGAGGTTGTTGATATTTCTTCCGGCAATCTTAATTCCAGTTTGGGATTCATCCAGTCCTGCCTTTCGCATGATGTATTCTGCATATAAGTTAAATAAGCAGGGGGACAATATACAGCCTTGTCGTACTCCTTTCCCAATTTTGAACCAATCAGTTGTTCCATATCCAGTTCTAACTGTTGGGCTTTAATCTAGTTGCTTCATTAGTAATAAATAGTAAGAAAATAAGTAAGTGCTAGATAAAATCAAGTCTGAACTGTATTTAGAAGCAAAAATGTCTTTAACTGAGCTCATAATACTTTGGACATATAATGAGAAGACCAGACTCACTGGAAAAGATAGTAATGTTCGGAAAATTTGAATACAGCAGGAAGAGGAGACCAAATGAGAAATGGGCTGATTCAATAAAGAAAAGAAAAGCCTTGAATTTACAAGCCCCAAGCAACACTGTTAACAACAGAACCTTTTGGTCGTAAATTGGAAGTGACTTGACTGCATATAACAACTGGAGAAAGAAGAGATTAATGTATTTGTCAGAAGAGACGTGGTCTACTGCCTTTCTAAGTAACATAATGTTTGGCTGGTGAAAGCGGATATATAATAACAATATACTTAAGATACACGCACAGTCTACCATGTATAATTGATCAGATATTAAAAGGGCTATCTGAAATTGGACTGCTGTTGCTTGATTCTTCATATGACATGATGCATAAAAAAAGTGCAAATAAACACACTATAGTATATGACAAGAATGCTTATTGCTCCAAAGTGGAAGCAACAACAGAGAAGGCTCTCTTCTGAGTCACCACTAGAGATGGGGGTATTCATATATGAATACGAATATCCCCGCACAGGTGGTGTTAATGAGGGTCCAGCCCCATGGGGCTGGATGGTCCACTCACCAATCCTCCGCGGACGCGGACCGCACGATTCTACCAATGGATCTGCAGTGTGCAATCCACTTGCCACTCTTCGACCTTGCAGCGATGCTTGTCCTCCTGCCTCCTGCCAGGAGTGGTGAGTGGATCGCACGCTGCGGAGCTATTGGTAGAATTGCACCATCCGCGTCTGTGGCGAATCGGTGAGTGGACTGTCCGGCCCAATGGGGCTGGACCCTCGTTAACACCACCTGTGCAGGGATATTCGTATACGAATACCCCCATCTCTAGTCACCACCAAATGTACCTGTGAAGGTGGTGAGAGTGAGAGAAAGGCCTCTCCTGATTATCCTAGCTCTCAAGCAGGCTCATAAAATGAGATGCAGTCCTTGAGATTGCTTGGGCCTGAGCCGTTTAGGGCTTTATAGGTTAGAACCATCACTTTGAGTTCTGCCCAGAAACAGAACAGCAGCCAGTGGAGCTGCTGTAATGGGGGTTATGTGATCCCTATAGCCAGTCCCAGTCAGCAATTTGGCTGCTGCATTTTGGACTAGCTGAAGTTTCTGGCCAACTTTCCATTACATCCAGCCAGGATGTAACTAAGGCATATGTCACCCTGGCCACATAAGACCTCTCCTGGAATGGGCACATTTGGTGCATTAATACTGCCTGTTAATGTTGTCAGATGCCTCCTTATTCATTGCTTGAAGTTTTAAATATTGTCTTTTAATGATGTTAACCACCGTTGTATACTAATTGTTTTCAACTTTAAATATTGTTTTTCATTGTTGTGAGCTGCCTCGGGTTCTTTTCAAGGAGAAAGGTTGGGTAAAAACATTCTAAATAAATGAATAAATCAGTTCATATTATTCTGCAGATAAAATTTCACTAGATGGACTTCAGTGTTTCTATCAGTAGGTTTTCTGGGGTTTTTGGCAATTCAAGCTGCTGTTTTAAAAAAAATTGCTCACAGATTTAGGAGATTAGTATTACAAAGATATATGGCTTAAAATGACTATGTGAAATGAAATAATTAGAAGCATGATAAGGCCAAAGGATTCTATAGTTTAAAAGTTGTTTCATTCCCAAACATTGGTGCTGATATTTCTTTCTGTGTAATTCCTTTTTATATTTGGTACCATTATGAGCTCATAGTGCAGAGATGGCTAAGGGCCACCTTTACACAGGCTCAGTTAATCGTAGAATGTCTGACAGTGCTAGCAATGCAAGCGACATCCTTGATAGCTCTGGGATTGGTTTGCGTACCTTGGTAATGGTAAAGGCATTGCAGATTTTTCAAAATTAAGTGCAAATTTTACATGGTATTACAAATTAGATATAGTTCACAGTTACTGTTAACATTCAAAAGAAGATCCAATTGAGATTAGTGTATTACTGGCCAATTATAGGAGATACAGGACATTCAAAAGAAAACAAATTGTAAATACTTAAATTTCTAAATTATCTAGGTTATTATGTCTTTGTACAATGACTAGTTAAGAATTTTCCTTCCATCTATGCTGCATGCAATTGTATGAACAAGGCCGATCCATTACATTTATTTGCAAGTCACTTCCCTTTATAACTGTGAATCATCTTAGGTATGCATATGATTTTACTCTCTGGATTATGCTTAATATGAAACAAAATACGTACAGGACTTGTTTATTGAAACTGTATGATAACTGGTTGCTTTTTTAAATATATCAATTCTGCATATTCTAATAGCCATTGTACTACTGTGAAAAAATGTTAGTAAAACAAACATTTCCTATAGTAGCTGTATTATAGTCAGATGTTTTTAACCAATGTGGTTTCCCAGTATGGAAATTAACTAATTAGAACATCTTTCCTTGTTGATTTGTCTGCAAATGTTAAAAAGACGGGAAATTTGAGGGATAGATTGATTTTCACACGAGCTGGGTGACCCACTCCTCAGGTTGCTGCAGGTACCTTATCACACCTTTAACACCTAAAATCATAGGCATAATTAGAGAAAGCATTAAATTGCAAGAACAACCATACCCAAAATGACCTTCCAATTATTTTGGAGTTGTTTCTTTTATATTGTCTCAGCCAGAGCCTCCTTTGCTCCAAGCTGGTATCCCAGATGATTCAGGAGCTCTTTGAAATAGTTTCTCAGTCTAAATAAAACTCTGTGTTCCTAGTGGTAAAGCACAGCTTCATGTGATGTGGGTGTATTTTACTTCATTAGTAGTCTGAGTTCCTTATTCTTAGTTTCATACAAAACAAATAATGAGGGGAGATGGGTTTTTATTTAGGGACTATAGGTAATAGGCATGAAAGGAAAATGAGGTTCTTGGATATGAGTGATAAAGGTTAAAATAATAAGATCTAAATATATTTCTTCAGTATTTAAAGTTCAAAATAACTGTGTCAGAGACTCAATCTTTCTTATAAACACACTCTGCTAAAGACAGACTTCTCTTCATAAACTCTACCAGACTAGTGCTTTCAAACAGATTTCTAACTTCCTTCAGTTCTCTGTTCTAGTTTTTCTGATCTTTCTCCCTAATCAGTCATATCTCAACTAACTCTCACCAGACCAAACTTTCACAACATTCCAATCACGCTAACCAATCACCATGTAGCTACTCAACTGCCATCACTCCAGCATTCTGCCTGTGTCCATCCACGAAACAGGTACTCAGACCTGTCTACATAAACTTAATAGAAGCAGTTTTACAGAACTTTTAACACAAAGGTTCCAGCTGGACAGAATTGCCACAAGAATGACTTAAATTTACATTGTTAACATTATGATAAACTGAGTAGAAATTGTTACAGAGTTTTGAATTTCTGGTAAAATTCCTTTTTGCTACACAGCAGAAGTTCAGAGATCCACAAAGGAGAATAGCTACAAGTTCCCCAGAGGCCACCCCTTTTTTATTAACTGACACTTTGAGTCTCAATAATTCACTCTGAGACATTTGTAGGAGAAAGAATATTTTCCCCCTTACTTACTATTGCTTGAAACTACAGACATGTATGCTGCTTTCTTTACTGCACACATACTTGACAACTAACTAGATAGAAATCAGGAAAGGATTTCCCCAAGACAAGTGAAGATCCCACTTTATCTTTTAAATGCTGTCAATGAAAGAGACAGAAGTCTTTATTTCTGCAGCTAAGGCTTCAGTGGTATTTTCTTTCTGGAGAGGTGTGTGTGATTAATATTCCATTAAAAGCTGTCACTGGCATTTGCTAGTTTGATTTCCTCTGTGCAGCCTGCAATTTATAAATATACAGATAAATTGTTTTTTTTTTTTAAAAAACACAAATATTTTTCAAACTCTTTCCTTCCCCAAGGTGGTTCCTTCCAAAGGCTTTTGAATATAACTCCTATCATCCCTGACCACTATCTATGCTGGCTGGGACTGATGGGAGTTGTAGACCAAAACAGTTAGAGCAACTCAAGTTGGAGAAGGCTGCCCTAAAAATTCCTGTGCCTTAAGGAAGTAGAGGGCCTGAAACAGCCCACTGAAATCAGCATGGCCAAAACAAAGCCATGCACAAGACTGAGCAGTTCATGTTTTATTTATTTCATTTCCTTTGATGGATTAACCATGTAAACAGTGCACACCTGAACCCTCCCTTGCTAAAGAAACAGATCTGAGGAATGCAAACATTGGATGGCTGTGTATTTATGGAACAGCCAGAGTGGGCTAAGTTCAAGCTTCCTTCAGCGTGACCATAGAAACCATCATCTCTCCCTGATTTTAATTGCAGGCTGCAAGCAAGCAATCCCAAGCAAGTCACCATCAAAATGACCTCCCTGCTGCATGAAAAACTGTGTGAAGTTCACACTCAGGCACCTCCTCCTAGCAAAGACTTCCATCACTTGGCTGTCACAAAAAATGAGGTAAAAGGGGCTTAGATTGCTTGCTTTCTCTTGTCAAGAATAGTTACCAAGTATGTGATGAAAAAGAGAGAGAGGGAGACGTAGAGAAACAACACCTGCTGGATTTTTGTATCTATCAGAGGCACAGTATTAGTGTTAGGGGAAAAGTGAGATTCAGATACGAGAGTGTTCAGCAGTCCTGGGACCCACCTGAGAAATTTGCCCAGTGCATTGCTAGCACTGTATTTATAAACCTTCTGGAGAAAGGAAACAAACAACCCTATTAAAATCTGTTTCTCTTTCTCAGCGATAGAATTAATTTCGACATATATAATAGATTCTCAGTTTTCTGGGCAGTTGGTCCAACAAAGGAAATCATGCCCAACAATAACTTATCCTTCTAAAATCTGATCTTCTAGGTCATCTGGAAATCATGGAGAATTTCTTTTCGACCTAATCAAGAAAAGATTGCCCCAAGAGAAGTGAAGAAACTCCACAAAGATTTTTTGTTGGATGAACAATTACACAGCAAGTATTAGAAAAATAAAAAAATAGAGTGATGTAATGCATTTATAATTTTCAAAAGTTATAATTTTGTTTAGCTCTCCTATGTGTTAATGATCACACTGCCATAATTAGAGTGTGATCGTGTGTGTATTTATTCAAAAGTAAACCCACCTTGGTTCAATGGAATTTGCTTTGCATGGAAATAAGTAGCACAGTGTTTAAGAGGATTTATTTCGAAATAAATATTTGTTGGATTGCAGCCTGGTGATTAATATTTGAAATTCAGCTTTATAAAACTTCATGAGCAGAGGTGAGGTAAAACTTAGTGAAACGTACATGTAAAAGTAGCTAGGAATTGGCTCCATGTCTTCTTTTCAGAACTCACATCTACTAACTTCAACAGGATCTGTTCAACAATGCTGAAAAAGACAAGCTGAAATCTAGTAAAAACTGGCTGCAGAGAGAACAACACACAACTTGAGCCAGTGGAAAATTCATGGCTTAGTGGCAGAGTTCTCGCTTTGCATATAAAACTCAGCTTTAGCCCTGGATTCCCCAGCTGAAAGGCTTATGTAGAAGATGACAGGAAAAATCTCACCTGGAGATTTTGAAGAAATGCTGCCAGTAAGACAGAGTTGGTCTGTACAGACAAAGGCAGCTTGCTTATTCCTAGTATAAGTGAAATGACTATGAAGCTGATTTGTGAAACTTCTGGATGTTTTTGATGATAGCTCCCATAATTCTGTGACCTATCATGGTCATATTGTTTCAGATAGTAAATCCATTCCAATAACAGACAACATTAATCCCTTTGAGCATAGGAAAAAATCTCCTCGATCAAGAGAAACCAGTATGGATATTTCCATATCTACACACTAGGGACTGGGAGAACATTTCATGACAATAAATCATTCTGGGTGGTTTTTTGCACTTCATTTTAGAAATTTAGCACTGGTTCTGTGGGAAATATAAGAATAATGGTTGAATGCTACCATCAGTCAGTCAAACAATCACTGTCTAATTAGAGATGCTGTACAAACTGGATAGCAAAGATCACCATGGCTTTGTTCAAAATAGTAGTTTAAAAAATAGTCTTGTTAATCTATGCAAGCATAACCAGACAGAAACAAAAAATAAAGACTAGAAAACAAAAATGTTATGGCGCACTAAAGACTTATAGTTCAATGTGAGCTTTTGTGGATACATCCACTGAATATATATCTGAAGAACTAGATATATCCAGAAAGCTCACATTGAAATGTAGTAGATAACCTTTAAGGAGCCACATTTTTGTTTTCTAGTCATTTTTTTTCTGGATATGTTCAAGATGGCATCCTTTCCACTACTCCCAGTGGAAAACATAGGATAATAAGGTTACTGTTATGGTCGGAGGATATAGTTGTATCTATGTGGTCCACTATATAGCAAATATTCCAGAAGCATCAGGTAAGATCCAGAAAAACGTGAGCAGAGGATGGCTTCTTGGCAGGCTAGCACACTTAAGAGATTCAAAATAAATCAGAGTGACTGCCCAGGACTGTCAAAGGTACAGAAAAAAAATATTACATCTTGGAGTATGCTGATAAAATAGTGGTAACAACGGTGCAACGCTTTTAAGAAGAAACAAGTGAAAGTTGTTGTGAAAATGAAGTATAAAAAAGAAGTATGAGATGAGCACTAAATATCAAAGGTATAGGCACATCACGACGGCTGTCTCCCATCTCTCCATACATTATTGATGGGCCAGAGAGCATTTACAGATCCATGGAAAGAATGATATTGGAATCAAAACCAGATTTTCCATTGTGTTAAGGGCTTTAAAGAACCCGAGTGCTCCTTGTCAGAGCATATGGAACTGAGAGCTACACAATATAAATGCTATTCTACCTCAGGCTGGATGACATCATCCTTTTCAGAAGGCTGACAAAGGGATTTTGCTTATGGAGTCAGAAACTGAATAACATCAGGATTGGTATCTGTCTGCCTTTCTCTTTCCTGACAAAGAACACAGTGTTGTTAACTTCCCATATCACATCTCCTCTGCCCCCAATTTCCTCAGAAAAGAAATACAGTACAATAGAACGTATAGACAAGGAAAAAGAGAAAGTATCTAGTGAGTTCTGAAATTGGAAGCCTCAATTTACTAACATTCCTCCCTTCCTTCATTGATATACCGCCTTTCTCCCTATGTAAAGAACTCAAAGTGGTTTACAACATTTAAAAGACATATAGAACATAATCAATCAAGCATTAAAAAGGAATTAAACAAACAACAATTAAGATCTATAAAGTATGAATAAAATTTATATAAAATATTTTGTTGTTGTTGTTGTTGTTTAGTCGTTTAGTCGTGTCCGACTCTTTGTGACTCCATGGACCAGAGCACGCCAGGCCCTCCTGTCTTCCACTGCCTTCCGGAGTTTGGTCAAATTCATGTTGGTAGCTTCGATGACACTGTCCAACCATCTCGTCCTCTGTCGTCCCCTTCTCCTCTTGCCTTCACACTTTCCCAACATCAGGGTCTTTTCCAGGGAGTCTTCTCTTCTCATGAGATGCCCAAAGTATTGGAGCCTCAGCTTCAGGATCTGTCCTTCCAGTGAGCACTCAGGGTTGATTTCCTTTAGAATGGATAGGTTTGTTCTCCTTGCAGTCCAGGGGACTCTCAAGAGTCTCCTCCAGCACCACAATTCAAAAGCATCAATTCTTCGGCGGTCAGCCTTCTTTATGGTCCAGCTCTCACTTCCATACATCGCTACTGGAAAAACCATAGCTTTGACTATGCGGACCTTTGTCGGCAAGGTGATGTCACTGCTTTTTAAGATGCTGCTGTCTAGGTTTGTCATCGCTTTCCTCCCAAGAAGCAGGCGTCTTTTAATTTCGTGGCTGCTGTCACCATCTGCAGTGATCATGGAGCCCAAGAAGGTAAAATCTGTCACTGCTTCCATATCTTCCCCTTCTATTTGCCAGGAGGTGATGGGACCAGTGGCCATGATCTTCGTTTTTTTGATGTTGAGCTTCAGACCATTTTTTGCGCTCTCCTCTTTCACCCTCATTAAGAGGTTCTTTAATTCCTCCTCCCTTTCTGCCATCAGAGTGGTATCATCTGCATATCGGAGGTTGTTGATATTTCTTCCGGCAGTCTTAATTCCAGCTTGGGATTCCTCCAGTCCAGCCTTTCGCATGATGTATTCTGCATATAAGTTAAATAAGCAGGGAGATAATATACAGCCTTGTCGTACTCCTTTCCCAATTTTGAACCAATCAGTTGTTCCATATCCAGTTCTAACTGTTGCTTCGTGTCCCACATATAGATTTCTCAGGAGGTTTATAAGGTGGTCGGGCACTCCCATTTCTTTAAGAACTTGCCATAGTTTGCTGTGGTCCACACAGTCAAAGGCTTTTTCGTAGTCAATGAAGCAGAAGTAGATGTTTTTCTGGAACTCTCTGGCTTTCTCCATAATCCAGCACATGTTAGCAATTTGGTCTCTAGTTCCTCTGCCCCTTCGAAATCCAGCTTGTACTTCTGGGAGTTCTTGGTCCACATACTGCTGAAGCCTACCTTGTAGGATTTTGAGCATAACCTTGCTAGCGTGTGAAATGAGTGCAATTGTACGGTAGTTGGAGCATTCTTTGGCACTGCGCTTCTTTGGGATTGGGATGTAGACTGATCTTTTCCAATCCTCTGGCCATTGCTGAGTTTTCCGAACTTGCTGGCATATAATATTAGAATACTATGGCATAAAATATTAGAATACTATAATTGCTATCCACCATCCTATTTGCATGTCTTA
Organism: Intellagama lesueurii; assembly: GCA_037013535.1. Taxonomy (NCBI): domain Eukaryota; kingdom Metazoa; phylum Chordata; class Lepidosauria; order Squamata; family Agamidae; genus Intellagama; species Intellagama lesueurii. The sequence goes on from JBAJHW010000003.1 coordinate 99,743,560, forward strand.
TTTCTCAGGCACATGGAAGGCAATAATGATAACAATAAGAAATCTGCATTTCCCATAGTGTGTGATTTGACTCTTAGGACTATTATCTTAGGCAGAGAAGACCAGCTGAATCTGAGCTTTAGTGGATTAAGATTACCACACCCTGGGGAAATTAAGAGCGCTCATATATTTGATGGAAAAGGCAAAAATGAGGGGATGTGGACATGTCATTTGCTTGTGACAGTGACTTGTTGGTTCATAAGGGAATGCTGAAGTTGTGGCTCTTAGGATGTTGTTGGACTGGTGCCTCATCAACATCAGTCAGCATAGCCAATGGTGAAAAAATGGTGGGAGTTGCGGTTTAGCAACACCCGGTGGGCCACAAGTTGCTACATTATCCAGTTATTTCACATTTATTTCAGCACATTGTAAATGCAACTACATTAAAGTTTTGGTAGCATCCAAACACATTTTTCCTTTCAGTGATTAACTAGAACTATTTAATAAGTGGGTAGCCCAATATTAATGGGGCAAAGCTTCACTCCATGCATGGTGCACAGAGTGCTTTAAGGAACCCAACATAAGCAGCTCTGGGGGTGGTTAGCATTTTGATCTATGTGTTGCTGGACTTTTTGCAAGCTATTTCTACACAGTCCATATTCATTATTTATATCCTTACACCTTCCTTTTCTCTCTTAAGCAAATATCCATTGCAAGCGGTGCTTTCATGCAGTGCAAGTCTTAACGCTCATTGTAGTGAGTTGCCTACGATGCAATAAAAAGTAATTACATTCTGTATATTAGCAAGTCTAATTTCTTCCTGTAAAACACTTGACACTAACACAGTGCCGAGCAAGCAGTAAATTCACGGCATTGGGTTGTTTAATTCATTTCTGCCCTTTTTGTTTCTAAGAAATTCATTCATGCATGCTTGCATGCATTCATTCTGTAGAATCAGCTGTTTGCTCTGGTTGTTTACTTAATGAATAGTGCTAGACCACATAGTGTGATCGCTGTGAGAAATCCACTCATCATTCCAAACACCTTAGGTACACACAGCAAGGCTCGTGTCTTTCTGATAAATATGATAATTATACTGCAAGGCAAATTTATATATGTTTAGCAACTAAAATGCTTTCTGAGCACACAGGGTTGTTGTGTATGCATTGCACATATCAGTACAAAATGCTTCATACGTAAGTGGCCAAAGATAACAATGCACCTTTCATAGGGCATGTCTAGACAATTCCAAATTAGTATTCTGTAGAATAATTACCATGGCCCGTTGACCTTTACTTTGAGGTAAATCATCCATTCTTAGTGTGGTAACGTAGTTCACTGGCTTGGGTTTTTTTTTTGTTTTTTTTTAGAGTCCAGTTTTTGAGAGGAAGGGAAGCAGAAAAGAGCAAACTCTTCTGTGGGGAGTGACATGGCCAGTATTCAGTTGGTTCTCCTGCAGAGACTCTCACCATAATTTGTGGGAACATCAAGCAGTCTCTTCCCTCTCTGTTGTTGCAACCCTGTGCCCATTACACACCCCCTTGGAAAACTGGGCTTATTTTTCACATATAGAGCATGCATGCAGACAGGGGCATCTCTGCTACAGACACATTGTTTTCCGTATGTAGAAAGTGATGATTAAGAGGAGGAGAGAGTCTAGACTCTAGACCATCCTGTCTAAGAACGGTGAATGTATCCATGGAGGTAACTTGCAGCGCTTAGCCAACTTCCCTCTACCCAATGTGTGCCACCACCAAAGAACGCCCCCCCCCCCTTCACTAAGGTTGAAATTGCCATTTAACTTGTTAACAGGGACTCCTTCCTCTGGAATATCCCTTTTACCAAACCAGGCAATCAGCCAGTGTTTCCTTTCTACTGCTGTTTAAATACTGCCACAGATAAGTGCTGAATTTACACTGCCCTTAAATAATCATAGACAATCATACTGATGTTCATTTGAGTATCAAAATGTAAGTCTTCATTGTTGCAATAATTCCAGGCAACCTGAGCTTGTCATTCTTACAAACTTTATTTATTTATTTATTTATTTCTATGTTCAAAAATTCAAGAGTTATTGAAAACATGTAACTTTTTCAGAAGTCACGGGCATGTTTAACTGTGTAAAAGCCAGATGGGCGGTTTAAAAATCAAATCAAATAAATAAATATTCCTTAAAAAAACTTCCTTACAGCTATGAACAAATGTGTAAGTACAAATACTTACAAATGTGTAAGTACAAATACAAAAAATTGAAGTTAAGTTGTAGGAAGTTACTTAAGTCAGAAATAAAGGAGCAAAATATAGTCAAAAATATCAGAAAGAATGTTTTAAGTCCATTCTAAAAATGCAGGAGATTTTTAGCCTATAAAGGCAGAGAATACATCTCTTAAGTAATAAAATTATTAAAAAGTTAAAAAGCATTATTCTAAGTCTTGCTTAAAAAGCATGCAAAAATATCAAACTTGCTAATGGTAAAAATATATAAAATAAAAAGCATTACTTAGTCTCTACGCATGTTAAGAACACACACAGAAAATTATTAAATAAAGTTTCACCCAGCCTGTTAAAAAATCTGTGTAAAAAATTCCATTGTTGATTTTCTGGTGCCGCTGCCTCATGATATCAGCATTGTTGATATTCAGTTTGTGTCGCGTAATGTGAAGCCGTCTTGTTATGAATTAATGCCCCAATGCAGTTTTGCGTGTCCTACCTCCACATATTGATAACTCTTACCAATTGTTTTTAATGACTTTGGGTTTTCGACAGTAGGAGATTCTATATGTTCTAGTCCAATTTAAATCTCCATTTACTTCAATCCTGCTCAGTTTCATTAAGTTGACAAAGTTTGTTTACATAACCTTTGTTATTTTGACTATATTTTAAGCTTAGGAAACTGGTATCTTCCTTTCTCCTTGTCTAGGAATCTCCTATCTGACATTTTCCTCTCTATCAAAAACATTAAGTCTTAAAATCTACTGTGATTGGGTTCTTGCTTTATGTTAGGCAGTTCCTTTTCCTTCGGGAAGGTTACCACAAGAGACAGTAACACTGGTTAATGGTTTAATATCCTTTAACAGCATGGCATGAACAACAACTTCAGTGGGTCCAACGGGACCCGTAACCATAGATGTTTCAGTCCACATCTCTTATAACTCAGTTAAAGAGTCCTTTAACACGGGGACATTCTAAATCTCTCGCAATCAGTAGGTTTCTGTAGTGGCTGACTCCTCATGGTTCAAATAGTCCTGCAGCAGGGGTGTTGAACCCAGTCAACCTCGGGAGGTGTCAAGCCAATAGGGATCGGGTCTGGGCGTACCACCTTCTGGGCGTACCACCTCCAGGGACCTTTCCCTCTTGGGTAGATGTATATGGTCCATTCCAAAGGTTCCAGCTCCCCCAACTGTACCTCTATTCCCACGCTTTCTTTCCTCTTAGGGTTTCTCTTCCCTGCTTCTCCCTTTCCTTTCCAAGGGAAGGAAAATACTGAGGGCCCATCAGCACCTCTTGACAGTGACTTTTCCTGCTTTCTGTCTCCTGTCTCGGGACCTTCCCACTCCTCTGATACCCAACTCTTCTTCTCCCTCTTTATACCATCTCCCCAAGCTATATATATCTTTTTCCTCCTCCGTCATTAAAAAGCCCTTAACTATTGGCTGCTTCTTTCTCTCCATCTGCTTCCCACTTCCCTCTCTTCCAAATTACCCGCCATCTCCTTCCAAGGTCATGGTTTGTATCATTGAAGGCAATAAGGTAAAGACCGTGCCAAATCCTTCTGACTTAGATGAGTGAGGGGATGCCTCGCTTCTAGGTTCAGCCACTTTTGCTGGTTCCTCTTCACACCTACACACTGAAGATTTTACATTTTCCGAATGATGCCACTCAAGTTCAATGAAAGATATACAAACATTTAGCTGGCAAAAAATTGTTTACAAATTTTGTGACCTTGATCTGTGCTACAGCAGGTCAATTATTTTGACACACTCAGAAGTGTTATCAAATGACTCATAGTAGCAGTTCCAAGTCATAGTTTTAAACCGCACTTGACTTTGAAGGCCTTTTTTCTGCACTCCACCATAATCCTTTAAAATATAAAACACAAAATTTTCAAAATATTAACAGTCACACATGCTTGATTCCTCCCCTAAGATCTTCCTCTGCCTTTGCCCAGGTCAGGCTTTTCCCTGCTCTTTGGGTTCAGGCTTTCGCTCCTTTAATTAATTTCTCTTACATGCAGTAGTACTTGCTCAATTCTTGGTTCAAAGTCTGTTTTGACTCAGCTTATGACATCTCTCATGTTCTCAGACCTAAGAATGTTATGGCTCATTCCATCAGAGTGCTATTATACTTCAGCAGCCTTCTCTGTGGAATGTCCTGCAACGGAGACTTTCAGGGGCGTGTTTTGGTTTGCTCCATCAGCATGCACACATCGCCACAGAATCAGTCGATGAGATTCTGCTGAAGAGAGTTGTATCGCAAATGGTCCTAAGGAGAAATTTAACTCTTTGTCTTGCCTATCACCTTCCCTCCTTGGTTTTTTCTGTTTGGGTTTGGGTAAGTTACAGACAATTTAATGGCTCCCAAAAAGAAGGATTCCTGGGCTCCTTCCTGCAGTTTGGCAATGGTGCACTACCTACCAGGCCCAATCTGGTCTGTCAGGAAAGAGACATTGTGATCTTGCTGTCTGTCATCTACCTCCTTTTTCTTAACTTTGTCCAAAGAAGCAGTCGTCACACTCAATTCTTCTAATAAAACTGGTTTATTATTTAACATATCTTCATCAGTTTTTGAGTCTTGTTTCTCATCATCCAAATTCAACAATAAATCATAAGTCTTAACATCATTAAAACTGGGTATCTCTTCATGGTATGACAACGGGGAATAACTAGTAACACCGTGAGACCACTTGGGTTTGGCACTCATCAACTCTGACATATTCTCTGCCCACTTCAATTTTGTGGATTGAACGTTGAACCTTCTTGGCGTTCCCCCTTTATCAAGCCATGAACTGTTCTCCATCGGGGTCTGAAGGGGCTGGGCCCACGGGATGTCTACGGACTCACTATACATCTCTGCCTTTCTCTTCTCTGTTCTTCCCTTTTTACCCAAGCTTTGTACTATTTCTTTTGCTTTCTCTCCTCTGTCTCCCCCTAATAAGGTGGTTTTCTATACATCTGTCGTCTCTATTCCCTTTCAGCGTACTCACGGGGCACTTTGAATTCCACCCACTATCCTGTCCAGGGGTCTTCTTGGATCAACTCTACAAGCTCTTCTTTTTCCTCTACTTTCTCCTCTCTTCCCCAACATGCTTTTCCCTCACCCCCTCCTTCTTCCCCCTTCTTATCTTCCTCTTTTCCCACCTGATTTGCGCCCCCTTCAGTCTTTTCCTTTATTTCTAATTTACTTAATTCCCTTTCTATAACTCCCGTCTCTTGCTCTTCTGTCTTTGTTTGAGAGTCAGACGGTACACTCTCCTGATCCTGGTTGAGGTGACTCTTTGCCTCACAGACATCCAGGCTCAACTCTTAGTGACTTTCATTATGTTGGAATGCTGTTACAATATGTTTCATGTTTTTCTCCAAAATGGAATACTAGTTTCCCCTTTCTGATTTTTCCTTTGCCTTTCTGTTTTTCTTTGCTTGCTATGTAAATGTCTAGAAGAGGAAAAAGCTTATGCAATATAAGTGATTTAAACATGTAAGTATAGAGTGATTTGACCCTGCCTTGCCTGGGCAGCAAAAATAAATAACTCATACTACTGGATGTCTCCTTCCTTGCAGGCCAGGATGGGCCTTCACAGTAACCACTGCACCATTCCCACACCAGACAGACCCTAGCCCAACAGGATCTCTGTCCTATGTAGATTAAGCATATTTTTCCCTTCATCCAGTCTGTAGACATCAGGTAAACTAATAGTAAGTAACAAGAGTACCACTGCAGTTGTATATCTGTCTATGCAAAATTAAACAATAGCCAAAGTCCTTTTGCTTAGCATAGTAAATAGTACTAGAATAAGGCCACTAAACCAATGAGAATTTGGTGAATCAACTCCCCCGTAAGTTCTGTTGATCCAAATGAGCCTACTCTAACTGCAACTAACTGTGCTACAAGAAGTAATCACTTCTCATTTCTTTTAGCACTGTGCATTTTCCCAATGATTTACTCCTGGAGAATTAGAAAACAAGAGATTAATATACCATGGGTAAATTCAAGGACCTGTTATCACTTTGACTCTCTTTACCCACTACAATAAGTATTATGCAATGTCATTGTGGATGTGGATAATAGTTATTATTAGTTTTGCTATGCATATTTATTGAGGATTTGTGTTTATCAATGTAGTTTAGCACAAATTTTAAATAGTGTTGAGTTTGTAATACTTGTGTTTATATCCTTCTGTGTATTTTCATTTTGCTCAGAGCAAATACAAAGCATTTTTGGAAAGAAAATGATGAACTACTTTCTCAACTTATGTCAAGGACACTATGATTTCCTAGTTCGAATGCCTGAGAATTTGATCATCTACATCTTGTCATTCCTTAATATAGAGGATATTAGGCAGTTCTCGAAAACATGTAAAAGATTTTGGCAGGTAATAATTTTCACAACTATTTTGAAGGAGGTATTGGTATGCTAAAAAAACTTCAATAATACAAAATTTTCTGTTTAGATAAAATGTTACGGAAGTACCATTGGGAACCAGTTACCAACAACATTTGGCAGGGCTGTTAATGATAGGACATTTTGAAGATCATAAATTTACAGGACCACAAAATATTGAAAGTGACTTGATGGCACATAAAAGCAACCCCGGCAATAGTTAACATGCACTGCCAGAATAAGATCAACTTAAAAATGGGGGTGGGTGGGGGGTGGATTGACTGAGGTAATGTTATTGACTGAACGGTAAATATGGTTTTATTGAATAAGATCAAAACCAGATTTAGTCATGTTTTGTAACATGCATTGCAAATGTTTATATTTCAGTTGTGTAATACCGAAGATTTTTGGGAAAGAATAAAGAAGTTACAAGACAGAGACACTTTTCATGTACTAATGGCTTATAAGAAGCCAATGAATATCAGCAAAAGACCAGGCAACCTGAGACTCATGCAAAGAAGACAGACCACATTCTTCTGAATCTGACTGCAGATAGGTGATCATGCTATAACATTCCTATATTCTAGTCTAGCCAGAGGTTTATGTAGAATTACTTACCTTCCAAGGGTAAACTTGACACTGTAGATAAGCTGCAGGCTGGAGTGTGGGAATTGAAATTTTGCATACATCCAGGTATGGGTGTCACACATACAAAAGAAGGAGCCAAAGCTACAGATGATGAGTAATCTTTATTCCTAACAAAGAACAGGGACCCCTTCGAGTCCATGACAGATTTTTTGTTCTTGTTTTTGTTTTTACCATAAATAACTTTACATCCTACTGGTACTCAGAAGAGGAATAAAAAGAGAAAATACTCCTGGTGAACGACTGGCTATAAAGGTGGTGCTGATGTGAGAGATTTAGATTTTGGGACCATGGGCTGTGCTTCCTGGAATATGGACTGATAGCAAGTGTTGAGTTGCATCTCACAAGGACTGGGAAGAATGTGTTTGGCACAGCATAAAGAACTTCACCAGGAGGGCTTTAAACTGAATTGGAAGGGGGAAGGAGGCGCAAGCTCAGAGATAAAGATAGATGAAAGCTTACTCACAGTAAGATGACAGACTGAGCAGCTCTAATGGGGCCCAATAATAATCTTCATTTGAAATGTACAAAGTAAAGCAGACTCCAGATCATATAGTCTCCAGTGTCTATATATGAATGCCAGAAATATAGGGAAAAAAACAAGAACTAGAAATCTTAGTTGAGGAGGGTAAATATGACTTTATAGGGATAACTTGGTGGGAGGATTCCCATGACTGAAATACAACAGTACAACAATGGAACCAATTACCTCAGAGAGTGGTGAGCACTCCAACACTGGAGGCATTCAAGAAAGAAATAGGCAACAATCTGTCAGGTATACTTTGATTTGGATTCTTGCATTGAGCAGGAGATTGGATTCAGTGTCCTTATAGGCCTCTTCCAACTCCATGTCCTATGATTCACATAGTAAAGTTTGGCTACATCTCCAGTACTTCTAAGCACACAGCAATTCCTTTGTTCAGGTATGTACATGGTAGCCTGCTCTGCAGTCTACAAATGCTCAGTTCTCTAGTGCAGCCTTCCCCAACTTGGTGTCTGTGACGGACAGCTCTCAGAACACTCCTGTCAGTCAGGTCAGAGCTCTGGTGTGTGAGCCTATGACATGACAGGAGGGGCGGAACCAAGGATATAGGAGGGGAAAGAAAGTTATAATCAGAACTAGGGAATTGACAGTTTAGGCAGTTAGCCATGAGTTAGGGAAGAGAGTTGGAGAAAAGTGGTTGTAGAGATAGGGAATTGAAGTGAGAGAGTTAGAGAGAAGAAGGAGTGAAGTTGCTGAGAGAAATAGATAGATAGTCAGAGATAGAAAGAGAATTATTACAAATAAATATACATTGATTAAATGGAAAATAAGTAAACAAGAAGTGATCTAATGTGGAACTTAAAATATGATATCTCAGTGATTGTGCTTTAATGAAAAATTCTAAACATCTGTGATTTCTCCTGTGATTAACACAACTTCTATATTATCAATAAATCTGTTGTTTTGGCAGCACGTGTCTATGATCTATTTGGTATTAAGGGAAAATACCTGGTGGCAGCGTGAAGTGAGGACAAGCATCCAGAGGGTGGACTTGTGTTTAAGGGAAAATAAACAAAGGACACAGGGTGTACGTCACAGTGCCTTCCAACTGCATTGGACCACAAATCCCTTCATCCTGTTTTATGCCCATCCAGCATAACTGTTAGAGATCCAACATCCATTTCTGTGGCAGTTTTCTATGGTGAAAGAGCATGCAAAACCACAGGTCTCAGCTTCTCAGAGTTTCTGGACCATAGTGCTAATCCACTAATTATTTTTGTAATTGTTGTGGCATAGAAGAATGTCAGTCATTACTCAGATTTTAGTTTAATCTTCCAGTGGCTGAAGTTTCAGAAGATCATTTTTATTTGCAGTAAAACAATCAAATGCTGATAGTACAATTAGTAATAAAAAGTTAAGACATGATGTAAAAAAGTAGTAAAATAAGATTTGTGTTCTGTGTAAACAGAAAACATGTCAGCATTGTCAGAATGATGCTCTGCCCTCAAGGCATGTGCAGATGCTTTCTAAAGATCCTAGAAACAAACACACACATTACACGCATATTCGCGTAACACAGTGTACCAAGGGAGGTGCCACAGATCGTCTCCCTCAAATGCATCCTATTCTGTAGCTTATTTCTATATCAACATTTTTTCACTGATGAAACATAAAAACATACATTATGAAATATTAGCATACAAAACACTGTTGCTAAAATCACATATTAAAAAGTGGCAAAACATTTAAAATGCCATTTCATGAAAAACAGACACAACACTAAATATTTAGGCTCAGTTCAGCCTCTTTTTTCTTGTTTAAACATAGGAAACTCTTTAAAATGCAGAAGCAGTTTAGAAACTAACAAAGCACAATGACATTTCCCTGTCAATCTAGTGAATTAAAGACCAAACTAGATATGACAGTGACAAAACTATGTTGGAACGGGGAAGCTACTGAATTCATATAAAGAATTCTGTACCCACACTTCCCTGCCCCAAAACTCCTCATGGGTCTCTGAGCGAAAATTGAAACGTTAGCAGAAAAAGGTCAACAGTTACAGATATTGATTCACTCATGCTGTCTGCTAAGATTTTCCATCTTTGGCTTTGAGACTGGAAGTAACTTGACTAGGAAAAAAGCAGTTGCTAGAAACGAAGAGTAAGCACTTGCTTTCCGCCTGAATATGTTGTGCTTTAAATCATCCCCACCCAGAAATTTTGTACAACCCTCGTTTTAATTTATAGATGCTGCTGCTTCTAGTTTGCCCTTGAAAACCAACGTAAATGCAAAAAGGTACTAAAACTAGAAGTAAACATGCCAATTATGAGCCTTCTACAGATGTATCCTTTAACTAGCCATGATCCTGCAGTTGACTTCTGCTTCACATAGCCAGAATCCTGTTGGTGTTCATATGCCATTTATGTAACTCAACACAACTAATTGTTGCTAACTGATGTCTTGTTTGCATGGCTGGTCCATAAGCCCAATTGCACAATTGAGATGCTTCACAGGACTTTGTCAATGAGATGCAATTAGCCATGGCAAGTTAAACAAATCTTACCTGAGCACCAGTAGGATTCCAGCCAATTATGATTTACACATAACTTAACTGCAAGCATACAAAGCATTCCAGTGACAAGATAGTGGTAGTTTATTATAAAGATATGCACTTGCCAAGTTGGGACTAAACTCCTTACAGGACCAAAGCTATGGTATTTTGCTCCCTATTAATGTAAATAAAATTACATACTGTGTAATGTCTTGTTTTCATGGTCTTATATGGGTGGGGCCTGTGTAATTGATATAAGACATTAAAATGTCTCAGTTAAAACTGATGAAAACACACTTTGAAAAATTCCTCAAATTAACACAGTAGAACACCTGTATTATATTCTAAAATGTTGTGTCAAAATGTAAACTTTAAAGTATGCTAAGAATGATTAGAATCTTCCTACAACTGTATTCTGCATATATTCTCATTTGTCATCCATACCATTACCACATCTCAAACCAAAATATATTCTACGTACTGTATATTATAACAATTCCCTTCATTATGCACAGGGACCTGTTTGATTATATAACACATCAGTATGTATGAAATTTACCATAGTGGATAATGGTAAGGTGGTTACTATCATAACATATTGTATGTATCTCTTTGCATGGTCCTGACATGCATGGAGCACACCCATAGCAGAAGACAGCAAAGATGGCAATAAATCTGTTATCTGGCTCTATAACTGATACGTCCTTTCCCTTGGTCTCCCCCACCCCATAAAGTGATGACATCCTCATTCATTTTATGGAAAATTGCATGTGGTCCAAGTTACTGCTAGAAAAATAAAATAATGCTGGCCCAGTTCTGAGAACCTATCATTTTTTATGGGGACAGTAAATCTTAATGCTGAAATTTCTGTCCATGTTGTTTTATTCTGCATCTTCACTCTTCTCAGAACCGCCTCCAGTTGAATTGTCAGCCTCATACTTTCTGTCGTAAGCCTCTTCAGAAGACTTTTCAGCACAGTCGTAGGACCTACTTGAAGACCCCGTATGTGTTCGAATGCGAACTCCTGGCTGGTATAGCTGCATGGCTGGCCGATCCTGTGGAGGAAGAAACAAAAGAAAGAAGATTTAGGCTTTCAGAAAACCATTTGTTTACATAGGGAATCTTAAATGTCTTCATAGAGTTGTACAGAAAACAGGGCTTTTTGGACAAAGTGTTTCATGTTGAATTAAAAAAATAGAAAAAATCATTATAAATGATGTGCCAATTATCATTTATGATATCATACTTGGCTCTTGGGAGCCAAGTACTTTTCACAAATTTAAAAGATTCTGGGTAAGTGAGGATAGCTGCTTTGAGAGGAATAGTAATAAGCAACAGCACAGTACCAAAATGATCCATGGAAAACAACTCCTCATCAAAGTTTAAATCCATTATAACAACTAGAAAAAAGTCATATAGATAGAAGCAAATATGGATGTAAAAGACAGGCCTCTGACTCCAAGATATAAAGTTAACAAAAAGACATGCAAGTTGACCTAACTATGTGGAGCTTGGTCTTTTGACTGTCAAGGAAGTACTCCAACCTGGGCCAAAGAAGAGCTGCACAAGTGCAGTTCCATATCCTGTGGGATTTTCCTAGGGATGTAAAGGGTTTGATGTTGCCCAGGCTCTACGGCCTGGGCAACATCAAAATGTAGGTAAGTAGCTCACTCCAATGTGATCCTTTAGGCCTTATAGGTAGCATATAATCCAAAGGCAAGGGTAGGTGATCCATCAATTAGACTGCTAAAAAATCACAGACAAATGCTAGCTTTTGGCCCACACAAGCATTCATCAGGCTGAGCATCACTTATCTATGGGTTCTTTAGAAAAACCACAAGAGTTCCAAAAAACATAGCAATATGCCTATGTCACTTTCAAAATGAGGGCTACAAAGTCAAGTCAGGAGTGTTGTTTTAAACTCAACCTCTGGCAATGTTGATTGAATTGTCCCAAACTTCCCAGACAGAAGGCTGCCATCCACTCAGCACACACACACACAAACATTCCACTGTCTTATATTGAAAGAAAATGTATATGTGTGTTGGAGGGGGATGATTGTTTGGGGCCTGGGGTAATGTAAATGTACCTAAGTTGAGATAAAATGATGAGTGACCAGCAGCTTTTTATCTCAACCAGAGGTGGAATACAAAACCAACACTTGGGTTGACTTTGCAGCTCTCATTTGAAACTGGTGTAGATATCTAGCCATAGTTTTTGAACTCGTGGGTTTTCTGCACCATCCACAGATATGTGGTGCCCAGCCTGATGAAGGCCTGGACAGGCCAACAGATAGTGTTTGTGATTTTTAATGGTCTTTCTAGAGATATCACCTACCCTTGCCTTTGGACTGTGTACAAGGATCACATGGTATTTTCTCCTTTTCCTAGTTGGCATGTAGCAAGCTATACTGGCAGAAAACTAAAGCTGTAATCTCAAAAGCATGTATTGGGAAGTAAGCCTCACAGAAATCAGGAGGAAACATGCTTAGGGTGAAGCCACACATCTGTGATAAATTGTATTAAGCTATTGCAAAAGCCTTCCAACTGGTAAGCAGCATAGCAGAGCTGTCTCTCCCATATAAGGAAGGTTGCTACGATCGCTGTGTCAATATAAGCCACCTTTTGCACCACAGCAGCTACAAATATGCACAGGACAAAATACAAGAATAACACCTGTGGAAAATACCAGTCTTGCAGCCTGTGTCAATATTAACAACAACTCAACTGTTATTGAGTTGTCCTTTGAAAGTCTTTAAAAAACAACAACCAAGTGCCTCACCCTTTTTATATATAACATGCACTGATACACAGCACAAGTCATGCTTACTACTCAGGCAGCACCAACTTAACCTGTTTTGGCAATTATTTCTCTCAGTAGTTATGTACTAGAACATAATATTTTGATGAGGTTTAAGTGAAGATAGGTTTTCATGGAGTGTAGCATTCAATCATATGTTTATTATAGTAGGTAAGCAAAAATGTAAAAGCCAGAATTCTGTACTTCATAAAAGCACGTATTTTAAGTCTGTAGACACAGAGTCAAATACCTATCATTCTAACTGCTTTTGGTAAATGAAATGTCGAGGTTTTCATAGTACTAAAAAAATAAAATCAAATCGAACTCCTTAAGGTCATGCTGAAAAATCAAATCCTGTGTGACTCTGAAGTAATTGTGGTAATGAAAAATTATCCTGAATGAATAAAAGAACCTTATTTCTTATGCGCTCCTTTTTGGATGCCATGTCATCACACTTGTCCTCTTTACCCAGTTTGTCTACTGTGTCCACAGTGAAGCTGTAGTTGTAGTTCACTTTCTTCCCTCGATCTTGGTTGTATCCTTTTCCCCACTTCATCTCATCTTCATTCCTTCTCACAAACTTGTCAAATTCATAGTGCGTTCTGTGCTTTCGGCTATCTTCCAGTCGAAACCTTTGTCTCTCAGGAGGTTCTTTTTCCCGAAATCTTCTCTCTGAATCTCTTTGCTCTTTATCGCTATCATTTTGTGGCCTGTATTTTTTTTAAAAAAAGAACAATCCAAACTTAAACAATCAGGGAGGCATATAATTCCCAAGCAAAGCTCCCTAATCATTTAGTGGTACTGGAGCAGGACAAACTATGCTTACAACATAATTCTGTACATGTCAATTCCAAAAAGCAATTCACATTGACTGCAATGGTGTTATTGGGTTTAGGCTTCCTGACTTCCAGGCTAGACTTAGTATGCATGCATTGCATTGCGTTGTGTTGTAAATCTTGTTGTTTTTACAGTTAATGTCAGTGGGGATGGTTTTGCGAATTCAACTATTTATTTTGTGTTCAATTAAGAAAATAATGAATAAAAGGGCAGCGTTTTCAGAAAAAGATCTTACGTCTAGAATGTCATCACTCGGCTATTTGATATTTATCCAGCTTTGGTTTCCAAACACTGGTTTATGAGTTGGTAACAGCCTGATATTAGGGTTACAGAGATGTCAGAAGAAAGTAAAGAATGCTGTGTTGGTTCATAAGAAAAAAATCCAAAATATATGGCCAGGCAAAACCTTTATTAGAACAAATGAAAATGTTATAAAATAGTGAGCAAGACTTCTAGTGATCCAACTGATGAAGTGTCCTGGGGAACCTGAAACACTTGCTCATGATTTTGTGGTATTTTGATAAATCCTAATAGAGGTACTGCCTTATTGTAGCTCTTCAGATGACAGCATAGCTCATGGGATAAAGTGTTAAGGGGGTTCAGTTACTAGAATGGCACACAGAAATTGCTGAAGACTATCTGAAAGCATAAGCTAATAGATCCATAAAGCAACCTTCCTGCAAAAGTCCCATAAATAAATATAATATTTTTAGACCAAAAGTACACCACCATGTTGTCTGTATTTCAATTGTGAGTAACTGTTACAATCTACTTCAGAGATTGTTAACTCTGGATTGTGTCTCACAATTTTTCTTTTGTTCTCCCCAACCTAACTTAGAGTGTGATCAGACAGGTGTGCTCCTAATCGCACTGGAAAGAGTTGCTTTGCAAGGAGCAATCTCCCTTAAAATGACCCTTCCATCTGCCAGGGAATCTCTCCACCTTGTCCCCCAAAAGGAGTAGCCCTTGGGCATAGATTGGGGTCAGGCTGGAGCACAATTCCCCATATGTCATGTGACTGACACGAAAAATATTGCAACAGACCACTCCACAAGTGCCCAAAAAGCAATCTATTTACACATGTAATCACACCCTAAGATCATTATTGCCAGCCATGTCTATTTATTCTACAGCTTTCCCAAATTTAGTTGAAATACACATTCCTATGTTATTGAAATACCCATGTGAGTGGTTTGATAGCATGTTCTAGTTCCCCTTTCAACTGCCTTATAAGTAGGAAGAACCATGATAAATGCCAGTTGCATTAGAATGTTTTCCAAGGCTAGCAACATCGTAAGTCAGGAACAATAAAATTCTTTAAAGAAAGTTTCTATAGACTAGTTCAAAGGGACAAATGAGGACATGCCAACAGGAGTCAGAACTGAAACAGTGAACCTCTTGCTCAGAACCGCCCACGCTGAGTAGGACACTGCCTATATTAGCAGAAAGGACTTTCTGTCTTTAAAATATAAAACAGCAACATTTTGGCATGCTGCCAGGTAGGATAGTGATGGGTGTGGCCAGAGGCAGTGATGGAAAAAGCTTAGGCCGCTGGTGAGCAAGAACTGGCCTCCTCCTCTCTCTTTTGTCCATAAACACACCTCCCTTACTCTACTCCCCATCCTTTTCTTTTACCATTCACAGAGTGGCTTGTGTCCTCTATGGCATTTAAGATTTTGTGAGACAGAGCATGGAAGGGGTAGATGCTCTTTTGCTGCCTTTGTTATAGTCCATAGTTCTTCTCAAGAACAAAGATGCTTCAGAGAGAAATCAGAAGAACTGAGTGCATTTGCCACTGTAGTGCACTTTACTCCATAGTTTCTCAGAACTGAGAAAGAGTGGCAAATATTTCTATGTTCTATTATTTCTGTCTCACAAATCTTATTCTTAAGAAGGAAACCATGAAGGTTGGCAGGGTATTACAGTTTAGATTAGATTAGGCATCCTTCAGTCTCGAGAGACTATGGTAACGTGCTCTGAATAGAGGACTTGGAACAGCGTCTAGTGTGGCTGAGAAGGCCAATTCGAGAGTGACAATTCCTTCCACACTGAGGACAAATACAATCTGTCCCCTGTCCAGCTCCCTGATTTTGCTGGTTTTGGGACTGCCTCTTTGCCTTTGTGTCTCTTCAAAATGGGAGAGGCCATGATGCACCGCCTGCCTCCAGGCTGAACGCTCAGATGTCAAGGTTTCCCATCTGTTGAGGTCCATTCCTAAGGCCTTCAGATCCCGCTTGCAGATATCCTTGTATCGCAGCTGTGGTCTCCCTCTGGGGTGATTTCCCTGCACTAATTCTCCATACAGGAGATCTTTTGGAATCCGACCATCAACCATTCTCACGACATGCCTTTGTTCTTATACAATGTGACGATGTTTGCATCCTTCATGTCCTGTGGTACTCCACCTTCCCTCCAGCAAAGACAAAAGATTTCATACAGCTTGGTGGTGATGATCTCTTTACAGCACTTCAGCAGAGATGTTATCCTTCCCAGGTGCCTTGTCGGAGGTGAGGGAATCCAAGGCCGCTTTTATTTCTGCTAAAGTTGGTTCGTTGTCCAACTCTTCCAAGACAGGCAGGCACTCGATGTTATTTAATGCCTCTTCGGTTACTACATTCTCTCTGGAATATAGCTCAGAGTAGTACTACACCCAGCATTCCATCTGCTGTGCTCAGTCCTGGATGATCACGCCTGTAGCAGACTTCAAAGGAGCAGATTTCTTCTGTATTGAACCTAAAGCCTGCTTGATACCGTCATACATTCCCTTGATGTTACCTGTGTCCGCTGCTATCTGTATCTGAGAGCAGAGCCGAAGCCAATAATCGTTAGAACATCTCCTGCCAGCCTGTTGGACTTTGCTACGAGCAACTCGAAGAGCCTGCAAGTTGTACTCACTAGGACAGGCTTTGTATGTTGCTAGAGCTCTCCTCTTATCCTCGATGGCTGGCATCAACTCCTCCGAATGGGCTTCGAACCAGTGTGCCATCTTTTTGGTCTTCTTACCAAATGTGGACAAGGTGGTGTTATAAACAGTGTTCTTAAAATGTTCCCATCGTTCAGGTGCATTTGCATCAGCCGAGCCTGGAAAGGTTTCCTCAAGCGCTTGGGCAAATTCCTCCACTTTTCTTTGATCGCGGGTCTTGCTGATGTCAATATGTGGTCTTCCTTCCTTTTTCGTGTGATACAATCTCTTTGTTTGCAGTTTTACTCTACTACACACCAGGGAGTGATCAGTATCGCAATCAGCACTCTGATACCTGCGTGTGATCGTAATACTAGGAAGGCTAGAACGTCTAGTGAGGATCAAATCGAGCTGATGCCAATGCTTCGATCTTGGATGTCTCCAAGAAGCACACAATCATGCTGAGCTACCCAAAATGGAGAATGACACACCAGTGTGTGCAAGGAAGGAACCAGCCGTGGCCCCGAAGCAAAGGAGATCTCCTCCACCCCAAAAGAAGAAGGTACCAGCAACCACAGCCCTGCCACTGCCAGAGGTTGGCTCTGGAGAGCTGCAAAGAGCAAGGCAGCTCTCCAACATGGCAAAGGCCCTCCTGAGGACAGCACCCTATCCCCTGAAGTGACCACTTCCCTGAATCTGGTGTCAGTAGCTCTGGTTTTAGTTCTACAATGGAAGCTTAAGAGATACAAAAAACATTTTGTTGCTGGGGATGAGGGAATGAGGGATAACTAGGACACCTGCAAAATTGCATTGAGGGATCTGCAGCCAGAGCCTGGACATTTACATTAAAGAAGTTCCCAGAGCATGGTCTGACCACTTAGGGATGGCTCCAGTATGTCATTATATTCCTTTTTTCTTCAAAGTAACCTTTCAGTTTTCCATTGTAGGCCAGGGACTAATACATGTGTTCTAAGGTAGTGGTTCTGAACCTTTGGTCCACCATATGTTTCAGACTTAAACTAACATAATCCTTGACTATGGGACATGCTGGCTAGGACTTTTGGAACTCAAAGTCCAAAACATATGAAAACCGATGACTGGTTCAATGTGTGTTTGTCGATTAATGTTTCCAGCAGTAAGTGGTGACTTACACATGTCAATGAGTCATCATAGATTCATGGCACAGACACTGCTTTTCTATGGGCCTCGTTATACTATACTTTTTAGTGAATTCAGTTCATATACTGAGATATAAGTTATCAAGTAGTCAACAGTTAGTGAGATTCGAGTGGTACTTGTTCTCCAATCTCTAGTTCAGTTAAGAACAAGACCATGACTGCTTTCAGCACTGCAATTCCCTGCACTTACCAGGTGAAGTAAATTGTAGGAGTTAAGTCATTAAAAATCAGTAGAATCATCAAGACAAGATTCTTTAATTTAGGTAAAGTTTCCCCTTGACATTTAGTCCAGTCGTGTCCGACTCTAGGGCGTGGTGCTCATCCCCGTTTCCAAGCCGTAGAGCCAGCGTTTGTCCGTAGACAGTTTCCATGGTCACGTGGCCAGTGCGACTAGACACGGAATGCCGTTACCTTCCCACCGAGGTGGTACCTATTTATCTACTTGCATTTGCATGCTTTCAAACTGCTAGGTTGGCAGGAGCTGGGACAAGCGACGGGAGCTCACTCCGTCGCGTGGATTCGATCTTACGACTGCTGGTCTTCTGACCTTGCAGCACAGAGGCTTCTGCGGTTTAACCCGCAGCGCCACCACGTCCCCTGTTCTTTAATTTACATCATAGTAATTCAAAGGATTTGTAAATTTAAAGTGACTTCAGGATGCAACTGAATCTTCAAAATAATAAAACCAAATACTTACTTTTCCTTTATTTCCTTTAATGAACCTTCCAGTGACTTAGATTTTATATTTCCATGTCCAGGTGACTTTTCCCATTTACTGTCTTCTATGTCAGATTTTTCTTTTTCTCTGTGCTTTTCTGTGGCTTGCTCATCTCCTTTCTCAGGCTTTTTAAGAAGCTAAGAAACATATTATTTTATTTATTTAGACACAGACTATCCTCCATTGAAAAGATATTAGGGTGGTGAACAATAAATATAATTAGAAATGGCCATATAACTATAAAACACAATACATGCAATAAAATATACTTATGAAATAGATTCTAAGAAGTTAGTTAAACACAATAAAATCCACTACTTGACTTAAAGCTTCTGGGCAAACTGGAAAATATTGAACTGATATGAAAAAGATTTCAGAGTCAGCTTCAGTCGCAGATCTATAGAGAAAGCATCCCAGAAATTAGGCATCATAATAACAGAGGTTTTGTTCATAGCACATAATGGCCAAAATCCTTTTACACAGTTATGCAAACAACATAACTTTTAGAGGTGAATTGCAGTAAGTTAAGAAATCTGCACGAACCTTATCTGTTTCACACCAAGTTGTGTGACTCAGTATTCAACAGAAAACATCTATGGAGATTAGCAATCTGCTTCCAAAAGTTACACCTTTGCATAACTGTGCAACAGGATTTCAACCACTATGTAGTAGCTGCATGGCATTCAAGCAGATACAGACTGCATTGGTTGAAGCTTGAAAGTTATGTTTAAGAGCATACGCCATATGACACATCACAGTGAACCATCTAGAACAGTGGTCCCCAACCTTTTTGACACCGTGGACTGGTTGGGGGGGACGGGGTCCGTGCGCGGGGGGGCGGGGCACCCCCCACGCTCGCACGCATGCACAAATGGGTGGGTGGGCGCTCGCACAGGGGGGCACGTACACTCGTGCACATGCACAAAGGGGCGGGGCGCTCGCGCGCATGTGCAAAGGGCGGGGGTGCTCGCAGGGCACGTGCGCACTTGCGCGCATGTGCAAAGGGGCTGTGGGGGGCGTGCGGGGGGAGTGCTGCGGGGGGGGCGGAAGATCTGTGTCCGCGGCCCGGTCCAGCCAAGGCCATGGACTGACACTGGGCCGCGGACCAGGGGTTGGGGACCCCTGATCTAGAAGGTTATTGTGAACCACTGTAGTCAATCTATCCCTGTCTAGGAATGGTTATAGCCCCTGAACAGGCAATGCTGGCAATCTAGTTCACAGAGGCCACCTGAGCCTTAGGTGACAAACTGGATCCAGGAATACCCCAAGCTACCCACCTGTCCTTCCAAGAGGTCCTCACTTCAAATTGTGCAATAATCTTGTTCAGTGGCTTCATATGGATATTATGAAACGTGGGGGAAATGACAGAACCTTGTAAAACCTCAAAACACAGACAATACAGATTTCAGCAGAGTCCCCCTTTAGCTACCTTCTGAAATTGATTCTGCAAATAGGAGCAGAATCATCATATCACCTACCCCCAATAGTTCCCCAATACCCACGCCTGCTTGTATGGATAGGCTTATACGCATAGTTTTCTGTCTTTCCTTAGACTTTTCTTAGCCTAACCAGAAGCTGCCTCTCTGTTTTGCAGTTCTGTTTCACAGTTTAATTCCTTTCTCTTATCTTTTGCTTGACTTGGCCAATAGTTGTCTGGGAATATACCTATGTTTATTGGGAAAGGTATATGTTTAGCATATCTATGCTAGTCAAAGGCTAATCAGTTCTGGACACCTGGAAATGGGAACTCTGTGTGTTATAAATTTGCTTGTTAGCTAAGTTCTTGAAAGGTACACATATTATCATTTTGCCAATTAGTGACGGATCTCCTTATCAATGTATCAATTAGATAATGTATCAAATACACTTCAGTCAATTTGTCATGGTTGTGGTCCAAGGGCAAGTGTTAGTTGCACATCAACTAAAACTGAATTACTGAAACTAATTAAGTGAAATTAGATGGTGCTCTGGTCATTTCTGAAAGATCTGTATCAAGGATAGCATCATGTCCAAAGTGAACATGGATTCCTTTTCCTGTTCAAAGTGAACATGAGCTATTGAATCCTCAGGTTGCCTTACAAACTTGTCACAACATAACTCTGAAGGTTCTAGTACTATACAAGCAGGGCCAAATTACCATTTACCATACAAAAATATCTGCTGAATGGATATTCAGTGATGCAATGGTGGCAGAGAAGTATAGATGTGTTGTTGTCAACACTATCACAAATTAGGCATAAAATGCACTGTCAATGTTGCATGATCATGCTAATTGCTATATTTGCACCACCTATATTCTAGCCAGCATCCAGCCTGTTTTGTTGTCCATAGTCCCCAGTAAATCAGGAAGCTGATTCGGCTTGCCAATGCCATAAATGATGCTTGAGAGCAAACACGTTGCTAGCACATTCAGTCTCACCATTGCACAGTGAATTGTCAGAGTTAGCAGAGCTTCAGAACACAAATTCAACTGACCATACATACATATGAATTGGGGGAAATCAAGGAAATTGATATCTTAGAATGTTTTGGCAGGTTGTCTTGTTTTCTTATTTCACACCATTCTTTAAAATCTATTGATTTTTACACTGTGATGGTATCTGTTTGGTGATTAGAATACAAGTTAATACAGTACAGGTATTTAATATTCTTTAAATAAATGTAGACTGGCATTTCTTTGTTTTAGAAGAGGATTAACCAATTCAGCTTGAGCATTCTGTTCCATTGAGTTATTTCTACCCATGCCAAAGCACCTCAAGACAAAAATATCATTTTATGTGATTTAATTTTGTTTTCAATATTATTTGGTTTGACCATCTAAAGATACATTTTTACTTTTTTTCAATTCAATATTGTAGATAAGTTGTTTTATTCTGAATTTATTTTTATGATTTGCAGATTTTTAATATAATTTAATGCCACACATAAATACAAGTTACGGATGGCAAGTTCTCAATGGAAGACTTCAAAATAGGAACTACACCTTCTTTAGTTAGAAGTTTCCTGCCTCTTCCAGCAAAAGATACAAAACAACAAAAGAAATTAAAAACTGCAATAGCACAATTTAAAGACCAGAGATGAAGAAAAAAAATTCCAAACTCTCTTAAAATTACCTTTATCCGTATTTCTTTCTCAGCAATTTTCTTTTGCTTTTCAGCTTCTTTTCTCTTGCGTCTTTCTTCTTCTCTGCGTTTCCGTTTCTCATCTTCTCTTAGGCGTTTCTTTTCTGATTCCCTCCTCCTTCGTTCTTCCCTTTTCTCTTCTCGTATTCTCTAAAATATTGGAAATGTTTAATGTAAATTCGTACAAGCATTGAAAAGAACATGAAACACAAAGTGTTCAAAACATAAACGTACCTGTTTTTCTAATTTTCTATTTTTAATATACTCCAAAAGTGGTGTTGTTCTTCTAGCTAAAACACAAAAATGTGATACATAGTGTTCCATTCCTATTAGTATCATGTTTTACAATTCATGTTTGCTTTTTATCATTAAGATTCAGCAAGGTAATTAGTAGTGATAATGAATGGTGTCGGAGTCCAGCTCTAACACCAGTAAACAGGAGAGATCTCTGAAGAGACAAGAAGACTGCACAGAATGGTGTTTCATAATGGGTGATATATAATAAAGTTTTCTCTTTATTATATATGAAGGTCATTCATTTCTTATTGTTAAGTCTGGAAATTATGGAACCTAGATACATATCTGAGATTATTTAATGAATATGTGATATTGTTATACTTTACTTTGGAATAATATTTTTACAATAAATATTTTTCCACACCTTTGCAAAATTTCGGAGAAGAAAAATGTTGATAGAAAGTGGCACAGGTTAGAAGGAAAAGTTGTATATATTTTCAATACCCAATTGGTGTTATAGACTGATTCCATATATGTTCAAATGTTGAAGGGGTCAGTGTAACATATACATTTTGCTTTTATACACAAATATTATGATGCTTACTGTTAAATTAGAATAGTTTGGAGCTTACTACTGCCCCTTCCCCAAAAAGTTTAATATGAAAGCTCTCTTCAAGTATCTCATTAATCTCAATGTATGGCCCTATTTTGCCAAAATGTTCTGCAGAGTGATAACACTTTAATTCTGCTAATATTTCTGTTTTTTAAAATTAAGAACAACTGTAATGGCACTAGACATAAACACAGTTTAATAACTATGACTTTAAGGAGCCTAATAAGCAAGGGGAGAAAAGAATGAGAATTTTTGGTTACAGAGGGGGGAAAAATCAGCTTAACAGACCAATGAGCTCCCTTGTTTTTGCCTCAATCTCTCCAAGCAGGGTTTCAGGGTTGGCACATATTTTTTCTTCTTCAGCACAATAGCTTTCTAAAAATTTTCTGTATTCTGGATCTGAGGAAGAAAAAAGATGTAAAGAATGTTAAGCATTGCATGTTGTATATTACATGGGAAATTATGCCTTAACCAGAAGAAGTTACAAAAATATTTCTGCCAAGTAATTGAGTTTACCATCTTCTATGCTCCCAGCTTTTGCATCTTTTTTCTTCAGCTTCTTTTTAGAAATCTTTTGGAATGGTGCAAATTCAACAACAGCAGGATATTCCAGACCTTGAAAGAATTCAAATGAATCAAATAATTAATGGTAAAAATAACAGACATTTTGAAGCTGAGAGAACTTGGATTATATCTCTTTCTGATTCCAAATATTGGAATTAAAATGGATCAACTTATTTTTTTTAATTGTAGAAGCCCAGAATCTGATTGCATTTTACATGGAAGAGGAATCATAGAAGCCACTGTGGCTAATTGTTGACATTCTAAAGGCTTGCTGTTTACACGTCAGCTCATGTGCCCATCGTCAAACAGCAGCAATTACTTGTGGCAACTCCCACAAGCCCTCTTATAGCACAGTAAAATGCAGTGAGAGATTCTGGTCAAAGGTTAGAATAAACTACCCTGACCCAGAAAAGAAACCTGTATACAAAAGCAAGCTTCCACAGCTGCAGCCAATGCTACATGAGCTGATAATAATTTCCTCTGCTCCATGATAAACCTACTCCTATAACCTAGATGTATCTGTCAACACAGAAGCAAATCATATTTTTTTAACGTTGTACATTGAACATAGAAATATTAAGAGTAATAACATATCAACAAAAAATCCACTATTACTTAATTTTAAAGTTATTTAGTTAGCTTCTTGAAACTTGTATAATATTACTGTGCAAGACTATATATGAAAAAAATTCTTTGGAAGCTTTACTAAAGTACACAAAACCATAATGTGTGAATTGTGGCACCTTGTCAAAAAGATAGCTTATAACTGGAACTAGTTTTTCACTTTGTCCTGTGATAAGCTCAACTGCTGTTCAAGAAATACAGTCCTAACAGCTTAGAACTAGTTCCCTTTGAATCTGATATGGAGCAGTTCAGTTTTTGGTGATATTAATTAATGGGTTACCTTTATTGTCAATGAAGACATAACCATCAAAGCGATCTCTAAAAAGAAGGATGTCATCAGGATTTCTAAAATTAATATATGCTCTTGAGTAGAGATGAGGATAAAGGCTGCAACAAGAGCGAGTGTTTTCTGTTATTTATGTTTCTTTTCTAAATAGAAACAGTGGTAGAAGGAACACATGAAGTATATCAAGGTAAGTCTAACATTTACAAATCAAATACAATTATTGTGAGACAGAAACTTCTTAAGCAATGAGTTCTTCAAAGCTTTTAACTACAATGTGGCACATACAGAGAGTAAGGTATGAAATGGCTGAAACCTAAGTCCACTTTTAGTCTTCTGTCTGCTATCATGTTATCTTGTAACTCAACCAACTGCAGGACAGGATGGTATTTTTTCAGTCAGGCCCCTACTGTATTGTAGCTTCAAGAATTCAGTTTTTTCCAGCTTCTAGGTACAAGTTATGTCATTCTTTGACTGACTGATGCCTAAACATAAAGGGCTTGTGGAATGGGGAATGCATGGAAGGGCTTTAAATAAAAGAGGAGGGATGGTCTGTAGAAGAAAAATGAACCAATTACAGAAGAGGAATGGTAGAGAATGCTCTACTGAAGCTTTACAATTGATTCTATGCATTTTGATTCTATGAAATCTAGCAGTGTCACAACTAGAGTAGGCTTATTGAGTTTAGGTGTTAACCCACCAAATCGCAACTAATTCAGTGGGCTGCTCTAGTTGCAATTTACTACTGGATTTCAGCCAGGCTATAAGAAATTTTCCATGGAGTATAATGAAGCAGGCAATAATGGGTGTGGATTTTTATGCTGACTATCAAAACAGTAGAGAAACTTATGTGGTTCTCATTAAGGATTTACTTATGTGAACTATTGCTAAATATCAATAGAAAGTTCATGCTGGAGGCTAGAAAATAGATCTAATAGCTACAACATATAAAGTAGATTTGTAGACACTTTTTAAAATCATGCATGACAGTCTCAAGCTTAGTGTGTTACCCAGGTTTACAGAAAAAGTTCGTGATCACATCATGCATTATGCTATGTCAAAGAAACCAAGAGCTACAACATATTCAAATCTTTAGAATACTCCGATATTTATCACTGCTCTACAAAGTTTATTTTTAATTATTTCTTTTACTGAGAGTATGCTGTAATCAAATCTTGATGCTGTTGATAACGTGAGCACAATAAAATGTCTCTCTTGTTCACAGAGATAAACAACTTCTAACCTTGGATCAGAGGTACAAAATTCAAAATAATCATGTGCAGGAAGTGGATGGAGTTGTTCCTCCAGCTGCTCCTTGGTAAAACTAGGAGGGAGCCGGCGTATAACTACCTGAAAGAAGCCACATGCAAAACTCAGGGTGCAGAACACTCAGTAGCACCCATTCCAATGCCTGCAATATCACCAAAACATATTATTTACATTCCCTGTCTAGAAAAATGTACTCCTCTCACTAATATTATTCATAACTTTTACAGCACTCTTAGAAAGTAAAGAGATTTTCCACGATTCTTCCATTCACCCAAACCTAGCCTCAAAACCCTGAAACCTTCACACCACCTCTCCCTGGCACAATCCTGTTCCAACTGAAAATGGAAAGCCCCACTTTTAGTCTGGATTGGGATTTCTGCTCCACGGTTTTGGGTTCCATTCTGACCATGGCTGCCCCCCTTAGCAGATGGGGATTGGGGCCTGTAGGGTTGAACAGGTCAGGCCTCAGGCAGGACACGACGGACGGCTGCCCAAAGCCGTCGATGTCTCTGGCCAGGGTCCTGAATCCAGACCAAGGCTCCAGGGCTGCTGCGCCCCCGGGCACCCATTTCAGCGTCCCTTCCTTCCCTCCCCCTTTCGTCTCCGCGTACGCGAAGAAGGGGAGAGAGGCCCCGAGGCATCCTCGGTTCGTTCCCTGCATTGCTTAGCTTTCCCCAGAAAATATAGCCATTTATCGGCCCCTCACAGATATGGCCGCTTCCCCCTCGCTCCCTCCCGCCCAGGCCTACCCGCGGCCCGCCCACCCCCGAGCGCTGTCCCTGGTCCTGGAAAGGGGCCGGCCCTCCGTCCACCCCCAGCCGCTCCTCACTTTGCTCAGCGCCGCTCTTTTCTCTTCCCGCTGCTGTTTGCCCGGCAGCCCCAGGTGGCACGACGACGGCGGCGGCGGCGGCGGAGGAAGAGGAGGAGGAAGAGGAGGAGGTGGCGGCCGCGGAGCCCCCGGGGATGACGGTGGGGTCTGCGGCGCACGACGCGGCGATTCCCGCGGTAGCGGAGCCTCCATGGCTGGCGGGGGGTGGGGGACCCTTTCTCACCCCCGGTCCGGCCGGCGGCGGCCCGGCCACTGCCGCGCTTCGATGCCGCCCTGGCCTCCCTTCGCCCTCATCCCTCAGCCAACCGCCAACCTTGGCCAAGAAGTATCGCGAGAACACCCACACCCCGACACCCCCCTCACCGACATTCCTCGGAGGGTCTCGCGAGAGGAGGGGGAATGGCCAGGTAGCGGGGTTGTTGCGGCTTTTCAAGAAGAAGGCAGCCCGAAAGCTGCTGTTCACCCTTATCCTTCGCCCTTCCTTTGCCCAATGCACTGAGGCTTCTGTGAATTATTATTGTCATCCAGGATAGCCGTCGTCTTGTTCTATCGCTCTTAAATAGCATGGGAGTTGTAGCAAACCAACCAACTGAAAACCCAAACCGTTGCTTATTATTGCCTTGCAAATATTGAACACGGTTGAGTCCATGACACCTCAAATGCTAATATTGTGCTAAGGTACTAGCATTTTTATTCTGCTTTGTAAGGTAATTAATATTGTTGCTACCACTTTGTATGATTTCATTGCTTTCTGTACAGTATCTGCAAACTGGGAATATTGGGAGCGGATTAGTCTTCATGTAGAAAACAGTAGGATTCCATCAAACTACACTTTCACACTGGAGGGGTGTTTCTCCCAAAACAATAGGCTAAAACAGTGGCTGCATACTTTGCCTTATATCTGTGATTCTATGGGTTGGAGTTTTTGCAACCTTACATGTTGCCTTTAGAAGGTGTGTCTGGAAGGGACCTTTCTGGACTGGGGTGAGTATCAGTCACTAAGAGCACTAACCAATAGTTCTTTCCCTGTCTCTGATTCAAAGAGAGCTCCATCTCAGAGGTCCCCCCCCCCCCCGGAGTCTGTTGAAAGTCAGTGAGTGTTGAGGCCTGTTGCTGAAAGTCAGCCAGCCATGTTTGTTAGCTTTGCTGTTTGATCTGTTCAACTGTAAGCAAAGAAAATGGTTTTTATTCTTTCTCTTACTAATGGCTCAGAGTGAGATATTGAGCCTGTAAGTGCCAGGTAATGAGAAAAGGAGGTGGACTAATTTGGAGGACTTGAGGCTATTTTGCTCTGTGAATCCCTGCACTTCTGCTGTGCAACTAGAGGAATTTGACCAGAAGTTCAAAAACTGTGCAACACTA
The DNA here is from genome assembly GCA_037013535.1 of Intellagama lesueurii. Taxonomy (NCBI): domain Eukaryota; kingdom Metazoa; phylum Chordata; class Lepidosauria; order Squamata; family Agamidae; genus Intellagama; species Intellagama lesueurii. Next base: position 99,771,153 of record JBAJHW010000003.1, read on the forward strand.
TGAAGTTTAGTGACTTTTTAAAAATTAACGCTTGAAATCCAGTCCAGTTGGAGGTCTGAATGGGCTTTGGGTATTATGATTAAAATCTCAACAGAACCCAGACAACCACATACCAGGACAACCCTACTGTTTATTCTAGTTTTCCATCTGAGGTTTTGAGTGAGCAGCAGTTATAGGTAGAACAACATAAGAAACTGAGAGCAGTTGATTAGGATTAAAGGTCTTTAGCCAAAAAGCAGCAGATCAATTACAAGTGTTATAAATTTCACATTAGGGCTGTCTGCTTAGGATCCTAGCTACTCTGTTCAATCACTAGCCCAAATATTACTTTATTTTTATTGCCAGTAAAAGTAAAGCATTTGTGTGATATTCTCCCTCAGGCACCAAAATAACATGATTGAGATTGTTATCATGCACTTTGAAGAGTGTATTGCTGTCCCATCTCAGAGAGCATGTCTCAATCCAGTTCTATTCTGTTACTTTTTCTTCTTTTCACCTTCTGCAACAGTTGGCAGTCCATCCATACTGAACATGCTTTGTTGTTGTTGCTTTTGGTGTCACCTCCCCCATTTTGCATGGATGGTGTCATTTTGACCACAATGGCACTTAAGAAAACTGAGACCACTACAGTATTAGTTTATGCAAATGTGACAGTCACCAAAATGTTGTGGTGCAAAATGCTCATATCCAGAGTCCTAACCATATGATTCTATTACCTCACAACATACTTTTTTGAGACACTCCCCAAAAGCAGTCTTCATAGCTTGGAGGTTTATCTACACATCTTCATGCTTTGAAGGGGAATAGCCATTAGACCACATGGCAATTTTTAAATGAACAAAGCATCAATTTGCTACATTTTATGAACTACATTCATTTTATAAGAAACTGGATGTTGCCAGCTTTCATAGTATTTGAATATAATTTTGTGTGTATTTTTGGGTTACTGATCCCATATAACAGCAGTTGCTCTGAGATAACTATATTTGGACACCCATTGTCTAAACCACACATTTCATTCTACTTCTAAGCATGCACCATTTGTTCTTGTTTTACTCCAAATCCCAGACTTCTCTGCCTGCTTGTTAGAACAGAAAGTTGCCCTGGTGCTTGCAGGGAGCTCAGCTTGTCTCAGGCCATGAAGCCTTCCAGGTGAGCACCGTTCCAGTCCTGTCCTAAGCATCTCTGCTTCTCCCCACTGAGCTTGACTTTTGCTGTAACTTCCAGATACTTTCCTGTCTCTTATTGGCACTGCTTTAAGTCAGACTTATATTTGTGTGCTATCAAGTCAATTCTTACTTATACCACCCCTTTTCAGAGTTTTTTAGGTAGACAGTACTTAGAAGTGGTTTACCATTCCCTTTTTCTGGGGGCACCCTGGGACTGTACAGCTTGCCCAAGGCAACACAGGCTGGCTCTACTCACAGGAGGAATAGTGGGGAATCAGACGCCCAACCTCTGGCTCCACAGCCAGATACATAAAACTACTGAGCTATCCAACCAGCTGCATGAGAGCCCAGAAGCCCAAATAAAGCCCTTCCAGTACTCCCAGCCCCTCAGCACCCTTCTATATTAAACAGCTTTTTTTTCTGGCCCATGGAGGCCCTCCTCGCCATCTAAGGAACAGAGGTGTCTATTTAGTCGTTTTTTGCCCTCTACACTGTTAGGGTTTTTTTTGGGGGGGGGGGGAGAATCTTTTTTCAAAAGCAGACGTCACTTCTTTTTTTGAGATGCCTCCCTTAGTCCTAAAACAGTTGAGGGGAAGCAGAAAACAGGATGAAAATACTCCTAATGGTGACTAGAGGGGATGAAAGAGGAGCTTTCTTCAATATAATTTGGAAAATATTTTAGGGCATAACAGAGCATCATAGGAGTTGGCTCAGTCCTCCATGTTCCAGGGATGGGTATGGGGAGGCTCCAGGCTTCTAGATGTTGATCCTTGATTTAGTATGCAAAGCCAATTATGCTTTTGCTTGTCTAATTTTAAGGTAGTATTTTTGTTTTCTAAAAACAAATGTACACACACAAATGCAAACAGCTGATGAATACTGTCACCTAGTAGCATAATGTAATCTGCTAGAGCACACTACTGCATGTGAAACTGGAATTCCTCAAATGTAGGGCTATTCTTCAGTAATAGTATATACATCATATATTTTACACATTTTCAAGGGCCGAAGGGAAAAAAAAGGTTTTATAATGAATGAATGTTTTATTTGGATCAACAAACTTGTACTTGTATACTACAATATTAATGGGAATGATGGAACTGCTTGTTTAATTTCAAAATATTGCTGAACTGTTATACTCCAGCCCCCTGCGTCTTATGTGATTTGTCACGTGATTTGGGCTGTACTCCTTGCAAAACCAAGAGAATCCTGTTCTGATAAAAAAATTGCTTTCTTCCTTTTATCATGGTGTGTTCCTAAGGCCAGATCAGCATGGTTGCCGAGAAGTAAAAAACACTTCCTGACAGTACAGCTTACATCTACAGAGTTTGCTTGAGTGGGCTTCCAGCACGCTTAGTATTATTATTCCGGAAGAATAATGTCATGGGCGCAATGGAGCAAAAGAGAACCCTTCTTATACGCCTCCTCTGGAGGACAAACGTGTGGCTTTCTGGAGTCAAGGTGCAGTGCTTTGTCCCCCACAACTGCCCAGGTCTTGCTCCCCAGTGGGAAGCCTATTTTTCTCTCCTTTGCATCACTGACGCGATTGGCCACTTCGGCTGCTGCTCGCCTCACCTCACCTCCTTCCTTTACGACACTGAAGCCCTAAGCACCTGGTTGTATGAAAGAAGGGAAGCAGGCGGAGGGGCCAGAAAGTGACGCTGTGAGCTAGCGCTTGCCAGTTCTTTGCTGTGCCCACTCCTCACCAGAACCGGATTGAATCTCAGCGCGACTGGGCGGGGCTGTCAGTCCTGCCTACTCCTCTCTTCGTGTGGCAGTTCATGGAGGGGAGGCAAGGGAGCTGGCTGCCGGTGAGTTCTGGGTGAGAAAGGGGAGGTGAAGACGTTTCCACTCCATCTCTCTCTCCCTCCCTTACGAGCTGCGCTCCTTCCATGGCCTTGGAGGGTACCTGTGGCAGCAGCAGTGGTGGCGGCAGCTGTTCTCAGCTGGCCGAGAAGTAAACAAATGGCGGCGGGAGCAGTAGCAGTGGCGGCGAGGGCGGTCTTGCTCTGGGGCTGGTGTCTGCGCCGGGGAATTCCCCAGCTTGCAGTGGGTGATCATGGTGGAGCTTGTCCTCAGAGGGAGAGGGCGGGGGCGGGGTGGGAAAGGTCTAGGGTCCGGACCGGGACGGATAAAAAGGCAAGGTGGGCCGGATGTGGCCATAGTTTGGAGACCCCTGCTGTAATGGATTAATTCTTATTTAACCAGTAAGAATAAATGGGAACTGCCACAACTACAACTCAGGAGAAAAGTATACAGCAATAGCAATAAACTGAAATAAATGACAAGGGAGGCAGCACATTTACTACCACACTTTTAAAAAATTGGCAACAATTCAATGGAACACTGAATTCATGTGCTAAAAATTATTTTTTACAATATTATGGAAGGGCCACAAAGTAAAGAACACTTTAATTCCGAGTAAATGAATAAAATATATAGAATCAAAATCTTAAGTTTTGCAGGAGGACATGATGACACATATTTAACATGGAAATATAGAAAATTAGAAAGCCAAAACAATAATTCATGAACTCCTTGGGCACAGAAACAAATGTATTGTAAACCAAGTACTTTTAAACATTCACAGTCCTTTAAGAGCAGTCACAGGATACAGCGAACAGTTAAAAAATGCATATGATTATTCTGCAGAATAAAACTGGCATAAAGAAATGTATGTCACCATCTCGGGCAGTTCTCAGATGTCAACACTAATATTATGTATTAATATAAAATGACAGATTCCTAAAGGCATGAGGTGACAAAACTGCTTGCACATTTTGCTCAATTATGAATCTGCCCCAGGACTTTAAAGTCATGTACTGTGATCCGACATTGATGTTTCTAACATCATATCACTTTCATTCATTTCAATTTCAAAAGTTTCATCCAGTGGAGGAGGTGGTTCTGTAGGTTTTCTCTGATGTGGTGCTTCCAGTGCCATGATACTGCTTTCTTCTAGAGTTTGCCTTTCTATATCAAATTCTAATACGTCCCATGCAGGTGAAATAATGTTCTTTAATGTCTTCATAGTATGCACATCAAAATCATAGCATCTTAGTTTATCTTTAATGGCAGTTCCTAGAAAAGATTTCCCAGATTCAGTTTCTAACGTATCAATGTAATTACTTTTATTGTTAGATAATTATTCTTTAAAATGGTGTTTATTATCCACTGTGCATTAGCAAACCATGAGCCTGCTGCCACAAATTAACATTTTTGTAGATTTTGCCATTGTGCTAAGCAATTCACAGCCATCACCAAGCCTCAATCTATTCACTTCCAGCTCCCTGAAACTGCCAATCAGTGGCCCTCCCCCCCAAATTGGGATTTTTTCCCCCTTCAAATTTAAATTACCACAGAAACAGGGAGAATGTTACTCCTTCCACCATTGCAATTCTTTCACTCTTACTTTTCCCCTCCACAGGTGATAATCATCTTGCTCCCTTTCTCCTGCTAACTAGGCTTACTGATTCTTTGAAATTTCAGGAGGAAGCAGGAGTGATGAAGTCCTCTGAGGATGGACGGCGGAGCATCTTGTAGAAGACGCTCTTGTAGCTGGTCTCAGAGGATCTTATCATTCTTGCTTTTTGAGTGTGGCTGTGAATGCTGCTCTTATTTCTATTGCTGCTATATTATGTGTCTCAAGAACAAGAAGACTGTCAAACTTGTAGAAAGAAAAAATGAGATATAGAAAACAATGAGGCACATGAACCTAATATGAAAAATAAGGAGAGAAATGAGGCATATGAACTTGAAAATAAACAAAATGAAATGGAAACACAAAGGATATTATTTTGAGCAAAGCACCATTATGGAGGTCTATGATGTGTTTGAGAGAAAGCAAAATGCTGTGGGCCCCTTGATTCCCCAGCTGATGCAGCACTCGGGCCAAAAGGTTCATATGTCCTGTTGTAACAGTATGTCTTTAACCAATTCAGCATTCATGTTTGCAATCTATGTCATGAAAACCCATCTTTAGCTGACATTTACTTTATAACTTTCTCAACTTTAGCATCAGTACTTGTATAATAGTAATTCATTAAGGCAAAATAGCTGTATAAAATGTATATTCATTTGAATGTAACTGAACAACATGTAACAGAAAGTATGATAAATAGCAACTTACCAATGTAGGCTTCTGAATCACCAATGTACATTTCTATGCAATGTCCAAGCATAGTAACTGAAAATGTATCATCCCTTCTAAGACCAAGGGCCTGATTAAAAAAAATGAACAAATTATAGAATGAAAAGAGGGGAAAACAAGGTGCACATACTAATAAGCAATCTCCATTATTTGGAGTGTCTGTCCTTATGCAATCAAAACAGCACAACCAAAGGACAAAAGGGAGGCATCTACACACTTAAAAGAAATCTTGGTATTTGCAAAAGTGCAAATGGGATTAGGAAAGCCCCTATATTTCCAAAAAAACAGTTGAGTGAAGAGGAAACATTTAGGTGGCATGGAATACCAGCTCATCATTGTTGGGATGTGGGGTTGGTCTGGACAAGTAAAGTAGAATGGAAAACTAGCGGTGGAAGAACCAACTGGAGGTGTCAGAATCCCACCCAAAGTGTTAGCACTCCATACCACAATAATCTGTCTCACGTCTAAAACCTCTAATTTAATTAATCTCACTCCAATGAACTTTTGCTAAAGTGAAACAGTATATACATACTGTATGAAAATAATCAATTGCACTTTCAAAGTTTCCCATCAGACTGTGGATATATCCAATGGCAGAATAAGTAGAAGCATTTTGAGGTATCAGCACTAGAGCTTGGCGATGATATTCCAGAGCTTCTTCATATTTCCTATTGAGATAAGCAAGTACAAATTAATATTACTTCTGACACATAACTACAGTATAAAACAGGATATACTATTAACAAGGTTTCAACATACTATCTAAAACGCTTAATCTTTATTAATATATTCTATAAACTCTTGGAAATACGAACAGAACTATGTTAACAGTGTGTAACAAAAAGCCTGAAGAAGCGGGTTTCATTAGCAAATACTGGCTGAAATTCTATTGCACTAAGTGGCAAGTTACAGGCATACCTCGGTTTACGAAATTAATGCGTCCTCCGGGACGTTATGTAATGGAGAAATTTCGTAAACCGAAACGCAGATTGCGCTAGGAATGGGGGTGGCGCTAGAAACCTCCAGGTGCAATGTGTCCTGGGGAAACCCTTTCGTACAGTGGGGGGAGGGGGGAAGGAAAAAAACGTAAACCGGGGCATTATTTTCTATGGATATCGGTTCGTAAACCGAAAATTACATAAACCGAGGCGTTTGTAAACCAAAGTACCGCTGTATATCTCTGGAAGTCTATAGGAAGTTAAGTGCAGATTGTTCACGTGTCTGAGTAACTTGTTGCACAAGTGCGTCCACAGAACTACTTCCTGGATACAAGTTCCACTTTGGTGCAAAATTTGTTATGGCTCGCACAACATCAAATTACACAGGTGAACCTGTGCAACAGGATTTTGGCCATTATTTGTAAATATCGTAACTATCACACATACAGATGTATCTGTATGAACATATCACTGGAAGCTTTATCCCTTGGGTCTTTCAGCTTTTACTAGGTACTATTCTTGAAGTACAAGTACTAGAACGTACCGTAATAAAATGTACTACCTAAGATTTTTAGGATGCCATATTCTACATCGAATTCTATAAATACATGTAAGTATACAATGGATGGAAAAACATGCTCATAGACATAAACAACTGAAAGAAAATATTGGACTTTGTAAAATTAAGACACTGTGGCAGAAATCCTGTTGCTTAGTGTAGTAAATCACACTACTGATTCAGTAGTTCCACTGAATCAGTGGGGATTTGGTGAGTCAACTCCTCCATAAGTCACACTGATTCAAATAGTTCTATTCTAGTTGCAACTTAATGTAAGTAAATCACAATGAAAGTAGGCCCATTTGAATCAATGGAACCTATAGAGAAGTTGACTCATGAAATCCCCACAAATTCAATGGGACTACTCTATCACAACTTACTATGCTAAACAGGATTCCAGCCACTATATGTAAGGTTAAATGTTTAAAACAGCAATTATTGGTCAAAATAATATCTTTCCTTCCACTTACTTCAGCTTTCTGCATACATGTCCCAAATTATTCAATAGAGGTTCCCACTTATCAACTGTCACCTGTAAAATGAGCATCATCATATCTTAGGACAATGTTTTAAAGCTTCTTAAGAGGAAAGTCCAAATCAAAAGTAAATCAAGTATTATCTTCTTGCATTACAGAATCACATGCCACTTTAAGTACTGGGAGAATAGACAGTTTCTAGGCACTCTGCTTGGTGGGCTGCTACACAAGTGATATTTCTGCATTTTGTCCAACAAACACTATTGGCAATGGTAGGGCTTTGATCCTCTAATGTTGGAAAGCATTGTTTTTAATTGTATAATTAAAAAATACCTCATTTCCAATGGCTTTGATCTTTTCTAGTGCATCAAGAAACCACTTTTCTGCAGTTTTCCAGCTGCAAAAAAGAAAATCAATACAACAAAGTACACTTACTGATTCCTGTTTAACTGATCCATCTCTCCAATTCTCTCTTAGTCCTTTGTGTGGAGGATGCCCTTCATGTGCAGCTTGAGAAGGGCCTGTCATAATTTTTTCCCAAAAAAGGCACGCAGACATATGGACTTTTCTAAAGTGACTTGATATGCTAGCTAGGAATGAGATTTTTGTCCTTTCCCACTCCAAAATCCTTGGAGTGGGAAGGCACAAAGAAGGAGAAGTAACAGCAGCTTCCCCCATGTCTATTCTGTTCTGTTCTGTTCCACAGGTTTCAGATTTGAAGAAGAGGGAGGGAGTCCTGCTGCTTGCTGGCTGTATAGCAAGACTGACTGGAAGTTGCTGCAAGGCTGCATGAGTAAGCTAGTTCTGTGAGAGGCTCCCTGTATAGATCTGAGTGGGTAGCAAGACTATATTTCACATGCAATCTTGTAGCAAGTCCCAGATGAGCAACAGGACTCCCTCCGTCTTCTTCAAATCTGGAACGGAATGGAATGGCAACAGGGAAAGCTGCTGCTGCTTCTGCTTCTTGCTGGTTATTTGTGCTCTTCTACTCCCAGACATTTCCTGGGGGATTCCAGGTGGAAAAGGGAGTCCTTGAAATATAAAAATCCTATCCTTAATCTTGATGTTCCAGTAAGAATTTCCTAGAGATGCAAAAGGACCAATAAATATTGAACATTTTTTTAAAATGCCAATGTATCAGATTTTCAAAAAAGTATATTTGTTGAGCTACAACTATTAAACACTGGTAAACAGTGCAACTACCAATACACACTCTTGGCACTATTTGTCTGTAAGTTGCATCATAGTACTAACCAGTAAATACCAGCATTATCTGTCTTTCTCAGCTATAAAAGCAGGCGGGATATTCTGTATGACAAAATGACAGCAGTGTACACAATTGCAGCATTATTAGGCCAGTGAGTGCAGAACATTTTCCGAATTTTAAAAGAGCATTAGAAAGGAAGAAAGGACATTATAAATAGATTAGCCTCCATCTACAAAAATAATTCAAAGGAAAAAAACCAAACAAACTTACTCTCCATTTTGAAATGCTACCACCCCAACTTCATGCATAACAAAAGGGTCTTCAGGTGCAATACTTAGAGCCTGGCTGAAAAAGCGCTCAGCCAATTTTGAGTTGTTGGTCAAGCCATATTCCAGCCCAATATACAACATTGGCAAATGACAGCTGCAGAAAAGCAAACAAAGAAAAACCCAATAATTAAGATCTAAGCAGCAGAACTGTGCTTCACTTACAGGAAAGGACATAATAATGGAGTTCCCTTGTTCTGATAAGAACATTGGCTGAAATATTGTTCATAGCGTAAACCAAATTAGAACTTTCATTTCATTTCTCCCTGATAAAGTGTCCCTGCCAAAAAAAAGTTGGAGGAGGAGCACACACATGTCCCCAAGAATCACAGCAGGGATGCTTTGTTTACCAGGAAGGAATGGACCAAAAGTTACAATTTGGTTTATGCTACAAACAGGATTTCAGCCATTGTCAATTTGTGTTACATAAACATAAGCTGATTTATAATGATGTGGCAATACAGATGTGTGGGGTACCATCTGTGAGCAGACAGTATACATATACCTGTGATTAAAAAGTACAAGTCAAATACCCAATGCACATATTAGAATAGATGTTCTATTTTAATTACATTTCATCAGTCTCCCATTTGCAGTCTCAATATTCTCTCACGAATATGGTCTCGTTGAACAGCATTCAAACATCCTTCCAACCTGATTCTGACATAGCCACCTGGTTCAGCCAGATGTCACATTTGCAAGTAGCCACTCCTAGAGAGACCCCGAAAACTACCACCAGGAATCAAGCCTTCTTGGTGGTGGCCACAATGCTATGGAATGCGTCATCCACAGAGATACGCCAAAGCTCCCTCCCTCCTGACCTTCAGGAAACAGGTAAAAACCATACCATTTGAAGAGGCCTTTAGAAATATCTTACCCCTTTTGACATCCTCGGGAGCCCATGAAATGAACTGATTATTGATTTTGATTTGCCATCCAGGTTTCCTTTATTTTGGGGACATCCTGGGTTTCAATGTTTATTGGTTCTCTTTATTTATGTCCTTGTGGGTGGCAGTGCTTAGTTGTGTTTTAACTGTTGTTAGCCACCCAGAGTAATGCCTAGGTTCTTGATGGGTGCGATATAAATGTAATGAATAAATAAATATACATAAATACCCTTTCATCAGCTGGGCTGCTGTGAAGTAAGCAGCCATTGCCTGGTCATGCTCACTTTCAACTGCAAATGAATGTCCATATGCTATCCATGCTGGCCCATAAGTTCTCTCAAGTGTAGTTGCTTTGCTGAAACATTTACAAAAACAGATTCATAAAATAATGGCCAGCAAAACCTGTAATGTTAAATGTAATGAATATTTATTTAAAAGGGCAAAGGTCTGACCAGTATCTTACTGAGTTTCTGCTGAGTATAAAGTCCCACCGGTATAGTAAGCCAGGATTATGTCACTTGTATAAGAATTGCCACTGCATAAACAGTGATCCCCATGGAGAAAGCCCACCTTCCCTTTGCAGAACTATACTTGCACAGGCAGCGCGACTGCACTTTTCTAGCTTATGGGACTTTCCACATCAGCAGCTTAACAGGACACTAGGCCTTGTCCTCAAAATACTATAGTAGCCTGATCCTGACTTACTTCATCAAGCCTTACTGCATGAATTTTTAAAAGCCATTAACAAGACTGATCTTGACGATTAAACAACCAAACTAAAACTTACCTAAGGTACCTTCTCGCATGCTCATTTTTATGACCAACCATGAGATAGTAGCATCCGACAGCAAACCACGACACCTAATCACCAAATGAAAGTTTTATGTATACTATTAGGCATACGGTAGATTACTAATATGACAGGTTATATAAATTAACAATTTGTGAGTCAAAATCATAGTATATAATCTCACAAGCATATATGCAGGTTAGAATTTTATAGAATTCATACCATGTATTGACACTGTTGTCCAGAGCCTGAAAAACTGTTCAAGGCATGTTCAAATGCACCACAAGAGATATGGAGAGACAGCTTTTCAATAAATACAAGTCTAAAAACTTGCTAGGCTTGTATAATTACTTGTATCCTTTGATCTTGATCATATTAAATCAATTGCATATTCAATTCCATACATATCTGTTCAGAAGTCTCTAATTTTCATACCACCTTCTAGTTAAATACACTGCTCTTCAAATAACTTAAAAACTGAATGGCATTTGAAGAGCAGAGTGGGTAAAGGTTAAGTGCCTTTAAATTATTCTTATTTCTAGCACTGATCAAAACTGAGTTTCCCTGCTCAACACTAAAGAGAGCTTTCTCCCCACACCTCACCAAGATGGCTGTCCTTATCTTCCTTGCTAGAAAGCATATGAGGAAAACAAAAACCAGCTGATCAGATGGGTCGCACAGAAAAGCGTATGAAGGACCACACAAGCCACAGATGAAGGCTGCATGGGAGGCAAACTCAGGTCTAGCCATTACACACATGTGCAATGATCAACAAGGCTAATCTTGAATTAAAACCATGAGTTCTACTATGTGTCCCGAATGCAGTTGGTAACATTTATACCATATTTATCAAACAAAGAAGTACAACTTACAGGATTATTTGGGTATAAATCCACCAGTTTATGTGAAAGGTAGAAAAGTTCTGGGAAGCAAAAAGGGAGACAAAATTCATACATCTAAATAATGGCTGTGTAAAATATAGCATTAGGACAGAGTAATCAGGTTTTTGTGTTGTTTTGAATTTGTTTTTATACTTCAATTTGACTTAAACAGTGTCACACTTGTACTGCAGCACCAGGGTAATGAAATTACTTCTCCTTCCCTCCTGCTATAGAGTCTAGTAAAACCAGAAAATATTTTCCAAAGGAGTTACTAAACCTCTGAAACAGTTTTTCCCCCCAGAGTAGGAAAGGGAGACTGTATTCCTTCCAATTCTGCTGGATTCTGATTTTCTGCCAGTGAAAATCCAGCACTGGATACCTGGATACTTCCTTGTAGTTGCTTTTATTTTAACTTTACTGTTTTGTAGCTGCTGCTGCTTTTTTTTTTGCAGAAAAATAGAATTCAAATTTAATACTGTTTTATCACCCCATTTTTAAACAGATGCATTAAACCATTTCTCACCATTTGCTTTATTTAGCTCCACCAGTGTCCCAATATGTACAGGTAAACAACTGGCATGGAATGGATCCTTTTCCATTACTCTAAAAATAAGACCAAAAAAAGATGTTGCATTTTTATTCAGTCATTTCCATCAAAAATTGAGGTCATTCTTGTGTAAAGCACGGCACAATTACTTGTTGCTTTTGTATCCTTCCCATCCTCCGGAGGGAACTGGGCCCATGGGGGCAGCCCACAGCTTGTGGATTCTACTTTACTCATGCAGGGGTGATGGAAGCCTTCTCAGTAGTGCACCTCACCCCACCACTGGCAGAGCTCCCAGACCCCATAAAGGGACTGGTAGATGGACTTTAACCATAACCTCCTCTAGCTCTCTACACGTTGATCATTCCTGCCAGAATGACTGCAAATTACAGGGGCTGATTTCTGTACTTACACAGAAGTAAGCTTGTAGCACATTTTGAAATCACAGTTATAGTAATGCCTTTCTGCTAACGACACAACTACATCCAGATTGTCTTGAAGTCCATCTACAGATTCAGGGATCAGTGTTTCACTGGGTTTATTGTACTGAAAGACAAAATAAATTTTAATAAAGAATCAAGCAAGAACTCACATTTACAATAGGAGCGTTGCCAGAGCTCAGTGCTACACTCTTTGCTTAATGGAAGAAAAAGTACTCCACCCTCTCTAATGGGGTGGACTGCAATGCCCATCTAGCCAAAATACTGAGAGTTAAGGCACGCTAGGAGCTGCAATCCAGAAACATCTTGAGAGCCACATTTTGCTCACCTCTGCTCTAATGCACTAGCTGTTGAGAATCCAGAAATTTTAATTACAACATGCCTGAAGTCAAACATACACATGTATCTTGTTAACCAGAAAATGATAACTCTTCTCTCTGCTACAATGGTTCGTACAACTGTTACAACGGTTTTAACTACAACTGTTACAACCAAGATTCCCGCTAAGCTGTATGCCTGCGCGTGACTCTGCCCCCCTCCGTGCAGGGCTCCTTCTCCTCCTCGCACCCACAGCTATCAGTTTCAGCCCTTTTGGTTCCGGTTGTGATGGAACCCCACCCAGGGGGCGGAGTTTCGTGTGCACAGGGGCCAAGTGGTGCGCACAAGGGGCAGAGCCCCACCCAGTGGGGCTGAAAATTAAGAGGGGATGTTGGTTACAACTGTTTCAACTATAATTGTTCTCATAGTATTAATTAATATAGAGAAAGTTTTGGAAAAGTGAGTTGATGCACTAAATTCTAGTTAGTTCTGAAGAATGAATTCTAACAGCAATGACTGATGCTAACCTGAGGTTTTGTTTTTTAAATCAAATAATAAATTATAAAAGGTAAAATATGACCTTTTCTTAACAAGTTTCCGCAACAGGATCTTACAGGAGCTCCTCTGTAACAGGAGCTTACATTTGAAGTACTTATCATAGTTTATTACCTTTTTTAGTTTGTTCTCAAAGAGAAAATGTAGTAATACTTGTTCTTCTTCTGTACACTGTTTTCCAAGAGGTAGAGATTCAAGTAGTTCTTTTTCTGAAGACATCCATAACAAAAGCAAATTCCAGTAGATAAAGTGCAAACAAAGATGAATATGTACATGTTACAAATATATCACTATGATTTCAAATAAAAATTTTGTGATAGAGAAATGGAACATTTGCACTTATTCATTCATACAACATGTAAAAAGTGATAGGCCAGAATCCTGCTGATGTTCACATATAGCTTGCACAAACTGCGAAGAGCCTGGGTGTATCTCAATCAGGTGCATGACCAGGCATGTAAAGGAGATGTGCCCTGGCACCTTATCAGTTAGGTACAATTAGTCACAGCAAATTATACAAACCTTAATAAGAACAGAAGAAGAGCCCTGCTTAATCAGGTCAAGGGCCCATCTAGTCCAGCTTCCTGTATCTCACAGTGGTCCCACCAGATTCCTCTGGGAGCACATGAGACAACTAGATACCTGTCTCCTGATACCCCTCCCCTGCATCTGGCATTTTGAGGTACTTTCCTTCTAAGCCTGGAGATTATACATCCCCATCATGGTTTGTAACCTGCAATGGACTTTTCCTCCAGAAATCTGTTCAATCCCCTTTTAAAGGCATCTAGGCCAGATGCCATCACCTCTATCCACTTTAACCATCCCCTGCATAATTTTATATGTCTCAGTCATGTCCCCCCTCAGGTGCCCTTTCTCTAGACTAAAGAGCCCCAAAACGCTGTAGCCCTTCCTCATAAGGGAGGTGGCCCCAGCCCAGTCATCATTTTAGTTGCTCTCTTCTGCACCTTTTCCAGTTCCACTACGTCTTTTCTGAGGTGTGGCGACCAGAACTGTACGCAATACTCCAGCGTTTTGTACAATGGCATTATAATGTTGGCTGTTTTATTTTCAATCCCCAATCAACCTTACCTGAACACCCACAGGTTTCTGGTCATAATAGTAATTATATACTGCTGGGTAACCTACAAATAATTTCATATTATGTAACACATTTCTACACCAGTGCCTCGCAACCCTTTAGAAGTTTGGCTTCCCTTCTAAATTCTGTCTAATTTCTGCCACTCACACCAGAAGTGAGCATGCAGAGATTTATTTGCAGTTGTGTTCAGCTTACTGCAGCTGGATGTGAGGATTTATGAGCTCACTTATTGGTGAAACACTGGCATTAGAAAAGATACAGAACAGCATGTTGGTGACACTTTGTGTTTAAAATCACAGACAGGAAACTTCAACAGTTTCTTTTGGGAATCAGGTAGCAGCAATTCAACCTACTCTAGAAATCTAATTTGAATCAGGTATCAATACCTTCAAGCTAGCAGGATCCTTATCAACATGGCAGGGCTGCTGGTTTTATTCCAACTGTAGCACTGACCTAAAATTCATTTTTATGGGGCCAAAGAGACCCATATATTAGCCAGTCATTTATGGCAGAGAAAGTAAAGGGTGCTGCACTCATGGACAAAACTGAGGTGAAGACAGTCTAACTTCCTGCTTCTGTTGTCTCCACAGTCTGCAGTGATCATCAGATTATGCCTTTTCCCCCAAGCATATCCCACTTGAAACTTACACCACAGTCCACAGGACTAAAAAGAATGCTTTGATACAGCTCCCATCTCAATCTGAGTTTTGCCGCTTGGTTTGATACTAAAGTGTAATAACTTGATGGTGTGTGGGGTAGGGGAGGGCTGTAAAGTTTCCTGTTAGTTTGAGGTAATCAAAGAAGCAAATATCAATGGCCTGTTTAAAGATACTGTATGCCTTCACATAATACTAGCAACATTTTCCTTCTTTCAAAGCTAATATCTATAATCAAGCAATTTCAGTTAACATTTAAAAAAAAAAAACCAACCACATTTGTGATCTGTTCAAAATCTCTAAGGAAGAAATAAGCTGTTCTCCCAACCTTCTTCAGCTGTCAGCATGTGATGTGATGTTAAAAGGTCAAATGCTTCAAAGCAGTAAACGTCTAGTTTCAAGGCCTCTTTGTAGCTGAATGTTGCCAAGGTCCTATTGTCCAGAGCATCATAGATCTTCCCCCGTAAAAGGCAAATGGAGCTCTTGATCTGATAGGAAAAGATGGCTGCATATCAGAGACTAAAACAGCATTTGCACTTTGATTTTGAGCACCCGGGAAGTATTAAAATGTTTTATTATGAGGTGATGGTGGATGTAATGATCTTCTAGTAGACCCAATGCATTAGAAGTCACATCATGCATTATAATATTAATTGTTAAGTATCTATGATATGCCCACACTGGTGATATTTATGGAACAAGGTGTGGACACAAATACCTTTTTAAAACACCCTTTCTACACATGTTGTGGGGATTTCTGTAAATATTAAATACTTCATTTTTACCTAGCAAAGATTGCACGGCTTATTGTAGCAGATTGTCACAAACTGATGTAGCCACAACCTCTAATAACCATGTTAAATATGTTGCTTGTTTTTTTAACTTACTGAAGACTGAGAAACCTCCCAGTCACTAGAAGAATCTTTCAGGCCACTTTCATCCTTCAAATATTTTTCAAAGAGCCTTTTGTTGATTGGTTCTTCCATATCAAGAATATCAAGAGCCTGCTGATATTCTTTTGCAGCATACTACAAGGAGAAACTCAAAGTTAGCAATGTTACACCCTACAATTAAATGAAGTGTTTATGATTTGCACTTATATTCTGTCTTTTCTCCAGTGAGCTAAAGTCATGTACTTGGCTCTCCTCTCTCCACTTTATCAAAGCAGCAATACAAAGAAAATAAAGTGCTTGTAATTTGTGCTTGTTCATCCACGACTAGAAAGTTCCGTATCTTAATACATGAACAACAACACCTTTACATAATTATATATATCTATCTCACTTCTGGAACATCCCTGTCAAATCTAAATTTAGTCTTCTTAACCTCATAACTTACAACTTCATCTAATTCTCTGTTCATCATATGCTCACTTGTCTTATCCTAGTTACCTCACTTTTGTTCCCTGCCTCATTTCTATATTTTCTGTCCTTTCTTTTTATTGTTGTTGTTATGAGCTGTCAAGTCCATGATAAAGCTTTCCTCCAACACCACATTTTGAAGGAATTCACGCTTCTCCTGTCAGCTTTCTTAATTCTCCATCTTCCATATTCATACACAGTAATTGGGAATACCATAGTATAGATTATCTTGACCTTCGGCATATTCTTACTCTTAAGTATCTTTTTCTGGTTCCTTCATAACTACCCTTTTATTTTACATTCTTCTGATTTCTTGGCTGCAGTCTCTATGTGGATTGATGACTGAACTGAGGTACAGAAAATCTTTAGTAGTTTTCATTGTCGGCATTAAAGTTATCTAATTCTTCTGTGGTCACTACTTTTTGTCTTCTTACCTTTTAACTGTCATCTTGCTTTTTCACTCTTTCCTTTCATCTGCCTCAATATTTATTTCAAGTCACTCCTATTTTCTAAAAGAAATTGGGGTAGGAAAGCCCAGTAATTTAAGATCTGAAGATGACAATGGAATCATCTGCAGATCCTCAATTATTGAGCTTTCTTGCCCCAATTTTCTCTCCTCCTTCATCTGACTCTAATCTAGCTGTGCATATACAGTATATGTTCTGCATAAAGGCCAAACAGACTGATAGCTAAAATATACCCTTGTGTAACACTCTTGCCAATTGGAAATAATTTTCCTACTCTTGAGCTTTTGCAATCATGTATTCAGATAAAGACAGCCCCCTGTATCTGGGCTTTTGCTCCTCATGTTTTATTCCTTTCTCCTTATTGTATACTGTTTATAGATGAATTTCAGGACAGGAACAATGCCTTTATATGTATTTAACAATATTCACTGTCTTGAGCCTTGACATAAAATAATGTAACTCAAGTCACCATTTGCATTACAGTTTATTTTAGACTAAGAGCTACAAATGTGTACATTTTGCATTTCATATATTTTCCTGATGCTACTGGCAGTTTAGAAAACCGTTTTTCTCTCCTCATATGTATATACATGCATACACACACAATACTTACATGACATCTGGCTGCAAGATATCGACATGCTTCAAATAACTAAGAAAGAAACACGAGTTGTCTGAATTATGTTGCACTTTCAGAAGATACAATTTTTAAAGAAATGATGCTTGGCATAATTTGATGCTTGGCATAATTTTGTGCACTCAAGGTCATTTCTCCGATTCATTCCACTGTTTTATTTCAAACAATTTCTAGTGTGTATTCTAAATATCCGCAAATCAATTTTTTTCACTTGTCTTTGTCATTCAGCTTACATCAATGGCTTATCTCTCTCCTTTTTTTTTAAATTTTGAAAAGGTACAGTTTCTGTATGTAAAAAAAGAAGAAACCCCAAAGGAAAACACCACAAAGCAGTATCTTTAATGTAGATTGTCTTACTCAGGCTGAAATCCTGCTCAGTGTTGTAAATCATGCTAGAGTAGACTGAATCAGTGGGGGCTTAGTGAGTCAACTCCTCCATAAGTTCCATTGATTCAAATGGGCCTACTCTAGCATGACTTACTACTCAAAGCAACAGGATTTCAGCCATTATTTTGTCTTCCTCTCCAATGCTCCTGAATTCTACTTTGTTCAATATGCCTAAATCCAACTTTGGTCCTAGGGTGTCAGGTAGCTGTTCTGGCCTGTAATGCCTTTACTCAGTCTAAAGTAGTGTACCAGCTGCATCCTGTTCTACAGAAGGTGGCTCTGTCTGCTCCTGGAAAGTTTATCTTTCACTTATTCCCATTGCTTCCACTCTGACAAGCACAATTTCAACAATTCTTAATGGTCCTATTCCTAATTATCCCCATCTGATGCTTTTACCACTCTCTTCTCCTATCCCACTGCATAAATTATTATGGCTATATACCATATGTTTAATCAAAAGCAAAACTGTTGAAAGGCGCAAACAAGAATTTGTTGCTTCTTTTTCATGGGAGGTGGAAAACAAGATTGCACGAGGCTAGGCTTAAAAGCAAGGATGTCCCAACTCTTGTAGAACTCCTCTCAGCAGTGAGCATGCTTTAAGCAAGGATGGGGAAGCTCTAGCTTACAGTCCTTGACGGCTTTCCCTCTGGGTCGCATAGCCTCTCCTCCTCCTCCTCAGTCTGAATGCCGATCGAGGAGGGAGGAACTTCTTTGCCACCTCAACCATTGACCCACAATCCCAGCATGAGAGGTTAGAAGGCACTGACTTTTTCTGCCCACTGCAGTCCCAACGCAGAATGGGGATGCCATACCTGTAACCTGCGCCATCGAAAGGGCTCAATTAAAGCAAAATGATTTTTGGAGGGCAATGCAGACACTGAGGACCCAGCTAAGAATGGGACCACAACAAGGGTGCAAAGAGATCAAGTTCTTCAACTCCGCCCTCCCCCCCCCCCCGCCCCAACACACATCAGACATTGGATTCAGATTAACCTGAGCACCTGTTCTTTATGCTGGAACAAAACATCCACTGAGGTGAATGGGAGGCTTTTTGTGGACCTGATCAACACAGACTGTAATAGGGGGCCTGCATACATGTGTGTGGAAGTGTGAATTAATTAATGTATATAGTGGTATCAGTGTAAACAGAGTGGTGTACTGGTGTGTGTAAATGTAACTGTGTGTGTATACACACAAAAGTGGTTACCACCAACAAACAATCCCCTAGGGAGTAAAACACCCCCCACCCTGGCAAAAGGTTCTACAATTCTGATGTAAAGCAGAAGGATGAAATTTTTAAGCAAGCAGACTTGTCTGCAGTCTCTTACCTTATCTAGCTTTCTTGACCTAAGGGCATGTGCTGCTCTGTGGTACTGAGCAGTGAGGTAAAGACACTGAGCCAGCCAGTAGATGTCCTGTGGATCTTCTAGAAATCATCATACAATTTTATTAAGTAAATACAGACTATTGCATTTAAACTACACCAGATCCATGAGGTTCATCTTACTTGCTTGAAACATATATAACAGACAGTGCACTTACATAGGATGAATACTCAATTTTAACCAGATGTTTTCATGAAAAAGAAACTTGCCTTTGAAACAAGATATATCACACAGGGTACTAAGGATTAGAAGTGTATAAGCAAGATGTGCTTTCAAAGGCAAGTTTCTGTTTTTGGGAGTGTACCACTGAATTTCAATGGCATTTGGAAGCCTCAAAACAAGCATGTAGGCCATGCACAGCCCATCCCTGTGGTACATGCTTTAGAACAACCGACTCTAATCTTCCAAGTATGAAGGACAGGTCAAATCATTCCAAGGAAATATTGAAAAATGAGCATTGCAAAGGAATGAGAGGTTTGTTAAGAAGAGACTGCATAATAATAGTTTTTAGAAAGCTGAACAATTACAATTAAATACAATTAAAGTTAAATACATAACTTACCATGAGATAGTGATGCTACTTTATCTGCCCAAAACAGAGCACTTTGATACTGTTGCTGTTTTAGAAGTGAAAAGAGACAAGGGGAAAACATGTTTTACAATAGGAATAGAAGAAATAGGTATGCATTTATTATATTTATATTTCATACTTCATCCAAAGAGCTCCAAACACCTACAAACACTTTTTTGTTCTCACAACAATGCTGTGTGGCAGGTTAGACTGGGGGTGACGAACTAGCCAAAGGTGACATATTGAGCTTCATGGCTGAGTGGGGATGTCACTTTAATTATTTCTGGACAGAGAGCCAGGGGTTGGGAGTTCGATTTCCAATTGAATCCCTCCTTGGCAAGGGCTGGACTTGATTACCCATAGAGTCCCCTCCAGCTTTGAAGTCCTAAGATTATGATTATTACATCACACTGTCCAAACACTTCTATTGTAGGTTTCTAGGCTTGTAATAATGCTGACTTTCCTTATATAGTTATGGGCAAATCTGAACTCTAGTCTGAAGGCAGAATGCTTCTCAGAGAAACATAACCCTGAAATACCTTTTATGTGATCATTCAGACAAAACATATGATAGCACACTACCTACTTTCCCAAGCTATCCCCATATTTTCACCTAAAGTTGCGTTTTGTCTAAAATCTTACACTTACTGTCAGTGATGTAAAATTACATCAAACTGAAAGCTACATATTTTGAGGAATGAATATTTAACAAATCTGTCTAGAATCCTATTACATATGTAATGTAAATTTCAGCAGAAAATTGCCACCAGTTTAAAAACTGGGGTGTGTGTGTATTTCACTTTGTTGCTAACAAAGTTACATTATTTTATTTTTATTTCAAATATTTCTTTACTCCACTTTTCTCCTTAAAAAGGACCCAAGGTGGCTTACATCATTTAAAGACAATATTTAAAGCTAAAAACAGTAAGTCTACAAATACTAAAAAGTCTCAAATGCCACACTAAAAGACAGTAAACAAAGGAACACCAAAAACACATTCAAAGCACATGATGGCTATGTGACAAGAAAAATATGTGCCAGGTTCTAAAATGGTGGCAATTAACTGCTGAAAGTTATGTCAGTGGGCATAAGTAAAATGATTCTGATCATCATTTTGTTCCTAAGGAAAATTACATTAAAGAACTGGAGCACATCCATAGAAGAGCCTTCAGCACACAACTCTGACAGAAACAGATCCAAGGAGATGTAAAGCTTCTTACATTAGATTTACATCTTCCAATGTAAACAAGTCAGAGTTGTCTGTTCATTTTTGCTCTCCATGAGACAAATCGATCATGATTGCCATTTTACAGTTCTGGAGCTGAAACAAAGAGACAGTAGCCTGTATTCTATCTCTAGCCCCAACCATTAGTAGACACACTGAATCAGTTTCTGATCAGTAAGTCAAAACTCATGCAAATCCCATACAGGCTGTGACTACATGATCAAATACCATAGGATTTGTTATAGTTATAGGACAGGCTCATTCGAAGTATTTTTTCCTGATCGCATGTCACAAAGGCTGATTCGAATTAGTTTTGCTCCCAATATGGCTTTGGGGGCTTCTACTTTTTTCAAGCTGGAACAATTCAAACAGATTTTTTCCCCTGTGTAATCAGCTGCTTCATTCTTGTAAAAATGGGGGCATGTCTGTTTGTGGTGTTTTGTCAATGTAAGCAGTTGTGACATGATGTTCAGGGCCGCAGGAACACTCACCCCTACATTCATTTCCCCCCAATCATCCTCCCATTTATATATGTGTGTGTGTGCATGCAAAGTATGTGTGTGTATGTGTGTGTGTACACACACATACATATATGAGATTAGCACTAGATCACCTTAACACTAGTATTAATATCCTACTTTAGCATTAGATCATCTCTGTTCCCGTAGTATGTGGCATTTTTTTTAGATGTTAAGAACAACTTTGGAACGCCGCCACCTTTTCTGGAACATTGTCCAACCCTTTCAAAACCAAGCAGCTTGACAGCAAACCATAAAGGGACCTGCAGAGGTGGGACCAGAGGGAGGAAGGAAAGAAAGATGGGAGGCTGTGAGCTGCCACACGAATCGCATGGCACCGAGTGCGAACACTGAACTGCCAAATCAATCCGCAGCCCCTGTGTGTGATCACTGACTGCGAATCCACTACTACAACACAGGCTGGAAATCAAATCGCCAGTGTAGACACAGCCCCAGTTAACAGGGCAGGTCTCCTTGGGGCGAGCAATAGCTTACTGGCCAGGGACTCGTGCAAAGCCTGTCCTCTACTCCTCTGAGCCTTAATGGTTCTTAATTGTGGGGTATGTGTGTGTGTGTGTGTGGCGGGGGATGTTCCACGGAGTCCACGCCCTACCCATCCCGGTGGTGTGCTAGAGGGGGACTGTGTCCCCCCCCCCCCCCCACGCTACAGCGCTGAGGTCTGGCATGGAGAGGGTGCCTCACCTGGTCTATGTACTGCCGCACGCGCTTCCTCAGGCGTTCCAAATTCATGCCCCCCTCCCCGCAGAGCCCGCCGGAGAAGGCGCTTGGCGAAACTCCTGCTCCGGCACACGCGCACGCGCCCGCTGCTCGGGTCAGCCAACCTCACGGGCACGCGGCGGAGGGCTCCCGAGACCCAGCCCCGCAAGGTCTTAACACCTCTCAACAGTTGCTCCACAGCCGGCTATGGATCCCTCAACAATTACACTCCTCTTCCTCAGCATCGCCCTGGTGTAACGTTCATAATTGTACCCTTCGCCGGAAACACGGACCCTGCGCGTGTCGTTCCGAGAATGCCGGAGGCAGGGAAAGAGGAAGAAGAGTAATTGAAACAAACATACTGACATTTCTGTCTGGACGGTCAGTGGCCTTACGATAAAAGGGGAACTGGGTGTTTTTTTTCCTAGGTTTTTTGTTTTTTTTAAATCCAGGATATTTTGAATGGAAAGCGAGACACAGAGAGAGAGAAATCGCCTTGCTCCTGTGGATTCCAAGCTACTGCAACTTCTTGTGCTCTCTTTGTCCAATCTGGATTTTCCGTCTTTTCCAAAAAGGAAAAAGAAAGTGTACGACTAATTCACGTAATAGTTAGTTAATTAACGGAAGCTTTTATTCTGTAGTTTAGCCTGAACAGCTCCTGCAGATGTTCAGAGTGTATTGAAATCATAATAAAAAATAGAACTCAGTATAAATATAATACATACCCTTATCATGACCTAACTTTTAAATTGTGTTTTTGAAGAAGATTGGGGGAATATGCCAGTTTAAAACTTTTTACATAACCCTTTAACTTAACACTGTGCTCCTGACACATCAGTGTTTTATTGTTATAACTGTCAAAGACAATTCTTAATGATAACTGTCAAAACTGTGTTGATTCTTCAATATTCATTACAAAATCATTGTGCTAATATGACACATTTCCTCTTTCTTTTAAAAAGTAACACCTCAAAGTTGAAGGGCAAAAGTGAACTACCCATACAACACGATTGTGCATGTTGTTTACTCAGAAATAGGGCAGTGGTTTTTAATGTCAGGTAAAGTGATTTTCTTTGAGTTTATTTATTTTAAATCTGCCTATACATTTCATCCACTAGGCAATCATTAGGAGAACTCAAAAGCAGCTAACAGGAAGGAGGTACAACTAATCAAGACAATATTTTAAAAAAAATATTATAGTAATAGTATCATTACACAGACTAGATGATCAATTCAGCTTCTATCAAAGGTCTCCTTAAACAACCAGCTCTTCACCTGATATTAAAAGGCAGATAGTAATAAGGTCACATGAGACAGAAATACCAAAGATTCTTACTCTTTTTTTTTGTCTAATTGTTTTCCACATTTTTCAGTGATTATATAATTAAGCTGATAGATCTTCCTAAAGAAAAAGAGAGAACAAGGGCAGTGTGCTCCTTGTACACAACATGAATACAGGGTTGAGGATTAAAACATCACAACCAGCAGCTTAGCTTTCAGCTCTACAGGAGTCTTCATCAGGTTGGGTGTTAGAGTTGAGGGTGGTGCAGAGGAAACATAAAAGTTCCAAATCTGTGGCAGGATATATGTGCATGCCAGGGGCTGCAGAATGAGCTTAAAGGTTTCAGATTTCACCCCTGGTGGTGTGGATTAGAATGTCCCTACAAAACTGGTTAGTTAAAGGGGTACCAGAAACTCAGCACCCGCACCCTCCCAACAACACCCGGTTCCTTTTTGGCTGGGAACAGAAGCATGCAAAAGGATGGCAAACCCCATATCAGAGAAGTTGGTACAAAATTTAGATTACGCACCAAGTAAGCCAGCTGCAAGCAAATTAAAAATATTACTTACTGGTTGGAGAAAATGTAATGTTCAGTATGCATTCATGCTTGAGAGGTGTTAGATGCCCTTACCTGGTTGCAGATATTACCCTGCTTGGATATTAAGGTTATCTTTCATAGTCCAGCAACAAAGAAGAGGAGGAGGAAGCTGTGTCATCTTTTTACATAATCCAAGGACAAGCGTGGGTGATATAGTTTAGTGGTCTGATGAAAGTATCATCCTATTACTTCTAAGCATATTCTGTGACCCCCACAACAGATAGTGAACTTCTGACATTCCACTCTGAAGAACTGTACAGTACTCAATATTCAATGTGCTCTATAGCTTGACATTTATAAATAATATTTTGTTGGTAGTAAACCATTCTGAAATTCTCTGCATGTGGAAACAATTAGTATTAAAGATGTTGCACCACCATAAGAAATTGTATAGGTTGGAATAATTGGAGAATCCTACTCTCCCATCCCTCTGCAATAGCATGAGCAGGGTTTGGATGCCTCATCATGCAGTGATAGGATGGGTAGAATCCTCCAAGTTCAGACCACTATGGAGTATAAGATTGAGCTTTGAAGCTGAGTGGCTAATTTTCTATTCAGCTACCCCCAAACACTAGCAGTCTCACCGTGTTCCACATAGGGCCAACTCTTAAGGCTCAGGACTAGTTGAGCAGTAAGCTAGCTCCAAAGTTCAGTGCAGGAATAGGGATGATTTTTCACTTCACCATTGCTTTGCCACATGGGATTTTCGGAGAGTACAATTTTCACTTGTCCATCATTCCAGAATATTTCTCCCACATGGTTCTTTCTAGATGGATTGGACTACAACGACTGTCAACCACAATAGTGGATGGAGATAACGAGAACTGTAGATCAACACCTCTGAAGAGAACTGGGTTGGAGAAAGCTGCTTGAAGTTACACAGAATTCTGCCTCCCATGAAGTCAACCAATCCTCAATTTTTTATGCAGGGGACAGCACCTGGAATTTCAAGTATGTTACTTCCTAGTCACAGAATTGGGTTCCTAAGGGCTTAAATCCCACTAAGGACTAACCAATGTCAAGCTCAAGTTCTTTCAATTTCTTTGTGACCTGCTGCAAGGCTTGGGGTGCTCCTGATGCAGCTGTCATGTCAGGACTGTTTTAATATGTTTTCTTAGCTCTAATTGTAGTGTCAGTTGAGGAAACACTGATTTATGTGAACAGTCCTGCCTATCATGCAATTGATGGGCACCGGGCCTTTAGTAACTATCATAGACAGCCTAGATTTTATCACAATGTTTTCCTAAATTGTTCACATGGTTTCAAATAACAAACAAACAAACAAAATAGGAAGAAGAAAAAAGAAAAACAAAATGTATAATAAGTTTCTGAATATTTGAATATCCAAGTATACAGGAACCCCAGTCTTATATGTGAATTATCCTTTTTCACTGACCTGCAGATAAACATGGGACCATAAAGCTGGATATTTCTGAAAGTTGAAGAACATGAGGAATCATGTGGCAGAGTCAATGAAGTACATTAAAAAATAATAATCTCCCACCTCTCTTGTAGCACAGTGGCACAAGTTGATGTGTCAGCAAAAAAAGCTTACACAATACTCAGCTACATCAACAGAAGTAGAGCATCCAGATCAAGGAGATAGCAGTACCACTCTATTCTGCACTGACCAAACCTCGCCTGGACTACTGTGTCCAGTTCTGTGCATCACAGTTTAAGAAGGAAATTGAGAAGAGGGTAGGACCCAAAGTAATGGATTTAAATCACAGGGAAGGAGGTTCTGAAACCGCGTTAGAAAGAACTTCCTATCAGCAAGAGCCATTTGATAATGGAATGGACCACCTCAGGTAATGATGGGTTCTCCAACATTGGAGGTGGTTAAACAGAGATACTTTAGGTGGAGACTTCCTGCTTTGGGAGGGGGTTGGACTCAATGACTCCTGCAGTCTCTTCCAGCCCTAGTTTTCTATGATTCTGAGAAGTGGTGAACCCCAGACCAACAGAGAGAACAGGAAATTATTCGACTCAAGCAGAGCAGTCTGGCACTGTAAGATTTCAATTGTTATCTGGTGCTTGTTGACAGCATAATTCTTGTAAGTTAAGAAGTGTAGAGAAGATAAAAGGTTTTACTACAAGTGTCTTAGAATGTCAGTGGCTACAACAACTACACCATACAGCTCAGAACATACATTCCATTCACTTCTCTTAGCTGCCTTACCACTACAATTACTAACTTTTTAATGGATTTGATAACATTTTGTAAGATGTCCTGGGATGATTTAAATCAAAATATGAGGTATAAACCATTTATCTAAATACACAGCAGCCCCATTTTGCTGACTACTAAGGTTTAGAATCAAATGAGCAAGAATCTGTTAAACTAACTCCAGATCTGAGCACCATGTTGCCACACACATGTGTGTGGATTTTCACCTCTTCTTTCCCAGTGTTGAGCAGGAGGAGGAGAGTGAAAAGCAGGAATTGAGTTGAGAGGGATGTAAGCCTCCTGACTCTGTTCCAAGCATCATTTCATCCTTCTCATAGGAGGTTGCAAGATTTTAGGGGCTTTGCCTTTTCCCAACATAAAGAGGACTTGGATGAATCTGTGATTAATTAAAACCAATGGCAGTGCTTTGCCTGTCTTCCTAATGAATTTTTCCACAGGACTCTGTCAGTTTCAAAGAGACCAGAGCTCTTTTAAAGGCTTATAATATCCTGGGTGCATGTGCAGATAGTAGAAGTAGGGGATGAATGCTTGAACCCACTTTTTCCTCTTCTGCTCCTACATTTCCCTCTTCCCACTTCAATGGCGCTCATCTGCTCTCTGCATTGTGTACCACCTGTGAGCATGCCTCATTGAGCTGTTCTGGTTGTTTTCTTTAAAAAAAATGTAAACCAATAGCAAATGTTTTTCTGCATACTTTGCAGATCCCCCAAATATACCAAACATTTTGCTTTGTCGGTGGGTGACCACATTAAGATGCCCCATCAGGTTCTCTCAGTTAGACTGAAATCCTGTTGTTTAACTTACAACTGTGAAAGGCTGATGGCA
This sequence comes from Intellagama lesueurii, assembly GCA_037013535.1. NCBI lineage: Eukaryota > Metazoa > Chordata > Lepidosauria > Squamata > Agamidae > Intellagama > Intellagama lesueurii. The sequence goes on from JBAJHW010000003.1 coordinate 99,798,309, forward strand.
TGAACACCAGGGGGGGATTTTGAGTAAATGAAACCTTCCTTCTTCTGTCTTGCAGCTTTTCCAATTCTCGTGTAATCCCATTTGTCACAGAGAAGCCATGGGATGGAAGGAGGAAATTTTTAATTACTGAAAATTGCCACTGCTGATGACATCACCACCCTTCCACAGATATGCCAGCAGGGTTTCAGCCAAAGATCTTACGGTGCTTTGAAAACAGGAAGGTATATTAAGGCATCATAAGCTTTCAAAGAAGCAATCACTGCATCAGATGCATGAAGCATTATCAGAAATTGGCAGATTCATATACATGTGGTGGTAGAGTTGACTATCAACAATTAAGCTTGAATGGGCTACGGAAGTACACATAATGGCAATTACCTTAGCAGCCATTCACAGACAAATGTGGTATGGTAACACAGTGATTCCTGAACCAGTATTATATGTACCACTGTTAGGACACAAAAGTTGCAGAGGTGGAACAGAGTTTTCGTAACAATTATGAAAAATTCAATCTCCGTCCTCACATTCTCTTACAAGTGCCCCTGCCTACTGATTGTACTTTATGATCTGTATGTGACCTTTTGACATGTTAATAGTAACTTTGGAGGCTCAGTGTTTCTCCTAAACCTGTTTTTTCTGTCCACCAATTTACTGTAGCTACAGTTTATATAATATATTATTAGTATAATAGTATATAATACTACTTCTAGTAATATATATTAATATATATTATATTGTTATATTCTGTTACAATAACATAAATCCCTATAAACATATACATGTATTTCGTGGAAAAAGTGAGCTCAGGTTTTTTGATTGGTGAAGTGTTAAGACAACAAAAAGTTAAGAACCGCTGTGATAGCATTTATCCTTATATCAGTGGGCTACTTTATAAAAAACTAAACACCATAATAAATTGTTGTTATGTGGTGTCAACTTGCTTTCAACATACAGCAACCTTAATAGGGCTTTTCAGATATGTGAGACGTTCAAGATGTGATTTACCATTGCCAATCCATGTGCATTTCCATGGAGAAATGGACTCCTGGGTCGTAGTCCAGAACTCTATTCATTACACCACACTGGCGCAAGTGGTCTTTGTAACAAAGTGGATAGGCCTAAAATTAATGTTAATCTGTGCTACAGTGTGAGCATGGCAGAACACTTTTTTCCTCCCCTTTCCCCACTGCCCTTAACACTGCTCCAAAACCAGCTATCCAGAGAGGTCCCAACCCTCCAGAGCAGGTTTTGGTGTTGTTCTGTAGACTGCAGAGGGAAGCAATTCTAGCAAAGAATGTGCCCATTAGATTCTGGCTTGAGTTTTTATGGTGCCCAGGACTTTATTGTTTTTGTTACCACAGACTAATGTAGCTACCTCTCTGGACACTATTAAAGCTATGATACCTTTGAGATAAAAATAGCATTTGCTGTTCACAAGAGTCATGTGTACTTGTTTGTTCGACTTTTTGCATTTCTCTACTCATATTCACTTAACAGAAATTATTTTAGAAGATAAATTGCACAAAGATGGAAATCAGTATGTTAACCCTTTTACTTAGGATAGTGGAATTAGAAGTGTGTACCAGTTTATAATGAGAAGTGCAGCCTTCCATTAACAAAAGTCAATTGTGTTAATGAAACTGAATAGAATAAATGAGTTTTATTCGTCTCCTCTGCCTCATAAGTAGTATATACTGCAAGCAGGAAAAGCAAGACTGAAGACTAGTTAAGAGAGAACTTTTTGATCTAGAAATACTGCCAATGACCATTGAATATGGGATGAAGAAAGATGAGATGGTCTTTGGTTGTACTATCCTTAGACAGCTTTCTAAAAACAACTTTTCCCAGAGGTATCCCCTTACCTAGTATGTTAAGCTACCAAGATTCGCAGACTCTTCTGTTAACAATTGCCAAATGGAATATGACTTTTTATCTAACTTCAAATTAGTCAGAACTACCTTTAAGCTTAGAGCAGGGATGGGCACTTGTTACCCTCCTTAGATTTGTTGAGAGCATTTAGTATTTGGTTATTCCTTTTTTGGTGCAGAGAAGAGCATGGAGTGAACTACTCAGCTTCATCTTCTCCCTTGGAAAAAGAAATATTGATAGTCTGGGTGGTTCTTGGCTAAAGGAAACAAAAACATTTACTCACAGTTTGTGGCTTTGTCTTTTATATAAATAGCGTGGAGTTACATATCTGCATACTGTATCTCTCTTTGGAGAGCAGAAAATGGAGGAAAGAGGAAAGTCAGCCAACAAAGGAAGCAACAGGAAGGAAGGGGTGGTCTCAAAGACTCCAAGGCATGGGGAAAAACTCATCCAAATTTAGTGGCAGATACAGAGCATGCTCCCCATATACAATCAGTATTAAAAGAGAAATTTGTAAAGTTACATATTTCGAACAATACAGCAATGCCTACCAACCCCAGCTAGCCTAGCTAATGGTGAGTCATGCTGGGAAATAGAGTCCAACAACTTGTAGAGGGCTATGATTTTCCACATATGGCTTAAAGGATGACTCATATGCAGTGAATTACTTCTATTAAAGAAGATCCAACAGGACTTCCAGAACATATTATTTCTTCATGTGCCCATAGGCAAGCATATTTCTTAGCCCTGCAGGAAATGCTGGCTGTGAAACATACATTTGTGACCAAACAAAACACACACAGAGATATTGTTTTACCACACAGGCAGCCTGTTCCAAATATAATTTTGGGGTCATTTGCTTGATGGCCTGTGACCTCTTGGCTGTTTTCCTATTTCCCACTGAGAAACTCAGGAGATATGAGGTCTCCACAGAGAGTGGAGGCATTGACTCTTATTCTAGCTTTTCCTTCCTTTCCAGTTTGTTTTTGTCACTTCTTTGTTTCCTTCTAAGTGCATCAGGATTGTGGAGTGAGGGATATGCTACTATTATACATTGAGAAACTAGGGATCCTCCCTGTTAGAAGTATCATGTCTATGGTTTCTTAAAAGTGCCAGTCCATCAGAAGGCCAGGTTTGCTGACAGATACATGATGTCTAGCTTGTCACTCATGCCTGTTTAATCAGAATAGCCAATAAATAGGAAACATATGACCATAGGAACTGTTGCATTTGGTATATATCACTGAAAGAGGCAAAATATTGTGATACTGACTGAAAGCTGTTCATACCAATAGATCTCACCTTTGCTTGACAAAACCCACTCATAGCTAGTCAGTGTTCCTTTTATTGGTGAATTTATTATCAGTATTGTCATATTGTACCTTTTGGTGGGAATTCTTAACCTCTGGTTATAACCTTAGCCTAAGCCTAAGTTTAATCTTAGTTGGCATGGTTAAATTTGATTTATTTTTCATTGACAGCGCAACATAGAGGGGAAACATTGCTTTTTGTTCCGTTGACAGGGGGTAGTGTTTTGTTTTTTGTTTTGCTTGCATCACCTTTTTTTGGTTTTGGCATGTGGTGATCCAAAAGGGCAGTGGAGGGTGTCCTAGAATTATATTGATGATGAAGTATATATTTTTTAAAAAGTCACATGGCCCTGAATTGATATAGAAACTGTTCATCGGACATAGCATTATACTGGAAAGGCATAAGAAAAAAATAATTTTGAGGAGAAACAAGAGGTTCTCACTTGAGGTGGATGTTTCTGCTGTACCATCATGCCTTTCAGTGGGGCACAGGATGCCATTACAGAGGTAACATGCCCCTCAACTGAGCCCCTTTTGCATCTCTGCTGAACTGTTATTTTATTGTGTTTTTCTGCTCTTAGCTCTATGTCAGATAAGTACTGCAGTTTCACAAGTTTTTAGATCATGTCACTTGCCAATACATTTTTAAAGGAGTCAGGGAAGAGGGCAGTATTAATGACAGAGGAGAGTGGGTGACCTGTGATCCCAGTCAGAATTGTAGGAATTTGAGGGGAAATGTCCTGAAAATGTTGATATAATTAAACATTCCACATGAATGACAGCAGTGATTTAACTACCATAGGAAACTAAATCAACTTGAATCAACCTGAGACAGCCTCTCTGTCTCATCACACCTTAACCTACAGCTTGAATCTAAACCTATTTCTTGTGAGCATTTCCCATGGATCTGAAAAGTATTTACTTTCCAGACATGCTTTACCCAGCTTGTTTACATATCTGGTAGCAAGCATGACCTTGGTTTAAAGATGATATATTGTACTCTTAGTACAACAAGGACAATTTCTGGATGTACTTTCCCTTACATCAAGAATTGCTTTAGTGTCTGAATTGCCATCGCAAAGGTCTACATTGCCATTGAAAGGGTCGAAAATAAATCTCATCTATTACATTTTCTCTTTGATGATCCATAGCTGACTCTTTGCTTTGGTGAATCAGTTCTTCTTTTTCCTCTGGTTGGTTTGTCAAATAGCCATCTTTCAGATGTTGATTTTTCTTTCTGTCTTTCTTTCCTGTTCTGCGGACTTTTTGTTCCTGTGCAGAGATAAATAAATTCATGTGTTTGTAAACATGCTGTATTCAAAATAAAAATTAGATTATTTTGGTACCATCAGATCAAGAATAATAATTTAACTACTAGACCTTGCGGATCCTAAGAGCTAAATCCAACTTTAGTTATGACTAGCAACACATTAATTTCAATGGGTCTACTACAGTTAGAACTAACATTGGACCTAGTTATAAGAATCCAAATTGTATTATTCCCAACTGCGAAAAATTTAACATAAAAAATAGTTTTTTAAAATTTCCCTATTAGATGTTTAATTTTAAGCTATCTTCCTGCTTTGGCCTCTGTTGCTGAAATCTGTTCTCAAAGCACATGCCTTTGCAATCTGAACTGAAATTAATGGTATTTACACCGAAGGTGTGGGGATTACTGTCTTAGCTTTCTTGTAAAAGGAGTGATCCTGATTTCAGGAATCCATGCTTTGGGAATGTTTGGAGATTTGTGATAAATATAAGATAGGTGGCTGCTTTGCAACTTGAAATTGATTCTTTATGAGGTGCACATAGATTTGCACCGGTTGTATGAAGATAACAGGCTTAAAATTGTACATAGGTGGAGGTGCCTTCCCTTTTCCCCAGCCTCTAAGAATTGCTTCTGCTGAAGGAACCCAGAACTCAAAGTATTAGCTCAGAACATAAAAGCTGACGTTAGAGAGATGGGAATTCTCTTACTACCAGTATTGTTAGCAGAAGAAAGGAGGAATAAAAATGTCCTCTTTGTGACTGAAGACCCATTTACTCCCACCCGATGGCCCTAAAATGTAGAGTGTGTACATTTTCATGGGGACCCACATTGGCTCTCTGTCCCTAAATGCAACTTTCTGATTTTCAGGGAGTTTTGAGTTAGACAAAACTGCTTTTTGTGCTGCACAACCAAATTAGAAATCACATGATTAGGATCACCACACTCATGATCTTCTTGATGCCATGAGCATCAGTTTCATTGTACGAGCATTCTTAGAGTGTGATTTCTTTTAAAGATTTGTTTAATGAGCTCTAAAGGAGCTATGACTACATAACAAAAAAAGTGATACAAAAAAGGAAATTATATTTCCGCAAAATATAGTTGATGATACTGAAAGTGTCATTTGTTGTTTTTTGGATCTATCTTTCTGAAATTATGTAGAATTCAATGTACTCTCTAATTTTGTCCGCTCAACTTCGCTCCTGCGTGTGTGCCCCCCACATGTGGGGTTCCGTCATGACCGGAACCAAAGGAGCTGAAAATGATCGCTGCGCAGAGGAGGAGGAAAGCTGCATGGAGGGAGGTGGAGTCCCACACGCCTTAGAGGGAAACTTGAGGTAGATATTCCTATAAATTAGTTGTATCAGTCCCTATTAAATTATATGCAACTTCTTATCTTTTTAACCTTCATGTATCGAGAAGTTTTAAAAATTGCATTGAGAGAACTGTAGGAGTACTTTCTCACATGATTGGAATTCTAATGCACTGCATGAGAATATTATGATTAGGTTTATAAGAATGGGTTTAATGTAAGCCATCTCTATTTCTTGAAATCTCTGATTATTTCAGTGCCACTAATCATGCATGGGGCCAGCTTTTTGACAAGCTTTTTGACAAGCAGAGTATATTATTTCTGCTTTGCAGCATCAGGATTAGCCAGAAATAGTGTAGGTTTTTTTTTTGTTTCTATATGTTATATTGGCTAGACTAAAAAGTACTCCAGAAGCAAAATGCAATGAATTTGCTTTACTCCAGTCATTTTTATCTGTTAAAAAGAAACTAAGTGTGCATGCCAAATGGAGACGCTGATTGAAATTCTCACTCTAGTTGTGAGGAGATGAAACTAACGGACTATAGATGAAACTATGGATGAAACTAAGGAGTAGAATAGTATTTTCTTCCTGAGCAGGTGCCATATGTATTTTCATAGCCCAATAACTCTCTCTTTAGTAAATAAAACCCCCACATGCACAATCGTAATCAAAAGCAACCCATTAAATATACTTCTTGAATCCATGCGGCCCATATTGAATAAATTTTACTCCAGTTTTTGCAGCTAGAGAATGTGGGAGACCTAACATAGGAGGACCAGGTCTTTCATGTCATTGATGCAACTCTTCTTTTTGACCAAATCATCTAGAGAATTTTCCAGCTTTATGCTGGTATAGAATCTTTCAACTAACCAAAAATGGCAAGAAGCATAATTTGGAAACAGAAGATCTGGAGATCTGGACACACTGAGCTGCAGGATTTTTTTAAAAAAAGCCTATTTAACAACTGGGATTACCTTCTTATCTTGCATCTTGGGCAATCCATGAGGATATCTAGCAATATTGTTCCTGTAGTTTTCAATCTTCTGCCAGTCTTCATTCCATTTCTGCACCTTGTAGTGAGGCTTACACTTAATAATCTTTTCCAGAATGACATGATTCTCTTGGCTTACTCTTAGTAATTCTTGCTCTCGCTTTCGTCGGTTTAAGCTAAAGGACACAGTATGTATCAGAACAATAAACTGTTGAATTCCTTGCCTTGGATGGCTTGGTTAGCTTCTGTCATGGCATTTCACTTGTTTAGATGGGTTTGGTGTATTACAAATTTTTTTTTGAAAAAAAAAAGTCTCTATAAATCAAATGCTTATTCTGTCACTTTTAAAGATTATCTTTAAATGAGTTCTTCCCTTCCATTATCTACTTACATGAACTGCTGGATTTTGAAATAAGATAAAAGAAGTGGACTTTCCATTACGCTTTGAAGGAGAGAGCACATGTCACACATTTGTGAAACACATCCAGAGTCTTTATACAATAAATTATTGGTTGTCACGATTAGCCCTGTCATAGTAACAGGAAAATGCTTTACCTATTCTCATTATAAACTTTACCTTTTGGCCTCATACTCATTTTTGTTATCAATTCTTCCTGTAGTTCTCATGATGTGTGATATCTTCTCCAGCAGCAAATGATTGTCTCTTTCAATAATGGAGAGGCGTTCCTTATCCATCTTTAAAAAATTGAAAAAGACAGAGGAATATCTGTAGAAATTATGTTTGATATAATCTTTAAGAAAGGGAAGACAACGATATCAATTGCTCTGCTGTGTTTATGATGGCTAGCTAAAACTATATTGTTCTGAAGGTGTTTGGTCTCTAGGACTAGTTTTTTTTAAAGTTCCTTTTGGAAAATATTTTGGCTCTGTTTTTAAAACATTTTTAAATGTTTTAAATCTGTTTTTGGAATGTTTTTAATTTGATGTGAATGCTTTTAATCTATTCTTGATTTATTTTAATTTAATTTATTGTAAATCCTTTTGGAAAAACTGATGGGCAGAGAAGTGATGACCAAATTATTTGAATCGATAAATAAAACCATTGTTCATAATATAATTCATTTTATATGTCTGTTTCATAATGTACACATTTGTGTCTGCACTTTTCCTCACTATATGTGCACTTCTGTACACATGTTTTTATTGCAGCATTCTAGTGACACATTTGGAGAGTTGCAGGTTTTGAACGATAAATGAATTTTGGTTTGATATTGATTCAAGAGTGCAAATTTTAACATGTAAATCAAACAATCTTCTTCCCCATTCATTCTTTCAAGTATACAGAACTGTCTTGTCAGATTAAGCCTTATTCAAGCATTTAATCCCTTATAAAACTAGCAGCATGTGTGTGAGAAAAAGCATTTCCTCTGCCCCTCCGGTACCATTTCTGTCACCTCCATCAGTTGGAGGGTGAATATATACGCATGGAGAGGCTGCTCTTCCTGTTTCGGCTCCCTGCAAAGACAAGGGATCTAAATCACATGGTGAGTCTATAGGAGCAGAGCAGCTTCTGTGCTGCAGACATTTGCCCTTCAACCTGTGGAGACTATCAGGGCCCCTAGGGGAGTGGGTGGAACTGATTGGCATGAAGTTGCTCTTAATCACACCAATTTGACTGTAGGTGTAGAATAGCCCAATAGAGCTACAGAGCTTCAGGGATTCAAAAGGCAGGATTAAATTTGGGAGAAGTGGAAATATATTTCAGGGATTTAATTTTAAATAAATCATGATTTAAATAAAAATCAGATTTTTTTACAATTTAAATCAAAACATTGATTTTTAAAATTTAAATCAATTTGATTTTTTAAAAAAAATCATTGATTTTTTTTATCCACCCTGGTTTTGATCATTTAGAAAATTCCTCTTTAATAGTGGAGGTAGTGATATCATCCTTGTTTCCCAGTTATACCTTTGGAGATTTCAACAGGGAAAACGATCACTGGGTTCATATGAACTGTCATTAAATAGTCTAATGCTACATGAAGGGGCTATGAAGATTTGTAAAACTAAGATTTGCCCAATTCAGACAAAATGCTTGGGCAAGTAGTTGGGCTAAGGAGCCGTTCCCATCTTTTCCCCAGCTGATGTATGTGGAATGGAGCAAGCAATAGCAATAGGAAGATTTCTCTTTTGCCTTCTTCTTTCTCCTTTCCCAGCCCCAGAAATCTTCCTGCAGGATTCTAGGTGACTTCTGGGACTGGAAGTCCTAGAATTTTGAAAATGCCATCCCTGATCATAATACAAATATAACATGTTTACTAAGATACTGTATAAGAATAGCAAAAGTGCTGTTGCATTCTGAAGTCTATGAAGTACATTGTGGTATAATATATAAGCAGCAACATACCTTGAGTTTCCGTAACTTCAAATGAAGATGCCCATATGTTGGAGGAGCAGAAGTATCTACCAGAGGTTTGGCTATCTGGATCTGCAGAGGGGGAAATGCTACATTTCTTCATGGAATAAAAGAGGATCCCTCTATTAATGTGGTATTTAAAAGCCATAATCCTGATTTGTATCTTGGTTTGTCTATGAACTCAGTGGCTGCTGTTGGATAACCCTTCATCTGATAGCCTCTTCTTTGTAATATAGAATAAGAATAATCTTGGTTTTCAGGGCTGACATGAGGTGTGTTGGGATAATGCAAGTACTCTGAATGCCTGCAGCAGCATGAACCTATGTGTCTCTACTGATAAGTTCAGCAAGGCTCTCTCTCAAGGAAGCCCCAGCAGTGCTGGGATATATGTGTATAGAAAGACATGTGAACAGTGTAAGCCTATGCATGCTTATGCTGAAACAAATCCCATTAGTTAGGATCCAAGAGGGTTATTCTGTTTGTGGAATTGTGAGGGGGTCATTCCTTTCTCCCTACAGCCGATGATACATCCCCAAAACCTCCAGAAGGAAATCTCTGGGAACAAGTACGTATTTGGGTGGCATGGATGGTTGCAGGGAGGATGAAATAGGATAAAAGGTCTCTCATGCTTGCATTGACTCAACATTACATTCACAGCTTTGTGTTCAGTGAGTCTTACTCAGAGTAAAGTGTGCATAGGATTGTGTCTGCAGACATTCTGGATGCAGTGGTACTTGTTTGTGAATAGACACTTAGAGGATTGCACTTTTTATTATTTATCACATTTCCACCCCACTCTTCCTGTCCCGAACCTGACTGTTTTAAAAGATCACCCTTCTTCATATATTACTGCATTCTGTTTCTAGCACCTCTCATTGTCCTGCTGTCCTTCTTTCTTTTTTGTTTGTATCTTCCATTTTCAATCCAGAAGCTCATTAGAAATGAAATCCAAGCTCCCCACCTCTTTTGTTTGGACTTTCAGCTTGATACAACAGCTCCTACATTCATTGACATATTCTCGAAGTCTCTAGTCGTTTGTGCCTATTCAAAGTCACTTATCCTAAGTTACATAAATAAGAGCGGAGTATTAGCATAATCAAATATAAAATTAAATCCTATAGCAGCAGGGAAGTGATTGTGCAACGAAAGCAAGTACTTGCTAGAATTCAGCAGCTCAGCACACAGATCAAAGGGGGCTGTGGATATATCCTTAATGTCTTACAGACACATGCAAAGCTGTTGTACAGCAAACCATCCCCCCAGTTTCTGCATATATTTTCTCTCATCTTTTTAAACCGAACATAGTATAATGTTGATTCAATATCAGGCATTTTTTAAGAGGAGAAGGAGGATCTAGGCGTACGTTTCCAGCAGACTAGCCAATTTACATGCACCTTTTCCAACTCCAATTAGTTTTGTTTAATCAGAAAAACAAAAAACACATGTCATTTGTACAGAATGGGTGGATGAGAACTCATTGTCTCTATAGTATATGTGTACTAAAGGACTCTTGATCTATTTGTGGCAGTAAAACACCTATTGATAAAAGACATCCATGACAGAGAATATTCAGGGGAAAAGTTATGTAGGAAGCGGCCTGCAGTATCTGTGGGAACGGCAGCATTTTTACTTGGGAGAATGTTGCAACTGGACAGATACTCTGCATTTAAATTCTTGGCATGAAACTGTACTTTGGTTTGGAATTGGGTGTCTGTGTGTGTGTGTGTGTGTGTGTGTGTGTCTTGATTCCTGTGCCATGCGTAGAGAAATTGGAAGCTAAGCAATGGCCAGGTGTCTCTGTCCCTGGCAGAGCAGTATAGGCATTTCCTTTCAACGAATTTGGCTGTACGCACCACACCTATGTTATCTGTTAACAGAGAGTTATGCTTACCTTTTTCTTGTGTTCTTCATATACTGCTATGTCCCACTTTTGCTGAAGATATTTATTGCCACATGGCAAAATGGGCTGGTAAGCACGATGCATCTTTATCTGTAATTATCTGTAAAAACAATACAAATTATCTGTAAATCTGAACTCCTTCAAAGAGCATGAGTCATCAGCTAGAACCTTCTTGAGCTAAGCTCTTAACAACTGTGGTGTGTTTGTAGCAGGTCATGTGGTGGTTGTCATGGTATCATTGAGACAAAAACTGAATAGCTAGTGGTAGCATTTTAAACAATATGTTGGGGAAATAGCAAACAAGAGCACAGACTCTAACATGCCACAGAATATCCTTTCCCAATACATTAGTCCCCAGAATAATTATATTTTAGTCATCTTTTTTATGAAGGAAACAAAGTGGGTCAGCTGGTAATACTTTTCCTATGTACATATGTAGGTAAATACAGTGTTGCACAAATAAAGTATTTCTTGTACAGTAGAAGACACTTAATGTAGTGTGCCCCCCATGTCATCTCTTTAAAATGTTTCCCTGCCAAAGGCTGTCCTGTACATTACAAATTTATTATGCAGAAAATTATCCCTGGTTAGAAATAGTAAGCAGAGGTTTTTATAACACCATGCATGGTGATCACACATATGGAATCTTTTTTACATAAATACAGGGTTAATTACAGTTAGAAAAGGGCAAATTTATGAATTGTGATTTTCTTGTTCCCATGACTGCACTTTCATTTAGACTTGCCTACTGACCTGAACATATCTTCACCTTTTGTGCATGTTTTTCCTAATACATATACTTTAAATGCACTTTTCCAGGCGTGCATACTTTTGCAAGCACACACACACACACACCCAATAATGTAGTTCTTTGTACACTTTCCCCTAATATATGAATTCTGAGTGCACTTTCCCATAATATGTGCTTTTCTGGGAAAAAATTTGAGTGGCAAAGTAGAGAGCAGAATTCTGAAAAGTATGGATTTCAATATACAAGGATGTTCCAGTTAGCTTATACGTTCAGCAGCTCTTCTACAATGCTAAAAGCTGCCAACTTTCACTTTGGGACCATTATGTCACTTCTTACCACATGTCTTATGCCTGTTTAATAATCTGCCTACTGGACTAGACTATTTCGTGGGAAGGGAAACAAGACTGGATGCTAAAGAATGATGTGAAGAATGCTAACGTTGGTGCTTTCTCTTCCTTACTCCTTCTGCCTCTTTAACATCTCAGAACATTAAAGAAGGGTTTGATGTAGTAAACTGCTGAGCCGTGTGACATAGTGCAGCACATTTACAGCAACATGTCATGCTAAAGCTTTCCTGCTGCACTTAATGGCATTCCACAGTTGAAAGGCTGGATTCACAGTACATGTGCTCAGAAACATGCTTTCTTTTCTAAACAACTGGAATCTCAACACTGTGTAACTTCTTAAAAGGACTGAATGCTTTCAAAGAGTATGGAAAATCACACAGATATACTGTTAAGGCTGTTGGTGGTAGCCCCAAACTAGTTTTAAACAAAAGATAAGAAACATTTTTCATGCACATTTCTGCTCATTTTCAAGTTCTGAAGTGTAAATGCTCCCTTATCTTAAAAAAAAAATTCTATATACAATATGTAAATATACATATTTGTAGGTACTTCTATGCCAGAGTACAAATGAACAATTGAAAAGAGTTCCCTTCCATCCTAACACTAGATTGGTGGTTCCCAACCTTTTCTGAACTCCAACCGCCTTTTATAATAGCCAAGTAACCTGTGACCCCACCACCATGTTTGCATAAAAAAGCATTTTTAATGGGGTAAAGTCATCCCTTCTCAGAAAGTAGAAGCTTCTTTCTTCCCCAAAGGGCCCGTTTCTCATGCATACATATACACACTAACTTTAATATCCTGTTCTGAGAGGTCAAGGAAGAAATTATTTAACAAGAGCTGCAACGCATATAAGGTGACCTGCAACTCCCCATAAACCATTCTGCAATCCCCTTGGGTGTCAAAACCACCAGGTTGGGAAACACTGCACTAGATAATATAATTTAGGTCCAATTGGCTTTTTCAACTTTATGTATCACCTAAATTTAATATCTCCTTTTCCTGACAAAGATTATCATGTTACTCTGCTACTACTTTGTGATGATTCAAGAACTTATATATTTTGCACATGGCAATAGACAGATCTTGATTTCCAACTTCCTTTTGTCTTCAGAAAGGGAGTATAATAATTTTTTTTCCATCCTTGGATTTAGGGAGGGTGTAACGTGAAATCTGCACATCTATCAGTGACTCATTCACCTACCATCTTGAGAAGGAATTTATCTATGGACCTCATGACCACAACAACAGACTTAGGTTTTGGGTTGTTTTATTTTTATTTTGCTGTTTCTTTCTCATTCTTTAACTTGTTTGTACCACCTAGCTTGATGAAGGGTTCTGGGGGACTTAAAAGTTCACATACTTTTGTTGGATCTTGCTTGCGTCTTGATAAAATGATTATATATTTTTCTGGATTTAGTTTTTCCCCAAATCAACAGAAGTCTGTAGAAGTGAATGCCCTTTCTGCCTAAGCTTTAGCCACCTGTAATGATGATGATAATTAGGGGTATATTAGTAGTGATAATCTCATCAATGATTTAAATGTCAGCAGCAGAAGCTACAGCAAATACAGAAATGGATTTAAGCAAACACAGACCTCTTCATGCAAACACATGAAGTTTGCATGTTGACAAACTTCACCTTCAAAGTTCTGATAAGCTCCAGACATCCCATGCTTCTGAGTCCAACTTGTTTTCCATCGACAAAGATGAATCCAGGAGTGCTCCCAAGCTGTGTATTTTCTTCTTGAGAACAATTTATTTACACGGGAATCATCAAACTACTGAGCTTCTCTCTTGTTGGGATTACAGACAGCAATATAGGTCATGTTTTGGACTCTTTTTGGCATGATCATTTTCCCAGCATCCAGGCAACATACAGGAAATCGTGAACCAATATGACCCCGCTCTGTGCCCAATCCAGACGGTTTTGATCCAGCAGCAGGGTTATTCTTTTTTCTGGAGCGGGACTGAAACATTTGAGACTGGATCACGTGTGCATGGAAGAGTCTCTTTAAAAGAGATTGCATTAAGTGAAGCGGCTCTTTTCTGCGTGATCCAACACAATCCAGTTTCCCTGTCTGATTGCACCCTCAGTTTCAAATATATCACCCAGCTCCATTACAGCATCTAGACATAGGCTGAGCTGCACCTGAGCTCCTTTGGCTCCAACAAGAAACAGGGAGAAATGGGCATGCACTGCAGACATGTTTACATCCTACCAGCAGAGGGCAGAGTTACACTGCCATTGGGACCACATGGAATCCTTTCCAAGGCAAAAGAAAAGGAACCAGTATCCCTGATTCTCTCTCTCTCTCTCTCTCTCTCTCTCACTCACTCACACACACACACACACACATTTTTGCAGCTACAAATTCTTTTTTTTTTTTTTTTTTTTTTTGAAGCTGTTTGTTTCATGTTTTGGTTCCAATTTCTTATGGAAATGATCAGATCTGCCATTAATAAGGAGTTGAAGGGGTACTTGATTTCCCGAAATTAGTAGGGCTTTTAGTTGAGTTTGTTTTTAAGCCAAAACTCCAGGCCTTCTGACTGTTTCTTGACACATTTATTTCTTCCAGGAGTTTTATCCAACTATCTCTTGTAGTTTCTGAGCCTGAAGAAATTAATCACTGCCCAGTTAAAATGGTTTCTTTGCTCACGGGATTTTGTTCAAATAATAAAAAATAATTATAAATTTGGGTGACAGTTGCTGACATCAGGCATTGTCATCCGGCATTGTCATCCTTGGGTTATGGATAGTTGGGAATATATTTTCATTGCCTCAACAAATTGGTCATAGGACTCTTGTACTGGACAAATATTTGATATAATTCCATCCACTGTTGCACATAGGTCAGTGGGTTAGGTATGGGAGTTCAATTCCCCACTGTGCCTCTTAGGGGAACAGCCAGCCTGTGTAACCATGGGCAAGCTGCACAGTCCTGGGTGCTTCCAGAAGAAGGGAGGGAAACCACTTTTGAGTATTCTGTGCCTGGAAAACCCTGAAAAAGGGTTGTCATAAGTCAGAATTGACTTGACGGCACATGGTTATTATTAAAGTTGTACTGAACTTATGCCAACCAGCTTTCTAAAAATTACATCTTCTGTGGAATAGTACTGCTGATGGTCAGACTGCTGACATGAGTTAACAACAGCAACAATAACACCTGCAGAGCTGGAAGGGACCCTATGGATCATCAAGTCTAGCCCCTGTCAAGGAGGCACAGTGAGGAATCAAACTTTAAACCTCTGGCCTATTATGGGCCACTGCTACTTGTTTGGAATTGGGGTACAGAGTTATTTCACATATTGTTGGGGTATAAGCTCACTAGAACATATCAAGTTTGGGTTATAGCCATGTTGCCATCTTCCACTATAGAAAGGATATATGTCATCATGAATAAGGGTCAGTTGAGAGGTTTCTGCCCATTTTATCACTATGTCTCCATTGTTATCAGCAGGTGCATACCCGCAGACACTACTGTGGCTATTGAAGTCTCTGATTGTAACATAGATTTTTTATTTATGAAAATTGCCTGGGATTCTAAAGGGAAATATAATACAGTATTAGGTGGCTTATAAATGGAAGATACTGTGCAGCTGCTCACTTCCACTGTTAACTCTGAAGGCTGAAAGACAGTCTATCCTGTAACACCTAGACCCTCACATTCCTTTCGAAGTAGAGACCAACAGCTCTGGTCTGCCTGGTTAAGCAGTGTTTCTTCAACCCTCCAAACTATGGGAACATTTCCTGACCTAAGCATTTTACTCCTTAAAGCTTGGCACCTGCCAAATGCAACTGTACCACTTGGGACAAGGAGCTGTTGGCTATCAAGGTGAAACCTCAAGGTCAGATCTTCTCTTTATTCCAGATTGGCCCTGTTGGGTTGATATGTATGTGATTCATGGCTTGATTACTGGCTTTTGTCTGTGACTACGTTCTTGCATGATCCGTGAAACTCAGCTCTGACTACTCAGGGTTTGACTTGAACTGGCATTTGACTCCCTCTTGCTCCTGGTTTTGAATACTTGTTGTCTTAAAACATGACAATAATATACAAGAATGATGCTATTTTGCAGTTAGGTTGTGTTATGTATGAGCGGGTGTTTGGCATGTTTTTGTTAGCTGTTTCCATTATGTTGAGGTAATTAGAACATCTCTTAACTTCCTCTCAAGGGAAACCTCTCATCTAGATCACTGAAAGGAAGTGATTTCCTTGCCTGGCAGAAATGAGTCACAGAAAATGACCTTCTGTGGAAGTCTAATTGTTGCTTAATTTAGACTTTACAATCCTCACCAGAGGTATAATGTGAACGCACTGAATTGTGGGTGCAGAGCAACAAGGAAAATTGACCCTCACCCCTCAAACACTTTCAAACCGTTCAGTTTAAAGCAGTGTGGAGCTAATTTCATAACTGTTTCTAGGAAAAACATTTAAGAGAAGAGGATGGATTCTTAACTGTTTTGCTTTCAGAGAACAGACTACAGCAGGGATTCTAGATCATCTTAGAATAGTCAGTGCTTGAACAACTGGGAGGGAGGGGAACTTTGCTTAAATTCAGAAGTTCCATTCTTGACTTCTTCCAAATTTCTGAATCATGCTCTCCTGTAACCTTCTAGAAAAAATAGCTCCCTGTAATGAAAGCACTGAAGTATTGCTTCAAATCCTTCCCCACTTGAAATTTCCACTGAAACTTTCTGGTCCAGAATAATGATACAGATTTTATTAGAAATCCTTACATTGGAATAGAGTAGACAGCAAACTCTGTTGTCAAACTGCACTGCATTATGGACTGTGCAACCATTTCTTTTCAAAACATCAAATTGACATGTTTAAGTTATTTATATCCTGACAGATGTTTCCCAGAGCTGCTAATGAAGTTTGAAATCATAAGCAGAGCCATCACTTTAAAAATAAAGCACACGTTCTGCTGTAAAAAACAGAAGCAGCAGGACAAACAGATTAAAAACCAAGCAGAAAGTTTAATGACATAAAAAAGGCCTAAGTTAAAAAAAGGCTTCACATGGTACCGAAGATACCATCAAGCTCCCATAAACTGATGAACCTCTCTGAAGAAAACATTCTGCGGTTACAGTGCCAGAGCTCAAAAAGGCCCTGTCAATGCTCACCTTCTATCTCTCAAAGGTAGACACAAGAACTGGCTTCTCAGGAAGATCTTAGTGACTGCTGAGGTTCAGGTAAACAAATTAAGACCCTGAGCTACCCTGATCTCAATCCATTTAGGGTTTTAAAAACAAGAACCAGAACTTCAAATAGTAAAGCTAATTCATTTAGCAGGAATGTGGTCTGATAGAGAACAAGGGAAACAGACAGATGATGTGCTAACAGCATCTTTGTTTCATGTGATATTGTCTTTGAGAAGACTGTTTCCATTTATTGGCCTCCATCCAATCCATTACACATTTTGTGCCTCTACAGCATCATACAAGTATAACAAAAAGAAAAGAATGGGTGTCTCATGGCTTGTCTGCCTGTATAATTTGAAGTCACAATATAGGGATGGGTTTTGAAGGATTAAAAAAACATACAGATACTGAATGGAAGGAAAATTTGGAACTTAATAAGTTTGGTGGAGATGCCATACCCCTAGTTAAATCTCAAGGAAACACTTCTAGATTAACACAAAAAGTAAAGAATAAATCCAGATTGCAGACAAGTGTACAGAGTGCTTGTGTCCTGTTCCAGGACAAGTATATCATGAAAAGAGAGCAGAAGTTGGCACTGGAATGTTTGGGAAGGATTCTAAATTATAAGAATCATAATATTTAGCTTAAAGTCCACTGCAGCTGCGTCTAGTGTTACTCCCTGCTTGAACACTTATGATTCCAAAACTGAACCAATCTAGAACCCATTTATGGATTTCATGAAGGTTAGCATTGCAATCCTATGTATACAAGGTCAGTCCAAGGTATTTAGCTGCCTGAGATGGAGGACAAGCAGGTTTCTCCTCTTTGTTTCATGCATAGA
Organism: Intellagama lesueurii; assembly: GCA_037013535.1. Lineage (NCBI taxonomy): Eukaryota > Metazoa > Chordata > Lepidosauria > Squamata > Agamidae > Intellagama > Intellagama lesueurii. The sequence continues at coordinate 99,816,426 of JBAJHW010000003.1, forward strand.
AACTGACTGTATTTGAACCTGGAATGTCACAATTTCAACATATTGGTTTAGGAATTTGAAGGCTATTGAGCAGAATTAAGACTTCAGGGCATGGATCTTATTCATTGGCATTATTCTGCAAACCAAAAAGATACAGGAGGTGGTATCTATTTGTAAACAATACAAATATTCCAAAGCAACATAAGCAGCAGAGATGTCTGGGAAAAAGGAAGATGCACTGCCTAGTAGAAGGATTAATTCTTCTGAAGTATATCCTCTTCAAATTTCTGTGTTGTTCCATAGCTGTAGTTTGCTCAGGTTGAGCTCTGAGGGACATTTATTTATTTTTATTTTATTTATTTGATTTATATCCCGCCCATCTGGTATATTCTACCACTCTGGGCGGCTAAGGTCCTTCAGAGGTCCTTCAGAGGACAGTTACTCCTCCACAGCTTACACACTCTGGTTCATCATCTTTTGCAGTTGTTCTCTAGGCTTCATGTTTAGTGAATGTCCCATGCATCTGGTATGGTCCTTCACCCATCTCTGGGCCAACTTCCCTCTCACTCAGACATGTTCTTCAGAAGATGCACATGCATCACACTAGACTGAGGTTTTAGAGTAACTCTTTGTAAATAGATTGATCTGCTTAATTGGGAACATGCGAAGTATGTCCTGCAGACACAAAGGTAGTGTGCAGACAGGGCAAAAGTTTCACCCTATCTTTGGCCCCGGTTTCTCCTAACTGGTCAAGTGGTTTATTGGCATTCACGTCCACAGTGAGCTTAAAGAGCCAAATCCATTTCTTTGCTGCAGCTTCACTATTTCTTCTGGTAAAATACTAAAATGGTTTGCTACTTAAAGACATCCAGTCTGGAGGTTCTGACATGGAAATGAATTATCCATAAGAAGCACTATAGTGCTAAACTCCACCTCCGAGAACAAATCCTGCAATAAAATAAACCACCGTCCTAGGAAAAAAACAAAAAAGGCATGTCAAGGCAGAGAAAGGCATGGGTGAAGCCTTGTGTTATGGATGGTACTAAAACCATCAGCAATGAATTTATTACTTTTATATGAGCAAATGCTCTGTCTGGACAAGCAAAAAGTGACAACAGATATCGTCTGAAAGTCTGCTGAACTAGTAACACATTTTAATGTATAATCACTGAGTAATTAACTTATCTTCCCATTTACCTAAACTGAAGTACCTGGATAATCATCTGTATAGATAATTCACTGAGCTCTGCACTGCAATCGTTGCGATTTGGGAGTGGGGTCTAAAATTAAGAATAATGCAAGCACGAACATTCCTTGCTGTACTTCTTAAAGACTTAAAATTTGTCCCTTGTGGTTCCGACAGTTCAGTTTGTACTTAGGCAGCTTTGGCACTTCGTGCTTTCAGGAATACTGGACTACATTTGGGCCCAGCAAATGGAAGCGTAGGCAAAAGATCTTGACCAAAAGTGGCCAAGAAGAAATATTTGCCATATATAGGCATTTTAAAAGACTGTTTTGGAAACAAATACACCATTTTAGTGTTTTCTTTTTATGTTCTGCTCCCAGGTATAAATATTACTTAATAAATATTCTTACTAATCAACCCCCAATAAAGGCTCTGTGTAAAACTGTCTAGATGCAAATATTATGATACATTCTTGCTTGATCATTGGCAATATATACGTATTAATCTTTGCCTGGTTCCTCATTTGGTGGTTTGGACTGCGAAAGCTTGAATCTATATGAGTGTTACCATAGCAGTACAGTATAGCACAGCAACCCATGCATGCCACCAAGCATAAACTTAATAGAAAGTCATAGTCAGTTACCAGCTTAGTATGAATCCTGTGTTCACCTAGAACTTAGAAAATTTACTTTTTTGCACTGAACTCCCAGAATCTCCCAGCCACGATGGTTGCTGTGCTGGCTGAAGGATTCTGGAAAGTCTACTCCAAAAGAGTCTGCTTTCATATACCTACTTGTCACAATCATGTTTGATTTTTATACATGGGTCATTGAAAATCCAATGGACTGAGAGGCCTTGGTTCTGATCAAGTGTAATTAATGCTGATGGCACAGCTGTTCCTCTGTTAATAAATGCAAAGCATCAACGGAGAACAGCAACTTTTATTAATAGTGTGATTAATAGTAGGATCATAATACATACCTGTAAAACTGGTGCAAACTTATTGTAGTTTACAAGTTGGGCCAGCCTTATTGAGAGGCAAGTTGAGGCAACTGCCTCAAATAGCACATTTGGGCTGTCACACAAGGACAGCAAATTGTTTGATATTTAATTGGTTGTTACGGAATTGTTAACGCCAGCGTGGGCAACAGATACTTCTGGAATTTTCTATCTCAAATGAGAAAATTACAATTGGTGTTGGATACTATGCATTTTAAGCTGGGTGGGGTAAGTAAGTAAGTAAGAAAGTAAAGCTGGGTGGGGTACTGGTTGCTGCTCTGCTTTAGGCAGCAAAATGTCTTGAGACAGCCCTGTTCACTAGTGATCCTTATGAATTCTCAGAGGACTCTCAGCAGAGGAATGTTTATGGGATAGAGGCATCCATGGATCGAAGCTGAAAATTCCACTATTTGTTAGGTGCACATAATTCACTGTTTGACAGAATAACATAAACTATCAGATAGTGGTTGTGAACTGAAAATTAGTACTGGGAGCACATCAAAGTTTAAGGTCAGAAACGCACAAATCCTGCAGTCCCCATTATCAGGCAAAAGGCAAACAAACAAATAAAAAACCCCACAAAACCCCAGAGTCTTGATAGCCCATGAAGATGTAAGAACACAATCCACATAAGATTCTGTGAGTTTGAATCAGAGCAGAAATTCTGGAATTGTCTCAATGAACTCTAAATGACAACCAAGCTGCCTTTTGCAAGACAAGGGAGGGTGTGATGGTTTTCATCTGCTGATTATAGTACCTATCTACTACCTACATTTTATATATAAAAATGGACTCTGATATGTCTGGTGATTATCATACTATAGCATTCATTGCTCTTTGCTTTGCTTTTCTGGTCCTTTTTTTCTTTATGGTAGCTTGGAACACTATTGTAAATGCTGGGACTGGAGAAGGAAACTACAGTTATATCCCCTCAAGTTAATAAACTTCTCATAGTCTATAACTGAAGTCATGAAAACAAGAGCAAGATCATGAGGATTTCACAGGCAGGAACTACATATTTCAGATAATCCACAGTAAGTTTTTTTTTAAACTGCAGCTTATTTGAAAACAGGCATGAAACCACCTGTTTTACACGTCCTGCTTTAATGCATATCTTCACATTAAAGCAGGGTGTGGGAACTGCTGGATAGCTCAGTGGTTTGGGTATCTGGCTGCAGAGCCAGAGGTTGGGAGTTCGATTCCCCACTGTGCCTCCTTGACAGGGGCGGGACTCCATGATCCATAGGGTCCCTTCCAGTTCTGCTGTTCTAAGATGATTATTATTAAGTCCCCAGCCTGCAGATTAGCAGCCTGCTATTAGCAATGAGAGGCTTCCCATTGGTACTGACAGTGCTGGAATCAGGGCAGCCCTGAATGCTTACCATGCAGGAAAAAAAGGAGCCACTGGAGTCGCCCCATCCCAGCTAAAACAATGCTGCGAGCCAGCCAGTGCTCAGGTGACTGGGAAACAGCACTATTCTTGCCTGAGGGCAGCTCCAGTGGCTCTCTTTGCTGCGTGTCAACCCCAACGCCAGCACTCTCAGTAGTCGGGAAGTGTCCTGGCACTAGCTGGCTGGGATGGAGGCCCTGGTACAATGTTTACTTTTAAAAAAATGGCACCAGGTCTCACACCATGTGAAATGACCAGAATTGCTGCGAAACAATTTTGGTCCTTACTGAAAGTGTAGTTGTGGCCATAGTTCCTACTTTTGTTAGGATATTTTTGGCAACAAACTTTTAGGATGGCTTCAGTTTGATAGTGAAATCAAAATAAACTTGCTTTCTGAGTTTTTCCAGGTCTGTTTTGTTCTGCTTTGCTCCCATTTGAACCAGTGCAGGATTTGCTCATGAGGACTTGAGTACTGCATTGTTCCGTACTGATCCTTGCACTAATTTCCTTATAGGCACTTTTCTGGTGGTGAAATCAAGTAGCTGGGCCTCTGCAATTATGACAGAGCTTATTATCAGGGAGAGCGAAGTGGCTGCCTGAAGCCACAGAAAATGAAAGCATGAAGAGGTTGCAGTGACATGTTGTATGACAAAGGTATGGCTCCTGTATAGCCTGTCCTACTTATATTAAATTAGTTTGTTGTTCTCAGGGGTGATGGAGGACACTGTGCCATAGCTGGGAAAATTAAACTATTGCCTCAGTTTCTGTATGTGGAATTAGAAAGCACATAAGTTCATCCTTATTTCAGTTAAGACTCAGCAGCAGGAGGATGAATGGGTAACCAATTGGTAGTCTCAACTAGAGTACACCCCTTAAATCAACATTTTTACATAAATATTGCACTTATCCACACGAAGTGGTTGTTCAAATTCCCTTGCCCCTATGACACTGGCGCTGTATCCTGGTGTCTTCCCAATGCAGAGCTGAAACTAGTGTCAACAGAGTCAAACAGGAACACAACTAACTTGTTTTCTAGGTTTTTCCAGGTGTTTTCTTTCCTGCTTTGCTCCCAAATCACTCAAGTGCAGGATCTGCTCATGTGGAGCCTAGTACTGCATTCTTTTGTACTGATCCTCTGACAGACCATTAATGACCTTATGGCCATTTTTCTGCTGGTCAATCTCCACCCCTTCATGCATAGTAGGAGGGAGTGAAATAAAGGAGATCAGAGTGGAGGATATAGGCAAAGAGGTGGGCAACCTGTGTTTGGAGGGAGATGTCTGTAACCAATTCCACATTATGTGTGGACAGGCAGTACCAGGACAACTCAGTGCATCCAGTAATAATCACCTTTCCCATGTTTGGACACAAACGCAAGGGTGACGTATTCAAATCTGCAACAACAAAAACAGAATAACAATCCCAGAACCAGCAAAGAAGCACCAGTGTGTGGAGGAGCCAGACCGACTCACCATTCAGCTAATGATTCAGCAGGTTTACTCTAGTTAGGACTAATTGATTTTAGGCCAAATGAGAGGATTTTCGTGGGACATCAGTTCAGTTCGCACACTTCCCTACGTTCAGAGGAATCCTGCTCTTCTAATTCCAAATGTATATATTTTGCAGGTGGCATCCGCTCGGGCTTCTAATTAGCAACAGAGCGTTGAAGCCTGATAATAAGGTAGACCCAACGTGCCTGAAATCTGGTCTGCATCCTTATTTCAGAATTAAGTCCCTGGAGGTCCAAACAGGACATAGAGCAGCAGGAGGTGCTTTTACAACCTTCCTATCTTGGAAGAGTCCAGCTCGATTCACAGTCCACCCGCAACTACTTTTCTTTCCTTCTGTGGGCGCTTTGGGGGGGGGGGCTGCGTGAAGTAGGCAAGGAAGTTGCCGCTCCCACCTTCCCCGCGCCTTCCCGTTCCCCGGGGCCCCCGCCATGGAGCCCGCCGGCCCGGGCCGCCCCCCCCGCCCCCTCCATCTCCGCGTTCCGTCCAGCTGTTTGCTTTGTGAGAGAAATCTCTCTCCCCGTGTTTCTCATTCTTTCCCCCAATAGGGAGCGGCCCGAGAGAGTTTGGCCCAATGAGGGCTGCCACCCGGCCTCCCATTAGCCAATGAGAGCGCAGCAGTGGGGGCGGCCGCTATTGGGAGATGTTCTCTTTCGCCTTCCAAAGTGGAGGGCGAGAGCGGAGCGAGGAGGAGGGGGGGGCGGGAGGAGGAGGAGGAGGAGGAGGAGGGGGGGGGGAAGTGGGAGGAGAGGCGGGAGCGCGCGGTGTTTCTTTCGGTCCTACTTCTAGCCTTGCGCCGCACTTGCAATTGCAGCGGGTGCAGCAGAGCCGGCCTCTTTCTCGGCGGAGAAGCTGCTGAGGCGCCAGGCTGCAGCATGCCGGTGGAAGAAGGGGGGCTCCGGGTGTTTCAGAGCGTCCGGATTAAAATAGGTACGGAGTCGCGGGGTGAGGGTTGGCGGGGTGGAGAGAAGAAAGGCGGGAGAGCGACAAAGGGAGCGGGCAGAGCGCTCTTTCCCTGTCGAGCGGGGACTTTCTTCACCGCCCCGCGGGATGGCGAGCCTTGTGGGGAGGAGAGATTTGCTCGCGCGGCTTTCCCGCAGTCTGGAGCCCCTTCCGAGCTTCTCGGTCCTGCCTCCGAAGTGCTTGAGCGCAAAGCGGGGCCGGGGCCGCCTGCCCGGGACGGAGAGCGGTGCGCCCTCGCCTTCCCCCGGCCGCCTTTTCGGCGGCTTGGCTCTTGCGAGCCGAGGCGGCGCTTGTGCTTTTCTGCTTTCTCCCTCGCCCCCTTCTCTGAAGGAAAGGACAGATGCCCGAGGTCCCGACGGTGTGGGGGAATGCGGAGGAACGCGTCATGTGTCTCTCTGTGTGTGTCTCTGTCGGAGTGGGTGCATAGGGGTGTGTGTGTGTCAGGAAATAACGCACACACAAGTGGGGCGGCGGGGGACGGGGATAGGTTACGAGATGGAGCGAGTATGCTGGCCACGAAGACGAAGGGCGAGGATGCTTCGAAGCAGGATTGAGAATGGCAGAAAGTGCCAAAAAAGAGGGGGGGGGGGGCGGCGGCGGCGGAAGCTTCTCAGCTAACAGTGAGATGTGGAAAGTGTCTCGGGTGGAAATTGGGAACTCTCAGTGCAACCGGTTCCAGTGGGATAGTTGTGCTAGTTTCTTGCAGAGAAACAACAAGCAGAATTCTGTGTAGGGCATTGCAAGAGGCTGACATCCTGATTATAGGACGGCGTTTAGTGGGCTACAGTTGCACTTGTCTTGCTGACTCGCTCCAAGGTTTTTCTCTTCAGGTATTCTGTGTGGTCAGGCAGAAGCTCTGAAGTGTGTGCCCAACCCAGAAGCTCAGCATTCACTTTTTGAACTCTTAAGATCTCCTGGGTGCCATTTAATTAAGTGTAACTTGGGTTTTGGAAGTTTGTCAATGGCCCATTCAAATCTGCAGGAGATGCAGTTTTGCAACAGGTATGCAATTAATTCAGTGTCATTTCCCCAGCCTTCTTACTCAGATTTTGTGTATTAAATCTAGATTGTGCCTGCTGTAACCATCTCTTCTTGGTAGGGTCCTTATTGTCGGTTCTGTCTCTCTCCCCCCATCCCAAATTTTCTACTACTGTTTGATGACAGCTTCTCATTATTTCATGGCCACCCCACTGATGTTTAGTGGTTTCCTGTTGGCATTCCTGCACCCATAAAGCTCCTGAGACATATCCTTGGCCATCTTCTTGTCATTTCCTGTTGGCACAATGTGGTCATGGTGAAATGTTAGTTTTTGTTCCTCTTTAATAATGGTTTGCATTTTTTAAAGCAAAAACCCGGTGTAGCTTCTAGTACAGTGCAATTTCATGCAAATATGTTCACAGAGTTCAATTGTACTGGCTCCTCTTAACAATGGCAAAAATGAGGGTTTTTTTCTTGCACTTGCCCCTGCCCATTCTCATTTTTTAATCTCTAGTGTTTCCTCTGTAGTTTCTAGTGACTATTATGACACCAGATGGCACCTCATAAGTACTTGATTTATTGATGTATCACTTACTTTAAAAAAAAATCAAAAATTTTTAGAACAGCGTGCTCCTAAAACAGAAAGGAAATGAGTTGATTTCAGCAGAGTATATGCCAAAACTGGCTTAAGTCACCAGAAGAAATCAATTTCCATTCAGTGCAAGTGAACACAGACACTTGTTTAAATACCATGTGACTCGAACCTGATTTTTAAAAAGTCTGAACAGAAATTGATTCAGATTGTCAGTGTAACAACAATCTAGGTTTGAATATGCAAGCAATACTGCTTGGATCATTTTGTGCTTTCCCTACTAAACAGATTCTGAGAAATTTAACATAGAAGGACTAGTGGTGAGCATAATAAAAAATTCCCATTTATCAAACTGCTATTGCTTCAAGCTGTTGGTGCATGCTGTGACTAGTCAATTTCTATGTGGCTATCACAGATGACAGTTTAATTTGTTTGAAAGATGTGCTATTATTTTGACTGTTGAATGACTTCCAGACTGCATCATTAGAAAGTAAGCAACAGATGTCACTGCTGGAGATTAAAAGTCACTCTGGTACTGTTTTGGCTGTGGTATGTTATACAGGGCAAGTGCTATACCCTTAACAAAGTAAATCTGATGAAGGAAGTATTTCTGTCTCTGTAGCCTTATAGCAAGCTTTTCATTGCATACAAAAGTAAAATTACACCCATCTTTTAATGTAAATTTGGGTGGTAAATATTAGCACAGTATGAAAATGATCATGGGATAGCTTTGGCTAGAATTTGGCAAACAGTTAACACTACATTTCAAAAACATCAGTAGAAATACTCTTCAAATAAGGTGTGCTAGGTTGCTCTGTGTTATGCTGTTCAGAATGCTGATGGGCTAGTACAATGCAAAATTTGCCTTCAGATTCCACAAATAGGAAAAAAAACTTGTCATACCAAACATTTTGCATTAATACTCTTTTTTTAAAAAGAAAAAGCAATGCAGACTTGTTAAATCATGAATAGCTATGCTTATTAAAAATAAGAACTGCCCTATTACATCAGAAGAATGATAGTACTGTATCTTATCTATTGTGCAGGGTTGTCATGGGTTGGTTGTACAAAACCAAGCAATAAATTTGCATGGCTGTATTAAACTATATACTTAAATGGTACATGGATGCACACACTTAGATGTTGCATTTATCAACTCATATTAGTGTTCTTAAATGCCATTGCATTTCGTACTTGGTTTCCCTTTTGTGTTAACTGGTAGAAAACTACATACATTTTTATATTACAAGCAATGCAGATATGTACTTGAGTATGTCATCACATTTTTTTAAAAAGGACACTTTTTAAAAAAAAAAATCAATAGCATTTCAGGGGGAGGCCATTTTTATTAAGACAGAACTATTCTCGGAAGCATGATGCTCCTTTAAAACAAGGTGCATTTTCCTCTTATGACTTCCTCTATAATGCATTTTTTTGAAAAACAAACTGGAGGTAGGTTGGTCTACTTTTGCTGTGACATGCAAAAGTAGGAGGAGGCATGGAAGGCATCCTGGAGCAGATTGTGATATGGAATTGACTCATGCATTTAGCCAAATTGCCCATTTCCAACCTAGTCCTACAGTTTATCCTGAATAGTGTTTCCAAGACAAAAAACAGTAAATAAGTTTCTGAGGACAATGGCCATGCAACACCTATTGGCTGAACCTATCTATGGTAGTCAAAGATGTAGTTGGTTGCATACTCATGGCACTCCATAGTTTTAGTTCCCATATCTGACAGGTTTATTAATGCATGTATCCTGCTTTCCTTGTCTAGTCAGTGTGTTTGCATGTAATCATGAATACTTTAAGTAAATAAAGCATTGTAGGAAATCCTACTTCTGTTTGTTTTCTGCCCCCTACTGTCTTAACAATGCACAGCATTTATCTTGTTTGCACTGTTATGTTCATTGTGTTAATATTTACTCCTAATAATTTTCTGCCAGTGAATGTATTTGTTGTTAACAGTGCTGGTTCAGTATTGTGATCAGATTGTTTTCACTGAAATCTAAAATCCAATATCAGATCTTTATTGAGTGATTATAATTAAGCCATATCAAAACATTTGTGTCCACCATTCTATACACTAATTTCATTCACAGTTTAAGTAGGTTTTTTTAAAGCTTCATGATACTATTTGTGATTTTTAACTTAGATAATCTTGAATAGTTTGGTGTGATAGAAACACAGATAACACTATAATGTGGAGTACAATCTTATGAATATTTACTCAAGTATATCTGTTGTTGAGCTCACCAGAGCTTGCCCTCTAATGAGTATGGTTATGATGGCAGCCCATATGGTTCCAATACAGGATGAAGCCACACAACCACTCATTTTGAACAGGCTATTTGTATCTTCTATCTCTGAAGGCATTACAGCAGAGTTAAGCCAACATGGTTCTACTAGATGTTTCAAGCTGCAGCTTTCTTAAGCCCCAGCCAGCATGGCCAGTGGGCAGGAATTGTGGAGGTTGTAGTGCAAAACATCTGGAGGGTGCTAGATCGTGTGCTTCTGCTTTACAGCCTGAAAGCCTGCCATTAAATGACTTTATTCAGCAGCAAGCTGCTTCTCTCCAGTTTTCCTTAATTCCACTGCCTCATAGCAATATCTTGCTCTCCATGCAAGGGCTTTCCTGAGAATCCTTGAAACCTCAAGTTTTTTTGGGGGGGATGGAGAGAAAGAGGTGAGGATTTCACTTTGTCCCTAGGTTCATGCTGTACTGGAGATGCATTACATTGCTTCTACAGTGTGGTCTCATATTTGTTGAAAGTGGTGGCATCTGATGCCCATTACAGTCAATGTGGCAGAAGGTAAGGCACAGGAGAGCAGAGCAAAGATCTCAGGGAGAGCGAGAGGCCAAAGTGGATTTTCACATATAGACACAGTAGGAAGGGAATATGCTTAGGGCTGTGATTCTCTACCTTATGTTGAGAGGAACCTGAGTGTAAAGTTGGGCAGTGCCCCATTTTCAGCAACATATGAGTTTCCAGTGGTTAGAAGTAAGTCCCACTGAGTTCACTGAACTTGCTCTTAGCTAAGCATGTATATGAAGTGTGTGACTTAACGTTCCTTGGAACTGACTGGGGGCCATACCCCCGGTTCTGAATTCGCTGCAGTAGTAGCAAAACATAGTGTGCTTAGAATAATAAGAACAGTAATTGAAATAATAATAGAACTGCAGAGCTGGAAAGGAACCTGTGGATAGTTGAGTCCATCCCCTGTCAAGGAGGCACAGTGGGGAATTGAACTCCCAACCTATGGCTCCGCAGCCAGAAGCTTAAATCTCTCAGCTATCCAGCAGTTTATCTGCTGTTTACTTCAAACATGGGGCAGGCAGTGTGCATGTATCTTGGTTCGGACACTTACAGTGCTCCCTAAAGAGTTTTTTGCTAGCCTATGCACTATAGAAGATTTCAACTTTTGCCTTTGTATGTGTTGAACAGATCCATGTTCAATGCTACTTCTCTATGCTGGACCTCACTAAGTTAGAATTTATCTTGCAAATTGTTTACTTCTGTTTCCATTTTTTAAAAGGGTAAACAAATTCATTTTAGAGATTTTATAATATCTGATTATTGTTGTTTTAAAGACTCTATTTTATTGCTGAGTGTTGTTGTTTTTAACCGTTAATGAAAGCCAGGTTCAGTGACCTCTTTCTAAATTTGTCAGTTCTAAAGTAAATCACTCTTTTGTGACCTCAGTTTTTCTGTAGATTTTAACAGGTATCATTAGCAGGTGCCCACAGTTTTTAGCTAGCTTGAGTGGCCAATCAAAACTTGGCCCACCTACCTCCCAGGGCTGATGTGAAGATAAAAATTAGGAAGAAGACCATATATGCCACCTTGAACTCTTTATAGGTAAAGAAAATTATAGATGTGACAAATAAATATTTATCCAGTTACAAAGATTCTGTGTAGGAACTGGGGAAACTGTTGGTGGAGGTACTGGAGAGCCCATGTTGTCAGGGTAGTTGCTGGTGGGTTGAATAGACCTGAGTTTCCACGGGGGGGGGGGGGGGGGCTTTTCCACATGCCACTTTACATTTCAGAGGTGTCTTCTTATTTTACTGCAAGAAGTTCAAAGTGTATTTTTATAGTTTTATACTCTTTTGGTATGTGTAAATCATCCTGATGTTATTTTTTATCTACATGTAAAAAAAGAGGTTCTTTTAAAAGTAACTGGTGTCTGGGTGAAGGACTGATTCACAAGCTTGTACATCACTTGCTAATTCATCACTCGGTGATTTGTCCCTGAACATTTCCTGTCTGAACCATTGAAAAACATTGTTTTAGTTTATATGACGTGAAAGCTGTATCTACTCTGTAATGGTTTTCTACATATAAAAAGCATTGCTGATGTTGCAGTTAGAAATGATGAAATTGCCCTTATTCTTATCCAAGCCGTGTTGGGTGCAGGATTCTGGGTGTTGTCATTAAAAAAGTAACTCTTCTTACTTTTACCTTAATCTTCTTGGGAAAATTATTTTACTCTTAGACTCCTTACTTTCCCATCCATCAGCATGTTTTGCTTGAATACTGCTCAAGCAGATTTTGATCTTCATTGTCATGTAGGCCCCCCTGTCTGTTTTGGTCATAGTGATCAATGGGCACCTGGTGAAGTCACATCCTCATTTGTCCAGGGCTTTTGTTTTCATTTGTTTATTTACTTGTGAAGTAAATAGCTCCTCCAGTGAGCTTAAGACAGTGCTATGACTCACCCTTTCCCCATTTTACCTTCAAAACAATAACCTTTGAGATAAGTCAGGTTGAAAGAGGCTGATTGGCTCAAAATCAAGCTATTGGGGATCCAGATCTCCTGAATCCCAGTCCAACACTTGCCCTGCTACGTCAATACTGACTGTTTTAAGAGTAAGCAGGGGGCTAGTGGGAGTTGGCAAAGAACCTTGACCCAAAGCTGATGTGCTTTGTGGTTGCTTGCTTTAGTGAAGTCTCAGTGTGTCTATTCATTTCAGAGATCTCAGTGATCTAAATATATAGCTTGGAGGTAACTGAGTGTAATTAATTCCTTTTCGGTAGTAAGTAAGGTGCAGTTCCTTAAGTTCCATTTGTAAAAGAGATAGTGTCACTCCTTTTGCTGTATAACTGAAATGTTCGGTTACTTTTGTTGTTATGGGGATGTGGTGGAGGAGGATTGCCACATGTTTCAAAGGTTGTGCCTTGTGTTTTGTTGTGAGTGTTGGGATGAAGATACGTTGTATGGGAAGACAGTGTATTTTGAAGTACAAGCCAGTGGCTTGCAGCATTAACATGTTTTTAAGTGTTAAAAAGTAACTATTTTAATTGCCTCTGAGAAATGTAATAGCAAATAGTTACTTTTGTAAAAATAACAAACAAATTGGGGACCTTGGAACTATAACTTGTTGTTTTTTATAAGTAACTTTCCATGCTCTTGATTTGTAGCAAGTCACTCTGAAGGCAACTGAATAGCAAGAGCTTGTGAACCTGAAGCATGTGTACTTGTCAGTGTGAGTTGCTTTGAACATTGTGACGCAACTTTATACAAAAGGAAGGCCACTGATCATTCATGCCTAGGCCATGGCACCTTAAATGAAAATTTGCTCACAGGGAATGTCTTAATTCTGGATGTGAAAATAGCTTGTGCGTGCTGTGCAATATCCTTTTGATATTACAATAAGAGGTGTTGCAAAAGGACTTCTAGAGGCTCTCCTTGGGAGATCTGAACCTGCTGTGCTGAAAGTCATAAGACTGATTTTGACAGGGAAATATTGGATGGAGTTTGTGGACGAGATTTACCCCATTGTGCATCATTTGATGGGTCTTGGCAACAAGCTTACAAAGGAGTATCTAGGCCTTGCCTTTCCATTGTTACTTTTTCCACCTGGAGAATGTGTGTGAAGAGGAAACGCTGGAAGACTGCTTGCATGGAGAACCTACACATGATCTGGAACTTCTCCTTTTTGGACATGTTGATCTCCACCTAGAGCAAGTGACAATGGAGGGGTAGGGGCTGATCGTTCCTCTCTAATCTTGTCACTGAGAACCAGCTGAGTAATGACTGAATCAGGCTTTAGCAGTTATTAAAAGTGGATACTATTGTTCCCCCATTACATTTTTTTTTAAATAGAACAGTGGCAGAATGTATTGTTAGCAATATTTGCTTTAAAATAAATGCTCTAAAATTCAGCATATGGAAGGAAAGCAAAACACTGCTTTTATTAAGGATTCAAACTATGTTTGGGATTGATGTGCCTACTCTTCATTGACACTGTTTTTGAATCCTCCTCTGCTGAGACAAGTATATTTTTTCCTCAGATCTTTTTTATATAAACAAGACATGTGTCATGTAAGGTAAACAAACACTTCCTATGAGATTGCCACTTTGAGGAAGTGTGTGGCTCTGACGTTTCCATGAGTCAGCGTACCAAAATCTGAAAGGAAACAGCATATGGCATGTGGCAGATAATTGGCTGGAAAAACTGCAAAGAAGATACTTAAGTTTGGCAACGTATCTTATACTTGTTAATAATGATGATGATAATGTGCTGTCAAGTCATTTATGACTTGTGATGACCCTTTTCAGAATTTTCTAGGTAGAGAGTACTCAGAAGTGGTTTAATCATTCCCTTCTGGAGACACACTGGGATTGTGGAGGTTGCCCAAGGCTACATAGGTTGGCGCTTCTTCTGGGAGGCACATCAAACTCCTGACCTCTGGCTCCACAGCCAGATACTTAACTCACTGAGCCATGTATAAATATTTGCCATGTAGTCCCATTCTTATGTTTGAGGAAGCGGATTTGTCCATGAAAACTTAAAATATAGCAGTTAAATCTTTAAGGTGCCACAACATTTTTGTCTCTTTATTTTTATTTTTATTTGGGTTTTGCCTCACTGAGCTAAGTATTCTTAATTGATGTGCTCTCTGATGTGACTGCGTATGTGTTGCATGAGTTCTGAGGAGGTTTTTCCAAAGTCTATACCTTTAAACAGAGAACAGTAATTTGCTTTGCTCTGCACATTCTATGACTGTTCTGAAAATTCTAGGTAGCCCACTCAGGTTACTATAGAGAACTTCTGTGGCTTCTAAATAAATTAGTCATAGTCAGAGATCACATGCAAAGTCAAGGTAATAATATTATCTATAGGTTTGGCTTTTATCGATGGGTCTTCGGATCTGTGCTGGCCATTTCACTCAAACAAGCATCAGGAATGTGTGGTCCTCCAGCTGCTCTTGGACTCTAATTCCCACCACCACTGGTCATTCTGGCTACGGTTGGTGGGAGTTTTTGTCCAACAACATTCAGAGGATTGCAAAAACCCCTACTCCATTTTGTAGTTGCAATCTGTAGTTCGCAGAGAAAGTTTTTGCAGGCAATGGTGAGTTTAATTTGGCCATCTATAATAAAGGAAAGGAGGTGCTTCTGTATTTACCATAGTTCTATGACAGTGAAACATAGGCATTTGATACTTAACATGCATATTAAGGGGAGCCTGGGGGTATGCATCACCAAGTTGCTATGTTTTTATTTTTTTTTACAATAAAGATTAATTAATTTTAGCTAATTTAAGGTGCTTGTAGCCTGCACACCATGTTAAATCACTAGGTGCTTGGCTTTCCTAAGCAGCACAGAGGGAGCTGCATTCATGTGTAACACTTCTCCAGAGGGCCTTCAGGCAGCTCAATGTAGGCCAGCGGTAAAGTGGAGAACATGTGACCAGCAGTTCATTCAGCACCCCCTGCCTCAACTGTTCATAAAAATAAGAGGAGAGAAAAGTAACAGCTGCCTGTAAAGATGGTGAGGAGTGTGCATAAGAAGGTGGTGGTGGTAAGGAGTGTGCATAAGAAAAGACTGGATGTGCACTGGAACAGGAAGATCAGTAAGAAAGAAAAAGAGTAGATAATGAGGAGGAGAGAGAGAATAAGTGGAAAGAGAATGAGCATTGGGGTGAGTAAAGTGGAGGAGGCGGGGAGAGAAGCACCTGGGGTTAAATGAATGAGTGAGGGTTGAGAGAGAGCACCTAGGTGAATGGGAGGAAAATACTGAGTTTTAAGCTATGTACTAGCATCACATGGATGTTACAAAATGTGCCTGCCCATCTGCTGGCTGGTTCTTCAGCTTGCATTCCATCCACCCAGTCCACCCTTTCTCTTCTGAACCTCCATCTCTCCAATACTGTCATTCATCCTGTTGACACCAACACCATCCATCCTGCAGCTCTCTTACTAGCTGCCCGGAAGCCTGTCTGCTTTCCAGTCTGTTTTGGCTTCCTATTAGCCAGCTGGCTGGGTCATCTGTCCCAACCAGCTGCCTCTCTATCTAGCGTAGACCTCTGGTGAAGAATGATGTCAGCATAGGGATTGGCAAGGACCGGTGCAGGTACATAGCAATAGTGGAGAGAATATCAAACAGCAGAATCGAGTAGCAGCCTCCAGTGATCTGTGGCCACAGGTTTTTCCAGCCTCAATGCTGGAAACTATTCACAATGAACTACTCACGATGGCTGAAATCCTTGCAATGTGTAAGCCACAGTTGTTTTTCAGAATTTAACCATTTCCATTCCCCCACCAAAGGTTCTAGTGGTCCTTTGGGATCCTTTTCACCGTGGGGAAGCTGTTGGGGGCTGTGGGATTATGGGGGTGGGGTCTTTAATTTTGAAAATTTGTTGATGTTGGTAAAAATCATCCTGATGGTGGCAGTTTTGAGAAATCAAAGACTCCTCCGCTATCTTGCAGGTCCCAGTGATTTGCCCACAATGAAACACTTCCCAAGGGAGACTTGAGACATTGGGGCAGAGGGAGTGGAAATGTTTCATTTCTGAAAAACTGGCATAGCTGATGACATTCTCAGCCTTGCGTAGCATAAATTAAAACAATACGATTTCAACCCATGTGTAGTTCCATAATTCTGTTTTGGAACTTTTTGCCATATATACTGAAACTGAAATTTGAAATATTGAAGTAATTCATGTGGCAGAGGAGCTTTCTAATATTGTTCTCTGTATTGTGAACCCCATTTTTCAGCTGTTTTTATTCCTCCCGGGAAAAAGGTGTGTGCATTGGCTCACAATACTGCTGTGGAGAGGCTTAGAAGCTGTCTATGTGAGTAGGTTTTGTTCTTGATTGGTATTATGTTTGTGTTCTGAGGCTGGATGTAGGAAGAGAGAAGGAGTGAGGATGGAAGAGAATTGTACGTGCATGTGTGAAAAAGCTGAGCGTGCATGGAAAACATGCTTGTTTAAAATGATACGGGAGTCATTGCATCCATGTAGCAATTTACTGGTGTTGATAAATAATGACAATGAACATTGAATGAAATACATAGATGAGAGCAGGGTGGATTTGATTTAAATGAAATTGATTTTAAAAAATCATTGATTTTTATCCACCCTGGATAAGAGTTTTTTGGGGTTGTTTTTGTACTTTTTGTCTGTTTTCTCTGATGAAAAGGAAGTTATTGTTATTTTCTCTTCCATTTGCTCCATCTTTTCCCCATGAAACACTGATCTAGTCTACTCCCACTGAATGGGTGTCTGCAGTAAAGTGAAGGATGGCAACAGAAAGGGAAGCCTGGGTGTTACATGCAAAAGACCTTCTGAGTCTATGGTATATGTAGGGCTGCACTGTTCTTCTCTTTCAATCCAGACTACCTTGACGGATTGTTGTGAGAATAAAAGGAATTAAAAGTACCACATATGCCACTTCAGGCTTCTCTGAGGAAAAGTGGGGTAGAAATGTAATTAAATAAAACTGATGATTTCTAATTAGGGCCAGGTGTAATTTGTGGATCTTAGACTATGTGTAAATGCAGACGTGTTTTGGGTCCAAAATTAATGAAAAAATTTTTTACAGCTTCACAAACAGTGATCCAGAGGGCTGAGTGTAAAAGCAGTTTCATAATCTATTCAGGGACAAACCTGACTCCTTTTTGTAATATTTGTGGTTAAACATACTGTAAATCTTTTATCACTTCATTTGGCAGTGAGTGTCTGCTCAGACTTGAACATGTTTTGTGCTTTACAAGTAGGCAGCCTGTGTGAAAGAGCTGTGACTGTTCCTTTTCCCTTAGTAAAATTTACTGGCAAAAATGCTTTGAACTTTGAGGCACCCCAGACCTTTAGGTTTGCAAGATGTATCATCACTCTTGCTTGCCTATCTCTATCAATTTTGTTTTTTAAATGTGCCACTTTTGCTAGCACTCTTCATTGTTAAGGACTCTGGATGGTGGAAACATGTAATAATTGCTGCATTGTGTAATTTTCTTAATGTGAAAAGTACACTCTCAATAGTAAAACTTTGTTTTATTGTGTGCATAGGATTGCAAATGATTTGCAAAGTCCATAAGGCCTAATGATTTTTTTTTTTGGCTAACCTTTAGTTTTATCCATTGGGCTTAACGAGCTATGGTCTGTCAGTTTCTCACAAGTACAGGATCAAATCAAAACTCTCTTGGGAACACAACTTGTATAGGCAGTGAATCCATTATGTAATTCAGTGTGGTGAGTGCTTACGGTTCAGTAGCAAGTCAGAACCCAAACAGCAATAACATTGGCTTGTCTACTGTTTCCAAACTGCACTCAAAAGAAGGCAAATTAATGTCTGTTATGCTGACATTATGTGGGACATTATGTGGGACAGGAAGCAACAGTTAGAACTGGATATGGAACAACTGATTGGTTCAAAATTGGGAAAGGAGTACGCCAAGGCTGTATATTGTCCCCTGCTTATTTAACTTATATGCAGAATACATCATGCGAAAGGCTGGACTGGAGGAATCCCAAGCCGGAATTAAGATTGCCGGAAGAAATATCAACAACCTCAGATATGCAGATGATACCACTCTGATGGCAGAAAGTGAGGAGGAACTAAAGGACCTCTTAATGAGGGTGAAAGAGGAGAGCGCCAAAAATGGTCTGAAGCTCAACATCAAAAAAACTAAGATCATGGCCACTGGTCCCATCACCTCCTGGCAAATAGAAGGGGAAGATATGGAGGCAGTGACAGATTTTACTTTCTTGGGCTCCATGATCACTGCAGATGGTGACAGCAGCCACGAAATTAAAAGACTCCTGCTTCTTGGGAGGAAAGCGATGACAAACCTAGACAGCATCTTAAAAAGCAGAGACATCACCTTGCCGACAAAGGTCCGCATAGTCAAAGCTATGGTTTTTCCAGTAGCGATGTATGGAAGTGAGAGCTGGACCATAAAGAAGGCTGACCGCCAAAGAATTGATGCTTTTGAATTGTGGTGCTGGAGGAGACTCTTGAGAGTCCCCTGGACTGCAAAGAGAACAAACCTATCCATTCTGAAGGAAATCAACCCTGAGTGCTCACTGGAAGGACAGATCCTGAAGCTGAGGCTCCAATACTTTGGCCATCTCATGAGAAGAGAAGACTCCCTGGAAAAGACCCTGATGTTGGGAAAGTGTGAAGGCAAGAGGAGAAGGGGACGACAGAGGACGAGATGGTTGGACAGTGTCATCAAAGCTACCAACATGAATTTGACCCAACTCCGGGAGGCAGTGGAAGACAGGAGGGCCTGGCGTGCTCTGATCCATGGGGTCACGAAGAGTCGGACACAACGACTAAACAACAACAACAAATGCTGAAATATCCTGTAAAATCATGGGGAGAGGTTAATTCATATTTAAAATGATGTGCATATATAATTGTATGTATCAAGTATATTTATTTTAATTTTATTTATGACACAGAAACTTTCCATCATTGAGCCATATAGTTCTATCTACAGCAGGCCCTGGAGCCAAATTCACCTTTCCTGAGGTCACAGTCTGATTCTCTGGTGACATCCCCTTCTCCAAAACTTCCTCATTCAGTAGATCCCAGATTTTGTTTGGGTACCTTCCCATTCTAATATCTCTCCTAAGGCTTACTTACTTGGTCAATATCCTGGCCAGTATCCTGTCTGATGTTTATACCTATAGATTTTCAGCAGTAGATGCTGATGCAGCAATTTGTTAGGGTGCTGTTTATATGTCTGGTCATGTGCTTCATCAGACTGTTGCAGCTGCTTGTACAGTTGAATCCCTGTGCAAATCATCATCATCATCATCTTGGATTGCAGAGCTTCAGGAGACCCTGTGGATCATCGAGTCCAGCTCCTGTCTAGGAGGCATATGTAAGCATTGAACAGAATATAGGCCTTGGGGGGTGGTCGGAGTTTTAAGTTAACTTATGCTGCTATTTATCATCCCACCATTTTGCCTTTCATCCCACCCACAACCAAATACTTCTCTGAATCTGAATTTGGACCCTGGTCAGAAACATGTTCAGTCTATACAGATTGGCAGTGGCTTCTAGGTTTCAGAGAAAGGTCTTTGCAAGTCCTACAAGAAATGCTAAAGATTCAACCAAGGGATCTTCTCAAAAACTTTTTTTAAAGGTAGGAGTTCCTTCCCACTCACATCTGGCTTCTGCAGGGTAATAATAACGCATGAGTGTGCAAAGTAAGACCCACTCAAACATATAAAGAGCATAGTAGACATCTGTAAGGGCCACCGTGCCATGCTGGATCCACTCCCACTTCCTGAGCCCCACATTCTCTTTTCCTGATCTTCCTTCTTGCCTTAAGCCATCCCACAATGATAACAGTGTTCTAGTCAAAGAACTTAATTCAAGTTTTCCTCTTAGTGGGAAGGGCACTACCATATGTGGAAACCACAATGGTCTTATGACTTGGTTTTAGAGGATCTTTAAGCCAAAATGTAAGAGCCAGGGCTGCACCTCTGGAATGCTCCATTATTCTGAATGTCTTTTACTAGCAGAACCAGTAATTCCAAAGTTAGGGCTCCCATGGTAAGAAAAAATCACTCCAAAAGAGCAATCCTGTACTCATTTACCTAAAAATATGTGACACAAAACACAATATTATAGTCCAGAAAAGTAAGCTTCCCGGCTCTAATTGTGGTATGAATAGGCATGATTATTGATGACATTTTGCCTTCCTATGACTATGCAAATTGCAATGCAGTTTTATTTTTATTTTCTTTTTTTTAACAGGGACAAGTGCTTCCAATAGGACTGTTCATCTAGGCCTCCCAGTCCCCCTGTTCTGAACAACAGTGGTGTAGTCCTGTTCTTGAAAAGTCTTTAATTATTTTCCCCCTTAGTTTTGAAAACTTGAGTTTGGATTGTGTCTTCCCTTATCATTCTACTGCCTTTTTTATTGCATTATTGAAAAGAAATGTATGGAACTGTTTGCCAAAGATTAAAATACTGCTGGCTTGCAAATCAACTTTTAAAGTTCTCTAGAGATGCCTAATAGCTACAGAAGGTCTTCTATTTTACATTGAAGTATCTAGTGTAATTGTGATGGATTTTGAAGTTCTAAATGTTTCCCCAAAATATCTTAAAATCCAAATCTTATTACGTTGTTTCTTCTGGATAATGCAAATGTAGTACTTTTGTGTATATTACAAAGGCACTGTATTTTTAGCCTTGCAGTATTAAATATCTCTTGAAAATTTTATAAGTCACTATTCTTTCGCAAATTTTCCCTTTCAGATATCATATGAATAATGGCAAACTTTCCCATTGCCAAGTGAGAGTGTAGATTAGATTGTTAGCACTTTGTTTATTGCATGCAAAATTTGCATAAGTGAGAAGATGAAGTAGTCAGCTGTGGAATTCCTACTGTCTGTGTCCCCATAATGGGATGCCTTACTCTGGTGAAAGCATGGGTGTGTCCACACTGGCATATAGATATGGTTTATGGATCTCTAATGGCACAGTTTGGGTCAGAAAAAAAAACCTTGTACGCAAGTGTTTCTACTTAGAATGATCCATCCTTCCCCTTTTATGGCTGTTGCGCACCTTTCTAGCCTAGCAGGAGGACATGCATTCTTTTTGGCACACTCATTGTTTATCCTGGAGATAGCAGCCTCCAGCAGCCTTTGCCATTGTGGCTGCAGATTCTGAGGGAAGAGAGATAAAGTGGGAGGAGAATGAGGGAAGGGAAGCAGGGAGAGGAAAAAAGAAGAAAATGGAATGGCACTGAAAGAGATAGAGAGGAATGATGTAAAAAAGAGTTCACTTCCACTGGCCCACTGCAGATGATTGGGGGAAGTGCTTAATTGACAGCTGATTGGGTTACAAGGGGTTTGTTTGCTGTTCAGACAGGAGGTGCATGCCAAATGGCATACTGCTCCTTTTTCCCAACCTCAACAGCCCCTTTGTGGCCCGATCCATCCCAAAGCCAAAATGGCCAGTCTGGACAAGCCCTAAAATAGTTAGCATAGCTGTAAATTTTAATTCAAACTGCTATTCTGAGAGGAGATCAGGGGATTTTTTTCCTGCCCAACCTTAGCTAAGAATACCTATTGGAATGAAAGATGATCCCTCCTTAAGACTGTAATCGTGGTGGACAGAAACATACACTGTGGAGGTTGCTGCTGATATGCATGCTTCCCACCAGGTGAACACAACAATGTTGTACCAAAGTCACTAAAATGGCACATACAGCTTTGCAAACTTCCAGTGATGTATGACATTTAGTAAGCTTTGCAAAGATTTATTGAAGTTAAAAGTAGAACAAGCTTGAGAAAAAAGAGAGGATGAGTTGAATACCAAAACAGAGTTTAATAAAATTGTTTTAAACATTCTCGGGAAGTGGAATGAGCACTGTGCTGCTGTTGTTTTAACAATCTCTTCAAAACTAACTGACGTATTTTTGTCATTGAGAAGTCAACAAAATAGCTAGTCCTCCTCTTTGCTTCCTCCACCACCACCATCTTAGAACTGGAGAGCTGGAAGGGATCATCGAGTCCAGCCCCTGTCAAGGAGGCACAGTGGGGAATTGAACTCCCAACCAGATGCCAAAACCAATGAGCTGTCTAGCAGTTCCTCCCCTTAACATGTTCCTATTTTGCATCTTGCATCTATCAAAAACTGAGCATTCCTTTCCACACGTATGTCTATTACAGCTGTCGCCAGGGACAAAAGCTATCACTATATGACAAAGGAAGCAGTGGGGATTTTCTGTACTAGGATTCTGCAGATGTAAGGGTCATATATAAGAACAGTAATTGTATCATGGGGACTGTTAATTCTCAAGAGAATGACTTGGGTGTGGATTCATTTGACTAACTCACATAGTTAGCAAAGGAATAAAAAGATCATTTGGATAATAAAAACATTCTACACAGTACTCCTGGTGCATTCAAAGGAATTCCTGCAGAATTTCCCAACAACCTGATAGTTCCAACTAGGGTAGACCCATATGTGAGTCAACAGATGTGTATATCTGTTTGATTCAATAGGTGTACTCTAGCTGGGACTATGAATATTATTCTGGCCATTATAGATGACATGCTTAGAATGAGACAGAGTAGCTTGCATAAGGCCATGTACTTAGTTAATGGCTGCAGTGAGATTCAAACTGAAGACTCACCATTTCCTCCCCCTTTCTTATCCACAAAACCTAACCAGCACTCAGAGTTACGCTTGTCCTTTACAATATATATTTAGAGCATTTTCAGATAAATTTGTATGCCTTCTAAATTCCCTTCAGCCAATGGCATAGTCCTGAGGTAGGCACCTGGTCTCTTGGTTTCTCTTGGGATGGGACGTTCGCCCCCATGGCTTTGGCAGCATGGCTGCATTTTTCAGGCAGAGCAGTTCCCCCTATGCAGCTGAAAGAGAAGAACCAAACTGTCTTGTCTCAGATGGTTGAGGAGCGGTCCATGTATAGCTTTGGAGATGTTACCCTTTTCAGACTACAGCTCTGAGAAGGAGAGGTGTTTTGGCAATGCAGGCAAGAGGTTCCTTTTGCATTTGAAAACAAGGAAGATCTTAGTGGAGGAAGTTACAAAACATTATTAAGGAGACACTAAGGCAGAAATAAAGGAGCAGAAAGCATAAGCGGTATCACGATGGAGAGAAATCTCATGTCACTTCTGCTGTGTAGAAGCCTCCAAAGAGCAACAGTGGGTGATTGCTTGAATCCATAGTTGCACAGTACCTCCTGGGATCTAGGTCTTTGCTTGGGCTCTTTGAATCAAGACAACCAGCCTTTACATCATATGCCTTCTCATAGAATTGCAATTATGTACACCTGTTTGTTTGCCACATCTGGGTACAGCCAACTTCTCATACTGTATTTTTAATATTTCAATAATTGCAAAATGATACAATCTAAATGTACATGCATTCCAGAATTGTCCAGTCCTGGTATCCTTATTGCTCCATGGCTAGTATTGAATTTAAATGAGAACATCTGGTATAAACAAGAGTGAAACTATGGGAAAAAGATGTGAAGTTGGTCTTTAACAGAGGCTTATAGAGACCTCTGAGTAACCTCTGGTGTCTACCAGTTTTTCACAGCATTCTAAGTATTGGACACGGGAAATATTGATGTATACCCCACTGAACCTCCTCACCATGACAGAGGTATTCTGTTTGGGGACTATAGAGAGTTCTTGCACTTAAGATTTGTAAAGTCATCCTTAATAATCTGTATGACCTTTTAGTTTTTGTTTGTTTGTTTTTTTAGTGCAGGGTATAGAGATTCTCATATAGTAGAGGGGAAACAGAGTTATAAGCAAGTAAGGAGACCTAGATAACTGAGGAAAGTAGAGAAGCACAGAAAAGATCCAGGAGTCAAAACAGCAAAGATCAAGTCAAACGAAAAGTTCTGGGGAAAGTGGGAAACCAAATTAAATTAAACTAAGATGAACTAAAGAGACATGTTGCCAGTTGAGGTCAGGGACTATACAGAGGAGTAGCATTGCATGCAAAATTATAATTGCATCATAAATTTTCGTATCTCAGTTAACTGTTTCTTTTCGATTGAGGCCTGATGAATGATGCTTGATGATTGGATTATGGGTGGGGAGTGTGTGACCTTCCAGATGCTGCAGTGAACATCCATCTCTTGCCATTGCCGTTGAGTAAGGCTGATGGGATTTGCTGGAGCTGAGTGGCCACACACTTAATGCCTGCTCTGGATCCGTCATAGTAGAATCCTGTATATTTCTATGCAGAATTAAAATCCAAAGGCTTTAATAGTGCTTTTCCCCAGTTAAGTGGGAATAGTGTTGGAATTTTAAAAAAGTGGACCAAAGGACATGTCAAAGGGCAGCCTTGCAGAAGGGGAAAGAGCTAAAAAAAAAAGGGAGTAAAGAATCAATAAGAATTATGAATATGAAGACTTTATATAATTGAGAAGTCTGCCTATTATATAAGACTCATGCAGTTTTACTGACTGATGTGTAATTTTGGGCTACAAGGTCACTGAATTTTTTAAAAAAAAACAAACATGTGTTCCATGATGTGATTATGTTAAAATAAATCCACTATATTATGTTACTGCTGCACTTTTATAGGCCATAAAACTTTGCTTCAGCTTTAAGTCTCTTTTCCCTGGAGCTAAGCCTCTTCATATGATGCTTCTCAAATTGATTTCATATCCATATGATAGCAAAGCCTGTTCTAGAAATCACTATATCTTGTACATGTGTGTTCCTGTTTTGGAGGAGAACTTGAAAAGTTAGAGAGGGCAAGAATATATAGCTGGGAGAGGGAATAGCTTGAAAAGCTTCAGGCACTCAGATGTGCTGTTTTCTCAAAACCATCTTCCCTCTTGTATTCATTATTAGCTGAAGTGCCTGCCACTCAGGTTTCTGCTAAAAAAAAAGGTCCGCAAAGGGGGAAAGATACCATCATTAATTAAATGTCACCTAGTGAGCCAGACGTTCTTTAAAAATGACTTTTATCCTATGGCCCTTAATAAATGAGGCAAATCTTAATTCTGGCAATCTGACAGTGCAGTTCCAGCAGATCAGAGCTTCCTTCCTATTGCCGTTCTCCACCCACTCTTGAGGGGTTTCTCAGCTGTCTAGAGCTGGTCCAGAGGTCACACTGGGGGCTATAGTGGAAAGAAGGATCACTTGCATCTCATTTCTGCTGGATTCCACTGTTGTTCTAGCAGAAATCCATTGCAGGGCACTGCACTTTATGATTGAATATGTGCAGAGTCAGAACTTCAGCACAACTGGTGTGGATGTGACAAGCAGTGGCAGTACAGGGATGGTGACTGTACCGTTCCTCTGCTACTGGGCAGCCAGAGTTGGAAAGTTGCTAGCTACAAATGGCAAGTTACTTGTAATTAATTCCTCTCCGTAGTAAATAAGTTACATTTAATTATAGTACAACAAGGAATGCCTTTACTCTTTTGGTGGTGCAACTGTAATTGCTTTTATATATATAAAACACACACAAACACACACACACTATATATATAATTACAGGAATGTGGGCTTGGGTGTGTTTTATACCACAGGCTAGCAGCTTGCAGCATTCAGATGTTTTAAAAAAGAAAGTGTTACTATAAAAATGTAACTGCAATATAGTTAAAAGTGATTACTAATATAGTTGTTAAACATAACTACTAATGTAACTATAACTTACAAGTAGCTGTGAGGATGAGTGGAAGGAAAGGGTCACTGCTTTTCTCTGTTTTCATTGAAATCATGCACCATATTTGGGTGGACCCAGATTTACATGGGTAACAATTTCATTATGGAAACATTCAAACACTTTTATATTTGTATTTTTGTTTCCTTCAAACACCAAACATTCTCCTAAGAAAAATGGACAGTAGTAGCCTTCATAAGGCCTTAATTTGATTTATGGCTTATACCTCACAGCTGGTGTGAGGGTACATCTGGAATCTATGAAATTCCTTTCTTTGTTCATCATTTCCTGCCTCATTCAGTGTAGCATTCATTGTAGATTGATTTCTGAAGCTGAATCCACAGGGCATTGACTCTGTTGAGCGCCCCTTGTAGTATTCATTGATATTCTTAAAAGGTCAAATAATTTTTAGCCTCGTCTCTTGCGATACAGTTCTACTGCACTACTAAACTTCAGAAATGTTGTCTCTTCTACTTTTCCAGTCAAAGTGAGCTAAACCCAGAGGCTCTGGCAATCGTTCAGACTTCAGAGGATTAGGGAGGGAGGGAGGTAGAGGAGGAAGAACTGTGTCTGCTCTACTGCATGAAAGGCACCCCTTTTCTTAAAAAACAACAACACTGTTTAAATGCTGAACAATCAACAGTGTGTATTTTCAAAATGGATAGCATTTTTTTAAATGAAGTGTAAGCTGCAATTTGCATGAGTTTATGTCTACAGTGTAGCAATAACAGTGGAATAAATGAATGCCTTCTCAAATTTCCAGATTTTAATTTCTTAAATTATTCTGAGTTCATGCCTGATTTGGGAAAGCTTTTTACATATAGCTCTGTAAACTGTGCAGCTAGTGGCCTATAAAATACCAGCCCTTTAAAATTCTGTGTTAAAATCTGTACACACACACACACCCTGGTAATGTCAGAGTATATTGGATAAATTTTCATGTTCAGAAATTTAGGTCGTTTTATTAATAAAGGTGAGTGCAATCGCTGAAAATGTCTGCCTTTTCTTGTAATAATAAAATATCAATAAAGACAATTTTCCTTGTTTTTATGTGACTGTTCAGGCTATGCCTTTTCAGTTAAATGGGTGGGAGATAGGGAGAGATTGATTTGTGATGTAAAACTCTCCATGTTTATTCAGAAGCAAATCACACTGTGTTCAGTGAGGATAGCACCTTGGTATATGTGAAGGATTGCAGCCTTAAAATGTTTGTACATATTATAATAGCATATTTAAGGGTGTGTTGTATTAAATTGTAATGGATAACCATGTTTATCAACACACCATGAATTCATGTGGAAGTTCCACATTTTTTGCTTCTGTTAAAAAACATGGAAAAAGCCATGGTTTTAGTATGTCATCAATGTTTGATATGATTCCCACTCTTTTAGACAGAAAGAGCTTACAAAATATTTTCAAGCAGTTCAACTAATCACAAATATTTGTAGTCAACTAATGGTACCACTGGAGGAATATTTCAGTTTAGTAAGTGTACTGATTGATGTGACTGATATTTTATTTGATTATGGATCACTGTACCTGTAGACTTGCCAGCTCTTCACTTTGAGTGGAAGGAGTCCAATATAAAGCCGGATCTCCCGCCTTCCTGTTTTGAACACTGTTTTTTTTTTTTTAATTTAATTTTTGTTTTGGTCAGTTCATTTTCATGGTGGCTTTCTGCACAGTATTACTGGGAAACATGTTCAGCAAATTCAAGATATGACCAAAGTAGCCTTTGAATATTTTTCCACTCATTTCTTTGCAAGTCACTGATGGTAGCTTAAATGCTTTTCTCCCAAACTGTTGCTGATCCTATGATACTTTAAGATTTTTGGTGTTTCCCTGTAAGGTATTGAAAATATTCTAAATAGTGGGTGCGACTACACAGTGGGGAAAATACACTTGGATCTGCTATGATCCCCATTTTTTCAAGCTGGGTGAAATTGCTCCGTCTAGACATCAAACAGTTTATAGGAATCAGTAGGGGCAGAGGCAGATTGCTCTGTTTGCAGGACAGAAGCTACCGTTAACCAGGTGCTAATTGTGAATTTCCACCACTTTCTTAAAAATTACTTTTCCTGAATTGACCTAGTGATCCAGTGTTCATGAGCAGTCTTTAAAGAAACCAACAAAAATTCTGTTTGCAGACAACAGGCACTTGGTTAAAGTTAACTACCCCCACAAGCACTGCTTTGCCTTGGAATCAGGTGATCGATCACACAAGGCAGGAAGTAGTCAAAACTATGTCAATCATCAGAATCTATTTAAACCACCCCTGCTGTCTGAACAAACAAAAAAAAAAAAAAAAAAAAAAGAGAGAGAGAGTTCCTCCCACAATGGATTTCCCCATATTGAGCTTTACACCATATAGGTGTAAAGGTGATAACTTGATTTTATCTGTGCTTGATTAGCAAATGGCTAATTTAGTCACCCCCTAAACGTTGCAGATCTAAACACTTCCAGCCCTGTTGATACTCTCCAAGCTTCAAAGTAAATGTGCTCACCCATGCATCAGTTTGGTTCCCTCTGACTTGATAAAGTTATATCACCTTTTGAGTTAGGCTTACATTCTGCCAAGATAATACACTCCATTAAATCCTTCTGCTATAGCCAAGTATGCTTATGGACCTCTGACTTTTTCCTTCTATTCTACTGCTTCAGAATGGTAAAATAACTAGACTGAGGCTAATGTACATACTACGAGAAGACAAGACTCACTGGAAAAGACAACAGTGCTAAGAAAAGTGAGGCAATTGGAAAAGAGGAAGACCTGACATGCCATGGATTGACTCGATAAAGAAAGCCATGGCCTTTATTTTGCAAGATCTCAGCGGGGCTCTTAATGACAGGGCTTTTTGGAGGCTATTAATTCATAGGGTCGCTGTAAGGTGGAAGTGACTTGATGGTATGTAGCAACTGGTTCTGAAGGCTTGCCAGCATACAAACAACAACACTGATCAGCAGAAAATTGCAAAGTCCTAATTGGTTTTCTATGACTGTTAAAATATCTTTAAGTTTGTCTTTTTGCATTGTATTATTGACTTCAGGCACATGGCAGTGGTATGACCGTTATCTGAGCAGCAATTCCATAGTGGTGAAAATGACAATTCAAAATAATATGAGCACATTTCATCAATTAGCTGCTACTTGGTCTTGGTTTTATAAAATTTCTCTGTTTCATCTCCAGAGTAACTACAGTGGACCCTCGACTTACAGATGGCTCCACTTGCATACTTTTCAAGTTACGGACTTCTCCGGCCGCAAAATTTCACTTCGACTTGCGGCCGGAGAATCGACCTACAGACCGGAAAGGGGAGGCGGGGAACCGGCCGAAGAAAAAAATACCCCCCCACCAAAAAAAGAAAATACAGTCACTTACCAGGTACAGTAGACCCAGCCCCGCTCCTCACAGTGCCTTGGTAGCCCCGGAACAGCCAGACTCTGTGTGAGCAGAGCGCCGAACAGCTGAGAGTCGGCAACCAACAGAAAGGCAGCAGCCATTTTGAGAGGCAGCAGCCATGTGGTCACCTCTCAAAATGGCTGCCGCCTCTCTGCTGGTTGCCGACTCTCAGCTGTTCGGCGCTCTGCTCACACAGAGTCTGGCTGTTCCGGGGCTACCAAGGCACTGTGAGGAGCAGGGCTGGGTCTACTGTACCTGGTAAGTGACTGTATTTTCTTTTTTGGTGGGGGGGGTATTTTTTCTTCGGCCGGTTATGGATTAATGGGTTTTCAATGCATTCCTATGGGAAATGGACCCTTGACCTACAGACTTTTCGACCTGTGGCCACCGTTCCAATACGGATTAATTCCGTAAGTCGAGGGTCCACTGTATAACTTACATCATGTTATAAGCTTTTAAAACATCCAGTGTTTGGAAGTGTTGCCTGAATTACATTGACAACTAAATCTTAAATAAGGGAAGTTGTGTTAAGTCCAAATGGCAAATTGTCACTTTCTTTGTAACACAGCATTGCACAATTTGAAATTATGGAGGCATAAAATTAATAACAAATCAAAATTTTAAGATAATTCGACCTTTCCCCCCGCCACCAGAAGTGGGCTTGAAACTGCTGGATAGCTCAGTGGTTTAAATCTCTGGTTGCAGAGTCAGAGGTTGGAAGCTCAATTCCCTACTGTGCCTCCTTGACAGGAACTGGACTCGATAATCTATAGTGTCCTTTCCAGCTCTGCAGTTCTAAGATAATAAGGTGCTGGATATATTTCTGGGAGTGCACGCAGCCAGCCACAGGCCAAGCAACATTGCCACCATCTGATCAATGAGTAGCAGTTTAATACCATGACCAATGTGATTCCCTTTATGCAATTATCACCAGTCAGATTCTGGCTGTTGTGTCATAAATACACAGACTTTCAGGAATGTGATATGAATTAGAATTTAGCACAGGTACCATTCAGTTCAGACATGCAGTGATGTTCCAAAACAATTTACATAGTAAAAATACTTACTAATAAATGGCAGTCCATGACATATAATTATAGTTTGTCATATCTACTATGAAGTCTGGTTTGTAAATGCCATGAATAAAAAATGACTTTATTTCAAACCCTAGTAGCAGCTTTGATAGCATTTCAGGCTTCCTTGTTTTACCAATAAAACTAGTAGAATAATTCCTCAGTTGTATGTACCTTAAACCACAATCTTCTGCTATGTGTCTGCCCAGACTTAACTCTCGGTGAATTTATATACTGTGTGTAGGGTTGCGCCCCCTACAGTTCTATTTTGCAGATCAGTGTCTGTCTGAAAGATAATATTTCAACATGAGTCTCATCAGACTTTCCCCATAATGAAGAATTCACTTTGCTCGCTGTGAATCAACTAATCGGAATTATTAATTTTTGTTTGTTTAAATGTTTGTGTGTCAAGGGAAAGGAGGACAGTTTTGCTACAGCTGTAAATGTGCAGCAGGAGCAAAAGATAGCTCTGCAATGTGGAAATGAAGCCTGTAGGTGCTAAATGCCACTGCATGTCTTGTGTTAAATATTCCTTCTGCCATAAATAGAGGAAGTGGTGATTCATGTTTAGCTCTTGATTCAGAGCCATGAAAGAACTTTAGTATATCTGGGACTGATCAGGCTCACCTGAGGTCATGAGCACATTGCACAATCAGTCTGGCAAGTCACAAAATCTAATCCCATTTGCAGCTGGAATGAGGGTCAGAAATATGAAACGTGGTTTGAAGAAATGTGTACTGATTGTTTGATTTTTAATTAGCTATATTTTCCTTATATAATTTTTTTCTAGGACTATGCATATCATTCAGGACTGTATAACTTGTGGCTAGCCTTTTGTAGCCTATCAGGACCTTGATAGGTGTCTTCCTTTGGCTGCTTTCATGATCCTGCAGAAATAGAGGATGGGGTGGGGGAGGAGGTTGAGCTACTCTGGTGCACAGATTATAAATTCCAACCCACTAAGACAAATATAGCACACTACCCTGCCAGGAGTTTGGCAGCCCCTTTTTGCACTTGTGGGCAGGCAAGAGTTGCCTGTCCGATCACACTTTCTGCAGATCTGTATATAAGTGAGCAAATTCAATTAATGGCTGCAGAGTAAAATGTAGTGCTTTGTTGGAGTTAGAATTGGGGAATCCCAAATTCAGACCAGTGCTTGCCTGTAAGCTCACTGAGTGGCTAAGGACTATGAGGTTGTTGTCAGATAAATGCTGCTCTTGGCTTAGTATGGAAAACACAAGATAGACTTGTAGTAAGTTAAAAAATAATAATCCTAGTATGCTGTAGATAAAACAGTGCTTGCTTACCTTTGTGAAAAAGGAAGATTTCATGTTATTTTACTTTTCCTCTGTGCTTTTAAAACTCATATTGAGGAGGAAATCCCTCTCTGATCAAGAAAGAAAGAAAGCCTCTGCTGCTCCTCCTCCTTTTAAGAATTTTGTTTGCTTACTAAAGTATAAAACTATGGAAAGTATAGATTCCTTGTGTCCACAGTGGGAGGATGACCCCTTGAAATATTGGGGGAAGACCTCCCACCCCGGTCCATGAATCATCCCTGAAGCAAATCAGCACACACCTATAGAAACAGTAATTACGAAAACAGAATTGCATTAGTATGATGATAGAAATGCACAGTCAATATTATGTTTTTTAATAACATATTCACTGCAATCCTGTTGGAAAGGTTCTGCCAGTGCAACAGGAATGAGGGCAGCAGCAGCAGCAGATTGCTGCTGATTAAAGATTTCCTTTTTCAAGTTTAGGGTGCATGTGAGTTGTGCACTGCAAAATAGAAAAAAAGAAATCTTTAATTAGTGGAAATATGCCACTGATTATTACATCATTCCTGTTGTACAGGCAGAGCTGTGCAACAGGATTTTGGCCCTTAGGTTGTTTTCCATGCCTTGGAATCACATGCAGTCTAAAACAGGGCTTCTTTAAAAGGTGTGGTTAGTAAAAACAAACCGACACTTTCCTGTAAGGTCCCATTGAATTCAGTAGGGTTTCTTCCCAGGTAAAAGTGTGTAGGATTGCAGCCTAAACTAATTGCATAACCTGCCAAATCTTCGAGAACAACCCTTTCTTTTAGAAAAGCTAATAAGTGCCCCCCTGACTCTTATGTTGATAGATAAAAAGCTACATCTTTTTACCAAGATTGTACATACATTCCAATTATTGTTGTTATTTCTCTCAGTTACTTATAATTGTTTCAAAATCTATATATATAATCTAGCAAGGCTGTTTGTTTTCAGACTCAATTATTTGAGTTTTAATCCCCGTGAATATGCAAACAGTTCTTTAAAAATATTTGTATTTTACAACATTGATTTATATCTATTCCAAGTGTTGTTAGTTAGCCAAACCAAGAAAAGACAGGTGAAAGTCAAAATTACATAATTTCTTTCTAAGAAAAGTCAAGGGCAATGTACATACTTCTGTAATCAGCTTTACCTCTTACCTTAGGACAGCTGATCTCACAGCACATTCTTGAGTGTCAGCTATGATCTCCAGTGTGCTGCCTCCTTCCTGAAGGTAGCCCGTTTTTGATAGATTGCAGCTGTTACTGGACTAGCAACTTCCACCAGCATGGACAGTATTGAAGGATGATGGGAGGTTTTGTTGAGCAATATCTGGAGGCCATATGTTATTCATCCCATGTCCCTCACTTTTGTCATGATTATCACAGAGCTGTAGGCGACTTTACACAGCTAGGGTACTAAAAGTGTCATCCACAGAATATAAGATCCTATACAAAGGTGTTAGGATCAAGCACTGTTTTGGGTCTTTCTTCCCAGGACCTCCTGAATTGGTGAAGCTCTTCCTGCCCTGGATTAGAATCAGCCAGTGGAATTGGCCAATGGGCAGGAGCAGTTCCCAAGTGGACCAGAAGGATGGGATTTCCAATCAACTCACTGCAAATTACAGGGTTGTCACTGAAGAGAACGCTGACCACAGCTCTGTTTCGGAGGAAATTAAGCAACCACACAGACTGCAGAAGGGGATAGTCAGGAGTGCTCCCAGTCGTACAAAATAAACTGCAGCCCTAGCACTGTGACTGAAAGGAGCAAAACAGCTCGCGTAAGGGGCAGGATGGATCACTCTTACTTAAAACACATGTGGTCGCTGGAAAATAGGGTGGACCAAACCTCGCCGCCTTACTCTTGTGATGTAAATATTAGGTGAATGAGGAGAGAAGCAGTTAATTGAGTTTCAGGTAGGATTATTTTGTAAACATCAGTCTTTTCACAGTATTTATCTCTTAACCATAATCTTAACCATAATCTTAGGTATAAATTCTGTACCATTAAAAATACCTTGGTAATTCTTCACGATTATCCATACTGTATCTCTTTCTGTTTTTAACAGATTTATAGCATTGCAGAATTGGAAGGCACCCTAGGGTCATTAACCCCCCCTGCAGAAAATCCACTGCATAATTATCCATGAGTAATTAATGGCTATCCAAACTCTTGTTTAAAAGCCTCCAGAGAAAACCCATCTCCATTTCATGCCACTGTCAAAGAAATTCTTACCATCAGAAAGTTTTTAATGAAGTCTGATTGAAGCGTCCTTTTTTGTCATTTGCATTCATTATATCTGACCCAACCCTCTGCAGCACTTACATATATAGCTGTATCTTCACTGCTGTGTTGCTGCCTTGTCAAAAGAAATTTTTCATTTCCTTTCCCACTGTACTCAAGAGTGATCCTGATCCTATTAACATAAAGCAGATTTAGAAGGCTATAAGTGAAACGAGTGCTTGACTTCTTTTTCTCTTTTTGGGAATAGAACCATGAAACTTAAAACAAGATACACATTTAATGATTGTTACATTTGTAACCCAAATTGTTCAAATGATAAGATTTTTCAAGACTTAATTGGAAACATTGTTACTTATATTACATATGCTTGCTAATGGGAAATGGGTAGAGATCAAATCCTGGAGCTACACTTTAAACATTGAGGTGTTTGTGGCATTCTTAACTGCTGTACGAATTATCCAGTATATATATGAATGCAGAACAGTATCTCCTCTCTGATAAAAATCTGTTTGTGGGAAAAACACTGCACCCTGTTCTAAAATCCTAGCTAAATTAAGGTGAGATTCTTTTATTATAGCACACAGAAGGTATGCTTGAAATATGGTATACTTATTCTGGAACAGGACACAAGCACTCTGTATTCTCATAGCCTGTATACTTTTAAACTTGTTACATGCTGTCAAGTTGGAACTAACTTATAGTGACCCTAACAGAGCTTTCAAAGTGAATGAAATATTTAAGAAGTAATTTTACCACTCCCACCATGAGTTTCCATGGCTGAGCGGGGAATTGAACCCTGGTCTTCTGAGTCCTAGTCTGTCACTCTGTCCATTACACCACACTGGGTACTTTTGGACTACATCTCCCATAATAATCTAGCCATCAATGGCCAAGCTGGCTAAGGATTCAAAAAAATTTTTTTCCCTATGCTTTGATTGTATAGCTCAATTGCATTGTTGGGTAGGCAAGAAATACCACTGAGACCAATATGATATGGCACAGACCAAAGCATGCTTCTCCCCCACACACTTTGTGAGATCAGAAGTTAGTCAAAAATTTGTTCAAGCATACATATCTCATAAAATCAATGGGGTATAATACCTTTTGACTGGGTGCTGCCCATTTTTTTAAAGATTGATGATCTGGAATTGCTTAATTAGAGAGAGAAAACTGTTAAATTCAGCTACCTCTGATTATTGTGGTACCATCTGTTTGTTTTCCATAGATGGTCTTGCTGCAGTAAGTAAATCCCACTTTTCAGTAAAGGCTTTAATAACTGGAAGCTTATCTTGAAACTTCAGTGAGCTTGGATGTACTGTTCAGTTGAACATGAAAGAGATGATGTAGGAGTGCAACACCTTAAATTATGTTGCATTTTGCAGAAGATATTTGACACCAGTATATCATAAGTGGGACATGAAAGTTGAACAAGCAGCAATATAAGCCTTGGCACACACATGCTGTTGTGCCTGTGGGGACATTTTTAGAATTTGCTTCCCAGTTTGAAGCCTTAGTGCTTTATGATGATGAAGGGCAGATTATGGGGTAAACCTTTCCAGGACATTTTTTTGTTTGATGACAAAGTAAAGACACCACATTCTTGGTTTGTTAATGGTTTATATGATCCGTCTGACACACCCAGATCAGAGTCATTTACTCTTTATCCTATTTTTAGTAAGCCTCTTAAAACAAACTAAATTGCAGGCTCTTTTGGCCATGGAGGCCATAAATTCGGTATTGTCACAGTCTTGATTACACATTTTGCTTTAAAATGGCAAAGTTATTCACATGCTTACCAAAAAAAGAAAGAAAAAAGGGGAACATTCTCCTTTATCCCTTTCTCACTTTGATTTGTTTGAACTTACAGATATGTTTGGCTATATTTTAGTAAAAAGCTGTATGTTAAATCTGATTTTTCAACGCAGTGAATCTGTATATATTTTAACAAATCTTGGTAAGCTACTATTTTTGGGGGTTACAACTCCCAAGCTATCATGGCTATAGCTGCCTGGAGGATTCTGGGACCTTTAGTCTAGAAAATTTGTAAGGCTGGTAAATATGATCGCCAGTCAGTGCTGTGATACGCTTCTAAGTGGGGGAAAACCTCTTGTAAGACGTGTATGGCATCTAAGGATGATGCAGAATCAGCTGAAACTATTTTGGTGCCCTGGAAGGAAGAGAATTGTCATGGTGTCATCTTTTGTAGACTTTTCCTTATCATAACACCTTCATACCTCTCTCTGTTTCATGCAACCTGTATGGAACAATGGTGAAAGGGCTGCCATTGGTGAAATGGGAGCACACTCAGTTCTTTACTCCTCCAGCTTATAAATTTTTCCCCAAGGTCCTTGGGGCAGAGGTGCAATTCTTGAAAAGCTCAGAGCCCAGGAGTGTCCATTCTCTTTCTGAAGTGCCCTTATCATTTTTGTTTCATTTCTACTCTGGCTTTGTTCATATTTGTAAAAGTCTGGTATTTAAATCATCATCATCATCATTGTCTTAGAACTGCAGAGCTGGAAGGGACCCTATGGATCCCAGCCTCTCTCAAGTAGCCGCAGTGTAGAATCAAATTCCCAACTTCTGGCTCCAAAGCCAGATGCCTAAACCTATCCAGCATTTTTGTATTAATAAAATGTTTAAATGATTAAAGTGGTTATGATAATTGTAACCCTGGAAATGGGGATTGTGCTCAATCAATGGAGCATGGACAAACTACTGAATGACTATTACAGGTTACTGCAGGAAGCAGCCAGCTTCACTGGATTAGCAAAATACATTATAAAAGCCATAGACTCCGCAAAACCAGTGGAATACATTGTAACTTAGTAAGGCTTTGCAACGGAGGCAGAATTCATAGTAAAGTATATACAGTATGGCCTTCTGGCTGAACAGGAGCCAATAGAAAAATACTAAAATACTGTATCTTCTCTTCAGTGGCAAAACCAGCATTCTTGTCTGCAAACCAACCTTATCAGCATTTTCTGCACCGCAAGAAAATCCCATTAGAAATTTTATGTTAACCTCCACATAAGTTGTCAGTTGGGTGTGGTTATGTAAATATTTACAAAGGCAAGCCAAAACAATCAGTTTAAAGCTATGCACAGATGTGAGATAGCTCACAACAGTGGGCAACATTACCAGAAGCAGGCAACGGCGGATACTATCAGCATAGATGCTGAGTAAGCAGAACGAAGCAAAGGCCACAAAGCTCAGAGCTTCTAGGAACTACTCTCGAGGCTGTGGCTGCATAAACACAATTCTGGTGTTGCCCATGTAACACGCTAAGGCTGCACTTTTTACTTTTAAGAACTTTGGCATTTTAAGAGATGCATTCTCTGCTTTTTGATTGTACCTTTTAAGGCTATGAGCTCTTACTGTTTTAGGATTTCATTAAATGTCTTGGGTATTTTTATTGTACCTTTTGTGCTTCTACAATTTTGAAACAAGATTGGAACATGACCTAAGTATATTGCTTGCACCTTTACTTTTGCTTTTATATATTTTGGAGTATTTGTTGTTTGCAACTTTTCATAGTTGCAATAATTTTGAATTATTTTGTACATGTTAAGCATTTGCACCTGCAGTTTTTTTCACAGCTGTAATATTTATTTTTATAAGATGCAGTAAATGTGTCTGTAACTTCCAAGTTATGTGTTTCAACTATTTTGGATTTTATGCATACGGAACATAGAAGCCGTTAGATGAATACAGCTTGTAAATTAGGCAAACTAATGTTTTCTGCCTGGAAATAGTAGAATGAATGAGACATGGATCGCTAGAGAAAGACTTACTTCACCATTGGTGAATAATGGCTTACTCTCATCTTCTGAAGAGAAATTAAGCATTTAAGCAAGAAAACAACTTGAATTCTGACATGATTGGTAAGGTTATCTAATCTCACATTGAAGTTGACCCTAACAGAGAAAATGTCAGCAATGATGAACACCCACAGACCTAAACTTCCAAAGTGTTATAAATATTATAGTGCTCTTGAGGACACAGTTTTACACAAAAGGACCCATGCCTTTTGAGTCCTTTTATTTCATTTCCATTTTTGTTTTGTCTGTGCTAAACCCTAAAAGACTCATTGAAAACAAAAACCAGAGAGGTGAGGGGCAAGGCAATAAAGAGTTAAATTGCTCTGACAAAAGTAGGCAACAATACATGAATCATCATAATCATTACACCTTGGCAGGTTGCACTAGTTTATATTAATTGTCATCATCGGGCAACAATACAGATGAGAACAAAAAAGTTATTATAATCAGAACTGGAACTTACTGGTAAATCAAGCAATTTAAAATAAGCATTCAAGACCCCATCAGCACCATTTGTAGGGGAATAAAAGCAAAATAAAAAGCACAGCTGCTCCCATCCCACAAAGTTATAAAAGGAAGAAGCCAAATAAAGGGGAAAATATAGTTAACTCCCCCCCCCCCCGCCTTCACCAAAACCCCTGGAGAGATTTTCCAACCACCTACTACTGGAAGAATGGTCTTTTCTTGACTCTAGCAACAGAACAGAAGCAACAACAGGAAGGAAAGAGAGGGAAATCCCCACAAAAGTAAATAAATTTAAAAAGCTGGAGAAAGTGATCCAAAATGGAGGGCAATGGAGAACAATCCAAAGGTGAGCAGCTCTGCAGCAGCAGTAAGCCTAGGAGGAACAACCAAAGCAAAAGGGCACTTACGATTGCTTTCCTAGATCTTTTAGAGGCTCAGAATTCTCACTCTCCTGCATGCTGGACATTCTGATTGGCTGCTGATATTCCTGACACAGCCCTAGTTGCAAAGTTGTTTGTTGGAACATCAGTAAAACCACCAAATCTCATCAAGAAGAAACAAAAAAGAATGAGAAATATTTTTTTTGGCATCGGATCCACTGTCCCTTTGATGTCTTCATTTCATTTAGGCTCTCTATTAGAATGCAATGAAAGCATTTCCAAATTGAAAGGGGGGAGGCTATATAATTTCATTTATCATTCATTGCATAACGAAAGTCCAGTGCATATCCTACACCACTTTGGGAATGACAGATGTTTGATGTAATGGGATAACTCCATGGCAAATCTCTAGACTTCTCCAGATTTGCTTAAGTTCCTTGTAGAGTGATCCTGATGTAAGGAAGAGCCATCTTGCTGGCTTCTGCCTTTTGATTTTGAATGTTGCTAGATTAGAATGAGAATGAGACATGACAGAGTGGCTTCAGTCTACAAAAGAGTAGGATCCTGGGTCAGAATATTTCAAATACCACTTCTCCCTGTACATGCCTGACCGAAATCTGGATCCCTAATGGAGACTGTTGCACGTCGTACTATCCCAAGAGCCTAAATTGGTGGCTGTTTGAGAAACATTTTTCTCTACAGTTGCACCTCAGTTGTGGAATGTCCTCACAAGGGGAATTAGTCTGGCTTCATCCCGATTGAGCTTCCAGCGGGCAGCCAAAACTATATTGCTTTGAAGGGCTTTTGGTCCTTCGAATTGGTCCTAAAATTGCTTTATCAAATGATGTCTGAAATCTGCTTTTTTGCCTGTTAGTTGAAATAATGTTTTTATCTGATTTTAATAATTTTAATTTGGCTGTTGTACATTGATTTGACAGTTCCTCTGAGCAAGAAGGCAATAAATAAGCAGGGTGAATTTGATTGAAATCATGATTTAAATTTTAAAAGTCAGGTTTTTTTTTATGATTTAAATAAATAATTGATTTTTTAAATTTAAATTGGGATTTAAATCAAATTGAGTTTTTAAAAATAATTGATTTCTATCCATCCTGTAAATAAGTTAATAAATAAATGCCCCTGTGAGTAACATTAGATGTGGAAGCAGAACTTAGTAAAACAGCCTTTCCATTTCCTCTGTCACTTCGTACAATATTGGTACTCTGAGGAACCTCATGTTCAAAGAGCAGATTTGATGGAGGAAAGAAGCTAGGAGGTACAGAGGTACAGTGTGAGCACTACTTCCGCCATTCTCCTGCAGTTTAGTTGAGCAGTAAGAAGCTTCTTCTCTTCAGTTCTGACAGAACCAGGAATTCCACCTTTTGCTGCACTCACTGGCTTGTAGCCCAGGATTATGTA
Organism: Intellagama lesueurii; assembly: GCA_037013535.1. NCBI lineage: Eukaryota > Metazoa > Chordata > Lepidosauria > Squamata > Agamidae > Intellagama > Intellagama lesueurii. The sequence goes on from JBAJHW010000003.1 coordinate 99,856,527, forward strand.
GGTGCAGTTTCATCAACAAATCCAAGACAGATTATTTCTAATCCTGAGGTCTTTGTACTTACTAGCAGTGAATGACAGACGATCAGTCAATACATTTCTTTTTTGCAGCATCTCACCTGGCTGCCTTTTAGTGAGTCTATTATATAGTATTTTAAATGACAGACACAAAAACAGTATAGCTTGAAATATGCCAACTACTTCTGTATGTGTGCACATGCATACATGCAAGTGTACATATACATGTACTGTATGTTTACAGAAGTTTTTTTTATACTAAGTAAAATGTTAGTCCTTAAGGTACCACAGACTCCTTGAAGTTTAATCTGCTATATGTTTATGATGTGTAAGGGAATTTAGATGACCTGTTACCGTGCACACATGCACACGCACTGTCTGCCTTATGGTGGCATTATTGTAAGATTACCACTGCTTCTGATAGGACATATATTCAGTTAAGCACTAGAATAAGCAAATACATCATCATTCTATACTAAACTGTGCAGTTCTTTTAAAATCCAGTTTGTCATACCTGGTGGCGACAACAAATTACAATGGATTCTAAGTAATTATCCCTGCACAATAGGAACATCCAGTTAAAACTGGAGCTCCCAAGAAGTCGATAATCCGGAAGCATTTTCAACAATGTGCAACAGATGCTTGCATGGCTGAGTGCATGCACTGCAAGAAGGTGCTCAAGCATGGGCAGGACTTGCACTACCTCTCCAATAATAGCATGCTCAGCCACCTGAAGACTCAATATAGGGCACTGTCAACAAATGAAGTGGGTACTGTGGGGGTATGTGGTTTTCTTGTTGTGAAGGGTAAGAGTCATCAGAGGGCAGAGGTTGAGCCACCAGCCCAGAGAAGCAAGGAAATAGATGAGGAAATAGCAAGAGGTGGGAAGCAGCAAATGCCAGACCCATTTTTGAAAAATAAGTTCCAGACAACCCTGGAGGAACTTGGAGGGGGTGCAAGAAAAGGCCTTCTGCAAATATAAAAGTGCCAGGATCACTTGTTGCCTGGGGGAGATGATATCCCTGCATGACCAGCCATTCCCTTTGGTGGAGAGCGCTGGTTTCCTTAGGTTTGTGGCAGAACGATCACCCCATTACCAATTACCATCCTGAACAACCCTTAACCACAGGGTGATGCCAGATTTCTATTGGGGTGTCAGGCAACTGGTGAAGTAGCAGTTGACCCAGAGCACAGGTGGTACACTTTACAAGTTTTGGAGCAGCGACAGAGAAGACCCTCTCTTGTGTCCCCATCAAATGTACTAGTGAACGTGATGGGACTGAGAGAAAGTTCTCCCCTGATTATCTTAGTACCCGAGCTTTCATAATGGGAGACATGGTCTTTGAGGTAGCTTGGACCCAAGCCTTTTAGGGTTTCATTTTTCCAACTGTTACTTCAAGATTGTGCTCATTCACTTAACTGTGCTGTGTCCTGTGCTGTTGACACAGTTCCCACCCACCACTGGCTGTGCTGCTGCCATTTCCTGATGGCATTCCCACTGTTCCAGGTTCAATCGGTATTCCTATTACAGTCATTTCTTAATACCTAGGAATTGCTGGCTGTTGGTGTTCACTGTTTTTGTTTGTTACAATCCCTGGAAAGGTGTCAGAGGACACAGGGAAATGTTTTTAAAAATGTTTTGCCTGTTTGTGTGTTTTTTTAAAAAGGGAAAATAATGAGTATATGGTATTCATATTGACTGTAACAGAGTTCCAGGTATCCAGAAATTTATAATTTTTAAAATTCTGAATTCTAGAAAGGGCTGGAATTCCAAATCTGAATTCTAAATTTGGAATTTTGGTGCTAGGACACATTCCATAAGTACTTCTGCTGAAACATACTGAAGGGCCTGATGAGTTTGTGTCTAGAAGCTACCTAATTCCAATATTAGATCATAATTGAATCATACTCTTGAAGAATACTCAACATGCAATAATTAAAATTTAGATAGCTGGATAAATATCTGGGTAGCAGCAAAGTAAAATACTTCACTTTCCAAACAAAAACATGCTTCCCATACAAAACAAACTGTGCTTCCCTTTACATTGTGTAATTTGAATTTTTAAATTCAATTTGAAACATGCTACACCCAATTTAAAAAAAAAGATATTTTGCCACGTGTAACTAATCAATTCCCCAGTTAGTTATTATTGAATATTTTCAATTTTGTTTCATTTTAACATTTCTTAATAAGCCATTCAACATGGTTCTAAAAAAGAAGAGTTAGTAATTTCTGAGTAACATTACCAGCAGTTATAATGAAGATAAAATTCATATGAGATATAAATTGTCTGTATGAGATATGAATTGTGGTCTATTAAAGTAAAACCAACAGAATTTTGTTGCAACTTGAAGACTAAGAAGTTTTATGTGGCATAGATTTTTGTTCACTCTAGTGCACTTAAGGGCCTTGTACTCCTTGGGAGGTGACAAGTATAGATCTTAATGGTGGTGTCACCTTCGTCTTCCCATTAAGAACTTCCACTACTAATGTACACCCACTGATTAATATTTAATGCTGAGCTTCTGTATTACATTAGCTTCTGCAGCTGTCCAGCTGGAATCTAAATGTGGGCCAAGGAAGCACAGCTCTCATAATTTCACCAACATCTCAGAGCCTCTCCTAGCTGAAGCAAAGATGAATTAGCTAGGAAAATTTTTATTTATTTATTTATTTATTTATTTATTTATTTATTTATTTATTTCTCACAAAATAGGTATTGGTTTAGGAGTGGTCTTCAGTTTCACAAAGCAAATCCTCACTGATTCAATGTCACCAACAGGATTTCAGCCAGAGAATCACTGTTGCAATCTCCGGCTTCTATGTTGTTTATATCTCTGTGCAGCAGTATCTCATCAATATTGGACCTTTTTCTCCTCAGTTAGAATTAGTTAAAGATATTTAATTCTAAAAGAGAACTTACCACATCTGTTTTTGTGGTAAAAAAATCCCAGTCTGTGCCATAATTTATTTAAACAGAAAGGTTCATTGATTCATGTTTACTTCCTGGAATGAGACTCCTGTGTTGATTGGACTAATTCTTATTTCTGGAACCTTTACTCTAGGAACTTGCCTATTCCTACCTTAGCAGTTATGGCTACATTCAGTGAAACATTTCCCACCATTTTAAGTAAGAATGGATTACCATAATAGTATCGGGGAGGAGAATCATGTATAATATCTTAATAGATTTTTTTTAAGGAAAAAAAAATCTTAGTCCATAAATTTGGCATTTACTTTAAATTTAGCTTGTATGCTCATCCTTATTTTTTCTGAAGTAGTACAATTTCATGCATCTTAAGTTTTCTGACTCTTAAAATTAAGGTTTCTATGATCTGGACTGAAATTTTCTGCACTGATAACCATATCAGTTAAAAATTGTTTTCTGATCCCATAGGGTTAAATAAATGCAAGAACATTTTTTTCATAGATAATGGAACATTTGCAAACCGCAATGAAATAGCATTTGGCTTTCATCATGTCCAGTGCACTGTATAAGGCGTCAGTCTTGGTTTGAATTTGTTTCCTCAGAAACATCATATGAAAAAGTTCAAACTATTCACTGTTTTGAAATTTTGTACTAATAACAAATCACACAGCACATTCTTTGGTGTTTGGTTTATAGCTGCACGTTTTATTTTCTGTGCCTGTTACTTTTAGGAAGAGGAAAACTATGCTTATTTATAGGGATTTGGGAGAGCATGACTGTAGAGCTGATGGGACTTTATGCCATTGCATATGTGCACTGATAAGCCTTCACAACCATATGGTGTACTGTTTTCTGAACTCTTCTGGTGTGCATTCATTCATTCATTCATTCATTCATTCATTCACTTACTTACTTACTTACTTACTTACTTACTTACTTACTTACTTACTTACTTACAAATACTTGTAGTTCACTTTGATCTAGAAATTTCAAGGCTCAATCATTTAAAAAAATACAAAACCCACTAAATTATATCTAGAACCTATCACACACACACACGCACAAACACATGCATGTATGCTTGCATGTGTGTGTGTTTGTATCTATATTGGTGTGTCTACACATGCATAAAGTAGATGGGAGGTTGAACTACATAGAGAAGAGATGCAAAAAATAAGCACATGCCAACATATGTCTGGATATTCAAATTATTATAGTTTATTTATTTCATATATTTATATCCCACCTTTCTCCTCAAGAGGACTCAAGACAGCTTAAAAACAAACAATATGAAACTTAAAAGGAGAAGGGAAAAGCAAAGAAAAAGAAAACTACGGGGGGGGGGGGAAAGGCAGCCCAACTATTAGGTGGCCGGTCACTGAGTAAAAACCTACCTGAAGCCAAAAGTATTTGCGTGCCTGTGGAACGACAGCAAAGAGGGACCCAGCCTGACCTCTTATGAGAGGGAGTTCCAGAGTCTGGGAGCAGCAGCAGAGAAGGCTCTTTCTTATGTCCTCACCAAATGCACCAAGACAGTAAGAAAGGTTTCCTCTGATGATTTTAAAACCCAGGCAGGGGTTATCATAATATCATAAAAGGAAATGTGATATTTCAGATAGCTCGGGCCCAAACCACTTAGGGCTTTATAAGTCAAAACTAACACTTTGAATTCTGCCCAGAGGCCCACCGGCAGCCAGTGGAACTGTTGTAACCAGGTAATCCCTGTAACTAGCCCTGTATGCAGCCCCTGTTAACAATGTGGCCGTGGCATTTTGAATCCACTGAAGTTTCCAAACACTTTTCAAAGGCAGCCCCACATAGAGCATGTCACAATAATCCAAACTGAATATAACTGGCAAATTGTTGGGGCCTATCAAATATTCCCATCAACTACAGTACATACAAACTGGCTGTCATCAGAATTGTAAAAGTTCTCCCTTTATTCTTTCTTTTTGTTCAGTCTGGGTAACATATACTATGAATGAATTGCGTGGGTGGAGATGGTGAAAACTGGAGAACTGTAACTCCCTGTTTCTAGTGCTGAATGAACTTCCGTTCTCAACCAGCGTCTGACAAACCTTTTGTTGTAAGGAGTTTTTTTTTAACACAGGCCTCAGCCAAATAGAACTGGGAATTTAAATTCTTATTAAGGATCACTGTTTTTAATGAATAGAACTGACAGCGGCTCTCTACTTTATTTGTATATATTGTTCATATGTGTTTGTTGGTGTTTGCACTGGTGTCTTCCCAGAGCAAAAGCACAGCATTATTAGTAAAATGTTTTCTTCAGTTCCTGTGTAAATGCCTCATCGTACTGTGATCCATCTGAGGCTCTCCAGCCTAGATATTCTAAGAGTGCCTGTGTCTTGTTTACAGTGTACCGATCTGATGAAGGAAATCTTGGTACATCTTTTACAGGCTTGTAGTGAACATAGTTGCTACCTAAGTGTTCCATTACTATGAGCCTACCAGGATAGTGATTCTGATTGGTAGGGTGCAAAAAAATGTTTCATTTTTATGTTAAAACTTTAGCTTTATTCCAGGGCTGGAGAACAAAATGGGTACATAGAGTTGGAATTCAATCAATCCTCTGTTGTTGTAGCTTTAAGAGAAGTTCCCAGAGGACTTCTAGTGGGAGCGAATTAGTCACATGCCTGGGAGGTAGAAAAAAGTTCAGTGCAGTTTGAGGTCCTTTGCAATTTGTTGATCATCTTGGCTGAACTACTGTTCCCTAAGCTAATGGAAATACTGCATCCTCTTGCTTTAGATGTTAAGACTGACTAAGGGCAGAATTTCACAGCTTCCGTATCAACCACTTTTCCTCCCCTGCCATTGCTTTTGCTTTGCTTTCATCTAGCCTGATCAAGAAGAGTTCTAGAGAATGTATTGGGTAGCTTAATAAAGGCATTGTCCTCCAGTAGATATTGGATTTAAATAGATAACTGTTCTTCAGTTATTTTCATTTGCATGATTAATGTAAGAAAATGGCAGCTTCTTCCTTTGCTATTTTTGTCTCCCTTCAGCGGTTTTAACTCCTGAGCACATTAAATCAGCAGGCATGAAAATTAATTAATTGTTTTAGGCTACTGAGTATCTCTCTCTCTCTTTATTCCAGTTGTAATTGCATTCAGAAGTAAAAGAGAGGCTGACCCTTGGCAGTATAATAAAAAGTGTATTAAATGTATGACTAGGGTTAAACATGGATTATACTTGATGGTCATGCCCTTCTTCATCAAAAGAAGATGCTTTGGACAAAGCCTTATTAAAAGCTCTAAGTGCCAATTCTGCTTAGTATTGACTTTCATTATATCTAAGAAGAATATATTTAAGTTTTTGATTTGTCCTGTCCTGTTTAAGTCCCATAAGAAAAAGGAAATAGTATGGGGATACCACACATATCCCCCTTCACGGATTGCTGCCTTGTCGTGGCGAAGGGGCTTGAGTAATTCAGAGAAGCTATGGGTTATGCCATGCAGGGACACCCAAGACGGACAGGTCATAGTGGAGAGTTCTGACTAAACGCGATCCACCTGGAGCAGGAACTGGCAAGCCACTCCAGTATCTTTGCCAAGAAAACCCCATGAACAGAAACAAAAGACTAAAAGATATGACGCTGGAAGATGGGCCCCTCAGGTCGGAAGGCGTCCAACATGCTACTGAGGAAGAGCGGAGGACAAGTACAAGTAGCTCCAGAGCTAATGAAGTGGTCGGGCCAAAGCCAAAAGGACGCTCAGCTGCGGACGCGCCTGGAAGTGAAAGGAAAGTCCGATGCTGCAAAGAAAAATACTGCATAGGAACCTGGAATGTAAGATCTATGAACCTTGGTAAGCTGGATGTGGTCAAACAGGAGATGGCAAGAATAAACATTGACATCCTGGGCGTCAGTGAACTAAAATGGATGGGAATGGGCGAATTCAATTCAGACGATTACCATATCTACTATTGTGGACAAGAATCCCATAGAAGAAATGGAGTAGCCCTCATAGTCAACAAAAGAGTGGGAAAAGCTGTACTGGGATACAATCTCAAAAATGATAGAATGATTTCAATACGAATCCAAGGCAGACCTTTCAACATTACAGTAATCCAAGTTTATGCACCAACTACCGATGCTGAAGAGGCTGAAATTGACCAATTCTATGAAGACTTACAACACCTTCTAGAACTGACACCAAAGAAAGATGTTATTCTCATGATAGGGGACTGGAATGCTAAAGTAGGGAGTCAAGAGATAAAAGGAACAACAGGTAAGTTTGGCCTTGGAGTTCAAAATGAAGCAGGGCAAAGGCTAATAGAGTTTTGTCAAGAGAACAAGCTGGTCATCACAAACACTCTTTTCCAACAACACAAGAGGCGACTCTACACATGGACATCACCAGATGGGCAATACCGAAATCAGATTGATTATATTCTCTGCAGCCAAAGATGGAGAAGCTCTATACAGTCAGCAAAAACAAGACCTGGAGCTGATTGTGGCTTTGATCATCAGCTTCTTATAGCAAAACTCAAGCTTAAACTGAAGAAAGTAGGAAAAACCACTGGGCTAGTCAGGTATAATCTAAACCAAATCCCTTATGAATACACAGTGGAAGTGAAGAACAGATTTAAGGAACTAGATTTGGTGGACAGAGTGCCTGAAGAACTATGGATGGAGGCCCGTAACATTGTGCAGGAGGCAGCAACAAAAACCATCCCAAAGAAAAGGAAATGCAAGAAAGCAAAGTGGCCGTCCAACGAGGCCTTACAAATAGCAGAGAAGAGAAGGGAAAGAAAATGCAAGGGAGATAGGGAAAGTTACAGAAAATGGAATGCTGACTTCCAAAGAATAGCAAGGAGAGACAAGAGGGCCTTCTTAAACGAACAGTGCAAAGAAATAGAGGAAAATAATAGAAAGGGAAAAACCAGAGATCTGTTCAAGAAAATTAGAGATAGTAAAGGAACCTTTTGTGCAAAGATGGACATGATAAAGGACAAAAATGGTAGGGACCTAACAGAAGCAGAAGACATCAAGAAGAGGTGGCAAGAATACACAGAGGAATTATACCAGAAAGATCTGGATGTCCGGGACAACCCAAATAGTGTGGTTGCTGACCTTGAGCCAGACATCCTGGAGAGTGAAGTCAAGTGGGCCTTAGAAAGCATGGCTAACAACAAGGCCAGTGGAAGTGATGGCATTCCAGTCGAACTATTCAAAATCTTAAAAGATGACGCTGTTAAGGTGCTACACTCAATATGCCAGCAAGTTTGGAAAACTCAGCAGTGGCCAGAGGATTGGAAAAGATCAGTCTACATCCCAATCCCAAAGAAGGGCAGTGCCAAAGAATGCTCCAACTACCGTACAATTGTACTCATTTCACACGCTAGCAAGGTTATACTCAAAATCCTCCAAGGTAGGCTTCAGCAGTATGTGGACCGAGAACTCCCAGAAGTACAAGCTGGATTTCGAAGGGGCAGAGGAACTAGAGACCAAATTGCTAACATGTGCTGGATTATGGAGAAAGCCAGAGAGTTCCAGAAAAACATCTACTTCTGCTTCATTGACTACGCAAAAGCCTTTGACTGTGTGGACCACAGCAAACTATGGCAAGTTCTTAAAGAAATGGGAGTGCCTGACCACCTTATCTATCTCCTGAGAAATCTATATGTGGGACAGGAAGCAACAGTTAGAACTGGATATGGAACAACTAATTGGTTCAGAATTGGGAAAGGAGTACGACAAGGCTGTATATTGTCTCCCTGCATATTTAACTTATATGCAGAATACATCATGCGAAAGGCTGGACTGGAGAAATCCCAAGCCGGATTTAAGATTGCCGGAATAAATATCAACAACCTCCGATATGCAGATGATACCACTCTGATGGCAGAAAGTGAGGAGGAATTAAAGAACCTCTTAATGAGGGTGAAGGAGGAGAGCGCAAAAAATGGTCTGAAGCTCAACATCAAAAAAACGAAGATCATGGCCACTGGTCCCATCACCTCCTGGCAAATAGAAGGGGAAGATATGGAGGCAGTGACAAATTTTACTTTCTTGGGCTCCATGAACACTGCAGATGGTGACAGCAGCCACGAAATTAAAAGACTCCTGCTTCTTGGGAGGAAAGCGATGAGAAACCTAGACAGCATCTTAAAAAGCAGAGACATCACCTTGCCGACAAAGGTCCGCATAGTCAAAGCTATGGTTTTTCCAGTAGCGATGTATGGAAGTGAGAGCTGGACCAGAAAGAAGGCTGGCCGCCGAAGAATCGATGCTTTTGAATTGTGGTTCTGGAGGAGACTCTTGAGAGTCCCCTGGACTGCAAGGAGAACAAACCTATCCATTTTGAAGGAAATCAACCCTGAGTGCTCACTGGAAGGACAGATCCTGAAGCTGAGGCTCCAATACTTTGGCCATCTCATGAGAAGAGAAGACTCCCTGGAAAAGACCCTGATGTTGGGAAAGTGTGAAGGCAAGAGGAGAAGGGGACGACAGAGGACGAGATGGTTGGACAGTGTCATCGAAACTACCAACATGAATTTGACCAAACTCGGGGAGGCAGTGGAAGACAGGAGGGCCTGGCGTGCTCTGGTCCATGGGTTCACGAAGAGTCGGACACGACTTAACGACTAAACAACAACCACACATATCTCCTGAATGGTGAGGGTAATGGAATCCCTGGGGAAGGGCTCAGTGGAGAGATAAATCCACTTCTGGCCCCTCCATGGGCCAGATTAAGTTTTGAAAATTAAAATTTAAATATTAGTTAAAGTTTGTTTGAAACAATTGATCTAAAAATGTTTAATCCGACACAGTCACAATTAATTTCAATAAAGGAAACTTCATTTATAAAACTAAAAAAAAATTAAGACAGGATTAGCTAAAAGGATATTAAAAGGGAAAGTCATGAGGGTCAAATCTGTTGAGGATGTTTGTAGGTTATTTAAAACCCCTAAAATAAAAGCTTAAATGGAATGCATAGCACAGATTAGGAGAGGCACAGGCAAGGCCAAGAGGATGCAGTGTGGTTAATAAGCATTGTCAGATAAATGGCAAAACCATTTTATTTCAAAAAGTAGAAAATGTGCCTAAATGAGGAAAAAGAATATTGCTGTAGAAGGAGCAAGAGGCAACAAAATTACCAACAAATTAGCTCTTCTTTCTTACCAAGAAATGCTAAACTATACGTGGCTTTCAAATTTAAAAAAAAAATGGTTTAAAGGAATACAACTGTGCTTACAAAATAAAGATGTGGATCTATGGGTTCCCATTGCCTGCATAATGCTTAGAATTTAGAGTTGCTATGATACTCATTGGCAGTGATTTAGGACAGATCTAAGAAAGTACTTCTTCACAATATGCGTATATTAACAAAAGAGGACGAATTGTCACTTTAAAGCAGAACGCTATGGTTGAAACTATGCCTTCCAAAGCAAGGAAATTTAAACTTCAGTTGAATCTTCTCCCATCATCTCTCAACACGTGGGCAAATTTAAACCCAGGCTAATACTTGTCCACACACTGTGCCCACCGCAGGCACAGTGCATGGCAAAATGGAGTAATGGAGGTTTATTCTCGAAGGCTTTCACAGCCGGGATCCGATGGTTGTTGTAGGTTTTTTGGGCTGTTTGGCCGTGTTCTGGAGGTTTTTCTTCCTAACGTTTCGCCAGTCTTTGTGGCTGGCCAGTCTCTGTGATGCCAGCCACAGCGACTGGCAAAATGTTACGAAGAAAAACCTCCAGAACATGGCCAAACAGCCCAAAAAACCTACAACAACTAGTGGTGGTTTGCTTTTGGATTATCAACTCTCAGAAGCCAGCATGCAGGAGTGGGGGAAATAAACCCTATATACATAGGAAGTTTGTATGTATGTGTCTAAATAAATAACATGCAAAATGAAGATGACTGTTTAAACTGTGTTCAGTCATGTATGTAAATCCAAGGAATTTACCACTCTCTAATTTAATTTCTGAATGCCTACAATTATGATCCTGCAGAGTTGCAGTATGACTTGTGATCAGAGAGCATTCTTTATTTTTCTCAACCGTAAAGACAGCTACAATGATGCTAACTGTTGATTGAAAGAAGCAATTAAAACTCCCTGGCACGATCCTGGCATACACTATCGAGAAGATCTGTATCCGCTGCCTGAACTTTGCTTCCAATCTTCACGGCCTTGGGTGCTGTTACTGCTATTGCTGGATTCATAGCTTCTGTGTAGAATCTGGGAGTGGAAGGAGAAGATGTTGCCTTTTCCAGATATACAGAGACCTATCTTCTTCATAGTTTTTTTGGATACCTTCCCTGTTGTATAGGAACATAAGTATCTGCCTCACATTATAGAATCATTTTCCTGAAAGGAAAAGCTGAGCAGCACTATCCAGAACTGCTGGATAGCTGAGTGGTTTAGGTGCCTGACTGCAGAGCCAGAGGTTGGGTGGTTCAGTTCCCTGCTGTGCCTTCTTGACAGGGGCTGGACTGAATGATTCATAGGGTCCCTTTCAGCTCTAAGGTGGTGGTGGTGGTGGTGGTGATCTTCATCATTGTACATTCACCAGCCTTCTGCATGCAAAGCAGCACTCAGCCACAACCACTGTTAGATAGATAAATGTTTATATGTCCACATACTTGGCAGTCAGCCTTTCTGAATTTTCTTGGGCTTATGAGTAGACATGTATAGGATTGTACTGGATGAGCTTTCATTGTTTGGGGTTTGTTGTGTTTTTGATTAAGCCTCTTCTAAACATAAATACTTTTTAAAAATGTAAACTAACTGTGAAAGGATGGAATCGAGGCAGAGAAACTACTGTTTCATGCCAGCCTGAGAAGAGGGTGAGAGGGCAGGCTTTTATTTCAACTGATGGTATATTGGAGGAAAAATAACCCTCCCATTCATGCCAATTGAAGGAGAAATGATTACACAAGCTGCATGATAGGTGTAATTCCCCCATACCCTATGCAGAGAACAAAAGAGCTTGGGATTCTTTGGATGTGGGGATTCCCCTGGTGCGTGCGCGCATGTGTGTGTGCGTGCACACACACACACACACCACACAAACTTACTTCCTAATATCTGTTTCCTGCTCCCACCAGAAATAAATTGAAGCCTGTAGCTCTTTCTGCATGTGCACCAGGACTTCTTGGAGATTGTAAGTGCAGCCTGGGGGTGGAGCTCCTTTCTGTTATTGAAGCGACACTTTTTTGACCCGTTTCAGCACAAAAATGTGCCAGCTGGTGGGCCATAGGATTTGCAGTCAAAGTCCATTGCCGTCAGTGATGCTTATTTCCAGGTTCCTACCCACTGAATTGTAGCCTCTGACTTTTCACTATTCACGTCAGCAATCTTCCTAATCTTCCATCAAGGACTGCAAACCAATCAGATAAAGTAAGAGGAAAATGCTGTCCTTTCACCCCGAGCACAGAGGATTTAAAATACTGAAATCATCTGTAAAAAGTGTTCAAGCTGAGAGTATGTATGATGTTCATGCATGATTAGGAAAGCTTTAGAAAATCAGTATAAATGAACATGGTATGAAAATGAACTGAGAAGATTTTCACAAGCTTTTAATGTTATGCATGTAATTAACACGCTCCACTTTTAACAAAACTGCCGCCAAACACTGCTGGGAAGCTTCTGACAAGAACGCAGGACTGAAATAGAAAATGAAATCACAGTTCCATGCTGTTAACTATCGATATCAAGAACAGTGTAAATGCTAAAACAACAGACAAACTGAGAAATAGTAGTTTGGAATGACATAATTGGTCCAGCTTGTTAGAGGAATTGAAAGTACAAGGCAAACGTTTATGCCACATGCAGTTATTAAAAACAGTTTTTAAAAAAATGACAGACAAACAACAGACAAGGAGTGGTGGTAGCTGTTGGAAGGCAATTGGTTTCCTTCCTTCCTTCCTTCCTTCCTTCCTTCCTTCCTTCCTTCCTTCCTTCCTTCCTTCCTTCCTTCCTTCCTTCCTTCCTTCCTTCCTTCCTTCCTTCCTTCCTTCCTTCTTTCTTTCTTTCTTTCTTTCTTTGAATGATGTCTGGATGCTAGATTTTGGCTTTCCTCTGCTACTACTAATATTTTTCCTATGAAGGAGGGGAAAGAGAAAAGATTGAACTTGAATAGTTAGTGGGAAGCTAAAACATCCTCTTTGGTGCCTATAACTCCCGCAGTGCATGATGGCTGGGGGATTCTGGGATTTGTAATTCAAAAAAGTAGTTTTCCACAATGCAGACAGGAACCCCCCACCCCTGTATTTGTAATAATGTAGTTATCTCACCAAGATCAACTTTTTTCTTTTGTAATGCAGTCCAAGAAAGCTGGAATCCAATAGTTTTAAGCAGTTTAAAAAAAAAAAAAAGCTATTTGTGGTTCATTTCAATTTGTAATGTTGTTCTTACATCTCTGGGCATAGGAGGGCCTGGGAAAGGCAGTCATCCCTGAGCCCACAAACCAGATAGCAGTGATGTGAGCTGTATTAATAGATTACAGACACAATGTATACCATACTGCAGTCACAAAACATTGCAAGCTTTGAAAAGAAATACAATATTATGAGGTTACATAAAATTGGTTACAGTCTTGCAAAGATTCACACACATATGTCATGATTTTACATCTATACTGATGTGACAATTTTGGAAAAGGAGTGTTGGCAGAGTTTCCTGCATCAGCATTGTGCAGTGCTTCTGGGTTAATTGGTATATCATTAGCATGCCAGCATTGGCCCCATGAATTTTAAACATTATTTGCCAGCTCCTACAGTGGTACACATTGTCACATATAGTCAAGGTGCAGTAGAGAAACAGCCTGGGAAGATTTAACTTAAACTTACCTTGAACTATATTATGGGTCTATATAGGAGACTTTTCTGTGGACAGTGACAGCACAGGATTCGCCAGAAGTTTCTTCATTGTGTTGTTGTTATGTACCATCAGTTCGCTGTAGACGTATTGAGACCATATGAATGAATGACACAAACACATCCCAAAAGTCTGATGGCCTACAGCCCTGCACAGCTCTTGCAGACTCATGGCCATGGCATCTTTATACGTACAGTCAATCCATCCCTTACTTCACTTTCCTCTTTTCCTGTTGCCTTCAACTAGTGCTAGCATTATTGTCTTCTCCAGTGAATCCTGTTTTCTCTTGTTGGGTGCAAAGTACAATCGCCTCAGTTTAGTCATTTTTGCTTCTAGAGGGATCACCATCATATACAGCAGTGTATAAATACTTAGTACTTAGCATTTATGTAGTGCCTGTTGGGATTTCTTCACTTGTGGCAGTTGGCGTCTAAAAGTTACATCATTTACGTGGCTGCACAACAGAATTCCAGCCTTTGAGTCATGTCTGTAAGTCAGTTATTATCCCGTATTTCACATGTGGGGTTGAAGCTGAAAGGCACAGGTTTGCATAAGACCATAGAGTGAATAGATAGCAGTGATGATGTTTTGAATCAGGGAACCCCCGGCTGATAGGTCACACTTGACAGTTGCATGGATACTGTCAAGTGTGATATACTGTACCTGCTTGACCTGAGAGGGAAAAACATCTTTACTAGAACAAACACAGGAAATTTCTAACAGCACAAGGGCTGAATTCAATTTCAGCAAAGTTCTTGGGTACATTCCATTAGTGGGCAGGTCAAAATGCAAAAGGCGACACCCAAAATATGAGCATTTCATAGCTTAAAGCATTTTGGGCCTATAACTACACCTTAAGGATTTTGAAAGAAAGTACAGAATCTGTATAAAATCTGGCAAACTACCCAAGGATAGTGTCATCAGGAAAGCAGCAGCATTATCTGGAAAAACCTGGAGGGCAGTGCAAGGATCCCTGGTGAATCAGATCAGGTCCCAAAGCCTGAGGCTCCTCACCCATCCCAATATATTAAAAAAACCTGCATAGAAGCATCAGATATATCACTCTCCCATTGTCTCTGAAAATACCACCAAGACCACCCAGTCAGGAACTGCCACTGACAAAATGTACAAGTCAAGCACAGAACTCTCTCCCCTCCCCCTCCCCCCATCTGGTGAACTCCTGAAAAGTGGAATGTCCCCCAAACCCTCGGTCTTGTATCACAGTAACATACACAGTATACAAAACGGAATGTCCACAATCTGTCATCCCCAGTGGTATAGCCAGCAGTGATCCTGCTACTGCCAGTCCCCAGCTGTTTCTCCAGACAGGGGCACAAATCCTTTTATGGTTTCCATAAGAACAGCATTGGACAATGACTCACAAAGGGAAGCGGAGACCATATAACATAGCAGCCATATGTTTCCTGAGCATGGGTGTTCACACAAGACCACATAGAGACAATAGTTTAGGATGCAACAGGAAGAAAACAAAACTTTTCTTTCGTTCATTAGTTTTTAGCCCTAGTCCTGAGATGTTCAAATATGCTTAAATTTGTTTGCTTCTCTTTAAATGCAGGTTTATTTAGCTAGTGACAGGGATTTTATTTCATTTATTGTGTAGTGTAATTTTGTATATTTTGATTGGAATGGTGACTTGATGTGTTGTGAACTCCCCAGAAAGTGTTCGCACTAATGGGGCGGCATAGAAGTTGAAATGATAGATAGATAGATAGATAGATAGATAGATAGATAGATAGATAGATAGATAGATAGATAGATAGATAGATAGATAGATAGATACTGTTCTTTTGCTTTTTCACATTGTGTAAATCCCAATTGTTTTCACTGACAGCAAATAGATACACTTCTGTAGCAAACAGTAATCAGTTATGCTATTAGAACTGTGGTCCATGGGGGAGGAGGGCTGTTGTGATTAAAATTACTGAATTTCCTTAACCAGGATTATCTTACTAGATATTAAATAGAGCAAAAATCCTTAGTGTGCATGTACGGATGTGTGCATTCACGCACACACATGCCTCTAACTATTAAAAGGCTGGCAGTAGTATGGTTTCTAAATCAGGTCATGCACAGCCATCTGCATAGTGATTCCACAGCCTGAACCCTAGATTTTCAACTGACCTGTTCCTAATATGAGCATTGCCTGCCAGCACGTTGTTATGTGGTGAAGCAGATTTAATTCATAAAGTTGAATCCACCACATAAAGATTTGCCTTCATGTAATACATACTATGGAATAGATTCTTTTTTTAAAGCAACTGTTCTTTTATCTGTTGTATAAAGTGTTCATGAAGGAGAATTAATGTCTTAGATATCACTTTACCTTTATGATATTTTCCTAGACTTTTTTCCCCTGGGCAAGAGTTGAGCCCAGGATTAAACAGAAGTCCTAAAATTGGCAAGGTAGGGCAATTATCTTATCTGTCTAATAGCAGTGCCAGTAAATGAGTGTATTGCTGTCACTAAAAGGCACTGAAAAGCATAACACAATACAAATACAAATACTGTATTAGTAACTGCCAAAATTGTAGCCTGCTGCAGATTTTTGTCCTAAGAAAGAGGTATATTCATTATTCTCATGATAAAAAACATATTGTTACATGTCACATGTGACTTTTTTTTTGCCGTTTCCACAAAACTACATTCATAAGAATGGCATGTACATTACACATGGACTTTATACAATGGATGCTGTGCATTGTTAGGCCAGTGTCTTTTTGACTTTTGTTCCAGTGAACCTGGGGTTGTTTGGAAATAGCTTGCCTTTTCCCCCAGTGGGGAGATCAGTGGACAAGCTTCCCTGGAAGAAAACATGCTGGCTATTATTGATCATCCTTTGAAGTAAATGTGCAACCCCAGGGGAGTGTTATATGTTTTAGAGCACAGTTTTTATGTATATACAAAGCAATTATGAGATCCAAGGAACATGGTCAAACCTCCACATGAGCCACTTGGAGATGCAGTCCATAGTTTGGGATCTCCTGTTAGAGCATCAGGGTTCTGTGGTAGACAGATCAGTGTAGAGGATATTTTCGTAAAGGAAAACATTTAGGGCCTTTACTCAGTAGTTGAAGGGCAGCACCTTATGTTGAGTGTTGGATTGCAAAGAGACATTTGGTGGTCTTATTACTACTTAGGAAAAATTTCGGTACCTTGAAATATCAGAAAACTGCAAGACGTCCTTGTTTATAGAAGCAATCCCCAGAATTTCACAGCATTGCTATAGTACATTGTTTAATGAGGATGCAAGAGAGAGCCTTCTCAGTAATTGCTCCCAGGCTTTGAAATGTGTTGCCCCAGAAGCCAGGTTGGCCCCCTCCCTCTTGTCCTTCTGTTCTAGGGCAAAGACCTCTCTTTTCAGGCAGGCTTTTAACTGATAAGTGGGAGTTTGAGGAATGCTGTATCTATTGAATACTGTATAGAAATTTAACAAATGTTTTAAAAATGTTTCAAAACTGTTTTTAATGGTGGTTTTTAATATTGTTATATGCGTATTTGTTTTTTAGCATTGTTTCTTAGAGTGTTTTAAATTGTGATTATTGTGTAATTGTAATTGATTATGAACTTCCTTGAATCCCCAAATGGGGACAAAGGCAGCATATAAGCAAAACAAAACAAAACAAGGGGAACCGTTTGAGAATTTCATTACACGGCCAATGTATTCTGTTCCTACATATTACTGAAAAGAGTATTTCTTTCAAGATGACCCAGCACTTCCTTTTTCTTTATTCTTTTGTCTAACGGATTTGTTAGAAAGTGATTTTTTTTCAGTATTATCCTAGTTTCAGGCTTAAGATGAAAAATGAGAAAATATTTGCCTGTTCTAATGCTTTTGGGTTGACTCATTGAGATGTTTGGAGAAATAGGAAGGCAGTCTCTATTCTCAAAATAGTTCAGAGAATATAATGTTTGGTAAAACTCAGAAGTGAAACTTGAAAGAAGTGCCATCTGGGGAGAACTGCTCTTATTTTGTTAGTGTGCTGGTGTTGCTGATGGGGCTACTTTGTGTATTCACTCTCAAACCTAGTGAAACGTTTAGGTGGAGGCCTTACATGTTCTTCTAATACACTTCTAATACACTTTTCTCTGCATGATTTTCTGTGTCTTCGTGCCTGCAGTCAAATTCTGGCATAGAGAGGCCAGCCGTTGTTCTGAGGGTTTTCTGTTGCTTATAACCATCTGGGGAGGTTAATTTGCCTTTCTATGTGATGTAAAAATATGTAGTAATGTGTGTGGTCTATACCCAGTGTGGTGTAGCAATAGAATGAGAGATCAAAACTCAGGAGATCTGGGTTTTAATCCCTGTTTGGTCCTCGAGGTACACTTGAGGCCTGGGTGGAACTGGTAAAACCACTCCTTAAATAGCTTATTTAACTTGAAAGTTCTTTTAGGATCACTGTAAGTTGGTTCCAACTTGGTGGCACATATTACAACAATGGGTGTGGATGCTCCACGTTTCATTCATGCTTTTAAAGTGAGCAGACTGAGTCACATTTCCTAGACTAACAAACAGATCAGGATAACGTTCTCCTTCACTTTTTGCACTTTTCTGCATTCTTTTATAAACATCTCTGCTAAAAATAAGGACCAGATAATTATAAAACAGTGAATACAAGAATGTGCATTTTTGGCTTCTAAATATATATAGAATTGCATGCTATAGAAGAAACGAATTCAAATATATTTTGGGGAAAATCTGTTCAAAAATAGTGTGAATTTTCTTCACACTATTGATGGAAGTAGGCCTAACAGTTAACTACTGTTAATTTGCAGTAAAAACATACATATGTCTGCTCAAAAGTAAGACTATTGAGTTCAGGAAAGTGTGCATATGATTTAAGTCTTAATTTTTAAAAGAGGGAAAATGGAGCCTCCAGCACATAGAGGCCCTCCATTCTTTTTGCTTGGTTGGAGGTCAGAAGGGTGTCAAGAACAAAGACAACGGAAGCAAAAAACAAACAGGAAGAGAGGGTGGGACTTGCCTGAAATGCCAGAGGTGGGAAAAGAACTTTACCAATCAAGTTAGTGGCAAAGGACAATCACGTTAGGCTATAAAGCCCCCTCCCACTGATACCCAGTATTAATGCATGCAAGATTGCTATTATCCCAGCAAGAACCATCCTGATCCCTCTACTTGCAGATTAGGATTAACGTTTTCATTGGATTTCTGAACAGGACATATTGAATACAGGGGATGGCCTATAGCAGTGATTCCCAGCCTTGGGTTCCCAGATGTTCTTGGACTAAAACTCCCAGAAGCTTTTACCACTAACTGCTGGCCAGGATTTCTGGGAGTTTTAGTCCAAAAACATCTGGGAACCCAAGGCTGGGAATCACTAGGTTATAGCCTTCTTTAGTTAGGGGAGCCCCAAGATATCGGATTGCTTTAGGAAAAGGACAAGTTGGAACCTTGTTCCATTCTATATACAGTAGTTGCTTGGACTAGAAGTTGAGTCTTGTGTCAGCAGTGCAAGTTGGATAGGTCCTCCACAAGGCTTGGCTGTGTGGCATACACAACATTGTCCTTTAAGAAGGAGGAAAGGCCAAGGGCTCAGGACTGCAACTCCAACACCTATAAACTAAGGCAATTGTCTCACTCTTATTTACTGGTAGGGCCAACTTTGGTACCTTTCAATATAGTAAGGCTGCAGATAATGAATGGAGTTATATTGGGCTGAGGCTGAACCCGGACAAGACGGAGGTCCTGAGGGTGGGTGGCCCCACCGTCAGCGGTCTGGGAAACTCTCTCACATTTGGGGGGGGGTGACTCTTACCGCAAAGAGTGGGGTTCGCAGCTTGGGGATCCATCTGGACCCGGCGCTCACCATGGGAACTCAGGTGGCGTCGGTAGTCCGTACCGACTTTTTTCATCTTTGGCGGATAGCCCAGCTGCGTCCCTATCTTGATGATGGGGCGCTCACCACCTTGGTACATGCGCTTGTAATCTCAAGATTAGACCACTGTAATGCGCTCTATGTGGGGCTACCTTTGAGGTTGATGCGGAAACTCCAAGTGGTGCAGAATGCGGTGGCCAGACTCCTTAGTGGAGTGAGAAAATATCAGCATATCTCTCCCACTCTGGCCGCTTTGCATTGGCTGCCCATTCGGTTCCGCATTTATTTATTTATTTATTTCATTTATACCCCGCCTATCTGGTCAATTGTGACCACTCTAGGCGGCATTGACTTCAAAGTTTTAATGCTTACGTATAAAGCCCTAAACGGTTTAGGGCTTCGATACCTGGTGGAACGCCTACTCCCACCAAAATCTACCCATATCACCCGATCGAGCCAGGAGGTGAGGCTGAGGAGCCTGACGCCGAGGGAGGCCCGGAAGGAAAAAACAAGAAACTGGGCCTTCTCGGCGGTAGCTCCTCACCTCTGGAAAAACCTTCCTCCGGAGATTCGTGCAGCCCCTTCGCTGGGCATTTTTAAAAACCAACTGAAAACTTGGATGTTTACGCAGGCCTTCCCTCCAGTGAATACTTGATTTCCTTTTTTCTTATATATATATTTTCTCTTTTTTTCCTTTTTTCATCTTGAATAATTTGTCTATTGATGTTTAAAATTTTTTGTTATATTTTATATGTTGTTATATATGTTGGAAGCCGCCTAGAGTGGTCGTTCGACTAGATAGGCGGGGTATAAATGCAATAAATAAATAAATAAATAAATAAATAAATAAATAAATAAATAAATAAATAAATAAATAAATAAATAAATAAATAAATAAATATTGGCCAAAAAATAAAGTTTTTCCTTCAATGTGCATTGGGATTCCTCAGATAGACAACAGTACAGTCGAGTGCTTGGCATTTTAAATGTCTTCCAGCAGGATAAACAGCCTGAGAAGCACCTATGTATATTCACTAAATCTGCATATGATGAATTAGACTGTAGTTCACAATGTTTATGCCAAATAAAACATTAATCTTTAAGGTGACTATTTTTTTCAATAAAACCATATGGGATAAATGAGGTGAATTTCACAAATGAGAAAACAATTCTTAAGTTTATTCATTCATTGTTTATCTTACAATAAATGTTACCCCCTCCTTTTTTTTCTTTTGATCTTTAGGAGAAGCTAAAAATCTTCCTACATATCCAGGGCCAAACAAGATGAGGGATTGCTACTGCACTGTAAACCTGGACCAGGAAGAAGTTTTCAGGACCAAAATAGTGGAAAAATCACTATGGTAAGTTTTTTACGTTAAATATACAATATTTTGGCATTTTTACTTCTTTAACTTATTCAAATATTTATATCCTCCTTTTCAAGATTAAAGTTGTCACAGAATGCCTTATAATAATAGTGTAGCCTAAATATCATCTAAAGATAATAACATTTAGTGAAATTAAGTTACGTTAGTGCAATTGTTAGGCTAGGAAGCTGCAGTGTCAAATAATGGCCCATGTAACATAGTTCTGTTGTTCTAAATGTTCATAAGATGCTTTCTTAGGGAAAATGCAGACCTTGGAATGTTACGTTTTCAAAGGAACTAGTTGTGTTACCCATTATGTCTCAGCGCCAGGCTTCCATTTTCATTGCTTGGTAAGCCATGTTGTTGTTTATTATTAGCTACTAGGGATGGGCCTTTCAGATTTTCAGAACTGGGTGAGGAGAAACCAGAAGGCAAAAGAGGTCTTCTTCTTACCATTTTCTGTTTTACTACAGAAAATTCTACTTTGAAGAAGAAAGGAATGCCCCCTCAGTTCTGCTGCTCCCTGGGAGTTACCCCAATGCTCCATGAGAAGCATAGTTCAGTTAGGGGCTCCCCCTATAGAGTCTAATGGGTAGCAAGACTACCTTTACCATAGGTAAATCAAATCATCAGGAGGATGCAAATTTGAAGAGTGAGCATGAAATGCTTATCAGAAGGGATCATGGGCTAAAAACAGTTGAGAAATTGAACAGATAAACAAACAACAGAACTTTCAGTATTCAGATCCTTACAGTGAGGAAAAGATACTTGCCTTTTGAAAAAAAATTCTCAGTACATCTGTGATAGTAGCAGCTCACAGCATGAGATTCAGCAAAAGCAGGAAGAGATTTAGATAATACACAGTGATACATTTCTAACTTAAGTAACACTCTTTAGCATCTGCTCACAGAAGGTCAGTCGTCAAAAGATCTGACCAAATCTGACACACATGAACAGTGGAGGAAGAATTTATCTTTAACTAATATGTAAAATATGTTATATTTGAAAAAAGACAGATGTTCCTCAATTTTGCTTATACCACAAGAAATAAAAACAGACAATAGATTTCTGGTTTCTTTTTTCAAAACTGTAAATAGCACCTGTGGGAGAATCTGGCTAGCTCTGAGAATACCAATAAGGCCTTCCCTCCTGATGCAAATGGCAGTCCTTGGAGGTGTTAGGTGTGCTCACTGTGACCACAGCAGGGATAAACTCTCCCTCCTCACCCTTTGTATCCTTAGTATTGTTCGTGGTCCTCTGGAGCTGCTATTTACATTTTCTTAAATATGTATGGTAATTATATCCACATTACTAATGTCACATTTCGTTGGTTTCTTAATCTCAAGAGCATCCATAAATTGATGTAGCTTCTTGTGTCTATTCAGACATTTTACCTCTCCCTCCTCTGTTTCTCAGCCTCTGTGCACAGTGACATCTGGAGTGAGGCTTGGGCTTGCACATGTTCTTTTTCCCACCGGTGTCCTTCTTAGAATGAGAAGATGGTAGCGAGTGTAGTTGTGGGATTGTGTTCAAATAAGCATGGTGTCCAGAATATGGAAAAATTACATTGTGGGCCTACAGCTCTTAGATTTCCACTTAGAGCATTTCCTCTTAGAGCAATGGCAAAATGCATAGAGCATTCAGGAAGAGAAGTCACACCTGAATGGACATTTGGGTTATTTGCGGATGATTATTCTTTAGGTTATTCACTAATGTCTGGCTGGATAGTTCAGTAGTTGGAGCACAAGAGTTCAATTCACTGATGTGCATCCTGTGAGAAGAACTAGCCTGGGTTACCTTGGGCAAACGACATGGTCCAAGAGTGCCCGCAAAAAAAAAAAAAAAAAAAAAAAAAAAGAGAGAGAGAGAGTTAAAGTTAAACCACTTCTAAGTAGTTTATCCTGAATGTATCACATTAAGTACTCATTCTCCTCTATTCAGCACTGGTTAGGCCTCATCTTGAATACTGTGCCCATTTCGGGACACTGCACTTTAAGAAGGATGCAGACAAACTAGAAACAGGTTCACAGGAGGGCAACAAGGATGGGTCAGGGAACTGGAAACCAAGCCCTATGAGGAAAGACTGAAAGAACTGGGCATGTTTAGCCTTGAGAAAAGAAGACTGAGGGGAGTTGTGATAGCACTTTTCAAATACTTGAAAGGTTGTCATAAAGAGGAGGGGCTGGATCTGTTCTCTATCATTCCAAAATGCAGGACTCATAATAATGGGCTCAAATTACAGGAAGCCAGATTTCGATCAAATGTCAGGAAAAACGTCCTAACAGAGAAATTGCAATGGAACTAATTACCTTGGGAGATGGAGCATTCAAGAGAAAATTAGACATCCATTAGCCAGATATACTTTGATTTGGATGCCTGCATTGAGCAGGAGGTTGGACTTCAAAGCCTGACGGGCCTCTTCCTGCTCCGTTATTCTGTGATTCTAAAACACCCTCAGAAAGATTCTCCAAAGTGAAAACTTAACTTGATGGTATATAGTTGTTGTTATTTGCTGATGAATTAATGTATTTATTTTTAAAAATATTTATACCCCATTTTTCTCCTGAAAGGACCCAAGGCAGCTTGCAGTATTAAAAACAAACAAAAAGAGATAAAAATAAAAAATAAATTATTATTGTATTTAAAAAGGATTGAACAAATATAGTATTAAAACTAATGGGTAAAAACGGTTCTAAAAACACATTAAAAACAACAAGAACCCATTCAGAGAACCCCTTCTTAGGCAGCCAGTCACTGAGGGAAAGTGCCTGAAGAGAAAGGTCTTTTCCTGCTTGCAGAAAGACAGCAAAGAGGGAGCCAGCCTCACCTGCAGTGGGAGGGAGTTCCAGAGCCTGGGAGCAGTGGCAGAGAAGGCCCTCTCTCATGTCCCCATGAAACACACCTGTGGGGGTGGCAGGACTGAATGAAAGACCTCCCCTGTTGATCTAAAAACCTGGGCAGACTCATTATGGAGTTATAGTCTCTAAATCAGCTTGGATCCGAGCCATTTAGGAATTTATAGATCAAAACCAGCACTTTGAATTGTGTCTGGAAATGGGCTGGCAGCCAATGGAGCTGCTGTAAAAGGGGAGTTACACAGTCTCTATAACTAGCCCCAGTTAACAATCTGGGTGCAGCTTTTTGGACCCACTGAAATTTCCAAGCACTTTCCAAAGGAGCCCCATGTAGAGCATATTACAGCACACCAACTAGAATATAACTAAGGTACGTGTCATCATGGCCGGATTAGATATTCTCCGGAGTGGGTACAGTTGGTACACTAGCTTTAACTGTGCAGATGCATGCGTGGCCATAAATGAAACCTGGGCATCCAGGTTCAAGGACAAATCCAGGACACATTCAAACTGGGTGCCTGTGTTTTCAGGGGGAGCATAACCCCATCAAGCACAGGCTGGATTCCTATCCCTGGTCTGTCTTTTGATTGAACAGGACTACCTCTGTCTTGTCTGGATTAAGTTCCAGTTTATTTATCCTCATCCAGTCCACTACTAAGACCAGGCACCAATTTAGAACCAAAACAGCTTCCTTGGCTTTAGGTGGAAAGGAGAGACAGGATTGGGTGTCATGAGCATATTGGTGACACTGAACCTCCAAACTGTGAACAACCTCTCCCAGGAGTTTCATGTATATGTTAAATAGCATAAGAAACAAAACAGAACCCTGAGGGACACCACAGACCAACAGCCAGAGTATGGAACAGGAGTCCCCCAGCACCACCTTCTGAGTTCTCCCCTCCAGGAAAGATTGGAGTCACTGTGAAACAGTATCTCCACCTTCCACACTCCAGAAAGATATGATAGTTGATTGCATCAAAAGCTTCTGAGAGGTCCAGCAGAACTAAAAGGGGCACACTCCCCGTGTTCAGTTCCAAGTCATTCACAAAAGCGACCAAAGCAGTCTCTGTCCCATAACCAGGCCTGAAGCCAGATTCAATGGATCTAGTCCAGTGGTTCTTAACCTTAGGTCCCTAGACATTCTTGGACTGCAATTCTAAGAAGCCCTTGCTAGCACAGCTAGTGGTGAAGGCTTTTGGGAGTTGCAGTCCAAGAACGTCTGGGGAACAAAGTTTGGGAACCACTGATCTAGATAATCCATCTCATCCAGGAATCCCTGAAGCTGTGAAGCCACCATACGCTCCAGTACCTTGCCCAGAAATGGAACATTAGAGATTGGCCACTAATTATCAAATACCATGGGAAGGGCCTTTTTTTTTTTTTTAAGCAATGGTTTTACTGTTGCCTTCTTTAAGCATTCTGGGATCCAGCCCTCATGCAAGGAGGCATTTACCACTCCTCCTGCCCACTCAGCCAGTCCCCCTCTGACAGCTTTTATAAGTCAGGGAGGGCAGAGTTCAAAAAACATGTGGTGAGTCTCACCTCTTCAAGAGTCCTGTTCACCTCTTCAGGCTGCAAGACTAACAAGGCTAGTAACTCTTACTTCGGATCTACATCAGAGCTTTCTGCAGTTGGGATATATTGCACTTTGCTTATGATCTTACAGAGTAATACTAGTCTGTAGTAGTTAACACTTGCACATAGGAAAAAAGACAGTTGAGAAACAGAGCTTACTTCTAGTAAGATCATCTAAAAGATGAGAGTAAGGTTGCAGTCCTAAGCAAACGTACTTGAAATTGTTCTCATTGAAATCTAACAAATAAATATGTTGAATTCTTTAAAATAAAAAGGCCATCACTTAAATTCCTTTCTCTTGCTCACAACATGGAGCTGCACAGAGAGCATTTTAACATTTCAAAGATCATTAAAATGGCTCACAGGAGGCTTTATTGTCTACATTGACGTCACTTGACTGGACTAATCCAATAACCCTTTCCTATTGAGAAAATAAGTCCTTTGAGGGTGGAGGGGAAAAAGGAAAATGCTATTTTTAGGTGTTTCTATAAAATGAAAGTGGTATATTGAAGCTCTTCTTGCAATCAAATGCCTGTTATATTTAAATGAAGCAAACTCCACATTCAGCTCCTAAGATAAGACCAAGGAATGTTTTATTCTGTTTCATTCTTTTCTTTCTTCCCTCTTCATGTCATTCTCTACAACATGCTCCTCCCAAAGTCTCAGAGCAGAGGGAGGGGCCAGATTTACAAAACCCCAGATTCCAATGCTATATCTGGAATATATGGAATATATACAATGCTGTATCTGTCTCCTTCCATGGCTTCATCTTACTCTGCATTCACACAACTACCCCTGTGTCTGGCCCGCCTCCTATTCCTTTATGCCTGTTTCCCCAGTCGAATCTCCACTCCCAGCAAATTCCCCCCCATCTCACATATGGGTGTTCTCCAGAGAATACCATGAATGAATCTCAAGTCAGACTCTTATCTGAACAGCTGACAACTCAAGAGCTGGTTAAATTGACTGTCTCTGCTCCACGTTTTAAGAATGTGACTTAGTTCCGCTGTTCCACCCCTGCTTTAAAAGGAAAGAATGATTAAGAATGGGTGTTGTTACCTGCAGAAACAGATTTAGGTTGCAGTTAAATATAGTTATGCTTGCTTGATTTCTGCTGCTTTAATTGTGCACAGGATTACAAGCTCAGTGAGTTCAATAAGAGGCCTCTGCAAAGTGTCGTAAGATGGCAGCCAAGATTTACTCATGCACCCTCTTGGCCATCCGCTTCTTGTGATCAGCAACGCAAAGAATGAAATCCAAATACAGATTCATTAAAAATCCATCTTCCCCTACAAATCCCTTTCTTATCACCCAGCATTTCTATCCCAGATGTGATGAAGAATAAGCTTTCAGGGCAAAAAATCTTTTCACTGAGTGTGATGTTGCAGGAAGCCAGGGGTGGGAATGGAGGGCAGTGTTACAGCAGAGTAGTTTGCTTGCTGTTTAGAGATGTACATCAACATAAGCTGCATGCTGTCTAAAGATGTACCTCTTTACTACTTTGCTCTAATGTCAAGTTCTTGCCTGTTTTTTAAAATAACAATGTCCTGTGAAGAGCTTTGCATCACAAGAATTTCCAGAGAATATCTCTGTCTTTTTAATTGATCTAATGAAGAGTTCACCAAAACATGGATTTTGTTTGTTTGTTTGTTTTATGGCCAAGAAAGCTGCCCCTGCATTTTGTTCCCTTGTTTCTCTCCCCAACCCCACCCTGCAAACAATTCTTTTTCCCTTGTAAAGTGTTAGACCACTGAGCTCCTTAGGTCCGAAAGTGTCCCTCAGTTCTTTAAAAACTGCTATATCTATATAGGGGGAGTCTCAAACTGCTATATCTATAAGCGCCATGCACATGGGTCAAAGTGTACACTAAAGAGCTAACAGGCAGGGAATATTTGGTAGCCTGAGGACCTCTGTACTTGGTCTACAATAATTTTTTCTTGGTACACTGACGAAAACTTGTGATCCATTTTTCTCTTCGTGGCTAATGTTGTAAACAGATCATGAGCTTGACTCTCTGTTCCAGTCCAGAACCCGAATCAATTACTGACTTTAAAGGATGATGTAGAACAGTATCTTCAAGCAGAACATGTCTTAAATTTTAGGGATAGCAAAAAGATAACCACTCTTCAATTCTTTTCAGAACGTAGGTCACGACTGAGTGGATATTATTTCTTAATGTCACACTTCATTGAGGGCATATCATATACTGTACAGTTCAGCATTCTTTACTCAGTCAAAACCAATACTTTAAGGCTCCCAATTCTTTCTGTTGTGTTTTTCATTACAGTTTTGAGGCCTGTGAGGTAAGGCCGTTAAGTCAATTATGCAGACCTTCTTACTGTTAAGTAGCTCCCAGTTATAATTTGCATCTCTTTTACCTTCTTTGGTCTGAATCTAGAAGATGTGAGGAACTTTCTAAACCGTCCAATCCAAAATGTTTAAGGGTGAGATGGGAAAATGCTGTACTGCTCCTTTTATATTTTCCCCTTTTCAGCTCTGATGCTTGTAGTGTTGCCACCAACTTGTCCTTATTCAGTCTGCTACTGCTTCCTAAAATGCCATGATACACTTGAGTCCTCCTTGTGCGAAGGACTGTCGGAGTGAGAGGGTTGTGTGTTTATGCTACCAAACTTCATTGTCAGAAAATAGAAACAAGGTTCAGGGAAGAGAAACCTTGGAGGGAGGAGCGGCCAAAGGGAAAGTGGGGCATGAAAAATATGAGCGTACAGAGTGTCCTGTTGAGGGGGAGAGAAAAAGGGGAGGCACCTGTGACATGCCACTGGCCTGTCCCCAGATTATTTCACTAACCTAAGGCCCACGCCACGTTCCCTTTTACGCTGCCACAAGTTGATCTCTGTGAACAATATTTACTTAGAAAAATTGAGGTCCATACTGCGTGTAAATTTTAACAAAACAGGTTTATTGGATACAGTTCACATAAATAGGTTCCTAAAAGACTTTAAAATATTCAGTAGATTCATACTGATTTATTTCACATTTAACTCTCTATAAGTTCCACACTCTCAACTGCCTCCCTTAACTCCTCACTAACTCTCCTCTCTGACTCTCTAACTGACTTCTCACTTCAGACTCCCCTGACTATCTAACGCAGCGGTCCCCAACTTTTTTGGGACCGCGGACCGGTTGGGGGGAGAGATCTGAGCGTGGCGCGCCCCCTGCGAGCACGACGCGCCCACCGTGTGGGGGGGCGGGGGCGGAGATTTGTCTCTGCGGCCCAGTTCCGGCAAGCCCACGGACCGGCACTGGGCTGCGGACCGGGGGTTGGGGACCCTTGATCTAACAGACTAACTGCTCTTATCTCCCTCACCCCTCCCTTCTAGTTTTTCTGGCTCCGCCTCCCAACAACTCCCATTGGTGCATGCAAATAACCTCATACATGAGCAAAGGCAGGGTGATCGCTACAGCACCTAAGAGAGGTCTGCTAAAAGATGTGTAGGGAACCAGAAGCGTGTGTGCTGAGCAGTGGAATATTCAGATAAGCTGATGTAGAGAAGCATGGAGGAGGAAGTTTGCAATTCATTTAGATACAGTGAAATAAGAAGGGTGGTCTGTTGGGAGAGGGGGAAAGGTTTATAGAAACTTGAGAAACAGAAGAACAGAAGGAAAAAAGGGTGTGCACAGGCAAATGCCAAGCTGGGACAAATGTTTCGAGATAGCTGGAAATCTTCATTTTTTAAAAAACCCTTATGCAGGCAAATAGGATGTTTTCACCTATAATTTGTCACCTGAAAAATTGTGAACAACATCCCCAGATTTCAATTACTTCTCATATGGAAGTCTTTTTTAACAAGTAAAAATCAGCTTGGACAAAAATTATCCCATTTAGCCTTTTGCATCTTTTCCTTGGGGTACTTTTTAATGTGTCAGCCAGAGCAATTGAGGTGAGAGGAGTCCCATACCATTTTTTGGCAAACCATGATGTCACCAAGCAGAAACATTCTCAGTGGGATTAGAAATTATAAAGCCCATTAATTTAGCTACCAATAACCTTAACTCTAACCCTTCTGCTAAACTTCAGTACATTGGAATTCCTATTGAGTCAGAAAACACTGTAGAAGTCACTCTGTGAATTTTTATTTTTTAATTTGCAGGAATGAGATTAATGCCATTTGGATCAGGTTATGAATTTATATAGTTCTTCTACAGAAACCAATTCCCCGGTGCGTTGTATTTTCTACTGTAGTTGGCCAGATTTCCTGGGTGAAAAAGTGCAAGATCCTAAGGAATGCTGTGGTACAAGCATCACCATCAGTTTCTGCCTTCCATGTCATCTTTGGGATTGGACTAGATCCTCATGGCAGAGGGTGACTGAAATTTAATCCAGACAAGACAGAGGTGCTTCTGGTCAGTTGAAAGGCAGATCAAGGAATAGGGATGCAGCCGGTACCGGATGGGGTTACACTCCCCCTGAAAACACAGGTGCACAGCTTGGGGGTGCTCCTGGATTCGTCTTTGAGTCCAGGTTTTGGCGGTGGCCAGAAATGCATTTGCACAATTAAAACTAGTGTGCCAGCTATGTCCATTTCTTGAGAGATCTGATCTGGCTACTATGACACACACCCTAGTTTCTTCTCAGCTGGATTACTGTAGCGCTCTATGTGGGGCTGCTAATGGAAAGCGTCAGGAAACTTCAGCGGGTCCAAAATACAGCAGCCAGATTGCTGACTGGGGCTGGTGACAGGGATCACATAACCCCATTCTTAACAGCAGCTCCACTGGCTGCTGATCCATTTCTGGGCACAATTCAAAGTGCTGGTTTTAACCTATAAAGCCCTATATAGGCCTCTTCCACCTTCATTATTCTATGATAGG
Organism: Intellagama lesueurii; assembly: GCA_037013535.1. Lineage (NCBI taxonomy): Eukaryota > Metazoa > Chordata > Lepidosauria > Squamata > Agamidae > Intellagama > Intellagama lesueurii. The sequence continues at coordinate 99,886,798 of JBAJHW010000003.1, forward strand.
GCCTAGGTCCAAGTTATCTCAAAGACTGTATCTCGCATTATGAGCTAGCTTGGGTGTTAAGATCATCAGGAGAGGCCTTTCTCTCAGTTCCACCACCTTCACAGGTGTGCTTGGTGGGTACACTGGAGAGGGCCTTCTCTGTTGCTGCTCCCAGACTTTGGAACTCCCTCCCACAGGAAGCCAGACTGACCCCGTCTTTGCTGTCCTTCCTACTTGTGGAAGGCAGAGACCTTTCTCTTCAGGCAAGCCTATCTGTATTTCTCATTTCTCAGAGTGGTATTTGTTGGTTCCTCTTTAATATTTGCATACTTATTGTTTTTAGCTTTAATATTATGTTTTAATGAGGTAAACCACTGTTTTATACTCATTGTCTTTCAATGATGTAAGCTGCCTTGGGTTCTTTTTAAGGAGAAAATCAAAGTAAAAATATTTTAAACAAACAAACAAACAAATGACACAGTGTGGCAGAAAGTATTTCAGGCATCAAGAACGGAGTTGAGCAACATTTTGCCTCCAGATGTTCATATAAACATGGAATTATGGAGAGTTCCCTGGTCATCTAGTCCAGTGGTTCCCAACCTTGGTTCCCCAGATTTTCTTGGACTGCAACTCTCAGAAACCCTTGCTAGCACAGCTAGTGATGAAGACTTTTGGGAGTTACAGCCCAAGAAAGTCTGGAGAACCAAGATTGGAAATCGTTGATCTAGTCCAATCATAACGAAAGAATCCCTGACAGATGGCCATCTGATTTCTTTTTAAAAACCTCCAATGAAAGAGAGTCCACTGTTTTCTGAGGCAACCCATTACACTATAGCTATTCTTCCTACTGTATAGCTGAAATCTTCTTTCTTGTAACTTATTTTATTATTGTTACATTTATATCCCGCCTTTCCTCAGTGAACACAAGGGGCAGTATATATGGTTAGCATCCTCCCTGTTTTCTCCTCACAACAGCCCTGTCAGGTAGCTCAAACTACCTGCCAATCCATTTCTGGGCTGAATTCAAGGTGTTGGTTCTAACCTATAAAGCCCGAAATGACTTGAGCCCAAGCTGTCTCAAGGACCGCATCTCTCTTTATGATCCTGCTTGAGTGTTAAGATCATGAGGAGGGGCCTTCCTCTCAGTTCCACCACCTTCATAGGTGTGTTTGCTGGGGACACGGGAGAGCGTCTTCTCTGTTGTTGCTCTCAGACTTTGGAATTCCTTCTCACAGGAAGCTACACTAGCTCCATCTTTACGGTCCTTCTGCAAGCAGGCAAAGACCTTTCTCTTCAGGCAAGCTTTCTCTGAGTGACTGGCTACCTGAGTGGAGTTTTTTAATAGATCGTTGTACCTTACTGCTTTGAATGTGTTTGGTGTTCCTTATGTTTTTTAGTATGGGATTTGTTTGATCCTTTTTAGTATTTATATATTCACTGTTGTTAACTTTTATATTGTCTTTTAACGATGTAATCCGCCTCGGGTCCTTTTAAAGAGCGGGGGGGGGGGAATATTTTAAATAAAAATTAATAAAACTAAGAAAATGTAATTCACCTGAGGTCACTGATGAGCTTCATGGCCAACTGGCAAATTTTCAAACTAGGTCTCATGTGCCCTGGTCTAACACTGTGTAACTGTTATACTACAATCATAGCTCGCCAGCTCAACTCCTACACTCGGTAGCAGCAGGAAGCAAACTTACCCCATCTTCCATTGAGGTGAAAGATTCTATGCTTCATCTCCTTTAGATATTTCAAGATGGTTATCATATCACCTTCCAATTTCCTGGTGGGCACCTGAGTCTTTTATGCCTTACATTCTAGCTGTCTTTTGCCATAAGAGTGGGGTGCTGTGGGAAGTGTGGAAAGGGGGGAAAATCAGAACTAGCTTGGGAGGGAAAGGGTACATAATAGTGCTGGCATATTTTTAAAAATCCTAGGATTTCAGAAGCTGAATTCCTTCCCACAGCATGGAAATCATTCTTTTTAAAAGAATTTCTTAAAGTTACAGTTCTCATCTCGTGGAAAGGCCAGTTAATGCTGATTTTGGAGCATTTTGGAGTGGGAAGCAGCGCACTAAAGCTCTTGTCTCAAGGGTCTTGTTTTGTGAGTGGTCAGAAAAAAAGAGCTCACAAAAACACATTCCATTTTTGAGTGAAACTCAAGGATGACTCTGCAGCCATAAATGTGGCAGTGTATGATGTCAAAGCCGTGTGTGCTTCATTCCTGTGTGTTTACATATGTATCGAGTTGGATCAGAGGGCTGTTCAAAGAAGCAGCGTGTATTGATTTATTCTTCAGTACCATGTGAAAGCCATGATGCAGCAGCAAAGACATTTTCAGACCTGGAAATTTATATGTGAACTCTATCCCTCCTTTTCTTTCCCCATGGAACCCTAAAATAGTTATGCTAGAAATTTACTAGCATAAATTGGCACATAATCTGTGACCTCAAATAAGCTATATGTTTCTATTCTGCCATGGGTCTTTAAGGCCTCAGTGTCTGCTGACTTTGAAACATCTCACTGAAGTGATGGTACATATTGGATTGACACATCTTTTTAGTATTCTTGCATTTGAAAAACAAACTTGGGTATAATATGTTTCAAATATTTTAGTGCCACATTGGCTGGTATTCTGTTGCGCAATTACACAAATTGTGTAACTTTTAGACATTAATTGCTGTAGGTTAAGAAATCTCTGTAGATATGTTGCATTACTGAGTTGTGCAACTTGGTGTGAACAGATAATGCCTATGGAGATTTCTGAACTTAATGGCACTATCCTTCCAAAAGTTAGGCTCTTGCGGCACAAGGCTGATATATGAAGATTTTAGGTAATTGATTAATACTTTGAGTGGATGTGTTTCACTATCAATAAATGTTTCTGATAGGCATATGTGAGGTTGTAAGGCACATTCTGAAATCTCGGGGAGTTTCTTCTCTGATGTGACAAGCCCCCTCCCTCCCCCAATCTCTGGTCTCCCATTTTGGCCATTTGTCTCAAGGACTGAGATGAGGCTCATCTGCCCACCGTGGGTTCTAAGGGTGTGTGGCCTAATGTTTAATTGTTTCAGAACTTTTTTCAGTCCCGCTTGTAACAATCTTATAATTTTTATATACAGTGCCCGTGTGAATAACCATATGGTTCTTATACCTCTTTGGTGTCTTTAACTTAGCAGAAATCCCTTCCATTTCCAGAAGTTACAACAAGCAGTTTGGTTCAGTCCTTGCCCAGTCTACTCATCTATCTCAAAATTTTGCTTTCAGGGATTGGGATACTCTACGAGAGATAATGAGATTTGGTATGGAAAACTGCTGCAAATAGGGAGGGTGCAAAAACAACATGTTCCACCTGGATGCACCAGCACCAGCGCTTTCCATTACAGCAAAGCTAGGATAGCATATGACCTGTTTTGTATTTCAGAAATAATATGTAAGATCCAGCCAGCGTTTGCATCCCTGAATTCACCTGAAGTATAGCTTTGAATGCCTCTTTTCTACATCTACAGTTCTGTGTTCTGACCTTTAAAGCCTACATTGTCTTCCTTGCTTCTTTGCTTGGAATAGAACAATAACAGTAACACAGGACTATTTTGCTATGATATAATTTTATGGTACTTTGAAAATTCAAACAGTGCTCCTTTCAGTCAGAAAGAGCACAAATGGGTCAACTTGCTTACAGCATTTTGTTCTTGAAGATTTGTCAGTCTCGCATTTTGCTTCATGCTTTTAACTATCTGTATTTTATCCCGATTAAGCCAAAAATGTGAAGTGCTGCCAGCAAAAGCCTTCCCCCATTAAGTTTACAGAATACACTCTCTACCATCAGTCTTCTTGGGAACAAACTCACAACCCTTCAGTATAACTATATACAGTGTCATGGACTATTATTAAAGCAAGACTTCTAAAATAGACATTCTTAACTATTATGCAGCTCTTTTTCTGTCTCTTCAGAGAAGTGCTTGTTGTTCTTCCTTTCTCCAATGGCTGTCTTCAAGACTTACCCTAATGGAATGTTTGTTGCTATAAAAATACCTAGCTTTATCATTTATTATTGTAGTATTCCCGCCGCCCCCATCCATATGACCTAATGGTTATCTCACTAACAAAAGTGACAAATCTTTGCCTTCTTGAACTTTTGTGTGTGTGTAAATACTGAAGGATTTTTTTAAAAATAATAATAATCCAGGGTTTGTTGTGGGGGGGCAGAGTTTTGTATTGTATCACTTTCTGTGCCATTCATTTCTACATTGGAAGAACCTCCTAATTGGAAACTCCTAAATAACACATCATCACATTTATGTTTTTTAAAATTGTTTTGGAAAACAAGGTACAACAAGTGTTTCAAAGATCCCCCAAAAGGAAGTCATTTTCGAGACAGATTGTTACATGTCAGTCTGTAAACCCTAGAGGAAACTTCAGGATGATCTGTGACCAATGTACCCTCTAATTTTCAGCCCCTCTGGGCGGGGCTCTGCTTCTCTTGCATGGGGTTTCACCCCTGCGTGCGCTGGGTTCTGTCGCGCCCGGAACCTCACGTGATAGCTGCGTGGAGAGGGAAGAGATCTGCGCTGAGGGAAGCGGAGTCGTGCACGCACGCCCAGCTTAGCGGGAACCTTGTCTGTGACCAAGCACAATCATTTGGGGTAGTGGTTTTGGAAGGGCCCTCCGTCAGATGAAAGCTTTATCCAGGTTTTCTTGTTCCCAGAATATGGTTCTTTATTAGCAATTGGGAAAGGTAATCTTGCAAGTAACTCAGCCAAAAAGTTACTGATTCACAAAAATTGTTCTTAACTTATTTGCCAAAGGATGGGGGGTGAGTGGTTTGTCCATCTAATGAGCCTATTCAGACCAGGGGGAAGTGAAACCAACGTGGAGGATATATCAGGGGTCTCCCACCAACTATCCTCAGACTGAAGAAGCTACCTGGATGAGTAGCAAAACGTTTCAACCTAATAAGAAAGAAGTCCAGTTGCCATGACTCAGCTTCCAGAGTTCATGCACATATGCTTCCATTCTCTCTCTTTCTCTTTCCAACCTTCCTTTTCTGTCTTTTTTGTGAATTAACACTTCCTGTTTGTTTGTTTGTTTCTTTAATGTATACCTTACTCCCCTGCCCCTCCACCAGTATATGTTGTTGTACTGGAGAAGAATCACACCATAAACAGTTTCCAAGTCTACTGGGAGGGTAAAGCAACATAGAAATCCACCTAGGTTATATTATGGGAGAATTCCATCTAGAGTTAACTTGAATGGTGGTTTGCAAGAGGTAGTGTATTACTTCCATTCCACCTCTGCAAAAAAAAAAAAAATAATGTTGTGGACATTAAGTCTTTAAATAGTGGCAGTTTGAAAAGCAGAAAATGAAAGGAGCAGGCAGGACTTGGAAATTTTACTTGAGGCCAGACTGTATGTCCATATCATCAAGGAGAACTCTTTGGTCCAAAAAAGTAATTTCTGTAAGCTAAATCAGAATGGCAGTATAAATATAAAATAAATATTTGCATTTGCTAGGTGAGAGCTTTCTATGTACCAGACGTAAGCTGATAATCTCCCATTTTAAAGCAATATACTAAAGTATTTCTCTTTTGTTTTACACAGCCCCTTTTATGGAGAAGACTTTTACTGTGAAATTCCACGGAGTTTTCGTCACCTGGCGTTTTATATTTTTGATAGAGATGTTTTCCGCAGGGATTCAATCATTGGTATGTGTTTTTGTGTTAATTCAATTTTAAATTTAGCTCTTATCTTCAGTATTTCCCCCTATTAGGACGGTTTCAGTCATTCTGATATCTGTTAAAGGCAACATTGAACATCCGTAGGAAATAACTTCTTTGCTATTTTCTGTTAAGTATGCAATGAATATTTCCCCCTACTGTTCTTTATGTTTGGGTTACATGCTAGGCTTCTTTATGGATTTGAAAATAAATTCCACACTGCTATTTTAATACAGAATTTTAGTTAAACCCATAAAGAAGAAATCACCCTCAAAATTAAGGTATGGGTAAGTTTTTCTTCCTTTACTGTGAAGTGGAAATGGCTTTTTTGGAACAGAAAAACAAATATTCGATATAAACAGAATGACTTACCTGAACATCTCATGAAATGCATGGCTTCAGTTTATCTGTTAAGAAGGATAAAGAGATTAGTAAGCCCTGGTTATTACTGAAAGGTTGCCTTGTTTTTAAAACTATTGTTTCCATACTGTTAAACTTTCTAAATGGTTGCCTTGATTCTTCTTAGAGCTTAAAATAAACATCAAACATGACTTGATTATTGTTAGTTTGATTTGGGTTTTAAATGACACAGCATACAGTTTTGTTTTGGTTTCAATGAATGTTCTGTATTGCCAGTATTCCAGTACACGAATAAGGAGTGTGTACAGTAAGAAATTTGGACCGGGGTGGATGGGAGAAGCAAGTATCACAATGTAATTCAAAATTAGAAGAAAAAGAAAATTGGCATATAAAGATGCTGGAACAGCCAGAAGTATGTTCTGTCTAATGGGCTAGTATCCTCCACAGCTTCCTCCACATATAAAGTCCCACTAGTATAGTAATGGAGAATTGTACCACTTGTGAAAAATATATTTAATTTTTTTTAAGTAAATAATTAAATAAATGTATTTTTCATACAGATTATTGCCTTGCAATGATACCTGCAGTGGACATTATCTGCAGCGGCTATTTTCAGTACCTAAATACTTCCTCCTCTTGTCCCACAGCTCTGAGGGCCTCAGAGGGATTTTACAGGAGCTGTGGGAGCTGAAGGACAAAAATAGGAAGTTTTCAGTTTCTGAAAACACTCCCCTGCTTGATGACATAATCAGACTTCTGCAGGTGTAGTTGCAAAAACATGATTTCAGCCTGTAGGTTTTGAGACTCATAGAATATTTAGTGTTGCTTCATTAGGTTATCACTACTACCTTTTTTGTTTCTTTTCGAATCCTATATATTTTTGTCCTTGTGTTCTCGTGACAACACTTGTATAATGAGGAATGCAAAATCAACAAAAGAACCCCAAACCAAACTTGATAATGTTCTTAAAATGTCTTAACACAAATGACAGATTCAAAAGGCAAAACATTTTTGCAAAAAAGACAACATTCTGGAATATCTCATTTAGAGATGGGAACAAACCAAACAATGAACCAGGAAGTTTGTAAAAAAATTGCTGGTTCATTGGATTGGGTCGGTTCAGGTTCATCAAAACTGACAAAACAAAATGAACCGAAGCAACAAAACTTTGAAGTGATTTAACGAACGTCCTGGTTCATTTCTCCCCCTGGCCCCTCAGCCTGCCCCAGGCCCCTTCCCACTGACCCCGTCACCTCCTCCTCTTCCTCCTCCGCCACCGCCACCATCTTCAGAGACAGCAGCCTGACTTCCCTTCTGGGAGCTGGGCCTGTTGTCTCTCTGCATATGCGCCCGCCTATCAGCTAATGGGCATGGGCATGCACAGAAACAACAGCCTGGCTTCCATGAGCCAGGCCTGCTATCTCTGTGCACACACCAGGGTCCCAGTTGATCAGGGAGATCATCTTGGACCAATGTTCCCTGTAATGTGCCGCATGGCACTGGGTTAGGACCGCACATTTGCTTCTGGTTGCAGCCGGAATGATGATGGAGCAGGAGGAGGTGGTGGCAGGACCAGGTAGGGGAGCAGTGGGAAGAGGGAAGATGGGTGGCAGAGGGGGTGCAGGAGTTAGTTTCCCCTCCCCCAAGACATGAACTTTTTTTAAAAAAAACGAACTGTCTGTGGTTCATTATTTTAAAAAGTTCAGAAAGTTTGTGGTTTGTGGTTCGTGGGTAGCCACGAACCACAAACCACCATGAACTGCCATTTTTCTGGTTTGTGCACCTCTCTAATCTCATTGTGTCTTTTTGATACTGGCCGAGGACTAGACCTATAAGGTCCCCTCCACATGTCTCAGTTTATACTGTTAAGTTCCATCAGAATGTTTTCTTTTTCTTCCCCAGTAAAGGCTCTTTCTCACTGATGAGTTAGTGGCAAAAGAAGTGTGCTATTGTGTGTTTCTTGTGTGGGATAAAGTCATCTTTCTTCAGGAAGTGATCCTATTTTGAGGAAGACTCATCACATTTGGACAGTACTCAATTGGTACTATACTTTTTTTTGTCAAAATGCAATTATTCCATCAGCTAGTGCAGCGGTTTCCAACCTTTTTGGGGCCACGGACTGGTTGGGGGGAGCGAGCTCCATGCATGGGGGGGCGGGGGCACCCCCGTGCGAGCGTGGTGGGCGTGTCATGCTCTTGCAGTGTGTGTGTTGCGCTCGCGGGGGGCCTGTCACGCCCCCACGCAAGCGTGACACACCCACCACGGGCATGACACCCCGCACGCGTGAGTGTGACACACCCACCGCACGTGCGTGCGAGGGGGCAGAGATCCATATCTGCAGCCCAGTTCCGGCAAGCCCACGGACCGGCACCGGGCCGCGGACCGGGGGTTGACGACCCCTGAGCTAGTGGGACCATTGTTGTTTGGGGAGCTGTCTGGAAGCAGTATCATGCACTTAATAGGTATTGTATTGTACTTTACTTTACTTCACTTTATCTATAAAGTAGAAGAAATGCTTCCATTCTCCCAGGACTGGGACCCAAAATGGCTTATGATATAGTATCATTGAAACATTAAACCCATTGTAATGTTAGAACAGAATTGAAATTAAGAGATTTAAAAACATCTCAGTGAAAACAGTGAATCATAATTTACATTAAAAATAGAAGAAATTCAGTGCATTTAGTCCCAGATTCTTTAAAGCCTGGGAGCGGCCATAGGGAAGGCCCTTATCTCATCCTGACTTCAGAAGTTAGTTCAACTGAAAGAAGGCCCTCTCCTGCAGGTCCCAAAGCCCAGGCAGGCTTGTATTGGAGAAAAGAGAGCCATTGAGGTAGTTTGGACCCAAGTTGCATAAGGCTTTATGTGCATATGAAGGCATAGCTAGTGCTTCGAATTGTTCCTACAAATGGTCCAGTAATCAGTGAAACAGGGAAGGGAGTTATATGTTATCTGTAACTGGCCTTGTTGGCAGTCTGGCTGCAGTATTTTAAACCATCTGAAGTTTTCAAATTTCAAAGGTTCAAATGTGGCCCCACAAAGAGTGTAATGCAATAATCCAAGTGAGATACGAGGGGGTGCTGACAAGTATTGAGCCTTACCCAGAAAAAATTGAGCTAGGAAGCTGTAACTGCCACACTATTCTACATATTCCCCCAGGAAGTCAGTGCACTTGTGACACCTATCCTGCAGCTTTTTAAGTCCCTGCAAATAAAATGCTTCCAACTGCTGGTGTAACCACTCATTTGCAGCATTAGTTGCCTCCAGAACACTCCCAAATCGTTGTCCCTTTAGGTATTTTTGAATTTGGGGAACAGATGATAGTCAAAAGGAGCCTGGTTGGGAGAATAGGGTGGATGGGGCATCACTTGAAAGCCTAAGGAGGTCAGTTTTGGCATTGTTTCACCTGCAGTGTGTGACGAGGCATTGTCATGCAATAGGATTACACCTTTGGAGAACTTTCCTCGATGTTTTTCCTTGATGTTTTGCCTCAATTTCGTCAATAAAGCACAGTAATATTTTGCATTGATGGTTGAACCCTGTTAGAGGTAGTCCACCAGCAGAACTCTCTTCTTATCCCAAAAAACAGTTGCCATTTGCTTTTGCACCGACCTTTGCACTCGGAGCCTGGGGGAACCACTGTGCCTCCATTCCTTAGACTGTTCATTTGTCTCAGGATCATAACAGTAGATCCATGTCTCATCACCAGTTACCAGTTTGCCCAGGAAATCTGACTCATTTCTTGCAAAATGTTCCAAAACAGCCACCGATGACTCCACACGTTTCCTCTTTTGTTCGGTTGTCAAAATTTGCTGCCAGCTTTCTCATTTCCAAGTTGTTGTGGATAATGGCACCAACTCTCTCACGTGATATTCCCAGATATGTAGCAATACTTCTGGCTGATATTTGGTGGTCCTTCATGATCATGTCATGGATGGCTTTCACATTTGCAGGCACAGAGACAGAAACAGGCCTTCCACTGGGTTTCTCACTTTCAACACCGAAATGGCCAGTTTAAAAATTGACAACCCAACGTTTAACTGTTGCATATGAAGGGCCACTGTCACCCATAGTTTGTGACATTTCATCATTGATCTGCTTTGCACCTTTCCCTTGGAGAAACAGGAACTTGATTATGGTCCTATGCTCTTCCACATTGAGCTTTTCTGGAGGTGCTGCCATGTTCACTTTGGAGCTGAAAATGAAAGATCAGTTAAAATCATAGGTAGTTGATTTTTGCACCATTGAATATAGACAAATTGGCCAATACACCCTGCAATTTACAGCTTCCTAGCTCAATTGTTTTCTGTGTAAGGCTCAATACTTGTCAGCACCCCCTCGTATAATGCCTTGCAGACATCTCCAGGAAAGGTTGCAGGTGTCGCAGAAACTTCAGTAGTGTTACTGAGCTCCAAGATACTTCTAGTGCCTGGATATTCAGTCTCAGGGGGTAAATCCAAGAGGACACCCAAACTGCAAAACTAAGTCTTCAGGGGAAGTGGAACTCCATCCAATACGTCCTATTCCCTGCCTGACCAGGAAGAGCTCTGTCTTGAGCCAGGAAAGGCAATGGTCCAACTTGTTTTGGCAGCTCGTACATCCCCAGGGGTACTGTCTACATACTCATGCTGTACAAGATGAAATGTATTCATTATCTCTGGACAAGCATGAACCATTGTAACATCCACTGAACCTGTATCATTACAGCATCCAAATCGGAATAGATTTAAGTAAATGTTTCTGCAAAGTGGCGTGCAGATTATTCACAGTGGGCAGTGGAGTGGTCTACACTCTGAGCTCAGCTCCTTTTGTGCCTGTTCTCATGTTTTCTACATATGGAAGGGTAGAATGGAGATGTGATTAAAAATATTGGAGAATCAAATGTGAACCACACTCACAAAAGGAATTCCTGAATTGAGCTGATGTGACACTGACACCAAGAGACATCTCCAACCTCTTAGCTTGCATCACACTTACATTGTGATGACTAAAAAGAAGAAAGCATGTTGCATTCTGAAGCTTCTACATAAATTTGAAATAATGATACAATCCTGAGTTTTCTGCAGCTTGTCAGTGCATCTGAGAGGAGATCTGCTAACAGTATGCTCCCACCAGAAGGAGGCATTTTCCATTGATTTCCTGTTTCTCCTTGTCCCTCACCCTTCTAAATCTGCTCTGGAACAGTGTTTCTCAATCTTTTGTATCTAACATCTCACCAGTCATGAGTACCACCATGAGATGAAAGCCTATCTTATCCACGAAGGACATCTATATGTTTATAGGTATTCTATTATTACATTTATCATTTATGCTAAATTGGTGGGCAGGAGGGGATTAGGAGAAGCACTATATGTCCAAAGTCACTAGTACTACTAGGATGCTGAAAGTTCACACAGATGAATGACCCATGGCAGGTAAGAAATGCAGCATTATACTTGCAGAAGGACATGATGGAGAATGAATTCTTAGGAATTGTTATGAAAACTCTATTCCCTACCTAGAAGTACTTATGTGCACCATTGCTTGAGAACTACTACAGGAGCTCTGAGGGACAGGGAATCAAGGGAAGTCTTCTCCCTCCTTATGCTCATGTGGTTCTGTTCTGGATCTCTGTCCTAACCACAAAAAAAAGGAACTCTTCAGTTTGTGGAAGCTTAGTTATGATCCTCCTGATGGCTGTATAGCTCACTGAGTTAGGTATCTGGCTTTGAAGCCAGAGTTTGGGAGTCTGATTCCCCACTGTGCCTCTCTGGAGAAGACCTAATCTGTGTCATCTTGAGCAGACTGCATAGACTGCCCACAGAAGACACTGATAAAACCTCTCTTTAAATATCTTAAATACTGAAAACCCTACTGCGCTAGACATAACACAACAACAAGTTAGAATCCAAGCCCTAAAAAGTGCATTCCCGTACAAGTATTCTCAAAAGAAAAACCTACTGGCTAGAGTCCCATGAGGTAGGAACAAGTGTTTCTTCCCTTCTGGCAGACTCTCCTTTACATGGCGGACACACACGGATTGCAGAATTGGTTGCACAAAGGAGAATGTGCCAGAGGGAAAAACACTGCCTAGTTGCCCCTACATCAGTAGGATTTTGGCCACTGAATTCAGAGGTGCTCACTTCCATGGGCATCGTATAGGATGATGGAACCAAAGAAGGTGTGTGTGTGTATGCAAGTTCTTCCTGTGTTAACAGCCAAAGAAAAGTAACCATTATGTATTATCAGGAACATATATGTGAACTCTGCTTGTTCTTTTTATCTTTTAAAATCTTGTAGAACATTCAGTAACAATATAACATTTTAGATGTGTTGAGAAAGGGCCTCAAAAGAATTTTAGGCCAAACCTGGGGAATAGCCAAATAACAGAATCCTCAGCAGACATGTAACAAACAGTTCAGCATCTGTGACCTTTACTTAAAAACAGGAAACATGCTGCATCATCTGATCATTTAGCACTTCTCTGAAGGAATAAAAGAATGTTTATAGTGGGTGTCCTTCATGTGACAGATGTACAAGTATTTCTGGCCTAATTTACTAACTAGGGAGACAAATTAAGAAGTTTGAGCTATTATTTATGTTAGAAATACAAAGTCATTAATGAAGCATCAGAATTTATCTCTTAAGCATAATTTTTGGGAGGATATCTGTTGGAAACCTGAGTTCAGTGAAACGCTGCTGGGGATAAAAATATTCTAAAATGCAAAAATACATTATGGCCTGAAATCCATATCCCAGTTTGTACAGCTCTGTGCAAAAACAGATGAGATGTCAGCTTGCAGTTAGAAGCAGAAATTTCATAATAACTATAAGACATTTATTTTTCCTATGTGGAGGTTTTACAGGTCCACATGTTGTGAATTAAATCACTTCCACCCCCCAACAGTTTGCTACTATCTGATTACTAAGGTCCCATCTATTCTGCTTCTTTCTTTCATTTATTGAAGTGAACTACCACTTTCTTGAGATAATAAATTATGAATCATGCTCTATTATAGCAGGTACATATTGTTTTAGACCCAGTGATCCAGAGATGCCTTGCATAGATTAGACCCATGTATAGATAAGCCAACTATGAAAGTAGGCTCATTAAATTTCCTGTCTCTCTGCAGTCTCCCCATCACTTTCTAGAGGGTCCATCAACTTCAGGAGTTTTTTGGGTTTTTTTGTTTTTGTTTTTTGAAGGGGGGCTTGTGGGAGAGTCACGAAATTTACCTTGCATGAGTGGAAGATGTCTAAATTGTCAACTGGGGCAATATTCTGCAGGTCCCTAAAAAAACCAAAGGTGGTTTCTCAGCCCCTTTGTGTACTGTTGGACCTACTGCATCCCTGCCACATATGACTTCTTGCATGTTAGCAGTGGCATAACCCCCAATATCACCCTGGCCCAGTGTGCCCTATAAGCCCCCCCCCCCTCCCCGGTGACCCTGGCCTGATGAAATTTGAGATTATCTTCTCTGGGTCAAAATCAGTAGGTAGACGTCTGATACTTAGGGTCTTCATAGAGGGCTTGGAAACTGTGAGGGCCATTGAGGAAGTAGCTGTCCAAAATTCCTGAATTATCACTGGATATGTCTATTTGAGTTCAGGTGCTCTACGAAGACCTGGTATGTGTTCTTTCAAATATCACAGTATTGGTTTCTGTCCAACACAAATTTCTAACAAGAACACTAGGGGTACCAAGATCTATCTCCAAGGCTGCAGTCCCGTCTGAGACATCATACTACTCAGTAGGTACTCTCGCTTAAGAAAGCAGCCATTTTGTTTTGGCTTAAGACAGCCTCTCCTCTGGTTTTACTGGCCTACAAGGAAATGGGGAAGGACTTTGGGGCAGCTAAGATGTCTGTTCTTATATCCAAGTTGAATTATTCTGAAGCCTGCTTCCACAGGAAGGGATATGAGGCTGCCCCAAGAAGATATTACAAGACTATATGATATCGACATCCAGACTACCGTGGCATCTGTAGCTGTTTGCTGCTCCAATAGGATATTTCATGCCCTTTTGGAAAGATTCCCCCATATTTGTCCCTTATTAATTCACATGAGATGAGACAACTGCTAAACAAAGGCAGATGGAACTTCATGGAGTTGAAAGATTCAGGGATGTTTTGTGTCTATAGGACCTCCAAATTCATTAAATGAGCTATGGAAAGATGGAACTCATTGCCTGCTTCACAATCTCTATAAGCTAATTTTACTACAGTGGACCCTCGACTTACGGAATTAATCCATATTGGAACGGTGGCTGCAGGTCGAAAAGTCTGTAGGTCGAGGCTCCATTGACCTACAATGCATTGAAAACCGATTAATCCGTAACCGGCCATTTTTGGTCCATTTTTTTTTATTTTCCGGTCTGTAGGTCGATTCTCCGGCCGCAAGTCGAACCTAAATTTTGCGGCCAGAGAAGTCTGTAACTCGAAAAGTCTGCAGGTCGAGCCGTCTGTAAGTCGAGGGTCCACTGTACTTGATACTTGCTAGAAAAGGATTATTTTATGCTTTTCTGATTGCCTTTATATTTTTATATATTAGATGTTAACTATCATCTTTTGAAAGTATTTTAAAATTCTGGTTATTTCTACAGCCTGACTGGCTATGAAGCAATAATAAAGTAAAGTGTTCAAGCTGTATCTTGTATATACTTGCCTAGAAATAAGATCCATTGAAAGCAAGGAGACTTCTCTTCTGTAGGCATGAAAAAAATTCCTTCTCAGCCATACCAATCAAATAATCCTCTCATGTTTCTTAGGCCTTTTAATATGGATAGCTTGGATTAGAAACAGAATTACTTGTCTACTGAAAACCTTGTTGTTGTTTGGTTATTCCTCACCCAAACAATTTCGGTGTAGAGATATAAAAAAGCAGCACTACAAGAATTAAAGATGCAGGTTTTCTGCCCTCGCTGTAGTACTTACATCTTTTTTTTAAAGAGGAAAGTCAGGAAGAAGGGAAATTGAGCAGATATGTTTTTTCCAAGTGCAGTATGCTCTTCCATTTGGTTTCATAGGGAAGAATTTATCTTGCATCAGCTGTTGCAGGCAGCTTTCTTATCACATGAATGCAGTACCTGCCAATATAGATAGTAAGCCATAAGCTTATCACTTGATAAGATTTCTCTGTTAACCTGGGTACTGTGCTTGCATAGACAACCTATAGGAAATGTCTGAAGAGTAAAGAGCTTATTGTAAAGGAGTGGTAACGGATCAAGTGCTTGTGGGTGCTTTGGTCTTACATTAAAAACAAAGAAGGTGATACATTCTATCAGATCAATTAATCTTCTAAGAGCTGTGCATATTCCCTTCATTTTATATATGAAATTCTTGTATCAAGCATCAGTGCCAGCTCCATGCCACTGCACTTTCTTTACTCTTGGTTCTAAATGTTTGTATGATCAGACTAAATCAGTTCTGTTATGTCTTTCTTTTAGCACCTTCCCTATTCATTAAAACCTGGGTTCATCTGCTAATCTGTATGATAAATAGAAAAACTGAGCATGGTGCATTACCTTTGCAGATGGCTAAACTATAATCCATGGCCAGGATGGTGTAGAGTGATAACCCGAGTTCACATCCCCACATGCCCATGGGGAGTGAGGCTGGTAAAATCATCCCTTACAAATATCACATACCTTGAAAATCACACTCAGATCATTGTAAGTTGGATGTGATTCGATGGTATGTAACCAACAAAACTACAATAATCTCTGAACAATTCCGTTTGAGGAATTTGTAATATATTAAACAAAGATTACTGCTGTTCTTTGGCAAAAATGAAATGACCTATAGTAATGGACTTCACTATTTAACAAGCAGGAGCCACTGTAGCTCTATGTACCCCTGTCCATGGCCATGTCTGGATCCTGCCTGGACCCCAAGGAGCCACTCCTGTGCCAGCAGGTTTCTCAGTTATCACTGGCAGAAATGCTATTTACGGAATTTTTAAAACAGATAAAATCTTGCAACATAACATAAAGAAACATGTGAGAAACAGTCTGTGTTGAATTCGGTTGTCTTCTTCTGTAGAAGGCTGCTGGTTAGAGATGGGGGGTATTCGTATACGAATACAAATATCCCCGAAGAGGTGGCTATAACGAGGGTCCAGCCCCATGGGGCTGCACGGTCCACTCACCGATCCACCGCTGCTGCGGACACCGTGATTCTTCCAATGGCTTCGCAGATCACAATCGGCTAGCCACTCCTGGCAGGAGGCGGGAGGACAAGCCTCGCTGCAAGGTTGAAGAGTGGCTCGCAGATCGCGATCTGCAGAGCCATTGGAAGAATCGTGGCGTCCGCGGCAGTTTGGTGAGTGGACCGTCCGGCCCCATGGGGCTGGACCCTCGTTATCGCCACCTGTGCGGGGATATTTGTATACGAATACCCCCATCTCTACTGCTGGTCTTTTTTTGTTTTAAGATCGATTTTTTCCTCCAAAGACCTATATTGAGAGCCTTATATTTATTGAATGTGACATTTTAATTTTATGTCTTTTCAGGAAAAGTAGCAATTTTGAAGGAAGATTTGCAGAAGTACCATAACAGAGACACCTGGTTTCAGCTGCAGCATGTTGACGCTGATTCTGAAGTCCAGGTGAGTGGGGCTGTCCTACTACTAAGTGACATGACTGCCCAGTGGTAATAAGTGTAACAATTCAAAGGAAATAGCTGAGGGTTCCTATAATGTCTGTTTCTTAGTTTAAAATATTAGACAGAAGGTGGAGGTGATTAAATGGAGGATGCTTCAGGTAGCCTCTGCATAATAGCTGTTATGCATAGACTGACAGCTCAAGAAGTTAATTTTGTAAAAGGAGATACTACAGTTTCTGAGATAACATTGTATATTTGCTTTTGTTAAACAACACAGTTATCTGCAAATGGTGTTCATTATTATCCTTCGTTTATGTGCACTCATGAAGAAATTTGTTTGGTTGCTTCATTTGTTAGGGCCCAAATGCAACATAATATTGGCAGAGCAAAACAGAGCACTATTGGTTCTTCCAGTTCCACAAGAGCTGTACATTTGTTCTTGTGGTTCCTGGACACTCTGCTGGTGGTGCAGTTGCTTTTGTAACCAGTGGCACAATTAGAAGTAGCACTGGATTTCCTGCTTGCACATAGTCCATACTGAGTGTCCAGCAATACAGCACCGTTTGTGGAAGTGGAATGATATTGTTGGCCTTTTGTTTATTTACTGTCCTTCAGTAGGTATATCCAAAACAGTTCAGAAAAGCAGATATATAATAAACCAAAACAAAACAGTTGAATATCTCAGTAGGTTAGAGAGCCTTAGAATACAGTAAAATAGATGCCAGTCATATACCTTTCTGTCTAGAGAGGGATATTCAGTAAGAATTTTTGGTGCCAGAGCCAAAAACCTCTAGACATCACCTGCCTTGTCTCAGAAAGTAGAGCATCTAGAGGTAAGCCTCCAAAGATTACCTCACTGCAAAAGCAAGTTGTGGAAGTTGGTTACGTCATGTGTCTAGGCCGAGTTGTGGAAGTAGATTCTAGGCCCCAAGTAGTAGAGGTGAATGCCAGTTCTTTGAATTTTGCTTAGAAATTGACCAGGAGCTAATGCAACCTCTTAAGTACATGGATATGCTTGTCACATGTATGTGATACTAAGCATCCTTACATTTGAAAATGTATGCAGTTTTATTTTCCAGGTCATTGCTGAGAATCACTTTACCCTTGTGATAAGAAAGAGATTTTGTTTAACTTTGTGAATCTCTTTTCTGTGTACTAACAGAAGTTATTCCTGAGTGGGAGGTCTGTTTTGTTGTGACCAGGAAGAAATACACTTTGACTCTAATGTGAAGGGCTACCTGTCCTGTGACTGAGAAATGAGAATTGCAGAACATTTAGCAGGAAAGGTATAACAAAATAGTGGATCAAGAGAAGGAAACCTGTTCAGGAATGTATAGCATAGAGAATTGGAAAATATAGAATGGAATGTCCTTCTGCACATAGCCAGAATGGAGATTCATTCATCTGATAACACAGACTCCGTTCTGGCAATGGGAAATCATGGCAAAGTCCAAAGTCAGGGAATGTTTTGAAACAAGCTAGGATCTGAAACTACAAATTGTGTCTTGTTTCATCTCTTATCATAGCTTAAACCACTAGTTCTTATCAGTTGGCCCTCAGATACTGTTGGACGTCAACTCCCAGCGTGGCCAATGATCAGAGAGATTCTAGGAGCAGAAACAAAGTATCTGGAGGCCTAGAGATTGAGAACCACTATTTCAAACAAACCACAGTTTCTTGAATTCAGACTTCATATAGAACTATGGTTTGTTTCATTGTGGAAGCAAATCTTCTAGTCTCCTTATAGATGCATGAAAGTGGAAGGGGGAGCAGTCTGTTCTATCTAATGTAGAACAGTATAAGACAGTGATTAGACTATTGATCCTGAAGACAGTCAGAGGATTGGAAATCTACCTCAGACACCATGATTTGATTACAGTGCAAAGAAGGTGGTTTGTATCTGTGATTTCAGAAAAGAGGCTGTACCTTCCCCCGATTGAAATTAAAAAGAAACATAGTAAAATTTAACTGGAGACTAACCTAGTTAACAGGTTGGAAATAGGAAGTCTGTTCACTTGTTTTTTCGGGTTTTTTTACTTCACTTTTCTCCCTCCTGATCTTCAAGAATGGGAGTTTCCATTTCTACAGGGTCTGTCTGCAGAGGCAAAAGTAAAGAGCAGCAGCAGCAACATTCTAATATAATTCTGTTGATAACATTCTCTAGTGCAGATACAAAGGCAAGAGATACAAAAATAAGCTAGTCTTTGTCAATGGCTCCATGTGCGGCTGGTAGTGCTATGTAAATCAATGTATATCATTTGTCTAAGCTATTAGTTCAAAAGGGCTGTTAAAAGATGTGATAGGGCAATTACTTCACAATGGATGATACTAGGTATTGGCCTTAGATAACTCCAACAGCAAAGGCTTAAATACACACACTCGACCATCAGTACTGGTGCTTTCTTCCTGTGGGAAATTAAGACTGTCCTTTATCATGTGAAGTGGGTCAATATTTATATAGTCTTTGTGCACTCTGAATATTTACTGTATTGTTGACATAATGTGGGAGTTGTTTGCCCCAGTGCTTCCTTTCTAAGAGACTACTGATTACGGTATTTATAACCCCAGTCCTTATATCTTGTAGCAAACATTTGTGAAAACTTCTAGTTGATTAGGCACATGAGCTCTGAATCCCAATTATAAACATGGTACTATTTTTGTACTGTTTATCACTTCCTCTTTTTTTTGCTTTGTAAAAGCCAGCTTCTTAATGCTACATTTGGACCTCAACGATAAGTGTTTTCTAAAAGCGGATTATTTTATGTTTTGTTCTTGTATATTATGGTTCTGTCTTTGTTTTGGGAACTATCTCTAGAGAGCTCCAGCTAGTGGGTGATACAGAAATATAGTTGAATAAATAAGCAGAACGTCATGGGGACTGTTCTTGTTTATAGGATACAAAGCATGCCAGCTTTTTTCTTTATTAAAAAGTATGCCTTCTTACACTGGTGAGGGACTGCTAATGGAAGAACATGGTCAATTAAAATCTAAGCTTGCATTAATGTTGCAGAAAGTCTCATTGAGGTAGTAATGAAGATTTGGTATCTGTGTCAATGCAACAGTGCAAAAACAGTGTTCTTCTCAGGGCAACTTGTACAAACTTGAACCCTAGGCTGTCTTGTCTGCACATTGTTAACTCTAGGCTGCAGGCAGGTGAAGCAAACATAAACCAAACACAAGCAAGATCATGAGAAGAGTACCCTCTCCATGAGTGGTTTCCATGCAAATCAAAGTATATTGAGGAAGAAATGAAATACTATTCTAGTGGCTCTTTCTGCACTGAAAAGATCCTAAGGAGGATAGGCTTTGTAAGAATAGAACACTTATATTTTAACCTGACAGCTCCCCACCCCCACCCCCAGCAAGTTGCTAAAACATGTTTTAGCATTCATAGTGGGGGAGGGGGAATCCCAGTTTGGGTCAGAACATGTATTCCACAAGTGTCAGAAACAGAATCATTCTGGGTTTTCCTGTAACTCTATGTGAAATATTCTCATCACTTCTTATGACTACAGTTCCAGCCCACCCCACTCCCAGTAATCAACTGTTGCACTCATACCCTTTGCTCCTTTCCTTGCTCTGGGATGTCCCTGGCAAACACAATCAAATGCTTAAAATCCCCAGATATACATTCGTTCCACATTCACAGCACTGAAGTCATAGTTATAAATAGAACAGCACTTGGCTAGAAGTCATGGAGAAGTCTAGATTGATTTACTGGTGATGAGAAAGGCAGATTTCTGAACAACTTCCTGAACGGCTGTGTTTTGATCTTGTTTTTGTTTTAACTTCAGTAGAACTGCCACCTCCAGTGAACCTGTATGACTCAGGCAGATAGCTTCTCCCCTCCCAGTGTGGAGATCCCATGAAATCTGCTGTCATAAATGGCTTTGTAACACCCACCTGCATATTTAGTAGAGAAAGAGAAAAATGGGCTTTTGCATTATTAAAAGCATTATCTGAAGCTGAGTAAGTATTTTACATGGTTCAAATGCTGGCCCTCTCAGTTTTTATATTTAGTGCAGTATTGCAGGCATGGAGTAACACAGTGAGGAATGCTGGATTGGTTAGCAGAGCCTCTCTCTCCCCCCCCCCCCCCCCCGCTGGACAGGCAGTGTCACAGCTCCAGGACATTGATGCCAAGTGATGACATTCTGTGTTTCTGCCAAACTCATCTTCAAACTCTTTGCCCCTAGGTTTCAGTATGCAGACTGATCCCAAAGAAGGCAAAAATAGAGCCATGGGAAAGTTTTAAGAGAGAAGAAGGTTGTGGATAGTTGGCGGGTACCACTGATGTGGCCACAGTGCTGCATGTCCAGGTGTGGCCTTGCAAGGAATGGAAGAGTCTTGAAGCCCTCTATATGCTGCTTTCTATGGGTTGAGCATGTATACCATTCTACATGCTGATGCTAATGGCACAGTCCATGGAAGTCAACACCAGTTTAAACAGGGATGTCCAAGTAAACCTGTGAAATCTTGTCACGATCACTTTAAGATAATTCTTAACATTTTCCTAGAAACAACATAAAGACATCCTGTTACTACCAGTGACACTTTCGTTGTCTTTTCTTTGCAATTTCTTACGTGATATTGCAAGACAATCTGCTACTCAATACCATGCTTTGTCATTTCTATATGGGATGTTAAAATGTGAATGTTTATATTACTCAGTTCATAGTATGTACCTCAGATTTGAGTGATATGTCCTGTTATCATTTATTTATTTATTTTATTTATTTAACTTATATGCCGCCCACACTACCCAAAGGTCTCTGGGCGGCTTACAACAATTAAAATGCAATTAAAAAGATAAAACAATTAAAATACAATTAAAATATATACTCTTAGTGTGGTATATACTAATAATAGTGTGGTATATACTAATAACACTAATGTAGTGTGGTATATACTAAAATGTTAGAATGGGGTGTTCTTCAGACACCATGCAGGATAGTGTGTTGTTTAGGACACTGTCAACAGTTCGAAAAAGTCACTGTTGTTTAGCTGCTGTGCTCATAACACTTGTTCAACTTATTTACATGTTTTCAGCATAGGGCTTATCTGAACATAGTTAATCATTTGCAAGATTCTGAGAGACTCAGTGTTGAATTGTAACCACAGACCATATGAAAGTGAAAAAAGCTATTTCCAGTCGAGCTGTTTGCCCACCCAGGAAGCAAAAGGGTGTGACCATTTTATCTAACAAACAACAGTTTTCACATCTCTTCTTTTCTTAGTTGTTCAGAAACAAAGAAAATACATGTTAAGGATTACTGCAGCAGTAAAAGATTTTATGTTGGTGGTCAAAGAGCCCCAGAGGTTGAAACCTAACACTGTACCTAATTACAACACTTTGCTAAAATCTTTAAACTTGACAGTTCAGTTTGGGATATCACTGTAGACGTTTGTCCAACAGGCTAATGTATCCTTCTTTTTTCCTTGTGTACAATCTTCAACTAAGCAACAGTGGGAGAAGTCTATACTAGCAGCCGACCATGTTAGGAAGCTGTTTGGAAGCTCCCATCAGAAATCAGGTCCAAAGAGGGGAACTGCAAGGAGACAGTAGCACAAACAAAGGAAACCATCATGCACCAGTAGACTTCTGAGTATTCAGTGGAGACTCTCTGACCCCTGCAAGGGTACTTGCTGGTCTGACAAATAAGAAACATGTTGCTGTTTTCAGGCCTTGTTTTTTACTTGCTTCAGTGTTTCCCTTCCCCCATCTAGGAGCCAAATATGGCAGCTTCCTTTTACTTTTCCAGACTATAACAGTTACACCTTGAAGCTCCATAGTCCTAGTTTGCAAGTCATGTATTACTATGCTGCATTTTGCATAGAGCAAGAGGTGAAACACACACACACACACTCTCTCTCTCTGTTCACTGTGTTTGTCGGGGAAACAACCCTATCATATTTACTGCCAAAGCTAGTTTTATCTTTGTTTTCCTTGGAAACATGAGAGAACACTTGTTTTTCACATATGAGTACTCCCATATTTTAAGATAGAGATAGGTAGGTCTCTGCCCAGCTGTTAATTTTTCTTTTTCCTTTATACGAGTAAAGTCCAAGGCCTTCAAATGCACATACATATATCTGTAGCAACAGTTTGCAAAGAATTTCAGTGGTGGCTGGCACAAAGCAGGCTAGAAGTGATGGTGTCTTGGTAAGGTAGCGTCTTCATATAGCACAGGAGAATGCAGCTCTTTGGCCGACACACAGGCTAGCCTTTAATCTCGCTGTAATAGAAAGCTGAACCTTATCTTTTTTACTACTAGACAGGTGGAATGTATGACACCTAACCCAGGATATTAAAAAGTCTTATAATTTCTCTCATTCAGAAACCATTACTGAAAACAGAATATGGTTCAGAGAGAGAGAGATGCTGTTTGCTAACCTAGTAACAGTATCCTCTAGCATTTTGGAGATGAAAACTACCCATGCTTTTTGAACCCTCCTACTCTCTTCTTTGCTGCCTGGTTGTTACTCTGCAGTAATTATGCTTTGTACTGATCAAGGGTGACTGTTCTTTTGCTTATACTCTAGAGGTATACTGGGGAAAACATCAGTGTACTGTGCTGGTGGAACAGCACACTCTGCACCCATGATGTCTTAGTGATCATATGGATTTGATGGTGATTTCTGTACTGCGTTTCAAAGCAAAGCTTCCCCAAAGTAGAACCAAAATTAATCTAGTTTACTCAGATAATTAATTCTGCTAGGTCGAGTGCATTTTAAAGGAAAGACCATGTAGCTCAGCGGTTGAGCATGTGCTATATATGCTTAGTCTTTAGTGCTATCACGTGAGCTTAGGAATAGCTTCTGTCTCAAAGCCTGGAGAACCACTGTCAATGAGCCAGATTCAGTTTAAGGATGCTTCTTTGCTGTGGTTGGAGCTGAATCGGAAAGATTGATAAAGCCAGCAACTGGCACACTTTCATTGGCCACCCACAAGAAGTAGCAAAAGTGGGAAAGGGGTAAGTTGAGAAAGAAATCTAACAGGGCCCAGAAAATATGGCATGTTTCGATAAACAGGGGCAAATGCTGCATATGGTGACAATCAAATTTAAGGGACTGCAGAGGACACACACAATCAAACAGTGGAGAAGCTGAATTCCTGATGAGCTTCCGGTTGAAGGTAGATCAGTAGCTTCCCATGCTTTGCAAGAAGCATTCAAAAAGGGTCAGAAGTATCCTTCTGTGGATTTGTACACTGTATATCTTCGAGGTTAAATGGCTCACTGAGAGTGGCAGGGCCACCAAAGTCCTCAAGGCAGCCCTAAGTTGGGTTAAAAGTTAAGTGCAAAAGTTAGAAAAATCAGTTAATAGTGATCCAGAATAAAAGTGTGTGTGTGAGAAGACTGCAAAATCATTGTCCTTCATGACACACACAGTCCTCCAGCCACTAATGCCCATGGTGGGCACATCCCTTTTGTGTTGCATAGGCCTCCAAAATAGTGAGGTGGTTGAGAATCTGGCAACCCGTACACCATAAACAGTAAGCCAGATTGCTCTCAGCTTGGCT
Source organism: Intellagama lesueurii (assembly GCA_037013535.1). Taxonomy (NCBI): domain Eukaryota; kingdom Metazoa; phylum Chordata; class Lepidosauria; order Squamata; family Agamidae; genus Intellagama; species Intellagama lesueurii. The sequence goes on from JBAJHW010000003.1 coordinate 99,910,957, forward strand.
TGTTTCACATTGTTCAGGATTGGAACATAGCTGGCCAGTTCAAGAGACTTTATCTTAAAATATCTAGGCTTTTCAAGGTCAGTAGAAACTCAAATTGCATAGAACTGTACTACAGATGGACAGTGTCACCGAAGCTACCAACATGAATTTGACCCAACTCCAGGAGGCAGTGGAAGACAGGAGGGCCTGGCGTGCTCTGGTCCATGGGGTCACGAAGAGTCGGACATGACTTAACGACTAAACAACAACAAAGTACTACAGAATTTATAATATAAAAGGAGCCCTGCTTCTTTTAGAGATTCTCCATTCAATGCATAGTGCAGTTTAATAACTTGGCTTGCTAAGAAAGTATCAGTGCCTTCACATTCAATCTGGAGTGCTACCATAGCAGCCAATTTGTCTATAGATTCCTTCCCCCACTCCACACTTTTCTCTGATATGTGCAGGACGTTATGGATACTAATTTTTGCTTGCTCCAAGATATCTGAGTAAGGTCATGTATTGCAAGCAGAATAGAAGATTTTCAAGCTACACTTAATGTGTAGCTAAGAAGAGATGTGGAATTTGAGTATGTCATTCTGAAATATTCTCATTTCCAGTCTAATGGAGTTGGAAGGGGCCTATAAGGCCATCAAGTCCGACCCCCTGCTCAGTACAGGAATCCAAATCAAAATAGATCTGACACATGGTTGTCTAATTTTCTGTCTAATGCCTATATACATATGTAGGTTATTGGTGGAAGGAAAGAAAGGGTAACACCAAAACACAGCATGTATACTTCTCTCTTTAAGAAGAGATAAAATCTCAAGCTATTACTCAGGACATAGGCATTCATTATTGCATGTCAATACAATATTTACAGGTTGTCTTCTTCAGAAGAAAGATAAATCTTACAGTCTCTTAGCCCACTGACTTAATTCCAACAAATACAATGTTCCTTTAAGTCAAGGGCAGGGAACCTTTTTCTGCCCATGGGCTGAAGATTTTTGTGGAACCCTTGCAAAGGGCCAGCTGGCAGTGGGCAGGGCCAGAGTCAAAAGTGAGTGGAGCTAAAGCTGCATACACACCCGATTCATATACATTCTTACATTTCTTTTCACTCTGTCATTCCACTTCCTCATTTATGCCGTTTTTCTCTGTCTTCAGCTCTTTCTGTCTCCTTTGTCTTTCTGCATTCATCCCATTCTGTCATTCCACTAATATCTGAGAACAAATGTGCTCTGCAGTCAGCTATTTCATCTGACCTTTTAATGCCACTGCGTTTATCTTCAGTATTTTTCCCGTCCTACTTGTATTTGTCTTCTCAGACACCACAGGACATGTGCTTTCAGGAGGTTCATGGAGCTGGTGTTATGACTCATCAGTCTGGGCCTCTGAGCTACTTACTACAAAGGAGTCCCTTGAGCACCATTCAGTACTGTGATGCCAATGATATCACTGTACTTTACGAAGCATCCCCAGAAAACCCCACCAGTCTTATTGATGGAATTTACCCAAAAGATCAGCAGATTGTGTGGGTTTCAATTATACGGTACACAAAACTGAAGCTCTTGTGGAATTCAAGAATTGCATCTTGATGCAGCATGGACTTAAATGCATTAAGTCTTCAAGATCTTAAAGATGCTACAATACTTCTGTGTCTGCTTCTTTGCAAATAAATAAATAAATGCATAAATATTAAGGTTTCCTATCTCTCAGCAGGGAGTTCTCTGTTCCTTTTGAAAGTGACCACAAAATTATCAGTAAAAAGTCAGCAGTGTAGTGCTCATTTTTTGTCATAGACTGTAGTCCTAAGGAAAATGTGTGTGTGTGTGTAAAATGAATAATAATTTGTTTCTTTCTCCTTTTCCATTTTGTAATGACCTTTGTTACTTGTCCTTTCCTGTCGTGAAGTGTATATACTTTTAGATTATTCTGGTCTAGCTATTGATTATTTCACTCTGTGTATTTTAGAAATTAAGCCTATCAGTTAAAAAAAAATTGAATGACCTGATTATAAAGCAAATTTGCAGAGCAGATTGCTGTTCTCTAAGAGGAATGCTTTGTGAGACACTTTATCTAGTGCTGTGGTAGCCCTTTGAATCACAGAGCCATCAGAAAATTATTTAATGGGTGGTTGTGTTTCACCCCAGGGCAAAACTGACATGGGCAAGAGTATGCTGTTTACAGAGAAGCATTTAGTGCACAGTCTATCAAGGCCTATTACTGAAACAAGAATGCTTTAAAGAAAGTCCACACTTGGGTTCTGCCTATTCATATTTTTTTCAATACTCTATTCTATTTTAAAAGGTACATGTTTGTAGTTTCTCTCCTTCCCCCCCCCCCCCCGCCCAAGCAGAGATGGAGAATGTGTGGCCTTAATGTTCTCTTCACTAGAAGACATACCATCCTTTTCAATTGGTGGTGCTGGCTACAACTTCTGAAAGGCTACATGTTCCTCATCTCTGCTTGTGAAATTTACTCTATGTGAATTCCAGTACAAACTGGCTTGATCTTCTGGACTAATATTGGAACTTAGCTTTTCACAGGTTCCTTATTTCCCAAAAGTTCCAATGCTATTCTTAGCTCAGAAATATATGCATACAAATGTATGCAAATACATATGTTCAGAGGACGGAAGAAACAGACTGGTATAGAAACAGGAGGTAACAGCTTTAATGACCTCTTAACACATGAAAGTATCATGAAGTGCAAACAGACTTACTTGTTCATTCATAATAATAATACTGCCTATCTATTAGGAATGTGGGAGAAGTTAGTAACAACATAGATGTGAAACACTTTGAACACTAGAAAATGTGCTGTATAAATGCTAACTATTGTTGTTCACAGCTTTCACCTCAGTGTGTATTTGCAGCCAGTCTTTGAGTAGGGCTCAGGCCATTCGTTATGTTAAAAATTTATATCTTGCTAAAAACAGCAGCAAGATATTTTATCTCTCTACCCTTTATACAATGTCACATTAGGGAAATGAGTGACCATATTATGTATTTCCTTGTACTTCCTGCATATTATTGGCAGCGAGGAAAGGAAAAAAGGATGACAATCATCTCATATATTTCCATAAATGGGAAATTTGATGTGTGGCAACTGTTTTTTTTGGTGACAAGCCTGTATTTCCCATAGCATTTAGTTCAAGCCTTTGGCAACTCCTTTTATCATGAGCAAAACACTCATTGTTTTTGAGAAACTTTCACCTTAAAAGCACCTACCTACACAAACACCAGGGAAGAAATAGCACACAAGTACAGCCCCCTCTCACAAAAATCAAGGAAATCAAGCAAGCAAATAAAGGCAAGAAATACAATCACACCACACCCCCAATGCTAAAATGTAGGAGGATTTCTTTCCTACTTCATTTCTCCTCTTCTCTTGACTCCAACAGGCAGTCCAGGCAAGCAGGACTCAAGATATAGGGAGCACATACATCCACATGGAATGACTGAAGGGGAAAAAAAGCACTCCTCATTGGGTTCCAACCCATCCAGGCCATTTAACAGATCCAAAGTTCCTATTATCTCTCCCTGGATATTGTGATTGGCTGCTTTCAGCAGCCCTTATGACACTATTAGATGAAAAGTTCCCTGGGCCATTTGACAGAGAAAATGTGAAAGTATCATTAAGCAAAAGAGGTAAAACAGCATCTGGGTACCATCTTTTGTTAAAACAAACCATTTATGTTGAAGGGACTCTCTTTCAGTAATCAATGAAAGAACATGAAAATTAAAAAGAGGGTCTCTTTCATTTTTTCCCCCTTTAGTTTAAATATAAACACCCATCCCTATGTAAAATCTCCTAAAATATACTATCAGTTTAAATTTCTTGAATTCAGTTATTTATATCATCATTGTATATGTCTGGGCTTAAATTACACCTTTGTTCCTTTCTGGGAAATATTTTAATTGTCAAAAAAGTATAGTCTTTGTTATTCTTTATCTCATTATTATCATTGGTCTTTTGAAAATGAGTTCCTATAACTGGTTCTGTTCTCACTGTATTTGCAGTTTACATGTCACAGTTTACACAGGCCATGTGCAGCCTTACAAGGGGCAAACACCTAACAAGATTCTGCTTTATCCCAGGGCAGTAACAGACTTTATAGAAATACTATGATTAAAAGAGGGAAAGGCTAATTATGAGCGTCACACCAGAAGTTTATCTCGCTTCCTAGAGTATGCAGCGTAGCTTGGTTTGCCTTGTGATCGGTCTTGAGGACTTAAGCACAGGATTCCTTTGAAGTATAATTTCTCAAACATGAAAGATGGCTTATATCATCATGTCACTGAAGCATTGATACGATTTCATCTCTGATAAAAAATAATAATCTCTAATTCATCTATCTATAGCGTCTCTTTTTTTGTACTCCCATATAAAGAGCTGAGTCAGGAAAACTGATTTGGGTGAGCAAAGTTGTAAAATCAGTGGTAGAACAGGAAGTCAATTAGAGCATTCTTCGGGCTGCAATTATAGAAAGCATTTTCTGTCTGGCAGTGTTTTCCGCAGCTGTCACACCATCTTCAATATATGTTCACAGCAACCTAGAACAGTAGAGAATGTAGATCTGGATCACTTGGTATTGGTGAGGATTTCTGACTTCCAGCTGTTTAACAAAGCATAAAATTAACACCTTTACTCAAAATTATGCTAGTGAATTGAAGAAAAGCAGGGTAAGAGCAGCAGTAGGTTTCTTGTATGGAAGGACTGTGTTCACTAGTAATGGTAATGTTAATAATCATAATGTGCCCTAATTTGATTCTGATTTAGGGTGACCCCTTCCTGAGTTTTCTAGGTATCAAGTACTCAAGTGGCTTGCCTTTGCCTTCTTCTAGGAGCACCCTAGGATTGTACAGCTTGTCCAAGGCTGTACAGAATGATCAGCAAAAATTCCTGGGCACAGAATTCTTCAGTTCTAAGCAAATGGCTTTCGTACTGGGCTCTGGCTTGTGCATCCTGGGCTGCTTGCTTAGAAACAGTAGATTCTGCATACACACATACATAATGTATTTGCGCCCGCATCTTTATTTTTAAATAATCAGTGCTTCATTTAAATTGGTGAAATAACTTCTGCTTTTATGTCTTTTTCCCTGGACATCTGCAGCTACTTTGGATACTGTGAATGTTGTTAGTACATTCAGATGATAAAAATATTCTTTGGATATTTTATATTATCAGATAAGCTGTCATGTCATTGTTCATTGATTGAATTGTGCAACTTATGGGGGTTTATTTGGTCAGGCAAAGTTGTATATGACCTGTATCCCTGACATTTTAAATTGTGGCAGCTTGCTTTAAGAATTGCACAAGTTACATACAGTTTTCACATCATGCTTTGCCATTCTGTGTTTCAGGGAAAGGTCCATTTAGAGTTGAGGCTGAGTGAAGTTATAACAGACACTGGTGTCATTTGCCATAAGCTTGCTACAAGGTAAGACACTAACTGATCTACATCTATAACTTGGCAGTATTTTCTTAAAAGTTTCCTTAGTGCTATTGTGAACATAGGTATTAATGATGCAAGTACAAATAAGGATATAATAAGTTTAGAGAAATGTTTTGGTCCCAGAGGCCAGCTTGCCTTTATGAGAGCAATCTGGCAAGCCAGATGGTGTCAGTGGATGGGGAAAATTCCCAACCAAACCCTCCCTTTATTATCCGGCTCCTCTTATTCTCTGGTACCCTTTTCAACTGTCTCTGTAGAAAAGGCATGGAGTTCATTCGACATAGTGGGGTTCACTTGCACACATTGAGGACCACTTGTCAGCCTTCCTACCTCCACATGATTCTGAGCATGGTGAGAATGCAAGTTCATCACCAAACAGTTCCTTGCATCAACCCATAACACTGGTTAAAATGGTATCCTGGAATATAACTGGTTGGAATGCTTGCTGTCATGGGGGTAATTTAATTGAATCTTTATCTAATTTTGATTTATTGCCCTCCAAGAAACATGTCTTGCAACTAAAGACAATAAGGTATTGTTGGGGTATAAAACTTGGTTTGATCCAGCTTAGAATATTAAAGATAATGGAACAGCTATAGGAGATTTACTAACTGTAGCTAAAGAAGGTTTAGAATGGGAAAGAGAGTTAGTGACAAATATTAACACCTCAAAATGGTTTAGTAGTTAAACTTCATGCTTCAAGTTCAGCCCTAATTTTGGTTAATATTTATATTCCTCTAGAAAATTTTCAGTATTACTCTGCTGATATCTGCTCACTTCTGCAACTATTGATGGAGGGTTTACTATAAGATTCCCAAATGCTTTAATTGTTATGATGGGTGATTTTAATGCCCAAATTGGATTATCTGCCATAAAATTTGCAGAGCTATCAGAACTTCAGAATTAACTTTAAGAGATGTTCTGCTGGCTCTCTAATGATAAGAAAATAAACTAAGCTGGGCAAAAACTGCTGGGACTGTTGTTTACATTTGGATTGCAGATTCTTGGCCCTAATGACTACAGATTACTTTGTCCTTGTAATGCAGGTAGCATTATTGACTATATTTGTATGTCAAGACATACTGTAAAAGCCATATTTTTTCTGGCATCTCAGCAAACATCAGAGAAGACAATGATCATCAACCTACAGTATATCTACACAACTCTAGAATCTGACTTAAGAAAAGCAACATAGGTAGATGAGCAGATGACACAACATCTGAATATAGTGCAAGAAAATAAATTAAGATGTCTTGGGTGCATATCAGACTATTTGTTCCAAAGTTAAATGTTTATTATTATCTGAGGTTATAGCAAATGGTTCTTGGTCTGATGCTGAATGTTGCAGACTGAAGAAGCATTTGTGGAAACAAATGAAAAAATTCATAACTCATCAGACAACAGAGCTTATACATCCATGCCAACATTCCCTCTAATTTCCAGCGTCGTTGCGCAGAAGCCTCATCCTGTATGTGCACGCAGGGGTGGGACTTAAGCTGGAACTCGAACTAAATGAGCGAGAACACCAGCTGACGCTGTGCAGTTCTGATGGAGCTCTGTGCACATGTGTGCATGCAGCTTAGAGGGAAGATTGATCCATGCTCATTATTAGAAGGGAATACAAAAAATTAGTTACAGCTTTTAAAAAAAGCCAGTTATGCTGCTAAAAGTTGGGCAGATTTGGAATTGGAGGTGACAAGCAAGAACTCAGCAGAACTTTGATAGTTACTGAAAAATTAAGTGAATGTTAGCATAATTTTGAGACACTTGTATCTCCTCAGCTTGGGAAGGTTTTTATTCTGATTTATTTAGGGGGCAGATAAAAGCAGATAGTACATCATACATGGAAAAAATTATTGGGAACATAAATGATCTTCCTAAATAGCCTCCTAACACCATGCAAGAATGTGCACCTCTTATACAGGCATTAAAGAATAGCAAAGTCCCAGGAGAGTTTATTGTTTATTTGTATCGTATTATTTATATTTTTTGTTATTTTAAATAATACTTGGTGATATTTATATGCTGAAACCCACCCAGAGTGTCCTTGGCTAGATGGGCAGTATAAAAATGAAATAAATAATAATGACATTTAGTCCAGTCGTGTCCGACTCTAGGGCGCGGTGCTCATCCTTGTTTCGCCATAGAGCCAGACAGTTTCCGTGGTCACGTGGCCAGCGCGACTAGACACGGAACGCCGTTACCTTCCCACCGAGGTGGTACCTATTTATCTACTCGCATTTTTACATGCTTTTGAACTGCTAAGTTGGCAGGAGCTGGGACAAGCGACAGGAGCTCACTCCGTCGCGTGGATTCGATCTTATGACTGCTAGTCTTCTGACCTTGCAGCACAGAGGCTTCTGCGGTTTAACCCACAGCGCCACCACGTCCCTAATAATAATAAATAAATAATAATAAATATTAACAAAAGAGGATTTCATGCCATCTGAACTTTTTAAGAACACAGTAGATTGGTGGGCTGCCTTACTGGCAGATTTGTTTTCGTACATAAGTAATATTAGGTGCATTCGAAGCAGCTGGAAGCTCAGCATAGTTGTTCCATCATTTAAACAAGGAGACCTAAAGGCTCCTAGAAACTATAGGCCAATTAGTCTAATACACTACAGCCAAAATCAATGCAAAATTTTGGAAGTGTCAAGAGCCTCCCGAGTGCAGCGATTAGAGCTGAGTTTGGAATGGCTTCTGTGTCAGATCTTTGCCTTCTTAGGATATTTAATTATAGAAATAAATTAGCTCAAATGAGTGTTATCAGGTTTCCCAAGGTATGGTTTAAATGAACAGATGATTAAAACATCATAAAAGTCTGTTTCTTTATGTTTTTCAAAATTGCTTTCAAATTATGGTTTTAATGTTGAGACTGCAAGTGTGTTCAATTTCGATATGTGAAATGCTTTCAAACAAAGATATCAGAGCACAGCTGGATATAGCTGACTTGTCATCTGTAAGATCTATGAAATGGTTGGCATTTCCCAATGAAAAAAGATTTACGCTCAGCTTTTGCTTGTCATTGTTATGAGTGAATGGATATGATGCTGCAACAAGGAAGATTTCAGGGCATTCCAGTACAAGACAGACTTTTGCATATATAGGGCAGCCGAAGTGGAAGATCTTGTCCACAATTAACTATATTGCCAGCTATACTCCAGCAACAGAGAATACTATTTAGCCCCTTTCCTTCACAGCATGAGAGAGCAGGAGGTTGAGAACAAGCGGAACTTCTTTTCACAAGGGCCCAATCACTTTGTGACACAGAGGGTTGCCTTCTTTGCAGTTCAAGCAGCCGCTCTCAGGGAAAAAGAAGATTGTCTATTTAAATGACCCATGTAATGCTTTTATTCCTAGCAAAATATTAGAAGTTTATTTTACTATTATTAATTGACCAACTAAATTGTACACATAATTTTAATATTTTATAATTTTATCCCTTTGTGAGTTGTCTTTGTTATTAGTTTGTGTTTATTATATTTGTATTTGAAATTATCTGAAGACTTCTTCAATGAGGTACCTACCATGTGGCCATGTAATATTTATTTTAAAATAAGTGATAATTTCTGTATGTAAGGAACCATTGGTACTGTTGCTTATTGTTTGAACCTTAAAGCCATTTTCTTATTTTTGCTTCCAATACTATAAGAAATCGCCTGTATGAATTAGTTGAGTGGATGTTTCTACCACTGACTGTAGTAAAAACTGAGACTTGGTGATCTGTGATGAGTAAGATTTGTCAATCAAGTGACCTGACAAGGTAGCTTTTACAACTAGAGGAGGCATGTCTCCTTCACTGCCCCCTTTCCATGTGTCACAGATAGATTAATATACATCTGTGTCAGCAAAGGGGCTGGTTAGATTTTGTGGAGGCTAGTGAGACTTCTGGATATATTTCAAAAGTTGTAATTCTAGTTGGTAGCTACTGTTTTTAAGAAAAATGCTTGAAGTTGCTATTAACCCATTAGGTCAAAGAATCATCCATTGAGAAACTTCCATTCCAGTGCACTCCTTACAAATGAAAGAGTAATGCTACATTTATCCTAAGCACTATTTCTCTCTCTCTAATCTTAGCAACCTGTGTAGTTTTTATAACCTATGACTATATTGGCAACTAGGGGAGAGTGGGTTAAAATGCCAGATAAATTTCAGTCATATTTAGTTACTTTTTGTTTATTCTAAGAGTTGATTAGAGGGCCCAACTGTTGTAACTGAGGCCCTTCGTGATAAGTTCTGTTGTGCATTTATGCAGCATGTGCTCATGTTGCACTTGTTTAATAAGTTCAAGTGATGTAGATCTCATAATAAGAGCCCACAAACTGGAAATTAGGGGAATGCTGCAATGGGAAGGAAACACATTATATGCTCCTGTTGCATGGGCCAGCTTTTCCGCAGTTACATTTCATGCTATCAGGAACATGATCTGCAGGCACTCATATATCATGAAAGCAGTGTCCAAGTTGGTCCATAACCGTGTTCGAGGCAGAAGTGGGGAAAGTGTAGTTTTGCAGATATTGATAGATTTTGCTTACTGGGGCTAATAGGAACTGCAGTTCACCAACATCTGGAGCGTCACACATTCCCCACTCTTCTTCTCAAATCGGAGGTGTCTCTATTGACTCTTTTTCTCAAGTGTGCTATAAAATCCACTCAGAGGGGCCCCACAGAGAAGTATGGTAAGTGGCACAGGGTTGTTCTCAAGTAGTATCAGGACTGTACAGTGTTTCTCATGTTATGGCTTAAGAGTGGAAACACAGCTGTTTCTGAAAATGTAACGAGGAAGACAGAATATATTTCCTTTGTCAGAGGGACATATTTTAAGTTAGTCCTATATAATTTCAGTATTAATTTCTACCCATTTTTACCTAACCCTTTGCTATAGGTGAAGATGACTGAGACTCTGCTTAGGCAGAGCTGTCAGCTCCCCAGCAGAGTCTCTTCTCTGATATCAGTTCTGCAGAGCTAAGTGGGTGCGGCTCAATTTGTAAATCAGCGTTTTATTTACCTGAACTGCAGATGGAAGAAACACGATTGTCTTCCTCAACGCAACAGCTTCTTTTTTGTTGATGTTGTTTTTGCTAGAAATCCAATCAAATGAGTTGAGGATAAAGCTCAGTTCTGTATTTATGGCATCCTTGCATTTGAAAGCTCAGTACAGTTCCCTGGGAACTTTGCTTGAACTAGACAGGAAGTGTGCAAGAACACAGCTGTTCCATTGGGCAGCTGCCATTCATTACAGTAAGGCTTGTGTCCATACACTTTTACGCTGTTTGTTTTAGGTAGGTTTATGAAGCATTGTCAGAATCAGAAAATGTCTGAGCACCATCGATATCCTGAATTCTTAACTAGTGAGCTCTTTAAAATAACTGAAACTCTCAAGCAACCCACTTTTCTTTTCTCTCTCTCCCCCCCTCCCGCCTCCATATACGTATGGAATTTGCTGGAACTGTCAGAACAAAACCTGCGCATGAGAGTCCAGGGCAGCTTCCTTTTCCTGCTGAGGGCCTTTCTGTTCTTTTCTTTGAACTTCAGCGGATTTGGGCACTCTTTCTCTTCTGTGAATGGCCTAGAGAGTGGCTCAATAGTTCCTTCACTATTTAGAGTGGGTGTGAGAGTTTGTGGAGCCCAGGAAGGATAGGCTAGCAAGCAAGTACAAAGAACTGATCAAATAAGGTCAAGAGCCTTCCAGTGTAAACTGTAACTAGATACACATAGGAACATGCATACCCATAGGATCAGCCATTTCCAACCTGGTATTCTTCAGATGAATTAGACTACACAGCCCAGAATTCTCATAGTGTCTGGTAATTGCCACACTATTTTGGGGCAATGGGAATTTTAATCCAAAAAGTTTGTGGGATCTGGTGTACCGCACCCCCCTGTATGTATATGTGTGTGTGTGTCTGTATGTGTGTGTCCCCATGCGTGCACAAGTGCACATACACAAACAGAGGGTATTTGCGGTTGCTTACCTAGGGCCAGTCTGAAACATTTTTCTGTCAGGTGGAGCAGCACATAGCACTCCTCACTTACTCAAGCCAAGGTGCTTAGTAGTGAAAGCCTGCCAAATTCTTTTGGCATGTGAGGCAGACAATCCCACAAGCACCTCTTCCATCCCTTGTATGAAAAATACAATACTGTAATAACAAAATAAATAGCTAACGATTTGCTGCTTTTCATGACCGCCAGAGGCAGCCACCTTACTCTGCCTAATGGTGGGAAGGCTGAACTTGCTCGTAATTGTGCTTTAGGGAGAAAGAATGGGCTGGGACACTGTGCTTTCCTAATCCCTCCCCCTTGCCTTCTCAGTTGCGAATCCCCTGTGTTCCCCTTAACCATTGTTGCTGTGCCTGCACAAGTTAACTCCTTTCCCCCTATTATGTTCTTAAATTCCCCTTTGTCTCATCCTGCTGGATATGCCCACTGACATGACACAAAGAAGGATGCCCTTAAGCCAAATGAGCTTGTTTTCTGCCAGGGATCATTATGAAGCAGTGACTTGTGCACATTATATGTAAATCAGCACAGATTCTGCCTGTTCCAGTGTTTTGGGAAGACACTCTCACCTGTTTCTCAGACTGTTGTAAAGCATGACTTAGAATACTATCTGCTGTGGAATCATCATTTATTCATCTTGTTTAACCACTTGGCATATCCACTGGGCATGTAGACACGTTTGCTGATACAGTTTGGAAAGGGAAGCCATGATGACCAAAGTCACATTTCTGAAGCCTGAGCCTGTACCTGGGTGAATTGCAATGAAAGAAATGCTGCAGTAACTTCCACCAGCTTTGAGTCTAGCACATTGTCTAGGCCTCTGTTATAGCTGTGTGTTATGTGGCCATCCAATCATGTCTGACTTCTGCTGATTGCAGTAGGAGATTAGGAATGACATGAGGAATATGAAATGTTCAAGCATGGTTTAATATTGCTGTCAGCCCTCTCCACCCCCCCCCCGGGTGAGTTTTCATGTTTGAGTGGGGATTTGAACCCAGAACTGCTAACACTCTATCCACAACATCAGAGTTAACCACTTGTTATAGTTACTTTTGTCTTTTCTGCATTCCAACACACAGTTCTTTTGGGAGAAGCTGTGGCTCAGTATTACAGCACATGTTTTGTGTCCAGAAGGTCACAACTTCCAACTCCTGGCTTTGTAGGAAGAAAAAGGATTTTTCTTCCTGCATATCATGGTGGTGCTCCCTATTAGTGTAAAAGTTACTATGCTAGATAGACCAATAGTTAAAGTAAGGCATCAGCTTAAGTTCCTGGGACCCATCCATTTCTTACATGTATGCTGTTCTCATTTAAGGGATTCTGTATGATACTGAAATGGATAACAGCAATTTTCATAAAACATTCAAATGCATGAATGATCAGCAGTGAATATACTTATGCACAAAGCATTTGCACGTTAGACCAAACATTAAGAAAAACAGGTTTTAAAAAAATTGATTTCAATTTTTGTGAAAGAAAGTGCATGTCATTCTTACTCTCCCTCTCCCCAAAATTAGTACATTCATTTTAGCCTAAATAACTATGTTGATAATGCTTGAGCCTTCAGGCTGTGCTGGCCTTTAGCAGATGTCACAGATTCACCGTGCATCACTTCAGCAGCGATTACGCAGGAGAGCATTAACAGTGATGGGCGGTTTACCCTAAAAACACAGATGTAGTTCATCTGTCTACATCCCCCGTGTAGCCTGATGATTTTTTTTTAAGCCTATGCCAGCCAAGGCATTCATATCCAGTTTTTAACCTATAAATGAACATGGTTGTTGTGGGTTTTCCAGGCTGTTTGGCCATGTTCTTAAGGTTTTTCTTCCTAACGTTTCGCCAGTCTCTGTGGCCGGCATCTTCAGAGGACAGGAGTCAGAAGCCTTCGAGAATACATATAAATGAACAGTTGCTAATAAGAGAGTTATCTAAGGTGTAAAGCCCTTCATATGTTGAAAATTGCCATGTGAACATGAGACCTCCAAGACAAAATATTTACGAGACCTTGTTTTATTCCAGCTACTGGACTTTACAAGATCATGGTCTGGGGAAATTGCACTTAGGTATCATTTTAAGAATATATTTATTAGCTACATTAATTAGTTATTTTTATATTCCACCTGTCCTCTCTTGACCTTGGAGTGGCAGGCATGGCTTTCCTCCTCCCCACTTTGTCATTACAACAAAACTGTGAGATAGCTCAGGCTAGGATAGAGCGAGGGGTCCAAGGTAACCCAGTAAATTTCATGGTTTGGTGGGGTAAAGAACCTGGATCTCCCAAGTCCTAGTCCAGCACTTTCACCTCTGCACTACACAAGCTCTCTCCCTGGAAGATGGTTGCTCTTCAATAGGGTCACCCCATCCTCTCCTTTCTCTTCAGCTGGGAAGCAGAGTGCCATTTCCTCCATCACTGTTGCTGCCACCACATCCCATCATGACTATTATTGCCTTGCACTAATAGTCTGGGGGCACTTCCTCACGGTTCTTCATGCTGCTGCCAGAAAAGGGGAGAGATGGTGCACTGAAGCAACCTGTTCAAATTAGGGCAGACTGTTTCCATTAAAAAAAAAAAATGCTTGCCGCTGTAGAGTCCTCTCGGAGCCAAGGGAGATGGAAAGATGCCAAGAGAAGTCACAACGTGGGCCCAAGAGTACCCTTTAGGCCCGCTGTTTGAAAAAGAATGAAACAGGAGGCTTTAACTCATGCCGGTTGCTGCATCACACTGCCCCCTCTTCCATCTCTGGCAGAAGTGTGTAAGAAAGGCCACTGCCTCCAGTGGAGAGGGGGTTTTCATGCCTTTCTCTCCAGGGGTGTTTGGTATGGCAATGTTGGAAACCTGCTTACAGTGGCAGTTGCCTGAAGCAGAAGGAGCACTCCTGGCATGGCAGTAGCACAGATAGTGAACAACCACTCCTAGTGTTCTGCAGTCGGAGGCAAGTGCCTTAGTGTGGCTGATGCCATGACTGGCTTTTTATTTAACCTTTGTGAACACCACTGGGAGAAAAAGATCGAAGATGGTGACTGCCACTACATCTTGTATAAAAACCTTCCTCATTCTTTGTCTCTTGATTTATTTTATTTATTTTATTTTATTAGATTTATACCCCGCCCATCTAGACCAATGGTCTACTCTGGACGGCATTGGTTGTTGCTTATCACTCCTAGCAATCCTAGGAGGACTCCTAGCATGGAGGAGGATGGGAACTGTAGTTCAGCATCCTCTGGAGTTTTTTTTGCAGCCGGGGAAGGATGACATAGAAATTAATCCCATGCATTGTTAACACAAAATGCAACCCCATGCATGGTTATGCGAAAGGAAATTCCATAGTGTTTATTCCCAAATAGCATACATAGGATTTCAGACTTAGTTTTGTGTTGCATAAAGGAGTACTTCTTTTTATAAATAGTAACAACCAAACTTAGAATCTTTTTGGAAAATCCCCATTCTCCTGAGGAGTGGGGAAGGAATTGTAATCAGTTATAGGGAGTTCATTGTCTGACAAAACTTTTGAAAACCTCTCATGGCAAACGTAGATTATCGCTTGTGCACCTATCTCAACAGATAGTGGAAATTTAGCCTGCAATCAAATGTATGAAAATATTGTGTTGCTTCAGAGGACTTCCCACTCAGCTCCATAGGGCACTGGCAGTACTGGGGTCTCATTATATCCATTGGTTGGTAATTAAAATGCTGTTCCTTGGATTCAGTGTGGAAATCCATACTTAATCCACTCAAGTAGGGATATTTTATTAACTGATCTTTAGCTAGTATTTACAGAGGAGTTAAAGAGCTTTCAACTCTTAATTCCCCATTTATTCTCTTTTAATTGTATATGGACACATTTATAAAGTTGCTATTTAATGCCCTTCCATTTGGAGACAGTCCAAGATTTTGCAGTGTGTTTATGACTGAAGAAATAGGGCATTAGACAAGCTGGAAGACCACCGTAAATGGAAGCATATTTGAATTTTTTTAAATTAATTTTTTTGAGAAAACCTTGAAAAGATTGGCCTTTGGATATTTTCACTTTATAGCCCTTTTACCAACTCCATATAGCTGAATTATAAACCATTAGGGAGAACATATATAAACCATTTGTTTCATTTGATGAAACCTCTAAACTTCTCTTGTTCTTCAGTATAACATCTGCATCATCTGTCCACTTATGTTCAGATGGTAAATGCATAAGGTTTTAAAACAGGATTTACGTTTCTGCTCCGCAAACATGCATCATAATTAGAGATGGGTGGAGATAATGAGGGTCTGGTCCCATGGTGCCAGACGGTCCACTCAGCATCTGCCGCTTCTGTGGGCTTCGCGATCCTGTCCTATCACTCCGGAGCTCGCCATCAGCGAGCCACTCTTTGACCTGGCAGAGAGGCTTGTCGTCCCGCCTCCTGCCAGGAATGGCTAATCCATCACAAGCTCCAGAGTGATAGGAGGGGATCACAGAGCCCGCAGCAGCGGCAGATCAGTGAGTGGACCGTCCGGCACCATGGGGCTGGACCTTTGTTATCTCCACCTGTGCTAATCATAATACATTTATCTCCCCATCTCTGATCATAATACATTTCATTAAATAATTGCAGCTTTAGAAGAGGTAACCATGTTAGTCTGTGCAAACATCTCAGGCAAAATCCAAAGGGGAAAAAAAACAAGACAAAAACATGTGACACCTTAAGAACTAACTATTATATTTTAATGTGAGCTTTTGTGGACAAGTCCATTTCGTAAGACATATGGAGGGGGGAAATGAAATACTGGATAAAATACCAAATTCACAAGTAAAAAATTCTAAATATTCATTGGCTCTAAGAGTCTTGGGTGTGTGGTTACATCTCACATCCAGTAATTTATGGCCTGTGTTTGGTGTTAAGTTCTATTGTAAACATTCCTGCAGGAGACAGAAAGCAGATAACAGGCAAGAGCAAAAAAAAGATGAGGGGAAGAAGAGGTGAGAGGTTTTGGTGAAGACTGATAGGGATAAGGATGTCAGTTAAAAACTCAAGAAGGGGACGAGGGGGAGAAGAGGTATATACAGGATTTTGCCTGATATTCATTAAATAAATTTTCCCACAGCTTGTTCTGGCTTCAGGTCCCTTCTTGGTTGTCATGTTCAAAGTGTTGGCTTAGAACTAGAAAGCTTCAGCATCAAATCCTTACCCAGCCATGAAGCTCACTGGGAGGCTGTAGCACAGCAACCGTCTCTCAGCCTAGCCTGACTCATATAGTTGATACTTAAAATGATGTAGTTCTTTTGTTGGCGTTTTGTTGTTGTTTGCCCTTCGGCTACTCTCCACTCAGAAGTGCCTGTCGAATTCTTTAGATGGATTGAGCCATTCATTCTTTCATTCTAGGCTTTCTACCTCTGCTTGGATCTCACTGCAAGCTCCAGTTCACTGCCCACACACTTCCTGAGGCTCTTATCTAATGTTCTCTTCAAGTTTTTCTTATGTTTTATAACTTTAAAAACATCTTCTTTGTTCACCAGGCATACATTATACAGGCTGTGTCTATCACAGCATGATTTTATGAATTGATTGAATCTAGACCAAATTAGTTGACCATGCATCCCACTGATATCAGTGAGAACAAATAACTTAACTCCCACTAACAGCAATGGGAACTGAAGTCAACTAAGGCTTAGGTGGTGTAGTTGCTTGTGCAGATGCATACAGTTTGATCCTTCTGTGGAGGGGTGTGTAGCTCTTCTATTTCAAGCCATTTTACCTGACTACAGCGGCCTTCAGGTAGGACAGTGGGCCCATTCAGATGAGAAACTGGCTGTTGTTTTAATCCCCTCATCCCCAAACCTCTGGGTTTGCTTGCTTTCCCCTTCCCTTCCCCTTCCATTTCTTTCTTTCATTTTTTTAAAAGCTTGGTGCCGTTGCGCTAGAGCACCTGGGAGACCAAAGAAAAAAGAAAAGTGAGGAGTCAGTAGAGTGCAAGGAGGAAATTGCTAATCAGTACTTTTTGCCACTTGTTAAGGTAACTCTGTCGTAGCTGTGCCACCTGCACATCTGGACATCTACAGCATAACTATCTTAACAAGTTGCAAACATTGATTGCCAATTTCCTCCTCTCTCTTGACTGACCTTTGTGCAGTCAGCTAAAATGAATTCACTTGAGAAAACCTGATTTTCTGGGCCTGACTTCACAGTGGATCCATTAGTATTCTTCCCACTGTATAGTCACGTCCTAACTCATCTGGATCCAATTGTTTTTGTTTTGCATTATTAACATGGAACATTTAATGTTCACATACTTTATTTTTCTTGACGTGCTACTGCTTGAAATAGCTACAAATGTCTGATTTATTGACGGAGAACTATTTCATTTACAAAAGGAGAGATAAGTGTTTCCTTACTACTGACAGCTTATGCACAGTTTACATCTGGATACCATGTTCCAATCTGATTTTGTTCACTATTTCAAGATTTTAGGTCAAAATCTTCCAGCTCTACCAAAAACAGCCAATTGGCCAAGCTTCTTTACAATTTTTTGTATCCCTTTTCTGGTCCCATTCCTCTTCTGTTATCCTTCTTTATTAGAGATGTATGTGCGCGCACACATGTGTTATTTCATCTTTCTATTTATTTATTTATTTATTTATTTATTTATTTATTAGATTTTTATCCCGCCCTTCTAGACATACAGTGGTGCCTCGCTAGACGATTGCCTCGCAGGACGAGGAAATCGCTAGACGATGCCTTTTTGCAAGCGCTACTGCGCTTCGCAAAACGATGTTTCCCTATGGGGAATTTCGCTAGACGATGAGGTTTCCCCATAGGAGTGCGCCGACTAGTGGTCAAAAGCTGTCAGTGCAGCTGTCAGTGCATTCCTATGGGGACCCTCACTCGCTAGACGAGGTTTCCCTATGGGAAATTTCGCAAGACGACTGCGTTTTCCCTTGGAACGCATTGAAGCGATTTCAATGCATTCCAATGGGAAAACGTGCTTCGCTAGACGATGTTTTCGCTAGACAGCGATCCTCGCGGAACGGATTAACATCGTCTAGCGAGGCACCACTGTATGTCTACTCAGGGCGGCTCACAATAAAATTATTCATAAAAACAATTAAAACAACGATTTACATTGACAATATTAGTATTAATCAAGATGGAAAATATGAAACAAAAGATTAAGTAGAAAGTAAAAGTCAAGTATTGACAGGAGGGAAGGCCTGCCTAAAGAGCCAAGTCTTTAATTGGCTCTTAAAAACACCCAGCAAGGGTGCCAGGCAGATCTCTGACGGCAGGCTATTCCAAAGTCGAGGGGCCACTGCCGAGAAGGCCCGGTTTCTTGTTCTTTCTTTCCGGGCCTCTCTCGGCGTTAGGCCCCTCAGCCGTCTTTCCTGGCTATAGCGAGTGACTCGAGTAGATCTAGGTGGGAGAAGGCGTTCTGCTAGGTATCAAGGTCCTAAACCGTTTAGGGCTTTATATGTCATCATTAACATTTTGAAATCAATGCGAAAACGAATGGGCAGCCAATGCAAGGCAGCCAGAGTGGGAGAGATATGCTGGTGTTTTCTCGTTCCACTAAGTAGTCTGGCTGCCGCATTCTGCACCATCTGAAGCTTCCGCATCAACCTCAAAGGTAGCCCCACGTAGAGCGCATTACAGTGGTCTAATCTCGAGATTACAAGCGCATGGACCACAGTGGTGAGGGCCCCACCATCATCAAGATAGGGATGCAGCTGGGCAATCTGCCACAGATGGTAATAGGTGGAACGGACCACTGACACCACCTGGGTTTCCATGGTAAGCGCCAGGTCCAGATGTACTCCCAAGCTGCGAACCTCATTCTTCGCGGCGAGAGTCACCCCCCCCCAAAAGAGAGGGAGTTTCCCAAGCCGCCGATGGAGGGGCCACCGACCCTCAGGACCTCCGTCTTGTCCGGGTTCAGCCTCAACCCGTTCTCCTGCATCCATTGCAGTACAGCCTCCAGACAGCGCTGAAGGGACAGAACGGCATCCACTGAAGTAGGTGAAAACGAGATGTAGAGCTGCGTGTCATCAGCATACTGATGGCACGAGGCCCCACACCCCCTGATGACCCCACCCAGCGGCCTCATATAGATATTAAACAGCATTGGGGAGATGATCGAACCCTGCGGAACCCCACAATTGAGACTCCACGGGGCCGAAACGCTCTCCCCAAGCTGAACTCTCTGAGGGCGGTTCTCCAAGAAGGATCGGAGCTAGGCAAGCGCCAGGCCACCAATTCCCAACTCGGAGAGCCTCCCCAGGAGGATACCATGGTCGACGGTATCAAAGGCGGCTGAGATATCGAGGAGGACCAACAAGGACATTTTGCCCCTGTCAGCCTCCCTCAACAGGTCATCCAACAGTGCGACCAGTGCCGTTGCTGTACCATGGCGCAGCCTGAAGCCCGACTGGAATGGATCCAAGGCATTGGTTTCATCCAAAAGAGCCTGAAGCTGATCAGCCACCACCCTCTCCACCACTTTACTGAGGAAGGAAACATTGGCGACGGGCCTATAATTGCCAATATCGTCCGCCGCCAAATTTGGTTTCTTCCTAATGGGCCTAATGAATGTCTCCTTGAGGGCAAGAGGGACTTTGCCCTCCTGGAGAGACCCATTAATTATCGCTGTGGCCCATTCCGTTGTTATAGGCCTGGCTGCTTTGATTAGCCAGGCCGGGCAAGGGTCAAGAGAAGAAGTGGTGGCTTTCATGATACGCATGCATCTGCTGATGCAACCATTACTTGCAAACAGTGATAGATATTCCCGGGCAATGAAAAGCACAAAACCCTATCTTTTTTAGTGTGCCTATATTATTTTCCCTGTGCATTTTATTATTGACTGCCATCTTTCATCTACTCTATAATAAGGTATTGTATAAAAAAATTAATTCTTAAAATGTATAAACTGGAAGATGGTTAGTAACAAGGCTGTAGTACACTAATAGCCATTATTATGATGCTCACGTTTCATATCTAGAGTTGTCACATTAAGAATTATTGGGTGACAGTGTGATTTCAATGTGAGAAGAGACTGCAGGAAAGCAGATGGGAGGGGATTATCATGCTTTAGCCTCGCAAAGTGTTGTCACGATTGTCTTTGGAAAACGCATGATGTACGCCTGTGTTTTTATAATGAACAATCTGAACTACAATTTTTTCACAATGCTTTTTAACCAACAAGAAGTGACCTGATGAACTGACTCAATGTATTTGGGTACATGTGGTTTCCTGTTATGCTCTGTCTTGGCATTCTGGTAGGTGTGTTGTGTTTCACATGCCTCAGTGTGTCCCTAGTGGGTGTTACTAACTGTGTGAGAGTACAACTTCTCCCTGAACAGCTCCTTATTCACACTTCAGATTTGTCCAGTTGCTCTCCATCTCTGCTGTTTGAATATTACCGTCATTGCACCACTGCTAAATAGTGCTATTTCCTGCTTAATCTGAGCATACATGTACATTTGAAGTCTATTTTTATTTTTCAATATAAATCTACACTAGTTCAAGTTTGCTGTTTTTACGATATCTTCACTACAAGCCTACACTTATTCTTTCTCCTTGGCATTGATTGTGCATGGTGCTATGCTGACACGTTTGTAACATGGTGTGAAATCTGACCCAGGGCATGTGGCTCAGGATGCCAGTGCCGAGTACTGTCTTCATGAGATGTTCAATATATTTGATTCACTGTTTACTTTCTCTGACATTGTGGTGACATGGTGGCATGTTGGAAAAGCATTGTACCCTGAATGATCAAACACTCCTCACACATGTCTCAGTCAGTGGCAGTATAAAGGAAGTGAATATGTCATGTGGCACATGACACACTGTGGTAGGAAAGCTTTGGTGGCCATAAGTGTGGCTTTGCTTGCTGAGTCCTATAACATGTCCACATGAGTGTGGCAGACATAACAACAGCACAAAACTAGTCATAAGCCAGGGGTAGGTGGAGAATAAGACTGGTATGGAAAGGGCATGTGATAGGTTGTGATAGGAACCACAAGGGAACTAAATTAGCATATGGTGGGAAGTAGTATGATAACGACCAGCATCTGTTTTTGCTCTGTTGTTCAAATCTTGTTTCAACCACAAAGCTCACTGTGCCATGTCATTAGCTCTCAGGTCAGTTGAACCTAAGTGCAGTGTTGTTGTAAGGAAGAAATGAGGAGGAGGAAACTCTTACTTGCCACACTGAGTGACTGAGCATCAGAACTGAGAGAAGCAAAGATTTAAATATAATATATAGGTGTATATTTATTTATTTATTTATTACAGCTTCTTTCCTTTCACTTGAGGAATCTCTTAGATTTCACGGTTCTTTGAAAAACCTACATTTTTGTGCCAATTATTTTGTGATAGATGAAGTGTTGCATAAAGTCATAGTACAGATGGCTGTATACAATGGTGTTGTGACTCACAAAAAGGCATGCATAATTTATTCTGCATCATTTAGCAAGTGTTTCACGGCAAGAAATTAGCCTTAAAGTGCTGTAACTATTCCAACTTTAAACTATGTTTATATAAACAAGAATTTGAGCTTCTAATATGATCAACAACATTTAGGCAAGTTATAGTGTAAGATATTAATGCGGGTAAGTGGTACTAGAATAACATGGCCCTATCATATGTGTTGCTCTCTGAAGCATTCCCTTATAGAGATGTAAATTAGTTTGTAATGCAGACTAACTTTACTATTATATTTCTTTTTAGAATCAATTCACTTGTTTAAAAATATTTGTCAAATGTTGTTTTTGTCTTTCTTTTTCCCAAAAAGGGAAATCAGCATAGTCTTCTTCCCAGTGGTTTTGTTGGAGCCACATACTTGCATGGCTCTTTGATTCATTAAACTTCTGCTCGCCATTTTGGGGCTGGATATAGTTGCAGACTTCCTTGGCTTAAAACATCTAGCCAATTTCAGGGGCAAGGACCATGCTTTTCCCCCTCTCCCCATTGTCACTGTCTACCTGGAGGAAGAATTCTGGAGAAGTCAAAAGATTGCACTTGTTGTGAATTCACAGTTGATCTTAATAAAAGGAGATTTTGAATATGGAGATAAGCAAAAGATTAACCACCATCAATAAATGATAGGTTAGGTATTTTAAACCACAGCCTATAACTTGCTTTTCTTCTCTGTGTATCTTATTGTTACATTAAAAGCTTGGTGTCTTTCATCAGACCCAATCCTTCCATCTCTTCAATATTCAATATTCTAATATCCTGCTAAATTAATTATTATTAGAAATCATTAGCCTATATGACTACCCTATCTACAGTATGTTTCCTACTTCCAGTGTTTTCGTTTCTTCCACCACTGCCCGTTTCTAGCTTCACTCATTTCCCTTGTGTCTTAGATTGTTTCCCACCACCACCACACAAGACATTCACAATTTATTCCTTCTTTTCTTTCATAAAATAGAGAATTATGCTAGCAAATGCTGCTACCAAAGCAGAAATAGATCTGTATATCCGGATCTTATTGCTAGATCCTAAAAAATTCACCCAAGCCAGTAAATCCTCTAAATATCTCTTTGTTAGTATATTCATTAACATTCTTGACACATGTTCGGTTAAGAAACTGTAATCTGGCTTTTTACAGTGACACATGGGAATGGAGAGACCTTCTGAATGGTCTTTTTAAAAAAGCATAGAGCCTTTTCATAATTGGCTCATATAACAGTTCAGCTAGTAAAGAATTGACTCTCTCTCTTAGGACAATATGATGATTGACAGGGTTTCCCCCCCCCCCACTTCCTCTGTTAAGCATCCCACATGGAGTTTCATGCTTTCATGCTTTCAAAGCATGCTTTACAGTGTAAGATGGACCCCCAACCTCAAGAATCCACTAGGGATCAACCATGGCTTTTCAGTAGTATCTAAAGGGAATTCCTGTGTCTTATCTGGAAACATAACAGTAAACATTTCTATAGTAGTACCCTGAGATAATCATAGATGCCAGAGATGTGTTTCCTTAATGTTTTCAAATACCATAAACAAATTCACGGCCTTCAAATATTGTTAAAAATGTGGTTAAGTAGCTGCTGTAAAGACATGGGGGCCTGTCACTGAAAAGCAGAGGTTGGCCTTGAAAAACAGTATAAAATCTATAGTGGGATAATATATGTATTGAACCAACCAAAAAGGGCATATAATTGAATACAAGCTTTTGAGATCTCTACTCTCTTCATCAGGCATGGGAAAAACATAGAAGATGCTATGTACTGAGTCACACCTTCTATACATTGAGCCCAGTATTGTCAACACCGAATGGCAGCAGCTCTCCAGGGTTTAAATCAGGATTCTCCCCCCACACACACACACACACATACACACAAAATTTATATGTCCCTTTTGGTTTTCTAAGACTTCTCATTTCAGATGTCAAAACATCTTCTGAGCCATAGCCTTGTTTGTGGTACATTGCATTCTGCAGTCTCTCCATGTGATATATCCTGCCCCAGCAGACCTGCATGAAAAAAAAAGTTGAGGTAGATGAAGAAGAGTGAGATATACCAGCGGTCCCCAACCTTTTTTGAGCCTCTTAGGAAGACCGGACACCCCCCCCCCCGTGCTTGCTCTTGGGCACATGAGCTCTCTCTCTTGGGTGCATGTGCGAAGTGGTGGGGGAGTGCCCGCCAGCACCAGCGTGAGCGCTCCCACACCCCTTCGTGCATGCACAGGAGCGCCTGCACGCACGCACGCCCACCCCTTCATGCGGGCACTCGGGCACATGTGTGAAGGGGTAGGGGAGCGCTCATGCTGGCGCTGGCACACGCATGTGTGTGCAAAGCAGCTGTGGGGAGGGGAGTACATGCGGGGGGGAGGTCTGTCTTCGCGGCATGGTCCGGCTCAGGCCACGGACCGGCACCGGGCTGCGGATTGGGGGTTGATGACCTCTGAGATATACAGAGAGCAAGTGAGCACTGGACTGGAGGTGGAACTCTTTGGTTTCTAAAGTTGGCAAATCAAAGTATATCTACTAGTAACCAATGTGATTTTAATGCTTTCTAAACCCAACATAGTTGGGACGTGGTGGCACTGCGGGTTGAACCGCAAAGCCTCTGGGCTGCAAGGTCGAAAGATCAGCAGTTTGATTATGCGTGGTGGAGTGAGCTCCCGTCGCTTGTCCCAGCTCCTGCCAACTTAGCAGTTCGAAAGCATGTTAAAATGCGAGTAGATAAATAGGTACCACCTTGGTGGGAAGGTAACAGCGTTCCGTGTCTAGTCACGCTGGCCACGTCACCACGGAAACTGTCTACGGACAAACGCTGGCTGTACGGCTTGGAAATGGGGATGAGCACCGCCCCCTAGAGTCGGACACGACTGGACTAAATGTCAAGGGGAACCTTTACCTTTACCTTAAACCCAACATAAGTACATGGGTTTGCAATATTACAAATTTTCAAAATACCTGGGAATGCAAATACATGGGGGACTTGGCTATCTCTTTGAAGATCTCTTGGACTAAGAGGTGTGGGGAGGCAAAGCAATATGTTGATTTTGATCAGTCTTTCACATATGAATTGGTAGAGTATAACGCAAGTTGGGGGAAAAAACTTTATTACTTAATACCACATTCATAGAGCATCAGGCAATAATTAGCTCATAGTTTACCTCTCCTGAGCTCAAAGCTCATGGATTGCTTTTGCTGTGACACTAATTACACAAGTGTATATAGGCTCTCAAATGAAAACATATCCACCTGGAAGTCTTTGGACAAAAGTCCTCTTTAACTTTGTTTCAACATGTTTGTTCCACCTTTTGCTATATTTTTCTTAATATTTGGCTGCACACTCATACCCAGGTATGCAACCTTTGCTTTGCCTTGATTATAGAAACTGCAGTGCAGGTGGTCCCGTTAGCGTCTGTTTGTAATAATCTTCAACAAAATCAAGGTTGATCCTTCTTAAGAGTAAAACTCTACAAAACTAAAGTTTTAACATATCACTCTGTCTTTCTGTATCATTAATAATAACTTGTCATAATCCTTGATGATCCCCTTTTGTCATTTCATTTGGAAAGCGGTCCTACACCCCTGAACCATCAGAATCAACAAGTGGAAAATTCACTTGACAGCTTTTGTTTATCTCCATTCTTGAAGTAAAAGAAACAACCAGAAGTATCTATTTCTGCTGCGTTTTCTAGTGTATCTTACGCTGTCACATTTTGTAATATTTTTCTCTCTTTACTCAGAGTTCTAGAATGCCAAGGACTACCCATAGTGAACGGACAGTGTGATCCTTATGCAACAGTTACCTTAGCAGGACCATACAGGTTAGTAGTTTTTGCTGTCTGTTCACTTATTCTAATTAAAATTATTGGCCAGAATCCTTTTAGTTATGCCCATCAGCATAACTCAATCAATATAACTTTGAGTGGAGAATTGCCTGTCTTTTTCTCATCACACAACAGTTGCATAACTTGGTGTGTGACCAAAACAAAACAAAACAAAAAAACCCAGCACCTATTTTTTTTAGGTTCATAACTGAAAATTATACTGAATTACATCAGTTTAGATAATAGAATTCTGGTCATCAATCCCTCTTCCGATATTGTTGTAAGTGATGTGTGAAAGCATCTGCTCCTAAAAATATGTTAAAAAATAAAACAAGAACCTTATAAAGTATTGTAGGTTAATATCAAATTCCTACATGGGATGTTACTTTATATGGTGGCACCTGATCAATACTTCTTTTCATGGGGCAATTTTGATTTCTTATGATTGACAGTGCCAATATTCTGATAAGCTCCTTAAGATGAATTGAAGGATCTGTTTTCCTTTATATCTTCTGTTTACTTCTTCATCTCTCTCCACCACCCAAAACGAGCAACTAACGAGACCTATCAGTCTGAGGACTTGTTCAGAAGTTCACTGCTTCCATTCAGTGACACTGGAAATGGGTCTTGGATTCATGTACTTTTTTCTTGATCTCCTCATTAAAGTAGTGAAGAAACCAGGATATCCTGTGCTTTTTTTGGGGGGGGGGGTTGTTCGTTTAATATTTGATCTCCTTATTCCCTTGTTTTGGATATTGGTTGGTGGAACTGTTAGCCTTGAACTACCAACCAGTATCCAAAACAAGTGAATAAGGAGATCTACATGCACTGAGTGCACTTGTTAGGCAAGTTGAGATCTCTTGCCATCTTATGAGTGCTGGGTTAAAAGCTGTTTATTCACCAGCAATTTTGATGGATCCGTAGTGTTGATTCTTATTTTGTATGTAAGAATTCATGGCTTATCCATCAACATTTCTGCTGAACAAGCAGCCACCTTTGTTCTTCCTGATATTTTTGAGGCTTTATGAATATGTTTTACAGTTTTATGTTCATTGGCATGATTTCCTGTTTGATAAATGTTATTGTCTTGTTTTTGTGAATCACCATGTAGGCAGAAAGGGGAAAGCAGCATGTAAATTCTTGAATGAAATAAAGTGATTGCTTTTTTTTGCTGGGGACACCCTGAGACTGTGCAGCTTGCCCAAACTGGCTCTTCTCCTGGGAGGCACAGTGGGGAATCAGACCCCAGGCCACTGGCTCTGCAGACAAGTACTGTGACTCAGTGAGCTTTGACCATAACTTCCTTTTATAGACACAAGCTCAGGGTTTGCTTTCAAGCTTACCATGAAAGTCATTGAACCAGAACTTGGGAAAGTTAGTGTTTTGGCTGTACTGACCAAGAGCTTTTGGTCATCGCAGTCCCAAATCTGGCTCTTCAAGCTCCGGGTTGGGTGGAATTATAACACCCAAAATTAGCATATATTTAAAAATAAACGAAGGAGTGGGCTTCATTATCAAAAAGCATCTGGGTCATATTTGGGATAATGGTGCTCTGTTTTGTTCTCTTCTTCCTGCAGATCAGAAGCCAAAAAGACGAAAGTTAAGAAGAAGACAAACAATCCACAGTTCGATGAAGTGTTTTATTTTGAGGTTTGTATTTCAGAAGAATGAATGAGTGGTGAAGTATAATGCTGGTACAAATTTTTAGAGAGTATTTGCAATATAGAGCCTGAAGTATCCAGGAATTGCTAAGCAATGTTTGTTGCAGCAGAAATGTCTCACTTTTCCAGGTGAATGGAGAAGTGTCTTTCTACATAGCTTTCACCCAGTCCCAATTTGTCCCCATGACAATCTTTGAATTAGTCCTGAGAAGTGAGTGCTTTCCAGACTGTGGTTTTATAGCTGCTCCACCCTGTTTTTCTTGGGCGATAGTGGGAGGGTTGTTTTCGCAGGAAATGTAAAGAGCTTTCAAAGCAATAGCAGCAAGCCATTCAAAATGAAAGGTATTGGTTGCTTGCCAGGATGTGGAAACACAAAGCACTCTCTTTGCTTCTGTAGAAAGCGCTTCCATGCCATTGAAAAATGCCTAGAACTTTGTGTAATAAGGGGTTTATTAAAAAGAAGAAGAAGAAGACCGAAGGTGAAGCAAAGCCAAATATCTTTCAGAACCAAGCCATTTCTACACACGATGGATAACGATCTCAGTAAAAATAGATGCAAACTTTAAACGGAAGTTCAGCCAAACCCTGAACAAAGTCCATAAGACTCTGCTTCTTATTATTCTTTGTATTCTGAAAGAGCTAGTTTAAACAGCTTGTTCCTCATGATATCTGTGTAAATCATCATGTTGGCTGTATACACATCTGCCTTACTGAATCATATTACAGATCTTTTCATCCCTACCATAAGGTATTGTTTACCGCCATGAGCGGAGGTTACTTTGTACAAGTAATTCATGATTTACTGAAAAGCCCCCTGCAGTAATTCATTACTGTAACTATAACATTTTCCGAAAAAAAGAAATATTTGTTAGATTCTCATTACATTGCTATTACTTGGCAGGTTGGAGTTGTGGCGGCTTAAGATTCATAACAGAATGCCATAAAACTTGCAAAATTCTGTTCAAAATTCTTGGAAGGATTAGCAAAAAAGTAACGTGCACAAAGTAACCTAATACCCACCTATTATGTTACCTTTTGAAGTGTAATGTTGTTGTGCCTTTGTAAAAAGAGAAGGCAAGTTAGTAGTAGTGCTATTACTCATAGCATTGATTTCTAACCTCAGTCATTCATCAGTAATGGTTCTCCAAAATGTCAGACAAGGTGCTTTTCTGGGCCTCGGTTTCTGATATCCCTTTTTCTGGAAATGCTCAAGATTAGGCCAGGGGGTCTACTGAACTGCTGATTTGAAATAACTGAATAACTGAAAACAAGAGAGAAGGGACCAAAGAGTTTCCTCTGCTTTTGGTAGTGAAGGAATGATCAAACCACTGTGGAAATAGCTGAGATGTAATGAGGCTGTACAGGTGAGGAAAAAACCTCTACTCAATGTACACATTGTACCCAGATTGCACAAGTGTAAGGCCAAAATCTTAGCTGCTGCAAACAGCACCATTTGATTGGTTATAGTAGTATGAATGATGATGTTTGGCCTTTGCAGAGTTCTTTGAATACCTTAAAGGAGTGATGTGTACTTTATCTCAGCAATCTTGACACCCTCTGTGTAAAGTAGTTTGGTGTTATCACAATCTTGCAGAAAGAGGGATTTGTAGTTGAGTTGGAGAGGCTAACCCAAGGTCACCTGGTGATTTTTGCAGTGAGACTTCCACTGTGGGTTTGATACCTCATAGCTAATGCTTCATAATAAACTCTACATGGCACAAATGGTAGTGGACTAATGCTAATTTAAAATATAGAACTATCCAGCTCAATGGATTACTATCCTAAAAATAATTTTCTTCTCACAGAGCTTTCCCCCACAAATTTCAGTAGACTAATTATTTTCTTGTTTTCAAATAAAAGGCTCCTCCTATATTTCATCACTTCAGTCAGAATATAAAAAACAATGTGAACTTTAAATTTTACTACTAGATAATATAACCAGATACTTATTTCTCTGTGACTTTTTGCCAAGATTTGTTTCTGTCCAGATCCTAAAATGGAACCTGTGAATGTATATTTGACTAATATCCTAATTTTCTGTCTTTCTAATTTTCTATTAGTGATGTCCCCTTAGATGAAAGACCATAATTATGACAAGGCAGGTGGTACCTACCACGTCCTAATTTCATGATGGCCCAGAAGTGCCCTGGGTCCTGTTTTTTTGGGAGAAAGATAAGTTACAAATCATTTCAAATCCGATAAATGAGTAAAATACAGCAAGTCATTTGACATATCAAAATATCTATGTCTGGATGATGTCTTTGGACCAGAAAGGACCACAGGGGGTGGGGTCATAGAGATGAAAAATTAATGTTGTTGGATTTGATGGTCTCAGTGAAACTAGCCTTTTCACAGCTCCTGAGATTTAATGTGAGAAACTGACCAGCATGAGCATTTCACAGTTACAAGGCTTTCCAGGCATTTCAGAGAACAGCGGCCAGAATCCAATTTAATATTTATGCCAGCGTAAGTGCATAGAGTAGAGTAGCAAATTAGTTACCAGTGGAATTCCTAGTCATTCGCCAGTTGCATTACCCAGCACACAACTGGGAGCTCAGCTGGGGATTCATTAATAGTGGCTATTTGCTGCTCCAAGTCATGCTCCAAGTCAATATTTGGTTAAATTCTGGCCAATGTGTGTACCAAGTAATGTGTATTTTCTAAAACGTGAACAGCTAAAAATACACATGCCAGACTGAGTCGATGGGGAAAGTATGTCCATTTGCCTAAACATAGACAAATGAACACATTAGACAAAAATGTGTAAAAAAAGTTCCATGTTGGGCCAAGTCCCTCACAAAGTCTTGCAACCTGGTATGAAACAAGGACAACAAAGGAAAACACAAGAGAGATTAAAAGAAATGCAACAAAACTGAAACAGAGATTTTCACATCTCTAGAAGAAGGAGACCAAGGGTATATTGGTTGTGCCCCCTGCATGGGGCATTGACTCTTTCTGTGCCAGGACTGCACATCCACATGAGTAGAGCCTGCCTGAAGTCTTATCTCTTTGTGCAAAATCCATTCCAGCTAGTGTACTTCAGGCAGTTGATTGTTATATATTTTGTAGGAAGTAAGCCTGAGGCTTACATATATCCACTTTTATAGCCATAGGTTGGCCATAGACCAACGTCAGTGGTGTGAACAGGGAGGATGGGCAATCCACGTCATCAGCTACGCACAATGAACTGGGTAGGGCTGGGCTGAATACCAACCATAGAAGGAACAATTGCAGGGAAATTGCTTTGCCCTTTCCTGCCCCAAAAAAACATTTTAAAAAAAGTGTAAGAGGTTAATAAAGATCTAGTACCCATGTTTCCTCCCCCCCCCCAAAATCTCTTTTGTGTGGTGACTTTTAGACTACAGTCTTGAGATCCAAGACTATCCTTTTACTGATTTTTGTAAGCTGCTCATCCTTATTTAGATAGCTTGAGTTCAAGTCTCACCATAAATATCTAAATCATCTGGAGGGGCTTGATTTCCCAACATAGAGACATAAAGCCTTACTAGTAGACATGGGCGAGAAGGCAGGAACACAAGTCTCCCCACTCAGCTGCTTAGCGGTTAGCTGAGGGGAGAGGCAGGGAAGCGCCAGCGGGACTATGTCTGCGATTGGCACAATGTCGCAGCCACCAGGCATGTGTGCACCGAAGAACCCAGTAAGTGGACTAGGCTGGTTCTGGGGGTGGGGGTGGGTGAAGGACCACCAAGACACCTGGGCTGACGGGCTTCCTGTTCGTCTCCCCCAAGAGATGTATATGAAGCTCTTATGTCTACTTACTAATCCTTACAGGCAAGAACAAGGAATTGCAATATTCTTCTCCTTCCTCACCAAGATGGTGACGAATTTGCTAATGCTTTTGATATAGTTCTCACATCGAAAAGAATTATGTTCTGCACAAAATTGCCTATTTTTGTGCAACATTGTACAGCTGTGCAAATTATCTGAAATTGGGATGATTACTTTTTCAAGAGTTTGAAGCGCTAGATGGGTTATTTGCCTCTTTAGCCAGTTGTTCCATGCTTCCTGTGTGTGCACAACTGTATGTCTGTATCTGTGCACAGGCACACATGCTTTGCTTTTCCAAGGAAAAAGACAATAGCGACATTTTACACACATTGGCGATACTGTGGATAGCAGAAGTGTCTCATTCTCAGACTGGTGATAAGGAATCTCACAAGGATTAAAATTCTTCATCAAGGTATCTTGAGTCAAGACAGTCTAAATCAGTGTTTCCCTACCAGGGGGTTTCTTGGGGGGGGGGTGTTGTAGGTTCCCTCATACTTGTTGTAGCACCTATTAAGTAATTTCTTTCTTGACCTTTCAGAGCAGGATATAACAAGCCCTTTGGGGGAGAAAGAAGCCTCTACTTCCTGAGAATTCATGACTTTACCCCATTAAAAATGTCTTTTTATGCAAGTGGCAGGGGGTGTCACAGGTTGCAAATCCAAAAAGGTTGGGAGCCAGGTTGGGAGCCACTGGTCTAAATCAATGACAGATGAATTTCACATGCATACATTCCATCCCTATCCCCACTCCTTGTTTAAACTTCATGACAGGCAAACGTGTTATATGTTTTCCAGAAAAATAGATAGTAATGACATTTATAGTCCATCCATTGACAAGCCTAGTTGACTTTGTATGTTCCGTTCCCATATTAACCTTCCAAACACAATCCTGCCCATCAGATACATATAAATGAATGCCCCTCTTCTGCTCATCACATTTTCTTTTGTCCTTTCTTAAAGGCTTCGTATGCTACCAGTCTCCTCAATTTCTGCTTTGTGAATTGCTTTTTTTTTTAAAAAAATCAACAGTTCTATTAAATAGCATAAATTTAATATTGCAGTGAAATAACTCAGGCTGTATACAAAACAAGTAGCTATCAAAATTAACTAGATAGTGCAGACAAAAGGTTGCTTAGCCCAACCCTGCTGCTAGTGCTATTATTGCAGCACTAATAATGAGAACAGGACTAGCAGCCAGGATATTTGGGGATGAGGGGGACACTGAGGGGATGCATGATTTACCATTTTCTCCTTGCCCACCTCTCCTGGCCTTTCGCTCTTGCGGTTGCTACTGTCAGTGTGCCTCCTTAGCAGGAAAGAAGAGGGTGTCAGCTGTGAACCACCTAGCCAGGAAAGAAGACCTCATTTCTAAGATCTCTTAGCTATAATTAGGCCAGGTTACTCTGTCCCTTTGGAGTGTAGAAATACTAGCACTAGTCATTAAGTCTGGGTTAGCTTTTTGTTTGTTTTATGCCATTAACACAGGCAAAAATGGGAGAGGCAACTCACTCTGAAATGTTGTGCTGAGCTGTTCTTGCTCAGACCAAAAGCTCCCCTCACCTGTTAATAGTAGTTCTGTCTTGTCTCAATCATTTTGTTGTTATATACACTGTGTTTGCTGAATTGTTATCTTATTTAGATTTGTTGATAGTCTTTAGGAAGTGGGCTACAGAACTGTTTGTGGTACAGAAGAAACAGGGCCAGCTCAAGGCATTTTGCTGTCTGACATGAAGCAGCCAATGGCATGTGCACATAGAGCCAAATCCAGAGAACTTATTTTAGGCCATGAGGCAAAATAAACCAACCAACCAACAAACGGAACTCTAACAGTGAAAATACAATAACAAACTAAATAGCTAATGATTTACTGCTGTTCTGCATCACCCAGAATTTACTGCCTGGGGAAGCTACTTCACTACTTAATGACAGCAGGTCTGATAACAGTGAATGTCTTTGTAGCCATACTTGAATTGGTAAGATTACACCAAAATGTGGAAAGCTATAGCCAATTTTTAAGATCCAGTTGAATCAAATGTATCCTGACTCTGCTGTTGGTGCCTAACGTGAAAGTAGTTAAAACGAGATTAATTCTGTAAGCAGCAATATAGAGGTCTTCGAAAGTAGTGCAATATATACCAAGCTGCTGAAACAATTTGGCATATTGAATTATTGTTCCCTCTGACTCCAAGGTGCGTTTAAGTTAACTACATAATTAAGGAGTCTTTGTTTCTAGTGTTCCTAATTTCCTTTATTTTCTTGAAATTGCAACCAATGTCTTTTAAATGTCTGTTTGGCTTTGTATCTGAAAGTGGTGTGTCTGTGTGTGTGTTGGGCTGTCTCCTCTTTTTAAGTTGCTGTTAAATTGGCTTCCTATGGTGTCAAGATAGAGAGAGAAAAGAGTTAAACCTAATTTTCAGTGAGAAAAAGGCATTTCTGACCCATAGAAATGTTTTAAATTTACAGCAGGGAGGAGCCTTTGAATGAGTTCCCATCTCAGTTACAAGTATCGTTTATCCTGTGGCTACTGCTGGGTGTGGTGCCCTGATGGTAGTTTCTGTATTGGTGGCTCCTTAGAAGTGAAAACCTCAAAGCTTTCGTTGCCATTCAGTTATGAGAAAGATTTATAGATAAACTCATATTTAAAATAGCTTCCTCTTGTGTTTTAAATAAGCAGCTGCCTGTGAAGCTTTTGAAAAGCATTGTGAAGTGGACTTTGCTCGAAAGTTCAGAAGATGAGTAGGGAAGATTAACATCTTTACATTTATCAGAAATGAAGGGAGGCAATTAATGTTGGCAAAGACAGACAAATGAGGTGTCAAACAATATTGTGCAAAACATGTAGATTTTATGACAGAAATTTTGCCAGGATATCTACCAAATAAAGTAAATTTAGCAAAAAAGGAAGAACAGATAAATGCACGCTGCAGTCTTTGGACTTAATTGCTGAGAAGCTATGGATTGATTACAAACATTTCTGCAACATGAGGTTTAAAGTTTGTCAGGCATAGGGAGTCTGTGGTCGAAGGTGCAGTTTGCTCATCGCTCTACCCAGACACTATATTCTACTTTCTTGATAAGTTTTCCCACTCTCAAAGCTCTGTCCCACTGACAATAAGTCCTGTTGCAAGTGAGCTGCCTTGGGTCCTTTTTAAGGAGAAAGGTGGGATAAAAATATTTTAATACTTTTTTTTAATGTAATTTATAATCACATTACTAGCATGTGATTATAAATCACTGTTAGTGTTTCCGCCACCCATCAGCTGGTTTTGTGTGGGGTGTCCATTCTTCCCGACAGGAGGAGGTAATCATCCTCTCTCAGCTCTGGACTGGGTTGCTCACCTGGTAATTGAGGGGGCTTGTTGCCTTCCACAGACATTGTTGGATGAGCAGGAGGCTCTACTCAGCTGGGACAGGGGGAGCACTTCTTTCCTCCGTGCCCACCACCTGCCTCCACACCAAGGGAAATGATGGATGAGCGAGGATGGTACAGCAAGAGGAGGCAGATGGAAAGCAAGAGAATAGGCAGGGAAATGAGTGTGTGAATAAATGGATATCTACGATGGGGAGGAGGATGAGAGAGAAAAGGGGAGAGGGGTCAAGGGTCAAAGATGGGAGTGGAGCAGGGGGAATAGAAGGCAGGAAGGATTTGTAAGGCAGAAGGAAGAGGAGAAAAGGTTGGTTGAGGGATGGGGTGGGAGGGGAGGAAGATGGTGGAGGCTGAAAAAGAAGGGAAGGAAGGCTTGGCTTGGATGACTGGTGGCTGGGAATCAACTGTTTGGTGGAGCACTAGCTTTTTTGGCAAGTGGACCACAATGCTTTTCTTTTATATTTTTTATTCCTGCTATCTGGTATAGCACTGTATCAGATAGCAGGAATTTAAAAAAAAATAATGCAGATGGGGTGTTCATATATGTGGAATTGATTCCAATGAATAAATTCCACATGTGCCTTAAAATAAATGAACCTCTGGTGGAGGAGCAGAAAAATGCACTGCCACTCAAAATAAAATGATCCTCCGTTACATGACTCCACGTGTGCATGTATGTTGTGTGTTCACCAAAATTTAAATTGTTTTTTTTTAAACAGAGCCTGATTCAACAGCAGTTTTTATTGTCAGGGGAACTGAGGCCTTAGACATTTTCCCTTTGAAGTACTGCTAATAGATACGAAAAGGAAATGATGAACCTTTGAATTTAGGTTTACTCCGTTTTGAACAAATAATGTCAGTTATTTAAGCAGTGCAACCACAGTGACTTGTCATTGGAAACCATGTTCATTCCTCTTCCAGCTTGCTCTATACAGTACTTTCACACGTGGTATATACATTTTCCTGTTATGGGAGATGATAGTTTGTATTACTCATCCTGTACTTATATTGAACGTTAAGAGTTTACATCTTCCTTAACAAACATCCAACAGACCCAACGTTTATTTTAGATTAAATTTCTAGGCCTCTTCCCACAACTTATTGTTTTCCAAGAAACTCAGTGATGGTTTCCAGACAACACTTAATAATTGATACCTAGGACTATTTCTTTTAGAAACGGCTTTCCAGGAGACATCTTGTGGAATAAGGGATTAACTTTCTCACTAGGGCAGGCCCCAGCTGCAGTCTAGCACAACTCACCTTTTGTACACCCTAGGTTGTGTTTCTGTGATGCGCTTTGCATGCCAGCCAGTGTTTCTCAATGGGAAATAATTGTGTTTCCATTGCCATGCAGAAAGTGAGATTCTGGGAGCTGCCATCCCAAAAAACCCAACTACTCTCCCATTTTGTTTCTACAAAACACAAATGATATGAGCACTTTTATCATTTCATCCTAAAGCCCAAACTACCTGTACAACACCTTTATTTATAAAGGTGGGCTCAGAGACTAGAATGTACATTATGAACAGTTCATCTGTTTGTGAGAAGACTCCCACATACACCCTGCTTTCCCAATTTAAAAATTGACACCCCCCCCCCATCCTCCTTGGTTTTCATTGTCTGTTTCTAAGCCTTCAGTTGCTGAAGCCTTCCATACACACATTGAGCCATTCTTCCTGTTTTCCCCCACCCATCCGCCCACCCAACCTCTTCCATCTGCTGAAGGACAGAGCTGGTGTGTGCCACATGTTAGTTTCTGCATCCTCCGATTTTCAAAACTCCTGCACTAATTCCAGTTAACTGTTTCCTAGCCATCCAGTTCTTCCTGTTTCATATCTGAATATTGATTAGCCAGTTGTTAATTGGGATACTTCAAACAAGTGTTTATAATTGGCCTGGTCCCTGATGGGAACTGCATCACACTGGATCAAAGAACTATATTCCCTGAACAAAGGAGTCTCAGCTGACTAGAAGTACACTTGGTGACTGTTTCTGAGTCACATTCCTGTAAACCCCAGGCTATGTGTATATCTGAATCGCTATACCTCTTGAGAGAAACATAAGAAGTTGCTCGCAAAGAATACTGAAGTCCCATGACCTTGCCATGTGTTTAAGACACCAGCACTTGAGAAAAGCTAACTAATATAAAATGTTAAACTTTTATGTTTTTCTTTCTTGCGTGCTTTTGGTTTAATGTTTTCTTTGTTTTTTCCCTATTCTGCTCACTGCCACCGTTTTCCAGAATCCCAGTCTCAGAGACCTGAAAACATGTCTTTCTTGATTTTACACAGAGAAGAGTGGAATGAAGAATGGAACCCAGTTTTTGTGTAACTAAGGAAGATGCACATGGAGTTCTATCATTTCTGCTTTGGATTGTTGTAGATCTCCAACATTCCTTTCACTTAGTTCATAAATGAAATGGTTGGGTAGTGGCAATTATCTTACATGTTACAGAGTACTTGCAGAGTAATAGCTTCTCTCCTATTTGGGCGGGATAAAAATGTAAATAGATAAATAAAACAAACAAATGTTAAAATACTGTATGTGCAACCACTTTGTCAAAAATTGGCCAGTGGAGGAGAGTGATAGACGGATAGATATCCAGGTGTTGTGCTACTTGATCTTTGTTATTGCTTATTCTCTCCTTAGCTCAACTCTCCCCTCTTCTCTTGACCGAAATTGGTGTTCTTTTGTTGTCTCTTCTCCTGCAATGGAAGGCAAACAATAAGGACTTGTTCAAGATGTACTCCAGCAAAATTGCCTACATAGAAGCCAGTTCTAGGGCTTCTGTACGCAAGTCTAAGGTTACCCTGCCTTTATAATTTTCTCTGCAACAATAAAGGCTTGTTTTATTTTATACACGGCCATCTTGAGTGATTAGTCCTAATAAATAGCTATAAACTCACCTTACAAGCAGGCACATTCTGCTAAAATAATTGTTACCAAATTTCCAACAATATATATCAGAACTGGGCAACTTGGATGGATATGAGGGCTAATTTCAGACCCCTAGATCTTGCTGCAAACCATAAACATCCCACCCCACCCTGCCCCACCATATGCTGCTAAATGATGAAGAGCAAGGAAAAATGAGGAAAACCCACTTGCAGTGTCGGAAGAATTGTAAGGAGGTTTATTTGGGGGGGGGCACTTCTTGGAGGCTTTTGGGAGCACAACTCCCATTTTACGTATTTTACTCCTTATTTTAGTGAATGAATTCAGTCTGTATTGTTGCTGCACTCATAATGGTGATAGGGGCTCTAGGGACTGCAGGCATAGCCAGGAGGGCTGCAAATGTCTCATAATCCGTGCATTGCCCACCTCGATATATACTAACAACCACCTTTGTTCTCCAAGAGCCAGTCCATATCAAAACAGAACAACACATTGATGCTCAAGAGAGTGGGCAGGCCTGGGAGAATCTTAAGGTTTGTTTCGCTATGATAATCTTCAGGAAAAAGAAACCTTCAAGTAGGATGCCGCCACCACCCATAGTCCATTGTGAAAGGAACATGTCCAGTGCTCATGAAATGTTCATTGGCTGCTGGAGGGTGAAGAGAAACCAGTGGGGCGGGGGAATGGGTTGGAGCATCCTGGAAGACTGCCTGCAGCCAGCCAGT
Organism: Intellagama lesueurii; assembly: GCA_037013535.1. NCBI lineage: Eukaryota > Metazoa > Chordata > Lepidosauria > Squamata > Agamidae > Intellagama > Intellagama lesueurii. The sequence goes on from JBAJHW010000003.1 coordinate 99,949,095, forward strand.
CATGGATTGAAACATTCCGTATTGCAACACTTTATTTGCAGGTCCTGCTTGTTATTCTTCAGTAGTTAAAGTGTTTGTCTTGCTAGTTATTGTGTGTGTTCCCACAATAGCCTGTGATTGCCAACTATTGATCCAGCTGAGGAAACATAAGTACACTGCAGCCGTTTTAATGTTCCATGGTACTCTGCATAAATTAATGAGATAGATTTTACCTTTACAGCTTCTTTCATTCATTTTTAAAATGAAAAATATTTTCTGGATTTTTATTTTTATTTCCCCTGTAAGTTACCCTACATAATGCGACATGTGATTGATTTGGACTAGATTTTAAGTCCGGGTTAAAGGAGACATGGCACTGCAGCTCTTAGGAAGTGAATATTCAGGAATTCAGAATCCTGGTAAACACATGAGGGGAGTGCCCTAATTTTGTTCCTTCCCTCACTATTTCCATTGCCATTTGCATGCAGAGGAAAATTTTCTGAAGGGGTAAGACCATGGATGTTTGCCATATGATTTCATTTCCTTAAAATTGGGGGAATGAAAATGCATGGAGAGCTATGGATATGGATCTTTGCTTGTTTCATTCTCACAGGCAAGAAGAAGAAGAAAAATTTAAAAATCCATTCTGGCGGAGGTTCTGAATGTTTATATAAACTTTTTGCAATTTGGCCTTTTTTTGTCAAAAAATTGCAGTGGGGCATTTTTGTTACATAAAATAAATTGCAAATGCAGAATATGTGTTGTTGCTGATGATAAAAATGCTGGTGCTTGACTTTTCACATTCAAACAGGCGTAAATGAAGTCTCACAACAGTTGACCACTTTTCAATAGAGTGTATCGAGACACCTTTTCTTGTTGAGAATATCTGCTGTAGCTGGGACTGACCCTTGGACTATAAACAGCAATGAAAGGTGTAGGGTTACCATACTCCCATTCCTGGTGCATTTTCTGTACTGGGATTCTGAATATATTCCGAGTTAGTTCATTATAAAATGTCTTGTCATTCTGAGGTCTCTATGGAAATCTCTGTACCATACTTCTTTTCCTTAGTACTGGATTTTCAGGGGAACTTACAATACAGCAAGTTGGGTACTATAGAATTAAATGTGCCTCCTTCACTTTTTATATTGGAAAATAGGATCTATGTTTGGTTAAAAATGTATTTTCCAAAAACTTTGCAATATAATTGAAGTATAGTGGCATTACATATGTGAAACAAGTGCAGTTTGTAATCTTGTTGAGCTTCCTTATATATAGTGACTGTATAATAAGATTCCTCTTAACTAATAAGATCCTTGTATCTTTAAATTTCTCATCTGCACTAGGTTACTAGACCCAGCAGCTATAACAAGAAATCCCATTTTGAAATTGAAGACGTTGATGAAGTTGACAAGATGGAAATCAGGTGAATGTGCTTATAAAAACACACTTTCTTTCTCTCATCTCTCCCCCCCTCTATCCAGATAGTTCACATGCGTTTTAAAGAAAATAAGAAGTTTTATCCAGAATAACTATCTGTCAGATATACTTGAATGTGGATTCCTGCATTAAGCAGCGGGTTTGACTCAATGGCCTTATAGGACCCCTTCCAGCTCCATTATTCTGTGGTTCTGTTTTTCTAGCCATTGACATCCGCTGTGTCCTTGAAAGGTCACACATGTTCCCACGCCACATTTCTTGCCTAGCAAGGAAAGAAAAGGTATTTGCTGATAGGTAAAGGGTAAAGGTAGAATACTTTTATCTCCTGGTGACTAATTTTCTATGCTTCTATATTTTTTTCAACAAAGAAGATGTTGTATATGTAACACATGCTTGGGTATAATTTTTTAAACCATTGAAACCCAGAGAAGGGTTTAAGCCTGGCATCAGCATGTGGTATGATTGGGCAAAGTCCCAAAGAGCTCATCACAACTAGTGTCAAATCCTCCAGTGAATGAATGAAGGGTCCAGGGCTGAGCGGTGAAACACTGGGCTGTTGAGCTGGAACCAACTTAATTCCTTCCCAGTATATGTTGGATATGGGGCCCAAGGTAGTGTCACTATTTGTGTGAACAAAGATTACTATAGCTGTAGCCGCTTCACACACATGCTGCCCTGTTAGTGGCATAAGTGAGGACAGGACTCACAAGGTTAAAATGCTGAGACCTTTGTATTAGCAGGGATGATTATGCCATCTGTCATCTCCTGTAGGCTTCCCGTATGCTTAGTAGCAAATCTCATAGTAGGAGAGAGGAATAGACTTGCAAGCCACAACTGTACCTCAGCATTTTCCCAAAAGATGGCCTATGACTCTCCAGGTAAATGTGAAGTACAAGTGGAGGGGACAGGATTGCAGTTTGAGATTGATAAACTAATTGTCAAGGAATACCTTATTACTTTGAACAAGTCCAAATTTCCAGGGCTCAATGAACTGCATTTGTTTGTTTGTTTAAAATATTTTTACCCTTTCTCCTTAGAAGGACCCAAGGCAGCTAAAAGTATTGAAGGAACTGGCTAAAGAACTCTCAGAACCATTGTGTATTTGTTTCTTGAAATCATGGAGAATGGATGAAGTGCCAGGTGACTGGTGAAGGGCTAATGTTGACCCTTTCTTTAAAAAAGAGGAACCTAGGAACAGCAGTCAACCTGACATCAGTCCTAGGGAAAATTCTACAGCAGATTATAAAGTGGTCATTCTGCATGTACCTTGAAAACAATGCAGTAATAACCAGAAGTCAACATCGATTTGTCAAGAACAAATCCTGTCAGACTAATCTGATCTCATATTTTGATTGTGTAACCTCTCTGGTAGACAGTGGAAATGCTGTAGATATAACATACCTTGACTTTAGCAAAGCTTTTGACAAAGTGCCCCATGATATTCTGATTAGCAAGCTAAGTGTGGGCTAGATAGAACAGCTATCAGGTGGATACACAGTTGGTTACAGAATCATACTGACAGAGTGATTATCAATGGCTCCATCTCAAACTGAGAGGAGGTAACAAGTGGGTTACCACAACTTAGGCCATGGTCTTCAACATTTTTATTAATGACTTGGATGAGGAAGTGCAGGAAATGCTAATCAAATTTGTGGATGACACAAAATTAGGTGCAATAGGTAATACCTGGGAAGACAAAACAAAATTTGAAAAAGATCTTGATAGGTGCAAGCACTGGGCTAAAAACAAGAGAATGAAATTTAACAGGGATAAGTACAAAGTTCTACTCCTAGGGGGAATGGAATAGGGAAGTTTTTATTGTCCCAAAATGGCTGCTGCATGGCCACAGCTGATGACATCATCCAAGTGGTGTAGCATAGCTCAGCCAACAGGATTTCAGCCTTTATAACATAGTCATGTAAAGTCAACATATATCAAAGTCGCTTGGATTATAGTTTATCCAGTAATAATAGTTATGAAACAGAACAGTTTTTATTAGAACATGAGAACTGACATTAGATGCAAGTGCCACTTATGGAACACCTTTTGTAACATCCTTTCCTTGTTTTGAGTCCTCAGGTATGGTTAGATCACATTTCCATTATTCCCAGACAGCATAGCTGTTGGTAATAGCTTGTGGGAGATGCAGTCCAGGAACAAGGCTGCTTTGCTGAATTCTCTCTGCTCTGAAATAATTGTTCTTAAAATACTGATGCACATAACTATGTACATAGAATTCCAAAAGGAGCTGTACTATATAAACCTAGCCCATATTGATTTCAAAGGCAATAGATTTTAGCCAGTCCCTCTCATGTCTCCCACCCTGCTGCCAAGAGGAACAGCAGCCTGGGCAAGGGCAGTGACATCACTGTCTCTTGGATTACAGTTTATCCAGTTATGATAGGTATGAAACAGAACAGTTTTTATTAGAACATGGAAACTGATTTCAAATTAACACCCTGTGTAATTATCATGTAAAAGCCCCTATTCACTTTTCAGTGCTGTATCTCCAGACTTTCTTCCTCTTCTTCATTTCCTGTGTTTCCACTCTTACCTATAAAGTTCTACCAATATAGTCTAGGAAAATGATTATCAACATTATTAAATCAGTGGTATGTCTGTAACCATGTTCCTGGACTATACTTTTATGTTTAAACAAAATGTAAGGTTTTAGAATCAACATACAGATATGTCAGTGAGCATCTTTCTTAGAAACATATTTGGTGCCCATAGAAGAGTTGACATGTTTCCCTAAAATATGAAAATTGAGGACTAGAAATGCAAATTATTGGACTTGTTCCAGTAGCCAAATTCCTTTTCAGCAGCCTGGAAATGATGGATATACTCAGGCTTTTGTGGAAAGAAGGTGTAATGCCACAGGCAACAGACCCTCTGCGTACTGCAGGCTCTGGTCACTGGATATAAATGGGTTTGCTACAAATAGTTATGGACAAGCTCCAAGAATTGCTGGCTAGTCTTTGCTGAGTTTGGAAGCCATTTGAGAGAAAGAAAATCATATCCCAGGACCCCTGCAAAGCTAATCTTGTACATCAGGTCAATGTAAGAACTGATTGTTGAAATAGCTGCCATATTTTAACCTTGCCCTGTGAATCTGAATGTCAGGAGGAAGCTGAGAGAACCAACATCATACTGCTGCACTATGAATGTAGTTAAGAAGGTCTATATGTCACATTATAATGGGAGCATATTGTTTCTCCACCTTATTTTAACTGTTATCTCAAGCCTTTTTACCAGCTCTGGAGAAAAAAGCTGGACATTGGCGTGGGTATTTGCCAGGAGCAACCAACTCCTTGCTTCCACATAGATCCTTAGTCACAGCAATCCAATCTAATGTATTAATTGGTTCAGATTTCAGGGGAACATCTGATGCAACATTTGCAAATATAAACAGGTGAAGAACACTGTATTCATAACATAGCACTATTAATTTTCCAACCTACAGAAATTTTCTTTCAGTAAGCTGGACCATTTGGAACTTTGAAAGAAATAATGTTGTGCCTCAATGAATAAGAATGTTGTTGTGTTCTGTTTTAAGAGGGAGAGGAGAAGGAAGGATTAAAGAGGCAGAGAAATGGTTCCTCTTTCATCCTCTCTCTTTCTTTGATTGTTTTTACAGGATTGATCTTTGGAATGCAAGCAACTTGAAGTTTGGAGATGAGTTCCTTGGAGAACTGAGGCTACCTTTGAAATTTCTCCGGCAGTCCAGCTCATATGAAGCATGGTACTTAATTTTAATTTTAGTACCTTGTATCTACATTGTTTCTCTTTATAATTGTTTTATTTCTCCAGTTTGGGTTTTGTATTTGCAAATCTCCACTAGCTATCCGATTACAGTACTGAAATGTTTCCAGTTAAAACAAAACATTGTATCTATCTATCTAAAAATATTACACCTATCTTTCTAAAGACCCACAGCTTATCTCCTACTGTGAAACTGATACACAGTTTGAGATGTCCCGTGTGTTTTTCTCTCTTCTGTTAGGTATTTCCTGCAACCCAGAGATAATGGCAACAAGTCACTGAAACCTGATGATCTGGGTTCCTTGAGGCTAAATGTGGTTTACACAGAAGACCATGTTTTTCCTTCAGACTATTACAGCCCACTCAGAGACCTCTTACTAAAATCTTCAGATGTTGAGGTAATTTGTTTGTTAGGTAACTTTGTTCCTCCCTAACTCTTTTACCATAGTGATACGGTCAGGGTGTAGATCCTAGATCAGGGATGGGCAAACTTCAACAGATTGGAGGCCATTTTTCTGGCTGCAAGAATTGTACCAACTCCTCTAAAACAAAACTGGAAGTGGTTGGGAGATAACTTCTGTATGCTTTCACTGAAATATGTTCTGTTGTGGCGCTCCATATACACAATAGGGATGAAATAATCAGGAGCGCAAATTCCAACTCATTAAAGGTTTCCTTTTGTGATTTTGTGGTGCATGCAACTTTGTCACATTGCATACGTCACATGCATCCCAGAATAGCCAAAGGAAACCTTTGATTAGCATAAATTTGGTACAGATTATTATACCATTATGTCAATTTGCTACTTATTGTTATATTGTACATGCAGAGCTGTGTCACAGGATTTTAGCTTCTGTTTTTAAAAACTGAGTATTTGCTAAAATCATGTGCCAAAACAAGGGGAACCAACCCTTTGTTTTAGAGGAGAATTATCGCCCCAGATACATGTTTCTCCTGGAGTGAGTGGGTGAGTGAGTTTGTTTATTCCATTGCTTTCATTTGTAGATTTTCTTGGTTCTTGGGAAGCTTGTGTGAAGGACAAAAACAGGCAGGGGGCCCCACATGATTTGCAGTCATACTCCGCATCTATCAGTGTTTCTTTAGCTGGCCTAAAGCTTCTTTAAAATCTTGTCACTTTTCCTCACTGGACAGTACCACATGGCCTCTTGTAAACTTGTGTTTTGACATTCCTCCAGATTGACCTTTTGCTTCATCTTTCTCTTTGCTCTGCTTTTTTATCAAGACACTTCTCTTCCTTTGCCTCATTCAGTCCACTAATATTCACTGTTACTTTGGCTTCCTTGCCTCTGGGTTCCCAGATTCTACTTCCTAGGACCTCTTCCTATTCCTCAAGTTTGCCCTTCCTTGAGATTTGATTCTCAACCAAAGTGGCAACATAACCTTCCCACACAGAAGCACACAACTCACTTCCCTAAGCAAGGTAACATTCCATGATTCCACGTTAGTTCAGCTAATCAGTATCAGAGGTGCCACCACCACAATTAGGAAAAATCTGTCTTCTTATGTTACATCCTAAAATGGGTTAATAGGTAACCAAGGAAACTGACTTCAGTGTAAATACTCTAGCAAATTCTTGACCACCTAAACATTCTCTTTTCCACCTAAACACCTTACACAAACTGGAGGAAGTTTAGAGAAAGACAATGTGAAAACATGTTGGCTTGAAGGAGTATTCGTATTATGCCCTCTTATTAAAATACACAGCCAGTCCTCAGTAAATGCCTCATAGACATCCATGTAAGTGGGCAGTGCAATAAATTATTAGTGGTTTGGCATGAATTAATAAAAAGTGTGCTGACTTCATGAGGATATTCATATTTTTAAAGCTTTTTCTTCTTCTTCATGTTTAGCCTGTTTCAGCATCTGCAGCCCATATTCTGGGTGAAGTTTGCAGGGAGAAGCAGGAAGCAGCCATACCTCTGGTGCGACTCTTCCTTCACTATGGCAAAATTGTGCCTTTCATTAGTGCAATCGCAAATGCTGAAGTAAAGAGAACTCAGTAAGTATTGCAATTACTTCAAAGTATGTCGTACTGAATGGCAGGGTATGGCCTTGGGAGTTCCACTTAAAGAGGAGAAATAGGCTTCCCACCATCACCTTTATAAAGGTTTCATAGAAGGTATTTGCAGGACGAAACAAAGTTAAAGTGATATAGAATTGTACACAAGAGTTGCTGCAACATGGAAACAAGGCCAACATTAAAGAATCATGAACATTTTGACTATCATCTAAAGGTTCAGAATAAAATATCAATGTCTGCTTAAGGTTTAAAGACTAAGATCTATGTAGGTTGAGCTTCTGTTTCATACTTCTAGTAGTTACAGCCCTTAAGGTGTGCTTATTTGAATGCCAGACTTATCTCCAGTTGAATACATTAAGCCTCAGGAAGTCTTTTTAAAAGAGCTGTTCTTACTTTAAAGATCTATTTTCTTCACGTTTCTTTCAAACTTCATTATTTTATAGGTATGCGTGCATTCAAATACAGAACTACCAGGCTGCCTTGCTTTTGTGGAGGAAAAAATATGTATATATGCTTTCCTATAATTCGTTTCAGCCACTCAGGTGTTATGCAGCCTGCAGTGTGCCAATACTTAAGAAAAACTGGATCTTGTGCTTTAAAAATGAAAAGCTCTTTGGTGCAGAAATTTGAGGGCTTCCATGGTTTGTAAATTGAACTGACCTCACAAATTGACTTCTTCCCAGTAAAAGATGGGAGGGATAATGTAAGGCAGATAGAAATCTCAGCAGTATATGTTGTCCTTATGTGACCTGCATGCCCAAATCCTCAAATAGCCGAGACCTGTGGCAGTGCAGTAGATAAAGTGCCCTTGACTTGGTCCAGCTTTGCTATTAGACAGAGTGAAATAATAGCATCAGGTGGCAGAGTCTGGTGTGCACCCATGGCAAACCCCTATCTGATTATGCCTCCAGAGAACCCTAACCATTTCCTTCTCTTGGTGGACAAGAACTTTATGTGCCTTTGGGGTTGCACTGCCTCTCCTGCAACCCCCAAACTAGCCATGCTTCTTTAGGTGGGGTGTGGGATATTTTCTCTTTGCCATTAAGGAAGTAACACTAAACTGCCAATCCATCCAGGTTCTGCAAATAAAATGAGGTTTGGTCCTTTGCCTCGGAAAACGTCTTTGTCCAGACCTGGGTTTCAAGTCCTCCCTCCGCTGTGAAACTTGTTGATGGACCCTTCAGTATTGACATGATTATTGTGAGAATGAAATGGAATAGCCTTAGAGAAATGGCACAATGCAAATGTGATTGATAAATATGAGTCCCAACACCTGCATAGCTGGTTCCTCTGTTCACTGGTGGTGCAACTGTACGTGCCAGTGTTATACAGCTTAACACCTCTTGGGCGGTCCGGCTCTTTTCTATTGCTTCACCATCACATTTGTTCCTGCTACCATTAACTGTAAGATTCACAGCTTGGAAAAGTTTTTTGTTTTAAATTAGAATTATCAGAATCCCCAAACAAGTATGGTCACAAAAAGCAACTTTTCCATATGCTAGGAGTGTTGCATAAGCCATGGATGTTTCTACCTAAGAAAGGCCTCCTCCCTCAATTACTTTTATAGAAAGAGGATGTCAGTGCTTTACTTGAGCAGACTTTACAGCTAGACAACTACTCCATACTTTCTTACCACCTTATCCCTCATCCCCTGCTGGTCAAAATACACTGGGGCAGAACATCTGCAAACTTTCTAAGACTTATTTATGCATGCATTCTTAAGTCTCTGATACCTTTGAGGCATCTGACGGAAAGCTTTTTAAAATAATTTTGTTTAGGAGCCAACACTTGAGTTTCATAGGAACAACCTGTGCCTTGAAAAATGGTACATTGCTTTCATTGAGGTTAATGACTACCATTTGTCTCCGTTTGTCATGCAAAACTAAGAATTAGATGGCATCTTTTGATACCATCTTTTAATGGGCACCTCTTGAGTCTTAGTCAATTTTTGTACTGGATTGCTTCAGGTATTTATCTCATCAGATTTCTGGTATTAATGCTTTATTAAGAAACCCAAATGATAGAAAATTGTTTGCTTTCAGAGATCCAAACACGATTTTCAGAGGAAACTCATTAACTTCCAAGTGCATTGATGAAACAATGAAACTGGCAGGGATGCACTACCTTCAAGTTACGCTAAAGCCCATTATTGATGAGGTGAGATCAACTTCTAAACATTCACATCTCTGATATCTGAAGTCTTTTCGGAGCACTGTGTGTGATTTCTTGCTGTTTTGAGGATATTTAAGTACTCTTGTGTTCAAAGACGTTGTGCAAAGCCTCTGTAGTATTGGCTTCTTCAGTGAGTCAACTGTGTTACTTGGATGCCAATACATTCATATAAAATTCTGTGTTCTGAAGAGGCCACAGGTGCAAGTCTTGTGTTACAGAAACAAGCATTTTGAACATGGAAGAGCATGCCCTGTGCATACAAAAGAAATGGCCCGTTTAAAAATGCGATTATTTTTAGACGGGTGCGCATCTTCTTGATTGACAGTGTGGTGGAATTTATTTATCTCTTCAGTACAGTTAGTCTGTCCCCTTTCACAGTGTCACAAATAAGCAGACCACAGGTTTCCTTTAACTGATTCAGCACTTTCTTAACTCATATGTTAATGTCAGTGCAGAGTGTACTAATGATCTTTCTTCAAAACAGTTTTATTTATTTATTTATTTAACTTATATGCCGCCCACACTACCCAAAGGTCTCTGGGCGGCTTCCAACAATTTAAATACAATAAAAAGATAAAACAATTAAAATACAATTAAAAATACAGTACTCTAAAAATTGCCATCAGGACCCACAGTTTATATTTTTTCAGTTAAAAACCTTCTGGAACAGGAAGGTTTTGACCTGGCACCGAAACATCATCAGCGTCAGCGCCAGACGAATCTCCCTCAGGATGGCGTTCCATAGTCTGGGGGCAGCTGCCGAAAAGGCCCTTTGTCTACAAGCCATCCCTCTTACCTCCTTGAGGGATGGCTCTTTCAGGAGGGCCCCCTAGCTAGATATTAATTGCCGGGTAGGTTCATATGGAAGGAGGCGGTCCTTCAGGTATCCAGGGCCCAAGCCGTTTAGGGCTTTATACGTCAAAACAAGCACTTTGAATTGGGCCCGGGCAGCGACTGGTAGCCAATGTAATTTGAACAGAACTGGCCTGATGTGTTCCCTAGCGGCCCCACCACTCACCAGCCGCGCAGCTCGATTCTGGACCAGTTGCAGTCGCCGGACCGTCTTCAAAGGCAGCCCCACGTACAGCACATTGCAGTAATCTATACGGGATGTTGCCAGTGCATGCGTAACTGTCATGAGACTCCGCTCATCCAGGTAGGGCCGTAGCTGGTATTATTTTTGCAGCTGAAGGAAGGCACCCCTGGCCACCGAGTCCACCTGGGCTTCCAGTGTTAGACTGGGGTCCAGGAGCACCCCCAAGCTGCGGACCCTGTCCCTTAGGGGGAGTGTAACCCCATTCAGGTCAGGGAAATGGCCCTCCAGCCTGTCCGGAGAAGCACCCACTAACAGCACTTCCGTCTTGTCTGGATTGAGTTTCAATTTATTAATCTTCATCCAGTCCATTATCAGGTCCAGACATGAGTTCAGCACAGAAACCTTACACTACTGTTCTGTTCTTTGTATTTTCTTAAACAAAAGTGGAGACAGAAAAATATTTCCTTAAATGTTCACTTGGTAGAAAATGAGGTTAACATCTTTTTAACACAGAGGAGATCTTTACATTTTCCACTAAGGCCCAGACAGTGCACGTATAATCCTGGCTGTCTGCAAATGGAAGCCAACCCTGTCTCTTTCTAGCTCAAATTCCACTGTCATTTCATTTATCTGCCTAACCATGATTGATTATTACATCTATAAGGTTGCCAGCTATGATTAATGACAAAGCTCCTATCTTAACAAGCATTTCAAACCAATGTTATAAGTGAATTTGTAAACTCTTTATAGGAAACCATGGTTAGAGTCAGTACTCTTCAAAGTCATGGTTAAAACCAATAAGGGAGAGAAGAGAAGTTACTTTTCTGGAGGCTTGTTCTTGATTTGAAAATAACTAGCTTTGTTATAGGGAGCCATTATTATGTCTTCAGTGAAATAGAGAGAAATTCACCATATCTTACCAACAGAAATCTCAACCAGTTAAATTAGAATCAGTCATTTGTATATGAAACTGCAATAGGGCAACCAGAAGATAACCCTGTATGCTATTTAGAGGCTTTACTCTCAGCCCACACTTTGGCAAGCAGACCAAGTGCCTTACTTACCCACTTATATGAAACTGAAGCTGCCAACAGCCCCCATCTTTCTTCTAATGTAATAGGCTGTTGTAAGAAATACATTCCCTTCCTTGTAACCAGGAAACTCAGTAAAACAAAAAATAGAAGCAAGCAAACAAAAACCCAAAGCCATAAAGGCATACTTCCCCGTTTCTTGAATCAGAGGTTTCTGATACGCATGCAGAGCAGAAAAAAGCGCTAAGCAGGGTGGATTCTATCTAAGAAATTAAGCTTTATTACACGTTAGGGGAAAAGTATAGTAGGTTAAAGGAAAAAGATAATGCAAAGTTAAAATCTTATCACAGAATTCCTTTCCTGACCATAGCTTAATTAAACAAAATATAGTAAGCATCTTGAGTAGGTCATTAGCATTAAACCAGTGTCCCTTGTGCATTTAACTACATAGACCCTAAGTTACTCACAACTATGCAGCCTTATGGGATCATGGTCCACCAGTGTTCAGAGGACAGAGCTGTCAGCATGATCCTCTATGCTTTCTAGATGAAGAAAAAGGGAGATGAACTTTATTTGACTTCTAACCCAATAATTGCTGAATAAGCCTCACTAGCTAATACGCATGTGTTGTCAGGAAAACCTGGCATCTCCACCTACCTGTTTTGTGATTTTAACTCTTTGCATGATGGCAGCTGGTAACATTAAAAAAATCTTTATGTTTATGTTGCTGATCTTCACAATTATTTATTTTTCTTTTAGATCTGCCAATGCCATAAACCCTGTGAAATTGATCCAGTGAAGTTAAAAGATGCTGAAAATTTAGAAAATAATAGGGTAAATAATTCATTTTGTAGTTGAAAATCAGGTTTCAATTTATTGCAAGAACTATTGTTTGACATTTATTTAATGCTAACTGTGTACTAAAGTTATGTGCTTTTTTTTTTTTCCATCTGGGCCAAGTATCAGCGGATACATTTGCTACTCTTATGCGTAACACTTGACTGTATGCTACCTAACCTATACCAGCTTCCAGCTACTTCTACTCAGATGTTGTAAATCAGGACACTTTGCCAAGTAGCTGCAATTGGGGTTGTCCTGTGAGTTGCTAAATTCCTGTACAAAGGAAAATAATATGTAGATTATGATATTAGACATGTGTTTGCATGTGGGAACTCTTCCACCGAGGAAGTAGAATATGTATTCTCGAAGGCCTTCATGGCCGGGATCCGATGGTTGTTACCAAAGGACTCCTCGGTAACATACCTCAGACTAGTTTCAGAAACAGCTTGCCATGCAGCACAGAGACAGTGAGGAAGAGAGGGCTGTTCAGACAAATACAGGTCAAAAACTGCTTCAGGTGCCCACCTTGTTCTTTGGATCCTGCTGTATATTCAGTGAAGAAATTAAAAACAGGTGTGTGGAAATGCAATCAAAGTTGCAGTGAAACAAGGCATGTTATCTCATAAATGTGGTCACATATGTGTTTTTAGACCGTGTCTCCCAGAATTCCCTGGGCAGCACTGCCCAGAATTGGACTGCAAGTCCCAGAATTCTTCAAAAATTCCCATGCAGAATTGTGGTAGTTCAAAAACACAAATGTGCAGCCCTCTGGGAAGGACCTGAAGAGGGATCGGTGACTGAGTGGGCAGACACAGCAAGAGGCCAGAAGGTGACATCTTGGGAGCTCTGGCCAGGCATGGAGAGGGGTGGCCAGGGCCAAAGTGCTGTGGGTGGAGCAGGCCAGGTGCCAGGGATTGGGTGCTGTTCCTCCTGCCCAGCTCCTCAGCCAAAGTGTGGGCTAACTGAAGAGCAAGAATGGATGGAAGGGTAGACTTCTGCTGGGGGGCGGGTGGGGATCAGCTGCTGCCCGTCATGGCATGTCTGGAAGTCGGTTCTTGAGAGGGGAAGAGAGGCCAAACTGGCTGCTGAAGGGAGCAAGGCAGAGCTGCAATTGTGGGAGACGAACTAGAAAGGAGGACAGTTCAGGTTGTGGAGGAGAGCGGCTTCTAGGTGGGGGAAGAAAAGCCTGGTCCCATCGGGCTGGTTTTATAGTGGGGGATCTGGATGAGAGCTCTGGTAGTGGTGTGCAAAGTTGCAGTTTTGAACTGCAAGTCCCAGAATTCTGCCTGAGGAATTCTTGGAGAATTCTAGGAATTCTAATCCAGTTCTGGGAAATGCTGCCTAAGAAATTCTGGGAGCTGCCGCCCAAAAACACTAATTTTCACACATCTACTATCTTGCCATCAACTTTTCAATTAAAATCAAGAGTCATTCAAATTTTTAAGATACTTTATGGAAGTTCAGTGTTTTCCAAACCTGGAATTATTTCTGCTTGATATTGTTGTATGTATCTCATTGTTTCTTATCTCCTAGGAGAACCTTAGGCAGTACGTTGACCGGATATTCACAGTCATTACAAAATCTGGGGTCAGCTGCCCTACAGTGATGTGTGATATATTTTTCTCATTGAGGGAATCAGCAGCCATACGTTTTCAAGGTAGGTTACTGTGTAGATTTTTGAACGAGCCTTCAAGGACACCCTCCCCTGCAGGTAGCCACGTAACCCATGTTTCTGCTTTTGCTGTTGAGGATTGTCGTCACCATTTAGTTTCTTTTCCTTAGTCTATTTATTTGTTTGTAATTTTATCAGTTTGTTTGTTTGTTTACTTTTTTCCATTATGTGTAGATTTTTACAGTTTGAGGGTGGGATGGAACAGGAATAGTTCATGTTGTGTTGTAAGACCACTCAAAGTAGTGGATTTCCACTAAGTAGGGAGGTGTAAAAATGCTGCAGACAGACCGGCAGACAGACAGACAGACAGAATCTGAAATGTTCAGATTCCCAAAAGCAATTTTAATGTAGCTTTAGGAATCATTAATATGTACACATAATGGCTGAAATCCAGTAGCAGACCTTATGTCACCTGAAGCTGATGTCAGTCGCCTTAACCAGCATAAGTTCTGCTACTGCATCTCAGCCAATTAATCGTAGTTGTAACTAAGTAATTCACTAACTGTTCCAGGTATATGTATGTATGTTTTTGTTTATTCCCTGTATGAATGGCCCCCAGAGACACTTGCCAAGGTTTGAGACCCTTTGTTCTTATTTTGTTTGAAACCTTAAAAGTCAGATATTGGCAGGGCAATTACATCAAGGGCAAAACTGACTAATATCCAGTCAGTACCATTTCAACATATGTGTTACATGTGTTGTTTGCTTAAAGACTCTCTATTCCACTGTTCAACCACAGAATGCTTCTAGATCAGTGGAGACAAAGACAGTCTTTCTCAGTTCACAGCTTGAAAGACTGGGGTAGGAACGAGGAAGAAACCAAACTTGGGCACTAGTTTTAGGTAGATTAATGGAATGGCTGCTACTAGATAATAGTTGAGGGAGCCAAAGATAGCTAGCTGGTTTCAGAACCCATTCCTTTTTCTTCTTCTATTATTTTTTAGATTGTAAGGCTGAGAACAGAGACTGTCTTTGTTTTTATGTTGCCTGTCTCATTTCCAGGGGCCAGAAAGTGGCATAATGCTCAGTGCATCTTGGGCGCAGTGGCCATGCTGGCTGGGGGGGGGGGGGGATTCTAAGGGTTACAATCCGGAAAAGAAAGAAAAAACCTTTCAAAGCTCTTTGCACGGGAATGCCATTATGAAACCCTGGATTCTCACCCTTCTTTTTGTGATGGTCTTAACTTTTTCCTAAATTATAGTTGGTGGTTTGTATTCTGTTTTTAAATTACAGATGACCCAGATGTTAGATATACAGCAGTAAGCAGCTTTATTTTCCTGAGATTTTTTGCACCTGCAATTCTGTCTCCAAACCTCTTCCATCTTACACCACACCATCCTGTAAGTGTTGCATCTTCCAGTTGAAAATCTGTTAGAATTTGGGCACACACAGAGCCTTCTGTTTAAGCCACACCACTCCTGCGTTCCTGCTACCATTGCCTTTTTCTCTCTGAAACAGGAAGTCATAATTTACATTAGTTCTATACAGTTGAGAAGCACTCAGCTGATGGATGCTGTCTGACTCGTGTTCTTAGATGTTAGACTATTTTTGCTCAAGACACTGATGGGTTTCATTGAACCTCTCACGCTGTTTGATGCCATGGACAGAAATTCTTAACCTGAGAAAGAATGAAGAAACCTCATCAGTGTTAAGTACTACATTTGCACTGTAGATAGATTTTAGGAAAATGTTCTCAGGCTGCAGTCTTATACACACTTACCAGGGAGGTTGCCCCATTGATTTCAGTAGGATTTATTTCTGACCAGACATAAATGGGGGACTGCATGTTAATTGCATATATGCAGGAGCTATCTCAGCACTGTGGACCAAGGAATGGAACAGAGGGCATTCGAAATTGAGGGCTAAGTGATTGATGGGGAACCCAAAAGAAGCTGATCTGTGGGAGCAGTGAGCTTGTTTTTGTATGTGTGTTTGTAAAGCAATGTAATTACGCTTCATTTCATTACAGTTGAAAAATTAAATGTTTAGCTCTAGTACAGAATCAGGCTTCCAGGCACACTCTTGGGATGTCTCTGCCCCTCTTCGTCCCATATGTTATGACACACTTGTTCTAAAATCCCCACAAGATTCAAATAGAGATTGCCATGTGCAGGAAGTTGCTACTTTAGCCAAAGAATGTTAAAAGCCATATTAGGTGTATCAAATTAAGTCTCACCATTGTTCTCTTTATTTACTTTTAATCCTAATAAGAATATTATATTTCCAAATGAGCTACTGGTAGTTTTCTCAAAGCTGAAGGTATTTTCAGTCACCATGTTTATAAAAGAATAAGAGAATGCAAATATATGGATAAATATTATAATTTAGAGATGTCGGAACTCACAGAGAAAATAAGATAGGAACCGAAGCATTGAAGTCATGTGGCAGCTGCAAGGAAATTCTGTATCTTTAAACTTTTTTCAAGGCAGCATCTCCCCATAAAGGTTGAGAATTTTATTAGCGAAACTAGAAAATGTATTTGTAATGGTTTCCGTAACCAGTAGTGCAAACTATATATAACACATGATGTCTGTGAATGGTACAGACTGTTATATTTTGAAAATGGTGTAGAATGATCTCCTATCTAATAAAATACCAAATTCCCCACCTCTCCTTTTTTTTAAATAATAATACTACATTTGCAAATGTAGTGTGATATTGCTGCTATACCAGCTTTTGCTTTTACATAAAATCAAAGACATCTTGGTAGGTTAGAACTCTCAGTTGTGCCAAGACATGCTGACCACGCATTTCATATGGTAGGCAAAAAAAAACCCTGCCTAATGTTGCTCACAGGTAAATCCCAGGTGCTTGTTTCTCAGAGCTGCCAAACAGCCCCTAAAACAAATTGTTTATTGCTATGTGTTCCTTCCTGTAACAGATTAAAAATAGATGGCATTTTTATTGTATTTTAAATATAAAGGCTAGTACAATCAGCCCAGTAATAGCATTACCATATTCTTTTCCCCAGAAAGTGCAGTTGAAATAATTACAAGATTTGGGAAGAGAGGAGTAGTTTCTAGAAAGAATATGCAGAGAGTTGATCTTTATCCAAATAGTCAGTGTGCATTAGAGAATTAAGCAAGGTAGCTCGGGAATCATTCCATTGGAACAGGCTGTGCTTGATAGTCGTCAGATAGACTTCTAACTTTAGTTCTCTTATATTTTAGGTATAGAGCGCAGGAGTGATTTATGTTATGTGTAAAATAGAAAGTAGCATGGAAGTACAGTACAGTGTTTGTGGTTTCCTGCACACTAACCATAATACAATGGTTTTTCTCCCTTTTTAGGATCCTCAAACCTCAAGAACTTTGACACTGATATCCAAGACTATACAAACATTAGGCAGCTTGTCAAAGTCTAAATCTGTAAGGATTTAATATTCTTTTCCCCTTTTCTTTTCTGGGTCACTTTGGCATTTCATCCATTTAATGTGTGTTCATTTGATTATGAAATTAGAAACTTGGGGGCATAATCCTTTCATATATAATTACAGCACTCATAAGCAAAAAAGGTCTTCATAAGAGAAGGATTGGGGTTGGATAACATCCCCTTCCCCCAGTCTTGTGAGGCTGCAATTTATATTAAGCATAGCCAATGGTGAGGGATGGTAGGAGTTCCAGGGTGTCAATAGCTGTAGAGCAACATCTTCCCCATCCCCAGCCATGGGAATCATAGAAACCTGCATTCTCTCCTGTACTGTCAGCAATGCAGGCTTAGCTTATAAAGGAATCCTGAGCTTACATGTATGTTCCATATCCCCATCCAGGCCTCTTTTATTTTCTGGTCACATGAGGTTCAAAACCTGCATGCAGATCTTGTAGAGGGGATGTGGGAACAAGAATAAGGATTTGTGTGGATGGAGTAACTTATGATCTAGCGGTTCCCTGGGCTAGCAAAAATAGAAACTTAACAGATGATTCACATCTCCGCTCAGTGTGGCCAGACATTTCCCCCTCCCCATCGGAACTGCAGTTTGTTTACATTATAAGGAGCTGGTATACTGGTCAAACCATGGGAAATCACATTTAGCAAGGGGGAAAAAAGAGGACTATCAAGTTTTATTTTGCATAGGCTCTCATTAACTGTAGCCCACTTCCTCAGATACAAACGACTATGCCAAATAAAACCTGTTAATCTTTAAATTGTAACAATAATCTTTATTGCTTTTGCTGCATCAGGCTAACACTGCACAGACACCTCCCTTCAAAATTTGGCAAGAAAACCCCACAACCTTAGTCAAATAAAGATTGGCCAATGCTGCCTACATACACTGTTCGTGTGAATTTTGATGATAGGTTGTTTATAGATTCCAGTCTGGCTCTTCTTTACCAAGCTATTATTGTCAGTTCAGAATAAATGGCTAATTCAAGAAACTAGACTTTG
This sequence comes from Intellagama lesueurii, assembly GCA_037013535.1. NCBI lineage: Eukaryota > Metazoa > Chordata > Lepidosauria > Squamata > Agamidae > Intellagama > Intellagama lesueurii. Next base: position 99,967,454 of record JBAJHW010000003.1, read on the forward strand.
AAGTGCTTCCAGAATTTTAAAAGGAAATACTTTGATTTGTGGGCTTAGCATAGGAACCAGTGCTTCTGCAGTATTTTTAGCCTGAGCTTAACTATCTAGATCACACACACACACACCCACACACACACACACACACACACACACACACACACACACACACACACAAACAGTTCCAAGATCTTTTCATTACTGAGAAATATCTCTGTCCATGAATTAACAAGCTTTAATTCTTCTGCTGACTTTGGTGATTCAGTCTTAGGCACTTTGCCTTAATTCAAGCTAAATATCTGATGGTGATTGTATTTCAGGCCAGTTTTAAGGAAACTTACATGGCTACATTTTATGACTACTTTAACGAGAAAATATGCTGATGCAGTAAAAAACGTAAGTATTCCTAACAGTGTTTTACATTGGATTTTGTGTTATTTGCATTAATGTTAGGGCAAAAATGTCAGAGACATGGTGGTGCTGCGGGTTAAACTGCAGAAGCCTCTGTGCTGCAAGGTCGGAAGACCAGCAGTCGTAAGATCGAATCCACACGATGGAGTGAGCTCCTGTCGCTTGTCCCAGCTCCTGCCAACCTAGCAGTTCGAAAGCATGTAAAATGCGAGTAGATAAATAGGTACCACCACGGTGGGAAGGTAACGACATTCCGTATCTAGTCGTGCTGGCCACGTGACCATGGAAACTGTCTACGGACAAACGCTGGCTCCATGGCTTGGAAACGGGGATGAGCACTGCCCCCTAGAGTCAGACACGACTGGACTAAATGTCAAGGGGAACCTTTACCTTTACCTAAAAATGTCAGCTGGATCATTAGAAGCTTGATTATTTATATAATTGAATCCATTTAATTCAGAAATTTAGTTATTTGCCTCTCTGTATCCTAAATATCAACTGAAAATGAAAATAACAAGGAAGGAGGCCTAAAAACTTGATAAATAAATATTTGGATGGCTTTGGGACACAGTTTTGGGTTTTGATGTCCTTCACCTTCAGAACTGTAGTAAACAATTAAAAAAAGCTACTATGGCTTAATTATCTTGAAACAGAGAGAAGGAAGTATGGATGAGGTATATGCGCTCAGAACATAATAACTGTTCCATCACCAGTATGTGGAAGCCCAAACAAGAGTGAACACCATTACATTTTTAACATTACATTTTTAAATGGTTTTAAATAGTGGGGTGATAAGAATGAGGGGACCAGACACACAAACCTGCTAGAAGTTATTGTCTTACCACTTTCCTCTTAGTGTTGCTTCTATGCTAATCAAAGAACATGAAGAAAAAAAAAGCTACTGTGGGTTACTGTGGCATTACTGGTAAATGTGCAGGTGATTCAGATGCAGAACCAATGTGGTATAGAAAACCAGAGTTCAAATCCTCACTCGTCTTTGGAAACTCACTGGGGAGTGGCAACAGTAAGCCATTCTTTGAACATCTCAGACACCTCTAAAACTGTATTAGGGTTGCCTGAGGTTGGAAGCGACTTGGCAGCACATAACACACTCATGCAGGTGATGTACCACAAAAGGTTTAAGATTTCTCAACAAGTTTAGTGAGAAGGCAAACTTTCCGTTGTTCTCTGACAGCTTGTTGGACCAGCAGCAATACAGTCAAAAGAAAACAAACAGGCATTACCTTTCAGAAAAGATAAAGATAAGGCAGACTTCATATTTATGCTTTAATAAATTGGTTAATCTGTAAAAGTGCCATAGGAATGCGTTCTTGCTCCAGCAAGGCTAATACAAGCCTCTGTAAAAATTTCTCCAGAGATAGTTATGTTTAAGGAAGGCCGTGCAAATATTCCAAGCTGAATTCACATTTGAGGTCCAAGGCTAGTGTTGCTCCAAATGAAAACTTCTAAAAGCATATTTCAAACATACCTATTATAAACGAAGTTTGTCATTTTCTATTGTGTGAATATTCCACAGAGGTGCTGGTTTGGTAAGAAATTGGAAACTGTGGCCTATATAATTCAGCAGGAGAGTAAGGCTGGGGTCTCAAAAGCTTTTATTTTAGAAGACTGTAATTTCAGGGGTAGCTTTTTTAATATTCTAAAGAAAATGGGTGGGGAGTGTACATACACATGTGCACAGTCATAACTATTAAAGATTTATCTTGTTAATGTTACTTTTAAAATATCCTTTTGAAGACACAAGATGATTTTATGACATTTTGTCCCATTAATGAAAAAACAAATTTAACATTAATGTGTTGAAATTAACATACTACCCCAAATCCTATTGGGGACTGACATCGGTGTAAGTATAATTAAATAAATCATGATGTTGAATTGCCACTAATTAACAAGTTACTGCTTACATTCTTGGTCATAGGCCAAGTCATGCAACTGATACTCAACCAGCAGTGCAAGTGGCAGCTTGCTAATTAGTAGTGATTTACCCCTGTAATGTGTGCAGTTATACCTGTGCCAGCATAAAGCCCTAGTAAGATTCTGACTATTTTTATATACAAACTCTTTATATACAATATAATTTGGCATAGAACAGCTAGTTCATTTAATTGAAAACGTTATGTTCACGTGCAAATAAAGCATTTAATTATCTTGTCAATAAATGGGAAATAGTTAATCTTTTAAAGCTAGCATTTCAATTTGTTCTTTTTCAGCTCTGCCTACAGAAATAATTACATGCTCTAAATACTTATTTCATATATGTTTATTGTTTTCTCCTCCAAGTTCCTAGATTTGATTTCATCTTCTGGAAGAAGAGATCACAAAAGTATAGAGCAGCCAATACTACTAAAGGAAGGGTGAGTTTATAACAGGTTGTTTTAAATAAATAAAGGCATATGAAGAGTAAATGGTATAACTCCTGTATGAAGTGAAGTTACAAATATGGTGGCACAAAATTCTGTTGTGTACCCAGTGGAATCTAATATATATCCATTGAAGATTTAGAAGGAAGAAATAGAAAATTCAATTCTAAAAACTGTAAATGCTACCAAATTAGAGGAACTACAAGGGTAGAATTGTACCCTTAAGGGTAGGATTGTAACTGAAAATACAAGCAATTCCATTTTCACAAAAACTATTTTCTCAGTTACAAAATACTAAATATAACTGAGCTGAAGCTAGAAATCCTGCCTTCTTTTAGATGTAATTAATTTTAATAATACCCCATATTTATGTTAACTCCAGAAGTGTTTTCATGGTTTTTTTTTATTTGCATTCTTTTGCTTTTAAAAAGAATCACATATGATATTGTATCATTCCCTTCTTAATAGTTTAATGTGATATTTCTGCATCTGTCTTTTTGATTTTTTGCTTCTGTCTGATTTTTTTCTGTCTCTTCTTGCTTGGCCTGCTGTGTTAAGGACTCTTAAACTAACAATAAAGAAAGTTGATGATAATAGTTCATGCAGGTAAGATGGTAAGGGCAGTTGGCACTTAGCCATAGCTACCTGTCAACAGCGTCTTCTCCCTTCACGTCAAGATAGCATGTTTGACTTGACTTTGACAAAACGGAATTAAGCTGTGCTTAATGTCCATGGAGTGTGGCTGAAAAACGGATGGGGATGTTTCCAAATGTGATGCTTTGACAGCTACTGTGAACACATAGAAGTGTGTGTTTGTATATTTTTCTCTCAAGGTAGCTACCTTATCTAATGATTTTAAATATAAAGTTAGAGCTTCTTAAAATTCCATCAGAATATTTTGTAAGACATTGAGATGTTTAAGTCTAGTATTAGTCATAACTACATCAAAAAATTGTCCGTAACTTAAAGAGTTGGAGGTTGTTCAAGGTTCGTTGAGCAAAGCTATGATTTTGGTTCCTCCTGGAGGAATAATTGTTTAAGTGGTCAGTATGAGTTATGTGTGCCTTGTACCTCTCCCTGTGCTTTATCATGCCTCCATACCAAAGAGGAGAAAGCCAGTAATTCACCAGGGTCAGAACTGTAAACTGATATGCGATGCCTAAAATATTTGTGGTCTCTCTTCTCGTTTTGCTGTTAGCTGGCATAGAGAAGGTCTTGGTCACTCAGCAAGCACTCATTGCTTGTTTGATCTTTTTCAGATGGGAGAGAACAAGCTCCATTATCTTACAGAAAATCTCCTTAATTCAAGTCTTGGTATAAAGTAAACAAATGATGTTTAATTAAGATGGTTAACATTAATGTTTGCCTCAATTTAGGCCAAGGTCAATTAGAATGGTGACTTGATTCAATTAGGTCATGATTAATTTAAAATTAAAATTAAACGTTTAAAGCATTTTAATCCTTTGGGCATGGAAGGAGTGAGTGGCTAGAAGAACAGGTAGAATTGGTCATGGCAACAACAGCACCAGGAGTGGAGTTCACAGCGTGTGAAGTGTGTATATGAGGGGAGAAGAGGAGAAGGAGGGACACATAGGATCATTTTGGGCAGATAAGGCTCTTTAAGGGGCAGTTTTGAAAAAGTGAGTGAACAACATAAGATTGCTGGGAGTGGAAAAAAGGGAAGAGTGATACAGATCAGCAACAAAGCTGAATCAAACAGCTGCTTAGATCGATTCTTGAGGGGAGCGTTCACCAAGCTCGCATTTTTCCAGATGTGTTAGATTACATATCCCACCATTCCTACCCAGCAGGTGAATGGTAGGATTTGTCATCCAAGGCATCTTGAAAGTGCCAGATTGGGCAAACCAGCATAGATTACTAAAAGAGGAAACAGTAAACAACAAATGCCAACCATAGTAATAGAAGAGGTAGCTGTGTTAGTTTGTGCAAATGTTATAGGTAAAAACAAAATTAAAAAATAAAAATAAAATAACAAATAAAACAGACAAAAATGTGGTGCCACCTTAAAGACTAACTGTTGTATTTTAATGTGAGCTTTCATGGACAAGTCCACTTTCTCAGACATAATAAGATATAACATGGCAAATATTTATACATGGCATCAAAATACAGAGATCATGGTTGGTTGGTTGATTAGAAAATCAATAGGTATTTAACGGTGGGGTGATAGACTCTTTGATATACAGGTATATTCCATTGAAGCTTGTGCTGTAAAGAATGTAAGAACCTCTGTCATGAGTTACAATGGTAAAATAACATGAATACTAATTATACTGAGGAGACTGGCCTTTTAAAGTTCCTAGTGATCTTTTCTTTATGGGAGGTTATCTGGGATAATTCACACATGTGGTTTTGGGGAGGGTGGCGGCTAATAACTTTGTGTCTAATTTAATCTTTAATTGATTGAGAACCTTACATTAATTTAAATTAAATTAGGTTAGTTTAACGAACACCTTAAATCAATCGTACTAACATTCCAAGTTCTACAAATAAAGTAACTGGCAATCTTCTTTTCCTAACTACAGTTATACATGTTCTGGTCATTACCAAAACAACCACTGCCACTGCTGTTACCATCAGCAATCTTCTTCTTAGCTTGTGTCAGAAGCAGTCCAGTGGTGCTTCTTGAGTAGAAGGATCAGCTGAAATGGTGCTCTCATTGCCCAGAGGATGCCCAAATGTGTTCACAGTCCTCATCTTCTTTGGGGAAGCTCCTTCCATCTTCATCACCCTTGAAATGGTCTTAAAATATTTGATTCTGAACATGCTTGGGAATGTGCATTGGAAAAACATGTAAAATATTAGAAAGCAAGCATAAACATTGGTTAGAACTGTTTTAGCTATCTTAAGAATTATGGATGAAGTCATGGGAAGCTTCAGAGGACAGCAGGCACAGGCTGTGGATGGAGCAGGTGGGCTGCAGGCTGAGCCAGTTCCCAATATTGTGTTCCTGAATCTCCTTTAATCCAGACTTTTATTGTCACCCTTTGAGTTTTGGTTCATGCTACTTCCAGTGCTATATCTGCTGGGCCTATGGGTTTAAGCCCTGAAGTTTGCATATAAGTCTCATTGCCTGACAATTCATTCCATCACAACTTTTAAGACCTACTTTTAATATGTGTGTCTTCTAGAAGCCTAATAAACCAGAGCTCTGTTGCTTTCCTTTAGCTATTTAGGCACAAGTGATAGGGATTTAACCTAAGGATTCTTAAATGTTATCTTAAATTACCTGTTCTTCCCTGTGTTTTAATTAAAATCTGCTGAAATTGTCTTCAGGGCCTTACAGAAAATGAAATCAAATTATATGAGAGTTACAGGCATGCCTTCTCAAGATTGCCCCCAAGTCATTAACTTTTTTTTGCCTCCCAGAGGGTTACTAAAATCTTATCCTTTGGGATTTTGTGGAAATACTTTTAAATTTCAGGTTTCAGTAGCCTACCTCTAGCTCCACCTTGGAGTTTGACATTTTGATACGGGTTTGTGTTTCTTGTTTTGTTTTTTGATAGGATGGTGTACTGTGTGCAACATTTTGGCTTCCTATTTCTGTTTAATTCATTATTGTTTTTAATTAATTACTTTAGCCCAATTTCTGTTAAAGGGGAAATAAAAAATGATTTTTTTTAAGGTGGTGACACTCTGAAGATAGGTGCATATGTGCACCCATCTTAAATATATAAGACTTCAACTTATCACAAAATGGGTGAAGATAAAAATAATTGAGTAACTCAGTTGTCCAGGTCTATAAGTACCTTTTTACCCAAAGGCTGATTGGTCTTAGCAAAAACAGAAGCTGCTACGCCATCAAGTGTCAGCAAAGCTCTTTTAGTTCAGGAGACAGAATGTGATACAAATTCAGCTCTGTCCTCAAGGCTTCTAGTATTACACCTCCTGAAAGTTCATTTCTCCTTTGAACATCCACTCTCATTTTATAACTCAGCTGTGCCTCTCTTGAAAATTCCCTATGATTTTTTACCAGATAAAGTTTACCTATCCAAGAATTGTGTATGTTTGTGTGTATTTGTAAGACATGTCTTTCTGTCCAGTGCAGCTATTTAAATACATTATAAATACTTCATACATAGAAGAGTCTGTAGGACACTTACACACCTAATATTTGATGACAGGGAACGACTTTCAAAATGATTTTTTTCCAGATTGGTTGCTGATATTACTTTATTGATTATTCTTAGCCCATATTGAGAGCGGGTGCTGCTCAAAAGTTCAGGCAAACACTTTCCAAGGTTTATGCAATGGTAGCATTTCACAATATTTGTGGGGGAATCATGTGTCTGAAATCCTTCCATGTGGAAAGGATTTAGTTACTCTTCTGGGTCAAGCTCAAGTTTATTATGAGGGCATTCTTGTACCCTCAAGAGTCACCTACAGGTGATTTGGCATGGTGTAGTTCTGAGGAAAAGTGACTAGTTAGCTAAAATGAGCAACCAAGTGTATCCAAAATATAAGTTCATACATACATATGTATTTTTGGTGACTTATTTCACTTGTTTCTGAGGTCACACTAAGAGGGATAATGTTGCTGTGATCTCATCTGCAATAGGTTCATGATCAAGAGGGCACAAGGGAGGAAACGGTTTGGAATGAAGAACTTCAAGAGGAGGTGGTTTCGACTCACTAACCATGAATTTACCTATCAGAAGAGCAAAGGTATCATTATTGCTGCCTTTAAGAAACAATTATTAATATCAAACTTTTAAAAGCAGAAAAATCTTGTCAAAACAACAACAGAGGGCTGCCTAGTTACTTCAGAAATTTATGGTAGTGTAAAGTGCAATATTGGTATGAAATTGTGGCAATTTCTTGATATTTTCTTTTAAATAATAGCTATAAAGGAATGAAGGCTACTTTCATTGTATTTTCAATTCTACGTGGCCTGCAGCACTTCAGGTGTTTTTTTTACTATTTTACAGCATTTGTAATGTAAAATAAGTGTATTCCTTTAAAATCTACACTGTCATTTTACTTAGTTCCTCTGACAGTCATGGAATCGGTGTGTAAAAGTCAGAGTTTTACAACAACCTGCTTCTTTTTCTGCAATTGCCCACTATAGGTGACCATCCGCTGTGCAGCATTCCAATTGAAAACATTCTGGCAGTAGAAAAATTAGAGGAAGAATCTTTCAAAATGAAAAATGTAAGCAGCTTGCCCTGCATTTCTCTCTTCATTTTAAAGAACTATACTTTATTAACATCCACTTGTAGTCTGTATTTGTAAAGGAATGTTTCATACACGTAGACCAAAATTCTGTTGTTTAGAAAATTGCACTAGAGTAGGCCCTTTGAATCCATGAGGATTTAGTAAGTCACGGTTAGAGTTAGCATTTGAACTAATGGAACTTGTGGAAAAGTTGATTCAATTGGCCTATTTCCATGCAATTTACTAATCTAGAGCAACAGGATTTTGGCCACTGTGTCAGCATGCAGAAACAGCCATAGCTATTCCACCTTAAGTCCTGCAATGTGACTATCTCAAAATAATAGCCTGTTTTGCTAGAAATAAATAAGAATTCAGCTAACTGCAGCATGTTAATAGTATTTCTCTCCTGCAATTACTAGGTTTATGATACTCTGAGGCTATATGACTGGGCTGGAGCAGGGTGGAGTGGGCTAAACAGGGTCGCATAGAGATTGCACATGCCGCGTGGTGCGATCTTTGCATCCACATGGCATAGAGACCCTATTTGTCTGCTGTACCTTTTAGATAATTTTTTTTAAACTGAAGGCTTCCTCATGAGAGTGGGAGGAGACAGGAGGAGGCAAAGTGGGTTCTTCTTTGTGGCCTCTGTGAATCACACCCTGGGTGATCCGCGCCTTCGCGGAGCCTCATCAGAAATTTCTAGCTTCTGCGGTAGCAAAAAACACATTAGAATAAGGCCCCTCCCCCCTCGTATAAGTACCTTGGTGCCAAGGCTCCCCTTTCAGTTTTCTTTCAACCGCCACGTTGAGAGCCTCATAGTTCTGCTTCTGTGAGTAAAAGAGAGAGTTTATTCTTGATTCCTTCCTGTTATCAATCTTTTTTCCTTTAAACTTTTAGATCAAATTCATTATCATCAAAGATTTTTTCTTTTCTACTTCGCTCGGCCTCCGGCCGCAGCACACACACCCCATCATCGTTTTTTCTCCTCAAATTATTTTCTCCTATTCATGGCCCCTTTGGGCCCGTTTAAACACTGCATGGTCTGTGATAACAAAATACCACTCTCCGACAGCCACGCCAAGTGTCTTTTTTGCTTGGGAGAGGCACACCAGATGTCCTCCTGCCAGCATTGTAAGAACTTCAAGCGCGGAGTCCTCCGTTCTCACTTATTCAGATTAAAACTCCGTCTTTGGGAACAATCCCTTCAACCAACCAAAATGGCCCAACCTCCTTGTAAGGCCACCTCACAAACCAAAGCAATGGACAAGGCTCTTTCTGAATCCTCAAAACAACGTCCATCGACCACACCATCCCACTCCGACGCTCCGTCCACTTCGTCTAAAACTTCAAAAACCCATAAATCGAAGCCCTCCACTAAACGTCAAATGTCCACCGAAGCCTCTTCAGTTCCAGAGCCTTCTCCACCTAAAAGACCTAAACAGCATAAATCTAAAGCTGCAGTCATTTCTCAGCAGCCTCAACAAACCGCCGAATCAATCTCTATTGGTTCGCCTTCTGACGATGACGGAATCCCCTCTCATCAACCCTGCTCCCAATCACCGGAATGGGATGACAGAGTCAATCGATTAACATCTTCTCCTCCCAGTCCTCAACACTCTGTTCTTTCGAGCAACCCTTCCGTAGCTGCTTCACCTGACAGGGTCAACTCCGAACAACAACTAGAGACCATACCTTATTCGGTAACATCTGATCGTCCACCACGACCTCCTCAGAGACATCGGCCCCAACAGTCCCTGGAGCCGTTTATTTCATCACGCGTGGCTCAGACCCGCATTCAGCACTCTCACTGGGTTGCCATTTGCCCCAACCAGTGCTCGACCGGACAAACCGCAACCGCCAATCAGCCAGTTGCTCTATCCAGCTCAGCCATACCTTCTCATGGTGGGCCTCGATCTCGACAGCCATCGGTGTCGAAATGGCCATATCACCGTGACCCACATCAACTCCAACCTGCTCCCTACTTGGCACCTAAAAGACCCAGGACGGTCGAGCAATTTCCTTCTACACGTGAGGCTTTTACAGCTCCAGCCTCCCGGTATTTTCCCGCTAATCCAGACAAGGGAAATAATTCCTCTCGCTCGGCATCTCCAGCGTCTATATACTCCACTGCTTTACAAGCTCGTCAACAACCTCCGTTTCGACATCACCGAGACACAGGCTCTGATATCGATGATCCTCGATATTCATCCTGGTCCATGGACACTCGTTCTGTCCCTCTATCGACACACGATTTCCATCGCCCGATAGAACCAAGCCATCGAACTCGACATCACTATGACCCCAAGTTCGACACCGACGTTCGACCATATCAAACGACATCCATGGACACTCGGATGACATCTCTCAATATCAAAAATGCTTGACACCGACAAATGCTCATGGACATGCCGCCTCCATCGACATCGAGCCACAAATGTCAATAGTATGACACTCAGCCTATCGACACCGAAGTCAATCGACAATCCGTCGACTCCCGACGCGATCCCGATTATTCTGATCACGGATCCAGACCTCAGATGCCGTCAGTATTACTTACCTCACCGGAATCTGACCTTGTTGATGCTGACCCACCATCACCGGCGGAAGACTTCCAAACTTACGCCCAACTTATGATCTGTATGGCTAAGTCTCTCAATCTCCAAATCCACCATCCTTCGACAGAACTGGCTGATCATCTATACCAGTGGTCCCCAACCTTGGGCCTCCAGATGTTCTTGGACTTAAGCTCCCAGAAATCCTGGCCAGCAGAGGTGGTGGTGAAAGCTCCTGGGAGTTGTAGTCCAAGAACATCTGGAGGCCCAAGGTTGGGGACCACTGATCTATACGACCCAATCTCTAAAGATACAATTACTCCAGTACACATCTTGATGCTTCCATCTCTACTCAGCACCGCTCAATGATCCTGGACAAAACCAGCCTCTTCCCATACCATGTCTAAACGAATCAATAACCTCTACAGAGTCCATGATCCTGGAGCTCTATTTCTTCAAAAACAACCAGCTCCAAACTCTATTTTTGTCGAAGCCTCACAATCCAGATCTCGACATCGACAGACCCTCATACCACCAAAGAAAGACAGTAGAAGGATTGACTCAATGGGAAGGTGGCTTTATTCATCAGCAGCGTTCACCATGCGTGTCGCTAACTACCAGGGAGCCATGGGTGCATATCAACATTTCCTTTGGGACAATATGTCAACCTTTGTTGAATCTTTGCCAGAAGATAAAAAAGTACTCGCCCAAACCTTTCAACAAGAAGGTCTTTCCGTTGCCAAACAACAGATACTTTTTGCTAGGCACACAGTAGACGCCACAGCAAAGTCAATGGCCACTTCAGTAGCCTTATGACGTTTCTCTTGGCTAAGGACAGCTGGCCTGGCTGAGGATGCCCGCACACGTATCGAAGACCTTCCATTCGACGGGGCAGGCCTCTTTAATGCTGAGACTGATTATATTTTGGAAAACGTGCAAAAGAAAAGCTCAGCAGCTAGACGTTGGGGAGTTTATCCATCTTACCAACAACGCCCCCAACAACAACTGATATCAAAAATTCCAATGTGATCCTCCAAAACAAACATCTTATACACCCTATTTCAGAAATCAAAGAAATAAACCCCGCCAACAACCCATTACTAGGCGCAACGACCGCAAGCCCAAACATCACGTTTGACGCTCCCATGACCGAGATAGCACACCACTCCATCCATCCTGCCCTCTGGAAACACCTACCTGTCTGGGAATCCATCACTACAGATGCCTGTGTACTGTCCATCATCCGCGACGGCTACCACATCCATTTCTTCCAACTTCCTCCGGCAACAAACGTCATCACTCCACCATCTCCAACCCTACAAGAGGAAATAATAAATTTACTCCTCAAAGACGCCATACAACCCGTATCACAACACAACAAAGGGTTTCTCTCTCGCTATTTCACCGTACCCAAAAAGGACGGAGGTCTTCGCCCTATCCTAGACCTATGAGAGTTAAACAAATACATCATTGCCACAAAATTCTGTATGGTTACCCTCGAATCAGTTCTCCCTTTACTCCGCAAAAACGACTGGTTCACTGTCATAGATCTCAAGGACGCATACTTCCATATTTCCATACATCCTTCACACAGAAAATTCCTTCAATTTCAGCTAGGATCACAAGCCTACCAATTCAAAAGGCTTCCTTTTGGCCTTGCAACAGCTCCAAGAGTATTCACCAAGTGCATGGCACCAGTAGCTGCTTACCTCAGGATGCAAAAAATTCTCATATTTCCATATATCAACGATTGGCTCCTCGTAGCTCATTCCCGTCGCAAGGCCCAATGAGACACTCACTTCACTCTTACCCTCCTTCGTGATCTCGGTCTTGCTGTCAACAAACAAAAATCAAATTTGAAACCTACAAAGATTATTCATTATATAGGCGCATGCATAGATTCCACACGAACTCGTGTCTTTCTTCCTCCAGACAAGAGAAAATCTCTTCACATTACTTCAGGTTTTCACCCCTCATGCTGTGGTACCCGCCTTGACTGTGCAACGTGTACTAGGCACCAGGGTCTCTATGACTTCAGTAGTGCAGCACGTACGTCTCAAGATGAGATTTCTTCAGTTGTGGTTTCTCGCCCTCTTCGACCTGCTCACAGACCCTCCTCACACTCTTTTAAGGGTCACCCCAGAACTCGCCTCCCAACTTCAGTGGTGGCGTTTTCCTCCCAACCTATCCGTTGGGCGGCCGTTCCAACAACCACGACCACAGGTCACCACCGATGCCAGCCTCACAGGCTGGGGAGCTTACTGCAAATCTCTCAAAGTGGTCTTCCAGAGAGAAATTGCTTCACATCAACGAATTAGAACTGTTGGTGGTTATAAAATCTTGCAAAGCTTTCAGAAATCTCCTCGCTGGCAAGATGGTACAAATTGCCACCGACAACACCATGGCGATGTACTATATTCTGAAACAAGGTGGCACCCACTCTCCAAGTCTCCTCTATTTAGCGGTCGACCTCTGGGAGTGGTGCCTAGTACATCATATCTGCCTCACGGCTTTACACATTGCCGGCCACGACAACGACTTGGCCGATCTACTCAGCTGCACAAACTCTCAAGCTCACGAATGGGAGTTAGACCAATCAGTTTTTCTTCGCCTATGCAAACCAACTCTCGACCTCTTCGCCTCGCGTGTGAATCGGAAGTGCAAACGATACTGCTCCTGAGCCGGCATTGGCAAACAGTCCCAAGGAGATGCATTCGTCAGCCGATGGCCCAAGACCCTCACTTACCTTTTTCCGCCGTTCCCGCTTCTCCACAGGGTCGTGGTTCGCCTACAACAAGACAAACCCGATGCCATCATTATAGCCCCTTGGTGGCCGAGACAACCCTGGTTTCCAGTCCTTCACAATCTCTCATCAGACATTCACCACCTCCCTCGCCTGCCCCACCTCCTCACGCAGAACAACGCCCAAGTACTTCACCCAGACTTACCTGTTCTGCGCCTGGCAGCGTGGAGGATTCCGCCTCGCTAATGAACGTCCTCCGTCAATCAAAGAAGCCCTCCACTAGAAAGGCTTACCTGTATAAATGGAACAGATTCAAATCTTTCACTGAAGCTTCTTCATTGCCTTCTCTCAACCCATCACTTGCTACTGTTTTACGTTTTTTGCTTCATCTCAAGTCTAGCGGCCTTTCCCTCTCTTCCTTAAGAGTTTACCTCTCCACCATGGTTTCTTATCAGCCCCCTAACTCTCCAGCAGCTGATTTCTTCAAGCATCCAACATTGAAACTTTTTCTTAAAGGTCTATCTCATATCTACCCAGATACCCACCCGCCTTCTCCGCAATGGTCACTAACACTAGTACTGCAACAACTTGCTAAAGCTCCTTTTGAACCTTTAGCTTCAACTGATTTACGGCTACTTACCTTTAAAACAGTTTTCCTCGTTGCCATCACCTCAGCTCGACGAGCTAGTGATTTAGCGGCCTTATGTCACGACTATCCTTATTTACAGTTTTTCCGCACAAAGTCAAACTATCCATGGATATTTCTTTCCTCCCCAAAGTCGTATCTCAATTCCATCTCTCTCAGCCATTTATCCTTCCTTCCTTCTTCCCGTCACCGTTCACAACTCAAGAAAGAATCCTCCATACTTTAGACCAGTGTTCCCCAACGTTTTCCGGTCTGCGGACCGGCTGGGGAAGGCGGGGCACCCCCCCGCGCGCGCGCGCATGCGCGAACGAGTGTGTGAGCGTGCGAGCGTCGCCATTTTGCGCATGTGCACTGCTGCGAGCGCGCATGCGCAACGGCAGTGTGCGCTTGTGCGGGCCCGCGCGCACCCGCGCGCATGCGCAAATGGCAGCGCGGCGCTCGTGCGGGCATTCCCGCGCACGCGCGCAGGCGCAAACGGGCTGCACGGGGGTGAGTGCGGGCGGGGAGGTCTCTCTTGCCGGCCCGGTCTGGGCCAGGCCAGGGACCGGCACCGGACCGGGGGTTGGGGATCGCTGCTTTAGACGTTAGGCGAGCCCTTGCCTTTTACATCCAACGCACCCAACCTTTCAGGTGTTCACCTCGACTTTTCATAAGTCACCAACCACCTACTAAAGGTCGCCAGGTGACGTCTCAAAATATATCTAGATAGGTCGCTTCAACCATTCACCTTGTGTATCAGCTGGCACACAAACCAGTCCCGAAGGTGATTCGCCCTCACTCCACCAGAGCAGTGGCGACCTCTATGGCATTCTTACGCGGTGTACCTCTTCCAGACGTCTGCACCTCTCCCACCTGGGCACAGCCGTCCACTTTCATCCGGCATTATAGACTTGATCTCCAGCAAAAGTCTGATGAGGCCTTTGGACGTGCTGTTCTAGCCTCTACCTTGGCGTGACACCCTGCCTCCGGGTAAGACAGCTTTTTAGTCACCCAGGGTGTGATTCACAGAGGCCATGAAGAAGAACGACAGGTTACCCACCTGTTATTGTAGTTCTTCGAGTGGACCTCTGTGATTCACACATCCCACCCGTCCTCCCCACTGTCACACCATTCTGCTTAATTTAGCCGATTGACACAACTGAAAGGGGAGCCTTGGCGCCAAGGTACTTATACAAGGGGGGAGGGGCCTTATTCTAATGTGTTTTTTGCTACCGCAGAAGCTCTAGAACTTTCCGATGAGGCTCCGCGCAGGCGTGGATCACCCAGGGTGTGAATCACAGAGGTCCACTCGAAGAACTACAATTACAGGTGGGTAACCTGTCGTTCTTCCTTCCTTCCTTCCTCTTTTTTTTTTTTTTAAGTCTGGGAAGTCAGCTTTGCCAGGGATAAAAAAAGCTGGGGGAGGGGGGTTAGGATGGGGAAAAAATCCCCTTCCCTGCTTGCTCATGTCTCCTCCTGCTTCCAGGAGGAAGCCTGAAGACTGATGGGTCCGACTGGTTTCCAAAATGTCCTAGGAATTTTTTCCAGATGATATGGTTGATGCTCCTGTTGAAGCTCTGGTCACCCATTGGTATTCAGGAGTGACCTGAGCCGTAGACACAATGACCCTAAAAGGTCCTCTTTGTTGCAGAGCCTGGCCTTCTCTGTGGTTCACAGAGGAGTTAAGGGCAATGAAGCAACAATGACAAAGAAGGCTAGAGAGCAGGTAAAGGAAAGCTCTCATGGAGTGCAACTTGGCAGCTCTCAGGGAAACATCTGAGAGATATCGTAAGAAATTTGCCACTAAAATAAGCCACAATATCCAACTAATTGAGGCTGATTCTAATCAGCAGGTGGAACTTTTCTAGGTAGTCCATAGCCTTATTTCTCCCAGAAAAAAACATTTTTTACATCCAAATGCTGTTAATTGTAACTGACTGGCAGGCAGCCCATTTTAGGTCAAAGGTTGAAGACATCAGTTGAGACCTTAACTCCTTGTTGATACCAGTAGATCGGAATGAGATGCCCAAGGCACCATCTGGTCTTGTTAAACTGAATCAGTTTCAGTTTATATGGCCCAAGGGATGTGGGCAAGGCACTTGCATGCTGCAAAGCCGGAACCTCTTCTCTAGATCCTTGCCCATTGTGGCTCTTAAAATCAGCAAAGGAAATAACCATGGAATGGACTATGTACATAAAGCCCTCAATGGTTTAGCACCTCGATACTTGTTGGAACATCTGTCCCACCCACTTCCCACAGTGTTTGATGTTAAAAATTGTGATACTTCAGGAAGCGAAATGAGCTAATACCAGGAACTATGCTTTCTTGGTCATGGACCCTTCACCCTGGAATAAGCTTCCTACAGAGGTTCATCGAGTGTCATCCCTCTCAGTTTCAGGAAGTTAACTGAAATCAAACTATATAAAGCTGCCTTTTACTAGTGTTTTAACTAATTGACCTGGTATGTTCATTTAAAAAAAAATGTTTCATTCATTTGCATGCAGGTTTTATTGATTCAGCTACAGACAGGATTTTACTGTATTTATTGCATTTTGTTTGTTTGTTTGTATTATTGTCATTATATTTTGATGCATTGTGAGCTGCCCAGAGAGTATTCACACTGATGAGATGGGACAGAAGTCAAAATAATAAATGAATAAATACAGTGTACAGTGTACCGGTGCTGTCCTAATTGATTATATATATATATATTTATTGCTTCCTCTTTTTGCACCATGAGCAGAGAGAGGAAGTTTTTAATTTCTCAATTACTGCATATACTTAAGTGTTTAAACTATCTAGTCACTAATGATAACAGGGAAATTGAAAGGAACCAGCAGATTGAAGCAGGAAGCTTCAATCTACCATCTCACTTTGGTTAATTTCCAGTGATCACAGGCGCTGGAAACTAAGCTAAACAGAGCAATCCTACCTGCACCAAAAAAGTAGAATTCCCTGATGGGCCAGAAAGGTGCTGGTAGGAATGCTCTGGGGGCGGCCTGGTTCACTCCAACAAAGACGTCATCTAATTGCCAGCTTTAGGAGCAAACCAGCCCGTTCCCACGGTGGACCAAACAGCAGGTTATATGGCTATGTAATCTTTATACAAATGTTTCTTTATTGTATTGCCTTATGATTACACTGCCTGTTTCCAAGGGGTAAAATTACTTTATTTAGCCTCAGAAGACAAACATCCTGCAACATGGGGCAACTGAACTGCAAAATGTAAATAAGATTAATTGCTTTCTGGGTTTTTTTTTTTTAATGAGGGTTTTATGTGTATTCACAGCTAATACAAAATAATGTCTCTTCTATCTGTATGCATAAGTTATGAGTTACGTGTATATATTTATGCATTTTTGCATCTCATATCACAGAGTAGACCTTTGGTCTAGATGGGCGGGATAGAAATCCAATAAATAAATAAGATAGCTGGGATATATATTCCTAAAGTTGAAAGCAAAATTATCCTTATAAAAAGTATGTAAACACAACAGAGGAACCTCCTCTGAATTACACAATATATAATATTATTGAAGATTTACTAGGTTTTCTTAAAAAAATACTATCTAACTATTTTGATTACAGTGGTAGCAAAGATGGGATATTTTAAATAAATGAAGAAAAATAAAATTATAATTGAAGATGAAGCAACTGAAATACATTTTGTATTAAAAGAGACATTTCTATAAGATTGTATCTGCTTGTCCTAGTCAATATTTTTAAAATATTGTGCATATGATTTCATTAAGTCAGGCCTTTATATATGAATGATATGGAGTACGAAAATTATAGAAAACTTACTCTACTTACCTACCATCATTGCATTCTCCCCACCTCCCCACTTAAGGAGTAGACATGGAGATTATCTCATTTTAGTCTTATAAGGTAGGTTAGATTTGTGGGCCTAACCAGCTGACTATCATGGCAGGGCAAAGATAGAAACTTTGGTTCTTTTGGCTTACTTTCAGCACTCAGAGTCATGGTAGAAGCTAGAACTCTGAAAAAGAAGCTGAAGTAATTGAAGGTTCTATCTTTGCTTAGCCATGGCTCTCATATTATTGCTGTGGAATATGCTCATACAAAGTTCATGGCAAAGGATCCAGAATTAAAATTAATAATCCCATGGTCTAATCTTGGCACTGAACCCGGTGAACTCACCAAGATTTTAAAGATGTCTCTCAATCAAACCTCTCTCTCTAGATTTTAAGTGGTCTTGCTTGTATATCATTGGTTCCTTCGCCCCTCCACACACACACATCTTCTTCTGCCTTTCAGATGTTCCAGGTAATTCAGCCTGAAAGAGTCCTGTACATCCAGGCAAATAATTGTGTTGAGGCCAAGGACTGGATTGATATCCTCACCAAAGTTAGCCAGTGCAACAAGAAGCGTCTCACTGTCTACCATCCCTCTGCATATCTTAATGGGCACTGGCTGTGCTGTAAAGCTACGGCAGATAATACTCCTGGCTGTACTCCCTGCACTGGGTAAGGACTTTCTAGGATGTTGCCTATTCTAAATTTTGCTTTTTAAGCATTTTGATGATGAAGTGGCTAGCTATAGATAATGCAAGTTTGAGAAAGGATGCTAAGTCTTGAGTAGGCAGGTCTGTGTTGGCATGTAATAAATTATTCCCACCTTGTTTTCTCATCCTAGTGTTCCTTTCACTGTCTGCGTACATGCTCTCTTCGTAATACTGGATAATCTTAGAAATCTTCTTTTATTCGGCTTTATTATGGCTGCAGTGTTAATAACTTATTAATCACACAGATTAGTTTTAGACATGTTCTTACTGGCTAAAAATATTTCTCCAATTAATGAGGAGATAGATTTCAGTATTTTAAATACTGTAGTTACAAAGACAACATCCAGCAAATGTGATGTTCTATCACATTGTCAAAGAAGTCTTCCTTTTTCTCTCTTATGCAAGTGGAAATTCCTCTTCTAAGAGAATGCTACAGCCCATGGTCCATTCCCTTTAAAACGTTTTTTTTTTTCAGATGTTTTATTTATATGCATATTTAACTATTCTCTGAAACCACTATTAGAAGTGGTTGAATTCCTGAGTTAATCATAAACTAAAAATTAGGCAAACTGATAGTCATTTATTAACTGACTGCAAATGATCCATTCCTTCAATACAGTACTGGCAGTAGATCACCTTCAGTGGTTCAGTTCTCAAAATATCTGTTCTAATAAATCCAGTGTTAGTCCCAAACAGAGTACATGCATTGAAATGATTTGGTCTTGTTTGCCATTGCTTATTTAAGCCCCTTGATATTCTGTGGATTTACTCCAGTTGGGACTAACATTGGATTTAACTCCGTATGTTTAAAATGGATCCCATTTCTGTAACTTATATTGGTTGAAATCCTGTTAGCATAACTCTTCCTGTCCACCCTTTCAGGTTCCGAGGGGCCCTTGGGAAGCCTTTGGGAGCCTTGGGATGGGGAGGTGGGGGGAGAGGGAAGAACTTTTATTATTGGAAAATCGCCACTGGTGGTCCCACTGATGGATTCAGACTGCTGCTGCAATCTGGCAACAGTATTCCAATATTAAAAGCTCCCCTCCATCCCAAGGCTGTCAAAAACTTCCCGAGGGCAAAAGGGATCCCTGAACCTCAGAACCCAAATGTGGAGGATGGGAGGATGTTAATTAAATTAAATAAAATATAT
The DNA here is from genome assembly GCA_037013535.1 of Intellagama lesueurii. Lineage (NCBI taxonomy): Eukaryota > Metazoa > Chordata > Lepidosauria > Squamata > Agamidae > Intellagama > Intellagama lesueurii. Next base: position 99,987,008 of record JBAJHW010000003.1, read on the forward strand.
TTTTTGCCTGATGAGGACATCTTCCAGCATAAATTTACACCAACAGAGGATTTCAGCCAGTGTTTCATTTTGAACTTTGGTTCTTCAGTTATTCAAAAGCTTTTAAACCATAGGAAATGAAGATAAAAGAATTGCTGAATATATTAATATTATCTAAATGATTTTGTAGGGGCTTGCCAGCAAATATACAGTTAGACATAGATGGAGACAGAGAGACTGAACGCATCTATTCCCTATTCAATTTGTATATGACTAAACTGGAGAAAATGCAAGGTGAGTATGCATTTCACTCCTTTGCCAGTGCAAATCTTAGAAAACAGTGTTAAAGATTATCTTGCTCCAAAAAATCCTACATCTATACATTACATATGTATGTATGCAATATGTAATTTTTTTCATATTCATAAGAAGCAATTATAGCACTTTGCTTTCACCCATAATTCCAACTCCTAATTTTTTCCATGTCAGATGATGATTCTGAAGTATGTATTTAACTACCAAGCCCTATAGCAGCCATATACTGCTAGTAATTTGTTCAGAATCAACAAGCGGGCATGGCTGTTAAATCAAAATAAGCAATTAGATTTTTGCTGTATATGCATCTCTTATCTCACTGCATGTTTATTTTTCTCACAAATGTGTTGAGGGCCTATTTAAGCGGTGTTAGTTTGGTTTGGTTTGGTTTGGTTTTAATTTGTCAATGAAATATGAATGTTAGACAGATGGCGTATTCAATGAATGTAAACAGAGGGAGGGAGAATCATATGTCCACTGCACTTCTTGGCACACTGTAGAACTATTTTGAACTACGCTTTGCCAAACCTCAGATTCTGCTTCAGCACAGGGAAGGGTCAGGCTATCTTCAGCGATAATATAAATATAACTTGGTGGGATGTAAGCCAGTCGATTCAGATATATTTAAACCTACTTTGACCCTATGTAATTGCACCCCTACAACCTGTCTCCATTTCTGAGCTGCTCATCCCTTTGCTCTTATTTCTCTACTTTGAAAAAGCCAGGCTCTTTCCAGGAAGGAAGCTGTATTGCTTCAGGCATGTATGGATTCTTAAGACCAAATTAGATGCAAAGTGAATCACTTGATTGGCTCTTGTGTGACTTTCTTTCCCTTTTGGCTAAATAACAGACACAGAGGAGTACAAGATCTGGTCTGGGAGCCTACTCCGGGGCTTTGGTTAACATTCAAGAAAAGAGAGAGTGAGTCAGTGTGATTAGTAGATAAGAGTGTTAGGAGGCTGAGGTTCAGATCTTTATTCAGCCATGGAAATTCACTGGAGGGTGGCACCATACCTTGGAAGCCTATTAAATTCACAATCAGTTAGAAGCAGCTTGACAGAACAAAATAAGAGCAACAATGCCAGACTTTCTGTCTGTCTGCTGGGTTTATATCCTGCCTTTCTACCAAAGAATGGCACTCAGGGAGGGCATCTAAGTTATGCCCCTGCCATGGTCCAAGGCCAGAACGTCACTCTCCTTTGCCTGTGATCCTTACTTGCTTTGGGAGCAAAGGTTGAATGGCTGCAATGGGAACTTCACTCCTAGAACCCATAGAGGTGGTGGTGTAGATCAGACCCATGGCAGAGGCCGGGCTTTAGCTTTCTCTCCCCGTTTAATCATAAATGAAAGATACACGTTGCAGTTATTCCTTAATATATTTTCATATTACTGGCCAATGCCTGTGGTATTTTTAAAAGGGGAATTATATGACACTCATGGAAGTTCATTTAGAAGAAGTGTACCTCAAAATACCAGATGCTGTGAACATACATGGGAGACTGTCAAATTCATGCCTCCTGGAACCTTCCAGAGGTACTTGAATGGTGCCTGTGTTACACTGGATTTTAGACTTGTGGAGCATCGTTATCATTATGTTCATTTTACTGCAGGACAGAGCTTGGAAAGATTTTTAACACAATAGCTTCAAAAATTCCCCAACCAGCATGGTTGGTGGAAGCTTCTGGGAGCTCTAATTAGAAGAAAAAAAAGTAACTTTTCCAAGTTCTGCTTTGGTGTTTAATCTCTTACAGCTGATTAGAAATTACCTTGGTGTCAGTTCAGCAGTGATGCTTTTAAATCTATTATAGTGCCATAAATATGAGATGCAGCCCCCTCCCCTCCTTCTTTTTAACAGAGGCCTGTGGCAGTAAATCTGTGTATGATGGGCCAGAGCAGGAAGAGTATTCAACCTTTGTCATCGATGACCCTCAGGAGACCTACAAGACACTAAAGCAGATTGTTGCAAGTGTTAAAAACCTAGAGCAGGAGCATGCCCAGTACAAGAGGGATAAGTTCAAGAAGACAAAATATGGAAGCCAGTAAGTGTACATTACTCTTGAGCACTGCAAGCTGTTTCCTTGCCATTCTGCTCACCCTGAAAATAATGTGTGTTTTTGGTTTGTTGCTTTTCAATAGTCTGTGACTTTGTTGTCTTGCATGAGTTATCTGAAACCACTGTGCAGAAGAAACTGTTCTGCAGTGTACTTGTGGGGCCTGGGCCACCTGGGGCTCAACTGTTCTTCTGTGGTTCCGCTTCCAAGCAGGGGATTGAATCATACCTTTGTGTACATGAGATTTGTCATTCCCAGTGCTTTTAAAACCAACTGTTGGTAGCCCTATTTAAACATTTTGTTTCAAATGCACTGGAGTCAGCTACAGTTTCATTGGGAGCAAGAGGTTAATAGTAAACAAGTCCTGCAAATTATCCCTACTGAATCACTGCCTTTAGGCACCTGCTATGATGAATACGGACTTGCATGTGCAGAACACTTTTGGGATGGTGGGAGAACTTGATTTGAATAAATTCAGTTATTACGTTGCCCAATCATGTAACCTTTGGGGAAGAGCTGCAGTTCAGTGGCAGAGCACATGCTTTGCCCCTCAAAACACAGAAAAAGAGCAGCTTACACAGTGAGGAGCATTAGGGAGTGGTAAAATGTTATTAGCCACTACGGATATTTTATAAAACTGCTGTGTTCACAAAGCCAGCCAGCCAGTCAATGGAATCTAGTTGTTTCTTCTTGATGACCCAAACTAAAACAAAAGCAAACTAATTTGCAACTTGGAAAACTGAGAAAGAACATTAAAGAAAATCACACATCCTTTACTGTTTACATCAGCTCCACTTCTAAGTGCAAAGCTGCCTGCCTACTGTGTTTTGGTCCTCAGTATGTTATCCTGATTTCGTTTTATCCTGGTCTTGCCAAATCCTCATCCAGAGAATTACAACCATGAGTTCCTATTACAATGTCTTCATGCCAGACTTTTCTCTGGGAGTCAAAAAGATGGAAGCACATTACCTTCGATTTTGTTGTGGTTGCTCTAAGCAAAAGAGCAGTCTCTTCCTGTGCAAAATTTAAATCAACTTGTCCTTTTTCTCCTTCTCCAGGGAGCATCCTATTGGTGACAAGAGCTTTCAGAGTTACATACGGCAGCAGTCAGAAATCTCAGCACATTCCATCTGAATGTTGAAGGAAGTCACAAGATGGTGCTGCTGAAGAACTGAATTGTAAAGAATGAAAGAAAGAGAAAAATCACCTGTAGCAAGATGTACATAACAAGTGTCAAGCTTGCTGGGGCTTGCTAAGTGTTTTTTTTTCTCTCTCTGTCTTTCCAAGAACTGTTACAAAAGTTGCTATGCACTTTATTCATCTGATGTAAACAGATGAAAGAACTCTGCCTTCTTGGCAGTTTTTGTCATACATGTTGTGTTGAGTGTTTGGGGGGGGGGGTGTTTTGGGGTTTTTTTGTTTTGTTTTTTTGGGTTTTTTGGTTGGTTGGTTTTTGTTAAACTTTGCTCCAATTTCTTGAGATCTAGTGATCAGTTCAATGATCAGGGTCTGTGGACTTCCTGTTGACAGCTTCCACAATCCTTTATATGAGTGAGAGCATTTTTCTAGATTTCATATTTTTGGGGTTGCAAACTACTTTTGTGCTATGCTACAGAGTAAGTAGAGAAGGCTTTGCAGCACTTTGCTTTCTAGTGACAGGAAGCCTCTTTGGCTTTTGGTGTACTCTCCTCACACAGCAGCCTGCTTTCCAAGCCAGGTTAAAGAACAGGGTATTTCAACATCAGCAGCATAATATTTGGTTAAAAGCTGACTTTTTAAAATAAATTCTAATATTTAATGGTACTCCTTGATATTTTTGAGATACAAAGTTGTTTCCACCAAGACATTCAGTCAATTTCTATTTTTGCTATGAAGTGGTGCCATAAACCTGGTTAATGCAAATAAACAAAGTGTAGATAGTACAAGAAGCATGGAGACTAAGAATCAAAGAAATATGATATCTGAATTACAGTTTTTCTCCTGTTTGGAGAGTCACATTAAATGCAGCCCATTTCCTACATCTGTAATATTTCTATGTAGGAAATAAGGGCGTTTGCACCATGAGCAATCTGCCACATGTGTAATGAGGGATTATGCTCCTGTTTCCCTGTGTGTGCGTACAGTAGAAAGCAGGTATAAAACCAGCAAGTGAAAATGGACTTGCTGTGTAGCACTGCAATCCCAGCTTGTTTTGGACCTCACCAGGTTCTTTCCTCAGGGAAATGTGAAAAGCTGGAAACTGTTGCATTTATCTCAGAATATTTTTTCTAGAGAGACTGGTTGCTGCAACCTAGGTGACCATTGCATTTCAGGCAGAGAAACGGATGCACATGAGGAAGATTATTGCACAAAGATCTCTACACATGGTTTGTGCTCCCTACACAGAAAATATTATTCATGTAGGAAAATGACATTCCTGTGAAGCAGGCTTGAAGAGGGACAGAGCTGTAATGTAAGAGTAGTGTGTTATGCTTAGAAAATAGTATTGCCTTAACTCTGCAGGGAAAGAGCATTGGGGGAAATGGGCCTCTCGGCATACAGAGTGATGCATAAAGAGACCTTAAGAAGAGATTGCGAAGGCTTTTTGTCCTGAATAGCATTTAAAACTGAAACACAAAAGTGTTTCAGACATAGAGATACGGTGTTGTTGTTGTTGTTGTGTTTTTTAAATTGCATTAACACAAGGCTGTACCTTGTCAACATGATACAAGTGTCAATGAAGTGAAATGAATTTTTTTTACCTCATAAATACAAATAAATGTTGAGTAGGGGAATGAGGAAATGATTTGTGTGTACGTGTGTAATATATATTGGCTTGGACCCAAACCTAGTTGCACATAAGTCCCATTGATGTATAACTGTCTTAAGCCCCATAGTTTTGAATTACCTGAGTAATAATAATCTTAGAACTGCAAAGCTGGAAGGGACCCTGTGGATCATCGAGTCCAGCCCCTGTCAAAGAAGCACGGTGGGAATTGAACTCCCAACCTCTGGCTCCACAGCCAGAGACCTAAACCACTGAGCTATCCAGCAGTTCGTAGTGTGACTAACAGTCTAGAACCAAAACGATGTGTGTGCTTTTTAAAATCTAAATATTTTCACACATATTCATTATGGCCAAGATCCAGCATAGTTGTTCCACTGATGGAACAGGGCCACTTTCCCACCCCCTCCATATTGATCCCTCTTGCCTCCTCAGAACTGAACTACAGTAGGATAGGAAACAATCAAAAGCAAGTTCTTGGGTAGTGTAGGAGGGTGGCAGGGAGCGGGGAGAAAATCTCATTGCTCTAGCAGATGGCCACTTGAGCAGTATGGATTTAGGCCTATATATGTAATTTGCTGTTTAGTTGTAAACCATAGCCTTTCTTTGAGAGTTTGGTTCAGTGCATGTTGGGCTTTAATTGAAGCCCAGGTAATACGACAGACATTATAAGATACGTTGGACTATTTTTGGACCATAAGTGATGAACTTTCAGCTTGATGTGAAGTTCTGTACCTCTGCATAATGGTGTTTTTGAATCAGTTCTTTGTACCCTCCAGATGTTTGGAGCTTAAAAGAAATACTGAAAGTATGTGTTGGCAGTTTAGTCCCATTATGTTCATATCCCGTAAAAATGCAATGAGGTCTTTCATGCAGCCTCTGTTTTTTAATGGTTACAGGTTTTCACTGTAGTTTCTTAGTATTATACTATATTAGAAGAGTATAAATTGAGAGTTTACATCCTATCAGCTGCCAACAGGAAGGCTGGAAAAGAACTGTGCTATGTGTCCTGAACTGCTATTTGAATGCCAGTTTTTTTAATGCATTTGTAACTTAATAGTCTTTTAATTAAATACTAATGACCTGCATTGTGTGTTCTATTTGCCAATTAAAAGAAGTGTTTATTTCTGAAAAGTGTGGGTGTATATGTTGCAACCTAAATAATGCTTGGTCTTTTCCAAAATAAAAAGTTGGACCTTATTAAGGTACAGATGGTAATAGAATTAGCTGTAGCAGTTACTTGATGAAGAATTATCTGGATCCTGAGGTTTTGTGAGCTTTAATCAATTTAATTAGTAAATTGATCAGCTAAGGCAGCAGTCTGATTCTCATTTACTTGTATGTAAACACTGCACTCAACATAAAATCATAGAATAAGGGAGTTGGAAAGGCCCTATAAGGCTATTGAGTCCAACCCCCGTTCAATGCAGGAATCCAAATCAAAGCAGTTCTGACAGTGTTGTCCAACTTTCTCCTGAATGCCTCCAGCACTGTAGCACTCACCACCTTCCAAGGTAATTGGTTTCATTGCTGTACAGCTCTAAAAGTAGTTTTTCCTAATATTCAGCCTAAATCTGGCTTCCTATAGCTTGAGCACATTACTATGTGCCCTACACTCTGGGATAATTGAGAACACATCCTGCCCCTCCTCTGTATCATAATCTTTCAAGTATTTGAAAACTGCTATCATCTCTCCCCTCAGTCTTCTTTTCTCAAGGCTAAACTTGCCCTGTTCTTTCAGTCTTTCCTCATACTTTACTTTACTTACTTTACTTTATTAGATTTTTACCCCGCCCCCCTAGACAAAGTCTACTCGGGGCGGCTTACAAATATCATAAAAACATCATTATATAATAAAATCATAAAACATCATAATTTTTAAACAATTAGATTAGATTAATACCAAGATGGGAGTGATTATAAAACAAAGAATAGATATCAATTATTGACTGAAGGGAAGGCCTGCCTAAAGAGCCAAGTTTTTAAATGGCTTTTAAAAACACCCAGCGAGGGTGCCAGTCGGATCTCAGTTGGGAGACTATTCCATAGCCGAGGGGCCACTGCCGAGAAGGCCCGGTTTCTTGTTCTTTTTTTCCGGGCCTCTCTCGGCGTTAGGCCCCTCAGCCGTCCCTCCTGGCTATGCCGAGTGATTCGGGTAGATCTAGGTGGGAGAAGACGATCTGCCAAGTATCGAGGTCCCAAACCGTTTAGGGCTTTGTACGTCATCGTTAACACTTTGAAGTCAACACGGAAACGAATGGGCAGCCAATGCAAGGCAGCCAGAGTGGGAGAGATATGTTGATATTTTCTTACCCCACTAAGAAGTCTGGCCACCGCATTCTGCACCATTTGAAGTTTCTGCGTCAATCTCAAAGGTAGCCCCACGTAGAGCGCATTACAGTGGTCTAATCTCGAGATTACGAGCGCATGGACAAGAGTAGTGAGGGGCCCCCCCATCAAGATAGGGTCGCAGCTGGGCAATCCGCCATAGATGGAAATAGGCGGAGTGGGCCACGGACGCCACCTGGGTTTCCATGGTAAGCGCCGGGTCCAGATGTATCCCCAAGCTGCGAACCCCACTCTTTGCGGTGAGAGTCGTCCCCCCAAAAGAAAGGGAGTCACCCAATCCGCTGATGGAGGGACCACCCACCCTCAGGACCTCCGTCTTGTAGGCTTGGTTTCTAGCCCCTTAATCATCCTTGTTTTCCTCCTCTGAACTTGCTCCAGTTTGTTGGCATCCTCCTTAAAGTGTGGTGTCCAGAACTAGACACAGTACTCTGAGGCCTAACCAGTGCCAAATAGAGGGAAACTAGTACCTCATAGGATTTGGAGACTATACTTCTGTTAATGCATCCTAAAACAGCATTTGCCTCTTTGCCTTGTGGTACAGTGGTTAAACTGTAGCATTACAGTCAAAACTCTGCTCACAGTCAGCTTTGATCACAGCAGATTCTGACAGCCACCTCAATGTTCACTCAGCTTTCCAGCCTTCTGAAGTCGGTAAAATGAGTACCGAGCTCACGGGGAGGGGGGGATTTGTAGCTGTGCATTTGTTTTTTTCCCTAGGTGTAGAACTTTGCACTTATCCCTGTTAAATTTCATTCTGTTGTTTTCAGCCCAGTGCTCAAGCCTATCAAGATCTTTTTGAATTTTGGTCTTCTCTTCCAAGGTATTAGCTATTCCACCCAATTTTGTGCCATCTGCAAATTTGATAAGTATTCCTTGCACTCCCTCATCTAAGGTGTTAATAAAAAAGTTGAAGAGCACAAGGACTGAGGCTTGTGATACCCCACTTGTTACCTTCTCCCTGTTTGAGAAGGAGCCAACTCAATGATAAGCACTCTCTGAGTACAATTCTGTAACCAACTGCGAATCCACTTGACACTTGTTCTATTCAGCCCACACCTAGTTAGCTTGCTAATCAGAATATCATGCGGCACTTTGTCAAAGGCTTTGCTGATGTCAAGATATATTATGTCTACAGCATTTACACCATCTACCAGGGAGGTTATCTCATAAAAAAAAATGAGATAAGATTATTCTGCCAGGATTTGTTCTTGACAAATCGATGTTGACTTCTGGTTATTACTGCATTATTTTCAATTGAGATTTGGACTCACTTAAAGTAGTAAGGTACTCCTTGACTATTTGTTTATCAATCTCAAATTATGTAGGTTGTGGCACCAAAATGTTGCTAATAAACAATTATAGTCACATGTCCAGCTGCACAATAAGGATATTACCAGCAGCGACTGAGATCCCATTAATTAATGGCAATTTGCCATCACAATTTGCATGATTTCATTTATGTTCCCATAATGTTCTGGTCACTGCCTCTTGTTTATGAAATTGTAAGTTTCATAGTTTCTCAAAAAAGGACATAGTCAAATAAATCTGACTTCTTTTCTTCATTTTCACTAATCTTCCTGGTAAATAAAGACAAAATCCAGTAGAGATAAAGAGCTCAGGTACATGTCATAATACTCCTGTTTTTGTGTCAGGTTTAGCACACTTGAATTTGATTTTAAAATACTTGCCTACATGACATATAGCTAAACGCACATTTTTGAAATTTTAATCTGTGATTATTGTTTTGGGGAAAACAAAAAAAGAATATGGATGGATTCAGAGATAATCCCGCATTTAGTTCAGCATACCATGAGGAAGACAAGTGGTTCTTCAATGGGACTAGCACCAGATGCACCTTTCCTTTCAATTTGCTTTTGCCTCACAAAAAAAAATTACTTGTACTGTCTTCTTACTTTTCCTTTCATTTTCAAAAGTCCCACCCCCCCACCCCCCCGGCTGTACTGGCTATATTTAGGAATACCCCGTTCCCATTGGTGACTCTGACTTTTTTTTTTTCATTTGTTGGCTGTTTTGTCAAATGACAGTTTCACTTGCCCTAGGACAATTTGGCCCTTGAATTCAGTTGCCAGATCTAAATTCAAAAAGCCAAACCTGACATTCAGTCACCTTATGCAGTTATAGCAGTGAGTAACACAAGCCTTAGCCTTTCTCCATCAACTCTTGCCTCTTGAAGAACGCACCTTAATCAGTGATAGGAAAAGAGTAACCAAAAATGGCAGTGGCACAATTAACTTACACAACACAGTTCTGTAGCAGATATTCTTTATTGTCAAATATCAAGAAGACACACTTCATATGGTCTTTTCTCATGATTGTGAAGCTTTCAAAGCTTTCTCAAGACACAGTATTTAAAGTGAAAGTCTAGTATGGATCCTTCCCAAACCAGCATAGATAAAGTTGAAAGCCAATTTACAGCCCACTTGGTGGCTGAGGCAGTTTCTTCAGTCTACTTTTTGTGATGTCATAAAAGCCTCCTGAGAACTCACAATGAACAACAGACACACCTTGCGGTTTCCTAGCACATTTAGGAAATTCATCAACTGACATAACTCTATATCATTGTCCAAGTTAATGGAGAACCAAAAAATACCAAAGGCTACTACCCAGGGGCACAAAAGACATATAGCTTTTGCAACAAAAATATTTAGAGGGCCCCACCAAGTTGAAGAAACACCAAAGCTTCACAAATGCAAGAGTGTCAGGCTTAAGTGTCACCCACATAAGTCTGAACCAGCTGGTCTGATGATTGAGAAAACATTGCAAGAAGCTGGTAAGATAGCAATCACTGTTGTCTACGTAAAAATCTGGCAAAGGTCTTACATTTGTATGTCCATCTAAGTCCAGTTCTCTTTTTTCTTTCTATCTATTGCAACTTCGACAACTATTACCAGAGTGTCCCACCACTTGCCATCTTTAAAAGGTCTTGCTAGAAAGCACTCTCATTTCTGGGAAGTCTGACAGCACTCTTCAGAGGACCAGGGATCTGGTCCAAAGCTCATCCCTTGCCAAGCCTTATTGTGTTGTAAATAGAGATTTAGTTAGGCAACTTCAATTTTCAACATGACTGAATGATTGAAATGAATATGATTAAACAAATTATATTATTAAACCCATAGTTTACTTAGTCATGAGAGGAAATAACCAGATGGAGAATAGAGTATATGCCAGCCACTATAAGAAAAAAATTGACATAAATACTACAAAACTGCCTATTTTTTTCCAGTCTAACTTTTTAATTCATTTTCAATAGGGATAGGATTGGGGATAAGGGGCTGGGGTAGGAGAAGGGTAAAATTCCAAAGAGTGAGAGGGTAGTTTTACATCCACTTATACAATTCTACTAGAATAAAAAGATAATTAAAAAAAGAACAAAACAGGTTTTATCAGAATTACTATAGTTACTAATCTCTCCATTCCCTGATTGGACCTTCGCATTCTTCTTTTATCTATGCTTTCCAGTCCATATTTCAAGTCCAGCTATGAAATCATCCAAAGTTTTGCTTCTTTTTTAAGATGACTGTGTTTCTGCTTTCTTCCAATGTTTGCCATATTATAGTTATAGTAATTACATGTTTTATCAAATGGTTCATTTCTTTATCTACAATCTCAGACATAATACTCAATTAACACAATTCCAGTTAAAATTATGTCTCACAAAATAGAAAAAAACTTTTTTTCAACATTTCAACATTTCATATACTAATCTCCAATAATCTCCAATAGTTTTCTGCTTCCCTACCTGTCTACCCAACATAGTTGAAAGTACCCTCCTATATTTTACATTCGAACACTTATTAAAAAACATTTCATAATGCAGTTCTAGATTCTCATAGTATAAGTCTTGAAGGCAGATAGTGTCCAATTTTAATTCCTGCATTTGTTCGTAAATTCTTTTATGTCTTTGGTTGAGTTTAAACTGTTTATGTTAGCTAAAAAACATTCTGAGTTGCTTCTTTTTTTTCCCCTAATAGATGTTGATCTGTTCTTTTCATATGAGTTTCTTGGAGGCTCATTTTATCCATCTTTATTATTAAGGTTTTCTTTCTTCTTCTTAGATCCTCTTGTTTCCATGGTGGGCTTTCCTTTGGTGCTTCCCATTTGGTCTTCTAGCTCAAATTTTGAACTTCCTTTTGAATTTGGTCCCGATGCTCCACTTGATTGCTCCTCTTCCTGTTTCTCATCTGTCTTTTTCTCTTTCCTACCCAGCTTCCATAAAGACTTCTGCTTTCATTGTTGAATTAATAGAATATCTCTGTCACTGGAATTGGAAAGAGACACTGTGACGATCCACCCAGTGTTCCCAGTTTGTTTCCCCCAAACCCAGGTTCACTCTCTGGATACGTTCATTCTCTTTTTCCGCTACCACCAGTGGATCTCTCATCCACACTGCACTATAGATGCTTCAGACACGTGCTGCCAATATAACTGGTTAATTTATAAATCACAGATGTTCTTTTATTATTGTTTAGGATCACTCATTAAACTTATATATGATTACACGTTTGATTATTCATTTTTATTTGCTTATTCACTTTAACCAATTCATTAAGACTCTCTGACTATCTATTTAACTTCATTTATCTCCTTCTCATTCTCTCTGACTCTCCAACTTTCCAATCTCTTCCTTAACTCTCCAAATCTCTTCTCTAACTGTCTCCCTCTGTCTAACTGTCTCCTTGACTCCGCCCCTCCTGTCTTCTCATAGGCTCCTGCCCGTGAGCTTCAGCTATGATGGACAGGAGTGACGTGGGCATTCCGCCACAGACACGTTCAGGTATCAACCACTAATATGTAATTGAGTTTGTTCTCAGGAGATATGTCAACTCCACATATTGTCTCCTTTTCTGTCTTTTTTGCCATGGGATATGTTTCAAAATCTTTATTTCTTTTCCTTTTATAGTGAATCCTTTATCTTGCATGTTTCTTAGAACTTTTTCTTGAAATACCATTCTCGTAAATTTAACATGAATTTATCTGGGGAGTTTATTATTCCTGGTGTATGCTGTATTAATTCTTCGTGCTGTATCTATATTTTTGCTGTTCTTCTTCTGGTCGCATCTCCAGAAGTGGGGCTAAAAATTAGTTACCAATTGCACTGTGTCTTCACCTTTTTGTTCTGGAAGATTTTGGAATCTAAGTATGAGGTTGGCTCCTTCCATTTGTAACTTTAGCAGGTTGATTTCGTCTTGTTTTCTTTCATGTTGTATCACTACCAACTCTGCATTCATCGTTTCCATTTTTTCTTCTGTTTTTTTAAAAAGCTTTTTCTATTCTAGCTATTTCTTTTTTATTTTCTATAATTTGGTGTTTAATGTCAGTCATTTGCGTCCCTAAATCTTTGATTTGTTCAGATAGCTGAGCCATTCGTCCTTGTATCTGCTATAATCCTGTGGGTAACATATTTTGAATGTTCTGTTGCCAATCCTTAAGTGTCTCTTGCCCCAATAATTTCAGACTTTGTTCTTGTGCAGGTGACCTTCTTGAGGTTTTTTTTCCTTTTACTCCCTTCACTGCCATCTTCCTTTTTTTTTAAAAAAAGATACTGTTTGGATCTTTTCCCAGCAGGTGTCACTGTTACCTTACTTTTCATTCAAACAAGACTGTTTACATAGCCCATCCAAAACATAGATTAGCACTTCTCTCTCCTTAAAATTTTCTCAGTCAAAACAATGAGTGTTTAAAATAACAGACAATGCCTTGAGGCAAGTAACACAATCTAAGTCTCTTCTTAAGTTCAAAAGTTCTATTTTCTGATTCTAGTTTCCTCCATCAGCATTGTAATTAGACAGTGTATGATTAGACTATCTCGCGGGAGTGAATGTTTGCTTTTGATAAAAACAGTTAATTCACCAAATAACTTTCTCCCCTCCTCCTTCTTTCTCTTTCTTCTCCTTTTCCTGATCAAAGCTGAGGGATAGGGGGGAGGCTCGCTTCTACCACGGCTCGAAGAGTTGTAGGATCTAATCCGCTTTCACTTACTCGTTAAGCCCATCCTTCTGTGTCATTGTTTTAGTTCCATAAAGGTTTCTTTATATAAAACACATATCACAAAGGGGTGTTCCCAGCTCTTTGCCCAACATGGCTTCCTCCTCGGTCTGTGCACTCAGAAAAGACTTCGGGGGGGGGGGGAAGCAGCTTCCACCAACTTCTCTCCCCTTTCTGTTGCCTCTGTGATGATGTTAACATAGGTAAAGGTAAAGGTTCCCCTTGACATTTAGTCCAGTTGTGTCTGACTCGAGGGTGCGGTGCTCATCCCCATTTTCAAGCCGTAGAGCCAGCGTTTGTCCGAACACAGTTTCCGTGGTCACGTGGCCAGCGTGACTAGACACGGAACGCCATTTCCTTCCCACCGAGGTGGTACCTATTTATCTACTTGCATTTGCATGCTTTTGAACTGCTAGGTGGGCAGGAGCTGGGACAAGCGACGGGAGCTCACTCCATTGCGTGGATTCGATCTTACAACTGCTGGTCTTCTGACCTTGCAGCACAGAGGCTTCTGTGGTTTAACCCGCAGCGCCACCACGTCCCTGATGTTAACATATAAAACCCTAAATGGTTTGGGACCTTGATACCTGGCAGAACACCTTCTTCCAATTGGATCTGCCTGCCCTACTTGCACATCCCAGGCCGGGCAGTTGGGAACTTTGATCCCGAGAGAGGCCCAGAAGGAGAATACCATTGAATTTTAATGAAAGAAGGATTTTTGAAAAAGATATTTTTATTATTTTAAAAATAATAATTCAGTTATAGATGGTTCATCACCAGAATAGAGCACAGGTCGAGAGCATAGGTCTCGATCAAGAAATATGGAGTTATCTCCTCCTCCCCTGCTCAGACCAAAAGCCACCACTGGCTTGGCTTAATGCTGGGCGACAAATCTTCCTACAAAGCATTTGTTGTTGTTTAGTCGTTCAGTCGTGTCCGACTCTTCGTGACCCCATGGACCAGAGCACGCCAGGCCCTCCTGTCTTCCACTGCCTCCAGGAGTTTGGTCAAATTCATGTTGGTCGCTTCGATGACACTGTCCAACCATCTCGTCCTCTGTCGTCCTCTTCTCCTCTTGCCCTCACACTTTCCCAACATCAGGGTCTTTTCCAGGGAGTCTTCTCTTCTCATGAGATGGCCAAAGTATTGGAGCCTCAGCTTCAGGATCTGTCCTTCCAGTGAGCACTCAGGGTTGATTTCCTTCAGAATGGATAGGTTTGTTCTCCTTGCAGTCCAGGGGACTCTCAAGAGTCTCCTCCAGCACCACAGTTCAAAAGCATCAATTCTTTGGCGGTCACCCTTCTTTATGGTCCAGCTCTCACTTCCATACATCACTACTGGAAAAACCATAGCTTTGACTATGCGGACCTTTGTCGGCAAGGTGATGTCTCTGCTTTTTAAGATGCTGTCTAGGTTTGTCATCGCTTTCCTCCCAAGAAGCAGGAGTCTTTTAATTTCGTGGCTGCTGTCACCATCTGCAGTGATCATGGAGCCCAAGAAAGTAAAATCTGTCACTGCCTCCATATCTTCCCCTTCTATTTGCCAGGAGGTGATGGGACCAGTGGCCATGATCTTAGTTTTTTTGATGTTGAGCTTCAGACCATTTTTGGCGCTCTCCTCTTTCACCCTCATTAAGAGGTTCTTTAATTCCTCCTCAC
Organism: Intellagama lesueurii; assembly: GCA_037013535.1. Taxonomy (NCBI): domain Eukaryota; kingdom Metazoa; phylum Chordata; class Lepidosauria; order Squamata; family Agamidae; genus Intellagama; species Intellagama lesueurii. The sequence goes on from JBAJHW010000003.1 coordinate 100,002,130, forward strand.
TTTCTGCCATCAGCGTGGTATCATCTGCATATCTGAGGTTGTTGATATTTCTTCCGGCAATCTTAATTCCGGCTTGGGATTCATCCAGTCCTGCCTTTCGCATGAAGTATTCCGCATATAAGTTAAATAAGCAGGGAGACAATATACAGCCTTGTCGTACTCCTTTCCCAATTTTGAACCAATCAGTTGTTCCATATCCAGTTCTAACTGTTGCTTCCTGTCCCACGTATAGATTTCTCAGGAGATAGATAAGGTGGTCAGGCACTCCCATTTCTTTAAGAACTTGCCATAGTTTGTTGTGGTCTACACAGTCAAAGGCTTTTGCGTAGTCGATGAAGCAGAAGTAGATGTTTTTCTGGAACTCTCTGGCTTTCTCCATAATCCAGCGCATGTTAGGAATTTGGTGTCTAATTCCTCTGCCCGTTCGAAATCCAGCTGGTACTTCTGGGAGTTCTTGGTCCACATACTGCTGAAGCCTACCTTGTAGGATTTTGAGCATAACCTTGCTAGCGTGTGAAATGAGTGCAATTGTACGGTAGTTGGAGCATTCTTTGGCACTGCCCTTCTTTGGGATTGGGATGTAGACTGATCTTTTCCAATCCTCTGGCCACTGCTGAGTTTTCCAAACTTGCTGGCATATTGAGTGTAGCACCTTAACAGCGTCATCTTTTAAGATTTTAAATAGTTCAACTGGAATGCCATCACCTCCACTGGCCTTGTTGTTAGCCATGCTTTCTAAGGCCCACTTGACTTCGCTCTCCAGGATGTCTGGCTCAAGGTCATCAAGTACACTATCTGGGTTGTCCGGGACATCCAGATCTTTCTGGTATAATTCCTCTGTGTATTCTTGCCACCTCTTCTTGATGTCTTCTGCTTCTGTGAGGTCCCTACCATTTTTGTCCTTTATCATGTCCATCTTTGCACAAAATGTTCCTTTAATATCTCCTATTTTCTTGAACAGATCTCTGGTTTTTCCCTTTCTATTCTTTTCCTCTATATCTTTGCACTGTTCATTTAAGAAGGCCCTCTTGTCTCTCCTTGCTATTCTTTGGAAGTCTGCATTCAATTTTCTGTAACTTTCCCTATCTCCCTTGCATTTTGTTTCCCTTCTCTTCTCTGCTATTTGTAAGGCCTCGTTGGACAGCCACTTTGCTTTCTTGCCTTTCCTTTTCTTTGGGATGGTTTTTGTTGCTGCTTCCGGTACAATGTTACGAGCCTCCATCCAAAGTTCTCCAGGCACTCTGTCCACCAAATCTAGTTCCTTAAATCTGTTCTTCACTTCCACTGTGTATTCATAAGCGATTTGGTTTAGATTATACCTGACTAGCCCAGTGGTTTTTCCTACTTTCTTCAGTTTAAGCTTGAATTTTGCTATAAGAAGCTGATGATCAGAGCCACAATCAGCTCCTGGTCTTGTTTTTGCTGACTGTATAGAGCTTCTCCATCTTTGGCTGCAGAGAACATAATCAATCTGATTTCGGTATTGCCCATCTGGTGATGTCCATGTGTAGAGTCGCCTCTTGTGTTGTTGGAAAAGAGTGTTTGTGATGACCAGCTTGTTCTCTTGACAAAACTCTATTAGCCTTTGCCCTGCTTCATTTTGAACTCCAAGGCCAAACTTACCTGTTGTTCCTTTTATCTCTTGACTCCCTACTTTAGCATTCCAATCCCCTATAATGACAAGAACATCTTTCTTTGCTGTCAGTTCTATAAGGTTTTGTAAATCTTCATAGAATTGGTCAATTTCAGCCTCTTCGGCATCGGTGGTTGGTGCGTAAACTTGGATTACTGTGATGTTGAAAGGTCTGCCTTGGATTCGTATTGAAATCATTCTATCATTTTTGAGATTGTATCCCAGTACAGCTTTTCCCACTCTTTTGTTGACTATGAGGGCTACTCCATTTCTTCTACGGGATTCTTGCCCACAATAGTAGATATGATAATCGTCTGAATTGAATTCACCCATTCCCGTCCATTTTAGTTCACTGACGCCCAGGATGTCAATGTTGATTCTTGCCATCTCCTGTTTGACCACATCCAGCTTCCCAAGGTTCATAGATCTTACATTCCAGGTTCCTATGCAGTATTCTTCTTTGCAGCATCGGACTTTCCTTTCACTTCCAGGCACGTCCACAGCTGAGCGTCCTTTCGGCTTTGGCCCAACCACTTCATTAGCTCTGGAGCTACTTGTCCTTGTCCTCCGCTCTTCCTCAGTAGCATGTTGGACGCCTTCCGACCTGAGGGGCTCATCTTCCAGCGTCGTATCTTTTAGCCTTTTGTTTCTGTTCATGGGGTTTTCTTGGCAAAGATACTGGAGTGGCTTGCCAGTTCCTGCTCCAGGTGGATCGCGTTTAGTCAGAACTCTCCACTATGACCTGTCCGTCTTGGGTGTCCCTGCACAGCATAGCCCATAGCTTCCCTGAATTACTCAAGCCCCTTCGCCACGACAAGGCAACAATTCATGAAGGGGATTGCTACAAAGCATACTTTATCACTATCTCCAGCACGTACAGTAATGTTCTCATGGGGGAAACCTTTTAGACATCCATGTTCATTACTTCCTTTGTGAAGCACTCAGGTAATGTTCTCTCTCATACACTCTCTATGCTTCTAGCTTAGGATAATTTGTTTCCTGAGGCAAAACAGCATATCCACACACACACCCAGTTCCTAATGTCGAAGTTCATAATACCTGTATCACACCAAATCATTTTGGCAGAAAAGTGGCTCTCCCTCTTCTTGTCTGTAAAAATGCAATCACAACAAATTAGGTAACTGACAATTTGTTGAACTTCCATGACAGCCAACATTTTCTGCCTGATGCTATTGTCTCATTCTACCTCATGGTACAATTGGCCCTCCCCATCACCAACACATGATACCATGCTTCACTGAGAGAAATAAAGAAAAAAAATCAACCTGGTCTTTAAAAAAAATACTCTGAGCATATGCAGTTTTGCATTTGAAACTCACTTAGATCAAAGCATCATCGCTGACTTTAGGAATAAAGTGGAATTTACTTCTGCTGCCCTGCTGCTAAGCAAACTCATTTAGCTATAAGCACTATTTTGTTGTAGAAAGGACATCCATACATCCACATAATAATAAGTACATTATGTCAAGTCAATTCTGACCTGTGGTGACTCTTTCCATGGTTTTCCAAGTACAGAACACTCAAAAGTGATTTACCATTCCCTTCTTCTGAGGGTGCTTCTGGAACTGAACAGCTTTTCCAAGGCTACCCAAGCTTGGTCCTCTCATGGGAGATACAACAGGGAACTAAACTCCCAAACACTTACTCACTAAACTATACAGCCAGCTATACACATAGATGCTAAGATAATATTACTGCGCCCAACAACCATGTATATCTCCACATTATCACCTACCTCCCACTCTATAGAGAACCCTCAGGACCTGAGGTTAAAGGCTCATTTGACTTTATGGTTCCCCAAAGGCCATATCCCATTCTTCACAATACTGTCATGTTGTGGTTTCACAGTCTAAAAGGCCAAAATGCCTCTCCTAATGTTTAAGTACCTTGTGTAAAGGTTTAAGGTAGAATATGCTGACATTTTGTTCCTATCTTTTTGTCTTGGGCCCTAGAAGGTGGCCCCCCAAGAATTTATCTAAAATTGAATTCAGCCCTCAGGCTGAAGGAAGTTCCCCACTTATGTTACAACATATTTTTTCAGGAAAAACAATTTTCTGGAGACCAGAGTAGGCCTCAGCAGGTCCATGTCAACCCAAGTATGGACACCACCACCTGCTCTTGTCTGTGGAATGAGGGGCATAGCCACGTGCCAGAGGGGAGATTTTCATTGTATCTCTATAACACTGGGAAGTCAAGCTCAAACCTTCCCTCACCAGCTGTCATCACAATTAAAACTGCCAACCTGCACAGCTATGAGAGATCCCATTGGCACCACGAAACTCAGCTTCCCATCCAGTTAGCACTCAAAATCTTCTTGCACAATTAGTCATTTTACTTTTCACAGACTTGTCCCTGAATCAATTAATTTTTTTGTACTGATTTATTTGTTTTGCTTTGTTTCATTGTGCAGGATTGTAGCTCAAGAAAGGGAATGCAGGTTCCACCTATATAGCACAAGTAGGCAAATTTCTGGAGTCCATTTTCTCCTCCTCAGACTTTCTGGGGCCACACAAATCACCAAAAATGCCTCTCCCTCCCCCCCCCCAAAAAAAACCCCAAACCCCTCCCCACACAATAACTGGAAGTGGCACAAAATCAGCTTCTGAGTTTGGAAAGAAAATTTGTGGGGTTTGTGTTACATAATGCCTACTTAAGAGGAGAATCAAAGGCTTTCAGATTGTGCAATTCAGAAAAGAGCAGACTTGGGAGACCGGAGCCCCAAATGCAACCTGCGGGGGGGGGGCATATTTTACCATCTCCCCCACTATAGACTGTACTGATGACAAACCTTTGACTTTCTGTTTTTTAGATGCTTTCAGTAGACGAGAAGGAGCACAGCATTCAGAAGACCTTAACTGGTAATAAGGCCTTTCAGTACGACAATGAAATGCAATTATAATGCTATATTCTGTGAACATTAATGCGCTATCAAGCCATTTCACCTAACATTCTGTCTTCCCACAGTGGCTAAGTGGATGTTTCTGGGAAGCCTACGAGCAAGTTTTGAAAGCAGTAGCCTTGGAAACAACAACAGTCCTTTGAATGGTGTTGCTACCACCTTAGCAACTGTCATGTTGCCCATGAACCTGGGACACTTTTTAACCATTAGCTATTACATCCATTCATGTATTTATCTTCTATTAATTTGTGTAAGCTTCTTAGAAATCACCACTGTTATTGAGTACTGCTGTGGCAGTGAATGCCACACATTTGATATCATAGCTTGCTTTCCTTTGTACTGTATCAAATGCTAATCAGTTTCATTTGGTAACCCCCAACAGAGTTATTATTTCATTTGGTAACTCCAAGGTTATGGGATACTGCAAACCAGTGGTTCCCAACCTTGGGTCCCCAGATGTTCTTGGACTAGAAGCCTTCAACATTAGCTGTGCTGGTCAGGATTTCTGGGAATTGTAGCCCAAGAACATCTAGGGACCCAAGGTTGGGAATCACTGCTGAAAACAATGTTCTAAAGGTGGCTACATCATGCATACATCTAGCCATGGCATTACAGTACTGGCCATCTTATTTCTGTTTTTTTTATGACACTTGGAATTTTTGCCATTTATTTATTACACAAAAGCTAATGGAAAATATGTGGTTCTGCAAGCTTTAATTGGAGATGATCCAAAGTTGGCTTTCACAAATATATATATATATATTGTGCTATATAAAATATATATTGTGCTATATAAAAGCAAAATGTGAGACACAAGCATAAAACTGGAAGCATAGTCCTGCTTTGGGCACTGGAACACAAATGGTGGCAAAATGGTGTCACATGTCCTCTTCTCTTCTGGTAAAACCAGAGCAACATGACTCCTCAAGCTTCTTTTCAACCCAGTGTTTCGCTCGCATAAACATCATAATGTGCATTTCTCCAAGTCGCAATTAGGTTGTGTTCCTACTTATTTAATATATTGCATGGAAGCACTACAAAACTGGATGCAAATGGTTAACCAGGAATTAAGGACAATGTTGCCATGACAAGAGTAAAAAGAAAAACAGAGAACTACCAAATAAATGTAACAGTAATGTAGCAGTTAGGTAACTTTTTAATAATTGCATATTTTTAAATAATTATTGCCAGTCCCCTCTCTCCTACTGAACCAGTTAAGTTGATAGGACAGGAAGGGAGGCATGTGTTTGGTTTTGACTCTTTTTAATTGTTTTCTCAACTCGAATCTTGGCCAGTGTGCACGTATGACATTTAGATGATTCACAAATCTCCACAGGGACTATAAGGATCATCACACACATTACATTCTTGTATGTTCAGCTAATTTCTTTTCCTGAGTGCAAACAAAAAACTGCATAGTGAGATGTTTCAAAATACATGTGTTATAGAGACCAATGCTATTAAGGCTGTGGCTTCTTGCTCCAGTGCACCTTGGTTCAGATTTTTAAAAAGATTATAACTAAGTACCTTGTGTAAAGTGCTTTTGTTGTTGTTCTTGTTAATGCACAGCCAGTGTTTCTCATAATATGGGAGTCACAGTGCCTTTCATGTTTCCGGCAAAAATAAGTAAGAATTCTACATTTAGTTCTATGTTTTCTGTGTTCTGTGTTTCATCAGGGGTATCTACAGTAGTGCAGTGGACTAGAACCCAGGAAAATGATGGACTAGAACCCAGGAAAACTGGGTTTGAATCCTCACTTAGCCATGGAAACCCATTGGGGGAATGGAACTGGTAAAACCACTCAGATATCTCACTCACCTTGAAAAACATTAGGGTTGCTGTTACGTTGGTTCCAACTGGACAACTTATAATATAACATGTTTAATCAACATTCTTAGCATTGCCTACATTGTACATATACATACGTTTGAACAAAACAGAGCCTAAAACATATATAAAAGATATTCTCTTTAGTCCAGTATTGTGTAGATAACCATTTAAATAATGCAAAAATGTCACTATAAACTATTGCTATTCATCTAATATTTCAATTCTGTTGTTCATTCAGACTCTCCATAAACTTCTGTTAATGTGTCAACATTCCTTTCTGAACAGTTTGAAAGAGATCAAGAAGAAAGTATATGAAAACAAAGAAGATAAAGATGGTGATCATGAGCAAGATGGATATGTTCATGCGGACACCAGGGAAACAACGGTCAGAAAACACAAAAAAAAATTAAGTACACATCTTGGAGCCAGACCTAATAATACTTAGGGTAGACCCATTGAAATAAATGGGATCTATTAAATAACTGTGAATATGCTGAAAAGTAGAGTAGACCCACTGAAATAAACTGACTCTAATATGACTAAGCCAGGATCCAACCTGTAATTTATTTAGTTTTCTATCCAATGGATCTTGTGTTTGTCTACAGTCACCTTCTCCAACCTAGTTCCTTAAAAATCCATTGGGTCTATTCTTGATTTATAACAGGGAATTGATATCTCATTCTGCCTCCCTTCTTTCTAGCTAACATCCCCCTTCCCCACTAAACTGGGATTCTTGTTGTATTATGTACTCAGCGGTTCACTCAGACGCATGAGCCAATACAGACAAATAGAACTGGAAGACAGCTTCGTACATCCAAGCTTGTGTTTTTTGTACAAATGTGAATGATATATTTTACTATACTTTCAAAGTTACTGGGAATTTCACAGGTAGCTGTGGATGCCAGAGTGCTCATTTACAATCTGACTCAGCCCCCTAAGTATTTAGAATATAACATTTATTTTAATGGGTCTACTTGAAACATGACTAAGTTGCTGCTACTTCTGTCAGATGATCATCACATTCCAAGAGCCAAACCATGCCTTTTCCCTCATTTCCTAAAGTAGCAAACTGATCATTTGTAATAAATCCTGGGAAAAGATATAGCATGGAAAAAGTGATGTTATCGATGGTTATGGAGAATTAATCTAAGAAAGCAGAACAGGATGGCAGCATCATAAACGAACAGTTGGGCAAACTCAAACATGCTGGTGACAACAAAATGATTAAAAAATTATCTGACAGGTAGAGGTGCAATTCCAGGGAAAACAGATTACAACTCAAACTTCAGAGGCAGCTTCTTATAGTGCCTAGTTGCACAAAATATCTTGTTATACATTTCAAAGGAATAATTTGGAAAAAAAAAAAGATTTCATTGATTTCAGCTCATTTCACCCGAATAACAGACAACCTTTGACATGGAGTCACAGTAATACGCCAAAACACTACAGCAGTTACAGAGCACAGCCTGGTGCTAAAACTGCCGTCGGGGAGCTGTTAACTAGTTCCCCTCTGGGGTGGTGGTTTCTGGTGAAATGTAAAGGAGAGGATAATATTTTTTCTGATCTGATGATCAGCAGTCATCAGAACACTCCATGTAATGGCAACCTACCTTTCTTATGTAACAGAATTGTGTGGCTGAAATACCAAATTCCCACAACACCAGGAAGAGCACACATTAGTAACCCAGGAGAGGAAAAGTGGTAAGGAAAGAAGAAACTGAACAATTAAACAAGGGGAAACATAGCCCTTTTATCAAATTTAGGATCAATAGCAGTAGCATTAATTCTCCCTCTTCTACAAGGGAAGGATAGGAAATCAGATGTCAATATCCATCTGAAGTAGTGCAGAGAGGACTGGAGACTAAGGAGGAGGGGATTGCAATGAAGGGAGATGTCCTCAATGGTTCCATCACCAATCACATAACTGCCACTGAAATGTGACATTGGGAGAAAGAAAATGAAGCAATACAGCAATATGAAAAATCACCAATAAGGCCTTGATTATAGGCCACACACACACACAAAAAAAAACCCCAATTTCAAACTGCATTTACCTTCAAATGTGTTGAGGCTAACTTTCAGACCACTACACAGAATACATTATGATAAGGTGCATATCATATAGACTACCCAACCGCAAGCAATATTTGCTGTTCCAGACATCACCTTGAACAGTTATATAGTCTGTTTGAATTCCACTGCTGTTTCTATGACAATTAAGAATTTCACACACAAAGTTTAATGATATAATGATTACTGTTTATCTCTTACGGTAAATTAATGGCAACATGAAAAGTATTTAAGGTAGCATACTTGTAGTGAACTACTCTGAAGCAGATTTTGGATTTGGGTGGCTATATTGTTTTCTTCCACCAGTGTTATTTGGGTGGTACCCCAAACAGTATAATTGGCACCAAAATGTTATTATTGACCAGCTGTTTCTTTCAACAAGCAAGGCCAAAAGGGAGCTGTGTCATTGTGGATCAAGGAGGTCCACAGCCACCCATAAATTCTCTAGTAACTTTGAAAGTAAGTCCAAAGGTATTTTCTGCAACAACAACAAAGCCTATAAAGAAAGAACTGGTAAAATGTACATTATAGACTTGCTTATCCTTGCTGTGAAGTTGCATTAAGAAAAAGAAAATTATAAAACAGGAAAGGGCAACTGTGGCCCTCCGGACGTTGTTGGACTGCAGCTTCCTACCCAGCATAGCTACGGATGAGAGATTAGGAGAGCTGAAGTCCAGCAGCATCTGGAGAGCAACAGTTGCCTACTCCTGCTATAGTGTCAGAGAACCTCTCATAGGAATACTATGGGTGTGACAACCCCCTTTTGCCTGTTTCATAGTGAATGCTGGGTTTCACTGAGAGGGAGGATTTCAAGATACCTGGGAATATCCTTATGTGAGAAAGAGAGACCAATATCAATAGTCCTCATGTAAGCCACTCTGAATGGAGTCCTGATTTGACTTGAGATAATAAATTAAATGTCGTCAAGTCACTGTGCCACTTACTAGAGTCAGTCAAAGTGGTGTTGCCCCACTAAGAGATGAGAGTACTGTGGGCTATACCCTTATATTTCTATATGGAGAAAGAGGCACATAGAAAGAGGCCTTCATGAGGATATGGGCACAAGCAATGTTGCTGATCCTACCTGATCTGTCTGAATTCCAGCGGAATCTTTTGGCTGAGATGGGGGAAATTATGTTTTGGATTACAGTTCCCAGAACACCAAAGCCAGTGTGTTAGTTGCTGTCAAGTTGGAACCAACTTATAGCGGCCCTAACGAAGTTTTCAAGGTCAGTATTTAAGGAGTGGCTTTACCACTTCCACTCCCCCAGTCAGTTTCCACGGCCGAGTGGGGATTCAAACCCTGTTGTCCAGAGTCCTAGTCCGTCACTCTATCCACTACACCACATTGGGAACTCAATATATGTATACGACTACCATATATAAATATATATGAAACACACACATCATTCCTGGATAAGAACAGTAAATTGAACGGGCCCACCCCTCTCTGGCACTACATACAGAAAGAGGCACAGCCAATCTGCTTTCAGTTTAGTTCTAGAATTTCCAGGTGTTAATCATTTAGAATATTATTAATTCTGCAGCCAAACTACTAGCCTTTACTAAATATATAATATTGATTCTGTTCAAAGCCCACACAGTGGCATCCAGTGTGGGTGCCTAGCCCATTATTATGAAGGGGGAAATGACTATTACTGTATTTAGGGTGTTTGCCCACATTTATTTCCTGCATCTGTGTGAGGCATTCAGATTTTTAAATATTTGCTGAAGCCAATATTTGGAATAGGGAACTGTTGCCTAAAATGGCTTTCTGGGTGAGAGAAAGAGTGAGATTGCCTGACTCATGAAGCAACTTGAAGAGTAAGAATTGCAGCTTGAAAGGAAAGGAGCCATTCTTGTGTGGCAGGTGCTTCCGACCATTCCAGGACCAACCTCCTTAGTTCCTGCCAGTGTTTCCTTTGTACAGAACAGGAGGAGCCACCAGAGAAGGGCCTGCACCCTAATACCTGAAGACACTGGTCCTAGAAACTGTAGGAGCTAGTTTAGTTCTCAGATTTAGAGGCCTCAGACCCTATGTAATTACTCTAATCTCCAGTGTACATAGAAGAACTGGAATTAGACTCAGGGTGAGGGGACAGGGTATCTAAAGAGACATTTATCCCTTGTGGATAATTAATATGCATACATGTTATGATGCCATCTCCAAGTAGAAAGAGAAACCAAGGAGCTTGAAATGTAATGAGAACACTTTTTATACATTTTCATTTCAAAACAGACGAAGGATCATGGAGTAAGGGGAGAGGGGGCCTATGCCACAATTATGCTTGGCTCTACCTTAGGCTTAGATTAATTTTACTTGGCCCTGCCTTTGTTGAGAGACAGCATGCTATAGTGAGATTCAGGACCCCAGGGTTCAAATCCCAACTTAGCCATGGAAATTCACTGCAGAGTGACTCTGGTAAAACTACTCCTTAAATATTTTACATACCTCAGAAAAGCTAAAAGGGTTGCCATAAAATGGAGTTGACTTGAAGACACACAACACACTTTGCCCTTGTTAAAGAATTAATTGCTGGACAGCTGGTATACCAAACCATCTGCTTTTAAATCTATAGGAGGCAAAGACACAAACTGGAATTGAAGATATTTTCCTGGAGATAAAGGCAAGTAATTTCCCCACAATGAGTGCTTAGTGCTCTATTACTTTCATCAGAGAATCAAAAAGTTTGCCCATGGGTTTTTGAATGACATTCCAAGGAGATTACAGGAGTACAGGAGATTGAAATCTTTAAAATATATTGAAAATAGGTTCTACACTGAGCAGAAATTAACCCCTACTCTGTAATAAACACTTTCCTAATTATCACCACAGCAAGAAATAGGAAGCATGTCAAGTTACTAACTGTAGTGTTTTGTTTTTGTTTTAAAAGATGGATAAATACAACATGATAAGCACAGCAATTCTGTCCAGACTGATGCCATCATAAGGATATTCTACCTTTTCATGTATCCATTCCAATATTATAGAAACAGCTTACTACTATACCAAGTGTATAACTTTGTTCCTGCGCAGATTTATTTTATTTTCTAATTTTAGAGACCTGTACTCCATCTTTTAACAAGTTGTTGTGAGTGCCCTTAAACTACAATGAAAGAAATTCAATTAAAAACATGAATATTACTTCCTGGTGGGTGAAGTATCTTCATGGTGCTTTAACGGAGGCTATATCTAATACAATCCTTTCACACTCTACTATTATTCACACATCACCCATCTTAGAAGGAGTCACCAGCAATGAAGATTATTTTTCCTGACTTTGCAGAAGTGTACCCTCTACAACATCAGCATTTTCTAAGCACACCTCAAGAGATTTCCATGGTCCTCTAGGAAAAAGCTCTGCGTCTATGCATATTACACCAATGTAACAGATTTTGATGTATTGATAGGATAGCCTTTCAGACATCCTTTCCTTTGCTATATACAGAATTGCCCATACATTTAACTAGTTTTTCTCACTTTAGAAAGCCTTAATGATGTGTGACAAACAGAGACAGCAAAAACCCTCCAGGGGAATAATTTCTCTAGTCCCTTCCCTCCCTGTACTAACCATACTTTATATGCAAGGACATGTCATGAAAGGTTTGTGAGAGTCTCTGTTTTTCATTGACAACCAAGACCCTCTACACGAAGCCATGCACTGTCAGACCGATAGCTGTCATTTCTCCAATACCTCAGGGTATTGTACAATGTTGTTGTCCCTGATTTTATGCTCTTCTCATAGAAAGACTTGTCATCGTTTGTGGAGATTGACCTGGGAGACAGACTTGAAGAGGTAGGCACATGCTGGATGTACTTAGCTTTCCTTTGCTATTTTTCCAGGAGGTAAAGAAGCAAGTATAATGGGGACAGGGAAGAAATACCTCCCAGTCTCCTTTCAATTATATTAAAATTTATTTATTCAGTTTATTTTTTAAAATACTATATTTTGCCTTTCTGCCTAACAAGAGATGTTCAGGGTAACTGACAATGAGAGAAACAGTGCACATAATAAACATAACATTTAGGTTTTTTTCAGGAAGATGGTGCTTAATGATGGATTTCTCTATAGGATAGTGCTATCAAATACCATTTCTCTATGCCCCCAGTGTTACAGTATTTATTTTATTTATTTATTTATTTGATTTATATACCACCCATCTGGCAGCCAGGGCTACGCTGGGCGGTTTACAGCAGATAAACAAACAACAGAGTAACAAAATAATACATATACAAAACAATAATAATACAATTGGAGCATAAATCAAACAGCATAAAGTGCAATAAAACAAATACAATACAATAAATGACAGTTAAAAGCATAAAATATAAAAGACAAGAAGCATGGCAGTGTGATGGATGATATTTTAGCAAACACTGTTGTATCACACAGCTGTTTGTTCAGGGAAGGCCTGCTTAAATAGCCAGGTTTTTAACAGCTTCCTAAATGTGCCCAGTGAAGGGGCCAGGCGGACTTCAGGTGGAAGAGAGTTCCATAGTTGTGGAGCTACCGCCAAGAAGGCCCGATTTCTAGTGGTTGTTTTCCGGGCCTCTCTCGGGGTCAGAACTCTCAACCGCCCTGCCTGGGATGATCTTATAGGGTGGGCAGATCTAACTGGAAGGAGGCGCTCAGCCAGATATCGAGGTCCCAAACCATTCAGGGCCTTAGAGGTTAGTACCATTACCTTGAAACTGGTACGGAAACGAATAGGAAGCCAGTGTAAGGCGGCTACAGTAGAGCTACAGCTGTATGTTTATGTTTTACAGTATGGACCACGAGCAAAATATAACCACCACCCCCATTTTAGATTGACGGTTTTAATCATCAACAACATCCAAAGCTTCATATTTTATGCACTTTCCTGCCCACCAGGGTACTTCCAACAATATACTGTACAATAAAATGTCTTAAAGCATTATTTTAAAACTGCTCCTCCTCAGTACATTACTACGGGTGTAATCAGAAGGCATCTGTTTGGTCCACTGTGGGGATGGGCTGGTTCACTCTTCTTGCTGATTATTAGACAACCTAATTGCTAGAGCAAACCAGTCCCCAGAGCATTTCTATCCATTGGGGGGGGGGGGGCAGAATTGCTTAATTTTAGTTCATTTCCAGCACATGTGATTGCTGAGATTGAACCAAAGTGGGCCTTGCAGCATTAAATTTCCCTTCCCCTTTCAATTTCCCAATATCATTAAATGGCTTAAGAAGAGAGCTTAGCCACTTCATTATATTGGGAAATTAAACACTTCCTCTGCTCCTTTGTGGAGGGGCAGAGGAAGGAAACAAAGGGTTTTTAAAAAAATCTTTTGGGGCAGAGCTGATGCACAATACCACTTAGAGACAATTTAAAAAAATTGAAATGTTCCTCCTGGAAGGAGGAGGAAAGAGGGGGGATTTGCTGCTGCTGCTTTCTTAAAAGAGGCAGCTTGAGCTGTGTATGCCATTTGGGTGCAAAGAACACACCAAATGGCATCTTGGACATAAAACTGACTGCAATCTTATTTAGCCCACTCTAGTTCACCTCTGTCATGTAGACAAGTCCTGAGTGTATTCCGACCTGGGAGTTTCATCTTCCAGCACCATCTCTTCTTTCATTTTGGATTGTCCTATCATAGGGTTTTTCAAGTAATAAATATTCAGTAGTGGTTTACCATTGCATTTTCCTGTACAGTACTAACAAATGTTAGCTTGAATGTCACTGCCACTGTCTGTAAAAAATTCTCCACCAGTGTCATCTTCTGCTACTGCTGCCACCTGGTAGCTGGCCTTCACAAGTTTTTCTGTGTTGCTCCAAGTTTCCTTTGATTTGTAATACAACCTGTTTCTGCTTTGGTGACCCTGCTAGGAATTCAGACTTGTAATCGAGTTTAGCCTCCTGATGACCTTGATCTCAGCTTCCCTGACAAACCCAGACCCTTTCATCTCAGTAAGGTGTGCATCTAAGAGGAAGACATAGACACAGGAATTACAGCCTCAGATCCATTAGTTCTTCATTTTCAAAATACTTTATCTATTTTTAATATTTATTTTAAAATATTAATTCTGAGTTTCCCTGAAATCTAGAAAGGGTAGCTAAGGCCACTTACAATTTAAACCTGTAAAGTGCTATAACAGAGCACAATTAATACTAGGAGAAGAACGATATTTTAAAACCAGAAAAGAGAGCTAATATATTTTAAATCATTCAGAAATCATGCAGAACGAAGAGTGTTCATGTAAATCCAAAACAAGGACCAATCCTAACCTTCTTAGGAGAAAGTTCCAGAGCTGGGAACCCCCAAAACATAACCTCCACAGGTACAGTCCCCAAATGCATGTGCTATAAGCCTGACTCCAATCCAAGTTTAATTGAGGATCAAACTAGATTACATGCTAAATGTATGACTCTTCTTTACTCATGGGTAAATGTGTAAATCCCCATATGGATCCAGCCTATTAGGCAATGGTAGGGAGGGAGGCTAACTCCAGTTTTTCAAGCTAGTTCATCTCCGCACAGACACATACATAATGGCTGAAAAAGAGAGGGAAATCCTGTGGGTTCCAGCTTACGTTTTGTTGTTTTGAGCCCAGGCATGGAAGCAGGGATTTGAATTTAATTTTTAAAAACTGGCTGGAGATGTGTGGAATAACCATCTTCTGCTCTCATATTTTGGGCCACCACATGCTTACCTTCAGGTTAAAAAAAAAAGTGGTCACAGCTAAGAGCTGCACATTTTCTGTATTATTTATTTGGCTATGAGAACTGTATTAGCTCAGGAAGCACCCAGCTACTGGATCCAACAATCACCTCATCCATTTTGATGAGCGTTGGGCATCCACAGCAGTGACACACCCTGTCCTTTTTCGTTGGATTGGAGTGGATGGTTTTCTAGATGTGGAAGCCATAGCTCAAGAGATCTTTGTTTTAAACGTTTCCTCTGATTTATAATCAAACCTGTTTCTTTATTAAAGATCTACATCCCATTTTCCTTGTAGAGACAGCATAAGACACAAAACAGAGATCAGTTTTAAAATCACTGTCAGATGATTCAGTTTTCGTTGCAAATATCAAGATCCACATTTAGATCAAGATCCACATTGCCAAAAATACTGCTGCAACAGCAGCACACACACACACACACACACACACACACACACACACACACACACACACACACACACACACACACACAGTATATAGTTGCTGTTGCAGCAGTATTTTTGGCAATGTGGATCTTGATCTAAAAGTCAAATTGAATAGCCTCTGGTTCACATATCACCAACAATAAAACTTGGTACACACATAGAAAATATTTAGGCTGTGCTGAGGCAGAACCAAGTGCACTTGTCCATGACATCCACAGAGGACTGAATTAAATATGCTATTTGTCCAAAACCACCAATGCAGTGAAGCATGTTCTATATTTTTAAATAGGAATTGTTATACCAAAGTCACATGTCTTAAACTATGTGTGACCTGGAGCAAGTATTCTGAGCAAAAGGTTAGTCAGAAAATAACTGGTATTATCTCGAAGCTTTTAATAACGAAATCACTAGTTGTTAAAATTTTTCTGATTCAGAAAACTGAAGATATCTTAACAGAGGACAGAAAGCTGCATGAAAAAGAAGCAGAACCTCCTGAAATTGGGTACGGGTGTATTTTTAAAATATTTTGTGCAGAAACTCTGGATGGCCACCTTCAAAACTAGGCTCTTTTTTTTTAATGAAAAAAAAACATGTTCATTTTGGAGTGTTGCTAATATTCATTTGGGGATAGTATACTTTTTAGATGGCCATGCAAATATATTTGTATAGGACCAGCTGATTTCTATGGTGCTATGGGGATCTATATGGGAGACGAAGCAGGACACAGTGATAATTTATTGGGTCACTGATTAGGGTTCTCTAGAACCCCAATTAGAGGACTAACAAAATATGTATACAATTATGTCTGGACAAGCAGCAACTGTATCATGTCTCTTGTATCTTATTAGCTTCTCTGCAGCTGAGTTTCATTGAGGCTTACTCAGAAATGTAAGTCCCAAAAATTTCCACTGGACTTACTGCTGCATACATATGCATGCATAGGACCCCAGTCTCTTGTTAGTTTTTACTTTAAATTGTTAAGGGGGCAAACTTGAGCAAGCAGGGCCAACTGTAGAATAATTTAAGGCAAATACACATTTCATTTCTCCATTGCAGATATTGAATAAAAATACAAAAACCCAGTTCATTAAGATAATTCCACATGACCAGAGAGACATCTAATGTATTGCTACACTGCCGTGTCATTCAGATCAACGGGATGCTTGCTGTTTATTCCAGGAAATGCAAGGTTATTATAGCCACTGCTCTCTAGCCTTAATAAGTGAACACAGGGGGCACCAAAATATTGTAGTACTTGAAAGACTAACAATTTAGTTCAGTGTGAACTTTCCTGATTTAAAGTCCATTTTCTTAGCCTCACACTGAAACAATAATTCTAGTCTTTTAAATTCTATAAACCTCCCCTTTTTTGTAATTTTTCTTTTGCCAACATGCTATGACAGATGAACATAGTTACTTCTTTGGAAATAGCCTTAACTGGTGAGAGGAATAATCCTTTGCAGCTCAGTGTTACTTCTCAGCTCTTGAAGTACACTTTACCACTTGTATTTATCCTTTCTTTCATGAGCTCCCAACAGTGCACCTGAGGTTTTCCTCATTGAGAAAACCACATTGACTCATTGGTTATCTAATGAGTTTCATGGCTGAGCAGAGACGGTAACCCCTATTTTCTTATTCCAAGTCAAGCACTTTGCCCATTGTGTCATACTGCTTCACATCCCTCTTTACATTGACAAGCACTCACTATTCACAAGCAGTATAAGGTCTGGATGCACCGAAGAGGAAACAAGATGATTGCCTATCAAAATAGGCAAGGATAGGGTTATAATAAAAGATTACTCTTCCTGCTCTCATTTTGGAATATCCAGTAGCCAGAATTTCATGGACTCAAAAGGTCCTGAAGATTATCAATTCCAAAACTCTGGATGCGATCAGATGGTGATAAAGTGTCATGTCTAATCACACTGGAAAGGGTTGCTTCATTGGGAGTGGTCTCCCTTAAAGCGACCGTTCCATGTGTACAGGAATCGCTCCAGCCCAGCTCCAAAAGCAGCGTATCCGTGCCTTCAGACCAAAAAGGTCTGCCCTGGGCATAGAGCAGGGGTGGGCTGGTTCACAATCTCCTGTATGTGGTCCAAATTGCAAGCTATTATCTCCACCTGCTCACACCCTCTGCTCGGTGCTGAATTTCCTTTCAGGCTCCATAACCAAGTACACACGAATAAGTTACCGGTATATGGTATTTTACAAAGCCAAGGAGGTCAGCATGTTTGACAATACAAAGTAAGCCTGTAGCAGAAAGGTACTCACAAGCCAGAAGACAAACAAGACTGATCTCTACTCCCACATGATCCTACACAAGTGCTGAGAAAGGTCACACCGCCCTTAGAGGATAGTTTGACTGAAAATGTAGAGGATGAATTCAAGTGCACATTCAGACCAGTGATTCACAGAGTAACCTTGGGCGAATCTTTTACTTCTCAGTTTAGAGAATATTGTGAGAATAAAATTGTATAAATCTACATTTGCTCCCTTGACTTTTTCGAAGGCAGGGTGAGATTAAGAGGTTTCATGTTGCTACCTGATCCTTCTAAACACAGATGGCAGAGATTGGATTAATGGACTATCCGCATGGAAAGCATGTGAATGGTGCTAAATTATGGCTGCTCCCCAGATAGCCTCTCAATTTCCTTCCACAAGTGGAAGAGAGCTTGGTAAATTTTATATTTGTGTGTATGTCTACAATGCCCAGGATTCCCATTCAGTGTGGCCACTGGCCATATTGGCTGTGGGAATCCGATACTTTTAATGTGAAATAACTCTGCAAAAGAGCTACTCCTGGCACTCTTCTGCTTGCCTAAGAGTGACTCTGAGGCACTTAGCAATCACGTCTTAATGGCTGCCAAACAACGCCCACTTTCTTGGCATCTGAAATATTCAGGTACCAAAACCCCAGGGAAATACCAGGCTTATCAGTGCCTGGGACACAAATGAACATTAGATATGAAGAAAAAGAAGAGAAGCATTGCAGGGCCATGATATCTCTTTCCCTATTACTGTCACCAAGCCAGATAAATTAAGGAGTAAGAAGGCAGCAGAGGCAACATTTGGCGACAAGGGTACAAGAAATTACCATGATATTGGCCGGAATCCTATTGGGGAATTATGCCAGCAGATTGCATAAATCCTGGAGGTTAATTGCCACTAGTTAATTAGCTGCCACTGGCACTGCTGATTGTGTGCTCGGTATGTGACCTGGCACCTAATCAGAAATGTGAGTGGTAACCTGTTAATTAGCAGCAATTTGCTACTGTGATTTATGCAATTATACCTAGCCATTCCTTCCAAGTTTCCTCGTAGACTTATATACAGTATTCTTTCTAACTTTCTTTGGTCTGTTGGTAATGTTTAGCTCAAATTTAACTCCCTTTAGTTTCTCTGTGGCTGTATTTTGCAACAGCTTGACTAAGAAAATACTTTATGTATAGAAATGTACAGTACTAATTTCATTTGAGTAGATTTCTTTATATACACTTGACTCAAAATACAAGTAATATATGACTGTGATATTTAACATTTACAGACCCTGGAGCAGCTGGCTTTGCTGTTTTCCTATTTGGACAAAGCAGAGGAAGCAAAAAGAAAAACAGGAGTAGCCACAAAATAGGTAATATTTCTACCCTGATGGGACAAGGAGTGAGAATGCATGAGATACTTATAGGACATGGATGTAGAGTGTGTTGTCTGTCAGACATGCTTAGGTTGCAGTTCCCATGAGCCTCAGGCAGCATAACAATGGTGAGGGATGATGGTACTTCTAGGCCATCAACATCTGGAGCATCATAGACTCCCCATACCTCTGTTCTACTGGGGATTGCATCTGGATATCCACACATTCTGTATCTTTGCCATTGGACCATGATATGCAATCTTCAAATTTAGCTTATCAAGCTTCCCAGCTGGCCTGTGAGGTTTCCTGTGTCCCTGAAACTCCTTCTCCTTTCCCAGTCCAGGAAGGTGGGGGCATTGCAAAGCCAGCGCCCTGACTGAGGAGTGCACCTCTTACCAGCATATGAGTCTCCTTTGCTCTCCTTGTGCATTCCACAGTCAAGGGAAGGTCCAGGCGGAGCAAAGCTGAGGAGGGTGTTGCTCCAACACTGGGCTAGGCAACCACAGTCACCCCTGTGCATTACATGCATTTGAGAGTAGAATCCAGAGACATTCAGAATGAAAAAGATGATGGTAGATGATAGATTTGCCTAGCACTTCTCTTTGTGCCACTACAATGAGGTGAGCATTAGGTAGCTGGAACAAGTGATTGCAAGTTTCAGTTCCATTCTTTCCACAAAAATAATTGCTTGCATGCATCCTTCAGGAATAAAATCAGTTCATGAGTACAAAATGTGGAGGATAGCTGAACAGGGATAATGTGACTTCTCCAGGTAGCACTTATGGGGCAGATCCATTTAAAAGAGAAGCTCCATCTATTGTATGGTACTGATTATTCTCCATGTTGTGATCCCAACAGGGCTCCCCAGATTTATAGAATATGAAAGCCAATATTGAATGAAAGGACACCAGTGTGGAATGAGTGGCCAGCCAAAGACTAAGCACTGAATAAACTCAAATCCATAACTTGAGTAGCCTGATTGCTTGTTCATTCACTTCATGGAGGTAGGGCAATAGGCTGCCAATTTTTGTATTTTGATAGAGACAATGGGCAGAAATGTGGTCATTCCTCCCACTCATGTAGGGGTCCCCTCTGTGAATAGCTGGATAGTTTCTGCATTTGTGCAAGGAGGCATTACCAGCTTCTTGTGCAAGCTCAGAAACTATTCACTACTGGCCCCCTGGATCATTGTGTGGGTGGAAGGAATAAACAGGGTTCAAAAGGCTAAGCATGGGATAAAAATATGAAAAAGATTACAAAGAATTAAAACAAGAATACAACAGCTGGCATAAGCAAAGTTATTAGATTGTCACAGATTTTAGTCATGGATATACTCCTAAATTACAGTATGTATGTGAACATACAATGTATACATTTCCAGGTACTGAGTATGACTATTCACTCATCAGGCTAGCATTGTCTACCCTTCAGTGCTAATAAACAGAGAGGCTATAAATCTAATAAATTAATGAATTACCGTAATACTCTGACAGGCAGTTTTGCTCCAGAGGCCTCTTGTCATGTTCCCGCCTGTCCCTTGGTTGTTTCACCAATCACAGGGCACAAGCTACGTGTCGTGTCGCTGCCACCAGTTGATTACACCAACATTGTTTACTATTAATCACAGAGGTCCAGGCAATGTGTCATTTTAAAAACCAAGTAGAAATTATTTATTGCTACAAGAAATGAAAGTTCAGTCAGTGTTGTTAACTCTCAACTAAAACAACCTTCCTTTCTATTCTCTACTGCCTTTCCAAACTCTCTCTCAACTCCAAACTCCCAAACTCAAACTCAAATCTCCAATATCTAATCTCCAAAACACAAGTCCTCTAATTTCCAGTCTGAAACTCTCAATCTTCCTGCAGAGACTCATATCTCGTGACTCCGCCTCTCCAGCACTCTAATTGGTCCATGCAGATAGGACATTAATATTCATGACCTGGGCGGACGCCACACCCCTCTACTAGCCCTGTTACTTCTGTCCCTTTAAACTGGATATGTCATAGATTCAGTCTGGAAGGCCCTGCATGTAAGGGAAATGCTTGATTTATAGTAGCAGTTATCTATTGATCTTGGTTAAAATAATGACCATGTATATACTGCCACAGACCTGTAACATGACATCAAATACACAGATACAAGTATTCACCCATATACAAGTAAATTTTACAATTCATATTTGCATCCTTATTTACTTTTCCTTCAGGAAGTCATAAATAGCTGTGTATATCTAGAGATGCTGAACATTTCATGAAGTACTGCCTGGTATCCGAATAACATATGGCGCCTTTAAAATTAGCAGGTTTTATTTGGCATTTTGCTGCAGTCCATAAAAACATATGCCTTAGGCTTGAAGATGCCATAAGACTTTGCTGGTTCTACTACTACAGATACATACCTCTACCTCCCACTCCCAATTATATCAAGTATAATTATGTTTTACTTGATGGAACCAAGTAAGGAGGAAGCCCTTCCACATTTTAAATGTATTGAGGAAATAAACATAGTGGGGAAGCATCAGCAGGTCAAAATGAAAGGAGTATGACAAAGCAAGACAAATGCATGAGAAAATGAAAGCACAGACTGTTTGTGTCCCTATTGCCCCAAACACCAATGTTTTTGCTTCTGAAATCACAATTCCCAAAAACTTCATCTCAGCACTACTTGCAGAAGACAACAGGTCTTGCATCATTGATTCTGGAAGACCGAGTGACAATCCTCTTTTGTAAGGTGCCAAAAGCAGCACTTCTATCACTTCCTAATTGAGAAGGGGAGCATTAGTTTTCTATCCCCTTCAAAAATTCATTTTCAGAACTTTTTTTTTGCAGAGTAGGTATTAATTCTAGATGCAGATATATAAATAGCCTTTACTGGATCAGTAACCATGGAAATTAATAGAGTTCACAGCTGGATTCTAAATATGTGTCTTACATTTCATTCACTCTCTCCCCCATCCTCCCTTTCTCTGTGTTCAAAATGTTTGTATTTCAAACAACAATAAATGTCTTTTAGACAGAAGTGTGGAGAGTGAATTTGGCCTGGCCTCTGGACAGATCTTCACTGCTCCTTCCCTTTAAACCCTTTGAGCATTATTCCAGAAACCCCTGACATTTCCTAGTATGTTTTTTTTCCCTGACAACAATATGGAAACGGTTACAGTTGGTGGCAGAAACCATACTGCCATTATTAGCATAAATAGGCCTGATCCTGCAGTGCTTCATAACAGTATCAGGCATTCAAGACACTAACTCCAGGCGAGCGGCAATAATTGTGAGACAGAATCATAGAATTATAGAATCTTGGAGCTGCAAGGGGTCTTTGAGTCCATCCCTTACTCAGTGAAGGAATTCAAATCAAACTAGATCTCACAGATGGCTGTTCGATTTTCTCTTGAATGCCTCCAGCGTCGGAGTACTCAGCACCTCCCAAGGGCATTGGGTCCATTGTTGTACTGCTCTAAGAGTTGCTTAGTTTTTCCTGAAATTCAGCCAAAATTTGGCTTCCTGTAACTCGAGCCCATTATTACGCGTCCTGTACTCTGAGCTGGATCAAGAACAGATCTTGCCCCTCCTCTATATCACAATCTTCTGAATATTTGAAAAGTGCTATCATATCACCCCCCAGTTTTCTTTTCTCAAGGCTAAACATGCTCGAATCTTTCAGCCTTTCTTCATAGATCTTCGTTTCCAGTTCCCTGATTATCCTTGCTGCCGTCCTCTGAACTTGTTCCAGTTTATTGGCATCCTTCTTAAAGTGCAGTGTCTAGAACTGGACACAGTACTCTAGATGAGGCCTAACCAGTGCCGAACAGAACAAGGGGGACTAATACTTCATGGGATTTGCAGACCATACTTTTGTTAATGAAACCTGAAATGTTGTTGTTGTTTAGTTGTTAAGTCGTGTCCGACTCTTCGTGACCCCATGGACCAGAGCACGCCAGGCCCTCCTGTCTTCCACTGCCTCCCGGAGTTGGGTCAAATTCATGTTGGTCGCATTGATGACACTGTCCATCCATCTCGTCCTCTGTCGCCCCCTTCTCCTCTTGCCCTCACACTTTCCCAACATCAGGGTCTTTTCCAGGGAGTCTTCTCTTCTCATGAGATGGCCAAAGTATTGGAGCCTCAGCTTCAGGATCTGTCCTTCCAGTGAGCACTCAGGGTTGATTTCCTTCAGAATGGATAGGTTTGTTCTCCTTGCAGTCCAGGGGACTCTCAAGAGTCTCCTCCAGCACCACAGTTCAAAAGCATCAATTCTTCGGCGGTCAGCCTTCTTTATGGTCCAGCTCTCACTTCCATACATCGCTACTGGAAAAACCATAGCTTTGACTATGCGGACCTTTGTCAGCAAGGTGATGTCTCTGCTTTTTAAGATGCTGTCTAGGTTTGTCATCGCTTTCCTCCCAAGAAGCAAGCGTCTTTTAATTTTGTGGCTGCTGTCACCATCTGCAGTGATCATGGAGCCCAAGAAAGTAAAATCTGTCACTGCCTCCATATCTTCCCCTTCTATTTGCCAGGAGGTGATGGGACCATGATCTTAGTTTTTTTGATGTTGAGCTTCAGACCATTTTTTGCGCTCTCCTCTTTCACCCTCAAGAGGTCCTTTAGTTCCTCCTCACTTTCTGCCACCAGAATGGTATCATCTGCATATCTGAGTTTGTTGATATTTCTTCTGGCAATCTTAATTCCGACTTGGGATTCATCCAGTCCTGCCTTTCACATGATGTATTCTGCATATAAGTTAAATAAGCAGGGAGACAATATACAGCCTTGTCGTACTCCTTTCCCAATTTTGAACCAATCAGTTCAAATAGTATTGAAATAGTATTGGCCTTTTTTGCAGCCATATCACACTGTTGGCTCATATTCCGTTTGTGATCTACAACAATTCCAAGATTCTTCTTGCTCATAATATTACTGAGCCAAATATCCCCCATCTTGTAACTGCATTTGAGTTGTTTTTCCCTCCAAGAGTAGAGCTTTGCACTTATCTCTGTTAAATTTCATTCTGTTGTTTTCAGACCAGTGCACCAGTTTATAAAGATCTTTTTTAATGTTGTTCCTGTCTTCCAAGGTATTAGCTATTCCACCCAATTTTATGTCATCCACAAATTTCCTGCACTCCCTCATCTAAGTCATTAATAAAAATGTTGAAGAGCACCAGATTCAGCCTTGTGGTCCCCCACTTGTTACCTCCTCCCAGCTTGAGAAGGAGCCATTGATAAGCACTTTCTGAGTACGATTCTGGAACCAACTGTGTCTCCATCTAATAGTTGTGCTATTCAGCCCACACCTAGCTATGTTGCTAATCAGAATATCATGGGGAACTTTCTCAAAAGCTTTGCTAAAATCAATATATATTATGTCTACAGCATTCTCATCATCTACCAGGGAGGCTACCCAATCAAAAAGTGAGATAAGATTAGTCTTGCAGGTTTTGGCCTTCACAAATCCATGTTGGCTTCTAGCTATTACTGCATTGTTTTCAAGGTACTTGCAGAGTGATTGCTTTATAATATGCTCCATAATTTTCCCTGGGATTGATGTCAGGCTGATTGGTCTGTAGTTCCCTGGTTCCTCCTTTTTGCCCTTTTTGAATACTCCTCCAATCAGCTGTAACTCCACCCATCCTCCATGATTTCAAGAAAATAACAGATAGTGGTTCTGAGATCTCTTCAGCCAGTTCCTTCAATATCCTTGGATGCAGATCATCCGGCCCCCGAGATTTGAATTCATTCCAAGTAATAAGGTATTCCTTTACTATTTGTTTGTCCATCTCAAGCTGCAATCCTTGTTCTTCATATTTGCGTGGAGGGTCATATAGACTCTTTTGGGAAAAGACTGAGCTGAAGTAGGAATTGAGCATTTCTGCCTTTTCTTTGTCATCTGTTATTATTTTTCCATCCTCACTGAGTAGATGAGCCACTGTTTTCTCTGCCTTTTGCTATGCACGTACCTGAAGAATACTTTTATGTTGCATTTATTGTTCCTTGCTCCATGGTTCTGTTGTGATTTTGTCTCTCATTTGTAGGGCTGTGGCTTCACAACTCTTTCATACATGCTTATACTAAGGGGCAAGTTCCATATTTAGAAAAAAGCAAACCATTTGTGTATAATAAATTGAGAGTTAGAGATAGCTGGGTTGAGGTGACTTGTTACTGGGTGTCCTTAACCAAGCCAGCCTGATCTATTTGTCAAGGTCAGTGGGAGGTTAACCTGGAGTGAGATACAGATATGGGAAACAAAGTGGTTCCTCCTTGGTGCGTTTATGTTTGAAGTTTCCTGTAAGTATGATGGCTAAGGAATGATAGAAATTGCAGTCCAACACATCTGGAGAGTAGAAGACTGGTTAACTCTTGTACTATATTTGAGACTTTATTTGCTTCATGGCTCCTATTGCAATTAGTCTTCATCTTCTGTCAGAAACAGCAACTGCCTTTTATTAAGTGAGAAGAAAAGCCATGGATGCCTCTTTGAGTTCATTGGAGGAAAGATCACATATCAATGTACGATATGCAACAGATAAATAAATGGGATTATAAAAATGAAGTAGCACATGGACTGACTTTTCATCCAAGGTTCTGTGGTTTAGCTTTCCTCATGGAACTCTTGGGAGCTTGACAGTTGGGTTGTGGCAGGGCCTCTGATAGATCAACAGAGACATCTGCTGGTCAAAGACAAATCACGGAGTTGTGGCGGTAAAAACAAGAAAGAGTCGTGTTGAACCTTTAAAGGCTAAGAGGTTTTCTTTGACTGTAGACTACAGCCAGTTCTTCAGATGAGAGTTGTGATTGTATCTTTGCTATGACTGAGTGAAATTTTGCTAAAAAACCACAAATGTAATTCTCAGTCTACACATTATACCGTGGCACCACAGTACACTGATATTATATGAATCTTTTCCACAACAACCCAACTGTGGACAACGTGCTTCCTTCTTTCAAGTATTTTTGAATGCAGAGAACTAGGTGTTTGCTTGATGTCAATACTTGGATAGTTACACATGTGTATGACAGGCATCTCTTACGGTGAGTACTTTAAAATGTTGAGAATAACATTAACATTCCATTTGAGTCCCTTGTTGGGAGAAATACGGCATATAAATAAAACTACTGCTACTAATAATAATAATAATTTATTCAAAGACAGTTTTATCAGCAGACTGTTAAATGTTCTGTCATCATTGGTGCTAGGCCCTGTCAAATATACAGAAGGCTTGTTTTTTCTTCTTGGCTTCAGGTTAAAGCAATTTATGCTTACATTTTCTTGTTCTTCCTGGAACAACAACAAAAACAACAGACCAGCAAAAATAAAAGAAAACAGTAATCGTCTCTTCATTAGACGTCTGGGACATACATTAGTCAACATTAACTCCACTCGTCCCATTCCTAACCTCCATAATTAAAAATAAGTGATTCAACTAGTACAGTGAACTTTGTAGTTTTCACGGTGGGTTGTTTTAGTGCAAAATCATGCCTTGTAGGATTCAGGTTTAATTATGCTAAATACGGTAGATCCATTGAAATCAATATTGGGAATTATATTGGTATTTACGTAAGATCTGCGTAACATGCTGTGGCTAACTGTGGCTAATTAACAAGGTGTCAGTGTGCATCTCAGTTGTTCAGTGAGACATGTGACCAGGCAGGTGAGCTCCTAGACTCAGGTACAGAGTCCACTGGAGAGGCAGCCCAACCAAGAGGGAAGAAAGGCAGATACTCCATGTCTGACGCTGCTGTCTTAACTTTGGAAGATCACTTTCTCCTTTCCTGTTTTCTCCCTGTGTACACTTTCCCATTTGCTCTGCTGTGTTGGTACAATGCCAGGTAGAATGATGCTCATAAGCTGTACTACTGGTTGCTCCAGGAAATGCATGAGGGTTGCAATCCTATATGCTAGGATAAGAGAAATCCTGTAGTTACTTAAGGCCATTTTACCAGCCCCTAAGGCAAACTTTGAGGACCTCAGGCTCTGAGGTCCTGGACCCCTCCACCTCTTTTATCTTTAGATTTTAAAAAATCAGTTGCAGAAATCTGAAAGATTCCTCCCCCCAACCCTCCAAAACCAGTCTGGTCATTTCTAGTTTTACATGGTGGGACAAAAATAGCCCCCAGACCCTGGAGCTTGCACACCACCACTAGACCTACTTATGGGGAGAACGTACCATTGAAATCAGGGAGGCTTCTGAGTAAACACTCAGAGACCTATGCTGTAACACAAACAATACTGGCAGCCAGCACTGCCCAATGGCAGGGCACATGCTTTCTTGTTTGTCCCATTTTATAAGCACCCACATTGTTATGCAGAGTTAATCTTCAACATTTCTGAGCATGACAGACTGGCAGTTATTCGCATACTTAATCCATCTGGTTGCTGTACACAGTCATTTAAATTTCAGATGTAGGAGGTAGGAAACAACACACACAGGTGAATGGGTAGGTTTTTATTTTTTATGGATCATATGATTCTGCCAGTAATTTGACTGGGAGACCTTTGACACCTCTCTGAATTTTTTAAATGGTAATTTTGCAAACATCCAACTGTTCTTAATGGCCAGGATCCAATGGTTACTTCCACTGTTGCCATCGGAATGAAAAATCCTTCCCTCGGCCCCACAGCCCTCATCCACCCTAACTGGCTACACAGTAAAGGCTTCAAGCTTTAACTGAGGGATTAACCTATGAAACATTTAGGATGCAGTCTTATGGTCCCTGGGATGTTATTAAGCATTGGTGGAGAGAGATAACTACACTCTGGATGAGCAACATGTGGCCGTCCAGCTATCGTTGGACTTCAACTTCCTTCATCTCTTGGTATTAGCTATGCTGGCCCAAGGTCTGTAGTTACGTGAAGTGGGTTAAGTTATCAGCCTTTTTTCATGACACCCAAAATCTGCTGCCTGAAGTGGCCACTTCACTTTGCCTAACGGTAGGACTGGTCCTGGGGACTACAGGCTCCCCAATCCTGGCCAGAGCATTCTAGGGGACATCCATAGTCCTTGGTCACTCTAACCACAGATATCTGGCAGACATCATTATGGATTTCTTGTGTAAGGGCTTGACTTCTCTGCAAAACGCCACACTCTTGGATCAGCAGTTGTCACTGTCCATTTCAATCTATTCTCTGTCGACCATACAGTATGATGTAAATCACAAGTAAACCCATTACATTTTGTATAGCTGGTAGAGGCTAGTGCTTTCGGCAGTGATTCCAGTCACGTTGCTATTGTTTTGCTTTCTGGCACGTATGATTGCCTATATTGGTCAAAAAGGAAGCGGAGGTGTGTGTCATCTTCACACTAGGGTGATGTGTGATGGTTCAGCAGTGCTTCCTTCAGATTCATACCCCTTGGTCTTGGCACCCTCTTAGGTTTAAGAATTTTCTATGTGCTATATGTAGGTGCACATCTAACCTTTTGTATGTGTTATGAAAAATGGGAAATAATTCACTTGTCCATATCAGTGACTTGATAGTGAATCAGCAGCAGTAACTGGTGTAAGGGGCAAGTAAAAGGGGGCAAGGAAGAGATAGTGACGAAAGTGAAGGAGGTTGAGAGAGGAAAGGGGGTTGGTGGTGCAAGAGAGAAATGCTGCTTATTCAGCCTTCCTGTATAGACACTTGAAACTCACCTTCTTGGAACTAATTAAACATTTCCATGTGAATTACTGCACATTCCAGTGGGACAAACTGCGGGAGTGTGGTATACAAAAGTTTGAATCAGCTTGGGACCTCCCTAAGGAAACAGATGTCTGTAGAACGGTTGCAAAATTAGCCTTTCCAACTTTACACAGTTCACAAGAGAATGCCTGGGTAGAGGCTGCCCTGCCTTTTCACCTTAACTTGATGGGGGGGGGGGGGGGGGAAGTGGCTGCTGGAACTGATGGCTTTCTTCATTTTGTCCTGTGACATAGGTTAAAGTGACCTGGGTCACACAGTAACAGAATCAAGAAAGTGAAATGAGTGTTTATGCACAGTTTTCAATTATTGCCACACTTCAAAAAAATTAAACAATTTAAATTCAAATATGAAAGTTAAGTGTTTGTTTAACTTTCTGGGGTTTTTAAAAAGAGGCTTGATGAAAGGGCTGAACTTGTTTGTTGTGGTGTAGCACACATTAGCAACCATAGTTGGGAATAGGATAACACAAAAAATATATTAATAGTCTCCATTCTTGTACTTTTGAGATCAGTAATAGAGGTTAGAGATAGCCCATGAATGGAAAAGGGAGATTCTTAATCGGGAAAAGCTTCTGAGGGTGCAATCAGACAGGTGTTTAGCCTGTTGTTTAATCTTTTGCAGAGACATGCTGGTTTGCTCCTTTTTCCAATTAACATATAACATAATCTCTGGAGCAAACCAGCCCATTCCCAGAGCATTTCTATCCACATTTTACTGGGTTCAGAACTCTTACTTTTTTGGTGTGGGTAGGATCACTCAATTTTTGTTCATTTCCAGGTGGTTGGTAGTGGACTTGGCTGCAGGCAAGTTCTCAAACCAACTTTTAAGACAAATCTCAAAGAGAAGAAAAGAAAATCCTCTTTGTTGCCCCCGCTTCTCCCTTTCCACTTCTGGGAGGAAGTTTTCAACTTAATTATATATATATACGTGATGCAGCACAGTGCTGCCCTAATACAGTTTTTTTTAAAAAAAAAACCCATTAACTTCCCCTGCCCCTCCACAGAGCAAAGGAATTGTTTAATTTGCCAATACTGTGAAATGGCTATCTTCTTAAGCCACTTCATGATATGGGAAATTGACAGCAGAGGGGGTCAGACCAAATAGTGTCAACAAAGTACATATGCCATTTGGATGAGGATCACATCAAAAGGCATACTGGACCTCAGACTCAAACTTTAGCGATTCTGTTTAGTCCAATCCAGCCCACTCCAATAATTCTAGGTAGACAAACCCTCATTGTCAGACCACTAAATTCTCTCACCTCCGGAATTATGTAAACTAGTTGGTTTTGTTTGGTGATTGGTCTTCAGCATGGGATTGCTTTAAAGTTCGATTCCACTAACATGGAAAGTCTACCTTAATCACTTGTCTGCAACCTTAATGTACTTTCCAAGCTAATTATAGGCTACCTCTAATATCCATTTGTGGCTCAAGACAGCAAGCTTCTGTGTTTTTACTGAATTCAGTGAAGACCCATTAGATTTAATGGGACCTCTGAGCAAATATGCATTGGCTAGCACTGCAAATGTTACTTAATTTAGAAGATCCTTTGCAAATAAAAAACTGCTTAATTATTTTGCTTGCACCCACAAAGGGTAGCTAATTTTTTTTAAGTAGCCAGAATCCTTTTTGCCTACATGATCATATAAAGGTGATTACTTAAACATTCACCTTTCTCTGCAGACTCACTTTTGTACACCTGATCTCACTCTGGCCGTAGAATTGAAGGTGCGGTGATTAGCCAGTGGGAGGGTGAAACCATTGCAGGAGGGCCCTTACACACATGGCTTTCTCCCTTTAGATTTTGGGCACTGTTTGTTGAATGCTAAAAAGCATTTAATGTAATATGTTGGCCGTGGATAATCTGACAGGTGAAAGTGTGCCTTAGAAGTTGTCATCTGTGTTGTCAATTAATTGGAAATGCAAAGTGAGTTCTGCTTTTCTGTTCTTTGCCGACTAGGGGTAGCACAGCTAGAATAGTTGGCATGTGCCAGTTACCGTAAATATGAGCTCTGAGCTTTAACATGTTTGTAGTGTTCCTTTTAAGCAGATTTTGAAGAAATCAGTATGTGTTTTTATTTAGTGCATGTATGGTTTAAATGGTGAGGCAAGAGTGAAATCCTTGCAGGCAAGATTACCTGGAGCATGTTATTTCAGTTTAATTGTTTTGCTAATTATTACTGGAAGAGATGCCCTTGCTTCTCTATCTTGGTGTGTGACCCTAGACCCTTGATAACACATGCCCCACTCCAGCTAAAACTAGGGATTGGGATTTTAAGGTAGTTGTGATTTATTTCTTCCTTTGGTTTTAATGCAATTAAATTGTAGCTAAAAGATCAACTCTTTATCTGACTAATCTCTCTCTCTCTCTCTCTCTCTCTCTCTCACACACACACACACACACACACACACACACACACACACACACACACACAGACACACACACACACACGCATGCATGCACACTATCAAGAACAGATTTGGAGAATAAGAGGGCAGGATGTTTAGGTTTCTCTAAACAAGGGTTTTAAAAAAAGAGAACATTGTGTACCCCATAATCCTAGCATATTTGGCTAGACCAGCCACCCTCCCTCAGGATAATTGTTTGAAGTTCTCTTCCCACCTCTGGTTATTCCCACACCTTCACAAAGGCAAGACTTTTTTTAATTGCAAAGGGAGTGGAATTAATAATGCAGGGGCTTAAGCATCTGTGTTTTAACTATTTGCAAATATGAATAAAGTTCTCTTTTTTTAGCAGTAAGTTTACAAAAAACTCAGACTATTGTTGAGGCAAATAGCGGAGAGGCCATTTGCCAGAGATCACGTGAATATTCCACCAGTGGCTCCACAGTACAGCTGGGTATGCAGCTGAGTCTTCCAAAAATTGATTTACCCAACCCCAATGCTACATGCTTGGAGATGAACTCATTGGAGTTCTACCAGAAAGAAATGGAAATTTTCTGATGGCTTCAAAGGCTAGAAAATGTAAAAAGCTGAAATCCTCAAATCAGCAGGGGAACACAAGCACTGGCAGTACCATGTTGAGGTTTTGGATTTGTGCTAAGGAAACAAAAGGACTATGAGCTCATAACAAACAAAACTGGAAAGAGCAGCTCAGGGAAGAGACAACATTGAAATCATTGCAAACTTTTCAATGTTTCCTAGTTATATTTCACAGCCAGAGAATCAATCCCAAACTCATATTTACAGCACAATCCTACACATGTCTAATCAGAAGTTAGGTCCCATTCATTGCAGGGGGGCTTATGTGTGACACATATAGAACAGTCACCAGAACAAGGTCATGCTAGTGGTCCTACCCTCAATGTTGTATCCATCAACCTGTCCCACCTCCAGTCATTTGCCTGCGAGGCACAGATATCGGAAAAGGAATCCCAACGCATGAGCAGGATCAGGATATGTGGTGCGCTGGGGATCACCCAATTACATGGAGCCCCTAAAACTGAGTTTCCATTTGTTCACTTGCTTCAACACACAAGTCTCTTAGATTTGAGAAACACATGATTATGGCACCAAGTAAGTTCCCAGAGGATTGCAAGCTAAGGTGCTCCTCTTAGGATTCTCCACTTAAACTTTAACACAGAGACAACAAATCCAAACCTCTAGGGATTTTTAAAGCAGGTGAGTAAACATGTGGATGAAAACAAAAGTAAACAGTTCAGCTCAGAGTCCATCTTTTCCTCCTCCCAGCCCCCAAACTGCTGTCTTAAGATTCCAGTTTCAGCTTATGTGGATTTTAAAAAAATATATTTTTGAGTAAAAACAAAAAAATAAAAAATAAAAAGCCAATAGAATTCCAGGCCCAAATCCAACTGTAGTTTGATCCTGGGCAGGCACTCCAACAAAAACAGCCATAAATGAGGTGCCACTTGTCACACTCTTTTGGAATCTCTGTAAAATTCTTGAAATACAGGAAATTGATAGAGCAGGGGACAAAGTGAAGCAGAGGCCCTGTAAAATACAGTGCAGGAGTTTCCTTGCTTCATCATAATTTAAAAATTAGCTTTTTTTTATTATTTTGTATTTGGCCTTTGAGGCTTAAGTAAGGATTCTTTTGAACCACTGGTTCCCAAACTTGGGTCCCCAGATGTTCTTGGCCTACAAGTCCCAGAATAATAATAATCATCATTCCAACAACTATGAGGAAAAAAAACAGAAATCCATACTGGATTGGTTATCGCTTGGGTCAATAAGGACCGCATCAGATGCTATAGCCCTTGGACATCTGGTGACAAATGGGCTACAGGGCTCAGCAGACCCTGTTGAGAAACCAGGACAGGCTGCTGCAAAGCCACTGGAACAACGTAAATGTAAAACTTGGACTCCTGCTGAAAATCAAGAAATTATGAAATGCTATTACAAGGCAAACCCAACAGTCTGTGGTTCTCAAAAAAGAATGATGGAAATTTGGAAAAGGAAACACCCAAATAGTGACATAAATGAACATGATTAATGGACCAGAGAAGGTTTATCATCTGGAGTAAAGAGTTTTCAGAACTGGAATTGCAAGAACTAGAAAAGGTGGCAAAAGAAAAATCAACACAAAACAATAACCATAGTATGGGAGACAAATGGAGGGGAGAGGTAGACGCAGTAGTGGAAGAAAATGTATCAGTAGAGGAATAATTTATGGAACAACCCAGAAATTATGAGTTGACAGAATGGCAGACATCACTGAGGGGGGGAAATAGTAACCATATTAGACAAAACAGAAAGACTAAGGCTCCCCATTTTGCACCAATTACAAAGTAAACAAGTAAAAGATCTACTGACAGATGCAAATGTAGAAATCAGAACAATCCCAACCAGTGTGCTAAATAAAATAAAACCAGCTCATGTATAGCAGAGCTACCATAATAACCATGGAACTTGGTTACAAGCTGCAAAAAAAACCCAACAAACTCCTGGCACTCCAAAATGGAAAATTCAGCTGGAAAAAAAATTACATGCAGGTATTACCAACTTAAAACACTTGAAAGATTCAAAACTTAAACATGAAAAAGCAAAAGTCAAGCTATGCAAAATATATGACCTAGAAAGGAAAACAATTATTGAAATCATGGAAGAATTAAATCAACAAGTAACAGCTACAGCAAAGAAAATTGAAAGATATACATAATAGATGCTTGAAACAATATAGAGAAAACACACAATTTTGAAATAACAAAAAAATATTCTGTACGTCAATAGGAGAAGATGCACATTAAAAGAAATTAGGCCCATGTAAAGATGATCCTCTAAAATTTTGGAAATAAATTTGGGAAAGCCCAATCGGACATAACACCTCATGGATTAAAGTAAAGAAACTCAAGGAAACATAGATTATATTGTAATAACAACTGAAATGATTAAGAGGCAAGCAAAGGCTGTGAAAAACTGGAGCGCACCTGGTTCAGATGAGCTGCACGGATTCTGGTTAAAATGTTTAACAAGTCTCCATCAACGTATAGCAATGCAATTTACTTCAAAATTTTACAACTGAGATAGGATGACAACAGGTTGCTCATTTCTGATAATAAAATATCATCAAAAGGGCAATGAACCCAGTAATTATTGACCAATTACATACCTTCCAACAATGTTCAAGCTCCTCAAAGGAGTACTTGCAAGATCAATACAGAATTACTGTATTTAACTGAAAACCCCCTATATCCAACTGAACAGAAAGGGAACTTTAAAACGTCAAGAGGCATGAAAGATCAGCTGCTCATTGATAAAATGATACTAAAGAATGCAAAAAGACAAAAAACAAAACTTAAAATTGCCTGGATAGACTATAAAAAGGCATTTGACTCATTGCCACACAGCTGGATTAACACCTGCCTAACATTTTTTGAGATTAGTAAAAATATTCAGAAGTTCCTCAAGAAAAATATGGAAAAATGAAAACTGTCTTAATGGCCTATGGTGAAGAAATTGGGGAAGTTAGAATCATAAGAGGAATACTTCAAGGGGATTCTTTGTCACCAGTGCTGTTTAACATCTCACTAATTCCCATTTCAATAATTTTAAATAAAACTGGATTGGGCTACATTTCAGAAGAAGCAGGAGAAACCAACCATCTCTTATGCATGGATGACCTAAAACTACAGTATATGCAAAAAGTTCCACTGAGACAGAATCATTGCTAAACACAGTGTGAATATTTAGTGAAGATACTCAAATGAAATTTTGAATTGACAAATGTCTATATAACATGGAAAGAGCCAAAAACTAGATAGAATAGAGTTTTAAAATTGTGATATTATAGAATCACGATCAGGTGATGAAAATTATAAATACCTTGGAATACTTGAAGCAGATAACATCACGCAGAAGTGAAAGAATTGACAGAAAGGGAATGCATCGAAAGACTGTGGGAAATCTTAAAATCAAATTAAATGGTGGAAGTATAATCAAAGCCATAAACTCATGGGCGGTTTCAGTAATTAGATGCTCAGTTGGAATAATAGATTGGACCCAAAATGAATTAGAATAATTGAATAAAAAACATGGAAACTAATGAACATGCATCATGCACTACATCTAAAAAGTGATGTGGACAGAGTATATTGACCATGAAAAACTGGAGGCCATGGATTACTGCAAATACAGCAGGTAGTAGAGGAGGAAAAAAGAAGCCTAGTACAAGTATTTGAAGCCATGTTACCCAGCTCCATCAGCTGTGAGAGAGATAGGGCAGCAGAAAAACTGGCTGCTATATGAATCCTGTGCTCCCCAAAGCTGGTGCCTGGGACTGCATATTTTCCTCTTCCCTTCCCATTCTGTTTCTTTTTTCTTTTAAAGGCTTGATGCCCTAGCATTAGAGCAGCTAAGTGACCAAGGGGTGGGGGGAAAGAGTGAGGAATCAGAAGAGAGAAGGGAGAAAGTTATCTATCAGCCATCATTCCAGGTTGTTAAGGTAGTTCTGCTCTAATCATGCCTCCTGCAAATCTGGACAGCCAGAGCAGAGCTGCCTTAACAAGCTGCAAACAAGGCTGAGCGCCAATTTCCTCATCTCTTTCTGCTGACTCCTGTGTGGTTGGCAGAAGCAAATTAACCCAGGGGAGACCTGACTTCCCAGGTGCAACACTGTAACAAATCTAGCCCTACCATTAGGCATAGTTCAGCAGTTGCTTCATGTGGCAAGCACTGGGGGTAGCAGTGAGGTGTGATAGAGTTGTATGTGTCATGCCATGTAGCTTGTCTTGAATTCCCTATGTGAGCCTGTTGCCATGTGGAAGATGCTGGGCCACTGGCTGTATTCAAGAAAGATTCTATAACTGGGGTGTGACTGCACAGCAGGAAAAAAGCAAAGTGATCCATTGTGAATTCACACTTGGGAAGTCAGGTTTTCTAGGGTGAATTTGCTTTAGCCAACAAGACAAGAGTAAGCAGTGAGAGAGCAGGAAACAGACAATAATCCCATATTTGCAACTTGTAAAGGTAGCTTTGCTATGGTTGTCCAGATTTGCAAGAGGCACAACCACAGTACAGCTGTCTTAACAGGCTGCACACAAGTGCTGGTTGCCAATTTCCACATCTCTGACTCCTGTCTGGTCTGCTAAAGCAAATGGGCTTCCACCAGTTGGTCTTGTAAACAAAAACTGACTGCCAATTTCCTTCTTGCTCTCTCGCTCCTTTTTTGCCTCCTAGGTGCCCTAGTGCACAAACACTGGCATCAAGCTGACGATGACGATGATAAATGGTTTGGAGACAATTGGTGCTTAGTTGAGGGGAACTGACTCTCTTGCAAGTGCCCCTTTGCCTCTTCTCTCCTTACCTTGAACTAGGAAGCTGCGAGAGCCAACTTCTGGTTGCCCTTTCAACTATGAAGCAACAAAGGCTCAAGCGATCATAATTCCTCAACCAATGCAAAATGCATTCAGTTTGAAAAAAGAGTAGAAGCCCCAGTGGCAAAGGAAAAAAGTATGGGAAGTGAATTCCACACTGTTGTATTTTGACTTGTAAGTTGTGCAGTTAATGGAAAAATAATACAAATCTCAATCCCACAACATTTCCTGTATTATATGTCAATGTAGTCACCTCCTTACTCTGGTCCATTTCAGTAGTTGGAGTGGGAGGAGGCACTGTGCTTTGCCTCAGACACCAAAACATCTTGATGCAGTCCTGCATGGTCATTTCTTGAGGTGTCACTATCAAAGTACAGCAAGGCAGAAGTATTACCTCTGACCCTCCATCTCCCACAAGATTTTGCCATGTCATGCCTGGTTCCGTGAGTTTGATGGGCACAGATAATCATGAGGCACCTTTCTGCCAGCAAAGTAGTACTATGAGTATTGTTGAAAGGGAAAGAGAGTAAAAACCTACAAGAAATATGTGGCCTTTAATCTTGGACGTTTGCTATGTGGCAACTGCTACGTATTTTAATTGACAAGGTGGCTGACAAATTGCATGACTGGCTGCATGAAAGGCAGCTTTACTACCTCTACCTTGCAGCAGTGCAGTCAACCTTACGTGCTTAGCATAATTTGGCTGTTTTGCAGAGGGGAGGAATATGGTACAGTCCTCAAAATATCTCAGGCCATCAGGAGTGGCAGCTAATGGCATTACCTTGTAAGGCAATATGCTGTTGCTGTATGCTGTTACAGTGGTGCCTCGCTAGACGATGTTAATCCGTTCCACGAAGATCGCTGTCTAGCGAAAACATCGTCTAGCGAAGCACGTTTTCCCATTGGAATGCATTGAAATCTCTTCAATGCGTTCCAAGGGAAAACTCAGTCGTCTAGCGAAAATCTCCCATAGGGAAACATCGTCTAGCGAGTGCGGGTCCCCGTCGGAATGCACTGACAGCTTTTGACCACTAGTCGGCGCAT
This sequence comes from Intellagama lesueurii, assembly GCA_037013535.1. Taxonomy (NCBI): domain Eukaryota; kingdom Metazoa; phylum Chordata; class Lepidosauria; order Squamata; family Agamidae; genus Intellagama; species Intellagama lesueurii. The sequence goes on from JBAJHW010000003.1 coordinate 100,039,856, forward strand.
TCCTATGGGGAAACCTCATCGTCTAGCGAAAATTCCCCATAAGAGACCATCGTTTTGCGAAGCGCAGTAGCGATCGCAAAAAGGCATCGTCTAGCGATTTCCTCGTCCTGCGAGGCAATCGTCTAGCGAGGCACCACTGTATATACTGATTTTTTTAATGAGTGGTTTTCTAAAGAATTGCAATAGTAAACAATTGCAAAAGTTGCTGTGGGAATCCTGGGTTACCAGAGTATTGTGAGGTAAAAACATAAACAGAAGAGTGAAATCCAAGCTGACTCCAGGCATGACTGGGTCCTAGGCAAAGTGCTACCCAGTCGATTTCTAAGTGCATTCCTTCAGGTAACGGGTTTATCATCAGTGGTATCAGCAATGTGGTTGGCAGCTGGATGGCCTTTGCAGTCTGTGGCAGCCATTTGTACACTGTCTGCCATTTTGATTTTCCTGTAATTCCCTGACATACTCTCATGTTGGATATTGTGGAAATGTCAAAATGCTACTTCCTACAATCCTTTGATATTTATTGTTTGTATTACACAGTTCCATCATCATCGTCATCACTGATTTTTTAATAATTGATAACAATAACAGTAACAGAGTCAACAACAACAACAATGCTATCATCATTTACATTTCAAGCTTGCCTTTCTTCTAATAAGATCAAAGTGAGGTATGCCGGCTCCCCTCCTCCATACCTTTTCTTTACAACAATGCTGTGAGCTCAGTCTCAGTGAATTGTGTGACTTGATGGGAGGAACTACACCATGCAGGATCTATGTGGCCAATGGGTAAAGTGCACTCCATGGAGTTTCCACATTGCCTTGGAAATAGCCACTATGTGCCAATATGTGTTAAAACTGTCTGCATAGTAACTTTGTGTTGGATCTAACTAAACCACTGTGGTTACTTGCAATCCTCAAGAATTTTCAGATTCACTGTAATTGGTCTGGCTGCTCAACCAATATATTAGAAGAACTGTGTCTGTTTTTATTGCTTTTCTTGTATAAACCCATGATCTATCAATTTTTAATCCCCTCTTACTAATGGAAGAAAATAACTTTAAACATTTACAAGATGAAAGCAATATAATATTTATATAATATAACAGTTCTTCCCAGATGCTGCAGATAACCACAAACTTATCCTCCACATTCTTCATGACAGTGCATAGAAATGAAATTGTTTCAAAACCAAAAGTATGTTAAATCTGTGCCAAATATATGCATGCAGGTCAAAGAGAACATCTAAAGATTCCATCTAGAATAGATGATAAACCAAACTGGCTCTCAAAAAGCAACATTTATATAAGCCAAGATTTGCAACATTGCAAGGAGATACCTATAAGATGTTGTTATAAATCCAAGGGGACATGTGGTGATGCTTGCAGACAGAATGTGCTCCCATAAACTGATTTCAGGAACTTTAACATGGCAAAATTGGCAATAAAGACATTGTGTAATACATTTTTATTCTCCTGCTTGCAATCAAATAGAAGTTGCAGATTACAAGTTTAATAACATGCCATATTAGATCCAAAGTCACTCATATTATTTCACATTGAATCCATGTTCTTGAAATTATGCAGCTTGCAACTGAAAAGTGATCATCAGCATTCTATACCTTGCAGTCCTATGCCATTTACTTGTAAGTCCATTTAGGCTGGCTATATATCATAACTTACACAGGAAAATCCTCTGTTGGAAGACATATATTTTAAATATAACAAACATAAGAAAGTGGCCTCAAACTTGCCCATCAGCAGCTAGCACTTGACCCAAACCTTCCTTTTTTTGGACTGCAAGCCCCAGAATCAGCCAGGGTGAACTGACTAGGATTTACCTCTGAACAGGTATATGTAGTTGGCTATTGAGATTTAGGGGCTGATAAAAGTTCCTTCTGCTTGGAATTTTAATTCAGAAAGTAACTTTTCTAAGCTCTGTGCCAGGTTTACCTAAGTGACTGGAAGTTACACTTGAAAAATGAATATGTGAGAAATGGAACAAATTATATTAACACTGCAGACCTAGACATGTTGAGTCAGATGTTGAGTCCCACCAAGTTTGACAGGGCTTACTCCCAGATAAGTGGGGGTATAGGGTTTCTCTTTCAGACCCACTCTTTTGGTTTCCTTTGAAATTCCTTGAAGACTTGCGTGAGGAGGAACGCTCCAATTGGCACAAGATCACTTTTGGCAAATTTTTGGTGACAGCTGAGCCTTCAAACCTGCAGGATTAGTTGCATAGTTCTTTGGATCTCTGCCTATAACTGTCATTGCAAAGAAAGAAGCAAAACAATCACAATTTGTGTTCATTTCCCTTTTGCCTAGTAGGACAACAGGCAGCTGGATTAAATTCTTCAGACATTTTGGCTTGACTGAGGATTTGAAAAAGTTAATAAGGTGAAAAAGTACGTAGGTTAACACTGTCTTTTAGAAATGATTGTGCATCTAATAGACATCTGTTGATTACTGCATTACTGCTCATTCTTCACAGGCAGCCGTACTTATCTGTGTATGAAGATAGTTACTCAAATTGAAGGGAAAATTCCTTTCCTGTCCTGTCCTTTACATCCTGCTGTTTCTCCAACACCCTCAAGTTGCCACAAATGGGCTATACCTTCCAAGGAGTCTATTGGGAACAGTTAAGCTGCGAAACTGTGTTTTGCCTAAGACTGCTCAGTGCACATTTTGACCAATGGGGACATTTGTGAATAACCAGAACATCAGCAGCTCAAGGGTGCAGTAGTAGCAGAGCTTGGGGTGTTATTCTGTAAAGGCACCCTACTACTTATTGATACATGATTTAAAACTAATCTGTTAATGTTACTTTTTCTTCCATGAGAAGCTCAGTAGCTTGCTTATTGCTAATGAGTTATTTTTTTATCGTTATTCATTACTATTTTAATTATTATTGCTGTTAATTTAAAAATACACTTAAAAATATGAAACTGGTCCCGATTGGCCCCCAGCCTGCAAAAATGATCTGCCGAATTGCCCATGATATCAAAATTGAATATTACTATTTGTGACCTTATTTTTTAAGAGTGACATTTGCCAAAAATAGCATGTTACTTCCAAATTCTAAATAGCACTCTCCTACTTGTGTTCCTTAGCTCTTCCTAATCCATTGCATTTTGATATGTTGTCTTTCAGTGAGCTCAGAATAGTATAGAATACCACCTCCTCCCCCATTCTTTTCACTATACTACATTGGCTTCAGGGCAATTGTCTGCTTTGTCATTAGTCTTAATCTGCTGGACTTTCGGTTTATAAAGATATATCCGTTAAACTCAACATCTTGACCTTTGGTCTAGATGGGCGGGGTAGAAATCCAATAAAATAAATAAATAAATAAAATAAAAAATAAACATGAGTCCCCATTCTGACTGAAAGAGTCAACCCATTCATTTTAGTTTACTAGCACCCACCCCTGTCTGTTTCTCAGTAATGGAAGAGAGTTCTGTCTGACAAAAACTCCAGGTTCCCTTCCCCAAGCCCCACCTTCTGTAGGCTATAGGGATGGGAAGAGGCATCCTGCTGTCATCTCCATTAGTGATCAAACAATCCCCACCACCACCAGCACCACTTCAATGCTGCTCTCCTTCTCCACCAGGAGGGGGATCCAATGCATCTAGCCAGTCCTTTTCAGCCACTATTTGCAAGTGGTGGCTGAGAGTTACTTATTCTTCTTCCAACTTGCCCAAATTTTAAACCAGTATTGTTTAAAGCTGCATTCTAGGGAGCCCTTAGGCTTCGTTGAATTTCCTAAGCTCAGACATTCTTCAAGGAAAAGATCAGCACACCATCATCCCTGAAAGTCAACTTCCACAACACAGCACATATAGATGCAGGAAGAGCACTAGATGTTCTAGGATGTACCCTCAGTTCAAATAGACTAACAGTGACCCAAGTATAAGCCAAGTCTAGTTTATAAAAAGACAAAGGGCACAGACACTGTGCTTTTAATAATAAGAAACTCTGGCCAGCCCAACAGTCTGCTACATCCCCTTCCTTCCTCAGATCATCACAAAACCCACCAGATGTGAACTCATCCTTACATGAAATAATTCATTTAATTTTTATTCATCTTAGTAAATAAGGACCAGGGCTTTACTTAAGCAGTTTCTGGAAACATTACTTCTATTACTGTCTCTCTTTCCTTCCTCAGGTCATCACAATGAAATGATATGATTCATTTTATTTTTATTTTTACAAAAATAAATTCACCTCAGCAAATGAGGGCAAGGGCTGTACTACTGCAGTTTCTGGGAAAAATTACTTATTTGGACTACAACTCCCAGAATACCACACACACACACACACACACACACCTTCCCTGCCAGCAGAGCCAGTTTTCCAACCTGTAACTAAGTTGCAACATCCATGAATCAAATTCGTGGACAGTTAAGGAGATGCTATAGCAACAGAACTGACAAACTGAATAATCCAGAAAGTAATACAAAGAATACAGGTTGCTCTGATGATGAAAACAGATCTGCACAGATGGTACTTTCAAAAAAGCTTTTTGAATTGTCACCTTCTTCCTTAGGTCTTCTCAGTAAGGAAGCGTGGCTGAGCTTCTATTACATTCCTAGAATTTTTGCATGAGCGCTCCCTCCCTCCACCCTTTCAGATGATGCTATGTAAGTTAGTGGATTTTCCAGTAAATCCTGTTTTTGCTTCAGATAGATCTGTGTTTTGGAAGCACTTGTGCAACTGTTTATCAGCAGCTCACATCTGATCGTAATGCATGAGATAGACCTTAAATGCCTGGAAAGATCTCCTCTGGGAACCATCTCTGCTGAAATAATGTGGAATGTTGTGCAATGCTGTTTTCCCCACTAATGAAGCTCTTGGACAAAAAGGAAAATAAATGGAATGTAATTTGAAGCTCCAATTCTCTCTCTCTCTCTTCCTTTTTCATTCCAAAATTAAATAACATATACACATTTGGGCACAATGTCCTATATTCTGTAATCATTAAATAAAATATTTACACAGAATATTTGGTATTAAAGAGTGCAATCCTTACTGGCCAAGGTGGGAAAGGGCCAGCTGAGCCAACCCTAGGCCAATGCAAATGGCTGAAGCCAAAACCCACCCAGCCAAGAGATGCTGGAACTTATTTAGGACGACCCTTGCCTGGGCCCATTTTTGTGCCAGCATTTTGGCTGCATCCCTGGGCTGGAGGCATTTTGGATCGGACTCCTCTCCTGCCCCACTGCACCCTTTTTTTCACCTTTTCCTCAGCTCTTTTGCCAGCTCTATCTTAGCTCTCTGACTAGTCCTTCAAACTGATTGCCTCGTCAGCAGATTTCTAAGATCAACAAAGAGAAGAAGGTTATGCCAGCAGAAGGTGATTTCTGCAGGCAGAAAAGGTTTGTGCCAAATCCTAACCCACTACAGCCAGCGTATATTTTCAGTTAGGATCACATGAGCACATCATAGAGACTGTGCTGAATTCTAGTTTCACAGAGATCAAATGTGACTTTTACAGGGCAATCCTATGGATGGCATTAGAAGCTTCTGAGGCTGAAGTCTGAAAAATCAGTACCGTGTTGGGTTCCTGCCAGCAGGATGGACTGGAGACTGGAGTAATGTTCACTTGGTCTCTTAAGTTCTTCCTTGCCTCTGAGAGAGAGAGAGAGAGAGAGAGAGAAATAATAATAATAATAATAATAATAATAATAATAATAATAATAATAATAATAATAATAATAATAATAATAATAATAATAATAATAATAATAATAATATAAAAACACACACACGTTCTATTGCAGGCACTGGGGGAGACCCAGTCTGAGTTCTCAGAAGGGCTGTTGCAAGGTCACTAATTCTTAAGGTTGCCAGCAGTCAGAAGCGACTTGACCACACATAACAAAAAGCCATTTCTAACAACAAAAATAACAGAGATTTAAAATAAAATAAATGCAACAAACATAGTCAAAAATAGCTTTAAATTAAAAATAAGCACAAATAGCTTTTGTTGTCACAAGAAAGTAATTAAATAAATCAACAGAGGTAGATGGAATACCGATAGAAGAGTTTCAAGCCACAGAGACTGAATCTGTCAAATTCCTAACAAGAATATTCTAACAACTATGGAAAACAAAACAATGGCTCATAGACTGGCATCAATATATATTCCAGTTCCCAAGAAGGGAAACGCCAAGGACTGCAGTAAAACTATAGGACCATTGCTCTAATATCCCATGCAAGCAAAGTGACACTTATGGCGCTGCTGCAAAGGTATTCATCTTATAGGGAGTGAGAGATGGCTGATAGTCAAGCTGGATTCTGAAAAGGAAGAGGCACTCAAGATCATATTGCAAATATCCACTGGCTACTGGAGTGCACCAAACAATTTTAGAAGGAGAACATTCTGTGTTTATGTTGTTGTTGTTTAGTCGTTAAGTCGTGTCCGACTCTTCATGACCCCATGGACCAAAGCACGCCAGGCCCTCCTGTCTTCCACTGCCTTCCGGAGTTTGGTCAAATTCATGTCGGTAGCTTCGATGACACTTTCCAACCATCTCGTCCTCTGTCGTCCCCTTCTCCTCTTGCCTTCACATTTTCCCAACATCAGGGTCTTTTCCAGGGAGTCTTCTCTTCTCATGAGATGGCCAAAGTATTGGAGCCTCAGCTTCAGGATCTGTCCTTCCAGTGAGCACTCAGGGTTGATTTCCTTCAGAATGGATAGGTTTGTTCTCCTTGCAGTCCAGGGGACTCTCAAGAGTCTCCTCCAGCACCACAATTCAAAAGCATCAATTCTTCGGTGGTCAGCCTTCTTTATGGTCCAGCTCTCACTTCCATACATCGCTACTGGAAAAACCATAGCTTTGACTATGCGGACCTTTGTCGGCAAGGTGATGTCTCTGCTTTTTAAGATGCTGTCTAGGTTTCTCATCGCTTTCCTCCCAAGAAGCAGGCGTATTTTAATTTCGTGGCTGCTGTCACCATCTGCAGTGATCATGGAGCCCAAGAAGGTAAAATCTGTCACTGCCTCCATATCTTCCCCTTCTATTTGCCAGCAGGTGATGGGACCAGTGGCCATGATCTTAGTTTTTTTGATGTTGAGCTTCAGACCATTTTTGGCGCTCTCCTCTTTCACCCTCATGAAGAGGTTCTTTAATTCCTCCTCACTTTCTGCCATCAGAGTGGTATCATCTGCATATCTGAGGTTGTTGATATTTCTTCCGGCAATCTTAATTCCGGCTTGGGATTCATCCAGTCCTGCCTTTCGCATGATGTATTCTGCATATTAAACAAACAGGGAGACAATATACAGCCTTGTCGTACTCCTTTCCCAATTTTGAACCAATCAGTTGTTCCATATCCAGTTCTAACTGTTGCTTCCTGTCCCACGTATAGATTTCTCAGGAGATAGATAAGGTGGTCAGGCACTCCCATTTCTTTAAGGACTTGCCATAGTTTGCTGTGGTCCACACAGTCAAAGGCTTTTGCATAGTCAATGAAGCAGAAGTAGATGTTTTTCTGGAACTCTCTGGCTTTCTCCGTAATCCAGCGCATATTAGCAATTTGGTCTCTAGTTCCTCTGCCCCTTCAAAATCCAGCTTGTACTTCTGGGAGTTCTCGGTCCACATACTGCTGAAGCCTACCTTGTAGGATTTTGAGCATAACCTTGCTAGTGTGTGAAATGAGTGCAATTGTACGGTAGTTGGAGCATTCTTTGGCACTGCCCTTCTTTGGGATTGGGATGTAGACTGATCTTTTCCAATCCTCTGGCCACTGCTGAGTTTTCCAAACTTGCTGGCATATTGAGTGTAGCACCTTAACAGCGTCATCTTTTAAGATTTTAAATAGTTCAACTGGAATGCCATCACCTCCACTGGCCTTGTTGTTAGCCATGCTTTCTAAGGCCCACTTGACTTCACTCTCCAGGATGTCTGGCTCAAGGTCAGCAACCACACTATCTGGGTTGTCCGGGACATCCAGATCTTTCTGGTATAATTCCTCTGTGTATTCTTGCCACCTCTTCTTGATGTCTTCTGCTTCTGTGAGGTCCCTACCATTTTTGTCCTTTATCATGTCCATCTTTGCACAAAATGTTCCTTTAATAGCTCCATTTTTTAAGTGTGTTTTTTCTGTGTTTATTTTTTTTCTGTGTTTATAGACTACAGCAAAGCCATTAACTGTATGAATCATGAGAAACTGTGTTTTTTTTCCTGAAAGAAATGGGTGTGTCTCAGCACTTGATTGTCCTGATGCATAACCTGTATTCTGGACAAGAAGCTACCATTAGGACAGAACACTCAGAGACAGAAGAGTTTTCTATAGGCAAAGGTGTCAGATGAGGTGCATTTTATTTTCCTGTTAAATGTGTATGTATTTCTTCTGGATTTGTCATTTGCAGAATAGACTACTTTGTAGTTGTCTGAAAATGTCCCAGTCCAATCCACTTTTGTTCACTGACACCAAATACTGCAATGTTTATGCATTCAATTTCTTGCTTTATGGTTTCCAGCTTACTTTGATTCATAACTCTCATTCCATGTTCCAATTGCATGTGTTGTGCAGCATCAGACTTTCCTCTCCCCTCTGTGCATGTCAGCCACTAGATGTTTTTTCATTTTTAATCTACTTGTGTCATTAGTGACAGTATTATTTGTACTTGTTGTGAGGAAATCAGATGGGTTATATTGTACTTCTCCAGGCTGCTATAGGTGGCACTTACCTGCATGAGAAAGAAGATTTGCTTTGCTCTGTTCCAAGCTGCATCAAGGACGTACCACGCCGAGCCATAGACATCACATTCCATTTCTAATTGCTCATTAGCAGAGATTCTCATGAGAACTGAAGGGAGGGGATTGAGAGAAGTTACATTTTGAGGGTGAAGTTACTGGACAAAGGACTTGAACCTGATTGGATAACACCACGTTGGGGGAACATGGATTTAAGATCTAGCAAGAGGCTAGTTGGGCAAGAAAGCTAGCTATTAATCTTTTTGTCTGCTGTTGATGGAATAGATGTAATAGGGACAGAGACACAGAAGAGGAAGCTCAATTGTGATTACTTAGACGGTTTTAGGCAGAAGTAGTCAGCTTTTATTATTTTATGGGGAAAGCTTTCATAGAGCTCACTTAATTATCTGAATATGCTTTGCTTGTTGCTTTTGCATTCTTTTGGAACTGTACAACTGCCTTTTTAAATTCTTTATACTTTTTTTTTATAATTTTAATAAACCTTTTTATATTTTTACCCAAATGTGATTGTTGGAGGAAAAGAAGGACTTGAGTGTCTAAAGAAGGTGCCTTGACCAGAGGCTACATTCACTAATTTCATTACTTTGGGTGGCCTACCTTGTCTGTTTGGTGTGCTAAGTACAAAGTAAACAATCAGGAGAGATTTATGTCTTGCGTAAGGAGACAGGTGAAAATCTAGGTTAGAAGCTTGCCCATGGTTGCTAATTCATGCACCCTCTGGGTCTCACCCAGTCTGGGGTTCAAAGGGTGGTGAGTATAGTAGCTAGAATGGCTCCTTCGCCTAGTGGAATGCCCTCAGGGGGCTTCCTTCCCCAATGGATAATTGAGTGTTTTCTGACCTGGGAGTCTCATCTTCCAGGACTATCTCTTTATTTAATTTTGAACACTCTCATCATAGGGTTTTCAAGGTAAGAAAGATTCAGCAGTGGTTTGCTATTGCCTATTTCTGTGTAGTACTAACAAAAATTAGCCTGAATATCAGTGTCATTATCTGTAAAAGATCCTCCACCAGCATCACTTTAGCTTTGTTGCTGCCCAGGAGCTGTGCTACAAAAGTTTCTCTACCCCGTCACCATTGGAACGATCCATTATCTTTTGCTGATGTGGCTGTTTATCCTGAAGAAGTTGGAGGAGTGCCTCAGCTGTGAACATTCTGCCTTGGGTGACCTGCTAGGAGTCCAGGCTCGCAATGGTTTCCTGATGGCATTGCTCTCGGACTCCTTGACACACTCATACCTCCTCCTCATATTAAAGTGTGCATCCAAAAATGAGCTCCATGCCCTTACTATTGGCAAAAGACTTATTTTACAACAGTGGAAAACTATGTGCTCACCCACTGTAACTCAATGGATAGAAGACCTTATAAAATTATTAACATATGAACACATGGCATATAGATGACAAATATGCATGGATATATGTTTAGGTATTTGGAAACCCTTTCTTGAAGCCTATATATAGATATTCTTCCTTTTTCTATTTTTCTCCCCCCACCCCACCCCACCCCACCCCACCTTTTCCCTTTATTCTGTCCTTCCTTGTTTTTGTTTTGGAAGACATTACTGTGTTTTAAGTCCTGTTGTATTATCTTTCCAATTACAGTATTATTAGTTTTGTTTGTTATTACATTTTAACTAATGAAAATTATTTTTAAAAACCATCCCAGGACTGCTCTCCCTATCCCCAGTTGGGGGAAAAGTGATCTAGTTTGAATTTATGCCAGACCCTTGGACAATAATACATGTGATCTTGGATTTTTGTTTACTCCTAGAACAGCTGAACTGACAACACATATATAAATGGAGCTTGAGTATATTGCTGACAGAGCTGTCCTCATGTTTCCACAAGTCTTGTCTGCACATATTATTTCATGAGAAGGATTGGCGGTTTCTTTTAGATTCCCTAAGGAGAAACATCCTCCTCATGAATATGTTGGCGTGGGGCCAAAACTCCAGAATCTTAATGAGGCAGTGGCCTCAAGAAAATGTTCCTAGAGTCTGGTTGAATCCCACTTTTACATTAAGCAAAGTAAGAGACGTAGGGATTGAGTGACTTAGAGATTTAGACGTAGGGAGAAAATAACATGAGAGAGTTCTTAGTAATTATAATATAATATATTGAGTATGGCAACACACATATATACATATATACAAGGCAAGGTACATTTGCATAGCAACATTCAGAGCATTGGCATAGAAGTAAATGACCACCAGACTTACTGCTGAGTGGTAAGGTCTGTTCTGTCTCAGTTACATTTATACTCAGAACAACCAACCACATTTCCCCATTTACAGCTGGTCATGTTAAACAATTAAGCATTACATCATCTTGCTTCACCTGGATGCTGTAAGTCATTACATTGGCTTTTGCTCTACATTCGTGACTCTGCACTTCATCTACAATATTACAATTTAACTCCCTGTTCACCAACAGAACAAAATCCTGACACTCCTCCTTAAATTTTATATATTGGAGAAACCCATTTGGTTACATATATACAAATGTTTTTCTAGTGTCAAGGGTTTAGTGAAAATATCTGCTACATTATTTTCACTGGGACAATATTGCAATTCTACCAATTGACTTTCCACAGCATCTTTCACATTAAAGAATCTTATTCCAATGTGCTTACTTCTTCCTTTAATTCTACATTCACCAGCTAATTGTATGCATGCTGTGTTATCACAGAAAACTTGTGTAGGTAAGTCAATTATTATGTTTACATCTCTTAATAATTGCTTAAACCAAGTGATTTCATTACACAGCTCACTCAAAGCAGCGTACTCAGCCTCAGCAGTACTTGTGGCAACAATGGTCTGCTTTTTTGATTTCCAACCTATCAAAGACCTATCAAAAAATATTGCCAAGCCTGAAATTGATTTTCTATCAATTTCACTTGTTGCCCAGTCTGAATCTGTAAAGCACTTTAATTCCAGACTTTCTCCTACTCTCAACAGTAGCTTCTTATCCTTTGTACCCTTTAGATATCTAAGTATTCTCTTTATCCCATTCCAGTGATGTTTACGAGGCCCTGCAGCAAACTGGCTTAAAACATTTACTGACGCTGCAATGTCTGACCTCGTCCAGGATGCCAAATACAACAATGATCCTACTCTGGATTGATAAAGCTCTACATCATCAAATTTCTCACTTTCAAAGTTTCTCTGAAAACTTGTCTCCATTGGGGTTCGTACTGAGTTACAATTCTCCATGCCACTTTCTATTAATAATTTCTCTATTTTCTTCTCTTGGCATATTTGAAAATTTCCATTTTGGTCTTTACTTATTTCTACTCCTAAGTAGTTACTTATCTGACCTAAATGTTTCAATTTGAAATTTTTGCTCAGTTCTCTCACGAACCACTTTACATAAGTATCATTAGGTACTACTAAACACAAGTCATCCACAAAGACTAGTAATATCAATTTTACATCACCCTGATTTTTGATGTATAGGCAAGGGTCGGCCAAACTTCTTCTAAACCCTAGTTGTACTAGCTTTGTATTGTTGGGTATTGTCTAGTAACGTTTTTAACTTGTATACCCATCTACAGCCAACTACGTTTTCTCCTTCAGGTAATTTGACAGGTGAAAACACTTTATACTCTTTCAATGAATTAAACTCAGCAAGCATAGCTTCCTTCCACTTATGTTGCTGATCAGTTGGCAATCTTAACATTTCCTCATAACTTTCAGGTTCACTAACAATTAAATTTATATTTGTTACTTTGAACCTTTGAGGTGGGACTCCTTTATTTGCTCTCTGAGAACGCCTGGGAATTACTACTTCTTCACTTTGTTCTCCTGACTCACTATATGTCCCATTCTCCTCCTCAGCTTCACTATATGTCCCATTCTCCTCCTCAGCTTCCATTTTACTTAGGTTCTCTTTAACTTGTTTCTTATTACTAAATGATGGCAAAAATACTTCATCATTAGCATGTATACGAGACCAATTCTCGTTCTCACAAAAATTTGCTGACCTACTGATGGTCACATTACCAAACTGGTCACTAAACCTGTAGCTCTTACACCCAGTTTGATATCCTATAAAAATCAGCCTTTTTGCTTTAGGAGAACCCTTCCTACGTGAAGCTTTTGGTATATTTACCCACGCATGGCAACCAAACATCTTGATATGATTTAAAGTTGTCTGTCTGTTGTGCACCAGAAAATACGGGGTGTTTTGAATGACAGAATTCCAAATTCTATTCAAAACATAACATGCACATTTCATTGCTTCTCCCCAAAAAACTTTAGACATATTAGCATCTGTTAACATTGAATCCATAACTGTTTGTAATATGCCACCTTTTCGTTCTGCTACTCCATTTTCTTGAGGGACTTGTACATTTGCAATTCTATGGTGTATCCCTTTCTTTCTTAACCACGTTCTGAATTGCTTACTCATAAACTCTCCCCCTCGGTCCGTCTGAATGCTGGCTACATGTGTTTCAAATCTTCTTTCAATCATAGCCACCCATTCCCTGAATGTTTGGAATGCTTCACTTTTATATTTAAGTATGAAGACATAAGAGTACCTGGAGAAATCGTCTGTTATGGTAAGACAGAACTTATTTCCCCCTAGTGACTCTTGGAACGGACCCATTATATCCATGTGCACAAGCTCAAAACACCTTTTACTTATTCTACAGCTCTTCTTACTCACTGGGTGTCTCTTTGATTTAGAGGCTTTACACACATTGCAATCTAGAAATCTATCACAGTTCTTTAAATTTAGATTGCCTACATATTGCTGAGTTTTCCTTAATACTTCAAAACTCACATGTCCTAAGTCTCTATGCAACTTATGTATGCATTTGTAATGTGGCACATTATCATTTAACACATTCGCAGAACATTTCCTTTCTTCTGTTTTATCCAAAACATAGAGATTTCCCTTTAACTGCCCCGTTGCAACAAGTACATTTGCTTTCTCTATGTTGCAAACTCCTTTACTGAACTTAATTGAAAAACCAGCTTGGTCTAAACATGACACACTTATTACGTTATGGCTAATTCTAGGTACAAACAAAACATTCTCCAAAGTATCTTTAAGGCTTTTAACATAAACTTTGCCTGTTCCACATACTTCAATGTTTTTCCCGTCTGCTAAACTTACTTGTCTTTTAGCAGAGTTTGTTAACTCTTTAAACCACATTCTCTGTCTACAAACATGTTGTGTAGCGCCCGAATCAATCAGCCATTTCTCATTGTCACAATCAGTAATTACTGACACAGAGTTCATTTTACGCTCTGAAGTTCTGTTTTCTTTCTCAGTGTCCTTGGGCTTATCTCTTCTTCTTCGACAAACACAGTCTCTAGCCAAATGTCTTTCGCTGCCGCAAATAAAACATTTCTTCTTCTTTTTTACAGCCAGGATTCTTTCAGTAGGGAAATCAGCAGACATCCTTCTGTTGCTATCATCCTTAGAATTCCCTCGTCTGTGTAGACTTGGCACAGATAAATCCTCGGCTTTCTCCTTTCTCCTTTGTTCCTCCTCCATTAATCGCCCCGCCAGATATTCCACCGTTAGACTTTGTTCTGGCAAACTTTCCATACTTATTACGAGTGTTTCCCAGCTTTCATCCAAACCACTTAGGATAACGTAGCATTTATGGGCCTCTGGGAAATCCATCCCACGCTCCTGTAACTGGAAAAATAACTCAGAACACTCCTGGATATAGTTAGATATGCTTTGATTAGGGAGCAACCTCTTCTTATACAGCTTACGTGTTAATATCATCTTGGAACCAGCTGTTTGTCTCACATAAACGGCTCTCAACGCCTCCCAGACCTCGTTACTTGAAGTTTTTTCTCTCACATAATTTAATTGGGAGTCATCCAAGCATAATATTATTGTAGATAACGCTCTTTCATCTTTAGCCGTATCTTCTTCGTCTAGTTGAGCTGGAGGATTAGATACAATCTGCCATACACTCTCTCTTCTTAAATACATTTCCATTTTATAGGCCCAAGACATATAATTATGACCATTTAAACGTAATAATGGAAGGTTACTGGCCTGCATCATGGTGAAGCCTCCTCCTTGGATCTGCTGTCCGTCACTTTCAGAATCTGACTCAGCTTCTCCAATTGTTGGCTTCTCCTCCATACACTTGCAGCCTTATAATGCCTTCTCCTTGGGCCAACAAACGTCTCAGCTTCTCCCTGGAACACCACGTCTCCTAGGCACCACGTCTCTCTAGGCTTACCACGTCTCTCTGCGTCACTCTGGGCGTCTCCCTGGGCCCATAACCCTGTTGGCGTGGGGCCAAAACTCCAGAATCTTAATGAGGCAGTGGCCTCAAGAAAATGTTCCTAGAGTCTGGTTCAATCCCACTTTTACATTAAGCAAAGTAAGAGACGTAGGGATTGAGTGACTTAGAGATTTAGACGTAGGGAGAAAATAACATGAGAGAGTTCTTAGTAATTATAATATAATATATTGAGTATGGCAACATACATATATACAAGGCAAGGTACATTTGCATAGCAACATTCAGAGCATTGGCATAGAAGTAAATGACCACCAGACTTACTGCTGAGTGGTAAGGTCTGTTCTGTCTCAGTTACATTTATACTCAGAACAACCAACCACATTTCCCCATTTACAGCTGGTCATGTTAAACAATTAAGCATTACATCATCTTGCTTCACCTGGATGCTGTAAGTCATTACATTGGCTTTTGCTCTACATTCGTGACTCTGCACTTCATCTACAATATTACAATTTAACTCCCTGTTCACCAACAGAACAAAATCCTGACAGAATACACTGAAGATCCAGCTAGAGTATGTTCCTCATCTTTGTATCTTGCTTTTAGGAAGAAATCCCATTATGGGGGGGGGGGACGGGGACGGGTTAATAGGAAGAACTATGTATTCGTCTCAATGTGTAGTTTGACCCTTATTCTTTGGTTTGTTTTTGTCCCAGAATGTCCACTAGCGGTGCAAGGTTTTATGTTTCCTTGTTCATTTTGCAGTCATGGGGCTAGGAACATAAGAACATAAGAAGAGCCCTGCTGGATCAGGCCAAGGGCCCATCCAGTCCAGCTTCCTGTATCTCAGAGTGGCCCCACCAGATGCCTCTGGGAGCACACGAGACAACTAGATACCTGTCTCCTGATCCCCCTCCCCTGCATCTGGCATTTGGGGGTACCTTCCTTCTAAGCCTGGAGATTGTACAACCCCATCATGGCTTGTAACCTGCAATGGACTTTTCCTCCAGGAATCTGTCCAATCCCCTTTTAAAGGCATCAAGGCCAGATGCCATCACCACATCCCGTGGTAAGGAGTTCCACAGACTGACAACACGCTGGGTAAAGAAAGATTTTCTCTTGTCTGTTCTCACTCTCCCAACACTCAATTGGAGTGGATGTCCCCTGGTTCTAGTATTGTGTGAGAGGGAAAAGAGCTTCCCTCTATCCACTTTATCCATCCCCTGCATAATTTTATATGTCTGAATCATGTCCCCCTTCAGGCGCCTTTTCTCTAGACTAAAAAGCCCCAAACACTGTAGCCTCTCCTCATAAGGGAGGTGCCCCAGCCCAGTCATCATTTTAGTTGCTCTCTTCTGCTCCTTTTCCAATTCCACTAGGTCTTTTTTGAGGTGCGGCGACCAGAACTGTACGCTTTACATTAGAAGTACCATGGCTCTGTAAGTCAAGCTGCACAACTGATGGCTGCACAATGTGTCTCACTGCCCAACAGCCATGAATTGTCACTTTTTAGGAATTTGACAGGCCTTCTGCCTTTGCTGGTTGGCACTAGGAACTTTGGGATATTGTCAGTCATTTGGCAGACTGGTTGTGATCTGCCTTTGGCTTGGCTAGTCACTGATTGTGGAGGTCAATGGTTTCCTGTGGTGTGCCTGGCTTTTTGTATGGGTGGGAAGGCACTTCTGCTATGCATTTGAATGGGGAGGAAGGAAACTCATTTTCTAATGAGATCCATAAATTTAAATATTTTTAAATTTATTTATTTTTCTGCTTTTCATTTTTATTTTGACACATTTAATATAAAAAGACAAAATTAAATTTGAGTAAAGAAGAAAAAACAAAAAGAAAGCAAAAATGGTAATTACAATAATGTTAGTACTCACTATAAACCACCATTATAAATTCACAATATAGTTCCGCTACATACATCTTGTATTATGCCTATAACTCAATATGGGCCTTAGATATAAATAAATTAAATTAAATTTATATTGCCCTATATTGATCTAATTTATATATGTCTAAATGCATCTCTCACAGACCTAGCCTAAGACAATGCTTCTTGTGAAATACTCTTAATGATGAGAGCATTGAGTAATGAGTTTTACTGTATGAATGACCTCATACTTCTCTGAGTTTTATCTCATCGAAAGAATGGCAAGGTCTTTAATCTGATGCTCAATACAGATCATCCCATTAGTTTGCCTGGTGTAGAAAGACTGATTTGCACAGGCACCCATTAACTCTGTTGGCAGGCTGAAACTGAGCTCGATTTGGTAGGCTGACTGCATGAGCTTTACAAGGCTGCTCTATTATTTGTCATATCATGAATAAGATGTTGAAAGAGTTGGCTTTTTCTCCAGGTTTGGTTTGTTGATTTTGTAACAGTTCCAGTAACACATGGGAGTCAGTGTGTTTCAAGAACACTTGCATAGACATGAACATTATGATAAACAGATGGTGCTGGGACAAAACATGGCTAAGAGATTCCCATCAATACAAAACATAACTGCTGCTTTCCACACTTAGCTAACAAGTTCTTTACACACTCACTGCTCTGCACAAAAGACATTTCCATCAACACAAAACGCATCTGCTGCTTTTCTCACTTAGCCAAAAAGGTCTTTGTATATTCCTTAGTCCACACAATGTCAACTTCCAAATTACTTTTTTTTTCAACAGCAACTGCGAACAGAATGGATTTTTGCTATACTGAAGTTTGGATTTCAAAACAAGCTGTTCTTGTTTCATTATGACTTCCTTATTTCAGAAGTCAAATGACTTAGAAAATATTCAGCTTCGTTTCAGAAAAAAAACCATTGTTTCGTTTCCTATGATTGTGTTGAAGCAGTGTCTGTGTATGCAGCGCTGTGATATTTCCTGCTGGGCTCCTGTTGGCACGATGGAAGGTATTCCTTTCCTCTTGTTTTTTTCTGAAAACAAAACAAAAACAGGCAAACAATTTTCATTCCCATTCCCATCTATGGAAGGAAAACATTTACATGAGCTCTCAGACAGGACTAAATCCTCTCCCATTGTGGGAGACATGGAAGAGGGCTGGAAGGACTTTGGATTTAGTGTATCCAGCCCCCCTGCTCAAACTATTATTATTACTATTGTTCCTATCTTCTCATCTGTGCTTTCCCCTAAAGAATTGTGTTCATTGCAGCTATCAAACACTACTAAATATGAATTAAAGACACATTAAAACAGATCAGACAATAAGACAAATAAAATACTGTATCACAAGAACTTAAATAATTAACATAATCCCAGCAACAACCTACTGATTCCCACCCCCCACAACACTGGGGTTTCAGTATTAGGGAGTAGTTATGATGATGACGATGATGATGTGCCATCAAGTCAATTATGACTTATGGCAACCCTTTTTGGGGTGGTCTAGGTAGAGTACTTAGAAGTGGTTTACCATCCCCTTCTTCTGGGGGCATCCTGGGATTGTTGCGCTTGCCCATGACCACACAGGCTAGTTCTTCTCTACCAGCCTCTGGCTCTTCAGACAGATACCTAACTCATTGAGCTATGGGACTCAAAGACCATGCAAAATCTATGGGACTACACGAGAGATTTAGGATTGCTATCTTCTCCACCAGGACTGGATGAATCCCAAACCGGAATTAAGATTGCCGGAAGAAATATCAACAACCTCAGATATGCAGATGATACCACTCTGATGGCAGAAAATGAGGAGGAATTAAAGAACCTCTTAATGAGGGTGAAAGAGGAGAGCGCCAAAAATGGTCTGAAGCTCAACATCAAAAAAACTAAGATCATGGCCACTGGTCCCATCACCTCCTGGCAAATAGAAGGGGAAGATATGGAGGCAGTGACAAATTTTACTTTCTTGGGCTCCATGATCACTGTAGATGGTGACAGCAGCCACGAAATTAAAAGACGCCTGCTTCTTGGGAGGAAAGCGATGACAAACCTAGACAGGATCTTAAAAAGCAGAGACATCACCTTGCCGACAAAGGTCCGCTTAGTCAAAGCTATGGTTTTTCCAGTACTGATGTATGGAAGTGAGAGCTGGACCATAAAGAAGGCTGACCGCCGAAGAATTGATGCTTTTGAATTGTGGTGCTGGAGGAGACTCTTGAGAGTCCCCTGGACTGCAAGGAGAACAAACCTATCCATTTTGAAGGAAATCAACCCTGAGTGCTCACTGGAAGGACAGATCCTGAAGCTGAGGCTCAGGGTTGATTTCTTGATGGTTTAAAATATTTATTTTAAGCTTATATCCTAAAATAGTGGTTTCACTTTTGTTAAAAACATGATCAATCAAGCCCCCTCCTTGCTGTTTCAGTCCACAATGACTGAAGCCACTTTAAAAATCTACCCTGATATTTTCATGATATTTAAATAGGTTTTCTCACCATACTTGTTCTAACAGCCCTGTTCTAAAATAATTCTTGAAAAACAAACCAGACTTTACTAGGATTCACTTAAAAATTTAGTGTATTCCCTTCGAAGGCTGTTACCACAACTGTGAAGCACACCACAAACATTTCTCTTCTCCCTCTGTCAGTGCCATTCCATGGTTTAAAGCTGTTTCTACAGTCTTGAGCACAGTCAGTCCTAGTAGGCCCAACTATTGAGGACTGTTTGCCACTTTCTGAGCGGTCACTAGGCCCCCTTGGCAGGCTCTTTGCAAGGGACTCTGGACTTTGGCCTTGAGGTTTCACTCTACTGCGTCACTGACAGGAAAGCCCTGCAACCTGAAAGCCACTTTCCATATTTAGCCAGATTGCCGGCCAGGCCTCAGGCCTTGACCCTAAAATCTCAGGGAATGAGATATGGCCAAACTGGCAATCCTAGATGTTACAACTTACTCCCATGACTTCACAGCACACATAGCTATTGTTTAGTTTAGCTTGCATGCTTTAGAAGCTGCTGCTGATGTCGCTGCCAGAATTCAAACGTTGCCTTTTAATTCAGTGTTGAATCTCTGTGTGGCCACAGAAACTTGTGTGCATACACATGCCATCTTGCAATTGTTGCTGATGGGTCGTTCCCCCCCCCTTGCAAGGGTCCACCCCCTTGAGATCACAAGGAATTACAACCAGGTCTCAGGCCTTAACCCTGAAATTTGAGGGAGTGAGATTCTGCTGGCCTTGCAACCCTCACAGTTACAGCATTATTATTATTATTATTATTCCAGGCATTTCAAAGCCAGATTCCATGGAACTGACACTCATTTAAAATAGATACCATCATCACAAACCAGACTGGAGATATGACTAATTCACACAACAGGTCTGCGTACTTTTACAGCCAAGACAAAAGAGTCACTAAGGATGTCCTAGGACCTGAGTTTATCTAGTGTATGAGACAGAAGCCTGATGAAGAGGAGGCGAGACAATCTCATCCTGTTTTTTTTTAAACAAAAGACCTTTTTTAGCATTTTGTCAAACTCATTCATGTATATAGTGCAGAAATAGTGACACAGGTACGTAGATGCATGTACTGCATGGAATGTTTGTTTCAAAAAAGTACCTTTTCGTTATTTTTAAGTTCCTTCTAGAATGTTCTGA
The DNA here is from genome assembly GCA_037013535.1 of Intellagama lesueurii. Taxonomy (NCBI): domain Eukaryota; kingdom Metazoa; phylum Chordata; class Lepidosauria; order Squamata; family Agamidae; genus Intellagama; species Intellagama lesueurii. The sequence continues at coordinate 100,060,349 of JBAJHW010000003.1, forward strand.
TCCATCCAAAATTAGTTACTTACAGGGGGGGGGGGGGAAACCCTCTTTCCTGTTTCTCAGAAATACAGTTACTGATCTGTTGGTCCTTTGTTCTTTTTAATGAATGCCATAAGCTGTTGGCCAGCAATCCAAAACACATTTGCCTGCCATCCACCTCATTACAGTGGTGCCTCGACTTACGAACGTCCCTGCATACGAACAATTCGACTTACGAACAGCTCCGTTCACATAATTTTGCTTTGACTTGCGAACGGAGCTTCGACTTACGAACAAAAAAACCGCGGAAAAAGCGGGAAATGCACTTTGGACTGCCCGGTACTGCCTGGTACTGCCTGGTACTGTAATTTTAAAATGCAAAAATTGGTTTAAAAGGTGCTTGGTTTGGTTTAAAGCCGCTTGGTTTTAAAGGTGTTTTGTTTAAAAGCTGTTCGTTCCCTCCCTCCCTCCTTTCCTGCCCTTTTTTTAACCTTAGGTCATCTTAGGTTAAAAAAAAAAAATCCCCCTAGTGGTAGAGGACGGATTAAACGCTTTTGCATTGGTTCCTATGGGAACGAATGCTTCGACTTACAAACCGTGCCTCGACATAAGAACAAAAAACAGCCGGAACAGATTAATCAATTTTCAATGCATTCCTATGGGAAATGCTGATTCGACTTACGAACGTTTCGACTTAAGAACATCATTCTAATACGGATTAAGTTCGTAAGTCGAGGCACCACTGTATTGGTTTAGCGCCCCCAACAGAGAATGAGGCAGTAGCAGGAGGCACAGCACAAATCAGCACTTGGGGCAGGTGATATACATTCCCCATGCCCCTGTAACTATAAAAGTAATTAAAAGCTACTAGTACAGTCAACCCTCGACTTACGAACGGCCCTAGTTACGAACATTTCGACTTACGAACCGCTCTGATAGAAAAATATTGACTCGACTTGCGAACTTAGATTCGAGTTACGAACCGAAAAAAAAAGCCTAAGTCATCTTAGGTTAAAAGGAAAAAAAAATTAAAAAAAATCTGCCCCTAGTGGTAGGAACGGATTAACCGGCTTTGCATTAGTTCCTATGGGAACTAATGATTCGAGTTACAAACCGCCCCTCGACCTAAGTACCAAAAACAGCCGGAACGGATTAATTGGTTTTCAATGCATTCCTATGGGAAATGCTGATTCAACTTACAAACTTTTCGACTTACAAACTTCCTTCCGGAACGGATTAAGTTTGTAAGTCGAGGGTTGACTGTACTCTGCAAAGGGATTCACTTAACCCTTGCTAAGTTACAATCAGCATGCAATATAATTATATCTTCATTATTTGAACAAGGAATTAGTTACAGGTAACTAATTATTTATAATGCCACAGCTCTGTATGTCACTTGATGATTCACAAGGAGAACAGGCCGGAACAGACTGTTGCCACTAAAGCTTGTCATTGGTTTTTCTCACTAGGAAAAACAATAATGTTTTCCTCTTCAGGATGAGTTTCTACTGGGCAATTATGTTCTCTAAAAGCTCTGATTTGTTTCTGTGGTTGACATGATGTTCTGGCACTGATCCCCAAAAGTGGCTCCCTATGGACTAAAGCTGATGTATAGATAATTGATTGATATCGGATAGCTCAGTGAAATGGGTAGTTGACTGCCAAACCAGAGGTTGGGAACTCAATACCACCATGCCTTCCGGAAGAAGAGCCAGCCACAGATCCCTGAGCAAGCTGCACAGTCCCAGGGAACTCCCAGAAGAAGGGAGGGATAAAATACTTCTGAGTACTCTATACCTAGAAACCCTGGAAATAGTTCAGAATCAACTTCATGGCACATAATTAATTGGTGAAGAAAATACTAACTGTGGAATCCTGACTACAGGAAAGGAAGGGCAAACTGCAACTTTTAATGTTCTAAATAGTAGAAGAATGGGTTCTAATAGCACCAAATAACATGGATATCTGACACTTGTTATTCGCTAAGCTACTAGTTCCCAATCTTGGGTAACACTGGTATTCTTGGACAGCAGTTCCCAGAAATCCTGGCCAGCACAGCTGGTGGCGACAGCTTCTGGGAATTACAGTCCAAGAACACCAGGATTACTCAAGGTTGGGAACCACTGCACTAAGTCAATAGCCTACCAAGTACTGACCATGGGCTTTTGCCAGGTATTTGGCAGTCCTTCTGTTTTTGCCAGTCCAAAACTGGCAGCAAGGACAGAAAGCTGAGCAGAGCTCATAACACATGGATTGAGAGCATGTTGAACTGTAACTCCTACCATCCTTCAATGTGCTGGTTGAGGTTCATGGGAGATACAGTCGAAAAACATCTTGGAGGACCATACATTCTCCACACCTGACCTGAAGGGTTACCAGTATGTTCAGCTTGCTGGACCACACATTGTTCAGGGCTGAAATAATTTATTCTGGAAGCATGATTCTCAGAAATAGCTGTTTAACTTCTAAAAGAGAACTTGCAGTTGTGATGTCAATTAAGTGAACCAAACAGCACAAACCTATACGCTCAGCACACAGAATTAAATTTGGCAAGCCTTGAGCCTTTCATCTGAAAAGCAAAAAGCCTGAGAAATATAGCTACACAGATGCCTTATCTTTCACAGGTACATTCCTTGGCAGTCCAGAATAATCCTGTGCAGAAAGTGAGCATTAATTACTTCCATGGCAGTAGGCATCTGTAACTGATTTATTTTGTTTATTAAACTTGTGGATCTGAAAAGGCAGGATGAGTGGTGTTCCAAATTTTAATAAATCCATTGGAAAGAAGTGTAAGATAAAAGGACTGGAGTGTTCTTGCTGATGCACTGCCTGTTCTCACTCTGAAAAAACAATTATTAACATGAACAGGACTGGCCCGAGATACTGTTCCTTCCACCTGAAGCAGATCAGAAAACACATTCCCCTCTCCCATACCTCCTGTGAAGGTGCATAGTATACAAGTTACTTTGGCGCGGGGGGGGGGGGGAGCAGTGCATCAAGCACTTCCCTGGAAATAAAAACTGCAACAGTGACAACAAATTCAATAACTAACCATTTGCTTCTCTTTCATGACATCCAGGCTTTGTTACTTGACGACGACGCCGCCACCACAGTCCAATTAATGGTAGGGCTAGTCATTAATATTAGATGCATATAAGAGACAAGTCCACTGTGGTTTAAGAACAGGTGTCTTGTAAGTTTTTAACTTCTAAGTATAAATGAACTAGTCAGTCTTTGCTTCCATTGCCACGTTGGTGTCTTAATAAAAAATAATGACCCGTTTTTGTTGGTGGTGAGAATTCCAGTAAGCAAAGGAGAAATGGTGTGCTTTGTAGATTGGTTCTCACTGGGATCAGAAAATACCTCACAACTCAATGAATGCAAGTTTTTTTAAAACTCTAATGATGAGGAATTAATCAGTTACCAGGTTTTACTTTCTTTCTTGGATTTCTGCCATAATACAATTATGTATTATAAATTTATTTAGTTTTTGTTTTTATTTCACATGTAGGTAATAAGTATAGACAGCATGTTAAAACTATCAAATTGGCATTTCCACAGTTAAAACTTGTGCACAAATTGAATAAAAGAAGTACCCTATTGAGTAAGATATTGAAAACTACAGATTTAAAAGATATATGGAGAGAATTGAAGGGAGATGAAAGAAGATTTACTTATTATTCCTCTGTATACAATAGTTATTCTAGAACAGATTTTATGTTTATATCTCAAAACCTAATTTATAAAGTAGTGGATACAGATATTAATGTGATAAAAATATCGGATCATGCGTTGATGACGATGGAGATGAAAGTTAAGAGAGATTATAGAGAGGCTAGAAGATGGAGAATAGATTCCAATATTTTTCAGTATATAGATGTAATGGACACAAGGCTAAAAAAGAATGGATAGAAATATGGTCAATAAATGAAGCAGGTGGGAGTAAAATAGGAGTGTTATGGGATACTATAAAATTAGTTATAAGAGGAATTGCTATAAGGGAATCATGTACAATAAAAAAATTGAGAGAAGAAAATATTAAAAAATAGAAGAATCATTAAAAGATTTAGGAAGTAAATATTTTATAGATAGAGATAGTAAGAAACTACTAGAGATTCAAGCTAAAAGGAAAGAGTTAGAAAGCATAGAGCTAGAAAAGGTTCAGAGGGATTTGATATACTTGAAGAGGAATTTTGATTGTGTAGAATGGCCAACATTAAAGATTCTTTTAAAGGGTTGGGGTTTTGGAAAGAAATTTATGGGGGTAATAGATCAACTATATTTGGACAACACTTCCGCAGTAATAGTTAGTGATGTGACGGGATGACAGAACAGATAGCTCTAGGCCGAGGCACTAGGCAAGGTTGCCCTCTTTCCCCAGTTCTGTTTTGTTTGATTATTGAAATGTTAGCAAATGCAATAAGGAATTATGATTTAGTGGTATGGGTAAATATAACAAAATGAAGATTAACTTATTTGCTGATGATTCCCTTTTGACAGTTAAAAATCCATTAGAAAGTATGGATAGAATTAAAAATCATTTAGAAAAATTTGGAAAAATAACTGGATTATGTGTAAATTGGTAAAAATCCGAAATAATGTTGTTTAATCATAATAAATTAGAACAAGAAAAGTTTGCTGATAAATATGATTTTAGGATATGTAAATCTGTTAAATATTTAGGTATAAATTTAGTAAAGGATACTCAGAAAATAAAAGAGCATAATTATAATAAATTAAAAAGGGATATTAAAACGAAACTACGGGAATATTCCAGTTTGAAACTTTCTTGGTTTGGAAGGATTGCGTTGATGAAAATGAATATTTTACCAAAGATTAATTTTTTATTTAGGATGTTACCAGAATTACCAGTACAATTAACAGAAGATGATTTTAAATTTTGGCAAAGACTGATTAATAGATATTGTAATGAAGGGAAGAAAGCCAGAATAAATAAAAGGTATTGGTATAAGACAATTAAAAAAGGAGGTATACATATACCAAATATTAAAAATTACTATATGGCTAATCAATTGAGGTTTATTGGGGAAATTATATATAACCCAGAAAGGTTAATTTGGTGGAAAATGGAATCATCAGAAATACAGGTTGATATTGAAAAATATCTGTTTGGAATAATTAAAAAATATAAAATAAGTGAAATCAATAACCCCTTTTTAAAAACTATGTTAAATGTGTGGTATAAGTATTTAAAAAAATCTATGTCCATTTAACTCTCCATTAAGATTAGTGACTGAAACAGAGAATTTTCCTGCCAATATGAAAGTCTATTTAGAATTATTTAAAGAAAAAAAGTGAGTAGATTAAAAGATTGGTTGGATAAAATGAGATCGAAAGATCAAATGAAACAAATTTTTCAAAATAAGAATATATCTTGTTTGAATTATACACAATTAGAAAGATGGACTAATGAATGGGTAAAGAAGTATAACAAAGGTAAAGAATGTACAAAGTATGAACAATTTCTATTATCATATGAATGTATTCAGATGAATGAGTCAGTGAAGGGTGTAGTAAGTAAAATTTATAGACTCCTGCTAGATTTAGAAGAAGAGATTAAGAATGAAGGATTGAAGCTAGTGTGAGAACAAGATTTAGGAAAAAGAATAAATGGTGAAGAATGGATGAAGATATGGAAAATGAGGGTTTTACGGTTTATGTCAGTGAGAATAAATTTTTTTTTAAAAAAAACTAAGTTTAAGATGGTATTTGACACCGATAAAATTGAATAAAATTAACTCTAATTATCTGAATATCTGTTGGAAATGTGAGAAGGAAATTGGTACATACTTTCATATGTGGTGGGAATGTGAAAAAGTACAAAGATTTTGGAAATTAATATTTAAGGAATTAACTGATATATGTGAAAGGGATATAGAATTTAATCCTGAGATAGCTTTGTTATCAATATTTGTAAATGTGGAATATGATATGATGACTAGAGAGTTTATTATCAATTTATTAACAGCAGCTAGATTAATAATAGCCAGGAATTGGAAATCAAAACTCGAATTTCAAATGGAAGAATGGTATAATGAAATATGGAATATTGCTATAAATGATAAATTAACTCGTAATTTAAAGGTCAAGAAAGGAGAGATAAAAAATAATTTTTATGATATATGGGGCAGATTTATTGAATATGTGCTAACAAAAGGGAAAGGGAAAGTTCCAAATCAGGAATCAATGCAGTTCTGGAGAAGAGGACAATAAAGGAAGAATAATAATAAAGACAATGGAAGAAGAAGACTACTGCAAGAGGTCCTGACTAGGGTGGTGGGGAACACAATTGATTTGTATTTTGGTTTATGTATTTTATGTTGTAGTTTATAATAATAAAAAAAGAAAAAAAAACTTGTGCACAAGCTCCCATTCCTGGAGATGTCTGATCTTGCCACAGTGACACATGCCTTAGTTACAACCCAGTTGGACTGCTGTAACACACTCTATGTGGGGCTGCCTTTGAAAAGTTCAGAAACTTCAGTAGGAGCAAAATGCTGCAGCCAGATTGTTACCTGGACATGGTTACATGGATCACATAACCAGCAGCTCCACTGGCTGCCGGCCCATTTCCTGGCACAATTCAAAGTGCCAGGAACCTATAAAGCCCTAAATGGCTTGTCTCCAAGCTATCTCAAAGACTGTGTCTCCCTTTATAAGCCAGACTGTATGTTAAGATCATCACTGGAGGGCTTTCTTTCAGTTCCACCACCCTCACAGGTGCGCTTGGTGGGGGCATAAGAGATGACCTCTGCTCCCAGGCTCTGGAACTCCCTCCCTTGTTTAACTCTTTTTAAAATATTATAATAATTTATTGTTTTAGCTTCTAATATTGTTTATTTTCAAACTGTAAGCCACCTTGGAAATTTTTTTGTTTTTTTTTAAACAAAGGTGGTGTATATATAAGTAAATATGAAAGGAAGTAAATAAATAAATAAATGCCAAGTTTTAAGCTGTAGCATCACTTTTTGTTGTTGTTGTTTAGTTGTTAAGTCATGTCCAACTCTTCATGACCCCATGGGCCAGAGCATGCCAGGCCCTCCTGTCTTCCACTGCCTCCCGGAGTTGGGTCAAATTCATGTTGGTAGCTTCGATGACACTGTCCAACCATCTCGTCCTCTGTCGTCCCCTTCTCCTCTTGCCTTCACACTTTCCCAACATCAGGGTCTTTTCCAGGGAGTCTTCTCTTATCATGAGATGGCCAAAGTAGCATCACTACTCTCTTTCAAATTGCCATAGATTTGTTAATATGCCTTGCCATGGGGGGGGGGGGGGGGGAAGGCTAAGAATACATTTGTGTAAAGACATATTCTTGACAGGCCATCTTAAACTGTGCTATATGATTGCTTTAAAAATACATCAGAACTATCTGAATATGTTTTCCTGTGCTTTAACATGGTTGTTCCAAGTCATTTTGTTCTCTGAGTCAAAGAAGCAAATGCCACCTTTGTTCTGCTTTGTACAACATCCGTACTACCCAAAGCCAAGCAATTTATTTCAGCATGAGACACATCAAACCCAATCTGTGCTCTCCGTCCTTGACAGTAAAAACATAATAGTAATATAGTTAATAGCTAACAGTTCTATGGTACTCCAAATCCACCACCTGAGACACTAAACAGCAGAATGCATGCTCGTCTTCTATTGCAACGTATTTACTAAGAGGTGGACAACTTCTCCAGATCAGGGGGTCAATGCTCCCTGGCCCAATTCTGCCAACCTTCCGTATCAGAAAAAAGTGGTGCTATTTTGAGAAAAACTCTGAATATTTGGATGCAGAGAGAAACCATTAAAAATGCATTTTATTTCTGTATCTCTCATCTGGGCTGGTCTAAGACATTTTAGTCACTGATACAGAGAGCAAGGTGGTGCCTCATCCATATATAAAAGCCAGCTGGACTAGCATCTTTCAACACTGGTATTGGGACATCCTCCTGCTACCTATCTAAGGGGCAGAGGGCAGGCTGCCGGCTATCCAGCTGCCTCCTCCACCTCCACAATTGCTGCCTTCTCCCACCATCTGCTGCCTTGGGCAACTTTCTCACTTCGACTAATGAGAGGATTGGCTCTGCTTTTTTGTTCCTACTAGTGCTGTCTGATTCAAATCGACTCCAAAGTAAAGCCCATTAATTTCAGTAAGGTTTAATCCCATGTGTAATAATTGGACAGCATTCTCAGTTTGATGCTAAGAAAGGTTTGTTCATGTTCTCTAATAATAATTAATAATTGCATTAACAACATTGTGTTTACATTGCCAGGTTCTGACTTATGATGACCCTTTCCAGGGTTTTCTAGGTAGAGACTACACATAAGTGGTTTACCATTCTCTTCCTCTGGGGGCATCCTGGGACTGTGCAGCTTACCCATGGCTACGCAGGCTGGCTCTTCCCCTAGGAGGCACAGTGGGGGGAATCAAACTCCCGACCTCTGGCTCTGCAGCCAGGTACCTAAACCAGTTAAGTATCCAGACAGCTATGTCCTCTAACTGTAATTTAAATTAATCTTGGCTGTGACAACAACGTAATGTTGGATAAAATGTCGTTGCAAGAGCTATGCAATAAATGCTTGCATTAGTTCTCTTTTCAGCTGAGTGAATTACTTATAAAAACAAACATATGTGCCGGTAAGGTCACTTAAGGAAAAGTGAACAAAAATGGTGTGCCTAGCCAACATTCCACTTTCTTCCATTTGGCTGGAACACATATTTTATTACTGCAGAAAAGCACAAGGTCTAATTGCCTTTTGACTCTAATGTGACAATTTCACAATGTTTCTTGTAAAAGTTCTTGTTCAAAAAGGATACAATCCATGTGTTAATCTCCCTTGCATTTGGAAGTGATAACAAATATAATGTTTACTCATAATCACCATACTGTCCTTTTATGGAAGCCTGCAGAATTAAACAAAGCAAAAAGCACCAGCATGATGTCATATTGACATTTTTTCTTTTACAAAAACAAAAGTATTTATTGTAGACACTCAGCTGCTCACACTAGATAAGCTCTGGACAGATAACATTATGTCAGCCACAAAACTCTAGCTTTTATACTATCAAGCAACTAGAATTCCCTGTGCAGGCAATAAACAAAATGAAATACGAAACTCTGCAACAGTGCCCCCCAAAATAACACTTCTAACGCAGTAGATAACACCAAAATAAAACCAGGATCAAGACAAAACAAGATGATCTAAAACCACTAAATCCTACCAAGAATGAAAATACATCTCCATTTAGTACCAAAAAGACTATAAAATTGTTGCCAGGTAAACATCTCTGGATCCCTTTCATCACTGGGAGCACCACTAATGAAAAGGTTTTCACTCCTGTAGTAATTCACTTGACTTCTTTGGGCCCTCAGTGAAAAACCAAAGCTTCAGGTCTGGGTAAGTGAATATGGGAAGAAATGATCCATCGTGTAATCTGGTCCCAAATCATTTAGAGCTTTGAATGTTCAAACTGGCATTTATTGCAACTATCTCTGTCCATGAAAGGCCAACATGAATTTAAAAGGTGCTTTCTTTCTGGAAGATAGGTGAATGAGTTCCTGATGGAAGAAATTTCCAGAGGTGAAGAATAATGTTTCTGTATGATGAATGGATTCACTGTTATAGTTGATAATGATGATAGTGATGAGAGAGATAACTTACAAAGCTGATAGTGATGAGGGATATTTATAAAAAGGACTGTATTGATTTTACTGTTCTGAAAATTCTCTCTTTCGCCCTTGCAGTCTATGAGCAGAAACAGCGATTAGAACTGAAAGCACATTAATATTGGGAAGAGGAGACTGAATCAGTCTTTTGGATTTATAAAATGAGATTTAAAAAGAAGCCTGTACTTAAATTTGAAAGACAGATCACCAGACAATGCAAGCTAATATGCATACTACCACAGGTGACAGAGCTCCCGCTGTGGCACCCAGACATTTTTATTAGTTAAGGATTTTCGTCTTCTACCAATGGCTATATTATCTGTTTTTGCCCACCATCAAAGTGAGGAGTGTGGGAGAGACATTGTTAATGTTCACTGGGTCCTTCAAACCATAGTTTAAACAAAGTAGCTTCCCGTGGTTTGGATTTTATCATTTAAAAATGGAAGAGGAAAGTAGTTTTCTTCTCCTCTGGTCCATGATTGGGGAAGGGAAGCTTTGCAGGCCCAAGGATCACCATGGTTTGCTCACGTAGCAGGAAGCCATGGCTTCCCATTTCGTCCCAGCTAGGCCAATGTGCTATGGCAATAATGAAAATCTTGTCTTTGATTTGTGTGGATGGTGGGGACTGCATTATTTGGTCCTTTATTTTAGGTAGCAAAGTGGCTTGGGCCAGCCATGAAAAATGGAGAATAAAAATATACTACTGCCATATAAGTTTTTATGTTTATGTGCATATGTTGAGGACTGTACAGTGTACTAGTCACCCCATCTTAAAAAGCAAGGAAAAAATTAGGAAGGACTGAAGCATCTTAAATGCCTTTTTTGACAGACAGATGGGGTATACATGACATAAATACATAAATTGACAAGTGCTAAATGTAGAAACAGATAACTAAGGACCATTATGAAGGTTGTAAAGAGAGTGGAGATTGGAATATATGCCGTTCATCATGTTAGAACCTTAAGAGCCCTAGTAAAAGTTTTGCAGTCAGTCGAGGACAGATAAAAGGAAATCTACATTTTGTTTTGTCTGTGTTTTTTAATGTGATCATTTATACAACATGCTTTGTCAAGGTGTTATGGCAGCTGTGAGCTCAGTCCCGTGTGATTCATATTTCAGCGTTTTCCCTGACTCATCTTAAATTGAAACATTATTTTTGGGACCCAGGATGTGATTCAAAGTCAAAAATCACCTTCACAATATATGCTTACCAGACAAGTAATAAGTAGCATTAAAAATGCAGATATTCCTAATTAAAGAACACATAGCATTTACCATTCCATAATGCTCAGGGAAGAGGATATTTGTGGAAAGAATATTGTTTCCTTCCATGCAGGAGTAAGAAAATTAATAATTGTACTATTTTAATCATTTTGTTCCATTTATGAACCCAGTCTATACTCAAATATTTCCATCACTTCTTTCTTGCTTGTTTCTACAGCACAGTTCCCTTGAGAAGGGAAGGATGTATCTTGATATAGGTTTCCGCCCCTATCAAACTGATCCCCCAGATCAGGGTTAGATAAGCTGTGTTTGTTGTATTTCAACTCCCACAAGCTCCAGACAACTTGACCAGTGGTCACAAATGCTGTGAATTGTCTTGAGTGCCAGAGTTTGCCTGGACCTGACAACTTAGCAGGAGGAATATGTTTTTGCAGATGGATCCCTCTCACTTTGATCAAAATGCAGCTGTTAGTCCCAACTAGAGTAGGCCTGTGGTCTTGTCAAGTTCCCATCAATTCAGCGGGGATATTCCAGCTGAGGGCTCATTCAGATGGGCATTTGTCCTGCTGCTTGGTGGGTTGTGGGGATGGATTGGTTTCTGGCAACCACATGATGTAATTGCTAGAGTGGACCAATTTGCCCCAGGGCAACCCAACCTGCATGATTTTGAGCCCCTGTTGGGGCTCAAAATTGTGTGTGTGTGTGTGTGTGTGTGTGATCGCTGGGAATGGATTAAAATTGAAACTTGCAGCTGTCAAAGCTGCCAAGGCTCCTTCCGGTGTCAATTTCTGGTAATGTGAAGTGGCTTAATAAGCAACCCACCTCAGGATATCAGCAAATTTAACAGTTCCCCTGCTCCTTCCAAATTTAACACTTCCCCGAACAAGGGAAGTAAAATTATTTTTACACAATCTAAACCATGGCTGTGGGCAGTTTCTCAATCGGCACTACACACAACGCAAAGAAAACATGTTTTAAGTTTAATCTAAGTGATTCAGTGCATTCACAATGGTCTAACAGACACAAAGTAATAATTTTGTTTCCCCTGCCCCTCCACAGAGGAGCAGATGAAATGTTCAATTGACAGCAGAAGGAGCTGGAGAGTCAGTTAAGGTCAGACCAAATGGCATATTGCTTCTCCCAAGCCACCCTATATGTACCACACCAGCCCACACCAAAAGGACCAGTGTAGATGTGCCCTGAGACTAACAACTCAGTTGAGGCCTACACCTTCTTAGTACTCAAAGTAGAAAAAACAACAACACCACTATTAATATTCACCAAATTATCGTGCTGTTTTATGTATGATTCATGCTTGGAATCATACCATATATATGTGTGTGTGTGCGCGCGCGTGCATGTGTGTGCACGCGCGTGCATGTGTGTGCGCGTACATACATATGTATATTTAGATTTTTTTTAGGACCAATTAGAGGAAGGACAGAAGACCTATTTTGGGAGCCTTCATGAACTCTTCAAAATTCAGAATAGCATTGTAATAATCACATGAAACAGGTACACTGGATAGTCTCCTGCTTCCTTCTAAAGTTATTTCCATATGTCTAATATGATTTCCAATTAAAGGAAATCATACTGAGATTTAACTAAGGCACAATGTGGGGGAGAAAACAGTGCAACATTTCCTGCCTTTGAGAATCATGCTTCATTTCCTGCCACCTGCAAAGGAAATGCAATTAGAAAACTAAAGCAGCAAATTCTAGTTTGGAATGTTTCTAAAGCTTATTTTGACACATTCCCGGACTGTAGTGTATGCTTTTTTTAATCTTTAAAAAACATACAGAACTCTTAAACTACCTAATTTGCAGTTGCTATAAGTGTTTCAAATACTTTGCAGAGGCTTAACAAGTCTTTTCCACTAATTCCCAAAATTAGTTGACCACCAACAATCATATTTATGCGCTATTCTTATTGGGTGGTTTTCTGGCTGAGCTAGTACAACTCTGGGCCAGCTACAAATATTTATGGCTGTGAATGGATCAATTGAAGGAACACTGTCCAGACCATTTTCAAAGAGACATACAGACCAATATTGTGCTTGTTCACTGGAAGGCCACACCCTCTGAGTTCAATGGTACCAAAGCAAATCTCCATAGCACTGCAGCTCAGTTTGCTGTCTGCAAAATAAGAATAATAATGGTCTGCCTTCCACAAAAATTTGGCAAAGATGATTAAGTTATTCTCAGAATAACATGCGAGCTCTAGATAACTTCATTGGAATAACTATCATTTTTTCTTTTGGGGAGGAGGAGCACAGCTGGCACACACTTACGATTTTGTATGCCTCTGAAATTAAGAAGATATGTCAGTTTCTATTAAAGTGTGATTTCAGTGAGGAAATGGAGAGGCTTCTTTTCCCCTCTCAAAAGCATGAGTAAGAGGTAAATGAGCCACAGGGTTTTTTTTTTTCCTGCAGATCATACAATAACAAATCCCAAACTCCATATGTAAGTCAAGTTTGATAAAGTACCACCTAGAGCAGTGATGGTAAACCTTTTTGAGCCCGAATGCCCAAATTGCAAAAAAAAAAAAACAAAAAAAAAAACACCCACAACCCAGCTGGTGGCAGCGGTGGTGGCAGAAGTGGAAGTGGTGGTGGAAGCAGGAATCCCGGGCATGGAGATGCCTTCAGACCCCGTTCCGGATCCGCCTCCAGTCGTGCCCATCCCCGCCACTACCTATAGTTCGGCCGGCCCGCCGCCGCCAGCTGCTCCGGATCCTGGCCCGCCGCCTGTCGGAGCGCTAGCACTGTGGCTGCAGCTGCCTGCTCAGGTTTGGCTCCCGGGGGTAGTGATCCAGCGACTTATGGCTCACGTACCCACAGAGAGGGCTCTGCATGCCAGCTGTGGCACACGTGCCATAGGTTCGCCATCGCTGACCTAGAGTAATGTTCACAAATTATTTTTCTGAAAGAAACTGTTTTCCCCCTTCAAGAAATCAAATGAAAAAGCTACATTAGACTAAATAATGCTCCCTTTCCAGCTTCTATACGGTGTTAAAACATTCAAAAGTGATACTTGTGGTTGTCAGATTATGAAAAACGCTCCTTTCATTTCTTATATAATCTATGTCCATATAACTCTTGGTGGCTTGTGACTGGAGCAGGCAATATGTGGTCTGCCCCACATTATGGGTTTTTGGACTCCCCTGCTTTGCTCATAAACTGTCCCTACACATAAGCATGTATTTGGAGGCATAACAGGTTTTAAAAACGAGCTGCAAAATGATGACATAACAATTCTGAGATTCTGTTGTGGTTCAACATCATATCTGTGACACAATCACTTTAAATATGGCCAAAGGGTGTATAAAAGCACCCCACTCTACTGTTAGGCAGAGTGGGGTGCCCGCTTCATGTGTTGAAGGCTGGGGGCCATGAGATAGTGAAGAAATGTTAAAGCTATTAATGCCATGTGTCCTGCTCACACCCCTTCAGCTAGTCCATTGAGATTTAAGTGTTCAGCTTCTCTGCCTGGACTGTGAGGGGGGAATGCATCCTGTCCTTCACTTATAAGCAATAAGAGGTCATGACTCGCCGGGCATGTGTGGTTTGAGGAGCAGCAGCCACTTATAAGTTCCGAAGGCTGGGGAAGCTGCACAATCACTGCAGCTATTCTCATTCACATTTGCTACATATGCACATATCGTTCTCCCCATGCTCACAGACTGGGACCCCAGGATGGGCACATCTTCCCAGCAGAGGCATAACAACCACATTGTCCTATGTGTGCTAGTTAGCAGAGGATAGATGATAATGTTTGTTGCGCAGGATTGCAATCCGTGCATGGATCCTCACCTTTCCCTCAAGCAACCTCATAAAAAAACCGAAACCAAACCAAACCAAACCCCTGAAGGCCGGAGGGCAAGTATTTGCACTCCCTACAATTAACAGCTCCCTGGCTTGAAAAGAATCTGGGACACCTACGCCACCGAGCCATTGATAAGGGCGGCTGGCTGACGCGCCGGAGGGCATGGTTTTCTGCCGGTCACTCGGTTATTCCCGTCCTGTCCCTCTCGCTTAGGGCCCGCCTCTCTCTCTCTCTCTCTTTCGCTGCGTCGTCCGTCCCTCCGACCGTCCGTCCGTCCTACTCTCTGGCGGCTCGCTCGTCGTCCTGCACGGAGGGCGCGGGAAGCGCCTGAGGTGTGTCGCTGGCGCGGACGGCCTGAGTGCGAAGAACTTTCTCAACTGATTGGCTCAAAAGCCCAAGCGACTCCCCCGCGGGGCTCTGCAGAAAGCTCCGGCGCTGCCGCCTCTGACAGTAGCTGCCGCCGCCGCCGCCGCCGCTCCCTCCGCCGGCACCAGACCGCCCTGCTCCGCTCGGCCAGGCAGAGGGCGCAGCCCGGAGCCTCAGCCGCCGCATCATGCTGCAGCCGCCGGCCCCAGCGGCTGCCCTCTTGCTAGTAGTCCTGCTGGCTGCAGACTCTTCTCAGAGTGAGTAGCAGAAGTCTCCGTAACTCGTCGGTAGGACGAGGGCTGGTCAGGCGTCTTCGGGGCAGGGGGCTGCCTTTGCCTCTCCCACCTCACGGGCGGTGAAGGAGTGGGGTGGGGTGGGGGGGGGGAGAGAGAAGAAAGCACCTCGCAACCCGCCATTCCAGTCTCTCCTTCTGGAGAAATTCGGTTCCGTCGCTCCTCCCCTCCTAATGATTGATCTCGATATACCTGTAAGGAAGACACCGTGGCAATGCAGCATCCGTGTGTCTGCTAATGGGAAGGAACCCGTCGGTATAGCGTCCCTTTGGCGCGCGCGCTACCCTTTCCCTCAAGGTCAGGACATCCCTCAGCCCTTTCGCTCAGGAGCCGGTGGCGAGCGAGGGGGCAGCCCGTTGCCCCTTCGTGCTCTCTCTCTCTCTCTCTCCCCCCCCCCCCGAGAATATCTCGCCTATAGATAACAGTGTGTGTGTGTGTGAGGGTGAGAGAAGGTCGTTTCTCTTCTCCTTCCTCCCCCCCCCCTTCCCGTGTCACCAGGTTTGCTTGGTTTTTGGAGCCCTTCCGCTCCTATTGGGCTTTAGGGGGCTGACTTTGCCATTCTCCCCCCCAAGAGGGTGGGGTGACTCTTGTTGTCCTGAAAGGGCTGCCCTTGGGAAGAGGGAGCGACGGAGGGGGAAACAAGGGGGCGAGCGGAGATGTCATTGTTTACGGCTGGGTGAAGTGACTGCTGGTGGCGCCGCCTGGGCGTGTGGCGGTTGTGGCATTGTTTGGGTGACTTGAGGCAGAAAGGGGGGAGTTCCTGGCGGAGGGGAGCAGGACCTACTGGCTGAAACGGGGCTCGGGGGAGCGGGAAAGCCCCGCGAGGACTTTCGGGCGCAGTGGCGAAAGACTGACCGGACCGGCTGTCTGGTGAGTTGCGCGCGCCGGGGTCCTTGGGTTGCTCTCCGCGCCGCTCTTTGTTCCCGTCGAGTTGGGGGTCCCGTACTAACCGCGTCCCCCGCTTCCCTTTCCCCCTTCCTTCGGGGCCGCAGCTGTGCTGCTCCACAGGACCCGCGAAGAAGCCTCCCAGTTCCTTCGGCAAAGGCACCGGCGAGCCTACCAGATCTTCGAGGAGACCAAGCAAGGCCACCTGGAACGGGAATGTGTGGAGGAACTCTGCAACAAGGAAGAAGCCCGGGAGGTGTTCGAGAACGACCCTGAGACGGTGAGAGCCCCCCGCCCCCCCCCCGCCTGCCAGGGGATGCATCAGAGAGACAGAAAGCCGTGGCGATTGCCAGGAATCAGAGAGAGAAGGAGACAGGCTAGAGTGTATTGAAATGGACGGTGTTAAATCCTGCAGCAGCAGGAAGAGGAATAAGGGCGCCAGCTGCTTGCACAGCTGGGGAAGTTGTTTGGAGGAGGGGCCATTAGATAAATAACAAAAACCGCACAGGGTAATCAGCACTTCAGTTAACAACATTGTGTTTACATGGCCAGGTCAAGGAGACAAGAGTAGTGCAATACATACCCTGGAAAGAGGAGGTGGGGGGGGGGGTTAGCTATGTATGCTGAACTAAGTTAGCACAGTCACTTAGATGAAGCTCTTGTTTTGCTTTGTTTTTAAATCACAGTCTTAAAAGCAAATTAAATTCTAGGGCAGCGAAAACAAAGTTACTGAAATTCCTTTTTACAGGAGTGGTGGTGGTGGGATTGTGTTTTACATACTGTAATATTTAGGACAATCCTTGGGGGAGTATTTTGACTTTCTGTCTCTGTTCTCTTCCTCTCCCCCACCCCAACTAGTTTAAGGAGTCTGCTGCAGAAATCTATTCCAAAGAAACATTTAAACATCCTCTCATTTAGATGAGCAGTCAAAATACTGTATGATTGGGGTAGTTCACTAATTTTCCGGATCAATGCTTGTTTGTTTTGGTTAGTAAATGTATGTGGTCACTGGATGGCTCATGAGGATGAATGCATCTGATTTTGAAAATCTGTCTTGATGTGATTCTAAATGTATAGCTGTTTAATGCTAAAACTTTTAGTAGCATGGAAGCCATTTCCAGTTTAAATGGTTCATCAGTAGTTTGCATTATGTTCTGAATAGTATTCAGATTGCATTTTGCATTTATAGATGTGCTTGAATGGTTGCTTAATAAATATGATTTCTGGTTTGCTTGCATCTTTTGGATGTGCTGTTCTGAGCAGCCTCTTTTATTGTAGGGATTATCTGGTGTTAGTTTAGGGAATAAATTTCCTGGAGGAAAAAAAATGACTGGTGATTTTGCACAGGACAGCACATTCCCGTTAATGATTTGATATGGGGGGGAGAGTGGCAGGCTGATAGGATGAGCATTATGTAGGTCAGAAGTACTGGAATGGGAGGGACTTGGCTCTTTTGGAGAAGTGAATGTTTTGTATTTAGAGCAAAACATGTCTTGACATGTATATTCCTAATAGGCTTACAACATAGCACCATCATAGCACAAAGAATAGTTGCAAAGTAATAACAGGAAAAAATGCAGGAAATAAATTCTGCTGGTGGTATTTACTTTGAATTTTTGGCATTGGGCTCCTGGTTAAGTCAAGGTTTTGTTTGCTGACCAAAAAAAATAGAGAAACTGCAAAATATTTTATTGTTATATGTACTCTGTGAAGACATTGCAAATTAAGAAATGGTGCATTGTAGGCTTCTGAACAGTTGAAGTGGAGAGCAATTGCTCCCATAAAATTACTGTATTTTTGAATTCTTATTTCACTTTTCATTGTTACTGTTAAGTCTCACGTGGTAAATACAAATCCTGATGAAATCCAAGTTTCTAAGTTTGCTGCAATAAGTCATAGGGTGTGACGTAATAGAAAGAAATCCATATTGGAACTACCTTGATCGCAAAAAAAAAGGTAATATGAGATCACCACCAGGTTTATTTCTTACATTTTAGTTGGGAGGATTGCTGTACATTTGCATGTATACACACATAGTATCTTTGTTTGGTATGGCTGACTTCTGTTATAAACTAATGTTTCAGCAGCCTTGAGAAAATTGTGGTGTTGCATTGTTAAAGAGGATCTAGTGTCTATATTCTGTAACTACATGTACCAAAAAAGAAATAACAATGTCAGAAAAGATATTTCCCTGCTAGCTGTTTGGCTTGCATCTTGTATTATTTTATTTTTGGTTTCTTAATTCTCCTCCTTTAGTTCTTAAAAATCATGATAAAAATGCATACCCTTTACTTGGGTATGCAGGGAGTGGAAATGGAGACTTCCCAGTTTTAAAAGAAGTGAGAGGAAGTAAATGACCTTTGAAATATGGTTATGCAATAAGCTTGAAGACATCTTGATGTAGCTTTGGTGTTCAGCAGTTAGTGTACTAAAGGAGAGCTAGTGTGGTACAGTGACTGAGCTGTGAACCAGAGATGCCCTTAGTTCAAATTTCTCTGACAAGTCTTAATAGATATTATGGGTTGTTGTAGTTTTGGAGGAGGTAGCTATTATGGGTTGTTGTCACTTTGGACTCATTATGACCCTGTGAAGAAATGATCTCTAAAAAGTTTTGTTATCAGCAACCCTGTTTGGTTCTTGCATACTAAGAGCCATGGTTTCCTTCATCAAGTGAATACATGTCTCATTTTCAGTCTTGCTCTTTTCCAACAGCCTTCAACTTTTCCTACCATTATTGTCTTCTCCACTGGGCCTTGCCTTTTATTATAGGTCCAAAGTATAACACCCTTTATGTAGTCTTTTTAACGTCTGTTGAGAGTTCAGGTTTGATTGATCTAGAACCTATCTATTTGTCTTTCTGATGGTCCATGGTATCTGTAAAGCTCTCTTCTAACACCACATTTTGTATGAGTTGATATTTTTCCTGTCAGATTTCTTCATTGTCCAGCTTTCACATCCATACATAGTAATTGAGAATACCATTCATTGGATGATCTTGGTCTTGTCTTGGTTTCCAGCTACTCATCATTACTCACAAGGATCATTTCTAGTTTCTTCATCATTGTCCTTCCAAATCTCAGCCTTTTTCTGATTTCTTAGTTATAGTCTGCCTTTGGATTGATGACTGAAAGTTGTAGAAAATCTTCAGTAATATTAATTTCTTCATTGTAAACATTAAAGTTATATAATTCTTCTGTGATTGTGATTTTTGTTGTCCTAATGTTCAAATATAGTCCTGCTTCTGCTCTTTCTTCTTTAACCTTCACTAGTCATTTCAAGTCATTGATGTTTTCGGCCTGTACATGAAACCTCTGGGAGAGATTATCCAGAGTTTTGGGGTTCTGTGTCACCAGTATGCGGATGACACCCAACACTACCTCTCTTTGTCATTTGACTCCGAGGAAGCTGCTTCGGCTCTAGATCAGTGTTTGGTATCAGTAATGGACTGGATGAGGGTGAATAAATTGAAAGTTAATCCAGAAAAGACAGAGGTGCTTCTGGTCAGTTGAAAGGCAGTTCAAGGAACAGGGATTCAGCCGGTACTGGGTGGGATTACACGTCCATTAAAAAAACAGGTGTGCAGCTTGGGGGGTGTTCCAAGGTTCATCTCTGAACCTGTATGTCCAGGTCTCAGAAGTAGCCAGGAGTGCATTTGCACAATTAAAACTAGTGCGCCAGCTATGCCTGTTGCTTGAGAGATCTGATCTGGCCACTGTGACACACGCCCCAGTTACTTCCTGGCTGGATTACTGTGACACGCACTATGTGGGGCTGCTGCTGGAAAGTGTCAGGAAACTTCAGCAGGCCTGAAATGCAGCAGCCAGATTGCTGACTGGAGCTGGTTACAGGAATCACATAACCCCTCTGTTATAGGAGCCCCACTGGCTGCCGATCAGCTTCTGGGCATAGTTCAAAGTGCTTGTTTTAACCTATAAAGCCCCAAATGGCCTGGGTCCAAGCTATCTCAAAGACTGTATCTCTCATGAGCTGGCTCAGGTGTTAAGATATTCAGGAGAGGCTTTTATCTCAGTCCTGCCACCTTCACAGGTGCGTCTGATGGGGACATGCAAGAGGGCCTTCTCTGTTGCTGCTCCTAGACTTTGGAACTCCCTCCCACAGGAGGCTAGACTGGCCCCATCTTTGCTGTCCTTCCACAAGCAAGTGAAGACCTTTCTCTTCAGGCAAGCCTTTCCTCAGAAACTAGCTACCTGCATGTGATTTCTAGGTGGATTGTTATGAATTGCTGCTTTGATTGGATTTTCAATACTACTTGTGTTTTCCATTTTTGTGTTTTCCACAAAACCTGCACATTCTAAATCGTGCATATGGGAATGACTACCCAGCTGAATTCACCTACCTGGCAGGAACTAGAATGAGCCAAATAGACTATTTAATCACTTCATCAAATTTAATTCCATTACTGGAGAATCTGGAAGTAGCCCCAAAATTCCAAAGCGACCATCTCCCTGTCTTACTAATTACGAAAGCCCCTTTTCCTTATCTAAGAAGCGACAATCGATACCCACCCATGAGGGGGGAATATACTGTCGGGCCAAATGGACCCCAAAGATGGACTTGGATCTACGGACTTTACTTGCATCTGACACCATGCAAAGCATTAGGACATCTATAATGCACACGAGCAACCCGGTGGAAACTTATGAGGAGATGATCTGCGAGTTGAAACAGTCTGTTACTGGTAAGGCAAAAGCGACCCAACAATGGCACTATCCAGCTTCGAAGCCATGGTTTGACAGGGAATGTGTACTAGCTAAAAAAAGTCTTACAGAGCACCTACCAAGCC
This sequence comes from Intellagama lesueurii, assembly GCA_037013535.1. Classification (NCBI taxonomy): domain Eukaryota; kingdom Metazoa; phylum Chordata; class Lepidosauria; order Squamata; family Agamidae; genus Intellagama; species Intellagama lesueurii. Next base: position 100,081,399 of record JBAJHW010000003.1, read on the forward strand.
TATAAATTAAGTTCGGATCTGAAAGTGACCCAAACCCTTCTGAAAGAGAAAAAAAATCTATAAAAAGCTACTAGTGCAAAAGAAAAAAGAGGCCCAGAAAGAAAATTGGGAAAAATTGATTCAAGCAGCAAAATCTTAAGGACTTGACTCTGTTCTGGCAGCTGATAAAGATCTCTCCAACCTCTGGGCCAACACTCCCAGATTGTTATATCCACCCAGAGACATGGGAGAAGCACTTTCGAGACTTATATAAAGACGCATATGTGGCCCAGTTGAGATGGAATAGCACACTTGAAGATGTTCCACCATGGTCACCAGTGTCAACTTCCGAAATACGCAATTTAATAGCCCAGATGAAAATGGGAAAAGCCCCTGGAGAAGATCTGATTCCTCCAGAGGCGGTCAAAAATAATTTAGAATTTTGGGCTCCGGTTCTAGCATCGCTATTCATGTATATTCATACTGTTAGTGCATAAAGCTGACGTCTCTGGCGCAGAGTCTTGTCCAGTCCAGGCAGTCCAAATAACTCACACGTACACAGGCAGCTTCTCCCGACACCAAAGTATATTTACAATATATACAGCAATTCCAACTGGCAGCATGACATCAAGCAATGGATCAGTGGTGGAGGTACATCATCAGTTCAGCTTCACATATATATACTTATACATGTTAACATATGACCAATCATAGCAGATGTTACATCATCCATGAATCAGCATTATGTTGCATCATCCATGACTCAGCATTACTCAGCATTCTTGCACACCTGTACTATCATGGATGCTCATTAATACAAACCTTGTTCTGCCAGGTTAGGAAATTATTCTTGACACATATTACTGGCCGAATTCCAGAAAACTGAGGATTTGCTATCATAGTCCCCATATTTAAGAAGGGAAAGAGAGATGATCCTGCAAACTACAGGCCTATTAGTCTCCTTAGCACAATCTGTAAATTATGTACCAGGCACTTATATGGGAAATTTAAAGATTGGCTGGAGCAGGATAAGATACTTGCAGAAGAGCAGGTAGGCTTCAGGGAAGGTCGATCTACCATTGACCAATGCTTGATATTACAATATCTTTTTAAAAAAATATACCTCTGATAAAGCAACCTCACTCCATGTAGCTTTTATAGATCTCAAGGCAGCTTTTGACTCAATATCAAGGGTCAAATTATGGAGGAAACTAGAGGCTTCTAACATTGACAGGCATCTGCTTCAACTTATTCAAGCTCTCTATAGAAATTCCTCACTTAAGGTAAGATGTAGTGCTCACTGTCATCTTACTAATGCCATTCAAACCCAAAAAGGAGTCAAACAAGGCTGCCTTCTGGCTCCACTTTTGTTTAACTTTTACATTGATTCTATGGTGGACCAGTTAAAAAATATTGACTTTCATCCCCCTAAAATTGCAGGGAGGCATATAACAACATTACTGTATGCCGATGAGGCAGCTATCATCTCTAGGACCCCAATTGGGCTTAGAAGAGCATTGCGAAGGTTGTCTATATATTGTGAGCAGGAAGACCTGATAATTAATTTTCAAAAAACAAAAATCATGTCTTTTGCCAAAAGGCCAATAATGCGAACATGGATGATAAATCAGCATAGAATTGATCAGATCCACCAATTTAAATATTTAGGTGTCGTTTTCCAATCTAACGGCTCTAGGAAAGCACACGGTGATTATGTGGCATTAAATGCCAGGAGAAGTTCTGCTGCAATATTAAAATTTATGAGAACAAAGGGCATTATATTCCCTCAGCCATTAAATTGTTCCATGCAAAAGCAGTAGCCCAGCTACTGTATGGCTCCCAATTGGGCCCCTTCCCAAATGTTGCAACCCTAGAACGTGTACAACCAAAATTCCTGAGGGCAATATTAGGAGGCCCCAGAGATGTCGCCAACGTAAAACTAAGATTGGAAATTGGTCAAATTAAAATCGAAGCCAGGATATGGATTGCAATTCTCATGTACCTGCTCAGACTGTCTTATCTCCCTATTGGTATTGCACAATTGATCCTGCAAGACACGTTTAAGTCAAAATGGGTTCAGTTAATTGAGCAAAAATTAGCCTCTTTGGGTCTCTCTAGGCTGACTCTGTTAACCATGGGAATGGAACAGGCAAAGAAAATCATTAAGCAGCGTATTGAGGACATCGAGAGACAAAATGATTTAAGCAGTGCCCCAGAATTCTACCTTAGGGAGTACAGCTTATACAAGGTTACAGCAGCACCTCATTTTGCCCAGTTGGAGCAGCCCAGGCATAGAAGGGCGTTTACTCTGGCCCGGCTTAACGCACTACCTTCAGCAGTGCAGGAGGGACGGTATAATAAGACCCCCTGGGCAGAGCGCCTTTGCCCATGTGGAATGGAGCAGATAGAAACAACTGAACACGTCCTGTTGTGGTATACATATTACAAGGAAGTATGTGAAGAACTTGTTTCCCCTTTGATTGGCCGATTTCCCGGTTGTACAGAGCAACAATGTATGCATGTGCTGCTGTCTGACTCCAATCCCATGCTTACACATAGTGTTGCCAAATTTCTTACTGCTGCAATGGGCATTAGAAAAATGACCCTAAAAGTGGATGAGCCTCTGTAGTGAGCATGGTTTGCTAGATATTTTGGAATTGCTTTAGGGGAGTTGTTTTGATGCTGTTGTTGTTCACCTCAGAACCGATTATTGCTTTGCATTCGATCCCAATATTTTTGTATACTTCTGTATATTTATATATTTTGATGTTTTATTTGTGGCTGGTCTTTTGACCGTAATAAAGTTTTATCTATCTATCTGTTTTCCATTTCTCAGAATAGCGTTTTTAAAAATATTTGTACACTTACTGTTCTTAGCTTTAATATTGCTTTTTAATGATGTCAAATGCCTCTTTTTACTCATTGTTCTTTGCTTTAGATATTGTTTTTTAATGATGTTAACCACCATTGTATACTCTTTATTTTCAACTTTAAATATTGGCCTTCAGTGATATAAGCCGCCTTGGGTCCTTTTCAAGGAGAAAGGCAGGGTGAAAATATTTTAAATAAATAAATAAATGATTCTTCCCCTTTTTTATTCCTTTTTCATTTGAATCTACTCCATCTTATTGTGTGATATGTTCTGCTTATGAGCTGAACTGAAAGAGATAGAATACACCCTTGTCTATCATTTTTGTTTATAGGAAACCATTCTGTTTCTCCATATTCTATCTTAAAAGTAGCTTCTTGTCCAGAGCATAAGTTAAATATCAGGACCATCAAATGAACAATTGCTACTTTTAGAACAATTCATAGCTCTTTATAATGTATAAAGAGCCGCCTTGTGTCCTTTTGTTGGGAGAAATGCGGCATACAATTAAAACTACTACTACTACTACTACTACTACTACTAAGTCAAAGTTTTCCTGTAATCTATAAAGCACAAGCTGGTTTTCTTGAGAAATTCTTTACCGTGTTCCAGTAGTCAATATGTGTTTTCACTATGATCGCTTAGAACCTCTTCCTCACCTGAATCCAGCTTGAACATCTGGCATTTCTTGTTCTATATATAGTAAAAGTATTTGCTGTAAGATTTTGAGCATCATCTTGCTTGCATGGGAAATTAATGCAGTGGTTTGATAATTATTAGTGTTGGGTGTCTTCTATCTTTGGGATGCGAATGTGTATTGAACATTTCCTGGCTGTGGGTCATTGGCTGAAGTTGCTCTCCTCCATCATTTCTGACTCCTCCATCAATATTTGTTTCTGCTCTATTTCCTATTTTTGTAGGAAATCTTTATTGTAGGAAATTATTGTCAGCGATGACTATCAGCACATCATGTACCTCATAATGACTCGTTCCACACCATGCTCACTATCACAGCCACACCATTTCTTCTGAGTTGATCAATTGCAGAGTAAAACCCTTTGTAATTATCTGATTGAAAATGTCCTGTTCCAGTCCGTTGTAATTTGTTCACACAAAGTGTTACGATATTTAGGTATTCCATTTCTTGTTTCATCATTGTTTTACTATTTCTGCCTCACTTTGTAGTCTTTCCTATGTTTGACAAGGGCATTTGACATTTACACTTTTAACAGTGGAAGGCTATTAGTTTTATGACGTAATTTTCTGCAGGATTAAGAATGACAAATTGTTATAAGATTAAAGAAGGTTTAATAATAAGCATGACATATTTATTGTCAGGTTTTTTAATGTCATGCTGGTACAGCAGTTGTTACGTCCCCATTAGACTTTCAGCCATTAAAGAATTTCAAAAGAGAACTTTTAGTGTGGTAGTAAGAAAAATGAACATAGTTTTGTCTGTTGATTGCTGTGAGTTCCAGAGAGATGGCTGAAGATATAGACGATACTGAACTTGGGGGGAAACTCTGGGATACAAGGCCCCTGGAACATTTTCAGACCTGCAAGTCACAGAGTATTCATTCTGTATTACACCTATAAAATGGAATCTCATTGAGAAGAGGCATTAAAGTCTAAGTTTAACAATGGGTGAAGAAATACAAATGAATGGTCTTCAGTACTTAGCTAGGTTCTCAAATTTCTTACCAGAGACTGCTGTAGAATTTGGCTGACCTATTTTTTTTTTAAAGTTTCCTAAACAAATGTCTGAGTAAAACATGAAGCTATCATGGGAAGTACTAAGAAATTTTTTTCATGAGTGCCAACTGTACTTAGATGTGGTTCACGTGTCATGATGCCCTGAACATCAAATGACTGTGCGTATTTTATTTATCAAATTTCCTCTCTGTTCTAGTTATACACCTGGTTTCTGTTCGTTATAGGGCACTTCCTTGTTTTTCTGTAGGTCTGCTACACTATGTAGAACAGCTATACTCTGAGATTTCCATGTTGTTCAAATACATTTTTTTAATTGTCAGGTGATATAATTCACTCCTTATTGGAAACATGGTGATCCAGCAAATGTTAAGTACATTTCACTCGTGTTGATTTCAGTGGAAAGGTTCTTAATTGTTCAAATCAAAATTAGTAAGTTTAGTTCCGAGCATGTGTGTATGGGAAACATTGAAGTCAATTAGTGTTTCTTCCTGAGTTGTACACATATAATTGCTGCCTTGAAAGTACTTGACAGTGACTGTGCCATGTCCATGCTCTAGCCGGTATAAAAATGTAATGGTGAGAAGTCTTTGGTCAATTTGTGCTATAATATAGTGAGAAGGTCTCCCACCCTGTACTGCTTAGCTGTCTGAACATGACAGAAGAACAGCTTTAATTGGAAGTGTCTAAGTTGCCTTTGGGTTGAGCTGATTGGATCCCAGAGGGGAGCAAAAACAGGTAGAATGTCCTAGGAAATGAGAAGCAGGAACTGAGGCAGAAACAAAGCATACCGAAAACATATGAGGGCATGGCAAGGTCCAAACAAGTATCCTGAAAGGAGAATGCAAACTTGAGGAGAAGTATGTATGTCCTCCTGATACAGAAGGCTCAAAAGACTGATTTGATTTACAATAGCCATCCGTATATAGGATGGCTATTTGATATACAGAAGAATAACTACAGAGGAAAATGTATAACCATCTAAGGGAAATAAATCACACTCTGAACTACTTGGGGAGTGGTCAGGTGTGACCTGTTTCCTGGTGATCACATGGCAGTTGGGGAATTGCGTTCCAGCCCAGCCCCAATCTGTGTCCAAGATGGAACATTTTGATCCAGCTGGAGGTCTATTACTTTTTGGAGCTGGGCTGAAGTGATTCCCTGACAGGCAGAAGGGTTGCTTTAAGGGAGATTGCATGCATTTCCTGTTGTCTGATCACACCCTAAATCAATGGCTGAAATCCTCTTGTGCAGCTATGCAAATAGTGTAAACTTTTGCAGATAAATGACCTCAGGAAAGAAATCACTGTGGACTTCAGTTGCATGCTGAGCTGCATTACTCAGTATGGAATAGATTATGTGTACAGTGATTTCTTAAGGCAATTTGCATCCAAAATTTATTTTGTTTGTATTATGTCAGCATAACTAGGCAAGAGGATTTGGGCCAATGAATGTGAATTGCCAGGGCACTGGTCTCCCATTTCATGAGTGTCTTAAGTGAAATGTATGAAGGCTCCCCCCCCCCCAACATTTCAATGTAAATGTATTTCCATGGAGGAAAACATATTATATACTGATCAGTTTTTAACATTATTGTTTATTGGTTTCACTTCATGTTTGTTTCAAAAAAAAAAAGGGCTAAATCCAGTGTTGACTAACAAGTTCAGTTCTGTAGTCTACTCAAGTTGGGACAAGAGTCAGATTTAGCTGATCAGTAGATGTCTTAGACAGTGTTCAGTAGAAGTATGTATGCAGCACTTCTGCTTGTTGTTAGTGTACTTTCAAAAGGTTCAACAAATTAAAACGAATAGAGTTTCAGAGACATCAGTGAAACTGTTAGCTTGCAACCCTGATGTTACTATTTATCATTGTGTAAACACTGTTGATTTTTCCTCTAGCTTTACAATCCAGAGGATCTCCAAGGCTCAGGGTGGGTAAGAATGTGACCATACTCCATTTATCCTTACAATTGATTTTAGTTAGGGAATGATTGATGGAGAATGGGGAGCTGAGGCTAAGAGGGTGTGATTTGTCCAGGGCTACTCATTGAGTCTACAGTTCAGCTGACTTGCAGCATGCTCTTGTCACATGGACTTGTAGCTTGTCGCATGCATGAGTGATGGTATAAACAGTTGCTTTTGGGAACTTTGGAAAGTGAGCATGTACAAATGGAGTTGTATCGGTGGACTGATCTTGGCATTTATTGCAACTGGTTTGATTCATTACACATGGGAGTAAGAAATTATATGTCACATAAAACATAATACATTGCTTTATGCTATGGCTGTTGCTTGTATTAATAAAAACCTGGCATGGTAAATGTTATTTACTGCATTTTTTGGTCATTCCCCACTTCACAAAAATTGGATTATGCAGTCTTTTCTTTGAGAATGATTAATAAAATGTTTCAGACATGTTCTTATAGCTACTCTCCCAAAATACTTTATGAGAACTGTGTGATTATTCATGTAAGATTGTGTATAATATGAGATCATACAATTTTTGTGCACTAAGGCAAGTCCTGATAGCAATAGCTGAGAAGGTAAGGGTGCAATCAGCCAGTTGCAAACACACGTACCTGATTGGACTGGAAAGGACCGCTGTAATGGGAGCAACCTCCCTTAAAGTAACTTTTCTGCTGCTGGGGAATCAGTCCAGCCTTGCCCCCCAAAGTAGAAGCACTACAGCTGGATCAAAAAGGTCCATCCTGAGTATGGATCAGAGTCGAGCAGGAGCGTATTTCTGTCATGTGATCCCCAGGAAATATATCACACTGGACTGCTCCACAGGCAGTTCAAATTGTGATCTCTTTCCCATGCGATCATACCCTAAGATTGATTAAATTTTATGTACATTCACTGAGTATTAGTACAATTCTTCCCCCTTTTTTCCTCAGTTATTTTTATGGGAATGACTAGTTTGTGTCTGCTTCACAAAATGAAGAATAGTTTGTTTTTGATCTGCTCCTTATGAATTGGGAAAATTAAAGCGTTTCCTTACACACAAATAGAATAAAATACAAATTTTAGAAAGTAAATTTATGTTTGTAGTTATTTTCTGAACAAACTGTACTTTTAATATGAGAAACAATAATTATATTTTAAACCAAGTTATACATAGTACATCTTAAGCTTCTAAACTCAATGGGCAGAATTTCAGTCTGTTAAAGGGGCTGCTAATATTGTGGGTTTTTTCCCTTTTCTGAGCAATAATGGAAAACCCCCATATTTTTCCCATGGGTTCAAATTTTCTGGAAATTTTATTCCTCTAGGTAAGGATTGAACTGATGGCCTCCTAATTTAGCCATGATAATGCATCAGTTCTAATTTTTTGAAGATGTGGTTGTGTACTTGGCAGTATTATTCTCCATTACATATTCCAGAACAGATGTTCAGTGTTAGTAGAAACAACATGTAGTACCAGAGAGGATTAAGAATGTGCTTTGAACTCTGACTTATGTGAGTGTGTGCAAAACTGCATGCTTTCATAAATACTAAAGAAAAGCATGAAATGTCAGTTCTGTATAAGGTAGACTCTTGAGAAATTCAAAGACCTTGTCTACTGTACCAAAGGCTGTTGGATAGCTGGAATGAGGAGTTATATATGAACATAACATTAGCATCAGCATATTTTACTGCTACAGAAAAGGGTGCTTTTGAAAACTGCTGCTTTTATTCATTACTTTTATCTGCTGCCATTTAATCTTTGCATGTGTTTTTCTTCATTGTGATGCTTTCATGGCTTCCAAGTTTTTTATTTTCTATAAATTTGTAAGAAATCTTGAACGAACTGGAGGAGGCAGGGTATAAGGCTTAAGTCCAATTGTTAGTGCCAGCTAGAGAAGATCCACTGAATCAATGGGATCTTAATGGGTCAATTTGCCTGTAAGTTCCATTGATTCAAATGGGCTAATTCTAACTATGACTTGCTTTGGCATAGTAAGTTGCAGTTAAAGTAGGCCCATTTGAATCAGTGGAACTTACCGAGGAATTAACTCACCAAGATCTCCATTGATTCAGTGGGACTGCTGTAGTGCAATTTACAATGCTAAGCAACAGGACTTTGGCCATTGGAACTGGCAGTTATATTTAAGCATGCATCTCAAACTAAGCAGAGATATATACGTATAATAGGAGAGAACATGCAGGGAGTGAAGTATATATATATATACAGTGGTGCCTCGCTAGACGATTGCCTCGCAGGACGAGGAATTCGCTAGACGATGGCTTTTTGCGGTCGCTAATGCGCTTCGCAAAACGATGTTTCCCTATGGGCGATTTTCGCTAGACGACGAGTTTTCCCCATTGGAATGCACCGACTAGCTGTCAAAAGCTGTCAGTGCATTCCAATGGGGACCCGCGCTCGCTAGACGATGTTTCCCTATGGACGATCTTCGCAAGACGACGAGTTTTCCGTTGGAACGCATTGAAGAGATTTCAATGCATTCCAATGGGGAAACGCGCTTCGCTAGACGATGTTTTCGCAAGACAGCGATTTTCGCGGAACGGATTAACATCGTCTAGCGAGGCACCACTGTATATTGAAGATCTGTCAATTTTGCTTCTACTCAATCTGCACTTCTAGAATTTTGGCTGAAACCCTGCTGTGCCTGCATAGTAGGAATGATGTCCTTAGCAGTAGCAGATTGCTGCTGATTAAGGCTTCATAAGTGATTTCAGGGTAAACATATCTCACACACAGTGTGACAAAGCTGGGATCTACATAATAACTGTATGTCACTCAGTGATGATTTGCATGTGTAAATGAACTATCAAAAATTATTAGTACAGAAGAATTGTTAAATTGCCAGATATCCTACTTGAAATGCTTTGTATGTTGAAATGCAGTAGTAGAATTTATTCAACTATTAAAATGCCAGTAATGCAGTTGGTCCATAGTTGCTGCATAGCTCAGTTGGTTTAGGAGTTCAATTCCCTGCTGTGCCTCCTTGGGCAGGTCTATGATGATGATGATGATGATGATATTTGTATGTGAACCAGCTAGTGCTCTACAAGACCACCAGTAACTCCAGCAGCAGCAAGAGCCCAGGCATCTTCCTGCTTGAAACAAAGGATTCCTGCAAAGGCTGGCCAGAAGGACATTGAGCTAACTTAATGGCTTCAGGGCTGTTAGAAGATTCAAGGAGAATAGTAAGAGGAGGGTTCCTGCTGACCCCTGTATTTGTTGGTTGAAGCAACTGTCTCACAGTACCTAATGGTAAGAAAAAAATGTTGAGGAGGGGAAAGACATCCTAATAATTGGGGAGTAGACTGGTTTTCTTTGTAGCTTTATACAGCTACGTATACAAAGGCTGACAACTTGGCTGAGCTCAGGGGCCAATCTTCTCCCCGGGATCCTCCAGACAAAAAACAAAAAATGAAACCAGAAATATTGAGAAGGCCACTAACAGTTTTGAAGAATTGTTGTTTTGGAATATTAAATGATGCAGCAGGACTATGACTAAATCATCTCTGTGATTTTAAATGGGAGAGCAAGAAATATGTTTCAGTGTCTGTAACGGGACTTAAATGTTCAGCTTTGGCTAGATCATCTAACCACAGTGTCACTTGGCAGACGGCAATCTAAATATGGTGCCCATATTTGTAATAGTGTCTTGTATCCCCGTCCCCTTTTTTCAGAATTTTTTTTAAATGGGCTTCTTAATAGGGCAGCATTGACTGAATGATAAAGATAGTAGCAGCCATATTTTTTGAAAAGGATGTTTGCTAGCCAGAGTGATGAGATCAGTTCTAATAATGGAAATATTTAGATATAAATGGATATCTAAATGTTTATTATTAATACATTAGAGAATGAGGAAGGAATGTAATAGTGGTTAGGGAGTGGAGGGTTAGAAGAGTGTAAGATGTCTTTGGTTTTTGTTGGTAGACGTATGTTGTCTAGACGTAAATATCATTGAAAATACAAACCTAAGTTTAGCCATCTTGACAACAGTTACTGTTTTGGCTTTGAGGTATAAATCTTTCAACTCTGGTTTAAAAATTATCTCCAGTAGAGTTTAAAACTACATTTTGTTTTGGAGGACTTTACTTCTTTCAAAAATTGTACTTTTATCCATTCCTTAATGCTGCTGTAGTTTTATGCCTTAGAGATTTTAGAATGTTTCAGTGTTATAAGGGAATATAATACCAGGAAGGTCTATTCCTGGATGGGAGAATGTCAGTAATTTGTCCAGGGCCATCAGCTTCTTCCATTTATGAACTTCTGTGTACTTCACTTAGCTCAGATGTAGAAAGAACAGTCTCTGTTGGTAAAGTAAGAACTGAAGTAGCCACTATGGCTGTTTGACTTAAATGCACAGAAAGTTTAAGTAGGTGTAACCTCTAGATCCTTTCCATCTATGCCCTGCTCCATGTCATCTCATTTTGGGGGGGAATGCTAAAAGTCCAGATCTCTTCATTATCAAGAGCCTAAGCTTTTGTGGCACCATGTTTATATGATAACTACAGAAGCTCATGTCCCTGTATTTCATCCTGTTAGGGTCCTTAACCTGACAGCATTCAGGCAGGGAGAGAAAAGGCTATAATGTGCCTAAAAATTTGGGGGGCTGGGAACTAGGTCCCAAATGGTTGTTGCACAGTTCGCATGGACTTGAAGTGGGGATAATTTGATATAACTTCGTGATATCTCTTGCCACCCAGTTTTCTCATCTATACCTTTATTCATGCTGAAGTATGTATGTGTACACACACAGACACACACAGAGAAAGAAGACAGATTTTATTCTCTACCCGTGAAATACTCATTATGTTTGAGGGGAGCTGAATTCATAAATTACAGGGAGCTTGGGAAGGGTGCCTCTTCTGGAAAATGCCTTCAAACTTGACAGAGTGAAATCATCTACTGTCATGTTCTCAAATGTGCCACTTCCATTTTCTTATTGGAGCAAATGGCAGCTGTTTTATTTCTGTAAGAGAAAAAAAAATCCCACTTCAGTAATATGCAGGGTGGATTAAAATAGATGATTAATACTTTTTTTCAAATCAGATTTTTAAAATTTAAATCAGTTTTTTAAAATTTAAATTGGATTTATTTTAATGAAATGCTTTTGGAGGAAAAATCTGTCTAAAGATAGTTGTCTGATTAATCATAGAAATCATAGAAAAGTGAAGTTGGAAGGGGCCTACAAGGCCATCAAGTCCAACCCCCTGCTCAGTACAGGAATACAATCAAAGCATATCTGCCAGGTGATTATCTAAGTTTTTCTTGAATGCCTCCAGTGTTGAAGCACTCACCAACTCCCGAGGTAACTGGTTCCACTGTCGTACTACATTTAGGAAGTTTTTCCTGATATTCAACCGAAATCTGGCTTCCTTTAACTTGAGCCCATTGTTGCGTGTCCTGCACTCTGGGATGATCAAGAACAGATCTTGCCCCTCCTCTGTATGACAGCCTTTCAAATATTTGAAAAGTGCTATCATATCACCCCTCAGTCTTCTTTTCTCAAGGCTAAACATGCCCAATTCTTTCAGCCTTTCCTCATAAGGCTTGGTTTCCAGCCCCCTGATCATCCTTGTCGCCCTCCTCTGAACTTGTTCCAATTTGTTAGCATCCATCTTGTGGTGTCCAGAATTGGACACAATACTCAAGGTGAGGCCTAACCAGTGCTGAAGAGAGGGGGACTAGCACCTCGTGGGATTTGGAAACTATACTTCTATTAATGCAGCCTAAAATAGCATTTGCCTTTTTTGTAGCCACATCACACTGTTGGCTCATATTTAGCTTGTGATCTACGACAATTCCTAGATCCTTCTCACTCGTTGTTTTGCTGAGCCAGGTATCCCCCATCTTGTAACTGTGCATTTGGTTTATTTTTCCAAGGTGCAGTACTTTGCACTTATCCCTGTTGAATTTCATTCTATTGCTTTCGGACCAGTGCTCCATCCTTTTGAATTTTGTTTCTGCCTTCTGTATTAGCTATTCCGCCCAATTTTGTATCTGCAAATTTGACAAGCATTCCCTGCACTCCCTCATCCAAGCCATTAATAAAAATATTGAAGAGCACTGGGCCCAGAACTGAGCCTTGGGGTACCCCACTTGTTACCTCCTCCCAGTTAGAGAAGGACCCATTAATCATCACCCTCTGAGTACGATTCTGTAGCCAATTGTGTATTCATCTGACACTTGATCTATCCAGCCCACACCTAGTTAGCTTGCTAATCAGGATATCATGGGGCACTTTGTCAAAAGCTTTGCTGAAGTCAAGATATACTACGTCTACAGCATTCCCTCTGTCTGTCAGGGATGTGACCTGATAAAAAACGAGATCAAATTAGTTTGGCAGGATTTGTTCTTGACCAATCCATGTTGGCTTCTAGTTATTAAGGTAAAGGTAAAGGTTCCCCTTGACAATTTTGTCCAGTCGTGTCCGACTCTAGGGGGCGGTGCTCATCTCCGTTTCCAACCCATAGAGCTAGCGTTTTGTCCGAAGACAATCTTCCGTGGTCACGTGGCCAGCGCGACTAGGCATGGAATGCCGTTACCTTCCCACCGTGGTGTTACCTATTTATCTACTCGCATTTTGCATGCTTTCAAACCGCTAGGTTGGCGGGAACTGGGACAAGCGACGGGGGCTCACTCCGTTGCGTGGATTCGATCTTACGACTGCAGGTCTTCTGACCTTGCAGCACAGAGGCTTCTGCGGTTTAACCCGCAGCGCCACCACGTTATTACTGCATTGTTTTCTAGGTGCTTGCACAATGACTGCTTTATGATCTGTTCCAGAATTTTGCCTGGGATTGATGTCAGGCTGACTGGCCTGTAGTTCCCAGGTTCCTCTTTTTTGCCCTTTTTGAAGATAGGGACAACATTGGCCCTCCTCCAATCCTCTGACACCTCACCCATTTCCCATGATTTAAAGAAAATAATGGATAGCAATTCTGAGAGTTCAGCCAGTTCCTTCAGTACTCTCAGATGCAGTTCATCCGCCCCTGGAGATTTGAACTCGTTCAAGGTGGTAAGGTATTTCTTGACTGTTTGTTTATTAATCTCCAGCTGCAATCCTGTCCCCCCCCCCCCCCTTGCACTTCCAATTTGTTTGGAAGTTCATAGTCTGTCTTATGGGAAAAGATGGAACTAAAATAGGAAATGAGCACCTCTGCCTTTTCTTTGTCTTCTGTTATCATTTTTCCATCTCCATTGTGGACCTGTGCCACTATGTATTTTGTTTGTCTTTTGCTACTCACATACCCGAAGAATGCTTTTTTATTGCTTTTAGTGTCTCTAGCTAACCTCAGCTCACTCTCAGCTTTTGCCCTCCTAATACCATCCCTGCATTTCCTTGCTACTTGTCTGTACTCATCCTTGGTGGCCTGACCTTCTTTCCACTTCCTGTACATGTCTTTTTTGGTTTTTAGGTCCTCCCTGAGTTTTTTGTGAAGCCACACTGGCCTTTTTTGCCGCCTCCCCCCTTTTCTTCTTGTTGGAATTATTTGTAGTTGTGCCTTTATAATTTCTTCTTTTAGAAGCTCCCACCCTCCTTGGACTCCTTTTCTTGTTAGGATCTCCTGCCATGGGACCTTAAGATACACTATAGTTCAAAGGTTATTAAGCATGAAATAGAGCTTAGTTATGTAGCATTAAGCTGTATATTCATGGAATATTTAGATTTTTTGGTAAACTCATTCAGTTAATCCAGGTTATCCAAGCTGAGATAACATGCACTTTATCACAGTGAAAATTGTATAAAATAAACAATGTTCAGGAAAAAAAAACCTTAATCCCATCGTTGTTCTGCAAATCTATGTATAAACAATGAACACATTACAGTAGGACCACAGTGTCCTCAGGGGATTGGATCCAAGCCTCCCCTCAGAAGCTGAAAAACATGGATGTAGTGAACTCTGTACATGGTTTCTGGATCCTTCTAGTGCCCAGTTCTGGTAAATACACCCTAGAAATATATATAAATATATATTTCGGGGGGTATTATTTTCAGGCAGCAGATAAGTGAATCAGAGGATTCTGATTCCACGGATGCGGGGGTTCCTACTGTACCTTAAATGCTACATTTGAAGATTGTTTGGAAGATCGTTTGCTTTTTAAAAAGATATTTTGTTTAACCACTTGAGTTAATATACATTGATGTTTAAGAAAATACAAGAATATGTATGCTATATAATGTTATTGTTTTAGTTAAATAAAACAATTTAAGTAATTTTTCAAATATGAGTGATTAACCTATTCAACTAAAATCAGTTCTGATATAGCTGCTTTACTCATCTGACAGATTATTATTCTAAATATGAAATCCTCATCTGGTTACAAATATTAAAGATTATTGAGTCTTACTGACTAGTGATTTAAATAATGATTTAAATCATGATTTAAATTGATTTGATGTAGATCAAACCCATCCTGGTAACATGGGTGAATGTGAGTCTTAATTAGTCCTCTGTCTTTTCCCAACTCATTTTGTTGGATGTGAGGGTTAAACTTGCTGTCCAGGGAGAAGCATTAAATCAAACTTTTCACCAAACAATACAGGTTCAAACATGGAAGAAAAGAAGGGAAGGAAGGAAGGAAACATACATAGACACACAGAGAAAGAGAGGGAGAGTCGTGAAAACAGTGGTTAAAGGAGGATGTTATGCCCTGCTTTTTTTGTCCCATGAAATAAAAATATTTCTCACTTGTGGTTTTTAGTAATAGGAATTCTGTCAGTTTAGCAGAGACTTGAAATAGCCTACCATCTGTGCTAAAAATAACAGCTGTTTTGGATTCTGCTTTTCTCTCCCTTTTCTTCAGATTTCAACTTTATTTCTTACAATGGAGCATTAAATTACAAGCAGAAATACAAAGCTTAAGTCAGATGTTAAATCAAACCTATACAACTTACAATGAGTCAAACATAGCCTGTGAGACCACCCCACCTCATCCATGGTACTCTTTCTTCTCTTGTCATATCCGCATCTCTTTCTCTTTCCCATGTTAGCAAGTTTTTTACTTACCTTCTTTTTCTTTATGTGAAGGAATCTATAGGCAGGTGATTTTCACCAACCATGCACATTGGTTTATAAGTTTCAGACTTGAAAATGGGAATACTATGATAGTATGCAAACATTTCCTTGGGAATGTTTTGCCCTCTTTGAATCTCTCGGCAGCAGTTGTTGGCCTAGTGCTGAGCAGGCTCTAGGCCATCTGCCCTTACATACAAAGAAGACAACACACAACTCTTTCGGTGAAGAAAAGGCCACAACTTCATCAGTTACAGCAGTAGTTCCTCCTGGCCCAGCATTGGAAATGCCTCAAGAAACCCAAATGCTATCTTCATATTGTCCGGATCCAACCCCAATGTCCCAAACTGTCAACAAAGTTGCGACAAAGTAAACAAGACCCATAGTACCTGTAACAACCAACTGATAACCCTCATATCCAAGGAATAAACATTAAATTGTATCACCAAACCACCACGATGAAACAGGGAGGGAGGAAAGTTAAAAACAGTGAGTCAAAAAGTGGAAGGAGCAGCCTCCTGGCTCCCATTATATTGGAGCCTACTGTCCTCCAGTCTGCCCGCCCACAGATGAATTCAAGTTTTCCTGATGGCCAATTACAGACAAGCAGGGAGAAATCCTACCCCACTAGCCAATAGGAAACCAGCAGAGCGGGGATCCCATCCATTCTCAAGAAGCCACATGGGAACCACCATGCTAGCTCTGGCCCCTTCTCACCTTGCTACTTGCCCAGGGCTCCCACTCCGGCAACAACTGGGGTGCCCAGATAAGTCTGGGTTCCCGTTTCTCACGTTGATTGTAAGGTCCAGTAGAGTTGGTGGCAAATTTAAACTGAATGCGTAAAAGATACAAAAAGAGTGTGAATATTTACCATACAGAATGAAATTCTATAACATTTCTTTAAACAAGTATATAATAAGTATCTAAGTAGGAAATGTTATTAAATAATGCAAGACAAATGCCTCTGAAAAATAAACTGGTACCATTACGGATCTAGTATTAATACCAAATGTTAAAAAAACCTAAGCAAACATGCAAATATCTTAGATATATATGCAAATTGATATTGTATGGGACATGAATAAATCATAAATATTATGATAGTTTTGCACCTCTTTTTGAATAACCAACTGGGAAAATATGTTTCAAGATAGGTTGCAAAATGTATTATATCCCCAGGTTAGTTATGTTAAATTGTTCCTAAAAACGGTGGGAAAGGATAATGCAAGGAAGAATGTACAGTATTATTTCCATAGGTGCTTGCCTGCATTAAATATATATATATATAATTACATTTTGGAGATTTGGAATATGGTTTTGGATGCCACATCTCTTCCATGTTCATGCTTGAATGTCTAATGGCCAGTCTTCAATTGGATGGAGTGGAAGAAGCATGTAAAGAACAGTTCCATGGAGGTTTATGTGCATAGTTTGGGAATAGGGCTTACCTCTAGTACTGTATTCATCTGTACATACATGGGGTATTATTTGTTGGTGTATTGTACTTTGTACTGTAATATCTTGTGCCCTAGCTTTGAGGCAGACATGAGTCAGTCCTTTTGTAGCCACTGGCCAAAATCCTATTGCGTAACTCTGCTGGTGTAGTGAGAATGATTTCACTGGCAGTGGCAGATGGTTGCTAAGTAGAGTCCTGCTTGGATTTCCTGTTTTGCACAGGTTGTGTACAACTTGAAATCAAAGCAGATATTCCTTAGTTAGCAACTATCTACTGCTGCTGACGACATCATCCCTGTGCAACAGGATACTGGTTGATACCTGTGAGGTTGGGTATATGGTTTAAAAGTGTCACAAGCATTAGTCTGAACTTTGGGGAGAACATCTCCTGAGAGACTTGTGGTGTGGGAGCAGAGAAGATGAGAGAGATAGAAATAGGAGTGCCTTTCCCAGTCACATAACTTGATTGAGCAGAGGAGAAGAGCAGGATAGTGATCTGAGAAGCATGTGAAAGGCTCCTGTTCCTTAGATTAACCTGGTCCATTGTTCACATGTGAACACTGAGGCTGGGATGGGCAGAACTGCTGGGTCTTATGGTGATTGCTCTGAGCATGTGTTGAAGTACTGTCTCTTTAAGAGGTGTCTCATATGTCATGGGTGGGCAAATAGTGGCCCTCCAAATGTTGTAGTTCTGCAAACCCAACAGCCTGCACCAGAAAAGCCAGTGGTGCGGACTCATGGAAGCTGAAGTCCAGAGATACCTAGAGGGCTGCCTATCACCCATTCCTGTTGTAAATGCTCAAGATGTGTTAGCTCATTGTAACAGGAAACCTGGATTCACATCCCCACTTGGTCGTGGAAACTCACAGAGTGGGAGTAGAGATGATAAAGCCACTTCTTAAATATCTCACTTATCCTGAAAGCCTTATTAAAATCACTGTAAGTAGGTATTACGTGCAAATGTTAGTAGAATGGTTGGTTGGCTGGTGGTTCTTGGTGAGAGAGTGGAATAAGGAGACTGCAGATTAGGTCAAAAGAGTGACTTTGTACCATACTTTTTTAAAAAATGCATCTCCTCTCCGTGACTTTTTTCTCCACAGGAAGGAAAAACAACTATGGATAGCATTTTAATTTGAAAGCCATCAGGCAAGGCAAAGAGGAAAGGTTTGGGAGAGGGAAGGCTATGTAGATATTTTAAAGGGTAATTGCAGCTTCTAACCAGTTATTAATTTGGGATCTGAGTATTTAACACTCTAGCTTTCTGTGTTAACAGAAAACAATATATGTATTTAGAAAACTAATTTTCACTAATGAGCTCTGTCAGTAAAATGGACACTTTCTCCACTTCTTCTCGAGGCAGATTAGCAAAAATGTGCCCATTATTAACACAATTCCCTGATAACATACAAATGTATGCCATGTTTCATGTGTTGTGGGCTCATGTGTAGTTTGTGGATTAGATGGTTTGCTTGAATTCACTTTTTGTTTCAATATTTTTTTATGCTTGTTGCATATATTTTGCCAGTCTGCATTGTGGCAGATTTGTTATAGGTGGCTTCATAATCATCCATGTGTGTAAACTCTTGGATTTAGAATTCCCTTACCCTTCCAAGGCTGCTTATTATCCAAGAAATAAACATGGGGGGGGGGGGGGAATAGACCTTGGAAACATTACATTTGGACTGCCAAACCTAGAATCCAGCATCTAGCAAGCCTGTTGTAGTTATGATAGCAGGGGGATTCTGGGTGTTATAGTCCAAAAATGTAACTTTTCCAAGCTTTTTTGAAAGTTATGGGTTCTTCTTTGGCTCTCACAAACCGATCACTCTTCAAGTAATCAAGGCAACTCTAAGCCAAGTGTAATTCACAAATTATGTGATTCATGATAACAGTGAGAACTAAGTTTGATGCTTTAGATAAGTGATGGCTAACCTTTTTGAGCCCGAGTGCCCGAACTGGGGGGGGGGGGGGAAACCCAGCGGGCGACGGCAGAAGCGGAAGTGGCGGCGGCAGAAGTGGCGGTGGAAGGGGGAATCCCGGGCACGGAGGTGCCTCCAGACCCCACTCTGGATCCGCCTCCAATCGTGCCCAACCCCCAACAGTGCCAGCTGCTCCAGATCCTGGCCCACCACCTGTCAGGGTGCTAGCACCGCGGCTGCAGCCTACTCCTCAGATTTGGCTGCCGTGGGTAGCGATCCAGCGACTTATGGCTTACGTGCCCACAGAGAGGGCTCTGCGTGCCAGCTATGGCACGCGTGCCATAGGTTCGCCATTGCTGCTCTTCTTCAAAAAGAAAGGCAGACACTTGGGCTACACTCTTGAGATCTCATCCAACTCCGTAATTTTGTGATTCTGTGTCTTTTCTGTATTGATATTTATAAATGCTGCTTTGTTGATTGATGTCTAGTTTTGAAATAGCATTACATTTATACTTTGCTCATTCTGATTTGCTTCTAAGGACGTGGGCCAGTAAAAGAGGTATAAACATTTATTTCCATATCGTAGTACCACTGAATCTCACTGTGTGCTCTGTTTTCTGCATAAGAGAAGGTAATTTGGTGCTTTCATGGGGCAAGCTCACCTTTGTTCTGAACAATGCTAGCGTTTTGACCTAAACTAACTTTTTCCTCTATAGGATGTAATTTGCTCTTCCTCCCAGATTAATCTTTTTGGTATAAGCTGAACAGAAACACCAATCAAGAGAGCTTTGAAAGCTTGAGTAAATAGAAATGTCACGTGCAGGAAGAGGCTGCTTCCAGCTTAGCTCTTGCTCTGCCTGCCCCTCCAAGTAAACAAAATTATTTATGTCATGCAGATATTAGAAGCCATAGATAAAAGTCTTCAGACCAACATACTTGACTGTCATAGAACTGCTCAGGATTAAATGGATAATGTCTCGTAGTCTAGGTGACTTAATAAAATGAGAAATTACCCTGGCAAAATAAATATTATTTATAGTTCCATTGTGGCTATCTTTTGTGATTCTTGCAAAAGGGATCCTCCCCTCACAACACAGAGGTATTAGTCATATGTGTACCCCCATGCATTTTTGCCATTGTTCTGTGTGTGGATGTGTCACTTCTTTCTCACCAGGTACTCTATTTTTGCTTCTGCAAAATGTGTAATGCATTTGCTGTGTTCTTCCTTGTATTGCTCCGTCTCCCACCACTAGTGCTGTTTTAACAGTGATTAAGCTAAAGCTAAAGGTTTCAATTAAACCATATGGTTCATGAATGTAGAGTATGAGAAAAGTATTGTTTGGAGCATGACTAGCTATTTCAAGTAATGTTCTGCTGCTTCTTGTTTGCTATATAAAGGTATTGGTTCTAAGAGTGGTTTCAGATTAGGCTTTTGTCCACACTGTTGCCTTGCATCATTCATTGAATTTTATGGGGGCTGCATATAACATAGTATGCCATTCCTAATCCTTCCTTGTTTTTCCTCTGCTGATTGTCTCTTTCCTTACCATAGAAAATCTGTTAAGAAGAAGGTGGAAAACTGCATGTTGCCTTCTAATTGTTAGTATGAGGAGCCCTTTGTCAGAATACAGCCTATGTTTGTTCTCTGTTCCTTCAAAGCCAGGTCTTTTTAAAACCTTGTTGCTTACTTGACCTGTGAAGTGGTGCTGTAATTCCAAAGTACATTGTTTTTTTAGGGGGGTTTTGCACCACCATGTTTCTTGGCTCATGTCTTAGAAACAACTAACGATGTCTGCAATAAAGCTTGAGTAGAGTCACTATTTGGTCTCCACTATAAAGTTGAGTGTGGGGAAGTAGGATGGTCTTTTTGAGAAAAATGTGTTTTCCTTGTAATGGTCAGAGTTGTTTAGTTGAATAGTTCTTGACTCCCGTGTGAAACGGAGCCTTCCTGAGTTGGTCTGTCTGTGTTCCAGACCTTGCACACCTGGAAGTATTTAAGTAGGAAAAAGAGAAACTGCTTCTTGAAGCTACCACCACTTGTGCTGCCATTACTGCTGGCAGATTTGGAAAACCTCTGCCAGATAGGAAGGTACTGTTTTCAAGAGGGTAGTTGGAGCTCCCAGCATAAACTAGGCTATCTGTATGCTGCCCATGGTTCAAGCATGTGGGCATTTTGCACCGAATTTTTTTTTGGGGGGGGAGTTCTCTTTTATGGGAACCATAAGCCACCTTTGCAATTTGCTTATATTCTCCAATTCTTTGTGAATGTTCCTCTATCTCTATAAAGAGCAGCATCAGAATGCTGCAGAATAAAAAGGGCAAGAAGTGATACCTTCGCTGTGATTGCCTTGACAAATGCTGTGCAATTTGCTCCGCAAGAGCAATAAACTAATTTGAATTGTTTTGAAGCTGGAACGATTTGAACAGTGTTTTCTCTATGTGATTTTTCTTTCATTTTACAAAAGGATGGGGGGCATTACACTGGGTAGCATTATGGTGATGTATTAAACTGGAACATGATGTTTTGGGACAGCGGGAATATTCAGCCCCACGATCATTCTCCATAATTATCTGCAAAGTATTTATTTTTATTTTTAAGAACAAACTACTGAGCTTAGCGCTAGAGCCCCTAATCACTGCATTGATACATTAGTTTATCACTGGAGCACTTCTGTACAGGGGGGGAAAGATAAAAAAAGATAGCTGGGGATCACTAGGTGGGCGGTATCAGATAAAGGGAGGCTGTGGGGATGTATCAAATCACATCAGACTGAGGGCCAGTATGACATTAGCACCAAAACAATCTGGGGTCTTCATTTCAAGTCACAGCAAGGTTTAGTCACACCCTTTATCTCTGTTCTTTCCGTGTGAGGCAGAAAAAGACTGCATTAATACTCAGTTCAGTTATGAAACCATAAGCATGTCTTCAAAAATAGTAATGCAACTGTGGATAAAATATATTTTTCAATAATTCTGTTTGCTTTTTCTTTCTCCCGCAGGACTATTTTTATCCGAAATATTTGGGTGAGTTGTTATATTCTGAGTTATGGCAGTCCTTTCCAGGATGTTCTAGGTATACAGTACTCAGAATTGGTTTACCATTCCCTTCTGGGATCCCTCTAGGACTGCGCATCTTTCCTGAGGCTACACAGGCTGACTCTTCTCTTGAGAAGTTTTGTCTTTGTAGCCAGATACCCAGATCAGACAGCTAGGGAATTTTAAAAGCAGCTTACTTTGTAAAGGGACTCAATTAGCTGGGGATGGGCAAAAAGTAAAAGAAGAGTCTATTTTGGTGCGCATGTTAACATCTACGTGTGTATTTCTAAAGGATATCACTGGTGCATCCATGTTTTCAAGACACATAAAAGCCCCAGTCTACCTGATGGGAATGTGCATAGAAGTGGGTGTCTCATACATGTTCCCCTGAGCTAAAAAGATCTAAGAGATATATTAAACAGCACTTATCTAGTTTTAATTGTTTGCTACAATGTGGTTTTTAATTCCATGAAATGGACATTCCCTCCTGCTGTAGAAGGACAAATACATGTTAATACTGAATTTATTTTCATATGATATCTAATAGTAAAGTTTTGCATTACATTCACTTGGGAATAGTAGACCTCAGACCTGGTATTTCAAAATCTAATTATATTACTGATTTGTTTTGAACTTATAAATTCTAGAATCCTTGTGCAGCAGGAAGTGGGATTCACAATAAAGAAATTCTTCAGTTTTCTGTTTTTGCTTTTGTTTCACAGAGTTGCAATAGCATCTGAGTACTAAGATGCTTCAGCACCTTTGCAACCTCTAGTGGAGAAACCATATTAGAAAGCAGCATTGTAAACTGTGCAGTGAACGTTGGAGTCACAGAATTGTGATAATTTTTTTTTAATTCTGTATTGAGAGATTAGAAATTACTTTAATTTTGCACCTGGCTTAATACTGCTTTTTGTGTTTTGTTCTTTAGGGTGTATTCGGAAGTATGGGTCACCATATGTAAGAAATCCAGATTTCCATACATGTGTGCATAGTAAGCAGCTATTATATTTCTCTGTTTTTAATATATAAATATATGTTTTGTTTGGTCTGAGCGAGAGTCATTCCAATCCATTTAACTTCATTTACACTCTCTGTTCTCCTTGCCATCCTTCCAGACAGTCTTAATTTGCAGAGTTTTTGAAAATTACTTTTTTGTATTACATCTCTGAGAGTTCCCCAGCCAGCTTAGTAATGGAAGTGCTAAACCACTGTTTAATGTCAGAAAGACAATCTTCACCCATGCAGTCTCAGGAGGAGATTGAAAGTTTACAGTGCATGAGATCCAAATCCTAAACTGATTACTCTTAATCATGGTGTGTTGAAACAAGCAGACTTCTTAAAACAGTGGTTTGAAGTTGGTTTGTTTCAACAGAGCAGGTGTTAAGATTAACTACTTGATTTGGAGGACCTGGCAAGCTGTGGTGGCTTAAAAATAGAGTGAAAACTTTCAGACTCTTCTTAGGAGTCATGTGGAAGGAGGAGAGGGAATATCCATGCCCACATCTTGCCTAGATCTGCCTGTTTGTTGTTTGAGGTTCTGGGAAATCATCAAATATTCCAGAATCTTATACCTGTTGAAAGAAGAGTGTCAGTGATATGATATTAGCAGTATTCCACAGTGTATCTTGAAAAGTAGTTGAAAACACTTATGTACCTGATAATGTACACATGTCCCTCTGAATAGGAGCCAGCTGTGTAGCTTCTTTTGAAAGTACAGTCTGAATGGTAACTTTTATTAGCATTGTATGTGGTGAGGAGTTTAATTTGAGGCATTTTCACAGCAATCACACAAATTCTTACAGTTCTCCCAGGTTAAAAGGCAGGCAGGATGGTTTGCTTTCACTCTCCAGCAAGGCTTGTGCTCTTAGTTTTGTTGGTATTGAGAAGCGGGCTCAGGATGGTCATTCTGGGAACGAGCCGATTTCTGTTGACAGGAAGGCTCTACTTGGGCCTGAGGATCACAGGGAGGCAGGCAGGCAGGCAGAAGACAGCCCTAGCACCAGCATCATGACAGAGGAAGCCCCCTGAGATAGAAGGCAGGGAGTCTGAGTCACCACAGGAAAGATTAAACATTATGTGGAACTATTCTGAGAGAAGAACATATCCAGGATTACTACTATGTTTGCTATAGGCAGCACATGAGCAGGAGTAAAATGTCCAGGGCATTGTCGCACCAGCAGCTTACTCAACCATGTTTGGAGGGAGCATCAAGCATTCTTGCTCAGGAGAAAGGCCAAAAATCCAAGCAGCTGACCAGCAAAGGCAGTCAAAAGTACAGAATCCCCTAGAAGCAGCTCATCTTTTCCCCCCTCACACAGGAGGCTCAGGCAAACAACCATGGAGGTGGCAGGGTGAGGGATGTATGCAACTGTGAAATGGGAGTTTCCAGTGCCATCACAAACCATCAGATGCCCTGATGAGGTAGCATTGGATGATTAGACATTCCTTGTTGTGCTCTTCAGTGCAGTTTTCCAGCTCTTGAGGATCCTCTCAGGGACCTAACATGGTGTCTGCTAGAGGCCATGTGGCAGCTTAGAAGGATATCTGGGTTAGATTGACAGACCTGCTTGCTGCTCTGTTCCATTTCTGCCTGCCTAGTGCCAAACTGCCTTTCATTGAAATACTTCAGTTCTGACAGTTACATTTGGTCTTTGTTGCGGTATTCAGTGCAAAAGTACTTTGGCTCTAAACCTTGAAGATGTTCTTTGGGGCCATAGCAAGGTGCCCCCAAGAAAGGGGTCTGTGCCCACCTGGAAAAATATATCTTTTATTTTGCTCCCTGCTTGCTCCTCTGTCTCTGACACACACTGCTTTCTGCCTGGACAGGGCTTACTGTGCTACTTTTCAGTGCAGTACTTCAGCCCACCCTAACTCCTGTTCTTTAAGTGGCTTTTCTTTGGTGCAGTTCTTTTAAGTGCAAAGCTTGGAGTGGTTAAAGAGGCTATGGGAAGGTCTCCCATATTTCTAGGAGGATAGTGCCAGGACAAAAGCAGCTTGAAAGGCAAACTTTGAAAGTGCCTGGCACAAACATTGCTGAAGCTGTCTGAATTTTGACAGGCTTAATCCATACTTTAATGTTGATCATGCCTCCAGATTTCATAGAGGTGTATGGCAAAACAAAAAAGTTGCAGCTGCTTTGATTTCCCAACACATGTCACTAGGAGAACTAGGAGAAGTCATGCTGCCTTTGTAGAGCTGAATGAAAAAACACAGGATAAATTTGGACACTTCATTTTTATGAAGCCAGATCTTCGGAGGAGAGGGGGGAAAAATTCAGCTGACTTATTATGTAATGTTTAGGCTATACTGCAGTGTGTTTATATTGGAACGTCACATTTCAATATCACTTTAGATCAACAGATTCATGCCACTTTATGACAGTACAGCTTGTCTTTGGTTTAATCCCTGTCTCTTGGTTGGAAAATAATTTTCCAGTTATACATTTATAGCAGATTCATATGGTGACAGGGGAAAGGTTAGGAATACAACAAGTTTTTCTTAGGATTTGAGTTTTCATTTGATTTAGTGGCTTAGCGTTTCCTTCTCATGGAAAGTAGTAAAATTATTCTTTGTTTGCAGGTCAGAAAATGCAGAATTGTGTTTAAGGTTGCCTTGATCTCTCCATCTCTACTTTTTTGATCAGTTTTGAAGAAAGTATTTAAATGGTTGTTGTAGGTTTTTCGGGCTGTTTGGCCGTGTTCTGGAGGTTTTCCTTCCTAACATTTCACCAGTCTCTGTGGCCAGCATCTTCAGAGGACAGGACTTAGAACTCTGTCTGTGTTCTGGTGTGGTGTGTGGGATAGTTGAGTATTTGTAGCTGTGGGAACAGCTTTTTGTCCTTTTCAGGAGATTGGGTGATTATGGTGATCAGGGTGTTTTTTGTTATGGGTATATTTTTGTGATAAGGGGGAGATGATCTGTCATTGTGATTGATGGGTGTCATTAGCTGGTCTATTGTGTGCAGTGATCACCTGTCCTTGTGGCTGGGTAGAGTTTGTTGACCTTTTTGCAGGCTGTATTTTTCGGTGCTGGGAGCCAGGCTTTGTTGAGTATTAGTAAAAAAAAAATTTTTTTTTTAGTAATTTAGTATTTTTTTTCTAAATGCAGGTAACAAGTTAGCTTTCTTAAAATGAAGGTATTAGTTTATTTTTTCCCCTCCTCAATTTAAAGTCTGGAATAGTTTTAATAGAGTGCCATAGCATTGACCATTGTCCCAAACCCACCCATCCTGCCAAATATACTAAGCTTTTCACAGAAATAAGTGGAATCCAGATAGCATTCTGCTGTCCTTTCAAAATCAGAATCCATGAACATACTGAGATTCACCCAAAAGTTGTCAGATGTGGCAGTAACTTAAGTTTGGGATGAATAAGCTTCTTCTTCAACTTCTTCAGTTGATGACTACAGAACAATTTTTACCCAGTATGGAAGAATCTTTTCTTATAGATGCTATGCTAGTAGATTTCATTCCTCTATAGCTGGTATAACCGTGAGATGAAAAGCTTCTAGCTGCAGATTTTTGTGGACATCAGTTTCTTTCCCCCTTGTTTTAGTGCCTACAGTGGAAACTACTATTCTGTCTCCTTACTGATGCCAGTAGCAGCGTTTTGGGTCTGAAGGGAGAATGTTGGTGAGCAATTCAGCAGGAGATAGTGACGGCCAATGTCATCATGGTCAATCTCTCATGCTTTGACTGAGTGCCAAAACACACGTTGTACAAACTGCATATACCCCCAGAAGACTAAACAGCAATAGAATGTCCTTTTCTGTTTTCTGCAGTCAGCAGACCTTGGGCCTTCATAAATCCCAAGACTGACTTTACAAAAAACAATTTGATCTCTGCTTTTGGTATGCCATTGCTTCAGAGAAAAATGATTATTGCAGCCACATGGCAAGATCCGTGTTGCTCATCTTGTGCTCAACCTTCAAGGAACATTTGTTTCGTTTGAGGGGGAGGTGAGCACTGGTATTACCCAACAGGAGTGAATATATGTATACATCACAAAATATTGTGAAGAAAACCACAGTGCAGGATGGCTGGTCCACATTTATACGTTGAAAATTGTTTACTGATCCCAGGGCATTAATTAGAGATCAGTCTTGATGATTTGCGTGGCCTAGTGCTGATTATATGTTTAGGGACAGGTTGCTTTTTATTTAATATTATAAGATTCGTATGCTGTTTCTTCTAAGGTAGTATGCATGGTCCTCTCTTTCATTTCTTCTTTAATTCATACAACAATGTTGTGAGGTAAACTAGGCTGAGAGATAGTGACTCGGCTAAGGTCACTCAGGGAGTTTCATGGCCAAATCAGAGTTTTTCCTCAAATTTCTATTATTACAGCTGAGGTGTGCTTGTCAGTGATAGTATTAAGTCACACCTAGCCAGAATTAGCAAATGTATATTGTAATAGTTGTTTGTTATGTTGTCTGCCTGCATATATGCAACATGGATATGTTAACAATGCATACCTATAGTTGTTACATTAAATTTCAGGAAGAAGTTTGTGAAATTTGACTGCTTCCTTTGACTACTTCTCAGTGTACTGTGTAGTAACAACATTGGACTATACTGTACAGTCACAGTAAGCCACTCTTTGCTTTTCTCCAGTGAAAGTAATTTGAAGTTGGTACTGATGGGCTGCACATGATGGCTGTTGTAAGCTTCAGCATTCCCCATATGCAGCTGGACAGAATTATTCTAAGATGTTCTAAATTTACAATGTGAGGATAACAACTATGGAATATATTTGTGTTTTCAGAGCAGTGTTCAAATATTTAAAAACTAGGAAACATTTACATTTTTTTTCACATGGCAGACATGTGAAACAGCATTTCTTCTTCGTGGTCTCTGTGAATGCACACTAATGGGTTAATCTGCGCTTGCGCAGAGGTTTCCGGAATCTTCTAGAGCTTAACACTCGTTCGCCAGGACCACCCCCCTAGTGCACGTGGTCTCGCCCGTCCTGGCTAGTGCCTCAGTTCCTTTTTGCCGCCACTGAGGTTTCTTCTCTTAGATGAGCTGCGTTCGCCTCCTGCATTGAAAAAGGAATTTTTTCGTTAGAGATCTTCGGATAGTGAGAGTCTTCGTTATTCCTTCCTTCTGCCGCCCCCCCTCCTTTAATCCCCTTTCTTTATTTTTTGTTTGTTTATGGTCTCCTCTGGACTGTTTAAACAGTGCACTTTGTGCCCCAATAAAATTCCATTCACCGACGGCCATGATTCCTGCCTTTTCTGTTTGGGCGAAGCTCACCAACCGGCTTCTTGCCGTTTTTGTAAAAAGTTTACGAAACACGCACTTAAGCTAAGGCAGCAACGCCTACAATCTTATTTGTGGGAACGTTCCCTTTGTCCCATACCAACTATGGAACCTGCACCACCTTCTCAGGTTCAATCGGTTTCCCCAGGAGCCTCGGTTGCATCTTCGGCGAAATCAAAATCTAAGTCTAAGACCATCACTAAGTCTACCATGGGTGCTTCAACACTGAAGTCTACACCAGTACCGAAGTCTCCTCCGGTACAGGACAAACAGTCCAAACCAAAGAAGCCTAAGAAATCGTCCTCTGATTCTCAATCCTCCAAACACCAGAAGGACAAGACGACCTCTTCCATCCCGTTACAAGACCAGCAAACTATTTGCCTCGATTCTGTATCTGTGGAAGATAACGATTATTTGCCTCCGCCTTCAGGCCAACCGCCTTTGCCTCTCTTGGCTCAGTCCCCCTTGTGGGCTAATACCTCGGCTGAGGTTACGGTACTGCCTCGTTATGACCATTCGACCCCTTCGGGTTGCTCTGTCTCTGAGTGTCAGTTGTATTCAGCTTTCATCGCTGATCCGCAAACTCCACACAAGCGGACCCGAAAGGCACATCATACACCAGAGACTGGTCCTACTGATGTCGATGCTCCACTTCCACAGACGTCGACGGGATTACTTGCATCCCATGATTCACTTTCATGGTACCGTCATCCCAAGAGGGTTACCCTCTATGAGCTACCGGCATATTATGAGCTCCCGCCACAGCGATACCGACACCGTCGATACCAGTACTGGCGCCCTGATACAGAGGTCTATATGGAGCCTAAGCGCCCTCGATACTCCTACTACTATTCCGATTCTGGTTCTGAATCTCCTCTTCCATACCAACCGCGATACCATGATCAGTCCTCCTCGGCAGATGACTCCTTGATACCGGTACCGATACCGAGAGCTCAGAAGTCCTTCAGAAAGAGGAAGCATACCTCGCAGCCTTCTTCTACCACACCGGTAACGAAACGTGTTAAACCATCCTCCAAGCACTCGGTACCGTGCACTGAACCCACCGCCCGTCCGCAGGTTCGCCCATCATCAGTTCAAGTCACCACTACCTATGCTGGTCCTTCACCAGTATCTCATGAGACCGCTCATGCTCACCGATCTAATCGAGCTAAACCACATAAATCTACCATTCGGGATCCAGCTCTTAAACAAGCATCAACCAAAAAAACCACCGCACCAGTTGATACAGTTGATGACCCGTCTTCTCCAGGTCATTCCGCGTCCTTACCATCAATGGATTCTGACACCTCTGACTCTATGGTACTTCTGGAGTCTCCTCCTAATCTGCCTACCCCTGACTCTGATGTTGCTGATGTGAACCCTCCCTCTCCATCAGAGAACTTTACGTCATATTCTCAACTAGTTCTACATATCGCTAAAGCGATGGATCTCTATGTACAACAACCAGTACAGTCTGAGTCTGATAAGGTTTACGAGGACATTGATGAGGACCAAAAAACCCGCCACTCCGCATGGGGTTTATTCCATCTTTGCTCAAACTGATTAAACAATCTTGGGCTAAACCATCTTCTGTGCCACAAATCTCCAGACGAGTTGAAAATTTATACAAGACGCATGGAGACAATACGGCTTTTCTATCCAAGCATCCGCCTCCGAACTCGGTCATAGTCGATGCAACTCAAAACAGAGCAAAGAATCGGTCTAACACCACACCGAATAATAAGGAAGGCAGGAAACTCGACATCATTGGTTGTCGGGTATACTCCCTAGCATCCTTCACATTACGCTCCGCTCAGCCCATATCTCTGATGATTCTCACATGCGGATTGAGGATCTACCATTTGATGGAGTTGGCCTTTTCGACACCAGGACCGATGAGATCCTTGATAGTCTCCAAAAAAATGAGGAAAACTGCAAGATCTTACAATACTCAACCTTATTACAGGCCCCAGCGCTACCAATGGCGTCGCCCATATCCTTACCAGCAATACAGATCTTTTTCTGATAGACAGAGATACTTACCACAGGCTACATCCACTTTCCAGACTCGCCATGCCGCTCAGTGTCAGCGTCCCCGTCAGTCCTTTCGTCGACCTGACAAAAAACCAAAGCAAAGTCTTTGACTTTAAGTCACCCGGTCTCCCCCACTCCACTTACCACATCCTCATCAAACTCGCCTCACCGCTTATTTTTCATCCTGGGCTGCCATCACCACCGACAAGTGGGTCCTCACTATCATTGCTGCCAGTTACGCCATAGAATTCGCTGTCCTCCCACCTCCGAGGAGAGTCCTCACTCCACCATCCCATGTTCTCAGCCTAGAAGTTCAATCCCTTCCCTCAAAAGATGCTATTTCACCTGTCACCTCACCAGACGCCGACCTCGGGTTTTTCTCCAGATACTTCACGGTACCCAAGAGAGATGGCGGTCTCCGCCCTATCCTCGACCTACAGGACCTAAATTACTACATCTTTCAGCAATGCTTCCACATGGTTACTCTAGAACGCATCTTACCTCTTCTCCAGGGCGATGTTTGGTTTGCTGTCATTGACCTAACCAACGCCTATTTTCACATCAAGATATGCCAGGATCACAGAAAGTTTCTCAGATTCTCTCTCTAAAACACTGTCTACGAATTCAAGGCCCTTCCCTTCGGCCTTTCTACTGCTCCCCGCGTCTTCACAAAGTGCATGGCCCCAGTAGCAGCCTATCTTTGCACTCAGGGAATTTCCATCTTCCCATACATCGACGACTGGCTACTGGTGGCCCCCTCCCATCTTCAAGCACTACGCGACGTGAATTTCACCCTTTCCCTCCTCGAGAACCTGGGATTACAGGTCAACAGGGCCAAATCCACCCTTACACCTTCTCAGTGGGTGAACTATATTGGCGCAGTTCTAGATTCCCACAAAGCGCGAGCCTACCTTCCCCAAGACCGTGCTACAAAGATCCATGCTGCCCTTCAGTACTTCAAGCCACATGCATTAGTCACTGCGCTTCAGACCCAACGCCTCCTTGGACTCATAGCGTCTACAATGTCAGTCATCCAACATGCTCGCCTGAAGACACACTCCCTTCAGGCTTGGTACTTGTCCCTCTTCAATCCCATGTCGGACCCACCCTCCATGTTATTGAGGGTTACCCCAGAACTTGCAGCACAGCTCCAATGGTGGAACACGTCAGCCAGTCTTTTCATGGGCAGACCCTTTGCACCTCTCCAACTTACCATACAGATAACAACCGATGCAAGCCCAACCAAATGGGGTGCTCACTGCAATGGACTGTGCTGTCACGCTCTATGGTGTCCCTCCGAGAAACTGCTTCACATAAACAACTTAGAACTTCTAGCCATATTCAAGGCTCTCCATGCATTCGAACCGTTGGTCACTGGCACCGCTGTTCAGATTACGACCGACAACACCACAGCCCTCTTTTATCTCAACAAACAGGGTGGGACACACTCTTCCCTTGCTTTACCTTACCGTCCAGCTCTGGGAGTGGTGTCTTGAGCGCCACATATTCCCAATAGCAGTTCATATCTCCACTCACCACAATCGTATAGCGGACTCTCTCAGCAGACTCAGTTCGCAGACACACAAATGGTCCCTCGACGACTCCATCTTTCGTCAACTAACCACTCTATGGGGACAACCACACACGGACCTTTTTGCATCAACAGAAAATGCAAAATGTCCTCTCTATTGCTCCAGGGCAGGGATGGGCCCCGGCTCCATCAGAGACACTCTGATGACACCATGGAAGTCAGGTCTAGTTTATCTCTTCCCTCCTATCCCTCTGCTCCTAAGGACTATTGTAAAACTGCATCAGGAGCGGTCCAATACAATCCTCATTGCCCCATGGTGGCCGAGACAGCCATGGTTCACCATGCTCCGCTCTATCTCCATAGACTTCATCCGTCTCCCCCGAATACCCCACCTTCTCACCCAGAATCGGGGTCAAACCTTCCACCCAGATCTCCTCGCACTCCACCTAACAGCGTGGAGAATTCACCCTCAATAGCTGCCATCCTAGCACGGGCTAGGAAGCCTGCTATCACGCAGCTGTACTCTTATAAATGGACTGCTTTTCTTAAATTTGTAGATCAACGTCATCTCCCAGCTGTGCCTACAACTCTTCACACCGTACTACAATTCCTTACTCACCTCTTTAGCAAGCATTTGTCCTTGTCTACTATCAAGGTCTATCTCTCCGCTATAGTAGCTCATCAGCCGCGTGACTCTGAAGCATCTTCGCTCTTTTGTCACCCTACGATAAAACAATTTCTTAAAGGGGTCTCCAATCTACAACCCACCAGACCACACCTCCCTCCGCAACGGTCACTACATACTGTTCTACGAAGCCTAATGGCATGGCCTTTTGAACCTCTCGCCACAGCGTCCGATCGCCTTCTTGCCTACAAGACCCTCTTCCTTGTGGCCATTACTTCTGCTCATAGAGCCTCAGAACTTGCTGCACTTAGAGTCGATCCTCCTTTTCTTCAATTTTACCCAGACAAGGTCACTCTTTATCCCGATGTTTCTTTTCTTCCTAAGGTTGTTTCTGAGCTCCACCTTAAGCAACCCATCATTTTACCTACCTTTTTTCCATCACCTGTTACTGACTTGGAGCATTCTCTCCACCTCTTGGACATTAGGCGAGCATTGGCCTTCTATGTTTCAAGGACCACCTCTTTCCGCAAATCCAAGAGACGTTTTGTTTCTCCGCACTTACCACATAGAGGATGCTTTATCTCCTCCCAAACCATCTCTAAGTGGCTTGTGTCAACCATTCGCCTAGCATTTCAGCTGGCTAAGAAGCCTCTTCCAGTTGGAGTTAAGGCTCATTCTACGAGGGCAGTGGCTACTTCTGCAGCATTCCTCAGAGGCGTTTCTGTCCCTGATATCTGCAGGGCTGCTACGTGGTCCACGCCATCCACCTTTGCCTCTCATTACTGCTTGGACCTCCGGGCTAAGTCGGATGCTGCATTTGGACGAGCAGTCATGTTGTCTGTTCTTCCATGACGTCCCTCCTCCGGTCAAGTAAGCTTGTTAATCACCCATTAGTGTGCATTCACAGAGACCACGAAGAAGAAAGAGAGGTTACCTGTAACTCTGGTTCTTCGAGTGGTCATCTGTGAATTCACACTTCCCACCCGTCCTCCCCTCTGTCCGTCACGTCTGTTTTATTTTATTCAGCGGCGGGCAGTTTGGGAACTGAGGCACTAGCCAGGACGGGTGGACCACGTGCACTAGGGGGGCGGTCCTGGCGAACGAGTGTTAAGCTCTAGAAGATTCCGGAAACCTCTGCGCAAGCACAGATTAACCCATTAGTGTGAATTCACAGATGACCACTCGAAGAACCAGAGTTACAGGTAAGTAACCTCTCTTTCCTTTGCTTGTGCGTTTTGGTGGGATGGCAACATGCTGCTCTCAATTCACAGCTGTAATAAAGTCCAGGATTTCTCTATTGTTGCTAGTAAGCAGCTGCCAAGAAGAAAGTAATAACTTTGGTGTCAAAATGTCCTGCCTGCTGACAAAAGAGTAGTCAATCTAGCACCTTCTGTGTTTGTTTTTCCTTCTGTATGGCTTATGAGATAAGAATAGAGCAGGCTGAGGACTGGAGGACAGTTAAAATGTAACAATAAGCCAAGATGATGTGGGAGCATGCTGTTTGATCACTTCCGTTTCACTCGTCCTTCGTATAGGAACTGCTGAACCGTCTTTCTGTCTTCTACCAGGACAGACCATGCTGTATGCATCTGGTTTGTCTGAAGGGAAGCAAACAAGGGTTTCCTGTTCACACGTCACAGTAAACCATAATGGAAGATCAGTAGTTTATTTAGCATTTCTATTTGCAAGAGGAGCAAAATGGGAGCAGTTTGCCAGCAAGTGCCAAAAATCTAGTGAGATCAGAGTAAGATGGAGTTCTTTTGATGTCATTATAGCCAAAAGCTCTGTAGTAGAAGATAGCGAAACATTTGGCAGGGCTCTAAGCACAGGGATCAATTAGGCTTAGTTAGAGAAGGTGCTGTGACCTGTTAATGTGATGCTTGCTCCTAGGCACTGGAGGTGATGTATTAGCCATGCTTAAGGCCTCATTTGGAGCTGACATAAGACAAAAAAGGGTGGAGGGGGAATTGATTGCTTGATTGTCTTGGTAGCTCTAGTCTTCCTTCTTTTTCCCTCTCTTTGTATAGTTTGTCAGTTTTGGTGGTATTTTTCTCACATGAATGGAAGCAGCAGCTGTCTTTGCATATACAAGATTTCCCTCCACCTAATGCTGCCTTTTGACATTCCCTTTTTCAAAGTTATCTACCTATTATACACTAGAAATTTAGGGATCAACATTCTTTCGTTTTGTAGATGTCTCTGCCTTTCAGCGAATTTCTCTTTAGCATTTGCCTCATTGTAGACATTCTCAAACAGTAGCATTTCTGGATTTCAAGATAAAACTGTTGTAGGTATGTCTGGGTTTGGCAGAGAATAGTCACATGCCATTCCTTTAGAGTTAAGAGTTCCTTCTTCCTGCCTTTCTGACAGCAGAACGCTGTGCTATAATTCAAGATAAGGTCTTATCTTCAAAGGAGGGATTCTCAAGTACTGTCTGGTTAGGCTTCGGGAATAAACTGACCCTCCAGTTCAGACTCAGCCCAAGCATATTTTGAAACAAAATGAAACTAGGAACGCCAAATGTAAAATCCCATGCTAATAGGTATTAAAGCAACTTTGCTTAGTCTAACTACTATTCCCTTCATCCATGTTCCTTGGGGGAATTCTGGGAGTTCTAGTGCAAAAGGAAAAAAAAAAAGAACTTTCTAAGCTTTGGAGAATAACTAGTGCCGGCAGTCAGCTTCCTTGGTAGAAAGGTTCTTGATTCATTCTCCTGTTCAATGCCACAGGCTTTTCTTTTCACTAGAAAGGCATGGAAAGCTGTAGAACATATACAACACATGCTGCCTTTTTTTGTTCCTTTGGTGCATAGTGATACCACTCCTGCAGAAAGTAGTTATGAGGCAACATGCTCCTTCAGGCAGCCTTTACAGTCACTTGAGCCATGAGTAGCCTGCCCAGGTTGATGACTAGATATATGTCCATCCACCTAATTATTTGACTGGAAGACGAGGAGTGCATTTTTCAATCACTGTGCCTTATAAATATAGCAACTGTCCTTACCATTTTCTCAACTAACTTATTACTAAAACTCTCTTGCTGCATGGTTTAATGCTGGTTGTAAGTAGGGGTAGAGGCAATATATGTAAGATGTGCTAGAGAACTAATCTGTCAGGTGTCAGAGGTTGACAGAAATGAGCATATGCACAATGCATACATTTGTAGCATGCATTGTTCGTAGGTGGGTATATATGTGCATTTATGCACATGTAGTTCTGTGTGTCTGGAGGAGAGATGCTTCCCCCCCCCCCCCGGTCTGGGTGGTTTATGCATGCAGGTACCTGTAGGTATCAGTGCATTTCAGTTTATATATACAAGGACTCATCAGATACTGTTGAATCTCTAAAAGTAGTATGGTGAAAGGAATGTGAGTGAGAGCCTGGCTTGTGTTTCAGATGTGTGCACCAAGCATTGTGTATGTTTATGGTTCAGCACTATTTTTTTCCTGAATTCCCTCCCCCCCCCCCCTTGCCATCTTTATTCCTCGATATAAAAGACTGATGGCAGGAGTGGACACAGTGTGGGCTGTGGGTTGTATGCACCCTCCACGGGCCAAAGTATGCCTCCCAGCATTCTCCACGTTGATTAAAAGAACAGCTTGGCTCACAAAAGCCCATATGCCCTGCACTGGGTATGCGAGGCAGTTTTGCCATGTGTTGGGCCTTTAGCATCTTGCTCCCACCCCCACCCCCACATTTTTTAGCTTTTATATATATATAGCCCAATCCAGGATATTATATATATCCCAATCTCCTTTATATATATATAAAGGAGTAGTCCTCCAAGGTGCAGGAGTGGGAATGTCTGGACTTTGGACTTCAGGACGTTGCCTACCCCTGTTTAAGACAAGATAGGAGTGCATTTAACTGCTGGAAATGTGCCCAGATCTTTTGCTTTTGTTTGGAAAAAAAGAATTGTTTGTCTTTTGCCTCTTTTTTTGTCGGTGCAAACAGTAGTTTCTGACATCATGACTTCAAAGTAAGAATGAAGAAGGTAAGTTCATAATATTTTCCACATTGTTGTGTTGATTTTTTTTTAAAAAAAAGAGGGAGCTCTGCATACAAGTATTTATTTAATTTGGCAAGTATATATTTTCTCTGTAATTTGGCAAACTGCCTGGAAAACAGCATAACATGGTAATGCAATACTATTATTTTTATTTCCTTAGCTGCATGATAGAAGTGAATCATGTATTCACCCTCTCAGAATTAGCTTGAATGTTAATAGCAATGTTCTTGTTTTAAGCCATTTGGTTCAAGGATGTGATTCCCCTCACCTCTAACCCCTAGACCTGCCGAATCAGTGTTTGCCCAGTCCATGTCATAAAGAAGGTACTACAGTATGTGAAGACATGAAAGGTGGATATCTTTGCCATTGCAAACCAGGTTGGCATGGAGAAAGATGTGACAAAGGTAAGTCTGGGTCTATACTGCTAGCAATTCAACATTCCTAACGTGAGATGAAGAAAGCCTTGGTTCAGTAGCAAAGCACGTGTTTTGCATTAGACGTTCTTAATGTTCAGACTGTGACATCTCCAGATAGAGAAAGACTCTTGTCTGAAGAATCGCTGTCACTCAGGGTGTGACTAGACCGTGAAGTTATCCCAGGCTGGATTGGGCTATATAAAATCTCTTGAAAATGAGGTCTGAGACTTCAAAGGATCTGTGTGTCCACGCACAAGGATTGGGTGCTTTTATATCACTTCAGTGGTTTGCCACCAAAGTGAAACAGCACTCAATTGTAAAGAAAAAGGGGGGAAAGGAAGAAAAGATTGCCCTCCACATTTTCTCCTGTCACCTCCTCTGCAAGGGGCAGGAGAAAGCTGAATTTCCCCCCATTTATTGGTAAGTGATATATCACTTAATTGGCTTGGCTTGCCACCCAAGTGACATAGCATTAAATTGTTGGGAGAAACACCCACAAATCCTGGAAACCAAACTAAAGTGGAGTGTTCCAGCCCATAATAAAAAGAACAATAGCCCCTGCCAGGGACCCAAAAAGGTACGGGTAGGCGTGAATAAGGGTTGGTCTGGTTCGCAATCGCCTGCATGTCATGTGGTTGCTGGAAGATGGAGTGAACCAGTCCATTCCCAAAGCAGTCCACAAGATGAGATAAAGTGCTGTCTGATCACACTGTGTTTGGAGACAGTGTTGGGATAGATGTGCCAGTGGCCTGACTTGCTACACGGCAGCTGCCCATGGACAGAAGAACAGAAGACTTGGTCTGTACATTGTTTATTGATTTGTTTTTCTTGAAACATATTATATTTCTTGCGAGATGAAATATAATGTCTTGGGCATTATTTAAATTTGTTTATTTGCTTGGTATGTGTTATAATTTGGGTTATTTGTGACATCTGTACTAATTATTGTGAGTTCTTTTAACATGCTAATAAAACTTAGCTGGAAATCCCATCAACAAAGCCTTACTTTTTTCAGCCTTTTCTCCGCTTTGCAATTGATGCTACCAACCTACTTTAGAATGAAGGCAAACTTAATTAAAGTTGTGCATATGTTTTGCATTTGTAGCATTAGAAATTTCTGTGGGCAATGATGGGAGAAAGAAGGATTGCCTTGGATTGCTTTCTTTTAACCTGATATGATTTTGAAAACACAAATTGTCTTTATCTGTTTCCAGATATTAATGAATGTGCTGATCAGAATGGTGGCTGCAGACAGATTTGTTACAACAAGCTGGGCACCTATCGCTGTGCTTGTTACAGTGGATACAGACTTGCAAAAGACAATAAAACTTGTGAGGGTAAGGTAGAAAGGGGTCCACAGTACTGCTGGACCCTGGTTTGAAAATTTTCATGGTGAACTGAAAAACAGGAAGAAAGTGATGACATCTGGAAGATTAGGACATTTTTGTGCATGTGCTGTCATAAATGAACTCATTAGTATCTAATGAAGTGGGTTCTAGTTTATGAGAGACTAAGTAAAAACTGTATTGAAAGTATCTTTGAGAGAGACAATTTGCTGTCTTTATTAGCATGTTAACACTGAGTACTAAGCAAAGTTATTGCTAATGCTTCTTATTTTCTCATAGCAATAGTTTAAGGTTTCAGTGTGAAAAGCCAGGAATGCATGCCTAGGCATGTCTGTAGTCATACCACAGAACTATCTAACACCAAGCCAAGCAGTGATTCACAAAGAATTTGTGTGTTGGATTGTGTCAAAGTGCCCAGCTAACCATCCCTCTCTGGCACTGAAAAAGCAGTTCTTGGCAAAGTACAATATAATTTTTTTTTCAAAAAATCATGCTGTTTTCCTTTCTGTTGGAACGTAACACAGACTGGGTTTGAGAAAGGTATGAATCTTTTAATCATTCTGCTGTGTGGAGGAATCAAGAGAGATCTTCTGGTGACAGGATGATGGATCTATAAGTTTAAAGTTGGGGGCTTTGGTCTTTTCTGCAAAATTATACAATACTTCAGTCAATCGAACAGAATGAAGATTCTGTGTCCTGCACACTGAAACAAATCTTTCCCTTGGTGCTGTTTACTCAACAGTATCAGTAGATAAACATAGCAGTATTGATGATTGATGAGGAACCAAGAAGGCAAGAGCGCAGGAAAGCAGAAGCAGTGAACACTTTCCCACCTGAAGCCTGTCTGTTCCATCTTGCTGCCTAGAAGCCCTGCTGCAGGAGTGGGGAAGCTTCTTCAGCCCAATGAGCAAATTCTAATTTGGGGCAGGTCTCTGGGGATGCAAAAGTAGTTTGCAAAGAATGTTGAAATGCAGAATTTTTGTGGGGTGGGAGAGAGAGAGTCAAGCTTACATTCCCTTGCTACTTCCTGCCTCTACATTACCCTATCTTAAAGCAGCTTTGTTTGAGAGAGATAAAGAAAGAGGATAAGGACTATTTTAGATCAGATTTATGCATTTGTGTGAGTAAAGTCCAGCTGGGCACTTAGATTTGAAATGAGCAAACTTGGAATTCACTTGAATATTAACTATTCAGCATCTTAGTCTCCTAGTTAGTGATTCTGCTTTTGTGCTTAATATATGATTCCAGACAGGACATTCTGCATATTTATTGTCAGGCTCTGCAGGTCAAAGACAAAGCATTTCTTTCTTGGCTTACTAGGTGGCTTGAAATTAGGTAAAGCCGATTCAGATCTTATGAGCTGTCTGATGGTCCCTCCATCATTGGAGGAATTATTGTGTAGGGTTGGGTGTTTGAGTAGTAAATTTGTATCCTGCAGTTTTCCCAAGAAGAACACATTTTATCCTTGTAAGTCAGTTAGATAACCTATAGTGGGAAGTAGTGGCTGCTCCTGAATCACATAGTAAACCTCATGGCTGAATAGGGTTCAGACTCACTTCTCACTGATCCTGCCCAACACTATAGATGGTATCCATTTGAGTCGTTCTGCTGACAGTCTGGCTTCTGTTGGTAGAAGTGGGAAGGCAACAATTATTACTTATCCTGCAGTTCCCAGTGTACCCCAAAGTTCTCCAAAGCAGGTTTTGTGGGAGCATGGAGGTCATCAGGAAAAGAGGAAAAGGTCCTTTTGAACTATTAGAAGTACAGCAGCATAATCTTGGAGTTAAGTTTATATGCTCTCTCTTTTACTTGCACATAATTAAAAACAGAATTTTAGGGATTTGTGATTCAGGAGACTCCACTGAATCATGGATGCAGTTTTCAATCCTGTTCTATATTTAAAAGATCATTTTTTTTCAAATCTATCTATAATAACCTGTGAGAAGTCTACTTGCTGTATGTATGTAACTAATGGCCCAAGAGTGGGTGGGACTAATCTTTTACATTTATACTTTCATGCAAATTGAGATTATATTGTATGCCTTTTATTCTCATGTTGCAGAAGTGATTTTGGGCTCGCCTCTGTGCATAAGTTATATACATTTATATACATTGTTCTAGCAGAAGAACCATATGCAAATATAATGTTTCATGTATATATTTCAAGCTGAAGCAAATAAGCTTTAGAAAAATGCGTTAGTTTCTTTTTTCAGTAAAATAGTCACATCCTGTCTTTTTTCAAAGTTGCTGTCCCCTTTTTTTCTTGAGACTTTTTTCAGTGTTCCCACTTTTAATAACTTTGCAATTTTTACCCACTAGCAGTGTCTTGTGACTCGTATCAGCATGTAGTTTCTGGGAAAGCTGAAGTCATTTCCTAGTTCCATTATTTAGTTGTAACAATGGAATAAAAATTAACTACACTCTTAGATGCAGCTGGGGAGGGATGAACATTGGAACAACATTAACGTTTTGATTGTTGTTGTTGACTGCTGTTCTTGATTGCTCCTTTTCAGATATAGATGAATGCACAGTATCATCTGACATCTGTGGAGAAGCTCGGTGTAAAAATTTGATAAGCTCTTATATGTGTGTTTGTGATGCTGGCTACCGTTATGATGATTTCAGAAAGGTTTGCCAAGGTTAGCTGATGTAATTAATTCCATGCATATAATTCCAATGCTGAATTTTACTACTTTGCTGAAAGATCTTCCCCTTTGCTTAATTAAACAAGCTTCCAGAGAGCTACTAGTTTTGAACAGTCATCATCATGATTTTCAGCCAGATTGTGGCTAAGATTTTTTTTTTTAATTTATGAGCACTGGAAGAATTCTGCTGGATCAGACTAAAGGTCTGTCTAATCAAGGGTTGTGTTCCCTATGCTCACCAGCCAGATGTCTCCAGAAAACCTGAAAGTAAGATAAGAAGACATTGATATTTTCCTGTTGTCATGTCCCGTTGCAAAGACATAAGTTGCCTTTGAAGCTGAGGTTTATATATAGTCATCATAAAGAGCATATAGAACCAAAACCTATATGTTTTTTGTTGACAGGTTGTCTGCATGGCATAGATCCTAAGATAAGTTTGGTGTTAGTTATCATCTGTGTGTTCCTTTTGAAGATGCATTTAAGGTAAATAGAAGAACATGTCTCTCTGCTTTTTCCCTTGTTGGCGGCATGTAGATGTGGATGAATGTGAACAGAACTTCTGTGAGCAGACATGTGTCAATTCAGCAGGAAGCTACAGCTGCCACTGCAATGGAAGAGGTGGAGTTAAACTTGCCAGTGACATGAACACCTGTGAGGTAGTGTTTTTAATTCTTTGTCCCATTGAGCAGAACAGAAGAACGCAGCATTAAGGTTTTAAAGCACCTCTCTGAGAAAGGGAATTATCCAGCTACACCTGTATGATTAAATGCTTTCATAACTACCAAAATAATGGCTAGTACCCTATTTCATAGCCCCACCAGTGCAATAGAAGTGACATCACCAAACAGTGGACAATTGCCACTAATTAAAGAGTTCCTGTTGGGTTGTGCATTGCTCTCTTTCATTGAATGCAAGTTGCACACAACTTATAATGGAAGCTGGAACTCTTGAATTAGCAGTAACTTTGCTACTGCCAGTGATACCATTTCTGCTGCGTCAGTGGAGCTACAGACCAGGACGCTGGCTACAGGCTGCTTACAATGGTCAGGGAAGGTGTTTCCTTAGGACTTTGCTTTGTAGGATCCCATTTCTCCTCAGGGGAAATATCAAGCAGGAGAAATATAGGTTCTTGTCTTATATATTTCTAGAAGGGTTGCTGCTGAGCAGCAATAGTGTAAGGTAACATAGGGGAAAAAGGGCTTGTTCGATACGTGGTTCTGCAAGAGAACTTTACAGATACCACAGAACACCAGGAAGATAAGTGAATTGGTTGTAGATCAAAACAAGCCTGAGTTCACACTGGAAATGAGAAGAGACTAAATTGAGGCTGTGGGTGTGTCATGAGAAGGCAAGACTCGCTGGAAAAGACAATAAAGCTAGGGAGAGTGAAAGGCAGCAGGAGAAGAGGGAGGCCTAAAACTGGATGGAATGCAAAGGAATACAAATTGTAAAGGAATACAAAGACAGGAGCTGGTGATACCTTTATTAGACCACTAAAAAAAAATCAAAGAAACAAACAACTAGCTTTTGATGACAATTCATCTTCTTCAGGCTGTGCACCAAGTTCTTATGGGTAGTTCAGAAAATTATATGTTTTTATTAAAGTCCCAAAGTCTCATGGCCATTGTTGGGGACAGGTCATCTTCTTTAGATAGATACAGGTGTAGTCTGCAAAAAGCTTGTAGAGGGAAGGTGTGGTTTCAAACTTGGAAATTTATCACCCAACTCTTTAAACAAAAGGCTGCCAAGCACTCTGCAACCTCTTCGTTTCCCCCCTCACCGCCTCTTCAAAACACAAAGAATTTCTTATTTGGAAGGAAAGGAAATGACAGCCTTTCGCTTGCAAGACCTGAGCAATGCTCTTAGGAATAGGAGCTTTTGGAGGTCATTCATTCATAGGGCACCATACGTCAAAAGGGAGTTGGCAGCACATAATAGTAACAGAGAGGCTGTTGCCCATCTCTTGGAACCCAGCTGAAATACCCTGGCTCTTCAGATGTTTTGTAAGTAAGCTCCTGTGCTCCCCATAAAGCATGTCCTGTGGTGAATGATTATGGAAGTTTTAGTTCAAAACATCAAGAGGGTTCCATGTGCTCTCCACTCCCAGATTTCTCATGTCCTCACTTTCCTTAGGAAGCTCCTGTGTTACTATTAGTGTCTGAAAATAAAACCAAAGTCATTTAAATTTTGTAGCTTGTCAGCTTCCATCTGTATCTGAAAACAGTATTGACGTGCTTTGTCTCCCTGCTCCACCCCAATTTCTAGGATATTTTGCCTTGTGTATCGTTTGCTGATGCAAAAAGTGTCAAGTCTCTCTATCTTGGAAGAATGTTTAGTGGCACACCTGTTATCAGACTGCGTTTTAAGAGGAAACAGCCTACCCGGTGAGAATTCATTTTCAATTAGAAGAGAAGAACTTCTCCCAATGAAGAATAAAATTGGGGAGAATATCATCACAAAGCCATGAAATTGCTTCCTCCTGCCTTGGTCTCTATAATGATGGAGGCACCTGTTTTTGGCCTTAGAGCTGATTTAAAGCCCAGTGAGATGGAAGACAAGTAAGCTGTCTGCTTTGATTTGGCTTTGCCCCCTTCTGCCTCCCAAGTGCCTGGCATAATTTCATGATTCATTTTCTATGGATCTTTAAGGGTTCTCCCACCTTTTCATACACTTTAAAGTGGAGTGGGAGAGAAGATGTCTTCCTGACAGAGCCACACTCATTCCGTGCACTGCTCTTGAGCCAGAGGAGTGAAGAAGATGGCTGGATTATTCAGACACGAGCCACAAATGGCATTTGTCCTGAAGCAGAAAAACTCAGATATTCACATCCTAGTTTGATTATCGTGTGAAACCTTCCTTTTTAGGGTATCCTCTGCATATGTATCCAAATCAAATGATTTACAAATATACTTCTTTAGAAGATTGCACCATATGCACTGTATAGGTGGAGCCTGCCCTCTCATTGGACAAAGTGAGGCAGCTGCCCCAAAGAACCAAATTTGGGATGTCGCAACGGGGCAGCATATTGTTGGTTATTCATTATAACTGAATTTTTAACTGCCACAGAGGGGTGCTTGCAACATTTTTCTTCGTGTGCCAAATAAACTTGACTTGCCATGAACCTTGACCTCACTAACAAAAGGCTTTGGCTGCAAAAAATTCATGGACCATCCCTATGAGAAAGTGGGGCTGTGCCTCCGGCCCTACCTTGGTGTTGTGTACACTCCCATTGAGTGTGATGGCTTCCTGGGGAATCCTGTGCCTTTGAACAGGAGCAGGTTTCTGTCTGATTTGGAACTGAGTGCCACTGAGTACTCAAATGGCCTGGAAGCCTACACACTTTCCGCTACAGGTGTGTCAGCCTTCCTTTGGCAGATAAGTCTCTATATTGTATCGACATTCAAGTCCTGTTTCCCCATGTTACATACAGTACATGTGTTGTATCCATGAAGAATTTGTGAAGCAGTCACATGTGCGTAGCAAATCTTCCAAAACCTGGCAGCATTCGCAAGCCTCTAAATGCAATCTAAATTACAGCATGGAGGCAGCAGAAGAAGGTGGAATCCTACCCAACATCTCTTGCTT
Organism: Intellagama lesueurii; assembly: GCA_037013535.1. Taxonomy (NCBI): domain Eukaryota; kingdom Metazoa; phylum Chordata; class Lepidosauria; order Squamata; family Agamidae; genus Intellagama; species Intellagama lesueurii. Next base: position 100,125,795 of record JBAJHW010000003.1, read on the forward strand.
TCTCTCTTTCTCTTTCTTCCCATGGTTCATATCCCTGTGGTTTCCTTGCTATCCCCATCCCCAGCACCTCTTTCATAAGAAGGTACCTTCTTCATTTCCTGATCTGATTGCTAATTCCTTATGATACCTCAAATGACATATGCAAAGTAGGCTTTAGGAACAAATAAATCAAGGAGTAGTGGATGGTTTGTTAAAGCCTCCAAATACTTTGAGGGGAGCCCTTGTAGGAAGTGAAGTTCTTTACACTTGATAAGAGACTTCTCAATTGACACGGGTGGGTTTGTGTATTACATTTACCCAGATTGAATTGTATCTGAAATAGACCTACTGAAATCAGTGTGACCAATTTCACCATTAAGACAGACTTCACTGGACAAAATCCTCTTTCATAAAGTTATGCTGCAGAAGCCAGATGATGTCATTATCCAGCAAAGAGAATATTTGATTTAAATGAATTGAAAGCTTCTTGTCCTCCTGTTTCAAGTTTTGAGGCTCCCTAAGGCTCCCTTTTGCTCTGGGGAAGCCTCTGGGAGACTTGGGAAGAGCTTTTAAATAGTCAGAAATAAGCTACTGAATCATTTCTGCTGAGATTAAGGCTTCTTCTGGTGATCTAGTGGCGAATTTTGATTATTAAAGGTCTTCCCCCCCCCCCCCCATCCCAAGCTCCAAAAGTTTTCCTGGGGCAAAAGGGAGTGTAACTTTATCAACAGAATTATGCCCAACGAGTCTATGCTTAAGTGTGACTAAATATAGATGAGATACACTATTTATTTTTAAATACTGCATGAGTCTGATTATATATGTATTTTTTTATATACCCATGTGGTTAGACTTGTTGCTGAATTCGACTTTAGAACCTTTGATCCTGAAGGTATCCTTTTCTTTGCTGGAGGCCATCAAGATAGCATTTGGATAGTCTTGGCATTGCGCAGTGGACGGTTAGAACTGCAGCTCAAGTATAATGGAATAGGCCGTGTGACCAGCAGTGGACCAATAATCAACCATGGAATGTGGCAGACAGTGGGTATAGTACAGACTGCTATTCTCATGTCTTTAACACTTGAGTTGGATTATCTTTATCTCTACTAAATTTTAAATGGGTGATAAAGAAAGCACACTATTGTAACAGAAAAAAGTGTTGTTCTAACTTGTTCTAAATAATGTTTTTATTCAGGTGTTATTCTGCTCTGACATTTATTGCACTGTAGTTGGGATCTGTGGACTCACAGAAGATGCCTCTTTGTTTGATTCCTTGGGGTTCATCGTCCACTTCACACATCATTTCACTCCATGTAGCAGGGTCCCTCAGTCACCTACGCGGGCTTCTTAGGAGACTAGAGAGGCTGGCTTAAGAGGAGGAACTGGGGAGGTCCACTGCCACCACACCAGTTACGTACACCTAGTTTGATCCAACTGATTATTTTGAGTTAAACATTGCCTTTGTGAATACTTCTAACAACCACTACCACCACCGCAACTAACAAGATCCACATTTTCCAACAGATTAGATTGAGTTATTTCATTTATCAGAAATACACTTTCTGGCATTAACAGTGCAGTCTTACATGTGGTTACCCAGAATTTAGCATTATGAGCTCAGTGGCCAGAATCCTACTGATGTTCATGTGATGTTTGTGTCGCTTGCCATGGCTAATTTACAAGGTGCCAGGCTGTGTCTTGGTTGCGTGCCTGGTCATATGACCAACTGTTATGTGAATACCAATCAGATTCCAGCAAGTAGGGCTTGCTTTCAGGTGTGGGATCTAACCACCAAGAGTTGCTTCAAGAGTACAATACTGCACATCTCTCTTCAACATGAGTTCCATTGAGTGCAGTGAGGTTTACACCTAGATATGTAGGTATAGGATGACAGTGTTGATAAAATATAGACTCTGATTTTAAAAAAAACATGGAGTACTCTTGAGTATTTTAGTAAAATCTGACTATTGAGAGAGTCTTATTTTATAAGGAATGTAATGGATAAAACACGTCCACAGATTTGCTAATATTTCCAGTTACACCCAATCATGTCTGGTTCAGTTCCTTTACTTTCACCACAAAAAATAATTTCTCTATTCGTTGGAGCATACAGTAGAATTCTGGGAAACCTGGGCATAAAGCTGGATTTTATGTAGCTGTTTTGTGTGTATATGATTAACCTAAAAGCTCCCAGAGTTATTTTTGGATAATGACAGTTCCTAGGAAATATAGATTACTGATAAAAATGTGAAATTATGTGCATTTATTTACAAAAAGTTAAGACTTGCACTGGAAAATATCTGATGCAGCTAACACATAAAGACTTGTCAGTTGCAGCAGTCAAACCAACATTTCTAAGTTGTAGAATGGATGTGTTAACAAAAACCAAACAAAATGCCTCATTATGAAATAATGCCAATTTTTTAAGAAGTTAGATTTATAAAAATTAATCCCAGACCCAGTGTTTTATAACCCTCCACTGAAAGTGAGAACTGTAGAGTGTTAATGCAATTATTTTGTAATTTGATGTAGTTACAAGAGCTTTTCTGATAGATTTGGCAATAATCTTAATCCCTGTTAATCATCTGCTTCCCGTCAGAAATTGTGCTTTGAGTTGCACTGTTTTCTTGATGCTTATAATATAGTTTCTTCCTCTTGGTTTTCATTTTCAAAAAGAATGAACCATGCAGAACTCCATTGGCTGTTGGAAATCAGCCAAGTCCTTCAGGCGTGGCAGATTTCCTTATGTCTCTCTCTCCTTGCCATTTTTGGTGATAAATTTTTAAGGATTTTTAGAAAAGATTTTAGAATCAGGAGTTTAGAACAAAAATTTAAAAAGTAAAATATATTTCGTATATACTTTTATCTACACATTTCTAGAAAACAAGGACATGTCTATTTTAATGGTCTAACTGGAGTTTAATGACTTACATTACTCCCTGAGTTTCTTCTTAAACTTCCTTATTTGTATTCTTGGACTTAAACATTCTTTGTCTTTCTTTCATTTTAAACTTCCTGGAGTTACGCAATCCTGAAAAGTTCTTGAATTTTTTCTCTCCCACCCACCTAACTTTTTTCACATTACAGCAGTATTATTGTAACAGCTGGGGTGCCATCTCCACTTACTCTGTCTTATACTCTTGGGGTACCATGACAACATTTGAAGAAGACTGTGAGGCACAAGTGTGCATGTGTGTCGCATAACAATTTCCAGGACATCAGTCGCCCCCTTCAAGTGTTACAGAATCCTAGAGTTTGAATATGTTCAGAGGGGAACACTTGTCTCTGGCCCCTCTGTCATCACTTTGTTCATAAAGTCATTGCTAGATTGGAAGAGGAGAGTCGTTACTGCTTGCCTGTTGGCTCTCTGTGTGAGCAAGAATTCTGGAAGATCTGGGTTCTTGCTTGCATGGATAGTCTACACGCAAGTATGAACTTCTGTTCAGACTCAGAAATGACTGCACGAACAATGTGTTGACAGAGGAGGCAGGGCAATGCACTCCCCTCTAAGCATGTTAAGACCTCTGGATTTAGTGAGCTCTGATCAGGACGAGTGTTTCATCATTAGAAGGTATGGAAAAGGCATCATAGCTGTTTCATGGTCTGGTGGGAAACATATAAACTGTGTTCCAGAAGAGTGTCAGAATGTATGAACAGAAACTCCTATTAGGATTCTGAAGCGTCAGAATTCCTCCAAACTAGATGGGGTTTTCTTGGTACAAACCTGAAACATTAAAATCAATAAGTGTTTGCAGGAATTAATTCAGTGGAATAAGCCTTATATACATCTTATGACTGATGTCTTGTGACTATTATCTTGATCTGAACCTCTTTGTATCCTGCCCCCTGCCAGATATCCGTTGAAGAACTGGACAGAAGCTTGGTGATAAAAGTCAATAAAGATGCTGTTATGAAGATAGCTGTTTCAGGAGATCTGTTTACTTTCGAAAGAGGACTTTATCAACTAAATCTAACAGTGGGAGGTGTTCCTTTTAAAACCAAAGATCTTGTCCAGCCAGTAAGTGTTATTCTTAGCCATATACAAATTGTAAGGCAGCGCAGGGATGGTCAGCTGGTGGACCATGAGTCTGATCTGAAATAATTGTCAGTTGCTAAATTGAGTACTGAAAATTGTTTTCAGAATATGGTAAAATGCTTGTTGACAATTTCAGAAACAAATTAAAATGCTACCGTTTTGTCGTTTATTTGATTTTGTATATTCTGTCCTGAGCACATCCATACTGAGGTGCTCATAACTGGGAAACCTTTCTTTTTAGATTTTCCAACCTTTGTTACCAAATCAGAATTCCTGTCGCCTTGAGAATAGTTTGGTAAAACAAAATACATTTAGGCCTCTGGATTTCTGTCAGGAGAAAAATGGTCCGTGGGGAAGTTGCCCACTTTTGATGGTCTGTCTAATGACTGATTCTGTGATGATATAGAAGGCGTGGTGCTGAATCTATGTTGTCCACACGTCTGTTTTTAGACAGGAGCTTTAGCTAAGTTGGGCTTAGGTAACCATAGAAACAAGTCTGTTTAATATCTGGGCTTTTCTTGTATGCCCCTGTGCTGATTACAGATAGTGAGATTTAGCCCAGCAAACTCCATGGAGACTCAGTGCAAAAATATGCTGCACTATCTAACTTGGAATTTAAAGTTTTAGCTTGAAAAAAAATCTGTTTCACAGTGGAATAAGGGGCTTAAAGAGGAAATTTGGTGGCGGTGGAAATGAAGGTAAGGATGTTCTGGTTAGAGTGAAGAGTGAAGATGGGTATTGAGTCACTTTTTATACAGGTGGGAACTAAGCAGTAAACTGAAGCTGATTCCTGACCCAAGGGAGTCCCTGTGGATAGCTGGTTTGCTTATCTGAGAATTGGTGGGCAGAATGAGGGCGGATGAAAGCCTTATGAAAGCAGAAGTGCATAGCTTGGAGAATAGGGATAGTTTGGTCAGAGTTGTTCATATACAGTACTGAGAACATCCTATTAGATTATTGTAGCACATGGTACATGGAGTTGCTCTTGAAGACTATCTGAAAGCCTCAGCTAGTGCAGAATATAGTGCTCTGAACTGTTAACTGACAGCTGGATGGAATCACATTATACTAATTCTTCAGTATTGTCTGTTTGCTACATTTGAGGATCTGCTGCTTACCTTTAAAGCCCTAAATGGCCTGAAACCAAGTATCTGCAGGCATGCCAGTCCCTGTGCCAGCCTGTCCATGCCTCAAGATAATCGCAGGAGGCTCTCATCCATGTACTGTGGATGTGTCAATGAGGGAACTAGCTGTCTTGGTTGTGGCACCCTAATTCCGGCATAACTTTACATAGAGATGCAACTTCTACCAGTACTGCAGTTGCTTTAATACTAGCTCAAAACCTCTTTAATAACTAAGACATTTTCATTGGTGAATTTCTGGGTTTTTTCATTGCATCTCCTACCTTGTTTGATGTATTCCTCTGTGGGTTTGGTATGTTTTGATTATATTTGTATTAAGATCAACTATAATTCCATAAAGACATACAAGGTGTAGGACATTTATTTCATCGAACTAGGTGGTATAAAAATTGTGGGATGGGAAGGCAGCGTGGAGAAGCCATGTAGTAAAAAAATCGGACCAGATTTTGGCGTAAAGTCTGTGGTTCAGCTCAGTCCCATGATGTAGACTGAAAGAATCACTAGTATGTCTGCAAAAATCAGATTACACCTAACAGTGCTTACTGGGGTGAGGAGGGAATGGCGGGTCTCCATTTCTGAAAAACAGAAGAGTAGTTCATATCAGAGCTCTGTCTTTTGTCCTAGGCAAAGCACACAAATTCCAGAGGTAGCACAGAGCATCAGTATGAAGAAGCCTCATAGTCCTTATAGAAGCAAGGCTGGAAATCATTCAGAAAATCAAGCTGGCATGTCTAAATGAAGGGATCTTGCTTAGCTTTTGTTGAAGCAACAGAAGTTTGCAACCTGTGGAAGTGATACAACTTGAGGAAAAATCCTTTGATAATTTTTGAGAGATAACTATGCAACAGGATTTTGGCTAGTATAAAAATTGATTAAAGCATAAATTGATATATATGTTAAATTTAAACCCCCCCCCCCAAATAATACCACTAAATAAATGCAAAAATAACCATGTAGTCTCCTAATACTCTCCAGCCTAATAATTTAAAAGCCAGAGTATAAATATAGGCTATTTAAGTGCTTAAGAGTATATAAGAATTGTGCAAATAATTCTTATAGGATTGGTTTTTAAAAATAAGAATAGGATAGTTTGTGTATGTGATAGATAGCTTTGACAAACCAACCCCTCTATAATTGTCCTGAAACTATTTAATTGTAATATCATAATAGTTTTTAGATCAATTTTATACAGGCTTACCCAGAAGCAAACATACACAGTATTGCAGCCCAAAAGGTCCCTAAGAAAATGTAAAAATATCTATATCTACCAAGTATAAGGTGTGCAAGCTTCTCACTCCAGGGGTGAACCCAGGGTTCTCGGAAATCCAAAAAGTATTCTAATTAAGATTACCGAGTAGAAAAATTAGAAAAACATAATAATAAAGGTCTATCAGAAATTAGCAGCAAAGTTAAATGTGTGTGGGGGTTTCCCTGTTTTTTAAGAAGGTAAGTATATTCAGAGTTTTAAGAAAGAAAGTTGTAATTGAAACAGAAAAACCTAGCTAAAAACTCCCTAAGTAATAGATACATTGATAGGAAACATTTTGATTATCTGTAGTTGTTCATAAGCAAGCAAGCATCTTGTGCCTATATTTGCCTTGCAATATTTAAACTGGAAATTCGAGCAGCCAGTTATTGCAGCTGCCCTCTCTCCAATTAATTCCCAGCAAAAAGGAGTATTCCATCTTTCTCCTCATGATCACTGGAGTCATCCGTAATTCTCATTATGTCTGCACAGCTGCAAAGAAGCTATGTCATGCCACTGAAAAGTATCATGGAATCTGAGCCAAAGTTATCTGCTCATGCAGAATCCAGACTTCTATCAGCTCTAACATGTTTACAGAAAACAAAAAGTAGTTTCATCTAGGCTCTATAGGCCTCACATAAACACCTGATTATCCATTGAATGACCAAAATGCTAGACCAACTAGGCTTTTGGTCTAACCCAGCATATTGATTGATTAGGCATCCTTCAGTCTCGAGAGACTATGGTAACATGCTCTCTATTCAGAACCCAGCATAGCTCTTTGTAGTTTAAGATAAAAATAGCCTTTTCACAGTTTCTGAGCTCCATTCCTCGTCAAGGCTTCATGAATCCTGTACAGCTCATATGTTCATAAAACAACAGTAGGTTAAAGATGGCACCTGAATAACACAAGTCAATACAGAGATCTTTAAAGTAGCGTCATTTTTGTTTGTACAGCTCCATTCCGAATTCAGTAATGATTTAAATAAGCCTGTATGCTTTATCTTGTTAGATTAACCCTCGACTAGATGGCTGTATGAGGGGCTGGAATTGGCTGAATGGTGAGGATATGACTATCCAAGAGACCGTGAGATTGAATGATAAGATGCAGTGCTTCGCAGTTGCTGGAAGAGGATCTTTCTACCCTGGCAATGGTTTTGCTGTTTTTAATCTCAGTTACGGTAAGCGCTTGGTTCCGTTCTGTTGGGTAATGAGTCATTTTAAATTTGCAAGAATAGCAACAAAGGAAATCTCTCTTGTGAGGAATGGAACAGAAAATGAAGAAATAATATTAGAGGCACAATAACCCTATTCAGACATTGCTTACCTTACTTCATCCAGCATGCAAACGGGAACACTTACCTCAGTCTCTCTTCATTATTGCCTTTTCCATGTGGAAGGTTATGTGTCTGCAGAGGAAAAGTTCTTGCTTGTGTGTAGACTCTCCAATGAGCGATAACCCAAATTTCCCAGGGTGCATTCTTCTGTGCAGAATCTACGCACAAACAGCAATTTATCCTCTGTGGAAGGATCGTTATTCACATGGAGATGAGACACTTCCTTTCTCACACATTGGGTAAAGGAAAGGGACTAATATTGTTATTAGGGTTAGTATCTTTCATATAAACAAGTTAAACATATACAAAGGAGGTGGAATTAGAGGTTTATGAAATAAAGGATGTAATATTCCAGTTTAAAATCCCACACATATGCAACTCAGGTTTGGCTTTTGCTGTCTGCACAGTGGCAGGAATCAAATTGGTGATTTATACCTGCATAAGCTCCAGTGTCAAATTGCAACAAATTAATAAGGTGCTGCTTGTGTTCATGGGCATGTGTCCAGAAATACAATCAGCATCTCATTAGTTAATTGCAATTTGCTGCTACGACTTGCACTGTTTTGCTTACACAGGTTTAAGTCATGACACACACACACTTCACTTGGGGCTTCTTTTGTTCATAACTGTCACTCATTATTTATTATTTGGAGAGAAGATCATCAATGTAATGTTGAGGGTGATTTTTCTTTATTGGGCCCCTGGCAATATTGATTTGACTCAAAGTCAATGTGGTCACTTTCTCAGTATCATGTTCTGCTCAGACTAACAACCCAGCATAGATTCAACACAACAGAGAATCTCTGTTTCTCTCTTATGCAACTCCCAAGTTCTGTTTAAGTGTTACTCATCCATCACCTGGCCTAGCCCTTCCCTTTGTGTCACTGCTTTCTTATGTGAAAAGTGGTATGTCAGCAGAGAAGAAATACTTGCTTAAGAATACCAAAATATTGCATGTCATGACAGACTTCTGTTTTCAAAAGGAAGGGGGCATATATCTCTCTTACAAAACTCAGTGTATCCTTGAGACCCCAACCTTGGCCCTGCAGTTAAAACTACGAAGAGCCCCAGAGTTTACAACCATTAACTTGTAAGGACCAAATTAGCTACTCCTAGTACAGTTCTTTAGCATGATACTATAAAAAGGTCTGGCTAAGAATATAGGCCTAAGGAAATAGGCCCTCAGGTATTTTGCTGTTCCATCCAAACTGCCTACTTGGAATTGTGGTAACAAATTCTTATTGGACCCTGATCAGTTAAAAAGCGTTATGTACAACTGAAAGGAAGGAGTGGCTTCAGTTCTGCATTGATAAAATAATGTTCTGTTGTTATTTGGAGGACAGCCACAACTCAGAAACCTCTCTGCAGGATGAAGCTGTGATTATTTGTATTGGCAGCCCCCCCCCCCCCCCCAAGGCTGGTCTAGACTGGAAAGGAAGGCCCAGCTGAGCTGGCCATGCAATGGGTCACTGTGGAGTTGCCTGTTTAAATAAAATGAACATAAAATGAAATGATTAATATGCACACACACACAAACACACAACCTCTGTTGATGCAAGTAGTTTTTTGCTTTTGAAAAATGTGTAGGCCTGCTCTTTAACCATCAAAGACAGGCTCTAAACTGCTGTATTTTGAATCCAGTCCCTTTCTAGCAAGTGCAACAGTTACGTCTTCTGCAGTAAGGAGTGCATCAATTGCTTTCTTTTTCTTTTCCATGGTTGTTAATCATTCATTTTGTGTTTGTTTTCTGTTATCACAATGCATATACATACAGTTTCTATATCTAGAGTTGAGAGCAATTGTTCTCCAAGATTCAGATGGGTTAGGTGATTTTGCTCACCCAGTCCCCATGTCACTTTATATAAGGTGACAGGAATTAGCCTGGGACCAGCCGTTTGGATGGCAAATTTTCCATAGTAAATGCATTCGGTGCATCGGGGAGGAGAATAGAATAATGGAACAAGGAACACTTGAACTCTTGACTGGACACATATGTGACATGCCCTTGCGTGTCCCCAGATTATTTCACTAGTCTGAGGCCCATGACACGTTCCCTCCTTTACGCTGCCACCAGTTGATCCCTGTTAACAATGTTCAATTAGAAAGATTGAGGTCCAGGCTGAGTGTAAAGCTTAACAAAAGCAGGTTTATTGGATATAGTTCACTTAAACAGGTTCTTCAAAGACTTTAAAGTATTCAGTAGTTTTGTAATAACTTGTTTCACTCTTTCTATAAGTTCCATACTCTTAACTGCCTCCCTTAACTCCTCACTCTACCACTCCCTCTAACTCCCACAGACTAACTGACTGACTTCAGACTCTCATCTCTGACTCCAACTGACTAACTGACTAAACTCCTCCTCTCTGCCTCACCCCTCCCTTCTAGTTTCTCTGGCTCTGCCTCCCAACAACTCCCATTGGTGCATGTAAATATCCTCCTACATGAGCCAAAGCAGGGTGATCGCTACAACATACTTTACCAAAATTAATCAAGCTATTTAATTGCGAGACTTTGTAAGACAAGACATAAAATCTTCTCTTCTGTGCAAACTATTAGTGTTTGAAAGCCACTCTGTTCTATTATATATATGAGAGTGGCTGAAATCCTGTTGCTTAGTGTAGTATAAATCACAGTAGGCACCCATTGATTCAGTGGGGATTTGGTGAGTCAGCTCCTCCATAGGTCCCACTGACTCAAATAGGCCTACTCTATTTGTGACTTACTACATTGAGCAACAGGATTTCAGGCAGTATATTATGGCATTTATTTTATACCCTGTAAATAAAAGACTCCAGTCTAAGAATTTGGGTTTTTATCTACAAATGAGGCATTTCTCAAACCTTAAATAAGTGTATTTGAGATTTTTTTCATTTTATGGTGATTTATAATCCCTGCCATCTCAGCAACTTTTGCAGTCATATCCAGTTGTGTGATATGCTAGCATGGCTACTTCTTCAGAAACTACAAATAGTGATAGTGTGATGTCAGTTCAGAAACATGACACTGAAGTTAGCATGATCTAAACCCAGAATTACACTTAAGCGATGTGGACTGTGTTCTATTTATGTTTGTTTTGTTTCATTTTGCTGTCTTTTGCTGGGTGTGTGTGTTAGATTGAAATCAGATTACTCAGTTACTTCCTATAGTTCCAGGCTGATACTGAAGCTTGATGACACATATTACAAGAGCTCTTACAATGTGGGAGGTATGATACCCCCAGCAATCCAAATTGCCCTCTCTAGATTAAAAAGTTAGACCTTGACCATAGTGTTTTCTGTGAAATGGACAAAGTGGAGCTGTTATGAAAGGCTTTCGTCTGACACAGTGACACTTTTCACTGCTAACTGAATAAAGGGCAGCTGTATTATCTGCAGCCATCTGTTCTTGCCTCAGAAATCCCATCTGTTGCTTATTTGATTTATTTTAAAAATTACTTGTGCCATGTTTTTTCTCTCTCCCTTTCTGTAGCCCAGCCACTTGACAGCAATGAAACCAGGAAGCAGTGGGAAGTCAAAGTTAATATTCTGATTCGGCCAGCCACGGATACTGGGGTTCTCTTTGCCCTCGTCAGCAGTGAAGCAACTGTTCCTTTGTCAGTAGCTCTGATCGACTATCATTCCACAAAAAAACTTAAACAACAGGTGAACATGAAAATATGTATGGATATATTTATTGTAAGCACTCTCAGTGGACATAGCTTCAGGGTCTTTTAGGGACATAATGCAGATTTCCATTCAACTGTCTTTAAGGAATATTGAATCTGATTACTTTCAGTGGCAGAGATTTTGGCATGTGAGTTTGCACTCCCATTTAAATCAGTAAAGCAGGAAAATTGTAACTTTTGCACAAATGGCTAAATGATATTAACATACATGCAGGGGGGGGGGGGGCAACGTGAATAGGACTGAGGTCCATAACTGAAAAACTGAGGAATCTCAAAATGCAAGAACTGAGTGTCATGTCCTCCTTCCTTTCTCCATAGTAGCCTAAGGATCATTAGGGAAATTTCAGTGATTCCCTCTACTTGACACCCAGAAACGTGTTAGTCCATCTGATAATCCTGGTTAGCAGATGATGGACTGAGCTATAAATGGAGAAGGTGCAGCCTATCCCTTTGTGGATAGCTTGTCTCTGGTGAGGCAGACCTTGACTGATGGGTGGTGGAGGCCTGCTGCTACTATGCATAGTATGGTGGCAACCCATCTCCCTGTGTAACATATGCAGGCTTGTATACCTTCCTTCTGTTTTTCTGCTCTTCAGGGGCTGCTGTTCTCCACACATACGTCACACCCTGTTTGAGTAAGCAGAGGGATGTGGTGGCTCTTTGCCAGAGCCAGCTTAATGCAGCTGAGCCTGAGGAGAAACACACTACAGCACTTAAGGTTGAATCAGACACTGCCTATCTCGAACAGAGTGGCTGTGGCAGCACCTGCCTTCAGAGCAATCTCCTCAGAGTCGGTAGGGGTAGAAGAGTTTTAAAAGGAGGAACAGTTTCTGTTCTTTGCCCTGCTCCTCTTCTTCCACCACATCTAGATCAACTAGGTGTACTAGCAATAATAACAAATCATGGAAACTTACGTTCAGTTGCAGCACATGAGCAATTTACTAGAATCTGAGTTGCACGTTATCTTCATGTGCCCTGCTGGTCAGTTTCTCAAAAGCATCCAACGAGAGCAGACACTCTGCTTGACTCAATGGTCTGATCCATCAACACAGTTCTTGACTTCTTGTGTTTATATAGTGAAAAGCATTGAGGAGAAACATTTTAACTAAAACAGTTAAACAAAGTAGCATAAACTTCAGTTCATGTTTACAAATGCATTCTGTTTCATTTGAAAGCAAGGTTTCCAAGCTTTTTCAATGGATAAAGATAACACAGTGGCACTTGATGTTTGCAGCCATCTTTAAGCATCCATGCATTTGGTAATACAATCTTATGTGCCTAAAATAACAGGTTGGGGTTTTGTTTTGCTGTATGAATACACAAAAGTCTCCATGTTTCACTTGTTCCTTAATCTCCTCTACAATTTAGTTTATCGTCTTGGCAGTGAGGAATACCGTAGTGTGCCGACTAGCAGTAACCATGTGTGATGAACAGGAACATGTGCTTGACATCTCTATCAGCAAGAATCAGATATTACTGACCATGAATGGGGTTGCGGGACAGAATGAACTAAGTCATTCACAGCTAGAGGACAACCTGTCAGTTTTGGATGATTTTCTGCAATCATCCGTAAAGACCTATGTAGGAGGACTGCCAGGTGGGTATCAATTATTACAGCCCATAGTCTAATAATTGATAATTAAAAAAATCTGCCAAGAAAGCAGTCAGTGAAATTTTATATTCTGCTTCAATTATTTATTTATTTATTTATTTATTTATTTATTTCCTTGCTTGCTTGTTTGCTTGCTTGCTTGCTTGCTCCCTTTCTTCCTGTAGAGAACTCAGGATAGCTCACAAACAATAAAAATTATACAATAATTAAAGTTAAAACACAATAGGAAGCTATGTTAAAAAACTACATTGTATGAGAGATTGACTCAAAGAAGCCTAATATTTCAAAATCACATTATAATAGGAAAGTTGTACCAGTTTGAGAAACTGAAATAGAAGTGAACCTGAGTTTTGTTTTGAATCCTGATATAACTTGTAATCTGTTCCATAGATCTGAGATGGGTGGCTTCTGCATCTCCCCCCCCCCCCCCCGTGATCTTGAACCACAGTATTTGTTATCTTTCACCACTGGCTCTGCTGGCTAGGTGGCAGGTCAACATCTGGAGGACCACACATTGCCCACTCCAGATACTGAGAAATCAGTTTTCTAGGCATTGTACCCCATACTTTTATTTCAAGTCCAAAATGGAAAAAAGTGAGGATTGCAAAGATATGAGACCACATAGGAAAACTGAATATGCAGTACTGTAGGTATATTTTGCTAAAAAAGAAAGGAAGAAAAAAAGGCAAAGTCCTTAGAAACACTGTTCTCCATATGGAGTGTCCAAGGGATAGGAGCTCAGAAGTAACTCAGAAGCCAGTTCATACAATTAATGGGTATATATATATATTGATTACCAAAACTGTTGCTTACCAATGCATGGTGAAGATGGAATGGTGTATGTATGTGTAGTTGTGTTCTCGGCCAGTTTACCAGAGGCCGGGGCCACCAGACACTGGTTTTTCTTATGGCTATCATCAACTCATATCATTAAGAGAACAGTAAATCTCAGTCCTAGCACTGGTAAGTGTGTCTGCTGGTGGTGGCATAGTCAAGGCCTGAAACAGTATGAATTGGGCAGACTCCTGTATTGGAAAAAGACCCAAGTACAGTTTACAAAGCAAATCCAAAGACTGAGATGCACCTACCCCCATTTTCTTTAGCTGTTGCTGCTGTGATTTGGAATTGGAATTTAAGGCACAGTGGGCGACAGTCATGGCAAAGAGCCTTTCCAGAATCATCAGCAGACCACAGTTTCCATGCACAGCTCTGTTAACTGTGGCCATAATCAAAAGGAGAAATGTGTGGACATAGTGATGTTAGCACCCCAGGAGTTACCACTGGCCAAGAAACAGGACACTTAAATTTTGAAGGGAAACAGTATTTGTCTGTATCAGTGAGAGCTTTTGTAACATTGTTTTGACAAGAAGACTGGTTGTATGTCACACGTTCATATCAAGAGATGTATTTTAAATAGTTATTTAGAAGTACATTCTACTTATGCTGTTGGGATTAGTAAGGACCAGTTCATATATTATCTGTATGTATAAGCTGTATGCCCAGGAAATGTAGGATCGAACTGTGGTTTGGGCATCTTCTCTTGCCACATATATAACCATCAATAACAAACCAAATATCTGTATGTTTGAATGATCATATCAATAGGTGATGCTCCACGAATCCCTCCACACCCCCATAAATGGAGTCCGCTTTGGTGAAGACACCAAAAGTTTCTACATGCCACTGGCTCATTCCAGCATCACGTACACCTTGTACATTGCTGTGTGAACTTTTAAAATAATCATTGTGTTAAAAGTGTAGTAATTGCAAAGCTGTCTCGGTTTGCAGAGAAATTCTGGTACACTGGAGACTGGAATGGAATGCCTCACCCCACTAGAAATATACAGTTCAGCTGTGTTTCTCCACTCAGCTAGTGTCTTTCTGATAAGTGTGTTATTTCGGATTCTTTCTGAACATTACTGAAAGCTCAAAAAAGAAAAATCAGTCTTTATGCTTCAGAGAACAAAGGTGTGGATTGTATCAGATGTGGTTTCATTTCAGAATGAAATTGTCACTTCCAGGCGCAATTTAATGTGCCAGGTCAGTTCAGCATAGCCCCAGGACCTTTATTCCCACATGACGCTTCTCTAACATTGGAGTCCTCTTTGAGAGGTCCTTCTTCTGACCTGTAGAGAAATGGGTAGGGATCTAAGAGAGAAGGACCGTCTAGGTAGCGGCAGTCTGGTTTTGGTCTGTTCTCCCAACCAGATACTTGCCAGCATACTGATTTCCCTTTGGTAGCAGCTAAGGTGGCTTTTATGTGCTCTGGCCTTTTAGAAGTTTGTGTTTTTCTTCTGTTTTTAAAAAGCTATTCTTTGTAGTTTTAGGATTTTTCATTTTTCTGTTGTATTACTATCGAGCTTTCCTTCAGTGAGTAAATACACTTGCTGTCCACATTGTCTTCGCAACACCCCAGCGAGATAAGTCAGGCCAAGTGACTCTTCCAAGGTCATTCAGTGACTTTGATAGCTGAGTGGAGATTTGAACCTGAGTCTCCCAAATCCCAGCCCAACACTGTCCTCTATACTATACTCACTCTTATTGCTCTAATACCTGTTTTCATGTTGCCCAATTTCGTTTCATTTGTGGCTTTCATTATTGTCAGACATTTAGCTGCTTAAGGAATGCTTCAGCACTGAAGAGCAGAATAGCAATGTAGAAATTAATAAATAAATGCCTATGAGAATCCTCTACACAGATTCAGAGCTGGAGGCTCTAAACATGTGGAAAGAATAGACCATGCCCATTAGATAAATGTCTGTTTTCACGTACTTCCCATTGAACTCATTAAGGAATCCTATGGCAAAGAATTTGAATTGTTTGAGTATCTAATATTGGAAATGACCTATACAACACCCCTCATCAGTTTAATTCTTTCATAGCTTTCCTCTATTTAGTGTAATATACAGGGGCCCCTTTTTCTAATTAGCTTTCTCTTTCCACCTATCTTTTCAAATTAGCTGAAACCATCAGTGAGTCTTTTAATTTTTCCTAAAATAATTTGACACTAGGATAGCTAAGAGGCAAAAAAATATAATCACACTGATACAGTTGAAGTTGTCATGTTTATCTAAAAATGTGTATTTCTGTTTTTTACTGGTGACAATTAGATGCAAAAAAATGGGTCATGCACTTTCCCCATAACAATGCATTTTAGGATTCCTTCCTCAGCAGGATTACTTTGTTTGTGCTATTTAATGACAGATGTTAGTACAGAGAGGTTTTAAGTAACCTCAAGAAGACAATTAACTAAATGCTTATTCCATTCCACATCCTGTGCATCTACTAAAGGTTGCTAGCCTCTGGATCAGGCCTGCAGTTATGCCTTTAACAGGCACCTAGACTGCAGGAATTGGCACACAATGTTCCCTTCCTTGTCATAAAAAAGGCTCACTGCTATGTCCTGCAGGTCAAACTTTGGTTTAAAGGCATGGCTGCAGAGGCTGTTTGAGAAACTGGCACCACATTGTGTGCATGCATATATGAGTGAAAGAGTGACTCTCGGTAGATTAAATTGCAGACGGATTATAAATTGGTAGCAATAATGTTGATATAAGCTGATTTCTTCATGTATTGGCTTATACTAAAATCCTGTCTCTCTCTTCCTGCTTCAGTGTTTACATGGATACTGGTAGGCATCTAATACAAGATTTTTACCACTTCCAAAAAAACTTTCATCAAAGATGTATGACCTGCAGATTACCTTATACCTTATTAATGCAGCGTATCTTCAGTACTTTTTAACATAAGAGACATTTATTATTTGGGTTGACTCCTAATAATTTTAAGATAAAATATTTTCATATCCTTTACTCATGTTCTGTCCCTGACAGGCCGGCTTTTCCTCTAGCAATGAACACTAGACATAGAAGTGTCACTTGTCACATAATATTCTGGGATTTTGTGAGCTTCTACTTGCATTCTCTTTTGCACAGGAAAAGCTCCTTTTTTCCAGTGCCACACCTGAAATCAGCCATCATATATTGGAGATTATACCCATTTTCTTCATTATGCTGGGCTAGACTGCAAATATTTCAGATCCCCGCTGTCCCCACGGCAGATTTATTCCTGCAGTTATAATCCACGTTCTGAGCTGTAGAGAACTTGAAGCGGACTCTAGCACAGCAAGAAGGATGAGTCTCACTTTCTACAAAGTGAGCCTATTAAAGAACTACATTAGTGCAGTAGTCATGTCATCCATATAATACGTAATAGTTAAGCCAAATCTTTCATTTAGGAGATAGCAAGGAGCACATTTTGCAGACCCTCTTGAAAGGCTGTAGAGAAGATTTGCCTAAAACGTCTCAAAAATAAGGATGGGGGGTGGGATCTGAAATTAGGAAAACACTGAAAGCCTACAACTCAGAACATATTTCCTAATTTCCTTATATTAAGGAAATTGTTGAAAACAGAACTACTCAGAGCTGCCTTCAACAACTGACTCTCAGATGCTGTTGTTATTAATATTTTATTTTGTTCTTTTTTTTTAAATTGCCATATTGTCGTAGGTATTGTTATGTGGGGTCTTTTTAAGTTTAAACTTGTAAACCACCCAGAGTAGTACATGCACTAATGGGGGTGGTATATACATCAAATAAATAAATAAATAAATCTTAGTATGCAGAAACATGCTGAATTTCTTCTGCAAACACTTCCATCAATTATGTAGCTGTTCTTGTATTTAGGATTAATGATAGACCTGAGAACAGTATGAGATGCAGAAAGGAAGAATGTTGATTTGTTTGCTTTAAAATTAAAAAGGAGGAGGAACTTAGTAACATTTATTGAGTATGTTTTCTTCCTTTTTTTTTTTTTAAATCACAACCACACAGATGTTCCTGTCACTTCAACTCCAGTTACCGCTTTCTACCGCGGCTGTATGACAGTGAAAGTTGACAAGCAAGCTCTGGATCTGGATGAAGCTCTCTACAAGTCCAGTGACATCACATCTCATTCTTGTCCTCCAGTACAGACTGGTCAATAGATGCCACTGCAACACACAAAAACTTTTTATATATTCAAAAAAGTCAATTTCAATGCTTTCCTTTTATATATATATATATATTAAAAGGATATATATAAATTATATATATATATATATATATATATATATATATATATATATATATATATATATATATATATATATATAATATTGTTTATATATATATATTATATATATAATATATATATAAAGATATAAATTATTCAGACTTCCAGCACTGCGTGTATAGTTCTCTTGAACACTGAAGTTATGTAGAAGCTACTGAAACTCAAACAAATGTCAGATTAATTATTTCTTTGCTTGGGAGGGTTTAAAATATGTAATATATTTGTAAATAGTTGAGAAGACTAATATTAATAATCCAAAACTGCAGATTATTGCTTAAATGTGTGGGTAAGAGACAGATTGTAGCTGTCATATGACAACTGGTAATATATTCTGAATGGACTGGAAGATTAAAAATAGTTATGTATTTTTTTATTACCAAATGCTGCTTTCTGATTTACAAAATATGAAAGAATAAAACATAAGACTTTTTTTTTGAATTAGCTGAAGCAAGGACAGACTCCATTGTGCATGGGATTGTATTGTCTGTGTCCATGTATGTGTGTGTGTGCGTGTGTGCGTGCGTGTGTGTCTGTGTCCCTGGCTTTTTAATTTACTGTTTTGTATGAAAAAGTAATTCACATGATATTAAGTAGTTTTCTTAGAGACACAAGCTTAGCAAATTTATTTTTATTACCAGTGTGAACACAGTACAATTCTTTTTGGTATTATCATGCTTGGTAAATAACAGTTATTGGAGAAAGATGCAACAATCAAGACCTTATATGTAGTAGAGTTCTGTATGTTCCTAATTTGGTACCTTTTTTGCAGTTAGAGCACAAGTCAGTACAATCTGACACTGAAAAAAACGAAAGGATTCTATTTATACAAATGTTGCAGTATTCTCATCTGTAGTGCAAAAGAGGTTGCAGGCCAGGGCAACTTCTGCACTATGATGGAAGGGTCCAGAGCACTCCTACACTACCTTCCCTTGAGCAGTCTTGATTTCTCCCTTCAGTGAGTTGCTAACAGTGAGGGCATTTGCACTATTGAGGCGACACAACGGAAGTCAAACACTTGCTTCACAGGCAGTGTCTGTGACCCACTGAAAAGATTCATGGTGCTGTATCCTAGCTAAGAGATTACTCTGGGAAAGCTGGCAAATACATGGTCTAGCTCACTTTGATCTGCATGTAGTCCATAAACTACAATGCATCAGAAAACAGACTTTGTTGTGTGGCACATCCTGATTTTCCTTGCATTTGCTGGTGATGTGCCAGCGGTGGAGTTTTGCTTTTAGATCAGGATTTGGATGCACCAGACAGACAACTAAGACTTATTCACACACTTTCTCAGTATGTATGACAAGGTAAGCCTGAAATACAGTGGTGCCTTGACTTACGAACGCCCCGACGTACGAACATTTCGACTTACGAACAGCTCCGTTCACAAAATTTTGCTTTGACTTGCGAACGGAGCTTTGACTTACGAACAAAAAAAACACGGGGAAAGCGGGAAATGGACTTTGGACTGCCTGGTACTGCCTGGTACTGTAATTTTAAAATGTAAAAATTGGTTTAAAAGGTGCTTGGTTTGGTTTAAAGCTGCTTGGTTTTAAAGGTGTTCTGTTTAAAAGGTGTTCGTTCCCTCCCTCCCTCCTTTCCTGCCCTTTTTTTTAACCTAAGTCATTTTAGGTTAAAAATCTTTTTTTCTCCCCCTAGTGGTAGAGGACGGATTAACCAGTTTTGCATTAGTTCCTATGGGAACTAATGCTTTGACTTACAAACGGCGCCTCGACAGAAGAACAAAAAACAGCCGGAACGGATTAATCGGTTTTCAATGCATTCCCATGGGAAATGCTGATTTGACTTACGAACGTTTTGACTTACGAACATCTTCTGGGACGGATTAAGTTCGTAAGTCAAGGCACCACTGTAGAGGTAAGTAAAAATGACTTTATTGCCTTTCCTGACTAAGAGGCTGAGCACTGCAAGATAGAGTCTGAGGCAAACAGAGGCACAGCTTTCCACTGCAGTGGCACACAGACTCCACCCTTATCAGCATCTGGCAGTCCTCCAGTATCAATGCATATGCTTTTTATGGGGTCTTTCAGGGAGGTTCTGTCCTAGCCTTTCCCAGAAAAAATTGAGCTAGGAAGCTATAAATTGCAGGGTGTATTGGCCAATTTGTCTGTATTCAATGGTGCAAAAATCAACTACCTATGATTTTAACTGATCTTTCATTTTCAGCTCCAAAGTGAACATGGCAGCACCTCTAGAAAAGTTCAATGTGGAAGAGCATAAGACCATAATCAAGTTCCTGTTTCTCCAAGGGAAAGGTGCAAAGCAGATCAATGATGAAATGTCACAAACTATGGGTGACAGTGGCCCTTCATATGCAACAGTTAAACGTTGGGTTGTCAATTTTAAAACTGGCCATTTCGGTGTTGAAAGTGAGAAACCCAGTGGAAGGCCTGTTTCTGTCTCTGTGCCTGCAAATGTGAAAGCCATCCATGACATGATCATGAAGGACCACCAAATATCAGCCAGAAGTATTTCTACATATCTGGGAATATCACGTGAGAGAGTTGGTGCCATTATCCACAACGACTTGGAAATGAGAAAGCTGGCAGCAAAGTGGATCCCCAAATTTTGACAACCGAACAAAAGAGGAAACGTGTGGAGTCATCGGTGGCTGTTTTGGAACATTTTGCAAGAAATGAGTCAGATTTCCTGGGCAAACTGGTAACTGGTGATGAGACATGGATCTACTGTTATGATCCTGAGACAAAGGAACAGTCTAAGGAATGGAGGCACAGTGGTTCCCCCAGGTTCCGAGTGCAAAGGTCGGTGCAGAAGCAAATGACAACCGTTTTTTGGGATAAGGAGAGAGTTCTGCTGGTGGACTACCTCCAACAGGGTTCAACCATCAATGCAAAATATTACTGTGCTTTATTGATGAAGTTGAGGCAAAACATCAAGGAAAAACGTCGAGGAAAGCTCTCCAAAGGTGTCATCCTGTTGCATGACAATGCCTCGTCACACACTTCAGGTGAAACAATGGCAAAACTGACGTCCTTAGGCTTTCAAGTGATGCCCCATCCACCCTATTCTCCCGACCTGGCTCCTTCTGACTATTATCTGTTCCCCAAACTCAAAAAACACCTAGAGGGACAACGATTTGGGAGTGTTCTGGAGGCAACTAATGCTGCAAATGAGTGGTTACACCAGCAGTTAGAAGAATTTTATTTGCAGGGACTTAAGAAGCTGCAGGACAGATGTTGCAAGTGCATTGACTTCCTGGGGGAATATGTAGAATAGTGTGGCAGTTACAGCTTCCTAGCTCAATTTTTTCTGGGAAAGGCTCAATACTTATCAGCACCCCCGCATAAAGCAGGGGTGGGCAATGACCTGCAACAGATATTTTTGCAGTCCCAAGGTCCACCAGAGATGCCCCCGCTGTTAAAAACAAACCAAAAGTGTGGGGGGGACAGTGTCAAAAAACCCTTTTTATTTTCCTGGAGGTGTCAGCAGGCGCAGTTCTTGCACTGGGGATCAATGAAAGGTATTTTAAGCCCCCTCTGAAACCCCAAATAAAACTGGTAGTACTCATCTGTCCATTTCCTGTTCTCATTTAAGAGAAAAACCAGGCTGATAACAGTGATTTCTGGGCCTTGGGTGGCTCACAATGGCATCTTTGGACAAAAATTGGCTCCCCTCCCTCCGGACTGCCAAAGTTGTCCATCCCAGGTTTGCAATGTAGGCGCTGTAAACTGGCTGACATTTTCAGGCTTCTGAAGTTGCATGACAAGTGAATTAAATGGAAGTCACTGGAAAGCAGATCCAACAGAACAGTCAGGAACTGTATATAACCTGCTCAGTTCCCAACTGGCTTATTTGATCAGGTTCCCAATAGTTACCTTTTATTTTATTTTCCTGCACACTCAGAAGCCTGAAGACCTTGACCAGTTTATAGTCGGTGTAACAATCAATACTGCCCCCAAAAAACTATGTTCTGTTTTAGTTGGCCTCTTTTCCAGTACTTTCTGACTCCTATACTTACTGCAGATACTCTTGGATTTAGTTGCTCTGGACTATACTTAGTAATATTTGAAGCCAAGAGCTGACATCAGTGAGTTGCAAGCAGAGCTTGGGAAGTTACTTTTAAAAGGTACTTAGTTACTGTTCATACCTACCCACTAGTTAGCTACTAGCTTGAGATTGGCGGTGTGTGTGTGTGTCTCCTATATGTGGCTATTTTCTGGCTTAAATCTAGTTTTCAGCATATCTGGGCCTGGAGCTTTCTGTCACATTAACTGGCCTAATCATTGTATCAGTTATGAACAGGTTAGAAATAAAGTGGAAGGATCTGCTAATCTTACTAGCTTTTAATAGCAGACCATATAAAATGGTTCCTAGACATTCTTTTCATTAATCTGTATATAATTTGTACCTAACTTTTACAGTGGATTCACTCAAAATAATATGTTGGGTTTTGTTTGATCCTGTTTGCTGAAAGTATGAAGTATGTTAAATGCCCTCTGGGTTATGGTTGGCTTATGAGAGACTTAACATTACTTGCACACAGTAGATAATGAAGAGCTTTATAGAAGACAACAACAGAATAATCCCAGTGCAGTGAGTTGATTATCCAGTCAGTATACAACATTTCAGGAGTGGTGGAGTAATAAAACTATGACAGTAGTCAGGACATTCTTGAAAACTTGACGTCATACATATTCATTTGCGTATTCATTCCCTCAGTGAAGGAGGGGGTGAAGAAGTCATATGCCCTTGTTTTCCCCCTTTCACTTAATGTGAATAGAGAACTTGAAACTGGGAAGAAATGTAACAAATAAAAAATGTGGAGAAATGACCCTAATCAACAACAAACCTCATTACTAAATAACTACATTGACATGGTTCCCATAAACTGCCATCTGATGGGTAAGGGGTATAATTGCAGTCCTATGGCTGCCTGAAAACAGAAGTGTATGATGTCAGCTTGTTTATCCTTCTGCTTATGGGCAGAAGTGGTACTATCAGGCAGTTAATATAAACAAAAGTGTCACTTTTAAGCAACAGTCACTGCTTCATGGCAAATTAAGTAAACAAAATTTAGAATATAAATAAACAATGATTTCTCACACACTCATCAGAAGAATCAGAGTGGCAGCTGCAGAAGCATCTTATCCAAGGCCACGGATAAGGAAGCAGTTCCAGAAACTAAACAATGGATTTCACTTAGAAAAGCTAGCATGGATGAGCTCTGTTTAGAAATGTTCTTCTGGGTGTCTTAGTATGCTTAAAGGCTCTAAAATGCTTTTCATTTTATTTTTTATTTTCACTTCTCCCAACTCAGCAATGACTGCACGGGCAAACTGACAAGTGTGTTCAAATCTCCAGGTTCAGTAAGAGCCGAATAACCTCGAACAGTATATGTGAGAATTCCAAATTAGAAATGTGCAATAAGTAGTCTGGGGATTCAGTATTGTATGTTCTAGATTCTGAAACACTCTCATTATGAGTGTTGGGCAAAGGACCTTTTTAATCCACACCTCTTCCCTATGAAGAGTAATAGCAACCTTTAACAACCATTCTCTTATTATGCACCACTACATGACTTGTTAAATTTAGAGCATACAGAAAGGATAATTTTATTTTCAGTAGTAGCATTAAATACTATACAACACAAACTGTTCAGACAAGACAATAATCCCAAACCTTTTAAAATATTTTCATCTTTCATTATTTACTTTTTGTTCATAGTAAATCAATATATTATCTTTTCTTTTTGTAACCTCTATGGATTGAAAATACAGATATATTTACACACCGCATATTTTATTGTAAAATAATCATCACAATCTTTTGGAGGACGCTTTCACCCAAAAGAAGACTTTAAATAAATAAAACTCTCTTTCTCTCACTAAGATAGCTGGCTGCATAGAACTGTGCCAGTTCTAAACTGGAAGTAAAATAATATACCCAACTATATATTGTGTGTTAAGAAAATGAAATTAAGCTGCAGAGGTCTTAAACCATTATTAATATGTTGTCTTTTGGTATTGGACAATGAATATTGCATGTTTAGCTGAAATACACATCTGCATGGCTAGTCTGTTAATGAAAGATGGACATTCCCATCTCTCTTGCAATATAGATGCTCATGTGCATTGCTGCTATCACAAACTACCAGTCAGAGACAATGGCTGCTTATGGACAAAACAGTAAACTGCTATTTATCACTGGGTGAGCAAAACACAGCCCTCATGTGGCCCTTAGAGCCCTGCTTCTTTCAAAAACATGCTGCTAAATTGGTGGTGCAGTAGCACAACCCCTAAAGAAACCACAGTTTAATGCCAAAATAAGATGTGAAGGGTATATGGGCATGGCTTAAAAGATTAACTGTGCTCCTGCAATGCCTTGCTTTGCAATATTAAAATGTTTTGTTCTCCAACTAGATGTGGAAAACCCCAAATCAGGTTGTGCAGAAAGGATGGGAATGGCTGGTTGTGGACTACAGTGGCATTCTGAGGTGCCGCAAATTTGATCCACAGACTGACTGAAGTTCCCTGTTTGTGATTTATTTTTATGGGATCATGGCCTTGCCCTCCCCCCATAAGACTACAATAAGGATATTAAAAAATTTTGCTGCTTGCTTTCATAAGCCACAATTTAGCATTATGTTTGAACCTGAACAAAAAGAGTTATGTCCGAATCTGGAAAAGACAAGAACTTCAAATTGTTGTTTTTGAAAGGCAGTAAGAAACCTCAAAGCTTAATAGGGTTTGTTCTTACACTGATAAACCACAGTTTATTGTTACAACTGTGTGGCTCTCTGGATCTGGCTCTGCCTTGGGCTGGAGGGTGGGGTAGAGAGAGGTATGGGAAACTGAAAAAGTAGGTTTTTAAAACTGCATGCAGTATTTGAAAGACTGACTAACAGTCTGCCAACTTTTCACTCATTTTCCTTCTGCAATTATTTTGATTTGATGTAGGCAAATAACATACCACACAAAATGAGATTTTTGACTGTGCTCTAACCTAGATAGCTCACATTTTGACAGTGCTGTTTTTCTTAAACCTACTTTCTGTTGATAATACTCTCTAAGCTATGGTACGTACGGTGGGGGTTTTTCACCTGACAGGAAATACGCAGGTGTATATAATGGAGGAGCATTGGGAGGAACGCCATAGGTGGAGCTGGTCTGAGGTGGAGGCTGGGTGTCATCAGATAAAGAGACATCAGTAGATGATGATGTTGGGAAATTGCTGGTAGGCTGTAGCAAGACAAAACAAAAACTTCCAGATACTATTGAAGTGCAGTGTACAAAGTAAAGTATGTACGTAATGTATAAAAATTAAATAATAAACCAACACAGGCAGGTGCACAGATACACACTCATGCCCATCAACTTTTAACTCCTGCAAATGTGATTTGTCTGTCCATTTTTTCCCCTGTGCATTGTATAGAGCCTACGGTATAGAGACTGTACATGTTAAACTATAGTGGCAATAAGCATGTTAGATACCTCACTGCATATGCAGACACATGCAGGAGAGAAGCTATTTCTTCTGACATTGAAAATCTATACAACACTGATCAGCAAATAACAGTTTTGGAAAGAGATGACAATAGTCTACTGGCACAAGATCAGAACAAAAAAATCTCTTTCTCTCTCTGTCTTACATGCACATACAGAGCACTTCTGTATTACAAATGTAACTGATTTACAGATAGAATAAAGCAACAAGGTAGAACTTGTGTACTGCACCTGAAGGGGCAAATGATAAGATGAATAATGGGGAACAGCTGCTGCAGAAGGACAAAATCCAGCATATGTCAAAATCTGCTGGGTTGGATTGTAGAGAACCTGTGGTGGAGGAGCAGAGTTGAAGGTAGTACGGGAGGCTGGCACCTGTGGAACATAAAAGCTGAATGAATGAAGTAATTGGTTCCAAAGCCCAACGCTGATACTTATCAAATATATTTTCCACTGCAACATGGACAACACCTGCACAAGTTCACATCTATAACAAGTGTTATTCTAATTCTGCAGATGGGGAAATCAAGGCATTAAACTTTGTCCCCTTCTTTTACCACCAAAGATATTCAATTTACTTGGCTTCAAACCCGTTTCCATTTGTTTCCCACAAGGTCACAAACCTGTAGTTTAACAGGTGGTGACAGCAGCCACGAAATTAAAAGACGCCTGCTTCTTGGGAGGAAAGCGATGACAAACCTAGACAGCATCTTAAAAAGCAGTGACATCACCTTGCCAACAAAAGTCCGTATAGTCAAAGCTATGGTTTTTCCTGTAGTAATGTATGGAAGTGAGAGCTGGACCATAAAGAAAGCTGACCACCGAAGAATTGATGCTTTTGAATTGTGGTGCTGGAGGAGACTCTTGAGAGTCCCCTGGACTGCAAGGAGAACAAACCTATCCATTCTAAAGGAAATCAACCCTGAGTGCTCACTGGAAGGACAGATCCTGAAGCTGAGGCTCCAGTACTTTGGCCATCTCATGAGAAGAGAAGACTCCCTGGAAAAGACCCTGATGTTGGGAAAGTGTGAGGGCAAGAGGAGAAGGGGACGACAGAGGATGAGATGGTTGGACAGTGTCATCGAAGCTACCAACATGAATTTGACCAAACTCCGGGAGGCAGTGGAAGACAGGAGGGCCTGGCGTGCTCTGGTCCATGGGGTCACGAAGAGTCGGACACGACTAAGCGACTAAACAACAACAACAAAATGAACAGCAAGGCCACATTCCTCAATGCACTTGACTACATATAGGGATATGAGTTCTTGGGTTCAGCGCTCTGGGCTAAATCCAATTGTTAGTCCCAGCTAGTGTAGATCCACTGAACTAGTGGGATTTATCCTATATAAGTATTGACTTACAGCTCTGTAGTTGACTCCACAGGCCTATTCTCTAATTGAGGCTAGCAACTGGATTTAGACTCATAAAGAGGCACTTCTAACTCACCTCTAGCAAACAAGCCTGGCACAACCATCTGCCATGAATTTTTGAAACCATAATTTCTCTGCGCTATCGACAAGACATCAAGTGCCTGCCTGATGAAGTGGACTTTGATCCACGAAAGCGTGTAGATTGATTTTTATTAGTGGTCTAATAAATGTGTGACTTGCTCCTGTATTGTATTGTGTTAAGAATCACATGGCTCTTTGATTTTTTTGGTGGAAATGAGGTATCTTGCACAAAGCTAAGCTGCTGAAACATTGCTGACATCAGAGAGTTTTAAGATTATCATTGTGTACAGTTGCTGCCTTCGGTCATTTTTTAGGATAAAAGTGAGGTAAAAATATTTTAAATAAATAAATAATAACTAAATACAGCTTTACAGCCAAAGGTAGTGGTTTCTGAAGAAGGTTAATGTTATGGCACCATGCAGTTGGACTGCCTGATTCATTTTCTGTGCTTCCTAGGTATTGTCCCTTTTACGTATAACATTTCCCTCTTCTCAGCACATTTCATCTTCCTTGTTTACCTTGTGATTCCTGATAAGGAGGCGAGAGATAATTGAAACTTAATGACTGGGCACACTGCTACTTGAAATCTAGTTATACCGTAATTGTGTGCAGCTTCAGTGTGCAATCCTAAGGATTTTAAGAATACTTTGGAGTGCAACATAGGTCATGCCATATATTAAAATAAAAGAGAAAGTGAAGGAGCAAGGAATCCACCTACATGAGTCTACAACAGATACCACAACAATAGCATCTGAAAAGTTGTGGAAAGAGTTAGATATATTGACAGCTTGGGACTAGAAAATGATGTCTCTCTCTCTCCCAACTCATTCCATGAGCCATGTCTCCCTAATAGAATAATAGAATAATGAAGCTGGAAGGGGCCTGTAAGGCCATTGAGTCCAACCCCCTGCTCAAGACAGGAATACAGATCAAAGGATACCTGCCAGGTGGTTGCCTAAATTTCTGTTGAATGCCTCCACTGTTGGAGCACTCACCACCTCTCCAGGTAATTGGTTCCATTGCCGTGCTGCTCTAACAGTTAGGAAGTTTTTCCTGATATTCAGCTGAAATCTGGCTTCCTGTAACTTGAGCCCATTGTTGCATGTCCTGCACTCAGGGATGATTGAGAGAACAGATCCTGCTCCCCCTCTGTATGACAACCTTTCAAGTATTTGAAAAGTGCTATCATACATACAGACATTAACTAGTCAGATTGTTGGCAATAACACAAGCCATTTAATTGAGATAAAGCAAGAGGCGAGTCAGGGGTTGATTCCTGCTCCCTGAAAGCTATTAGACAATATCCCCAATAATCTTTTTAAAAACTTGCATATTGTCCTTCAATATGAAATGAGTCATTAAAAAAATTGGAACTGTACATGCAGTTCTGCACTGGCATGCAGCTCATGATCTGCATGCTTCCCCATGCATCTAAACCCAGACTCTAGATGACACCTATGATTTGGCCAAAAAGGAACCTCTTGAACATTCTACACTAATAAATCCATGAGTATGAAATGTCTTTAGGCCTTGAAGACTCACCACATCTTTAAATGCCCCAAGTATGGCTGCTGTGACTATGCCAAGAAACAATCCAATGATGTTCAACACAGTAGAGGACCAGAGCAGCCGGTATAAGTGAACCACATCCTGGCAGCTGTTCACACCAAGGAACTCATAGTAGCTCGTAGAGTGTTCTGAGCTGGTGAGAAGGGAAGCGATTGCACCACATCAGCAAAAATTTATGAAGGGAAAAAAATGTCAGCATCCAAATCTTGCCCAATCAGGTCTTGCCTAAGATGCTTGGTTATATTAAAAAAAGATATCGAGCTATTAAAGGTTGTGATGGAATTAATGTTTTAAGGCATGAAATGCTGAATAAGCAGAAAGGCAGGAAGAGTTTAACATCTGTATTTTAGTTACTGTGAATGCTTAGTGCCTATTGGAGAAGGCGGGCCAGAAATTCAATTCAGAAAATAAATAATAAAATTCAAAAACAGTCTATGTCTGCATTTAAGAAGTGGCCTGAGTGGCAAAATAAAAAAATAAAAAAGAGGGGGGTGTCGGTGTAAATTCTGGGCTTAATGCAAAGCCAAGGGCTCTGATAGAGAACAGATCACTAGAACTATGACAGCAAAACCCACATTTCTTGCATTCATGTTGGCAGACCAGAGTTGTCTTTTCTGTGCTGAGCTTGTGTTTAGTAACAGCCTGTCCGATTTGGAGGAGAAGAGGCCAAACTGAGGCATTGTATTGGCTCTGAGTTGTACTACATTCAGCAACGACTCCTGGGAAACTTTATTGTTTCTCTCAGCTTTTATGGAGAACACTATAAAGACATTCCCTGGGGGAAAATACAGACTGTGCATGTGAAGGCTCCTCCTGCCCCCCCTAAATGCTGGAAAAGCCTTCTTACTGGCAAAAACAAGACTTTGGATATGCAGCATTCCTCAGATTACATCAGACTGTTTTTCCTGTAGTGGTTTGAGAAGCTAATCTTAGACCTCCTGCTGTCTATTAAGTACTTACTTTTCACAATTGTACAAATCACAGCAGTAGCATGTGTTACTCTTCACTTTCAGCTGACACTTGTTGTTTAAGGTGTAACACGTCACCTGAAGAAAAAAGAGAAAGCAATAGGTTGTTATTCTGGCTTGTGGAAGTTCAGGACACTAGTTTAGATAAGGATTATGGCCAAAAATTTTAAAAGGTGCTTTGTCCTGAACTACAGGCTGGATAGCTCAGTGAAGGGGTGATCAGACAGGCATTTGTCCTGTGATTTGGTCCAGGTTAGAGATGAGCTGGTTTACTCTTTTTCCTGGAGGCCACACAATGTGTTTGCTATCGTGAAACAGCTTGTTCCTGATTGATGCCTACTTGCACCTTTTTGGGTCTCTGTGAGGGGCTCCATTTTGATTTAGTTCCAGTGTGTGTGATCACTGGGATCAAAGCAAAGCAAATGGCCTATTGAGAAACAGGAAGCTTCCTTCCTGCTTGTTTGCTCAGAACCGCTTTCAATGCATCGCTGATGCACTGTATCAGTTAGCAACAATTCAAAAGACTTGGAAAATTTCCCATTTCTCAAGATAATTAAGTGGCTTAAGCAAAGTATGGAGGAGGGAATAGGAGGGGGATTTTTGTTTTGTTTTGTTTCCCTTTAAAGGGAAAGAAGAACAGTCTAGATTGTGCTAAACAGGGTCATTTGTGGTGCAGTGTGTTCAATTTCTGCATGTTGATACAATGATTGCCTCACATGACATATGGCACCTCAAAGTGCGCCTGTTTAGCATGATGTAGACTGATCCAGGTTAGGATAATTGGGCCACCTAGTTGCACATGGTGTTGGGTATCTGACTGCAGAGTCAAAGGTTGGGAGCTTGATTCCCCACTGCGCTTGCGGAGAGAAAAATCAGCCTGGGTAGCCTTGGGCAAACTGCACAGTCCCAGGGTTCCCCCAAAAGAAAGGAATGGCAAATTACTTCCAAGTATTCTGTACCTAGAAAACTGTGAAAAGGGTTGCCATATGTTGGAATCATCAATGACAGCATGTTATTATCATTATCATCTGTCCTGAACTAGGAGCTGTTTTGGGGGGAAAATCCTATGTGCTTCCACCTTTGCAAGATTATTTGTCATAGATATCACCCTTCCTTCTCTCAGAAGGTGTGAATTTGGTGCCAAATGCACTTTCCCCTAACCATTGTGTGTGGGAAAGAGCACAACAGCCTCAAAAGAACTACTTTTACAGGTTTATAAACTGAAGTACTGTGCTCTTTTTCAGTAGATGAGACAAATTAAGTGGAAATGGCCACAAAAGCTGGTGACATATTAGGGGAATAGCTTTGAATCA
The DNA here is from genome assembly GCA_037013535.1 of Intellagama lesueurii. Lineage (NCBI taxonomy): Eukaryota > Metazoa > Chordata > Lepidosauria > Squamata > Agamidae > Intellagama > Intellagama lesueurii. Next base: position 100,156,708 of record JBAJHW010000003.1, read on the forward strand.
TTTCAGAAACAAGTTAATTTATACTGTATTTTAATATACTAGAAGTGGTCATAACTTTCCCAGGATCGCACAGAAATATCCAATCCGGCACTTCCTTATAGGAATAGAATTGCCACTAGCAATTAAGACCGACAACCCCATGTGTGAAAACTAATTCATATATGGATCTGCTCCACCTTTAGGCAAATGAGGGAGGGGAAAGGATCTAGTAAGAAAGTTTTGTGTTCTCAGTGGACCACATGCAAGCCTCTGCTCAAAACAATGGCCTTATCTATAAGAGACGCACCTCTGTCAAATATACAGGTGAAAAAACACATTTTAAGAATATTAAGAATGTATGAGTAGGAAGAAAGCAGTCTATTATTTTGTAATGGAAATGCAACATCTAATTTTCAATGACACTAAGGGTGCGATTACACTGGCAATCCAAAGAGGAGTGATTTGGCTTTGCTGTGGTTTGATTTGCAGCCTATCTTCCATTTCAGTTTGCTGTTCATGATTACACTAGGGCCAGATTGATTTGGACACAGTATCCCCAAATGGATGGTGCAATCTGCATTTCAGCCCACCGTTCCTTCCTTCCTTCCTTCCTTCCTTCCTTCCTTCCTTCCTTCCTTCCTTCCTTCCTTCCTCTGTTGCCACCTCTTTTGATCCTTTTATGGTTCATTGTTAAGCAGCTTTCCAAAGTTCTTCACATTGTACACAGAAACACATATATCACAGAAACATATGTAGTCTTCTATATTTCATCAGAGTTGTTTCTATTTCATAGTGTGAAGGTGATCTAGTGCTAAACCAGCATACCAATGCAATGACTCAGCACTAGACCTATACTATGAAATATAGTATATACACACACACACACACATAGTCAGTCTAGTGCTGAGTCATTGCATATATATATATATATATAAAAAAAAAATCAGGGACACTCAGGGGACAGGTCACGGGGCAGGTGTTCCTACAGTCCCTGAACATCACACCCCAACTGCCTACATCACCACATCATCACCCACAAACATGCCCTCTATCTTTTTGCAGAAGGAAATAACTGATTACATGGGGGAAAATCTGTTTGAATTATTTTGGCTTGAAACAACGGCAGAGAAAAAACTCTGGGCTGGACTGATTCAAATTGGCATTTACACTGTGTGATCAGTTTTTTTTTTAAATCCAGTTCTTCTATTTTATAACCAGAGCAAATCCCACAGTATATGACTGTGTAGTTGTAACCTGAATCTACTTTCAGTTACCAGATGGGCAAATACTTGTATTGTAGCTTCCTGGAAATTGTGTGTGACATAGTGAAGGTCAAAGGGGTTTGTCTAGGTCAGACAATACTTCTTTACGTGAAGAGTGTTGCCCACTACCCTTAAAGCGATTGTGATATTAATTCCCTGGACCCCACTGTTCTTGACAACCACTGTGGGAGAGTGTGGCAGTGCAAATGCAGGCACTTTGGGATGATACATATTACTTAGACCAGTGACTCCCAACCTTGAGTCCCCAGATGTTCTTGGACTAAAATCTCCCAAAACCTTCATCGCTCGTTGTGCTGGCCAGGATTTCTGGGAGTTATAGTCCAAGAACATATGGGGACCCAAGGTTGGGAATCACTGGCCCAAACCCATTTCAGTGTCAGTTCAGGCCTGGATTCTGGACCAAATGACCTTGGTTGCCCTTTATCAAAATGGGGGAGAGCAAACCTGTTGTTCTTGATCTCTCTGTTGCTTTTCATACCATTGGCCATAGTATCCTTTTGGACTGGCTCAGTGGGTTGCGAGGTAGGGGGCACTATACTTGCTGCTACTTAGAGGGAAGGTTCCAGAAAGTAGCACTGAGAGAATGCTTCTCACCCCAATGGCAGCTGCATTATAGCATACCTCCATGTTCAATGTTATTTCCAGTATTATTTAATATGTGCATCAAGCTGTTGGGAAGCAGTTATCAGGAGATTTGGAGCAAACTGTAATCTATTTGCTGATGATACCTAACTCTGTTTCTCTGTCACTTCTGGGTCATGTGCAGCCTGGGCAGTTCTGGACCAGTGCCTGGATGCAGTGGTGGACTAGATGACGGCCAATAAGATGAGATGTATGGGGCAAGAGGCCACATGCCTTGTGTGTGTGTGTGTGGGGGGGGTGATTTCCACATCCAGAAGATAGGTAGGCTACCTATTCTGAATATGTTCCTTTCTCCAGAGGATCAAGGATGGATGCAGCCTGGAGAGATCATAGTTGTCAGTGGAGGACCAAATGACTTCATTGAAGTGTATCAGCTTCATCTGGTATGCCAGAAACAGCCATTCTTGGGTAAGGGAAGCTTAGCTACAGTAGTCTAAGCATAGATGGTGTCAAGGCTGGACTATATGCCTTAAGGCTAGCCTGAAAGCTGCAGCTGGTTAGAATACTTTAGCTAGGCTTCTGAGGGGGTCAACCTACTCAAAACACAGTACACCTCTGCTGAAGGAATTCAAGTGAATATCTATTTGCCACTGGGTCAAACTGAAAGTTTTGTTACTAGTTTATAAAGCTCTCAAAAACTTGGGAACAGAATACCTGAGGGACTGCCTTCTCCTCTATAGGACTATTTGATCCTTAAGGTCATCTGGAAGGGCCCTCCTGGTGGTTCCACATGTTTCTCAGGTTCGCTCTGTAGTGATTCAGAGCAGAGTATTTAGCCTTGTGGCTCCCACTACGTGGAGTGCTTTCCCTCCAGTGTTTCACTATGCTCCAAACACTTTAATTTTAGGCACATGTTGAAAACATACCTATATATGCCAGCCTTCCATGCATAGTTCAATCTCTGTTACAGATCACATAAATATTGCATATATTTATTGTGTATATGTGTTGTGTGTGTGTGTTGTGTGCATGATATGTGTTATGTTCTTGTACACCACTTTGAAATTACGAAAGTGAAGCAGTTTACAAATACTTATTCATGTGGGAGGCAAATCATTTACTAAAACAGGGTTGTTCTTTTTTCACATACTTTTCTTATTAAAATGTATTTTTAGATGAGGTAGCTGTGTTAAAATATAGCAGTTAGTCTTTGAGGCGCTACAACATTTTTGTCTCTTTTTCAAATTTTTCTTTTGTTTTTACTAAAATGTATGTAACATATTGTCAATCACACAGTTTGATTTGTGTTTTGCAGTATGAAAGCTGTGAGATTTTCAAAAGCAAATATAGAACTACACTGAAGTGTGCTAATTTCTCTTTGAATATCATGTGTATCTGTTCCCCCTTAGTATCTTTTGTATGTAATTCTTTGAAACCTGTCTTACACCAAAGCAGAACATTAAAAAAAAAAAAAGCAAAGTGTGCTGCTTATATACCACCCCATAGTGCTTCAAGCACTCTCTGGGTGGTTTACAAGTTAATTATGCAGGCTACACATTGCCCCCCCCCCCCAGCAAGCTGGGTACTCATTTTACCGACCTCGGAAGGACAGAAGGCTGAGTCAACCTTGAGCCGGCTACCTGGAATTGAACCCCAGGTCGTGAGCACAGTTTTGGCTGCAGTACAGCAGTTTAACCACTGCGCCACAAGGCTCATTTGTCCATCAAGCCCACTCAGTGTTGACAACAGTGGTCTTGATGGACCGAAAATCTGACTCAGTACAAGAACTGTTACATTGCTATGTATCTGAAGACAATGGCGAGTGAATTGAGTATCTTTCTGTATGCAGAGCATATACACTTATCACTAAGCTACAGACACACCCTTAAACTGCCTTAGAGCTGCTTCATACAACGTTGTTTTCTATGTGGTTATCCCACTGGAATACTAAACACACAAACCGTTAAGTCCTGTTTGAAATATGCACAAAACCACTTACTCTTTAAAGAGTAACCACTTACGTTTTTTAATGCTGCAGCATTTGGAAAAGGATTGGAGCCCTACCCCTATATATTTTAAATGTTTTAAGCAGCTAAAAATATACAGATATATAATTTACTCATGATGTACAACATACCCATTTTCTACTTGGATATTATGCCAGAGTACTATAAACAAGCCTATAAAGAACAATTTATTAATTGAATCTATTGCCTGAGGTATGTTCTCACGGAATTCATGATCACTCCATTGCAAGCAGTGGAAACTGGCCCTGGCACAGGACTCGGGACTCTTGGAATCTCGCCTTGGGTAAAATAACATAAAATAAAATAAAATAAAATGCACATATCTTAAGAGTCTAAAGACAGCCTGACAGTCAAAAACTTCAGAAGTCAGATAGAGAGTATGGCTTCAGCTTACTGCTCAGGTTTTATGCTCTTTGCTGTTACTACCATGCATACTTAATATGCATAAGTGTGGGTGATGTGAAAAAATATTTCTTAATGTGGACATTAGATTATGCTTGGGATTTTAAGATTACATAGTGACATTTTATTCTGTTTTGTGTTTTGTTTGCACAGAGAACTCTTCTGCTGAGAATTACAGTCTGCATGAATGTCCTGCATGACGTGTACAATAATGGGAACAAAAATATTTCTTCAGGTTAATGTTTCAGTCAGAAATCCAGCTGCATATGATTGTTCCTGCTTTAGGATTCAGAATGGTGACAAAAATTGCAGTGTAAATGGCAGACAGTCTTTGATTATGTCACTTTATAACATAAGAGAGTTGTGGTTTGGGCCCCCAAATAATCTTATTAATTTTTAAAGCTACAGATTAACTACATTTTAGTTGCTTACCTCTGTCTGGTAGGCATCATATAAGAATCCTACTCCACTTGAATAATACTGGCACCTTTTGTTGTATAAAGGTCTAGGCTCCTGCAAGAAGTAGAAGAAATAGAATTACAAAAACCTTGACAGAAAAGCAATAAGACAGGAGACCTAACCTCATCTCAAAAGAAATGTTTCAGAGTTATAAAGCCTATTTAGGTAATTAGCCATGGAATGTTCTGCTATATTTCCCCCCTTTTCACACATATTTGCTAGTTTGGACACAAGTTAGAATGGACTGCATGGTGCAAGAAGCATTACACACACTGGAAAAAATAACAAGGTATGGGTTAGATCCAGCAACTGCCCTCCATGAGTAGATGGGGCCCACTCCTGCAGAGTATCTCACCAAATTATCCAAACCATGTGTGCAGAATTTTCAGGGGACTGGAGAATGTGCTTATGGGATGAAACAGAGATGGGAAAGTTATTTTTTCACACTAAAGCTTCCAGAATACCCCAACCAGCACAGCCACTGCTATGCAACTTTCCCCATGCCTAGGGTGAAAGAGACAGGAGCTCTGCTTCCTCAAGCTCAGTTGCAGGCACCCAAATGTGGATCCAGCCCTATATTTTTATTCAGGATGAGGGACAAAATTCACTTATCAGTTCCTAAACACCAACCACGATGCAGTTTAAGATGCATTCTCCCATATCCCCACCTCTGAAACATAGAGCTAAAATGAGATGTGCAGCCAGATTTTAGTACAAGAAGCCGATAAACCCTGAGGAATTTCCATTCCAATTAATTTGGCTGAGTGATATGTTTTAGCCAGACTCCTACAGGTGTTTGGATTAGGTTTACATAGCTTGCTGTGTCTAACTGACAAGGTGCTGGGCTGCATCTCATTTGCACAACTGGGTGTGTAATCAGGCATGTTACCAAATTTAGAATTGAATTTAGTCATTGGCTGAGAGTTAGTACATAGTTCAGTGCTATCAAGAGACCCAGAGAAGAAGCTCTTAAGGCTTCTCATTGCATAAGCCCTAGCAGCCTGGAATAAAACTCTACCTCCTTCCAATCCATGCCTGCTCCACTTTGGAGGTGTGCCCCCATCTCAGGTTTTGGCTCTGAAATGTCAAGGAAATGGGATGATCCAGCACTAACTACATCAGTGGCCACCATTGGAGCCTAGTGGAGCAATGCAAACTATACACAATGGCCTGAATATAAATGCTGGGTGTGATCCTCTCCACAGAAAAGGCATGAAAGAGCCTTATACTGTACAATAGACTCTTCACTCATGATAGCTTTTTTCACTGCTGCCCACTTTTACAACCACTCCAACATTACCAAATTCGTCCCCCTCCATGCTGAATCCAAAATTCAGTTTTACAACCTCTGCAATTGGCACATTGACATCAGGAAGTTTGGCAACAGAGAGAAAAAAGGAAGGATGGAGGTAAGGGAGTGGAAGAGAAGGAGCAAGGTAGATAGTGTAGGACAGATGGGGAAATGGACAGGACAGTTGATGGGCATCAAAAGTAGCAAACAAGACAGCAGAAGATGGCATGCTAGAGAGAGGGACACAGAAAGAGCAAGCAAGTTGGTAAAGCATCCTCAAGAGAAGAGATGAGGGTGAAACTGAAGTTTGAGAATTGTCCAGGAATCAAACCTCTATTTCAGCATAGCCCCAAGTGGGAAAGTAAGGTTTGGCTTACATCAGCTCACTTTATGACTGTCACTGGAGAAACCATAAGTGTAGGGGTCTGCTGTACAAATCTGAAAAACTGTAGTGCCAGTCTCTGAGGGGTGGTGGTGGTGGAATCTGGTTAGATAACTGCTTGTGTTGACATGCCTTTGTCAACAGAATTTGTTTCATTTTGCCCAGCAACCTTCACCTTAGCCACATCTCCTTGTGTTAATTTTATTGTTGGCTACAGCCTACTGTTACCCAAAACTTGTACACGTTAGTTTTTGCACAACATCTCTCAGGAATTCTGCAATGCTTTGCCTTAATGAACGAGTTGTCACTGCATGGCCTAATCTAGAAGCTCTCTGCAAATTATCAGTCAGGGCTGCTTAAAAAGGCACCCTGTTCCTTCTCCAGCAGCCTGATCAATTGTGAGAGAGGAGGAAGGGGATATAGGAAGGGGTCACAGAGAGAAAGGGGCAGGCTTAGCTAGATCTTAGTCTTGCGCCAGCATTGGCCTCATCCACAATGGGCGTATGGCACCCAACAGATTACCTCCAAGGGAATGTATTGGTCAATAGAAAAAAGACAGGTCACTCACCCCTGGTCTGAAAGTCTCTTTTTGCGCACTTCACTAAGGTATGCTTTTTTTCATGAGTGTTTTTCAAATGTATTACATTGACACTGCACAAATGGGACTGCAATTTCATAAAACGTGCAAGACTTCCAACTGCAAATTGTGTTAGTGTTTGACTTCAGGTCAGAGAGGTACAAACTGAATGCATTTTGGCCAAAAACAAACTGAAAGAAAATGTCCCCACCCCTGCTCAAGAACAGGACTGAACCACAGTCGTGTTGGCCTGTTATTCCACTGACTCTTGTCCATTTTTAGCTCACATCTAGCAGCAGCTCTGCCATGAGCCAAGACATCATTGACAAACGGGACGCCTCCGCTGAAGTGATGCTGGATGACCATTTGTCACTGCACGATGACACTAGCTTGAAAATAAACAAAGCTACCAGCATTTGCTTTCCAATTTAAAAATCAAGCACAAAAGAAGCATGCAACTTAAACAGTTTCAGGTTTAAGAAGACGATGCTTGCCCTCTAGAGGAAGGCAGATGTATCCTCTGTGTAGTCACCACATAAAATGTGAAAGGGAGAAGGAAAGGTCCTAGATATTAAAACTTTGGAGATGGAAGGGACCCTATGGATCATTGAGTCCAGCCCCTCAAGGAGGCACAGTGAGGAATTGAGCTCCCAACCTCCAGCTCTCCTGAAGAGTTTAACCACCTTGAACATCATTTTGCTTGCATGAGAAATTAGAACAATGGTCCTGTAGTTACTGCACTCCTTTGCATTTTCTTTCTTGGGGATTGGAATGTATATTGAACATTTCCAATCGGTGGGCCATTGTTTTATTTTCCATATTTGTTTGCATATTCTAGTTAGGATTCTGACAGAATCAGTCTCTGTGGCTTGAAACAGTTCTATCAATATCCCATCTACCCCTGGTGATTTATTTCTTCCCAATGCTTTCAGAGCAGCTTTCACTTCACTTTCTTAACTTGTAGGTTTTTCATCACAGGATTCTTCTTCAAAGGAATCTGTCATCCTTTTATCTCTTCTGTATATGCCTTCAGTAAACTGTTTCCACCTTCTTTTTATTTCTTCTTGGTCAAATAGTATGCTTCCTAGTTGGTCCTTCAGCATTCCTAATCTAGGTTTACATTTCCCTTTGATTTCTTGGATCTTCTGGAAGAGATATCTTGATTTTCCTCTTTTGTTGTTCTCTTCCATTTCTTTGCATTGGTGTTATAATAGTTCTCCTTGTCTCTTTACGACAGTCGGTGAAATGCTGCATTCAGGATTGTGATCCTACTTCTGTCACTGTTTAATTTTGCTTATTGACTGTCCTTAACAATTTTAAGTGTTTCTTCCCTCATCCATCTAGGTTTTTCTTTTCTTTTCTATACAGGAATTGCCTTTTTTGCATTATTCCCTAATAATATACCTGGTTTCACAGTCAGTTGAGTTTAGTAACTGTACTAATTCTCCCAACAAACGGTCTTCCTTAGTGACCCACTCTGGTGTTTCAGTTAACTCCAGTGGAGGGGTCTCTTGTTCTGTTCCCTCCCATCCGTCTCCTTTCTCCAGTTCATCCTTTCTCTCACCTTTCTCCATAATTTATTATTTATTTATTTATTTATTAGATTTTTATCCCGCCCATCTAGACCAAGGGTCTACTCTGGGCGGTAGGTGGCTTTCCCCTTCCTCCTTAGTTTCCATGATACTTCCCCCTGCTTCTTCTCCTTCTTCCCTTTTTATTTCTCCCCCTCCTTCAGGCTCCTACCTCTGCATCTGTTGTTCTTTCTTTTGGCTTTCTGTGGAGCCAGGGCAGGGAGGTGATTCTAAATTCATTATTTCCATGCCTGCTTCTATCAGGGAGCTGGTGGTTTCATATCCCTCTACTTCTAGGCCAAGGGAATAGGAGACCACATGACAACAGGGGGACTATTCTCCATGTTAAGTTGTGCATCCAAGAAGAGGTTTTAGATTATCAGGGTAGTTGCACCCAAAGATATACACACTGTCTTCATGAATAACCAGTCACATCAACAAAGAGAACTGTTAATTCCAATGGTAAAGAAAGCAGAGAAAATTTTGATAGGCAGCAGCAAGAGTGGAAGGTGGTCCAGGAAAATAAATGGATTTGCTTGAAATGTGGCACCAGAAGGATGCTTTACAAATACAATGGGCCATCAGCAAGACAACAATGCATTCTAGATCAAATCAGGTCTGAATTCTCATTAGAAGCTGAAATGACTCAGCTGAGGCTATGGTACCGTATTTTTCGTGTATAAGATGATTCTCTAAAATATTTAGATTAAAAATTTAGGGTCGTCTTATACACGGAAGTAAGGAGGGGGGAGGGATCAAAGCGCATGGATCCCTGCTTTCCCCCTCCACTTTTTGCGAAGAAAGTGGAGGAGGAAAGCACTTTCCTCACAAGAAACTGCTTTCTTGCGAGAAAACTGGAGGGGGAAAGCACTCTCCTCACAAGGAAAGTGCTTTCCCCCTCCACTTTCTTCGGAAGAAAGTGGAGGGGGAAAGCAGGAATCATCAAAGCGATTCATCAAAGCGATTCCTGCTTTCCCCCTCCAAGAAAGTGCTTTCCCCCCTCCACTTTCTTCGCAAGAAAGTGCTTTCTTGTGAGGAAAGTGGAGGGGGAAAGCACTTTCTTGCCAGGAAACTGGGGGGGGGGGAAAGCACTTTCTTGTGAGGAAACTGGAGGGGGAAAGCACCTTCTTGCGAGGAAAGTGGAGGAGGAAAGCACTTTATTGTGAGGAAAGTGGAGGGGGAAAGGAGGAATCATCAAAGCGATTCATCAAAGCTATTCCTGCTTTCCTCCTCCACTTTCCTCCAAAAGTTTCCAGAGGAAACTGGAGGGGAAAAGCACTTTCTTCCAAAGAAAGTGGAGCAGGAAAGCACTTTCTTGCGAAGAAAGTGGAGGGGAAAAGCACTTTCTTCCAAAGAAAGTGGAGGAGGAAAGCACTTTCTTGCGAGGAAAGTGGAGGGGGAAAGCAGGAATCATCAAAGAGATTCATCAGAGTGATTCCTGCTTTCCCCCTCCACTTTCTTCCAAAGAAATTACAGGGGGAAAGCACTTTCTCCGCAAGAAAGTGGAGGGGGAAAGCAGGAATAAAAGTGCTTTGATCCCTGCCTTCCCCCTCCACTTTCTTGTGAAGAAAGAAATTCTGGGTTAGAAAAGTGGGGGTGTCTTATACGTGGAGGCATATTATACATGGAAAAATACGGTACTTTAGACATATTACAAGAAAAAAAGACTCACCAGAAAAGTAATATTTCTGGGAAAAGTTGAAGATAACTGGAACAGTGAACATGAGATGGATTGAATCAGTAATGGAAGCTATGGCCTTTAGTTTGTAATTACTGAGAGTTAATGACAAGATCTTTTGGGTGGCATTAATTCATAAGGTTGTCATGAATTGGAAGCAACTTGGCAGCAAATAAAAACAACAGTCCAAAAACATCTGGAGATCCAGACCTGCCCATCCCTGATTCAGAGAGATTTCTTGCTGTCCTTCCTCCCTTTTGTCTTTTTGCTGATAAAAAAGGCCCTTTGATTCAGGGGAACTTTCAGCAACTGACTACCTGCAAAGAAAGTTTTGTAGGCGGGGTATAAATGAAATAAATAAATAAATAAATAAATAAATAAATAATGGATGTGTGTTGTACTTGTCTTATTAATATGCTGTCAAATTGCTTTCAGTTCATTAATATTATAATAGAGAGTACCAAGTTCAACATTTACACATAGGGAATGCAAACTGTGGAAGCTGTGATGACAATCTGATGAGGGGCTGGTTATTTATTTATTTATTTGAAATGTTTTTACCCTGCCTTCTTTATGGTCCAGCTCTTACTTCCATACATCGCTACAGGAAAAACCATAGCTTTGACTATGCTGACCTTTGTCGGCAAGGTGATGTCTCTGCTTTTTAAGATGCTGTCTAGGTTTGTCATCGCTTTCCTCCCAAGAAGCAGGCGTATTTTAATTTCGTGGCTGCTGTCACCATCTGCAGTGATCATGGAGCCCAAGAAGGTAAAATCTGTCACTGCCTCCATATCTTCCCCTTCTATTTGCCAGGAGGTGATGGGACCAGTGGCCATGATCTTAGTTTTTTTGATGTTGAGCTTCAGACCATTTTTTGCGCTCTCCTCTTTCACCCTCATTAAGAGGTTCTTTAATTCCTCCTCACTTTCTGCCATCAGAGTGGTATCATCTGCATATCTGAGGTTGTTGATATTTCTTCCGACAATCTTAATTCCGGCTTGGGATTCATCCAGTCCTGCGTTTCGCATGATGTATTCTGCATATTAAACAAACAGGGAGACAATATACAGCCTTGTCGTACTCCTTTCCCAATTTTGAACCAATCAGTTGTTCCATATCCAGTTCTAACTGTTGCTTCCTGTCCCACGTATAGGTTTCTCAGGAGGTAGATAAGGTGGTCAGGCACTCCCATTTCTTTAAGAACTTGCCATAGTTTGCTGTGGTCCACACAGTCAAAGGCTTTTGCGTAGTCAATGAAGCAGAAGTAGATGTTTTTCTGGAACTCTCTGGCATTCTCCATAATCCAGCGCATGTTAGCAATTTGGTCTCTAGTTCCTGTGCCCCTTCGAAATCCAGCTTGTACTTCTGGGAGTTTTCGGTCCACATACTGCTGAAGCCTGCCTTGTAGGATTTTGAGCATAACCTTGCTAGCGTTTGAAATGAGTGCAATTGTACGGTAGTTGGAGCATTCTTTGGCACTGCCCTTCTTTGGGATTGGGATGTAGACTGATCTTTTCCAATCCTCTGGCCACTGCTGAGTTTTCCAAACTTGCTGGCATATTGAGTGTAGCACCTTAACTGCATCACCTTTTAAGATTTTAAATCGTTCAACTGGCATGCCATCACCTCCACTGGCCTTGTTGTTAGCCATGCTTTCTAAGGCCCACTTGACTTCACTCTCCAGGATGTCTGGCTCAAGGTCACCAACCACACTATCTGGGTTGTCCCGGACATCCAGATCTTTCTGGTATAATTCCTCTGTGTATTCTTGCCACTTGATGTCTTCTGCTTCTGTGAGGTCCCTTCCATTTTTGTCCTTTATCATGTCCATCTTTGCACAAAAGGTTCCTTTAATATCTCCAATTTTCTTGAACTGATCTCTGGTTTTCCCCTTTCTATTATTTTCCTCTATATCTTTGCACTGTTCATTTAAGAAGGCCCTCTTGTCTCTCCTTGCTATTCTTTGGAAGTCTGCATTCAATTTTCTATAACTTTCCCTATCTCCCTTGTATTTTGTTTCCCTTCTCTTCTCTGCTATTTGTAAGGCCTCGTTGGACAGCCACTTGGTTTTCTTGCATTTCCTTTTCTTTGGGATGGTTTTTGTTGCTGCCTCCTGTACAATATTACGAGCCTCCGTCCATAGTTCTTCAGGCACTCTGTCCACCAAATCTAGTTCCTTAAATCTGTTCTTCACTTCCACTGTGTATTCATAAGGGATTTGGTTTAGATTATACCTGACTAGCCTAGTGGTTTTTCCTACTTTCTTCAGTTTAAGCTTGAATTTTGCTATAAGAAGCTGATGATCAGAGCCACAATCAGCTCCAGGTCTTGTTTTTGCTGACTGTATAGAGCTTCACCATCTTTGGCTGCAGAGAACATAATCAACCTGATTTCGGTATTGCCCATCTGGTGATGTCCATGTGTAGAGTCGCCTCTTGTGTTGTTGGAAAAGAGTGTTTGTGATAACCAGCTTGTTCTCTTGACAAAACTCTATTAGCCTTTGCCCTGCTTCGTTTTGAACTCCAAGGCCAAACTTACCTGTTGTTCCTTTTATCTCTTGACTCCCTACTTTAGCATTCCAATCCCCTATAATGAGAAGAACATCTTTCTTTGGTGTCAGTTCTAGAAGGTGTTGTAAGTCTTCATAGAATTGGTCAATTTCAGCCTCTTCAGCATCGGTGGTTGGTCCATAAACGTGGATTACTGTGATGTTGAAAGGTCTGCCTTAGATTCGGATTGAAATCATTCTATCATTTTTGAGATTGTATCCCAGTACAGCTTTTCCCACTCTTTTGTTGACTATGAGGGCTACTCCATTTCTTCTATGGGATTCTTGCCCACAATAGTAGATATGGTAATCGTCTGAATTGAATTCGCCCATTCCGATCCATTTTAGTTCACTGACGCCCAGAATGTCAATGTTTATTCTTGCCATCTCCTGTTTGACCACATCCAGCTTACCAACGTTCATAGATCGTACATTCCAGGTTCCTATGCAGTATTTTTCTTTGCAGCATCGGACTTTCCTTTCACTTCCACGCATGTCCACAGCTGAGCGTCCTTTCGGCTTTGGCCCAACCACTTCATTAGCTCTGGAGCTACTTGTCCTTGTCCTCCGCTCTTCCTCAGTAGCATGTTGGACGCCTTCCGACCTGAGGGGCTCATCTTCCAGCGTCATATCTTTTAGCCTTTTGTTTCTGTCCATTGAGTTTTCTTGGCAAAGATACTGGAGTGGCTTGCCAGTTCCTGCTCCAGGTGGATCGCGTTTAGTCAGAACTCTCCACTATGACCTGTCCGTCTTGGGTGTCCCTGCACAGCATAGCCCATAGCTTCTCTGAATTACTCAAGCCCCTTCGCCACGACAAGGCAGCAATCCATGAAGGGGGCAGGATTGAGAGAAAGGCCTCTCCTGATGATCTTGATACTCGAGCAGGTTCATAATGGGAGATGCGGTCTTTGAAATAGCTTGGGCCCAAGACATTAAGGGCTTTATTGGTTAGAACAAACACCTTAAATTTAGCCCTGTATAAACCAACACCTCTTCAGCTGGAACTTTTTGTGCATATAAATGCTGAATAGGATACTGGCCAAGTTGTTTGTTTTAAGAGATATAATTTCTTTGTATCTGAATCTTTTTAGTCAGTCTTTTTTTTGAGTCACCCTGAGTCTCAGTTTGGGAGAGAAGGCAGGATATAGATCAAATCAATCAGATCAAGTCAATCAATCAATTAAAAATGAGCTTAAAACATATTTCTGTGTGCATCCATGAAGCTCCATTCTCACTAGTTTTTAGATTTCTATTGTATAATTGATTACCCTGGTGCCCTGTGAGTCTCTCTGTCATCCAATAATAAGGAAGAGACCACATGAAAACCTGCTCATTGCTTGGGAAAGGTCCAGTTTGCCCTCCAGCTATTGATCACCTGTCTGTCACTAATGAAATAATCTTGCTAGCATACTAAAGGCTATTTTTATTTTGTAGGGAGACAGTTCTCCCTAGGCTGGAGTATTTATGGCATACTTGGAAGGGAACTGTCAGCACTCCACACTGTTCAAGACATGTCTCTAAAATAAACATATGCCACAAACAGTAAAATATCCAAATCTGACATTTGCTTGAAATATCATCACACATCATTTAAATACTTTTTATACATTAAAATTCAAAATTGACAAATAGGCCACATAACTTTAAACAAGACAAAATAAAATATAACTCATAAAATGAAAAAATGTTATTTTTCTATTAGGGAATGATTGATTCTAAATTCATTTTCTTTAAATTACTATATGAGTCAGGCAAGCATATTAATGACTCACTCAGGATGGAAATGATATTAAAAATAATTAGCCATGATTTTGCATCATGCAGTACCACAGAAAAAAGCAGATACAGCTACCCTATTCCTCCAGAGTGCCCTGCTAATTTAATTGAGGAGAGGTATTGCACATTATTTGAACTCAGTTTCTTATTACCTTTCCATTTATCAAAGGAAGAGTCTGTTTTTACAGAGTATTCAGAAATGATATGTTATAGCATTCAGTTTTTCTTAAACATGTGAATACATTTAGGGAGAGTAAGAGTGGGTACACATAAAAAAAACAGAAGGTTTCCAACCATTTTTTAAAAATTACACTCTCTTTGATGATCCTTTAACAGGGTTTTCCACAGAGAGAACACTCAGATGTGGTTTACCATTCCCTCTTCTGGGAGCATCCTGGGACTGTGCAACTTGCCCAAGGCCACACAGGCTGCCTCTACTCGTAGGAGGCACAGTGGGGAACTAAACCTCCAACCTCTGGCTCTGAACTATCCAGCCAGATCTATACACAAAATAGGACATTTGCTATTATTCTTGAATAAATCCACCAGATGGCATCATGGAATACATTCATTCCTAGACAGCATTCAGAATGAGAGAGGTCACCTTCTAGAAAGAGCCTTCCTACTGAAACCATCCCCCCCCCCCCCCCCAGTTTTTGCTGAATCCTTAACAACTAGCTCATACAAAATACCATCTGATAGAAAAGAAGGGGAAAGTATTTTAATTTGCTCTGTCAGCTCCCACCTACATCTGTCTGGTGTTGCAACACGATGTAACACTGTTCAGTTCAGCACAGGATGCAGAGTTTCAAGTGTATAGATGCAAACATGTATTTTCAAAGGACCAGTGCTTGAACAGGGAAACTTTCCAGTCTCACGATAGAGCCTAATCTGCTAAAATATCAAGGACTATATGCCTAGGCCTCTTGAAGTCCAAAAGGGTATATGGATGCACAACATTGGCACCTAGGATTGGCAGACAGGACGAACGTTGCCAACTGGCCAGCCTGTTCTGTAGTAGGAGTCTCACTCTATTGTGTTCCCTGTTCAGCTCAACAAAGTGGAACCCAGAATGTTACATGTTGGAAAGCATCCAACTGCAGACACAACTATACACCATGCCCATTCCAGTGACCAGAAGCTTGGAAATACATTTTGGACTATAACTCAAGAATCCCCAATCAGCATGGCCAAGATACTATATTATCCATATACACTTCCCATTTATGGCAGACACTGAATGAAGTTTTTAAATCTACCACTTCTATTTTACACTGTAACATACACTGTAACTTACAATGATAGCTAAAGATACATTTTCTGAGGCTAGAAATCTCAAGTAAGTGCTGAGTGCTTTCAAAGCTAAGGCATATATGGCGTATATGACTGTTAGGTCACAGACTCAACATTCCTGTTGCGTTTTTAGCAACAGCAGAGAGAAGTTATTCATCCTGCTCAGAGACCAGAACAGATGCTGGCCAAATTGGCTGAGACATTCTGGAAGCTGTAGTCCAAAAAAAAACCTTCTCTCATCTCTGAAAACCAGTAACAGGATGTAGGCTCAAAACCTGGAACAATATTTTTTAGAAACAATTCATTCAGTGACTTATTATTTGGAGGGCACCAAGTTACTGCCACTTTTATATTGCTCCATCCCTCAAATAATTATTCCATTACATATTTGGCACACTAGAAAAATACAAGGAAACACTCTCCAGTTCTAATAGAGGACCAGTCACAGTCTCTGACCTTACCTCCCTCACAGGGCTGTTGTAAGGATAAAATTTGGGGGGAGGGAGACTTGTATGCCACCCTGACTTCACTGGAGGAAAGTTTGGATAGAAACTCATCTGTTAACCAATTTTTTTAAAATCACTGTTTGAAGCATATATACAAAAGATGAAAGAAAATAATTGTTTCCTTTCTACTAGGGATGTGTTATTCTTCTCTCTCTCTCTCTCTGGGACTCCAATGTACACAGTTCCTACGCACAGACACACAGCTGCAGACACCTGCATTCCACTCACCTGGATCATGGCTGAGCTCTGAGCCTCCGTGGTCAAGCTCCAGTCTTGCTTCCTTTTAGTAATGTGCAAAATAGGAAGCTACCACTTTCTAAACTACTACATGTACGCCACTTTATACTACAAGTCCTTAAAAAAAAACCCAGCCAGCAATGCTAGTTGAGCGATAAGACAACCCAGTTATTTAGCTCTGGGAATTCTGTGGAAAAAATTTTGTGTTTCTATCTCTGTTCGTTTTGATAAGACACCTACAGTTTCCAGATTCTCCCAGTTAGCATGGCTGGTCAAAAGATATGCTACCCAGTTATTTAAGGTGGGACATCAGTATGCAAGATGTTGTATTTCCAGCTCTTACAAGTTGAGTAAGAGAAACAGGAGGATTGTTAATTTGTTTTGCAAGATCCTTGAAATGGGAGGATAGAAGCAGGAGTTTTTGTACAGATACTACAGACGTCCCAGCTTAAATAATTGGATAGGTTATCTCACTACAGGGTTTGCTGGCTGCAATATTTTGGGAGTTATGATCTTTTAAAAAAAAAGTAGTTTGGGGATTCCTGAAACTATAATTCCCAGTATTGCAACTATATTTTTTTCTGTGTAGCAAGTTGTTTGTGTGGGTGAGGTGGTTTTTGTTTTTGTATCATTTTGCAATGGCAGCCAGTTCCACAACTAAGCAACAAAATTTATCCACAAGCTTGATTCACAGATAATGTATTATCTGGTAATACAACCTCCAGAATCTGCCGGATGACTTTTTTTGGATGACAACACCCACAATCCTTCAGCCAGCACAGCCACTAAAGAGCTAGGGTCTTGAGTAGCTATCTATAGCATCTGTGCAAAACTTCATGTTTCTGTCTTCGCATTTGAAAGATCTCGCAAGACAAATAAGCAAACCACCTTTCTGTTTTATTCAGAAGAGAAAGCTAATAATAAAATCCTTCAAGGACAGGTCCTCCTGGAAGCTTCAGTTTGGAAGCAGCTATCTCCTCATAATTTCCATTCTTGACCATGCCATCAAAAAAATATTGGCTGAAACCCAGTAGATGTCACAACTAGGGTAGTATCAGTGGGGATTTGGTAAGTCAATACCTATGTAAGTTCAATGGGCCTACTCTACTTGTGATTTACTACTGAATTGCAGCCCACTGTGAATACAGTCAATCAATTTTTCCTCAGTCTTTCCTGTCACAACTTTTTGTTTCTTATTTATTCATTTATTTATTTTTAGATTTCTACCCCCGCCCCCCTAGACAACCTCTACTCTTATGCTACTATGAATGCAGATTTGTTGTCTTATTAAGGTTACAAAGGAATCAGGATGTGGTATCACAAGGTAATGCTTAACATCTAAAATGTCAGACAAAGGTTGTCTTGCTCCTGCACTCCCAACTCTCACAGTGCCCTACCTGTAACCCTAGTCTAAGCTCAAAGAGCACAAGCCTTCATTCAGTCATGGTTTGCACAACTTTAACTCCCTTTGCTTGGCTTAACCTTCTCTGGTTTCTTCTCTCTGGAAGTTCGCGTTACCTTCACCCGATATTCATCCTTAGAGTAACAAGCTTTTATAACAGGTTGCCAGGCTTCTATCTCAACCTCCAATGTTAGTTTTATACATGTAAATGCAGACGATATCAAGTTTCCTGTAAGAATGCAAGCTTCCACAGTTTATATGCCACTAACTTGTGCATGAAATCTTTGATGTAAATGGGTGAAGAGATATCCCTCGAAAGCCTGTCTCATTTCCCTCAAGTTGTAGGTGGAAAACAAAACAAAATCACAAGGACTTTTCTCTCTATCTAGCACATTGTTTGTGTGGGTGAAATGTTTTTCTTTTTGTTGCAAGGATATCAGTTTGCAATGACAGACAGTTCCACAGCTGAGTAACAAGACGCATCATGATTCACAGATAATGGATTCCTGTAATGTTCTTTTCTTCTGCACTAATATAATTACAAGCTATTTCCAGCTATATTTATTTCACTTGATTCAGACATTCTACTTTTTTTAAAAAAAAAGGTGATGAGTACTTTTGAATACACAAAAGCTAGAATGAAGTTAACAACGCAAATTATGTCTGTATTATGATTTCTCTAATGAGACAAGGGTACTTTCAAATCAAGCCACTTTTACACCGGTTTGTAATTTTACAAGTGCTTTTCTATAGTGCTTTCTATTAAGTGAAGCATTTGCCACCTGAATGAAAGAAATCATGTAGTTATATACCATGATATTGGTTTTGACTAAATTTGTGCCAGTACTAAATATTAATATTTTGTTCTCTATTCCAAGACTGTGAGGAGGCAGGTATTTAATTTAATTTCCCTTGGTTTCAACTTATCTTTTCAAGGTTTTTTTTTTTAAATGAGTATTTTATTAAAGAGGAAGACAATATATTGTCATTATTTTTCTCTTTGTTTTTAAAAAGAAAGGAGAATAAATTATCTTGCATTAAAAAAAAGATGTACAGTGCCAGCATTACATTTTCTTCCCATCTGTTTCCAAATGAAATCATGATTATGATGCAAATAAAATGCCACATTGTATATTTCACTGACATCAAGGGAGTTATAATGTATTTGACAGTACCCCTCATTTCACTGTTCTCTTCCTGTATAGTTCTTATGAAATATTAACTTTTCCTCCCAGGTTTGGCTTTTTAAAAAATATCCTGGAACACACTGTCTGCTTCCTTATAGTCTTCAGACCCAGAATGAGGCCTTTATTACTGGAGAGTTCTCCAGTATCCCATTTCTGGCATAAGCAGAATTTTTTCTCTCTCACATGTTCCCACACAATAAACTTCAAAAATATTTTGTATAGTCAAGAAAATGTTGCCTGTGTGAAACCTCTGAAATGCCCCTACCGCTCAGTTTTGTATGTTTCAACCTCTTGGATAAACTAAATTTCCTAAGAGTTTCAGAGAGCTTAGTAGCTACATTTGTGAACCATAAAACCCCTGTTTCAAATTTCAGTTTGACATAAAACTCAGCAAATAGCCCATTATCTGCCTAATATAACAACCTAGTGTCACAGCTCCATATGCGGTATGAGAGTCCTAATACAGCTCTTAGAATTGTTACATGAGACAAAACGGGTTTATCACGTTGAGCACCTTAACATGCACTATAAATCCTCAAGGCCCAGCTACACTTGTCAGAAGAGAAGAACAGCTATGCTGAATGAGAGCAGCAATAAGGCTGTAACCGTATGCAAAAGTGCTTGGGAGTAAACTCTAAAGAACGTGGCTGGACTACTTTTAAGCAAACGTGGTAGATATAGTCAAGCTGTACATTTTTTTTCAACACATAAAGCCTATCTTGCTCTAATAAAGGACTAGGTTTTACTCAATTAGAAATAAGAGATTAGAAGGGAGCAAGGCATATGCATTTGTGTTTCAATTAAAAATGAAAAGAATACCAAATGGCATACTTACTATGTGTCTTGCTGCAAACACACCATCAACAATTGCACAGCAGAAAGCTGCTACCACTCCAAAGCTGATAAACACGATGGAGGCTATCAGCTGAAAAGAGAAAAAACAGTACTCAGTCATGCATTCCATATCATTAACGTTTATGAACTGTTAATCTAACACCTGGAGTGGTTCCTGCAGGTGCATGGTCATTCAGTTTGTACTTGGTAAGTAGAATTTCTGGCAACTGCCATAAATGACACATAAGTCATTGTATCTGTGTATCACAGAAGGTCTTCTATGTAAAACTGGTTGAATATGCCTGCCACTAGCTAAACACATACCAAACAGATAAAGATTACAAAACAATCCATATAATCCTCTCGGCAGATAGATGGATAGTAATTAGACCATTCATTCTGGTAAAAAAATTTACAAAGTTTCACTGGATATATTTTTTGTAGGTGGACCTAAAAAACTTGCATTCAGACCAATGAGTGATCTTCAGTAGATTCCTTAGGAAAACAGGAATAGAAAGGATTTGTCCCGTATGTCTATGGGATAAGAATATAAAAAGCTTTGTAAACCGTAAATCCTAAAACTGTTTCATACAGTCAGTTGAAGGCTAACTGACGCATGCAGCAGAATGAAGGGGAAATGGACACTCCTACTCTTACAAAGATGGACTGGTACCACATATATAACACAGATGAGCACTATATCAATCTGGCTGCAGATAGGCTACTACAATTTGTACAGTCTATCACCTCTGCTTTGTGTTGTAGAAATTCTGTTGGAAGGAGAACCACAGTTGCTGTTTTTAAAGCATCCACAGATTGCAGTACCCTGTTTCCCTGAAAATAAGACAGGGTCTTATATTAATTTTTGCTCCAAAAAACGCATTAGGGCTTATTTTCAGGGGATGTTTTATTTTTGTCATGTACAACCATCTACATTTATTCAAATGCAGTCATGTCATCTTCTTCTGGTTGCTGCACAGTGGTGGAAGGTGGGGTTTCACTTAACTAGGGCTTATTTTTGGAGTAGGACTTATGTTACGAGCATCCTGAAAAAATCATACTAGGGCTTATTTTCAGGTTAGGTCTTATTTTAGGGGAAACAGGATAGAAATTGTAGTTACCAAGTGACAATCCTTTACTTTCACTCATGATGGTCACTTCTGAAGTTCTATGAATTAAAGCAATTGTTCGGATGACTGCTTTGCGCAGCCAAACTCTTCCAAATACAACCATCTCAGTAGCCTCTGTATGACTTATTATGTACTGTGTTCAAGACACATCCCTTACAGGAAGGCAAAGTATTGTATTGGACTAGAGAAATAGGGAATGCTAACACTGATTCCCAGTGTGGTGTATTGGGTAGAGTGATGAACTGCGACTCTAGAGAACAGGGTTCAAATCCCCACTCAGCCATGGAAGCTCACTGGGGGAAGTAGAACTGGTAAAACTGCTCCTTAAATATCTCACTTACCTTGAAAGCCCTATTAGGGTCACTATAAGTTGGTTCTGACTTTATTTATTTATTTATTAAATTTATACCCCGCCCATCTAGACTGAAGTCTACTCTGGACTTGACAGCACAACATAGCCAAGGGTTGGGCTCCTTTCCCAGTCTTATTATGCCTTCTATACTTCAAAGCTGACCTTTCATATTTATTTATTTATTTATTTCCCATTTTTCATCCAATAAGCTCAAGTGGGCATAAAAGGTTCTCCTCCTTCCCCTTTTATCTTCATAACAACTCTGTGTGGTAGGATAAGCTAAGAAACTACAACTGGCTCAAGATTATCTGATGAATTTCATTGGTAGTGGTGATTTGAATCCAGGTCTCTCTAGTCCTAGCCCCAACACTGTAACCTATGCATGGGCCATCTCAGTGAAACCAAGAGCCATCTTTCAGATTTTTCAGCAGCCCAAGTGCAGGATTTCCAATGTGGTGGACTAAAAGGGGAGAGGCAGGACCTAATTTACATATTTACTTATTCATTTCAATTAAGGTAGTGGTAAAGATTGCTATTAAGGCCTAAATCCCATTCGTATTCCCAGCCAGGGTACACCCATTGAATCAACTCTTACACAAAAGTCAACTCTTATGTAAATCCCATTGATTCAAGGGGTCTATACTAGTTAGGACTACCACTATGATCCTAGCCAGTGGGGCTTGCCAACAGAAAAATAACTTTAACTTTTAACAATGTTTTCAAAAAACGTATTTGTTAAAACCCCTTAGCACCCTCTTGTGGCAATCCCTGCTCTGGCTGCAACACCAAGCAGGTTCTTGTCACACAGCTTCTTCATCTAAGAGGTTATATTGTTTATGGAATATAACAGTTGTGGAGAATGTATGACTTATCTTCAGATTTTTCTGAGCTTAAAGACAGAGGAAAAGAAAGCAATTTTTATTTTTGTGCGGCCAAGCTGCCCCTGACCTATGGCAACCCATGAATGAGTGACCGCCAATTACAAAAAACCCCCGCAGAGCTCTTGCAAACTCAAGCCTGCGGCTTCCTTTATGCACCTTGTATTTTCCCTTTATTGCAAGGCTAATATATGGCAAAGTAGGATTTCTAAACAGGTTCAGTTCTGTATCCTCATCCTTAATGTACTGCCTGTACAAGGGCTCTTAATGTAGGGTAGAACTGTGACCAGGAAAACACATTTGCTGCTATAGCAACTAAACAGCAATATAGATTAGTATCCTGGTAAAGGATATTCAAAGATATAGACTCATAACTTTCTGTCTAAGTTGCAGCTATCAGTACAGATACCAGTATTGTCAGCTATCATGGCAGGGGTGGTGTCAGGAGAAGTCTCAGCAACTGTCCATTCATTTAACATGGTCCTGTGTCATGTCTCCAAGAAGCAAATTCTCCACGGCCCGTCCCAAACATCCTGAAATGTGGGGTCCATCTCTACAATGAAAAACTGCAATACACAAGTTCATGCACGGGTGCTCACTCCTCAGCTATTAAGGCAGCTTATCGCTGCAGTAGGCACGGATCCTCACAATTTATTGCCCTGCCAGACTATCCTTTCCAAAGGTCGGTGCCTCAGTAATAACACTGTTGTAATTGAGACTTCACTGGGAGAACTGTCACACCAGAGGAGATATGATTATGTCATGGATACTTGGTGTTCATTATTCATTTATATCTATTTTAGCTGCAGCACTGGCTACAATCACGATGGATTTCCAGTGGGAAAAAAAGGTAATTACCCAACCATACGATCAGTCACCGGGGAGGGGGTGCTATTGGTAAGATCTCTTAATTATTATTTCTTTCAAACTCTTGAGGAATTCTTCCCTTAAAAGAACACTGAAAAGGTCAGAGGGCCAATTCTGATAAATAAAGTCTAGGAAGGAAGGAAGGAAGGAAGGAAGGAAGGAAGGAAGGAAGGAAGGAAGGAAGGAAGGAAGCGCTCCCAACAATCAGGTTCTGTCTAGCATCTCATACCTCCTGTGCCACTAACACAGTCTTTGAACACTTGGAACTTTGGGCTCTAAAGCTGCTATCTTCTGCAATACCAATCAGCTAAACCACAAGGGCCAGCTCCAGGGATTTGGCCCCTCAGTCCAAGCAGAGCCAATGTGGTATAGTTGGGCTACAACTCAGGAGCTAGGATCAGATCTTTACTCAGCCATGAAACTCACTGGGTGACCTTGGGCCTGTCAGTGTGTCAGCTTGACCTACCTCACAAGGCTGTTGTGAGGATAAAGTAAGGGGAGAAAAGTCACATATGCCTCTTTGAGCTTGCTAAGCAAAAAAAGCAAGCAAACAAACAAATGGCAAGAACTCTGTTAAATATCCAATTCCATTCCCCCCCCCCCCATTGCTACCACAGACTGGCCCTGGCCCCTTGAATTCTAATCTGCATTTTCAGAATTCAACTTACATTCCCACCTTTGTTCTCTGAGCAGCAAAGTGGCAGGTGTCCCCCATCTTGCTTTTTCTTTTTCACTTTTTAGTGATAGCATGGTAGCAGGAGTATGGTGTCCCTCCTCGTCTTCCCACTGAAGGAAAGCACTCTGGAAGTAGCCAACCATCTGGGGCTGGTGCCCTATGAATACCATCCAAGCTGCCT
This sequence comes from Intellagama lesueurii, assembly GCA_037013535.1. Taxonomy (NCBI): domain Eukaryota; kingdom Metazoa; phylum Chordata; class Lepidosauria; order Squamata; family Agamidae; genus Intellagama; species Intellagama lesueurii. The sequence goes on from JBAJHW010000003.1 coordinate 100,180,806, forward strand.
TTCTTTTATGCAACACCATACAGTTCCAAACCTTGTGGTATCACTGATTTATTTGAATTGCTCTTCCAGAAAAAATTATTGAATCAACATGCACATATGAAACGGCTTTATTCCAGAACAGATCAATGGCCTACCAGCCCTCACACTAAAAGCCGCTCCCTGGAGTCTCATGCAGACAAAGATTAGTTTTTCATAAAGAGAAGAAAAAAATCAATTTACAAAGCACAAAGAACAACCGGGACCAGATCCAAGAAAACCTAGCTCTATAGAAAATATTAGCCATATTCAAGTGCAGTTACCTGTTGTGTCTCGGATCAAGTTCAAAGTTTTGATGCCCACCTATAAAACCCTCCATGGTTTGGGACTCCATTACTTGTTGGAGTATCTTTTCCTAAAGTCGTTTTCCCTGCGGCACCAGATCCCCCCAGGCAATGATCCCCTGGGTGGCCACCTCAAAGGAGGGCAAAAAGTCATCATCAAGAAGTCGTGCTTTCTCAGCAGCGGCATAGATTCTTTGGGATCAGCTCCTGGTTGAGCTGCCACTGGCTCCCTCCCTCCCCATTTTTAAGAGGTCGCTGAAGCAGCTTCTCTTTCCAGAGGCTTTCAAAGCCAGACTCACTTGAATTTTCACCTCTCACCCTCCCAAAGCGCGTCTAAAGTACTTAGAGATGTGCGACTGGGAATAAGAACAGGTGTTCATTTGCAAACCTAATACCAAAAGGCAAGGTAGCATTAAAAAAAGTGGAACATGTTTCAAAATGCAAGACAGTTGAGAAGTACAAATAAGGCCAGATGTTTTAGTGGCTGAACTCTTGAAACCTATGTCGAGAAAGCACTGTGCTTCTGGTCAAGAATTCTGCCAAGTCACAACTTTGTGGACTACTAACTAGGAGGGAGGAGCAGGAGGAGAAGGGGGTGGCTTTTTAGAACAGATGGTGCCAGGCTAACGGACAGGAGGCGTTCAGAACAGTTGCTGCAATGCAAGGGTGCACAAAGACAGACCCCCAAAAAGGCAGGAAAAGCAGCTTTTTCTCAGCCGGGGCAGAGAGCCTTTTTATTGTGTCAAAGGGCCACATTCCCTTGGATGTAATGGGTCAGGGACTGCATATGAATGATGGGTGGTCCCTGAACCACAGATACAGTTTAAAGTAATGGCACATCAGGCACTATATTTACTCTGATGATGTTACCAGTTGGGGCCAAAAATAAATCCTATAAGTAGGAATGCCAATGGACAAGAGCAACTTCTAAAATTGAAGATTATTTTATTTTTCATGAGTAGTTTTATCTTATATGAGCAGAAGCACAGCATACTGACTAGCATCAGCCTGCCGGTTAAGGGTCATCATGGATGTCATTCAAAGGAGTGCAAGCTCAGCAGAAGGCTCAACAACTGCTGCTGAAGCCACAGCAAGGCTGTTGGCTGGAAAGCAAGAGCTTTCAGTGCCCCAATCAGATTCCAAGGTAAAAGGGACTGTGTCAGACTCAGTAAAATCTTATGACTCTTGGCCATGCTGCTGATCCCCTGTAGAAGGGATCTCATATAAGAGCCCATGGATGACAGTCCATTGTTTGGTGGTCAAGTATATGCTTTGCACGGATCCCAGGATGAAGCTTTGACATCTCTACATATTCTTTTTTTAATTATGTAAGCCACCTTGGTTTCTTTTTAAAGAGAAAAGCAGGATAAAAATATTTTAAATAAATAAATAAGGATCTCATACAGTAAGAAAAAAGAAGAATCGGAGACAGATCTAACAATGGCACGTTAAACACGGGAGAGACAGGCAGATGAGATGCAATAAAAAGTTGGAGCTGAACATCCCTGTTGTAATATGTGGCAAGGACCAAGGTGAGATTCCAAGGCTAGAAGGCAGATTTATTGAGTTGGAAACGTTTGAGTTGCAAACGTTGACCTCTGTGTTTAAACTAGCTCTCCCTGAACTAAATTCTAAATGGAGAGATATTTACTGTAGCTGCCTCAGAGATGGGAGCAATGGTAAATTGGTTCTGCAGAGTCTTATCAGAAAAGGAGTTTTTCCACACTTCTACTTCTTAAAACCTGCTTTCTTAGTTGATGCTAACAAATCAAAACAATAAATTATGACCGTATTTTTGGTCTTCAAATGGTTCAGTCTCAGCATTTTATTTTACAATGGGCTGAATTTGTAGCTTAAACTATGAGATTTACCATCTGTGCTCCCTTTCAAAAAGCTAACAACTGCAAGAATAAAAATGCACATGCACATAAAACTATATAACTACATGGCCATGCAAATGGCCATCTCTGCCTCACCAGGTTCTAGTTCAGTACTAAGAACAGAAATAAGCAATTCATCAAGTCCTCAATTTCTGGTGGGGGAAGCATAGTTAATCTAATAGAACGCTGCTCTTCCTCTTAATATTCTGTGTACTGCAACTCCATTTTAACTCTTATTTGAATCAGTCCAACCAGCTCTCTATATATGCATATATAATATATGCAAAATAACACTTCACCACATATATATATATATATATGTGTGTGTGTGTGTGTGTGTGTGTGTGTGTGTGTGTGTGTGTATGTATATGTGTGTATATATATATATATGTATATATATGTGGTGAAGTGTTATTTTGCATAAAACTACTAATAGATGCTTATTGGTATCTGAGCCACTGAAATGCTTGGCTTCTTTGTTCTAGATGAATAATGATGTGCATATCCATCAGTGCCCATGTGGCTAGTTTTCCACAGTAAAAGTAACATAAAGTAATTGTTGGGATATCAGACTAAAATGAGGCAGAGATAGCTTAATCTCTCTATTTGAATCATAAAGCTCACTGGATGACCTTGGGCCAGCATTCTCAGCCTAATTAGCCAAAATACTTAAATACACATTCTAGACCTTTTTTTCAAGATGCACATTGCAAGATGTACAGTATTTTTCCCTACAATGAAAGTCAAAACATATTTCATGCTCAAATATTTATATGCACATCACTTTTTAAAAAAAAGCCAAGAATGATATGACATTAGTTCAGAGAAAAAGAAAATCTGAATGACATGTTCCAATCTGCAGTTTTATCTGAGAGCTGCAGATCAGGTCATATTGCATGAGGATTCATAAAGAATTAATTCCTCAGTCATCTCTGGCTGGGTTAATAGTCCCTCTTTTGCTTCTTTACCATTTTTCTACTTCAGTACCACTACCGCACTTAAATCAGGTGGTCCTCACCTTTGGTCAAATTCTGCTTCAAACATTTCCCTTTCTCATGCTCCCAAATCATTTTTAAACTACTTCAGTTTTTATAACCTAACATAATTTCTCCCAGCTGAATAGATTAAAATGCTTTGCAACTCCTTGCGTTGCAACTATTGTTCTCAGTGACTCATTTACATAAAATTTATGCTCCTCTCACTGCTTTTACCTTAAAAAGATCTTTTGTAGTTACATCTTCAGAGCACACGAGTACCTGGAAAATCAGTTGTTTCATGTATATATAATAGAGATGTCGTGTTCTGTATTTTGATATACCAGAAATAGACAGCAGGCAACAGAGGGAAGACCTGAGTCAGGCATTTATTATTTCACCTTACATTTTTCTTCCCTTCTCACTGTAACAGAACAGGGTATTGGTTTATCACCCAACGAAACAGAGCAGGAAGAGGGTCTTTGTCATGACCCATAAGCAACAAGCATAGATTTCAGAGCAACAACATCAGAGCATGGAAGTAAATGCTTACAAATAATTAATTGCTTGTAATATCTACTTCGTTTGGCAACCAACCAAGGCATGTCTAAATTACACTGGCCAGTATCCTATTGTTTAGACATGAAGTAGAAGGGTAATTGTGTAAGCAGATTACCCTCACTACCCCCACTCTGGTAAGCTCCCCATTATATGCCTGCTTTCACACTGGTCATTAAATCAGTTCCAGAACTGTTCATATAATGCAAAGCGTTCTGGAATAGAATGGTGATGCTCTCCCCTCCATTCTAATGGAAAAAAATACTGGCCATTATGTTTGTGAATTCATAAAGTGTCAGTTTATTCATTTGGCATTGTAAACTGTAATTTGAAAAGTTATAGTGGCAGGCTGTGGTGACTTTCCTTTTTGTTGTTGTTAAAAAAGTAAGTGACATAGTGAAAAAACAATGCATCTATCTAGCATAATAATACTGTCAATGTATCTCATTTATCTAGAATAGTGCTGCATCAATAGGGAAATATTTTTTAAAATAAAGTGGTAGAAAAAATTAGGAAAGAATCCTAATGACAATGGACTAATTATCATTTATTTATTTATTTATTTATTTATTTGTTTATTTATTCATTCATTCATTCATTCATTCATTCATTTATTTATTTGGCTCATAGACCATGCCAGACTTAGTGAGAACACTACTCAGCACAATTTACATAATTAGGCAAAATATACATATAATTAAAATATAACAGGAAATTTAAAAAAAACAGGAACTAAAATAGAAAAGGTGGCCTAAGATTTATACCTGTTAATTTAAATAAACCAAATTATCATAACAAATCTTTCCCCCTTTACATTTCTCTGTGGCACTTGAAATTTTTGTTTGACAAAGCCTATACAATCTGTGACAATCCAACCAAATGCTGAACATCTATAGATGACAGCCTACTATGGACCCAATTAATCCCATGTTTTTGCTTCATGCCTAGACTACTAAAACAGTGGGTGGGTGTTTGTTTGAAAGAGCATAAGCTCTGCTTGATCTGTAGAGAGAGTGATTTATGAACGAGCTCACTTAGGAAAGGAGACTTGACAACACACAACTATTACTATTCTAAAAGCAGAGCTGTTCAACACTCCCTTGCTAAGCATCAATAAAAATATCTGGTTAAGAAGGATTAAGGCTATGCAAAAGAAATGTCCACCAATGGTAAGGCAAAATTATTTTACAAAAATGAGTTTAAGAGTACAGAACTCTAGATAAGGCATTACAGTTATACATCAAGAACTGCTGTTTCACAGATGGTGACACCTTTGAGTTTCAAATTCAAATCAAATGTTATTATTTAAATATGACATCCCAAAGTTCACCTTTTTAAACATTTGGAAACTCTGTACCTCTATAGAGTCTACTCTACACTAATACTTTAGATATAAAAATCCTTCAACAAAAATGCTATCTGGACTGATAGCAATTAAAAAACAAATGGCCCATAACAACTTGGCAGAAGACGAGGCATCTGGGAGTTCAATTCCCCACTGTGTCTGCTTAATAGGGGCTGGATTTGAGGATCCATAGGGTCCTTTGCAGTTCTAAGATGAAGACTGCCTATCTCTTTATAATTCATGAGTCTCTTTCAAAATATTTATGTCATGGGGCAGAAAAGATGTTACTGTCTAAACATCTTGTGTAAACTGTAAAATTTCTGAACTGTTAGATTTTTAACTACTGAAGCATTCAGAGATAGCAGATTTCCCCCACTTCCCCCCCCCAAAAAAAAAACTCTTTTGGGAGCAATAATTAAAACAGGAGGACATGAATGAAACCAGCAGTAACTCTGGGGAATATCATACATAATTTGCAATTATCTTATCTGACCACATTTGCTGACCTTTCAAATAAGGGATAATGAGGACAAGTAATTATGTCATAAGGTACATGAACTCACACCAATACTATTTAGCAGAGATCACCTTCACACACCTGAAGGTTTAAAATGTCGAATCTGATTGTTTCATATGAGGCTGCTTTCAATCAAACTATTTAAGGTAACTGGGAGCCATAAAAATGCCACTGTGCTGAAGCAATGCATAGTTTACACTTTATACTGCGGTTCCAGAAACATATTTGCTGTTCTGTTGTTGATGTTTTTTTGCAGAAAGAAGCTGTGACGTTTGACCCTCGTGGCCCCTGTTTGTCTTCCAAACACAGAGCACCCGAAGGCAAACCAAACACCTTTTCACACGCTGCCACCAATTGATCACTAAATCAATGTACTTCACTTAGGAAAGATGAAGGTCCATTCAGTTTTCACTTTTTCTTAAAACAGGTTTATTAATTACAGATGTTTATTTAATAATTCATAAGTATTTACTTCAGGTTCATCAAGCATCAATCTTCTATTTAAATCTCTCAGGTTACTATTCACTCCTCAGACCAATCACACCTCAGATCTCCCAACTATCTCTCTCTCTCTAACTCTGACTGAACTCCCCTCTCCTTCTCCTCTCAGGCTCCGCCTTTTAACCTCTCTGGTGGCCCCACCTCTCAACCACATCCGCATAGAACATGAATAATGCATAACCTATTTAGCATAATAAGGGTGAACGCCACATACCTCCCCTTTAAATATGTTTGTTTGGGAGGGGAAACGCGTTTTTCCTCCTAAACAAACAGGCACAATTGCATGAAACTCTACTTACCATCTGACACAATTCTGTAAGCAACACCACATTTACTATAACAATCACAATACCTTTTTACACTAAACATTCCACTACAATTCAATAATATACTTTACCTTATCATTTACACTTACTACATTTAACAGTTTCAACCTTACAGAAATATACCACAATCAGGAAACTTTTACATAGATAATTAACCAGTAAAACAATAGTCCATTTCAGTTTATTTTAAAAGTCCTTGCATCCTTCACGTTTCTGTCCATCAATATTCAATTTTTCATCACTACCAACAGAACATTTATTATACATTACTAATTTTGTTTATCCCTCCATCAGTCAGTCATTTGGCTTTCGAGGCACGATTTGAGTCTCTTTTGCAAAGTCCAAGTTTGCAAAGTCCAAGTCTTTCACCTTCCCATTGTAGTAAGGTGCGCCGTGGACTGGTCCGGTTGTTACTGCTTCCTTCAGCTGGACACACGACTGCTGGCACTCAGGGGTCCATCTGATAATCTCTGGCTCCTTCTTCCGTGTTCTTTTCAGTTGACTAGCAATCATCGGGCCCTCTGATGTCCACTGGACGTCCTCTGCTGGCCGTTTCTTAGTGAAGTCTGCTTTCTTTCTGGCTCGGGGCTTCACCTTCTCAGCTGGGGAAAGGGTAGGCAGTTCCCTCTCCTCCTCCCGAACATCTTTGGATGCTTCCCTCTTTACGACGTCAGGGCTTACGCCTTTCTCCTCACTCACACATTCACCCACAGGTACTTTCATTGAAAAGTTTTCCCTATGTGGGGGACCACTATCATGGGTCACTTTAATATTCTCATTCAAATTTCTCTTAAGTGCAATCAACGATTGGTTTGTTTTAGATGCACTGAGTGTGTTAGCTGATTCTATTTCTTTATTCAGTGATACGCTAGAGGTCTTAAGGTCTACTTGTTCCGCCCCTGCCAAAAGCAATTTTCTCCCCTCTATAGTTCTCAGTTCTATTACTTGGTCCTCGGGACAGAATACTCTTTCCTGGGCCTCATACAAGCCTTTCTCTTTTTCAGGAGTACTTCCCAAGCTTGGCTCTGCCACTTCTAAGGACTTTTTTCTACATAAAAGCTCCTTATCCAGGCAAGACCTTTCAGGGCATTCAGGAGATAATAAAGTGGGTGTACTGGTGGCTGGTTCAAAGCAACCTCCCAAACTAATTTCCTCCTTCTGCTCCTGAGCCAAACTAGTTTTATTTGGGGTTTTCAAAAGCATGAGATCAGTTTCTAAGAGACTTTCCCTCTCCAGGCTTTCCTCTGCTACTGTATCCATTTCTGCTGCAGTGGGTGATTCCTGGACCCCTTGTGAGTGTGTAAGTACAAAAGCACTCTTAACATGCTCTATCAGATGTAAACCTTCTCTATATGTCAGGTTTTAATCAGACATAGACCTCTCTGGGTGTTCAGGGGTCAGTGGAATGGGATTCTGTCTAACTTTGGTAGTACAATCATTCAAAGTACTATCTTCCATCTGTTCCTCAATACAGGATCATTAGGGGTTTTCAAAATAACCTCATCAGCCATTTTGGTTACCTCATGGTTCTTTTCTAACTTGGGGCATCCCTGGATAGATTCAGAGGTTAGGGAATCCATTTTTCCTTCAGGGATTGTTAACTGCTCCCTCAGGGAACTTGTTACTTCTCAAGTACTCTGCACATGCTTAGTGAGATCTAGCCCAATTAAACAAGGTGCAGGAATTTGATCAGAGATTGCCACATCCCAAATTCCAACCCAATCTCTATAGTTTATTTTCACTTTAGCCATGGGTAAAATCACTGGAGTAGAACTTATTCCCTTGATGGTAACAGTCTGGTTTGGGAGAATTTGTTCTTGAGGAATCACTTCAGGATGACACAGGGTTATGTTAGAACAAGTATCAACCACTCCTACATAAGACTTTTCATTAATAACAGTCCTCTCACCAGGGTTATGAACTAAAATATCTTCTGCCTTTACTAGAAAACAATGAACGACTTGGGCTAGTGGCAGATCAGAATTTTCTGTCGTGCCAGTTGCCATGGAGACAGAACTACCATTGCTTTTCTCAGTGGCTTCAGCTGGTTTTAAACAGTAAACCTTTTTGGTCTGATTATCATCCTTCTCATTCCTAAGTTTAGCTTTCATACAATTAAATTGTAAATGACCGAACTCCCCGCAGTTATAACACTGTCTTCTTCGCTCACTCTGAGGAGATCTGTTCAACTTTAACTTTTCCTCAGGGTTCATTTGGGTCTGAGAACTAGGCTGTGCTAATTTAGGTGAAGCACTACCCTGGCCTTCTTTTCCCGTTGTTTTGCTGAGGTAATTTTTATTAAAGGGTTTCTTATTGTTGTTCCAGTTCTGCTTGTTAAAATTTACCTCAGAGAACCTGTGGTTTCGAATCTCCCCAAGGTAATCCGCTGTTTCACCTGCTTCTAACAGATTTTTGGGATTTTTGTCCTTGACTAAATAACGCAATTCCCCAGGCAAAATAGAATAAAATTGTTCCAACCCAATCACATTTTTCATCTGCTCAAGAGAAGTGACATTCTCACGTTCCATCCACTTCTCCAAACACTGAACCAATTTAGCCCCCAGTTGAGCATAAGATTCTTCAGGCCTTTTTGTAAGGGCACGAAATTTCCTCCTCAGGTGTTCTGCATTTATCCCAAATCTAGAATACACCAATTTTCTATAGGCTTCAAAATCTCTAGCCTGATCTAGGGGAATTTGAAAATAAATATCAAGCAAATCTACACTTATTTGTGATCTCAGCACTATCATCCTTTCATCACCCCTGATATTAAAGTCCCAGCAAGCACGTTCGAAGGAAATGAGGAAAGATTCTGGGCAGTCACCTTTTCTATATTGGGGAAATTTCTTCAGATCGATTTTTGAGAGATTTCCCTCACTAGCGCTGTTATTATTGTTGTTATTTTGAGAAGCCAATTCTAATCTTTTCATTTCCATTTGAAATTCTATTTGTTTTAACTCCATTAGTCTGTTTTCTTGCTCAGCTCTTTCTCTCATCTCTAGTTGTCTTTTTTCCTGCTCAAATGCCATTTGTCTGGCCTCTTGCTCAGCCCTGAGCTGTAGTTCCTTAGCTTTCTCCTCAGCTCTGGCTTTTTCCAATTCTAATTGGTTTTTCATAGCTAACTTCTCAGCTCTGGCTTTTTCTCTAATTTCTAATTCCTTCAATTTAAACTCCTGTTGTAATTTCCATTTTTCAAAATCTGGGGAGCTTAGAACACCTTCTCTCCCTGAGGCATTTTCATCAGTTTCCTCCTGTTCCACTGAAGCTAAAGGGTCTCCATTTCCGTCCACTTCCTGAGGTAAACTTTGTGCCTCTTGAGAATCAGATTCCTCCATTACTGGCTTTTTAGTTCTTTTGGGTGGCATTTTTATCTGAGTTCCTTAGCCTTGAGTGAATTTATACTGATTTTAAAAAGGACCTGTCTTTCTTCTAATTCCAGTCACTGAAATAATTTCTATTTCAAGCCTCTGCTTTTTCTTCTATTCCCTCAGATCTGTTCTGACCCCTGGCTTCTGCTTTTATCCACCAGCGCTCCCTTCTCTCAGAGCCTTGGATCTCAAGCTAGCCACTAGGTCTCTCAAATCCTGAGATAAAAACAGGAATTTTTTTCTTCAGAGTCGTTCCCTATCTTAGTCCCCCAGATCTGGGTTTAGAAGCCCCGCTACTAAGCTTTTCCCAAAAGCTCTAGCAGGTAACCTACTTCTTCACCACAGACCTCTGACTAAAAGGTACCCTTGACTTAAAAAAAATTCACTTTAGACTCAGGCTTTACTGGATTGCTTCATATCCCACCGCTGGACACCAATTGTGACGTTTGACCCTCGTGGCCCCTGTTTGTCTTCCAAACACAGAGCACCCGAAGGCAAACCAAACACTTTTTCACACGCTGCCACCAGTTGATCACTAAATCAACGTACTTCACTTAGGAAAGATGAAGGTCCATTCAGTTTTCACTTTTTCTTAAAATAGGTTTATTAATTACAGATGTTTCTTTAATAATTCATAAGTATTTACTTCAGGTTCATCAAGCATCAATCTTCTATTTAAATCTCTCAGGTTACTATTCACTCCTCAGACCAATCACACCTCAGATCTCCCAACTATCTCTCTCTCTCTCTCTCTCTCTCTCTCTAACTCTGACTGAACTCCCCTCTCCTTCTCCTCTCAGGCTCCACCTTTTAACCTCTCTGGTGGCCCCACCTCTCAACCACATCAGCATCGAACATGAATAATGCATAACCTATTTAGCATAATAAGGGTGAACGCCACAGAAGCCTGTGTAAAAAGTTGCATCTAGCAAATGAGGAACCATGGAACTCCCTAGCAATAAGATTTTCATGGAGTCATTCCATTAACAAGTGCCAGACAGAGGAATGTGTAAGGCACATATCAGGACTACAGATCTCTCTGGGGATGAACTGCCTTCCTCCCCCTTGATCAGCAAGGGACTAATGACAAGTAGTTCCCCAATTGACTCAGGAATGTGCAAAGAGGAATAGAAACCCTGACCAGAGCTTCTAGTCCGGAGGGTCAAGAGAAAAGTGTGGGAACCAAAAGTCCTGGAAAGGAAGAGAGGGCATGAAAGAAGTTAGAAGGGAGGCAATAATAAACCTTGGGTGTTGGGACCCATGGAAGGAAGTCAATGCAGGACAGAAAACCAGAGAGAGTAATCACAAGTTCAGGTATCATGCCCAAAGAAGTGACGGAGGAGAACTCTTGGGGACAGCACCTATGCACTTGTCCCTCACCTGCATCCCTGGGCAGACATGTGAAACCATGGGGCAACACATCAATGTTATTGGACCCGCGAATTGAGTTAGCAATGCCTTCTGTAAATATGTTTGAGAAGTTGAACCCGTTTGAAGATCCTTGGGAGGGGGTGGTGGAGCAACCCCTCTCCATGTTAAATAAAACTGTTGTCTGTAAGAAAGAATATGTCTCTTTTATGGGAACACTGGAAGGAGGGGTCAAGTGTTTTGGCCCAGAATCCACTCACAGTATGCCACATTATTTTTCTGAAGTTTTGTATTATGAACCAAACGGGCATGTGAAGCTATCAATATATCTTCAACATACAAATGGGGGCATCCAATAAATTTATTATTAACCATAATGGAAAAAGAACTGCTCTCAATTCACCTTCTGAGGAACAAGATCTCCTTGCGTATACTCCTTCCTGGAGAAATTTCCACCTTGTTAGAAAAGGAATCTTTTGGATCATTGCTACTACCTCCTGTGGAGTACCAAGGAAAAAAGAAAGCCAGACGCGACCATGTCTACCCCACACAGCAATAAGATGAGTTGTTAGTTCTGTGAGAAGTTCATGAAAGATCAGATTTAAGCACTTCTGACTCCATTCTCCTTTGAGTGTCTTCCAAATAATGGGCTAACAAGGTTAATTGGTGTTGCTGGAGGTGTATAAAAAGAATGTTACCCATCGGCATTCTCCCAAGTTTTACCCTCTTGGTTGCTGCTGTCCTTTGGGTGACAGCCTGGAACTCCCTACATAAAGGGCTGTTACAGATGAATTTTAGATGGACTTTTTTGGCCATGGTTAGTGTATCACAGGTTGTTTTTTCAACAGTACATGTTATATTCTATGCTGTTTGTCTTCATCACTATTTGGTCTTCTGATTGGCTTTCTATGGCATCCAAATTATAGCTGTACTCAGGTCAATGCAAGGAATCTTCTTATTTTAAATTAGGAAGCCAGGTCTGGAAGTAACATCTTTCAACATCAATGGAATGGGTTCTCCAGTAAAACAAAGGTGAATCCAGAGCATTATTAAAAAATGAAGACCCTTATATATTATTGAAGCAAGAAATTCAACACAAATCACCGCCAATAGCACAAACCAGAGTAAGCTCCTGTCATTCAGCTGTAGGTTCTTCTAAATCATGTGGAGTACTGATCACCATCTCCCTGTGAACAAATTTCTATTGTGAAGAAGAATTAAATAACCTGAACAGAAGGTTCCTCTTTGTAAAGGGATCTATTGGAAATGTTAAATTAAGAGGAGGAATCCATATATAGTCCAAACACATAGCAGATTTATTTTCTTTGAAATACATTGTCAAAGTTATTTGTCTTCAAGGAGAGGGAGATTCTGCTTTGGGGTGATCTTAATATAACTTTAAGTGTCTTGGACAGTACTAATAAAGCTCCACATGAGGTTTCACTGCAACAACTTTTCAGCGAATTCAGTTTGATAGATACTTGGAGAGAGTTACATCAGGGTGAGGAAGACTACTCTTACTTTCTCAATCATCATGAATCCTACTCAAAAATAGATTATACGCTTGTTTCCAATGCATGGAAAGCATATCTCAAGTCAGCACAAATGGGATCTCTAACAACTTCCAATCACATGCCACTCCGAGTAATGTTTCATTTTTGGGGGCTATGACCTGAGTCCTTCTTGTGGTCTTTGAGCCCAGTCTTAATATGTAGAAAAGAAATTACAGAAAAATTAAAAGACACAATTGTGATCTACATCAAATTGTGAAGAGCATATCACTATGCTATGGGATGCTTTGAAGGCTCTAATATGGGGAGTATGTATTGCTGAATCTTGCCAGTTAAAAAAGGTAACATAAGCTACTAGAAATTGGCTTCTTTTCAAGATAAAAATCTCTAGAAACTCTAGAGGAGGGAAAATCTGAACAGTTGCAAGAATTCACTTACCGTATTTTTCGCTCCATAAGACGCACTTCCCCCCCCAAAAAAAAAAGTGGGGGAAAAAGTGTGTGCGTCTTATGGAGCGAATACTGTAAAAAAAAAAAACACCTCTCTCTCCCGAGTCACCCTTGTTAAGCCAACGTAGAAAATCCCTTCCGCCACTTTACCTGCCCGGCGGCCACGTGATCTTCCTCGCCCTTATGGAGCGCCAGGGAGCGCGTGTCCATGCGCGCATGAGTCAGCCGGCTAGCCGGCCGCCTTCTCTTCCCTTTGCGACTGCTGGGCCGCCGCCTGACTTCCTCCCGCCCCTCGACGCACACGCCCCTTCACCCCGATGGCGCCTCGAATGCAAGCTTCCTTTCCGCGCGGGTGACGAGGCAGATATTTGCTGTGTCAATCCTATCCCCCCCTCCCCCCACCTGGTGGGAGGGCTGCCGGGCACGCACCGCCTGAGAGAGTCACGTGGCGCAACCCCCCACTCACTCACTCAACTCCACGAAGAGCAGCATCTTCTTTCTCCAGCCTCCTCCTCCTCCCCCCCCACCAGTCTTTTTTTTACCCACCCACCCCCCCCCGACCCCCAACCCAAGCCCGACAGCAGGCCCCAGGAATCTTCTTTGGTTCAGAATATTTTTTTCCCTATTTTCCTCCTCTAAAAATTAGGTGCATCTTATGGTCAGGTGCGTCTTATGGAGCGAAAAATACGGTATATAAGTTTTGAGCTTCAAACATTGGATATAAATAGAATATCAAAACAATTGCAATATGTCAACCAAAATATTATGAATTTGGCAACAAAAATTCCAACAAAATTGTTTTTCCTACTTGTATGAAACAAAAACATGTTCAACATAAAACAATAGCTATGAAAAACAGAAAAGGAAATAAATGTATGAGGCTGCTAAAGTTATTAATCTTTTAAAATAATTTTTTAATTCATTGTAAGTCTACATCAAACCATAATGAAACTAAAATTAATGATTCGATAGCTAAAGCAGATTTTTAAAAAATCACTGAAGAACACAGACTCTTCCTGTGTAAACCAATTATATCTGAGGAGTTACATAAATCAATTCAAAATTTAAAACCAAACAAGGCACATGATTTGGATGACTTTGGTAGATATTTGTACAAAATGTTTGAAGATCAGCTACAATCTTTGCTCCTTAACTTGTATAACTCTGTTAGGAATGGTTATCCTCATGGAATCTAGCCAGAATAATATTAATCAATGAACAAAAGATCCCATAGAAGTTGATTCTTATCACCCAATTACACTACTCAATCAAGATGCCAAATTATTCACAGGCGTATTAGCCAATGGGTACTCACTGTGGTGTAGTGGATAAAGGAATGGACTAGTGTGAGGGTTCAAATCTAGCCTCCTTTTCTTTCTCAAACAAAACAGGAGTCATTTTTAAATTCAAATCCAAACGGGCATTTATTGTTTCATTCAAACGCAAAACTTCATTTAACTGTTCATCGTGTAACTTCTCTCGCGGCACCAATGGGTGCCGCAAGGGCAACCAGACATCAGGTTCAAAAGGGTTCCAAGATTTCGTCTCCCATGGACCAGGTAAGAAGGGGTCATCACTTTTCATGGGGTTTTCTTCTTCAGTGTCCCCTAGTAGCGGTAGGGTCTCGTCATCTCCGTTCTCTCCCCATAGCGGCTCCCCCTCTCTCTCAAAGGAACCCCACGGTCCTGGAGGTATGCCATCCTCCGCGCTTCCTCCGTACGCCATGCCCGTCGTTCCTCTGCTTCCCGGGCTACGGCTTCCTTCTCTTCCCTAAGTCTCCTTCTCCACTCTCGCGCCTCGGACTCACCCCAGTAGGATGGTTGTGGTGGTAGTCCCTTTCTCCGGCGGTAATCAGCCTCCTCTCTGGGCACCTTCACCTTCTCCCATTTCCCGGTCCATGGGTCCTCCACCCAAATCAGTTCCCAACCCCCCAGTATGCAGTGTCTCTCCCTTTTTATCTCTCCCATTCCCGTCTCTACTACGGACCTCCCCCTTTTCTCCCTTCCCGCCAATTCCTCTTCCGTCTGGGTAGCCACCGTAAAACCCCGTAGGTTCTCCTCCAGTTCCCGGGTGTCTATTCCCCGATGTATACTTTCTCGAGGGGATGACGGAGGGGTGGTCTGCACCTCTTTAGACACCCTACAGACGGACGGCACTCCTATGAGAGCCTCTATGCTCTCATCACGCCTTTCACAACTAGGACCAAGGAGATCTAGGTTCAATTCCCCAGCTCTGCCATGCAAACTCACTGGACGTGTGGAATTGGTAAAATAAATACCTCACTTACCTTGAAAACCCTATTAGGATTGCTGTAAGTCAGTTTTCACTTGATGGTACATAACATCATCAAATATTAGTCAACAGATTGGGAGAACTTGCCACAGTATTTATTGAAAAAATAAGTTCCGCTTCATAAAAAGGAGGCAAATTTCTGATCCAATCAGAAGACTGTTCAAAGCAGTATAACAGTTCAAAAAAATCAACACCATACATATACCACTGCATCGTCTGATGCCTCTAAAGCTTTTGTTAGCTTAGAGTGGTGTTTAATTTGGAAAGGATGTGAAGCCATGGAAAAAAGGGATTCTTTCCTCAGAATTTTGCATACATTGTATGATAAGCTTCTAGCAATGTTGAGAACTAACAACATGGGTCCTATAAATATCACTAGAGGTATTAAACTAATTTGCCCACTTTCTCCTATACTTTCTGCATTTGCTGTTGAACCATTAACCAATATCATCAGAACAGATCTAAATATTCAGGGAGTCTACTAAAGGACAAAAATGTGTGATGAATCTATCTGCAGATGACATTACAGAATCTAAATCAGACACTACTCTCCTGCACATTTTAAAAGTCCTTGTAGAGTTCCCTCTCATTTGACTATAGTTAATACCTTAAACTATAAACCACTGTTACATCTAGTCAAACAAAAACTCATACAATGGTAATAACTGAATATATCATTACTGGGTCATACAGCAACAAGATGTCAATTCTGCCTAGGTTAAGCTACCTCTTTCAAGCTCTGCCTACAGGGATATAAGATGTGGCTTTAATTACTGGCAAACTATATGTATGAATTTTATCCATGAGTCTAAGAAATCAAGAGACTCGCATGCAGTTAATTTTCATAAACAAAAAAGTGGAGGATTGGAGGGGTCCCAGATTTTAAAGTCTATTATGTAGCATACCAGATTTTTTTTTTTAAAAAAAAAAACATTTTGTATACTTGTTGGCTCCCTTTCTCCCACATGGCTACCATGGGAAATGAGAACTCAAGATCTGGAAAGAATTGGAATGGCTTTTATTTCTTCCTATAAAATTTTATTCCATGCCATTAATAACCAATCCTAATAAGCAATCAGGAATGTGCTAAAATTTTGGAAAGACTAGCAAAATGAACTGTTTTCTCCTCCATCCTCATTGACCCCATTCCTTAGATATCCCTTATTTTATGATGTTGAAAATGGGTTCAATTTAAATTGTGGAAATACTATAATTTGTATCAATTATGAGAATTGTATAATAGCTCTGGTCTCAAATTAGAGGATCAAGCAAGTTCATTTGAAACACTGCTACTACTAGCCTCAGAAAACAACCATCAGGGCCTGGCTTCAAAATTAATGAAATACTAATTGAATCCTACCATAGCCATAAATTAGGTCTCAAAATGATTTGGGAAGCAATCTGTGGATGACATACCTGATGAAAAAATGGCAATAACAAAAAGCTAATTCATAAACAATTTATTATATTTTTTTCTGTACGTCTGCGTGTTTGGAAATTGCCACAAATTGGAAGAGAGCTTGTGATTTAATTTTACATGCATGGAGAAACAAAATATGGCACACTGCCCTAATGGAAAAATTAACTCATCAGTTCAGATTATTTAAACAACTACACTTCCAAGATGATTTTTTTCAACATGTCTATTTATTATATTAAGAATTCTATTTATTATATTAATAAAAATTTCAAGACTTATTTTTCACCAGCTTCTTATGTCAATCTTTGGTGCAATATTTTAATCTGATGCAGTTTACAGTGGTGTGAAGGTACTGTATCAGATTATACGACCCTGGTGAAAGACTTGTACTGTTTTTGTTGTTGTTGTTTACATGTTCTTTCAATAAAGTTTTTTTTAAAGTTGAGATTCTAATATTGCAAGCCAACTATAAGAAAATTAATTCCGTTCCACTCAGTGAGATGAATGCCAATTAATGTAGTTCAGATTTAGATGCCAGAGCATTTTAACAGGGACAAACATTAACCAATATTCTTACCTGTGATCATTGCCTGGTTTAAGAATGTAGTTTTTACCTGCGCATCACTAAGGTGACCAAGATTGCTGCCATCGGACAAACATCACAAGATAACACTGTATGAAATGCTTTATGATATACAGTAATCTGAATGATGAATACCTATTACCTAGCAGAAAAAATGATACTGAGGATTATTTACAACAGTACATAATCAGCATGGAGCACAATTCTAAAAGACTGCAAACCTCTATCATGTGGTCGCGTTATAGGTAGACATACTTGCAAAGTCAGCCCTACTTTGTTCAGTGGAGTTTATTCTTGAGTGTCCACAAGTTTGCAGTTTTATAAGTTGCCCACATGTGTCTATGCAGAACTGCGCTTGACTGAGTTCAGTGGGGCTTACTCCCAAATTATTGATTGTTTGAATTTTGAATCAACAGTTATGGCTTACTCAGTAATTTCAGTTCAATACTAAAAAAACCAACACACCTAAACAAAACCCAACTATTCCCACTCGTAAATAGTTCATTTGCTTCCAAGTTAAGAGTTGTGTTTTACACACAGTTGCCAGTAAGTTAAGAGAAGAGATCATAAAAGTGCAAAACCCAACATTTGTTTTATCAAGACATAAAAAAAACTTTTAAATTTCTACTAAACTCATCTTAACAAGCTGATGAACATCAACTACAAAGGTTACAATGTTTAATGGAACCCGCCCGGAGTAGACTCTGTCTAAAAGGGCGGGATAGAAATTTAATAAATAAATAAATAAACTAATTAAGAGACCTCACATATGTGATCCAATGAGAGACATCCATTGGTCAATCAATAATAGATGCAATGTGTTTGAGGTGGAATGAAATAGTATGATTTGGGTCCATAGCAGAATGAATGAAGATAGATAGATAGACAGACAGACAGACAGACAGACAGATAGAGCTATAAATATATAACTCTCTCTATATATATACACACACATACATACATACACAGTATACATACATGATACCCAGTGTGGTGTAGTGGATAGAGTGGTGGACTGGGACTCGAAAGGCCTGGGTTTGAATCTCCTCTTGGCCATGGACATTCACTGTATGATGGAACTGTTAAAACCACTCTAAATATCTAACTTACCTTGAAAACCCTACTAGGGTTGCTATAAGTCAGTTCTGACTTGACAGCACATAATATAACATATATACACACACATATACATAAAACACACAGATGCACATAGACAACCAGAAGCATAGCTATGCTTTCATTGTAAATTAGTAAAACGTCAGTAAAACCAGAAGATTATGCCCATTGACCTTATTATAAAGACATTATTTGCACTGTAGTAAACGTTGGTGTAAAAAAAGTCTTAGGGCTTGTCTACAAATGGCGTTAGGAACAGACTGGAGCAGATTAAATAGGGTTGCTAGGAGGTCTTATATGCCACTTGGAGTGATCCTCATGTCCAAATGGCATATGGACCTCAAGTGACCATATTTGGTCCCCAGTAGCCTGCTGTCAATTTACCAATATTGTGAAGTGGCTTAAGAAGAGAGTCATTTCATGATACTGGCAAATGAATCTCTTCATGAGCTCCATGGAGGGGCTGAGGGTGTGTGTGTGGGGGGGAATTTTTAAAATGTGCATAAGGGCAGTGAATATGTGCTGCATCATTTTGACAGCAGGCAAATTAACAGCAGGCTGTGCTGCACTGCTCTAATACGCATTTGCTTTCCATTAGTCTCTTAGGTCTTTAAAGTGATGTAGTGCACATTCACTGTCCTAAGAGACACTTAATTTTTCCCCATTTCTTTGGCCACAGAGCCAAGGAAGTGATTAATTTGCCAATATCGTGAAGTGTCTCTCTTTTTAAGGCAGTTCACACTATTGGCAAATTAGATGAAGGTTTGCTTTTGGTCCACTTCCAGCTATCACATGCACTGGAAATGGACCAAACTAAAGTGATCCTACCCAGACCAAAAAAGCAGAAGCCCCTGATAGGTGCTCAGAAACGTGCAGGTAGGAACATTATGGGGATGATTTAGTTTGCAATTATGCCATGCGATTGCTGAGAAAAGGAACGAACCAACCCATTCCCGCAGTGGTCCAAACAGCAGGCTAAATGCCCATCTGATCACACCTTCATTCTGAGAAGGTGATAGTCTGTAACCTTTTCCAGATATTGTTAGTACATTTGGTCACTATTCTCTTCTATTCTACTCAGAGTGGAAGTCAACTGTGCATTTGCTCCTCCTGCTCCAGCAGGCTCCTTTTTATATACTTAACCCCTCAGTGGTTGCAAGATTGGTCACATGACAGGAGAAATGCCAAAATTGGAGGGATGCTTATACACTTGCCTTCTGGTAGGATACTGGCTTTTACTGAAACGACAAAAGCATTGCAGGATTTAACCATCATTGCTTGGAGAAGGCAACAGTTGTGACTTAGTAGACCTTTTGGATGTTGTAGATTTTTAAAGACATATTTAAATATATTATTTACTTACCATTTGCTTCCGGTTCTCTACCAGATGGATACCGATAATCCCTAGGAAGGATCCAAAGCCAAGCTATGGCAAAAAAACAAACCAACAAGATGTCAGGTTAGCTGTGCATATAGAATGAAATAAATTTTAAATATGTAGGAAAATAAAATGTATAAGGAGCCAAAGCATGTACTGTATATGTGCTTTGTACTTATAATTTTGGATTCCTGAATTGCAAAGAATTTCAGATGGCAGACTGGAAACAACAACTATCACAAAAAAGAAAGAAAGCAACTACCAGCCAGAGCAGGCCGTCCTGAACTAGATGGTCCAATGGTTTGCTTATGTATAAGGGACATCCACATAGCTTCACCTACTGAGACTGGTCATTTGAATTTCATGGGGCTGGCATATCTGCTCTGGAACTTAGTCTGAACTTTACAGAAACTGGCCAAGATGCTGAACCATGTCTCCAAAATAGGCTCGGCACTTTGGATACCTCCTGTAAAGTTCAGGCTAAAACCCAGAGTCATCTCCATGAAATCAGAGTCAGTAGATGCCATATCCATAATCTTACTAATGTGCATTCTCCATAAACTTTCTCTGTAAAATATTATTAATGTCAGAAGCAGAACCACCTGGCAAGTACCCAGACTGGGGTGATTGCCTCTGGTGGTAGGGGACTTAGGTCAATGGCAGAACGACCACCCTCCACTCACTGCTGCCTGGTCCCCTGATGCCCAGGCCCTCCCAACTACTGGAGCACTGGAACACTTACAGGGGAGGGAGAGTGATGGAAAAAAGGATGATACTGGTGCTAGTAGAGGTGCCACCAAATAGTGGCTTGTCTGGAAACGCCACTAGCTGCCTGTTCACCTTTGGAGCACAGCTAGGTGTTTGCCCAATACACGTGTGGACAAAGTGTGAGCCATGGGCTGCATGACACTCCCCAGGGCTCCCAGTTTAAAAAAAAATGAAAAAAGGTTCGGTTTTCCCCACACACACACCTAAAAACCATCATTTTCTGCTCCAGGAGGTCTCCAGGAACATTTTTTTTAACCTCAGGGACCAAAACTATTTATCTCTCTTTGCAGGCTTCATAGGGGAATGGGCAGACAAATTTGGTCCCCAAGTTCCCTCAGCTTTGGGGGAGGAGCTGGTTTTCAACCCAGGGTACAACAATAGTGCAACAACAGTGATTCAAAACCCACCACCATTGCCATGGCTTTCATCATCATCCTCTTCTCCCTTGCCCTCCCTCTCTCCGTAAGTGTTCCTATGCATCATCAGTTGGGGTCATGGGCAGCAGGGGACAGCAAGACAAAAGGCTGGCAGGAGGAGAGGCATGGGCCTCAAGCGGCAGGGAAGCATATGCCAAGACACATCTGAACATGGATCTGAGGCAGAGTAACGATATTCTTAACCATGCTTTCACTAAGGTCTCTATCTTGTCCTAACCTATATTTGAGTATATTCAATACCCACAATGTACTCCCAATCAACCTCGCTTCCAGGCAGTCACACAGACTGCTCAATGAGCTGGAGGTGCTACTAAAGTCATTTTTGTCAGATAATCCTGGCTCAGAAACCAGCATATCACAGAGTGTCACACTGATACTGGCATCCCAGGGATAAATCGTGACACAAATAATTAATAGGTAGAACTTGGAACATTCAATGGCTGTTTCCATTTACTCAAAATGACTGTGTCTGGTTGGTTATAAAACAATAATGATAAACCTAAACAATTCTTGCTTCACTTCACTTACAATTATTCCTGGGTAATAGCCTCCCACAGTAACATTTTCTGTTCTTGTTGTAGCTGCAAGGCCTATGGTCAGTATGAAAACAGACACTATCATCAGAGAGACCGTGAACCAAAGAGAAGTCTTCTTTCTTTTCATGAAATGTCCTGTGGGGAGAAAAACATATATTAGACCCCCACATATACGAATCCTGGGACAGTGGATTGTTTGCTAATTTGTATCCTATACTTCCCCTTCACGGATTGCTGCCTTGTCGTGGCGAAGGGGCTTGAGTAATTCAGAGAAGCTATGGGCTATGCCGTGCAGGGACACCCAAGACGGACAGGTCATAGTGGAGAGTTCTGACTAAACGCGATCCACCTGGAGCAGGAACTGGCAAGCCACTCCAATATCTTTGCCAAGAAAACCCCATGAACAGAAACAAAAAGCTAAAAGATATGACGCTGGAAGATGAGCCCCTCAGGTCGGAAGGCGTCCAACATGCTACTGAGGAAGAGCAGAGGACAAGTACAAGTAGCTCCAGAGCTAATGAAGTGGTTGGGCCAAAGCTGAAAGGACGCTCAGCTGCGGACGTGCGTGGAAGTGAAAGGAAAGTCCGATGCTGCAAAGAAAAATACTGCATAGGAACCTGGAATGTAAGATCTATGAACCTTGGTAAGCTGGATGTGGTCAAACAGGAGATGGCAAGAATAAACATTGACATTCTGGGCGTCAGTGAACTAAAATGGACGGGATTGGGCGAATTCAATTCAGACGATTATCATATCTACTATTGTGGGCAAGAATCCCATAGAAGAAATGGAGTAGCCCTCATAGTCAACACTGGGATATAATCTCAAAAATGATAGAATGATTTCAATACGAATCCAAGGCAGACCTTTCAACATCACAGTAATCCAAGTTTATGCACCAACCACCAATGCTGAAGACGCTGAAATTGACCAATTCTGTGAAGACTTACAACACCTTTTAGAACTGACACCAAAGAAAGATGTTCTTCTCATTATAGGGGATTGGAATGCTAAAGTAGGGAGTCAAGAGATAAAAGGAACAACAGGTAAGTTTGGCCTTGGAGTTCAAAACGAAGTAGGGCAAAGGCTAATAGAGTTTTGTCAAGAGAACAAGCTGGTCATCACAAACACTCTTTTCCAACAACACAAGAGGCGACTCTACACATGGACATCACCAGATGGGCAATACATAAATCAGATTGATTATATTCTCTGCAGCCAAAGATGGAGAAGCTCTATACAGTCAGCAAAAACAAGACCTGGAGCTAATTGTGGCTCCGATCATCAGCTTCTTATAGCAAAACTCAAGCTTAAACTGAAGAAAGTAGGAAAAACCACTGGGCTAGTCAGGTATAATCTAAACCAAATCCCTTATGAATACACAGTGGAAGTGAAGAACAGATTTAAGGAACTAGATTTGGTGGACAGAGTGCCTGAAGAACTATGGATGGAGGCTCGTAACATTGTACAGGAGGCAGCAACAAAAACCATCCCAAAGAAAAGGAAATGCAAGAAAGCAAAGTGGCTGTCCAACGAGGCCTTACAAATAGCAGAGAAGAGAAGGGAAACAAAATGCAAGGGAGATAGGGAAAGTTACAGAAAATTGAATGCAGACTTCCAAAGAATAGCAAGGAGAGACAAGAGGGCCTTCTTAAATGAACAGTGCAAAGAAACAGAGGAAAATAATAGAAAGGGAAAAACCAGAGATCATATTAAAGGAACATTTTGTGCAAAGAAGGACATGATAAAGGACAAAAATGGTAGGGACCTCACAGAAGCAGAAGACATGAAGAAGAGGTGGCAAGAATACACAGAGGAATTATACCAGAAAGATTTGGATATCCCAGACAACCCAGATAGTGTGGTTGCTGACCTTGAGCCAGACATCCTGGAGAGTGAAGTCAAGTGGGCCTTAGAAAGCATGGCTAACAACAAGGCCAGTGGAGGTGATGGCATTCCAGTTGAACTATTTAAAATCTTAAAAGATGACGCTGTTAAGGTGCTACACTCAATATGCCAGCAAGTTTAGAAAACTCAGCAGTGGCCAGAGGACTGGAAAAGATCAGTCTACATCCCAATCCCAAAGAAGGGCAGTGCCAGAGAATGCTCCAACTACCGTACAATTGCACTCATTTCACACGCTAGCAAGGTTATGCTCAAAATCCTACAAGGTAGGCTTCAGCAGTATGTGGACTGAGAACTCCCAGAAGTACAAGCTGGATTTCGAAGGGGCAGAGGAACTAGAGACCAAATTGCTAACATTCGCTGGATTCTGGAGAAAGCAGAGAGTTCCAGAAATAACATCTACTTCTGCTTCATTGACTATGCAAAAGCCTTTGACTGTGTGGACCACAGCAAACTATGGCAAGTTCTTAAAGAAATGGGAGTGCCTGACCACCTTATCTATCTCCTGAGAAATCTACACATGGGACAGGAAGCAACAGTTAGAACTGGATATGGAACAACTGATTGGTTCAAAATTGGGAAAGGAGTATGACAAAGCTGTATATTGTCTCCCTGCTTATTTAACTTATATGCAGAATACATCATGCGAAAGGCTGAACTGGAGGAATCCCAAACCGGAATTAAGATTGCCGGAAGAAATATCAACAACCTCAGATAGGCAGATGATACCACTCTGATGGCAGAAAGTGAGGAGGAATTAAAGAACCTCTTAATGAGGGTGAAAGAGGAGAGCGCAAAAAATGGTCTGAAGCTCAACATCAAAAAAACGAAGATCATGGCCACTGGTCCCATCACCTCCTGGCAAATAGAAGGGGAAGATATGGAGGCAGTGACAGATTTTACTTTCTTGGGCTCTGCAGATGATCATTGCAGATGGTGACAGCAGCCACGAAATTAAAAGACGCCTGCTTCTTGGAAGGAAAGTGATGACAAACCTAGACAGCATCTTTAAAAGCAGAGACATCACCTTGCCAACAAAGGTC
This sequence comes from Intellagama lesueurii, assembly GCA_037013535.1. Lineage (NCBI taxonomy): Eukaryota > Metazoa > Chordata > Lepidosauria > Squamata > Agamidae > Intellagama > Intellagama lesueurii. Next base: position 100,205,401 of record JBAJHW010000003.1, read on the forward strand.
CGCATCATCAAAGCTATGGTTTTTCCTGTAGCGATGTATGGAAGTGAGAGCTGGACCATAAAGAAGGCTGACCGCCGAAGAATTGATGCTTTTGAATTGTGGTGCTGGAGGAGGCTCATGAGAGTCCCCTGGACTGCAAAGAGAACAAACCTATCCATTCTGAAGGAAATCAACCCTGAGTGCTCACTGGAAGGACAGATCCTGAAGCTGAGGCTCCAATACTTTGGCCATCTCATGAGAAGAGAAGACTCCCTGGAAAAGACCCTGATGTTGGGAAAGTGTGAAGGCAAGAGGAGAAGGGGACGACAGAGGACGAGATGGCTGGACAGTGTCATCGAAGCTACCAACATGAATTTGACCAAACTCCGGAAGGCAGTGGAAGACAGAAGGGCCTGGTGTGCTTTGGTTCATGGGGTCACGAAGAGTCGGACACGACTTAACGACTAAACAACAACAATCCTATGCTTCCTCTAAGGTGCAAATAGTGGTGTAGCAACATTATGCCAAGCCCAGAAACAGTGGTTAGAGATAGGCTGTGGCTGGATGAGGGAGACTATTAACTAATGTGAGCATCTTTCCCCTCCTGGGTTTTCCAGATTAGTTCTATTTCCTTTGGTAGTATTCTGAGCTCAGGCATGTGATTCCTTCAAAGTTTGATTTCACAGACACAGAAATTCTGCCTCAGTTACTTCTCTATAACACTAGTGTCTGTTCAACTCCAGTTATGGGCAATCTTTAACATCTGTTTCTGGCCAAATCTGTTAGGAAAATACAGTGGTGCCTCGACTTATGAACGTCCCGACTTACGACCATTTCGAGTTAGGACCAGCTCTGGCCGCAAAATTTTGCTTCGACTTGCGGACGGAGCTTCAAGTTACGATCAAAAAAAGGCAGGGAAAAAAGGCAGGAAATTCAAATTGCTAACCATTGGTAGGCGAAGAGGCTGCCTCTTTGTAGCTCTTTCGCCCCAACGGTTAGAGTGAGTGCGATCGGAGGAAGCTTCGGACTGCCTGGTAAGGTAAGGTGCTGCTTTCTGCTTTTTAAAAACTGTTCTGGGTGAGTTTTGCAGCGTGGTTTTGGGCTGGGGGGCTTATTTTTCTGTGCTGTGATGGGTCTTGGGGGGTTGGTTTGTTTGTTGGTATTTTTTCCCCATTTCCGATGGGTCTTGGGGTTTTGTTTTGTTTTTTTTTGGTATTTTCCCCCCATTTCCGATGGGTCTTGGGGGGGGGGGGTTGTTTGTTTTTTGGTATTTTTTCCCCATTTCCGATGGGTCTTGGGGGGTTTGTTTGTTTTTTGGTATTTTTTCCCCATTTCCGATGGGTCTTGGGGGTTTGTTTGCTTTTTGGGTTTCCCCCCCCCCCATTTCCGATGTGTCTTGCATGCTTCACTTGCTTTTTCCCCATTTCCGATGTGTCTTGCATGCTTCGCTTGCTTTCTGCTTTGCTTTTTCCCCATTTCCAATGTGTCTTGCACGCTTTTCTTGCTTTTCTCCCCCCCCCCCCCCCTTGGCTGGAACGGATTAATCGCGTTTCCGATCGGTCTTGCAGTGTTTTTTTGTGGGTTTTTTGGTGGTTTTTTTTTTCCTTCGGCCAGAACAGATTAATCGCATTTCAATGCATTTCAATGGGAAATGGTGCTTTGACTTACGACCATTTCGAGTTACGACCATCTTCCGGAACGGATTAAGTTCGTAAGTCGAGGCACCACTGTAACGATTTGAATAAATCCACCCAACAGTCTTAATGAATGTGGCTCCAAAGTCACATTCTCCATTTCCTTGGTGGTAGTAGGGAGCCCCATGAGAGAGATGAGCAGGGCCAAAGCCCAAAGAGGATGATGCTACTCTCTTTTTTTCTTTCTGTCTTCCCTTTCTCTCCCCTTCCCCCTGTCTGATACTCACTTTTCTCTTTCTTTCCCTCCCTCTCTCCCCTTATATAACTTGTCTCTTTTTGATACTTCTTCTTGATCTCTCTCCCTCCACACAAGACAAGCTACTGAGGAAGAGGCAGGATAGTCTTACCAAAAGTTTGAAACAATCATTTACAATATGCAATTGAAATTAATGCTGAGGGCTTCAGGTTGCCCACTCTTGTTTTAGAGGCAAAGCAACACATGAAGAAGGCAGAACGTCTGTGATCACATATTTTAAAAATTGCTACAAAAAGATCCAAAAGGATCTGGATCAGCGTCATTGTGTGGGTGGGGGAGCCATTCTTACATTGTACAGTTTTCCAGTATGGCTCATCTCCACGCACACCCCTCCAAAGTTGCTGTTACCCTCAGAGCTGGAACTATATACAAGGATATTTCACATTTCATCTCATGGGGTGGTAGTAACTACACCATATTGGCTCTTAAAGTGGGAATACCAAAGATCTAAGGGTTCTTGGGTAAAGATTTTCAGGTAGCTAATCTTCAGAGTTCCATTCATCTTCTCTCTCTTCTTTTCACACATTTTGTTTAAAAGATGCACTCCAGTGCAAACGTATCTGAGCAAAGCCCAATTGATTCAACGGGACTCACTTCTGAATAAGCATACATAACAATATGCTGCAGGTAACTCTTTCCAAAGATTTAATATTTATAATATGAATAAAGCAAGCTAATTAAGTGTTAGGCTTTGATGCATATAATTAAATCAAACTAGCGTTCTTTTTTAAAAATATGAAAAAGCACCTGGGAGAACAACTAAAAGAGAAGCAATTCTGAGGAAGATACCAGTTGTTTCTACACCCTCTATCTACTTCCCAAAAACTTCTAACTTCACCAAGCATAGAGTTGCAAATGCGTATTTAAAATAAGCATATGAACATGTATTCAGAGGAGGAGGGATAGTGCAGTTTATTTAAAGCTGACTTAGAGAGTATAGGAAGGGTTAAGCATCGTCTCATCCCACTCACATCTTTATTCTAAATTACCTCTTCTAAACTTGTGCTTTCTTTTTCTTTTTCTTTCTTTTTCTTTTTTCAGTTTTTAAAGGACCTTTTAGAGGTTCTTAGCAGCATCTATATGGAACACTGAGTTAAGCTCTACAGAAAAGCAAACTTCACTGAAGAACAGCCATGTTTCAGGGTTATAAAATGAAAGGCCATCATTACTCTGAAAAGGCTCCTTCAGTCACTCTCCCTTTAGCGCAAGATTTTCAATGGATGCTGCTATTAAAGAAGAATGGCATTTATCTTCAAAGGACTGGGAGAACTGAAGCCTAACTCCAAAGCGACAAGCATTCTTGAGGGTCAAGTCGGTACTTCGAACTTGGACTCCTTTACACACGAAACACACCAAAAGCAGGAACATTCACACCAGAAACAAAAGGAGACTTTCTCAACTCTTGCTGCTGCTTAAGATTCAGATTTTTCTGAAATAGTGTTTTATAATATACAACTCCAACTGTAGATTAACTGCATATAGTTACAGAATAGATGTAAGCAGATGTTTCTAAGCAAAACATTTGTTAAAATTTAAGACAGCAAAAACACCTAAGTTTCTATAGCTCCTTGTGATGTGCCCCTGTGTGTCCCCAGATTATTTCACTAGCTTGAGGCCCACAACACATGCCCTCCTTTACACTGCTAGCAGTTGATCTCTGTCAACAATGTTCAATTAGAAAGATTGAGGTCCATGCTGAGTGTAAAGTTTAACAAAACCAGGTTTATTGGGTACAGTTCACTTAAACAGGTTCTTCAAAGACTTTATTTATTTTATTTTATTAGATTTATACCCCGCCCATCTAGACCAAAGGTCTACTCTCGGCGGCAACTTTATTTATTTATTTATTTTATAAAGTATTCAGTAGTTTTGTAATAACTTGTTTCACTCTTAACTCTCTATAAGTTCCACACTCTTAACTGCCTCCCTTAACTCCTCACTCTACCACTCTCTTTAACTCCCACAGACTCCCTGACTAACTGCCCAAAACTCTTATCTTCTCTGTCTCACCCCTCCCTTCTAGTTTCTCTGGCTCCGCCTCCCAACAGCTCCCATTGGTGCATGCAAATAACCTCCTACATGACCCAAAGCAGTACACTCCTATACTGATATGAAATGATGTTTTCTTGGCTCTGAGCAAGTACAGTAGAACTCCTGTATCTGCACGATCAGTATCCATGGTTTCACTTATTTACAGTCTGAAAATATTAGATGAAAAAAACCCCAGAAATATGTATTTCCATGGTGTGATTACCAGAACTGCCCACTAGAGGGAGCCAAAGATCATGCTATATAGAGGGTCCACTATCATCTGTGGATTTCCAGCATCTGGGGGGGGGGGGGGGGGGAGAGACTTAGAATTTATTCCTCGTGGATACTGCAGTCCCACTCTGTAACACTTAGCCATGGCTTGCTATCCTTTGTTGTTGTTGTTTAGTTGTTAAGTTGTGTCCGACTCTTCTTGCTATCCTTAACCATAGTTAAATGTTATGTTTAAATATCTGAATGATGGTACAATAGTGCTCAAATTCAAAGCGTAAAAATTAAGAAGAATTAAAAAATGCTTGAAGTAAACCTTCAGATACTTCTGGTTTCAGTGGGAGAAGGTGATGTGACACACAGCAGACTTTCCAGGTGGAGAACTGTCCCTTAAACCTGTCAAATCTGTGCTCCAATACTAACCCTAAAAAGTGTTGTAACATTTGCTCACCTGTAGCCCACATTGTCCTTTCCTCAATCTCTTTCCCATAGTAATAGTTCATTAGAAGAAAAAGAGGTAGACAGGTGAGAGAGATTATTTGCTTGCTTTGTATTCCTGGCCAGTCTGCTTTTTACAGCAACACACAGACTGAGATTTTAAAAGTTACTTTGCCAATTCTGTAAACAAGTGGAATTACAACTATCCCATGCACCAGAACTCTTGTGAGGCACCATTACTAATCACAGAACTAACTGAGCTTCCCAGTTTAAGACATTTTGGGTTTGCAAAGCATTGCTATAATTTTAATGTTGTTGTTGTGTCTTTTAAACTGTTCCCAATTCCAAAGGTACACTTTTTGAATATTGTGCTCAGTAGCAGAACATTTGGACACATATTCATAATCCAGGTTTCAAGATTATTCTCCCTTCACGTGTTATTGAAACAGAAATCTACAAAGAACCTTCTACTGGAATGCTTTCCTTTGATTTGGTGGGAGCTGGCAACACAGTCAATTTTCACGAAGGCTTCCCCCCCCCCCCAGTCACAGATATTACAAACAAGCTCTGCAGCCACTCAGCTTGCTGTTACATCATCCACTTGACAGGGTGCAAAGAAAGAACTATCTGTCTTGTTGACTCAGCAGAGTGTATCGACTCCATCAGCAGCACTGAACAGAACAAGACAAGCAGAGGAAGCATGAAAAAACTTAAGAGCACAACATTTGCAGTGTGGGGGTGCTCTTGAATCCATCTCTCTCTATGAAGGCACAAATGTCCATTGTGGCCAAGAGTGCCTTTTAGCAACTCTGGCTGATTGCTCAGCTGCACCCCTACATGGATAAAAAAATTACTTAGGAAATCTCTAAAATAGACTAATGTAATGCTCTCTACATAGGGCTGCCCTTGAAATTGGTTTGGAAACTCCAGCAGGTCCAAAATGCAGCTGTCAGACTGATTATAGGCACCAGCAGTTATGAATACATATCCCCAGTCTTGGCATGTATTCATCGACTCCCTCTTAGAGACTGGCATGAACCGCCGAAGCAGTGGTTCACACCGGTTCGTCCTTCAGCACTTCCCAGCCCTGCCTCCTCTGGGTGCTGCCTCAGAGTGGGTGTTCGCCAGAAGAGGCAGGGCTGGGAAGTGCCAAAAAACTCTCTGGCCAAAAGATGAACTGGCACAAACTGCTGGTTCGATGGTTCGTACCCACCTCTACTCTACGTCTCCATGCCCAATTCAAAATGTTGGTTAAGGTATAAAGCCATTAATGGATTAAGACTTCAATACTCATCAGAATGTCTCTCCCACAAAATAGCTACCTGTCTCACCTGCTACTTGCAATCCTTGATGCTAAAAATTGTAAGGAAGCCAAAAGACCTAATACCAGGAACCATGCTTGTTAAATTGTGGCTCCATTCCTCAGGAACAAACTTGCTACAGAAGTTTGGCAGGCTCTTCCTCTCAGTGTTCAGAAAATTAATTAAATCCGAACTGTATAAAGCTGCCTTTTACTAGTATTTTAACTAATTGCCCTGGGATGTTCACATTTATTTTAAATTTGTTCAATTTATTTAAATTCAGATTTCATCAATTCAGCTAGAGACAGGGTTTTTATTGTATTTATTGCATTTGTGGGTTTGCTTGTCTACTTGTAATTAAGTTTGGATGGGTTGTAAACTGTCCAGAGACTGTTCACACTGACAGGGTGGTACAGAAGTCTAGACAAACAGACAGACAGACAGACAGACAGACAGACAGACAGACAGACAGACAGACAGATAGATAGATAGATAGATAGATAGATAGATAGATAGATAGATAGATAGATAGATAGATAGATAGATAGATAGATAGATAGATAGATAGATAGATAGATAGATAGATAGAATCTGTACATTTTGGAAGTTAAATTAACAAATCATTAATTTCTTATGGTCATTGCTTTATTCCCTTGTTGCATTTAAATTGTTTTAGGCGGCACTTAATTTAAAAAATCATAAATTTAAATGTAATTAATGGTGCATTGCATTGCGTGCTAAACTAAATGTGATAGATTAATAAAGTGGTGTTATATTTACCTTTGCTGCTTCTTATCGAATACTTGACTTGTCCACTGTGCAGAAACTAATTACACAGATACTTCAGTCGACCCCCAAGGCAGCAAACTTTCTCAATCCACGTTTTTATCTTTCTTATAAATTTGTACAGATGAATGCTGATGTTAATATTGTATATAACAGTGCTTAACTCATTAAATTTTTAAAGGGTGACATATACCCTTATTTGATGTTCTCAGTAGCTCAGGAATACCACAGTATCACTGTAACACCATAGCTTTGGTGTCAATTACTTATTCAATAAATAATTCAATGCCTGGTTAAAATAACAGGATGGTTATTTGTCTTTATTTCACAGTTTTAATGAAAACTTCAGTTACAGGAAGAATAATTTAAACAAAGATTTCCTTTTGCCTCACATGCCCCAGCACAGGTGAACGAAACATGTAAAAAGTCTAACTTTGAGGTAATATTTCTCTAGTGTTATGACAAGAATTGCTCATTTCATATTAATGCTACTCACAAAAGAATCAATGCATTATATTTTACATGTATTGGTTATAATGTATATTAGGGAAGCAATATAATATTGACCTTTCCTTTATGTGGCATTGATATTACTTTATAAGAATACCAGCTGGGATGGTGGCATGCAGGAAAAAACCAAGTAAAAATATTTTATCAAAGAAGTAATAAAGGATAAAATGGAAACATAAATCCAGTTGTAATGTGAATATCACAACAGTTGTATTAAGGAATCAAGGCAGAGTTTTTGCTTCCTTTAAATAGCCATGATCGTATTGCATCAATAAACACTTTGGAAACAGAAGAGATCTAATATAGTTCGTTGCTCTCTAACACAGAGTTCAGGTAGTAGTCTTGACAGTTGGACCGCAGCCAGTATTACCCTACTAACAAGAGGGAGGTATCAGCAGCATCCTTAGCAGAAATTCAAGGTTTGCATGTTACTAAAAAATATATTGAATGAAGAAACCTAAGGGGAGAAAAGGCCCTAAACACAAGCCCAGAGAGACCCAAGTTACTTTAGGAGCCACAGAATATTATCTGTCCAAGTTGGGCTGCATTGGAATATGAAACGGGAGGTGTGCGGTTTCCTGAAACTTGGTATGGAGAGCTGGCTGACAACCTGGACACCAACAATCAACACTGCAACATTTTGTTATAGGTTCCACTAGTCATGCTCTAAGGAAACCTCTGCAGAAGAACAGCAACTTTTTTTTCATTTTTTTTTTAACCGAAACATTAAAAAGTGTGTGTGGGGTTGGGGGGGAACACAACAACATCATTTACATTTTTTCTATTCTGAGTTCAGTGTAAAAAGAATAAATGCATATGCTTCCATAGTACAGCTCCACAGAAACGATCCCATCACACTTTTTGAATCTATCTTCTCTTTCTCCCTCTGTTCTTTACAAAAGCACACTCCAATTCCTAGACACATTTCCTTGAAAGGACATTCAGCTGCAATCAATGCATTTCCATGCACTTATTTTGTGTAAGGAAATCCCACCCCTCCTGACACAATGCTATTACAGTCATCACACAGCCTCAATTATGTTCAGCCGATAGGTTCTTAAAGAGAAGCCTTGCAATCAAAACAGAGTTATTTATTTCTGCTCTCTTTACTTAAAATTTGTTGGGCTTTTAGAAGTTTGTATACGTTTTAGGTTGCTATTTAAGAAGGCAATGAACAAGGAGTTCTCTAAGCATAAAATTAATTCCTTTGCTATATTCTAATAAAAGAACTGAGTGAAAAACAAATATATATGTAACTATGCCGTTCAAGAGGATTAGAGGGGCAGATAAACAGTGCAAGGCATGATCCAGGAATCTATTTCCAATGAAAAATTCTATCATAGGATGCTCAGTTCTTGTAATGGAAACAGTGAGACTTAAAAGTGATTATGATAGCATGCAGAATGTATAATAACGGGCTCAAGTTACAGAAAGTCAGGTTTCAGTTGAATAGCAGGAAAAATGTGCAAACTGTTAGAGCAGTACAAGAATGGAACTAATTACCTTGGGAAGTGATGAGCACTCCAACATTTAAGACACTCAAGAGGAAGTTTGACAAGCATCTGTCAGATATACTTTAACTTGGATTTCTGCATTGAGCAGGTTTAATTCAATGGCTTTAGAAGCCACTTCCAACTCCATTACTCTATAATTCTATGATTTGAATTTCTGTAAGACAGTGACTGTAACCCTACTACTGTTTGTGTACGATTTGCATAACTTGTTGTGGCTAATTGCAATTAACTGATGAAGTGCCAGGGCACATGCCATTTGCACAACTGGCTATATGACTAGAGATGTGGCCAACATGTGCCATAGCACCTTATCAATTAGCTGAAGCAAGATACACAAGCCCCAATAGGATGCTGGCCAACAAATATCGCCTATCTAATTTTTATCCTCCCTGTAATGCATGTGGATCAAAAGCATTGATGCTTGAGCATTATTGCAAGCTACTGCTTCAAGTGTGGTATAATGGCTATAGTTTTGGATTGAGACTTGGGAGATCCAGATTTTAACTTCTCCTGAGCAAGGATATCCACTAGAATTTTACCAGAGAGAAGAAAAGACTTACCTGGTGATGCACAGTGATATGTGAAAGCACAATTCATGCTGCTATAACATATCAGTGCATTTTTCTTGAGTGTGTTTGTGTGTGTGTGTGTGTGTGTGTGTGTGTACATACATTTATCTCCTCATAATCACATTTAAGGAAATTTAAAGTTTCCAGTCAGTAGGAGGAACGTAGAACTTGGAAGCTGACACAAGAGGTATCATGAACTTAAAGGTTTAGACTGAGGGGCATTCCAAAACTACTTAAGAAGAAGCAGGAGGGAACCTAGGTAAGCAAACACAGTACTATAGAATATATTGGGTTTTAGAAAGTCTTGGTCTGGCAGCAGGGCTCTTAATAGTAGAGGGCACACTGAAGCATTTTCTGACTAGCTGGATGTAACATCAGTTTAGGATTCTGGAAATCAAGCACCCCATTACCCTCCCTGCAAACACCCATGCTCCAAAGCTATGAAATGCATGTGCTTCTCACTCTTGCACAGCTTAACCTACCTCACAGGGTTGTTTTGAGGATGACATGGGGAGGAAAAGAGCTACACACACTGCCTTTACCTTGCTGCAGAAAGGTAGGATATAATTGTAACTCATCATAATTATCATGTGCTGTCAAGTCAATTATGACTTTTAGAAACCCTTTTCAGAACTTTTCATGGAGAGAATACTCAGAAGTGTATTCTCTTCTTCTGTACAGCTTCCCAAAGATACACAGACTAGTTCTACTCACAGGAAGCACAATGGAGAATCAAACTGCCAACCTCTGGCTCCACAGCCAGTTACCTAAACCACTAAGCTATCCAGCCAGCTATTTTAACTTATAATACATAAATAAATGAATACTTACTCATTCATTTCTCTGCTAGATAATGTGCAGCTTCTTCTAAACAACACTTTCATGTATTTCTACCAACACATTCAGGACAATATCACCTGAAAAGGCCACCCTCTGCTCTCAATCGTCCTGCCACCATCTTCCTGGCCTAAGTCTGTTGTTACCAGTCCTCCAATCCTCTGGAACAGATTTGGAAGCATGCAAAGAGCACACAAGGAGAAGGAAACCCCTTCTGCTAGTGGCTTCCATTACACAAGTAGATGGATAGTGTGATACAACTCAACTATTAAGGGAGGTGAACAGACTTTAGATAGTATGCGGAAGCACTCTGACAGAAAGTATGAAGCATGCTGCTACTCTTCCTTTTATATGACTCAGTTGTGTCTGAGTAGTAGTTAAAGTTTGACAAAAATTTCTAGAAAGAGAACTTGTGCATACACAAATTACATCTGGGGAGCACCATGCACAGTTACAAGATGGGGGATACTTGGCTCAATAATACTGTGAGCAAGAAGGATCATGGAACTGTTGCAGATTACGACAGTACAAGCTGAATATGAGCCAACAGTGTGATGTGGCTGCAAAAAAGGCAAATGCTATTTTAGGATGCATTAACAGAAGTATAGTCTCTAGAGATGGGGGTATTCGTATATGAATACGAATATCCCCGCACAGGTAGCATTAACGAGGGTCCAGCCCCATAGGCCGGACGGTCTACTCACCGATCTGACGCAGACGGGGATGGTGCGATTCTACCAATGGCTCCGCAGCGCGCAATCCGCTCGCCACTCCTAGCAGGAGGCAGGAGGACAAGCCTCACTGCAAGGTTGAAGAGTGGCAAGTGGATCACGCGCTAAGGAGCCATTGGTAGAATCACGCCGTCCGCGGTGGATCGGTGAGTGGACCGTCCGGCCCCATGGAGCTGAACCCTCGTTAACACCACCTGTGCGGGGATATTCGTATTCATATACGAATACCCCCATCTCTAATAGTCTCTAAATCCTGTGAAATACTAGTTCCCCTCTATTGGGCACTGGTTAGACCTCATCTTGAGTGCTATGTCCAGTTCTGGACACCGCACTTTAAGAAAGATGCCAACAAACTGAAATAAGTTCAGAGGATGATCAGGGGACTGGAAACCAAGCCCTATCAGGAAAGACTGAGAGAGCTGGGCATGTTTAGCCTTGAGAAAAGGGGAGATATGATAGAACTTTTCAAATACTTGAAAGAATGTCACACAGAAGAGGGGCAGGATCTGTTCCCAATCATTCATTTACAGTATTTAATCAATTTTTATACTGACCATTGAACAAACTCCTACTCTGGGTAGTGTAGAACAGCAATAAAAGCACAACTATAAAACACATTCTAATATACAAAAGAACAGGAGGGCAGCCAACAAAAACTATTAATCGGCATATACAAATCATCCCAGAGTGCAGGACATGTAATAATGAGCTCAAGTTACAGGAAGCCAGATTTCGGCTGTATATCAGGGAAAACCTCCTAACTGTTAGAACAGTACAACAATGGAACCAATAACCTCGGGAGATGGTGAGCTTTCCAATGCTGGAGGCATCAAGAGAAAATTGGACAGCCATCTGTCAAATCTGCTTTGATATGGCTTCTTGCATTGAGCAGGAGGTTGGACTCGATGGCCTTATATGTCCCTTCCAACTCAGTTATTCTATGATTCTTTGATTCTATGTCACTTCTGTGGAGAAGCGATTTGTCCAGCTTTATCTGTACCATGTTTTTAAGTCTATATTGCACATTGTCCTCTCTTCTGTACATTTTTAAGCCATTAACCATCTGTTTATTTCCTACATTTTATAGAAAAAGTTAGCATGATAGTGGCATAAGGGTTATTTGTAATTTGTTTCAATTTTTTAAAGTTGTTATACTGTATTTATTATTATTCTTTTGATACATTCTGAACTGCCGTGACTCTTACAAAGGTACAGCACATAAAACTTAAGAAATCTTACCAAACACAACACATAAATAAATGGATGGTGAAGGAAAAAAGGAAGAGGGTGAAGATGTATTAATGGGGTGAAAATTTTAATAATGTTTGATAATTTTGTATATGGGGTGCATCCTGTTTTCTGTTCGGAAGTACTGTGTTTCTATGACTTTCAAAGCCACAAATACGTACATAATTCCCAACCATTTAGATTGTCATCAAAGAATAAATCTATCTTCCAAATTACCAAAAATCTTCACATGGGGAAGCTTCCCAAACAGACCAATTTTCCCAAATACCTGCTTAAAGTCATACTGACTGACAGTCAATTGGCAGCAATAAGGATGCTTTCCACTCAAGATTTAAAAGCAAAAAGGTTTCCTTTCCCTTTTACCTAGTATTTTTCAATCAACTCAACAACTGACATCCCCAGAATTCAGGGCAAGAAGTTCAGGCAAAACCAAGCATGATCTCTAGTTATTTATTCTTATTTACCCATCTTTCTGAGAACAGATCTATATATACTGCAGTCCTCTCCACACCAGAAAAAATTAAAGCTTGATTTCAGGATGGAGTTTCTTGAGTCTGGCGGCAGATAACAAATCACCGCAGATAAACTCAGAATCCCTAAAGAAACTGTATTGAAGGAGCATCTCCAAAAGGCAGTTTCTTTGTTTTCAAATCTATTTGATATTGAGCATAGCAGCAAGTGGAGAAGAACAAGTCAGGCATAATAATTTCAAAAATATTTTAAAAGTTAGGAGTCCTTTTCTTTCCAGAATCAATTGCCCCTTGGTAAATAGCTCAAGAAATGGAATTTGCAAAGGATTGATGGGTGATTTTTGTTTGGTTTTGGATTTTTGCAAACACTTGCTATCTTTAGAGAGTCTCCAAAGTAGATGAAGTCAGACGTTCTGAACGCACGTGTTTTCCGCCTGGTCGTATGAATTTGCCCTGACCCGCTTCAAGGAAAGGCCTGTTTACTCTGAAAAGAAATAAAAATGCAGGATCGTCCCCCTGCCTCACAACACACACTTTGGAGCGGGATTACACACACATCTGTGCACGTGAACGTGGGATGCACGTTCTGCTCCTCACAGTTCCATGCATGCAGGACCCAGTTTGTCCCCTCAGAAATTGTCTTTTTGACTCCCCGCCTGACATTCATTCCTGTACGCAACGCTGGGCAAGGAACCGAACCCGCGCCTGCCAGCTTCTGTTCCCGGCCCGGGTCGTCTGAGCGCAGGACTTGGCTTACCTGAGGGGTCGAGCATAGCCAAAGGATCTGTCATGGAGGCAGAAGAAGCAGAAGGCTGCATCCTGTGGGTGCCCCGCTCGTTTCCAAGCGGCGAGATCTTACGGAGAGCATGCAAAGCTATCCGGCCCGGGGCATAGAGACCAGTCCCTGAAGATGAGGAGGGAGAGGAGAGGCCGGAGGCAGAAGAAGAGGCGGCGCCGGTGGCCGAGGGTGGAGCCAGCCAGCCAGCCAGCCAGCCAGCCCGCCGCTCTAACCTGGGGTGCTTCGGGGCGGCGGAGGGAGCTGGGTCGCCGCACCTTCGCGCCTGTTCAGGTTTTTCTTCTGTCATGGTGCGGGGAAAAGGTGTCCTTCTCCACGGCTCGACGGTTGCCGTCTTTTTTGTGACTGTAAAGAAGGCAGAAAGGCAACGGAGGAGTTGTTACGCTTTTCCTTACACGAAGGGTAAGGAAGAAATCAGGAGGACCTTTTCCAGAGTCCTCTGCCCGCCGCCGCCGCCGCCGCACTTTCCCCGCCACAATTATTAGCAGCTAGTTCTTTCTCGCGTCAGGGCGCCGCTGACGAATAGGGGGCTCAAATATATTCAACACGTGAAGGTTTCCACGCGTATTGAGCAGTATTGGGAAAAGCTTCGCCTAGTGAATTTCTGCTTTTTGTCGTGCTAGCGGCACGAGTGGCCGCTTGGATTTATTTATTTAGTTAGTTGACAACTTCTATTTTCGAAGGCACAATTTGATTTATTTTTTATTAGGTGGAGATAATAAGGAGCAACCTTTTAAACCCCTTGTTTCCCCGCTCAGGAGCCGTCTTCGACTGGTAGGCGTTGTCTGTTGTCGAGGAGTGAGAAGGTTTTTAACCTGGGAAGGTGTCCCGCTGCCATGGTGCACGTGCCCCCCCCCCGCCTCCTCTCCCCTGGGCATTCATAAACTAACGGGATTGACCACAAGGCTGTCTCCAGACCCCCCCCCCCCCGAGTTGCTAACAATTGCATTTATTCGTCGGTAATGAGCAGCCAAACAAACTGGGAGGAAACAGACGGAAGGGGTTAGTGGGGTTAAGTCTTGGGAAACCTCTGAGGAATTCCCCCCCCCCTAGAAAGCACATGGCATACCCCTTATTCCAATGTATAGCTGTATAAAGGGGTACACCTTTTCTGTGAGGGAGGGGGTCTTGAAGGACACCCCATCACTTATCAGGAAACTTGGAATCAGTATCCAAATAAGGAACATAACTTTTATCAGGAACTATTTACAACACCTCCTTCACGGATTGCTGCTTTGTCGTGGCGAAGGGGCTTGAGTAATTCAGAGAAGCTATGGGCTATGCCGTGCAGGGACACCCAAGACGGACAGGTCATAGTGGAGAGTTCTGACTAAATGCGATCCACCTGGAGTATCTTTGCCAAGAAAACCCCATGAACAGAAACAAAAGGCTAAAAGATATGATGCTGTAAGATGAGCCCCTCAGGTCGGAAGGCGTCCAACATGCTACTGAGGAAGAGCATAGGACAAGTACAAGTAGCTCCAGAGCTAATGAAGTGGTTGGGCCAAAGCCGAAAGGACGCTCAGCTGTGGACGCGCCTGGAAGTGAAAGGAAAGTCCGATGCTGCAAAGAAAAATACTGCATAGGAACCTGGAATGTAAGATCTATGAACCTTGGTAAGCTGGATGTGGTCAAAGAGGAGATGGCAAGAATCAACATTGACATTCTGGGCGTCAGTGAACTAAAATGGATGGGAATGGGCGAATTCAATTCAGACGATTATCATATCTACTATTGTGGGCAAGAATCCTGTAGAAGAAATGGAGTAGCCCTCATAGTCAACAAAAGAGTGGGAAAAGCTGTACTGGGATACAATCTCAAAAATGATAGGATGATTTCAATACGAATTCAAGGCAGACCTTTCAACATCACAGTAATCCAAGTTTATGCACCAACCACCAATGCTGAAGAGGCTGAAATTGACCAATTCTATGAAGACTTACAACACCTTCTAGAACTGACACCAAAGAAAGATGTTATTCTCATTATAGGCGATTGGAATGCTAAAGTAGGGAGTCAAGAGATAAAAGGAACAACAGGTAAGTTTGGCCTTGGAGTTCAAAACGAAGCAGGGCAAAGGCTAATAGAATTTTGTCAAGAGAACAAGCTGGTCATCACAAACACTCTTTTCCAACAACACAAGAGGCGACTCTACACATGGACATCACCAAATGGGCAATACATAAATCAGATTGATTATATTCTCTGCAGCCAAAGATGGAGAAGCTCTATACAGTCAGCAAAAACAAGACCTGGAGCTGATTGTGGCTCTGATCATCAGCTTCTTATAGCAAAATTCAAGCTTAAACTGAAGAAAGTAGGAAAAACCACTGGGCTAGTCAGGTATAATCTAAACCAAATCCCTTATGAATACACAGTGGAAGTGAAGAACAGATTTAAGGAACTCGATCTGGTGGACAGAGTGCCTGAAGAACTATGGATGGAGGCTCGTAACATTGTACAGGAGGCAGCAACAAAAACCATCCCAAAGAAAAGGAAATGCAAGAAAGCAAAGTGGCTGTCCAACGAGGCCTTACAAATAGCAGAGAAGAGAAGGGAAACAAAATGCAAGGGAGATAGGGAAAGTTACAGAAAATTGAATGCAGACTTCCAAAGAATAGCAAGGAGAGACAAGAGGGCCTTCTTAAATGAACAGTGCAAAGAAATAGAGGAAAAGAATAGAAAGGGAAAAACCAGAGATCTGTTCAAGAAAATAGGAGATATTAAAGGAACCTTTTGTGCAAAGATGGACATGATAAAGGACAAAAATGGTAGGGACCTTACAGAAGCAGAAGACATCAAGAAGAGGTGGCAAGAATACACAGAGGAATGATACCAGAAAGATCTGGATGTCCCAGACAACCCAGATAGTGTGGTTGGTGACCTTGAGCCAGACATCCTGGAGAGTGAAGTCAAGTGGGCCTTAGAAAGCATGGCTAACAACAAGGCCAGTGGAGGTGATGGCATTCCAGTTTAAAATCTTAGAAGATGATGCTGTTAAGGTGCTACATTCAATATGCCAGTAAGTTTGGAAAACTCAACAGTGGCCAGAGGATTGGAAAAGATCAGTCTACATCCCAATCCCAAAGAAGGGCAGTGCCAGAGAATGCTCCAACTACCGTACAATTTTACTCATTTCACATGCTAGCAAGGTTATGCTCAAAATCCTACAAGGTAGGCTTCAGCAGTATGTGGACCGAGAACTCCCAGAAGTACAAGCTGGATTTCGAGGGGGCAGAGGAACTAGAGACCAAATTGCTAACATGCGCTGGATTATGGAGAAAGCCAGAGAGTTCCAGAAAAACATCTACTTCTGCTTCATTGACTACGCAAAAGCCTTTGACTGTGTGGACCACAGCAAACTATAGCAAGTCCTTAAAGAAATGGGAGTGCCTGACCACCTTATCTGTCTCCTGAGAAACCTATACGTGGGACAGGAAGCAACAGTTAGAACTGGATATGGAACCACTGATTGGTTCAAAATTGGGAAAGGAGTACGACAAGGCTGTATATTGTCTCCCGGCTTATTTAACTTATATGCAGAATACATCATACGAAAGGCAGGACTGGAGGAATCCCAAACCGGAATTAAGATTGCCGGAAGAAATATCAACAACCTCAGATACGCAGATGATACCACTCTGATGGCAGAAAGTGAGGAGGAATTAAAGAATCTCTTAATGAGGGTGAAAGAGGAGAGCGCAAAAAATGGTCTGAAGCTCAACATCAAAAAAACGAAGATCATGGCCACTGGTCCCAACACCTCCTGGCAAATAGAAGGGGAAGATATGGAGGCAGTGACAGATTTTACTTTCTTGGGCTCCATGATCACTGCAGATGGTGACAGCAGCCACGAAATTAAAAGACGCCTGCTTCTTGGGAGGAAAACTATGACAAACCTAGACAGCATCTTAAAAAGCAGAGACATCACCTTGCCGACAAAAGTCCACATAGTCAAAGCTATGGTTTTTCCTGTAGTGATGTATGGAAGCGGGAGCTGGACCATAAAGAAAGCTGACCGCCGAAGAATTGATGCTTTTGAATTGTGGTGGTGGAGGAGGCTCTTGAGAGTCCCCTGGACTGCAAGGAGAACAAACCTATCCATTCTAAAGGAAATCAACCCTGAGTGCTCACTGGAAGGACAGATCCTGAAGCTGAGGCTCCAATACTTTGGCCATCTCATGAGAAGAGAAGACTCCCTGGAAAAGACCCTGATGTTGGGAAAGTGTGAAGGCAAGAGGCGAAGGGGACGACAGAGGATGAGATGGTTGGACAGTGTCATCGAAGCGACCAACATGACTTTGACCCAACTCCAGGAGGCAGTGGAAGACAGGAGGGCCTGGCGTGCTCTGGTCCATGGGGTCACGAAGAGTCGGACACGACTAAACGACTAAACAACAACAACATTTACAACACTTCTCCAGCACTAAGTTCTCCACCAAAACTCAGTAGTGGGGAATCAGCTAATGTCCAGGGCACAACACAGTCAAGACTTGTACACTCTCACCCCCTGGAATTGTCCCTCCCAGTGTTGTTGATTTCAAGTCAAGTCCTCCCAACTGACCTGTCCTTCCTTAACACCTGTCAGGCATCTTGCAGTTTCAGTTCAGTCTTTGGGACCTTCTTGGGCTCTTCCAGGCTGAGCTCCTTCAGATACTCTGGAACATAATCTACCAGGGTGTGTGCATGTGTTGTGTTTGGAAGTCATGAAACCACCAAGGCCATGAAACCAGCATTCATTTCAGAACTTGACTCACCATCTCCCCACTCAGGGGCATCCATCCCGTCCTCAGTCCCACTTTCTTCTTCGTGTCTGCCAACTGCCCCCAGCTCCTTCGCCAGCTTCCTTGTATTTCCTTCCTAGCAGGAACCTCCACTTTTAAACCAGTGAGACATAGTATGATGGACTACTTTGGTGTGTTTGGGGGCATTTGGATTCCTACCATAGTGTGTCTCAATACTCTGGTGGGCATAGCCATCACTAGGGTGGAGTAACTGGAGCTGAAATGTAGGGGTGGCAAACAGAGGGGGCATTAAGCCATCTGTTGGTATTTGCTACTGAAAGGCCATGGGACTCACTTTCCCCAAGTATTCCCACTCCTTCCCAGGCAGAAGGAAAGGATGAAACAGAATTTGTCCAAAAACAATAAGGCATTCCTCTCCATTCCTCTGTCCTCTCCCTGCATATGCCAATCTCATGTGACCCAAGCCTAGCCAATAGGGCAGCCAAGCCCCAGGTAACAAAACTGCTAGTAACAGCTTTGTTGGGGTGTGTGATGATGTGCTTCATAAGAGTCCCTAATGAGTATGGCCACCTGTACAAGAGTCCACCCTCTTCCAGACCAGGTCCTCTTTCATACTTCCAGTCTTTCTGGTTGTTTCCTCAACTTTGCCATTAGAGCCTTGACCTCAAGGCTGAATTCTGCTTTTTGCTGAGTGTGTTCATACATTAAAAGTCTACCCTCAGTCTTTTTTTCCTTGGCAATGAGTGTACAGGCCATTTTGATGAGATGCTACTCAACCCCCTCTTTCTGGCAGATTATGTTCCAGACTATCTAAAGGAGCTCAGCCTGGAAGAGCCCAAGGAGCCTCCAAGGACTGACCTTCAACTATGAGATTCCCAAAAGGTCTTGAAACAGGGACAGGTCTGCCGAGAAGATCTGAGCCCAAATCAGTGGCTCAGGACAAAAGGGACTGTACAAACTTTGACTGTATTGGGCATTAGACATTAGCTGATACTCTGTTACTGCTGAAAAACGTATTGGTGGGAAAGCATAGTAAACAGTCACTAATAGGTGTTGTATTTGTTGTTGGGATACTGATTCCTGATAAGGGATGGATAGCACTAGGGTGTCCATTGTAATTCCCATCTCCCTCAGAGGAGGCATACCTCTTTACCATGTATCATTACAAACAGTGTGCCTGTCTGTGCACAATAAAATTAATGTATTTAAGATTCTGGGGTCTGGGCAAGCAACCCCCGCATTCTCCTCTTTGAGCATTTATGGTGTTTGATAATACATAGGCTTCACTTTCTTACTCATAACTGACCAAGACTTAGCCACAAAATGTGAAACATGTAGATCCCAGAATGTGAAAAACTGACCATGAATAAGAGGAATGGTTTTGAGCTTGGTGAACACTGTTTTTGACTGATTATTTTTATGTCCACCCACAAATATGACCAGTCAATTAAAAAAGAGTGCACTGGTAGAGTTCTGTTGTTGTTGTATTTCCATAAATAAATGATCATAATTGTGTGCAGTCAAGCTGATTTATGGCGACTCTTCCCAGTTGTTGTTGTTTTAGGTAAGGAATACTCAGAAGTTGCTTGCCATTGCCATCTTCCGGGGGCGCCCTTGGACTGCGTAGCTTGCCCATGGCATTTGCATAAGCACTAGCACAATTTTTCTTGTGGTTTCTAATCATGCTACTGTTTGTGCAACTGACTGTAAAACCAGATTTCCAACTAATTATGCAACCAATTCTGCAATGTGTTGCACAACTGGCAGCTGCATTGGATTCTCCCCCTTGTGTATTCATAGTCTAGAACTAGGTATGTGCAAGCACAGTATTATTTGTGCTAATGGAAATATTGAGTCCTAACTTAGGTAAGCATTTTTTCATACTCAAAGCTTACATCTCTCTTCAAAAAGGCTTAAGGTGAAGGTAAAACCATTTTGAATGAATTGTGTGTATAAAGGACTGTGCATAGCTCAATTAATGCAAAAGAAGCTCAAAAGTACATTTTAGGTTTCATTTAAAATTATGAGAAAATGCTTTTGTATTATTATTATTATGTACTTTCCTTGCAAATACTGACTTGAATGAGCATGTAATTTGGAAATACCTCTCTCTTTTTTTCTATCCTGCACTGAAAACATTCATTTGGGTCCAAAACAAGCCTCAGAATGTTTTTAGTGCCATGCATGAAAACCCAGGTTAATCACAAACAGCAACTGCAAATTTTGGGCTAGATACCTGTATACTAAATCCTGAAAGGACCCATCACCCAGCAAACAGTTGTGAATAGTCTATACCAGCTTTACCTATGAGTGTATAATTTACCTCTATGGACATATCCTAAGGGTGACATTTGACTTTCAGCAGAAGGCCTTCTGAAGAAAGAAAAACAATCAATTAAACGTAAAATGTCAAGCTTTACCTTTGAGATGGCTATTTTAGTAACAGAGAAAAATGTATCTTGCTTGCCCTTCTCTTGTCTTTCTCCTTCTGCTCTTTTAAAAAAACATAATTAACTCACCATAAAGTAACAAGCTGCTTGGAGAGATAAAAGCAAAGAGGAGGTAACAGCAGCAATGTAGTTGTCATTTCCGAAGCACAGGGTCCCTTCATGAGGTTTACACAATTACACATTCTCTCTCTCTCAACTTCATGAGTGCCATTCACACACACTCCAAATTATGGCTTAGGTGCAGCTACATAGGGGGTAAGGCAGGAATCCAGGAAAAAGGAAGGGGGAAGTTGTCATCCACAGACCAGTCCCCCAACTTCCTTCTTGCATAACTTGTGAAATGTGGAGGCAGCAGCAGTTGTCACAGCTTTCCTACTACACAACCTCACACTTCTACCACTTTCCCATCTCCTTCGCTTGGTAATAGGGCACTACAACACACACATGCACATGCACAGAGCTGGGTGGGGGAGAAGGAGAGACGTTTTCTAAGCAGTCTAATGAGTGAGTTGCAGGATGGCTCCTTTTCTGGATTTTAGTTAATACGTTGCATGCATGTGCAGACAAATGAGACCACGGGTTTGAGTCTGCAAAAGCTAAGCAGGGTGGCTAGAAGATAGGACATTTTGAAGAGCGCTTATTCATAGAGTCAGCATGAGTCGGAGGCAATTTGATTGAACATAATAACAGCAGCACCACAACAAAATTTAAATAATCACACAAATATTACACTAAGGTTAAACAATCCACCAATAATTCACACTAGGTCTAATGCGACTATTACCTGGTGAAATGCAGTTTTCCTTCTAATATGCAGTATCGAAGGAAAACTGCATTTCATCAAGTAAAAAAAGGTAGCATAGCAAAAGCAGAGATAGGATCCCTGCTGAATCTTGAAAGAGTTGTCTGACTTACATGCAACTAACAGTCACCTGGAGATTTATTGTTAAAAACCAACCATCTGGAAAGGTCCAGAATGGAAAGAATTTATGTGCTTGACTTATTCTTCTGTAAGTGTAAGCAGAATTGTCCAGCGTTGCCACAGATCTATCTGGCTAAGACACAAGTAGAAACACAAGTGACATGAGAGACACAAGTTAATTTCTCTGACTGGAAGGCACCTGAGGGCATAGATGCACAAGAAATGAGGCAGACAGGAAGAACTACAAATACTGTAAATAATTGATCTAATCTGCATCTTGTGTTTTCCTAGAGCCGTGTTTCCCAACCTTGGGGTCCCCAGATGTTCTTGGACTACAACTCCCAAAAATCCTGGCCAGTACACAGCTAGTGGTGAAGGCTTCTGGGAATTGCAGTCCAAGAACACCTGGGTTACCCAAGGTTGGGAACCACTGTCCTAGAGCAAATGAAAACTTTATTTTTCTTTTTCGAAAAGTGATTAAAAGGATGGAACAATTCATTACCGACATTTAACTGTGTCTTTTTATACTCGTTAAAATGCAAATGGAAACATGTAGACATGTATTAATGCAATATTACCAGGTGGGTTGCTTGTCTAATTATAACCAAGAAATCACACTGTCTGGACTGCAGCCATTCAGATTTGATAATAATATACTGTGAGCACATCCCTCCCCCCCTTTTATTTATCTAAGGAGCATTAATGCAAACAAACATTTAAAATGAGTTAAACAGATTCCCTTATATTTCTGCAGAGCAGTAAGGGTAATAAATATTTTAAAGCTTCTACATGTGGTGAGTATAACATTTCCACAGAAGCCTATTCTGGCAGGTATCGAACAGCATTTGTGTGTTCAGTGTCTGCAGTTTTCATTCTTTTTCGTAAGGGTCCACATAGGTAAGCAGCAAATTGTAATGTGAACTGTCTTGGAGTGGACTGGGAAACGTGAGATGGCTATTGTATTTTGCAGCAGAATAGAAATTTGAGCAGCTATGAGATTAAAAAGAGAAACTACAGGACTATGGCAACTGTGGTGTAAGTGTAGGTTTAAAGTCACAGAAGACCTTTTTGAATGTTACAAAATAACTTGCCTATCTGAACAACAAAACCCTTTCAAAAGACACAGAAAGACAGACATCACATTATCCCAGCTTAGATCATCTAAACCAGTGGTTCCCAACCTCGGGTAGCACCTGGATTACCCAAAGTTGAGAACCACTGATCTAAATCATCCCAAATGCTTCTCCGAGGCAAGAAGGACTCCCAGGGAATCTCAGAACCTGAAAGAGGAGGATAGGAAGCTTTCTATTAGTTTAAATGAATTATTTTTCTGTACCAGATCCAGTGGATGACAGAGTAATTTATTTATTTATATTTTAATTTATATTTAATTTATATCCCGCTCATCTAGACCGAAGTCTACTCTGGGCGGCTAACAACATACAAGAATAATAAAATAAAATAAACAACAACATTTAAACCATAAGGATAACAATAAATTAAGTATTGACAGGAGGGAAGGCCTGTCTAAAGAGCCAGGTCTTGAGTTGGCTCTTAAAAACACCCAGCGAGGGAGCCAGACAAATTTCGGGGGGAAGATTGTTCCAGAGGCGAGGGGCCACTGCTGAGAAGGCCCGCTTTCTTGTTCTTTCTCTTTAGGCCTCCCTCGGCGTTAGGCCCCTCAGCCGCCCATCTTGACTAAAGCAAGTGATTCAGGTAGATCTAGGTGGGAGGAGGTGTTCCGCCAGATATTGAAGTCCTAAACCGTTTAGGGCTTTATATGTCATCATTAGTACTTTGAAATCAATGCGGAAATGAACGGGCAGCCAATGCAGGGCAGCCAGAGTAGGGGAGATATGTTGGTGTTTTCTCACCCCAGTAAGACGTCTGGCTGCCGCGTTCTGCACCATTTGAAGCTTCCGCATCAATCTCAAAGATAGCCCCACGTAGAGCGCATTATAGTAGTCTAATCTCAAGACTACAAGCGCATGGACCAGAGTGGTGAGGGCCCCCACATCAAGATAGGGACGCAGCTGGGCAATCCGCTGAAGATGAAAATAGGCGGTACGGACCACTGACGCTACCTGGGTCTCCATGGTGAGCGCCGGGTCAACACGGACCCCCAGACTGCGAACCGAATTCTTTGTGGTGAGAATCACCCCCCCTAAAGAGAGGGAGTTCCCCAAACCACTGACATCAGGGCCACCCACCCTCAGGACCTCCGTCTTGTCCGGGTTCAGCCTCAGACCATTCACCTGCATCCACCCCAGTACAGCCTCCAAGCAGCGCTGAAGGGACGAAATGGCATCCACTGTTGATGGAGAAAAGGAGATGTAGAGCTGGGTGTCATCAGTGTACCGATGACACGAAGCCCCACACCCCCTGATGACCTGACCCAGCGGCCTCATGTAGATATTAAACATATCTACATGAATAAATTTATGCAACAGGATTTTGCCTAGTGAGATTTACATATGAGTATTGATGCTTAGAAATGCACAGTTAAAGCATGAAGTGTCTTTAAGCACATTATAGCCACAAAATGACAGTGGTAAGAACCCTGGTTTGTATAAAAAAAAACAAAAAAAACTTCTGGCTTGGATTCTAAAATAAATTTGTTTATTGAAGTTCATTGAAGGAAAGTTTCCTACCCTTACTCCCTCCAACAGCTCTCTGCAACCATCCTATATTTTTTCCTGGTCCATGGGTGCGGAATTAGCTCTAGGAGAGGCAGAGAAGTGTTAGATCCCACAGCCAAGGCTGGATCCTTTAAGGCTGCCCACTTTGTAGGTAGAGGGAAATTCAATCTTGTCTCAGGGCTTCCCTTGGAGCTCTCCTAGTTCCTGGAACCTCCAGCCTGCCTTGTTGCCTTCAGTTCTATGTTTTCCACCACAGATCTCAACACAGCATCTTCTGTATTCCATTCTGGGGCAAAATATTTGGAGTATGTGCTAGACCTCAGCTCCACGAGATTCTGCATGAGATAGATTATCTAGACTCATTTCAAATTCACTTCAAATCTAGTTTGGTCATCTTAGTGGACAATTTTTTTTGGTGAGAATTAGACAGAATGATTGTGTCCTAGTTGGCTGTGTTAGATCTCTAGGGAGCTAAGTAAATAAATGAGTGAGTGAGTGAGCAAGGAAGTAAGAGGCAAAGGGAAGGGATGGCTCCAGAGGAAATTGCCAGTTGACACATCATCAGATCAAAGGCAGCTTCCTCTGTTGAAGGTCCATGCAAACACATTCAAAGCTTTGTCTGCCTCTGCTGACTCCTGTAATGCAGTAATTGTTTGTATTCATTTGGATGGCTACAGCTATTCCACCCATGGAGGCAAGAAGGGAACCAGTTTTTAAAACTGCAGATCAAAGAATCAAAATGTGTGTGTGTGTGTGTGTGTGTGTGTGTGTGTGTGTGTGTGTGTGTGTGTCCCCATGTAGTCACACCTTGAGTCCAGCAACCTATGCTGTCCCATAAATTTTGACGACATCTTGTTAAAATGAATGTGCTAATGTTAAAGTTGCCTAACAACACCAGAAAAAAGTTTTTAAATTCTAACACTCACAAAATTAAACAAACAATAACAGTCATTAAAACACTAGTAAGTGTACATAAAACAAACAGATGGTTCTGGTCAAAACAGAAGGACATAGAGTCCTCTTTAAATTAGTTTAAATAACAATTGGTACCTATAGAACTGTTGTCAAGATTAAAGGAAAAAATGGGTGTGGGGAGAAGAAAAAAGGATAAAATATTGTAGAACTTTGAAGACTAATAGATTTATTTTAGTGTGAGCTTCCATGACTCAAAATCGACGTCTTCAAACCAAGGATTATAAATACTATGCCCTCTATATTTAGACATATTGCCATGGTGTTAGGGATCATGACCAAGTGAGAAGATAAACAATAAATAAAGTGATAATGCATTATTAACACAGGAATTGGACTAAGAAGATGTTATTTCCCCAAAACTGCAGGCCATAGACAGCATGATCATCTGTATGCCAAATAGATTTAGCTGCCATAGAAAAGCTAAAAGTTATTTCTGGAGAAGAGATCAGGCTATATCAAGGAAGACAACTATTTTTATATCTGTAATATACTGCAGAAAGCTGAAGAAATTTATATATGTTGTGGACTAAGAAGCATTGATCTGTATTTAGGCCCTTAGGGATGCGGTGGAATTAGTTCATGTAGCCAATTTCCTCTGTCTGCCTCTCCAGTCTTCCTTTGTAATTCCTTTTTTTCTACTGTAGCCACTTTGAGATCCGTAACAGATTGTCCTGGGAGACTAAAGTGTTCTGAAGCTGGTCTTTCTGCATTGCCTTTCCTGATGTCAGATTTGTGTCCACTCATTCTTTTGCACATAAATTGTTGGCAGAAGATGGCATTGATCACATTAGAAGGTGTGACACAATGTTGTAGCTGACATTTTTGGGAGCTCAAATGAGGCCCAGGATGTCTGACTTTTTGGGGGGCCCTCATTGTTTGGGAAGAAAGATTAAAAATATTTTAACGTAACGAATATAATGTAAAAAAGTTTTTTTTTAATTCACAGAATGCATGACAGTATAATTTTATTTAGCTTTATCTTTAGGCTGAGGTAAGGCCCAGACCTGTGAGGTGAGGTCCAGACCAAATGGCACTGTTCCCCCCTCACCTCACTGGACCGGGCTGCCAGATACGAGGACAGAACTGGCATCTAGACTTGTGGCAGGGTCTTGTTCCTGTTTCTGTCTCCATTTTGTGTTCTCTATTGTGTATCTAGTGTGGTATTGATAGTATGATGTAGTGGATAGAATAAAGGACTAGGACTCAGGAGGCCTGGGTTCAAATCCCTTCTCAGCCATGGAAACTCACTGGAGGTGTGAAACTGGTAACTCCTTAAATATCTCAGTTACCTAGAAAGTTCTATGAGGGTTGCTATGTCAATTCCAACTTGATGGCACACAACAACAGTTGTGTATAAGTAGCTATTTAGGATTAGGTGTATGTGCTCTCTGTAGGCTAGTACAAAATGTTCCCTCAAGCTTGGGAGATGGAAGTATTGAGGTCCAGAACAGGTTGTACATCATTGATGATACACCTCAGCAGTTTCACTTGGGCACTGTAGGTGATTACTAACTGTGTTCTGTTTACTTTCTTGGGCCTGTTTTATAGCAGATTGTTGCTGAGTGCCATCCCGGCTCTATTAATGTGCTTTTTTCACCAGGTTGAGTTGGTATTGGTTTTTTTGAGAAATACCCGTCTAACTCCAGGAGTGCGGTCTCTCTCCTGTGGTCCTGACCAAGTCTAATTATAACAGAGATCTTGGTTGTAGACCATGGACTTGGTGCTATGTTCAGGGTGGAAAGTAGAAGCATGTAAGTATGAGTTAAGGCTGGCAGGTTTCTGTTTTAACATGATGCTAATATGTCCCTTGTTCAGTTCCACAGTGGTACCCAGAAAGTGCACTTGTCGTGTGGACTGGTTCAGGAACACGTTGACGGAAGGATGAAACTTACCAGAGTCCTGGTGGAATTTCTCCAGAGATTCCTTGCCATGAGCCCAGGTATTTAAAATGTTTTCTATGAATCTCAGATGGAGCGCAAGTTTCTGGGTACAGAACTGAGGAAGCATTGTTTCCAGTCAACCACAACTATATCTGCATACTGTAGAGCCATGTGTGTGTCCATAAGTGTGCCACTGACCTTGAGATACATGGTGTTGTTGAAGATGAAATAGTTATATTTCAGTACAAATTTGCACAGCATGGTAGTGATATTCTCCTTCTACATTTAATTATAATCTGCATCCCTGTTCCTTGATCTGCCTTTCAACTGACCAGGAGCACCTCTGTATTTTCCGAATTCAATTTCAGTTTATTCAGCTTTACCCAGTCCAATACTGACATCAGACAGTGATCTAGAACTGGAACAGCTTCCTTGGATTTAGATGGAAAGAAGAGGCAGGGTTGTGTGTCATCCACATAATGGTGATACCCCCCCCCCCCCGAAAAAAAAACACCTCTGGAGAGCCTATCCCAGTGGCTTCATGCCGATGTTAAATTTATTTATATATTTATATTTTTACCTCACTTTTCTCCTAAAAAGGGACCCAAGGTGACTTACATGATTAAAAACACAATATTAAAAGGAAAAAAAGTAAAATATTCAAATATTAAAGAAGAATTAACAACATATTTAAAATATTGGGTAAAAGCATTCCCAAAAAACTCAATGAACTGATATGAGTACAAACCAAATAGCATGGGGGACAAAACAGAATCCTGAGGAACATCACAGGCCAATGGCCAGGATGTCGAACAGGATCCCCCCCCCCCCCCCAGCACAATTATTTGAGTTCTCTCCAGGAAGTACTGGAGTCACTGTAAAACAGTGCCATCAAGTCCCATCAAAAGCCACTGAGAGTCCAGCAGAACCAACAGGGACACACTCTACAAATAGGAGAGGTCCTGGATTTCTTTTAACAAATCCTTTACCAGTCATTTTAATGAATCAATAGCACCAAACTAAAAAGCTTCAGACTGTCTTTTGTAGCTACACACTGTAAGAGAACATGAGTATGAGTGTCAGAATCACTTCAATGAGTGGGAAGAATGTTTTTGCTTTGCCATGGAAATATGAATGATTAAACAAGCTTTTAGGACCAAATATTTGACAGAGGGTCACAAAAATTGCAAGACTAAATAATGCTGGACTGCTTAATAGAGCAATGGTACTGAATGTGTAGGATGAAACTGGGAGAAATTTTGGCCATAAGAATCTCCAATAGAAGGCCAAGGAAATATCCACACCTGAAATCCTGAACTGTTGACACCACTCAGAGCTGACACCATTGATGTAAAATAGGCTGATGACCTGTTTAGATTATTGTGATAATTATTGTGAAAGTTAAGGGCAATATTGAAACTGGGCCACTTTGAAAAGGTGAGTGGGTGGGAATCCTTCAAAAGATCATGAGACAGTAAAAATGAGTATGAGCCAAAAATACACACCACACATACATGTATATATGTACATATGTCTATATGCATGCAGGGATGAAACTTCGGAACTTAGCTACTATGTTAACCAGAGGAGGGTTGACTTCAGGGTAACATTGTTGGCCAGAATCCTGTTACCCTGTTTCCCCCAAAATAAGACCTAACCTGAAAATAAGCCCTAGTATGATTTTTCAGGATGCTCGTAATATACCGGTAAGCCCTACTCCAAAAATAAGCCCCAGTTAAGTGAAACCCCGCCGTTCACCATTGTGCAGCAACCAGAAGAAGATGACATGACTGTATTTGAATAAATGTAGATTGTTGTACTTGAAAAAAAATAAAACATCCCCTGAAAATAAGCCCTAATGTGTTTTTTGGAGCAAAAATTAATATAAGATTCTGTCTTATTTTCAGGGAAACACAGTACTTATGTCCACTGCCATCACACTAGTGATGTACCTTTCAGTGGCAAATTGCTACAAGTTAAGAAGCTAGTGTAGGCATTTCCAGTCACACACCAGTCACGTGATGCAGTGCATGAAAAGGAATCCTCTACTCCAGCGTCTTCAACTGCACCAGCTTCCTGCTATAAGTTACACCAGTGGCTTTACTCTAGAGGAAATATGCAATGGTACTATGGGTATCCTCTCCCAATGAACTGAGGAGAAAGTATGCCACATGGTGGCAAAGCAAGATGATCATCTTTAGAAAGTTACTTTGCAACATCCCTGGAGCATAACAGAGAAGAGAGGCGAAGAAAACAGCAACCAAGGGTAAGTTTAGAGAACGTTCCTAGCTTCCACAGTGGCAGCTAAAAGGAACTGAGAGGGTTGGGCTTTTGTGTGCCAATACATGTGCACTGGGAGGGGGAGGAGACTAATGGTCTTTCTCTTCAAGCTCTAGAATGTTCCGAAGTTTTGCACATGTGCGCTACAGAACCCATATGTATGATTCATGGAGGCCACGAAAAAGAACCTCCAGCCTCTGGGCATAACGAGTTCAGGAAAGATCTATCTCCACGAAAAATTCCATACCTCATCCTACTCATCCACTCCATTGGAAAAGTGAGGCAAATCCACCTGTTCTTTCCGGACTTTGAAAAGAGGCAACATATGGATTTCTCTGTGCCCTGGTTTTTTTTTGTTTTTTTTTGTTTTTTTGTGGGTAGGGTGGGGTGGGGAGAAACTGATGGCAGAGTGGGGTTTGGAGGGGGTGAAGGTTTTTATCTGCTCTCATGGTCTGGCCACTGACTTGGTCTCAAGGCAGTTCGGTCTCTGGGAACCCAAGGACTTCCACACCCTGAGGCAAAGAGTGTGGATGTCACAATATGTATGTCAGAGAAAGAGCAGCATTTGTACACCACAAAATGACAAGGATGGGCATAATGGAATCCAAAGGTGACCTCTGTGATCTTTCACAGCATCTCCAGTTTCACGTGTACCCATGTAACTCTATGAAGAATTAGAGCCGTTGCATTCCTCCTTCTTCTAATGATGATTTATAAGCCTTTGCTGTAATTTTGTTGTAGATTGCAGAGAGAGATTCTGCTATGGTTGTCTGGCGATGGTTTTTAAATTGAGTTACTCCTCCCCCTTCAATTCTCCTTGATATCTCAGTGCAATATTTCTTAATTTTTCTATTCATCACAATGTTGCCCTCTCCATTTCTTCTTTATCAGTATAATTGGTCAGACACAGTTTCATCCCCAGCCATTTTCGAGATGTATATCTATACAAGAGTATAACAAGTGGAGCCTGCAACAAAATGTTGCAGTGGAGCCTGAACCTCTAAGTTGGAACAAGAATCTTGTCGTATGGTGCTCTTCAGGCTCCTCAAGTCCTGAGGACCTGCGGTTAGGAGATGCAAGAAGTATTTCTTTTTCTTCAGGCCTTTCTCAGCTGTGCTCTTTACCAGTGACTAGGATACACAGTGTGGTGTGGATATCCAGTATGTTGCAGTGAATAGAGTGATGAACTAGGACTCAAGAGACCTGGGATCCCTGCCATGGAAAGTCGTGGGGGTGGGGGTGGAACTGTTAAGACTACTCCATTCTATCACTTACCTTGAAGGCCCTGTTCAGGCCACTGTAATTAATTTGGTTCTGACTTGACAGCACATAATATACACAAAGCGTTCAGGCAGGGACATGACTATCCTTATTGGTATAAACAAAGCCACAGCCCTTAGGTTGCAAGATCTGAGCAAGGTTGTTAACAACAGGACCTTCTGGAGGTCAATAATTCATAGACTCACCATAAATCAGAAGCAATTGATAGCACTTAATAACAACATTAGTATCAGCTTTGAGATAACTCTAGTTAAGGGGTTGGAACCCTTCACAAGTCTGAGAGTGTAGATGCCCATCCCTGAGCCTGGAGAGCTGCACTCCCCCAAGATTTCCACCCCACCCACCCCCATTTTTAAAAATTTAAAATTCCCCCTTGAACCTTCTAGTTGCCAAGGATTTTTAAAAAATTTACTTTCTGGATGGGCATGGGAGACCTCAAATCATGGCGAAATGCGCCCCTCCGGGTGCCCTTAGAAGGCACCAGAGATTTTTTTGAGCCCATTTCTCCTGCAAAATATCTTAAAGTGGACTGTGGAGGAGTGTGGGGGAGCTGCATTTAGAACCTGGGAGGGTCACATGCCATCCGTGGGTCTCACACTGCCCACTTCGCTTTAGAGGATGAATAAAGAGAAAAGATCTTATTCTTTCTTTGCTCCTGAAGCACCAATGTATTGAACAAGGTCATGGTGTTTTTAAAAGGGCAGGGCATGCATCCCACACACTGTAATGCCCAGACCAGACCACTGAAAGATATTCCTTATAAGCAGTTAGAAGCTTGGGTAGAATAACTTGGTTTCTTCTGCCTGGCCTTCCACCTCTTCTCAGCCGGCAATACGAGTAGGTGTCTCAACTGCTGTCACTGACGGACGTGCACAATCTGTAATATCTTTTCCTTTTAATGCACTCAGCCAGGCTGGGGGTTTGTGCTGTCCAGTGGCCACAGAAATTTATGAAGAAAGCCTTGGAGGCACTTTCAATCCCAGTGATCACATATGGAACCGAACCAAAATGGAGTGATCCTACTTGCACCAACAAAACAAAACAAAACAACACCTAGCCCCTGACAGGGAGCCAAAATGCTGTGGGTAGGCATGAATCAGGGAGAGGCTGGTTCACAAGGGCAAGTGGTCACTGGGAAAAGAATCCAGCCAACCAGCCCATCCCCAGAGTCGATCAATCTGTGAGACAAATCCCTCTCTAGTTGCATCCTCAGTCTTGTTTCGGAAAAGCCTTATCTACCATCTAGTCAACCAAATCTTCAGGCTCTCACTTTCCACTCTGCTTATATAGTTCTTGGAAGGGAGAGCGGAGCCGCCGCCGAATGCATGAGTGGACGTTACGTCCAGCTGTGCAGGGGTATTCGTATTCATAAACGAATACGAATACCCCCATCTCTAGTTTCAATCTAATAGGAAAGAAGTCCAGTTGCCATGACTCAACTTCCAGACATGGTGGGAAAGGTTGAAAGCAGCAGCAAAAGAGGAAGACCAAATACGAGATGGATTGACTCCCTAAAGGAAGCCACAGTCTTGAGTTTACAAGAGCTGAGCAGGGCTTTTGAAGACAGATCACTTTGGAGATCACTCATTTACATGGTTGCCATAAGTTGGGAGGCAACCTGATAGCACATAACAAGAACAAGTCAATGGAAAATAATGTGAATCCGACCTTTCCAGTCCCAGGGCCTTTCCAACATTATCTGTCAATACAGTCACTATCGAGGGTGATAGCAAGTTGCATGATGTTGATGCCTATGATGCCGCCAAGGCCAGCTATTCACGATTAGCCATTAGAGTAATTTATTCTCATGAAACTGTATCTTTGTATTAATTTAGTATTTGGCATACATTGCAACCACATACTTATTCTTTGGCCTCTTTTCTATTGTGGTTTTGAAAGCATTAGTATAAAGAGACATTTCCTGAAAAAAAAAGTAAGGAAAGAGAGAAACATGTTATTCAAATCCACCTCAAAATCCTTTCCGTTAAATCTTTTGACTTAATCTCTTAACAGAACAGCCTAAAGAGAAAATCAGTAAAAGGCTGTGTGGTCCTTCCAAACAGACAGCCCAAATGCAGAGGTAGGCAGTACTTTTATTGGACCAAAAAAACAAATAAAAAACAAATAAAAAAATAAGTTGCCTTAAGAGACTGTCACAAAATGAGCTGACATGGGGAACCCTAAAGCCCAACAAGCTTTGTTTGGCATATGCTTCTATGAACAGCAGCCTGATTTTTCAGAGGCATGGAATATAACCTTGGTAGACAGATATCTATAGAAAACATGTACAAGTGAAATGTAATAGAAATGCAAAAGAAAGATAAGCAGATTAACACATTTTGGGGGACACAAACATGCAGCAACTATAATTTGCTGGCTTTTCAATTCATTTCCATAGTTTAGAAGGACCGTATCTATACAGGATACCAGTGAACGACCGCACACTTCTTATGGCAGGAAAGTAGAGTCCTAGAAAATAGGAAGTCTTGTGCTAGAATATGGGAATTAGTGAAGCACATTGAAATGCTGCTAATCTATCCATTACTTAGTATTGGTATTACGGCCTACTGAAACACAAATAAATTATGTCACACAGATGCAAAATGCTACATGCTGACTCTGCTTTATTATTACCTATAGATAATAAAGTCATAATTCACTGGAAAACCAATAGCCTTCCTTAGATGAGTCAGAGAGTTACTACTGCAGTTAGAAGGTCAACCTTCCCTTTCATGATTTGTAAATTTCATGCTGGCTGAAATCTTGGTGGGCAGGGTCCACCTGCTCAACAGGAATTATATCATTGTCATTTAACCAGATTGCCACTAGTTAAAGACTTCATTTTTCAGTTTCAGGGTATATACGACTTTGTTTCATCGCCTGTGAACTCTGTACACCCTGAAAAAAAAAAAGGAAGACTTTTATTAGTGGCCATTTGTGGCTGCTGATGACATCATTCCTGTTATGCAGGCAGAACTTTTGAAATGTTACCTCTCTAAGTCTTCCATCTCTGAAGGGAAGATTGAGGGTAAACATAGAAACGGTAGAAGGTGGGTTTCTTGGATGAGTAACATCAAAGACTTGCTGGGCCTTAACAGAGAACAACTAATCCACACTGCAAGAGATACGCCACAACTAAGACAGCAGTTAGAGAGAGGGAAGCCTCTTGCCACAACATCCTAACAGCATCCATTTGAAGCTAATTAATCTTAACTAAAAACCTCATGGTCTGAATAATGCTTAATTCAGTCTTCTGATGGTCGTTACTGCTGATGAAGCCTTGAATACCACAATCACAGTAAAATGGCTTGTTCTGTTGTGTTAATTTATACTACTGAGGTTGGAGGGAAAGGTGACAGGTAGAAAAGGAAACACTCAGGTACTCTGTAATGACTGTGAAGGGGAAAATGCCCCTCTTAAAACAAATAAGCCAACATATTTGGCTGCAATCTCACAACCACTTACCTTGGAGTAAGCTCCACTGAGCTCATTAGGATTTATTTTTCTGCATGTCCGTCTGCATATATTCCTTACAAAACAACCTCTAAAGAAAAGTTTAGATTTAAATCGTAAGGATGTGTTACACTATCATGTCATGGTAAGGCTAAGTTCTGTGGACAACTTTTGACATGCTAGATGACTTCTAGATATGTCTGTCTATCCTGTTCTTGGTTTTACACAGCTGATATAATTATGAATACTTGTATCCTCTTTTTCTGAGGCCAAGACATTAGCTCAACTGTTATATGGTTCACTCCTGGGGCCGTTTCGCTCCCATTCTGCACCATAAGATCCAATCCAATTTTTCAAGAACGATTTTACAGGTCCCTAGATGTGTGTCAAGTGCCAGGGTAAGACTGAAGACAAGTTGCCTAAAAGTTGAAACCTGAGTCATTATTATATCTATATAAAGGGACATCTAAATCCACAAGGCCTATTCCCTTTGATACTCCATGACAACTTCCAATCCAACTGGGTCAAGTCCATCAAGAGCTATTTGCTGAAAATTGGTCTTTCCCCTCAGGTGATCTTATCTTATGGAATAAACCAGGCCCAAAAAAAAAGAGAAAAAAAGAGAAAACTGAGGATATAGAATGTCAAGTGACGTTTCCAGCATACAAAATATTATAGTGAGGTTTTGCATCAAAAACTCTGTGGAACAGGCAAATTATTTAACATTTCTGGAAGTAAAAGGGTTTAGAAGAGTCTTTACCTTGGCAATGTGCTTGACCCTCCCTTCTGCTGTACTTGAAGGGAAGTACAAGAATATTCCCCTCACTGAAAGGCTTTGTACCTTTCCCTAAAGGGAGGTCGAGACTACAGAGCACATGTTCTTCACTTGCCCACATGCAAGGAGATCATCACCCCACTGATTAAAAAAATTCCTGGCCATTCAGGAAAAAAAAAACAGACTTGAGCTTCTTTCGGATATAGACTCCAAGATCACTTACCAAGTAGCCAGATTCTGTATGGCGATACTCAGGTCTCGGAAACACTATACTAATTAGATATTAGATTTTAAATGGTCTTTTAATGCTAAATGTTTTTATGAAGTATTTGGAATTTTGGACATTTGTAAAGGTTTATTTTTGCTTTATGTTTGGTCTAAGGAATGTAACAACAAACTAACTGACATCGTCTCCAGTTCAGTCTTCAACCTTCACATAGTCTGAGGCTTACATATGAGAAAAAATTATTTTAACTATGGCAGAAATGCATCTTGACCTATTTGCCTTGGTGATACATTCTCACATCCCAGTTCTGTTCATCAAACAAGTATTTAGAAAGAAATAACCTTGGGGTTATTAGCTCACTTGCAATAAGCACTCAGTTACAAGTACTGCTCTAAGAATCCTGATACCAAAATTAGCCCACAGGTAATAGACAACCATAGACACAGAAAACAAAAAAGATGGAAGACTAAATGAATGCTGGGAGTTGTATTCCAAAAGGTAACATCTTAAAAGTTCTAGTTTTCAGAGTATACTTGACGTCTAAACCAAGGGTGGTTGGACTTTGAGAACACACCTGAAAGGATGCATTGCTGACCCACATGAATGTAGGAGGTTTGGATTATGGCTTCTGGATTGTAGGGTTTTAGGAAAGTAGGGAGAGATGGAGAAGAACAGGAAGGGTAGAGAATTACTGATTCAAGAGCCTGTGTCACCATGTCAAGAGGCAAGGAAGTAAAATTATTGGCACAATTATTTTTCCATAGTCTGGTCACACTGTGTTCTTCTGTTTCTAGCTCTCCGTGTTCCAGGTTTTTATGTTGAATTGTTTTTATCCCACAAAATTCCTCTAGGGCCTGGATAAAAAGTCACCAGAGGCCTGGAGGAGATGAGGGAACTAAAAAAGGCAGCATGGGGTTGCTTCTTTCCACCTGAACTCTGGGGTAGGACTATTTTTAAGCATCTTGTCTGTCTGAACCTGGTTTAATTATTTGTATTCCCAAACTGTATCAGTAGTAATTAGAGGTGTGCAGAGGTGTGTTTTTGGACTACTGCTCCCAGAATTCCCCAGGCAGATATGCTGCTTGGGGCATTTTGGGAATTGTAGGCCAAAACACATAAATCTTCACATCTCTAGCAGTAGTCAAGCTAGTGGCCACCAATGGCTCTCTTAAAAAATATATACAGTGCCAAAAAGATTAAATCCAAACTTAAATGAAGACATCATGAACATCTTTTCCTTTCTTCCCCTTTAAAACAACAAAAATATACTCTGGGCGCAATGCCCTGACACTGTAAAGCTGTCTAGAGGCACACAGAGGAGCCCAGAAGGAAGGAGACATTGAAAGCACAGGCAGTATTTCCTTTGCTGGCAGAAGGATATTGTTGAATGGAACCCAGTGGCTGAGTTTTTCACATCTGCAGTGAAAATATTCTCTCATAGCCCAATGGCTTGTGGAGGCATTTGGTACAGAAAGAATGCAATTGTGCCCCTTAACACCTACCCTCACGATCGCTGTGGAACAGGAGGGGGAGATTCTAGGACAAGTCCTACTAGGTACAGTTTATGAAACATTCAGACAAGCAGGACTCTGCCTAATATCCCTGAACAGAAAAATCAGTCTTGTCACAGTTCAGGCATATAAAATGATGTGTTTGTTTACTTAACACACCTCAGTGCTAATCCCACTGTTCTTGTTGTGTATTTCTTTTGCATATTCAAAGTCAGCCGGGCAAGAATAATGTCTATGCGTTTGACAGGCAATTATTGGTAATCAAGCCATGGATCAGAGTTTGCCCAAGATATTTTGTAGAGATTCAACTGGCATT
The DNA here is from genome assembly GCA_037013535.1 of Intellagama lesueurii. Taxonomy (NCBI): domain Eukaryota; kingdom Metazoa; phylum Chordata; class Lepidosauria; order Squamata; family Agamidae; genus Intellagama; species Intellagama lesueurii. Next base: position 100,242,242 of record JBAJHW010000003.1, read on the forward strand.
TGAATCTTTCTTCAACAGAGCCTGTGAACAGTGTTGCAGCACATGGTGGGGGAAGCAAAACAGACTTTGAAGCGCACAGCTCTCTCCTCAGAGGAATCTGCTGCCATCTCCCAGTTTCCCTTTCTTGAGATGGCTCCCACTCTCTGACTAAAGGGCAAGGATGGTAGCAAGAAAGTCAGTGGATGCAAACCACTGTTGCATTGAGCCCTTCCACGATTCCCAACCCATTTGTTTGTATTCCTATCATCCACAAGGTGGCACTATGCACTTCTGTACTAAGAACATTCTTAGTACTTTTTCTGTATGCAATAAAGACAAGTTCCAGGACAGAAGCTGTATTGATCTGCTGCTTTGCCTGTTTCAATGCATACATTAGGAACATGAGGTAGGACCATACTAGATGTCCTAATGTGCTGACACAAAAGGGGCTAGTGTTTACTCTTGCTGCATTGGCCCAGTATAAAGCCCCATGCTTCTGCTCAAGGGGATGTACGACCAGGAAAGGACTAATTGTGCTGCTGCTGAACAGAACTGGTTCACAACCAAAACTAGGGGAGCCTCACCCCTCCTGAAATTTTGGGGTAATGCAACCCAGCTGATGAGACAAGAGCTCAAGAGCAAATGTGTCAGTCCGTTCAGGATAAGGAATGAAAGCTTTCAGGGGATTTTAACCAAAAGACTTCAGTTGATCTGTTTTCTTCCTGCCTGATTCATCTATGCTGGCAGCACAACAATAACTTTTTTTTTTTTTAGGATGCATTTGAGAAGGAAGACGTAGCCTTCCTTTTCTCTGGGCCAGATCTCTTCCGATTCTGGCTGAATTAGTTTTAGTGTTGATTGAATTAAAAGAGACGTTCAGGGCAGCCTGCATCCCCAAAGGGTCTCATTTCTCTACCCACTCAGAAACAGACTGCACTGGGGAAATTAGTTCAAGCACCACATGCTTGATCCAGTATATCCCATTCCAAGCCTACATGCTTTAAACATGTTGTTTCCAGATGTTTCTTGTTCTGGAGGCTGTACATCATCACAGCTATTTTTACTTTGCATGTTGATCTTTGACTTTCATTACAGCTTTCTGCTGCTGGTACAAGCTTACAAACATTTATCTCAGTTTATCTAAATAAACCATGATTTAAAATGGGAAGAAAGGCTCCTCATTTCTATCATATTCCTGAACAGGATGATTCTAATCAGTCTAAGTAGAAAGATAAAATAAACAGGGGAAAAAGTACAGGAAGGAGTACATGGAGGATGGTTGCTGGAAGTCCTGGTTTGCATGCAGCACAGCCTTGTTATCTAGAGCTGCCACATCCAGAGTTGATACAGTCATGATAATGTTCAAACTCCTGTAAGAGAGGATCAGGAAGAAACCTAGAGAGCAAAAATAAGAAAAGCATTGTACTTAATATTAGCAAAACTGGAGATTGCCAGCTGAGATGCTAAGTACAAAAGCAACTGAGTCCAAATTGGAACAGAATTGTCCATGGCTAGAATGAATGTTTGTTCCTTCCTGAGACAAACGTTGGTTTTAAAGTTCAGTTCCAGGTCTCTAGGAAATAAGAACATTGTGTATTAGCCTCACTTGTGTTTCCAAGGGCAGGAAGTGCTGTATTTCAGCCACCTTCTTTGGAACAAAGCTTAGCCAAAGACTCCTGGACTATGGTCTGGAAACTGAGAAGAGACCATTTGTGTTCACCTTCAGGTGTTTCAGAGCAAAAACTATTGATTTTTTTAAAAAAAATTAAAAAGAAATCTTTTTTACAGGCCTACAAATTTTGTTTCTGTTTCTAGGTATCTAAGACACAATCCCTAGCTTCTTTAAAATAATAAAAATACAACACACACATGCACAATAAGTGGTGGTGCTATGTCTTGTCCAGGTTTTGTGAGGTTTCTATAGTTCTCATGGGACTTTGATGGAAGCTTATGAAGCTTGGCAAAATCTCATTAAACTCCAGGCAAGAATTTGGGCTTATATAAATCCTCTTCCTGTTCAATCTGGCTGCAGTCTGTGAGTTATGGATGCACCTATGCACTGTTCTGGTGTTGTAGCATAACCTAATTTTACTAGAAGCAGGTTGGCTTGATATATTTCAGGACAGCAAAAGCCTTTGAGCACAACAAACTGTAAGGGTGCCCCCCTACTTGATCAGCCCACTTGATCAGAAGTGGAAAGAGGAGCTGTGATTCCCTGATTTTCTACCCAATCACCTCAGTGGAAATCACTGGGAATAGAAGCCCTCCCAACCTGCCATTCCTCACTGGGCAGGGAATGGAAACCAGGGAGAACTGCCTACTCATAGACACGCATATTTGTGGTGGGGGTTTCCACTTTCTACAGCTGCCTCTGACACTAGTGCAGCCATATTTTTTCATTGTTTCCCTATGCCCCACTACTGCCATGTTCTACCCCTTTCATCCTGGCAAGTCAAAGGTGTGCAGGAGCACTCTCATATTGGGCCATGCTACCTGATACCATGGCCCATCTCACTGAGGCCTGCTTGAATTCCTAACTTAAGAGTCTGCAAAGAGAAGGAGAGAAAAGAATGCTGTCACAGGACACCTGTTGAGTCAAGGTGATACTGTTCTTAAATTCAAATATATATGAAAGAGCTGTACAGTAGTCCCATGATTGCGTTGCTACTGCCATTGAAGAAGAGGATGGTGATCAAAGAAGACCTGCTTGGGGCTAGTTCCACCTACCATTGGCACCAGCTCCACCTCTCTTGTTCCCCCCACAGCTCCTCCCTTAAACCTCCCCACCACTGTTTTTGTGTTTAATGGTTTCCTCTGCTGCAGGTTTAAAACTCACAATTCCTGGCACAACAAAGCAAACACATATCTAACGGTGTGATTTGTGAATGTGTGACTCCCAGACCCTGAAATTGATACTGGGTGTCAACACCGGATGGAAAAAGTGATGTTCTCCTCTCAGCCCCTGCATATTTGGAGCTGGTTATCTTCCTACATCTTCATTTCTCTTTGAATTCCTACAATATGACCTTCACATTCAGATTTGGCTGTCCTTCATGTCACCAGCAAGCTCAGGGGCAAGCATGAAAGTTGAAAAGTAAACAGTATGTTCAAATAATTTACAAAGTACACTGAAGAACTGCTGCGTGCAAAACACCTCACAAGAACCATGACAAAGTGTGTACAAGAAGCAGCAGAAGAAAGAATTTGCTGTACAGGCAATGAACAGCTGAAGTAAGGAATTGGGCTATACTGAATTAACAAGGCCACGTAGAGTAAGGGCCGCCTTGAGTCCCCTTTGCAAGTAAGTAAGTAAATAAGTAAGGGTCTTTATATCCAGGGTCAAATTCTGAAGAGGTACAGCTAAATGGAATAGATGTATTTCAAGGTCCTGCAGGATATTTAATACACAAGGACACGAAACTAGTATCAAGGCAAATATTTGCCAGCAAATCTATACAAGAGCCCTAATGACATTTCCATCCTAAACTCTACCACAGGAAACCCAGACTTTATGGCACAGATATACAATGGCTGTGTAGCCTCAACACCCACAGGCTCAGGATACACATAAAAGAAATCCCAAAGTCTGCCACCAGACTTTTAGATCTTGATTGTGTGATTCCTGGAGATACTTCCACTTTTGAGACTTTTTTTTTTAGCCACTGTCACTGCTAGTGGAAATCGTATGGATTAATAACCTCCTGTTATTGCTTTCACAAGAAGAATGGGCACAGAAGATAGGCACTTTCTACACCAGAGAAATGGCACACATAAGATACTAAAGAGCAGCTCCACTGGCTGCTGATCAGTTACTGAATGATCAGTTACATTCAAAGCACTGGTTTTCCTATAAAGCCGTAAATGGCCTCGGTCCAAGCTATCTCAAAGACTGTATCTCGCATTATGAGCCGGCTCGGGTGTTAAGATCATGAGAGGCCTTTCTCTTGGTCCCACCACCTTCACAGATGCGTCTGATGGGGTCACAGGAGAAAGCCTTCTCTGTTGTTGCTCTGACTTTGGAACTCCCTCCCACAGGATGCCAGACTGGCCCCATCTTTGCTATCCTAATGCAAGTGGGCAAAGACTTTTCTCTCCAGGCAAGATTTCCCTCAGAAACCAGTTATTTCTGTGTGATTTTTAGATAGATTGCTATGCATTACTGCTTTGATTGGATTTTCAGTACTACTTGTGTTTTCCATTTTTGTGTTTTCCATTTCTCAGTGGATTTAAAAAAAAATTGTATACTTATTGATATTTGCCTTAATATTGCCTGTTAATGCCTCTTTATTCATTGTTCATAGTTTTAAATATTATCTTTTAACGATGTTCACCACTGTTGTATACTCATTGTTTTCAACTTTAAATGTTGCTTTTCATTGTTGTAAGCAGCCTTGGGTCCTGTTCAAGGAGAAAGGCGGGGTAAAAATATTTTTTAAAAAAATAATTCAAGGTGCCTAACTGCACATTTGTTGATGGGTTGGGCAGGCAGCAAAACCATTACAACCCTCTCTTCCTTTACAATTTGTTTCACAAATATTTTCATTTTTTATTTAGCCCCCTGAAATCTGTACATTGTTTCACAACGTAACTTGAAATAGGATGAGGGGGAAGGAAACTACCTATGGCCCCACTAAGACTAACCTTTGTGGCCTCATAGGGCTACCTTGCCCCTGCTGAAACCAGAACCCTGAAGAGTTTTCAACTCCAGCCCCCAAAACACAATAGTAGTGGTTTTTCAGCCACCATGCTTGCCTCTTTTGCTCATTCCAAGCTGCTTTTTCCATCATCTGTTACCTCCACCAGTAAAGCCTCTTGCTTCTTTATTTTATTTCCTCGGATAGGGCTCTGCCAGCCTCTTGCCCCATATAATCGCTGGTGGCACAAGTAGCCATGTCAGGGAGTGGGCACAGCCTGCCTTATGTTTGCTAGGCAGTCAGTGGAAAGCCTCATTCCCACAAACCCAAATAAGTTGCCCAGTAGAACAAGAGGGAACACCAGAGCTCTCCTTAAAGGATGTTTATCTCCTAATACATGAGGATAGGATGATGTGCAGCTATGGTCATGACCAATGCCAGTCCAAGTGCTGGCCTTTCTGGGATAGGTCAGTCCCACTTTCTGACTGTTCAGCTCTCATTTAAAAAGCAGATTTTTTTATCTCTACAAGAACATGTGTGTCAGTCATTTCCTATCCACTTGCTTGCAAAGTAAGGGAATTAAACTTTTACTATGATACTTCATAGCACAGTGCTATGTATTTGTTTAGTTTAACTGAATTTAAGTTTGCTCCCATGGAAGTGAGTTTATGAATAGCATTAAGGTCAGAATGACAAGATTTATTTTCCACCAGCCTCCCATATAAATCTTTGGTACGATATTCTAATCTGATGCAGATTACAATGGTGTGAAGGTACTGTATCAGATGATACATTTCTAGTGAAAGACCTGTACTATTTTGTTGTTTCAATGTTCTTTCAATAAAGATTTAAAAAATGAATAGCATTAATGAATGCTGGGGGGGACGATGACAAGGAATCCTGCAAATACCTTTCTGAATTTCCTTGTGTCCTAGAACCTCTCATCATATTTCTGGCCACATCAATTGCTTGTAAATTACCACTTGAAAACCAACATTAATAGGTCCCTAATTTTTACTTGAGGATCAAACAATAACTTATCTTCTCTAAAAAATTGTGAAACTGAATAACTATTGAAACTCCTTCAGGTACATTAGTTATGCATGCCCATTGAGAGAAAATCTATAAAATGGAATAGCAAGAGTGTTCATGGGTTATCCAAGGATGTTGTCAGATTTTATCTACTTTGATAATGCTTATTGTGCTGAATATGTTATATGTTTTGCGCAACATACGCAACACCTAGGAGGGGTGAGAAAAAGGACATTTGATAGCAATTCATTTTCTGTACTCAACTGAATGTTTTCTTATCACCACTTATTTAAAAAAACACACACACACACACACACACACAATCATTACTGCAAGCAAATATGCACCCTTATCAGCTCTTGATGATGAAGAATATAATCTGCATGACCTTCAGAGGAAAAGGGTATAAAACCAAAAAACGTTCCTGGTCAGCTCTTTGGACACCAGCTGAAGAACTGTTTTCAGAAAGAGTTCCTAATTTTCAGGTGGAAAGAAAATGGCAACTCTGAATGAAAAGAAGACCTGTAGCCAACGAATGGAAAATTTCCAGCGTTTCTTATGGAACCCAGACACAGGACAGTTAATGGGAAGAACCTTGATTAACTGGGGTAGGTGATCATAAAAAATAATAATGCAATTTTAGAATCGTCATGCCTTTGGAATGTGCTTGTTTTCCAGTACAACTGCTAGACAGATCAGTGGTTTAAGTATCTAGCTGAGGAGCTAGAGGTTGAAAGTTCGATTCCCCACTGTGCTTCCTTGATGGAGGGGATGTGGACTTGAGGATCCATAGGGTCCCTTCCAGGTCTGCAGTTCTAAGAGTATGTAAAACTGCTGGATAGCTCAATGGTTTGAGCATCTGGCTGCAGAGTCAGAGATTAGAAGTTTGATTTCCCACTCAATGAATGATCCATAGGATCCCTGCCAGGTCTGCAGTTCTAAGATTTATTTATTTCTGTAGAATTAAAAATCTGGGATGACAAGAGGTTTAGCAGCAGCATGAAGTCAGGTATTCAAGATGTTTCACAGTACAATCTTGGAGAAGCTACAAATTACTCATTAAAAGCTCCTCTACATATACTGCCGCAGAATCCAGTCAATAAAAATTATTTTACAATAATGTACAATCAAACATTGGCTGGATAAATTGCAAAGAAAATATAGAACTAGTGAAAGGCTAGCTTGTGACAGAAAACATTGCAAAAAACATGGTGCCAATATCCCTTCTTTGGATCTAGACCTAAAGAACCACAAAACTAGAACCATGAATTCACAGCAGCTTCCCTTTACATGTAGAATAGCAAATCTCTCTGTTTGAAATGCTCCTGAATGTCATATTGTATACTATTAGACAGAGGTAGGCAATTAGGAAAAAAGGAAGAAAATTCTTCAGGTTGGTCTCAATGATTTGGGCAAACTTAAAGCAGATTGTTTGATCCATTCTTTGTCTACAAAAGAGGAATTACCTGCGAATATTTTAGTCGCTCAAGTATAGTTCATGAAGAACAATATGTTAATAATATTTATTTATAGTTTTAATACACTTATTGGTGATTATGTTATTCTAGAGTTACTGGTCAAAATCTTATTGCTTGGTATAATAAATTGTACTAGAGTAGGCCCATTCAAATCAATGGGATTTGGTGAGTCATCTTCTCTATAATTTCCATTGATTCAAATAGGCCTGCTCTTAACTGTGACTTACTTTAACACAGCAAGTTACAGAGTAGGCCTGTTTGAATTAATGCAATTTATGGAGGAGTTGACTCATTAAATCCCCAGATTCAGCGGACCTACTCTAGAGCAATTTACTACATTAAGCAACAGGAATATGGCCAGTATACATAAATATATACACTTTAATTTCATTTAAAATTACTTACATTACTAAACTCCCCTTTAGATTTCAGTACCACTGGTAACAGTCCTTGTTTTTTTATTCTTGAGACTGCACATTTTAAGCTTTTCTCTAATTCAGAACTTAACTCTGGTTTATCTTCTCAGCTCATTTGTTTCAAGTACAAGAGTGCTTAACCAGGACAGGTTGTTCCTCTGCTGGTACATTTTAAATGTGCTAATGCAATTTGGACTATTTGTTCATCAACCTATTGTTGACACATATTTGACTGTTGCACTAAATTGTTTTTAAATCCTGAGTTTTGGAATTACTACCAATATGTTTTCTTTACAGTATGGATCAGTCTTTACTATGTTGCATTCTATATTGTGATGACTGGAGTGTTTTCACTTGCGATATATTCTTTAATGAGGACACTCAATCCTTATACACCGGACTATCAAGATCAATTAAAATCACCAGGTACGATCACATTTCTGCCATACAATCCAATGAAATTTACAATTAAATTTACAATTACACACTCTTCTTGCTGCTGTGAGTTCCATATAAATAAGATAATCAGCCTCATGCTGACTTTAATGCTTAGTTTTACAGGGACAAAACTGAGATCAGATCATACAGCATATAAAACCTTACTTTTTCTGACAAAATACCATGAGAGAAGTCACAGTATGAAAACTGAGATGTATTCATTGACCCATTTTATCTTAGCATTATGACCTTTTAATTGGATAGTTAACTAGTGCTGCAGTTCTACACAGACTTAAATTCCAAGTCCCATTGACCTCAGTGGACAGCAACTCTCTGTAAATATGTAAAGGACATCATTCCAAGGTCAAACACACACAAACGTACTATAGACTAACCTGATTAAACACATAGGGACATATTTCTAAGTAACAATGCATGAGATTCCAATGTAGCCTTGACTTTTTCATAAATGAGTTTTTTATATAGAAAGAAAAATTCAGATGGACATTTAAATGATAGGAAAGAATAGAATAAAAATGAAAAAATGATATCACAATTGGTGTGCAAAAGAGGCGTAAACCAGAAATAATTTACCAGACTGTTTTTCCTGATGTTTAAAACCTGAAATGAAAAGATGCCTTTTGAAACATTAGAATTATTTACAAAATTTCAGTTCTCAGCCCATGGAATATCAGAAATAAGCTATCCACCATACTGATGTAGCGGAAGTACAACAACTCCTGGAAAGCAGATTTGTAGCAATTTAATCTAAAAACTGCATTAGTCACTAGGATTAGGAACCTAGGATTAATCCCATATAATTAATTGAACTGAGAAAAACTACTTATATATGAATTGTTTCTTTTCTTCTTTGCCTCTGTACTCTTAATGGCTCTTTCAACAAAGGGGTGACATTACGACCAGATGTGTATGGTGAAAAAGGACTGGAAATCATTTACAATATGTCTGAACCGAAGTCATGGGATGGTTATGTTAAGATTCTTCAAAGCTTTCTTTCAGGTAAAGGGCAGAAACAATAGTAAGATGGTTGGGAACATGCAGAGGAAAAACTGTAATTTGGATGGTGCTGTATGGATGGATACATACACAGGCCAACATGAGTTTAGTTTTAACTGCAGAAGGGCAACTACTAGGGACTATAAATCATCAAGTATATTGGGGGGTATGATTCTTATGGTGGGGGCAAGGAATCCTGCTAAACAAATAACAGGAGAAACCTATTATTTAGAGACAATCATGTTTTAAAAACAGAATACAAGCATTTCCTAACAAAAAAAGATGGCAACAGAAGGAAGCATTGCAAGTGGTATCGCCAAAAGCTGGATTGGAGATATAGATAACCCGTTTCTGAGTTTCAGAATCTTTCAACTTTGCATTTTGTTGTATAATGCAGATGACGTTTCAACATTAGTTCCAATCTGGCTGCTGATCAGGTTAAAAATTATTTCCCCTGGTGGAAACAGCAAAAAAGTTCCAGCAAGATGGGTGGCTTTTAGACAGACAGCTGAAAATGGATATTGCTGGTGAGAAGGCTCTCTGTGGGGAGACCAATCTAACTTCACCAAGGAAGGTCTTGTGAAATTTCAAATGCAGTCCAGGAAGGGTTGATGAAAAGCTACAGAAGACAACCCCCTACCTAGTTAGAATCCAAGCTATACAGAACAGCCTCCCTCCAGATGTTGCCTACAACTCCGGACATTCCTAGACAGCATGGTCAGTGGTCAGAAACAACAGAGGCAATATCTACAGGTAAGACAGTAAGCAGTACTGAGGTACATGCCCTTAATAGGCTTCTGTCTTCTATGATAGTTGACATTACCAAACAGTCCTTTACACGATGATGTGTTTTAAGTGAATCAAATTCTAGAAAACAAAAGCCTAAAACCCTGGGTTGCTACAGCAGCCAATTGCTACTCTTCCCCTCCCCTCTCTATTCTGCTGAGTGAAACAGAACTGGATCCTGGCCAAAACATGAATGACAACGACTAGATCTTTGATTTGTTGTTCTTATATACCACAGATCTTCCATTAGGAGGGAAAAAAATTAAAGATGACCCCCCCCTACTTTTTCTGTCCATATCTGTAGCCTATAATGAAACTGCACAAGAAGCCAACAAGAACTGTACTCAAGAATCGTATTACTTTCAGAAGACATTCGATGCTCCAAACCACACAAAATATTCCTGCAAATTCACACAGGACATGCTTGGGGAATGCTCTGGTCTAACGGACCCCACTTTTGGCTTTCCAGATGGACACCCATGTTTAATAATAAAAATGAACAGAGTAAGTAGCTAAATAGACATTTAAACATATTATTTATCAGTTAGTATAACTGAATTTAAACTATTAAGAGGAAACTTTGTTGAGGTAAAGCAATTTAGAACCTATATTATCCACATTCAGCATTCTGTAAATACCATAAAAATATCTTTAGATCATTTTAGGCAAGTCTTAACAGAAAGGAAAAACCCACATATGTTTTAACAAATTATAACCCCACCTAACAGAACACTCCAACATGCTGTAAAAAATAACTGGGAATAAGTTATTTGACAAATAAAGGGTAATAAGAGACTAAAAACAGAAGTATTACAGTTTAGGGGAATGTGTCACACAAAGTTGCAGGATGATGCATGGTGCACAAGTGGAATTTTCCCCATCAAATGCAGGCACTTAATTTCTGTACCCACTTGTGGTCTGCACAACTAGATATTTTATATAGGGCCACCAATGTTAAATTACAAAGCTCCCACTGCCTTAAATTAACATGGAAACGACTACCTTACAGATTATCAATTTTCTCCCTGGCAATGGCACGGAACCAAGAGTGAACTGCACGACACTGGTAAGCATGCACTGTTCGCTGTTTTCGTGCTAATATTATTCTACCCAGGCGGTGTGCTGTCCAGAACATATACCCACCAGATGTCAAAGACTTAGGTTTGCATAGAATTGTAGAGCTAGCACCCAACATCCTATTACATACAAATAAATGTACATAACCAAAATGTCTGTTGCCCTTTCCTACCCGCCCACCAGTGAGATTCCTGATGGGACAATTTGGAGTAAGGAGCTCCACAGTCATCTCTGCAAGCTCCTCATCCCTCCATGAAATGAGTCTGTGTACTTCAACCGATGTGTACATTCTGTATTGCACGCTGACTGCTATCAAACATTGACTATCTCAAATATACCTGTTGAAAAGGTGAAAAAGAAACAAAACTAAATAGTTGGCCTCCTACATTTTGCAGATATTAGTACATCTGGAGTGTGTATTGTATACAGGTGCTACTGTCCTAGTTCATTGTGACATAGAATTCCATGCCTCAATTTAAATGAATTGCCACCTTCATATACTGCAAGACAAATGACCTTAAGATGAGATGTTGCCTCATATATTAGCTCTAACATAGGTTTCCTGCCTATAACCAACAGGATAGTGAGAGTTCACCAGATGTGAAATATTATCCTGCAAGTGGAACTTTTAACCTTCACTACTTCCCTTACTATGGATGTAAAGCACAGGTATGGTTCTTTTGCAATTCAGCCCTACATATTAAAGGTTAAATCAAATATTATAAATTGGGATTGGGCCACATAGCAGCCCTCCACAGCCTTTCCCTCACCAGATTTGCCACACCACCACTGAAATCCAGGGGTGCAACAGCAGAATGAGAATATTGTTATGTAAAAATATGGTGCATAATGGTTGTGTATCTTCTTTTCGATCTTCTGGATGCATAAGCAAGCTTGAAAAGAAAAAGCCACCCTAACACCTTTGTTTAGAGCAAACATGCTGCTTTCTTTTGATGTGGCCAAACTGCCATATTTCAATACTACAGGAGTAGTGAAAAATCCATCCTCTTACATCCAGGGGTCACAACATGGGGGCTGTCATCCCTATAAACAACCCGTTCCTTTTAAGTAATCACACAATCAACATTTTCCATGTTTATTTCCATCTTAGCCAACCTACACAAATCCACTGGTGGCTGTGAAGCTTCTCAACATTACCAAAGAAGAAGAAGTGGTCATTGTATGCCGAGTCATTGGCACTGGAATAACTTCAGATAATCCTCATGATCCATATGAAGGAAAGGTGGAATTCAAAGTTCTGATAAAAAATTAAGTGGCAACAGCACAGAAATCATTAAAACACTACATAATGCAGTATTTATGTATCATATACATTTGTATTTATTCGCATGGTTTCTATTTGAATTCCAATTCAGTTTAATGCAGAATGTCCGTACGCTGAGGGGGGCAATAAAAATAATAAAACCCTCCCAAATTATTACAGCATGCATATTTTCAGCATCTATTTTAGAATAGTGCTTTACTAGAAAAAGTACTATGTTTGCACTCACCCACTCTAGAACGCCAAGTATGCTAGGTTTATTGAACGATGCTACACTGATGTTATATAAAATGAAATCATATATACTGCAAAGTTAAAAAGTAGTACAGTTATATTTGTGGTACTGTCCATAGAATGTATTGTGGCAGGGAGGAAAAAGCTACTGAATTTTAATGGTCTGAACAGGATCCTACCTCCACATATGCCGCTAGTTGCATCTGAATAAAAGTCTGGCCTGCAGTGGAGCAGGGCACAGTGGAGAGACGCTGCGCTTTAAAACAAGCATCTAAAGTCATTAGCCTTGCATAAGTTCTGCACTGGCTCTTTGAACCATAAGACAGTTGATACGCTAGCATCACTTCAAAGGGATGAATCTGTTGAAGGCAAAAATTCAGGAGACACTTACTGAGAAAGTGGTTGGTATTTTGCGCATTTTAAGGAACAGCTGGTATAGCTGTGTCGGCCAAAAAAAGTATTTAGGCACCTGGATTTTCTTTTAGGAAAACTGCAACATGCAACCATTTTTTAAAGTAAAATACTACAATGTAAGCAAAATATACATCAATTACCACAAACTTCAAAAAGGAAAAATTCTAGTAACTAATTATATAGGCTAAAGGGAAGCAATGCTCATCTTCATAATGATCAGTGTGGCCCTAAACAAGCTCACAATCTGTATGTACGGTCTGAGCAAGATGTACATTTACATGTGTCTGCATTTCCCTACGTGTGTGTAAGCACCCAAGCTAGTCTCTTACATCTGTGTTACAAGGGTTATACCTACCTACCTTATCAAAAGACTGTAAGGGTTTTTGGTAGCTGATATTTGTAATTTTTAAAGCAGTTTCTTTTAAATACTGATTGGTTTGATTAATGCTTTATTACATCACATTTATTACATTGATATGTTTGTGCTTTTAAATGGTGATTACTTTCTGTGACCTGCCTCAAGTTGTAGAGAAATGTGTTAAATAAACGGCACTGATAAAAACACCCCCAGCTTCATGCAGTGGAGGCCAATTTTATGCATTGCTGTAATTCCTCACAAATGTCCAAGATGAACTTCAAAAACAAAGTGATCTGGATCACTCAAGGTAGTGGGAGAGAAAGAAAAGGTGACACCCCACCTGATACATAGAAGGATACTGAATTTCTGCCTGTGCATAAGAATTTCTAGAAATCTCAGAACAGAAATACAGGTGTATATGCCCCCCTGAAAGAAAGAAAGCTAATGAAGAAGACCTATCTTACCTGGTGTGAAAATGTTGTATCCAGAGGAACACCATAAATACATTTCTTGAATGAGGCATATCTTCCTACACCTAATTTTCAACAACTATTTAAAAATGAAGCACTTAAGTTGCTGATGAAAACAAATTGGATTTTGGAGGGTTTTTCAAAAATTTGTTTTGTTTTTAAAGGAATACTGTGCTCTGTATTGGAAAGTTTATCTCAGACTTCTGTGAGGGGGAAACCTTCAGTCACAGAACGTGGTTCCAGCAGTAGACCTAAACTGCTACTCAGGAAAAAAAAGTTATTATAAAGAACAATGTCCACCTTGAGAGCCCTTAGATGTAGCACCTTGTGGGGGACAAGGGTCAGAAGGCTCTTTCTCTAACTCTGAGTATCTCCAAAAGCACACTTGGAGGGAAAAACAAAAGCCTCCATGTATGCACTCAAAGCAATGATGATCTCTGATCCCTCAGCCAAAGCTACTGGCTTTGTTTCCCTCATGGACCGTCTTAGAGATGAGGGCTGTCACTGTGGACACACTCAATTTGTGTATAACCTGCAGAAGGAACGAACAGCACTCTTTGGCCGAGGACAAGGTTGCCTTTTTCTGAGAGAAAAACCCGAGGAACAGGACCCCTTGCTTCATGGAGTCACTGCTCAGAAGGTCTCTTTTTCATTATACAGGACGGGTCTTCAGGAGCCATCACGGCAGGCGTACGAGATTTCAAGGTTTTAACAGCTTTGCTTAATATGATGCAGAAAGTATTTTGTTTGAACAATCTACAATAGGGGTCAAGGGGACGGTTAGTCTCACTTTCCCTCTTGATTCTTTTATTAATGCTGCTACTTAAACTTCTTGTCCTAAGCGGGAGATGGGACTGGTAAGGATGGGGCTAGGAAATGCTACTGGAGTCTGAGAAGTACAGCTGGCCATACTGGTGTTCTTTGCCTTTGACTGTAATAAGCGGGCCAAGGTCATGCAAGAGCTTGCTTTGCCAGATGGCTTTTAGTGCACCAGTACTTGTCCTGGTCCCTTCAATGCATGTTTGGGCAAACAGGGGAGTTCTAAGAAGGCGCTAAAGCCACGAGATGGGTTCCTTTCCTCCAGAAGCTGGGAGGGAAAGCCCAATCTGTCCCTTGATGAATGTGCTTCTTCTCAGCAGTGGCAGGCAGTGGGTTGCCATGCCAGGGGCTAGGCGGTGCCAGCTTGCCATTCAGAAGCTCCTCCTTGCTCACTGGTGCACTCTGGCATAGGGAGCAAAGGCGTAAGAAGAGCAAAGACTGTGGTGCCAGGTTCTGCTTGGCTGCTGCTGAGAGGACGTGCCTTTGGGGACACCTTTGTGGAGGGGCCAAGAGTGCCAAGCCCTGGTGCGCTTAGCTGCTGAGATGCTGGAGCCAGAACATAGCAGTCTCTTGCTTGGTTGTTGCTCCGATTGATTGATAGGACTACAGGACTGTACCAGGTCCTGGGTTGGCTGGAAAGTCACGCTCCAGCATAAAATAAGAAAATAATCTCCTTCTCCCCCTCTCCCCAGCCTTACTTCATTTAAAGGTAGAGACAGGAAGGAGAGAGGAAGGGAGGGGGGGGGGAAGGAGAAAGGCAAATTAGTAACATTAAAGCCAGTATTAAAAATTGACAAAGACAAAACAGTGACCCGGGGAAAATGCAGAACAGCCAGAAGACCCTACTCTCCTTGCAGTGGCACGACAGGAGGGGCCACCTCCTCTCCGAAAGAAAGTAGAACTGACCTTGCCTTCCTGAAGAAGGGAAGCTTTAACACACACCTTTGCTGACTGAGTACCTGAGTTTTAGCTGTTTCTCACTGTTCGTATATAAATAATGGACCCCGTTCACCTATCTGAAGAGGACTGAGATGTTTCCAAAATGAAGAACCACGACAAGTCAATACATAACAATGCAGAAGAAAAAATAATCTCGATTAGAGAAACAAACAGCTAGTTAAAAATGCCCACGCGCATTTTATTAATAAAAACTAATAGTGCCACAATGAAACAAGTAAAACAAACTGCTTATATTCCATAAAATATTACAGAAAAGTTTATTTGTGTTTCAATAAAAAGACTACTGTCTTAGAACAGGCAGCTGACAGTATTTGTGCAGTTAATTCTTTGTGAATAAATTTAAAAAGACTACTACCTGCCCTGAAATTTCTTTTATAAAAAAATGAAGTATTAAAAGTGATTGACAAATTTTTGAGTTAAACATAAAACATTCTCTATATTTAATTTCAGCTTTATAATAGATTATTGGAAGATGTTTAAGAAACAAATATAAACATTTGTTTCAGTACATGTCTTTTATATGATAGACTTATAGGTATGTAAACAACTATATAACAAATTGTTTTCAAAATCCGCCTGTAAGAAATCAGGCAAATTTTCATCACAAGCAAAACTCATTCCAAACCTTCAAGACATTTACACAGCTGCGCCAGCGTGGCAGTAAACATTTGCCCAAAATTGAAATTCGTAAGTCCTAACATTCAGCAAACACAATACATAAATTTGATGGGATTACAATGATCAGGAAAATTTTAGAAAGGGAAATAAAATCACACAATGTCCGCAAACTAACATTTAAAAAGAGGCTCTTTTGTTTGTTTCTTTGGACTCGGCATGATCAGCAAAATATAACACTTGTTTGCTATGCTTCAGTAGGAAATATCACCTAAAGCAATCTAAAGAAAATGCCATTCCGTGTATGCATTTTTGACAGGTGGACAGATTTTATTTTCCATTAGAGGTGACTACATTTTCAAACTCAGCAACAACACTTAGGGGCAAAATGCATTTTCCTTCAAGTTAAAATCCTAAGCAAGAGTAAATAAAAGTTCTGCATTAACACACTGGTATCAACACACACATCCTCACCACATGTAAAAAAATCTACATAAAAAACAAACAATTCTGTTACTTTATTGGAGGTGCAATTTCTAAATTCAAGATGCTTACCAGTATCTCCTTGATGGGATAATTGACAATTCTCTTCCTAGAATTTATTCCTGAAGCCTGCTGAATTTTAACATTTTAAAAAAGTCTACATGAAAAAAGTTTCAGTCATCATCATCATTTTCATTGAAGTCGTCATCGTCGTCATCATCATCATCTCCAACATAAGACACTGGTGTCTCTACTCTGGAGCCGCTATACTGAGATCCATTGGAACTTGTGGCCAACATCCCATCTCCTCCATTTGAGTAGTCACTGAAATACAAACCAGGCAAATGCTCTTCACCATTATGACTGTCAATATATTATGTTTGTGACACCGTATCACCTAACTTACAGCAGCAATGCTGAACTTTAGAATCAAGTGAAACTGCTAATAAAACTCAGGAACTGTGTGCCTATCTCTGGCAGGATTGACAACAAGGACCACCTAACTACTGTGTCTTCCTATGTAAAATAGGAACATTCTCATCTGCTTTTAAGGGAAGCAGCACATAGATAAAAAAACAAAACAAAAACCCAGTTTGTGGATAAAATGAGGGTCAGAAAACATGCGTCTCTCCAAATATTGTTGGTTTCCCAATCATCCTTCACCACTGACTAACGCCTGCCTAGAGAAGATGGCTGTTTTCAGTCCAGCAACTTCTTGAGAGCATTCTTTGATTCAATTCTTAAGTATTTGGCAAGACTATTGCATTCTGCAATGTATACATAACCACCACATTACAAGCATCAGATTAAAATGCAAACCTAACAGCAGAACTCAGGCACTCCTGGGCATTTTTTCTGGACCAAATATAAGTTCTTTATATATGGATGTATATTTTGCTTTCAATGTGAACATTCACCAAGGGCACCATGTGAAGGTTACATGAAGCAGTGGAGAAGAATGCTTCTGGCTCTCCCACTACCTCTGATAAATGTTTCATGTGCTGGACAAGGGAACCTAATATGATATAACCCCAGTCACAAATCTATTAAACTACACAGTTATACCACTCATTTTTGGCCAACAATTTCTCTTATTTTGCCCTTCTTTACTTCTTGTAGGTTGTTCTTCCTTTGCTCTTTCTAGCAACTTCAGAAAGCTAATTCTCTCATGTACCTTTGATAATGTCTAGCCCTCACTAGATTTGAGATCCTTCAAATGTCTTGAATAGGAATCTGCCTGACACACACCTCGCTCCCCAAAATATATATTTACATTTT
This sequence comes from Intellagama lesueurii, assembly GCA_037013535.1. Classification (NCBI taxonomy): domain Eukaryota; kingdom Metazoa; phylum Chordata; class Lepidosauria; order Squamata; family Agamidae; genus Intellagama; species Intellagama lesueurii. Next base: position 100,260,012 of record JBAJHW010000003.1, read on the forward strand.
ATGTACAAATCATTCTATTGGCAACATTTATAAACTGGTAAATACAACAGTTCTGAAGCAAGCATTTACACGTGCATGTGTCTTAATATGCTTCATCACTGAAGAAAAAGTGAAGACCCCTTAACATGACTTAGCTTATTCCAAAATAAGTGCTTGAAATAAAAATTAACTTCAAATATTTGTAATGTTGTCAAACAGGGAGGGAGCAGGATCTATTCTCAACCATCCCAGAATGCAGGACACATAATAATGAGCTCAAGTTACAGGAAGTCCTATTTTGGTTGAATATCAGGAAAAACCTCCTAAGTGTTAGAACAGTATGACAATGGAATTAATTACCTAAAGAGGTGGTGAGTTCTCCAATGCTGGAGGCATTCAAGAGAAAATTAGACAACCATCTGTCAGATATACCTTGATTTTGATTCCTGCATTGAGCAAGGGGTTGAACTCAATAGCCTTATAGGCCCCTTCCAACTCCGTTATTCTATGATTCTATGAAGCGAGAATACCTTTCTGGTGATTAAATGTTTGACCAATTAAGTTTAAATTTCCCAATCTAAGTGTATATATAAAACGATTTATGTGGGCTCTATAGACTTCAATCATAAAGAGCAATTTCATCTAACCTGTTTGAGAATCTTGTCCCATTTGAAGCTGAACCTGATGTGGATGAGACATACACACTGCTGATTGATCCCTGAGCCATTTCTGTAAAGCAAAAAGCATTATGAATTCTGCAATATTCATTCTTTACCAAATACAAATCTATACCTATAGATATGTTTAAAATATACTTTACCTGTAGTTACGGGATACCCATGTTAAATACATGTTTTACTTCTGCCATTTTTAATAGCCATTCAGGTTCTCACTTAAATAACAAGACACATGAATAATCTCTAAAGGGTAAAATAGTAAGCAAAATAGGAAAAGAAATATAACCCCAGAAAAATGGGACACAGACTAGCATTATTATTGCCTCACCATATTTTAATGAAGTAAAGAATTTTGGAAAAGAGTTGGACTGCAGATAAAAATGATAGCTTTCTTTTATTATGAAAATATTTGTAATTCAAGAAAGGTAACCACTACAGAAAAATAATAAGCTGAAAATGTATCTGCTTTGTTTATTGAATAACATTTATTCTATCAGTTAGATACAAATCAACTACTATTTTTGGCTTTGTAGAACCAATGGTTAGAAGTGGAGAGAGCAGGACCGATGCTGTATACTTTGATTATCAACATTGCTTTTGCACAAGGTTGTATGTTGCCCATTTGACAATGGTCAAAAAACACATAAATATCTACATCATTTTGTTGTCCTGCAACAAAGCAAAGATAGAAGTGAGTGCAGAGGTCAACAATTTGAACCCCCTGCAAAAGCAGAAAATTCACAGGTCAAACATCCATGACAGTTTTCTAACCTTTGTTTAATAACCTTCAGTGGAGTCTACCATCTTCTGAGATACTCACCCCAATTTTGAATAGTTTTCCATAATATTTAATGAAAATCGCCTTTCTTGAATTTTGAATCTCTTGTTTGCATCCTACCCACTGGAGCTGCACAGAACAAGCTCACTCCATCTTCTCCATTCAAATATTTGAAGATGGCTATCATAACATTTAATCTTCACTTCTCCAGGTTAAGATACCCAAATGCCTTCATAGATCCTGGTTTCCAGACCCTTTACTCCTCTTGTTGACCTACCAGACATATTCTAGCTGTGCAATACCTTTCTTAAAACGTACTGTTCAGAACTGTACAATGGTGCCTCGACTTACGAACGTCCCTACTTACGACAATTTTGAGTTACGACCAGTTCCGGCCGCAAAATTTTGCTTCCACTTGCGACCGGAGCTTCCACTTACGAACAGAAAAAGGCAGGGGGAAAAGGCGGGAAATTTAAATTTCTAACTGTAGGTGGCGACGAGGCTGCTTCTTTGTAGCTCTTTCGCCCCAGCAGTTAGAGAGTGTGTGTCGGAGGAGGCTTGGGACTGCGTCGCTTCTGCTTCTGAGTGAGCGTGTGTGTGTGTTTGCAGGGAGGCTTCGGGCTGCCTGGTAAGGTAAGGTGCTGTTTTCTGCTTTTTAAAAACTGTTCTGGGTGTTTTTGCAGCGTGGTTTTGGGCTGGGGGGGGGTTATGTTTCTGTGCTGTGATGGGTCTTGGGGGGTTTGTTTGTTTTTTGGTTTCCCCCCCCCCATTTCTGATGGGTCTTGGGGGTTTTTGTTGCTTTTTGGAGTGTTTTTCCCCATTTCTGATGGGTCTTGGGGGTCTGGTTGCTTTTTTGGGTTTTTTCCCCATTTCCAATGGGTCCTGCATGCTTCCCTTGCTTTTTCCTTTGTTTTCTTTGCATTTCCGACCTGCCCCCTTTGTTCTCTGTGCATTTCCGATTTGCTCCGTTTGTTTTCTGTGCATTTCCAATAGGTCTTGCATGCTTGATTGCTTTTCTCCCCCCACCGCCCCCCCCGGTTCGGCCGGAAGGGATTAATCGCGTTTCCAATGAGTCTTGCAGTGATTTTTTTTGTGTGTGATTTTTTTCTTCGGCCGGAACGGATTAATTGCATTTCAATGCATTCCTATGGGAAATGGTGCTTCGACTTACGACCAATTCGAGTTACGTTCATCTTCTGGACCGGATTATGGTCGTAAGTCGAGGCACCACTGTACACAGCACTCTGGGTTAGTCTGACTGAAGCAGGATACAGTGGTACTATTAACCTCCCCTGATCTAGACATTGTACTTCTGTTTTTCTGTCTAAATGCGGACCTTCACAGTTTTTTGTGTTACAACTTATTTCATTTGCTTTGGCCCGGCTCTTCAACTCACTAAGGTCATCTTGACTGAATCTTGACTGTTTTCTCAAATATGAACTCTTCCTTGTTTGATGTGACACACCAATTTGATCAGCATTCCTTCTATACCTAGTCACTTAATGTTGAACAACACTGAGCTCAGAACAGAACCCTATCCATCCCTTCTCTCCATGATGATAAGGAATTATTAGTAAGTTCTCTCCCAATATGGCTTTTATCAACTAGCTGCAAATCTAACAGCTACAAATCCAACTAACATTATCTGGTTCACATTTTACCTGCTCAGCCACAACAATACCATGAAGGATTCTGTCAAAAGTCTAGATGAAATCAAGACACACTACATTCACAGCATTTCCCAGATCAACCAAATTTGAGATTACTTTGGCATTACATCTGTAAGTTCTGTTAATACCCCTGGATGCAGTTCATCTGGCCCTGGATACTTGAATCTATTTAAAGCAGCTAGGTATTCCTGTACCACCTCTTCACCCATTCTGCACAGCAACTCTCCTCTCTGCCTTCTTCATTCTACTCACACTAGGTTGAGCACCATTTTCCTTTGAAGAAAACAGAGGGATACTGTTCTGCCTTCTCTCACGCTCTAACACTTCTCCTTTCCACGCTGTAGATCTATCACTTCCTTGTCTTGCACCCCCCCCCCCACTTTTTGTTATTCTTAACCTTTCTTGCATATCTCTGAGTGCATGCTGAGCTTGAGTGCATGTTGAGCTTTTCTCTTATCCTTCAAACCACAAATATTGGCTATTCATTTGTACTCTTCCCCCTCTTTCCATTTGCTATACAGTTCCTTTCTAAATCTTAGCCCATCTGAGAGCTCCTTATGCAGCCACCCCGGTTTCTTTAGACCCTCCCACACTTCCACTGTACACTGCAATTGTGTCAGGTTCCACAATAGCAGTTTTCTTCTCAACTGCTATTTCAAATATAAAATGAGAAGTATTTTGTAGAACCTTACCTGTCACATATGGTTCGAGAGCTTTAGGAACTAAACTCCTTGCATTTTTTAAGTCCTCTGCTGAGCAACTACCAGATTCCAACCCAAAGGCCATTCCCATACGCTTCAACACTTCTATATCATCATGTATTTCAAATGCATTGTCAAAATTAAATAGATACTCAAACCTGCAGGAAGAAGAAATCAGGAAGTAAGTGTCACATATACTTCTCAAACTACTGCCTCAAAAGCATATCCTCTAATTCTTGAATATTTTAAAGCTACAGGAAACAGCCTAGAACAGAGCAGCACTGTACAACCTTATTGTCAGAGGCTGTGAAGCTCTACATAAATTAATACTGAGCTAAATACACAGCACACAAAACCAACTATAATCCTATAAATATCATAAAAGTATCAGATTAAAAAATTCCCCCATTCTCCCTCCTTGCCTTGAAACTGTGGCAGAAATGGTCTCTTGGACATTTTATTTAGAATGTGTCCTATCTTTCTTGCTTGGAAAGAGGATGCCAAGCACTTATTTTGTGCTATCCATCATTTCTGCTGCTTGTTTGTTAAAGTGGTGATCCTGAAAGTAACTCTGCCCTTCAAAGGGAGTACATATACTCCCTTTAATGAAATTTGAACCCTACATTTCATCAGTATTTTTTTTAAAAACTCAATCTCTCTTCTTTTCATATCTTTCTCTTCCTACCAACAACTTACTTGTCATTAGAAATACTGCAGTCAATCACAGTCTTCTTGCTGGTGTTCACAATGATAAATGGCAAGTGAATGACAGAATTAGAAGCTGGTGGTCTGTTTGCTTGCTGTTCTGCTTGACGATTTCGCTGAACAAGATTTTTGAAGGCAATTTGCTGTAAAGAGATTTAATACAGACATATGGGTTTTTTTAAAGAATGAGTGAAAAATTTACTATTTTTGAGCATTTCAATACTCTGAATAAGAAGCAAACTGAAACTGCAAACTGAATTAAAATCAATACCTCCTTATTCCACTTATAAATGATGGAATTAATACTTCAGCATTAGAGATCTTATCTGAACGCATCAGGAAACTGATATAACACAAATTAATTTGCCGATGTGGTCAGCATTCTGTAACCATACCTGAAGAATTAGTTCTTGTAACTGTGACTGTTTTTGCTTTATTCTTTCAAGTCTTCTCTGTCTTTCCACCTTAACAAACAAGGGAATGTCATTACAGATGAGTCTGGCTACTGTACATGTTGATCGGTTTTAATAATGTACTGGTGACCGGTATGAAATTAAAAGGTCTACATATAAATTAAGATCCAAAGATGCTTGAAATCATTTCTGCATGTCTAAATTTTTACATTTGTTTTAAAAAACAAACAAGTACCCATGACAAATATCAAACTATTTTTGAAGAGAAGTTTCAAAAGCAGTTAGCAATATGGCACAAGAATCAGCTGTTGCACTTTTTAAAACACCTGAGTCATCAATCATGCCGAAACAGATCTCTGATACCACTGTTTTTATTTCTCCACAACCACAAAGGCATTATCCACCGACAACCTATTAGAAATGCTCTCTGCACTCCCCTCCCTCCCTCCCTGGCCATACAAAATGCCCTTTTAAAATCTTCAGGATTTGAACATCTAGAGCTCCACTGCCACTGAATGAAATATAGTCCTTTTTACAAGGTATTTAACAATCATTATTCAATTACTGATTTTCAAGAAAAACCAATTTCTTATAATGACACCATCCATTAACAGAGATTGACAGAATCTACCTCTGTGTTATTCTTGCCCTGAATGCCTAGGTTCTGTTTACAATGAATGGTTCCTGGAAAGGAAATCAAACTCTTGTTATTTTTCTCCTGACTTATCTCTCTTTCTATCCAAAAAAATGTTGGTGTCAAGGAACAGAACTTCCTGGAACAGGAAAGTTGGCGGATCCATTCCATTCAACATACTCATACGGCCCTTATGAAACTGAGCAATTACATAATTCTTTTCAAGTTAAAAAATACATATACATATAACCTAAGACTGGCACATAAGCAGAATAATTTCCACCACTTGAAATCCAACTAATGCTGAACTAAAGGGAAGCCAGAAATTTAGACAAGTCGAAGAATCTGCTCATCCATAGTATTCAATTACAATACATATTGAGAGATTAATACTGGAAATGAAAAGCATTCACCATATTTTACCTCTAAATTCTGACACTCCTGAGCTGAATTAGTAGGTAGGCCAATCCATTTGATTTCTTTCTTCTCCTTGGAAATAATGTTCATGGCCATAAGAACATTTAAGGCATCATAGACACGGCGTCTAATATTTTTCTGATCATAAGCCTGCTGTAAACAGATTAGATTAAAAATATCAGAACATCCATGATTAAACTATTTTACATTTTTTATTTTACATTTTTTTGCAGAGTAAATAGTACAACTGAGGAACTATGACAAGTGTTATCAGTTACTTCAATTCAGGTTGTTTTACAAACATGACCTGGAATAACTGATACAACTTTATGCATGAAGGCTAAGTTGGATTAGCTGGCATCAAGATTCCCTCTAAGGCAGGGGTCCCCAATCCCTGGCCCGTGGCCCGGAGCCGGTCCATGGCTTGGGCCGGACCGGGCCATGGAGACAGATCTCCCACCCCCATGCCCTCTTGCCCCCCGCACAGCCCCTTTGTGCATGTGCGTGCATGCAAAAGCGCCCCCCGCTCCTTTGCGAGTGCCCCCGCCCTTTGCGCATGAGTGTGTGCGCTCCCGTGAGCACTCCCCCCGCTCCTTTGCGCGTCCGGGTGCCCCGCCTTCCCCAACCAGTCCGTGGAGTTAAAAAGGTTGGGGACCACTGCTCTAAGGTGCTTGGCTGTGTGAGCGTGCATGACTCAAAGAGAACACAAATATGATGGGCAAAATGGAAACATGAAGTCGTGGAAATAAACAAAGGGGGATAATGTCATATCCAAATGCAAGCTGTATAGAAGGAGAAAGAAGAGCAAACTGACAGTTGTGTCACTGCACATGAAAGAGGGCAAATAGATCCGAAAAAAGCTGAGATGGTGCAAACATGACAGAAGTACATAAAGCTATAAATAATGTTGCATCATGGGAGATTTGGGACAAATTAAAAGAGGTACTTCACACAATGCACAGCTTAACACAGATAGCTTTAAAAGAAGGCTAGACAACTGCATGGTGGATAAGCTACCAGTCACTGATACAATTCACTGCTTATTAATTATAACAGCTCTACATTACCTTCAGTTTTATGGCACTGTACCACTGAATATCAGTTACTAAGAAACACTAACGGGTTGGTGCAAATATCCTCACGTTCTGACTATGGACTACTCCTTGGCGTCTGATGGCCAGCATGCAAATAGAATGCTAAACTAGGTAGTTTTTAAGTCTGATCAAGCATGGTTATTCTTATGTTCTTATTGGCATCAGAATAGGTCTTAAGGACAAAAAGCAAACAGTAAATAGTTGAGCCCACACTGAGGCACTGCAATACATAGAAAAGCTTTTATGGTGGATGTTTACAGCTATGCAAAATCAGTAATCCTTTGACTGCCTCCTAATGTATTTAGAACATGAATATATTTACCGATTCATTTGGTGAGATGTGAGCATCTGCTGTACTGAATTCTGCCACTAATTCATCTGCTACCTCATTATATGAGGTAGTTCCTTTCCTCTGAACCTTCTCACAAACCTTCATAGAGAAGTGCCGCAAACCTTTGCCATTCTTCTCTCCCTTTTTATTTCGCTTCCTATAAATACAGATACAATGAGCTAATTATATATGCAATTAACAAAGATGTGGTTTGGATAACTTAAAAATGTAAACAGGACAACAAATATTCCAAACCACTAGTGTCACTGAATCCTTTTTAAACAAACACTGCATTAAAATTATATATGACAGTCCAAATGAAAAAACTGTATTTTGCTATGATTATTATTTTTACAATATTGTATTTAGGTACGCATGAAGAGTCTTCTGTTTCATGGATCCTCTGGATGGAGAACAGTTCAGAAATATTTAAAAATGAAACATATATATAATATAAAAGAATAAACATAACAAGAGTATTAAATGCTTTGGGCAGAATCCTCTCATTTCTACCGCTCACACAATGGTTCAAATTAAGCAAGCTTCCAGCTTCTTCATAGGCTGGGTAAGCAGATATTCATTACCCCTTGTGCACACAGAAGCCCTTTGCTTTAAATGGACAAACACTAGCTCACACAGAGCACCGTGCCCACGGACAGTTACTCTAGATTTTTCTTAATAGAATGTTGGTTGTTGTTTCAGTAAACATGACTAACTGGTTTGCCCAGCCAGACCAGGACCATACACATAACATGAACCATTCCAGGCTGAAGAAACTTCTTTCTGATACTAATACTTACTTGAGAAAAAAAGTAGAGTCCAAATAGCTGTCAAATTACCAAAATAATTAGATACTTCACACAACGGCTAAATTAAACAGATACAGTTGTTAGAAAGATATGTCCATTTTGTAAACATTTCTGTCAAGCTTTTATAAATTAACTGAATTGTACTCACCCTGCAGACCAAGGCGAAGAATCTGCAGTCTGGTTTTGTGATACAAAGTGTGTATTGGGCGTATGCGGACTTCCTACCAAAATAGTATTGGGGGCTGATGGTCTTTGAGGTGTACCAATCACCTATAATTAATTTTTAAAAATCTTTACAATAATGTCACTCATTATTCGATTTCATTAGCTTCCACAACCCTCATAAGAAGATGTAAAAAACAAAGAAATCCAAAAACACCGCAAAGGAAAGCAAAAACTTGCACTGAGTTCTGCAGTTTTGTCTCATCCTACATAAATTCTAACATACTGAGGGATTAGCAGTAGGGGATATAACTTAAGTTAAATGTACATTCCACCAAGGATTCTAGTGCCCTCTGAACAGAGCCAAGCTAAGGACAATCAGAATCCATTCCTTCTGCTTTTCAGCATCATAGTTTGCAAATAAAATAAAATAATATAAAATCCATTATTTTACTACCCCCCCATGCCTGTTTTGAGCCTTGGAGAAAAGGAAACTGCTTTATGAAGTTTTGAAAAACCCACTTTCCACAGCATCAAAACCTTTATTTTGCCTTTGCTCGCTCCCTTCCCTATAATCTTATCTACCTACCCTCCCCCCTTTTAATCTACTGATTTCCAAGTAGATCCCATCAGTAGTCCCCAGGAAGTTACCATAGTTTTCCGTGTATAAAAGGACACTTTTTCCTAAAATCATTAGAGGAAAAATTGAGGGTCGTTTTATACACGGAAGGAGGCGGAGGCAAAGGAGCAGCCATGCTCAGCCGCCTCTCGCGGCTGCCCATTGACTGCTTCCTCCGCCGCCCGATCGCCTCCTCCAGTGCAACTTGCCAGGGCTCACTTCCAGCTCACGTCGCCGCCTTGTCCCCTGCCTGAAGGGAGGCTGCAAGTGACGCTGGGAAAGGCGATCCAGCGGTGGAGGCAACAGCAGCAGGAGACGGAGACAGAGACAAAGGAGCAGCCGCACTCGGCCACCTCTCGCTGCCGCATCGCCTCCTCCAGCGCCACTCGTGGGCTCCCTTCGGACAGGGGACAAGGCGGCGACATGAGCTGGAGGTGAGCCCCGGCAAGTTGCACTGGAGGTGACGATCGGGCAGCGGAGGCAGCAGCAGCAGGAGATGGAGGTGGAGGAGCAGCCACGCTGGGCCGCCCCTCCGGCAAGGGACAAAATTAGGGGGTCGTCTTATACATTGGGGGGTTGTATACATGGAAAAATATGGTAATGTTAAGGTTTTGGTGGGGGACAGATAAGTTCCCTCTATGTGAGGAATTTATCTGCTACAAATACTCCAGGCGATCTTGGCTGGCTGTTCTCACAAGAAGCATGCTGAGGATTCAAATTCCTAGCCTCTTGCTCCATATCCAGGTGCTCTAAGTCAGAGGTCGTCAACCCCCGGTCCGCGGCCTGGTGTTGGTCCGTGGCCTGAGCCGGACCGCGGAGACAGACCTCCCGCCCCCCGCACGCAGTCCCCTCCCCACAGCTGCTTTGTGCACACGCACCAGCGTGAGCGCTCCCCCCACCCCTTCACACATGCACCCGAGCGCCCGTGCGAAGGGGTGGGGGCGTGCGTGCAGGCGCTCCTGAGCATGCGCGAAGGGGTGGGGGAACACTCACGTCGACACTGGCGCGCGCACTCCCCCACCGCTTCGCGCATGTGCCCAAGAGTGCGGGCGGGCAGGGGTGCCCCGCCTTCCTCAGAGGCTCAGCCGGTCCGCGGTCCCAAAAAGGTTGGGGACCGCTGCTCTAAGTCACTAGACTATACCAGCTACTTTGGAGACAAGTATAAAACAGGCAGTGTGAAATACAGGTACCTTAAAAGTAGTAGGGGAAATTAATCTATACATTACAGAGTACTACACTCAGGTGAATCCAAGAGCTTTATGTAAATATACATACAAACAATCTAAGCCTTCATTTTTTTTCAGGATCTCCATCTTGTATTACCTCGTCAACAGTTATTTCTTTGTACTCTACACATCTGCACACTTTTTATTTGCTATCTTGATGCTGAAAACATTATTACATAGAAGTACAATCAATTTGCAGGATTTTCTCATTAATATCTTACCACTTGTTGTGCAATGTTGACATTAGACTGTCCAAATGTCTTCGGCAGGAGCTGTTTTCCAAGTGTGTTTACTGTTGAAGGATGAACAGCTACTAATGAAACAACACCTAAAATAACAAAACAACCAAAAGTTAATAAATGATAATTATCACATCAGGCATTTTAAAAACATTATCTTTCAAAGTTTAATCCAGTTCTACTGTACAAGGTACATACGGGCGACTGTGTTTATCATGTCATCAGTCAACCCTTTATTGAGGGAAAGGTATTCAAGATCAATGTGTTATAAAAGCCGTATTGCACAAGCTGAGGACACCAAAGTGAACATGTATAAAGATTTGCACCTAGGCACTTCTGAGATGGCTTGGATGTTGCAGTCAAAGTTTATCTTTCATCCATATCTAACACAGGTCAATTTCTCTGACACACTAGTTTAAATGAGAAAAACAAACACCTGCCTTCACTCAAAGATTAACAGCAAGTTAAATTTTGTTACCACAGTGGTAAAAACTTCCACATCCATTTCCTAGCCAGTACTTGGGACTGCTTGCTGTTTAGTCTCTAAAAGGTATCATATACAAGAACATTTTGAATGTTCTATTTCCCGTATGACTAGTGCCACCATGTGGTACAAGACTTCCATCTTTCTCATAGCTCCTACAACCCCCTTTTCCTATCATAAAGATTAAATCATTCACAAATCTCAATTCCTAAGCCAAGCAGGCTCTACAAGATTAATAATGACTAGTAATCATGTGGAACTACAGCATCCTGATAAAATGATGCAACAACCAGGATATGCAATATCTTCAATGAAATCAAGTTGTTGTTCATAAATAAGAGGCAAAGTACAAATTAGTTCATTTTAATTTTAACCACAAGATGCATAATTTCATACATAAATCTGTGTTTTGTTATTATACTTATATCCTATGTTTACATTTTTAAAATTGGCACTAAAATATTGTTAAAAATATATGCAGGAATCTCTCATTCCTGAGGAAGATCATAAAGACAAATTGGCAGGTAATTTAAATATAAATACAAGGATCTTTGTGCAGCTGGTCATGGGATATTCTGCAATTTTTAAAAAAACAGTACATGGGAACACTGAGTATTATTAATCTCTTCCTGTCTCAGATACTACTTGCCAAATGCTCCCTGGAAATTTCACATTTGTTTTTCTCATTAGCTGAATTTTCACTCAATTCAGCACAGAATTTCATATAGATGCTATACATTCCTCTGATCTCACTCTTTTCCAATCTCCCAGTTGAAGTTTGTAAGTAAGTAAATGAAGGTTCAAGCAAAGCATGCTGCTTATATACATCCCATAGTACTTAAAGCATTATCTGGGTGGCTTACAATTTAATTATGCAGACTACACATTGAGCTGGGTACTCAAATTTGCTGACCTCAGAAGGATGGAAGGCTGAGGCAACCTTGAGTTGACTACCTGAGCCCGTTGGGATCGAACTCCGGTTGTGACCAGAGGCCTGACTGCAGTTCTGCAGTTTAACCACTGCACCAGGAGGCTCCTAAACAGAGGTTACCAGCTTGCAAAACATTTTAGTAATCTTGAATCTGATAGAGGAGCAGTGGAGAACTCTGACTCTCTACTGCTCCTCTGGCCTGCTTCTGTTCAATGCTTGGTGTGTAAAAAGGATCTCCTTTGCCTACAGGCTTCCAAGCATTCACCTGCATGTAATCCCTTGTTGCCTATACAATTTGTAGTCCAACACATTTGGAGGGCATCAGGTTGAGGAAGGGTGGGATACATAAAGCCTAATGGGAGAGGGATACAAAATAAATAAATAAATAAATAAATAAATGAAGACTTCTAACTCAATCCTCCTGATTTGGCTTGTAATTGGGATCTAAATGTGAACTGCTTTCCTTGAGGCTAAGAAAATGGTTTACTTTATTCTAAACCAAATTATCAACTAGATCAAAATCACTCACAGCACAGATAATGGCACTAAGTGTGATGGAGTGGAGTTTACTTTTCTTCTTGGCTCTTCCACAAACCTGCTTTCAAACTTACTCCTATATTTCTGCAGAGACTGTCTGCTGCTGTTCCAGCAGTGGATGAAATGCCTGCGCTCACTGTGGCAGCTGGCTTGCTAGGAGTGCAAAAGGAGAAGTGCTGAGAAATCTGGTTTTCTCAGAACTGTTGCTCAGGATTACTGAGATTTTCCACAAAGAAGAAAGTATTTTTTATCAGCTGAAACAAATTTCTGCAACAGATATCATTATCAGAATTTTGGATTTTTCAAGAAAAACTGATTGTGCTTATGTTTAATTTTAAATATTTTGTTTCATTTTCATTTTAAATCATAAATCTTTGTTAAAGAGAGAGAGAGAAAGAGATGATGCCAGAAAGTTTCAGCAGCTGTCATGATTCCTGATACCTGTGCTGGGCTCTCCTTAATATTTTCCTTACCCATCACTTTCAGAAGCATCAGGAAGTAGAATCTAGAAATCCTTTTTAATTTTCTACAGTGTTCACAACCTAGTGTCATTTTAAGTACACTGTACAAAAACAAAACTTACTAGTTAGCACTGCTTAGAGAAATTGGCATAACAACCTCATAAGGCAGCAGACAGAGCTGATGCCCCACTAAACAATATTTCAAACCCAAGGCCTCCTCAAACCTAAAGCTAATCCTGGTAAAGATACAGAACTCCAGTTTATCAAACACAAAGGCCAAAAACTACTAATATGCTTACCTTTCCCTGGACTAAGATTTTGGTCTATAAAAACCTTTAACTCTCCATTAGCTTCAATTAGGCCAGCCTATGGAAAATAAGAAATGTTTATTTCAGTGTGAAGTACTTTATGTAATACTACATTCCTCTAAAAGAAGCTTTAATGTAGAAAGGTCATTACTGCTATGGTACTCAACTCTATGACTTAACAAGGTCTCATGCACTTAAAGAATTATTCCTGTTTAAACAAGTTGTTCTACCACTTAAGTTTATAGAAATCTAAGAAAACACTGTTTATTTTGGAAAAATAAATAGAAGTGGTAGCTTTGTGCTTTTACACATGTGCATAGTGAAAAAAACTAAGTATTCGGAATCCTCCCTGATGAAAATCACCTGAACCATTTAAGGGAGAAAACAACAGAGAAAACAACATTAATCCAGCCACTTCAATATATATTTGCAGCTATAAGGGGGAAAAATTAAATAAACCACCACAAATCAAAACCTAACTGGAAGTATATTTAATTGTACAGTTATATCTTTCCTTATATGAAGCAAGATACCAAACAAATTAGTCCAATGAAGAACTAGCATATTTAAGTCTAAGACTTTGTTTTGCTTCTGAGCCCAAAGAGCAGTATGAGAAAATAGATAAATGTTTATTTGCAGATCTTGTGAACATGGCAGAATAATACATGAAAAGATGACAGAAAAACCCTTACTATGCAATCGTATATGTGTTTACTCAGAAGTAAGCATGGTCAAGTTAGAATGAATCCACACAACACAGGTATATTAGTCTGATACCACTTTACTTGCCATAGCTCCATCCTGTGGAAACCTAGACTTTGTAAATGACTGAACGCTTAAAGAGTTCTCTGCCAACAGTTCTGGGGAAGGATACAAGAAGTCCCCAGACAATTTACCACCATCATTGCCAGGATTCTGTACAATGGAGCCATGGCAAACTGATGTAACTGTGCAAATATGTTGTACATCAAAAAGATAATGGTTATTTCTCAACTTATGGCAACAAAAAAATAGGACTCCATGACATGTACACTTGTCACAAGACCTCATGATGACTAGTAGACCTTTGGTCTAGATGGGCGGGATAGAAATCAATCAAACAAACAAACAAATAAATAAATAGTACAGTTGCTGTCATAAGGCCACACAGGCATTCAGCCTAGAGGCTAGACCTAGGCTTTGCTACCATAACCAGGACTTCACACCAGATGCACAGAAAATCTGAATGGCACAGCTATGTACTAGATCTTTAAAAGGCTTAACAGGTACCCTACAGTGTACTGCCAGACAGATCACCGGTAACACACATAGAGTATTGCATGAGCAAATCAACTGGGGGGGGGGGGGGGTCTGCAAGTCAGAGTACCAGATGCTCACAAGGCTAAATAGTTAAAAATAATGATATGTCAAATATAATAACAAACAGAAGCACATTACAGGAAAAAAAAACAGTAGTTCATATTTTATAATTCTACTAAAATCTCTGAATGTGTTTAAATTGAAGTAAAAAATTAAGAGTAATATAAACAAAAGAGAACGCATTTCTATCTTACTGATCCAGATAAATAGCACAAGAGTCCCAGATTTATACATTACATCTGCTGGGGATAAGAATAGGAGCATACACACGCAGACACGCACCAGTTTTTCAATGGCAAAACTTTTATTACAATCATTTTCCGCACCCTTTAAATAATCATGAAGATTAAACGTTTATCCCTCCACTAGCAATTACAAATGGAATAAAACAACCCATTTTGAACAAGTTATCACAATATCACAATGTACCATTTCCTATTCAATTAGAGCCCAGGCAACTTCTCTTGTACAGTGGTGCCTCGACTTACGACTGTTCCTACTTACGACGAATTTGACTTACGAACAGCTCCGGTCGCAAAATTTTGCTTCTACTTGCGACCGGAGCTTCCACGTACGAACAGAAAAAGGCAGGGGAAAAAGGCAGGAAATTCAAATTGCTAACTGTAGGTGGCGAAAGAGGCTGCTTCTTTGTAGCTCTTTCGCCCCGACGGTAGCTTCTGCTTCTCAGTGAGCATGTGTGTGTTTGCAGGGAGGCTTGGGACTGCCTGTTAGGTAAGGTAAGGTGCTGTTTTCTGCTTTTTATGTTTCTGTGCTGTGATGGGTCTTGGGCGTTTGGTTGCTTTTTGGCTCCCCCCCCCCATTTCCGATGGGTCTTGGGGGGTTTGGTTGCTTTTTGGGTTTTTTTTTCCCCATTTGCAATGGGTCCATGCTTCCCTTGCTTTTTCCTTTGTTTTCTGTGCATTTCCGACCTTGTCCCTTTGTTCTCTGTGCATTTCCAATCTGCTCTGTTTGTTTTCTGTGCATTTGCAATGGGTCTTGCACGCTTGATTGCTTTTCTCCCCCCCCCCCCCTTCGGCCGGAAGGGATTAATCACGTTTCCAGTCTTGCAGTGATTTTTTTTGGGGGGGTGATTTTTTTCTTTGGCCGGAACGGATTAATTGCATTTCAATGCATTCCTATGGGAAATGGTGCTTCGACTTACAACCATTTCGAGTTACGTCCATCTTCTGAAATGGATTATGGTCGTAAGTCGAGGCACCACTGTATTTAAAAATATAAAAATAGAATTATATATATTTTAAATATCAGAGGGGCTGCCTGGGATCTAATTATCCTTTTTAAAAAATGACATCTTAGTAAATTAAGAGTTTAACATTTTGAGAATGCAGCAAAAACAACTCTGAAAATTTCCTTTCAGTTGGGAGACAGAGTCCCAGTTACTGTTTATTGTTTTATTTGTGATTTCTATAGCTGGAAAACTATGCACCTCTTGGAGCATTTGTGGAATATGGTCCTATACGCAGGTTCCCATCAGCATCCTGACTGCTATGTTCTGGATCAGCTGTAGTTTCCAAACACTCTTCAAAGGTAGCACATTCCTGGTATATAGCAATAATCCAATCTGAATATAACATGTCACAATGTGCATAACTAATTTCACCAAGATAGAGTTGACACACCAGCCTAAGGTAGCCAAAAGGCACTCCTGGATACAGCTGTCAACTAAGCATCCAGAAGCAAAGCCAAGTCCAGAAATACCCCAAAGTTGCAATCCTGATTCTTCAACCAAGGTACTATACCATCCCATACAGCCTGAACTACTACTCTAGTGTTTTTCTTTTTGTTTTTTTCCATTAATGTTCTATATAGCACTCAAGAACTCTTAAAAACTGCACCAAAAAAGTTGCAGCAAGGCAGGCAACAGAGAATCAGTCCAAAATTCTTACAAACTACTCTAGAAAAGAAGAGAGGCAAGGCAACAGAGAAAAATCTATCAACTCCAAAAGCAAATTTATTTATTATTCTTACTTTATTACTTTACACAACAGTATATGAGAAAGAACAATAATTTTTAAAACAAAAACCCTGAAACTAAAAAAAAACAGAACCCTGTCAGGTCTGGGATTCTGATGACTGAACATCTCCCTAAACGTCCTACAGAACTTTACATACCTCTAAGGAAAAAAATCAGAATCCTGTGTTATCACAGTTGGCATTTATTTCAATTAAGGCTTAATTCCAGAATAAAACCAGACAATCATTCCCAATCATTCAAAATTATCTGAGTATGAAGGTAAAAATCTTTTCACTGTTGCAATAATTCCAGGCAACACCAGTTTGTCTAATTCCACAAACTTTCTTTATCTATATTGCCTCTATGTTCCATAAACACAAAAATACTTCAAAAAGTAACAAATTAAAATGTATTGAAAACATTTTTACAGTTATGAGAAAAACTGTAGACACAAATACTTAAAAATATAGGAAAACTAAACTTCAGTTACAGGCAAGTACTGAATTCAGAATTCAATCCAAAATTCAATAGCACAAAAAGGATAATAAAAATATCAAATAGAATATTTTAGTTACATACAGTAAAAATGCAGGAGCTTACAACCTAAAAAGGCACATTGAAACAGCTGAGAATACATCTCTTAAAAAATTAAAGTTCTTTGAAATAAAACATGTCAAAGACAATTACTTTCTTACCCTCTAACCATATTAAAACCACACAAAATAATTCTAAACAATGTTCTCACCCAGCCACACCAACCTTGTGCCAGTTTGCACAAACCTTTGTGCCAGTCTATAGAGGAAAATCCATGAGGACTGCTGTTGTGTGTGGCACAGCATGAAGCTGTGTTGACAATTTGAATGTTACATTCCTCTGTATGTGCCTTGTTGTTGTTGTTTAGTCATTTAGTCGTGTCCGACTCTTCGTGACCCCATGGACCAGAGCACGCCAGGCCCTCCTGTCTTCCACTGCCTCCCGGAGTTTGGTCAAATTTATGTTGGTAGCTTCGATGACACTGTCCAACCATCTCATCCTCTGTTGTCCCCTTCTCCTCCTGCCTTCACACTTTCCCAACATCAGGGTCTTTTCCAGGGAGTCTTCTCTTCTCATGAGATGGCCAAAGTATTGGAGCCTCAGCTTCAGGATCTGTCCTTCCAGTGAGCACTCAGGTTTGATTTCCTTTAGAATGGATAGGTTTGTTTTCCTTGCAGTCCAGGGGACTCTCAAGAGCCTCCTCCAGCACCACAATTCAAAAGCTTCAATTCTTCGGCGGTCAGCTTTCTTTATGGTCCAGCTCTCGCTTCCATACATCGCTACTGGAAAAACCATAGCTTTGACTAAGCGGACTTTTGTTGGCAAGGTGATGCCTCTGCTTTTTTAAGATGCTGTCGAGGTTTGTCATCGCTTTCCTCCCAAGAAGCAGGTGTCTTTTAATTTCGTGGCTGCTGTCACCATCTGCAGTGATCATGGAGCCCAAGAAAGTAAAATCTGTCACTGTCTGCATATCTTCCCCTTCTATTTGCCATGAGGTGATGGGACCAGTGGCCATGATCTTCGTTTTTTTTGATGTTGAGCTTCAGACCATTTTTTGCACTCTCCTCTTTCACCCTCATTAAGAGGTTCTTTAATTCCTCCTCACTTTCTGCCATCAGAGTGGTATCATCTGCATATCGGAGGTTGTTGATATTTCTTCCGGCAATCATAATTCCGGCCTTGGATTCCTCCAGTCCGGCCTTTCACATGATGTATTCTGCATATAAGTTACATTTTTTCCAGATGTTCATACCTCCCTCTAATAGGTACAGTCTCTTTTCCAGGGGCCTGGAGATCCAGGGATCTGGAGACTCAAAAAACTTTTTCAATAGAAATCTTAATTGTTCCCACATCTACTGTAACTCCAAAGGTTTGTAACTTAAAATCTGTCAAGCTGCCACTATGATGATAGCATTGTTTTGACTAAAATTCAGCAAGAGTGTACAGGAATGAATGTTTGTTGCACCTGGACCCTGGAATGCCAGGATACTATGTTGACCAGGTCCTGCAACGTCAAATATTGCACCTCCAAGAAACTGGAACTACAAAGAGTCTAAGATTATAGGTTCTACAAATGCCACCTTCATATTTACCCATTGCAACATAAACAGTTCAACTGTCAGCCTGTTATTGTATACTCTGTTTCCCCGAAAATAAGACCTAACCTGAAAAGAAGACCTAGTATGATTTTTCAGGATGCTCATAATATAAGCCCTACCCCAAAAATAAGCCCTAGTTAAGTGAAACCCCACCCTCCACCATTGTGCAGCAACCAGAAGAAGATGACATGACTGTATCTGAATAAACGTAGATGGTTGTACTTGAAAAAAATAAAACATCCCCTGAAAATAAGCCCTAATGCGTATTTTGGAGCAAAAATTAATATAAGACCCTGTCTTATTTTCGGGGGAAACACAGTAGTAACCTTGCTTGGCTGGAGAGCCAGCTAATTGTTTTGCAATTACTGTAGTAAACATTGGTCAAGCCTCAATTTTAAAAGCACATTCATTTTCAAGGCTATTTCTTTTATACCCTCTTAATTTATTTAACACTCTATACACACAGAATTTCACATATTGACAACCCCATCTTTTATAAATCAGGAAAAGTTAGCAAGGAAATAAAGATAAAAAATACAATCAAAGCACCCCCCCCCCCCCCGCCCCAGGAGAGATTTCTCTCTCCCCAACTTGATCTCTTCTTCTCTTCTGAATTCAACAGGCAGGCATGGGCAGCATAAGACAAGATGGAGGAGGGGACCAGGAGATAGCACACAAAGAACAACTGAAACAAACACTCTGCTCCCTGTACTCCAACCAATCCGGGCACTTTTAGAAGTTCAAAATTCCTGCTCCCTTGCTCCTGGATATCCTGACTGGCTCTCACACTATTGGATGAAAAATTTCCCAGGCAGTTTAACAGACAAAGGTGAAAGGGTAAACAAAAGAGGGAAACATGAAACACAACACTTTCATGTACTTCTTTCATTTAAATGAATTATCTGTGTTTAAGAACCTCTTTTTGGAAACTGAAGAACGAACACGAGAACAAAATACAAAAAGAGAGAGAAAGAGAGAGAGAACCTCTTTCATTTTTTCCCCTTTGTGTTTACACACAAGTCTCATCCCTCATAAGACAATGGAGCCAAGTGCACTCTCTGGGAAGGGTGTTTGGTAACCACTCACTCCTAGCACTGGGTTGCTTAGAGCTGTACAATTAAACACTGAACAACACAAGCCCTTGAAAAGTAGGAGTGGATAAAGGCATGTTGGAGAACCAACGTGCTCATATTTGTAATCTAAAAACTGACATACAGCAGGATCCCTGTATCTATGGGGATAGGTTCCAAGCCTCGCTCCCGGATGCCAGAAACCACAGAGAGTAGTGAACACGGCCTTTCAAATGCAAATGATGAGGGGGCAGAAGTCAAGGAGTGAGGCGCTGAGGGGTGCTTTGAGCTGCCAGCAACCTGTCCCATTGGAGGAAATGAGGACTCAGCTCCATCCCTCGAAACAGCCACCAGGAGGATGTGCCACTTACTCCCTGGCCTGAACAGGCCGATGGGGGAAACAATGAAGGGGCTGCTCTTCATTCCAGACCATGATCAGCCACCACAGTTAAGTGAAACCACAGTAACTGAAACAGTACTGATTTTATTTTATACAAAGTACATTTCACAGCTTTATTCCCCTAAATTCTACTTATCTAGTAAAGTTTCTCTACATATATTTCACATTGTTAACCCATTCTCTTATTCCAGACCCTTTTTAAAGAGGAAGAATTAAAGCAGTTTCTTTACTGCAGTTCAGAAGCAATGTTAGGTTCTGTGCTAAAACACACTAACCTAGATATTAATTCCACTGTGATAAATAAGACTGTCAATGTTGTTATGCACTGTCAAGTCATTTCCATCATATGGTGATCCCATGAATGAAAGACCTCCAAACAGTCCTATCATTAATAGCCCTGCTCAGGTCTTTATACCTCAAAAAGGCTATGATTAGGCATTAAAGAATGTTAAACTACAACAAGAAACATGCAGATTTCTTTCAGAAGTTGCATGTTCTGAATACCAAACTTGCATTGCCTGAACGTCCATGTATCTGAACTTTTCAGTTCAATTAAATTGCTTGTCACAGAGGAAATGTCAAAACAAGGTACAGGAAGAGCTCTTTTTCATTCTTCTTGTTGCATAACTCACAGCCAGCCACAAATGTGCACACTGGTATAAGAGGACCAAAATGTCCCTTTCCCTGTGCCAGTATGAACCACATTTCCTACATTTCACATGATCTTCTCCACACTTACTCTTTTCAACACTGCATTTATTATAGTAATCTGTTTTTGAACTAAAAAGTAGCATTTTTTTCTGATCCTGGACAGGTAGCTTCTGTAACTTAATAATCCTTCAACTTTTAAAGCATCAGGAAAATAAGAACAAAGGCACATGTGAGTCCTTGCCCTGCTATTTCTAAACTACAATATTACTATTACCTTCAATAGTACAAAATAAGGTACATTTACTGCCTGTCACAACAAGATTAAATTTACATTCAACCTCTGAATCAGGTTGAAACACTGAGCCTTAGTTTAGACCACTTTATCATTACATGCATGAACAGACATGTTCACTGGGTTTGTGTGAGCTTTCCTTCTCTCTTAATGATTTCATTCTGTTTAGGATGAATGTCAGTTTGCTTTAACATCCAATTTTACACAATGATGGCTTGCTTAAATAAGATTTTTCTTAAAATAGCAAGCTAGGATATCAGATCATAGAATAATAGATTTTTTAAAATAAGATATATATTTTTTTTAAAAAGTAGCAAGATAGGATATCAGATGAGTTCCTGATTTGGCTCAGACCCTGTAAATCTATTGCACATACCACTAGAAATAAATGTTGACATTCTGCCTCATGTTCTTAATCATGGTTTGTTGTTGCATCTTGAACTGAGCCTTATTTCTGAATCAGTTTAATTTTCATGACTTTTAACTATATTTCTATCATTTTATTCAATTATATTAACAGCATATAGTCTACAATTCTTTGTTACAAAGAACTACTAAATAGCTTTGTTAAAAACAACACCTTGACTTCAGTATGACACAATTAATTATAAAATAACATCCATGCATGGTTGAGGCGCCTCAATTTTTGTCTCATATCCTTCTAGAGTAGACTGTACATTCTATGAACAAATAAGGAATGATTTAATATGTCCCTTGTGCAAAAATTCCAAGGCTACTGTGATAAGTGATTGGTTATGTATTGTTTATCAGATTGGAATCCTTATGTTACTGCATAAGTTGCTAACTTTTTCCTTTCTGTAATAACGGCCTATTATAAAAGATGCTTGATAACTTGTCATTCCTTTTTAAGAACTTTCTGTGTTCTCTATATTGTGTGTAAGTTGGCGGGCGTGTATCTGAACAGGCCATGGCCATACTAAACTTATTGACTGATATAAAACAGCAGATGCACTATGAAAATCTACTACATGGCTTTAGGGACCCAGAATCACCAACCAGCACCAACTAGAAACCTATGAATAATATGAATGCTTAGTTCAAGTCACGGTGAAGTTCAGGACTGCCCCAAACCCATTTGTGTCTTGAGTCTCTTCACCTCCGTATGTCTGTAGTAATTCTGTACTTCTTTTTCTTTGAACAGACCTCCCAAAGCATCCAATTTTAAAGAACTCTGCCATGTGGCATGAGATATGCATATGTGAATGGTTGTTCAAGAAATCCAAGTCCCAAGAGTTCTTTCATGCACTATAATATTTGAGCAGTTCTTTGGAATCAAGCGATGTAAGATACAGATTTACAAAAACAAATAGCCAAACGTTATCCAAGTCATGGCTTTTTTAGCAGACATGAAACCCCTTTTTAGTTGCTTAAATGTGTAAGTTTACACAAATCATGTTAAGCATTCAAAATGTTACTCACTCTCATTTTCAATATTACATTACATTTCTAAATACATATTTTCTTCCTTTCCTGTGGAGGAGAAACTATGATTTTATTCTTGCTATTTAAGATGCAACAGACAATCCTATGTTCCAAGGCAGCCTTCTTCTGTTTAACAAACAGCAATACATTTCTCCTGAAAATCAAGGACATAGCAACTAAAATAAAAACAAATAGCTTTCTCCTTTTATGACATAAAATGTACTAATGTCCTGAACAATGTGCTGAACCTTTTTACAATCAAATTTAAATTGGAAGTGTATATAATTCAATTATAAATGTCTCACTAAAAAGGATTCTGCATTTAATACTGAATATTGAAGTCCTGAAGCCTACACTTACTTCTTAAAAATGTACCATGGCACTCTACATTGAATACATTAAAAGTTATTTTAACATACAAAGAACTACAGAAGAAAATCTGACATTTGCTTTGAGGTGTCATAAATGATGTATTTGGTAGATGTATTGGTGGAAGTGAATTAGAGGGCCCAGGGACTGTCTGGGAGATGCTCTCCTGTATCTAATGACAATGAGGATCACCCATAGAACCCCTAGGGCTGATCTTTTATTCCTATTTCATTTCTTCCAGCTACATAAGCTCTGCAATGTATTCAGTTCTCAAATTATGAATATTGACAAATTTACCGGTCAAAAAGCATGAATATTTACTTCATTCTCAAGGACTGAAAACTATTTTGCAGACAATTACCTATTGTCACTTAGAGAAGGTTGGAAAATTCAACAAGCTCAAGTCAAAAAGCTTGTAAAAAATACAGCTTAAGGCTTAAAGTTATTTTGCTTATTAACCTTGCATGTTTACAGAAAGAAAAACGTATCTCCCACTTAATTCTCACAGGACATAATTTTACTGCAGATACTGGTTGTGAGAAAGGGCTTTCGATTATATTCCTGGGTGTTACCAAGCATGTAAAACCATGTGTTTTGTTATAGTAACTATAAGCTATGAAAACTTATTTAGGAAGAAATAAATGTCAAAAAGATTGATTTGACTTAAAACAATTAACAATCAAAACTGCTTGATTTAAATCAACCCAGCATGAGCCTAAATAAGCCTTGCATAATATGCAACTCACCACACTAAAGTCATTCCATATTTGTAATGCCTAAACTGAACTGTGGAACAGAGGAACTATCAAGCACATGGTTTGGAAGGCTTACTCTAAATCAATGGGATTTGTTTTATCTTTTTAAACTGGTATTCATATGGAAATAACATATATTTGATTAAACTGAATGCATTCATCTTTTCTGCTGACATCTATAAGAATTGCAGTGGTGGTTGTGATGGAGGAGCTAAAGAACTGCTGGACAGCTAGTGGTTTAGTATCTGGCTTCAGAGCCAGAGGTTGGGAGTGCGATTTCCCACTATGCCTCATTGACAGGGGCTGGACTTGTTGGCCCATGGGGTCCTTTCTAGCTCTGCAGTTCTAAGATGATGATGATGACTACAAAGATTAAAGCAACTAGTCTTTGCATTTTCATTTAAGCCATGATCTTAGCATGCAATGAAGTTAAGTTAGTAGAAAACCAACCAACTCATGTTAATTTTATTTTCAAAGTATAAAGAATAATATATTATATGAAAATATAACATTTTCAAGACTGGAGATAAAATTCTGCTAGAAGATCAAACTAAATGAATAACTATATATCTATTATTTCAGTCTGGCAGTACAATAATAGATAATCCACTAACAAAAAGCAGTAAACATGTTTTTGTATTTAAATAAAGAACATTGAAAAACTACCTTTGGGCATATTTGGAGTGAATGAAACAGTGTCAAATAAAATCAAGTGACAAAAAAGATTTTTAAAATCTTCAATTTTTCATGGTGTAAAAACTTTTTAAATTGCTCAGATGAAAACACATCTAAGTAAGTTTGAGGAACTAGTAAACCTATCATATTAACCTGCCAACTGAGATTATAAAGGGTACAGTCTCTTAACATACGAAAATATGTTCTGCACAAGTGAAATGGCTGGATTTTCTTTTACTACATCTTCATTAAGTTCACAGGGCTAGTGGTGAACTAAACAATAATGCCACTAGTCAACAAGGTGCTAACTAACTTTCCCTCACCTAAAATAACTTGCAGCTGTTACGTGACTAGTGACATTCTCTGAGTGTTTTATTCTATGCTAGTACAGCTCCATACATATCTATAGTATTATGTGAGTTAATACAACCACAGTCAAATTAAGCATAATAGTTTTACATAAAGCTGCTGCACTATTCCTTATTCAAGATATACACCTGTTGCGTGCATGATGTACTAATGATACTTTAGTCAAAGGTAGTTTAAGTCAAGGTACAGCCAGTGTGGTGTAGCAGATAGTGACTGACCAGAAGACCTGGGTTCAAAATTCCTCCTTGGCTATGGAAACGCACCATGAAGTGGCAATAGTAAAACCATTCTTTAAATATCTCACATTAACATGAAAACCCCATTAGGGTTGCTTTACGTCTGATGCAACTTGACAGCATGTAATAACATGGTACTGCTACTGTACACACGCAGAATTTCATTATAGTTTCACTGATACACCTTACTAGTTATGCAGCACTGTCCAAATGTTCTTTACTCACTTCATGCAAAATGCCATGACAGCTACTTTAACACATGCTTACAGCTGATTAGATGTATCTATATGAACACATAATAGCAACATGAATTCATACAATCATTAG
The DNA here is from genome assembly GCA_037013535.1 of Intellagama lesueurii. Taxonomy (NCBI): domain Eukaryota; kingdom Metazoa; phylum Chordata; class Lepidosauria; order Squamata; family Agamidae; genus Intellagama; species Intellagama lesueurii. The sequence continues at coordinate 100,285,240 of JBAJHW010000003.1, forward strand.
CACTTGCGTTAATGTCTGCCTATAGATCCATTACTCACAAACATACTTACATCTTTTGCCATGTTACCAAATCAAGAAATCAATTCTTTATTTCCTCGATCACCACAGGGCAAAGAGAAACAGCAGCAGTGTGTTCTAAAAAGGAAGAAGAAAAATTAGTGTAGAGATGTGTTAAATCTGGAATGCTTCGTAACCAGTCTCAGAACTTCAATATAAGTTACAATTACAAAGATCAAACTTTAAAATTCTGTTAAGGCATTTGCCTCTTTTCCTCCAAGAGAAGAAAAAGACAAGATGGCCTGAGCTGACAATCTGACAGCAGAAGATGGGGGTGGGGATTCGGTCCAGTTTGGTTTCAAACTGCATGACTGAAAAGCATAATTGTGCCTCATACACGCAGGTACACGACTCCACCTGAACTGTGCAAGGGGGCTGTGTCTGACCCATTCAGTGCAGCACAGTCACTAGGCCTCAGGGGGCCCAACCCCTCCACCACATCACACACTTTTCTCAACCCTAAACAACACACATATTGCTTCTTCCTTGCCAAAGATCCAAGCAGGCCCCAGCAATTTCTATGCTGCTTCCGCGGAGGGGAGGGGAGGGGAGGGGAGGGGAGGGGAGCTGAGCTGGTCCTCAGAGTCCCTGTGAAAGCCAGGCCAGCAGCAGCAGCAGCAGCAGCAGCATCTGTGCTTCAGAGAACGAGTCCCGCCAGCCTCCGCCTCCTGCACCTTCCCGCCCCCTCTCCAGGGCCTCAGCAGCCGGGCCAGAGCCCCGCAAGTCTAGCCCAGCAACACAACTGACGCTGGAGAAGAGAGACGGGGGGCCACCCATGCACCACCCTCACCCTCGTTCGTCTCGCAGCCGAGCCCCGGAGCGGGAGGTGGGAGAGAAGGAAGGAAGAAAGAGAAAGGGAAGGAGGGTTTTCTTCCTCGGCCTTAAACCGTCCCGCCTAAACGCTTCCCACCGCCGCTGCCCCCCCCCCCTCTCTCTATTCATGCTCTCTCCCACCTGTCCCCTCTTTGAGCCGCCGTCGCCCCCCCCCTTCTCCCCCTCCTGGTTCCCACGCCAAAGGCGCCTCCAGTACCTGAAGAAGTAGGAGAGGAGCCACCGAGCCAACTCCATCCCCCACAACACACTCCCGAGCAATCCCCCACCCACAGCGCCGCTCTTGCACGGAAAGAGAGAGAGAGAGAGAGAGATGCCAACTGCACATGTGCAATGCTTGGCCCTCCTCAAAACCCCTCGGGGGTGGGGAGAGAGGAGGGAAGCAACACACCATCAACCTCTCTTTCTCTTTTTATAACCCCCCCCCTCCACTAGACAAAGTAACTACGTTTGCTGCGGGAGTGGGAAGGGTAGAAAGGGAAGGACCTCCACACCCGCCGAACTGCACCCGTCCACATACAGAACAGGCAAACTATCTACCGGTAATCTTTAAAGTGGGGCAATAAAGCTTTCAGATAAAAAGGAATTCCCCCCCCCCCGTGCCCCGTCTTGCTCCCTGCTTGCAGTCTTGCTCCTCCTTCCCTTCCTCTCATCTCGTCTTTCTCCGGTGCCAGCAGTGTGGGTTTCTTGAAGCAAAAAAAGGACTCAGGAGGGAGGGCGATCGATTTGTACTTCACAGGTCTGGTCTTTCTCTGCCCCCCCCCCCCCCAGCGTCTTGCAACTATCCCTCCAACACGTAAAGCTGCCGTCGCATGCACTTTCTGGGCGGCAGCTCCACGAGAAAGCTGCGACTTTCGGAATGCTTACTGCCAATTATGCGTGTAGAAGAGACACACAAAGAATCGGAGTGCTGCAACTCTGGCAGCCGCTTCCTACACACTTCCATCTCACTTGGCTTGAATCGGAATGTAGGGCTGCAATCCGACATATACTTATTTGGAAGTAAGACCCCCCCCCCTTGAACTGAGAAGGACTTACTCGCGTGGAGGCACAGATGTAACTAGGCTGCAGGCCACCCCCCCCCCGCTTTCCCCCGCCTCCTCCGAAATGCGCCATCGTCCCTGTTCCCTGCCAAAAAATAAAACAAGTCGAGCTCGCCTTCCTACCTTGCTCTGTCCCCCACTCTGTGGCCGCTGGCTTAGAGGTCCGCCTTGCTGAGCTGTCGGTTGCCTCGCTCACACCTGTTCACGCTTCCTGCACAGAAGGCGGATGGGAGGCACGGGCAGCGCCGCCGCTGCTGCCTCCCCCCCTGGGATCCCGCAATTATTGGCTTCTCGGCGGTTGGCAGGAAGAAGGGAGGAAAAAATTGAAACTTACACTTTCGTGCGTCCCTCCGGCGTGACGCTGCGCGCTTACGTCACGGAGTGGAACGTGCCCCACATCGTCGGACGCGGGGAGATTACTGTTCCCTTTCCCCCGTCCTATCACCACCGTACGTTCACTTTAGCCAGCCTACCGGGATGTCGTAGGGAAAGGCGCGCGCATGCGCAAGATTTTCGCGCCATCGGGATTCCACCACGCCTCCCTCTTTCTAAAGACTGAGCGCGCGGGAAGGTAGAGCGCGAGACCGGCTGTTCTTGGCTTTGTCGTTGGCAGGCGGTGGCTTTGGCGGTGCGGCAGGGGCTGCCCTCGCGAGATCCAGACCTTCACAGGCAGGCGAGGCAGCGTTGCTGTGTTACCTTCCCACCGCTGGCAAGGACGTTGAGGTTCATGTAGTAATTGTACAGGCAGCGATCGAGATTTTTTATATAGGGCTCGCTTCTCGCCAACCTTTTAACCCCGTTTTTATTACTTTATAAAAGAGTAGCCGCATTCGTCCATTCGAAAACAAGCGTATTCGGAAATCTACCAGCTTTGTGTTTACTCAAGAGTAACAAGACTGCCTACTAGTCTAGGTAACCTATGCGCGGACGTAACGTCTTCAGAGGCCTATGATTCAAGATAATACGCGTGCAGGGTGTTGAGGCAATTGCCATTAGTATATTATGTATTTGGACGTGCATTTTGTACTGTACTCCTGAACAAAACTGATAATTCAAGGTTATGTACATCTTTCATTCACAAATAAGTGGCAGAGAAGGAATCTACTTTGGATGGCGATGAAAAAAATGAATCAAAGCAAAGATTCTGTACATAAATAAATCTATCGATATGGACAAACTTGAAGGACTAAACCTAACTAAACCTAACAAGCGCTGAGAGGTAACTGCCGCCAAATGTACTACAAATTGTATTATCACTGGATGCGGATGGCATGTATCAGTGACTTCTTGGTACCTGCTATACTCAATATGTTTTTGCACAATGGTTTAGAGCTGATCTGAAGACTTAAAAGGAAGAAAATTAATCAAATGAAGAAGATTGGCAGAACTACTTGCTTCATTACTAACTAGTATTTTTGTAAATATGGAAGGGGTTTCCTTGCACTACAACCCTTGATGTGATTTATTATGTTACTCATCTTTAAAGCAACATGCAAAGTGCAAAATTCAAAGAGGCACATAAGCAGCATACCTTTAACTCCTGGGCTTCAATTCTCTCTAAACATTTAATAGGTTGCAAGTTTCACTAAATTCAAGAGAACTTCTGAGCAGTATTATTATGCTGTTAATATATTAAAGGTAAAACTAAAGCTGAGATAAAACCTCCAGTTTATTGAGGGAAACTTTATGCAAGTTGAAAAGATTTTGAAAAAAAATTCTAGAAAATTCAGCAAGAAACATTACACAGTACAGGTGTATATTCAGGCTGTTGGTATCTGAAAATAGGATTATGCAATTTTATTAAAATTATCTAGTTATTAAACAATTTGATACTAATTTCAGCTACAGAATATGAAATTTTAACAGTGAAGTTCTATGTACAGGTTGTGAACCAATACTTAGGAGTACCAGATTTCTTTACCGAAATAACTAATATACTAATCTGAACTTGGATACCATCACTGTATAACATTGGGTATCAAGACTTTAAATAAGTCTGTCTCTAAGAACTGACATGGGTAATTATTTCATCATGATTATAAATTCTGAATCATAAAGTTCTTCAAAAACATGCAGGTTTTTCCTTCTTGCTGTATACCAAATGATACCCCCAATGAAGTAATGCAAACCTAAATGTATATTCCAAAAATAGTTTTAATTCTACAGTATTTTGGTTTTGAACAATTAACAAGAATCAATACAAGTAGTTCTTTATTTTTATACTGAGAAACCTTTTCTGATCACGGTTATTTTGTTTGTGAACCTACAAATATGAAAGAGATACAAGTTAAAATAACATTATTTAAGTTGCATCATTCAGTTTTACTCCTTAGACAAATGAAGCATTTTTCATCTTTATCTATAACTGAAAATTTATAGAGCACTTAAAATGTTTCTGTAGCTGATGTTAGACTTAGTACTCGCATTACAGAGTTTTTTAACAGTACCACAGGCACCATACATGTAAATTGAATTTTCTGTACTGACTGAAAATAATAAAAAGGCACATCAGTCAATTATTGAATCAGTAGGCTTTTTTTTAAAAAAGCAAGATTTTCAGAACTGATTTGACAGAAATGTTTTTCTTTTATACTCCAAAAATTACAATATGTATTTTACTTTATAAAATGAAAGCAATATAAAGCTTCTAAGTTGAGGAGAATAAACCTATTTTGTTTGCTGCCTGAGAAATGTAATGAATGTAAAGATGTTTCTTTTGTAGAACCTTGTTTAATTAAACATCTTCAAGAACTTAATCTTCTTTCAGATCTTGGTACACATTTCATAATTGCAGCTCTCCAGAGTGCTGGTGCAAGCAATAGACTTAGAGTTGTCACACTCAGTATAAGAAGATAGACCTAGAAATAGGCAAACAAAATGTTAGCTCATTCCATATCTTTTCCTTAAGAATCAAGGAAGCATAGAAGTACTCAGAGTATTTAAAGTCAAGTCATAAAGCTAAAAATAAGTTCTTGTGTTACAGGAGTAGCCTGTTCAGCCAGCTTGAATATCATGAGTCAAAGGAGTTGTAGTTAATTTAGATATATGGGCTTTATTTTTTTAAATACAGCAGTATATATAGTCACAAGGATACCATGGTAAATAAAAAGAAGTGACTTATCGTATGATAGCCAGCCCTTGGTTTCCCAATCCCAGAAACATTAAGCTACTGCTAATGCTATGCATGAGAGCAAGTAATTCAAGAACAGCCAAAGGTCCTGTGACTTATCATCCCACCTACAACACAAAATAGATATCTAACTCAATGCCAGATAACATCCACAGCCTGATTCACAACTATTCTAGCTGATTTATCATCAGCGTTAGTGGAGTCTTAACCACAAAATATTTAAAGGGATTATAATTGCTCGTATTACAGGGACTTGGAATTTAGCATAATCAAAACCATACTTTATAACAAGGAACATGCCTTTTGTCCACAGTCATAGGCATGGATCCAGACTGCTTCTGCTTGTGGATATTTCTTCTTGCAGACTAGTGAAACAGTATTTATTCCTGCAGCTCTTAGTTCTCTCTGAAAATCTGCCCTGGTGTTTTGAGTGATCTTCAGAACAGTGTGGGAGGGAAAAATGGGAGTTGTAGGATAGAGGAAATTAGAAAATGCTGCATGCATCTCCTGCCTTGCACAGGATTGCAAGCCTATGGACAGAATGAGCTCTTGTTTGTGGTTGATGAAGTTGAATACAACCCATGGACTAGTATTCTACTGTAGAAGTTACAGAAGCATCTGTGGCTGTTTGGTGAGATGCTTGTTTGGGGCCTGTGTCCTGTTTGGTGACATAAGGACTTTATATGCTCTACTTTTTTCTCTCTAAAGACAACAAAGTGGCCAGTGTGCCCTTCTCAAGGCAATGGACAAATCTGCAGGAGCCGAGACAGGCTTTTTATTTACTAAGTGAGACTATAAACTGATACCTTGACACCTTTGTCTTATGCTAAATCTGCAAATATCATCTTGCTTAGGCTGTCTTCAAGAACACAGGCATCACATCTCACCCAATTATGGGGACTATTTGTCTCTTTTCCGACCTTCAAATTATATATCATCTTGGAGAACGTAAAACCTTGGCTTGTCTGTAACTTTTCAGTAACTAAGGTATGACTCAGCCCAGAACTTTGTTCTTTCCCAAGAATGAGTACAAAATTTAAAATCGCAACAAAATGAGAAAAACAAAATAAAATCTAATAACAAAATAACACCATATACACACTGGCATACAGTAAAATGCTGACTCAAGTGTAAGTCAAGGTAAACAGGTAAATTTATTTATTTATTTAAAATATTTTACCCCATCTTTCTCCTTAAAAGGACCCAAGGTGGCTTACATCATTAAAAGGACAATATTTAAAAGCTAAAAACAGCAAGTACACAAATATAAAAAAAGAATTAAACAAGGATCATATTAAAAACACTAAATAAAAATACTAAAAACATTTAAAAGCAATTTTTAGGGGTTATCCCATGTGTGGGTCTTTTCTCATGTGCCAGTCATCCTAAATTGCTTTGGTGGGAAGGCACACAAGCAGGGCATTTGATGATCAGCTCCTATGTTTGGGAAGCTAGTATGTGAAGCAGTTAGCAACAGTTATTTGCCACAGAATTTATTATATCCTTCAAAATATAAAAGAACTACAGGAGGACCCCCATATCCACTAGGGATTGGTTACAAGGCCCCTGTGGATACAGAAAATGACAGATATTAGTGAATGCTATATATATAGCTGGATAAAAGGGGGGGGAAACTCAGAAAAAAATATTTTACATGCATTGCCAGAATTGGCCTCTAGAGGGCGCCAGAGATTATGTATGTATTCATCATTAAGTATCCATAGCACTGTCTCTGGCCCCCTCTAGTGGCTGGTTGTGGTAATACATATGAAAATACTTTTTAATATTTTCAGACTGAGGATAAGTGAATCAGTGGATACTGATCCTATGAATAAGGGGGTCCTACTGCATAAGAAGTCACCACTTACCTCTCGTGATATTATACCCGCTCTGCGGGCTCTGCTTCCCAGGACAAAAGAAAACTCACTAACTTGAGCCAAGCCTGCAGATACAATCCATTTGATGTACTGGCTGCTCTTTGGGAGAATCACAGAAAGGACAAGGCCTGCCAGGAAAAACTTTGAGAGAGTATATTTTTAGAAACATAATAGAACAAAACAGACAGCACTTTTTTAAAACAGTGAAATCCATGATAAAGGGATAAGAAATTTATGTCCCAAGATGGTATTTGACTGCAACTTCCATAATTCTTTACTTAATATTTTGGGTTGGATCTAAAATTTCCATTTTAAAACTTCTGCTTATATAATGAGGCTTTTTAACCCTTTCCTTCCTGAGTTGTCCTCCTTTTCCTGAGAATCAGAGTCCATAGCAAAGTTCTTAAACATGATATGGGGGCTATAATTTGGCGGAGGGGGAGTAATAAAATCAGGCAGAGACTCACAATGACATCTTAACCCTCAGGAGGGCTTTGGTGGGTGTAGCAGTTGTGAAGATGGGGTAGGAAAGGCTTTTCTATACAAATGGAATTTCATTTCCACAAAATCTGGTTACAGTTGTGTATGTTTAGCCCCAGGAATCCTGAGGGGTGATATGATAGCCATCTTCAGGTATTTTAAGGGCTATCCCATGAAAAATGGAGCCAGTTTTCAATTTAACCATTAAGAACATCTTGGCAGTGAGAGCAGTTTACAGGGGAATGAAATGCCTTCAAAGGTGGTGCACTAAACAGATGGACTCCTATCAGGCACTTTAGCTGTAGATTTCTTGCTACAACGGGTGTGTGTGGACTTGATAACCCTTAGGGTCCTCTTCCAGACCTACTATTTATATAATTCTTATATTTTAGATGACATTAAAAGATTAATTTTACTAATTAAACCAAAACTATAATTTTTTACACTATTACAGATTAAAATAAGACACAATAGTTTATATTACATGGGACTGTGCATTAAGCAGGCCACAATATAAAAGCTGAGATAGAACCTTGGAGTCTGTCCTGATGGAAAAGCAGCACTTTATTACTCAACCAGAACTGGCCTATAAAAACATGGAATCTCTAGAAGTAGATAAATAGCTCTCTGTTTGTTCTGAATTTCTGAAAAGAGATCCACAGAAGGGATGAAGAAAGATTGCTTCTCTGACAGCTCTGCACAATTAACAGTAATGTTTCGCCATCCCTGCCATCCCTGGACTGCAGAGATATATTCAGTTAGACTTGATTTTTTTTGCCGGTTTCATTCAAATATATCAACCTATATTTAGTATCTAATTGTATTATAAAACACACATACCTTCATTATAACTACTGAAAGTGTAAGAAACAGCAAGACTGTGAGTTCATATATTACAAATGTAGGGAAAACATGAAGGCCTGCAAGAGAAAATCAGTCTTTGTTGAAATTCTTTCTGAATGATGTTAACAGTAACAGAATGTAAAAATAACGGATGTCTTTTGTATAATTTGTCAAATAAAAGCCAGCAAAATTATTAGAAATACATCATGTCTAGAAGAAAGAAATGTTTAGCATAATTTTTTTCTTTCTATCTCATTCCTGGAATAGGCATGGGATTTTTAGACTACAGATCCCATAATTCTCCATTCTGAGTGTTCTGTCATACAGACCTATAACAATGTGGCTCATCTGGAGAAAATGCCTAGCTGGGAAAGCTTTGAGGCCTAGAACAGGCCTAATTCCACACTAGCTTCCTATTTAGGAATGAAGCTCTTAGCAATGGGGCAGCTTCCTTTCTGCACAGCAAGGTAGGGCAGAGCCAGGCCTCTGTAAGGCTCCAAAGCCTTCCTAGCTAGGCCTTTTCTCCAGATGAGTCACATTTAGGTGTTTGTAGGTATGGCTCTGTCAGGGAAAACTCCCAGAATGGAGAATTACAGGATTTGTTGTCGAAAAAAATCCAAAAATCCCATGCCTAGTCTGGGAAGTCTGAATTGGAAAAATGGTAGTCAAGGGGACCTCCTGTGGATGTGTGAGGGTATGGGTATGGCCTCCTCTGGTTTTAACAAAGACTCTGGAGTCGTTTCTTGTAGAAAATCAAAACTAGGTTTTATTTGAACACGGGACAACAGGTCCTTTCCTTCAACATCAAAGTCCATTCCTTCTCTTGCCACCAACGGGTCCCACGAGGGCATCGAAACATCCTTATCAAAGGGGTTATAGTCCAAATTGTCCCAAGGACCCTTCAAAAATGGGTTACTGTTCTCCAGGTCTATGGGCTCCGTCTCCGGGTCTAGTAACGGGGTGGTCTCCTCATCTCCCCCCTCTGCCCCCCGGAGATTCTCTTCTCCCCGGAAAGGGATCCACAGTCCATTAGGTATCCCCTCCTCTGGGCTTCTTCCAGACGCCATAATCGGCGTTCTCTTTCTTCTCTCTCTACAGTCTCTTTTTCTTCCCGGAGTCGTCTACGCCACTCCCGGGCTTCAGACTCACCCCAGTAGGAAGGCCTCGGAGGTAAACCTCTTCTCCTCCGGTAATCCGCCTCCTCTCTTGGGACTCGTACCTTCTCACACTGTCCAGTCCATGGGTCCTCTACCCATATCATTTCCCAACCCCCCGGTATTGTATCATCCGGCCTTTTTATATCTCCCATTCCCGCCTCCACCAGGGACCTGCCCCTTTCCTCCTTTCCCGCCAATTCTCCCCCGGTCTGAGTGGCTACTGACACCTTTACTAGTTTCCTCTCTAACTCCCGGGTATCCACTCCCTTTTGTACAGTCTCGACGGGTGGCGTAGGTGGATTTGTCTGAGGACGACACTCTGGCGAGAGCTTCTACCCTCTCGCCTCGACTCTCACAGGATGTTTTACTTTTTCAGAATGTAGAATAAAATACCTTTAAACCAGTATTTTGAAGGAAACTTAACGTTGGTCCAAACGTTAAGTGTAAATAGAAGATGATGATTTGCTGAGATTATATGTTTTCTTAAGCATCTTTTTCTCAGTTTTTTTTAATGGCTGGGGATGTCCATGATTTCTCACTTTCCTAATATGCTGCTTTGACACATTTCCACCTCAGTTTTATTGACAAGGTGATCCTGGCTAGCTTGTGATCACGTGAAAAACCTGATAACCATGTAACACAATGCTATTTGCCATGAGACTCTTTCAAAACAAATTGAGAAGGCAGACAAGAACCATCCTTGTTTGCTCATTCATACTAACAGTTATGATTTAGTGAATATTCAGATATATTAGGAATTTTATTTTCTGACTTTTCCACATAAACTGACAAGATTTTTTCCTTGTTTTACATAATAATGCTAAGGTCTATACACTGTTTCTAAGTCCACGTGGTAAAAGCTTCTTTTTATTTACTGTACTCTAGAGGAGCCTATTATACATTAATTATTTTGTTCCTTTCACATTTATTAACATATCACAGAGATTCTAATAGTGAAATGTAGATTGTACTTATATGAAATTTGAAATGTACTTATTTGAAATGAAAGACCTATTGCTTCAAAGATTCATATTTCATGCAAACTTGCTTGGTACTGCTGCTTCAGAGAATGCTATTTATTATTATTTGTTACATTTCTATTTTGTCCTTCAGTAAGCTCAAGGCAAGTGCACAGGCTCTCCTCTCCATTTTATCCTCACATAACCCTATGAAATACGTTAAGCTGAGTTATTGGCTCATGGTCATGAAATGGATTCTATAGCTCAGTGGGCACTAGAAACGGCATCTCCCAAGTCCCAGTTGAACACACTAACCATTACACCACACTGGTTCTCAATAAGCACCTACCTCAGAGCATTAACTAGTTAATTAAAGTATTTTGACTTAATTTCCTTTTATTTGCCCTCTTTTTTCTTTTAGCATCTGCCTTCATTCGTCTTTCTATAAGATTCCTGTTTTTGTCTATTCCTTCAGCCACCTTGCCTAACCATTCTGTCTCCTTTGTTCCCACCCAAGAGGTTGTGGGATGTTTTAATCTCCATCAAAGCGACATTTTTTCTTAGTCAGAAAACCCAGACTAAACTATTTTAAACATTGTGTTTGGGATTAAAAGAGATTCTTCATTCATTCTGTTAAATTTTTATCTCTTGTTCTTTTTTACAGCATAGCTGCACAGCATGCAATATCACAAACTGTCTGAAAGTCATTTTAGCCTCAAATGCATTTTGTTATGGCGAGTCTAATGGTGTTTTCTGACCAACAAAAAACCCTAATAAATTTTGGGGACTGTGGAATAACCCCACAGGGTGTAATTTAAAAAAAAAATGGTCAGATAGCTTTGTTCACTGAGCAGCTGGAATACCCATGGACAACATTACCCCCCAGCTTGATCCACTGGTGAAAACAGGCATCACAATCCCAAGCAGAATACAATTTACACTTTTCATAAAATGTTTCTTTGCCTGTTAAGCTGATAGAATGAAATTTTATATATGTTTCTGTAAACAAGTTACCTATAGATGCAAAGAAAATGATGGCAAGAAAGTCACGTATAGGTTCAATACAGGATGTAATCTCTTCAGTAATCATGTGACCCTGAGAAGAAATAAGTGCTCCTGCTAGGAAACAGCCCAGTTCCATTGAGACATCCAATAACTCCGTGACCTGTTAAGAAGAAAAAACAAGATACATTACTAGTCTCTTGTATAAATTTTCTTCATTAGCCATCTTGCTTGAAAACATTGCACCTGAACAAAGCCAGTGTACATCATTTAATAAAAACGTACAATTAGAATTTCTAACACACATTATACACATGTGAAATAATTATTTTAGGATTTTCAAAATGTAAATCTTGTGAATTATAAACTGGTTTGTTGCTTATCTTTGGCCTATGCTCAGCAAGGAACGAGATAGATATACTTCCAATCTTCAGTACATTACATGGTTCTGAATCACAATAGGCTGAAATTCTGTTGTGTATATCTGTTAGCACCGTCACATTCTGCACTGAATTGCTGCAAGTCAGAGTAGACATTTCCTATTAACTGCCAAAAGTGGGGTGTGACAGGAAATGGCTGCATAGGTTTAATTCACTACAATTCACTGCTGAAAGCTATGCTGCCAGCATCATCTCACTTTGCATAGCTGGTAGGATTATAGAAATGGAAGCAACACTTCATTGTAGTTTCCCTGATTAAAAGAAATAACATTTTTTATATAATTGCACTTAGGATGAAAATGCAAGGATCTGACTAGAACTGTACATGCACAGAAAACTCTGAGAAAACATTAAATGGAATTTTTGCAAATGATCATTAGAGATGCCACATTCGCTGTTACCATGGTCAGTAAATGTTTCTTGATGCCAGTAATTACTGCTAGAAAGCAATTTTACAATACATAAAGGTAGCTGCTTTAACCTCTTGTAGCACTTGAGAGACTAAATTGTCTCTACCATAAACTTATTTCTATGTATCTGTTTGGAAGGTAGGATGAGATGCAGGGAGCTGGCACTGCTAGTTATAGGGAGCATGTAACTCCTTTTCTTCAACAGCTTCAGTGGCTAACAGATCATTTACCATTTCTGGGCACAGTTCAAAGTGCTGTTAATGAACTATAAAACTACACAGCATGGGCCCAAGCTATTTAGAAGACTGTATCCTTCCATACAGACCTGCCCACGCTTTTGAGGTCTGCTGGAAAGGCCCTTCTCACAAACCCACCACCTTCAGAATCTCATCTAGGGGGGACTTGAGATGGCTTTGTGGATGTTCCAAAACCTCGGAACTCTTTGCCAAGATAGGCTACAATTGTCTACATCCTGTTGGCCTTCGGCCCACAGTTAAAGACTTTCATTTAAGGAAGACTTTGCAATCAACTGGAGGTTAACTGACATGATGGCTTTCTAGGTAAATTATTATTAGTATTTTAACAGAGTCTTAAATGTCTTTAAAGTTTAATTGTATTTGAATACTATGAGTTTATTTCAATTTTGAGATTTATAGCCATTTGATTTTAATGATATTTAACTATATTGCAAGCCACCTTGGATTCCAATTCTGGGAGAAAGGTGGCAAATATAAACAGGTAAATAAATGTGTCCATGCACAAGCAAAGTCTACAGTTACCAATAGTTTGCAATAATACTGGGAAGGGGCAGAAACTCAAACAGCAAGCTGAAATAATCCCACTGTTCAGCCACTAGTAATCTTTATATATCCTCTCATCATCCTGTGAGTGATGAATAAATGGATGCTTGTAGGTTGAAAATATGTCATGTCAATAGATGCAGTTGCCCAGGTTAGAGATACCTTGAGCCCTCTGAGTCAAAAAGCTTCATTAAAAAAACATCATCACTGCTATGTAGATGTAGGTCAAATGCACATGGACTCGATCTTGTATTGATTTGTTATTTGCATAGTTATACAACAAATCTACCTCTCTGTCTTGCATCGATTGGACTTCTGGGCTTGCATTATGTTCTCCTGATACAACAAAATCCTATGCCTCCTTGTGACTGAACTATATAATAAAACTATCCACTTACGCTATGGAGTAAGCCCAAACAGCAAATCAAAGGAGGCTGCTTCAGATGTACCATGTTTTCCCAAAAATAAGACAGGGTCTTATATTACCGTAATTTTTGCTCTAAAAAACGCATTAGGGATTATTTTCAGGGGATGTTTTATTTTTTTTCATGTACAACAATCTACATTTATTCAATTACAATCATCTTCTCTGGGGCTTATTTTTGGGGTAGGGCTTATATTATGAGCATCCTGAAAAATCATACTAGGACTTATTTTCAGGTTAGGTCTTATTTTCAGGGAAACAGGGTATTTAGTCCTCTGGAGTACAGTAGTTTTCTCCAAAGCAGTGGGAAATAAATAAGGCCAGTCCCAAAGTTTTATAGATGTGTATGGAGGAGCAGTTGTCAGGGGTTTGGGTTAACATCTGCACAGCTGAAAATGGCTAGCGGGAATGAAAGCAGGAGTTCCACTGCTCCTATGGTACTTAGTGAAGACAAGCTCTCCTCTCTCAATATACTTGAAGGACACACACTGCTCTTTCCACATATACAAAAGAACTGATATACTCTCTTAATATATATTCAACTTAAATTGTCATTTCAGAAACTAAGGAAACTCATCCACAAAAACTCCTTGGGTGAATGTAAAATGGCGTAATCCAGATACGACGCTGGAAATAACTAAGGCAGTTTTAAGGCAGTGTGTGTCATTTGCACTTTTTATTAAAGGCATCTGTATGTTTGTTTCTTCAGTTAGGTATATGCTGCCCAACTAAACAGGGTCACCATTTTTGTTCCTATACAGTGCAATCCCCAGTTATGTCTTCTTAGAAACAAATTCTATTAAATTCAGTTGGGCTTATTCCCAGGTATACGCGTACAAAAACTGCAACCTGAAAAAGATTTAAGTACCCAGTTAACACATCAAATACTGCATAAATTACTGTTCATTACTAGATGCCTGTTCCTTCACGAAATCATTTAGCTATGGCCCAGGATTCTTTTTGTTGTAGGCCTGGAGCTTAATGCACAAATACATGTCAAGACTTGCTGCTGCTCAAGCCATGGTACCTGGACTGTAATCATGCCAGCTATATGGGTAGAACTTGCAGTTGGGAAGTCTTAAGCCCAGCCCATGTATTTGTATGGGAAGAATGCTCTAATACTTTCATCGTAAGTCAAATTTATTGATTTTAGTCCTTCCATTTTTTGATAGTTAATATTTAAAGTTATTTATATAGACAGAAAATTAATATTACATAAGCTAGCTTTATTAACATCATCTATTAATTAGATGAGCCTATTCCTTTCAATGGCTTCTTTTGCTGACTGAACTTTACTTCATGCAGTTATTTAATTTTTTAAAAATGAAATAATTATGATATATGATGCATGTTAAACAATATAAATATTTGGAAAAATTACCATTAGCATAAGGAACATAAAAGCAGATATTCCTAGGACTAGGATTTCTTTATTTCCTTTGCTTTCCACGTGTAACTTGCGGTAGTAGGGTCCTATTAGATAAGTCTTTAAAATAAGACATATAAGCAACACAGCAGCCAGAGAAAAGAGAATTTGTCCAACCAGCATCAATATTCTTAGTACCTCCTTGATAATGCTAGAAAAGGAAAAAAGTCAATTTTAGCCTTGTAATTCTAGAAGTTTAATTTCAGATTATTATTATTATTAATTTTCTTATTAAAAAGGAACTTTTGCATATATTTGTACTTTTCATTTACATTTCCTAGTAAGAAAGAAAGCACTATTTTAGTCTAGAAAAGTCAAAGACTAATCTACTTT
Source organism: Intellagama lesueurii (assembly GCA_037013535.1). Taxonomy (NCBI): domain Eukaryota; kingdom Metazoa; phylum Chordata; class Lepidosauria; order Squamata; family Agamidae; genus Intellagama; species Intellagama lesueurii. The sequence continues at coordinate 100,300,452 of JBAJHW010000003.1, forward strand.
AGGAAATGGTTGAGGTTTGACTATTTTACTCTGGCTTAATACATTTATAAATGATAAAAGTGTTACTGGTTGTGGCAATAATTTACTAAAATATTTAAAATCTGTTCTAATGACAGCAACATTTCAATACTTATATTATTTTATTTTGATATGTTTAACATTTAAGGCATAAGGATACCCGATATAATCCACTGATATTTGTCCTATGCATAGTCAAATGATAGCATGCACCAATTTTTGGTCAGTCTTCCTAAGGCAACATCTGTAGCAAATTCATGGAGGTTCAAACAGCTACATGAAAGAAGAGAAAATTGACCAAGCAACTCCCGTACATTTATGGTTCTAATTCACACATATCTTTGGATTGCAACCAAGATATGCAGCAGGCACCTACCATAAAGATCAATAGCAAACTAATTATTATGAGATGTAAGATGAAACACTTAACTGCAAGCACATTTTAAAACCTGAAAAACATGACACAAGATAAACACTATGCATACTACCCTGAAATTCTTCTAAGAAGGACAGGATAAATGTGCAATGAATAAAAGTATGCTGGTGAACTTTGTTACCTGGAATGTGTGCCAACTCCAGCTTGAATAAGAGTTGGCATGATGGCTATAAACAAGCCAAGCTGTACATCCTGCATTACCAGCATTGCCAGTAGAACACTGCTATAATCAATATCTCCTGTTTGACAAAGGAGCAGATGTTAAATATGCAAAGAAACTGTAAAGTTACTAATATTTAACTGATGGGGATTTGTCACATGCTAAATGCAGGTAATCATGAATTTGTTATATACCTAATCAGGCAAACTTGGCAAATGCTATAAAACAAAAGACAAAAATAGTATATAAGAAAATGTGAGTCAGGTTCCTGCTTACTGGTGAAACTTGCTTGTACTGTATGAAGTTTTGATTTAGAGCATAACTTACTGAATCAAACTTAAGGATGCATTTTGACCTTTTTCATAGAAACTGAGTTTCAAGACATCATTGGTATCATCCCTAAAAAACCCTGTCTTTTACTTTGTTTCCCAAGCATTCAGGAAAATGCACCCAAGTTTTAAGATGCATGGATGACTGGGGGGGGGGGGGGGGGAAGTGGAGGGATGCTGACATTCCTAGACCTGCATCTAGATTCTTACTTCCGGACTACCTGAAACAGCAGGTTACTCACCTGTAACTGTAGTTCTTCGAGTGGACCTCTGTGATTCACACTGTGGGTGATCTGCACCTGCGTGGAGCCTCTTTGGAATATTCTAGAGCTTCTGCGGTAGCAAAAAACACATTAGAATAGACCCCTCCTCCTCGGTATAAGTACCTTGGCGCCAGGACTCTCCCTTCAGTTGTGTCAACCGACGCAAGGAGAAAAATATTGTATGGCGTGACAGAGGGGAGGTTGGGTGGGATGTGTGAATCACAGAGGTCCACTCGAAGAACTACAATTACAGGTGAGTAACCTGCTGTTCTTCATGGCCTCTGTGAATCACACTGGGTGACTAGCAAGCTGTCTTACCCGGAGGCAGGGTGTCACGCCAAGGCGGAAGCCAAAACAGCACGTCCGAATGCTGCATCAGACTTCTGTCAAACATCTAGTCTATAATGTCAGACGAAGGTAGATGGTTGTGCCCACGTAGCTGAGGCACAGATGTCGGGGAGAGGCACACCATGTAGGAATGCTGTAGAGGCCGCCAACGCCCTGGTGGAATGAGGGCGAATAGCTTGAGGGACCAGCTGTCGAGCAAGCTGGTATGCAAGCCGAATAGTAGAGGCAACCCAGCGAGAGATCGTCTGGGAGGTGACTTGTAGGCCTTTGTTAGGAAGTTGATAACTGACAAAAAGGCGTGGGGAACGTCGAAAGGGTTGCGTTCATGACAAATAAAAGGAGAGGGTCCTCCTGACGTCCAAAGTATGAAGAAGTCGTTCATGGGTTGTGGATGGTGATGGAAAGAAAGATGGGAGGACCAGTGGTTGAGAGAGATGAAACTGAGACACCACTTTAGGGAGGAAGGAGACATTGAGGAACAGCTTTACTTTATCAGGATAGAATTGTATATAAGGATAATCATGGCGTAGGGCCGCAAGGTCGCTTGCTCAGTGAGCTGAAGTAATTGCAACGAGAAAGGCCGTTTTGAAGGAAAGTAGACGGAGATCCGCTGAGGCTAGCGGTTTGAACGGAGGTTTAGTGAGTTGTCGCAAGGCTAAGGTCAAGGACCATTGTGGAGAGGGCAAGTGAACGTCTGGGTAAGTGTGTGACAATCCCTTAAGAAAACACTTGAGCGTGGGATGTCTGAAAAATAGAGCCACTGGAGAGGTCGGTGGTTGGTACGAGACAACTGCCGAGAGATAGACTCTGATAGACGAGAGAGAAAGACCAGAAGATTTGAGATGGAGCAAATATCGGAGAACCGTGGAGAGAGACGGGTTAACGGCAGGAAGGGAAAGTGCTGTAGTAAAAGATTGAAATCTTTTCCATTTATATAGGTAAGCCTTCCTAGTGGAGGGCTTCTTTGCTTGACGGAGAACATCCATCAAGGAGGGAGAATCCTCCACACTACCAGATGCAGAGCAGGTAAGTCGGGATGAAGGATCCAGGAGTTGTTTTGCATGAGGAGGTGAGGTAGGCGGGGGAGGTGATAGACGTCGGAGGATAGGTGGTGAAGCACTGGGAACCAGGGCTGTCTCGGCCACCAAGGAGCAATGAGGATGGCGTTGGGTTTGTCCTGTTGTATTCGGACAATTACCCTGTGGAGGAGAGGGAATGGTGGGAAGAGGTATGTGAGGGTCTTGGGCCAGCAGCCAACGAATGCGTCTCCTCGGGAGTGTTTGCCGATCCCAGCACGGGAGCAATAGCGCTTGCATTTCCGATTCTTGTGGGAGGCAAAAAGGTCCAGAGTCGGTTTTCCCCATCTTTTGCACAGGTGGAGGAAAATTGTGTGATGTAATTCCCACTCGTGGGGTTGTGAGTTTGTGTGGCTGAGAAAGTCGGCTAGGTCATCCTGGCCTGCGATGTGCAGAGCTGTGAGGCATATGTGGTTCGAGAGGCACCATTCCCATAGGTCGACCGCCAAATAGAGGCGGCTTGGGGAGTGTGTGCCTCCTTGTTTGAGAATATAGTACATGGCTGTGGTGTTGTCGGTGGCAATCTGGACCACTTTGCCAGCTAGAACGTTTCTGAATGCTTTTCATGCCTTTATCACCGCTAATAGTTCCAACTCATTGATGTGGAGTGAACGTTCTCTGCGGGACCAATTGGCGTGTATTTTGAGAGAGCCGCAATGTGCTCCCCAGCTGGTAAGGCTGGCGTGGGTTGTGACTTGTATTTGAGGACGTGGTTGTTGGAAAGGGCGTCCCATAGAGAGATTTGGGACAAAGCGCCACCATTGGAGTTGTGAGGCGAGTTCGGGAGTAACTCCTAAAAGAGTTTTGGGAGGACCTGTCAGGGGGTCGAAAAGTGCGAGGATCCACGACTGTAGAGACCTCATCTTCAGGCGTACGTGTTGTACGACTGAGGTCATGGAGGCCATGGTGCCTAGTACACGTTGGACAAGGATGGCAGGAACCAAGGCGTGGGGGGTGAAACCTTGAAGGAGGGAGATGAGGTTTTGTTGTTTGTCGAGCGGGAGGAATGCGCGAGCTCGGGTGGAGTCTATGGAAGCCCCGATGTAATGAATAACCCTTGTAGGGCTCATTTTGGATTTTTGCATGTTGACCGTGAGACCGAGATCACGAAGGAGGGATAAGGTGAAAAGGGTGTCTCGGCGAGCTTTGTGGCGGGAATGAGCTACAAGGAGCCAGTCGTCTATGTATGGGAAGACGAGGATCTTTTGAAGTCTGAGGAAGGCAGCTAATGGGGCCATGCACTTGGTGAAGACTCTGGGAGCTGTTGCAAGTCCGAAAGGAAGTCTTTTGAATTGGTAAGCTTGGGGCCCGAGTTGGAATCGAAGAAACTGTCTGTGGGAGGGGTGGATGGAGATGTGGAAGTATGCATCTCGTAGATCTATGACTGTGAACCAGTCGTTTTTTCTGAGAAGAGGTAGAACGGAATTGAGGGTTACCATACGGAATTTTGTGGTGATGACATATTGATTGAGTTCTCTGAGGTCTAGAATAGGTCTTAAACCTCCATCTTTTTTGGGGACGGTGAAATAACGAGAGAAAAAAACGTTGCTGTTTTGTTGTATAGGTTATATTGCGTCCTTGATGAGCAAATTTTTTATCTCTTCTTGTAGAATTTGGGACGGTGGAGTGACGATGTGATGCAACGGAGGGAGTTGATGGAAATGGATGCGGTATCCGTTTTGGACAATGGAAAGAACCCAGGTGTTGGTGGTGATGGACCACCAGGCAGGTAAGTGTTTCTAGAGGAAAGGGGGTTGATTTGCGATCTCGGTCGGGGAAACATCAAACATGATGTTTGGGTTTGCGGTCATTGCGCCTTTGGATAGGTTGCTGGCGAGGTTTTTGTTTGTATTGTTGTTGTTTAAAGTATGGTGTGTAGAGGTTCTTACGTTGGGATTCGTGTTGGAACCTCTGGTAGGAATTGTAAGGTCGCCTCCATTGATTGCGTTGTGGGCACTGTTGATAAGTGGGATGCTCCATCTTTTGGCAGCGGAACGTTTTTTCTGAACGTTTTCTAGGATGTCATCAGTTTCAGCATTGAAGAGACCGGTGCCATCAAATGGGGGGTCCTCAATACGTGCTCGGGCATCTTCCGCGAGGCCGGCTGTTCTTAGCCAGGAGAAACGTCTAAGCGCGACAGAGGTAGCCATGGATTTAGCCGTGGCATCTACCGCGTGTTTGGCAGAGAACATTTGCTGTTTGGCGACAGAGAGACCCTCCTGTTGGAAGGTTTGTGCTAATACTTTTTTGTCTTCTGGTAAAGAGTCAAGAAAAGTGGCCATGTTATCCGAAAGGAAGCATTGATATGCCCCCATAGCTCCTTGGTAGTTAGCTACCCTCATAGTAAAAGCCGCTGATGAGTAAAGCCACCTGCCCATAGAGTCGATTCTTCGACTGTCTTTGTTAGGTGGGATAAGGGACTATCGGTTTCGAGATCGGGATTGTGAGGCCTCGACAAATATCGAATTTGGGGCCAGCTGTTTCTGGAGGAAAAAGTGCTCCAGGGTCGTGTATCCGATAAAGATTATCGATTCTTTTCGAGACTGAGTGAGAGGAGGCTGGTTTAGTCCAAGATCGCTGAGCGGTGCTAAGAAGATATGGTAGCATGGAAATATGTACTGGGGTAGTTGTGACCTTGGAAATAGGATCATAAAGGTGATCCGCTGGTTCGGTTGTGGGGCGATGGATTTCAAGATCCAATGACTTAGCCATGCGGATCATGAGTTGAGCGTAAGTTTGAAAATCCTTTGCTGGGGATGGAGGATCTACATCTGCGAGGTCGGAATCTGGCGATGTGAGAAGCACAGATGGAGTTTGTGGTCGAGAACCATGTTCTGAGACCTCAGGATTGAGCCTGGAGTCGATAGAACGTCGATCGACCTTGGTGTCGAGAGGATGTTGATCATAATAATGTTGACAGTGGTCTGCCACTGAAGAGTGTGGCATGTCCATGGACATTTGTCGACGTCAAGAATTGTCGACCGGTATCGATGTCGAAGGTGCGTCCATGGACGGAGGTAAACGAGATGGGATCTCGGTGTCGAGGTCTGTGTCTCGATATTGACGGACCGCGTGTCTAGGTTGGTGCCGTTGTTGAGGGCTAGCAACCGAGAAAGATCGAAGTGGAGCGTCCATGGACCAGGATGGTTATAGAGGGTCGTCGATATCGGAACCAGTGTCTCTATGGTGTCGAAAAGGCGTCTGAGGCCGATTCGGTGGACGCATAGGTAGGTCTGTAGAGTAAATCGAGGCTGGGGATGCCGAGCGAGAGGAGTGATTTCCATCATTTTGAGTTGGAAAATATGTAGTCACAGGGGCTGCAAATGCTTCGCGGGTGGAAGCGTGTTTCTCGACTGCCCTGATTTTCGCTGGTGGTTGATAAAGAGTCATATGATGGCTGCGTGCCTCTAAGTGATAAGACCTCTTCGACACGGAAGGTTGTCGAGATGGAGGTTTGTGACGCGATGCTAATACCAGACCAGAGGAGGCGGCCGGTTGAGCATCCGCAGCCGGCAGGTTAGAGAAGCACTGATCAGGGCAAATGTCTACCCGATGAGCGTGCTGTGCGTGGGATTGATTGACACACGCTTGTGGAATTGCCTCATATGATGGATGCGCCTGATAGCGTGCCAGTGGCCTTGGAGGCCAGCCCAATGACATAGAAAAGGACACTGTGTCCGGCTGAGGCTCGGGTTCCTCTCTCTCTGGGGAGGCGTCAGTGGACAGATTAGGAGGAGAGATAGAGTGCTGGGGACTATTAGGCGAGGAAGTAAGATGGTCTACTCGCTCGTCCCATGTCGGTGACTGAGAAATGGAAGTCCTTCATCATCAGAGGGTGAAGCTACAGAAATTAAATCGCCAGGTTCGGAAACCTGCTGTGGAGGGACTGCCGAGGTCTTTGATTTGGTTTGTTTAGATTGTTTCGGTTGCGGGGGACTGGGAACCGGATCGGAAGGAGGCTTTCGCTTTTTGGAAGGCTTTGATGTCGAAGTTTTCGATGTCGGCTGTTTAGACCTGTGTGTCTTAGAAGTTTTCGATGAAGTGGAAGGCGCATCAGAGTGAGATGGAGTAGCGGAGGAACTATGTTTCGATGATTCTGCAATGGCTTTTTCGATGGCTTTGGCTTGTGAGGTGGTTTTACACGCAGTTTGAGCCATAGGTTTTGCCGGTTGCAAAGACTGTTCCCAGAGGCGGAGTTTGAGTCGAGATAGGCGGGAACGGAGGACTCCTCGTTTGAAATTTCTACAATGAGGGCACGAGGAGGTTTGATGCACCTTGCCTAAACAAAAAAGGCACTTTGTGTGACCATCCGATAGCAGGATCTTGTTATCGCAAATCACGCAGTGCTTGAATGGGCCGAAAGGGGCCATGAACAATAAAGAGAAGAAAAAGAAAAATCGGAGCGAGGGAGGGGGAGTCGAGGCACAGAGGAGAAAAACTAAAAACAGTATATGTATCTTTGATTACTAATAAAGAGAAAAAGATTTTTTAAGTTCAGCAGTAAAAATTGACTTGTTTCACTTTCCGACTCACAGAAGATAGACGTAAGAGGCTCTTCAACGTGGCGGTTGAAAGAAACTGACAGGAGAGTCCTGGCGCCAAGGTACTTATACCGAGGGGGAGGAGTCTCTTCTAATGTGTTTTTTGCTACCGCAGAAGCTCTAGAATATTCCGAAGAGGCTCCGCGCAGGCGCGGATCACCCACAGTGTGATTCACAGAGGCCACGAAGAAGAACAAGTTTGTTTGACACAATAATTTGGTATTTATTTATTATTCCAGTTTAATACACCACACCCATTAGTGCTGCAGCACTACTCTGGGCAGTTCACATAAAATACGGAATGAAATAATATGATAAAACCATGAGCAATCTAACCATATAAAAACAGAGAGCGCTAGAGCCTTAATAAAACTGCATAAAACAGAAGAAAAAATAAATAAAGATATAGATAACAAATAACTGAGTGGCCCTACAGGGTTGCCACTTTCTGGAAAGTCAGGGAAATGGAAATTGGTCAGGGAAATTGGTCTGAAGTCAGGGAAATTGGAATTAAAATATATTCAAGCAGTGGATTTTTGACCTGCTGCTGCAAGAGCATGATCTGTTCTTGTGGCAACTGGAATAGAGAAGTAGCAGAATACAAGTAAAACTTAATTATGCCCTTTCCCAGCTCCACCTTTTTCTCAGCTCCATCCCCAGCCACCAGCCTAATGTGTTTGTTGAGCTCTGCTCCTGCATGATTTCCAAGGTCTGCCTGTAGCACTTGCAAAGCAAGGCTAGTTTAAACGTTTAGCAAGATACAAACTTTAAACATCTGTTTTCATCCCTACCTGCTAGTACTGAATTTAACTTACATATAAAGATAAGCATGTTTTGGGATCATGCTTGTGTATGGAATGGACGTTTTGTCTCCTGCTAAACCCAGCACAGAGTTGCAAATGAGTTTTGCTGCTGTTGGATTTCACAGTCAACTAGCACTTTCTACTCTGCACCCTGCAAAGTAAATTTTTCAAATGTGATTGCTTGTTCCTGCTGGAGTTTACAGAGTACCAGCTCTCTCACCCTCTTCCCTGACTTCTCCCATGCATAAAGTTTGCAAATGAGGGTTGTCTGCTTCTTTGATCTGCAAACATTTAAACTCCACTTCCTTTCTTCCTGTTGATCTGCTCGTCACACTTTCTGGAACCAGAAAGTGAAACTTTCCCAGCTTTGGAAAGTTCCTACTTGCCAGAAAACAAATCTGCTAACATCTTGGTGTCAGGCAGGTGGTTCTGTGTATGGTTGTATCTGAAACCACATTTTGAAGATGGCTTCTAGGAGGACCGTTTTTAATATGCAGTGGCTGGATTTCAAACTTCATCCTGACTTCGTTCCATGGCTATCACCAGTTGGTGGAGACAAATGCAAAGGTTATTGTAAAGTGTGCTACAAAACCTCTGAACTAAGTAATATGGGAATTAAGAGCTGTGGAGTCTCATGCACAAGGACCGTTACATCAGAAGAACCTGAAAATTAAATCAGGTCAACAGTCCATTGCAACATGTTTAGGTTCAAAGCCAAGTACAAGTTCAGATAGTAAAACTAGAGAGGGTGAAGAGACAGCCCCTGTGAAAACTGGAAAACATGATCAGAGTGATGAAAATGGCAAAGAATTACCCACCACACAATCTAGTATGGCTGCCTATGTAATCAAGGACTGTGTTAGGACAGCAGAGTGCCTGTGGGCTTTGCAACTGGTGATGAAGATGTCATTGAACTCTTGTAACAACATCAGTGAGTTACTCAAGCAAATGTTCTCAAATAGCTCAACAGTTTCATCTTGGAAAAACAAAAGCAAGGTATGTTGTTGCTTTTGTCTTGGCACCATACTTCTCTGATCTTTTACTGAAACAGCTGAAACAATGCCACACATTTGTTAACTGTTTTGATGAAGCTTTGAATAAGGTGGTTCAAAACAGACAGATCGATTTAGTGGTTCGCTTTTGGGATGATTACTGCCATAAAGGTTCCACACGGTATCTAATCAGTGTTTTTCTTCAAACTGCTGCTGCTGAAGACCTTCTTCAGAAGTTTCAAGAAGGCATGTCTTCTTTCTCAGTTGCAAAAGTATTACAAGTAGCTATGGATGGGCCAAATGTAAATCATCTTTTTCTGAGAAAGCTAAAAGAAGAATTTAAAACCAACCTTGACCGTAAAGGAGAAGGAAAAGAATTGATTGGCTTTGGAACTTGTACCCTTCATGTTGTACATGGGTCTTTTAAAATGGGATTGCAAGCAGTGAAATGGGACCTGAATTCAGTCTTGCGCAACATGTATTACCCTGTTTCCCCGAAAATAAGACAGGGTCTTATATTAATTTTTGCTCCAAAAAATGCATTACGCTTATTTTCAGGGGATGCTTTATTTTTTTCATGTACAATCTACGTTTATTCAAATACAGTCACGTCATCTTCTTCTGGTTGCTGCACAATGGTGGAGGGCGGGCTTTCACTTAACTAGGGCTTATTTTTGGGGTAGGGCTTATATTACAAGCATCCTGAAAAATCATACTAGGGCTTATTTTCAGGTTAGGTCTTATTTTCAGGGAAACACGGTATCTGTTCAAATATTCCCCAGCTAAGAGGGCATCATACACTGCTTTGACTGGAAGCACACTATTTTCCCTGAAGTTTTGCTCCACTAGGTGATTGGAAAATGTTAAGTGCCTTGATAGAGCTATGACTGTTTGTGACAACATCAAGAAGCATGTGGAAGAAACAAAACTCCCCCACAGTAAACCTGCAATTTGTATAAAAGCTGCAGTGCAAGATCCACTCATGAAGTGCAAAATGGCTTTCATGAAAACGATTGCTGGAGATTGTGAGCCATTTCTACAAAGGTTTCAAAACCACTGGCACATTTTTTGTATGAAGAACTTTGTAAGCTAATCAAGAAGCTAATGAGTCGTTGCATAAAATCGGAAAAGCTGCAAAACGTGTCTTCTGGTTCTCAGTTGTTAACAATTGACATGAAATTGTCTGAGAACTTACAGAAGCAAGGTTGACACTGGCTTTGCAGCAAAGAAGTTTTTGAAAGAAACTAAACCGAGTGAGCGTCAAGTGGCCGAGTTTTGCCTAGAGTGTTGAAACATGGTAGTAGCTGTTGAAAAGCTGATTGAGATAAGTCCTTTGAAGTTCAAGATGGTGCGTGGCCTATCAGCATTAGATCCTACTACTGATTCCAAGCCAAATCTTGGAATTGGCAGAATAGGGGCTGTTCTTGAAGCTCTACATGCAGCAAATCAGATCAATCACACAGTAGAGGAAAAATGAAAGCAACAGTACACTACTTTAACCACAGCTGCCCACAATGAGTTCAACGCTCAATTTCAAGCATATGTTGCAAAACAAAATGATGAAGTTGGACTGGATATATTTTACAGTGGTATTCTGATGTCCAACAAAAGTTTCTCAGACCTGTAGACTGTTGTCAAAATGTGCCTTATCCTGTCTCATGGTAATGCTTCTGTTGAAAGTGGATTTTCAGTTAACAAGTCAATGTTCATTGAGAACTTGCATGAAGGAACTGTTGTCTGTCAACATCAGATTTACCATGCTGTCTTGAACTGTGGAGGACTTGCATCGGTTGTTATTGATATGCATCTGTTGCAGTCAGTCAGGCATGCTCATGAATGCTACACAGAGCACTTGGAGGCTAAACACCATAAGCAACAAGAAGAAATTCAGAAGAAAGAAGAAAAGAAGAAACTTGAGGGACAAATTAAACATCTTGAAAATGCTTAAAAAAAAAGACTGAGAGAAGCCAGAATGGAAGATGAAACAATTGATGAGAAACTAAAAGAGTTACAAAATAAAAAGAGAAAACTGTAGAAGTGATAGTTTTATATCTTAAATGCTTATTCTTTAAAAACAGATTACTTGTATTCTAATTTCTAACTTGATTATTACTGCAGTTTCAAAACTGTAAGTTTCGTAATGTGGCTTCAGAGAAACCATTTTAGATAGAACGTTTATATAATTTTTAGTGTACCTTTAAAACAATAACAAAAATGTTATATCATTTGTTAGCATTCAGAGTTTACTTGAAGTTTGTATCTTGGTGTAATTTTTGGTGCAATTGCAAAACAGATGTTGCTTCAGTTAATGTTGAAAGAAGCTGATATTAAATCTCTTACTTTGACAAATATTTTTGCAGTTGAGACTTGTGTAATTGTAGAGTGAAACATTTCATTAAGACTTGCATTAGTGCAACACCACCTATTCATTTTTTAACTTTTCATTATATTTGAATGGTGGTCAGGGAAATTGACAAATGTTGGTCAGGGAAAGTAAGGGAAATTAAAAAAAAAAATTCAGTGGCGATCCTGCCGTACCTCTCTAGACAATTTATGGGCCTCCCTCAAGGTAGCTACCCAGAGAAGCCTTGTCTGCGATGACCTGATGAGTAGGGCAGTTGACACTGGGGCAAGATGCTTCGACAGGGGTCCAAACCGTGGAAGGCTTTGTACGTGAGAGTCAAAATTCTGAACCTGATCTGAGACTCCACGGGTAACCAGTGGAGGCAAGCCAGAACTGGGGTGATGCAATCATATCTGCTTGCCCCAACCACTGGTATGGCTGCTGCGTTCTGGACCCCCGGGAACCTCTGGACCAGCCTCAAGGTAAGCCCCATATAGAGAGCATTGCAACAGTCAATCTGGGAAATGACCAATGCCTGCACCAGGGTCCTGAGGGAGCCATTGTCCAGGTAGGGGCAGAGTTGGGTGATCAGCCTAAACTGGTTAAAGACCAATCTGGACACAGCTGCAATCTGGGTGTCCCAAGAAAGAGCCATGTCTAGAAGCACGCCCAAATTCCGAACTTGGTCCCTAAGCAGGAGGGCAATGCCATCCTGTCTAGGTACCCCCCCTAACTTTTCAATGCCCCCCTGAATACAACCTCTGTTTTGTCTCGGTTCAGTCTGAGTCTGTTTGCCCTGGTCCATTCCAGTATTGAAGCCAGGCAATGCTTGTGTGTCTGGACAGCATCCACTACAGGGGTGGTATAGGAGAAATAGAGCTGGGTGTCATCAGCATACTTATGACCTCTCACTCCAGATCTCCTGATGACCTCCCCCAGTGGCTTCACATAGATGTTGACCAGCACTGGGGATACTGAAGGCCCTTGAGGGACTCCACAGGTGAGGGTCCAAGGGGCTGATACATCATCCCCAAGCTGAACTCTTTGGATACAGCGCAATGTTAGGCCCCCGATCCAGATCTTCAAGAGCCTGTCCAGAAGGATACCATGTTCAATGGTATCCAAAACTGCTGAGAGATCAAGGAGAATCAACAGGAGACATCCACCTCTGTTGTCCTCCCTTAAAAGATCATCCTGCAATGCAACCAGTGCTGTCTCAGTACTCCACCACAGCCTGAATCCGGATTGGAATGGATCAAGTCAATCCTGCTCCTCCAGGTATGCCTGCAGCTGGTTTACCACCACCCTCTCGGTCACCTTGCCCAGGAATTGTATATTTGCAATCGGACGGAAGTTAAAATTGTCCAAAGCCAACTGGGGGCATTTGATGATGAGTCAGATGATGGTTTCTTTAATGCACGGTAGACTTCTTAGACAAAACCTGTTTCCCAACCCCATACAGTGGTGCCTCGACTTACGAACGTCCTGACGTACGATCATTTCGAGTTACAACCAGCTCCGGCCGCAAAATTTTGCTTCAACTTGCGGCCGGAGCTTTGAGTTACAACCAAAAAAAAGGCGGGGAATTCAAATTGCTAACCGTTGGTAGGCGAAGAGGCTGCTTCTTTGTAGCTCTTTCACCCCAACGGTTAGAGTGAGTGCGATCAGAGGAGGCTTCAGACTGCCTGGTAAGGTAAGTTGCTGCTTTCTGCTTTTTAAAAACTCTTCCAGGTGGGTTTTGCAGTGTGGTTTTGGGCTGGGTGGTGGGATTATGTTTCTATGCTGTGATGGGTCTTGGGGGGTTTGTTTGTTTTTTGGTATTTTTTTTCCCATTTCCGATGGGTCTTATGGGGTTTGTTTGCTTTTGGGGTTTTTTTTTTTCCCCCATTTCCGATGGGTCTTGGGGGGGGGTTGCTTGCTTTTGGGGTTTTTTTCCCCATTTCCGATGGGTCTTGGGGGGTTTGTTTGCTTTGGGGGGGGTTTCCCCCATTTCCAATGGGTCTTGCGGGGTTTGCTTGCTTTCTGCTTTGCTTTTTTTGCATTTCCGATGGGTCTTGCACGGTTTGCTTGCTTTCTGCTTTGCTTTTTTTGCATTTCCGATGGGTCTTGCACGGTTTCCTTGCTTTCTGCTTTGGTTTTTTTGCATTTCCGATGGGTCTTGCACAGTTTGCTTGCTTTTTGCTTTGCTTTTTTTGCATTTCTGAAGGGCCTTGCACGGTTTGTTTGCTTTTCTTTCTCCCCCCCCCCCCCTTTCGGCTGGAACTGATTAATCACGTTTCCAGTGGGTCTAGCAGTGTTTTTTGTTTTTTGTTGCTTTTTTTGGGTGATTTTTTTTCTTCAGCTGGAATGGATTAATTGCATTTCAATGCATTCCTATGGGAAATGGTGCTTCGAGTTACGACCATTTCGAGTTACGACCATCTTCCGGAACGGATTAAGTTCGTAAGTCGAGGCACCACTGTATCTTGAAATGACTTGGGGAGGGGGAATAAAAGCACCTTAAAGAGCAGAGGGTTCCCTTTTCTTTCATTTGCATATTATAGACTCTTTTTTTAATAACAAGAAGACTCTTGTTATCCATGCTTTTATCTTAGTTCCTTCCTACTTTCACAGGCACACCTAACATTTTCTGGGGGCAGAAAGAAGAGAGAAAACAAAGAATAGGGGAGTTTACATCTGAGTAGCTTAATCTTGAAGTCACACTTACCTTCTTTATCTCCCCGAGCACTCCCTGCAAGGAATCTGGATACTAATGGTGTACTTGACAATGATAAACAAGTAGCAATGAAAACACTCTGTGTTGCTCTAATTTGTAGCAAGTGTCCCCACAGTAAACCAAATGCAGTCATCAGGAGGGTCATGTAGCAAGGTCCTTGCAAGGATATCTTCCACACCTTTGACACAAAACAAATTCAGTATTATTTTATAATATTATTTTCAATAACAGCCAATCTAGGGTACTAGACTAGGACTCAGGGAACCTGGGTTCAAATTAATGCTTGGCCATAGAAACTCGCTGGAGGATGGAAATGGTAAATCACTCCCTGAACTTCTCACATACCTCGAAAACTCTGTCAAGGTTGCCATAGGTTAGAAGCAACCTGATGGCACATAACAGTTACTTCCAATACAACACGAATATTTCATTTTGTTAAACTGGAATTAAAACGAACATTTAATTTGACTAAAAAAAATCCAAGTATGCCAAAAGATCTTTAGACAATCAAAATAATTTTTCAGTACTGGAAAAACCCTCAAACACCCTGAATGGCATAACCCCCAAGACCTTATATCTACCATCCAATGTGATACATGTACAAGCACATTCACATCTTAGTTCACATTGTGCTTGAAAACTTACAACTTTTTAATAGGTCCGTATTACAACTTTTTAATACGGACCTGACTCACACTTTGTGGGACTGATGAAGAAAGGGGAGGAGCAGATGGGTGAAAATTACCTCCTATCCCTTCTCTACCAGGAACCTCACAGTTTATTTTACAAACAGAAGGTGTCCCGCACACTGAAATACATAACTGGATCAAACCTATCCTCGATTTTTCATTGACTAGAGAATTCTTTGCCAGTTTTCACCTCTGTTAGGATATATTATTTCAGTCTGCAGATAAGGATTTACTTAATTGAATGGTCCTTCACCCCAAAATCCCAATCCTTCCACACAGAAAAATTAGATGTCAAAAGAGTTCATGCCTTGTGTTTCTCCTGACTTGCTAACTATCCTCTTAAGTTATTTGTATGTACATAGATTTTATGAAACAATACCTTTCTTAGCCTTTCAGGGGAAAACTCCAGACCAACCAGGAATAGTGTGAAGAATACACCGAATTCTCCTAATGTCTCTACCTGTACAATTGACTACAGAAAAAAAAATATTGATTCAGTCTTGTTTTAACAGTTTTCTTTTTCATTACTGTTATAGAAGAGTCAGTTGTGTTCATTTCTGCAAAAGCAGTAGCTAGGTATGAAATTACTATGATTTACAACATTTATATCCCACCTTTAATCTACAAAACAGTGCTCAAGATAGCCCACAATCTTCTTAAAACAATTTTTAAAAGGTAGAACAACTTTAAACATAAAACACTGAAGTCAAATAAAAAACACTACCATTAAAATCAATCAAATATAGAGATGAAATCCTCACAGTACATTTGACATTATGCACCAGTTTTAAGAGAGGTATCTTTACACCTAAAAGCAACAAGTGGAAACTGAGGGGCATGCATTCCGCAGTCTGGAAGCCATGCAAGGAAGAAGTCCTCTCATGTGGGCCTGTCAGACATACCTGTGCAGCTGTTGGCATTCTTAAGTTGTCCGGGAGAGACCTTTTTAACATTTGGACAAGTCCATAATATTGACAAGTAGTCTCTTAGATAGTCAGGCCCCAAGCTATTTGGGCTTTAAAAGTTAAAACCAACTCCTTGAATAAGACCCAGGAAGCGACTGACAACCAATGCAGGTTTTTCAATATCTGCATCATGATCACAGTATTATACACCAGACATCAGCCAAACTGCCACATATTGTACCAGTTGAAGATCCCAGACCCTTTTCAAGAGTACTGCCATGCAGGGAGCACTGCAGTAATCAAGGCATGATGTACTGAAGGCACTGATCATTTTTTGTCAAATCAGGTCAATTCAAGAAAGGTCATATTTGGAGCATTAAGCAGAGTTGTGCAAAGGCACTTTGAATCACTGCCACCATCTAGGAATCAAAGCGTACCTCCACGACTACAAACCTGACATGCTAAGGACAGTACAGCCCATTCTAGAAATGGTTGAATCTCAGTGTGACTTTCTACTGATCAGTAACAGCTCCATCTTGTCAGGATTCAATTTCAGCTTGTTCACCCTCATCCAGTATGTTACCAAGCTCAGGCAATGTTCAAGGGTCCTGACTGCTTACTTGGTATTCAGTGACAAGGAGGAGAGTATTATTGGCATATTGGTAGTATCTCACTCCAAAGCTTTGAATCAACTCTCCTGGGGCTTCCTGCAGATGCTAACTAATATAGGGCAGGGGTCGTCAACCCCCAGTCCGCGGCCCGGTGCCGGTCTGTGGGCTTGCCGGAACTGGGCCGCGGATAGATCTCCACACACTTGTGCGGCGGGCGTGTCGCACTCGTGCAGGGGGCGTGTCCGGTTGGGGGGAGAGAGCTCCATGCGCAGGGGGGCGGGGGGGGGTCGCGCTCACGGTGGGCGTGTCACGCTCATACGGAGGGTGTGTCGCGCCCACCGCGTGAGCGTGACACACCCACCACGCAAGCATGGGGGTGCCCCGCCCCCCCGCACATGGAGCTCTCTCCTCCCAACCAGTCCGCGGCCCCAAAAAGGTTGGGAACCGCTGATATAGGGGATATGGTAGAGACCCGAGGGACACCACATGCCAAAGCCGTGGTATCAAACAATGCTGTCACAGCATGATCTTTTAAGTATACCCCAACAGGAAAAGCTGGAATCACTACAATATAGTGCCCCCAATACCCAATCTAGTCAGGCAGTCCAACAGGATACCATGGTCAATGGCTTCAAATACTGCTGTAAGGTCCAGGATAACTAGTAAGATTGTGTCCCTCTCATCCAGTATGATGGAAGCCATCTACCAAGCATTCTCAGTCCCTTATCCTGGCCACAAGCCCAACTGATAATCAATGTCATCTAGGAGTATTTGGAGTTACAGGGCCAACCCCTTCTCACATACTTTAGCAAAAAAAATGGTAAACCTGAGACTGGCCTGTAACTGGTCAGATCTTCTGGCTCCAGGGCAGTTTTCCTCAACGACGGTTTACAATAGCTTTCTTGCAACAGGAAGGGACAGAACCTATCTGTAAGGAAGTACGGTCACCTTCTTTAACCATGGCATCAATCCAACCTTGACAGATTTGATTAGCCAGAAAGGGCAAGCACCAAGCAGGCAGTGCCCTCACTAGAGATGGGCACGAACTAGTTCATCCCAGGTCCTAAAGGCAGCAACACATGCGCTGCAGCTCCCTTCCCCTGCCTCCTCAGCTGATTCAACCACTCACCAGGCCCTGCTTGCTTGCTTTTTCCACCTCCTCAGCTAATCTTCCAGTAATGAGCAAGAGCACAGACTTCTCTGCCCCACACTTTTGTCTGAGTGGGAGATCAGCCAAGAGGGTGGGGCAGAGAAGCCTGAGCTGTTGAGATCAGTTGGAACATAAATTGAGGAAATGCAGGGAGCTAGTACACTGGGCCTAGTGAGTGGTTGATTGAGCCAGAGGAGGCAGGGGAGGGGAGCAGCAGCACCTTTATGAACTGGGACAAACCGGTTCGTGCCTGTCTCTAGCCCTCACCATTCCAAGTATCCTGTCCATATCCTTGAATCTCCAAGTTCAAAAGAATCCTAACTAGCAGGATGAAGCATGCCAAAGTTACATCCACATGGCCTGCTGCAATATCAACACTCAAGACAAGTGCTTCAGAATTTGTGTGCCAACCCCGCCCCCCAAATTCCATAGCAAACTGTTTACAGTGAACAGCCAACTGCTCCAGCACCCCTTCTCCAATATTCTGGGGTGTAGGAGGCCTTGCACAGTTCAGAAAAGCATCACTGGTCTGCTATGTGGAGACAACAGTAGCAGGGACATGAGCTGCTTTTGCTGCTGCAAGTGTATCTTCAGATAGATTACAGCAAGTTTATTGTCTCATTCATCCTCAGTTGTCCTACAAAGAAATCACAGTATCTAAGTTTGTTAACATCCTACATCTACAGATTCCAGAAAGTGATAAATGTGGTTGATAATCTAAAGACTCATGAAAACACATATAGGCTTAATCAGCACATAAGGCTGTGCTTCTGTGTTGCAAATGGGGGGAAAACAAGTGTTACTGTCAGAACAAATGCAAGTTGTTAACAACTGGAGAGATACCTGGGTACTTCCAATATATGATTAAAGAATACATCTGACCGAAGTGGATGACAGAAAAGAAGTAAATTGTGTAAAAGTACATGCAGGAGGGGAAAAATACAGAGAACAGCATATATAATGAAATTTAATAATGAAGCAGGCGATTACAGAAAGGTCAATCCAAAAACTAAAAAACTGTGAGATATGAGATATATTATAGCCTTTATGTATATGTTACATCTGATGAGCTCTGTATTAGCAGGACCTGCTGCCATCATTTCAGTTAATATTTTCCATAAAATTAAATGGAGAATACCTTGTTAATGCAGAGCTCTGCATATACACTAGAGTTTTGGCAACTTTTAGAATACACCAAGAATGAAACAAATAGTTTTCAAACATCTTCTTCTTGGTTATAAGAACACAGGAAATATACTTCTTATATTAATTTTCAAAAGTGTTTCAACAACTGCATTTAAGACTTGAGAGAAACCAATCTAATCCATATTGCTCAAAAATAATTTGACAGTCTGGCAGTGTCACACAAATGTATATGATGTTTCTTCAGTAAATCATAAAGGACAAAATGATGGAAAACAGTATCAGCTGCTATAAGATATTGTTTTAGTCTCTCACAGACAAACTTCTCAAATTTGCAATTGAATGTATATCATTCTAAAAATATGCATCATTTAAAAAACATACTTACCTTGATGCTGTTTAATCCTGATGGTCCCAAAAGTACTCCACAAATAATGTATCCGAACATAGTTGGCAATCCTATTGTTGTGCACAGCCAACCACAAGGCAAAGATAGCATAACTATGGTCACAATATCCTAAAAAAATAAAATAAATATACAATTCTACTCAAGATATGCTTCCACATATAATGACAAGTAAAGGGTAGTGACATACAGTACATCCACATCAGAGCCTTCTACCTTGTCCAGGAAGAGAGAGAGCTCACTGATTAGTTCACTATTGTTCATCACTTATCCTTATTCAGATAAGTTATTCTCAGGACTTGAAGAGGAGGGGTCCAATGAGGTAACACAAGTATTGGGCTCCTCTCCTTTCCATTCATTTGCTTCAAAGTGAAGTCACTCCTGACTTATTAGGATTTATACTCAAATAACTGCATATGATTGCAGCCTCAACAGCAAGTCCTGTTTCTACTCATGATTTGAAGAACTACCGACTTTTCAGTCCCATCAATACTAGAGATAGGAGCGATGCCCAGTTTATTTCAAGCACAAACTTACAAATGTCAAGCACCGTGTAATACTTGCATCATATCACTACACAATGTCTGGCTGTAACTTTCTGTGGAATGTACTCTGGCCGTCAAATTCAGGTTTGCTGTTGAGTATTGTGTGAAACAGCCATAGCAAACACTGGACATTACAAATCCATTAAAGCAAGAACTAAGTCTTCAGAGACAGCTATACAACTACTGTATACAGATATGGCAAGTCACAATTCTTAATTCTACATAGAGACCAGGTTCAGATTTTTTTTATTCCTTTCATATTTAGCCAGGAATCTTCACTCATTTGAGAAAAGAAAATGGACAGCAGTAATAGTACAAGTTTCTAATATCCAGATAATACCTACACAGATATAAAAATTTCTATGTTTGCATAACCAATACTAATTAGTGACTAACACTAATGACAAGTATTGACACATTAATTTAGTCATCTTTCTTAATCTGAAAATTTTGGGTTCCATCAAAGGGATTGCAGAAGTTTGAAGCATAAAAAACAGGTCAGACTTTCTGCTTTATTTTTACTAAAATATTTATCCAAATGTTCTAATTTGCTCAGTGCCATTTATCAGAATTCTTACCTTTACAAAATGATGATCAGCACGTGGAATGGTTGAGTCTCTAGGTTTAGTAAGTATGTACTGATTGTTTTGTGAATCAATGAGCATACTCAGACCCAAATCATCTTCCACTTCTCTTTTGGAAGTATTTCTTTTTGTATCTGCTTCATCTTCTTCTACTCTTAAGACAGCTTCGAAATTAACTCCTCTAACCTGTAAATAAAGGAAAGGAAAGATTTCAGTATTTTTATTTATTTAAGAAAAACTGTAATGCTAGATGAACAGGCTTTTCTACCTCTGAAAAAAACTCTTCCACTCTCCCTCTCTTAGTCCCCTATGCCTACTCAAAATCTGTTCTGGAGTGCCCCAGTGCCCTCTGGTGCAGATGTTGAGAGTCCATCCTCCTTTTTCTTAAAAAAGCTATTCCACTGACTTGATAAAACTCTTAGTATTCCTTTTTTATCACTGTAAGTTTCAAAAGAAAAAGAATTAAATGGAGTTAAAACTTACAGTTTGCATTAACTTTTGAGTTTTAAGATGCATTAATGTACTATATACCATACAGCAGTGGTCCCCAACCTTTTCTGAGTTGCGGACCGGTTGGGGGAGTGGGGTCCGTGCGCGGAGGGGGGCTGGGCAACCCCCCGTGATCACGGGTGAGCGGGGCGCTCTCACGGAGGGGCGGAGCGCGCCCGCGTGCATGCGCGAAGGGACAGAGTGCACTTGCGCGAAGGGACAGAGTGCGCTCGCACACATGCGCAGAGGGGCGGAACGCACTTGCGTGCATGTGCAGAGGTGGGGCATGCTCACGGGTGGGGGGCACCCATGCGTGCGGGTGGGGTGGGTGGGTGGAGTGCATGCGGGGTGGTGGGAGATCTGTCTCCGCGCCCCGGTCCTGCCATGGCCACAGACCGGCACCGGGCCGCAGACTGGGGCTTGGGGACCCCTGTCATGCAGCACTATAACCTACAGTGACTGCAGATTGCCATTTCAGCTTAATACAGTATTATTACTCGCCTTCAATAATACAGTGGTGCCTTTACTTACAACCGTCTTGACTTGCAACCAATGTGAGTTACAACCAGCTCCGGTCACAACATTTTGCTTTGACTTGCAACCGGCGCTTTGAGATACAACTGGGAAAAAGGCCTCTTTTCCCCATTGTTCTCTCCCTCCCTCCTTTCCTGCTCTTTTTTTAACCTTAGAGGTCATCTTAGGTTTAAAAAAATAAGTCTCTCCCTAGTGGACAGATTAACCGCTTTTGCATTACAGTGGTGCCTCAACGTACGACCGTCCTGACTTGCGACCAAATCAAGTTACGACCAGCTCTGGTCGCAAAATTTTGGTTTGACTTGCGACCGGAGCTTTGAGATACGATCAGAAAAAAGGCAGGGGGGAAAAGGCGGGGAATTTAAACTGCTAACTGTTGGTCGGCGAAGAGGCTGCTTCTTTGTAGCTCCTTCGCCCCAGCAGTTAGAGTGTGCATTCTGAGAGAGGCTTCGGACTGCCTGGTACTGCTGGAACGGGTTTGTTTGATTCTGGGGGAGTTATGTTTCTGTGCTTTGATGGGTCTTGCAGTGTAGCATTTTTACTCCAAACTCCCCCCCCCCATTGTCTTCTGTCTCTCTCTCCTCTCTCTTTTTGTGCCTAAAAGCACAAACCTTTGTATGAGGGGTCTTTGTACCCCAGTGATTACCTTCTTTCTTTCCACTTTCCCCATTGTTCCCTCCTTTCCTGCCCTTTTTTTAACCTTTAAAAACGGGCGGAACGGATTAATCGCATTTCAATGTATTCCTATGGGAAGGGTGCTTTGAGTTACAACCAACTTGAGTTACAACCATCATCCCGGAACGAATTAAGTTCACAACTCAAAGCACCACTGTATTTGTCTTGCATATCTTATTTTGCCATCTCTTATTCTCAAAAATTGTAACTTTGTTGACTTTATTTTTACCATTATGTAGAATAACAATGTGAATACTAACCCATATTACTATACTTTTTGCTCTTACACCAAAGCACTTTTATCTGCTTTCTTCACCAAAGATGCCACTCAACTATATTTATGTTCTATTCCCCAACTGATAAATTTATATTGTCAATATTATTTAATTTCTACCCTGTTTCCCCTAAAATAAGACCTAACCTGAAAATAAGCCCTAGTATGATTTTTCAGGATGCTCGTAATATAAGTCCTACTCCAAAAATAAGCCCTAGTTAAGTGAAACCCCGCCCTCCACCATTGTGCAGCAACCAGAAGATGATGACATGACTGTAAAATAAAACATCCCCTGAAAATAAGCCCTAATGCGTTTTTTGGAGCAAAAATTAATATAAGACCCTGTCTTATTTTCGGGGAAACAGGGTATTATTTCATAACAGCTCTGAATAGCTATAAAATCAGGATCTAAATAAACTTACTGACTTGTTGTCATCAAAGGCATGCTCTCCTATTTCTTCTTCCAGCCTATCAGCTGCTTTTCTTACATCTTCAAGAATCTCATCCAGAATAGACAGGCTTTTATTTTGATGCTGCATGTTTTTCAGGGCTTCAGCTTGGTGCTTCTCTGCTGCTAGAAGCTCAACATATTCCGTTTCCTCCTATTACGATTTGTTAAATATAAAGATTTTTGTCAGAGCCCAAATAATAAGAAATTATTATTATTACCGCTAAGCTCAGCAGTAACGCCTATGGAATCTGGCAACCATGAGCCTCAACACACTCAACACACCCTCCCAATACAAGATCTATTGGAATTATCTGCAGCATCACCTGGAAATGATGCCCTGATGGAGATCACATCGGGAGAACCTACTTTAGGCAGTGTGGATGCCCCATCAAATGATCTACCCCTGCCTGGGCACTCAGATAAGAGCCAACAGAGAGCACATCCCTCCTTGAAAACCCCAAGACTGAGTGATCCCATAGATTCGATTCTATGGGAAATCTCCTTACAACTGGATCTCAACAACGAGGCTTTGTCGCAGGAGGATCTCAAAGCGGTCAGCACGCTCTCCAAAGAGAAACAGAGACTGCTACTTAAGAGGTTGGAGACACTTAAATAGGAATTAATTGCAATAGCTATGACACCTCAACCTAAGCACACACTGGAAGATGTAACTCTTCTACAGGAACAAAACATTTCCAAGATCTTAAACCCTAGTGTGAAAAATAACCTGAATGACAAAAACCAGCGAATGATGGAGGCTGTTCAGGCTGAGGTTCATATGGAGCTGCCTACTGTTCCTGCTCCACCATTGTCTCTTGCTCTTCACATAGACAATTGCCCAATGACAGGTAAATCGTGGTCCAACTGTACTCATGAGAAGGAACTTATAAGACCTGAGTGCCTGGTGATTTTACCATCTCAAAATCCTTTTCCTGCAACTCAACCCTCCATAAAGATTGTAATCCCTCCTCAGATTCAACTCAATGCACCATCAGATTTGGCAAAGTCGGCCTTCCCTAATTTGGAAAAAAATATTGTCCAACTTCCTGAGCCTTCCAACGGTACGGTCAACAGTCCTAACCTTAATGATGTCCTTCTATTAACTGATACTGGCGAACAATTTAACCTTCCCTTGTATTTCGAGCCTACTAACTCAAAGGCAAATTTGGAAAAAACTGAAACCAGCTGCGCTGATGAGGGCTATAACGTCCAACCTCCCGACATACTGATGCCTACTCCATCAACACTCAAAGTTCTTGCAAAGTCTTTGACCCCACTACTATCAAAACCTCCTCCTAATGGTTCCACTTGCGTGGAGCCACTGTTTGACTCCATTGTGCCCGATTCCGATGATTGACTATCCCCCACCCCACAAATACTCTCTCCCCCTCTTTCCTTGTAAACTTATCTCTTGGAACGTTGCTGGTTGGTGGAGGAAACAACGTGAGTTAGATTTTGTTAACTATCTAAAAACCTTTGATATAATATTTCTCCAAGAGACCTGGTCAACTAAATAAATTGTTCTTTCAGGCTTTAATTCTTACACCTTACCTGCCTTCAGAACTAATACAAAAGGCCAGTTTAAGGCAGGCTTATGTTGTCTGGTTAAGCCTGCACTTAGTGTCACATTTCTGCAGCTTCAGGCCAAGCCGCCACTAGCTCAGGCCTTTATGGCTAAGTGCCCTACGGGACAACTGATCTTGGTTAATCTCTATATCCCTCCCACCCTAACCGGTTCTTCATTATCCACCACATGGTTGGACCTGAAGAATTACATTGACTCTCTAATCGCTGATCACCCATCCTCCTCGCTTGTTTTAGCAGGTGATTTTAATGCCAGATTGGGCTCCAGCAATGATGCTCTATCTGCTCATATGATGTGGGACTCTGATGCTTTAATACCACCTCCCTTTTTGGATTCTAGGACATCTAAAGACTCAAAAATCAATCAGGCGGCGCATCATATGGTCAACCTCTGTTGTAGTTATAATTTGAGAATTCTCAACGGATCTAGAATTAGCACTTATTCTGGTGAACCGACCTTTCTATCATCCAGGGGTATGAGCGTGGTAGATTACATTTTAATCTCCCCTGACTTGCTTCCCAAACTTGTGAACGTTATGGTTGGCTCTCGTTCTGAAAGTGACCATCAACCCGTTCTTCTATCCTTATTGTGGGCGCTTCCCCTCTTAACTAATACTATTACTCCCCCTGCCTTATATCATCATAAAATAGTCTGGTCAAATAAAACTAAGGATTTATATGACCAATGGACAAACTCTGCTGAAGCCAGGTGTCTCTTACTGGCAATCTCTCAAACTAGTTCTCCATTTGTTGCTATCCAGTCATACCAAGCAATGATAAAGTCCTTGAGCAGTCTTCAAAACCCTAAGTGTTTAGTGGATAACCATAATATTTCTATAATTGGTTTGACGAAGAATGCTGGGCTGCCAAAAAAAATCTTTGTCTAATGTTCCGCCACTTACGTGCTCAGGGCTCCTCCGATCTAGCCGCACTGTATTTTGAGGCAAAAAAGAACTGCCAATCTCTCCTGGATGAGAAAAGACACACTTGTGCCCTAAGATAATGGGCCAGATTGATTCAGGCTTCACGTACCAGGAATACAAAGGAATTCTGGACACCGATATCTTTTACAACCCCTTCTTCAACCAATGCCATACAATCCCATATTTCTCCTGTCGAGTGGATCGATTACTATTCAAATCTACTTACAGATCCCAATTCACCGGCAACTCAATTCGCTGGGCAAATTTCTCCTGATGTCCCTCCTTGGCCCCCAGTCTCTGAACAGGAAATCTTAGAACTCATTGCCTCCCTAAAATCAGGGAAGGCTCCGGGACCAGATGGGATCCCGGCTGATTTAATTAAAAACAATCCGCACTGGTGGGCGAAACCTCTGGCCCGTCTTTTCACTCTAATTGACCATTTTGGTATTTTTCCTGATTCCTGGTTAACATCTATCATTATTCTAGTGTTTAAAAAGGGCAATCCAAGTATACCAGCTAATTACCGCCCTATTAGCTTACTTTCAATATTTGGTAAAATATATGCTAAGCATCTAGTGAAACGTCTCTTGGAATGGATGACTGATCTTAGCCTGCCTGGTAAGGAACAGGTGGGCTTCCGAGCGGGATCCTCAACGCTCAATCACTCTCTCACTCTCGCGTTTCTAGCTGAGAAATATTATCTTCATTTCCATGGCAAGCTTTTTGTTGCCTTTATTGACCTTCGAGGAGCGTTTGACTCCATCAATCGATCTCTGCTCTGGAATAAACTGGCCAGAAAAGGAATAGACCCTCGTCTGCTGTTCTTGGTACATAAACTTCACTCTGACAATAGTTGCAAAGTCCGGGTCAATAATAAAGGTCTTCTGACCAAAGATATTTCAATCTCTAAAGGAGTTAAACAAGGCTGTGTCCTTGATCCTGCTCTTTTTAATTTATTTATGTCAGATCTACCAGATCGTATTGCCATAATTGAACATCATGCTCCTAGGATGAACTCATCTTCTTTTCCATTGCTATTGTATGCCGACGATACTGTTCTCTTATCTACCACTAAGTCAGGCCTTATACAATTACTCTCAGCTTTTGCTGATTTCTGCTCCAAGTATGATCTAACCATCAACACTGATAAATCAAAGATCCTGATATTCTCCAAATCTTAGAAACCTACCAGCTGGTAAATAAATGGAAAGCCAATAGAACAAGTGAAATATTTTCAATATTTAGGCTTATTGTTTCATTACAAATTAAACTGGTCTTACTATCATAAGGTGGCGGTTTCTTTGGCTATGAATCAACTTTCTGCAATAGTCTGCTTCCATTTCCATAGTGGACATCAATATGTCCCTGCTGCTCTCCAAGTTTTCCAGGCGAAAATCATTAACCAGCTCCTCTTTGGGGTCCCCGTTTGGATTACGGCAGCCAACTATGAGATAGACTGCGTAGCTGCCCTCTTTCTGCGCAAGATTTTAGGCGTCCCAAATACTATTAGACTTGCAACATTATTAAGTGAACTTGAGCTTCATTTTCCAACTACCCTTGCCTGGTTATCCACTATTAAATTTTGGCTTAGTTTACACTTTCAGAAATCTTCCCAATCCCTTTTGACTGATTTATTAAGTGATCCCTTTATCTCCACATGGTACTCTTTTATTAACTCTAAAATCACTTCCATAGGTATTAACCTGAACTCCCTGACAAATTGTGGAGAAACTCAACATTACCATATTATCCACCAAAGAATTTGGGACATTGAACTTCAGACTCTGGCAGCTGATTTGAATTTAATTTGCTCTCCCCGTTTTTATGGTTTGCCCCCTTTGTCTGTAACTGGTGCCAATTATTTCAACAATCTCATTAACCCACTGTGGCGCCGGGCATTTATGCTGGCCAGATTTAATATATTTCCCTCAGCTGTTCTTTCCAGAAGATATCGTAACATCCCCTTTAAGAACCGCCGGTGTAAGCACTGCTTAGCGGAACTGGACTCAATTTTGCATATTCTTCTTCACTGCCTTAAATTTAGCGAGCTCCGTCAATTACTACTTAGCTCTGTTGTTTCAAATTTCTCTGGCTCCCCTGAGAGCTTAATCCGAACAATGTTAGCAGATAAACAACCTGATTTGACTGAGCGTGTAGCTGAATATCTTGCTATTGTAATAAACTAGGCTGACTATTTCAAGGAGCCTTGATGTAACTGGACCATATTTATCTTATTGCAGTGGAAAGTATAATCTTGATTGTACAGTTACTGGTTTTAATGCCAATAAAGGTTTCTGATTGATTGAAAAAAGAAATTATTAAAATTAATATTTAATCTTGTTGACACCCATTGATAAAAACAGAAAATCTGTCTTTTGAAATAACTGCAGAGCAAGAACTTCCAGTCACAAGTTCTTTAATGAAGATGGAAATACTTTTTAAAAAATACTGCTTCGAAATGAGGGAAGTTTACATATATTCAAGTGGAGAACAGCCACATTCTTACTTCCTCCATCAATGATGATTCATTTAAATATATTAGTATTGTCCCCTTTTCATAGCCAAGGCTGGTTTATTTGCTTAATTCTGTCACACACTCACAACAATCCAGTCCAAATAATTCAACTCCCTCTCATGCTGAATAGCTGGCAAGTTCATAGAACAAAAAAACCCCAACACAATCACCAATCTTCTATTATTGCACTCCAGTTTCTGGACCCTTCAGTTTTATAGAATGTTAATATTACAAGTGGAGAACTCACTGTGAGAGAGAGATAGTGAAAAAGGAGAAAACGGAGAGTGAGCCGTCCCCTTCTCAAACGATGTCTGCGCGGGATGAAATAGATGAAAGGGAAAAGACACTGAAAGGAGAGGAGAATGTGGAAGAAAGAGGCAAGGGTAAATTGACAGAGGTAAAAGAAAAGATAGAGGTGTGCTTAGTAGAGGAGAAGGAGGGAGGAAAAGGGGAGGAGACGATCTTACCAATCTGGGAGGAGGATATAGACGATCAGGAAAGGAGGAGGGAGTTCAGAATTGAGATGGCAAGAGAAGGATAAGAAAGTGAGAGGAGTGAGAGAAAGTGGAAATGAGTGTGATAAAATAAGAAGCTTACTGGAGGACTTTCCCAACTTAAAGACGGGAGGATTACTACCCGATCCAGACCCTAACAAGCCGAAAGACGTGCCGCTGGATCCATTGGAATGGACAGTGGTAGTGTACCCAAGAGGACAGGGACGCTGGAAGAAGGTGGTCCGGCCGGACTCCTCATTCAATCACCCACCCCCGGAAGGTGATTGGGCCAGGCATCCCTGTTGTGGGACCATCTGTGCAGTGAGGAGCATCCCACTACGAAAACCAATGGATCGCGAGCGCTTTGGGCCAGCCCCTTCTTAAGTCATACTAAATCAAAAATGGAACTGTTGACGCCGGGTTATAGACAGTTAAGTGACTTTAGTTTATTGGAACCAGTTGAAGTAATTGTTGAATCTCCTAATGTTTAGAATAATAAAATTGTTGACGTTTCAAAAGAGTCTCCCTCGTCCTTTCCCGCCAAAAGAGAGGAACTGCTTCCAACTCATAACAAACTCAATCACACTCACCTTTATCGCAGCTTCTCTCAAGGCTTCCAGTCGCTGCCGACTGCTTTCCTTCATGTTCACAACATCTTTGTAATCCCCTTGTAGAGCTCGTTGGAGTCCATGGATAGCTTGAAAGACTGAGTTTTCACTTTCATTTAACTCCTTTTGAAAAATCTCAAATGTGTGGACCTGAAAAGTCCTTTCTTCAAGTGACAACCCTGAGTCCTTTTCCACTGCTCTTATTGCACTTTTCAGTTTGTTGAGAACTACATTCTTTTGACGTAAGAGTCCAGATAGCTTTCTGCAGTTTTCTACAAGCCACTGTTTTCTCTGAGTAACAGCAGCTCCCTTCCCTCGATGCAGCTTTATTGCATGTTTCACTATATCCTCATGTTCTGCAGGAGTTATTAGTTGAAAATAAAATAATGACCCCAACATCCCTACACAAATAAATCCCATTACTTTCATTGTCCAGTTTTTATTACCAGTTACAGGAAAGCACTCAAATATGATCCTCAGATTTTATGTCATATGCTTTTTGTATTACAAATATACGTGTAGTGTGATGACTTAATGAACAGCAGCTGTAAACTAAAATAAATTGTGAAACCACTGAATCAAACAGTAATTCAAATTCCAGAAGGCATGAGAACAAAATATTTTAAGCACTGTAAGCTCTTCTTCATTAAAGCTAAAGTTCTTTTCTTTTAAACACATCTTCTTTCTTGGCTTGCTTTCTGTCCAAAACATAGTGCTACATAAAATTTATCACACTGAGACAATGAACTCTGTTGAAGAATCTTCTAATATCTTTTCCTTGGATGTGATGAAATCTTTTACTTTTGCAAATTGAAATACTTGCTCAAGCTTCTTATGGGGAGAGTGAATATTCAACCATTCAAACTCTGTATTTTAAAACAGTAAACATAAAATGGCCAATTGCATATAGTAATTACACCCCACATATTTTACTTTAAAAAGCTCTAGTGGCATCTGCTCCTGTCTGTATATTTTCCAAAAAAGAAAAATGTATCCACTATTGCAGTAGCTTTTGAGAAACCAACATCATTCTGGAGATATCTGATTTGGCCATGGTCATGTTCTATGCTGATTGGGTTACTGTAAAGTGCTCTCCATGGTGCTGCCTTTGGAAAGTGTTTGGAAACTTCAATGGGTCCAAAACTCCACAGCCAGACTGTTAACAGGGGCTGGCTACAGGTGTCACAGAACTCCCATTACTGTTGCTTCACTGGCTATATTACAGCAGCTCCACTGTTTCCAGGCACAATTCGAAGTGCTAGTTTTAACCTGTAAGCCCCAAACAACTTAGGTCCAAGCCACCTTAATACTATATCTCCCTGTATGAGCCAGCCCAGGTTTTAAGACCCTTTCTCTTAGTCCCACCACCCTCACTGGTGCATTTAGTGAGAGCACAAGAGAGGAACCTCTCTATCGCTGCACCCAAACTATGGAACTCCCTTCCACAGGAGGCTAGGTTGACCCCCTCTTTTCTGTCCTTCCTCAAACAGGCAAAGACCCTTCTCTTCAAGCAGGCTGTCTCTTAGTGACTAGCTGCTTAAGAGCAGATTTTTAAAACAGGGCTGTTGTGTTGTGTTGTTTTAATGTGTTTGTAAAACTGCTGCTACTTAGCATATATATCTATTCTTTTAATACAAATTGTTTTAATATTGTAAGCCATCTTGTGTCTTCTTGAGAAAGGTGAGGTATAAATATTTTAAAGGAATAAATAAAACAAATATTAGCTACTAAACAGTCACGAGCACATCAGCCATTAGAGAAGGGAAGAGACCATTCCCAAAACAGCTAACAGACTATAGAAGTGAGACCTCCTTCCCCATACACTCACCTGCTGCCACACAGGAGGTCCTCCCCCGCCCTCTTCTTTCTCCTAACCATAATTTTCCCAGGCCTCTGCTTTCTCATCTTCTGTTCTTCCCATTCCCCCCCCCCTTTGTGTCTCTTCCAATTTTCTCTCCCCACCCCATTTCCCCCCTCTTTCTCCCATTTTATACTGCTGATATTCATGAACTCATTCTGCTTCTGTTATGGAAAGTTTACTTTCTCATTTAAAGGCTTACGTTCACTTTTTCCTCTTCCCTCTCTCTAGCTTTTTATTTTAACAAAAATAGTTTTGCAGCCAGACTAACTCATCATTCATAAATGTCTTTCCTCGTATTTAAAAGGTAGACATTCCAAAGATCCATTCAGCTCACCTATCTCTATAAACTCCTGTTTCTTTGGGTGGATGAGGACAAGCAGAGGTGTCTGTGAGAAATTTTAAACCTCCTCTGTCATAATCCTGAATATGGGTGAATGTGAGAAAGAAATGGGGAGGAAGAGGAGAGCCCTCTGCATCCCATTAAACTCGGTGGAGGAACGCGGGGATTTAAATCTAATAAACTAAATAAAACGGCAAATGGGGACGCAGCAGTGCCAAGGCGGGCTACAGGGAACGTCCACACATCCTTGTGCTCTTGGGGCGGCGGGGGCAAGTTCCTCAACAGTTTGTGTATCCCCCCCCTCCTCCCCCGGTAGTTCTCTACTCAAAGAGCCACCTATCTCCGCCGGCCGTTCTCAACAAGGGCAGATCTGAGACGAGGGAGGAGGAGGAGGAAGACGACGCGCAGAGCGCTGTGCCACCGTTTGGTGAAATCTGCCGAGTGGGTACGAGACGTGCTTAAACCTGTCGCTCTCTTCACCCTACTGAGCAAAGCGGCTCAGTCCGTGCCGCCAGGACATCGGCCGCCACGAAGGGGCAAGGCCACGGGACCGACCCCGGCCACCCTCTCCCACGGAGAGGCTCGGATCCAGCCGGCCAGCGCCTGGCGCCTGGGCGGCGGCCCCGAGACGTCTCCCCCAAACGCCCCCATCCTTGTCGAGCCCGCCACTACCCCGCCGCAGCCGGCCTACTCACCTGGACGGGGAGGTCCCAGAGCGACCGCGGAAAATCGCCGCCTTCCCGGAGAGTCCGAGCCACGTCCCCGTCGTCGTCATCATCATCAACATCATCGCCACCAACACACCCCACCCTTTCCTTCTTCGCCCCGGTGACCAATAGGAGCTCTTGTAGGCCGGCTGACCCCCCCCCCGCCCAACCGGATGCGAGAGCCCCACCCCCTTTAAATAGCGACCCATCTGCGGCTGTATTACCTCACTAGCCAGAATCACCAGAGAGAAGCCGCTTCCCTGTCCCATCCCCGCGTAATGCTTGGAGCGCAAGCGAGGGGGTGCGCCTAACGGCTTTTAAAAAAATGCCTTGTGGGAAATGTAGTCTTTTTGCTTATCGGGTCCAGTGCACTATGGGAAATGTAGTGAAGGTGGAGAAGTCGGCGCAACTACTTATGTTGCGGTGCATGGTGGGAGATATGGATTTCCCTTCCCCCCCATAGCAGGCATAGACGTAGGAGGATAGAGTGACACATGAGCTCAACGTGAACTTCCAGGTTCTTTATATATATACAAAATAAAAACCTGAGGTTGCTGTCATCTTCTGTTTCTGCGTGAATGTGTGCTGCTACAAAATCCTGCTTGTCTAAATCATAAATTTCTCAATTATTTTCAATAGGAGGCTTTCCTTCCCCTTTGATCGTGTAAGAAGAGAATTATATACACACACACATAATATATATATAATTCTCTTCTTACACGATCAAAGGGGAAGGAAAGCCTCCTATTGAAAATAATTGAGAAATTTATGATTTAGACACAAGCAGGATTTTGTAGCAGCACACATTCACGCAGAAACAGAAGATGACAGCAACCTCAGGTTTTTATTTTGTATGAATGGAAAGTATGACTCCTACAGTTCATTTCGTTTTTAAAAGTTTTAAAACAATATTGAGTACACAATGCAAATACTACCCCCAGTCTGAATCCAGTCCATGCAGAAGGTTTGTGCTCCACTGACTTGAATGCAGGATAGAATGGGCTATTTTGTCATTTCCAGAAGTAGAATAGAATAGAGTAGAATTCAGAGAGTAGAATAGCTTCAAGTTCCTCAGAGTAGATCACCCCTTTCCTCATTAACTGGCACTTGCATTCTCAATAACTCAGTCTGAGATATTAGTAGGTGAAAAAAATAAAAGATGAAACAACAAACAATTGAACAGATCAAACGGCAAACAATAACAGACTTCAACAGACTCAAGAGGGAAAAGAACAGAGCAGAGATGTGGCTCTGTCTTCGAAATCAGAGACAGGGAAGGAATGGTTGGTTACTGCTAGATACACTGGCAGTCACCCCAATCCAGAAAGATCCCACCACCACATCTCCAGGCAGCATGCCAGGCTGTAAAAACTTCAACACTGCAAACTCCAGTCTGTATCCTGTTAGATGACATCCAGCTACCGCCCTTCCCTGCGATACCAGGGGCTGGGCTTTCCTGGTGCTCTGTCCATTTTCATGCCACACTGGCCTTCTCTGCTGTTTCTTCAGGACTCATAGATACTCTGAAAAAAGTTTTCCTTGATTTTAATTGTGGAGGGACAGAATAGTAGCCAAAGAATGGATGTACGTGTGATATAGATGCTTTGAGCCTTTCACTATTATCTGCTACCCCACTCGGTATATCACAGGGTGCAATGCCTACTAGGTAACTATTTTTATAAATAGAGTTTGGCTTCAGGTATCCCATACTCTACAGCTTTCTGTAAGTGCTACATCTACCTATTTTGTACAAGCTGCACTACACCAAAAAAAAGTGGAAGCCCTCAAAAAGGTGCAGGTACGGGTGCCCTGAGGACGGATTGGTTCACTCTAGTGACCCGGTTGTTTGATTGCCTGAAAAAAGACCAAACCCCTCCATCCCTGCAGCACACCAAACTGTGGGACAAATGCCCCGCTGATAGAGCCCTGGATTGCTCCCGAAAGCTCATGCTCTTTGATCTGCATATAGATGTTTTACTTTTAAGTATTAATTTTTTTTAAGTCCACAAGTAAAAAAAAAACACCCTGAATTTAAAAGAACATGAATTTTATTTATTTTAACTGCTGTCTATTTGTGATGGCGCAGAAAATACTAAACACAGGAGTCTTTAGAACCAAGGCCTCTTCCACTGGCTGGCCCACTCAAAGAACATTAACCCGAAACGGAACGCACACTCGAGTCTATAATTTTTTATCTCTCTTTTCAGCCGCTTGAGGGCAGAATGCACCATGGGTAACGTAGTTTTTTCCTCTCTTTCGCCTTTGCCTCTTGTCAAAGTCGGGCCTTGTTGACTTCCCTGCGCCAGCTCACAATAGAGGTGGCGGCAGACGCTGCGAGGGTTGCTTTCCCACCCGGCTTCGACCGCGAGTGGCAGAAGGGAAAGAGCGAAGTGGGCCTGAGGGACCTGACGCTAAACCAGACGATGGCAGGCGGTTGAGAGTCGTGAGAAGAGCCGGAGGAAAACGGGGGAGGGGGAGGGGGAGAGTGAAGTCAAGGGAAGGCGGCCCGGTACGCGCCTGCGCGGAACGACGGTGTAGCGGCGGCGGCGGCGGCGGCAAGAGGAGCAGCAGCAGCAGCAGCGCTGGCGCTGGATAGTGAAGTTGGAGAAAGCGCTGCTGATAAAATGGTAGGTTTGAGGAGGTGGCGGCGGCTGTGGCTGTGCCGGTGGAAATCAACCCCCTCCCCCTTCCGTGTGTTTGAAGGCGAGGGAGGAGGAAGCAGGGCAAGCTCCTCCTGTGGGGAGCGAGGGCAGCTCCTCTTGACTGCCGCCGCCTGAGGGCAAAGGGCAGAGCAGCGAGCGACCTTTCCCTTCCCTTCCCTCTTGGTCGGCCCTCCTCCTCCTCCCTCCTTCCTCTCCCTCCTTCCTCCTCCTCGTCGCCCGACCCGGCATCTCGAGGTCACGAATGGGGAGGGAGCGACGGGGCCCCCACGCACGAAGCGTCCCGCGCGGGCAGAGGTGTGCGGGTTCCCTCCTCCCCATCTCTTCAGCACCCGCTTCCCCGCACTCCGCCGCCCAGCTCCCCAAACCCTGGTCCTTGAAGGGTGCCGCTGGCCGTGAGGGAAGGAAGCTCCTCAAGAGTACCAGCGAGGCAGCCGCTGAAGAGCGGGCTGGGGTGTGGGTGTGGGTGTTGGTGTTTTGGGGAGGACGGGGACAGGCACAGTGGCGAAGCCTCTTAGGAGCAGTTGGCACCACCGCCCGCCCTAGCACCACTATCGCGACTGACTCTCGACAGCACCAGTACCACCACGTACCTTTCCCTTTTTTGGGCAGGGGAGAAGCTGGCAGGTGGCAGCAGGCTGACCTCTTTCGCTTCCTTTTCCTGCCGCTGCCCCCAGGGTTGGTTGTGTCCCTCCGGCTTTTGCACACACACACACACCGCCCCGCGCGCCGCATGCATTGTATGTATACCTCGTAATAAACTTCACCTATTTTGTGAGGAGCTTGGATTTGATTTTATGGGGCAGGTTGAAGGCCAGGGTAAAGGTATCCGGTAGGCAGGAGGAGCTGCTCTCCCTCACCCGGGAGGTGTCCTCTTTGCCTACAAGCCATATCACTCTGATAACTTTATTCTGATCCCCATTAGCACCACCTATTCTCTCTCATAACCATCCCTTGAGGCGAAGAAACAGAAGTTTAAACCACAGGCTCAGATTAGAAGCAGAAACAGTATGGAATGGATTTCTTTGTTTTGTTTTTTATCCTAGCTCCAAAGTTGCCCATATTGTTTACTTGTAATCTGCTGTTAAATTTTTTTAAACTGTTAATCTTTCCCCATGGAAAATTTAATACCTTGGATTATGAATCAGAACCCAAGAGTAGAAGAGGAAAAAGTACAGTTTGCTTTGAGAATAAATCTTAAATGCTTGCTTCTTGTGGCTGCTTGGCAGATACAGAGATGGGGATTTATATTTTATTGGGATTTCATCTGCAACACAATCACTATGTATGTGGGACTTATTTAGACATAGGTGTGAAGCTCCACAGTTTTTTTTTCAAATTCCGTCTTAGTGGATGTCCCCAAATATGATGTGAAAATAACAGTTGCATTCCTCTCGCTAAGAGATGTTCCAAGGCCATTTTGACACTACAGAAATGTAACTGAAATAGTAATATAATAAAAACATGTTGCTGGAAGCGATTTAATCATGGCCACATTTTTGCAGAGCATATTTTAACATTCTTATACTATAATCTTAACAAGCAGTAATGAAGTGTCTACTCCTGAAGCTGCTTTTTTCCTAAAGCCTCACTGATACTGTAACTAACAGTGCAATCCTCTGCATGACTGCTCAGAAGTAGGTTTCATTCAGTTCATTAAGATGTGCTTTTAAGTAAGTGCATATAGGAATGCAGCCTTCATCAGAATATATGCCATATATATGTGTGTGTTGGTCTTCCTACCTGAAAAAGTGGTGGCATATACAGTGGACCCTCAACTTACAGACGGCTCGACCTGCAGACTTTTTGAGTTACAGACTTCTCTGGCCGCAAAATTTAGGTTCGACTTGCGGCCGGAGAATCGACCTACAGACTGGAAAATCAAACAAAATGGACCAAAAACGGCCGGTTACGGATTAATCGGTTTTCAATGCATTGTAGGTCAGTGGAGCCTCGACCTACAGACTTTTCGACCTGCAGCCACCGTTCCAATACGGATTAATTCCGTAAGTCGAGGGTCCACTGTATAGAGATGCAAAGCAAAGACCAAATGTATTGCTTTCAGATTTTTATTCTGTACAATGTACATATAGGTGCTGTCATTTCTGTTTTCAGAAGAAAATGCTGTATTTAACTGCAGAAGAACAAGGATTTCTTTGGGTTATCCTGGAATGCAGTGTGTTACCTGACCAGGAGAACTAACATTTTTATAAAGTTAAGCAGTTGTAGTAGAATTCTTAGACAAACCTGGCTTCATTGGCTTTCCTACTTCTTTTGCATCCCAAAGCATAAGCTTAAATCGTCTCAGAAGGACAAAGTCCGCCAGTTTATGGCAGTTACCCAGGCTGGTGAAAGGACTGCTATATACTGCTTAATGCAGAATGAGTGGAAATTAGAAGTGGCAACAGATAACTACTTCCAGAATCCAGACTTGTACTACAAAGAATCCATGAAGATTTCAATAGACCGAAAGAAATTAGAACAGTTGTATAACAGGTACAAAGGTAATGTTTCCTTTTTACTTTCTTCTTGTGAACTTGATTTCTATTTTATTGTATGCCTTTAGAGAGGGGGGATGGCTGCAATCCTGAACATTATTAGTAAGAAAATTCTTTCTATGAAAGCATGCATAATATTGGGCTGTAAAGATGAGCCTAGAATTCTCATGTAGTGATCTTTCTATGTACCAGTGCTGTGTGGAGCAAATGTAAAAGTTATCTAACATCATTTTATATGGAGTCTTATAAACAAATTGAGCACTAGCAAATAGAATATTGCTTTAAAAAAGAAATTGTATGCAAGAGAAATGTATATACATACAGACATAGTATAAATATTATGAATTTCATTAATTCCAGGATCTATAAGTTGGATATTTAAAGTTTTATGACCATGATTCCGTTCCCCATACAGATAGCTTGTTGGA
The DNA here is from genome assembly GCA_037013535.1 of Intellagama lesueurii. Taxonomy (NCBI): domain Eukaryota; kingdom Metazoa; phylum Chordata; class Lepidosauria; order Squamata; family Agamidae; genus Intellagama; species Intellagama lesueurii. The sequence continues at coordinate 100,337,552 of JBAJHW010000003.1, forward strand.
ACTACTGGAATGAGTTGGATGCATTTCTAAATATGGATAGTACCTGTTGCTTACTACATTGCTTTAAGTGGAATGTGTTCTCAGATGCATGTTTGAATATGCATTCCTATTCACCTTGCAATATGCATGCATTCATTTGAATGTTGTTGTTTAGTCGTGAAGTCGTGTCCGACTCTTCGTGACCCCATGAACCAGAGCACGCCAGGCCCTCCTGTCTTCCACTGCCTCCCGAAGTTGGGTCAAATTCATGTTGGTTGCTTCGATGACACTGTCCAACCATCTCATCCTCTGTCGTCCCCTTCTCCTCTTGCCTTCACACTTTCCCAACATCAGGGTCTTTTCCAGGGAGTCTTCTCTTCTCATCAGATGGCCAAAGTATTGGAGCCTCAGCGTCAGGATCTGTCCTTCCAGTGAGCACTCAGGGTTTATTTCCTTCAAAATGGATAGGTTTGTTCTCCTTGCAGTCCAGGGGACTCTCAAGAGTCTCCTCCAGCACCACAATTCAAAAGCATCAATTCTTCGGCAGTCAGCCTTCTTTATGGTCGAGCTCTCACTTCCATACATCACTACTGGAAAAACCATAGCTTTGACTATGCGGACCTTTGTCGGCAAGGTGAGGTCTCTGCTTTTTAAGATGCTGTCGAGGTTTGTCATTGCTTTCCTCCCAAGAAGCAGGCGTCTTTTAATTTCGTGGCTGCTGTCACCATCTGCAGTGATAATGGAGCCCAAGAAGGTAAAATCTGTCACTGCCTCCATATCTTCCCCTTCTATTTGCCAGGAGGTGATGGGGCCAGTGGCCATGAGATTAGTTTTTTTGATGTTGAGCTTCAGACCATTTTTGGCACTCTCCTCTTTCACCCTCATTAAGAGGTTCTTTAATTCCTCCTCACTTTCTGCCATCAGAGTGGTATCATCTGCATATCTGAGGTTGTTGATATTTCTTCCGGCAATCTTAATTCCGGTTTGGGATTCATCCAGTCCAGCCTTTTGCATGATGTATTCTGCATATAAGTTAAATAAGCAGGGAGACAATATACAGCCTTGTCGTACTCCTTTCCCAATTTTGAACCAATCAGTTGTTCCATATCCAGTTCTAACTGTTGCTTCCTGTCCCACATAGAGATTTCTCAGGAGATAGATAAGGTGGTCATTTGAATGTACATTCCATTAAAAGCATTGCTGAAAGTGTATATAGCATCTACATTTGGATGCATGTTTTATTATGCATCTAGCTTTTGATCTAGCAGGGGTACATATGAAGAAGTTAACATCTTTTTACACAACTCCTTAATTAGGTGAGAATGTATGTTTTCTTCCTTTTCTAAGGATTTCCTTTATTTCCACCTGCAAGAATGTATTCAATCTTGGAACCTTCCCTAGCTGTGTCTTTGTGCTCATGTTACTGTGAACATTTTGCATGAGATTTTCTGCATATCAGAAATGATTGGTAACTAATCAACAATTAATAAATGAAATGTACAATTTTTTAATTTCTCTTAGTAGAAAATGGTACAAGACAAATACATTATTAATATAGTTGAAATACTTTTCTGTTGTGCTATGCCATTATGTCCCATCCAACATACAGCAACCCTAACAGCATTTTCACAATATGTGAGACATTTAAAGAGTAATTTTAGCATTACCAGCCCCTAGCAAGTTTCCATGGCTGAACAGGGATTTGAACTGATATGTCCTGAATTCTAGTCCATCACTCTTATCTACTATACCACACTGGCTCCAAGTACATTTTGCAATATATCTTACTGTAGTTCATTACTGACATAACTTTTAAAAAAATTGTATATGACTTCACATACAGAGAAGGAGGAAATTATACTTTTTTCCAGTTATATATATGACTTATGTCTGTTCGGAACTTTGATTCATGTCTATAGTTTGCCTGGATATTTATTCTGTTGTATAAGCAGGTACCTTGCCAGACGAACTCAGGAAACCTGTGCTCAAATTCCTGCTCAGCCATAGCAATTCACTTAAAGGTGGCAATGGTAAAACCACTCCTTAAATATCTTATATACCTTGAAAACCTTGTTAGCAACTTGAGAGTGCGTAACACGTGCACATTTTATTCTGCAACTGTTCAGCACATCTAACAGTTGTCTTACTTTTTCAGTACCAGTCACTTTTCCTCTGGAACCTCAAATGTGCCAAATCTTCATTGATTCGTGAATCTTTTGTACTCTCAGTACAGTGTTCTTGCTTTGGGCACTAGAATTAAGAGTATACTACAAAATAGTGGTTCTAAAGTCTTCTTTTTATAGCTCATTATTATTTAGGTATATTATGTATGAATCTTTGATATCTTCCCAAGTTGTTATAAATACTTTTCCATGATATTTTGCATTCTCAATCCTTTTCAGTTTCATATGGTGGGACATACCACGTAATAATCTGCCACTTCACTGACAGACAGAGAACAAGAGACTCATACTCACTGGCTCCTTCAAAACTTGACAGTGTTACTTTGTCTTGAGTTCAGGTGGTTTGAAATATAATGATTTCTTTTGGTCATCTTTTGTCCTTTTATTCATAGTTCTTCTGTTTTAGGCTGGACTCCTATGCATATGTAGAAATCCATTCTGTAGATTTTAAAATATTTCTTTAGCTTTAATATACCTTTTTTCTGCCATTGGACTCAGACATAAATTTAATATGTCTAGGAAACTTTACTTAGGAGTGAGATGTTACTAGAAAATTGCAGATTTCTCTCTGTGTCCTGTTACTGGTAAGGAAATAATGTGGTGAAATCTTGAGCTCCAGCACAGTTGTATGCAATTTATCCCAAAAAGGTCATTCACACCCTGTTATATTTCAGTTTCATACATTTATAAGCTTAGTTAGATACATAATATTGGAAATTACATTCAAGTTAAGATGTTGTATTTTTGCTTTCCAGACATGTACAAACTTTCTAGAAGCATATGACCACCTACATTTTTTTTAATAATTGAATCAATCAACTTTAAAGCTGCAAAAGGATTTTTGGCATGTACTTAATGTAACGCATAGTGTTCTGTCTTGCTTTCTTCAAATACAGACCCACAAGATGAGAACAAAATTGGCATTGATGGAATTCAACAGTTTTGTGACGATTTAAATCTGGACCCTGCTAGTATCAGCGTTTTGGTCATAGCATGGAAATTCAGGGCAGCCACTCAGTGTGAATTCAGTAAAAAAGAATTTGTAGATGGAATGACAGAACTGGGGTGAGTAATGGTTGTTTTTGACAGGATTCCCTGTTTCTCTTCATAACCAAGGTTGAAGCGACATTGGCCATTGCCAACATAGTCAAATGCTAAAATGTCATGGGAAATGCAGTTCAGCACCTGGAGGTCCACATGTTGCCCACCCCTGCTGTAACCAAAAATAACTCTTTGTCAAATACTTAAAAGGTGTACATTCTGAATAACTGCCTTCTTTAATTCAAATTGTTCTCCTTACACTCAGATGACCTGAGCTGCAATCCAGAGAAGCCATTTGTTGACAAAGGAACTGTGCATGTATCCGGAGCTTTCTTTGTAGCATTTACATCCACAGCTCCTATAGCCAAGAAAGTAAGCTCCATTTTTAAAATTGAACAATGACTTGTCTAATTCACTGTGAGAACTATCTCAGTGAGAATTACAAAAAGTGCTCTGAGCCATGCACTTGTTTCCATTAGACATTAGTGAAGATTTTAGAATTGGGGCTATTCCCTGGCAGGAAATATTATTTCTTTGTCTTTGCATCTGATTTGTCCTCTTCACAATTCCATATTTAGATTTCTTTTTAATTCACTTGGAGTATCATTCTAGGTATCTAGGTTCAGATTTAAATTCCACAGCTTGCAGTGGGGAATATGTGCAACTAGCTTAGTCTGAATCCAAACCTGTGTATATATTCAAAAGGCTTTTTTTCTCTGAGCCATTTGCTTTAAAATGAAGCTTGTCCAGTATTCCACAGGTGGAGGGGGAGTGAATCTTGCTTTTTTCATGATTTGGTTTCTGTCTTAACACAATTACCATAATTCATCATACTCATAACTTAAGCTTCAGATAATTTCCATTTTTCTCAGTTTTTCAGAACTCCAGTCCTGTTACAGCACGAATAGATCCAGTGTGTGAAGAAAGTAGTTTCATATGCAGTTGCATCTCTGTAGGCTAACTACAGTAGTTGGATGTCCATTCATTTTGTCTTGTCTACAAACCCAGACAATATTTTTCTGTCAGCTATGACATAATCAAAGTATCAGCTCGTGGCGGGGGCAAGAATCAGAGACCACTTCTGATACACACCCACTCATCCAAGACCCAGCTGCTGTAGAAGTCACATGCATACGTCTTGTTCTATACAGTGGTGCCTCGACTTACGACCATAATCCGTTCCAGAAGATGGATGTAACTCGAAATGGTCATAAGTCGAAGCACCATTTCCCATTGAAATGCATTGGAACGCGATTAATCCGTTCCAGAAGAGGAAAAAAACCCCTAAAAATAAAACACTGCAAGCCACATAGGAACGCTCTGGGACTGAAAAAAAACAAACAAACCCAAAAATAAACAACGGAGCAAGCCCCGAAGGTGCTGGGGCTTAAAAAAACAACAACCCTAAAATAAACAACGGAGCAAGCCCCTAAGGCGCTGGGGCTTAAAAACAAAACAAAACAAAAAATAAGCAACGGAGCAAGCCCCATCGGAAGGCGCTGGGGCTGCAAAAAAACAACAACAAAAAAATAAACAGAGGAAGCCCCGAAGGTGCTGGGGCTTCAAAACAAAACAACAACACAGCACAGAAACATAACCCCCCCCCCCCCAGCCCAAACCCACCCTGCAAAACCCACCCAGAACAGTTTTTAAAAAGCAGAAAGCAGCACCTTACCTTACCCGGCAGTCCCAAGCCTCTCCCTGCAAACAAACACACTCTCACTCAGAAGCAGAAGCCAGGCAGTCCCAAGCCTCCTCAGACGCACTCTAACCGTTGGGGCAAAAGAGCTACAAAGAAGCAGCCTCTTCGCCTACCAACGGTTAGCAAATTTGAATTCCCCGCCTGGAAGTCCCTGCAAGGGAAGTATGCAAGACCCATCGGAAATGGGGGAAAAAACCCCAAAAAGCAACCAAACCCACTAAGACCCATCGGAAATGGGGGGAAAAAACCCAAAAAACAAACAAACCCCCCAAGACCCATCGGAAATGGGAAAAAACACTCCAAAAAGCAACCAAACCCCCCAAGACCCATCGGAAATGGGGGGGGGGAACCCAAAAAACAAACAAACCCCCCAAGACCCATCAGAAATGGGGGGAAAAAACCCAAAAAACAAACAAACCCCCCAAGACCCATCGGAAATGGGGAAAAACACTCCAAAAAGCAACCAAACCCCCCAAGACCCATCGGAAATGCGGGAAAAAACTCCAAAAAGCAACCAAACCCCTCAAGACCCATCGGAAATGGGGGGAAAACCCCCCAAAAAACAAACAAACCTCCCAAGACCCATCACAGCACAGAAACATAACCCCCCCCAGCCCAAAACCACGCTGCAAAAACACCCAGAACAGTTTTTTAAAAGCAGAAAGCAGCACCTTACCTTACCAGGCAGCCTCCTCCGATCACACTCTCTCTTAACTGCTGGGGTGAAAGAGCTACAAAGAAGCAGCCTCTTCGCCACCAACAGTTAGCAATTTGAATTTCCCGCCTTTTTTACCTGCCTTTTTCTGTTCGTAACTGGAAGCTCCGGCCGCAAGTCAAAGCAAAATTTTGCGGCCGGAGCTGGTCGTAACTCGAAATGGTCGTATGTCGGGACATTCGTAAGTCGAGGCACCACTGTATTTTATTTGAGCAATATTGGGATTCTAGGGATTCTTCCCTGAAGTGGAGGAATGAACTGGTTTCATCTGATAGAGGTGCTAAAATTCCCAAAGTGAGAAGTTTTGGAAATATTTTCTGAGCACCAGTCAAGGCATTTCCACTACCTGTTGTAAGTTGGGACAGTGGGGACAGCAACTGAAGGAGCATTTGTGCGGGCACTATGTCCCTTCCTACATGATTTAGTTAGTAAATTGGTTTCCAGTGTTGACAGATAGATGCTGCCCTCTAGCTTACCAGCAACCTGGGTGGGATACATGACAGATGAGTATAACATTGGGGGATGTTCATATGTTAAAAGTAGAGATGGGGGTATTCGTATACAAATATGAATATCCCCCCACAGGTGCAGATAATGAGGGTCCGGTCCCCTGGGGCCAGATCAACCACTTACCTGTCCGCCACTGCCGCAGGCTCCGTGATCCCTTCCTATCACTCTGGAGCTCGCAGTGGATTAGCCACTCCTGGCAGAAGGTGGGATGACGAGCCTCTCTGCCAGGTCGAAGACTGGCTAATCCACTCTTGTTATCAGCCGGACCCTTGTTATCAGCACCTGTGGGGGGATATTCGTATACGAATACAAATACCCCCATCTCTAGTTAAAAGCCATAAGGCACAGGAAGAATACTGACCAGTGTTTAGGGAACAACCCATAATGTTTAGGGTAACAATACGTAGACTGATCTTGTCAGGAAGCTCACATTAGTGCTCATCGTTTTCCTTGCTTACAACTCTTTCAATTCCTCCTGATGCTCCTTGCAAACAAATGACCATAACAAATCTTATTTGAACTAACTAAACTTATTTTGGCTTCATTAACAAAAAAATAAATTTAAGTTTACCACTTAAAAATTCTTTATGGTGATGGTTTCCTAACTGTTCTAGGAAACAAACCAATATTATTTTTAATCTTCTAAACTGTTTATTGTGCCCATGGACATCAAGCAATTCTTTCTGAATGCTAAAATGGGGCTTAGTACATTTGCAGGAGAATTTAGTGGGTTGAAGTTCAGCCAGTTTTTCCCTACAGATGACTGATTCTCATATTGCTTTGGTAAGTGCTGGTTTATGGATATGCATTTGCCAGGTTGATTGTGTGCAGTTTTACCCTTTTGGGGCATCCGTTTGCTAAGGCAGCATGTAGTTCTGCCCTGTTTTAACTGTTGTAATATATATTTTATTGATTTTTAGCCATTTGTTAGTTATAGGGAGTTTGAAAATCAATTTTTAAAAGTACTTCTGCAGTTTTTTTACAACCTGTAGAATGGTTGAATGAAGAACTATATAATAATCCATGTTCTTTGATTATATTAAATTATGATCATCAATTTGTCATGAGCTGATCTCTGCCTTGCATATGGCTGTTTCCCAAATTGCAATATAAGCTGATGTTCTTTTGAATAAAAAATATGAATTGCTGTGAACAGTGAGATCATATTTGTAATGTTCATTGATGTGGATGAGGTTTTAATGTTTTAATAATCGGAATGTTATCATCTTCTCACCAGGTGTGATACCACAGACAAACTAAAGGCACTTTTGCCAAGGCTGGAACAAGAATTAAAGGATCCAATGAAGTTTAAAGATTTTTATCAGTTTACCTTTAACTTTGCTAAAAACCCTGGACAAAAAGGTTTAGGTGAGTTTCAGAAAGTTGAATACAGACTTCAGTTTATCTCTTTTCAGTAGTTTTGTTTACTTTGTTATTATTAGCTTGAAGTTTCACAGAAACATATCTGTGATTTCTAGCTTTTTAGATGGAATCCATTCTGCCTGGATTGTAAGATCAACATTTATCCAAACAACTTCAGGGGAGGGGTACCTGCAAACCTTCTGATACAGAATTGTTGGCTAAGATCATATTTTGGTTGCAAACTTTTATAAAAGGAAGCTACGTGGTTACTGAAAGCTTGTACTTAAAATAGTGTTTGATGTTTATTTATTTGTTTTTTTCAATTTATATTCCTCATTTCTGCCAAAATGGGTATTCAAAGTGGCTAACTAAATTCAAATATAAATAAAAGTATGTTAAGACTCATACTAACAAATTCTTCTAAATATCAGCCAAAAATGTCAGCATCTTTAAAAAAAGTTTACATGTAAACCTCTGTGAATGGCCTTGGGTAAGAGTTCTCCTAAACAAGTACAGTGGTGCCTCGACTTACAGACGTCCATAGTTACGAAAATTTCGAGTTACGGAAAACTCCAGCCGCAAAATTTTGGTTCGACTTGCGGCCGGAGCTTCCACTTACGAAAGGAAAAAGGCAGGGTGAAAGGGCGGGAAATTCAAGCCGCCCAGAGTGGTAGAATATACCAGATGGGCGGGATATAAATAAAATAAAATAAATAAATAAATAAAACCATTGGTGGCGAAGAGGCTGCTTCTTCGCCCCAACGGTTAGGAAAAGGGAGGTTCAGCCTCCCGGGCTTCCCCGCCGCTGCGACCGCGGAGGCAGCGGTTGCCCAGCGCCGGGAGGCTTGAGCTGGCCGGGGTGCTTCGGCCGCTCACCCGTGGCAGAGGCAGCGGTCGCCCAGCGCCGGGAGGCTTGAGCTGGCCGGGTTTCTTCGGCCGCTCGCCCCCGGCCGCGGCGGAGGCAGCGGTCGCCCAGCGCCGGGAGGCTTGAGCTGGCCGGGTTTCTTCGGCCGCTTGCCTCCCGGCTCGCCTCCCGCTCGCCCCTCGCCGCCCTCTGCCATTTGAATTTCCCGCCATGGGCCCACGGAGGGTGGCGCGGAGCAAGCAGGAGGCGGGGAAGCCCGGGAGGCTGAGGAGGCTTCGGATGGGTAAGGTGCTCCTTTTTTAAAAAAGTTGTTCTGGGTGGGTTTTGGAGGGTAGGTTTGGGCTGGGGGGGGGGGGTTATGTTTCTGTGTTGTTTTGTTTTTTGGTGTTTTTTGTTGTTGTTGTTGTTTTTTGCAGTCCCAGCGTGGGACTTGCTCCAATGTTTATTTTTGGATTGGGTTTTTTTTTTATATTTTTTTTGCAGTCCCAGCGTGGGACTTGCTCTGTTTATTTTCATTTTGGGAGGGGGGGGTATTTTTTTCTTCGGCTGGAACGGATTAATTGGTTTTCAATGCATTCCTATGGGAAATGGTGCTTTGACTTACGGAAATTTTGTCCTACGGCCACCGTTCCAACACGGATTAATTCCGTAAGTCGAGGCACCACTGTAATAAGCTTTCATAGTACAAGTTATCTGTTTCAGAGAGGCCCCATTTCCTTTCTACTGGAAACCCAAATGGCTGGTCAGCACTGTCCAGACTTTTGAGGAAAAAATGCTTATTGAAGGTATCTTCCAATATGTTCAAATCAAACAATCCAAGAAACAGCAGAATTAAAAGAACAAAACAATCAAAGAAAAATTAACTAAAACATGTCCCCTAGAGTTGATTCCATTTTCAGTTCCTGATGAAAAGTGATCAGAGAAGGAACCACTTTTATGAAGAGTTTTCCATAGTCTGGATGCCATGATGGAAAAGGCTTTTTGTTCCTTCTCACCAACTGAATTTCTGCCAGAGGGGAGACTACAAATGTAGACGATTCCTGTGAGTCTCCAGTCACTAAGCATTGAGTACATGAATGGATGGGGAGATGAACCAGTACCAATTACTGGATTCAGAAATTTTGCTGAATGAAGGTTTGCTTATATCAAGCTATATCATCAGTATACAGATTGAATGAATGAATTTATTTATTACGGTCGGGTGACCAGCTCATAAAACATATTTATGGCTAAAATATACAAAATGGAGTTTAAAATGTACAATCAGTTCATAAAACATATGTGGTTAAAATATACAAAATGCAATTTAAAAAAAAAGAAAAAGTGTACAGCCAGTTAATAAAACATATTATATGGTTAAAATATACAAAATGTCATTTTAAAAGTGTACAACAAATAATTAATTGTGTACTGGTTGTAAAATATGGGAAGAATCAAGTACAGCATTTTTATATTTAATAAGGGGAGTTGATGCTCACACAGCGAAGGGATCTTCAGTTGGTAAAAAGAAGGTGACTAACCTCCCCAGGGTGACTTTACCTGCCGAAATAACAGAGGAAAGGAAAACCAAGTGCAAGACAGTAAAGTTCAAAGCGGATCATAAACATACGGGCAAGAAAGCCAAGGGCCTGAAATTCAATCCCCTATTCAAAGTATTAGACTCTACCATGGCCAGCCCAAAGAAGCAGCGTGACATCAATAATTTACATCCAAATGATAAGCGACCAAAAAGGGATCAGAGAGTCAACAGCACAGCACCGGAAGGAAAGAATGACACAAGACAGCAAGATGGAAACATCAACCAGCTCAAGTATATGCCCCAGGACGACATACACCGAACGTCTGCTGACCCTGTCCCTTCTGGCTAGCGCACTCAGAGCCCGCACACCAAGCGCTCCAAAGAACAACCTGTTAGCCAATGGCCTCCGAATTCTGACTCCATTGTAGGCATCTCTATTCCTGTCCTCATAGGGAACAGAGGCAGGTATACAAGAAATAAAAGGAGAAGATTTAGAGGAAACAATGAGATGAGGAGGAGATCCACTGCCAATCAGATGAGCATAGATCAACAAAACTTTGAAGCAGTCCCAAATTTCAACGAGGCCTGGAAGTACCAATTTACTGGTGGCAATTATGTTCAAAACAAAATGATTTGACGCAGGGTTGATAGCTCTTCACAGGTACTTCCTTTAACTGCCATGGATATAAGTGCTACAGATGAAGCGGGATTATACAATCAGGTAGCGCATAACGTAGCGCTCAGTCAGGAGTCAACTCCAATGTGTGGTATAGATAAGGAGACTCCACAGCACTTAACCCATGAACTTGGAATAATTCATCACAGGAAGTCTATTGTAAAAATATTGTCTTGGAATATTGCAGAGTGGCAAGCCAAGGTTGGGGATACTGCCTTTATAGAGTATGTCTCTAATTTTGACATTTTATTACTACAAGAGACATGGTCCCAAAGGGAACTAATATTAGATGGTTTTGCAACGCACACCCTTAAAGCAGCTCCCAGTGGAAAAGGTGGAAGGTGGCATGGCCATCCTTACAACAACGAAGCTGCAGATATCAGTTGTAAACCTCCAGCCCAGCTGTAACCTAGCACTGGTGGCCATTTTGAATTTTACTGCACAGCCCTTGTTGCTTATCAATGTCTATATCCCCCCGCAGGCAGCTCGTACCCAGTCCAAAGACCACTGGGCAAAACTAACAGTATACAGATTTATTCCCCAAGAACAGTCTCATGAACATCCTTTTGATTTACTATGTATTTCCATGCACACATGATACAAATCTGGCAGACAATCTGAACAAGTTTTGTTTTTTGTGCAGATCACTCTTGTGGAATGGGATGCATACATGTAAACTTATTCCCATTGCCCTTTATGATCAATCATTTGGAAAACTGGCTTCATATTTTTGCATATGAGCTAGTTGGGTGGATATAAAACGTATTATTGAATTAATTATAAATTATTCAAAATGCACACATAAATATACATGTATAGGATGTCAAATAATATAACATGCAGTGCAAAAATAGCAACTTCTGTAACAAGCTTATGAGATTTGTCTTCCTACACTATGTTGAAAATGAAAACCTTAGTCTATTTTTGACTAATGAGTTTGAAAGATCTTCTGTCTGATTGCATAATGTGGGAAAAACCTGATGAAATAATATTTAATAGTCTTTGTTCCAGTGAGTTCAAGTGTGAGATGTCTTAGTCTGAACTCATAAATGAATTGGGTTCTTATAACATGTTATGTGCAAGAGTCACCTCTGAAAAGCAGTTTTCTACATTCTTCCGAAGAGTAAATGAGTCCAATTGGTTGCTAAATTATCTCCTAGAAGTAATGTTTTATGAATAATATATCTGCTACAGTTAGGAAGCTATCCTTGCTTTGTTGACAGTCCTTTTCCATTCTCTGCTAGGTGTGCATTGCCAGCCACAAGTTGTTTAGGGTAGGAAGTATGCTTTAAGTGATCAAATTGGTCTTTAAAAATCTTATCAGATATGTTGCCACCAACGTTCCCTCTAATTTTCCTGCTGGGCGGGGCTCCTCCCCGTGCAACTCTGCCACTCCGCATGTGGGGTTCCATTGCAACCAGAACAAAAGGGGCCGGAGACTATTGCTGTGGGTGTACAGAAGAGGAGGAAAGCTGCATGGAGGGGGCAGAGTCACATGCGCTCATGCAGTTGCGCACCTTAGAAGGAACCTTGGTTACCACATATGAAGTTTGCAAAATAGAATGTACACTGTCCAAAGAACTATCGGTTGTTTTAACATTAAAAAAACCTGGTATAGTACATTTGTAAAAAATTTAATGTGAGTTATTTTGCTCATTATTAAATATGACAAAGTATATCCTTATTTTGACATTTAAAAATCATACCTCCTTCTTGCTGGCTAAATCTATTTTTCCACTAGTGTCTTTGCAAAGATAAATTTTTAGGTTTGAAGCTGCGTGACAATGAGTAAGCATGTATGGAATAGTGCCTTACTAAAGTTGTTATGGATCTTTTAAAAATCCCATACTACTCTCATATAGCCATGCAAAGATACAAAACATTAAGATCTTAGAGAATTCTTACTGTTGTTATGTAGCCACAAAAGCCTTGAGCAATTCAGCAGCTAACCAAAATACTCTTTGTAATATTAGCCTATATGAAATTTTTATTTTAGAAATAACTTTGCTAGTTACTCGCACTGCAATCCTATATATAATTAGCAGGAAATAAGTTATATGTAACTCAGTAGATCCTATTTATGAAGAGACATACATAGCCTTGCACTGTTAAAATAGGCAAGTGGCAGTTTGTTCATTTTATGGATGAGGGCCGAAATCCTCTCCTAATTTTACCAACATAATATAAATGGTGTATCTTAGGGGGGGGAGAGCTGTCTCAAGTTAAGAAATTAGCATAGACATTATCTGTTGTGTACTGACTGTGACTATATGCACAACAGGTAATATCTATTGTGATTTCTTCACTTGAAGCAATTCACCTTCATAAATTATGATTTTTGCATAATGATGCAAGAGGATTCTAATCATAAATTTTAAAACATCAGCAATTATGCACGTTATCCATAAGACCAGAAAATTGCTAATATTTTAAAGTAAGGTTATTTTATTTTACTTTTTGCATCATAAACCATTATTACTAAATAGACAGTTTCTGCTGGTTATTGATTTGGGAAACTTAGCTGTTCAGTGAAGTTGCGAATCTTTCTGGCACTGTTGTTCTATCTGCTTTCTCCTTTAGCATTCCAGGCAACGTACCCTCTAACTTTCAGCTCCACTGGGCGGGGCCTCTCTCACGCACTTGACTTTGCTCCTGCATGCATGCACGCCTCCCCCCTGGTGCACAGGGTTCTGTTATGACCGGAAACTAACACAATCGCTGCACAGAGGGGGAAGACAGCTGCGCAGAGGGAGGCAGAGGCACACACTCACGTGCCCAGCTTATAGGAAACCTTAGTTCCAGGCCTTCAAAATTTGAAGTAACCATTGCCAGTTTGACCCTTGTCAGTGAAAAATTGTCTGTCCTCCATAAAACAGAGATGAGCATTTTCAGGAGATTTTCATGTTTCTTTTTCAAAACACTGGCAATTTTCTGTACAGAATTGTTACATTTCAGTAAGAAAAGGTTCATTTAGGAAAATAAAACAAATTTTCATTGGCAAATTAACTTGCTTTTTTGGTATTCTGAAATATTTTCCAGACTGAACTGCATGTTCACTGTAGAATCCTATCCTTCTGAGAAAAAGGGCTCAAAAAGGACATCAGCATATAAAACATGTTGCACAGAAATCAGAAGATACTTTACTAACTTAAAAGCCTCTTAGCTAAGGGAATTGTGTATTCTAACTCAGTTACAATATATATTTAAACTTAATTAGTTACTTTGATAAAAGAGACAGCATGATTTATACCATTCTTGAGCACGTATAGCAAGTTTGCAATTAGTTGTGACTACGAATGGATGGCTATAGTCTGGTTTTAATTTTGGCACAGCTCAGAGTCCATGGCTGCAGACAGTCTAAGGAGCAATTGCAGTGAGAAGAGTTTTCAAAACCCAGATCCTCTTCTTAAGTTAATCTACCCTACCGAAGGAATGCCAGCCTTATCTTAGAGGCTCAGACAGGATAGCTGTGAATGTCATTCATGAGCACTAACAAGATAACATGTACTATCTTGAGAAGGAAATATTTGTGTTCATGCAATGGAAACCAGCATGTATGTACTCCCAAATTGTAGTATTGTTGCTGTCAACAAAAGCCTTTCTTTTTAAAAACTTTTTATTTATACAGAAATAAACAGAAACAGAAAATCTAATAAATATTTAAATAGACATTGCTCCCCTACCCCACTGGGACCATTTGGGAGTAACAGCTAGTGATGGGGGTATTCGTACAGTGGTGCCTCGACTTACGAACGTCCCGACATACAACCATTTCGAGTTACAACCAGCTCCGGCCGCAAAATTTTGCTTCGACTTGCGGCCGGAGCTTCCAATTACAACCAAAAAAAGGCAGGGAAAAAAGGCAGGGAATTCAAATTACTAACCGTTGGTGGCAAAGAGGCTGCTTCTTTGTAGCTCTTTCGCCCCAGCAGTTAGAGAGTGTGCGATTGGAGGAGGCTTCAGACTGCCTGGTAAGGTAATGTGCTGCTTTCTACTTTTTAAAAACTGTTCTGGGTGGGTTTTGCAGCGTGGTTTTGGGCTGGGTGGTGGGATTATGTTTCTATGCTGTGATGGGTCTTGGGGGGTTTCTTTGTGTTTTGGTGTTTTTTTCCCCATTTCCGATGGGTCTTGCGGGGTTGGTTTGCTTTTTGGGGTTTTTTTTCCCATTTCCAATGGGTCTTGCGGGGTTTGCTTGCTTTTTGGGGGTTTTCCCCCCATTTCCGATGGGTCTTGGGGGGTTTGCTTGCTTTTTGCATTTCCGAAGGGTCTTGCACGGTTTGCTTTCTGCTTTTCTTTTTTTGCATTTCCGAAAGGTCTTGCACGGTTTGTTTGCTTTCTGCTTTGCTTTTTCCCCATTTCCGATGGGTCTTGCACGGTTTGTTTGCTTTCTGCTTTGCTTTTTCCCCATTTCCGAAGGGTCTTGCACGGTTTGTTTGCTTTCTGCTTTGCTTTTTTTGTATTTCTGATGGGTCTTGCACGGCTTGTTTGCTTTCTGCTTTGCTTTTTTTGCATTTCCGATGGGTATTGCACGGTTTGTTTGCTTTTTGCTTTTCTTTTTTTGCATTTCCGAAGGGTCTTGCACGGTTTGTTTGCTTTTCTTTTTTCCCCCTTCGGCCGGAACGGATTAATCGCGTTTCCGATGGGTTTTGCAGTGTTGTTTTTGTTTTGTTTTGTTTTTTTGGTTGTTTTTTGGTGATTTTTTTCTTTGGCCAGAATGGATTAATTGCATTTCAGTGCATTCCTATGGGAAATGGTGCTTCGACTTACAACCATTTAGAGTTACGACCGGAGTTCCGGAACCAATTAAGTTCGTAAATCGAGGCACCACTGTATTCATATACGAATACGACTATCCCCACGCAGCTGGATAAAGAGGGTCTGGCCCCTGGGGCTGGACCATCCACTCACGCGTCTGGCGGCGGCAGCCTTGCTCATCCTTTCAGTCACTCCCAGAATGCTACTCTTTTCCCGCTCGGCTGGCCACTCGGCAGCCGTGCAGGGAGACTCATCCTCCCTCCCCCTTTCTCGAGTAGCTAGCCAAGTGGGAAGAGAGCAGCGCTCCAGGAGTTATTGGAAGGATAAGCGAGGCCGCCACCAGTGCCGGACGCCTGAGTGGACGGTCCAGCCCCAGGGGCCAGACCCTCATTAAGTCCAGCTGCACGGGGATATTCGTATACAAATACCCCCATCTCTAGTAACAACCTATAATATTTGCCGTTGTGGAGCCCCAGCTCCCTTCCAGAATTGTATTTACTTTTGCAATGGGCAAAACCCTAACCCTTTCCTCTTTATTAATTCAAAATAAAAAAATTATCCCTATGTGTCTATACATTCATCTCTGCCTGGTACTGCCCTTAACTTTTATATTACATGTAAGCCTTATTATTGATAGCTATATCCCAAATTTCCCTTTACCAGTCACTTAATTGGAAATTATAAACTCTTTTCCAGTTCCTAACAGTAATCAATCATGCTGCTGTTAAATAATTAAAAAATAATTCTTTAATTGTCCAATTGCCTTCTTTCTATTCAAATATTGATAAAAGTGATTTTAAAAACCCACTATTTTAGGACATACAGCTAAGTTTGGCTTGCTTAATTCAATTTTTTACTTAAAAACCAATTGCCAAATTCCAATATATTCTCACATCCTACCACATATGAAAATAAGTACCTACTTTCTGACACCCTCTCCAGCCCAGTTAGAAATAATTACCATTTATTTGATTTAATTTCACTGGCATTGAGTACTATCTCCAAACTAACATATAAATTTTTTCTTTTAACCTTACTGACATAGATTCAGAAGCCTTTCTTAAAGAGGTATGTTTTCAGCTGCTGGTGGAAGGAAAGGGGGGAAGGGGCCAACCATAGCGCCAAAGAAAAGGAATTTTATAATGTAGGAGCAGCCACAGAGGAAGTCCTCTTTCGGGTTCTCATGAGACATGTTTGTGAGAGTGGTGGAACTGAGAGAAGGCACTCCCTCAAGGATCTTAAGGACTCCTACAGGGAGAGATGGTTTTTCAGATAGCCTGGACCCAAGCCGTAAAGGGCTTTAAAGGTAATGACCAGCACTTTGAAGGCCCTGAAACGAACTGGCAGTCAATTAAGCTGTTGTAACGGAACCAGCCCCAGTCAGCAATCTGGCTGCAACATTTTGTACCAGTTGAATTTTCCAAACCATCTTCAGAAACAGCCCCATGGAGATCTCGTTGCAGTAATCCAAACGGAGTTAACTTGGCTTTGCTGCTTCCTTGAAACTTTGCCACCATACAGTGCTTCATGCTCTTTTCAGCTTTATCAGCATGGGATTTCAGGTCTCCCCCGAAATAGTTATCAGACTTCCCTTCTCCTGCTCTTCTGCCTTCAGTCAAGCAGGCTTCTGCTGCTGCTTTGTTCAACTTGTAACCATTGCCTGTTTCTAAAAGTTCCCCAGTAACTGCTTGTCTACATTGCCTTTTAAAAACTTTCCTGACCCAAACTTCTCATCAGTCATGTTTTTTAAATATTTCTAACTTCCAATGCAATTTTTGAAGCTTCATAACCTCAAACAAAAATAACCTCCCCCCTCATTTTCATACAGTGGACCCTCGACTTATGGAATTAATCCGTATTGGAACGGTGGCTGTAGTCGAAAAGTCTGTAGGTCGAAGCTCCATTGACCTACAATGCATTGAAAACCGATTAATCCGTAACCGGCCGTTTTTGGTCCATTTTGTTTGATTTTCCGGTCTGTAGGTCGATTCTCCGGCCGCAAGTCGAACCTAAATTTTGCGGCCAGAGAAGTCTGTAACTCGAAAAGTCTGCAGGTCGAGCCGTCTGTAAGTCGAGGGTCCACTGTACTGTCATTTGGAAGCCTCCCTTTCATAGCTACTTTAAGCAAAGCATTCACTTATGAAGTGATTCTCAACCAGGGGTAGACCAGGTGTTCTTGGACTGCAGTTCTCAAAAACTCTAGTCAGCACAGCTGGTGGTAAAGGTTTCTGAGAATTGCAGTCCAAGAACACCTGGGTCACCCAAGACTGGGAACTACTGCACTAATGTCTCAGGCCTAGTATACAGTATCAAAGCTAGGCTTCTGTCCTACTAAGTTATATTCCTACCTCACTCAAAAATATAATCATTCAAAACATAAACACCTGAAATTTGGTTCGAATTCATACGTGCCTATATGGAATGTTAACTTTTTTCCTGTGTATGGAACAGAATTCTTATAATGGGCTTTCTTCTTTCCTTCTGCAACTTCCTGCATCCCCCTTAATGTATTCCTGGCCATTGAAACACCCTTGGGAGGTGAAGGAGACAGAGGTTAGAGTTGACAAACTTTGCCTGTCTCCCTTCCCATAGATGAGTAGATGAACAAGTTGGGATTCTAGTCAATTGAGTTGGAAAGAATAATTTCACATATTATGAGCAGCTTTGTACCTTCATCTGGTTCAGACGTAATGTTCCTGTCATAAGAAACCATAATTGTTAACTCAGAAATTAGTGTTTAGTCCATGCACTCACCCTCTACCCTTTGCCCATAGGCTTTGACACTTGAGTTACCCATCTGCTAAAATCTCAGTTTCTTGTACAGGATCCCACAAGTTAGTGTTTCCATTGTGCTTTAGATAGTTTAATCCGGACTTTAAATCCTCAGTAGTAAACAGACATTAAACTGCATCACCTTGTTTCAGACATAATAGGAAATTGATACAAAAAGGCCAGGATCAAAGTGCTAAAGCCTGAGGGGCAGGGAGCAAGATGAAAGAGAGAATGTGTAGGCCTGAGACTCAGTTCACAGTTTAATAAGCCAGAGTAGGTAAACAAAGGTATTTTATATCCAGAAACGATGAAAGTTAGTTTGCTGCTAACATTTTCCAGTGTTCTGGTGATCTGCTTTTATTAGCAAGAGCCATACCAAAAAATTGTCTACGCATTCCCCGTCTGAAATCCTGGAGTTCTTGTAATTTATATGATAATCTAGAAACTAATTTACATGTAGTATCCGTCTTGAACTGTTTTCCTTATGGTGGATACCCAGTAGTGATGCAAATAAATAATGAAGGTTGTTGTGCTGTTGCATGCTCTATTTGTGGGCAGCATTTTCAGTCCTCATATACAGGATTTTTATCAACCTCTTCTTTCTTAGCTGTATTTCTTTACAGATGTCAGTTTTTGACTTGGTAATCTGATCTCTGTACAGATTTTAAGATGTTTACAGCAGAGGTGTCTAAAGCTAGATAAGCATTATGTGTGCCTCAAATTGGCACTGACCTCTGATAAACCTAGTTCTGGGAAAGCCCAAGATAAAGCTACAATCCTGTGTGTATGTCTGAGTTCATTGGGTCATTCTTCTAACTAAATAATGCACAGGATTGGTCTTTAAGAAAGCAAAAAATTGCAGTTTCAATTTATTTGGACTGAAATGTTGATTGAGCACTAGTATTGTCTTGGTCATGTATAGTATAGTATAATGATGTAATAGGGTGTTGAGTTACATTTGGTATTGAATATTTAGGAGTAATATGTCTGAATATGTTAGTATTTCTAAGAGTAGTTATTTGAAGTCTTTTAAACTTTTTCCCCCCCTTAATGAGTTACTGGGATTTTTAAAAAGCATGTTGCTTTCTCTTTATTGTTGAAAATGATGTTACTTTGAGAACTTATTTGGATTGATTACATGAAGTTACAAAATAAATATTAAAAATGTGGATTTTGAAATTTAGACTTGTTGATTTAGACTTGTTGCATACAAATGTTAAAGCTTTAGAACATGACTGAATTATTTCTCCAAAAATATGTAGACAAAGCATGTTTCTCATCATACATAATGGAGTATCTAGAAACATAATTTACTGCAGACAAATTTTTATTGACATTTTATAATTGTTCATCAATTTTTAGCTTAGTTTTTTTTACAGCAACAGGTCTAGAATAAGACTTATATAATTGCATGCTGTATTTATGTCTTTCAGATCTAGAAATGGCAATTGCATATTGGAATTTAGTCTTATCGGGAAGGTTTAAATTTTTAGATCTTTGGAATAAATTTTTATTGGTAAGTACAATTTGTACTGTATTTCTCCTAGTACTGAAGGTGATTTTACAGAGGTGTTTAAAGTCTGTAATTAATTTGCACAAGTTCTATTGTGCTAGCAATCATAAATTTTAAGAGTTAGTGCAACAATCAGAATCGTATTTGGCTTTGTATAAGGTTTGTGTAACTTGTTATGGTTAATTGCAGCAAACTAACAAGTGCCAGGGCTCATCCCAGTTACACAGTTGGGGTGTGTGTGACCAGGCTCACAGCTAAGAGGACACCCAGTACCTTGTCAATTACCGTATTTTTCGCTCTATAAGACGCACCTAATTTTTAAATACTAAAAAATAATAATACTAAACAGAGCAAGTCCCACACTGGGACTGCAAAAAAAAATAAATCACCAAAAAACAAAGCAACATAGAAACATACCCCCCCCCCAGGCCAAACCTACCCTCCAAAACCCACCCAGAACATTTTTTTAAAAAGTAAAAAGCAGCACCTTACCAGTCCGAGGCCTCCCGGGGGTCCCCCACCGCAGCGATCGGTGTCTTCCAAGGCCTCCCAGGGCTTCCCCTCCGCCATCGGAGACATCCTGTGGGTCCCCCCGCCGCCATCGCTGCCTTCCGAGGCCTAAGGAGGCCTCAGAAGGCACCGCGGGGGTCCCCCCCGCCTCCAGAGGCCTCTGAAGGCAGCGATGGTGGCGGGGGGGACCCCCGTGGTGCCTTCTGAGGCCTCCGGAGGCCTCTGAAGGCAGCAGTGGTGGTGGTGGGGACCCCCGCAGTGCCTTCTGAGGCCTCCGGAGGCCTCAGAAGGCAGCAATGGTGGCGGGGGGGGGGGACAGTATTTGCTCCATAAGATGCACACACTTTCCCCCCCACTTTTTTTGGGGGGGGGGAGTGCATCTTATGGAGCGAAAAATACGGTAAGTAATGCAAATTATGCAAGCCTTTTGTGAGTACCAATAGGATTCTGGCCAGTGGTATTCAGTATCACCCTTTTTTGTGGTGCGGTGTGTTGTACAATCACTTCTATAACAGTTTAATCCAGTGCAGTTATGCTGACAGGGATTTTCAGTCCACTAAAGATAAATTGGATTCATACTTTGGCTTTCCTATTTTACCTTTACACAGTTTTGCTCTGAGCTTTTACTTGGGCAAAGTGTACAAAATTTGACATTGGCTTATATTAGTTTGTTGATCTTCTATAGGAACATCATAAAAGATCAATCCCCAAAGATACTTGGAATCTTCTTTTAGATTTTGGAAACATGATTGCAGATGACATGTCAAACTATGATGAAGAAGGTAATTGTTTGAATATTCATAAATAAATAAAACAATGTAATGGAAGTACTGTAATATTGTTCATAAACTCCCTTGAGTTGGATTAAGACTTGGTCATACTTAAAAAAGGCCTATTAAAATGTGTTAATAACTGATCTAAGACCTTTTTATTTCAATGGATCTACTGTTACTAGGTCTGTGACTGTGCATTAAAGATTGGATTGAGTGGATATACTCTAAGCATAACTAAGTCTTGATCCAATCCAATGGGTCTTTAGAAGTGAATGTGTGTGCGTGTACTTGTACATCATCTTGGCTCTAAAGTATAGATGAAGCATATTATACTTTAGTGCAGTGGTCGGGGAACAGGAGTAAATTACCCCAAATGGGATAAAAATGAAAATCCTGGGGGTAATGAGCAGAGTGCTACCCCCCCCCCCACTCCCACCCCCTGCAGCCGAACCTCAAACTGGAAGCCACCTCTCCCTCCTTCCTTGGTTGCAGCACTTGTAAATCCTCCATTCTTTTAGAGATCGGAGATAAGGCAGCTTGATTGGTTACAGCTGTAGAACAGCCCCGGGCAGTCAATCCGGCTTGTGAATGACTGCTTCCCCCGGAGGTGACTCCAAGCAGGAGGAGGGAAAGCTCCAGTAACTAATTGTTGAAAATTGAGGGAGGAAGGGTTTGTGTGTGTATGTGCGTGACAGAGACAGAGACAGAGAGACTTGACTCTTTCATAAAACCATGAAAAAAGGAACCTTCTAAAATTTAATCTCCACTGCATTTAGCTCTGCAGTTTCTGCTGAGAACAGCAGACGTCTGAAGTGTGTAGCAATCACATTTCTCTATTTCTCATCCCCAAAGCAGACAAGAGTATCATAGTTTATTCCCAAAATCTGAATCCCAGTCCTTCTGCTCCTGGTCCTACTTTGACTGCAGCACCAAACAAAAGACTGTGGGTTTCTTTATTGAGTCAATCCATCTCATGTGCAGTCTTCCTCTTTTTCTACTGCATTGCACTTTTTCCTGCATTGCTGCCTTTTCCAGTGAGCTTGTCTTCTTATGATGCCACTGTAGTACAGTACCCTATGTTTGGTTATTTTAGCTTCTAGTGAAAGCTCACACTTAATTTGCTTTACTTATCTTTCTGACAAGTCATAATAGGTTTGTCATGGCTTTCCTCCCAAGAAGCAGGTGTCTTTTAATTTCGTGGCTGCTGTCACCATCTGCAGTGATCATGGAGCCCAAGAAAGTAAAATCTGTCACTGCCTCCATATCTTCCCCTTCTATTTGCCATGAGGTGATGGGACCAGTGGCCATGATCTTAGTTTTTTTGATGTTGAGCTTCAGACCATTTTTTGCACTCTCCTCTTTCACCCTCATTAAGAGGTTCTTTAATTCCTCCTCACTTTCTGCCATCAGAGTGGTATCATCAAAGGTTTGTTCCTTTTTGCACACCACACACAGAATGATTAAAGTGGTAGGAAAGGCCCCCCCCCCCCAACTCTGCGTTGGCTGTCTCTAGCAAGCACGTAATTGCTAGCACCACTCTGGCAGCCATTGATGATGATTAAATCCTCTGCGAGCTAGCAAAAATTTAATGCAACTTGCTAGGCACGTTGGACACCTTACTACTCCCTATACCACCCCATGGCTGGAGTGCAATGTGTTCCAGCAAAAATAGTGCACATCTTTATTAAATTTGGTGCATCCTGCTAGTTCAGTACATAGCCTGGCAGCCATTGATACTGATGATATATCCTGCTAGTTCGGTACACAGCCTGTGTAGATTCAATAATATTTTGAATTCAAATAATGTATGATTTCCTTCCTTTCAAATCAAGGGGGTAATGTCGGCGTATATAAATTTTTTGGGGGGTAAAAGGTAAAAACGTTCCCTGACCCCTGCTTTAGTGTTAACACTTCACCATCCAGTTGATCTTTCTGCTAGAGGATCTCATATTCTTGTTTGAATAAAATCTGTTCAACTATAGACAGATCACTGTATTCACCCATAAAGTTGATCTCATTTACACACACATAGTTTTTGAATCAAAACTGTCTTGACTTTTCTTTAGGAGCATGGCCAGTTCTAATAGATGATTTTGTGGAATATGCACGACCAGTAGTCACAGGAGGAAAACGTAAAGCTTCCTAACCATAGACTCTTCTCAGTGGACTTAATTTGCAGTCTGAACTGCATCAGGTAATGAAGACATTTTGGCCAATAACTGTGCACATTTGTCACTGGTTTCAAAAGTCGTGGTGGGATGCTACTGACGAAACAGAAATCACTACTTCTGCTTCAAGAAAATGATGGCTGACTCAGCGGACACTGCAAGAAAAAATTCAGAAGATAGCCCAGGCTATTTGTAGGATATTGGCTTCAATTATTGTACTGGTTGTATCATATAGGATGTAGATCTTGCATGATTTTATACTTTGGAGAAGTTTAACTAGAGGCCATTTTAGTAACATTTTGACAGCACAGCATGCCATTCAGTTCATAACCCAGGGTGAACACCAGCAGTTACATAATTACAACTGTATTATATTGTACTTATATTAAAAGCAGTATTTGTGGTATATAAATTAAATCCCTAAATAAAATTTGTGGTATGTGGTATTTTTATACAAACACAAAAGCTGTTGAGATAATGCTGTGAAACATTTATTGACACATCTCTTCAGCTTGCTGCCAACATTCTTGGTGTATGGAGAAGCCAATCAGGTCCATTTTTAGGAAGTTTAATTTTCTTATTTTAAAACTGAACTCAACAAAAGTGTTTATTGATTGTTTGTATTCAGTCAGTAAAGAAGCAGCAAATATACCTGTATTAGAGTAAATGTTAATATTTTCAGTTTATAATCAACCAAAGAAATTTCTGGTATTTCATGATTAATTGTTTAACATTGAGTTATTGAATATAGCAGCACATCATGGACATAATTTAGACTGAGTTATGATCCTATTGAACTTCCACTGGAAGTGAGGTGTGCATATGCCTGATTCTTCCACTGCAATCAAAGGTACTAAAAAGTGCTCAATAGTGCCACCTTATATGGTCCTGCTCAGAAACAAGATGTCTTGACTTAACTGGGCCTTAGATTCAGTTGTACATGAATAGAATTGCAGCCTAAAGCACACCCTACCTGTGAAGCATGTCAGATGGCTAGTCAGGAGCTAATTGATCATGGCCTACAAGTGAGTTGCTAGAGGGAGAGAAGGAAGGTGCTGTATCTTCTGTGCATGATGGGTGAATTTTGGCAGAGATGCCTTTCTCCTTAAATTCACTTTCATATGCAGATGTTAAAATTGCAGGAGTCCTGCAACCGCTCATCTTGGAAAGAAATAGAGAAAGTAAATGTAAACATTAAATTGGCCCTCATGTTGCATGCTAAGTATATTCGGCTGAAAGCCTGTAAAGCTGTAGACTGTACAGTTCTTCTGTATTTAATTCTCCAGCAGCCAGCAGCATGCAATGTCAGGCTGTGCAGATGAAAAATGGCATATTTCATTTTCAGATTAGGCGTTGGGAACATCAATTGTGTTCAGGAAAGTAAAACTTCAGCTTAGTAAAGAAATGTGGGAACTATATGTTTCCTATATTTAATTTCACCACTAGATGCCAGTATGTCAGCTCTTCCATTCTTCTGGACCAGTACTTAAGCTATATTTTGGCTATACTGTATTATCAGTAGATTGTTCAACTACCTTGATGTATTTGTCCGAAATACAGCAGTACATACCATTGCATTCATTCAGATGGCATCAAGAGCAAGATTCCAAAGAGGTTATAGGAGAGTTCATTCTGCCTTGCAAAATCAGTGATGTGTAAATGCTTTGTCTTGAAATTCTGGGCCTCTTAATGTTCAATAGCCAGTCACCCTTGTTGACTGCTTCTTAATTCAAGTGGTATGAAGATTTTGCAGTGCAATTTATTGCAGACTAAACATAAATATCTTAGCAGCACATTCATAGCTTGTGTTAAGCTGTCTGATGTATTTCAGCATGCAGATTGTTATCATCAGTCATCTTGTTCACATGACTTCAGAATATATGTCCTCTAGTCCAGAGGTCGTCAACCCCCGGTCCGCGGCCCAGTGCTGGTCCGTGACCTGAGCCGGACCGGGTCTCGGTGACAGACCTCCCGCCGCCCCCCGCATGCACTCCCCTCCCCACAGCTGCATTGCGCACGTGCATGCCAGCGCTGGCGTGAGCGCTCCCCCACCCCTTCTCGCAAGCGCCCAAGCGCCTGCGCGAAGGGGTGGGCATCCACAAGGGTGTGCAGGCGCTCATGCGTGAAGGGGTGGGGGAGCGCTCACGCCGGCGCTGGCATGCACACGCTCCCCCACGGCTTCGCGCATGCGCCCAAGAGAGAGAGAGCGCAAACTCGGGGGTGCCCCGCCTTCCTCAGAGACTCAGCCAGTCCGCGGTCCCAAAAAGGTTGGGGACCGCTGCTCTAGTCTACACACTTCTGTACAGTGGAAAATGCTAAAAAAAATTAATAACAATTATTCAAAGCAGATTTAATTTTTTTCATATTTCCTTGATATATTGAGATGCCTGGATCTCCCTTAGGATCTAAAGATGATCATGGAAGAAGACAGTAACTGATGGTAACTAGATACTAGATGTTCTGGAAAATTGTATGAATTCCTCTGCCTGCCCTGATGTGTGCAGTGTCTGTGTTTGCGCATTGGAGACAAAAAGAGAGAAAAAGATATTTAAAGTCATTTACTATTGATATATTAATTTACATAATATTTTATAATGTTCAAGCCAATTTTTTCTTTAAAGCAAAAGGTTATAAAAATGGTACAAATATATAAAAGAGCATAAACAAAGAACATATCATAGTATCAACACTAATCTTCCATGACACAGGTCCTATTTGCATGCTATGTAGCAGGAATGTAGGCTAGAGTGAGAGTAACTTGTCCAAGACTAGGTAATGAGTCCACTTGGAATTTAACACAAATCTTCAAGGCAAATCCAGCTCTCTTTTCATCAGTAGTATCAAAAGGATTGTGCTGTAGGTGTACATTTGATTGTTGCACAATTACATAACACTAATTTTAACTGTTACCAATTTTTCTCACAATCCACTTTTCCTTCTAAGAAGAATGGATTTATTAAGTACCATCAAATTGTGTGGGATTTTTTGTGTTAAATGCGCTGCAGAGAGGTATGACTTGGAATGATGGAATGTAATCCATGCAACTTGTTCAAGTGACTGGTCATCTCCCCCACCAAGTACCGATGATTTGCTAAGACTTCCTTTTCATTACTTTTAATTGCTGAAGGACATTGAAGTAGGCAGTGCTCTGCTGAATTAATTATTAACTCATCTTTTAAAGGTCAGTCTTCTAAAATACTCATGAATCATGAACTTGTTTAGTTTACAAAACCATGTTTGTATTGCTATAATAGGAAATAATTCCATAATGCCCAATGGAATTAAGAAAATATTAAAAACAGTATTTCCTTTTAGCAATGAATAGTAGTGTGCATTCATTCCTGTTTTCTTCAGAGTTCTGTGAACGTGTTTTGCTGTATTCAATATAAATGTATGTAAATCCATTCATGCATTGAAACATTGACAGATACTGTATACTATTTGTCCATTGAAGGAAAACTACAGAATAAGGTGTCCTAACTGTTTTAATTGCTCAAGTGAACCCTAACATATTTTTTTCACAAATAGGAAGGACCTAGATTCATGATGGAAATCAGAAACCACAGCTAAGCATCCTCTGGGAATCCCTACATGCCCCAGAATAACCCATTGGTGAGCGCGCAGAAAATGCTTTTCTAATGCAGGAGCACTAAGAAGGAACACTCTCCAAACTCTTCTGTGCAGTGTAGCATAGGCTGACTGTAACAAACAAATTGTATTTTGCAGGGTAAAATGCCCAAGGCTACCTCAGTTAATTTAGCAATTGGAGAAATAGAGGCTTTGCACTGTGTTCTTTTAATTGCTGACCTATTCAACAGCTGTACCTTAACAAGATCAGCAGTACTCCTAGTTTGTTTGTTTTTAGTTTCCTCTGAAGAATAATTGAGGCCATAGTAATACAAAAACCAGAAAAAATATATCCATTTGCACAGTCATAAAAATAAGCTTCCTGATTACAGCATATGTTTTTCTAGGTGTAGAGTTACTGAAACTTCATAGCCAAAATATTTCTTCGCTTGTTTTGTCCTGGATCATAAGAGGACTTCAGATTTTTGCTGGTTGCATATCCTAGCCTGCGGTACACTTTGCAAGCTTACCACTTAAAAATAAGTCAGAAAATACTTGGACTAACAATTTTTATCCTTCCATTGGACGTTAGACAAGTGGTGGCATCTGCAAAGCCAGAGAAGGAAAGGCCTGCCTTATATGGAAAGCTCTATGCAGTGACACAATGGCTCCAATATAAAGTGTTGCTCGGCCTGAGCTTGAAGGCAAAGGAACAAAGAAACACCAAGTGACTCTTTTAGAGACCAAACAGGAATTGGAAGAGCACCAAATTCATCTTGCAATGGAGAAATTTAAGGCTGCTATGTTACTGTCTGGGGTAGGGGATGCTCTGGGATACCGGAATTTCACAAGGGAGAACAATGCTTTAGGTGCACAGATCCAAGGGGAACTGAAAGAAATTGGAGGACTTGAGAACCTGGTCCTATCCTCTGACAAATGGCCAGTGAGTGACAATACTCTTCTGCACATGGCTACAGCAGAAGCTCTCATCACAGGTAGGAAAAAACTCAGTTGTCTGCATACAAGCTGGGATAAGATAAAATCCTGGAGAACACCTGTAACTGAAATATTGTGGTAGCTAATCAGTGAGTGTATACAGAGATGTGTATTATCTTCAGTGAACAGTGTATAGCATACTCTGCATTGGCCCTGTAGTGGCTAAGAATATGAATTGTGAGATGAGCTTGGTTCAAATACCACCTCATTAGTGAATTCACTTTAGGCAAGCCACAATGTCACAGATTTTTATATCCAATCTGAGGAACACAGTACCTGGATGGCTGTTGTAAATACTGAAAATAATTTTATCTGAAGCACTTAAAAGTATTCTGTTTTATTTGAAATTGCTATTTCTAACTTATGGTGATCTTACGAATCAGCAACCTCCCATAAGTCCTGTTAGTAACAGTCCTGCTCAAGCCTGGCAAACCCAAGGCCACGGCTTCTTTAATTGAGTCAATCCTTCTCATATTTAGTCTTTCTTTTTTTTCTGCTGCCTTCAGTTTGACCCAGCATTATTGTTTAAGTAATACTGTGAAGTAATCCTACTAAGTATAGCAGTAAGGTTTCTTATTTCTTGCTCTTTTGCTTGGTTGTATAAATCCCTAACACTTATTATTTGTATAAATCAAGATAATACATACCTTTATACGGGATGTATTGGTGCAAATTTACCTTGAATTAAATGTGGATGGGGAATGGAAAATCTATCTCATTTTTATCAATCATAGGTTCCAGTTTCTGCCACATAAACATACAGTTGCCTCTCATAATAAGAATAAATTCTTTTCTGCATCAAAATGTGTCTAAAAGTATGAATTACAATTGTATCTAATTTATATGCAATATTTTTGGCTCACACACAGTGCGGCCACTGCACAAAATATGAGAACAGAAAGTTAAAACAGTTGGGGAAATGTATTTGTCTACAGCAGCATCTATAGCCCTGCTAAATACAAATATACTTTCCTAAACTACTGTCTTGTTCTATGTTTGATCTGAGCAATGTCAAAGTCAATGAAATTTCCCTTACATTCCACTGTTATCTGAATGCTGCTGAGATGCTCTAAATTTAGCTGCCAAAGGACTCTTGAAGAGAATCTTGGACATTTCATGTCTAGCTACTGGCTAGCCAATGGTATGAGCAAAAGCAAAAGCCCTAAAGATAATAGCAAGATGTCAACCTATCAAGTGAAAGGATGACTAACATTCTTCTGAATATAGTCACTTAGTCAGTGATTAAATGCACATCACATGTTTCTTGCTTCTTGATCTCTGTGCAAACATAAATGTTATTTGCAAGGCTTATCAAGCTGTTCTGCAATGATTTTGACTTATACCAGCTTTAGAACAGCAAGCCACATATCCATCTATATGGTATAGAGCAGGGCAGCTATTGTCAAAATAGATCTTGGTCTTGAGTCCATCCACTGCAGTTACAGACACTGGCTATGTCTGCGGGCTGGTGTGCAATTTTTCACATATTTTTTAAAAAGCATTTTAAAAATGTATTCTCTAAGGCTTTCACGGCTGGGATCCGATGGTTGTTGTAGGTTTTTCGGGCTGTTTGGTCGTGTTCTGGAGGTTTTTTTTCCTAATGTTTCGCCAGTCTCTGTGGCCGGCATCTTCAGAGGACAGGAATTAGAAAACGTTAGGAAGAAAAACCTCCAGAACACGGCCAAACAGACCGAGAAACCTACAACAACCATTTTAAAAATGATTATCCAAGAATATAATACTCTTTTTAAAAAATTATGTACAGAAAATGAATCACATCCAGAAATGGTAGTTTTTGGCTTTCCATAGCCTTTTCAAAAGAGCACTATACTGTGGATAATTTGGAATCTGGATGCTGCAGGGAGTCCTTTCTACCTAACTATGTTTGGTGATACTGTATATACTGTGCTTTAAAATAATTATTGGGGATGCCGCAGTCTGAACATCTGGCTCATAACACCATAGATTTGCTATTTATTACAACTCAACTGTCAACTACGGTACGGCAGATAAGGGCACATAATCATTGCCCCATACCTTACAGCCTCTGTATACATTATCCAGACCACTCCTATTTTGCAAATAGGGAAATTGATACTTGAGGATGGTGCCTTTTCCAAGTGAATCTGTGGCTACCATTTGCTAAAATAACTGCAATATCTGCTTAGTCCAAAATTGCAGTCTTGTGACTATTCCTTCCTTCCACAGCTGGGCAAACAGAGCCATTGTCCAGGGAGCAAAGGTGGATGGAGGGAGCCCATCCAAACAGCAATAATGTTCAAACTGGGACATACAGAGGGTAGAGCAGGATCTGTCCCACTAGCTTGGCAAGGGCATGTCTGGCTCCAAAGAAAGTCACAGTAGTAGCTAACATTGAAAAACATTAACGTGTACAGGGCTTGCCTTTCGCAGATTACTTCTTTCTAAAGTTTAAGTGTTCTTCATCTGCTTGCAGTTTATCTCTCTGTTCGCTTATTTTATATAGAAATGTAGCAAATTAAGCCTTCTGTGGAGCAGGAATAAAGGGATAGGGGAAGTGTTATTTGCTTTATTTCTCAGTGCTAGGTTGTTCAAAGGGAAAGGAGAGGAACAGTAAAAGAGGTACTAAGCTGATCTGTTACAGGCAATACAATATTTCAGAACAACATTTGACAGGGATGAGCTGTGACCTCACCAAAGTCTGAATGTGAGAATTAGATTATGTGTGTGTGTATATATATATATAACCAGTTGCCAATGCTACATTCTGGGACTGTATGATATTAAAAATCTTATTCTCTGTTGGATACTTTATCTGTGCTTCATTTATGTTTGGATAAGCACAGGAACAACTTTGTGGGACACATTCTTTTTTTGAGCATTTAGGACTCGTTTACACATGAGAAGAACAGATCTGTGTTGGTTATAGTTGAGGCCAGAATTTGGAAGAGTTATCTTTTTGACTTTAAATCCCAGAATCCCCACCACCACCAGCACTATGCTAGTAGAGGAATTATGGGTGTTATAGTCCAAAAAAGAAATATTTTCAAGCTCTGAACTTAGCCATCTTCAAGCTGATTACAGCCATTCTTTAGAACTCACTTTGTGGCTGCCACCCTCCTTCTGTGTTTCTGGGTTAATATCAAAACCAAAGGACCTGCAAATGATCAGAGGCCCATGAACCTCTTTCTTCATATATACGCTCGCCTGCTCATCCTTGCAGTTCTTTGTGGCCTGATAGTATCTTCCAATAGCATACACATCCAAGCAGGAATCAAAAATACAGCTCACTGGCACATTGATCTTAGACAGAAAGATTTAGACAGAAGACTTACTGGAACATGAAATCAGTATATAAGAAAAACAGGATCCTAACTGAGAACCTTCCTCTTGGCTGAGTTATGTCAGGGCAAAATACTTATTTACCAGTCTTCCAGATACGTTTTTAATCCATTGGCAGGAGATATTTCCTTATCAAGCCACTTCATACCTGAGACTCCCTACTGGAAGCTGCAGAAAAGTGTCCTCTATCCCCCAGCCTGTAACACTTCCAAACCAAATGTGTGTGTTGACCTGATCAAAGATGACAGGCACCA
This sequence comes from Intellagama lesueurii, assembly GCA_037013535.1. Taxonomy (NCBI): domain Eukaryota; kingdom Metazoa; phylum Chordata; class Lepidosauria; order Squamata; family Agamidae; genus Intellagama; species Intellagama lesueurii. The sequence goes on from JBAJHW010000003.1 coordinate 100,368,733, forward strand.
GGACTTAAGCACACAGTAATCTCACAAGGAACCCATTGAAGCAAAGAGCACTTTTAATGGAGTCCAGGTCATTTTACAGATTCAAAATTTCCCCTGGAAGTTCTGACAGGGTGGCTGATGACAGACCTCACAATACTATTGAATGAAAAATGTCTCAGGCAATCTCACAGGAAATCAAGAGTGAAAAGATACCAAATGATTACATGAATAGATAAATCACAAAACAAGCCAAAGCTTTCATGTGCCCCTCTTTCATAAACATGAAACATTCATGTTTAAGAGGCTTATTTTTGTCCAAGATCCTTGCTCACAGCTTTGCTCTCCTGAAACCACTGTTACAAAATGGTCTATCTGAGGGTCAAACTAGACATAATACTGAGCTCTGAATTGGAGGCTGAAAAACATAGATTTCTCCCTAGCAAAGCGATTCTAGAGCTATTAGAATTACAAAAGAAGCCTGTGTTTACCCTTTGATTATGAGTCACAAAACAAAGCAAATTAATTAGCAATATTCAGAAATGTGAATATTGTCTTAGAACACTCAGACATCTTTTATCCCTTCAGGGAGCACTATTCCAAATGCAGAGCTAACTGCTTTATGTAGTTTGGCCTAAACAGCAAGACAGCCAGCAGACAGTCTGTGTAGAGACCAGCAGAAGTGCCCAGTGCTGTTCTCCAGAGAGCAAGTCAAACTCCAAATGACTGCCTGTGGTAGGTCCGGCACTAGGAAGCGACCTGTTAAAGCTAGAGCTCTGGAGAACAAAGCTAACCAGTTTTGCTCTCCACTAAGTTCACCCACTCTCTGTCTTTGCTCAGGCAGGCTTGGAACATGAAGTACAAAGCTCTGAAGTACAAGAGTGTACGTATCAGTGAAAAATCTTTCCTCGTTGAAAAGAGTAATCTGTAAAAACAAAACAAAACAAGAAGCTGAAATCAATGGAAAGGACAGGACAGCCAATGGAAGATACACTTAATTGGCCCCCAGAGCATAGGTTGTTTGCCCTGCATTTCGGCTGCAGGAATAAAATTTCCACTGCTTTTTTTGGTATTTAGTATACCAGAGTACTGTGGTTCAGGTTGTGATCTTATGTCTATTCAAAAAAGTAATTACTCTGGGAACTGGCAGTTAGAAGAAGAATTTTACATTTTATTGTTTCTGGAAATCTATTAAGAGACAAATCGGAAGAATAAAACATCCTAAACTTGTTTTCGGATCCACCCCCACCCCCCACCCCGAGCTGGCTTTCAAGAGTGCTGGTGTGATAATCTGCAGCCATTATGAAAACATGTGGCTGTCTCTCCCAAGAAAAAGGACAGCTGTTACCTTTCCAGATTTTATCACATGCCACTAGTTTGCAATACTGGTTACAATTATTGGTGTGGAACTTCCAAATCTCAGTAAACATACACAGGATTTCACTAACATCACTGTTTAGAGTAGACAAACATATCCACAGCAGGGTGTTAAGGAGTAACTAATCCATGCTAACCAACCTTAATAAATAAAAAAGCATGTAGATCATAGATTGTCTCCCCTTTCTTTTAAACACTTCTCCTTCCGTTGTTTCACCTAATTGTATAACACATTTTTTCACCTGAGCAGATTATTGGTGTTTAGAAGATCTTTACCGGGAACTTGTAAAACGTTATGTTGATGCTATTGATATACTTCCTGGGAGACGGCCAGACCCTGCTACCATTGAAGGTTGCTCACAACTGAAGCCAGACAACTATCTGCTAGCTTGGCACACACCATTTAATGAGAAAGGTAAGCTGGGTTATTATGGGCTGGAACGACACCTCTGCAGTAAAACGGGGAAAGTGTATTTTCCGCATGTTAGCCGCAAACAGATGTGACCCTGCTTGTAACACATCCCTAAGCCAACATGCTTTTTTCCCTTATTTTTAATTAAATGAAGGTGTAGGTGTGTACACTGTTGTCATGGTCATGTCAGGGGCTGAGCATGATGTCCCTTGAGAGGAACATCATGCCTCTCTCTCTTGTCTGCCCCTTTTAATTTTTTTAAAAAGGTGTTTATGCACATGTTCAGATGTGCAATTTTAATTACAGGTTACAAAAAGGGAATTGCAGAGCAGAAAAAGAAAAGATGAGGGAGGAGCAAAGGAAGTGGGGAACATGGGAGTGGGGAAAGGGCAGGCAGACAATGAATGGGGGGAAAGTGGCAGTCCATTACTGCCTGAAACTGTGGCATAAAATAAATAAACTAGAGCAGAAAATAACAGGCAAGGTGCTATTCTGGACCACTGTAGGCCTGGGCATCACATGCTATGACAAGAGTCTCTGCAGATTTGATCTTTTTTTTTTCTGGAGAGTGTAATTTCAGCCATTATCCCCCTGCTCCCAAAATTGATACAGTCCAACCTCATTGCCCTTTCAGGTTAACTCAGATTGATTGATTGATTATTTTTACCGCATATTTCTCCTTAGGAAAGGACACAAGGCGGCTTACAAGACTTAAAGACAATATTTAAGAAGAAAACGATGAGTATACAAAAGTGGCATACATAATTAGCAGGCAATATTTAAAGCTAAAAACACTAAGTATAGAAATATTAAAAAGGAACAAACAAAATTCCCTTTTTAGAAATGGGAAACTCAAGCAATTTTAAAAACACAGTCAAAGCAGTGATGCATAACAATCCATCTAAAAAGATCACGCTCAGGCAGCCAGTCATTGAGGGAAAGCTTGCCTGAAGAAAAAGGTCTTCACTTGCTTGCGGAAGGACAACAAAGATAAGGCCAGCCTAGCCTCCTGTGGGAGGGAGTTCCAAAGTCTTGGAGCAGCGACACAGAAGGCCCTCTTTTGTGTCCACATCGAATGCACTTGTGAAGGTGATGGGATCAAGAGGAAGGCCTCCCCAGATTATTTTAATACCCGAGCAGGGAGACACAGTCTTTCAGGTAGCTTGGGACCAAGCTGTTTAGGGCTTTATAGGTTAAAACCAGCACTTTGAATTGTGCCCGGAAATGGATTGGCAGCCAGTGGAGCTGCTGTAACTGGGGGGGGGGGGGGGTGTTATGTGATCCCTGTAACCAGCCCCAGTCAGCATTCTGGCTGCTACATTTTAGACCTACTAAAGTTTCTGGACACTTTCGATAGGTAGCCCCATATAGAGCACATTACAGTAATCCAGTCAGGATGTAGTTAAGGCATGTGTTACAATGGCCAGATCAGACTTTTCAATAAACTGTTGCAGCTGGCACACTAATTTTAATTGTGCAAATGCATTCCTGGCTACTGCCAAAACTTGGGCATCCAGGCTCAGAGATGAATCCAGGAGCACCCCCAAGCTGTGCACCTGTGTTTTCAGGGGGAGTGTAACCCCATCCAGTACAGGCTGCATCCCTGTTCCTTGATCTGCCTTTCAACTGACAAGGAGCACCTCTGTCTTGTCTGGGTTCAGTTTATTGTCCTCATCCATTACTGATGCCAAACACTGATCTAGAGCCGAAACAGTTTCATCAGATTTAGGTGGTAAGGAGAGGTAGAGCTGAGTTTAGATGATAAAGACTCATAAAGAGTTGGCAAAAATCTGTAGGAAACAAATCATTTATTTCTCAGTGGTTGGCATAGGTATTTCTGGCCTAGAGCTGGGGGATACACCCCCTAATTTTGACAGGAAGTATCTACCCCACCCTGGTCTGCAAGGTGTCCTTACTAATTGATAACTTAGTCCCAGCTCACTATTTAGGCTGTGTTCTACAGTTTAAAAAATCAAGGCTGCAATACATACTGTATAGAATATCAAGAACAGTCCTTCCATTAAGTGGAGGAAAGTTATCACCTCAGCAAATGCTTGAAGGTGACAGTGAGATGTTAAGAGGGGAGATCTGTTTCCCATTCAGTGTGTCCTGTGTCCCTGAGCTAGGCTACTGCCTTCAGATGTATCCCATCATCAGTGTTGAAGTGAGACTCAGTTGTCTGCCTAGTTAGGTTTTGGCTCAATGAATGGGAAGGGTGTCATCCGGTTTTTCATTTCAGGTGGCAAAATTTCTTGGACTTGGCTGTGTCTATCACTCCCTTTGTATGGTTCAGTCCACTTTTAAAATAATGGCTGCCTGTGTTTATTTTACAAGTGGGAGTTTTTATGCCACTATTATTATACATAGTTTATATTATTGTTTTAGTCTATTGTGTTTTATCTTTCAGTTTCTTAACATTCCATCTGTTTAACCACTTTAACGAGAATTTGCCTCAAAAAAAAAAAATACCATAAAGAGATTTAAATTAATAAATAGGCCATTAAATTTAGCAGACCTTTTTTCTGAGTAAAATTATGAGGTGCAATCCAGGAATTGTTGTTGTTATGGGCTGTCAAGTCAGAGCCAACTTATAGTGACCTTATAAGGCTTTCAAGGCAACTGAGGCAATTAAGAAATAGTTCTACCATTTCCACACCCCTGGTGCGTTTTCATGGCTAAGTGGGTTTGAACCCTGGTCTCTAGAGTCCTAGTCACTCTACCCACTACATCACACTGGGTACCCCACAATCCAGGCATACTACCATTGTACCAAACAGGACTTATTTCCAAGTAAACAAGAATAAGATTATAATCTAATTCTTCTGGAAGTTTCTGAAAACTTATTTCCCACCTCTTTCAATGTTAAATAATAATAATTACATGCTGTCAAGTTGATTCAGACTTACGGCAACCATTCTCAGGATTTACTAGGTGTAAAGTACTCAGAAATGACTTACCTGTCCCTTCTTCTGGGGGCGCTATGGGACTACTCAGCTTGTTCAAGGCTACACAGGCTGGCTATCCTCCTGGGAGGTACAGTGGACCGTGTTAACTCTGGCGTTTTTTACAGAGTAATTTGCATAGCCCAAGAGAACTGTCAAAGGCTCTACAGGCAACTTTAAGCTATTCTCCTCTCTGTTTATCTGATTAAAATGCCTAATTTTAGGACAGGTTTACTAGTGAGGTATATTTTATTTCAATTCTTTATATGCCTTGCACGTTTCCTCCATAAAGAAACTCTTGATGTTTTTGGTTTTTACCCCCCTATGAACAAAGGACATGTTTCTTCTTTCTCTGGGCACTATGACCATGAGTGGAAGGATCATGCCTTTTGTACAGGTCTGCAACAATTTCATATCTGCCCAGAGATGCTAAGTGAGCTGCCGGGAATTCCTTTGGTAGGGCATTGTGTCCTTGCATACGTCATCTCAGTCTAGTTATCTATTTAAAGAGCCTTTGTCCTTGGCATGATGCCTCCTGGTCCAGATTTTTTTCTCCTGGAATTCTGTATTTATTTTCAGGAACACAATATGTCATGTTTCATTTAAGGGTCTGTACTTGCTGCACATTTGTCAGTGTGAAGTGATCTGAAACCAGGTTGCTGAGATGACAAAACTGGATACTGTACATGTATTAAGAGCCAAAGTAAAACTCCCCTGTAGGTCCTTGGGGAAACTTAAATTATTGCTGCCTTGGACTATTTCACTTCTGGCATGCACTGCACAAAACTCGTAAGTGCAACACACGCAATCTGCAGAAATCATTTAGTGTCTTTAATCGTGGTAGTTCAAAAGAGCTCACTTCTTCATTGGTACAACATGACCTCAGACGGGTGGTGCAAACTCCTGTTCCAGCACCATGTTGATATGACACTATATCACTCACTGGGATATAAAACCACTCAACACTAGCATCATGTACTGATGAAGTACCATGGCATAATCATTGCAATGTAATATGGTGATTATTTTTGTCTCTGTGCAATCCTCTATGTTTGACAGACCTGCTGCTTTCCTCACTTTAGATTTTTCATGGCAGTTAGCTCGGAAGGCAAGGCAAAGGAGGCCAGGAAACTTCAGCAGACTTATTTCCTATGGCATGGCATTGTACGGCACAGCACCCTATCAAACCCATGCTATAGATCTTTCAGGGTAGCAGGTAGACCTGTTCCAGGCACCATTCTCTCTTTTATGCCTATAGTGATTGATTCTAAGAAGGTACTTGAGAAGGTGTTGTTACCTTGAAAAACAAGCTCACAAGATGAGAGCATTCTTTTTTATTTATTTTTTTGCAATTCTTTTTTTATTTATATTTTCCCCTAAGTAAGTTCAATTGGTGTGATACCCAGCATGGTGTAGTGGACAGAGTAGCACAGCAGGACTTAGGAGGCCTGGGTTTAAATTCTGGCTCAGCCATGGAAACTTACGGGGTGTGTGGAACTGGCAAAATCACTCCTTAAATGTCTCACGAACCTTGAAAGTCAGGTAGGGTCGCTATAAGTCAGTTCTGACTTGAAGGCACATAACACAAACTTCAGTTGGTACAGTGAAGTGGTATAAGAGAAACGTCTAACTGGTAGAAGTGTAGTCTTGAAAGGTGTTGAAAGGCACAGAGTTCTAGAGCTAATGTTTTAAAAAGTAATTTATGAAACTTATGTATAACAAAGCAAATTTTTTTAAAACTAAAACAAAAGTTTTTGCAACAAAAATTTGGTGACTTATTCCATTACACATTGTATTGATTGTTCATTTTTCTATTTTTAAAAAGAACTTCAGATTAATATGAGAATCAAACTTCACAATTTTAGCTCAAAATGCCTATAAATAGGCCTTAAAGTAACTTTGAAAATAAGGAACTAGTAACTAGAAAATATTATGCATCTCCCAAAATATATTTTCATGTGATGCATTATTTTGGAAATGTAACTTTTTTGTACCTTCATTTCAAATGAAGTAGAATTGCAGTTAAACCACCATCAAACCATGCTGAACAAGCTGGTCTGACTTGATTGTGAAAGCTAAATTTGCATTATGAAAATATAACAAACAAACAGTTCATCCTCATCTCTGCTGTTCATGAATCATCTTGTCTCCATGCTGCTATTCACCTGGGCAGCAGTGGGGTAAGATGGGAGAGCCACTGAAAATTCAGGTTTCCTTAGGACAATCTTGAGAGAGAAGCTATAGTATGACTATAAACTTTCCCTTGCTGTGGTATTTAAAGGTTAAGATCACAAGGGGAAATATTAGCAGAATGGCCGGCAGACCTGAGAAAATATAGGTGGGATCTGAAACAAACTATACCCTACGGCAGAGCAATTGCTCTTTAATTCAATTAAGGTAGAGGACACCCAGGTCATGATTTTTTATTCCAAGAATGGCATGTAGGCTCACAGACTTGTATTCTGTTGCTCCTAGTCACCATGGAACTCATGTTTATGCAGCCCTTCTCAGAACTTTAGTGCATATTAAACAGAGCTTGGAAAAGTGATATTTTGGATTTCAGCTCCTACTCACTATGCTGGCTAGGAAATACTAGATTATAGTCCAAAATATCACTTTTATAGGCTCTTTACTTGATAAGACCAAGGTGATGCCAACCAAATAAACTACATGTGTATATACTGTCATCTTGCACGAATGTTCTATTAACAATGTAAAGCATCTCCTATCAATTCTTCACTCAAATGTATGGAAATATTATTTCCACCTATATCAAGGAAGAACATTTTCCTACCCTAATGTCATACCACACAACCCTCATTCTGGAGCTGTCCTGATAGGAAACTGGGTGAAGCCCCTTCAAATAAGAATACTATTATTACTGTTCGCTTAGTAGTTGAGCTGCGGGGAATCAACAGACATTGATACTACACTTACACAGTCCAGTAAGTTGCACCCTGGGGGTGGGGGCGGTCTCTGCAGAATCAGGTTATCTACAGCCTCTTGACTGATTAACCTTTTCACAGCTTTGCTTCTTCCAAAATCACCCTAGAAACATAGCGCACAAGACCAAATTGAAGCCCAGACTAGAAGATGCAACCCTGTCTATCAGCTTACTTGGTTGCTTATCTCTCTCTCTATCTATCTATCTTCACATTTTGAAATCTTTTTTGTGTAGTGTGGCTTATCTTCCTATGAGTATTAAATAATTTAAACCATATTGAAATGTAATTGACAAACACACAGTGGCTGAAATCCTGTTGTTTAGAGGAGGGCCATTGAATCAGTGGGTATTTGATGAGTCAACTCCTCTATAAATTCCATTGATCCAATGAGCCTAACTCCAGCTGGGATTTGCAACACTAAGCAACAGGATTTCAGTCAGTGACAATTAAATTGAACAGTGGCAGCCAGAGAACATTAAATCATAATTCAGCCCAATATCTAGAGATTTCAAAATGCATCAGCACTATAATGGCTTAAAATCATGAAAGATAATAGTAAACAAATATATTTTTAGACAAGTGTAAGCACCTGGGATTATAAATTCTGCCCCAGTTCTATAAATGTTGGACCACCACCAAAAAAGCCTTCCTGCTTGCACCACCAGCAAACTTCCTTCTCAGGTTGCAGCTTAGAAAGCTGATTTTCTAAAGTAATTAATTTCCACTACTTGTTATGACATTTTAAAAATAATGAGGTGTCATTACTCATTGAAATAAATTGCTTGTTGAGTCACCCATTACTTTTGTTGATTATGATTTTCTCACTTTTTTGGAAGAACAACTCATGACCAATAAAATAGTACAACATGTGAAAATTTTCTGTCAAAATGCCTCTAAAGAGGGTTAAAAAGAATTTTAAAAGTAACCATGAAAAGTACTTAGAAAACAGCTGCTGTACCAATAACTGTGTTCCTGCTCATTATTATGTTACTTTCAAAATCTAAATTCATTATGCCCTAGTTACCAAAAGGAAGAAAGAAAGAAAACAAAAGGCAAAAAATAAAAGAAAAAGAGGGGAAAGTTATTATTTACTGGTTAATTACCTTTAACTCCTTGGTTGCAATCTTATTTGTGTTTTCATAAGGTTTGTGTACCTGGCTGCAGCTAATTGTGGTTAGTTGATGAGGTGCTTGGCTACATCTCAGCCATGACCACTTGCTCAAATGAGACATGCTATAGCACCTCATCAATTAGCCATAATTGTCAGCAGGAAGTTAAACAAACCTTACACAAATACAAATAGAATTTGTGTTCATTATGCACAAATTCTGACACAGGTAGGAACTAGAGATGGGGACGAATATAAAAATGGATTGGCTTTTTTGACAAAAATAGCCGATTCGTTAAATATTCGTCCCTTCATATTTGTGGGTTCCAGAGACCCCCACAAATACAAAGGGATGAATACCCGTTTTTATTCGTCCTTCGTATTAAAAAACCCCAACCCATTCTGCCTATCGGCTGCTGATCAGATGATCGGCGGCGGATAGGCAGCCGCCACCCCCACAGCCACCCAACCCCACAGCCTACCCTCCCACCCCCTTCCTTTCCCTACCTTAGCCCTCCCCCACCCCCACCCCCTTCCTATTAAAACAAAAACAAAAAACACCATTCTGCCTACTGGCCGCCGATCAGCTGATTGGCGGCAGATAGGCAGCCACACACCCCACAGCCAGCCACCCCCACAGCCTACCCGCCCACCCCCTTCCTTTCCCTACCTTAGCCCCCACCCCACTCCCACCGACACCCCCTTACCTTAATCGCTGCTGCCGAGGTCTCCATCAGGCCTCCGCAGCCACGGCGTGTAAAAAGGGAAACTGGCTGCCCTTTGCAAAGATGGCAACTGCAGCTTCATTTAGGGTAGGGAAGCTGCAGTTGCCATCTTTCCAAAGGGCAGCCAGTTTCCCTTTTTACACACCGTGGCTGTGGAGGCCTGATGGAGACCTCGGCAGCAGCGATTAAGGTAAGGGGGTGTTGGTGGGAGTGGAGTGGGGTGGGGGCTAAGGTAGGGAAAGGAAGGGGATGGGTGGGTAGGCTGTGGGGGTGGGGTGGCTGCCTATCGGCCTCTGATCAGTTGATCGGCAGCTGGTAGGCAGAATGGTGGGTTTTTTTGTTTTTTTGTAATGTTGCTGAAGACAAACTCAATGCCTCATGCATGCCTCTCAGTGCCAAAGACCTCTCATTCTGCTGGGGCCAAAAATAACTCCCTCAATACCATGGGCTTCTGTGCCGTGTGGTAAACTCTCCTGGGGGGACACAATTTGTGGGTGAATAACTCGGATGTCCAATATCTAATCTTCACCAATGTTGGCAGGCATGTTGGGGAAAGACATAGGAAGCTCCGTGGTGATTCCGGATTCTCTAAGTACCTGGGGTGTCCTCTTTGTGACTATATAACTCAGGGGTCTGTTGTCCAATGTTCACCAAACTTTCAGGAGTTATAGAAAAGTGTCTGAGGAAGCATCTCCGCAAATGTGGTCTCTCTAGGTGCTTAGGGGCCAGTTTTATAGCCATTTAAAGCGAAGACAAATCGACAGATCGATTCATTGATTCGTTGAAGAATATTCGTATATTCATATTCATTGAGTCGTTAACCTTGACGAATCAAAACGGATCACCTTTTTTTTTTTGTCCCCATCTCTAGTAGGAACCCAAACTCAGCCTCTGAACATCCCAGGCCTCTGAACGTTCTTTCACCTTTGAACATCCTAGGCAAATAAGGGTAAAGGCATGGAGGCCCAGAGACCTTTGGGTAGAGTGGGCGGCATATAAGTTAAATAAATAAATAAATAAATAAATGGGAGGAACAATCCTGAATCACAGGGTCTATGAAAGTAGAATTAGCAAAACTAGCTATAAAACTGCTCATTTGCCTCCAAGTTGTTGCTGGTGCAGCATCTCAACCTGCTCAGCTCTGCTTGGAGTGACTCTTTGACCAGACAGCTCTACAGCTACATCCCCACAGACCTGTTTCTTGCCTTACCGGACAGCTCGAGTAAGACAAATGTTGAAATCACACAAGTGATATAGCAGGAATAGGACAGAACACCAAAATATTTTCTAGTCTCATTGGTGGACAAACAAGTGGTCACATCACCAAGTTAGTCTTGAACTTTCCTAATAGCTGTTCCTTCACCCTCGAGAACCCTAGGTTTTGTAGTTCTATGAGGGAACTAGAAAGTGTTGGGCATCTGTAAAGAGACTACTCAGAACCTTTTTCAAATGCATAGCATTCAAGATATGCCATGCCACTTAACCTGGTTTAAAACCCAACATACATCTGTAGCATAGATAAGCCCTAAGTTAAATTCACAGCTTTTTTTTTTACATAAATCAAAAACTGTTGAAACAAATAAGACTTTGCAACCAAGAACAGCTGTGTTTGTTGGCTTATCATACCTTACCATAAGTTTCCTTTTTGTGAGTAAAGATTAAGTCACACATTACATTAAAGATGTAGCTAGATTTAGCTACACCTTTTATTTGACTTCCCTTTTACAGTTGGAGAGCATTTTAGGAACACTTGCCTCCTGAGCTAAGATTTAATATTTCCCTCCCCAGACTTGATTTTCCAATAATGCCCATGAGTTACATAGCTATGGGGCTAAAAATATACACTCTACTTCCAAAGCCCTGTAACCAGAATGTGTGCAGTGATTGTTGGTAAAATAACATATGAGTGGGAATATTATATCTTACTGCCGTTTGGTGGATCTATGTCCCATTAAAAAACAGACTAAGTGTTAAAAATAAAAAAGAAGCATAGCTGCTTGCTGTCCGTATTTCACATTAAGTACAATGCCCTCAATTACTGTAATTTTGGTGACCTCCCACACATTAGCTATTTACTAGACTAGGATCACATTAATTGCCAAATATGAGATGACTATAAAAATCACCTTGTACTAGAAAAAGAAACAGTCAATCTGATATGCGGATCTAATAGCCCAATCCATAGCCCACTATATGATGCAACGAGCAATCTGAATCACGGACTGGTTGGATGGAAGGTGCCCAACAAACAGCCTATGGAGCTCTAGTGTAACCACAGATGACAACACCTCCTTTGTACTGGCTTCACATCTTTAGAACATTCTTTCTAGAAATATCTGCTTGTTCCTGACATTCCTTGTCCATTAGGCATCTAATGAGGATGATTTTATTCTTGCAGGGTTTTGTACAACTTGCTTGTCACTGTTGCTTTTCCATTATTATTATTTGTTTTTGTTACTTATGAATTATTATTTTTATTTGCTTCTATTCATCTAATTTATTTCAATCTATATCCTGCTATTTCCATAGACCCATAGCAACCTAAAGGTAAAGGTAAAGGTTCCCCTTGACAATTTGTCCAGTCGTGTTCGACTCTAGGGGGCGGTGCTCATCCCCGTTTCCAAGCCATAGAGCCAGCGTTTGTCCGAAGACAATCTTCCGTGGTCACGTGGCCAGTGCGACTTAGACACGGAACGCTGTTACCTTCCCACCGAGGTGGTCCCTATTTATCTACTCCCATTTGAATGCTTTCGAACCGCTAGGTTGGCGGGAGCTGGGACAAGCGACGGGCGCTCACTCCGTCGCGTGGATTCGATCTTACAGCTGCAGATCTATAGATCTTACAGCACAGAGGCTTCTGCGGTTTAACCCGCAGCGCCACCACGTCCCATAGCAACCTACAACATGTCAAATAATAATATTGAGATAAAACTGAATTTAAAAGAAAAGCTGAGGGAAAAGACAGGAACAAACTATTGTCATATACCATATCCCTAGCACATATTCCATATACTTGACCAACATGAGGTGCCCCCAAGCCCTTGATGATTTTCCAACCTGATATATTAAATCTACCAAACCTTGGAAGATTTTAGAACCAGATTTAGAGTACTGCAGATTCCCCACCATTGTCCTTTGTTTTAGTTCTCCAAATTTCTCACATCTGCATGATAGGTAGTAATTCTGGAGCTGGAAACAGGCACAATGGGGAGGGCCAGAAGAATGGCAATCAGTGGCTGGAAGGAAGGCCATCATGGTTGGATTGGGGACACCTCCTTATTGCTTCCCCTCCCCCTGGGGGCCTCAGCTATCCCCCACTTCTATGACTTGTAAACATTGTAACCTACTTCATAGATTCATGATCATGCACAGCTCATTTGATCTTTTTCAAGTAGCTGTTTTAATGTTTTCTTGCTCTAGGTTCAGGGTTTGGGGCAGCCACAAAAGCCATGTGCTTAGGGATGAAATACTGGAAGCCAGAAAGACTGGAAGCTCTTATTGAAGTGAGCATTGAAGTTGGACGAATGACTCACAATCATCCTACAGGTAAAATGCAGGGAAATTAACTTCTAAAGCCCAGATCAGTGTGCAAACCAGATTAAGTGGCACCATGCAGGACCCTCTGTTAATCAGAACAGCAAGAAAATGTAAGCCTCAAACTAGACCTTTTTAAGGGAAAGGCAGCTACCTTGGGCCTTGCATATGAGAAAGGCCTCAAACATGCAGGGCCATTCCAACATTAGCACTGCTCCACTGCTGCCAACTCTTTTCTTTCAGAATCCCACTAACTTGTCTCCTCCTGCCCCGTTCTTCGCCTGTTCATCCTGTCACTACTGTGCAAGGTGGCATAAGGCCCGGGGGGGGGGGGGTCAGCTGGGCCTCCAGAGGGCTCCCTCCCTCCCTGTGGAAACATGTTGCAATCAATCCAAAGAGCAGAAGAGGATGGGGAAAAACTGACAGAGGTAAGGTTGCTATCCTGTGCATACTTAGGTGGGACTAAGTTCCCTCTGTCTTCCTATGAAAGAAGACCCTTGATCTCCTTCTCTTCCTTCACCTGTCGCAGCACCATCAGAGATTGGAAAAGTCACTCTTTTTTTGGACAGTAAACCCTAGGATGGCCCAGCCAATATGGCTCATATATGTAATTTTGTTCCTCAGCAGATGTAGAAAAATGACAAGGTGCTCTGAGAAGAAGGCAGCAAGTATGGGCCTCAAATTAACATTCTCAGGCCTCTCAGTGTCTTAGAAAGTCCCAGCTTGTAGGTTATATCTTTAAAAGCTTCTGGGTGCGTATTATGTACTCTTACAATGAGATTTCCTTAGAGAATCAGAGTTGCAGATTTTGGCCGTGTTTACCTTCTAACAGCAAATCACAGAACCAGGAATGCTAAATGCAATGTGGGCAGTTGAAGACGATCATGTACTATGACAATGAGACCCATATATTAGGAAGAGAGAGCACTTCTTCCAAATACACACTAAGTGTATCATCTACTTTAGCTCTTACTATTTAAATCCTAATCACATATCCTTTTAAAGCAACAGTTCATCTGCTGTATAACTGAAAGGCATGCATCATTATTAATTTATTTTGCTCTTAATTGTAAATGGTTCTGAGAATCATAAAAGCAGTTTGTTTTGAATCTGTAGACCACATTCTCATATTACAGTCACCACTAAGATCAGAAGTACAGATACACACACTACATATAGTAAGTCATCATTAAGGAATGTTAATGTCAGCCAACATGTCATACCAAATGTCTGCTTCCTAAGTTCAGGCACAAGTTGTCAGTCATACGTATTCACCAGAGCCTCTCAGGAACATTAATATGTCAGTGTACCCCAATCTAGCTCACAATGGCTTGAACAGTTATTTTCTAGCTTTTCATGTGGCAGGAAAAAACACAAAACATGTGAATGTCAGATGCCTTAGTCTGATTAATTTAGGCTTGAAATCTAAACACACACTCTAAGGAGTCAGCTTCACTGAACACAATGGGGCTTTCTGAGTAAACATACACAAAACAGTTTTGCATGGCAGTTTCCCTGGATTGGCTCCAAAACTTACTTTCCTCCAACAGAAGCAGAAGACTTTTATTGGTGGAGGGATGGGGAACTTAAAGCTTGTGGACCGCATTTGGCTCTAGGAGGATGCTCATTCAGCCTGCACACTTGTTGTTTCTGATCAATGATCAGAGATAATAGAAGCAGGCTATGTAATGTCCAAGACGTTGTTACAGCTGAGCTCTGCCATCTGGAACAATGTTGTATGGAACTGAACTCTGTATGCAGTTTGGCATGTTTAATGGAGAGAGTAATTGATAGTCAGTGTTTCACTGCTGTGCACTTTGCTATAATATTAATTTTAGCACGGCAAAAAAAAAATTACAAAGCCTGTATTACAGATTTTACTACTTTGCATCTTAGAGACGTACTAATGGACAATTTGTGCATTAAGTGAAGGACCTATATAAACAATACTAAACAGACTTCAATTCTGCCAGATAATAAATGGGTCATAAATAAGTCTAACATAGGACAGTTGCCTTATTTTAAAAAAAACTTTTATCAGCAGTTTGAGTCACAGAAAATATGTAGGTGGAACATTTCCTGACTTTAATATATGTATTCTGTTGGTACAAAAATATTCCTGAAGTAGATCAAAGTCTAAAGTAATGTACACATTGGAATTCTTTAAGCTCAGTACATGTGTTTTATTCTGCACCTGTAAACAGATTCCTTCCAGCTTTTTTAAATAATCACTGTTTAGTGAGCTCTCTCTCTCTCTCTCTCTCTCTCTCTCTCTCTCTCTCTCACACACACACACACACACACACACACACACACACACACGCCTTCCTCCCCATCATCACAATTGTCTTTCTGCACTTTTAGGTTTTTTGGGATCACTGTGTACAGCTCTGTTTGTTTCATACGCAATACAAGGAAAGCCACTAGTGCAGTGGGGAAGAGAATTGATGAAAGTTGTCCCAATGGCTGAAGAATACTGCAAAAAGACCATCAGGCACATGGCAGGTAAAAATGTGTAATACACAATCTCAAATTCAACCACAAGGTGAACACTTAATCTTTTTCATGTGGGCCACTCAATGGGTAAATAAGCAACATGCTTCAGGATGGTGTTATGTTCTTTCACGGATGTTCTTCAACTCTTAGCCATACTTTATTTTTAAAGACTAGACCAGGTATGGGATTAATGTACGTAAGTCTGCCTTGATAGATATATGCTGCCATTTGCTCAGTACTACCCCACCCTCTAAAATATATAAGCCTCCTAAAGCATGCATTTTTAACTCTGTCATTGAGAAGAACATATCTATTTTAAGAAAAAAAGGAAAACAGCACACACACACACACCCCAACCATGCATACAGATTTAACCCTATTATGCAAAAATTCTGTCCTTTTCAATTTTTTTAACAAAACAATTCTATCATTTGTTTGCTAATCCTGTTATTTTGAACACAAGGATACCAATTTCACTACATAACTGTTTTACTATGCTGTTTCTCACTCTGATGTTCTTATGCTCAGCTTTAGCATTAGATAATAAGAGGTAGGAATATTGTCATTGATAAACATTTGCTATAAATATCAGAAAATGTGCTTCTTAGTGCTTCCTGGGCCACTTTATTCTTCTGCTCAAGGATGACAGAGGGTCAAGGACAATTACACTAGAAGGAGCTGCACAAGGACCACACCAAGGGAGGGAAATGGAAGAAAAACCAGAGGCCCTAGATCAGAGGAGAAGGCAATAAGTGGCTAATATCAAGCAGAGGGCAGCTGAGGGATGTAACTGTGAGACAATGGCTGTGAAAAAAGAAGTTCCTGACTGAGCAAAGGACCAGGTAGATGGCTGAAATGTGCTTGGCATGTCAACAGTTTTCAGGATCTGCTGTGACCAAGAAAGTACAACCGGGAAAATTGCTTTCAGAGAGATAAGAACAATGTGTTTTTCTTGTTTCTCCAAACACTTTGCACAGTATATGTACAGTCTGCAATTAATTTCTTTGCTGAAGCTAATTCACAAATTAGCTCTTTTATTCTAATCAGTTCAAATACCTAAGTTCATCTGTACAAAGAAAACTAGGTATAGATTCCACAAAGTGTAATGGAAACGTTCATGTCACTACAAGTAGAGTGGCAAGAAACTACATTATGTTTAGGTGGCAAAAGCAAAACACAGCACATTTCAAATGTGACAATGCACCTGTGCCTTAGGACAAGCCATTTAATTCATTTAACTTTCCTGTAGGAAATTATAACGAACTATGCTACGAGTGTGTGTTGACTAGGGGTGTTCAGAAGCCCCCTGACCAGCTCTATATCCAAATAAAGGGGATACAGATTGGGACTGATGCAATCTGTACTTTTTAGAAGACATTTTGACCCACTCTGTATCCAGGTGACAGTATCTGTGGCATTTTCAGATCTCCATTCAAATAAACGTTTCCATGTATGTGAAGGGAACACAAATGGCTATGACCTGAGGGGGGAATATAGTGTACCCTAATTGTGCGACCCTTCCACTCAAAGCCCTTAAAACAATCAGCCTTCTACAGTCGTACACATACTCCATCCTAATAGTGTAATAAAATTTAGTAACAGCAAACTAAATTGAGTGAGTGAACAAAGAAAAAGAATATTCAATAATACTAAAAATTCATTTAAACAGTGAAACAAGTCTTTATCTTAGCCTGCTATTCCACAAAATGGCTGACAGAGCAGCTGCAGAGGTAATAAATGTACTTCGTTGCTTGAGCCCTTCCTAGTGCCTCAGTGGTTGGAGGACTCTGGGCAGATCTTCAGCTTTATTAGAGTTTCAGCTGTTATTTGCCATCCCTTTTGCCACCAGAAAGTCAGACTTTTGATTTCCTTTTTTTCCTCAATTCAATTCATTGGACATTGTTTTTAACCTTATGCATGTCAAATGAGATCCAGAGTTTCCGTTGTGGTGTTGCTCTGCTCTAGAGTGAAAAGTGTTTTCCTTGATGTATGACATAGTCACTGTGGAATCACATAAATACTCAAATACTCCCTATTCTGTCCATTTTTGTACTTTTGGTAGAAAATAGCGTTTATGTCTAGTTATGATGTTTGTATTTCGGGTAACGGTCCTACAACTAGTATCTTAACATGGAATATAAATCTAATTTTGCAGCATTTGTCTGTTAAATGATATGTTATATATCATCATTCTGTATTCTGGTTTTCCTTAACATTGTTAGCTGTATTATTTGATGTTATAGCAGAGAATGAAAATCTTCTCATCCTTAATCTTCTCTTTGCTGCCCAGAGTAGCAGCCTTGCTACTAGTTGGGTGGGATAAAAATAAAATAAAATAAAATAAATAATACATGCTGCAGACCAACCGCATTTAGGTCATTGAGGACAAGGTTATTATTGCCATGTTTTAATGAATTTTCTTCATGAGATCTCTGTAAACTGGGCTTTGTTATTGGCACATAGTTGGTAGTTTACTGGTTGAAATGTTTGACATGAAATGTACAACAATTAGTTTATTTTGAATTTAGAATATCAGGAGCACTGGTTTTACTTTGAAGCAAAGTGGCAGTTTTACTTGGAAGAGAGAGAAATCAATGAAGAAAATCAGAATAAGCCTCATTTTCCTGACAATTATGATGCAGAGGAAAGAGAAAAGGTAAATACTTCAAGTAAAAACATTATATTTGTGGGTGAGGGAAATAAGTAATTCTAGCTGTTTGTATAAGAGTGGATCCAATTGTGCAGTCACATAGCCTTACGAAAGTGTTCACTGTGTGTCTGGTGCTTTTAAACACACACATCAACTGAATAGCATCCAAGTAAAACTCTGTTATATAATTTCACGAGAAATAATTAGAGTCAACTAATATAAAATTGCTGGGGTAAGAGCAGACTGAGCAATCCTGGCCTCTGGATCAAATGGTAGATGAAATCATTGTTAGATATGGTGATCTGGCTTGAACCATATACCAGAACTGTTGTTTGAATTCCAGGTGGGGGCCAGGTAAACAGCTCAGAGGCTGAAATGCCAGTCTTCATTATGGCTCTAACTCCACAGGGTACCTGTGATACCTGAAAGCCAGCCAGCATCCAGCTCACTTTAATTGTACAAATAGCTTTTACCTCGGTGTTCTTCAGAGTACGACATCAGTGTGAAAATGCTGCATGATCAGAGTGATCAAGGAGTAAACACCTTTCTTGCTTTTTTTATTCTTCACTAGTAGTATTCCAAACTAAATTACAAATGATTACACAACCATGGAGATTCATTCAAAATTGATTGTACCTACTTTTTAAAAACCCCTGAAATTATAGAAATCTCCCACCACAGGTGGGAAGCTGGCCCCTCATAATGGCAAGGGTTGCTATTTAATTAGTAGCAGTGCAGGAGGAGTTCTACACACACATATTGTGGTGGTGGCCACTGTTGATACTCTGCCTGCCATCACCAGAGACCACAAGAGTGGCATAGCTAGTAGTTTCCCAAAATTTTGGTGTTGCTAAATTTTTCTGACTATAAGTTCATTTGTGTTTGTATTGGTTTGCAGCCATAGAAAAAAAAATCATCCCCCACCCAAGCATGCTTGGAAATTAATCTGTATTTTTTGTACAGATCACTCTAATATACACTCTTTCGCTGAGATCCTGTTGTGAAAATTTGTGTCGCGAAAGGCTGACGATGTGATTAACCACAGCAGTTTTTTCAGAAATTAAAAATTGCCACCCTCCTCCAAAAGCTCCCAAAGCTCCCTTGGGATCCCTTTCATTCTGCGGAAGCTATTTGGGGGCCAGCTGATGAGTGGGGAGAATCTTTAATTACCAAAAAAGCATATCACTGATATGACTTTACCACTGTTGGCAGTTCTGGGAAAGCAGCCTCCAACAGCTTTTACACGGCTTTTTAGTATTCTTAAGACCTTTCACGGGTTGCAATCACAAATGTTTTATTTCTGAAAAATTGCCACAGTGGATGATGTGTATTTTTTCAGAATATGTGTATTTTATATGCATTTTTAAAGTTGCAAACTAGATTGCAAAATCCCTGAACATCGCAGAGTTTGGGAAGTACATGCATTGTGCTTCTCCCATAAATTCAGTACATGTAAATCTGGCAAGTTTCTACAAAAACTGGACAAATGTGTCCTACATCCCTAGTTCCAGTTGGCATCATGGTAATGTTAGAGAAGCAAATCATATATCATTATGATATCGGAGAATCTGGTGAAGACATATTGAATCCTTATTTCATAAAAGCCCTGAGGAAGATGTCTAATAATTTGCCTCAACAGACATTAGACAAAGTGAGTCAGCTGCCTCAAATTCCACTTTTGGGGCCCTTGTGAGGCTGTTTTTAAAAATTGGTTTATGGATATTGTATTTTTTACTGTGGGAAGTTGGGAAAGTGCTTGTGAGATTTTCTCCTTCATACATCAAAATACGTTGTCTGGCTTTGAGTACTCCTCTTCTTTCCCTTTGAATTTGATGGCCATTTTCTCTGCCTCAGACAGAAAATTTTTTAGGCCAGCCCTGTGCCTTGGCATAGTACCCCACGATCCAAGGCTGTTTTCCATCTTATTTAAGCTTCAGTAATCCAAATACTGAAGGAAAAAAAACAAAAGACAAAGTTTGATTGATTCTAAAAAAAAAGGAATACATAAATATGCAAGCACAAGCTGCAGTTTATCTCATATATTTTTTTCGGCCTTGCTGAATACAAGGCAAGAAACACACCTGCATATGCATATACAGTAGGACTGAAGTATCCACGGGGGAACAATTCCAAGCCCCCTTCCCTGCAGATGCCGAAAAACCGTGGCAGTATCAATCACTATACATTACAGTGGTGCCTCGACTTACGAACTTAATTGGTTCCGGAACTCCGCTCATAACTCGAAATGATCGTAAGTCGAAGCACCATTTCCCATTGAAATGCAATTAATCCATTCCGGTCGAAGAAAAAAATCACCAAAAAAAAAAATCACTGCAAGACCCATCGGAAACGCGATTAATCCATTCCGGCCGAAGGGGGGGGGGGGGGAGAAAAGCAAGCAAAGCGTGCAGGACACATCGGAAATGCAAAAAAAGCAAAGCAAAAAGCAAGCGAAGCGTGCAAGACCCATCGGAAATGCAAAAAAAGCAAAGCAGAAAGCAAGTGAAGCGTGCAAGACCCATCAGAAATGCAAAAAAAGCAAAGCAAAAAGCAAGCAAACCCCGCAAGACCCATCGGAAATGGGGGAAAAACCCCCCAAAAAGCAAGCAAACCCCCCAAGACCCATCGGAAATGGGGGGAAAACCCCAAAAAGCAAGCGAACCCCCCAAGACCCATCAGAAATGGGGGGGAAAACCCCCAAAGCAAACAAACCCCCCAAGACCCATTGGAAATGGGGAAAAAACCCCAAAAGCAAGGAAACCCCCCAAGACCCATCGCAAATGGGGGAAAAAACCCAAAAAGCAAACAAACCCCCCAAGACCCATCGCAAATGGGAAAAAAAACCCTGCAAGACCCATCACAGCATAGAAACATAACCCCCCCCAGCCCAAAACCACTCTTCAAAACCCACCCAGAACAGTTTTTAAAAAGCAGAAAGCAGCACCTTACCTTACCAGGCAGTCCGAAGCCTCCTCCGATCGCACTCACTCTAACTTACGACCATTTCGAGTTACGACCAGCTCCGGCCGCAAAATTTTGCTTCGACTTGCGGCTGGAGCTTCGAGTTACAACCAAAAAAAGGCAGGGGGAAAAGGCGGGGAATTCAAATTGCTAACTGTTGGTAGGCGAAGAGGCTGCTTCTTTGTAGCTCTTTCACCCCAACGGTTAGCAATTTGAATTCCCCGCCTTTTTCCCCTGCCTTTTTTTGGTTGTAACTCGAAGCTCCAGCCGCAAGTCGAAGCAAAATTTTGCGGCCGGAGCTGGTCGTAACTCGAAATGGTCGTAAGTCGGGATGTTCGTAAGTCGAGGCACCACTGTATATCATTTCTGGCTCCCTCTAGTGGCCAGTTCTGGTAAATATCACCTGGAAATACATGTAATCACATATTTCTGAGGTCTTTTTGTTTAGTTTTTTTCAGACAGTGGATAAATGAATCAGCAGATACTGGCCCTGTGGGAGGGTCCTACCATACTAGTGTTATTAGTTTGCCTTACTACCCAGTTCACCCAACTAAGCTTGTTAATTATATATTCAGACTTATAGACGGTGGAGCTCTGAAGGTCGTGGTGGAAGGAGAGGACACGATGCTCCTATGATTGCATATGATGCTGTCTTAGGATGTGGTGGTGACTGGACAGAGCTGTGCAACCGAGCCATGTTCCATGGCGGTGAGTAAACTATTTAGAAACATTGACAGTTTCTATAACATAACGTGCACAACAGGTTGGATTATGTCAGTGTGGCTGGTCTGAAGTAACTCATAAATCAACCTGATCCATACTTCATTTCTTTATATATCTTGCATCTAAAGTGCTTAATGTCTTTCCGAGTCAGCAAGTGTGCACATATAATTGTGGCACGGTGGGGGAAAAGGTTCACCTCTTGTTGATTTCTTTCTCTTATGTGGCAGGTAAGAGGCATTGCCTTTTTCCATAAAGGAGGTGGCCATTGTACTATCACAGAAAGGAAAAGCCACAAAATGTACAAAGGCTTTGTTATTCACAAAAAACGTACATGGCCTTCACCTGTCATCAACAGCAAGGATGCTTTAATGGAGATAGGAGTCAAAATAAGCAGCCAGAAAGTTCTGTAGCGAGGAGCCTTTCCACACACTTATTTCAAGCCTTTTATTATTTTTTAATACAGCCAAAGAATATCACCAATAAGTCTTAGACCTCCCAAACCAGCTTAATGCCCTCAACAGTAACCCTGCAGGTTCAACAGCACGTGGGACCCTCTGTCCCCCCACCCCACCCCAATGTTTGAGCCACACATACAGATTTACAAAAACAAATGATTCAAATGAACAAGGGATTTAAAAAATGGGGGAGGGGGAGAGACAGAATAGGAGGAGGGAAGGCAGTGTCAGAATTACAGATCTGATATTCCCTCACAGGTCTTTTTGTTGCCTCTGAATTGTTAACTTAGGCCAGAAATAGAGGCTAGAGATGGTCCATGTCTGGAAGAGGGAAATTCATAAAGCCTCTCGTTATTAGAGTACGAGCTTCTCTCACTTCCAGTATTATGCAAAATAGCAGCTTACTTGTTTTTTGGTGACTGGTCTTCAGGAATTAAGTTTGGGATTCCTTGGAAGACTGATTTCAAAGGCCTGAAAAGACTGCCTCGGTTCTCCGCTCAGCAACATGAAATTGCTTTTAGGTTTAATTAAACAGTATCTCTAAAGCCTCTTTCTGGCTTGAGAGGCATATGGGTATTCCTGACCGAAACTAGACTTTTTTGGAGGGCCCTTTACTGTTCTTCTTGTGTATGTTTTGAGTCATGTCAAAGAAGTATTTAGCAGGCCAATCTGTATGTAATAATATTTTTTAAAAGGTGTGGAGAAAAATCATGTTTCCTTGTTATATATTCTCTTCAATTGGGGGGGGGATATTCCCCCAAATATTTCATATGTGGCTTTCTCTGAGCTCCTTATGGTCACAATTAAAAGGTTATACCTCTTAGCTTTTTAAAATTTTGAAGCCTTTCTCTATTTACCAAATTTTTACTACGCACAGACAGAACACCAAAAAACAAAATTTAAAGAAAATACTCCCACATTTTTTAATGTTGCATTCCTTCTCAGAAAGCAAACATGAATAGTAGATAGTGTTATGATTAAATTAATGTTCTGTCCACATGTTTCTTTCTTTTTTCTTCCTTGCAGCTCTTTGAGGGGGCTATATGCAAAGAGTAAGAGCAGAGAAAAAAATGTTAGGTAGTGATGTAATCTTATTGGAAGTAAGAAAATGTTATTGAGTGGCTTTCAAGAAAAATCTCAAGAGAGTTACTTTATTTATAGACTGACTCAGAGTGACAAGAGAGTGGGCCACAGCAACGTCTTTTGCTTCAGGGTTTTGATTTGTCCACAGATGCTGCTTGGCAAGGCTGCAGAATAGAGATTCTACTTAATTAGCTGATGAAAACTTTAGAATTACAATTCCCAAACTCCCTAGAGACATGTCGCAACAAGTACAAGTGGAAATTCCAGCAACTATCATGTCCAGCTGGTTGCTGATGGATAGCACATGGTTTCCATGACCAGCTAGATGGCTCTGTAATAAAACGAAGTGCTCATTTGTGCTTCATTTTACAGGGGAGAGTGCAGCTACTGGAAGCATTGCTGGCTGTTTGTATGGACTGCTGTATGGCCTCAACAAAGTTCCTAAAGGCTTGTACCAGGATCTTGAACAAAGGGAGAGGCTAGAATACTTGGGAGAGACTATTTTCCGACTGTCTTCAGAGGAAAAGTAAAGATGTGTTTGCTGTTTTTTTCTTTCTTTTATTTAAAAAAGGGCTTATACGATATCCTGTAGCTAGATTCCTAATGCCATAACCTTAAAAACACATCCAGGAGTTCAGCAACAAAAGAATTGCACACCTGCAGGTCATACTGCAGTTAAGCTCTATTTCTTGTTATGGTATTAGGTGGCAATTTTCTACTCATTGGCCAGAATCCTTTTCATGTTAACATAAGGTTAATTGTGGCTAACTGACAGACTGCTGGGGTACATCACAATCAGACATTGACCAGGCACCTTATTGCAACATGCACCACCACCTCATCAATTGGTCACAATTAGTCCCAAACCTTACTTGAGCACTAATAGGATTCTGGCCGTTTACCATGAAATAAGCAATTAGCTGGCTACTTCAGTATCAGAGACTCGATGTTTCAATACAAATGTAATTTCCTGACCTACATTTTAGGTACACCTATGTTGTTTTTAAATGCCCCATAAAAATGTAATGTGTGAATGAAACCAATATTTGGAAATCCGCAGATCATAAACCTTCATTTGCTCCCATGTAATGTGTGAATGGCGCTAATAATGCCTACATGGTTGCAGGTAGCATTATAAAATGCTTTGTAGATATAGAATAGTACAATTACCTATTTAGCTAATTGTATTATTATATTTATTTCAAAGTACCATGATAGCATGTTTGAAAGTGAAGGTACAAATCTGAGGAATCAATAAATAATAAATTAGATTTAAACTATGTCAGCATTCAACATTACAGAATGCCATTTAACACCCACGAGGCTTCTTTCAGTATTATTTCTTGATATTCGTTTTCATTTGAAAATTTGAAGCTTCCAACAAAACTTTTTTGGGGGTATGAAATTCTGCCTCTTGCATGTTATGCTGTCACCTTTCATCACCAGTATTTTCATGTTCATACAGCAATAGTTTATACATAAAACTACTGCTATCTGCATACTTTAAGATAAACTAATGGTATCACCTTTCTAAATGAGTGTTCTTGAGCTTCTGTTTCTTCCTCCAGATTTTCTTGAACTGTTTCAGTTTCCCCTAAAACTCCTAATGTTAACTTCTCTGTGACATTTCCCAACATCTACTGAATGTATACCCTCTGTCAGAACTGCAGAGCAAAATCATTCTAATGAGGGAAAGCCAAAACTTGGTAGTCATCCAAAATATCACTGAACACAGAGATACTAAAAATATGCAGAGAGATGTAGCAAAACACGTATATACAGTACAAAGGTTTCTAATGTAGCCTTAAATATTTTTGTGATGTTTCTTGCTTTCTCTATCTAGACAATCTTTTTAATGAGTGGCTAAAATATTTGTGAATAAATCAATTTTATGCCTCTTTATAAGCACAGTTCATTATTTTTGCCTTCCGCATGTTGCATGTTACTGTGCTGTTTTTGAAATTCTTGCCTGCAGTTGTCGTACTTTGTTTTTGGTCATGGTTGTGGTTATTTATTCATAGTCAAGAACTGCCTTTTGAAAAATGTTGTTCTTACACAGAATGAATATAGAATAAGTAGCAAATAAAAACATTAAGAGTTAATGGGCCTGATTCTCAAGCCAGTGAATTAGCACATCTGCATTTTCCTCTTTCTACAGAGGAAAAAAAACCCTCCATACACAATGGTGAGATGTTTGACAGGAATATATATATGCATTTATTGTCCTTTAAGAACATTGAATATTTGTGCAAAAGCAGGCAATACCTACTTTTTTAATTTTTAATTTTTTGCTCAACTATAGAAAATTTAGCAAAAAAAAAAAAGTCATTACTATATTATGAAACCTCTAGTAGTAAATAAATATATAACCAAAACAGAATTGATATGGAAGGTTCACACAAATTCTAACAGCATGACATTTGCAACTTCACCCTGGATTTTATCCTTTGCATCTTATGCTGCAATTTAGTCTGACAAACTGGAAAAGAACCCAAGTTTGCAAAAATCAGAAACAATAGAGTGGGCAGGGAATTATTTTCATGGATGGTAATGTACTATTTTGTGTATCATTCTTGTTGGTATGAGGTTACAGCAGTGGGAAGAATGTGGAGGGAGGTAAAGTGAGCCGTCTTAGTGTGACTAGACTGCAATTTCCATTAGCTCTAGCAAACAAAAATAAGAGGAATGCTGAAAGTTGCAGTCCAGCAACATGTGGTGGAGCCATTGTATACCCACCACAGCCCAGTTATGTGTCTATAGACATACTTAATGTGAGCAACTTCTGAAGGTGACTTATTCTTGTGTGATAGAAGAGCTATTCTCAGCTCCTGATCTGTGGCCTGTCTAGTTGATTACATAATGAATGCACCTGAATGTAGAATGTACAGTACTGTAATTTCTCGCTTGTTGAAATATGCTAGTGTGAAGAAAATAAGTGCTGACATAACAGTTACTGTAGAGGTAATCCATGACCAGCTAGTGGTTTAATTTTGACTAAAAAAAAGAGGATGCATATCTTAATTTGTCAGATTAGAGACAGCAGTCATCAATTTCCACCTAAGACAGCATAGGTCTCTTGGAAAACCTCACACTGATGCTGCTGTTATCCATACATCCTTCCACCCTTCCTCTAGTAAGCCTAGTAGGACACTGGTCTCTGTTATGGTGATGGAGAAAGGGGCAATCAATAGGACTTTACCACAGGGCCACACTATATGTCTGAAAGCATGTTAATTCTTTTAGAAATGTGATTCAGACAAACCTTCAGGTCTGAGAATTCTGTGTTTATGTCCAGAAGACCAGTCACAGAACAAAGCAATCTAATTTGGAAACCACAAGAAGTGTGAAAAGCTCCTGCTGTCAGAATCAGATGCTTTCAGCACAAGGAATTCCTGCTTCTGACAATGTGTTTATCTGTAATGAATCACTTGATTCACAGTGAAACTTCTCATATTTCCAAAAGGATAAACTGCAAGGATCTTACAGACAACCTTATGAAGGCTTAATGTGGATTCCCATATTGCCATTCTAAATCCATGCTGCACTTTGGAAATATCTGTAAATGTAGACACAGGATTCCTCTTTACCGTGTTGCTCTATTAGCATACATAGGCACTCCAAAATTGCCTCGCAAGGGCTACTATGGAGATTATTTAGCACAGAACATCAGAGAAACTGCTAGAAACATAAGGAATGTATATTTATTTCAAATTACCATTGATTTCAAGGCACAGTTGGTCTTCTAATGGGAGTATACAAATGATCATTAAATAACAATAATAATTGCTCATGAAACATAAGCAACCAGTTCAAGTTTCACTGCATTCCTTTAAAACTAATCAGTAGTAGTAATTCATAGTTCAGCAACAATACACAAAAAGCCTACATCTTCAACTCTTTCCTGTGTTTCTATGTGTTACCATAACAGCATAGAGAATTGTTTCCCTTATTCCAGAGGTAGTGTAGAGATGAGCTTACAGAACTTAGCTCCAGTTTGGATCAGGACCAACCTAAGATATTTTACTGCCTGAGGAACAGCAGTAGCATATGGTGCCCCTCATTAGTCCAAGTAAAGATGCTTAGTACTGAAAGCCAAATTATTTTGGCATATGAGGCAGAAAATCCCATGGCAACAAAAATACAGTAATAAAGGGTTTAAAAAGTATTAATCTACTGCCTTTTGATGAATCAAACATCTACTCCCTAGGGCAGCTATTTCACCCTGCCTGACAGTAGAGCTGGCCCAGGTTTGGAATATTTATGTAACAATGAAATCCTGCACAGCAGCAGAAAACAAAATTAGGTACTAGATTCATAGCACTGATTGTAAGAGCTCATAAATGTAACCTTTGTATCAGGGAATGTTATCCAGTGAAGCAGACAGATATGTGCAGATTTATAAATGCATCATTGTGCTTACTTGAACTGAAATGTTGATATATCCACCACTTTAAAAGGTTGTTATAAGCGTAAAGGGCAAATTGTAACATAATCTGGAACATTTGATCTTCTTCCTTCAATTTTATGATGCTTCTGTAATGGGTAGACAGACATGGTTTTGAGATTAGCACCAGCTCCAGTAAATTATAATCCTTGAAGCAAGTACTGCATCCATTCTGATATGTGTTAGTCATGGCATGGCTTCAGCAGGACACTGCTTTTTATAAAGATGATATCATACATGTTGTTATGGAGAGAGACAAGAAATTGTCCTAGAATGAGATCTAGTTACTTCTCATTATACCCTTGGTTCATATTGTCTATGATATCAGATGCTAGTTTAACTGTCAAATTTTTCTATCTTGTATTGTCTCTATTTTTAAAAAGATAAGGGCATGGGTATCTGGTGAGGGGCAAATGCCCCCTCAATTCTAAATTTATTTATTACTTTCATGTTCACAAACAGAACCATTCTGTTATAGTTGCATGTGCTATGTGCATTAATTATGGTGACATACCACCATGCAATTCCCCAATCCCAAAAATATCCTGCAGACACTCTTGGATAAAGTCATTATAAACAGAACCTGTGCCAATGGGACCATCTGCTTCATTCTAATGTTGTTGTGTGAATAAAGCTATGAAGACTAGATTCTGCCATCTTTTTTCATAGGGAAGCTTATAATTTAGAGAGGGATCAAGGTGGGCTGTGTACCATATTTGTTAGATCTGGCTGCTTTTCAGGAGCCACATGTATATTTCTGGTGGTTATGAGGTGCATAATATCACTACAACAGATACAACAAATAAAGCACTTTTTAAAAAATCAATATATTACAAGATTGATTTATTTCCCTACCCTTATACTAGACACTCTCCTTCTGCTCCCTCCTGCTTCAGACCTAAACTAAAGAAGATACCATCTTTATAGGACTAAACCACTGAAAGCACATACATCTTTGAAAGTGCCTCAAAAATCAAAGAACACACCTTGCTGAGCAAGGAATAAATGGTTGACTGAAGGTGATCAGGATGGCAGAATCTATTGCAATATAGCAGCTTAATGTTGCTTCTTGAAACCAGGAGAGCATTTTCTTTGTATGGTTTGGGCACCTGACTGCTATGCGGAGTAAGGATGACATCCTGAGCTACTGAACTCAAAAATTACATCTGCCCTTGTATGCATCAGAGCCAGGACTTCATCCCAAGATAATCTGTTGGTTTGCTTCTGCTCCTATATAAAGAGGTAGAAAAACTTAATCCTGTTCTGGTATGCAAGTGATTCCCATTCATGTACTGCTTTATTATTACATGAATTAACCTCTCAATTTTTTTTATGATGCTAGAAAATTGAAACCTCCAATGTATTTCTTCCCCTCCAGGCCATTGTCTATTGCTGTTGACTTCACTCTGTAGCTTTCACACTGAGTTCACTATTTTATTTAGTAACTGATCCTCCCAGTTAAAGCATTTCACAAACCCCAGCTGTCTGTAAGCCTAATTCTTCAAACAGAAGTATAGTCACAGCCATGCCAAACTTCCAGCCTTATGTTAACAACTGAAAAGATAGAGGGGTCATGGGATATTACTGTGGATTTCATTACATGCAAAGCTTTTATCTCTCTGGCTCTTGCAGCCTCGTTGGAATTATCCTTTCAGAAAACAGACTTTAAGAGAACATTTCTCTAATTAATTGGTAGGAAAGCAAATTAGATTTTCACTTTGTACTCAGTGGGTTTCATTGCACTATGGCTTGGTTGTAATTTAAAATATATCTCTGGTATCAAAACTTGTTGGTCACCTGTTAAAATACCTTGAAGAAGATGGGATCTCAAGAGTTCCATACTAATAAATGGGCTTTGAACTTCTACTTCTCGGAGGGTAGGTTGCTGTGCCAAATGACAAACTAAAGAAGTTCATAGACAGTTTGAGGCAGGGCATGAGAGTTTACTGAAAGAGAAAAAGTATAATGAAATAGTTGCATAATGAAATATATTATCACAGTTTGGTATGTGTTTGAATAGATTGGTCCTGTTTTTCAAATAAAACATAACACACCTGTGTGTATCTGTACTATAGATAGCAGCCACTCTTGGAGAAGTACCAATAATCATCTGTAGGTGACTATCATGACCAAGGTGACATACTGTATGTCATCTTCTGCTTCAGAAAAATTTTCATGACTAAATTCCTGTCAATAAGAAAAATATCACTTTAAAAGTAATACATTTTTAAAGTATGGAAATAAAAACAATGTTTATGATTTCCCACTCCAAAAAGCACTCATTTTCTTTTATGCAGCAGAACCAAATGTGCAAAGTTGGACAATAATAAGGTGCTGATTGATCCCATTGCACTGAAGAAGAAGCTCAGTAAGATGTCAACAGAACTTGGTGCCTTTGCTGTCCTTAGCAGTCTTCTGTTCTACCTCACAGACCTCATACCAAACCACTCACAACTTCAGAGCAAGAAGGTCACGTGGCTGAAAAACATAGAAAATAAGGTGAATTTGAGGCAGGAATGTCCAAGTGCACACAGTGGCATTCGCCCCACAAAATTTCAGCTGCTGCAGTCAAGGTTCATGAACAACAACCGCGAGCCTTACAGAAAGAAATCAAGAGATGTTGGCAAACTGATCATTAAAGAAAAGCAGCTTACTAACAGAAATGTTCTGAACTCCATTGTAAGCAAATTAGACAGAAGTTCTTCAACAGAAGAAGAAAGTCCAAAAATAACATTCCAAGAAAAAGCCAGATGGGTCAGCACTTGTGGGAAAAATACTGTGAAGAATGTTCTGAAGAAATTCTTAGCTGCTGAAGAGAAGGAAGCTAAGGAGAAGCAGGGGACTCTAAAAAAGAAGGCACCAAATAATGATCAGCCAAAAATACACAAGAAGAACTCTGTCTTGTCCAAACTGAAGGAAAAGTTTGAGCAAACCAGTAAGGTTTGTTCTGCTGTTGATGTGAAAACTTTGCTTCCATGCAAGGATGAGAAAAAGAACAAAAAAGGCCTGGAGAAAAAAGCAATTTGCAAAGCTGAAATCAGAGTGCTAGAGATAAATCTGAGGACAGCTATAAGATTCAATAGCCCTCAGCCTCAGCAATTGGTATGTATGACTGTTACAATGCCTACACTCTGCGTTGCTACTGAAATTAGCCATCCATGGAGCTTATCAACAAATACCACGCACACCCCTCAGCTTTCTGACCATAACCCCAAAGTGCAGGGCCCAAAGGACACTCAGAGAACACAGGACCTTAAGCCTGATAAGAATAGTGTGCCAGACAGCAAAGCACATGGAGGACAACAGAAAAGCCAGTTGCAAAACAAGTGTCATGAAATATCTATGGTTGTGACTGACCAAAATGACATCATTGCGAATGATGCAACTTCTGCAAATCCAGGGTCTAATCAAGACAGCATTTCATCTTCAAAAAACCCTGTACCCCTTGCAGGTCATATTCCTAACCTACCCCAAAAAGGCTTGGACCACAAAGAGAGTGTCACATCACCTGCGGACAATCCCTTTTCCTCTTCTGAGGATAAAAATACAGCACCAATTGTTAGGAAAGAAAATCAATCTCCTACCTGTTCCTCATCTGGTCCGGCTGAAGGAATCAGTGCACACAGTCACCAGAAAGTTAAAGGGGATGAAATTTCTGGCATATCAGAAAGGAAGTGTAGGCCAGAGGAGAAAGAAATAGAATTAACAAAGACTACAAAAGAGCCTCCCTTTGCCAGCCAAAAATGTTTCCCTGAACAGAAAGTGTTGGAAAATATTCCCCCATTTCAATCTCCTGCAGCTCAGGCATCTTGTAATACAGAGGGGCCTCCAGTCAACAACCAGCAATCAAGTGTCGAACCTGCAGCTGTTGACAAAATGCCTCAGCTGAAGCCAAGTCAGGGCAATGAACAAGATTTGAGGAGCAAAATTTGTGATGCAGCTCAAAATAAAGAAAAGCTGCCTGATAAAGAAGAAACAGACCCTGCCTGTACTGAAAATGACCACATAAATCAAATAAAACAAGAGGCAAAAACATCAAGAAGCCAAAGCAAAGAATCTGATCTCCAGACAGAGAGTGAGCACTTGTTCTTGAAGACACAGACCCAACAAAATAAGCAGAATAACACAAGCCCAACCAAAGAAACCATGAATCAGGCATTTCAATTCCCCACCTCAAATAACAGCCAGAAAAACAAAAATAAAAGTGTAAAAGAAACCCATAATTGCAATGATGTTGAAAATAATCACTTCCCTTTCTCTAGTGATACAGAGATATCCAGCTGTGCAACAGCAGTAGAGGATATTGGGAAAACCAAAGTATGCTCAGTTAATGCAGTGACAAGTCCTCAATGCAATAGTGGGGAGGCAAATGTTAGTGTAAGCGAGTTAGAAACTTCCCAAGGGCTATTAAAAGAGTTATTCAGCCATGAAACCCATACTCTTGAGGAGAATTCTGGACCTTTTTCTGAGAAATGTCATCTGTCTACAGTGGATCATTCAGCAACACCAGAGAGCAAAATTGCAGAAGTTAACAGACCTTGGTGTGGTATTGGAAATCTCCAAATACCGTCTTCCAATGGATCATCAAACAATGAAAGCTGTATTCGAGGAAACAAGGCAGCTAGTCATAATTCTGAGAAACACCATGTACCTTCTCTGAATGAACTGCAAAAGCCCAAAGCTGCCCTTGGTCTAGATGACAAAATAGTATGCAATTTCCACAGTGATTTAATCAAGAGTAAAAATAGTGCTGCAAGAGACAAGGACATCTTGCCAAAGATGCCTGAGAAGAAGCATCAACCATCCTCAACAAAGGATGTTAGAAAATATGAAGACAGTCCTGCAGACAAGAAAGCCCTTATGCATAATATGAAAAAGCAGGAATTGCCCTTGGGAAATAACACTGGGAAAGAAGGAAAAGCACAGGTGATGGCAGAAGGAAAATCTGAGAAAAGCAATTTACCATCCCAAAATGAAACAGCAGGACTCGGAAAGAGTGCAATAGGAAAAGGAAATTTACCAGAAACTGCACAATGTTTAATTCCATCATCTGTCAACAGAAGAGAGCAAGAAAATACGAGGGCAGAAGAACAAAGTCCTGTCACCAGCAGTAAGAAGACAATATATAACTCCAAGATGCCCCCCAAATCAATAAAAAATGACCTTACAAAGGATTCTAGAGATATAACAGAGACTAACCTCTCTCAAGCACAACAGGTGGCCCCACCAAAGAGTAATAGCAAGCGAGCAAAAACTGATCTTACAAAAGATGGAGATAAAACAGAGACTAACCTCCCTCAAACACAACAGTTGACCCCACCAAAGAGTAATAACAAGCGAGCAAAAACTGATCTTACAAAAGATGGAGATACAAAACAGATTAACATCTCTCAAACACAACAGTTGGCCCCACCAAAGAGTAATAGCAAGCGAGCAAAAACTGATCTTACAAAAGATGGAGATAAAACAGGGACTAACATCTCTCATACATGCCAGATGACCCCAACAAAGAATAATAATAAGCAAGCAAAAAGTAGATCTATAGAAGATGATGGAGATACAACAGCAGTTAACAGCTCTCAGACACAGCAGCTGACTCTACCAAAGAATAAAACTAGCAGCCGGGGAGTGTTCAATTCCCCAGATAATTCAAGATACCAAACTCCACCAAGTGATCCAGCAAAATGTGATAGTGTAAAAGTGGAAGATGAAAACATTACAAAAGACCTCTTCTCTCCACTCAAGGTATCAATAAAACATGACGGTGCCAGTCGTGAGGGAAGAAATGCCCAGGATAAAATTCAGGATGACAAAATGCCATCATCAGTTGATAAAATGAAGCCTGAAAGTAAAATAGAGAAGACAAGAGAGCAGACTAGCAAATCTAAACAAAAGGTGTTGCCTTTGAAAAGTGAACATCCTAAGAGTAAAGAAACAAGCATAAGTGAGGGGAACATTTTGGGTAAGAAAGATAAAATGAATAACTTAGTAGCAGAACAACAGAAACCATCATTTAATTACCCAAGGAAGCCTGACATAATTGCTAAGGATGAAAAGCAGGCAGTGTGGAATTCCAAGAAGGACCAGCTTCTGAGGAGCCATCAAAATAAAGTCCCAGCAGGGAAACAGCAGCAGCAATTCCAAGCACCGAAGGATTGTGTCAGCTCTAAATCTAGTCTAAGAGATGAACAGCACACACATGATATTTCTGAGAAGTATAATCTGGCCTCCTTGGGTGAACTCGAAGGGCACAAAAATAATTCTCCTGAAAAGAAGGGCCCCTCAAAGAATACTGACAAACAGAGAGCTCCACAGCTGAACCAGGATCGGACATTTCAGAAGAAGACATTGTATGAGGCAGATGTGGACCCCCAGTTGGGCACCTCAAAGAAGACCTGTACTTCAGAACACAGAAAAGCACAGCAAAGTTCTGGCAAGTACCAAATACCATCTGCACGTGATTTATCAAGGCATGAAAGTGAAGAGACTAAAAAATCTAGGGCTGGTGTAGTGCAAGAGAGCAAAGTTAGGTTAGTAGGCTTGGAAAAATACAAAGCAGAGAGTTACAGTGAAGGACCAACAAATTTATCATTTAAACCGATGGTGATTCGAATGATTGACACAATTAAGCTTGATAATTAAAAATACCTTGAATGACTGAAATACAGCCCTGAATTTATAATCTTTTAGCCATTTCTGAATTCAGAGCACTGAAGTTCTGCTGAACAGTTTTGAAATTTAGCTGCCGTCAATTTTAGCATCACCTGAAATCTCTAGGAGATTACATGTTAACTGAGAGGAATAGCAAGCCTGTAATTCACAGACAAGCCTCAATTGTAGTAAGTATGGGAACAATCTAGCAAAATGTCTGGTCTAGACATGCAGCAGAATGAATTGGTGGGATATTCAGGAATGCACCACTTCAGACTGTGTATGAGAGTGAGTGGAAATGTTTTTTCTAATGTTTTTCTTGATTAAAGAGAAAAAGAAAATTGCTTTAATATTTTCCTTGGTTAAAGGAAATAAGCTCAGACACAAAAACTTGACACGAAGTTTTCTTCTGGCTGTGCTACGAGCATTCTTGGTTAAGGGATTTTTTCATGGGAAAGCTTGCTGTGGCAAAGCTTCTTGTTTAAGGGATTTTTTAAAATGGAAAGTTGCCAGAGTTGGAAGGGACAATATGTTTGATCATGTCTTGCTGCCAGCACTTTCTGCTACATGTCTACGCTTAGCCAACATTAAGAACCTTCAGGCCTCTTTCGTTAAAATGAACTGTTGTGAGAATTTAAAAAAAATAAATCCTGTGCCACCTTGAAGGCTAAAGAGTAGGTTTTAAAATCAGTTAACCTGCAATGCTCAGTTTCCTGGGCATCAGTCCCTCTGAACTCAATGGGACGTATGCTTAGTGGATAGGCATAGGACTCTGCTGTTAAGGAAGTCCACAGAAGGAAAGTACCCCATTCTCTCTTCCACGTGCAATCTGCTGCAACCTCTTCCCAAATTCAAGAGAGTTTGCTGACTCTCCAGAGAAAAGGGGAACGGGGGAGAGAGATCAGATGACAGCAGCTACATGGAGTAGAAGGGGAAACTTTCATCCTGTGAACACCTTTATAAGCTATCTCAGGGACAGTGTAGTGCCCCCTCTCCCATTGCTGAACCACCAATCTCTTTTGTCCCCTGTGAAAGCTTAAGATCTTAGACCGCAGCCCTAAAAAACTGATTCTGGTGTATCCCTGAAAGTTGATGCCATGACATGTTAATCTTTCAGGTGCCAGAAGACTCGTGGTGCTGTCAAGACAGGAATTTAGCTTAGAAATCCAGGGCTCCACTCAGCAAAAAGGAGTAGCAGTGGCCAACATACATATCAGACTTGGCTAAGCTTAGTTATACACGTTGGCTGAAATGCAGTAGTCAGTTGCAACTAGAATAGACCTTTGAATCAATAGAGTTGACTCACCAAATCCCCACTGATTCAATGGGCCTACTCCAGTTGCAACTTACTCCTGGATTTTAGCCTTTGTTGTCTAAAGAAGGAGTTACACCGTTAAGTCTAAAGTTTAAAATGGTCAAAGTACAGACCTAATCCTTGTCATTTTGCAATCCAAGATGAAGGACAAGATGGCCGTGCCCTTCCAATCTATTCCATTTCCAGAAGCCAGCTAGACTGGAAGTTGAATCTTATTTCAGCACTGGTGTTGAAATGGCCTCTTCCACCATAGTCAAGAGCAGCAGGCCAACTTAGAGGGTGCAAGGCGGGCCATGTGGCACAGATAGCTCTGTCTTTCAAGGGAGGGGAGTGGCCGTGGAGGAACAGAGAAATTGTTGCTATCCCTAGCATCTTCCACTTGAGATGATTGATTTACTCTGCCAAATGATAGGAACAGTTTTGACTAAAGTGTTCAACTGCACAGGTCTCTGTTGTTTGATTTGGCACAACACATTAGCAGAAGCTCAGTTCAATAATAATAATTACCAGATTCTGAGAAAGTTACTTCTTTGGACTGAAATTCTCAGACTCTTCCAGATGGCAAGGATTCTGGCTATGACGGCTGGGAGACGAATTTCAGTTCAAAGAAATAACTTTTCTAAATCATTATTACTACTAGCTTGGAAGGTTTTTAAAAAGACAAAATAATGGAGGGTATGTATGTCAATAGGTACTAGCTATGAAGGCTATGTGGAGCTCCTGTGTGCAGGGGCAATATATCTTTGACTACCAAATGCTGAATAAAGAAAAAAGGGAAGGATCCAATGCCCCATGCTCTTCTGCAAATTTCCCAGCAGAAACTGGCTGCCAGCTTGTTCTTGGTTACAGAAGGTTGGGTTTCATGAATGTTGGACAGAGATTGACAAAAGTTACTTTTGGAGGGATTTGGGGAGTTATACATCAAAAAGGCAAATTTCCAAGCTCTGGCCTTGGGTATGTGAATCAGCAGGGCAGCTTTAATATTCTGATAATTTAAAATGCTCATGCTCTAAGAAGTCCTATCATGCTCCAAGTGTCTCCTTCCTGAAGGTTATTGAAAAAATTAAGGGGACCCTTTTGAGAGTTAATTTGATCTATATTTACCCATTCAGATAATAATAATAATAATAATAATAATAATAATAATAATAATAATAATAATAATAATAATAATAATAATAATAATAATAATAATAATAATAATAATAATAATAATAATAATAATAATAATAATAATGTATTGCTCATCTTTCAAGAATTGCTTTGGACATTTTCACTCTTGAGTAAGCTGTACAACGTCTGAAATCCTGTCAGTATATGTAGTATAATAGTTTGTGTCTATTAGCCATTAACAAAAACAACAACTGTACAACAATGTGAGTGAAGAGATTAAGCAAATATATACAAGGGGTGTTGGGGGGAGGAAATTTTTAGTAGTGGTTCAAACTATCATAAGCTATGCTTTTGTATGACAGTCAGACACTCTTGATATTTAAATTGTTGTTGTTGTTGTTTTCATATTGCAATCAAAGTGTCTTAGAATTTGGCAACTAAATTGTGGGTAAAATCTTGTTGGCAGAACGTTTTTCCACATACATGGGATCTGGCACCAGGAATATTTAATGCAAGTGAATTGAAAGCTTCTGATTCCCCACATGCCCTTTCAGGTTCTGAGACTCCCTAGGGTTCCCTTTTGAGCTGTGGAGGCCCTTGGAGCATCAGGATGGGGAAGGTGAGCCTTTAGTAGTAAAAATCCAGTGTCAGATTGCCACTGGTGGTCCCGATCCATGTAGTAGCAATCCACTGTTTATTTTTTTACTGTTGAAAGCTTCCCCCATCCTGAGGCTCCCAAAGGCTTCCCTGGAGCAAAAGGGTGCCCTAGGAAGCCTTAGACCCTGAATGGGAGGGGAGATGGGAAAATTTCAATTAGCTTCAGTTAATTATTTCCAGTGCCAGATTTTGTTTATGCTGGTATAACTTTGCTCAATAGGATTTTGCTCTATAACTAGAGAGTTCGATAATTATTTTAAAGTAACTCCACAGTTACTCATTTCACATGCTAGCAAGGTTATGCTCAAAATCCTACAAGGCAGGCTTCAGCAGTATGTGGACCAAGGACTCCCAGAAGTACAAACTGGATTTCGAAGGGGCAGAGGAACTAGAGACCAAATTGCTAACATGCGCTGGATTATGGAGAAAGCCAGAGAGTTCCAGAAAAAGATCTACTTCTGCTTCATTGACTACGCAAAAGCCTTTGACTGTGTGGACCACAACAAACTATGGCAAGTTCTTAAAGAAATGGGAGTGCCTGACCACCTTATCTACCTCCTGAGAAATCTGTATGTGGGACAGGAAGCAACAGTTAGAACTGGATATGGAACAACTGATTGGTTCAAAATTGGGAAAGGAGTACGACAAGGCTGTATATTGTCTCCCTGCTTATTTAACTTATATGCAGAATACATCATGCGAAAGGCAGGACTGGATGAATCCCAAGCCGGAATCAAGATTGCCGGAAGAAATATCAACAACCTCCGATATGCAGATGATACCACTCTGATGGCAGAAAGTGAGGAGGAATTAAAGAACCTCTTAATGAGAGTGAAAGAGGAGAGCGCAAAAAATGGTCTGAAGCTCAACATCAAAAAAACTAAGATCATGGCCACGGGCCCCATCACCTCCTGGCAAATAGAAGGGGAAGATATGGAGGCAGTGACAGAGTTTACCTTCCTGGGCTCCACGATCACTGCAGATGGTGACAGGAGCCATGAAATTAAGACGCCTGCTTCTTGGGAGGAAAGCGATGACAACTCTAGACAGCATCTTAAGAAGCAGAGATATCACCTTGCCGACAAAGGTCCGCATAGTCAAAGCTATGGTTTTTCCAGTAGCGATGTATGGAAGTGAGAGCTGGACTATAAAGAAGGCTGACCGCCGAAGAATTGATGCTTTTGAATTGTGGTGCTGGAGGAGACTCTTGAGAGTCCCCTGGACTGCAAGGAGAACAAACCTATCAATTCTGAAGGAAATCAACCCTGAGTGCTTACTGGAAGGACAGATCCTGAAGCTGAGGCTCCAATACTTTGGCCATCTCATGAGAAGAGAAGACTCCCTGGAAAAGACCCTGATGTTGGGAAAGTGTGAAGGCAAGAGGAGAAGGGGACGACAGAGGACGAGATGGTTGGACAGTGTCATCGAAGCTACCAACATGAATTTGACCAAACTCCGGGAGGCATTGGGAGACAGGAGGGCCTGGCATGCTCTGGTCCATGGGGTCACGAAGAGTCGGACATGACTTAACGACTAAACAACAACAACTCCACAGTGCTATATCTCAGTCATTTAACATTAGAGGTATTTTCCATAGTGCCAAAAATGATAACTTCATTGTATAGGATGGTATAATAAAATCTGAATAGACATAATACATTAAAAAGTTAGCCTATTATAAGTATAGTGTAAATTTTGAAATTATGTTGTTCATTGTACATTTAGATACTACTGTAGTCTGGTACTTTCACTGCCTGAAAGGCTTTATAATTTAATTTCTAGCCCATTATCCCATACTCATCATTTTATGCTACAAAATTCTGAACTTTATAGCATACTAGTACCAAACGCAAAGCCATGGTCCAGAAAATGAAGGAAGTCCAAAATTAGGAAGAAATCCTCTGGAATATGACCCAAGTTCAGTAACTAACTGTGGGACAAAGAATATGATGGCATCTTTTTTGTCTCTTTCCCTCTTCATTTTCTTGGCCATGAACAGAGAAAGAGGCTAAACTAGGAGCAGAATTTAGCCCGGTTTTGCACAAACATTCCTGTAATGTGAACACTTCAGAAGGATGTGAATCCAAGGCAGAACTCGGGTGTCACATTAAGGTCAAGACCACAGCAACAGAATTCTGTTCCATAAAATGAAAGTTGATACAAGCAATTGAGCAAGCAGAGCTCCTGAAGCCCTAAGCAAAGGTGACTTTGAGAATAAAAGAAAAGAGTAGCAAACAACCTCTGTCTGACATTTGGAATAAACACATTTTTCTTGTTCAGGAAGTTTTGTTCACTTTAATCCTTTTGGTGAGAAGCTACAGAATTGAAATTTCTTCTTAAAAGAAAGATAATTTTTAAGATCCCTCCCACTTCTTCCTTTTTCTCTCACACACATTATTTTTGTTTTGTTTATTTTGCCATTGAAGATGCTTTAAATGTAGTGTGTGTGAGATTGAGAGGGGGAGAGAGATAGACAGAAAGATAGTGCATCTGTGATTCAATGAATCTGCTTGTAAGTATGGATCAAATTTAGTGTCAGTTCTTACACATAGACAATAGCAACAAGTACATCTAGTGATATATGACAGAGACTATTCAGTCATCTATTCAAACCCAGTACCTCTTATATATTTTATATTATAATTTATAGCAAATTAAATATTAGGTGTAAATTTTAGAGCTTTACTACTTAGGGCACGATCCAGAAACAATTGAAACATTTTTGTCCCACTGATTTCATTCAGGGAAAGTTATACATGTGCTTAAACCTTACACTGCAATGCTGTGATATGTGCTGCTGAAATTAAATCAGAGGGTGCAATTACACTGCAATTTACCCAGTGTGTGCTGGAGTTGACACGGTTAAATATGATGTATTTTCTCTCAATTATATGATATTAAGCTAACTGTGAGTAAGACTGGTCTTTTGTCGACAAAATCAGGAAAAGACTGTGTGGTCCCCAAAATAATACAAATGCAGGAACAGGTGATTCTTTATTGAACCACTACAAAAACTAAACTAAATGAAAAACAAACAGCGAGCTTTCAATGATAATTCATCTTCCTCAGGTTGTGCACCAAGTTGTTTTGTTTTATTTTTTTTTAGTGGTCCAATAAAGGTATCACCTGTTCCTGCATTTGTATTGTCTGTCTGTTTGTTTCTGGTATGTGTGATTGCCAAAAATGAAGTGGTGTGTGTGAGCTAGGGTGATGTTAACAGTAAGATGTCTTTTTTAAAAAATATGAGCAAATAACATAGCATTGAATTGATGTAACAACTTCTGAAATTGCTGTTCTTCTCTGACATAGCACTAATTTGGAAAAGCATAGTAAAAAAACTTGTGCTGAGAGACAAGAGATTCTCACTTAAAGAGGATGTTCTCCTTTATTTGCATAACATACACTGTTGAAGGTATGCTGGTACAGTGGGAACGTTTCATTCAAATGTGTACCTTTTGTCTCTCCTCCAAACATTTTTATTGTGCTTTTCCAGTTTAGCACAATGTCAAATAAGCACAGGAGTTTCATGTGTTGTTACATTAATCCAGTGCTATGTCAATTACTGAAAAGTAATTTTTTGAAAAAGAGATGAGGATGAGGGCAGTGTTAATGACAGAGGAAGATGGACACCCTTTGATCCAGGTGTTACTCTAATTGTAGTGGTTTGAGGTGCAGTGTAGACTCTTGCCCTGAAAATTGCCCAGGATAATTAAACATTCCACGAGAACAACAGTGATTTAACTGCCATAGGAAACTTTGAATTGAACCAAATCAATCTGGAACAGACTTCCTGTCTAGTTGCCTTAGAATAGTTATTCAGTTTGTTTCCAAAAAAAGTAACAGTATCTGCATTTATTACATAGTCTTACTACAACTTTTTGTTTTATATACATTACAGCACAATCCTAAACATGTTTACTGAGAAACACATTGCACTGATTTCAATAAAAGTTATTTCTGGATGAGTAAAGGTACAGTTGCAGCTGTAAGTCTCTCTAAGAAATAAGCTAAGGCTCATTGTCATTCTGACAAAAATCTTTAGCTCTGGAGTCTTAGGCAGATGACTGATGGACAGCTGCAAGTATTTTTGCTGCTCTTACAATGGAATGTTCATGCTCCTAGGGCCACCACATTTATCTGTTACCCCTTAGGTTAAGGTTATCTGCAAGTTTTTATAAATTTACAATAACCATGTTTTTATTAATTGTTCTCAATTGCTGAAGAAGATAGACTCAAGGCTGACACCATATGTTCAAGGTCAATGCAAGTAATTTCAGCTAGCTTACATAGAGAAGGGTAGAGAGATGAGGAGTAGTGGTGATGAACTTTGAACCAGTATTCCAGCTACCAGTGTGTACTGCTTTTAAGAAACAAATGTGAGGACACCATATCTCAAGATTTATTGATCTGTTGTAATGTATTTTAACTAAGATCATGGCCACTGGTCCCATCACCTCCTGGCAAATAGAAGGGGAAGATATGGAGGCAGTGACAGATTTTACTTTCTTGGGCTCCATGATCACTGCAGATGGTGACAGCAGCCACGAAATCAAAAGTCTCCTGCTTCATGGGAGGAAAGCAATGACAAACCTAGACAGCATCTTAAAAAGCAGAGACATCACCTTGCCGACAAAGGTCCGCATAGTCAAAGCTATGGTTTTTCCAGTAACGATGTATGGAAGTGAGAGCTGGACCATAAAGAAGGCTGACCGCCGAAGAATTGATGCTTTTGAATTGTGGTGCTGGAGGAGACTCTTGAGAGTCCCCTGGACTGCAAGGAGAACAAACCTATCACTTCTGAAGGAAATCAACCCTGAGTGCTCACTGGAAGGACAGAACCTGAAGCTCAGGCTCCAATACTTTGGCCATCTCATGAGAAGAGAAGACTCCCTGGAAAAGACCCTGATGTTGGGAAAGTGTGAAGGCAAGAGGAGAAGGGGACGACAGAGGACGAGATGGTTGGACAGTGTCATCGAAGCTACCAACATGAATTTGACCGGGCTCTGGGGGGCAGTGGAGGACAGGAGGGCCTGGCGTGCTCTGGTCCATGGGGTCACGAAGAGTCGAACATGACTTAACGACTAAACAACAACAATGTATTTTATCAATGGCATGTCAATGTTAATGTTTCACGACTGTTTTCACATTGATCAACTGAATGGACTGGCTTTCTATTAATGACAAACCTTCACGTGGCTAAAGCTGATTGGAAGTGTTCCTGAAGAAGATCAATGGTATGTTAATAAAAGCAAATCTTAAGGTGCACATTGCAACAATTTGTTTCTGGTTATGAGAATGCATGCACTTCAACATATCATAGTTCAAAGTTGTAAATGTTGTAAACAAGTTACTGGATAGTTTTGAATAAGACAATTTTTCATATTTTGTAATTTGTCATGCAACACAAAGAGTTGTCAGTGCATTATCTTACAATGTTTGCTTCTTTTTTGTGTGCATTTTATAGTATATGGCATGGCACTAATGATATCTTCTTTGAGTGTTGCTTCATTGGTTTGAGCTTATTTATTTTTGTACCTTAGTGCTTATAACCACCTAGCCTACTAGCAGAAGCCTATAAGAATTATCTTTCACATCTGAAATATTGCAGCATATTTTGATGCTAAAATGCAGGAGATGTACAGGGGTATCACAGCAACCAGCCAGAGACCACTGATGTTATAAGAATGAAAGGTGGTGGTTGTGGGAATCGAGAAGTGACTGTATTCGTGATCTTAGAAGGTAATCAGGCAGCAATGACATGTCAATGTCAACATTAATGTTTTGAGATTATTGCTATCTCTAGCCCAAACTGGAAGATGACCTTGAGGATGAATTTAAAGGTGTACTATGCCATCTTATGCTCCACTGATCTCATGTCTATCCAAGTTTCTTTGAAACATGAGAAGATGTCATAGTTTTGTGCATGCCCAGGCTGGCCAAAGACAATCCCTAGACAAATAATACCTTCCCCTGCTAGAGCTGAAATGCATTGTACCCACAGTAGCCAAGTTCAGAATGTGTAGCAATAATTTTATCATCACTTGTTCCCAATTCCTGCCACTAAAATAACAAATTGAATAATTAATGGTTTTCAATCCCTTTATGACAGCTAAAGTCATCTGTCCATGGCATCTAGCCACTTTGCTTGGGTTTTATGGTGTAGTTGGACCTGGCGACTTTCGAGTACAGTGGAACCTCTACTTACGAACGTCCCTAGCTACGAACGATCCAACTTACGAACAGCTCCGTTCGCTAAATTTTGCCTCTACTTGCGAACGGAGCTCCAACTTACGAACTGAAAAAAAAACTTTCCTGCCCTTTTTTTAACCTTAGGTCATCTTAGGTTTTTTTAAAAAATTCTCCCCCTAGTGGTAGAGTATGGATTAACCGGCTTTGCATTAGTTCCTATGGGAACTAATGC
This sequence comes from Intellagama lesueurii, assembly GCA_037013535.1. Taxonomy (NCBI): domain Eukaryota; kingdom Metazoa; phylum Chordata; class Lepidosauria; order Squamata; family Agamidae; genus Intellagama; species Intellagama lesueurii. The sequence continues at coordinate 100,412,721 of JBAJHW010000003.1, forward strand.
CTCTACTTGCGAACGGCGCCTCTAGATAAGAACGAAAAACAGCCGGAACGGATTAAATGGTTTTCAATGCATTCCTATGGGAAATTTTGCCTCTACTTACGAACGTTTCAACTTAAGAACAGCATTCCAATACGGATTAAGTTCGTAAGTAGAGGTTCCACTGTACTGATGCTCCTAGCCGTGCTGCTTGCCCTGTAGAAGGTCCCACATTCAATCCCTAGTCTCTTGGCTCAAGTAGCAGGTGTGCTACTGCTGCTAGTCAGACTTTGAACAATGCTTGGACAAGATAAGCAAAGAACTCGACCTGGTATAAAGCAACTCCTTAGAGTCACTGTATAAAGCATTCATTTGAATTGCAAGGGAAGAGACTGTGAGCACTGCTGCCCCCGCCGAGTGATGGGGTGACAGGCAGACCCTTTTCAGTCCATATATCCATGGATTCCACACTAGAAAGTTGAAGATAATCTTTTTTTATTAACTCTTGGGCAGGTGGGTCGTTATAACAATGTCAATCCCCTCTTCGCCCATCCCTCCATTGGGGGACTGAGAGCCCTAGAGAGTGTCCTCAGGGCTTCCGATTGCTTCCACTGCGATTGGTACAAACAAAAACCAGGGATCCACTAAGGGCCCTCAAAGTTGCCCTTGCCAGCTTGTGCATCACAAAGATAGTTTGTAGAGGTGAGCCAGTGCTAGTTATGGGGTTTACGGCTTCCTCCTGCAGGCATCACCAATGCTCTCACTGGCATTGGTGCTGGCATTTTCAGGGCTTCTTCTGAGTTGGGGTCAAGGTTGGCTGTCCTGGCAGCTGCAGTGGTCTTCAGTGGCAGCTCAGGTGGCTTATGGGAGACCTGGTCAGGGCCTTGAGTCCCTCCTCTTCCTTGGACATAGCTGGACCAAGACCCCTGTCCAGGAATCTGTCATATAAGTGTAGTCATACATCTCCTCCACAAAGACAGCCGGCTCAGGTTTCTCTTTTGAGTCTGTTTCTTGCCCTTCCTCCTCCACCTCAGCCACTCCTGACCCTGCTTCTTCTTCCAAAATCTTTGTCTTCCCCGGCTTTATCTGCCTCAGCTGCCAACCAAGACCTACCCCTGTTTCCTTTTCCAGGTGCTCCTCATCACTGCTCTCCTCTTCCTCCCTCCCTTGTGCTGGCTGACCAGCCTCAGTGTCCACCTGAGGCCCAGTAGCCTCTGTTTCCAAGGGGCCTTCCAGGGGACACAGGACGAAAACAGACCACCCACTAGGGGGTCCAGGGGTGATCCCTCTTACAGGGACGGAGAGTTGAAGCTACTGCTTCTCCTTTGTACCTGCCTACTTTTTTTTTTAACACTTCAGTTTGTCAGATGGGAAGTAATGTTGTCAGATATGTTGATCCATCAGTGGGTGGTCTAGTATTAGGAACTTTAAATTTTTCTACATAAAGTAATGTGCTAATAGAATTAGACTGTTAAGTATTCTTACTTTGTTCATGTAGTTGAGGATGCAAAAATTTGATTACTTGAGCAAAGCAAGTTCTAGTCTGCCATTATCCGAGCTGAGTGTGTTGGTCAGTGGTCCACACAACCAATATCATTTGCAAGGTTGTTTTTTTAAAACCCTGGAACAATGAGAATGTACTCTTTTTCATCTGCTATTAAAAGTCTAGAGGCTGTGTATAATAACCTCATATGACCAAAGAAAGAACTCCTTTCTGTCAACATGTATTAGAACTTGGACAGACAAAGCAGGAATGCCAAAGATGTGACACAGTACATGTTGTTCCCTAGGTCCTTAGAGAAGGTGTCAGCCTTACATTATTTTTAAAGAGATAGGATTAGCAGGTTTTCCTGCCATGTGGACACTCAGAAAGAGGCGTCTCCTTCAAACCCATTCCGCTGTGCAATAGAAATCTAATAAAAACAGGCTTAATTTAAGATATGGTTCAATATATTAGAAGCATTCGGCCTTGAATCCACTGTCCAGCAGCAATCCCTCAATATATGAAGCAGTATATTAATCATTGGGGTGCCTGATTTTGCTGCATGAGTGAAAAAGCAAAATTGCACCATCCTTTTTCTACCTGCAGAAGTTCAATAGATTGATAGCTGACTCTGGCTTCACCAGTGGCAATGGGACTCACTGCACCTGAGGGCAGTTTGCTTGTGTAAAAGGCAGTGGGGCAAACAACATGCCATACAGATCTTTTCTCCAACACTTCACTACTGCTGCTACCCCTCAACCTACTGCTGGAGACATTTGTCTTACTTTACCTAATGAAGAGTTGTTGATGACTTTACTGTCATTTTTCTGAAGTAGAAAGAAGGAAAATACATTACCACAACAAATATTTTTAAACACCCACTCTTGTTTCAGCTTAAATCTATCTACTTCGAATATTGCTGTCTTTGCCATGCCTGTTGCTTCTAAAATCTGAATGGTATGTCATTTCTGAATAGCTAGATAGCTGGAAAACAGAATGAGTGATTTCTTCTTCCAAGGATCAGGTTCTTGAGGGGACAGGAAATGCCTTGTTATTTGATTTGTTGGATGGAATCCTATTGGCATTTGCAAAAGGTTGACATAACTTGTTGGTGCTAATCGTTGCTAACTAAACACATGACTACATTGTAAAATACTTCACAATTTCCTCCACGATTGGCATGAGTCAATCTGAAGTATTTTTCAATGATCACACCATTTATTTATTTGTTTATTTAAAATATTTTTACTCCGCCTTTCTCCTTAAGAAGGACCCAAGGCGACTGACATAATTAAAATACAGTATTTAAAGCTAAAAACAGTAAATACACAAATACTAAAAAGGATCAAACAAATACCACACTAAAAGACAGTAAACAAAACCAACACCAAAAACACATTGAAAGCAGTAAGGCACAACCATCCATTAAAAAACCCCATTCAGGCAGCCAGTCACTCAGAGAAAGTTTGCCTGAAAAGAAAGGTCTTTGCCTGCTTGTGAAAGAACAGTAAAGATATTGCCAGCCTGGCCTCCTGTGGGAGGGAGTTCCAGAGCTTGGGAGTGCCAACAGAGAAGGCCCTCTCTCATGTTCTCACCAAACATGCCTGTGAGGGTACTGGGACTGAGAGAAAGGCCTCTCCTGATGATCTTAACACCCGAGAAGGTTCATAAAGCGAGAGGTGGTCCTTGAGATACCTTGGACTAAGCCAGTTAAAGTTAAGTCTACCCATTTCCCCTCCCAATCTTAACTTTCCCCGCCTGCTGCTGGGGACTTCTATTTTTGGCTAACTGCAATGGTTTAAATGTTTCTTTGCCTGTGTGGTCATTTGTTTTGTTCTACAAAAGGACTGGGGGACATGACTTTGGGTGGTTTTCAAGTGAGATCATAAGATTGGGTGTGATGTTTTGGGACAGTGAGAATACCCAAACCTGTGATCTTTCTCCCTAGTGACCCTGAAGTATTTTTTGTTCAGTGATTAGACTCAACAAACTATTGAGTCTAGTGCTAGATCACCTTCTCACTCCGTTGTTACATTAGTTTAGTGCTAGATCACCTCTGTACATGTATGAAGAACTTTGGGAAATTGTCGCTTTTTCCCTACTGCCATACACCTCTTTAAACAGTTCCAGCAGCTTGATGGTGGACTATATGGAGCTGGAGATCGGCAGGGTGTGTGTGTGAAAGGAAGGGGGGCTGTGGGAGGGGATCGAACCACATTGGATTGAGGCAGATACAGATACTGGCACTAAAACAACCCAACCACCTAAACCAAATGCAGTCACAAAAGAGACTATAAAACAAGATGATGCCCGAGTCGTTGCATCCAGACTAGGCACTGAGGCACATCTGGGTTGTACAGTTGGGTATGTGATGAGGCACATGAGCAAGTTATGTCCTGACACCTCGTGAATTACCATGGCAGTTTACCCAGAACTTATGAACATCAATAGGACCCTGACTAACATGGGGTGTTGTGCATTGGGCAGGTAACGTCTGTACCCAAAGAGGTAACAAAGCTACATTTTACCATTGTTATCACCTTATCCACTGACCTCTGCTCTGGTTCCACAAAGATAAATAAAATAAATGATTATAATAGAACCTGGATCCTATTCAATGTAATGTAATATATTTGCCCTCTTGCCATAGCTAGCGTTGTAATCATAATGGTAACATTTCAACCAAAGCTAAACAATGGCAAGCCTTAATATGCGTTTCGGACTCTAGCTTTAGACTGGGTCATTTCTCTTGTCTTCCACCAAGAATCCGGAAGCACTTCTGAACGTATGCAGGTTTCTTTCTGTCACTATGCACTACTAAGTGACCACAACCCTGCATCTGTGAGCTTGGATGCGAGTTGGGGTCACCGCTCGCTGGGGTGTCGTCCATTCCCACAAAAGAAACAGAGAAAGGAGGGGAATATGGACTCCCGATGACTCCAGAAAAGGCCCCAGAGGAGTCCCACCAGGGGGCAGAAGAGGAGGAATTATCCCAGGGCTTGAGGGGGATGGGAGTAAAGCAGGGGTCCCCAACCCCCGGTCCGCAGCCCAGTGCCGGTCCGTGGGCCTCCTTGAACTGGGCCGCAGACATGGATCTCCGCCCCCCCGCCCGCCCGCAGGGTGGGCGTGTCACGCTTGCGGAGGGGCGTGTCGCGCTTGCGGAGGGGCGTGTCGCGCCCACCCGCGAGCGCAACATGCCCACCCACGAGTGTGACACGCCCCTCCGTGAGCGCGACACGCCCACCCGCAAGTGTGACACGCCCCTCTGCAAGTGTGACACGCCCACCCACGAGTGTGACATGCCCACCCGTGAGCGCGGGGGTGCCCCTACTCCCCCCGCACACAGCGCCTGCACCCACCAACCGGTCCGCGGTCCCAAAAAGGTTGGGGACCGCTGGAGTAAAGGAAGAGCAGTTAAAAGAGGCGGGGAAAGGAAGTAGAGAGAGGGAGGAGATAGAAGTGGGGGAAGGAGAAATGATGGAGGAGACACATTACCTCCAGGTTGAGAATGGATCTGGTTGCAAGATTCTTGGACCCAGAAGTGGGAGAGACTGAAGGTGCCTAGGGAGGAGGCCGACCTCCTCCCTAGGAGGAGAAGGGCGGTGATTCCCCCCCAGACCATCTTACTGGGAAGAAGCAGAAGCTAAGGAGTGGAGGAAGAAATTAAGAGAAGAAAGAGAAAGAGAAGAACAAGAGAGAAGGGAGAGGAGTGAATGGCGAGTGCGGGAGAAGACGGTAGATTGTGGAAGGCCTGGGAGCCGCTGGAGCCAGGGGGATATTCCAAGTGGGAGGATTTCCTTGGAGATGCATCTGTGCCCCTGCTGCCTGTACAGACGGGAACGACGATGAAGGAATGGTCGCCAGCCGAGCCACCAGGACCATGGAACTCTAGTTTTGGTAACCCCTTCGTTTTAGAAGATCGGAAGCCCCTTCCCATCCCGTTGGAGGAAGGTGAAAGAGACTATGTTCCAGTTCAAGACAATGATTTATTTGTTAGTCCAAAAATAAATGTTCCTTCGTTACCACTGCAAATGGTGTCTGGTGAAGTTATTGGGGAAAGGGAAGAATCCTGAGATCGTCACATCGAACCCTCACAGCATCACATCCCCAGAATTTAAGAGCAAAGCTTGGCAGGAACCCTGTGTTTTAGGTCCTGCACCTACTTACAGAACATCCACTTTTAAAATTGAAAAGAAATGGGAAATAAAACATACTGACTGATAAAAAAAGCCTATAGCCTTTAAGTGAGAAATGCTGAAGAAGTTTAAATGGCAATAGACATTTTGAAAAGTAAAAGAAACAACAAGTTAGATCCAGATTTAGTCATACTTAGAGCAGAACCATAAATATCAATGTGACTTAAGTCAATTGGGCCTAAGTTAGTACAGCTAGTAGCATGCTCCTCCAATGTGTCCCATTAAATTTATTAGGACAATCTGCAGTTCATAATTGAAGTTGAAAAAGATGCAACCCACAGTGCACCTGCCATCCCAAGGCCATTTTTGTAGCCCACCACCAAAAGTCATCCAAACCACAGTACCAAAATTCAGTGTCAGAATACACCACTGAATTTCGGCAGGAGGCAAAGCTTTTTAAACAAGGAGATGATAATTTAAAGAGGTTTTAATGGTTTGCTGCTGAAACGTGGCTGAAGGCAAGTTTGTTTAGTGGTGGTGGTAGAATGCTTAGTTTGCTTAGCGGTGGCAGTGGTAGAATGACTCCCAGACTCACTGACGTTGCATCTCTGAGATGTAAGATTGCTACCTAACTCTAAAGATCCCCCTAGAAGCAAAAAAGAAATAATCCTTTTTTAGGAGGGCTGCACAAATACAACCACAGTTGTTCCACAAAAAAACTGTGTTGGATCAGAGCCAAGATGACTGGATTCTGGCTGGATCATTCATGCTTTATAGATGTATGTTTTAAATCTGAAGCATGTGTGAGGGTTTTCCTGTGTGTATAACATGCCCCTGTTAAATGTAACTGACCATTTTTACATGTTAAAAATAGTGACTTAAATCCTGTTCTGCAGCTCTCTGTGTGTAATAGTGATGACATCATGATTGGAGGCAAGTTGCCACTGTATAAAGGCAAATCAGGTACTCAGTGTGGTGTAGTGAATAGAGTGATGAACACGGACTCAGGTTCAAATCCCCACTTGGCCATGGAAACTCACTGAGGGGATGTGCATCCAAGAAGGGGGGGAAATAAATAAAGTTAGCCAAATTACCATCTCCATGTCATAATACTCTCCCTAACAAATCCTTTATTATGATTAAAAAACAGATCCCAACTTTCTATATGTAATGCCTCATAGTTTATAAGGGAAAAATATTACTAATTTGTCACCTTTGCAGAATTCCAATGGGACTATTCAAAATCACCCTATAAGAGCAATTTAAGCTAATACACAATGAAATGCCCAGTCCAGAATTTCATACGTGCCTCATAGTCTACTGACACTCAGCTATCTCCTGCAATGAAAATACCTTGCTGTTTACCATTTCAACCTTCCACATTTCAGTTCCGCAGAAACTGTAACAGACACCAATGGATATTATTAGTCATACCCAAGCCTTTTTTGGCGGGTGGGAGCACTAGTTACTGAAGCCATCAGTCAAAGTGGGAAGGCTCCATCTTGTGGCTGAATTTGTACAGCAGCACATGAATTAAAATAGAATTAGCAATACATTTGGTGATTAAAATCCTAGAGATTCAGATGTTGATTGCTTTGAAAGAAACACAGTTTATATTTTTTACATGAATAAATAATTCTTTTTCACTTGTGCATACATCTGTTACTTCATGCCTGTAATAATTTTTTTCTTGTGTCTCAACTGGAGTTTTTGCTATAGAAAAATTGAGTGGCTGAATAAAGAGTGAGACCATAGGCCTGCAATGGAAATCTGACTAGGGATTGTCTGAAGCATCTTAGCTAAGATGAAAAATGGAATATAAAACAAAAACTAAAAATTGGCTTTCAGGATGCACATTGTATGATGCTGCTCTACGTTGTATTTTTGGTTCTACTGTTTGACATAAAATTGTGGACAAATGATATAAGGTAGAAGCATTGTAAGTGTGGGTTTATTGCAGGATGCTGATAATTTTTTAGATCAAGAAGGTGACCAGTAAATAAGTACTGAAGAGAACAAACAAAACCCAGGAAATCATCAAACATGTAAAATATAAAAAGCTAAAATAGTTCCAGGTAATAAACAAATGTATAAATGTTAATAGCTGATCATGCAAGGTAATATAAATGGGGAAAGTTGTATTGGCAAAAGAACTCAGCTGAAGAACCTTGAAGATTGCTTTGGATGATGCACAGTGTCACCGTTTTTGGAGCTGTTGTTTTTGAAGTCAACACAGCCTTGATGATATCCTACCTCTGGTAGAAAAGAAAGAAGAGAAAGAAGAAAGAGTGCAACTTACCAGTGACATTTAAGTCATGTTTCAACTTACACTCCCTACCATGAGATAAATCTGTGGCAGACACAACAACTTTTTTTTTAAAGGTGCACTGTAACTTGAAAAGCAGATTATCAAGGAAAAGGCTAGGCTAGAACTAATTATCTGAATTTTTAAAAAAACATTTTATTTTTTAAAAAATTAAAAATCAAAAACTATAAAAAAATTAGTTTACTTTATTTTTTACTTTATTTTGTTTTATTTTAAAGGTATATGTCATCAGGTGAAGTGCTATAATTCCAATACAGGTTTACCACACATATCAGAGATGACAACTATGCAGCTCATTAGAGCCTCCCAGTGCAGATCCTGGCCAATTCCATTGCCCTCTGAGATATTTTCAGCTTAAAAATGAACCATCACATTCCCAGAATTTTTCAGATGATGACTGTCCATTTCAAAGGGACGTTTTTATTGAGGTGGGGTTGTACCAGTACAACAACCTAAAACAAGCTTTGTTCAAAGTTAAATGTGATTCTGTTGATTCAAATGGGCTAATCTAGTTGTGATTTACTATACTTTAGACCAGTGATGGCGAACCTATGGCACGCGTGCCCCAGGTGGCACGCGAAGCCCTTTCTTATGGCACACGAGGTATTGGCCGACCCACCCTCCCTTGTGGAGGCAAACCTTATGAGCCGGCTGCAGCCGGGATTCCCCCTTCCACTGCCACTTCCTGGTCCTCTGGGTCCGTCGCTATGATTCCCCCTTAAACTTCCTGTTCCTGGTCCTCTGGGTCCGTCCCTATGATTCCCCCTGAAACCGCCACTTCCGGTTCCGGACTTCTGGGCGGCACGACAGCCACTGGTTTCTCTCCCCCCCCCTCATTTTGGGCACGCGAGCCCAAAAAGGTTTGCCTCCACTGCTTTAGACCCACATGAATTATGTAACTTATGGGAGAGTTGCCTTATTAAATTCCCACTGATTCAATGGGCTTACTCAAATGCAACTTACTACACTAAGCCACAGGATTTCAGCCACCATCACATTGCTTAATGTGCAATAATGCAATGATTTCTTTCAAAGGAGATGACCATAAGATGCTAAAGCACATAACAAGAATGTTCTCATGATCTAGTAGGACAGTCTCTCTGATTCAAGAAGCAAAAAAGACTAAAGCAATGAAATGGCAATTGAATTTGTAATGGAAGATTACTTAGAGCAAATTTCTTCACCTCTCATTTGTTTTTTAAATCCTTGAAAACATAAAACTGTGATGGAGAATTCTGATGGTTATAACTGTATTACATTTCACCTGTTGGTAAACACATGAAATGACACTTGACTCTTTTATTTTCTACTGTTTGCAAATCAGGAGTCATGAATTAAGAACACTGGCAAAAATCCTGTTTACTTGTGTAAGTTTTTCCTCTCTTCAGGCAGGCTCCCTGTTGCAGGCTCAATCTTGCACTGATTGTGAAATTGTGCACCTGATGTGTGAAGGGGAACTGACAGGAGCAGGAAAAGTGTTATGCAGTTGCCTTACACAGATTTTCACAGGTGGAAATAACAGTGACTAGAAACAAATCCCTCATATCATACACAATACAAACAATTCCTATGAAGCCTTTATCTCATTGGTAATGCAGCTACTACCCAATATCAATTAAACTGGTGACAGGATTTCTGTTAAAAATTAATACTTTTGTCAGTGACGTGTCACTGGTAACTAGGCTCCTAAATGGTCCATATGTTGAAATGAGATGTGTGCAAGTTTGTGGGCTTTTTTTTTTTTACTACAGCTCCCAGAATTCCCTAGGTAGCATATCTACCTAGGGAATTATGGCACTTGTGGTCCAAAAAGCCAAATGTGCACATTTCTAAGTGAAATGTCAAAGAATGCCCCAGATGTTTTGGTGCCTCATCCAATGGACAAAATGGTATCTTCTCATTTCACAAACACAAGCAGAGTAGATGTGCACTTGCATCGTCAGCATTGGCTCCCTGCCACCCACTCCTGGAAGCAGGCTAGTGGGTGCACAGTAGACTGTATGGTGAATGTATAGCTTTGTTTGTGAACACCTTGCTGTCGACACTCCAGATCCTTAAGAGTCTGTTACCTGGAACTGGAGGCGGAGCAACGGCAGTGAGAACAGAGGGAATCCTCAGGGCTCTGGGAACCCCTGTGTAAACTCCGGGTCAGCAGACCCCCCAGCAGTGGAAGGGGGGGACAAGTTCTACAGGAGGGTGGGCTTGCAGCGAAGGAGGACTGGAAAACTCTGAATTCAGACAGCAATCTGTCTTCGTGAGAGTTTCCTTTCTCAAAGCATCTGGCCCGGGAGACACCATGTCCTGGTGAGTTAGCTGCTTAAATTTGCCAAGGTGGGAAGTGTGAAGAAGATTTTTACTTGACTACATGAACTGTGAGTAACTGGCCTTTTATTTCTCATGAGCAAGTATAGCTCAAACTGAAGCTGCTGACTTAAGAGCAGAGAAGAAATAAACAAAGCGGGGGAGGAGCAATAAAGAGAACAAAAGACAGAAAAAACAAGAACAAAAAGCCAGCTAAATTGGAGCAATTAAGAGACAAATTATTGTTACTTAATCTCTCTTTGAAATCTAAAGGAGAACTTTATTTTCTAAATGGTTTTGTTATTGTATCCCTGAAACACCGGCTAATTTTTATCTGCGTCACACTTTAAAGAAACGAAACTTAAAAGACATGGACGGAAATCACTTTCTCAACCCCCTGTCCTCCCTCGATGGCATATATAGACCCATAATATTAGATGTTTAAGAAGATTTGAGTTCTTAAAGAGAGTGTTTAACAGAGGCACTTGGGGAGAATCTGGGTGTTTATATGCAAAAAGGGGACCCCCCCCCCCAAGTGGCCTTGCTGTGATCTGCGAATAGTGGATTATAAATTAAAACTGCCCCTGGCTGAATTTGGATTTACAATTGGATGTGCTAAGTGGGAGTTTGGGCCTGGACTGACCCATTGAACACGAAGACTGATTGACTGATGGTTTTACTGTTTTATGGCTCTTGACTGAATTTGGAGTACAGGAAGGGGGGAGGGATGGATTTGGTGGACGTGGTGTGACCTGGAGAGAAGATGGAAGTAGAGGCGGGCCTGCTGGATTTATAAGAAGCTGCATTAAAGTACCTGAACTTATTAAAAGCTGAATTATTAAGCTATTGTGGTGTATTGGGTATATTTCATATATAAATACAATTAGGCTTCTTTGTAAATTGAGAATCATAGGGACAAATTTAAGCTAAAAGAGGAAATAGAGGTTTCCCAAGAAATAGAAATGACAGCCTTTAGCCAATGTACAAGTCCACCAAAATCAATAATGCAAGATTCTTTTAAGAACTATATACAGGAGATCCAAATGAACATTATCAATGAACTTACTAATCAGATCAAAGCCCAAACTCTAGAAATTAAGGCGGTAACTTCAGGACTCAAAGAGGACGTGGAACGAAATATTCAGAACAAAGACCAATTCACCAAAGCAGTGAAAGCAGCAGAAGAAGAGACTTTAGAATCAAGATTGAAGAAAGATAAAATAATGGGCTTTTATGAGAGGAAGGTCCAGGTGGATGAACTGTGGATTTGTACTAATGAGAAGATTATACAAAAAATGTATATTTGTTTGTTAGAAGAGAATTCAGAGAATGAAAGGGTGAAAGCAGTGATGATGAAAGGGGTACAAAACTTTGGCTATAATATAGACACAGATGATTGGATTCGAATGTGGAATGATAATTATAGATGGATTAAATCAGTAAACCTGAGAGAAAATGTTTTAAAGATGTTCTATAGATGGCATTTTAAAACTGGCAAAAAGGGTGTTAGAGATTAGAAATTTATGTTTAAAATACTGTCAGCAACTTCGGGCTCTCTTTTGTATAGATGGTGGATATGTGACAGAGAAAAATGACTTTGGAGATAGAAAAAAAAGATAGTATATAAGAAATATATATACATAAGTATATATAACCTTTAAACTAGAAATGCTCTTGCTGAATATAATACCAGAAATTGTTGATTTAAAAGATATAGATAGATAGATAGATAGATAGATAGATAGATAGATAGATAGATAGATAGATAGATAGATAGATAGATAGATAGATAGATAGATAGATAGATAGATATACACATAGTAAATATATGTTGTTGTAAAAATTTATAGTTATAAGGTTGATCTGGGCTCAAAATGGGATAGCTTGTTAGATACACTATTGTCAGGATTTGTTCCTTTAAGTGAACAAGGGGTTAAATTTAATATTGTAGTAAGAATGCAAAGTCATGCCTGTAACGTCAAGTCAATGGATGACTGATAGCATACAGATGGGACAAGCTTAGGTAATGCTTGTCAACCACGTTCAGCTGTTATGTCTGCAGTGATAGGCTGCTCTCACTATTTAAACAAGAGTGTGAGAACAGCACTTCGCCACTCAGTTGTGAGTCTGGTGGTCCTTACTTTACTTATGTGAATGTTATGTTGCTCTGAGATATCTATGCCAATGTATATATTGCCATGTATATATGTCTGACCAAGTCTAATATATTATGCTGTAAGTCTTATCAGAACTCCCTCCGTGTTATTTTCTTATATGTCCGCGTCTTTACTCTGCTTATTAAGGGGAGGATTTGAAGCTACCAGATAAGAGACTCTGTGTAACTTGTTATCTTGGGCTCCAAGGTTTGTTTTTCCCTAACAGAGTGCTCTTGCAAGCTTCATTATCCAAATCTGACTCAAAGCTTTTGGAGAGGCAAACGCCATATCAAGCCTCTGGAGTTGGACCCACGCCAACAACTATCTGAGAATTCGAGAAGATATGTTAAAGAAAACTGAAAAATGTTTTATGATTGAGCCCAGAAACAAATATGAACAGAGAATATAACATATATTATAGATTTTAGTATTGTAGCACAGTTATGAAGTCAAGATTATACTAAATATTGTACTACTGTAAACACTTCCCTGTGTGTATGTTTTGTATGGTGTATTTTTCCTTCCCCCCCCCCCCCGTACTTGTATTCCTTTGATTGTTGTCTGTTTGTTTGTTATATAATTAAAAAATTAAAAAAGAGACTGTTACCTCAGGGGGGCATTTTTTCTGTCTAATGTCAGGGCTGGCCCTGTTCTCACAGCTGCAGTCCCTGTCTTCATCCACTGTGCTGGTCCCCAGTCAGACTCCCCAGTCCCAAATGGCAGCTCCTTTTGTTTGTTTTTCATGTACAGATTGAGATGTATGTACAGTTGCATCCATTTGATACCACTGTTCGTTGTTATGGGCTGGTGATACCTTTATTAGACCACTAAAAAAGTCCAGATATAAAATAGCCTTTGACCCCATACATGTCTTCACCAGGTTGGGCACTACAGAGCTATGGGTTTGCTTGTGTGTGTGGTTTTTTTTTTAGTAGACTTATAAAGGTATCACAAGATTTTCCTTTGCATTATATACATGGATCAGGCAAATCTTTCTATTGTTTGTTGAACATTGGAAAATACACTGAATAATCATGAGTACCATCTACAGCCAAACATGGACATTTAATATCATCCACATGGGACTTTCAGCTGAAGATAACAACTTCTTCCAACCACTAGGTAACACTATTAATTTGTATTCAGTTGGCTCCCCTAGTCTGTAGATTAAACTTTATCCTGGTGTCTCTGATATAGAGTTGCCACATTTATGTCCAGCCAAAAAGGGACCTTGTGTTTTAATATAGAGCAATAGAGGGAGAGGAGGCTGCTAAATGACTGGCAACTAGAGATGGGCACAAAATGAACCACAAAGCAACACACACACCCAAATTGGGCAGTCTGGTGGCTCATTTTGGGGCACTTTGGGGAAATGCACCTGCCCAGAAGGAAACACTGAAATATTATCAGTGTTGGTGGTTTGTATGTGGATTATAACTAAAACATCTCAAATCCAATGTTCACCAATCTTGGACTGACTCTTGGGCTTACTCTCCTCCCCATCCCCTCTTGGCAAAGATTGAATTACAGATGTCTGAGTTACAGCCCCCCAAAGCTGGTCCACCCATGAGAGGGTGGGGGGGGGGCTGCTTTGATGTGAAGTCTCGGACCTTCACTTCCAATTTGACTGCAGCTCTCATTTTCCAAATCTGGCCATGATTTTTGGTGCTTTTAAATTTCTCCTGCACCACTTACAGCTCTGTGGTACCAGCTTGATGAAGACCCGTACAAGGTTGAAAACTAGTTTATGTTTGTGATTTGTAATGGTGTCACTCATACTTGCCTTTGATTTGTGTACAAGGATCACATGGCTTTCTTCTCTTTTTCATTTAGCTGTCACGGTTCCAGCTTAAGGACTATGGGACTTGTGCTTTGTTGAGGGTCTTCGTATTCTGTATCAGACAACTGTAGTGCAATTGTTCTCAACCTCTGGCCATTCATATGTTTTGGATGTCACTTTCCAGAATCCCTGCCCATTGGGCATGCTGGCTGCAGCTTTTGAGTGTTTAAAACCAAAACATCTGAACAAATAAAAATAAGAACTGTTCTTGTGCATTCCTCTAAACCAGGGGTCTCCAAACTTTTCAGTATGAGGGCCACATCATATATTTTACACATTTTTGAGGGCCGAAGGAAAAATAAACAGTTTTATAAGGAATGAGTAAGTTTTATTTGGATCAACAAACTGATTCTTGTATACTACAATATTAATGGGAATGATGGAACTGCTTGTTTAATTTCAAAATATTGCTGAACTGAAGTTTCAAGCTTGAGGACTTGACATACTTCATTCTTTTTTTTATATAAAATATTTTATTTTTTAAACTACTAGGAATAGGGTAGGGGATACAAAAGGTAAAAGGAAGTGGAAAGGATGGGAAAAGGGTTTTGAGGCTGGGAGAACACAAAGTATACAATCATCCAATCTATTCATATTAAGTATACAAGCATTTAATCTATTCATTTTTCAATGCAAAAAACAACAGCTTTATACTCTTTTTTTACTGTTTGATTATCCTCTAAATATCAGCTTATATTCATATTTTAGTTTAAATCTAAGTTATTCCAACTCTATCAGGAAATCGAGACCAATTATAAAATACATCCCCTCTTTCAATTTCCTTCTGTCTTGGACATACATTCAGCATGTCTGAAAAAGTATCCATTTCTATCACTTCCCATATTTTCTCAGTACCCTTCTCTTGTTTCCGTGACTCTATTTTCTTCCAGCTTTGGGGAAGTAAAATTGAATCCAGGACATTAATCTGATTTTTAACATCACCTTTTCTGACTATTGTAGCTAAATAGCTCACGGGGGTAACTCTTAATCTCGTCTATGTTACCTAGCATCGCTCTCAATAAAGACTGTTCTGGAGTTAATACAGTTTCCTTTAGCTGTTGTTTAACCTCTGATGTTTTCCCTTCCATCAGATCTTCCACCTGGTTGAGACACTCATTTATCTGCTGAAATCCTGTTATTATTGTCATTTGCATAGTAACCTGCCATTCTTTTTCTGGCAAAATTCCCAACAGTTGATATTCAAAATCTTCGGAGGCCATTTCCATCTTTCCAATACGCATGGTTTGTATAAATAATATTATATACCTCCCCTGGGTATATCCTCCCTTCCTTGCCCAGATATTATAATATATAGCTCAACTTTTAGCCCAACACTTTGGATTTCAACCGTGGCAATATTATAAAAATCCACACAGCCCAACCAAGAGAAAGGACATACTTCATTCTTGAAAAGGTTTGTTCAGATAGGTATGTTGTACCAAAAACAACACAAATCCGCAAGCAAATTGCTTCAAATTTGGAAACTGCTCAGGCTGCAAATATTTATAAAACTGGATCAGATTTCCTTCTTTATACATGTCTCTCAGCTTGTCATCTGACTGGAGATCAATAATTTCCATTTGAAACTGACTTTGGATTGTTTCAACATTGTAGTCAAAAGGATTCTGAAACAGCCTGTTTTTCCATCAAGATCAGAAAATCGTTCCTGAAATTGTTTTTGCAAGTCAGAAATTAATTTCGTTGCAACTGAAGAAGGAAATTCTGCTTTACATTCTTCAAGAAATTTTTGACAACATGAGAAATGAACCAAGTTATGAACTTTCACTTGTCCTTGAAGTAACATAGGATTTTGTGAGCCATACATCTGGATGTCCGTACCAGGAGATGTCAAGAATCAAACCTGGGTTTTGTGTATATAAACCAGACACTCATTTACTAGGGCAAGTAGCAAGAGGGTCACTCATAGATTAAGAGACCCTGGTTCAAAGCCTTTCTCAACCTGTAAAATTCAGCAGGCCTAATTCACTGCTGCACTGGGCTGCTGTGATCATAAAACTACAGGGTGGCCCAGGTAAGAATATGCTGTCCGGAGATCTGCAGCAGGAAGGCACAATAGAGTTGAGAAATAATTACCTGCAAGCTATTGGTGTTCGGTCCAAAGTCCAGTGCTCTCAGGAGACTTGGCCAGGACAATGACGGCATTATTGGGAGTCACACTGACTTCCATCTCCGGAGGGGTCAGTTTATTTTCAGGAAGAAACTGCAAGAGGAAAATATACGAAGCAGAGTCTTTGCTGGCAAAGCTAACTCTGTAGTGATTTGTGCCTACCTGCCCCTTGAGGCTCTGGGGAAGGATGCTTGGCACCTCTAAAAGGTGGGTCAGGACCGTTTCATCTTGAGTGCAGTGAAAAGGAGGGCCCAGGAGCAGAGCTGGGCTGGCAAGGCAGCGGGGAGAGTTTATGGGAGCATCTGGGTCAAGGCCCAGGTCTGCAGCAGGCAGCGAAGGAGAGGCAGAGGTTTGGGGACACAGAGCAGGCGCTGCAGGCTCCTGGAGGCTGGCAGGGCAGGCAGGTGACACAGTAGGCTCTGTGCTTGGGAGAGCCCTCTCGTTCTGCTCGAGGAGGCAAGAGATGGGGCAGGCAGGGCTTGTCACAGGACGGCCCAAGCCAATGTTGCAGGGAAGCACAGCTGGAGCTGCAAGGCCACCAGGGCTTGATGGGGGCACCCCAAGGGTGATACCGGGGCATTCAGGTAGATCTACATTGGTGCCAAGATGTGCAACAGGGCAGGGGGTGCCACTGGGCTTCTCGGAGGGCTCCAGGCTGTCGCTGCCCATGCACACCGGGGGCTTGTGGGGATCAGAGCCGGCCTTCTCTCCCCCCTCCCTGCACGCACATTCCCCTGGCTGCTCATGGCTGCACACACTGGAAGTGCCAGGTGAACCCTCCCATCACCTTCAGGAGAAGCGACATTGGCACGAATGCCCTGCTCACAAGCTGGAGGCTCTGGGCTTTCCCAGGCCGGACCCATGTGGAGGTGCAGAGTGGAATGGTGCCATTCAGTGCTGTGGGGGGAATGAGATTAGTCCAGACCTGTGGCAGCTGCCAGATCTCTTTGAAGGGCATACCCCAGAAGAGCCGTGCCACTCGCCCCCACGTGGAGGCGCCGGCTCAGTTGGTCGGGGCTCCCAGGTGGGCCGTGCCTTGTCCCCCGCCGGGATGGCAGCAGCATCCTCCTGCGGTTCTCGGGAGGAAGCGAGGGCGTCACGCGCTGACAGCCTCGCAACTTCCTCCTCTCCTTCTTCATCCTCTTTGGGATGGCAGCTGCGGACCCCAGCATACCAGGCCGGATAAAAAGGGCAAAGTGGGATGGACGTGGCCCGCGGGCCGTAGTTTGGAGACTCCTGCTCTAAACTGTAGTTTTCTAGCTGGAATATTTAAGTATGTCAGGTAAATCAGTCTGACTTTCAAAAAGATGTTTGATCTGTCAAGATGACCTCCATCCTGGGGGGACGGGAAGGTGGACTAACACCACTACATTGAAATCAATGGAACAAGTTACATGATTGATTTAAGTAGGTCTTAGAAATGTATCTACTTTTCTTTAGGGATCTCTACAACTGATGCTAGGGTGACAGTAAATTATTCCTTTGAATTGTTTCAATAGAACATCCCTCTTTCTTTGCATGGATTCTGCCTTTTCTTTTTTCTTTTTACATCATCATTTTCTTGCAGTGCCACTTTTTTGCCTCTAGAGGGTGCCTTCTACATTTTCCCAAACTATTCCTGCATAGAGGAACAAGAACAGATTACATGCGGGTTTAGTTAAACCTTTGCTTAAGGCTGTGACTACACAATCAAATACCATGGGATTTGCTGTGTACAGGTTGATTTGAAGTATTTTTTTTTTCCACATGACACCAAGGCCAATTTGAATTGGTCTGGCCCTTTTTGCTCCCAGTTTTTTTCCTGTCTGCTGGTGGGATCTTCTACTTTTTTCAGTTGTGTGTGTGTGTGTGTGTGTGTGTGTGTGTGTGTGTGTGATGTCTGTGGCTGGTGTTTTTGGTGGTGTAGGCAGTTGGGGTGTGATATTCAGGAGCATGGAAACACCTGTCTCTGTGTTCTTTCACCTCAAATATTACAAAGAAAAATATGGTGGTGAAGAAAACAAGTTTCAAATTCATTGGACTTCCACCAGCAACAGAAGATGGATTATACTTTGTCTGTTGGCCACATGTGGCCCCCAAAATCACCCATGTAGCATCCCGGGCGACTGCAACCCTCCATGATTCCCAGATATCGCCAGCCCCTCAGGCTGTTGGAATAGAATAGCTCAAAAACAAGTAAAAGACTTAAAATGATCACATTTAAGCTCATGGGATAGATGCTTGTGATCATAGGGACAGAATAACAAGATGTAGAAGAAGAGCGATGTAATGCAAGAGTGGTGAAAATGTTGTACCCATTAGGTATTTTTGGATTGCAGTTCCCATCAGCCCTAGCCATCTCCACTGGAGGTGGCAAGTCAGATTTACATGGAGGTGTATGTAGTTTGGGGAAAAAAGATATTTAATATTGGCCAGAATCCTGTTGTGCACATTACAGCTGAGAAAGACTGATGATATCGCTAGTAATTAAAGATTCCTTGTTCTCTCCTTTGGCTTTACCAGCTTCTGTGTAATTACTTTAATCACATTTCAATGTTCCAATGGCTAGAACACAGGTTTGGCAGTGTCCGCATCTATAATTACCCCCGAGATTAGGTGTCATAGGTCTTTCTATTTCAAAATCTCATTGGATAAGCATATCCTTAACGTTTCTGGTTCTAGTGAACCCTATAACTTGATGTAACTTGCAACCAGGTAGGTTTTGCACCAAATTCCAATGTTTATATATGTTGTGTTTAATCCTGTATGCAAAGGGGGAATACTGTATTGAACAAGTGATATTCTTATTAGATTGCTTCACTCTAGTCCTAAAAAAACTGGCAACACTCCAGTTTTTCTGCACTGTACTTGGCTAATCTAACAATCCTTTCCGGATAG
The DNA here is from genome assembly GCA_037013535.1 of Intellagama lesueurii. NCBI lineage: Eukaryota > Metazoa > Chordata > Lepidosauria > Squamata > Agamidae > Intellagama > Intellagama lesueurii. Next base: position 100,431,944 of record JBAJHW010000003.1, read on the forward strand.
CCCTGCTCTAAAAACTGGTCCATCAGTACCTCACTGTCCATTTGTCAGTCTTGTATTGTTGTGGAGTTACATTTTATACATAACGTAATGCCATCCTGGCAGCAGAGTTTTTCAGTAATTGAAGATTTACAGCATCTGTCCTGCATCTCCAATTATTTGTGCATAATGAAAAGGATTACAGTACATGGAAGTCAGAAAAGCCAGGGAATGAAGTCTTTAATTGCTAAACATCTCCGCCTGCTGGTGATGTCATTGTCCTTCCACAGATAAAATGTATGTAATGGATTTTTTTTTGCAATTATATATGTTTTGTTTTGAAAGGGAGATATACAAAATATATCTTGTTTTCTCATTATACAGTTTATTGCATCGTCCTATGATGCACAATAGGGCAAACCATACCAAAATGAATATTTTCCCCTAAATCCACAAACATTTTGATTTGTTTTCAGTCATGATGTTTCAAATTTGACATAAAGGTGTGCATTTCTGATGTTTTGAAGGGGACATGAGATTTGTGTTTATCAAATGTGGCATGGGTTCAAAAATGATTGAAAATAAGTTGCTTTAGGCCCATAACTGCTTCTTACCCAAACTTCTCTTACAGCTGTTGTGGTCATCAAATGGGGAGGTACTATGGAAGCTGCCCTGAGCAAACTGTTGGAAGTGGGGAATAGCAATGCAATGAACAAACAAGCACATTTTAATCACCCTGGTTCATGAATCAGTACTAACAGGCACAGTGGATGTCTGAGCAACCAGTCTCCCTTTCCACCAGTACATTTTACACGATTAAACAATTTGGCCCTAAATTTGGGGGCAAATGGCAGAAATGGAGCAGCAAAACATAAAGTGAGAAAGAAACATCACTTGCATGCATGTGAGCTATTGTTTCATTTCAAGAAGATCTTTTAATCAGGAACTATAATCTTTTTAAAAGCACAAGCTCCATTGTCTTATTTTAATTGCCACAATGCAAAGGACATAGAAATGAGTCAGTGGACTGTGTAGTATGAGTCTCCTTTAAAGAAACCAGCTTCTGGCAAGGCTATGTGGACGGCCAGCTACTACTGTATAGGACAGCTGAACACTGTACATTTCAACTGTCTGTTCCTGTTGGTTTAAAGATATTGTAGAGAAAGATACAGAGTCTAAAAATAACCCTGTTACCCATGTAGCATCTAGAATATTGATTTGATCATTCAGCCTCAAAGCATGCTCTGAAAATAACATGATCTCTGAACCATAACATGGGTAGGTTCATTTTGACGGGTGCTAACTGTTCATGCATTCTTATGCACATGAATCCATGCATACGTCTACAAATAGTTTTAGCTTTGTAGAATATCTTCGTTTTGAACAAAGTGATGATAACAACACAACAGTTTGCTATATTTGGGAGACACAGATATGACTAGCAGAATGGCAGGGTCAGGCTAGGACTCAAATCTAGTCCTGAAGGGTCTCCAGATTCCCAGGACTTCTGAGGTCAGTCTCTTCAGCTTAGCACTCAGCCTTGAAGTGCAATAAGACAAAAATGTTGCTGTGTTGATTTGGCAAAGGCAGAGGACCAGGCTTCAAGGTCAATTTCAGGTACGACCTTGAAGAGCAGTGGTGCCACCGAAGCAGGTCTTGGAGGGAATTTGGGAATCAGTGCTTTTTACTATCTAGGAAACAGACACAACGTTTTCATTCTGAGATGACAGAAATGTGCAGATTACTTGGGTAAGCTCTCCATCCCTCTCCACTGTACCATAATTTTGGGAAGAACTGCCTAGTTTTGTATTCCCTGGGAAGTGAAGTTGTTGTTGTTGTTGTATATCTGGCTAAGGTTGGGATGTGACTATTTTGGTACCATAAGTGTCTGTGGCTGCAACCAATTTGCTCATGATTTCAGGGCAGTAAGATGCTAGCACCACCAACAGAGTTTGAATCTGAAAGAAAGGACTTGGAAACAATGCAACAATGCCAATGTTGGCGTGGCTCCACCATGTGTCAGGTCCCTTTCCTATATGAGGTGTCATGCAATAGGTCTTTCTGCCATTCCCTTAGAAAGGCCTTGCCTACAAAATACATCTTCTTGTGTATGAGCCTTTTGCCTGCTCTAAATCCTTAACAAGTCACAAATCTTTTCTGAAGCTCTGTTTGCTGCCAGTGGACTGGAATAACCAGAATTACTTGCTCTAGCAAGAGCCTGAAGATAATTGGCTAGAACACAGTAACTGCAATTCTAATGCAACATCGCATTCCAATGCCTCCAAGATGAGCACTACATTAAAAAAAAAAAATCCCGATCTTTACAGTATATTCATGACTCCCGCATACTATGCATATTGTTGTATGAATCCATCAAAATGCCATTTCTGAGAATTGTAAGCTCTTTAGGCAGAGACCATATTTCTCCTAGATTCTGCACATTACCTAAGAGCCATTGCTGGGGGGAAAACAAACTGAGAGTTAGGAAGCTTCAAGTTGTTTGGTTTTGTATTGATGCTTTTCACCTTTTATGTAAATAGTTCCTGACATAATTTCCTCCAGACCATCAAAGTTCAGTTTTGTGTCTTATCACAATGAAGTAGGTTTGCTTGACTTGCTGCATGTATGCCTTAAGTCAGTGGTTCCCAACCATGGGTAACTCAGGGTAACTTGGACTGCAACTCCCAGAAGCCTTCACCACTAGCTATGCTGGCTGGGGTTTCTGGGAGCTGTAGTCCAAGAACACCTGCCTTATCCAAGGGAACCACTGCCTTAAGCAGATGTCCCTCTGTTTCACACCTTGCCATTTCCCCTAACTTAGTCTCCCTACCTTCTTCTTTTCTTTTTTAGAATCATTCTTGCATTTGGACATGTGCAGCATTGTGGTTTGTCTTCCTCATCTTTTTTCCTATCCTCCTTTCTGAAAACCAGAAAGAGGAAGACATGAATTTTAAAAAAAAAAGTTTAAGGCCCTTCCCCTCCAAAGTACTTTGACCACCAAAAAATCTGCACAAACAGAACCAAGTGGTGGAGGATGTCTGTTTGTCATAGCATGGAATACTACTAATTTAGAGGAAATTTTTCAAATCTATGTTAATCATTTTCTGATTGGGTCACTGGAAAGTAAACATGGGCATCATTTGCAAGTCTGGTTGCTGAAGGAAGGACATATCTCTGAGGAAATTCTATTGGAGGAGAAAAATCTAATAATAAGCAATAGTAAAGCTTGTATTCCAAACCACATTAATTAGGCAGGTTTCACGCTAAACAGGCAAGAAAATCAGGCTGCCAACATTATGCTACAAAATCACCTCATTGATCTATCCATTGTCGTGAGAAGGGCTGATGGTCGGATTCCAAAAGATCTCCTGTATGGAGAATTAGTGCAGGGAAATTGCCCCAGAGGGAGACCACAGCTGCGATACAAGGATATCTGCAAGCGGGATCTGAAGGCCTTAGGAATGGACCTCAACAGGTGGGAAACCTTGACATCTGAGCTTTCAGCCTGGAGGCAAGCGGTGCATCATGGCCTCTCCCATTTTGAAGAGACACTTGTCCAGCAGGCCGAGGCAGTCCCGAAAGCAGCAAAATCAGGGAGCTGGACAGGGGACAGATTGTATTTGTCTTCAGTGTGGAAGGGATTGTCACTCTCGTATTGGCCTTCTCAGCCACACTAGACGCTGTTCCAAGTCCTCTATTCAGAGCACGTTACCATAGTCTCTCGAGACTGAAGGATGCCTAATCTATCTATCGATCCATCCCATCTTTGAAATCCTAAAGTTCAAAACAAGAATGACTGAGTCCTGAATTCTTGGGAACTCTGTTCTTTATGGTAATCTCCCACCCCAACCCTGAGCTTTCCAGATGTGTTGGACAACCACCTTCATCATCCTGTCTCAGCACATTCATAAAGTGACCCAGCCTAGTTTTACATTCCAATATATCTGGAGGGAAGAGGGTTGGGAAAGGCTAATTTAGAAACTCTTGGTTCATGGCCAGAATAATTCCACTCCACCCATTATGATACAACAAGTATGATAATGTTGGTGTTAAAGTGTGGGCTTTCACAAAGAATGAGCAACTGTGATTGGAAAGTATGGCATCACTGGTTGCTGTGGGAGAGAGATGGCCACCTTTAGTGAGTCTACAGCAAATTTTATTCCCCTAGATTCTCTCCAGCTGAGTGGTACAGGACTGCCAACAAAGTGGAAGGAAGGAAGGAACTGGAAGTCCACGCGAAGCCCATTTTTCAGTTCTGAAAATGTGTGTATGGGTTAAACACTGCAGAGGGGCCTACAATCTATCCGCAAGGTAACTAGCTATTCCAGGAAGTTTCCAGGAGTGGCAATTTCCTTTTTTTTTTTGGATGGGGAAAAAAATAAATCAGTTTTGGGACAGGAGGCAGGAAGATAGAATAGGGTTGCTACAGATAACCTTGGAAGTCAGGAAGCAATCAGCCATCCCTACTGCAGGAGAGTTGAGGTTTTTTTTTTTAAGAAACAGAAGCACTTCCTGCAAAATTTCCTTGAGCCCTATATTATAATGCTTTTTGTCCTCTCATAATAACATTAAATAACAACAAACAAAATTTTATAGTACACCTCTATTACAACAATTCCCAATAAAGGAATGCAAGGCAGTTTAGCTGCCCTGTTACAAGAATTTAAAAATACAAATACTGTAACAAGTACAAACACAATAAATCACACCATTAAAAACAATTAATTAACCATTAAAAGTAGTACAGAAAATTCCTTTAAAATAATGTAAAAATACATTTTAAAAATTAAAAATATGATTCCCCCTTCCTTAGCAGCAATTTATTTATTAAAAGCCCACCTAAAAATAAAGTCTGAGATTGGCCACTGAAAAAGCTGCTCCCAGCATGTCTACAGCAAGTTTTCCTGTGAGGGCAGAGGAACTGAGAGAAAGGCCTTCCCCAAAGACCTTAAAACTGGGTGAGGCTCATAGGGGGAAAACATAAAAATGTGACATTAGGCAGGGATCCCATTTCAATAAAGAGAAACTGACTGTAGGACCTTCACATCCTTCATGCATCTGTCAAACTCTATAAGCTTGAACAATGAGCAGCAGCAGTATCATATGTTTAATATATTATTCAGAAGCTTGCACTGGAATGTATACTCATCTTACTGTGCACAGAATTGCACTTGCTCCGGAACGTGCCTTTTGGTATGTATGATGGCTGCAATTTGCACAGTGGTGTATCCTCCCCTCACACTACCAAAAAAGAGCAAGTACAAGAAGATAGCCCTTCAGCTAGAGTGTGCTGCAAACTGTTCAGCAATCAATAAGTTTTTTCAATCCTGTCATTGAAATATATGCCAATGAACAAGGCCTATTTCCATGTAACATATTTAGAATTAGAATAGCAGTAACACTGATCCATTGCATAGCTGTATCTAACATATTCCCAGCAGCTCTCTGTTTGGATTGTATTCCTGGGTGATGGGTTTTCATACATCCACATCTATGGTCCTGTACTTAAAGACTGGGACTGCAATCCTAACCACACTTTGGGCCTGTCCAAACAGGGGAATACGGAGCCGTCTAGTTTGACTTAATAGGTACATATCTTCTGTGTGATCTATTTTATCCCTCACTTGAGCAATCCTTCTGCTTACACTGGAGATGTTTAGTCTCCCGAGAGAAGTGTCCACATAGGTCTTTGGATTGCTGGTTTAGTCACATGTAAGTGTACTTGGTTTACTCGCACATAAGGAGGCAACATCAGCAGATCAGCAGTGGCAGGGCAAGCTCATGGCAGAGGTACAGGTGCAAAGGGAAAAGGCTGGGGTGAAGGTTGGGGAGATGGAAGGAAGGGAACCCCCTTTTCCCCACCATTCTGCTGTGGCTGTGCTGCCATGTGCGGTGGAGTGCATTGAGCTGACATGGCTTTCTTCCCCACCTTTTCTCACAGATGTAATTCAGCTGGCTTTCCATTTTTTGTTTTGTTTTTGTTTTTGGTCATTGTTAATTAAAGTAAGTGGCATACTGAAAGAGAAATGCATTAACTTAACATGGTGTTAGAACTGTGCTGCATCTGTTAGGGAAATAGTTTTTAAAAATGATGAAAATAGAGGAGGAGGTTTCTCTGTCTCCCTTAAAATGTCACAACCCACCTGTCGCATCACAGGGTTCTCACCTCAAATAATTCCGCCCACAGCTCCATTGGAGTGCAAGCGAATTGTCTGCACAGGCTACACAACAAACTAATTAGGATCACGCTGAATCATACTAAAAAAGGATGCATGCCCTAGCCTTGTGCTGGAAAGGTGTGTGACAGCTCTTAAAGGGACAGAATGGGTCAATATAAGCAGAGGGATTTGTGGATGCTGTCATTTGGTCAAACAAAACTACCAACAGGATCTATATTCTGATCTGTATGCCCATCTGGACAGGCTCTCACTTGGGAGAAGCTCCAGCAAACACAAGATGCCATGTAAAGCACATTGACCCTTTGCTGCAAGCATGAGCTACAATGGAACAGAATTCTCACTCTCTGACATGAAGAGAATCCATCTAATTCAAGCATTTGATCGTGAAAATAATTATTTTTTTCCTGTCATGGATAGCATTCACAGGTTCTCTTGGGTACATAGACAGAAATGTGTGCAGAATGAACAGGCCAAAACAGCCGATTGTTTCCTCCCAGTAACTGAACAACAAATTCTAATAATACAAAAGTCATTGCTATATGTTGTTTTCAACATTCTATTGATCTCCCAAAAAGGCAGATCTTTTCCAGAGAGTAAGTTTGACTGGGATCCTGTCCCCACTTCTTTCCCCAAAAGACACACAGCTTCTGGACTGCAGAGAGTGGTTCTTAAAGCATACCTGTCTCTGTTCTCTTCTTTTAAAATATACAAATGTAGAAATTCATATACATATCTGTAGATATGTATTTCAATTTTATACTTTGAGATGTATAAAATGTATGTGCTTTGAATCAAGAAGGAATATAGGATTAATGAAATTTATAAATGTATACAAATACTTTTTACAGTAGTGCCAAAACATAAATTCAGCCTCCCCTTAAACACATATAACATTCTAAATTTGTACTTCAAATATATTCACAACATATATCCACGATGAAAGATACACTCCACTGCTGGTAACATCATCTGATGGCAGAGATTTTCAGTAATCAAAGACTTCCTCCTGCTGTCCTGCAGCTCTCACACAATGAAATAGATCACTTCTGAGTGAGACAAGCCATGGAGAAGGAGGAAGTCTTTAAGAACCAACAAATCTTCCCTTGCCAGTGATGTCATCACCCTTCTGCAGGTGTAACTTACCCGAAAGGATTTTTAAAACTATCTTATATCTTCCAGAGAGAACCAAGTATACAGTTGCTTTAAGTGCTCATACTCAGGGGCATCTATTTTATTTTATTTTATCTTATCTTATCTATATTCTGCCTTTCTCCCAATATGGGGACTCGGGTACAGCATGATTTTTAAAATACAGCTAAACACAGTAAGTTATCATATTAAAACACAATCAAACAGGTTATTGTACTAAAACCACAACTAAAATAAAGGCAATTAACCTTCATCCATCAGGACCAGAATTTCCTGAACCTAGAACAGTTCTAGTGCATTGGGTGATAGCAATAGTGTTCTGGTTGTGGTCAGGGTTTAATGTCCATTTCTGATTCTTTGCCCCAGGGTTCCTCAGAAGTGGCACAAGATATTTTTGTTGCAATACATACACTGGCTAGGACATTTTGTATCAGATTTCTTGGGACAACCCTAGCCTTTTGGGGGGGGGGGGCAGAGTCTGTTAAAAAAATGCCCTTTCGTATGGCCAAGCTCTGTAACCTGGGGATTTTGCCTACAGCTGTTCAGGTAACCTTGTTGCAGAATGTTCACACTGTAGCCCTAGTTCTCTGTGATGTCTGCAGTAAAAGTTTCACTAAAATCTTCCTGCCTGGTATATGAAAATTAAAAGCATGTTTGTGGAAGGGGGGGGGGGGGGAGAAAAAGCAACATAGAGACAAAAATCATGCAAACTTTTAGAAAGACATAAAGGGCTAAAAAGACGTACAACTGAAATATGCACAAACATGCATTAGTCCATAGGAAGTGTACAAAACAAAAATATATAACATTCTTGTACTGTTAAAAAAAGAAATCCTCCATGAGAATTAAAAAAACAACCCCTCACAACTTGCTAATGAACCAACAACGGAGCAAAAATGCTGGTATGATCTGAAGAAATATAATTAAATAGAGACTAAGATATTTTCACACACACCTCCATGCCTCACTAACTGGACAACATGCACAAGGTAGGAGATAACTGTTTATTGCTGCTTCTTTCACTTGTTTTGAAGCTGTAATATGAACCTCCAGGCTGCAGCCGGGAAACTCAGTGGAGAGAGTGGTGGATGTTCGTAAAAAAACAAATGTTAGAATTTCACATCAGGAAGTATGCATAATTAGTTGTATAAATTAGCAAAAAGGATATAATCAGACCCTCTGTTGGAATACCTGTAATTAACTAATGTAAATTGCTCCATTTAGGATTGTAGTATTTGCATTCTTTCATATAAAAACAAAGCAGTGCATGGTGCCCAAAGCTCCTTGCCTCAGCTCTAGCAGAAAGACAATTAAAGCAAAATAACTATTTAGTTATAATAACTTGTAAGTGAACCAAAGAGATATAGTGATTCAGATAAGTCCATTAAATGGTGCTCTCTCCCCACAAATGTTAAGACATCTGCAATCATAGCCACATGTTTGTTTGATGTTTTAATAGTCTAATAAAGGTATCACCTGCTCTTGCATTTGCATTTGCACACTTAGTGATGATGATGATGATGTTCAATCAAGTTAATTCCAGCTTATGGCAACCCTTCCCAGGGTTTTCTAGATATAAAGTACTCCAAAGTGGTTTATCAGTCCCTCTTTCTGGTGGTGTTCTGGAACCTTGCAGTTTCCCCAAGGCTACACAAGCAAGATTTTTCCTAGGAGGCACAATGGGGGATCAAATTCCTGACTCCAGGCTCCACAGTCAAATACTCCAACCCACTGAATTATCCAGCCAACTAAATGGAACTTCTCTCTATATTTATATCCACATTGCTGCACCAGTGGAAGGCCCAGAGGACACAACCCAATTTTCTGGATTGTAGGACATTAATTGTAAAGAGATGAGGGTTAAAAAGTGAAAGACAGTGAAAATGAAAATTATAAAATAATATTGTAATCAGTCTTTGATTATTTAAAATAATGTGTCGTTCTTATGTTGCTCAGTAAACATTAAGTGCATTGGAAGGTTTAATTATGTAAGGCAGAAAAAATATCACTTGGTGTGTCAAATTATGGATTGTCCAGGGGCAGAATTGGGAAGGCAGTGGAGATAAGCAAGGAGGACACAAAACCAAGACTGAAAAAAAAACTAACAGAGCATAGATGAAGAAACCATTAGCAAAATAAGAACGGTAATATATAACAATCAACATTGTCCAATTAAAGACAAGCATTTCTTCACACTAGAGCACTGCATGTTAACAGGAAACTAAATGGCTTACCTTCTGGGAAAATACAGAACTAAATCCAGTTGTTTATCCCAATTAGAACACACCCATCAAATATAAGGGTAAATCAAAACTTCTGTAAATCCCATTGATACACTGAGTCTAGTTGAGATTAACAGTTAGATTTTGGACACATTTAATAACCACTGCACTGGCCTGAAAAAGCACTTAAATTTAATTGGATTACATCAGATACAAATTACTAACAAACTGGTCAATGAATGGAGGGGGAAAAAGCCTTAAAAATCATAGGCATAATACATTTGAAATTAGTGATTCTTAAATCCCCTCTGCTCAGTGTAAATGGTGAATAATTTGCCCCATTGGTTGTTGTGAAGAGGCCAGCCACAGAGACTGGTGAAACATTAGGAAGAACAACCTTCAGAACACGGCAAAAGAGCCCGAAAAACCCACAACAACCATCAGATCCCGGCTGTGAAAGCCTTTGAGAATAATTTGCCCCATTATTTATCATTGTATGAGACTTAAAAGTACTTAATTTTGGCCGCATTATAGCTTACTCTAACAATCAATCTTTATATTTCTGTATGTGCTAGTTACACATGTTAGAACTTTTTCAGCCTGTATGGCAAAAAGATACACTTGGTGGGGGGGGGGGTATGTTGGGGAACTATGTTAGTGTGGTATTTCAGCTCTCTACACACATTGACAATAATCCATGCTTATTAGGAAGGAAATACCACTAGGTTCAGTTGGACTTCCAACTTAATAAGTATGTTAGCATCACAGGCTTAATTTTAATTTTAGTTAGTCATATGCCATCAGGTCAGAACTGACTTACAGAGACCTAATAGGAATTTCAAGGTAAGTGAGATACTTAAGGAGTGGTTTTACCAGTTCCACTCCCCTTCCATGGCCAAGTGGGAATTCGGACCCTGGTCTCTAGAATCCTGGTCGCACTATGCACTACAGTACACTGGGTATCCTTAATTTTTATACCAATAGTTAACTTTTTTTTTCTTTAGATGTTTCCCCAAATCTAAAATAGATTTCATTGCAACACAAATCACAACCTTCTTCCATCTTTTTTTGGAAAATTTGTACTGACTCAGCATGGCACAGAATGTCAGTGACACTTATGCTTCCTTTGCTACTGCCTAACTCTATGGAAAAATATATAGGTTTTTTGGTTCTTTCTTATTTTTCCTCTTTTTTGGTTTTTAACATAGAATGGTTACATAATGCTGATGCTGCAGGCAGTTCTACGCTTCTAAAGCAACCTTATATGTGCCACAGTACGTTAGGAAATTTTCATTCCTGATGCTATAAGGCACAGAGAGGTTAAAATACAAAATGGAGCCCCAAGTAGTTTTCACTGACAGCTTGCAATTTGCCTTGGTAATTCTCCTTGCCCAGCTATAAGTACATTGCTAAAATATTCTGTTGAGAAAAATGGCTTTAGTTTTGTAAAATATGGTCTCCTTTCCCTCCTACTTCAACCTAGTAGAACAAGACCTGTTGCCTAATTAAATAATTAATTAATTATGAGTTTTAACTGAGCAATTAAGAATGCAACTTAACCTGGAAGTCAACCACATTGAAAGGATGGGCAGAACATGTGTACAGAAACATACAAATAATACTCAGTCAAAATGCACCAGACCAAAACCAGAGGCCTGAAACACATTGTACTACTAAAAATATGCGCCACAGAGAGAACAGAAAGAAGACCCCCCCCCCTGTTTCCCCAGAATATTCCCCACCATCCAAATCCTTCCTTCCTTCCTTTCTTCCTTCGCAGTTTGGCATATTTTTTTTAAAAAAGTATATGAATTCTTAAGTGTATATTCAACACTGGCCTAGTTGGAAGCATTATCGTAAATATAGACAGCTCTGGAGACTGACAACACTTTTATAGAGCATACACATCTTCCAGTTTTAAATAAAAGTAATGCTTACTTTTTTTTTTTTTAAGCGTAGTGTTGGGAGACTGCCAAACATTAAAGAAAGTATCTGCGGCCACAGTGGTCTGCACTGGCACCACATTTGGGACTGCAGGTACAGTATGATTGGGCTTATAAAAAACTACCATACTGACATCCCCACTGAAATAAGAACAAGACATGATGTCAGTCAAACTCATGACATTTATCTAACCAGTTTCAAGGATTGTGTCAAGCACTGTGTGAAATCTTTCCCTTTTTTGCTTCAGCAGATTTAAGTCCAATCCAGCTGCTTCACATTCATCTGTGTTTCAAGATTTCTTTACTGTAAAAAGTTCTTGTCAATTAGCTTTTCACTGCCACCGTCAGTGCCACAATGTATTTAGCCAAAATTTATTTGAAATGTCTAACAACTTTCAGGTTGTTTTTTTTTTAAAGCCAGTCCAAATATCCAGGTTGGGTAACAGCTTTACTGGACCACTAAAAAGTTACAAATAAGATAGGATTTGAATTCTAGAGAACAATTCACTAGGTAAAGATAGTATGAAATTTGAGGTTCAGGTAAATATTTTAAAAAATGAGCCAGATGTACTGTCCGTAACTCCTGAAACCAGATTGCCAAAGATGTAAATGCAGGTTTTCAGAGGCTATATGAGACCAAGGTGTCGAATGTATCAAGTCTACTGTCTCTCCTCTCTGTGAAGACAAAATCCAAACAACCAAATTGTGAGACCCGAGGCGAGAGGGTAGAAGCTCTCGCCGGAGTGTTGTCCTCCCTCAAAAAAGAACAAGAGGCACAGACAGACCCGCCTATACCACCCGTCGAGACTAAACAGTGGGGAGTTGATGCCCGGGGATTAGGGCGGGAACTTTCAAAGATGACAGTGGCCACTCAGACGGGGAGTGAGTTGGCGGGAAGGAAAGAGAGAGGGAGGTCTGTTGTGGAGGCGGGAATGGGAGATATAAAAGGGGAGGTAGACGTAATACCAGGAGGTGGGGAAATGATATGGGTAGAGGACCCTTGGACCGGTAAATGGGAGAAGGTACGAGTTCCCCGCGAAGAAGCGGATTACCGGCGGAGAAGGGGTCTACCGCAGCGCCCTTCCTATTGGGGAGAGTCAGAGGCCAGAGAGTGGTGCAGACGACTCAGGGAACAAAAGGAGGTAGTAGATAGAGAGCAGAGAGAGCGGCGACTATGGCGTCTAGAAGAAGCCCAGAAGAAGGGCTACTTAATGGACCGTGGACCCCTCTGCGAGGAGAGGGAGACCATTATGAGACGGGGGTACGAGACGAGGAGACCACCCCGCTACTGAACCCTGAGCTTGATCCTTATGAGTGGGAGAATACTCATCCATTCTTAAGAGGACCTTGGGACGAGTTGAGTTGTAACCCATTTGATAACAACGTTTGGATGCCCTCGCCAGACCCGTTGGTGGCGAGAGAAATCACAGAAGCTGAATGTGGGCAAAAAGATTTATTGTTGCATGTTCCAATAAAGCCTAATTATGAAGTTTCAGCACGACTGTCTCCAGTGTCTCAACTAAAACCTGGGGAGGCAAAGTACGAACCCTCACACAAATAATAAAATGAAAAATGTTAAGGCATAAACAATTAAAATGAAGAATATATTTATAGCTGAGAAGATTTTGGAAGCCAATTGTTCCCTTTTAAATGGACTCTACCAGGTTTTGAAGTCCACAATGGTAAGTATAATGCATGGCTACCATGGTTGATAAGAGGGCCTTCTCTGTTGTAACTCCCAGATTCTGGAACTCCCTCCCACAGGAAGACAGGCTGGCCTCGTCTTTGGTGGCCTTCTGCAAACAGGCGATGACCTTTCTCTTCAAGAAGGTTTTCTCTTAGCGATTGCCCATCTAAGAGGAGGTTCTTAAAATGGGGCTGTTGTGTTTCTGTGGTTTGTAATGTGTTTTAATCCTGTTTTTATCTACTAGTTTTAATATTATATTTTTTTAAATTCTTGGCTTTTTATCCTTAAAAAAAAAATACTGTAAGCTCTCTTGGGTCCTTTTTAGGAGAAACATGGGGAATCAATCAATCAACCTAAGAGCCTATAAGGTATCACGGCTTAGAGTACTGGGTCTGAATGCCAAATGCAGTCCTTCAATCATTAAGCTAATAAATATTTTTCACAACTTGTGCAATAGACAAAATTTTGCTAAAATCAACTGAGGGCAATTTCACCACAGGTAAAACCAAAATAGGTGTGTTAAGATAAGGATATATTTTTAACATTAGGAGTTCTTTAATTTCCTTTTTTCTAATCATTTGTTTTGATGGACTATTAAAAGAAGGGTCATAAAAAAGATTGCCATCAAAGGACACTTATTTTTTATAAAAAAAACCTTGCCATTGCAAAGAAGTCCCAGGCCAGAAATGTTGACTACAACTAGAACAGGGAAATTCTTAACCAGTGTGAGCATCTCAGTGTCAGAGCATGAGCCTCTTTCATCTCCAGGGTTATGCAAATTAGCTTCCATGTTTTAATTCCTGATCTTCAGGATCTAAGCATGGGATTCCTTTGAAGTCTGATTTCACAGACATGGAAAGATTGCCCCAGTCTTTGCAACATGAATGTGCTTTCAGCTCTAATTACTGGCTATCTCTAATGTCTGTTTCTAGTCTCAGTACCATTTATTCACATAAGTGATCACAAGGTAGTGTGTGTGTGTGCCTTTTGGTTCAGAAAGTAGACAATCTTTTAATTAACTACCATGTCTGAGCATATAGCAAAGCAACAATGGTTCTTTTAATGGAGGCAAGAGATCATGTGAAACATGTTGAAGACCTTCTTCCCTTTGGGAATGTCTCTTCAAGATCAGTCAGTAAATGTTCACTAAGTAGTGTTATTTGGCTAGTGGCAGAAATAAACAACTGACATTCACACTTCTGAATCTCCTCTGTAGCAAATGCAGCAATTATACAGCACATTCCCCCCCCATGTTTCATATTTTAGCACATCCCCCCATGTTTCATATTTTAATTCTAATAATTCTCCTGCATTATATGTAACACACATCTAAATATTAATCAGTTAGAAGAAACTTGGGTATTAACATGCTATGCTTATATGTATGTGCCCTCAAGCCTTAATTTCCCCAAAGTTCTAGTGAGAGTCCATGTTGAAATTGAAAAAATATTTAAGACTGCAATCTCATATCCACTTACCTGGGAGTAAGCCCCACATTTCAGCAAATGTGCATCTGGTTGTGATGAAACTTAATAGGGCAATTACACAGTCTAAAACCGTCTGCATTTATTGGGCCTTATTCCGGAAAATCTGATGTTTTACTACTTTGTGAGAAAAAAGACTACATCAAAGCTTTGAGCAAAACATTCAAGTTATCTTAGAGACTGAATGTATTGGGGGGGGGGGGGAACAGGCTGACAAATTATTTTGTAATATACAAATAAAAGCACTTTTTAAATAATTTCTTACATTTCAAATCATCCAACAATCCAAGTTCTACGGACAGTGCACAGTGTAAAAATATGGAAACACATTTGCACACAAAATAGAACTACCAGTAGCACATATTAAAACCAGAAGAAAAACTAGCAATGGGGATAAAAATTTGTGAAGACCCTAAAGCACAGAAAACACTTCCTAAAATGCAGAGGCTGGAATCCAGTAAATCACAAGAATAGACCCACTGAATCAATGGAAATGACCTTAGTGTTGACTCGCCAAATCCTCACTGATGCTAGTTGTGAACGATTACTGATTTCAGCCAGAGGATATTAAAAAGTTTCAACTTGACAGCAAAAAGAACATGATGTGGAGCCAGACATGATACCACGACTGAAAACATTTCTCTTGCAGCTACCTGCCTTGCTTCACTTGATTCAGGAACCCGGAGATGGATCTCAGAGGATGAACTCTGAACAGATAAATATGGCAGGAGCTGTTCCTTCTGATATCATGGCCACAAGTCATGTAGGACTTTAGAAGATACAACCAGAACTTTCAAGTGGGCCTGCAAACAGAGTAGCAATCAGTGCAGATGGCCAAGAATCATGTGATCATAACTACCAATTCCCATTCACCAACCTAGTTTGGGAGTTAAGGAATGTTACAAGAGAATATTCAAGCTTCTGGATTTCCTAGAAAATAATAATTTACCTTTCATCTTCTGAAAAGTACAGTAGTTGCCATTCAGCATTGCACAGATACATCATGCCAGATTTAAAAAATGTCTGAGAAGTGTGGCTGGTTTTATTTATTTTTCTTCTTGTTATGTAGTGTTTTAATAGGATAAAAATATGATTGTATATCATATGGATATCTAGATAGCAGGAGCTGGAGATACAAGAGCTAAATGTGGCTCCTTGTGAAATAGCCCTGATCCTCCCAACTACCAGGATAAAGCTGAAAGCAGAGCACTGAGACTTGCCACCATCATTTGTCAGGTCAGGGATTCTGATACCTGGACTTTGTCCACAATAATCCTACAGATCTCTGGGGAACAATCAGAAGCCTGTGTTTGTCACAGTTGGCATTTATCTCAATTAAGGCTTAATTCCAGAATGAAATCAGCCAATAATTTCCAATCATATCAAAATTCATCTGAGAAGGTATAAGTCTTTTCATTATTGCAACAATTCCAGGCAACACCAGCTTGCCTAATTTTACAAGCTTCATTTCTACATTGCTTCTATATACATACATACCTTAAGTACAAAAATGCTTCAAAATGTGAAAACATCGAAAAGTCTTACAGCTATGGAAAACTGGTAGGTTGAGATGGGCATGAACCAGAAAATTAGTGGTTCGTGATGCTTCATGATTTGTGGTTAACCACAGGACAGCCTTGTGGTCCTTGTACAAAGTTCAAAGACAAGAGTGGGTGATATCTTTACTGGACCATTGAAAAATCACAAATATAAGCTAGCTTTCGACTGCATGAGTCTTCATCAGGTTGTAAATCACAGAGGAATGTAAAAGTTGCAAAATCCATGGACAGAGAGGCTGACATGTTCCAAATCTGATTTGCCTGAGTTTTATTTATTTATTTATTTATTTATTTATTTATTTATTTATTTATTTATTAGATTTATATCCCGCCCTTCTAGACAATGTCTACTCAGGGCGGCTTACAATAAAACATATCATAAAACAGTCAAATTTTGAATAGGATGTTCATGGATGGGCTTTCAGCTACGGTTTGATGGCCCTTTGAGGGTCCCTTCCAGTTCTGCCACCCCATGGCTCCATGGGTCTTCTCGTGGCCAGACCACAGGAAGACAAGGCTGGCTGGAAAAGAGGATAATGCTGGCGAAAGTGGAAGGCGGCAACAGGAGAAGAGGAGCAGGCTGGACATGGGATGGAGCGACTCCATCGGAGAATCCACGGCCTGGGGGTTGGCGAGGCCTGAGCAGAGATCGCTCAGGAGAGAACCTGTCAGAGGAGGTTTCCCCCATTCATGGGCTCGCCAGAAACCGTTCGACGTAAGAGCCCATAATAAGAGGAGTTGCCATTCCTAATGTCAGATTTTGTTTGGCACAGTGATTGTCATATGTTTGTCTTTATGTAGAAAGCAGAGGGGTTCTGCTAGCAGGAAAATGGCATGAATCACATTAGAGAAACAAGTAAATGAGCCCTTGATGCTGTATCTCTCTGGGACACTCTGTTATGGATCTGCAAGTGGCAATTATAGAAGAAAGGAATTACAAAGGAATTACTCGCTAGGAAGATAGGAGAAACTGGCTACACAAGCAAATTCTAGTGCATCTCTAAAAACTTCAATAGATGTCAAGGCTTTTTACATGCTATATATATTAATGAGCCAGCTTTCTGCAATATCTTATGGGTATAAAATAAGTGTTTCCCTTGACAAACTCTGACCTCTGTCCCATCAATCAGCCATTCTCAATGGGAGGCCTGGCACATTTGAAGGGGAGCCACAGACTGGAAACAATTCTTCACACATCGTTTATAAAGTTTGTTATGTGACTTACACAATCCTGATTTAGCCTATCTTTCATATTGTGTTTATGACCATGACTGAGGTTGAGAATGACTGCCATAAACAACTCTTACCATTCCTCTGACAGTCAAGTCTACCCCAATTATCATCTTATGACCTGCTAATTCACAGCTTGATAGCCTCATTCCTGTATTAATGATGCATCATCACTTTGTTTATTATCTGGAAATGAGTTTTGCCATCATGGAAATACATATAAGGAACATGTATTTGTTCTTCTGTGTCTGAAGAAGTAGATTTTGATCCATGTAACGATCACCTCTCCCTAAAGAGAGTATGATCACGATCAGGGAGTCCCTCTGGGTGCCAAACTACCACCTTTATTTCCTGAGGTAGGTCCTCTAGGCCTCAGAAGTGCGTAGTAAGCCCCTTGGACAAGCCTGAACCTTAAAAGTTACCTTTGATTTGCTTCCAAAGCAATAAACCATAGACTATGTGCTTCCTTAGAATGCACAACAGCCTTACCAAGTAGGACACTAGGACCTTTTAACTTACAGTAGCGACTCTTGACCTTCTCACATCCACACTGGATTTAGATAGCCTTGCTATATCAAGAGACTAGTCCTCTATTGAAGAATTATATATGTTTTATTAAGAAAATAAAGTTTCATTAGAATACAGTTGTAGCTTTGAAGCAGAAGCATTGAGCATATCCATCTATTACAATGTTTAAATAAACTTACAATTTCTAATTAAAATAAAAACAGCTAAGTAATCATCTTTGCTCTAAATCCCTACATGTTGGCATCTAGAAGCTGGGCTATTTCCCCCCCCCCCCTTCTTTGGAAAGAAAAACAAGCCTCTGTGTCTCACATACCACAGCATTTACAGACCAAGTTTTTTATATACACAAACCCTCTCATTTTACATATCTTTAGAACCTCCTTCTTCATTACACTTTCAAGCTGACACCCAATTAAATCCAAGTAGGCATAATTCAGAATACTCTGATCACCGCCCAAAATTCTCATGATGCAGGCTCCAGGTGTCTTATCTTGGTCTTTTGTTTCGTCTTCTTTTCCTGGACTGTCTGACCTTGTGACTTTGACAAACCACTCTACACAACAAGCTCAAGAAAAACATCTCTTTCTAAATTCATCTTACACAGAACCTAACAGACTCCATTTTAGTATAACTACAATTCCCAGTTTCCTTCCATTTCCTTACAGTTCACACTGAAAAAACCTGTTACTTTTTGAAGGGTTACAGTATTTTATTTCATTTTGCCAACATGCTGAGAAAGACTAATAAAGCCATTCTTTGGAAATAGGAAAATTTAAACATGGGTCAAATTTATGCTTTACATCCATTTATACTACCAGTATAACTTTCACTGGAGAATTAATGCAAGTTAAATTAGCATGGCATTTCCTATTATTCACTGAATCACGTGAGGGGTACACAATAGAAAAAGCCTAGGCAGACTTCTTAACTTGCAGCAATTCCCACTGAAAGTTATGCCAATCACATTACACAGGTGGGCATAACAAATAGGAAATGGGCCACAAGCTAAAACTATCACTTGGATGCTATTCAATGAATGGACAAGGATTCGGTAGATAAACAGAGAGCTATTGAAAAAACACACTAAACAAAGAATGAAGAAAGAAACATGACAAAGTTAACATCCCTGATGAATTTTATCTGACAACCTTATCCTTTTGGAGGGTTCATTTTGAAAAAGAAGTAAAAAGATGCTTACTACAAGTTGTCATTTTCTACCCAACGAACTCTGGGCACTCCAGATGGCCCACAGCTTCTTTCATCACTTACTAACAGCCATGCTCGCTGTGCTGTCAGAAAGAACTGGAGGACAATCCCACTCCCATATCACATAATTTCCTTGTTAATGGCAGTAGAAGTATATGTCTAGTATACAACAGGATTCAATCTAAAATGAAACACTTGAATTCTGCAATTCTATACATACTTATGCGTATGTATGTAGAAATCTCCTCCTTCGATGCTACAACCGATCCTAGAGAGAAGTGTATCCTCATCTACTGCATGGGAGACGGGCATATAACAGTTAAAACGAT
Source organism: Intellagama lesueurii (assembly GCA_037013535.1). NCBI lineage: Eukaryota > Metazoa > Chordata > Lepidosauria > Squamata > Agamidae > Intellagama > Intellagama lesueurii. Next base: position 100,451,436 of record JBAJHW010000003.1, read on the forward strand.
ATGTGGTGCAGTCTTGCATCTTCTGGCTAATTTGACTAGTGGTTTTCCTGCAAGAAACAAGGAATCTGAAAAGCAATATAATTTAGTTATGTTTACATCAATAATTATATATAGGTCTACTGCTGCTGGTATGTGCCATCAAGTCGGAAATGACTTATAACAATCCTGATAGGGCTTTAAAAGGAGTGGTTTTGCCACTGCCACACACCCCGTGAGTTTCCATGGATGAGCAGACACTCAAACCCAGGCCTCCTAAGCCCTAGTCCATCACTCTATCCACTACACTGAGTATACATCTAGATTAAAATATGCATACAGGGGCCAGCCAAGCAAAAAATATGGACTTACATGCCTATAATTGCAACATGCAACATGTTGGCAATATGCAGCTCAGTTTAAAAATTATTCTCTAGTTTTGCTTTATTTTTGTTTTTAAATGAGATATCCTTGTGCCACAAATCCTTACCAGATAGTCTGTTCACCTTGTGTGTAAAAGCCCTGAGCATAGACGGAGCTTTCCATCTTTAACTTGTCACAGAAGCTTAAGAAGATCGCTTTTAGACTCTGTGAAATGCTGTTATCGGAAGGTCATCTATTTCAGAAACAGGAAAATTCTTAAGCTGCTTAAAAACTGATCTTAGTTCTTACTGTTCTTGGACACTCCCTGGGGAACTTAATCCTATGTGATTGGGAGAGAGAACACTGTAGCTGACTTGGCCAGATAATAGGTTCATAGGCACAGAAACAGGGAGTTCTACAGAAAAATTGTTTTATCTGTGCTGGTCCGTATGCACCACTGTCAGTGTGTTAATGACTCACATAGAAAAGAGAGAGAAAAAGGAGAAGCAACATTTTATAACATGTTTTACATACTTTTGATAGGGCTGTATTTCTTTCTGTCCTTCCCACATTCGGCATCCATTCCTTGACACCATTTCACTTGTTCAGCTCCTGGGGATGTGAATGTTTATCCACATCACACACAGACTATTCTCCCCAATTGCGTCCTTGATTTTCTGGTCTTTACTTGAACCACTTGTGTATCCCTGGAGGATGCCCTGGCCTTGTATCTGGAGGACTTGCATTCCAACCCCAGGTCAATGAGGGGTTTGCTTTCTCACCCTGGGATAATTTAAAGGGGTGGGTTGGAATTAAATCCTCCTCAAAGATCAGCCCCTTATTTCCACGAAAACGGAGGAGTGCTTTGTAGCTCAGTTTACTGAGGAAGCATCTCTCTAGTGCAACCCTACAGTTTTTACTCCGAAGTAATGACCACTGAGTTCAGCAGGCATTACTTCCAGGTAAACAGGTACAGAACTGCATCTACACCCAGAATTATGCAAACCTCCTCCTCCGACGCCACAACCAAAGAGGTTCCAACAGGCCACTGAGCACGCCATGAGACATCAGAAAAAGCCGAAAGGGGGACTAGGATGCAGAGCGAAACCTGAAAGTAGCTTTTTTTAAAAAAAAAGCTGCAGGTGCTCAGGCAAGTTACAACAGGGGCAGAGCCGAAGTAGGTGTACAAACGACGCACCTTTCTCTTCCGAAGTCCCAGTTATGAACCGGCTGCCGTCAGCCATTGACTCATGCGTGGGATAAAAACAAAAACAAAAACCCACACCGTGTATAAATACTTCTTTGCTTCCAGCCGCTTCGACTGCCTGAAGTTTGGGCGCGCGCTCCGTCCCGGCCAAGGCGAAAGGCCTGCCTTCCCGCTCCCGCCGCGAGCTCCCACCTCCTGGCGCCGCCGCCGCCGCCGCCGCCGCTGCTTAGGGGCCCTTCCCTTGCAGACGGCGGAGCCGGCAACCCCAGGAGCGTGGCTAGGATTCCTCGGCCGCCGAGGGAGCCCGGCAGGCGCGCAAAGGAGGGGAGGGAGAGGGGAGGGAGCAGCAGGTTCCAAGGCAGGAGTCACTCGGGGCGGGGCGTCTTCTCAGCTGTGCTCGTCGTGAGGGCTTTACCTCGAGAGAGAGAGGAGGGTGCGCTGCGGGGCCCCTTCAGGAAGCGTACTTTGGAGCTCAGGTCCCGGTGGGAAGGCGCAGGAAGCTTTAAAAGGCAACCAGAAAGTAGTTGCTTGGCTCGTTTTCTCAGGCACGAAAGGCAGGGGAGTCGGGGCGGGCGCGGAAGGGATGCCCCTCTCAGGAACCCTCCAGCGCTGCTTTTCCCTTTGAGTCGTAGGGACAGAGGAGCCTTACTGAGGGGTAAATAAAGCCGCTGAGCGCGGAGGCTTTCGGAGGCTCCCCGCCCGCCTGCGCGCCCACCCCGTAACCCTCTCTTCCAATGTGAGCACACTTGTTTCTTCTGCGCTGTCCGGAGGTCCCCCATTTCTTGGCTCTCAAGGGCACTGAGCGGGGGGCCCTGCCGACCTCGGAGCCCCTTAGGAAGGAGAGAGGGCCACCTCACTCATAGTAAGGGGACTTGGACTCGTCTCCAGAGGAGGGCACAGGGGAGGCCCAGTGGAGAAAGGGCGCGCAGGGGGGGTGGTCCGACGACCATTCTCTGCTGGAGGAATCCCGAGTACTTCCTTCCCATGGAGGGGGAGGAAGAGCGGCGGCGAGCAAAGCGAGACAACCGGGAGAGCAACGTCCACAGGTACGCCGTGTCCTTGCCGAACTCTCTTGGCTGGTCCTTTCCCTGGGTTGGGTGTGCGTTAGGGGGAAGGGGCCCCTTTCTTTTGCTGCCAAGTTAGTTTTCCCTTGGAGCGGCGTCCTGGTGGCCCTGTGAGTCCATCAGGTGTAGAACAGGAAGTTAAGAAAGAAGGGATCGGCGAAGCAAAGTCAAGGAGGAAAGAAAAGCTGAGCGTTGTGAGTGGCGCCGTGTTGGGGCTCCCCTTCTTTCTCCTCGCTCGGCGGGGCTGGCAGGGTGACTTTAGACGACACAACGCTCTCGTTCATTGCTGAATCCCCCACAGGACAATCATCCCAATGAGAGATCGGCAGGTTTTAATTAGGTCACGATCAAGCAGGGCAGTGAATGTGCTTCTGTCTTGGTGAGTGAACTAGCTAATTGCACTGAACCCCCTCTCCCCATAAACTAACTTTCAAGTGCTTGTCTACTAATTATTACATTGATCTCCTTTTTTCAGGTTGCCTCCAGATAAAAACTGCAATCTCTCAGGGCTGGATAATTCTAATAGTTTAAAATCATCATGCTTCTTGGAAATTTCCACTGACAACAGTGGGATTTCCTCTCTAGAAAACATATTTAATGGCACTTGTTGAAATATTGTTAGTGGTACCCTTAACTCTATAACATAGGTTTTCTAAAACAACTGTATTTTGGAAATATTTACTGTGCTCATTGTCTAGGAAACATATTTTCCCTTCTTAGTATGGACATCAAGAGCTTTAGAAAAGTAAGAAGAGATGTTTGTAAACTAGTTTCTAAATATGAGTGATTGATTTAGACTGAGCTATAACTGAACAAGGAAACAATGGAATTGGTGAATTTAATAAATAGAAAATTAAATTTGAGGATGCAGAAGTTGATAGTTGCTAGAGAAAATGAACAATCTGATTGCTGTCTGGACAGAAGTTTGGAATTATTTACAAATTCCTTATAATTGTAAAATGTTGTCTTTGTCAGTGGAATGTGTTCAGAGGAATGAATGAGACATTAGAGATGCTTGATTACTTGTTTCCGTTCATGATTGAACAGTGGCTGATGTTTGTCTCAGCATGCATCATCAAGGGAAAATGCCCAGATACAGTAGAATCAAGTGATAAAGCTTATTCCTGGGCTGTATGACTTTGGATTGTGCTTACTCAGTTGCTTGTTCCACTGCCAATAAAGCTGAAAAACCCTTTGAACTTACATCTCATGTAATGGGCTAGTGGTCCTCAAACTATTTTTTTTACATCCTTTCAGTAAAAACATTTATTCAATTTAATCACAGATGATAATTAAGTTTTGTGAATAGAGATGGAATTAGATGGTCCATTGTAACTGCATTGTGCCCTAGAAAATATTCTTGTATTTTGGTTAAAAACAATGTGAACCCTTGGGTCAACTTCTTAGACCCACTGCTCTCTTCTCTGCATCCATTTCTGAACCACCCACCGGAAGAATTTAAACCATGTGAAAACTGGAGAGCAAAAGTTGTTTTGCACGTGAGGCCTCTTTGATAAAACAGCCCCTCTGCATTTTTGAGAACAAAACTCAACTATACTAGTTATGGGTGATTAGATAAGGGGAGTTCTTTGGTACACATATATTACATGCTCATCAAAGATCCATAATTAAGTGTGAAGAACCTTATCTCCCCTCCTTCCCCAAAAATACTCAAGGTTAGGCTTCTCAAATATAGTTAGCTGATTGCTTGGAGGGGAAGGTTAACAGATTTGAAAATTACACGGGAGATTGAATTTTACACCAAGACCTACAAAAGTTGCACCTGATTAAGAGTCCTGCAGGATTCAGTAGTGTGTGTGTTCATGGTACTTTAGTGGTCTAGTAAAGATATCATCCACCCTTGTTTTGAGACCAAAATCTCGGATTCCTACTGGGAGCAAGAATGAATATTCAAGTCCTTTAAGTCAGTTTTGGTGTCACAGTGAGAGAATGCTTTTGAAATACTGCATTCTGCCACTAGTACCCAGCAAAAAAGTTATATATACAACAAAACACTCTTGGCAGAAAGTTGTACAGGCTGTAGGCAGTGTGGCTGCCTCCTTCACATGTGGAAAGGTTTCCCTCAATTCTCATGCTTGTGGAGACGTGAGAATTGTCATAGTGATTACTGGGCAGAACATTAAATACTGTGAACAGTGACTATTGCTGTCATAATGAAACCCGATCACATAAGGATTTGGTAAAATTGATATTAGTGATGGCTTGCTTGAAGGTAGCGAAATGTTGGAAAAACTGGGGAGGATCTGAATATAGGGGCTCAGGTGAACGGAGTATGATCCATAGTCTTCTGCAAAAAAATAAATAAATAAATAAAGTGCTAAAAGGACTAGAAACCAGCTCACGGATACACTGTATTCCTTTATTGTATATCAGACAAAGATTCTTTTCCTGATCATAAGGTTCTCTACTTGTACGGTAAAGGTTTTGGAAGGATGCTGTCAGTGTGACACAGACCTAATCTTTCAGGTGTGAGACAGAAACCTTGCTTTTAGATTATGAGGCGAAAGATGCCTCCTTTGCTGTATTTAGGATTGCAACAGCTTTTTTGTTTTTGTTTTTTTGTGGTTGAGCAGGTTAGATTTTTTTACCTTATGACTATTATTATGCGTTGTGTGTAATATCAGGTTGTATTGTAATATTCTCTGCCTTTTAACATGTCTCTTTATTTAAATTATTAAAAAAAAACAACTCTGGAAAGCTAAAGGAAAGTTGACTGTACAAAACCTAAATTGCAAAGGACCAATATATAACACTTTTTATGGAGCAGCCCAGAATTGGAAAAGCATTAGTACTTAGTGTATGATGTGTATAAATTGAGCCTAAGGATTTATGGACATACCTGTGGAAAAGAATCAGCGTTATAGAGTTTTTCTTCACAGTACCTTGCATGCAGTTCCAAAAGATGCGAGTAGCCATGGCCTTATCATGCCTCTGCTTGCTTGAACTTCTCAGATTTTTACTTGGACAAATCTTCTGCACAAATAACAAGTCTGCCCTTAGGGTGGCCACCTTCACATCACCAAAAAGGCGAATAAAACAAGATACTAAATTGGCATATATTTGCATGCCCTCGTTTATAGAGGATTACGGTGCATTTCACTTAAGGGGGGAAGACTTTGACCTTGAGACCTTTAGGCCTGGTGAGTATGCTCTTCAGATGCTCATTGTGGATGAGCAGCTTCAAAGCTCCTGACTTCCCTCTTTCAGTTTTCTTATCTTTCAGTCAGATCCAAACAGGACCCCACTTCAAAAGGATGACATCCTAAAAAGGAGGATTGTTCTCTAGCAGCCCTGTCAGATGGAAGATTGTCTTCCCTAAAAGAGGACATGGGTCGTCTGCCATTAGGCAGAATGAGGTGGCTGCCTCAGACAGCAGATGCTTAGGGAGATCGGTGGCAGAATTTGACTGTTTTGCTTGCCTCCGCCCATGTATAGGAAGTGGAGCTGTGTGTGCCATAATGCATGTCTTGCTGGCATTCTGCTGCCCTCTTACTGGTGCTTAAATGCCAGGGCAGTCGGCATCTGTATATTGAATTAGGGTTGGGGTACTTTGCTTCAGGCAGCAAAGTGTCCAGCTCTGACTGTGTGTTTTAGGTTCAGTTCAAACCAGTGGTGCTTAGGTACATGCTACAGACCATTTTTCTTTGAAGACTTTATGAAATGGTGATTGTTTCTTGGGAAATGACCCAAAGTATAGGTTTCCATTCTCCATTTTGGCTATGTGTTCAAGAACCTAATAACAGAGACTTGAGGGAGCTGAAAGTGGAAGATGTATTGCTATTTGGACTAGTGTGTGTGTTTATGTGAGAGAGAAGGAGGCAGCAAGAGAATGAAAGCGCCAAAACAGATAAGCAGCCATGCAAACAAATGTTGTTCCTATTATATAGAGCTGGGTGAGGTTCAGAACTTCAAGTCGAACGCTGAGGTGACCTGAGGAGGGCCTTGTCTCATAATCAAGGGCACACAGTTGCTATAATAACCAGGTTTTCCTTATCTGAGTAAACATTTATTGTAAAGCTACAGCAGCAATTCTGTTTGAACAAGTGTTGGTCTCTGGTTTGCAGCACATCCTACTATGAAGGGGGAAATATACTCCTTAATTTAAATGACAGATAATTTGTAGTGGGAACTGTACAGTATAAAATAGTCTGTTGAAGACCCTGTCATATCATGCTAGTTACTACTTCTATTGTATATAACTAGCGTGCAAAATGCTTCATATGCATGCATCTCAGTAATTTCTAAGAACATCTCAGCATCTCAGTAGTCTCTAACAACAGTCCTGTAGGGTAGAGTAGTTTTATTACCGTTGTATAGCAAACAGATACATTGAGAGAGCGATAATTTAAAGCCCACTGGTGTAATAGTGCTTGAAATGCAATTCAAGCCTGGAATACCTTTGCTTCCTTCTCTGGCATGACATTGTTCATTTCACTGCCTCCTTCCTATGCTGTGAGAATATAACACTATGTCATCACAGGTTATGTGGTGTGGAAGTTAAGGCAGGAGCATTTAGCTTGCGTCATCTTTACCTTTTGGTGCACAGGGGGAATATTAAGTGTCTTAGCTAATTTCTTGATTTTTTTTTTTAAATCCTCAAGAAGAGAAATAAATGGAATCTACAAACTTTAAAGGGATCTATGGGGTAGACTATGACTGGAGGATCTATAGATCTACCTTATTATTTTACTCCTGCGTCGGCTGTTAATCTGTGAAACAAACACATGAACACTGACTCATCCAAGCAATTTTGAGTCAGATAGAAAGCAATCCCAATTTATGTAGTGAGCGACTGTCAACATTGAACCTATTGAAAGTCTAGCTGGACACTCAGATATTTTTGTTGTAGTTATTATATTTATATTCTGCTATATTTATATTCTTTATCAGATTGAGATGATTGTCTTCACAGTATGAAATCAGGCATGAAGTGATCCTTTCAATATCAGCAGCCTTCACTTACCTGTTGTGGCTAACAGTACTTAGCATTTTTACTTGTGCACCCTGACTACAAATAAGGTTGTGTTTGCTTGTAGTCCTATCATTAAGCATGAGGCATGTGAGTGTAAAGGAAGCGAAGAGTTCTTGTTCATGAGTTTATTGTGGTGGAGTCAGTTACTGTAATGCTGTCTTTGTGGGGCGGCCTTTGAAGGTGATATGGAAGCTACACATCTCCCGATCCTGGCATGCCTGCATTCTGTTTGCTTTCATGCCCAATTCAAAGTGCTAATGCTAACTTATAAGGCCCTTAACAGTTTGGGACCGCATTACCTGCTGGAGTGTCTTTCCCCAAGATCATCTGCCCGGGCCACCCATTCTTCCCAGGCTTCGTGGTTCACTGCAAGGGAGGCCTGGAAAACTACCAACAGGAACTGTGATGCTATGGAACGAGTTGCCCATGGACATATGCCAGGTTTCATCCCTCTTGATCTTCAGGAAATGTGTGAAATCTGAGCTTCTCAAGAAGGTCTTTAAGAACATCCTCCCCCTATGATACTCTCACTAATGTATAAGTTTGAATTTGATTTGCCATTGTCTCTGGGTGCCTCCAGAAGAAGGGAATGGTAAACTGCTTTTGAGTAGAGACGGGCATGAACTGTCAGTTTGTGCTGTGTCGTTTACCGGCCCCAAAAGTTTACCAGTCCCAATCAAAGGCAGCACCTGGAGAAGGCAGGGCAGGGAAGCTGGGATGCTGCTCTGAGTGGGCACTCGTTGAAGGGGGTGGAGTGCTGAACTGCAGAACACCTGTGGGGCCGGTAAATGAACCAGCTCAAACTGATAAATCGACAGTTCGTGCCCATCTCTACTTCTGAGTACTGTCTACCTAGAGAACCCTGGAAAGGGTGGCCAGAAGTCAGAATTGACTGGATGTCACACAATTATTATTATTAAGAGAATTTTATCTAGTACGTACTTTTAAATGACTGGCATGTTTAATTTTTTGTAAAAATGTTATTTATTCTATTTGTAATTGTTTCAAAACTTTCAGAATTCTATATAAGCTGCCTTGGGTCCAGTTGCCAGGAGAAAGGTGGGGTACAAAACAAACAAATAAACAAGCAAATTCTGCTGGTATCCTTCCAGTTACGCTGAAAGTGAAAGATACATGATTGACTTCCCATCATATGTTTATGTATATCGTAGATATGATCAGAAGCATTTATGACTACATTTGGATATACTAAACTATTTCTTAGCAAGAGGTAGCAGCTTGTCTTCTTACCTTGGGTATGTGTTTCTGCTTTCCATACGGCTGGAAGCAGAAGTTCAGAAGGTTTTGATTTTAGTTGCAGTTAATCGCAGTTTGCTGTGTCATTCAGACTAATAAACTGTGGTTAATGTTAACCATGCTTAGTTTTAAATGGGCAGTCTTCAGATCATACCTTCTGAAGTTGGTTTGTTTCAACTAACTGTAGCTAATGTTAACTTCAGCTCCTAATTTGAACGATACAGGAATCCATGGTTGACTGAAAACAGAAGCATGTATGGTAGGAATTAATGAGCACATGAGGATGCTAGGCTTGACATCCAAACACTGACACAGGGGCTATATTTCTTTTAGTCATGAATTCCAATGTTAACAAAATGTAGGATTGGTCTGCTTCTTTAGAGATAGTAACCTCTTTCCCTGCTTCTGGGTCTCGTGGGATCATGAGAGAAGTGACATGCTTATCAAGGAGTGGTATAGCCTGTGTCCAAGCAAATAAAAAAAATTTCATTATGACTTCTGGATATTTTCTGTACTTGTGGAAATTTCATTTAGGGTTTGCAGAAAGGTTAGTGTTAGTGGACCTTGCATATCCCGAACCCACTGAGAATTTCAGAGCTCTCCCAAATCAGGCCAATTTGCCTTTCCTACTTGGCATTGTAGCTCACTGAAAAATGACATGGGAATTTTTTCCCATGAAATGGAATTTCTGTAGGTGTTAATTGAATGACTTCAAGACCAAACTAAACTTCTGGGTTTATTCTCACATTACCAATTAATATACTTTTTTCCTTCTTTTATTTTAAAGTTCAGTTGCTACTTCTACCTGCTTTTCTCAAGAATTGCCTTATGTTTGGTGTGCAAATGAGTTTTATTTAACTGTGTAAAACTAATATCCCTGTAAATTGTCTGTCTTATATTGTAGAGTGGATCCATATGGATTTGAAAGGCCTGAAGATTTTGATTATGCAACATATGAAGAATTCTTTTCTAGATATTTGGTAGTACTCACCAGAAGAGCAATTAAGTGGTCCAAGCTTTTAAAGGGAAACAATGGTGCACTAAAAAGTTTAAAAGGTAACATTGAAATGTCTTGTGGGATTTTGGCAAAAAACCATGAAAAAAGCAGTTTAAATGTAAAATTGCTACTTCTTATTTTCTGTTCTTTGTGTTGAGAATTTTGATTATAACGTGCATTCTCGTAACATCAGCAGAGTAAGGAGATATTGGTTAGCACTTATGACACTATGACACTGAGAGAGTAAAACCAACTTAGTCTATTTACATATATACATAGAGAATAGACATTCCTCTGGCAGCATAACATGACATGAAGCAACACACAGCATAGGAAGAAGTGATCTGACTTACAGCAGATAGAAACGTTCATTTTACACATGACTTATGTACAGTTCTGTGACCAATCAGAAAATACATTACGTCATTTTCTGTTACACAAAGTTTCATCATGTACACAGCTGTACAACATTAAGTCTTAATCCTTGATACCCACACCTGAATACAATCAGTACAATGACTCAGGTAAAATCAGCCATTTTACATTTAACTATACAACATTAATATTTAATACATTCACATCAAAATCTCAACACTTTGCTCTCTACCCCCTTACTTATGTTGTTATATTATTTCCTCACTTATATTATTTTTGGGGACAACTTATAATATGTATCTAGTAATGTTTGTTCTCCCTTGTTAAAATTTACTGTTGTGCCAGTACTCCACTTCGTTTTCCCAGTGAATTTGACTACATTAATAGAGAGGTGAAACTCTATAGTGTATGGGGTGGGGTGGGGGAGGAAAAGTATCACTTAGATTTGGCAATTGTTCACTGATGAGTTGCTTTCACATCTACATTGTTTTTGTCCTTGTAGGGAATTAATTTGATCAATCTGCTGTTAAAAATGCCAGGTGACATTTATTTTTCCCAAACTTGGGTACAGTAAGTTGTGCTGGACAGAAAGTCTACACCTGTCCCATCCTTGTTGTCTAAAATAGAAACCCAGACTCTCAAATGCGGGTCATTGTAAAAACAAACTTACATGGCAAGCAAATGTATATTTGTTTCTGAAAAGAATATAGTATTCCACAGGTGAGACAGTAAAGCACAGTTTGAACTTCTTATTTACATAGTGTAGAAATATAATTAATGGGCTTGGTCCAATCCTTCCCATTGCAGGTATATAAAGGCATGTGCTCTGGTCTCTGAATTTTTTTTATTTTTTATTTTTGGTGATTACATGTGACATCCTGTACTGTTCCAACAGAGGGTCCCCAAAAACCTAGGGAGGGAAAAGCGCTGCAGAAAGAAAAATGGGCTGTGAGAGGACCTTGTTTAATTAGTAGAACTCTGGTCATAGAAGTTAGGATCCAGGCCAGTGAGTCTAAATTCTTTTGGTATAAGGGGCAGGAACTGGAAAACATTTTAAGATGAATGCCAAGCCTGAAACAAATTAAAAGATTACTGCATCAGCATATATATAGACCTCATGGTTTGAATCATAAAAGAAGAATTCTGAATCGGATGTAATTTCTTCTATGCAAAGAGTTAGCTAAATTGACACCTTACAATCTGCATGACAAACATGCTTCTTTAAAGATGATAACATGTAATCATAGCTGTGACAACAGTATAACCGGTTCAGCAAGCAGATGCCACAGATTTTTTTAAAAATCATATTGAGTAATAAGTTAGCAGTAAGGATCAAACTGTGAGGTGATTGGTCTGTACATAAGTGGAAAAATATTTAAAGATTCTTTGGTGCCAGAGTTTGGCTCAGTGACAGTCCTCGGTAACTTTCTAAATTTCAGCAATATATTCTGGGTCCCAAGATGCTTCTTAAGATTGTCCCAGTGATATGCTTATCAAATTTTGGCTTCCATTTAAAACTGAAAACATTATTATTTTTTTCCTTAAAAGATCCACCTAGCATATGCTCCTATAAAATTTTAATTTTATAGTATTGAATAGATTGGTAGGTCAAAAGTTGCCACAATTCCAAATAGAATAGTTTCCACCAAACATGCCAACGATCATTTATTATCTTCTCCCCTTTCCCCTTCAGGAGTGGGAACAATGCCCTTTGTTTATATTAAGCTAGAGTAGATGCAGCTAGAGAGGGGCATGACTAAATTCATGCCTCCTTGCCACACGTTCTCTCCCCCCCCACCTCCTGGATGACTGTCCCATCCACAAGCCTCCGCATGCTGCCCAGGTCGTCCTTCGTTGCCCAGTTCAGGAAGGAGCTCGTGCTTTCCTTCCCTGCCTCCTCTGGCAGCCGACCACTCAGACAAGGAAGTGGGATGGGAATTCTCCCTGTGCAGACGTTGAGTGGTCAGCTGCTGAAGGAGGCAGGGATGGAAAGCTCGAGCTCCTTCCCAGACTGGGCAGCCGGCGACAGAGGACGGCCTGGGCAGCTCATGAAGGCTTGTGAGTTGGCAACCATCTGGGAGGAGGGGGGAGGGAACACACGGCACCACAGATGCCACACAGAGATCTTAGTATGAAGAAACATGACTTAAGTCATGCCCATCTCTACTTACAGCCCATGTAAAAAGCTCCAAAGGAATATGATCTGGTAGAGACATGTACTGGGAGATATTTTTTTCTGTTTTCAGTCCTGACTGTCTGAAAAATGGATACACAGTCTTTGAAACTCAAATGGACTTCTCCTCACAATAGGCCTGTAGCTCTGCTGTCATAACGACAGTAAATGAAGAAGAAGAATGAATGTATGTTAAGCCGCAGGGCTGCTTTCCCCTTGCACTGGCCACCAAAGTCATAAGGCTGTCTCTGCTTGCAGCATCTGATTTAACTGTGTTCAAGCTGGCTTTGCTTTCAGAATCAATAGCCATGATGGGAAGGGGTCAGCTGCAAAGGCAAAAGAGACATTATGGGAACAGTATTCAAGCATCATGATGTTTTTCTTCTTAGCTGTAAACATCCAAATATTGTAAGATCTCAGGAAAAAGATACAATACATTAGATGAGGTGTCATTTGGCTATCAGGATATCTACAGTATTTTACAAGTAGTTTGTCTCAACATGTTAGCAAATTGGCAAGAAATATTGGCAAAAATACTAAGTGCTGTCTGGGACAGAGGTTCAGAGTCTGTTGAGTGAGACAACTATGGTGTACCCATACAGTATTATTAAAAAGCTTGGTTACTGTATGTAGTGCACTACAAAATTTTGATCTATGTTGAGGCCCTAAGAGATGCACTAGAATTCTTTTATTTAACAAACATTGGTTGTCTGCCTTTCAAGTCTCCTTTTATAATTCAATTTTATAATTCATTTTTTCCGTAATAGCCACTTTGAGACCTAAAACAGAGTGTCTGATTATTTCTATGACAGCTAAATCTACCTGGCATATAGATTATCATTCCATCTAAGGTTTGTTGCCTCATGTAATTAACAGCTTGGTAGTCTCATATGTTAGTGAACCACTGTCAATTTGTCTTTTACCTGTGTCCATACCTACTCATGACTGTCACCACCAGGGGAATATATATAAATATAGAGGACATGTATTTACATTCCTTGTATCTGAAGAAGTGGATTTTGAACGAATCTTGAACTTAAATAAATCTTGAAGTCTATCAAAAGTGACCAGATTGTGAAGTATTACTATCCCTGTTTAGTTCAGACTCATGTGGAATGCTTAATATCTGCCCCCTGTAACCCTGTAGTCCTATATTCATATCATCAGTAGTTCTTGGGAACTCGCAGGATGGTGACTCACAACTTGCTGTTGAGTCTGACTTAAGTTGCATCAGTGACTCAACTTTTAAAAAAGACTCTGATTCGGCTTCTGACTTGGACCCATTTTTCTGAGTTGTATTTTCAAATCCCTATTCTTTTAATGGACACCTATAGGTGAAGCAGGCAAACCGTGGCAAATTGCAGAGGAGGTAGAGACAGGGAAGAAAGGTTTTTGAGAGGGGGGAATGGGAGGGGTGAGGCACGCTCCAAGAAGTAGCTGCTTTTCTCCTCAGGCTCTGCCACTGGAGGAGGAAGCGGTGGCAGTGGCGGGAGAAGCAGCACCTCCACACAGGTCTGTCCGGCCGTCACCATCAGGAGGAGGATGCCCAGGTGGCCCAGCAGACATGAGAGCAGCCTGGATGCTGATCCTGTCCTTGAGGACACCAGCACCACCATCATCCTGGCGCTGCAGGCCCTCCTACTTCTATGGTTCTTGCCAGCTGGAGCAAGAAGGTGGAGTCTGCCTCAGGAAAGGCCAGGGAGGCATGAGCTGGGGGCTCCTCGGAATGTGGTGAGCCCAGCTCAGGGGCAGCGCTGGGGGGACCTTACCAGTGGCTTGCAATTCCCCAGGCAGGGGCTTGAGACTCAGACTCGAGGCTTGGGACTTTAATCCAAAGACTCGGACTCAAGATTTGGACCCCAAAACCTGCCAACATCCCTGCTTGGTAGAACCTAAAGTGGTGGGGACTGGGTCAGCTGCAAGAAATGTCCAGAATCCTCACTTGTGGCGAAGTGTTGCCCACCCCAAATCTATAAACTTATTTTAAATTGTTGATTCATTGAAATGCTCCCCTTGTTTCTTTCTCCATTTCCCCCTCCTTCATCAAATACATTTTTATTCCTATATTCAAATCACAGTAAGTTTTTCCTTTCAGTCAACAAAAGTTCACTGAAAGGAGCAACTTATTTTTTGAGATCTGCTTTTTTTTACCCCTTCTATTACTTTGTGAACCTGTGCCCTGATCTCCACATCACCACCCTACAAGGCTGTTTGTAAAGAAAGTGGGGTTATACCTTGAATAGAGAGCACCAAAGAAGTACCTGGCCAGAAGGATTGATGGCTAAAAGGGGGGGGGGGGGCATGCTACCATGAGGCCTGGAAGCTGTTGTAAAGGTTGGAGCATCTTGAGTCGAGGGAATTGTGCAATTTGTTGCATAAGGGGACTGGGGAAAATGCAGAACTACAGAGCAAAGGCAAAGAATAATAATTTTAAAATCATTCTCTTTCCCAAGCTTGCTCTCTAGTTTGCATGGAAATAATGCACACTGATTTTCTTTTCAGAAAGATAGCCATGGGAGTCTATTTCAGCAGCCAGTAAGCAAAACCAAACATACTGTGGCTCCTGGAAGACTGACACATTTATTTCAATGGGAGCTTTTATGGATTACAGTCCACTTCTTCAGACACGTAAACCCAAACTCTCCTGCCATGTTTGGATTTTGGATCATCCAAAAAAGAAACTAATAGTCCTCCTGATGGGTGTGTTTATTTCTCACTGATATTCTCTGTCTCAGATCCCCTCAGTGATCTTGTTTGAGGAATGGTCAGCAGTCACTGATAACCTAGGATATAAAGGGGCCTAAAGGTATTATTCTCTGTTATTTAAACATCCCAAAATGTAACTACAAATAATATAATTGTTTTCATTGCAGTGAAACGCTATATCAGGAAAGGCATTCCAAATGAGCACCGTGCACTGGTTTGGATGGTGGTCAGCGGCGCTCAGGCCCACATGGAACAAAACCCTGGATATTACCAGAAATTACTTGATGGGGACAAAAATGACAAGCTGGTGGAAACAATTAAGACAGGTTAGCATGTAAACATATATATGAACATTCTCTCTGACTAGCTAGAAACATGTAATGCAGCATCCCATGCTTAGAATGCAAGCATTTGTGGCTTTATGGGGGAAATAGAAATAAATTATAATTTTAGCTCTCTTTATAGAAGCAGTTTTTTTTCTGCTAGTTTTTGTGTATGTATCCTTCATTACATTCATCTTTCTTGTCCAAATGATGAATATTTAGTTTGGCAAATACACTGCTGTCAGCCTGCTGTTCCTCTTATATATGGCTCTCAGTGTATTCCTCTAAGTATTATAGTTATGCGCTATTATCCTGCAAGTAAAATTATCTACGATTTCTATAGACCTTTTATTAATTAGGAGGAGACTCGCTCTCTCTCCCTCCCCCGTGTGTGTGTGTGTGTGTGTGTGTGTGTGTGTGTGTGTGCGTGTGCGTGCGTGTGTGCGTGCGTGCGTGCGTGTGTGCGTGCTTCCAGGCTGTAAATGAAAATACTCTGTTGTTTTTTAAAACAAATTATTACTCTATTCATAAAGATTCCAGTAGGCTTTGCATAGATAATTGGGTGCTAGTGGTGAGGGAATTGTGAAGCTCCAATAGGGTTAGATTTTACCTCTGAATGTGGCATATTGGAAACCTGAGATAATTAGGGTGATACTTAGGTTGACACTTGAGATCCTTAGGATACTATTAGTACAAAGAAGCTTCCTGTCCTTGGCAAGCGACGAAGGTGATTATTCAGGGTCATCTTAACAGACTGTTGGGACCTCTCCTAGAGGCTAATCCCTGGGGGTGGGGTGCGGGTGGGAGATAGGGGAGAAGCCTCTGTGATCACAGGAAAGACATAGCTGATCATTTTAAGACCATGATATCTAGATTAAATAAGGGTTCCGGGGGAAGATGATAAAAGAAGTTGGTAGACAGCATGGTACAGAGGCAGATAGAAATAATTATGAGCACCACTTACCTTAGTTGTTTAACTTGCAACACAATTCAAAGCATCCCTTGTTCTTCTGTCTCACCTCGTTTCTCATTATTAATAGACTCCTCACGGAAGATGGTGACTTTTTATATATATATAGTTTGATCACAAAATACTGCTAATTGTGGTATTTTGTTTTTTATTATTTAAATCCTATTTAGTAGGATTTAAGTGGCTCCTTAATTACCATTTAGGCTTTCTCGAACATGAAACTCAAACTTAGAATTCAATGTTATCAGAAAGTATGGGAGGACTAAAATATGTTCTTGATGTTTACCTTTGGGGCCTTTTTGAAGCAACGATATGGAACACACACACTTCTTGTTCGAATTATTAGCAACCTTCATATGCTGCCTTTTAAAGAGGTTTTGGCTGGGAGGGACCTTTCTGGGTTGGAGTGACTGTCAATCGAGCAGTAACCAATTGTTCCCTCTCTGCCTCAGACTTGGAAGAGAGCCACACCTCTCTACTCAAGAGTTCTTTTCCCACTCTTTTTAGTCAGACAGTTAGAATCAATCTATGTGCAGTTATGTAGTCAGCAGTTTGAATTCTGTTGAGCCTCGTGGTGCAGTGGTTAAACTGTAGCACTGCAGTCAAGACTCTGCTCACACCCTGAGTTCGATCGTGAGCTCAGGTAGCCAACTCAAGGTTGACTCAACTTTCTGTCTTTCTGAGGTCGGTAAATTGAGTACGGCTCACGGGGCGGGGGTGGGTGGAATAGCAATGTGTAGCCTGCATAATTAAATTGTAAAATACCCAGAGAGAGCTTTAAGCATATACGGTATGTGTCTAGATGGGCGGGGTATAAATTTAATAAATAAATAAATAAATACATAAATAAATATAAGTAACACTTTGCTTTTGCTTTGCTTTGTTAACCATGTATGAATCAGTCATTAAGCTAGTTAGTCAATTAACTGTTAACACTCCCAAGAGTTTTCATGCAACCAGTCATTATTTTTCTGCAGAATGCTGTTTGTTTTTGCTGTGCTCAGAACTTTGAGTAAATGGAAACTTTTTTTCAATCTTTTTTCTTATCAGTGTCTCTGAGTGAGTTATTGTTAGGCAATAAGTATCAGTTGTGGAGAACAAACAATAAGGAGTGATCTACTGAAGGGGGACTTGAAGCTAATTCTGCTCTATAGGCCCTTGAACTTTTTTTCCACTGTGTAACTAGAGGGTTTTAGTCACAAAATTTAAACACTCTGCCAAGACTTCCACAGCCCAAAATAATGACTAATCAATATAGTTATGCAGCAGTCATGATTTAAAATTACTTCTCACCATCTATTAAAACTTCCAGGTTATTTTTCAGAAAATATGCTTTAACTGGTGAGAGAGAATTGAAGCTGTGAGGTTTTAACCATATGAAGGCTCTCTTGGTTTGCAAAATTAAATGCAAAATATTGGTAATATGGATGGTACTTTATGTGTATTATTAAAGAGGACCATGGTGTATCTGAACATCAGATCAAGTACGTATTTCAAATGTGTACTCAAAGTCTGAAGAGACAAGAAATTAACAAACAAAAAAAGAATGACTGTAGAGCTGCCCTCTTGTTGGACTGATCAAGTAAAGCACTAAAACTTTTCCTACATAAACAACTGGGACCATCTCATGAATTATAAAAAGGCTTTATGTAGCATATTCCTGTATGCCCAAGAGACTTATTCAGAATCTAAGCACATGATCTGAGTCTTTCAGAAACCCCAGTTTCTACTTCCTAAGCATCTGTTCCCTTTTTTGTGACAGCACTCTTTCTCATAATGTGGGAATAACCACAAGGAGACTGTTTGGAGGCCTGGTTCCATTCATGTGTTCTCAATGTGATTGCATCTCTAAGGGCAAATGGAAGGCATTGTGCAGGAATCATTTTCATATGTAACAGGAATAGAAGAGGAGGGGGAAAGAACCAGACCTTTCTTGAAAGGAGAACAGGTTCTAAAGAAAGTTCTCTGTCTTTTTTCTCTGTCCCAACTTGTCTCTCTTCTTTTCCACTCACTGTGCTCTCTCTTTGTTGAGCTCACCATCCTTTCACAGCATTTTATTGCTCTACTGTATGGGTGAAGTCTTAAAATCAACAAACCATATGGCTAACTGTACAGGTATGAAGTAGTGAACAGCTTTGGTGCCCTCTCCGTTAATCCTGGACTACGATCATTTGCCTGTCATTTGTATGGAGTTTATTTTTGCATTGCAGCAGATTAGATTTCATTAGGTACACAGACTAGAATTTACTTATTGTGAGGCATGTATAAGTAAGTCTGTGAATGCTATCATGCTTACATAGACTCACTCTGACCAAGGGAGTGAAGGGGAAGGAGAGTTTTGATTAGGACACTTTTTCTAGGGTCAGGAACCATATACAGTATATCACAGAAGTGAGTACACCCCCTTACATTTCATAAATATTTTAGTATATCTTTTCATGCAACAACACTGAAGAAAAGACACTTGGGTACAATGTAAAGCAGTGAGTATACAGCTTGTATAACAGTGCAAATATGCTGTCCCCTCAAAATAACGCAACACACAGCCATTAATGTCTAAACCGCTGGCAACAAAAGTGAGTACACCCCTAAGTGACAATGTCCAAACTGAGCCCAAGTAGCCGTTTTCCCTCCCTGGTGCCGTGAGACCCGTTAGTGTCACAAGTCTCAGGTGTGAAGGGGGAGCAGGTGTTATCGCTCTCACTCTCTCAGACTGGTCACTGGAAGTTCCACGTGGCACCTCATGGTAATGAACTATCTGAGGATCTGAAAAAACAAATTGTTGCTCTACATAAAGGTGGCCTAGGCTATAAGCAGATTGCCAAAACCCTGAAACTGAGCTGCAGCACGGTGGCCAAGACCATACAGTGGTTTAACAGGACAGGTTCCACTCAGAACAGGCCTCCCCATGGTTGATCAAAGAAGTTGAGTGCCCTTCCTCAGTGTCATATCCAGAGGTTGGCTTTGGGAAATAGACATATGAGTGCTGCCAGCATTCCTGCAGAGGTTGAAGGGGTGGGGGCATCAGCCTGTCAGTGCTCAGACCATACGCTGCACAGTGCATCAAATTGGTCTCCAGGGCTGTCGTCCCAGAAAGAAACCTCTTCTAAAGATGATGCACAAGAAAGCCCACATACGGTTTGCTGCAGACAAACAGACTAGGAACATGGATTTCTGGAACCATATCCTATAGTCCGATGAGACCAAGATAAACTTATTTGGTTGAGATGGTGTCAAGCATGTGTGGCGGCAACCAGGTGAGGAATACAAAGACAAGTGTGTCATGCCTGCAGTCAAGCATGGTGGAGGGAGTGTCGTGGTCTGGGGCTGCATGAGTGCTGATGGCACTGGGGAGCTACAGTTCATTGAGGGAACCATGAATGCCAACATGTACTGTGACATACTGAAGCAGAGCATGATCCCCTCCCTTCAGAGACTGGGCCGCAGGGCAGTATTCCAACATGATAACGACCCCAAACACACCTCCAAAACGACCACTGCCTTGCTAAAGAAGCTGAGGGTAAAGGTGATGGACTGGCCAAGCATGACTCCAGACCTAAACCCTGTTGAGCATCTGTGGGGCATCCTGAAATGGAAGGTGGAGGTGTGCAAGGTCTCTTACATCCACCAGCTCTGTGATGTCGTCATGGAGGAGTGGAAGAGGACTCCAGTGGCAACTGTGACGCTCTGGTGAACTCTATGCCCAAGAGGGTTAAGGCAGTGCTGGAAAATAATGGTGGCCACCCAAAATATTGACACTTTGTGCCCAATTTGGACATTGTCACTTAGGGGTGTACTCACTTTTGTTGCCAGCGGTTTAGATATTAATGGCTGTGTGTTGCGTTATTTTGAGGGGACAGCACATTTACACTGTTATATAAGCTGTATACTCACTGCTTTACATTGTAGCCAAGTGTCATTTCTTCAGTGTTGTCGCATGAAAAGATATACTAAAATATTTATGAAATGTGAGGGGGTGTACTCACTTCTGTGGTATACTGTATGTAACTGAAAGCTATGCATGTGGCTTTCATAAGGATGCCCACACTCAGCACATGTATATCTATGTGGTTGCTCTCTTTAGGTTGAGACTGTGCATACTGCTATATCGGGGGCAGGGGACCTTGCTGAAATCACACTACTCAGATTTCACTGTCTGTATGTGTAAGGGAAGATGGGATTGAAGGTGCTGAATTTGTGCTTTCTTCCTGAATGAAGAAGCAGACCCCCCTGAAACAAATGGGACTTGAGTTTCTAATTACTAAAGCTTTGCTGATTTTGTTGAGTGTATTATTAAGTATGACTATATCGGGGTCCAATCTGTTTTTAGAGGAAGCAGTGTTCAGTGAAGTTTGGATTTTAAAAAAATATATAATGAAATATCTTCATCTTGAGACTCTTCTCATAGTTCCATTAAAAACATAAACCTTTTATTCTTTCTGAAGTAGTAATATTTAGGCTAATGTTGTAATGTTTAGGCTGAATTGGACTGAATGTTTTGATATTCAGCTTCGAAACACAGGTAGGAGTTCACAAGAAGTGAAAGATGAGGGTGCATTTCTACCCTTAAAAAGTATCCTGGCTTTGACTTTTTCTAAAGGAAAAGGTTTTTGCATTTGTGTCACCTTGTATTTGTTTCTCTCCTCATTCTCTTTTAATGAGAAGAAAAAGCCAAGATGTCTGGGGGACTAATGCATGTAGGTGAATGGGATAAAGCACAATTTTTCCCCTCTTAGATCTGTTTTTGATATGTTTTATGAGCTCATCTTTGCCTGAAACATATATTGTGTGGTTTTTAGTAAGATAACATGCTGTATATTATATGTTATCATCTGGAATATTGGTATATGTCTCTGTCATCTCTGCTTTTTATCTACTCTTTGTTCCTTGAATTTCATTATGGCTTGTAAAACATTTCTTAAGATGATAATACTTTCCAGAAGATGAGTCTCATTGCACTAACTTAGGAATTGCTTTGAAATAAATGTTTGTATGCTTAAGTTTGAAGGGGAGAATAACTTGCGTTCCTTTGATTTCAATGGATTTTATGTGTGCAACTCATTCTAAATGTCTAGAATCTTTTTGGTTAGTTATGCTGATGTAAGTGCAGTGACTTAAATCACAGCAGCCTGAAAAGGGTTGTCATAGGTCAGAATTGACTTAACTAGTGCGCATGATTATTATTAATAGGATTCCCCTTGTATCTCTCGTTGTACAACTCAGGTGAGTACTGCACAATGAAGGATATAAGTAGTTACTCATTAAATAGCAGAAATTTGTTGCTGCAGTTTGTGACATTGCAATTGCACCAGCATAACTAACCAGCAGGATTCTGGCCTGTCTCTTCTGTTTGCCTGATAACATTCCACTATATAATTCCATGCACCTAACTCCAGTTGCCTTCTGTATGATTTATGCATATACAAGTGAGTCTGGATTGAACTGCTGTCTTAAATTGCACTCTGAAAGAATAATGAGAAACTTTTACTTTTATAGTAGTTACAGTGAAATCTTATAATGGTTACAGTGGAATCTTATGTGTATTTATTTGGAATTAAATCCTCCTGTGCTATGTTCACTTGAAATTAAGCTCACTGTTTTCAAGAAGGATTACTTCATAGTAAGGATTTTAGGATTTCAGCCTTAGTGAGCAAGATTTATTAGTTCTGTATGGTGAAAGAGGACTCTGAAGACAAATGGGAGTGTACCTAAAAGCCAAGCTTCATTTTCAATAACATTCATTTTTTGAAGTGAATAAAACAAGTGCTTGGGAGAAACATTCTGTTATCCGTGTTGTCCAGGGATTAGCAAGAGCTGATCGTGGTTTTAATCTGAAGATTTTGTTCCATGGATCATAATTTTTGGCAGATATTTGAAATTGTTTACTTCTTTATTTTAGACATGAATAGGACATTTCCAGACAATGTGAAATTCCGCAAAACTGCTGATCCATGTTTACAGAAGACACTCTACAATGTGTTAGTGGCATATGGACATCATAATCAATCTGTGGGATACTGTCAGGTATGTAACTGTAAGAATTGCCAACACAAGTAACTTCTGAAGCTGATACCTTTATAGCTTTTATAGGCTTGACCATGCTGCAAGCATTGAGCAACAGAAGTTTCACTTATTTAATCTTATTTTCATGGCATTTACATAATGTTATATCCCAATTCTAATATTATTTTAATAGTTTCAGTTGGCTTCCTCACTGGTAGCTTTCGAGCCCTATTCAATGGCAGAGCTTGGAAAAGATGCTTTTTTGGGGGACTACAACTCCCAGAATCTGTGCTGATTGAGGGGTTCTGGGAGTTGTAGTCCAAAAGTGACTGTTCTAAGCTCTGTCCAAAATCGTTTACAAGACTGATTACATCAGGCTTGGCCTTCTGTTCTAGCATTTTCAGAAACAGTTTTCTGTGCAACGACGTGGGAATTGAGGGCCAACTCATTCAGACAGCATTGGAGGGTACAGAGTGATAGTTGAACAGGAAGGAAGAGGAAGCAGCACAAGCTCAGGATAAAAAAGCACTGATGGCTTGAACGTAGGATGTCTCTTGAGACCATTTTGTCCAGGGTTTCTCTTTCTTTCTTTTTAGCATATAGTTTTAAGCATTCTCTTGGAAATCCTGTTGACTTCAAAGGAAAGGGTGTTACCAAATCAAGATGGAGACTGCAACCAAGTCCAAAGATGGGATTGCAACTCCCATCAGCCCTAGCTAGCATAAGCCATGGTGCAGGTGGAATAGCCTCACTGCATGGGGCTCATGATGATGAAGAAAGTTACCATTATTTTCCAAAATTCATGTAATTTCTATCAGTTGAGAAATTTAAAAAAAATCAAGCAAAGACTTTTCAATTAGATAAAAGAATATATATACCACAAGATGAATTGTGGAAGGGAGTAGACTGCATTGCCTTTTAAAAAATCCTGTGAGTTCTGAGAGTAATGCATACAATTCTTTATAACTTGAGCTTGTGTATCAGGACCTTTGTAATGCCTCTCAGTACACTAATGTTAGTGTGCTAGGTAGTTAACTTGCATTGAGAAGTGTAATAGTGAACTTTCCCTTGGAACAGTTAAATAGTTTGCTTTGCCAGTTATATGCAGCAGTTCTCTTTTATGCTGGCTGTGTATAATTAGTGAATGTGTTTGCTCCCTGAATGTCTTCAGAGGGGCAGCCTTTTGTGCCTGCTTTAGTTTAAGTGCCAAATAACCTTCTGTCACCATGGTTGCTATTGTCCAAGCAAACTGGAAGGGTAAGGACTGGAAAGGCATCCTCACAATTGGAGGGCAAATACCTCCCAACCACACTGAACAGTTCTCACAACAGCTGTTGGCTTTTTACAGACTGGCAAGAGAAGCTGGTGGGGAGAGAGAGATGGAATGGAGGGGGAACCTTTCTGGAGACTGGCCATTAGATGGGAACAGATGGTGATGGGCTCCTGGAATGTAAGAAGAACAATGGCTGTGTTTGAACCAAGCAAAATATTTTTGGAAAAAACACTTCTGTTTCCCCCTAAGTATTCCCTCTGTTGGCTTTTTCCTCCTGATTGTGCCCCAATTGTGAGTGTTCAGGAAGGAGAATGGGAAAGTTTTTTTTTTTCCTTTCCCCACTATGGAACAAGATAGTGAAAGAGAAACAGGGAGGATTTTAAAAAGGAAGGAGGGAAAGAAGGAAACCAGAGATGACCTCAAAGCTCAGACCTGAATGAATGCAATTGATACTAGTGGTCATGCATATTTTAAAGCTATCATATAATTCAGAATGTCCAGATTACCTGTTTGTATGGATATGATCGAGTTTTTCCACCTTTATTACAAAAAATATGGCCATGTATAGAGAAATAAAACATGTTATAAAAAGTGTGAATGTATTTAACATTGCCATGAATGTATAAACTCCCAAGATGACTGTATGTCAAGAATGAAACCACCCTCCTGCAACCTGGTACTCTCCAGATGTGTTGAATTATAACTCCCATGTCCTCTCATCTTGAGGGTACCAGGCTTCTGGTGGAGCTAGCTTGATGCTGGTCTCTTCTTTCCCCTGCTACAAATTGGGAGGAGATAATTTTGAACACATTACTTACAGAACCCATGTTTTTGCTCTGCTTTGTACCAGATTACCTATGTTATAAATGTCTGAGCTACTTGTCACTTGGCTCCTTAATTCGTTCTTATTGCCTTAGGCTGATAACATAGTGGGCTATATTTTATGATACTGAAACCCAGTGATCCAGTTGCATTACCTGTATTGCTTATTATTGTCAAGCCTTGAGTGCTACTTAAGGCACCTTGAGTGCTCGTTTGTATTGGAAAGGTGTGGTATAAATTAAATGAAAAAAATTTATTAGCTCCTTAAAAATAACTACACTGATCAGCCACAACATGAAAACCACCTGCCTAATATTGTGTAGGTCTCCCTCATGCTGCCAAAACAGCTCTGATGTATGGGCTCCATATGACTTCTGAATGTGTCCTGTGGTATCTGGCACTAAGACATTAGCAGGAGTTCCTTTAAGTCCCGCAAGTTGCGAAGTGGGGCCTCCATTGATTGGATTTAGTGTTCTAGCACATCCCATAGATGCTCAATCGGATTGAGATGTAGGGAATTTAGAGACCAAGGCAACACCTTGAACTCTTTGTCACTTTCCTCAAACAAGTCTTGAACAATGTTTGTAGTGTGGCAGGGTGCATTATCCTGCTGAAAAAGGCCACTGCCATCAGGGAACACCATTGCCATGAAGGGGTGTGCAGCAGTCTATAGGTGGTATGTGTCAAAGTAACATCCACATGAATGCCAGGACCCCAGGTTTCCCAGCAGAACATTGCCCACAGCATAACACTGCCTTCCCTGGCCTGCTTTCTGATTCTTCATACATGAACTGCTTCAGTAGTTCACACAAGTGGACAGTGAGCTCCTGAACTGGTCTTTGATGTTGGATTAAGTATCTTAATTTTAGATACTATTTGGAACAAAACTTGTTCACATTTACAGAAAGGAGGAGAAACAAAATAAATACCATAGGATGTGTTTATCAATTCTTCCGCAAGAGTCCCGCCTCCTAATCTTGTTACTGACCTTTGGATTTTCCTTACCGTTGCACAGTAAGGGAAAACTATTTGGCTGGTTGTTATATAAACTATTAACTAAACTATTGGAAACTAAATGGAGAAAGTAACTCCAAAAATTGGATGCTGGGGTGATTTTTCTTCCCAGAAACCATAAAAAGGTTTCATACTGAGTTACAGAAATTGGTTTTTTGTTTTATTTTGTTTTATTCTGTATTAATGCTGTTTTTGTTCTTTAATTTATCAGTTTGTAAACTTGGATACTATTGTGGCTTTTGAAGATTTGGTGAGAAACCTGATGGCATCAATTGAGGCAGCGAATGTTTAGATTATACACTACTAAATATTCATGTAATCTACTGGATTATCAAATTAATACTTGTAATGTAGTTTCAGAAACTGTGATGTGCTTTAATCATATCTGCAAGCCAGATGTTGGTTGTTGTTGTTTTTTTAAAAAAATAATTGATATGAAGTTTGTCTTGGTCCATTCTTAATTTTATCTCTTGGCTCCTTTATGATTATATTTGTCAAGATGAAGTCAAGCTAGATCTTCTAGATGAATAGATCTCTACCCCTCCTTTTTTAAAAATTGCAGGGCATGAATTTCATAGCAGGATACCTGATTCTTATTACAAGGAATGAAGAGGAAACCTTTTGGTTGTTAGATGCTCTCATTGGCCGAATATTACCTGGTAGGTTATCTTGTCATCTTTTGGGTTATGTTAGAGTTCATTTCCAGTGGTCTACATGTTGCATTTTACTAATCACAAGTCTAGATAGAAATTTACTACCTTGGTGAGAAGGCAAAGGGTTTTCTTGTGCTTTTGAACTTGTGCTCAGGCTACAAAAACAGTGGAGCCAAGGCAGAGTTGTCTTCTCTTTAGAATTACATTCCTTATCTTGTTACCCTCTAGCTCAATGGTTTCCAACCTTCAGTCCCCAGATATTTTTGGACTACAACTCCCAGAAATCCTGGCCAGCACAGCTAGTGGTGAAGGCTTCTGGGAGTTTTAGTCCAAGAACAGCTGGGGACCCAAGGTTGGGAACCACTGCTCTAGATATTTGGAACTGCACCTCCTACAAACCCCCACCCCATCAGCCATGCTGGGTGAAGCTAGTAGGGAAGTGTACACCAAAATGTTTGGAATGTTAAAGATCTGGCTGTTTTAATTTTTTTGTAGTTAACAGTTACAATTTTAGTTTAACCACTGAAGAAAAGGAAGAGCTAGCTGTATGAAAAAGGTGATATTTACTCAACACTGGTTGCTAGGCAATTTACTCTAAAGCATGTTCCCAAAATACTGTTGATGGTCTCATTTGGGAGAGAAAAATGGGCAGCAAAAGAGAAAAAGGAGAGTCTTTGACCTTGAGCATTGTACCTGTTTACCAGAATGAGACAGGTAAAGCTCCTTTGCCTTGAGAAACAGCAATGATTTGGCTGTTTTCCTGTGTTTATGTAATTTAACTTTCAAACACCAGCTAGACACACAATGTGGCATAAATCCCTTAATGTTGATTTTATTAGCCAGAATCCTATTGAGTTACATGTTGTTATGTAATAGCAATTGCATGACAGACAGCAGTTTACCTGTTTGTCATGCTGTCAATCTGTAGCCTTCTAGGTGTGTGAATGACAACTCACAAATTGCAAAAATAGCACTATTACATGTGTAGTATTTTGCAATGGGATTTAGGGTTTTAATGTTATTAGTAAATATTATTTTCAAAATTCTTTGTTTTGTATCCTTTGTTCCCTGCTTGCATGCCTTTTTGCCCTCCTGGTTTGAGCAAAACCTCCATTTTTCTGAAGGAACCTTTTTTTATCTAATAGCTTCATTGATAGCAATAACGAATGACTCGTTCAGATGGCCATTTGTCTCACTGTTTTGTGGGGGTGGATTGGTTCACTCTTCTTTCTGGTGATCACACAGTGAGTGGACCAATTTGTCCCTAGGGCACCCCAATCTGCACCTTTTTGAGCCCCTCTCAGGGGCTTCTACCTTTTTTGTGTGGGTTGGAATGCTCTAGTTGGGAATGGATCAAAATCAAGTCTTGCGGCTGGTTTGATTTTCTGGTATCATGAAGTGGCTTAATAAATGAGCCACTTCAGGATATCAGCAAATTGAACACTTCTCCTGCTCCTCTGTGGAGGAACAGAGGAAGTGATTAATTTTTTGTGTCTGTTAGATTATCACTGATGCACTGAATCACTTAGATTAATTTTTTAAAATATTCTTTGTCTTTGTGTGAAGTTCTGATTCAAACTGGTTGTGGGCAGTTTCTCAATCAGTATTACACACAAGGCAAGTAATTAAAGAAATAATCTAAGTGATTCAGTGCATCAGCAGTAGTCTAGCACAGACAAAAATAATATTTCACTTCCCTTGCCCCTCTGCAGGATAGAAGGGGACATGTTCAATTGACAGTGGAGGGAGCCAGAGGGTTACTTGAGGTTTATATGCCATTTGGATGTGAGGATTGCGCCAAATGGCAAATCACTCCCCACTATCACCTCATGCCACACCAAAGGGACCAGTGTAGATGTGCCCTATTATTAGAGGGACACTTCCTTATCTGGGTGCTTCCCTGATTTCATTGTGTGCCTCCAGAACATTGAAAGTATTTGCATTAGTAGAGACAATATCACATCCCCAGTGTAAATTTGTACCAGGCAGACAATGTAGTGCATACTCTTTAGTCTGTATGTCCACCACAGATGCAGATGTCCTGAGCCCAGTTCAATCGTTCTGAAATCCAGGTTCACCAATACAGTTAGAGGGGAGAGGCTAGCCCCACCCTCCTCCCTCATCACTTTGCTCATGCAAGCAGCAGCGTATCGGAAGAGAAAGATCCTCCTTGTGTGTAGACTCTTCATGTGAGCAAGAATGTTCAAGTGCCCAAAGGTATTGCTTGCATGTAGAGTCTAAATGTGAGCTGGCCCCTTCTCTTCAAATATGTTGCTGCTTGTGTGAGAAAAGCAATGAGGGAGAGAGGTTAACATTGTAACCATGTTGGTGATTCCTGAATGACAGAATGATGGAAAGGGCTTTTGTCTCTAATGATTAAATCTCTTAACATCAAGCCCCCATCCTTGGAAAGCATATTCTTGACTTGAAGGGATAATAGTTTGTCAAAGAGTGGTTCTTTTCCACAAAATGTATAGTATATAGCACTGAAACTCCTCTGAGAACTTAATTTTTTTGGCTAAAACTACCAAAATTATAAATGAGAGAATTCCTATTAAATTTGGTGGTGGTGGTAGTAGTGAAAAAGATCCAAAAATACCTTGCATGAGAGTGTATACTCCTTAAACAATGTATCAGAGAATGAAAGGGGGCAGCCTTAAGAGCTTCAGAGACATAGCATGTGCTCCTTGTAGTTTTCACTCTCTATTCAGTTTCTTGTAATTAGTTACTTCCAAGCCCTGTCATTTACTTCTATTGTGGGAAGTGAGAAGATTGAGAATGGGAGTTTGGGAATGGTGTCCAAGTGCTAGAATCTTCAAGGCACAGACTGCAATTTGACCTGATTGTATAACCTAGTCAAATTTCATTTGATTCCCATGTTAATATTTAGGCTACCTTTTCCCCATTAACTATCCTAAGTTATTCTGAAACTCTTCTGTGGCTTCTTCAGCAACTGACTTGTAACACTGATTGTGCTGTGTTTCAAAAGATGAATCTTAAGCCTCTGCACATAGTTCATCTGAAGATAAAGATACATGTCTATTAAAAGTCTGCACCTCTATTTCTGGAAATTCTTTTAAATCCTTTCGTGGCAGAGGGCAAAGTTACACTGGCCTTATAATCTTTATTCCTTATTCCCCACAAATCTCATTACTGCTTCCTGGGCCAGAGTTGCAACTTCCATTTTTACATTATTAAAGATTGTAATATTGCAACTCAAGTAAACAGAACTGAACCCTGCTTCAGTTTGGCAGACAGAAATAGGTTGTCATTGGTAGTTCTGCAGAGTGCGGAAACCTGGTGTAAGAGCAGATCCCGCATCCAGCAGTGGGATTATGCATACACACACATCAGTCAGCCCTGCATGTCCTGGTGTCAGTTCCTTGAGTGGTTGTCTGAATCAAGAGTCCTGTCAGGAGAGAGAAATAATTTTTAAAGAACAGTCCTCTCCAGCAGAGTAGGAAGTGCAGTGAGACACCGTAGAGCAATTCATACATGAGGCTTAGGAGTGTTGTGTTTTCTTTAAGCTAAACCAATTCGGGAAGAGGGTAACCCCAATATAGAATTGCCATCCTCTCAGGTCTCCTGGATGGCGAGGCTTTAACTCTGGAACTCTATCCCCTGGCACCAGACCTGATGCTTTTTCAGCATCTGTTAAAACTTTTGTTTTTCCTTGGTGTTCTATGGGCTTTGTAGTTTCCAAGGATTTAAGCAACTTTCGATGAGACAGTTCCTGCAGAAAAATACTATTCTGTTTTTTTGGGTTTTTTTAATTGCAGTTTGGTTTTAAAATGACATTCTAGCAAGCCACCTTAGAAATATCTGCATTGAAAGGTGTGTCATGTGGGTAATTTTATTTATTTTTAATGTAATTTTAATTTTTAATAACTTTTTCCCAGGGACCAATAACTTTGAAAAATTATTTCTGTATCCTCCCTGATCATATTTATCTCACTTTCCCCATCTTTTTTGTGCCTGGCCACATGTAGTACAGCACACACTGTGCTATGGAGGGAAGCCACCAAGCGCTTTCAAGATGAATTAGAAAGAAATCCTTTTTTAATGTCCACAGTACTTTCCCCTGAACCGTTCAGTAATGGTGTGTCCAGCCTCAACTGAGTACTATTTCTAGGTGCTTGGAATTATGCCCTGTTTTTCTTGTGTAGAAGGCGCTGGCATTCATCTTCTGCTCTGGGCTAGCCTAAGAGACTGAAAGCAGCAACTGCTGCCTTTTCAGCAGATCAAATGGTTACAGCAATGTAGACAACTCTACAACCCAGGCTGTCATAGGGCGCCATCTGGTGATTTTCCTATGACAAAACGTCGTTGTCTTTCCAATACATGTAAATTAGGGACAAGTCTTGAGGTAGGATATATTAGTCTGCCTCACGTTGTTTTTGTGCCACTTTAATCAAGGCATATTATGATGTTAGGGTTATATCAGTAATACAATTGTAGGAGTACAACAGCAGTTTATGTATTCTTTCATTAATTTAGTAATGCTCTATAGACCCTGTTTTCCGATAGATGAAATGGAGCAGGAGCTAGTTTAGAGCAGCTTATTATTTTAGCAATACGTATTTCATCCAAACTGACCTACAGGAACGTACAAGTATGGATTCCTGGTCAACAGCAGTGATCACCTCCTCCCGGTGATCACATAACTCCTCTTTTCTTGTATGTTGGGCACATCTTGTTACTTGATGTTGCAAAGGATAGTTGAATGCTGCTCTTTGCCCAGCTATCTGGCATGTATAGAGAACCAAGTGAATGAAAAGGGGACACCACTCAGTGAAAACTGGACTTGGAAAAACTTGGAGGAAGTGAAGCATATGTCCAGTGTTTCTTGGTGAGAAACAGGCTCCGATTCATGTCCAAAGCCTGATTTAAATCAAGACCTTGATTTCTTTCACGTTCTCAGCCTTCCTTTAGATGAAATAATAGTAAAATACTCAGCCATTGTTATTTCCTTCCCTATTGTCCATGGTGCGTTTACACATCTGGAGCTGTGTCTGCTTAGGCAATGATACATAGAACTTTTTAAGAAGCTTGTTCTGAATGTGGCTGAGCTTTTCCAATTTTAGTGCATGAAACAGCCTTTCAAGAGAAGGTGGGCAAAGGATTCCATGTACTTTAGACTCCACAGGTATTATCCCAAGGTAAAAGAATATGCATGGTGATTATAAAAACAGGGAAAGATGAGCAGATTCCCTTCAAAACAGTAATGCATCATTCCATACAAAATAGTTTTGCCAGCTGATCTTTTGTTTCCTTCCTTTCCCCTTATAAAGATTATTATAGTCCAGAAATGATGGGTCTTAAAACAGATCAAGAAGTTCTTGGAGAGCTTGTGAAAATGAAGATTCCAGCTGTGGCAGAATTAATGGAGAAACATGGCATCATGTGGACCTTGGTGGTATCCCGCTGGTTTATATGTTTATTTATTGACATTCTTCCAGTAGAGGCAAGTGAGAATTTTATTATCTTTTTAGTTTTGTTTGTATTGCAGACAATTATCCAACTTCTAGAGCACAGGCTACGTGCTCTGGCCATACCTAATCAAAGGTCCTCCTTCTTCCACAGACAGTACTTCGAATTTGGGACTGCTTGTTTTACGAGGGATCAAAAATAATTTTTCGTGTGGCCTTAACATTAATCAAGCAACACCAAGCTTTCATTTTGGAAGCCACTAACTTCCCAGATATCTGTGACAAATTTAAACAGATCACCAAAGGACCCTTTGTAACAGACTGTCACAATTTCATGCAGGTAGGTATCTTTTCTAGAAAACCATAAACAGCTGTGGATGGTGGCAGCCTTCAAAGTGTTTTGCACAACCATTCAGGGTACTGCTTTAGAAAGCTTTCATACAATATATTTCAACAGTGGGCTAAATCTAGATGAAGTGGGCAGAATTCTACACATAGGGCATTCTACTGAAGGAAGTGAGGATTGTGTTTTTCTCAAAAGCTGCTCTGGATGATTAAGGAGCCCTCCAGAACAGTGTGGGATGTGACAGCAGAACTGTGAAAATCACATTTTCCTTCCTCCACTGAGAAACACCAGAGGATCTGTCTTTTCTTTGAATTAAAGGAGTCCTCCTGTTCATGGGGGGCACACCTAGAGCCACTTCACTGTGTCAGAACAACTCCATCTCTCTACCAAGAAAAAAACATGAATGACAGTATTCAAGCATGGGTAAAAGAATTGTCTTACAAAAGAATGACAGTTAATGGAAATGATTTCCTTAGTGCTGATTAATGTCCTTTGCTAATGTTCTATTTCCCATCCAGAATCTCACACAGGCAGTGGTTGGATGGAACATTTCATGACACAAAAGGCACCATGAAGAATCAATTGAGGTTTAGATTAATGGATGGTATTTATCTTAGGGGTTGATGTGCATGGCTGTGGAGGCAGAGGACAGGAGTTCAGAGCCTCACTCTGCCTCTTTGAGGAGAGGCCAGCCAATAGCAGATGGGGGTTACATGCCCTGCCACTTACATGGCCTTGAGCAAGTTGCATGGTCCAAGAATGCCACTAGGAGAGACAGGCAAACCACTTCTGAGTATTTTATAGATAAAAAACCCTGGCAGGATCACCATAAGTCAGAATCAACTTGACAGCATTATTATTAGAATTTACTGCAATATTTGTCTTACTTTTCCTCCAGTGACCTGGAAGGATCATCTTAATCTCATGATTATTTTAACATGTTTGCCCCAACCCTAGCCTGCGTTTCCGATATACTCTGTTGGCTGTCTTGTAGACTGGGACGGAAAGTCTCATGTGTATGAGCTGTACAGTGACCTCTTTCCATCTAGTCCCTACAAGGATTCCATGTACTTTAATTTTGATCAGTTTGTGCCTCTGCATGCTATGGCATGTCATATCATGCTAGGGTTTCTGAGGAGGGTGGGTAGGGCCAGAGTGCAAAGTTATTGTAGAACTTTTGCTAGTTCAGATCAAAGTCCCATTGCATCCAATGTGCGGCTAACCTGGTGAACTGGAATACAAAAGTATCCTACACTGGACATGGAGGTTCTGATCATCTATGCTGGTAATGACCAACTTCAGTCATACCTAACCATTGAGTGTGCTGCTTAGATCCCATGAGGTTTGATATCAGGGAAGACTGCATACTCTCCAGTTCCTGCTATAAAGGCTATCAGTGCTGGATAAATCTTATTTCAAAACCAGCTGTTATAAAATGGCTGCCAACTATATCTTCTGGCAGCTTACTTGAAAATAAGTAATTGTGAAGGGATACCAAAAAAAGGTTCCTACTCAGATTTTTTTTTTTAAAAAAGCTCATATATTGTAATTTTTCATTATTTGTATGATCAGACATTGGCATTGCATCTTATGAATGCACAACTGAAATTTATTAAGATTGAAACATTTCATGCAAATATATCTATAAATCTAGAGGCATGTTCTGTATGCATTACTAATAGAAATCCTGACTATATGGAATACAGTGAAGATGTGTGCATGTGTGGTTTTGTGCCTACCCCACTATTCCATGAGTGTGAAATATTCCATACTAATGGAGAAAGGTTTATTTATGGGCATAACAACTTTGTGGCTGAACAGTGATTTTAAAATGCGAAAATGTAGGTGTCTCTGCTATTTCTTGTTCTATCCATTAAAGAATACTGAGCTCCCTTTTCTTCATTCTGGTTTGTATTAACAGAATTTTATTAATTTTTTTTATTCTAGAAAATATTTACAGAGCCTGGAAGTTTGAGCATGGCTACAATAGAAAAACTGCGAGAAACCTGTAGAGCAAATCAAATTGCTCAGAGATAAA
This sequence comes from Intellagama lesueurii, assembly GCA_037013535.1. Classification (NCBI taxonomy): domain Eukaryota; kingdom Metazoa; phylum Chordata; class Lepidosauria; order Squamata; family Agamidae; genus Intellagama; species Intellagama lesueurii. Next base: position 100,485,418 of record JBAJHW010000003.1, read on the forward strand.
TGGACAAAAATAAGACAGTATGCTGCAAAACTGGGCACATTCCTTCACATAAATGCACTGATGCACAAATTCTGCAGTTTCTACTACAGTTAACACTTGACCAATTCTCCCCAGCCTTTCATGTAAGTGCTCAATCCAATAACCTGACTTTTTTTGTAAAAAAAAAGAAAGAAAAAAGCAATACATACCTTAATTATGATGTGAATAAAATGTAATTACTATCAAATTAATTTCTTTTTAAAACTAGGGTACTATTTAGGGCAGCCTGTAATTTAAATCCAGAGTTATATATGTCTCCTTATGAAAATACAAAACAAATTATATTCGTTAGAAAATGAGAATTTCAAATACAATAAATAGGTAGAGACTGACTCCTGTTTAGCTAGCTGAGCAAGTGGAATATTATCTCCCGACTCTTAAAGGTTCTTTGAAAACAATACAGTTGCTTTTCTAAAAACACCACATTGAGCTGTTTTAGAAGGCAGGAGCATTCACTGTATGCACCTCTCTCTGAAGGAGCTGGAGGGGATGGACGATTGGAGCTGATCATTAAAGCAAGAAAGCCCTGTGGGAAGAGGTTGGATAATGATACAAGATTTACAGAGTTTTCATTCTATGGATTAAGGCATCTACTGTAAATTGCTGTTGAGGATTTGTCCTTTTCCAACTAATTGTGTAGTAGATGAACTGCCATGTGGATTATGTGCAGAAAAATCAAGTACAATCTGTTTTAAAGACTGCAGTCCCAACAAAAAGTTTTTGACTACAAAGTTAAAAGTATCTGATGGCCATAAACATGAAGTATTAAAGTTTGAAATCATTCTGAAGTGAGCTGTAAACTGGTAATGAAGCAACATTCTGCAACATATAGAGGAAACTCATCCCCTTAGAAATATAGGCTGTAGACCGTAAATATCCCAACCAGCACCTCTGCAATTGCTTAACAGAAAACTAAAAAAATATACAGAAAAGTCTTTATTAGCACTGTTACAGGCAATGCATCCATAACTGATCCTTGCAGTGTACAGTCCCAGCCAAAGTCAAAGCAAGAATTAGCAGATTGAAGTCTATTGTACACATGTGCGAAACAGGATCTCCTCTGAACCTCCAACAGAAGAAGAGACTGAAATTCACTTTACAAAAAAATAAAGTAACACCCATTTTTATGTAAAAAAGGGCCAGCTCCTACCAAGTTGACAGACCAAAAATATCTTAAGAGTTGGCCAAACCATTATCCTCACACCTTGTACATACCAGGGTTAACATTTAAAACATAATGACACATACCTAAGTAGGGACAAAGTGGGAATAACTGGGTTTGACTGGTCAGTCATTGCTTTTTTTTTTGCTGCATTTAGTGCAGTAGATGAGTTTATCACAGGTTGGTAGTACCAGAAAGTGGAAGTTTCCCTTTGTTAGATACAATTAATCTGAATTTAAGTGAATGAATGTGAATTAACTATATCACACTCATTTAAGAACTTGACATTAAAAACCATGCCAATTCAGAAAAGCATTCTTAAAACTTCAGCCTGTTTCTAGGTGGGTGAATACTTAACCCATTAGCAAATTAAACAGAATTATAGAAGTTATCCTTTGTGCATAGTTAAATGCCACGAGATGGATTTCACATTTAGTAAAGCAGACATTGCAAGAAACAATTGGTAAGGGAAAGATTGTGCTCCCTCATATCAATCTATCTGAGGGGATAAAGGGAATGGGGGAGGGGGAATCAATGTATCTGCTTCTTGCAACTGCTGTACTTCCATACTGGTTTAATTAAGTGCAAGTCTTAAATTGTTTGATAGCCTGCATGACTACGTTTTCTACCAATTAAATATGCAATCAAAACTATAAGAACAAGTCCAGCAAGGGCTGCACCAACTATGATAGGGATCAACATGTTGTTTTCATCCAGTTGACATTCTTCCACTGAAAAGAAATAAAAAGTTTTAATTCTTTAGTAGTAGAGGACTCAAAGAAACAATGTAATCACACCAGGGCCTAGTTTACTGTATTTTACAGCCACCCCAGAAAGTGAACCTATAGTGCTCGAAATAGGCACATAGGAAGTCATCTGGAGCCTGTTTGCAAAAATGTAGCCATATTAATCCATCTCAGCATGTTGGCAAAATTAAAGGGAGAGCGAGTGAGCAAAATTCAGTGGTGCTTTAAAGACAAACAGATGTATTGCAGTGTGAGCATGTGTGGATCAAAATCCACTTTTTCAGACACATAGATCTGCAATTCTGTGGTGTTTAAAGAAGTAGATTTTGATCCATAAAAGAGGAAGCTCTACTGAATATTACGAACACGCGATTATCTAATCAATAGTAAAGAACAAGAGAATACATGTTACAGTGGTCACCCAAAGAAGAAGGAGGGTTAGACCTTTAATAGATCACTACAAAATTACAAACAGAAGTCAGCTTTTGATCCACACAGGTCTTCATCAGGCTGGGCACCACAGCTGCGCACGATGCAGAAAAAACAAGCTCCAAATATCATGGCTGCATGTGCAAGCCAGGCGAAGCAAGTTTCACCGTTGGTTTCAGATTCTACCTCTGGTGGAGTGAATTTGAATGTCCTGCTGAAGCATCTTGATTTTTGGACCTTTTGTTTCTTCTGTATCATGCGCAGCTGTGGTGCCCAGTCTGATGAAGACCTGTGTGGATCAAAAGCTATCTTATATTTGTAATCTTTTACTAGTCTAATAAAGGTTATCATCCAACTTTGGCTTTGAATTGTGCACAAGCACCACACAGATTTTTTTTAATTTTTTGTTCCTTCAGATCAGTTAACATTTCGTAATTATTCTTTGCCAAAATTAGAGGGTGAATGACCATACATCATGTCACATTAATTGCCTCTCAATACATCTGTGTACATCTCACCTGATCCAAACTTGTCTCCTGGGATCTTGAAGGCCTGGACCTGAACATTGAATATGTTGACAGAAGCATTGTCTGAGATCCAGACACTCTCTTCTGCAACACACCTGTAAGATTTCCCAATTGTGGCTTTCAGGGCACTCAGACTATTGTTGGCAGCAGAAATCCTATTTCCTGCATTTAAAAAACATGAACAAGATTATGTTAGTAAACACTGGCAGTTTGTAAGTTCAGAAGCATATTTCATAAAAACTGGCTCTGAGCAAGTAGAGGCAGTATCGCAAGCCACCTCTTTCCAACATCAGGTAAGAAGTATAGAGATTTCTCCAGGGATTGGGGAGCATTGCAGGGCCAGACTTCTCTCTCCTCCCTCAAATGACCACATGGTTGCACATTATGATGTTCTGAAAAATGATAAATCTCACCTTTAGCTTCAGAAGGCAGACTTGTATTCATACTGAGGCCTTGGAGAAAATATTTGTCAGTACTTGCATTCTTTAAAAGAAAGAAATTAAATTTGAATTGTTCATCAGTCTCAGATTTCTTTCTAAACACTGCTCTATTGATATTGCAAGGCGATCATATAATGATCAAAATATTCCACAGTTGTTGAGGTTTTGAAGAAAACCTATATGGATGATGCCCTAAAAGGAAGAAGGTAGCTGGAAGGTCCAGATTCTCAGACTGAAGGTAACCTTCTATATGGTTGTTGACATTCAACAATTCCTACACAATGCTACAGAAATACAGGCTTTGGTTTGAGGTTCCAAGTTGTGAACCAACTCTGTTTTTCCCTCTTTAAAGCAGGTATCTGCACCTTGTAGTGTGACCATGTATGAACAATTCCTAACACAATGGTGCGGGGGGCTAGGATTTCTAGTGGGGAGGGCTTTTGTGCCCCATGTTCTTCCTGAGCAGAATTATGGACATAAACAAATGAATGTTCATTTGTGTAACTTACATGACCAAATACTACTTTCACTGGCAGATGCTTAGTGCAAACCACAGTGCTCTGTCTGTAAAGTACCATGGACAGCAACTATACTGCAAAAATAGTGGAAACAACTGCCATCTTGGGCATGACTTAACAATTCTCTAAAATGCTGTCAAATTCTGCTTACCTGAACAAACTGGAAACGAAGGCTGGTGCTCCCAGAAATCAAATTTAGAGTTACTGTGTTATTGTCACAACTCCCAGAGTAAGATGGATTTTGCGGGAAATTAAACACCTGTGAGCTAATAGTCTTTGAGGGGAAAAAAAACCAAGTTACAACGACAGGGAAAAAGACACAGGCTCCTATTGGAGGCAAAGTATGGACATTTTCAGTACAACCTTCATCTGAACAACTATATCACAGGTGTGGCACAAGGAGCCCCCCTTCCCTTTTCAGCTGATCAACTGGGCACTGGCAATCAACACTATGGTTTCCCCTCTGATAATGACAACCCTGATCAAAATCCTGTGTATGCCTTCAGCATTCCCCCAACCATTGCCATAAACAGACGTGTGTATATTAAGGAGAAGAACATTATTCCTAGTCACATTCACCACTAAGGCCCTTGGAGGGTTCTACAGCCACTCATGCAGTTAATTACTCAAAAATGCTTGCCCAATCCTAAACTACAGAGCACTGGATAAAATGGAAACACTACTTTCAGAACCAGAGTAAACACCACATCATGTGTGTACTCTGACATAGCTATAGTACTGGATTTTAACAGGCCCATGGGTGCTAGACATATAGGTACTTTGGCCTAACTTTTGAAATCCCTCCAACTAAATGCTCCTGCTTCCAAGATGACTTGAGGCAGACACCATTGCACAAACTCCTCTTGGGCCCAAGACACCTCAAATTTGGGTTGGGCTCAAGTTAGATCCCTGAATTTCCATCTCTCTACCCAGTAGATCTTGTTTTCTGAGGCACTCAAACTAGATGGGTGCAGGTAGATCAAACTAACTCAACCTTCGCCCAAGCAGGTTTTGGTTATATGTACCAGGTCCTCGTATTCAACCAGGAGTAAGTCTTGGATCATACACTCCTCCCTGTAATTTGTCAGACACTATTTAGTCACAATGCTTTATGATCGGGCAAGTATCCACTGGAGAAAACTAAGGAGGCTCCATGTCGGATGTTCAAGCGGGAGGAGAAATGGCTCCAAGAGAACTCTTCTCCCTTCCTTTCCACTGGCCTCTGTGCATGTGTATGCACATGTGATTCTCATGAAATAAGCAAAATTAGGACTGTACCTCATTTTTTGTACTGTATGTGATATTAACTTGCAGACCCATGGAAGCCAGCAAACACATCCCATGAGAGCCAGATACATTGTAATGTCCAACATCTGGGTCTTTTGTAGATGGGGATGGTGCTAGACTGGTAGTTGTAGGTATATGGGAAGTTGTTGCAGGAGGAACAGTAGTAGCTCTATCTTCAAAACAGATGCTTTCTGAAAGGCAACAGTGACAAATCAAAGAAATGGAAAGTAGCAAAAGCCTATCTCACTTGTCTCTGATTATGAACTCAGGAGGTTCTCACTTCAATTACTATAAGTAGGCAGGCAAGAAACGTGTAAAACTAATATTTGGTACAATTACCATTTCATTTTTGTTCTTTGGTACAGCAGCCAGCCAGGAAAGTACATGGTTACTAAGAGGTGCTTAGAAAAATATACTTAATAAATTGATTTTTTTTAAAAAAACCAAAAAACCTATTATATTGTTGTGAGCCCTTGTATCCTAAAAAACCCCACAGATATCTGGATCCTTAGCAAGACAGACATTTGTTTCCTGCTGTCATGAGAAAAGGCCATATATTACATCTCAGTTTATTTCCCTATACCATATCAACGCAATAGATCATTCCAAACTGCATGTCTCCTTTCTCTCTAGGAAACACTTTTTCTCTGGGAAACCGAATTCTGTATGGCTTAATCCATCCTAGTTAAATTCAGTTACTGCCCAGAAGAGAGACGTATAAGGAATTTACCCAATACTTCCATAGTGTTGCTTTCAAGAAACAGACTACCTACCCCCACAGCAACTTTTTTTATTTAAAGCAGCAGTCTGAAAAATAAGGTGCAACGAAAGTGGCAGTAGGCAAAGATACAGGAGGACAACACAACCTTAACAGCCCCCCCCTCCTTCACCCACTGTGACTGCTCCATAGGCTCATATGATGGGGAGGATCACATGGAGCTTTAACTCTCCCTTCTAATCCCTCCCCTCATTGCTTAGCTGAGTGGAGAGGAAGAAGGATGTGGAAGACAAGGGCGCGTGGGTAGGCTGCAAGTTACACAGAAAGGCTCTGCAGCTCAGCTCTTCCCTTTCGCTGTCTTAAGTATGAGCATAAGTTACCAGTCAATCAAACCAAGAACAAGCTACTGGTCAGTAGAAGCAGACACTTATCCAGCATAAACTATTCTGAAATTGCCAAGCAGGATGTGCCTAGTTTTATTAAGGAAGATCTGTCTTGATAAAAATTGTCTTTGAAGTGAAGAGGCTCACCGTTTCCACTGAAGGTGTTATTTGTAAGGTATGCTTCAAGGGTAACATTGCTGAACAGAACAGTCACATTTGCCATGCTTATTGTATTCTTGTTGAGACATCTGTATCTTGTATTTAAGGCTGCTTTAATATCAGTTGCATTACTTGCTTCTTTTTCTCCTGTAGTCCAAAATGCACAATTGTTTAAGAGTGAATAAGTGACATTCATTAGACAATTCTGCACATATGGAGAATCAAACCATATAGAGTACAACAGCATAACCAGAATTTGCAAATCTTCAAAGCGATACCTACCTCCAGTCGCATTTGGGAAAACACTGGTATCTGACAAGTTGTAGCTGAATTTCAAAGTACTGACAACATAGGAACTACTACTTTTTTCAAACTTCAAAAGTATCGAGTGCCCATGGCCAAAGCCTACTGCAAGGATTTGTGAGACTTCTTTCTCTTTGCCGCAGCTGCTGACATTTTTCAGTACATGAGCATCAGGTGGAAGTGAGATGGTCTGGGTCTAATAAATATCAAAGCAGTAACACCATTATAGTATGCATCAAATTAAACCACACAACAGCTTCTAATACTGCCCCCCCCAGCAGTACTGCCCTCCTATGAAGCCTTGTCAAAAACTGTTACTTGTGTGCTATATGCACACATATGAGGGCTGGCCCTCCAGATATCATTTGACTCCAACTTCTAGTGACCCTTGCCAGCTAATAAAGAGGAACAGTGGGAGTTACAATTCAGCAACATTGGGATAGCTGCATTTTGCCCACCCAAATATAGATGATGCTTCTTTGATTTTCAATCATGTGTCCCTTGCCGTGCATCCTCAGGGCTAAGTACACACCATTCTCCTTACCAAACTATCTTGATACCTGCAAACATTCATCATCTAATTTGCTGCTAATTTAAACCCAAGTCTATTCACCACAGAAACCCACCCGTGTCCATCTTAGCAATGAAACAATGCTTGAGCTTCCATTTTCACACGTACAACATCTGTACTTAATTTGTACAATTCCACCATCATGAAACAGTATCAAATTCCCAAGTGGATTTTGGTGCAAGTGAAATCATTTGACACTTTCATCGCACAGATACGTCTAGTTGAGAAGGCACTGAGTGTATTACTCCTAAGATTAACTACAGCATCCTGGGTTTGACAAAACTTCCCTACTAATCTCTTATCAGGTGCTGTTTCAGTACAGATTACTATAGTACAAAAGAAAATGTGACACTGCTATTGTAAGCAATTTAATACTGTCAAAATATACCAGGGATACTGCATAGATTAAGTCATGATTAAGTCACATCCAATGCTGTCACCACTCCAACCACTGGAAACCCCTCTCTCCATTACATCTTAATTATTTGCCTACAGGATTAGGAGGGCTCAAGACTGTCTAACTGGGAAAGGACAATCTAAAAGCTGTCTTCCTTCACCGATACTGGGTGAACATAATCTCTGAATATAACATAGCTATGATTATTACAGGCAAAGAACAGAGGACTTTCCACCCTATTACTTCAGATACGTATTCCTTGTAGGTTATTTCAACAAAGGTCAAAGAGTAAAACTGTGTTGGCCTCGTATATACTGCATCAGGAAGTAACTCAAGAAATATTCCAAAATAAATGAAGCAATGCCACATTGATTAAAATGTTTTAAGTACAACTAGAAAGATTCAGGTTCAAATTTGCATCCAACAACATAGCACATTTTGTGACCGTAAGTCCTGTCACCTTCTTTCCAGCCCAACCATTCTCACAAGGTTGCTGGAAGATAATACAATCTTAAGCTCTATGCAGGAAAGGCAATATATAATCAGAGCATGGAAAAGTTTCTGTTTAGACTAAAACTCTCAGAATCTTCCAGCCAATATGGCTGGCAGGCATGCTGATCTGGGTATTCTTGGATTTGTAGCCTAAGAAGTAACCTTTCCAGGCTCTGAAGAATACTATAGATTGTGAAACTATTTGTGATGACATTAGAACATTCTGCTCCACCTCTGATAGTAGAGCTGAGAAACGCCATCATATTTGTTTAATATTTGTCCTCAGTATTTGGATTAGAGCAACTTTGTACATGTAGCTAAAATTAAGACCCAAGCTATGCCTACAATTGATACCACAGACTGTTAACAGTCAATCTAAACCTTATCAACTTCATAGTTGTTACAAAAGAAGGCACCTGACCAAACATTAGCATTTCCTGTAATAGTTTATTTCATTACATGATTTGTCTTACCTTTTGTAATAAACTTTGAGGTCACTCAACATGTGATTTTTGTAAAGCGTGCATTTAGAGAACTACTGAATCATAACAGCATTATTCAGACATTCTAAATAAGGTTTACTAGACGCATGAGGGGAGTGTGCTAGCTCTATACCTGTAAAAAGCAGTGAGCCTCATGTAAGTGTGAAGTTTCTCTACACATTTCTGAACTCCGATTTTCAAGTATTCTGCTAGTGTGGAGAACTTCAATGCAAAGACAATGCTCCCTAGACTCATCATCTTCACTTTATGAAAAAAGGGATGAGGATATCATATTCTCTTCCTCATGTGTTTAGTTAACCCTTTTATCATATGTCTAAATATGGCTAGTACAGTAGGACCCCCTTAGCCACGGGATCAGAATCCACTGATTCACTTATCCATGGTCTGAAAATATTAAAATTAAAAGGAAAAAAATCCAGAAAACTATTTTCACATGTATTACCAGAACCGGCCACTAGATAGAGCCAAGGACCGTGATATGTATACTGTTATACTGGTAATGCATGTGAAAACTGCACATGGGGGGGGGGGTCCCTACTGTATACAAAAAGGCTGAACATATGCATACACATGCACACATTTCTGAGAGCCAGCATTAACTGCACTTTCCTGTCCAATGTGTCCAGATTCATTCCTAATAAAAGATCAGTTCTGAATGTGAATCAAATGGCTCCACGTTCAACAACACATTGTACTGAGTCTGTGACACAATGGTGAATAGTATCTTAGAACTTTCACGTCTTTGTAGATAGCTTTCTGGTCTTGCAGTAATCTGAATTTCAGCAAACTCACCTCACTTTTAGTACTTGTACTGTATTCCACTATGAACTGCACAGAGAAGTTGGCTAATATGCATGTCTTTCCGCTGTCATCTATTACTTCAAATGTTGAAGATGCTTGTAAAAACCCTGTGAACAAAAAAAAGTTATCAAGTAGCATACTGTTAATATGCAGTTTTAAAGAGCACAGGGTTTTCTGGCAAGAATGATGTCTAGAAACAGAACAAGTGATTTAAAAAAGAACTGAACATTCTAAAAAACCATGAGAATCGGATCTGGATTATTAACAGGCATAGCCTAAGACTATATATACTTCAACACTTGCTGCAAAACTGTCCATCGTATCCGTGGTAGTTTTACTTTTATCAAGCTCTCTTGATAACATGCTAATAGAAAAGTGTGTTATAAAACTGCTCAACATTGTTAAACTTACAACATGACATAAGCAAACATGTTTTATCTGAACATGGAAGTACTTTTTGTATGAAAATATTTTCAATAGGAAAAAAAATAAACACACTACCTAAATGTTTATTTTTTCACTTTCCAGAAATTAGTGTGGATACAGAAAACCCTGTTCCACAAAGACATAGGTGTCATCTCTACATTCTACCTCTGGCAGGGGCCAGTACTTTCAAAAGCAAACATGCTGGGTTTTGTTCTAACAGCTTTTTTTAAACCAAGTTTCTGCACCATACACTGTCATCAAAGACAATTGCACAAAGCTGTACAACCTAATGATTTATTCAGATTTATCAATAATTAGGATCTGTGAAAAGGACAATTCAAGCTTCTGGATTTAAAAACTCCACAGAGCTTTAAAAATATGCCTAGTCATGTAATATGCTAACCTAGAGAGGGAAAAACCAAGACTCCTTAAATGGAGAGAGAATCCTATTCTGTGGATTAACATGAAACATCTACCACATAATATAATCTCCCCCCAAATTTAAATTACTATCCTATCTGCTGCAATAGTGTGGCCTCCTTTGATACAGAACTCCAAAACTTAGAAGCAACCACCCTTTTGAGTGTACCTATTAGTACTGGTATTAGTGCTTTCCTTACATTCTTAAAAACCATGTAGGTTCATAAGGATGTGTTGTCTTTCACACAGCCCAGTCCAAAGCCATATAAGGCTCTGTAAGTTAAAAACAGCACTCTGAAGTGCACCCAGAAACAGACCAATTGCCAACATGGAACTTCCAGGGGAGGGCGGGAATGATGTGTTAGTCTATTGCAACAAACCTAACAAATATTTTTTGTGGCACCTTATATACCATCAAGCTTCTTTCATGGACTACACTGTGTATGCACAACTAAGGAGCCACTACACTACATATACCTGGCCACAGTCAGTAGTCTGGCTGCAGCATTCTACATTAGCCAAAGTTTAAAAACACTTCAGAATGAATGCCCCACATAAAACACAATAGTTTAAATGGGGTATGTTTATGACATATGTCACTGGGAGCAGATCTGGTATCAACTTTTTTAAATCTCTCATTTCTGAACCTGCTAGAACAAAGATCTAAAGCTTTTAATACTGTACATTAATACAAATTGTTATTCAGAAATGCTTTACACAGAAAGGGGCAAAGTCCACTGCAGTTTTCTCCTTTTCTGTTTAAAAAGACAAGGATATGTAAAAAGCTGTTTTGAATCACAGGTTTTATTGCAGTAGAATGCTACTCTACTTGTTGACAGATGACTCCCAACACTCAGCCAGGAGTGCATGACACAATGTTGGCTTTCGCCAACATAGAACAATATGAATGCAGAAATCTGAACTGCTAGTACACCTATACATTTGAGACACTGAATTGAACAGCAAGCTCAGTAAGAGCAGAACATCCACTGCAGAATCTGTTCTTCGAGATCAGCTTTTGTTGTTGCTAAAGATACGCCAATTCCCTAGGCCGAATTCTGGGAGTTCCAGCCCACAGACCCAAACTTGCAAAAACCTATATTTTGCTCATTTGGACCAGGGTATGACTTTGAGGATCCATGGCCGTCTCGGTCTTATTTCCTATGGTTAATGTACAAAATACCCAACTGCCATGGTATATTTCCTGTGCAGTCTCATTCTTTGCGATATGCCCTCTAAAAAGCCTAAAGGGCAGCAAGACTGCAACTCCCAGGAAGTAGCACAGCAGTTTCCTGTTTCTGTACATTTACAACAGGAAGTAGACTGAGAAAGCAATGAAGTCTTCAAGACAGGCCATGGTTCAGGGAAGTGCAATAAAGGTGAGGGTCCATGGGTTGGAACATTCAGAATTTTCTTGGGTAATTCTAGGAGTTGGGAGTCCAAAAAATTCAACAGTTTGAAGCCACAATATTCCACAGACCAATACACTGATATACAAGTGCCTCTTTCTTTAAAGAGTTGTCTTCCAGTATTTATTGTAACAGGATATTTTAAATACAAGCATACACATATTCACTAGAATTGTGAAATACAAAACTTGAAGAAAAAACACCAGCTTGTTCTAGTAAGCTTTCATTGGTCTGAAACTTATCAGCTGGACAGCTCAGTGGTTTAGGTATCTGGCTGTGGAGCCAGAAGTTGGGAGTTTGATTCCCCACTTTGCCTCCTTGACAAGGGCTGGAATCGATGATCCCTAGGGTCCCTTTCCAGCTCTGCAATTCTGAGATTATGATGATGATGATCATTCCCACATAAAACAGAGCTGGAATATATGGTCTGGAAGACAGTATGTTTAGATCTAAACATGTCACATTCTTATTTACTAAAGTCACATTAAAGGCATTCTGAGAGGCACAGCCACATTTTTATCCCAGGACCCTGAGAGCTGTGCCAGGCCTGGAAATGGCCAAAAGTAAAAAAGAACAAAACAGGAAGTGACTGGATGACCACTTCTGGTTTTTAATTTTTTCTGGCCTTGAATTTATTTCATATTTGGGGGGGGGGGGGGGGATGCTGCAATTCTGCCATGCAAAACCAGCTGCCCCTAGATGCATCCAGAATCAGAATAACTAATCGCTCCATTTGTATTTGTTTTTAATATCTTTGGTGGCTTGAGGGAGCTACAAAAATGGCTGGGAGGGGAGACTATATGAAAATTGCTTGTGACACTTTGCACACCACTGGTGTAAATGTTTAACTAGGCAAAGAAAAGAGCCGAAGAATAAGATCCTAGACTCCAATATCTAAAAACTGTAACATACAACATACAGTATTATGTCAATATGGGTATGTATATTGCCATGGTGCCATTCACACCCTTAATGTAGTGGGCATGAAAAGAGTAATAAAGACAGCTCTGTGCCAATCAGAACGATTTTTCTCTCCATGCATAGAGTGCCACTCTTAGGATAGCAGGATGGCAGCTTTGTGGTTTAAGTACTGAGAATTTAAATAGTCGTAACATCTAGCAGCTGCAGGAAGCTAATCGAGCTGTAGATGTGATTTAAATAAAAATTGGATTAAAAAAGATTTATATTAAAAAATCAAATTTTTTATTTAAATCATGTTTTAAATCAATTTGATTTTTTTAAAAAAACATTGATTTTTGTCTATCCTGCTTTCCAGTTAGTTTCACAGTAACATGTTTAATTACATATCTTAGAACTGAAAAGTTCACAGCTACAATATCCCATATCAAGACAAGGCAGTACAACTTCCTGCCAAACAGCTGCTCCAGCCTAAATTTCATGCTGGGTCAGCTCTTTGATCAGAAGCACCTTTTCCTGAGTAAGCAATTCTATTTCATGGACAAACACACAGCACAATTTTTAATAAACAGTTATCTGTAACCTTTATGTTTCTATGTGTAATAAGCTGATAGACAGGAGTTAGGATCCAGTACTTATATTCTAATCTATCCCTATCATATTTGTAAAGTGCCTTTCTGGAAACACTTGGGCAAACGTAAAAGTGAACACCACTTCGCAGACAATATTTATCAGAAATTTTCATTGTTTTTCATCTGATTAAATGTTGTTTAGTATTTTCCAACCAGAAATGAGGTGATCCTGATTGTTCAGTATGTCTGTGTCACAGATGCAAAAACTGACAGCCAATCCTATTGGCAAGATGCCAACTTGCACGTAACAAGTTCAAAATTAACACCATTGGCCCCAAGCATAATGCAACTGTACAATTTTGAAGAGCTGAACTAAGATGTCTATTAGTTTGTCAGAAACATAACACCTGTATGTTGCCCATTGTGGACAAAAAAAATGAGTGCTTTTTGGTGCCAGGGGACAAGTCTGCTATGGAGCAGGCTGCCAATATACCCAGCATCCTCTATTAAAAGGCATAAAGGTCTATCTGTTTTACTGCCTCTACTAAGACACATAAACACGTATTATCTTTTTTACTACCCTTGTTTATCTCCTCTATTTGTTTTTAGTAAACTATGCAAGGTTTAGTATATCTGAAAGATTTATCATCCTTGCCGTTAGCTGCTTGTGGGCACGTCCATATAGATTTCTCAACACTTGGGCTTCATTTCAGCAAATGTGTGCAAGCAAAATCTCTACTTATCTGCAACAGTAAAAATCACTGGTCTTCAAGTTACCCTTCAAATTTAATCTGCCAGTGTTAGCAACCAAAATAACTGGCCATCAGTTTCTAAAACCAGTGTTGCCACAATAGCTGCCTGCAAATTTTGTAGCCTGCCTGGAGCCAATCCACTGTTACATACAACACATGTGCTATAGCCTGCTGTGTGCTACCATTTTATCAGGCAGGCTTAAGAACTATGTTAAGTGATTTCTTGTGGGCAGAAGTGCACCGAGTCCACAAATTTTTGGCCGTGCAGCCTGTGAATGCTTATACAAGAAACCTGAAACAACACATTTGTTAACAAATTAAAGAGAAACTGATAATCCTCGAGTCTCAAATCATTTTCATCTAAAAGCCCTCAAGTATTAACTGAGCACTAGCATGATTCAAGAGGCCTGGCAACAGATTAAGAATTCCAGAAAATGTAGGATTCGATGGCTATTGGGGGAAACTGTTGCAGCAGTTTCCTAGGCAAGTGCCTATCATCACTTGTCCTTTTTAGAGGCAAACCTCACCAATTTTCGGCACAATTTTGTTGTTGTTGTTTAGTCGTTAAGTCGTGTCCGACTCTCCATGACCCCATGGACCAGAGCACGCCAGGCCCTCCTGTCTTCCACTGCCTCCCGGAGTTTCGTCAAATTCATGTTCAGTGACACTGTCCAACCATCTCGTCCTCTGTCGTCCCCTTCTCCTCTTGCCTTCACATTTTCCCAACATCAGGGTCTTTTCCAGTCTTCTCTTCTCATGAGATGGCCAAAGTATTGGAGCCTCAGCTTCAGGATCTGTCCTTCCAGTGAGCACTCAGGGTTGATTTCCCTCAAAATGGATAGGTTTGTTCTCTTTGCAGTCCAGGAGACTCTCAAGAGTCTCCTCCAGCACCACAATTCAAAAGCATCAATTCTTCGGCAGTCAGCCTTCTTTATGGTCCAGCTCTCACTTCCATACATCGCTACTGGAAAAACCATAGCTTTGACTATGCGGACCTTTGTCGGCAAGGTGATGTCTCTGCTTTTTAAGATGCTATTTAGGTTTGTCATCGCTTTCCTCCCAAGAAGCAGGCGTCTTTTAATTTTGTGGCTGCTGTCGCCATCTGCAGTGATCATGGAGCCCAAGAAAGTAAAATCTGTCACTGCCTCCATATCTTCCCCTTCTATTTGCCAGGAGGTGATGGGACCAGTGGCCATGATCTTAGTTTTTTTGATGTTCAGCTTCAGACCATTTTTTGCGCTTTCCTCTTTCACCCTCATACAAGACCACAAAAGGAAAACTGACAAATAGCATTGGGCCAAAGTAAAGTTGGCTTTTAAACAGAAGGAATATGACAACCACAATATCCAATGTCAATCAAATTGATGAACTCATCTCTAAAATGTTCAAGGTCAAAATTCTTTTCACTTATTTTCATTTACTATATCTTAACTATAGAAAACCAAGAACACCCAGTTTTCTTCTGGTCTACAATATGTTCACTCAGTAATTACAGAATTATGGTGTGTATTCAGTATAAGGAGGTTCCTTTTTAACTCTACAAACTTCATGTTGCACTTGGGTTTATTTTATGTCCAGCTGTTATGTTTCTGCTCTGTCCCATGGAAGCCTGCTACTTCAGAAACTCAGTTGATGCCAAATTAAAAATTCTTAAAACAATATCAAGTATACTTAATCAACAAAGCTACAAACATTATTAGTTGAGCATCAAAGCAGTAAAGAACAGACAGGCATCCAGGTCTGCCCTTATATTCTTCTCAGTGATTCAGAACAAGTAGAACATTGCAGAATACTGCAAACCAACATCGTAGCAGAAAACTGTAAATCAAATTACTCAGAGTCACATGAGAAAGGGGCCCTTTAGTCCTAACATATTCCCACTTTGCCTTCTGAGAGACAGCAAATACTACAACTGATAACAGCAATATTTTTAATAAAGGTAGAGCAGATCTTGCAGTACACTTGGGGAAGAAAACAACTTAGCATCTACATTACTATTACCCAAAACTTGACAAATAGTGTCACTCATAGTAATAGTTATTGCCTTCTGAGAATATGAAAGTTGACTATGCTTAGAATAATTTTACCTTCACAGCTGGATGATTAGTTACAAGTTACAATCAAGAGTTATTTGTATAATCCGGAAAAAAACAATTTCCAATTATTATCAAAGATAAGAGTGCAAAATGAGTAGGCTCTTAGTAAAAATCCTGCACATATTGGGAATGTGTGTTGCCGCCTCATGGGGAGGGGAAAGCACAGATTTAAAAACTTAAAATGAAAAATGGGGAGGGACATGTCCTATTTTTAAACAAGTATTCATGCAGGCGTTTGGAGGTTAGGGTTTTTTGGTTCAGAGGGCTAGATAAACACTCCCATACTCAACAGAGCATGATAAAAGTTTATGTTTCAAGAAGTACATATGAAGGATGAAAGCATGCAGGAAAAAAATTGTTGTACATCAGAAATGTGCATACACTATCCAAATAAGTGCTTGCAACATATGCTAAGGAAGCACTAGTGGGAGAAAGGCAGTCTGATTTCCCATCACCACAAAAAAAATGGTTTTCTGTTGTTAAACAGATACCACTTTCTCACAAAAAACTTCTACACTGAGAAAAGACACCCACACTCATTGTAACAACTAAGAAAAAAACTAAGGCTGTTTTTTTGTTTTTTAAAACCTAGCACAGTTATGTGGGAAGGGCCTGGTGTTCTACTAACTACCAGCTTTGGCACATGTGCTTCCTTTAAAATAAAATGTTCAAAAGCAGTTATTACTACAGCTGTAAGGACTGAACAAGTAATGTATCACTGATGTTAGCAGTGTCAATAACATAAAGGTAGGAGTACGCAGAAGTTTGAAGTGCAAAAGGCAGGGAATTCTTCCTACTCACACCTTTAAGTTGCTAAGTAGCAAGTGTTTTTGATTAATGCTTGTTTGCTGAGCTGCTGGGAAACGCAAAGTATAGGAATAAAGCACCTGAGCAGTATTCAAAAACAATGTTACCTTGGAAGGAGGACAATAATGTAGTAACACATTCTTCAGATATGGCAAGGCCAGCCAAGAGAATTAGGCCTCAAGGTTTAAGATTACAAATCCACCCACACTCTGGGTGTGCACTTTAGACAGAGAATGCAGTAAAGCTATAGTGGCAAGTAGTGTTATGTGATAGTGCATACATTCCATCATACTTTCATAGAAATAGGCTTTTTTACTAAATGCTTAGGAAAGAAAGATTTTAACTTGAGCTGAAGACCCTGTAGCCCTAAAAAAATAGTGACCAGTGAACCACTGATCAGGCTGGCTGATGGGAATTTGAGTTGAACAAGATCTAGAGGGCCACCTGTTGGATTTGGACCAAACCTAGAACATGAAGAGAAACCCGAAGAGAAAGCAAGAACAGCAGCAGCGGCAATGTTATTATTACTATATGCTTGTAATATATGTACTATGTACACACAGACTGTACTACTACATCGGTAGAAACAGTATTGTCATAAGATAACGAAGAGAAAACGTTAGCTTATCTAGTTGATTGGATATTTTTTTTTACACAAAGGTTTTACTCCAACACTCTTTCCTCAGCGCTAATATCCGCACTCTCCATGGACAACACCGAATAAAACCATCTTAACAAGACGGAAAAGCTGAGCAAAGAGGACTGTTCTGAGCAGCAGGAAGAAAACGAAAGGCGCGTCTGGCCCTTTCACTTTCCAGAGAAAACAGCCACAACCATGTTCTTGAAAAGGGAAAGGATGAAGGAGCTCCTTGGGGAGGCCTCCACGTCCTTGAGTTTCAACACCCGGCCCCGCTACCTGCCAGACACCCCAAAAACTGTGCTGTGGCCAAAGGAGCAAAGGCAGGGGCTGCTCGGCGTTCTCCTCCGGAAAGCCGTCTAGGGAAAAACCCGGCGCCCCAAAGGAAGAGAAGCCCTTTCCCTCCCACCCGGGGCTTCCGGGCCAGCACAGCCCCGAAGGCAAGCAGAGCTCTGGGCAGGCCGAGGGCTGGCCAAGGGCAGGAATGGCGCTCAGGTGAGACCACAGAGCGCGTCACACACGCCCTCGCCCTCCTCCTCCTCCTCCTCCTCCCAGCCCGCGGCAAGAGAAGCCAGAGGCCTAAGGGCGGCCCGAGACGCAGCAAAGAGGGCGGCCGGCCCTTCCCCCACCTTTCCGGCTTCCATACTTACCCAGGAGGACAGCCCCCAGGAGAAGCCCCCGGTTATACCGAGCCGCCATGACGAGACCGTGTCGAGCGTGGGGGGGAAAAAGAGAAAGAAAGGGAGGGGGGGAAATAACCCAGGCGAGCCTGAGAAAGAGAAACCCAAGCCCACCGACACGACTGGAGAGGCCACCGCTGACCGCCGCTATAACACCGAGACGCGCGGTCACGTGACCGAATGACGTCAGCCTCGCCCCAGCGGCCTCCTCTGCTTTCGATACCTCTCTGTCACCTGACCTAAGCCCCGCCCAGCTCCCTTTGGCGTCGAAAAGGGAGGCGAGAGAGAGAGAGAGAGAGAGAGAGAGAGAAAAACAGAGACTGGCGGAGGGAGGCTCTCGCGATAATACGGCGATAAGAGATGGGGGAGCGTAATACTGTAATAGCTTGGAAAAGTGCTCTCGCTCTCTTCCCCCCCTCCCTCGCTTTTGCGTCCCCCTTCGAATCTCTTCCATTTCACTTCAGTTTCGTTTTACGACCGTAGGATTGTGTGCGGTAGAAGCATTGCATTATAGAGGAAAGGTTAAAGGTTAGGATGTCTCAATCAATAACATTCTGCTTCTAGGTGAGAGTGGCAGAGGAGGCAGGCTGGCCCATGCCAGAGGCCGGGGGGGGGGGCCGGGGGGAACCCTCTCGCCAAGCGCGGATCCGTCATGAGGCACGTGGGCTCCCGTACTGGCGATAATGTGTAAATAAACCTTGGAAACCGTTTAAATTGCTGACCCTCATGGCGGCTTGTGGGGTGAATTCGGTAGATGGACGACGTTGCGTGAGGGAGGCTCTGTCCTGGGTTGCCACCCTAGGGCTTCTTTAGACAGTCCCAGTTTACAGCATTATGAGGAGGAGCTTGCTTCCTGCGCCCAGACTGTGGGATCTGTGGCATTAGACCCGGTTCCTTATCAAGCTCCACAAGCTTCGCCAAGGCTGAGGGGTTTGCCTGTATTTGGAAAGCCAGCTTGTCCCCTTCTGCTCCAGCCACTTGTTGTTGTTTTTTTTTGCAACAGGCATAGTTTCATGGCTATCATGTCAACCCCACTGCATAGCCCTTTTTCTATAACCCCCAAATATCGTCTTACAAGCTGTATTATTTGAATCGTACTTAAAATATACATATTTTCAAAGGAAGAAAGTGGATTAATGTATATCCACCACGATTTGAAATTGGCACCATGATTTGTTCCAGATGAAGCAGGTATTTGAACCAGAATTGTTCATTCTAAAAATCAGCTGATACTTCAATTAAGTCATAAATTAGCTGAACTTGCACTGCTTCAGACCTTATAATTTTGTACATGGAAATCCCTGGAAATGTACCAGCACACACAAGGAAGACACATTTAGCCACAGTCTGTGTGAAAACAGCCTTGATTCTGAGCCAAGGAAATGACTCAAATCATGAGAAATTTCCTGCTGCTGTTAATTCCCACTAGTGTGAGATTCAAAGGAAGAACATAGGCGGATGGTACAAAACAAAATCTCAGCCATAGGTTTTTCATTTAGATTGTTATTTACTGCAGCGTTAACACCCTGGTACACTGATGGGAAGACTTGGCGTTTTCCCCAGTCCAAAATGAAAGAGAGAGTAGGGGGTAGCCCATAACCAGGTATGTTATGTTGAAGGGGACAAATATATTTGTGCAGATGTAAACATTACAGTATTTCAATAGTGAAAATGTAAATATAGGTTTCATAGATTTTAAGTTAATAATTAATGTAGATAAAACATATCTTAATCTAAGTGCCAAGTGGCCACATGTCCCATCTAAAGTCTTAATTCCATTGAAAATTAACCAATCCACATAACCTTTGGTAGCAATAATGGGAAAAGTAACCAAGATACTCCCTTAAGAAGGAAATATTTATGCTTTTAACTGCCATCTAAAAACTAGCATCTCAAAAGTTCTGATTTTAGTTAATGCTGAGGAAAGAAGCAGAACCTAAGAGAAAAATAATTCACCATCTCAGAATTACAGTGTAGCAGTTTGTATGAAGTTAGTATTTTGGGAGATGTAAGCATGCCTGAACTTAAATTATGTCATCTTGATATTTTTATTGATTGATTGATAAGTCTTTTAGTAATAAATTTAGAAGTTTGGGGAAGTGAGAAGAAAGATTTTATACTTTTTATTTATTGGTAAGTGAAGGGCAATATGCACCTGTTCTTTTATACAGGCAAGGGGCTTGCAATACATGATTAAAAATGAATTTGGTGCTAAATTTCTCACAGTAAACACATGTGGAAAACTAGAAGTATTACAATCTCTCTTGAATATTCTGTCCATATTCTGAATGGGGTGAGGAAAAGGTGACCCTGCATATTACTGTTCTATAAACAGTATATTACTGTTTATACATTTTCTGTTTTATTTCTGTAATGAAAAAAGTCAGAAGTGTTCTTTTCAAAAATAAACCTAGGGCCTGGTATACCTGTAAAAGCAGGGTTGCCACTTTCTGGAAAGTCAGGGAAATTGAAATTGGTCAGGAAAAGTCAGGGAAATTGGCCTGAGGTCAGGGAAATTGTGATTAAAAGCAGTGGATTTTTGACCTGCTGCTGCAAGATCTGTTCTTGTGGCAACTGGAATAGAGAAGTAGCAGAATACAAATAAAACTTAATGATGCCCTTTCCCAGCTCCACCTTTTTCTCAGCTCCACCCCCAGCAACCAGCCTAATGTGTTTGCTGAGCTCTGTCCCTGCATGATTTCCAAGGTCTGCCTGTAGCATTTGCAAAGCAAGGCTAGTTTAAACGTTTAGCAAGATACAAACTTTAAACATATAACTGTTTTCATCCCTACCTGCTAGTACTGCATTTAACTTACATATAAAGATAAGTATGTTTTGGGATCATGTTTGTGTATGGAATGGACGTTTTGTCTCCTGCTAAACCGAGCACAGAGTTGCAAATCAGTTTTGCTGCTGTTGGATTTCACAGTCAACTAGCACTTTCTACTCTGCACCCTGCAATGTAAATTTTTCAAATGTGATTGCTTTTTCCTGCTGGAGTTTACAGAGTACCAGCTCTCTCACCCTCTTCCATGACGTCTCCCACGCATAAAGTTTGCAAATGAGGGTTGTCTGCTTCTTTAGATTGCAGAAATGATCTGCAAGCATTTAAACTCCACTTCCTTTCTTCCTGCTGATCTGCTGTGAGACCCGGGGCGAGAGTGAAGAGACTCTCGCCGGAGTGCCGTCCGTGCCCACATTTGAGAGGGAGGTACAAACAACCTCAGTCACACCGCCAAAGGAGACCACCCAGCGGGGAACAGACACCCGGGAATTGGAGACAAAATTATGCAGGATAACCGTAGCAGTTCAAACCACCGAGGATTTGGCGGGAAAAAGGGAAAAGGGGAGGGTGGTAGAAGAAGCGGGAAACACAGATATAAAAGGGAAGGAAGACCCAATACCAGGGGGTTGGGAATTGGTTTGGGTACAAGACCCATGGACAGAAAAATGGGAGATGGTAAGAGTCCCTCGAGAGGAGGCTGATTATAGGAGAACGAAGGGGCTCCCTCAGAGACCATCTTACTGGGGAGAATCAGAGGCTCGTGAATGGAGGCGTAGATTGAGAGAGGAGAAAGAAGCGGTAGAGAGAGAAGAAGGTGAGCGTCGGGCATGGCGAGTGGAGGAAGCCAGGAGGAGGGGGTACCTGAAGGACCCTGGATCCCGTTTGGCGATCACCAAGTTGCGAGCTGGCTCAACCCAGATGATGAAGAGACCACCCCCCTTTTAAGTGAAGAAACCGATGTAGGGGCTAAGGGTGATGATAACCCAAAGGAGAGAGAACATTGGGAACGAACTTTATTTAACCCATTTGTAACAGAAGCTTGGGCACCCCTGACTGACCCGTTGGCAGCAGGAGAATCGTTATGGAATGAAGGGTTTCAGAAAGAATTACTGTACAAATTACCAATAAACCACAATCAAAGTTTGAAGTTAAAAATGACTCATGATTTATTTGAGGAGGCCAGTGACCCAGAGTTAGAACCCTCACACTGCTCATCACACTTTCTGGAACCAGAAAGTGAAACTTTCCCAGCTTTGGAAAGTTCCTACTTGCCAGAAAACAAATCTGCTAACATCTTGATGTCAGGCAGGTGGTACTGTGTATGGTTGTATCTGAAACCACATTTTGAAGATGGCTTCCAAGAGGACAGTTTTTAATATGCAGTGGCTGGATTTCAAACTTCATCCTGACTTCGTTCCATGGCTATCACCAGTTGGTGGAGACAAATGCAAAGGTTATTGTAATGTGTGCTACAAAACCTCTGAACTAAGTAATATGGGAATTAAGAGCTGTGGAGTTTCATGCACAAGGACCGTTACATCAGAAGAACCTGAAAATTAAATCAGGCCAACAGTCCATCACAACATTTAGGTTCAAAGTCAAGTACAAGTTCAGACAGTAAAACCAGAGAGGGTGAAGAGACAGCCCCTGTGAAAACTGGAAAACATGATCAGAATTACCCACCACACAAACTAGTATGGCTGCCTGTGTGATCAAGGACTGTGTTAGGACAGCAAAGTGCCTGTGGGCTTTGCAAATGGTGATGAAGAAGGTGTCACTGAACTCTTGTAACAACATCAGTGAGTTATTCAAGCGAATGTTCTCAGACAGCTCTACAGTTTCATCTTGGAAAAACAAAAGCAAGGTATGTTGTTGCTTTTGTCTTGGCACCATATTTCTCTGATCTTTTACTGAAACAGCTGAAACAATGCCAAGCATTTGTTAACTGTTTTGATGAAGCTTTGAATAAGGTGGTTCAAAACAGACAGATCGATTTAGTGGTTCGCTTTTGGGATGATTACTGCCATAAAGGTTCCACACGGTATCTAATCAGTGTTTTTCTTCAAACTGCTGCTGCCAAAGGCCTTCTTCAGAAGTTTCAAGAAGGCATGTCTTCTTTCTCAGTTGCAAAATTATTACAAGTAGCTATGGATGGGCCAAATGTAAATCACCTTTTTCTGAGAAAGCTAAAAGAAGAAATTAAAACCAACCTTGACCGTAAAGGAGAAGGAAAAGAATTGATTGATTTTAGAACTTGTACCCTTCATGTTGTACATGGGTCTTTTAAAACGAACGGGATTGCAAGCAGTGAAATGGGACCTGAATTGAGTCTTGCGCAACATGTATTATCTGTTTAAAGATTCCCCAGCTAGGAGGGCATCATACACTGCTTTGACTGGAAGCACACTATTTTCCCTGAAGTTTTGCTCCACTAGGTGATTGGAGAATGTTAAGTGCCTTGATAGAGCTATGACTGTTTGTGACAACATCAAGAAGTATGTGGAAGAAGTAAAACTCCTGCACAGTAAACCTGCAATTTGTATAAAAGCTGCAGTGCAAGATCCACTCATGAAGTGCAAAATGGCTTTCGTGAAAACAATTGCTGGAGATTGTGAGCCATTTCTACAAAGGTTTCAAAACCAAAAACCATTGGCACATTTTTTGTATGAAGAACTTTGAAGAATGGAGTAAGGTGTGGTATAAAAGAATAATGAAAAATATGTCAGTAATAGAGATGGGGGTATTCGTATTCAAATACAAATATCCTTGCGCAGCTGGAGTTAACAAGACACTTACACGTCTGCCAGTGCTGCCAGCCCTGCTCATCCTTCCAATCGCTCCCAAGCACTACTCTCTTCCCAGTTGTCTAGCCACTCCTGGCAGAGGGAGAGAGGATAAGTCTCCCTGCAAGGCTGCCGAGTGGCTAGCTGAATGGTGCTCCGGAACGATTGGAAGGAAGAGAGGGGCCGCCACCACTGCTGGACGTGTGAGTGGACAGTCTGGCCCCAGGGGCCGGACCCTCATTAACTCTAGCTGCGCTGGGATATTCATATTCGTATACAAATACCCCCATCTCTAGTCAGTAAGACTAAAAAACCTGTTATAAGGTAATTCAGAAATGGTATTTAACACGTGTTAAATTAAATATAATAAAAATTATCTCTGTGTTGGATATGTAAGAACGAGAAGGAGACATATATGCGTATGTGGTGGTTTTATGAAATTAGAAGGAAAGAATGGAGCTTGGTTTTTTATGAAATAAGAGATATAATGTGAATTGATATACAGTTGTCTCCAATGGTTGCCTTATTGAACATTGTTAATGATAAGTAAAGAGAGAAGAAAAAGGAGTCAATTACCATAATGGTAACTATAGCAAGGTTAATAATCGCAAAGAATGGAAAAGTGACACAGTCAGATCAATATGGAGGAATGGTATAGAGAGATATGGAATATGGCAATTAATGATAAATTGACTTGTGATACGAAAATTAGAAGAGGTGTGTTAAAAAATAAATGATTTTAGAAAAATATGGAATCCATTTCTGGAACACGTTCTGTTTAAAGGGAAGGCATACGCACCAAAAGAAGAATCAGTGTATTTCTGGAGAGACATGGGGTGGCACAAATTCTAAAGTTAAGGTATTGGAACATAGTACCAAAGGGGAGGGTGTCACAGGGCGGAGGGGAAATGAAAAAAATGATAATGTACAAGAAGAGTGAATTTAAGGAGTGTATTGTAGTTTATGTTTGAATGTTTATTGTCTTTTTCTTTTGTGTGTTATATAATTTTTTTAAAAAACTCAGTTTATAAGGATCAAAGTGAGAACAACAGTAATAGTAATAGAATATATAGGCATTTCTGCGGAGGGATAGTCTACCTGTCAGGCTAGCTAATTGCAACTTTTGGTCACTGATTTTTAGACATCACATTGTTCATTACAACATTTCAGAATAAATACGGCATTTTGAACATATTGTTTTACCCTCTGTATAGGTAAAGGTTTGTACTTTTGATGTGCAGGCCTTAAGTTTATAAGATTTTCTTACCTAACTTTAAGTACTACATGTTTTTCTACACAATTTAATACATGTCAGTACAAAAGTGAATCCAGTCAAGTTCACTGGAATCACTTCCAGTATATATTATTTATTCTAGGTACACATGCATGGAATCATAGCTATAATTACTGCAAGGTCTTCCATGGGGAATGCCAGTTGCATCTGGACTTCGGTAGTTTCACAGCCTCTTATTGTTTTCACCTTTAGCCACCTTCAAGTGAGTAGTTTACAATAAGACTTTGTGGCTGGGGGGAAAAAGAAAAATGGTGGTCTAATAAAGGTATCACCTTATTTTGCCTTTGTGACTAGTTAATGAATAACCAGTAATAAAATATGCCTGTCTTCACAACCGCTGTCTGATGAGCAAGCATGAATTCTCCTCAGTACCTGATTAAAGGACAGGCTCAGTAAGTTTGGTGAACTAAGTAAATGTAGGGGCCTGTAAATACAAAGATAAGGACAGGTTACTTGTCACTGTAGTTTGAGTGGTCATCTGTGAATTCACACTAATGGATTGTTCTGCACCTGCAAATATGTCCTTGGAATCTTCCAGAGCCTAAAAAGTTTTTTAGCCCGACTCTACCTCCTACCGCATGCTCGTCCATCCAACAGTTAATTCCCAGTTCCCATGTCTGCCACTGAATAAAGAACAATATGTGGTAGAAGCGAGGTTGGGTGAGTTGTGTGAATTCACAGATAATCACTTGAAGAACTACAGTTACAGGTAAGTAAACTGTCCTTGTTTTTTGTGGTCTCTGTGAGTCAGACTAATGGGTGAGTTAGCCAGCTCACTTACTGGCCAGTGAGATGTCACACCAACACTGATGAAATTACCACTCGACCAAATGATGCATCACATCTGGCTCTGACATCCAGTTTATAATGCTTCATGGGTTGAGACCATGTGGCTGCCTTACAAGTGTCTTATGAAAACAGTGGAGGCAAACAGAGGCCTGGTGGAATGTCCTTTCAAAAGTCAGGCACAGGTTTTCTTGCCAAATGATATGATAAGGTGATAGTATGTAGTTGGATATTCTTTGAGAGAATGATTACCCTGTTGTTCCCCTTGATAGCAGACAAACAGCTTGGGTAGTCTTTTGGAAAGGCTTTGTCCTGTTCACGTAGAAGACTAGAGCTCTACACACATCTGATGAGTGAAGTCGTCCTTCCAAGTCTGTAGCAAGGAACGGAAAGAAGGTCAGCAACACCAGAATTTGATTGATACGAAAGTCTGTCACAACTTTAGGGAGAAAAAAATATCTGTTGTGAGAACCACCTTATCATTGAAAAAGTGTAAAAGGGGGTGGGTAATGCCAAATACCTATTTGTCCAAAGGACAAACCAGCACGAACTGCCAAACTGGTGGTTTGTGCCCATCTCTAATCACAATTCTTCAGCTTTCTAAAAGGTCTACAGAATCTTTACCCAGGAATTAAAGCATCAGGATTCTTTTATCTTCCGGAAGTCTTTGGAATAAGATTTGTAATCTTCTCCCACAAGAAAAGGTGGCATGCTGCCACTGCTGCCTGGTAATTTGCCACTTGAATCCCTAGGGCAGACGTGGAGTAAATTCTGCATACAATTGCATTCATTTTTCTACGCTCTTTCATCACGTCTGGGATGCTTCAACAATGATGGAATTTGGGTGTGGATGCTGGAGAAGAACCCAGTTTCCTTACCTTGAATTCTGTATATGTTCTCCACACTTCTAGAAGCAGGGGAGAGTGTGGAAGTTTCCCCCCCCCCCCAAAAAAATTCCTTCACTAGATCAGGTACGGAGGGCAGCATGGCTGTGTGGACAGGTGTGGCAGTGTTCTGGAGTTTATCATAAACAAGGTCCTATTTGGGAGGAGGTGGCCTTTGGACTTCTATCTGCAAGGACTTTGCCATCCTGAGCATCAGGTCAGAAAAGGACCTGATGCCCTCCGATGGAGAGGGAGTGATAGTAACATCAACATCAGAGTCCTGAGATGATGCTAGGAGGGGTGGTGATTCATAGATTTCGCCTTTGGTTTTGATAGGATGTTGGCTTCTGAATTCAAGAAAGCACCACAGCTAGGTGACTCAGTGAGTTTCTCCTCAGCTTTTTAGCTTTTCTCTGCAGAATTGTGTGCTGGGTCTGAAAAGCAAACAATGATGTGATGTTGATTTCAGAACCAATCTTTGAAAATCTTGTGATGGTGATGCCAAGTCCTGAGATTGCAGTGTTTTTGGTGTTGATGCATTAGAGTTGGAAGAAAGAGAGTGGTCCTTATGCGCCTTCTTAGCGCTTTTGCCATCAACAGTGCTTGAGATGTATGTTGATGCCAAGAGACTCACCACTGAGAAATCCTTGGAGTCAAAGGATGGTCTGTTTAGCTTTCTCCGAATTGGTTGCCATTGACTTTGGTTGTCAATGAGGAAGCATTTTTGGAGTCGGTACCTTTGGCCTTTCTTACTCTACAGATGGTTTGTCCACATCAAAGTCTCATGTAGCACTGATATCGGCCTTCCTTGACTTAAGATTTATGATGTCAATTTCTATGTCAAAGCTTTCGACCTTGTCCATGTACTAGAGGGTTGCTCGGAATTGGACCTGGATGAGGACTTTGATGCCAAGGGGTGCATTTCTGTAGCCGCATAGTATTGAGAGAAGGTACTGTAATAGGGTGGGTAGAAATTCTCCCGTTAGCATGTGCCCAAATGGAGACAGAGTGGGCAGATTTGGCTGAGGGCCTGACACTGGTGACTGTTGCTCCTCCAAATCTAATGATGATGACTGTGAGTGGGTTGTGGCCATTTGTTTACTGTGTCGGTGTCTCCTGGAATGTTTTTTCCTTAATCTTCAGGGTCTGTTGGGATACAGGCTCACCGTCTGACAAGTGAGTCAAATGGCTCCATGCTGGTGAGTGTGTCAGAAGTGGAGAGATGCTCGGAGAAAAATGTGGAGCATTGTCCTCCTTTGAGAAGTTGGGGGGAGCACACCACTACCAATGAAGGCTGTTTTCCTTGTTCAGATGTGGTTTTCAGTTTCTTTGGTTGTAGTTTGTCCCTTTGAAATTAAAGGCAATGGTTCCAGAATGGATGGTGTTGAGATCATGGGGTGGTGGCTGTTACGATGTTCTACTGCCTACAGTAGAACATCGGCAGCCTCCACGAGCACTGATTTTGAGGGAGTCTTACAGACTGTAGACTGCTTGGACTGACCTCTTCCAAAGGAATAATTTGAGTCTGAAGTGCCTGTTCTTTATGGTAATTTTTGTAAAAATAATAATAATATTTTTAAGAGCCACAAATTTGGCAGGACTGTGTTTTGTGTCCCTCTCCCAAATAATAGAGGCACTTAGAGTGCCTGTCAATTAGAGCAGTGGTTCCCAACCTTGGGTCTCCAGATGTTCTTGGACTAAAACTCTCAGAAGCCTTCACCAGTAGCTGTGCTGGCCAGGATTTTGGGGAGTTGCAATCCAAGAACATATGGGGACCTAAGGTTAGGAACCACTGAGTTGGAAGAATTTTATTTTTGCAGGTGTTGCACTTTTTAAGCAGGGCTTTAGACGCCAAAAAAAGGTGGGAACAAAACAATCAGTCTCTCTCTCTCTCTTTTAAATTACATGACAAAACCTGATTTTTTAAAAAGGTTAAGAACAAACAACAACAGGACTAACAGGAAAAGGAAAAGACTATTATATGAATATGGTAAGTAGGATCCAGATTACTTTTACTAAAATACTGGTGCTGCTTCAGCAGCGGTCAGAATGGAACTGGAATTAACCATTGGGTAGAGGATGTTAGGGTAGTGCTAAACACTTTCTAGGAAATTTCCAAGGACATCCGCAGAACCACCCATTTGTGCGAATCACAGAGACTGCAAAGAAGAAATATTGTTTCAAGTTATATATCATTCTTAAAATATGTGAGGTATAAAAACCCAAGGAACTAATTTCTAGCAGAAAGGCTCATGGTGACTTCCCACCTTTTACACTCTTTTGTAAGTATAAGCTTTATATTTCTTTTTGTATTTCAAAAATAAAGGCTAATGTAATTAAAGCAGTTTAACTAGCAGTTGATAGAAATATACTGGAGATAGAAAAAAGTCAAATCCCTACAGGGGCTAGGAAACTGAGATTTC
Organism: Intellagama lesueurii; assembly: GCA_037013535.1. Classification (NCBI taxonomy): domain Eukaryota; kingdom Metazoa; phylum Chordata; class Lepidosauria; order Squamata; family Agamidae; genus Intellagama; species Intellagama lesueurii. The sequence continues at coordinate 100,514,565 of JBAJHW010000003.1, forward strand.
CTTTAACTAAATTCTGATATTTAAAATATAAAGGTTTGTATATTTCGCATTTGCTTCAACTGAGATTTTGAAATGTAACAAGAAATAGAAGGAAAATTGAATAAATCAACAGCTATTGACAGTAATCCAGAGACTTTAATTTGCCAAAGTCAAAATAGTACAAGGGAGTTTAATTTGTATAATTAAACAAGTTACTAATTTATGCAAAGAATATTAATTGAGATATTACTATATTAAATAACAAATAAATGTCAACCCCTGCTCCCTTTGGTTTCTTTTAAACATATACCATTTTGCAAATCATCTAAAAGCAGAAGTTACATAGTTTACACAGCTGTCTTTCTCTAAATTTCTGTAAACTTCCATATAAACAATATAAAATAAGATACTGTCAAAATCGGACATGACAAAAACCATGGAACTATCCAGTCCTTTCCTGCATGTACATGGGAGAGGGAAACCACTGTGAAAAGAACCTTCTTTCATGTACCTGGTTCTGCAAATATGAAAGATCTAGAAAAGGAGTGAATTGTCACCCATGTTCTTGTAACATGCTAATAAAGCACTTGAAAACAGTTTTGAACGTTCTAAGGTCATGAGACAGTTATTAGTCTCTGTGCAACTCTTAAGAGTAAAACTAGATTAGCCTATAGTTTCACATGAAAGTTTATGAACAGATGTCTGCAAGTATGAAAATGATTATCTAATTAATTGTCATGGGGTTGAGAAGACCAAACAAGCAAACAAAAAAACACTAATTAATATATTGAAAAAATGAGAAAGCCCGACTATAAACTTTTTAATGTAGTCATCCTCTTGGCACTTGAATTACCTAAATAGGGATAAAGTTTAGAAAGATGTAAAATTTTAAAAAATGAAAACAAGTATTGGAATTCATTGTGCATAGTTGAAATTCATTATACATGGAGACCACTGTTTGTTCTCAATTGAAAAATTCTGATTGAACAGAATTTTAAAGAGGAACTATATAATCCTTGAAGCTAAGTAAATGCAGCCTAAAGAATCTCTAGAATGTACAATCAAACACACACAATCACCCAAACTTCTGTGGACCAAAGAATTGCATCATCAAGGGCTATTATCATTCGCTCCAACTCCAAAATAAAGTTTGAACAGAATTCCCGAAAAAATCAAGAAGCCGATCTGAAAATAAATGTGTCTTTGAATACCACCACATAAACTAGGCAAGGATGTTTCAAGTTCCAACACTATGTGCAACTGATTAACATTCCCAGATCTGGTAGAAATAAAGTTTGAGAACAATTCAGGTATTCACTGTTGGAAGCTAGTGTCCTTTTGTTTTATAAAAACAGTTTCTTCCTTATCATGCAACATAGTGGTATTGATTAGGGTTATCTTTGTCTCGCTCCATATATTCTCTGTCAATGAGAGATTCAATCCGCTTTTTCAAATCTCCAGGCTGTAAAAAGAGAGTATGTTTCCCATTGTGTTACCACTTCAAGGAAAAAGAATACAATACTCATACATCAAATATCTGAAAAGGATACCATAACTGTTTTGTCATTATACAAACTTCAGCATAGAACATTATTGTTCTATATGACATTATTGCTTTTCTTTGAAAAGGAGGGAAAAAATCATATTTTACTCACCTTTACTGGAAATTTTAACTGATTATATAACTCTGAAACCAGAAGATTATGACCAAGTGTTTTCCTCATCTTCATTATTCGAACAATAGCAGCATCAATCTGATATTGTCTGTCTTGAAAGACTCTCTCAGTTGTGCTGACTTGTTCCTCAACCTAAACAGAAAGAACACATGATCTGCAGTTTCTGTCTCTCTGTTTCTTGTATATCCATATGTGTGTACACCTCCCCCACAACATTCCTTGCCTTTAGTTAGTTGTGATACATGGAGAATATGAAGAGAGGACTAACACATATATAATAATAAATATAGTTTATCAAGTTGATTCCAGTTTATGGCAGTCTTTCCAAAGGTCTTTTAGGTATGAGATACTTGGAGGTGGTTTATCAGCCAGTCCTCTGGTAGTGCTCTGGAACTGTGCAGCTTGCTCAGTTATGATGACAATATGTTTGGAAGTTCTGTAAATATTTCATGTTTGCATACATGCACAGCAATGTAACTTGCCAAATTACATTTTAAGAATGATTCAAGTTTCACTTATACCTTACTCATCTTACAAGGAAAATATTTCTACTACCACATACAAAGGATCCAACTTCCTTTATAACATGACTTATTCATGCATTAAATGAAATGACTGTTGTTTGATTCATAAAAACCAATAAATATTTATTGATGTACAGTTAGTACTAAGGAGAGTTACAAGAATGGATTACAAGGTACTGTATACATGCCAAACTGTCCTAGAGGAAGAATAAGAACATGCAATGCACGAAAACAGATACCTCTGAGGGTTGCATCAAACATATAGAAATCAGGAATACAGTTCACATGCAAGAGAATTTAGCTGTTGTGAAGAAATGTATTTTCTTGATTTGGAATAAAAGAAGTCCTGTCTTTGCCAGAGATTCTCGCATAACAAAGGCACACCCATGCTACCTTATAACAGTAAATTGAAGATGTGACTACACAGCAGGAAAAATGTGAATGGATGTGTTGTGAAGTTGCACCCAGGAAGCTGGGTTTCCCTGGGTTACTTCATTTTGGCCAACCACATATAAGTCAGCAAAGAGAGGAGAGGAAACTGGCATTGGCCTTCTTTGCAGCTTGTTAGTTTTGCTCTGGCTGTCCAGATTTCCAGGAAACACGGTTAAAGCAGAGCTACCTTAACAAGCCAGAGGCAAGGCTGACTGATAAGTTCCTCTGCTTTCTTTGCCAATTCCTTGGGGTTTTTCCCTTTTTGTCTCCAGTGGGCTCTAGCACTTGGGCAGCAAGACTTTAAAAGGAAAGAAAAAAGAAAAGAAGTGGAACGGGAAAACAAGAAGACCCAGGTTACCTGGGGGGGGGGGAGAAGATTCATACAGCAGCCAGCTTCCCTGCTGCCCTGCCTTTCTCACAATTGCTGTATACAGCTGGAAAGGTTTCAAATACAAGAGCTCTCCATATCAGCTCAAGCGACACTGAACTGATGTGAATGCATTTGATTCCAAAAATGTAGAAGCCCCAGCAGTAGAGGAGAAAACTATGGATGGCGGGGGTGCTGGGCTGTTTCTCATTGTCTTGTACATCATGTAGTCATCAGAAAATAATGTGGATCTGACTATTCCAATCCTGGAGCATTTCCTGCATACATGTACTCACCCCCTTGATGAAGATAACAGCACCTTTTTGCAATGTAGTTAACTTTTAACATACTTTTATCATATGTAGATAAAGAAAACTATCATATACTTCAGATATTGGCTTGTGATTTGCCTCATTGTTATGGGTGTTAACAATGATATGAGTTAGGCAAAAATCTTTCAGCATTCAGATTATTTTAAAAAACCCTAAAAACAACTATTTTTGTTAGTCCTGCAGAATAAAAATAAAGCATTATTAAGAAAACAAAGTTTTTAATTAGAGAAAGGCATGGACTGCTGCACAGCTGTTCTGTAGGCGCCCCAGCTTCCCTTCCCTTGGAGGAGACAGGGCTAGGAAGCACCACCACTGCCTCTTGAGTGGGCGCCCACTGGAGAAGGCAGGGCAAGGGAAGCTGGGGCACTTGGGGAAGAGCCATGCAGCCGAACCATGGTTCGTGCCCCATATCTAATCTTAACTAATAACTATAATGGCAGCCAGTTACTTATAGGGAGGAGGAGTCATTGGGATTATGATTGTAACTAGTCTTAAAAGCTGACATTGTCTTTGTTTTATCAGGTAAAATAAAATGATGTTCTGTTTGAAAACTGAAGGAACAGAATTTTAGGATAAGTCAGTGAATTGGTTACCTGGCTGCAGAGCCAGAGAGGTTAGGAATTCCGTTCCCCACTGTGCATCCCAGAAGAGCCAGCCTGCATAGCTTGGGCAAGCTGCACAGTCCCAGAGCATCCCCAGAAGAAAGGAATGGTAAGCTGAGAATACTTTGAAAACCCTGAAAAGGGTCACCGTAGGTCAGAACAGACTTAATGATACGTAGTTATTGTACTGTATGGAAACCACCATTATACATGGAACATATTTAAGAGATGTCAGTATTTTAGTACATACTGTTTCCTTCATTTGGATTTGATTGATCTTTATTCTGAACAACTTATGCTTGAAATCAGCATTAAATATGAATTTGTCTCCATCTTCTACATCTTTGCCTCTTGGAATTTTATTCAACACTCTTGCTTTACCACAAGCCAGTGATTGCAAGGTTCTTTTTAATTCATTCTCCTCTGTAAAACAAGAGTGAATAACAAAAACACAGTGGTAATATATTTATGATTATTAATTCTCATACACTGAGAACTCAGAACACAAACTGGAGGCAGTATTTTATAACTACAGAATACATGCTGGATAGACGACCTTAGGGGGACGTTCTAGTTTAGTCCAGAGCAAGGTTCCCTCTGAGGTGCGACTCTGCCCACCTCCATGCACCGACAGCGATCATTTTCAGCCTCTTTGGTTCTGGTCGCAATGGAACCTCATGCGGGGGAAAGGAGGCATGTGTGTGAGGGGCAGAGCCCCACCCAACAGGGCTGAAAACTAGAGGGAACAGTGGTCCAGAGTATGCCATTCATTTAACTGGGTAAGGTACTGAGGCCTATCCTGAAGCAATAAATTAGAAATTGTTATTATTTACCTTCTTTGGCATGATGCTATGTTTCCACCTTTTAAGGCCAGAAGACTCAGAAACATACACAAAGCAACCAATACAGCATTTTGCTGCATTTCTCCTCTTAGTCAAACCCAGCAGTGCTACTATGAACACTTGGGCGTCACAGCCCCATGTTTCCTTTGTTTTATAGATCAAGTTAGAAGAAAGAGTAAGGGAGAATGAACTAACATCATCATAAGCTAGTGCTGTATTGCTCTAATGGAACACGTTCAGGTCAAGAGTAAAATTTTCAAACCCACAACATGCATTTGAACTGAATAATTCATACCTATACCAGTGGCCATTTTTATTTCTTCAAAATTAAATTCATCTCCTTCGTTGAACATCAGAAGCACAAGTGTTTGGAAAAGTGATACCTGAAACTCCTTCTTCCCCTAAAATGGAAAAACCACACCATACATGCAATGAATGCAGAGATACAAACACATTTGACTTTAAAAATCTTGTTCTCCCTAGTGCTGTACCAAACACGAAAAGCCAAAATAATCTGGCACATACCAGATGCCTAGTAGCCTTCAGCTAGATAGGATAAGCAAGTTTTGAGAGTATACTGTATTACAGCATATTACATCTATATAAAATGCTACAGAAAAGAACAACAACATTAGACTTGAAGTAAAGGGAGATTGTGATGAAGTCCTTATTAAGACCTCCTGCCCAAGTTTGCTTTTTATCTCCACAACTCCCATCCTTTTTTCTTTTGTCTCCTGACTTTTAGATTGTAAGCTTCAGGAGAAGAACCATCTTCTCTTACGAGTATGAGACTGCTTTGTGTCAAGTCAGACCATTGACCCATCTAGCCTAGTATTGTCAATCCTGACTGAGAATGGCTTTCCAAAATCTCAGACAAGATTTTTTTCTAGCTGTGCCTGGAGATAGATAGGGAGTGAGCACAGGGCCTTCTGCATACAGAGCACATGCTTTGCCACTGAGATACAGTAAATTGCACTGTAAGCTTCTTGGTGAGGCTTTTTACCTGGACAGCAGGATGAACATTATCAATAAAACAAAGTTAAGGATCAAACTGAAAACAGTTCTACCTCCTTCAGATTCTTTTTTTTTTTTTGGATCCATATTACCATATCGGAGACAGAAAGTCATCATAAGATTTTCTTACATAGTGATAGCTTTGCTTTTCAGAATTTAGGAGGTCAGATGTTCTTATGAAAAGTAATCCTACAAAAAAACCAAGTGACCACATCCTGAAACCACATTAGAAATAAGCAGTTTTGAAGATACGAAATTTGTATTCTTAACACACAGGTGCTTCAAGACCATTTTTACAGCACAAACATAGACTGCAGGTTACATATTCCAAATCCAGTCTGGTGATCAGGCTCTATAACCCACCATGGGAAAGATAGATAGTGTAATGATGCATCTAGTGGTAGGAAAATAAATTAGGGAAAAAGCTATCTTCCCTCCTGATGACCTCTTCCAAACATCATTTATAGAACTTCACTGGTGGGAGAGGGTATCCTCCTACAGCTACAGACTCCAGAGTTCTCTTACTTATGCACAAGACAAGGAAGACTTGCATAAAACACGTTTATATTAAAAACATTCACTTTCCCAAAAAGAATTTGTGAGAAGGCTCATGTGTTGCCACCCCCCACACACTTTTGGGCCCCGATACAATCACTCTGGAGTCTTTTGCTTGCTTCAAACTTCCAACGTTTATTAACAATTGCCAAATGATGGCATTTTCAACATTTTCTTTTTTCAACTTCTGTTCTCCCTCCAACGGGGAGAGGAAAGGGTTCCATGAACTTCCCCCCAACTTGCCCATCTCTACATCATTTTCCAATCACGGGACTTCCCACTTCAACTCTAGTTCTTGTATGCATTCTGTTGGCAACAACATCTGCAGCAGTGACACCAGATCCTTCTCCCACCACTCTTCACCTCCCTTTGTCTTTTGGGAGTCTCCCTGTCCTTTTGTTCCCTCTGGGGTCTCTGTCCAGACTGGGGAAGGGAATTTAATCGCCTCTCAGGTTCTTCGCTGCTTTCATGCCTCTGAATCTGAGCTTGTTCTCATCACTTCCTTTCTCGTCTTTATATGTGCGATGGCTTCTTAGAGATCCTCTCACACCTTTCTTCCTCTCAGCCTCCTCTCCATCTCTCCCATTTTCCAGTCCACTGATTTTTTAGTTCTGTCCACTCCCACCCTTCAGGTAGTAAGCTGTTTCCCCTAAAATAAGACCTAACCTGAAAATAAGCCCTAGTATGATTTTTCAGGATGCTCGTAATATAAGTCCTACTCCAAAAATAAGCCCTAGTTAAGTGAAACCCCGCCCTCCACCATTGTGCAGCAACCAGAAGATGACATGACTGCATTTGAATAAATGTAGATAGTTGTACATGACAAAAATAAAACATCCCCTGAAAATAAGCCCTAATGTGTTTTTTGGAGCAAAAATTAATATAAGACCCTGTCTTATTTTCGGGGAAACAGGGTATGTGCTCTGGCTTCTTTTCACTTTCTGTCCATCCAATTTCTTCTCCCTCTTTTTTTCCTGTCCCTCCTTTATATACCTCCCTCTCCTTCTCCTCTTTCCCCTCCTTTCTCCTCTCTGTCTTTTCCCACCCTTTTTTTTCAAGCCCACACTTCCAGTTCCTTCTTTTGCTCTTTCCTTTCCCCTTCCTCCTGATTCTGATGGGCAGTTATCTTGGCAACCCTCCTCTTTCCAGGGAAGAGAGGATGGCACATGGGTGGGAGGTGGTCCCCACTCACCCTCTTCCTCACAGAATTATTCTTGCTGGTCAAATGTGATAAAAGGAGCTTTTGTTCATGCAATTAAATGGCAATCGTACAATATATTAATGAGTACAGAAAAGAGCTTTTTTTATACCCATAGATATGTACAGGACTGTGTTATAGCAGTGCAAAATGGAGGTGCTAAATCAAAATCCCAGAGCAACTCACCAGAGAGTTAGTTATAGCAGATAGTCCTTCTATCACTACCAGAATTTATTTAGATACAGCCTTCAATTTAACTCAGGGATTGTCTCCTGATAATGGGAGAGGGCAGAAGTGGCATTGCTGAGAGTTCACATCAGCATAAACAGCTTAAAACAGAGAAAATATTCTTAGTTTCCCTTACCTGTGGAGAGCAAAATTCTATTCATAGTACACCTGGACCTCCATTTGTATGCATAATACCTGACTAGAATGTATATACATAAAATGCTAATTGACTTGTTCTCAAATAAATCAGAATAAACTATATTATTGGGATTTATATGCACTGGATTTTATATCTGTATGTCCCATTCAAGGATTCTATGATCCACAGAGTCCCTTCTAGCTCTGCAGTTCTAAGATGATGATGATGATATCACCAAGGGATAAAAAAACATAAAGAGGACTACCATTTTGAAACAGATCATTCTCGAAGATCCTGGTAGCAGATTTTTGCTTCAATAGCAATGCTCAACTCAAAACCTACAGGAGAATGTATCCGAATTGGCAAACAGTCCTATTGAATGTTTCTGATACTTACCCCAAAGCTGTGTTTTTCAAGGCTTCAACACATGGTCTCTTTGAGCTCAATTTGATATTACCCCATGTATGACAGTGTGTAATAGACAGTGGGTGGTGAAACAGATGACTGGCAACTTTTTTGTTTCTCCAGGGACTCATCTGTATAGTTACAAAAGTAGCCTATTTCTCAGATCAGATTAAAAGTTTGTTCTAAACTATGTAACTTGTCAAATATTCAAGAAGGAAGCCAAATCAATAATGTACATTCTAAAAGAAATTCCAAAACAGCAGATATTAAACATACCTCTTTAAACTCTGCTTTAAGGACAGCGTGTCCTAAACTAGTTTGCCACTGAAGTTTTCGACCACTGTGCTTTCCAAGATAAAATGTTTTAAATATTTCTTGCAGCTTAACCATCTGCAATAATGTAAGGAAAGAAGAAGAAAATCACTACAGGCAAAGACACACACACAGACATAGCAGCGTAAGATTTCATCCAGTTTCTCAACATTTTTAACTACATTTGGAATGTAAAGAGGCTATCAGTTAAGTAAAAGTAACATTTAACTTGCAAAAATGGAATTTGACTTCAAGAGGGAAGCAAGCAAAGCATATTATGAAAACAGTAGAAGGCTAATCTGTTCCACCTGTACTATTTACTTTGTTTGTTTTATTATTTAAATACAAGAGTTGGGTAGACTTCAATGGCTGAGATTCTGTTTGTCATAGAGTCATAGAGTTCGAAGAGACCACTGAGGCCCCCGCCATACGGGAATATCCATCAAAGTACTCCCAACAGATGGCCATCTAGCCTCTGCTTAAAAACCTCCAAAGAAGGAGACTCCACCACACTTCGAGGCAGCCTATTCCACTGCCGGACAGCTCTGACTGTCAGGAAGTTCTTCCTAATGTTCAGATGGAATCTCTTTTCCTGTAGTTTGAAACCATTGCTCCGTATGTGTAGGTTCCACAGTGGAAGGCTGATGACATCATCAGCTGGGGCATTTTTTTAAAAAGTTAAACATTTCTTCCATCTGTCCAGAGGTCCCAGTGGGTCCTAAGTAGTCCCTCTAACCATTGGGAACCTATGGGGCCTGCAGGATGGAGAAGTTTTTAGTTTCCTAAAATCACTACTGCCAGTGAAATCCTGGTGGGTGGGGTGGGCTCGGATCAGAAATGTTTTAATTTCCAGAAAATCATTGTGTCTGATGACACCATCAGCCTTACACAGTGTGGCTCCTATTTTCTCTTTAAAATCTCCAGTGAATTTAAGAATATTGAAGAGGCTCATTTCATCAAAGCATGGCCATTTTATATACATATGATCCAGCAAAAATACACAAACTATCCTTGAGGATGTGTGCATTTCTGTACTATATTTTTTTTACTTTTCAGCCCAATAACTGGAGTAAGTCTGCATAGTGTATCGCCAGACTGTAGCATATGTGGACATGAGTTATGGGGTGAACTGTATTTTTATATGATCCCCTATAGGAAGAAGTTTTGTATCAGGAAGGTTAAGCTTTCTTCCTGATGTAACAGTTTTCAACATGCAGGGGTGGGTGTATGTTCAAATATGCAATCTCTCCACTTATAGTTTGAGGTTACATAGTCCTGAAAAAAATTGCCACATGTGTTCTTTGCACTACTGAGTCATCCCTATGTAGTGGTATCAAATGACATCTTTTGAAGGCATATGCTTAATTAGGAGTCAAAAGTGCTTGTCCCTTAGTAGCATATGCTTATGAAAGCTGACAATATTATCTAAAGAAAGTACGTGCCAATAGGGGGACTAACAGATCTTCCTGAAGGCTTACCTCTGGAGGTAAAAGGACATCCATAGGTGTATATGTTGGCCAATATCCCATAGTAAGTATATTTACTGTTAAGTCTATATTGCCTGAGTCACTTTGATTCTGCATATACTAGGAGAAATAAAGAGAAATGAAAGTATTTAAAATCATGCTAATACAGTGTTAAAAGAATTCATCTACATTATTTTCTATGTAAAGATATACTTTATATAGGGCAGCAATTTCTATTAAATAGTTACAGCAAAGCCAAATTTATTGATAATCTTAAAAACAACTGGTAGAATGAAGAGAGAGAGAAAAAATATATACATATTTGTCTGAATTCAGTCTGATTTTTTCTGAATATTGACAAACCAGTGTCATTCTTTATGGCAGTGCTTTGAAAACTTGGAGTAACTGCAAGTTAAGCTTCAGATGCTTCCTAGATTTCTGACGGGAGAGGTGTGTGTGTGTGTGTGTGTGTGTGTGTGTGTGTGTGTGTGTGTGTGTAGATAGATAGATAGATAGATAGATAGATAGATAGATAGATAGATAGATAGATAGATAGAGTTCCCACTTCTGCATTTTCACCTAAGGCATGTGGCACCATGGCTATACCAGAACTTTCCAGGAACGGACACAGCTGGCATACTCGTTTTAACTGTGCAAATGCACTCTTGGTAACTGCCAAAACCTGGGCATTCAGGCTCAGAGACAAATCCAGGAGCAGCCCCAAACTGTGCACCTGTGTTTTCAGAGGGAGTGTAACCCCATCCAGCACAGGCTGCATCCCTATTCCTTGCTCTACCTTCTGACTGACTAGGAGCACCTCTGTCTTGTCTGGATTAATTTTCAGTTTATTCACTCTCATCCAGTCCACTACTGACACCAGACACTGATACAAAACCAAAACAGCTTCCTTGGATTTAGATGGCAAAGAGATACAGAGCTGAGTGTCATCCACTGTTAATCAGTCCCCTGCTTCTGGAGAGGCTCTGAGTGAAACCTCACCAAATAATGATCTGTCCATGACTACAGAACTGCAGAGTTCCTCACAGCCAGACCACCAACATTTATCCCAGTACAGAAAACCAAGTCTAAGGTGTGCCCTGCACCATCGGTGGGTGCAGATACCATTGGGGACAAAGCCATAGTCATCATGGAGAACAGGAAGTCCTGAGCCACCCCTGACAAAGCTGCCTCAGCATGAATGTTCATAGAATCATAGAAAAGTGAAGTTGGAAGGGGCCTACAAGGCCATCAAGTCCAACCCCCTGCTCAATGCAGGAACACTGAGGTCCCCCAGTAGAACAAGCCAAGGGGATTCCACCACAACCCCCAAGACCAGCTCAGCTCGCTCAGGAAGGGAGAGCAGCAAGGTGGGTGGTACACCAGCAGAATCCCTATTTTGTCCTGGGCTCCCACTTTCACAAACATAAATTCAAACCCAGAAAACTGGGGATGTGGTATAAGATAATTAGATGTTGCTTGAAGAAACGTTTTCTCCATCTGTTCATAACTTACTATCAAAGATGTAATCATGGCTCTAACGTGAACAGGTTATAATTGCAGGAGAGATCTATCAGTAGCCCTTAGCAATGAGTGTGACATGCAACATGACCTCAGACAATCTAGAAGAGGAGCCTTGAGTGCTCTTTGGATTTCCTGACTGATGGTGGTGAAGATCAGCAGTGGAGAAGAGAAAAAGGATCCTCCTCACAGCCCATTTTACCTGTTCTATAGCTCTAGAGGGTTAGGAATTCCAACTAAATTATTTTATAGCTGCATAATGAGGGCTCAGAACAAATAGTTGTTAATATGCAAAAGAACACACTATAAAATGACTGTTGGCGTAACTATGCTTGCAGAAGGGTGGTGTAATCAGCAGAGACAATTAAGGATTACATGGCAGCCCTGAAAGCCTAAGAACAGAAATAGGAAGTGTTTAACTTCAGAAAAATAATCCTTGCTGGTGATGTCGTCAGATTTCTGTAGGCATAGTTATGCCAACAGGATTTCAGCCAATAAATGGAGCTTAAGCAAATCAATTTTGTCTCTTCCCCTGCCCCCCCTTTACACCACTATACATTCTCCTCTCCATCAGATTTAATTGGTAGGCTCACAAGAACTGCTAGCTTTACAACCCCAGCTCCTGTCAATTTATCCTACCAACTTGCTTTGAGCACACAAATTCTTGACAGACAGTTGAGTGAGGGGGATGTTTTCTAAATTGCATCTTCTTTTAATTAACACATTTATATACCTGGGGATACATCCATTTTTTCGTCCTAACTAAAGTAGACGTACTGAATCAAAGGGACTGATGGAAATCTCACTACATCAGTGCAACTTGTATGGTTTTACCACACTGTGCTGATTTATTCATTTCACTCATATTCATTCCATGGGTCCACTCCAGTCCAGATTAACAACCAGATTAACCCTTACTCATACTATGGCATTCCCTAATTGCATAAAAGTCACTACCTTATTTTCCAGTGACCTTGTTTTGCTTCCGAACTGACAGGCACTCAATCATTTGAGTTTACCATTGGAAGGATTGCCTTTATGCAGAAGTGGAATGCTTCTGAATTGAGGTTGCTGAAGAGCAGAACAATATCAAAAGGAAGCTGCTACTTCATCCCTCTTTTATGGCTGGCAACTGTTGGAAACAGGATGTTGTACTAATTGGTTCTGTCTCACCAGAATTCTTACATTATGTACGACTGTGCTTTGAAAGATGTTCATGAAATGAGGCATTTTAGGTGATCAACAGAGCTATGTCCAAAATGAAGATGAAACAAGGATTCAAACAAATGCTAACAAGTTATAATACTGGTATAATACATCCTTGGTTGCATCTCCATTTCCTTGGACTATAGAAGTCAATAGCTCCACAGACCTGCATTTTGCCCTGACTAAACTGTGTTTTATTAGATGTCCATGAACACTATTCATTTAGTGCAGAAAAGGAAATGCAGCCTAGCACACAACAGGACTTTGCTGGTCAGGTGATATCTAAGCTGCTGAAAATTCATTGTACTGTGCAACTGAAGTTAAATTTAAAAACCTACCTGTTTGAACTGGACCATGATATCTTTGGAAAGTTCCATATCCTTAAACATCCCTTCCAATTTACTGGTGAAAGCAGCACCACATTCTAGTATAGGAACAAGGTCAGAAAGATATCATGCATGCAATGACTTGTGAATATTTAGAGATTTCATGAAGCCACCACACATTTCAGAAGCATTAAAAAACAAACACATTTTTAAAACACACAGGCACATTTATTTACAACGGGTGGGCAGCTTGCAAAGTATCCATGGGGTGCCCTATCACATCTTTGACATACCCCAGGAATTCCAAGGGCCATAATTACCTTTTTTTCCCCAAAGTAAAAGAAAACTATAAGGGCACTTCTCAAACTGAAAAAGAAGAGGCTATTTTGGGCCTTTTAAAGATACTCTTCCCAACAGTGCCTTAAAATAGACAGTTGAGCACTGAATTTGTACTTGTCCAAGATTTAGATCAACTGGAGGGGCAACTGGGGGCCCAGAGGATCCACCGGAGGGAGGGCTTGGCAGGCTGCATGTAACTTGTGAGTTGCTCAGTTCCCACTATTAGTCTAGAGCAGAGGTCGTCAACCCCTGGTCCGTGGCCCGAGCCGGACTGGGCTGCGGAGACAGACCTCCTCCCCCCCGCACGCACTCCCCTCCCCACAGCGCTCCCCCACCCCTTCACGCATGTGGGCGCGCGTGGGTGTGCAGGCGCTCCTGCGCATGCACAAAGGGGTAGGGGAGCGCTCATGCCGGTGCTGGCGTGCGCGCTCCCCCACCATTTCACGCATGCGCCCGAGAGCACGCGCGCATGCACCCGAGAGCAGGGGAGGGTGCCCCACCTTCCTCAGAGGCTTAGCCAGTCCGCGGTCCCAAAAAGGTTGGGGACCACTGGTCTAGAGTAGTGATGGCGAACCATTTTGGGCCCGAGTGCCCAAACTGGGGGAGAAAAAAGCAAAAACCAGCGGGTGGCGCTGGAGGAAGCGGAAATGGCAACGGAAGGGGGAATCCCAGGCATGGAGGTGCCTCCAGATCCCATCCGGATCCGCCTCATCGCCAGCTGCTCCAGATCCTGGCCCGCTGCCTGTTGGGGCGCTGGCACCGCGGCTGCAGCCTCCTCCTCGGGTTCGGCTGCAAGGGGGGAGCGCGATCCAGCAACTTATGGCTCACGTGCCCACAGACAGGGCTCTGCATGCCAGCTGTGGCACGCGTGCCATAGGTTCGCCATCACTGGTCTAGAGCAGTGGTTCTTAACGTGGGCGATAATGCCCCCCAGGGGGCGATTTTGTTTTTCAGGGGGGCGGTAGAACGAAAAGGGGTGGCGTGGGGGTGAAGGAACAAAAGGGGGGCGGTAGGGGGGCAGTGGAGCGAGCTGTGCGCGCCGCCTCGACACACAAACACACACACTCTCTCTTCCCCCCCCCCCCTTTTCAATGCAAGTCAGCCCAGCGAGAGAGGGCGGTGGAATCCGAAGGGCGCAGGGACTGCCACAGACATAAGAGGGCGGGCGGCTGCTGCTGTAGGCTGACTATACCCCATGCTTCAAACGGGGTCGGCTCAGAAGTGAGACGCGCCTTGAGGCACGGAGGTCGCCTCCTCCTCCAAAGGGAGAGCAGTCCGAGCGGCGGCTTGGAGAGACTGGGGGGGGGGGGGCGAGCGGATTAGCAGGCGTCCCCATCAGACCCAGCCCCAGAGGGCAGATGCTTCCCTCCTGCCCTTATGGCTGGTGGTGGGTGGGAAAAAAGAGGAAAGGGCTCCTGTGCCTTTAAGAGTTGCATGACAAGCTTTTGTTGTTGTTTAGTCATTTAGTCGTGCCCGACTCTTCGTGACCCCATGGACCAGAGCACGCCAGGCCCTCCTGTCTTCCACTGCCTCCCGGAGTTGGGTCAAATTCATGTTGGTAGCTTCGATGACACTGTCCATCCATCTCGTCCTCTGTCGTCCCCTTCTCCTCTTGCCTTCACACTTTCCCAACATCAGGGTCTTTTCCAGGGAGTCTTCTCTTCTCATGAGATGGCCAAAGTACTGGAGCCTCAGCTTCAGGATCTGTCCTTCCAGTGAGCACTCAGGGTTGATTTCCTTCAGAAGGGATAGGTTTGTTCTCCTTGCAGTCCAGGGGACTCTCAAGAGCCTCCTCCAGCACCACAATTCAAAAGCAGCAATTCTTCGGCGGTCAGCTTTCTTTATGGTCCAGCTCTCACTTCCATACATCACTACAGGAAAAGCCATAGCTTTGACTATGCGGACCTTTGTCGGCAAGGTGATGTCTCTGCTTTTTAAGATGCTGTTGAGGTTTGTCATCGCTTTCCTTCCAAGAAGCAGGCGTCTTTTAATTTCGTGGCTGCTGTCACCATCTGCAGTGATCATGGAGCCCAAGAAAGTAAACTCTGTCACTGCCTCCATATCTTCCCCTTCTATTTGCCATGAGGTGATGGGACCAGTGGCCATGATATTAGTTTTTTTTTTGTATGTTGAGCTTCAGACCATTTTATGGCGCTCTCCTCTTTCACCCTCATTACGAGGTTCTGTAATTCCTCCTCACTTTCTGCCATCAGAGTAGTATCATCTCCATATCTGAGGTTACTGATATTTCTTTCGGCAATCTTAATTCCGGTTTGGGATTCCTCCAGTCCAGCCTTTCACATGATGTATTCTGCATATAAGTTAAATAAGCAGGGGGACAATATACAGCCTTGTCGTACTCCTTTCCCAATTTTGAACCAATCGGTTGTTCCATATCCAGTTCTAACTGTTGCTTCCTGTCCCACGTATAGGTTTCTCAGGAGATAGATAAGGTGGTCAGGCACTCCCATTTCTTTAAGGACTTGCCATAGTTTGCTGTGGTCCACACAGTCAAAGGCTTTTGCGTAGTCAATGAAGCAGAAGTAGATGTTTTTCTGGAACTCTCTGGCTTTCTCCATAATCCAGCGCATGTTAGCAATTTGGTCTCTAGTTCCTCTGCCCCTTCAAAATCCAGCTTGTACTTCTGGGAGTTCTCGGTCCACATACTGCTGAAGCCTACCTTGTAGGATTTTGAGCATAACCTTGCTAGCGTGTGAAATGAGTGCAATTGTACGGTAGTTGGAACATTCTTTGGCACTGCCCTTCTTTGGGATTGGGATGTAGACTGATCTTTTCCAATCCTCTGGCCACTGCTGAGTTTTCCAAACTTGCTGGCATATTGAATGCAGCACCTTAACAGCGTCATCTTTTAAGATTTTAAATAGTTCAACTGGAATGCCATCACCTCCACTGGCCTTGTTGTTAGCCGTGCTTTCTAAGGCCCACTTGACTTCAGTCTCCAGGATGTCTGACTCAAGGTCAGCAACCACACTATCTGGGTTGTCCGGGGCATCCAAATCTTCCTGATATAATTCCTCTGTGTATTCTTGCCACCTCTTCTTGATGTCTTCTGCTTCTGTTAGGTCCCTCCCATTTTTGTCCTTTATCATGTCCATCTTTGCACAAAAGGTTCCTTTAATATCTCCAGTTTTCTTGAACAGATCTCTGGTTTTTCCCTTTCTATTATTTTCCTCTATTTCTTTGCACTGTTCATTTAAGAAGGCCCTCTTGTCTCTCCTTGCTATTCTTTGGAAGTCCGCATTCAATTTTCTGTACCTTTCCCTATCTCCCTTGCATTTTGTTTCCCTTCTCTTCTCTGCTATTTGTAAGGCCTCGTTGGACAGCCACTTTGCTTTCTTGCATTTCCTTTTCTTTGGGATGGTTTTTGTTGCTGCCTCCTGTACAATGTTACGAGCCTCCATCCATAGTTCTTCAGGCACTCTGTCCACCAAATCAAGTTCCATAAATCTGTTCTTCACTTCCACTGTGTATTCATAAGGGATTTGGTTTAGATTATACCTGACTAGCCCAGTGGTTTTCCCTACTTTCTTCAGTTTAAGCTTGAATTTTGCTATAAGAAGCTGATGATGAGAGCCACAATCAGCTCCAGGTCTTGTTTTTGCTAACTGTATAGAGCTTCTCCATCTTTGGCTGCAGAGAACATAATCAATCTGATTTCGGTATTGCCCATCTGGTGATGTCCATGTGTAGAGTCGCCTCTTGTGTTGTTGGAAAAGAGTGTTTGTGATGACCAGCTTGTTCTCTTGACAAAACTCTATTAGCCTTTGCCCTGCTTTGTTTTGAACTCCAAGGCCAAACTTTCCTGTTGTTCCTTTTATCTCTTGACTCCCTACTTTAGCATTCCAATCCCCTATAATGAGAAGAACATCTTTCTTTGGTGTCAGTTCTAGAAGGTGTTGTAAGTCTTCATAGAATTGTTCAATTTCAGCCTCTTCAGCATTGGTGGTTGGTGCATAAACTTGGATGACTGTGATGTTGAAAGGTCTGCCTTGGATTCGTATTGAAATCATTCTATCATTTTTGAGATTGTATCCCAGTACAGCTTTTCCCACTCTTTTGTTGACTATGAGGGCTACTCCATTTCTTCTACGGGATTCTTGCCCACAATAGTAGATATGATAATGGTCTGAATTGAATTCACCCATTCCCGTCCATTTTAGTTCACTGACGCCCAGGATGTCAGTGTTTATTCTTGCCATCTCCTGTTTGACCACATCCAGCTTACCAAGGTTCATAGATCTTACATTCCAGGTTCCTATGCAGTATTCTTCTTTGCAGCATCGGACTTTCCTTTCACTTCCAGGCGCGTCCGCAGCTGAGCGTCCTTTCGGCTTTGGCCCAACCACTTCATTAGCTCTGGAGCTACTTGTCCTTGTCCTCCGCTCTTCCTCAGTAGCATGCTGGATGCCTTCCGACCTGAGGGGCCCATCTTCCAGCGTCATATCTTTTAGCCTTTTGTTTCTGTTCATGGGGTTTTCTTGGCAAAGATACTGGAGTGGCTTGCCAATTCCTGCTCCAGGTGGATCGCGTTTAGTCAGAACGCTCCACTATGACCTGTCCATCTTGGGTATCCCTGCACGGCATAGCCCATAGCTTCTCTAAATTACTCAAGCCCCTTCGCCACGACAAGGCAGCAATCTGTGAAGGGGCGCATGACAAGCTACACCTGATGAAATGCCCCCGCTTTCTCACCACTCTCTGTGTGGCCACCCTTCTTGTACCGTAAGAATCTGCGTTGCATTGTATTATGATAGTTGTGCTTCGCTTTAGTAAAGTCAAATGGGAAGGCTTGCCCTAAGAGGAGTTGAAATGCTTACGGCTGGAGCTCTGCTCAGTGTGTAGAAAACTTGCCTATGAGGAGACAAGAACTTGGCGGCTGCAGCTGTGGTGCTGCAGCAGATCCGGCAGACGGATCCAGAGCAGCTGGTGCTGGCAGCGGATCCGGTGCCGCCGCCACGTCACCATTACATTGGGGGAGGGGGCGATGATAACTTCCTCAATGGTTGAAGGGGGCGATTCTTTCAAAAAGGTTAAGAACCACTGGTCTAGAGTCACAGATTTACAATTAAAGCAACAATACTTGCAAATACTTACCATGCTTAAGCTTAGATAACATAGACTTCTCAGCATCTACTGAAGCACTTTTTCCAACCAAAAGCCTTTTGGCCAAATCTTTTTTATAAAAAGCTTCAAATACATCTTTGCCTGTACAGAGAATATTAATAACAGTGAATGGGGGAAAGCATATCAAAGTAGACACAATGAAGTTGAGGATTATTACTAAGACACAAAGAAATGAAAAAGAAATAACTAAGCACTTTACCGACACTATGCCTGTAATAATTTCAAAGCCTACATTATTTTGTAAAACAAATTTAAATCCTCTTTTCCTCCCTGACATTTTCAAGTAATTACTACCTGACACTGCTTTATATTAGTAAATATATTATCCGTGACACTTAATATACACAGACTGCATTTTCCTCAGCGCTCAGTTTCTCATGTTTTATACAGAAGATCAAATACTTCCCCCCCCCAAAAAAATTCTTATCTCAGCCTTGTGCAAATCTTTGATTACTGCCCATGTAAGTGTTCTTTTGAATGACATTCATAGGTTACCTAAGCCCTGTTTTAATTATTTACTCACTACATTTTTTCAACATGGCTTACAAGTGTCAAAATGAAACAACACACACACATGCAAACAGGCCACCAGACTAGAATATAAATAATAGTGGAAGAGTTTAAATATTTTAAATACTTTGGTTGATACAAAAGGGTTCTCCTGATGCTGAGAAGACTGCAAACTTGATACCACATGGAGAAGTCAGGAAGATATCTTTTGTTGGCATTCTATATTCTACTGGCTGTCTGAGAGGAGTGTTTGAACAGACTGTTGTACTCTGTTGCTTTTAAATGTGTTTTTTAGTATTGATTTTAATTACCATTTTAAATGTAATACTTGTTTAATTCTTTTTAAATATCTGAATACTTAGCTTTCAAACATGTTTTAGCTTTAAATATTGTATTTTTAATGATGTAAGCCACCTTGGATCCTTTTGGGGAGAAAGGTGGATTAAAAGTAGTATTTTAAATAAATAAAAAATAAATAAATAAAATATTGCCTACAAAATAGGCAAATATGCATGTGAATCCACTGATATCTCAACGTCTAGGCCAGATTCCCCCAGTATGGCACCTCTAGATGTGCTATACTTACAACTATGACTATACTGGTGGGGATGATGCCCCCCCCCCCCAAGTAATCACAAAGATACCATCAAAAAATTCCCAAACTGGGTACAGAGCTCCATACTTGTTAATTGTGCTGTGTGAAGAATGAACAGACCTTGTAATTTGTAATTTATAACTGAAGTTATTCCAGTCCTGGAGCTCCCCGACCCCGACATGATAAATTCTTTGAAACTGCTGGAACACTATTAAAGTCTCCAAGCTTGTCTTCAATAGATACAGTGAATGATGCTTTTAGAGTGGTGTAGTTGAAAAAAACTTAAATATTTTAACTTAAAAAACAGAACACCCCATACGCATGTTAAATATTATGTATTTGTCATTCAAGAAAAAAATGTTTTAGTTACAGTGCTTTATTAGTTAATAAAAATAATTTCAATGTCTGTCTGTTAATAGTAGTTGTCCTAATAGAGTGAGATAACAAGTCATCCAAATATACATAATTAGATTATGTATATTTGGATGACTTGTTATCTCATTCTATTAGATACATAATTAACCTGTTGAATAAGAGATTGATCACTTTCCAGTGCTTTCAAAAATATCTGCTTTAGTGGGTGTTGTTACCTAATATAATCATCCTTTTTCTGATTTAAGTAATTGGCACTTTTTAAAAAATAAATTACTGTTTTTTAAAATGTACATATGAGCCTTCTGAAAAATAAAACCTACAGCAAATAGAAGTGTAATTTCTTGGGGAAGAACACATGATTAAATTGAGTTTGATTAATGATTTAAATTTTAGACCAGAGGCTGCTGGTTAATTATGGTGGCATATGTGTAATGTGCAAAGTGCAGTGGCAAATTGTTGCTAATTAAGAAATTGCTGCACCAACTCACATAACTTGTGTAACAAGAGATATAAGCAGTGACCACTGCTACTGTTTATGCCATGGCACTTACAATTGGCATAACTAACTGTGGCGTCTGCCCTTGTGGCCCCTGCTTGTTTTTCCCTCAAAAAGACTCATGTCGTGTTTTCTTCTCGCTGCCACCAGAGGATTACTTCAATCCACAATATAAATGACGTATGTCAGAACACTTGTCTTGTGAACAGAAACAGAACTTATTTATTATACACATTATACATAAGCAATTCATCGACAGTTCTTTCAGTACATACTTTTCTCTTGCAATATCATTACCACCTTCTCTACCTATTTTTCTAACCAGCTCTATCTCTCTCAGTATCTCATCCCAATCTCTCTCTGACTAACCAGCCCTCTCTCTCTGACTCCTCCTTCTTCTGCCAAGCCTCATGTAGCTGCTGACTCCGCCTCTCCAGCCCTCTCATAGGTTAATGCAAATTAGCTCATGAATATGAATAGCATGAGTGACGTGGGCAGTCGCCACAATAACTAATAACGTTCTCCGGCTTTCCTGGAGTAAACAACTGATGCAACGGTATCTCCGATAATGCACTAATTTATATGCCGCCACATTTTATGCTATTAATTATATTAATTGTATGTATTGTGTTTTTTCCACTTTGTCCTTCATTTTATTTATGATATTTTAATTTGCACTTTAACTTTGATGTTGTATTATTTTGTTATTTTATGGTTTTGTTACTGTTGTAAACTGCCCAGAGTGACCCTGGCTGCCAAATGGGCAGTATATCAATCAATCAATCAATCAATCAATCAATCAATCAATCAATCAAACAAACAAACACATTCTGCCTGATTTGAGTTAATTCAAATCCACCCTGCTCAGAAAGGCTGTTTGACTCATTTCCTGCAAACTTCCAACACACATATAACTTAGTGGTCTGTACTATCAAGCCTCTTTTGCTGACAGCATTTCAGTTAACATTTTATTCAAGTAGAAAAGTATGGCATGTTTCACAAAACTGTTTAAACAAAGAATTCTTACTTACCATGAATAAATCTAAAGATTATCATGATTTTGTCAAGGATTCTTTCCAGTTCTTCATCTGTTGCTTCCTTATTTCCAGCTCTTAGCTTTGAATCCACATGCTTTGCTAAAAATAGTTGACAGTACAAAACTTAAAAATAATCACTTGGTTTCCATATATTAAAGTAGTTATTTTGGAACTATATTAGGTATTTACAAAAGCTAAAAGAAAACATTCTATGCCAACAACATAAAAGCTAAAAGAACACTTGAAAGAAAAGAAAGAGAGAAAATACCAGAAGGAAAGATACCACACAGGGAAATTAACAATCACTTTAAAAATCAGTACAGGTAAGCTGCTTACCTGCATGACAGTCATGCCATGCAGTTTGTGCCAAAAATACAGTATTTATAGGGTTTTAAAAATTCAAACTGTATGTCTGACAAAAGGGAAGTGAAACAAGGGAACCCAGAAGAAACAGCTGGGCATTAAAAAAACTTTTTGTGAAAGCATGACCAATATTAATGGGCAAAGTACTTCAGAGATAGAGGAGAGAGAGAAAAGAAACCCAAAAGAAATCAAGCAGCAATTGTTAGGAAGTAAGGGAGAAAAAGAGAGAGAGCTATATGTGTATTTTTAAAAAGCAATAAGAACAAACAGTTTGAAATTTATATAGTAACGGACAGATAAACAGCAAAGAAAACCAAAGAAAATATGTGTTCAAAGAGGTAAATGAAGACAACTATAAAAGCTGCAGAACACAAATAAAACCAGAGGTTTTGACTGAAGTAAAAAGGACAGTTTCAGAGATCACTACCAGGTTAGCAGCAGTGAAAGGCAGTATTTAAATAGCAGCCAAAAGTGGCAAAAGTGGCAGATAAGGAAAGCTGATCTGATGAGAGGCAGAGAATGCTAGATGCAACAGAGAACAGCATATGGAAACATTGCAGCATTTACTCATTGCGTTTTCTTTAGCAGAATTGTGTATTTGCAAATGTTTTTACAACCCTAAAAATTAAAATATTAAAGCTCTAGGATATTTACAGCCACTGCTTATTGAGCGGTGTCTGAACATAGTACAGCGCAAAAGCCTTTTTCTTTATTATTGCCCCAGATATCCTTAAAACTTAAAGCATTTTCCAGTGACAGGCCTGACAGCCAAAAAGAGGATTAAGCTATAGACTTAAACTAAAACTATAACAAAGGACATGTCCTTTGCACAGAACAAACAAAACATCTTATATGAGAGGAATGAAAAATTAATATTGATAAATGAGAGCACAGAACTCACAAACTACTCCTCTCAGTTAAGGAGAATTAAAAACATATCTCAAAGCCCTTGATATAGATAGCACAGATTGTTTTTAAATACTTCTCCAGAATTCTCATAAGCCATTAAAAAATCTTTGAACCTAAGGGATATGGTAGGCTGTGTCCAATATAAATAAATTAAATCTGTGATTTCTCATTTTTTATTAACAGAAGCTGGCAATTTCCTCAAAGATATTTTATCTCACACTTTTACAATTACTCACCAGATCATGGTAAATAATTTCCCCTTAGATGTTTAGAAACAAACTAACACCATCTGCTAGACAATTAAATGGAGGTTTTAATAACAGGATATGGCTGAATTCCAGAATATTCTTAATCTGAATGTATTTTCTGATTAAGAATTTACTGTGGACCTCTGAGCAGCCTATTTGAGTTCACTTGAAAATTGGGAAGCACTACGTTTCATTATTGCTTTTTGCTCCTAGAGGGCCAATTTCAAATGTGGTACTGAGAATGGTATTCAAGTAATGCTTCTATGTTATGGGGTCACATGTGTTCTTTCTTAGATTTGGATGTGAGCACCACAAGTATGCTAATGATACCCAGACTCAAATTTCTTTTTAATCATATTTAGATGAACAAGTGGAAATGCTGAACTGCTGCCGAGGATGACTAAGGAAACACAAGAGGCCAATAACTGAAGTTCATTCCTGACAAAGCAGAACTGCTGCTGGATAGTTCATCTGGCCAAGGAGGCAGTGCTCAATCTGTCTTGGATGGGGCTGTGGTCCTCCTAAAGCAAGATTGGAAACCTCTGTTCTCTGTGGGAGAGGTATATAAAATGGATTCCCCATCCAGTCATGGACCTTATCTGCAGTCAATGACAACAGTATATAAAGAAAATGTGCTGCTTATATACTACCTCATAGCACTAAAGCACTCTCTGGGCTGTTGACAACTTAATTATGCGGGCTACATATTGCCTCCACCCCAGCAAACCGGGTACTCCATTTACCAAGCTCAGAAGGATGGAAGGCTGAGTGAACCTGGAGCCGGCTACGTGGGATTAAACCCAGGTCATGAGTAGAGTTCTGACTGCAGTACTGCAGTTTAACCGCTGCACAACAAGGCTCCTTGAATGCCAAAGAGGCATTTAAACCATAAATATCTCCTAGAACAGTGGCTTGCAATCTTGGGTAACCCAGATGTTCTTGAACTGCAACTCCCAGAAACCCCAGCCAGCACAGCTGGTGGTGAAGGTTTCCTGGAATTGCAGTCCAAGAACACCTGGGTTACCCAAGATTAGAAATAGCTGCTCTAGAATAAAGCTGTGTATTGCAGCCAGGAAAGTTGTTTCATGGAACTGTATGGAATGCTTCGTTAGAAAATGTCCACATTCATAAGAATTGCATGTAGCCTTTCCTCTTAATTTAACCCACTACCGAGATGTACTTTTCTTCAAGACCTTTCACATTCAGAAGTCAACCCTAGGTTGCAAAAGATTTCCCCCTGTGCCCCCTATGTGTGAATCAAAGACACTGTGAAGAAGAAATGCAGCATTATCACTGGAGACCAAGTAGCTTCTGGAACAAAATCTGCCTTTCACCAGATGAGGCTTTTGTGCCAGCTACAAGCTTTT
The DNA here is from genome assembly GCA_037013535.1 of Intellagama lesueurii. Lineage (NCBI taxonomy): Eukaryota > Metazoa > Chordata > Lepidosauria > Squamata > Agamidae > Intellagama > Intellagama lesueurii. Next base: position 100,539,070 of record JBAJHW010000003.1, read on the forward strand.
AGGACATAGATAAGGCTGGCCACAGTCAGCCGTGCCCTGATAACCTCTGGTTTAGATAATTTAAAATACATTATATATCAGACTGTCTTTGAAGACTTCTTGGAAACTTCAGTTATTCCAAAATACCATTGCTTGTATTGTAATTACGACATCATCTTGACAGTCAGCAAACATATGATGATACTGTAGATGCCGACCCCTCTCCCAGCAAAATGCAAACACATTTGTATAACTTTTCACCAAAAGAACTGCTGTGAGATTACTGCTACAGTCCCTTCTCCACTGCTTTCTTTTTCCCTCATTGTGCAAGGAGCTACTGAAGAAAGGGACTTTTTCACTGGAGTATATTATTTTTAAAATTTCCTTCCAAAAGATTTTCATCTATCATTCACTCTTTTGTACTTTCAGAAGCAGGCTAAGATTTTTACTTTTTCCCCATGCCTTTTACAATATTATCTGACAGTGATGTTAACATGTCTAACTGAATTCACTTAATTTTGATAACAAATTCTTGTTTTAATTTATTGTTAGCCACCCATAGCATACTCAAAGAGAGCATTAACATCATATGGCAGAGAATATATTTTAAAACAGATGCAATTTATGAATAAACAGACAATGTTAAATCAGAAGTCAAGGACCATTTTTTTCCTTCTGAAAAAGGGAGGCTAATTAAATATGAATAGCTTACCCATTTATCTGATTTCTCATTCCTCCCCTGCAATGAAGATCTGAGTTCTAATTCTCAAACCAGAATCCAGGTTTGTATCAATGTGAGTACTGTCCATAAATGGAGCATTAACTTACTGCCCAGAATTGAGAGCCACCACTAACATGCCTTGGTGTTAGGATATCTATCCTAGGATAGGTATGTGCATGTCTTCTCCTCCCACAGTGATACCCTCTTTTCCCTTCAAATTCTAATTTTACCCACTTGTTCAGAATGCATACTAGTCATAAATCTAGCATCTCTCTCTCTCTCTGATACTGGTCAAGGGGGAGAATCTTTGTGATTTACTATAATTTTCTTTAGATGCGTGGGTGCTCCCTGCAGTGCACCTGATTATTCCCAACAAAAGCACCAGAATGTAGATCACCCATGCTTCTTTTCACTTTCTTTAAATTAAGAATACATCATAATGACTTTGCTCTTTCTATGTGGTTTCCTAAACAAACGGCATTGTAGTCAGTCAGAATAAAAGCAAGCACAGAGACACAAGTAGCAGAAGCAAACATGTCTCTTAAGTATGCAGCCCACCTCTTTATCAAAGCACAGAAAGAAACCAATCTCAGAGTGGAACAGGCACTATACTGCTGTAGTCTGATATATTTAGCAACTTCATTAACCCTGTGACTATGGGATTTAGAAATAATATTTTTACAGAAAAATACTGATACCTATCAGTTCTGCTGGTTTATTTGGTCTCTTGTTGATAAATGTTTCAAAAGATTCCTTCATCAAGTTTATACATTTCTCATTTTTCTGAAAACATACTTCTATGATATGATCCACTTTGTCCTTAAAATCTAGTAGCTCTTGCACCATATCCTTGTCTCTTTCAGGATTTACCACTATTGTTGTCCCAAAGTTCTGCAAAACAAACACTTTTGATAATCATATGTCAGTAGTACTTACCTCCCTTATCTCCTAATATTCCCAACCCTTGGAGAATTTCAATGGTCATAAAAACCAGTTCATCACAGTTGCTTTAATGCAACTGAAACATTAGAAACATTAAAATATGATGAACTGCATTATATATTAAAACAAAATAAAACAGACATTTATATCGATTTAGAACAGCCAATAAGTGCTTTTCTATCAAATGATACTAAATAAACAGACATAGAAAGCACTAGTTCAGATGTAACGCTATATCACAGTTTATTATTATGAGAATTAACCTAGCTTTCATCAGGGATCATGGGTTCCCCTTCCCTGCTCAGCATGGTTAGAAGCTTCAGCTTCTATCAATCAAGAGTGGCCTTCGGCCAGATGGGCGGTATAAAAATGAAACAAACAAACAAACAAAATCAGTATGCCCACCCCATTGTTCATCTTAATCTGTTTAAATAAAACAAATTCATAAATCGTGGGCTTGTTTCCACTTATCATAGTTAAGATTAAACCAGATGTTTCACTAAAGTAAAATTAATGGAAGTTTCTGATTTCTTCCAAGGCAGAGAAAACAGGAGTTCTCACATGCCTCCTCCTGTTTCTCAGTGACCCCCGTTTTGCCTTCTTTTCTGTTGTAACTTACATAACATCATGTTTGTTATTAGAGGGAATGGTAAAATTAAAATGCAGCTGCACAAAGGTGTCTGTTCTTTCATTTATTCTATCAGCCTCAATAATTACCAGTCTTGTAACCTCAGACCAATCTAGCAATGGGAAGTCACTTTAATTCCCCCCCCCCAATTTTTTAGAATATTTAATTATAGACTTTAAAGTTAACAGGTTATGGTAATGATTTATGAATTATTATTTATTATAACTAATACACATTCTGACTGGAGAGGAAACAAAAACAAAACAAAATCCTTTTGATTTTGATTTTCCACAAATAATCTTCTATAGATTAAGCTCAGGATGTAAGCCCAAGAGTATCCCACTTGTCAGTTTACTCTTCTCAGATTATCAGTTCTTCTGGTCTTCTACTATTAGAACAGTAAAGGTTAGCCAGCATCTGACTGGAACCCACATACAGAAGAGACAGTCTTGGGATGCTATGACATGACAGCAGCCTGACACATTCTGCCCTGCCAATATTCAAAGACTGGCTTTAAGGGGATTGAAAGACACTGTCTTTAGAATGTTACTCACCAGTAAGTTGGTTTGGAGTTCCTCAGTATAAATTTCTGTAGACGGCTTCTTTTAATCCTTTTGAAGGAGTCTTTTGAATACGGACAGGCCGAAATATGTCAGTCTTCTTAAAGCCAATAAAGATTGTTTCCTAGCATCCTGAGATTGGTATGCTGGTTACTCACTTTGAAGGTCCGTTCAGGGTGGAAGTCTTTAGAGGAGAAATCTATGGCCTTGTTCTCTACATCTCAGTCAGAGGCAGTGGTCACACAACTTTAACTCTTTTTCTAGTGGCTCCTTATGATCTCTTTCTACTACCACAACTTTTGCAATTGCAGCCACTGAACAAGAAAAAGTCCCAACCTTCTACAATGGTTCCCAAACATTTCACTCTTCTTCTACAGAGTTGTTTTATTTATAACTAGTAAATGTATCAGGGTTGCAAGGGCCACAAAAGCTCTTAGTTTGATCCATCAAAAAGTTAAAAGACATACAGTTGTGAGAGTTAGACACTTAGTTCCTGCCCTGTCTGAATGACAACATAGCCAGTGACCCTGTGGGAACTATCTCTGTCATACTGTTTAGAGGGGGACTGTGCAGAGGAGAGGAGAAAGTGCAAACCTATTAACACTGTCCTTTAGAACAGTGGTTCCTAACCTTGGGTAACCCAGGTGTTCTTGGACTGCAACTCAAAGAAACCCTGGCCAGCTGAGCTGGTGCTGAAGGCTTCTGGGAATTGCAGTCCAAGAACACCTGGGTTACCCAAGGTTGGGAACCATTCCTTTAGGTTATTCTTCCACAGCATCAAACTGTATCAACTACAAACCTATGTACTCATTAAGGAAGTCTGCTGCCTAAGAAAAGATGCCACTGTAGGTTTCAAACACACCAACACTTTAAATTAATTAATATGGTTAAAAAACCAAATAACCCAGAGGTTCACACAAATAAGGCTCTCTTAAGTAGCATGCCACTATTTCACGTATCCAGGTTTCATGGTCTTAGAGCTATGCCTCTGAGACAGAAAGACACACTTTAGCCAAAATCCTGTTTGTGCAGGTGTAATGTAAAATTATGTCCATGTAAATTTGCTGGGTGTTACATCGAGGCAACAATAATGACACAATCAGTTGTGCAATTCCTATTGTGACTGTTGCACAATGAACGGGCAGAAGTGCTTCATGGATGGTACTTCTGTCTTGGCTCTACTACTGCAAGTGTAACACTGAGCTACACTCATATAGCTATGTAATGGGATTTCAGTCAGTGTATTTTGTTGCTTTTATCATAAACATTAATCATTCAGATCTTCTGAAAAACTCTCCTCGGAAAACTGAGCCAAATTCCAAATACAATTTTCAAAAATAAGGGTGATGTTCAGCTCCTACATGGGCAGCTTACTAGTCCCTAACCATTATTTTTCTCTTATCCCATGACACAAATGAAGTATTCCTAAAACTTGATTGTATGCTACAATAGTACTTTCTTTAGTTGTCTATCTTACAGCAAACAGTTACAGATGAAATCCAATGTTCTGAAAGCAAACCTTTACTTATGTCATGGGGCTTTCTCCTCTTCTCTTCCCCACAAGACCTCTCTGTAGCTTCCACAAATATTCTCTGGATGTTCTATGCACCACCACTCCAGAGGAAATTTTGGGGGAAGACAAGCTGCCCTGAAAATCTGTTCTACCCTTCTTGTCCCACTGAAGAAAGCTGTTCCATCAGAAGGAACCTACTATCCAAACAGTTTCTTCCGTCAAAGACCTACACTAATAACATTTACCAAACAGGATATTTTCAAATGTTGCAAGCAAATTTCAAATAAAGTTTTTGTTTTGTTTTGTTTCTCACTCTCAGTTATGCTTCTCCTTAAGCTGTTTTCCCTTTTGGTCCATGTGCAGTGTCTCCCTGACACGCAACTACCAGTGCAACAATTCTTCCTCCTCCCTGTGAAACCTTCTGTGCCACCTGACAACAGCTGGAGGTTCTCCTGCAATTCCAAACTTTTAGGAGTGGGTGGAGAGATTTAGAGGAGTGGCACTGCCTCCCTCATGATTCTGCTGACAGAACCAGTTCCCTGGGCAGAATTACCCTCTTGGATCCTGGCTAGTGTCTAGACAGTAGGACAAAAAGCAAAAACTGTGCATAAAATTAAACCACTGGTGTCCTGCCTATTTACAACTGTGGCTGCTACCAAACTAAACAGGACTAAGATTGTCTTGTTTTCAACCACAAATGATCAGGACTTCTTGACAAACTTTTTATTTAATGAACAAGGGCTCAGTGATTACACACATGTCTAAATTTTAACTTAATTCCTAGAGCACAAATAAGCAATTTATTTCCCCTGTAAGGAAACAAAACAGAACAAGTTTTTAAATACCTTAATATATTCACTCCAGTACTGCAGAAGGAGCTGTTGCCCATTTTTTACACGACTAAACAGCTGGTACATCTGGGTCAGATCTGCTATTCTGTTTTCATTAAGAAGATTATCAAGCCCTAAAAGAAGAGAAAAGAACACATCAAAAAAGATTACAATAGGAAGCAGGGCAGAACTTGCAAGTTTAAGCAGAAGCAAAACACAATGGTTACTTGAAACGTATAGGCCAGAATCCTGTTGAGGAAATGCACAGAAGGACAGTAGCGCAAATAGAAGCTGTTCCCCACTTGGCAGGTTATTCTTCATATGCCTGGTCACGTCCAGAATGCAAAACTAAGCATGTAACGGATCACATGAAGAAAAGCCAGTTGGAAGTATAGGGAACTGCTCTGCAATTGTGCTTGTGCACGTAGTTTTTTTTTTTTTTTTTTGCAGCAGGCCTTCCTTCCTGTTATAAATGTACTGTACTGAAAAAGGAAGCAGCTGTGGTGCATCCTGAGAATCATAGTCTAACTGTCCTTTACTGAGCATCTCTGAAGAACTACAATCCCCAGGAAGCACTGCAGTAACTTCCTTTTTTGTACATTTACAACAGGAATGAAGGTTCAAGACAGCCATGCAACCTCTGAGATATGCCCTATTCCGATGAGCAAAATGTAGGTGTCTCTCGGTGTGCATTTGTGGGCTGGAATTCCCAGAATTCTACGAGCTGGTGTCCAAAAAGCCCCACACAGATGACGCATCTCTACTTATCAAAGTCATCTTTTGTTGCAGAATTCACAAAGTTTCAGACACCAGTCATGTACAAGTTATTTTTTATACAGACAAAAAATGTCTGAGAGCAAATATGTCCCAACAAATCTCCAGCGTTTTCTTCGTGGAGTAACTTTTCTGTCCCAGCTAATGTAGCTTAGTGAGGAAAAATATTTCCATACCATTTGGGGTGGGGGGTGGGGAACCATGATGCTAAAAAGCAAAAGTGATACACTCAGGTTGTCAGGATTCCAAAAGTTACTTCATCCAAATGAATGGCCAAACAGTAGAAACATATTTCTCTAAACAAACTACAGAAACTTGTTTAATGATATTTCTAACCTATGTGTATAACTACATGAGAAAGATGTATGTCACTGTGGTTCCTATTGCAAGTAAATTTAGCAGTCAAAACGATACAAAATGCAATAAAATGTCAACAAATAACTTCCAGATGGTCAGTTAAACACTGCACACAAAACTTGAGAGGGTACTATGAAGAGGGTGACAAAGAATGAGAAAAATGCAGACATAATCTTATTGTAACTAAGTCAAAACATGTGGCCCTGAAATGAACACCTGTTCTCCTCCTAGTTAGGACTACTTCAGTTTCCCTTCTATTTTGACACTATAAAAATAGTCTAATATTTGGACCTATCAAACATGTTTTTTATAGGCTATTATAGTAGTTATATCTACTATATTAAATAAATAAGCAAGGGGGAGGGGAAACAATAACAACTGAACATTTTAATCAGTACAAAAACACAAAAAAGAATGCAATATAAGTGTATGTGAATGACCCCAAATATGGAAACCCCTGAGATCAGTCCAAACGGTTAGTGTTTTCTTAATGGCAACAATTCAGCAAACAGAACAGGGGATGAGGGCAGGATTCTGGTAGGAAAAATAGTGAAGTTACCCACTTCATGAACCCACCCTACTGTCATTCCAGTTACAACTTTCAGTGTGGCTGTGTTTCACTGAACATATGCACAGTGAAAAGTTAATCTACCTACCTTTTTGGCCTATATGCAACTGGAGAAGTTTGTGACCTGTTATCTGTGACCAAATGTTTTGCTCTTCATCTTTTAGCACCTCTAGCCCCACTCATGAGTACTTCCCATATTTATGGATGAAACAAACAGATTTCATGTTTACTATTAATATGGCATCCCTGCTAATGAATATCTTTATTTATTTATTTTATATCCTGCCTTTCTCCCAATAAGACATATGATGACGTGTATCCAATAAAAATATACATATTCATAATCACAATAAATTAAAATATTAACATTAAACTGTGATTCAAAATATCTTCAACTGACCCTTTCTAGCAGCTCATTCTTAAGTCTTTCTATTTTATAAGAATTGTTTATGTGATGTTATAAAGGATCTACCATAAAAAAATGGCAAGATTCCTGTTTCCTCAACAGCCTGTCTCAGTGTAACAATGCTGGATTCTGAACAAAGAAGCAGTTAGATGTATACATAGAACCTAGGTTGTAGAGGTCACATTTTAGAAATTCTACTAGGCTGATGCTTCTTTTTAATGCTCTTTTTATTCTATGCTAGATCATGTACTAACACTTTCGTTCCTAGCAGAGAAGTATACACGCCAATTTAAGGGAAACTTGTATGCGGCTTTCATCGACTTGAAAGCTGCTTTTGACTCGGTCAATAGACTTATTTTGTGGGAAAAGTTAGCATCATGGGGAATTCCCCCGCGTCTACTTTTCCTAATTCGTAAATTACATTCTGCCAATTTTTGCCAAGTCCGTTATGACTGTTACGGCTCTGTCTCCGAAAAGATTCCAGTCACTAGAGGAGTGAGGCAGGGCTGTATTTTAGCCCCGTTTTTATTTAACCTCTTCTTAGCAGATTTACGCTGTCAGCTGTCATCAGCTGAAAAGTCTGCCCCGGTTTTAAATAAGGTGCCAATACCTCTATTGTTATATGCGGATGATGCTGTCCTTCTTGCTATATCTAGTATAGGCTTAAGACAGCTTCTCTTCCTGTTTCAATCATATTGTTCACGCAATGATCTTGTTATCAATGTGGAGAAAACTAAAATTATGGTTTTCTCAAAATCTTGGAAGCCTCTTCAGTGGAAAATTAATAACCAGCCCATTGAACAAGTCAGAACTTTCAAATACCTAGGCATATCACTCCACTTCCAACTTAAGTGGATTACACATAGAGATTTTGCGATAGCTTCTGTCTCACATCTTCTCGGAGCAATAACTAAATTCCATCATAATGCTGGGAATCAGTTTGTTCCAGCTGCCATTCATATTTTCCAGGCTAAACTGATTAATCGCCTGCTCTATGGTGTCCCAATCTGGATCAATGCCATGAATAATAAAGTCGATCTATTGGCTGCTTACTTCTTTAGACGAATTTTAGGGATCCCCAACTTAATTAAACTATCTACTATAGCCCTAGAGGTAGGCCTGCACCTTCCCTCAACGACGGTGTGGGCACTCACTTTTAAATTTTGGTTGCGTCTCTTTTTTAAAATAGACCCAGATTCTCTCCTTGCTCACCTTCTTAAAGACCCTTACCAATCCACATGGTTTACACAATGTGAAACCAAGCTTGTGTCTATTGGCATATCTTTAAACTCCCTTCATAATAGTAATTTTAATCAGGCACTTTCCCTTATTAAGGAGAGACTATGGGAATCTGAGTATCTCCAGTTAGTCTCCAATGTGAATCAGACATGTTCCCCAATCCATTTCGGTATTTTTACCTCCTTTGGTTCTGGACATTCTTATTTCCAGTCCTTGGTGAACCCTTTTACCAGGAGGGCCTTTATGTTAGCCCGGCTGAACATTTTCCCCTCTGAGGTTCTTAAGGGACGATATGCTCGGGTACCCTTTGAGCAAAGAATCTGTAACTTTTGTGGTTTAGAGCCTGACTCAGTCACACATATTCTCTGTTACTGTCCTGAGTTCAAAGATACCCGTGCTTGTATCATAGGTCCAATTATCTCAAGTTTTTCCGGCCCTCCCCAGCTTCTCACAGGTTTTCTCCTTCATGACTTCTCACAGGAAACAACGGCCTTGGTAGGCGAGTTCCTTGCTAAGGTTCTTTCCTCCCAGGTCCCTAAAAATTGACTTGACTGTCTTAAGTATCTCTGGTTGTGTTTTCCGTTACATTTCTAGTTGTGTGACTTTTTTTTTGGTATGCTTTTAATTTTCCTATGCCAATAAAGGTTATTGAATTGTATTGGATTCAATTCTATGCTATATTATTTCCTTCACAAGAGCTACAAAATGTTAGAATGGAAAAACAGCAAACATGTTCATAAATGAGAGAATGAATTTCCAATTACTTTTTATAAAGTTATAATGTTCTCTGTTTGTTCAGACCCCCTCCCAGACTTCACCATTTTCCAAGAGGTGATGACAGCCAGGCACTTAGAAGATACATTTCTTAGTACTGTACAACAATTACTTCAATGCATAAAGTGGCGATGCAATACCATCTGGAAGTCTTGAACTATAACTCTGCGCCTACAACTATCCCTAATCATATGGCCCTGTTGGCTATGGCTTATGGAAGGACACTATTCCTTCCTAAAATAAATATAGGCTCCTCTTATTTTCTTACCAAGCTAAAATGTTGTTTCAGAGAAGCTCATGGAATACACATCTTTTCTGTGCTACAGCACCAAAGAAGATTTCTACTCTTTTCAGAGGTCCATGACAAAATAAGCAGCTTGAAGAGCATTGGGTGAAGATAGCATTGTCAGCAATTCATTCACATATGATGCTCGCCATTTTTAATGGATTGTGTTTATGAACATGTGTACATCTTCCCCAGTTTTTATTGCTCTGGAAAAGGGTTGTTTACATTATTTGTGGTCAGTTGCATATGGAAACATTGATCAGCCATCATGTTTTAGGGACATCACAAATTGTATACATCAGCGGCATTTCTTACAATGGTTTTTCCAAGGCCAAAGAGGCAGATGTAAAATCTGTGCTGAACTTCCCATAACTTCAAGCAGATTATGCAGCTGTTGGCTAAAAAAAAAAAAGCTAATGAGAAAACAAGTACCTTTTTGCAAAATAGCTGCTAAGTGTTCTCCTAACAGCTGCCTCTCCACACAAGCAATGAGTGGCTTCCTGTTTAAGGCAAGAAAAAGATCCTGTGAATACCTGTACAGTTTAAGAGGAAGAGTCTTCCACAGGAATGCAGGTGTTTGGTCTTAGTTACAGTTCCAAGATATTACAATTTTAGATATTTAGAAGTTTTACATATGTTATCTCTATATTAAAGTAAAATACAAAGCAACATAGCAGAACCAAAGTGTTAAGGAAACGACCCAGCTGTTACTATGTGAGATCAATCACTGTTCATTTTATTAGGCCTGGTTCACTAATCGAAAGGAAAACAACTGAAATATATAAGATGCAATTAACTATATCAATCCTAAAATTAATGTAGTGCTGAGACAAGAATAATGACACTAATATTGTACATGTGGAAAGTCTGTGTGCCTATTCAGCTATGATGTAAATTCTAGTATCATTAAAACGTGCACACATATTAGAATAGAGATTAATTTACAATTATACAGAAGGGAAACAAATAAACATCTAGTCTATCAAGGATATGAGTTTGCAGAATGGAACTGCAAATCCTCATGCTCCTACCTTTTAAATATATAATGTGCCACCAAATAGATTCTGACTCATGGCAACTTTTTCCAGGGTTTTTTAGGTAGAAAATACTCAGAAGTGGTTGACCAAATGTCTTGTGGGTCCTGCAGGGGGGCAGTTTTAGGAGGGCCCTATGGTAATTTTTCTTCTACTTAGTCCTATTGAGATCTTTCCCTTCTCTGCTGTATAGCACCAAAGGGCTAGAACAGGCCTAACTTCCACCTTTGATTGCTATGATGCAATGTGGGGCTCCTGAAGAGTGAGAAAAGAACTAAAATGTGTCTTTCTTCCTTTCCTTCCTGCTGAAACCTCCCACCATCATAAAAGGCATGAAATCACATGAAGCACATGCATACCACTTAATCTTAATCCCCATCTCCTGAGTATTAAACATTATTAGGTATTCAAGGAGACTAATGCTTTGTCCCTATTGTTTTTTCTGTTCAAATCTTCAATATTCCATAGGTCCTGGAAGCCAGTGAGCAAAGGTACATGTGACAGGGTGAAGTTCCCCCCCCCCCATTTTCTGTTAATTTAAAAACAAGAACTCCTCTTCATATTTCATGAATGTACCACAGTGTTAACTTGGGTTGACAGCATTTTAGTCATTTAGTCAAATCATGAGTCACCAAGACCAAGCATAGCAACAGAAACAAAGATGATGATATATGTCATTACTATGATTTTGGAAAAGGTTATCCAAAAAGCATGGGAGACACATGAAAAGAACACTAAAATTTAGCTCGTAACTGTAGTAAACAAAGGTTTTCCCTTTAACTTTCAGAACAATGTAAAGCAGGGGACAGCCCAGGACTTCTCGAGAAGTAACATCATGAGTCACATGCCAACAGGGGGTAACCACCCTACTACCAATATGTGGCCAGGGATATGATTGCCCATCCCATCCCTCACGCCACCTCTTCCCAAATGCAATCAGATTAAAAACAACAACAACAAAAAACCACCTCTGCCGGTGCTCAGGCTTTCTAAAGCCTTGTTGCAGCAGGAAAGAAGGCAGTGTTTTGGTGAGGGGGAGACTCTGGTGTTGGGGAGGGTTAGCAATGGTCTTCCCACCTCCATGCTCATGGGTACATGAGAAGGAAAAGGGGAAATTGCTGATCTCCAGTTAGCGGTAGTAGGTAAGGGCAAAAGGAAAGTTGGATTGACTGAGAATTCCTGGAGCTGGAAGTTCTCTGTCCTTGACCCATCATTACAGGACCTGTCATTCATATAGATGCTTAAAATGAGCTGACATCAATTTCATGCAACAGATTTATTTCTAAAACTTCAGGAAGTATTTACTTTTATATGTCCTTCCCAAAGCTCTTGGCTTTTGTTTCTATATTTTCCAAGATAAACTTTAAAAATTTGGTTTTACTGATGTTAATTTTTTTTAGATATCAAGGGATAATTTTCTACTGAACCACATATTTAAATCAACAGATAACTTGTATTTGAAAAAGACAACAGATACTCACTGTGTGGCATGATCTAAATATGTCACTACCCTATCTGCTTCTTCCTCTAAACGTCTGTTGACATGGTGAAGATATTCTGGGACCTGTCAAATGTAAAAGTTCGTATTTGGAAGGGGATGTTATCTTACAGAAAGATTCATGCAGCATTTGGAAGAATGTGCTATAGAACAACAACTGTTATTCTCTCATTCAGTCTTACCTCATATAACAATGCAGATAACAGGCACTACTGGCTCTGTTCTTTTACACATCTACACTAATTTGTACTCCAATTTTCAGTCACAATAAAACCCCAGATGGGTTTGTACAATGTAAGGAAAAGTAAAATGTTTACCATCTAAATGCCTCTCTATGGATTATGACTTGAAACTCTTTTCATCAACTGAACACAATTAGTGTAATATAATACAGTTTTAAATGGAATTGCTAGGTCCTTACCTAGCACAAATTAGAGTGAAGAAAGACACTAATATTTTTGCAACAATGGGGAAGATTCAGAAGCACCCACATTGTACGCAGGTCAGAAACAGTATGAGCTCTTAAAAAAAACACATGTTATTTCTGCAGGTCTGCAGCAGATATACTATACATGGCACTAAAAGGGTAACATCAATAAATCTGTTTATGTCATCAATAAATCTGTTTCCAGAACTTTGCTTCAAACATGCTCATTCAAAAGCTGCATCCAAAAGTACTTCAGCCTCTCTTAGGAGAGTACCTACAGAATTCATATTTTAAAAGCACTCTTAACTTTCTTTTTTGTGGGTTTCGGAAGATTTTCACCGTCTATTAAACAGAGGAAAACAAAATTGTTGTGACTGCTTATATAATTAGTATGCAGTCTTGCAAATTTCCTTTTGACATTATCCCCTCAAACATCAGAGACAAATCTCTTAAATATATATTCACAGTATATATTTAATAACTGCTGTAAATAGCCTACTTGACAGAGATAACACAATGTATTGAACCCTTCATATCATATACTGAAGTGATTCTACCAAGCACAAATCCCACCAGCCACTTAGGTACAAGAGCAACTCCTTTTAAATTCTGTTTAACAGGAAATCAAGGTCCCTAAAATTACTCTACCAAGAGAAACTCAACTTCGTACCTCTCTCGCTTGCATTAACTTTTGCCCTTCTGCAGTATATAAACAGTTTGTGTCTTCCAAAAACCTTTGTTCAAATGAATCTTTGTAAACCTATTGTAGGACAATATAAATTTCATTAATAACTAATCATAGAGAGCAAAATGGCAGTAAAATGTGAAACAGAATGTTTAATGACTGATTTTTACAAGACTTAATTGTACAGATTACTTTATAAAATATATAACTGATTCTCAGAACATCCCAGGTGGTTACAATTTGAAACCAAAACAACAAAGGAGGGGCAGGCAAGAGGAACTTGGAAACCTGAGGGTTCTTTGGCTTTATAATAGGACAGTGGTTCTCAACCTTGAGTAACCCAAGTGTTCTTGGACTGCAACACCCAGAAACCCTGCCCAGCACAGCTGGTGGTAAAGGCTTCTGGGAACTGCAGTCCATGGTTGGGAACCACTATGCTAGGGGTTGAGCAACTGTGGCCTTCCAGGCATCTTGAATTGTTACTCCCATAAACCCTTATTATTGGCTATGCTGGCTGAGTCTGTTGGGAGTTGTAGGTCAAAAATACAACCAGAGAGCAACTAGTATTATCAGTAACGAGCCTTCAGTCTTACATGCATGTAAGTGGGAGTTAGCTACACAGAAGTAATTGGAACTGATTTGTATTATGAACATATATCTGAGAGGGTAGACAAAGGGGAATGGGTTTCATATTATTATTATTATTATCTTGGCTGAGCCTTAAATATTATTAGATAAAATTAGTATAATAATGAGAATAAAATGTTTTACTTCAATCACACAGTAAAGTAATATTCATTGGCAAATGCTTTGGTAATGCTAATTTGTACAACACGGTTGAAGACCAACAACTGAAAAATTACGCATGTGTCAGTCACAGGATAAAGTAAAGCTATTCTGCTTCAGATATGTTGAATAAATAGAAGATACACAGGAGAACCCACATTATTTCCTCAAAACATCTGTCTCAGTGAAGCTGAGAGAATGAGTCTCATATGTAGCAGGTCTTTTTTAATATATCTTTTATCATAATCACTGGTATGAATGGCATGTCTTCAAAAGGTTAGTGCTTTTTCATGAACTGCTTGGTGAGTACTTGGGATGTCAGAGGAGGCCTCACCTCTCTACTCCCATCCAAGGAAGTAGAACACCAAGAGGTTATACCTTATACCTCTTGCTGCACATATAAGGCTTCTCTACTTACTTGTAAATCAGACAACATACTTAGCAGACTTCGTAGCAAGCTTCTATCCACAGTTTCACCATTCCGTTCTCGTTCAATCAACAGTAAGATTCCATCAATGGTTTTAGTTTGAACTTGCTTATCGCTAATAACATGGTTTCTAAAAAGTTCTAGTCCCATATCCCTATAAAAACAAGAAAGATTAAGAGAAAATCAGTTTGATAGTAAATTACATTATCACAGACTTCTTTTTCATTAGGAACACATGGTGTGGGAATTTGTTACTTTCAAAATGCCTTTACATTAGACTCTTACAGGACCAAAGGCTGCACAAAACTAAGTTCTGCTCTTGCAGAGCTGCACTCATTCTGGCCCCCAAATATTTTTCTTTATATTTTAAATTGGAGAATCCTCCTCACATTCCTCTAGCAGTTGCAGGGAGTAATTTCACAAAGTTTTGGCTGATTCCCATTCCCTAAAATGGGAGGAGGGGGAAATGTGACAAAATTGCTGGCTAGAGGGTGAGAGGGAACATTTGAAAACAATCTTTTATAAATTTTTTAAAAAATTGTAGTACATGTGGGGGTGCTAGGAGGTGCACTTGGGTCCCTGGGGGCTGCATGCCTTTGCTCGTCCCTGCTTTACACCTTTTTTGGTGTACAAACGTCCCCTGGAATGTAGACCAGCTGGACCACTTTACTTGCAGTCATCAGACTGGGGGACCCAGTATAAGAAATGTAGGCAGTTGCAAAAGAGGACAGGGCTATCATTCTTACAAGAGCTGCAGATTAGATTTAATTCTGAAGGATCTAGATCCAAGCTCTTATCAATAATAACTGAAAATTTAGAAAGTTATTTCCAACTATTTGGAATGGGAAGGATTGTACAACAGTTGGGAAATCACAAAGAAATGGGGGTGTGGCTAGCTGGGGTGGATTAGCACCCAGGGCAAAGGCCATGCCTAGAACAGGACCTGAAGTTCACCACTGTATCTTAAAGACATCTTTTACATAGAGAACCACTAACATCATTACCAAACTGAGTCCATCAGAACCCGATTTGCTGATTTTTAGAAAGATCAAGATCCTTCAAAACTAGCTTAATGCTGGTGCATGTGAAACTTCCTGGACTGATGTGGGGGCCAGACAGTAAAAAAACAAACCTTTAAAAACATTAAATTCTAACATTTAAGTTTAGTTTTTAAGCTAATACTGTACATCTTTGTCACTTCACCCTCAGGAACTGGCCCCAACAGCCTTTGGTAAACTCTTAGATAATATGAGTGGCATTGAAAGAACTTAGTACATAGCCAAACCAAGTGCTTCCTCTGTCCTGTAACAGAAAACTTTATTTATAGCAGAACACTATGAAAATTCTCACTATAATAAGTTTCTCAGCTATCAAGCAAATTACACTTTGCCAGTTTCACAGACCTGATTAAAAGAACTTAGAACAAATTAGACTGATTAAAAATATATTCATTCTTAAATTTTCATAGTTATGTGTATACCAGCTCTCTTAAAGCACTATAAATTAACAGATTTACAGGGAACATTAAGCTTTCTAAAGTTAGAAGAAAAGTAAGAAATACGATGGCCCATTTGAGATGTCACAATATACTATGACAAACATGTAAATCTCTGTGGTTCAAAAATGCTACTCAAAGCATTGCAGCTTGCCCCCACATATACTTTTTGCTAGACATGTTTCATGCAATATAGTGCACTACAGATGCAGAAAGTTAATGGCAAAATATATTGCCACTGCTGGCATTGGTGGGAGTCCATTTTTGGGGGGCCAAGAAGGAGTTTGTGGCACTCTGTTTCCTAATAGGAGGATCCCCTCTAAAGGGTCTTAGGGTTGTGTTTCAAGACTCCAGCACACCCAGGTAGTAGAGAGGCCAAAGTTGTTGTCACTTGTAACATTAACATGGCAAATCAGAGAGCAAGCTAGCTACCCAATGGATTCTTGCTCTTTGACATTTTAAACCTGTAGGAACCATGGCCAAAAAAGTCTGTGGCCAATCTCAACCTCCAAAGCCTGTCTTATTTATTGTTAATGTCCTTTTTGTGCTGCTTCCCAACAGGCACTGCAGGTGAAAATAAACTCAGGGCACGTCTACACTGGCCCTTTTGGTATGTGCTGGTGCGGTCTAAATAGGGTTGCTTGAACCACAGATACAGCTTCAATCAGCACTTCACACAACGGCAAAGAAAAAAATTATATCTAATCTAAGTGTGTGAAGGAAGTCCACGTAGTGTGCCGTCCTCCCAGGAAAAAAGAGAAGTGGAAACTAGTTGTGCTGTAGGGGAGTTGATTCAATTGGAAGAAGAAGTATGGAAGAATAAAGCCATAGAAATATTCCTAGCAGAAAGCCGACAAGATAAAAAGGGGGAGGAGTCAGATTTAATCAGATGGGACGATGATATAAAGGAGGAGGGAAGAGAGGGAAGGGAGGAGAGACGTGAGGCGGAGAGGAGAGAGATAGGCGTACAAACAGAAGGGAAGGTGGAACAAAGATATGGATCAGTGGAACTAGTTCGAGAATTCCCTAACCTCCGAACCGGAGGAGGCTTATTACCTGATCCTGTCAGTTTGAGGGATACGGAAAGGATCGGAGGGAAGACAGAATGGAAAATGGTAGCAGTTCCCCATTTCCAGGATACAGAGAAGAAGGTAACGTACGCTGGTACAACCAGTTACCTTCCCTATCTAGAAGGGAAATATGTGAAACACCCTTGTTGCGGGACAGTTTGTGCAGCCTTGAGCTTCCCCTCCTGGAATCAAACCAGCTTAAATCTCCTTGGGATGAAAAAGGAGTAAGAGATGAGCAAGATGTTAAAAATCTGAATATCAAGAGTTATAAGTTGTTACCAGAGTTAAGTTTATTGGATCCATATAATGTTGACAGTTTGGAATGTAAAAAGAATAAAAGAGATGTATTTTTGCCGTTATCTTCGTCTTCATCACTTCTTCCCGCCGAAAGGAAAGTCCCGCCTCCTTCTGACAAAGAACCCAATCACAGTGGCGCCCAACGTGGGGCGGGCTCTCAGGCGGGGAGCGAAGAAATTTCGAAATTAAGGAAAACCATTGAAAGACAAGAAAAGTTAATAGAGAACTTAGCAGAACAACAAACATTACTGACTAGAAAAATGTTGAAACAGGAAGCCGACAAAGATAGAACTGCAGGGAGGAATGTGTTGATTAAGAATGGTTTGGTGGCAGGACCGGCTCCTATACGTATTCAAAAAATGAGTAGCAGCGATGATCCAGAAGCTTATCTACATACGTTCGAAAGAGTAGCCGTGGCGGCAGGGTGGCCAAAGGAACAATGGACACTTATTCTAGTTCCATGTCTCACAGGCTTGTTACAAGAAGTAGTGGACACTTTGAGCCCTGAAGAGGCGGCTCAATACGATAGAGTGAAAATAGCTATATTAAAGACACTAAATCTCACAGAAGAAGCATACAGGAAGAAGTTTAGAGAATTAAAGCTGAAACCGGGCACGCATCCTTGTACGCTCGTACAAAGGATGAGAGCTAATCTGGCGAGATGGATTAAACCAGAAGAAAAAAACCAAGGAACAGATATTAGAAGTAATCATCATGGAGCAGTTAGTGACTACCCTGAATGGGAACGTTAAGAACTGGGTACAAAAGAATAACCCTAAGCGGTTGGAAGAAGCGCTCCGCCTGGTGGAGGATTATTGTGCAGCGGAAGACAGCGGAAAAGTAAACTCCTCCCCTATAGGAGAACGTGGAAGAGCACGTGAGAAGGCGACGACGCTGAATCTAGGAGGAGGCTTTCGACGAAGTGGCGAGATGCAAGGAACAACGAAACCTCGTGGTCGTCCCTTCAAACCGATGGGACCCAAAGCGGTGCGACCCATCACTTTCGATGAACGTTTGTTTGCTCTGGGAACCGGTTTGAAAATGGGGCCAGATGGGAGACCGGTGTGTTTTAGTTGTGGGTTACCTGGCCACATACGACGAGATTGCCCAGGAACAGATTGCTCCTGGGTAGGACATCTGAATACGGTGAAGTTACCGGGAGGGGCAGAACAGATAGGTTGGGAGGTGGATGCTTGGGTTAACGGGGAAAAGAAGAAAGCACTGATTGATACAGGGTGCAGGAAAACTTTGGTTCGAAGTCTTGCAGGAGGAGGATTGAAAGGGGGTTTAGTAGTAAAATGTATACACGGAGACACGAAAACGTATAACACCACATGGGCAACCGTAAAAGTAGGAAACAAGACTCAGAAAATGAAGGTGGGGATTGTTCCTGGACTCTCGCGAGAAATGTTGTTGGGAAGAGACTGGGTGGGGCCAAAGACTTTGGGAAATTCAAGAGAGGGTTTGCAAGGAGACTGTATCTCAAATGAAGATGAGAACGATTTTTTACAGAAAACTTCAAGAGAACCAAACACGCACGTGGCAACAAGATGACCCCACGCTACAGGAGCAACTCCAGATAGCTAGAGAGGTGGGAAATTTAAAAAGAGGAGAAAAGGGAGCAGTGATGGATGGGGGATTGTTATATTGGGTGAATAAAGAAGGAGAGAAAAAACTGGCTGTTCCTCAGAAGTGGAGAAAAATAATTTTAGAATTAGCCCATGATATACCGATGTCGGGACATTTAGCCCGTGAAAAAATGGTGGCACGGGTGAAACAAAGATTTTGGTGGCCAGGGGTAGACAAAGATGTAAATGATTATTGTCAGACATGCCCAGAATGCCAAAAATCACAAACCAGGCCCCGTCCAGGGGCAGAACTAATTCCCATGCCCTTGGTAGATCAACCTTTCCAAAGGATAGGGATTGATATCGTAGGACCTTTGGTACGCTCAGCAGGAGGGCACACACATATATTAGTGATTATAGATTATGCCACACGATACCCTGAAGCTATTCCCCTACGTTCTACAACTGCCAAAGTGTTGGCAAGGGAACTACTACAAGTATTTACCCGGTTAGGATTTCCAAAAGAAGTTCTGACAGATCAGGGGACAAATTTCATGAGTCAGATGCTTAAAGAAATGTGGCGTTTATTAGAAGTGACACCCATTCACACTGCTGTTTATCACCCACAAACTAATGGACTAGTGGAGAGGTTCAACAAAACTTTAAAGTGTATGTTGAGGAAGTTGGTCATGGAGAAGCCTAAGCGATGGCATTTATTGGTAGCCCCTTTGATGTTTGCAGTTCGGGAGGTGCCGCAAGCTTCCACAGGATTCTCCCCTTTTGAGTTGATGTATGGATGGAACCCTAGGGGTATATTAGATTTAGTGAAAGAGAAATGGGAGAGTGGGAAAGATGAAACACAATCTGTGGTACAACATGTTATTGAAATGCGTGAACATTTGAGAAAGGTCGCTGAGATAGCTAAGAACAATTTACAAAAAGCACAAGTCGGGCAAAAAAGAAGATATGATGCAAAAGTTAAACTTAGACACTTTGAACCAGGACAGAGAGTATTACTTCTTATGCCCGCAGAATCGGCCAAATTGTTTGCTACCTGGCAGGGACCGTACGAAGTACTTAGAAAAATAGGGTCAGTAGATTATGAAATCTGGATGCCTGACAAGGTAAAGAAGAAGGGGATTTTTCATGTGAATTTACTGAAAGAATGGAAGGAAAGGGAAGCATTATGGGGGGAAGTAGGCGAGGAAGATTTTGGCCCAGAGGCTAGCAGCTGTCTCGAACCTGGTCTTAGACTTGAGATAAGTCCGGAATTAGAAGAATCACAACGAAAACAATTAGAAGAGATAGAACAACAATTCCAAGAAGTATTCTCAGGATTGCCGGGGCACACGACTTTAATAGAACATCCAATTAAAACGAACCCCCAAGCGATTGTAAGATCGGGGAGTAGGAATTGGCCTCATCATTTAAAAGAAACTATCAACAAAGAAATAGAAGACATGTTGAAGTTAGGGGTGATCGAACCTTCTAACAGCCCTTGGAGAAGTTATCCAGTGGTAGTGCCCAAACCAGATGGTAGTGTGCGTCTTTGTATAGACTTCAGACGCTTGAATGAAGTTTCTAAGTTTGACGCTTATCCCATGCCTAAGATAGATGACCTGTTAGAACGCTTAGGGAAGGCTGAATACTTGACCTCTTTAGATCTAACTAAAGGATATTGGCAAATACCCCTTAGAGAGGAGGATAAGGAAAAAACTGCTTTTGTCACCCCTAAAGGCTTGTTTCATTTCTCGCGCATGCCATTCGGATTGCATGGCGCTGCAGCCACCTCCCAGAGATTGATGGATAAAGTGTTAGAACCAGTGAAAGAGTTTGCAGGGGCTTATATAGATGACATCTTAGTATATAGTAATAGTTGGGAAGAACATATAAGACATCTTAAGGATGTCTTGAATGAACCGAAGAAAGCAGGGCTTCGAGTGAACCCTACAAAATGTAAAATAGCACGGAAAGGGGTAAAATTTCTAGGATTCCAAGTAGAACAAGGTAGGATACAACCAGTCTCTGATAAAGTTGACAAAGTTACCTCCTGGCCAAGGCCACAAACCAAGAAGAAAATCCAACAGTTTTTAGGATTAGCTGGTTATTATCGCCAGTTTGTACCTAATTTTGCACAAATTGCAGCGCCTCTTAGCGACCTAACTCGAAAAAGAAAACCACATAAGGTCTTCTGGGGTGTACAAGAGAACAGGGCCTTTGAAGAACTGAAGGAGATATTAGCAAAACTTCCTAGTAGATATGCCCCAGATTTTGATATACCTTTTATAGTTCAAACAGATGCCTCAGATAGAGGAATAGGAGCTGTATTATCTCAGAAGAAAGGGGAGATGGAATATCCAATCATGTATCTCAGTAAGAAGTTGAGTAATAGAGAACAAAAATATGCCACTATTGAGAAGGAAGCATTAGCAGTGAAATGGGCAATACAGACGCTTAGGTATTATTTATTAGGAGCTCCCTTTGAGTTAATAACCGATCACGCTCCTTTACAGTGGTTAAACCGTATGAAGGATTCGAATCCCAGATTAACTCGATGGTATTTAAGTTTACAACCTTTTACCTTCAAGATACAATATCGCAAGGGTAGTAGTGCCCATGCTAATGCAATTATTTTTCCCGACAGGGAGAAGGGGGCGCGTGTATGGAAGAGAGGACTGCCCACTCATCGGGGGGGGGGTATGAAGGAAGTCCACGTAGTGTGCCGTCCTCCCAGGAAAAAAGAGAAGAAGTGGAAACTAGTTGTGCTGTAGGGGAGTTGATTCAATTGGAAGAAGAAGTATGGAAGAATAAAGCCATAGAAATATTCCTAGCAGAAAGCCGACAAGATAAAAAGGGGGAGGAGTCAGATTTAATCAGATGGGACGATGATATAAAGGAGGAGGGAAGAGAGGGAAGGGAGGAGAGACGTGAGGCGGAGAGGAGAGAGATAGGCGTACAAACAGAAGGGAAGGTGGAACAAAGATATGGATCAGTGGAACTAGTTCGAGAATTCCCTAACCTCCGAACCAGAGGAGGCTTATTACCTGATCCTGTCAGTTTGAGGGATACGGAAAGGATCGGAGGGAAGACAGAATGGAAAATGGTAGCAGTTCCCCATTTCCAGGATACAGAGAAGAAGGTAACGTACGTTGGTACAACCAGTTACCTTCCCTATCTAGAAGGGAAATATGTGAAACACCCTTGTTGCGGGACAGTTTGTGCAGCCTTGAGCTTCCCCTCCTGGAATCAAACCAGCTTAAATCTCCTTGGGATGAAAAAGGAGTAAGAGATGAGCAAGATGTTAAAAATCTGAATATCAAGAGTTATAAGTTGTTACCAGAGTTAAGTTTATTGGATCCATATAATGTTGACAGTTTGGAATGTAAAAAGAATAAAAAAGATGTATTTTTGCCGTTATCTTCGTCTTCATCACTTCTTCCCGCCGAAAGGAAAGTCCCGCCTCCTTCTGACAAAGAACCCAATCACAAAGTGATTTGGTGCATCAGTGATAGTCTAGCAGACATACACACAAAAATAATTCCACTTCCCTTGCCCTTCCACAGAGGAGAAGGGGAGGTGTTCTGTTTGCTGATATCCTGAAGTGGCTTGTTTATTAAGCCACTTCACAATACCAGAAATTCAAATCAGAAGGAGTCTTGACAGGTTCAACAGCTGCCAGACATGTGCTGGGAATGGACTATACCAGAACCCACCAACATGCACCAAAAAAAGTAGAAGCCCCTGACAGAGGCTCAAAAATGTGTGGGTTGGGGTGCCATGAGGGCAAATTGATCTGCTCCTCATGTGGTTGCCAGGAAAAAAGGCGAACCAATCTACCCACACCAAATAGTGAGACAAAGGCCCATCTGACGAAGCCCTCAGATACGGTACCTACCATATAGAAGGTAGCATTGAGTTCTGAAGTACATAGGTACGATCCAAAAACAAAAAAATGCTTCTGATCATGATCTGTAAACAAAAATTCAAGACAGAGTAAATCTCTATTTATATATTGCTTTTACTAACTGCAACTACAGTATAATGTAAGTGTTCTGATTTCTATTCTAGCACCACTATCCAGGATTATTATTCATTTAGAATGCTGAATGAATAAGTTGTTTGTCCTTTGCAGAGAACCCGTAGGCAGTAGTTTTCCCAAGAAAAAAGATGCAGAACTACTAGTCTACATAAAATCACCCACAAGTAAGAATTGCAAGATTTTCTTCTATACTGTACATAGGTTTTTAATGGCAGATGGTGGCAAGCAGTTTACTCTACAGCACAGTAGAGTGGCAATCTATGAGATCATGTTTTCCTTCTGCAAAGCCCCATAATCTAAGTTAGGATGAGTTTGGTATTAATTTTATTAATCTTACTAACAAAAACAACTGTAACACAAACATAGGAAAAAACTAGTCCTTTGATGCTTAAAGATCAACACATTTAGGGGCACCAGTATCCATTTCAACAAATGCATGTTTTCTTAGATGCCTCTCCCTCCTGTCCCCTGGAATGTTCCTTTGCTACCCCTTAAATACGTTTAGTTCATACACTTCAGAAACAACACTGGCATGATCTGCTGGATCATCACTTTCTCCAACAGATACATTTTCAAAAGATGGCTCCAGTCTTTTATGCAAAACAGAGAACTTGAGCCCCTCCCATAAGAAAATACAGAAGGGGGCTAATTCTCTAATCTATCCCATGTAGATAATGATGATTTTCCCACTTGAAAACAAATCTAGGAAGAGTTATGCTCCCTGGGAGGCATATCCATCCTTACTAAAAACAGCAATGTCAAAGTGGCACCTATTTTCTTCTTTGCAGGCACAGATAAGAAGAGAAAAATGTTCATATCATGACTATAATTGTTTCCAACTCTGGCTTAAAACTCACACAGTGCTTCTGTTGTGAACTAGGAAGGATAAATCTAAAATATCTGTGTCCCTCTTAAGGCTTTCCCCCCCTTCCTTTTCCTGTCCCCAGAAGACTTTCTTCCAGGTTTACTAAGTTCTGAAGACATCCTCCTAGAATCTACACCATGGTAGCATGTACCAACTTTTCTGTGAAATGAGGTAACAATTCAAACCATCTTAGTTTAGAAATGCAACTAGAAAATGAGTAAGCTGAATTATAAATCTTTAGTTTATTTTTAAAACAATTTTTAGCTTAAAGAAAGAGGTGAGCCCATTCCTGGGTCCCGTGAAAATAAATAAACAAGTTAGTTGCAATTAATGTAGATTTTTTTTTCAATGGGTCTACTCTGATTATGCTTAAGTATGGATCCAATCCACAGACCGTAATTAACAAAACCACAGGAAGCACTATAAGGCAGCGATCCCCAACCCCCGGTCCCCGGCCTGGTGCCGGTCCCTGGCCTGGCTCAGACCGGGCCGGCAAGAGAGACCTCCCCGCGCGCACTCACCCCCGCGCAGCCCGTTTGCGCCTGCGCGCGCGTGCTGGAATGCCCGCACGAGCGCCGCGCTGCCATTTGCGCATGCGCGCGGGCCCGCACAAGTGCGCACTGCCGTTTGCGCATGCGCGCGAGCGGCAGTGCGCATGCGCAAAATGGCGGCGCGCTCGTGCTCGCACACTTGTTCGCGCATGCGTGCGCTCGCGGGGGGTGCCCCGCCTTCCCCAGCCGGTCCGCAGACCGGAAAACGTTGGGGAACACTGCTATAAGGAACTGAACTAAATGCATACTTCTGCAAAGTGGATGACAAACCCCTTTTCCCCATGCACTCATACTAGAGATTATTTTTTAAAGCAGTATTTAGAGAGGTAGCAACGTTCATTTATATCAGCAATTATAACAAAAATAAAAATGAAACAGTTGTGGCAGTTTAAAGGCAGATTTATTTTAATGTGTGCTTTTGTAGACTAGGAAGTGGATTGTAATCCATGAAAGCTCACATAGAAATAAATTTGCTAGTCTTCAAGCTGCCATACCACTTTTGCTTCATTTTTTATAACTACTGCATTTTCTAGGAATCCGATAATATATCCTTTTTACAGTAACCAAATTCAGACAGCAACAATTTTTCTTGTATCTCAACTTCTGAAACACTACCAAACACAACATAAGTCAATGTTGATTTACCAGAGTCATACAGAATATAACTGGCTTCAACTTTTTTAACTTCTGTAAGCAAAATTAGACATCCACAACAGTCAAGCAAAATAAATTGGCATTTATTATCAGAACCGGCCATTAGAGGGGAGCCAGAGATTGTGCTATGACTACTTATTAGTGAAGAATACATAGTATGGTCTATGGCCAGTTCTGGTAATGCATGTCAAAATATTTTTTTCTGTTTTTTTTTCCTTTTGCCATGCTATATACATAGTGTTTGCTATTATCCGTGATTTTCAGTATCTGCAGAGAAGGGCTTGGATACAATCCCCAGCAGATATGGGGGTCTTACTGTACTACAAACTGCACTGACTTACCATTTGTCTGCAGTGATCTTGCCAGCATTTGTTTATTTTCTTTAGAAACAGGAGACTATCAAGAGAATCTGTGCCACAAATGTTAAGGAAAAATATCTAATCATTTTGGGACACTATATCAATATTTACATTTATATATATTTAATTGCTCAGAATCTTATCGGTTATTTTTTTTGGTACATACACACAATAACACATGTCCATACTAAGATAAAATTTAGAGAGACACTTCAGAGATTAAAAAAAGAAATTAGAATCATAGTTTAAAATCCTGAGTGATAATAGCTAAAAGGATTTAATGCCCCAAACAAGAGCATCTAAATTTGTGCTGTAATGTCCCCATCAAATATTTAGAAAAACATTATAGCAGAGAAGACAGGCTCTGCTTAGCTAAACTTCAGAGGCCCATATACGCTTCCTACAACAATTCCAAAGAAAATATTTGTTTCCAGGCATAGCAATAAATGAGCAAACAAAATGACATGTACCAATCTTTCAACCATCCCTCAAACTTTCAAGAATTGACAATAGCTCTTTCACTCTAAAGCACAACTGAATTGCAACTAAACCATATCCCCTTAAAATTGTTTGAAAGAATATATTGGACATATACACAAAAAATGGCAGTAGGTATTTTTAATTTTAGTACTTTCATAATGAAAGAATTATACCACATGCTACAGGTCTAAGACACAAAACAAAATTCTACATTTCATAAGCATCTTAAGCACATGCAATCATGTTCATATGCACGTGTATATGCACACCCATGTGTATATATATATACAGACATATAGACACGTAAGTCTTCACACCTATTTTTTATTATCTGTGGAGTAATATGCACTTGCAAAGTATATTCATCAGAACTTTGATATGTTTGTATTTTGAAGAATAAAAAAACATATGCTAATACTTTTCAATACACATGACAGAAAAACATGGGAGTTTTTAAGGTGTTAAAGAACTCTGTTGTTGTTGAGGATATTTGTATATTTTACAATAGCCTTATACTTTTAAAATATGATGCATCAAACTCAAAGTGACACTTTCTGATCACACATATATGTTCGTTGGCCAGAATCCTATTGGTTATTCACACTGGCATAAATGTGGTGGCATAAATCACAGCAGCAAATTGCCTCCAATTTATGAATTACTGCTTGTACTCCTCATTACATGCGAAATCACATGACTGTCTCACCCCAAAGAATACAAGCAGTAACATGTTCACTACCAGCAATTCACTACTGGGACTTATGCCACTGCACTTACATCAGCGTAAATAATCAACAGCATTCTGGCCTTTACGTAGGGTTCTGTCGTTGTTGTTGTTGAAGCTTGCAGATACTACAATGTATTATTTCTTACCATTAATAATGTTTGTGTTGCCATTATTTTTAACACAAAAAGGATATTCTCTGAATTGCAGTATTTGTGCTTTCACATGATCTTCACAAACTTGTCTGAGCTGCCTATACAGGGTCGGTGACGCTTTATAAGAACAGACATTTTCAACAGCCTGGAAGACACACATACAAAATAAGTTCAACCAAATAAATACAACCTGCATAAATTATTATGCTAAAAGAAGCACAAAGAAAATAAAGGTAAGTATAAAATGCAGGAAGGCAGCAAAGTTGACCATGAATAATCCAAGAAACATTTCTAGACCATCCAAGACATTCTGCTGCCTGAGGCAAAGGATAAACTCAAAGGCCAAAACACTTCTTTTCCCAGATTGTCTTCCACAGAGACAGACCAGACAGACCAGCTGACAGATCTCAGTTCAACATATATGACAGAACAGCATCTGCTCCCAAGGCTAACTTTGAAGGCCATAGAGCTAGATGAGTGACAAAAACAATTCTATCATCAGACACCTTACAGGTGTTCCCTGCCTCACAGCATCTGCCACCTCACCGTGTCTAATGGTAGACCTAGCTCCGAGTCACATCGTAACCTACACAGAAAATAGTAAATACAGAGAATAAGCACTGAAGAGCTGTTAGTGAGGTTTGGTTGGATTTTTATTTACAGCCATTCTCTTGAACTACTGTTCAGGATTCTGTTCACTTTTACACAGCATTCTACCCACCCTGCCATACGTATGCTTGTTTTGCCACCTTCTTTTACTTCCTTCCCCCAAGGCCTAGGTGAGTTTTGGGGCAGAGGAGCAAGACACTTTGGAGAAAATATCTTAGGGTGGAACAACAATTTAAAACCTATTTGGGACAAGCTTCTGTTATGTCTTCCCTACCTGAAACTATGCCAGGCTCAGGTGAGGATCTTTGGGTATAGTTCCATATAAGCATGTATGAACACAACACTTTCATCATTTAAAAAAATGTACTCTTCATTGAAGCTTCTTGGCATAGGCCAGGCCTCCACCAAGGACACACCACCATGCTATGAAGATTCCTGGACTGTGATACACAACACTGTAGGCAGAAGACAGTATGACTGAACACCCAGCTCTGAACACAGAAAGCTAGGTATCCGGTGCAAGGGTTTTAGCTAGCTAGTCTTTGACCTGAAATGCTCTTTACATGTAGTTTGACATGCACCAATTGTCCAGGAGGAAAGTTACCACACAATCTGCTTTTCTTTAAGATGGCACCTAACATCTCTGCAAACCATATTAACTACAACACAGAGCTTGGACATGTTAGTGTTAGCACTAAATATTAACATTAAAATTTATGAAGAAAAATAATCCATTAGTGTTAAACAGCTAAGAAAATCTATAAAATTAACTAGTTAGGCTAGTTATTAATAAAACCCTTTAACATTAAACAGAATAATTTACAATTACTAAAAATATGACAGATTATAATGTGAAACTTGGATCATTATTTACAATTTTAATGCAACTCAATGGTCAAGATGATCAGTCTTCATTACTGAAAATGTTAACAGGTTAAGAACAAATTAATTTTTAATGAATTATTTACACACTTTGCCAAAATATCCATCTTGTTCATGTGTTTTTAAAAGTAATGGTAAACTCTTACTTGATAGAGCTCTTCAAGATTATATTTAATGGATGTACTATTCTGAATTGCTCTGACTGCTTCATGAAGTTTCTGCCATGTTTCCTGAGTGTAATTATCCGGCAAAGTGGGCCTCTCTGCAAAATAGATATAAAATTTTGGGGAAACAGCATTTTCTATTCCAAATTTATACTTCAAAACAAAGACTATAATCATGCAAATATGGTTTTTTAAAAAACAAAAAAGGACTGTAACATTTTACAACAGATAGCATAAGGACAGAGCTCTAAAATTAGACACACAATCTGGTGAGTAATGAGATCATACATAGTTTAAAATTAGGAATGCAGTTGATGTGAGTAATAAACTTATGGACCCTTCAAACTAGATAATATACTACTCATATAAACCAGAACTACTGTTTTGTACAATTTGCACTGGAGTACAAAAACCTGTATGAGCAAACCTCAAGCACCATCACAATTATGTGCAAAAAATGATTGTTATTATGTGCTAAATTAGGAGACTTTGTCTCCACATGATCAGATATAAAGGCATGCTGAACCAACATACCAGAATCTCTAACCTCAGCTTTATACATACTTGCTTGCAAATAAGTTCCACCAAACTCAAGAGGGATTTACTTCAAATGAGTATGAATAAGATTAGTTTGCACATGTAGTGCAGGTATACACGTGCAGATATACAAGTGTAGTTTGCTCTTCAACCCATTTCTTGACAAGTTTCATATGTCATATTCAGTACAGCACCTCATTGTAGTTCTAGGTTTCCAAAATTAACAGGAACCAACAGTTGAGATCCTCTAACTCTGCTGCCTTCACTGTTTTAGCCTTTTTAAACAGTTTAAGATAGTTTTGTGCATCTGTGTCCATTGATCACTGGCACCCAATAACTCAAGTCTCCAATTTCAATACATGAGGCATTGCAGCTTGTTGTCTTGGAATATGCACAAACCTAGTGACTTCAGGCTTTCCCTTTTTTAAAGAATGTAATACTACAACATAATAGATCCTTCTTGGTACAGAATAATTGCTTATATATTACGTTTTAAAAGTCAACAATTCTCTGAAAAGTGAGCACATGTGAACTGGGAATATTAAAACATTTACTATTAAAACAATAATAAACAAAGGTTCCAACTCTGTACAAACTGACTTTAAGAACTAAGGGCCACTGAACACACCAGGATTTCCAAGGAAACGTGAACATAATTGTCCTGGGCATATAGTAATTGTTACTATAGATTAAATACTTCAAATATACATACCTTAATTTGGTTCCACCAAACATTGGGCAGGTGGGCTAAATATTTGTGGACAAGTAAGTAATATACTATTAAAGATTTACTAAATCCAGGTTCAGAAGAGTGAACTCTTTCATTTGGTGGTTTCTAACTTGGGGGGAAGGGATACGTGAGGACAACAAGTATTAGACTGTGTATACTTTAGGTTTAACTGGATTAGTTGCTTCTTAGCACATTTTAACTATCCCTCTCTTTCAGATGATAGACAGATTCCAATTTATTAGTGACTGAAACTATGTAACCCATGGCTAGTCACTAGATTGAATTAACCTTGCATGTGTGATTGTTAACAGCCCTCTATCACTTGATAGCTGCTACACAAAAAAATTCAGTAGGATATTAACAACACATTAGCTAAAACTGCCGCTAGAGCCAAAGAGGGAAAGAGCTAAAGACAGGCCCAGTGAACACTAAACAGATCTGTATGAACCTGTCCAAAATTTGTGTGCAATATAATTCTACAAGCCTGCCCCATTACACATTCCATCACTTTTAGATGTGAGATTAATTACTATCAGAAAGATGAATTTTTGTGTAGCAGCATCCTAGTGTGGAAATCTTTTCGTGTTTGTCTGTGTTCCTTTTTACACAGGAAGGTAATTTGGGTGGGTAATTTGATGTAATTTTATTCTTTCTATTATTTTATTTGTACATTGTCCAGAGCACTTGTTGAATAGAAGGATAATCCAAAAATATACTAAATAAATAAATAAAGTCAGGAAAGGGCAGTGAATGTCACATGTCAGCAAGTACAGAGTTCTGTGCTTACAACTGGCTGCCAGGTACTGATCTGACCTAGGCAAACTGCCAAGCACCTTCTCTTCCATTCCTGCATGTCAGGCAAGGAGAATTTGCTCAGTCTTTAGTCACCGTGATAAAAAGCCGCACTCTACACAAACTAGATGAGTGTGTACATATGTGTGCATCACTCCCTGCATTCATACATATACTTGAGCATGAAAACAAGCACACATTGTGAGGTGCCATACTAACAGGTAGAACTACAGAACATTTCTGCTGATTCAAGTAAAGAAAGCAAAAGCAATAGCACTGTCTTGAATGAAAGATGTAAACCTCTAGAATACACAAATATTTTCATACATAAGGTTCAGCATTCTCTACAGATGTCAAACTGACATTCTAGAATATAATTAGAAATGTGTTTGAAAAATATTTTCTTTAATGTATCAACCATTGAGAACATTAAAGGTATTTTTATTATTGATATATTAACTATCAGTATCATACCAGAGGAGTTTAAGTCTTGTTCTTGCCACACTCAAAATACTTTCCACCAATCTATATAAGAATTCAAGCTTAATCTGTAACAATAATAACGGTGTGCTGTCAAGTCAATTCTGATTTATCACAACCTTTTTCAGGGCTTTCTAGGTAAAGAGTACTCAAAAGTGGTTTAGCATTTCCTTCTTCTGGAGCATTCTGGGACTGTGCAGTTTGCCCAATGCCATACAAGATGGCTCTTCTGGGATGCACAGTGGGGAACTGAACTCCCAACCTCTGGCTCCGCAGCCAGATACCTAACTCACTGAACTATCCAGCCACCTTCCCTCATAATAACCACAGCAGTTTGGAACATGAATGAAAGTTTTCTCCTTAACCATGCAAAGTGTTACTAAGGCTGCAATCACCTGAGAGGGTCCTGCTTCCAATAACCCTGCACAGGTTTGCGCTGCAAAGCAGCTACCTATGAAGCCACCTAATGACTTGATCACAGCTTTTATGGTGCAACTGCATTTTACAGAACTGTGCAGAGGCCATGGCTCTGACAGTTACCCCTAATTTTGTCGTCCTCCATAAGTAAGAAAAGGTGCACCTATCAAAATTCCCTCTTCTCTACAACTTCTAGAGGCACTCTCCTCTTTTGTTCCCTGCATCCGTAGGGAACGTAATAGTGCAAAAACGGATGGGGCTCTTAAACAGTGGAAGGGCAAAAAATGTAAGTAAAATCCGGCTGAAGGGAGGACGCTTTTCGAACTAAATGGGGCAGGAGAGAAAAACCGACACGAGAAGGGTTACTCGGTCGCTCAGGTATTCCTCACACACACCCTGCACGGCCACGGCCGCCGCCGCCACCTCCACACCCACCTCGGAAGTTCTTGATCACCAATTTCTTGGAAGCACCCCCTCCTCCAGCAGCCCCAGAGCCGGCCGCTCCGCTCCGGGCACCGGCCACAGCCGCCAGGGAAGCGGGCTTAGTGAGTCCGTTGGTGTGCCCCACCAACGTCGAGAAATGCTGCTGTTTCTTCTGGGACTCGCCGGCCATGTTCGATCACATACAAACAAACAAACACACACACACTCGGGAGTTGGGATCAGGAGATGTCCTTCAGTTTCTCCCTCCCCGCCCTTCTTTACTCCCAGGGATGAGGTGACCGGGGGGGGGGGGGAGCAACGCCTTCACAAAAGGAGCACCGTTGCTGCGAGTGGGACGCCCTCAGCCCGGTAAGGGAGCCGCATCTTCTCGTCCCAGCGACCCCGGAAAGATCCAAGAAAGCCTGTCAAGCGCTTGAGAAACGCCAGTCGAGGCAAGGAAGCGAAGCGGCCGGGCCGGTGGGCGAAAAAGGCCGAAGCACCACCCTCTTCGTGACCGCAGGACCCAGGGTGAAAAAGCCGTGAGGAGACGCCGTCACCGCCCGCCCGCCCCCCGCGAAGCCTCACAAAATGGCTCCTTCTGCTTCGGCCCGGCGTCGACCAAAGCCGGCGCTATTCCGCCGCCAAGCGCACGGCAGTCGGGAAAGAGAGCCGAGGCGGCGGCGGCTGCGCCTTCCCAAGCGGCCAGCAGAGCCCTTCCTCCTGGCGGTCCAGGGGAGGGCTTTGCCTCCTTGTCCCGGGACGCGAATTGGGTCAACGCGGGGGGGGGGGGGGGAGAGAGAGAGAGAGAGACGGAAGCTGGCCAAGGAAATCCGCCGGTGGCCCCACGGCGGAGGAGCGTGACCGTCGCCGGGATGGACGAGGAGGCCCCCGGGACGGCCCCTCCTTGCCTAGGAGCAGTCCCCGTTGCCCTAAGTTGGACTGAGTATTGCTCCGTGGAAGTGAAGCAGGTTTACTCGTGGGCTTCCATAAATGAAGAAAGGGTGCTTCTAACCAGCCCGTTCACCCATGTCAGCTCGGCAGCAGGCTCAGCTCCAGGAAAGGCACGCCCCGATAAACGGGCCAGGCCCTTTAGGGGTTGCTGACACCCCTGGAGCCTGGAATATGTTCCTTGCATTCGCAGAAGCCTTTTTTTGTGGGGGGGGGTGCACTAAGTATCCACGGTGAGCAACCCACACTTGAGACTGGTAAACAGAGATTACAGCTGTAGATTGCTTCGTTTATACCTCCCGCACTTACTTTATGTGTCTGAAGGAATATAATTGGACACAGCAGGTCCTCGGGGACGAAATTATATAGATTATGATTTGGATCCAATTTCCGTCATACTTGGCGTAGACGCCTTGAAATCAATATGGCCAAGGAATTTAAAATCCCGTAAATTACGATGGGCCTATTTTAAGGAAGATTGCAGGATCCAACCTATTCTTTCTGATTTTATATGTAAAGTTAAACATAAAACGCTTACGAATTAGACCAGAACAGTAACAATAGGGAGAAACAACGTAACTTTAGTGCTACTTTAGATTTTGCCTTTATATCCTATTATGCGTTCAGGAAGCATCTTTATACAACTAGTAGGATAACTCAAATAAAATCCCTTTCATCTTAAGCCGAGCGATGTGAGGCTTGCACCTTAATGAGCTTGGGCATTCCACGGGTCGTAACCCAACTCCTGTTCAATCCGCAGCCAGAAGCAGCTGGGAGCTCCGCCCACTCTCCACTCATTGGGCGCTCTAGGCAGCCGCTTCCCCAGTGTTACGGGGGGGGGGCAGTCACGTGCCGAGGAAGTGGGGCGGAGTTTTGGCTTGGTGGTAACCAATCGGCGAAGTAGCGGGCTTTCAGGCTCCCGAAAGGACGTTTCTCTAGGGATAAAGGAACGTTCTGCTTATTGCTGCTGAGCCTTCCTATATGGACTGAAGCGGGTCCGCTTGGATCGCCTTCGAGAAATCGGGTTCACGGTAGGGCAAAGTCAACGAGCAGGAGGTGGGGGTGGAGATGGGCGGAAGGGGCGGCCTGTGCCAGTCCCTTGTGCGCATGCCTCGTGTGTGTTATGGCCGACCTTTAAAGTGCGTATTGGAGACTTTAAAGACAAGATTTATCTCTGGATTCCCAAATAAATTGGTTTTCACTGTTTGCAGACCGCCCAGAATAGTGCTTCGGCACTAATGGGGTGGTATATTAAATAAATAAATAAATAATAAGAGATATCCATTTCTTTTCAAGGCTTCTACTGTATTAATCATATTGGTCTGTAAAGTGATCGAAAGCTTTTTAATAATAATAATAATGTTTTGAGCATGTGCAGAGTGCTTGTCAGGGAGCTTCATCTCTCCGCTGAATAACTTGTTTTATAATTAATCATTATCGGTCCCAGAAGAAGGACCGCCTCTGTGTCTTGTCGACGATCGGATTTAATTTTGATGCAAGCATAGCATTTGATCTAGTAAGCACTCCCAGCGTGTAATAGACCAATCCCCGTCGTCAAATGACGTGCGATTACTTCGTGTTAAGTGACGACATGATTGCTATCAAACCCTTGCCAAAAAATACCAAGTTGGCAGTGGTATGAAACAGTGCGACGTTTGCATGGAACTAAGCCCTACTCTGTTCTGTAGGAAGTGAACATAGACTAAGGAAGTGGACTTCACCCACGGAAGCTCACATTAAAATACAGCAGAACGTCTTTAAGGTTCCACAACGTTTGTGTCTCTTGCTTGGTTTTTGTCTGATCTGCTTGCACAGGCTAAGAAGACTACCCGTTCAAAAACTACAAATATGTTTTGCAGTGTGTTTTTTTCCATATGAGTAAACTTAGGTTTGTATATCCAGACACAAAAACAAAATCATTATGACACCTTAGAATTGCAGATTCTGATATTCTTGTCTCAAAGTGTGAAAACTAGTTTCAGATATCATCATGGAAACTTCAGTGCTAAATACCACTTATATAGGGATTTTGGTGTGTGCTGTATGAAAGATTGACAGTGAAGAAAATCAAATTGTTGGAGCTTTACAGACATGGGTCATCAAAGAGACAAATAAGTGAGTTCTAGATCAAATAAAATCTGAAATGTCATTAGAAACTAGAATGACTTAGCTGACGTTCTTGTACCTTCTCATCCGGAGTAAGGCAGCCTACAAATGATAAATAGATAAATATAATGAAAAGGCTCACTGGAAAAGACAATAATGTTAGAAGCGAAAGAAGAGGACATCTTATGGGATGGATTGACTCAATAGAGGAAACCACAACTTTTAGTTTACAAAACCTGAACGCAACTATTAATAATATTCATTTATTTTAATAACTTCCTTGAGTCTCTGAATTTAGAGAAAGGTGGGATAGAAATGAAATAAATATATAATATTTAAATATATAAGGTTTTACAGGGTATATTTAGGCAGACCAAGGAACAGATATTTGCAGTTGCTATTAGCATACCTATTCCTGTTCACACTGACTTTAAGCTGATGGTGCCAGTGATGTACATTGTGTATCCAATGTTAATGCTTGCAGTTCAAAGTAGAACTTCTTAAATACTTAAAAGTGGTGGCAAAATTGCCATTATACCAGGAGTGCAGAATCTGTGATAGTCCAGATGTTGTTAGATTCCTCTTCCCATCATTCCTAGCCAGTATAGCTGCTTATCAAGATTGATGGGGGTTGTGACTTTATCAGCATATGGAATGCCGCTAGTTTTCCATTCCTGCATTACACAGAAAGTTCTGGTTGTGCTATTAATAGGGTATAAAGTCACTTTTTTAGGTGTGAGAAAATGCACCACATGCATTCACTTTGAAAGTGATGATCCCTAGAAGAAAATGTTTACTTACTTACACAATACCATGCATCTTTAACATGCTTGAGAAACAGAAGTATAATAATGAAACAAACTTTAAAACCCAGCAATTAATTTCAATAGACAGTAAAATTAGTCTTAAAAAGAGTAATATTCACAGTTTTTAAAAGCCAGTAGAAGCACCTGTATTTGACAGTGGTTTTGTCTCAGAGTCCTTAGGCAGAAATTGACAAAGTCGTTGTTATTTGGACTACAGTTTGAAGAACATCCCATCTAGTATGGCTATTCACTGTGCTGGGTGGAGAGGCCTAGGAGCTGTAGTCCAAAATTGTACTTTCCCAAGCTCTGCCATGGGAGCCACAGTTCAAGAGGTCCTGCCACCCAAGGGAGTTTGAGAAGCAAAGAGACATTACTGTATTTTTCCATGTATAAGATGATACTTTTATCTAAAATCTTTAGACTAAAAATTGAGGGTTGTCTTATACACGGAAGTAAGGGGGGAAGGGATCAAAGCGCTGCAGGATCGCAGCCCTTTGATGGCTGCTTTCCCCACCACTTCCTAAGCCCTTTGATCCTGCTTTTGCGGGGCTTAGGAAGTGGAGGGGGAAAGCAGCGATCAAATTTTCTTATTTGGGGTTGGAAAAGTGGGGGTCATCTTATACATGGAAAAATACGGTACTTCACTCTCCATCCCTATCACTTCTGAAGGGAAGGACACTCAGAGCAAAGGCTTCAGTGACAGCCTCCTTGGAGAGAGAGAGATGAGAGAAGGTGTGTAAGGCTTTCAAGCAGAGACAAGCTAAGACTAATTATTTTGGCATGGGTATTGTGACTGCTAGTTTTACTTTTATTATTTTTCCAGGGTAAGGTGTTCATTTGTTTCTGAACAGCACCTTTTCAATGGCTCACATCAGCATAAACCAGTATTTGCAGCAGGTAAGTGTATTTTAACCATTTGTCACTGTAGTGGTCCATTCATTATTGTGTCCTTTTTTTAAAAAAGGAAGTTGTTGAAGAACAGATTTTCAGAAACTGACAGTGTTCTGTTGACTGCACATTGAAATAGTATGGGCATTTTTTTGTCTGATTATTAAGAAATGTTACATGAAATTGTGTACTAAAAACAATACTCATTTAATAAGTAACTTTAACTGAGCTGCAGTACACTGATGCTGTACATGTTGGTTAAAATCCTGTTGCTTAATGTAGTAAATTGCACTAGAGTAGACCCACTGAATCAGGGGGATATGATAGGTCAACTCCTTTGTAAGTTCTGATGATTCAAATGGGCCTGCTCTAGTTGCAACTTACTTTAGCATAATAAGTAAGCCTGTTTGAATCAATGGAACTTATGGAGGAGTTGATTCACTAAATCCCCCTGATCCAGTGGACCTTCTCTAGTGCAACCTACCACATTATGCAACAGGATTTCAGCCACCCTATCCTACACTGAAGCTTAAAAGCCATTTGAAAATAATGTAAACTCTTTATGTTTTAAACTGTTTATAAGAAATACTTAATTCCAAGAGGAATATTATTTCTGGGTGATTTAATTTCTTTCTCTCTCCCTCCTTCTCAAATAATTAGTTATCTGTTATTTACTATACCTTTTTCGATTGAGAGAGAGAGAGTCTGGAGTAGCTGTTAAATGAACTGTCTTTCAAATTGGAAGCCCTAGCTTAAATTTCAGCAGAGTGATGCACATGGTGGTTTGTCTTAAACCAGCTACTATCCTTGGCCCCAGTCCCTCCATTTGCAATGTGGGATAATGCTGATCTATTTCATAAAGTTGTTGTATGGTTTGCTGAGGTGGTGTGGTGTCACTTTTTGACCACTGGAAATAAAAGCCTAACTATTATTTTTATGGCTATTGTATTTTGAATTTCATTATGGGTCTTTGATTAGAAAGAAATTAATTAACAGAATGGGAAATAATTTCAAATACTCGCACCGGATTTCCCTCACTGAAACTTTTTAGTGCCTTTTTTTTTCCTGCTGAGGACAGGTCTTGATCTTGAGGTGCCCCAATACCAGAGCAAGAAGAAATGTGACATTCCCTTCCAGGAACAGTAGAAGAGTCTCCCCAGCTTCTATAGCAGGCAAAGTGGCCAAAGTGTTGGGTGGCAGGACCTCTTGAACTGTGATTCCCAGCATTCTTCCTCAATAGCTATGCTGGCTGTAACTGATGGGAATTGCCATCTGGAGGCCACGTTTTACCCACCCCCGTAGCAATAATCAGTGCACATGAAAAGTGATAGAGAACATCTCTTAATGCTTTTTTGGTTGTATCGAATGAGATTAGAAAATTTGAACCATAATATTGTATCGAGTTTGTGTTTTTTTTTTACCTTTACAGGTACTAGAAGCTATTGAGAGCAGAGACGGATTGTTTTGTGCAGAGTTAGTGTCTTTTAAACATCCTCATGTTGCAAATCCTAGACTTCAGGTAAGAGACTTGGGCTGCAGTTTTATTTGGACCTGCCTGGAAACAAGTCATTGAGCTGAATAAAAGATTACCTGCAAGCGTAGATAGAAGCGTACGTACTGTAAGTTGTGCTTCTGGATAGGCAAAGTCATAGAGATGGCGGATGCTTCAGAGATCATCTAGTCCAGTCCTTTGCCAGGGCAGGAAATCCAGGTTTCCAATAATTTTCTTTTCATTAAGGAGCCAGCGGTTTATCGCTTGAACGCCCTTGTCTGCTTTCTCCCTTTTATTTTGCTTGTGTTCTCCCCTCACATTTCCTTTCCTAGTAACCTGTTCCACTGATACTGCTATTCAGGAGGCTTTAGCTCTCAAGGTTTGTAAAATATAAAGATGCAATCCAGCAGACATAATATACAAGATGGTAGAGTTGTTTCAGTCCATCTTATTGCAATTATTCACACCAGGTCTTGTATGGGCACTGATGTTGTACATTTTCTTATGAATTAAATGGGCGGGGGTGGGTGGGTTTCTAACCCAATACTGGCCAGGCAGATCTATGTTGTCGGCTTTATATGGGAAGAGTGTGTTCATCTGTTAGGTGGACAATTGAGTCAGTAGTCCAGCGAGCCATCAGACAGCCACCTCCCCAAGATCTAACCCTGTTCATTATATTTCATTGCATGTACAAACTCTCACTTTTGTTGCCATGTAATTTTATCATTAGCTTTCGTCACCAGAAGAAAAATGTCAACAAGTGTTGGAACCACCTTATGATGAAATGTTTGCTGCCCACTTAAGGTAAAAAAAATGGTTTTTTTTCTGGAAGTACTGTACTTTTCAAAAAATGGTTATGGCACATGTGTGGTATCTTTTAAAAAATACATGGGCAAACAACAAAACAAGCACAGAAGCATTAAAACAAAAGAAAGTGGTGATGATGAAACTCCAGATTGAGGGAAGGGTTGGAGATTTCTGTGTAATTCGCAGGAGGATTGTATTGTATGTGTGTTTCCTTGAAAACAAGCCCTGCTGTGTTCAGTGGGACTTGCTTCCCAGGTAGTTTGCATAAAATTAAAGCTTTAAAGGTGCAAGCTAGAAAATAAAATGTGGCTCACCTACGTATTCTGCTCAAACATTTTTTTAAAATGAAAATAACAAGTAGTCACTTGTTCCCATTTAGGAACACAGATGGAAGACACCGGGGTTAGGCAAATAAATACCTCTGAACACAAAAGAGTTTCTTGCAAAGTAAATAGGTGACATGATTGCACTGTTCTAGCTAATTAAAGTTGTTATAAAGCTTGCCTGTTGGTTGTTTTATCATGATTGTCACTATCTTTGTTTGTTCTCTTTATAGATGTACCTTTGCAGTTGCAAACCATGATTTTGTAGAAGCTTACAAATGCCAGACAGTCATAGTACAATATCCTTTTACGGTGACTTCTTTAGAAGACTCCAGTGCAATTCTCAGTTCAGAACCTTCAGCAGAGGCTAAGGAGTGAGAAACATGAATTGCGGACCAGGTTGTGAACTTCATTACATGGGAAAGATAATCCAACACTGTTCTTGACCTTAATAACACATAGTTAGGCCACTGGAAAGAAAGAGGAATTTTGCAGTCTGGCTATACAGGATGTGCAGCCAGGTTTACATTGTCCTTATGATTGCCACATTATAGCAGAAGGGATTGCTGGAGGGGAAAAGGATGATAGGAAAAGTCGGGGGCAGCAGGAAAAGAGGAAGACCAAATATGAGATGGATTGACCTCCATAAAGGAAGCCACAGCCTTGGATTTACAGGAGCTGACCAGAATTGTTGAGGACAGGATATTTTGGAGGTCACTCATTTATAGAATTGCCATTAGTCAGGACGACTTGATGGTAGAAAGTAACCTACATGTGAAAAGTCCTGGAGTTTACTGCTCCTCGAAACTCCTCTCCCATTAGGTGAAGGTCTTCCCATGCTTATTGCTGTCTTATTAGAAATCCCATTGTTATCTGAGATTAGAGAGAAATTATGTTATTTGCACTTCCCATTCGTCTTCTAGATAAGAAACCAAGTTACAGGAAAAGTCTATAATTAATGCTGGTATAACAGCAACATTCCATTTCCCACTCCATTCCTATTCAACTTGGGAAATGTGAATAAGGAATGACAGGTGTGCCTTGTTATTTTTGTTATACCTCTAATTGATATAATGACAAAAAAAATCTCACTAATTGACAAATTACACAGAGAAGGGAAACTGAATGGTATCACAGAAAGGGATGGGATTTGGGGAAACTACTACGGTGACATTATCCTGCCGATCAGCTTGGTCATGGGGACAGTTTGGAGCCCTTAGTGGACATAGTTGCATTTACCCTGAAATGATCAAATTTGCTGTGTTGTAGTCAGTGGCAATAGTGGCATAAAGTGCCTTGGGTTCGTGTGGTGGCCATGTCCCTTTCTCAACGGGGAGTCTGGCTACTCTTACCCATCCCAGCATCCATTTTAAGCTCTTACAATACATGTTACTTGACACTGCCTGTTTTCCATTAGTGTTATTATTGATCTTTGATTTTATAATGCATGGTTATGCTACTAAATCTTATGGATGATAACATTGAATTTTCCTTAATCCTACACATCTTTCTTGAGAGCTTTTCAAGCACATAAAGAAGAAAACTGGTAAGCTGCTTGTTAAAGTAAGTATGTGTCTAGAAAATGTTCCAATGAGAATTATGTCACTGCTTAGTAAGAGTGAACATTTTGCTTAGAGGTAAACATATTTACTTGTCTTGATGTCAAAATACCATTCCATCATCAAAATACCATTCGAACTGTAAATGTTTTATCAAAAGCTGTACTTAGGGCTAAGAGAATATTAAATTTACAAAAGCAGCCATCACAGCTAAAGCAAAGCAAAGTGTGCTGCTTCTCTACCGCCCCATAGTGCATAAAGCATTCTCTGGGCAGTTTACAATTTAATTATGCAGGCTACACATTGCCACCCCCCCCCCCCCCAAATAAACTGAATACTCAGTTTACTGAGCTCGGAA
The DNA here is from genome assembly GCA_037013535.1 of Intellagama lesueurii. Classification (NCBI taxonomy): domain Eukaryota; kingdom Metazoa; phylum Chordata; class Lepidosauria; order Squamata; family Agamidae; genus Intellagama; species Intellagama lesueurii. The sequence goes on from JBAJHW010000003.1 coordinate 100,580,082, forward strand.
GGATGGAAGTCTGAGTCAACCTCGAGCAGGCTACCTGAGCCCATCAAGATTGAACTCAGGTCCTGAGCAGAGTTTTTGACTGCAGTACTGCAGTTTAACCACTGTGTTCCGAGGCCCCTGGAAGGATTAAATGGGCAAAACTGAAGGGATGCGAGATAGCTTTGATAAAAGATTTGGGAGTTTGGTAGAACCTAGGATGAGGCACCTGTAAAAGCTGAGGAAGGACTTATTTATGTGTATTGAGAAGGAAAACTTGGTGTTGAGTTGCTTAAAGAAAAGTTCTTCAGATGGATGAAATTCACGGAGGTCAGCAGAGGAGAATGCAAAGGGAAATAAATCCAAGCTCAGTTTATTAGTTTAAGGCAACACTTGGCTTTCTAGCGATTTATTCTACCTGTCAAAACCTTGTGTTTGGACCTTTGGTATCCACAACAGAAGCATAGCCTGATTCCTCAGTAAGAATCTGATGCACCCATCAAATGTTCCTTTGGCACATCTATCCTTGGCAAACTTGGTATAGTCATCATCCTTCTTCCTGGTCCCTGAGCATTGTGGGCAGGCCGAAGAAAAGGCACTAAAGTACAAAAATTGCCGATTTATTGTAATACTGAACAGCCAAGGGGTTGTTGCCATTCCTAGAGCTATACTATTAACTCTACAAAGATTAGGGCTCCCTTGTTCATATAGCTAAGTATAATTTGCATTTACCTTTCCAGGGCTTTGCCTATTATGTATGCAGTGGCACTTGATCTTCGAATTTTTGCTAATAATGTAAGTAATAGAGGTGAAGGACTGTCAAAAGATACTCATACACAGTGAGACCAGTAATGTCTGGTGGGGGTAGTATCTGCTTCAGTATAATAAGTGGGCTGTCTGGTGGATCCTCCATAATCAGCCAGAATGAATCTATATGTTGAAAATCCATATGGGAAGTGTTCCGTCATGTTACTGGCTTATTCTTCAGTGTAGGAGTACTTTGTTGCCTTTTTTAAAAGAACAGTCTTTCTAGTAGAGCAATTTCAAGTCATTATGATATATTCCTTTAGGTGTATCATAACTGATGAAAAAAACTGATGGGAGGACATTGCTCATGATATACAAGATCTTTACTTTTTATCAGGGAAAGTATTGATGTTATGTCCTTGTACTTCTGAGTAATCAGAGTATACTGTGAGTCACTATGGTGCTCTTCTAAAAGAACCACACGACTGAAGAAAAAATTACTAATAACCATTTGGTGACTGTGATAAGAGCACTGGAATCTTGTTTGCAGTGGAAGCTGGTTTGCATGGCTTCTACAAAGCAAATAATGGTTACTAGCAAAGTCAGCTTTTCCTGCAGTGCAGTGTTCTGACTTGAACAAGTTCTTTTTTTCTTTTTCTTTTTGTATGGCAGGAGCAGCTGGCCTGCAGTTGTGTGCAGGGAGACTGAAGAAATCTTATGCTCTAGGCAAAATGCTAGCACTTTGAATTGTATTGAGAGAGTCGTGCACTTTATTACTAGCATGGGCTGTTCTGTAAGGAAAAGGTTTACATCCTTCAGATGCTGTGTTTCAGATAAAGGCTTGTTATCTGTTAGAAAAAGGAAAAAGCCTTTTGGATATATTTTATCACAACAGGCTAATCAACGGCTGTAACTTTAACCGGCATTCATATTTCACTTTCACTTACATAAGGCTGTCACAAAAGACTTTTTGTTATGTCACATATAAACATATATATGTGTGTGTATTTTATCATGACAGGCTGATCAACAGCTGGCAAAGAAAGGTAAAGGCAAAGTTGGTGACATGTTGGAAAAAGCAGCAGAACTCCTGATGAGCTGTTTCCGAGTATGTGCCAGCGACACGTGAGTTAAATCTCCTCTCTGTATCCCAGATTGAAATCCACTAGATAACTTTTCTGGTTGGTAAAATGCGATCGTTTAACAGATGTTCAACATGCAAAGTTGTGTGCATCCTTACCTATGCATGCACTTACATCCAAGCAACAAAAGATAGCAGTATGTGTTTTTCCTAACCATACATCCTTAAAATGTTTCAGATTTCAGTTTCCATAATCCCCCAACAAATGGCCATACTGACTTGTTGGCCTGATATGAGTTGTAATTAAAACATCTGGAGAGCACTAGATTGGTGAGGAATGCCACAAATGGTTTCCCCCATGCCATCCTTTGTTATACAATAATTTAATAATATAATTTATGACGCGAGGTGGTGACTGGCACCAGGGCACTCAGTAAGTTGTTAGAGTCTAGAATTGCCATGTCTTTTGCCAGAGATGGTCTTTCTTTTCACAATTACTGATTTAGTGAGAAGTCATCATAATCTGCGTTTTCTGTGCTGCTTCTGCATTTCCCAGTCATACTCTCTGAGATCGCTGCATGCAGTAGCATACCAAAGAACTGATAGAGCTAACAGAATTAAGAGATCTGAATTTGGTTGGCTAAAGATGGCCCAAGACTTTCGGCTGAAAGCATAAAATCCCAATTGACCCATCACAGTTCTGTATAGCTATACCTCACTGTTGTACTGATCATCACAACCCTCTAGGTTGTGTCATATCTTCTAGATTTTCAGTCAGGAAGAGTCTGTTTTATGGTGGCACCTACTCTAGAATACCCTCCACCCAGAAGTTATTCCTTGAAAATATAAATTAAAATTGCAGAGCATGACTGCGAAGCTGTTATGTAGACAAAAATACTTTACTATTGGCCATGCTAACTAAGATTTCTGGAGTTGACAACAAAATCATCTACACCAAGCCTGATTTCCCATCCTCAGCTTAGTACACTGTTGTAATTGTTGCTGTCTTTAATTGCTTCCTTTAAAATAGCAGTTTGAGTCTGATCCTTTTCTGCTTACTGTTGCAGTCGAGCTGGCATTGAGGATTCCAAAAAATGGGGCATGCTGTTTCTGGTGAATCAGTTGTTTAAAATTTATTTTAAGGTATGTTCTCAGATCCTTGTCAGTCTTTCTGATTTCATGTGCCTAAAGCAAGTCTACTGTTTCGGGTAGACTTCTCTCTGCCAACATCACTGTTTTCCAGATCAACAAGCTTCATCTGTGCAAGCCATTGATACGAGCAATTGACAGCTCAAATCTTAAAGATGAATACAGCATGGCACAGAGGGTTACATATAGATACTACGTTGGACGGAAAGCTATGTTTGATAGTGATTTTAAACAAGGTACTTACTGTATTAGGGATGCTGTTTTACCTTTCATGAAGGAGGGGTTATGCATACTGATGTGTTTTAAATGTTGGTACATCTGTTTGTAATTTGACTGTATAATCAAACATTACACTGGCTTGCAGCCCAGTCTTTTAACAAATCTCTTAACCCTCTGCTGCTGTTTCCTTTGCATCTCATGTTGGTGTTCCTAACTATGGCTAATAGTGTCATAGTATTATACTGCATTACCAATGTTTTCATTAGGCATAGTAGCAACCATGGTTGGAAGAGTCTGGGCTAACTGTGACTTATGTTAATGTCATTGATGACATACAGCTGATTTTAGTGTATCCCAAGACTGAAAAAGAGGAAGAATGTCTGTGTGAGTGTAGAAGAAGGAAAAGAATGCAAGCCTAAGGAGCAATCTCAATATCCTGACCATAGTTATGTGATAGTGGGTGTGTCTCAAATCAAAGAGCATAGATTGATGATGTGGTTTTAACTGTGATGGTGCGTTTTTGAAGATATACATTTCCTTTCTCTGGTTGTGTTTATATATTATTTTTAGTGCTTGACATGGAAAGGGGTGGGGGGGGAAGGAAACAAGACAGTTTCTTTTCAAGTTAGGCCAGACTTATGTCTGTTCAAATGTAAGATGGTTTCATACCTGGTTAAACAGAATTGAGATGACATCCCATCACACTTGTAACAGCGGCTATGTTTGAAGAATCTATCTCATTCACAAATACTTACATAGTTAACAGTTGCTGGAATTCAGATTTTTCATTGCCACTTGGGAAAGTTGATAGAACTGAGTGTGTTTGTACAGAGCAGTACTATTAAATGTGATTGTTTGCCCAAACCACTTGCCAGTACAGTCATTATTACTCTCTCTTGTTTTGGCGGTGGAGGCAGAAACTGCAACTGATTTTATTTCAGCAAGAAATCTTAGGAAGTTGCCAAATCAGGGACAACCTTTGAGAAGGTTAGCTTTGATAGGGTTATACCGAACCCACATTTGCTGTTTATCTCTCACCGGCCATGGTGCCCATCCTTTTTCTGCATTTACAGCTGAAGAGTATCTGTCTTTTGCCTTTGAGCATTGCCATCGCTCCAGCCAGAAAAACAAAAGGATGATCTTGATTTATTTGCTGCCAGTGAAAATGTTGCTGGTAAGTGCCAAATGGATGCATCAGAATTCCTGTGGAAAATAGGGCTTGCATTTACCGAGGTGTTTTCATGGGTGCCTAACATTCATATAAGTTACTGTAGGCCTTATGGCAGTTTGGTGATCTTAGTGCCAAGCTGAATGACCCCCACTTACCCTCACTTACTCTGTCCTGTGGCCTGCCGTGATAACCCTTCTATGTTTGTAGCTCCAGGTAGGCAGCAAAAACAACGGGTTTGCTGAGGACCTGATGTTCTGCTGTGTATGGCTGGTGAGCAGCCTTTGACTTCTCACATTACAAGCTGTGAAAACCTGAGTCAGTGAAGGAACTTGCAGCTTGTAGAACTCATATTAAGAATAAGCTCGGCCTGGGCGTCCCCACAGAGCAGCATTTTCTGTTCTGGGCTTCAGAGAGCCAAACAACCTCAAGGAGTTGGATAGCAGTCTCCCGTTGCCTCCTGTTTCTAGCACCAATCAGCTGAAGGCTGAGTTCAAAACAGACTTAGTACAGCGCTGCTGCCATCAGTAAGTCTGTCTGCTAAAATGGTGTACTAAGCAAGAATGATGTGGTGGATTAGGGCTAGCTCCCAGCAGACCTGGATTCCACACAAAGTCAAAAACATTACTCTTTGGGGCTACAATTCCTCCTAGAACGCCTCCCCCCCCCCCCCGAGATTCTGGGAGTTGTAGTGAGAGGGGGAGGGGAGGCAAACATCTTCAAAGGTTGGCTCCACATCCTGTGGAGATATAGCTCTGCACTAGCCTGGCCAATTCCTCGCTTTAGATATGATCTGCCTCACGTATTTGCTTGTTCAAGTCTCAACTTTGGAAAAAATGTAACTGAGATCATAGATAGTTGCCACATTGCTAGAGCATGGATTACATTGGGAGCAAGTATACTGCAGATCCTTAGGACAATTAACCATCTAATGGCTATAATAATTTTATAGGATAATCAGCTGCTTATCTGTTTATTATTATTATTACTATTCCAAATCAAATTATGTTTGGATTTCAGGGTCACATGCCAATGATCCAGCTTTTAAAAAAATATGACCTCATGCAGTTTGCCGAAGTCACAAAGGCTGTGAGGTTAGTTTCGCTTACTGAATTGCATGCTTGTAATCCCATTAGTTTACTAAAAATTTAGTATTGAGCAAGGGGCTGGACTCAATGGCCTTATAGGCCCCGTCCCACGCCATTATTCTACTATTCCAGACAACGTTGATTTTGAAAAACAGATGAATTAATTGCTGCACCTTCTTCAGGCTGTCATGCTTCTCCCAAGACAGCCACTTACTTGCAAAAGAAGAAATTTACAGATGGAGGCATTTTTTTTCTTTGCATATTTATGGAAGGAGAGAGGGAGGTGGGAGGGGACGGGGCAAAAACTGCTCCGGATTGACTGCGTACTCTGGAGCAGGGCCTACGGAGCAGGACTCTTAGCTGTGTACTTTGGTCCTTGCACACCAGCCTTACCAGGTAGGACACCCCAAATAACCAAAAATAGCAAATGAATCCGTCGTGGCCAAGGCACTTCATTTAGGCACTCTTACCCTTGCCCCCAAGAATCACACTGGGGTAAAATATAGAATATTTATTTTAAAAGAGTAAAACAATTGTAAAATCATGAAAATATAAAAGTTACAATTGTACTTAGTAAATGCAAAGCATCTAGACATTAAGTAAGCTTCTGCAAGCCTTTCCCATAAAACAATAAAATACTTACTAGCTAACCCTTTTACTACTTAATTGCTGGCTATTCTACGTTACCATAGCTAAGTCTCTGATCCATCATCGAAGGCTGTAAACCTGTCTTCCATCTTCTCCTCCAACTCCTCCAGCTTACACACCAACAACTTGGTTACACACCAACAACTCTTCCATAACTTAAAGTCTCTATCCCATGATGATATCCAATCAGCACACAGTCCTTTGTCCGCAACACCACACCCATCTTGTAACTTTCCACAGCTCCTTCCTCTCATCCCAGGCTGGTACGCCATTAGTAAGGAATGTCTTGGTTATCAGTTTTGGACTTCCCCTTGGCAGAATTTGTGGAATCTTGTGGGGAAAGAGGCAAGGTCCCTCCCTCCTGCTCTTTGTGCACCCCCATAGAAAAAGTTCTGGAGGTCTGAGAAATCTTCCGATGCCAGTTGTCAAGCGATGCAGAGGGGAGGAGAAGAAAGTTCATTTGTCAAAGCCTGTGCAGCTTTGGATTTAGTCCAGTAGGTGTACTTACTGCAGTTGACGTGACAATTTCACAAAAATCTTATCTTGTGACTGGATTGCATCATTTCAGACTGCATGTGAGATACTATGTGTTTAAAATGCTTTCCTGTTTGTTAGTAAAACTTTCCCTTGCATGGGCTGCTGCTGTGTTAGGGCAAATCTCAAATCAGCCCGTCCTTTCCTCTCTATTTCCTCCACATCACCACTGTGCACTTTACCTAAAAGCACTTGTTTGTTTTTAATTTCTTGAGTGAAGGGAACCTCCTTTTACTGAATGACGCTCTGGCGAAACACGAGACGTTTTTCATTCGCTGCGGGATCTTTCTGATCCTTGAGAAGTTGAAAATCATCACCTACAGGAATCTCTTCAAGAAAGTGTAAGGAGAGGGTCATTCATCCTGTTTGAAAAATTGGTCTGTGGTAACTGTGTACTTGAGGTTTTGATCTTGTCAAAAATTCATGATAAAGCCATCTTTACAGGGAAGAGGTTGCCTTCTCTGCTCTTTTCCTGTAAAGGCCTTGGCAAGGATTGGGGGGGGGGGGGGGGGGATCTTCCAATGGCTAAATAAATAAACATGAAGGTCCTCCCGCCTTCAGAGTGTCATTTTCTGTTCCCAAATACAAAGAGTGAGCAGTGATAGTTAAGTACCAGATCTCAAGAGCTGTTTGAGGTTCAGGTTCCGACCCCATCTTAGTTCCTTCACCTCTATATTGTTAGCTGTCACAGTCAGCTGAGGTGATAATTCTGGGCAGGACCAGCCTGATCTTATAGTGGGATTCACTTATTCTTTTTCCAGAGAAAATGATTGGGTGGTTAGAGGAGACAGGTAGCAGGATTCAGTCTGGATTCCATCTTCTGTGCAGCATAACTTAGATAACATATAAGCTTTTTTTTCTTCTTTAAGATATTTATTGCTCAAAACTCATCAGCTGTCCCTAGATGCCTTTCTGGTGGCCCTGAAGTTTATGAAAGTCGATGATGTTGACATTGACGAAGTCCAGTGCATTCTGGCTAACCTCATATACATGGTAAGTGTTGAGATGAATCGACAGAAATAAAATATATGTTTTAATTGAGGCAGGCTTCCCCACAATATAAAATCACTAGACTGGATCCAGTCTTACCTATATTTAAAACAAGCCCACTGAAATCCATGAGACTGACTTTAAACATGATTAAGTCCCATTTAAATGCCAACAGGGCTAAGCAGAAGCAGGTCTGAATCCATCTGATTGACTTTAATATAATAATAATCATGTGCCGTCAAATCAATTCTGACTTCTGGTGACCCTTTTCAGGGTTTTCTAGGTGGAGTGTACTCAGAAGTGGTTTACTATTCCCTTCTTCTAGGGGCATCCTGGGACTGTACAGCTTGCCCAAGGCCACATAGGCTGACTCTACTCACAGGAGGCAAAGTGGGGAATTGAACTCCCAACCTCTGGATCTGCAGCCAGATACTTAAATCACTGAGCTATCCAACCACCTAACTTCAGAGTCCATTAATTGAAACTGGTATTTCATTTGCAAATTCAATAACACATATCAACCACCTGTCTTTTTGTAAGGCTGTGGAAGCTAAACAGGTATTTTAATAGAGTAAGGTTTTTTTCTGTGTATCACAAATTATGCATTTACCCAGCTTACTCATTACTACTAGTGTAGTTGTCACCAGCATGACACTGTCAGTGAGTGTTGTCAGCCATCACCATGTAAGTATAAAACATGCATTTTGTTTGAGCAGTGTGGCACCAATCACAGATTCAAGGTGCAATCAGATGGGCATTTAGCCTGCTGTTTGGATCACTGCGGGAACAGGTTGGTTCACTCCTTTTTACAGTGATCACGTGACATAACCACTAGAATGAACCAAATCATCCCCAGAGGGCTCCTACCTGCACCTTTATGGTGTCAGGGGCTTCTGTTCTTTTTGTGCAGGTAGGATGGCTCTGGTTTGGTCTGTTTCCAGCATGTGATAGCCGGAAATGGACCAAAAGCAAGCCTTCCTCCAATTTGCCAGTATTGTGAAGAGTCTTAATAAGACAGCCATCTCAGGATATTGGCATATTAACCACTTCCTTGGCTCCATGGAGGGGCCAAGGAAGTTTTTTAAAAAAATTATGTATGTATTAGGGCAGTGAATATGCTCTGCACTCCTTTAAAAAAAAAAGCCAAATGGAAAGCTTCCTCTCAGAAGCTTTTGTTTGCTTTTCTTTTAAAGGTCCAGTTACGGGCCTGTCCGATTCAACCACCTCACAATATTGGCAAATTGACAACAGGCTGCTGCAAACCAAATAGGGTCACTTGAGGTCTTTGTGCCATTTGTATTCAAGGATTGCACCAAATGGCATACCAGACCTCCTCCCAACCCTATTTAGTCTGCTCCAGCATGCTCCTTTTAGACCGTATAGACAAGCCTTCAGTGGTAATCAAGCCAGTCAGGGCAATATGTTAACAGGCCACATAAACAAAAACACTGATTAATAAAAGTTCTCCTGTTTCCTTCATTAAGCAGTGATTACGAGTACATCTTAAAGAAAAAGAGTTTACCAGCATTGTGTTAGCAGTGTTTTGCTTTTTGTACCTGAATGCTGATATGGAAGTACATCCGCACAGTGATCCTCTAATCTTAACTGTGCGTCATTTCCCAATGCAGGTCTTTCACTAAAGCATGAGTACATGAATATTACTGTTTTTATCCACACGTTATTATTTGGAAGGCTTAAAAACACTGCAAGCAGTTCACAAGCCTGACTATATTTGTAAATCTAGCAAATATCATTTGCGTATCATTTGAGATTTCCAATACCATTGCTTGTGTGTTGTTGTTGTTTTCCTTGTCAGGGTCACATTAAAGGCTATATTTCACATCAGCATCAGAAGCTGGTTGTCAGCAAGCAAAATCCATTTCCTCCACTTTCTACAGTCTGTTGAGTTCACTGTGACCAGAAGAGGAGCTTGTTGCTCATGAACATGGATTGCTGTTTCAGCTGCACTCTTTACAGGAAAGAACTGGCCATGAACTTAGCCCACATCTGTACATGTATGTATTCATGAATAGGGCCTTAAGAGACTTCTGTGGCACAACAAATTCTGGCTTGAATGCAGCATTTCCTTCTGCCGGTGGGATCATTTGCTGAGTAGCATTCGACTCAAGACTCTTCAGCTGCGGCAGAGTTTGTCATGAAGATTCTCCACCTACACTCCATCTCCCATGCTGTCCTGTTGGGTCCCCCAAGAATCTAAGTAGGTTGGCCAAGGGTGGTGGTAAATAACTACCAAGAATTTGAGGAAAATCAGTAAAGATAATCTTCTCCAACATTCCATCACCAGTAGTGTTTTGCTGAACAAGAGGCCTTTCATGTCTAGAAAGACTTTCTTCCATAGATTCCATCCAACAATTCTTTGCAAAAAGCTGGCTACTTCATTAAATAACTTTAAAAATTGAACCTCCTGTTGGTGTCCTTCTGTTAAGTGTCTGCTTATAATTGTTACTTAAGTAAGTAAAAATGTGTTGACAGTCAAAGATTAATACAAATGTTACTAGAGTGAGCACTATCAAAAATGTAACATTACTGACGCTTATCCTAATATTACCAGAATATTTCGTATTTAGCTTTCAGTACTTGTGTTTATAGAGACCAAATTGCTAACATGTGCTGGATTATGGTGAAAGCCAGAGAGTTCCAGAAAAACATCTACTTCTGCTTCATTGACTACGCAAAAGCCTTTTACTGTGTGAACCACAGCAAACTATGGCAAGTTCTTAAAGAAATGGGAGTGCCTGACCACCTTATCTATCTCCTGAGAAATCTATATGTGGGACAGGGAGCAACAGTTAGAACTGGCTATGGAACAACTGATTGGTTCAAAATTGGGAAAAGAGTACGACAAGGCTGTATATTGTCCCCCTGCTTATTTAACTTATATGCTTCTTGGCAAACCATAACTTTGACTATGCGGACCTTTGTCGGCAAGGTGATGTCTCTGGTTTTTAAGATGCTGTTTAGGTTTGTCATCACTTTCCTCCCAAGAAGCAGGCGTCTTTTAATTTCGTGGCTGCTGTCACCATCTGCAGTGATCACGGAGCCCAAGAAAGTAAAATCTGTCACTGTCATATCTTCCCCTTCTATTTGCCGGGAGGTGATGGGACCAGTGGCCATGATCTTAGTTTTTTGGATGTTGAGCTTCAGACCATTTTTTGCGCTCTCCTCTTTCACCCTCATTAAGAGGTTCTTTAATTCCTCCTCACTTTCTGCCATCAGAGTGGTATCATCTGCATATCGGAGGTTGTTGATATTTCTTCCAGCAATCTTAATTCCGGTTTGGGATTCCTCCAGTCCAGCCTTTTGCACAATATCTTATGCCCGCATTTTATGATCCACTCATGTGCCTACAACTGAATGATTCAAGGGGCAGCAAAAGTACAAGAATTTGTTTATGCAGAATTTAGTGAAACACAGTTCAAGGGCTTCTTGTGCTATTGAGGATGATTTTGGGGGCAGGGAGAGTGACATTTCTATCATTTTTAAAAAAGCATACAGTATTTTAAAATCATACCAGCATGTACTATGTAAACAAAGCAACATTTAAAAAAAATAAGATTAATAAAATCAGTGAGTTCTGTTAATGAAAAGCACGGGAGAGGAGGAATGGGGCAAAAAGCACACACAATATTTACAACAGTGACTTGCGTTTCAAATGCATTCAGATGCTGGGCCTTGCCATTCTATCTATTCCTTTGCCACTGCATTTGATTTAGTCCATTACTTGTGTAAACCACATCATGTATCTCGAAGTCTTGGTGAGTATAAATGTTTTCCACTTACTAGCTTCTGTGGCCCACGGTTCTAAAATACCAGTCAGAAACCATGTGCCTTTATAGTCAACACTACTAAAACTTCCTTCAGCCAGTAGCTCCCCCGATGCCTCTTGACTATATCCACAGAATTCCCTGGTAATCAGACTTCTGTTGAGTGTCTGCTTGCATTCCTTTTCATTTAGGAATGAAACCGAAAGCTCCATTAGTGTATCTGTTGATTCATTTCCAGCCACTTTCCAGCCGCTGAGAATGCCTGCCAGTTCTGAAATCAACACATGCTCTGCAAAATCCCTCTCTGGGAGGCATATCGGTATGTGGTGGGAGTCACAGTCTACGTGCCTTCTGAGTTCCAGCAGTGCTAGGTTGTTCTCTCCGGTGTTACTGTCATAGCGGATGTGTAGATTTATTTGTTTCACATGTATTATTTGTTTGGCTTTTTGCAAGCTGTTGATGCCTGTGGAGATAAACCAACACTTATCATTTCATTTGTTGTAAACATTATTCTGTCTGTACCCCTCTAGTCAATGCCTAGAAACACCATGTATGTAGAGAAGGACCAGTTTTTCAGTAGGTAAATTAGCATGCCTTATCTAGATTGTTCTGGAACTTATGAGGATTACCGCTTTTGTGACAGGAAGGGGAGAGGGACTAGTGAGATTAATTTGGCAGGCTTTCAGGTGCATGTTCCTTCTTACTCTGCGATATATGGGCTTGTAGCCCACAGTGGTTATTGGCCAACAGAATGGGCACTATTAATGGGCATCTGTATGCCCCAGTGAATCTGCTATGGAAAAATTTAATTTTCTGCAGCATAGATTTAGGAGAGAGGAGAGGTTCCATTGCATGAAATAATGAGTCAACATTAGATGTATTCTAGGGCAGAAAGAATTAATACTATAAGAGTAAGTTGACTGAGGCCAGCCCTACTGTATGAGCTGGCTGACACACATGGTGGAGGCAGGGAGCCAGTAGAAGGCAGGAATCTGTGCATTGCTGCATTGCTACAAGATTGCTTAAGCCCTTGGCCTCCAGATATTTTAAATGATGGCTGCCACAGTCCCCTACCACTGGTGTGGATTATAAGAAATCTAAGCAGAAGATCTGCAGATTCAAAGGCTTCCCACCCCTCATCTAAGCGATGGATTTGGAGAGGGACACTCCATGGGCTGTGTTTCAGGCAACAACATTCCTTGGCCACCACCTGCTTTTCCAAGAAACATTTGGAAATTTTTTAGGTCTGATGAAGTTTCGGAAACAAGCAAAGGTAAACATTGCTTGTTTCCAAAGGCTTTCCAAAGGTCCCTGCACTCTGGCCCCTGTAGGAGTTCACCAAGAGCAACTTGATGTGTGGAAGGTGCTCTTGTGTAAGACAAAACTGATAAACAATTTCAGAAAAATTAGCATATACTAATTAGCAAATATGCAAAGTCAGCTATACCGTATACCAAGGTACTGCAGACAAAAGTCTCATTGCACAGACGTTCCTTACTCTTGCCAGGCAGAGTCATGCTGAATTCATTTGGCAGAGGTACAAATGTCTGTGGAAGTCTTACAACTTTTGACCAACTAGTGAGACAGAACCAGTCCTCTGCTTAGCGTGAATACTATGCAAATGCAATGGGATAATAATTTGTTTTGTTATTTATAGCAATTGCCTGAAATAAAATGGTTGCAATCTATTCAGGCTTGTTTCTATACAAGCGGTGTTGTGAAATGAAAGAGAATTGTACAAAGTACTATGGGCACTCCTTTGCATGTACAGGAGATTCAGGAAGAGGGCTGAACTGAGAAGAGCTACCTGTCTTGGAGGTTTTCAGAATCCCACAACAAATCAAGCTGTTTGCTGGCTACTTACCAATCTCAGCATTGGTGGGAGATAAGTGTGCACATTCTGCTGTAGTCAAAACAAAATTAGTTTTCAGCAGAACCCCTCCACAGAGTCTTTTCCCTTCTGCATCTAAGAGCAGGACCTTGAAAGAAAAACAGACCGCAGTATACACAATGCTTGTTTAATAATATAAACTCTATTGGACAGAACAGACTGCTTTTGGACTACCTAATGCTGCTTCCAGTATAGCATCATGGATATAAAACTTTTCCAATCCATCAAATAAGTTCATAGCTGCGGACTAGAATGGCAGACTTTGTGGATCAGACTTCCATCTGACAGCTGGGGCGGTGAAAAGAGAAGATGATCAGCTGAAGCTGGACAATCTACTTAAGGAGTATGGGATAGGGAATGTCTGCATAACAGCAGAGATAAAATGTAATGAATAAAGGTGTGATGATTTGTGTTTTTAAACTGTGATTGGAGTCTAAAACACAAACCTGCACACTTCTGGTAGTGAAGGTTATACAAAACATCACGAAAATGAGACCAAAGTAGTGGTACCTGTGGTCTGGGGTCGGGAGAGCATCCCACTCTGCCATTGCAAAATGATTCTTCCCTCAACCCATCTCAGAATCCAAGCCACCAGTAGATTTAACTCTAGTAAGCTTGCCACTTTTTAATGTCTTACAACTCAGGAAGATTAGCAACAAGAATATTTAGAGGAGCAGGTCAGGTTGTCTACTGCTCCTCTAAATATGCCTGGCTTCAGAGTTTGTCTCATCTGCTTCAGAAAGCTGTTTCAACTGCAGTAGTTTAAACAAGAGGTGTGCATGTTTGTGGCTTTGGACTACAGTTGCCAGAACTGGCCACGGCCACTGGCCATACTGCCTTGAGAATTCTAGAAGTTGCAGTTCAAAAACATTAATGTCCACCCCTCTAGTTTAAATCTTGGTCTCATGTATTACAACCAGACAAGAATTGTAGTCAATGGTTAGTTTCACTGGTTCTCTGTTAGTTTCTGTGTCCAATTTGAGGTGCTGACATTGACCTATAAAGCCCTTAACAGTTTGGGACCTCAATATTTGTCAGGATACCTCTCCCAGAAAACAGCTGCCCATTTCACATGCTCCTCCCAAACCACAGTGTTAAGGGTGGCCACACTGAAAGGGGCCAAAAAAATGACAATGGGAAATTAGGCCTTCTCTGTGGTGACCCCTACCACAATAAGCTTCCATCTGAGGTGAACCAGGCTCCGCCCCTTGTGACTTAGGAAACTATTAAAGATACAACTTTATACAGCAGCCTTCAAGAACATATCCCCTGCTGTTGTGAACTTTTAATTTTTAAATTTAGGAGTTTTTTTATATGAGTTGGTCATCGTCATGTTTGGGTTTGTAGGTGGGTGGTTTTGGGGCTGGGCGGGTATTTGCTGGTCTGTTCTGTAAACTGCCCAAAGTAGTGGGTGTCACTGAGTGGGGCAGTATACAAGTTAAACAAACAAACAAACAGTGATAATTTATCTTTCAAATACCTGCCAGGGGAATCCTCTGTGGACCTTCTGGGTTGCATTCAGCTGCATTGGTAAGTGATTCTTCAATCTGCCACAAGCACATTGATCTAGCAATGGCAAGTCAAAACAAAGAGGTTATATTTTGTGGATGTCATGGCTATAACTTGGGCAGGGTAACTGGAGCCTTGTCCCAGGCCACCAAATTTAGAGGATGCATCACTATCCCTAGATTTCTAAGCTTGGCCAGGCAGCCTGTTTTACCACCATAGCAAAAGATAGGAGTAAATCAGGGTAAACTTGGCAGGTTGCTTAGCTAGTAGATCAGGCCACCAGGGGAGAGTAGGAAAGCTGCAGTAGACCAGCAGAGGGGTGTGCTCAGCTAGTCGGTGGGCGTAAACAGATCATGGGTAGACCAAACCTTCCCTATTTGAGGGAAAGTCTATGTCAGTTGTAGTAAACTGGGCCTCTGAGCCGGACAGGACAAGGTGCTGATAATGTGTTATTTTTACATCACAAGTTACAAAGTTGATTTGAGGGCACATTTTGTGCTGCTTGCTCCAAGTGACAAAATTGTCAGTTACAGCTGTGATGTGTGTCTTCCAGGAATAACTGCTTCATTGAGATTATTTAAAAAAATATCCAGCAGCATCACCAAAATGAATTCAGATCATTAGCTAATAAAAGCAGGGACAAGTTTGCAAAGTATTTCTGCTCATTAATTTTGTATGATGTTTAGAATTAGGTCTTCATTCTTTCACAACTGCCTTATATCAAAGGCCCAGGGCCAGGGTTTTATGTCAAATTCATATTTGACATGAATATTTTATGTAAATAGTTTACATAAATATGTGACTTCCATCATCCATCACCATTGGCTAAGCGAGCTATGATTGATGGGAATTTAGGGGCCAGCAATAAATGGAGGGCTAGAGTGCCCACCCCTGTTCTGCACACACACCAATCCATTATTATAGTAATAGGTGTTTTGCTAATGGTAATAATAATGTTTAAACAGTGCTTCCTCTTTAAAGGCTCTCGCACATAAAATATGCCTATAGTTCTTGTAAAAATCCTCTAAAAATCCTTATTTTATGGATAGGTGAAGAACAAAGGCTTGTTATGAAATGCCAGTGAATTGATGAGATGTGAACCAGGGATGACTTGGATCACAACTCATTTGCCCTATGTTGGTCTGTAAAGTTCTGTAATGTTCCAAACTAACATTGTTTCTTCCCCCTTTTTAATGCTTACCTTGAGGAATGCATGACTTATTATCTTCCCCAAGCTCATAGCCATCTGCGCATGAACAGCGGTAGGTCTTCAGTTCTGGATAACAGAAGTGTTCACAACCTTCACCCGCTTCATGGCGACATTCATTTTTAGCTATGCAGAATAAGACACATTTTGAATCAGAAGGCAAACACTACAAATAGAATCAACACCAAGCTGTAATTATCTAGCACAAATTCATGCAAATGTCCTTTGTCTAAAGTGTGTTGTTTTAATTTTGGAAAAGTTCTTGTCATAATGCCTTGAAATACCTGTTAAGAGTAACTTTCAAACACCCCTAGAAGATGCGATTCATTGTACCACCAAAATAACCTCCTTATTGTGTATTATATTACTTCTGAAATGCAACTTTTGTTACTCTTTGGTTACAATTATAAACAGCCATGAGTTACAAAAAAGTTTTTACATATCACTATCACTGCATCTTATCCCTTCTCAGTTTTTCTGTAGAGACAGGAAAAGTGGAATGCATCTAGAATTCCTGTGAATTGAATTCCATTCACAGGATGCTCATATTTGAAGAATGGAAAACAATAGCCTCTAGTCCCTCCTTTCTCTTTTAATCTCTTTTACCATCCACAAATCTGCTTTAGAGGCTTATGGATCCTCTGGAGCATTGTGGGAAGCAGTGGGGGGATTACAATGGAAAAGGAGCATTATCAAAAATCTCTCTCCCCCCCCCCCCCCCCCCAGTGGTTGTCTCCATCAGATCGCATTCTCTTTGTTCAGGGCATGGTCCAACCTAGTATCATTTCATTTGCTGAAAGATTAACATAGGGGCAACGAGGCCAGGACATTTTGGAAATCACTCATGCATAGGGTCACCATATGTTGGAGGTGACTTGATGACAAATAATAACAACGTCTGCTAAAAAGAGATAGAGAATAATGTGGTGTAGTGCAGTGGTCCCCAACCTTGGGCCTCCAGATGTTCTTGGACTACAACTCCCAGAAGCCTTCACCACCACCTGTGCTGGCCAGAATTTCTGGGAGTTGAAGTCCAAGAACATCTGGAGGCCCAAGGTTGGGGACCAATGGTGTAGTGGATAGGGCAACGAGCTTTTGAATCTCCGCTTAGCCATGGGAACTTAGCAGGGCAGGTTGCAACTGGTAAAAAAAACCTCTTGTGAATTATCTCACTTACCTTGAAAACTTTATTAGGGCTGCTATAAGTTGATTCTGAATTGCCAGCTCATTACACACAGAGAGAGAGGCTGAAATCCTGTCACTTAGTGTGGTAAGTGGCACTAGAGTAGACCCATTGAATGAGTGAGTCAACTCCTCGATAAGTTTCATGATTCAAATGGGCCTACTCTAGTTGCTACCTACTTTAGTTATTATGTCTCAACTAGAGTAGGTCTATTTGAACCAATGGAACTTATGGAGGAGTTGACTCACTAAATCCCCACCGATTCAATGAGCCAATTCTAGTACAACATACTATACTAAGCAACAAGAGTTCAACCAATATCTGCTTAACAGATAGGTAGCCAACTTGTACTCCTCCATATGTAATAACAACGTTAGTGGTGATTTTCCAACATTAAAGGTCCCGTCCCCCCCACCCCACCCCTCATACAGAGGATTCCTCAGGTCAACAGGAATCCCGAGGGAACCTTTGGAACCTGGGGTGTTTGGAGTAGGAAACTTTTAATGAGTGATAAAAGCCTGTGGCTGATGATGTCATCAATTTGTTCTGGCATAACTTTATGCAAGAGGATTTTGGCCTCAGTGTTTTAGGAAATAACATGATGAATGCATATGGATAAGAGGAAAGTATTTTACCAAAAGCACAATTGATTCCTTCAAAATCGTCCCGACAATCACATGTGTAACTGCGAATGGTGTCTTTACACTCATTGTTATGTAAGCATGGGTTTGAGGAACATTGTTTACCATCTGAGGGAAAAAAACATCTGTCAATACATTTATACTTCTCTACTTATCAGTAAATTGCTTTTTAATTTAAAAAAATTAACAGTTTCCACTGATGCCTATGATACATGTTGCTAAGTGTCAAGTTCAAGTTCAGCTTTGGGGAAAGAAATATTGGTGACTGTTGTCAGGGGACAGAACCCTTGGCAAGTATTGTGAAGTGAATGATTAATTTGACAGTCTTAAAATGTTTGGATCTGGAGAAGATGACATCTCCTCCTGTGTACCTGCCTTCAGACTCCTTATATGTTCCCCTAACCTTCTTGCCCAGGAAGGAGAGAGGTCTCTCTTCCAACCCTTCCCCCTTTAACAGTTGGCCAACAGCTGTGGTTGCAAACCAGTGGCAGATGTTTGGGGAAATATAGGTGTGCCTAATGCCAGAGGAGTCCAGTGTTGCTTATAACTGCTTATAAATCAAGGTAATTTCAGAGTTTAAAATAAAAATAGCAGAGTTGTCTAATTCCAATGAGAATCCCCACTGATTTTGTAGAACAATGTGAGCCAAGGTGTCCTTATAGCTATGCTTTCCCACTTCATGGTGAAACTGATGCCTAAAAGGGGCACTAGAGAATGTGTGTCTGCAAAGCTAGGGAAAGTTTCATTTTTGGACTACAGCTCCCAGAAACCCCCAATCCATGCTGGATAGAGCATTATGGGAGTTGAAGTTCAATCCCCCCTTTTCCAAGCTCTGCTGCGCTTAGTAGCTATGTCTTGTTTTGTATCTGAAAAGTAACTACTCAAAATGTCTGGAGCTGGAGAATCTTCCAGAAGTATTTCAGTGGTCATGTGGGTGGGGGCCTATCTGGTAAAACAGTGAAAATCAACCAAAAAGGCCCAAGCCTCCTGCTTCAACTATTTTGAGCAGAACCCAAGGCACAGAAGCAGGGGAGAAATTTCCACTGCAATATCTGTAAAAATTATCTCCAATCCTACACAAACCATATCAAATTGCTTTCTCAAATATTTCTGTTCTTCTCTTGCTCAAGGGTGTTTCTTCCATGCAACAGGAACAAGTGTACCGGCAGAAAAGTGTTTCTGCATGTGGCTGAAGAAATTATTATATTTTCATACTGCAGTCTTGTACAATTTTTTACCTGGAAAAAAGTATCACTGAATTCAGTGGAGCTCACCTGTGAGTAGACAGTAGGATTGTGATGTTACTGAATTTGTTGTGTGCTTTACATTAAAGTCACAAACAGTGCAATCCTCTGTCCAGTCATAAGCCAATTTGAATGGCTCTTCTGGAGGTAATTAACTCCTTAATATCATCAGGAAAATTACAGCAGGTAAAGATACAGCTTTTTTAATCGCAAAGAAAGATTCTAAGTTAGTGGGCATGAATGTTAGCATTACAGAAGCGTACATTTAGGGACAGATCCAGAGTATGTCATGCTTAAGAGATTCATAACAATCAATGAGAGGTAAGTTAGAAACAACATGTCATTAAGCAAGACTGATCTGGGACATGTGTGTATTTCTAGAATATCCTTCCACCCTTGTATAATTTCAAGTGACTGATTCAAGGGCTCAAATTGTAAAGGAGGGGTATAGACTGGAGAAACAGCTTGTGTTGTTTTCATCTCCTGCCACAAAGGCCACAAGATAAGCAAGCAAAAGAAATATTCTGTTAGTTACTAGGATGTTTATAGGATAAACCCCGTCATTTGCACAATAATACAATCATCAGGAATGTTGAAAAATAAATATAAAGTCTACTTACCAAAATAGCCACTCCAAAACTGGTTCTGCAGGGAAATTGCAAGTGTATTGTTGATTAAACCATGTTTAATAATACACTGCTATAGGTTATTTATTGATTGCTTTGACAAATTCTGGGATTGGCTAGAAAAGGGTTAATGGGACTGAAATCAATGCTGAAAGATCCTTAAAGGCACAAGGAATGGGAAACAAAAATGTCTAAAGGGGCACAGTTTCCAATCCCTACCTGTAGCTGTATCCAGATTTTCCTGGTGATTTTCCTGGTGTATCTTTGAGAAGAGTAAGTTAATACAGCCACATGTAATATTGGGGACTAAAGGCAAATACTGAGGACAGATGAGCTTTGCAATTAGAAGGTAGCAGAAAATTATCACTCGAAAGAGACATTTTTTCAAAGCTTCCCCAAATTGCAAATAAATTCCATGTTTATCTCCTGATGAGCTATCATTGAATAAAAGAAAGTTAATTTACAACTTGCAGCACTGCAAAACCTGGTAGGAAAAGCTGATCTCTTTTAGGTTCTAAGGGAACTGTGTTTCTAATTGTGAAGCTGGCATCTTCTTTGTTTCTTCCCTAAGATAGCTATCCTAGTATGAGAATGAGAATATTACAGCTACACACAAGTATTCCTATTTCCATCTGTTAGTTTTAGAGAAGAAGAAAGGTTGAAAAACTTCTTCCAGACCCATCCATCTTAAGGTGGCCTAACCAGTCTCTCTGTCACAACCACCTCACAACATTCTTATTCTCTATCATGGACTAAGGAGCGCAGAGACTATTATGTCCCATCCAACAACTGTTTATGAGAGTGGGAAGGGATTCTTTGGTTTTGATCATTTACCTGGGAGTAGATCCCATTGAACTAAATTGGACACACTTGGAGTAGACCTATATAGAATGGCACTGCTGTTCATGAGTTGCTTTCTTCCTTACTTTATGAATATGTGCTCTCTGAATGTTATTGACTACCTATCCCATATGCCCCTGAGCAGCATGGACAAAGATAATGGATCAAGGATCATGGAGTTTTAGTCCAAAACATCTAGGATACAAGATTGCCTACCCCTCCTTTATTCCCCCTATTCAGCTGCTTTATTTAGTCATCTGTTCATTTTATTTCTTTTGCTCATTTTGCTTCTTGTTCGTAAAGTATATTCAGTCCACTTTATTCCCTTACCTTTTATGCTTTACTCAATTATTCACCCACTTTGCTCAGTTCAATGAGTCACTAAAGATACCTTTCCAAAGCTGTTCAAAGCCAACTGTAGGGCCTCTGGCTGTGTTATTAAATGCCATTCTGCAACTGAAGAACAGAAGCTTCCCCCTACCTCCACCTCAATTTCTAAGCTTGCTTTGCTATCTTCTTTACTCATGGGTTCTCTCACTGGCCATTTTCCAACGAATACCTTTTACTCCTAGTGCTGTTGAGTCCTCTCCTTTGCTCACTTCTGGATTTTCTTCTGTGCCAGGGCACTGGCCATTCTTCCTCCCTAAACATGCTCCAAAGTATTAATTGTTAACTCAGCTGTTCTTAGGCTAGGGGCCATCCGTTGCTCTAGGAGGTGCTAGCCTTGTGACTTAAATGATGCATGAATCAATCTGTCCACAAGGAATAAGCCTGGCAAGAATACATACTGTTTTCTCAATATCTTCAAATGCTTCTCGTGCCTCTTCATAGGTACACCTTTCTTCAAGGCATTCCCTTTCCACACTGCCTTGCAGGATCTCCTCAATAATCATATACCTAGCACGCTTTGATCTTACCATCACTTCATTTGCCTTGTTGCCTGATAGAAACACTGGAAGAAAACAAGGAAAGTATCAGAGTGCTTTACACAAATAAACTGGTCACAGTCTATCCCCATGTTCAGTTTGATTGGTAGATTATTTGTTACGATCCTAAGGACAGATGTGAGACTGTATCAGGTAAGCACATTTTCCTCGAAAGGATCCCCAAAGCTAGACAAAGGATTTTGCAATGATGCTAGAGATGGGTGGATCTGCAAATACCTCATTTGTTTCAGCCCAAATTTGCATCATGCAAATATGGCAAAAATATTTTTTTTCTAAAGTCCGCTCAACAGTAAGTATTTGTGTAGCACATCTGTCTACAGTTTTCCAAATGTATCAATTTTTACAATATGACCCCCCCGTGCAATATAATGCCCCAACAGACACTTTTTGTACATACTTTCCCCTAAAGTACGTCTTTATTGAGTTGTAAGCATGTTCCAGTTCCCTCATGTATTTGGCAGATCCAAATCTCCTAAATTTATACAAAAAATCTGGACCTGATGACTATCTCCCAAATTCTATTGTGTGTTGAAACTGGGGTCCTAAGCACACTACAGGACAAATCATATGCAATGCTAAGTATAGGTAAAGGTAAAGGTTCCCCTTGACATTTAGTCCAGTCGTGTCCGACTCTAGGGCGCGGTGCTCATCCCCGTTTCCAAGCCATGGAGCCAGCGTTTGTCCGTAGACAGTTTCCATGGTCACGTGGCCAGCGTGACTAGACACGGAATGCTGTTACCTTCCCACCAAGGTGGTACCTATTTATCTACTCGCATTTTTACATGCTTTCGAACTGCTAGGTTGGCAGGAGCTGGGACAAGCGACGGGAGCTCACTCCGTCACGTGGATTCGATCTTACGACGGCTGGTCTTCTGACCTTGCAGCACAGAGGCTTCTACGGTTTAACCCGCAGTGCCACCACATCCCTATAATGCTAAGTATACATCTGGACAATCTGGATTAAAAATCCACGGCAAATATTGGCTGATGAATATCATGTGGGGAGGAACAGTAGGGCAACCACATCCCTTTGCAGTTACTCGGTGAGGAGCACCAGTCTCTCTCCAGCCCCCTATTGTTCCTATGAGGCAGAAGGACAGACCACTGGATGTCACACAGTCTGCCCTCAGCTGCACGGACCAGCCTGTTGCCCCAAGTGCTGAGGAAGACACTACCCCGTCTGTAGTGGAACCATAACATTCCGCTGCGAGAACGACTTGGCTTCCATACATGGAGTAAGGACAAGGCACTTTCTTGTCTGTATCCTCAAGCAGCAAAATGATTTCGGACAGCTCTCTATGACTGTGGAAGCAGATAAATGCTGTATGGCAATATAAGTGTTGTATTAGGGTAGCAGGAATATGTGTGTAGAAGAAGCATCCCTTTTTAATACATCTAGTTCTGTTGCTGGGGAGCCATCAAGTTGCATTGGACTTATGGAAACAGCTCAGCGGTTTAGGTATCTGGTTGTGGAGTCAGAGGTTGGGAGTTCAATTCCGCACTGAGCCTCCTGCAAGTAGAGCCAGCCTGTGTGGCCTTGGGCAAGCTGCACAGTCCCAGGGCAACCTGGGAATGGTATTCTCTACATAGAAAACCTTGAACAGAGTCATCATAAATCAGAATTGACTCATTGGTACATGATTATTATTATTGTAGAGTTTTCAAAGTATTTGAGATAGTTAAGGAATGGTTTTACCATTGCCAACCCACCCTCTTAGTGAGTTTCCTTGGCTGACTGGGATTTGAGTCCAGGCTTCCCAAATCCTAGTCTGTCACTCTATCCACTGCACCACACTGGCTCCCAAACTACTCCTCGGAGCTCCTAAAGGAGGCCCATATGCCTAAAAAAACCACTAACACTGAACCACAACACATCCAATGTATGTAATCAGACCATAATAGAGAGGGAAAAGATTGTTTTGCACATTCACCTACAATGGTTACACCTTCACATCCCAAATCTCTGCAATTGGCTATGATGGCTCAGGCTGATGGGAGTTGCAGTCCCACAACACCTGGAGGACCACACCATCCCTACTCCTTCAATACAGGAAAGCCATCACAGATGAAGTAGCTCACTGCTTGTTGTGATCAGTCCCACACAGAAAGGCACAGTGAGTAATCAACAGCCTTGTTAAAAAGGCACATACATTTGCAGCATACATTCTGCAGACAAAGCATTTTCGGAATTGCATAGATCATTTATGCATAAATGAGGAATAAAGGTGTGTGCATGTATGTTCATGCAACACATTTTATACGCATGAACACATTTGAAACACATATTCCTTACATAATGCAATGTGCGCATTTTGCAACTGAGGCTGCAGTCTTAACACAGACTTCGCTTGATGTTAGTTCCGCTAAACTCAACGAGGCTTACTTCTAAGGAGGTATAGATAGGACTGCACTGTCCTTGTACCTTGAAGCAGTAAGAGTTACTACATCAAATGTTTAAACATATCTTAACAAATGAATAACAGATGAATTAGGTGACCATGAAAATTCTTTCTGAGCAGCACCTCTATCAAGGCAAATCCTCTTTTCTGATTTGTTTCCAAGAATTTCCACCCTTTATTAGCAATTAAATACACCTTTATTAAAAACTAAAGAACCTCAGTGTAAATCACATAATTACCTTTGTGGGACAGACAAGCCAACGATCCACTAAACCATAACTAGAGAATTGAAGGAAGAATGGTTCCCTTGAATACTCAAAGGCACAGATTAATTACTCATTATGAATGCTTTTTGTTTTCTCCCTTGCTTTTGGATTATAAATATGAAGTCAAATATTATGTAGACAAAATGCCATACCTGTTAGGTCTGCCTGGTTAAAAACAAATGCAAAAAAGAGGAACCATATCATCCAGTTCTGAGTTTCCATTTTTGTCCTCTTGAAATACTTAGTTGAATTTTGACTGCTCAGAAGTTACTCTTTGACAAAATTACTGAACAAGTAAAGTTTAAAGTTCAGGAGGCTTGTAAAAAACCAGCGACAGAGGGGCTATAATATGACACCAACTGGAAACTCTTAGAAAGCCTTTTTTTAAATAAACTATGACTGTGGTGTTACCTTTTATGATCCAAATCTTTTGTTGTGAGCATTGCTTAAGGGGATACCATAACTCATATTATGCTATTTTGCAACACGTATTTCTGACCTTCATTACGAGTATTACATGGAAATAATGTAATACAGAAGAGCACAGTTGGAAAGAGTCATATGACAAGTTAAGAAAAAATAGTATTATTTGGCATAAACTGTTGTGGAATGAAGTCCATGTTGGGCCATAAATGACTATGCCAAATAAATTCATTAGCTTTCAAAATGCCACAAAACTCTTTGCTTTTGATGAAAACAGGCTAACATGGATACCACCTACCCATGCTCGAATTCAAAATCTAGAAACTGTTATTGAACCCTCTGCTAAATGAGCAGGATTGAAGAAAATGAGAAATGTTTTCTGCACCTTTGGGAGATGATTTAAGGAATGGATTATTGACATAAACACGTTTGGTTTTGGTTTTGCCCACATGTGTACTTTACAGCAGTTACATTAATTGAACCTCAAGTACCTTGATTGATTGATTGAGTGAGTGAGTGACTGACTGACTGACAAATATTTCCTAGTCATTTATGGCCACTGAAACTTTTTGTACAAAAGTTGCTTATAGAGCACAATGTCCTTTATACTGATTCAGGGTTGGGAAGCTGTGGCCCTGTTGTTGGACTTCAACTCCCATCAGCTCCATGGCCTATGACAGGAGATGTAGTTTAACACCAGGTGGCAAGGCACAGGTTCCCTATCCCCAGCCTAGACACTGATCTTTCTAAGCCTATAGAGGTTTAACTTTAAACTATATTTAATAAAAAAAACTTCCTTCTCCAAGACACATAGTATTTATTGGTGGTACATTGGTACATGTTGTGTAATTAACAGATATAATTTTTGCACAGATTAATACATTGTTTTATTATTGCATATGGTACAAATAGAAATACAAAGAAAGAAAAATGTAAAAAGTTCAAGACAGACAAGTCATAAAAATATGTGCATCATTTATCAAAAGCTTTTCTTCAAAAGCTATCATGAAAGCATCTTAATGATTTGTGAAACTTCATATTGCCGGAACACAGGGCACACTTCCGTCCCCTAACTGAACTGTATGCCGAGAAAAGCTGCTTATTGAAAAGGGGCCTATTGGCCACTGATAGATCTGAAATCCTGCAAGTTTTCTCCTCACAACCTTTGCACTATATATCTGAAGAGAAGGTGAGGAGCTGCGCTGCACATTCACAAGATGTAGGTGCAAAAATCAGGTATAGTGGCCTTGTCACATTGCACTATTGCTACATTAAATTGGTTGTATAAACTGCTTCTTTTCATTTTGAGTTAATTAACACAGAAACTAAAATGTAATTCTAGCATATGAATGGTGCTACAAAGGATGCCATGCCCAGCAAGGTCAAGGCTAAACTGATGAATTGGCAAGCCAGGTTAAAGCAAAGTGTGCTGTTTATATACACCCCATAATGCTTAAAGCACTCTCTGGGTGGTTTACAATTTAATTATGCAGGCTTTACATTGCCCACCCCCCAGTGTGCTTTGTACTCAGTTTACCGATCTCAGAAAGATGGAAGGCTGGGTCAACCTCAAGCTGGCTACCTAAGCCCAGGATTGAACTCAGGTCATGAGCAGAGTCTTCACTGCAGTACTGCAGCATAACCACTGCACCATGAGGTTAAGAGAAGTCTAAGTGAATACGCTGTTCTGCCTTTGAATATATAGTCTATCCAACAAACATACAGGAAGTTTTAAACAATTATTTATTTCACTGACTAATATGTTGTCATTAAATGGTGTTCAGAGAACAGTAGTTCTCCTCATACCTAGTTCTCTTGTGGCTTTTGACGCATAATTCTCCTCAGCCACCTTATGAAATTTGACACAGTGGTATAAACACCATATTTTCCCTCCCTTGCACACCCTTCTCCCCAACTGATGACACCCGTGACGAAGTAGGTGCCCTCGTATTCAGTGACATGAGGGCCTCCGCTGTCACCCTGACATGCATCCTGAGCGAGGGTGTTATAGCCAGCACAGAACATATTCTCAGTGATTGCGAAATTGCTTGAGAGCTTGCATGTGAGCCGGTCAACGTAGGGAAGTTTCACTACTTGAAGTTTGGTGGATACTCGACCTTTTTCATGGACACGCCCAAAACCACTAACAACACCAGCAGCTTGTCTCATTAGAATTTGATTAGCAAAGTCTGCTGTCGGAAGACACGCTGGGATCACATATTCAGAAAACTGGATAGGATCCTTCAACTGAATGAGAGCTATATCATAGTCATAGGTTTCCAAAACAAATTTCTGATGTACGTATACTTTCTCCACAGCATGAATTGATCCTGTTCTTCTTGTTGTTATATCCACTTCCCCTGCGGGAGGTTAATACAATATGGTTATTATGTGGTACAAATATACTGGTCTTCAAATTGGACTTTTCTCCACAACAGATCAGGCCCTGGCTAAATGTACCAGTTACTAAGCTGAAAGTAAAACAGTTTCTCTACTGGCAGAAACGCTGAAGCTGGTGTACAACAAGGAACAGTGGAGGCCAGACACATTTTCTAAACCTAATAAAATAGTAAATTAATTCTCTCAAAAACATCTGTAATACTTTTGGGGGTTTTTAGGCCTTAATTTGTGACAGAATAACATAATAGAACAAGGTAGAATTATTATTTGCTGGTCAAAATCCTTTTGCTTAGCATAGTAAACTGCACCAGAATTGGGCCATTGAATCAGTGGGGATTGGGTGAGTTGACCTCTTCATACGTTCCACTGATTCAAATGGTCTTACTTTAGCTGCAGCCTACTTTGTCTTAGTATAAAGGTGTTGACTCACTAAATCCCCATTGATTTAAAAAAAAAGGTTGCCTGTTAGTCTCTTCCAGCACATGTAACAGCCCCTCCCTGGACACAAAAGACCAAGAGTCAATACTGAAATGCTGGTGTGCAACTTGTAAGACTAGTGAACGTGTTTCTGTGTGAGCAGCGGTTGACTGCAATCCACTTCTTCAGGTGCATGAGAGTACAAAGTTGAGGCCACAGAGAAACATAATACATAGCACACATGCTGGGGCAAAGAGGCTAAGTAAAATGGGATACAACTAGGAAAGCAGCATTATATGTTATATCATTATATGTGCTATAACACTGTTGCTCCTGTTTTGATTGAAACAGTGACAACACATTATTTCCACTCAGCTCTACTGCCACATTTCCAGTCTGATTCTTCCTGCCCCCATTATACCCCACAGGAGATCCATGATGCACCCTCATGCACTAGGCTAGTTTTAAAAGAAATCTCAGTTGGTTGGGAGATATTAGCCTGAACCCGCATTGCACCTGTAGAAATTCCTTCCCCCTTGTGGTTCTTGTCACTCAACCCTCTCCCCACAACTCAGTTTGGGGGACACACAGGGGAGGAAGGGAACTTCCCTTTCTACTGGATTCATCTACTTCTCCAGCAGAAGTCTAGTGCTGGATATTGGCCTAGATATATATGTGAGATAATTGCCAATAATTTTTAGGATTTTAAAGGAGAGAGAAAATATTGAGAAGAATTGTTGTTGGGTTTTTTATTCCTTCAGTGTAGCTTACCTAACAAAGAATTTCTATGGCCAGAATCTTACTGAGGCTTGCTTAAATTCTCCATAACCTGATGCTGATAATTGCAGATAATTGACAAAAGGGCCAGGCTGCATCTCAGTTGCCTTGTCAGGCACATAATCAGGCATTTGACTTAGGGTGTGAATACATACATTAACAATAAGAGCTACTTTTGAATTTGGTTTTGTGTAATTAAAATTGATTTAATTACTATATGATGCATGGTGAAGCCTGCTTGTTTTGGCCATAAAGTGAATTTTTTTGAAGAGGCTGGCAGGGGATTTTTAATTTAACACACTTGTGAAATTGATACTTTATTAATTGCTTCAAACAATGTGAACTCCCCTGTCATACTGAATACTGTCTTTGTTGGCTGGTATGGGTTTCAGACAGAAATACACTGTCATTTTTTTCATCTGAAGTAATGTCACTATGACGCTATGTCACTTAATTTTTTTAAAAAAGAGAAATGCATACAATCCAAAGGATGCCTGAAAACTGAAGAAATACTGCACAACATTGAAAACAAATGGAAAAAAGGTTGCAATAATTGGGGATGCACCAGGATCAGCGACAATGGAAACCATTCAGTCTGGTTAATGAAACGATTTAAAATCTTACACGTAGTTTCCTGAAGAGGTTTTAAGCCCCTACTTTATATCAGAGTAATAACTTTCAAAGTGAGAACACACAGCGATACAAAAACCATGTGACGAAAACATCGGAGCAAAAATCAATACAAATCAGCAGTGTAACTGTGCCCTTCAGACATGGCCCAGCACTTGGTAATTCGCCACGGCAAGTTATAAAAATGCAAATACCAATAGTATTCTGGCTGATGTAGTTAAGTATCTTTGAAGTATCAGTGATATAAACTGAGAATACCTACCTACAACAACTTTAATTAGTTTGGTTTGGTTTATACAGTGAGCTGCAGTAAGCACATAAATTCGGCTCAGAACAGTTCCTCCACAAAACCCTTCTTCTTGCTCATTTAGTAGAAGTGCCTGAAAAGAGAAATAAATGTACAAATATGATTTTATCAGTGACTCTGGAGGGAAAAATGCCGTTATTTATCTTCCCGGACATTTAGGGTTTGATCAAATTGTCAGTCCCAATTACAATAGACCTGATGAATTAATGGGATTTGTTCATTTGAATTTAGCTCCTACTCTGCTCTGCTTGTGTTGGGTTACTTCTTTCCTTTAGGGAATATTTGTTCCAGTGGATCTGTGCACTCAACGGCTTAGATCAGAGAGGGGAGGGTTGTATGCTGATTTATTTGACCAAAAATGGTCATTTTCAACAAACTGCATTTGAGATCAGCGCATTAAATAACAGGTCTTTTTTTAAAAATCAAAGCAACCTATTCAACAACCAGTGGACATTGAGATAGTTTTTAATGGGACTTGTTTTGGATAGACTTAATTTTTTAAAAGTTAACAACACAGGCTGAAAACCTATTGTGGAAAGCCAAGGGCAATTGGGCAAAAGGTTTTCAGATTTTGACAGCTATCTGTCACAGGCCTGGGTGTATGAGTAACTGCATCACCCAGGTATCTCTGAATGCACAACTGCCAGCTAGCAGGACTGTAGAAAGTAATATGACAGCTGGTTCATGCTGGGCAATTTCTGGTCAAAAAAGCAAGCAAGCAAGCAAACAAAAACCTTCATGTCAAGAAATCAAACTTCAAATGAATGGCATGTACCAGATTTCTGTTTGAATGAAATGGTTTAATTTTGAAAGAAATGCACTTTAAAAAAATATAATGAGATTTGGCATAAATTTGGGGAATTGGGTATTATATCATTATATCAGTGGATTACTGAAACTCCATCCATCATTTGTTATTGCCAAGCTTTAGATTCATAGCTATAGCAACAAACACAGATTGGCAATAACAGCAGCCCAGGGCCTGAGCCAGACAGTAGTTACCTGTGATGGATACAGATTCTGAAACACCCAGTTTACACACGGTCAAAATAAGCCAGCATCCAATTGCAGTAGGCTAGCATAATGTGATCAAATAGCTTCAGTGTCCAGATTTTGGAAGAATTAGTGCTGTATAACCAGTGTGAGGCTGAACTATAATACGATCGGCATGGCCACCTGATTTTACTGTACAGTATGTGTAATTTAAAAGTAACATAAGGAAACTGGCAAAATGTAAGATGCTCTATTTAGTACAAAGCTGTTTTAATTTTATTAACTACTGTCTCTCTTCCCTCCTTCTTCCATCTCTCTCTTCCTCTTTTCTCCCTTTTCTCTCTTTTTCTCCCTCTCCTTCTTGTGTTCCCGTCACACACACACCCTTCCACAGAAGTGTGGGAAGGGAGAATATTTCAAAGCCTTGGGGCTACATAGGGGTGCCATCTGGGAGGCATTGCAGGGTACTGCAGATTTGACCTTCCCTGCCCAGAAGTGATTCCACTCTAAAACCTGATTCCCCTGCACAGCCTTTTTTTTAAAAAAAGTTTCCATTGGTGCTACTTTTTCAAAAGGCCAGAATGGACACATGGAGAAGGCAGGAGGGCAACATATGTATATGGGGTATAACTACATATAATGATATACATGTGCATATTTTAAAATCACTTTTATAAGCCATTTTGACCCCACCATTAGGACAAAGAAAAGAGATGAATGAAGTAAATAAAGAAAATAAATGTAGTTTATGCTATGCTTTCTATACACGGATTGTAAACAAGGGAGCAGTTCAAAACAACGTTCTTTAGAAAAGTACTGGAAATAAAGCAAGCAGCATAATGAGGCAACTGAACTTACTTGCCAGGGACATTGGCCCAATTCACAATCTGATCCATTAACAATGCGTGTGTCACGATCCGAATCCAAGTTGGTGTCTTCCTCATTGAGTGACATGTCCTCCTGGGTTGGCAGGTGGGGACTAGGTGTAGGGAAACTCCGATAACTGCCTTCAGGAATTGCATCATAATCCAGACTAGTGGGAATGTGGTCAGACAAACTTGCTTCCCTCTTTGTCTTGGTCTTGGCTTTCCTAATTTTACCGCAGGGGTAATCAGCTGCAAAATCACCATTGGCATTTAAACGTGAGTGATGTAACCAAGCCAACTGGCGCTCAACGAAGCAAAAAAGCAAACTTTTCCAGGTTCTGCATACACAGCTCATCTTTATTTTCTCATCACAGACAGCTCAGTTTAAGAAGAACACGGGTGGACGGAGTAGGTCCCGTGGAGGGAAGGGAGCCAGGAGAAGCAGTAAGGTGGGCATCAGCAAGGAGCTTTGGGAGCCAGGGAAAAACCAGGACAAGAAGGTAGAGGGGCGTGTGTTTGCATGCGGTTATGTGTCAGCAAAGACGGATGGATCAATTACATGTATTTAGTAAATGCAGTCCTGCAGCTGGCACTTGGGCATGGAGTGGTGCTGGCTTTGCGAGGCTCTGGCTATCTCCTCTCCTCTCCACAAGGGAGAAGGCATATGAAGGACAAAGTCCTTCTGCAAGCACCAGCCCTAGTCATTGGAGTGGAGTGAAGGCAAGTTATGCCAGGGGCTGTGGCTGTGCCCCTGATATCATCCAGTCCACAGAGGGTTCAGGGTCAAGGACTCAGGACTGCCTGGCATCCTCTCAGTTCCCTAGCCCCGCCTTAATAATGTGAACCAATTACCCACACTGCAATCCTATTTGAGAGTAAAGGCACATCCAGATGGGGGAAACTGGAGCGGTCTGGTTGACACTTAAAAGGTTTCTATCTTTAATGCCATCTATTTTATTTCTCACTTGAGCAATCCTTTTGTTCACACTGATCAACATTTCTTCTCCCACGAGAAGGGTCCAGGCAGGTCTTTGGATCGCTCCAATGTGTCCCCCCTTTCAATTCACGGCACTCCCCTTCCCACCGTTTTCCTCGCCTTTCCCCATGGCTGCCATTCAGTGGGCCATGGTGACTTTTCTCTTTTTTGTTAAAATAAAGAAAGTGACACAGCGAAATAGCAATGCATCTCCCCAGCACGATACACATAATGCCACCAATGCACGATACACATAATGCCACCAATGTATAGTACCTTGTTTACCTAGAATAGTGTTGCATCAATAGGAGAATATACTTTTAAAAATTAAAAATGGGAGAGTAGATGAAAATAGAGGAGGAGGGCTTCTCTGTCATCCCTTTCAAAGCCACAACTCACCAAATACATCACAGGTTATCACCTCAGATAACACTGCCCACAGCTCTATTTCAGTGCAAAGTAACCATCCACATAGACTACGCAATGGGATAATTAGGAGTGCCCCAAATCATGCCAAAAAACCCTGCAGCCCTTAGTGCTGAGCCAAAAAGGAATTAGACAGCCATAAAAAGCGGCAGGATAGATCACCCTAAATCGAAGTACATGTGGACGCTGTAATGCAAAAACACTTTTCCTTTCTTCCCTCCCTCTGTCTCCCTAGTCTGCTCTGGGGATGCAACTGAGGGAGTGGGGGAGGGAATTTATTCTTCCAACAACATCCTTCCCACTGGTCAACTGACGTTGTTGGATATTTCTTTTCTCTCACCTTACAGTGGAAGAACCAATGAAAGGATCCCTGGACCAAGTGGTCAAAGGATGTTACTTTGGATTTAGAAGTTCTTGTTGGAGTTTTTGCAACCTTGCATGCTGCTTCTAGCAGGTGTGGCTGGGAGGGACTTTTCTGGACTGGTTGACTTTCAGTCACTAACAACACTAACCAATATTTCTTTCCTGCCTCTGATTCAAAGAGAGCCCCTGCCTCTCTGCTCTGCTTCTTTCCCTTCTTTTTTATCTGTTGGGAATAAGTCAGTCTGTTGAGGCCTGTTGCTGCAAGCAGTCATATTTTTTTCAGTTTGCTATTTGATCTGCTCAACAGTAAGTAACTGAAACCTTTTATTCTTTCTCTTAATGATGTCTCGGAGTGAGTTACTGAGACTGTAAGTGCCAGTTAATGAGAAGAAGGGGTGGACTAATCTGAGGAACTTGAAGCTATTCTGCTCTGTGAATTCTTGTAATTCTGCTGTGCAGCTTGAGGAATTTAAAAAAAATTCCAAACTCTGCAACAATTTTTTAGTCAGATACTTACTTCACACCAGGACATATGCATCACACTGAAAACGAATGAGATTTTGGCCACATTATGTCAAACAATATGAATGCTGGGAAGTTTGATTAACAGGGATACAAAAAACCTGTAATTTTAATATACCTGTTGCAACACAGGATTCTCCATTGTTTTCCAAGATATACCCATCGGCGCAAGAGCACACCACATTATTCTCTTCATGTTTGCAGAAGTGCGAACACCCACCATTGTCTACCTTGCAGGATTTTTGTATGGCTGTATAAAGGGGTAAACAGGTATGAACACAATGAAAGCAAACAATTCAGCTGGCAAAGTTAAGACTATAAAAGCGGGCCAGACCCATTTGCGTCTCCCACTTTATAAATCCTTCAGATCTTTTGGTACTGGATCATTCTCCTGTTTTATCTTAACAACACTTCATGAGACCTCAGGTGGCCTAAAGGAGGCCTCTGTCCTCACAAGGCTTGGATCCAGTTGCATCTGCTCCCCTGAGGCAACCTGTGCACTGCTCGGCCTGGCAGCAGCTGTCTCTTCTTTCGGGCTTCTGGCCGTGTCTGGGGGAGAAGGTAGGAATAGCAGGGCAATTACCTTCCCAGTTTACTGCTGGGAAGAGGTGGGAAGAGTCAAAGCCTGTGACAGTCAAATGGTGATGACTGGCTGACACTATAAGGCCATTGAGAAATAGGTTCAGAAGCTGAGACCTGTGGGTGTAAGCAGGCAACCCAGTCCCCTCCTGGTGTTTTGCAGTACAGTTTTCATAATTCTTGACCTTTGACCCTGCTGGTTGGGATTACTAGAAGCTGGAGCCCAACACATCTGGAGGACAATTGCTGATCTCTGCCCCTATTAAAAAAATACTGCCCTTTTATAGCGTAGTACTTGCACTATTGGGTTGGTATATGAATGAATGCATGCATGCATGCATGCATGAATGAATGAATGAAGTCAGAAAACAAACTTACTGTATTCACAGATCCGTCCAAAATAGCCACTTAAACATGTACAGGTATAGCTATCAATGCCATCTTTACATGTCCCACCGTAATGGCAAGGGTTTGACTTACACTGGTCCCCATCTATAACAGAAAATAACAATAAAATGATAAGTGGGTTTTGGAATCCAAAATGTTAAGATGTTTAGGTCTTAAGAACAAAAGCACAGTATTGGCAGTCACTTTTCATATTGTGGTATTGTTTCCTAGAGAAACAGGTATAGTTGCAACATTTGTTAGTGAACTATTATACGTGTAATAAATTTGTCATGAAACCAAGATACTATGCATACAGCAGTGTTCATATACAAATCCCCAAAAAGGCTGTTCTGGAGACACAGCAAACCACTGCATTCCATAGGATGCAGTTGTTCAGATGGGGATAATGGAGTTGGAAGGGGCCTACAAGGCCATTGAGTCCAACCCTTTGCTCAGTGCAGGAATTAAAATCAAAGCAGATCTGACAGATGGTTGCTGAATTTTTTCTTGAGTGCTTCCACTGTTAGAATGTTCACCACCTCCTGAGGTAATTGGTTCCATTGTTGTACTTCTAATAGTTAAGACATTTTTTTGATATTCAGTGGAAAATATTATGTATTTTGCACTCTGGGATGATTGAGAACAAATCTTGTCCCTCCTCTGTATGATAATCTTTGAAGTATTAGAAAAATGCTATCACATCTCTCCTCAGCCTTCTTTTCTCAAGGTTAAACATGCCCAATTCTTTCAGTGTTTCTTCATAAGGCTTGGTATCCAGTTCCCTGATCATCCTTGTTGCCCTCCTCTGAACTTGCTCCAGTTTGTTGGCATCTTTCTTAAAGGCAGTGTCCAGAACTGGACACAGTACTCAAGATGAGGCCTAGCCAGTGCTTAATAGAGAAGGACTAGTACCTCATGGGATTTGAAAACTATACTTCTGTTAATGCAGCCTAAAATAGCATCTGCCTTTTTTTGCAGCCACATTGCACTGTTGGCTCATATTCAGTTTGTGATCTACAACGATTTCAAGATCCTTCTCACTCGTAGTATTAGTGAGCCAAGTATCCCCCATCTTGTAACTGTGCATTTGGTCCCCCTGCCCCAGGTGTAGAACTTTGCACTTATCCCTGTTAAATTTCATTCTGTTATTTTCAGCCCAGTGCTCAAGCCTATAAAGTTCTTCCTGAATTATGTTCCTGTCTTCTAGCTCTTCCACCCAGTTTTGCGTCGTAAGTATTGCATGAAGTCCCTTATCCAAATTGTTAATAGAAATATTGAAGGGCACCAGACCCAGAACTGAGCCTTGTGATCCCCCACTTGTTACATCCTCCCAATTTGAGAAGGAGCCATTGATAAGCACTCTCTGAGTATGATTCTGTAACAACTGTACATCCACCTGACACTTGTACTATCCAGCCCACACCTAGTTAGCTTGCTAATCAGAACATCATAGGGCAGTTTATCAAAAGCTTTGCTCTAGATATATTATGTCTGCAGCATTCCCACCATCTATCAGGGAGGTTACCCAATCAAAAAATCTTTTGGATTAATTCTTGACCCAACACAACTCTAAGTAAATCAGATATCGGTGTGACCTTTCTCCCTCTCTTTCCCAGTGTTGTCTCTCTATCTTGGTAAAATCTGACTGTGAGTTGTTCACAGCAGAGAACTTTTATTTATTTACATTTTATTCTGAAATGTCACACAAGTTGATAGTAATATAATCAGTCAGTTGCCAAGGTCAAGTTTCCCTTGTGTTAGTTCTGATGCCCAGGCAGAACCTGCATAAGGTCTGGTCAGATTTTCTAGGGTAGTGGAGTGAGGTTTCTACAACATGGCGCTGCCACTCTTTATTCACCACCAGAAAAGTAGTATTTGGGTCCCTAACTGGCACAACTGTAAGTGAAAAATCTAGCTATTGAATTCCACTAGTATTTTTACTCTTAATGAATTCATAATATAATTGCATTTATATTATAAAATACACATCAGAATATTAAAGTTGTAAAAAGCAAAGAAAAATTAATTTCTTACCTACATAAACGTTCCAAAATTCATCCTGATCAAACAAAGAAACAGCAGAGTTTAGTAACGGTAGGAGCAGAAGTGAGTGTAAGGTGTCTATTAGCTCTTCTTAGCCACCACATCAGACTTCCAAAGCCATTTCTTTTACCACCTGTGTCTGCTACACACACACACAGAAAGAGAGAGAGAGACAGACAGACAGACAGACATCCCTGTACTTCTCCTTTTGTTATTTCTTTCTGCTGCAAAGCTCCTTAATCTTTTCACAGCCAGGATCTTTCTCTGGTCCAGACTGAGCAACATACACCTCAAATGGGTCCTCCAGCCCCATGCAGCCCCTAAATGTCCCGATTTTAAAAAGTTTTAAAAACCATATTTGGCTCAAGAAACTCTCTTGGAGACACATGGTCCGGATTGGAGCAAGTCTGCTACATTTTTACAGGTATTAGCACTCAGGCCGTCTATATCTCTCAATTTTAATTTCTTTAAATTTAGCCACTAGAGGGAGCAAGGGGGCTTTCTCAGTTAATTTTTTTTTAGAACAGCTGTGTGCAAGGGGGGGGGGTCACAGGAGTGGGTTTGGCCTTTCAAGGTCCAGGGATGGATGGCTATGGCCCCAGCATGATTGTTTCTCCCCCCCCCCCCCACTTTAATCCAAAGCAATGCAGCTAGATGTCTTATTTTTCAAAACCAAATTGTACTGTAATAATGTTGCATATATTGTAGCCCAATTAAGAACCAATGTTCTGTGAGATCAATAGAGATCAGTACTTCTATGAATTAGCCTAATGGTGCTGACCATAAGTCGGAGCTGAACCCTGATAGTTTCTCTTGATGACTAGGGTTTGGACAGTCTGCATCTGGAAAGAAAATTACACTTTGTTTAGCTGCCAGCTTGCTGCTGTCTGCTAATTAGGAAAAGAAAAGCAGCACCGGGTAATTTGGGCAAAGGCAAACAGTGGGACCCTTGCTACTTTGAATGTCTCCATTTACCATCTATGGACTTCCTCCACCCATGCCCCATCTTTCGGGACTGTAAAATATTTGTAATTTTGTATTTCTTCCTTCTGAGAATTTGTAAGAAAAATAATGGACAAGGATGAAGCAGCTGTTTATGCAGCCAGACAAATGACATGCACATGGTTTAAAGATGATGACAAATGCAATGTCAACAGGGCTTCTTGGCATCGTGATGCCACCTTTCCCACAGACAGCATTTGTCAGGCAAGCGTTTACAACCCCAGCCATTGAGACCTTTCCCTCTTCTCCCATTTTCATTACTTTTGCTTCATCCTCATTGGAAATGACTGGGTGCAACTCAAGAAGATGCAAGTCTTTGAATGGGGAAAAGCAGAGAGGACCTCCGCAGGTTTCCTACACTACTTGCTCTGACCTATGCTGAACTTCCTTCAACCTTACCTTGCTGTTCTTAGGGTAGCTGATGTCACTTCCTCTCCCATGCCTCTCTCTTGTCTCTCCAAGAAGGAGCCAACTTGGCTTTATCCCCAAGAGACGAAAAGAGTAGCCATGGCTCTTGACATCTCAAACTCAGTCAGCTAGAACTAGGGCTTCTATCACCTTTTCTATCCCAAGTGTATTCCTCTAATACAGTGGTCCCCAATCTTTTTAACCCCGTGGACTGGTTCGGGAAGGCGGGGCACCCCCTCACTCATGCGCATGCGCGAAGGAGCACGCGCTCGTGCACATGCACGAAGGAGCGGGAGGGCGCTTGTGCAGGTGCATGCCTGCTTGTGAAGGGCGGCACGGTGCTCAGGGGGCACTCATGCGCATGCGTGAAGGGGTGGGGGAGCACTCGCGTGAGTGCGGGCATTCTCACGCAGGCGCAAAGGGGCTGTGCAGGGGGGAGGGGTGGGGGGAGGTCTGTCTCTGTGGCCCGGTCTGGCTCAGGCCACAGACCGGCACGGGGCCGCAGACCAGGGATTGGGGACCTCTGCTCTAATAGACACAAGCTTCTCTATTTTCTTCAAAAGAAAGTGTGGATGTTGGTTCCTTTACAAAGGGGAAAGTGTGTACAGGTAATCATTCCAGGTTTCAAAGGGCTGAATCCACAAATTATTGTTACTCCTGTACTGTTGCATGCTTACCCTTCTAACCTAGGAGAGCCAGATAGGGGCAGTTTCCCTCTTTCTGGAGGCAGCTGTGGGCAACAGGGGGTAAAAAGAAAAGGAACAGCAAGTGGGGGGGAATAACGAGGAGAAGGGGGATTGACAAGGCATCTCATGCCATTGACAAATCCACCAGAAGGCATACTTGGGTTGTCAGTGCTATTTTTCCGATGTCTGATCTTGCTCTCTGAAGCACTAGCAGAAACAGCAACGACTACTACATAAAGACAAACCACATCCAGTGGCTGGCTTGGCCTTACTGTTTTTTCTTGGTCCTCAAAGGCTTCTCTGGCTTCTTCTTTTGAGCACCTTTCCTCATTACATTCTCTTTCAATATTTCCTTGCTTGAATTCCTCAAATACTGAGTTGGCTCGTTTTCTTCTTTCCAGAAATTCATGGGCAGTTTTACCTTGTAAGAATACTGAATGAGGAAGCAAAAAGAAACAAACAAAAAAGATCAAGTGGGGAAACAGTGTTGTTGGTCTAAAAACGTTTAATAGTTTTAAAGCTCTAGTCATCATTGAGTAATGAAGAAATGTGCTTAGGATGGCCCTATTTCATAAGACAGACTGTTTCACATTGCTTCAGTTGTGGTAGAAAGCACACTGTTTGTGCTTTCTACCACAAATGTTATTTTAGTTAATGTCCACATAGCAAGAATGAGCAGGTATTAGACTGATTCAAGCAGAGACACACCAAACTGGCAGTGTGACTAGACGATCCAATTATCCCAGCCTGGATCAGCCTAGAGATCATGCTAAACAAGGTTGATATGACCTTGCATCCACATGCAAGGATTGGCCACAATCCTGTTTGGCACAATCTAGACTGATCTTCTATACTTTAAAACAAAACAAAAATCCCACTGTCTCCTCCTTGCTTTGCCTAAGCTGCTTAATAATCCTGAGAAATGAGAAGGGAGAGGAAGTTTTGCATTTCTTTTTAATTGTTGACAACTGAGGGTGCAGCTACACTGTTGAAATGAATGTAGTGAATTGGTGCTTTTGGTGTTCCAGCTTCTGATTTTTCCAGGCTCCTCATTATGCCATAAAGCCATTTTCTTCTGCTGTGTTGTCTTTTTGTCCTTTTGTAGAGAATTATTTATCATGGTTCCAAACTGTCTTTTTGTTAATTTTACTTATTTCTAATATTTGGTTTTTTATGTATTTCAAAGTGACATCATGTCAGATCAATGTTACAGATAGAAATATATATATATATAAACCCCCCAAGACCCATCGGAAATGGGGGGGAAAACTCCAAAAAGCAACCAAACCCCCCAAGACCCATCGGAAATGGGGAAAAAAACCAACAAACAAACAAACCCCCCCAAGACCCATCACAGCACAGAAACATAACCCCCCCAGCCCAAAACTACGCTGCAAAAACACCCAGAACAGTTTTTAAAAAGCAGAAAGCAGCACCTTACCTTACCAGGCAGCCTCCTCCGATCGCACACTCTCTAACTGCTGGGGCAAAAGAGCTACAAAGAAGCAGCCTCTTCGCCACCAACAGTTAGCAATTTGAATTTCCTGCCTTTTTCCTCTGCCTTTTCGTGTTCGTAACTGGAAGCTCCGGCCACAAGTCGAAGCAAAATTTTGTGGCCAGAGCTGGTTGTAACTCGAAATGGTCGTATGTCAGGACGTTCGTAAGTCGAGGCACCACTGTATCTGTTAAATATTGACACAGTATGTATGTTGTTCCTAATATTGCCATTTTTTGTAGCTCCGGTGGTGTGACTTCTGAGATCTGCAACTGCTTATAACACTGTGTGAAATTTCTTGATATTGTTCCCAAAGCCCCAATGACTACAGGGACCACTGAAGTGTGTTTCTTCCAGAGATGAGATGTTTTGATTGCCAGGTCTGTGTACTTTGTTAGTTTTTCCAATTCTTTATTTTCCGCTCTGGCATCCCCTGGAATTGCAATCTCAATGATCCGGACATTTCTTCATTCTATTACTACTATGTCTGGTGTGTTATGTTCAAGGTGTCTATCCGTTTGGATCTGGAAATCCCACAGGATCTTGACTTCCTCATTTTCTCACACCTTGTCTACCTGATGTTCCCACGGATTTTTGGAGGCCTTCAAGACATCGTTTTTGCATAATGACCCGTGCACTAACTTTGCCACTCTCTCATGTCTAACTTTGTAATCTCTTTGCACAATCTTTGGACATTCACAGATGAGGTGTGACACATTATTATGATTATGATTATAGGACAACATCGAATATAAAGTAATGCTTAAAGATAAAAATAACAATAGCAGAATAACAAATCAAGCATCATAAACATAAACCAATATCACATGACAAAGTCCCCACAGATGGCAACAACAGATCAATTGAAATTTCCACAAAACGGCTCAAGAAGTGTCTCCTGTGGGGAGGATGGACCTGAATGCCTGCTTAAATAGCTCTGTGTTTCACTGCCTCTCTGATCCCACCCTGTGTCTGTGGTAGCTTCTGCCTATCAGTGGAAGAGAGATGGGCTGGCGGGCGGCAAGATGGATCCTCACGTGGGAGAACTTTTCAGCCTTGTTTTCATACTTGTGTCGAGCAGATTTAGTTGGAGGAGCTACTAATTCAATAATATTATCTTCTACGGGAGCAAACAACACACTTTGAGGCAACATATGTAAACATTCCTCTTCCAACTTTCTCCTCAACGTGCATTTTGGCCAATGAGAGGGCTGCCATTTAGGGCTGTTGGAGGGAGGATTCCCACCCACACCTTTCCCTCGGTTTGCCCCTATTCTTCCTGAGAGAATGGAGGACTTCTCGGCTTTACTGCCAAGACTGTGAAGTGCCTTTCAGAAATCACAGGCACGCACACACACACAGACACACACACACACACACACACCAGAAAACCGCCATGAATAAAAGGCAAAAGGAGGACAGAGGGAAGCAAGTGGGTAAGCAGAAGTGAGAAGAAAGAAGAGAGGTGTGGGAAAGCTGCAGTGAGAGCAGCAGCAGCCACTGCTTCTTCTTTTGACTCTCCTCCTCACATGGGCCAGCACACAGGTTTTCCTCCAGCACTGCAAATAGGCTAGGGAGAAATGTGACGTGATGGGATGAATCAACTGCTTGGGCCTAAGTGAGGAGCAAAGGGAAGGGAGGGGAGACTTTTAATTAACCTTAAAAAAAAGGTTTTTTAAAAAAGGAATCTCCTGCCACCTAGAACAAACTAAAATAAAATAAAATATGTCTTCAGGAGGGGGCGGGTGGGTGGGGATCTTGTATATTCTGACACTGAAAAGACCAGATGCAAACTTATGTCACTTAGAGTGTACAGGAAAAACCAGTATCATCAGTGATGCACCAGATGCTTTTCAGAGAACAAATGCTCGATCTGGAAGAGCCCTCAGTTTTCTTCAGAGTAGCACAAGTCCCTTTGGGTTTCTGATGCCAGAAAAGCCATGACCCAACTCAAAATCTCAATACTCTTGTCCTCTCCAGCTAAAAGCAAGAAGGTCCTGCCCTGCCCTGGGGTTGAGTGAACCCCAATAGTTCTCTTTGCATGCTGCATCTGCTGAGAATGTTTGAAGGGAACTGTGGGTTCTCTCAGCCATAACGGATCAACTTTATAGTCATTCCAAAGCTTCTGCCCCCATCTTATAGGACATTAAAATGGAGTCTGATGACTACGATCTATAGCACATTTTAAAGTGCCCATACTTATATTCCATAATGGTGTAAAACATATAAGATGCACCAAGCAAAGGCATTGACAGAACGAATAAGAGTAGAACAAACAATAGCCCAGGATTCTTATCTGATTCGGCACACAAAAAATTAGAGATCTTAGACTGGGCAAGGATTTAAGATTTATGAACACTGGAATCCTGGATTTCCTGGCAGAACTTCACATGCTTGGATTAGAAGATGACCTTTCTCCTCTGCTTTGGGAGGATCACGGCTCTATAAAGCAGGAAAGGCAGTATATTCAGTTTTCCTCTGCCTGCTGGTACTTGCTTCTAGCATTCTGGCATCCATGCACCTTTTCCCTCTCTTCTGCCTCCCTGTTTCCTTTTTTTTTTCTTGCTCCCTCCAGAAGAGAGACAGAAATCTTTGGAAAGTCTAGATCTGATGCTCCACTCTTTCTCATTTTCACTTTGTCTTAATACTAAAGCTACCCAACACCATTTGTCTTGCATGCTCCACCTCTCATCTCCCTCCAACTCCTCCTCTGTCCCCTTCATTCTTTTTCCTTCTTCACCCCAGCATCTCTTGATGAGATGCCCTTCTCATCTGCTTTCCAAGTACTCTCTCCTCCATTATTATCCAGGGCTCCTTAGCATCAATAAGGCTTTCTATAATTGCCAACTATGCTCCAAAAATGCCATAGTTTCCACAATTCAAAATAAAATAAAACAAGCTCTCTTAACGAAAGAAATTCCCTTAATCTGTCTTCTCCTAACTGGCAATTTCACACTCCTTTTGCCTTTGATTTTTCAGAGTGTGCCGTTTACCCCCTGTAGTCTTTTCTTTCTCATTTCCACTTGCTACAGCCACCT
Organism: Intellagama lesueurii; assembly: GCA_037013535.1. NCBI lineage: Eukaryota > Metazoa > Chordata > Lepidosauria > Squamata > Agamidae > Intellagama > Intellagama lesueurii. The sequence continues at coordinate 100,622,958 of JBAJHW010000003.1, forward strand.
GAATCCCCATCCCCATGTTCCGCTGTCCTCTAAAAACACTGATGTTACCAACTATCCTCTGACCCCTGGATCAAACGTTTCCTGTTCCTGTTTTCCTTAACCTCTCTGCTGTTTTAGATAAAGCTAATTCTGTTCTCACCTGGTCAGATCACTCATGTTACATTAATCTACAGGAAGTTTTTCCTCATTTTTCTCTTTCATTGGGGTCTCTCTGAGTTTTATCATTCTCTCCTCCAGCTTTTCTCTCTCTGCACGCTTCTCGCATGACCTGGCCAAGTCCCATGGTTTTCAGAACTATCTTGCACTCATTTAGAACTTCTAAAAAATTTCCCTCCATCTAATCCTGCATTTCCTGATACAGTGGGAGTGGCAAGATGGGTTGCAAAGCAAAATTGCTGATAACTTCAGCATGATATTATAGAGAGGAGATACTTTATGAACTTTTAATGTGGAGTAACCATCAATTATGCATTCAGAAGGGTGCCTCAACATCCACCACCACTTCCTGGTGCTGGAAGGAAAGAAATAATTCTTCCCTCATCTCACATTCTAATGCCACGTGATTGTTGGAAGTGACCAGGTGTAACAAGACACATACTCAACAAGATGCATGATTTTGAATGGAGAAGAAAAGAGAGAAGGACCTCCCCAGGTTTCCTAGATGATTCTTTACTTGCTCAGAAATGTTATGACCTTTCTTCAACGTTAGATTGCTATTTTTAGGGTTGCTGATATAATTTCCTTCTTTCACTCCACTTTCTCTTTTCTTGTCAAGGAGACAACATATTTTCTTTGTTCTCCAGAAATGAAAGGGATAGCCATGGCTCCTGACATCTATTATTTGTTTACTCATTTATTATATTTATAGTGCAAACTACTGCTCAAGATGGCTTATCTTCAACTTTAGTTCTCTAAAACTAGCACTTCTTTCACCCTTCCCTATCTCACATGCATTTCTCTAATAAACACAGCCTTTCTGATTTTCCTGGAAAGAAGTGTCAACATGATGCTTACAAAGGGAGAATTGTGCTCCGCTCGTTATGAGTTTCAAAACTGCAGATGAGCTAAAGTTGCAACTGTGCTGCTGTTTGCTTACTCTCCAAAACAAAAACTTCTGAGTGAACCATTTATTTGTAAGAAGAAGCTCTATCAATTGTATGTATATATTTGTCTCCCTCTCACCACCCTGAAGATACTATGGATGTCCAGGGTCATTTTATCTACAAATTCCTTGTTTACTATACTTTACAGTCCCAGAACTGGACTGACTCACACACTGTGTAAGCACACAAGTACTTTATTTTTACAATTTAATTTAAAAAAAACTGGACTCTGAATTTAACTGGCTTATATTGCAGGCTGCCTAGGTAAGATAACAGACTTGAACAGTGATCCGAAATATGTGAGATACATTAAAAATATATAAGACCATGACCATTTCAGTGAAGATTTGTTTTAAGGTGATCCTCACTCATCCTGACACAGCTGGGGAATCATTCTTATTCAGAGGAAATGAAACCAACTGCTTAAAGAGAAAAGAAAATGAACAAAGCTCTTACCATTTCTTTCCGCATTCAGGAGACTAGACAGAGAACTGACGATCAAAATGAGGAGCAATGGGTTAGCCATAATGTCTATCGGTGGAAAACAACACTCTGCTCTCCTTCAGGGTTAGCCGTGAACAAGGTTCAAGCAACACACTTCCTGCTGATGCTGTAGCTCTTATCACACACAGCAAATGGGTTTGTGTTTGGATATGGATTTTCCAAATTATTGTGCTGACTGATTGGATATCCTGGTCTTTTCCAAGTAAGGTCATAGAGTCCGTAGCAAATTAAAAAGCATGTGGTGGTTTTGATGCCTCAAAAGAGAGCTTCCCCCTGCTGTTTGCCTCAGATATGTAGGCAAAAAGGAAGTGCATCAGAAGTTTAAAAAAAAATGATTACATTTACAGGAATAATGTCTCTCTGTCTCAGTGTTCTTCACAAGGAAATGCAAAACAACACTACAGGCAGAGCAATTTGTTCTCAGCAAAGTCCTAATAAATGTTTCTTTTCTCTTTTGAAAAAAAAGTTATAGGTGTGTCTCTGGTGTATTTGAAGAAGAAAATGAAAGCTTTCCACTTACTGCTGTTAGCAAGAGTGTTGAACCCCACAGCTATTCAGAAAAACAAAGCAAGCCCCTGAAAAAGTTGTAGACGGTTGGGTGAGCATTCCTGAGATTGTATCATATGCTTTGCATACTGGAGAAGCCATAGCTTGGCCCACATCCTGTGGATGGACCTGGATATGTGGACCTGGAGGAAGGGAAGCCAGGTTGAAATGTTGGGGGAGGTTTTAATGATTCCCTTTTTCCAATCTAAGAAGGAAGGGATCATGAGCTACAAAATTGATAAGAGAGTACTAAAGTGAGCATGCTCAAAATTATTAACCTGGTGCACATTGATTTAGTGGGCAATGGAACACAAAAGCCCAGTAGGTTATTTAATTGTGCTGTTTATTATTTCCATTTATATAATTAGAAATAAGAATCTCAGGAAGGTAACAACCACATAGAAACATGCAACAATTTAAATAGATAAATAGCTCTCTCACACCTCTGATAAATGAATCCATCCATCCATTACAGCGCTAGTCAGTGGTAAACGTCTGGCTGAACAAGTAAGTCTCAGCCTGGCACCAAAACAAGAGCATGGTTCGTTCCCAATGAACGTCTTGGGAAACGCCATTCCACAGCTGGGATACTGCCAGGAAGACCCTCTGTTTTGTCACCATTCAACAAACTTCCCCATTGCCAAGACAATGAGATAGACCTCATAAGATCATAAGAAGAGCCCTGCTGGATCAGGCCAAGGGCCCATCTAGTCCAGCTTCCTGTATCTCACAGTGGCTCCACCAGATGCCTCTGGGAGCACACGAGACAACTAGATACCTGTCTCCTAATATCACTCTGCATCTGGCATTTTGAGGTACCTTCCTTTTAAGCCTGGAGATTATACATCCCCATCATGGCTTGTAACCTGCGATGGATTTTTCCTCTAGGAATCTGTCCAATCCCCTTTTAAAGGCATCAAGGCCAGATGCCATCTCCACATCCTGTGGCAAGGAGTTCCACAGACTAACAACATGGTGGGTAAAGAAATATTTTCTTTTGTCTATTCTCACTCTCCCAGCATTCAATTTGAGTGGATGTCCCCTGGTTCTGGTATTGCGTGAGAGGGAAAAGAGCTTCCCTCTAACCACTTTATCCATCCCCTGCATAATTGTATACATCTCAATCATGTCCCCCCCTCAGGCGCCTTTTCTCTAGACTAAAGAGCCCCAAACGCTGTAGCCCTTCCTCATAAAGGAGGTGTCCCAGCCCAGTCATCATTTTAGTTGCTCTCTTCTGTAAATTTTTCAGTTCCACTGTGTCTTTTTTGAGGTGCAGCGACCAGAACTGTATGCAAAACTCTTTACCAGCGTTTTGTACAATGGCATTAGAATGTTGGCTGTTTTATTTTCAATCCCCTTTTTAATGATACCTAGCATGGAATTGGCCTTCTTCACTGCCTCCACACACTGGGTTGACACTTTCATTGAGCTGTCCGCCAGCACCTCTTTCTTGATCCATCACAGACAGCTCAGAATACATTAGTTGATAAATAAAGTTTTGATTTTTTGCCCCAATGTGCATTACTTTACATTTTCTTATATTGAAACGCATTTGCCATTTTGCCACCAATTCTCCCAGTTTTGAGAGATCCTTCTGGAGCTCTTCACAATCCCTTATGGTCTTCACAAAAAATTTGTGTCATCTGCAAACTTGGCCACCTCCACTGCTTATCCCTGTCTCCAGATCATTTATGAACAGGTTGAAAAGCACCGGTCCCAGGACAGATCCCTGGGGCACACCGCTCTTCACCTCTCTCCATTGTGAAAATCGCCCATTGACACCTACTCTCTGTTTCCTGGTTCTCAACCAATTCTCAATCCATAAGAGGACCTGGCCTCTTATCCCCTGACTGTGGATCCCCTCCCACACAGATCTTAGAACACAATAAGATGATTACTGATTTTTTAGAACATGATTAATGAAATAAAAAGGAAAAAAAAGAGCTAGAAACTTTTAGATTTCTGGTTGTTACAGTTGGAAGTTTTGTTCTGTATTTCCCCAAGCTCATGACATGGTCTTCCCCTTCCTGAATGCATTTTGAAATACATGTAACCAGCAACAAAGCTGATGAGCAGTGGCATACTCTCTGTGAACACTGAACTCAACATACACATCATAGTTAACAATCATCAAGAGCCTATATTGCATGAATTGATTATCCCCCATCAAAGCCATCTAAGCTATCCACCATGGTCACACCTTGTGACAGAAGCTTCCACAAATGGAGAGTGGGTTGTGTACAGCTATACTCTCGTTTATCTGTCTTGAATTTTCCACTGTGCAGGAACAACCCTGATGTGAGGAAATATTTATTACTAAGACTAATATATGTTCATGTCAATTGCAGAAAAGTTAGGCACTGATAGGGTTAAACAGCAAGCACTTTGAACTGAGGCTTGCATCTAGAGATACGCTTACAGTGTGAATTGTTACCAGGTTGGTTTGAACTTGACCAGTTGTAATGATAGAGAATCCAAACTGATCAAATTTAATTGGGAGTTGTCAACATTCCATGGAATCCTATTGGTAGCAAATGGCTAACTTTGGGGGAGGCTTGGACTGTTGGGCCCTTTGAATCTGAGAGGACCCTATGGTGGGGGACAGTCCTGCCAGGATGTATAAAAGGCCATGACCAGAGACAGACAGGAGAAAAGATGGGGAACTCAAACTATTAAGAGTAGAGATGGGCACGAACCTTGGTTCAGAGGTTTGTGCCAGTTCATACGTGTGTCACCACAGGTGCCACACATTCCCTTTCTCCACCTCCCTGGCCAAGGACCCACTCACCACTCGGAGTGCACTCCTCTCCTCCTCTTCGGTTTGTCCTTCCTCCTTGTCTGAGTGGGTGATCAGCAAAGAAGGTGGGGCAGGGAAGCCCGTGCTCCTGCCAGAGACTGGTTGAACAGCCAAAGAGGAGGAGGAGGAGAGGAGTGCACACTGGCTCCTGAGCGGGGGATCCAGGTGAGGAAGCTGTGGTGCTGCATGTACAAAAAGGCACACACCTCCAAACCAAGGTTCGTGCCTATCTCTAATGAAGACTAACTGAAGACTCAGAATCAAAGAGCCCTGAAGAAAGAAGGGAGTTGGACTGAGGGCTGAAGCAGACATGGATGGTAAGCAGGACCTGAACTGAATCACTGAAGGCTGGCTAAGGAGGATCTGCGTTGCTGAAGTGAGGACTCTATTAGAAAAACCTGAGTGAAGGAAGAACTGGGGTTGGTGCATTGGTTCCTGAACCAGAGGAAAGGTTTCTAGAGGAATGTATTCTCGAAGGCTTTCACGGCCGGGATCTGATGGTTGTTGTGGGTTTTCCAGGCTGTTTGGCCGTGTTCTTAAGGTTTTTCTTCCTAATGTTTCGCCAGTCTCTGTGGCCGACATCTTCAGAGGACAGGAGTCAGAACTCTGTCTGTGCTCTGTTGCAGTTTGTTGGATAGTTGAGTATTTATAGCTGTGTGATCAGCTTTTGTCCTTTTCAGGAGATTGGGTGATTATGGTGATCAGCGTGTTTTTGTTGTGGGTGTATTGTTGTGATAAGGGGGAGAGATTATCTGTCACTGTGATTGATGGGTGTCGTTAGCTGGTCTTTTGTGTGCAGTGATCACTGGTCCTTGTGGCTGGGTAGAGTTCGTTGACCTTTTGCAGGCTGTATTTTTCAGTGCTGGGAGCCAGGCTTTGTTGAGTTTTAGACTTTCTTCTTTTTTGTTGAAGCTCTGCTTTTTCTAGAGGAAATGTCAGTTTTGTTAAGCCCTATACACTACAGAAGTCATAAAAGTGCTGACTGACTCTCAGTTATAGCCCTATTCAGGCACTGGAGAATCCCAGTTTCACTGCTGAGTGCCTAGCCCTGATCTCTTCTGTGGCTGCATTTTTTATGCATCCAGACAGGTCAGAAGGAGAATGATAGTTTGCACAGAGTCTTGACATTAGCAGGAGATTTGTCAGAGAAGGTATATAGAAAGTGATAAAGGAGGGGCCAGAACAACCAATCTCTTGACGATGATTGCTTTGAAACGTGGGAGATTAACATTTATTTATTTACATGCTCCCCTTCTTGTTGACAGCATTTCCCTTTAATCGTTGATTTTCTGTGTGTATCTCATACTTTTCAAACTAAATCACCTTTCTTTTGACTTCAAAGAGGCTGAAACACAGTTAATAGTCTTAACTATGGTCTTTTGCTTCAGGGAAGGACTTTGCTACTAACAGGACTTTCCGTGTTAATCCTATAGTGATTGTTCTTTGGGGAGGGGCCATGCTAATAACCCCAGTTTAATCTCCCATCTCCAAACAAATCTCTCTCAAGGTTTTTGTTTTGTTTCACACCTAAACTTCTGGAAGCAATTCTCAAACTGAATTGTCCCTGGGAGACTGGAAAACTGGTTGTTTTCAGTTGTGTGACTGTCCCTCAAATTCTGGGTATGATAATAAAAGGATCACTGTGACAAACTGAGGGTTTTCCTGCATGTTTCCTCACCCTAACAACAACCTTTGAACTGCTGAGCTGGAAGGGCCCTGATGGATCATTGAGTCCAGTCCCTATCTTATACTGTTCTGAAAGAGTCTATGAAAGAATGGGCATTTTGGGCCTTGTTTGTTCTTGTACTCTTTTATTCCAGAAGCCATGACTGATGTTTTCTAAAAGCACACCTAGGGTCCAAATATTTGAACTATTTGTTATGAAACCAAATTTCTATTGGATGCATATGATTGTTGCCACTTTTACAAGCAGGAATGTACACATACCCTGAGTGTAAAGCTTAACAACAAATACTTTTAAAATGCTGCCTTTAAAACATTTTATTGGTTGGTGTCATTCTGGCCCAGTTGACAAAAAAAATAATGAATTAATGTAAATATTTTAAATTCAATAATCATTTCATTAACGATGGCAGAATCTGCCAGGGAAAGTGGAGAAGAGATCTCCACCCCCTCTGCACTATCCCCAATTGCAGTTATAAAGGATGGGCAGTAAGAGATGTACAGAGTAAAAAAAATGTATTTATTTGATTTTTGGTTCTTTCAACAGTTGCTTATTTTGTTTCTGTATTTTAAGATGAAAAAGAAAGCTTCTTTGAGATTCTTTCATTTGTTTCCTGGCACCTCAAAAGCCCTAAAGAACCCTTAAAAACTGCTCCAAAAAGCAAAGGAAAGGCAACCAAGAATCAATCTATGCTGAAAGCAAGCAACAGTAGACAAGAAGGAAAAATAATAGAAACACTCATCAAAATATACACCTTTAACATAATAAATATGCTGTAAATTAAGCAAATAACATTTTTTTTAAAAACAGTCAAACAAAGCAAATGCCCTCCTAAACAGGAGAAAGAAATGAGGGGGAAAGGGAATGATCCACCTCTGTGTCTCCCGAAGCCCAAGAAAAGCAGGTAAGCAAATAAAGACAAAAATACAATCAAAGCTCCCCACCAATCAACATTACTGGAACATGGGGATATTTCTATTCCTCTAACACATGATGCGTTCTCTTCTTTGAGTCCAGGAGGCAGCAGCTGGAAGGCCTTCCTTTCTTGGATCAAAATGATCCATGAAAGGAAGGGGACAACGAAATAGTGGGGGGATTATCTCCAAAGAAATCGAGGGAGCCAAAAAATAATCCCAAGGAGGCACATTAGCAAAGACAGGCTCCTTGGCAGCAGCAAGAATAATCCAAAGAAATAGGGGGAGGGGAGGTTCCTTCCAAAATTAAGGGGAAAAAATACAAATTTGAATTCAAGAGGAATACAAGGAGACAGCAACATGTGATGGAGGGCTCTAAGAACTCAATATACTATAATCCTACTCACAAGGAATGACTGAAGCAAAAAGAACATTCTTCATTGTGTTCCAGGCCCTTCTAAAGATTCAAAATTCCTACTGCCCCTAGCTAGACATTCTGACTGGCTGCTGACAGCCCTCATTGGTCTTAGCGCCGTGTCTTTGCCATAAAACCCAAGAAAACCAATACTACTGGAGGAAATCATTATGAAGTGATTTGACATAAAGGGTGAAAGAAAGGTTACACAAAAGAAGAAACAAAATTAATATGAAGCTGTGATGTAATCTTTTTTTCCACTAATATGCATTATTTGTATTTTAGAGGCTGTTATCTGATAATCAACACAAAAAAAAAACATGAAAACATAAAAGAGAGCCTCTTCTGTGTGTTCTTTCTTTCATCAAAGGCCCACCCCTAATAGTCAGAATCCTGTTTGTATTTAAGAAAGGTTTGCATAACTTGCTGTGGCTAATTGCGCATAATTGACAAGGTGCTGGGGCATGTCTTGATTGTGTGCCTGGTCATATGCCCAATTGTGCAAATGAGATGCCACCTAACACTTCATCAATTAGCCACAACTGATTATGCAAACTGTATTGGTTATGTGACACAATTGCAGCAATATAAGACGGAAGAGAAATGCTTCTACATGTGGCACAACACTCACTTGAAGGAGGAAAGGAAGAGGGTGGTGATGGCAGTGATGTTATTGCCATTGCTGCCACCCACCTGCATAACCTGGCCACTCCTCAGCCAATTATGTGCATAATGTCTTGGAAATATGGGGAGGAGTGGCCTCAAAACTGCCTCTATTACTGACATACCTACCTGTAGAGCAGCTGGATGACTGAGGCACTAGCTCTGTCTCTGAGTTTCCTTATCAAAGGCAACTGCCATTCTGTATGATCACACGAGGAAACTGATCACAATTTGGACCACTTGTGGAGCAGTCTGGTGCAATCTGTTTACCAGCAATCGCACGGTGCATGGGGAAAATGCTCTGCAGCCAGACCCCAATCTGTGCCCAAGATGGACCTTTTTGTTCTAGCTGTGAGGCTTCTATATATTTTAGGGCTGGGGTTGAGCAATCCTCTGGCAGACGGGAAGATCTCTCTAAGGGAGGCTGCTCTAGTTAAAGGGACCATTTCTAGTGCAATTAGGTGTGCACCTTTGCAGCTGTCTGACTGCAACATCAGTTTGGTTAATGGCCACCATATCCTGAGGGGTTTGTTCCATAATCATTAATCAATTTCATTTCATGTCCCTGAGATCTAGCAGGAGAAGATGGTCAGCTCAGTGGCTTAGGCATCAGACTACAGAGGCAGAGGTTGGGAATTCAATTCCCCACTGTGCCTCCTCGACGGGGACTGAACTTGATAGGGCTCCTTCCATCTTTGCAGTGCTAAGATGATGGTGATGATTACATAAATACATTTCACAAACTCTATCACAATCAATTTCCTTAATAATGATAATTGTGTGCCTTCAAGTCAGGTCTGACTTATGGTGACCGTTTTCCAGGTTTTCTAGGTAAAGAGTACTCAGACATGGTTTACCATTCCCTTCCTCTGGGGGTGCCCTGGGACTGTGCAGCTTGCTCAAGGCCACACAGGCTGGCTCTTCTGGGATGCACAGTGGGGGATTGAACTTCCAATCTTTGGCTCCGCAGCCAGACACCTAACTCACAGAGCGATCCAACCAGTCTCTTGGGTTTCCTTAGTTAGGTGTTTTTAACTAACACCCTCTCCCCCCAGCAGTATTTCTGATTATTCTGCCATCTGATCATTTTGGTTGTTTTCCTCTGTACCCTTTCTGGAGCTATAATTTCCCCCAGCTTATATTTCAATCATATTTCCACCAGAGAAGCTCCAAAACCAGAAGAGTGTTAACCTAAAGGTGGTGCTAGTGGTGGTGGGGCACTCATATGTCTTTTATTTTTTTTATTTTTTTAACCCTCCGCGTCTTCCCCACATATGCCTCTGACAAGCATGGAATTTGCCATATTAACATCTAGTTGGCATGGACATCTAGATTACTGACTAGACTTGAATATATTAATCATGGAAGGATTTGGAATTTAGTTATTCTGTTTTTAGTGCAAAGAAAAGCATCGGAGGATCTGCCCAGTCTCACCCCTTTCCCTGGAAAAGCAAAAAGGATCAGTCTTCATGCTTTTTGGTTAAAGGAAACAAAATCAGTTACAGCTCATAGCTTTGTGTTGAGCTCTATCTATACACATCTATATTTGGAAACGTTGGAAGAAAAGAGGAAAGGCTGGCTAACAAAAGAAGCAACAGGGAGAAATTGACAGTTCCAAAGACTCTGAGGTATGGGGAAGAAGGTGTGCTAAATTTAGTGGCAGATATAAAGCATGCACCCCACAGACCCCCAGTGTTCAAGGACAAGCATGGAAGAATGTATTTTTACAACAGTTCACTCTCTTTGGTACAGATATGTTTGGACAAGAAACCCCAAACTGAAATCTTAATTTTTCTATTTACATTGATACCATACACGTGTAGAAAAGGTTAAGGAATATTAACTCCATAATTAAGCAGCTGACATTTCTCTCAGCCATAATGTTTAAAATAAACAGAGTGGTAGAATATACCAGATGGGCGGGATAGAAATCAAATAAATAAATAAATAAATAATATTGGTGTTAATGAAGAACAAAAATTTAAAGTATTAATTTGATATATATCTTTAATTTAAATAGAAACCGAGCGATGATCAGAGATGACAAAAATGACAGGCAGGTAGAAGTACAAGAGAAGCACTACAGAGACAAACATTCTGAGTTAGGAATCCATGTGACTGTTCAGCCATGGGATATATTTTACCACATTCGTGTAAACACCGTATGTGCCAATTGCTGCACACCCCTTACCCCAACTCACAATCCCAGTTAAAAACCAGGTGTTCCTGAACTCTGTGATATGGGGTCCACCACTGTCACCTTCACAAGCGTCTCTAGTCCCGTTGAGGTATCCTGCACAGAACATGTTGTCCGTAATGTTGAAATTAGTGTACCAAACGCATTCTTTTTTATGCATTCTAGGAACCTGCACATGCATGAGTGTCGTTGAAGTCGCCCCACCTTCTAAGAGGCGCCCCCACCCACTGACTGTGGAATATTCGACATAGTGCAGTACTTTGGCAGCAAACCGTTGTGGAGGCAAGCATATGGGCACCACGTAGTCTGTGAAGTTAACAGGTGAAGCTAATCGCAGTAGGGCAATGTCATTGTCAACTGACTTTGAAGAGTATTTTTCGTGGATTATCATTTCAGCTACTCTCCTTTCCTGTTCACTTCCGTCCTCCTGATTTATCCTGTGTTCACCTGAAAAAGTTATAAACGATTTAAGTAAGAGATATTAAATTCCTCAACACCACAGCACTCAGCAGTGCTTGGAAAAGTTACTTTTTTGACTATGACTCAATTCTAACTTATGGCGACCCTTTCCATATCAGAGTACTCAGGAGTGGTTTGCCATTCCCTTCTTCTGGGGGCAACCTAGGACTGTGTAATTTGCCCAAGGCCACACAGGCTGGCTCTACTTGTAGGATTCGGGCAGCACAATTTCTTTACATTTTTCTCTCCAAGCCAAACAAAGAAAAGAACTAAAAGAATCAGTGTTTCTGGTCTGTTTAATCTCCTTTTCATCATTACATCACCATCATGGACAAACCATCACATAAAGTCAACACTTTCCTGGTATGAACCAGTTTTAAAGTTAGCAATACACAATAATGGCAGGAATTCACCTGCTAGGCATGATTATCATAACTGGATTTACGTTGCAGGGAACAGCTTCTGTGAAGTGGGTTTCTAACTGAGCAGGCCGAAAAATCTGCTAAGCTATGTGAAAATGCTCAGAAGCTACTAAAACTTATTTCACAATGTGGTGTTGACATAATGCCTATGATCTCCAATCTCAACTTAAAAAAACTTTTTCCAGGGTTATTTGTGACATGTGGCCACCTACAGTATGTGGGTTGAGCCCTATGTTGGTTTAACACAGAAGAGCAAGGATTCTTTCTCTTGCTCAATTCCACAGCGTTTCAGAAAGTGGGTCAGACTCTACTCACCCAGTCGTATCTTGAGTGCCTTTTGGTGTACGAGGTCTAAGCAGTGGGCCGCGGTAGCTACCCAAGATGGAGCAAGCAGAACACCTCCACATCTTTTCTTTGCACCATCTATTATAAGAGCCTAAAATATAGCAGAAATCACCACAAATAGTATGATTTACTTAACAGTAATAAAGTCCTGCAGATATCCTCCATCTAATGCATTCATAGAATGAAATGGTTAAGTGTTTTGTACCTAGTTTTCACACTGAGGTAATCTGTTATGGGGTGGTGTGTGATTTTTAGTTAATAAACCAACACAGTCTAAGACATATTGTAAGATGCAACATTACTGATGAAGAAAAGTTTCAGTGGAGGGGGAGCTTTTTAGTCTCCAAAAAAAGTGAAGGGGGCCATTGCAGAAATGTATAATATTATGCAGGATGTAAATGATGCAGCTAGAGAAAATGTTCTCCTTCTATCAAGATGCTAGATCCTCAGCATCCAATGAGGCTGAATGGCCAGTGGAAAAGAAACCAGCAAAAGGAACTATGATGTCAATTTGTTGCATACTCAAACTACGAAATTTAAAGCTGGCTTTGAACAAAGATTTGACATTGAGTGTGACTACATGGTTGAATACCATGGGATTTGCTCTGCTTATAAAACAGGTGAATTTGAAGTATTTTTTATTGACCACACAATACAAAGGCCACTTTGAATTGGCCCAACCCTTTTTGCTTCCAAAATGGTTTCCCACCACTTGTATTTTCTCAAGCCAGAATGATTTTAAAGGACTTTCCCCCATTTGTTTAGTGGTGATACACTCCTGTAAAGATGTGGGTGTTTCTGCATGTGGTGTTTTGATGAGGTAGGTGGTTGGGGATGTTCAGGCCAGAGGAAGGGGACATGAAAAAGCAAAGCACCATGATTTTATCATGGGGGATCTAGTGCTACTCCTAAATCCTGTTCAACACAGTGAACTTCGAAGGCCCTTTTGCTGTGAAGCAAAAGCTTAGTGCTGTTAATTACTTAATTGACAGTTCTGAAAGTGAACTTTAAAAGTTTTTAATACCAATAGTTTAAATCCATATGTGACTAGAGATAAGGTAATTCCTGCGTGCATTTCTTGAGAGTAAGGGGGGAAAGTAACGGATGGAAGGGGAAGGTAGTGATCTTGTTATGGAATCATTCTGATGTGTGAATTCTGATGTATTTTGCAAAATTACAGTTCAGATTTTTGTTAAGTATATTTTCATGTTATTGTTCTATAGAAATTTTTTTTACAAATGTAGTAGTCTGAAGTTTTAAATGAGAAAGTGGCTTCGCAGCAGACCATAAAAAAATTGGCAGAGGTGGGACCAGAGGAAAGAAGGAAAGAAGAGGGCTGTGGGATAGAATGAGACTTGCATTGCATCTAGTATGAAGGGCAAACTCCTGATCCAATCCGCAGCCCGTGTGAACACTGATTGTGATTTCAAATGTAATTGTTGTTGTTGTTTAGTTGTTTAGTCATGTCCGACTCTTCGTGACCCCATGGACCAGAGCACGCCAGGCCCTCCTGTCTTCCACTGCCTCCCGGAGTTGGGTCAAATTCATGTTGGTAGCTTCCATGACACTGTCCAACCATCTCATCCTCTGTCGTCCCCTTCTCCTCTTGCCCTCACACTTTCCCAACATCAGGGTCTTTTCCAGGGAGTCTTCTCTTCTCATCAGATGGCCAAAGCATTGGAGCCTCAGTTTCAGGATCTGTCCTTCCAGTGAGCACTCAGGGTTGATTTCCTGCAAAATGGATAGGTTTGTTCTCCTTGCAGTCCAGGGGACTCTCAAGAGCCTCCTCCAGCACCACAATTCAAAAGCATCAATTCTTTGGTGGTCACCCTTCTTTATGGTCCAGCTCTCGCTTCCATACATCACTACAGGAAAAACCATAGCTTTGACTATGCGGACTTTTGTCGGCAAGGTGATGTCTCTGCTTTTTAAGATGCTGTCGAGGTTTGTCATCACTTTCCTCCCAAGAAGCAGGCGTCTTTTAATTTTGTGGCTGCTGTCACCATCTGCAGTGATCATGGAGCCCAATAAAGTAAACTCTGTCACTGCCTCCATATCTTCCCCTTCTATTTGCCAGGAGGTGATGGGACCAGTGGCCATGATCTTAGTTTTTTTTAGGTTGAGCTTCAGACCATTTTTGGCGCTCTCCTCTTTCACCCTCATTAAGAGGTTCTTTAATTCCTCCTCACTTTCTGCCATCAGAGTGGTATCATCTGCATATCGGAGGTTGTTGATATTTCTTCTGGCAATCTTAATTCCGTCTTGGGATTCCTCCAGTCCGGCCTTTCGCATGATGTATTCTGCATATAAGTTAAATAAGCCGGGGGACAATATACAGCCTTGTCGTACTCCTTTCCCAATTTTGAACCAATCAGTTGTTCCATATCCAGTTCTAACTGTTGCTTCCTGTCCCACGTATAGATTTCTCAGGAGATATATAAGGTGGTCAGGCACTCCCATTTCTTTAAGGACTTGCCATAGTTTGTTGTGGTCCACACAGTCAAAGGCTTTTGCGTAGTCAATGAAGCAGAAGTAGATGTTTTTCTGGAACTCTCTGGCTTTCTCCATAATCCAGCGCATGTTAGCAATTTGGTCTCTAGTTCCTCTGCCCCTTCGAAATCCAGCTTGTACTTCTGGGAGTTCTCGGTCCACATACTGCTGAAGCCTGCCTTGGAGGATTTTGAGCATAACCTTGCTAGCGTGTGAAATGTAATACAAATTTCAAATCAAATCCAGTGTGGTTACACCCATAATTAAACTATGGAATTAGCCTCCACAAGATCTGGAGATAGCTACCAATGTATACAGCTTTGAAAGAGGATGATGGCTACAAGAACACAAGCAGTTAATCTTTGAATACAGCCACTGCAAAACATGAATGGGTGCTGCTGACCTCCTGCTTGGCTTGTGGGTTTCCCAGCAGAAATAGCATAGCTACCTGGGAACAAGGGTACTATATTGTGGGCCCAGGCAAGAGGACCTGTCCAGTGCCTCCCATCTGTCAATAAATATGCAATCCTTAATATTTAAGGATTTCAAGGGGAAATGGTGCATAAATGAAAGGCTACAGCTTTGACTAATTACAATAGAATAAACTTGGTGCAGCGGGAGGAATGGATCCCTACATCGGGTGGCCCACCTGCCAGCCAACACACACCTTTACCTCCCCATGCTGGGTAACTAAAGATTGGAACCAGAGCTGGGGATTCCTCAGAGTGCACAACCAGTTCAGCACCCATGAGGGGGATGAAGTGGTCCGTCTTGATCCCTTACATTGTTCCATTGGGTTATGTCAATGGGAAAATTATATCCAAAGGCAAGGAGGCAGTACAGAATCTACTAACAGCTGCCAGTACAGCGACAGTAAGGAAATGGAAAGAAGATACAATATTTTAATTAATGAAGTGGCTGATGGAAATATAAAAAATGATGGGAATACCCAGGTTAACCAGCTGCCTGATTGAAAGATAACAGGCAGCAATTTTTAAATCGTAATGGGAACCTTCTGTAACCTTTTTGAATGGAAGATACAGATTGAAGACGAATGGGTACAGAGAGTGTTTCAAAATGAATTGAATATACTTAAATGTTCAGGGAAACTAAGTTTTCATTAGCTGAAGGCAGGAAGGATATATTCACAGAAGTACTGCCAAGTGCAAATGTTTCTAGGCAACATAGACCATATTTCCAATTATTAAAAAACTTTAAGAAAAACAAAACAGGAAATAAAAACGTGGAACCTTTAAGTTCTATTGTGAAAACAGCAAGAAGTCTTAATTTGTTTAATAATTATTGCATGGATAAAAAGTAGCCTTTAGACGCTTTGGGGTCACTTTTCATAGCAAACTGAAGTGTGCATTTGACATGGGACATTTTTCTTTTATCTTTTTGATATTACTTCTGTGAATTTATATTGACAAAAACAAGAAAAGAAAAGAAAAGACACTTACCTGCCATGGGCATTCACCTGGAGGACAGGTATAACCGCCTACAATCCTTCCCTGCCGGGTTGGCTGTTTTTTTGCCAGAATGGGTATTTTCCCACAAGGGTAATCAACTATAATAAGATGTAGCTAGTTTATGTATGAAATATGATACAAATCAGATATAAACGAAATGCAATGCAAGACAGATAACAATTTGGACTATATCCCAAAGCAGCAATAAAATATATTTTGAAACAAACAAATGAGCTTTTTGGGGCACAATATAATGATCATTTTTCAAAGTCAACTTTTGCAGCCTTCTGTGATTAAGCAACTGCACAGAAGCAAAACCTCCTTCTGAGTCACCAATGTTGATTCGCTATTGTGGCGTTTGCCCTTGTGGCCCCTGCCTGTTTTTCCCTCACAAAGGCTCACGTCGCGTTTTCTTCTTGCTGCCACCAGTGGATTGCTTCAATCCACAATTTAAATGATGTATGTCAGAACACTTGTCTTGTGAACAGAAACAGAACTTATTTATTGTAGTGAAGCAGATTGAATAATAACAGAAGTTTCTCAGATACACATTATACATAAGCAATTCATCAACAGTTCTCTCAGTATATACTTCTTTTCTCTTGCTACATCATTACCACCTTCTCTACCTATTTTCCTAATCAGCTCTATCTCTCTGATTAACCCTATCTATCTCAGTATCTGTTTCCCCTCTCTCTGACTAACCAGCTCTATCTCTATCTGTATCTCATCCCAATCTCTATCTGACTTCTCCTTCTCCCGCCAAGCCTCATGACTCCGCCTCTCCAGCCCTCTCATAGGTTCATGCAAATCAGCCTATGAATATGAATGGCATGAGTGACGTGGGCGGTCGCCAGAGCTATATTCTTTAACCCTCCACCAACAGAACTGTTCAAACACACTTAACAGCCCTTTAAAAATAACAGTACATCTTATATCTTACTCTTCCACAACTTTGTTAGGTAGTCCTCAAACCTGTGAAGCCATGGGTTGCCATATGACATTTTGCAGTACATTTAGTAAAATAAATAAATATTTTTACTCTTACGGCTTTTGGGAGTGATTCTTTTCCTTTTGCAGTGACTGGTCAACTGGGAGACTATAGCTGGAATGCCATTAGTGCTTATGTAAGGTTTGTATAACCTGCCATGCCTAATTGCAGTGAATGGACAAGGTGCTGGATGTGTCTTAGTTATGTACCTGGTCCTGCATCGAGTTGCACACCTAAGATACATTCTGGCATGTTGTTGATAAGTACAGCAAGTTATGTAAATCTCATGCAACCACTAATAAGACTCTATGTTTCGGTCAAATCCTTCACGGATTGCTGCCTTGTCGTGGCGAAGGGGCTCGAGTAATTCAGAGAAGCTATGGGCTATGCCGTGCAGGGACACCCAAGACGGACAGGTCATAGTGGAGAGTTCTGACTAAACGCGATCCACCTGGAGCAGGAACTGGCAAGCCACTCCAGTATCTTTGCCAAGAAAACCCCATGGACAGAAACAAAAGGCTAAAAGATATGACGCTGGAAGATGAGCCCCTCAGGTCGGAAGGCATCCAACATGCTACTGAGGAAGAGCGGAGGACAAGGACAAGTAGCTCCAGAGCTAATGAAGTGGTTGGGCCAAAGCTGAAAGGACGCTCAGCTGCGGACGTGCGTGGAAGTGAAAGGAAAGTCCGATGCTGGAAAGAAAAATACTGCATAGGAACCTGGAATGTAAGATCTATGAACCTTGGTAAGCTGGATGTGGTCAAACAGGAGATGGCAAGAATAAACATTGACATCCTGGGCGTCAGTGAACTAAAATGGACGGGAATGGGCGAATTCAATTCAGACGATTACCATATCTACTATTGTGGGCACGAATCTCGTAGAAGAAATGGAGTAGCCCTCATAGTCAACAAAAGAGTGGGAAAAGCTGTACTGGGATACAATCTCAAAAATGATAGAATGATTTCAATACGAATCCAAGGCAGATCTTTCAACATCACGGTAATCCAAGTTTATGCACCAACCACCGATGCTGAAGAGGCTGAAATCGACCAATTCTATGAAGACAACACCTTCTAGAACTGACACCAAAGAAAGATGTTCTTCTCATTATAGGGGATTGGAATATTAAAGTAGGGAGTCAAGAGATAAAAGGAACAACAGGTAAGTTTGGCCTTGGAGTTCAAAACGAAGCAGGGCAAAGGCTAATAGAGTTTTGTCAAGAGAACAAGCTGGTCATCACAAACACTCTTTTCCAACAACACAAGAGGCGACTCTACACATGGACATCACCAGATGGGCAATACCGAAATCAGATTGATTATGTTCTCTGCAGCCAAAGATGGAGAAGCTCTATACAGTCAGCAAAAACAAGACCTGGAGCTGATTGTGGCTCTGATCATCAGCTTCTTATAGCAAAACTCAAGCTTAAACTGAAGAAAGTAGGAAAAACCACTGGGCTAGTCAGGTATAATCTAAACCAAATCCCTTATGAATACACAGTGGAAGTGAAGAACAGATTTAAGGAACTAGATTTGGTGGACAGAGTGCCTGAAAAACTATGGATGGAGGCTCGTAACATTGCACAGGAGGCAGCAACAAAAACCATCCCAAAGAAAAGGAAATGCAAGAAAGCAAAGTGGCTGTCCAACGAGGCCTTACAAATAGCAGAGAAGAGAAGGGAAACAAAATGCAAGGGAGATAGGGAAAGGTACAGAAAATTGACTGCAGACTTCCAAAGAATAGCAAGGAGAGACAAGAGGGCCTTGTTAAATGAACAGTGCAAAGAAATAGAGGAAAATAATAGAAAGGGAAAAACCAGATATCTGTTCAAGAAAACTGGAGATCTTAAAGGAACATTTTGTGCAAAGATGGACATGATAAAGGACAAAAATGGTAGGGACCTCACAGAAGCAGAAGACATCAAGAAGAGGTAGCAAAGAATACACAGAGGAATTATACCAGAAAGACCTGGATGTCCCGGACAACCCAGATAGTGTGGTTGCTGACCTTGAGCCAGACATCCTGGAGAGTGAAGTCAAGTGGGCCTTAGAAAGCATGGCTAACAACAAGGCCAGTGGAGGTGATGGCATTCCAGTTGAACTATTTAAAATCTGAAAAGATGACGCTGTTAAGGTGCTACACTCAATATGCCAGCCAGTTTGGAAAACTCAGCAGTGGCCAGAGGATTGGAAAAGATCAGTCTACCTCCCAATCCCAAAGAAGGGCAGTGCCAAAGAATGCTCCAACTACCGTATAATTGCACTCATTTCACACACTAGGAAGGTTATGCTGAAAATCCTACAAGGTAGGCTTCAGCAGTATGTGGACCGAGAACTCCCAGAAGTACAAGCTGGATTTCGAAGGGGCACTAGAGACCAAATTGCTAACATGCGCTGGATTATGGAGAAAGCCAGAGAGTTCCAGAAAAACATCTACTTCTGCTTCATTGACTACGCAAAAGCCTTTGACTGTGTGGACCACAGCAAACTATGGCAAGTTCTTAAAGAAATGGGAGTGCCTGACCACCTTATCTATCTCCTGAGAAATCTATACGTGGGACAGGAAGCAACAGTTAGAACTGGATATGGAACAACTGATTGGTTCAAAATGGGGAAAGGAGTACGACAAGGCTGTATATTGTCTCTCTGCTTATTTAACTTATATGCAGAATACATCATGCGAAAGGCTGGACTGGAGGAATCCCAAAATGGAATTAAGATTGCCAGAAGAAATATCAACAACCTCCGATATGCAGATGATACCACTCTGATGGCAGAAAGTGAGGTGGAATTAAAGAACCTCTTAATGAGGGTGAAAGAGGAGAGTGCCAAAAATGGTCTGAAGCTCAACCTAAAAAAAACTAAGATCATGGCCACTGGTCCCATCACCTCCTGGCAAATAGAAGGGGAAGATATGGAGGCAGTGACAGAGTTTACTTTATTGGGCTCCATGATCACTGCAGATGGTGACAGCAGCCACGAAATTAAAAGACACCTGCTTCTTGGGAGGAAAGCGATGACAAACCTTGACAGCATCTTAAAAAGCAGAGACATCACCTTGCCGACAAAGGTCCGCATAGTCAAAGCTACGGTTTTTCCAGTAGCGATGTATGGAAGTGAGAGCTGGACCATAAAGAAGGCTGACCGCCGAAGAATTGATGCTTTTGAATTGTGGTGCTGGAGGAGACCCTTGAGAGTCCCCTGGACTGCAAGGAGAACAAACCTATCCATTTTGCAGGAAATCAACCCTGAGTGCTCACTGGAAGGACAGATCCTGAAGCTGAGGCGCCAATACTTTGGCCATCTGATGAGAAGAGAAGACTCCCTGGAAAAGACCCTGATGTTGGGAAAGTGTGAAGGCAAGAGGAGAAGGGGACGACAGAGGACGAGATGGTTGGACAGTGTCATGGAAGCTACCAACATGAATTTGACCCAACTCCGGGAGGCAGTGGAAGACAGGAGGGCCTGGCGTGCTCTGGTCCATGGGGTCACAAAGAGTCGGACACGACTTAACAACTAAACAACAACAATGTTTTGGTCAAAATGACCATGGACAAGGCTGTTTACCATTATTACCTCCTTGTCACAACTATAAATGCTTAGCCCAGAACCTGTTCTTTATGTTATAAGAAATAAGTGTAGAGTTTGAAACTACAATATTTTATCTATTTCCACATAGGAAAAGTAATCATTTTCTGTAACATCACCACAATGGTATCAAGGGTCAATAGGTTGTTAAAAACCTTAAAAAACAAAAAAACAAACAAACACCCCAAGTTAGAACTCCAAAGAAAGATATGCATTTCTACCCCATGTAGGTGTTGAGCAGCACACTTCTCCCTTGAATTGCATGAATCTGAGCAGCACAGTTTTAGTTGTACACATTTTTTCAATAAATAAATAAATAAATATTCAATGAACATTGTGCTGCTATTCATCTCCAGGAAGTGGCCTGAGAAAGGTGGGTCTTGGTGGTGGCTTGGCCAGCCCTCTCTCCAGTCATGGTGGCTCCATGAAGGCCAGGAGGTTTTGGGGACGTAAGAGTTATACATGGATTCTGAACTACACGGGGGAGTAGTTGAAGGAGGTGTGCTGGCTAATAAAAAGAGAAAGTGGCTATAGCTTAGCAATAGATGACTTTCTTTATAGGCAGAAGGTTCAGTCCTTAGCATCACGAGGGCAGAGAAAGAGCTGTGTTTAAAACCCAGTCACTGTAAAAAACCAAATACTGATAGAGGAACCCAGGAATCTGGCACTAGTCAGATTCATTCCAATACAAAGCCCACAAACTAGAGGTTAAATCCTGACAAATGGTAGCTGCACTGTTATTTAAAACCCTATGAACAGTATTTCAGTAGAGGAAGTGATAAAAATGCAACAGATACATAACAAAGAGATATCCCAGTGAAGCATTTTTGAACAAGTAGTGCTATTTTCCTATGAATGAGGAGAGTTTACTATCTTACTATTTTATTGAGTTAAAATTAACAGATTATGATGATGATGTTTATGTTCTTTATATTTATTATGTTTATTATTTAACTCGCAAACGATAGGATGTTCCTTGCAATACACTGGTTTAGTGATGTGTTCTCATTTTACTTTAAATTAATTGAAAGTTTATTATTATTATTATTATTATCATCATCATCATCATTATCATTATTATTATCATTATCATTATTAAATGAATTATTTCTTTCTGTCTGTTAGCATCTATGAGAAGGGGGATGTTCCCTGGAATACATTGGTATGGAGACACGTTCTTACCTTCTGGGATGCACGACACGTGGTCGCTTGCGAGCCTGTACCCCTCTGCACAAGAGCACTGCCGTAACGTAGTTGGGCTGTCTACACAGTACTGTTCACATTCGCCATTTTTATAAAAGCACTTTAGTTTGGTTTCTGGACCTAAAAATAAGAGATTTTTTTAAACAAAAAGTGAATTAACCTCATGTTATTTTGTACATGTGCTTGCAATAGTGGTTGTCCCTGCGCAGATGCACAAAACGTCACTGTTCAACAAAGAAGATGACTTTGGAAGAATAGAGCTTGGAACGTTAGGTTTTAAAATAATTTAAGTTATTTAATTTGCTAAATTAGCATTATCATGTAAATCACCCCTGCTTTAGCTTGCTCTGAGGCTTTGATTTTTGTTTTTGCTCTAAAATGGCATTATTTTTAATACATTATTCATGGGAGACTGAAGATTCTCTGTGTGTGTTTGGGTATATGTGTGTGTAGTCGTTGGACAGTTGCACTGAACAGATATGGGTGTAATAGCATTTGGTTGCTCTGATCTTAGGTGCTGCTTGAGATGAGGCAGGCAGGCTCAGAGTCATTTTTTAACCATCCCTATACTTTCCACCAAAGCCTCTTATAGTATTATGATAAACATAACTGGGTGTGGTCAGTTGGCTCTTTGTACAGCAATAGTTCTCAGTCTTGGGGCTTCTGATGGTTTTGTCATATAACTGCCCAGCATCCTGAGAAATATCATAGATTCTTGCCTGTGTTAACTAACACTTCCAGGTCTTGTTGTCTGAATACATTTATGGGGCAAAGATTGAGTTATGCAATATAAACTTTCTTTTGAAAAAGAAATATGAGAGGTGGAGTGGCAAATTGTGTGCAAGCCCAGTGCATCATGGACGTTGAAGAAGTACACCTGACTCTCCAAATCCCCTGCCTAAAAGTGTTTGGTAGTGGACCATTCAGGCCAAACGACACGTTACTCTTACTAAGTAGTATGCAGCTACTTCTTGATTTTTACTTAATTACAAGAAAGTACTGGGGAGGTGTCAATTGTTATCAGGCCTACAGGACTCAGGGAGAGGATGTGCATTCCTCTCCTCCAGAGTCATGACCCTCCCTCCCCAGTTGAGGTGCAAGAGTTAGTAAGAAATCTCCCACTGGCATCAATGGGAACATTTTTACTATGCCCTACATAGGAGCATGATTTTGATGGCAGTTGCAACTGAATAACTCTCCCCTCCTCATGTATAACTGGCCAAATAATCACTCTCACATGGCCTTGTAAATAATTAAAGGAAAGGGGAGACATTGCTACACACCATGCATTAAGCACAAGGTGACATTTGACTTTTGTTATTGCAACTATGCAGTCTTAAGTGTTGTGGAGTTCATTGTCTCAGGACAGTGTGTTGAGCTATGGTGAGACTCTCCTGAGAAATGTGAGAGGAGGAACGATGCAACATTGATACGCTGTTTTACTTCTCATTTGTCGCTTAATAAATAATGTGACAAGCTTGCATCTCTGTCATTTTGTAGTGTAGGAGACAACATTGTCTCCTGTGAATCAGGCAACTGAAGATACTACAATGTCCAAAACTGTGGAGAAGGCTTTTAGGGATAGGAAGTTGCAAAGGTAATGATAAAATCCATTTGCCTTGCATGACTTGAAGGGCTATAAAGGTAGGTTAAGAGTATGGTGTGAGTCACTCACTGACTGTATTGTTAGAGATCAGGAGACATTTGCAAGATATTTGTGCTGTAAGGCTGCCTCAGTATTGTCACTGATGTGTGATGAAATTAGCATGAAAAAACTGGATAAGATATTGCTAAGGAAGACCAGCAGGACCTGCTAAACATTTCTGTTCAGTGTCTATATCAGCTGAGTTCCACTCCTCCTTCTCTCCAGGCTTTCCTCTGCTATAGACACTCTGTGGTCATTGAGTATGCTCAGTGTTCAATGGCTTGTTTGTGATTCTCTTGGGTCCATAGATGCGCTCGTAATCTCAAGATTAGACCATTGTAACGCGCTCTACGTGGGGCTGCCTTTGAGGCTGATGCGGAAACTTCAGATGGTGCAGAATGCAGCGGCCAGACTCCTTACTGGAGTGAGAAAACACTAGCATATTTCTCCTATTCTGGCCATGCTGCACTGGCTGCCCATTCGTTTCCGCATTGATTTCAAAGTTTTGATGCTTACCTATAAGGCCCTAAACGGTTTGGGACCTCGATACTTGGCGGAACGCCTGCTCCCACCGAGATCTACCCGGATCACCCATGCGAGTCAGGAGGTGAGGTTGAGGAGCCTAACGCCGAGGGAGGCCCGGAGGGAAAAGACACGAAACCGGGCCTTCTCGGCGGTGGCTCCTCGCCTCTGGAATAACCTTCCTCCGGAGATTCGCGAGGCCCCTACGCTGGGTACATTTAAAGTCCAACTAAAAACATGGATGTACATCCAGGCCTTCCCTCCTGTCAGCTCTTAACTCTTTTTCTTTTGCTATTTATTATTTATAATATTTTTTCACTGTTTTTACTATTGATTATGTTTGTGTTATATGTACGTTGGTAGCCGCCCAGAGTGGTAGAATATACCAGATGGGCGGGATATAAATCAAATAAATAAATAAATAAATAATAAATAGATTGTTTTTTCTTAGAAAAAGAATAAATATGCAATTCTGCAAATCTTGGAATGCCTCCCCCCCCCAAAAAAAAAACCCAGTGATATCTCTGTTTATTGTTGGTTCTGCATTGGTCATTGTCCAGAGTTTGCTATCATTGGGAAGAGTAATGGAGGTCCATGTACCATGCACAGATCAGGGCATGATAACACATTGTATGTTGTGCTTGAGGACCATCTCTCAAAACTACATGCAGTTGGACTTTGTTTCTTGCTACATGGGGATTATAACCCAATCCATGTATACAATCCTCAGATACTTAAACCAAAGATATCCATAATGTTAAAAAACTCATCAGAATCTCTGACACCAAATAAGTCAAAGGCCTAAATTTAATATAACCATAATGTTATTAAAATTTGTAACAGTTCACCTATTTCACAGTGTCTGCCTTCATGGTATCTAGGACAAATGCAAATATAGTTTTGGTACTCGTCAATACATGTCCCCCCATTCTGGCAAGGGTTGGAGTCGCACTGATTAGGATCTGAAAAAACAACAACACAGACACAATGTGAGTACAAATGTAATCAAGCCTTTTTCTAATAAGGTTCGCTGAGTTGTGTTGACATGAATCTGCTTACCTATGTAGTAGGTCCAGAACTCCATCTGAGCGGAAGGGGACAGGGATGGGAGGAAAAGAAATAAAACGTGTAGATGTGAACAGCCATCCTTGTCACAGTTAAAATTAGCACCTACAGCAGTCATTCCCAGCATGATGTCTTTATGGCGTTTTTGACTACAACTGCTACCCGTGTGCCTGAGAATCCTTGTTGGAGCAGACAGGATTGCAGTTCAAGACATTTTGGGGGAATGTACCTTCTGGAAATTGAACTAGAAACATAGGGTTTTTTTTTCCTTTTTTAAAAAATACAAACCAGTATCAGTGCACCAGCAACTTGGGACTTGACTCTGGGGGTTCGGGGGAGGGGGCTCAGGACTCGACTTGTGACTTGGAACCATTTATCTGAGTCATGTTGTTGAGTCCCTATGCTAGGCCAGTGCATGTGTGGGTGGAGGTAGCAGGCCTACTTCCCTTCCCAGAGCCAGCCTGCTGTCTATGTGGATGCACTGGGCTATCAGCTACATTGAGGGGTGGGCAAATGACTTGAGATTCAAACTCAAGGCTTAGGACTCTGGCCTGAAGATTTGAATAGTAATAGTATTACTATTACTTGGTCTGTTGTGTTGTATGTTGTGTGGATACTATGAGCTTTAGGCGGGGTTCTGGGATTTATGGATTGTTATGTGGATGTGGGTGTGTTTTTGGTCTGGTCTCTGAGTGTTCTTTGTGAATTTCGTTGTATGTATATACGGTGTATATACGTTCAATGACAATAAATTGAAATTGAATTGAAATTGAAATTGAATTGAACTCGGCCCCAAGACTTGCCAACATCCCTAATGAGAGGGGAAGCATTAATCATAAATTACATATGCTAATGTGATGGTAAACTATGATTTGGCACCAAAATGGAAGTCTAGAAGGTGCAGAGGGAGAGGGAGAGATACAAACCCAAAGGCATTGTTCAGTGTTGCATCTGAATCAGGTTATTGTCACAGACATTTCCTATTTAGGAATGTTGAGAAAGTCGGAGGAAATTTGTACCTCATGTTTGTCAAGTTCATAAGTTGTTCATAAGTTTAGTAATTTAACATTTTTTTAAAAAATCAAACTTATGTAAATTAGAGGGCACAAGGAATTCAGTATTTAATTCTTTTTTGAATTAGATGCAGAATCAGCACCTATTGTATGGGACAGCCAGCTGCAAGAGCCAATTGGTTGATGGGGACCAAAAAGTCCTAAGCAAAGGCTTGCATTTGAATGAGGCATAAGAAATAATGAGTGCCTGGTAACTCCCTAGCCTATGAGCCATAAAACCCCAGTGCAATTAACAGAGCATTCTGAGCTTTGAGCATGTGTAACCAAAGACGACGATGTTCTTATATGGCCCATATAGACCCATGCACTGCATGTCAAAAGGACAGCCCCACTTCTGGTTGCCAGTATTCCAGGTGTTTTTCTTGCAGGTGATTACCAAGGCTTCTGTTCCCCGAAGTGCATATATGGCACCTGCTCCTTCAACTGGAGTCTGGCTTCATGTGTATCATTGACATATATTGTTATAGTTTAGAACATAAACAGAAAAATAGAACAGTGCTTGGAATTGCCACCCAATTAAGAGCATAAGGTCCTAAGACCTTATTTTAAGAGTGCTTGTTTTAAGAGTGCATTTTTGTGCTGCAGGAAGCTATATAAACTGCATGAAACTAAGGCATAATAAGCAGTCTGACAGACACTTCTTATGAATTTGGTGTTACAGATGTGGTGGACAGGGGTTTTTGAACTTGTGTGAAACTGTGCTTTTGCGGACTTCCCAAATCCTCAATGATTTAATGGGGCTACTCCAGGTGCCATCACTTCTCGGCCTTTTGGCTAAGATCAAGTGTAGTATCCATTTTTATCAGTTCAATATGTTTAGGTTTTATAAAAAAAAACAGTATGATTTCACCTGAGTAGAGGCAGAGAAACTTTCAGTAGCGGTATATCATATTGCATGATTTTTAAAGGGTATTTTGAAAGGACTGGAAGAAGAAACAGTATCTTTTGGCACCTGCTTGGTGTCACTTCTGCCATCTACTCCTACTTCCTGCTCCAGTGTAGGATGTTCTGTTTGGTCGCTCACTGGTTCTAACCTTATGATCTTGAGGTTCTACAGAATCATGGTTTTCTGGTTTGGAATTAATTACAATTTTGGGGTGGTTTTAAAGGGAGAGACAGGAGTAAACAAGAGAAATAGGAGGGAACACAAGCCTTTTGTTTATTTAGTGATAGACCATGTGAACAGTTTGACTGTTTCACTGATTAACAGCTCCTGCCTTTTTGTTCTTAGTTTTAACACATTAACATTTTTCTTGAACTCTCATCTCTGACCCAAGTCCATGTACCACAATAGACTAGCAAGTACCATTGTCCCATTACTGTGTCTGACTGGGTGTTTTGAGCCACACTGCCATCGAGTTGACTTACAACCCATTTGTTACCAGCTATTATACCCAGCGCAGAACTGGGCAACCCTCTTTGAAATGGAAAGAGACAAGTAAAAACCAAACACCATGTTTCAATGGGTGACAGTTATTCTACCACTTCAGCTTACTTACAGTTCTTTTCTTATCTTTGAAGATTTCTCTTGCTTCTTCAAATGAACATTTCTCTTCTAGACACTCACGCGCCAACGACCCTGACTTAATTTCTTCAAAGAAAGAATTGGCTCTCTTTTTCCTTTGTAGCACATTACTTGCTTCCTCTTGCTTTATGAAGACTTTGAAAAAAACAACTGCATTTATTGGCTGGCTGTATTTTTCAAACAGAATTATCCAGAACACAAATGAAGAAAATATTGCTGAGCTGAAACTAAGCTCTTGTTGAAATTTCTTTTAGCACCATACTTTCCCCCATTCCATACCACGTATTTTCCAAACTTCCAACTATTACAAGAGATTTCAATGCAGTTTACAGTGCAGCACTGCAGACTGTTCAAGAAACACACCTTCAAATATCTTCTCTGGATTTACAGGTTTACTGAGTATGTCTTCATATTTGATCTATTGCCACTTAAAGGTGTGTTAATACGCTCCATGTGAGCATTCAATATTTTATTTCAGGTTTGTCTTTTCCATATTGGTGTTTACCTAGAGTACATACTTGCTGGTACAGATAGAGTTTCATCTAATTTCTAATTAGAGCGTCATCTATTTTCACCTCCTTCTAATTTCATCTAACAGGAAAATGCTTGCATGAACCTTATATTTCCAAAAATCTATCCCACCCACCCCACCCACTTTTAACACATATGCCTGACAAAGAGTATAAATTTTGGAACACTAAACACAGCTGCTTGGTCCCATAAGGTCAATATTATTCTTGCTTTATTCAAATATTATTTAAAGTGAGTAACTAAATTCTAATTGAAATTCAACAAAAAGTGCATGAAATAATTGTTGTTTTGTTTTGTTTTGTGTAGGTCATTTTCTATCTTCTCAATAGAGAATAACATTTAAGACTTAAAAACAGTAAGAGGATCACAACTACCATATAAATTAATATGAGATAAACGTTATGACTGCACAATGGAATAAACAGACACATGGATCATTTATTGATCCATGGGAAAATTTCCAACCTGTCCACTATTAATTTACCAGATGGAAAGAACCACTATTGCATATATGTGCACCCATGTTGCCTACCATTTCATTTTTTCAATGAGCACTTTAAATCTTATCCCCAAATGGGCAGTTTTCAGTAGCATAAGGCAAAATAATAAGAAATGTAAAAGTTAAACTGTGGAAGTAACAGAAATATTCATATTATATTCAAATATGTACGGGAAGCCACAGGCATGAGTCTACAAGAGCAGAGCAGGGCTGTTGAGGAAAGGATAGGACAATTTGGAGATTTCTCATTCACAAGTCAGAAGTGGCGTGACAGGACATAACAACAAACAAATATGTATAGGACATAATTGTTTAGATTTGTTCTTTCATAGTACTATCTTACAGCATCAATTGAAAACACAGCACCAAAAAGAAGAAAACTGGGAGCAACAATGAATAGTTGTCTGATTAATTCTTATTTCAATTTAATTGTTTGACATTTGACAGCAGATCAATTAATGATGCATGGGGGTGGCAGAATGCTTACAATTAACCTTAGCAATAGACTTTTCTAACTCCTTTCTGTAAGCAAATCCTTTTATCATACAAAAAGAATTCTTGGAAATTGTTCTAGAATTTTTTTTAAAGAAACCAGAATAAAATAAAACCATTTAAAATATATTATAGTAATATATTAATAGATATATTATGACAATTTCATGAGTCATACCTGCAGCCAGTGAAAAAGGGTATATTAGCAAAAGGCAGAAAAACAGAATGCTGAAGTGACGGGAAACCATGATGAAACCAAAAAGCTGTTTCCAAATAGTGTACTGATATTTCAGCACAAACTATGTGACCAAAGTTCTCTGTTCCAGTTGCTTCAGTGGGAGGAGGGGTGCAGAGATACTAGAAGAGAAAAAACCGAAGCCATTAACACAAAACACACCTAATAGCTTGCCTGGTAAAACAGAGTATTTAATTTAATAAGAGCAATCAGAGTTCAGATCCCAGTAAGATATTAAGTAAAAGACCAGGTAAAAACAACCTAAACTGGGAAGATATGAATCATAACATTCTAGAGTGGCCACTTAAAATATCTGAAAAAAAAAGAGACAGGTTAACTTGATCCTTTACTTGGTGATGAAAGGATAACAAGGTGGAAGCTAACTAGGGTGCCATACAGTGTGAGTCCCAAAGCTGAGGTGCTGCTATTGATAAGGCCACGTTCAGACAGGCCGTCCATGATATCCCATCAACAGGACACAGAGTACTTATCAACTCCTAAGCTGGCTACCCCACCATCTTGACCGTTTTTATTAAATGTTACTGTTTCTGTGTTGTATTTTAGTTTATAATGTCTCTGTTTACAATGTTTAGTACACTTTTATTTTTTTCATATTATTTTAATGTGTATTTAATTTAATTTATTGTTGTTGATTATTGTTCTTATTTTTTGTTGTGAACCATTCAGAGTGGCCTTGGTAGCCAGATGGGCAGTATGCAAATCAAATCAAATCAAATCAAATCATCAACCAATAAATAAAATGTCTGCAACAATCCTACTTCAGACATTGGGGGAAAGGGTTAATACATGTTCAGCTAGCAAATACAAAGATCTATTCATTACATTTGAAATGTATTCATATTCTGAAGGCAGAGTATAAAACTGATTCATTGTAGACACCTCTTCTGTACAAATACGTAACACAGACAGACATTTGTGGGGTTGTTGTTTTTTCCTCCTGGAACTTGCAAACAATATTTCAGAACAAACAGATCCCATGGAAAACAAAAAGTACAGAACAGATGAAACATCATGACAGTACCAGTGAAGAAAGAGTCGTTCAGATCTCTGTAACAACAGCTTGTCTTTCTGGGTGTCCCCTTCCAGTGTGAATTATATGCATAAAGACAATCTGTACTTTTGCAGAAGTGGTTTGGAATATGTGTTTTACCATACTTTAGGGTGGTGATTCTCAACCAATGAGGAAGAATCATATCAGTTTCAGTAGAGGCATGTGCAGTGTGAAAAATCATATTCAATATTATGATTCTTGTTTGACAAAGAGGAGAAAATAATTGTACCCATTGCTTTCCTAGTACATTGCTCATTACATCATTCTGTGATGCATAGCAGTGTACCTATTTCCAGACTTGAACATTATTTGATTTATTTTGAGTTTCACTATTTCAAAATTGCAGATAAAATTGTTGGGGGAGGCAGATTTTACAAGGGTACGAGATTTTTGTTAAGCCAAAGGGGAGAGGGCTTGAAAAAGTTGGGAAAAATCACTTTAGTGAGTGCATTTGTCTCCATTCTTTCAGCAAATGCAGTGGTGCCTCGACTTACGAATTTAATTGGTTCCGGAACTCTGGTTGTAACTTGAAATGGTCGTAAGTCGAAGCACAATTTCCCATAGGAATGCATTGAAATGCAATGAATCCGTTCCGGCCAAAGAAAAAAATCACAAAAAAACCCCACAAAAAAAACACACTGCAAGACCCATTGGAAACGTGATTATTCCGTTCTGGCTGAATGGGGGGAAAAAAGAAAAGCAAACAAACTGTGCAAGACCCTTCGGAAATGCAAAAAAAGCAAAGCAGAAAGCAAACAAACTGTGCAAGACTCATTGGAAAAGCAAAAAAAGCAAAGCAGAAAGCAAACAAACTGTGCAAGACTCATTGGAAAAGCAAAAAAAGCAAAGCAGAAAGCAAACAAACCGTGCAAGACCCATCAGAAATGCAAAAAAAGCAAAGCAGAAAGCAAACAAACTGGGCAAGACCCATCGGAAATGCAAAAAAAGCAAAGCAGAAAGCAAACAAACCGTGCAAGACCCTTCAGAAATGCAAAAAAAAAAAAAAAAAAAAAAAGCAAAGCAAAAAGCAAAGAAACCCCGCAAGACCCATCGGAAATGGGGGAAAAACCCCCCCAAAAAGCAAACAAACCTCGCAAGACCCATCGGAAATGGGGAAAAAAAACCCAAAAAGCAAACAAACCCTGCAAGACCCATCGGAAATGGGAAAAAACTCCAAAAAACAAACAAACCCTGCAAGACCCATCACAGCATAGAAACATAATCCCACCACCCAGCCCAAAACCACGCTGCAAAACCCATCCAGAACAGTTTTTAAAAAGTAGAAAGCAGCACCTTACCTTACCAGGCAGTCCGAAGCCTCCTCCAATCGCACACTCTCTAACTGCTGGGGCAAAAGAGCTACAAAGAAGCAGCCTCTTCACCACCAATGGTTAGCAATTTGAATTCCCCGCCTTTTCCCCCTGCCCTTTTCTGGTTGTAACCCGAAGCTCCGGCCGCAAGTTGAAGCAAAATTTTGCGTCCGGAGCTGGTCGTAACTCGAAATGGTCATATGTCATGGGATGTTCGTAAGTCGAGGCACCACTGTATGCTAATTTTGTCAGAGTTTGGACTTTTAATTTTTTAAAATTGAGTCCAAGTCAATTTTACAGAATTGAGTGAAAGTCAATCACAGAATCTCTTAGCCAGAACAGCCATGGGTAAGGAATGAATAAGCCATACAGCAAGACTTTTAAATATGCTAGTCCATTTTGAGGAGGAGACTGCAGTCAACTGCAAGTAGTAAATGTCTTGGACCAGCACTGGTGACCAATGCTCAAATCCATACTTACAAGAAGAATGAATGAATGAATACTTTATTACGGTCAAAGACCAGTAAATACTTACAAGAAGACCTATTTTCATAGTACTAGCAGAGATGCTTAAAATATGCAATTTTTCTACCTTTGGGTAGAAGAACGACATGCAATTTGGATGTAGGCCTGAAGTAAGCAGCCTGCAGCCTGAAGAGTCTCTGGCAGGAGTTCCCAGTTCATGAGAGAAGTCTAATTTGAAAGCATAGGTCCCACTGCATCTGTACTTTCCAAAACTTTCCTTACACACATTTAAGTAGAAGGCAGAACGCAAAGGACAGAGAAGTGCTAGCCATCTCCTTTGCCTTCTTGCAAAAGGAAAACAGTGCTCAACCCCATGCAGGTAGAATAAAGGAGGCTGCTGCCCAATGTAAGTAAGGGGATAGCGTAGCTGTTTAAATACAACTAATCTACTTAAATGAATGCAAGCCTGCAGGGCCAGGTGAGCTGAACTCCAAGATACTAAAGGAACTTGCAGATCAAAGTAATCTCAGGCTTGGTAGATCTGGAGAATGCTGTGGATTTCACCAAGGCTTTTGTCAAAGTCCCTCCATGGTTTCTTCTGGCCAAGAAGGTAAAATGTGGACTAGATGATGTTATTCTTAGGTGGATTTGTAACTCATGGACATAAATACATAAAGAATGCTCACCAATAGCTCCTCTTTATCCTGGGGAGAAAGGACAATTGGGGTGCCACAGGATTCTGCCCTAGACTTGTTATTCAGCTTCTTTAGAAACAACTGGGATGGTTTTAGAAGAGGTCGCTGTGTTGGTCCATGTTAGCATATCAGGCAAAAACAAAACAAAAGATGAACATGTTGTGGCATCTTAAAGACTAATGGCTATATTTTAAAGTGAGCTTTTGTGGACAAGTCCAGGTTTGGTGTCTGAGGAAGTGGACTTGTCCATGAAAGCTCATATTAAAACTTGGATGGTGTTCTTTGTAAACAACCAAGCCCTATGAAGCACAGTTGGGACTCTGCTGGAGATACACTGTCTTGTGTGGGCACAGCCCATTAAGTCAACATAGCCCCCTTCTCTGCCTTTTCTCTCAGACCTTATTCCAGGAGTTGGGATGATGATATGCCAGGGTGGACAGGTAATTACTGACTTCCAAAATGCCCTGTCATTAACAGATCTGCTCAGATCTTGCAAACTAACAACATCTCACATTAGGTTGTTCTCTCTTCCTGCTGCTCCGCCCCCACTTTCTAGCAATATTGTCTTTTCCATTAAGTTCTGCTCAGATCTTGCAAACCAGCAGCTGTGGGTTTCTTTACTGATTCAATCCATCTCATGTTTTTCTGCTTTTTCTACTGCTCCCCCCTCCACCCTTTCCCCAACAATATTGTCTATTCTGGTCACTTCTGTATTTCCTTTACACAGTATGTACATGGTAGGATAGGCCCAGGTTGCTCATTTTTGAGTGAGAGGGTTCAGGCTTGACTTGATTGAGTACCCACTTTTCTGTTTTTTTGGCTTTTAGTATCTGTACCAACACAACATTTCAAATGACTTGATCTTTGTCTTTCTTCATTCTTTTCACATAGCAGGGATGATTTTGACCTTGGTTTCCAGTGACATTCTTTGCTAACTCCAACCTCTTCCTTTTTTTAAAATATTGCAAAATAAAAGGGACAAGCACACAATATGTCCATAGAGCTTTTGGCCCAATTTAGCTTTTCTTCCTCAGCTTGCCTAATGCAAAGAAAGGGATTGGAAATTGGAACATAGCTTTCCAGTCCTCATTTGGCAGAGCGGGCATGGCAACATTATAATGCTGATGATGGAGACCACAAAAGCTTTTGCAATAATAACTGTTGCTTTTTGAGACTGCTTTTTTTTTGGTTGCTAGGTGAAGGCAGCTACTGCTGTAAAAATTTGGACACGTAATATATTTATCATTTTCAAGAGAATACTACTTGATAATAATAAGGTGGGAGGGCTCCAGAAAGAAGGGACAAAGGACCTGATCCCTGCAGGACTAAAATATGCCCAAAATTCAGCTGTGAAACAGTGCAGAAGAATGTAGAGCCAGACTATGACATGGTTAGCACATGTATATAACATTTATATGACACTTGGATAACCAGTGCAGTGTAGTGGATAGAGTGACAGACTAGGACTCAGAAAGTCTGTGTTTGAATTCCCTGCCCGCCCGCCCGCCCGCCCGCCCCCCCCCCCCGTCATTGAAGCTCACTTGGGGGAATGGAACTAGTTAAAAAACTCCTTAAATATCTCTCTTACCTTGAAAACCCTATTAGATCACTGTGTTGGTTCCAACCTGATGGCACATAACAACAAATATGACATTTACTGCATAACACAAAAAGTGAAGAGAGGAAGCAATTCCTTCAAGGCAAAAGGGAGCACTCAAGAGACTAGTTACTAAAACTGAGAAATGGCACTAGATCCACTATTTATGTTTCACCTGAGATACAGCAGAAATGACAACAGCTACAACTACTTTTTCCCCATGCACAATGAGGGCTAAATCACGTCATGTGGGGAAAAAGAGTACTTCAGCTCTCCTGTGGTTAGTTTTAAAAGGTATCAGCTAATGGAGGGCCTAAACCTGATTGGAAATGAAGTGATGGGAGGCAACATCCTACCACCCTTAGTTACAATTGCCACTCCAAGTGAGCTTTGGGCCAGAGGTGGAAAAGTGGAGGTACCTCTATGATGTTTACAATTTTCTTTGTGACTACAAATCCAGTCCCTTCCTTGTTGAGAACTGTACGGACTATATGATTATAACATTGCCATGCAGTTAGTCTGGCCCTAGTGTAAATGATAGTAGCTGAAATGGGTTATGTGGCGTAATGTCTTATAAGATCCCAGTTTAGGAGACTGCTGTGAATAAAGACACCCAAATCACAATTTTTGCATCTCTTCTTAAACATGCAAAATATCAGGATTAAAGGACAAACAGAATAAACAATCTGCCCCACTTTATATAATTTTCCTATTCAGTATGCAGAAGCTATTAAAGAACTGTAACAAAGAGCACATGGTTTATTTAAAATGGGTTTGTACTTTAACAGACAGCATAGAGTGAAGGAAGCCAGCTGAGTAAAACTAACCCCAGGCTCTTTGCAAGAGAGATTATTTTCGCTCTATTTGTTCTGTTTGTTGATTCTGCAAGCATCTTATTTGAACAGTATTTAGTAACAACGTTGAGGTGTATATGTTCGTATAGTAGTTTCCATATTACTTATGACTTTTAGAGTATGTTAAAACACATTGATTTCGGCTGGAAAGAATGGCCAAACTTCACTTGCTTTATGCCTATGTGGAGATCGCCCTTGTGTCTGTGTTTGTTCTGGCCCTCACAAAGGTTCTCTCCCTCTAGATTTCTCTCGCTGTCACCAGGTATTATTTTCTTAATACCACCTCTGAGTGTTAGACACATATGCTGCCACATGCAAGGCTTATTGAACTACAGAATCAGTTGGTTTGAATAACAGATAACCTTTTATTATTAATCATTTCACAAAGTAAATCACGTAGTCACTGTAACAGGGGTTTGATTAAGTTTGGATAGGACGGGACATATATTCAGGCTTGTGTTATGTATTTTCAATCACTTAATATCTATATTATTCTAGGTGTTCTCATTCCTGCTTGTTCATTCTAATAACCTTGTTCTTAATTCACTTTCCTAACTCTCTATTCAGATCACTCTAATTCTTCTCTTCTCTCTAAGCTCCAACCTCTCAAC
The DNA here is from genome assembly GCA_037013535.1 of Intellagama lesueurii. NCBI lineage: Eukaryota > Metazoa > Chordata > Lepidosauria > Squamata > Agamidae > Intellagama > Intellagama lesueurii. Next base: position 100,658,941 of record JBAJHW010000003.1, read on the forward strand.
TGTCTCTCTCAGGTTCCAACTGTCTAACTGTCTCCCTTGGTTCCGCCCCTCCTGCTCTATCCTTGGCTCCTCCCTCTAGAGCTCCTGTGACTGACAGGCAGGAATGACGTCACCTGTAGGCATTTCGTCACACACCTTCCCCCTTAAAAAGTTTGTTTCAGGGAGCAAAACTTAAAGTAGTTTGCTCCATGAACAACATAAAACAGTTTTCAACATGTATTAATAATATTCATAATACTTTACATTTTTAAATCACATTTATACTTACTTAACTAGTGCTGTGCAACTCATTCAACATCTGTATTTTCATTGCTTACGATTATTCATTTCGCAGGAAGTTTCAATCACAGTTGTACTTGCTTATCTTTATTTATACATTTCATAACTAAACATATTATCACTTTTTATCACATTTTAAGTTCTTTTTTTTTTCTTCTTTTCCGTTCCTCAGTCTTCTGGTACTCTCGAGAGTGCGTCAGCTACTACGTTTTGAGTCCCTTTGACACTCTGTACCTCGAAGTCGAAGTCTTGCAGCAGTAGGGCCCACCTCAATAGCTTGCTATTGTTTGCCCTTATAGTTCTCAGCCACAGCAGTGGGGAATGGTCGGTACAAAGGACAAAATGTCTGCCCCATATGTAGGGTTTAAGTTTCTGTAGCGACCATATGATCGCCAAGCATTCACGCTCTATGGTAGACAGATGTTTCTCACCCGCCTGCAGCTTCTTGCTTAGGTACGCCACTGGATGATGGTCTCTGTTGTGGTCCCTCTGGCTCAGCAGGGCTCCCAACCCGATGTTGGACGCATCTGTAGACACGGTGAACTCACGCTGGAAATCAGGGGCTCTCAGCACAGGACCGGTCATCAACGCCTCCTTCAGCTTCCCAAACGCTTCCTCGCAGTCGCTCGTCCATTGGATACTTTCTGCTTTCTTTTTGTGGGTCAGGTCTGATATAGGGGCGGCTATTTCGCTAAATTTTGGTATAAAGCGTCTGTAATAACCGGCTAGCCCTAAAAAGGATCTGATTTTTTTCTTAGAAGTAGGCCTAGGCCAATTACTAATCACTTCAATTTTTGATTTCAGAGGTTTGATTTTTCCTCCCCCTACTATATGACCTAAGTATTTTAGTTCAGAACTACCCAGCTGGCATTTGCTGGCCTTCACTGTTAGTCTTGTCTCTTTTAGTCCTTGCAGTACTAGTTCAATGTGGCATAGGTGATCTTTCCACGTTTGGCTGTAAATTCCTATGTCGTCAATATAGGCTACTGTGAATTCTCTGAGACCTTGTAAAGTCTGGTCCATGAGTCTTTGGAAGGTTGCGGGAGCATTTCGCAATCCGAAACTTAGGACTCGGAATTCAAACAGTCTGAAAGGGCTGCAAAATGCAGTTTTCTCCTGGTCTTTGGGCTCTAACTCCACTTGCCAGAAACCTTTGGTCAGATCTAAACTTGTTATGTACTGGCATCCTCCTATCGTTTCAATTAAATCATCTAACCGTGGCATTGGGTAAGCATCTGATTTTGTCACGTGATTCAGTTTTCTATAATCTACGCAAAAGCGGATGCTGCCATCCGGTTTGTCCACTAATACTATCGGGGCTGCCCATGGGCTGGATGATGGGACTATGATTTTCTCTTTTAGCATTTCGTCTAGTTCATGACGAACTTTGGCCACATATGGACCTGTGACTCGATAGGGTGTTACCGCTTGTGGGAGTGCTTCTCCGGTGTCAATTTTATGCACTACCCCCTTTGCTATCCCTGGTTTGTTGGAGAATACCTGCTTGTATCTCCCTAGCAGGGCTTTCGCTTCTTCTTGTCTCTCTTGGGACAGTAAGGGACTGATTTGGACTTCTTCAGGGTTATATTTGGGTTCACCTCTCCCTTCCCAATAAGGTAATTCATGTTTTTCGTTGTCTGCTTCCCTCATGGCGAATAAGACAACGTTTTCCCTCCTGTAGTATGGTTTTATCATATTTACGTGAACCACCCTTCGCCCAGTCTCTCCCTCCTCCTGGATTATATAATTTGTTTCACTCATTTTGGAGATTATTCTGTAAGGGCCCGCCCAGTTTAGTTGTAACTTATTCCCTTTGATGGGTCTTAGCATCAGAACCTCATCTCCAGGGTTGAATGCTCTCTCTCGGGCCTTTCTGTCGTACCATACTTTTTGTTTTTGCTGATGGCCTTGCAAATTTTCTGCTGCTATCTCCAGAGATTTTTGCAGGGTATTCATTAAGTTTTCTATGTATGTGATTACTGTTTCTGGGTCTTGCTCCCCCTCTAGTTCCTCCCAATTTTGGCGGAGTAGATCTAGGGGTCCCCGCACCTTCCGCCCGAACAGCAGTTCAAAGGGGCTGAACCCGGTGCTTTCCTGGGGTACAGACCTATACGCGTACAGTAATTGTTGTAATTTGTGGTCCCAATCATTGGGATTCCCTGCGGTGTATGCTCTAATCATTCGCATTAGAGTGCCATTAAACCTCTCCACCAGTCCGTTGGTCTGCAGGTGGTACGGGGAGGACGTTACATGTTTTAAGCCACACAGTTGCCATAGTCTCTTCATCAACCTAGAAGTGAAGGACGTTCCTAAGTCTGTAACTATCCCTGAAGCAAAACCCATTCTACACATGTAATTCAGTAAGGCATCTGCCACTGTCTGTGTTTCTATGTTTCTTAAGGGGACTGCTTCAGGATATCGGGTGGCATAATCAATGATTGTTAATATGAACCTGTTTCCCCTCCTGGTGACTTTGGGTAAAGGTCCTACTATGTCCAAGCCTATGCGTTGGAACGGGGTGGAGATGATGGGTAAAGGGCACAATTTAGCTTTTGTTCTATCATTACTGCTCCCTTGTCTCTGGCATATGTCACAGCTCTGACAAAAGGCTTTTATTTGCTTCCCCATTTCTGGCCAATAGAAATTCTGGGAGATTCTTTGCTTGGTTCTTGTGATGCTTAAATGCGCTGACAAGGTGTCTGTGTGTCCCTTTTCCAATATTTTCCCTCTATATTTAGACGGGATTATTAGCTGTCTATGCAGGCTCTCACCCCCTCTTTTGGGATTTGTCAATGTTTCCCTGTACAACAAGTCTTTTTCTATCATGTACCTCTCAGGGTTCTCAGGGCTTACTGGCCTCTCGCTGACCATTTTAAAGCATAACTCCAGGGTAGGATCTGCTTTTTGTTCCCTTCTAAAGGTACTCTCTTGTGGGTTTCTCATGACTATTAATTCAGCTATTTTATCTGTTCCATCTTCATTGGTGTTAGTGAGGAGCTCCCCTTTTTCCTCAGAGGTTAAGGTTGTTTCTTTGATTTCTTTTTGGGACCGGGTATTTATTAAAACCCTCTTAACGTGTTCAGTTAAGTCTAGCCCAATTAAGCAAGGCGTAGGAAGTTGATTGGAAATTCCTACCCTCCACCAGCCTGTCCACTCTTGATACGTCACTGGTATCCTTGCCACTGGTAGAGAAATTGTTTCTTCTCCTATCCCTTTAACCTTCAGATTTTCCCCTTGTATCACATACTCTGGTGGGATTATCTCTGGGTGGCATACTGTCACCTGTGAGCATGAGTCCTTTAGTGCTAAATATTTAATTTTATTTATAAAGATATTATCGCCAGAACATCTAACAAGCTGTTCCTGGTCATTTTCCATTATATAGCATTGGAGAATTTTAGCCACTGGGAGTTGTGATTCTTGCTGCTCTGGGTCCTCTGCTCTAGCAGTAACTGGTGTTGCTATGGAGCCCTCCCCAACAGCTGTCCCTGTGGGTGCCTCATTTTGTTGTATGCAGTATACTTTCTTAGGCAAATTCCCATTTTGTTGCTCACTATTTCTGTTTGTAGCGCATTGTGCTATAAAGTGATTTCTTCCACCACACCCATAACAGGTTCTAGGGGTTTTTGATTCCATACTTGGGAATCTATCTCCCTTTCCTTCCCAATTCCTGTATTTCTGCTGGTTCTGCTCTGAGGTTTTGCCCTTAAAATGGTTTCCAACTGCCTGTTGGTTCCTGAGGTACTCTCTGGGTTCCTTTTTTCTATCCTCCCAGTTTTTTCCTCCAACTTTTACCTCAGAATATCTTGGGTTTCTTATATGTGTTATATGGTCCGCCATTTCACTGGCTTCCCTAATATTTTTCGGCTTTTTATCTGTCACCAGATACCTCAGTTCCCCAGGTAGAACTGAGAAGAATTGTTCAAGCCCTATTATATTTTTCATTTCCTCTAGGGTCTGAACCTCTGCCTGCTCCAGCCATTTGTCAAGATATCTATTCATTTTTGCTCCCAGTTGGGAGTAGGATTCATCTGGCTTTTTGATCAATGCCCTAAATTTCTGTCTTAAATTTTCTGCATTGATGCCAAAGTGTAGGAAGACCATCTTTTTGTATTCTTGGTAGTCCCTAGCTACCTCTACTGGCATCTGGGCATAGATTTCGGCCATTTCACCGCTAATCTGAGACCTCATTACTACCATTTGTTCTGGCCCCTCCACACCGAAGTCCCAGCATGAGCGTTCGAACAGGATCATGAAGGCTTCGGGGTTATAGCCTGTCCTATATATAGGGAACTTCTTAAGGTCTGCTTTCGATAAGCATCCCCCCTCAGAATTTGTGTTGGTGTTGTTATTATTATTAGCTTGGGCTTCTGCTAGCTCCATTCGCCTCATTTCCAACTGAAAATTCATCTCTTTTTCTCTCAGGGCAATTTCTTGGGCTGCAGTCTCCCTTTCTCTTTCTTGGGCTTTAGCTTTAAATTCTAGCTCTTTTAATTTAAACGTTTGCTCCTGCTCCTTTTCAAATTTCCATTTTTGATACTCTAGTGAAGTAGATTCTCTCCTTGAGACAACTACTTCTTCCCTTGAGGCGTTTTCCTCCCTTGAGGTATTACCCTCCTGGATTACAATTTCATCATCCTCCAGCTCTAAGATTCCCTCCTCACGAGGTAAATCTTGTGGCTTTGATGAGGCTTCTTTTGCCACCTTTCCTTTCTTGGTAGGCATCTTTATTAATGATTTGTTTGGATCCCTAAAGACAAGCCTCAATTCAAACGGCTTTTTTCCTTTCTTGAGTTAGAGAGAGAGTGATACTGTTTCTATTAGCTTTTCGCTGGCAGCTACTGAGTTTTTTTGGTTACACTGTTTTTCTCCTCTGGCCCTCAGCCAGTCCCTTGGCCTGACACACAGTCTCTTTTTGCTCTTGGCCACAGAGAATAAACAGAAATATATGCCTTTAGAAATGGTCCCAGCCTTTACTGTTCAATCACTTCAGTTCTCTGTCCCCTCGGCCTCCACTTGTCCCTTCAATGCTCACTTAGAGCTTGGGTCCCAAGCTAGCCTGGACTTCACTTCACACGTGAGGTAATTTGAAACCCCCTTGAATTTTCCCTCAGAGCTTTGCTTTACTATTTCACTCCTTCTACGTTGTGTGACCTGGAGTCCCTAAGTTATTCCCTAAACAGAGGGTTCTCTACTCCTTCACACACGTCTCTGACTGATTAATAGTTCTCCTTAGCTCTGAAAATTCAATGGCTTTTCTTGCTGGACTATGATTTCTTTTGGCTCACTGGATTTTTACGTGAATCCCTTCACTTGTGGAATTCACACCTCTTGTGGGGATTCACTTCGTATCCCACACCTTGTGGGGATTCACTTCGGATCCCACACCGCTTGTGGGGATTCACTTCGGATCCCACACCGCTGCCACCACTTGTGGAGATCGCCCTTGTGTCTGTGTTTGTTCTGGCCCTCACAAAGGTTCTCTCCCTCTAGATTTCTCTCGCTGTCACCAGGTATTATTTTCTTTAATACCACCTCTGAGTGTTAGACACATGTGCTGCCAAATGCAAGGCTTATTGAACTACAGAATCAGTTGGTTTGAATAACAGATAACCTTTTATTATTAATCATTTCACAAAGTAAATCACGTAGTCACTGTAACAGGGGTTTGATTAAGTTTGGATAGGACGGGACATATATTCAGGCTTGTGTTATGTATTTTCAATCACTTAATATCTATATTATTCTAGGTGTTCTCATTCCTGCTTGTTCATTCTAATAACCTTGTTCTTAATTCACTTTCCTAACTCTCTATTCAGATCACTCTAATTCTTCTCTTCTCTCTAAGCTCCAACTTCTCAACTGACTCTTTCAGGTTCCAACTGTCTAACTGTCTCCCTTGGTTCCGCCCCTCCTGCTCTATCCTTGGCTCCTCCCTCTAGAGCTCCTGTGACTGACAGGCAGGAATGATGTCACCTGTAGGCATTTCGTCACAGCCTACAACAGTCTTCCATCACTACTCATAAATTCTTCAGCTGTGTTTTATCAAATCTTTCCTCAACGTCAGCGACCAAGCTCATAGATACTCATCATTTTTTTGTTCTCTTCTCTCTCTCCAAGTGTTGTCACTTCTGTCTTGATTGGACTTTACCCCTTACTTAAGTTAGTGGCATGTAATACTATAATAATTATATGGCATCAAGTTGATTCCAACTGATAGTGACATTTTCCAGGATTTTCTAGCTGTATAGTGGTCAGATATAGTTTACCAGTTCCTCCTTCTGGGGGGTGATCTGGGGATGTGTAACTTGCTCAAGGCTATACAGCTTGGCTGTTCTTCCAGAAGGCACAGTAGAAAACTGAAATTCTGATTTCTGGTTCTGCAGCCAAATACCCAACTAACTGAGCTATCCAGTTAGCTTCAGATGCAGACAGGGTGAGTTCATATACATGTCCATCACCTGATACTGTCTACAAAATTCTAAGAACTTCCACACAGGTCATGGTTACCAGAGATCTCCCCTTGGTACTTCATACATTGATGTAAGAGCCAGTGTTGAGATGTACAAAGTCATGTGGACATAATCACTTGTAGATAAATATATGCAAGAATGCAAGTCTGCTGAGGAGGTATTTGTTGCTTTTGTGTCCTGTGCAGAACTCCAGTACAACCACCACTGGAAATTTACACACCATTGTTGTACATATTGTTCTTTCAAGTTCAACGCTAAAGAACTAGGAAACAACAGTTGGGATCTGAGTTATTTTAAGTGTGTATCATGAAAAGATTTTCCTGGTTAAAGGGAATTGCTGCAAGGATTTGGAATGCCAGAGGCACACATAGCATTTTGTATATGTCAAGGTGAGGATTGGTGGATTTTATGTATTCTGGTGCTACAAAACAAACAGGCACACCTCATGGGGCAAAGTTACTATGTTGAGATCACCTGGGAAGAAGTATTGAAATTTATTCAAAGTTTCATACATATAATAAAGACAATGGACTCTGCAATAGCAATTTACAACAATAGAAAATTGAAATGTAGATGGCATTAAAGTGCAATGATACATGTACAACCACATGAGTAACAGAAGGAATGTCATCGAGGACAAAGTGAAAATAGACAGAATTCAAGAGAAGGGCCTATTTACATAGCTTTCTTTCCCCCTTGTAGTTCCTTCAGAGGAGACAGAGAAGCAATAAACCATTTTATTAATCCTATTTTTTAATTAATCCTATTTTTTTGTCAGTCTTCCAAGCTGGCACTACTAGCACAAAGGATAGAGGTTTTGATTATAACCCCCCTGGTCTGCACCAGGAGCTGTACCCTTCTTTCCAGGAAAATTTTTGGAATACAAGCATTATTGTGTTTTTTTTTTAAACACTCATATTTACAATATAAGTTACAGAGACTATTGCTATTTTATAACCACGACAGAATGGGCACTGCCATGGCTGGCACAGTCTTGTTTGCATTTGATTATTTTGAGATGCATCGTTCTGTGCTAGAAATTGTATAAAATGAAGCCTCAGATTTCACACTGCTGCCTTTGGAAGGAACCTAAGTACATACAGAGGCATCTTTAGCAGTCTGAAGGGTATAAATACATATATTTACATTAATACATACCACACACATATATAAACATATACAGATAGACATACACTTTTGGACTGACCGAAGTCAAACAGTTTGATTGCAACCATGAGCCAGAACCTGTTTCTGACAGTTGAAATAATGTTTTACTTTGTTCATACAGGGTATCAGGAAATTAATTTCAAGTCAGATATGTGTTACTGGATCCTACCTGTCCAATTCTTATAAGTGCTGCAAGTCAAATATTCCCTTCTGTCTGACTTTTTAAAAAATGTAATGTATGAATGAATTCCAAATGCTATGAGCGAATTCAGAAGTATGCATGGATCTAATATGGTTTATACTGTATATGAGACTAAATACAGCTTTCATTGTATCAGGTAGATTTGTAACTCTCATCTTCAATGAGACTGTTTATGCAACATTATTTTACATGTAGAAAGCAAAATGCCTATGGTTTCCCTTTGTTATATTTTCCCCTCAATCAGGGTTCTTGATTTCACAATAAATGTTAAACAACAGAAGGATTTTGCAGTAGACAGAATTAGAAATTTTCAATTTCTCAGCTTGCAGCCACCTACTGACTAAGTGCTACAGACAACCGTGTACTGCTACAAAATGGCAAAGAACAGGCTGAATAACAAAATGTGTTTCAATGTTTTTGTGCCACAATTTACAAAACAGACTTTGTTTTATCAAATTGTTACTGTAACATAAATTCTTCTTCTTACAGAATTTGGTTCAGTGGTAGAAATAGCTCCAAACAGCCACTATTTCATACTGTTTTTAAAAAGAGAGGGATTAAAAGAGACATGAAGGATTTCTGTTGAAGTGGAATAGTTCAGTTTTTTTGTATCAAAGCCTACAGCTACATAATGCGCAATAAAGAAAAAACAAAACACCAGAAACAAACAGTCACATCAAAACTGAATCCTCTGATGCTACATGACAGGGATGGTTAATGTGTGACCTTCCAGACACCATTGAAAAGCAACTTCCCTTTCACCTTTAGGTGCACTAGCTGGGAGTGATGGGAATTGCAGGTCCAACAACAGCTGAAGTGCCATGGATTCTCTATTGCCGCTATAAAAGATTTCTTACACATTACACATGGATTCCAAGAGGCTTTTGTGTCAAATGCCCTACGAAGATCAAGCTTCTCGTTTCCCTTTTAACATTCTACATTCAGTTCATATTTCTTGATTTAAACTGTATACATTTACACCAAAGAATATAACCTGGTTTCTTCATAACATTCTTCAAAGTTGTCCAAGGGGAGGTTCATTTTGTTCTAGAGTGGCAGATTTCCAACGTGCTACTTCCAGAAGACTTTCTTCTCATAATCTGCTCTACTATTCTATTCCATGCACCTGACCATGCTTTAAATATTAATTCCATGTTATGAGAAAGATATTGTAAATGGCCAATTAAACATGGCCAAGGATGAAGGGTGAGGACCAGGACATGAAGCTGGGCAAAGATGGTGCTTCTCTATTTCATCTAGCATCCGGAACTTGCATTCGAAGGAAAAAAGATTTGTACAAATCTTGGTAGAGCCTGAAAGTTAGCCCTTAATGTCTGAGAAGCTGGTACTACTGATATTGCAGCTTTCACTGTAGCTTGAAGATGAGCTGAGTGTACTTGAACCAGCTGCAGATCCTGGATAGAACAAAAACACATTTCCAGAGAAATTTATTTTATTAGTAAGATTTTCACTACAATGAACTTGACTTTAGCTTTTTGAGAAATTAAGGTAAATTACTGTATTCCTAATAAACATCTTACCTGAACTGCTCAGAGACAGAGCAGATTTCGAGTTGCCAAGCAATGCCAACAGACTGTTGACAGGGAGGCAGCCTTCCTTGCCTGTGCTCAGATTCTTTACATACCTAAGGAACAAGGTTGGGTTTTGAAACTGTGTGAAAAAAATTAAGTTTAAAATAATGTGTCTTGTTTGGAAGTGACACAGCACACAGTCACAAATGCACACACATGCACTCTAAGAGACAGGTAATATTTATTTTGCATGTATAATATTACTGATCTCCAACTATGATTAGACTGGAAATATGGTTAACATCATCCTTTCCCCACAATTCCTGCCCCCCCCCCTTTTTATACATTCCCTTCATTATTACTTCAATGGCTTCAAGGAGTTTAACGAATTATTTTTTTAAAATCAGCCTTAACCATGGCCTTAAAAAGAGATTCAGACCTTGTTATAATTGGAATATGGATTACAATAGTGGTTTCCAACCTTGGGTCCCCAGATGTTCTTGAATTACAACTCCTAAAAGCCTTCACCACTAGCTGTGCAGGCCAGGATTTCTGGGAGTTGTAGTCCAAGAACATCTGGGGACCCAAGGTTGAGAACCACTGGTTGAAAGGAACATTCCCATTCCTAACCTCTTAACTATAGTTTCATGACAGGGAACATCTTCCTTGCCCTTGAGATGTTGTTGATTTGAACTCCAATCACCCTCTCCATTAGCTCCCACAGCTGCAGCCAATGGACACTGCAGGCCAACAATCTCTGCATGGCCCAGGCAAAGTGCTTTCACACATGCTCAGTCTTAAAACACAGTGCTTCATACCAAAGCCCATCTTCTCCTTCATGCAGCAGTTGAACTAATTCTCCGCTTTTCAGCATCAAGTGTTCGGCTCCTCCTTTGTCATAATTGGCTGTAACTGTGTATTTGCCAGGAGTCTAAATATGTAAGAAAAAATCACAATTGATTTTAACCACCCTGGGTCCCTTTCTGGGAGAAAGGCCAGATAGAAATAAAGTAAACAGAGATACATATATAATAAACACAGAAAGAAAAAATTACATATGTCGCTGTTAAGTGAAAGACAGATTTTATTGTGATAGAAATGCTGGACATTTTGATATCAGCAGATTCATTTATTATGCTGATTTATAAAACACAGCCTGCTGAACATCCCCAATTAGACGTACATAATTAGTACTAGGAATTAAGAGCCTCATGAGCACAGGCTATTTCCATTTCTCAATTATGAAAAAAAAAAAACCTGCAGCTATGTGGAAATTTTCTATCAGGCACCTGCAATACATCTTCTGCACATATGACATGTGAAGATCCCTGCATGAGTTCTAGACTGTCTCTAACAAAAACATCATATAAGAGCCATTCCATTGTCATATTAACCATGGAACCCTTAATCCTTGGTTGCCTGTGGACACAACTGGAATCTTGAAAAAGAGAGTACCAACAAAACTTGGGTACCAGACCTGGATACCACCAAAAATTGACTGCTGTAGTGGCAGAGGGAAGATGGTTGTCACAAACATGCAGGAGGTGCTGCGCTTTTCTGTGTTTTCAAGTATGTGTGTGTGAGCACATATATGTGCCTGTTCAAAGGCAAATATGGGAGGTAACTTTATTAAACTACTAAAAAACTACAGTCATAAGCTTGGTTTTGATACCATACATGTCTTCTTCAGGCTGAGCACCACAGAACTGTGGGTGGTATTGGGGGAAAAACAAGCAGAGAAGTTTCAAAAATCATGGCCAGATTTGCATGTGAGACTCCTTCGTTAAAATCAAGTTTCAAAATGAGGGCTGAAGACTCAGTCACCCACCTACACAACTGTTTTTCTTTTTTCTTGAACATGTGCCTGTGTATGTACCCCCTGATCTCTCTGTGTGTTTGCTTTTTCTGTTATGCTGGCTTCTCTCTCTTTCATGCCTCTTCTCTCTCCCTCTCTAGGAACTCTTATTGCTTTCTCTTTTCATCTCTCTTTGCTTCTCCACAATGAAATTTCCCACTCATTTGTGTGAGTTGGGAACAGAAGCTGCCTTGAATTAAAATGGGGAGAAAAGAAGATACCTATCTTTGTTTAAAGATAGTTGCCTTTACAGGTGATGGCCTTCTGGAGCTATTGATCCTCCAAATACCACTCCATTCATTTAAACAGGAAGAAAAGGGGAGGGGAAAAAAAACCACTCAAGGTCCACAGATGCCTGTGCCCGGCCTTGCAGGTGTAGAGGTGCCCATAGGTACTGCATCAGAATCTCCAGCCCTAACACCATCCAGAAACAAAACTCCAGGATGGGTTCTGGAGTTCTGATTTACACCAACAGCATTCCATTGGACAAAGCAAACAGGCTAAAATCTGCTTAGCGTTATCTAAATCCACTAAATACTTTAGGGTAACCGCCCCTTTCTTCTCAGCTGGGGGTCTGCTAGGGATGCATTGCCTTGTATGGGCACAGCCCATGAAGTCTCTCAGACCTTATTCCAGGAGCTGGGATGATGACATGCCAGGGTGGACAGGCTCTACATGAGTTACTGACTTCCAAAAGTAACATTAACAGCTCTGCTCAAATCTGGGCTATAACTAACAGACATTTGATTTTGTGAGAGGGAAAGGATTTCAAGTAGAGATGGGCACGAATCACTGAACCAGTGGTTCATGCTGGTTTGTCTTTCAGCCAAACAAGTGATTGGCATTTCCCAGCCCCAACTTCTCTGAAATACCATTGGAGGGAAAACTCAGCTCATTGGACTTCTCTCCAATGGTATTTCAGCGGAGGCAGGGCTGGGAAGCGCTGAACACCCATTTGGCCGAAGGAAGAACTGATCTCCCCACTCTACAATAGACATACAAATGTGTTAACTTACCAGCTTCTTCTCTCCTTTTCCTTCTTCTTCTGCATCTGAGGAATTAAGGGGATCCTCTGAACTAGACCAACCATCATTTTCTTCTGAAGCATCAACAGACTGAGTTGTCTTAGACCATCCTTTAATAAAGCAAAAACAGACTATTATTAAAACCTCTAAAGCAGACACTAAAACTGGAGCAATATCCACAAAGCTTTTTGAACACTCAGAAATGCCACATGAAAGTGCTATTAGTATTATTGATCTGAAATGCATTTATATGGTGCAAGTGCTAGATAATGTTAAGAATAACCACTACCACCCCCATACCCTCGAAGACAACTCAATGCACTAGATTTATTTATAACAATGATGTATCCATAACATGTATTGATTTTGTGACTTATCTTATGCTTTTGCTGGAATTCATGATCAATTCACAAATTAAAATAAAAATAAAGACCCAAAATCAAAATGGGATTTAACTTATAAAATGTAGTGGGGTTGTAAACCTCAGACATCTTTTCACATCTGCTAGCACAGAAAACCTCACTCTTATGTCTTCCCAGACCCTTATAGATTGCATGAGGTGGAGATTCACAAATAGAGATTCAAAGAATGGAGGTGAGTGGTTTAATCAAATAATAATGACCAAAATCCTGTTGTAATAATACAGATTAATCAGAAATGGTGTAAATCTTGTGTGCAACCATTCTAGCTGTCTATTACACACTTGGACATACTGGGGGTCACACACTTGGGTCAAGACAACCAGCCAGATAATTGTGAAAAATGGTTGCCTGATTCCCCTTACACATGCAATATTTCACAACAGGATTTTGGCCAATGGGTTTGCAGTTTGTTTGATTAACAATTTATGTGCTTAAATGAGACTGAATTCAGCACCACATACATTCCTATATATAGGACTAGACTGGGCATAAAGTTTGTAGTTTTACAATCGTTTTTTAAAAAAACTCTTCTAGTTTGTCCCCGCCCCACTCCAAACTCATTCCTACATGCTATTTTGGAAATACATTTCTCTATGGTGAAGTTTAAAAAAGGTTTTTATTTGAAAGCTAGACAATATTTCACTCCATGTCTCTTATGTTCCTCCTAAGTAACTGCAATGCGATGAAAGATCTTCAACATATGCTTTCTGTGCTATACATCCCAACAAAATACAGCAATGAACACAATAACAAACCATGCATAGCACAATTATGTTTTATACTCAGGGTAATGTAGACTGTAGAGACTTTAACCCAGACTGTTTATATATGTAACTGTGGATCCCCCACAAAGAGCTAATGTATACCTAGTTCCCCTCCCCCACACGGTGCCAATTAATACACACGTTTGGTTTGTCCCTCATAACCAGAGGTGGTTGTTATGTGCCGTTCAGCTGGAACTGACTTACAGCAACCCTAATAGGCTCTCAAGGTAAGTGAGATATTTAAGGAATGGTTTCACCAATTCCATCCATTCTCCATGGCTGAGCAGGGATTGGAACCCAGGCCTCCTGAGTCCTAGTTCATCGCTCTACCCCACTACACCAAACTCAGAAAGCAGAGGTAGCTCCTAGTTACTCCTTGGAAGTCATAAGTGCTTACTTTGACATATAAAGCCCTAAATGGCTTAGGACCTGGTTACCTAAAGGACCGCCTTCTTCCATACGAGCCTGCCCATACTCTAAGATCAGGCCAGGAGGCCCTTCTGAAGGTGCCATCCCTGAAAGAGGTGAGGGGGATGGCATGTCGAAATAGGGCCTTCTTGGCTGTTGCCCCCCCCCCCCCCCAACTTTGGAACATCCTCCCTATAGAGATCTGCCTGGCTCCGACACTTTTTGGCTTTTTGGCGCCAGGCAAAGACCTTTCTGTTTAGCCAGCATTTTAATTAAATAGTATCCTGTAGCTGGCCGTATGAGCAGCAGGATTTATTAATGATAAATTGACTGTTTTAATATAGGGTATTATTATAATATTGCCTATTTTTACTGGTTTTAATGTTTTCTAAAGTTTTAATGTTGTTGTATGCCGCTCAGAAACCATTGGTAATGGCGCGGCTAAAAGATCTTGTAAATAAATAAATAAAATAAGTGGCCCAGCCCTGATACTGATAATTAGAATGGCACAAACTCGCACATTGTTTCAACAGTTCTGCAAGAATAGTGGTGTCACCTGTCAGCTGTGAGACTATGGGATGTTAAGCAAAAAACAAAGCAAGTCACTGTGCAGTCACAAGTCACAGCACACCACACCATGCACAAAGTTCATGTGGCCTAGAAGGGATACATTACCTTGCCTGCGCTGGGCTGCTAGTAAAAGATAAGTAGTGCTGAACCACTTGGCCCTGTTCCATGTTAACACAGAACTGGCATCTGTGAAAGAACTGAATAATAAATATTCCCAGTGCATTACACTGCTGCTGTGATAACTACCTTCTTGATTCTCACCTCAGTTTTTCACACAATGTTGTCTGCTAGCACAATGGGGCCAGATCCTCAGCATAACCACAGAATTATTCAAATTTGTTGGCAATCAGGGTTGCCAGTCCCTATGCAGATAATTATTTCTTCTGATGAGGTGGTGGGTGAGGACATCAGTAGTTGCCAGTTCTTCTGTCATTGAAGTGTTATGGATGAACAAACCACTTTTTAAAATTACTTATGCAATAACGAACATCAGTTGATGAAGCTGGGTAAACCATTAAGGGTGTTTGGATTCAAGAGGGTTCGTTTTTTTCACACACACACACACACACACACAAAAGCAAGCTTCTTACTCTTAATTTTTGTTCTCTGTGTCTCTCAGAATGGTTTCCCAGAGCCACAGGAGAGTAAAAAATGCTATCTGAACATAATGGAGCAACAGTGTATTTTTTTTAAATGGTCTGTACAGGATCTTACTATTGGGCCCCTATATGAGCTTCTTTATAGATACTATTGACCTTCCCTTTTGTATTTCTGGATCAGTCTATTTATGCCTTAGACCTCATCTCTTTCCTTAAAAACTGGTCCTATTCCATTCTTTCTTATAGAAGGTATTTGTATCTGAAAGAGTCTTGAGCAGCACCCATTATGCAAAGAAAGGGCACATCATTTGTTATCTGGGCGGGAGCTACATTCCAACGAAATTTGGAAGCCCACAAATTGCCAAACCTTTATTAGGCCTTCAGTCTGTATACATGTCTCCTTAAGCTCATGGCATATATTTTCTGGACAACACATATAACTACATATACTGTATACCTACATAAAAAGCAGCACAGCAGAAATCAATTTGAAAACTTCTTCTTTGTATTGCCAGCCCAGGCCAATAAAGTTTCCATAGAAAAAGTGCTTAAACATATCTTTTTCCACACATGGAGGGCTTCTCATGGGATTGCTCCCAAAGTCTTACTCCTAATTCTATGCCAAGATTGCTCAAGAAATCTTGGGTCCAAGCTTCCTGAAACTTTAACAGTACAAACAGTACACTACAAATTTAAAAACTGGTTCCCTCAGGTCAGCTCTCCAGAGACTGTGTGCATTTGGGGGAGAGGTGGGGGAATAGTGCTCCTGGAATATCCAAAAACTTGTAGGGTACAATTAGATGGATAACAGTTTTAATAAGGGCACTTGCATTTGGAAATATTCATCTTAAAATGGAAATGTACATTGAGCGCAATAACTGATCCTGTTGCTAAGCTATGTAAACGCAGATGTAAACAACCATAAGAAAAAGACACTTGAATATGACCAACTTCCAAGGCAGCCTCCCAGCCACTGAGCAACATGCCTTCTGAGGAGGCAACCCCCTGCCCATCAATGGACTCTCATCTTCCTTACTGTCAATGGTACCACTTGCTTATGTACATTCTGAGAAAAATGGGAGTGAATAATGTTTCATTCATCTCTTCAGGGCCTTAGAGCAGGTCAGCAAACAGCAACATTAAGAAACAGGAGCACCAAAGCCATGGGCCTGAGGTGATGGGTCCTCTGCTGGTGCCCTGGAGTCTGGGTAAATGCCCAGCTATCTGATTCCCAATGCTGAGCCTGCTTCTCACACACGCTGAAAAGGGCCTGACACAGGTGGCTATACTATAACTACTACTGTATTGTGTTATTTCTATGTGCAAATCAGTTTTCCTGTCCAATCCAGTGAAAAGCAATCATAAGGAAAAGAGTAGGTGGTCAAGAGATTAAGACCTCTGTGGCTGAACGTTGAGGGATTTCAGTCTCATAAACTGAGGCAATAGACATTGACGTGATAGACACTGACGTGATGGGGAGACTAATTAAATTTTTACACTGTGAAACCAGCACTCAGATATGTCAGTGACTATTGACACACTGGAAAAACAACAACAACCCATGAACATGCTGACACTGGTCTCCCACAATGCTAGTGAAGAACATCAGGAGTCATCCTTGTTGTAGGAGGGGCTTTTGTGCTGTTCACTGGAGATGGCAGGAAAAGTTCTCCGCACAGATAGCTGCTGTCTACCTTGATATCCTCAACCCTGAGTGCTCACTGGAAGGACAGATCCTGAAGCTGAGACTCCAATACTTTGGCCATCTCATGAGAAGAGAAGACTCCCTGGAAAAGACCCTGATGTTGGGAAAATGTGAAGGCAAGAGGAGAAGGAGACGACAGAGGACGAGATGGTTGGACAGTGTCACTGAAGCTACCAACATGAATTTGACCAAACTCCGGGAGGCAGTGGAAGACAGGAGGGCATGGCGTGCTCTGGTCCATGGGGTCACGAAGAGTCGGACACGACTTAACGACTAAACAACCACCACCTTGATATCCAAAACCCAGAGATTATTTTCAGATGCTTCCAAATGAGAGCTGTAACAAGTAGACTTGGCAAAAAGAAAATTGCTTCCTTGACCTAATAATTACCAGTGGCTTTTCAGTTCACTTTGTTAGTAAAAGAAAAGGCACCTAATCAAAGTTCCTTACCAAGATAAGTGAGAATACTTCAAAAAAAGAGATTGGCACGTGCAACCAACATGAAGCACATACTACATTGGTATTCTGCCATTATAAACAAGAAAATTTGATAGCACTCTACCTCTCAAACCCAGAGGAGTTGGATCACTCTTTACTTCATGTCGTTTAGTGTTTTTGTCAGGGCTGACAGGAGAAGCTGCGGAAGAATGAATAAGCAAAAACAGACAGACAGAAAGAGACAAACAGATTGAGGAATTGGAAAAAAGAAAAACAGGTGGGTTGCATGCAAATTACCTTTGAGTTTATATTGGAAAACAGAAATGGGTTTTGAAACAATGTAATTTCAAGAGGTACCCTCTTCTAAAAAAGAAAAGCAAGCCAAAACAGAACACAACAGATACTCAACATACACAGACAAAATGCAGAAAAAGCATTTTGTGGTTATAAGTACAAGTACCGTATATTTCCATGTATAAGACGATACTTTTGTCTAAAATATTTAGATTAAAAATTGAGGATCGTCTTATACACGGAAGTAAGGGGGAGGGATCAAAGCAAAGGCAGGGATCAAAGTGCTTTGATTCCTGCTTTCCCCCTCCACTTTCTTGCGAAGAAAGAAATTTTGGGTTAGAAAAGTGGGGGGGGCATCTTATACATGGGGGCGTCTTATACACGAAAGATACGGTATTTAAACAAGAGTAGAAAAGTTGTAATTATCAATTTGCTGTTTTGGTGTTCTATGAGTTCATATATATTTTATTCTAATAACACTAAATTCTGCATCAATACCTGGTCCTGCAAGAAGGGTCATTGGCAAAGTCTGGCTTTTAATGGTAAGTGATGCTGTTTCTGTAAAGGCAAGAGTGGGAGATTACTGCTCACCCTATATGAACTTAAAATAGGTGGCTGCACTAAAACACAGCTTTTCCAGAAGAACTCAAAGGTAATGAAGTTATTAGAGAGACAGACCTGTTACAGGCTGTACATAGAAAAATGGTCCACCCATCTCATTAGGATGATTGATGGCATCATGAAGGTCACTCCTCCCCCAAACCCCATGAATAGCTATATGGCTGCCATGAACAAATAATCTCAAGATGTCTTCCTTATTCACTATGAAGACACCTATTTGGTTAAAAGTGGACAGTTCAGATAACTTATTCACTAACAACATGGAACTACTGAATATGTCCACATGTGTAAAAACAGCCTCCACAAGTAAAGCACTGGTCACAGGCATCAAGCTTAAAGCAAACTGGATAGCTCAGTGGCTTAGGTGTCTGGCTGCAGAGCCAGACGTTGGGTGTTCAATTCTCCAGTGTGCCTCCTCAACAGGGACTGGACTCAATGAGCCATAGGATCCCTTCCAGCTCTGCAGTTCTATGATGATGATGATATTAAAGCAGTGAAAGGGTTTAAAAACACATTCATATAGCACTGCAAAAAGAAAACTGATAAAAACACTAGCTCCCTATTACAGAGCAAAATTAAGCTAATATTTTGTTAAATAAAGTCACTCTTAGCATTTGTGAAAATAATATTTCCTAGGTAATGTTGTTACTTTCCAAATTCAGTTCCCCACTCCTGCCTGCCCTGCCAACAGAAGATAAGAGCAACTACAGTCTGTACTGGACAAAAATAACTATTTCTAAAATGTACAATTTTGATTTCTGGTGTTAGTGAAATTTTGTAATCTGAAGTGTTTTTCTAAATAGACCTGGCAATCTGATGTAGGAATCTCATCTGGACTGACTCACCTATTTAAGAAAAATATGAGATGGGGAGACAGGGAGAGAGAAAAAGGAGGAGGAGGAGAGAGAAAGAACATAGAACTGAAAGATAAACAGACCAGAAGCATAAGTATTTGTGAAGAGATAATGACTGAAATTTAATCAAATTAACAAACCACTGAAGAGAATCCAAATGCCAACATGCAGTTGTGTGAGTGAAATGGGTAAATTACAGCAGCAAATTGCTGCTCATTAATGAGGTGCTGGTTGTGTTCTTGGTCAAGCAATCAGATACACATGTAGTAATGCAACCAACACCTCTTTAACAAATGGCAATTTGCTGCCATGGACTACGCTATTTCATTTATGCAGGTGTAAGTCAGCAACTGGATTCAGGCCAACATCATATACCTCCCGAGTCTTTTCTACTTAAACATGGGTTTGAATTAGAGATGGGGGTATTTGTATATGAATATCCCCGCACTGGTGGCATTAACGAGGATCCAGCCCCATGGGGCCGGACGGTCCACTCACCAATCTGCCGTGGACGGGACGGTGTGAATCTACCAATGGCTCCGCAGCGCACGACCCGCTTGCCACTCTTCGACCTTGCAGCGAGGCTTGTCCTCCTGCCTCCTGCCAGGAGTGGAGAGCGGATCACGAGCTGCGGAGCCATTGGTAGAATCACACCGTCCACATCTGCGGTGGATCGGTGAGTGAACCGTCCGGCCCCATGGGGCTGGACCCTCGTTAATGCCACCTGTGCGGGGATATTCATATTCGTATATGAATACGAATACCCCCATCTCTAGTTTGAATCATAATAGTTGCACTGAAAATCAACCGCTGGACCAAACAGGTTGCTTCAAATAAATCAAGGTAGCTTTGTAAAGGACTTAGGCAATTGTTGTATTTCAGTATTTGGCAAAGAAGCTTACCAGCAGGTTTAGTTTATGTTAGGTATATGTCCCACTGAAATGAAAAGTTTAAATTCTTCCAAAGCTGCTAGTTTTATGTATCACAGGACATGCTATCACAAAATAAAAAGCTTCCACTTTAATCTTTTCACACCATAACTCCTCTCACTTTGTAATTAACTTATACCCATGCATAATCAAAGTGTACTACAAAATTTACCTTTGCCTTTTTCAGGATACTTTGGTGCTCCTGAGCTGATACAACCATCTGGGCTCACAAAATCAGCATTTCTCTCTTCTTGTTTTCTAATGTTCCTACTTTCATTTTGGGAAGGGCTGTTTGTGAATGAGAAATAAGACTACATATTAAGTGCCAATCTACTTTCTCCATTTATTATCACAAGGTAACTACAACCATACCACAGCAAGTAAAAATAATGTTCATTAAATTAGAAAGCAAGCCTATGAATGAGATACACACTTAAGACCTGTGATTCCCCAATGATTTGGGTCCCCAGATGTTCTTGGACTAAAACTCTCAGAAGCCTTCACCACCAGCTGTGCTGGGCAGGATTTCTGGGCGTTAGTTCAAGAACATTGGGGGGATCCAAGGTTTAGAACCACTAAGATGATGCCAACAAATCATCGTAGGGGATTGGCCCACATATTCCCTCTGCCCGCTCCAGGATGTGGCCCAGTGCCTCTAACTGCTCCTGAAGTCATGACAATAATTACCTCCCTGACAGAAGAGACACAATGCAGTAGGACCCCTGCATCCACAGGATTGGCATCCTAAATTTCACTTCTCTGTGATCTCAAAATATTAAAAATATTAAAAGAAAAAACCCTGAAATACACATTTCTATGATGTAATTACCAAATAGGCAACAGTTGGACTGGAGTGAAGTTTGCTCCATTCTGGCTTGCCTACCCTACTTCAACTCCATCTTCCCACCAGTCCTTATTAGCCAGTAATGGGCTGATGGAAGCACACTGGAGCAGTGTGCCTCCGATCAGCCCTAACACACAGAGGCATGGATGTGGAGGCTGCCATGTGGCCTGCTTGTCAGGAACAACATGGAAAAACCAAGGTAAAGCTGGGTCCTGTATTTCTGTGCTATGACATGATTTTTGCCTGCCTCATTCTATGTCTCTAGATGTTTTCAGACCAAGAATGAAGGAAGAGTGGTGTGCCAGACACAGTTTGCAAGTAAGATTCAGGTTAAATACAGGTTCCTAGGGAAAGTAGTAAAAGGGTTGCTGGTGATAGTATTTTTCTGTACAATGTTTATGCATGTACATTTCTAAAACATTGTCTTTTTAGAAATGCAAAACAGTGGAATAAAGCAAATGAAGATTTAAGATGGCCACATAGTTGGCCTTATGGCAATAAAGAAAGGCAGGCTTCTAAGGATTCATGCATATTTGTGGTGACTGCTAGTAAAAAGACATAAAATATATTGTATTTAAATGAATAAGGAATTTAAACTTTTCAGCTGTTATACCTACCTAACGAATAATGGAAAGCAGAGGATAATTAAAGCAGAAGAGTATAAGATGATTCAGTGTTTTATAAATTAACTTGTTTAGTTTATAAAGTAACTCACCTTGTATTACATGATGCAGGTAAGGGCAAACTATGTGTATGTTCTAGAACTCTGTGCTGGCTAGCTTCTGTAAGGAACAACAACAAAAAAACTCTCATAGCCATGTTATAAAGCTTGGTATGACTTTTGGAAACTTTCCTGTACAGCATGCATGGAGTCAAAGGAAACAGACCAGACTCAGTATGACTCCAATCACACTAAACAAACAACATGGACAGGATTCTCACATTAATTATGGCTTTTTTAAGTCCTATTTGGACATTATATTGACCTGGGTTCTGAACATAGGTAAAAGGGGGTGCCTAGTTTGTGTCCTCCACTGTATTTCACTCTTAGCTTCAGAAGAGTGCCTAAAGAGGAGGCAGCTGCTATTCTTGCAAAGTCACTACATGTGAGCCAAAACCCAGGAGTCTGGCTTGCATATAAAGCCAACACATGAGCAGCAGCCCTCTCCTCCTCAGAGCTGCTACTGAAACAGTGAGCAATGTGACAACTGCGGGGGGCCATGCTAGGCGCTCCCCTTCTAACCATGTTCAGAATGCTGGCTAACATTTTGCTTGAAGAGAGCTTATGTTCTGCATAAAATTAAGCAAATGCAAATGCATTGTAATTCACTAGGGTATCTTCTGGTCTGCTAACTCACTAAAGGTGGCTAGGAATAAAACCTCACCATTCTGTCTAGATCCACATTTGAGCAAACTTTGCATAAATGCAACTCGCTTCCTTCTCCCCACTCCTCACTGTCTTTTACTGGAATACCTAAAGAGGATGCAACTGGGGTACATTTTACATGAGACCTGCTTCAATGATTGGAAATCCTAGCATCAACATGGATCGGCAAGTTTTGTTCCTTAATTTCACCTCCTTTAATCTAACTCCCAGAACTCTACGAAGTCAATAAAAGGTATAACTGCCCTTTATAGAAAATAAATGCACCCCATCACACCAATGAGCACTTTGCTATTATTAGGTATTGCTGGGTGGAGGGCACGGAGACTTACGCCGGCATGCCTGCAGTTGGCTTGTCAATACTTTTCTGATTGCATTCACCCAGGTGGCTTTAATCTCAGGGGTTGAAGCCTATGTCAGAAAGGAGAAGTCATATATTCAGTCAACTTCTTGCTACTAATAAAACAAACGAACAAGGTAAAAACCTATATTAATCACACATGTGCGATGAGCACTCTTTAGAACACAGGCAGACACCACAAGGCTCTCTTGATGTTGCTGGACTGCAAAACCCATCAGCCCTAATCAGTATAACCAGTGGTGAAGGATTATGGGACTTGCAGTCCAACAATGCTTACAGGGTTGCTTTGAAAAGTGTTTCCTCCTCCTCAGATCTACTGTCATCTGTTCTATATATTATGTAAACCAGAGGCATAATTACTGGTAAACCCTCTCAGCAGTGGTAGCTCCCCCAGTCCCTGGAATCTGACATTTTTTGGAGCTCGCCACTTCAAAGCAGGCCCACAGAAGCTCTGAGATTTCCAGCTCTTGAGAGAAGGTATTATATAGAGGAGCATCTAACAGCTGCCCCTCAAATGCCAAGTTCACTTTCTCTTATACGCATAGTATTTTAGAGGAGGGCCTGGAGCCAGGAAAGAACAATTAAACAACGCTTCAAAGAGCAAAACAATTCCTTACTTGTATTATGTAAACTTCTTCCCTTGCATTATACCAGATTTCAAATTTCTTAGCATCCCCTTTGACGTTCTCTGTTATTCCAACTGAAGTCATCTGGAAAACAAAATTTCCTAAGCAAAACTTCCATCAATTGTATGCAGACATCAAAAGCAAATCTCAAACTGTTTATGTTAAATAGCCCAACAGCTTGTTCAGCTGGGCTCCTCTCATGTACTTGTATGATTAAACTGATACAAAACAATTTTTCAGGCTGGCTCTTCTGGGATACACTGAATTCCCGACTCCTGGGTCTTCAGCCTGATACCTAATTCATGGAGCTATCTAGCCAGCCAATCAGACTAATAGTTGAGGAAAATAGTGTTTTGACAAACTGATGCCTTTTACCATATGAGGGAGCATCTCTTGTAAAATCTGCTAACTGTACATAGTCTAGTCTGAGCCTCATATGAGCCCAGTTTAGTTCAATGAGACTTAGTTGTGACTGTTTTGCTCAGGGTTTGGTCCGCTGTTCAATTTTTCAGAAATAATTAAAGACAGAAAATAGTTTTGTTGGAGTCAAGATTTGTGGTGGCAGTTATTTATATTGTGCATTTCAACAGTTATTGCAAAACCAAGCATACCATGCTTCAGAAATACATACATTTACAAGGCTTGCTGTGCATTAGGAGAAGGAAATATGCATAAAACCATGTGTATATTTTTAAAAAATCCAATAGCTAATAATGTATTCAGCTGAAAAAACACTTGAATTAATGAAGAAAACCATTACAAAAATATTCGTATTATGAAAAAATGATAAACTGTTTTATCAATTTCCACGTGAAAAGAAACAAAGTCTTGTGAACAAAAGATAGAAGAAAAATATAAATCAAGATTTTATCAAATGAGACCTGTTAACTAAAAATAATATATTATGCAGCTGTAACTAAACTGTTATTGCTTTTACTCTGCTATTTATCAGAATGTTTTTTAAAAAAATCTTACATTCAGAGAATGCTTATAACTGTATGAAGGTGCCTTTTCATAGCCTTCTCCGTTTTCTTCTCTTTTTTTGCAAAATAATATTGCCTTCTCATGGAGGAAGAGATGTCTCTGCATCGGCTTGAATCGTGCCAGATCCTTCACTTTGGAGTGACCCTTCTTATGATCTGTCCAGACACTGAAGGATCCTTGCATCAGAAGCTTGCCCAGTTCATTCAGGTTTCCCTTAAAAACAAAAACAAAAAAACAGCAGACATGTATATATTTAGTTAAAAACATAGGTGCCTTCTTTGTCTTTTCTTCATTCTGTCCTGTGAAGCAAGAAAGCTTAGCTTGAAAGCAAACACCGGAGCAAACCTGAAATCTGTATTCATATCCCAGCGGTAGTGACATATAGTTCTGGAGTTCCATCACCTAGTCTAGCCAGTTGACTCTAGGCTGAAGAAACAGAGAGTGCTCGCTCTTAGGACCTGACATGGACTTGTTAGGAAAATGTTTTAACCTAATATTTCAGCATTTTTAACATCCTCCTTCATGCCTTCAGTAGAAAGAGTTAAATGCCCCTCCAGCCAGGAAATAGAGAAGACACCAAAGAGAAGGTGAAAAAAGTGCCACAACTCTACTGAAACTATTTGAACCTGCAGCAGGACCTATTCACAGTGCACAACCCGGGTCCAAGAGCAGGTGGGCACTCCCAGCCACCTCTCCAGCCTGATCAGGGCAAGACCCCAGCCCCAGGGCCTTGCTGCACCCTCCAGCTGTGTCCTTGCTGGCCAAATTGGGGGGGGGGAGGCTTCCTGGGCCCGTTACCACCCTAAGTCCCAAGATTTAAGGAAGGTCACAGTCTGAGTCAGCCTCAGGGTATATCTCCCTGAGGGATATCTGCCCAAATCACATGATTCATGGAACTGGGGCAGGGTCTCGCTCACCCAACAGTGAGTCTTACCACTACCACCCATCCCCAGCACTTCCTGCCAGATTATTACCTACTTAGATTGAAAGTGCACCAGGCTGGCCCATAAGTCTTGTAGACAATTAGAATGGGATAGGCACATATTTCCTTGGCCCCTTTTGTTTACTATGTTAATCAAGAGAACCAGGCTAGAAATTTCTATCGGGCCTCAAAAGCAACTAGGTGGCCTCACTCTGGAACAATGGAGCAGGCAGGCCGAGCAACCCAAGGAAAAAGAGGCATGCGTTGTGGCAGAACTGGTCTTTAAAGCCTTCCTTTTCCTGCCCCTCAACACAGGGCAACATGGTGATGGTTAGCATTATGCTCAAGTGTCCCACCTCCTCCCCAGGGTGGGACAAAGCCCCCTTTATCATTTCAGCCATATGGCCATGTCATTCTGCAGGCAATAATAGCAGGGGCAAAAATAGAAGTAAGGGATGGCAGGGGGAGGGACGATATCTACTGGATACCTAGACCTTCTCTTCCATTAGATCAAATCGTTCACATGTTTTCCCCATCTTGTTATTTTTCTTTTTATGTGGAACAGAGACAGATCAACAGAGATGTGATGTATTTTGGAAACGCTACAGGAAAGAGGACAATATCCCTGAACTGGCATTCGGTTACAGAAGGTGGAGATCTTTCTGACAACAACAGCGTGCAAGGGCCCAGAAGGCCTAAGTCTTAGGGGACCTGGTGATTTGTTATTGAACAAAAGCAGGTAAGGCAGAATTCATATTTTCTAATACGTGATTTTATTGTTAGGCATTGTCTCTGTAGATATGAAAAAAGGACACACATCCATACCTATGTGCAACTACACACACATACACAGTTGTAGTTCACTGTATAGTAGTGGATAAGAGTCTTGATGTGGGACTAGATTAAGAATATAAGGCCCTGATTTTGAAGTGCTTACAATCTTAAATCTGAGATAGGAAAAGCAGAGAAAGAAAAGGCAGATGTAAACATGGGAAGAATATGGATTAGTTCTGGTACCATCGTGTTTTACTAAACATCCGGGGGAGACAGATATTTCCTATATAAGGTGAAGAAAGAAACTGCCATATGAATAGCAGAAACTAAATGAAAATATGAACCTATATACATTCATCAGACGATGTTATATATTTAGCTACAATTTCAGATAACTGGTAAAAGACAATGGGTACTGAAAATATTTGTTAGGCTTGCTTTTGCTTTTTTTTTTAAACCTGATCCTGAAATGTGAAAAGTTAAAACACACTTACATCATAGCCTGTTATTGCAATCTGATGCATGGAATCATTAACCGCTTTGAGGATTCCCATTATTGAGGTTAGTGCTTCTTGGAGATCTTCAGCACCTTCACAATTTTTACTGTATTTTAGCATTTCCTAGGGAAGAATTGCAAACACCTCAAGGGGAACATCAGTTTCTCAAAACAATAAAGATAACCTCTTGCATGACATAAAACTGGCACAGTGATATTGTAAAGTAAGTGGTTACGATAAGAGATGGTACAACTGGAGACGTTCTGCTGGAAGACCTTGTTCAGGTCAAGGGTTGGCAAAATATGGTTGACTGGATGGTGTTGGACTGAAACTCCTTTCAGCCCTAGCCAACATAGCTAATGGTGATGGTGAGCATGGTCAGCCCAGCCTTGGACAAATCGTCACCTCCCAGATTTAGCTGTCGAAAGCATAAGCATGCATTGAATTTGCCGGATCCATATTTTTGCATCTGCAAATGGAAGGGCTCCTTCTATCTATGGAGGATCTACAAGAGGGATCACACTTGATCCATTTTCTGCAAACCCTAATGACCTCTCCACACTCTTCTTGAGAGTGTCTCAGAGCAGAGTTCTGGAATGTGTAATGAGCTGTTGGGTGGTGGGAATAAACAGAATGTATGTGTCCCCACCACTACCAAATTTCAGTGGCAGGAGTGTCTCACATGTGAAAGTCAGAGTCATCTATTTCATAAAGCTTTGGTTGAAGTCAACTGCAGTATTGTAATATATGTTGCAAATTATGAATACTGTCTGAGAGTTAAAATGCATGCTACATTAAATACATGTTGTCCTGCTCACAATCCCTTTATTTTGCACTCTCTAGTAAGCTTGGAGTATTTTGATCCAGATCATGAACAGGGAGAGAAGCTGAAATCCCCTCACCTTCCTCCACAGAGGAGTTTCAGAATTCACTTTCTGGAAGTGGGGTACCTCTACTGGCACCTATTTTAACCCTCCCAGTGGAATTTTGAAACAAAAACCAGTGGGAGGGAGAGGTTTAAACCTCACTCTCTCACCCATGTCTGTCCCAATCCAGACTGGGGCCACACACATTTACTTAATATTTATTTTATTTAATTTATGTATTTATTTATACATAAATAAAGCACTATTCTAAGCAGTTTAACAGCAGATTAAAATCAAATACAGAAAACAAACAAACAATTAACAACACTCACAGTATAAAAAAAACCTGATGGCACCAAAACAATTTAAAAAAACAACAAGACCAGAGATGAACAAAATATCAACCTGGAAAAACACTGATTAAGGTGCCATTTAGATCATATTAACTGTTTATGGTAAATTAAAAAAAACATTTTAAACTATTGCTGCTGAAAAAGAAGCAGCCCGCCCACAATTTGGTCAAAATATCCAAGATTTTTTTTACATATTGAAGGAATGCTATCGGAGGAATTTTGAGAGCTGTAGTTTTTTGTTTTTGTTTTTAAAGTAAAGATCCAATCTCTGTTTTCAGTAATATAATCTACCATCCTTGGAGAAGCATTAACCTTTCCCATTCAGACACCCTCCACATATTTTGGACTGTACCTCCCATTATCCCTCACCGTTGACTGTGTGGCATTTAAGCTCTGTTCCTGCCAGGAAGCATGAAAAGCCAGTGTTTTTACAGTGCCTCTTGTAATGGACATTGGGATATTATTCAGATATTTTGTCTGCAGGTGAACTTCACTCATGATGAAGAAATATGTTAATACTGTATTTGAATGCACTGTTCCAGTGAGCAATAGAATAGGACCCTGAGATGGGGGAGCCTTCACTCACTAGCGAAGAATTCTGAGGGCTCAATATCTCAAGTCACAATCTTTCCAGCACAGTATCTGTGTACGTTGACTGTGAGAGTTTAAATTGCATAGGTATCATTAGATCATTATCTGAAGTGAATATGTTTTCTAAGTCACCGTTGCAAAATTTAAGATAAGTGCTCAGAAATTCCTCTTACCTTTAGCAACAGCTGGTATTTAGTTATCCTTTGAACAGGTTTCAACAAATATGAATCCAAACTCAGCTTATGGTCAAGTTTTCTTTGGCATTCCTATTAAAATATGCATGAATAAAGAACTGAAAGAAAATATTTTGTGAGGTATATTGAGAATGATACTAATTAAGTAATGAATGTGTTTTCAATAAAATAAAATAAATTACCTGAAAGAATACAGAGTCTGAGAACTGCCTCCACAGACTTTCAGATCGAGGCTTATTTTGACAATATTTTTCATAAATCTGAAAGTCTTCCATCTGAATTTGAAAGGAAAGAGCTATGAATTCTAATAATCTGTGGTTTTGCTTGATTGTGAAGTAAATAAACACATCTATAATGAGAATGTTACTAACTGTTCACTATGATATTTGTGGCTGCTTTAACAAGATAAAGGGAAGAAAACTTTGGGCCTTCAAGATGTTTTTTGACTGTAACTCCCATATTCCCTCACTGGTATTGGCCACACTTGTTGACAGCAATACACACTATAGGTCAAAACAGTGGTTCACAACCTTGGGTGTTCTTGGACTGCAACTCCCAGCACTGCTGATGGGGAAGACTTCTGGGAATTGCAGTCCAAGAACGCTTTGGTTACCCAAGCTTGAGAACCACTGATCAAGAGGACAAAAAGTTATCTTCCCATATTTCTGCCACACTTCCCATCTGAGCAATCTGAAAACCTGTATTATGCAACATTAGTCATAGATACAGGAGAACAGTGAAGTTCTGGTGGCTGAATCTGCTAGTTCTTATGAGCTAACAAGCAATTAGCATTCCAATCTTTTGCTCTAGATAGTGCAAAGAAATTCAGTCTCTCTAATCAGACAACAAGTTCCATATAGTAAGAACCAGGTCACAGATTTATCGAGACTGTAGTTTCTGAAATACTATTGCAGAATTTTTGGCAGAATTCTGCCAATTCGGCTAACTGTAGCTGATCTGTGTAAAGACATTTCATGTAACCAAGGTAACATAGGGAGCTACCTTGAAACAGGCTGGACTATTACTCCATTTAGTCCAATACTGTCCACTTTAAATGGAAGTTGATCTCCAAGGTTAAGGGCAGAGGTTTTTCCTATCTTCTCCTACTTAATTCTTTTATAATTTGAGATGTCAAAAATTGAATCTAGTATTTTCTCTGTATAAAGCCTCTGAGTTAAGAGGCTTCTCTGAGACAAATGCAAACATTTAAATCACCAATTTTTATTGAAGCACCAAATGTACCACTGAACTATTTGAATGAATCCTAACTAAGTGGGGAGTGTTCAGTGAAAAGGTATGTTAGTTTGTTTTCAGCATGAAGGTCTAGAAATATGTAACACAGACATGTATTATATTCTCTGAATTGAGTAGAACATTCAGATAAATTAAGCTAGTAAAATGTCACTACTCTAGTTCGCTTAAAAGCTACTACTTACCCTTTCAAGGAAACACCTTCCTACCAGTTCTGGATATTCTATGTAATTTTCTAGTTCTCTCAAGAATATTCTACAAAGAAAATAATTTGATTTGATTTGATAATATGAAATAACCTACAAATATCTACAACATGCACTCTTCTACTTTACTTTTCATGTGTTTTTCTGTAATTTTACAAGCAGGGGGCTGGGGTTTCCTTATGTTAAATTAAAGAAAAAGGATTCAGAAAGAGTACCACATTCCAGAAAAACAACATTCCCAGGAAAATTATAGAATAGTATTGGCTAGAAGTGTCCAAGAGTTACTGATATTGAGGATGGTGGTAATAATTTATTTACATTACTTCAACATCAAAATTCCCTCTAAGGTGCATGGCTGTGCAAGCAGATGTAACTCTGCCCCGCCCTGCGCAGCTTTCCTCCTCTTCCACACACCCACAGTGATCGTTTCCAGCCCCTTTGGTTCCAGTCATGATGGAACCCTGCATGGGGGGAGCAGAGTCACAAGAGAGGGGGGTAGAGCCCCACTCAGCGGTGCTAAAAATTAGAGGGAACGTTGTTCCACACTGATAAATAATTATAGCGCTTTATTAAGTAGCAGGCAAAATATGAAGAGCTTTAAATTCTGACAGAATGGAACACAAAAACAGGAAGAGAAGGTGAAGGAGAAAAAGACAAAAAATAAGAAGGCTGAAAGTGAACATAGCATAAAAGTGAAGTGCTTTCAGCACTTAGGAAAATTGCACTATATAAATGTTAAAACTTTAAAAACTTTGTTAAATTCAAATTCTTACATGCACGCATTTGGCATATATAAAGACCACATATCCCTGGAACAAACCAACTTTGTTGTTGAGAATGAAGAATGAAAACAGTACCAATAACAATGGGAAAGAAGCTAAATAGCATTTTTTTTCAACTGGAAATTGCATTTTCTGTCAAATATTTCACTTAACTGAATTCTAACAGGAGGAGCCCAAGCCCCGGAGGTTTTCAAGACTACAAAATGGCAGATCCTACAATCTGAGACACAGGCCCTTCAGTGTCAGACGGCTCTGGAACCTCTTCTGCCTTACCTTTTCTTGCATTCCAACCCTCTCTCCCTCACTGTCTATGTGAAGATTCTGTCCCATTCTCCACATCTCACTGATATCCTTTCTTCTTGCTAGCTTTCTGATAGAATGGCCTCTGCTCTCAATTGCCATTTCTCCTGATGAACCAGAAAGCAGCTATGGAGTTTGATGAGGGAGGAGATGACTATCCCTCACCTCATTGCCAAAAACAGAAGACTGACATTTATTTCAGTAAGAGTTGAACAAGGAAGCACAGACATTATCTCTGTTTCCCATATCATAAAATCTGCATGTGTTTGGGTGTATTAGCTGGCTGGATAGCTCAGTGAGTTAGGCGTCTAGCTGTGGAGTCAGAGGTTGGGAGTTCAATTCCCCACTGTGCTTCCTGTAAGTACAGCCAGCCTGTGTGGCCTTTGGCAAGTTGCACAGTCTCAAGATGCCCCCAGAAGAAGGGAATGGTAAACTACTTTTGAGTATTTTTTTACCAAGAAAACCCTGAAAAGGGTCACTGTAAGTCAGAATTGAGTTGATGGCACACACTTATTATTATTTGTAAGAAAGTGGGCATGAACTGGGTAATAATTTTCTTGGGGCCTCAAAAAACCAATGAGTCAAAATGCTAAATCTTATTCCTCATGGCATATAAAGACTACTATTAAAAAAAAAGAAAAAAAGAGGAGCTTAATAACTGTGATTTTATTAGTAATGCTGTACTACGTACCATTAATAACACAGTAATATGAGAACCAAATAATATGGGACAAGTACAAAGAGTCTGGAAACTTAAAAGATTAATAGGTCTGAGAAAGTGGGCTGCAGTCCAAATCATGATATTTTTTTAAAACAGCAGAATTGTGTTGGAAAAAAAATGAACAAGGAGTGGTAACCATGCAAGTAGGTCCTCCCTTTGGTACAGGTTCCTCATATGAACAATTGTGCATTGAATGTGAGATTGGTTGCATTGCCAGTTAGGCAACTGTTTGCACGACAGAAACCTCACAAAGTGAAAAACATACGCACAATTATTGTGACTTGTGATTTTGGTTTATGACATATTTTAAATATATTTTAATCTATATTACAGGGTGAGGTGCCACCCTTTTTAAATGCCCTGCTTCTAATATTAGCACATGTACATATCAAAAACAAATGTTAACCTGTTGTGAAACTGATAGATTTCTTCCATATTTCCAAACAAAACATCCTTCTTATTTTGCAGCCCTGGTGAAATAAGATGTGCCATTAAGGGATTGTCCATTTCTGCAGCATAGCCCTGTGATACAAAAGGAAAACAAATAAATTGCTTGCATTGTATTCCAACTTCTTTTTTTCTTTTCTCTGAAAATCCAGCCTGCTCAAAGCAGATAAAGCACGCAGCAATATTTCAGCAAAAGCTACAGAAGCGTTCAACTCTCCTTCAGCAGCTGTCACTTTTAAATTTTAGCCCAAATGCACCTAGAGTCTTTGAATGGCCAATTTTAAAGAATCTTAGTTTTTAAAAATGGAGCTGCGATGTTTCTTTTTCCTGAACTATTTATCTGCAAGTAAATCGTAACTATTTATAACCATTTATCCAGTTGGCAATTGCAATGTTTTGCTTCCACAGCCAACCACAATGACTGGAGAACTTCATGCTGTGACCTTTTGAGCCAATTGTTCTTTCTTCTTCCTTCCTGACACCAGTTCCTGTTTATGACAGCTGCTGGAGGCAACTAAGCCTGTTCTTCAGTATTTCCACAGAGCAGGAAAGACGCACAAACCTGTTTTAATTTGCACTTTAAGTACTCATATTTATTCTTCATTAGAAGCAGCCAGAGAAGATTTTCCCCTTTTAGCTGGTATATGTAAAGGACCGGGCTTCCAATGGGAAATAATACAGGAAATGCAAAACTAGGATACTGGAGAGGTTATTTCAGGGCTTTTTGGGCCGGGGTCAGTGGAGGTTAAAGGTCATGTGATGTCCCTGTGCCCTGCCAAATTGCAGCGTTCGAGAGACCATTACATAACAGGTGTTCTCATTTCGAGGAGACTCAAAATGAGATGGACTGTATCTTCTTGGGAACTACCTCCAAATACTACGCAGAAAGAGGTAATGTTATGGCCCTGAGGGGAAACTGTCCTCTGTTGTACACACAGAGAGTCTCTTGGCAAGAAATAACTGACTCTAGCATATGGGAGCTAGAGTGCAACAACTTCTCTAATACACAGAACCTAGAGATGAGCCAAATATGGAACAGGGTTTTTTTCATGAAGGAGTTTATCTTCCTAAGGCTGCCCTCCTCATTTTCGTGATCTTTGGTAGGGCAACCGAACAGCAGTGCCGACACTTGCTGAATTAGCAGTGTTTTGCAGAAGACAATTCACCCCTGCTTCATCAAGAGAAGAAAAACGTTGGGCTTCTTCTATTGAGATGCAGTGCAGACCACCTCAAAATGGCACCAAAAACCATGAATATGAGAGAATGTAAAGTCATACATAGAGCTGGACAAGACAAATGCTTTGCTAAGGGCTTATCAGGGGCACTGTCACACTAGAAAGGCCATTCTTTCTAGGGGAGAGCAGCTGTTTCACAGAACACATTTTATATATCTGAAGATATTTGGCTCGGACCCCATACTCTTAATTGTAGACATACAACATTATCTAGAGTCTAGACTGTATGGGTCTGCACTAGATTCATATGTAAATAAATGAACAGGTATGTAAATAAGGTCAATATAGCACTGCTACGGAGTTAAAATACCTACTTCAAGAACACACAGAAGTTCTTCCACATAAGCTCGTTCAGTTTCAAGAAGTTCATTAATAACATGTCTGTGAAACATAAGGCACATATCAGGCAACAAGTGCTTGTTCAAATTTGAAAAGCTTCACTTTCTTAAATGATTTAACACTGGAAATCAAAATCAAGTTTCTGACATAGGTTCTGTAGCAGTCATGAAATTTCTGATGTAGATTCTGTAGCAAATACCCAGGAATATATATTTTAGAAAAATTATTATCACTAAAATCAAACAATATGGCATAAAAAGGGTATTGCCCAATCACACATGAATGGATGTAGGAAGGTAGCCCAGAGTGATTAGAATTAAGTAATAATTCTATGGATTATTGGTTTTTAACTCATTTGAATTGTACACTAACAATGCTTTCCACCTCTCTGGTGAATTGATTTCAACGACTGCACAGTTATGTACCGTGTAACTTCTAGAGGTAAACTTATATAACTTGAGAAATCTCCATAAATTTTATCTGTTACATCCTCAGTGCAACAAATAATGTCTACCAAGAATCCTTTACTTGTAGCATTTACTTCCAAAAGTTACGCTGTCTGCATAACGCTGCAACAAGACTTCAGCCAATATCAGCCACTGTAGAGATGGTAGCTCTGTGACATAATTGTTTTGGGGTAAAGTTGGACTCACTTCCGTAACACAGCCAGGTTTTCTTCATCATCCATCACAGAGCCACCTCTAGTTTGATGGATTTCATTCATTTCACTCTAAAGAGGGAGAAGTGGAGTTAACATTATTACATAAAGAGCCAAATACAGAGCTAAACTCAAACTTTTACTTCAGCCCTGCTATGCTAGTGTGATGGCTATTTTTCCACAACAAAATCTGGATAGCTGTGGGCAGAGTATCCAACAAAAGGCCCATGGTCAATATTTCTATGCTTAGTATTTCTTCCCATATTACCATCC
This sequence comes from Intellagama lesueurii, assembly GCA_037013535.1. Taxonomy (NCBI): domain Eukaryota; kingdom Metazoa; phylum Chordata; class Lepidosauria; order Squamata; family Agamidae; genus Intellagama; species Intellagama lesueurii. The sequence continues at coordinate 100,693,687 of JBAJHW010000003.1, forward strand.
TCCCCACCTTCTGTAAAGTCCACTCTTCATCAGTTTTCTCTGCTGTGGCAATCCATAGACGTATGCTAATGGGGTAAATACGGTTTGGGAATTACACTGACATAAAACTCCCCTCCACAAAACAAAACAAATCAAAACAAAAAAACCAAAGAAGTGTTGCATTTCAGAAGAAGGGAAAGCAGAGAAAACCTTAAATACCCTCCAGTCACCTTCCCTGCTTTTTTGCTGGAAAGTTCTGTTCCTGAAAACACTTTGGAAGGGAGGAACATATACCAGGCTAATATTACACAACTATACTGGTGGATTAAACCATGGTTCAGCAATCACCTGCAGCACAGAACACAGCTCTAAAAGTTATTTAAAAGGCAACTTTGCATTTTTAATTATGTGTAAGACCATTTTTTTTAAAGCCAGGCACTTTTGTGAATGAGAGTATCAAAGATGGAATTTGGAATATGTAGGTGATGCTTCAAGCATTAAAATAAATAAATAAATAAAAGAGATTGAGGTGTTCCTAATATTATTAGATACTTGCCAGTTATTTCAAATCAAGTTATTCGTTTATGCATCATGATCTGGGACCTTACAATATCCAGCCCTTGTGAAGGCCAGGAGATGGAACCTGAACTATAACGGGCCATTGGCCTGGCTCAACATAAGGTAGTTTCATATTTTCATGGAAAGCTGAACTGGAGGTGGCACTATCAGCTTCCTCTTTAAATTCGTATCAGCCCAATTCTGTTTATAAAAAGGAGAGGGATGCAATCCTCCTTTTTAAAAGTTAAGAGTGATACTACCTCAGTCAGCAAACGGGAACCTTTGGTTCCAAGGCCTAATCCAGACTACAGAGGGGCTTGAGGAAGCCCCTCCCTACCATGGAGGAAGAAATTTTCCCATCTACCACTGACCTTCTCCACTGGGAGAACGCAGGGCACATGTGGGGCTCTTAATTGCATATAATAGCACAGATTATCATGCATTGTGCTCTGCCTGCTCTGTATATCTCCTTTCATACAGGAACTTGTACAGTACGGCAATGGAATCTAGACTGAAGTGCCAGCTGCAGGAAGGTTCCTAGAGCTAGCAACCTGGTTGGGGATTCAGCTTTACTGAACAGCTATTGCTTTGTTTATTAATTTTTTTAAGGAAAGCACTGGCTCAAAAAATCCTGGAAGTAGGAAAACTCCTAGTGTCATTTGTTTGAAAATGAGAACAGTACTGCTGCTGGAATTCTGTTTAAGTGAAGGTACTTCCACAAAACATTGAAACTTAACTGTTACAGTTTCAAATACATATAGAGTTTGAAATCCCTACAAGAAATGTCATGACCTTTGTCCCGAAGTGTGTTTTCCAGCAAGAGAGTATGAACAAGTTAATGTTTTAACAGTTACAGGCACACTAATAGCTACACCCATGCACCCATGTACCTTTATCCTTCTGAAATTAAGTCTCCGGACCATAAGACCATTGTCTGGGCTGGATGGATCTTCAGAATCTCTTTGGAGCCCTATTATATGAAATGGAATGAAGCCACTGAAACAGGAGCCTGTCTCAGGTTAAGTGAGGAAACCATCCCCCACCCCCACCCCCACCCCCCAGCAGGTCATGGCAACCCAGTTACTTGCTTACCTGGGGAAGGACAAGGGGATTTTAGAGAGACCTCTGGCCTAGGTGCTACTGGTTGAACTGGACGAGTCTGCTTAGCTGCCAATTTCTTAAGGCTGACTCGCCTCTTTTGAAACATTTCTTCCATACTTTCTTGCTTCTGAAAAACTTTCTCTATGTGTTTCTGTAGAACCCAGAATTCAAACATTATCATCATCATATTTAAACCATGGCAATCATATAAGCCAACTCAATAATGCCCATTTCATAGTTCACTCCATTTTTAAAATATTTTTATTTGAAAATTAGAAAATGAATGGCAAAAATACAAGGCCATAGTAAACACTTCCAACTTGAAGATTTCGTTTTGTTATTTGTACATGCACTTGTGTATGCCTGTGTTCATGATTATCAAAGCTCAATGTGACATGCTGGTATCAAGATATTAAGATTACCATTAATTCCTCACTAAGGATAGCTTCATATTCTTTGTACAAGTAATGTGGTTCCTTGAGTCTGTTTTCTCCACCAGTATCCAAATATTTCTCAATCTCCTGTAAAGCTGCTTCTGCACCATCCTGGGTCTGGCATTTGTCTACAGGCTGTGAAGCCAGCAGGTAAATTCCTTCATCACACCACCTCATGGACTACAAACATGCAAAGGAAGCAGGAAGAACACACACCAGTAAACATCCTTAATTGAAAAGATGTCACAATAAATTGAAAATTATGGCACTGAGAAACCATATGGTTTACATTTTATCTGCATTGCCCACGAAGCCTTGTCTCCTGATCCCAGAGCAATTTGATGACCCTGAATCCTCCCCAATCAGCAGCCTCATAAAAATATAACCAAAGAGTCTGAAGTTCACTCACTTTTCATTTATTAAACAGTGCCCTAAATATGTAAAAACCATGGTCACCAACCATGGGTAGACTTGAATCGCAGACCTTCCAAGAGCTGAGCTACTCTGTCTTTTTATAAACCACACCAATTTGGGAACATAGTAACTTTACTTATTTTGCTCCATCCACCCAGCTACGACTGATTCCCGCTCTTTCATGTCCCTATTGAGCTTCTCCTTCCTGTCAATAGGATACTGCCTGTGCCACAAAGCATCTCCAGGTGCAGTTCACAGATTGGTTCCCTGTTGCAACCATTCTTTCTTCTACAAAGCTTCCTTTTGCTTTCCAGACTTCCTTCTTGTCCCCAATCATTGTCTGCCTCACTTTCTGGTCTTCCCATTATACCGTTTCAATTGCCTTCTAGGAAGCCATCCGATCCTGATCCGTCTCACTTTTTGGTAAGGCACTCTGGCCCATTAGCGCAGAAGGGAGCCCTGGTTTCCTCGGTCCTCAACAGTGACTCTTACAGATAGGCTGTTATCTGAACTATTATCAGCAAATCGGAGGGGAGTAAGATGAGGTTTACCTTTTCCAGTCGTCTGTGTAAGTCAAAGGAGTGGTTCAGGAAAGTCCTTATTTTATTTGTTTCAGTAGCAATTGTGTCACAGTGCTGCTGGAGTTCATTGCACTTTGGGAGAATGGAATCCACTGCATAATGGTTATTCTGTTTAAACTCATCACCTGTAGAAATGAGCATCCTTGCCTTCTTCAGAACGTCCTACAGAAATTCATAAGTCAGGAAAAGAAACACCAGAATATTAACTCTTTAGAAAAACAGTTTGTTGCAAAATATAACAGTGCTATAATAGATTAGTTCTATACACCAATGGGGTGGTATATAAATGTAATAAATAAATAAATAGTAATGGAGAAGCTTCAAATCTTTACATGTGATTTTTCTTCAAAGCTGACGAGGTCTTTTAGAATGTGCTCCACATGTGAACAGCTGTTTCCTACTTCTGTGAAATGAGATAATCTCTCAGACACAATATCTAGAGCTGCTTTGACCTGAAATGACAGAGAGATACATATCAATGAAAACCTGAAAGAGTATCCCATCTTTGAAAGAACATGGCTTATCTCAGTCCTTTGATTAATCAAGCCTCATGTACTGCAATGGGATATTTTAGTCCCCAGAGTCAAATTTTGTTGCAGAATCCACAGAGAAGTAGACCTGCAATGTATACATTGTACTGAATTTTAAACACTATCTTCAAATTTCAGCCACTCACCAGGTACAGTTGCTGTTATTTTTTCATAAAAAATAAAATAAAACAGCTGGCGGGGGAGAATTCCCCAATATTCATTGCATTTTGCTATTTGGGTTCTTTTTCATCTCAGCTAATGAAACATACTAACAGTTTTTTGAAAAAATCTCATGACTGAAACACTCTGGTTGTCTGTAGGTTGGTGGCATTTGGGAAAAATTAGAATTTTATCTGATTTGGTTTGATTTCTATTCCATTTTGTATTTTGGGGCTTCAAGTGTCTGGGTGAAACATACTTGACTCCACATGCAAAAACAATCCTTTGAATTTGGGATATTTTAATAGTCACAACACACTGGAATTCTGACTGAGATCTGAATATATCCCACAATTTAAACTACTAATATGTCTGAGGGAACAGATTTTAATTAATGGAAGCTCACACTGAAACAAATTTCTTAATTTTTAATGTGTCACAATATTTTGACCCTGTTTTTCCTGGCTCTTTTTCCTTTTAATTTTGCCAGCCATTCTAAACCAATGTTGGGAAGCTTTGGTTCTTTTATTTTAACAGTCTTCAGATTTTTGAGCCCTCATTCATAAGCTTTTAGTGGCATTTCATCAATATTAATTAAATATATTACACAATTGGACTCACAGTTCACTCTGCTGATGAAAGAAATACTTTACAGATAACCAGAAATGTAATTAATAAATTTTTATCCCACAGAACGACATGTATAGTACATTTAAATCAAATTAGAAAGGACAGAAAAAGAAGAACAAAGTAACAAAACACTGCAAGCATTACTGAGTGCTGATTCTGATTTGTACTGAAGCTAACTAGACTAAGATACATATATATATGTATATATATTTCATGTCATCACCTCTCTGAAATCCAGTTCAAAATGTCTAAGTTGTAAGCACTGCTCCAGCTTCTGTTGGTGTTTAGACCAAAAATCATCAAAGGCTGTTTCTGTTTCATCTAGTTGAGTGAGAAGCCTTTTTTAAAAAGAGAAGAATAAGAATAAGCATAGCCATCTCCAGTATATTGTAAGTGAGAGATGGGGAACTTCTGGCTCTCCAAATGTTACTGGATTACAACTCCCATCATTCTTCACCATTTGGGTTATGCTGGCTAAGGCTGAGTGGAGATGCAGATCAACACTAGGGGAACCATGTATTTCTCATTCCTGTTAGAACAGAATGGTCTTCTTTATTTGGGAATCAAAGCCAATCATTAATGAACAAAGTGTTGTATACAACAATATTTATCCAAATCAATTAGAAGCGTAAGAATGGGTAGCATTCCAGTGTAGCAGGTCATAACTTATACAATCACCACTGTCCTGGTATTAGTTCAGGGACTTTCAACACAGCACTGGTTAGTATTATGGTGACCTCAGACATACCCAGTGGTCCTCACAAACGTTTTCAGTAGCACCTCATTTCTACAATTATTGTTTAAAACTTATTTTAAAGCTCCTATGCCTGCAGAGTAAACTGCCTGGGTTCCAGCCACACACCATCTTCTTTTCTTTTTCTATAATGTCTCTCCATTCAGAAAAATTCCCAGGGAGAGAAGGTAGCAGAAGGTGGCAGGTCAAGTGCTTCACTGTAGCATAGAGGGGATAATCCTGTTGCTTGCTTGCTTGTCTGCCTGCCTCCTGCCTAGTAATTTCGGGGGAAGGTATTTACAGGCTGGTGGAGTGGGAAGGGTTTAGCAGAGTGACTGGGGAGGAGGGCTAAAGGAACCGGACTAGAGAAGATGAATGAATGGGGTTTACATCTGAGACTCAAGACTTCCCCTATCTTGTTTGTATTCTTATTCTTAGTTAAGATGTGTTTTAAAAATCACCATAGATTCCCCCCTTGTGGAAATAAGTATTTTACAGTTATCTTGCATATCATGAGAAACCACATTATGTCTATGCAGCCTCCCACTCCATGGCAGCAGTTTTTTGGTGGTGTGCCCATGGTTCTGTCCCAAAATACAGACATTCCCACTGGTTCAAAAAAAGTTAGTGTCCCCTTGTTTTGGACAATCTTTATGCAGAACAGAGAGAGAAAACCAAGCTGTCAATGGATGCTAAGAGCAGCTTCCTTAGCATCACTTTTGAGAAACACAAACCTGCCCTTGGTTTGCCATCTATGACTGGAATTGTCACATTAGATGTGGATACCAGCTTGTAGGATAAGCTTTTTAGTGAAGCTTTTCAGCCGATGTCCATCCTGCCTGACGGATGAAGTCTGGGATCCCCTTCGCAAGACAAGTTGCACTGGTAAGATTCTGAGATCCCACTCACAATCCAGTGAAATACTGGTACAGTTCCTGTGTCAGCATCCTTTTAATCTGCCAAGACTGCTCATTGTTTTCAAGATGCCACACAGCCACAAACCTTATTTTTGAGTCTGTGAAAGAGCTGCAAACTGCTTGTTGTTTGCTCTGTTCAGCAGAAACAACATGGCTGACTGGATGAAAACCGTCATCTTGCTATGGGGTCCTTTTTCAGGCTTTCACACCCCAGCCTCCCCGCCCCCATGGGCATACAACATCTCACCTTTTGGTTGTACACGAGACTGTTGTTTAGAGAAGAATGGGCATGCAACACACACAAGCAATTTTAGAAATAGTAGACAAGAAATATTATGTAGTGAATACTAGATTTACTTCACCTTTCAACAGTACTTTGATTTTCCATTTGATCTGGATTCAGCTTAAACTCTGGGTTTTCAAGAACTGGTTTCCTAATACTGTGGAGAATATCACGGCCTTGCCTTAATGATATCCTTAGATCCTCCTGTGGACAAGTTAGAAGGCCACTTTGAGCTGTGCTTCATACAATTCAGTTCAGAAAGACTGTACCATATTTTTTTTGAAAAATGAGAACAGAGAAAAGTAGTCTAGAACAGTGTTTTCTCAATGACTGGAAAAACATCTCACAAAAAGGCATGTACACAACACACATATGATCCTACAAGACACTGAATGCACCCAATGGGTGTCCAAACCTCCTTGTTTGGACACCCACACCAACTTTATAGGGGAAAGAGTAGTGTGTACCAAGGTCAGTAAGGCAGCAGATGGAGAGAAGGGTTCTCAAGAGACCTTCATACATATTCTAGTGAGTAATAGCAATCTGTTTGAGGATTCCTAGAGAAAGGAATAGGGGTTTTTCTCTCTGCCCACTCCTGTGGACAGGCATTTATATATCACTCCCTCTTTGCTGGTGAGCGTGAGCACATCTGCTGTATGGAGAGAGAAGTCTCTTTGTGTCTTCCCAATAAGGAAATAAGATGGCTGGGGTATGTGTGAATGTGTATATATCTGTATGTGGTCCTTAATCCTCAACCAGCATCTCATATTAAATTCATAGCTAAAATGGTGTACACTACTGTACTAAGGATTTAGTTATTGGACGAAAGCCCCTTAAACCTTACTGTCCCCTTGAGAGAGAGTTCATTCAATTAAAAAAAATACTGAAAAGGAAAACACTGGGACATTGAAGTAACCAACAATACATTTCTTAGAAGCATAATATCTAACAAGCATAATGTGTTTTAGTACAACTGCTTAGAAGTCTGCAGTAACTTGGTATCTGAAACAATGAAATATTGTTTAAAGTCAAAATCTACTTTTTCTAGTTATGACACAAACAAATTGAATGAAAAATTTGATTTTCAAAGAGTTGCTGGCACCTTAAAGAGAGAGATTCCTTAGATAAATTTTCCCAATAAATACTTCATACAACTGGACAGGTTAGAGTTTATTTTGTGGTAACAAGAAAGAACAACCTATTGCAAAAATCTTGTCCCTGCTGGGGGAGATTACAGGAATGTTTGTGCATTTTTCACTCAAAAATCTTGCAGTCTTTGTAAAACACATGTATGTTGCCACAAAAAGTTTTTTTTTGGGGCGAAATATAAGATTTTTTGTGCAAAATCTTTCTTTTTTCAGTAATGTTACTGTTGATGAAAAGAAGTGCTGGCCATTTTGTTCTTGAGTGGGAGTGAAAAATCTCATAGTGGTTGTTATTTATTCAATGGAGATAACTTCCTTTTTCAGCAAAGACAAGAAAATCTGCGACCATTCATCACATCCTGTAAAGAATTTCTCTGTCCAATTTCTTCCTCAAAAGTACAATTTACATGACTTTCAGGAAGCACAGAAATGAAACAAACATATAAAAAAATATTGCATTTTGCATTATAGATTTTTGAGGGGGGGGGAGATAGAGGGAGGGAGCCAGACATTATTTAGTAACTGAAATCCACTACTAAGTCACAGTTAGAGTAGGCTCATTGAATCAGTGAGGATCTGGTGAGTCAACTTGTCCATAATTTCCATTGATTCAATGGAACCAGTCTAGTTGTAAGTTATGACTGGATTTCAGACAATACAAATAAATTATTTTAAGCTTGAAACTCTCTTTTAGTTACTATTATATTTTAAGACAGAAGGGGAAATGCTCTTGAGGATACCTGAATGGAGGACAATTGTGGCAGCTGCTGGCATTGTACGTTGAGGAGACACTGCAACAGAGTCTTAATGGCCACATACCATTTAAAAGAGATCATGTCTTCAAAGTGAAGGAATAAGCAAAAGTAGTCTTCATTACCTTACTCAATAAAATGATCTTACATCTTACTAATTAAAGGAGTTGTACACACTGCATAACTGGCATACCTTCATTTTGACTTTGCTTTCAATATGTGCTGTAAGGAGAGACACAGTGGACTGTACATCATTGGGAAGCTCTGTTTCTGCTAGTTCAGCTCCAAAAGAACGAAGGGTCTGGGCGGTCTGTTTAACCTTGCAAGCAAAGCTCTCTATAGCCTTTAGGATTAAAAAGGCATCACAAGAGTCAAACAACATTTGAATAGATGTCGGCACATGCATAAAGAAGAATTAATATTTTTAAAAATACAAGAACTGAAAATCCAGCTTCAAAGCAAATGTTAAAATTTGTAAATAGCATCAGATTCTTAACTGTATATTTTTTTCTGGACTCTCATTGGGCTTTTTAAAACAAAAACTTATGAGTTAAAGCTTTTTTCTGTGTGTTGTTTCATGCTCCATCTCTGGGAACAGATCACCAAAAGGGTTCGTTTTTACAATATACTGTACATTTCCAAACTCTGAAATCACCACTCCCAATTTCATTACTCATGATGTTTCATGAGTACAGTGTTAGAACTAAAATTCCTCTAGGATATTCCTCATATATGCTATTTCAAGTTGCATTTATAAGCCAATGCCATTAGCAACAGGGTATGTAACAAATAGGCCTATTGATATAAGCAGTTATAGGGGCCAATTACTCACAGTTCGATGTGTCAGCCACCTGTTGTGGCAGTAATCCAGAGTTCCCCCAAGATCCTCTGTTAGTTGTGTTCTGTCAATGTAGCTATTTAACTCAGCTAGTGAGCTCAGCATTATGATCTACAACACAGAAGCAATAGTATAAAATGATAAAAATCAAGGTTCTTTTAGGATTTTGACTTTGCCAAGTTCTGCAATTTGTACTCATGAAATTTCAATCAGGCTATAATTTACCACATAAAAGGATGTTTCATTTTGTATATGGTAGCAGAATACAAAATAACTAAGAAGGCATAACCATGGTATCTATACAGATAAATCAGAGTGCCTTCACAGCAACTCATATAATAGATTATGTGGAGCCTTGTGGCACAGTGGTTAAACTGTAGTACTGCAGTCAAGACTCTGCTCACAACTTGAGTCTGATCCTGACAGGATCAAGATTGACCTAGCTTTCCATCCTTCCAAGGTCAGTAAATAGAGTACCCAGCTCACTGGGGTGGCAATGTGTAGCCTGCATAATTAAATTGTAAACTGCTTAGAGAGTGCTTCAAGCACTGTGGTGCAGTATATACGTGGCACTTTGCTTGCTTTTAGATTATTTCCACCAAATATTCAGTATGATGTATTACGATATATTACATTTATGGTTTATGAGGGGCTGGCAGTGGATATTTTGTACTATTTTGCTATTTTTATCAAGGAGCAACCGAAGACAGAGGGGAGCCCTGATGACCTTGGGTAGGAGCTGCTTATATACTGCCCCACAGTGCTTAAAACTTGCTACAGGCATCATCTAAGGACTATGTTCTGATGAATGCCAGCAATTCATATGTGTCCCCAAGACTGTTCCAGTTCCTTATACAGGCACAGCCCCTAATGTTCATGTGAAAATGCCCAACTGCCTTGCTTATCTGTGAATCTCTCTCATCCCAGTGTTCAATGATGAGGAGGCTGGTGGCCTGTGGCCTGTGAGAGAGCATTTTAACTGTGGTGAGTCTCAAATGCTGCTCTCCAGAGAGGCTGGTATTGCATTTTATTGTTTTCATTTTTAAGGTTTAATCACTCTATGACAATCTATTCAGTTCACAGAATAAATGGTTGGTGTTATGCTTTCAAAAACTTTTCCCAATTACTTTTTAAAGTGGCTTTTCAGTGGTTTTAATTACATGCTCATTTAATATGCAAACATATTCATTTCTGTTTTAATATTATAACATGATGTGTTTGTAGCTGATCTGTCTTGTTAAATTCATGTTATGTTCTCCTAAGACTGGGAGAAAGGTGAGATATTAAATAAGTAGCTATGACTACCTAAACTACACAATGTACATTAAATTTAGTAAAGACAGAGAACTAATAGTGTGATTCCCTAGCTTATTGCCTATTCAGCCCTGACGTTATCACTTTTTCAGTGCCACGTCACATGTATTTGAGAAGATGTGGTTACCCAATTTTTAAGTAATAGTGTTATATCAATTAATTATACCTATGATCTGTTATTCTTTGGGGGGAAGTGTTTTGTAAACAGTATTTTAACTTATCATGTTTTTCTTTTAACTCTTATATATTCTAAATGTTGGAAGATACCTTGAATCTTTTTTAGATAAAGTACATGCAATAATGGTAAGATGAAAAATAAAGAGGAAGACAGAAATACATATTTAGGATTGCAGCCCAGTATGTCTATGCATCTTTTAAATCCAGTTTTAATTTGCAAAAATTACACTAATGAGATAAAAAGAAAAGCTATGATGCCAGTAGTCCAAAACTGGTTACCAACATTAGCTAAATTTCATTTCTTAAGAATTACACTTAAATCCACTTTTTGAAAGAGTGTCTTTGAAAATAAGCTGCTTTTAATTTACATGTTCAAAGCTACCCATGGATGTAACCACCTTGTTTCATGTAAGGAAATATTCATTTTGTATTTAATTGAATCTGATGGGCCATCAAACAGGGAGAGATCTCCCAGCAATCCCTAGAACCAATGACAATGTATTTAGACTGTAGTGAAGGTCAGTGACCGCAGATGAATGTAAACGCATTTTAAAGGGTAAGAAAAAGAGCCCAAGGATTACTGAAGATATAAATTTTGTCAGGGTGAGAAAATGAATAGTAATGGATGGATATGGATACTATTATGCAATAGTAACCTGCCACAATGACATGCAAACATAATGGGAGTTATAGCAAGAATGCAATGGCAAGAATGATTTTAATCACTGATTCACAACTGTTCAAAAATAAAAATGATTCATTCCCTTTATGTGTCGAGTGCACAGAAAGCTAACTCTATGTGGTCATGGGTCCACTGCAGTAATTTACCATTTTATAATCAATCACTTACAGAGTATGCGTTTCAATTTTTGTGTTCTGATAACACATTATTTGCTATCAAGCATCTAATTTCAAAAGTGATAACTCTGTACTTTAAAATACGTACACATCATTACATATTTTAAAGCAATTGCTTGGCTGAAAATACCAATTCATTTACTACTCATGTTAAAATACAAACGTGACACATGCAGGAAACGTGTACTGAGAAGCAAAATATTAAAATTAAGAATGACTTCTTATTGCTCTAGTATGTTTGGTATTTTGCCTAAAGAAAGTCACAGATCATGAATTTAAGAAAATAAACAAAGCACTAACCGGTAGCTTCATCTTATACTCATCTTTATTGAATCTGAATGCAAAGTCAAACAGAGTTCTTTGTAAGAATGCTGTTGGACGCAACAGCAGAACTAGCTGCAAGTTTCCTGGAAACGATGCCTGCAAATATAATCAAATAGGCCTGTCATACTAAAATTAATCAATATACTGAAATGTTTAGAAACAGTTATCAGTAATTCATTAAAAACCAACGTCATCTAAAATTTTTCACATTCTTCACATTCTTAGATCAAAAAGTGTGACACCAATAAAGAATATGCACTAATCATAGATTAGAACCAAAATATAGCTTCTAAATATATAGCTTATTAATGGCTTATAGCTGCTTGTATTCTTTAGTCTTCTATAGGGCATAAGAAATGGCTGAAATTACAGCCTGTCACTTTAGACATCATATCAAACCACAGCTGGCACAAACCATGGTTTGTAAAACCACTTCAGTTCATGTTATGATTTCCAAGCCTGGGTCATGATCCAATCACAAACTTCAGATCACCAAAGAACTGTTAAGTTTCCTTAATTTTAACAAGGCGCAAAATCCAAATCAAGCTATTATTTCATGGCTAGGTTTGCACACCATGACAAGCTGGGACTGTGGATGAACAAAAATGCTCATTTCCAGTTCCAGCTGTTTCGATTTTCAAGTGGAGTGGCGAAACAAATAATAGACCTTTAGTCCACAGTTTGTTTCTTGTGATTTCTGAATGCAGCAGCAGCCAGCTCTTTGGCTTGTTTCTAACAAGCCAGAGAAAGAATCCACAACTTGTTATAACTATGTTTCAAGGTTTGTAGCAGCAGTACTGACTGCTGCTGCATTCAGATCTTACAAGAAAACACATCACACATTGGCATCTCTGGTTTGCTTAGCCACAGGAACTGGAAAGCAGGAGCCAGAATGCCGGCGTGTCCTCAAGAGGTCGGGTTTCCCACTGAGCCCTTCTTCCCTTGACATCTGAAGGAACCCAATAACAGCATTTTTTACTTTTACTGATACTTGCAAACAAGGAGCACACTGACAATATGTGAAAACATATTGTATAACCTTTAGCAAAATAATATTGTCCAGAATTCTACTGGAGGTTTAAATGACTTGCTATAGCTAATTGTGGCTAATTGATGTGGTACTACAGTCCACAGGTACCTGGTCACACACTGTGCCCTGGCAACTTTTTAGTTAGCCATAATTAGCCATGGCAAGTAATGCTACCCTTACACGAACATCACTGTGATGCAGTTTGTTTTAATTTTTTTAGTAACTTTGCCAACACAATAAAATAGAATGTTTTTGCTTTTCCTTCTGTTACATATTTCTGTGGTTCATCATGACTTCAAATTTTCATTTACATGATAGGATACATAAACATCATGGATGCCAGAATGAATTATGTCCAGTTTGTCTGTCACAGAAGAAAGGAGAAGAAGATGAATCATAAAATTAATGAAAGCAAATATTTCATGAGTCATCAAAGGCTGATTATAAATTCATGACAAGGCCAATGATTGTTTTCACACTGCCTTCACTGAAAGTTGGATTTCTAAGCATTAAGCAACCATTCCATAATACTATAGGGTGGTGTTAGCCACTGTATAATTATGACTGATGAGAGGTTTCCATGTATTTTCACCCACAGAAATTAATGGTGGAAACTGTTTTTTATTTCCTTTTTGCCAGCCTGTTTACTACGGCTATTATTCATTCACAAATGCTATAGTTTTATTTCTCAAACCTGCCATCTTCTGAAATTCCGAAATCTCCATATGTATCTTTTATTCAGGCAGAAAATGTAGGGTGGCCTCTAGGTAAGTAATACAAAAATCTGTTGTTGTTATTTGTACCACAAGTCAGAACTGACTTATAGTGACCTTAATAAAGTTTTCAAAGTAAATGAGGCATTTAAGGAGTGGTTTTAACATTTCCATCTTCCAGTGAGATGGCAGAGCCTTGATGATCTTTTCTATTTCCTCCATGGCTGCCCTTCCAAGGACAGGAGCAATAATAAATAAATAGAGCATCTTAAAAGCACCAAAACCAATTTAAGTGTTCTCAATAATTTTTTTAAAAAATGTGTTTTTTTCCCAAGCAAAACAAAACCACCAGGAACTTGCAGGATGGGAAACCAATACATGATTTCCCAGGTGCTACATGCTCAGGTGACCACAGTGCTTCAACTTGGTGCCGAAATAAAGAGACTGCTGGCAAAATCAAGTCTTCAAGGGGAAGACATTCCACAGCTAAAACCTGCTGACTGCCTTGCCTCACTTCATCAAGTTCTACGATTAATAAGGTGGGTCTAGCAGGCAGGAACCAGAAGCCTAATTACTGCCAGCTGGATCAGACTGGGAGTATATGAAGAACTGTACACATCATACTAAGATGATTATCAAATAATGGCATAAGGAGAGCAACATTACAAGGTACAGCATATGACCCCATTAGAAAAATTACAGCACTATAACAATGTACATACATATGCCTTCCATTCACCCTCAGTACAGGTCATCTTTAATATCTTAAAAATTATTCTTAGGCTGAGAGCTGCCAACCATTTTCTAGCTTTTGTAGTCAGATGTAAGCGCGGGTTAGACAGCTCAGCAGCTTAGATATCCGTCTGCGGAGCCAGAGGTTGGAAGTTCAATTTCCCACGGTGCCTCCTGGAAGAAGAGACAGCCTGGACAAGTTGCACAGTCCCAGGATGCCCCCCCAGAAGAAGGGAATGGTAAACCACTTCTGAATATTGTCTACCTAGAAAAGGGTCATCATACGTCAGAACTAACTTGATGGCACATTACTATTATTATTGGAAGATATTAGAGATGGAGGTATTCTTATACAAATACGAATATCCCCGTGCAGCTGGAGGTAACGAGGGCGTAATGAGGGTCCCGTCTGCCACCACCGCTGGCCCCGCTCATCCTTCCAATTGCTCCCGAGCGCCGCTCTCTTCCCAGTCGTCTAGCCACTCCTGGCAGAGGGAGGGAGGACGAGTCTCCCTGCAAGGCTGCCGAGTGGCGCTCCAGAGTGATTGGAAGGAAGAGAGGGGCCGCTGGGGAAACACTAGATGTGTGAGTGGATGGTCTGGCCCCAGGGGCTGGACCCTTGTTAACTCCAGCTGCGCCGGGATACTCATATTCGAATATGAATACCCCCATCTCCAGAAGAGATAAATCTTTCCATTGGTATGTTTTCAAATTATATGTTAATCTGTTTTGCTTGCAGTCGCCTTTGCTTTATTTGATATTATTATCAACTCTCTTGAGTACGACCAACAGCCATGAGTACCATTTTTTCGCAAAGGCTGAAATCCAATAAATTTAATCTAACCTAATCTAGAGCCAATATCATGTAGTAGACAGAGTGTTGGACTAGGATTCAGTAGACCTGGGTTCAAGTCCTTACTAGGCTATGAAAACACAGTGATGGGGTCAATATTATGGTTGCCATGAACTGGAAGCAATTTAGAAGTACCTAATAACAATCTAATCTGATCTGTATTCTTATGTCACTATTATTCTTCATTGTCCTATAGCTGGAAATATCAGGTTTTCTGCCCTGAGCTTTTCAGATGCTGCACTGGCCACTAATTACAAGCAAGACCACTAACACTGACCTTTCTACAAGGGGACCTCAAAACATAAAAACCAACTGAAAAAAAAAGAGTAGCTGTATGAGTGTACGTACAGCCAGGAAGACATTTCTCTATTAAATTGCAACTGTGATAAGCTTTGTAGCCTAATCTCCCAGTGGCCAGAGGAAGCCAGCAAGTTTACATAACAGTTTATTCAAGCCCAGCAAACATACTTACTTAATTTCAATTTTTATCCTGCCCATCTAGTGGCCAGGCCACTACTCTGGATGGTTTACAATAACATAATATAAACAGATGGTAAAACTCCAGTAATAAACTAATAAAACGTGTGTGTGTAATACAAATTATGTGAAAATAATGTGCACCCTTGAGAGATTAACAATACATTTGTAGTTGAGTACACATTTCTAACTTCCAAAGTTTAAAGGAGTAGCTTGGGTGTAAGAAACAGTTTTTGGGATACAGTATTGGTAAAAGTGATATACTACAGAACTTTACACATCATACTAAGATGATCCTCTAATAAGGAACTGATGGATTCCAGTATGGATATAATAAACAAGGCCACTTGGAAGGATATTGTTTCTATTTTCTTCCCAGTCAGATGTTTTATGGTTCATCAAGCAACATTTACCCAAGGGGTTACCATACTGTATCTGCTACTCACTAAAACTTTAGAAGTCTATCAACTACAGCTTATTTCTATTTAATTCTGATACACACTCAGGGGAGGGGTGGGGGCTGGTGTGGCTCCCAGTAGGTCCTAGACATGGAAAATTGCTACTTGTGAGGCACTGAAATTGCTCACAACTACTCTACAATCATCACAAAGTTCAGAAGGAACAAGCAAACTGTTGCCCTGTGCATGCTCCTAGAAAAGAAAAAAACAGAGTGCTACAGTAAAGGACGACTGGTCGTATTGCACCTCCCATCTCCAAAGGCAAAGAGACACTGCGCAGGGGACAGGTAAGAAGACTGAACAATTCTCCTGCCCTCTGTTATGCATTCCCTTCTGTATGGAGAATGCATGGTGGCTTCATTAGAACTGAACTTTAGGAGAGCAAATCCAGGGCCGGACAGCTCTTAAATAATCACAGGAGACTGTGCTGGGCAGGTGATGGTGGGATGTGCAGGAGGACCCCAGGTCAGTGTCAGCGGTACTCCTTGTGGGCACTGCCTCACAATATCCTTTTATCTTTTCTCTCTCTCTCCTAGCATCCTGGTCACATGGATTCCTTGCCTAGAGGAAATGGACAGGGATGGAGCCTTGGCAGTATGCCCTTTGCAGCACATGGCATCTGCCTGACTAAATGTTATAAAAGAAAAGGGGGACATTCACCCTTCCTTCCCAAGCAGAGGAGAGGAGAGTGCTCGTACACTTAGAGATACTTACGAGATACATACAAAAGGGGGCAGGGATGCTTGGTGTGAACTACTGGGGTCCTTGGATGAATTTTGAAATTTGAGAAAATGGCTGGCATCATAAGAATGGCCCCTCCCCAGCTTAGCTTGGTATGTTTAAAAGCAAAATACTGTCTCCCTCCTTCTTTTCCTTTGGGGCTCACAGGTGTTGAGGGTTTAAGATAGGTGGCTGAAAGCAGATGCTTCCCTGAGCTCTGTTCATGTCTGAGAGCACTTTAGGGAGAACAAGTTTTGCTGGTATGTATCTGATAGGCTTGCACAGTTGGTAAATGATATTTTGGATTACTTCAGTCACCAGGAAAAAAAAGGTTTGGTTTGAAATGTGCTGGAGGAGAGCTTTGTGGATACCATGGACTGTCAGAAAGACAAACAAGTGGGTCCTAGAACAAATCAAGCCTGAACTATCTCCGGAGGCAAAAAAGTTGAAACTGAAACTGTCTTACTTTGGGCATATCATGAGAAGGCAGGATTCTCTGGAAAAAAATAATAATGATGAGAAAGGCGGAACACAGGAAGAAAAGAGGAAGACCAAATATAAGACGGACTGACTCCCTAAAGGAAGCCACAGGCTTGAATCTGTCTACAAGAGCTGAGCAGGGCTGTTGAGGGCAGGCCATTTTGGAGAGCACTCATAGGGTCAACCGTAAGTCGGAGATGACTTGATGGCACATAACAACAACATAGTCGCTATGAGATCTGGTTTTGAGAGAAAAGCAGGTTATGACAGCAAGCTTGTCAGCTAATTAATTTAGTGAACCGACATCACTGGGTTTCAGTTTTCAGCATGCCTTACATCAAAAACTCAGTACAGACCCAGATGTTAGATAGAGCTTGCTATTAGAAGCATGCCTGAAACACTTAGGTGCTCTCATCTTCCAGTGATACGTTAAACTGAAGTATCTGTTCTTACCCTTAGGCCAATTAACTATTTCAGAGAAAAATCATATAGAGGCACATTCATAGCCCAACACATGGTAAAACTACATCTTTTCCTCAGGCCAGGCCATAGTTAGGCCCAAGGCTATGTCCAATTCCTCAACTAGGACAGTGCCAGTACCATTAAAATATTTATACACAATCTCATTCTTTCTATTGCAATATTTATGTATGCTGGCTGTAGCAAGGCTCTTCTCCCTTCTACGTGACCTCAAATGGCCTGTACTTTGCCAGCTTTATTGCTCTTATCTAAATTGTCTAAGATTTGTTATATCACAAATTGATGTAGCATTCCATCTAAGATCCAAGTAAGCATTAAGAGGAACAGCAGTAGCATGGTGATCTGCCAATGGACTTAAGCTATTTCAAATAGTCCCAGATATATGATTATGGTTTTGACACATCAGATTTGTGGGTTGGAGAACACTGGCCCTGGCCCTCTCATTAGCTCTGGTGAAGCCTTGGAGCATTGCTGGCAGCAAAACCAAAACTCATTGACTGTCACATGAGCTACGCAAGTGCCACCAGAAAGCCCTTGCTTTTCTACAACACTTCCACAGTGCAGGTACCTCTTAGCCAGTTAGCCAAAAATATTGTCTGTGGTGTGGAATTAGTAATATAGGCAGCAGAAAGTTAACCATGTTGGGAAGATAGGAGAGAGCAGCAAAGTCCCTCCTGGGGCCACAGCAGCTACGTTGCCCTCTCCCAATTCCTTTGGAGGCCTGCAGGATGGGGCAGCATCTTCACAGTCACCAACTTTGGCTGTTGCTGCCACTGAACCTCTCCTCTTCCTTCCTGCCACTCAGCTTCATCCACAAGTGGGGTGGTGGTGATGTTTCTTATGATTTTTTAAAAAATTAGTTCTGTTCTATTTTACAACATAAAAATTGTTTAGATGGTCCCCTTGTGTTCTCTAGGGCAGAGGTCGTCAACCCCCGGTCCGCGGCCCGGTGCCGGTCCGTGGCCTGAGCCGGACCGGGCCGCGAAGACAGACACCCCCCTGCACGCACTCCCCTCCCCACAGCTGCTTTGCGCACGTGCGTGCCAGCACCGGCGTGAACGCTCCCCCACCCCTTTGCGCATGTGCAGGGGCGCCTGCACGCCCGCCCGCCCGCTCCCCCACCCCTTCACACATGCGCACGAGTGCCCGAGCGCCTGCGCAAAGGGGTGGGGGAGCGCTCACGCTGGCGGGTGGGCGCTCCCCCACTCCTTCGCACAGGTGCCCGAGAGAGAGAGCGCACCCGCGCGCACCTGCGGGGGATCCCCCACCTTCCTTAGAGGCTCAGCTGGTCCACGGTCCCAAAAAGGTTGGGGACCGCTGCTCTAGGGGACAGAGAGGATATTTACATCACATTTATTGAATATTTCCCTGATAGTTTAAGTTGATCTAAAGCTGCTGAGGAGCAGCTAAAATGGTAGAATTATTTCCTGCATGCAATGGAAGGTATATAGGAGCTTTTTTGGGGTAGGGGGTAAGAAAAATGTGGGAGGGGAATGAAGATGTAGCCCTCAAAGGTGCAGGGTAAGCACGGGCAGCCCTTGGACTTGTGCAAAGTTGCTCACCCCTGGGTGTAAGGTAGGTTCTGGTTCACTGTAACGTGGCCATGGCATTGGCCAATCCTTGCCAACCAGGAAATGAGGTAAGCATGGCATCACCTGAGCAACTGAAACAATGCTAAGAGGAAGGCAACCTCTCTCTCTTTGTTAAGTTGCACCAAAGCCTGGCAAACTAGGTGGTTTTATTGATTGTGATTGGATCCTGGGAGGAGAATGTAACACAATATGGTCAAATACACTGTGCTGTCTGTCTCCCCAACAAATGCAAACCAGCAAAGGGAACTGTGGAAAGCGGTAGCTGAACCAGGCCAATATATTGCACAGCTTGCAAGCTCAAATACCACTTATTTTTCAGTGTTGTAAACCTCCAGACTTAATATACATGTTTTTCTTCACAGTACTACTAGATAAAACCTGGGGTAATTTTGCAATCTACCTTAATTTTCTTATAGCACAAAAAAGAACAAGAAACCAACATTTCCTTACTCTAGGACAGCGGTCCCCAACCTTTTTGGGGCCGCAGACTGGCTGGGGGGAGTGAGCTCCATGTGCAGGGGGGCCGGGGGCACCCCGCAAGCATGACACGCTCACCACGCGAGCGACATGCCCCCCGCACGAGCGTGACACCCCCACTGTGCGTGTGTGCGGGGTGGTGGTGGAGATCCGTATCTACGGCCCAATTCCGGCAAGCCCACAGACTGGCACCAGGCCGCGGACCGGGGGTTGACGACCCCTGCTCTAGGAGACTGAACCCTATTTAAAATCACCCAGATTTTGTTCCTTGAATTTTCCTCAGACAATTAACGAAATACTTTTTATTGCTGACAGTATTTCTAGATTATTAGTCCTAGATACAACTTCTTTCTGCAAATAGAAAAACAAAAAAATGTGTTCTAATACCAGTATCTGGCAACTTAAAATTTCTGTTCTATGAGTAATAGACTCTTTATTTAAAATGGGCACCTCCCAGATTGTTCTGAAACATGAGAAGCCTTGAAGATTGTTATTATTAATTTTTAGGCCAGTCTCTGTGTCACAGTAAATTGAGAGATTATCTTACCTTTGATTCTCTCTGGCTTTTTCTTTCAGGAATATTAAAAGTACAACTTGTAGACCTGCATTTGCCATGAAGTATTTATAACAAACAATACCTTCCATTTTATGCAATGAAATAAAAATAATACTTACCATTCTGCTAATGTTTTGTTTTACTCAGTATAAAACCCATGCTAATTAGCCTATGCTAATAGATAACCAAAATTAGTCCCTTTAGAAGGTATGTTTTTTTTAACTTTTTGGAAAATATCAGTCATGTTTTAACTAAAATCTGCTAATTTTTTTTACAAAGATAAATTGTCAGAAGCAAGTGATCCAGTGGATATAGCCAAATATATCTCCTCAGGTTTCCCTCCATGCTCAATTAATGTTATCTGGGAGAGCTGAAGCCCAGTCCCCTAAAATTAATGTAACCATAAAAAGATTAGATTCCCTGGATCCCAGAATTATAATGTAGAAGCTTCTATAAATGCCAGATTTTTAGTGTGCATTATGTTATCACTGTATTATCACAGATTATTTCAGCTTCTGTGGTCACTATACCATCTGCAGCACTTGGAATAATCATTGCACATGCTATATACGGTTGTTAAAATTGGCAGCCGACAATTATTATATAAGGCTTCTCGATAACAAAAAAGACTAAGCACTTTGGAAAACAACATTTTTAAAAAAGCTTTCTGATGCAGTTTATCACATGGGATTCAGAAGTCAATTATATAACAGCTCACCGCAATTCGAAGTATAGAAGCTTGAACGGAGCTCCATTTGTCTTGCCTGCGGTCTATGACCAGTATAAACCCAATTCCAGCATCCTGTGAACTAAGTTAGTAGACGGGAGAGAAAAATGAAAAAGCAGTTATGGAAGATTATACAAGTGGCTCTGAAACTCATGCACGACTATTTACAGTGAGAATGACCTTTTAGTACCAACTATTAAGTCATGTATGCTGCTTAAATGCAAATGCAGTAGAAATATCATTTCCCCATTCAGAAGAACATGACATTCTAAAAGGATGACATGCACTTTCAGCTAATGAAAACATCCATTACCCCTTTACAGACAAAGAAGGGTTTAATTAATCTGGTATACAGATGTAGGCTTCCATTTCATTTTTGCAGTACCTTGTTTGTTGTTTTCTCTGCCACAGTGATAATCCAATCCTTTAAATAAGAGTCAGTAATGTCCACTCCAGAATAGAAACCAATTTTCTTCCTTTGTTCCTCCAACAATTTCTTGCTGAGTAACAGGTTTTTATTCCATCAATATATGCATGTGTGTATCTATCAATTAACTGTATGTTTAATTCCTGGCAAAACAAGCTCTTGGGATCTACAGTCCATATGTCATTTCAGTCTTGGGTATCTGGGATTTCTAGTCTTCTGCATTTTCAAGAACCAGTCTTCGAGGGATAATAAAAACCCAAGAAAAAAAATCTCCTAAGATGCATACCAGAAAGGAGAGGCAAAAACTAGTGACAGTGTACAAGCAAGAATTATTGAGGGGAAAGGATCTCTTTTCCTGCTCTGTTCAGCTGCATGTGCTACGGTCACAGAGTACAAATAAAGAGAGGTCCACTCCTGTTTTACACAAGCCAATTGTGTAATGCCAGCAGCTGACAGCCAGCCAACTGCAATGTAATGGAAATGACAGCCAGCTGTAACTCAAAATGATGTCTAATTGTTTTATATATATATGAACAGATTATACAAAGCACAATGTTGTAGCCACAACCATGGATCATGTTAATACTAGGAAAAGATGCACATTTGAATACGGATTTCTGTATGCTTGTCAGAGAATGTATGCATCTATGTATCAGTACATAGGCAGGCATGAAACACTTGTATTGCTGATAGCATTTCATATGCTAATAAATAACTTGTAGTAGTAATCACATAATATGGAAAGTCCACCTTCACCATCGGTGTCTAAAGTGTCTTTTGATATTTAGATTCTTCCAGGGCAAATATATGAGGATTATAAAAAAGAATAACAATTTGGATAATTATCAGGAGCATTAACTCCCTCAATAACTCATCTCTTCCTCATATTTTGAGGGCATATCTGTCTTGACAGACATATTTATTTACACGTTTAGCTCCTCATATGTGGTAACCATTAGCCTCTTTCCCTGTATGTAGAAACAAATGAAGGAAGGAAAGTTTCAAATATTACTGTGCTAGGTGATATTGAATGAATACTTTCCAATAATAGCCATATTATCTAAAACACAAAATACAGCTAAGAGTTGATAGGTAAAGGTTCCCCTTGACAATTGTCCAGTCGTGTCCGACTCTAGGGGGTGGTGCTCATCCCGTTTCCAAGCCGTAGAGCCAGCGTTTGTCCGTAGACAGTTTCTGTGGTCACATGGCCAGCACGACTAGATACGGAACGCCGTTACCTTCCCACCGTAGTGGTACCTATTTATCTACTCACATTTTTACATGCTTTCAAACTGCTAGGTAGGCAGGAGCTGGGACAAGCGACGGGAGCTCACTCCGTCGCGTGGATTCAAACTGCTGATCTTTTGACCTTGCAGCCCAGAGGCTTTGCGGTTTAACCCGCAGCGCCACCACATCCCTCCCAAGAGTTGATACTGGAGTGTAAATAGTGGCCACTCCCCCCCACCAAAAAAAAAAAAACACCAAACCCAAATAGCATATATAGATTATTGCATGATAGCATTATATTTATTCATTTGGTTTAGATATGATTTCAAGCTATGAATAAACTTTGACAAACTCTAGCATTTAGGTGCTCTTCCCTCTAACAAACTGCAGAACTGGCCAATTATACTTTGTGTTCCTTTTCAAATCAGGGTTGCAAACCTATCAGTAGCAAAGGAACGCATTCATTTCTAAACAAACAGAAATAATAAAAGCACAAGCCACACTTTGTGCTTTTGGACAAAATGGCAAACTGACTTGATTGACACAAAGAAAGCTATCAGAGAATCCTGTCACTCATGAAGCAGCGGGATGAGGAAGCAGCCAACAAGTCTGACCGTTTTCTTGTCAACCGAAATGTCCCAATCTGAGCCATTATTCCCAAGATTCACTAACAGAGCTCCTTTCCTAAGGAAGGACCACCACTGTTAATTTACGATAATTCCATGAATTAGGCATAAGAATAAACAATTATTTTAATTTAACACACTATATTTATATCCGCCTTTCATCTGCTGAGCCCA
Source organism: Intellagama lesueurii (assembly GCA_037013535.1). NCBI lineage: Eukaryota > Metazoa > Chordata > Lepidosauria > Squamata > Agamidae > Intellagama > Intellagama lesueurii. The sequence goes on from JBAJHW010000003.1 coordinate 100,717,163, forward strand.
TGCCGCTCTCCCCTTCTCCAAATTACTTTTACCATAGCTCTTGTGAGGTAGATCAGGATGAGAGAATGATTCACTGAGGTCACTCAGTGTAAATTTGGACTCATGTTATAATACAACATTTGGTTACATTACACTGGCTCAAATATCAATAACGGGATCAGTTCTGTAGTTAGTCATGTCCTGGAGGCCTATTTCACTGTCCCACATTCACACTTCTACTGGACACTGAAAAAGCTTTTTTTAACAAAATCATCCTGTTGTTCTGTTTCTTTCCTTTTTTGTGTGTGTAAATTTTTTTATTCAAAGACTCCAAACATATAAACAAAAATATGCAGTACAAAACAAACCAACAAACCAACAACAAAAAAAACCAAACAAATCAAAGACTACCAAACTAACCATCTCCCCCCCCCCCCCCCACTTTTTGGGACAGAGATTCCATCGTCGTCTGAACCTCGGGTATCTCCAAGAGGATTCCGGTGAGCACTGAGTTAATAAAATACTAAGTTTCACCCTAAGCTCCTGTCTTTTTCTGGGCCCATTCTTTTTCTGTTTCATTCTGATTCTCATTCATATTTCATGCAGCACAGGCAGTATTCTTTTATCATGCTGATCAGGTTCCCAATATTATGTGTATCTAGAAATATAAATGTATTCCCATTGTATAACTTTGCATTCCTCCAGCTGATGGCATGGTCTCTGCACCCCAATATCTGGAGTGGCCTCACAGGAAAATGGATTTTCCAGCCTAGCACTTATAAAATTCTCTGCTCCTGAAACCAAACAGCTCATTATGACCCAGTTAACACTACCTGAGCAGGGTTGTTAATGATAGGACATTTTGGAGGTCATTCATTCATAGGGTCACCATAAATTGGAGATGATTTAACAGCACATAAGAACAAACCATTTATCGATTCAGGCTGCATTCTGCTACCAGTCTCCAAGCTTTTTAAAAAAATATCTCTGTATACCCCCACCAACACTTTGCTGGAAGTTAATAGGAATCTAGGATGCTAATACTTAAGACATCTGACTGTAGAAATCAATAAAGAAGTTGCAAATCTCTTCATGAAATTTTTCGTTTACACTTACAGAACATCATATACTTTGCTTTTATTCAGAAGACTGACATAATGATCTCATATACTTAGGGGAAAGGGTGGAGTTTATAATGCATAGGATTTTAGAAAGCAATTTCCCAAAGGATGGGCAGAAGCAACTATCTTGTTAATTATTTTGAAAATCATTGCAATCTCCAAGGTATGGGTGGTGGTGAGTATGATATAAATTGTGTCAAAATTTTCTTCTGGTATGAGCCTGTTTTTCCCCTCTCATTCTGTTGTTTCTTTCCATAGCAGAGTTTTCTCTCCTGCAAGCAGCAAAACACTATCCAATAATAGGCATCGCACAGCCGGTGTTTGTTTCCATTGAATAAGATAATAAGAAAACAGTATTTCTTCTAGTATAATATGGTTGCAAGAGTATTTTGGAAGATGCTGCTCTTTGTCAGCTGGCTCCATCTTTTAAGCAATCCAGGCTGGACTATAGCTGGAACTTAAAGAATCCTTAGTCCCTCATGTACCAACGCATTTAAAGCTATGATTCAGGTGGAGAAGCACCTGTGCTGCTTTATTATCTACTACAATCAAAGCAAGACTAATTAAACAAGAACTGGCTCAGGCAGTTCCTCTTTGGGGAATTCATGTAGAATTACAGCATTACTTTCTGGTTAGAAAAATCTAAATTTAAAACTGAAGTCTAATAACTGACCTCAGTGTGGTGCTGCTCCACAACCTTGAGGTTTGTTAATCTTTAATATCTGGCAGGAAAAAAAGAACATACTGGGGTTTCGGTATAGATTTCAGAAGGAGGGGTGTAGCTGAGTGGCAAAAGTGTAAAAAGATGCCAGGTTCCACCCCTGGTATCCCCAGATGGGATAGGAGAAGCTCCTGTCCCTGCTTCTGGAGAGTTGCTGTAAGTCAGTATAAATCAGGGAAGGAAAGAATATTTGCTAAATTCCTTGCTCACTTCAGTTTAAACTGTCTCAACAGGAGGAGACACCTTGAAAAGGAATTTTCAGGCCTGCAAGAATCAGGGATGTCTAATTTTTAAATTATTTTGTTCTTGCAACAAATTTCAAAGGTTTCTTCCCCACCAAGGGGAGATTATGAGAGTTTTATGCATATTTAGTTCAGGACCTTCCCAATAAAAAAATCTGGATTTTAGCATAGTTCCACACCCCTAATTTTCCACAAAAACCATGTTTTCCCTGCAAAAACCACTTCTTCACTTACATTGCTGCTGACAAAGGGGGGAAAAAAGCCACTCTTGGGCAGGAGCAAAAATCTTGCAGCAGTTGGCAATCTTTTTTCAAGGACAGGAAAATTTATGAGCATTTGTAACATACTTATGCAAGACTCCTCACCTGTCTTAAAGAATGAAACAAAAAGTTTTCTCCCCCAGAATATGTCTGTAATTTGTGCAAAAAACTCTTCCGTCCTTTCTCTGAAAGGACAGAGAGCTAGCTGGAAATACACAGTCAGAAAGCACAGAAGAATTGACTGTTATGAAACAAACAAACACAACATCCAGTGCTTCAAATTCTTAAACAAAACAAAAGCTATCCTATTTTTTGAAAATGTGCACAATTGCACAAACTGTACTGTACTGTTCTACACAAAAATAGGCAATTTAGGGCACAAATGAGCAATTTTGCACTGGACATAATTTTTGCCAATGTGAAAACTCTGTCAAAGATACCAGGAAATTCATTGCCATCTTTACTGGTGAGAAGAGTGTTGTAGTTCCTTGTCCTCACATTTGAGAATGAAACAAGTGAGGCTTTACACCCTTAATGTAAACCAGGAGTAGGAAATCTTCAGTCTTCAGGCTAAATGAGACGCAAAGCTTACCCTGTTCATTTTGCCTCTGCCAAATAACAATTAGGCCCATTTTTAAAAGGCTTCTATTAGTGCCAATAAGGTCTTATTTAACTGATGCACAGCAGATGACGTTTTGGATAAAGTTGCAGCTGAGGAAGCACTTATTTACCACCCATGTACAATAATTTGGCTTGGGTAGTAAGTGAGGAGCAAGCATGAATGCGAGTGTATGTGGGAGGGGGGGAGAGAGAAAGGGAGGGAGGGATAGAATAAGAAAGAGAGAAAGAATGGACGGATGGGATGTATAACTATTATTCATAAATAAATGTGGAGGAGGATGCATGCGGATCAGTGCCAGGTGTTATGTCGGTTTTTTCCTTTAAACCTGCTCCTTGCTGGTATGTTGACACTGGAGGGCACTGCTGTTCTGAGTCTGAAGAGGTATTCCCACCTGGCTTTGGTGTGGGCAGCACTGGGCCTGAATTGGTGGTCTGCAGCCTTAATCTCATCTGAGTTAGTGTTTGAATTGGCGAAAGGCAACTTTGTAAGATGTTTTTGGAAGTGTCAAGTGCCCCTAGTTTCTTTACACTGATATTATACACCAGCATTCTATGTTGTTACTAATATTTTATCAACCTCATATATCTTTCCCTGTGTCAAATCTCCAACACAGTATTAATTGCTGTGCTATATGGCAGAACTTTCAGTTCACATTTAGCTCAGTATTGTATAGCCCAAAAGCAAGCAATGTAGAAAACATTACTGCCATCTTGGTATAAAAATATCCTGAAATTTAGTTGTTGAGACAGAGAACAACAATATCTTGAAGCCATATTCTATTCCTGTTGTGAGGTCACGGAAGACTTGGACGTCTGAGAGTAGAGTTCTTTATAACAATCATAATAAAAATTAAACAAAATAGAAATGAGTCACTGAACTTAATACTGAGGAAGAGCCATATAAGCCCTTTCAAACTACTCTAAAAAGAAATACATTTTAAAAAATAAATCTGTCTCTATGTACCCGATAAACATATAAACCAATATATAAACCAGATCCAGTTTCTTGATTATGCAGACTGGTTTCCATATATTTATTAGAAAATGTATGATTAGGATGACAGTTAATGGAGCTGGACTCCAAACTTATCCAACTTACCTTGGAGGCAGTGGGATGCACCTCTGAGTAAATACGCAGGCAACTACATGCCAGGTTTGATTATTAACTTGTTATTTGGAAGATTTAATTGACGAGGTGGAGGGAAACAAAGATGCAAAGGTACTAGAGTATACTATATCTAGTGTGTGGCCCTACAGAGCAAGTCTTAATAAACTGGTAAATATACTAAATTCTATGGCCCATTTATTTGATTTTAAAAAAAATAAACATCTGCAATCAGCTTACTAATGTGAGTTGGGGAAAAACCTTTTTGGAACAACTGATCTTTTCATGATGGCAGTACACATGGTTGATGTCCCTGAAAACAAGATAGCATAGACTGTGGCAACAAGGATACGGAAAGGTCATTTAAGGAGACCCAGGAACTGTGGAAAAGCTGCATTCCAGAACATCAGGAGAGCAATGATGTGTACACAGTGTTTATATATAGACCAAGATAGTGAAACAGGCATGGTTGGTATAAAAATAAAATATTAAAAGCCTAGTCTATCACTGGGAATCAGCAGGCCTATGATTATCCCTTGATACTATGGGTGTCGGGGGGGGGGGGGGGAGAAGGAAGGTGCCCCTCCCATTAATTTGGTATTCCTTTCAATATACACAGGTAAAAACTACAATAGCAACAATCAGTAGGTATCATCAATAGACTTTGTTCCTCCCGCCATTATTTCTGCAGGGGCTGCAGGTGCCCTTGCTTGACATGGAAAAACTACAGAAAGAACGGAGAAAGGTTATATTGGACATAGTGTTTTAAATATAGGAGGTGCTGCTCAACCTATTCTAGATAGGTCTGTACTTGCCTTTAAAAGTTTAGAGGACCAGATTTGTATTTTAGAAGAATACTGGCAAATTCCATCATACAAGAAGCACAAAATGCATTTCATTAGCAAACTTTGGGATGGAGAGTTTCAGACATTGACTGAGTCATCTTCTGACTACAGATAGTTTGGCCACTGTTATATATATTGTTGTAACATCAGGTTTAAGCAACTGTAAGATACTTTACATAGTCCTATCTTTGAAGACTGTTGTCATGACAGTGGATTCATCCACATTATTATGAAACAATGTATTCAGCAACATATGGAGTACTATTTTCCATGCTAGACTGCCAACATAAATGCCTGTAAAGGTTGGAAAGGGTTACCATCCTGAGAAAGTCTGTAATATAAGGTTTGATACTACTGATGACTGAAGGTATCAGATGATGCCTCAGAGATCTCAGCCAATCAGGTTCATTGAGGGATATTTAAATTACTAGCAAAAATATTCTTTTCTCTGTCCTGGTTTTTCTTTTTTTTCTTTTCTTTTTCTGGCTGGCCATGTGGGAGAGCTGGTTGTGAGACAACAGGGAATAAGAACAGCTGTGAGCAGAATCAAGACTGCAATGAGCTAGTTTGCATCAGGATTATAACTGTGTTCTGGTTGTGTTGGTTATCCAATGATGACTGCATGTGTTCTCTTGTTTCTTTTACCGATTTTGTATTTTTGAAGTTTTGTGCCCAGAGAAATATCTCTCGGTATGTTCTACCGTGCATTAGTCTTTCTGTTTTGAGTATGTTGTAATTCTTCAACATGTAATAAAGTTTAGCTCCCTCTCAGATATAATCCAGCCTATCCATTGCCTATCTGCTTGCTTCACATACGAGACTGTCTCCTACATAGCAAAGGGGAGAGCAAGCCATTAAGCTTAGAGTTCTTTATGGTTTGACAACTGTAACTAAAAACTATACTCCATGTCAGTCACTTATAGAGATCATATAATCACAGAATAATTGAGTTCGAAGAGGCCTATAAGGCCATCAAGTCCAACCCCCTGCTCAATGCAGGAATCCAAATCAAAGCAGATCTGACAGATGGTTGTCCCATTTTTTCCTGAATGCCTCCAGCACTGGAGCACTCACTACCTCCCGAGGTAATTGATTCCATTGTTGTACTGCTCTAACGATTAGGAGGTTTCTCTTGATACTCAACGAAAATCTGGTTTCCTGGAACATGAGCCCATTATTACATGCCCCACACTCTAGGAAGACTGAGAACAGATCCTACCACTCCTCTGTATGACAGTCTTTCAAGTATTTGAAAAGTACTATCTTATCTCCCCTTAGGCTTTTTTTTTCCTCAAGGCCAAACATGCCCGGTTCTTTCAGTGTTTTTTCATAGGGCTTGGTTTCCAGTCCCCTGTTCATTCTTGTTGCCCTCCTCTGAACTTATTCCAGTTTGTTGGCATCTTTCTTAAAATGCAGTGTCCAAAACTGGGTACAGAACTGAAGATGAGGGCCTAACCAGTACTGAATAGAGGGAAAGCAGTCCTTGACTTCCCTTCTCAGAGTTTCAAAGTCTGATGTGATTTCTTCACAGTTCCTTTTGACTGTGTCATTTGTTCCCACATGGGTGAGAAGATACTCATAGCAAACATGATCTGAGACTTAATCCAGGTGAAAAGTATTCCATATTATATACCTTATTCTGTCAGTGCATGCCAAAAGTGGCTGAAATCCTGTTGATGTAGCTTCACATGCGCAAGGCTGAATACATCCTCAACCGTGGCCTTCAACTGCTAATTAAAAGTTTCTGATTTCCCAACTCCAAACGGTTCCAAGGCTCCCAAGGGATCCTTTTTGTCCTGGAGAAGTCTTTGAGGGCCTTGGGATGGATGTGTGTGTGTATGGGTGTGTGTGTGTTTTTCTCAGCATGCAGCGACAGAAGACAAAATATATAATTTGAAATGCAGGTGAGGTGGCAGTCTTTAATATTGGAAAATCACTGCTGCTGGCTCTGGTTTCACCCCTGTCCCAAGGTCCCCAAAGGCTACCCCAGGATGAAGCAGATACCCAGCGACCCTCAGAACCCGAGGGAAACTTTTAATTAGCAATAAAAGGCTGTGGCTGATGCATACAGCCTTGCATACAGTCATGGCCAAAAATATTGGCACCCTTGCAGTTCTGTCAGAAAATGCAACCCTTCTCTCAGAAAACTGTTGCAGTTGCAAATGCTTTGGTACTCACATGTTCATTTCTTTGGTTTGCGTTGGAACAACACAAAAACACAGAGAAGAAAAGTCAAATCTGATACAATCCCACACAGAAATCCAAAAATGCACTGGCCAAAATTATTGGCACCCTGTAAAAGTTGTAAGAAATAATTGCTTTTCAAGCATGTGATGCTCCTTTAATTTGTATTTAGACACACCTGTCGCAAGTAAGAGGTGTGGGCAATATAGTAATCACACTTGCAACCAGTTAAGATGGAGAAAAGTTGGCTCAACCTTTGTGTTGTGTGTGACACTGAGCATGAAGAAAAGAATGAAGTGTAAAGAGTTGTCTGTGGATTTGAGAGAAAAAATGGTGGAAAAACATCGACAATCTCAAGGCTACAAGTCCATCTCCAGAGATCTTAATGTTCCTGTGTCCACTGTGCGCAATATCATCAAGAGGTTTACAGCCCATGGCACTATAGCTAACCTACGTGGACGGAAGAGCAAAATTACTGGAAAATGACAATGAAGGGTTGTTTGAATGGTGGATAGAGAACCCAGATTAACGTCCAAACAAATTCAAGCTGATCTGCAGACACAGGGTACAAGTGTCAGCTCGCACTATCCGTCGCCATCTGAATGAAAAGGGACGCTATGGTAGGAGACCCAGGAGTACACCACTGCTGAAACAAAGGCATAAAAAAGCAAGACTGGAGTATGCCAAAACTTATGTGACAAAACCACAATCCTTCTGGGAGAACGTACTGTGGACAGATGAGACAAAAGTAGAGCTTTTTGGTCAAGGACATCATGGCACTGCTTACAGAAAAAGAAATGAGGCATTCAAAGAAAAGAACACAGTCCTACAGTCAAACATGGTGGAGGTTTAAAGATGTTTTGGGGTTGCTTTGCTGCTTCTGGCACTGGATGCCTTGACTGTGTGAATGGTATCATGAAATCTGATGATTACCAAAGAATTTTGGGGTGCAACGTAGTGGCCAGTGTCAGAAAGCTGCGTCTCCACCAGAGGTCATGGGTCTTCCAGCAGGACAATGACCTGAAACACACTTCAAAAAGCACTCAGAAATGGTTACAAACAAAGTGCTGGAGAGTTCTGAAATGGCCAGCAATGAGTCCAGATCTGAATCCCATAGAACACCTGTGGAGAGATCTCAAAACAGCAGTTGGGAGAAGGCATCCTTCAAATCTGAACGCCCTGGAGCAGTTTGCAAAAGAAGAGTGGTCCAAAATTCGAGTAGAGAAGTGTAAGAAACTCATTCATGGTTACAGGAAGCGAATGATTTCACTTATTTTTTCCAAAGGGGGTGCTACCAAATATTAAGTTAAGGGTGCCAATAATTTTGGCCAGTGTATTTTTGGGTTTCTGTGTGGGATTGTATCAGGTTTGACTTTTCTTCTCTGTTTTTTGTGTTGTTCCAGCGCAAACCAAAGAAATTAACATGTGAGTACCAAAACATTTGCAACTGCAACAATTTTTTGAGAGAAGGGTTGCATTTTCTGACAGAATTGCAAGGGTGCCAATATTTTTGGCCATGACTGTATGTGAACCTGCACCAACAGAATTTCAACCAATGTCTCAATGCTCAAAAAAGTAATGTTAGGTGGCCTTTAGCAGAAATGGATATTAATTGCAAGCAGAAACACAGGTGACACAAAATCACAAAGTACTGATCTTTGAAGAAGCCAATATAAATTAAAAACTTTCAAACATGAGAAATTCACTGTGTAATCCAGTGCCTATGCAAGATGTTTGGGGCCACAAGCCTTCAAGACTTGAGAACAGAGGGAAGGGTATAATCTTTTTTTGAAAAAAGTTGCACTGTTTCCAATGCAAAATTTTGGAGTCTGGAATACTTGGATCAGGAAGGTGAAAATGTATTTGTCAAGAAAAAGGTCACCTGGATTCCAGAGCTCTGGAATCTTTTCTCAGAAGGGCTATATTTCTTCCCTTATGATTCCAACCTGAAATCTTTTTTCTTTACTATATGAAAAAAAATGTACTAATAGTCACTGGAAAACATATTTTGAGATGTTCCTTTTTTAGATAAATCCTGCAGGGAAATATTTGCATGTGTCAGTGTGCATATGTGCATACTGTGTTTCTGTATGTGAGCGAGTGTGTGAAATATATGTGTATTCACTGGAGGTTCAGTACTAATGTAAATGGGCAGTGGGAACGGGTTGTTCGAATAAAGTTCAGGGGTTCGGGGGATGTTTGTGAGTTCAACTAACAGTGTTATATCTTTTAATTGATAGATTTTTTTGCTTATTGCTTTAAAACTAGTAACTCTGAAGAAGTTCTAAATTCCCTAACAACCTGCAAATGTGAATTACTGCTAAGAGTCAGACCAGATCCATTATGGAGGTACCTGGAAGATTAATGTTGGCACTTACTGACCTAGAACCCTGACAGATTTTGGGAGAGGGCCGCCTGGCTATCAAGAGATAGAGGGAGGGACCTCAGGTTACTCTGAACCATCAGAAATGGGAGCATAAATTGGTCATAATTCACAACTGCATTCTTGTGAGAAATAAAACTAGCTACATGCAGAATGGCTGATCTTCTAGAAGACTGGCTGAGGAGCATCCTTGGAGTAAGGGCTGAAAAGGTATAAAAATAGTTAAGACTCAGAGCCAGTGGGGGAGAAAGTACCTCAACATTTTAGCATGTTATTATGCTGGTGAGAAATCATCATAGATGATTGTTGTAGGTTTTGCAGGCTGTTTGGCCGTGTTCTTGAGGTTTTTCTTCCTAACGTTTCGCCAGTCTCTGTGGCCGGCATCTTCAGAGGACAAGAGCTGAAGCTCTGTCTGTGTTCTGGGGCAGAGCCCAAAAAACCTACAACAACCATCGGATCCTGGTCGTGAAAGCCTTCGAGAATACAATAATCAGAGAGCTCAGAGAGTTGTCTATATCCATTCTTAGGTCCTCTGAATAAACAAAATAGGCTGCTGAGTTTTCTTATGTTATGTGTGGATATTCTTCCCCAGTTCTTTATCCGTAACTACTGTAATTTGGATTTTCCCATTTACTGGAGTTGGTTTACTAATATGAGTGACTTTTCTTTCTTGTAATTTGGTTTTCTTTTCCTATTTTAAATACAAATCAAAATTCTTCACATTTGGGTGCTTTTGCGGCTGTAGTTAGGGAATGGTAGGATCCTAAGTCTAGTGCTTGGCCGGTTGGAATTGCTACCACATTACCAGAATCGCTACCTGTGGTTAAACTGAGTTTTTCTCTTCGTTGCAGAGCTGGTGTTAGCTCTGAAAGGAAGGAACCATTAGACTTGCTGATTTCAGGTCAGGTGCAGCAACTGCTAGCTGTCTTGTGCTTTCAGTGCTTTGCCAGGGCTAATTTAAAGGGCCTTGAAGGAAGCCTGGCCAAGTGTGTATCTCTGGCCCATCTATTTTTCCCATTGTGTTTCATGTCTACTTCACCAAAATAGAAGTGCTTTTCAGAACAAATAGCAGCCTCTAGTGGTTCTTTCAAAAACTGAACTCAAAATACAGCACTGAGAAAATTCAGAAAACTAAAGTACCAAAAAACCCAAAATATCAACACCCAATTATTTCTTATGATAGGTTGTTGTTGTAGTATTTTTTTTATAAAAAGGGCTAAACTGTTCAATGTGAATGAATACATTCACTTAATTTTTTTAATTTTGTCTCTGGTTCCTCTTCATCAGTGGCTCCCAACCTTGGGTAACCCAGGTATTCTTGAACTGCAACTCCCAGAAATCCTGGCCAGCACAACTGATGTTGAAGGCTTCTGGGAATTAAGCAATAAGGAGCACAATCCAGATTGATGTCAGTTAATGTCATGATAATGGCCATGATCCATGAAGATATCAGAGCCATAGGTAGACTGGAGTGATCAACAAGGACATTGACCAAGGGCATGAAATGTTAAAGGGTGCATAAATTTGCTGCCGGAAGGGTGCAACTCACCTGCTGGAAGGGTGCAAACCTGCCTACTATAATCATGTGTATCACCTGCAGTCACTCCTTCTTACACACAAAAGGTGACTAAGCATGGAACCAATATAGTTGTCACATGCTCAGAGCCAGGCCTATTCCTCCACCCTCTCCCTGCGCATACCATTCTCACATGACTGAAGCTTAACTCTAAGGGTAAAAGAGCCCAAGGTGCCAAAATTGGTAGTTATAGCTTTGCAGATTACATCTACTGATGGAACTGGTCCCTATAGCAACTGAGGAGGAACCAACCCCCACTTCCCATTAAAGCCACCTCTGCATTTCTAAAGTCACATCTGCATGGCAGGGAGATAGTTTCTCAGCAGCATCACAGGCAAGGGAGAGAACAGAAAAGTTTGGCTGCAGTAGTGTTAGAACAGCAGCACAATGTTGGATGAGGCTATTGAAAATTTCCTTCCCATTAACAGCCAATCACCAGAAGGGCAAATGGGAAACGCTGCACATGAAAACTTTTCCATTGGGAAGCTTTTGTTTCGTTTAAACTAGGGGTGGGCAATTTTTTCCAACCTAGAAATGACTGGAAGATTACTTCTGTTGTTGTTGGTTTTTTTAAAAGATATCTGTAAAGGCATAGGTGAATCAGAAATAGCACTGTACTCAGAGAATCATACCCCCAGAGTCTTCTGGGGTGGTGATGCCATTTTCAGGGCCCTTTCCCAACAACTGTTCTCCATTTCATTGGAAAGTCAGGCAGACAGCTAGGTGCAACACAATTCTCTTCCCAACTCTCTCTTTCTGTTTCCTCACCCTCATCCATTTCATCATAGCCAGGACTTCTGAAGTGGGTGTGGGTAGAAAATAAGCTTGTACTCTGTTGGTAACATTTTAACTACTGACTTATGTGTTTTACTGCAAGCTTGGGGAACTTAAAATACTTTTGGACTTCAATTCCCATCAGCCCCAGTCACCTAGGCTAATAATGAGGGACTTTGTGTGTAGTTATTCCTTAACATCTGGAAGGCTTCAGCTTCCTCACTGCTGTTTTAAAGCTTAATATTTTTCTTTTGTAATTTGGATGTTTTATCTATGGAATTGCTGTCTATTTTTGTTCTTACTTTGTTATGTGCTCTCAAGTTGAAACCGACTTATAGCAACCCTAATAGAGCTTTCAAGGTAAGTGAGATATTTGAGGAGTGACTTTACCAGTCCCACACCTCCAGTGAGTTTCTGTGGCCAGGTGGGGATTTGAACCCTGGTATCAGTGTCATAGTCCTTCACACTGTCCACTATACCATACTGGGTATTTACTTCCTGATTTACTTCCTGGAAAAGTTATAAGTAATGAGATTCACCTTGAAATTTTCCTGGGCTCATGCTGCAAACACTTTAGTCTCTAATTATACCTAATTTATACAATAGTGTTTACTGAAGACAGAAACTATGTAAGCATATGTAGTATATGAGTGAGTGAGTGAGTTGCATACAGTTAAACAGCACAGTGTCTGGTACCATAAAGATTCAGAAATACAGACTTGTAAAGTGCAGGAGACCAGATATCAGCAGGCAATTCACAAGGACTACACTTGTTGGCTTGCCAAAGCAAACACTGCCACAGTCTCAGGAAGATCGATTTTTCTTTTCTACCAAAAGCAAACTATCTTAAAGTCGCATATACCAAGACGCTTACAAAGCTACACCATAAGAGCCTTTAGCAGTAGAGACTTTTGTCAGGATAAATTTCCTTACTAAAGACCAACATGGCAATGTTTCTGCATTGCCTTGCCTGCAAGCTAGAGTATTTTCAAGCAAGCCTTACCTAGGAATATTTGTGAGGTATGTCAGAACATTCTGAAAATCACTGTCTGGAATTTCACTGAATGCAGAGTATTCTGGAAACGTGATGACAGGGCAGCCATCTTTCCCTCGCCCACCTAGCAAGAAAAAACAAAGTTACTTCTTCACAACTCACATTCCAGAATGAAAGTAATTAGTACATCACTTTCTAGTATTAGCATGAAAGCAGATCAGCGCTAATACTAAAAAGATAGTCTGATTCATTTACTTCGGTTTAGGGCTGGATTTACCCCAAGGGGTTCAAAGACAATAAAGTTCTAATGGATATAAAACAAAGACAGACGGCCACATATACAGTATTATTGTTTTCCAACTGCATTTAAAGTTGTTTAGCATTCTTCTTCAAATACCAGAATATTCCTCTTCAAAAGGAAAAGAAGATATAAGGGTTCTAAGAGCACATATGGATTTAACATCAAATGGCATTGTATACCCCTTTCTGCTCCTCTGGCCTTTGTCTAAAGGACATGGATATTGGGAAATATACCCTGCAAAGGAAATTGCAAGCTTGAACTCTGATGAATTTGCACAGGAAAAGAGATGCCTATTACACAAGAATGTTTCTCTCAAATTTGTTTTTGCTCAGCTCTGGATTTCCAGTCTTGCAAGGATCGTGAAATTGTAGAATCCCAGAAAAACCACTATGGGTGGTTGAGTGTGGCGCAGGGAAAAGAAATGGATTTCTTGCTTCTTGTTTTTCCTCCTTATGACCAACTTTTACTTTCTTTTGCCACGTAAAGATCTTTTTTATTTTCCCAAGCATTTTAAATCTTGCTGCAGGTTTTATCTCTTCAGATAAAATGTAATTTTACCTTTCACATTTCGCCTGCTCTTTCTTTTCGATTTCAGTTTGGAATTTAGCTGTGTTACATTTCATTGCATCACTCTCTTTATTGCTGTTGCATTTAACTTTTGTAGATTACCCAGAGAGCTTTGGTTATCAGGCTGTACAAAAAATGGAATTGAATAAATCTTACTTATTCATTTTCCAAATTATTATTTTAGAGCACCCTTCCCTGTAAGTTGCCCTTAGAATTTTTGTTTACACAACTTATAAAATAAATAAGTATTCCAGATTTAGAATTTGCAGCAAACACTATCTAGAATACTGAAAATCTATATGCAGTGCTCCACTGGTATGTACAGTTGTATATGCTGTGATTATTTTAATGGGTTTCATTATTGTCTTATTTTAGTGGCTTTGTTAACTGATTTGTTTTGTTTTAAATTAATCGGTAGCCATGACCTGCCACTTAAACTAATGTAGAGTCCATTGGACTTAGCCCTCCTTGCAGTAGGAATTGAACATCACTAGCAAACACGGCAAGTCATTCAGAGGTTAACCTGCAGCATTTATTGTGAAATGCACTGTAAGGGGGGGTGCCACAAAGCCCTCTCTCCAAAGCACAGCTGTTCCAATCTATTAATGCAGGGACAATGACCTGCATTTGGTTTCAATGTGCATTAAACAGTTGAGTTTTAAACCTCTTTCATACACAGTGTGAACAATTTTTTTAAAATCTGAACCTCCTCCTTTTGCTGCTATCTTCTGCACTGAGTGTGGCAGGGTGAACTAAGCAGTATCCAATGTCAATATTATGAATCTCCCCATTTATTTTCATGGGTTTTAATCTTGCTTTATAATAGTACCTCACAGTATGAACCAGGGATAATTCCTCCAGATAATGAAATGGGTCTCTCTACTGTTTGTTTGTTTGTTTGTTTTGGCATGTATGCATTTCCACATCTACTCTTTTTCCAGCCACTTCATTCCATTCCATTGTCCTATTCGACCCATTTTTAGCATTCTCTCCACCCCTCTTACCATCCAGTCAGCATTCTGTAACTGCTGTATACACTCAGGACTCTCTGTGCTGTTTTCAGGTCTTTCCCCAGGGGTTTTCCTACACTTTTTGTGTACTTCTGCAAAACTCAGATTTCCAAACATTGGCCAAGCTTTTGTAAGCATGTGAGTGGTAGTGCTTTTCTGACTACATATGTTCCTTAATTTAGTTACTAACATGCTTTTGGCTTGCTCAGACATAAGATGAGAGAATAATAAGAGCTATTTGTTGTCGGATGAAAAGGGTTAACCGTACAATTCCATGAGAATAGGAAAGCCAGGAAGGGCTGCTTCTGTTATCCTCAACTTAAGTGTGGATGCAAATGAACACTAATTATACTTGGGGATGTGCTGTACTAATAAAGGTGGGAGTTAATGAATGCGGAATTGAATTACCTGGTTTCATATATCCTGTTTTTATAAACTTTTGCTCAGAGGAAAAAATAAAAAAAAATCTATTATTGTTGTCTATAGACATTTTGATCAACATGGACAGTTACTTTTCTTTAACTACGTAAATGATGTCTAAAATGAATAGTATAGAAAAACAACAACTGAAATAGTCAACATGCTTCTTATAACTCTAATACAGACACTCAATTTCTTACCAGAGAGATAGGCAAACTTTTTCCTCAGCTGGACCTCAATGTCTTCAGCACAAAGGGGAACAATGTCTTGATGCATGATTTCATCTGAAACAATCCCCCCAAAAAAACAAATCCTTGTAATTCTGTGTAAAATGTCTAGTTCATATTTGCATATTGGCATTTGTTAACCGGAAAGAAATATGCTCTGCTATTTCACAGTTGTGTTCAACTTTAAATTCAGAATCGTTTCCTTTAACCAAATCAACACTATAGCAGTTATACTGTATGTGAATAAAAGATACAAAGCTACAGTAATATGGGCAACGTAAATACTTGTAAAGTAACAAGACTGTAAAATAACGACACCCATCAATCACAGTGACAGATCATCACTGAAAAATACAGCCTGCAAAAGGTCAACGAACTCTACCCAGCCACAAGGATCGGTGATCACTGCACACAAAAGACCAGCTAACGACACCCATCAATCACAGTGACAGATAATCTCTCCCCTTTATCACAACAATACAGTGGTGCCTTGATTTACGAACTTAATCCGTCCCAGAAGATGTTCGTAAGTCAAAACGTTCGTAAGTCAAATCAGCATTTCCCATAGGAATGCATTGAAAACTGATTAATCCGTTATGGCTGTTTTTTGTTCTTATGTCGAGGCGCCGTTTGTAAGTCAAAGCATTAGTTCCCATAGGAACTAATGCAAAACCGGTTAATCTGTCCTCTACCACTAGGGGGAGAATTTTTTTTTAAACTTAAGATGACTTAGGTTTAAAAAAAAGGGCAGGAAAGGAGGGAGGGAGGGAACGAACACCTTTTAAACAGAACACCTTTAAAACGAAGCAGCTTTAAACCAAACCAAGCACCTTTTAAACCAATTTTTACATTTTAAAATTACAGTACCAGGCAGTACCAGGCAGTCCAAAGTCAATTTCCCGCTTTCCCTGCGTTTTTTTTTTGTTCGTAAGTCAAAGCTCCGTTCGCAAGTCAAAGCAAAATTTTGCAAATGGAGCTGTTCGTAAGTCAAAATGTTCGTACGTCGGGGCATTCGTAAGTCAAGGCACCACTGTACACCCAAAACAAAAAACACACTGATCACCATAATCACCCAATCTCCTGAAAAGGACAAAAAGCTGATCCCACAGCTATAAATACTCAACTATCCCACAAACTGCACCAGAGCACAGAGTTCTGACTCCTGTCCTCTGAAGATGCCGGCCACAGAGACTGGCGAAACGTTAGGAAGAAAAACCTTAAGAACACGGCGAAACAGCCCGAAAAACCTACAACAACCATCGGATCCCGGCCGTGAAAGCCTTCAGGAATACATTGAATGCCTCTACGGGGAGGAAACGGTCAGGCAGACCCGGAGACTGGAAACACTCTGAAGCAAAAGAGCACACCTACTATGTTCCTTAACATTTCTACTACGCTGCAAGGACACAAAAACCATACCAGCCTTCCTCAGGACAAAAAGGACCTTCGTTTCCCCACAGGCTAGCTGCATCTATGACCGCCTGGAACATGCCCTCCTACGGAAAAGAATCCACACAACCTGCAAAAAACTGGACTCCACAGACAAAGAACTACTATTCCTACACATCAATATCAGCCAAAAAAATGAGAAGTCATGATTGGGACAAGATCGATAACCTCTCCTACAGAAAGATGGAAAAAGAAATGGTG
Source organism: Intellagama lesueurii (assembly GCA_037013535.1). Taxonomy (NCBI): domain Eukaryota; kingdom Metazoa; phylum Chordata; class Lepidosauria; order Squamata; family Agamidae; genus Intellagama; species Intellagama lesueurii. The sequence goes on from JBAJHW010000003.1 coordinate 100,734,143, forward strand.
AACTACACAGCCAGACCAAAAAAAATAATAATAATAAAAAAAAAATCCAACAAATGCCAAACAAGTCAACCAAAAACTACACTAGACACCTCGTGCATCATCATCAACTTATCTGAACGCCAACTCTCCCCAGAAGAAACCTCAGTTTTAGCCAAAGGAGGAAACTTCGCAGTCACACCCAGTAAAATTCCAGTGGAAGACATTATTGCCAATGTGGAATCATATAATCTTCCAGAAGAAAAAGCAGAAGAAATAAGAGGTGAAGTGACAAGGATCCTACGAAAAGCAAAAACCCCAAACAGCAACATAACAAGAAAGGAGAAAAATGCTATCAGTCCCTAAACTCAGATCCTGACATCATCATTCTGCCAGCAGACAAAGGCAACACCACAGTAATCATGCAAACAGAAGAACACAAGGACAAAATCAGGGAACTTCTAGACCCCACCACCTACAGAAAACTGAAACGGGACCCAACCAACAAAATCACAAAACAAACAAACATGCTGATCAGGAGTTCCTCCCTGCACCCCAAGGTCCTTCAACGAATCTGCAAGACAGAAGCTCTCCCACCAAGACTATACGGACTCCCCAAAATCCACAAAGACTCAATCCCACTCAGGCCCATTGTAAGTGCCATCGGCTCTCCGACATATGAATTAGCAAAATACCTAGCCACCCTCCTACAGACCCACATTGGACAAACCTCATCCTACATCAAAGACGCAGGACATTTCATAAACAAGATCAGCACCCTAAAACTCAACCCCAGGGACAGACTGATCAGCTTTGGCGTAGTATCCCTATTCACCAAGGTACTGATAAAGGACACTCTGACACTCATCCAGCAGATCTTTCCAGAAGACATCAAGGCCCTTTTCCAACACTGCCTAATGACCAGCTACTTTCAGTGGGATAATGAATTCTATGAACAGACAGATGGAGTGGCCATGGGGAGCCCCCTCAGCCCAGTTACAGCAAACTTCTACATGGAACATTTCGAAAAACAGTCCCTGGCTTTGGCACCATTCGCATCCACAGTCTGGTTCCGATACATGGATGACACCTTCGCAGTTTGGAACCACGGTGAAGAAAAACTGGAAGAATTTCTAAACCATCTCAATAGTATCCACCCAAATATACAATTCACCATGGAAAAAGAAATAGAGGGCCAACTCCCTTTCTTAGATGTCATGGTCATATGCAAACCTGACCTCCTATTGGGACACAAGGTCTACAGAAAACCCACCCACCTACACAAAAACTCCAACCACCACCCATGACAAAAAAGAGGCATAATCAAAACACTGGTAGACTGTGCAAATCGGAACTGTGAAGCTCAATTTCTCAGCACCGAACACAACCATCTGAATTGGGCCCTGCAGGCAAATGGCTATTCCAAGAATGAAATCACAAGAGCTATCAAACCAAGAAAACAAGACTGAACTGAAGAGGAAAAACAGCCACCCACAAATAAAGTATTTCTGCCATACATCAAAGGGGTCACGGACCGCATGGGGAAACTTTTGAAAAAACACAACCTACAAACAGTATTCAGGCTCACCACAAAAATACAACAAATGTTACAGTCAGCAAAGGACAAAAGGGACCCCCTCACCACTGCAGGAGTATACCGGATACCTTGCAGTTGTGGCCAGGTATATATTGGAACCACAAAACGCAGCATCCACACCAGAATCAAAGAACATGAGAGACACTGCAGACTAAAACACCTGGAAAAATCGGCAGTAGCTGAACATGCCCTGAAACAAGCTGGACATGAAATTCTATTTCAAAAGACAGAAGTACTGGACAACACCAGCAATCATTATGTTAGACTGCACAGGGAAGCCATTGAAATCCACAAACACCAGCAGAGCTTCAACAAAAGAGAAGTCTAAAACTCAACAAAGCCTGGCTCCCAGCACTGAAAAATACAGCCTGCAAAAGGTCAATGAACTCTACCCAGCCACAAGGACCGGTGATCACTGCACACAAAAGACCAGCTAACGACACCCATCAATCACAGTGACAGATAATCTCTCCCCCTTATCACAACAATACACCCAAAACAAAAAACACACTGATCACCATAATCACCCAATCTCCTGAAAAGGACAAAAAGCTGATCCCACAGCTATAAATACTCAACTATCCCACAAACTGCACCAGAGCACAGACAGAATTCTGACTCCTGTCCTCTGAAGATGCCAGCCACAGAGACTGGCAAAACATTAGGAAGAAAAACCTTAAGAACACGGCCAAACAGCCCGAAAAACCTACAACAACCAACAAGACTCTTATTTGTCAGATAACCCATGAGAAAGCTTACAACACAATTTGGGAACTGGCATCTGCTATTTATATGCAGGTTAACTCTCACAGAAGGTACTTCCCAGATTGAAATATTCCTAAAGAAATACATTTAATTGTAAGTGCATTTTGTTAAATTGGGACATATTTTAAATAAGTAGTACAATATTCTGGGTTCTTCTGCACATGTTTTTGTCTTGTGCCAGCAATCACTATCAGGTGAAGTACTGATAGCTACTATATAATCTTTTGTTTCTCATAATATTGATAGTAAGATATCCTGGAAAATAGGCACTGATCAAAGCACATATTCTATATTAATCACTACATATTTGCATATTTGCCAAAGGATGGTGATATATTCAGACCAAGACCCAGAAAGATATCTGCACACACAGTGCAGTTATGCTGCTACATAACTATAGAGCTGGTGCGTACATCGCTCTCTCACAGGGTGCTGCTCTAAAAAAGCCCCAACTTTTGTTGGTGTGTGGGGAGTTGACAACATAAGTGGGAAGCTGAAAAGACACTAGGCACAGGGGGCAGGCAGCTTAGGACATTGCTACTAGAGAACAGGGATCTGCATTAGCGCCAATATTCAGATTCGGATTTGGAATTACTGCCCTTCAGATTCAGAACTTTTACAATTTGGAATTTCCAGATATCCAAAACTCCATTACAGTTAATACAAATACTATATAGTTATTATTTTCCCTTTAAAAAAAACACAAACAGGCAAAACATTTTAAAAGCATTTCCCTGTGTTCTCTGACACGTTCCCAGGGATTGTGCCAAATAAAAAATAGTGCACACAGCAGTGCCTAGGTATTAGGGAATGACTGTAATGGGAATACTGATTGAACCCGGAACAGTGGGAGTGCCAGAAGGAAATGAGTGCAGCATTGGGAGAACGGAGGACAGGTCACACTGGGCAATGGGCAAGTGCCCGAGGCAACACTGGCAGGCAGATTGAAGGAGTAGATAGCCTATGGTGGATTAGAACCATACCAACAACATGGGGAACAGCATAGTTGAGTGACTGAGCACAATCTTGGAGTAGCAGCTGGAAAAATGAAAAAGATAAGAGGAGGAGGCAGCAGTCTAAAGCATGGCATACCTAGTACTGTGAACAGAGTGTGCCACCCTCTCTTACTAAGAAAGGACTTCAGGGAAGCCCAGCAATGGTAGGTTGGCCTTATAGAAAATAAGTTTTTCTACAGATCCAGGTTCCAGATGTGAGTGGTGTGGACTGACAGTGTCCCCTGACTGAGAGAACACTCTTTCACTTGGCACACCCGTTGGTGGGCAAGACAGCAGTCCCACTGCCACCTTGGCCACACCTCCCCAAACAGATTCCTTCTCAGCCCAGTAAGACAAGGGATCAATCTCTTTTGGCTAGCAGGGCTCCTCCAATCCCAGTTTTTGCCTCTTCTACATCAGCTCACTACCCCAGATGCTGTGGTGAAAATGTCCTGACACATTTCTGGCCCACTCATTTATATTAGGTATGCATGTGTTATCCACATCCTGCAAAGCACCCCAAACTACTACGTGGAGAGTGTGAGCCTTATACCATACCCCTTTGATCTTCCCAGCCTGCAGTGCTGCCACCATGTTTGCCCCATTGTCTGTGACAAACAGACCTTGCCTTTTTTGTAGCTAGACTCCACTGCTTCAGCATGTCCCACATAGCCTCTTGAATGTTATGAGCTGTGTCTCTGCCGTCCATCACAGTCACATTCAATAGGTCCCACCTGTGTGTTGCCCTATGCCTGATACCTTCACCTCCCACCAGTATCCTGTCAGGGGAGAGAGGCATATTTTGCACCTAGGCTGCTCCTGATGTAATGTATGAAATATACCACCTGTGCCCTGGTCAACTGAAGCGGTACCAGTTGCCTGACACCCCAATAGAAATCTGGCACCACTCTGCAATTAAGGGTCATTCCGGACAACAATTAATAATGGGGTGCCAGTTCTACCAAAAACCTATGGAGACCAGTGTTCTTCATCAGAGAGAATAGCTGGTCATTCAGGGCTATAATCTCCCCTGGTAACGAGTGATCCTGGTATTTGTATGTTTGCAGAAAGTATTTTCTTGCATCCCTCCAAGCTCCTCCAGGGTAGCCTGCAACTTATTCTTGAGATATAGGTCTGGCACTGGCTGCTTCCCACCTCTTGCTATTTCCCTATCTACCTCCCTGGTTCCTTGGGCTAGTGGCTCAATCTCTACCCTCTGATGACTGTTACCGGTCACAATAAGGAAAACACTTGCCCCCAGAGTACCCACTTCATTTGCTAGCAGAAATGCTCTGTGCTGAGTCTTCAGGTGGCTGGGCATGCTACTACTCGTATTGAGGGGTGACCCAAGTCCTGCCCACGCTTGAGCACCTTCTTGCAGTGCATTCACTCAGCTATATGAGCATCTGTTGCACACTGTTGAAAATGCTTCCAGATTATTGACTTTTTGGGAGTTTCAGTTTTTGACTACCAATTCCCAACAGGGATTGCTAACTTGTCATTACTACTAGTTGCAGCAACTAGTGAGTCAAGTGAAGCTGGAGGGACAGGAGTGATTTCAGTGTCATATGCTTCTGAAATAATCTCCTCAGTCTCCAGTCAGGAGATACTGAGTTCTCTGCCCCCACTACGCTTGGGGAAGCCAGAGTGTCTTCAAGTTTCATTTTTCAAGAAATCACTCCAGGATGCCTGAAAAATAGGTTTAACTTTCACTTCCTCCTCTAGCAAGTAGAAACCTAGCCTTTTGCTTTTCAAATATTAGGAATTATTATTACAGAAATTCAGAACTATCAAATTCGGATTTGGATATATTTGGAACTGTTAGATTATGGCATTATTCAGTGAATTCCAAATATTTCTGAATCCAAATGCACATCCCTACTGAAGAACTGAGGGATCTAGATTAGGATATAGACTAAGTGCGGCTGTGAGAGATGAACATCAGCTATCAGTTACTTCTGTGCTTGGCAAAGTTCAACTTGGATGCACAGAAGACAGGAAGAAGGGAGTATAAGTAGAAAACCTAGGAAAGAAAATTTGAGAAAGATGACAGAGAACATTAAACAGGAAGAAGGATGAACAAAAGTAAAAGTAAAAGTAAATGGTCAAATACAAAAACTGAGCCAACAGTTGTGTTACTATCACAAGATTGAGAGGTTTGTAAATCCAAGCCAATTGATGAAGAGAAAGTGAAAATAGTTTATGAACAAACTTTAAAAAGCAGAACTAATGTGTCTGAAGTTTGCCACATGACAAACCTAGGGACATATGCTGAAGGGGAAAAAAGAAAAGGGGGCCTATTTTTACACTGAACTCGCACACGACAAAAATGTGAAACACAGTGTTGAAGGAGAAGACAACCAAATGGTTGAATTCTTTAAATGCAGGAACAAACCCTACCAAGAAGCTGGTTAGCCTAGTCTACCCATGTGGGGAACATAGTAAAATACCCTATATCGCTTAGGAATACAGGTGTAAAATATTTTTCAAACCCTTTCCCACTAAACAGTGAACAGAATTGTTATGCTAGCTGTAGAGACTTTAAAAAATATAGACAAGTGTGCAACAAACCCCCTCTCCTAATCTTCCAGTTATGGTTGCATATGCTATTCTACTCATCCTGTCTCATGTTGAGACACACTGCAGAGGTGTACATGCAAATTCTATACAACATATGAATTATCAAACTACTGTTTAATTGAAAGAACAACCAAATATGAATTTGTCAAAACACCTTAGAAAAGAAACCGAAGAAAATACCTGTTGCATATTTAAACAAGGATTTCTTCCAGAATAAGCATCATTACAAACATTAAGCAATGGCTGAAATCTTTCTCGTGGAATTATAATGTGTAAGGCTGACAACATCATAAGGCACTAGGATTTTTCTTATATAAAAAATTTCCCCTTCTTCCCAGTTCTCATGGGATCACTTTTTTTGCGTTGGTGGTTTTTCAACATTAAACACCTTTCACCATCCTGCAGCCCCCCAATGGTTTCCTCACAACAAAAGGGATTCCACAGGAGCCTCAGGATCTTTGCGGCGGAGGGGAGGGTTGGACAATTTTTATTTTTTGAAAAAATCACTGTGTTTGATTATATTATCACCCTTATACATGATAGTTCTGCAAACAGGATTTCAGCCAATGATGTAAATTGAACACTTTGGCCAAAATCCTGCTGCTTGGAGAGTAAAACACACTACAGTTATAAATGGTAATGTTTAAGATAGACAGACAAAACCTTTATTGGCATAAAGAGAATAAAACATAACCAAACTGGTTCATTAAGTCATTAAGTGCCCCACGCATACAAAATCCAGGAGGGAGGAAAGCAGAAGACCAAACCCCCCAAATACATTTAATTGAAAGCAAGGCTTCGTTTTCTCACAAGTGAGCTGATGAAATCTGCAATTCTTTCCAGGATGTCGGGCACCTCCACAGATAACATAAAACAGACTTTATCCACATCAGATTTTCCCTCCAATTTTAACAGGATCAGTGCCACAAATTTGGAACGATCACTCTAGTGGAGTGGATAGCGCAGAAACATGTGAGCAAGAGTTTCCAATGCACCCTGCTCACATGAGCAATGTCTTTCGAGGTACGGAATTCCTTTGAACCTACCATATAGTAAAGCTGCAGGCATGACATTGCATCTGGCTAGGGAGAATGCCCTGCGTTTTTGTGGACACTTAAGGAGGGAAAGGAAGGCAGCTGGTTTTCTAATCTTAAAGGGGATGTGGGAAAACAGTGGTGAACAGGTCTTATTGGCTGCATTCCATAGTTCCTGGAATTCAATGTCCAAAATTCTTCTTTTGATCATTTGGAAGGCTTGCCCTTGATTTAGTGAGCCCAAGGAGTCACTATCTAAGCCAATGTTTAAGATACTGTAAAATGCTAGGCGGTCACAAGACATTAGACATTATTAGATGTTACTTGGAGAAGACTTAAAGTGATGGAAGCTTTGGCAGGTCAGAAAATCTGATATTTGAACACCTCCTCCAAGAGCCCTATAGACCTTTATAGACCTCTAGGAAAAATCAGAAGCTTGTGGTCATGACTATAGCAGTATCCCTGTTTAGGTTTCTTTCAGAGTGAATGAGATAAATGTCCTGCACTTTGTATGAATGACTCTCTTCTGAATATCCTTTAGGTTTCTTGCTCCACGCAAAACAGACAAATTGAATGTCCAGAAGAATCTCTATTTTCTCTTCTTTTATTCAACAATCACATGCAAGCTTGATGAATAAGAGAAAATAGATACATGTATAATAGTGTTTCTATTGAATATCCAAAAAAAGGAACTTAAAAAGCTTAATGCAATGGTTCAAAAGTGGAGCTATGAAAACCCAACAAAGTATTTGAAGTGAAGCAATGTACTCTAAAAACATTACAAGAGCATAGTAACAGTTTTTTAAAAACATCTCTTAATTTAGTCACAACTATTTTAATATCTTAATTGCTAAAGCATAATCACATCAAGCACATTTCTAAATTCTGATAAAACTCTGCCTTCCTGATTTGCAACCCCAGTAAAGTCTCCTCCCCTCTACAGGTGCTCTCCTCCTTTGCTTCCTGCCTAAACTGCCATTTTGGCAGCTCTTAATATCTTCTTGACTTGTTCATTTGCCTCTCCAACAGTCATCAACTGAGGTCTGCTGGTGGAACAAATTACTAACCTACTAAATACCTTTTGTACATTTTCCATGGAAATCTACACTGCTTTCATTAACCTAGCAAACTACAGTACTATGGAAGCAAGTCATTGTTTATATTTTGACTTGTTCCCTTGAATATCTGCTAACCTGGCAAACTGCTAGGAGAGCAGACTGCTTCCATATTCATTTCATGGGTAAGGGTTTTCTGCATGATCAAACTGCTGGGTCTGCAGACTCCTTGAATGATAGTTCACTCCGTATGCAGAGAGCTATCTACTGTGTATTTTAACACATTGTTTTACACTGAAACATTTCACATACTATAGTCTAATCAATATACATTTCAATGTAGTATTTGCAACCTTGACAGGGAGAAATCAGTCATGCAGTCAAATGCCCAAGTTGTTTACCCTAAATGTTTTGGAGTAAGAAGTTTGAAAAGTGATAAAGGCATACCCAGATCAGAAAGTCGTAGCAGATGTATGCTCTGATGTCTGACTGTTGGCTCTTGATGTCTGATTTGGTAATCAGTTTGCTCACTAGTGAGATGCGTTGTTATCATTTTGCCAATTAGTGAATTAGAAATATCTGGCAAGTTGGCTGATAAAGAGACATGTTGATGAACAGGTGGATTCCCCCAAATGGTATATACGGGGTAGAGATTTTGGCTATTGCTGAGCTTGAGCATACATAAGACTCTGGAGAGCTGCTGTGCAACAACTGACTCTCAGAGATCACTTGTCATGATTCTTCAGTCTCCTGACATGCAAAAGGGGTGTGAGATTTTTTTCTATTTCACAGCTTTACTACTTATGCTTTTTGTTTTACTGTCTCTTGTCTCTTCAACAAAGTTTTGTATTCTTTTCTTCCGTGGATTTGTTCATTGTCACTGAATGCCAAAAGAACCCTTGTCAGCCCTCATAAGACAAACCCGTACCAGAAGACTACTTAATGTATACCTTCCTGATCGGCAAAAATGGCCACAGCTGAGCTATAAGGCTACAAATCCAGTTTTGCCACCACATGTATACTTGTCCATTATATATTCTCAGATTTATAGGTTCAGAGCAATAATAATTGTAATACTAACATCAATACTACTTCAAAACAATTAAGGAGGGATGTTTAGAGCTGAGGACATGGACTTAACTAAATGAATTTACACAAAATTATTTTCTTAAGGGTTTTAAAAATGATGTACCATGGACAGCACCACTTTCATAAAATATTCTAGAATATATTTTTCATATACAATGTAAAGACATGTATCATATATTAATCATCATTCTTGTCACTTGTTAGGGTTGCCTTTCATATAAATGCAACAAAATAGAGTACATTAATAATATTGATAGAATAATATAGCACACTGGTGATTTTTTAAAGGATAAAAACAGCATGTAGCTCTACGTAGCTCAACGACGGTGCAAATGTTTTACCTGTGGAAGATCCAGCAAACACAGAATATTATGAGCATTCCTATTTTAGATCTGCCTTTGCTCTTTGCCACACCAGAAAAATATACTTTTTATTTCCATCAATCTTGCTTATGAGTAATAAAATCTAATAGCAGTACTAATAATAGATCACTATAATCTCTGTATAGTTTGTGTCAGGAAAATTATGAGTAAAAGAATGTTTTACTTCATTTGTTCAAACATGTCAACAACAAGAACTTCTTACAAAGGCCTTGCTCATTTTCACCCAGTAAACTGTCTTCGCTGTCTCTGGAGTGTAAAGTGTGGAGAGATAGAAGTATGGCAGGATAGGGTAGGAAGAATTATGGGCAGGGTGAAAAGTGACCACATATTATCATGGGCAGTTTAGCACAGCAAATGGCAAGAATACAGCCACTGGTTGAGCCAACTACTAGTTGATATCATCTGGTGGGACTAAGACTGAAATACCATCCACGTTATTCTAGCATATATAGGCTTTTAAACTTTTATAATGAGGACCGAAACAACTCTTCCTTTTAAATTTTACAAATCTTAAATTTAGCCTCCCTTGATGACATTAACATGGGCATTCAAAAGAAAATGTGTGAGTTACAGATGTTCTATTTTAAGCACATAAAATACATAATTGAGCATTATGCCTGGGAAGTGAACAGACAGTTGCAAAACACAAGTGAATATATTGTAGCAGTCTACAACAGATACCCTTCTTTAAAAAAAGGAAAAGAAAAGTTCTCTATATTATAACTTAAAAGCATACCATTCATCATCTACAACTGGGGATTGAAGCCCTGAGGCAAATCTTTAAAGATGTACCCCTTTGGGGGGTCTTTATCCTCCCCCACTCCCCACAATGTGGCTAGCTCTATAGCTAAGGAGACTGGAATTGCAATTAGACTGTATGAATCTTCACAGGGAAGATGACTGCATGTCACTGTCAACTAAACTGAAGAAGCAGCTGTCTACCAGGACTAAATTTCAATTTATTTCAGCAAATTCTTCTTAATAAATTCAATTAGAAACAAACATTTAAACCAAACCTTTAAAAAAGTGTTTAAAGAAATCCCACACTCTGTACATCTGAAATCTTTTATTAGTTCCACAAGGAAATCTCAAAACAAACAAACAAACAAAAACCAAGCAATACAAGCACTTGTGTCCCTTTTCCCTCTTTTCTAAAATTGTTACTTGTATCTTAGTTAATGGGTAACATTAATGAATTATTTTCAGTTAAAAGCATTACACCTATGACTGAAATTTCCTCACCATTTTTAGTGACACTAGGGATTAAAATTTAAGCATGCATTTAAGATTAACTAGATTTATAAAATGAAATATTGCTGACACAGAATGCATCTTCTTCAGTTTAATTTAAAAATTATGAAAGAACATCCTTTCATAATTTTAACACATGCCCATGTGAGTTAGCTGTAGTAGTAGCTAGTATTCGTTAAAAACTAATTCTTGTTCTGAAGGTAGTTGCACATCTTTCAACTTTATTTTTATGTAGAGTAGGACTGCGGTATCTGTGGGGGTCTGTTCTAAGCCCCTTGCAACAGATGCTGAAAATTGCAGATATGCAAACTCTGTATATTCAGACAGTGGATAAGTGAAACTGTGGTTACTGATCCCACAGATACAGTGGTCCCTCTATAATGGGAATGGAAGCGATCAGTCTCAGAGCTTCTCCATCAAACATACTGGAGAACTAAATGAAAACACAAGGCTGCTAAATGCTGTTGCTCCAGACTACACTCAAACCCATGCTTTGTTTTTCTTTGCAGTAAGTACAAAAGCTACATAACTCTGTTTTTGCTACCAACCTTCCATGTTTAAGGCTTAAATATCCAAAATAAAAGCCAATTCCCACACCTATATTCATCTGAGAGGATCTCTGCAGTGTTCTTTGTGAAGCAGGCAATTTTGCCATTGCTTCAACATTTTTATTAATGACTTGGATGAGGGAGTGCAGGGAATGCTTGTCAAATTTATGGATGACAAAATTGGGTGGAATAGCTAATACTAGAAGACAGAAATAAAATTCAAAATGATCTGGATAGGCTGCAGCACAGGGCTGAAAACAACAGAATGAAATTCAATAGGGATAAGTGTAAAGTACTGCACCTTGGAAAAAGAAACTGAATGCACAGTTACAAGATGGGGGATACCTGGCTCAGCAATACTACAAGCAAGAAGGATCTTGGAATAGTCAGAGATCACAAGCTGAATGTGAGCCAAGAGTGTCATATGGCTACAAAAAAGGCAAATACTATTTTAGGCTGCTTTAACAGAACTATAGTTTCCAAATACTGCAAGGTGCTAGTTCCCCTCTAATTCAGCACTGGTTAGGCCTCACCTTGAGTATTGCGTCCAGTTCTGGACACCACACTTCAAGAAGGATGCTGACAAACTGGAACAAGTTCAGAGGAGGGCAACAAGGATGATCAGGGGGCTGGAAACCATGCCCTATGAAGAAAGACTTAAAGAATTGGGCATGTTTAGCCTTGAGAAAAGACGAGAGAGGGGTGATATGATAATACTTTTCAAATAATTGAAAGGCTGTCTTACAGAGGAGGGGCAGGATCTGTTCTCAATCATTCCAGAGTGAAGGACATGCAACAATGGGCTCAAGTTACAGGAAGCCAAATTTTGGTTGAATTCAGGAAAAAGTTCCTAACTGTTAGAGCTGTAAGGCAATGGAATTAATTACCTTGAGAGGTTGTGAGTACTTCAACACTAAAGACATTCAAGAGAAACTTAGACAACCAACCCACCTGGCAGATATCCTTTGATTTTTCTTCCTACATTGAGCAGGGGGTTGGACTTGATCGCCTTATAGGCCCCTTCCAACTTCACTATTCTGTGATTCTATGATTCACACTAGCAAAAAAATCAACATCCATTTGCTGGAGCCACAACTACTAAAATTACACACAGAAATGGCATGATAAAATTGGATGTGTTTTTGTTTGTTATAGCAGGATGCAGATGAGGCAGCTGGTGACTGGTTTGCCATATGCTGATAGATCCATCCACCCAGAGTCTCACCCTAACATTTTAGTCATACTGAATTGCCCTAGATCTCCAATGCAGATAGCCCTGAACAATTTCCTGATGCACAGGATGCTTGGGAATCAACCTCCCTGAATACAGGTGTAGATGTACTCAGAGCACACATACACAGAATAGGGATGTTAGCACAAATACAGTGGTGCCTCGCTAGACGATGTTAATCCGTTCCGCGGAAATCGCTGTCTTGCGAAAACATCGTCTAGCGAAGCGCGTTTCCCCATTGGAATGCATTGAAATCTCTTCAATGCATTCCAAGGGAAAAGTCGTCGTCTTGCGAAGATCGTCCATAGGGAAACCTCGTCTAGCGAGCACGGGTCCCCGTTGGAATGCACTGACAGCTTTTGACCGCTAGTCGGTGCATTCCAATGGGGAAACCTCGTCGTCTAGCAAAAATCCCCCATAGGAGACCATCGTTTTGCGATCGCATTAGCGATCACAAAAAGCCATCGTCTAGCAATTTCCTCGTCCTGCGAGGCAATCGTCTAGCGAGGCACCACTGTATAGGCATTTGTCTCTCTGTAAGTCAACAGTAGCAATATTGTTGTTTCTACTGAGCTCAGCAGAGCTTTTATCAAAATAATCTCTCAGGCTACTGGCCACCTAGAGAAGTAGCCCTTATGTGATGTTCTATCCACCTTAAGACGTTCAAGACACAGGTATGAAGACATACAACTTGTTCTAGGAGAAGAACAAGATCCTATTTCCACACAAGCCAAGATATCAATAGGTCATATTTAGAGATGGGGGTATTCGTATATGAATACCCCCGCACAGGTGGACATAACAAGGGTCCGGCTCCCTGGGGCCAGACTGCTCACTCTCCCGTCCGCTGCTGCTGCCGGCTCCGCTCACCCTTCCAATCGCTCCGGAGCTCACGGTTGACTAGCCACTCATCAGCCTGGCAGGAAGGCTTATCTTCCCTCCTTCTGCCAGAGTGGCTAGTCGATTGCGAGCTCTGGAGCGACTGGAAGGGAGAGTGGAGCCGGCGGCAGCAGCGGATGGGTAAGTGGATGGTCCAGCCCCAGGGGCGGTGGACCCTTGTTATATCCACCTGTGCGGGGGTATTCGTATTCATATACGAATACCCCCATCTCTAGTCATATTCTCTAATGTTAATTGACCACTAGGGTATTGTGCATTTATTTATTTATTTATTTATTTATTTATTTATTTATTTATTTATTTATTTATTTATTTATTTATTAAACTTGTATCCTGCCCATCTAGACTGCGTCTACTCTGGGCGGCTCACAACAAAATAGAATAAAAAACAATTAAAAATATCAACAACAAACAATTAAAAATATCAACAACAATTTCACAGTAATAAGCACATCATTCAAGGTGGGAAATAAGAGATAAATCAGATGGTGCCCGGAGGGAAGGCCTGCCTAAATAGCCAGGTTTTGAGTTGGCTTTTGAAAATACCCAGCGAAGGGGCCAAGCGGATCTCAGAGGGGAGATTATTCCACAAACGGGGGGCCACTGCTGAGAAGGCCTGGTTTCTTGTTTTTTCTTTCCAGGCCTCCCTCAACGTTAGGCTCCTCAACTGCCCCTCCTGGCTAAAACGAGTGATACGAGTAGATCTAGGTGGGAGAAGGCGTTCCGCCAAGTATCGAGGTCCTAAACCGTTTAGGGCTTTATATGTAATCATTAACACTTTGAAATCAATGCGGAAACGAACGGGCAGCCAATGCAAGGCGGCCAGAGTGGGAGAAATATGCTGGTGTTTTCTCACCCCACTAAGAAGTCTGGCCACCGCATTCTGCACCATTTGAAGCTTCCGCATCAATCTCAAAGGTAGCCCCAGGTAGAGCGCATTACAGTGGTCTAATCTCGAGATTACAAGCGCATGGACCAAAGTGGTGAGCACCCCAACATCAAGATAGGGACGCAGCTGGGCAATCCGCCACAGATGGAAATAGGCGGAGCGGACCACAGACGCCACCTGGGTTTCCATGGTGAGCGCCGAGTCCAGGTGGATCCCCAAGCTGCGAACCTCACTCTTCGCGGTGAGAGTCACCCCCCCAAAAGAGAGGGAGTTTCCCAAACCGCCAATGGTGGGGCCACCCACCCTCAGGACCTCCGTCTTTTCCGGGTTCAGCCTCAGCCCATTTTCCTGCATCCATTGCAGTACAGCCTCCAGACAGTGCTGAAGGGACAGAACGGCATCCACTGTGGTTGGAGAAAAGGAGATGTAGAGCTGAGTGTCATCAGCATACTGATGACACGATGCCCCACACCCCCTGATGACCCCACCCAGCGGCCTCATATAGATATTAAACAGCATTGGGGAGATGATCGAGCCCTGCGGAACCCCACAGTTGAGACTCCACGGGGCCGAAACTCTCTCCCCAAGCTGTACTCTCTGAGGATGGTCCTCCAAGAAGGATCGGAGCCAGGCAAGCGCCAGGCCACCAATTCCCAGCTCGGAGAGCCTCCTCAGGAGGATACCGTGGTCGACGGTATCAAAGGCGGCTGAGATATCGAGGAGGACCAACAAAGACGTTTTACCCCTGTCGGCCTCCCTCAATAGGTCATCCAACAGGGTGACCAATGCCATTTCTGTACCATGGCGTGGCCTGAAACCCGACTGGAACGGATCCAGGGCATTTGTTTCATCCAAATGAACCTGAAGCTGGTCGGCCACCACCCTCTCCACCACTTTACTAATGAAAGAAACATTGGCAACCGGCCTATAATTGCCAATATCGTCCGCCGCCAAATTAGGTTTCTTCCTAATGGGCCTAATGAGTGTCTCCTTGAGGGCAAGAGGAACCCTGCCCTCCAGGAAAGACCCATTAATTATTGCTGTGGCCCATTCAATTGTTATAGGCCTGGCTGCTTTACATTACAATAAATGATAAATAACATTAAGTGGCTGATATCCTATTGGTATAGCTTATGCTACATAAGGCGTATGTCACCAACAGCAGTCCATTCCCCCCCCCCCCCCCAGAAATCAACCCTTTCCAAATCCTGCCCCAAAGGTCCTGAGGGTCCTGCATAATCCCTTCTATCATCAGGCACCCATGAGATTACTTTGCCAGCAATGGTAATTTTCTGTAATTAAAGACTTCCCCTTCCCATTCTGTGGCTCCCATGGGCTCCCGATGATGAAATGGATTACATAAGTGTCATGGGAGCTTTGGTAGAGAAATAAAAAATGCTTAATTAAAAAAAGAGGCCACTGCTGATGAGTTCATCAGCCTTAAGTGGCATAAATTATGGCAATAGGATTTCAGTCACTATGTGGACATAGGGAACAGCCTTATTTTCCATTTTTCCACCAACCCCAATACTATAAATGGAAAGGCCAAAGCCATTTTATATGGCTTCAACATTTCCAGAAATTTTACATCTCTACCCAGGACCATCTACTTCGGAAGACAATGATTTTTACTGTTTCCAGCTCTCAAGATAGGTTCTCCCTCAGGTCTTGTGAAGAAAGAAGCCCATCCCAAATAAACCAGATCAAATTACTCATATAATATATTTTGTATTATAAAACTTGGAACTTCTATACACTTTTGCTTGCTTTGATGATATCCATATCCCTAGATTTTGGAATATATAAGATTTTAACTTAGAAATCTTGATAACACGATCATCTGAAGCAAAATGAATAATCTACCTGTAGACCAAATCCAATGGTTAGTCCCAAGTGGAGTTATGCCTATTGAATCAATGGGGCTTAAGTATCTTTTCCATATAAAATAAATCAGTGGTTATCAAATGTACAGGATCAGCTCCATTCTTTGTTTTTACAGAAATAATTTTCACTGGACCACAAGCAGAGGAATCTGCCTTTTCCCCTCAATTCTGTGTCAAGCTAATGGATTGCAATGCAATTCAGAACACTTTCTAAGGATAAAACTGGCAACCTCTTCCACACAAACTGGGGATGACATTAACTACCAATAGGAAGTATAAGCATTTTAAAGAGCCACTGTGGTAAAGTGGTTAGAATGTTAGAATTTGATTAGAAAGATCTACATTCTGGTTCCCATTGAACCAAGAAAATTCATTGAGTAGCCTTGAGCTAGTCATTCTGTCTTGGCCTGACTTACCTCACAGGTCTGCTGTGAGGATCAAATGGAAACAGCTAATTCTATATGATCTTTCATAGAGTGAATAAAAAACAGTGGTTTTCTTAAAATTAAAATAAGTTTTTTGAAATTTAATTTTGAAAATTTAAATCAGTTATTTTTATTTCTATTATTAAAAAGTTTTTTTAAAAGGTTGATAATAGTGAGGTGGAGTTGGCTGGACAGCTCAGTGGTTTAGGTATCTCGCTGCAAAGCTAGAGGTTGCGAGTTCAGTTCCCCACTGTGGCTCCTGCGAGTAGAGCTAGCCTGTGTGGCCTTGAGCAAGCTGCACAGTCCCAGGATGCCCCCAGAAGAAGGAAATGGTAAACCACCTCTGAGTACTTGTGAAGGTGGCTCAGAGAAGAGTGTGCCATCCCCAGAGAACAAAGGAGAGAAGGGAGGGGAGGAAACAGAGAGTGGAAGAGAACAGGCGGACCGAAGGGAGAACACGACGGAGGAAAAGGAGAAGACAGAGCGAGACGGGAAATTTGAAGTGAATTTAGTAGAGGAATGTGGGAATAAGAGAGGGGAGGAGCAAGAACTGGCAGTTTGGCAGGAGAGTATAAGTAGTCACCATCTGGTAAAATGTAATGTCTCCGTGGCTCTCCCCCCTCGCAGGGAGCAGGGACCCATTTCTATGGTCCGCCCTCGAAGGCTACTGGATCCGGTTGGATTCCAGGATGCCATGAGAGGTGTTACGGCTGACCTGGCTAGCGCTCCTGTCGACGCTCTGGTTGACAGCTGGTCCACGGCTGCCGCCAGGGCCGTAGACATGATCGCGCCTAAACGCCCTCTCCATCGCAGAACCCGCCCGGCGCCCTGGTATAACCAGGAGCTCCGAGGGCTGAAGCGACATAGGAGAAGGCTAGAGCGTAGGTGGAGGAAGAACCCGACGGATTATAATTGGATAGCTGTCAGGGTTGCAACTAACCTTTACCTGTCTAAGGTAAAGGCTGCTTGTCGAACTTACTTCGCTAACCGGATAAGTGAAGCGGCCAACCAGCAGGCGGAGTTATTCCGTATAGTGCGCGACCTATCCGGAACTGGTCCGGGTGATAGGCCTCCCCCTAGTTTCTCACCTGACCAGTTTGCAGCCTTTTTAAAATCTAAAGTGGAGGCCATCCGCCGGGACCTCTCTCCTTTTTTGAACACAGTGAGTCGAGCAGAGATGTCCAGCGCTCCGTCTTGCCCGGTAACTCTTGACACCTTTCAGCCTGTCACGCCCGATTCTGTGGCCAGGGTCCTTGATCGCTGTCGAGCCACCACCTCCTCCCTTGACCCTTGCCCGGCCTGGCTAATCAAAGCAGCCAGGCCGATAACAACAGAATGGGCCACTGTAATAATAAATGGGTCTTTCCTTGAGGGCAGGTTTCCTTCTGCCCTCAAGGAAACACTCATTAGGCCCATAAGAAAGAAACCTAGTTTGGCGGCGGACGAAATTGGCAATTATAGGCCCGTCGCCAATGTCTCTTTCATGAGCAAAGTGGTGGAGAGGGTGGTGGCCGACCAGCTTCAAGCTCTCTTGGAAGAAGCGGGTGCCCTGGATCCGTTTCAGTCGGGCTTCAGGCCGCGCCACGGAACAGAGACGGTATTGGTCGCCCTGTATGATGACCTATTGAGGGAGGCTGACAGGGGAAAAATCTCTCTGTTAGTCCTTCTCGACATCTCGGCGGCCTTTGATACCGTCGACCACGGTATCCTCCTGGGGAGGCTCTCCGATCTGGGAATTGGTGGCTTGGCGCTTGCCTGGCTCCGTTCCTTCTTGGAGGACCGTCCCCAGAGAGTACAGCTTGGGGAGAGTGTCTCGGCCCCGTGGAGTCTCAATTGTGGGGTTCCACAGGGGTCGATTATCTCCCCAATGCTGTTCAATATCTTCATGAGGCCGCTGGGTGGGGTCATCAGGGGATGTGGGGCATCGTGTCATCAGTATGCGGATGACACCCAGCTCTACATCTCCTTTTCACCAACTGCAGGTGATGCCGTCCTGTCCCTTCAGCGCTGCCTGGGGACTGTACTGGAATGGATGCAGGAGAATGGGCTGAGGCTGAACCCGGACAAGACGGAGGTCTTGAGGGTGGGTGCCCCCACTGTTGGCGGCTTGGGTGACTCCCTCTCATTTGGGGGGGTGGCCCTGGCTGCAAAGAGTGGGGTTCGCAGTCTGGGGATCCATCTGGACCCGGCACTCTCCATGGAGACTCAGGTGGCGTCGGTGGTCCGCACCGCCTTTTTTCACCTCTGGCGGATAGCCCGGCTGCGACCCTATCTCGATGTGGGGGCGCTCACCACCTTGGTCCATGCGCTCGTAATCTCAAGATTAGACCACTGTAACGCGCTCTATGTGGGGCTACCTTTGAGGCTGACGCGGAAACTCCAAGTGGTGCAGAATGCAGCGGCCAGACTCCTAAGTGGAGTGAGAAGACACCATCACATCTCCCCTACCCTGGCCGCGTTGCATTGGCTGCCCATTCGGTTCCGCGTTGACTTCAAAGTTTTGATGCTTACGTTTAAAGCCCTAAACGGTTTAGGGCCTCGATACTTGTCGGAACGCTTACTCCCACCCAGTTCTACCCGTGTCACTCGCGCGAGTCAGGAGGTGAGGTTGAGGAGCCTGACGCCGAGGGAGGCCCGGAAGGAAAAAACAAGAAGCCGGGCCTTCTCGGCGGTGGCTCCTCGCCTCTGGAACAGCTTACCTCCTGAGATTCGCGC
Organism: Intellagama lesueurii; assembly: GCA_037013535.1. NCBI lineage: Eukaryota > Metazoa > Chordata > Lepidosauria > Squamata > Agamidae > Intellagama > Intellagama lesueurii. The sequence continues at coordinate 100,753,459 of JBAJHW010000003.1, forward strand.
AGCTCCCTCGCTGGGTATTTTCAAGAAACAACTGAAAACATGGATGTTTAGGCAGGCCTTCCCCCTTTCCAGTTAACTCCTATTTTTTTTTCTTTCTTTTTTCACTATAATACACTCTGTTTCTTGCCATCTTTGGGGAAATTATGTTATGTTATGTGTATGTTTTTGTTTATTGTTTTTAGTGTGTGTTGTAAGCCGCCTAGAGTGGTCATAATTGACCAGATAGGCGGGGTATAAATGAAATAAATAAATAAAATAAATAAATAAAATAGTCAAGGAGAGCGTAGGTTCGAGGTAGAACTAGAGATGTGGAAACGTAAGAGGGAGTTAGAGAGATTAAGGGAATATGAAAGAGTAAAGACACAAGAGTTACTGAGGGACTTTCCCAATCTGAAGCTAGGCGGGCTACTACCAGATCCAGAGACGAAAGGAAGTGAAGAGGCGAAGTGTGAGTTCTTAGAGTGGTCGGTGATAGTTTTCCCGAAGAGTAAAGGACGAGGGCGACGAGTAATCAGACCTGATTCACGGTATAATACTCCCCCTCCTGAGGGAGACTGGGCAAGACACCCATGTTGCGGCGCCATCTGCGCGGTTCGGAGTGCGCCCCTCCGGAAACCAGCAGATGCGGAGAGGTTTGGCCCAGCACCCCTGTGAGTGCAATGGATGGTTGTCGGGACTATGCTTTAGACAGTTATGGCATGTTGCCTGAGTTAAGCTTTTTTGATCCTATCATGAACAATGTTGATTTACCTGTTACTAATAAAGAAGAAGTTGTTAGAGTTCAGAAGACGTTTCCTGTGATATTTCCCGCGCAAAATGAGGAGTCGCCACAACTTGAAACTGAACCCTTTCACAGTACTCTACCTAGAAAACCCTGGAAAGGGTGGCCATAAATCAGATTTAACCTGACAGCACATCATTATTATTTATATATGAAGCGTTATAGCTCAAATCTCTCATTAAGTAATGCTATTGTTCATGTACTGCCCAGCCACATCCAATTTATGGTGACCCAAATAGAGTGTTCAAGGTATGTGAGTTATTTAAAAACTCATTTTCCTATTGCTACTGCCCAGTCAGCTTCCATGGTCAAGGGGAGATTTGAACCCAGGTTTCCTGAGTCTCAGTCTGTCACTTTATCCGCTACATCACACTGGCTCTCATTAAGGAATGTTGTTGTTGGTATGCGCCATCAAGTCTCATCCAATTTATAGTGACCCTAATAGGACTTTCAAGGTATGTGATATATTTAAGGAGTGGTTTTACCAAGCACCACCAAGTTTGTCCTTTTTTTGGGGAAAAACATGTGTCTTTCTCAGTAGCAATTTAAATCATGATTTAAAATCAATTTGATTTAAACCAAATCCATCCTGCTCCTTAAGATCATTGGAGGAAAGGTACAATGTAAAAAGTATTAATAAACAAGACAGAAAGGGAAAGGAACACAACCAATGTATGGAACATGTACTGAATTGAACTTCTGCTCAGTTTTACAGGCAATTAAGACTAACATATTTCTGTTCTCCTAGAACTTAACATAGGACTGTCAACATATTTCCACAGTTTTCTTTGTATGCCTTTAGCAGATATTAGATGATACTGCAGAAAAAGACCCAACTCCACAATGGCACCAGTAGCAATCTTTACTTAAGCAGGCTCAAAGAACACTAAGGCTGCCCAGAAAACAAAAGGATTTTTGCTTTTATCCTGAGTTGACTCAGTAAATCTCTAAACCAGCTGGCAGGTAGAATCCAATAGATTATGCCTGAATAGCTCAAGTTTTCATTAAGATTTGCTTTCATCCATGACAATGCTTAATGCACTTTTGTTAAGAAAATATATAAACAGATGAAAGGTTAAAGTTTCTAGTGGCTATCATTCTGTATCTTCAGATTTGTCTTGTGCCCAACAGTACACTGTCCCATAGAAACCACAGCAACATTACTTTGGATGGAAGGCAATTCTGGAGGTACACCCAGAGGCAATTGAAAAACCTAACCCAGACAAGCAAGATTTTTCACTCCCAAAACACAAAATTACCAGAAGATTGACATATTATTAATTCCTATTATCCTAAGAAAACATATTTAATTAAACTAAAGTGGATGAAAACAACTCACCAACCTGACATGTCACTGCTCTTCATCCTGTATTCCTCTCTAACAGCCATGCATACCAAACAGAACAGAAGGCAAGGCAACGTGAACTGAATCAGCAGTATTTGGTTTCTCTCTCTCCATCCCCCCACCTCACCCCAATTTTTACAAAAACAAGCTTTCAGTTTCACAGTAGACTGTAGCTTCACTATTTACACCAAAGAGCGCCTCCAAAGCTTCATTCATGCCCTGTCAGAGATGCAAGATAACTATGAAAGGCTTGAACTGAAGAAATTAATATCAATCTGTCTCTCAGTGAATATTCAGTGTTAACAAGTTTTGGAGGAAGTTGCAATTGTAGTGGCAATTACAGGCTCCCCACCCTTGCTTTGCAAGACTTCTTGAAAAAGTAATAAAATGCCTTGGAGCGAGAATTAGTCAAGCAGCATGTCACAAGACAGAGAACCACCTCTAAAGACGCAGCCAGTATGTACAAAAAGGAATCAGTCACTGCATTTACAATGATCTTTGAGTAAGTAACTTTGACAAATCTTCTGTGTAGTAACAAACACAAATGAACATTTATGTAGCGCTGTACTGTATCAATACAACCACATAAAACCTTTGGATTTGGTTTCATATATGAAAACAAAACCTTACATGTGTTCTACAAGCAAGACAGAACCATCTAATGCTTAAATTATGCAACACTGAAAATTACTAGACCCTCTCAATCGTTTCGATGCAGTGTATTCGCTGGAAGGAGAAAAGAAAGGCAACCACCCCCAACACATAAAAGGAACTCACACCTGTGCATTTCTTCAGAAGACACCACAGTTCTGCAATATCCTTGTATAGCAAGGAGATCAGACTTAAGGTCATGTTGTCATAAATCAGTTGGAGAGCTGTTCTGCAGATGACGAGGTTTTAACTCTACGCCTGTCTTCCAAACACACGAGAGGCTCAAAACCGCACCTTTCACAGTATGAGCCAAGCTTAATGGGACACAATACCTTTCTTCAAGTTACATGCAAAGCCAGTGTGCCTTTCAACAAGATCTGAGGTCCACTGAAGGTTTAGCTATTTACTAGTACTTTACTAGTACTGCCTGACTTTGCATTTTATGGCATACAGACTTCACATGCAAAAGTCTAAGTTTATTTTTTTAGAACTTGAAGATAACCACTGAGCAAAGGCAAGCAACAAAAAAGCATGTAATTTAAACAAATTAATTCTGAAACCCTTCTGGAGTGGCATGTCAATAGCCTCCCTTAAGGAACCCTACTTTAACAAACGGTAACCTATCAAGTAAAGCCATCTCTTTTTAGCTAGAAAGGAACAACACTGGTCAGCTGACAGCTGCTTCTCTCAAGGGGTTTTCTAATGAGACAATTCACTGAAATGGAATAAAAGGTTCTACATTTTCTACAAAAATCTGTCACATTTGAGAGAAAGGCACTGGGCAATGAAATACACCTTTAATTGAATTCTTAATTAGTTCTCTGAATTCTTGAAATCTAGTGTTTTTGATCAGTTAGAATAAATAAAATATCTGTACTTTCACAGACAATTCTTTAAAGTGATTTTTAACAAAAAAAAATGCAATAAATTACAAGCTTTTTATTTTGCCCTGAACTCCACAGGTCTTCTTTCAAAGACACTACAGAAAGGATTGGCAGTGAATCCATACACACCTATGGAGATGAAAAAAAGGTAACATGAAACAGATCCTCTTGCTAAAAAAATGTGTTTTTTTCCCCCCAATTTCATTTCAGTGACATTTGTAAAATCATTTTTGAAGGTATATAGTTCAGGTATACTGTGAACTTTCACCGACTAATGTTAAGCAAAGTCTTACTTCACTTGATCCTTTAAAGTAATTGTTGCAGGACAGTTTATCTCTTAATTAGTGACCTCAAGAATATTTACCAGCTCTCTTAGACTCAGTAATACAGATAAGCAGGACGGTAAATGAAAGTGACAGAAACTACTATTTAAAAGACCCCAAAAGAAGAGGAGGAAGGCTGTTCCTCTCTACAACTGAAAATAATTCTGCCTCCCTATGTTGCTAAAACGTTGAGGAATGGGGACAAGGTAGATAAATCATGGATGAGCAATTATGCTGTTCACACAAACAGGAACTCCAGATTTCCTCTTCCTTGTACAATTACATATGGAAAAGCAATTAATCCTCTGCTCAATTGTCTGGATTTACCAAAGTATTTTGTGTGCAACAGCAGCAATCAAGCTACATTTTGTAAGTTTACCTGGCAAGATTGCCAGTAATGTCATGCTTTCTACTCCTTTATCCAAAGCAAGGCTGGAATGTTAAATAAGTTAAGACTACAATTGATAAGATTAGATCTACCTGACATACAAATATTGGCTTACAACACACTCTAAATAAATAAAATAAATGGAGTAACTTTCCTGTATATTCATTTGTTTCATAACAAAAGCACAAAAAGAAGTTCTGCTATATTATCCCCTCAGATATGGCAATTCAAAACTGTAAATTGCTATTGAAAATGTAGGATTTATGTATTTTTAAAGATTCTATGGCACCCAATTATTATTTCATTATTATGACTAGTTCATATATATTAATCTCGAAGTCATCGCTACTGCCTCAGGAGAAAGCCAGATGCAACTTAGAAAGTAGACTTAGAAGTGGGATTAGGAGCTGCACAGTAAATAAAGCTTTCCTATTAAAAAGGCAAACTTGTCTAGAGGCAAATCAAACACTAACTTTGTCAGGAAGAGGGATCATCGCTGTTGCTCAGTGGAGACTAGAACCTGGCTCTGTTAAGTCTCAGTCCAACAAGCTAACCATTACATCATACTGGTTCTCAGAATCTCTGTGGATGGGTAGCTTCTTAACAATAAGATAGTCCTTCTTCCCAAGGAATACCTGGAATACCACTGAAGCAATACAGCTCCACCAACAAGCCTTGTACTATCAGCACCACCATCCAACAACCTTGAAGCCACTATGACACAGCTTCCAAGATTTTGACACAATAGCTCCAGACCATAACCTTGGTAGGAAAAGAGGGGGAAACCCTTGTAGCAGTTACTTAGCAACAAATGAAGGTTGTTCCTTTGTGATTCTGGGTCAGCCAGGGATGCTAAAGGACTTCCGTTGGGCAAACTCCCATTGTTGTGACAGCCAGGTTACTCTTTAATCCAGCCCCCTAATGTTTCACTGTTTAGGCGTCTTTCACAAATTATAAATCTCTCAAAATTCACAATATTGTGCCCTTCAGGTTCTTTAAAAACAAGCTTTAAAAATAAATAAATGAGTTAACAATGATTTCTTTAGCCTGAGTTTAGTTCTTCTGATTCTCTGTTATGGTATAACAGATGCTTGCAGTGACATATACCATCTTCCACTAAATTGCTGCAGCGTTTGATTAGAGACAAATAAGAGTAGAATTCCAACGCTGTGTGATATGGTCACATACCCTTTAGATAAATGTAAATAGTGTACATTAAACAAAAATATAAGCATATTCAAAAATGCATATTCTAACAATGGTGTGTTATACTGAATGTTACCTATTTTAAGCACTCTTACGTTATTCAGTTGAGAAAGCTCTCAGAGGAGTTCACACAAGATAACAAGGCAGTCCCTGCACTTAAATCCAGAATCTTAATGATTAGACCATTTTATCAAACACTATAATCAGAGACAATCTCCAGATTGTATATAAAACAATCCCAAATTACTGGATAATTTTCAAGACATGACAGAACTCTGACTCGCAATGCTGGATTTTGATTGGATTCTCTATCTCTGGTGTCCATGGGTGACATAACTGGTGCTGAGAAGTATCTGAATGTGCTTTCTTGATATGGTTCAAGTTCTCCTTGTCACTCCCCAACAAAGCAACTGGAAGAAGGGAAAGAGTGACAGGGCCTCTTCAGAAAACGAAGGTCACAATACTGCACAGAGGGTCTAAAATCTGCCATACATGCATTTATGAGAACTAGGACCTAGGGGACCACTGTCATGAGACTGTAAATTGTGTGAAGCTCCACCCTTCATAAACAATTTGCAGGGAGTGCAAAGAAGATCTGATGAACACTGCATCATCATTAGCATGGCAGGCATAGAGACACTTAGCTGCAGGTGCTACTGCTAGGTAATTCACCATTACAAAAAAGGAACTTACTCTAAGAAAGAGGAGAAATAGAAGAAGTGCAATGTGAAAGATGAAGTTTCATCTCACTGTCTCACACCTCCTAGGCACGCATGCCCGCTTTCAGAACTAAATCTCTAGATGCACACACCAATATCACAGTACGTAAGGATGTGGAGGTTTAAATCTCTCCTCCATGCCTATTGAGATCTAGAGATTGCTAGAAGCATGGTGGTAAGAGGTGAAAGCTGCTTCTTATCCACACAACAAATATCATTTCCCCACTTCTGGTAACCAGACTGTGGAGAAACAGCAGTCTTAAACAGGGGTTGGAAATAGCTTTCACTTCCTCCCCATTCCCCAGAAAGACTGCTCTTGCAGCAGAACAGTGGTTTTCCTGTGTAGAGAAATAGCTGGAGCTCCCTGTCTTGGAGAATCATGTGCAGCAAACTGGTTGCTCAGGTCTGGACCAGTGGGTCTCTGCCTCATCCAGAAAGGCTTTTTTTTTTTTTTTTTTTGGCGTGTTCTTTAGCAAGAATATTCACTTTAGTGTCCATAACTGTTAAAAGATAAATTCTTTCTTTATAAATGCAATACACATAGTATATATACATGTATATACATATATGTGTGTATGTTTAAAGATAAAGTTAAGACCTTCATTGCTGTAACCTACATGTCATAAAGGAAACTAACCCAGGCACATAAATTCATTAAATGAAGCCTCAGTAGTTCTTGGAGAAAGAGTCTTCAATATATTTCAGCAATCTTATTATAACAAAGATGCACGTCAGCAACTACTTTGTACTTGCATACTTTGTAAACCCTAAAGGAAGAACCACCTTACCTCAAACGAGTATTTTTATCCTGGAAAAATGTCTTCTGTTTAAAACAATGACTCTTTTTCTCTGCTCTTCAGATTACTGATGTGCTTCCTGCCTAGTTCCATATGCAAGTATAACATTTGCAGGAACAGGAGTTGTCAGTTTCTACATGGTGGCTTACACTATTTCTTTATTTACTTTCTGCTAGGTATAGGTGGGGCTATTTGCATAATACAGACCAAAAGTAGCAACAGGAAATGATCTTGTTTGCAAAAGGCATTTACTTCATTTGCCTACCTGATATAATTCTACTCTTCAATTATTCATGGTAGAGGATTGTTCAGGCATAAGCAGTTTACTCCAAACTTTTGGAGGATGGTATCCACAGTAGCAGAGGCATTTCTAGCCCATTACTCATTCAACACATCTTTCATTTGGAATTAATTTGAAATGGTTGTCAATGCTTCTAACAATCCCAGCTGCACTGTATTCATCTTTCAAATGCACACCCAGTTTTGTCAGATACATGTGCTCCAGCAGTCTCTTTGTTCTTTCCCTTCTGAAGGATCAGTCTGGTTATGGCACAGAACTGAACATTAGCCCTCCACCCATTGCCATTTTTCCACTGGCTCTCAGATAGGAACAAGATCGTTTTCTTTCTTCTGCTTCACACAACTTGTTACAGACCATGTGGCTCATAGGTAGAGCATATGCTTTTCCATACAGAAGGTCCTTGGTGTAATACGGAACACCTCTTATTTTCTAAAAATGGAAGATAAGAAGGTGAACCTGTTCTTACTCTGAGACTCCAGAGTTAGAATAGGTAGTACTGGGCTACATAGATACTAGTTTGATCTGATACAAGAGCAGCTTCCTGAACTCTGGATATTATTCTGAGGACACTAAAGTGGGGAAAAATAGATCACAATGCTGATGCTGATGGAGAAACTACATCTCTTGAAATAAAAAAATAAGGAAGCTGTAGAATTCTCTCTCTAATTTGTATTGCAAACATTTTATTATAGCAAGGGTTTTGGGAAGAAGCAATGGTGTAGTCACTGCAGATTTACACTTAATTTTTCAGATATAATTCTCAGTTCACCTGAAATGGTAGCAATTGTTAGTCAGTGCTCCATTTGGTATCTGGGCATAGGCATCTCTTAACTGGGGCCCAGCATAAACATTAATTACACCTTACTCTGAAACTCAAGGGATAAACATGATAATCCCCACCAACACAAATCACATTAACTGTATTTTTTTTTAAAAAAATCAAAATACTGTTTAACAAAGGTACTTAGTGACAGAGGGAGGAATATTGGGTGGATTTTTACTTACCGGAGATCCATCTGCTTGATGTGGCTCCCATTAAGAGATATTTCTTATCTCACAAGAGGCAGAAAGAATAATTCCTTCACCTTTTCATTCACTCATTGAATGCAAAATGCTCAGATGAATGTTTGAACCAGCACAACTTCCTGAACTCTGCCATGACCAAAACTAGTTGAAGAGATGCCTACTTGTCTTGTCGGTAACCAATTGGCAACAGGCAGTGTAGAAACTATTTAAAATCCACATCACTGTGTAGTTGATGCTACAGAGGACTGGCTATTTGCTTGCCTGTGTGTATAAATGAAACAAACTATCACTTGAGTCCTCTGATTTTCTTACAAGGTGGGATGTTCCAAGTTACTTTGAGCCACAGAAGCTAAACTAGAATTGCAGCTGGAGAAAATACAATAATTTCCATTTCTTCCTCAGAATGTGCTACCCAGTTCATCTTCACTCCAACTGGAACAATGAGCAGAAGTTTTCCTTCTCATTAAACCTCATCTACTTGATTTGTCTTGACTTTTCTAGAAGAATGAACTTTGCTCCTTTAAAACCAGAGGCTGTACAAAGGCGGCTTCATAATTACCACCCTCTCCTTCTCCTTAAATTGTACTTTACAATGCTCTTTAGTTATAAATTTGATGTTTACACACAGTAATGTACCTAACAGCTGGCATATGATAAACCGCACCTTCAGTACCAGGTTAAGACCCACATAGGCCCTAAGCTATGGGAAGTTTAAAAGGTCCCACAGCAGTACCAAAAATGTGTACTATTTTATGTAAAATTTAACATTTAGTTAACTTGGGTTGAGTACTTAGAGACCTCTCATGATCTAAGGTCCTAATCTCTAGCTTTCTTACCTTATATGTATGTAAATAGGGTCCTGTATACCTTGAAAACTTCATGATAGATGACAGAGCCAAACCAAAGCTTTAAAAAAATGACAAGGGTCTTTTTTGTTTGCTTCACTTCTAGGGTACAATCATCCTCAAGCATGAACTACAATTTAGACTCACTTTCCCCCTCAACATAATAGGATAAATCAACCTTGACTCTCTAGACCTTGGTACAGTATGCCCCTCTTCCATATGCTTGGGCACTAGTTACTACACCAGCAATTCAGCTATGTGGTACAAATGGCTGCCCCAGCAGCAGATGTAGAAGAGTGGAGAAAGAAGGCATGAGGAACAACATCAACAACTGTATGGAACAGGAGTGGGAGCAAGGAATGATTAATAAATACTGTAATGAAGGGAAGAGAGCCAGAATAAATAAAAAGTATTGGTATAAAACAACAACAAAAAAGGAGGTATAGGCATACCAAATATAAAAAATTATTATTTGGCTAATCAGTTGAGGTTCATTGGGGAAATTATATATAACCCAGAAAGGTTAATTTGGTGGAAAATGGAATCATCAGAATTACAGGGGGGTATTGAAAAACATATATTTGGTATAATTAAAAAATATAAAATAAGTGAAATTAATAACCCATTTTTAAAGACTATGTTAAACGTCTGGTACAAGTATAGAAATAATTTATGTCCGTTTAACTCTCCATTAGGATTAGTGGCTGAAATAGAGAATTTTCCTGCCAATATGAAAGTTTATGCAGAATTTTTAAAGAAAACGTGATTAGATTAAAAGACTGGTTGTATAAAATGAGATCAAAATATCAAATGAAACAAATCCTTCAAAATAAGAATATATCATGGTTGAATTATATGCAATTAGAAAGATGGACTAATGAATGGGTAAAGAAGTATAATAAAGGTAGAGAATATACAAAGTATGAACAATTTCTATTATCATATGAAGATATTCAGATGACTGATTCAGTAAAGGGTGCAGTGAGTAAAATGTATAGATTCCTGCTAGATCTAGAAGAAGAAGAGACTGAGAAAGAAGGATTGAAGTTAGTGTGGGAACAAGACTTAGGAAAAAGAATAAATGATGAAGAATGGAGGAAGATGTGGAAAATGAGGGTTTTACGATTTATGTCAGTGAGAATAAAAGAATTTTTTTCAAATTGGGTTTAAGATGGTATTTGACACCGACAAAATTGAATAAAATTAACGCTAGTTATCTGAATGTCTGTTGGAAATGTGAGAAGGAAATTGGTACATACTTTCATATGTGGTGGGAATGCGAAAAAGTACAAAGATTTTGGAAGCTAATCTTTAAAGAACTAAATGACATATGTGAAAAAGATATAGAATTTAATTCTGAGATAGCTCTGTTATCAATATTTGATAATGTGGAATATGATAAGATGACTAGAGAGTTGATTACCAATTTATTAACAGCAGCCAGATTAATAATAGCTAGGAATTGGAAATCAAAGTCTGAATTTCGAATGGAAGAATGGTATAATGAAATATGGAACATTGCTATAAATGATAAGTTAACTTGTAACTTAAAGGTTAAGAAAGGAGAGATGAAAAAAAATAATTTCTATGATATATGGGGCAGATTTCTTGAATATGTGCTAACAAGAGGAAAAGGGGAAAGCTCCAAATCAAGAATCAATGCAGTTCTGGAGAAGAGGACAATAAAGGAAGAAGAAGAATAAAGACAATGGAAGAAGACTACTGCAAGAGGTCCCGATTAGGGTGGTGGGGAACACAATTGATTTGTATTTTGGTTTATGTATTTTATGTTTATGTTGTAGTTTAAGAAAAAAAGAAGGAGTGGGAGCAGGGCAGAGCACCTTTTTTCAAATTTGCTGGCAGCTTGAGGGCTGGACTCCCATAAAGGTGGGGCTAAAATGGAGGGATGTGACCAAAGATGTTCATTTCCATTTTTAATTTATTATTTTAAAAAATAAATGCAGTAATTATATACCATACAGACTGTTACCATGACTTTTTGTTAATTTTAAAAAGGGGGATAACTTTTTTTAAAAAATTAACTGAGAAAGCCCTCTTCTGCCCTCTAGTGGTCATTTTTATTTTTTAGTGGAATAGTGGGCCCTGTGGGGGCACAGAGGTAATTTCAAGCAAAAAAAAAAAAAAAAAAGTTTTCAAATTTAAAAAAAACCTTAGAGGCATGGGGGCTCCAGAGGTGTTGTTGGCAGCTTCAGAAATAGTTCTGAATGCTGCATGCAGCCCACAGGCCATGTTATGCAACCCCTGTATAAAGTAACCAAATGGCCAGAACTTCATGTATTACAGCTGCAAGGAGAAGATCCAAACACTGGAAAATCCACCTGCAGGCCAATGAACTGCCTTTCCCAATCGTCATGTTAGGAGACCCTGTCATGACATAGGACCCACATGTACTTCTGCCACTATATGATTGTTCTTGCTATCAAAACGCAAGACTGATACTGCCACTCAAAGTTGGATCTTTTGCCCCCCCCCCCCCATTAATCCTTTAAGAAGATTCCTGAAGTTAGGCTATTTAGGTACACAGACTATGCTTTTCCTCCAAATAAATCTACTACAATGCCCAAAGATGTGATGGAAAAAATGACAATCACCAAATAAACAAAGTAGAATATGTCAAACTATGTCTGTAACCATGCCATAAAACTGTGGAGAGAAGGAAGGAGAATGGAGAAGCTACAAAGGCAATTGATGGCCATGTTGACATAGGACTGGTTTTACATCCTCTTAAGTTAGTGGTTGCAAACCCTGGGTCCCCAGATGTTCCTGGACTACAACTCCCAGAAATCCTGGCCAGCACAGCTAGTTGTGAAGGCTTTGGGGAGTTTTTATCCAAGAACATCTGGGGACCCAGGCTGGGAACCACTGCTCTAAGTGGACCCAACAGAGAGCTGCAATAAATAATAATATGCAAGGAGAATGTCTTGTTTTAGATGTGCAGTAGCGATATGAGGAGGTAAACTGCCTCCTCATGGATACACGGCTTCTTCCACTGACATTTGTGCTCAGTTGGATCCTTGATGCTGACACAAAAGGAGGTTCTCAATGGAAGTGCATATATTCTAGATGAGAACTGGCAGGTCAGTTTGAGCTATAGTTCTAAAATACAATATGCAGAGTGGAACAACAGTTTTCATGGGAAAGCCAGGCTTCCCAGAGAAGCAACACTGATTTCCCAGGAAAGAGGCAAGCTGCTTTATGATCCTTAAGAACATATGCAAAAAAATATTAAAAAATGCAATAAGCAATAATGTGATAATACTATGCAATAAAGAAATAAAATGCAAATTAACTGCTGTCATTAGAATGTGAGAGGATGATGGTAATGACTATGGATCATTTTCTTGATGACTATGGAAATTTAAGCACATATGAACAACCTTTATGAAAATATACAAGGAACTTAATTTTGGCCAAGTTGATCTCCAATTAATTTGTGTATATTTATGGTTTCTTTTCTTGTCCACCTTCCCTGTCTCTCTCATGTTTTTTCAAGTGGAATTACAGGTGGTGTCATGGATGAATAATTGACTGTAAAAAATTAAAACAAGGATCCTTCTGATGCTATCGCTCTACATAGCCCATAACCACCTCTCCACAGGTTTGATGCAACTCTTAAGAGCTCCACAAGATTATAATTCACTGCTGTAGCTAAAGATCTCACCACATTATAATTTTTAAAATATCAAGTTCTTCGATCCTTATGAGATGTTTTCCAAGTTTTGGTCCATTCTTATAGAAAATAACCTAAATGTGCACCCATCCCTAGTGGTAGTTCCTTGGTTGCTGAACAATCTCCTTGAGGTTATTCCTGGCTTTTGGGAAACGTTGCAAGAGGGTTTTCAGAAGAATGCACCCCCACTTTAGCCCCAGAAGTGACAGTAACAATTGGTTAGAGATCAAAAATCTGACATGCTAGGGGTTGGTTTCAAGGTTCCCTCTAAGCCAAGTGTGCACGCAAGTGTGTGCAGCTCCTCCTCCCTCCGCACAGCTCTCTTCCTCCTCCGAACATTGATTGCATTCAACTTCTTTGGTTCCAACAGCAACAGAACCCTGCACACTGGGGGGCAGAGTCACGCGCACACACATGGGTGAAGTCGCAAGAGAGAGAGAGCGGAACCCCACCCAGTGGGGATGAAAATAGAGGATATGTTGGTTGGTTTTAATTGTTTGTTTACTGTATATAGTATTTTTAAATCCTTTTAGACCCTTTGGGCTTAGAGACAGGATATATGCTAAAAATAAATCAAAATAAATTTGTTTTGTCTAGAATAGATCAGAAAGTATTAGCCCTTGGTTTAATCACCCTTGCTTAAAAATCAATAGAGCAACTCACTTAGGGGGCAACTACATTGACAAATAATGCAGAAAATACTCCAGGACTGGGATAGTATGATTTGTATTTTTTTCTGTTGACTCATGATGTACAAGTCAATGCAATTTATACCAATTCGAATAGGGCTTTCAATGTGAGATATTGAAGCAGTGGTTTTACCAGTTCTACTCCCCCAGTCATTTTCCATGGCTGAGTGGGAATTCAAACCCTGTTCTCTAGAGCCCTAGTCCGCCACTCCATCCACTCCATCACACTGGGATCTTAAGGTAGGTCTTTCTAATCAGCAGCTTGTTACAGCAAATGTGATGTATCCTACAAATCTGGACAGCCACAGTAGAGTCACCTTAACCAGCTGCAAACACGTCAGACTGCCTGTTTCCTCCAGTTATCCACTACTACCTCCTGCATGGTTGGCTGAAATGGATTCACCTGGGGAAACCTGACTTTCCAAATGCAATGTCACAATGGATCCATTTGCATTTTTCCCACTGTGTAGTTTCACCCTTATTTTCATCAAGGACTTTTGCACATACCTTAAAACAAACTTCCCCAATCTGGCAATGTGAGTACTTCTTTAAGTGAGCTACTATGAATGCCACTATACAAAAAAAAAAAACCAAACCTGAACTTTAGCTTAAAATACCAAGAACTAAAGTGTTCCATTTCTCATGTCTCCTAGTCCCTAAGAAGACATTCACTCTCCTTGGATCAATAACTGTGTTATGCACAATTAACCACATTAAATACAACAGGCACTTTTTTACTCTGGTCACACCCACATTTACCTCATTGTTGCTTTTCTTATACCCTTTGCTAGTAATTAATAACTGTGTGGTGTCAAGCCGATTCCAGGGTTTCCTAGGTATAAAGTACTCAGAAGTGGTCTAGCACTCCCATTTTCTGGTGGCAGTCTAAGACTGTGCAGCTTGCTTGAGACAATTCAGGCTGGCACTTCTCCCAGGAGGCACGGTGTGGAATTGAACTCTTGCCCCCTGGCTGTGCAGCCAAGTACTCCAATTCACGGAGCTGTTCAGCCAGCTACACCCACTGCTACCTTAAATAAATCTGGTGAGCATACATTGTATTCTTGCAAGGTGTCTGTTGTTTTGTCATGGGAGATTTAGTTTTAAAACACAGTCAAATTCTATCAGTTTGTACAGGCAAGAGACAGGTAAAGACATTATCTTCAAAGCAACAAATGAAGACTATTAACAAGTTGCCTTATACAACCACATAAAGCCAGACTGTAGCCTTTTGTCCTCACTGCCACCTCTTTTGAAAGTGAGGGATAAGCAGCAGCTGTTCATCCTTCAGGATGATCCACTTCACTTCTGAGCAAGGTTCACAGGTGTTTGCCAGAAGCCAATAAGGTTAATAAAATGGAGGTAAACTATTAGGCTCCAATCCTAATATAGTGAAAGACTGATAGTAAAAATTACAATGCCTACTTGAATTCACTGGAAATTGCCAATAAACTTAGGAAGCAGCAATAGTGAGCAAAGAAGGATTTGACTTTCCACAGTAGCATAGAAAGAGCCACATTCATATTAAAAAACAGTTCAGAAATATCTCAGGACTTTGAAAGCCACTGCACACCTGTCACCTGGGGGGTGGGGAACCAAGCCAGAATTGTGTTTGTTTATATTCCCGCTGTCCTCAAAGTGGACACTGAACAAAGAGTCAAAACATCTTGAGCTAAACTCAGTATCCATTGATAGCCAAAGCCAGCACAACAGAACTTTCTTCCTTTCCTCTCTGTGGCTCTTTATGTTGTCTGAATACTGGTGTTTCTCAGACCTCCAGAACCAGTTTTAAAGCCCCAGTGGGGAGGGTGCTGCCAGTGAGAAAAGGGATTGCCTCCCTTCTGATTCTGGTGGACTTTGTCAGCAAAAGTCTACCACTAGATCCTGCTCTTTAAACAAATGTCTATCAGTCAGCAGCCTCAGAAATTCATACTCTTGCAAGTCACTCAGGAACTCCAAGGTTTCTTTACATGAATTTGCAACCGGAGGTAAAGGACGGATTCACATCTCTGGCATTCAGCTCTGTGTTAAATGCTCCCAGTGGCTTTGTCTGCACCAGTGAGTGTAAGCCTTTAAGATAATTAAGTCCTGAAGTCATGATGTACTTACACTTGCATTTACTAAATCAGAGAGAAAACCCAAGAAGCTATCTTATACTGCAAAACAAATACCGTGTCCCATGTTTTTTGAAACTGTAGGGATAATGAACAAGTTATCCCTACAAGTTATCCCTTCCAGATTGTTTATGATGACACGCATTTCAGAGCAGATATCTTTTTTAAAAAAATCCAAGGGCTTAACACAGTTTACACTAAACAAACAATACACAATGCCCTACTCCATTAGAAATTGCCAAAATATGACCTTTTAAAAAAACCCTGAAATGCCACACTTCTGCCAGGGCTAAAAGACCTGCAGAGGCTGACCCAGTACTTGCAAACAATAGCATAAGTATTATTTTGAACAGATAATTGCTTTTGAAAAGAGTATATATGTTTCTGTTTTGTCACCCTGAAGGGTGGGAAAGGACTGCTACTTTCTGAAAATAATGTTGGTCTCTCATAGCATGTCTTTTTAAAAAAGAAAAAAATACTCTCTTTTTTTTTGTAAGAGAACACAAATAAAGTATCCTTTCCAGGGTTTTCTAGGTCTGAGTAGTCTATACCTAGAAAACCCTGGAAAGGATCGCTGTAAGTCAGAATTGACATGATGGCATGTAATTATTACTACTATTAATACAGGCATCATGCTCATTCAATAAGATGTAAGCAATACAAACATTAGTACAGAAGAAAAAATGATTAATAAATTGCAGATTTCCATTCTGAAATCAACTTAGAACTGTTCTCACCAGAGCAGTGGGAGCGAGGGTAATTTCGCCCCTGTCTCTTTGTAAGAGACCGCCGTAGTGTCGAGGAAAGGTTGTGAAACACATGGTTGACTCGGCGTAGAAGTCGGTTAGGATTTTGTTGCCCTTCTCTTGAAGATCCACGTTGTGACATTGTGTTATCACATTTATTTTTAATGTTTCATATACTTACAACCTGCACAATATTCCTTCTGTAATCTTTACACAGCCCTTCAGTACTAAGTAGGTTGTTTGGTTTTTAAATTTTCTTGATAATATAAGAGTTTGGCTATTTGTATCAAATTTCTCACACTTAGTGGATCTGAAAATAGTAAAAACAGATGAACAGTTAACAGTAGTTTTTTTGTTTTTGTAAACCTTCAACACATTGTGCTCTCCTAAGGTTACTTCAAAACAATATATGCCACAGCTTGATGGAAGGAAAACATTCACTGTTTCTTCTTTTCAGCAGCTGTTCACTTGAAGCCAGACATCTATAAAAGGAGACAAGGCATATTATACAGAAATGGCTGAACTTCTAAACAGGCATTCCGTCACTGGATCCAGATTTATTTTTAGCTGGAACCCATAACTTTAGTTGCTTTCACTGAAAAAGCTGTGCCCACTTTTACAGTCCATCTCTTTGTCAGACATTTCCCCACAACGCTGGAGAATTTTCCTTCATTTCCAAACGAATTACAGCACTCTGTAGATCTGCAACCTCCTTCTTAAAAGCACAAGGGTGTTCTGCAATAGCCAAGCAACATCTTCAGCTTCTGCTGTAGAAGTGTATGTGGAGGCCCTTTTCTTATATTCCTACAACAGCAGCTAGTGAGGCAGAAATATATCACTGAAATTGCTGCATTTTTAGGTTCCACATCTGGTCATCAGTCTCATTATCTGTCTCACTTGTCTTCGAGTTCTTTCCAACAAACCAGGAGAAAAATATCAATAGAGGTATAAACAAAGGCAATAAGAAGTCACACCTCTTTCCTGTAACAACTACAGCTGAGGAATGAAACGTCAAAATGAGTTTCTTTAAAGCATTCAAAATAGGGATGTCTACAAGAACACCTCCCAGGACAATTCAGTCCCAAAACAAACTACACTGGGAAGGAAGGGAGGGGACAGAGACCACTGCTGTCTTAAAGCATACCAGGAAGTTCTGCACGGTCTGTTCTTCTCATCTTGTTCATTACAAGGGGAGACTGAGAGGAAACTGATTATGTTGCTTCCTTGGCAACAACCTCTTTCTATGAAAGATATCTAATTGTGTGTACTGAGATAACTGATATTTTCCCACGACAGCACAGTGAAGTTTCCAACTACTGCGCAGAATGACCTCCACTGAACTACAACAAAGTCCCATGTCCCGCTAGCTTAGCATCACAGTTTTCCTACATGGAGAACTTGTAAGGTGCACAATCTTCCTACTTTTACAGTATTAATGTACTTTCTAAATGTTCTGCAGATAAGCAATGAGAAAACCCTAAAGCACAAAGTACCCCTCATGGTTCAGATCCACTAATCCTGCCTTCTTAATCTGGCACCCTGCAAATATGTTGGACTATGAACTCTCATGACACTGCCCTCCCCCGCCCCCCAAAGCATGGCATTTACTTGCTGTCCTGGGATAATGAGAGTTGTAGTCTACTAACATAATCAAAGGAGCCAGAATAACCTTTCAGTGTGTTGCTCTTCATCATTAAATATTAATCATCATCATAAAGAGCATTGTCCCCCTCACAGTTATGCTTCTTATAAAAAACAGGTGGTCTGTGTTACGTTTTTGTAGCTGAGCTTAAAGTTGGCAATTTTAAACTATTGTTACAATTCCAATTGGTTTTTAATGTTATAGCTCCCTATGTTTTTAATTGTACTTCTTTTTAACTGTACTAGGAAAAAGGTACCGTAGTAAATAAAATAAACCACTTTATTTCTGCAATTATTTTCAAATACATCTTGGGGAAGGGCCCCCAACTTGGAGCACTTTATGGTGTGTTGTTCTCCGTGGTTCTCCTGGTAAGAATGTTGATACCCACTTACTGAACTCTGTTACCCTAGCCTTCTGACAATCCAGTTCCCTGGGGAGACTATGAAACAATGGTTTCAAAGGTTAAAAGGTGGGGGGGGGGAAATAGCCCAGCAGTATAAAACTATCAAAGCTGCTATGATATCATTTGGTGTCTCAGGATGAACTCCATTAGGTAACAGTGACATACACACACGCAATTATCTGAAACATTGGGAGGAGGAAGAGGAGAAATGATCAGGCAAAGAAACATAACTCCCTTCCTGCTACACCTTCTTATAGATAAATATGAAGTAGTAGCCAGAGTCCAGTGGTGTGCTTCTGTAAGTGGAAGTAGCCTCCACAAGTATAAGCGGGGAAAGCCATCCCTCTCCCTCCTGCAGCCTCCATGAGCCCCAAAAACCTGCTCAGGAGGTGCTAAGAAAACTTTTGGAGTAGATCATACTCTACTAGTTACTATGATCTTTGGTTAATGTTTTAAACAGGACAAATCAACTTGGGGACTATTTGCTTGTTTACCGTGGCAATTCAAACATTAAGCAGAGCTAGGAGACTTTGATAAATATTTCTCTTCTTCTCTTCTGTTCCACCTTAACCTCTGTTAATACTGATGCTAACAAAGATGCAAGGGAGGAGCTTAACTATGGTGAGATGAAGCATAATTGCAATTAGCTGAGTCATGATCCTGTATCTGAAACTCAAGTGAAAAATGAATTAAAATCTTCATAACAATTGGGAGTGCCAATGTTCCCTGAAGACAAGTGTGACAAACTGGTATGTCTGGACTTCTAATTCTGCAAGGTAAGATAAACAGCAAGGCATCCTCTGTCTGTTTCTCAAAAGCAATGTCCACATGACAAGCATTATTAAGAACTTCTATGTGCCAGACACTGCATACTTATAGAAAAGGAGTGACTCCTTTGCAGAACTTTTATTTGAAACTCCTTACCAACAAAGTCTGCATTGCCAACCCTCAGACTAGGCAACAAGGTAAAACCAACTCATTTCTAATTTAATGCATTTATGAAAACAGCAAGCAGAGAGAAGTGCTCACGTAGTCAGTTGTTTTAAACTAACAGCCAAACAACACATTCCCTATCTAAACTAAATGAAGCAGCTTTCAGGAGAAGGAGGTCCTGGGTCATCCTCAGGCAGCTGCAGGCTTACCAAGTGAACAAAAAATAAACAAGCCTTTGGGAAAGATCCCAAAAGAGGTGGTACACCTGTCAAATATCTTTTGTGAACTCAAATCAGTCTGGAATGTGTCTACGTACAAATAAGGGTCTAAAACTACATAGCAGATATGTTTCCAGAAAGGAGATGTGGAGTATGAAGAGATTAGAATGCTTACAATTGGCAAGGATTAACAAGCAGCCAAAACAACACCTTCTGTAGAGCACAACAATGAGTTAGGTTTCCAAGATGCTGACACCTAAAGATTACAGAATATTTGTGGTTTACATGAGAAATCAGCATGCATAAGAAAAAATGAAAAAGTTCAATTGTAGTAGCAATGCAACTGGAAGGTTTTATTTAAAGCACTCAGAAAGTCTAGATAGAAAGAAATTTATTGCACCATTGATTATACCTCTTTAAAAATCAGAATGGATGACAACAATGGGGTGTGTATGGAGAGATAACTGATGATTCCTGCTGTTAAAAATAAAATATACTCACAAAGGATTTTTCAGGCTCTACCTAAAAACCAACAACAAAGTAATTAGCATGTTGAAAGACAGCAATATCCTACAGTGTTAATTAGAAGTAGTAAATAATCTGCACCTGATCTCATTCCTCCCCTGAGGAAAGAGAAAAAATGCTCTTTGATTTAAACACAGATACTGAAGGAGCCAGGTATGCTTAAGATTAACCTTTGTAACATTTTCTGAAATGTGCCAATTCTATTACAGTAACTGTCCATTTATGTTTCTACTGTTTGGGTGTTTTTTCCTGCTAATTATGAAATTGCTTATACTGGGGAAAACAAATCTCTTGCAACATAGTCTACAGCTATGGACAACACAATGTTTTAACTCTGTTATAAAACATGCCTCTCCTCTCCTACTTAAATTCAATAAATTCTAGTTATAAGTACACTGCAGAACGTCTTCACTGACATGCATGGAATTTTAGAAGCACACATATTAAGCTTCATGACTACACTTGGAAATCCACCCATCTCGTTCATTTTGAAGATACAGCTACTGGATTGATTTAAACTGAATATTCTTATACACTATGACAGGGGTCTTCAAACTATGGCCCGTGGGCCACATCCGGCCTGCCTTGCCTTTTTATCTGGCCTGGGCATAGGAAGAGGAAGGAAGGGGGACCCAGGCAATCCCCCACCCCCACTCTCTTTGCAAAGACAGCGGGGGTGGGGGAGCACTTCTGTCAGGCTTCACTCCTCTTCCTATCTCCGCCCGGGCATAGGAAGAGGAGGGAAGGGGGACCCCTTGCAAAGACAGCGGGGTGGGGGATGGCTTGGGTTCCCTCCTTCGGCCCTCGAAAATGTGTAAAATATATGATGAAGCCCTCATACGGAAAAGGTTGGAGACCCCTGGACTATGGCATATAGAATTAGGATTAGGAACATGATGTGCACTATGAGCTCAATTACCCCTTTGTGTGCTCCAACTCCTTCACTGACCCTGGGCTGTATCCAATTCAGTTGTCCTGTGCAGAGTCATTGCAGAGTGTACTCAAACCAAGAAGTCAGGAAGGGAATTTAAGCATACAAATGTACAAGAGAAATGGAAGGAGTATATCATCCTAATAATCACGAATCCATGGTTTGTCCATTGTATCTGAACAAATCCAAATAGCTGGAAGGAATAGAAAAAGGGAGTTCCCTTCAAACACAGTTAACACCACAATCTGCCATAAGTAAAGAGCAGGTGTACTGAAGAAGAATGCCTACAAAGGAAATATCACAAAAGTGTTTGCGTATATACATAAAAGAAGATATTATGATCATGTGGCCTAGCTGAAATGTATAGGGACGAGTATAAAAGGTGCCTCTTTTTTTTTTAGCATACTCCCCCTTTTTAGATTAGGTAAATCAGGGGTCCCCAACCTTTTTCACCCCGCGGACTGGCTGGGGAAGGCGGGGCACCCCTGCGCTCGTGCGCATGCGCGAATGAGCGCCCGCTCTCTCTCGCGCGAACGAGCGCTCGTGCACAAATGGTGGTGCGGCGCTTGTGCAGGCATGCTCGCGTGCAAACGGTGGTGTGGTGCTCATATGGGGTGCACGCGCTCATGCGCATGCTCAAACAGCAGTGCGCGCTTGCACGGGCACGCTGGAGCATGTGCACATGCGCAGATCAGCTGTGCGGGGTGAGTGCTTGCGCGGGGGACGAGAGGTCTGTCTCCGCAGTCCGGTTTGGCTCAGGCCACGGACTGGCACCGGGCCGCGGACTGGGGGTTGGGGACCTCTGTGGTAAATCATTTGTTTGTTTTTTCTTTTTAACATTTATATTCCACCCATCTAGTGGTGAACCACTACTCTGGGTGGCTAACAAAATTAGAAGCACATACTCACCACCAAATAAAAATCACACATATAATATCAGAAAAAGAAAAAATTAAAAAAACCCAGAGGCAATAGCAAACAAATTCAAACAACTATCAGGCAAAATTCAAGCACCTGGGTTGTTGAGAGTATCATAAGAGAGTTAAAGGCCTGTTTGAAAAGCTCAGATTCTACACACTTCCTGAAAGTCAGAAGAGAGAGAGTCTGGCATGTGTCAACATGTTCCATAATGTAGTGGCCACCACCAAAAAGGCCCAGTTTCTGGTGGTAGTTTTCTGGGCCTCTCTTGGGATTACCACCTGCAACCGTGATGCACGAGTAGAATGAGTGTCCCATTTGTAGGAAGAGGCGCTCCGACAGGTAAATCAAGACTTAGTGGTAAGACAAAATGACTCTTCCATGCACAAGAAGAAGTAGAAATATTTTCTACATTTTGTTATGTTTTCTGTTTTGTCAAAGTTATTTCTTCTAACTGTGGTTAGTTAACAAACTAAAGTGTGATACTGATGGATAAAAAACAATTTAAAAAAACATGGTTTCCTGAGTTTAGACAGTACTGGGAAGTTGTGGTTTATTGAAAGCCAGAATTAGGAACTTTCAGACTCTTTTTTAGCACAAGTTTTCTATCATGGTTTTCTATTATATCTGAAGTGGTCCTTAGAGTTCTTCAGCTTTCAGTTGGAAGAATCAGTGTGACTAGAAGTCTTCTAAACTATAAAAAGAAGTTAATTTCAGATAAAAGTAAAGAAACAAAAGCACTGTATTTCTGAGGGAAGTCAAAAACACCCATTCTTATCACTTGAATAATTCAGTGTCTGAGGAGTTTACTGAAAATTTTTCTCAAATATATCTAACTATATAATATATTTGTGTCTATTATCTTACAGAAGACTTGCCATTACAAAACAGAGACAAAGATTCTACTGTGAAAAGCACATTTTCACTTTCTTCCTATGGTGTCCTGCAAATAATTTTTCATTATAAGAAAAATAAAGTTTATAAAAAGTTTATTTAAAAAAGTTATAAGAACAAGGGCTTTGCCCCTTGTGGCTTGGGAAGTACTGAGTATCCTTCAGAGTAGACTTCTCTTCCTTAGTACCACATGATAAAAATCTACCTGAAGTCTGCTAAGGTGCAAAGCAGTAATTGTGTAAAAAGTTAACAACTGCTTTTTTGTTGTTGTTATTGGTGGGGAAAAAAATAATACATTTATTTTACACCACATTTTAATGCCTTATTAGTGATGCAGTATGCCATCTTTTGCCTTAAAATTCTGGAAGTCAGTTTCTTCTGCCTGCTTTCAGGAATGGTACAAGAGGTATCATTTTCAGTTGGCTTTTTCGGTTTGTGTAGGTGCGGTACTAGATAGTCTGTTTTGTCGATATTGTTATTTAATTGTTCTAGTCTTAAACTGCTTTTATAACAATAAATAAATAGCCACCCAACCAGTCAGTGTAAATATATACCCTACCATTTTGAAGTATGAATGATCTTTCCACAAGATTGTTTTGCAGATCCAGCAACACATTTCAGTTCCATAAAGGCAGCACAAGATTGCTTTTCTTCCCTCTGAACTATTACATATGTGTATGTGTGTGAAGTCTTTCTATGGCTTTAAACTACATACATTTAATAGAAATTAACCCCAGCCAACAGTTGATCAAGTCTGCATTTGTTAGCATAAGGAACTGGCAAAGTATTCATATTCAATATATAGTTCAATACGGGTCCTAAATGAAGGCATTTGCTGAAATACTAAAATAAAAAAGTATAGCATTTAGAAAATTTCAGATGAGAAGCAGTTTTGAATCTTGCATTTATTTTAACTTTATTAGTTAAGTAGAGAATCCTTTGACAAACAAGGAGGATGCAAAAACCATTTCCTCAGAGGAAAGCGAGCAAATAGAAACAAGAAGCTTTTGGTGGGAAAAGGGTCTAAAAATAGATAGAGGAGTTCTGATTATCTGAGAACTAGACATTGTGTCTGCCGAAATAAAAGGATTTTTTTTAAAAATTCAAGCTGTCCATCTTATTTCAAATCCAAGGGAAAGCCAACGGGACTTTGAATCACACTCACCCACTTCAAGGTTAAAGGCTATAGGGCTTACCTATATTTAGTAAAATCACATTTCTGTACTGCATCTGTATTGTAAAATTGCATTCTTCCCCTTCTTTACTCAAAGAATAAGAAAAAAGAGAGCAGCCACACTGTAAATGATCCATCACATCTTAATTCTGCAACCTGGCCAGCCTACGCACCACTATTCATGACCTTGTGCTGACACAGCATATCAATGTTCTGTAAGGCAATTCTAAAAATGGGGGCAGTCCAAACAAAAAAGTGTAACTTTTTCACTAGTGTACAGATCAATAGCAAATGTGGCATAGTTGTAGCAGACAAGACTTGTCTGCTCTTGCTCTGTGCCATATCTGGGGATGTTTAAGCAATGGGTTTTTGAGTTACGAGTTTTTTTTAATGTAAACTGTTTTACACGCAGCCCATTCAGAAATAGGTTACCCTAAATACCCTAATTTTTAGAATAGATCATATAAGTAGAAAAGAACATTCTTATCTTGAAAGAGAAGGGTTGGCCCCACCCACTTTTTTATTTGGAAGGAAACCAGGCTGTAGGGTCTGAAATATTGTCCTCAAAAAAGGCATTTCAAAAGGGAGAAACAGCGATTTCTTGTCATACTGAGCATGCACGGAACAGGTTTGGCAGCAAGAACTTTGCAAAGTAAATACATTGTTGTAGCTTCATGGGTGGGGAAGGGAGATATTTGGAGAGAGCCTCCAACCCTCAACTGACTGACTGAGGAGAACAAACCTTGGGGCCCTACCCATGTCATGAGTGCAGCTGAAGACCTGGAACCAGAAGGGTTAACTGTGGCTGAGGAGAATGCTGAGCAATTAGAAACACAAACACCTGAATCACCCCCAGATTCTCCTCCCCCAGTAGACAGGCTGAGGGCCAGGCTTCGGGGAAGACTTATGACAAGGTCAGAAGATCGCTCGAAGGCTGCCCACAGAAACATCCGATCAACTAGCCCTGAGTACTGACAGGATGGAAAAGCTTCCAGCAGCTCAAGGGGCTGTTTTACTATATAAACAGCTCTTAGTCGGCTAGAAATCCGTGGAAGCAACAAGTCAAATCCCTGGCTTGCATCCACGCTCCTGACTACCTTGAACCTTGTTCCCTGGACCTTTGGCTTTGGACTCTGACCCCGGACTGTGTGATTTGGCTTTGGACCCTGACCTTGGATTACGGTTTGTGATTTGGCTTTGGCATTTTGGTATTGGCTCTGAACTTGGACTGGCTTATCGGACTCTGCTGTTGAAACCCCCGGGAACGTGACAACCCACTTCATTGGATTCCCAGATATACCCACAGAGGGGAGGAGGGAAGAGAGAAAGACAGTGTCTGTGGAGTGCTGTCTTCCTCAGACTGGGGAGGTGGAAGAAAGTATAAAGACATGAAACGATTCAAGTGGTGAACCTATTATCTGGAAATGGAACTTCCTGGTTTATTTTTCTCCAGTCTCTTGACTTCTATAAAATCTATGCTTCAAAAAGAGCTATCATCCTACAGTTGTGTATTTGAACTGCACTGTATCTTAATTTACAGTTTGCCTTCAATGAAGGATGTTTCCAAATGGAAACACACTAAATAAAGTAAAAACACAACTCACTGCTATCTTTCTTTTGTTTTTGAGAGGGGACATACTGCTGCCTAACAGCACCCAGCTACTCAGAAATGCCAGATCTATTCCAGCATCATTTTCCATAAACATTATCTGATGAAGGTGAGGAACAGCTACAAGAACCGCAGTCTCGTCTTCAGAGAGTCCTCCAAAACTCTACCTTTCTCTATCTCTACGGGAGCATGTTCGCCATTCTGCAGAGCACTCTGTTCTTTTCCCTCTCATTCACTGAGGAAGTTTGACCCCTTAGAAAAAATAGAAAAGTTCCCACTAAATCTGAATGTCTGTCTAAGGTGATGTGTCTACTTCTGAGGAGAGGAAGGGGCTTGGTTATTCTTTTGCTGTAGGGAAAGGTATTCATCTGGGGGTTGTTAGTCTGGCGGTTGGATTGTGAAGGTTATAATTTATGGAAATGGGATGCCAAGGGGTATGGCAAATGAAAAAAAGGATGGGAACCACTGATATAAATAAAGATTCTGGATTAATGGTCCAATTCAGGGAATGCCTGTTCCCTAGGTGGCTTGCAAACAACCGAATTCTGTTTGCAGAGTTGCCTCCAAACAACAAATTGAAACCACAGCAATGAATGCTGGTTGAAGGACTATGGAAGGTGTAGTCCAAAAATTATTATGCACATTACAATATTTTCTGCCACTCAGTGGCTCTTGGGGCTCCTTGCAGCTCTACAGTTCTAGGTATTGATTATTTTATGACGTCCAGAACCAGCAAGTTCTACTGCATCTTCCAGAGGCTTCTGGGAGCTTAGTTAGGTGCTGCTCCTAAGCATTTTTCTCTCAGATTTGTGATGCGGCCCAGGGGGCTGCTATGAATAAAAATTCATGGTAAAAAACAGCAGCATATCTTGAGAATATTACCAGAAGCCACTGTATGTGGAACAATGTTATTATTTTATTATTTAACATCCACAAGAAATGTAGTACATGGCTGTTTTACATGGTTCCCCTCTCTCCCCATCATATTCTCAAAACAGTCTTGTTTTATAGATTTGGCTAAGCAGTAGTCACCCAAGGATATCAAATAAAAAAACAACCATGATTAATCACGGATTTGAACTTAAGTTTCCCTTTTCCAGGTCTAGTATTCTAACCACTATACCATAGAGTGGTGCCTCGATTTACGAACTTAATCCGTTCCGGAAGATGGTCGTAACTCGAAATGGTCGTAAGTCGAAGCACCATTTCCCATAGGAATGCATTGAAATGCAATTAATCCGTTCCGTCCGAAGGAAAAAAATCACCCCCCAAAAAAACACAAAAAACACTGCAAGACCGATCGGAAACGCAATTAATCCGTTCCGGCCATGGGGGGAAAAATGGGGGGGGGGGGGAGAAAAGCAAGCAAACCGTGGAAGACCCATCGGAAATGCAGAAAAAGCAAAGCAGAAAGCAAGCCAAGCGTGCAAGACCCATCGGAAATGCAAAAAAAAGCAAAGCAGAAAGCAAGCCAAGCGTGCAAGACCCATCAGAAATGCAAAAAAAGCAAAGCAGAAAGCAAGCCAAGCGTGCAAGACCAATCGGAAATGCAAAAAAAGCAAAGCAGATAGCAAGCCAAGCGTGCAAGACCCATTGGAAATGGGGGGGGGGGGAAACAAAAAACAAACAAACCTCCCAAGACCCATCAGAAATGGGGAAAAAAACTCCAAAAAGCAAGCAAACCCCCCAAGACCCATCGGAAATGGGGGGAAAAAAAACACCAAAAAACAAACAAACCCCCCAAGACCCATCGGAAATGGGGGGAAAAAACTCCAAAAAGCAAGCAAACCCCCCAAGACCCATCGGAAATGGGGGGGGAACCCCAAAAAGCAAGCAAACCCCATTAATGCATTAGAGGTAAATCTGAGAATTGTTAAAACCAGTGGAAGTCAAGACTGGTTATTTGTTCAGCCCCATATCTTGACATTTTAAATATGATATGTTGCTTCTCTCAAAGAAGAATAAGCTGTTGCAAACTTTACTTTTACTTACAATGCTGTGAAATGTGAGATTTCGCAGTACCATAGTAAAATCTGAGCAGAGTAATGCTTCATTGCTGAGCCATCCTAGCATAGAGCAGCTACAACAGGAGGCAATCCCACCCATTTTGTCCTGGCACTTGTTGTTTTCTCCCTGTCTTCATCCACATCAACAGAACAGGAAATACCTATGCTATCTGTAAGATAGAATACATGAGAAAGTTAATTTAAGGGCCTATTCCCTTAAATGTTGTTGTTATTTAGTCGTTAAGTCATGTCCGACTCTTCGTGACCCCATGGACCAGAACACGCCAGGCCCTCCTGTCTTCCACTGCCTCCCGGAGTTGGGTCAAATTCATGTTGGTAGCTTCCATGACACTGTCCAACCATCTCGTCCTCTGTCGTCCCCTTATCCTCTTGCCCTCACACTTTCCCAACATCAGGGTCTTTTCCAGGGAGTCTTCTCTTCTCATGAGATGGCCAAAGTATTGGAGCCTCAGCTTCAGGATCTGTCCTTCCAGTGAGCACTCAGGGTTGATTTCCTTCAAAATGGATAGGTTTGTTCTCCTTGCAGTCCAGGGGACTCTCAAGAGTCTCCTCCAGCACCACAATTCAAATGCATCAATTCTTCGGCGGTCAGCCTTCTTTATGGTCCAGCTCTCACTTCCATACATCACTACTGGAAAAACCATAGCTTGGACTATGCGGACCTTTGTCGGCAAGGTGATGTCTCTGCTTTTTAAGATGCTGTCTAGGTTTGTCATCGCTTTCCTCCCAAGAAGCAGGCGTCCTTTAATTTCGTGGCTGCTGTCACCATCTGCAGTGATCATGGAGCCCAAGAAAGTAAAATCTGTCACTGCCTCCATATCTTCCCCTTCTTTTTGCCAGGAGGTGATGGGACCAGTGGCCATGATCTTAGTTTTTTTGATCTTGAGCTTCAGACCATTTTTTGCGCTCTCCTCTTTCACCCTCATTAAGAGGTTCTTTAATTCCTCCTCACTTTCTGCCATCAGAGTGGTATCATCTGCATATCTGAGGTTGTTGATATTTCTTCCGGCAATCTTAATTCCGGTTTGGGATTCATCCAGCCCTGCCTTTCACATGATGTATTCTGCATATAAGTTAAATAAGCAGGGAGACAATATACAGCCTTGTCGTACTCCTTTCCCAATTTTGAACCAATCAGTTGTTCCATAGCCAGTTCTAACTGTTGCTTCCTGTCCCACATATAGATTTCTCAGGAGATAGATAAGGTGGTCAGGCACTCCCATTTCTTTAAGAACTTGCCATAGTTTGCTGTGGTCCACACAGTCAAAGGCTTTTGTGTAGTCAATGAAGCAGAAGTTGATGTTTTTCTGGAACTCTCTGGCTTTCTCCATAATCCAGCGCACGTTAGCAATTTGGTCTCTAGTTCCTCTGCCCCTTCGAAATCCAGCTTGTACTTCTGGGAGTTCTCGGTCCATATACTGCTGAAGCCTACCTTGTAGGATTTTGAGCATAACCTTGCTAGCGTGTGAAATGAGTGCAATTGTATGGTAGTTGGAGCATTCTTTGGCACTGCCCTTCTTTGGGATTGGGATGTAGACTGATCTTTTCCAATCCTCTGGCCACTGCTGAGTTTTCCAAACTTGCTGGCATATTGAGTGTAGCACCTTAACAGCGTCATCTTTTAAGATTTTAAATAGTTTAACTGGAATGCCATCACCTCCACTGGCCTTGTTGTTAGCCATGCTTTCTAAGGCCCACTTGACTTCGCTCTCCAGGATGTCTGGCTCAAGGTCAGCAACCACACTATCTGGGTTGTCCGGGACATCCAGATCTTTCTGGTATAATTCCTCTGTGTATTATTGCCACCTCTTCTTGATGTCTTCTGCTTCTGTGAGGTCCCTACCATTTTTGTCCTTGATCATGTCCATCTTTGCACAAAATGTTCCTTTAAGATCTCCAATTTTCTTGAACAGATCTCTGGTTTTTCCCTTTCTATTATTTTCCTCTGTTTCTTTGCACTGTTCATTTAAGAAGGCCCTCTTGTCTCTCCTTGCTATTCTTTGGAAGTCTGCATTCCATTTTCTGTCACTTTTCCTATCTCCCTTGCATTTTGTTTCCCTTCTCTTCTCTGCTATTTGTAAGGCCTCGTTGGACAGCCACTTTGCTTTCTTGCCTTTCCTTTTCTTTGGGATGGTTTTTGTTGCTGCCTCCTGTACAATGTTACGGGCCTCCAGCCATAGTTCTTCAGGCACTCTGTCCACCAAATCTAGTTCCTTAAATCTGTTCTTCACTTCCACTGTGTATTCATAAGGGATTTGGTTTAGATTATACCTGACTAGCCCAGTGGTTTTTCCTACTTTCTTCAGTTTAAGCTTGAGTTTTGCTATAAGAAGCTGATGATCAGAGCCACAATCAGCTCCAGGTCTTGTTTTTGCTGACTGTATAGAGCTTCTCTATCTTTGGCTGCAGAGTATATAATCAATCTGATTTTGGTATTGCCCATCTGGTGATGTCCATGTGTAGAGTCGCCTCTTGTGTTGTTGGAAAAGAGTGTTTTTGATGACCAGCTTGTTCTCTTGACAAAACTCTATTAGCCTTTGCCCTGCTTCGTTTTGAACTCCAAGGCCAAACTTACCTGTTGTTCCTTTTATCTCTTGACTCCCTACTTTTGCATTCCAATCCCCTATAATGAGAAGAACATCTTTCTTTGGTGTCAGTTCTAGAAGGTGTTGTAAGTCTTCATAGAATTGGTCAATTTCAGCCTCTTCAGCATCGGTGGTTGGTGCATAAACTTGGATGACTGTGATGTTGAAAGGTCTGCCTTGGATTCGTATTGAAATCGTTCTATCATTTTTGAGATTATATCCCAGTGTTGACTATGAGGGCTACTCCATTTCTTCTACGGGATTCTTGCCCACAATAGTAGATATGATAATCATCTGAATTGAATTCGCCCATTCCCGTCCATTTTAGTTCACTGACGCCCAGGATGTCAATGTTTATTCTTGCCATCTCCTGCTTGACCACATCCATCTTACCAAGGTTCATAGATCTTACATTCCAGGTTCATATGCAGTAATTTTCTTTGCAGCATCGGACTTTCCTTTCACTTGCACGCATGTCCACATCTGAGCGTCCTTTCGGCTCTGGCCCAACCACTTCATTAGCTCTGGAGCTACTTGTACTCATCCTCCGCTCTTCCTCAGTAGCATGTTGGACGCCTTCCAACCTGAGGGGCTCATCTTCCAGCGTCATATCTTTTAGCCTTTTGTTTCTGTCCATGGGGTTTTCTTGTGGATTATAGCCCATTAGTTATTTCCTTTTCTTAATGTAGCAGACTGTCTCGGAAGTACAGGGTCCACAAGACAAAGCAGTAAGATATGCATGATTAAAACCACTGCAAGCTCAGTCACAACGTTGATTGAAATTCACTGCAATAACTGCAAATCCAGAAGAGACAAGAGTTTGTTCTTGTTGTTTGTTCTCTCCCCCCGCACCTTATTTTTAAAATATTACAGATATTACCCATCTTAAAAACAAATTAAGAATTACTTTACATTAAATCAGTCCATAAATTCACATGGAACACTGGCAAGGAAACAGAATACGCATGATTCCTGATGTCTCTGAAGATGGCTGTGGAGGAGGAAGAGGCAGCAGGACCAAGTAGTCAGGTTGTGGGAGCAGTGGGAAGGGGATGGGTAGGCGGCAGAAGGGGCGGAGACATTAGGTTCCCCTCCCCTCAGGCACGAACCAGAAAAATGAACTGCCAACCGGCTACCCATGATGCGTTGTTTTTTTCGATTTGTGCCCATCTCTATTCTTGACTCTTCCATGCTTACAGCAAAGGACTCTTCAGCAAATAGCTAGTTCTAACTGACTGCTCCAAGAGACCTTCAGCCAGTCACTTCAAGGTTACAGGGGGATTTGAACATCAGTTTTTCTGCTTAAAGTACAATAGTGTTTTCATTACCTGACTCCAGTTTCCACTGAGATCTTCAAACACATTTAAGTTCCCAGTGCATGTAACTATATTTATTTTCAAACTGAATACACAGAGATACATTTTTTTCCTGATAGACAACGCTTAGTTTGGCAAGCTACCACAATATTTTAAATGAAATGTTTATTTCTGGAGCCTATATGAATACATCAACTGATGTATTCCCACTTGTTGTCCCTTTTAAAAAGAAGTGAATCATATCCTAAAGCTATTTTTTTTATTCTCTTACTAGCTTGTAAGCTAGGGTGCATCTCCACAGAACAGGCTCTGCATGAGCAAAAACCAAAACTTTTTGACCTTGACTGTGTCCTCAGATTTAGTCCTATTTCCTATAACAAAATTCCTAGAACAGAATCATAGTTTTCCACTGATAATGTGTCTAATTCATCTAACATGTTTTGCTCAAGCAACTTTTGGTGAAAAATTGAAACAAAGGTATAAAAATAGGAACAAAGTTCACATTTCACAAAATGTGAAACAGAGCTTAACATGTACTGCTTGCGACTTCTGAATTATTAGGCACTGCAAGCTCTATTACTGTTTTAATATTCACATCCAATTTTTAATATAGCTACAAAGCTGCAGACAGCTCTGAGTCTTCAATGTTTCCAAAAACAGCAGATGCCTATCAGCGAGAAGGGAAATACAAACAGAGAGAGGGGCAGCAGATAAATCCAGCACACATTATCAGCCATTTCAAATGAATCCTGAAGATACCTAATTGCTGTAGTTCTAATCATCAGCCATTTTGTTAATTATCTTGGATACCAAATGGAAAATTTTTAAAGGGGCAGTCTGGAATGTTGACAAAAATAAACAATTCTTCCTGGCAGAAAATGACAAATAGTAGCATATTTTATGTCCATCTCCCTTTAGCTCATGCCTGCAAAAGGCTTTGGGAGCTCCACTGGGTGTCTCTAAACATGAATGCAATCAATGCTTATTCACACAGAAAGGGAAGAAATTAACACAGGAAGATCTGTATAGCACTCAGTGTTTGGCTTCTTTCTGGTGTGGATTCCTCTTGTGCTACTGTAAGCACCACAGGTTACCATGTCCAGTAAAACAATACCCAGCAATAACAGAATGAAATGAATGAAAGAAGGGTTTAAGATCAACAAATCTGACCTGAAACCCTCCATATCTAAACCTCTATCCTTGTACTGCTCTCTGATATAGGGCAGTGATTAGGAATGTGGGCTAACAAGTGAGTAGTTCAAACCTTAGCTCAGCAATGAACTCACTAAGCTGCCATAGCCAAGCTGCTTGTATTCTCACCCTCTCTCATCCCCACTCCACCATATAGAATAGCAGGATAAATAATACCAGCCTGTTTAACATGGGTTAAGGATTACCTCGATTATGTAAATAAAGTATTTGGAGTATGCAGAAAAGATCTATACAAATGCCAAACAAGTATTACTGTTTCAAAGTGTGTCCTAATGAAATAAATTGTGCTTATTGCCCATTAAGGATGCATGCACTGGACTGCAGAATAAAAATCATCTCCCAACTTCTGTTCAGCAGACCCAGCTTCCTTGTATAGAAGGAGAACACACAGGGGGAAAACAGTGTTATTTTCAGACTAATAACATTTTTCTCTTCCATTCCAAATAGCAAATCTTTTAAATATTCCAATAATTCAGCGACCATCTTCTTGATTCAAAACATAATTCCTGAGTAATATATATTCTTTAGTAAAAGACTAAAATATTCCTGCTCATTTTAAAAAAGCCATTCTGGAGGCAGCTTAAAATCAGCTTGTAGCATCTTTCTGTTCAACAAGTAATTTCAGATTGCATTTTCAGAAAGCAACCTTGAAAAAAATATGTACCACTGATTTGTACCTGATTTCTATGAACTGGGAACCATCTAGGAAAAAACACCTATTTGATCCTTAACAGATAATTCATTTCTCCAAACAAAGCCTTTTAAAGGCAGGACAGAGGTCCTAGTGTCAATTAACAGATAGTTTCCTCACAACAATAATGAAAAATAAATTCAGTGACCACGCCAATTACAACTCACATTGAAATACCAAATGCCAAGACGCAAATGCACAAATATAATTTAAGACCAGCAGCTCCTCCTACCAGTGTGCTGGGAAACAGCATACAATCTCCACTCCAATTCTTCTAAAGCCATATCTTCCGCTTTTAGCCAACACCTCATTCTCCAGCATTAACAAAGAAGACGACCCACAGGAAACATTTGTCCCATCATCAATACTGGATGGGATGATGGTGAACCGAGAGCACTGCTTTACAGCACTGCATTTCAATTACTGCTCCATGCAGCTTCCGTGGTATAAATGCAGACACTGCTGTTCGACTGCACACATAGGCAGGAGAATGCCGTTTAGAGCTAGAGACACAGAAGGATAATTACATCAATATCATTTTACAAAGTTCTCCCTCCTTTGCCAAGTGCTCCCTCCTGCTGCTGACTTGCTATTAGATGTCTGAATTAATGTGAAGCTTCCATTAGTCATTTTCTCTCCATGGAAGATTAAAGCAAGCATATCCCAGGGCTTCTGTGCTTCAGCAGCACGTATGTGCTGATATTGCCAGCCATTCCCCTTGAAGAAAGGAAAGCTAACAGACTTCCTAGCAGGTCCTAACACCGATCCTTATTCTAAAAGCAAAGCCTTCCTAATAAGTTGTAACTGCTGTTTCAACATCATGATAGACATGCATTATTTTTAGTTCATTGTAAACCAGAGGCCACCCAGCTCAACTCAAGCGAAGCATGCATACAAACCTATGAAAGACAAAATTTTGGTTTTCAGTTTGATTCTGAATG
The DNA here is from genome assembly GCA_037013535.1 of Intellagama lesueurii. NCBI lineage: Eukaryota > Metazoa > Chordata > Lepidosauria > Squamata > Agamidae > Intellagama > Intellagama lesueurii. Next base: position 100,787,981 of record JBAJHW010000003.1, read on the forward strand.
CATGTTTGGACTTTATAAAGAAATAAAAGCAAAACAGGCCTCCAATGGCTCAAGCAATCTATACAGCTGGCAATTTTCCTTTAATCTTTCAACGCAGTCTCCAATTGGAGAGCTACTTGAAGCGCACTCAACTGACAACAAAGCAGTTATGCTCATCCTTAAGGGTAGAATAACTACAATCCACAGTTCAAGTGTTGAACAGGTGTCTCTCAGCACCACCTTCTGGGCTTACCAGGAAGGATGGGAGCCCCTGCAACACACTTGTCTCTAAGTCCCATCCCAGAGAGGCAGCCCAGAAAGATATGATGGTTGATAGTATTGACAACCACTGAGAGGTCCAGAAGAACCAACAGGGGCACACTCCCTCCTGTCTAGTTCCCAGCATAGATCATCCACCAAGGTGACCAAAGAAGTCTCCATTCCATAACCAGGCCTAAAGCCCAATAGAAACGGATCACATTGATGCCATCTCTTCCTAAAGTCAGTGGCTAGAACAGAGAAGTGGGCAAGAACAAACTTCCATCTTGATTTTCCATAAGCATGTATTCTCAACCTGCCTGTTTCCTGTAGCTGACTAAGGATTCAGGACTGCCACCAACCAAGAGGTAGAGGTAAGTGCTTGGCTCATCTAGCAGAAGTTGTGTGATGATGAAGTAGAAGCAGATGCAACAGCGCTTGCTTTGGAACATACAGTTGCGCACAACTTGACTTGCATACTTTAAGTGAGCCTGCAGCCTCTGGTGGGGTGAAAGAATGCTCTCCCACCATCAGTGCTGAATTAAGATTCCAGTGTGACTCCAGTTGGCTTCAGTGGATCAAATGAAGGGATGCCATATTTTTATTGCCTCAGGCAGCAGAACATGTAGGATCAGTTCTTCAAGTACTACATGCACCCATGAAAACAAAATTTAGTAATGCCTCCTTTGGTTCAACCACTTTTCAGTCCTGTGGGAAAAAAGCTTACTATTACTCCTCAGCTTTAAGAAAGTAAAGATTGTCACATATTCAGTCATGTATATATCCAACACTCAACACCCAGACTATACAGAGGTGTGGGAAACAAAACACACATACACTGTAATACTAGACGACAATGCATGTGTTAATGTTGGCCAAATAACTAGCAGAATTATTCTCTCACACAATGGTTTATATATTCTGGGTTTTTTACAGTCATGTGAAGGGGCTGCAAGGCCACTGCATCTGATTTTCCCATATGTTCAGCTTGCCAAGCCAAACAGGGCTGAATGAGGAGCTGCCTCTAAATCTGTGCAATAGACAGGAGCAGAAACAGATGATTGCTCCTTGTCCTCATTAGCTACAAATACAAAGTTCTTCATCTTCATCATAAGTACCTTAAAAACCTATTATTTTATGCATGTCATGAAATAATGGGATGGTAATGGCACAAGGAAATCATACAGAGCAATCAGATGATGAACATCTGCACCACACGCACAGGCAAGCACATGGCTGCATGTTGAACAAGCTCTTCTGATTACAGCATCCCATATGCCAAACCCTGGCATATCAATGGAAAACAATCCACATCCCAAGGATACTAGCCTGGTTCAAGGAAGTTACATACCAACCAACAGGAATAAGAACAGAGCAGGAGAACAATTTCTAGCCCAAAGAGAGAAGATTACTAACCATCATCGCTGTGTCTCAGAAGAAGAGCCATTGTTCTGATTCTCCAACAAAATTTCACACCACTTGATATATACTGTCTACAGTTAAGCCTGATGTGAAGGAGTAGTGACTGAGCTGAAAGGTGGATGAAGACAAATTTACCATGAAGAATATAATATTCCAGGCACAGAGAAAGAAAGGTCAAGGTGGCAGATGTCACGAAAGGGCTAAGATTTTAAAATGGGGTCTGTTGAACTTAGGCAGTGACAGATTTTACTTTCTTGGGCTCCATGATCACTGCAGATGGTGACAGCAGCCACGAAATTAAAAGACGCCTGCTTCTTGGGAGGAAAGCGATGACAAACCTAGACAGCATTAAAAAGCAGAGACATCACCTTGCCGACAAAGGTCCGCATAGTCCAAGTTATGGTTTTTCCAGTAGCGATGTACGGAAGTGAGAGCTGGACCACAAAGAAGGCTGACCGCCGAAGAATTGATGCATTTGAATTGTGGTGCTGGAGGAGACTCTTGAGAGTCCCCTGGACTGCAAGGAGAACAAACGTATCCATTTTGAAGGAAATCAACCCCGAGTGCTCACTGGAAGGACAGATCCTGAAGCTGAGGCTCCAATACTTTGGTCATCTCATGAGAAGAGAAGACTCCCTGGAAAAGCCCCTGATGTTGGGAAAGTGTGAAGGCAAGAGGAGAAGGGGACGACAGAGGACGAGATGGTTGGACAGTGTCACCGAAGCTACCAACATGAATTTGACCCAACTCCGGGAGGCAGTGGAAGACAGGAGGGCCTGGTGTGCTCTGGTCCATCTATTTATTTATTTATTTATTTTATTCGATTTCACGACTAAACAACAACAAATTGAACTTAGACCCCAGTCCTACTGACGCCATCTAGAGAACATGCTTCCAAATGGAAAATTTGGACAGCTCAATTCACAGCAGAAACAAGGAGAAAGAAACAGGTACCAAATGGACATATTTAGCACAGGTGCAAGAGTGAAAGCAATAAGCACTTGTACATAAATGCAGATCAAATAGGTGCAGAGATTTGGCTATTTAGCACCAGTATCCCCAAATGGTTCCAAGACCTTTGATTCCTGCAGGGGGGGGGGGGGGCAGGGCGGGCGATATACCACAAATTTAAAGGGAAAGTAGCTAGCTGGATAGCTCAGTGGTTTAAGTAACTTGCTGCAGAGCCAGGGGTTGGGAGTTCGATTCCTCACTGTGCTTCCTGTGAGAAGACCCAGCCTTTGCAGTCATGGGCAAACTGCACAGTCCCAGGGTGTCACGTTCCCGGGGGTTTCAACAGCAGAGTCCGATAAGCCAGTCCAAGTTCAGAGCCGATACCAAAATGCCAAAGCCAAATCACAAACCGTAATCTGACAGGTGCAGACAGGGGCGACATGGATGGCCGGATGAATCCCCGTTTCAGATTTTTATCAAGAAAGGCCCTCAAGGCCGCGAGTTCGGGTTCCGACATGGGGTAAATCCGTGCCACAGGAAGGGGTGCCCCAGGCACCAAATTGATAGCACAATCAAAGGGTCGATGTGGAGGTAGTTGGTCAGCCCCCTTCTCCTCAAAGACATCAGCAAAGTCCTCATAATCCAAGGGTATCACGGAGCTGTCTGTTGACCCTGCTGCAGCCAAGGTAGCCGGTGGACCCAGATGCGGACACGGGTCCCTGAAACGTAACTCTCCTTGCGTCCAGTCCATTAGGGGGTTGTGTGTTCGGAGCCAGGAAAGTCCCAGAATAAGTGGAAAACGGGGCATGCGTGCAACGTTGAACTGTAGTTGCTCCTGATGGCGTTGAACCTGGAGGATGACCGGTTGGGTTTCCTGGGTCACAGGACCGGAGCGGAGGAGACGCCCGTCTATGGATTCGACTAGGGTCGGGATCTCTTTATCCTGTACAGGGATCTGGTGCTGTTTCACGAAAGCCGTGTCGATGAAACAGCGATCGGCTCCAGAGTCGACCATGGCATGAACAAACAAGCAACGTCCATCCGGCAGGCAGAGTTTTACTGGTACAAGGAATGGACCCGGGATGTTAAGGTATGGTTCAGGAGACCCAGCTAAGTGCCCCGCGTCTGAGGGTCCATTCAGGCATGGAGCAAATCTTTTACTGACGGTGGTTTCACGGAGCCGAGGTTACGCCGCTTAACCAAACAGCCAGAAGCGAAGTGTCGTGCTCCCCCACAGTACAGGCAGAGATTCTGGGAGCGGCGTCGTGTTTTTTCCTCAGTACTGAGGCGTGGCCGAGCCGCTCCCAACTGCATAGGTTCAGAATCCTCTGGTCTAGTATTGGGGGTTGTCAGGGGTGGCTGTAAGAGACGGGAATTGCCCTGTGCTAGGCGTCGGCTCTCCAGGCGGCCATCAATGCGTAAGCATAGAGTGATTAGTTCTTGCAGCGTATTGGGTTGATCTACACGTGCCAGCTCATCCAGGATCCCATCAGCCAACCCTTCCATATATTGGTCCATAAGAGCTGCTTCATTCCAGAGCAAATCTTGAGCCAAGAGTCTGAACTCAGTGGAATACTGGGAGACTGAAGCCTTACCCTGTTTCAGGGCCCGAATCTTTCTATTAGCAGTAGCAGCTTGCAAGGGGTTAGCAAAAGCGGCTGAGATATGTTCCAGAAAACCCTGGTAATTGGTTAACAGGGGTGAAGGAGCAAGGAGTAGAGGAGTAGCCCATTTAGCTGCCTGTCCCTTGAGTAGACTGATTATAAAGCATACCTTGGTTTTGTCTGTGGGAAAGTCTCTGGCGCGCAGCTCAATATACAGCTTACACTGTGCCAGGAATGCTGGAAACTCCTCCACTTTTCCTTCAAACTTTTCGGGAGGAAGCACAGGACACTTGACCTGAGAAGCAGCGTTGGCTTGGGATTGCAGCTGTTGCTGCTGAAGCTGTACCACTGTTTGGGTGAGAAATTGCATTTGAGCCAGCACAGCATTCAGCGTACCTGAACCTTCGCTTGCTTCTTCCTCCATTTTGTGGGGGAAGTGTGGGGGTGGAAGCAATCTGTCACGTTCCCGGGGGTTTCAACAGCAGAGTCCGATAAGCCAGTCCAAGTTCAGAGCCAATACCAAAATGCCAAAGCCAAATCACAAACCGTAATCCAAGGTCAGGGTCCAAAGCCAAATCACACAGTCCGGGGTCAGAGTCCAAAGCCAAAGGTCCAGGGAGCAAGGTTCAAGGTAGTCAGGAGCGTGGATGCAAGCCAGGGATTTGACTTGTTGCTTCCATGGATTTCTAGCCGACTAAGAGCTGTTTATATAGTAAAACAGTCCCTTGAGCTGTTGGAAGCTTTTCCATCCTGTCAGTACTCAGGGCTAGTTGATCGGATGTTTCTGTGGGCAGCCTTCGAGCGATCTTCTGACCTTGTCATAAGTCTTCCCCGAAGCCTGGCCCTCAGCCTGTCTACTGGGGGAGGAGAATCTGGGGGTGATTCAGGTGTTTGTGTTTCTAATTGCTCAGAATTCTCCTCAGCCACAGTTAACCCTTCTGGTTCCAGGTCTTCAGCTGCACTCATGACACTGGGCACCACCAGAAGAAAGAAATGGTAAACTACTTCTATACCTAGAAAACCCTGGAAAGGGTAATCACAAGTCAGAATTGTTTGACGACATGCAATTATTATTATTATTTACTAAAGGAAAGTTACTATTGTTGATATTGTTGCGGGTTAGTAGGATATATTGATCTTGGTCGCTACAGCAAGTATAAGGACTCCAATGACAAACATTTTCTACTACACACTATTACAGCTTTCCACTTTCCTGAAAGCTGTAATCTCACCAGGAAACTGCCTAAGAAAACTGAATCCAAATTTTTAAAAACCTCCCTGTTTTTCAAATAATAAACTCTTTAGTGAAAGAATTATGAGAAACCACAGGAACTAACAGTACCCAAGGGCATTCTCACTAGTCAGCTACTCTTCTGTCATTTCTAGCTAATCTGGCAGCAGAGTTTATTTCTGCTTATTGCCAACTATTCACACCACAATATTAGTTTCAATTTTTAAGAAGTACCTGCATAATTAAAATCACTGTGTGATCGGGTTCTGCTTCTGATTTGGGCAACTCCTCATTTGGCGCGGAAAATAAAACTGGAGACGTTTTAACTGTACTCATATCTTTGTCTTTATTGGTTCCATAATTTTCAATGTTACTCATAATTGGATCGAAACAGGTTAATTCTGGCAACAGGCCATAACTTGGAGATGTAAATTCCCTTCCAAAGTCTAACGAGTTCACTGGGGTGCTTGGCCAAATCGTTCCTGGTCCGTAGGTCTCCGGAGAGGGGCGCTCCGCACCACGCAGATGGTGTCGCAGCATGGATGCCGGGCCCAGTCACCTTCTCTTGGGGGGGGGTGTTGAATCTCTCGTCAGGACGAATTACTTGTTTCCCTCGGCCTTGTCCCCTCGGGAACACGATAACTGTCCACTCTTGAGTCTCAAATGTTGTCTCGCCTTCCGTCTTAAGTGGGGGGTCTGGCAGTAACCCACCCACCTTTAAATTGGGGAAATCTCTGAGTAATTCTTGGCTTTTCTTGTATTCTAATTCCACGCGCCTCTCCTCCTCTTTCTTTCTCATCCAGTTCTCTAATTCTGCCCTGAACCAACGCTCTCCCTGCTCATTTATACTTTCCTCCCACACTGTCAGCTGTTGCTCCTCCCCTTTTCCTTTCGCGCCTTCTTCAACCAAACAGATTTCTACCTTCCCCTTTTTTCCTTCTGACACCATTTTGCTTTTCCCCGCCATTGTCGCTGGTTCTTCCCCACTCTCTCTTACAATATTGGTCTCATTCTCTTCCATCACAGCCTCAATTACCACGGACGGCACACTCTCAGTCACTCCTCCTTCACACACTGGCAGTTTTATACTGCTTTTAAAAATCTTAGTTATTTTAAAACAAACTCATGCAGTGAAGAGTGAACAGAAGAAACCTAAATTCCACTTGGTATTCTAGTCTTGCTTTTCATGCCACAAAACACACACACACACACACACACACACACACACACACACACACACACACACACACACACAGAGTGATTATTTAAACTCTTCCAGCATTTACAAGCAGTCCTTCTTGCATCATAACCCAAAAGGCAACTACAATTATGATTTACAGTTTCTAAAGTTGTGGAGGGTCAGACTTGATGGCAAGGCATCTGTCTAGTGTTGCAACCTCCTGCCGGTAGTGAAAAGGCCATAAAAATAAACAATCTCACTAGTTTTATGTCCTAATTTCAGAAACAGACAAATAGCTAGATAGGGAAGTGAATATAAAGCAGCAAAGTATGTGCAGTATGTATTGCATACTCTTTCATTTCTGCCACATGTCCATCAATATCACTTTTTCAGAAGCTGGGCCTCAGTTCCATATCATAATGCAAGGGGAGATAGTCTATAATGATAAAAAGAACCTGTAACTGCTAATGTCTGTCTCTACCATAGCTTGAAGACCATGAAAACCACACCTGAAATACAGTATAGGTACCACCTGCTCTGTGTCTCATGGTTATTTGGTTTTTTAAACTGATTAATTTTTCAGATAGAATGTTGGACTAAGATTCGGGAGACCTGGGTTCAAATCTCCTGCTTGTTATAAAGAAAAAAGGCAATGGTAAATCACTCCATCAACATCACAGAGAAACTTCTACCAGGGTCACCATAGGTTGGAAGCCACTTGACCCAGAACAGCAGCAATTAATTTTAAAACTCATTCATCTGAAGTTTTCCTTATCATCTTCAGTAACCAGCAAAAAGGTAGACTGAGCAACTACCAGACTGGAGGGGGAGAAAGACAACAGAGAAAGGAGCAGGGGGGTAAAATAATGCAGAGAGGGAAAGAGAAAAAGCACCAGAATGGGAGAGGACTAATGGGTTTCTAAACCTTTTGAAGCTGTGTATTTTTGCTAGTCATCAACAAACTGTACATTAAGAGTAGAGTTATTTATTGATTTTGCTTAATCTACTACAGAAAATTGAATTTAAAAAGTTCAGAGAACATTATAAAATCCATCAGTGTTCATGCCCAACTTTCAATTTCTCTGAAAAAGAAGTGCAAGCTTCTAATGACTTATAGAAGACTCCTCCTCCATGTTCCTTACCACCTCTTCATTAATGGACTTTTAAAAAAAAGTTTAAAATGGTAACCATACACTATTGGACATACAGAATGCATTAGTTCACACACATATAATGGTTGAAACTCTGTTGCTTAGCTCAGTCAGTCACAACTAGGGTAGGTCCATTTAATCACTGGTTTGTATGAAGGAGTCAACTCACCAAATCTCCACTGACTCAGTGGGCCTACTCTACTTGTGACTTACTTCACTAAGCAGCAGGATTTCAGTCAGTAATTTCTTAGTTTTCATAGTCCTAGTGATAATGTGATAAATTTGTTTCTGTATTTTTGGGAGGAGGCGATGCAGTTTTTTGTCAATTAAAACAAATCCAAACTGTCTTCAATCCTTCTCCAATAATTCATCTGTCAAGAAATATCTATACTTGAACTTAGTGTTGTGGAATAAAATTTGTAGATGTAATAGAACTCCAGTCAAATATATTGATATTTTCCCAATCATTCAGCATGGATTCAACCCAGGACATTCGGCTAGGAAACTCTGTCTCTACATTCAATATGGAAATATCTGTAGTTGGTAGATAACCTCTCCTTTTGCTGATCCTCCTGTTAATGAACCTCAGATTAACTTCCAGAAATCTCAAGATGCCATAGAACATATAAGGATCTATAGACATTACGAACCAATGAGCATCAACTGTATTAGGGCTTCTTAATTTTAATGGTTTTAAAAGTTTCATGGTGCGGTTGATTTATATGATTATTTTGTAGCTAAATGTTATAATTTCCATTTTTATTCTTTCAAAAAGTGTGAAAGCCATCTTGAGCACTATCTTTTAGTGCAAATGTGGGGCATACATGTAATAAATCCTCCTCTTCCTCGTCTAGTTGTAAAAGGCACATTGTGCAAAAATATGCCCATGTCTGGAAGCAGAGTTGCATTTGAAGATCAAACAACCAACAAGGAAGGGATAAGGACATATATACCTCCAAGTATATAGAAAGGCATGACATGCTCCTAGCCTGCTACCAGTGCAAATGGAACTGGGGAGATGGGTTTGGGGTGGACCAGTGGCTACTGGGCACAGTCTGTACTTCAAGGCATCAGAAGGTAGAGTCTTATTTGTGACTGAATTATAAATAAAAGACTAAATTTTTAAAAATGGGTGATAAATTGTCACAGAAAAACTACTGTAGGGTCATGAGGTTCTTTGTTCTGGGATTAACTAGAACTGAGTACACGTTCAAATTCATTTTGGTGGAATAAACCTCTCTTAATCCACACTCTTTAGACAGCCATGTGAAGAGATGAAGTGACATACACCAAAGAAAGTAGAGATATCCGTTTGAAGATAGCCAGGTGAATCGTAACAAATGTACCAACCGCTTTTTAATAAAATGGCATTTTTTACTGTCACGTAAAATTAGTTCTAAAGACATTTCAGGTCGGACCAAGAGTACATCACTAGCACCTTGTCAGTTTGCCTACGTATCAAAGAAAGGAAAGGTTCGCCCTCGAGGAACAAATTGACTCATTGCCTTGTAGTAAAATGCAACATAAGCAGCATAATTACACTTTCCTCCTTGTACTAAAACCTGTAATTTATCATTGGGTTCTCAAATAATATTTTAGTAGCAATTAGTAAGAATCTGTGGTATATTAAGGTTGCAATGTTGAAGGGAAAAAAATGAATTATAAATGATACACATAAATGACCACTTAACTTCTAGATAGCTCAGTGGTTTAGGTATCTGGCTGCGGAGCCAGAGGTTGGGACTTCAGTTCCCTACTGTGCCTTCTTGACAGGGGCTGGACTTGATGATCTATTGGGTTCCTTCTAAGCTCTGCATTCTGAGATTATTACTATTATAAAATCATTTGTATGTCAACATGTTTACTGCAAACATGCAGCAATACATTTTGTGAACGTGTATACAGTCACATTCCCCCTAGTTCAGGGGTCTCAAACATGCGGCCCGCGGGCCATTTGCGGCCCGCCGGATGATAGTTTGTGGCCCCCGCCTTGCCTACCCCCCCCCCTGAAGTGCCCACGCGTCCTCTGCTGTCAAGAGTCAAAAAAAGCCTCGCCTCGCTCGCCGGCTCTCTCCCAAGACAGCGCCTCTTGCACCCTCCATCCTGAACTGCAGCCTGCCAGCCAGCCCGCCTGTCTGCCGGTGGGCAGGCTGCAGTTCCGGATGGAGGGTGCAAGAGGCGCTGTCTTGGGGGAGAGCCACCAAGCGAGGCGCGCTGCCGGCCCTTTTCCCCGAGCACCCGAGCCGCCGCCGAGTGATGCCTGAGAGCGGAGCTCGCTCCCGGCCCGTCCTCGAAGAAGAGCGCCTCCAAGCCGCCAACAGCAGCTGCCGCCGCCACCACCTCTTCCAGGGAAGTGGCTCTCTGGCTCTCTTTCTCTCTCGGCACCCCCAGCACCAGCCCGGCCAGCGGCTGCTTCAGCACCCAGCGGTGCTTCCTCCTCCTCCTCCTCCTCTTCGTCCTGCTTCAGCCGCCTCGGCTCTGGAGGCTGCCTGGGCTCGCCTCGCAAAGTTTGCTCCTCTGTTGTGGTGGGGGTAGCTGCTGCTGCTGAGTGTGCCTTTTTTGATGGGGGGCCCTCAGAGGAAGGTTGCTGGCCCTCCGTGTGTGTGTGTGTGTGTGTGTTTGTGTGCGTGTGCGGATACCGGTGGGGGCTTTTCTCCTTTGGCAAGGCGAATTCTGTGAGGTTTTTTTTTTAATTTTATGTCATGCCCTCCTCCCCCCCGCTAGGCGGTTGCCGGCGCTCCCTCCCTTCCCCGCTTCTTCGTCCTGCTGGTGGTGGTGGTGGTGGTAGTGAAGAAGGAGCCGGAGGAGGTCGTGGCCGGCGACGAGGGCTCGCGCGCCCCTCCTCCTCCTCCATGGAGCCCCAGCCAGGCTAAGGAAACTCCTGGACGGCTTCCTCGGGCTCTTGCTCCGCTTGGCGGAAAATCCGATGCGGCCCAGACTCAGCCAGACTCTGCCTCCAGCGGCCCCCAGGTAAATTGAGTTTGAGACCCCTGCCCTAGTTTCTTTTCTGTACATGTAGTCTTTTCATAACTTACTCTACTCACAGCTGTGCAGGAGGGCCCTTGGCAGGTACTTATACACTTAGCTGTTTTTTAAATTCAAGACAAAGACTGTCACAGACATTATCATGACAGAGAATTCTTGGTGTCAAGTCCATGGCTTCAACACATAACAAATAATAAATAACAACCTTTTGCCAAGACTTCTGATGAGATTAACCTTTATTTATTTAGTTACTCACTTACTGGCCGAAATGATATTATCAATCACACAGCATAAATTTTCACTCATAGTTGTTCCCAGGGAGTGACTCTGAGAAGTTGCACCATTCCATGGTGCTGTGCAACTGACTGCAGAATCTAACTGCTGCAAGATCTCACGCAGCGTACCCACAGAATCTCTGGCAGGCTACAGTGCCCACAACTGTGCCAATATTACAACAACTTCTGCAACTTTGAGGTATGCCAGCCTACCTACAAAACAGGATTTTGCCCATTTATTTATTCATAATATTTTTCTACTGCTTTTCTATAAACAGCCAACAATGCACTAAATGCAACATATATAAAAATGCTGCAAACGGAAATAGTTCAGATAACTGCTAAAATCTAGCTTGTAATGCCAAAATGATTAGGAGCTTCCTTTTTCAAAAACACGTTAAGGTGGGGGTGGTTTAATGCTATAATGATTGTGTGCCAACAGCTCTGACTTATGGCAACTCTTTTCAAGGTTTTCTAGGTAGTGAATACTCAGACGTAGTTTACCACTCTTTTCTGAGGAGGACGCCCTGGGACTCTGAAGTCTGCCTAAGGCTATACAGGCTGGCTCTGCTCCTGGGAGGCACAGTGAGGAATCAAACTCCCAGCCTCTGGCTCCACAACCAGATTCCTAACTCATTGAGGTATCTGACCAGCATTTATTCTATAAAGAAAATAAAAACTACAGGTGTATTAGTAGAGAAAAACACCATAAACTGTGTATAGATGTATCTGTAAGGAGCAGCTGCTGTTTCTTGTTTTATTTATTTATTTATTTATTTATTTAACTTATATGCCGCCCACTCTACCCAAAGGTCAATGGACGGCTTACAACAATTAAAATATAATAAAAATACAATAAAAAGATGAAACAATTAAAATACAATTAAAATAGATACTCTAAAAATTGCCATCAGGACCCACAGTTGATATTATTTTAATTAAAAGCCTTTTGGAACAGGAAGGTTTTGACCTGGCGCCGAAATGTCATCAGCGTCGGCGCCAGACGAATCTCAGTCGGGAGGGCATTCCATAGTCTGGGGGCAGCTGCCGAAAAGGCCCTTTGTCTACAAGCCATCCCTCTTACCTCCTTGAGGGACGGCTCTTTCAAAAGGGCCCCCTGGCTAGATCTTAACTGCCGGGTAGGTTCATATGGAAGGAGGCGGTCCTTCAGGTATCCAGGGCCCAAGCCGTTTAGGGCTTTATATGTCAAAACAAGCACTTTGAATTGGGCCCGGGCAGCAACTGGTAACCAATGTAATTTAATCAGAATCGGCTTGATATGTCCCCTAGCGGCCCCACCACTCACCAGCCGCGCAGCTCGATTCTGGACCAGTTGCAGTCGCCGGACCGTCTTCAAAGGCAGCCCCACATAGAGCGCATTGCAATAATCTATACGAGATGTTACCAGTGCGTGTGTAACTGTCATGAGACTCCGCTCGTCCAGGTAGGGCCGTAGCTGGTACAATTTCCGCAGCCAAAGGAAGGCGCCCCTGGCCACCGAGTCCACCTGGGCTTCCAGAGTTAGACTAGGGTCCAGAAGCACCCCCAGGCTGCGGACCCTGTCCCTTAGGGGGAGTGTAACCCCATTCAGGGCAAGGAAATGGCCCTCCAGCCTGTCCAGCGAAGCACCCACTAACAGCACTTCCGTCTTGTCTGGATTGAGTTTCAATTTATTAACCCTCATCCAGTCCATTATCAGGTCCAGACACGAGTTCAGCACAGAAACCGCCTCACCTGGATTGGTGGAAAATGAGAGGTAGAGCTGAGTGTCGTCAGCATATTGCTGACTCCTCAGCCCAAACCTCCTGATGACCTCTCCCAGCGGTTCCATGTAGATGTTAAACAGCATGGGGGACAGTATCGACCCCTGAGGAACCCCATGACATAAATGCCATGGGACAGAGCAACTGTCCCCCAGCACCACCCTCTGGACATGGTCGGCCAGGAAGGAGCGGAACCACCGTAAAGCAGTGCCCCCAACTCCCAACCCAGCCAGCCTATCCAGAAGGACACCATGGTCGATGGTGTCGAAAGCCGCTGAGAGGTCCAGGAGTATCAACAGGGTCACACTCCCCGTCTCTCTCCCGGCAAAGGTCATCGTACAGGGCGACCAAAGCAGTCTCCGTGCCAAAACCCGGCCTGAAACCCGATTGAAATGGATCCAGAAAATCCGTTTAATCCAGCAGCGCCTGGAGTTGCCCGGCCACAACCCGCTCCAACACTTTGCCCAAATAAGGGAGGTTCGCCACTGGTCGGTAGTTAACCACCAGCCTTGGGTCCAGGTTAGGCTTTTTAAGGAGCGGCCGAATTACCGCCTCTTTCAAGGTGGTAGGGACCACTCCCTCTCTCAAAGAGGCGTTCATGGCCTCCTGGACCCAGGTGCGAATCCCCCTGGCAGATCTTTCAATTAGCCAAGATGGGCAAGGGTTGAGCGGAGTGGTGGTAGAATGGACAGATCCAAGCACCCTGTCAACATCCTCAGGTCTCAACAATTGAAACTCATCCATTAATATTTGACCTAAGCACGGTACACTGGACACATCCTCTGATTTTGCAGTAACGGTGGAGTCCAACCCACTGCGAATCTGAGCGATTTTCCCCTCAAAATGAATGGCAAACTCATCACAGTGAGCTGATGAGCAGTCCGGGACGTCCACCGGATTTCCTGGTTGAAGAAGATCCCAGACCACCCGAAACAGCTCTGCTGGACGACATTCTGAGGAAGCAATACGGCTGGAGAAATATTGCCGTTTCGCCAGCCGTATTGCCACGAAATAGGCCCGATAATGGGCTCTAAGTCGTGTTCGATCGGACTCCCAGCGGGACTTCCTCCACCTGCGCTCCAGCCGTCTCCCCTCTCACTTCATCGCCCGCAGTTCAGAAGTATACCAAAGAGCTGTCTGGGCTCTGCGTGCAGGGAGAGGGCGCTTAGGCGCAATCGTGTCAACTGCCCGGGTCATCTCCCTATTCCATAGGGTGACCTGAGCTTCGACAGGAGTGCCGACCATATCAGACGGATAATCCCCCAGAGCATTCAGGAAACCATCTGGATCCATTAGTCTCCAAGGGCGTATCATCTTAATAGATCCCCCACCCTTGCAGAGGGAAGAAGAAGCTAATAGACTAAACTTGACCAGGAAGTGGTCTGACCATGACAATGGGGTCACAACCAGCCCCTCCACATCCAAACCACCATCTTCCAGTCCCGTTGAGAAAACCAGGTCCAAGGTATGGCCCTTCTCATGTGTCGGGCCGATGACATATTGAGACATCCCCATGGTTGTCATGGCAGCCATGAAGTCCTGAGCCGCCCCAGTCAAGGCAGCCTCGGCATGGATGTTGAGGTCCCCCAGCACCAACAGCCTGGGAGTCCTCAACACCAGGTCCGAGACTACCTCCGTCAGCTCAGGCAGGGAGACTGTTGGTACGCAGCAGGGTGGGCGGTACACCAACAGAATCCCTAATCTGCCTCGCAAGCCCAACACACAATACAGGCCCTCAAGACCTCCTCTCAAAGGGATAGGAAGCCTGGTCAAGGAGATAGAACTCCTATAGACTATAGCAACTCCCCCTCCCCAACCCTCCGAGTGACATTGGTGCTGGACCGAGTACCCAGGCGGACACAGCTGGGAGAGGGGGACACCACCCTCCTCTCCCACCCAGGTCTCAGTAATGCACGCCAGGTCAGCACCCCCATCCAGAATTACATCATGGATGAGGGCAGTCTTATTTTGTACTGACCTGGCGTTCATCAACAGCACCGTGTGGCTCGAGGGTTTGCTGATATGGTCACCTGATACCATCTGGTTGGGGGTAGGACTAGAAGAGGGGATAGATGTAAGATATCTAACCTCTCTTCTCCTACGTGGGCATGTTCTACCCCCACCGCCATTCCTTCCCCTACCCAGCACCACCTCAATGGCAATGGCAGTAGTTTTCCCTACTAGTGACACAAATCTAGTTTCTTACTGATTTGGGAAGTTTTTCTGAAAGGCTAGCTGTATCCAGTGCTGACCAGCTGCTATTGGCAAAATAGTTCCCCCTTTCCAGCATTTTTATACTGCTTTAAAAATGGTATGTGTACTTCTTTTTTTTTACAAAGCACTGTTTGAACATTTGTGTTGTTTGCTCATTTCAAATTTCTTTAAAAAGCATCATCCATTGGTCGGACGATATGAAACTTCTAGAGAATGACGGTAAAAGGACTACAGCCAACAAGCTACCAGTGCTATTCAAAGCCAGCTACCAGCCAATAAGCACAGTACAAGAATTAGTCCACTCACTTTTAAACCTAGAGAGGGATAAGTACATAACGTATATCCCCAAGGTACATCTGGAGGACAATAAGTTCTGCCTTTAATGAACATCAGTATACACTCCAGGAGCAGTCATGCTGGATCAGAACAAAGTCCTAACTACTTCAGCGTTTTGTTCAGCAAGTGTGAGCCTACTGAAGGCTCATACAAGCAAGGCATGAATGCAGCAGCACCCTCCCCCTCCTATTGCCTAGACTGCTATACAGGTGCATATTTTTTCCAATATGGGAGGAAATATATAGCTACTATGACTAAGAGCCTCTGATAACCTCGTCTGGAATTTGTCTAACTTCCTTTGCAAGCCATTCAAACTT
Organism: Intellagama lesueurii; assembly: GCA_037013535.1. Taxonomy (NCBI): domain Eukaryota; kingdom Metazoa; phylum Chordata; class Lepidosauria; order Squamata; family Agamidae; genus Intellagama; species Intellagama lesueurii. The sequence goes on from JBAJHW010000003.1 coordinate 100,803,647, forward strand.
GACAATTAGCACTTCTTGTGCAAACAAATTCTAGGGTTTGGCTTTTTTGCTGTATGTCAGGACTGGGGCCATGCCGGAACCATGCAACCGTAGTGCATGCAGGATTGGCTTCATCCCTCTGAGAACTGCTCTAGAGATTGCAGGACTGGGTCCTTTCCCTGCAGCTGTTGCCCAGCTCCTCAGGAGTGCCACCTGTCGAATCTGGGGACTGGGCTATATGAGAACAGGCTTTCCCTACAGACTTCTGCCTCAGCAGCAAACTTCTCTGGCTGTGCTGTTATTCCTGTCTTGCCTGTCTGCCTTACCTGCCAACCTTGTTGTTCTTGCCTTGCCTCCTTATTCCTGCCTTGCCTGGTGGTTCCTGCTGTGTCTGCTTGCCCTGTTGTTCCTGCCTTGCCTCTCCTTGTGTCCCTGGACCCTGCTGCCTTGATACTGTTCCTCCTGACTTTGACTCCTGGACTGTCTGACCACGATTCGCATCATCCTTTTACTTGGCTGCTGTTTGGACTCAAAACCTTAGCTGTTTGGCCTCTGCTTGGGCTGTGGAGTTGTTTCTAACTTGTTCCTATGGTCTTGCTCTGGACTGGGTCCTGGTGCCTTTTCTACTGAACCCTGACACTGTGTAACAATGCTTTCTTTTATTTGTTCTTCCTTTTTATTCAGTCAACCTCAGCAGACCCAGATTTTTAGCACTGTGAAAGAGGCAGAAAACCTTCCATCCATTTCCACACTATACATACCTCAAGCCCACATTCTCAAAACCAATTACCTATGAAAAATTTGGAATATATCAACAATGAGCCAGGTGGAGGGCAGAAGAAGCTACAAAAACTTCATAAGAGACAAACTAAGTAGGAACGGGGGGGGGGGGGGGACGACCCACAGGGCATTGCCCACACCCCTAATCATTCACATCTATAAGTTCAAAATAAAACAACCGTTCACATGTGGTTATCACCAGAATATTCATTTTCTCCCTGAATGTTAGGAAAGGAAGCATGTAACATGATGCTTTCTTGTCATGCTCTGTATTACTGACTTCTAGGGTCATAATGATGGGAAAATATGTCACATTACACATTTCCCTTACTAAATGTTTTGGAGATAGAAAGGAAACTTGATATGAATACTGCCAGTTTTCTGGGTCAGGCTGTAGCACCACCCTTACCCCCAGAGACTGAGAACCAAGAAAGAAGGATCACTATCCCCATGCAATATATAAATCTAAGTTTATTTCTTCTTGCCACAGGCTATGCCCAGCAATTAAAACTTGGAACAAAACAAAGAAATGGAATAATAACCAGCAACAATTTTACCGATCTCACCAGTAAAATCATGTTTGACGAGAAAAAATGATATTGGGATAAGTAAAGCCAAATTACATCATGCTCTTCTTCTGTCCTAGTAGATTCCAAATAATTTTCTGTCTCTGGCCCTGCCCATAATTTTTTTTTCTCAATCAAAAACGTACTGCTGTGCAAATGGAATGTAACAAACCCGCCCTTGCACACTGTCATCCCAGAGGAAAGATCCTTTGTTAACTAGATGCAACATCATGTGTTACAACACAACTGTGCTCCAATCACGTAGAAAAGGTCTTGGGTAGTGAGTGGTGTTAATCAAGAGGTTACATGATGGAGCAAGAAGAAATGTTCCACTGTTTGCAGTCTGTCTCTTCCTGTGTCCCTCACAGCTTCTTTGCTTCTCAGAAATGTTCTCAACTGCAAGAAACACTAAAAAAGGGGGGCTGTGAAAAGGTAAGCAGGGAGAGGTTGGGCATTCCTCATCTACATTCTTATTGTTTAAAAAAGCACTTTCTACCCTATTTTCATATAACTGCAGAAGGTGGAGATCCATGTTTAGAATGCGTAAATCTATCCTTGCTGTATCTAGTTTGGTGCACTTTAATCACCACCTGCTGAAATATCCTCCTCCTTAAGGCTGTGTTTGCACAACTAGTTTCCTGTTTTTAGAAGTTTCATTTGTAACAAATGGAACGGAAAACAAATAGCTACTGTTCTGTCTGAATAAGACCAAAACAATAATTGAACCCATTTGCTTATATAGAAAATAAGCCAAAGCTGCCCATGTCCTAAACCTTTCTCATTCACTCGTCTTAAGGAAAGAAACTTGAACTTGCTTCTCTGACTTTTGATTTTAAACTAAATCAAGAAACTAGTTATCTGGCTGGTTTACAAAACTCCCTGTAATGTTATATACTTATTGTCACTAATAACCAGCCTTAACATATCTAATTTTTAAAAAGCAGTATTATCTTTTCTTTCAATGCTTTGGTAAATTTATTGGAACTTTTGTGGGAATAAACTCCTTTGAAATCAACAAGACATATTTGTAAGCAGATCTGTATAGTATTAGATGGTTAATGTAGTTACAATTCATTAGAAGTTTAAAAGCTTGTAGGTTTATATAGCAAACACTGTCATGCACATTTTCACAGGAGACTCCAAGGACACCTCAGTCAGGATACTAGCCAAGAACTTTATTATCTCTGTAACAGGGACGGAACAGCAAGAAGAAATATCTGACTCAGATACCACTTGGATGGACACCTGAACATGGTGAAGGGATCTGAATGTTTCATGGAGCTGGCAGCAATACAGTCAAGTCAGGAGGCTAGACTGTATTACAAGTCTAGTTTTCTAGCAGGATCACCTAAGCTGGAATGGCCAAATTGGACAAATAGACTTAGATGTGCCCATCCTCTTCAGGGATCAAAGTAGAAAAAAACTAATAGCGCCAATGATGAGGGTAATTGGAAAGATACTCGTAATGGACTCCCAGTGGGCAGTAGCTGTATTCTCTCTGCAAAAAGATCAAAAGCAAATTGCAGTACAAACCATGGACTGTTAATATCAAAAATTAGTGTAAAAGTGAAGGGGAATACTAAAACAACCCTAGTGCCAAAATATAATTTAAACAATATTTCCGAAGAACAGAAAGACCATATAAAGAACAGATTTGCAGTACTAAATTCAAATGAATCATGAACCAGAAGAACTGTATATTGAATCCAAAGATATTATCAAGAATGCAAAATGAGTATTCCTCCAGCCAGAAGAGAATAAGTCTTGATGTATGACTGACAAAACTTTTTAAATGGTCACCCATGGGTGAGAAGAAAAGTAAAGGTGATGGACAGCAGATTGCAAATATGCTGGGTAGTGCCACATACAAAAGAATTTCAGAAGACAACCACCTTGTACTTTATAGATAAAAATGCCTTTGTGCAGCTGATGAAATGTTGTGAATTATTAATTGGTGTGCCACAACATTTGATTGTCCTGGTACATAACCTACTCTGGAAAAGAAGTTAATGTTTCACCAGAATTTGGAGAACCATAATAGGGACATGGTGGCGCTGCGGGTTAAACCGCAGAAGCCTCTGGGCTGCAAGGTCGTAAGACCAGCAGTTCGAATCCACGCAACGGAGTGAGCTCCCATCGTTTGTCCCAGCTCCTGCCAACCTAGCAGTTCGAAAGTATGTAAATGCGAGTAGATAAATAGGTACCACTACAGTGGGAAGGTAACGGCGTTCCGTGTCTAGTCATGCTGGCCACGTGACCACGGAAATTGTCTACAGACAAACGCTGGCTCTATGGCTTGGAAACGGGGATGAGCACTGCCCCCTAGAGTCAGACACGACTGGACAAATTGTCAAGGGGAACCTTTACCTTTACCTAATAGTTTCTGATTGGCAAAGGTATCAGATAAGGATGTATTTCACACACACACCTTCTGTTCAATTTATACATGGAACATGCCATAAGAAAAGCTGGATTAGATTGTTATGAAGGATGAGTGATAATTGGTGGTTGAAAAATCAGTGATTTAAGGTGCATAGGTGACTATAAGTGACTATTACTATTACTGATATAATGGCTGAGGAAAGTTAAAGAAGAAAGTATAAAAGCAGGATTACTGCTGCACATTAAGAAGAGAAAAATAGTAACTGCAGAAGATTTAAATAACTTTAAGGTTGACAATGAAGAAATCAAAATTGTTTTCTGCATCTTGGTCCAATCATCAATTCAAATGGAGACTACAACCTAGAAATCATAAGACTGAAATTTGAAAGGATAGCAAGAAACTAGAAACGCGATCCACCTGGAGCAGGAACTGGCAAGCCACTCCAGTATCTTTGCCAAGAAAACCCCATGAACAGAAACAAAAGGCTAAAAGATATGACGCTGGAAAATGAGCCCCTCAGGTCGAAAGGCATCCAACATGCTACTGAGGAAGAGCGGAGGATGAGTACAAGTAGCTCCAGAGCTAATGAAGTGGTTGGGCCAAAGCTGAAAGGACGCTCAGCTGTGGACGCGCCTGGAAGTGAAAGAAAAGTCCGATGCTGCAAAGAAAAATACTGCATAGGAACCTGGAATGTAAGATCTATGAACCTTGGTAAGCTGGATGTGGTCAAACAGGAGATGGCAAGAATAAACATTGACATCCTGGGCATCAGTGAACTAAAATGGATGGGAATGGGCGAATTCAATTCAGACGATTATCATATCTACTACTGTGGGCAAGAATCCCGTAGAAGAAATGGAGTAGCCCTCATAGTCAACAAAAGAGTGGGAAAAGCTGTACTGGGATATAATCTCAAAAATGATAGAATGATTTCAATACGAATCCAAGGCAGACCTTTCAATATCACAGTCATCCAAGTTTATGCACCAACCACCGATGCTGAAGAGGCTGAAATTGACCAATTCTATGAAGACTTACAACACCTTCTAGAACTGACACCAAAGAAAGATGTTCTTCTTATTATAGGGGATTGGAATGCAAAAGTAGGGAGTCAAGAGATAAAAGGAACAACAGGTAAGTTTGGAGTTCAAAACGAAGGAGGGCAAAGGCTAATAGAGTTTTGTCAAGAGAACAAGCTGGTCATCACAAACACTCTTTTCCAACAACACAAGAGGCGACTCTACACATGGACATCACCAGATGGGCAATACCGAAATCAGATTGATTATATTCTCTGCAGCCAAAGATGGAGAAGCTCTATACAGTCAGCAAAAACAAGACCTGGAGCTGATTGTGGCTCTGATCATTAGCTTCTTATAGCAAAACTCAAGCTTAAACTGAAGAAAGTAAGAAAAACCACTGGGCTAGTCAGGTATAATCTAAACCAAATCCCTTATGAATACACAGTGGAAGTGAAGAACAGATTTAAGGAACTCGATTTGGTGGACAGAGTGCCTGAAGAACTATGGATGGAGGCCCGTAACATTGTACAGGAGGCAGCAACAAAAACCATCCCAAAGAAAAGGAAATGCAAGAAAGCAAAGTGGCTATCCAACGAGGCCTTACAAATAGCAGAGAAGAGAAGGGAAACAAAATGCAAGGGAGATAGGGAAAGTTACAGAAAATTGAATGCAGACTTCCAAATAATAGCAAGGAGAGACAAGAGGGCCTTCTTAAATGAACAGTGCAAAGAAATAGAGGAAAAGAATAGAAAGGGAAAAACCAGAGATCTGTAGGGACCTCACAGAAGCAGAAGACATCAAGAAGAGGTGGCAAGAATACACAGAGGAATTATACCAGAAAGATCTGGATGTCCCAGACAACCCAGATAGTGTGGTTGCTGACCTTGAGCAAGACATCCTGGAGAGTGAAGTCAAGTGGGCCTTAGAAAGCATGGCTAACAACAAGGCCAGTGGAGGTGATGGCATTCCAGTTGAACTATTTAAAATCTTAAAAGACGACGCTGTTAAGGTGCTACACTCAATATGCCAGCAAGTTTGGAAAACTCAGCAGTGGCCAGAGGATTGGAAAAGATCAGTCTACATCCCAATCCCAAAGAAGGGCAGTGCCAAAGAATGTTCCAACTACCCGTACAATTGCACTCGTTTCACACGCTAGCAAGGTTATGCTCAAAATCCTACAAGGTAGGCTTCAGCAGTATGTGGACCGAGAACTCCCAGAAGTACAAGCTGGATTTCGAAGGGGCAGAGGAACTAGAGACCAAATTGCTAACATGCGCTGGATTATGGAGAAAGCCAGAGAGTTCCAGAAAAACATCTACTTCTGCTTCATTGACTACGCAAAAGCCTTTGACTGTGTGGACCACAGCAAACTATGGCAAGTTCTTAAAGAAATGGGAGTGCCTGACCACCTTATCTATCTCCTGAGAAATCTATATGTGGGACAGGAAGCAACAGTTAGAACTGGCTATGGAACAACTGATTGGTTCAAAATTGGGAAAGGAGTACGACAAGGCTGTATATTGTCTCCCTGCTTATTTAACTTATATGCAGAATACATCATGCGAAAGGCAGGACTGGATGAATCCCAAGCCGGAATTAAGATTGCCGGAAGAAATATCAACAACCTCCGATATGCAGATGATACCACTCTGATGGCAGAAAGTGAGGAGGAATTAAAGAACCTCTTAATGAGGGTGAAAGAGGAGAGCGCAAAAAATGGTCTGAAGCTCAACATCAAAAAGATCATGGCCACTGATCCCATCACCTCCTGCCAAATAGAAGGAGAAGATATGGAGGCAGTGACAGATTTTACTTTCTTGGGCTCCATGATCACTGCAGATGGTGACAGCAGCCACGAAATTAAAAGACACCTGCTTCTTGGGAGGAAAGCGATGACAAACCTAGATAGCATCTTAAAAAGCAGAGACATCACCTTGCCGACAAAGGTCCGCATAGTCCAAGCTATGGTTTTTCCAGTAGCGATGTATGGAAGTGAGAGCTGGACCATAAAGAAGGCTGACCGCCGAAGAATTGATGCTTTTGAATTGTGGTGCTGGAGGAGACTCTTGAGAGTCCCCTGGACTGCAAGGAGAACAAACGTATCCATTTTGAAGGAAATCAACCTTGAGTGCTCACTGGAAGGACAGATCCTGAAGCTGAGGCTCCAATACTTTGGTCATCTCATGAGAAGAGAAGACTCCCTGGAAAAGCCCCTGATGTTGGGAAAGTGTGAAGGCAAGAGGAGAAGGGGACGACAGGGGACGAGATGGTTGGACAGTGTCACCGAAGCTACCAACATGAATTTGACTCAACTCCGGGAGGCAGTGGAAGACAGGAAGGCCTGGCGTGCCCTGGTCCATGGGGTCACGAAGAGTCGGACACGACTTAACGACTAAACAACAACAAAGAAACGTTCAAGTGTAAGGATGTATTTCTGGAGACCAAGGTGAAGATCATCCATAATTCACAGGGTCACCAGAAGTCGAAATAGACCTAAGAGCACAGAATAAATACAGGCAAGGCCATAGCCACCTGGTAAGTAATTTATATAACAACATTAGACCCCCAAAGGTAAGAATTACATCTCACATTGATCTCCATTCCAGCAGACCATGTGGATGTATGTGATACGGCATAAACAGCCTTGTCAAAAATCCTTTGAAAAGGTGCCTGCAGGAATTCTCTTAACTGTAATTCAACATTTTGACAGCAACACTCATTTCTGATTTATTAAGGGGCTGGAGTGTTGTAAAATGGATATTACAAACTTTCTGAGTTTTGTACTTTCAACCCACACTTGCTCCAGGAATTTATACAAACCTTTTCTGGAGGTTTCTTCACAATTCATCCATAATATCCACTTCCTTAAGTTTAATCAATGGGTTGTTACTGTTTGACTTAAGTAGGGGAAAAGGTTTGAATGCTTGAAATCCAGAATATGCAGTTGCATAATCAACACCTGTGTATGTGGCAAATTCAGCTTAATAAAGCCTCTTCACAGCAAACTGGTTTCCATGGAAACAGAACAGTCACATGTTTACTTACAGAGGACAGTATCTGTTCAGTACAATCTCCATTTCCACGGAAGATATTTACTAGAATCTCTAGGCAAGCATCTTTCATCTCACTTTTGGGTGGATCACCCCCATTGTTCAATAGTGTAGCTGACTCCGTTACCTTCTATTTTACAGCATGAATTAAATAGAAGTTGTATCTCATACACAAATAGTAATAATAGTACCAATTAGGTTATTCAGATGGATAAAGACGAAGTTTTAAAGGGGACAGAATTCACACCCTATGATTTCTGTGTCTCTTATTTGGTACACTTAAAACAGTAGAGCAAATTAATTCCTGCTTTCCTCCTACTTTACAATCCAAGCCATGTCTGTTACCAAGTCTGCCATATCGATTCAATACCACCACCTACTGGGCACTAAGAGTTAGTACAACAATCTGCAACCATGACATTTGCCACAGTCCTTTGTTAATCTTTTGTGTGTGTTGATGAATTGTATAAACTGACATACAGCGACACTAATAGAGCTTTCAAGGTAAGTAAGATTTTTAAGGAATGGGTTTTACAAATTACACACACACCACAGGTTCTCAGTGTGTTTTAGTAGATAGAGTGATGAACTAGGATTCTGGAGAACAGGGTTCAAACTTCCATTTGGCCATGGAAACGCACTGGGAGAGAAGAACTGGAAAACCATTCCTTAAATATCCCACTTACCTTGAAAGGCCTATTAGGGTCATGATAAGTCAGTTCTGACTTGACAGCACAAAAGAACAACATTTACATTTGAATACATCACAGTTCTATTACTGACAAACATCAGATAAGATGGTAAACCTGTGCCTAGACTTTACCTTTTAGACTAAACATGGGAATACTGTTCCCATATAGTACTCTGTATCCTCTGCACAGAAGCCTTCTTACAACATGTGACATGTCACATATAGAACACATGACATTTGACTCACTGCAGAACATAGACGGCTGTATCTGGCCTTCTTGTAATACCCCATTTCGAATGGGCACATTTCCCAATCTTTCTGATGAGTTCTGCTAAAGTGGGGGTTCTATTTATTTATTTATTTATTTATTTTATTTTATTTTATTTATTTATTTAACTTATATGCCGCCCACACTACCCAAAGGTCTCTGGGCGGCTTACAACAGTTAAAATACAATAAAAAGACAAAACAATTAAAATGCAATTAAAATAGATACTCTAAAAATTGCCATCAGGACCCACAGTTGATATTATTTCAATTAAAAGCCTTCTGGAACAGGAAGGTTTTGACCTGGCGCCGAAATGTCATCAGCGTCGGCGCCAGACAAATCTCAGTTGGGAGGGCATTCCATAGTCTGGGGGCAGCTGCCGAAAAGGCCCTTTGTCTACAAGCCATCCCTCTTACCTCCTTGAGGGACGGCTCTTTCAAAAGGGCCCCCTGGCTAGATCTTAACTGCCGGGTAGGTTCATATGGAAATATAGTAGAATATTCTACTAATATTGGCTAAAATTCTGTTTAGATTTCCACCCGCACAAGTGTGATGATGTCACAAGTGTGATTATGTCATCAATCACAGGGTGTTATCTCTAATTTAAAGCTTCCGATATCCCCCCATTGTGAGACTGGTAGTGGTGATTTTTCGGTATAAAAGTATTCCCTTCCCTGTCCCAATGCTGCAAAAGGCTTCCCCAGAGCAAAAAAGATCCTTAGGGTACATTGGAATCTGATATGAGTAGGGTGGGGAATATAAATATTTAAATATCCTTTATAAAAGCCTACAGCCAATGACATTCAACAAGAAAAAAAGGTGGGAGGCAGCAAAAAAGGCCAGCATGGCTTCACAAAAAGCTCAGGGAGGACCTGAAAACGAAACACAACAAAAAGACATGTACAGGAAGTGGAAAGAAGGCCAAATCATAAGGGAGAGTACAGACAAGTAGCAAGGAAATGCAGGGGTGGCATTAGAAGAGCAAAAGCTGAGAATGAGCTGAGATTAGCTACGGACACTAAAAACAAGAAAAAAGCATTCTCCAAGTATCTACAAAGCAAAAGACAAAGAAAATAAATAGTGGCACAGCTACTCAATGAAGATGGAAAAAAGAATAACAGATGACAAAGAAAAGGCAGAGGTGCTCATGTCCTATTTTAGCTCAGTACTTTCCTGTAGGACAGACTATGAATCTCCAGACAAATGTGAAGTGGAAGTGGAGAGGACATAATTGCAGCTGGAGATTGATAAACAAATAGTCAAGGACCACCTTGAATGAGTTCAGATTTCCTCGGCCAGATGAACTGCATCTGAGAGTACTGAAGGAATTGGCTGAAGAACTCTCAGAACTGCTGTCTATTATTTTCTTGAAATCATGGGAAATGGGTGAGGTTCCAGATGATTCGAGGACAGCTAACATTGTTCCTATCTTCAAAAAGGGGAAAAAAGAGGAACCTGAGAACTACAGGCCAGTCAGCCTAACATTAACCCCAGGGAAAATTCTGGAACAGATTATTAAGTGGTCACTATGGAAGCACCTAGAAAACAATGCAGTAATAACTAGAAGCCAACATGGATATGTCAAGAACAAATCCTGCCAGACTAATCTGATCTCATTTTTTGATCGGGTCACCTCCCTGACAGACAGTGGGAATGCTGCAGACATAGTATATCTTGACTTCAGCAAAGCTTTTGACAAAGTGCCCCATGATATCCTGATTCGCAAGCTAACTAGGTGTGGGCTGGATAGATCAAATGTCAGGTGGATACAAAATTGGCTACAGAATCTTACTCAGAGAGTGATGATTAATGGCTCCTTCTCCAACTGGGAGGAGGTAACAAGTGGGGTACCCCAAGGCTCAATCCTGGGTCCAGTACTCTTCAAACTTTTTATTCATGACTTGGATGAGGGAGTGCAGGAAATGCTTGTCAAATCTGCGGATGACACAAAATTGGGTGGAATAGCTAATACCCTAGAAGACAGAAATAAAATTCAAAATGACCTGGATAGGCACACTGGACTGAAAACAATAGAATGAAATTCAACAGGGATAAGTGCAAAGTACTGCACCTTGGAAGAAGAAACCAAATGCACAGTTACAAGATGGGGGATACCTGGCTCAGCAAAACAACAAGCAAGAAGGATCTTGGAGTTGTCGGAAATTGCAAGCTGAATGTCAGCCAACAGTGTGATGTGGCTACAAAAATGGCAAATGCTATTTTATGCTGCATTAACAGAAGTATAGTTTCCAAATCCGGCAAGGTGCTAGTTCTCCTCTATTCAGAACTGGTTAGGCCTCACCTTGAGTATTGCGTACAGTTCTGGACACCACACTTCAAGAAGGATGCTGACAAATTGGAACAAGTTCAGAGGAGGGCAACAAGGATGATCAGGGGGCTGGAAACCAAGCCCTATGAGGAATGACTGAAAGAACTGGGCATGTTTAGCTTTGAGAAAAGAAGACAGATGGGTGATATGATAACACTTTTCAAATACTTGAAAGGCTATCATACAGAGGAGGGGAAGGATTTGTTCTCAATCATCCCAGAGTGCAGGACACGCAACAATAGGCTCAAGTTACAGGAAGTCAGATTTCGATTGAATATCAGAAAAAACTTCCTAACTGTTAAAGCAGTACGATAGTGGAACCAATTACCTCGAGAGGTTGTGAGTGCTCCAACACTGGAGGCATACAAGAGAAACTTAGACAACCACCTGGCAGATAGCCTTTGATTTGTATTCCTACATTGGGCAGGGGGTTGGACTTGAAGACCTTATAAGCCCCTTCCAATTTCACTATTCTATGATTCTGTGATTCTATGATCATCAACCTTGTGCAGGTGCAGCTCCACCAACAGGATTCTGGCCATTCAGTTAAGTTCCATGTAGAAACACAAATACAATAATCAGTTTGGAGAAACTGAACTTTCTTTAAAAAACAAACTTTCTTTTGCCAAACTACTTAAAATAAAACAGCTATATGCAACAGTTCCCAAACCTGGGTAACCTATGTGTTCTTGGACTGTAATTCCCAGAAGCCTTCACCACCAGCTGTGCTGGCCGGGGGGGGGGGGTTCTGGGAGTTGTGATCCAAGAACACCTGGGTTATCCCAGGTTGGGAACCATTGCTCTACAGCATCTCTTCACTTCACATATAGGTATTTGATGATGTAAGTGAAAACATTTTTCTCAATTGTCGTATTACCCATATGCCATTTCAATCTAATTTTGGCCTCAATACGTAAGACAAAATATATTGATTCAGTCCCTTTCTGACTCTTGTATATACTGGGTATCTAGAGTTTTGTCCTGAAAAAAAGACTATGGTAAAATCCAGGAATGCAAAAGAAGAAATCCAATATAACACAACATAGACTTCAAATGCATTTGAAGGGGGTTGGACTTGATGGCCTTATAGGCCCCTTCCAACTTAAGTAGAATTTTCTATGAAACTTTAGAGTAATTCTTCTCTTAAATGTTCAACAAGAGGCATATACTCGAATATCACAGGGACATTTTGGATCACACCTGAGTTTTGAATCTCAGCTTGTATAGATCAGGTTCCAGAACCTTCACAACAGCCAACTAATGCCATTTACGTATATATTAATTAAATTTCTATCCCCCTTTTCCTCCATTAAGATCAAGGTAGTATACGTAGCTCTTTTCATCATCACCTTATGTTCACAACCACCCTATGGGGCTAAATCAGATTGAGAAGCAACTGGCCCAAAGTGACATAGTGAGTTGCATGACAATGAAGACTTAGACAGGACTGCCCTGATATGGAAATCCCAGTCTAACACTCTAAATATTACACCATGCTACCCTGTTTCCCCGAAAATAAGACCTAACCTGAAAATAAGCTCTAGTATGATTTTTCAGGATGCTCGTAATATAAGCCCTACCCTCAAAATAAGCCCCAGTTAAGTGAAACCCCACCCTCCACCATTGTGCAGCAACCAGAAGAAGAGGACATGACTGCATTTGAATAAATGTAGATTGTTGTACATGAAAGAATAAAACATCCCCTGAAAATAAGCCCTAATGCAGTTTTTGGAGCAAAACTTAATATAAGACCCTATCTTATTTTCAGGGAAACACGGTAACTGTCAGGGCATAGTCACTGAAAATGTAACTTGCAATGTCTAAGTTGATAAGATTTTGTATTTTGCAGCCTGCAACTCCACTGCTAAAAATCTAATATTTTTAAAGTGTCCGATAGCTGGCTTTGGGAAGCTGCCTTGATACCACCCCAAACCATTGATCCATCTAGGTCAGGACTCTACAAAGATTGGCTTTCCAAGATTTCACACATCAATCTTTCTATGCCACCCCTGGAGATCTGAGGGGTTGATATTGGGACCTTCAGCATGCAAAGAATGTGCAATACCACACGGTGTGATTCTTCCTATGTTTGATCTCAAAACTCTGACGGTGTTATGTGAACAATGTGCAAAGTGGTTCACAAGAACAGTCATTGCCCAAGGAATGTATAATACATTTCTGAACCAGAAGGGAGAACAAAGGAATGAAAGAGAGAGAGAGAGAGAGAGAGAAGAAGAAGCAGTCTAGGGAGAAAGTGATGGCCACTAAACATGACATTACCCATATTTTTGAACCTTGTGAGAGGAATTTACTTTTGTTCTACTCCCTCCCTTTTTTAAAAACAAAAAGAACATGCTCAGCAGCCAGATCTAGATCAAGTCCATGGGGAGGATTTTTTCTTAATTAAAAAAAAAGCATAACCCAAATACACATACAGTTTCCTATTAGAAATCATCCCATCTTCAGAATATCAATGTAGCAAGCTGTGAGGTATAAATCCACAAGCAAGCACAAGAATGTATCAGACAAATTGTCTCAAATGCCAAACACATTTTGATCAACTACTTATCATAAATGCATGAATGACTTAAATGCTAACCCCTTTACATCATATTAGCAGTCCAGTAAAAGTACTACCAAGTTTTGATGTTTTATTTTACTCATGGACCATACAGCTAAGTTTTGGTTGTTCAGAAAATATCACAGCCAATCAAAGCAAGATCTAACATTGGGAAAGAAGAATTACCATCACCAATGTCACAAGTGGGACTGCACTACACTAAAGACTTAATCTTCCTTCATATTCAAGAGCTGGCTTAATTCACTTGTGTACCTAGGAGACTACCTAAATGGATCTTCAATTTCAGTGATGTGGCAATTGTCGTATTACCCAACATTTGTGTTGCAAGCCAATGTTGGAGTCAGAAGTTTCCAACTAAAGGCAGTAAGCAGTTGAAATTATAGTCCTTTGTCTAGAGAGATGGAGAGGGAACAATGATTCTACTCCCTCAAGCTACAGCCCAATATCATTCCATCTTAAGCTCACTCTTCACGACTGTGTCCTCCATCTTCAGAATTCAGTCTAACTTCATTTTCCATGGCTATAACACACCTGGTTGTGATGATTTCTGAACTTCACTGTTTCTCCTTCACATTCCAAGTTTTGCAATGCCCAGCTTGATGGATTCTGACTTGAATGCTCTCCTTTTTTTAAAAATGTTATGGTCCAATAAATAACCTAGAATTATTATCTGATTTTTCATAAAAGCATCACATATCTAATTAATGGGTGTTTCTGTGGCAAAGAGATTGCCCACTTTATGACATATTCCATGTTCTATTTTACCCATCAGTAATTATTGGAATTCTAAAGTCTCGACTACATCTGCATAGAGATTTAGTTGGCATCAAAATGTAGAAAGACATGGAGAATGACCAGCTTCATAGAACCAATTTTGACTAAAAAAAATTGTGTCAAAACTTAAAGGTGAGGCAAGGTCAGTATATAAAAATAATGGGATGTGAAATTACATAAAAAATTTAATGAATCTGTGGAAATTAACAACAACCTTCATTTTAATTGTCTATTTTAAGAAGTAAGGAGGCAAACTATTCAATGGCCAATAAAAATGTTGTTGGGGGCCTGACAATCAACTGCTATGAGGAATAATTAAAAGGGGCAGCCTATGTTCTGGAACCCACAAAAACTGTCTTGCAGTCATATGATCTCCACGCTTGCAATGGGGGAACCCTGTTTTCTAGGTCTTGCACTAAGCAGAAAACTTTGGCTAGATGACATCTAAGCTACCATCCAACTACTGTGATCCTTGGTCTATATTAATCTGAATAATGCAGGAATGTTTCTTCTGGTTTTCCAAATTCAGATTGCATTCTACACTTGAGGTCAAGCTTCTGTTACTACATTAACCAATGGTCTAAATCCAATGTAATGGCATCAGAGGGAGGTCCACTGGTTTTTCCACTCCTGCAAAGAGTACTATATTTATTCCTGTGGTTCCTAGGTATCCTGCCACTTGCGAAACCAGATGCAAACCTGGGAAGGGCACTAGACTCCCCTTTTGCACATACTCTAGAAATGTGTGTCTACAAGAGCAACATCATTTGCATGAATGAAATGACACTGTTGGATACTTCTACATAAAAATGGAAAGTGTATGACTAACTTATTTTTTTCAGATCATTCTGAGCTCTCTGTTGAGATATGGTTATATAATCTAACACTTGATAAATAAAACTAAGGTTCATTCCAAGGTGGTATCAAGCACAGAAAATTTGCTCCAGGGAATTACTGTCAGTTTGAAGAAAGCCATTTCTCTTGATATTACCAGGCAGCAAAAACATACACAATTTCTGAAGCTTTTGTATACTTCATTTCATATTTATTATATATAACCAGTCCAAGTTAAAAGATTCAAATAAAGGCAACACAAAATATAGCAGTAACATATCCTTCCATTCATTTAAATAAACCATTTAATGGTAAGACTTAGAGAGGCTTGTCAAAGCAGTTAGGTAAAAGCTATGAAAATTAGAATTTTGATACAAGCTGCCATCCATTTAAACCTGTTATGACATGAAAGCCTCATTTGAGATAATATTTTTAGATGTATTATTGTATACCTCAAGTACATAGACACACACATCATATAGCGTAATTTTTAGTATAAAACAGGATTAAAGGTTTCAGGTTGCACTGAGCAATTGGACTTAGCAAATGTACAGTGCTTAATAGACTGTCTCTCTGGATTTGTTGCTTCCTTTTTGTTCTGGATGTCTATGTTATTAAAATGACTACTACCTTGGTAATGAGCCCAGATGAATCTTTTCCGATTTAATTAAAGGACATCCGCAGCACAGTATTACAGTTTCTAATAGTGTGAAGCTGAATAAAGTTTTGATGGATGTTGAATATAGAAGAAAAGAATGTCCACATCCTAATATTTCTGATTGAGTTTGGATGATCGCCCTTCCTCCCCTGAAGTAAATATAAGAGCTCAAAATTTCTGGAGCCTGCAAATGCAACACTATGGCTAGAATGTGCACATGCTTAAGTTAAACTGCATAGCTCACTGTGGCAAACTATTTCTAATCAATGCCACTTGCATTACTAGGAGCAAGTCTGTTTCACATTCAGGTATGTGCCTTGTAACACAAACAACACTTTGTTAGTTATTGTAAATTCACCACAATGAGATACACAATTTCATTTATGCACATGTAAATCATCAACAGAATTCTACCCTGTGTTTCAAAATGTATACCAATGTGAGGCATTCTCATTTTTCTTCCATAGGGTCATCATACAACAATGTACCAGTTAACCTGTTTTCATTTCACATTCACAAAGCATGCTCTTACATTTGTAACTTAAAGTTTTTGCAGTAATGGAAAAGATCATTTTTACTGTGAAAGCTTCTTACAGACATCCTAGAAGCTTCTAGGTCAGGCCCACTCTCGCTCCCTGCACAAGTTCACTGCATGTATTTTGAATCTAAATTGATATTTTAAAGATTTGACTAGGATCCAGACAGGATGGGTGCAGCTCTGAGTTCACTGTGGGGGGACTTATATGCACTAAAATGGAGGACAAAAATCTTCTAACTTCCCAGCTCTCAGTAAGTCAGTGGGCTACCCTCAGGTTAAATCTAAGAGCTCTGTGTTACTTAACAGACCAACTTCTTCTTCTGTCTACTTCCATGGCAACCGATACAGCATCCCTCTTACATTAGGTCTTAGAGCAACAAACAGGCAACAAGGACTTAAGATCAGTGTTTCCCCAACTTCCACTTCCTTTTTCCTCCTTACTTTTAACATCTTACCTGATGAAAGGATAGTATTTTTAAAAGCTTGCATATTACTTTTATTACCCTGGATACTTTTTTGTGCTTTTTTTATTGGTCTATAAAGTTATGAGCTTGGCATGGAGTTTGGAATTTGTTGTGTGCTAACACAGCTGTCACTGGTTTTGTGTGATTTTGAAAATCTGAAATATATCTTTTTCAGTATTTTGAACTCTCTATTTAATAATAGCAATTTTGGATCATACAATTCTGTAATGCTTTCCCAATTCTGTAATGCTTTCCACTGCTTCTGATTTATCACCACTGAAAGCTCCTGTGCTCTTCAGGAATTACAGCAATTTCATAATCTTGCCTACCAAGACTGAATTAATACCTTACTTCATTTTGAGATCCTCATCCAGACAAGAAACCTCAGGTTATCTAATTCAGTTGTTCTGAAACCCTTTAGCAACCTTCCTGAAGAATTTATCTCTGTGTGAATGAATTCATGAATTTAAGTCTGGATTCAGAGCAACTCTAATCTTGAATAGTACTATCAGCATGAGTTAGAATGCTTCTGATGCAATTCAGAACACCAGGCTGTTCTTATACATTGAATATGCCAGAAAACCCATTGGCGCAAACAACAGGGTAGGGAAACAAGGTGTAGGAAAACTGGAATAAACCACTAGCCAGAATTTTATTACTTATGTACACTGACATAAGTCAAACAACATAAACTGCAGTGATGAATTGCCACTAGTCAAGAACTACTAGCTAGTATGTCTCATCTCATGCAAGCCACATGGGAGGTGCACTATAAGGAATATGAATTGCAATTTCTTAACTTGCATCAATTTGCCACTGCAAATTATGCCTTTTGACAGCATACATAGTTAATGGGATTCTGGCCTCTGGTATTTTTTCAGAAATAACAGGCCAAGTTTTCCTAGCTTCCAAACCACAAGACACAGGCCAGGTGAACAACTGAGCTAAAAGCAAATTATTTTCTGAAGTGACCAGAAGCAATAACAGATAAGAAACAGATACAAATGTTCATCTACAGAAATGAAGCAGTATTACCACAAAATATGACTTTCAGTCCATACATTTATTCTGTTTTCTACAGAAGCAGGAAATAGATGTGTCGGTTGTAGGCACTGAAGTGAGAGAACACAGATGACAGCATAGTACGTGCAGTCTGAAATATTATTGGCACAGCTTCACACATTTCTCAACATTACCTCCATCCTGTCTTCACAGTTTTCTATCCCAAACTTCCCTCCCCTCCTCTTCCCGCTACCTCTCTGTGAATTGGGGAGAACAGGAATAGAGAGGTGAATGCAGTAGGCAGAAAGGTCAAAAGTTGTTAGGAGGGAAGGGACTCAGTTTCCTAGCAACGTTGGTTTTACATTTTCCCTGCTTTGTCTGTTCCTCTCCTGCTCTTCATACAACCCTGATTTTGGGCTAAATAAGAACAGGGAAGTATTTATTTTATGCAACTTGGAACACTTGCCCTAAATTCTTAGGAAAGTGGGACATAAAAACCTAAGACATGATTTGTGGGTTGTTGTTTTTTTTAAAAAAACCTGTAGGATTTGTGTGAGGATGTACAGGGTGCACATCTGTGATGTGCAGAGAACCCCCTAGGTGAAGTGAAAGGTACTATGCATATGATCTGCCTTTCTCCACACAAACAGCATCAAATATGAAGACCAATGCATCTGTTTAACCTGGCAATTGTATCCCCAAATCCAGACTATACTATGTACATTTCCCACCATTTTTTAAAAGAAAGGTTGAGACACAGATCTGTTAATTTTTCTTCTTTGTCTCAGCCAAAATAACAATGGGACCAAAAAAAGGGGGTCCCGTTATTTTATTTTATTTTGGCAATGCACAAGAAATATACTCTGATCCTCAGTAAAATTGGATGCATGGAGAAGACACTGAAACTAATTGAGAATCAGCCAGCAAATGATGAATTAAATGTTAATGATGAATTAAATGTTGATTTAATTCATCCTATTCCATTTTATTTCAGTTAATTTTATTTTCCCCCACATACACCTTTTGTTTTCTGAGTGTTTGAGCAGAATAAATTTTATTCTGTACACAAACACACCTTTGGATATGAAGTATTTTTACACCTTACAACACATTTGAGCTGGGACAACACATTTGCAATAATCCACAATAAAGTCCTGTTTCAATGTGATTTTTCACATTAGAGGACACCACCAGCCAGCCAAGGCTTTGTAGTTACTGACAGAGCTGGGGTCAGAGCAGCAGCTGAGAGTCCCCCCACTCATCTGGTATGCTGCAAAAATGGAGCTGCTGGTGCTGCGTCCCCAGGCAAAAATAAAAAAATTGCCTGCCAGCCAGCACCACTGTAGCCAATAAGTCTTCCAGCACTGGCCAGCTAGTGACACTGTTCAACCTTGCTTGAGGGGCAGCTCCAGTGGCTCTGCTTCCACAGCATGTTGAGCGGACAAGGATTCTCAGCTGCCCTGACTCTGGTGCCTTCAGTAGCTGGGAAGCCTCTCAGCACTGGCTGGCTGGCAAAGTTGTTCTATGAAGCCCTACTGCAGTTTTTAAAAGTGTAGATTGGGCACCATTTTTAAACTGCACAATGGCTTGCATCATGTAAGACAGGAGTCACTGTAAATTGCACCTGCTTTTTCAATAGTGTGTAGTTTTCGGCCTGGAATTCTTAGTCAGAAAATCCCTCCAGAATTCACACACTTTTCAGTGCATAGCAGCTGACATTACATATTTAAAATATTTTGGGGGGAAAACGGTGTCAAGCCCCAGAAAAGTGTTTTCAATATTAACCTATCTGTGTTCATTCAGAAGTAATTCCTACAGATACCTATTCATGAGTTACAGCCTGGAAGCATGAAGGAATCCAACCATGGTGGGAACATGGGGATGCATGTAAGCTGCACCCTGCAAAAACCCAGATGTCAATCAGACCTTTGTTTGGTGCAAAAGCCTGAAGGAGCTTTGTTCAGCTGAATGCATTTACAGTGCTTCTGTGATCAGAGCTCACAATCGTGGAAGCACCATAAGCATGTTCAACCAAAGGTTCTTACGAGTGGCTCTTCAAACCTTAGGACCAAATGTGCAGAAGTCTGATTGACATCCAGAGATAGGGGCAGCACTGTGTGCCCCTACCCCTGTCATGGTTAAAACCTATCCCATTTTCAGGCTATGACACTTGAATAGGACTTGTAATTTGGGTTTATTCCCAAATTACAGGGTGTACTGTTACTATCTTAGGCTCTAGTAATCAACTTTGTTTTATAATCTTGTGGTGACTATTTGTAATCAACCTAAATGGAAGCTGTACTGGTCTTGGATGCCCCATCAGTTTCGGATACCTCAAAATAATTGACTAGAAATCAGCATTGGCATATAATTAGTACACATACAGTATTTAACTGTTCACAAGGCGACTATGTTCTTTTTTTTCAGACATAGGTCTCCTTGAGCTCAATGGGATTTACCCCAAGCAAAAATGCATATTCAGTTGTCAGTGTGCAGCATTTCAGATAAGTTTTTTTAAATATTATTAATTTAAAAATAAATTGTCAGTATAGACATCATACTATGTTATAAATCAAGAATCAAAAAGTTATAGGTCCCACATTACACAATGACACACAATAAATGCAGATGTGCACAAACATATGTACATGTCCAAGCATGCACAAATACATGCACTGACACAGAAAAACATTCAGAAATTCACACAATAAAATACAATTGTTACTACTGCTGTGGCTTATCTGCATTCTCAATATCAAGATACCTCTCTCGGTAGAGTAAAATTAGTTCATGAATCCCTTTCCTTCACCATGAATAAGGATTAATGTTTCATGCCATAATTGCAACTTTAGAATTTGGTGTCCAATACTCTAAGGCAGTGGTCCCCAACATTTTCTGAACTGCGGACTGGTGGGGGTGGGGGGTGGGGTCCATGCATGGGGGGGCAGGGCTCCCCCACGCTCACGGGTAAGCAGGGCACGCTCACAGGTGGGCGGGGCACGTGCTCATGCATATGTGGGTGGGCGGGGGCACATGCGCGGGTGGGTGGCCGGGCTGTGTGTGCGGGTGGGCGTGCATGGGGAGAGTACGTGCGGGGGGGCGGGAGACCTGTCTCCGCGGCCTGGTCCTGCCAAAGCCATGGACCGGCACCAGGCTGTGGACCGGGGGTTGGGGACCCCTGCTCTAGGGACTAGACTAGGAAGCAACATTCTCTCTAATTTTCAGCCCTTCTGGGTGGGGCTCCACTCCTTGTGTGCATGACTCCGCCCCCACAGGGTTCTGCTGCAACCAAAACCAAAGGGGCTGGAAATACTCGCTGTGGGTGCATGGAGGAGGAACGCTGTGCTGACGAGGGTGCAGCACTGTGCACTCACGCAGCCATGCACCTTAGAGAGAAACTTGCTGGAAAGGCATTGAGCATACATAAGATACATCATACAAACTTGCATTCACTATTGCAGCAGGCATTACAGCATTTAGACTCACAAAGTTGGAAAGGATTTTGAAGATAAACTAAACCAACTCTCTGATAATGCAGAGAACCCAATATTGTAACGTCCTCAATAAGTGCCCAACAAGCCTCTGCTAAAAAAAATCTTCTAAGAAGAAGTGTCAACTGCCATCATGAGATATTCTGTTCAATTGCTGACCAGTTTTTGCTATCATAATGTTTTCCTTGATTTTTTTCCTATTTCAGACCCATCACTTCAGGTGCTACTACTCCGCACAAGGAAATTAACTTGCTCCTTTGGTTAGTTGGCAAGTTCTTCAGATTTCTAAAGAAAGCAACTGTATCAGTGCCTCATGATCTTTTCTCCATTACAAAGTTCTTTTTAGTCCACTGGGGATACGTTCCATTAAGAATGTATTGTAGCCATTTATCTGGGCTTTATCTGTGGACAAATCACCCACAAAAAGCCTCCCATCCATCTGCAACCTTGGATTATTTTATCAGACATGCAGCTAGCTCTTTCCTGGCTATTCCATCTTAAACTCAGTATTCTCTTACCTTTGCAGAGCAACCCTATGCATGTTTACTCTCAAGTAAGAAAGGAGCAATGTAATCAATGGGATCTAGTCCCATACAGGTGTGCATAGGGCTGAAGCCTTATTATCATTCACACAGAATTTTTTTAAAATTTTGAAATGCTGCTCAAAACATTTTGGCCTGACAAAATGTTGGAATTAATATCTGACTCTACCTTCCTGTATGGCGAGCACCTTCTGTTTATCCTGCACAAGCCGGATGATGTCTGACACCACAATGCGGTGGTCCATGTCATCTTTCCCATCATTAGTCTGGTTCTCTTTTGAAAAACAGTTGCAACTGCTGGTTTCCTTGCACAGGATAAACCTCCAATAATTAGACATGAAAACATCTGATTCCAACTCCTGCAATTCAAAAAGAAACAGAAAAATATTCTTCCACAATTGAAACAGTAACAGTTTGTTTGATCCAAGCCAGTCTTCTCAGGGTTTCCACAGATACAGATCATTCATTCCAAGCTGAAAGCCCCTTTGAAAATTGTATCAGGAAGTGGAAAATACAATTTTGCATACTTAGTAAGCAAATTAATATACAATTTGTGGAACTGTTTTTAGACAGACCTCATACTAGTCATCCTGGGCTTTATGGCAAGAGTTAAATAGAAACTAAATTTTCAGTAATGAGGAACTTTACCAGATAAACAAGTTACCTGAAATTCTATGACCTCTTATCAGGGAGTGAGAGGCAGGCTACAAAGAAGTCCCCCTGCTGTTATAGCTGAGATGGCTCTAAAAAAGTCAACTACACAATGTTCTTGTTATGAGCATTCCAACCTGTCCCTACTGGGAACCAATCCATCCCACACTGATCAAGAGTTGGAACCTACTTTTATTTGGAACAATTAGGATCAATCTTAATAAACACGGTCTTCTTGCTGGGTGTTTACCTAAACCTCCCTAGTGTGGGGCTGCAGGGGTTTCTTCCTACATATCAGAGGTGATGTGTAGAGGTGGGTGTTGTCTAGTTGTGACTGCAAATGGCACCCTCCATCCTATTCTGAAGTGAAAAACAGGGCTTTTTTTTAATTTTAGAAATATAGTTTTTCACTATTGTGCTGTATTGCTTAAGCGCTATAAAGTATTGGGTTGAAGAGGATATCCTGGCTGTGTAGCAAGCATGTTTATTGTCTGCTAGTTTTGCAAAGTTGATGTTGCTCAACATCTGTCAGTGAAGACTACATAGTACAATCGTACAGCAGATAGTAATGTTTATTTTTTAAAAGATGGAAATGTATTTTGGAAATGAAGAGAGCCAAAGGGTTGCTTAGGGTTCTTCAGCAATGAAGCTTGCTGCTTAGGAAGTGGAGGGGTAAAGCAGCCATGAAAGGACTGCAGGATCAAAGGGCTGCGATCCTGCAGCGCTTTGATCCCTTCCCCCCTTACTTCTGTGTATAAGACGACCCTCAATTTTTAGTCTAAAGATTTTAGATAAAAGTATCATTTTATACACGGAAAAATACGGTATTTTTTATTAAACACATGTAGGTTTGAGCTCTGAGGTGTGTAAACTAATCCTGAAGATACATATCTACTCCTGTTTTCCAGTCCTTCTGATACTTTTTGCCATCAGCCTGGAGATAAGAGGCTTATTTTTAAAGTAAGGGGGGGGGGGGGGGAACACACACACACAAACAAACCAGCAGCCGTTCCTGAGACAGAACCCATAGCTTCAAATCCAAGGAAGCTATAACATACAGGCACAGTGCCTACGCTCTCTCTCGAGATGTATTCTGATCAGGACAGAAGACATTTTACATGCACAAAACCCCCTGTTTTCATTCATTTTTAAGCACACGACGAACTAGAATCTAAATATAAGCAAGCGCATTTTTGTTAACGTCATCCTCCGCAGAAGTCAGCAAACTGAAAAGCTTTCTTTGCTTACTATACATGTTTTATTCATCTGGTCACTGTTGTAGGTTACTTTAAACTTTTAGGATAGTGTTTTTTAAATGTTAAAAGTGCTGGCTCTTTATGGTTGCGTATGTTGCAGGTTTTATATTGTTACCTGTTCTAAAGGTTCTGAGGAATTAAAGATAGGTATTATAAAAACATCCTATCCCTTGTAAGTTATATAATTCTACAAACATTCATACTTTAAAATTCATCAATACCTGTTCCATTCCCCCTCACTTTCCTTTATATTTAATTTTGAGATGAAAACAGTTCCTTGTATGAAAAGAATTCCTTCAGATTTAAAGAACAATCTATACATTTTTCCTTTCCTGTGCAAAAGGGTATGGCACCAGTCTGTTCTCCTTGCTAAACATTCACTTATTTGAAAAGCCGCTGCTGAAGATTATATTCCTGTTCAAATAGTACCCAATTTTTTCAGCCATTAAGCAATTAGAAACAAAGAATATAACTGCAAATTATATAGTGACTTTACCACTTCTTCAAGGAGAAAGGAAAAGAAGTAATTAATCTGAAAGAAATCAAGCTACATGCTATCACTTCATCCTTCCTCTTGTCGTTTCCCTTATTCATTTTATTTATTTATTTAAAATATGTTTACCCCAGCTTTCTCCTTAAAAGGACCCAAGGCGGGTCATGTACTTATCTGGGGGGGGGGGGGGAATGTGGATCCAAACAAAACTCTTAAATGAGGGTCTCCTTCTTGAGTTGCAATATGAAAAACACTTCATGCAAACTTTGCACCAGCAATGACCATCCAGTCATGTTTTCCTCTAAACCACATTCCAATTAATGGATGGAACTTACTTACAGCTCCTAAGTAAGTATGCATTGGGTCGCAGCTCAAGGCTGCAAAGTTACATAAGGATAAGTCAATGAAACATTTGCTTCAAACGAAACATGCTGCAGGTTGGGCTGCTGGTAACTTTTTATTTTAATTTGCTGGGTTTGGCAGAGTTCCCGTATTTTCCCACGTATAAGACACTACTTTTTCCTAAAATCATTACACTAAAAATTGAGGGGCGTCTTATACACAGAAGTAAGCTGAGGAGAGAACAAAACGGCCCGTACCTTGCCTCTGTAAACAGGCTTCCTTCAATCATGAGGCTTAGCTTCCTACAGTCAGGAGACTTAGCTTCCTCCAATAATGAGCATTATGGAACTGATGTCAGCTGAACAAACCAATTGGAACACACCTCATTGGAGGTGGAGCCTGTAGGTTCAGATGCAACAGGGACTCGTAATGTCCGAACATTCTGAGCACAGAGGCTGAATACTCAAAGCTAAGTTTTCTTAATTTTTGAGTTAGAAAGGGGGGGAGGGCATCTTATAAACGGAAAAATATGGTACTTTCAGATTACAGCCCCCAGAATTCATGCTTACTGGAAGGTTGTGGAGGGTGCAATCAAGAAGGAACTCTACCCAAAACAGGTTGGACTTTCTAAGGACCAGTAGAATTGATGCCTTGCCTGGACGGAGCCTCATTTTTTTAAATTCATATCCAATCCCTCACTGTATCCAGAAAAGGTTTTCCTAAATTTGTAGTTTCTTTCCAGTTTTTGAAAACATTTGTGCATGTAAAAATACTAACTTACCCCTCTAATATTTATGCTAATCTGTTCTTAAAAGCATTAAGACATATAACAGTTAATTTTCAGCTTTACCTGATGCTCACTGTTTTGAGGAGGGTGGAAAGGAACAATCTAGTTGTATGCAGATATGCTTAATACAGGAGTGGGCAAGTTGGTACCGCTCAAAAGTTGCTATACCGTAACTCTCTGCAGCCCTGGCCAGCATAGGGAATGATAAGAGGTTTTTGAAACTGCAATTTAACAACATCTGTGGTGCCACACATTCCCCACCTCTGGCTTAACACCACGGGGCACTAACTTCTAATGGGGGAAAAAACTCTGTTTTGACATAACTAGGAACATAGAGGGCCCCACTCACAAGAGCTATTTCTTGTCCAAAGGGTACATGATAGGCAGCTATCCAGAGTTCACAAGAACTTGATTCTCCATTTTAACTCAGTCCTTCCCTTTAAACTTTTTGTACCACCTACAGATGTTCTATCTTTTGTCTACATGATTTGGGAAAAAGCTTTGTTCCACCAACCTGGTTTCTTGAAGGCAGGGTATCATAGGCTTGTTACGAACAATAAAAGGGTCCCTTTTTTCAGAGGCAAATTACCAATAATCTTCTTGTAAAACAAAGCATCGAGTCTGCAAAAAATATACAAAAGCAAGAAAGTAGTTTTAGAAGAGGTAATTGTGTTAGTCTGTGCTAGCATATCAGCTGGCCTATCAGTTTACATTTTGTCTTCTTTATTTTTATTTTTAAATTTTTCTTTTGGTTTTGCCTGGAATGCAAGAAACAAACATTCACAGAGTTGTAGGAATGACATGACAGAACTACAGAGTAGAAGAGAGGACGTGGAGGCTTCTGTTCCATGTCTTTCAGGAGCTGCACAAGAGAAGGACATGTGCAGCTTTATTCACTCCTGTGCCAAGCCTAGGCCATGGCCAGTTACACCTGCTCAATTTCCCTCACCTACGCAACAATGCAATTTACAAATGCAGACTCCTTTAATGTTTAACTACCTAAGAATTACAAATTGTTATGTTTTTGTTCCTTGAGGGTACAGATCACTGGGGGCTGAACCATTAGGTCAAGCCGGGCAGCTCCCCAGCACCAGCTCTGGCCATTCCAGCCAACCTATTCTTGCCTGCCTCCAGCGCTGTGTGAACGCTTGCCTCTGTATGTGTCAGTAATGAAAATATGTTTGTGTGTAAATATCCAATTTTCAAACTGATAAATTGTTTCAGCAAGTGCAACAAAACCAGAATAAAACTAGCAACCCCTGGCCCATCCCCACTACTGGCTGCTGTGCCCTCTACCCCACCAACTACAATGGGCACCAGCTGCCACCGATGCAGGATTTCACTCTTGGCACTCACAATTCTACAGTGCCCAGAGCCACTGCCGAATGAGGGCAAGAGAGGGAAACTCTGCCGGCTCATCCATGAGGGCAAGGGCGCACGCAGTGTCCCACCTCAGCCTCCCTTCAAGAGGCAGAAGGCCTCCGTATTTATATATCTAGGAAGGCTTGCTTCTTTGCCTGCCCACTTCTATGTGCGTTTGTAGAACTACACGACAAAAGGCTACACGGTTCACGGTGTTCACGTTGAAGTCAAAGCGCGTTGCTGGACTCTCCGGCCTGGCTGCCCTCGGGCCCCGCTTCCCCGGGGGAGGGGGGGACGCCCTCCTTCACCCAACTTTCGAGCTGGGCGAGATTTTGAAAGAGCACCATCACCCCACATCCTTCTCTCCCGCTCCTGAGGAAAACAAGGGAAACGGGACTTTCGCAAAGCCCCTTGGAGAGAGGGAGAGAGGAGACAGAGAGAGCGAGAGCGCAGCGTGGTTGTTTGCTCATCGCCAGCAGCCAACTTTCTATCTGACTCGCTACGGCGAGCAGGTTCACAGGCAAACACCACCTCCTTCCCCCTCCCGGCCCGACCGACACCCCAAGTCAAGTGGTTTCCACGGCGGGGAAGGAAGACCGCTGGGAAAGGCGGGAGGACCCAGGATTTAAACCTCCCCCCCCCCCTTTGCAACACCAACGTATGCCTTTGCCGTCTTCTCGCTCCGAGGAAGGGGAGGGGCCGCCCAATCCGAAACAAACCGCGCACAAAGCACTTGCCTCGGCTTCCCTCAGGGGGCCCGGCTGGTGGTGCGTCGCTCGTCCTAATGCTCAGGGCGCGAGGGATGCCCCCGCCGTGCTCTCGCCCGCAAAAGTGCCTCCTCGCCTCTTGCTTCCCTTTCTCCCTCGCGGGTTCCGTGCTTTCCTCCTTCCCACTCCCTTCTCTGCAAGTTCCTCGCCGACCTTGGTCGCCTCCCCGCGGCTAGGAAAGGAGGCGCCTCTCGCCACCTAGCACGAGCCGAGCCCCGTAAGTTTGCCGGGGAGAGAACAGCAGGGAAGAGGCGTGTGCGCGGCGCTTCTCCCCGTCGCCCTCGCCGGACGGTCCGTGGCCGAGCGCCGCCCCCTGGAATCCCCCGTTATTCTAGTCTAGGCGGGAACGGGCGGGGACGCGCGCGCGGAGTCCCTTTGTTGGTGCCGGGAGGAAGAGGAGGAGGAAGATGAAGATGCGCTGCGCTGCGCGGGGCGAGGGGGACCTGAGAGACGAGAGTAACCAAGCGGCCCCCGTGCTCTGCTGATCTGTTTCTCCCTGGACTCCCGCCATCGATCCGGAGCAGCTACCAGTTTTTCCTTTTCCGGACCATCTCTCTCGGCGTCTATCCAGAAGGAAGACCCGCCTAGTTCAGTAACCAATCTGTTTATTATTGGCGTTTTGTTTACAGGTTACCGCTCGTTGACAAGCCTGGTTTGCAAGAGTTGAGTTGCTGCTTTTAGCCAGACTCTGAAGGATTTCAGTGCCCCCACGCCCATTTGGGGTTTACACCTTTCCAGTCTGTTTCAACAAGAACAAAAAGTATTGTGGCACCTTTTTGACACAAGACGCATGTGTGGCACAATATCTGGGCCATGGGTTTAGTGAACGTGGCGTGGGACCAAGAGGAATGGGTGGCAGAAAATGGCGATCATGTTAACACCTGCTAGTAAGCTTCCAGGGTTACAACTGTATTATTAACACAAGCACTGAATAGCAAAGCATTAATTAGGGTGGAGTAACTGGTGCTTTTGCCCAGGCACCAAAGTTGTAAATACAGATGAGCACAAATTTAAAAATGAATCACCAAATTCATTGAAAAATCATTAATTCATCGATTCGTATTCATATGAATCAATGCCCCTGATGAATACGAATCAACAAATGTTTAGCTATTTTTGATACATTGATTTGTTTGGCTTTAAAATGGTCCCCCAGACACCTAGAGACTCCAAAATTGCAGGGAAGCTTCCCATGATTATCCCCTACAATCCCTCCAAGCTTGTGAAGATTGGGCTTTAGATGTCCAAATTATACACCCAAAAAGAGCTCTCTCCCCCCCCCCCCCGTAAAGTTTCCCCCAGGAACCTAGAAACACCAAAATAGAGAAGCTTCTCCTGACTCTCCTCCACAATTCTTTCAAGTTTGGTGAAGATTGGGTTTCAGATATCTGGGTTGTACAACCACAAAGAGCCTCTCCCCAAGAAAAGTCCCACCAGCACCTAGAGACGCCAAAACCATAGAGAAGCTTCTCCCGATTCTCTTGTACAATCCCTCCATGTTTGGTGAAGATTGAGCTTCCCCAACCCAGCTGCTAAAGGGGACTTTTCTGGGGGACCTACTTTGTGGGTGTATAACTTGGAAGTCTGAAAACCAATCTTCACCAAACTTGGCAAGATTGTAGAGCAGAGTCAGTAGAAGCTTCTCTGTAATGTTGGTAACTCTAGGTGCCTTGAGGGGGGACTTTCCTGGGGGACCCTTCTTGTGGGTGTATAACTTGGATGTCTGAAATCTAATCTTCACCAAATTTGCAGGGCTTTTAGAGGAGAGTCGGGGGAAGCTTCTCTGTAATTTTGGTGTCTCTAGGTGTTTGGGGGGCTTTTATAGGATTTTAAAGTAAAAAATGAATTGATAAATCAATTCATCGATTCATCAGAAAAAATCATAAATTTGTAATTCATCAACTTTGATGAATCACAAATCACAATTTTTCTGATTTGTGCCCATCTCTAGTTATAAAGGCAGATAAATCTAGCAATGGATCCATTGTCTAATACAGTATTAGGAAAATAAATAGGAATGCTTCCTGGCACTATTCGCTTTTTCTTCCCTCTTTTTTTCCTTTCTTTTTGAAAGCACTTTTTATTTTATTTTGGAGGGGGACATCACATTCTCTTCCTCCTTTTTCTTGGCGTGAGGGTTGCCTTGTATGGGGTGCCAAAATGGCTAGTTATGACTCTGCTTAATATTCAAAGTGTTGATAACATTAACATCCCAGAAATCCTAGCAATATGTAGATGGGAAGCTTTTCAATTTTGTGACTGAATTATCGTAAAGTGATCAGTTGTGCCCAGGTCAGAGTTTTGGTATGGGGAACAGAGTAGAAATAGATGGTATTTGATGATGAGCTTGTATTATCAACACAGGTGGCAAAAAAAAAAAAAAGGAGCTTAATCAAGACAAGACAGAGGTCAGTGAAAAAGGAAATTTGGAAATGAAGGTGCAACCTGTGTTGGATGAGGCTACAGTCCCCCCAAAAAATCAGATTCACAGTTTAGGTGTTCTCCTGGATTCTGAGTCTTGATGCCCAGGTGTCTGTAGTGGACAGGAATTTATTTGTACCATTAGTGCACCAGCTAGGCTTGTTCCTTGAAATGTTTGATCTGGGTGGCTGCAGTGCCACATGCCTTGGGTATAGTCCACTTAAATTACTGTACTGCACTCTACATGGGACTGCCTTTAAAAAGTGTTTGGAAACTTCAGCAGGTCCAGCAGACTACAGCAAAACTGCTGAAGGGACCGGTTACAGAGAGCATTTCACTTCCTTGTTACATCAGCTCCAATGCCTGCTAGTTCAGTTTAGATTGCTACTTATGTTCTACAAAGTCCTGTGTGACATAGTTCCAAGCTATCTGAAGGACAACATCTCCCCATGTGAACCTCCCCTGGTTTTAAGATATTTTTTGGGGGGAGGCATTTCTCTTAGTCCCACCACTGTCACAGGCATTTGGTGAGGATGCTGAAGAGGGCCTTTGCAGTGGCTGCTCCCAGGGGTCTATAACTCCCACTGCTTGTCAGGTTGGTCCCTGGACTCCTATCCTGCTAGCAAGCAGACACTTCAGTCAAGCTTTTGGCCACTGATCTGGCTGCAGAGAGAGTTTTTGATGGGAGATGCCGTGTTGTTCCATAACTGGAGTACCATGGTTGAAAAATGCCCTCTTTGTTGCATTCAGAAAAGGTGCTCAGAGTAGGCCTCTGAGGGAGATTGTACACTATATGTGGAACTGTACTGATTTTGCCAGTGATGTACCAATTTTCACATAAAGGTTCAAATATTTTGCATAAAATATTGTCCTTACCAGCTGTTTCAAAATAGGAGCCTTGAAGCTGTTATGAAATATCCTCAACAGCTGGCAGTTGATATTCATGCAGCAGTTAGGTTGACAGAGTATTAATATGATTTGATATTAAGGTTACACTTCTATTAGGAGTTTGGTGTCCATAGCCTGATTTCAGCATAATTACCCCATTTTTGTGGGTCTTGCTTCTATTTGAAGAATAATTATGCTGAATTATGTCACCTGACCTAATTTTACATAGGACCAGGCAGAGTGAAACACAGCATGAGTGAAGAAGAGATTTAACAGTGTAACTGTAAAGATGTGCATTCAAAAGTCATTCCCTGATTATGCTACTGCAGCTAAAACTAAGCGCTCAGTAACTGTACTATAAATTACTTTAAAGAGTTATTCAGGAAATTGTTTGTTTGTTTGTTTATAATATTTTTATCCTGCCTTTCTCCTTAAAAGGCCCCAAGGCTGGTCCTTTTTAGAAGATGGAACGGACAGCTTCTATTGACGGTAGCCGAGAATACGTAATTGTAGAGTGTGTGCAGGGGGTTGTCTGTTGTGCCTTTCTGCAATAATGTATACACATCTCCTGCCACAGCTACAGCTTGCCTTGTCACCAATTGTCCCCTATGCAGATGCTCCATCCCATAGTTTGGTGCAAGAGGGTGCTGCCCCGAAGTTTGAAAATGAATCATCTCCTGCTTGTTCCAGAAGCTGCCCCTGTCCCAGCCACATGCCTATGACAGGGCACCCACTTGGCCAGTTGTTTTCCTGTGTGGTTCTGATCCCATCAGAACACCAGAAACACAGCATTGAAGGGTGCCCAATGCAGTTATTTTGCCCATTCTTCCCACCTTCAGTTTATGCTGGCACCCATGCATCTGTGCCTTCCTTGGCTCTGTCTAACTCATTTCAGTCTAGAACAGTGGTTCCCAGCTTTGGCTCACCCAAGTGTTCTTGGACTGCAACTCCCAGAAACCCTGGCCAGATAGTGATGAAGGCTTCTGGAAATTGCAGGCCAAGAACACCTAGGTTACCCAAGGTGGGATCCACTAATCTAGAACATGGAAAATAATCCATCAGTGGTGGACATATTGCCTTCTTTTTTTTCACTAGGAATTGAGAGAAAGTGTGTGTGTGTGTGTTTGTCCTTGTTTGCAGGGATTTTGTGGGAATGTGTTATTGCCACGAGCCACTTCTAAAGCGGAGGAAAGAGGTCCTGTTGCAGAGGCCAACCAGACTCAGGTGCAACATGCAGAGTCTGGAAGAAGTGAGTAAGTACATACTTTGTGACTTGTAAGTAAAACTCTCTCTCTGTGTGTGTTTGTGTGAGTTAGTTAAATGAGACCTCTTTACTCTATTTCCCTCAATATTTTTTTAACAAAAAGAATAATTTGAGGTAGATTTAAAAAGAAAAAAACTTTAGTCTGTGTTTCTAGGAGTGCGCATCTGCGGGAAAACCTGGGGGTGTTTATTGTTGAGGATTTTTTGGTATTTTGTTTTGTTTTGCTTTGCTTCTGTTGCTCAGAGTTCCACTCTCCACAGTATTTATTCTAAGTTTGCCTTTGGCTTTTCTTTTTTCTTTTTGAGAAATGGTTTTCCTCTGGAACTACGTAAAAACAGTGCATTTAAAGGGTACTTTAAGGTCTTCTCTGGGTGATAAAATTTATATTGTCACCTTAATTATTTTTAAATTTTTGCTCGTTTTGGACATTCTTTGATTCTTCTGCCCTTCTAGTTTCTTTGGTGGCATTGTAAGCCTTGAGAAATGGGCAGGAACCATCTCTTATTCTATTTTTATATACAGTTTGCCCCAACTGTCCACAAAAGTTAAAATGCAGTCCTCACTATTTTTCAGCGAAACCTTGCTAGATGTTATATCAAATGATCTTTTTTTTCATCATTTCTGCTGCATTTTAAGATACCAGACTGTCGTGTTCGCACCTCGAGGCCCCTGCCTGACTCCCCAAACACAGAGCACACGAAGGCAAACCAATACTCCTTTTCACCCGCTGCCACCAGTTGATCACTAAATCAACATACTTTACTTATGGAAGGATGAAGATGAAGGTCCAAACCTCACTGTCTTTTAAATAAAACAAGTTTATTGATTACAGATGTTTGATAATTAATCATAAGTAACTTCTACAGGTTTATTTCTCATCAATCTCAACCTTCTATTTGTTATAACAGTATTTATTCACTCTTCTCACTAATCACACCTCAGATCTCCCAAATACCACACTCTCCACTCTCATCTCCCTCCTGACTCTCTCACTCTGACTGACTCCTCCCTCACTCTCTGACTCCGCCTCTTTATTACACATCTCTCAGCTCCGCCTCTCAGCAACATTAGCCTGCAACATGAATATGCATGACTACTTAACATAATAAGGGTGAACGCTACACAGACATTTCACTGCAACTCATCTCTTGAATTCACAAATGTAACAGGTGATTTTAAAAAAAAATAAAGTTATCAGATTGCTTTTTGAATTTCACTCCTGGAAAGAATTACATGATGAATCACGTCTTATTATGGTATCAAATATTAGTGCATAGAATTCTCTTGCAGTTTTATGAGGATGATGGTGTGTGTATGTGTGTGTGTGTTCCATGTCATAGCACCATTAAAGAGCAATTCATCAAGATTTAAACTGACAGGTATTTCCAGAATTTCTCTTTCTCTTTTCCCATATAAGTGTTCATCTATAGCAGGGGTCTCCAAACTTTTCACACGGGGGGCTACATAATATATTTTCAATATTTTCAAGGGCCAAAGGAACACACGCATATGCGCACACATGCCTGTATGCACGAATGCACACCCACACGCACACACGCCCACCTGCACTCCTGCCCGCCTGGATAGATGGGCTGGATAAAAAGGCCAGGCAGGCTAGATACTGCCGTGGCCTGTACTATGGAGACCCCTGATCTATAGTAACAGCTTTCAGTACCATTAATCAGTGTAATAATTCTTTGTAACCTATATGAAAAATTATGTAGTTATCCTGGGATACTTCTCTTATGAAGACTTTTCCTCCGGTCTTTCTGTTATTTTTAGTTCCTCTGTTTTATGTGTCCTTTTCTTACAACATCATTGTAACATTGTCTTGGGCTATTGGTGAATGGGGCTTGCAGACAAGCTGTTGTATTAAATAGTGCACCATTCTGGTGGATGGAGGGTAGGGTAGTTTCAAGGAACAATGGCTGCAATCCTAAACCTATTTACATAAGAGTAAGCCTATTGAACTCCGTTAGACATTTTGAAAAAAGAAATCCTCGTTTGTTGAAGAACAGAGCAAATCAGTACTAGTAGATGTTGACATAGTCTCTGTACTAATAATCGTATGCCATCAAGTCAATTTTGACTTACAGTGACCTTTTCCAGGATTTTTTGAATACTTAGAAGTCATTTACCATTCTCTTCTTCTAGGGGTGCCCTGGGATTGGCCTCAGAGGCTGGCTCTACTCGCAGGAGGCACAGTGGGGAATCGAACTCCCAGCCTCTGGCTTTGTAGCCAAATACCTAGACCACTGAGCTATTCAGCTAGTCATGGTCTCTGTAAGTGGCTATAAACCAATCTGGCATACACACAGTACCCCAGCTGTTTAGAGACAGAAATACATTTTAAAAGTGCATTTAACAGTCGTATACTGCTCTGCAGGCAGAAACCCTTTTAAGCAAGCAAACCTCTGGTATGTAGGCTAACATTTTGAAGAGGAGTAATGGTGTGTGGTCTAACAGGTTTGATACTGGCTTTGTTTTTTCATCTTCTGCTTTAAATTATACTTTAATTTGTATTTATTTATTTTTTGTTTTTAATCAAGATGCTGTTATTTTGCATTCTTCTATCGTCAGGCACCTTGAGCACCTTTCTGACAGAAAGAGGAGTTATAAACAAACAGAATAAATGTGATTGTTTAAGGTGTGGGTGGTAAGATGCAGTGACAATTTAGGCAGTGACTACATGGTCAAATACTGTTAGGATTTGCTATGGGTGTAAAACGGATGAATTCACATTTTTAAAAACTGATCATGATGCTGAGCTAAAATCAGCCTTGCCCTTTTAGCTCCTGACACAGAGTTTTTTCTCCTTTGCTGCTGAGGGCTTGTAATTTTTTTTCAAGCTGTAAGGATTCAAGTGGAATTTTCCCTGTGTGATCAGTTGTTTCATTATCCAAAAGGATAGGGGAGTATGATTGTGGGTGGGATTCTGGTGATGTACTAAGCTGGATATGATGTCTTGGACACAATCTTTCTCCTTAGTCACTCTGAAGTATTTTTAATTTTTATTTTTTAACAAACTACTAAGTTTAGCGCTAGATCACCTTGGCACAGACTAAAAAGAGAGAGATAAAAATCAATATGAAATAGAAACAAATGTGATGCACGACAACAGACTAGTATGTTTCCGCAGTATGTGTTTGTACATTATGGAGTATTTTGGAAAACCATCTCTTTCCCCTAGCACTGTGCAACACTTTCCTTAGCTCACTGGCTTTACAGTGAACCATAAAAGAAGAGCTGGGGATCAGCAGAAGCCACGATCAAAGGAAGCAGGGCTCTGGGCTGTGGCACAGATCAGACTACATCTAACTGAGGGAGCAGTGTGGACACTGGTACCAAAAAAATTCACAGTGATCCCCTAATTTGAAGAGAAGTGTAAAATAAACTGCAAATCAAGCGACAGCAAAGCCAAATTGCTCTGATACAACTTGCCAGTGTAGTTGGTCTTGGAGTTTAGAGTTTTATTTGAGAAGTAAGGAGATAACATATTCCTTAATTAAAACTAATATGTAACTCTACAAAATAACAGTGTGAGCGGCCCCAGCCGCTGTATCCATGATGAGGCAGCAGGTACTGGTGATCAGTTAAGCTTTATTGGACTCAGCATACAAAGAAAAGAAAAACAGTGTCTCTGTAGTCCTTTGCAGGATAGGGCCTCTAGCCCCAAGCAGCAGGGATGGAATTGGTAGCTTTCTATCCTGCCAGTCCTTCTACGGCTGAGAGAATATTCTGTCCCAGCCCCCAGCTCCGAGGGAGTTACTTCACTCCCATGGCAGCTCGTCTTGGCTGAAAGGACCATGCTATTAAACAATCTTTGCCAGCCGAGTCCCCCAGCATGGCGTCCAGCAAGCAGAGGAGGCTGTGCAGCACCGGCTGACCCTGGAAGCTTCTATCTTTCAGCTTTCAACTTGCCTTCAGATAAGCCAGCTGTCCTCCGGAGATGCAGGCCTCTTAGAAGCTCCTTTCAGCGTCTCCCCCGGCAGACTATTTTCTCTCTTCTCCGAAGGTGACGGAAACTCCCAGGCGTCCTTCCCCTCTCCTTGTTCACTCGCCTCTATATCTACCTCAGCTACAGCTGTTTCTCTGGGGGTGGGTTTAGGGCCTCCACCCTCATCTGCCTCAGGTGTTTCCTTCAAGGCCAACAACCCTTCTGCCGTTGCTGAGGGGGCCTGCCCACTTAGCTCCTTCCCCCCAGCCGGCTGTAGCTGGCTCACATGTCCCCCCCCCTCGAAGTGGGCAGTCCCCTCAGCCGGGTTGTTCAGCCATGGTCCCTGCCGAGAGAAATAGTCCACGTTAGCATGGTGTTGCCTTCTTCGATATTGTATGCGGAAGGCGAATGGTTGAAGGGCCAAGTACCACCGCGTGAGCCGGGGATTAGCATCCTTCATCCGTTGGAGCCACTGTAGGGGTGCGTGGTCAGTGACTAACAAGGGTGCTCCTAATAAGTAATACCGTAGAGACTCTGCAGCCCACTTGATGGCCAGAGCCTCTCGCTCAGTTGCAGCGTGCTTCTGCTCCCGGGGTGATAATTTCCGGCTGAGAAATAGAATAGGGTGCTCCCCATCCTCATAATGCTGGGCCAAAATAGCCCCGAGCCCTCTTTCTGAGGCATCCATAAGTAAAATGAAAGGTCAAGAGAAATCAGGGGCCCGTCGGATAGGAGCTGCACAAAGTCTCTGTTTTAATTCTTCAAAAGCCTGCTGCTCCCGGGTTCCCCATTGGACCAGCTTAGGGGCTCTTTTGCAGGTGAGGTCCGTTAGGGGAGCAGCAATATTTGAAAAATGGGCTATGAATTGCCTGTAGTACCCCACGAGGCCCAGGAATTGCTGCACTTCTCGTTTCGTTCTTGGATGGGGCCAGGAGGACACCTTTGTAACTTTATCCCCCATGGGTCGAATTTCTCCTTCCCCTACTACAAAGCCTAGATATGGCACCTGTGCTTGCACCAACTTACATTTCCATGGGTTCACTGTCAGCCCAGCTTTCCTTAACTCCTCCAGTACTGCCCTCAAATGACCCAAATGTTCTTCGCAGGACTGGCTAAAGATAATGATATCATCTATGTATGCGGCCGCGAAGTCTTGCACCGGGGTTAACACCTGATCCATTAGTCGCTGGAAGGTGGCCGCTGCCCCGTGTAAACCAAAGGGCATGTATGTGAACTGGTATAGCCCTACTGGGGTGGTGAAAGCTTTTTCCTTGTCTGTGTCCTGGAGGGGTATCTGCCAATATCCCTTGGTGAAATCGAGGGAGGAAAGATAAGTGGCCCTCCCCAACCTCTATCAGCTCATCCACCCGGGGCATAGGGTAGGCGTCAAATTTTGACACCATATTTACCTGCCGGATGTCCACACAGAACTGGATGCTGGCATTGGGCTGCTACAAGATCTAGTTTCTTCTATTTGATTGGAAATTTTGTGCACTATTATCTGTCATATTTCATTTTACTCCTGGATTAGGTGTGGTTAAATCCCCATTGTAATAAGGTTTCTTGGTATACAATAATAAATGGTATAAAAAAATCCAAACATCTTGTATTTGGAAATAAAATCCGAAACCATCTATATTAGAAGGCTAAAATGTTCCTGAGAAAATATCTGAGAATTATATCAGAAAAGGACTCTGATTTGTTTACTTCCTAGAATTCACAATAGTACTAGGTATATAGCTGTTTGTGAGCTAGCTACAGCCAGCTGGGGGGAAGGAGCTAAGTGCCAGTGTGGGCAGGCCCCCTCAGCAATGGCAGAAGGGTTGTTGGCCTTGAAGGAAACACCTGAGGCAGATGAGGGTGGAGGCCCTAAACTCACCCCCAGAGAAACAGCTGTAGCTGAGGTAGATATAGAGGTGAGTGAACAAGGAGAGGGGGAGGAGGAACTGGACATTTGGGAGGATGCCTGGGAGTTTCCGTCACCTTTGGAGAAGAGAGAAAATAGTCTGCCGGGGGAGATGCTGAAAGAAGCTTCTAAGAGGCCTGCATCATAGTACAGTAGGACCTTCATATCAATGGGGGAATGTTTCCAAGCTCCCCC
Source organism: Intellagama lesueurii (assembly GCA_037013535.1). Taxonomy (NCBI): domain Eukaryota; kingdom Metazoa; phylum Chordata; class Lepidosauria; order Squamata; family Agamidae; genus Intellagama; species Intellagama lesueurii. Next base: position 100,841,868 of record JBAJHW010000003.1, read on the forward strand.
ATGGATACTGAAAAGCGTGAGAAGTAGCAAACACATAGCAAATTCAGTATTTGCCCTGTATTGTCCCACAGCAACAACAGTAATTATTTAAAGAAAAAAAGCACCTCCCACCCTCTTGTAGTTCAGCTGCCCCAGCAAGCCCTGCCACTGCCGTTGCCTTACCTACACAAACAGACTCTTCCAAGCCCCTTCCAAGCTGAAGTGATGGTAGAAACTCTCTCTCCCCCCCCCCACCCTGAGCTCAGAGAAAAACTCACCTTTTTTGCATGCACACACACGCACCTGTCTGAAATCTGCAAGGGGAGGGGGGTCAGCCAGTCCAGATAGGCTGGAGGAGGGGAAGAATGGATGATGAGTGGGCAGCAGGTGAAGGACAAGAGCTAGTAAGATCCTTCTCTTCCTCCCCCTCTGTCCCTGAACATGTTGGAGATCCCACCCTGGAGCTGCTGCTGCCCCTTTCAGCCTAACCTCTCGAGTTCCGGTGTAATCACAGCAGAAGCTGGGATTGGAGCACCCACACCTCACCTTGGCTGAGAACTCAACCCAGCCTGCCGGGCAGACCTTGAGTTAGAGGGAAGAAACAAGGAGAATCCCATCCTCTGCTGGGCCTAGTGGGAAGTTCTTCCCTGCCTCCCTCCTGGCCCAGGCATTCTGAAAACCTAGCCTGGATCCAAGGAATGGATCTGCTACAGTTTAAACAGCTTCTGGTGATCCAAATTCATTGATTGCAGCTGACTACAGTTGAGTGAACCATTGGATACTGATCCAGCTGATATGGGGGTTCTACTGTATGTGTGTTAAGATGTGGAATTTTGAATATATAGTGTTAAAATAATTAAGGGGGCATAGAAAAAGCAATTCTAAAAATATACACTGTATTTTTAAAATGAGGTTTAAACACCAATTTACTAAGTCACTGCAAAATAATCAGCTAGCTTAAGCCAAGTCTGGAAGCAAGGTCACTTGTATAGTAACTTTGCTTTGCAAAAGAATTTATTTGATGGCTAACAGTCCAGTGTGGATGTAAACAATTGAGAAAAAATTAGTTTATGAGCAAGTTATGTCCATAGCAGTTTGTAGATCCTGTGACTTGCTCTACTTTTTGTTGTTGTTGTTGTTTAGTCGTTAAGTCATGTCCGACTCTTTGTGACCCCATGGACCAGAGCACGCCAGGCTCTCCTGTCTTCCACTGCCTCCTGGAGTTGGGTCAAATTCATGTTGGTCGCTTCGATGACACTGTCCAACCATCTCGTCCTCTTGATGTCCCCTTCTCCTCTTGCCTTCACACTTTCCCAACACCAGGGTCTTTTCCAGGGAGTCTTCTCTTCTCATGAGATGGCCAAAGTATTGGAGCCTCAGCTTCAGGATCTGTCCTTCCAGTGAGCACTCAGGGTTGATTTCTTTCAAAATGGATAGGTTTGTTCTCCTTGCAGTCCAGGGGACTCTCAAGAGTCTCCTCCAGCACCACAATTCAAAAGCACCAATTCTTCGGCGGTCAGCCTTCTTTATGGTCCAGCTCTCACTTCCATACATCACTACTGGAAAAACCATAGCTTTGACTATGCGGACTTTTGTCGGCAAGGTGATGTCTCTGCTTTTTAAGATGCTGTCTAGGTTTGTCATCGCTTTCCTCCCAAGAAGCAGGCGTCTTTTAATTTCGTGGCTGCTGTCACCATCTGATCCTTTATTTTACACCCAGTGTAACCCACAAACTGAGCAAATGTAAGTCAAAACAATAATGCTTATTATTATGGTGGAAGCTTGCTAGATTCCAAGTTTGTTTTTTACAAGGCTTGCAAAAGCAACAGAAATTTCCACTGTAAATTTTCTGAAAATGCATCTAATCAGTGTAAATTACAGGTCCAGCAAAACTCAAATGGAAACATCTGAGAGAAATATAAATATAGGGAGGCAAGAGACACATACAACATAATGCATCACACGATGCAATGTCATGACACACTTATACCAAGTGTCAAGAATCATGTAGCAGCAACAGCAGAAACAGATGAGGACAACATGGATTTTCCTCCATAGATTCAAACTGGCTTGGCTAGGTGAATACTTTTTGTGTGTGTCTAGTAATACACTTAAAGACTGATGATTACTCAAAGTTATAATGATTTTTACTTTTAAATGATGTGTTTCAGAGATGTATTCTCTTTTTCAATATACCTTTTCAGGCTCTAAACTGCATTTTTGGAACTACTTAAAACATTATTTTTGGTATTTTATTGTACTTTTTATAATCCTGCATTTCAATTTGTGACTTATGTATTTGCCTACAACTTACGTAAGTTTAGTTTTCATATATTTTTAAGCGTTTGTGCCTAGTTTTTCCACAGCTGTAAGACTTCTTGATGTTTTCAACAACTTTGAAATATTTTATACTTATGGAATATAGAAGCAATGTAGATAAATAAAGCTTGTAGAGTTAGACAAGCTGGTGCTGCTTGGAATCACTACAATAATGAAAAGACTTATACCTTGATACCCAGATGAATTTTGATGTAGTTGGAAATGATTGTCTGATTTAATTCTGGAAGTAACTCTAAATGGGACAAACCATGACAAATACTGGCTTCTGATTTTTTTCCTAGAGGTCTATAAAGTTCTATAGGGCTCTTAGGGAGATGTCCAGGTGTCAGACCTTCTGACTTGACATGTGTTTAGTCCTTTTCAGCAGGAATTAAGGAACCATGCTGATGTTTTCAAGAAAGGGGTCAATGGCCCAATATGGTTACAGCTGCCTTAAGGTGTTGACACTGCACAAACTCAAAAGTTAAAATTATGACCCCATGTTATCAATCCTGACCACCTTGGAGAAAGGAGACATTACATATATGCATATATTCATTATAAGGGTAACATACACACAGGAGAGGGTGTATTATTTGCTTCTGTGTGTTCTATCATGATCTCAGTAAGATTTATAGGGTCTGCTTCTTGTTATATTTGTAGATTTATAGGAACAGGAGCAACAATCCCAAAAGCCTGAGCATCTTTTAGAAGCATCCTTTGGGTGGCTGTAGTTATGCTGATGCTAGCTTTAAAAACGAGTGATTAAGAAATATAAAGCTTTTATTTCTGCTTGTTAATCTTTATGTTGCATAGTTCATAGTTTGCTTTAGATGTATTTACATGTCCATGAGCAACCGTGTGTTTTCAGGATGAGAAAAAACCAGCTTTTTGAGACATTCTGTTCCTTGTATTCTATAAACAAGCTCCCTTTAAGTCCCAGAGTACCTGTAACTGAGAGCTTTAACAATGGTAATGTAAGTGATATAGTGAGTTTATTTTTTTTTAAAAGTGAAGACCATCATAGTAACAGAAGCAGAAGACAACTAGAATCCATCTGTAGAACACAGCTGAACCAAATAATGGCAAGGCAAAAATAAAGAATTTGGTTAAGTCATACCTACTTCCAGGTTGATTTGTAAATGCAAAAAAAACCCCTGCAACAGTCCAAAAACAAGTTCAAAATAAGTAAATGGTGGTAAGGAACTAAACTACATTTTGTTACAATAGTTCAGAAGTGTTTTCATACATGAAGATTAGAGTTGTTGCTTTATATTGGCCTAAAATCCAATTGCTAGTTCCATCTAGAGTAGATCCATTGAATCAAGGGAACTCATGTGCTGACTTAGCAAATTTCCATTGATTAAATGGCTGACATCATACTCTATGGATGGAATCCATAGAATAGTAAATTGAACTAGAATGGGCTCATTAAATCAGCAGCGATTTGGTGAATCAACTATGTAAGTTCTGTTGCTTTAGTGGACCTACTCTACTTGCAACTTACTACTGAGTTCATCCAATGAGTGCTGATTGGATTTTGGCCATGGTTTATGACATGATGATACTGCATCCTCTATGAATGACGTAACTGATTTTTCATCCAGTGGCAATTTTCAGACATTTAAGACTCCCTCTTCCAACCCTGCTGTCCCTAAAAGCTTCCTCGGGGGTCGGGACCAAAGGAATCCCAAGAGAGCCAGGAACCTGTGTGTGTATATGAAACTTTTAGTTGCTAAAATGTGGCCATGGGTGAGGCGCTTATCAGACATACATAGCACAACATTACATTACTAGATTTCTGCCAGTGCTTTCTATTTGAACGGAAACATTTACTGTTTTCCTCAAGATATTGTTTTCGTTCACTAGAAGAAACACACATGCACCACAAAACAAATACGCAAATTTTATTTTATTGCAAGCAGATTTAAACATCTACTGCTTTATACAATCTACAGAAAGGTCCAAAATATGAATATAAAGAATTCATTCATATGTACAGAAATGAAAGTTTAAAAACAGCACTAAAAATAAACTTTACATGAATGCACATGTATGTATGTATATATGTATATATATATATCCTTAATATTTGAGTCTGCTTTGATCCACTTAATGTAGTTTTATAGGTTAGCCTAAACAGTAATTTTGAAGGCTGAATAATTGTCAGATAAGTGCACCTATCATTGTGACATTTAAAAACACAGGTATTTACTGCTGACTACAGAGATTTTTAATGGTTAATGCACTGATAACGATGTGCCACCACTCCCAAGAGCACTTTCTGCCAATTCTACTTTACTTTACATTACAGAACGAAAGAACATTGAGAATGATAGTGCACCCCTGACAGGATTTTTCAGACAATATATATTTATAATTTTGACAAAGGTAAAGCTGTCTAAATTGATGTGTGCATTTGTTCAACATATAATCATATATTCATATATATTTCTTTTCATAATACTTTGACAAAATTCCATTAAAGCTATTCATCCCAATCGCATTACAAACTAGCAGAGTTTTCCTTCCTTTGGTACCTGCATTGTAAGTGGGATAAATAGGCTGATACAAGCAGGACAATAAATGGTACACTGCTGAAATCATGGCTGAATTGCAGTAGTAAGTCCTTACCAAAATCTGAATCAGCAGAGATTTGGTGAGTCAGTTTCTCTATACGTTCCACTGATTCAGTGGGCCTATGCTAGTTGCAGCTTATTATCCTGTGGACCAGGATTTCAGCCATTACATGGCTGAACCAAATCATAATTATCCAAGAAATTTAGGAGAACTGATTCTGGCTAAAAATCACTCTCAAGAATGTCAGCATCAGAATAGGTGTGTTGCCTCTATGAATGTGTGGTTGCTGCGTACCAGTTCCAAGCTTATTAAAGCATTTGAGATACTTTTTCATTGAGGTTCAACAATTGAGACAAGGCCATTTGATTTACAAAGAATGCAATTTTTCTATTCATATTAAATTTCTATCACTTTTATGTTGTTGTTTTAATTAAGGTTATTACTATGTATTATGGCTAGTCCTCTGTTCCCCAGTCTAGCAAGCTGGATGACAACAGAATTTCTGCACACTGGTCACCTTTCTGGAATTTTCTCACTCAGGCCCTAATTTGCAGGAAAAATCCTCTACATCCACCATCAATTGAACTAACTGCAGGCACACTGCTGAACAGGTTATGCCTTCTGACAGTTCAGACCCTCTGTTTAGGGGAAGAGCTGAATCTATACCACATGGCACCACTGACTGTACCAATTATTTGTTCAGTAGGAGAGATCTTGGTATATAGCAGCATGCACAAGTATCTCTGGATTAGAGCCTGCTAATATAAAGTTGTGCTTTATAAAGCAAAGGGTAGACAATAGGTTGCATGACTCCAGAAAGACGTCTGTGGGCTAGAGGATGTTAGGAGGTGTGGGCATACTCACAAATGTCACTGGTCCCAGGGGTTCTGTTGCACGTGGGTCTTCCAGGTCAGAGAAACTGGCTCTAAGACTGGGGCGCTCCCCGCGGAGCACTCTTGGAGCTGCAGTGCAGCGATGGGAAGCTTCTCTTGGCCCCCTCCTACGTCCATCAGAGAGGATATTAGGTAAACTAGAGGTAAATGTAATTACCTTTCATTCCCTACTGGTCTGCCCAATTGGGAGGATGTGCAGTGGGAGGGGGAGTCATACTGTTATTTCATATACTGCTTAGATATACTGTTTGGATCACCCCCATGTTCCCAGTTAAGAGAATCCCCAGATAGAAGGGCTTTGAGGTGGTAGTGGAACAACTCTGGATCCTTTACGGATTGAATTGAGGCTGTTTGCAGGCTGCAAGTTTCCCTCCCCTATGTTGCAGTGTTACACTTGCAGGTCTATAATAGAGAAGGAATGAAAGAAAATTTGAGGTTCAAACTTAAGCCGTTATGACTTTTCTTTTTTCAATTTACACAGAACATTTCAACATTTGAGTTATTTAACATAAATAGCATAGCTCTGTTAAATTCAAGCTATTTTCCTCCTAGACCATATTTGCATGTCACATTAAACCATTATTTACGTTAGCCATAGCTTGCTGCTTTAGCAAAGAATTGTCCCACAGACAATCAAACAAAGCATAGTTTATTTCTCTATTTCTGGTCTGTTTGTTTTTGTCCCATTCCTTCTGTTGGAGGGGGTAGTTGAGGAAAGAATCCTGGCATGCTGTAGGATTTGGATGTGATGACAAGCCATGTTTGAAAAAAGCCTGGGTTTAGAAGCTAACAATGGCCAAAATCTTGTTGCTTAGTGTAGTAAATCACACTAGAGTAGACTCATAGAATCAATGGGGGATGGGTGACTCAATTCCTCCACAGGTTCCTTTGATTCAAACAGGCCTCCTTTATCTGAAACTTACTATGCTAAAGTAACTTGCAGTTAGAGTAGGTCCATTAGAATCAATGGAACTTACAGAGGAGTTGACTCACCAAACACCCATCCAATGGGCATACTCTAGAGCAGTTTACTACACTAAGCAACAGGATTTTGGTCAATGAATCATGGCTTCTGTGGTCTGTAGCTGGCTAACAGATCATGGTTTATTTACATGAATGGGTTCAGACCAGAGTTTTGAACACTGTTTTAAAAGAAACTCATGGTATTACTCGTTACCTGCTTCAACATGCAACCGGTTACCACTGCTATAGCCTGGGCTTCAGAAGCAACCTGTGGTGTTGCAATTCTGTTACTCACTACATTATTATGAGCCATAGATTTATGGAATGCCTAGTGAATCCCATTAACAGATCGAAGGCATGCCCTAGTCAGGGGTGTTCAAACAGTGGCCTTGGAGATGCTTGGAGCCCCTCAGGACCCTAGTGCATCTCCAATGTTTGTACCCTTTCAGAGGGCACAACGGCAATTCCTTTGTTTTGCTTTTTTAAATCTAGAAGTGATTACCTGTCACTTTGTGTTTTGAAAAAAGGCAACAAAGCATAAAACAAGCACGGAAGGGCAAAAGCGGTGAAATTTATTCCCACATCTCCCAGAGAGTATGGAAGGGATTTCAAGGAAGAGGAGGAGGAGGAGGAGAATTGGGAGTATATGGGGGAACATAGAGGCATGTGCAGCACTCTAAAATCTGAGGAGTTTATTTCTATGATCCCTTGGGGTCTCTAGAAGTTGCCTACCCTTGCTCTAGGCACTCCAGGAAGTTTAAGGAGCTGCTTTCCATACTTCCTGGATGGTTTTACTGGTGGAGAAAGAAGAAAAAGGGTCTCATACTGTTTTGAGTGACACAAGACCCTTGGTTGAAGTTAAACGGAGAATAAAACGCAAGACACGCTGTCCATCTTAAACAATCAAAGAGACATGAAAATGATATGTAACACATGATGTATGGTCACACAAGTTGCTTTTGAAGTCCAGCCAATGGTAACAGTAAAAAATTATCTGTTGAACTGGGCAACTTGCAAAAGTAATAAGTTAACTCATTACCTCCAAGCTCTGGTTCATACACAGCAAGCCAGAATTCAGCAAATCATAACCTGGTTTACCATTACTCTTAATGGGTTAGATACAGATATCCATAGTACGCCCTTTGAAATTTATGGATCTGCTAAGTATGATTAACTCTATATCCAGCTCAATGAGACATAGCTATCATCATATAATTTCAGCACAAAAAATATTCATTGTAGGGGACAACTGAGCTGTAAGAATTTTGCATTAAAGCCTTTTGTTGGTAGGCAGATTGGGAATGCAGCATTGAGCAAGAATCTTCTTAATTAAGGCTAAGGGATGGAGATGAAAAGCACAAAAACGAGCAACTTGTGCAAAGCTGTATGGAACAAAAATATAACAATAGTAATAGCAGCAGCAGCTGGTTGTAAGCAGAATGTGTTATCACACTGAAAGCTAATATTCAGAAGCAAAAGCAAATGGAAAACATCAGCAGCTTTGGATGAGTCTTAAAAACAAGTCTATTTTCTAATTTTAACATTCATCAGAATTTCAACATTCAATAACAATTTCACTATAAGCTAAATTCTGGAGATCCAAAACTCATAAGTATAAAAAAACCCTCTAAAACATACACTTTAAAAAATAGAAATGGTGTGTTAACAAATGTATGCGTAAAACAGATATATAAATAGCTACAGTATTGAAAAATATTTCAGTGCAAAGGCAATTTCAAGATTTCTAAAAAATACATTAAAAATAATTTTGTTAACTACACTCAGACAGGAGATTTGTCACTACTACAGGTATAAAATCAATACCCACATCAAGTTAATTTCTTAAAAATACATATAATATATAGATAGATATTTGCAACCAGTGTTTTATGTAGGGGACATTTCTACCCGTCATTCAAGTATGCAATGTCAAATAAATATTACTTTTACTTGTGTTACTACTATTAGAATGTGAACAACACTGGATTTGGAAAGTGCTTCACTGTCAATGACAGAGATGCTGTGATGCTGTGCGTTAGAAGTGGGGGTGAGGATGTGGAAATACGGAAACAATCACCGGATTCTTTTTCTCCATAATCTTTGGTATAATAACATTTTTCACAATTTGTCTTTCAATCTCCTTTCCCTCTCTTCAGTGAGAGGAAATCTACACATTTGTCCACCACACAGAAATGTTTCTTCCTATAAATAATTTTGACACCCTAAATAAAACACTGGGAGAAAAAGAAAAAAAACTGTATGTGTCTGCTATTTTCAAAACCAGTACAAAACAAAACAAGAGCCACAAGTGGAGCAGAAGTACAAGCTGGCTGTAATTATTCAAAACCAGTTTTGTATGTTTTTTTAATTCCTGAAAGTACAGTCAGGTTCATGTTCAAATAAGGGGAGAACACCCCTCCAGTGGTTATTCAGCTAATAAAAATACCCCCAGTGGTTGTTAATCAATTGAAATAGTCACAGAACTATAGTGTTACAGTGCAGCAGACCTTTTGTTCGAATGGATATTTCTCCCTTTCCCTTTCTAAAGCCAAATTTAAAATGAAACGCCATTCTCTAAACTACAGTAGCAGATCCATGGCTCAGTGGCAAAGCATATGGGTTGCATGCAGAAGACTCAAGGCTTAGTCTCCAACCTCTCCAGGAGGGGCTGGGAAAACTCCTGGAATGCTATTGCTGGTCAGTGGTGGCAAAACTGGGTTAGATGGAATAATGGTCTGGGTGATGAGTACAAGGTCTGCTTTCTGTGTTCCTAGTTGTTAAGGAACCAATCACTCTTTGCCTTGACTGTCTGCTATTCATTTTAAAGACAACAAAATGCTAATGACATAGATATCTTATTAGCAGCATGCTAAGGCTCAATTATTAAATTCAGTAATTATTTCCTATCCAACACCTGCAGTGACCATGTCACCCATCTGCTAGCCAGCTTGACTTCTTTAGGTCTGCACAGAATCTAAGTGAAAATGTACTGGCCTACAGTGGAAAACAAAAAACAAAAAAACCCCACAGACAATCCTACTTGGCGACTTACAAATGGACATTAGAGAGTGTTTCTTGAAAGCAGATTTGCACAGAGGAAACACCAGTTTGTTCTACAGAAAGCAAAGAAAGGACAAAAGACAAGTCAGAAACAGCACCTGTGAATATGTTCTCAGTGATTTCACTAGGTATCCAAGATCGTTGTTTATTACTGACAATTTTTAACCATCAATCTCAGAAGAGGGTCATTGAGTAAAGAAGGATTGTTCAAGTAATAAAGGAAGAGAGATGACAAGAGGCAATAAACAAAGGTTTTTGAAAGAATGGAGATAAATTATAGTGCCGTCCATTCTCACAGTGCCAGACTGTATAGATAATCCGTTATTTTTCAGCAGTTCAAAACATGAAAAGGAAGGCCAATACTCCTGGAAGTATTTGTACTCAGCGCTCTTGATCCAACTTGTCAGAATATTACACCAGACAATAAAGGTGAGGAAAGTTTCAAACTGTGGTGCTAAATGCTCATTTGCAGGTTATTATTTTTTTTTCTTTATGTATTTTGGAGGGAGCATGGGGGGTGGGGATAGTTGTAGTTCTTAAAGGCTTCAGTTGGTGATCTGTCATAGAGAGGTTTCCAAACCTGAACCCCTGTGGTAGTACCTCACACTGGAGTCACAATGTTTATTGGAAAAGCCAAAGACTGACGGGAGTACTGAATAATCATGTTTTCTCCAGTGTGTAAACATTGTTTTTTTAGAATGAGAACTAGACCTTCTTGCTGGGGGATTCTTGCAATCATTGCTTCTGTATCTCGGTCTCTTCAGAGAGGCAAGAGGTGTGAATTCTGAAATATGGTCCCGGCCATGGCTTGATATATTCTGCCAAAAAAGGAAGTTGCAGATTATGAAGCAACCATCACAGTAACTCACTTAGAAAGCTTTGACATATCTATCACTGCAAAGGGGCAATACAGCTAAACAAACACATAAATGTTACAACCCACAGAGCACAACTGTTTGACTCATTTAGAATGAGGACAGGTCTCAACAATAATTGGCTGCTACTTTTTAAACATGTTTTTTCTTGCTCAACAGGAATAATGGGATGCTTGGTTTCAATCTGTTCTTTATGCAGTACTTGACAGGTTGTATGGAAGACTGAGATCCTTGATATTTTCACTCACCATTTGAAGAAAGAATAATCACATTGATGAACTTAAAAAAATAATTTATAGTTTTTGTACAACCCCTAGCCATGAGGGCTAGGTAGCCATGAAGAGGCTCTATCTATAGGAGAATTGGGCATGAAAATGAATGTATTCTCGCAGCCTTTATGATGTACACTGATGGATGAATGCTGCTATAGAAATCCTGATTGTTTGTAAGCTGGGATGTAAAAAAATGAGTGCTTTTCAGAGGGATAATTTATAACTTACAATACATATAGAAAAACATGTGTGAGCAAATTTATGCTTTTGCTTCCTGTTATTTCTTGTGACTTGCACAAAAGAAATATCCAATGTTTTCTGAGGGAAGATACATGAGATCCAGATGTACACAGACATTTGCACCTGCTTATTACCAACTCTGGTAAATATGCAAACTGGCCCTTTGAAGTCCACAGTCTATCTTGCAGAGGCACGTTGCTGTTGAAGATGGAAACTGGCAAGCCTAAAAAGTCTGCTTTATCATAATTCAACATTTAAGGGTACAGGGAGAATAATAAGACAGTGTACATGCCATGGATTTGTCATATATAGAAATAATGCAGAAATATTTTAGAGAAAAAAATACTGTACTTTGAAGCCTGTGTTGATAGTCAGTGATTCAATCTGAATCCAAATAAATGTTATATATTGCCATATCTATGGCTTATGCCTATTTATTTTACCAGCAACTTTCTTTGAAGTACAAGTATTTCCCCTTTGTGGTGATTGATACACAGCATAATAATTAACTAAACCATATTTAATTAAAATTGCAGCCATGCGCTTTTAAGTCCTATTAGAATCAATGTGAAAATCAAAACAAAATGTAGTGTTTCTAAACCCCCAAACTTTCCAGGAAACACACACATTAAACACTATCACAAACCCTTACCTGTATTCTGAAATGTACTAGAAACAGACTATAATATTCAAAACCACAGAAATCATGTTTCATTTCGGAAGCACAGCAAAAACTCTGGAGGAAACAGTTTTCCCTCTGAAAACATCACAGCACACCAATACAAATTACCAAAATGGTAACAATGTTACCTATCAATGATCTAATTATGCCTCGGAAGCAGAAAGGGTTTCTTCAAGGAGTGGCCCATCGTTCGCCAGTGCATTTAGAGTTGTTTTATGTTTCATACTCTTCTGGAAGGATGAGGAAAAACACTGAGACTATATCTTAATAATGAACATCTCAAGAGGAAAATATTAACCATAGCTTTAGGAGGCGAGCAGGCACCAAACTGTCAATACTTATAACGAAAAAACGAACTATTTAAGAGGTAAACTATCAAGAAATGGTAACTGTATCACCAGCTAACGTATACTTTATCTAAACCTCAATCAGTATATTTACACTATAAATGGATCACAAACTTAAAAAGACTTTCATTGGCATATGATCAAGGAGGCTTCAATGCCCTCAGTTACAATGAATGACAGTACTGGATTAGAGGAGACCATTTTAAAAGCACACCTTTACATATTTGTCCTCATTACATATGGCTCTCCTCTTCCTCCTCCTTATTCTTCAGTTATATTTTTCATACTTTTAAGCTTGAGGAGAAGCTTCTAACATGTTCACAGAAAAGGAAGGATCCATATGACTCAGTTCACAGTCATAGTAGTTACCATAGTAATGGGATTCAAATTATACGATGCCTTCCCTCCAGATGTAATGGCTCTTAACTTTTTCATCATTTATTTGTGTCAGAAAGGCTTTGTGAGTTCCTTAAAGGTAATTGCTAGATACACCTAAATTAACAAAGAGTATATTATATTGGAGATCTGAACTGTAAACTGTAAGCTGATGCCCAGTTTATAGTAAATTTTAATGCTAGAAGCAGAAGTAGAAACAGTGTTAAGTAGAAATGAGCCATGATAGTACAAATTAGAAGTAAGGAAGAATCATTAGTATGGTACATGCAAGTGAGAATGAAAGAACACACGTCATCATTCCCAGCTAGAGATTTTCATCCCACAAATACACTGACTGGCATCTTGGAACAATCTGAAATCAGCAAGGAAACGGAATTTGACTTATAGTTTATCAGAAGAAACAGATTCCTCCAAAGCTTTTGCCGTCACTGATTACAACAGCCCGAAACAGTTTCACATATATACCAAATGTAAACATTTTGGAAATGGAAACAGCAAAAGAGGCAGATTTACAGAGAAGAGTGTTCTTGCTCACCGCACAGAGAAGTGACCAGCTAAACAGCATTAAGGGGAGAAATGTAATGGCTTTAGGAGAAGGCAGATTGGTGTTATAAAAATGGAGAGAGAAGGGTTTCTAGGTAATATACGAGGTTCAAAACCAGGTCATATGCAAACTATCGATCTTGCTTTAACACAGTAAGCACAAACCCCGAATCCAGAAGTTTGGAACAAACAGCAAATATTAACTCAACAAAGAAGGAGAAGGCTATATACGATTTGGGGGTGGGAGGGCGCGGGATAGAGTACACAAGCTGTATCCAGCCTCGTGCATATGCCAGCATAGTTTGGCATTACATTTCAACCACCTTATTGTGTTCAGAAGCTTGCATCACATCTGTGTTTGGCAAACAAGCCACCAACATGATTGTAATACAAGATGGCTATTATAAACAACAAGCATCAAGAAAAACAGACCCTTGCAATGATGATGCTCTATTGTGCTGTTCACATACAAAGATACAAAGAATGCACACATTATGATATACTGACACTTCTGAAAAAGCAAAGAGGAAACATCAACAAAAATATTTGATTTCAGAGAGATGTAAAGTGTCGTTCGGGATATGAAATACGAGTAACACTTTGTGACAGTGAATGTACTTTTCTGAAATCCTTTGAATGAAATGGCATGCAGAGAGGCAGGAAAAAAGGTCACCTTTTGCTCCATTAGAAACTTATACTGCTTGAAGTCTGAGAAAGCATAAAGATGGTAGACTGCTCAACAGAAAGGCACTGATGTTTAGTCTGATCTCCCCAGAAGATTGACGGAAGTACCCATGTACATCATTTATAGTTTAAAGCAAGGTAGCAGTTATTTAGGAAAGGAAGGATGGAAGACAGGAGTATAGGAAAAGAAGAAACACAAGGAATAAATCTGATTAAATGCTAAAGGCTTTCTACCACATATTTACAAAGACACATTAAACAATGCCTGGGAACTGCATAAGAGAAAGTTCAGAATCCAACCACAGAGGTTGCTGAAAACACGCTATACCATACTTCATTAAAATCACTGCAGAATTTTGTGTTGGTGCAATTCTACACATTTCTACTCAGTCATGAGTCCCATTGTGTTCAGTGATGTTTACTTCCAGCTAAAGGGAAGAAGATTATTAAGGAGTACTAGTAGCCACATTGGATCCGACTAAAGGCCTTACACAGTCCAACATTCTGTTCACCTCACTGCCAATCATGATGGTTATATTGTACCTCAAGTATCAGAGGCACTATGCTTCTGTATATCAGTTGTTGGGGAATGGGAGAAGGAGGGTGCTTCTGCACTCATGTCCTGCTGGTGGGCATCATCTTGGCCACTATGGAAACAGAATGCTGGACTAGACAGAACTGATGCAGTTGGGCTTCTATATTCTTTTGTTCCTCGGTAAATATAGGATTAAAGCCTCTTTGCATCTCCAAAGAAGAGAGCAAAGTACAGTTCCCAAAGCTCTTTTTGCAGTCCCCAACTCTCTCCTGGTCTCCAATTTTAGTGGCATAAACAAACAAACAAATAAAGTCAAACTGCAACCCCAGGAGCCTCAAATGCTGTTAAATGCCTTTCAATTAAATCACACATATCCTCCAAATACCCAGTTTTCAAGTGTGGAAGTGGACTTCTAGTCACTTCTAGCCAGTCTCATATAATTTTTTAATTTAAATGTTTTTGTTTTTTTGTACTTTTGGAAGTCTGTGATGACCCCCAGAAAGGCCTGAAATCAGAAAATTGGCTTGGGACCTGCCAGTGTTACCAAGTCATGTGCTGGTCACACAGAGTTGGAAACAAGCATACAGAGTATTAATATTTTGACTAGTTACTGCAAGCAACCATTCTACAGGTGCCTGTTAAAATGTTAAAGAACAGTTCAGAACTTTAAACAGTTACTGAATCTCAACACTGGCAGCAGGTGGCATATCACTTTGTTTAGATTTTTCTAAGGTTTTTTTTACTAGGGAACCCCAGTCTAACTTGAAATTGAGCCTGAGATTACATTTTTGGAGAACTTCAGTAAGTGTTTTAACATTATAAAATTGGATTTTGCCAACTAAGTTATAATGCCTTACCTCTCATACCCCCAGAAACACATGCACTCCCCCAAATCTACACTTCAACATTTTTAATATTAACTGATTTAATATTAAATTTAATAAATTTACATCTGACAAGCCAATAATATATGTCTTGCCTCTTTATTCCCCCTGAAAATCCATATATCACAGTAACACCTGAATATGACACCTTTGTGAAGAAGTCAATATATGTAAACCGAATGTTGCCATTTATATTTTTCTTCAGAATCCCAGAAATCAACTCAATGACTGGGGAGTATTTAGACTGGATTTCACATGGGAACATGTTTTTCAAAACCTAACAGCCACACAAAAGAGGTCCTGAGGTACTGAAAGTAGAACAGGTAGGCCCAGCAGGTAATAACTACTTTCTTCTATAGCACTTAAAAGAACAGGTAAATGAGAACGTTGTCTAAATTGGGCATGGATCTCTGGGATCTGCATTTGAGGTTACTCAGAAGATCAGAATGACAGCTGCCTGAAACTAATTTGACATTTCTGTGTTTAGACAGATATTGTTAGTTTAGAGTATTAGATCTGTTCTTTCAATTTTTTTAAAAAATTAGATTAATGAAGAAGATGAGAAAGAGCTAGAGGAATTATGACATACGTATAGTTAAGTATCGGCTTTCACACTACCAGCATCATTTAGACTGACAAATGGAGCAACAATTTTTCTAGCAATTCAGCCTGTAATTTCTACATGCTAATAAACTTTATCGTTCAAACTTTACTGCATATTTCACTCTGATCACATAGTAAATGCTATTAATTTTTTATTTTTCCCTACACATAACAAATTACTTTTTAAATGCACAAAATCCTATGTTAGAGTAAAATCTTACAAAGGAATGGGGCCGAAATTGACAGATTTTTCTCTTCCCCTTTTTTCCTTTATTGCAATCATTTTATTACATGGTAAACCAGTAATCTAAATAGGGAATCTACTCTGAATGCATTGACAAGTGAACCATAAACATTGGGGAAAAAACACTATGCAGAATTTTTTTGAGGAGTGGAAATTGTCAATGCTAATTAGCAAACAAGTAATCCTTTTCAGGTATCTATTTTAAAATGGGATGCTGTTGCTTTATAACCTTAAGAAAAACAAAAAATGGCATTTTTTTCAAAGGGCACAATTAAGTAACTAATGTATGAATTGTATTTCAGAGCAACACTACTTCAGAAAATTCCTGCAAACACAGTTGTGCTTTTTCAACATAGCAAAATTATGGAACGTTTCTAGGCAAATTCATCACTAATTCATACATTAATGTTTGCTTGTGTGAGAATGTATGTAGAGATAATTGTAGCTGTTTGAATGGATAAAAACACCACGTGTGACCAGGTCTTAGACTGTCTTACATGAAGTACTTTTCAGTAAATAGAAATTCCAAGCATACTTACTGAGAAACAAGTCTCATTTGACCTCAGTAAAACTGAGCATACATTAAGTTATGAATCTTCTGAGATTAGGTACTCTTTATAAATCACCATAAATATGTAATACTGTATTTTACCTGGGTTCTTTCTGTTGCTGTGGGCCATAACTGCCTGCATAAAATTTTCTTCAGTACATCTGGAAGAAGGCTCACAATTATGAGCATTATAATACCCAACCATGCAGGACCGCTCGATAGCATTTGCAGGAACACATAGTACATCCTCTGGTAATTCAGAAAAGGCCTAGTGGAAGAAAGACATAGAGTCCACTGGAATAAAAAATCCAACTTATACCAAGAAAATTTTCTGGTTTATTAATTATATGAATATAGTTTTCACCATTAAATTTCCAATAATAATTTCCAATAATCATCCATTAATCATTATTTCATAAGATGCTTCTCCCGCTGGGTAAATAAATAAAACAGATGGAATGTTTTCCTCATTCTTTCCCCTCTCTTTAAGATGTGTAGTATAACAGGTAGATTGTTAGACCAGGACTCAGGAGCTCTGGCTTAAAATCTTAGCTCAACCAGGTGAATTCACAGGGCAGGGGGCAACAGTAAACCATTACTTCAACATCTCACATATCTTGAAAATGCTTTTAAGGTTGCCATAATTTGGAACTGACTTGATGGTGCAAAACAACACAACTTACATCTACCTTCACTCCTCTTCTCTCTCTACTGGAGGAAAACTTATTTGGAAAGGAACTGCAATTACAATACACAGAAACCGTGGACTTTATAACAGAAGTTCTAAGAAAACTAAAATTCAAATTCAGGCCTGGATTATCATAAATCCAAAGCTTCTCTTTCTTGCATAGCTTTCCCCCTAACTTAAAGATTTCTCCAGAGACTTGAGCTAAGTCTTTTGCAGCTGTTATAAGAAAAAGAAAGGCCTGTAAAAATGCTAACACAATAGAAAAGTATGATAAAATCTGATGGTTGTTGTAGCCCACACACTACACCAGAACACAGACAGAGTTCTAACTCCTGTCCTCTGAAGATGCCGGCCACAGAGACTGGCGAAACGTTAGGAAGAAAAACCTCCAGAACACGGCCAAACAGCCCGAAAAACCTACAACAACCATCGGATCCCGGCTGTGAAAGCCTTCGAGAATATACATGATGAAATCTCTTTAAATACAATGAAGATAAGAATACCCATGAGCACAGATGGCAGAAACCTATGAACTATAGGGACATCTAGTACCTCCTTTGGTAACTGAAAAATTAGCAGTTAATTGAGAGTGTTGTGCAGCTGCTGTCAACATATACTCCACGTTACTGTTCAAGTCTGTTTATGTATTTGTTTGGACATCGATCCATGGAAATATGCTTCATGGATTGGAGTTGCTTTTGCAACTGATGAAGACAGGGGTTGCTGTATCAGCTTGTCAGACTGTGGTCAGTTAGCATTCTGTACCATCAGACTGTTCCTTTATTTTTCAAATTGTGGTCTGTTATATTGTTTTCTTTTAATTTATATGATTATACGTTTCAGCTGTCACCAGGCAAAAGGAAGCTTGCAGATAAACAGAGTTTCTCATCTTTTGCTTAGCAGCTCAATTGTCCAGATGGCTTGAGCGTGTAAATAATTTTCCAAAAGACGAGAGGATCGAGTTTAGTTTAACCAAGAGATCTAAAAATTCAGTAAAATCACTACTGCCGGAAATGTCAGGATTTGAACACAGATAACTATGTGACTCAAGGCACACATTTTCAGAAGATAAATGCTGGCCTCCCTCTGGACAATTAATTCATCACTCAATGGAATTAAAGTGGTATAGACATTTTGGGAACCTTTAGTGGACCTGCTAAATTACCGTTGTGTTACGCAGTCTATCTTATGGCCACCCACACCACTTAGGGTCCTTGAGCCAGAAATGTCAGGATTTGAACACAGACAACTCTGTGACTCAAGACACACATTTTCAGAAATAGCAAGTCTACTTTCTTCTTGGAATAGGCCGAATGTTGTCTTGAGCCAAATAAAGCACAAAATTGCACAGAGCCACATTTTGTGGAAATGCTGACTGTACTCAACCTCTGAACTGACGTAAATAAGGGTAAAGACAAATAAAGAAACTTAAGTGAAAGGCTTGGTGTATTATCACCCTTTGTTAGAAGGAATCAGCTGTACAGTGTATTGTTTAGAACAAGAATAGACAAAATGTGACCAGGAAGCCATATGAGGCTTCCCTTGTTTCTGCAGTGGCTGCCCCCAATTTTGGATATGGCAGTGAGACCGTTTTACTTTAACGCAGGGGGCAAAGGGAGCACATGACTTGTTTTTAAGTCATATTACACTCCCGACAAAGAATACAGCTGTGGTCTTTTGTAAATTCACACACACTTAGAGCCTGCCACGAGTTTTACAGGATTTTTTTAATGCCCAGCCTATCAAGATTCCAGGAGCTGATAGCAGGCTTGTGTTTGAGATTTTAGTGACCTAATAAAGGTGTCACCCACACTTGTCTTCAGATTACATTACCAAAGGTCCTTAGAAGCAGTTTATCTGGGGAAAACAGGGTATGTATCCTCATCTACTTTGAAGTGAAATCTTTGTGCGGGGCTTTGTTTGTGGTGAGGAGTAACCACATCTACCAACCCAAGCTTCTTTGAAAAAAGGCATGATAACGTTCTTACATAATAAATATGTGTAACACAACAATCATGATGAGACATTAGGTGCAATTTTGTCTAATACATCACTTCCTGTGAGTTTAGCATTCTGGGAATTTCATGATGGGCCACAGGAGTTTCTTACCAGATGACCCCTCCCCACAGAAGGGAAAAGACAATGTAGAAAAGTAATGATCCCCAGATCACAAAGTGGTTGATCCATGTCCAGTAGTGTGTATCCAGTGCAAGCTGTATGAAAAGATATTTAGATGAGCAACTTAGGGCAGATGATAGAATAGGATGACAGCTAAGTATTTAATTGACTTAAGGAGGTGTCACATATACTTAAAATGCTGGATGCCACAATATTTTCAATAAGTAATATTTAGCAACAAATGTAAAAAATATATGAATTTTTATCTTTACCTGCTTTGGTTTTTAATCATATAGAATAAGTAATGGCCAACTACTGGAAAACAACCTTAAACAAATTAACAAACTGACTATAAGTTATAGTAGATAATATTTGCACGTATCAGGATTAGATTTTCTGCTTTCTCACTTTACTCTTCTCTACCATTCTACCTAAGTCCATTTTATGTAATAATTTACGATCTGACCTTCTTCCATCTATATACAATCTCTATTATATTCCTTCTTGCTCCAGGAACACGCGACCCTTCACAGCTATTTGCTCTCTTTCCTTGCCTTCTCTACAGTCACTTCTGCAAAGTCATTCTCTGGATCACTATTCAGCCACTGAGATAGGCATCCATCTCTCTAAACCAAGGGTGAACAACTTAGTTGAAACAGGGGGCCAATTGCAACCTCGACCCCCAAGAACCTACCAGTAGTTTTAGGAGAGCTCTTCAACTGGATGCGGCCCATCTGCCACACGTTGCTAACCCCTCTTCTAAAGAAAAGAGATGTCAGAATTCTAGCCTGCCTGAATGCCACACAGCTTATTTTGACCAGAAAGCTCTGTTCAATAATCCCCTATGTGTGGGGTCTGGTAGGCAGAGGTGCTCTACATACATTCAGAGGCAAACTTCTGGCACAGGCCACATGTTGCCCACCCCTGTGGCACAGGCTAACTCTATAAATTGGAATCTGAAGTATGACTTCCTCAGAAAACCTTGTGCTGACTGAAAGCCACATGGAAGGGCATATGCCCTGAGATCATTAGGAGAGAGCTCTTCAAATGGATTAAAATTAAAAATTAAAACTATCACTGTGAATAGGACTTGAAAGAGAAAATCAATATTGAGCCTGGAAGTAAGTTGGCAGCTTATCCAGCTGCTTCAGGTAGGCAAGATGAGAAAACTAATCCCTGCCTGTTCACTGGTGACACACCACAAAGTGCACTTGTTGAAGCTTCCAAACCATTTTCAAAAGCAGCCCATAAGGAACAATTAAAGTGGTGTCATCTGGAAGCCTCCAAAGTATGACTGACATTGCCCTGAACTTGGTCTTTAGCAGGAAAAATGGCTGGTCTGTCAGTCAAGATTGACAGAAGAATTCTGGGCAGGTGTTCTGAAAACATGTGGGAAAAACATGGGATAAGGGACCTACGCTAGCACCTTGCCATTTACTGTTGCTTTCAGATATAAAAGTGACAATCTGAAGAGGAGTAGTTGTTGTATCTGTATAGACTCTGCATGTGAGAGTTTAGATTTGTGTGAATGTGTTTGCAGCTACAATTGCCTTCTTATCTTCAGACTATCACTTTTGCATACTAAAAACAATGATGGAGCAAGCCAGGGCGGACATGGTCTCCTCTTTAAAGGGTACTCCCTGAGTACAAACCAGATCCTGCTAAGGAAATATGGTCCTGTTTAGTACAAATGCATTTCCAGGCAACCTGTCTACCAAGTCACTTTATTTTTGTCATTCCTGAATCTACTGCCAGTCAATGCGATTTCGTGACTTGGATATTATGCCTTGATATTATAAAAATGAGATGTCCTCTGTTAGTTCTCTTTTCTGTAAACAAAACAAAACAAAAAATCCCAAATCTCTTAATCTTTCCTCAAAGGGAAGGAATTTCAAGAAGTGGTATTTATTGAGTTTCAATAGATGACACATAGAAGAACATACCTTCAGAGTGACGGTGAAAACTAATACAGTAAACACCAATGTCCCAAAAGTCCAGTTTCCAAACATCTATGGAGAAAAAAATTCATAAATTCCAGATTATATATTTTCTACTACAGCATAGTTGTTAAGAATAATGTGGTACTCCCCTCCACCCCAGAAAAAAAAGTTTTCCAAGCTCCGGACCACACTTAAATGTTTTCATGGAAGTATGCGTTTTCACTAGTTGTGGGCCTGACATAAAGCTTGCAAGCTGTTTTATGGTAGCATTGGCACATGAGAGGTATTAGTGGTATTAGTAGGCCTGGTAGAACTTTGAGTTTTGCGGAAGTACATAAAAGGTTAAAAAGGAAAGATTAGATAAGGAAGACATCTCCCAAACCTCCCAATCAGGGTGATGCAGGCTAAGGGAAGCAGTAATACTACGTGCCCACTAAACAGGCATGACTGTTCAGGACAGAAGACACATGGGTTGGGAGAAAGAATGGAATGGAACGACTGAGGCCCTTTTGTTACAGATCACACTTGCTCTCCTTGTGACATGAAAAAAATAGCACAGTGCTTCACAGCTCCACTACCATTTTCAAAGTACTCTTACTGTTTATTCTTTTCTAACTCTCCCATCAGAAGGGTCATGTACACTTTTTTCCAAGCTGAACAGGGAGAGCATTGGGATAAACAGAACAAATACTATACATAAAAGCATGATTAGTACTGAATACAAAACAAAACAAAAATCAAATGATTACAGGTATCAGACAGATGTGGTTTTATTTGCATTGGGAACTAAACGTTTCTTTTTAAAAAACTATACACTAAATGTGCGTCTTCCACCAAATGCAGAATACCCATATTACACCAGTTACTACAGTGTAGTGGTAAAATTCCACTCACACATTTCTCAACTGCTCTTCCCTACAAAAAGCCTTTTCAAGGGTCCACAGACCTTTTGAGATATAGCACAGAGAGAGCTGAAGTGAGAAAGGTAAACTGGGAATAACTGAGAGGGGTCTGGGTAGAGTTTTCCTCCTTTGATTTCCCACACTGTTGCCTATTCCATGGATTTTTCACAGCAGTATAAAAAACTGGTAAGAATTAGAAACTGGCAAATGAACCAGAATGCAAGAGTGAAACAGTTCATGAAGTAATCAAAGGTGTTGTGCTAAGAAATGGACTAAGAAATGGAGCAGCAGTCAGACTACTATCAGTTTCCATGCTGCGGCGATGGTGGTTAGTGTCTGAGAGTAACAAAAGCCAATCATTTACTTATACAGAAGTTTTCAATAAAACTTAATGGACTGCTCTAGATATTTGTTAACTTAAAGCACTGTAGAAATGTAATGATAACAATAAATTTTTAAAAATGTATATACTCTTGAATGTTACTATATTTCCTTACTGCATGTTAATTCACTGTCTCCATTAAAAGAGTAAGTGTCACAGGTGTGAGGAGTTGTGTGGGAATGAATAAAAATGAAGGTAATCTGATAGCAATATCTATTTCAGAAGCAATTGTATATGTAGTGAACGATAATAAATATCACAAAGCATAGGTTCTGTAAGACAAATTTATAAAATAGATGTGTAAATTATTCTATAAATTTTTGTTTGTTAATGCTAAGATTTAAATAAATGCAATTTATTGAATTGAAAACATTCTGGACTGCGAACTGTTCTGGATGACATTCCAACTTTAAAAGAGGAATGACCAAACTAGATGTTATCATCCTAACAGCTACATCTTCCCACTCCCACTTTTGATCAAAAAACAAAAACAAAAAAAAAACCCTGGTAGCATATCTGTTTGGCTTTCCCTTATTGCTGACATTCTAAGAAAATTAGAACAAGATACACTGATATCTGCTATTCTAGACAGCTAGAACACTATTCCAGATAGGGTCGTGGTGTACCCAAGTGACACTCTGCTATTCAGTATTTCAAAATATGAGCCATCCAAGAGCATATTAGTAGGAAAGCAGCAATTTGATTTGCAATATGCACATAATACTATTCATTACAGGATGGTGTTAACACATGTAAAGAATTTCTAAAACCTAAAACAGTACATAAAGGGCCAAAAGCCTATTTATTTTTTTCATGTGCACCGCAAACCTCTGTATATGCAGTGTTCTTTTCTTTGGCCCATTATGCAAGGAAGTGTTCATTCTTCTCTTGTGTGTGTGTGTTAAGTTCTGTTCTTTTCAATGGGGCAATCTCTGGCTTGCATAACTTGGCGCAACATGGAGCAAGCATTCTTCTGGCAGAGAAGTTGTGCTGTGCCACTAACAATTATTTTGTCCTGCAATACTAATAATACAGTCCCCCCCTTTTGTTAGGTACGTAAGAAATAAAAGGAACTGTAAAAATATATGACCGTGTATAACCATAAATAGGACCCAAGTGTTACATCCTGGCACTGATCAAACAGCCTGCTGAGGGTGTGTGCAGCGAGCTAAGTCTTGATTACCTCCTCATCAGTTTAACTAGGAGAAGACACGAGTACAAAAGCAGGTTGCAACGGGAGACACACACCTCTGTCACCTCATCTTGAGAGAGACACCTCATCTCTAAGACAAACCAACAGACAACTGAGGGACTACAAACAAGGAGAAATTTTAAAAACCCTATATCTCTGTTATAGAAAAACTGGGGCAGGAAGAATCAGGTCTCTTTTATAGAAGCTCCAAGCCTTTGGTTACAGAGGGATAAATGAGATAACGGATAAAGTGAACAAACAAAAAGACATGTAGAAAAAGGGATTAAATTTCCATCACCCTGGGCCCCGCCAAGGTAGGGTTGCACATAAAGATGCACCTGTAATGTAAAAGTGTATTTTTTGAAAATGAATATATCTAAGTATGTACCAAGATCTTTGAGAGCTAAAAGTTGTTCAAATCTAGGATGATTCCAAAATTAATATCTACCAACTAGACTGTCTTTCACTTCATTTATGAAAATAAATTATTCTTAGTTTACATTTGATTACTGAAAAATTAATTGACTGCCTCGAGGCTAAGGGTTACTTCTTTGCAGTATGGCCCTAAAAGATTATACCAAGAAAATTGTAAGACATATAAAGATTCTCCTGAATTGTTTATAGATTAGGCTGTTGTTTACCTTAACTTTGTACATTGCAATGGCTAAATGCTGTTGCTTAGTGTAGTAAGGTGCACTAGAGTAGACCAATTGAGCCAGTGGAGATCTGGGAGTCAACTCCTCTGTACATTCCACTGATTCCAGTCTACTCTAACTGTGACTTACTATGCTAAAGTAAGGGAGCAACTACATTGCGCCCACAATGTTTCCTCTCAATCTGTAGTCCCCCCTCCCCCGCTGCCACTGGGACTTCTACTGTTTAGGAACCGAATGCATTTGCATTCAGGTTGTATGATCACCTGAGCTGATATGGAGGGATCTGTAGTGGTTCTATTTAAAGCCATTACATCCGACTAAAGCAGTAGGGAGCGAGGCAGGGCAGTGGGTACCTTTTTAATTTTCTTCTCTTACACCTGGTACTTAGGTCTGCTTCTTCCTTCCTTCCTTCCTTCCTTCCTTCCTTCCTTCCTTCCTTCCTTCCTTCCTTCCTTCCTTCCTTCCTTCCTTCCTTCCTTCCTTCGCAGTGGTTCTCAATCTTGGGTCCCCAGATGTTCTTGGACTACAACTCCAAGAAATCCAGGCCAGCACAGCTAATGGTGAATGCTTCTGGGAGTTTTAATCCAAGGACATCTGGTGACACAAGGCTGGGAACTACTGTTTTCACGGCTTGCTGCTCTAACATTAGGACAGCTAGATCTCCAAAAGAACAACAAAGAGTGAGGAATCGGCAAACAGAGTTTTCAGGCATCCTTGTATTCAGCTTGTTAAGGTAGCTGCTGTGGCTATCCACAGGAGGCATAGTTAGAGCACAGCTACCTTAACAAGTTGGAAACAAGGCTGACTGATAAGAATCCTTGATTCCTCCCTCAGTTGGTCACCTAGCTGTCTTAATGCCAGGACAGTAAGCCTTTAAAAGACAAAAAAGAAATGGGACAGGAAGGAGGAAACAAGCAGACCTAGGTTTGGGAAGACAAGATTCAAACAATTAACAAGCTGCAAACAAGGCTGAGTGCCAATTTTCTTCCCTCTCTCTGCTGACTCCTGTGTGGCTGGCTGAAGTGAACTAACCAGAGAAACCCAACTTCCTGGGTGTTACTTCACAGTGGATCCATTCACTTTTCCCACTGTATAGTTGCAGTTGCAGTAGGCCCATTTAAATCACCGGAACTGATGAAGGAGTTGACTCAACATATTCCTACTGATTCTACTCTAGCATGACTTATTATGCTAAACAACAGGGTTTTAGCCTGTGTATAGTCTATAAATTAAGCCTTTTAAGTTTTATCAATTAAACATGGTATTATCAGTTATCGTTTTAAATGCTAAATAAATCAGACTTCACTGCTAATACATTTGCCAGTTAGCTTGGTAGATGGCAACGAGACCAGCATTCCTGGATAAATGATTCTTAAAAGTCCTACAAATATAAGATACTGAAAGATATCTTAACTCTTTCCCCCACTACACAAAATGTTATTTTAAAAAAAGCATAAAAATAATCTTTCCTTTGCTTGGCTGCTTTTCACTTCAAAACCTCTTTTGCTTTTCTTCCCAATATCAAGAACCACAGACAGACAGCTATCAGCTGAAAACATTCTGGTGTTTTGATCTACATGAAGATTGTTGGGTCTTGAATTTATTAATTACCAATGCTTTTTAGTTTTGGCTCTGGCATGATGATTAACAGCAGTCCTTAGTTTATGACAGAGAAACATACTAGTTGGTTACTAGGCCTGGGCAATCTACTAAATGCATCCCAGCCTCACCAAGAGGCCCACCCCTAGCCTGAATTTCAAAAGCAGCCAGTTCAGACCTCTGTCTTTGCCTATCCAGTCTGTTGGGCAAGAAAAGGGGGCAGTCGAGATATATTTCTCTGCCTGGTAACAGAAAACAATAAAAAGGGTGACCCCACCCACTGCTGGCTTCAGCTCCACCTATGGCTAGCATTTAGCCCCCTGAACAGAACATAGATTCCTTACTCATCTTACAAAATCATGCACCTGGAAATGATGCAGAAATTAGAAAACAATTATCTTTGGATATATTTAAAAATCTGGATTTTTCCGCTGCTGCTGCTGCTTCTGCTTCTATATCTGCAAGCAAACTTAGCTTGTCCTTGGTTACTTATTTGTAATCAGTACAATCTTGCCTCAAGAGAATTGGTATCTTGAGGATGTTCTTTCAGCTGTTAACTCTTTGTGCCCATGAAAATAATAGCAGAGCAGATTGTAGGCAATAAATATGGAACAATGACTCTTTATCAAACCAGGGCTACTGTACAGAAAGCATCTTTTATCTGTTTGCCCTATTTGTACACTCAACTAACCAAGAAAAGAGAATTCTCTCAGGTGCATAAGGAAGCCATTCTGTCTCACAGGGAAGCTGGTAAGGGCAAACACAGAAAATGAAAGAATGAAAGGAAATCATTTGTGCTTCTTGTCAGCTATAAGCTGCTCTTAAAGGACTTTGTCCAAATGCTGTGTGAAATGGCATACAGACATTATCCTAAACTCAGCTCTGCACAAATAAGTGTAATTATTTTCTGGAATAAAAAGCATATTCTTCTGATTATTGGAAGACTGCATCACTTAGCTCTTGAACACTGGATGGAAAATTTGTTTATGCTGTCCTTTAGTTCTTTAATTCTTGGATGCATTGCAGACAAACAAACAAAAGCCTCTAGGAAAGCCAAAATACAACAGTAGCACCAAACCAGACTTGACTAACATTACAAGAAGTTCTTCATATGGTCCAGAAAGATAGGCTCTTTCTCTGGGTGGCAGAGGCCTATCAACGGTATGGTCTCCCCAAATTCTGACAATAGTGGTGCTAGGATAAAGATTTTAGCATCTGCACAAGTTTATGCAGCCTGTAATGTACTCTAGATTGCCACTGTCTCATACTTCGGATAAGGGCCTTAAAAAGCTTCTTTTTTCTACTTTATCACCTAGAATCCACAGCCAGCATGGCCAGTGGCCATGTTAGCTTGGGGATTCTGGAAGTAGTAGTATAAAACAATAACTTCTCCCTGCTCTGTTTTGGATTTTATTTCGGAGCCAAACTTGCCAAGTCACTGATTGAGACCTCAAGATGTAAAGATTTGTGTTTCTATTGGTTCTAAACCTTGATTTACTCGCTCACTATTTTAGTCTATTTCTATCAAGTGATCTACTATGCAGTTTTGTTTTTCAGCCAATGAACTACTATTCTCCACACCTACTTCATTTCCATAGCTTCCTCTCTTAAATTGAATTGAGCTAGCACATTTGTTTCACTAATAAACAGTAGTTATATGAAATATCCACCTTGTAATTCTAATATATGTTAAATTATAAAACAAGTAAATTAGTTGAGAAAAGAGAAAATTATGGAAATGTTTAACAATTAAGGCATGCCTCTACTTCTCAGAAGCAAGAAATCCTATGTAAACCCATAACCTCGTCCTTTGGGTGTTGTTGTTGTTTTAAGTAAATAGGGGGCAAATTTTTGTAGTATTTCAGTGCAATAAGAAAGGGGGAAACAGGAATGTTTTTCCTGGGAATATCTGATCTGAAGTTGGACAGAGAAAGAGGAAAACACACATCATGACAAAACCAAGCAGTCTTACCATGTGAGTGTTGGCTGTCATTAGCTGAGGATAGGAAGAGAAGCAAGTAGCAAAAAAGGAAAAAAAGCAAGACACAAATAAAATAAACCACATAAATGTTAACATGCAAATAAAAAAGCAGAAGGACCTTAAAATTATATTCAGTGTCACTTAACAACAAGTACAAATAGAAATGTCTTGAATGGATGTGTGTTGTTCTATTCAGAATAATGACAATGCTTTATTGTTATGATATCCGAATGTCCATTTTTCATAATGGAAGTTATAAATAAATCAAACAATTGAAAGTACAAAGTTCATATTAATGGCGAAATGAACCACACTAATAATACATGGTTCATAGAAGAAAACATATCCTTCCTAATGGCACTGTAGCTATTTATTATAACTTGTTTTATTACTTATTTATAACATTTATATGGAATAACCAAGTTCTCTGGGTAATTCACTAAGATTTTTTTAAAAAATTATGATATTGAAAAAACTGAAGGTCGTAAAGCAATACATTATAGCCTAAGATATCCAGTAACAGAGAAGAATGAAAATATATTTTATAGTAACATCAGATAAGATGACAGATAATACCTGTGGCTGTGTTTACACATTCTTTGCTTATCCTAGCTTATTATGAACTACTACTGTGCTGGCATATGCTCATTGTTGCATCTGCTGTGTCCCTCCTTCATTGGAGAGGGTGACACTGGATAGGATAGAACATCTTATTGCTCCTAAATAAGCCAGGATTAGCGAGCCAGCAATGCTTTATTGTTGGCCTACAGATCCCAGGTTGTTTGCGAGCAACAAACCCCAAAAAGAGGTTCAGATACCAATGTGTTCTAGTTAATGTTACCCCCTACCACAAAGGGCTACATGCACCAGCAGGTGGTTTGTTCATATTTAGCCAAGAATCCTGGCTATTATCATGTGCAAACACAGCTAATGGATTAAAACTCAAGATTACAATTTAAAATCTAAGAAAAAGTCTTCAACTAGTGCCTGACAATAAAGGCAAAGCAAGGCAAGGCTCTTTGGGTAAGGTATTCTGTGAATGAAGCTGTAAGGCTCTCAGTAGGAGCTAGCTGCCTTGTTGCACTTGGTGGGACAGCACTGAAGTAAGAACATGTGGAAGAAGATAACTCTTCAATGTAGCCTGGCCCTAGGGCTTTAATGATATTAAATCTAGCACTTTAAACTTGAGACCTTGCATAATGAATTGAGATTCTACCATTTTTTCCCTTTCAACAGAAAACCTCCCAATGTTTTCTGTTTACAAATAACCATATTAACTACAGCCAAGTTAATGAAATACTGCATTATATTTAATTATGGGGGA
The DNA here is from genome assembly GCA_037013535.1 of Intellagama lesueurii. Classification (NCBI taxonomy): domain Eukaryota; kingdom Metazoa; phylum Chordata; class Lepidosauria; order Squamata; family Agamidae; genus Intellagama; species Intellagama lesueurii. Next base: position 100,871,299 of record JBAJHW010000003.1, read on the forward strand.
AAATGTAAATAACGCCTTATATTAATTGAAATACTTTCATTTTTCCCCCCAGAGTAACTTTAATCAAAGTAGATGCTCACCTGTCCATTGCTGGTCACAGTTGAGTTGTCAAACAAGAAATAGGCACCAAAGAAAAAGACAACGGCATCAAATACTCCCAAGAATGTCCAGTAAATGAAAACACGCCAGCGTAAATGGGCATTCTTGGCAACATCCCTGAATAATAATGACAAAGACAAGAATTTTAAAATATTAAAGTACTCTGTTTTCTTGAGCATCAGCAATTCTGTAACATAATCTATATAGAAAGTAATCTATCCAGAGTTATAATCTATATGCTATTCTGTGTGTATAGCATAGCTTTCCATTTTAGTAAGGAACCAGTATTGGCAAGCACACCGGTGGTGATCCCATCTTATGTATTAAAAAGCAACACTAGAGGTCTCCAAAAGATTGGAATTCATTTCCAGAGACTGCTGTTTGTAAACTTTAACAGCTACAGAGGGTTTTGTTTGTTTTGTTTTAATCCACTTATTTTGCATCTGATATAAAATCACAGATACTGGAGCCCTGATGGGAACCCTACATATTTCAGTTATGTTATTGCTCATCATTAATTTCACCAACTTCACCCTATGAGCCAGTGCTATGCTTGGAGACAGTGACTGGCCCTAGGCTACCCCGCAAACGTTACAGCCGAACAAAGATTTTTAACTCAGGTCTCCCCAGTGTTTGCCTGAAATGCTGCCTCACACTAGCTCTCAAACATGGATCATAATGGTATGACTTCAATTTCTGCAGGTACAAGATAATGGTATAATGGATATTGTGATGGACTAGGACTCTGGAGGCCTGGGTGCACTTCCCCACTTGGCTGTGCAAAATTCACAGATAAACCATTCCTTAAATATCTCACATACGTATCTTGAAAACACCATTAAGGTCACTATAAGTCGGATGTGACTTGATGGCACATGATGTAACAAGGAAATTAACAAAGACAACGTAAGAACTTTTGCAGCAATACTGTCCCATGAGGCACTTCAGGTAGATTCATACTGTAATACACAGAGGCAATCCCACTACTGCTGTTCCCACTTATCCTGACTACTAAACAGATGCTGAAATCCAATCCCTTTCAGCAATGAAAGAAAATTGTTTCCTTCTTGTGGTATTGGCAAACATATGTGCTAATGTGTGATAACCTCAAACCTCATATATATTCCCTTCTTTTAAAAATGCACATATCTTTATTTTTAAGTATACATTTACAATCCAAAATAGCAATTTTTAGTAATGAGCAATGGCACACCACTCTTGCCTAAAAACTCCTAAAAGCCCAAAGAGAAGAGCACGAACCCATTTTAACATAAAGTCTCCATTCCAGACTATAAAACAGGGGTTGGGAGCCTCTGGTCTTCCACATGTACTTCCCCATCTTTCACAGATGGAAGTGGAACATGGTCTCATAAACAGATCTGAAGCAACCATTGAAACAATTTTATTAGCGCTACCTGTACAGTGAGGGGTCTCTCTTGAGAGTATCTGAACTGACATGTTGTTCCATCAGACTGTACAACAGAATAGGAAGGGAAGTAAAGCTGATATTGTACAGAGTAAGATACGCAGTATCGTATAAAGGCTGTAGACAGAGGAAAAAACTGTATCAACCAGCTATAATGTAATTATAAGGTACTGTAGTAGTAATGATCAGAAAGAAGCAAATGATAACATTATTCCAGAGATCTCCTACTAATACACAATAACATACATTATCCAACATCAGTTTCTCAGCAATCCATGTTAACTTTGGTTCTTGTGGTCCCAGAGTAAACGCCACTTCCAGTTAATAAAATATCTGCTTACCAAGCGCTATGGCTAAGGATACTTACATTGTACAATTGCAAGTTAATACATGGTACAATAAAAAAGGACACAATCCCACCAAAAGTAAGCATTCAACTGGAAGTATTTAAGGATTTGATTCACTCTCCCACTGAAAACTGTACATCAACTTGCTTAGTTTCAGGTGGATGAAGATGAAAATGTGATCTCCATATAGGCTCACAAGCTTCCTGCAGTGATTTCATTTACTACTGGATAACCTCAAAGGATGAAACTGCTATGGTGGACAACTTTCCCTCTAATTTTCTGCCAGTGTGGGGCAGGGGCCCTGCCTTGAGCGCGTGGGGTTCTGGCCGGGACCGTAATCAAATGGGCAGCAACACTGGCTGTGGGTGTGTGGCTCCAATGCAGGGTTGCACGGCCACGCACCCGTGCGGCTTGGAGGGAGCGTTGATGGCAGACATATGAATTTATTGTGGATCACAGCCTCACAGGACTTTTAAATATTTTAAACCCACACTAATTTTAAACCCATCACTCATTCTCTCATTTGTGTGCACTATGCGACTGTGTGTTGCAGTCAGTATTTCCACACTTCAGGTAGCGACCTCCTATTGTTTATATAATGAGGAGTCATGAAGTGAAACATGCAAAGCACTCAGCTGGAAGATTTGTTCACTCATTATGTTCCAGGGAGAAACATCAGCCTAATAAATATCTCTTTATATGTACTCCTCCTCACCATTATTGGAAGAACAAAATAATAAATAAGCAATCTGTACCATGTTTATTCGAAATTGGTAACTTCCTCAACTCACAAACAATGACATCCATTATATCTGTGAAGATTCTCAGTCATCCAGGTGAGGTTATCTGGAAGTTGAATCATGGCAACTGGACTTCTTTCTTGTTAAGTTGAAGCGTTTCGCTACTCATCCATGTAGCTTCTTCAGTCTGAGGAGAGTTGGTAGGAGATCCCCGATATATCCTCCACGTTTTACAGAGAGAAACATGGTTGTGCCATGGGTTCCCTGGTGTTGCCCATTGTTGCCAACTTATACATGGAAGAAGTGGAAAAGAAGGCACTAAACACCTTCCAGAGGACAACTCCGACCTATTGGTTCAGGTATGTGGACGACGCCTGGGTGAAGATCAAGATTCGGGAAGTACAAGCCTTCACAGATCACATAAACATAGTGTACATAAATACAGTGCACAGTGCATCAAGTTCACCAGGGAAGACACCAAAGACAACCGGCTGGATTTCCTGGACTATGCAGTCATCATAGGATCCAATGGCAGTTTAGGAACAGAAATCTACAGAAAACCTACACACACTGATCAATACCTGCGATTTGACTCTCATCACCCATTACAACACAAACTAGGGGTCATCAGGATGCTAAACCACAGAGCAAGAAACATTCCCACCTCCACAGAAGCCATGAAGAAGGAAGATGGACATCTGAGGACAGCCCTTAAGGCCCGTGGATATCCAAAATGGGCCTTTAACAAGGCAATGTCCCAACCCAGGAGGACAATGAAACAGTCTGAGACCCAGAGCCGATTAAAGAACCTGGTCATTCCCTACATGGCGGGTGTGTCTGAAAATCTCAAAAGGATTTTCGGTAAACACCACATACCCATGCACTTCAAACCCACAAACACACTAAGGCAGAGACTCGTCCACCCAAAAGACCGGACACCAAAACACAACAGGCGCAATATGGTATATGCGGTGCAACGCAAAGAGGAGTGTTCAGAGCAATACATTGGAGAAACTAAACAACCACTAAACAGGAGAATTGCCCAGCACAGGAGGGGCAATGGCTCAGGACCACAATCAGCAGTGTTCCTTCATTTGAAGGACAAAGGACACTCATTTGATGACCAAGATGTACTCATTTTGGACGGAGAAGATAGGTGGTTTGAGAGACAGGTCAGGGAGGCCATATATGTGCATATAGAAAATCCCTCACTCAACAGGGGTGGAGGCCTTAGACACAAGTTGTCTCCTATTTATCATGCTGCCCTTACATCTGTCCCCAGAAAGATTAGAACCACACACACCAGGAAGGCCACTGTTAATGACTGTTAATGACACATGACAATGGGTGGAGAAGGACTGCAGAAGTGGGATTATCCCTCACCCCCAGTCCTTTGTCCTTCTAACGAGCCTTTTCAGACCAGGGGGGAGTGAAACCAACATGGAGGATTTATCAGGGGTCTCTTACCAACTCTCCTCAGACTGAAGAAGCTACTTGGATGAGTAGCGAAATATGTCAACCTAACAAGAAAGAAGTCCAGTTGCCATGACTCAGCTTCCAGATAACAACATCCATTGTTTTTCAGGACAATCATCCACTGTGACACTGAATTAACAGTGACTTTGTTTACACAGAAGTCTTCCCAAAAATCCCAGATGACAAATAGGGATTGTTTCTTTCAACTCTTTTCTAAGCAAATAGAAGTTGACTGAGATACACGTAGAATCCCCATGACAATAAAAACTATCTCACATTGTTTCAATGATAATGGGGGAGGGGATCAGTCTGAGATACCTGCTGTGAAAACCCACAGAAGAACTGGTATAAAAACTGAGGGAAAATGAAGCAGACATTCTGAAAGACAAAAGCAGCAGAAGATGCATGTTATCATACTATATAAATGAAGTAATAGCTTCACAGAAAGAAACCAATATTAGAGTTCAATTCAATGTAAAATTTAGCATTTAACTAACAAGAGTAAAACCAAACTCACAAAAAAGCAACTTTTAAATTGTTATGAGAATTTCTATGGCAGTGAACAGAACCTGTATTTGTAAAAATAAAGGGTGACCAAATAGAAATACACCACAATCCATTCACTTTTCTTAGCAATAGCTTGCATATCAGTCAGTCCCACCCTCAGAAACATAAAATGACATGTTCTTGGGTCATAAAAGGCAAAAGACGCCTTAGTCTCCTTTTTCCAGACTTTGTGAGGAAAAGACGAGAAGAACCTGCATAATGATCAAAGAAATGGTTGCTAATGTTATGAAAGCAAGTGCAAAGACAAATAAACCCAATAGAACTACCACTAAGAGGGAACAGAAACAGAACAACTAGAAGTGAAAAAGAGAGGACTGCAGTTGTGACTACTTAGTTCCTAAAAGATCTGCTGCAGTTGTGCAAAATTCTGCAGTACCATTTATCTGTCTTTCTACAAAACAAAGTTTCATTACTGCATTTGAGCTTACTAATTAGATACAGTGGTGCCTCGCAAGACGAATGCCTCGCAGGACAAAAAACTCACAAGACGAAAGGGTCTTGAGAGATTTTTGGTGCCTCGCAAGACGGGCCGTCTTGCAATATTTTTTGTCTTGCGAGGCGCGTTTCCCATAGGAATGCATTGAAATTTAATTAATGCGTTCCTATGGGGAAAAAAAAGTCAGAAACCCCCAAAAAAGTCAGCAAAAAGTCACTTACCAGGTAGAGTAGACTGAGTCCAGCTCCTCACAGTGCTTTTGTAGCCCCAGAACAGCCGGAAAAAGAGTGCCAAACAGCAGAGATTCAGCAACCAGCAGGGAGCCGACAGCCATTTTGTCTCCGCTCCTAGCCCCCTCTCCCCGCCTCTCAGCTGATCAGCGCTGGGTCTGGGAGGCTTTTTCCCTGCTAGGCAAGCCTCAGGAAGCCTGTTAGACCCAGCGCCGATCAGCTGAGAGGCGGGGGTAGCTGATCCCTGCTGGGTCTAACAGGCTTCCTGAGGCTTGCCTAGCAGGGAAAAAGCCTCTCAGACCCAGCGCTGATCAGCTGAGAGACGGGGAGAGGGGGGCCAGGAGCGGAGATGACCACAAAATGGCTGCCGGCTCCCTGCTGGTTGCTGAATCTCCGCTGTTTGGCACTCTTTTTCCGGCTGTTCTGGGGCTACAAACGCACTGTGAGGAGCTGGACTCAGTCTACTCTACCTGGTAAGTGACTTTTTGGTGACTTTTTTTTTGTTTCTGACTTTTTTTTCCCATAGGAACGCATTAATTAAATTTCAATGCATTCCTATGGGAAAACGTGCTTCGCAAGACAAAATTTTCGCTAGACGGCATTAACCGTGGAACGGATTAATTTCGTCTTGCGAGGCACCACTGTAGATTACTAGTGGGTTCACATTACTTTAAGGCCTGAAATCATGAGAACAGAATACTACTGCAGTGTATAGGTCAAATTAATGATGCCACTGTTCTGACATGAGAAAGAGAGAAGTATGTCCTTCATTTTGAAACACATTTATTTGGTGCATTACAAATTGGCCAGTAATCCTGTTCCACAGCTCCGCTGACACAACAGGGATGATGTCACTGGCAGTGTCAGATTTCCATTAATTGGGTTCTGTGCAACTCACACACAATGAGATGAAGTTGTGCAAAACTTTTTTAAAATGCAGGAAATCTTTAACTAGCAGTGATCTGCCACTGCCAGTGATGTCGCTCTCATTGTGCCAATGGAGCTACAGAACAGAATACTGGCCATTATGTCCTATTTTGGATAAAATGGGTGGATTTACTTGTTTTATCAGTAAATTAATGTATACTTTAGCATGTGAAAGTGACAAAAAGATGAAATAATTTAGTTAATGTTAACTATCATGCTAAGATAACAGGATCAAGATAGTAAGAAAATATATAGCCACAATTTTACTATCCATTCTTATAAAGCACCTGAGGCTGGCATTTTAAAAGTACAGGTTTATGAGACTAATTATTACGATAAGCATAGTAAGACATAAAGAATGATCTGACCTATCAGAAGAGACTTGAAAACAAGCAACCTTTCTCTTATTCAACTCGGTCATCTGAAATTATAAAATGATCCATATGCGCCAACCATCAAATCACTTGGCCCTTCATTTAATGCATCAATGGATATTCTAGCAGTAAATGGTTTTAAGGCTGCAGCTTTTTTGTGCCCAATTCTAAGGGTGCTGTGACAGCAAATCAATGCTAAAGACAAGGCACACTGCTATAGAACATCAAATCACAAATCCTCCAATTAGATCAGCAAGCAAATTTTTTTATGGCTGGGGCCATAAAAATTAATTCCCTAAGGCTAGAGATTAGAGTAAAATGTTTAGATAACAGTTCCTGGAATCTCTTAGGCAGTGTGGCCAGCAGACATACTGGGCAGAGGATTCTGGGAGTTGTAACCAAAAAGTAATTTTTCCAAAATCTGCCTAAGGCTGTATAAAGTTAAGAAATAGAGTAGAAGCAAATAACCTAAAGTTATTGGAGATAACATTAAAATCTGGGGGGAAAAGTTGAAGAAACCTAGGTAACAATTTTTGCCTATACAGCTTGGATCCTCATGCCAACCGAAAGCACTTTAATTAACATCACTTGTACGTGTATATGTGTGGATACATGCATGTGCACATATTTAAAATGAAATTCCATTTACCTCTGCTGCTCCCCAAACTTTGGCTCCAGAGCGTTGGGGTAGGCAGTACATATTTGTGGTGTTGCCGATGAGGGGAAATCATTGCCCCTTTATACTAGAAGATGAGACTTCTTTTCAAACCATGGGATTTTGATATTGAAACTGATTAGTTCAAAATAACTTGCCTGTGTAAACATCCTGAATAGCACAGTTGGGAAGATACTGTGTCACACAATAGTTTTCCTCTAATATAAACCAAAGGGAGCAAGACACTGTACCTTATAAAAGAAGTATTGCACAAGTTCAGATATCCTGACATAATAAAAATGCCCATGGACAAGCAACATTTTTTTCAAATGTTTAAATTTGGGTATTGCATAGTCACTGTTTCTTGCAGCTTGACGGCCTTCTTTTCCAATAATGCCTAGAAGAGGGAAAAGTGACAGAAGCTGGTGAGGCGATGTGAAATGAGGCAGTGAAACTGAGTTGGTGATATTAACAAGATTTCCCCATGGTTTCAATATAATTATATGCTGCATATTCTAACAAAACATGTCACCAAGAACAAGCTCTGAATTTCTTTAAATTAAATCAATTGACACGCACTCTTAATGGTCTAAGATCTAACCATCTGCTTACAACAATGTGGGGAATGTGCCATCTTGAACTTAGAAGGAGGTATAGACACAAATACACCATTCAGATGATCTTGTCTTGGTTTAATACAACAAAATACAGTATAAGTTAGGCTTGTGTCTGCACATACAAGCCTCTCCCCATATCATAGTTAAATCCAGGAAATCTCCAATTAACCATTGCTTCCAGTTTTACCCAAACCAAGAAAGTATAGCCTGTGAAGTTTCAGAACGAGACAGAATTTTAAACCAACTTCAACCTATGGTTAACTGAGTAACTGCTACTTCACTGTAACCATAGTGAGAATGGAGGAAGAAAAAGGAAGCATGAGGATGAACCATGCAAACAAAAGGATTGTGAACACATTGGTGTATTAAACTGAGTTACAATTGTATAAACATTGCCACTCATCATGTCCCTCTGTCTGTCTCTCCCTTGCCATCCCTTACTAATATTAGACAGCTGAATACCGGAAGTTGTCCTACTGGAACCTTGGTTGCCATTTGGTCCCTTCCACGGCATGGGTATCTATCTAATGCTTGAGAATTTATTTATTTATTTATTTATTTTATTGGATTTCTACCCCGCCCATCTAGACCAAAGGTCTACTCTGGGCGGCATTACAAATTTTAAAACATCTGTTCCACGTATTACCTCATTTTCCGACAAACAGTGACAGCTGTGTTTCATTTGCCCCAAATGTGCTGGAAGGAAGACAGTACCTTTACACTATCTTCCACCCACTAGTGACATGGAGATTTAGCCACTGATGGAAGAGATACTGCAAGCGCCACCACCCCAACAAGCACTGAGACAGTGGACAAAACTTCTTCAGACATAATTTCCATAGGCTACAGACTCATAAAATGATGGAAACTAGAAATTATTGAGTTAAGTAAACAATGACATCTGTCCCTCCTCAAGTCTCTCAGTGGGCGGTGTTCCCAACACTACACCCCAGTTCAGTCCTGAATTTTCAGGCATCCCAGTTTTCCTCACTGGAACTGCCCCAATCCTGAAGTGGTCTATAGCTGACAGCTGAAGACATGAACTGTGATGCCCAGTCACCCAAAGGGGGGGCTTGTACAACCGGGCAGTTATCAAATGGTAGGGTTCCCCAACCCCTCCTGGAGGTGCTGCTGATGCTCCTTCTGGCACTTGTGCCTCCAGTGTTTCTTATGAGTTGATATGGGAGTTGGCTGTCCTATAAGCTGCCATGGCAAGACCCAGGATGTGAGCGTGACTAGCACAGGGCAAGTTCAAAATCCCAGCCTGTCCTCTCCTTTGAGGCAGACAGATTTGCACCATCACCCTTGTCTAGGGGTCTTCAACATAGGCACAGTGAAAGACCCCCTCAACATACAAGGCTAGCTCCAGCTCCTGAATCGCATCACCTCAGGTTCCCTCGTCCTCCAACTCTGCGCCACCAGCTCCTGAAACATTGCTTTCCTCTGTCTCCAGACCCTTCTCTTTCTTCTTCAAACCACTTTGTTCCTCCCCTTCCTCTACCTTCATCCCTTCTGGACAAAGGCCTGCCCCTGCCTCCTCACCCAGGTGTCTCTCCTTGACAGGTTTCTTTTTCCCACCCTCAGCTGGCTAACCCACCAGACATTATCTCCAATGGGATCTACAGGGCCATCTGCTCTCACAGTGTGCCCACCATAATGCTGGAGGCAAACCCCTCAGAGATACATATTCTCCACAATATGAGGAGGTCTGTATATTCCCCAATGGGAATCTGCATTCCATTCAAAGTGCTAAGACCATTATGTGTATTCAACACCCCACTCCTGATTTTAAAATAAATTTGCTATATTGTTTTTTTTTTTAAAAAAACTTGTTTAATTGAAAACTGAAGTCTACTTACCAATGCCCACATGTGCTTCTAGAATCATACTGACATCATTTGCTCCATCACCAATTGCTAACGTGATGGGGTGCTCCTTCGACCATTTAATTAGTTTTACAATCTGGAAGACAAAAAATCAAGTATTATAAAATCTTTATTGTTTCTTTGTAAACGATGTCATTCTGCTCAATGTTCCATTTGTTATACATTACTGTTTTAACGGGGTGGGGGGTTGACCATAATATATATATTTTTTGGGGGGAAGCACATTGGACATCATAAAATGACACCTCATTCCAATAAACATAGCATGACCTAGGTCAGTTGTTACTGTTACTAGTCATAGGAGAAGAGGCACAATATATTAAAATTTCAGTTAAAATGTAAAGGGTGTTTAGCCCAAAGACAGGTTTTTGATTTGTAATATTATTTGGTAATAAAACTGACTGGCTAGAAAGCTTACAAAAATATTTTCATCATATAAACCCTAAGAGAACAATGTACAGCCTTGTAATACAGCTGAAAATGCAGCACTGCTCTTTTGTTAAATATGTTCATTTTTAGTGATGCATCAATCCTTGGAACATAGATAAATCATCAGCACAGTGGGACGCTATTTTAGTATACCATTAACTAATTGCTTCCTTACAGAAAATGTTCTTTCATGCTTTTCTCCTTATTTTCCATTTTCACTTCCATTATCAGTCACTGGAAGGTGAGTATTCAACATTTTAAAGTACCATGACACAGACTTGAAATATTTATATAAATACATGTTTATCATGTCACTGATGATTACATGTCAAGAAATACAAACCTGTGCTTTTTGCAAAGGCGCCATGCGGCAGCATAAGACTGCACTGCAGTTCCTACAAATTTCGAGGAAGAGCTCTCTATAGTTACCAGAGCTCCCATCTTCCCGTGGTTTCATTATTAATGATAATGCTGCTCCATCAATAATTAAACCATAATCTTGCATTTCAGCTGAAAGCCTGTTGAATGACAAAAACACACAAATTAACAATGAAGTTAATAGTGTAACCGATCGTGTTTTATAGAGCAATCACTTCAAAAGGTACACCAAAATAAAATCCACTCTGATGTTTTGCATATAACTCCTAGTATAAGTAAATACACGGCAGGCTTTTTTTTTTTTTTTGTTTTTGTTTTTTTTGTTCCAGTGACCACAGTGCAGAAGCTTTACTGCTAGGTTGCCATATCACAAAACCCAGATTGCCTGCAGAAGGTTATCTCTTCCCTCAGTTTCCTCTTGCATGGACACAGTAGAATGCCAAGTTATTTTTACATTTTGCAGGACACCCTGCCAACTGTTATCATTCAGTATCATTATCACTAGAGCAAGGAGATGGGACAGTCCAGAGATTTCCATTGGCTGCACCTGCTCCTCTTCAGATGCTGAGAAATAACCAGTATCCAGCCTAAGGCAAGAAGTCCAACAGAGTCCAAATGGGCACCTATGGTCCACTGTGACAAGAGCTCGGAGAAGCCAGCCAGGAAAAAAGGAAACTTGGCACTATCTGATAATAGCAGCAGATCAGAATGACTTCTTAAATGAGTGAATCAGCGTCTGATGGTTGAAACAGCTGTCAGTGCAACCAGCTTTAGGATTAGGACACAGGTGAGCAAGTACAATTACACACATAAGAAATCACTGGCAGGAACATGTCATTTTAATATTTTGATTAGAATGCTAGCAAATCCAATTAATATAGGGACAGCATAAAGGTTGATCATGGATACAATGTTCTAGGAAAAATGCATAGACTGTGATGAAATAATAGTCTTAAAAGCAAATAAGAAAGCACTTTAGGAAAATTAAGCTGCCATACCTCAGGTACCTAGGTATACCACTTTGAATTTCATGGCAGACAGATGATACAGATATGAAATGAAATAGTAGATGTCCAGTTTTTAAATAGGTTCTATAGAAATTTGTTTGTTAATACAACAGACCCCTGCACTTAAAACCTAATTGGTTCCCTGATGATGGTTGTAAAACAATCCCCTGTAAGCTAAACCCTATTTTCCCATTAGGCTCAATGTTAAAATAGTGGCTTTGTTCCTGGAGAATTTTCGTGCCTTATAAATGAAGCCTCCGCTGTCTTCTAATTTCTCCCTTACACCTTCTCCTTTGTTCCTCTCCCTTGCTTGCTGAGTCCTCCACTTTGACCTCCCCGGTCTTCTCCTGTGCACCTCCTTTCTTTAGCCTGCCTCCTGAGCATCCGGCTCCAAGCTCTACTGCCCTGCATGTTTTTCCACCCCACTTGCTTGCTGGACAGTCACCTGAAGTCTTCTCACTCCTCCCTCATGTCTCCATGCTCTTCCTTTCTTTATGCTCCCCTCCAATCTCTACTGCCTTCTCTCTTCTCCCTCCCACCTCTGCTATCCTGCTGCCATGCCAGGTGATGGAAGTGCTCCAGTTTAAAGTTCCAGTGACTGTAAAAGCGAGGTTTAGATGGCAGGAGGAGGCATTAGCTGATACTATAATGGCTGTAAAAGCAGCAAGATGTAAAACAAACTGTGGTAATTAGGAGGTTCCCTGCATTCTCAGAGAAGTCTATAATGAACAAAAAGACAGGTTACTTACCTGTAACCATGATTCTTCAAGTGGACCTCTGTGAATTCACACAATAGGGTTTTATCAGCGCCTGCGCTGGTCTCTCGGAATCTTCTAGAGCTTTTGAATAAAAGTAACAAAGTTTAAGTTGCCCCTATCGCGCATGCTCCACCCGCCTCAGCCTTCAGTTCCATTTATCCGCCACAAAAGCCTGAGCTCATCATAGACAGAGTCAGTGACGGACAGAGGAGAGGCTGGGCGGGATGTGTGAATTCACAGAGGTCCACTTGAAGAACCATGGTTACAGGTAAGTAACCTGTCTTTCTTCATCGTGGCCTCTGTGAATGCACACAATAGGGTGACTAGCAAGCTCACTTACCGGAAGGAGGGCCGTCACTGAAGAATGGACGTCAACACCGCTCTCCCGAAGCTCGTCTCTTTCTTAGCCCTAAGGTCCAGTCTGTAATGTGTTACAAATGTAGACACATTGGACCAGGTAGCTGCTCTACAGATGTCTGGCACATCGACACCACGCAGCAGGGCCGTAGATGTTGCCACAGCTCTGGTGGAGTGTGCTTTGAGACCTTCAGGAGGTGCTTTGCCTTGCAGTTCATAAGCAAGGGAGATAGTCGAGACAAGCCATCTGGAGAGGGTAGACGAAGAAGCAGGAGAGCCTTTGTATTGTCCATGAAAACATAAGAACAGTCTTTGAGCCGCACGAAAATCTTTAGTCCGCGACACATAATATGACAAGGCTCGCTTTACATCCAATGAGTGGAGCATGCGTTCAACATCCAATGTAGGATCCGTAAACAGGGTAGGCAATATAAGGGGTTGATTAAGATGGAAATCAGAGACAACTTTAGGTAGGAAAGATATGTCTGGGTATAAGGTGACTTTATCTTTGAAAAATTGAAGATAAGGAGGATCAGATCGTAGGGCAGCCAACTCGCTTGCTCTTCTGGCAGATGTAATGGCTACTAAGAACAGCGTCTTGAATGACAGTAGACGAATGTCACAAGAGGCCATAGGCTCAAATGGGTGGAGCGTAAGCGCATGGAGGACCACTTGGAGAGACTACTGAGGTATCGGAGGTTTTGTAGGTGGTCTAATGTTGGAAAGACCTCTCAGAAAAGATTTGAGGGTAGGATGTGAGAAGAACCTTGCAGAGTCCGACGCACGGGGTTGGAAAGACACGATTGCGGAAATGTAAACTTTGAGGGTGGACAATGCCAAACCAGAGTCAAACAAGTAACGAAGGTATTGAAGTAAGGTGGATAACGACACAGGGCAAGTCTGCAAATGATTTAATTTTGCAAATTTGAGAAAATTCCTCCATTTATACTTGTAGAGGAGAGAGGTAGATGGTTTTCTTGCTTTGTCTAAAACCTCCTTGATTGATGGGATATCATCCAGGCCGTCAAGTGTAGGGACTCGAGGTCTGGATGTAGGACTAGTCCCGAATCCTGGGTTAGGAGATGAGGGATGCTCGGGAGCTTCACGACATCTACCGTCATCATCCGGAGGGTTGAAAACCACGGCTGACGAGGCCACCACGGTGCAATGAATATTGCACTGGACTTCATCTGTCGAGCCCTGACCAGCGTCCTCTGGATGAGTGGTATTGGCGGGAAAAGGTAGAGTAGATCCCTTTCCCACGGTATCATGAAAGCATCGCCCAGGGAGTGTGCTCCTCTTCCCGCACGGGAGGCGTATGTCACACATTTCTTGTTGGTTTCGGAGGCAAACATGTCTATGACCGGAGTGCCCCATCTGCTGCATAGGAGATGAAACATCTTGTTGTCCAGCTCCCATTCGTGGGTGTGAGTCGCAAGGCGGCTCAATCTGTCTGCCAGCTGATTGTCTGTGGTGGAGACATGAAGTGCAATTGGGTATACATGGTGCTGGTAACACCATTCCCAAAGGTGTATTGAGAGAAAAAGTAGGGACATGGAGCGTGTCCCTCCCTGCTTGTTGATGTAGTACATGGTCGTGGTGTTGTCCGTTATCACTTGTACACCACGACCCTGCACTAGAGGAAGGAACGCCTTTATCACAGCAAGCATCTCCAGATGGTTGATGTGTAGATGTGCTTCCCGAGTGGACCACTGGGCATGAATCTGGTGGGACCCGCAGTGAGCTCCCCAACCTGTGGGGCTCGCGTCCGTGGTAACCTGAACAGTTAATTGTAGTGGACGAAAGGGTCTGCCTAGCAGAAGATTTGGGATGAATGTCCACCATCGCAGTTGCTTCACCAGCTCCACTGTAACCAACAAACGCTTTCGAGGAGCATCTTGAATGGGGTCGAAAAGAGACAGAAACCATGCCTGGAGAGATCTCATTTTCAGGCGGGCATGCGCCAATGCCGATGTCGTAGAGGCCATCAGGCCCAAAAGATGTTGGGCATGCCTTGCTGATACGGTGCAGTGTGGTCGAAACCGTTGAACCGCCGTTTTGATTTTCCTTATACGGTCTGGGGGTAGGAATATTCTTGCCTTGAGAGAATTTATCCTGCCTCCTATGTAGTCGACTACCTGCGATGGTCGAAGGTGGGACTTCTTGTGGTTGACCGCTAGTCCCAGGCAATTCAGCGTGTGAAGAACGAACTCGGTGTCTTGGAGAGCTCTTTGCTCTGACGGAGACACTGTCAGCCAGTCTATGTAAGGAAATATCTGTATATTGTGGAGCCGAAGGTAGGCTGCCACAGGTGCCATGCACTTTGTGAATGTTCTCGGAGCCGTTGATAGTCCGAAGGGAAGAGCACGGAACTGGAATATGGTGTTTTGAAACACGAATCTGAGGTACTTTCTGTGCTGTGGGTGGATGGTGACATGAAAGTAAGCGTCTTTGAGGTCTATAACCACAAACCAGTCCCTTTTCTTTAGCAGGTGCAGAATGGTCTCCAATGTGACCATCCGGAAGCGTCGAGGATGAAGGTACTTGTTTAGTTCCCTGAGGTCTAAAATGGGCCTTATACTTGCTAAGTCCCGCATAGGCACTGTTTGAATGGCATGTTTTCGTAGAAGGGTGAGAATCTCTTCTTCTAGAACAGGATCGAAGGATGTAAGCTTGACTTGTCCTAGAGGAGGAAATTCTGTAAATTCCAGACGGTAGCCGAATTGAATAATGTTTAAGACCCAAGCATCTTTTGTGATTTCTATCCAGTTGTGAAGATATGGGGAGAGTCGAGTGATGGAACCGTGATCTGGTGGGTGCAAGTCAAAGATACTGTTTGGATTTCTTTGTCAGTGGTTTGTATGACTGGCGACGCTGTGATGTAGACTGTGGTCGGAATGTGGAAGTAGAGGAAGAGACCTGGAAGGATCTGGTCTGATTCTGGTTCTTGAATGGACGGTACGATTGTGTAGCATGTTGTTGATATTGTTGTTGGTATTGTTGTGGGTACTGTTTACGCCACTGATATTTGTTTTTTGGTTGTTGTTGAATGGCATATGACTTTGCTGTCTTCTTTATTTTATGCAGATTCTCAAGGTTATCGTCCGTTTTTTCGTTGAACAGACCCTTGGCGTCAAAAGGTAGGTCTTCCACACGGGTTTTCACGTCTTCTATGATGCCTGAAAACCGAAGCCAGGCATGTCGCCTCAACGAAATGGCAGACATCAGTGGCCTAGCAGCAGCATCTGCTGAGTGACGGGCAGCCAAACGTTGGTGCTTAGAGACTGTCAAAGCCTCTGCATAGGTGTTCAAGAAGCCCTGTCTGGTGTCATCTGGGGCTGCCTGAAGTGCAGGAAGTATTCTTGCCCAGAGCTGTCTTTGATAAGCCCCCATTGCCGTTTGATAATTGGTGACACGGAGCAAAAAGGTCGTGAGGGAATAGATTTTTCTTCCTAACACATCCAGTTTACGTCCCTCTCTGTTGGTGGGCGTGATGTGTGATCTTGTAGAGGGTCTCGAGGAACTAGATTCTACAATCAAAGAATTTGGTATAGGATGTTTAGTCAGGAAAGTCGTGTCATCCCCATGTATGCGGTACAAATTCTCTGTTCTGCGGGATACTGGAGCAGAGGTAGATGGTTTATCCCAGCACTCTTTAATAATGTCCATGAGAGCTGCAATGAATCCCAAGCTGAGTGGAGGGGTCCTCTCTTGATTAATATCTCCAAAGATGAGGTCATCTGATGGAGGGGGTGTTTCAAGTGTTTGTATTTTCAAAGTTTTCGCCATTCTCGAGATCATTTGCACATACGAGGAGAAATCTTCAGAAGGTGAGGATGGATGTGGATCCCCAGCATCTGAGTCTAATGGGTCTCCTCCCACAGGTGCTCTCCCCGATGCGTCAGAAGGAGCCTCATGTCCTTGGTACGAGTCGTCTGGGGAAAACGACTCATCGTCATCAGTAGATAGTAGGTGTGCATCCGCTTTGCGCTTTCTGCCTTCTGCTTTCTGATTCAGAGTTGGGAGGCATCGACGTCGAATGGGATCTTGTATGTGCAGTCTTCGACGTCGAACGTGAAGGCTTGTCAGCCTTCTCCTTGACCTTCCCTGAACGTTTGGAAACGCGAACCGTATCGACGTCGACATGTTTTCGGTGTCGACGTCAAGGAGGGGATGAGGAGGAAGAAGAAGAAGAGGTAACATATACATATTTAACCTTCTTCCTTCTGATATAGTCGCCTCCGCTCGACGTCGAGTCGGAATCCGAATCTTCCCTTCGACGTCGGCGTCGAGATCTTCCATGCTCAATGTCGACATAGTCTCGTTCGTCGTATTTCGACCTATGTCGACGTCGAGAAGATCGAGGCAGGACTATCACCTCTTGTCGAGCTTTTCTGCGTCGATCAGGCAAGACGTGTTTAGTTTTAGAAGTCTTCTTACGGGGTGCAGAAGGTTCCCTCGATAAAGAAGACACCAGCGTCAAAGGTGCCGGAGAAGCCCGCCCGGTCGAAACAGGGCTTAGAGGGGCAATAGCCTGGCTAGTTACGGTGTGGACTAGCCGGCTCGGTGTCGGTGACCGACAAGTTCGCTCGGAGGCGATAGGGGAGGCAAGTGCCTGCCGAGATGGAAGGGAGTCGGCGACCTCCGAAAGGGATTCTCTATCCCTAGACGAGTCCTCCAGAATCGGGGAGGGTAACGACGTCGAGATCGGAGGGAGATGTTTTCGAAGGTCTTTGGTTTTATCTTTTTTGTTTGATGATTTCGTTTGCTTTGTAGGGTCTTTTGAAGACGACGTCGACGAAAGTTTCGACGCGGAGGTAAGTTTTTTTGCTGTCTTTTTAGGAGGTTTTTCCACAGCTTTAGATGGGGGTGCTGGGGTTGGTGAGGCAATGCGAACCTCAGAACGAGGGGTAGCGGATGCATTAGAAGTGGTTTCCATGTCGGAGGGTCTGAATGCTGACAACGTTTTGTCCCAGAGGAACAGCTTCAAACGTTGTTCACGAGCCTTAAGGGCAGCCTTAGTGAAGCTTTTGCAATGTTTGCAAGAGTGGGGACGATGAGATTCTCCCAAGCAGAAAAGGCAATAGTCGTGGCCGTCGGAGAATGGTAACTTGCGGGAGCACGACTTGCATCTGCTGAATGGTCCTGATCGGGACATAAAGCAGGGAATAAAGGGAAAAAAACTCACAGCGAGGAAGATAGATGATTTCCGGCGATAATTGAATTAGGAAGAGATGATTAGAAGAACGGAGCGGCAGTCCGCAAAAATGGAAGGCGGCAATCAAGGAGCGCGGCCGCAGAAAGCGCGGGGAAAAAAACCAGCCAATTCAAAGTCCAAAGAGTAGTCAATACAGTCCGATGATCAAGGGGCAACAGAGTAAGTTCAAAGTCAGTAGGCAGTCCGATTTTCAAAGCCGATTTTTCAGTCAGAATATTTGTAAGAATAGAGCTCTAACCGAGAGGTTCCAGTGCGCGAAGGCGGTAAAATGGAACTGAAGGCTGAGGCGGGTGGAGCATGCGCGATAGGGGCAACTTAAACTTTGTTACTTTTATTCAAAAGCTCTAGAAGATTCCGAGAGACCAGCGCAGGCGCTGATAAAACCCTATTGTGTGCATTCACAGAGGCCATGATGAAGAACGTTTTCCTTCATTTCTAATTTCAATTTTTATTTGAAAGGAGCACATTAGGGAAAAAAGAAAAATAGACTTACAGGGGGTGAAAGATGCTACCACCACTGTAGGCTGACACCTCTAGTCGGTAAAGGTGCCGCTTATAAGACACACCTGATAAAATGCTGTAAAAATCAAAATCTGAATACTAACTTAACTCTAGCAATTCTCTTTAAAATGTTTTTGATTTTTTCCCCCTGAATTAGCACAAGCAGAGAATGTTTAATTTTTCTAATAGAGTTCGTATTTTCTACATACCCTGAGAAAGTGTCCCTCGTTAAGCTGCCACTGTGCCTGAGGACCGTTTTGCTTAATTCAAACAACACATCGTGCACACTCTGCTCCTCTATTTTCTTTGTAGTCAACTCAAGTATCTGAGTATTTCTTCTGAACAATTTGCAGGCGTAACAGGCGGCGGCAGCAGTTTCCATTTTGTCTCCTGTCAGAACCCATACTTTAATGCCAGCTTTCTGCAGGGCTTCAATGGTATCAGCAGCTTTTTCCTGCAATCTTGGAGACAGATAAGTATTGACAAAACTTGAAATTAAAAATGTAAGAGACTTACTATAAGGTTTCTATTATACAGGAAAATATGCTGAAAGAAGGAGCTCAGGTTCAAGCAATTTTGCTCCCATGAACTATATTACTTATTTTGTTATTATTAGATTGCTCTGTGATTTTACCCTTATTGATTAGAAGTGCTGAGCTTTTTTAATTTCTGAAGAGCTAAACCATATTTTTAGCACCATTGGACATTTGTTTTAAAGGAGGGTTTTAGAACGTGTGGTCCTCCAGATGCTGGTGGACAGCAAATCCCATTAACCATGGCCAGCACAGCCAGTAGTGGGGGGATGACTGAAGATGTAGTTCAAAAGCACTGGGTAAACCACGCATTTCCCATCCCTGATTTAAATCATGCACCATCACTCTCCGTGGCACATTTTAACAATTTAATTTAAACTGGCAAAATGTAATAAGCCTTCAAACATTTCACAATTCATTTTATTCCAAGATCCATTAATGTTCATTAGAACTTCGACTTGGGCTTCAGACACTAATGCAAATACTGACTGTACCTGCTTAATTTGGTTCCTGTACTGAAAGAAAGAAAGAAAGAAAGAAAGAAAGAAAGAAAGAAAGAAAGAAAGAAAGAAAGAAAGAAAGAAAGAAAGAAAGACCTACATTTTAATGCTGCTTTTCCAGTAATAAATCAACCAGGCTAATGTAAAAGGGATAACACAATAATTTGTCTTTTGAAGCCCAATCTGTAAACACACCAACTACTTTCATTTTATACTTCTAACTGCACTTTTTGCTTCCTTTCCATTGTTTTCTTGCAAGCAAATGGAACTCTTTTTATCACCATTTTCAGCTAATCTTTGCCAACAAAGTGCTTCAAAAGCCATGAAAAATGCTCTTATTTTCCTACTTATTTTCATTTGGTAGCTTTCTATATTAGGACCAGACTAATAAAAGTAAAACCAATCAATAAACCAAGCAACACAATCAAACACATGCCACGCACCCACACACCATACTTAATGTGCAGTTTTAATTAGCCTGACTAAAGCAAGCAGGGATAAAACAATCAAAAAGCAGCTTTTTGTTAAGAGAAGGCTAATCCACAGAATTAAACCCAAGAATGGACAAATAAACTTCTCCTTTTAGCCCTGTCCTCCTTTTTCCTCTCCTGCTTCACCATCGTTCACATTCAGAGTTTACATTTCTCATGACTCACGTATCTTAGAATTCCGCACCCTGATGATAGTAAAGAAGTGACAACAGCAATAATTATGTAGTGGTGCCAATAATCATGACTAGAAAGTGAGGAGGGTGGGTTAGTAATTTCTCCTCCCCTGCTTTTATGAAAACAACAAATGGAATCTGGCTTTCTCTCCTGCCTCCATGAGGAAGAGCAGTAGAATGAGGCAGTTGCCTCTGACATCAGATTACAGATATAAGAGCAGGAAATGGTTATTTTACTGTCAGGAGAGAGAGAAGTGATTTCTATTTTTTCCCCTTTCATGTGGCAAAGTAACTTTAATAGCTTTTTGATATTACAAATCCTGACCTGGATGAGTGAAGGGTACAAGATTGTTGTACTGCTAATTATTATGGGTTCTAATTGTAAATGGCCAATCATTATTATCCTGCCACTAAACACTTCCACAGGACTGTTAATGTGCCAAGTGGAGGTTAAGAAGTCTGACACAGAACAGAGAGATAACAAAAACTCTTCAGGAAAGAAGAATTTAGATAAATACATGGAATTCTTCTCTCAGCAGTCTGATCTCTCCATAATTCCAAATGCTCCTTGATTGAGAAGAAGCCAGGAATATGATAACCACAGTTTCCAGTTCAGGTGACATGGGAAACTATGGTTATTTACTAGAGATGAGCATGAATCCAGATCGTTGGATCATGCTGGATTGTTATACTGGCACCATAGGTGCCACACAGTCTCAACCCTCAGTCCCCCAGCCAGATTCCCTCACTCATCAGCTGGCATGCATTCCACTCCTCCTCCTCTTTGGTCATTTCACCAGTCATGGCAGGAGCATGGACTTTCCTTCTCCGCTTCCTCCAGCAGCTGCCCACTCAGACGAGGAGGTGGGACAGGGATTGCTGCAGCGCTACCTTTGAGTGGGCAGCTGCTCGAGGAAGCAGAGAAGGAAAGTTCATGTTCTTGCCGTGACTGATGAAACAACCAAAGGGGAGGAGGAGCAAAGCGTGCGCTGACTGATAAGTGGGGGAATCTGGCCAGGGGGGTGGGGGACAGGACCACACATTGTATAGTAAAGCAAAAAGCAAAGTGTGCTGCTTATATACCGCCCAATAGTGCTTCAAGCACTCTCTGGGCGGTTTACAAGTTAATTATGCAGGCTACACATTGCCCCCTCAGCGAGCTGGGTACTCATTTTACCGACCTCGGGAGGATAGAAGGCTGAGTCAACCTTGAGCCGGCTACCTGGGATTGAACCCTGGGTCATGAGCACAGTTTTGGCTGCAGTACAGCAGTTTAACCACTGTGCCATGAGGCTCACGAGTTATAGTGCCAATACAATAATCCAGCATGATTCAAATTTGTGCCCATATATATTATTTACTGATTTATCAATGCAAACCATGAAGCAAGCATGAAAAAGTTTGTGCACATGCATATCTCAGCTTACTGAGCAGAAATGTGATCATCTAAATCAGACCCTAAATCTGAAACCAAGGAAAAAGCTCTTTATTACATCACACAAATATTTGGACAGGGAAGAAAGTTTGCCAAATAGATTTCAAGATGAAGCCTAATATATCTGATAACCTTGCTTCAAACTAACAGGAGAACACTAACCGGTCTTCAACTGCTGTAGCACCAAGCAGGATAAGCCCCCTTTCTATTTGTTCATATGCCTCTGCCAGCTTCTTTTCCCGATCCTGCAAGGCCAGCTTTGCCTCCTGAAGTTGCTTCTCCACGCTCTCATACTCATCATAGGTGAATTTCTTATAAGCAACACATAATGTTCGCAGACCCTCCTAGAGGAAATTGTTTTAAAAGCCCATAAATATATTCAATGAAAAAAAAACCTTCTGTACAGATTTTTCAAATGTATTCAAATTAATTCATACAGATGGCAGTCATATTTATGTCCCATCATATTGGCTTAATGTAAGGGTGCCTACCACTCCGAACACAGTAATGCTTCTGAACAAGCCCCTGGGAAATTCAGAAGCCCAGGGAATTAGATCTCTTACTCTGCCCTTCCCATGGCTTCTGAAAGCAAAAAGCATCAAAAGGCTTATGCCCGAGAGAGGGATGAGCTCTGCCTATGCTCTCACTGGATTAGTTCAGAAAAAAACAACCACACCTTTTCTCAGAAGTTCAGTTTTTTTCCACCTCCATTCAATACTGTCCCTTACATTACCACCAGGTTTCTCCAAAAAACCCTGTTCTTTTCCGTTAACCACTCCTTACTTGGTGGGTCAACCACATTAAGCAGTAACTAACCACAGCAAAAAACAAAAAGAGAACAATCCCCCTGCTCTGTCCTTGATGCCTTGTCTACCATGTTCTAGCATGCAAACTGGATGCAAAATTCTAATAGGCATCAAAAATGTAATTTTCTTGAGGACTAAAGACACTGCATTACTACAGGCCTTGTATCCTACAGTTCAAGGTCGAATCCTTTAGAGTAGGTTCATAACATTCGGAATAAACCTGCTAGTTCATATAAAGGTCAACCAGTGGCCTTTGGGAAGCGGGCCAGCAGGCCATGATTTCAACTGCACCCTCCATTTCACGTTCTCCAGCAACTGATATACAGGCGCGTACTTTTTAAAATGCTGGAGATGATAAATGCCATCCTGACTAGTAGCCACTAGGCAAAATCTTGTTGCTTGGCACAGTAAATCACACTAAAGTAGGTCCATTAAGTCAATGAAGATTTGGTGAGTCAACTCCTGTGTAAGTTCCATTGATTCAAATGGGCCTACTCTAACAGCAACTAACTTTAGCATAGTAAGTCACATTTTGAGTAGACCCATTTGAATCTATCAAACCTATGGAGGATCTGACTCACCAAATCCCTTTGATTCAACAAGGCCTAATTTAGTGCAATTCACTATGCTAAACAACAGGAGTTTGCCCATTATGTCCATTCTTTCACAATTCAGATTCCAGTTCAAGCTGACAAAGAATTTGGGGCTCATTATACCTACTTCTTGAGGCAAGCATTATGCATTTCTGGTACACTGAATTGCCAGAATTATAGAGTTCATTGAAATCTCTAATGCCTAATGTTGTGCATATGAGTCCCACACCATGTGCATTAAATAGGAGGAGTCAATATAATCAGTGCCTTCTCTTCTTTCTTTCTGTTTCTTTCTCCCCACTCCAACTTTAAGTATGTCTGCTCTTACAATATTTGCTACCTTCTGCCTTGAGAACATACAGTATAATTAATGCATGCCAGATACTGGCTCTTACCACTGCATTGCGCTCAACTCTTGCTCTGATCTGTTCTATTTTGCCTTCTGTAACTCTAGGAAATATAGAAGAATCTGCTCCTTTACAAAACAGAAATATTTCCCCTAAAAATGTAAACAAAGAGAATTTTTTTAAATGAGTGAAATATAGATACAGTACATCTCCCCACAAAAAATATAACAATGAAATATTGCTATACAACAGCTTGTTGAAGGTGACTTCCACATTAATGGACTTAAAGTCAAAATATCATGCATCCTATTTTAAAACAATGGAACAGTAAGATGAGGAGGTAGGTGGGAAAACTGATACATTTGACAAAGAGCATAAGTTGAATTTTAAATGTCAAACAAAGGACTGAAGAACTCGAGTACACATTTGCTTTGGTTTTTTTAAACAATATTACCTTTTTCTGATTTAACTATCACACTCATCCGCCTCCTGACTGAATCAAAACTAAGGATTTCCAATAGTTCAAACCTGAAGGGAAAATCAAAGACATTTTGCAACAATTGAAACTGTTACATGGGCACACTTAACATTCACACACACAAACATGAATCCACCATCAGAGGGCCCTTGTGAAGTGGAAATAATCTCTCAATGAAACTCTGTTCTCTGACACAAAATCTGAACCTGACAGATCACTGAATTCATCTCCCGCATACTGTACAATTAATTAAGGAAAACACTTGTGCAAAGTATATTTTTCTAAAGATGTTAAAGGTTAAAAACAGTCATGTGTAGGATGTGTATGGTATTCGTGCAGCCCAGTGGTCAGCAACATGTGGTGTATTGGATAGAATGTCAGACTAGGACACAGGAGACTTTGGTTCAAATTTCTGCTCAGCCATGGAAACTGTAGGATCCTCCCACTGAAACAGCTGGTAAAACCCTGGCAAAGAGTGTTGACTCTCAGGACCAGAAGCTCTGTGACACATCCTAGACCTCAATCACACAGGGCTCTCTCTATAGTACATGTGGATGCTCTGGAACAACTCCATACCACAGCAAACTTTCCCGGTTGTCACAAAATACCACCACAACTCTGGCAACAACAGAATGACTGGCCCAACAGTCTGTGTGTGGTGATGACCAACTTCGGCCCGCTGACCTCAAGAATCTGCCCACCTTTTGTGTAATCCTACCTCATACCAAAAACATACCTTTCAATGTCATTTTCTCGATTTAAAAATTCCATAAAATTGTCCTTCAGTCTCAAATAAGTGTAACCAAGTCTGAAAATTTAATTACAGATAACATAGAAGTTAATACAACGATACTTTAGCATACGTATTTGCAATATAATGAACTGTGCAATTTGTCATGTAAGCTAGTAGAAACAACAATTTTGACTTCATTTAGAGAGCACTAACATCACTTTGCTCAAGCTGGTCCAGGATTTCTCTGTCTGTTTTCTGTCTCAAGGTTCTGAGAATGGCCTTCCCATCTTTGCTATTCTCAACCAAATAGAAGAGAATGTGAGTCTTCTGCAGTGTATTGTCAAGACACACTGTAATCTTACCCAACACATTTAAAGACATGGCTACGTTCTTCCTCTATGATATGCATACCGTACATTCAACACTCAAATTTGATGAGAATGGTATCAAATCTGTCTTCTTTCCAAAAAGATTTGGCCTACGCATTGCCCAGCTACTACTGATGAAATTCCAATTTGGACCCGAGTCCTAACAAGCAGATTTTAACCATGTTTCAGTGGTCATGTCTGCCCTATCTGAAAGGAACAAAAGGCACTTCTATCGTAAGATATTTCTGTTCTCCAGTTTTTTGGGTTTTTTTAAGTAGATCACATTCTGCCTTGACTGCTTGTGCTAGTCATCTGGTGATAATTATTCAGGATGTACAAGCACTGAGCCAGGGTTTTGGAAAACAACATTTATTTTTAGTGGAAGTTAAGAATTCAAATCATGTTGATTTCCTCATCACCACTAGTAATTACCACTGTTTGTATTGCACATTAATTCCCTCTGACCTCACTGATGACAATTCCCCACCCACAATAATTCTTCAAGAGGTTCAGCTTCATCTCACTTAAAGCAAAGACTCTTTATCACAAAGCATGTATTGACGGATTAACCTATGTCCGGTTATCAATTAGTACTCAGTTGCTGCTTATTAAGGGCACTACTGAGCTAATGATCCATCTTTGTATGTTCAGAATATCAGTTCCTTCCCATCCAATGGATGGCATCTCCACCCACTCACTCTTCCACCCAAGAATGTCTAAAACCATCTGCCAATGTAAGCAACACTTCATGCATCTGATAAAACAGCCTATAGTCCATGAAAGTGGACAAAAATGTATGCCAATTAAAATGTGTCTGTCTTTTATTTCCTTTTGCCTAGAACAGGCTAGCAGTGCTTCACTCAGAACTAGTCAAGATCTCTCTCATTCTCTCCCTTCCATGTGTTCCCCTCAGCCCATCTCTAATGTAAGGAATATCATTATAAAAAGGGTTGGTTGCTGTATCAGAATCAACTTAATGGCATGTTTATTACTATTATTCCCCCTCTATTTTAAAAAAATTATCAAATGAAACTGGTTTCCCACAAGCTGAGAAAAATATATTAGCATGGCAGATACCTCTGAATCCCTTCAACTAAAGCAACTTCATCAGGAGATGATGAAATATAAACAGAGGACCTCCCTGACAGCTGAGCTTTCTTTAATCCATCCACGGTGTCATCCTCCTTCACCTGAACAGTATGACAAAGGCACAAAGCTCGGAAAAAGAGCTCTTCTCTATCCTAATAAATGAAAGAAGAATGTTGCTTAGTACATGTTTCCAACTCTTAAGAGAAGATGCATCAGTATTAAAAATTTTCTGAGTAAACAGATTCCATTTTTATGGTATCGTGTGGAATTGATGTGCACAGTCAAGGGCACCCATTACTGGCTTGGACGTTCTATTAACTTAGCTTAAGAAGATTTGAGGAAGGAAAGTCCCTCCCCCTCCCCTCCAGTTCCCCATCACCTGCAGCTGCAGTGTGACCTGTGAAAAAAGTCAAGCACCATCCTATTATTTGTAATGGGGTGTGGAAATTGCCTGGAAGGAAAAGAGGGAGGAGAAAATTGTAAGCATTCTCCTCTGGACTACTTACTGTCAAAGGCACTACTGAAAAAGCTTATGTAATGGTCGCTGGGAATGACCTACCCATCATCCTGTTGTCAATGACTGATAAGTCACGGGCTGAAATTCTCTTAATTAATTATGCAAAAGATGTAACTTACAGTGACCCCTTTTATAACAAACTTTGCAATGTGGTATGCAACATATGTCCATAGAGACTTCTTAACTTGAGGCAAATCACCTCCAGAAGTTATATCTTTTGAGTAACTGAGCAAAATAATTTTAGCTAATGTGTCTATCACATTCCCAGAGTTCCTGTGCAGTCAGAGTAGGCTGAGCTGCTCCACGACGACTCCTGTGTCACTACAAAAAGTATTTCCCCCTTTGTGTACATTCCAATTAATGCATGGAGTTATTCTAAGATTGACATCAGTGAAAAATACCTTGCTTTCCTGGCTCTGCTGAATCAATGGTGATAATGCTGCCCATAGGATTTTCTGAGCTTGGCAAAAATGTTGTATTCAGGACTGACCTCTACCACATAGGCTTAGGCTGACAGGAGCCAAAAAAAGGTGCCTCACACTAAGTCAGACCCCTGGTCCACTTGGCTCAGTACCGTTAATGCTGGCTTGTAATGGCTCTCAGAATTTCAGGCAAGAGTTTTTCCAGCCCTACCAGGAGATGCAGGGAAGTGAATCTGGGACCTTCTGTGTGCAAAGCCTATGCTATGGCCTTTCCTCTGCTACTGTTTTGGCTGTTAAAGCAAGGGTGGATATTTCCAGATAGAAGGCCTCTTGAGCTACTAATCAAAATGCATTGTATAGTTCTTCTGCTCTTCCCTCCTTACTGGTTCTTTTTGTTTCTCTGACAAGGAACGAGAAGGGAAATAATGGTGGGAAAACACAAAAGGCTTAAAAATAAAAAATGACGTCACCTGGCTTGGACAATAAAAGCTTTGCCTGAAAACACCCGGAGAAAGACAAGGAAAAAGTGGGGGGAGGAAGAAGAAGAAAAAAGAACTAAGATCTTTGAAGCCAGAACGCATGTGCAGAACGACGTCACTGCCAGTCTAGAGCCTTGCTTCCCTGTCTGCTGCCACCACTGCACCATGACTGCTTCACAAAGTTAAAAACACAGAATACGCATCGGGTATGACAGGTTGATGCAAACTCCCATAAACTGTTGTGAACCCTACTTTTAGTATCCTGGGTTCCTCCCCAAGGCCTGCCTGGTTTATAAATCAAACTTGTTTAACCTGCAGCATCAGAAGTTACTGCAGGAACGGATAGGAAATGCAAAGGATTTTAGCATACTGAGATGCAGTCTGTTGACTACAAAAGTTGCTGCAAGCCGCTTGAAATTTTTTTGTTTTCACTGTTTACTTTGTTTACTTTTGGGTTTTCTCAAGGCATATAAATTATTAATAGCAAGGATTACAAGTGGCCATTCTGTCGTTAGGATAACAAAACAAGGTCTCACTAAAAGAAAACAACTTTCTAAAAGTGCAATTCCTACCCCACAAAAAAAAGTTATTTCAACTAAAACTTTCAAATATCATGGTTTCAATAATGGAATAGTATTATTCTGTCAGTATTTAATATTTACTGTTCTTTTTAAAAGGCTTCATACTTTGCTACTTCCTCCTGGAGAAGAATCAATCATATCAATACCAGCACAGTCGTGGAGGATTTGCCCATTACAGATGACGTGAGGCACATAAACATGCCCCTCAATGCAGCATTCTATGAACTCCATATTGTTCTCTGTTAATGTCCCTGTTTTATCTGTGAAGACATATTCAACCTGAAAAGAGACATACAGAGCAATTAAGGACTGAAATAACAAGGACAGAGCTTGGGGGGGAAATCAGCTCTCTTGATAGCTGAAGTTATTGTGTGCGACTTAAGATTTTGTCCCTTGGCCTTCAGATAGCATACAGCACTTTTCCTTTCAAGGATGATATTTTGCTTGTAATTTAGACCCATGTAACATGGAATAGAAGGCAATTTTATTTTTGCAAGGACCACATGCATAGGTTCAAACTGGAGTTATCTTTTTTTTAAGTCTAAATCAGAATGCACCCTTCCACCAGAAGAAGCCCAGTACTATGTGGACAGGAACATTTTAGTTTTAAGGAATACACAAGTAGAGCCAAATGCAGGATTTGCCTAAGTGTAGGGCTAAACTGGGGCTGTGGACATGGGTGCACGCATATGCCAACTCCATCCCAAACACTGGCATGACCTGGCAATGTGAAGCTCTGTACTCAAGTGATGGAATCAGGAATCCCAATATAACTGTATTTCCAGTCATGGGAGCTCTGTAGCCATATGCAGCCAAATGCAATTACAGAGCCATACACAAACTGGTGCACCTGGGATGCTGCTGGGCTTGTGGCTGCTTACTTATTTGCTCACATCTCTGCATGTTCTGTGCAAATGTCTGCGTGGGACTTTCAGTTTTTCAGCAGTTGCAACAAACAGAACCAGCGCTTCTTAGAAATCTTTGTTTTAATCATCTGGCTCAATTCAGAAGTAGCACTCAACCATTGTATAGTATTACAAGATAAGCAGGTTTGATCCTGAGGCTCATACTTTGTGTATGCTAGCAGGGAATCTAAAGCTACTACTCAAAGTTTTGAACAAACTGCTATTTCCCATGATATCAAAATATAGGAAGCCAAACGTAATTAGCACTCTCACACAGTAGACAAGAAAACAGCAAAAAGTTTTGTATGGACCCAAAGTCAGACAAATTATCAGGCAGTATACTAGATGGGCTAAGGTCATCATAAGTCTTAAGAAAGAGTCTCAATAAAATGGTCTGATACAATCCCTCCAGGGTTTTAAATTCTAGAGACAGATGTTAGCTCTGTATGTCACATGAAGTTACCTGTCCTAACTCTTCATTAAGGTCTGAAGTGTTCACTAGTGGTCCTTCACCTATTTCTTCATCAAACATTTCTTCATCCCAGGTGAGAAAATAAGAACCAAGAAATTTTTGCATTTCTACAGTGACGTACATGGATACAGGAATGATGTAGTTGAAAAGAACCATGAAGGCAAGAAAATCGGTAAATGCTGTAATAAACTGTCAAAGGAAAAACATAAAAACAAGTAATTAAACTGGATATGCCACTAGAAACTACAGCTAACATTACAATCATGTGCATGTATACCTGGATGTCCTGGGGCATGCAGATGGGTTTACTCCTAATGAAACTGGCACAGAATTGCTGTCATTTCTCAGAATTGCTGTCTGTCTAGTAGCTGTCTGGATGTGGCCTCAAAAGCTGAGAAGCCAAAGGAAGACTCCCTCACATAGTCGGACCTGCAATCTCTGTTCCAAACAAGCCTGAGACCTCCAAGCCAACTGAGTCTGAGTCCTCTGAGCCAGCCCAAACTGATATCCCTAAGGATTTGATACCCATAACTGCTGTGGCACCTCTGGGGTCTGGCCCAGAACTGGGACAAGCTGTCCACTTCCAGGAGTGCCTCAACCGTGATGGGTGGTGCACCGGTGCCTGTCTCTGGCTTACAGGAGCTCCTACGGAGGTAACAAAGTGCCAGTCAGGTAGCTGTCCCTTTAAGGCAGTGGTTCCCAACCTGGGGTCCTGAAATATTCTTGGACTACAATTCCCAGAAATACTGGCCAGCACAGCTACTGGTGAAAGCTTCCAAGAACATCTGGGGACCCAAGGTTGGAAACCACTGCTTTAAGGTTTCCTTTTTGGAAGAAGGGGAGGTGGGGCTTTGAAGGAGTAGTCCTGTGCCAACAGTATCAGAAGCCTCTGTTCGGTTCCAGCTATTGCGGGAGCTGCACTTCTTGGTTCCCTGCTAAACCTGTCCTGTGGGCATTCTAGACCATCCCTGAACACAACTGCATTCTTATATATTTATGATTGTATATAATAAACTGACCCATTCATAATTCTGTTTTAGTTACTTGCATCCTGCTCTAAAAATCTACCTCAGTCTAATTTGCCACTAAGCTGCTGTACTCTAGCAAGCAAAATATCTACCGTGTTTTCCCGAAAATAAGACAGGGTCTTACATTAATTTTTGCTCCAAAAAACGCATTAGGGCTTATTTTCAGGGGATTTTTTTTTCATGTACAACAATCTACATTTATTCAAATACAGTCATGTTATCTTCTTCTGGTTTCTGCACAATGGTGGAGGGTGGGGTTTCACTTAACTGGGGCTTATTTTTGGGGTAGGGCTTATATTACGAGCATCCTGAAAAATCATACTAGGGCTTAATTTCAGGTTAGGTCTTATTTTCGGGGAAACAGGGTAAGTAAATGCCAGAAATGTCATTCCATTTCTTTTCTAGTGGAATATATACTGCATGTGTTTGTGGTAATATTTTGCACAATTATTTTCCTGCATAATATATATAAGTATATAATACAAATATATAGTACAAATTCTATAAAGTGTTTTGTAGGAATACAAGATACAAAAATAAATTAGTCAGGTCGGTTGACGTAGGCAGTTGGGCTTGACTAAAGCCAATTTCTCTAAAATGCTCACACTAGAGCATTAACAAGTTCCCTTGCCTCCCTGTCCTGCTTACACAACCAGCTACAGAAAAGACCCTGGTTTCTTAAAATACAATTCATTATAGTGTTCAAAACAAGAAACTATAATTTATGGGTTTTCTACAAAACAGGACTGGAAACATTTTGGATTGTGAACAGCTTATAACTTACTCATATGTTAACAACTATGTTGTTGAGTGACATACTGTGCCTGAACCAGGCCAATACCTGCTTTTAAGAAACAGCAAGGGAAATGCAGAAAAACAGTTTTATTGACTGCTGCCGTTCTATTAGGTTTCTGGCTGCAGAGTCAGAGGTCAAGAGTTCAATACCCACCCACCCTGCCTCCCAAGAGCAGAACCAACCTGTGTGGCCTTGGGCAGGCTGC
This sequence comes from Intellagama lesueurii, assembly GCA_037013535.1. Lineage (NCBI taxonomy): Eukaryota > Metazoa > Chordata > Lepidosauria > Squamata > Agamidae > Intellagama > Intellagama lesueurii. The sequence goes on from JBAJHW010000003.1 coordinate 100,902,678, forward strand.
ACAGTCACAGGGTGCATCCAGAAGAAGGGAATGGTAAACCACTTCTAAGTACTCACTACCTGGAAAACTCTGGAAACTGGCTTGACAGCACACTATTATTGTTGTTGTTGCTGTTTACTGAATCCCTGTTCTAATCTTTACACAACAGTTAGATTTAATACTCTACATAAGCTACTGCATGAATTTTTCTGAAGTGCCTTTACGATTTCATTAACACTAAGGTTTGTTTCCACTACTAGTTCTGCTAATATGTGCCCTTATTTGTTTGTTTTTGTTTGTTTATGCATGCTAACATTACTCTAGATAAACCCCAAAATAAGTACTTTATGCAGATTCTCCTTCTGGTTTCACAGTATTGTGAAGACAAATATATGCCATGTTATTTGGCAGAGTAAGAATACTCTATGGCATTACCAAGCCACACAGTTGTTGCAGATGTGTCAAGATAAGAAATGTAGCAGAACTGTAATTACACATTAATTATAAAACATATTCCTTACTAAAACTAAAGTGATTCACATACCACATTTCTTTTCCTTTCCAGTTCTGTTTTCTGATTATACCAGGGCTCATCACGAGACTGTTCACTTTGCCAAACATATTTCAGGACAGTATTTATTAATGATTTACTGATTAGGATACAGAGGTATACAATAAGAAATACATTCATTGATCTGGAAGAAGAGGGGAAAATTTAGCTAAGACAATACATGAATTTGTACAGTAACATAATTTGATTTAGTCTAAGATCATGGAAATTTGACTAACAAATTCTATATCACTCTTTCAAGATGAAAAGGCTGGCAAAGCTGAGCGTTTGTCATGCTCAAAGGTGTTTTCTCTTTTTGCACAATATTGGCACAAGGCCATTTCCAAAACAAGTGTGTTTATCCATCATGCTGATATTCTAGCATTCCTCTAAGGAGCTCAGAGAATGAAATAGCATCATCCATTTTAGTATCACAACTCTACAAGAAAGTTTACACTGAAAAAAAAACCTACTGGATTTCCAATATGCTTTAGGACTAAAAGGTTATTAGAGCCTCTGTTTTCTGAGTTCAAGACTAACATTACAGGCACTGTACTATGAGCTTTTGAGTAATTCTATTAACAAGCCAGTGGAAGAGAAACGATCAGCTTCACTTTCAGTACCTAAACTATACGACAGATCACACAGAGAGCTAGAGAGATGCGACCAAGTACATATTTCAGAGACTGGAAAAAAGAGCTCCAAAAGTTCACTTTAAGTGAGCTGGTATAGCTTAGTGAAGAGTTGTCTACATGGGCTCTTTTGCAGCAGCTGGTGTGGACTAAAATGCAACTCTGTGGAGAGACAGAGGAAGTTAAAAAAATATTTAGACTCAATTAGGGCAGCGCAGATGCACTGTACCAGACATCCTCCTGGAAGTGGTAGGAGACAGGAGAGGGCCTCAAATGACCTATGCTGTCAATCTGCTATATTGTGAAGTGGCTTAAGAAGACACCCACTTTAAGATACTGGCAAACAAAACATTCACTCCAATACTCTGTGAAGGGGAAGAGGAAGTAAAAAAAAAACCAATTAGACTCTAATAGGGCAGCACAGATGTATTGTATCACTTAATATATTTTTTTTAAAAGAAAACTCCCTCCCAGAAGCAGGAGGAGATAGGAGAGGGCAACGATTGGCATCTTTTATCTTCTTAAAGGTCCGGACAAAAATCTGCCTGCAGGCAAATCTACCGCTGAGTACTGGTTATATTGACAAGTGCTGAAATCCCAGCAAATTGCTGGGAGAGAGAAATGAGGAAGGTCTTCTCCACTACGGTTGACTGGAACACTGTAATTCAGGACATGCCAGATAGCAAGGCGTCCTCTGCTCCTTGTAGTTTTCTCAGGGAAAACTAAACATTGGCTAACAACCCTTGACTAAATTTTCTTTGGGATACTCAGCCTGTGGAGTCTGGCATGGGCTGCAAATCAGTGTGGCCAGACCACCAGAGAGGACAGGGGAAAGGGTTTTTCCTAACTCTTCTCCCTGCAGCTTGGTGCTAGAGCAGTGGAGCCAGCTGTAGATCCATGGAGATCCATAAAGTTGGATTGAATAGTTTGAAAAGTTACTTTTAAAAAGGATTTGTTACTGTTACTTCTTCCAATATTTAATAGTGTCTTATATGTTGTGATTATAAATAGTAGTGTGTTGAGTTATTTGTTAATTGTTCAGCATCCTTCAATTTTTTTGGCAGGGGAATTATGTATAACAGTAAACCCAATATCTGAAAAAAAATCCATATTCTTAACTGTAAACAAAAATAAGCAGAAAACACATACGCTTATGCCAGAAACATGGTCTAAGGTTTTGCTGTTCACAACATATTAATAATTTTTATTTTCTTACTTCCTACCCATCTCCCCCATAGACACACATATATTAGAAGAGCTGATATAGTTTTACTTTTCTACAGCAGATCTTTTCTGAGATTTTGACTGGTAGTTCAATGCCATCTTTGTTTCCATGCCAGTGTATATAGCCACCCCTGGAACAAACAAACAACAAAACTATTTAATCCAAAATTGTTTATGGGTTAAATATACATGTATAGTATGTTAACAGAGTTTATGCAAGTACTAATAAAAAACGTAAAATTATGTAGAAAATGTATTTCAGTTGTGTGCCCTGATGCAGTGAGCTTATGAATGGGTGGATGAGCCACATGCAGTCAGTAGGAGAGTTAAGCTGAAACAGAGAATGCTAGTTGCTCAAATTTTAGAGAGCAGTGAAAGCATTTCACTTTTAGCACATTTGAGGGCACTGGTCCAGAAGACTGAAAATATGTCTATCCATTTAGACTGAGGCCAGTAATGATCTAGGGAATACTGTCTTTGTTCGGAACAGTGCTCCCAGTTGCATTGTTATGTAGCCAAATCTGATTGGCTTCATAATGTCATATCATCATTATTATGTGATCCCTAACAGACTAGGGATGTGACCAGTTCTGTGAAAAAGACAATCAGACAAAAACTGATCATGCAGAACAAAGGAGATTAAAAGGAGACAATGAAAACAATCAAGAATAAATAAATGAAAAGTGGGCATCTATACAATTTAGGAATGGAGTGGTTAACATGTGGCCTGTGGGTCTCATGAAGCCTCCAAAACCATGTTTGTAGTAACTGCTGTGTTGTCCTGTCAGAAAAAAGGCCAAGACAAAAATCAAAGCTGCTACGGCAACCACAGGGACGGCACTTAAAAAGCTATTCCTCCTAAAGGTCCCCTGTGCCCTCCCAACCCAGCAAAATCTCCTTGTTATCCTGTCCCTGCCACCAGAAGCAAAGCCTCCTTGGATCACTCATCCCTGCAGACAGAAAACACGACTTCCTGTCTTTGGCAAATCCTGCTCTACAGTGCAAGAAGATGCTCTTGCCCTCCTAGATTCATGGTTGTTCAGTAATCATTTTGTCTCATCCTGAGAATGCTATTTTCAGCCTCCATGTGAGATATTGAACATTATTTGGGAGGTCTTTCTTGTTTGATCAGATGGACCTTCGCACAACCTCAGAAGAAGCTACTGAAACCTTGTTCAACATGCTTTTTAACATGCATTTCCAAACTGGAACTATTATTGTTTTCCTCCTGCAATATTTACCAAAGATTTTTTCTGTGTTCTTTAATGTAGCTCCTCTAAGAAGTACATTTTCAGATCCCAATGACCTGAAAAGATAAACATTGTCAACATTCGTTAACTGTCCCAAGAAGACATAGCTTTCAAATTCATATGAAGACAGAATGGACAAGATTTAAGGAACAACAACAAATGCTTCAGTCTATCAAACCTCTTGTTTTTCTTTTAAAATCACACTTATGTTCCATTCCTGCAAAATGTGAAACAGCCTAAAATTCACATCAGTTTTAAGATGCTTGTAAACTTACCAATTAATATTTAATTTTAAACAAGTTACAGATATATAACCGTATACAAGTTAACAGATATATAAGCAAGTTATGGCTATACAAACATGGGTGAGCAAAAAGGATGACAATTTAATATGGAGATGGTATACCTGCATTTCAGAATCATTTGTAGATGTTTAAAGTATGGGCATATACTATAAATTGCACTAAGAAGCAGTGTCTGTTTTAGGACTGAGGCTTCATGGATATAGTTAGGATGCAATAAGAAAAATATATTATTCTTTGTTAATATTTCTATTATTCTTTGACCTACTATCAAAACCCATTTGTATCATATTTATACTGTGTGTTCAGCCCCTTTTTCTGCTCTCACACTAACGTGCTCTTACTCCTAGAACATAATCGCATTATAGACATTTTGCATTATTATGAGCAAATTCTGCTGATTGTACAACCCCACCCCACAAATATTTATTTATACACCTGTTTCCTTATGATAAAATTATTGCCTATTTACAGCGTTTATAAAGATTTCAATAATAATTTAAGAAGTATAAAAATAACAAATATATAACAAAACAACTGCCAAGATTAAAGTACTGAAAGGAAATATCTGAACCAAGTTTGAATAACATCGTTCTTTCCTTAGTATTGTGACACAAATTATATACAAGCACAAACACAGTGGTGGCCTCAACAGACGAATTTAGGACCATCTGTATTCTGAGGTTAGCCAGATACAGAGGAACTTCATTATATTCTGAGAAATGCACATTCAGTTCTTGAAAAATGACTCCTATTTAAAACGTACACATTTATATGATTGTTCACACTTTGCAGGAGAGGGAAACCAAAACATGACTAACCACAAAGTCATTTTGCTGAAAGCCAAGACTCAGATCTTCATTAATTATATATGCCAAATTTTTGTTTTTAGCTGCCAAATTTCAGAACTCTTTGCTTCACTGGCAGCTTTAATAGAAACTGCCTGTAGTTTTATCACCAGTAACATTGCCATACCCAATGAAACCCCTTTTGTCTCCTGATCAACTATGTTTTTGTTATTCTATCATCTCCTCCCGAACACTGATCCTAAAAGGACTGCTACTCTTTCTCAGACTTATGAATGCCAAGGCAATTATTATTCCCCTTATAGTTGCTGTTGTTGTTGTTATGTGCCATCAAGTCGCCTCCGACTCATGGTAACCCTATGAATAAGTGCTCTCCAAAATGCCCTGTCCTCAGCCACTCTGCTCAGCTCTTGTAGACTCAAGCCTGTGGCTTCTTTCAGGAAGTCAGTCCATCTCACATTTGATCTTCTTACACAGGGACATGTTTCAGATACAAAATTCTGTAGAATTCTGCTTTGTTGTAGATAAGGCACTCCAATGAGCCCCAGCTGGAGAGCAAACTATACGCTGTTACTATGGCTTTAACACACCGTGCGACAAATACCACAAAAGGCAAAACTGAGGTACTCTGTACACAACAAATATTGTGAGTTAGGCTGACAATGAGTTTAGATACTTTATTCCTCATGAGAAGACAATAAATTCTTAGGGACAAAAACACAATATTAAGCCATATTTTTTATCATGCCACATGTGTTAGCACTGATCAGAGTTCTGGCTTAATCATACTGTAGCCAGCAACTACTTTGACTATTTAATCTTCTTTCACTCTTCTCTGAAGTACATATTCTCCCCATCTCCCCCCCCCCAAAAAAAATACTGATGAAAAATGTGAACAAAAATAAATGTAAACCAATTACAACAGCTGATTACAAAACATTATCGCAATCTTGTACCACGGAGCTAGAAGTAAACCCCGCAAACTCAGTGGGACATACGCCTGAGCAGACATACAGAAGACTGCACTGCCGGATTATCCTACACTATTTGTTATAGATGGTATGTGTGTGTGTGTGTGTATGCACGAATTCTTACCTTACGACAGGCTCATTTCTGTCGTGGTAAACATTTATCCGGCCAACAAATCTACAAGAGGAAAACAGATAAGCAAATAGTTCAATATCAGTGTGCCTATAGGAATGCAGAGAAGAGTATTCCAGTAATTGTACAGACATGAATGCAAATTGCTTCAGCTACTGCCTCTAGGGAAATGAATCACAAATTCACCTTTCAAAACACATGGCATTCCTTTCTCCTCCTTCTAAAGCTTGTATCCTTAGTTGTTTCTCTGGATGTCTCACTATGGTATCAAACTGGACACAACAATAAATGAATCTGCTTGTGAATTTAAAACTTCTTTCCCTTTCTCTACATCTGACTCTTTTTTAAAATCCTCAAGAATAAGGTTGTTTCATTTACTAAAGAATGTTCATACCTGCCTTCTGATTCCACATACATTGGGAAGAAGGCCATGAAAACCAAAACCATTCCGAATCGACTCTTTTCATTCCACATCTGTTATCCTGACCATGCCTTGATGACACAAGCCTCTTTTTAAAAATTCTGTAAGATTTCCTTCTGGTAAATAACTGCCCTTTCCATAAGCTGCATCTGTTAAGAGTGGGCTCTCCTTTCCCCTGCCATCACTGTGTCCAATGTCTTTAACAATCGTATCCCTCTTCTCTCAGCTCTGGTAGGCAATGGTCAAAAGGATATCATGGGGATGATTAGAAACTAGTTCAAGAGAAATGTTGCACAAATGGATAAAGAGACCCATGATCTTTATTCTCCATTCTAGTTTTTCATTTCCACTCCTTGTCCTTGCCACCCCACTCACTTAACAACCCCCTTTGTTCCTGTCTATCATTTAAATTTTATTTTTCAAATTTTATTTAGTATAATTTATACACTGTCTTTCTCCCTGTGAGGGGACCCAAGGTGGCTCACAATGTTAAAATGAGTAATACAGAAAACACAATAAATTACAGATTAAAAAAGCAAAACCTATTAAGTAGTCAAAACATTTAAAACCTTAAAAACAAATGTAGGAAAGAAAGAGTATCTTATCCTTTCTCAGTGTGTTTGCTTCCCAATCCCATTATGTTATTCTCTAAAACTAACTGCTCCTCATGGCTATCTACTACCAGTTAGTATACTTCAACTCAATACACTCTTTTCTCTTTTATACAGGCCAAGAAACAAGGAGATATTACTTTAGTTTTCATTTTCAAGTGAATTTATGTAATTCATACACTGCAAAGCAAAACACAGTTGCCCTTCAATATGCACATTTTTGAATTTTACTAAAAGCTCTCAAAAACAATAATGACCCAGCACAGCATACTGGAGGAAAATATGCCCCAAAATGCACATGTTGATGGAAATCATGTACACAATTAGGGGAAACAGCTTAAAGAAATGTGCACATTAGGAAAACTGAGCACATAGACTCAGTGATCCATAGGGTCCCTTCCAGCTCTGCAGTCCTAAGATTATTATTATTATTCTAAGACCAATGTATATAACAGGTGAAATGTCTTTTTCAATTGCAAAGTGATGATGAACAGGATTGAATGAACTTCAGTTTGGGAAAACATGATGCTTAACTGAATTTAATAGTTTCATTTATCATTATTATTTTATATTTATGTCTTGCTATTCTCCTAGGGAGAATACATGGGATCTCAGGTGGCTTGCAGTGTGACTGGAAAAACCAGGTACAACTAAAAACATGAATACTAAAACATAATTAAACAAATCATATTAAAACAACAACCTGGTTAAAAGCAATTTAAAGGCACAGCAGTAAGAAAAAAAGAGAGACCCTCCATTAAAAGTATCTTCTTCAGCAGCCAATCAGATTTGTCCTTCCCTACCTTTTGCCCTTTTTTCTGAACTCACATTCTTCTGCATTTTGGACAGAATGGAGCCGAAGGGTTTCTTGCAGAGGATGAGCCTAAGGCCAGTAGCCCGAAAGTAGGCCACTCACACAGGGACAGGACCAAAGCATTGCAAGGTATACTGTATGACTGAGTTGAATTCAGACTTAGCCATATACACCAGGGTTGGGGGAAACAACTCTCCTACTCCCTCCTTCCTATGGCAGCCCCTTTAGTCCCCTGAAAATGGTGCACAGAAAATCAGAGATTCTACTGGATAAAGTGACTTACGATGCAGGATCTCCTCAAATCATGCAGGGGTGCATTGTGTGAACACAGCCCTCCCACCCACAGAAAACAAACTCCAGATCCAGCCCAATGTTTATATGCTGCTTCCTTCTTAGAACGGCAAACATAGTGAACTAGTTAAGCATGGTGAGAGCGAGACTGGGGAAGCTGTAGTTAAGCTGATTTAGTTCCACGGAGAATCAGCACAGAATAGGCAACTCTCCATGCACCCATTAATACATAAATCCCATTTGAAGCTGATGAAACTAATAACTCTGTTTTGAATGTATTTCTTGCAGGTGTGTCTAAATGACCTTGATTTCACTTCCAGTTACGGATGGCCTACAATCACGGTTTAACTCAGCTGAAACTGAAGTCTTCCCATTTCATTTTGATTTTATATAATAAAATTCAAAAATTCCCAAACAAACAATTAGGATATATTTTAACATGTGGCTTTAAAAAATATCCTATGAATGTATGCAGTGAACATCAGACAGATCTATATTCTGAGCCATTATCAAAATTATGAATAGATGCTGGCATACAGTCAGCACTCAATTGTAACTTACTACCCTGGCACATTTTCAAGTTAGGATCCTAAGCATGATCTGACAGCATGAAATGAAATTGCTGCCATAAACGGAAACCACGTGGCCCTATCCCCACACTATAAGCTTGGCAGAAAGCACTCGTACAAAAAACAGTAATGACAAAAATTCTAATAGGTGAGCACCTCTACAAGCAATTTTCATCTTATCAGAATGCTGAAGAGGTAGGTAGCCAGGCAAAAACAAGCAGACGAAACAAAATGTTGAAATAAATCAATTCAACTTGCTTTTCTAAAAACAAAAATCCTCTGACCAGAAATTCAGTAAGACTAAGCTGCCCCCCACCCCACCTCCTCTGTCCATCTACTGGCAAGTAACGGCCCTTTTATACAGACAGCATTTTGGCAAGTGATCAGCTGCTGAGAAAGCCAGGGAATGAACTGCATTACAACTTTGCCTTCCCACAGAATTTGGTGTATTCATCCTATACTTTTTGGATTGGTGCTGTACTTTTTTAAACAGATGTATAATTCAGCAATGTTTCAATATGATAGTTTATTTAACTGTGTTTAACATTATAATCTTTTTTTATTTTTTATTTTTTTTGGCTTCACTGAACCCCCATCGTATTGAAAATGTGCAAAATACTTGGGAATTGAAGTTAATTTAATACAGGCAACATAAAGAAGAACATAATAATTTACCACTTATTCTTACTTATAAAGATCAGGCTGGGGTTGTTCACATTCAATGGTGGCATGAAGGGTGTCGATATCCTGCTCAGTTTGAAAGGCCTTTGTATCTTGGACAGCATAATATGTCTGGAACGGACAAGAAAGTTGTATCTAAACATATGCATTTAGCAAAGTCCTCATTAAACTGAAGGGATAAATTTGAAAGCAGGGAGACCTTTTGCTCAGGGTGAATAGCCAAGTGGTAAATGCTTTTTTTTTTTAAACCCTGGGAATTCTCCCTTTCTATTTCTTGAATGCAGCTTTTTTATTGTATTAAACCACTATTGCCAGTTTTACACTTGCATAAATCCCACATTTTCACATAGCTGAATAGCTTAATTTCCAAGAACATTCAAATGTTGACATTCCATATACGAACATTACATATTTGCTCTTCATTAACATACAAACTGAAGAGAATTTTATCTTAATGTTTTATAAACACAGTGTCTCAAAAAAAGAAAAGGAAAAAAAGGAGAGTTAGGATTCAAAACTGTTCCTCCTAACAGTAATACAGAGATACTTACATTCACAACATGCCGTTGTGTAATGTCACACAAGTATTCCACACCTGTCTTTGGCCTTATAGTAACATTTAATCAAAGTTATTACCTTGTGACTGGACTCGCCATCCAGACTTGCAGTTGTAACAAAACATGTCCCATCTGTTCGACTACTTGCCAAAAATATTAAATCACAAGGGAAGGTTTCATCTTCTTTTACCATCACAATATCTCCAACCTAAAAAAACATGGGGGGGGGGGGAGGGTTGGGAATTATTACTCAAAGAAGAAACATAAGAAGCTTAGCCTAGAAGGGAACATGGCTGCTACTGCCATCTTCATTGCAGCTGTCTGCAGCTGCAGTCCTACACAGACATAACATGGTAGCAAGCTCCGCTGGAAACAGTAGGGCTTCTGAGTAAACACACTTAGGAGTCTCTTGTCAGCTTTTCCTATGACTAACAAGTCTAACTTGAGGCACAGAAGAGAACTGACGGCAACTATATGCTACAAATATAGAAACACCCCCTTGGGCCAAAAATTAATCTACACTTAATGCAGATTTTGTGAACGTAAGAAACATATTAACAACTCTCTTTTTTCAGTGAAAACTCAAACAAACAACACACCTGCCCCCAAATGATGTTACAGTGTTCTCTCCACGAAGGCAAGTGTAAGTAATAGGCTTGGGATTAAAAAAAAACAAAACCACGAACACTTTGATTTAAACTAGGACAGGAAGAAAAATGTGAACACATTTCTACAAAACATGCAGTCATTTTTCATGCTTTTATGAAAGAAAGCAATATGCAGAACTCTCGCTCTCTCAAGGAATGAGAAAGAATCACATGGCAAGTTTCTCACTGACCTATTTAGCCAACAAATCAATGTTTAAGAAAGTATAACCAATATAATTTATGAAGGTAAGTCAGACTCCAAAGTAGCATTCAGACTGATTATTCTTTTCCTAGCAATGGCTGTTAAAGAGAACGTCTGTGTTCAGAAATAATATACATCTAAATACTAGACGCAGGGGGCCAGCAGCAGGAGATGATTACCCTGATGCTCTGCATGTGAACTGTGTACAAGTATCATGTAATGTCTAATCTACTGTAACCTCATGTTTTTAACTGTACATGCAGTTGATTTAAATGGCTTTTATGGTTGGATTAGTTTTATTTGATTCTAAATACTGTATGGTTGTATTTGTTTTACTTGTTTTTATTGTTTTACAGAGGCTGTAAGTTCCCTTGAACTTTGCAATGAAAAGGCAGGGTATAAAAGAAATAGATGATGATGACAATGATGGCAGCAATAACAGTGAACATGCAAGTTGGGAATTGAGGGCGAAGATAATTTCTGTTTACATGCAGTTGTACTACTTTTTTTACAAAGCAAGAAAGAAAAAGAAGAGGAAATGACAAAATGTTGTTGGGTGAAGAATTGGTTCCAGACATACAGCCATGCCCTCTTCCAGAAGATTACTTCCCCCCCCCCCCCGCATTCCTGGTTTCTTGCCCTCCAAATTCAGTTAGCATTCCATGTCCACTAAGCACTTTCAGTCCTGATTAGTCTGTTTGGATGGTTTTCTCTTCCTCCCATTGGGTTTCTCTTCTAAATATTTTTTGTACTTCCATAAATCTTGGAGTTTTCCCAGGGCTACAGACTCCTCTTCATTTTGTGAATGGATGGTGACATTCTGGATACCTCAGGAGCCACACTCAGACTATGAGTTCATTTTTGTCCTCTGCTTCCCTGCCCATATCCTACAAAACCTCCATAGGGAAGATACTGGAATCAGCCAAGAAAAAAAGGCACTTTGGAAAAGTAAGAAATCTGCTTCTAGTATGATATTGTCTGACTAACAGCAACTGACATCAAAACATGAAGCTTTTGTTGATGAAAGCAGCAGTGTACAGAAATGCAAATATTAGAGAAGTGACCTTTTTATATATTACAGCCTCCAGTTTCTCTCAGTTAACACACAAGTGCTTTAGAAACCTGCTCTTAGACCAGTAAAGGGAAAAATCTAGAAATATTATCCTTCTTGCACCATTTAAGATCCCACAGGAGACTTCTGTCTGTATACATTATTTGTCAAATTATTGCAGTCCTAAGACTAGAAACCCCTTTACTGCTATATCACAAAACCACAAGAGTTTCTCGAGACAGGGAATCATTAAGAGAAAGAGACAGTGCAGAGTCAGATCACCTTTTTCAGGGAACAGTTAGAACTCTTAAAAGCTATTTAGCTCAATATCTGCAGGAGATGGAAGTTTCAAATTACAGAACACAGTTGCTCCCTAGAAAAATAACAGTCATATAGAATGAAGTAGCCTGTTTCAGGCTACAGGTTTTGGCATACTTCTAAAGGTTAGCAGATTTGTCAATTATTCATGTATTATTACATGCTAAATTCAGCTCTCAATAATCATCATGTGCCATCAAGTCAATCCTGACCTATGGCAACCCTAATCAGGGTTTTCCATGTAGACAATACTCAGAAGTGGTTTACCATTCCCTTCTTGTGGGGGCATCTTGGGACTGTGCAGGTTGCCCAAGGCTACACAGACTGGCTCTTCTCCCAGGAAGCACAGTGGGGATAATCCCACTTCTGCAGTCCTTCTCCACCCATTGTCATGGGTCACTAACAGTGGTCTTTCTGGTGTGTGTGGTCCTAAACTTTCTGAGGACGGATGAAAGGGTAGTAATACCACTGTTACTGACCATCAACGACCCATGACAATGGGAGGAGAAGGACTGCAGAAGTGGGATTATCCCTCACCCCCAGTCCTTTGTCCTTCTAACGAGCCTATTCAGACCAGGGGGAAGTGAAACCAACATGGAGGATATATCAGGGATCTCCTACCAACTCTCCTCAGACTGAAGAAGCTACTTGGATGAGTAGCGAAACGTTTCAACATAACAAGAAAGAAGTCCAGTTGCCGTGACTCATCTTCCAGACTCCATTTCGATTGATTGCTGAACCAAGTAATAGAAAATCATTATCAGTTTTGATTTGTTCATTGTCAATATTGTATTGTTCATTCTGTAGTCATCATTTTTGTCTTCTTAATGTTCAGCTGTAATCCTGCAACCCCACCTTCATCACAAATCACGTCAGGTCATTTGCTGTTTTCTGCCAGTAATATGGTGTCATCTGCATGTCTTATTGATATTTCTTCCAGCAGTTTTCACTCCTCCATCTAATCAAGCTTTTTTCTTTTCTTCTTTTTCTTCAGCTTTCTCATTTAAGTACAAGTATACTGCTACTGTATACATAATTTTCTACGGTTCTTTTTAATCTATCTTTTCTTTTTAAAAGCAGCTGTTTGATTTTTTAAAACACATTTTACCATGGTTTCTTTATACTGCAAAACACCTCCTGTAACATCAATATAATAGCTTATGAACAATTTCAATAAATTATAAACTTGATGAACTATTTTTTTTTCATATGGTATATTCTGCACATAGATTGATGGGACAGGAAGACAACACAAACCTTTGCTAACACCTTTCTGTCTCTCTATATTCTGTCCCACCAACAGCTTCTTGGTAGAATACAGGTTACAATATCAGAACAATCAAATGTCGTGGCATATCCATTTCCTTCAGAACTATCTATAGTTTGCATGATTCACATATGAAAGGCTTTAGCTATAATCTATGAGGAACAAATGGATTTTCTACTGAAATTCTTAGATATGCTCCATTAGCCATTATATATCTGAAATATTATTTCTAGTGCCTCTTTCTTTTCTGAATCCAGCTTGAACATTTGGAATTTCTTGTCCAATGTATGGTAAAAGTCTTTGCTGTAAAATCTTGAGCATCACTTTGCTTGCATGGGAAATGTGATGGTCCTATAGTTACTGCAATCTCTGGTATCTCCTTTCTTCACATTTGGAATGTATATCAAATATTTACAGTACCTGGGCTTTTGTTTTATTTTCCATATTTGTCAGCATATTCCTTTTAGTACTTTGATGGACTCAGTCTCTGTAACCTGAAGTTGCTTTATTACTATCCAATCTATTTCTGGTTATTTATTTTGTCCAACTATATTTTATCCACTATATTGACTGGTTTTATCTAAATATTTGTTAACGTATTTATTTACCATCCCATTCATTCAATGAGTCTGCTCTAGTTGGGACTAACTTTTGGACTTAGCCCTATGTTTCATCTTCTTGACTTTTCTACCCTCAGGGATCAAAACGTTTAGGCCCACCACTATGGGACTGGTGTATATTGTTAAATTTGCCACATGTTGCACTCTAGAAATAAAAGGCATTAATTCTTATATGGACATTTTAAACATATGAAATATACACATTTTTTTTGAAAAACAATAAAAATCTATATTTCAGAGGTTTGTTAGTTGTCCATCTCACATTCAGAGAGCAAAAATAAATAAATAAAAAATTTAAAAATTGCCTTGACTTTTTAAAGTAAAAAATCTAACACCTACTGACAAACACAAGAGGACAGATCCACATTTAGAGCTGGCAGAAGCAGACTTTTTGCCCTTTTTCATAGCAGCCTCTTAAGGTTCCCTTCAAACACTACACTGAGGGTGCAGGACACTCATATGGAGGTGTCATAATCTGAGGCCAGATACACGCGGTGTCTCTATCAATCAGATTCTGAATGCTCTGAGCACACACAAATGAATGCACATATGGCACTTTGTGTCTTTTGCCAATATGATAATTGTAAGAACTACACCAAATCATAGAATCACAGAGTAACTGAGTTGGAAGGGGCCTGTAAAGCCATCGAGTCTAACCCCCTGTTCAATGCAGGAATCCAAATCAAAGCAGATCTAACAGATGGTTTTATTTAATTTATTTATAAAAAAATATTTCTATCCCGCCTTTCTTCCCAAAAAGATCTAAGGCAGCTTGTCTAATTGTCCAACTTTCTCTTGAATACCACTAGCGCTGGAGTGCTCACCCCCTCCTTGAACTTACACTGTATGTCTATACACAATATTTATCTACAAGTTCTAAAACCCACATATATACACCAAGAAAAGTTCACCCAAGAATCATATTTATTGATATGTAACACTTACTCTTAATTTGCGGCTCTGTTTTCTAACCAGTTTGCCATGTCGAATAAAATGAACAGGACACTGATTCATTGCATTGTCAGCCTTGTGGCGAAGCCAATCTTCATAGCCCTAAATGAAATAACTAATTAAATTTCCCACATTTCAGGAAAAAAAGAATCAAATACCCTATTATCGTTTCACCTATTACATTTGTACAACATAATTAGCAGAAGTGAAATGCAAAAGTCTATGTTGCAGGATGGGGAAGAAGGCATGGGAGAAACAAGAAGTGCTTCAAAGAAAATGCTTCTCTTGAGCATCTGGAGGTACAGTTGCTCAACTGATCATTAAATGACATGTGCTTCAGCTAGCACAGCATAGTGTTTTCTGAAGCATTGGGCAGAGAGCTGTCCTATTAAATCCTATATGGGTGATCTCTTTGAAACTGATCCTTTGGAGCCAACATTTTGTACAATTCAGATTCTAAAACATAGTACATTAATATGTGTGGATTTTTAATTTCTTATTGGGAAGTTGGAGGTCGACGTTTTGTGTGCCATGCAGCTTGCCATGAACTCTCTAAACAAACCTGTTCTCCACAGATGGGCTGAAAGATAGTGACTGTTTATCAGAACTGAAAAAAAGATGGTCAGCTGCCATACATGCAACGGGGAGGGGAGCCATTTTATTGTTTGCCTCAGGCAACAAAATATTTTTGGCTAGTTGTGGCAGGAACTAACACGTGCTAATAAAAGCCTGTCAGTATAACAGCAACAAAAAGTCTTCAATATTTATTACAACATCATCAGAGAGCCCCAAGCAGATCTCTTTGAAGGTGAACACACTAAAGATCAGGTGGGGCAACACTGGTTAACCCTCATGCATTCCTGTTAGTCAAATTCCAGATGTGACGGCAAATTTTTCTCTCCTGTTCTAACTGGCATATTTTAAGAGAAGGATAAGTAATTTTAAGTTTGTTATTCTGAATTGCTTAAAAGAACAGTGGATAATAAGAGAAATAAGTTAATTCAGAGATTTAATAGATAAAAAAATGTAAAACATTATTTGAAAACTGGAAAAGGAGCAATAAATTGGTCCAATAATGTCAAAAACAAGTATGTCATTAAGCAAATAAAACAGGGAAAAGATGATAGTACCTTTGATTCTGATAGACAAGTCTCTTACCTGTTTTATAGCTGTTACAGTGATGACAAAGAAAAGTGGGAGTCCACTTGTCACTGGACTAGTTGGTGTATCAATAATTAACTGGAAAACAAAGAATTGTCATACTGGGTTCGCAGAAGACAATTTGATGAATTAAAAAACCCTGAGTTTTCAAATGTTTGAAGTTTTAGAAAATATGAACTGTGTGCCATGCAGCTTGCCATGAACAAAAATCCATTTTTGTCAAAAATACAGCTTTGACAATATACTCTGTAATTGCAAAGACTAAACAATCTGAATGTTATAGTAATGGCCCACAGTTAACACCTTACTTTTAAAATCATGTGAAGAACTTTAGCCATAGTGACAAATTCAGGTCAATTTACTTGCTGTAATTTAGGGCTAGGCAACAAACCACATGATATCTCACCACTGACTATGATGGCTAGGTTTGATGAGTGTTGCAGTCCAAAAACATCTTTGTGCTATATATACAGAGCCAAATTTGCATAGGTTTGCTACTGAGTATAGTTTTGGCACTGAGTACACATTCAACAAATCTTTCTTTCTTTTTATTTGTATAAGAATGTTGCACAATGTAACATTATGGATATATTATAATGCAACACTTCTGGAAGTAAAAGACTGGCTGTCCTTATGACACTGCCCAGCAGGTGCCCGAATGTACCTGCAATGCTTTCCCACTCTTCGGGGAGGATACTTCTATGTCCCCCATTCAATCATTAAATACAACCGATCATGGCTTTCTGACATGCTAGGGGCACCCAGTCTGACCAATGCACCTGGTGCCCTGCTTGTAGCTTGGTGAGTCACAGAACATGAGAAAACCACCCATCTTCTTCCTGTCTCCTTCCCAAGCTGCTCTACATTCTGCAGCGAGCATGGAAGGGCCAGCCAATCAGAGGATGATGGTGGAGAAGGCAGTGGGGGCCTTGCCTGGCAGATTGCAGTGCAGCAGGTTTCACTCCAGTCTACCAGGGAAGGATATATTGAGTGTTCTAGGGTCCTCTCCAGCTGTTTTCTTTTGAATGTCATTGAACCACCCATCCTTTAAATAATAAGCTATTTGCATAATTTTGAGTGTGGAGAGGAGACATTCTGTGCTGTTAGCTTGTAATGATTGATTTGTTTCTTGTCACCAGTTTATTGGTTGCAGGAGGAGCAGGTCCTTGGTGCAGGAGATGGGCATTTGGCCCTCTCCCAGGCAAGGGATCCTCTTCCTTTGGGAATCAAGGAATTGGGGACAGAAAGGGGCAGGCCTAGTTCAGAAGGACGGCTAAAATCCCCCACAGCTAGTACCAACGGACTGCCCCTCTAAAGGTCCTGCACCTGGGGAGTACATACTCAACCCATCCTTGGCCACCCAACAATGAACTGGATGACAGGTGGGTCACTCAATGCAGGGATCTGCTCCTTATACTGCATCAATACTTGTTCTGTTGCAAACAATTTAAACTGTGGCCTTTTCCCCCCTTCATCATCAAGCTACCCTTCAATAAACTGTCAAAATGTCAAAAGTAATGTTTGTTCTCTTGGCAGACTGGAAATGTTCAGAGTCATGTCACCTGGGTCTGCAAGCACACATGCTTGCCACACGCACACTTATATTTCCAGGAATACCTAAACGGTGTAATGTGTAAATGACCCTACTTCAATCACAGCAATTCAGACAGTACCACTACAACTTACACCAATGCCCTATACATGCCAAATGGGAATGAAAACATTCAGTTTTGTTGTACCTGCAACAAAATACCTTTTGTCATCTCTAAGCCAAGTATTGTGTTGAGAGATTTTTTTTCAGTCCAGCTAATGTTGCACTGATTAGATACAAATTGTTCTGTATCATTTTCTCATTGAACATATTTCTGTCATCTTATATCTCAGAAATTTAACTGGAAATAAATCTGCTCAGCCAAATAGAATCCACTTTCTAATAGATGTACACAGAATAATGAATTTAAATAGATGTAGCACACCACTCATTACTGCAGTTCCTAAAATGTCATGTTTCTGTTCTGGTTGTCTTTCTGCCCAAGCTTAGTTGGTTTTTTCATCCTCCATCAAAATAAAACGTATGAAAATACTGACATTTAATTTCAACAAATGTTCAGATATTTACTTACAGTTTCAAAATAGAACCAAAAAAAAGGTTACACCTCACCTGTACAAGGAAAATTATGAGAAAATAAAAGTTTGCTATTCTTCGGAACTGCTCAAACAAATTTTTCGGTACAAAGTTCCAAAAAGTGTACTGAAAGAGAGAGAAAGAAAAATGCTTTATATGCTGTATTTACAATATTTCATGTGACATACTTCACTACCGATGATAAAAAGGAAAAGCAATTACATCTAGAAACCAGTCCAGACAAAGTTACTCAGTTCCACAACTTGATCCAGATGGGCCCTTTGGCATGATTAACTTTTTCTTGATCTGTGACACCCCATACAATTTACTGTTATAAGCATACACACAGGTCTATATATAAAAAAAATCCTAAGATCTTAAATCAGTCAGTTACATTTTATTTTAGTTTTAAGTCCACAAACTATTTCAATTATGATCATAAGAAATGTCAGTATACCGACTTATTATTAAGCAACTTGATATATCAAATAACAGCTTTTCAGAAGGAATACTCACCTTCCTAAATTTGGATGTGACCATTATTATAGGAACTTGGGGTAGGAAATGGAAATGATTTGTGGAGCAAGTTTGGATAATTAAGGGAGGAACAGAAGCAAACCTGAATCACTCACTCCAGTGGCAGAAGGTCCACTATGGACTTTAACAGTATGTGATGCCTACACACAGATAGCTGATCCTTGGCTGGGTGGAGGGCATTATGTTTGGAGGGAAAGGGGAAGTAAAACTATCATATGACAGGGGAACTCCAGCCATTCCCTTGATGAGGTAGGCCTAGCTTAAGCCAATTTACTATCTAAAGTAGAGTAGTAAATGTCCCCCACCTCTGCCATTCAAGTTAAGATGCACAGCATCTGAAGCCAGCCAGGTTATTTGAGCACAGGAGGCAGGAGCACCTCTCCACATGTCGCTGTAAAAAGTACAAATTACGTAACTCAGCAATTTTGCTGCCCTTTCATGACACCCAAAATCCGCTGCCTCCCTCTTCCTAATGGCAGGGCCAGCCCTGTGGAAAGGAGTGGAAAAATCCACTGATGATTCAAAGAGATCTGGGGACTTATCAGCAGGCCCAGACCTAGAACAGCGAAGCATCTGTTAGGTTCCCTTGGACAAGTCTAAGTAACAAGTAGCACGTTGCATCCTTTTACACCTCTCATTTATGCCTTTTTCTACATTCAGTAGCAACAAAGGATACTTCAGCAGTAGTTTAAGTAGTGGATTGAAAATGCACTGACGTGTCAATATCGCATTAATGCACACACAACATTCCAAAAAGCTATTACTAATATTTCATCTAATGCTGGCAAGCATTACTAACATGCCTCTAAGCAAATGAGATCTAATATGACCTGCAAGTGACATTTCCACTAAATGTTAAGTCAGTAACATAATTAGACAGTTCCTCTGACATGGTTTTATGATACATGCCCAGAAATGTGTTGTCAAAGTGAAATGCTGGTATCATTTGCTTTTCAGATGAAAACTCATAGTGCTTTTAAGTATAGTTAACAGGAAATAATACTCCTGTTGTTGTTTCTGTTGTTTTGTTTAGAATTATATACTGGACCTTGAGCACTCTCTGGGTGGTTTACAACATAATTATGCAAGGAACACTTTGCCCCACCTCCCCGTGAGCTGGGTACTCATTTACTACAGAGAAGAGTGATGAATTAACTGCAAAATACAGTACAAAAGATACTAGTGTTGTAATGAGCTTAACTATCTCAGTAAGCATTAATGGGCCGATCCTATGCTATTTACCTAACCTCATGGGTGAGGTATTTATTTATGTCTTGCTGGGGCGGAATCTAAATTAACATGCTAGGGATAGGCTAATGAATTTGTGACCCTCCAGATGTTGTCGAAATTCAGCTTATATCGGTTTTAGCTAGTGCTGTCAATGGTCAGGCAAAATGTGAGCTGTATTTCAGCAACAGCTGAAGCCACAAGTTTTCCATCTCTGTCAGGCAAACAGCAGAATAAGTTGACGAACAAGACAGATGAAGTTGTTGCTTCAATCCATCAGGCATTACAGACATTATTTTCCTGTCAGATGATAAACAGAATGTCTCCTATGAATGAAAAACACATTCTAGTTCAACAAGTCTCTTTGCTTATGATGAAAAAAGTAAGTTATACATCTGTGCAAATATCCCAAGAAGGTCTTTGAGCCTTTTAACATGCACGAATGAACTTTGTACAGTGGTGTTTTCCAGGCATTGAAACCTTTTTTTAAATGCTAAAAATCTAGCATTTCCTTCAGTAGATTTGAAAATAATTTAAAATCTTCAATTTGTTGAAGAACATAGTTTAAGATATGTTAAGGAGAAGAGAAATAGCATTTTCATAATGGAAATATGTCAGATCTCAATCACTGATGTAAAGATAGATTATTAAAGATCCAGGTTCTAGAGAAGACAGAAGCAGGCAGTAATATACTACTTCATGTCAGGAAGGAGAATGTTAGACAGAAATTAAGCTTAATTATGTAGAGACACATTCACCATTGTGTACATGGCTCAGCATCAACTCAATAAACGGGACAATTTTTTGTATGTAACAGCCATGAGGACATAACCGTCTTGGGCCCCTTTTAAGAAGAAATGAGGGGCAAAAATATTTTAAATAAAATAAAAATAAAATAACACAACCAACAAATTAAACTCTTCCAATTTCCTCTGAAAACCCTGCTGCTAATTTTAATGCTGATTCAGTCTTAACTTTCAGTCAGAACTCACTGACCAGAATTCTACTGCTGATTTATCTTAAAAGATGACGCTGTTAAGGTGCTACACTCAAAATGCCAGCAAGTTTGGAAAACTCAGCAGTGGCCAGAGGATTGGAAAAGATCAGTCTACATCCCAATCCCAAAGAAGGGCAGTGCCTAAGAATGCTCCAACTACCATACAATTGCACTCATTTCACACGCTAGCAAGGTTATGCTCAAAATCCTACAAGGTAGGCTTCAGCAGTATGTAGACCGAGAACTCCCAGAAGTACAAGCTGGATTTCGAAGGGGCAGAGGAACTAGAGACCAAATTGCTAACATGCGCTGGATTATGGAGAAAGCCAGAGAGTTCCAGAAAAACATCTACTTCTGCTTCATTGACTACGCAAAAGCCTTTGACTGTGTGGACCACAGCAAACTATGGCAAGTTCTTAAAGAAATGGGAGTGCCTGACCACCTTATCTATCTCCTGAGAAATCTATATGTGGGACAGGAAGCAACAGTTAGAACTGGATATGGAACAACTGTTTGATTCAAAATTGGGAAAGGAGTACGACAAGGCTGTATATTGTCTCCCTGCTTATTTAACTTATATGCAGAATACATCATGCGAAAGGCAGGACTGGATGAATCCCAAGACGGAATTAAGATTGCCGGAATAAATATCAACAACCTCAGATATGCAGATGATGCCACTCTTGTGGCAGAAAGTGAGAAGGAATTAAAGAACCTCTTAATGAGGGTGAAAGAGGAGAGCGCCAAAAATGGTCTAAATCTCAACATCAAAAAAACGAAGATCATGGCCACTGGCCCCATCACCTCCTGGCAAATAGAAGGGGAAGATATGGAGGCAGTGACAGATTTTACTTTCTTGGGCTCCATGATCACTGCAGATGGTGACAGCAGCCACGAAATTAAAAGACGCCTGCTTCTTGGGAGGAAAGCGATGACAAACCTAGACAGCATCTTAAAAAGCAGAGACATCACCTTGCCGACAAAGGTCCGCATAGTCCAAGCTATGGTTTTTCCAGTAGCGATGTATGGAAGTGAGAGCTGGACCATAAAGAAGGCTGACCGCCCAAGAATTGATGCTTTTGAACTGTGGTGCTGGAGGAGACTCTTGAGAGTCTCCTGGACTACAAAGAGAACAAACCTATCCATTTTGAAGGAAATCAACCCTGAGTGCTCACTGGAAGGACAGATCCTGAAGCTGAGGCTCCAATACTTTGGCCATCTCATGAGAAGAGAAGACTCCCTGGAAAAGACCCTGATGTTGGGAAAGTGTGGGGGCAAGAGGAGAAGGGGACGACAGAGGATGAGATGGTTGGACAGTGTCATCGAAGCTACCAACATGAATTTGACCCAACTCAGGAGGCAGTGGAAGACAGGAGGGCCTGGCGTGCTCTGGTCCATGGGGTCACGAAGAGTCGGATACGACTTATCGACTAAACAACAAGAAAGGCAAATCACATATGTTTTGGCAGCCATTGCCACCTGTTAATAAGGGAGTGGTTGGGTTCCTCAGTGTGCCTGATCATGTGATGTCTGGAGGCCCAGGAACACAACCAGCACCTCATTAATGAGCAGCAATGTATGTGCAGGACTTAGTTGAGTTCACTGATGCAAGCAGAAATCATCAATAGGATTCTGGTCAATATTACCTCATCAATCCTCATTTTTAAAGGACCAAAATTCTTCGTACATATGGTTCCACTCATGGTCACTAGCTGTAGAGTTTTTTTTTCCTGGAAGAATACAGAAGACCAGTAGTCTGATCTTCATAAACAGCAGAGGAAGATTGGGATGATATGGCAGAATCTAATGGTTGGAGAACTGACTGTACCATTTCATAATGGATGTGATGGCATGAATTTACTACATAAATGTTCTTCTGTACAAAACTATTTGTAAACAACAAATACCTAGAATTAAGACAGCTGACCAAGAACCTTTCTTCTTGACATTTTAAGTTTTCTTTACAGAAAATAACATTCAGAAACTGCATCTCTGCTTACAGTCTCATTTAATACCATCAACCCAGCACTCTGCAGATCCTACGACCTATGCTGCATGATTACACTAGGACAGAGTTAATGAGAGTTCAAGCAGTATCAGTGTCAAGTACACAGATCAGGCTGACCAATCAGAACCTTAGCCAGGGCTGATCTTAACATAGAGGAACTGGGCAGTTGCCCAGGGTGCAGAGCTGAGGCTGGCAACAAGCTGACTGGAGGGGAGCACCAAGCACAGCTCAGGAGCTTCCCCCCCCCCCTTTCCTTTATACACTGTGTATAGCTACAGTGATAAAAAGCAGATGTTCGTAATGACCTTTCTTTTCAACTTCCTGTCCAATGTGAACTGTGCTAAGTAAATATCAGTGGAACATAATTTTGTACACACATGCTTAAGATACCTATAAGGGGCTATAGCTGGGCACCCACCATTACTTCTGCCCAGGACCAACAAACATGATGGATGGCTCTGTGCAGTTTACTGTGGGGAGCAAAAGCACTCCACACTCAAGTGGTTATTTATCCTAGGATTGGCCCTCACCTTGGCCCTATGTGAAGAGTGCTATTGTGACAGAAAGGAACAAGCTCAGACAGTGCTATATGCCACTTACTTGTTCACTTGGCTTGTTCTTTTGACCCCTTGGCAGTTACTCTAATGCAGGACTCCATTTAATTCACACACTAGATATTTATTTTTGTAAAAATCCGTTATTATACTGCATCATAACAGCATATAAGATGACATGAAGGTAACATTTTATGCTTGTGACAGGCCAATAATAATTTGACTACGGAAAAACATTGATGGTGGAAAGCAAAGTCTTTGTTTTTTTAATTGTAATACCTTCCTCAACTTCTGCTAGCAAACTGTATAACTCAAGAAACAAAAAGGCTGTTGCTAAAAACAGGAAGTGGTCAGAATGAAATGAAAAGTATTAGGCAAATTAGTCAACAAGGCTAGGAGGGAGAAAAACCTCATATATTACCTTTGAGGAGACTATTCTGTTATCCGGATACCTCTGTGGAATATATGCTTCAGCGCCTGGGGGTGGCTCACGGTGCCCAATATAAATAGTCCGATTGTCCACCCAATTCTCTTCTCCTGCACACTGTTGAGAGAAATAATGTGTTGTTATAGTTCAGACTGTAATTCTGAATAGATATGAGTCATACACTGAACCAGCTACCCCTGTCTCTCAGAATCATTTGATCCTTCATTCTCATGGAGCCGTCAAAAATCTGTCCCCTAAGTCTCTGCCTGTCTTCTCTTGAAGAATACTTAGATGACACATATGAGTGAGCTGTCAAAATCCTACCTCTAATTGCCTTCAGTAAGTCCTTCCCCTAAAGCAAGAAAGGCAAACCCACGCAATTCAAATCTTTTACTCGTAAGGACAGGTTTTATATTTTGTCCTCATATAACTTTAGAAAAGATGAAAAAAGAAATGCATAATCCATCTTTCTGAGGAGTTAATATGTTTTCTTAAACACAGAGGCTGCAATCCAAAGAGCCCCCCCACCTTTTTTAGAAAGTTTCCTGGGCTTGCACACGTGCAAATGGATTTTTCTCCTCTTCTCACACACAGGAGTTGAGGGAGATCTTTTGCAGTTTCTCCAAACTTTGAAGGTATGTGGCACTCAGTTGTAGTACTGCTCTGAGAAAAAGCAAATGATCAAGAAGCCATGGCCATGTGGAGAACTCACCACACTCGCTTGTTGGTTTGTTTAAAATACTTACATGAGGCCTTTCAAGGTAAAGAGACAGCTTACAAAATATAATTAAAATGATAAAGCAGGGTTGCTTGCATTGGACTGTTAATTCAGAAATCTCTAGCATGAATCCTATAGGAAGTGGACTTGTCTGGCTAGTTTACGAAGGTTTAATTATCTGACACGTACATTATGTGTGGAGCACTGGCAACATGATAAACAGTAGGTAATCCTCTACAAAAAGTAAGTACCATATATACAGAAAGAAGTACAAATTCACTTCTTTGTACGATTCCCAGTGTCTACCTATACTATATATCAAAATGTATATAATGAGTGAAATGGAGTTAGATTCTAGCTCCCTTCG
This sequence comes from Intellagama lesueurii, assembly GCA_037013535.1. Lineage (NCBI taxonomy): Eukaryota > Metazoa > Chordata > Lepidosauria > Squamata > Agamidae > Intellagama > Intellagama lesueurii. The sequence goes on from JBAJHW010000003.1 coordinate 100,927,643, forward strand.
GACTCCAATTAGAGAGAGCAAATGGTTTTGTTTGAGGCTATGGAAATACTTCCACGTACCACTGTCTCAACTTTGACAGCGCCCTTGCAATGACTGCTTTTTGCTTCTTAACTGAAATAACACATTTCAACATAATGTTTTGTATAATCTATAGTCACCTTGTTTGAAGCATTGACATGGTACAGACAAGAGTTAATGGCTAAAATCCTCATGAGTTTTTATGCCAGCATAACACCATTGGTATAAATCTTGTTGGCAAATCATCACAAGTTAAGCAGTTAGTGTAAGTATTTGCTCTTGTCTACCAAGTTGGGCATCTTGATGCACAACAGCAAATGGCTACACTAACTTTGTAATTTGGAACAATATGCCAATGATATTTACACCAATTGTGTTAATACTAGCAGGTGTAACTATGAGAAATTTGACCACTGGATATTTAGGATATAGATCTTAAAACAACAGCATTACCTAGCAAACCACTGTTGATATCCTGTGCTTTCTTTCTGGAAGAGTCACTTTGGAGAATAAGCATTCATTCTATAAAATGCTTTACTCTCAGTACAAAGAGACAGCGAATCACATGTGTTTTTCTAGCATGAAGCTGGATGCCAAATGTGCAGTAAAAAAGTCTGCAGTTGGAAACTGGTAGAGATCCACTCAGAAGAAATAAGATGTCTCTAATAAGATGGCACAAGGGTTCCCACATGCACAATTCTTATTTTCAGTTGCAAGTTTAGTATCTAATTGCACACTTTAAAAATGTGCTGCATCAATTTCTTCCACAGAATATTGTGATTTATAGGCCCTCTGTCTCCTTTGCTTCTCCAGGTCAATATTATTTTTAGTTTGATTCAAGGAGGAAGAGGAAGCTGGTGCTTACAGGGACATAAGTGGAATCAAGGTGAGCATGGTCTGCTTCTAGCAAGTTCTGCCTGCCTCAGTTATATTCAAAAGGATTCAAACTGGAATGCTTGCCTATGTAACATCCTCCACATCATCCTCAAAGAGAATGGGGCAGTAGAGTATGAACTGTCTAAGGAAGTGGATTCCTTACAATGAATCTGAAACAAGTGATCGTGAACCTGAAGAACCTGAGGCAGGACCTTTGTGGATGTTCTCGTTTGAGGGGTCTGCCTCAAAAGTAAAGCACCTCTTGCTCAATCATCCCTTCACAAAAATGAAGGAACACACCAGACAAGTGGCCACATAAACAAAAAGAAGCACTTTCCATTTTGTGGGGAAAATGTGTGAAACAAAGAAACTAAATCATTCTTTTAGAAACGGTCTAGTCTTTTAGATTCATATTCTTCAGAAGAGATGGTAAAATTCATTCACTTTGGCCACATTTGAGAATAAATGTATTCCAACTGTGGTTATAAAAGCTAACAGAACCTCTTAATGGGAGGAAATTACAACTATCATATATTTCTTTTTTGCTTTTGCTTTTCCAGTCATGCAGAAAAAGGGATGTGCATCCTGGAAAATTCCTCTCAGGTTTTAATCTATGGTTAAAATGTGTAAAAATGCATCTATTAAAAAAATTGTTAAAACATGTATATTTTAGGAGACGCACATGCCAAAACGTGTACAAACTCCCATGCATGACAAATAAACCCCCAGTCCTGCAACCTATCACAAAACAAGCAGCAGCAGAAGGTGGGATTCAGAGAAACAGGACAAATTTGGGACCGAGATACTTTCAAATCCTCACTCTTTAGGCAAGGAAAATGGACCTTAAGAGAGACAGACTAGACAGAGGAACTGATGAGGACTTGGTCTACCTTAACCAGCTTTCAATAATCATGGTGTTCACTTGGAGCTGTCTGTGGTACTGCGGCTACCAGACTACCTTGCTTTGTGGGTTTCTGCTATAGACAAATCAGAACAGACATTTGAGGTGGGTAGTAGGTGGAAGGGATACAGATCCTATCAGACCTCACAAGGAACAGAGTACGATCCATAATTGAGTTCAAAAGCAGCTGAGCTATCTTCAATATTTTTGGAGAAACTGGTTATCTAGGCCCAATTCTGGACTGAGCCAGCAGGAGAGGAGTTAGCCTTCCCCAATGGCTACACTCCAAGTCAGCAGAAATGATTTTATCAGGCTCCTCTTTTGATATAGCTAGTAATACTAATGTAACAAAACAATGAATACACACATGAGTGTGTGTGTGTGTGTGTCTTAAAACACACATGAAAATAATTCACACCATGTTTCACAATTAACACAGCACCTTGTTCAAGAGATGTAATACTTCGGGGGGGGGGGGGGGAACCAAATTAGACCAGGGTTATTAAAGTTATTGGGACGTGGTGGCACTGCGGGTTAAACCGCAGAAGCCTCTGTGCTGCAAGGTCAGAAGACCAGCAGTGGTAAGATCGAATCCACGTGACGGAGTGAGCTCCCGTCGCTTGTCCCAGCTCCTGCCAACCTAGCAGTTCGAAAGCATGTAAAAATGCGAGTAGATAAATAGGTACCACCTTGGTGGGAAGGTAACAGCATTCCGTGTCTAGTCACGCTGGCCACGTGACCATGGAAACTGTCTACGGACAAACGCTGGCTCCATGGCTTGGAAACGGGGATGAGCACCGCGCCCTAGAGTCGGACACGACTGGACTAAATGTCAAGGGGAACCTTTACCTTTTATTAAAGTTATTATTTGCAAGAGAACTTCACTCCTCTCTATGGGAAACTACACAGATGAGGCAACAGCAGGTCCATGAGCTCTACAGCACTACTTGATATCAAATACATATTTACAAAACACATACTGCTACAAACAGCTATGTTTATCTCTACCAACATACAAACAGAGGGAACAAAATTTTACCCTATCTAGTCATCAACCTACACTAGACTTCCTTTAGAAAGCGCCACTGAGATCCCTGTCTTCTCAAGAAGTGAATTTAAAAAGTGCCCAGTGTAGTGAAGTGCATCCATTGCTTTATGTACCATTACTTAAGCCCATTAAAGGAACATCCAAGAAACCATAAATAAACCTAAGCATTATGAGTTTCTAATAATAACTTAAAACTCAGTGTACCAAAACCCCGTTTCATTGGCACATCAATGAGGAAGCATTACTTACATCCTCTTCTCACTTCAGTGCTGTCAGCAAATACTGAACCCAAAAACCTGATGAAAGATCCATTAAGCTGCCCTCACTGCATATACAAAAGAACATCTTCAAGAATCTTATCTTCATCAAACTTGAATGGTAAAAGAATAACGATTTGTCTGTGACATTGTCTTTTAAAGTTTAAGGACATTAAAAGTTTACCGTAACACAAAATGTCTAAAAGTAAGATAAGGTGCAGTATAAAATATTCACCCATCCATAACACTAACAAATTTGTGTCAGTGGGTGAATAGGTGTGTTCAGGGATGGTCTGCCTCAACATCCCACTGGCCATCCCAGGGCCCCTCCCAGAACTACATGGTAGACACAGACTGGATCCCTTCCCCTGGGCTTTATCCAGGATTGAATGCTCCCAGTAGGGGCAGGAGGCTGGAGGAACCCAGAAGAGCAGGAAGAGGAGAAAGGTGGGTAAGAGACCACCAAGAAAAATTCCCACCAGGAAGGGAATATAAGGAAGCTGGAGGAAGAGCTGGGGGCAGTTAGCAGACAAGATGAGGAGGAAAGTGAGGGGTATACCAAAAGCAATCCCCTTCTGGACAGATTATGTTCCAGGCGATCTGAAGGAGCTAAGCCTGGAAGAGCCCAAGGAGTCCCCAGCATTGGCCATGTCTTTGATCTCAAAAAATACAGTGGCACTGGGCAGTGGCATTCAGAACTGGAGAGTCTATACACGTGTATTTGTCTGTGTGGTGGGGAAGGAAGAAAGAAGAGGTGAGTGAAGACATCTAGGAGGCAGAGACATTTGGGAGGCGGGAGGGGAAAGAGAGAGAGAAAGCATGTCCCTCCCATGAAATAAAAGATCTAGAGAGAACTTTGAAAGAAGTTAGAAAGACAGAAGATGATTAGCTTAAATCCAATTGCTAGTCCCGACTAGAGTACACATGTTAAATCAATTGCTAATGTTGAGTCAAGAGATAAGTAACTCCAAATGACTTAATGGACCTACTCTAGTTAAAACTACCAACTGGATTCAGGCCATTATTTGATAATAATAAAATAATATCACTTTGTGTACATACTTGCCATTTGTGCATGTGTTTGCCTCTAGGACAAGAACTGGAAAGTACAGGGATGATGGTGATGATAGTGATGATGATGAATTTGTTTTTTATTTTACCTGTTTTACTTATTTTTTATTTTTTGTTTGTTTGTTTGTTCCCTTCTCTCTCCTTTCCTCCTTCCCCTTTGAAGGAATTATTTTCCTATATTAGAATCTGAGGAGTAGAAATGTGAGATAATATGGAGCACTATATAAATAAGATCATCCCAACACTGACAGGCAGAGGCAGATATGATAGGCGCAGGGCAGCTGGTCATTGTAAAAGAGCTATACCCAGATGTCTGATATCTGTCCCTTGCTCTAGCTGTCCTGTTATCAGACAAGTGCAAGGAAACCAGCTCAGCCTTTCCCCCCGATCTGACCTTTTTGTTGTGTAATGCCAAGTCGGCACAAAATAAGACCCAATTAATCCATGATTTGATTCTGGATGGAAAAAGCCAACCTGGCTTGCATCACCGAGACCTGGATGGGTGCAGAGCAAGGGGTTGTTCTCTTTCCTTGCTTTGCCCTCCTGGGTATTCCAGGGCGGATCAGAGGAGAAGGGCAGGGGTGTGTGGCCATCATCTATCTATAAGATCTTTAGGATTCCTGCCCTATCGAGTCTGGGCCTAGAGGCCCTCCACCTGTCTGTGGGCCAAAAGGAATAGGACAAGGATAACACTGGTGTATCACTGCCCCCGTGATCCAGTACATTCTCTACCAGGCTTTCTCTGCACTGGAGCCTTCTTTATGGAATGTCTTACCATAGGAGCTATGTCAGGTTCCTTTCCTTCGTGCCTTCAAAAAAGCTCTTAAAAACAGAGCTGTTTAAGAGAGGATTTTGGAGAGGTTCTCCCCAAATAAGCAAAAAAGTGGAGGAAGGGGGAGTAGAACTTTGTATTGGATGTCCCAAAACTGATACTAGTCTTGTTTGTTTGTTTGTGATAGCTGATAGTTTTAGTTATTTTATTTTATGCTTCTTTATATCCCTTGTTGTACACCGTCCAGTGTAATGATTGCTAGATGGATATGTATAAACCAAATACCTACCTACCTACCTACCTACATACGTATGTTCAGGAGGCTCTAGGGAGTGCAACATGGCAGGAAGCCATTGTGTGGTACCAGCCTTGGCTTCACTCAGATGGGGCATACATTAACAGTCCAACAGGGACAACTGAGTAACTTCACTTCAAACCACTGGTATAATCAGACTATTTTAGCATGCGCAAAACCATGCATTTTCACTAGTATGGTAAATAAAGCTGTGTAGTTTTTATCATAATCACTACAACTACTATAGCACTCAACAGAACCTACCACGAAATAAACAAGGTTGGTTTTTATTGCCATAGCACAGGTATCTTTTCTCTCTTAGACAGGCTGGGAGCAAATTACTTGAGGCTTTAGCTAGGCAGGAAAGCATACAAATCGCTATGCTTCCTTTCTACTCAGAAGGTAACCGAGTTTGAAACCGGAGCATGTAAAGAACATTTAGTGGATTGTTTTAATTAATTGTTTACATTTCATATGCAGTTGAGTTTTAATTTTAAAGAAAACGCTTGGAAAATCCCTAGCATTTCAATCGGCGGCGTACACCTCCAAAGAGCAGATACGCTGCGAGGGCTCATATACATTTGTAGACTCCACAGTGTCACATGTTGGTCCAATACAAAAGGTTGAAAAGGTCACATGAAAAACAGCAGTATCTACAAGACTATGTTTTACATTTCCACAAGGAACGAATGACAGACATACACTTAAACAAGAGAAAGTAGAAGGATTCATGTAAGGCAGGGATCAGATATATAAATACAAATGCATCTGGTAGGTCTTTGGGTGATTTCTGACAGATCAGCAAGCATTCCCAATTCCTGTTAGTTTACCAATAGTAAATAAAACTGAAGTGAAAAGAAACTCTAAGTTCCTGTTCAGTCTTGACCTGCACTGAACAAGCTCATTAATTCACAAGTAACATGCTTGCCTTTGACCAGGTCATAGTGCAGCTTTATTGGACACTTCAAGAGTTCCAAATTAGAATCCCTGATCTGTAGTGACTGAGATGTAGAGCTGTATTTGGGTCACGAAGTGTAACAGGTTTTCAACCCCCACCTTACTAATCTTTCTCTGGCTCTGTTGGTGGACTTCAGGATTTTAATAAATTAAAAAACAAAAAACAGCAGACCCCACGAACCCTAAGTCTGCTCAACCCTTACGGCAGCAGAGCATTAAAGACTAAGCTTCCTTCACACACACAGAGCAGCTTCAGCTGTCAACCACGCAGGGCAGGCTGAAATGCTACAGACTGTTCGCGCGGATAGCTAGCTGGTCAATTAGTTAAACAGACTGACTGATGTTCACCACGAGCAGATGACAGAACTGTAAATTATACCATACAGCTGAACTAGTATATATCTGCACTTGTTCCTTTGCAAAGGATGTTTTAGAAAACAAGTTGGAAGGGATACTAGAAATCATCTAGTCCAATTTCCTGTTCATTGCAGAATGCACAATGTAAGATGCAGCAACTGTATCTGCGACAGGTAACTGTTCAATCTTTCTTTAACTCCACCAGAAGAGACGCCCCCTCCAAAAGCTATCTGTTGCACTGAACATCATGTCTATCCAATTCGTCATGCAACAACACAATTAATCCCCACAGCAACTGAGCTAACAGAGTCACAGAGGAAAGGCTACTATTTCCTGCCCCTTCAAACACCTCCACTGTGTTGAGAAAAGAGAGGGAATGGGTTAACAATTTGCCAGCTCTGTAGTTATCACATTGATGCAGAATAGCTGGTTTCTTCTGAGTGACAATGCTAGGACAGACGTATCCATGGGTAATACTTTTGAACCAGCACAAATAAAGCTATTACACGACAAAAACTGCAGAGAGGTTATTTGCCATTGTCATTCTCCATTTCTGCTCTCTCTAAGCACTGCAATGTTTGGAAACTCTAGGACTTCCTTCATGAAGATGTATTTAAATAGAAATTACTGCAGGCAACACATTCCATGGCTATGTAAAGTCAAGGTACTTTGATTTTAGAAAATATTTGTCCAGTGGCTTGCATGGAACTAAATATGCTTAAATCTGAGGACTTCAGTGTAACTGGGTCACTGATTAGCACATAACCATGGAAACCTGTGAAGTGATGGCTTCAAGTTTCTCCAGTGTTAAATAGCTTGTATTTGAAGGCTATTTATACCAAGGCCTAGGTTTTGTAAGGTCTGGTTATTTACAGGAGACTCGTGCTGAATTTACACTGGCATTTGTCACTACTGTTAAGTTTCACTACCACAGGAAAAAAAAATACATTCCAGCTAAAATCAATCAAATTAGTTTGTAAGCAGCTGTGGTAACTTATTATAGACTTTGATTCTAATAACAGTTTGATAGGAATTATTCTAAGTACATAATTATTCCTTCTTGGTACAGAATCTCTCTATTAGGCTGCACATACAATTTCTGTAGCAAAAAGTTACCTTACTGCTCCTTATTATCCCCTTGTTGTCATACCCCGCCCTATTATGCCCATTATTTCTTGTCCCTTAATATAGTAACAGCAGCACTACAATATTATGTATTAATTGGAGAGGAAGGTATCAAGGTATTTGTAAAAAGCCTGTTCACTTTTCTTTGGGTATTCCAACTTACAGCTGCTTGAAGTTCCACAGAAGCAAGTAAAGAAGTAAGATTGGCTAAGCAGTTTATGATCAAGTGTATTTTATTCCTGAGGAAGGCAACAATATTCAAAGAAATTGTTACTGAAAAAGGCAGGCCACTGTTATCAGGACGTTTCACACAATTTTAAAAGGCTGCATAGGTGCTCATGTGGACAAGGAGATACGAACTTATTCATCATCATGTTCTGACTTTTAATTTTTCCCCTCAAAATCACCATCATCAAGCCTGAAGTCTATTTATGTGATGCAATAAGCACTAGTTAATAGGTGCCTTTAACAACTGTAGTATATATCTATTACAATGGCAACAGCAGCGTTAGGTTTTCACTACTACAATTTGAAGAGCAGCAGTCACTTGTAATACCTGTTTGACCAGAAACCACAGTAAGGCAGAAAAAAATAGACACATGCAGAGGGGAAGGATGGCACTGTAATACCACCTCCATACCTGTTGTTATCTGTATACAACAGCTTCATCTGCACATAATGACAGGCCTGGTTGCTTGGTTTATCCTAGTTTACTGTGAACAAGTAAACTGCAGCCTCTCCACTTTTGTTCCACTCGTCTCTTTACATGTGTTAGTAAAACCAACCAGGAAGCCTTTGCTTACTGTAATGCTTAATCCCAGGATCCTAGTTTTCAGCTCCAAAAGAAGAATTCACAAGTCAGCAATAAGTGGAAGGTGGGGAGACATGTTTATTAACTCCCTCCCATGTTCTTTTTCACTGAAAATCAAACACTCTCACAAACCATTGAGTTTATCTTGGAATATTCATAGATTACCAAGAGGAGTAAGTGGTGGAAAAACACACAAAGAAAATAGCCTAAGAATCCACACTTGTCTTCAACAGTGGCTGCATTGTGTAGAAGTAGAGGAGGAAGTCATGCTCAAGGAAGTATGCATATATTGTATAGTTCTAACTTCAAAAACTTCCTTGAAGTCCTGAATATTTATAAAGCCTTGTCTTCCTTACTTTTTAGTACAGAAAATATTGCACAACAAGTTACACATCAAAGATTATTTATTTTTAAAGAACACAATGTATTCCACTGGTGCTCATATACTTCAAAGTAAATGTTTAACATTATTTTCAAGAGTAAAAATCAACTTCTCACATGCAAAGTAATCAAGAAACTCACAATGGCTCTTAGACTAAGTGTGCTTCCAGACAGAAAGCTCCTATGCTCACAGTTAGTACTGTACACTGCTATCTTCTCTTTCTTTAGTTGATTTTCTCTGGTAAGGAAAAAGATGAAAGAAACAAGGGGGAAACTAGGGAGAGTTGAAAGTTGAAGAGACTATTGCCTGGACACCCCACACGCAAAGCAGTGCAAGCCTTATCTGCAAACACTCTACTAGAATAGGAACAAAATAACACTGTGAACATAAGAACATAATTATCATTTACTTGTTCTGTTTCTTTCACTGTGGAGTTTATCTGCAAGACTCAATTCAGAAAACCCACACATCTACTGAAGATACAAAACACTTTAAAATATTAGAACAGTGGCTTTTATTTAGGCTTTTTGCCTTCACATTATCATTCTTTCATCGGTTTATTTCTTCTTTGTTGTGCACATTCAGTGGCTCAGGATCTGTGAAAGTTCAAAGGTCCAAATCAATGGTTCAAGTCCCCTCTTCATCTGGGATCTTCTCACAAACTCCAGGTTCATCAACAAAAGTTCCCACTGCTTGCATTTCCTGAGACAAAATCTGTCTTTCCTTTTCATATAAAATTGCCTTTTACAAAGTCAGATGTAAGCTTTGCTCTGCTGACTGGCAGCAGCTGTCCAGAGTTTCTAGTAGATCAGTTTTCCCCTCATCTGCTAAAATACAAGTATGCATTCTATACCCATTCCTGCAACAATGCAGCAGGATTTCTCCACCTGATCCATTTTTGAAGGTTTTTTACACCATCCTATGCCTTTATCTTTACATTAAATGATTAGGAATAACATCATACCAAGAAAAGACCCTCCAGAACTTATTAATCACTGCATATTAAAGATAAACTTTTTTTTCCATTTCCATTTTGAAAATACAGTGGTAGTATGCTTGACCTACAGCGAAGAATTGCTGGAAAGATATACTCATAGAAATTACAAAGGGGGATGCAAATTCTCACCCAAGGTAACAACATTCTAGCAATACCAGATTGCTAAAGAACAACACAGCTACTCCATTTTTATCCTAACAAGGAAGCTCTTGGAAAAGCATGTTTCACTTTGACTGACTTCTAATCATAAACATATTATGAATGATATTGTTATTACTATTACAGGTATATGTAATGGCTGGGGCCAGTGAGTTGAAACCCAAACAAGGAGACCAGAGGGTGCTGTAAATACGTGTCTCAGTTGTTCAGAGAAACGGGCTTAACTTGCAGCAAAGTCAGTCAAGTTTAAAAATCAGGAAAAAGTTCTTAGTTGTGAAAGAGGCTAGGCAATCATGGATATTATCATTAAAAAGTTTAAAAACCACTTTTAAGAAGAGATGAGAAATACAGTCATCTGTCTTGGTAAGGTTAAAGATAACTTAATATTAAATCACTGCTGCTGCTCGGGACAGGATTGTTTTTGAGACTACCTCCCAATTATATATCACGGTTCTGTAAGCTACAGCTTTTCATCATATACAGACAGGAACCCCATTAAGCTCCAATTTGTTTTATGAGCCAGTACCTTCATCTGAGGAACTCATGCGATTCAGAAAGAACGATGGCTCCCCTTGGTAAAAAGGACAAGGAAACAATACATGGAAAACAGCACTATTGAACAATAAAACCTCTGGAGACGGAACATGTTTGCGTTGGCACATGACATCATACAATTTTCAGATACCAGAAGAGAATTCTGTTGCACTCTTAAACTGCTTTAACACAAAGGCTAAAGGAAATGAGAAATCCAGATTTTATAGGGCTACTGTCATAGCATCCTCTAGTGGGCCTCCTATATTGACCGTCCCCCCCTTCTAGATGTCCTTATTTGATACTGGGAAGAGGCAACAGCAATTTAATGAAAAGTGACACTTACTATTTAAGTATCCTAAAATGTTCTAGAGCACTCCCAAAGAGGATTTTAGGAAAATTAAAATCACAGTTCTAACCTATCCAGTATCAATTAGTAATGTACTACAAGCAAGGGAAGAGGGGTGAGCATGCAACAGTAGTCAGTTCTGCTAAGGCACTGGGACCCTATTATCTGCTCAAAAACACCAAGTGTGGGCTGTAGGCCTGAAGGAAATTTTAAAATGGCAACAAAAGCTGGATCAAATAACATTAAACATGGGTACCCCAAATCACCACAAAGTCTCAACATTGCAACAATGATGTCTACGTTTTTGACTGAAAGAATAAACTTTACTTAGGCCTGCCACATGACATTGAGATGAAGGACAAGATCCCTCTCCCTCCACTACATAGAAACTTTGGAGGGATCATGAGAAACTATAGGTTGTTCTGAAAGGGTATGCTTCAGCACTCGATTGTCTTGATGCATAACTTGAATTTTGGACAAGAAGCTACTGTTAGGCCAGAATATGGAGAGACAGAATACAGTGGTGCCTCGACTTATGAACTTAATTGGTTCCGGAACTCCGGTCGTAACTCGAAATGGCCGTAAGTCGAAGCACCATTTCCCACAGGAATGCATTGAAATGCAATTAATCCGTTCCGGCCGAAGAAAAAAATCACCAACCCCCTCCCCCAAAAAAACACAAAAAACTGCAAGACCCATCGGAAACGTGATTAATCCGTTCCGGCAAGGGGAAAAGAAAAGAAAAGCAAACAAACCGTACAAGACCCTTTGGAAATGCAAAAAAAGCAAAGCAGAAAGCAAACAAACCATGCAAGACCCATCAGAAATGCAAAAAAAGCAAAGCAGAAAGCAAACAAACCGTGCAAGACCCATCGGAAATGCAAAAAAAGCAAAGCAGAAAGCAAACAAACCGTACAAGCCCCATCGGAAATGCAAAAAAAGCAAAGCAGAAAGCAAACAAACCATGCAAGACCCATCAGAAATGCAAAAAAAGCAAAGCAGAAAGCAAACAAACCGTGCAAGACCCATCGGAAATGCAAAAAAAGCAAAGCAGAAAGCAAACAAACCGTACAAGACCCATCGGAAATGCAAAAAAAGCAAAGCAGAAAGCAAACAAACCATGCAAGACCCATCAGAAATGCAAAAAAAGCAAAGCAGAAAGCAAACAAACCATGCAAGACCCATCGGAAATGCAAAAAAAGCAAAGCAGAAAGCAAACAAACCGTACAAGACCCATCGGAAATGCAAAAAAAGCAAAGCAGAAAGCAAACAAACCGTGCAAGACCCATCAGAAATGGGGAAAAAGCAAAGCAGAATGCAAACAAACCATGCAAGACCCATCGGAAATGGGGGAAAAGCAAAGCAGAATGCAAACAAACCATGCAAGACCCATCAGAAATGCAAAAAAAGCAAAGCAGAAAGCAAACAAACCGTGCAAGACCCATCGGAAATGCAAAAAAAGCAAAGCAGAAAGCAAACAAACCGTACAAGACCCATCGGAAATGCAAAAAAAGCAAAGCAGAAAGCAAACAAACCGTGCAAGACCCATCAGAAATGGGGAAAAAGCAAAGCAGAATGCAAACAAACCATGCAAGACCCATCGGAAATGGGGGAAAAGCAAAGCAGAAAGCAAACAAACCGTGCAAGACCCATCGGAAATGCAAAAAAAAGCAAAGCAGAAAGCAAACAAACCATGCAAGACCCATCGGAAATGCAAAAAAAGCAAAGCAGAATGCAAACAAACCATGCAAGACCCATCAGAAATGGGGAAAAAGCAAAGCAGAATGCAAACAAACCGTGCAAGACCCATCGGAAATGGGGAAAAAGCAAAGCAGAAAGCAAACAAACTGTGCAAGACCCATCGGAAATGCAAAAAAAGCAAAGCAAAAAGCAAACAAACCCCGCAAGACCCATCGGAAATGGGGGGGAAAAAACCCAAAAAACGAACAAACCCTGCAAGACCCATCACAGCATAGAAACATAATCCCACCACCCAGCCCAAAACCATGCTGCAAAACCCACCCAGAACAGTTTTTTAAAAGCAGAAAGCAGCACCTTACCTTACCAGGCAGTCCGAAGCCTCCTCCGATCGCACACTCTCTAACCGCTGGGGCGAAAGAGCTACAAAGAAGCAGCCTCTTCGCCACCAATGGTTAGCAATTTGAATTCCCCGCCTTTTTCCCCTGCCTTTTTTGGTTGTAACTCAAAGCTCCAGCTGCAAGTCAAAGCAAAATTTTGCGGCCAGAGCTGGTCGTAACTCAAAATGGTCGTATATCAGGACGTTCGTAAGTCGAGGCACCACTGTAATTCTTTATAGGCAAAGGTGTCAGACAAGGGTGAATTTTATCCCCTTATCTGTTCAATCTGCACACAGAATATATCCTGTGGAAAACTGGACTATATTCAGATGAAGGAGGAGTGAAAACTGGTGGAAGAAACATCAAAAATTTTAGATATGCAGATAACACCATCTTACTGGCAGAAAGCAACAATGACTTTAAACAACTGTTAGGGAAAGTGAAAGAAGAAAGTGTCACAGCAGGACTGCACCTGAGCATGAAGACAGAAATCATGTCTACAGAAGAAGTACACAACTTTAATGCTGACAATGATTAAACTGGAATAGTTAAGATTTTTTTTATATACCTTGGTTCAATCACCTAATGGAGACTGCAGCCAAGAAATGTACTAGAAAAGATCAAATGTAAGGAGGTGGCACTGGAGACGAAGACCAAGATCATCCACATTCTTGTACTGTATTTCCACTCACCATGTATGGGTGTGGAAAACTAGACAGTAAAGAAAGTTGCCGGGGGGAAAAATTATTCATTTGAAACGTGGTGCTGGAAGAAAGCTCTGCGGATACCCTAGACTGCCTGAAAAGCATACAAGTGGGTCCTAGATCAAATCAAGTCTGAACTTTCTCTGGAAGCAAAAATGTTGAAGCTGAGGCTGTCCTACTTTGGACACATCACGGGAAGGCAGGATTCTCTGGAAAAGATAATAATGCTCAGAAAAGTTGAAGGCAGCAGGAAAAGACAAAGACTAAATATGAGATGGACTGATTTCCTAAAGGAAACCACAGGCTTGAGTCTGAAGGAGCTGAGCACGGCTGTTGAGGACAGGACATTTTGGAGATCGTTCACTCATAGGGTCGCTATAAGTCAAAAGCAACTTGACAGCACATAACAACAATTTTGAAGGGAACAGAATGTATTATCCACCCCTGATATGGTTCTGCCAAAAACAAAAATAAAACAAACCCACCACTGAACCCAACCCCAAATTGATAATTTTGATCAGCGGCAAAGCTTTCACAGGCAGTAGTGCTATCCCACCCAATGAAAAGAACAGGTGGGAGTTCATTTGAATAACAACAGCAGCAAAAGGGTTAAATTCTCCTCTTCTTCCTCCTCCTCCTCCTCCTCCTCCTCCTCCAGCTGGAGGTTGATCAACAAGCAACTATGTGGCAAAAAATAAATTGACACAAAAGAAGTCTGCATTTATTGTCCTATTGAGAAAGAGAATAAAGGTCTGCATTTCAAATACAGTTGATAACTGAAAGCTTGTGCTACTCTTCCAGACCAAGGTAAGGAGAGATACCCTTGTGAAATTATTTTCCTCTCACATTAATAAGCAAGGGAATACATTTTACAGCAGATTAATGCATTCTGAATTGCACTGGTTTGGATAGCAATTGTCAAGGGGACCCAATGTATGTTGGGTCTGGTTGAGATGATAAGTGTAATCACAGCTTCCAGATGTCTCTGTTGTTCAGTGATACATTATAATAAGGTTGTCTAACCCTTCCAAACCACAACTTTCTATTCAGTAGCCAACAACAGTGCACAAGGTGGCATGTACTACAGTGCTCTGATTTACTGGCACAAGGTATGTGATGGGAAGGAAAAGAAGCCCATGATGGTCATAACACTGTCATTCTTCCATGAAACAATAAACTTCATAGAGACCACATGATGCACAATGGTCCGAAGTTACATGATGCATTTCAATGAGTGATCTTTTTCTTGAAAACTGCCTATACACAGCGTCACTTGGCAACAATTTGTAAGCCACTTTGGGAGTGTAGAAAACGAACTGGAACAGACCTGGTAGCAGCTGCTTTCATATACGGTACTAAGAGAAGGTACGGAACAGGGCTGGGCAAACTGCAGCTGCCCAAAATATCTATTCCAAGAAAAAGGATTTGTTAATAAAGAAAGCTTATTCTAAGGCAATTTTAATCCTTCTTCCCCTAAGGCCTAGAGAAGGGGCCCAGTGTAGACTAGGTTGCAGCAATTAGTTTTTAAGCTAGTAAAAATCAACCTACAAATAAAGAGAAAGATGCATTGAATATAAAACACAAGAACAAGATATAATATCTTCCAGAGACCTCTTCTGTCTCCTTGATTTGTACTGTAATAAACTTGTGGTCAGTTAGGTCTCCATAAAATAGGTTTTAAATCACAATTATTACAGTTTCAATTATATCTGTCTGCTTAAACTTAGAGTGAACCTATCATTTTATTTTCCAGTTTTGGCAAGCATATCTTATGGTTAAATAACAGGATTACAATATTAAGTTTGTTATTTATAACCCAAAGCGCAGTGAATAGATGCTGAAACTTGTGTTCCTTCAATCGCATGGTAACAAAGTTAACAATGCCACAATTGTTACACCAGTAAGCCTTTTATAAGGGAGATAAACAAAATCACCATATGCTTAATTCAGGAAGTATAAATAAAGAATCGAGCTATTGTTTACATGGAAATAATACATTCCAAAAAGAGAAGTACAAATGGCAGCAAATATTATACTATATTGGAAGGAAAGGAAGGGAAAAGTGCAGAACAGAAATATTCCTTAAAAGAAACTCCATTATCACCAGAATGAACACTACAAAGTTTTATGTACTGCTTTCTTATAGAATGCTTGAATCACTTCAGGGCTTAATTACAAGGGAAAAAAACAGACTTCCTAAACTTGTCTTTGCCCCGTAACATTAAGAATAGCACTAACAAAGATTTTCAAGGAAGGTTCAAGTGAGAAAGAGTTTAACATTTTCCCCACCAGTCCATTTTCCTCTGCAGTGACAGCAAGGGTGGTTTATATCCCCTCCCCACATGCTGTATTTAAAAGCAGAAGTGAGCATAGCCATAACTAGCCATTTTAGCAGTGGTGGAGGCGCCACCATCTCTCACTCATTCCACCATTCCCCCAAGTGCCAATCCTGCACTTCTACAGTATCCATTATCTCAGAAATGCAGAAGTGGACCACACTTTCATCCTAATAATACCTACTTCAACAACCCTCACATCTGTGATCTCACGCTTTACATATCAGTGCTGATAATGGTTGCAGTACAACATCTGGGGACTTATGGCTGTGACAGGCTGAACTACATCAGAAGAAATACTGTCACACCTACACTACTTCAGAAGTGTGACAATATTAAGCAGTGCCTTAAGTAATGAAACACAAACTTCCCAATGGGTGGCCTGAAGTGATAACACATTTCAAACTAAAGAAAGAAAGCTGTAGCTAGTATTCTAATAGCTTCCCAACACACAGTCCCTTGAAATTCAGGAGATTTGGGACTCAGACTCATAGCCCTGGGATTGGCATGAAGGTGCCCATGTGTCGAAAGCTCAAACTGCAAGTTACCACGTCTACATGCAGTGAACTGTCCTCAGGACCCAGACTGACCAGTGGATCTTCCTGGACAAGAGGAAGTATAAAAAGCCTTCGCATTAAAAAACAAATCTTCCTGACCTCTTTCTACATGTTTTAGCTTTCATTTAGTCCTGC
Organism: Intellagama lesueurii; assembly: GCA_037013535.1. NCBI lineage: Eukaryota > Metazoa > Chordata > Lepidosauria > Squamata > Agamidae > Intellagama > Intellagama lesueurii. The sequence goes on from JBAJHW010000003.1 coordinate 100,944,359, forward strand.
CTTGCTCCTGTCTCCCTTGTTCCTGACTTGCTCTTTGGTTTTGACTTTTGGCTTTCTCCTCATGCCTGATTGCTGGTTTGTCCTTCGGTTCTGACTTCCAGCTTTGTTCTGACCCTGATCTCCCCTTTCAACCCACAGCTCATGGTTCCCATCATATTCTGTTACCTAGGGCTCATCCTGACACACAGGCAAGTGTGTGGGTATTCTGCTAACATTGCACGCAAATATACTGGTCCATGTGGTCAATGTATTCAAATGTAATGAAGTACTGTACATGTAGATCATTGGCATGGGTGCTTCTGTGGCCTATGTTGCCTCTGTTCCAGCCCCAACAAATCACATTCCCTAAAGGCAAACCTGTTCTAACCCCCTGCAATCTTAATCCTGTCATAACCTATTTCTACAAGCTGCTGCTCACAAACTGAGGAATGTTTCCTTGAGGTTAAAGATGCACATGTAAGAAGGAAAATTATTCAAACGATTGTGCCTTCAAAAGGCTTAAGGGAGAGAGACTGGCAAGGTACCCTGTGTAATGTTAAAGTAACATCTAAATGCTCACCAATACAGTTGTTTGCTAAGGTATGTATCATATTGATAGGTAACTCAATAACACTTATATTTTGGATTTCCGCCAGTTTTTTTCTATTTCCTTATTTACAACAAGAAAGCCAGTGAACAAAAATTTCCGCATTTACCTTCAAGATATCTTGTCAAAAGATCTGAATGATATTTATTCATAACACTGAAAGCATACACTCAGATCTCAAACCAGAATGAAGACTTGCACATTCAGCTGACAAAGGGAGTGGGGTTGCACTAAGTAGCCTCACCCACAAGACACTGTAAACTAGGATGGCCCATCCTCCAATGTCAACATGTACAGCATCAATGTCTGGAAAGAAGAAGCTTTATTGCATATAGCTGCATGTGCAAAATCTTCCCCCTGGAGATGTTTGTGTTGTACAGTATATGTAACATCAGAAGGAGAGCAAACCAGCACGTTTCATGTCAAAAAGAGGGCTAGCTGACATAGCTGCATTCTCTTCATTAGTTTCAAATAAGACTAGTGTCTTTTATATTTGCTCACTACACATATATTCCAAAAAAAAATTCAAACCTCAAATTTCGGCACACAGTGGGGTGACATTCCAAGCAAAACAGGTATACTGTGCCTTTTGTGAGCCAAAAAGGAACTAATTTGGTGTCTCACCTGCAATGTTTAAATGTAAATTTCATTACAGAAAAGCAGTCAATGCATGGGTCTAGTGAGAAAACAAATAGTATGAATTTTGCATTACTGAAAGCTGTACTCTTGTTACACTTTATTTTACTTTTGCCATTTCATAGTACTCATAGCATTTTAGGATTGCTCCATCTTTGCCATCAACATAGAGGCTAGCTTCCAACAATTCTCTGGCCAACATAGAGAACTATTTATCCCTTGAAAAATGAAAAACAGTTAAATGCTTCAGGTGCTTTTATAGAATCTGCCAAACCGAAGACTTAATAAGGCCTGCCACACGACTGAAATTAAAGCTGCAGACAAGGAATAAGAAAAGGGTGTCACACCAGGCATTTGAAGAAGAAATAAATGCAGCAGAACATATACAGATAGCTCAGAGGGGCACTCCACACTACATACATATCTGACTTCAGATGACTGCTTTTTTAATGTATGAAATCTCCTGAATATTGAAGTGAAATCCCTTTTCAGGCAGATTTTCCAGGGTCATATCAGGAGACATCAGTAATGAAACTTTTACAGCAGAACTTCAAAATTACATTTAAGCAGAATGAATATAATAGCTGAAATTCTGTTGCTTAGCATAGTAAACCACAACTAGTACATTGTATCAGTGGGGATTTGGCAAGTCTGCTCCTCTATATGTTCCACTGATTCAGTGGGCCTATTCTAGTTGTGACCTACTTTGTTGTTGTTTAGTCGTTAAGTCGTGTCCGACTCTTCGTGACCCCATGGACCAGAGCACGCCAGGCCCTCCTGTCTTTCACTGCCTCCCGGAGTTGGGTCAAATTCATGTTGGTTGCTTCCATGACACTGTCCAACCTTCTCGTCCTCTGTCATCCCCTTCTCCTCTTGCCCCCACACTTTCCCAACATCAGGGTCTTTTCCAGGGAGTCTTCTCTTCTCATGAGATGGCCAAAGTACTGGAGCCTCAGCTTCAGGATCTGTCCTTCCAGTGAGCACTCAGGGTTGATTTCCTTCAGAATGGATAGGTTTGATCTCCTTGCAGTCCAGGGGACTCTCAAGAGTCTCCTCCAGCAGCACAGTTCAAAAGCATCAATTTGTCGGCGGTCAGCCTTCTTTATGGTCCAGCTCTCACTTCCATACATTGCTACAGTACTGGAAAAAACATAGCTTTGACTATGCGGACCTTTGTCAGCAAGGTGAGGTCTCTGCTTTTTAAGATGCTGTCTAGGTTTGTCATCACTTTCCTCCCAAGAAGCAGGCGTCTTTTAATTTCGTGGCTGCTTCTGTGACCTACTACTCAGTTGTAATTTACTACATTAAACTCATACAGTGTCATACTGATCTCTATTTCCATACTAACAAACTGCTTTTATTTTCCATCATTTTGACACATACAGCATTAAGGTGAAGACAGATTTCTTTTTAACTTAAAAAAAACTCTCAAGCTACAGCATAGGACAGTCTTTCCCCATGCTTTGCAAGTCAAACATACTGGCATGCACACCAGTCAATCAAGTATTCTTTCTGTCATAAGTCCATGCCATACGTCTTCCTCCCTGGTGCATTATGCTGGCTGTCTATCTTTTTAAAATAGTACATGAAACATTCACACATGCACCAGTCACCCATTCTGAAAAGTAAATTAAAGTATTAAGAATGCAAAATTATTCTGAAGAATGCAGAGAGAGAGAGAGAGAAGATATTTCTTAGCAACATCACCAGGTCCAGCAAATCAACACTGTCCATAGTTCATTTCTTCTGGTAACTTGAGAAATTAAGTATTTCAAAAGTTGCTTCTAGAGAAGACTGTGTTTGAACTGGACGCAGAGAGGGCACTTCAGAGCAGACCCACTGCTCTAAAAATGTTGTGTGTCTTGACCTTTAATCTACTCAATCTAAAGTTGAGAAATAATCTTCTTATTGTCATCATAGCCTAGTCTGACCTGAGAGAAAGTCATTTCCCCAACCTCAGGTAAGGCAATCAGAACTGAATCATGCAAGCAATTCCTGTCCAGTAGTCACTATTTCTGCCACCACTAAGAGAAACTTACATGGTTCACCTGTTCATTACAGAGACAGAGTGAAGCCTGTCATGTAATCATCCTTATTGATATATTTATTTATTTTATTTTATTTTATTTTATTGGATTTCTACCCCGCCCATCTAGACCAAAGGTCTACTCTGGGTGGCAGGTCTTATCTCCAATTGTTTTTATTAGATTCTATTCCAGAATTTCAGTCTGGAATTTAGATAGAAAATTTTGATTTCTAGCACAGAATTTATGAGAGATTCCATTATTAGTTTATCCAAACTTTTACAGCCTATAAGGTAACTATTTGCATGCATGCAATGCAAACAGGAACTGTAAGTCAAAGTTGCACAAGCATTTGTAACCTCTGTACTGGATTATTGCAATGAGCTCTATATGGGGCTGCCCTTAAGGTCAGTATAAAAGCTGCAGCTAATGCAAAACACAGCTGTTAAGGTGCTTAGCAGAGCATCCTACTATATACCTATCATATCAGTGCTGATGGAACTGCACTGTCTCTTTTTTCAGTACTTGTTTAAGGTTTTATTGTTGACAAGCTGTATTTAAGCATCCTCTATTATGACACAGGTTGGTATTCACCCCATGTGTTGTCATTTCTGTCGTACTCCTATCCATAGAGGGCACTAAGTCTGAAGAACAGCCTCTGCTATGCCTAGGGGCTCTCCATGTAAGTTGGGACTCACATTTTTCAGAGTCCTAACTCACACAGAGAGCCCTAGGGGCAAGGGAGCTTTCTCTCTTCAAACATGTCACCTTCCAGACAAACAGAGCAGGGCACTGAAGCCAAGGATGGAGGAGCAGGTCTTGTGCACTCTTTTCTACTCATGTGCTGTTTCTCCCAGTGGATAACACCTGAATAGGCTTTAATTTAATCTAGACAGTTTCCAAGCAAGCTACCAGATGGAACATCAGCTTATGTGCAGACCAGACACTGAAGACCTTTAAAGCCTTCTTTGTCATAATGTGTTTAATGAAGGTATGTCTTATGATGACTCAAAGAAGATCCTTCTCCATAGTGGAACTCAAACTGTGAAATATAAAGAATTATCTATTTATGCAAGAATTCCCAAGCACTGATTCTTAATATTGGCTGCACATAATTCTAGATATGTTGTCATCTGTTTTATTGTTGTTTAGTTGCATTGGTTTATCTTGTAAACTGCTTCATCTTTTATGACGATATGTAATATGTAAAAAATGTCAAAGAAAAGAAACTGAAGCCATTTTAAACATAACATCAAGGTTCCCTCTAAGGTAGGCGACTGTGCGAGCATGTGTGACTGTACCTTCCTCCCACAGCAATCGTTTCCAGCCCTTTTCATTCCTGTCACAACGGAACCCCGTGGGGGGGGGGGTTGCATGTGGGAGGCAAGTCTTGTGCATAGGGGGAAGCCCCACCCAGTGGGGCTGAAAATTAGAGGGAACGTTAACTACCATGTGAACTATCACATCAGTTTAAGTTCAGGAAATTGCTCATTAAAATAATTATTTTCTAGCTAATTGCTGAAACACTGTTGCTTAGCACAGTGAGTTGCAACCAGAGCAGGCCGATTGAAAAAGTCAACTCCTCCATAAGTTCAATTGATTAAATGGATCTACTCTAGTTGCAACTTACTATGGTAAGCAACAGGATTTCAGTCACTAATTGGTCCCTTAGTTACACAATGGAAACATTTGTTAGTTTGTTGTACATATTTCTGCAAATAGTCTCTGAACCATTATGGCATTAGCAGCATGTATTTAAATACTAATAATCATTTGCCTTCACTGCTTTGAAAAGTATTAAGATTCGTGTTTAGTCATTTCACAGATTCATTCAGTACAATCCTATACACACTTATTCAAAAACAACCCTATTATGTCCAATGAAACCTACTTCCAGGTCTGCAAGTACAGAATTACAGCCTTACACAGGACTCCCATTACAAGATCTGAGGAGTTTGTTCCTTCCACACTTATCTCTTCCCAATATCTCAAACTGATGGGTCCCTTCCTTTTGTTACACCCATTAGACTGCCTGCTTTCTTCCAGCAACTGAATATACATCACATGAACAAAAATCCTGTTGCACAGTTGCGCAAATGGTTTAACTTTTTTTAGATATGAATTGCTGTAATTTAAGAACACTTTAGAGTCATTATCTGCTACAAATCAAGTCTTGTGACTCAGTATGCAATACAATATTTCTGAACAAACACATTCACTTCTAAAAATAACTGTTTGGATCACTTCACAACAAGATTTCAGCTTGTTGTGAAGTCACAAAGGCACACAGAGAGCTTTTTCTAACCTGATTGCTACACAGTTTGCTCTTATCTGACGTAAACTTTTAATTGGTCATTTTCTGAGTGAATTTAATGTCATAACATATTTTATGTAATTATTAATATATTTCTACAGTATGTCTAATTAAAGCGTTTTGAGCTATTTATTAAAGCCATTTTCAGAAAAACTCTATGCATCTCAAGAAGGGAGGGCACAGTCCATGACAACCTAGGCTTAAAAAAATGGTTAATCTTTAAGATGCCACAAGACGCTTTATTTTATATTTCTAAGTACATCAAAAGATTTCAGGGCAGAGAACAAATCAACAAAATTGCTTCAGAGTATTTAAATACAAATATGTTAAAATGATAAAAAAAACTTTAAAACAATAAATCAGTTCAAACAAGTGAAAAGCAGCAAACTGAAAAACTGGGTACGTATCAAGCAATGATCTTAACAGATGCTGAGTCTACCGGGGGAACAATGGGGTTTTAATTTGGCACATAAATAAAGGCAATGCTGGTGCCAGCTGAACCTCCAAAGGAAAGGAATTCTGCCAAAACCTCTGGGGAGAGGCTTTAACAGTCAAAAACTGCTACCAGATTACTGTTGGTGGTTCTGATTTTTCTGCTAGTGGGACAAGGTGGGGATGACTTGGGAAGCCATTCGTCCAAATAGCTAAATTTTATTTCCTCTCTTACTATCAATAATTGGTAAGGTTTTCACAACTATATGGGCAAATGGCACAGATGGCTAGCTCTCTCATGTGATTGCATATGTACATTATCATAAGCTGCCTGCCACTTGAAAAATAGCCATCTGTGCTCAATCACAGGCGCTACAAACCAGGATTAGCATTATATAAAACTGATCAACCATACTGGGGGAGGCAACTTCATTGGAAGAAAAATGTTGGTTATTCTAGGAACCATGTGCAGATTTGGGAGGTAAAGAAGAAAGTAAAAAAGTAAATCACAGCAAAGTAAATTTCACACAAATGCATATTCTGACCAGGGTTCTATGCAGTTCTTTCAGCGGGTTCTGCTGCTTTGTCTAGTGCAGTTGTTCCCACCCACCCCTGGTTCCCAGGTGTTTTTGGACTAAAACTCCCAGAAGCCTTCACTGTGCTGGCCAGGATTTCTGGGAGTTGTAGTCCAAGAACATCTGGGAACCGAAGGCTGGGAAACACTGGTCCAGTAGAAGCAGAACTTTCTTACCCTCTCTCCACATCTTCCCACCCTCTGTGGCATCAAAAGCTGGCGACAGAATATTTTGCAGCTTTAGAAAACAGATTTTTTAAATGTATCAACGGGTGCAAGAACAACAAAGGGTCATCCCCACTGGCAGAAGCAGCTGAATCTAACAAATGTACACCGCTGTATCCTGAACATATCTGTTCCACTCTAGATCCAGTTGCTTTAAAAAATATTTGCATAACAATAGACAAGTGCCATCAAGATGTGAAAATGCATGATATAAAGAGCATTGCAATGCACACAGAATTCTCAGCGAATGACTGTCCTGTTTTTGCTCCAGTAATGGATACATAGGCAAATTGAGAGCTGGGATAGGATGGTTAGATATTTATAAAACAATTCTTTTATTTTAAGACAGCAGAGTGCAACAAGTGACTGCTCAGTTCCACGTATCCTAGGATGTAAGATGCAATAATATAAGCGAATGTTCTAATTGGGGGGAGAAAAACACAGTCCCTTGAACGGAGAAACTATGGAAGTCAACATTTATTTCTATTATAGTATTTAATGCAATCAATGTCTATTGTCTCAACAGGCCACAGGGATCACAGCAAAACTCAGGAAATGAAGACTATAATTCCTGTAGAGACTGAGATAGTATCACTTATGGTAAATTACTTTCAAGTAAACATGATTCTAATGTCTCATCCCCTTTAATAATCTCTCTTGAACGGAGAATGTTTTGGAGCTGATTTGTGCATTTTTAAAACAGGACTGTTAAATTTCAGAGTGTAATACGTATGTCAGAGCTGGCTGTACCATCAGGCGATGAGAGGCAGCCACCTTATTCAGCAGATTTGGCATGTTATAAAAGGCAGTGGATTGTGAGTTTCTTACACTGTTGATATTGTAATTTTTACTTCTAGAGAAGGTAGGGGAGGAAGCTGTGGTGTCTCATGTGCCAAAATAATTGGGCTGGATTTGGATTCTGTGCATTTTGAATTGGACAGGTTTTATGGGGCATTTGCTAATGTCTCTTAGGCAGCAAAATGACTTGGGGAGCCCCAACGTGCATTAAATGTCCAGGAGCTGATTCCCTAAAGTCACTGCCACTGTGAAAAAGGTGTATCATCTTGTAGATGATACACCATTTTCAGCTACAACATTTTCAGCTTATTTGTTTTTCTGTCTAGAAACACTGCTGATAGAAGGCGAAGAAGATTAAATAGGATTGTCAAACAGATTACGGCTGTACTCCACCAGAGACGGACACTGTGCTCCATAATACGCTTACTGTTTACTGTTCCTCGCAACTAGTCCTTTAATCAGTAGAAGAGAACAAAACAAGACCAAAAAAAATCATTTTCAGAAGGGTACTATAACATTTTTAAAAACACTTTAGTCAGCTTATGCAACCAACTGAAGTAGGATTGAAACACATACAAACGTCACACTGGGCATAATATAAATGATTCAATATTGACACAACAAGACAATTTGATCTGCAGTATTAGATTATGATCTGCTGTATTAGATTACATAGCAAACTATTCAGGCTATGTTTGAGTACTAGAAGGGGGGGAAATGCAAATAGGGAAGGCATCGAATACCAAGGAAGAGAGGAGGAAGCCTCTGGATGAAACAACAGAATTAGAGGCTGGTAAATCATGTTGACTGTGCCTCAGAACTCCCCTTGAAAATGTTAGAGGTTCCCCTTCCTTTTTATTTGTGTTGTAGAGTAAAAGAAAAACAGTACTAAGGGTACACGCCCATACATACCTATTGGGAAGCAAACATGCTTAGGATTGTCCTTGAAACCATTTCTTTATAACTTTCAGATGTTGCTACTTTCCTAATGAACTTCGCTCATGCAAAGTTTTCAATTAAACATCTGAAAAGAAATTACCAAGGAGTTACTAACGCTCAAAATTATTTTGTCTTTATTTCAAATGGGGGGGGGGGGGGAGGATAAGTTCCTAAAAACTACTCAAATCCAGTAAAAGTTTTGTTGTTTACTACTGTATATTGAAACTGTTTAATACACAGCTTGTGGTGTGTGATATTATAGTGAAGAACTCTACTGATTTTATCATACCTTTGAGAGGAGTGCTCTTCTTTTTTTTGTCCAGTTACTGCTACAAGTAGGTGGCCAAAGCCATGAGTGGTGGTGGTAACCATCCAGAGACCAGCTGGTGCTAGCTAGGCTAAGCCACAGTTCCCCAACCCCCGGTCCGCGGCCCGGTGCCGGTCCGTGGCCTGAGCTGGACCGGGCCGCAGAGACAGACCTCCTGCCCCCCCGCACGCACTCCCCTCCTCACAGCTGCTTTGCGCAGACGTGTGCTTGCCAGCGCTGGCATGAGCGCTTTCCCACCCCTTCACACATGCACCCGCGAGCTCCCACGCAAGCGCGCGGGGGGGTACCCTGCCTTCCTCAGAGGTTCAGCAAGTCCACGGTCCTAAAAAAGTTGGGGACTGCTGCTTTGGATCACGGGAGCCTTGCCCCAAAGAGGACTCTTCTTCCCACAGTGCACAGAGTCGGCAGTGAGTCATTTCTGGGCCGTATGGCCCCATGGGAATTGCAGTCTCTTTTCCGCCCGCCATTTTACTCCTCTCAATGCAAAGGCGCCCATAGAGAGACTCCAACTCCCATGCTGCCTTGCGCTCGGGGCTTGAAGGCCCTGATGGAAGATTGTTATTGTGGCGGCCCCGCCCCCTGAAGACTCCTCTTCGTGTTTAAAGATGGCGGGTGCCGCACGTGGGGCGCAGGAGCTGGGAGGCGCGCGCGGGTCTCGCTCCTGGCGCCACGCTTGCTGCTGTGGGCTGCCTCGGGGGAAAGCGAGCGGGCCGCGGCGGGGGACACCACCCTGGGGAGCCTCCTGAGCCTCAGCTGGAGCAGGGCCTGTTGGAAGCCAGCAACGGCAGCGAGGAAGAGCCGGTGAGGTTTCTTGCAGCGGATGCTGGCATTTGGCTCCTTGGAGGTGGTGGAGGAGGAGAGGAGGCGGCGGCGGCAGCTGGAGCATTAGGGGAGCCTCTCTGCCTCCTTTGCCCCAGTGATGTGGGGTCTTCCCCGTCTCAGCCCACCCCTTCCCGAAGTGGGTCTGCTCTTGAAGCCCTCAGGCTGTGTGGGGGCCAAGCAGCAGCCGCTGCCAGCCAGGAAAGCAGAGCAGAGCAGAGCAGAGGGCAGCGGAGAGGGTGTCCAGGCAGCCCTCCCCCCCACATCTAGCCCCCCAATAGTCCTGGTTGCTTGGCATGCAGGGTGCAGGACAGTGAGGCCATGGCGGTGTTTGAGGGCACAACCAAGAGTGGGGAGGGGGGGGCTCTGGAAAGGGCTGCCCCCCAGGCAGGCCCATGCCTGCCATCCCTCTGGGGCCCCAACCCTACATTCCCAGAGAGCGCCTCGCCTTTGTTGCTCCGGCCAGCCATGGGGAGGAGCAGGGCTCGAGGGCTGCTCAGGGGCCTGCCCCATCCCAGCACGTGGCCCCCTGCACCGCCTCTTTCAGGGAACTGTGGGGGCTCCCCCTCAGGCCCTTGTTGCCCGATGCCAGCTGTTCTCCAACAACTCGAGCCGGGGGCCTGTCTTTCGGGCCCTTTGCCTGTTTTTTTCTTTTCTTTTCTTTTCTTTCCTTCTTTCTCCCAAACTGGAGAAACTGGGCTTTAATGGGGGGGGGGGGGTTCGTGGCATGGAAAACACTTATTTGAAGCACCCCTGCAGTGGCCTTTCCTCTCATTGACAGTAAACACGTGCTTTGTTTACATATGCAATTATTATAGGGAAAAATAAAAGTTAAAAAAATTAAAAGAACTAGTAAAGAAGACAAAAACGTGGTGGCACCTTATATTTCTTTAATGTGAGCTTTTGTGGACAAGAATAATCAGAATCTTGGAACGGCAGAGCTGGAAGGGGCCCTAGGGATCATCAAGTCCAGCCCCTGCCAAGGAGGCCCAGTGGGGGAATCGAACTCCCAACCTCTGGATCCACAGCTGGATACACTGAGCAATCCAGACAAGCCCACTTCCTCAGACATAAGGGAAAATGATATTTATACATGGCATTAAAATAAGAAAGACCAAAATACAGAGATTGTGGTTGGTTGGTAGGAAAGTCACTGGGCGTTTAAGGTTGTGGTGACAACACCTTTGATGTGCAAGTTTCTCATTGAAGCTTGTCTTAAATATTTGAGATCACTAACAATGATTACAATGAACACAGACACAGTCCTACATAAAAATGGATGAAAAATAAAGTTGTGATAAACAAGGCTTTCAATTACTGAATAATGTTTGTCCATGATATGGAAAATAAACATCCACTGTAATGTGCCATCCAGTTGCTTGCAACTTACAGTGGATATAAAAAGTTTGCACACCCCTGTTAAAATGTCAAGTGTCTGTGATGTAAAAAAATGAGACAAAGATAAATCATTTCAGAACTTTTTCCACCTTTAATGAGACCTATGAACTGTACAACTCAGTTGAACAACAAACTGAAATCTTTTAGTTGGAGAGAAATAAAAATAAAAAACTGAAATAATATGGTTGCATCTGTGTGCACACCCTTAAACTAATACTTTGCCGAAGCACCTTTTGATTTTATTACAGCACTCAGCCTTTTTGGGTATGAGTCTATCAGTATGGCACATCTTGACCTGGCAATATTTGCCCACTCTTCTTTGCAAAAACGCTCCAAATCTGTCAGATTGCAAGGACGTCTCCTGTGCACAGCCCTCTTCAGATCACCCCACAGATATTCAATTGAATTCAGGTCTGGGCTCTGCCTGGGCCATTCCAAAACGTTAATCTTCTGGTGAAGCCATTCCTTTGTTGATTTGGATGTATGTTTTGGGTCATTGTCATGCTGAAAGATGAAGTTCCTCCTCATGTTCAGCTTTCTAGCAGAAGCCTAAAGGTTTTGTGCCAATATTGACTGGTATTTGGAACTGTTCATAATTCCCTCTACCTTGACTAAGGTCCCTGTCCCAGCTGAAGAAAAACAGCCCCAAAGCATGATGCTGCCACTACCATGCTTCACTGTGGGTATGGTGTTCTTTCGGTGATGTGCAGTGTTGTTTTTGCGCCAAACATATCTTTTGGAATTAGGGCCGAAAAGTTCAACCTTGGTTCCATCAGACCATAACACTTTTTCCCCACATGCTTTTGGGAGACTTCAGATGTGTTTTTGCAAAATTTAGCCAGGCTTGGATGTTTTTCTTCATAAGAAAAGGCTTCCGTCTTGCCACTCTACCCCATAGCCCAGACATATGAAGAATACGGGAGATTGTTGTCACATGTACCACACAGCCAGTACTTGCCAGATATTCCTGCAGCTCCTTTAATGTTGCTGTAGGCCTCTTGGCAGCCTCCCTGACCAATTTTCTTCTAGTCTTTTCATCACTTTTGCAGGGACGTCCAGTTCTTGGTAATGTCACTGTTGTGCCATATTTTCTCCACTTGATGATGACTGTCTTCACTGTGTTCCATGGTATATCTAATGCCTTGGAAATTCTTTTATAACCTTCTCCTGACTGATACCTTTTTAACAATGAGATCCCTCTGATGCTTTGAAAGCTCTCTGTGGACCATGGCTTCTGCTGTAGAATGTGACTAAGAAAATGTCAGGAAAGACCTACTAGCACAGCTGATCTTTATTTGGGATTCCTCAGAGGCACTTTAAATGATGGCATAACATACTACTGCATAACAAGTACCCCCACGCACGGACGCCCCCCCCATTCATGGACGCCTGCGGTGGCAGCCCCCCCCCCCCCCGGTCCTTGGAAGAATGGTCTTCAACAAAACCGGTCCCTGGCATTAAAAAGGTTGGGGACCACTGGGCTAAGCAACAAGCAAGTGTCAACACCTGAACCAATATAAATATTTTTTTTTATTTTTTTAAAAACAGATTTTATTTGGCATCATGAACAGGGATGTATGAGAATTTCAGGGCCAGTGCACTTTTGATCAGAATTTGTAAATATGAAAAAAGGGAAGAGAAATTAGAATTGATGGGTTTTCAGGACTACTTTAAGTCCCATCAACTTCAGTAGCTTCACTCAAACTATGGCTACAACTAGCTCTTACTTGATTTAAAAAATTCTATACAATATATTGAAAAAGTTGCTCTTTAGATTTTACAACTTGAACACATCTTATAGAGCATTTAATATCTCTTGCAACCCTATTCCAAACAATATCAATTAAACTGTCTGAAATTCTCGAACAGAGTGTTTGTCATTTAAGCATGGAGACATCCCAATTCTCTGCCCTTGGGGCTATTTTTCTTCTTGTTCATCTTTTTTTTTTTTAAAGAAAGTCAGAATAGAACATGGCGTTATCATCTACAAAACCAAAGTAGTTCCTACTTATTCTTCTACAAATGTGGGTATTAAACTAACAACACATCTAGGGTTGGGCTGGTCTGCAACTGTTATGTAAGGTATCTTTTACACATGAACACTTACATTTATTATCTTCTGTATGATGTGTACGTCACAGAGCCGAAGATCTTTTTATCTGCAGCATTTTATAAATAATGTAGAAAGCAATTGGTCTTCTTCCCTACATTTGGACCTTTCCTTGCTGAGAACAAGAAGTCTTTACCACTATTATTAAATATTTACCATGTGGTTGCTCTGACATCCATTGCAGGAGAAAACAAACATAGTATACAAATATTACACTTTAAAACTATAATGCACGCAATATATTGAGAGGGTAAATTGGCAGCAAATGGGTAATAGCCCAGAAGCACGATGCACAAGATGAAATATCAGTTGAGATATTCCTGTAAACACATCTAATGCTCAATAAAATGAAGATCCCAACATGACTGTGGCATTTCACTATTGCAAAATTTCTAATCTGCAAGGACTGCTGAATTGAGTTGTTCCATAATATACCAATTCAATCCAAACAAAGGCTATTAAAGGTATTCAGTATTATTTCAATTCAATCCAAAAGCTATTTTTAAAAAACAGCTTATTTTGTTATTTTATATCTATATAGTACCATGACCATATTAAACAGTTTCCTAGCTGAATCTGATCATCTCACAAGAGAGTTTGATTCCATAACTATTTTTTTTTCCAAGAATCATATCCCTAAGTACAGGGGACATAGACAGAGTCTTCCCGAAGACTGTAAAAGCAGTGCAAGTACACTCAGGTATCCCCCGGGCAGCAGTGTGCAGCAGGTCAATCCTTCACTTCCAGAAGCACTGCACTATACATTTGCTAAAATCTTCTTTTGTACAAACAGTCTAATTATCTTAACACTTTAATTTGTTATTTGTTCGATCCTTTCTGTATTTGATCCAATTTACTTTTTTAATGACGTACGCCACCTTGAGTACTTTTCAGGGAGAAAGGCAGTGTAAAATTATTTTAAATAAACAAATAAATAAAATTTACTGAATGTTTGATGCTTTGCTAAGTACTCTCCATATGGTTGTCTCTCCAGTCAACAACCATGTGTAATACCATCATGACACTGATACACATTTACTACTAGTTTACTGTTGAAACAGACTAAAAAGACTAAATGTTCATCTGATACATATCATCCACAAATAAATAATTTAAAATTTTATGATGGTATGTACTAGAATGCAAAAGTGCAAAAATCCCCTTTCTTTGGGTGATGTCAGAAGGAATACCCAAATCCTTATGAACTTTACTGTCGTTGCCATTACATACTAGCAGAAGCATGTTATAAGTACTCAGAGCCAGCTTTAGTACTTGCCACTATGGGAGAAATGTGAGGATTATTATCATGTTCTAATACTGAGAGCTCAACCTTGAAAAAGAGAAGGTTGATCTGGGCATGTGCAATGGCACCTATTTCTCCACTGGAGCTTTCCAATTCTGTCTCCACCTGGGATAGAACAACTGAAATGGAGGAAAAGGCTGCTTCGGCATAAGCAGTATCATCACCACCATGTCAGAGTTTTACTCCCTTACAGAAGTCTTCAAAATTTACAAATAGGTGCAGAATATGCAACAAACTGTTTCATGCTAAGAAAAGACTGTTGTTCATCAGAACCAGCAGTTTGAAAAATTCTACATTCATAACAATTTAGAAAGCCACTCACTATCTTGCCAGGAAACAATGAACATTTTTACATACAGTCATGTGAAAAAGAAAGTACACTCTCTTTGAGTTCTATGGTTTTACATATCAGAACATAATAAAAATCATCTGGGCCTTAAGCAGGTCAGAAAATTAGGTAAATACAACTTCAGATGAACAACAACACATGACATAGTACACCGTGTCATGATTTATTTAACAAAAACAAAACCAAAAGGGAGACTATGCAGCTTGCCCAAGGCCACACAGGCTGGCTCTTCTGGGATGCACAGTGGGGAATCAAACTCCCAATCTCTGGCCATGCAGCCAGATATCTAACTCACTGAGCTATTTAGCCAGGCAGGTGCATAAGCCAAAGCAAGCAGGAAAAGGAAGATTTAGAAATTGGATGAAAATTATTTCCTCTCTCTTCTCATTTAAAAGTGTCAGTGTGCCATGAATGGTTTATACGTGTATGTCTGAGTAGACATGCTAAATGTTTGGCCTTAGAGTGCAATCCTAACTAGTTAAAATGGTAAAGGTCAGCTAAGCTGATACTATCTGAAGCCAAACCCATCACAACTTCCAAAATTATTTAGGATTAATCTCATCTTGGCCTAATGTTTTGCCAGCATGATATAACCTGACCCCTTTAGCTCCACCCCACCTTTTAGGATTTAGTTCTGCTACCAAATCCCTCTACTAGCTAATCCTAGAGATTAGAAAAATATGATGCCTAGTTTTCATAGGGCATTTTTGCAGTGAATCAGTACTGACTCATATACATCTGATAGTCATTGACTGAAATCCTGTTGGTTAGCATGGTAACTTCCAACTAGATCAGGTATAAAACTGCATAAGGGGATTTCTGTCAACATAAGAGGCTTTTATCTATTCCTAATTGCCTACAGCTATTGCATCTTTGAGTTATGATTTCACAGTTATTTGAATATATTTCTAAAGCTGACTTTCCTTTCTGTACCAAATACTGAACATACCACAGTATGATGCGCTAGCTTCAGACGTACTGCACATTCAATAGTATTATTCTATATTCTCACAGATTCATTGTGCCAGAATCAAGGCCATAGTACAAGAATGCATATCTCATTCTTCACAGTGGTTTAAATCCTGTTGCACAATTATGCAAAAGGTGTAACTTTTAGTGGGGAATTGCCATTAAGTTAAGAAATCTCTGTAGGCATTATCTGTCACATTATCTGTGTTTATGAAATATCAAACCATACACATAACACACGTGTGTGTGTGGACATGCACACATAAGTATGTGTGTGTATAATGACATGAAAAGTAGCCTCAAAGGGAGGCATTTCTTTTCCTGCTGTTATTTTTCTGTCCCAAACCTTACATCCTATGTTTCCCTTCACAGTGGCTCTAAGAGCCATTTTCCCAAAGGTAAACAAGGGATGGAGGTGAACTAAGGATGGCGGGCAATTTTTAAATCAGATACTAACAAAAACATCTGAACCCTGTAATAGCCTAGGGCAGGACAGAAAACAAAATAATGTATTGATATGTGTGATAATTTCACTCAGAGAAACTGACTGAAGCAATATCACACACCTTTACTATCTCACAGAAACTCTTTGTGAGTTTTTAAAACATTACATACCTCACGTTTTTACATAACTAAGTTATCTCTTTCTTGAATTTGTCCAGTTATCACGTCAGTGTTGTCATGGACTCTTCAGAACTGTGAGAATCATATGCCACATTTTGAGGTTAAAACAAGGTATAGAATACTCTTCTTCCAATGTTATTGAACTGCAGCTCCCATTAGCGTGAGCCAGCTGAGTCAATATGATGATTGTTTGGAACAGCTTTCCAGTATAATTTCAAGAGACACATATTCCCCACCTCTGGGTCAAACAAACAACAAGTGACATACCATAAATTTAAGAACAGGGCGGACTGTATTTATGTTTGGGGTTTTTTTCCTGAACATTTAACATTAAAAATAATAATAAATTTAACTAACAAAGAAAAAGGAAAAGACAGAATTTTAAAACTAAAAAGGGTAAATATTGTAATGTTAGTACTGTATTCACTATAAACCACCATTATAAATTTGCAATATGAATATAGTTGTAACCATTACTACATATACCTGACATTACACATATAAATCAGCAAAGGCTTTCCAGACGTTCTCATCTGTATGGTACATGTTCAAATGTAGCTAGTGCTAACATATCCTCCAACCACTGTGTAATGGACAGTGGATGTTTATCCTTCCAGAACAGGACCAATTATGACAGAGTTCTACTTGTAAAGCCAGAACCAGAATTCAAACTGTTAAGATTGTCATCTTAACAAATCCTGCCTCTTATGAACATAAGATGTTTCTAAATAAACTGAAACATTATATAAAGTAAACTGTATGCAAGGAAACCATTTTATTTTAACATTTTCTTAAGATATTGTGTCACATATAGCAAATGGTATATGAATTAAATAAAATAGTCTGTTTATCCTTTTGTTGTTTAGTCGTTAAGTCGTGTCCGACTCTTCGTGACCCCATGGACCAGAGCACGCCAGGCCCTCCTGTCTTCCACTGCCTCCTGGAGTTTGGTCAAATTCATGTTGGTTGCTTCCATGACACTGTCCAGCCATCTCGTCCTCTGTCGTCCACTTCTCCTCTTGCCTTCACACTTTCCCAACATCAGGGTCTTTTCCAGGGAGTCTTCTCTTCTCATGAGATGGCCAAAGTATTGGAGCCTCAGCTTCAGGATCTGTCCTTCCAGTGAGCACTCAGGGTTGATTTCAGAATGGATAGGTTTGTTCTCCTTGCAGTCCAGGGGACTCTCAAGAGTCTCCTCCAGCACCACAATTCAAAAGCATCAATTTTTTGGCGGTCAGCCTTCTTTATGGTCCAGCTCTCACTTCCATACATCGCTACTGGAAAAACCATAGCTTTGACTATGCGGACCTTTGTCGGCAAGGTGATGTCTCTGTTTTTTAAGATGCTGTCTAGGTTTGTCATCGCTTTCCTCCCAAGAAGCAGGCGTCTTTTAATTTCGTGGCTGCTGTCACCATCTGCAGTGATCATGGAGCCCAAGAAAGTAAAATCTGTCACTGCCTCCATATCTGCCCCTTCTATTTGCCAGGAGGTGATGGGACCAGTGGCCATGATCTTAGTTTTTTTGATGTTGAGCTTCAGACCATTTTTGGCGCTCTCCTCTTTCACCCTCATTAAGAGGTTCTTTAATTCCTCCTCACTTTTTGCCACCAGAGTGGCATCATCTGCATATCTGAGGTTGTTGATATTTCTTCCGGCAATCTTAATTCCGTCTTGGGATTCCTCCAGTCCAGCCTTTCGCATGATGTATATATACTGTTTATCCTACCCTTCTGAAAAATTATTAGTCTAAATTTATTCAGAGTCTGCAAGCTGAAATATGATAATAATGGAAAATGTCATAGTTGCAAATGTAATTGAGTTAAAATATCCTCAATGCCCAGTTTTGCACTGTCTCCTTCCCATTAATGTATTGTATGCTCCAATAATAAGTGTGTTTTGCTAGAGAGGTTTATGTCACAATAGGACTGAGTGGCAATTTGACATATGATAGCTTTCATGGCCTTCATCATTGAAAATAATGGTTCTTCCAGTTATAAGAACAAAGGGCAAGAGCGTTAGGATATGATAGTTTATAATCTAGATTTGACAGTAAACCCTTCCCTTTTTCTAACAAAGGAAGGTAATGGATTGTAGGAAATTGTAGACTCCACTATTTCGATATTACCAGTTTAAGTTTGTTACAAAAATGGTTTTATAAGCATTAATTCAGTTGCCATGAAGATTCCCAGAGTAAAAAGCAGCCACATTACATACAAAGACAGTAACAGCAGGAATTTGAGCTATCCCTAACTCAAACAGCCATATTTAAAAGACACAGGAAACCACAATTACAGAATGTTGTGAAAGTTGCCTAAAATTAGCACTGTAATCACAGACATTATTGCTTTCCACCTTGAAAGACTTTTATTGCCAGACATTGTATGACACTGCAAAACATTTAGGCGACAGGGATGGTTTTGAGTATATTTAATCCACAGGACTTCCAGTGTCATTTTTGATCATGTCTCTCTACATCTTTTACATGAACATTAAGTGTTAGCTGCTTTCCAAAAATAGAACATACAAATGCATTTCTGCATGGCATTAAAAGGTATGGAGTGTTGGAAGGAAAAAAGAGACCTATCTGTCCTTTTTAAGAAACTGCAGAAGAAAGATTTCAAAAACATACAAAATTTAAAAAGTATGATAATTAAAACAAGATCAGGAAGCAGTTCTTTAAAAAAGGAAAAGAAATTCATGACAAAAATGCAAGAAATAAAAACGCTTCAAAGTGAAGTAAAAAGGCAGCCACTCACATATTTATCAGGAAAGAGTTCCACACATAAGGGGCCATGCCGGAGGATAAATAAAAATATTAGTTTTGGAGGAACAAAGTGTTTTAGGAGGAGGAGAAAGAGAAAGCATACAGGAGGATGAACAGGACCATAAGTCTTAAGCTGCAATCCCGTGAATTTAATTGGACTTAATGAGATGTGCACATGCTCATAACATAACGGTGCAATCTGCTGTCTGTCTGGGTGATCCCAATGTGTCCATGAAGCTTACTTGTGGACAGTATGAACAGGATTTTAGCTGCAATGGTTAGAAGAGTTTTCAATTTAATATGAAGCAGCATAAGAAATAATGAAGGGGAACTGCGAAATGTAACATAAAAAACATAGGGATGCAAACGTTAAATAAGGAATAGTTGAACACATAATGACAAAACATTACATTAACAAAAAAGAGATGCAGAATGACAGCCTGTTAATGGGTTTCATTTAGTATTTATTTATTTTATTAAAAATATTTACCCTGCATTTCTCCTTAAAAAAGGACCCAAGGTGGCTTACATCATTGAAAAAGACAATACAGTATTTTTAACAGTTAAAAACAGTACATTATTCAAATATTTTAAAAGAATCAAATAAACATTATATTTAAAGTAGTACTGTAGCTAAAACATCCCTTAACAGAATTTAACATTAACAAAAAAATTTAAAAAAATACAAACCATCTCATTTTAAAACTACTCTTAGACAGCCATCACTAAGAAAAAACCTGCCTGAAGAGAAGGTCTTCGCCTGCTTGTGGAAAGACAACAAAGAAAGGGCCTGCCTGGAGTAATGGACGAAAAGAATCAGACTTTACAAATTAAAAAACCAGGCAATCTTAGAAAAGTAAGGTGAGCAGAGAGAGAGAGATCAAACTCTAAAATGTCTAGGAATACTGAAGAGTGAGGCTGCTGACTGAAAAGTAAAATTAAAGGTTTGGAGTGCAGGGACCTGTGTGAGTATTGTTTTCTGCATATTAAACATATAAAATAGAAAGAGTGGGGGGAGGGGAGGCCAAAGAACTGAGCCTTGAGATATGCCAAAAGGAAAGGATAATTAGGAAGAATCAAATCTTCTGACAGGAAATTTAGAAGAACAATTTGTGAGAATGAGGTGAAAATTCAAAACATTGTACCAACAAATCCAAAGAATGAAAAGATCCAAGAAGCAGAAAATTCAGATGTACCAAAACCAGATGAAAGATGAAGAATAACAAGGAAGAACCTTATGTCTCTTATGTCTGAGAACGTGTCCATGAAAGCTCACATTAAAATATAGCTGTTAGTCTTTAAGGTGCTACAACGTTTTTGTCTTCATTATTTTTTACAGTATTTCTCTTTTTGTTTTTGCCTGATAAGGAAGAACCTTGTGTGACCTGCCTACTGCAGATCATTTGGAAATTTTACACAAAGCAGTAGAATACCGAAATCAAAAGCAATACCCAAAAGGACCAAAAACCAAAAGAATTAGAAGGCAGAAACTAACATGCTCACCACTGCTTATGCGGTTTTGAGACAGAAGAAAGAAACAAAAAGGTAGCTGGAGATGAAGATGAGATGTTTGCTAGGTAACATGGCAGATCTAAGCCTTCTTGGCAGAAATTAAGGCAGGTGAGTAAAAGGAAAGCATGAGTTTATAGTGAAGAAAAATCACAGAGCAAGATTTGTACCAGCAGCTCTCATTATAGAAACAAAAATAGCATTCCAAAAAGAGATAACCAAGGTTGAGGAACGAGAAGAAGAAAGCAGAGAGAAAGAGGACAGCAGTCTAAGAATGAGAAAATACAGGAGAAAATCTGTAGACTGTGGGGAAAAAAATACAGTTTCGCACAAACCAGGACCAAGATCTAGGAAATGCAAATCCATAACAGGGTTAGAAACTCAAGTACACCCAGCAGAGATCTCTTTCCTTGTGGACATCTATCACCTGCTCATCTCATTTGTAAATAAGTCACTGATAAATGTACTCTCCAACACAGGAGTCATTGTGGCCAGATACACTTATAGTTTATGTCTCATTATAATTATACAGTAGCTCTGGCCACCATATACTTATGGCTGACGAGAGGTTTCTATGGTATCTCTCCTTCAGATAACCAGAAGGTGGAAACTATGCTTCTGAAGGTGGAAAGCAACCTTTTTATTATGGCTATTACCTGCTGATGCTGTAATTCTACCTTTCAATCCTGTTTGAGTCTGAAAGCTCATAGTCTCTACTTGTGATTTTTATCCAAATGGAGAATTTAAAATAACTATGGCTGAAGGTTTTGGCACATACTCCAAGGGAGACTAACTTTTGATTGAACAAGTCTGATCCTGAAATGTACTTCTCAACAGAAATCTTTGAGCAGCTTACCACTTGCTAATGGTGCATGGAGTGTGTGTGCAGTTTTGTGAGTACCATCTTGTGGTACGCAGGACCTATCTCTTGAAGAGAGAGGCTTATACGACAATCAACTCTCCTTTGTCATTAGGGGTGGTTCCCTTAGAGATTCAACCAATTTGGGGGGGGGGGGGAATTGGTGAGTCCAAGACTTTGCTGCTACTGACTAATCACTTTGTTACTGCGGCTTTTAAAAATGTTTACCTTTACTATACAATTTAAAGACAATTTTGCCAAAACTGATCTCTAGGGGTTCCTATGTTTTAGAAAGCAGAAAACCTTCTAAAAGAGTTTTTTCTAATTTAAACCAAAAAGTGATGGTTGAAGATGTGCCTCAAAAGTACAGAAATTCAGAAATCAGATGAAAAAGTTCAGAAATTCATACCACAGAACA
The DNA here is from genome assembly GCA_037013535.1 of Intellagama lesueurii. NCBI lineage: Eukaryota > Metazoa > Chordata > Lepidosauria > Squamata > Agamidae > Intellagama > Intellagama lesueurii. The sequence goes on from JBAJHW010000003.1 coordinate 100,966,337, forward strand.
ATTACTTTTTCCTTTAAATAGGAGGTTTTTTTCTCTTTGCAGAATTATACACTGATCACCCATGTTTCACTTTGATTTTTATAAATTTTCCTTCTCTTTTCTATAAATAATTCTATTGAAATGTTTCCCCTTTTGTCTTGAATCCAACTTCTAATCCCAATGAGCAGACCGACTGAATCAATGGGATTTACACAAGTTTTGATTTATCTTGCCTGGCAAATTCCGTGTTTAACTTTCTTAAATATCAACTAGTGTATGGAAGAAGTTATGCACATGGCTAGTATTACTAGACAGGTAGTTTTATACAAAGCAAGCAGTACCTTCAGACTGATCATGGATGGAAAGAGAGGAAGAGGGAACCTCTACCTAGATATGACAGTTATCCAACATGTAATTCATGTCAGGGAGAAACTGAAATCAGTTTTGTAGGGTTTACAGCTGTGTTTTTCAACGGTTGGCCGCCAGATGTTTTCTACCTCCTCTCCCAGTATCCTTGACCACTAGTCAAGGTGACTGGAGCTGAAGTTCAAGACATCCGTATACTTTTAGAAAGCAGAAGTCTTTAGTAAACTGGACTAGTGTAGAGCAAATCTGATACTGTTGCAACTGCAGTTACTTAACTAAGAGATAAATCAGACACAAGAAGGCCATTTCATTTTTCAACTAAAAGGTAGATTCAACATCTTTGAAACCAAGAAGCAAAGCAAAAAAGCAAAGCAAAGTGTGCTGTTCATATACCAGTCTGCAGCACTTAAAGCACTCTCTGGGCAGTTTACAAGTTAATTATGCAGGCTACACATTGCCCGCTCTGCAAGCTGGGTACTAAATTTACCGACCTCGAAAGGATGGAAGGCTGAGTCAACCTTGAGTCGGCTAACTGAGCCCATCAAGACTGAACTCAGGTCATGAGCAGTCTTGACTGCAGTGCTACAGTTTAATTACTATGCCACAAAGCTCCTATAAATTAATACTGAAAGGATGAGCAGAATTCTGGTAGCCATCTAAATACTTTAAAATCTTGTTTATTACATCTGTTATGTGCCACCCAGCCAGTTCCAACTTAAGGTGATTTCAGTAGGGAATCCATGGTTTGTGAGATATTTAAGGAATGACTTTACCAGTGCCACTCCCCAGTACGTTTCCATGGCCAAGTCCTAGTCCAGTGCTCTATCAACTAGACTACACTACATTGCATTTATATCTAAAGAATTAGCATGCATTATTATTTTCTTCATTGTTTAAAAAAAAGAGTATAAAATATTATTAAGGAATAAGCAAACTCTTCTGTCTTGTTTATATGCAATCTATATTTCTGAAAGGCTACTAACTAATTTTACTAACACATCTCTAAAGAGTAAGCAGATGCACATTTCAAGGGATTTCAAAACCGTTGCTTCTTAGCAATGATGAGGTGGAAGAACCTAATTGTCCTTAATCCTCTCCTCTATTTAAAATAGGTTAGATGAAATCCTCTTTGACTGAATCAGGAAGATTACTCATGCCATCAGGAAACAGAATCACCACTACTTTACAGTTTATTTATTCCCCTCTTACAGATGTGAAAAATAAAAAATTAACCAATGACAGGTTTAGCTAAGATAAATGTAAATAAGGAATTAACTGTGGCTTTAAGCTTATATGGAGAAGGCGAAACCCTTTTAGATCAGTATCTGTGACTTCAAGGTAATATGATGCAACTGAATACCTTCAAACCATGCTCAGGATTAGCCGAAGGCCTAATTCAATATTTATCTAAAACCAGGGGTGAGCCAAATTCATTAGGATACTGTCGCAGAAGAAGGAACACAGAGGTTAAACCCGTTTTACCACATTTTTCTACAGCTAGATGTTATCTTGATCAACTCAACTAATACCTATAATGTTTTTAACATTATTCACTGTTTGTGCTGTTTAAGATATAGCCCCCACTTAAGAGATTAACTATTCACCAGTCTTCAAAGGAGATATCAGCAGGTCAAAGCATGGATAATAATTAAGATTCAATAAGAAACTAGTAAAATAAGAAACAAAATCCTTTTGTTTCTCTTAGCCACTTGAAATTGTTGCCATGACAATTAAAACAGGAGAAATAATGGCATTCTTACATTTTGCTGCCTCACAGTTTAGCCTGAACTTCATTTGAGTTATCACTCTGTGATTATATTAACAGAAACATGACATTATCTCGTTTCTTTATCACTGTAAAGGCAATATCTAGAAAATCAATTTTGAGCAAAAGGTGTAAGACCACTAAAGACTGAAAGGAGGCTTATCTGCAGAAATTTACTTCTTTAGAAAGATTTAGTAAAATGTATTTACGATCAGAGAAACCTAGACAGCATCTTAAAAAGCAAAGACATCACCTTGCCGACAAAGGTTCGTATAGTCAAAGCTATGGTTTTTCCAGTAGCGATGTATGGAAGTGAGAGCTGGACCATAAAGAAGGCTGACCGCCGAAGAATTGATGCTTTTGAATTGTGGTGCTGGAGGAGACTCTTGAGAGTCCCCTGGACTGCAAAGAGAACAAACCTATCCATTCTGAAGGAAATCAACCCTGAGTGCTCACTGGAAGGACAGATCCTGAAGCTGAGGCTCCAATACTTTGGCCATCTCATGAGAAGAGAAGACTCCCTGGAAAAGACCCTGATGTTGGGAAAGTGTGAAGGCAAGAGGAGAAGGGGACAACAGAGGACGAGATGGCTGGACAGTGTCATTGAAGCGACCAGCATGAATTTGACCCAACTCCGGGAGGCAGTGAAAGACAGGAGGGCCTGGCATGCTCTGGTCCATGGGGTCACGAAGAGTCGGACACGACTTAACGACTAAACAACAAAATTTACGATCAATCTCCACTGGTCTCTGCACAATAGCCAGTTTTATAAGAAATGTGACTTTTGCCCAAATATTCCTAGGAACTGTTTTTTTACAAATGCAAAAAAGGGGAGGGAAGGGCAGTGAGACAGAAAGACACAGAAAAGTTTTACTTGCTTTAACCCAGTGCTTCCCAACCTTGAGTCTCCAGATGTTCTTGGACTAAAACTCCTAGAAATCCTGGCTAGCACAGCTAGTGGTGAAGGCTTCTGGGCACTTTAGTTCAAGAACATATGGGGACCCAAGGTTGGGAGCCATTGCTCTAATCAACTACCAGACTCCCCAAACCTCTCATATTCTTTTTAGTTAATGATACTCTGGTAGTACTTCTTATAATTAAGAGATTTGTGAAACATTTAAAAATATTTTTGCTATACTAACTCACGTTTGCTCTTCATTTTTTCAGAAGCTTTTTTAGATTAAAATTCTACATATGCACCTCTCCCTAAGAGTAGACCACACTGACCAAGATGAGACTTGTTTCTGACTAAACATGCATCATGGTTCATGTCTGACTCCCATCACCTGAAGATCATCATCTGGTGTTCCTTATGAGAAATAACCATTAACACTGATAAAAATATTAGGTTGTTTCCTTTAAAATATCTGTATTGACAAATGATCTCATCAACTAAAAATTAATTAAACTGAATGCCCCTATTTAAAAAAAATATTCACATTATAGCATTTTTATTTAAAATCAGCAGAGTGGTGCTGTGTAACCAGTAGCAACCAGATGTTAGGATGTAACCAGGTACAACCAGACATCTTCTGAAACTTACACATGCAGCCACAGATCTGTATCTGTTTAATTTAAATAACATTTTTTTTAAAAAATTATTAGTTGACACTCATTGACAAAAAGCATAAATTATTCTGAAGTTGTTAGAAAACTAAGGCTGCAATGTTGTAAACATAGGCAAAGACGAAACCAGTGTAACTTTCTTTCAAGTATGCACACATACAGTTGCTTTGCAATTCTCTCAAAACTAAATAAATTAAAAATATAGTTGAGAGAGTATATGAACAATATAGATAACATTTAGAAATGGACAATAAAGAGAAAAATATCGATGCCCACTTCTTGAATCACTTATGTGAGAGAAGTCCATATATATCCAATACACTGGTGGAAATATGGAAGAGTAATTCATCATACCATCTAAGCCTAATGAGATCATCAGCTGTAGTGGTTTTTCAGAAATTAAATATTTCTGATTCCCCTCCTCTGAAGATCCTCAGGCTCCCTTTTATTGTTAGGAAGCTGTTGAGGGTCGCAGGGCAGGGTAGCAGCAAGTTTTTAATTTCTGAAAATCACCACCACTAATAAAATCACTCCACCAGTGGTGATTTTTGGACATTAAAGACTTCCCACTTCTTTCCTGCTGCCCCCAACAGTTTCTTGATGACAGAAGTGATTACAAGGGAACCTTGAGATCTTCAGGGGAGAAACTGGAAATGCTTTATTTTTGAAAATCACTGTGGCTGATTATGCCATCAGCCATACACAGTGCAGCTGTACAAACAGGATTTCAGACCTTGTATCTGTAGAGTACTGGTGTCACATCTCTGGCTCCAATCCCAATATCACATGGAGTGCTTGGCCCTATCTTTTTTGAATAGGGCACATAGAATTCAATCCTGTTTGGGACACAAAGGGCAGGGCAGGAAATTTTAGAAGGGCAGGTGGAGTCGGCTGGACAAATAGTTTTTCTCCCTTTCTCCCAGCTTGCTTTGGTTACCATTCTCACTGATCATAAAGTTCTGAAGAATTAGGAAAAGCCTGCAAACTGTTTTATTTTTTTCTTCCTTGGCATTTTGGTGAGGTTAAGAAAAGTTACTGATCTAATATGAATTTTGGATTTGTTATATGCTAGCTTTAGTGGGATTATGTTTTCTTCTGCATGAACCGAAGGATGCACAGAGAAGGGAGAGTTCTTGCCTTATCCTATTCTAGGTACCCCTCAGAAATAATTGTGGAGGACGGAGGGAACCTCTCCAATAGTTTGGGATGGAAAAATGGCCCAGCCAATTAGACATGGAGGCCTTGAATTTTCTTCTTCTAATTAGTTATTGTTAACCAAAACGACTCCTGAAAGCAAAAATGTGTGTATGCATGTGTTTTGAAACAGGATGATGGAGTGGAAACTATACTTCCTCTAGAACCACTATACTTCCAGTGGTTTCCAACCTTGGGTGACCAAGGTGTTCTTGGACTGGAAATCCCAGAACCCTTCACCACTAGCTGTGCTGCCCAGAGTTTCTGGGAATTGCAGTCCAAGAACAATTGGGTTACATGAAGTTGGGAACCACTGCTTTAGAGTAACATGTGAAAGCAGTACCCAAGAATTTTGTTGTTGTTGTTGTTGTTTAGTCGTGTTCGACTCTTCGTGACCCCATGGACCAGAGCACGCCAGGCCCTCCTGTCTTCCACTGCCTCCCGGAGTTGGGTCAAATTCATGTTGGTAGCTTCAGTGACACTGTCCAACCATCTCGTCCTCTGTCGTCCCCTTCTCCTCTTGCCTTCACACTTTCCCAACATCAGGGTCTTTTCCAGGGAGACTTCTCTTCTCATGAGATGGCCAAAGTATTGGAGCCTCAGCTTCAGGATCTGTCCTTCCAGTGAGCACTCAGGGTTGATTTCCTTCAGAATGGATAGGTTTGTTCTCTTTGCAGTCCAGGGGACTCTCAAGAGTCTCCTCCAGCACAATTCAAAAGCATCAATTCTTCGGCGGTCAGCCTTCTTTATGGTCCAGCTCTCACTTCCATACATCACTACTGGAAAAACCATAGCTTTGACTATGCGGACCTTTGTCGGCAAGGCGAGGTCTCTGCTTTTTAAGATGCTGTCTAGGTTTGTCATCGCTTTCCTCCCAAGAAGCAGGTGTCTTTTAATTTCGTGGCTGCTGTCACCATCTGCAGTGATCATGGAGCCCAAGAAAGTAAAATCTGTCACTGCCTCCATATCTTCCCCTTCTATTTGCCAGGGGGTGATGGGACCAGTGGCCATGATCTTCGTTTTTTTGATGTTGAGCTTCAGACCATTTTTGGCGCTCTCCTCTTTCACCCTCATTAAGAGGTTCTTTAATTCCTCCTCACTTTCTGCCATCAGAGTGGTACCCAAGAATAGAACATGCTTTTAAAAAAAAGAGGATGATAGGGACTCAGATCTCTATTATACACTTTACATTCTGCCAAAATACAGAAAAACCAATATTCCATTGGCCTCTTCTTCAACACTGGATACATTTTCACAGAACAGATTCTTTGCACAGCACATTGCTCTCTCTGTTAAGCAGGTCTTACAGCTTCCTAAGAAAATGGGACTTTGAACACACAATTCTAGAGTTCACAAAACTTAGAGCTGTTTATCAGGAACAGACAAGAACTTTTCAAACAGGTAATTCCCAACTAATAAAGCTACTAACTTTAGTCAAAGTTTTGCTTTTAATTGGAAACCTATGTATTTGGGGCGGGGGGGGAGACAGAGCATGTAAAATTAAATAGTTGGAATACTTACAAAGGCAGGGGGAGGAGGGGAGGGAATAAAAATCAATTACACATACTTGAAAAATCTTCAAGGAATTTAACTCAAGGATTCTAGCTAGATTAGTAGGAGACTGTTACCAGATACAAGAAACCACTTCCTGACTAGAATTATCACAAGTCCGTTTTTAGATGTTCCACATATCGGTTTATACGTCCTCCACAATCATAACAGGCATAAAAGAAAGAACTCCCAAAGTATCAATTCTTGCCAATATAACCAAATTCCACACTTTGCAACAACCGTGCAAGTGCATGTAAGATTTAACTATTCCATAAGAGAAATGATCACTGTCTTCTTGTTTTTGTTCTGAAGCTGAGAGTGTTGCAACCTTGTGCATATTTCCTTTTGTAATCATTTTTATGTCAACATGAATAGTTATTATCAATCACTAATATCTTTCCCCTTCAAAGCTCCTTCAACCCACTTCTCTGCAGCAACAAGCTAAGGGCTTACTTGAAAGTTCTCAAAATAAAAAGTCAACCTTCTCAAAACTCTGACGTATTGCAGCAAAGAAAACATTGGAAGGTCTCAGATCAAAGTGATGTACTTTAAATATATATACCTTTAAATATATATACCACCCATTGAAATAAGCTTACTTCAAAATCAATGCTAATTAAAATAAAGGACTATTTCAAGCATTTTTAAAACAGATTTTGAAACACATTACTGATTTTTAAATGTGATACTGAAATTCTTAATAGTAGGGTTTAGAATAACATGAGAATTTATGAAATTATTGACCCTCTGATAATAAGAGCAAACATAAAGCAGCAATCATTGGAAGTACTGTATGTGCTTAGTAGACTACAAAACAGTGGTTCCCAACCTTTTTCAAGTCACAACCCCCACTTTTACAACAGCCAAGTAACCTGCAAACCCCCCCCCTCCCGTTGAATTTGCATGAAAATGTTTAATGGGGCAAAGTCAACCTTTCTCAAAAAGTAGAGGCTTCTTTCTCCCCAAAGGGCCTGTTTTTCATACATACACATGCACACAAACTTTAATATCCTGCTCTGAAATATCAAGGAAGAAACAATTTAACAAGGCCTACAAGGTGACCTGTGACCCGCCAGATCAGACAACAAGAAAAGACTGTGTCTGATCACACCAGAAAGGGTCCCTTAAAGCAATCCTTCAGTCCATGTGGAAATTGCTCCAGCCTAACCCAAAAAAAGAACAGTCCTGCCACTGGACCAAAAAAGTCAAGCTCTGGCACAGATCAGGTCTGGACTGGATCGCTATTGCCCGTGTGTCATGTGATTGCCAAGCATTCCAAAATGCAAGCTACTTTCCTGTCTGTTTTCACCCTGAGATTTATTTCAGACAAAACAAAAGTGCTTTCTGTCAGAAGACAGGCCATGCAATATTTATCTAATTTGTTTTGGACGGCATAGTGCTGTCCGTGAAGAATCTGGTCCACAGCTTCAGAGCTTTCTGGACTTTGCACCCAGATGTTCAGACTGAAGCTAATGCTAGGAGCACCTTTGCCCAGTTTAGGCTCAGGATGGACCTAACAATGAAATATGTCTTAGTTACATCTAGACTGGATGCTGCAATGCTGTCTACATGGAATCCTCAGAAACTACATTTTGTTCAGAATGAAATTGCAACAGGAGTCTTCAGATATTACAATTCATCCAGAATCTAATGGGAAGAATGCTGGAGGGCAGTCACATTGTAACTATGCTGCAAGGGCATAAGACAAAAAGTACAAAAAGGATCTGTTAAAGCCCATAAATGGCAAAACTCTAGGACACTTTAAGGAATATAATCTTCCATGTCAGCATCCTGCACCCAAAATGTGACAAAGAGACTTATCTTTGTACTCAAACTATGATGAGGACCAGATAAAAGGCCTCTTCAGTGGCCTCACTTAAATTGTGGAAGGCTTGGCCGCAAGAGGTTAGGTCTGCATGCTTTCTGATAGCAATCTGTTATTTTGGCAAAGAGTATGTTGGGTAAATTGCTTGCTTGGCCAGTTGCTCTACCTGGAGGATCTGCTTTTTAAAAATTACATTATTGCTGCTCTTTTGGTATTTTATTGCATTTTAATATTGGTTTTAATTGATGTTAAAAGGGCAGAGAAAGAGAGGAACCCAAACACACACACACACACACACACACACACACACACACACACACACGACCAAACAAATAGATGACTTCAAAAGCCATCATCTTGACAACTGCTTACTGCTGCCAAGAACCAAACGCAGTCACTCTGAGCAATGCCAGCTGCCCTGTGAAGGCAGAGCAGGCAATTGCCATTGGCTGTAAAAGTGTTTAGTGACCACTTAATGCTAGAATCACTGCACGCTGCAAGGGACACATTTTCCAGCTCGCCTGAAACAAACAACTGCATATTATACTATATTTAGTACAGTCAGGCAATGATGGCAAAAAGGGATTAATTTAATTTTTAAAGGCAAAGCAAAAATGTGGATTTCAACAAATCTGAAAGCTAAAATCTGTACTGCAGAATCACAGTGCAATAGCAGATGGTAGATTATCTAGTACAACAGCATTTTGCAGTCAAAGAACTACTGTTTGCAAAACAGAGCATCGTAGTAGACCCAGTAATGTCACACTGTAACCCCTTCTACAGAAAAACAGCTATAAAGATTACAAGTCAGAAATCCCACATAGCAACCCCAGTTAGTAGTTACACTCCTGTATTCTGATTTTCTCAAAAAGAACAAGCTAACTCTGCACAGTTTCTAAACACCAGCTTATGAGTTTCCATTTACCCTTGTGGGCATTATGAACTCTTAAATGCCCCAAGCAATTAACATCCCAACACATCTTTCAAACTGACCGACAGCACCACTTTTGCCCCCAGCAAAGGATTGCATTTTGTCGGGGATACTATTGCAGGAGGCCTACAGGCCAACAGTGAAACCAATATGAAATGTAGAGAAGTTCATCACTTTTGTAGATGCTTTGTACCTCCCCATTCAGTGGACTGCATTAAAACCTAAATGGCTCTTTTGGAGGCCTATGCCAGTCACTCACAGAGGACTTCTAAGACAGTAACTCTACAGGTGATTTGGTCATAAGATCTCCATGCCTGACACATGGATACTTTATTGTTTTTAAATAGCTTTGAGAAATAGAAGAGTGGCCAAAAAATGCACAAAAGTTTTCCCAGTACAAGAAGTACATTGGGGGCATGTTATAGTAAAATAACCTTTTAAAAAATCATAGTAGCATACTATTTTGCATTTGAAAGCAAGTAAAACCACGGCGTTCCGTGTCTAGTCGCGCTGGCCACGTGACCACGGAAATTGTCTACGGACAAACGCTGGCTCTACGGCTTGGAAACTGGGATAAGCACCACCCCCTAGAGTTGGACACGATTGGACAAATTGTCAAGGGGAACCTTTACCTAAAACCTAGAAAGAATACATTAGTGACAAAGCACTTTATAAATTGCAGTAAAAAGAAACTGATTTGTGTTACAATTCCCATTAAAGATCTCCTTCTCTATACAGTATCTATAAAGGATTGAATTTCAAAATAACAAATTATCCCACAAAAACCTGTTTCAGACTTTTAAAAAAGCAGAATTGGGAAGGTTACTGTTTTGGATTGCAGCTCTTGGAAACCCACACCAGTCCAGCCATTTGCTGGGAGATTCTGGGAACTGTAGTCGACAAATGCTTACCAACTTCAACAGTAACTGAGAACCAACTATTTATGTTTTTCCTATAAATACGGTAATATATTGATAATTTCTGCCCTAAAACAATAGTTGTAGTTTCCATACACTTTCATAAGTTCACTAAATTATATAATATAATGCTTACACTCCTTCAAATTTTCTCTCTTCATATTAAAAAGGGACTGAGATGTGCCACTACCCTTATCTTGCAGTAGTTCATGAAACTGGCCCATTAAAGCTAAAGAGGATATGCCCAAACCAGTATGTGCATGATGTACTGCCCATTTATGACACAATATGCATTTCGGATATTAAGAACTACAAATTACATGAACGAACATCACTCTTTTCTTCTGCAGGGCTGAACTTGTCATAAAATGCAATTGGCATGTGAATGTAATAGCTCTGCTGAACTGGCCTAGACATCTATCCAGTCCAGCAAACTTTCTCACCAGGGCCAGCCAGGTGCCTGTGAGACACTCACCAACAGAATATGAGAGCTATTAACACTTTCCTTCTGCTGTTACCCAGCAACTGGTACTGCTGCCTCTGATCCAGATGCCATTTCAGCCAATGGCCCTGATCCTATGTTGCAGTTTAACTGGAGATCACATTTGGTCACTGTTAGATATGGCACAGCCCAACATTAACCAAAGATCACACAATCATATCAGAAACTGCAGCTACCTCCCTTTCTTCCAAAGAAGATTCTGACACTCTGTTCTGTGAGAAAAGGTAACACACTGTTTTGTTTCTGTTTCTAAATTTAATTCTTCAAGTATTACATTATTAACAACAAGAAAGCAACAAAAACATCCAATGTTGGTACTTTCCATAGCTATTTTACACCTACTCATTTGCCAGATTGACATCAGGGTCATGTTACAGCTTGTAGGCCTTTAAATTCTATAATATATTGGAAGAAATGTGACTTTTCCCAATATTTTTATGTTAACTTCCTTAATCCCATACCATTGCCTATGCACTCCGACAAAATCTGGAGCTCCGAATATTCTCCATCGCTGTGCTATGGTGCTATAGGAACTGGGATTTTACAGTTTTCTGTAGCCAAACTAATTGAGAGAGTCAAAATTATAAATGTTCCGGGTATTACAGGAATCAGATACACTGAGTTTCTTTCCCCCAAGAACAACCAAGATTTGCTATAAGAAAAATCAGCAACATGAAGGCTTTATTATATATACAAGATCTACCCATAGGAACATCTACAAAACTTTGCCTTTCGATCATACATTCTCTTTATAGTTTTGTTTCCCCTTGTGTATGTCCTAGACTAAAAGCTCCATACAACACACTACGTATGCATGTACTTAACAAAGGACTCTCAGCCCTCCCTTTGCCACAGAAGGGACCTTTTTCATTTTTTGATAAGGCAAGGGATGGTTTTCGCTTTCAAGGACTTGATGGGGCTACTAAAAGGAAGGAGACAGAAAGCAGAGGAAGAGTCAAATATACCCTGCCTTGCTTTATATGACACCTCTAGCCTCCAAGTTTTCTGTGAAGTAAAGGCACTTTTTAAAAGTTCCTTTTTTTGTATGTAATTTGTGATTAATTAAGCAAGCTAAATAACACACAAGTGCAACTGAGTTTTAAGCAGAGAATGTTGCTACACTACCTATATACTCAATTGTCACTACTCATACTTGTTATTTAATTCTTGTACTAGAAATTGCCCTTCTTTAAGTCCATCCTTACTACTACCCTATTTCCCTGAAAATAAGCCCTAGTATAATTTTTCAGGAAGCTCGTAATATAAGCCCTAGCCCAAAAATAAGCCCCAGTTAAGTGAAACCCCACCCTCCACCATTGTGCAGCAACCAGAAAATGACATGACTGTAAAATAAAACATCCCCTGAAAATAAGCCCTAATGCGTTTTTTGGAGCAAAAATTAATATAAGACCCTGTCTTATTTTCGGGGAAATACGGTAGTGTTATGCAGCAAGTAAAACTACTTAATAAGAATGGAAGTTGGGTGGTCATATTCTTTCGGAATCACTGTATCTTATCTTGTATAGCAAAAATAAAAACAAAGGAGTTGTGACACCTTAAAGACTAAGCAATTTATTTGATCCCCTGTAGATCACAATCTGTTTCCTAAGGCATTCAGCTACCTTGTCAGAAACTTCATCATATTGTAAGCATGCTATGTTTGTATTATATTGTTGTGGCCAGTGGCTGAAATATTTTAATATTTTTAAATTAAATATTTAATTGAAGATTCTTTCCTTTTGATTTTAAAATTGCAGCAAAATACCCTTTTCCCTCCTTGACCCATTAGTTTTTCCCTACATTTCTCCACTATTTTCCTTTAAAACAGCTTTGATTTTTTTTTCCAGTCAACTGCAAACAATAAAAAAGCAATAAAGTTAATTTACAATCAAGCCACAGCTTAAGCACTTTTTCCCATTTGATTTTAATCTTTAAATATGGCCTGCCTACTAATGACTCTCCTTGTTATACTTGCCGCACAGTCCATCACAGATGTCTGGGATGTCTGTTTTTAATGATATTATCTCGTGTCTTCTTGGCCACAACAAAGTCTAAGAACCTACAACTACATTTGCTCTCATTACCTGGGAACACGGGGCAGGAGACTGTTTACTCTGCTTATAAATTAAGACACCAGGTATACCAATTAGGACAGACATCATTTGACAGATTATGTAGTGTTATCCCAGCTTAATCTGTGGACACCAAAATGAGAAAGTACATTACACATTCCACAGCTTCTAGCAGGTACTTTAAATGGCTGCACTGTGTTCCTGGGAATCCACAAAGCATGTTAAATATTTAGCCTTCCACTTCTGGTTAATCTTGAACATGTACAGTAGGAACCAGCAACTGTACACTTAGAGCAACCTCTTCCACTAACAGCAAATATATTTTCCAAACTTACACAAGGATTCACAACAAAAGGGATACTGTGAAAAGTTCTCCTTACAGAGACCTCCTCAACCTTAAAACTAAAAGCAAGCATTACTGCAATTTGTAATATGCAAACATTAGCTCACAACCATAGAGTATTTGGCACCACATTCTAAGAGTGCTAAATTCCCCCTCACATATGGAGTAGCCACAAAGATGGTTTTCTAGCTCCTGTGTGTGTCAGTCAGGTCATGCTAATTTTTCTCCTAAGAACATGTACCTGTAAAAATAACTGTGGGAGGGAAACACATAGTACAAATGAACCTATTATTTCTGAAGTCACATCACTAATTTTTGCATACATCATTATTTTTCTTGATATACCTATCTGCCAAGAACCATATTTTACATTCTTCCTCTCAGAAACTTCCTCATCAAGTAGATAAAACTGTAGCATTACGTAAAACAACAGGCCTGATCTTGTTCATGCGTCCATTTTGACACAGCCCGCCCCCTGAACTTCAGGGGTTAACTTTTTTCATTATTGCATTTATTGAGCAGTATACATAAATACATTTGTGTTTTCTACTCAGCCAAAAAAGCAAAAAAAAAAAAAAAAAAAAAAAAAGCTAACCCTGAATTTCATCATTATTTTATCATCCTTCGACATTAGATTTCGTCTGGAGCCCCAGTTATTCTCCAAATTTCTCCAGTCAGTGTTAAAAGAAAGCCAGCATAGGACTCGAGTAGGTAACCTGTTACCCACCTGTTTTCTCTAATTATTGGCTATGGTGGCTGCAGATCCCAAACTAGCATTCCACTTGTGCCACGGGAGCCTGGATTGCAATAATCATGCAGCAATGAAGTTTAGTGGGTGACTTTCAGCCATCACTTTTGTTCCACCTATCCTACCTCATAAGGTTGTTGCTAGGATAAAACAGAATGAAATGTAGCTATGCTGCCCTGAGCTACTTGGAGAAAGAGTGGAAAACAAATGTGACATTGTGCCTTTACCCATGCTCATCTTCCTTTCCTCTCTTTTTCCTTCGGTCGTCTTCTCTAATGTCTGTTTTAGACAATAAGAACTTTGGGGGCAAGGACGTGTCTGCTTTATCCTATGTAATTCTATAAGGTGCCCTGCACAGTGACAGTGCTCTATAAATAATGTATTAGCTCAATAAATATGCCATTTATTTTATCCTAGTTTCTGCTTAGAATGCTGTGCAAGTGTCGATGATGCAAAACGCCAGACCTAAATACACCCTTCATGTCCTCAGAAGCCTTTTAAAAATGTTGTTTCTCTTTGTTAGTGTGTAAACAGCTTATATAATTTTAAAAGTCAATTTCTGTTCGAAATATTTGATGGGGCAGAACATTCTACAAGACCTCGTGGAAATTAAGCTGCTTAACCATATTGTCTGCATCCCCAAATTAATCTGGTGCTCACATATAGAGAGGACCACCTCAACACTAACAGACATTTGTCATATTGCTGTCAGTGTCCTCTCCTCCCCACAAATGCTAGTAAACTGAGGGGGTAAGAGAGAAAAATTATGACTCAAAAGTTTCCTCCACTATGAGGTACTAGCACCCTTTCCCCATGAATTAGCTAAATTATACACAATTTAGAAACATGAATTACAGTTGAAGGCTTGTGCATCACTAATTAGACATAATGTTTTATAAAATGCACTAGCTCATCTACAAAAAAACCCCACTGGCCCTCCCTTTTTCTCCAATTCTCTCTTTTTCTGTTCCGCCTTTCTTGAGAAAAGTCAACCAGCGAAGCCAGATACAAACATCTAAGAGAGAATTCTGAATCAACTCCAGAATCAGTTGGTTCTGAGTGACTCTGAACCTGCCTGGATTCTTCCCAGACAGCAGCAGCTGCCTCTGCATGGTCGTTTAGCTTCAGAAAGAAGACAGGTGACTGATGACAAGTCAGCTTATCAGTCTTCATGCAAACTGGGACACAACAAAGCATAATCAAGGTGTGAGCTGGGGGTGATAATCCAGAATAGGCCTGATATTATGGCTCTATTATTGGTCCGGCCCTATTATGTACCCACTACATTTCCCATACTGTCCCAGTCTCTCCATGACACTTGAAAATGGAGCTGCTAAAGGGGGCAAATAATAGACCCTCTCTTGTGTCCCCATCAGCCATGCCTACGCTGGCAATGTTTTATACTTATTTATTGGACCCTTTGGGGGTTGAGGATCATGGCCTGCACAAGTTTTAATGCAATGGTTTTAATGTTTAAATTTTGCATTTTAAACTGTTTGATTTTAAATTGTTTTGAACATTTTATGTTTTAAAATTGTTTTATACAACTCTATAATGTGCGCTGAGATCGTGTGATGTAAGGTGGGCTATAAACGTTTCAAATTAAAATAAACAAATTGAATCGCTGTTCTTTTAACAAAATGGAATTTTTAAAGAGAAACTATATCTTTTGATGAAACGTGAAAACAGGATCCCATATGCAGAAAAGGTGAACTACACTGCGAGTCAATTCAATATGGCATTTATTCAGGTTGTCTTTCAACTTCAGAGCCATGAAATGTTAACATACTGATTCTGATAAAAATTTATATGACCTTTTATGGTAGTTTCTCCAACTGAGGAGAAAAATGACATAAATGTACAAAATCACAAGAAGGAAAGAGAGATACAAAGGAGCTTCCAGCCTCCAGGGCTTTCATAGGTCAGTGGTTTAGATATCTGGCTAAAGAGCCAGATACCTAAACCACTGGGTGTTCAATTCCCCACTGTGTCTCCCTGACAGGAGCTGGGCTTGATGATCCATAGGGTCCTTCCAGCTCTGCAGTTCTAAGATGGTGATGGTGATGAGTCCTAAAAAGACCTATTTGAGGTTGGCATATCCACCAGCACTTTGTTAGGCAGAATAAACAATGTGCTCAAATATCATATATACAAGAGTAGAAAGTAATCTATCCCATGTTCTTTTCTCTCTTTTTTGCAAGTGAATTAAAAGTATGGCTTAACATTTTCTGAGAGCTTTAATTATTTTTAAAAAATTAAAGACTGGCAAAGCACATCATCAATGTATGCGCACAACAGTTCAGCCATTCGTTTGTTCTGTTTATATAGCATCCTATTCCAAACAACTGTCAGCCAAATGCCTCTGTGAAGCTGACAAGTGGGGTGGAGGGGTACTGCCTGGTTTGTCACCAGAATTTGTTATTTGGAAGAATACTGCTAGTTAACACAGAAGAATACTGCTAGTTAACTCTTTTATAACTAAAAGAGATGGTAAAAGCTTGAATTGACAGAACTAAAATGGGATAGATGGGGTTATTTTGACAAGTGAAGCTTACAGAAACTTCACTTGTCAAATACCTTTTGGACATCTTTTGGAGGCACCCACCATTCCCACCAATTATCCATCAGTCCAGCCTGTTCAATCAAAGCCTTTTGTGATAGGCCTCTTTATGATTCTTAACCACCAGTCTAAGCTGAAGACTTTCTTGGCAGCAAATGAATACTTAGGCTGGACAGTACCAATTGCTGCCTCAGTTTAAAAATGTTGCCGCAACTAGTCTTTGGATCAAATTGTAATTTAAATTAATGTTAAAATCTATTTCCGTTTCTATGTATGAAGCACCACAGTTTTTATAAATGGAATGTGATCATGGCTAAAATCCTGTTGCTTAGCATAGTAAATTGCACTAAAGTAGGCCCACTTAGGGACGTGGTGGCGCTGCGGGTTAAACCGCAAAAGCCTCTGTGCTGCAAGGTCAGAAGACCAGCAGTCGTAAGATCGAATCCACGCGACGGAGTGAGCTCCCGTCGCTTGTCCCAGCTCCTGCCAACCTAGCAGTTCGAAAGCATGTAAAAATGCGAGTAGATAAATAGGTACCACCACAGTGGGAAGGTAATGGCGTTCCGTGTCTAGTCGCGCTGGCCACGTGACCACGGAAACTGTCTTTGGACAAACGCTGGCTCTATGGCTTGGAAATGGGGATGAGCACCGTGCCCTAGAGTTGGACACGACTGGACTAAATGTCAAGGGGAACCTTTAGGCCCACTGAATCAATGGGGATTTGATGAGTCACCTCCTCTACAAGTTCCACCGATTCAAATGGACCTACTCTAACTATGACTTACTATGTTAAAGTAAATCACAGTTAGAGTAGGCCCACTTGAACCAATGGAATTTACAATTTACTATGCTAAGCAACAGGTTTATGGCCAGTAAGTGCACAATTCAGCTTCTCAGATATTTCAGTACTCTCTTCTTGGTCACTTTTAAATGTTAATTATATTTTCAATATGTGTTTCACAGCACAGGAACTGAAAATTCAGAAGCTAGAGGATACCAGAATAAGGTTTTAAAGTGACCAGCACCAACACTCAGTGTCCCACATAGTTCCCATCTCTCCCCACAAATAGTAAAAAGTAATAAGCTTAGCAATTACTAATATTGGCATTAGTAACAAATTATGCAAAGTAAGAGAGAAAGATGCACATTCTCATCACTTTCACAATGATATGTCACACAATGAAGCTTTTCTTGCCATAGGATCTCCCTCTTTTTATTTTTCAGCAGATAATACAGATAGTCTACTGACACCAAGGGCTAAAGAGTCTCGCTGAAAATTGAATACACTCAGGATCTTCCCATATTGCTAAATAAAATCTGATTTATCTGACATTGCGTAGTTGACCTATCCTATTATTACTGCTGAGTATCTGCAAATTATCAAGTGCTATTAAGCAACATGCATATGATCTATTTCACTTAGTCAAGAAAAGCACAAACTGCATCAAGAAAACACAGACAAGTGAGCCTAGCTGGCTGCTGAAGACAATAATGTAGAATACAGCTCAAGGGCTTTTTGTTCTGACCTCAACACAAATCATGAGACTATCAAACTCATGACTGTTCACTTATGAGAAAGCTTTAGGAAGAAAGGAAGCTGATAAACAATATCTGAAGAGACAGACTCCAGAGTCTTATTATACACACAAGCATAATAAAATGAGCATACCTGTCAATCTGTTTACAGTGTGGTTTTTCTAAGTATCAAGAGGTTTTATAAAGGTTAAAATACAAACTGGTACTCCCTTTCTAGAACACTTACTATTGGCTTTCAATGAAACTGATTTGGCAGTACATGTAGCTAAGGATATGGCCCTAAACCCCAATCAAAATATATTTACATTGGAACTCAGTTTAATTACCTTAAGGAGTCACTCTAAATGTATTTTCCTGGAAGAACAAACATTGGTGAAATCAGTAAGATCTATGCCTACATAACTGCATTTAGGATCAGTGGGATAGTTTACTGAAACTATCCACCTGGTCCTCCATCTGTTGCTGCTCATCAGCGATAACAGTTGAGACTTGTTTCCTCAATTCTTAATCCAGTTCTTAATTTGAAGCTATCTAAGGCACCCTGTAACACTTAATATTGATAACTGCCATTGCTTTTCCAGATAGGAATGACAGTAAGCAAATTAAATGCTAGAGTGAAAGGTTTATAGCTAAGCTCTGCCTTGCCAAACATTGGCCAGCACTGCTTATTCAATCAGTTCCAGATATCTGACATTCTCCAAATGCCCAGAAAAATTACAGGAGAGGTAGTCCAATTACCAGCAGTGGAACAGTATTTTTCTTTTAAAAAAATCAGAAACATAAAAAAAAGAAATACGACTTTTCCTAATACATGTTTCCTTGAAAGTAATCCTATGAACCGATTACTTCCTATTAAGTCACTGTGGCCAGAATGGGATTTACTTGGAAACACAGAGGACAAGGTGCACAACTGATCCGATGCCTGTTTATTTTAGAGTAAGACACGTTAGAAGGATTCCATCAACATGCCCAGTCTGGAGCACTATTTGGGGCTCCTACGCTTCTGAAAACACGGTGTGAGGCCCGAACGTTAGACTGCATTCAGTGTAGTAGGATTTTGAGCTGTAGATCACATACAACCTCCCGTGAACGGAAAGGAGAAAAATCACAGGAAACGCCTGAGTATCTGATTTTAACCCTTCATCTTGCACACATTTGAGGAGATTGGGGAGCGTTTATCTCCCAACAGAAACACTACTCAAGGGAAGCAGGGAGGACAACCTGTATTTTTCTCCCACGGGATTTTTAATGGAAGGACTATGCCTCGAATTTAAGAAAGGAACCTCTACCACGAGGCTTCGATGTTTCCGGGTAACCGGGGCCCGCTGCCAAGCCTACATGCGCGCGCGAGAGCGAGCGTTGCCACATTAAGAAGAGGAAGCGAGGCGGGCGGCAGCCCCGCATCTCTGCTTGCTTTGGCGCCCTGGGCAGGAGGCAAAGCCCGGCCTGTGGAAAGGAAGAAGCGCCGAGAGGGCCGGGTACTTACGTATCTGTTAATAAGGGTCCTGAGGCGGCTACAATCCATGGCGAGGCGACGGGCAGCTGCTCCGGCGGCTCCCAGCCACAGCCTTCCCCGGCGTCCCCGCCAATACTGCCACCTGCTCCTCCCGCGGGCGCGGGCGCGGGCTCCGGGCACGAAGCGCCTCTTGCTCCCTCGGCTCCGCTGTCACACGTCTACTTCCCACATCCACGCCGGAGCTTCTGCCTCATTGTGGCCGCGGCGACATCCCTGATAATGCCAGGAGCTGCCGGGGGGATTCTTGGCGGGCGCTTCTCCTCTCCCGGGTCTGCTCAGTCATGCGTCTGCGTGCGCCAGGCTGTTGGGGCGCCTGGGCTGCCTCCCCATGGGCGCTCGCTCGCTCGCTCGCTCAGGCGTCCCCGCGCCTCGGCAGCTCCCTTCGGAGAAGGAGGAGGAAAGGCGGGCGAGACAAAAGGCAACTTCGCTTGGGGACCTTAGGCAGGTAGCGAGGGAGCGGCAGCCTTCCGGATTTCCCGGGGAGACTTCACCACGCTCCCGCGCCCCACGGCCCGCGTCCAGCCGATTCGCGCGCGCCACGCTCTGGCGCTCTGTTCTCCGGGGCGGCTCTTCGCGCACCCAACCCGCCGGTCCCTCAGCTTCTGGCGCTGGGTCTTTGATCTTTCCCTGCTAAGCCACTCTTCTCACGTCATACGGTGCGAGCGAGCATGCGCGCTCCCACGTCTTCGGTACAACAACACACCCCTCTAACCCCCCCCACACACACACACCTCCCAATTGCCCCACCTCCGTCGTTTTGCACACTTGTGCTCTCATCAGTACCTTGGGCCAAACAGGAGATGGACTCCGTCCCAAACAGGGACCATCCGGGAGAGGAAAGAGAGAACAAGGAAGGGCAAGCTGCGGCGCACTCCCTGTTGCCCGCGGTGAACTGTTCCAGATGGGGCGGCAGTGATGAGCAGACAGAAATGAAGAACTTAAAAAGCCTTTGCTCTCTGTTTAAGGCCCCCAGGGGAAAACTCCGGAACGGTACCATGGACTCGCAAAGCCATTTCCCCTGAAACTTTTGGATTCACACGCACTTGCACGCCCACCTTTTCTGGGTTGCCGGTGGAGCTTTTACTCTCGTGGCGGTCGAGGGCGGGGAAGGCGGGATCCCGGAAGGAGAGCAGCGCTCGCGCAGAGACAGCCCCGTTCAGTCGGGCACGGCGCAGCCCCGGTTTCCTTCAGGGGCGCCGACCTTGAGGTGCGCTCGTCCCCGTGAGGCGTTCGAGACCGAGCGAGAAAGACAATCTCGACAACTTCCACCCTAGCCCAGGGTGGGCTGGATCTGCAGGGGAAGCTCAAACTGTTGAATGCGAGAAGGTGGCAAGGAAGAGGCGGCGGCGGCAGCGGGCAAAAGCAAAGCGTCAGGGCGGGGGGGGGGGGCAAATACAGGGCGCGGGGAAAGAAGAGCCTGTCCGTTTGTTTCTCTGGATCACTCGCTTCCTCTCCCTTGCTGACAAGCGCGATGATCAGATGTCTGCTGCTAGGAGGCAACCGCAGGAAGCAAAAGACGAGAAGGGCCTGGAGTCGCAGCTAGAAATCTTAACAAGAACAACAAGGAGCATTTTAAACAAAATTTAAATCGCGGCATTTTAAACAAAACTTTATTTAGCGTTGGCTTTCGTGGACTAGAGCTCACTTCACTTCCACGCAGGTGGACTGTCGTCCGCAGAGCTTTATAACACTGGCTTGCCTTTAAGATGCCATCAGACTCTTCTTTTTGCTGCAACAGAATTCCTTAATTATTTGTAAATATATATGTATTTACTGCCACTGAGTACAGGGTGGCAAACATGGTTCTCCTGCTCCCTCTCACTTTGCACTTGCAACAACAAGCCTGTGAAGGAGGGTAGGCTGAGAGAGACTGTCCCAAAATCACCCAGTGAGCCTAGATGGTTTAGAGGAGACTAGAACCTGCAAGGTTTGTACCAGTCCAGCGTTCTGATCACTATACAGTACTACTACACTGGCTCTCAAAGTAGAGGCCAGTTTTCAGTTAATAGATTATCTGGCTATGGAAAGATTAATTAACATAAAACTTATGTAACCCAGAAAAATTAAATATGGAGCATTATAGATGGACTGTGTCACTGGCTTACTTTCACTATCATCCTGGCTGGATTAAGGTGTTCAGAAGTGAGTGCCTCACTATGAGTAGAAGTCTAGACATTATTAAAGCATGGATTTATCAACCTGCAGTCCCAGTTTTATCTCATTTTTACTAGGATATTAGATTGGACATGAGCCTCTGAAACTGTCAAACACAGAGGCAGACTGGGTTTCGCCAAAATTTCTCGTTCACCAAAAGGTTTCTGGTTATTTACTTCTTAGAAGCTATTCTAAAGGTCCTCGGAATATTTCATCATCATCATCATTTTAGGACTGCCCCTGTCAAGGAAGCCCAGTGGGGAATCAAACTCCCAACCTCTGTTTCTACAGCCAGAGACCTAAAACTCTAAGCTATCCAGCAGTTCTATCTTCTTTTTATTTTTTTAATTCAGAATAAAACAACCATAAAATAATAATATAGATCTTTCACTAAGAACTCCAGATTATCATTACACAGATTAATTTTTTTAAAAAAAATACAAATAAGAATCCTACAGAAATGCAATCAGAATATTTCCTGTTCTGAAACTCCATTGTGTTTTAATTAGACAACTTTTCTAAAGGCAAGTCAGGTAATTTGTTTTTTAAAAAATCTTCAGCCACTTGGCAGTGCTAATAATCATGCACAATTACCTCTGCTTTCCCATGAAGTCAGACCACAAGATGTAATGATGGAGCTGTGCTTCTGTCTTCCAACCAGTGGTTGACTGCAGCCCTTTCAGCTGTTACAGGGCACTGTCTGTCTAAGGATGCTTTCAGCTGAGATGCTCATAGTACAATTGCCCTGCCCAAAACAAGGAATATTGTAAGGGTAGCAGACATTACCTTCCATTTGTAACCCTTCTTTTACTTTTTCCATTGCCTAGTCTGTCTCCTTTCATTCCACAAAAAATCCACTGTGGAAAGAAAGACAGAACAACTCTGCAATGTCTCTTTATTGGTGGCACTAAGAAGGTCCATCTGGAACCTGTCTCTGCCAATCTATTAGAAAAGCACATGGTGGTTGGATGGGATGGCCTTCTATTTGTTTGGGCAGCTGGCAGTTGGATTGCTAAACTGAGAGGTGGAAGGCCCCACAGATGTAAAAGCATGCTTGCTGGTAAACTTTAGCCTGATTCTCACATGTATTGGTATTGAAATTAAGTGTGACGTTTAAAGTATCTTTGAGGATCCTGACCCTCTTCTGGTTTATACATTTATGACCTGCTTTTCTGCCTGGGCAGTGATTTAAAATTGGTTCTGGACTTCAGTTCAAATTAAGCTGTGCTTTGAGAGTCCAAAACAAGTGAAGTCTGCTGCTCCTGATGTAATTAAATACTATTTGCCCTAGCTCACCCTGCATGCAAGTCTGCATTTAGTATTATGTGAGTTGATAGGATTTCTCAAGGACTTTCCCCCCCAGCTAGATGCGGTTTTATTGTGAAGAAAACCCCAGTGGGACTGGAGGCTGTAGCAGTAGCAGGAGGACTGCAGCTGTCAGCTGCTAGCAGGTCGAAAGCTATGAAATACCAGCAAAACCATAGGAATCAAAGGGGGAAAAGAACGGCAAGCACAGAACTATGTGGAGGACAAAACAAAAGATCAGCAAGTTGAAGGCAATGTCAAACGGACATCCAAGTGCTCCATCTAGCACACAAAAAATGGTGACAAGCTGGAAAAATAAAACATATATATTGGTAGAGAAGAATGGAAAGTTTAGGCATCATTTTATTTGAAGCACACTT
Organism: Intellagama lesueurii; assembly: GCA_037013535.1. Taxonomy (NCBI): domain Eukaryota; kingdom Metazoa; phylum Chordata; class Lepidosauria; order Squamata; family Agamidae; genus Intellagama; species Intellagama lesueurii. Next base: position 100,989,547 of record JBAJHW010000003.1, read on the forward strand.
TTGCTGTTATTGAAACAACATAATTCATACCATTCCTTTACTTACTTACTTCCTTTTTGGCTACAAATAAAGAAATATATTTATCTTCTCTCTGTGCAAATGTGGATGGAGAAACACTCAGGTTACTATATACATAGTATAAAAATTACACTGGTATTGACATTGAAAAGAACAAGACACATTTGCCCTGGCTTATGGAAGATTAATAATGAAAACAACAAGCCTGTCCAGATTGTGGATACATATTACTATTAACTGTCTTCATACAGAGCTACAGCAGAAGCAACATCAACTTGTAATCAGTTACAAAGAACAAGTTATTTGTAATTAATTTATTTTCCAATAATGAAAGTATAACTAAGTTATATTATGATACTAACTTATGGAGGGATAGATTCACTCCTTGTGATATAACTGTCTCCCTGAATGTTGTAGAAAAATATCATGTGGCTCAATCAGTAGCTCATGCTCTGCTGTGGGTGTTGGGTCAATGGCAAAATAGGTAGGAGAACCTCTCTTGCATCACAAACCTGTGGCTTACTTGCAGCATTCAGATTTTTTAAAAACAACAATTAAGTACTTTAGTCCTTTTGTAATAATGGAGAGTAAATATCTTTTTTGAAAAATAAAAACATCAACAACTGTAACTATCTTCTTGGAGGGGGGCTTGAAACTGTAAGCAATTACTTTTTAAAAGGAACTTTCCAAGCTCTGAGAGGAAGACAACACACTCGTAGATACAAATATCTCGACAGTGCAGACATTTCCTCCAGGGCATTGCGGTCCTGAAACTACAAAGTGAAGAATTTAGAGAGATTTTTGCCTCTCAAAAATGTACCAGAAAGCACTTTTGCTTTCAGGACAATTATCTATTATTTTCTTGACTACAATTGGTGAACCTTTTATAAGGGAAATTAGACATACAGTAAGCCAATTTGAAATATTGCTTTAAAGTTTGCTTTTCACATGCATGAATGTAGGTTTTCAACCATGTGGGGTTTGTATCCCTATTCAGGAATGTATTGTTGGGTGCTCTGGTTCACCTTGTAGTACTGGAATTACAAATGCTGCAGCATCCATAGCAATGTTTGAAAAGTGGACCAGAAAAGAGAGTACAGTAATCTCCCCCAATAACTATTTCAATGCACTTATTATTATTCTTCAGACATACACATATATACTAACGCTTCTCAGGTGAAATAAACTTATCTGAACTTCGACAACTGCTCTTAAATCCAGTTTTCAGAGATGTGGTCATGTTACTCTGTTTCACTAAACAAACAAATAAAAAGGAAAATAAAATAAAATTATTGGGGCAGAATAAGAAGAATGGATTGTAGTCCAAGGATGCTCACACTAAACTAAAGGTGCCATAATAATCTTATTTTCCTTTTCTTTGTTTTGTTTGTTAATTTGTTTGTTTGCCAGGGTAAACATAGTTTTGGTTATATACAAGATTGCAAGCTTGTTAATATCTATACTGTGCTAAAAAGCCCTAATCTGTAAGTAATACTCTAGATTGTAGTGGGGAAATTCCATGAGCTACACACACACACAAGCCTAGACCTTGGGGACACACTTACTCTGGTGACCTGCCAACCCCCAACCTCCTTATTTACCGAAAAAGCTTTTTCATGCCCTCTAGTGGCAACAAATATATATTCCCACTGAGACCACTCACACATACCATTCATCAGCCAAAGCCCACTTTGGACAATAACACTTCCCATATATATATATATATACTGTATATATATATTAAGCAGGCACAGGCCTGACATTCTAAGAACTTGGAGGGGGAAGTGTTATTGTCCAACGTGGGCTTTGGCTGATGAATGGTATGTGTGAGTGGTCTTAGTGGGAACCTAGGTGACAACCAATGGAGTTCTGTTGCTTTCCGTTTTGGGTCTGCCTTGCAGTCACTTTTTCCTGGGTACCAGTCTTGCTCTGTTGATTTGTTGCTTTTCTTTCAATTTGTTAAGTGGATGAATGCCTGCTATAAATCTGTAAGATTCATTTGTATTCTCTAGGGTGCATGGGAGGCTCTGTCAATTTGTTTGTCTCACTGAGCATGTATTGTAGCTTAAGAAATGCTTATTGTAAGTTCATGAGTGTTAAGTGGATCTTATGGATCTCAGCAGATTTTTTTTTAAGTTAACCATGTTCCCGAACCAATTAGCATTCTTATAAATGGCCTGAAACTTGTCAGTAACAGGCAATATTTCCCTTTTAATTATGTTTAGTATGAGTACTTATAAGAACCTTAGCCAGGAGCTTCTTTTTCACTTTACCATCAGAAGAAGGAAGCCTTTCCAAAAATTATGTTTGTCATGACATATTCGCAGCATGAACAGGAAATAGATGTTTCTTCTCTCAAAACTAATGTTTTAGTAACATGAACATTTATGGAGATTTGGTTCATTGAAGTTCATTTTAGTAATCAGGCAAGATCTGTTTATACTGGGTGACAGCCCTAAACTATACTTTTATACAGGAGGAAAATGTGTTGAAATATTAGAGGAAGGGATGAGTTAAGCTTCCTGTTGTGCATCAGCATGTCTAATTTATTTCTTGCCTTATAGAAACACACTTTAATTTCTCTTTTCATGTACCTGAAATTAGAAGAAGCTGTGCTCCCATCCCCCAGCACATGAACGAACACACACATGCACCCACGCATACAGAGTCTAAGCTGGTTTCATACTTTGAGCAGAGAAAAGTAGCATAAACAGGAGGATCCAATCACACTGTCCTTCAGGCAGTAGAAAATACAGAGAAGATCAAAGCAGCAGTTGACTTGAAGTGCAGGAAACAAATTGATTGAATTTGCTGTAGAACTAAAAAAAGGAAAGAAACCCATAATTGTTTGGCAGTCAAGTTGTTCGTGTTTTTCAATGTCAGTGTTTGTCTTGGAAAAGCCTTTCTAATAGTTTCCTCTCTTATTTTTTGTTGTGGCATTGTGTGGGCCATCAGAAACGCAATGCAGAGAATTTGTAGTCTGTAGGCCTAGTGGGATGAATCCCTAGCATTTAGCCTGCATCCCCCTGTGTGGGTTTAGTCAGAGGAAAGTCCTGCTGAACTCAATAGAACATACATCCGTCCCAGGTCTGCATAGCGACACAATCTTAAGTTAAAAACACACAATGGGTACAGATGGTGTGTGAGAATAATTCTGTCTGTAGTTTTCCTGTGTGGGTGGGGGGGAATGTATAATCTCTGTGTGTGTATCTCAGTGCATGTAGAACAGAAGAACTGCTGATCAGAATAAGTAATAATATGGATGTTCAGCCCTTTAAATGGTTTCAGCATTAGTGTGATCACGTATATGTTATTTTTAAACAATGAAAAGGACAGGGTTCTTATATTGAAAGAACTGTGCAGAAGGAGGAATTTGTCATACAAGCTACAAGCAGCTAAAAATCCCTCTTCTACACAATTAGTGTGCTGGATATGGTGAGGGCCCTCTCCTCTTTTGCATATGGCCACCCTACTTTGGCATCTAATTACAAAGAGTCCAAAACCCTGCAGATCACATGTCAAAGGTGATATACTGTCACCTATTATAACCAGTATAAACAATCACCTGGAAAACATGGTCAGTCCAAATCCCACTCAATGAATAAGACCAGCGTAAAAGCATTATAGTGCAGTCAGTGTGCCCCTTCTGTAGATTGTGCCCCAAGATGACAGGCAGAGATTAAAGTATTTTCACAGCAAAGTCATGCTGTCAGCACTCTTTTTTGTCTGTTTCTCCTAGAAGTCAACAAAAATTAAAGTCATCTGCTTGGGGATTAAAGAAAGAAACAAAGAATCCCTCTGGGATGACATGACTACGGTCCAGAAAATTGCTGGTCGAGATATCTTAATATAATCAGTTGGATTCTCCATGAAGCTTTGAAACAAAACAGGCAGGCTACAGTCCTAAGGGCCATGTGAAGATGACAGCAGTCTAAAGAACCATTATAGGTGTGAAATGTTAATTATTCAGGTATAGTAATCTTTAATGAGAAGCCTACATTTACAGAGTAACACTACACATTTTACTCCATCATCAGCCAGTGTGGCTGATCTCTTAAACTGTAGCTATTTTCAAATCTATTCCAAATATAATTTAATCAGTAGTGATTGCTTGTCTATTATGTTCTCACTCCCTCATGATTGCTTAAAGTGTCACAGTGCAACAGTACATTTCTGCTGCCGGAAGCATTTCTGAGAGCCAGAACAGGAGGGGGTCAATCCCTCTAACCCCTGCCCCTGTTCTGCTGCAGGAAAAACTGCTCTGAAGTATTTCCCAGCTCCCTGGAGCAGATGTTGAGGGTGTGTTGGGGCCGTAGAAGGAGCAGAAGTTGGTTCCTTCCAATTCCACTGACAGAACTGCTTCACTCAGTGAAGATCCCCTACTGATGTTGGGATTTTATTTACAACGTCACACACTGTCTGTGGTTTGTGTTACTGGGAGGGACTTTTCTGGGCTGGGATGATTGTCTGTCTATCCAGTACTAACCAATAATTCCTCCCAGCTTTTGAAATTCAAAGAGATCTCTGCCTCTCTGCTGAGCGTTCTGTCTCTCTCTTTCATCAGCTGGTGGCAATTGTTGTTGATCTGTTCTGCTGGTTTCCAATATGTGTGCAGTAAAGAAAACAGTATACACAAGTCTGTAATTTCAAGCAACTATAAGTAAAGAAACAGTTTTATCTTTCTTCTACAAATGTCTCAGAGTAAGTTCTTCAGATTCTAAGTGCCAGTTAATAAGAAAGGGATGGGGAACGTTTAGCTATTATCTTCTGTGGCTCTCTATACTTCTGTGCAGCGAAAAGAGAGTTCTCCCATAGATTCAAAACTCTGCAGCAACTGAGTCCAGTGTGATGTGCTTGCTTATTAACATTTTTGTACCTTGAATCCATATATGAAAGCAAGCTTCAGAGTCTGTCTCTTTATATTGTAACAACATGATCCTGCCTCCAAGCACTGAAAAGTTTAAGGGTTCCAGAGCTTATGTACAGATCAGAAGAATGCTTCCAGTGTCCCTAGGATATAATATTTATTTACACATTAGCAAAGATACCCCACCATGGTCTGTCTGTCTGTTTCCACTGTATCACTAATTCATCTTGTGCAGCTTAACAGAAGAGTCCAGGAAATATCTATCAGCAGGTGATATTAAAAGCTAATTATCACTGGATACATCCGGGGATTGGCAGTAACAAATGTTGATATAAAACCAATCCTGTTATTTAAGTTAGAAAATTAGAGGTATCCATTTGTTTTGCTTCTTTGTTCACCAGGGTTAGAAAACCGTTAGTTATACTTCTGCACCCCAGAACTCTCTCTCCCTCTGTCACTGATCCCAATGTTTGTTAAATTATATATTTTTCTCCCCCATCACTACAGTACTCACCCCAGTACTCACTTCCATTTACAGTACTTGGAAATAGAGCCTTATTTAGAAATTTAGAAATAGAAGACAAGATTCATTGGAAAATACAATAATGCTGGAGAAAGTTGCAGGCAGCAGGAAAAGAGGAAGGCCAAGTGCAAGATGGATTGACTTAGTAAAGTCACACCTTTGACTTTGCAAATGTGAATGACAGGACATTTTGGAGGTCACTCATTCAGAGGGATCACACAAATCAGAATTGACTTCTTGGCACAAAACAGCAATATTTAGAAATGTTGGGATATTGATTTCACAGTTACATTCACTAAAATATTACAGTTAAAAGAACATTTTCAGCCTATTTTTCCTGTGTCATAGTGCATTACCACCCAAAACATTTTTCAAAATATATTGATCACAATACCTATTACTGTGCAATAAAAGAAAGAGAGTTGCTAGAAGCCTACTGGGTTAAAGATAAAATTCTCAGTTGCTTCTTCTCTGTAGCCAGAGAGGAAGCATTTCATAGTTAGTTTCTCTGACATGCTTGCAGGCTATACAGGCTATATAGCCTGTATCATCCCCAGCTGGCCAGCCAAGGAACCGATGTTGAGAAATAACCATCCCAGTTCTTTATGTTGTGAAACCAGTAGTGTCTGTGCACAATTCCATGTTTTTAGCTTTTACCATTTCTGGGGTGCTATGATGGACTATAGATCCCATTGTTCAAACCATCCAGTCAGTTGGGAGAACCAATTTCAAGATATAACTATCCAGTTATTTAGGCTGGGATTTCAGTAACATCCATGCAAAACACTGTGTTCCTAGCTCTTACCATTTAGGAAATATTTAAAAACAAACAAAGGTGCACAGATTAATAATAATAATAATAATAATAATAATAATAATAATAATAATAATAATAATAATAATAATAATAATAATAATAATAATAATAATAATAATAATAATAATAATGGAAAAACTAACAAAGTACAGAGACCTGGCAATCAAAACATCTCGCCTCTGGAAGAAGCACACTTCAGTGGTCCCTGTAGTCATTGGGGCTTTGGGAACAATATCAAGAAATTTCACACAATGCTACAAGCAGTTGCAGATCTCAGAAATCACACCATCAGAGCTTTAAAAACAGCAATATTAGGAACAGCATACATACTGTGTTGATATTTAACAGATACTTAGGTTTTTGGTTAAAACTTGTATCTGTTATATAATACCAGTCAATGTTTTTATAATTTTGACTGTGCCTGGAGTTTTATAATAATACTAATAACAACAACAACAATAACATCTCCAGAAATTAATGTATCATGTTTTCCCTTTTTTAAAATTTTATCCTGCATCATGTTCATTGCTGTTTCTTGTCATTTCCTGTCAACTCTGCTTCAACATGGGACCACCCCTCAATACTCTTTCCTTCTTCACCTTCCCTCCACCATCACCTGTCTTCCTTTGAAAGCTGGAGCATCTCTAGAAAATAAACACACACGCACAGAGGTTTTGAAAGAAAATTGTTTTTCATGGCCAAGCAGAGATGGGAGAAACAGAACAAATCCTCTCAGTTCCTTCCCTCAGAATACAGCCTACAGCAAGAGGAAGGGCAAGGACACGTTGACTGCAAAGAGAAGTAGTAAGAGAATAATACGGTGATGGAGCTTTTATATGGGTAGTGTTATAGTGCTAATCTGGGTTCTTAATAGGAAGCTTTCTTGATTCAGCAATTTAATTCATAAAAATTCATATAAAGAATCTGAAAGTTCCAGATGCCTCTCTCCCCATAGACATCACTAGAACTGACATTGTGATAAACTTCGTCCACGATCCATAACGATGCAAAAAATGATCCAAGGTCTTAGGGAAGAACAAAGAGGTGTTGGAACTCATGAGAAAAAAGATCCAGAACAAGCAGGATAAGAGGAACATCATATGGATGTTGGAGAATATGGATATCTGTGTTGAACATTTGTCTGAAAATTAACATAGTCTAAGGAATTTTTCACTAATAGTAAACTGCTGAACATCAATCAAGAATGTATCCTAAAAACAGCAGTACTTTCTGACTTTGGGATTTCACAGTTCAAAGTGTAGGTTTACATTTAAATGCTTCCTAGGTCCAAAAGTAAACAGGAGAACACAATATTTATGTTAGTAAAGCAAGCTACAGGTAAATTAACTTGTGGACTGAGTCCCTGAATACCAGAATGGTTGTCACAACACACATCAGAAAGTAATCATATTCACACTTTATACTCTAGGAAAGTAGGAAAACTATTGTTCATTACAGAAATATATCATATATTGATGTATAATAGGAATCCTAGTTCCAGCTAACTAAGATGGAAATGCAGGGAGCCAGAATAGGTTGGAAAAAGGGTAGTATAGGTCATAACAGGTAGTTTGTGAAACCCAAAGAGGTATCTCCCTCCCTCTCTTCCCTAAGCAAAAGCATGCATCTTCTTCAGTGTAAACTGAGCTTACACCAATCTCCTAAAAAAATTTCAGACAGAATGAGATTAATAAAGACAGCAGTCATACCAAAATGCTATTTTTAAACTGTAAATATATCTTGCATATATGTGTTAGTAAACAGACACAAAGCTAGTTAAAAATCCTCCAGGGTTTTTCATTAATTAATATTATCTTATCTTTTTCCCTTTCTGATATGAATAACTTTAGAGACTATAGGCTATGTTTTGCTTCAGATCACTGAATAAACAAAATGAAATTGTATCAAATTATATGTAATGTTGGTTTCTCTCTTCTGGCAATAGAGATATTTGATACATATTACTGAAATTTACTTCTGTATGATAATTAATTTAAAGGTTTTATTATGAGGTTTGTTGACTGGATCAATCAACTGATAATTATTCAAATTATCAACCAGCAGCATTGCTGAATTATATCAATTTTAGGTTTGGCCTGGAGGAAAATCCGATGGGTTCCAGGGCTGAACTTTGCCTATCCCTGATTTAGGCCAGTGTACAGTCAAGTAAAAAAGAAAGTACACCCTCTTTGAATTCTATGGTTTTACATATCAGAACATGTCACGATATTATAACCCACAATATGGAATTTACTCTATAGTACATGAACCAAAGTTTGCTAACAGGCATCCATCTCAAAACAGGTGTGCAGCCACAGAGTCAGCACATAAAGCTGATGCAATCCATGGGGTGACATATGAAATATGTATTGGACATGAGGTAATGTCTGGGAGAAGACATCAGGTGATGTGCCCAGTGATTGGTTGTTCAAACTATATAGGTGCTGCACACTATGGTGATGTGTGGAGTGTTGTGTTGGAGAGTTGCTGCATGAAGTGCTGTCCGTTCATTTGCTAAAAGTGTATTATTGAGACTATTGACTAATGTACATAGTTCTATTGTACATAGTCTGTAAATACACTGCTTGTGAGGGAACCTACTGTCTCTGTGAGTCTCTTTGCTGTTGATCTGAAGACTGACTTGTCTCAGAGCCATCTCTTACATCCGAAATCTTGACAGGAGATCATCTGGTCCTTAGCAGGTCTGAAAATTAGGTAAATACAACCTCAGATTAACAAAAACACATGACATAGTACACCATGCCATGATTTATTTCACAAAAATAAAGCCAAAATGGAGAAGCCATGTGTGAAAAACTAAGTACTGTACATCCTTACTGCTTCCATTGGAATTAAGAGGCTAAGTAACAGCCAGGTGCTGCTAACCAAATGCCCTTGAGTAATTGATAATCAGCAAGTGTGACCACCTCTATAAAAGCCAAAGTTTTAGCAGTTTGCTGTCTGGAACATTCAGGTGTGTGTTAACACAATGTCAAGGAGGAAACACATCAGCAATGATTGTAGAGAAGCAGTTGTTGCTGCTCATCAATCTGGGAAGGGTTGTAAGGCCCTTTCCAAACAATTTAAAGTCCATCATTCTACAACAAGGAAGATAATTCACAAGTGGAAAACATTAAAGACAGTTGCCAGTTTTCCCACAAGTGGACATCCAAGCAAATTCATCCCAAATTCAGATTGTGCAATACTCAGATAAATTGTAAAAAGCCCAAGAGTTACAACTCAGACTCTACAGGCCTTAGTTAGCATGTTAAATATTAAAGTTAATTACAGTACAATTAGAAAAAGACTGGTTTGTTTTAAAGGGTTGCCAGGAGAAAGCCTCTTCTCTCTAAAAATAACATGGCAGCATGGATTAGATTTGCAAAGTTGCATCTAGACAAATCACAAGACTTCTGAAACAATGCCCTTTGGACAGATGAGACCAACGTGGAGATGTTTGTCCATAATGCACAGTGCCATGTTTTGTGAAAAGTATTCTAGCGTCAAATGTGAGGCCATCTGTCCGACAGCTAAAGCTTGGCTGAAATTCGGTCATGCAACAGGACAATGATCCCAAGCACACCAGCAAATCTACAATGTCTGAAAAATAAAAGAATCAAGGTGTTGCAATGGTCCAGTCAAAATCTAGATCTCAACCCAATTGAAATGCAGTGGTGGGACCTTAGAAGATATGTGCATAAATGTCCACAAACCTCAATGAACTGAAGCAACGTTGTAAAGAAGAGTGGTCCAAAATTCCTCCACAATGATGTGAGAGACTGATAAAGTCATATAGAAAATGATTCTTTCAAGTTACTGCTGCTAAAAGTGGTTCTACAAGCTATCGAATCATAAGGTGTACTTAGTTTTTCACACAAGGCTTCTCCAATTTGGCTTTATTTTTGTAAAATAAATCATGACACAGTGTAATATGTCATGTGTTGTTGTTCATCTGAGCTTATGTTTACCTAATTTTCAGACCTGCTAAGGAACAGATGATTTTTATTAAGTCCTGATACATAAAACTATAGAATTCAAAGAGAGTACTTTATTTTTCACATGACTGTATATATGGGGTACATTTGTGCATAAATTAAACAATTTATCAAGGGCTTTAAAATTTGTAATAAATTTTACACATTGCAAAATATGTGTAGGGGAGTTTCCTCCTAATTCTAATTTCTCAGTTGTTGGTTTTAGTATTGATCCAAGGACTCAATGTGGAGAATTAAGCTGAACTGCACAGACCTCCTTACACCTTATAAGTTTGTTTTTCATATAAAATTGTATATATAGTTGATGTGTATCTGAACAGGTCATATGACTGTAATAAACGTGTATTTATGCATAATGTTTATTACAGTCATATGACTTGTTCAGATTCATGTAAATTGATTTACACACAATACAAAGAACACAGAAAGTTTTTAAAAAGCAATGTCGAGTTACCGAGCATCTTCCAATAAATACACACTCTTTTTGCAAGGGAGGACCAGTTAAATCATTCCTTATTTGTTCATAGAACTTTTAGTATATACTTACAGTATAGGAAGATATGAGACATTTCATATAAAACTTTCAATATACTTCTGGAGCTTTCATCTTACCCACACTCTATAATTCCATGCAATTAAAATAATCGTAGGGATGGGAAACAGAGAACTAGCCATTTGCTGAATAAAACTCCAGATACAACTGAACAAAATGGGACTTCCTTCTTGGCAGATATATTTAGGATTGCATTGTCAGAGAGCTAATGGCTTGAGTGAAAATTTAAACCCATGAAAACATTTTAGGACCCTGATACCTGCTGGAATGTCTGTCCTACAAAACAGCTACCTGACTAACCCGTTCCTCACATTTGTTGATGTTAAAAATAGCAATGCCCAAGGAAGCCAGAAAAGTTACTACTTATCTTTGGAATAATTACCAGTAGAGGTTCACCAGGTGCCCTTTCTCCCAGTTTTTAAGCAGCTACTTAAAATGGAACTTTTTAAAGCCACCTTTTATTAATTGTGTGCTGTTTTGATGTCCAACTGTGGTTTTAAATCTGTTTACTTAAATCAGATTGGGCAAGTTATGACTTTCCTTTTATCATTTATTGTTTGCTGATGTTTACAATTGGTTTGACATTAGTTGTAGCCTTTATTATGTTGGTTGTTAACTGCCTAGAGAGTGCATATCACACTATTGGGCGGTATATGCATTGAATGAATGAATGAATGAATGAATGAATGAATGTTTCCAAAATTGCAAAATTACAGTGCAGTTTTGCACATGTCTATTCAGCATGATGTCCTGCAGAGTGCAACTAATTGTGACCTTAAGGCTTAATCAAATTTTATTCCTAACTAGAGTAAACCCATGAGATTTATTCATTAACAGTAACATAAATCCCATTGATTTCTATGGGTCCATTCTAGTTGGGATTAAAATAGGATTTATTCCTTAATCAAATAGGTTTTAAAGACATAGTAGTTTGTTCACAGTACTTTGTTTCTTTTTCTCATAGGTATTGTCTACATCTATATCTGATTTTCCTAGGGCTAAGACCCAAGGGCTAGGTTCAACATAGAGAGGGTAGGTTTCTTTATGAATGTATCGTTCTGCCTTAAGACTCTATCCAGGAAATCCCAAAGCCCTATTTGGGAACCTGAACAGCTGCCCCCTTTAATGAGATATGACCAAACAACCACATTTATTCAAATGAATTAAAAAATAGCAATATAAAGAAATACCATAGAGATATTCCCAGGTTTAAAATCCCCAGGTTTAAATATGGGAAGGGAAATAAATTGCCATGGCCTTATTCATGGTCAGTTCTAGAGGTAGGAGAAGTTACTTTTTTGAACTATGATTCCCAGAATCTCACAGCCAATATGACCCTGGCCCAGTTGAATCCACACGTTTCTCTCTTCAAAAGAGAAGGGGGAAATTATGAAAAGCTATGTTGGAGTTTTTACAACCTTGCATGCTGCCTGTAATTTGTTTGGCTGGGAGGGACTGTTCTGGGCTGGGGTGACTGTCAATGCATCCAGCACTAAACAATTGTTCCTTCCTGCTTCTGACTTCAAACAGAGCCCCACCTCTCTGCTCAGTGCTTTTTCTTTCTAGAATCTGTTGAAGTCTGTTGTTGAAGGAAGTTATGTTTATCAGTTTGCTGTCAGATCTGTTCACAACTGTAATTAAACCTTTTTTTCCTTTCTACTATTAATGTCTCAGAGTGAGTTATTGACACTGTAAGTGCCAGCGTAATGAAAAACGGAGATGACTACAGTACTCTGGAAAACTTGAGGGTATTCTGCTCTGTGAATCCATGCACTTCTGCTGTGCAGCTAAAGAAATTTAAACAAAAATTAAAAACTCTGCAACAAGCTGAATAAACCACAAGTCTTATTTCTCATTGAATAAGACTCCTGCACTGACTGGCTATAGTATTTTCTATTGTTATATTTCTTAGAATGAAGCTGTTCCATCATTGACTCTCATTTTAATTCAGTGGGATGCAGTTAGAAGTCAGGTTTATCAACATTTCAACTGCTGGCATCCTATATCTCTGTGACAGACTCTACTGCTATTTTCTGACTCTGTGCTTAAAGATGATTCTCACTGTGAAAATGGATACATGGAGTTTCAAATAGATATTTATTTTTTACAATGATCATGAAAGTTCTTGGAAGATGCAATTAATTTTAGTACTAAGCAACCAACTGAATATAATCTAGTGAATGGAACACATTAACACTAAGGCTTTTATTCCATCAAATGCATAAAAGAAAGCAAAGCCTCATTTAATTGAGACAGTCAGTTCTTCTGTCTTTCTATTGCACAGAATTAAAGGATCAATGGAGATTATTCTATATAAGCCTCTCATGTCTTTTTTGGAAATATTTGTAAGCATTGTTTTAATTCTCGAGCATTTAATGCAGCAAAAAAACCAATGTCTTTTAGTAAATGCATTTCTACCTTCCTTTGATTGATTGCTAGACCAGAGTCATTCAGCACTTCATTTAAAGTAGGACCTGGGGAGATTGGAAAGTAGCCAGACGATCAGCCTGTTCCATGCTTATTACATGGGGCCAACTTTGTTTATTGTAATGGTTCCATTACTGCTTGTGTGATTCAATGGTACATTGTGTGATGCTACATAAAAGGGGTGCTTAAGATTTATTTATTTATATGCCGCTTTTCTCCCAACAAGGTACCCAAAGCGGCTCACAACATTACAATTCAGACAATTTAAAAGCACAGTAAGTTAAATGATAAAAGATAAATTAAACAATATATGATTTGAAATACAATTAAAAGATTTAAACATGAAAACATAAAAAAGATTAAAATTTCTGCTAAGAAATGAGACAGGCAGAAGGACCACTGTCCCTAGGATGTGGTGACCGTTTGTTTCTCTTCATGTCTACGGACAGTAAAGCAGTTAACCTTTAGTTATTTTCACTTAGTTAAGCTTTGACTAACATTGGTAGCTGATTGCAATGATGAGAATGGAACATCTGGCTGTTACCAACAGAGAACTCACTTTCTGGCGGGAATGACAACCTCCAAACAAATGTTATGAGGAGCAATGCTCCCCACTCTTCTGGGTGGAAGAATAGCCTTATGCCAATAAAGTCCATACATCATGCAGAAGATTGGACAAAGGGAAAGCATGGCCAGTGGCTTAAGCTAGCTGCAGGATTCCGAGAGTTGTAGTCCAAAACTGGTAACTTTTCTGATCTCTGGTGTTTGGCCAGTGTAAAGCTGGGCTGTTCACAAGGACATGCCCTTGCTCTGGAGTGATATATAGGATATCACCCCAGAGCAAGGGACCTCTTCGTTATATGGACTTCTTTGTTGTGCTGCCCATGGCTTCACTCTATTTTGGCTGTTTGGCCCCCATAGTTTCTCAGAAATCCACTTCTTCTTGACTCATAGATCTGTGGGCTGAGTGCACCTCCCTTGTATCCTTCACACTGCAGGTGTGTCTCACTGCTGGCATCACAAAACTTCTGCAAAATCCTATAACCTATTTTCTTGTTGAACTCACAGGATTGCATCTTTATATAGTGTTAAGAGGCCGTTCTTCGCTGTGTACAGAGCCTATAAAATCTCATTTTCACAACTTTTATATTGCCACCTGGTGTTAAGAATAGGAGAGTGCAAGATAAATACTGTTTGTTGACCATACCCCGATTTTCCATGCGTTTTGTAAAGCTACTCTGCCTTATATCAGAATAGTATATTTCTACTGAGGTTGAGACCCAAGGCCCCTGATATACCACATCCTAATACCCTTTCTAGAGTTTGCCAGAATTAGATGAAAAAGCAGATTTATTTGCCCATCCCCCCATTAGGGTACTGTAAGAGAACAGGGAACTCATGGCCAGCACTGAAGTACAGCTCACCTGCTAACCCAGCTGGCTTTTGTACATGGAATGGGTGTGTGTGAACTCTTTTGCCTCAGGTGGCACAATGTTTTGCACCAGCATTTTTTACTTTCATTATAGTCTCCCCACACTACAGATTTACCTTAGATATTTCATTTTCAGAAAACACTGAAAATATAGCTTTTCCAAATTTTTCAAAGAATTAGCTGTGTTTGTGTGTGCAACAAATCTGGAGTAAAACAAAACAAAATGAAAGAAGAAAGGAAAACGTATGGCACCCTAAAGGTTAACTGTTATATTCCAATGCTTTAACAGAATGTAATCGCTCCTTTGAGTTCACTCTAATTAATATATCTGATGAAGTGGACTGATCCATGAAAAGTCACATTGCAATATATCAGCTAGTCTTTAAAGTGCCACTAAATTTTAATATTTAGCTTTTCCAAAATAAAGGAAAGGCATAATTATAATGATAGGCTGTAAGATTTATTTGATTTTGTGTATTTGTGTGTGTGATTCTGTGTAGATCCCTTCTCTCCCTCCTCTGGATCTCGATGAAAGGATGACTCGGGGCACCATGAGTTTCTAACAAAATGTCTTTATTCGTTAACAGCTTGTTAATTTCAACGTTGATAACAGATTCCATCTCTTGCTTCAGGGACGTGTCGTTTTCTCCTTTCCCATCAAACCATAACAAATCCCCTTTTAACAGTAGGGGGGAGGAACTTAAATCTCTATAATGCCATTTCTGTTGCAGAACGCCTGATTCATCAGGTACACCTGCTGTTAACCTAATTGGAAAACCCAGCCCACCTGTGGTTCCCATACTTTCTTGTCTGGGTGTTGCCTCAACCTCGGTCGGAATGGACTCGCTCCAAGGGGTTTCCCAGGACGGTCTGTACATGGTCTATTGTCTCGCCTCTGGGCTTCCTGCTCCTGCCACTCTCTAAACTTTTTCCTTCTTTCTCTGTCTTCCGTCTCACATCAATAAGGTGGTGTGGCATTTACCCCATGGCCCCTGCTTGTTTCACCAAACACAGAGCTCACGAAGGTATCTCAACACGCCCTTTAACACGCTGCCACCAGTTGATCTCTTTATCAGCTTATATTTCTTATGAAAGACTGAGGTCCATCCAGTACTGAACTTTTAACAGAAACAGGTTTATTGATTACACGTGGTTTCAGGAATAATTCTTAAGCACATTCTTAAAGTTACACAAAGCTTCAATATTTTACTTTGATCTCTTATATCTTAATTAATACTGGTCACACTCTGACTAATCACTCCTTAAACACTCTCTGCCTCAAACCCCCAAACTCCTTCCTTCTCTCTCTCTCTCTCTCTCTCTCTCTGACTGAACTAACTTCTTTCCCAGGCCCCGCCTCACAACCACATTAACATACAACTTATGAATAATGCATAACTTAGGGTGAACGCCACAGGTGGCTTTCTGTAGACTTTTCTATTCCACTCCTTTTCAGCATACTCCCGAGGGACCTTAAACTCTGTCCACTCCCCTGTCCAGGGGTCTTCTTGTACTATTTCCACTCAGTCCTTCTTTCTTTCATCCTCCTCCTCCTGCACCCAACAAGCTTCACCTTCTTCAATTCCCAACTGCCCCTTTCCCCCCTTCACCTTTCCTTTTATCCCTTCTCCCTTTCCTGCTGAAATAACACCCTCTAGTGCAGAGGTGTCAAATTCAATTTCATCTTGGGCCACATTGGCATTATGGTTGCCCTCAAAGGGCCGGTTGTATCTGTAAGACTATATAAATGTATCTACTCTATCATATTAAATAGTGAGGACTACATTTCCCAAGGTGCTGTACGCCGCCCAAGCAGCTGCACTTTCTGACTCTTAGCTGCTTGGAATGCTGGGATTAGAAGTCCCGCTGGGCGGATTCCCAGCATCCTTGCGGAGGATTATGGGTGACCGAGTAAGCGCCTGCGTATTGTATGCTGCGCAGTAGCAGGCAACCCTGTGAGGGCCACATGAAACTTGAGTTTGACACATGTGCTCTAGTGGCTCCTTCTCCTCTTTTTCCTCCTGCCCCCGCTCTTCCAAACATAGTCCCTTTAGGTCTTCTCCCAGGGTAGACATTTGCCTCATGGTGTCTTCAATCGAGGAGGCGGATGGAGTCTCACAGTGTGCATGTGCATTACAATGCAGCCAAAAAGGTTCCTTCTCTCACACACTGTATCTTGATTTCTAAGAATCCAAGCTATGTAATTAATTATCCTTATACATTAAAAAATTTGAAAAGTAATTCACTACTATTAACACTGTGATTAAAAATATGTATCTGTAATGGATTTTACATTGCTAACACATAAGAATTGCTATACTTCTTGCAAAAACCATATCTCAAGCTGTTCTTTTTGTCAAAAATATACTGCCTATAGAAGCACTTCCTATAGGAATTCCATTGAAGTACAAGTTACCTACTTGATCAAAATAAAATCCAAATTAAAAAATAAACATTACTAAAAAATTTTTATCAATACATAAGCTTTCATTGATTAGAAAGTAAAGCCTCAAAGCTCATAGCAAAATAGCCTTTCTCCAACAAAGTTGTTACTATATTAGTTACCCCTTCACTACATGCCAACTTCAGCACACCCTCAGTTTCCATAAGTGTAAAACAGACCCAAATGTTTCTAAACGTATAACCACTTCTTTTAAATTTCATATCTTGCTCTGCTCCTCACAAACTCAAACAAGCTCCACATGAACTCCCACATAAAAAAAAGGATGAGAAATAAAGCTTTTGGCCACGGCTTTGCCTTCCTCTCTAGCAGTTTTCCTCCTATGGCAAGAAATTTATTGTAACCAAATCAGTTCAGCACAATTGTCTAACAATTGGAAGAACAAACAAATAATCAATAGCTTCTGGCTCCTTGGGTAATATTTTTTAATATTAATGTTAAAGCAGAAGCAAAACCCAGCAGCCTCTGTGCAAAATGAACCTAGGTTGATTTGTATGGCCATGCCCCCTCCTGCTATTGCGGGCAAAGAAGGCAAATATTTTTATCTGCTTGTATGACCTAATCAACAGTAGAGTTAACAAAAATATTTAATTAAATATGTAGGGTGGTTTATTTTCCATGTTCACCAATAATTTCATTAATTAGGTGTTTTGTTCTCTATTTCCGTGGTCCCCAACCTTTTTCGAACCACGGATCAGTTTAGCGGGGTGGGGGGTGGGGGTGTCAGTGCGTGAGTGTGCGGGGCATGCGTGCGTCCATGTGTGTATGGGGGGGCCGTAGGGGCATGTGTGCGGGGTGGGTGGGAGATCTGTCTCTGTGGCCTGGTCTGCCAAGGCCATGACCCAGTACTGGGCCGTGGACCGGGGGTTGGGGACCCATGCTCTATTTCAGTAAGGCAGCCAACTCAGTTAAACAGGGCCTTCTTTATTGGGCCTAGAGGGGAAGGGGGCAGGCCCCTGGAACTCATCCTAGAGCTTTGTTTTGCACAGAGGCTTCTGGGTTTAGATTTTCCTTAGAGAAAAAAAACATGATTTTGCAAAAAGGAGTGAAGCCTGTATATATTTTCATGTTACTGGATACTGTATTTGACTGATTTGGATGCAAGGAATTTGTCACCATAACCTTAATAGCTGCCAGAGGGGAAGGCAGTGCTGTGGCCAAAGATAATATTCATATACTTTAAAATGCTTGATGTTTATGGTTGTTCAGAGTTATTACATATCAGTAGTTCTTTAAATATATGGGGTTTGTTTAGCCAAGCCATTTGAGAACTAAGTTTTTAAAGCAGATTAGAAATATCTGAGTACTTATATTTAGGATATTTAGAGATATGCTAATTATTGTAAGTTAGGTGCTTTTTTTTCTTGGGGTATGTAGTGCATTGTAAATATGCAAGTAGATAAATAGGTACTACCACGGTGGGAAGGTAACGGCGTTCCGTGTCTAGTCGTGCTGGCCACGTGACCACAGAAACTGTCTTCGGACAAACGCTGGCTCCATGGCTTGGAAACGGGAATGAGCACTGCCCCCTAGAGTCGGACACGACTGGACAATTTGTCAAGGGGAACCTTTACCTTTACCTATGTAGTGGGGAACATGGTTAGGAACTCTCTAATGAGCCTCATAAATATATAGATGAATTCTTAAAATGCTGGAAGTATTAGCTCGTGTTATACAAATCTGGTGAATTAATTATTTCAATTTTTAACATTTGAAATGGTGCTGTTTTTCTTCCTCTTGCTGTCTTTTCCAGCACCATTATATTTTATTTTTGTATTGTATTTTCAGTAACCCTTGTCATCATATGCCTCAAGTGTGATAGCCCCAATTTAGTCCTTTTTCTTCTATAAATCATTCAGGGGTAATTTAATCTAAAGCCCACTTATTTTACTGGTGGTTCATGAAGAATATTACAGACTTTTTGCTAACATGTTTGAGTGTTACAATCCAAGTGTACTCAGAGGGCTAAGGCTGGACTGATTAGATAAACAGTGTACAATTTTAAAAGGAGAGTACGTACTGGCTTCTTTCTCTTTGCAAAGGAGTGTATGCTATGATTGTGCATGTCTCCTCTAGAGAATATATTGCACCAGCAAATATTTTTAATAATCCAAACTCCCGTTAAAGTTATGCGTTAGCTCTTCAAAAACTTAATTTTTGAGAGGGGTTTTCAAGGCATTGATTGACAAAAGTAATTAATTTAACATTCATGCATTAATTTTAACATGTTATTTCCAAGGCTGACATATGCTCAAGTCCCATGGACAAGAATCAGACTGACTCAGGGCTTTCTGGGAAGTAGCGGAAAGTTTTTTTTTTTCTTCCTAGGGCAACCTTGAATTGATAACTGTGTTTCTTGGATTCACCTAAACTCTGTCCTTCAAGATCCAATCTTTCCAAGGTGGTTCACAACTCAAATAATAAAAACAATCAGAAAGGCCATCAACTTCTGCATGACTTACCAGCTTCAGATGAATAATGGTGAGATGGGAAGGTGAAACTAACCAGTCCACTTCTCTGTCTCTGACATTGCTGTCTAAGGCCTCTGAAGTGAGTAGAGATGAGATGTTGTGCCAGGCCCTGCTCCATATTTACAGCACAAAGATAAAAGCTTGGAGGAAGGCTGGAAAAAGCTGGTCTTTAGTCTGAGCAGAGGGAGGGACTCACTTTGAAGTGGTGGACTGAGGCTCCCACCCTTCTCAAGACACAGGCTGCGTGGTGAAGGAAAGTCATAGCCTTTTCAGTCATGCATCATGTTCCCAATAAAAAGGAGACCCAAGCACCCCCTATCTTGGCAGGCAGATGAGCAATAGATTAAGTATGGCAAGTCACTGTCATAAACGTCCCCCCACTGATATAAACACTGCCCTTTCTGATAATGAGCTAGTGTTTGTTAATCCATTAAAAGAATGGCTTGTTCTTAAGTGCAAAATAGTTTCATCAGTACTATTTCTATTTAGAGAACATTAGAAAGTACAATAATGCCAACCAACTATAATTCCTTTGAGTTGAATTTATTTAAACACTCAATCTCTACAGCACAACCATTCCTCAGCCCTGGAATCACAAAATAGGGGATCTTTAAGACTGGAGTCTCCACAGGACTAACCCTAGAATAAATAGTGACCTATTTAACATGTGTAATAATAATAACTGTGTGCCATCAAGTCAATTCTGACTTGAGAGTAGAGAGCATGTTTTAACTTCTGGGGGTATCCTAAGACGGTGCAGTTTGCCTGAGGCCACACAGGCTCGCTCAACTGGAATGGACAATGGTAAACTGAACTACCAGCCTCTGGCTCTGTAAGCCAGATACCTAATTTACTGAGCTATCCAGCCAGTGTTTTTTGCTCCTCCTTGCCGAAAGATTAAGCAGAATGAGAGATGTGATTATTTTTTCTTACATGAGAATAAAAGAGTAAGTTAATAGGTTCATCTATTCCTGAATGCATCCTCCAAACTCTGTCTTGATAGGGCTTCTTTCTATCTCCTGGCTCTCTCAGGTCTTCTGCTTCTGACATGGTTGCTCCCCAGTGGCAGCTACAAATCCTAGGTGGCATTTCATTCACAGATTACTTGAGGTCTTTCCTCAGCATGCTTACAGTCTTCTTGATGCCAAAAGTAGGCCACATGCTCTGACACAGAATTCTTCAGTGAAGTGTTATCTGTTCCTTCTCTCCTTATAACAAATTATTTAACCAGAGCTATTTAGGCTAGCCAAGTCCTAACCCTAATTAACTATCATTTAGTTAATTTGCTGCCAAGCCATAAAGAAAGTTTCTACTCAACCATGATGGGTTTAGACTTTCATATAGTTGAGCTGCAGGCCTAGCTGACAGGCAGGTCTCTTCTTCCCTTCCAGCCTACTCATTTTATAGCCAAATTATGTTTGATCAAAGGAGGAAAAATAATGAATTTAACCTGACATGAATTTAACCTGCTTTAAATAATCACTTAAGGCTCAAATTAGCATCCATTCTCTTCCACACATAAATTTGTAAAATGTTATCTACTTCATTATGGCTTGGGAGAGGTCACATTATGTCACAGGGTTTGTCTATATAAGGTGGGAAAGGACTAAATAGGGTTGCTAGGAAGTCTGGCATACAATTTGGAGCGATCCTGGCATCCACATGACATACAGACCTCAAGCAACCCTAGCTTGCTGTCAATTTACCAGTTTCATGAACTGAATTAAAAGAGGAACTTCAGGATACTGGCAAATTAAATGCTTCCCCAGCTCTGTAGAGGGGCTGAGGAAGTTAAAAAAAATTAAGTCTGCATTGAATATGTGTCATACCACTTTAAAAACAGCTTAAGATTGTGAGGGTTCGACCTTTGGCTCTATCTTTGACTCAAGGAAATCAGACTTTTTTGTTGCTTGGAAACTGGTGAAAGATTTATTGGTGTATTTAACAATAAACAAGTGTCCTGAACATGTTCATGATTTCTGTCTCCTTCTGCCAACGGGTCCGGAAGGGGTCTCCATTCTTCAAACAGGAACGGGTTTCCAAAACTATTGTTCCAAGGTCCCGGTAAGGCAGGAGGGACCCAGTCTCTCATGGTCTGCCCCGGCGGGTCATCCAACAGGGGCACGGTCTCCTCGTCCACGCCGTCTTCCCACTGGATCCTTCCATTGGCCTCTCGGCTCGCCCAGGATCCTCCCTGTAACTCCTTCTCATCTCCATTACTCTCCATTCCAATCTTTCTCTCTTTTCTCTCTCTACATGTTCTTTCTCCTCTCTGTCTTCTCCTCCACTCTCTCGCCTCTGCCTCTCCCCAATACGATGGTCTAGGTGGAATTTCTGATCTCCTTCTATAATCAGACTCTTCCCTAGGAACCCTCAATCGCTCCCAAACTCCCATCCATGGATCTTGCATCCACACCCACTCCCAGCCTGGAGGTAACTGATCCCTTTTCCTCTCTACCTCCCCTGTTCCCGCTTCAAACTCCACCCTCTTTTACCTCTCCTTTCCCACCTTTTCTCCCTGAACCTCCTCTACTTTTACTCTCTGCGTGTCCTCTGTCAATTCCTCTATTCTCGCCTCCTGTTGGGATTCCTCTGTCGACTCTGGTGCTGGCCTGGGGTTCTCTTCCTTTACTTTGCTGTTGAGGAGGGACGGCTCTCCAGCGGGTGGGGTACCCCTCTTGTCATCTGTCTCACAAAGATACTGTATGTGCATTACAAGTTAGGTATGTCTATTAGTTATAATACACTACAAGCGGTATTTATCTACAGTACGTCACTACATTCCATATGCACAGAAATACTGTACTTCAAAGTTATTGAAAACATCCAAAAGTCTCAGAATATAGGAAAAACTGTAGGTATAAATAATTTAAGAATATGAAAACTAAACCTAAGGAATATAAAAGATACAGCAATTTACCAACAAGAATGTTTTAATTACATTCAAAAAATGCAGGAGTTTATAGCCTAAAAAGGCACATTCAAAAAGCACAAAACTACAGATAACGGGAACTGTGGAAACCAAATCCACAGATACAGAGGTTCTACTGTGCCAAGACAGTTCTGATGACCAACAGTGCAGTAAAAGTACATTAATGTGGGCATTTTGCTCCAGAGTCAGTCTCTATGGGTCTTGTTCGTGGTACAAAAATAATTCACAAACTGAAAATCTCTTCCTTGCTTTAAAAAAAAAGTATGTAGGTTTTCTTCTTAATTAATTCCTTTATTACAAGAAATAAATCAGATAGCTTCTTAATTAGTCCTCTAGTTATTTTAGACTTTAGCTCCTCAGAATCTTAGCAAACATGGCCAATAGTGAGAGATCTGTAGTTGATCTGTAGTTGATCTGTAGTTCAAAACCTTGGACACCCCAAGGTTCTCTACCCCTGAAATTTATATTTCTTAGTCTGAAGTCTGCATTTAATGTACAGTAGTTCCCAGATATCAGCTTGTTCTCATTCTATCTCAGGTGACTCCCTTGCATTTACCTGTTTAATATTTTGTTGATGTTATGATCTTGTTTATAGTGGTTCCTCTCTTTGTATATTTAACAGATAATTCCTGTGTATTGCTGTAAGGGCATCAGAATACTAGCAGGCAGAATGCAAAATAAAATTACTGGAGAGAAAACGCTATGGCAGGATGTAGGAACTACACTTAGCTAACAACACAACAGTATGTGCAAAATTGCTTTACCAAGGCTCAGAGAGAGATGATGAAAATGCTAGTCTAGATACAGAGCACTTTTCAAAGAACAGATTTCTGGAGCCTATACATTACTCTAATAGTCTTAACTCTGTGGTTGCTGACCTGCTTCTGTGCTTTGAATCTCATTTGAAGACTCCTCCCAGAAGCACTTAAACCTTTCATTCAACACATGAAGCCAGAGTGCTGTGCAAACAATCACAAGTCCACTAGTTTCTTCCTCATCTAATTGAATAACAGCTTCAGCAAGCAGGAATTTAAAGGAATAATTATAATTTCTATGTTAATGAGTTCCCTTATTTTGATGTTTCCATACAGTATGTCTTATAAATACAAGAAGCCAAGAAACACATTATGGTTTCCAGTTTATATAAGACATTGATTTAAAAATGGTATCTCAGTTTATTTGGGACATTTAAATCCTGACCTTAGGATAAAGCACTTCTGGAACAGTTTATGAAAACATTAAAGATTTCAGGTGAAATACAAACACACATTAGTTAAAACATTTTAAATAAGCATAAAATTTTAGAAAATGTATAGTTTTAGAAATTTATCATTTTTAAAGGGCTATCCTATGCATGCTTGCACAATAATAATTTCCAGTGGATTCAGTGGGACTTACTCCCATATAAATATGCCTAAAATTGGTCTGTAAGACTATGCATTCAAAAGTATACATCAAAATTACATGTCTACTGTGCCCATATTTAACTGGAAGCACATCTAATTGATTTCAATTGGATTCACTTTCAAGTCTGTTCAGCAGACTTAAAGCATTCAATTTAAAAGACAAAAATGAATACATAGATCAGTGGTTTTTAAAAAAAATCGATAGATAGGTCATCCTTTAGCATTGAAGCAGAAGCTTTAAAACATGGATTGGGACCCTATGGCCCTCCAGACGTTAGTGGAACCCAACACCCATCAACCCAACCATTGTGGCTAATAATCAAGGATGATGAGAATTGTAGTTCAACATGTACAGAACCAAAAGTTTCCCACTGTGACTTTAAACGGCTCTGCTTATGATTCTGTGTTAATACCTGGGGTTGTGTTAAGGTAAAACCTCCTGGAAGGAGGTTATTTCACAAACATAATGTGGAAGGAGTTAGATGGTTAGTGGCGATAGAAGTACAGTATACTTTCATATCTCCATCTTCCGCAAAAATGCCTACTATCTCTCAGGATGCTGCTTTTTGAATGGTGTAACTACTATGTTTTGATGCAAGACATGTTGCAGCTAGTATTCTGTGGACAATATAGTGTAGTGGTTCAAGAACTGGACTGAGATTTGGAAGATTCTAATCCTAGCCTCCATTGGAACTCACTGGTAACCTCAGCTTGACCCACCTCACAGGGGTGTTGTTAAGATAGTTCTGTACTGTGCCCTGAACTCTGCAAAGGAACGGCGGGATAGAAATATAACATACACACATATATACATACATATATACACTCTTTGTGTGTGTGCGGTGTTTTTTTAACAATTCCTAATTCAATTTTAGAAGACCTAAAAGCGGAACAAGGAAATAGGTCAACTGAAGCCTTTATGTTACACACTCCCGCGCCAAGAATTTAAAGGTAATGACGTCATGCCTTGGCCTGCGACATAACGGCGTGACCAACTTACCAATGAGAAACCCATTTTTGTTAATTCTGGCCCCGTCAAGGGAAGAGTGTCTGACTGATCATGTCGTCAGGAGGTGGCTTGAGAAGGAAATTAGATGCAAAAGCACTCTCTCCCACCCTACCGCCGTCCCGTGTTTTACGACGGTGCCCATTGATGCCGCGGAACCTCTTGGCCGCATTTCGGCGGTTGCGCGACGGAAAGGGTTCGGTGTTACACCGCCCGAGCTGCGAGGCATTATGGGGGGCCGCGTTTGAAAACCGTGGCTGTTTTCCCTGCCCCTCTCCCTTTCCTTCGGCGGTTCTATTAAAATGGCGCCTTAAGTAACGGGGTAGGCGAAGACGGGGCGGGGGAGAAGCGGCCCTCGGAAGTTGAGGTGGGGGACCGATAGTGAGGGTGCACCTTTTCCCCTCCCCTCCCGCCGATGCCAGGATGGCGAGCCCGGATCAGAAGTCTCCCAACGTCCTCCTGCAGAACCTGTGCTGCCGCATCCTGGGGAAAGGCGAAGGTAACGCCAGGGATCGCCTCCTCAGAGCCCGCTAGGAAGGGCTGCTTGGCTCCCCGCTACCAAGCGAGGGTCTGGAGAGAAGAGCTAGGCGGGGGGGAGGAGGAGGAGGGTTGGAGGAAGGGCTGCTTTGCTGCTGCCGGAGCCACTCGTTGCTCTCCGGGCGGAGCAATCCCGTCCTCCCAATCACCTCCCCGGTAGCAAGGTTGCTGCTGCTCCTGCGGGGATGGGTTGGTCGGTCGGTCGTGAGACTACCCGGGGTGGCTCTCTGGTCCCTCCCGCCAGAAGTGATGCCCACCAGTGGCAGTGCCGTGGGAGAGACAGGACTCTTGGGGGGGGGGCATGCCTTGCATGTGTGGAGGTGGGAGGTCTAGTTTCAGGCTCCTCTTCCCGCGAAGCTCCTGTTGAGTCCCTGGAGGGCAATTATTGTGCCTCCTTCTCACCTGCCTCGCAAGCCTTTGTGGGAAGAGCTGCCTGGGCTGAGCTTCCCAAAGGAGGCTGTCATGATTAAGGA
Source organism: Intellagama lesueurii (assembly GCA_037013535.1). Taxonomy (NCBI): domain Eukaryota; kingdom Metazoa; phylum Chordata; class Lepidosauria; order Squamata; family Agamidae; genus Intellagama; species Intellagama lesueurii. The sequence goes on from JBAJHW010000003.1 coordinate 101,015,465, forward strand.
AGGAAGTGCATGTGATGTGGTGCTGGGCAAATGCACACCTTGACCGTTGGAATTCCTGAGATTGAGCCTGAGATGAACCAGTCTGTAATCTTATATCGTCTTTGGGACCAAACCAGGAGGAAGTACAGCTCTTATAATGTGTTTAAGTGGTGCTGACCCCTATGTGAGATGCTGTCAAAAGAAGTTTTGGAAGGCGTTTTGTCTGAGGCAAAAGCCATATCGTTTACAAATCACAGCTCACATGCTGCCAAAGAACATATAAAAGATGACATATGTGCAATCTCCAGTAGACTACTTCAAGAAGACAAGAGTGCATTGTATCATTTCTCAAGGTGCCAGTGTATTTGTTTTGGTGGGCAATAGTTCCTCTGATCCTGAAAACCTGTTAGTGTGGTGCAACATGAAAGAGGATATCTTAGATTTAGGCACATTTAAATGCCTAGCTGCCCAGCTAGCCCAGACTAGCCCACTTCAGAATCATTTGATTTTATACATTAAAGGGCCCTCTTTTGCTTCTCAGAATGTGCTGTAGTCAGCTTGAGCCTTTGCTGTATAGAGCTATGGCTCCACCCCAAAGGTCAGGTACTGAGACAAGTTAATATTCATTTTTGAAGAATAGGACAAATCTGCTGACCAGCTGATGTGCTGGTAACGAAGCTGGTTGTGTGTTTAGCCTGAAGCTCAGCCACTGTTTTGGGAACTGAATTATCTCATTTCCCACAGCTTGAAAACTTGGGTCGGTTTGTTATGTTTTATGGGAGGTGAGGATTTTTTCAGGTGGTAGTGGTGTTATTGTTCTTCATGATTTGAGCTGATCCAGAATGGGAATTGCTGTACAACAGATTTGGATGGCCACAGATTGTCAATCTGGATAACAACCTAGTTATTGCATTCTGGATCAGCTCAAATTTCCCTCCACATACATAGACTACATTACAATAATTCAGTAGTAACTAAGGGATTATTACCTTAGTTACATATGATTAGATCAGCAGGGGTCGCCAAACTACCGATCCCTTCAGCCCATGCGTGTGGGGGCTCCCCCGGGGAGCATCTGTGTGTCGGGGGATGGGGTGTGTGTGTGTGCATGTGTGCAGCTGTACATATGCGCACGCACACGTTCCTGTTCCTTCGGCCCTCAAAAATGATGAAAACATCTGGTGTGGCCCTCACAGTCAAACGTTTGGAGAATGCTGGTCTAAATTCTTAACTTAGTCTCATTCAAAGGGAGATATGGCAGGGGAAAGCCCAAAATCTGATTAAAGCCCAAGTATAATGAACATCTTGTGTTAATAATAATACAAAGGCATATTATGTATATATATTTTAAAAAATCAACTTCTAAGAGTCAGCTTCATAGTTAAGCACTACAGAGATCTGATGTGGCAAGACACAAAAGAAATGGCTAAAATTGTGATTGTGATATATGAATTAAATGCAAATATTCAGGTGATAAATTGAAAATTGTTTTGCCATCTTATGTTTTTCAAACACAAGAATAATGCACCTTTATGAAAGTGTATGTTTCAATCACACTTGGAATAAAGTTTACAGTCCTGGTCATAGTACCTCAAAAAGAATATTGTAGGACAGTACTGTATTGTAAAGAACCAAAGTGATCAGAGCAATGGAGCAATTGCTGTAGGAGGAATAATTAAAATATTTAGGACTGTGTATCTTTGAAAAAAAAAGATAGTAAATGAAACCTTGGCAAAAGCAGATTAAAATTATGGATGGTGTTGAGAAGCTGGAGAGGAAGACACTTTTCTCTTTATCATAAAAGTAGAATCCTGGGACATCAACAAAAGCTGAATGTTGGGACAGATAAATGGAAGTACTTTTTCATACAATTCATAGTTAAACTATGGAATTGTTTGTCACAAAAAGTAGTGGTGGCTGCTTGGACCACTGGAGGAGGAGATAGGTACCACTGATAGCTCTATTTTCAATTATGCAATCATAGTGGATATATACTCCTCCCAGTAGCAGACAGTATGGCTGTCTGTTTCAATTGCCTGGCAGCATAAGCAAGACAATGCTGTTGTGTTTTCTATAGGCTTCTCAGTAGGCAACTGGTTGGCCACTATATAAAGAGAAAACTAGACCAGGTAGGCTTTTGGTCTGATCCAGCAGGACTCTACTTACCCTATTGTTCTGTGTATAAGACACTACTTTTTCCTAAAATCATTACAGTAAAAATTGAGGGGCGTCTTATACACGGAGGTAAGCTGAGGAGAGAACAAAACTGCCCATAACTTGCCTCTGCAAACAGGCTTCCTTCAATCACGAGGCTTAGCTTCCTACAGTCAGGAGACTTAGCTTTCTCCAATCACGAACCTTATGGAACTGATGTCAGCTGATGCTGAACAAACCAATTGGAACACACCTCATTGGAAGTGGAGCCTGTAGGCTCAGATGCAACAGGGACGTGTAATGTCCGAGCTTTCTGAGCCCGGAGGCTGAATACTCAAAGCTAAGTTTTCTTAATTTTTGGGTTAGAAAAGTGGGGGTGCGTCTTATAAACAGAAAATTATGGTATGTTCTTATAGAGTATGTATGGATATATTGTTTTGTTTCCCTTTTGTTTGACCTGAGCTTTTTTCTTTACTGGTAACAATTTTATTTGTAGCTATGATAGCTAGGAAGGTGTATTTTAAAATACAATATTTTGGTTTCTTTTAAACAATCTTGAGAACACTCTGAACTATTCAATTGATGTGAATGCTGTCAGAATTGCATCTTAATTATGCACTGGCTGTGTACTTAGAAATGAAAGTGCTTAGGGATGTGTATTAGTAATTATAACTCCATGGGCAGTGTTTTCTATCAAAATGTTCTCGGTTTGCCTTAAGGGCCCTGCATAGTATGACTGAGTTACAGAACCCATGGCTGATGTTGTACCAAAGTAGGTTCTGCACTGTTAGCAATGAAAACCAGGAAAGGATTCTTGTATTTTTAAAAGTGGTGTGAAGGAGGACATTTCAGCAGGTGTGGCTTACATTAAAAGTTACACCTGAAATGTCCTCTTCTAAACAATTATTGAAGTTACAGGAACCCTGTCCTCTTTTTTGTCTGGTTGCGCTATTCACAGTGTGTGTTTGAAAGGCTGTATAATCCATGCTCAAAGATATGCTGTCTGAAGTGGGTTTGGAATGGGCAGAAGCCCCTAGTGCTGGCAGAATCCTTGTTGCTGGCTGATCTTAAATCTTCCAGCAGAACATCTGTGCTGACTAAGATCAGGCAGCAGAATTCCCCCCCCCCCAAAAAAAAGGAATGGAAAAGGGGAGAAGCTGGAAGGAGCTGAGTTGTGCCAAACCAAAACCCCTCTTAGCACAGAGTCTCATCCACTATGCCAGCACAAAGTTAGGCTGGGGTCAGGGTAGTCGTGAGTAATTTCCACTGTCCCTTGGTTTGGAAGAGTTTGGATTCACACAACTTCAACTGGCTTAGTGTCAGCTCAGCCAGCCCTGAGCCATCTTTGCTAGTTAGATGGTAAAGGTAAAGGTTCCCCTTGACATTTAGTCCAGTTGTGTCCGACTCTAGGGGGTGGTGCTCATCCCCGTTTCCAAGCCATAGAGCCAGCGTTTGTCTGTAGACAGTTTCCGTGGTCACGTGGCCAGCGTGACTAGACACGGAACGCTGTTACCTTCTCACCGTGGTGGTACCTATTTATCTACTCGCATTTTTACATGCTTTCGAACTGCTAAGTTGTCAGGAGCTGGGACAAGCGACGGGAGCTCACTCCGTTACGTGGATTCAAACTGCTGGTCTTCTGACCTTGCAGCCCAGAGGCTTTTGCAGTTTAACCTGCAGCGCCACCACGTCCCATTGCTAGTTAGAACTGTGCCTTAAATCAGAGAATGATCTTGTTTGTTTTGACAAGATTGTATTTTAGACCACAGGAATAGCATATCCCTCAAATGACACAAACAAATCTCATGAGGTCTTTGTGATTTGCTAAATTAGTCGAAAATACTTTAAAAGGCATTGTAAAGCTATGGAGAGAGTTTCATCTTTATGGGGCTAGTAATTCATAGTTATAATAATCTCTCTTTATTGTAGTGTCAATAGTGGTATAGTATATACTCTCAGTATGCTGTAACGGATAAAATGATGGACTAGGACTCTGGAGAACAGGGTTCAAATCACAACTTGGCCCTGGAAACTCACTGGGGGAATGGAACTGGTAAAACCACTCTTTAAATACAGTATCTCACTTACCTTAAAAGCCCTATTAGGGTCGCTATAAATCGTTTCCAGCTCAACAGTACGGAACACACACATGCACTCTCAACCTAGAAAACTCTGAAAGGGGTTGCCATAAGTCAGAATTGACTTGATGGTACGCTATTATTATTATTATGCTGTCACTACAAATATTGCTATAATATCAGTGTCCGCAATATTTCAGAGAATGGGCCACTCCACTGAGGAGCTTACAACGTAAAAATCTGACAGAGCTAAAAAAGTGAAAAAAAGGGAGCAAAGTAGAGGCTTAAGCAAGTAGAGGAAGAAAGCTCCCCCAGATTGATTGATTGATTGATACATACCCCACCTTTCTCTGTAAAACAACTCAAGGTGGCTTACATAATCAAAAATAGAATATAAAAGCTAAAAACAGTAAATATACACATATTTAAAAATAATCAAACAAGTATTATATTGATAACGGTAAATAAAATCACTACTAAAATACACTTAAAATAACAGAGCACATAATTGTGCAACTATAGAATGAATTTCTAATTTAGTCACAGCTGCTAGATTAATTATAGCCAAGTATTGGAAAATAAAACATAATTTTCAATTAAGTGAAAAGTATACAGAGGTATGGAATATAGCTATTAATGACAAATTAACATGCAATATTAAAGTAAAAAAGGAGTACTTAAAAGGCATACTTTTGCAGAAATGTGGGGAGACCATCACAAGAAACGTTACAATTTTGGAAGCAGAATGGGAATCCTTGAAATAAAGGAAAAGGTCTAGTTCTCCATTGGTCCCAGTGGGGGGGGGGGAGCACTTTGTTTCAATTTTGTGTATAATTATTGTATTTTATTTGTTTATTTGTTTGATGTTCTGTTTGTTGTTCTTTTGTTTCTTGCAATATGTTTTCATTTAATAAAATAAAGATTCAAATATAAATAAAATAAAATAACAGAGCACAGCAATCCATTTAAAAACTCTTCTCAGACTGCCAGCCATTAGGGGAAAGCCTGCCTGAGAGAAAGATCTTTGCCTGCTTGTGGAAGGAAAGGAAAGATGGGGCCAGCCTAGCTTTCCATGGGAAGGAGTTCCAGAACCTGGGAGCAGCGAAAGAGAAGGCCCTCTCTCATGTCCCCATCAAGTGTACCTGTGAGGGTGGTGGGACTGACAGAAAGGCCTCCCCTGGTGATCTTAATGCCTGGGTAGGCTCATAGAGGGAGAGGTGGTCTAGATAACTTGGGCCCAAGTTTAGGGATTTAGTTTAAACTCAGCACTTTAGCTTGCTTGCTTTCTTTCTTGCTTTTTGTTTGTTTGTACCCCATCTTTCTCCTTAAAAGCACCAATCATTAAAAGGACAATATTTACAAACTAAAAACAGTAAGTATACAAATATTGAAAAAGAATTAAACAAGTATCATATTAAAAACGGTAAATAAAATCAATACTAAAAACACATTTAAAAGCAAAAGAGCATAAAAATCCAATTTGAAAAAGATTTATTTACATTAGGAGGTGGGAACTAAAGACTTGGAATAGGCAGGGTTTTGAGGATTTATTTGAATGAAAATAGGTGACATTGTATAGATTTTCTAGGAGACAGTCACTGCCAGCATCTGATTAAAAAAGCTGCAAGATAAGGTCACTAAGGCCATGGATAACTCCAAGGGGAAGGAGCAGGTACTTATGGTGGAACCAACTGGGAGTAGACATGAAACTAATATAAAGACCCTAAGAGAGATGTTGTATCCTCATAATGGAGGAGCACTGAGACAGAATAATGATTTTGGTAGCTGAGCTATGCATAAAAATGAGCGGTCCAAGGTGACAGAATCGAAAACCAGAGAGGAAAATGATGTAGTAGTCACTTCAACCTGGGAGCTGATGCAGGTAATAATAATTTTTTAATATTAATAAAACTCCCATAAAATAGCAGATCTAGGAGAAACACTGTTATCCAAGGCACATTTCAGAAGAAGAAATCTTAATGGTAAATATAGGCTCTTGCACATGTAATTGAATATTCTCCCTTGTCTCTTATCCTTTGAAGATAACATGGTGCATGCTTGAGGCGACGGGAAATTGGATTCCTTGACTCAGGAGCTCATGTTTTCCTAAGCTTTTCTAAAGTCTCATCAGCAAATAGTACTTCTAGTTTTAAATGGAATCGTTGTTTACTGGTTACCAGTGGTTTCATTCAGAGGAAAGATCACTTATCAACAAGATTTTTAGCATAAAAAGGAAAATATTATTAACATAAATTTTAGCACAATATTTTATTTTTTTTTCTCTTTCTTTGAACTCCCTAGAAAGCACCCTGATCTAGGGGATTCCCCCACCCCGCTTGGTTCCTCTCCATTTTACTGCTCTCTGTTGCAGCCTCTTATTAGTTTTTCTACATTTTTGCAAAGGATTCGTTCCAGCCTCTTCCTAGGCTTTGAAATGTGTATGTTGAATAGTGTGATTCTGAGTAGAAATACTTGCTAGTGGAAGAGATGAGAAGGGCATGTATATAAAAAAATTAAATGTTAAAGGAAAATTCCCCACTAAGCATTAAAGGAACCTGGTATATAGTAGCTAATAGAAAAGCATACTTAATTTATATTACTAAAATTTGTTCAAAGAATATGCTTGCTTCATACTGACTTTGTTGTTTGTTTTAAGCACATAGAGATTGGAATGGTCTTTAATAATGTTTGAAGTCTTTGGCAATCTTCCACGCAACTGTTCATAAGAGCTTCTACAGGATACTTATATAAGGACACTACCTTAACATATTAATAATCACAGTTCTTTTTTTAAGATAGATGAAATACAAGTCGGCAAGTAGGTTTGTGATTGTCTCTAACTATCTTTTAAAATTAATCCTGTACCTAATTTATATCCTACTTGCAACTTTTCTTGGAATTAAGAGGTTCAGCTCTCATTTTAATGAATGCTTGCCAGTGAGTTAATACTTTTAAAGTTCTCTGTCCCCTGGGGGAAAATAAATAGGAAAACCAGGCTTTTGTGTGTGTGTACCGTATTTTTCCGTTTATAAGATGACCCAAAGTATAAGACGACCCCCCCTTTTCTAACCCCAAATTAGAAAAAGCAGGGATCAAAGGGCTCCCTTTTTGCTAAACCCCGTGCCTTGACAAAAGGCAAGGAAAGCGGCTGTCAAAGTGACTGCCGCTTTTCCTTGCCTTTTAAGAAGGCACGGAGCTTAGCAAAAAGGAAGGGAGCAACGCCTCCCCTTCCTTTTTGCTAAGCCCCGTGCCTTCGCAAAAGGCAGTGGTAAAGAGCTGCCTTCCGTGTATAAAACGACCCTCAATTTTTTCTCAAATTATTTAAGGAAAAAGTGTTGTTTTATACATGGAAAAATATGGTAGATCCTAATTTGACAAAATCTATCTCAAGCTTTTTGTTAATGTGAGGTGATTATATGGTAATTAAGTGCAGTCTAGGAAGACTCCGATGTTGTGGGTATTTTCTTTTCCCATTTTGGATGATTAACAGATTATCCACTTCAGATAAAACACCTCTGAAGTCGTGGTAAACCTATAGGAGAACTAATGACATGGAGTTCAGCTAAAGGCAGCAGTAGATCTTCAGTTTTCTGGCTTTTGTTTTTTTCTAGCTTGTGCCAATTGGTAAAGCCCCTTGGGATCTGCAAGATATAGGCTTTATTTTTCTTAGGACATTAGTTTTCCTTTATTCTTGCCAAAACCATTTGCCATTTACCTCTCTGGAACAAGAGCTGCCCAGCAGTTTGCTGCTTTGCTGACCCAGTTTTGCCAAATGTAGAACAAAATCTCTAGCAGGGACAAGGAGCAGACAGGGAGAGGGGGAAAATGTGCCTTTTCATATAAAAGATCACTGAGGTTAAAAGAATAGTTAAGATACTATTTCCTTCCTTCCTTCCTTTCAAACCAACAATTTAGCAATTACATTTGCTGAGATTTGCTATTCTTTTCTGTCTCATTTTCATCAAAAAGACAATAAATTTATGAAATTATTATTAAGCATTTAATATTTTTAAATCTCAGATTTATTTAAAAATGTTGTAGCTTCTGTAACCAGAATGGCATTAATCATAAGTAATAGGAAAGTGTTACCAGATTCTTTTAAAAATAAGGTTGTGGAGATGGGAAATCCTCCTTAAAAAACCCCACACACATGTGGATTGAGTGTGTGTTGAGTGATGGGTGGAGAGCAGCTGGAAAACCAAGAGAGGAAATGGAATTGAGTGGCTGGGATTGCAATACTAAGAGATTTCAACTGTTTTTCAGAACAGCTAAATCCAGAGTATTCATACTAATTACTAGAGGAATAATGAGAACAGAGTAAACAAAAATATCTTGTGGTGTCTGGAAACTTACAAGTTTTATTTGGCATTTGAGTATAGCACTGCAGCTCACCTCTTCAGAGGCATTCTAGATAAGTAAGGATAAAAACAGGTCCTCCAGTAACATAATGTACAGTATATTAGGATTCAGGACCAAATTTCTGGGAAGGCATACTTGGTATTCTCAAGCATATTAGATCCTGATGAAGAGAGAGGTAATGTAAAGCCCTTGGTCAAGCTACAGCATGGGATGATAACTACACATGGCCAAACAACATTACAACACTTTAAAACTAATATTTTGGTGCTTAACTTTTGGTTTATCAAAAGCTGACCATGCAAGTCTTATTCATCTCTCCACTTCTTTCTTGTACATGTGCTATATCAGCGGCCCCCAACCTTTTTAGCCCCGCGGACCGGCTGGGGAAGGCGGGCACCCCTCCTGCGCTCGTGCGCATGGGGGGGAGGTCTCTCTCCGTGGCCCGGTCCGGCTCAGGCCACGGACCGGCACGGTGCTATATGATAGCCATCAATTGTAACATTCCTATTTTCCTCTTGATTGGGCATTACATATATTTTTAGTTATAAACCAACTTTCTCCAACTCAGTTTTTAATTTTTCCAACATACTTTGTAAATCCTCAAAGTTATCTGCTATAATAACTTCATTATCAGGGTATCTAAGGTAATTTGAGTCGCCTTTTATTGAGATTAATATCCTTATATTTCAATCAGTCTGGTCTCTAACAAAATCCATAATGGAAAAGGTTACAAACCCCCCAAAAGCAATGCAAAGACAGAAGCTCAATATCAGACTAATAGATAAAGTAAGAAATCAGATTATTTGACAAAAGTAGATGTAAAAGAACAAATAGAATTATTAAAATAGAAATGGATGGGCCACACACAGTGTGAGAGAAGCAGCTGGGCAATAGAATACGTAAATACATCATTGGATTGGAAGAAAGAATAGAAGAAGACCCCAAACTGGAGAATGGAGGACTTTAAAAATTCAGCAGGATTGGCATGGATTATAATAGTGCAAAACAGGAATTTACGGGGAGGCCTATATCCAACATTGAATGTCAGTGAACTGGGGGAGTTTGTGAAACCAGGTCACAGTTTCACTGTCAAGATACCTTTACACAGTTAATCAGTTACATGCCTCCTGCTGATCCTGAGATGGGAGAACTCAGGGCAAGCAGATGCAGGGAGATGCTATGAGTCTTGACTGAGAAAGTTTCATTCCCCAGCATGCCTTTCAGTCCACAAGACTGTGCTCTAGGGCAGTGGTCCCCAACCTTTTTGTCACCGCGGACTGGTTGGGGGAGGATGGGGTCCGTGTGTGGGGAAGGCGGGGCACCCCCCGCGCTCGCACGCATGCGTGAAGGGTGGGAGTGCATGCACGGGTGCACTTGCGCGCATGCGCAAAGGGGCGGAGGTGCACGCGCGGGTGCACTTGCACGCATGCGTGAAGGGGTGGGCACATGCCTGGACGCACTTGCACGGATGCACGAAGCGGCGGGCGCTTGCGCATGCGCAAAGGGGCAGGGTGCTCACGGGGCACGTGCGCACTCACGTGCATGTACGAAGGGGCGGGGGTGCTCCGGGGCGCTCGCATAGGCGCACGTGCATGCGCGAAGGGGTGGGGGCCCGCGGGGGCGCACGCACTTGCGCGCATACGCGAAGGGGCTGTGCGGGCGGGGGGTGGGAGATCTGTCTCCATGGCCCAGTCCGGCCCAGGCCACGGACCGGGGGTTGGGGACCCCTGCTCTAGGGGATTTAATGCACAAAACATGATAGGCTGCCACCACTCCCATAAAAAAAAAAGATATTAAAGCATAGTAGCTTGATCAGGGATAGGACTGGATTTTATTACCATACGTCTCTCTCGTTCACCATCCAGACAATTATTTGTAAAGACTTTTGTGTTCTATTACTGAAAAGAAGAAAAGGGAGCGGGAAAAGGGCAGTTTAAAAGAATAAAATTTCACATGGTTCTAAGAATGGATTATTCAGAAAATTAGGAGCAAATGTCTATTCAGGATTACATTATCCTAGCAGAGACTCACCAGAAAATAATAGGTTAAATTACATTCTATCTGACTCATACTTAAGCAGAGAGATGGAGTAGTTCTGGGGCACACTCCAAGCATTGCCCAGCATGGTTTCATAAAATGGCACACAGAGGTTTCCTTGTGAGTCATGCTGCAGCTGGGAAGCAAAGCATGGTCTCCACAGAGGTGTGCTAGGCTTTCTTCTTTGATCAGTCTACCAACAAAGGGCATGCCTCCTTCTTATAAGACAAAAGGCAGCCTTCCTGACTTGTCAGATCTGCTTGCACCTCATGTTCTTGAATCCTTACTTTTTTCACAAGAATAAAGAAAAGCAAGACACTTTTTGTATTGTATATGGCAGTGGTGGCGAACCTTTTTGGGCTCGCGTGCCCAAACTGGAAAAAACAAAACAAAACAGCGGGCGGTGTGCCATGGCGGCGGAACCGGAAGTGGCGGCGGAAGGGGGAATCCCGGCACGGAGGTGCCTCGAGACCCCACTCTGGATCCGCTGCCAGCACCAGTTGCTCCGGATCTGCCCGCCGAAGCGCCAGCACCGCAGCTGCAGCTGCCTTCTCAGGTTTGGCTGCACCGGGGGGGGGGGAGTAGCGATCTGGCAACTTATGGCTCGTGTGCTGGCAGAAAGGGCTCCGCGTGCCATCTGTGCACGTGCCATAGGTTCGCCATCGCTGGTATATGGTGATATGCCAATAACAATAACTTCCATTGGTGTATATGTTCCAGTGGAGACAGCAGTGATGGCCTCTTCTTCCTGAAGCATCAGGAAGATATTTGAAGGCTGTCCCCTATTCTAGCTCTGCTGCCACCTGTTTGAACCTAGGTAACCAGCCTAGCCGGCCTCACTCTTTGTCCCTAGTGTTGATAAATGCCAGGTCTGCCCACAATAAAACCCAACTCATCCAGGACTTGATCCTGGAGGAACGGGCAGGCCTGGCCTATATATCTGAGACATGGGTGGGCGCTGAGGGTGGAGCTACTCTTTCCCTCATATGCCCACCTGGGTATGCCATCCAACACCAGGGGAGACCAGGCAGGGGGGGAGTTGCCATTGTTTATAAGGACATCTTTGAGGCTGCTAGGCTCCCTGTGGTACAAGCCCAGGTCTAGAGGCTGTCCATGTGTCATTTGGGGCCGGGGTGGTTTTGGGATTGTGCTGGCATACCATGCTCCCCACGATCCAGCGCAGTCCCTGCCAGAGCTGGCGAATTTCATCTCCACGGCACTGTTGAGGTCACCCAGACTATTGGTTCTGGGGGACTTCAACATTCATGCGGAGGCTGAGGTTTCCGGCCCAGCTCATGAGTTCCTGGAAACCATGGCTTCCTTGGACTTGACTCAGCAAGTCAACGGTTCTACCCACGTGGGCAGCCATATGCTGGATCTGGTCTTTGCTGCCGAGCAGAGAGTGTGTGCTCCGATGGTGGCCGACTTGGTATCGGCCCCTTTGTCATGGTCGGATCACCACCTAATTAAATGCGGCCTCCTAGTGGCACTTCCCTCCCACGGGGAGCTTGGACCCATTATGATGGTCTGCCCCCGCAGGTTACTGGATCCTGATGGATTCCAAGATACCATGTGGGGGTTTCCGGCTGACTTGGTTGGCGCTCCTGTCAATGCTCTGGTGGATGGCTGTTATACCGCCGCCACCAGGGTGGTCGACATGATTGCACCTAAACACCCTGTCCGCTGCCGAGCCCAACCAGCCCCCTGGCTTAACCAGCAGCTGAGGGCCATGAAGCGTAATCGGAGAAGGCTAGAGAGCATCTGTAGAAGGGCCCCGACAGAAATTAATCTAAAAGCCACCTGGATCGCGTCTAACCTTTACCTAGTTAGGTTAAAGGTTGCTAGAAGAGCATTCTTCGCTGACCGGATAAGCGAAGCTCACAACCAGCAGGAGGAACTTTTCTGTATAGTATGCGATCTATCCAGAGTTGGCCACAGTGATAGGCCTCCCTCTAGTATTTCCTGTGACCAATTTGCGGCATTTAAAAAATCTAAAGTGGAGGCCATCCGCTGGGACCTTGATCCCTTTCTACAGACAGTAGATCGAGCTGAGATGTCCAGTGCATCGTCTTGTCCGGCGAGGTTAACTTTCTTCCAACCTGTGACGTCCAATGAGGTGGACAGGGTGCTTGCGCGTTGTCATGCCACCACCTCCTCTTTAGACCCTTGTTTGGCCTGGCTCATCAAAGCAGCCAAGCCGGTAACAACAGAATGGGCCACTGCAATAATTAATGGGTCTCTCCAGGAGGGCATGGTTCCCCCTGCCCTCAAGGAGACACTCATTAGGCCCATTCAAAAGAAACCTAATTTGGCGGCAGACGAAATTGGAAATTATAGGCCCGTCGCCAATGTTTCTTTCTTGAGTAAAGTAGTTGAGAGGGTGGTTGCCGATCAGCTCCAGGCCCTCCTGGAGGAAACTTGATCCATTCCAGTTGGGCTTCAGGCCGCAACATGGTACAGAAACAGCATTAGTCACCCTGCAGGATGACCTCCTGAGGGAGGCCGACAGGGGCAATATGTCCTTGTTGGTCTTCTTTGATATCTCAGTGGCCTTTGATACCGTCGACCATGGTATCCTCCTGGAGCGGCTCTCTGAGTTGGGGATTGGTGGCCTCGCTTTGGTGTGGCTCCGTTCCTTCTTGGAGGACTGTCCCCAGAGAGTGCAGCTTGGCAAGATGACTTCCACCCCGTGGATCCTCAATTGTGGGGTTCCGCAGGGGTCGATCGTCTCGCCAATGCTATTTAATATCTATATGAGGCTGCTGGGTGAGGTCATCCGGAGTTGTGGGGTCCGGTGCCATCAGTACGCTGATGACACCCAGCTCTACCTCTCCTTTTTTCTAACTGCAGTGGATGCTGTTCCGACCTTTGAACGCTGCTTGGGGACGGTTCTGGAGTGGATGAGGGCAAATGGACTGAAGTTGAATCCAGACAAGATGGAAATCTTGTGCGTGGGCAGCCCTGGCATCAGCGGGTTGGGAAACTCCCTCTCTGGGGGAGTGACTCTTCCCACAAAGAGTGAGGTTTGCAGCTTGGGCATCTGCCTGGACCCGGATCTCACCATGGAAACCCAGGTGGCATCTGTGGTCCGGGCAGCCCATTTCCATCTTTGGAGGATTGCCCAGCTGCGTCCCTATCTAGATGCGCGGGCACTCACAATGCTGATTCATGCCCTCGTAATCTCAAGAATAGACTACTGCAGTGCTCTCTACATGGGGCTACCCTTGAGGCTGACGTGGAGACTTCAACTGATCCAAAATTCAGCGGCCAGATTAATAACTGGGGTGAAGAAATTCCAGCACATCTCCCCCATTCTGGCCACCCTTCATTGGCTACTGGTTCATTTCTGCATTGACTTCAAGGTTATGATGATAACATTCAGAGCTCTAAACCAGGGGTCCTCAGACTTTTAAAACGGGGCCAGTTCATTGTCACTCAGACTGTTGGGGGGCCAGACTATAGTTTGCCCTCGCCAGCCAACACAGCCCAGATGGATGGGAGTTTTAGTCCAATTGCATCTGTTAAGCCCATCACAGTTGGACTCAGCTGCCATCTGCTAGAAAGCGTGAGAGAAACCAAGCAAACACAGCAAAACCAAAGTATTCCGGTCCCCTTAAGACAAAGAAAAGTGCCACAGCACTTGGGTGTACTTTTTTACTTTTCTCTTCAGAAAAGGACTAAAACAGCTGCCTATCCGAAAATCAGGTCCCAAAGAATCCCAGTGCGGTGTGGTTTAATGCCCCCATTATCTCGCCCAGTTGGCCAGGACCTGCCAGGAGTGGAGAAATGCAACCAACTGAAATACCTCCCTGTCTTCCCACAACAAAAGGAGAAAGTGAACGTGCACGTGCCCCCCTTCCCTTTCTCTCTCTCTCGCCCCCCCCCCCCCACCGCTCTCTCCTTCTGGGGTTTTCTGTCCCCCACAAGGAGCGACGGCTGGGTTTCAAAGGGAAAAGGAAACGATGCCCAATTCGAGGCTTCCTTGACGCCTCGGCACAACACCCAGCGTGGGTATGCGGGAGTGAGTGAGGGAGGAAACTACATCCAATTCCCAGGCACGGTCGGGCTGCGGCTTCCTCGACGCCTCAGCACAACACCCTGTGGACCCGCGGGGGGATGCAGGAGTGGGGGAGGGAGGCATGTCAGCCTGGGAGCCCCACGCGGGCCCTCCTGCCATGTGCAGTCCACTGCCGCAGGCCAGGTAAAGCAGCCCGGCCAGTACTTGGCCACAGCCAGCCCTCCACCAGCCCATGCGTCTCCTCCGCCCCCACCTCCCTGGCACACACCTGTTTGCAGTCATCCCAGGAGAGGACGCACTGGGAGGAGGAGGAGGGTCTCCCTTCGACAGCCTTCCCGTAGAAGGCGGCGGCGGGCCATAGTGGCCGGCCCAGCACACATGCAGTCTTCCCTCTGCACACCGTGCGACACACACACTGCTCACCGCCCTCATGAACACGTTGCCCGTTCTCAACAGTGAGGCAGCAGCTGTCCGTCACTGCGGCCGAGCCCACCTCAGCAACGCGTCTCCTGCCTCCCTGCCCCGACCGGCTTGGTTTTGTACACTGTCCTCGCCATCCCCGCACCAAGAGCAAACAGGGATAGGGGACACACACACACATACCCCTGTGTCCCGCCCAGGGCTACCTTTGCGCCCTCTGCCCGGCTTCCCTCTACAAAAGAAAGGTGCCTGCATGCACAGAATAGCGCAGCCTGCCTCTTTGCGCATTACACGCACACACAACACACACACACACAAAACCACCAAGCAACCACCCCCACCCCCTCTGGAAGGAGTCACCATCTCAAGGCTCACGGCAACCATCCCAAGCAAGTCTCCAGCTCGTTTACCTTCTATTCCAACACTCCTGCCCCCCCCCCAACATGCCCGCCCGCCGGGCCGGATAGAAAGGCAAGGCGGGCCAGATGTGGCCCGCGGGCCGTAGTTTGAGGACCCCTGCCCTAAACGGTTTAGGACTTCGGTACCTATCAGAACACTTGCTCCCAACCAGATCTGTCCGTAATACCTGTTCTTCACAGGCAGGGCGGTTGAGGGCCTTCACCCCGAAGGAGGCCCAGAGGGAAAGAACAAGAAACTGGGCCTTCTCGGTGCTCGCCCCCCCCCCCCCCCCGCCTGTGGAACAACCTGCCCATGGAGATCCGCCTGGCACCCTCGCTGGATGGGTTCAAATGAGCATTGAAGACTTGGCTCTTCCACCAGGCTTTCCCTGAGCATTAAGATCTCGGCCTCCCTTTTACCATCCTTTTCATCACCCTTTTTACCACCTTCATTGTCATCTGTTTTAATTTATCCTGTTGGCTACGTATGTATTATTTTATTTTTTATCATGTTTTAATATTGCTGTTAATATTGTTGTTAGCCGCCCAGAGTGGCCTGGTTGCCAGATGGTGCGGGGTATGTATAAATAAATAAATAAATCCTTTGCACTTTAAGGAGGCAAGGGTGGGGGATTAGCAAACTGATTAGTACTTCTGGTGTTGAAGATACACTGAGTACGCTTTTCTTCATAGGTACTGTTGAAACGTTGGGCTTGAGTATTTGATGAGGAGAGAGGGAGACAGGTAATTGATACCAGAGGTGTGTGCAGGTTTGTGTTTTTTGGACCACAATTCTGAGAATTCTCCAAGGTAGACATGGGATGTTCGTATTTGTATCCCGGGGGATACGAATATCGGCACCATATGTGCCTGGGAAGTCCAATCTCTCCCCCCCCCCCCCCAAACTGGCAGGTCTAGTTATTAGTCACCGTGTGGTATGTGCGGCCAGTGACATTCCCATTGAGCCAATTGCAGAAGTAGCCTGGCTGGCACTTCCCTGGCGCAGCTGACCACTCTGGCGAGAAGGTTGTATGATGAGTCTCCCCACTCAGCTGTTGAGGAGTCAGCTGCGCAGGGAGGTGGGAAAATGCTGGCTGGGCTACTTCCACAATTGGTGTGATGGGAGACGCTGGACGCACACACCATGTGGCAACCAGTAATTGAACCTGCCAGTTGGGGGGGGGGGGAACTGGACTTCCCAGGCACGTGTGGTGCTAATATTCGTATCCCCATGGATACAAATACAAATATCCTTTGTCTACCCTAGGGGAATTCTGGAGGTTGTAGTCCAAAACACAAATGTGCGCCCCTCCAATTCATACTGCATCCCTGGAGATGCAACCTATTAAGATGTTACCTTAGTTTATGCTTTCTGTTTGCTGTCTTTGTTTTTGACATTAAGTAAATCTACCATGATTATTGGAAGGACGGGGTGCTTGAAAAAGTAGACGCTACTGCTGGGATTAGAGTATACTCCCAGATAAAAGCGGCCCTATCCCTTCCTTTCTGAGCTTGCCTCAGTTCAGTTTAAGGTTGCACCTTCCTCTGTGATTTGCAACTGGAGATTGTGGGTGTTGTTCTCAAGCCCCACAATCTGCAGCTGCAACAAATGCTGCTGTTTGGCACGGCACTGCCTTGCCCTTCCTTTCAATCCGCTTTCCCACGTGAAAGATTCTTTCTGCCGAAAGAGGAGGAAGTGGCTGGAAGAGTGCAGGGACGGAGCAGGTGAATTGAGAAGAAGCTTGGCTTCCAAAGGGTTCAGATCAAACCCTGTAAAATCTCTGAAGGTTTTTTGAATGTTTGAGTTCAGGGTGTTTCGGGGGGGGGGGTGTATCCATGCTTAGCCATGTGGTAGGTGAGGGGAACAATGTTTCCCACCTTGTAGTTGATATGTTCTGGTCCATTGGCTTGGTTAGGAGCAGTGTATAAATGAGATGCCTATAAATTGACTTCATGCTTCTTCAGCTTTGTAGTATAGCTGTTGAACTAATCCACCATCTTTTTTGTAGATCTACTGACTGTTTGCAAGGTATTCCAATGTGTTAGAAAAATTATTTTTGGCCATTAGACTCAGTTGTTGAAGGTAACAGTATGAAGGAAGGTGGGAAGCCATGCTGGCCAGGGGATTCTGGGAGATGTCTAAAATAGTGAATTTTCCATGTTGGTTGTGTAAGAAGACTTTTCAACATGCATCTTACTCTGTTACAGGTGCCTGGTTGTTAAAAGCTGTATGTGTTCTTCTGTTTAGTTCATGCGTACGTATATGTTTGTGGATTGTATCAAAAATTCATACTAATCATTCACTGACTGTGATTTTCATTTCAGCTGATGTAGCCCAGCAGTTTCAGTATGCTGTGCGGGTCATTGGAAGCAATTTTGCCCCTACTGTTGAAAGAGATGAATTTCTTGTAGCAGAAAAAATTAAAAAAGAACGTAAGTTTGTTTCTTTGTTTGAACAGTATTCACATCTAGACTTTCCAGAAGACTGGAAATGCTGTCTGTCTTTGGATTCTTGTGATAGAAGTCTGCCTTAGTACTCTTTAGTACAAAATGTTAGCAGTCTTTGCATTGTACTGCAGATATGTGTGATTTTGTATATTTTGTAATAGGAATTTTAGTAATATAGAGAAGTCATAAGAGAAGAATGTAATATGAAATTGGCATGTATGTATTCTCTTGTCTGAACAATTTTGAAGCCTTTGTTTTGTTAGAAAAACATGAAATGCAAGAAGGTTCTTACGAATCCAAATTAGAAGGGTTTGTTTTTCAGACTCAAACTCATATAGTCCATGGTATTATCAGCAATACAAGGAAATGTTATAAGGTGTGCAGAAGACTCTTGGATCAATTGTCCATGCTTGAGTGTAGGATTGCAACCATAGCCTACACTGGCTTACAGTTTTATGCGAATATGGGTTATGATAAAAGATACATGCACGCATTTTGTTCTGGAAACCAGCCTGCTTCTTGGCATGTGTTGAAAGAGATGTTGTTAGGTTTGTTATACATCAGTTTTCGTACATTAGGAAAAAAGACATATCTGATAAGCCAGACTTCTGTGAGAATCCAAGTTGAGAGGTTGCATGCTCTACAATTTTATCGTGTCTTCTGAATACAGGTGCAGTTTCCACTGGTTTGTTACTCTTCCAGCCACTCAGAGACTTTTTTTTAGGTTCCCTTCTCTGGTTTGCTGGGAGAGAGACAAAACAGAAGAAGCTGCTTTTGTGTTCAGCTAACATGCTGAATAAACCTTGAGGCAAGCAGAAGCAACCGGGCACCTGCACGCTGCTTGTGTATAGAAAGCCAGTGTTCTTGCCCTCTGTCTTGTACAAAACTAGACCAGTGAAATTGTTACCAATAAACCAGAATTCTCATTGGAATTTCGTTTATATTTGTTGTGTGTCTTGCAGTAAGAACAAAATGTACCCTGTGCACATAAAAGGAGGCAAAGAGCAACTAACATGGTGATTGTGTAGATATGAATTTCTTACGTAAAATCAATATTCATTTTGGGAAATATTCTTGCAAGAAGTGAGGTTTGATATTAGATCACAAGTCATTTTGCTGGCATAAATGAACAGGCTTGTAAAAAGAAGCAAAGCAGTCAGTACCAGTGCTATTCAAAGAACTCATTGGATGGGATTCTGTTGCACAACTGTGTGGGTGTAAAACGTGATGTTGTCGTCAGCCACAGCCTTTAACCTTGAATTTAAAGTTTCTTATCTCCCTCCTCTGTCCTGAGGCTCCCAAATGTTTCTCCCTTCTGAAAAGGATACCTAGGGAGACTTGGAACCTGAAGTGGGGAATAGGAAACTTTAAAGTCCACAGTACGTGACATCATCTGCCTTTATGCATGTGCAAATTATGCAACAGGATTTTGGCCTGATTAGGGCTCTTTAGTATATCCACACACAGTAAAATAATTTTTGATTTTAAAGTTAATATCACACATAGTAGTTTCGTAGTGAACTAGTACATATTCTCTCTCTTTAGTTGCGCGGCAAGGAAGGGAAGAAAGTGCTGCTGTATTTTCAGAGCTGTACAGAAAACTTCAGTCACAGGTATAGTAATGGTAATCAATGTGGTAGGAACTTGTTAATAGTGTTGTAATGACTACCACAAGTGTGGTTTTGTTTAAATTTGCATTTTGAAAATGTGTTATGTTTCCATATGTTCCAGTCTCATGTCCTGCAAAACACTAAAAACTTACTTGTTTCATTAACATTAGGAAAGTATAACCAGAATTTATTTTAGTTCCATCAGTGACTCTTTATCGGAAGGATATAGATCAGCAAAAAAAGTGTTTTACTTTTTATGTTCAACTTTTCTTTCCACTGTCTATTTTTAAGTTAATGTATATTGACTTATTGATCAGACATTATTTTAGTCTCTTAAGTGACCAAAGTTCCGTCTCTTCTGTACTTGAATTCTAGGATTCTGAAAACACACTTAATTGAAAAATTATGTATCAGTTTTGATTGTGAAGTTCAACAAAGTTTATATTTTCATATATTGCAAGAAAACAAGTTATTCTTTGACATTGTCCTGTAGAGACATGAGCTCAGTAGTGACCTGGCTTCCTTGAATGATAGAATACCTGCTTAAACACAGTTGTGAAAAAATTAGAACTGAATCAACTAAGAGTAAATTGTTGAAAAATGCATATTAGTAGGAATCCTCCCTCTATATCAGTGTTTTATCACATAGTTACAATAGGCTGTTAATTGAAACAGCACTATGAACACAACCCTCCCATCCTGCTTCAGCAGCACCACCATCTGACCAGGGTAAATAGGTAATCAGTGGGGATCAAAGACTTTAATAGTCAAATCTGTTGTGTGTCTTTTAATAATGGATCCCCAGCTTGAGTAACCCAGGTGTTCTTGGACTGCACCCCCCCAGAAGCCTTCACCACCAACTGTGCTGGCCGGGGTTTCCAGGAATTGCAGTCTAAGAACTCCTGGGTTCTTCTTCGTGGCCTCTGTGAATCACACTGTGGGTGATCCGCGCCTGCGTGGAGCCTCTTCGGAATATTCTAGAGCTTCTGTGGTAGCAAAAAACACATTAGAATAGACCCCTCCCCCTCGGTATAAATACCTTGGTGCCAGGACTCTCCCTTCAATTTCTTTCAACCGCCGCGTTGAAGAGCCTTGTACGTCTATCTTCTGTGAGTCTGAAAGTGAAACAAGTCCTTTTTACTGCTGAACTTAATTTTTTCCCCTCTTTATTATTAATCAAAGATACATATACAAACGGTTTTTAGTTTTCTTCTCTGTGCCTCGGCCTCCGGCCGTTGCACCCCCCCTCCCCCTCCCTCCCTCCAATTTTTCTTTTTCTTCTCTTTATTGTTCATGGCCCCTTTGGGCCCATTCAAGCACTGCGTGATTTGCGATAACAAGATCCCGCTATCGGATGGTCATGCAAAGTGCCTTTTTTGTTTAGGCATGGCACATCAAACCTCCTCGTGCCCTCATTGTAAATATTTCAAACGAGGAGTCCTCCGTTCTCGCCTATCTCGACTCAAACTCCGCCTCTGGGAACAGTCTTTGCAACTGGCAAAACCTATGGCTCAAACTACGTGTAAAACCACCTCACAAGCCAAAGCCATGGAAAAAGCCATTGCAGAATCATCGAAACATCATTCCTCCGCTACTCCATCTCACTCTGATGCTCCTTCCACTTCATCGAAAACTTCTAAGATGCACAGATCTGAACAGCCGACATCGAAAACTTCGACATCGAAGCCTTTCGGAAAGCGAAAGCCCCCTCCCGATCCAGTTCCTGGTCCCCCGCAACCGAAACAATCTAAACAAACCAAATCAAAGACCCCGGCAGTCCCTCCACAGCAGGTTTCTGAACCCGGCGATTTAATTTCTGTAGGTTCACCCTCTGATGATGAAGGACTTCCATCTCATCAACTGGCTTCTTAGTCACTGACATGGGATGAGCGAGTAGACTCGCCTAATAGTCCCCAGCATTCTATCTCTCCTCCTAATCCGTCCACTGACGCCTCCCCAGAGAGAGAAGAACCTGAGCCTCAGCCGGACACAGTGCCCTATTCTATTCCATTGGGTTGGCCTCCAGGCGCATCCATCATATGAGGCAATTCCACAAGCGCGTGTCGATCAATCCCGCGCACAGCATGCTCATTGGGTAGACATTTGCCCCAATCAGTGCTTCTCTAACCTGCCGACTGCGGATGCTCGACCGGCTGCCTCCTCCGGTCCGGTATTAGCATCGCACCAAAAACCTCCATCTCGACAACCTTCCGTGTCGAAGAGGCCTTATCGCTCAGAGGCACGCAGCCATCATATGACTCTTCATCAACCACCGGTGAAAATCAGGGCAGTCGAGAAACACGCTTCCACCCGTGAAGCATTTGCAGCCCCTGTGACTACATATTTTCCAGCTCAAAATGATGGAAATCACTCCTCTCGCTCGGCATCCCCAGCCTCGATTTACTCTACAGACCTACCTATGTGTCCACCGAATCGGCCTCAGCCGCCTTTTCGACACCATAGAGACACTGGTTCTGATATCGACGACCCTCGATATCCATCCTGGTCCATGGATGCCCCACTTCGATCTTTCTCGGTTGCTAGCCCTCAACAACGGCACCAACCTAGACACGCAGTCCGTCAATATTGAGACACAGACTTCGACACCGAGATCCCATCTGGTTTACCTCCGTCCATTCGACATCGATACCGGTCGACAACTCTCGACGTCGACAAATGTCCATGGACATGCCACACTCTTCAGTGGCAGCCCACCGTCAACATTACTATGATCAACATCCTCTCGACACCGAGGTCGATTGACGTTCTATTGACTCCAGGCTCAATCCTGAGGTCTCAGAACATGGTTCTCGACCACAAACTCCATCTGTGCTTCTCACATTGCCAGATTCTGACCTCGCAGATGTAGATCCTCCATCCCCAGCAGAGGATTTCCAAACTTACGCTCAACTCATGATCCTCATGGCTAAGTCATTGGATCTTCAAATCCATCGCCACACAACCGAACCAGCGGATCACCTTTATGATCCTATTTCTAAGGACACAACTACCCCAGTCCATATTTCCATGCTACCATCTCTTCTTAGCATTGCTCAGCGATCTTGGACTAAACCAGCCTCCTCTCACTCAGTCTCGAAAAGAATCGATAATCTCTATCGGATACACGACCCTGGAGCACTTTTTCTCCAGAAACAGCCGGCCCCAAATTCGATATTTGTCGAGGCCTCACAATCGCGATCTCGACACCGACAGTCCCTTATCCCACCTAACAAAGACAGTCGAAGAATCGACTCTATGGGCAGGTGGCTTTACTCATCAGCGGCTTTTACTATGAGGGTAGCTAACTACCAAGGAGCTATCGGGGCATATCAGCGCTTCCTTTGGGATAACATGGCCACTTTTCTTGACTCTTTACCAGAAGACAAAAAAGTATTAGCACAAACCTTCCAACAGGAGGGTCTCTCTGTCGCCAAACAGCAAATGTTCTCTGCCAAACACACAGTAGACGCCATGGCTAAATCCATGGCTACCTCTGTCGCGCTCAGATGTTTCTCCTGGCTAAGAACAGCCGGCCTTGCGGAAGATGCCTGAGCACGTATTGAAGACCTCCCATTTGATGGCACTGGTCTCTTTAATGCTGAAACTGATGACATCTTAGAAAATGTTCAGAAGAAATGTTTCGCTGCCAAAAGATGGGGCGTCTATCCCACTTATCAACAGCGCCCCCAACGCAATCAATGGAGGCAACCTTACAATTCCTACCAGAGGTTCCAACACGAACCCCAACGTCAGAACTTCTACACACCATACTTTAAACAACAATACAAACAAAAACCTCGCCAGCAACCTATCCAAAGGCACAATGACCGCAAACCCAAACATCATGTTTGACGTTTTCCCGACCGAGATCGCAAATCAACCCCCTTTCCTCTGGAAACACTTACCTGCCTGGCAATCCATCACCACCGACACCTGGGTTCTTTCCATTGTCCAAAACGGATACCACATCCATTTCCTTCAACTCCCTCCGTCGCATCACATCGTCACTCCACCGTCCCAAACTCTACAAGAAGAGATAAAAAATTTACTCATCAAGGACGCAATAGAACCTATACAACAAAACAACAACGGTTTTCTCTCTCGTTATTTCACCGTCCCCAAAAAGGACGGAGCTTTATGACCTATTCTAGACCTCAGAGAACTCAATCAATATGTCGTCACCACAAAATTCCGTATGGTAACCCTCGAATCCGTTCTACCTCTTCTCAGAAAAAACTACTGGTTCACAGTCATAGATCTACGAGATGCATACTTCCACATCTCCATCCACCCCTCCCACAGACAGTTTCTTCGATTCCAACTCAGGCCCCAAGCCTACCAATTCAAAAGACTTCCTTTTGGACTTGCAACAGCTCCCAGAGTCTTCACCAAGTGCATGGCCCCAGTGGCTGCCTTTCTCAAAGATCCTCGTCTTCCCATACATAGACGACTGGCTCCTTGTAGCTCGTTCCCGCCACAAAGCTCGCCGAGACACCCTTTTCACCTTATCCCTCCTTCGCGATCTTGGTCTCACGGTCAACATGCAAAAATCCAAAATGAGCCCTACAAGGATTATTCATTATATCGGGGCTTCCATAGACTCCACCTGAGCTCGCGCATTCCTCCCGCTCAACAAACAACAAAACTTCATCTCCCTCCTCCAAGGTTTCACCCCCCCCTCACGCCTTGGTTCCTGCCATCCTCGTCCAACGTGTACTAGGCACCATGGCCTCCATGACCTCAGTCGTACAACATGTACGCCTGAAGATGAGGTCTCTACAATCGTGGTTTCTCGCACTTTTCGACCCACTGACAGATCCTTCCAACACTCTTTTAAGAGTTACTCCCGAACTCGCCTCACAACTCCAATGGTGGCGCTTCGTCCCAAATCTCTCTATGGGACGCCCTTTCCAGCAACCACATCCTCAAATACAGGTCACAACCGACACCAGCCTTACTGGCTGGGGAACGCATTGCGGCTCTCTCAAAATACACGCCAATTGGTCCCGCAGAGAACGTTCACTCCACATCAACAAATTAGAACTATTAGTGGTAATAAAGGCATGCAAAGCATTCAGAAACGTTCTAGCTGGCAAGGTGGTCCAGATTGCCACCGACAACACCACAGCCATCTACTATATTCTCAAACAAGGAGGCACACACTCCCCAAGCCTCCTCTACTTGGCGGTCGGCCTATGGGAATGGTGCCTCTTGCACCACATATGCCTCACAGCTCTGCACATCGCAGGCCAGGACAACGACCTAGCTGACTCACTCAGCCGCACAAACTCACAACCCCACGAGTGGGAATTAGATCAAACAATTTTCCTCCACCTGTGCAAAAGATGGGGAAAACCGACTCTAGACCTTTTTGCCTCCCGCAAGAATCGGAAATACAAGCGCTATTGCTCCCATGCCGGGATTGGCAAACACTCCCGAGGAGACGTGTTCGTTGGCTGCTGGCCCAAGACCCTCACATACCTCTTCCCACCATTCCCACTCCTCCACAGGGTAATTGTCCGAATACAACAGGTTCCCAGTGCTACACCACCTGTCCTCCGATGTCTATCACCTCCCCCGCCTACCACACCTCCTCACGCAGAACAACTCCCAGATCCTTCATCCTGACTTACCTGCTCTGCACCTGGCAGCGTGGAGGATTCTCCCTCCTTGATGGATGTTCTCCGTCAAGCAAAGAAGCCCTCCACTAGGAAGGCTTACCTGTATAAATGGGAAAGATTTCAATCTTTTACTACAACTCTTTCCCTTCCTGCCATCAACTCATCTCTCTCCACGGTTCTCCGATATTTTCTCCATCTTAAATCTTCTGGTCTTTCTCTCTCGTCTATTAGAGCCTATCTCTCGGCAATCGTCTCGTACCAACCACTGTCCTCTCCAGCGGCTCGATTTTTCAGACATCCCACGCTCAAGCGCTTTCTTAAGGGATTGTCACACACTTACCCAGACGTTCACCTGCCCTCTCCACAATGGTCCTTGACCTTAGTCTTGCGACAACTCACTAAACCTCCATTCGAACCGCTAGCCTCAGTGGATCTCCATCTACTTTCCTTCAAAACGGCCTTTCTCGTTGCAATTACTTCAGCTCGCCGAGCAAGCGACCTTGCGGCCCTACGCCATGATTATCCTTATATACAATTTTATCCTGATAAAGTAAAGCTGTTCCTCGATGTCTCCTTCCTCCCTAAAGTGGTGTCTCAGTTTCATCTCTCTCAACCACTGGTCCTCCCATCTTTCTTTCCATCACCATCCACAACCCATGAACGACTTCTTCATACTTTGGACGTCAGGAGAGCCCTCTCCTTTTATTTGTCATGTACGCAACCCTTTCGACGTTCCCCACGCCTTTTTCTCAGTCATCAACTTCCTAACAAAGGCCTGCAAGTCACCTCCCATATGATTTCTCACTGGGTTGCCTCTACTATTCGGCTTGCATACCAGCTTGCTCGACAGCCGGTCCCTCAAGCTATTCGCCCTCATTGCACCAGGGCGTTGGCGGCCTCTACAGCATTCCTACGTGGTGTGCCTCTCCCCGACATCTTCACCTCGGCTACGTGGGCACAACCATCTACCTTCGTCCGACTTTATAGACTAGATGTTCAACAGAAGTCTGATGCGGCATTCGGACGTGCTGTTTTGGCTTCCGCCTTGGCGTGACACCCTGCCTCCGGGTAAGACAGCTTGCTAGTCACCCACAGTGTGATTCACAGAGACCGCGAAGAAGAATGGCAGGTTACTCACCTGTAATTGTAGTTCTTCGAGTGGACCTCTGTGATTCACACATCCCACCCAACCTCCCCTCTGTCACGCCATACAATATTTATTTCCTTGCGGCGGTTGACACAACTGAAGGAAGAGTCCTGGCGCTAAGGTTCTTATACTGAGGGGGAGGGGTCTATTCTAATGTGTTTTTTGCTACCGCAGAAGCTCTAGAATATTCCGAAGAGGCTCCGCGCAGGCGCGGATCACCCACAGTGTGAATCACAGAGGTCCACTCAAAGAACTACAATTACAGGTGAGTAACCTGCCATTACCCAAGGTCATGAATCACTGCTCTACACAAAAGTGAGACAAGGGACAGTTAATGTACTGATCCTTGTTATATGCATATACTATCCATTTTGAGAAATATGGACCTGCAGTTCTTTAATTGTTCTGACAATTGCAGCTGACTGAAAATTGGTTGGTTTTTTGCAGTAATGGTGGAGTCTTAACACTAGTTGTGCATAGGTGGTTAATAGTTCCTTCTTGTCTTTTCTTATTTCTTAAAAGTATAACTCTCTTTTTTAACCAGAAGGGTCCCCAAAAATGATGTACAGTAAAGTTATAATATAAAAGGAGAAAACAAATAAAACATTATGAGCAGGTTCCATTTTTCTGTTGGAAGCATCTTCCCCCAATTCCAGACTCACAGATGGAGATAGTTTCATTCAAAATTCAACAACTTTATTTAACTTAACTTGTAATTTGTCTATAAAATCTTCAAAGGGCTCCATCTGCCTTTCCAAATGAGGTGTTTGCAACACACTGTCACTTTGAGCAGTCCACGAAGCTGCATCTGTGGGCAGGGAGCCCACCCCAAACCTCTCCTTGTTTGTAGGATGGCACAAGGGATGGTCTGAAGCTGAATACAGGCTCCTGCAACAGGGGTGATGAGCCTAACTTCCCCCAGTCTCCCTTTTCCTTTCCTTTTCTCTGATCTTTCAGTCTCTCTCTGCTGCTTCTGGTCCCTCTCTTTTGTCTTCAGGTGAGATGGCCATACAGACTATTAGCACCTTCCCTGAAATCTGTAACCCTTCCCTGAAATCTCCCCCTTTCTAGCCATTTCTCTCTTTTCTCTTTTTCTCCCTAGACTTGGTGCCTTCTCTGCCTCCTCTTTTAGCATGTTCAGCTTTACTAACTGTCTGACCAAGGGTCCTCTTTAATGACCTACTACCATCTCTCAAGTAGTTCTGACTGAAGGATTCCCTTCTCAGCTTGTACCTGGCTTTCCTCCCCCTCATGCTCCCCTTTCATTGCTTCTCCTTCATAAAGATTTTGCCCTTCTGACTTTCCTCATCGCTCCCCTTCTCTTTCCCCTCTCCTGCTCCTTTTATCTCTGCTCCCTCCTTTAGTGCCTCCTCCCTTATCAGTTGTTCTTTTCCTTTTTTTTCCAAATTTGGGTTGCCAGGTTTTAAAGATGACTCTTTTCCCAAGCTTTTGATAGAGTCTGGGCTGTCCCTAGTATTTCTATGCTTGCTTCTATTGGGGAGCTGGTGGTTTCATAGCCCTCCGCTTCTTAGGGAGTAGGGGAATGACATACCAACAGTGAGGCAAGTTTCCCTATCACCCTTCTCACAGTTATTTAAAAACAGACTGCAAATAATTTTAAAAGACAGAGGCCTTCTCTTCCCTGTCCATGTTACTCTGAAATTATAAGGTATACACTGCATATTCACAGATGTGTGAATATTCATTTTACAAATGTGATATCATGTCTAATACTAATCTCTTGTGCCAGGGCGTTTTGAAAAACAGATGGTCAATTCTGTACCTCCTGCTCAGTCTCAGTGAAGATCCACGTAAGCAGTCAAATAAGGTGAATAATACATTGTTTGTTTTAAATATGATCACTAATTTCAAGGTAGCTTTCAAAAAAATAAGTGAAATATGTTAGAATAAATGAAAATGGTTTAACATGGCAGAGTAAATAAAGAGTTTTTGTGTGGTAGCTGTAGTCAGTAAATACAGCATCAGGTCTTCCTAGGGAGAAGATCCCTAATCTGGGATTCCACTCCTGAGAGAGCTTGTTTCTAAATTAATGTTGTGATGGAAATTTATCCCATGAAGGTTTTGAGCATTGTCAGTCAATGTGATAAAAAAGCATTTTCTTCAAAAAGAGTGTCACATTTGTGACTGGATCTTATGGGTGAGAATTAGAATATCACAACAGAAGCTTGTCCATCTTTGATACCAGCCCTTCCTTCCTAACATTGCCCTGTTGCACCCTTTTTAATAGTTTGGTACATATACCTTCAAATGATTCAGAATACAAGTCATTTATGCTTTTAGGTACACAGAGACAGATAAGACACAAACATGAGAGAGACTGAGGGACAGGAGAGGTGATGTAGGTCTAGTAGCTTTCATGGTTCCTTATCCATCTAGATCAATCACCAAACAGTTTTCAAAAAGCAGCCCATAGGTTATCACTTTTTTTTTTTTTTGCCTGCCTCTCACCTCCTATATATTATTTTCTCTTTTGTGGCCAGTTCCTTGAGATCTTCTATCTGGTGTTTATAGTAGGAGACTTCCAAGATCTATAAAATCATTTGTAGCCACTAAGGCTGCCTTTAGGATTAATAGTCTATGGCAGTGTCCAATGCTTCAGTTTTCTCTAATTTTGGGGTGTGTGTGGCTGCTTCCCCACATCCATGATATTGTAGAATAACACTCAGTAATTGGCATTGTGGAGAAAGCAAAATGGTGGCCAGGATCCCAGCACAGTTCCTGTTGTTTCAAGCCCTAGTACAAAACAGGAAATTGTTAGGAGTGAAAAAAAGAATGAGATAGTGCTATAGCTATTGCTAATGGTGAATCCCATCTTTGAGAAATTGTTAGAGAAAGTGAAATTGTTCCCTAGATGTCTGTTCCTAGAAATAGCGGATAATTTTGTAAGGCCATTTGTGCATAAATGTAAAAGGCGAAAGATTTATGCGATCTGAAGAGAAATCAGAGTATTACATGTAAAAGAAACCTAGTTTCTAACTATCTTAGCCTAGAGACAGTTTGGTATAGACAACTCTTCTTCAGTTACTATAGTAATACAACCTATCATGTAGAGATTTGGTGACCTGTGATGTAAGAGAGTTAGGTAATGTTTTAAATCAGTAAGATTGTCTGAAATGTTTTTGGAATGACTGGGATTAATTCTGCAAATACAAATGCGTAAATAGTATTTTACCAATTTAAAATAGTTACAGATCCATGGTCAGTAAAAGGCAGTAACTGACAGGGACAAAAGATGTTTAGAGTTACTTAACTTATAAGCACTGAATTGCTTTAAAACCTCTGGCTTTTCCCTCCCGCTTCAAGGTATCAAATTTTGCTACACTCTTTGCTCAAGCACTGCCACGGGATGCTCACTCGACTCCTTACTACTACGCCAGGCCTCAGACCCTTCCTTTGAATTACCAGGACCGGAATGCCCAGTCTGGCCCAAACTCTGGCAGTATGGGCAGCAGTGGGATCAGCAGCTTAGGCATGTATGCCCCAAATGGGCCAGCACCAACTCCACAGTCGTTTCTTCCAGGGTAAATGAAACTTGTTCGTCTTGCAGATACCATTGAGAGAGATGTGCTTCAATAAATAGCAGTTGAGGTAACAGTGAAGGCTTGCAGTCCAAAAAATTCAGCCTAAATAGAATGCAGCTGTTATTACAGCTTGGTGCCATGGATTGATTTGATGTGCTCATTTTAAGTTATTTATATTCTACCTTTCCTGCTCTTACAGTGCTTTTGCAGAAACAAAGGTCTCAATGAAGAAAACAAACCATTAAAACAACTAAAAATGTGGAGCAGCAGGGCAGTAAAAATGTATCATTGGGGTAGAAATGTTGGGTTTTTTAAAAAAAGTAAACAAAAAGGTCTTGACTTAATTCTAGTAAGTGTGCTTTATCTTTAGGTATCTTTGTTTGTACCATGGAATCCTTTGGGGCCTTAAGTTTATTCTGTAGAAATTCACCAGACCCTGAAGTCCCAACAAACTCAGTGAATCACATTGAATTTCCAAGTAGACATACAGTATATGCAATTTTATTTATTTATTTTATTTATATACTGCCCCATTAGTGCTAGCACTACTCTGGGCAGTTTACAAGTTAAAAAAGTAAATCCGCAAAACCCCACATAACAACATACATTCAGGAACAATATGGGGATACACAAACAGTCATTAAATCATAAATATAAATAACTTGTTACATTTGGGTGGGATATGATAGAATGATAGCAGATATTGGATATATGCAGAACCCTGAGGGCAGTACCTAGTGTACATTTGTTTTTAGGGATGTTATTCTTGGTAGTCCATACATATTGATTCCCGTGTTCTGAGGTGGTAAGGAAAGCTTTCCAAGCTGTTGAGCTTAGCTCCGAGGTCCAGGATGATAGATATCTTTCTTCAGAGTTCAGGAAAAAAAATTAAAAATAGACCATGTGGTCCTCCAAAAAAAGACAATATAAATGCAGAAGTAGGCAATACATTTATTGAACCACTGGGAAAAAAATCAAGTAAATAGAAAGCTTTTGATGATAATACAGCTCATCTTCCTCAGACAGTTTCCAGAGATATCTTTCAATTTCATCCTCATTATTTTCCTCAGAAATGTATTGTTTTGGACACCTTTCAATTGTTTAAGGTGGCTTATTTTGGTGGGCTTGGTCTGGGAAGGTGGGTAGCTTTTCCTTGTGGTATTTTAGCATCATGATCCTGACTATAGCCAAGAAGACTGTGTTGACAGCTTACCCTGTGGGAATTTGTGGTGGGAGGGTGAGCCCATTATGTCAGTGATTTATTCTGTTTACTCCATATGTCTGAAGAAGTGGACTTGTCCACAAAAGCTCTCATTAAAATATAACAGTTAATCTTTAAGGTACAACAAGGTTTTTGTGTTTTTTAATTTTTAATTTTTCTTTGGGTTTTGCCTGAAATGTTTGCAGTTGTTTTACTGATAGTGTCTCAAAGTTCAGGAAAGACCTCTTAAGAAGTGTCATGTCGTTGTGAAACCATTAAGTTTTGAATCTTCCTCCTGGTCGGTCTGCATTTTATATTTATTATGTGGAAGGCAATCTCCCTCTCAGAAGACACCTGAAATGTCAGTCTTTAATGTCCCATTAAAGGGCAGTGAGGTGTCATGTTATCTCCCCCCCCCAATCAAAGAGGGAAGGGACGAGAAGTTGGCAGTTTTCCCTTTACAGAAATTTATGTGCTGCCCGCTTCTTAAGAAACAATCTGTTTGCAAAGTTGAACAAACACTAGGAAGGATAGCATTTAAACCTTTGAAGGAGTAGCGAGGAATCTCTGGAGTGTTTCGTTTTTGGAATATTATCCAGTAAGTCCATTGCTCTTTGGAGCAGTTTTGAGTATTTTTTTCCTATAATTGCTTTAGAAGAAATGAACACTCATTGTTGGGAAGGATTTATTTCCTCTTTTGTTTTGCAGTTAGGCTGTTCTGAATGCTATGTAAAGAGTTCATGGATGAAGCCTGCAAGAGCAAAACAATTGAGGCAGAGGTTATTTGAGTATTCATATAGTCAGACAGGAAAGCTCTGTCAGCTTCTAGAATGCCACTATTTCTTAGGCAAGCCCCCTATATATCATGGGTTTTGCCATGTTACATAAAATAGCTGCAGAACTAAGGTAGAGAGTCTGGCTGGATTTCCTGCCTTCTGCTATCCTGGAAATAAGTACTTCCTTGAACATACATGCCTTTTGTGGGTTAACTCAAGTTGAAGATCTTGTACATAGTGAACATAGTGTAACCCATTGTCCTCTCTACAGTGTATTGAAAGTAAAATACCTGGGCCAGATTTCAAGGAGTAAAAGTGGAAAGTATGCTGTAATGTTGTTACTTTATGAACAAGACAAACATTTACTTATGGAAGTTGCATGGGTCATTTTTTTGTTTTAATTCATGTTAGAAGAATGTTTGAGAATGAGAACATTGCTCCTTGTCAAAATTATTTTTACTCCTACAGTGACATTATTGTAGAGTCCATGGCATTGATACAGTTCAGGTCTCAGTACTTTGTATAGTAGTGCAGTTGTCAATGGATTCTGTGCTTTGTAACAGTTGAAGGACTAAACGAATGAACGAATGGATATGAATTCCAAAAAAATGATTGGTCTTGACAACAAGATTTCATGCACGTGCTTTTTGGGGGAGGTGATATGTGTCTAACCTTTAAATTTTGGCACTTTGAGAGAATATAAATTGATTCCTCGTAACTAAGACAGTTCAATAGTGAATTACATTAATCATAACTTTCTTTTCCTTAGACAATCCTATCAGCGTGCGGGAGTGGGAGATTGCCTTCGGCAACAGCTGGGGGCACGGCTTGCTTGGAGTTTAACAGCAGGCCAGCCTACACTACCAAATTCTACCTCAAAAGGCATTTCGAGCACTGTTTCACGTAATCTACCAAGGTCAAGGCGGGAAGGAGATACAAGTGGTGAGTGTGTTGCATTTCATTGACTGTTTTCTATCTTTCATCCTGGTTTTTACTTCAGAAGTACTTCACCTTACTGTTTAAATGGGTACAGTTTCATTTCAGTGGGAATAAATCTAGAAATTGGATGTTTCAACTTTTGATTTTGGTGCTAGTTGATATAATTTCCTAGAAGACCCTGTGTTCCATGATTGTGTTAGTAAGTGGGAAAAACATTTTGATTGCTTGCTTCAGTGTATTTTGTTTGCATTATACAAATAATTTAATAGTACAATCCTGTGCTGTACATTTATGTTGAAGCAAGCCCTACTATGCTTAATAGGATTTACTCCCAGTTAATGGCTAATATCTAATAGTGCATTTCTATACTCAGTGCCAGCAGAATAGGACTTTCTTCCCTTCCTGTTGCAGTCCTCTGTGGTGTATATATCTGCTACACTGTTTTTCTTAGCTGTATGGAGCAGATTTCAAGACTGTACAAATGGCTGAAAGATGGAGGGGTAATGCTGATTCTGGCAGAAGGAGTGGGATCCAGGGATAACACCATTGCATTTGGGCCAGGATGTATAGGATTATAACTGAACAACTGTGTACACATTTGCTCAGAGGTAAATTCCACTGTGTTAAGTGAGGCTTGCCTCCAGGCAAGTGAGTAAAGCATTGCATCCTAATAATAGGTCCAAGCATTGAGGAGTAAACTAATTGTAAAATGCAATTTTTCAGGAACGTAGGAATTGCTGTTGTTACATGTCATCAAGGCGCCTTTGACTGTGGCAACCCTATGAATTAGCAGTCTTCAAAATGTCATGTACTCAGGAATACTCACTCCCTAATAATGAGTGAGACTATTGATTCATGTACCCTAGTGTTTTCAGCCATCAGCTGACAGTACCTGTCTTTCTTTTGCTTGTGGGTGGAAGAACATCTTTGTGAAAGCCAGTTCCTAGCACATGAAGAGTTAGGGATGGATAGCAGGAATGAATCACATGACAATACATCACCTCTTATTTAGACCTTGAGGTTAATAATGCTGGTTATATTTCATTCACAGTATAGCATAATTAGTTTATGTAAAAGCTGTGCAGCTGTGAACTTGTGGGCCAGGTTTCAAAGAAGCATACATCTATTGTAAACACACCCAAAGGAGACTAGGGTTTGCATTTCTTGAATACATGAAGAATACTAAGGGTGTTTTCAAAAGCAAATTATGATAAATCATGGCAGAAGAGGAAGCTTAAAAAAAAGGTCAAAATTTCACTGGGAGTATATGTGCTGCTAAATTTTGTTATATATTGTTTATTGGGTTTATAGAACAAGTGACTTAAATTCAAAAACACAAAAATATGCCACACGTTCATTGTGAAAGGAACATTGCAGAAAACATGAAATCCTGGCAAGACACAAATGGAAGCAAGTGTAAGGACTACACATGCTCTACTGCTTGTGTATGTGGAAGAATCAGAAGAACCCAATTAGCCCACTGTTTCCTCTCTTTAGTATGATGCTAGATTTAGAAACCTCTTTCAGTGTTCCAAAAATTTATGTTGCAACTATCAATGAATAGATTGTTCTTGTTACCTGCTGTCTCACTGGACTTTAGAAGAAATAGCTGCCTTGGGTCTTTTTGGGGAGAAAGGCAGGATAGAAATAAATAAACAAAAGCTTCAGTGTGGCAGATGCCCTGCTTCAGGAATTGTGGGGTGTGAGTGCCACCTTGTCTCTGACATGTATGTAAAATTGCTCGTTTATAGGTTTTCTTAATGCATTAGACTCATCTCATTGCACTGGTAACAACTAAGTTTTTGTACCAGATATGTGAGGCTCGTCATGTTGCTAAAAATTAGAAACAATATTGTGCATTAGGAAGAAGATAACGTGAATTTTTTCTGTGGGTATTGCA
Organism: Intellagama lesueurii; assembly: GCA_037013535.1. Classification (NCBI taxonomy): domain Eukaryota; kingdom Metazoa; phylum Chordata; class Lepidosauria; order Squamata; family Agamidae; genus Intellagama; species Intellagama lesueurii. Next base: position 101,050,092 of record JBAJHW010000003.1, read on the forward strand.
AACAGAGGCACTTTGGCACTGAGTAATTAAGAGCACCAACTGAAAGTGTGTGGTATAAAATTATTCCAATAAATCATAATCCTTTCTTGCATTAATCAAATTGTTGATACGTTTTTCATTTAGAGGGGAAGTTACATCGGGTTGTAAATGACCTTATAAAATATTCTTTCTGCATAAGTTTCTAAAGCAGCTGTCTTACATAAAACAATTTATCACCCTCCCACAGATTTGACAATCGAATGAATTCCTCTATTTTTAGGCATAATCATCCATAAAGCCCAGCTGACATGGTGGTGCCACAGAATTTGAAGTGGATAAAACCTTGGGCAGCAGTGGCTTACAAATATAGCAAAAAGCCATCTCTGTTTCTTAATTGATTGTGTTTATGCTGTGCTAGTAAAAAACATTTACTGATTATAGCTGGCAGATGTAACAGAAGGAAGAGAGATATTCTGCCATTATATTATGTAGTTGCTATTAAATAAATTTTTATTCTAAATTAAAGATGGTTTATAAAGAAAATCAAATGGTTTTCTGTCTTTTATAAATACAGTGGTGCCTCGACTTACGAACTTAATTCATTCCAGAAGAACGGTCGTAACTCGAAATGGTCGTAAGTCGAAGCACCATTTCCCATTGAAATGCACTGAAACCCCATTAATCCGTTCTGGCTGAAAAAAATAATCAAAACAAACAACAACAACAACAAACACCCTCCAAACTCTGCTTGAGTTAGCTATGCTGATCAAGAATAACAGTATTTCAATGTATAGGCCTCGAGGGCTTGAACTTAAGGTTCACAGAAGGAAAATTTCCCCTCCTCTCCTTCCATTCCTGTGGCCCTAGGAATGTTTCTTCAGAGATGCCATGATGCTTATCTGAACAGTGTGAGACAGGGTTGCAGGGGAGGGGGGGAATTACTCCAATTTAGGCAGATCCCCACATACCGAGCAACCATATTGTCCTTGTCCCCCACTCCATCTTGCATCCTTGAGGAGGGCAGCTTAACCATCTGATGAGACTTCTGGAGGAATTTGATGTGTGTGGGGGGGGGGAGTGAAGACAGAAAACATTTCTTCTAGGAACTTCCTTCACTTAGGTTTCAAGCCATTTTTTAAAAAAAGTATGTGCTTAAGAAAGAAAAGGAAGTCATATTATAAGAGCAGGGAAACAGCAAATATTTCAATCAGTTAAGAGGTGTGCGGGGTTGTTTTTTGTTTTGTTTTTTGTTTTGTAATGAGAAAGGATAAATATAGATCAACTGCAAAAGTTCTGTTTTGAAAATATGAGAAGATTGCTAGGAATCTGCAAAGAGAGTCAGTCAGTCTTTGGAAATACTGCTTAAAAGCCTCCTCAAGAGTGGCATAAACCATTTCTTGAACCAGCTACTCAAACCCCTGGAGGAGTTTCTTTCTTGAGATTGTTGGTTGTGGTGGTTTGGGCTGTAATGACAGTTATCTTAGTCAAGCGTTCAAGCAGATAGGCTTCACAGCTGCCTGGTAGTGGCACGTTTACTGATCTCATGTTATGAATAGTGGCTGAATTCTGTAATTGATAAGTATGGTGTCTTTACATAAATGTGGTGGCTGTTTTCACGCAAATAGCAAGGAATATCTGACATCCCTGAAGATGCTGGACTTCAAATTCCTGACTAGGTTTTAGACTAGGAGTGGGCAGCGTGTGGCTTCCAGGTGCCTAGATGTAGCAATCTCATACCCCCTGTTTTCTTCCCCACTCCCTTTGTGCCCTTTGTGATAGTCCTCTTGTGCCCTTTGTAGCCGGGAGGAATTTTCCATGTTTTACAGGGTTCCCATGCCCTCCATTTAAAAAAAAAAAGTGTGTGTGTCTGTAGAAAGAAAGAAAGAAAGCAAGCAAGCAAGCAAGCAAGCAAGCAAGCAAGCAAGCTGAGTGGGTTCAGTAAAAAACACTTTTGTAAAAAAGATTGGGGGTGGGATGGGGGCTCACAAATATGTGTGGCTTTCTGAAGTCCAGGGATGGGAGTGGGTGGCCCATGGACCTTTGGAGATTGCCCACCTCTGTTTTAGACCCTAATAGTTAAATATTTTATCGTTAGTTGTGCTGCAATTTACTAGACTGTGGCCTTTGTACATTTGCCTTGGAGTGAGCATCACATGGTTAGGTCTATGTTAAAATGGCAAACATGTTTGTTAGATACCTGGCTGGTGATTGGATTCATTTTTCTCTTTTCAGGCTCTGTTGAAATAACTGAGGCTTATCTTGTGAGAGATATTTTATATGTCTTCCAGGGGATAGATGGCAAAACTATTAAAATGGTCAATTCAGAAAACTGTTACAAAATAGATGGAAAGGTACTGTATGATTATATTTATACTTATTTTGTGAAGATTGGCAATATACAGCAAGGGAGGCTGTATTTACTATGTGTAGCCTTTTTTTTTTACTTTTAGCCTGTGGTTTTAGTAAAGACTCCTTTTGATTAAGTTCTCGCTTAAGTTTAATTTTTTCAAAACATTTATCCCTTTTCTGCTATTGTTGTCATCTGAGTTGGTTAAACAATAAAAATAAAACAATATTTACAGTTTATACACCAGCCTTCTCCAGCCTGACGTCCTCCAGGTGATTTTAGACTACAACCCCATCGTTCTTGATTATTGCCCGTGATTGATGGGACTGATAAGAGTTGCAATCCAAAATATTTGTAGGGTGCCAGACTAGGGCAGTATGATATAGACATTTAAATATCAAAAGAGGCTGTAAAGTCCAGGGGTGGAAGTAGTATCAAAAGCAATTTTATGAGCAACATCCTGAACTCCAACAGAAAGTCCCTGGAAAATTAAGTAACATTACCCATCAAGAGCTCAAGTGAATTACTTTGGCTTCTCAGGTACAGATGCTCTTGGGAGAAGATTCCATGGTTGGTCAGCAGCCACAGCAAGGGGACCTTTGCCCTATATCTGCCCACTGAAAGTATCCAGGAAGAGGCATCTGGAGAAAAGCCTCCAGTGATAAATCTCAGGTGTTGAGTCATTCCTGTGGGTGTTCTTGATTCTTTGGGTAATTTGACTGGCTGCAGGCCATTTGTTAAAAGCCGAATGCAACATGCTCCAAGCATCTGCAGAGGACAAGATGCAGATAAAGCAGGAGTGGACAAAATAATAGTATTGGGGCTGCATGTAGTCCCCATAGGTTGTACATTTCCAGCCCCCCCCCCCTTTCTGTGAGAGCCTCCTATTTTTCTAATAGACATCATGGTCCTAGGCAGGCAGTTGGAGGCTGCTTCCTGCAGAATGATTTTGTAAGTCATGGATGTTCCCACAAAAGCTAACAGGGTGGGATGGGGGAAAGCTAAGGTGAAACACTTGCGTGGTTTGCAGTGAATGTGCTTCCTGGGAATAACAACAAAAAGAAAAAAGTTCAAAGCATAATGCCAACTTTTCACAGAGCATGGCAAAGTTCCTTTTTTGGAGTGCAGCTCTGAGAATCTCCAGCCAGTTTGATCGCTGGTTGTACTGCCAGGGGGAATTCTGGGAATTATAGCCCAAAAGGGAACTTTGTCAACTCTGGTGTGCTAATTATTTGACCCAGTTCTCATAGGTGTCAAGGAAATCCATCTGAACAAGTGAGTAGGCTGGCAGAGGAAAGATGCATTGCTTTGCACTTCCTCTGACAGCATCAGACATAGAGGTGCAAAAGACAGGTGGAAAATCCACTCTACTGTTCATGCACCATATGTCTCAGGTAACATCTTATTTGGTTTAATACAGTTGATCCCCCCATCTGCCTGTTTTTGGAAATAACCTATTAAGAGTTCCTGGATGCGTAGAATGTAATATGTTAGACTACAGATTTATATACACAGAGTATGTTAGTAGGGTAAAGACCATGTGCGAAGGTGGGAAGAAAGACTTCCTGTCTCATTTGACCCCTACCCCACTATTTTGTGCTCTTGTATATGCAAACTTGTCCTCTTACTAGTATATTCCATGTGTCAAATAGGTCTCCTACTTGAAGTACCACAGTACTTTCGTTTTCATTTTTGTTTTGTTTTTATTCTACAGACTGAAACAGACTAGCACAGCTCCCTCCTTGAACACTGCTTGAGCTCTGTTCTTTCTATGGAATTTTATAGGCCATAATTAACACCTTGCCAGATCCAAAGAGATAAGAGAACTTATAGAAAAACTTGCTTTTGGAGACTTGTTTTATGGTAAAGGTTTTAATCGATAACAGTTACCACAACGCATTCAACATTTGTCCTTCATTATTTTAGGTGAGCCTTTCCAAGTCGCTCCGAGATACTACTAGCCGGCTTGCCGAGTTGGGTTGGCTGCATAATAAAATAAGGAAGTATACTGACCAAAGGAGCATGGATCGTGCATTTGGATTAGTAGGTCAGGTATGTGGGTAAAATTGAGAAGGCTTTGAGACCCCTTGCTTTTCAGCTTGATAGGTTATACTACCAATATGCCATGTCTCTTGATATGGGAGAGGAAAACTGCTGTTTTACCGACCGGAAATATAAAGTGCTCGTTTTCGTTTGATTTGCTGAGCCATTTCTCTCTTCCTACTTCATCAATTTAAAAGGTAAAGACAGTTGCATCCATACTATTATGGTATGCCTGGGCAGATGTATATGTGCCCATATGTAGTAAAGCTCAAATTTTTAATTCATGTTGTAAAATTGTATGAATGCACTGCACTTGATGTGGACATTATTAGCCGCTAGAGAAAAGCTCTCTTCTGGTGAAGGGACTTTGTGTGACTCACGGAAAACGATGCCAGGCTGCTTGCTCAGCCCTTGTCATGGCATACCACCCTTCTGCCATACCCTGCTCTTTGATACACAGAGAGCAATCCTTGTGTATTTACCAACGTGAGCCTGTCAAGATGGTCGGCAGTGAAACATTGAGGCTTCTGAATGCCTGACAGATTAAAATGGGAGGTGTTTTCTTCTGCCTAATTCCTCCTACCTTCATATAAAACCACTACCCCAAGGTTATACATGAGAAAAAAATATCTAATTCTATGTGATTACTGTGTATTGTCAACCCTCAAAAAGGTTTTCCACAAATGATTGTGTTGTCTTAGGTCACGTGGATTTTCAGAGGGACTTGACTCTTTAACTTTGCATCCTTTGCTTTTAAAATTCTTTGCTGTTTACCTTGATCACTGCTTTCTTTGCTCCTCTTGTGGGTGGCAGATATTCTAGGCAGTGCTGAATGCAGTATTCTGAGCTTTGTTCCTATGCAGCATGTATAGCCTCAGCCTATTGTAGAAATTTTAACTGTAGAATTTCTCAGTGTAGAAAAGAGAGATGTAAATCTCTGGTGCTGTGGCTTTCCTTTGCTTCTATGGTAACATTGTGAAGTGGAATTTACTGCTGGATCTTGCAGCAGTACAGTGGAGAGGAGAAATGTCAAGGAGAGCTATTTCTGCATTTTGCTACCACTTCTTTATAATGCATGAACTACCTCTTCCTTCCTTCCCTAGTTTTCCAAGATTGTGGTTTGGTGTTGGATTTAAATAGTAAAATTGAAGTTGCAATGTTTTCTGGGCCTTCTGGCTGTTGTGACTTTTTAATGTAGTCATCAATATGTAGTATAGCTATTTTAAAGCATGAGCAGCAGTTTTGAGGGATTCAGAACATTTCTTTATGTCCAGCATTGCAGTTTATGTGCCAGATTTCTAAACGTACGATTTGTAATGCATGAAAGTAAAAACCCTTCATGGCTCTTTGAAATGTGGCTGATGCACATGGACATCATGGTTTCCTGTTTTTGTTTTATAGAGTTTTTGTGCTGCCTTAAATCAGGAACTCAAAGAATATTACAGATTATTATCTGTTTTACACTCACAGGTAAATGTTTTAGTTCCTTATTTCATTCCACTGCATTAACACAATATGATACAGTAGTTGGTATCTGTTAATAGAGAAATAGTCACCTGTCTTTGGTAGATGCAGATTACCCTAGGAATGCAAATAGCATGATTTCACCGCCTTCCACATACTCCCTTTTCAGGCTATAGATGTACCATAGATTATTCAGTTTATTATACATGAACACATGCACTAGTGAAACATGAATTAGTATATTTTGCCAACTTATTTACAAGCCTGCTGTACAATACCTTGCTAATATTTAATTAAGAGCAAATGTATACAGAATTGAGTTAAAAGACACTTCATTTGCAGAAACACTGCCAGAGTTAATCTTACTAGAGATAAGATTTCTTTCTGTGTCCTTTTCTGGTTCGTATTAAAAATGTAGTACTTGCAATTGCTATTTGTTGTTTATATTCTTTCCTGAATAGAATTCTTTGAAAATTTATCCTACACATTTTTAAATGTAAAACTGTTTTGGGCACAAGAAAAGCAAAGAATGTATTAAGGAAAATGTAGGACTGTGTTAAATATACCACTTTTCACTTCTTAATCTTCTCAGTTGCAGGTAGAAGACGATCAAGGTGTAAATTTGGGGATTGAAAGCAGTTTAACACTTCGTCGTCTTTTAGTCTGGACATATGATCCTAAGATACGATTGAAGACACTTGCTGCACTTGTTGATCACTGTCAAGGTCTGTTAGTAGATGATTTAAAACTGCATTGGAAACAAAAGTGAATGTTAATATTGTACTTATAACACATGAGGGTCCCACTAGGTTATTTACCATATACTAACCTTGAAAGCCCTATTAGGGTAACTGTAAGTCAGTTCCAACTTGGCAGCATATGACAACAATTGTTCAATTGGTCCAGAAAATAAAACCACAATTTGATGATACCAAGGACAATTTACATGCAGTTGCCAAAGAATATAAAGAGAGCTGAATTATCCTTCAGTGTATCTTTTAACTTTGCTACAGATTGTAACCCAAATAGTCTGGCTGTGCATTGTGGTTGCTCATATAGTCAATTCTGACATTTCCCGGGTTGGAAACTTTCAAGAACTCCCTTCCACAGTTGTTCCCACTAACAGATAAGGTTAGAAAAGACTGAAACATTACTTCACGCTTGGTCTTACTTGTAGGAAAAATCAGTTTCCTCTTCTTTTCTAATTATACATATATCTTATTATATTAATATATTCCTGTCTTTAAACTTCTGTGCTTTAAAGATCAGTGTAACAGAGCCCCTTTCAGAGAAATAGTTGACCAGAGGAACTCCTCACCTGTTATTTATTTATTTATCTATTCAAAATAGTTTTATCCCACCTTTCTCATTAAAAAGAACCCAAGGCAGCTTACATCATTAAAAGACAATATGTAGAAATTTAAAATTACAGTGGTGCCTCGCTAGACGATTGCCTCGCAGGACGAGGAAATCGCTAGACGATGCCTTTTTGCGATCGCTACTGCGCTTCGCAAAACGATGTTTCCCTATGGGGAATTTCGCTAGACGATGAGGTTTCCCCATAGGAGTGCGCCGACTAGTGGTGAAAAGCTGTCAGTGCAGCTGTCAGTGCATTCCTATGGGGACCCGCACTCGCTAGACGAGGTTTCCCTATGGGAAATTTTCGCTAGACGACTGCATTTTCCCTTGGAACGCATTGAAGCGATTTCAATGCATTCCAATGGGAAAACGTGCTTCGCTAGACGATGTTTTCGCTAGACAGCGATCCTCGTGGAACGGATTAACATCGTCTAGCGAGGCACCACTGTAGTAGATATACAAATATTAAAAAAAGATTAAACAAGTATTACATTAAAAACTGTAATAAAATCAACACTAAAACACATTTAAAACAACAGAGCACAACAATCCATTTAAAAACCCCTCTCAGACCACCAGTTATTAAGAGAAAGCCTGCCTGAAGATAAAGGTCTTTGACTGCTCGTGGAAGGACAGCGATGATGGGGCCAACCTAGCTTCCCGTGGGAGGGAGTTCCAGAGTCTGTGGCAGTGACGGAAAAGGCCCTCTCCCATGTCCCCACCAAGTGAATCTGTGAGGGTGGCGGGACCTAGAGAAAAGCCTCCCCTGATTATCTTAAAGCCCGGGCAGGCTCATAGAGGGAGATGCAGTCTTTTAGATATCTTGGACCCAAGCTATTTAGGGCTTTATAGGTTAAAACCAGCACTTTGAATTGTGCCCAGAAATGGATTGGCAGCCAGTGGAGCTTCTGTAATGGGGTGTCCTTGGCAGCTGTAATTGGACCTTCTGGAGTTTCCGAACACTTTCCAAAGGCAGTCCCATGTAGAGTGTGTTACAGTAATCCAGTTGAGGTGTAACTAGGGCATATGTCACCGTGGCTAGATCAGCCCTCTCCAGAAGCAGGCGCAGCTGGTACTCTAGCTTTAACTGTGCAAAGGCACTCCTGGCCACCGCCACAACCTGGACACCCAGGCTCAGAGATGAATCCAGGAGCACGCTGCGCACAACCCGAGCTGCTGCATACAGGCACAGTAATTGCTTTCTAATGAAAAGGAAGGTCAAGGCAAAAATAATCTGTCTGCTTCGTCTGGGGAAGGGAAAAGATAAGAAATGAAGGGAAGCAAAACTTTAAGCTAAAATGCTTGACATGATAACAGCAGGATGGTAACTTTCAATGCTTCCCTGAGAATGAACTTGTCTCTCTGTGTACAATGTGTCCACAAGACTGTGAGAAGGCACCTCAAGTAACCAAAATGTTTCCATGCACCTATCATCACATATTATTAAGCAAGGTTAAGTCCAGGGTAGGCTTGCAGGTCAAACTTTCCCTAACTTTCCTTGACAATGCAACCTCTTGATCCTCTTTCTTGAGCTTGTTATGATTTGCGACCTATGAAGCTAATCCTGTTGTTGAGCTGACATGATTTGAGTCAACTCCTGTAATCTCCTGTTCTGCAAAAAATTGTTATCTTTTAATAAACCCTTTGTAATATAAACTTCAAAATTCTTATGTTGGGCTGTTTTAATACTCTCTGTCACTCCAGGTACCCAAAAGAATTGGTTCCTGCCAGAGTAAAATACACCTATATTTTTACAATATAGTGGCCATATTAGGACCTAGAGAGTCCAGCTTGTCAAGTCAGCAGTTGTAGCTCTTTGTCTGGGTGATGGCCAGTAGGTGCCTCACTACTGTTTCTTTCCCTTGACAAAATCTACTGGGGAAATGAATATAGTGTACAATCTTGTAGCTAGCTCCTGATCACAACTGAAAGGCTCAGGAGTGCTTCATGTCCACTACTGTCCCTAGGAATAAGTTGCCATGAGGATATCAAAATTATTTGGATTTCCAACAAATTAACAATACCTCATCCCATCCCAATTCTGCAAAGACCAGTCAACTGCTTTGGAATGAAATTGTTTTTTGATGAGAAATGTGAAAACTGTGGGCCACATGTGGCCTTCCCAAGGCTGCTGCTCGGACTTCTGTGGGGCCTTCCCAAATGACCTCCCCTAGGTGTTGAGAAAAGAAAATGCAGCAAAGAAATGTTAGATGTTGAATGTGTGTCATTTTTGGCTTTGATTCTTCCCCCCCCCCCCCACCATTTTTGACCATTTCTGAGCTTGATGCATCCTTCGTGCAGTTTTGGGGGCAGAAAATTGGCTTTTGTGTCCACCAAAGCTGCCCATCCAAGTTGCCTGTTTCAAGTTTAGCAAAACTGCAGATATAGCACTTGCTTTTTAAGTTGGTGAATGTGTGTTGAAATTCTTCATCTGATATATTTATTCAGGAAGAAAAGGTGGTGAACTTGCATCAGCTGTTCATGCTTACAGTAAAACAGGTGACCCTTACATGAGATCCTTGGTGCAGCATATTCTTGGGCTTGTGTCCCATCCTATCTTGAATTTTCTCTATCGTTGGATTTATGATGGTGAACTGGAAGATACATACCATGAAGTAAGTTATATAAATGGATTATTTCCACTTTCCATTTTCTATTTTGGATTAATTAAATGAGGGATTTTCCCCCTAAGCATTTGCAGATTTGAATATGTGCTGTAGACAATAATATACAATTAAGAGGCGTCTCAGCTAGGAAGAAGAGGCTTCCATTTCTATTGAGAACAGAATTTGTGTGTGTATAATTTTTATACCTTTTAGTGAAAACTCAAAGAAGGTTCTACTTGAATTAATATATTACATAGACCATGTCCCTATAATAAGCTTTTAGTGCATTTGCAAAAGAGAAAAAAAAAGAGAGGGGCAAATGCAGATGTGTGGCCCTTCCCATTATGGCAGTTATCCTCTAGGATTCTGATTGCCTTTGTAAACAAGCTCGTAATTTCTTCATAAGAAAATGGTTGGTTGACAGGCCTTGGCATTTGTTCATCAATTAGTTTGTGTCATGGTTTCCCATTTTTCCTGCAGTTTTTCTTCTCTGTTGGGTATAATAACAAAACTTAAAGAACCTTGAATGGTTAAAGTGAATTTTTAAAAAATCATCTTGCAATTTATGTTCTCACCTTGATTTCCTTCATCTTTCCCAATATCTCTTTTTCTTGGGATGAATTCTTCTCATTCTCTGTTATTTTCTACCAGATGTTTTCTAAATATGGAACGGCACTTTACTTTGTTCTGACTGTATAATGAGAACCTTTATAACTTCCGACAATGATTGAATTGCCTGATAGATTTAAAAATTATATTTTTCTCATTAATACTGCAATTAAGGCTGTCAGTTACTAAGGGAAACTGTTATAATAAATGTTATGAATTGTTTTGAAGTTTTAAAAATATCCGTGAATTAATACTACACTCCAGTGATGTTGATGTGTTTTTTAGAACTTTGCCTCTAGTTTTAGAGCCTGTTCAGAGCCGACTAGCCCATACTCTTTCCCCATGCCTCTGTTCATGGTATGCAGATGAGGACCTGGTCTCAGGCTTGCATGTGCCTTTGGCTACACATAAAAGAACTGGGAGGCACAACACCTATTTAAAGGTGGGATATACTGTTATCCAAGCTCTCTGTTCAAGCGAAATTCTGGTTAATGCAATCAGGTGGATTTTAGAAGAAACAACATATCTCCTAGTACAGAAGTTATAGTCTCTCTGTAGTGAAAAGTGGGGAGTAAGGGAGGAAACATATTGCCATGTGACCGACTCCCATTCCCACTGGGTTGAATCCATAAATGAAGTCCTATTGATTTCAGTGGCTCTACTCTTCTACTCTTCACTACGATGACATCTGTTTCCAGCCTCCGTGTTCTGATGTTCAAAGAGACTTTGAAAAAGCCTACATTCCTTTTTGTTCTAAGTAGCTTATATTTCCTAAACAGAGTTTTTATAGCAACATACACTGGCTGGAATCCTATTATGTATTTACTCCAATGTAACTCAGTCAGCATAACTCTCAGGTCAAATTGCTGGAAGTTAGGAAATCAGCATTGACATTTTCTGTTGCATATGTAATCACATGATTTGGCACACCAATAGCAAATGCTTATACTTTTCAACTTGTGGCAATTTGCTACTGAGATGTGCACTAAATGAATTACTCTGGCAGGCCATAACTAATCAGATTCTGGTCTAAATTAGTCATTTAGACTAATTCTTTATAGATTCACAATCATTTTCTAACAATAACTAGAAACGTGGGTTTATAGAACCCTATGTGAACCTTTCTGATATAGGAATGAAACAGTGGGCAAAATCCTATTGTATAACTTTGTGGATGTAACTCAACATTATGCCTGCAGTATCTACAATGATACCAAGATGGGAGTACTGTCCACAAAATACTTTCGCTGATCCATTGTGCAACAGTCACGATGGTAATCGCCTAACTGATTGTGCAATTAAATTGCACTATTTCCTGTTCCTGACTGCTCCCAGCATATTTACATGGATGTAATTTTACGTTATGCATACACAAACAGGATTTTTGCTCATTATTGTAGCGATCACTTTGTAGTTTATATATTATGCGTGGTAAAAGGCATGTGATTTATATATACATGATACTTAGGCATCCTTTAAAAATCATGTTTCTTCTTCTGTCTGCAGTTCTTTGTAGCTTCAGATCCCACAGTAAAAACAGATCGGCTGTGGCATGACAAATACACATTGAGAAAATCAATGATTCCTTCTTTTATTACGATGGATCATTCAAGAAAGGTATGACAAGAAATGACCCTTTTTCTGATTTCGTTAAACTTGGTATTTGCATCCATCAATAACTGAAGTAAAAGTGTGGAGTGGAACATTTCTAGTTCTTTAGACTGTGATCCAGTGCACACTTGACTCCTGGCATCTGTAGTGATGTTGCCACAAAGGTGCAGTACAGCAGTGTAGTAAATAGGAAACAAATGATGACAAATAATTGGACTGTCCTAATGATTTTGCCATCCTTATGTGCCCAAACCCCACCAGTTCAGCGCTCTTGGGTGCTGTGTCTGGACCTCCATCAAGTCTGTGCTGAGCATCAACAGCTTGTTAGCCATTTGCTTCTCTGTAACTGAATATTTCAAATATGTGGTTAAGTCTAAAGAAATATAGTAGGAATGTATGGCAAGTTTTCTGTGTGTGACTTGACTGGCTTTGAAAATGCTAAGGAATGTGAAAGCAAGTGATATGTGCTCATTACTGTATGCTAGTTTGTAGACTAGACTTTATCTTAGTAGGGGAAACGTGCTTGATGAAAATATTTTCTCCTAGTTTAAAAGTTTTTCAACAGTAACATTAAAACTGCCTTGTATCTATGTTTAGGTTCTCCTAATAGGAAAATCCATAAACTTCTTGCATCAGGTTTGTCATGACCAAAGTCCATCATCAAAGATGATAACTGTGGCCAAATCTACAGAATCTCCAAAGGATGGTATGAAATTTAAAGAACATGACTGTAGCAATATCCCCTGTAAAGTCTAATGTACAGTACTAGAAAACCTGTTCTATAGCATTGAATATCGTGTTACTATAGAAGCATCAAAGTAGCTTTTACTTTGCATACCATACTGTGGTGTACAAAGTCCAAGCATTTTTTTTCAGAATACAATTTCAGCTGTATATACTAAGAACACACTATATTTTCATGCTATGTGGTAACTTCAAAGAACTTTTGATATTGTCTCGAGAGCTTCATGGATTGTGGGATATGTGGAGAATATATAATCTGTATGGGTGAAGAAGTAATATTTGTGTTTAGAATACTTGTGTTGCGCTGTATCTTCTGTTGAGGCTTGCAGATAGTGGGGAGGTGAGACTCTGGATTGTTTTCTGCACGTTAGATTTTTGTGCAACCCAAAGGGTAGGATGTTCCCATGTGGGCATGCCCAAGTGGAGTATGAATATGGATGGCTATTTTCCCTATTGTATTGTGACACTTATCATCCCAAGTAGTGAATCTGGTTGGCACTCAGTTTGGTATGGACTCTTCTAAGTGACCTATACAGACTTTATTTCATGTATTTTTAAGGATATATATGCCACCTTTCAGAATAAAGTTCTGTCAAGGTAGCTTTCAGTTAATATCTCTAGTCAAATAGGCCAGGATCCTGTTGTATTTTCAGTGCATAGCACAAAAGCTAGAGAAGCACTCACGGGTATTCGGCAAGGTGTTGGAATGCAAGGAATGCAAATGACACCCCACCAAGTATCTGCAGCCATTTCCATGTCTTCCATTCTGCATAGAGAAATTCCAACAGGATATCAGCCATAACATCAGTAGGTAAAAATATTAATTAAAAGCAACAGCATGTAACAGTTCAGTCATAGCAATCAAAAGCATGTTACCATTAAAATCCAAATCATCATTTCAGTAAAAAAAAAAAAGGGGCGGGGGCGGGGGGAGAAATGAAAATGTCCATAAAGCCTGCGTAAAAGCAAACAGGGAGAGAGCTGGTGTCATTCAGTCAAGTGTTCCAAGGGGAATGGGGTTATCGGAAGAGGCCTATTCTCTTATGTCTGTTGACACAACTGATCTTAATGGCAGTCATATGAGCAGGACCTTCCAAGACGCATTTTAAGAAACAGTCAGGTTTATATAAGCAAAGGCAGTCCTTCGGGTGACTTGAAAAAGCCATAGCAGTACTTTCAGCTGAGCAAGTACTACAGAAATGATATAATGTGTTCTAAATGCTTGAAATCAACACCCCACCCCCCAATCTAGTTAATTTCATTCCGTGTGAACATAAACTTCCACACAGTCTTTCATGGTGAGAGTACCACACAGAGCACATTACAGTAGTCTGTCTGGATGTGAACCAGGGCACGAGTAATCAAAGCAAGAGCCATGGCCTTTAGGTGGGGTTGTAACAGGCTTACAGAGCTAAGCTAGTAAGAAGCCCTGTTAGCCCCCATTGTTTCCTATGCTTTTTGAGTCTAGGAGGCACCCCAAAATGTAAACTTCCTCTTTCAGAGTAAAGGGAGCCCCCTTCCTGCAAAACTGGTTGTATACAGCCATCAGAGCAGCTGACTTCTCCATGGTGGGGAGGCTTTCTGGGACAGGAAATCAGTTCCCCACCTGGGTCCTGCTCAGGATATTTGTGTTCCTAGGCTGTAGAACTGTATATACCAGGGGGCAAATCTCAATTAATTTAGTAACATATGTGAACAAAACTTTATGACACCTTCAGTAAAAAAAGCTTTGTTTTCATATAATCTCTGTGCCAGGCTTCTAATAAAAATAAATCATTGCTCAATAAACTAAAGGTACATGTTAGCTACTTTTAGCGTGCCTTACTAAATGCTAGCTATACAGAATTAATAACATTACTGGAATTTGTTACGATGTTTTTTTCTCTTCAGTCTACAATATACCACTAGTACTAAATTTGCATTTGTGCTTATTATCAGCATATTATATGATTTCATGGTTATTTGGAACTGAGTTTCACTATCTTACTCTATGGAATATATTATGCATAGGGTTACAGTTTCAACAGATTTGTTATTGGTGTGCATGTTACACTGCAGCAGTTTCAAATTACTTACAAAATATTTATTTAGACATTTTGGGAATAGGTAACCTTTGTATTGTCAGGATGTTTTAGTTAATTAAGGATAAAGAAATTTAACTCCAAAAGTCTGCATATAAGTCACTATTAATACATAAGCTTACTGTTCCAGTCCTTTTCAAGCACTGACTGTATACACAGAGGTCGGGTCAAATAACTGTAAGGGAGTGAGGTTTATTAATTGTATTGTTCTTGCATTAAAAAAGAAAATGAAAACACATTTTCAGTCTTGGTAACTTCTGGTTTTTCTTACAACAGCTGCTGAAATGTTCACAGATTTGGAAAATGCCTTTCAGGGAAAAATAGATGCTGCCTATTTTGAGACCAGCAAATATCTGTTAGATGTCCTCAATAGAAAGTACAATTTGCTGGAGCACATGCAGGCTATGAGACGCTACTTACTTCTTGGTCAAGGGGATTTTATTAGGCACTTAATGGATTTGCTAAAGTAAGTAAATGCAGATTGTAATTCTACTCAATTTAAATGTTTGTACTGGAACAGAAGATTGTTTGAAATATAAAGCACAGGTTTGTTAAGTCCATGATCCGAGAACAAAATGTTCTATTAAAACACATTTCACTGTTTGTCACACTGTTCTTGATTGAATATTGGGTTAGCTCATAGTGTGTTTCTGTTTTTATATTAGGCCATAATTGGTCCTTTTGATTCCAAGTGGAACAGAGTAGTTCTCCATATCAATATTAAAAATGCTGTTTTGTGCATGTTTACTTAGAAATAAGCCTTGCACATTCTGTTGGGCAGGATTCTGTGGTTGACTTCTGCTGGCATAATTACAGAATCTTGTAGGACTGAGAGTAAGAGATATTTCTATAGGGCCCGGTAAGAACAGTAAGAGAGTGTAATAAAGTTTAGTTTTAATAATAATAAACATATACCATACTCTTAGTACTTATGCACATCAGTGTAAATCGAATAGCCTAAGTCAACACTGAAATTTTACTATTTGAGAAGCTGAAGCTTGTATTTCTTGCCATTCACCAAACCCTGACTTCTTAACTATTGGAAATTCACCACTGTGATGAACACTGTTTGATTAATGCCAACATACATAAGTAATAGGATTCTGGCCAATGGATTACAAATTGATGTCATGCATCACAATACAAAATTATTATCTACTAGTTCTCTCTTTGAATCTGCTAGTTTGTATAGCAACAGCAACGACTTAGTTTTCAGTTTGCTAAGAATATTAATTTGAATCTTAATTTGCAAAAGCCCAATTGTTCAGTCTTTGTTGACCAAATTTAAGCTAAGCACCTAAGATACTTGCTAGAAACTGGAGATATTCTTAAAACTGTTTTTAGAATTTAAGGTTCTTGGAAGTCTGATTGCAGCATTCAGTCTGAAGAGCATTCTTCAAATATATAAGCAAAGTAACTTCAGGATCCGAAGGCAGGATTCCAGCACCTTTTTTCTGTGTAGTAGAAAAAGGCTGTTATTAAAATTTTATGAATGGACATGTGACACTGTTGCAGAGTCACACTGAACACTGCTCCCTGGCTGAGCATTCTAATATCAAAACAAACACACATTGCGACATTTTTAGTATAGAAATCTACCTTTAGAATTGTGAAGGTGGATCCTGACACTGTTACGAGTTTTGTTGAGTTGTTGTGAGGGAAACTACAGTACTGCTAATCTGATCACCGAAAATGGATACATGGGGAATGTCTCCTTGTTAATTATGGATAACTACACCTAAGCAGAGACTCTTTATCTTGCTCCAGTTCTGCTGCCACCATAACAAGAGGAGCTATTTTGTTTCCTGGTTATCTAATACCTGGGTTTAGGCAGACAGATGCTAGGATTTCAAACAATCAAAGGGACAATAAGATTATAAATATTTTAAATAATTTAAATATGGATAGATATTTCAATAAATATAATAAGCATGACAAGCCCAATCTATTGTTTTCAATATTCTTTTTAAGGGGTTGCTGTGACTAATACTGATGTTAGCTTTAAGAAGTTGCTATATTAAAACAATAGTTCTCTCTCATCACACTTTAGCCAGTTGCCCCATTACAGTGGAGTCCTAACTCAAGGATCTGCTGCCAAAGATCTGCTGACAGAAGAGGCAGGAGAAAAGAGAGGGGGAGAAGCTTCCCACAGTCTAGGGACACAGCCACAGTGCTAGTCTAGCGTTAAGCCAGGAATAGCATATTCCTAAGTAATTTTCAGCACCTCTGTGCTAGGAAGAGTATGGAGTCATCACAGCTTCAGTTAGTCTTGGGTTGGCTCGGTAGGCCCTCTGTGATTTGGGCCAGTTAGGATTGTGCTCTAAGGCTCCACTAACCCTAGCTAGTTGACTGACTTGCCTCTGAAGACAGGCAACTGTCTTCTTCCAGATGTGATTTAAGGGTAAAAAAGGCTTTTCATGAGACTACTTTTTCAATCTTTGGTGCAGCAACTACCGGTAGTGCTGCCTCAGAGATTGCCTCAGGAATTTCCCACTCTCTTGCAGACTCTTTTCTTGAATGGTTCCAATCTTTCTTGAAGTCTTCTCTCAGCCATTGCTGCTGTTATGGTTTCCTCACGCTTTACTTAACCTTCTTTGAGCTGTTTTTCTGGCTGACCCATCAGCCTGTTGCTAATTTGCCTCTGCTAGGGTTAGAACCTGTTCTTAAACATTGTGCATCTTAAGCCTTTTGTTTTAATAATGGGTAGAATTCCAACCCCCTCCCACAATAATTTCAAATAGAAAACTAGTAGACAACTCTGGAATGTTCTTAGTCCAGTCAGGGGAAATTGACTACCTTTTGAGTCCCCCTGAATATGAGGGAGAAACCTCTCTTCTCACAGATCCAGCTCTTTGTTTACCATAAACTACAAAGCCGTAGTTGTGTGGCAGTCTGAGAGCCTGATATTTAAACACATCACCAGGTAACAGTGGCTTTTCATGATGAAAACCTAGAAATACACAGACTTTAGTGCCAGTGTATAATTCGAAAGAACTGTTCATTAGAATGAGGGCTGAAAGTATATTGAAAATACATAATGAAAATAAAATAAATAAATAACGAAATGAATGCATTTATTTTATATTTGTCATAATAGGCCAGAGCTTGCAAGGCCAGCTACTACTTTGTATCAGCATAATCTGACAGGAATTCTTGAAACAGCTGTCAGGGCAACTAATGCACAGTTTGATAACCCTGAGATCCTGAAGCGCTTGGATGTCAGACTTCTGGAGGTACTTGTGAGCCATTTTGTTGTTTTATGAGAATGCACGTTTAAATGTTGTTGTTTTTTAAACACACTAACTCCAGATTCAGCGTTCCAAAACACTATAATCTGTGCATGGGAAACTAGATTTTTAAAAATCTGCCAATATAGTCCTTAATCTTTTTTCATTTGATAACGAGCTCTCTTCCATTGCGGAAATATACACATGTTTGTGCACAATGCCAAAAATTGAGGCCATAATCTGAAACAGCTGATACATACATACATCAGCTGTTTCCCAATAGTTTTAAGTGTGCCTGACTCTGTGTTGGATTGTGGACTAAATTTACAGCGCCACTGAGTTTATTCTGATCCTTTCAAGGATCTGGCAAGATGCTGCTTGATTCTGTCCAGCATTTAGAGGGCTGACACTTGGCTGGTTTTGTGTACACCCCTCCCTGTTTCCCTGACTAATGAATTCCCCAGTCAGTGAGAGCTTTTTTTCTCTAGGACTGGCTCTTCCCTGTGTGTCGATAAACTATGTGTATCACTGAGTCTGTAAGAAGCCAAGCTTGGTCTCACTCCCACTGCTTGTGTGTTGATCCAGAAATCAGCAATGATCCTGATGAATTACAATTTATAAACTTTAGTTAAATGCTTCCACATTTCTTTTTTTTTTCCTTTTAAAGGTGTCTCCTGGCGATACAGGTTGGGATGTTTTCAGCTTAGACTACCATGTTGATGGGCCAATTGCAACGGTAAGGATCTGTCTTTCAGTTTGTCAGTTTTCACCCTCCCCCTTCAGCAACCACCCACTTAGCTCACTAAATATGTTGCTATTAAAATAGCCTTTGTACTTTTAGAAGTGCACATTTAAAGATACTGCTTTGTATCTTGGATGTACCCACTGCATTTAAGAGTGCAGCCAAACTCTCAATTTTCCTAAATTATTAATGAGTGTTAAAATGCTATATTTTAAGACTTTCATTATTTGAGATAAATAATTAATTTGTTCTTTTAGAGAGTTTAGAAAGTACTTAATAAGTGGATTTTCATTTTCATCCATTATTCTGAAGCTGCAGCAACTAATTTGCCATAATTTGCAAGGACAGTAAGATGTATTTTAAGGGAGCTTATTGTTTTCTTTAAATAAAATCTGTTGGGCAGTATTCATTAAACTACGAGAAAATAGCAGCACTACAGTTCAAAACACTTACTAAATATAAAGAATAACATTGATTTCTAAACAAGATGTCAAAAAGTGAAAGCTTGACCCAAAGGTCATTGCCATGCATGGTTTTCTGGAAGGAAAGTAATAGCTCTATTTTCCAATTCGTTAACCTACCAGTCATGTTCTCCCCTTCTTCTAATACATTGTAAATCGTTGCAGAGCTGTGTAGTTGCTTCTTTACATATTAATAATCATCTTTTGCATATTAATAATCATGTCATCTTCCTTTGTGGAAAAATAACTCTTTAGGTTCAGAAAGGAAATGAAGTGAAAGTGATTCCTTTAAACATTGGTGCTGTTGTATGTAATATAATATTCCTTAACAAATATTCATGTTAGTTAAACAAGACCCACATGACAAATGTAAATATTAGAATTTAAACTTCTGGTGATCAGCTAAACAAAATGAGTGGGTGCTGACTGGTGATTCAAAGTTACTTTCACTACAGACTTAATGAGTGGTCTTGGTTCTGGTCAGGTCACTCCCTCAGATTCAGGTCCTCACATGTAAAATAACGTGTTTGGAGGATGAATGAGATATGGAAAACTGGAAATAGTTTAAATGATGTGTGGATCTGAAGGAACTTTCTCTTTAAGATTTTCCACAGATTTTTGATAAACCTAAAGAAATACAGAGCTAGTAAGTGATGAGTGGGCCATAGCTTCTGTGCAGTTCCTAGTCTTATTAATGGAGGCAGATGAAAATAAATCCAGCAGTACTTCTTTTTCTAAAATTAATACGGTCATCAAGTGGAACAAATCCAAAATACGTATCTAATTTTAGTAAGTGCTTTCTTTTTATTTTAATTTTCAGTAAAAAGTATGCAATGTGGAAGGGAAGTCCTTTCAACTGGTTTTAAGCCCTTGTACTCCCAGCTGCCTCTGAACCATGAATCCAAAGGTAGAGGCAAATTTGATCAAATTAGATTTTTAAACCTGCAATGATTTCTAGTGATGATATTGAAAAATAAAGAAGGGAAGAACATAAAGAGTCTCTACTCTGGCATCCCCTTGCCTTTAACATTATTGGTTAGAATAGGATTTGGGACTGTCATACAGGAGCTGCTCTATATGGAGCTAGTCATGATTTGCAACAGCAGGCCTAACTCTTTACATATACTCAATATCTGTGAAGAATTCTGTCTATATAGATCCCTTATATATATATAGGTCAATTTTGATTTAATAAATAAATTAAGGTTGAAGCAGTAGATGGTGTAATGAGCATGTACAACTGCATCCAACTCTTCCAAGAATCATGGAATATAAGTTGTAGGGTTTTGGTTAAATTTGTTTTAAATTAATGATGTTTTAATATTTTTAATCTTTAATCGTATTTTAATAGTAATATCTTAATTTTGTATCATGTTAAACATATACATTTTTAACTGTCGTAAACTGCCTTGAGTTACTTCTCTAGGAGAAAGGCAGGATGTAAATAAAGTAAATAAATAAATGCTGAAATTATTAAACTAGCAACACTGGGCAGTGAACTTGAGATGTTCCATGGTTATTTTCCCTATATTTGTTGTGGCACAGAGGCCCACAGAGAAAAACAAACAAACTTTCTGTTAAGTCTGATACTGCTTGTCAGGAGGATGTTTAAATGTTGTACTGTCAATCTCTAAAACCCAAATATCTTTTGAAGTAACCAGTCTGACTCACAAAGGTACTTAAAGCAATGAAAGTGGAAATGCACAGGGAATTAAAATTATAGGTTGTATCCTAACTTCTAAGTCTGTGAACTGATCTTACTTGTAGGTGTTTACACGAGAGTGTATGAGCCATTACCTGAGAGTGTTCAACTTCCTGTGGAGGGCAAAACGGATGGAATATATTCTGACAGACATATGGAAGGGACACATGTGCAATGCAAAGCTTCTTAAAAATATGCCAGGTAAGAGAAGATCCCCAAGGTGAAATTATACAAACCAGTATTTTTGGATCATAGGTCTTTAGATTATCTTTTATTTAGAAGGTGGAGAGGCATCTGGCATTGTTTGTTCTAGCACAGTGTGTTACCTGAGCAGATCAAGTTCAGCTCAGGGCAGTTTATAAAAGGGAAAAGAATTTAATGAAGAAACATCTAGAACAATATCAGTTATGAGCTGTCAAAACCTGGCAGTTTTCTGTAGCTTCAAGAAGACCACTATGTTACATTTAGTATAGGTATATGTCTAGAGGCCCTTGGCTATATAAAGGTGTTGACTCTTTGGACTTTTAGCTGGAAGTTACTCTGGCTGTAAGTAGTCTTGTCAATGTTTTTAGTGTCAATGAAATGAAAATTCCTTACTAAGTTCAGTTGCTGCCTTCTATTCTTTTGCATACAGAACAAATAAATTACTCTCGTGATAGTGCTCAAGTAGTGCAGTTCATTCTTCCTCTCTTGATGTTCTCTTGTCAGTAGCGTTCTCTTGTCAGAACTGTACTTTTAGAAAAAACAAATAAAGTGACAATCACTGCTGCAAACTGAAAGAGGAGTCTCCTCCTGTTGTATTCCAGAGTGAGGCTTCAGTCTGTAGCCTGGACCGTATAAGTTGCCTTTCTGGTTGGAGTTTGGGGTGGATGCTACCCTCAGTGTTTTAAGAGTGTTCACTTGTCTGATGTTGATGGGTCTTGTTGGCCTTTTTCTTTTTTCTGCTCTGGTCATGAATCATCTGTTTTTGGCTCCCTGTCTAAAATAAGGTGTTTGTACTGCCCTTTTTGTCCCCAGGCAGAGCTTGCTAACCAGGCTGCAGGTGGAAGGATGTGTCTTCACCTTTGTTCTTTTCCCCTTCTTGTATCAGTTTTGAGTGGTGCTGCATGCTTGTAGGGTCACTGGCACGTCTCCTGTGTAACTAAAGTGGCTGACAAATGCTTTAATTACTGTGTAAGTGGTCTCACTCATCTTACAGAGGAAGAGAGAGAACGAAGAAATTAGATATCTTATCCCTTCCTTCATCTTGTCTCTTCTGCTGCTTCTGTAGGGAAAAGATTACATGGTCCGGTTTCCACATCACCATGGTTTTGCTCACGATGCCATTTCAGATGGAGTCTGCTGCTATTTTGAGAAAGCTGGAATTAGATCTAGGGCTGTTTGTGCTTGGAATCCATCCCCCCATGGATACTGTGGTCCTACTGTACATTTTTTTCATAATCTCCTTGTCTAGATTGTCTACCTCCCTATTTTCTATTCTTTAACATTTTAGTGTTTGAAACTGTGCACTTGGAGGGCTATGTTAAAGGCTTGACTTTGTCTCCAAAAAGTTACTGTAGAACAATAGCTAGAGTTGCCACTCCAAAGGAAACTGTTGAAAGAACTCTTCCAAGCATCTCCAATATTATACTGTGTAGATGATTTAGGGGTAGAGAGACTCCAGGAATAACTTCTGTTGGATTTGGAAAATAGAGCTGATCAGAATTGTTACTTCTCATCTCCATTATTGCTTTTCGTCTCTGGAAACACAAACCCAGCTTGAGAAATGCATTTTTTTCTGATGGTATCTACCAAACAGTATTGGCGAGATAGAAATATCAGCCTAAATAATCTATACAGAACCTTATGGAATCTACTAAAATTGAGGCCACCAAGGTTCCTGTTCCTATCCCAGTGCTAGCTGGGAGCTTTCTTTCTGAATAGGAAGCTAGGCAGAGCTAGGCCTAGCTAGGCCTCAAAGCCTTCTAGCTTAGGCCTTTTCTCTCAGGTGAGCCACATTTAGGTGTGTGTAAGTCACATAGAACTCCAGAATGGGGATTTTTGGCATTTGCAGTCAGAGAAGTCTGAAAATCCCATCCCTGGAGGTCAATGGTGTGAACAGAATTTGCATTCTTAGGCAATGCATTCTTAGGCACTGAGGTGATGTCTGTCATAGGTTGCAGTAAACAGGTGAGGTTGGTTTAAAAAACCTGAACAAGCAGGAGCTTTGGCACTGTCTTATCTTGCATTGAAGCTTGTTCCCCATTTGAGTACCCTTGACTAACAGTGTCTTATGAGGAAAGGCTACAGCATTTGGGGCTCTTTAGTCTAGAGAAAAGGCACCTGAGGGGGGACATGATTGAGACGTATAAAATTATGCAGGGGATGGATAAAGTGGATAGAGGGAAGCTCTTTTCCCTTTCACACAATACCAGAACCAGGGGACATCCACTCATATTGAGTGTTGGGGAGAGTGAGAACAGACAAAAGAAAATATTTCTTTACCCAGTGTGTTGTTAGTCTGTGGAACTCCTTGCCACAGGATGTGGTGATGGCATCTGGCCTAGATGCCTTTAAAAGGGGATTGGACAGATTCCTGGAGGAAAAGTCCATCACAGGTTACAAGCCATGATGGGGATGTACAATATCCAGGCTTAAAAGGAAGGTACCTCCAAATGCCAGATGCATGGGAGGGGTATCAGGAGACAGGTATCTAGTTGTCTCATGTGCTCCCAGAGGCAATCTGGTGGGGCCACTGTGAGATACAGGAAGCTGGACTAGATGGGCCCTTGGCCTGATCCAGCAGGGCTTTTCTTATGTTCTTATCGCCTTTCCCCACAAAGTTTGGCATAAGCATTTTAGCAGAGCTTTCCTAAAAGAGCGGTTATAATCTCTACAAATCATGCACTGGCAAATCAAGCTCTACCATCCAATGTTGAATGTAAATAGGCAGTGGAAACCCCTGGGAAGATACTCAATCATGATAATTAACACACTAATGGGAGGGGGCTTCAGGGGTTAATATGGTGCTAAAGTCACTCCTTAAATGTCTTACATATCTCAGAAACCCTACTAGAGTCACCTTAAATTGGAATCAATGACACATAACTCATGAAAAATAATAGTAAATGCACAAGTGTTCTAAGAAATCTATTGTTTTCATTATCTTATCTAGTACAACATGGCTGGAATCCTGTTATACTAGATAAGGTAATGATAAGATAATGCTGTTGCATGCCTGATTGTGCAACTGATTGTGCACCTAGTTGCGCAATGGCATGTATGGAGCTCCTTGATGGATATGACTTCTGGCTAGGTGTGAGTTTTCAGCTGCTTGCCCAACTTTGACTTCCACAGGCTTAGGTACACTACAGGATCTTCTTGAAACATATAATCAATTTTCTGACTTCTTTTTTAAAATGAAACCCTATTGTTTTGTACAAAAGTGGTGATAATACGTACTGCTTACCTTGTTTCCTTTCATTATTATACCAAGGGGCTTACTATCTTTAGTTCAGCTGCACTGTTAAGTATAATAACTTATTGATTTACTATATGGGGTTTGGAAAGATGTTAGTCCAGATACAGAATTTTATGCATTGTCTTTCTTAGAAAATCTTTTACCAGTCTGTATATAGTGTTCCTTTCAAAGAAGGGTGCAAGCTAGCTATTTTATTCGACTTGTTTTGGGATTTCAAAAAGTCTGGTTAGATTAGCACTTCCATTCTGATTTTTAATATACAAATTCTTTGGATTTCTTACAGAGCTTTCTGGGGTGCTGCATCAGTGTCACGTTCTGGCATCAGAAATGGTCCATTTCATTCATCAAATGCAGTATTACATTACATTTGAGGTACCCTTTAACCATCCATTTTGATTGTTTAAGTAGGAAGAATGCTCTTGCTGTTGCAAGATTAATTATGTCATAGACATATAGGATATAGAGAAGTTACTGTTTAACCTGCCATTAGAACAATGTGGTTCTCAATGCTTATTTCTTTTTCATTTCATAGGTGCTTGAATGTTCTTGGGATGAACTGTGGAACAAAGTTCAGCAGGCTCAAGATCTGGATCATATCATTGCAGCTCATGAAGTTTTCTTGGATACAATCATATCTCGCTGTTTGCTGGACACTGAATCAAGAGTAAGCCTTTCATATAAACTTTATTTCTGTAGCAATTTATTTATGTTTATTTTTCAAGTCCTATTTGCTTACTGTTACACAGTGCAGTCATGTGCACTGCCGTATGTCAGATGTGTGTTCTGCTGACTTCAGTGAGGCTCGCGCATTGGTAAGAATGTTGAGAATTCAAATGCTAGTAACTGCAGTCAGTTTGGTGGTAATGTTCACAGACCATAGCTCTGCAGCTAAATCAGCGGTGGGGATGCATGTTGAGCCCCATTCATGCTTCCCGAAACAGTATTTGTACATTGAATTGTGCTTTATTGAAGTGCATGGAGAGTTCCTGTGATTGGGAGCCTGACCTCATCAGTAAACAGGTTTCAGCAAATGTAATTACAACTCCTCTTTGAAACTTTCAGTGCACTAGGATCTGTGATATTATTTCTTTTTAGAGCATCTCTTTTTAGAGCATCTCATAGATCTTATAAACATTTCATATTATGGATTTAGGTTTTCTTTTCATCTTGTAACTCTTTGCAGACACTTCTTAACCAACTTCGAGCTGTCTTTGATCAGATTCTTGAGTTTCAAAATGCTCAAGATTCAATGTACCGAGCCGCCTTAGAAGAATTACAGTTACGTTTGCAGTTTGAAGAACGGAAAAAGGAACGAGAACATGAGGTATGGGGAAATTTTAGTGACATTTTAAAGAGATGTTATGAATTTACTCTAGCTACTTCTGGCTCACCTATTGTTCTGTGCTTATTCTCAACTCCTTGACCCCCAAGGCATTGTTTGATTCTTCTCTTCTCTCTTCCTTTCTTCCAAATGATTTGGTAAATATTTGTGTAAAATAGAAATATGTGGAGCAATCCTATGCATGTATGTTTATTCAGAAACAAGTCCTGCTATGCTTAGTGAGGTTTCTCCCCAAGCAAGTATTCATAGAATTGTAGGTAGATGTATATTGTGTAATTCTTGATTGTGTCCATCACATTTTAAAATTTGTGTCTTTAAGGGCGAATGGGGAGTGACCGCTTCAGAACAGGAAGAAGAGATGAAAAGGATTAAAGAATTTCAAGACTCCATACCAAAACTGTGTTCACAGCTGAGGCTGCTAACCCACTTTTATCAGGTATTTTTTTTCTATAATAGGGAATATTTTATAAATATATTAACAGAGTAGCAGTCAGCATGTCTGTTCGAAGGCAATTGTTTTTTAACAAAGCATTATCTTGGCACATTCAGGATTGGCCTGAATAGTAAGAGTACTCATGAAACAAAGTCATACTGCTTTATAAGAAAAAGCTCCCATCCACAACCAAGCAATACTTTTACTAGGACCAACCAAATTTGCGCAGACTTGTGGGCAAAATCACTGGGGGAAAATGCAGACATCTGTTACTGCATTTGCTTTATGCTCAGGACCTCCCACAGGTATCTGGCTGGCCACGGTGTGACCACAATACTGGACTTGAGAGCTCTTATATTTTTACAAAACTAATGTCAGTGGGTTGTAAATGACTCCCACTGCACACTGAAGACTTTGCCACTTTAAAAGTCAAGAAAACTGAATAACTTTCTGATTTCTTCTGCATTGCTGGGGCATTTAGCAGTTAGCTGCGGGTTGTGATCTGCAAAAAGATGACACAGGAATAAGTATTTTATATTTAAGGGCGCCACCAGACTTTTGTTTTGGCTCTTTAAAAAATTTATTATGAAGCAGGTTAACATGGCTATCATTTCAAAAACAGCTTCTACACTTCTTCCATTGCTTTCAAATGTTTTTATGTGAGATTTCCTATGAATCTATTAATTGGTTTCTCCTTTCTTCCCCCTCCTCCAGGGCATTGTGCAACAGTTCTTGGTGTTACTGACCACCAGTTCTGATGAAAGCCTCCGATTCCTTAGCTTTAGATTGGATTTCAATGAACACTATAAAGCCAGGGAACCCAGGCTTAGAATATCCTTGGGCACTAGAGGGAGACGTAATTCACACATATAAACTTATCTGTAATGAATGTAACCAAGATCACAGAATTGTAACTGTTGTTGGATGTGGCAGTCAAGGTTGGCATACAAAAACCAAATGGCATGCGGTAGGTGTTGTCATTATTGCAGGCAACCTGTTTTCAGTCATGTGATTGTGCAACACTAGTGCAGAAAGCAACAAGACTTATTTTCTGTGTTTAATGGTTGACACTGATGAATGGTTTTATCACATTGTTACAGATTTATTCTGTTAATTCGTTAACAAATCACTATATTTTGCTTGAGGCTTTCGATGCATATTCCAGTACAACTTTATATTTGTCTCTCACAACATTGTATCCACTTGCAGAAAGTAAGTTTTATTTAACATTAAGCAAAATTATAATTTCTTATTTCAGTTTGGAAACCACTTTTAATTAAAACCTGCCATGTTAGGATCTGGTCAGAAAATCTGTGTCCAACCGTTTTTCAGTGTTGTGATGTAATTCACTGTGCAGGAAAATGTCACTTAAAATTGTACTCATTAATGTTTTCAGCATTTTCAGAACAATGGTTTATTTTTTCAGAAAGTTTTTAACTGCTATACAGAAATAAATATTAAAGACATAACAGGAGTAACATAACAAATAGTCTAAAAATAAAAGTAAACCTCAGAGCTTTCACATAATACATCATGTAAATACTGGATAGATGTGAATGAAGTATTTTCTGTTCAAATCTGATGTATTAGAAATTAATTTGGATAATGAAGACTACTTATTTCTCTTTCCTTGCCTATTTTTCCATTGTAAATATTTATATATTGCTGTCCAGATGTTAGGGGAAATTTTTTTTGTAAAGAAGTCACTATATCAAGTCATTGAATTATTCATTTGTTATATTCACAGGTAAAATTTTAGAAAATAAACACAATTATCTTTCAAACCATTTTATCTCTTTCTTCTACCTGAAAAGTGCCTGTCCTTGATAAGGCAGAATTATATAATAAAGTTAGTTTTGTATATATAAGGTCTGTTTCTTCATCTTGTCTGATATCTTACAAAATAAAGTATATATTGAGCAAAATCCTTTTGCATAACTTTACCCTGATGTAACTGGGATCAGGTGCTGGAAATATTTAATTTAATGAAAAGCTTTCTATTCCCACCTTTCAGGCCCTGAGGCTCTCTAGGGTTCCCTTTTCCTTTGCAGAAGCCTTTGGGAGCCTCGAGATGTTGTGAGGGGGAATTCAATAGTAAAATAATCAATGCTGGATCCCTACCCCTGGGATTAGGATTGGGATACTAAATTGTTCTGATTTTCAGTGTCAGCAGTGTCATCTTCTAGTTGCCTTTTTTATTTTCCATCACCTGTTGTGACTTCATTTATTTCCTTGCAAATGTTGACACTTGTTATAATCGGCTCCCTAAAACAACGATGGAAGAAAATCTTTATGAAGGAAGGAAGCCAATGGTTTGCAACAAAAGAAAAGTAGTGTAGGACAAAATACCTGCTGCCCCAACCACTCCCTTTTTCTCGTTAGCTCAGTGTACTTCCTTGTGCCTAATGATGTGAGACATATACAGGTAGGTCTTGCCTTTCATTGTACAATCATTTCTGTGGCAGTCATCAGTCTCCCCCTGCCCCCAAGCTTCCTTTGAAACTTCTATTTCGAAAAGAGCTGAGAAACATATGTTCAGAGAAGGGAGAGTTAAGCCCTAATTATTATTCTACAGATGAGAGTTTGGGTGCAGGCATAGTTTTTCTTAAAGCAGACATACTGAAATCAATACAGTTAGTCCTGTTTCAATGTGTCAACACTTAGTATGCTTAAATCTGAATCCAACCACACAGCTAAATCCAATAGTTAATTCTAGCTAGAACAGACATAATGAATCAGTGGGACTTGTTCCATTTGTTCAGTGGGTCTACTCTAGTCGGGGATACATGTTATAATTCTCTATACTGTATATTCAAAAAATAGTGTGTGTGTGTTCTAATTTATTACATCCAGACTGAGTCATATGGACAGTAATCAATTATAGATCAATGTTTTATATAAAGAAAAAGGGTGGGGCTGTCTTTAGAGCAGGGGTCTCAAACTCAATTTACCTGGGGGCCGCTGGAGGCAGAGTCTGAGTGAGGCTGGGCCGCATCAGATTTTCCGCCAAGCAGAGCAAGAGCCCGAGGAAGCCGCGCGGGAGTTTCCTTAGCCCAGCTGGGGCTCCGAGGAGGAGGAGGAGGGGCGTGCGAGCCCTCGTCGCCTGGCCACGACCCCCTCCGGCTCCTTCTTCACCACCACCACCACCACCACCAGCAGGACAAAGAAGCGGAGAAGGGAGGGAGCGCCGGCGACCGCTTAGCCGGGGGGAGGAGGACACGACATAAAAAAAAACAACCCTCACAGAATTCACCTTGTCAAAGGAGAAAAGCCCCCACCGGTACCCGTGAAATTAAACAGAACGGGGCGGGGGCCCCCACAGGTGCGCGCGCACACACAAACACACACGGACGTCCGGCAACCTTCCTCTGAGGGCCCCCCTCAAAAAAAGGCGCACTCAGCAGCAGCAGCTACCCCCACCACGACAGAGGAGCAAACTTTGGGAGGCGAGCCCAGGCAGCCTCCAGAGCCGAGGCGGCTGAAGCAGGACGAAGAGGAGGAGGAGGAGGAGGAGGAGGAGGAAGCACCGCCGGGTGCTGAGGCGGCCGCTGGCCGGGCTGGTGCTGGGGGTGCCGAGAGAGAAAGAGAGCCAGAGAGCCGCTTCCCTGGAAGAGGCGGCAGCTGCTGTTGGCGGCTTGGAGGTGCTCTTCGAGGACGGGACGGGAGCGACTTGACAGCAGAGGACGCGTGGGTGCTTCGGGGGGGAGGCAAGGCGGGGGCCACAAACTATCATCCGGCGGGCCGCAAATGGCCCCCGGGCCGCATGTTTGAGACCCCTGCTTTAGAGTATCAATCTATCCTGTTCCTCACTAGGGCTCACATATGATATTTGTAATGATGGTCAGAGGAAGAGTCAGCACCATGGTCAGCTCCCTGTACAGCAGGTATGGAGTTATTCTGGCTTCAAAGCACCTAAAAGCCACCATCTTGGACTGTCCCTCCTGCAACAGTATGCTTTAGTAGTGCAACAGTCAAGCTGATGTCTCAGGCTCTTCCCTCATGAACAATGACTTTTCAAACTTGTGGGGGAATTGTAGTCTGTTCCTGAAATGATGACACTGATAGTGGAGATCATTCTGCTCCTCTGGATGTGGTGTAATGGAGAGGTACAGTCCAACACTGTAATGTTCTGAGGAGTCATATTTGGAATCAAGAAAATCTAATAATTCTAGTCCTAGCTAGAACCATTTGAAACCTGTCAACATTTAGGTAAGTTTCATTGATTTGGTGGGTCTAATTGAGTCTTATTAGTGGGGTGACCAGTTGAAGTTAGATCAGAGGCAGAGGGGCAGGGTGATCTTGGCTAAAGCCGATGAAGCCAGTGCTGGTTCTTGACACTCTTTTCACACAAATCTTTGGTGGAGTATTTCTTCGATGAAGAGAGCACTCCAGGATTTCTTCTTGCATGTGTTTTTTCCCAGCCTCTGTGTCATCAGATTTCTCCTCTGCAATTTTGATTCTTTAAAGGAATGTTGGTGTAATATGGGATTAATATTTTGAATGTCATCACATTATGGCAGTGTTTCCCAAAGTGTATGCCATACCGCCCACTGCCCCTCACTGCCCTGCGGCTCTGGTGCCCCGCCAAACCAGCCAGGAGCAATGCTGAAGATTTTCTTTGTTTTCTACACTGAGCTGGTGGCGCACTGCTGCTTCTGCTGCTCTTCTGGCTGGCTCTGGCTCCTTCCTGCTTCTTTATTTCCTGCCCCACACAGCACCCTTATCTCTCTTCCTGCGCTGCTGCTGCTGCTTAGGGAAGCTGCAAGTGGAAAAAGTTTGGGAACCACTCCATTACGGTGTTTGAAAACTAACACAGCCTGTTGCTACAATAACAGGGTTTTTAAAAAAGATAAGATGAAATGTATATGCCAGAAAATACCAGTTGTTCCACAGAGTATTTTTAATGTATTATAAACTAGCACAGTCAGTTCTGAGATCATTCAGGAACGAGAAATTAAATTATTCCACAAGTGAAAGCAATGCTTTTTTAAAAGTTGTGAACTTAATACACACTAAGTTAAATGGAGCAACTGTTGGTTGTAACTACTAGCTGATGTAATGTGTGTCAGGAACCAACAAGAGAACATGACTTTAAAGGACCTCACTGGGACATATGGGCATCTACCCCTGCATAAATAGCTCTGTCAGGTGGTCAGACAGTGACAACTTTAATGCTGCTGATTTCAATGAGACTCAGCCACTATTCAGAGGCCTATATCCCCTCCTGTTTGAATGAGACAATGATCTGGCCCATTCTGAAAAAAGTCAATCTTACTACAGATGGTTTAAATAACTATCATCCTGTTGCTAACATGGGGAAACTGATCGAGATGTTGGTGGCTGATCAGTTGCAGGTGTTGGAGGACACCAATAGTCGAGATCCATTTCAATCAAGGTTCAGACCGCATCATAGGACTGAAACAGTTTTGCTAGATGATCTTCTTTGAGAGACTGATTGGGAGAGTATGACCCTGGTGATTCCGGATCTCTCAGCAGCTTTTGTTACCTTTGACCATGGTATCCTCCTGGACTGGTTGACAGGGTTGGGACTCTGAAGCACAGCGTTATGCTGGCTTTTATCCTTCAGTGACCAGCACCAGATGGTTCAGCTTAGTGAGACTGTTTTGTCGCTGTGGGTACTGCAATGTGGTGTCCCACAGGGGTTGATCTTCTCCTCATTGCTGTTTAACATCTGTATGAGGACTTAAAGGCCCTAAATGGTTTAGGACTTTGCTACTTGTCTGAACACCTCTCCCATAGATTGACCTCCCATCCTACCTGCACCTCACAATTGGGATGTTACGGGTGGCCACCCTGAGAGAGGCCTGGAAATCAACAACTTGGAACTGGGCCTTCTTTGCAGTAGCCACGTCATTGTGGAATTCCCTCCCAACAGAGGTGTGGCAGGCCTCTTCCCTCCTTGGCTTCAGAAAACAAGTGAAGATGTGGTTGTTTACACAGACCTTTCATAGCCTTATCTTGCATTTTGTTTTTGATTATTGATATCCCATTATTTTTTTAACAATATCCTCTGTTCTGCTGCTATCTTGTATCTTTTGTATCAACTATTTTTATATTTTGTTAGTATAGATTTGCTTTTCTTTGTCTGAGGTTTTAATCTATTATGGAAGTTTTATTCTATATCCTTGATATATTTTAAGATGCCCAGAGCAGCGGCCTGACCACTAGATGGGCAGGGTAAAAATTTAAATCAATAAATTAATCAATCAATGTCTTGCTCCACAGGGCAGGGGTAGATGTGTCAAAATCTTATAACAACCAATCAGAATGTTATAAAACAGCATGCAATTTTTTAATGTCTCCACACCTCTTTAGCAGGCTGTACAGTACAAAATGCACACGGTAAGAGCAGAAGGAAAAGGAAAGACAACAACAAATAAAATAGTCTAGAATTATGTTGTGGTTGTTACAAATAGTGTTACTTGTTAGATGGCTCTCTAGCCACAGCACTTAGAACTACTTTAATATTCCTTGCACAGATCTGTCAACAACTGATCAGGTCTGATTATCTCTTATTGGATCAATAGCTTCATTATTTGTCCCAGGATAGAAGTTTTGCACTTAATGTAATTCTTTATGAAGTTAAAATCTTCCCCAGCTTTGATTCTCTACTATGACACTAAGTGTGAGTGTCAACATCCACTTCCTTCCTCTACAATCAAATATTTAACCTTCTGAATGTATTTGTTTGTTGGTTGGTCATGTTGTACTGTCAAAGATGAAGAGTAATTTATATAAAAATATGGGCTGGATGTGAGTCTAGAACTGAACATGTCCTGAAACCATAACAGTAGCCATAAAAACTATGTTTAAACTCAGACATTATGGTTGAAATCCTGTTCCTTAGCGTAGTAAGTCACATTAGGGTAGGCCCATTATTGCAGATTTGGTGAATCAATTCCTCCATAAGCTTCATTAATTCAAATAGGCCTGCTCTCATTGCAACAGGATTTCAGCCAATGAATCAGTTTCTAGTCTTTTTTTCTGTACACTGTTTTGCTTCCTCCCTTCCCTTGCTTTTGTGTATTACTGAGCCTCATGAAAAGTTGTGGATAATTTAAAAGTCTATCTGTCATACCCTGTGTTACATTCAGGCAGCTCCTTAGAAAACAAAGACTACAATCCTATGCATGCCTACTCAGAAACAAATTGCATTGAGTTCAGTGGAGCTCATTCCCTAGGGCTTGATAGCTCTAGAGTTGAACTGCAATCCAAGACACACCTACTGGGGAGAAATTTCAACTGAACAGAATGGAGCTTTGAGGGACAACTCAGTCAGAAGTGGGTAAACATACATAGGATATTGTTATATGACAGCTGTATTTAGATTTTACTGGCATCATTGTAAATAATCAAAATGTAAGCCTCTTTCTGTGGGAACTACATGCAATTAATAATTATAATCCACTAGGCTATAATTATTTTATTGCATCACTATCACAGGTGTAATACTAGCTACTATATTGATTTCTATCCTGCCTTTCTGTTGCAGTTTTGAGTTTCTGGTAAAATTCTCTTTTTGCTACACAGTATTAATACAGAGATCCACAGAGGATAATAGCTACAAAGTTCCCCAGAGTCCACCCTTTTTCTCATTAACTGGTACTTAAAGCCTCAATAACTCACTCCTGAGACACTTCTAAGAGTTCCTTGAAATTAGACTTGTGTATACTGCATTATTTAGTGCACAGATACTAGTAACCAACCAAACAGATCAACAGCAACATACAACTGCCACCAACCAAGGAAAGAAAGGGATAGATCAGGTAACAGAGAAGTGGGACTCTTTGAATTTCAACAGCTGGAAGGAACAATTGGCTAGTGTTGAATAAACAGACAATCACCCCAGCCCACAAAAGTCAAAATTTCAACACAGTTCTAAGATGATTACGATTATGATGAGCGCTGTCTCCTTTGTGGGACCTAAGGCAGCTTACAAGATTAATTTTAAAAGAAAAAACAAAACCCAAATTAAACTGTAATATTGAAACAGCACTACCGCAGTGAAACAAATACACAATTATGAAAATTTAAAACCAACACAGCAACAGCAAAACACCTGCCGTTAAAAGGGCCATTAAAATCCCCCCCCCCCCCCCAAGATATGAAGACTCGTTTTGCCACATTTGTGTTGTGCAATGACCACAGGGCTTCCTTTGAGGGTTTTGTTTGTTTGTGGAGTTTCCTCGTGAGGAGAAAAGGGTGGCGGGAGGCTCAGAAGCGCAAGGCTAGAAATGAAACAAGATTCGTTGTGAAGGAAGCCAGACCCAGGTAGGGTTCACGCGAAAAGGCTCCCAAGTTAGAGGGCACGGCTTGTGCCAAGGCCCAGTCCTCCGGGCACCCTTTGTCTCGCAAAGAGCGGCGCAGGGATCGACCCTCAAAGGGCAGCCGCCGCCGGTTCACCGCTTTCCACCCCAAACGGGGTGCCCGTCGCGCCCGGGTCGCCTCCGCCCCATTGTCACCACGAGGGGAGGTCTTGGTCTCTTTCAGGGAGTTCAGAGGCGCCCTATTTTTCCCTCCGCCTACAGGAGATAACGTTCCCCACACACACACACATACACACACTATCAACTCAGGTCCTCCAGGCGTATACTGAGATTATAATCATCATACATTGGGATGATTCAGGTAGAGGGCGGGAGCGGGCGAGATCTCACTCTGAGGTAAACTGTGCGTGCAACCGTAGCACATGCGTGGGCGTTTGCCCACGTCAGAAAACCACTCTTTTATGACACCGGCGTTCTCGTCACTGACGACACGCTTTAAGTAGAGACCCTTCCTGAAGCGTGGGGCCAAACCCATTGTCTCTTGGTTAAAAAACACAATTTCCCCCTGTGCCTTCCGCAAAAGGTCGCCGGCGCCTCTCCTGTCCGGGCGACTGGTCCGCATCCCCGGGGGTTCCCTCAGCGACCCGCTTCCCGCTCCCTTCGGCGGAGCGCTTCTCCCCCCACCGCGCGCGCGCCCCCGCCCGTTGGAGCCAAGAAAGGCGCCAAGCGGTTGAGCGGCCGAGGAGACCACGAAGCCGAAAGCCGTTGGCTCCTCGCGGGCCCCAGGCGGCGGAGAGAGACAAGACCCGCGCCCGCTGTTTTCACCCGGCGTTGAACCGGGAGCGCCCCGGCAAGGATGTGGAATATTTCCCACCGCCTCCCGGTGCCTTGCTCTTCTGCTGACCCTAGGCTGCCCTGGGAATCCCATGCAGGGTCGGCTGCCGGTCGGGTCCTCTTCTCGTTCCTCTGGTGTAACGGTTAGAGTGGTGGGTGATCTTGGCCATCAAGCCCACTGGGTGACTTGAGGCTAGCTTAATTACCTCAGGAGGTTGTTTTGGGAGAGAAAAATGGGAAGGAGTGTCCAACCAACTTGACTTGTTGAGGTATTACCTATTGTAAGACTGGAGGCGAGAACCAAACCATTCTCGCTGGAGTGCCGTCCCTCCCTCACACTTCAGAGAAGGAGGTTCAGACCATGCCTGTTTCCCCTCCTAGAAAGGCGAACCGCAAGAGACAGACCCAGGAGGAGTGGAGGAAGAATTACAAAAATTGACAGTTAAAGAAACCGGGAAGGAATTGGCGGGAAAAGAGCAGAAGCAGAGGGTAGAGGTTGAGGTGGGGATGGCTGATATAAAAAGGGGAGAAGGGGAGTTACCACCAGGTTGGGAGTGGATCTGGATGCAGGATCCATGGACTGGCAAGTGGGAAGGACTCCGGATTCCAAAGGAAGAAGCAGATTACCGGAGAAGGAGGGAGGTAACACCAAGACCCTCTTACTGGGGTGAGATGGAAGCAAAAGAGTGGAGGAGAAAATTGATGGAGGAGAAGGAGAGAGTCGAGAGGGAAAGACGTGAGAGAACAGAATGGAGAGTGAGGGAAATCCAGATGAGGGGATACCCACGGGACCCTGGCAGACCTTCTCACCCACCAGAAAACCTACCTGGTTGGACTACCGTGACGAGGACACAGTACCCCTATTGGAAGGTGTAAGAAGGAGAGCGAGAGACCCCTCTCTCGGGAGTGCCGTCCCTCCTGCGGACAGCTGAGAAAGAGAGCCAGACCCCTCCAGTTCCCCCACCCCGGAAGATAAGACCTCCTGGACATGACCTGGGGAATTTGGAGGGAGATTTGAACAGACTAAAGATTGTGGAACCCGGGACTTCCTTGGCGGGCACGGGAGAAAAGAGGCGGGAAGTGGTAGAGGCGGGGTTAGGGATATAAAAAGGGGAGAAGGAGAGTTGCCGGGGGGGGGGGTTGGGAATGGATTTGGGTAGAAGACCCTTGGACCGGCAAGACAGAAAAACAGTCCTGAAAGAGGAGGCTGATGCACGGAAAAGGAGAGAGCTCAACCCCAAACCGTCTTATTGGGGTGAGAGGGAAACCAAGGAGTGGCGGAAGAAGTTAAGGGAGGAGAAAGAAAGGGTGGAACAAGAGCGCCGGGAGAAGTTGGAATGGAGGATCTGGGAGAACCAACAGAGGGGATTTGCGGAACCCCATGGCAGACGGGGGAACCCACCCAGGAATGTGACTGGGTGGACTATTGAGAGGAGGATACCATCCCCTTACTGGAAGGAGAGAAGGGATTGGTATTAAACTCAGACACCCTTCCTGAGTGGCCAGGACCCTGGAATGACCAGGGAGGAAATCCCTTCAAGTTAGAAGAATGGAACCCCCCCACAGACCGGTTGTCAAAGGGGGAGAATGTTTGGAATGCTTATGTTGACACAGGACTTTTGTTGAATAATCCAATAAATGTCACCCCTGTTTCAAAAATCAAGAGATCTGATGCGTTATTTGAGCCAACGAAGGAGCTAACATCTGAACCCTCACATATTGGCGCCCAACGAGGGGGGCCTTCCACAGCTGAAGGCTTAACAGAAGAGTGGCTCCGACGGGTGATGGAAGGGCAAGAAACTTTAATAAAGCAATTAACTGAACAACAAAACTTAATAATCACCCAACTAGCGAAGACCCAATTATATACCCCCCTGATGTCCGGACAACCACCACATAAGGCATTGATTGCGACCCATCCACCAATAAAAATACAAAAAATGGGACCGCAGGACAACCCCGAGGCGTTTCTGAACACCTTCGAACATGTGGCCATGACAGCCCAATGGCCACAAGAACAATGGGCATTGATTTTGACACCATACCTGACAGGTTTACCACAAGAAATAGTGGACACACTAGACCCCTCAGATGCGGCAGACTATACCAAAGTGAAAACAGCAATCCTCAACACCCTAAACCTCAATGAGGAAGCGTATCGACGGAGATTCCGAGATTTGAGATTACGCCCAGGACTACACCCACACACCTTAGCCCAGAAGATGCCGGTTAATGCCTCCAGATGGATAAAACCCAAAGGAAAAACGGCAGGACAAGTGTTAGAACTGATGATCATGGAACAGTTGATATCTACCTTAGGAACAGGACCCAGGAATTGGGTCATGAAGAACAAACCCGCCGACCTAGAGGGCGCTGTCTCGCTGCTGGAGGACTATCTAGGAGCAGAGGAGCCCTGGACAAATAAAACGACAACACAGGGAGAAAGATCCAGAATCAAGGAAAAGATGGCGGAATCAACAGGAGTGAACGCACGCGGTCCGACCATGCAGAGCTACAAAAAACCTCGTCCTAGACCCACGATCACCTCAGACCCGGGGCAATCGAAGCAGCCGGCCACGTGGAACACCCCGAAAGAACGAATGACGGCATGCTACGGATGTGGGCAATACGGCCACATCAAAAAATATTGCCCGGCGGAGGAATGCGCGTGGATGGATGTCTACGCCTTATCAGCCAAGGTGGGTGAGGAAGACCACCCAGGGTGGGTAGTTCAAGCCAAGGTCAACGGAGAGTGGAAGGAGGCACTTGTTGACACAGGCTGTACCCGAACCCTGGTTAGAGACATTCGTGGGGAGGAACTCCCCGAAATGATGTACGTCCGTCCGATGTGTACACGGGGATGTTAAGCCGTACGCAATAGTAGCGGCACAAATAGAGATCGGGGAAGTAAAAAGAGAAATGGAGGTAGGCCTAGTCCCCGGACTGAGTCGAGAGGTATTGTTAGGGCGAGATTGGCCCGGTGTCGAGCAGTTGACCCAGAATGCTACCGAGGCCTATAATGGGGAACCAGAAATGAACACACTGGAAGAAGATGCGTTAAACGTATCCAGGGACCAAGTAAGGAGTTGGCAGCAAGAGGATGAGAGCCTACAGGGAATACAACCCCAGGCGGTTCCAGAAGGAACCACCCGCGAAGGTGAGACAGAATACGAACTAAGGGATGGCTTGTTGTATTGCGTGAGGCTGATGGAAGAAGGGGAAGAATCCCAACTAGTGGTCCCAAAGAGACTTAGAGAAACTGTTCTACGGCTGGCCCACGACGTGCCGGTGGCGGGACACCTAGCAGTACGAAAAACACTGGCACGGGTGCAGCAAAGGTTCTTCTGGCCGGGCATGGGCAAGGACATTGAAGAATATTGCCGCTCATGCCCGGAATGCCAGAGGACCCAGCCAAAGCCTCGACCAGGGGGTGAACTGATACCCATGCCCCTGGTTGACCGTCCCTTCGACAGGATCGCCTTGGACATTGTGGGGCCTCTAATCAAATCAGCGGGGGGCATATGTATGTGTTAGTAATCATTGACTATGCCACCAGATATCCTGAGGCCATACCACTGAGAACCACCACGGCGAAGGTATTGGCCAGGGAACTGGTGGGGGTGTTCTCGAGAATGGGGTTTCCTCGGGAGGTATTAACCGACCAAGGGACAAATTTTATGAGTACCACCTTCAAGCAGATGTGGGAGCTGCTGGGGGTGAAGCCCATGAAAACATCAATTTACCACCCCCAGACGAATGGCTTGGTCGAAAGATTTAACCGAACCTTAAAAGGGATGCTTAAGAAATTGATCCAAGAAAAGCCTAGACAGTGGCACACTGTCCTAGCTCCTCTAATGTTCGCGATAAGGGAAGCTCCCCAATCATCGACCGGGTTTTCCCCGTTTGAGTTGCTGTATGGGAGGAACCCCCGGGGAATTTTAGACCTGCTCAGAGAGAAGTGGGAGGAGGGAACAGACCTCTCCAAGCCCGTACTGCAACAGATCATGGATCTGAGGGAAAGCCTACACACAGCTTGGGACTTAGCAAAGGGAGCTCTTAGCAGAACACAAGAATGCCAAAAGGGCAGATACGATAAAAGGGTGAGGCCCCGGGAATTTGAACCAGGCCAAAAGGTTTTAGTGCTACTTCCTACAGAATCAGCCAAGTTGTTTGCAAAATGGCAGGGGCCATACGAGGTGACCCGGAGAGTTAGTGAAGTAGACTACGAGGTGAATATGGTAGACAAGAAAAAGAAACTACAAGTACTTCATGTCAACTTGCTGAAACTCTGGGTGGACAGAGAATCTCTCTATGGGGACTGTGGGGAGGAGGAACTAGGACCAGGAACCCCACTAGCCGAACAAGGACAGGGCCCACAAGTCATGGTTGATACCTGGGTGGAGCCACAACAACTAGAACAAATCCACCGATTAGAGAAGGAGTTCCCTGATGTATTCTCAGTTAAGCCAGGGTGTACACATTGGGTAGAACATAGTATTGAAACTCCATCAGGACTGGTAGTGAGGACTTCAGGACAGTCCTGGCCGCGACAGCTAGCCCATGTAATCGAGCAGGAAGTCCAAGAGATGTTGAAGTTAGAAGTCATTGAGCCAGCCAAAGGTCCCTGGCGTAGCTACCCCGTGGTTGTACCGAAACCAGACGGGTCAGTGAGGTTCTGTATTGACTATCGTAAGGTCAATGCAGTCTCAAAATTTGATGCGTACCCAATGCCGAAAGTGGGGGACCTGCTGGACAAGCTAGGGGGCGCCAGATTCCTCTCATCTGTAGATCTGACCAAGGGATACTGGCAGATCCCTTTGAGGGACCAAGATAAAGAAAAAATGGCATTCTCTACCCCCGTCGGCCTTTTCCAATTCTCAAAAATGCCTTTCGGATTACATGGGGCAGCTGCTACTTTCCAGCGCCTCATGGACCAGGTGTTGGCCCCGGTGCAAGACTGTGCCGCAGCATATATTGATGACATAATTATATACAGTTCCTCCTGGGAGGAACACCTGGTTCATCTACGCAGGGTCTTAGAGGAGTTGAGAAGGGCAGGGCTAACAGCCAACCCCAAAAAATGTAGGTTAGCTCTCCCAAAGGTAGAATACTTAGCTTTTTAAGGTGGGAGGAGGGGAAATTCAGCCACAAGAAGAAAAAGTAACGAAGATAACCCAATGGTATCAACCCCGCACTAAAAAGGAGGTCCAGCAGTTTTTGGGACTGGTTGGTTATTACCGCCAATTTGTACCCCAATTTTCAACCATAGCTGCCCCGCTGACTGATCTCACCAAAAAGAGGGCAGGAAGGTGGGTGCAATGGGGAGAGGCCCAAGAAGAGGCCTTCCAAACTCTTAAAGCAATATTGTGCGAGCTGCCAACCAGATTTGCTCCTGATTTTAATTTGCCCTTCATCCTGTTCACGGATGCCTCAGACTATGGGTTGGGTGCGGTGTTAGCCCAGGTACGCAATGGGGTAGAGTATCCGGTCCTATATTTGAGCAGGAAGCTAACAATGAAAGAAAGGAAATATGCTGTCATTGAAAAGGAAGCTTTGGCAATTCGGTGGGCGACCCATGCCTTGAGATATTATCTGTTAGGAGCCCCCTTCACACTCATAACTGATCACGCCCCGCTACAATGGTTGGTTCAAATGAAGGATACCAACCCCAGGCTCACATGCTGATATTTAGCTTTACAACCCTTTGCTTTTACTGTACAATATCGGAAAGGGAAGGAACACACTAACGTAGATTATTTCTCCCGGCAGGGTCCCTGGGCAAAGAGCGAGGCGGAATGGACGGCCCTCTCGGATGGGGGGGGGTATGTAAGACTGGAGGCGAGAACCAAACCATTCTCGCTGGAGTGCCGTCCCTCCCTCAAACTTCAGAGAAGGAGGTTCAGACCATGCCTGTTTCCCCTCCTAGAAAGGCGGAACAGCAAGAGACAGACCCAGGAGGAGTGGAGGAAGAATTACAAAAATTGACAGTTAAGCAGAGGGTAGAGGTTGAGGCGGGGATGGCTGATATAAAAAGGGGAGAAGGGGAGTTACCGCCAGGTTGGGAGTGGATCTGGATGCAGGATCCATGGACTGGCAAGTGGGAAAGACTCCAGATTCCAAAGGAAGAAGCAGATTACCGGAGAAGGAGGGAGGTAACACCAAGACCCTCTTACTGGGGTGAGATGGAAGCAAAAGAGTGGAAGAGAAAATTGACGGAGGAGAAGGAGAGAGTCGAGAGGGAAAGACGTAAGAGAACAGAATGGAGAGTGAGGGAAATCCAGATGAGGGGATACCCACGGGACCCTGGCAGACCTTCTCACCCACCAGAGAACCGACCTGGTTGGACTACCGTGATGAGGACACAGTACCCCTATTGGAAGGAGAGACCGGACCGATATTAAATGCTAATTTGTCTATGGACTGGCCCGGACCCTGGAACTCGGAAGAGGGAAACCCCTTCAAGGGAGAAGATTGGAAGCCCCTTGCCGACCAGTTGTTGGAAGGTGATAAATGTCGGAACGCTTTTGCAGACACTGGTTTCTTGTTGAACAGTGCAATAAATGTTACACCCATTTACACCCATTTCAAAACCTCGCAAGTCTGGTGGTTTATTTGAAGAAAAACAGGAGCCAGATATCGAACCCTCACACCTATTTGTTACATTTAGGTTGAACTTCTGCTCCAGTGTATCTGTGAAGATTCTCAGTCATCCCGGCGAGGTTATCTGGAAGCTGAGTCGTGGCAGTTGGACTTCTTTCTTATTAGGCTGAAACATTTTGCTATTCATCCAAGTAGCTTCTTCAGTCTGAAGAGAGTTGGTCGTACATCCCTGATATATCCTCCACCTTGGTTTTACTTTCCCCTGGTCTGAATAGGCTCCTTAGATCTCTCACCAGGTGGGATTTTCACACACACACCCCAGTCCTTTGGCCATCCAAGGAGCCTATTCAGACCAGAGCCTATTCAGACCAGGGGGAAGTGAAACCAACGGGGTCTCCTACCAACTCTCTTCAGACTGAAAAAGCTACTTGGATGAGTAGTGAAACCTTTCAACATAATAAGAAAGAAGTCCAGTTGCCATGACTCATCTTCCAGATTCTGCTCCAGTGAGCTCAATACCTGGTTCTCCTTCCCCCCTTTTAGCTTCACAACACCCCTGTGGAGTAGATCAATCTTTTGGTTCAGGGTTGCTTCCTAGCAACATTTCACTTTATTTGTAAATGTTTGTGTGCCTTCCTTTTTGTGTGTGCAGTCATCATTCATAATAGTGTTAACCAACTGATGATTAGTGATCCTAGCAGCTATTTGATATTAAGCATCATACATGCTCAAAGGCCCAGCATATTCTACAAACATTATTGGTATTCCAGCTGCCAGCTCTTGTGGGGTTTTAGGGTAATGATTATTGCTTGTACAATTATATTCATGCATTATTTGTGACTTACCAGTGTGAACAGGGCACTCTAGCTAGGTATGACGGTTTGCAAAAGGATTGAAAAACCCACTGGCTGAAATCCTGTAGTTTAGTGTAGTAAGTTGTAACTACAGTAAATCTACTGTGGAGATTTGGTGAGTCAACACATTCCATTCCATTGATTCAATGGGCCTACTCTGGTTGTCACTTACTATTCTAAACAGCAAGATTTGAGCCACTGTTTTTGTTGCATGCTTTGGGTTGCATATACTGAGTGGGAAGAAGTCACACTCCCAGCAAGCCACAATTAAATGCTGATTAGCTTGCCACAGAGCCAGAGGTTGGGAGTTCAATTCCCCACTGTGTGCACCCCAGAAGAGCCAGCCTGCATGACCTCGGTCAAGCTGCACAATCCCAGGACGCCCCCCTAGAAGAAGGGAATGGTAAACAACTTTTGAGTACTGTCTACCAGAAGACCCTGAAGAGGGTCGCCATAAGTCAGAATTGACTTGATGGCACAGTGTTGTTGTTGTTGTCTAATTCTGTACAAAGCCAGAATAAGCTATGTTTAGAAGATGCTACCTGGCACTGAAAGCAAGACTAAGCTTTCTCAATCTATTCTCTTCCACAGCAGTTTCACTGTGCACCATATGGTGGTCCCCTATGGCAGTTATGTTGATTGCATGATGAATAAACCATCCCATGCTTTATCAGTAGTTTTTTTTACCTTTGGGTTAGTTTAAAGGAATTAACATATTACCTCCTGCTTTGTTTATTTACTTGGTCTTAGCATGTACATACAGGCAGTTTTTATTTCTCTCTTTAGTAAACCTTCAGTTTAGGCCTTCTACCACTTCCTGAGACTTCTGGACTCACATCAATTCACAACTAGGGCCTAAGGTATGTCAAAAAAAGTGACTCAAATCACTATTTTCCTATCACCTCAGATCTGCTCTGATGCTGGCTTCCACTCTTATCCAACACTGCTCCCTTATCTCTCAGAGCCTTGGATTTCAAGCTAGCCCACTGGATCTCTCAAATCCTAAGGTAAACAAAAAAAATTTTTCCTTTAGAGTCAGTTCCCTATCTTTAGTTCCCCCAGATCTGGGTTCAGAATGCGTTGGGGCCGGAAAAAAAAAATCACCAAAAAACAAAACAACCCAGCAAGCCCCATCGGAACGCGCTGGGGCTGGAAAAAAAATCACCAAAAAACAACAACAAACAAACAGAGCAAGCCCCATCGGAACGCGCTGGGGCCGAAAAAAAAATCACAAAAAAACCACAACACCACAGCAAGCTCCATCGGAATGCGCTGGGGCTGAAAAAAAAAATCACCAAAAAACAAAACACTGCAAGCCCCATCGGAACACGCTGGGGCAAAAAACAACAACAAAAATCACAGCGCAGAAACATAACCCCCCCCCCAGCCCAAACCCACCCTGCAAAACCCTGTACTCACTCAGAACAGGCATTTTAAAAAGCAGAAAGCAGCACCAGGCAGTTCGAAGCCTCCTCCGACGCACTCTCTCTAACCGTTGGGGCAAAAGAGCTACAAAGAAGCAGCCTCTTCGCCGACCAACGGTTAGTAATTTAAATTCCCCGCCTTTCCCCCCCACCTTTTTTCTGATTGTAACTCAAAGCTCCGGTCGCAAGTCGAAGCAAAATTTTGCGGCCGGAGCTGGTTGTAACTCGAATTGGTCGTAAGTTGGGACGTTCATAAGTCGAGGCACCACTGTAGTAGGTGCTAATGTATGTATGCACTTATGTACTACGTCCCTTACATTC
Source organism: Intellagama lesueurii (assembly GCA_037013535.1). Lineage (NCBI taxonomy): Eukaryota > Metazoa > Chordata > Lepidosauria > Squamata > Agamidae > Intellagama > Intellagama lesueurii. Next base: position 101,094,623 of record JBAJHW010000003.1, read on the forward strand.
TTCCAAAAATAAGGGATACATAATTACTTGTGCCAAAACAGACTGTCCTACCCCATCTGGCTGATAACTGGCAACAAGACAGGGACAAAGAGGTGAGCATCAAAACAGGTTTTCTTCAATTTGTGACAGCTTCAGAGTACATCAGAAATATGGAGTTATGCCAATTTAGGAGGCAGGGGAGTCTTTTTCAGTCTTACTGCCACTTATACAGCAAGTCTTTGATATGAAATGGCATTCCATGCTTTTTCTTTGGGGAAGAATTGCCAATGAAGAGGGAGCAGCTCCTTCCTTCTGACTCAAAGCTAATTCAAAGAGCAAGAAGTATTGTCCTCATTCTGATTAGATGCTGGGGAGAGAGCTGCCATGTGAACATTTCTGTTAGTTTTTGCAGCCTTGATTCTCCCCTCCCAGTAGTGACTTGGATAAAGAATGAAAAATATAAACCCCATGTTTTGCTCCCCTATTGGTTCTCTTGATGAGTACAGATATTGGTCAGCTTTGCCCGATGACGGCACAGCTGGGTGGTAAATACCTAAGGTGCCTTGATCTTAGAATCACAATCTTTTTCACCTTAGAAAAATGCCAACGAGCCTTATCCTGACATGGTTCAAAATAAGATTCATTCTCATTGAGATAAAACCCTTGCTGAGGCGGGGCTTCATTGCAGCGAGACTGGTTGGGTTTCAGAACGGCTCCTGAAACTGATTGAGACCATTTGGTTTTGACCCCCATAAAACCTGGGGGGGCAACGACTTTCACTAGAAGTGAAAGTCTGAAGCAGCAGAATCGATTGAGAAGGGAGAAGTACCAGTGGAAGCCTGTTTTTTCTTCTCTTTGAAGTCTCATCTGAGTGCAGAGATTGAGAGGGAGCCATTTGGGCAAAAAGCTGTGAACACCCCTTGCAGAGTGTGGAAAAGTACAGAAGGATTTTGGAAAATATTTTTGACCAGAACTTGAAGTAAGTTATTTGTTTTACATATGGAACTCTTAAGGGCCTAAATAATGAAGAGAGTGGATGTAATCTGTCAGAGAAAGTGGCTAGATGTATATTTGGTGAGATGGGCGAGCACTCCCCCCCCCCCTATTTGAGGCTTGATCGGGAGAAAGAGAAAGAAGGAAGAAAGAAAAGAGGGGGGGGGGAGAAAGAAAATTACTTTGTATTGCTGTAATAAGACTCGCTTCGGGCAGGCAACATTTTAGATGGTGTGTTCAAACACACAACTGGTCCTGTTGGTAGTGATTTCACACCTTTCCTCAGACACCTTCTCTTTCCATTTCACAGAGCTCTGGGCATGGAATGGTGGCTGTCCAATTCCCTTCCCACCTGTTAGTTTTCATTTCTAAGAAATGAAACCCTCACACTTTGTTTCTCTCCCCTTCCTCCTTCTTGTGTGTTGGCTCTCCCAGTTTCCTACCATGCCTTGATCCCTCTTGATGTTTTCCATTTTTATTATTTCCTCCCTCCCCTTTTTAACTAATTGTAGGAGAGGGGCTATTCACAGGGTCCACAACATCAAGAAAATATATGGATATAAGGCATTAACACTCCTATTACTATAATAAAGTCCTAAGGTTAAATAGAGTTTGGAAAAGTTACTTCTTTGTACTACCGTATTTCCCCGAAAATAAAGCAGGGTCTTATATTAATTTTTGCTCCAAAAAACACATTAGGCTTATTTTCAGGGGATGTTTTATTTTACAGTCATGTCATCTTCTGGTTGCTGCACAATGCTGCACAATGGTGGAGGGCGGGGTTTCACTTAACTCGGGCTTATTTTTGGGGTAGGGCTTATATTACGAGCACCCTGAAAAATCATACTAGGGCTTATTTTCAGGTTAGGTCTTATTTTCGGGGAAACAGGGTATTGCACCCTGAATCAACACAATAACTTGTTTAAACTTGGAGAGGGGATGTAGAAAAATTCAGTTCCTTCAACAGCAAATCCACAGAGTTGGAGAGAACCCTAGAGGTCATCTAACCCAACCCCTACACAGTGCAAGATCTGTAGAGGAGGTTGTAACTAGAATAGCAGCTCTAACCAACCAGCTTCTGCTTAAATTCATCTAAAGAGTGTATTTTATCCCACCCAGTTTCCTCCTCAGTTGAACAGATCTGATAATTAGAAAGTTCTTCCTAATGTTTAGCACAAATGACTTTCCTGCGTTGCAATATATATATATTACCCCACCTTTCTTCTTAAAAGGACCCAAGGTAGCTTATATTGTTAAAAGACAATATTAAAATTAACAGCAATGAGTATACAAATACTAAAAAGCATCAAACAAATAACATACAAAGTTTGGTATGAGCAATACCAAAACACATTCAAAGCAGTAAGGTACAATAATCTATTTAAAACCCCATTCAGGCAACCAGTCATCCAGGGAAAGGTTGCCTGAAGAGAAAGGTCTTTGCCTGCTTGCGGAAGGATAGCAAAGATGGGACCAGACTGGCCTCCTGTGGGAGGGAACTCCAGAGTCTGAGAGCAGCAACAGAGAAGGCCTGCTCCTGTGTACCAGCCTGTCAGCAATCTGGCTGCTGCATTTTAGACCTGCTGAAGTTTCCTGAAACTTTCCCCCGGCAGTCCCACATAGAGTGCATTACAGTAATCTAACCAGGATGTAACTAAGGCATGTGTCACCATAGCCAGATCAGACCTCTCCAGGAATGGGTGCAGCTAGCACACTAGTTTTAATTGTGCAAAGGCACTTCTGGGCACTGCTGAAACCTGGGCATCCAGGCTCAGAGGTGAGTCCATGACCACCACCAAGCTGTGCACCTGTGTTTTCAGAGGGAGTGCAACCCTGTCCAGCACAGGCTATATTCCTATTTCCTGATGTGCCTTTTGATTGACTAGGAGCACCTCTGTCTTGTCTGGATTAAGTTTTAGTTTAGTCACCCTCATCCAGTCCATTACTGATATCAGACACTGATCTAGTGCCGAAACAGCCTCCTCAAATTTAGATGGCAAGGAGAGAGAGTTCTGCAAAAATTCTGTAATCCCTCTGCAGAACTCATAGAATTGAATCTTTTTATACAGAGTTATGGTTTTCTGTACTGAATGTTCAAAATGCTGCTTTTCATGACCTCTATATTGCCACCTGGTGTTTAAAAAATGGAAATGCAAGATAGTATATTATTGTACCCCCATTTCCCATGCACAGCGAGAAGCAGAAGCAGATACCTTACATCAGAAGAGTACAGCTTCAATGTGGTTGAGAGCATGTATAACCCAAGACCCCCAGTATACTCTGTTCTAACAAGTATTTTCTAGAGTTTGCTGGAATTAGATAAAGAAGCACACAGTGGTCAAAATTCTATTGTGCAACCATGCACACTGCAACGTGAGGTTGCACAAGTGGAAATTTTGCTATGGTCAAGGTGGAAGTGCTCTCCCCAAAACACTTCTATTGGTGCATCGTGCAATCGGTCATGCTGGGGACATGCAAACAGTTGCACAGTTCCATTGGACTATTCCTTGTTGCCAGGGGTAATGCTCAGCACATTTCCACCAGCATAATTTCATGTATCAGCATGAACAGTATACTGTTCATTTATTTGCCTATCCTGTCATAAGGTACAGCAAGAGAACAGCAAAAGTACGGTTCAGCTGCTAATCTAGTTGGTGTTTGTACATGGGGGTGGGGAGTACACGGAGAGACAGCAAAATGGCTTGGACCAGTCTTAATTATTCTCATTATAGCCACTCAACTCTGCAGATGTAGCCTACAAATCTTTTCAGAAAATGCTGAAAATATACCACTATTTAATTATGAGCTGGACAAATAATTGTTTTCAAAAATAGAGGGAAGTCAGTGAGAGGACTACGTGTAGTTACAAGCTGCAAGGAAGAAATCAGTTTTTATGTGGATGTTACAACAAGGTTGTTTCTCACAAAATCCTCTGTCTTGATTGCTAAGCATCCAGGCTTACTTATGTTTAGAGTCTGAAACTTAGATTTAAAAGTTCAGTAGTTAAACCTGCATTTTAAAAAATGGAAAAATAATTTAATGTTATTAATGTTATAATTTGAAAATAGTAACTTATTAATGTAAGAATATTCACATGCCAATTACATTAAGGGGGTGTCTTCTATTGGAGAATTTGGTTAATTCCTTTTATAGTTAGCAGAGTATCAAGTACAAACAACAACGGCACAGAGAAAGTGTGAGAATAGTTTCAGTCTCAGTAGCGTACCCCTTTTCACAGTGACTAGCACTTTATATGTTAAAAATCACTTTGGAAGTATTTTAAGTGAAAAAAAGTTATCTTTATTTACAGTTGCTGTCTATAGTTATAGTCAGCAGAAAAATAGGAAAAATTGAATCTCCATATGTGGGAGCGTCTCTCCATGCTTCCTGTATGCTTGGAGGTTAGGAAAGGAGAGAGAAAGAGTAACAAAGGAAGCAGAGCAAACAGACAGGAAGAGGCGAGGGGCAAGCCAGAGGCAGGAAAAAGACCTTTAGCAATAGGTTAGTGGGAAAGGAGAACCCCTTTAGGTATTAAAACCTTCCCTCCCACTGATATTCAATGTTAGAAACCATGCAAGATTTTAATTATCTCAGCATTCTCAACAAGGAGTGCACATCAACTCACTTTCTTCTTAAGCAAAAGCATGCCACCTTTCTCTAAAACTTCCACTTCTCACCAACCACCCCATCAATATACTTTTGACTACAACCCGTCAAAAGAACCCACAAATACATCCTATGTTTCAGCCCTTCTATGAGTCAGAAATAAATGCAGTATAATGTTCCAGGTCAGCCTTCATTGTGCATCCCAGAAAAGCCAACCTCTGTAGCCTTCAGCACATTGCACAGGTCCAAAAGAAAAGAATGGTAGATGACTGTGAGGGTTCTATTTTTTTGAATTGGGTCTCCACAAAAACATCACTAGGCTTTGATAACTTTGCAACAGGGGAAAGGTTTATTGGATTATTCAACAAGAACTCTTTGTCCATAAAATTGTCCCATAACACTTCTCTTGTCGCCAACGGGTCCAACAAGGTTCTCTTTGCTTCATTCAGGAATGGGTTCGTTTCCTCAGGGTTCCAAGGGCCCGGCCAACCCTGGTGGGGATCGTCCTTCAGCGTCTCGACGTCCTCCCCTTCTAGTAAGGGCACGGTCTCGTCCTCCCCTGCTCCACACCACTCCGCATCTCGGAAGTCGGGAAATAAGGTCCAGGATCTTGTCGGGAATTCCTCCTCCGCACCTCCTCCACTCTCCATCTCAATCTCTCTTGTTTTTCCCTCTCTACCTTCTCCTTTTCCTCTCTTAGTCGTTTCCTCCACTCCCGAGCCTCAGCCTCACCCCAGTAAGACAGACGCGGGGGAACTTCCGGTCTCCAACGGTAGTCCGCTTCTTCCCGGGGCACCCGGAGTCTTTCCCACACTCCAGTCCAATGATCTTGTGTCCAGATCCATTCCCAACCTGGGGGCAACCCTCTCTCTTCCCTTTTTATTTCCGCCAAATGTTCCTCTGTTTGAACAGACACCGTTAACCCGCGCATTTTGACCTCTAGATCCCGGGTGTCGGTACCCTTCTGTTCTTTAGTGATGGGGGCTGGAATGGGCAAGGTCTGTACCTCCCTTTCTGTGGTTAGTGGAAGGGACGGCACTCCAGTGAGGGGCTTCTTTCCCTCACTTCCCTTCTCACAATGACTTTTAAGTATTATCTACCTAGAAAATGCAAGCAAAGTGATGGTCAAAGTGTTGCAACAAAGGCTTTTACCTTATATGGAACAAGAAATGCCAGATGTTCAAGCTGGTTTCTGAAAATGAAGAGGCACTCGAGATCATATTGCAAATATCCATTGGCTACTGGAACACACCAAAGAATTTTAGAAGATCACTCTGTTTTATAGACTACAGCAAAGCCTTTCACTGTGTGGATGAGAATCTATGGGTTGTTCTGAAAGAAATGGGTGTGCCTTAGCACTCGATTGTCCTGATGCATAAACCATGATTGTGGAAAAGAAGCTACCATTAGGGCAGAGTATGGAGAGACAGAATGGCCTCTCACAGGTAAAGGTGTCAGAGAAAGGTACATTTTCTCCCCTTATCTGATCAGTCTGTAGGCAGAACATATCATACAGAAAGCCAGACTAGATTCAGATGAAGGAGTGAAAATTTGTAGAATAATTTAAGATATGACACCATCTTAGTGGCAGAAAGCAACAATGACTGAAACAAAAGTGAAAGAAGAAAGTGCCAAAGCAGGACCACAGTGAAACCATAAGAGGCCAAAAATAATTACTGCAGAAGAGCTACACAACTTCAATGTTGAGAAACTGAAATTGTGAAAGATTTTGTATTCCTTGCTTCAGTCATCAAATGGAGAGTGCAGCCAAGAAATCAGAAGGCTGAGACTCAGAAGGGCAGCAATGAAGGAACTAGAAAAAATCAAGTGTAAGGATGTGTCATTGTAGGCCAAGACCAAGACCATCCACACTCTTGTATTTCCATGTATGGGTGTGAATGCTGGACAGTAAAGAAAGATAACAGGAAAAAAAGAATTCACTTGAAACATGGTGCTGAAGGAGAGCTTTGTGGATACCCTGCACTGCCAGAAAGACGAACAAATCGGTCCTAGCTCAAATCAAGCCTGAACTATCTATCTCTGGAGGCAAAAATGTTGAGGCTGTCCTACTTTGGACACATCATCAGAAGACAGGATTCTCTGGGAAAGACAATGCTGGGAAAGGTTGAAGGCAGTATGTTACACGCTCCCGCGCCAAGAATTTAAAGGTGATGACGTCATGCCTTGGCCCGTGACATAACGGCGTGGCCAACTTACGAGTGCGAAACCTCTTTTTGTTCCCTTCAAGGGAAGAGTGTCTGACCGATCGTGGACAAAATAATAGCTGAACTGTCGTCAGGAGGCGGCTTGAGAAGGAAATTAGACGCAGAAGCACTCTCTCCCACTCCACCGCCGTCCCGTGTTTTACGACGGTGCCCATTGATGCCGCGGAACCTCTTGGCCGCATTTCGGCGGTTGCGCGACGGAAAGGGTTCGGTGTTACACCGCCCGAGCTGCGAGGCCTTATACGGGGACTGTATTTGAATACCGTGGCTGTTTTCCCTTCCTCCTCCTTTCCTTCGGCGGTTCTATTAAAATGGTGCCTTAAGTAACGGGGTAGGCGAAGACGGGGCGGGGGAGAAGCGGCCCTCGGAAGTTGGGGTGAGGGACCGATAGTGAGGGTGCACCTTTCCCCTCCCCTCCCGCCGATGCCAGGATGGCGAGCCCGGATCAGAAGTCTCCCAACGTCCTCCTGCAGAACCTGTGCTGCCGCATCCTGGGGAAAGGCGAAGGTAACGCCAGGGATCGCCTCCTCAGAGCCCGCTAGGAAGGGCTGCTTGGCTCCCCGCTACCAAGCGAAGGTCTGGAGAGAAGAGCTAGGCGGGGGGGAGGAGGAGGAGGAGGGTTGGAGGAAGGGCTGCTTTGTTGCTGCCGGAGCCACTCGTTGCTCTCCGGGCGGAGCAATCCCGTCCTCCCAATCACCTCCCCGGTAGCAAGGTTGCAGGCAGGCGGCGAGGGCAGCGGGCGGCTGCTGCTCCTGCGGGGATGGGTGGGTCGGTCGGTCGGGAGACTACCCGGGGTGGCTCTCTGGTCTCTCCCGCCAGAAGTGATGCCCACCAGTGGCAGTGCCGTGGGAGAGACAGGACTCTTGGGGGGGGGGCATGCCTTGCATGTGTGGAGGTGGGAGGTCTAGTTTCAGGCTCATCTTCCCGCGAAGCTCCTGTTGAGTCCCTGGAGGGCAATTATTGTGCCTCCTTCTCACCTGCCTCGCAAGCCTTTGTGGGAAGAGCTGCCTGGGCTGAGCTTCCCAAAGGAGGCTGTCGTGATTAAGGAGGGAAGTGCATGTGATGCGGTGCTGGGCAAATGCACACCTTGACCGTTGGAATTCCTGAGCTTGAGTGAGATATGTATCTGTGACTATTAGAGACAGGCTACCAGCGGGTAGCTGTTCAGAAATCAATCTTTAATGTTATGTCATATTCACGAGCAAAAGAGGAAGAGATAAAGCTCTTATACTGCACTTGAGTGGTAGAAACTGATATGAGACATGATAGGAAAAACGTTTTGGAATGTGGTTTCGTTTACTGAGGCAAAAGCTGTAGGTTTTAGTTTTACAAATCAGTGTTCCCATGCTGCCAAACAACATATAAAAAAAATCACATGGTGTATGCACATTCTTTTGTAGACTTCTGTAAGAAAATAAGTGTAGCATTGTGATATTTCTCCAAGTATCAATATTTTTATTGGTGTGAGCAACAGTTGGCTGTGATCCTGAATATCTGATGTTGAGAATATTAAAGACCATTTATTAGTAAGGAATGTATTTTTCTGTAGTAGTTAATGGGAATTGTAGTCTTTGGATAAGAAAGGCACAGTTAAGCTTATCCGGTTTTATAGAAAACTCATACTGCAGTGGATAGAGCTGGTTAATTTATGAGCAGTGGTTGGTGTCCAAATATTACCATTTAAAATGGAAGAGAAGTAACTAGGATTTTGAAGGAGTGGGCAGTGGTGAATAATCTGTCCAAGCTGCCATATCTGCCACGTAATTGAAATATTGCCAGCCCAATTTATATTTGTTTACTATTGACTATGTTGTACTATATCTATTGGGGTACAGGTATTTCAGATAAGTATGCACAGGATTGCAGCCTAGTGATGCTTTCAGATGCACGCAAAATTGGAAACAAGACGACCCACTGAATTCAGTGGAATTTACTCATGAGAAAACAGACATAAAATTGGACTATGTTGACTAGCCTCTTGGAAGCTCACTTTGGGGAACAGATTCTAAAGAACAGGCTGATGTTCAACATATACAGAATCAGACGTGTTCCTGAGAAAATGAAGCCTTTCCTCAGGAGCATCTGTTTATTCTTTGCATCTCATGTATGGATGAGATTTTTGGATTTTTTTCACTACAGGATTCAGCAGGAATTGCCACAGGTAAAATTCTGGTAATTTAGTCCCCCAAAATCTTAAGTTTTCAGAGGTGCTTCTCACCAGTTTCTTGCCAAGGCTGTGTTTGCAGATGGTCATTAAAGCATGGACATTTGTGGAACTTTCTAAGCTCCATGGAAAGACCAAAGCATTAGGGGAGTATTAGGCACAATGAACAGAGAGACTACTGTGCCCTAATGCATTGCTTATAGGGCTCCATCAATGTCCATGCTTTAATGGCCATCTGCAGGCACAGCCTTGGTAAGGAACCGCTGAGGATCCTGAAACTCCTCTCAGAATGTGGAATTTTTTGGCTAAGACCACTAGAATTGTAGCTGGGGGAGTTCATGATGAATTCTGGTAGTTGAACTGGGGGGAAAAAACACAAAATAAACCGTGTCTAATTTTGTCTTACTAAAAAAAATCAGATTCTAAGGTACAACTTCAGAGTAAAAAGCTGCAGAAATCTGAGATGACTAGGCACCAAAGAAGTGGCTAAAATTAATGTTGTGATTGTAATATAAGATGAATAAATTGCAGTTGTTTGGGTGATAAACTGAAAATTTGTTTGCCTCCTTATGTTCTTCAAATACAGTCATAATGCAACCTTTATGCAAATGAATTTTTAAAATAAGCTTGGAATAAGGTGTACAGTTTGGTCATATACTCAAAAAAGAATATTGTAGACTGGAGAGGTGTAAAGAACCAAAATGATCAAGGACAAACTACTATATGAGGAATAATTAAAGCTGTTCCAGTTGCCTGGCAGCTTGAGCAGGACGGTGCTGTTATGCTCATTTGTGCTTTGTAGGCTTCCCAGTAGGCAACCAGTTGGCCAATGTGTAGAGAGAAAACTGTATCAGGTCGGCTTTTGGTCTGACTCTGCAGGCTCCTCTTACGTTCTTATAGAGTATGTATGGAGATATTATTTTGTTTGCTTTTGGATACTTGACCTTTCTGGCTTTATTGGTAGCTAGGAAGGCCCATTTTTAAAATGTTGCAGCATTTAGGGTTTTTTTTGTTTTACAGTAATCCTGAGGCTACTCTGAACCACACAATGCTGTTAAAAATGCATGTTCTTAATGAAAGAATATCAAGGAAAATTGCACTGACTGTGGGTATTAGAAATGGAATTGCTTTGGGGGTATGTATTAGTAACTGTGACTCCATGGGTAGAGTTGACTACCAAAATGTTCTGAACTTTCCTCAAGGGCCCTGCATAGCATTACTGAGCCCCAGAACTTGTGGCTGATGTTGCACCAAAGTAGGTTCTGCACAGTTAGGGTGATCAGTTGAAGGAAAAAGAAAGGGTACTTGTAATAGTTGTGTGGAGGAGGAAGTTCTTCTTCTAAGCAACTACTGAAGGTACAGTTTTTTTTTCATCTAGTCACCCTACCCAGTGTGTCAGAATTCTCCCACCCTTGTCTTAAAAGAATGAATTCCAGAAACCATTCAGGATGACTGGTCCCCTAGACAAGATGTAAAAAGTAAGGAGGGGGAGGGAAGAGGCTGTATGGGCTATCAGATGGGGCTCTTTAGGTGATGGGGTGGTGTTAGATTTCACCCACAGTAATCAAGGATGGTGGCTGGATAGCTCAGTAAGTTGGGTATCTACCTGTGGATCCAGAGTTTGGGAGTTGGGAAGAGCCAGTTTGTATGGCAATGTGCATAGCCCTAGAGCGCCTCCAGAAGAAGAGACTGGTAAACTACTTCTGAGTAAAACCCTAGAATGGGTCACCATTAGCTGGTTAGACACCTCAGTGAATTGGTTATCTGACTGTGGAATCAGAGGCTTGATGGAATAGATGGGTTTTGATTATCTGAAGGAAGAGAGGTGGCAGAGGTGGCATTGTGCAGATTTTCTGGGAGGCAGTCACTGCTGGCATCTGGATAAAAAAAGCTACAAGATAGGGTACCAAGGTGGTGTCAAGGAAAAGGAGCAGCTGCTTATGCTTATGGTACCAACTGGGAGTGGACAGAAAATTAGTATAGGCACTTCAAGGGATATGTTGCATCTGCATACTGGAAGGGGAATTAAGACAGAATAATGATTTTGGTAGTAGAGCCTGTGAAGGAATAAAAAACCAGAGAAGAAAATAACACAGTAGTCACTTCAACCCGGAAACTGATGCAGACAATAATACAATTTTAATATTATTAATACCCCCATAAAATAAATCTGGAAGAAGCATTAATATCCAAGGCACATTTCAGAAGGAGAAGTCTTTATGGGAAATATAGGGTCTTGCACATGTAATTGACTATCCCCCCCCCCCCTTGTATCTTATCCTTTGAAGATAACATGGCACATGCTTGAGGCTACAGGAAATTGGATTCCTTCACTCAAAAGCTCATATTCTCCTAACCTAGCCTCAAGTCTCTTCAGCAAATAGTATTTCCAGTTTTAAATTGAATCCTTGTTTACTCATTACCATTGGTTTTATTAAGAGGAAAAATTACTTAACAAGATTATCAGCAGCATTGGCATTGGTTAGAAGAGTGCAAAACATAAATTTGTAATAACTAAAAATAGGAGGTCTATATCCGACATTGAGTGTCATTGTGCTAGAAAAGAAGAAATAAAAGAAAGACACCTTTGGTACTGTATATGGTGATATACCAACAGCAGTAACCTCCATTTGTGCACATGTCTAACTGGAGACAGCAGTGAGAGCCCCTCCTCTCCACAGCATCAAGAATCCTTTGCAGTTTAATCAGGCAAGGGATGCAGTGGGGGATTTAGCAAAACTCATTAGTTTTTCTGGTGTTGGAGAGGCTGGCAGGCAGTTGATACTAGAGGTGTCCGTAGGTTTGTGTTTTTTAGACTCCAATTGTGAGAATTCTCCAGGAGAAATCAGGAGGCCTGCTAAGATAGCAGTTCTTAACCTTTTCTTTACTCCTTTTAAATATGTTTTGTTGCTGTGGTCCACCAAGGCTTAACTCAAGATTTAAAACCGTAAATTGCATCAAATATTTATTTAAAGTTTCTCATGAAACGTCTTCTTTCTGGAGAAACTGAAATGACAAGCACATAAAATCATTAGTATGATGCACCTATACAAAATATCACATGAAAATGAAAGCTAGAAAATGACATGAATATAATTTGTACAAAATTGTACCTCATTAAATACAAGTTGAGTGGGGGGGGGGAAGAACATATTATATTCATATAATTATAATGAATAAGAAGGCTGGTGCTGCATTTTGCTTACAAGCCTTGTTATATCCAGCTTAATAGCTGGAACTTGTATTCTGAGTTCTGACTTCACGTTTTTCAAGTGGTTTCTAGACTTATTTTTATTATAAAGGAGAGTAGAGAATGGTTTTTCACACAAGTACGTCATTACAAAAGGCACCAATACTTTCATAGCCCTCTTTGATAGTTCCAGAAAATCTGCTTGTAAGTGAGCCCAGAAATTTGGAAGGGACTGTTCCTTGAACTGCAATTTCAGAGCACCATCTGTGGATATTTCTATGAGCTTGTCTTCCTCTGCTGCTGTGAGCCCTTCTAGTTCCTACAAATTAACTGAAAATGGATGTCTAATCCAGTTTTTGCTTGTATCAGGAACAGGAAGATATTCACGAAAACTATTTTGCAAATCTTCTGAATGCTGTATGATAAATGATAAGGTGGTCAGCTAGAGTCAGTGTGGAAAGCCTTTTTGAAAAGCAACGACTTTAATTGCTTCCTAAATGTCAACGGAGCTGCTCTGGAAGCTGGTTCCATAAAGTTGGAGCCACTGTAAAGAAAGCCCTACCTCTTGTAGAGGTCTAATGGGCCTCCCTACCTGAGGAGAGCCTGATCTTTGAGCCTGATCCGGAGATTTCAGTGGGTCCAGAATGTAGCAGCCAGACTGGTGGTGGGTGCAAGTAAATTTGACCACATCACTCCGGTTCTGGCTCACCTCCACTGGTTGCCTATTGCGTCTTGGATCATGTTCAAGGTTTTGACACTGCTTATCTCCTCACTGGTACACCTAGAAGAAGAAGTATAGATGAAGAAGTATTTAAGAGCTTAAACGATTTTATAACATATCATGACATGGATTGGTTGAAATGCATTGGAATTAGCACAGACAGGACACAAGCAATGTCTGGAAAGCTTACTGGACTTGTAGAATGGATTAAGGAAATCATACAGTCGGTGACTTCGTACCATTGCTGCATACATAGGGAAACTCTAGTTGCTAAGAAGATACCAGAAAAACTAAAGCAGACCTTAAATGAATCAGTCAAAATTGTCAGATTTATAAAAAAACAAATCACTGAATTCAAGACTTTTTGAACAGATTTGCAAAGATAAGGACAGTGAACACCTTCAACTTTTGCTGCACTGTGAAGTTGGTTGGCTATTATGAGGTAAAGTTTTGTCTCATTTTTGGGAATTGAGAGACAAGATAAGATTATTCCTCATGGAGAAGCAATTTCACCTCAGCGATCGTTTGACAGAGTTTTCCTGGTTTGTCAAATTAGCTTATCTGTCAGATATCGTCACCAATTTAAATATGTTCAATTTAAATCTTCAAGGAGAAAACATTACAATTTTTCAAGTTGAAGACAAAATCAAAGCAATGATCAAAAAGTTGGAATTGTGGCATCATTGCCTATCGAACCGAAACTATGAGACATTTTCATGCTCTCTACATGTTTAGCAAGAGGAGGGGAAGAGGGATCAAAGTGCTGCAGAATTGCTTTGATCCCTGCTTTCCTTCTTCTTGCTATGCCCCACGGGGCTTAGCAAGAGGAGGGGAAAAGGGATCAAAGCAATCCCGCAGCCGTGGCTGCACGATCGCTTTGATCCCTGCTCCCCGGGGCATAGCAGGAGGAAAAGCAAAAATAAAAATGACCTGACGAATGACAAATTGATTCGTTGTTCGTCGGGTCACTGGGGGGGCAATTCGTGGTTCATGGGTCGTCAAGTTTGGCGCTTCATCCCCATCTCTAATAGCGAGGTCTCAAACCATTTAGAGCTTTTATGTCATTGTCAGCACCTTGAATTTGGCATGGAAGCCTACTGGGATTGAATGCAGGTGGGCCAGGATCAGGAAGATATGATCAAATTTGTAAGCCAAGGAAACTAACTGGGCTTTCACATTCTGGACCTGCTGAAGCTTTGGTATCATCTTCAAGGGTAACCCCATGTAGAGAGCATTGCAGCAATTAATTTTTGAGATTACCAATGCATGGATTAGTGTTGTCTGAGACTTCCTATCTAGGTAGAGGTGTAACCAGGCAATCTGCCCCAGGTGGAGAAAGGTAGACCTGGCCACAGCTGATACTTGTTTCTCCATGGAGAGAGCTGGGTTCAGGATCACAGCCAAGTTATGAATCTGGTCTTTTAGGGGGAGTGTAATCCCATCCAGACCCAGTAGGTTGCCATCTAATCTGTCAGGTGAGCCTCCCAACAATAACATCTCCATCTTGTCAGGATTCAGTTTCAGTTTGTTGGTCCTTGTCCAGTCCATTACTGAGGTCAGACAGTGCTCCAACACCCAGACAGCCTGCACTGCAGAAGATGTGAAGTACAAATAGAGCTTCATGTCATCAAGCATACTGATGACTGTTGACTCTGATGGATGACCTCCCCCAACGGCTTCATATAAATGTTGAATAGCATTGGGGAAATGACTGACCCCTGTGGGACCCCATAGCGTTGGACCGACAGAGCCAAAACAGCACCCCCAAGCTCAACTATCTGGACGTGGCCATCAAGGAAGGACCAGAACCAGTAAAGTGCTAGGCTACCAGTGCCCAACCCCATCAGCCTGCCCAGAAGGATACCATGGTTGACAGTATCAAAAGCCACTGAGTTAATGCTTTGTGCTTGCAGTCTTTGTTTTGGAGATTAGGTAAAGCTGCCATGCTTTAATTGCTGAACAAGATGTATTTTGATGTTTTCTGTTTTCTCTCTCCACCTACTTCTCAAATTCTACAATGCCCAGCCAGATGAGGTGTTCTGAAGGACCTGAAAGCTCATATTCCTGCTTTTTTTATTTTTAAAGTATTTTGGTGGCCCAGTAAAAAGTATTACCCAATTGTAGTTTTTAATTTTCTCATCAACCACAGAGCAACGGTTCTTTTTATTTGTTGGGGGATATCGGCTTGATCTTAATCCTTGGCCTTGTTCTGTATTTTTATGAATATTTGAGCTGAGATCAGTGTGAGAAAGAACAAATGGTTATTGCTGAATGATAAAGGTCCAAATGAATAGTGCGAGAAATAGGGTGATTATTGGAAGGAGGGGTTGCTTGAAAGGGTAAACGCTACTGCTGGGATTAGAGCATACTCCCAGATTAAAGTGGCCCTATCCCTTCCTTTCTGAGCCTGCCTCAGTTCAGTTTAAGGTTGCACCTTCCTCTGTGATTTGCAACTGGAGATTGTGGGTGTTGTTCTCAAGCCCCACAATCTGCAGCTGCAACAAATGCTGCTGTTGTGTCTCTTCTGCTCTCTGGCACGGCACTGCTTTGACCTCCTTTCAGTTCTGTTTCCCAAGTGAAGGATTCTGCAGAAAGAGGAGGAAGTGTCTGGAAGAGTGCTGGGATGGAGCAGGTGAACTGGGAAGAAGCTGGGCTTCCAAAGGGTTCAGATCGAACCCTGTAAAATTTCTGAAGGTTTTTTGAATGTTTGAGTTCAGGGTGTTTCGGGGGGGGGGTATCCATGCTTAGCCATGTGGTAGGTGAGGGGAACAATGTTTCTCACCTTGTAGTTGATATGTTCTGGTCCGTTGGCCTGGTTAGGAGCATTGTGTAATAATATAATAATAATATTTATTTATATTGCGCTCTATACCAGAGCACATTCCAGTAGTCAAAAACAGTTAAAATATAACCATAACATAATTACAATGATAAAAACATACAGTAAGCAATTATCATTCAATAAGGCAATAAACAAACAATCAAAATAGCTATAATAACAATATAATAATTAAAGTACAGTAATTCTATCCTAGTAGCTGTAGTACTAATCCAACATCTGTTTTGTAGCTCTGCTGACTGTTTCCAAGATATTCCAATATCTGCAGATGGTTTCCTAGATGTTAAAAAAGTTATTTTGGGACTACTAGCCAAGTCCATTTTTTGGCCATTAGTCTCAGTTGTCCAAGGTAACAGTATGAAGGTGGGTTAAAAGCTCTGTTTGTTCCTTGGTTTAGTTCATGTGTATATGTGTGTGAATCAAGTTAAAAACTCTTACTAATTTTTCACTGACTGTGATTTTAATTTCAGCTGATGTAGCCCAGCAGTTTCAGTATGCTGTGCGGGTCATTGGAAGCAATTTTGCCCCTACTGTTGAAAGAGATGAATTTCTTGTAGCAGAATTTTTTTTAAAAAAAGAACGTAAGTTTATTTCTTTGTTTGAAGAATATTCACATCTACACTTTTGAGAAGATTGGAAATGCTGTCTGTCTTTGGATTCTTGTGATAGAAGTCTGCCTTAGTACTCTTCAGTACAAAATGTTAGCAGTCTTTGCATTGTATTGCAGATGTATGTGATTGTGTATACAGTGGTGCCTCGACTTACGAACGTCGTCACTTGTGACCAATTCGAGTTACGACCAGCTCCAGTCGCAAAATTTTGCTTTGACTTGCGACCAGCGCTTTGAGATACGACTGGAAAAAAGGTAGGGAATTTGAACTGCTTTCCGTCCTTTTGTCCTTCAGTTAACTATTGGTCAGCGAAGAGGCTGCTTCTCTGTAGCTCCTTCGCCCCAGCGGTTAGAGAGTGTGGGTTCGGAGAGAGACTTCGGACTGCCTAGTACTGCATGGTACAGTACTGTACTGGATTTTATTTTTATTTTTTGCATTTTTTTTTTAAATTTTTGCTTTTTGGATTTTTGCTTTTTGACTTTCTTTTTTAAAACAGAGAGACTGCCTGTTCTGGGTGAGTACTGTACAGGGTTTTGCAGTGTGGGTTTGGGCTGGGTGGGTGGGTGGGGGGTTTATGTTTCTGTGCTCTGATGGGTCTTGCAGTTGTAGCATTTTTAGTCCCTGCTGGAATGTTTTTTTTTTTTATTCTGTGGCTCCTAGGGTTTGTGTACTGTGTGGTGTGCTGAACAGTACTCATGGCTCCAAAGAAAGAGCAGAGCAGAGGGAAGAAGATCATTTCCATGGGTGAAGGCATGGGTCTGGATGTCAATGAGGAGGACGTAGAGGAGCTGGTTGAAGACTACGAAGAGGAGTTGAACACAGAAGAACTTGCGGAACTGCAAACTGAGCAGCAGAAGGCTCTTGTGGAGGAGCTTTCCACTGAGGAAGAGGAAGAGGGAGCGCAGGTTAGCAGTGAGGAGATGAGATCCATCTTCAAGAAATGGAACGAGTGCCAGGACTTCTTTGAGAGGCACCACCCAAACAGGACTGTGACAGGCAGAGTTTTGGACATGATGAATGACAATGTGGTCAGCCATTTCAGAAAGCGCAGGATGAATCAGGTGACATTGGACAGATTTTTGACCAGAATGGAGCCTGCAGCCAAGAGACAGCGACAGGAAACCCTTGGAGAAGATGACCCAAAGGAGGAGAGTTCTACCTCCCAATGATGACCATCTCACCTTTTAAAAGGTGTTTTGTTTAAAAGGTGTTTTGTTTAAAATGTGTTGTTTTAAAATGTGTTTTGTTTAAAATGTGTTTTAGACCCATTGTCTTCTCTCTCTCTATCCTCTCTCTTTTTGTGCCTAAAAGCACAAACCTTTGTCTGAGGGGTCTGTGTACCCCAGTTATGACCTTCTTTCTTTCCTCTTTTCCCCATTGTTCCCTCCCTCCCTCTCTCCTTTCCTGCCCTTTTTTTAACCTTAGAGGTCATCTTAGGTTAAAAAAAAAAAGTCTCCCCCTAATGGATGAATTAACTGCTTTTGCATTAGTTCCTATGGGAACTAATGCTTTGAGATACAACCAGCGCCTTGAGACACGACCAAAAAACGGCTGGAACGGATTAATCACGTTTCAATGTATTCCTATGGGAAATGGTGCTTTTAGTTACAACCAACTTGAGTTACGACCATCATCCCGGAACAAATTAAGTTCGCAACTCAAGGCACCACTGTATTTTGTAATCGGAATCTTAGTAATACAGAAAAGTAGTAAGAGAAGAATGTAGTATGAAATTGGCATATATGTATTTCCTTGTCTGAACAATTTTGAAGCCTTTGTTTTGGTAGAAAAATATGAAATACAAGAAGGTTGTTAGAAATTCTGATTAGAAGGGTTCATTCTTCAGACTCAAACTCATACAGTCCATAGTATTATCAGCAATACAAGGAAATGTTGTAAGGTGCGCAGGAGACTCTTGGATTAGTTGTTTAGCCTCTGAAGAGTCCTATCTTCATTGCTTACTCTGAGCAGCTGCAAGTGATGAAAAAAGGATCAAGGAGAGTTTAGAGGCTATAGCTGCAATTCCACACATACTTGTTTTGGATAATTTTAAATGAAGTGTATCTGTGTGTAATGTATACACAAGCATCTCATCTCTATAAATTAGAAGCATTTAAATTTTAAAGAAACATTTTCTTTTTATACAACAGAACTGTTTTCTTTTCAGTTCAGCAGTCAGTGGCTGTCACTTCGATACGACATACACACCAAAATGGAGCATTTTGTTGAAACTGGAAAATGTCATCCTCTGAGTGGAGAGACTTTGCTTTGAAGGGAAATTCCTCCTGTCTTCTTATTCTTAAGTGAATCTTCTTAAGGTCGTAGCCATCCGTTTTTGGAGCTTGCTTTCTGGAGAGAGGTGGGTTTTGGTGAAGCTGCCCTGTCAGAGAGAAGGAGTTCTTCCTGTAGGAGCTCCTCTAAAAAGCCAAAATCTGGAAACCAACAACAAACTCTGGCTTGTCTCTCTCGTTAGTGGAGAGATGAGCCAAGAGTCCAGTTTGGACATGACACTTTCTGTTGCTACTAAGTTCCTGGTTATTTTAATTGACCTGCTTGCAGGAGGAATCAAGGCAGAATCTATTGGGATGCTTGCTGGCTTCCAGTTTTGTGCAAACATGGGTTATGCTAAAAGACGCATATGCACACTTCTTGTTCCAAAAAGCAGTCTGCTTCTTGGCATGTGTTGAAAGAGTTGTTGGTGACTTTGTTGCACATCTGTTTTCCTACATAAAAAAAGGCATCTCTGATATGCCAGGCATTTGTGGGAATCCAGGATGAGAAGTTGCATGCTCTGCAGTTTGTTTAGCCTGGCTTCTGAATACGGGTGCAGTTTCCTCTCTGGTTTGTTGCTCTTCTAACCACCCAGGGACTTTTTAGAGTTTCCTTTTCTGGCTTGCTGGCAGAGAAACAAAACGGAGAAGAAGCTGCATTTGTGTTCAGCTGACATGCTGAATAAACCCTGGACCAAGCAGAAGCAACTGGGCACCTGTTCGCTCCTTATGTGTAGTAAGCCAGTGTTCTTTTTGCTCCCTGTCTTGTGCTGTCATCAAAACAAGATCAGTGAGCTTGTTACCAATAAGACAGCATACTCATTGGAGTTTGGTTCATGTTTGTTGTGTGTCTACAGTAAGAACAAAAGTGTAACCTGTGTACATAAAGGGAGGCAAATAGCAACTAACTTGGTGATTGTGTAGATACAGATTTCCTATATAAATGCAATATTCATTTTGGAAAATATTCTTGCAAAAGGTGAGACTTAGTATTCAATCATAAGTCATCTTGTTGGCATAAATGAACAGGCAGCAAAGCAACCAGTACCAGTATCAGTTCTAGTCAAAGAACTCATTGGACAGAATTCTGTTGCACCGCTGTGTGTGTGTAAAGCCTGATGGTGTCATTCAGCCACAGTCTTTAACCTTTAAGTTAAATTTTGCTATCTTTCCTCCCCTGTCCCGAAGCTTCCAAAGGCTTCCCTAGGTCAAAAGGGATTGGCAGTGGCACGATTGGGACTGGCAGTGATAAATTTGAAGGTATTAAAGATTTCTCCTCCAACCCCTCTGCCTGGGGCTCCTAGATTGGATGAGATACCTAGGAAGCATTGGAACCTGAAAGTGGTGGGGAGACAAGAAACTTTAAATTAAAGTCCAGAGCTGATGACAAAATCTGCAATTATGCAACAAGATTTGGGCCATTGAGTAATATAGCCACGCAAAGTAAAATAGTTTTCTATTTAAAAGAAAAATAGTTTTCTATCACACATAGTAGTCTCAGAGTTAATCAGTACATATTCTCTCTCTTTAATTGTGTAGCAAAGAAGGAAAACAGTGCTGCTGTATTTTCAGAGCTCTACAGAAAGCTTCAGTCCCAGGTATAGTGATGGCAATCCCATCAGTGTGGTGACAAGTTGCTAATTGTGCTGTTGTGACATATGCCTTTGTTTAAATTTGGGTTTTGAAAATGTATTGTATTTGCATTTGATCTAGTCTCGTGTCCTGCAGAATACTTATTTGATAAACATAAAAAACATCAGCAGTTATTTTAAATAAACAGTGACTCTGAAGAGTTCCATAAGTGACTCTTTATCAGAAGGATATAGATCAGCAAAAAGTTTACTTTTATGCTAAACTTCTCTCACTGCTGTGTATTTTTAACTTAATGTCTATTGATTTATTGATCAGACATTCACGTGGAACTATTTGCAGACTTTGCTGAATTATTTTCAACATTTCTCTTTTGAGAGGTGGCTGTTTCCCTGTCCCCTCATCTATGGTACTCTAGATTAACACTCAGTAATTGACATTGTGGAGAAAGCAAAATAGTAGCCACACTCCCAGCACAGTTCCTGTTGTTTTCAGTGATAGTACAAAACACAAAATTGTTAGGGGTGAAAAAAATATCAAGGTGGTGCTGTAACCGTTGTAGTGGTGAGCTTTGTCTTTGAAAAATTACTGGAGGAGGTGAAATTATTCCCCAAACTTTTCTTCTTAGAAGTAAGTGGAGAATTTTGTAAGGCCTTTTTGTGCTCAAGGGTAAATTAAACTTAGCTTCTAACTGTCTTAGCATGGAGACAGATTGGTATGGGTAGTTCTTTAGTTACTGTAGTGCTGCAACCATCAGTGTAGCGATTCAATGACTTGTGAAACTGAAGAGTTAGAAGTTAGTTGGTGTTGTTAGTAAGAGTCACTAAAATATCTTTGGAATCATGGGGATAATTCCAAAGACTTAAATGCATATGAAGTTTTTTTAACGGTTTTGAATGGTTCCTTGGTAAGTAAAGGACAATAACTGCCAGGGAGAAAGGATGTTTAGAGTCATTTAATTCATGAGCATGGGGTTGTTTTAAAACTTGTACCTTTTTTTTTCTCTTCAAGGTATTGAATTTTGCTACACTGTTTGCTCAGGCGCTGCTATGGGATGCTCACTTGACTCCTTATGACTATGCCAGGCCTCAAACCCTTCCTTTGAATTATCAGAACCAAAATGCCCAGTGTGGTCCAAATTCTGGCAGTATGGGCAGTAGCTTAAGCATGTATGCCCTGACTGGGCCAACACCAGCTCCTCAGTCATTTCTTCTAAGGTGAATGAAACTTGTTCTTGCAGATACCATTGAGAGAGCTGTGCTTCAATATATAGCAGTTAAGGCAACAGGGAAGGCTTTTAGTTTAAAAACCTCAGCTTAAATAGAATGCAGTTGTCAGAGCTTGGTGCCATGGATTGATTTTATGTGTCCTTGACATGATAGCCGAGGAGGTCCTGGGGGGATGCTCTAGAGCAGAGGTCCCCAACCCCCAGTCCGCGGCCCGGTGCCGGTCTGTGGCCCGAGCTGGACCGGGCTGCGGAGACAGACCTCCCGCCCCACCCCCGCCTTCCCCCGCCAGCCTCCCGCTGAGGGGAAAAGGAGAAGTGCTTCAATGGCGCACCGTTGGCAAAGGCAAAAAGTGCCCGCCGCCGGAGGGGGAAGAGACGTTACCCTGCCGCGCTCGCTCTTGTCGCTCCCACACACGCGCGCGCCCCTTTTGGCTTGCCTTGAGCTGGGACTTGGAGACTTTGCCGCTTCCCATGGAAGGAAAAGCCGAAGGAAAGCCGCACGGCCATGGGAAGTCTCCAAGTCCCAGCTCAAGGCAAGCCAAAAGGGGCGCATGGGTGTGTGGGAGCGACAAGAGTGAGCGCGGCGGGGTAACGTCTCTTCCCCCTCCAGTGGCGGGCACTTTCTGCCTTTGCCTTCAGGCTTCCCATGGCCGCGCGGCTTTCCTTCCATGGGAGCGTTGTCATGGCGGCTTGAGGTGCCTCTGGGAAGCGTGGCGGGGGCTGGAGCTGGAGCTTCTCGAGGGCCCGATCCTCAAGAGGAGCCTCCGCCTCCGCTCCAGGCCGTGCTGGTAGCCGACAGCTTCAACCGCCGCTTCTTTCCGATCTCCAAGGACCGGCCCCGGGTGAGTGAAGGGGAAGGCCATGGACGAAGGGAGAGCCAGGCAGCCGCTGGGGCTCCTCTGGCGCTGGTAGGCGGGAGGCCCTCTCGGCCCTCTTCTGGGGACTCAGGCGCCCCACCGGCCAAGACGGGAGATGAGCAAGTCTGAAAGCGGGTGGGAATGCATTCTGTCCAGACATCCCAGTTGGGGGAGCCTGGACAAGGTGTGGGTCCCCAGAGGGGAGGGAAAGCTCCACGCCATTTTGGAGAGGGACCAGGCAGAACCCCACCGGAGAGGAACCGGTAGGAGAAGCTGGCTAAGGAGAGCCCTTCCCAGGCTGGGGTGGAGAGGCGAATTCTCACAGTTGCAGTCCCCACTGGAACCTTTCCCAGCTGACAATCGGGCGGGGGGGGGGATATTTTCTGTAAGTGTCCCTGCGACCCCCTCCTGACCTCCAGCAAGGGTTCAGCAAAGATCCCTCCAGCAGTTGGACTGAGAGCGACATGTGTGTGTGTGTGTGTGTTGGGGGTGTGTGAGTAGGAGGGAGTCTCTGGAGTTTGCCCTGAACGCTTCTTGGGACTTCCTGACCTTCCCTTTGAGAAGTGACCAGCCCGCGCTTGGCCCTGCATGAGGCAGGACCCGGCGCCTGGTGGGCTCAGGTGCCCTTTCTGCCTGCCTGCCAGGCGGGGGGCGTCCAGCGGCCCACTTTGCTCTCGGCAGGTGTGCGGTCAAGGCGGCTGACGTCTGCTGTGCGGGGCGGGGGGGTATCGGTGTCCGAAGGCAGCTGAGGGGCTTCCCCCTCCCTCTTGGCGACCTCCCCTCCACTCCGCGAGCAAGGCCGGTTGGCGCGATTCACGAGAGCGCCTTTCCCAGAAGTGCAGGAGGAGAACCGGTGAGCAGGACGAGGAGCCACCGCGAGCAGGGGTGGGGTGGGGTGGCTCCAGAGGGGGTCCCCATCCCAGACCCGTGGCGAAAAGGCCGCCGCCCTCCCATACCACACGTCCGGGGAAAAGGGTCTGGGGGAGACCGTGGGGTGGCAGAGGGCAGGAAGCTGCTCCTCTCACACCGGGGAGGCCCTTTTGGAGGAAGCACCTGCGCGGGGGAAGCCGCACCCACCCGCTCTCAGCCGCCGAGCTCCAGAGCGCGTGAACTTTGCCTGTCCTTCCACTTTCACTCACTGCAGGGACAAAACGAGGCACGCACCTTCTGTGGCGGGTCTTCCGTTGGGGTCGCTGTTGGAGGTTCCCCCAGGAAAGGGCAAGTGGGAGAGAGGAGCTGAAGAAAGCCAAGGAGGATCCCCCCCCCCCCCCCCGATTCCTACCCTTGCCTGAGTGAGTGCCCACTTTGGCGGGCGGGGTGGGTGGAGAGGCTGGTGGAGGCGCAGAGTCGGACACGGGAACCCTTCCGCAGCGCCTCCTGTCTGGGGGGCATCAGGCGGGGGGCCCTTGGGAAAGCAGCTTGGCCAGCTGCGCACAGAACCCATCGGGCACCCCGGCGCACAGGCGTACTTGCCCATGTTAGATCAAGGGCCAAAGGGCCTTTCTCCTGGCACCCGTCCAGCGTGTGCTGCTTTTTCTCCTCTGACCCCACTAGTTCGGGATTATGACACAGCCACCATTTACTGCCACATCTGCCCTAGTCCAGTCACCAGATTATCTCAGGAAGAACCGAAAGTACAGTGGCACATGGAAGACCAGCCGGCTGTCCTCGGGAAGCCCTCTTGGAGGCCAGAGCCCCCTCCTCCAGACGCCTGGAGGGACCCTTCAGTTGTCCTCAGGCCCCATTGAGTTGCTGCTTCCAATTGACAACAACCTCAGGAGTTAATAACTTCTGGAAGGTCCTGTCCTTAAGAGCCCTGCTCAGGTCTCACTGGTTTCTAAGTACAAGTCTTAACATTATGTGTGCTGGCCATGGCTGATGGTTATGGTAGTCCAAAAAAACAAACAAACAAACCCACAATTAGATTAGATGTGGAGCAAACTTTCTCCATTTTAAAGGATTAGGTACCTCCATCAAAGATATTCCCCTTGATGGAGCTTAGATGAGACGAGTGATGACACGAGCCAATGATTCTCCTCCCAAGGCAAGTCTTTTGTAAAACTAATAGGTCCAGATTGTGCCTCGGACAGCATGGCTAGTATTTGGGAATGATGGAGATTGTAGTCTGAAATGTCTGGAGGGGCATCAGGTTGCCTGCTTCTGTTCTTAATGAGTCTTAATGTGGACTTATTTATTTACATAAAATATTTTTACCACATCTTTCTCCTTGAAAGGAACTAAGGCAGCTTACAACATTAAAAGACAAAATTAAGGCTAACCCAAGTGAGCATATAAATACTAAAAAAGGTCAAACAAATACAGTGGATATAAAAAGTTTACACACCCCTGTTCACCGACGCCGGCGGCGGCAGCCTCCCTCCCCGGTCCTTGGAAGAATGGTCTTCAACAAAACTGGTCCCTGGCATTAAAAAGGTTGGGGACCACTGCTCTAGAGGACCCTAATGAGGGATATCAAGTGGAGATAAACCCCTCACAACAATCCAAGCCACCTGGCGACCCCTAGATAGGGGTCCCAGTCCTTCTCTGCTTCCCTTGGAATTAGGTAGACCTCCATGTGGGTGATCACAGAACAAAGAAGGCTAATTGCCTTAGAGAAAGAACAAAGGAGTCGACAACGGATGTCCGAGCCAGCGGAGTCTCAAGGCAACGCCCTGAGAACTCTTTTTATTGACTTAGCATGAGTTACATAGTATGTTGTTAGAATTCAGATAGGATACTAGTTACCTAATCGCAACTAGGATTGGCTGAAATAACTCTTTGATCTTATGCTCTACCTCTAAGTGAAAGGGCAGAATAAGGGGTTACCCCGCCTGCTGGCAGGTGCTGTTTCCTGCCAGGAGTGTATGCACGTCACTGGAACAGAATGCAGCTACAACCTTTAAGCAGAAGTTTCCCACACCTCCACCTTAACCCATGCCTGCCTCCTCACTGATTGCACTGGGGAAAGTGGGAGCAAAGTGAGAAGAGATGTCAGGTTCAGGGAGCCAGCCACAGGGAGCCAACTGTTACTCAACAGAGATGCTGGTGGAGGCAGCAGCAGAGAGCGTGTCATGCTCGGGAACAAGTGGGACAAGAGGAGAATGAACTGAGGAACCATCCCCACTGCCCTCTGTGTGGGCATATCATCTATCCTTGTTGTGGCCCCTCCAACTCTGTTCAGCAGGGGCATTCCTGTTAAGGAGAACTGTACTAGAACCCCTCCCAGTGAAGCTAACTGGGAGGGAGCTTGGACTCTTTGAACTTTGCATGAGTATCCAGTCAGTTCTGAGAACTAGTCTGAGCTCAGTTGAGGACGTTTCAGATGTAAACCATCACCCTTCTGCAATAAACCCTGTTTTGGTTCAACCTGCTGTGTTGTTGTCTATGGATCAAGGGATGGAGCAGGAACTTCCTGTCAACTGGCCAGGGCCGGTGGGGCTCACACATAATTATTTGAACTCCTTCAAACTATTGTTACTCTGTTTCTGCACACTGTGTCATTTAATGCTTTTTTTTTTTTTTAGAAAAGCAACATATAAAGTAAAATTTTATTTTGTTCTCTTTGAGTTAGATATGCTTGCCAAGAATAACAGTATTTGAATTTATAGGCCTTGGTTGCTTTAACTTAAATGCAAAGCTGCTGCCTTTATCATCCCCAGCAGGCTGTCCACCTTGTTCCTGCACCCTTCTGAAGACTACTCAAAGAACCTGGCAGTAGGGCAGCCTGAGGGCATGGAAGGCAAAACAGATTGCCTGGGTGGGAGTGAGGAGGAGGAGCTCTAGCTACAGGAAGAGGCCACAGGATGGAGCTGGATTGTGGGGACTGGGGATAAGAAAGTAACTGGGGGGGAACTCACTGGTGTTGGGATCAGATAATGGTCAGAGGCATAGGAGGAACTACCTCTAATCTTTTCTATCCTTGGGGAGATCTGGCCATTGCTCCTTCATGACCTCCGGATTGTAGAATAAGTCAACTTTGGTCCTGGAAGGGGCTGTGATGGAGGAGCACCCATCTTCCCTCCATCTGGATCTTCATGATGGTGGCCAAACCACTCAGCAGATCTTCACCGAGGAAAGCCTGCGCCAGCTCAGAAGAAGCATTGGAGGTGGCAATGACAGCACTAGCAGCTCATCCAGCTGGCCCAGGATAGAGAGGAACAATTTCAGCAGGAGGACCCTCTTTGGCACGGCACTACTGGCCCTTATTAAGAGTCACCATATTGTTGAAGCTAGTGTCTAAAACAGCCCTAACCACAGACTTTGGATGAGGGGGGATTAATGACTAAAACTCAGCCCAAGCCATGGACACTGGCCAGCAGAAGGGCTAGTGCAAGGAACAGATGGGAAGTGGGGATACTATGATGCATAGATTGGGAATGTATCCCATCTTCTTGCCCCAGTAAAAGCTAACTGGAGCCTATTAGACCTTGTGGAGTCCATGGAGCTTATAAATAAGTTGACTCTTCTGGCCACCCCATCCCTTAGCAGGGTTGACAAGGGTCACAGGAGATTCTCTGTCCTCCCATTCCTGTGGCCCCTGGGGTGTATTCAGAAGCACCAAGGTGCTTTTCTGAACCATGTGAAACAGAGTTGCAGGGTTGGAGAGAGGAATTGACTCCAAGCTGATCAGATCTCCACCTCATACCAAGCAGCCATCATTGTCCCTTCTGTCCACTCTTGTCTTGCATCCTTCAGGAGAGAAACTTAACCGTTTGGTGAGACTTCTGGAGGGATGTGGTGCGGGGGGGAATGGAGACAGAAAACATTTATTCAGGGAACTTCCTTCACTGATGATTCAAGCCATTTTTTTTTACAAGTTTGTGCTTAAAAAAGAAAAGAAAGCTGTATTATTAGAACAGAACAGCAGGTCAATTAGGAGGTGTGCTTTTTTAAAACAAGGGTGGATAAATGTAGATCAGTCTGAAATGTTCTCTGTTGAAAATAACACGAGAAGACTGCCAGGAATCAGACAGCCAGTCTTTGGGAATACTGCTAAAAGCCTCCTCAAGAGTGGCATAAACCATTTCTTGAACCAGCTATTCAAGCCCTGGGGGAGTTTCATTCTTGAGGCTGTTGGCTGTGGATGTTTGGGCTGTAATGACAGTTATCATAGTCAAGCATTCAAGCAGATACACCCACAGAAGCATTCCAGCTTCATAGCAGCTAGTACTGGCACACTATTAAGTTTCATGTCATTCAAAACCTGCACTGTATTTATAAGTTTGGTATTTTTACAACCTATAAGCTAGGTTGTTTTCTTCCAAGTAGCAGGAAATATGTGGCAATGCTGGCGATGCCTGATTTCAAATTGTTGTTTTGGTATTAGGCTGGGGACAGCCAACATGTGGCCCCTAAGTACTTAGACGTAACAATCTCATGCCTATGGTTTTTTAAAAAAAATTAAAACAGTTTTCATTAGAAAGTCTCATTGTGCTCTTGGGGAGGAATTTTGCACATTTTGAGAAGCTCCCAAACCCTCAGAAGTGGGCAATCCTCACCACTGTTTTAGACTTCAATACTATACTGTTTTTTCATTAGCTGTGCTGCTGTTTACTAAGAATGCAATGTTTTGAGTACATTTGCCTTGGAGTGAGCCCTGAATGGCTTGGGTCCAGTCTATCTGAAGACTGTGTTGCTCTTTATGAGCCGGCCTGGGTGTTAGGATCATTAGGAGAGGTCTTTCTTGAGGTCCCACCACCGTCACAGGTGCATTTGATGGGGATGAGGGAGAGGGCTTTCTCTGTTGCTGCTCCCAGTCTTTGGAACTCCCTTGCACAGGAAGCCAGACTTTCCTTCCGAAAGCAAGCAAAGACCTTTCTCTTCAGGCAAGCCTTCCTGCAGTGACTGCTTACATAAGTGAATTTTAGATGGATTGTTATGCATTACTACTTTGTCTGGGTCTTTAGTACTACTTGTGTTTATCATCTCTCAGAGCAGTATTTGTTCCTTTTTAGTATTTGCATACTTATTGTTTTAGCTTTAATATTGTATTTTAATGATGTAGGCTGCCTCTTTATACTCATTGTTCTTAACTTTAAATATTGTCTTTTAATGATATAAACTACCATTGCATACTCATTGTTTTCAGCCTTAAATATTGTATTTCAATGATGTAAGCTGCCTTGGGTCCTTTTTAAGGAGAAAGATGGGGTAAAATACATACATACATACATACATACATACATACATACATACATACATACATACATACATACATACATACATACATACATACATACATACATACATACATACATACAATGTTAGGTTCGTGTTGTTAAAATGACAAGCATGATTCTTAGATATCTGATCAATTGTTAAGTCCATTTTTCTCCTTCCAGGTCCTTTTGAAATAACAGGCATATTTTGTGTGAGATATTTTATCTGTCTTTCAGAGGATAGCTGGCAAAACAATTAAAATGGCCAGTTCAGAAAACTTTTACAAAATAGATGGAAAGGTACTCTGCAATTATCTTTATACTTATTTTGTGAAAGACCTGAAACTTTACTACGCATTGCTTTTTTGTTTTTGTACTTTCAACCTGTGCTTTTAGTAGAGACTCCTTTTGATTAAGTGCTTGTTTAATTTTAGGTTTTTTTTAAAAATGTATCCGTCTTGATGCTATTGTTGTAATCTAAGGTGGTTAAACCAATATTTGCAGTTTATACAACAGCTTTCTCCAGCTTTATGTCCTCCAGATGGTTTTAGACCACAAACCCCATCATTCTTGACTATTGCCTGTGATAGATGGGAATGATGAGAGTTGCAATCTGAAACATTTCATAGAATCATAGAAAAGTGAAGTTGGAAGGGGCCTACAAGGCCATCATGTCCAACCCCCTGCTCAATGCAGGAATACAATCAAAGCATATCTGCCAGGTGATTATCTAAGTTTGTCTTGAATCCCTCCAGTGTTGGAGCACTCACCAACTCCCAAGGTAACTGGTTCCACTGTCGTACTGCTCTAACA
The DNA here is from genome assembly GCA_037013535.1 of Intellagama lesueurii. Taxonomy (NCBI): domain Eukaryota; kingdom Metazoa; phylum Chordata; class Lepidosauria; order Squamata; family Agamidae; genus Intellagama; species Intellagama lesueurii. The sequence goes on from JBAJHW010000003.1 coordinate 101,123,867, forward strand.
GTTAGGAAGTTTTTCCTGATATTCAACCTAAATCTGGCTTCCTTTAACTTGAGCCCATTGTTGTGTGTCCTGCACTCTGGGATGATTTGTAGGGTGACAGGTTGGGGAAGTCTGATACACACACTTAAATATCAAAAGAGGCTGTAAGGTGCCTCTAAAAGTAGTATCAAAAGCAATTTTATGAAGGACATAGTGAACTCCAACAGAAAGTCCCCGGAAAATTAAATAACATTACTCATCAAGAGCCCAAGAAGCTTCAGCTTCTCATCAGCACAACAGGTACAAGATACCCTTGGGAGAAAGGTTGCCAGTTGGTCGGGAGCCACAGCCAGGGGATCTTTGCCAAATATATGCCCACTGAAAGTATCCAGGAAGAGGCATGTGGAGAAAAGCCTCCAATGATCCCAGAAGGACAAGATAAGAGTTAAAGCAGGGATGGACAAAGTAACAGTCTTGGAGCTCCATGCAGCGCCCCCCCCCCCCAATTTCTATTATAGCATCCTCTTTTTCTAGAAGAAAAGTTAACTTGCAGCTCCAGGAAGCCTCCAAGAGTGGTGATTCAGCTGTTAAATAAGTCACAGGGCCTGCCTGCATCAGCTAACACCCCTGTACACCCACTTTTCAGAACGGAAAGTGAACTTCTGACTCCTTACAGTTTATTTATTTTGTATTTTTTTAATATATTGTTTTGCAGTTATTGGCATTTGTTTTTCAGCTTCTGAAAGGGTTAGAGGGGTATATTGAATATGTGGATGGTCTCAGAAATCATGGTCCTTGGCAGGCAATTGAAGGCTGCTTCCTACGGAATGATTTTGTAAGTCACAGATGTTCCCACCAAGGCTAACAGGGTGGGGTTGTTGCTATTTCAAGGAAGCCCAACCACAGCAAACCATGCAAGTGTTTCACCTTAGCATCCGGGGTGGCGGATGCTAAGGTGAAACACTTGCATGGTTTGCTGTGATTGTGCTTCCTTGAAATAGCAACAAAAAGAAAAACAGTTCAAAGCATAATGCCAACTTTCCCAAACTCCTTTCCTTAGATACAATTTAACTGCTTCTCTCCTCCCCCTCCTCTTCCTCTCTTCTTTTTATATATCCTGCTGGCTCCTCTGGATTGGCTCTCCTTCTAGCCAATCACTTTATTTCTGTTCATGCTGGGTAAAGTGGGTGAAGGTTCCGTCACACTTGCCAACTCTAGTGTTTCATTACTTTACCCCATTGTCATGGGTATCAAGGAATTCCGTCTGGACACGTGAGTAGGCTGGCAGAGGAAGGATGCATTGCTTTGCACTTCCTCTGACAACATCAGACATAGAGATGGAAAATGCACTCAGGTGTTTGTGCACCATATGTCTGAGGCAATGTACCTTCTAATTTTTAGCCCCACTGGGGGAGGGGACTCTGCTTCTTGTGTGTATGCCTCCGTCCCCCCCCCCCCCATGCACAGGGTTCCATCGCAACTAGAACCAAAGGGGCTGAACATGATCACTGCACAGAGGAAGAGGAAAGCTGTGTGGGGGGAGGTGGAGTTGTGTGCACGCAGGCATGCACCTTAGAGGGAACCTTGGTTTGAGGTAACATCTAATTTGGTTTAGTACAGTTGATCACCATCTGGCCTTCATTTAGAAATAAATGCTTAGGAGACACATTGAATATAGTGTGTTAAGCCACTGATGTATATACACAGAGTACATGTTAGTAGGGTAAGATCGTGTGACAAGGGAGGGAAAAGGGCTTTCTGTCTCAGAAATATTTTTTGTTATATTTCTCAGAAACATGGAGATGGGTGTCTTTTGATGACAACAGCTAGAATTCCTGGCATTCTGGGAATTGTAGTCAAAACCACAGGTCTCTATGTGTCAAATATTTAGTAAAGTGTCAAACAGTTCTATCGCACGAAGTCTTCAAGTTGTGTATAGCATGTTGTGTAAAAATATTCTTTAAGAACAGATGGCCAACAATTTTTGAAGCCAGTTTAAAAAAACAAAGGCCAGATAGAATGATCCAGAATTCAAGAGGGAGGGAGGCAGACAGACTGACATATCTTGGGAAAGAATTCCACAGCTGAGGTGTGCCTGTGGAGAAGGTCCTGTCTCATGTGTTCACTAACACAAGCCTGTCAAGGTGGCTGGCAATGTAACATTGAAGCCCCTGAATCCCAGACAGGTTGAAATGGGAGGTGTTTTATGCTGCCTCATTCCTCCTGCCTTCATCACTTTATAAAACTGCCTCCCCAAGGTTATTAATGGGAAAAAATAGCTAATTCTATGTGATCAATGTATATTGTCATCCCTCAAAAAACAACATTTTCCGCAAATGATTGTTTTCTCAGGACACATGGATTTTCAGAGGGACTTGCTGACTTGACTCTGTGGCTTTGCATCCTTTGCTTTTAAAATTCTTTGCTGTTGCCCAACTGAATGTTCACCTTGATCACTGCTTTCTTTGCTCTTCTTGTGGGTGGCAGATATTCTAGGCGGTGCTGAATGCAGTATTCTGAGCCTTGTTCCTATGCAGCATGTATAGCCTCAGCCTATTGTAGAAATGTTAACTGTAGAATTTCTCAGTGTAGAAAAGAGAGATGCAAATCTCTGGTGCTGTGGCTTTCCTTTGCTTCTATGGTAACATTGTGAAGTGGAATTTACTGCTGGATCTTGCAGCAGTACAGTGGAGAGGAGAAATGTCAAGGAGAGCTATTTCTGCATTTTGCTACCACTCCGTTATAATGCATGAATTATCTCCTCCTTCCTTCCATAGTTTTCCAAGATTGTGGTCTGGTGTTGGATTTAAGAAATAAAATTGAAGTTGCAATGTTTTCTGGGGCTTCTGGCTGTGACTTTTTAATGTAGTCATCAATATGTAGTATATCTATTTTAAAGCACAAGCAGCAGTTTTGAGGGATTCAGAACATTTCTTTATGTCCAGCATTGCAGTTTATGTGCCAGATCTCTAGCTAAACTTACGTTTTTAGATGTCTAGTTGAACAAGTAAATATTTATTCTGATTTTGTACTGTTTTTAAATTTTAATTTGGTTTTGTAATATATTTTGTTTTCTCTGTGCTGACCACTTCCTGTTTGTATATTTTAAAATAAATTTGTAGTAAATGATCACTGGTATAGCTTAGTGACAAATGCTATCTTATCTCTCCAGGAGTTACTAACTAGTCACAAGCCACTTATGTGCTATGGGACTTTATATTTTTCTTCAGGACTGAAGCCTAACCTGATAAAGAGTTCTTCTGTCAAGCTTCTGAATTTTAAAAATGACTTGGTATGGGGTTGTTCAGAGATATAAAGTTAGGTTCCCATGTTGCAATGGATGAAAGTAAATTACTCAGTTTGTTACACATAGGCAAATGGGTTAGTAAAATATGGATTGGTATGTTCTGCAGATTTATTTGCAAGTCTCCTATGTAATGCCATTTTAAAATTTAACTAATAGCAAATGCATACAGAATTGATTTAAAAGCATATTCTTTTGCAGAAATGCTGCTGCATTTTATGGTGTGGTCCTACAAGAGGCAAGATTTCTTCCTCTATTTGTTTTCTGTTTTTTTTTCTTTTTCTTTGCTTGTTTGTTTACAATACAGTACTTTCATTTGTTATTTGTTGTTTATATTATTTCCTGAACATATTTCCCTGAAACTCCACTGAATGCATTTTTGAATGGAAAAATGTATTGGACACCAAGTAAAACAGACTGTGTATTACAATAAAATATTTGATTGTGCTGTGTATCTTGATTTTCACTTCTTGATCTTCTTAGTTACAGGAAGAAGAAGATGGTGTACATTTGAGGATTGAGAGCAGTCTGGACGTTTGATCCTAAGATAAGATTGAAGTCACATAATGCACTTGTTGATTGCTGTTTTGGTCTGTTAGTAGATGATTTACAACTTCATTGGAGATAAAAATGAATGTTAGCATTGTACTGATATTACATGAGGTTCCTACTAGGTTATTCACTTAGTTTTAATTGGTTAATTGCACTAGCAAATAAAACCAGAATTGGATGATGCTGAGGACAATTTATGTGCAGTTGCCAATGAATATAAAGGGAGTTAAACTCCCCATTCAAATATGCCATTTAGCTTTGCTACAGATTGTAATCAAAAGAAACCTGACTATAATTTATGGCTGCTCATATAGTAAATTCTGAGGTTACCTGTTTGGAAACTTGCAAGAACTGCTGTCCACAGTTGTCCTCTCTGACAAGATTAGAAGGGACTGAAACATTGGTTCACCCTTGGCTTTGTCGGCCATCTTGGGAATTAGTTTGTCAAACCATCAGCTGTAGCTCTGTAGTTCTGTCAGTATGTGCTATACTATTGTCTCTTTCCTGAGGCAAATTCTACTTGTGATAGGTATATAGTATTCAATCCTATAGCTGGCTCCTGATCACAGCTACTATGTTTTTACGAAAATAAGACAGGGTTTTATATTAATTTTTGCTCCGAAAAAAACGCATTAGGGCTTATTTTCAGGGGATGTTTTATTTTTTTCATGTACAAAAATCTACATTTATTCAAATACAGTCATGTCATCGTCTTCTGTTTGCTGCACAATGCTGCACAATGCTGCCTCTGTGGAACCCTCCCAAATGACCTCCTCTGGGTACTGAGGGAAAAATCCAGTAAAGAAGAGTTATGTGTTGTGTGTCTGATCATTTCTTGCTTTGATTTTTTAAAAATTATTATTATTTTTTTACCATTTCTGAGCTTGATGCAGCCTGCATGCAGTTCTGGGGCATGAAATTTGGCCCATAGCTCCACCAAAGTTGCCCTCCTAATATGGCACATATTTTGTTTGTTTATTATGTTGCCTTTCTCTGCATTGGTGACTCAAGCAGCACTCACTTTCTGGTTAGATGAAAATAAAGGTGTGTTTAATTTCTTCATATGCTCTATTTCTCTAAGAAGAATAAGTGGTGAACTTGCATCACCTGTTAATGCTATTCAATAAAATGGGTGACCTCTATATGAGATCCCTGATGCAGCATATTCTTGGCCTTTTGTCCCATTCTATCTTGAATTTCCTGGATCATTGGATTTATAATAGCAAACTGGAAGATAGATACCATGAAGTAAGTTATGTTTATTTCCATTATCCCCTATTTTCTATTTTACATACGTAAATTACATAAACAAGGGATTTCTTTTTCTAAAAACTGTGGATTTGTATAAGTGCTGTAGAGTGTAGACAATAATAAACAATTAACAGGAGTCCCAGCTAGGAAAAAGTGCCTTCCATTTATTCTAAGAAGAATCTACCTGGAAATGGTTTCCTATACAGTGTGTTCCTTTCAGATGCAGTGGCCAGGATCTAACACACCATATGGCTGCTTCTGTGTGTCCAAGTTCTTGGTGCTTCTTAAACAAGAGCCCAACATGGCAGTTCACACTTCATAGTTAGAGCTTCTTTCATTTTCTTATTCCACCATTTCTTAAGGGACTGATTTTAAGTTGTTGCTGAAATAATAAACATGTATACCAGGAAAGGTGTACCAGATGGTGCAGTATTGCACTGTAGTAAGCTGTGATGTTATGTACAGTTGGTAAAGCTATGTTTTTGGACGATAGCTCCTGGAATCTCTCAGCTATCGTTGGTCAACCGCCAAGATAGCTAGTGAATACTGAGATACGGTAAAAGAAAGTAACTTTTCCAAGCCCTGATGTTGGTGTTTTCACTAGTATCAATGCTTAAGATTGATTTCTTGGAAAATAAGGGCCAGATAGAGAGTTTAGTTGTGTCTTTAGTCCATGAAGTCCATGCCAATCTGGGAGATAGAATTTTAGATGTCAGCTACTCTCCAAATTGCTTCCTACATAGAAGAGGCTTCCATTTCCCCCTTTTATAAACTACTTTGAAACTTTTGTTAGAAATATAAACTTTCATCTAATGTATTAGTTCCATAGGTGAAAACTCAGAGAATGCTCTACTGTAATGAATATATTACAGTGAACACGACCCCTGTAATAAGCTTATCGTATAGTGTTTTTGCAAAAAAGGAAAAGGAAAAAAGAAGATGAGTGAGGGGTTAATTACATGGGGTAAATGAAAATGTGTGCCCCCCTCTTTCATATTATGGCAGCTATCCTCTGGGATATTGATTGCCTTTGTAAACAAGCTCTTAGTTTCTTCCTGAGAAAATCACCCTTTTTATCAGTTGGAAGGCCTTGGCATTTGTTCATCAGTTAGATTGTGCCATGATTTTCCATTTTTCCTGCAGTTTTTTTTTCTATTGGGTATAATAACAAAACTCAAAGAACCTTGAATGGTTAAAGTGAATCAATAAAATAATTATCTTGCAATTATGTTTTGACCTTGATTTCCTTCACCCTTCCCAAGATCTCTTTTTCATAGGATTAATTATAAAATGCTCTTCTCATTCTTTTTATTTTCTACTAGATATTTTCTAAATACATTAATTGCATATTACTTTGCTCTGACTGGAAGGGACGTGGTGGCACTGCGGGTTAAACCGCAGAAGCCTCTGTGCTGCAAGGTCAGAAGACCAGCAGTCGTAAGATCGAATCCATGCGACGGAGTGGGCTTCCGTCGCTTGTCCCAGCTCCTGCCAACCTAGCAGTTCGAAATCATGTAAAAATGCGAATGGATAAATAGGTACCACCTCGGTGGGAAGGTAATGGCGTTCCGTGTCTAGTCGCGTTGGCCACGTGACCACGGAAACTGTCTTCGGACAAACGCTGGCTCTATGGCTTGGAAACGGGGATGAGCACCGCGCCCTAGAGTCGGACACGACTGGACTAAATGTAAAGGGGAACCTTTACCTTTACCTTGCTCTGACTATAAAATGAAGGCTTTTGTACTTCCAAAAGTTGACTGAATTGCCTGATAGATTTTAAAACTCTATTTTTCTCATTAATTCTCCAATTAAGGCTCTCTGCCAGTTACTAAGGGAAATTTATAAAACATTTTAGGGACTGTTTTTAGGGAAGTGTGCATAGTTTTCTGCTGAGCAAATGCCGCATTCCAATGATGTTGATTCCCCCCCCCCCCTTGAATTTTGCCTCTGGTTTTAGGGCCTGTTCAGAGCTAACTAGCTCACATTCTTTCCCGGTGCGTCTGTTCATGGTATGCATATGAGGACCTGATCTCAGGCTTGCATGCACCTTGCCTACACATACAACAACTAGGAGGCACAACACCCATTTAAAGGTGGGATATACTGTTATCCAAGCTCTCTGTTCAAGTAGGATTCTTGTTCATGCAATCAGGAGGATTTTGCATTTAAAGAAATAAGATACCTCTAGTTCAGAAGCTATATTCGTTCTGTAATGGAGAGTGAGGAAAGAGACATACTGCCCTCTGACCAACTCCTGATTGCACTGGTTGACTCCTGATTAAATGAAATCCTGTTGACTTCAGTGGATGTACTTTGAATTATGATTTAGAGATGGGGGTATTCGTATATGAATATGAATACCCCTGCACAAGTGGACATAACGAGGGGCCGGCCCCCTGGGGCTGGACTGTCCACTCACCCATCTGCTGCTGCAGCTGGCTCCGAACTCCCTTCCAATTGCTCCGGAGCTCACGGTCGACTAGCAACTCTTGGCAGAAGGAGGGAAGATGAGCCTCCCTGCCAGGCTGACGAGTGGCTAGTCAACCGAGACCCCCAGAGTGATTGGAAGGGAGCGAGGAGCCAGTGGCAGCAGCGGATGGGTGAGTGGACGGTCCGGCCCCAGGGGGCCAGCCCCTTGTTATATCCACCTGTGTATTCGTATACGAATACCCCCACCTCTAATTATGATGAATTTGTTTCTAACCCTTTGAGTTCTGATGTTCAAAGAGAGAGTATTGTTTGAAGAAGCCTACGTGTCTTCTGTTCAAAATAGTTTATCTTTTCTAAACAGATTTTTTTTTTAAAGCAGTATACATTGACTAGAATCCTGTTATGTATTTATGCCAGCAATCAGCATAAATCTCAGCAACAATTTGCTGGAAGTAAAGTAGTGGGCACAGACATTTGTTGCTGTAAACCTAATAACAAGATCTGTCACACAATAGCAAATACCGATGCTGACTTTTTAACTTGGGGCAGTTTGAGATTTATTCTGAATGAGCTACTGAATGAGCTACTCTAGTAGGCTATTTGGCAAGGTGATTTGCAACTGTGATTGCAAATACTACCTCGCCGAACACCTGTGCTGCTTCCATGTCTTCCATTCTACATACAGAAATTCCAACAGGATATCTCAATGGCAGTCATATAAGCAGGACCTCTAAGGCTCATCTTAAGACACAGGCAGGTTCATATAACTAAAGGCAGTCCTTTGGGTAACTTGAAAGAGCCATAGCAGTACTTTCAGCTGAGCCCTAAAACAAACTGGCTATCAGGGCAGGTAGTACAGAAATAGTATAATTTGCTAAAAAGGTTTGACAGCTGACACCCTCCCCGCACAATCTAGTCCATTCCATTCTGTATGAACAAAATCTTTCACATGGTCAAAGTAACATCAGACAAAGTGCTTTACAGTTGTCTATCTGGTTGTAAGCCAGGGCATGAGTAATCAAGATAAAAGCCCTTGCCTTTAGATGGAGTTTTAGCAGATGCACACGCTTAGGCTGATAGGAAGCACTGCTAGCCACCACTCTCCCTGCTTCTTGAGTGTAGGAGGAACCCCAACTACAAACTGGGTCTCTCAGAGCAAGGACAGTCCCATCCAGAACTGGTTGTATTTCACCATAAGAGCAGATGACCTCTCCATGGTGGGAAGGTTTGTTGGAACAAGAGGCCAGTTCCCCACCGAGGTCTTGGTGTAGACCATCCCCTGCCAACTTGGGAAGTGAGCAGAAGTCTCCTTGCATTTCCTTAAAAACGTATTTCTAATTCAAACAAAATGTGGGGCAAGGTGCCTTGTTGTTTTGGAGGAGAAACACAATTTCTGTAGACTTTAAGCAGTGCAATGGTCCTTTTTAAATTAAAAAACCATGCATATATTAGTAGAATGGGCTTCTGGGAATTCATTGGGAAGTAAATACACATTGTAATCTTCCTCAATTTAAATGTTTGTACTGGAGCAAAAGATTGCTTGAAATCCAAAGCACAGGTTTGTTAAGCCTGTGATCCAAGAACAACATGTATTATTAAAACACAATTCAGTGTTCGTCACACTATTTTACGCTGAGTATTGATTTAGCTCAGAATGTGCTTCTGTTTTTTTCACTCTTAGGTATGAGTTTATATGATCAGAGCCTAGAACTGTAGTCCTGTGCAGTGTTGTCTGGAGCGCATTCTGTTGGGTGGATTTGGTGGCTGAGTTCTGTTGATGGCATCTTGTGGAACTGAGAGGAGTAGTAACTATTGTAGGAAGTGTAGTAAGGTTTAATTTTGCTAAGAATAAACCTAGGCCACCGTCCTATTACTTATGCACTCTAACGTAAGTCAAATAGCATAAATCAGAGCAGTGAATTTCCACTACCTATGAGGTTGAGACTTGTATTCTTTGCCACGCAACTAGTGCATGTTAAGGAATGTAAGCCTTGCCTTCTTAACCAGTGCAATTTTGCCATGGTAATTTGTGTTTTTGACTTAAGCCTGTCTGCATCAGTATCAGGATTCTGGCTCATGGACTGTAAATTGGTACCACGCAGCACAACACTAAAATATCATCCTTTAATTTTCTCTTTGTTTCTTGTTTGCTTATTGTCCAGTCTGAAAGTATTAGGAACATAATGCTCAAAATCTAAGGTTTCTTCTGTCTTTAACCTACTCATCTGCTGCTACTACTAAATAATATTTTGATCAACAGAAGGTAAAGAATATATTAAAATATCACTGCCCTTAGACCCACAGTTTTTAGACTCCAGATTTGTGTACATCGCTTTAGAACCCTCACCTTCCTTTTTTGATTTCAGGACTTTTAAAAAAACACCTTGAACTTTCCATTAGGATGGAGTTTTGAAAGTATAATGATAGGTTTCCTAGATTCACATTGTCACATTCCTAATTTTTCCACAATGCTGTTTTCCCCCCCCCGTTACAAAAGACTCAATTTACTTGCCAGGCACCAGAGAGCTATCTGTTTGTCTAATAACAGAATTGATGTAACAACTCTATAGTAAAGTGCAGAAGAAAAAGATGAAATATGAAACTGGTACATTCGGTGTATTGGGCAATGAAAAATTGTGCTTTGCAGGAAGGAAGGAATGTTTTTGTGAACCTTTATTATTTTAAGTTTCCTGGGTATATTAGTTTGAGGCTCTCAATTTTTGAAAGCAAGAGTATAGTTGTTCCAGTCTTTGTTGACCCAATTTGAGGTGAAGCACCCAATATACTTGCTAGGGTATGGAAAAATTCTTAAAATATATTTTTAGAACTTGAAACTGCTGAGAAGATCTTGAAATTTTTACTAAAGTGTTTGTTCTAAATAGCATTCTTCATACTGTATATGTAGGTAAAGTAGCTGTTCGGGATCTGAAGCACAGGGTGCACCAACTTTCCATATTTTGTAAGAATATTTAATAGTGCTGTTCAAAATAAAAGGAGAAATTTTTAGAAAAATCAGACAGATTTATTGCTGCATTTCCTTAAAAGGAGGAAGAGTTTTAAAAATGAAAAATAATGACCTTCAGTTCTCAAAGACAACTCTGGGGGGAAAAAAATCATGATGGACTGCAATATTGCAGTATGAGTGGATTAAGTGAAACAGTCATATACTTCACTGGTGAGTTTATTTTTGCCATTAGCCAGAGGTGAGAAAATTTTTTTTTAAAAAGAATTATACTTTCTAGAATGCCCCAAGATGGTTCGAGTGGTCTGGAGTCCTTTCCTTTTCGTGTCCTTGGCCTGCACCTACTGACACACATTTTAGGAGCTGGAAAGGGCTGTGTGAATTGGCTGTGTGGTAGAAAAAGGCTGTTGTTAAAATTTTATGAATGGACATGTGATATCATTGCCCACACTGAACGCTGCTCCCTGGTTGTGAGTTCTAATATAAAAATGCATACATGTTAAGACGTTTTTAGTATGGAAATCTACCTTTAGAATTGTGAAGGTGGATCCTGACACTGCCACCAGTTTTGTTGAGTGGTCATAAATTGTGAGAAAAACACAGTACTGCTAATCTGACCACCAGTAACAGATATATATGGGGAATTGTTGCTTGTTAAGTACCGATTATGCCTAAGCAGAGACACTTATCTTGTTCCAGTTCTGCTCCCACCATAACAAGAGGAGCTATTTTGTTTCCTGGTTACCTAATACCTGGGTTTAGGCAGACAGATGCTAGGATTTCAAACAATCAAAGGGACAATAAGATTATAAATATTTTAAATAATTTAAATATTGATAGATATTTAAATAAATATAATAAGTAGAACAATCCTAATCTATTGTTTTCAATATTCTTTTTAAGGGGTTGCTGTGAATAATACAGATGGTAGTTTTAAGAAGTTCTTCTCTCTTGCTACCTTTTAGCCAGTTGCCCCATTACAGTGCAGTCCTAACCCAAGGATCTGCTGGCAAAGATCTGCTGACAGAAGAGGCAGGAGAAAAGAGAGGGGGAGAAGCTTCCCACAGTCTAGGGCAGGGGTCAGGGAACTTTTTTACCTTTTACCCCCCAAAAAATTTATATACGCCGACATTACCCCCTTGATTTGAAAGGAAGGAATTCATACATTATTTGAATTCAAAATATTATTGAATCTACACAGGCTGTGTACTGAACTAGCAGGATATATCATCAGTATCAATGGCTGCCAGGCTATGTACCGAACTAGCAGAATGCACCAAATTTAATAAAGATGTGCACTATTTTTGCTGGAACACATTGCCCTCCAGCCATGGGGTGGTATAGGAAGTAGTAAGGTGTCCAACGTGCCTAGCAAGTTGCATTAAATTTTTGCTAGCTCGCAGAGGATTTAATCATCATCAATGGCTGCCAGAGTGGTGCTAGCAATGACATGCTTGCTAGAGACAGCCAATGCAGAGTTGGGGGGGGGGGCTTTTCCTACCACTTTAATCATTCTGTGTGTGGCGTGCAAAAAGGAACAAACCAGGCTAAAGGTCATGTCACCCACCCTGGTGCCACAGCCCAATATCAAAGGACCAGTGCGCTATTTTTTTTTATCATCATCAATGGAAAACTCAGCAGTGGCCAGAGGATTGGAAAAGATCAGTCTACATCCCAATCCCAAAGAAAGGAAGTGCCAAAGAATGCTCCAACTACTGTACAATTGCACTCATTTCACACGCTAGCAAGGTTATGCTCAAAATCCTCCAAGGCAGGCTTCAGCAGTATGTGGACCGAGAACTCCCAGAAGTGCAAGCTGGATTTCAAAGGGGCAGAGGAACTAGAGACCAAATTGCTAACATGCGCTGTATTATGGAGAAAGCCAGAGAGTTCCAGAAAAACATCTACTTCTGCTTCATTGACTACGCAAAAGCATGGCAGAAAGTGAGGAGAAATTAAAGAACCTCTTAATGAAGGTGAAAGAGAAGAGCGCAAAAAATGGTCTGAAGCTCAACATCAAAAAAAACTAAGATCATGGCCACTGGTCCCATCACCTCCTGGCAAATGGAAGGGGAAGATATGGAGGCAGTGACAGATTTTACTTTCTTGGGCTCAATGATCACTGTAGATGGTGACAGCAGCCACGAAATTCAAAGACGCCTGCTTCCTGGGAGGAAAGCGATGACAAACCTAGACAGCATCTTAAAAAGCCACCCTTCCCCCCCCCGCCTTAATTCAAGCCTTCTGTTTTGCTTGCCTGTCCCTTTTTTCATAGTTTTGAGTCAGTCTCTCTCTCTCTCATACACACACACATCCACCCACCCACCCACCCACCCACCCACCCTCCATCCCTCCCTCCATTTTCTACATACATTTAAACAAGCTTGATGAAGCCACCCTTTTCTCCCCGCCTTAATTCAAGCCTTCTGTTTTGCTTGCCTGTTCCTTTTTTCATAGTTTTGAGTCAGTCTCTCTCTCTCTCTCTCATACACACACACACACACACACACTCCCTCCCTCCCTCCATCCATCCATTTTCTACATACATTTAAGCAAGCCTGATGAAGCCGTGGGTCTCTCGCACCTTCCTTCCCTCGTTAACTGGAGCCTTTCCCTCCTCCTCCTTGCTTGCAGTCATCTCTGGCGGAAGCAGTCATTCACAAGCAGTCATTCACAATGAATCATCACAATTCATTGATTGACTGCCCAGGGCTATTCTACAGCTGTAACCAATCAAGCAGGCTTATCTCCGATCTCTGAAAGAACGGATTTACAAGTGCCCTGCCGCAACCAAGGAAGTAACAGGGAGAGGTGGCTTACAATTTGAGGTTTGGCTGCAGGGGGTGGGGGTGGGGGATGGGGGGGGTAGCGCTCTGCTCATTACCCCCAGGATTTTTACTTTTATTCCATTTGGGGTAATTTACTCCTGTTCCCTGACCACTGGTCTAGGGACACAGCCACAGTGCTAGCCCAGTGTTAGGCCAGGACTAGCATAATCCTAAGTAATTTTCAGCAAGCTAGCTGACTGACTTGGCTCTGAATACTTTATTTATTTATTTATTTATTTAACTTATTTACTTAAGGCACAGTTCCACTGGCAATAAGAACCACAGTTAAATTGATCTCATTTTTTGATCGGGTAACAGTCCTGATAGAGGGAATGCTATAGACATATCTTGACTTTAGCAAAGCTTTCGACAAAGTGCTCATGATATTTTGATTAGCAAGCTAACTAAGTGTGGGCTGGATATAACAACTGCCAGGTGGATACATAGTTGGCTACACAATCATACTCAGAGGGTGATGTATAATGGCTGCTTCTCCAACTGGGAGGAGGTAACAAGTGCGGTACCCCAGGGCTTAGTCCTGGGCCCTGTGCTCTTCAACATTTTTATTAATGACTGGATCAGAGGCTGTAGAATCATAGAATAGTGAATTTGGAAGGGGCCTATAAGGCTATAAAGTCAAACCCCCTGCTTGATGCAGGAATACAAATCAAAAGATGTCTGCCAAGTGGTTGACTAAGTTTCTCTTGAATGCCTCCAGAGTTGAAGCACTCACCACCCCTCAAGGTAACTGGCTCCATTGCTGCACTGCTCTAACAGTTAGGAAGTTTTTCCTGATATTCATTCGAAATCTGGCTTCCTGTAACTTGAGCCCATTGTTGTGTGTCCTGCACTCAGGGACGATTGAGAATAAATCCTGCCACTCCTCTGAATGACAGCCTTTCAAGTATTTGAAAAGTGTTATCTTATCACCCTTCTGCTTCTTTTCCAGGTAACAATGGCTTCTCAGCATGGAAACCTATAAATTGACAAAAATAAGTGATAGTTCATAATTCAAAAAACAACAGTGACAGGGTTCTTGGTTCAGATTAGGCAGTTCCTCCTCTTAAATCATCACAGGAGATGGATTAACATTAAAAATGGTTTATTCTCTTTTAACGGTTCAGAATGAACAACAACTTCTGTGGGTCCAACGGGACCGGCAACCATCAACGCCTCAGGCCACCATTCTGGTAACCTTGGTATGACTAATGAGTCCTTTAATGTGGGGGACATCCCAAACTTCTCCTGATTGGTAGGCTTCCGCAGGGGCTGGCTCGTCACAGCAGAGATAGTCCTGCAACAAGAATGTCAAGCCCAATCACCCTCGTGAGTGTCGAGCCCATAGTGACTGGATCCAGGCATTCCACCTTCTTCCAGGGACCTTTCCCTCTCGGATACCCGTAAACGATCAATTCCAAGGGTTCCTCTTCTCCCAGCTGTATCTCCAAACCTGTGCTTTCTCGGCTCTTTTGGGGTCTCTTCCCCATTTCACTCTTTGTCTCCTGTTGTCGAGGAAAAGAGAATACATAAGGTCTTTCTGCCCCTCTCAATGGCAGTCCCCCTCCTCCTTCCTTCTATACCTCAGCACTCCTCCAAACCCCAACTCCTCTTCATCCCTCCTATCTCCCTCACATCTTTCTCCTCCCCCGTCATCAGAAAACCTTCTACTATTGACTGTTCCCACTGAGGTGGTCCCACTTTCCTCTCTCTCTGACTTCCCGCCTTCACCTATGGTCAGGTTTTTAACCATCACAGGTAAGGCTGTAAAGATGGTGCTCAATCCTTCAGCTTTAGATGAGTGAGGGGATGGCTCACTTCTAGGTTCAGCCCTTCTCACTGGTTCCTCTTCACAACAACTCATTAGAATTCTTGCGATAGGTTACAATTATACAATGCAGGTCAAAAATATATTTGTGCAAATTTTAACCCATCAGGGGATTCTTAAATGGAAAACAGTATATAAATAATTTAAATAAATAAAATGAATACATTTATTTTATATTTGTCATAATAGGCCAGAGCTTGCAAGGCCAGCTACCACTTTGTATCAGCATAATCTGACAGGAATTCTTGAAACAGCTGTCAGGGCAACTAATGCACAGTTTGATAACCCTGAGATCTTCAAGCGCTTGGATGTCAGACATCTGGAGGTACTTGTGAGCCATTTTGTTGTTTTATGAGAATGCACGTTTAAATGTTTTTTAAAATAATTAGCATTAACTCTAGTGTTCCAAAGCACTATAATCTGTGCATGGGGGACTAGATTTTTTAAATTTGCCAGTAAGTTCTTAATTGATTTTCATTTGAAAACAAGCTCTCTTCCATTACAGAGATATACACAATTCTAAAAATTGAGGACCTAATCTGAAAGGAGTTAAGCATACAGAAATCAACTCTTTCCCCAATAGCTTTAATTGTGCCTGACTCTGTGTTGAATTGTGGACTAAATTTACAGCTCCACTGAATTTATTCTGATCCTTTCAAAGGTCTGGTAACATGCTGCATGATTCAATCCAGCATTTAGAGGGCTGATACTTGGCCAGTTTCATATGCATCCCTCCCTGCTTCCCCGACCAATGAATGTCCCCAGTCAGAGAGAGTTTGCCTTTCTAGGACTGGCCCTGTCCGGTGTGTATCGTGGAGTTCTGGGCTCTGTGACTGGTAAGAAATCAGGTGTGGTCTCACTTCCGCTACTTGTGAATTGATCCAGCAACCAGTGATGATCCTGATGTTTTATTACTGTTCCCCTGTGTAAAGCAGCTAAATTACAGTGTATACAATTTGGTTAAATGCTGGCACATTTATTTCTTTTTAAAGGTGTCTCCCGGCAATGGAGGTTGGGGTGTTTCCAGCTTAGACTATCACATTGATAGACCAATTGCAATGTTAAGGATATATCTTTCAGTTTATCAGTTATCATCCTCCCCCTTTCACAACCACCCACTTAGTTCACTAAATACTTTGCTATTAAAATAGCCTTTGCACTTTTAGAAGTACACATTTAAAGATACTGCTTCATATCTTGGATGTACTCATTGTATTAAGAGTGCAGTGAAATGTCAGTTTTCCTATTAATGAGTGTTAAAATGTTTCATTTTAAGACTTTCATTATTTGAGATAAATAATTCATTTGTTCTTTTGGAGAGTTTAGAAAGTACTTAATAAATGGATTTTCATTTTCATTCATTATTCTGAAATTGTAGCAAGTAATTTGGTATAATTTGCGAGAACACAAAAACGTATTTTAGGGGACCCTATTTGTACTCTTTAAATAAAATCTGTTGGGTAGTATTCATTAAAACACAAAAAACTAGCAGCACTACAGTTCAAAATGCTTTTATCATATATAAAGAATGACAGTGATTTCAGACCAGAGAGCATTGATATGCATAGTTTACTGGAAGGAAAATAATGGCTCTATTTTCCAATTTGTTAACCTACCTGTCATGTTCTTTACTCCTTTTAGTAAATTGTAAATTGTTGGAGAGCTGTGTACCTGGTTCCTTATGTTTAATTTCTTTTGTATATTAATTATCATTTGACGTCATCTTTCTTTGTAAAAAATAACCTTTAAGTGTAGAAAGGAAATTAAGTGAAAAGGATTCCTTAAAGCATAGACTGATCTTCTTCTGAAACATTTTGGTACATTCCAGTAGTGAGTGGATATTTGCAATATGATCTCAAGTGGCTCTTCCTTTTCGAAATCCAGCTTGAACATCAGGCGTTTCTCATCCCATATAAGGTAAAAAAAACTTTGTTGCAACACTTTGAGCATCACTTTGATTGCATGAGAAATTAAAGCAATGGTCCTATAGTTACTGCACTTCTTGACATCTCCTTTCTTAGGGAATGGAATATATATTGAGTCCTTCCAGTCTGAGGGCCATTGTTTGGTTTTCCCATATTTGTTGGCATCTTATTGTTAAGAGTTTGGCAGATTCAATCTCTGTGGCTTGAAACTGTTCTATTGGTATTCTGTCTATCCCTGGTGATTTATTTCTTCCTAATAATTTCAGAGCAACGTTCACTTCACTTTCTAGAACTGCAGGTTCTTCATCATAGACTTCCTCTTCAAAAGAGTCTGTCATTGTTTTGTCCCTTTTGTATAAGCCTTCAGTATACTTCTGATTTTTTGGCTGCAGTTTCCCTTAGGATTGATGATTGAATCAAGGTATACAAAATCTCTATTTCAACTTCTTCATTATCAACATTAAAGTTATGTAGTTCATCTGTAGTCATGATTTTTGCCTTCTTAACAGTTTTGGCATTTCCTCCCTTCACTTTCACTAAAAGCCATTTTAAGTCATTGCTGCTTTCTGTCAGTAAAATGTTGTTATTTGAGTATCTGAAATGATTGATGTTTCTTCCAACAATTTCATCTGAATGTAGTCCAGCTTTCTGTATGATATGTTCTGTGTACAAATTGAACAAGGGAATAAAATGCACCCCTTTCTGACACATTTGCCTGTAAGAAACCATTCTATAGTATCTCTCCATATTCTGTCCTAATGCTAGCTTCTTGTCCACAATGCAGGTTACATATCAGGACAATCAAGTTCTAAGGCATACCCATTTCCTTCAGAGCAACCCATAGTTTCTCATGTCTACACACTCAAAGACTTTATGTAGTCTGTAAGCGTATTGTTTCCACCTTCTCTTTATTTTCTCCTGGTCAGATAATGTGTATCCCTCTTGGTCATTCAGAATTCCTAATCTAGGCCTGAAATTCCCTTTGATATCTTATATATTCTGGAAGAGACTTCTTGTTTTCCCCTTTATGTTGTCTTCCTCTATTTCAAACCGAGTTTGAAAGAGGAGTCTCCTTCTGTTGCATGGATTGTTGTAGTAGTTCTCTTTGTCTCTACATGAGACCAAACTTTTTAAAGGACCCTCCCATTTCAGTTGCTTGCTTGATACCTCCTCAAAAGCCTCACTAAAAAGGTTAGCTGCTATTGGAAGGTAAGGGGGGAAGGGGCCCAGCCATATTTCCCAAGGAGGGGAGATCCATCATCTGGGAGCAGCCAGAGAAAAAGCCCTTGTTCTCAGATTCTCACCAGTGATTGTGGAAGTGGTGTGACCAAGAGAAGGCACTCTCGTGAAGATCTTAATAGGCATGGGGGGATTGTACAGGGAGACACAGTCTTTCAGAAAGTCTGGACCTGAGCCATAAAGCACTTTAAAGTTCATGACCAGCACTTTGAATAAGGCCTTGAAATGAACCCAGCAGCCAGAAATGAACCCAACAGGGAGTAGCATTATCCCAGTCACCAGCATCCCATAGTACTCTGGCTGCAGCATTTTTTACTAATTGAAGTTTCCAAAACATCTATGAAGGCAGCCCCATGTAGAGCACATTGCAATAATTCAAACATGAGGAAATCAAGGCATGTATCATTGTAGCCATCTTAGGCTTCTCAAGAAACTTGTATTCAGTTTTTCCTTGTCTGCCTTTTGTTTCAGCTCTTGGTAGGCTCGCTTTATTATTATGTTTATTATGTGGACACAAGCATCTTAAGTGTAAAGGTGAAAGACCAAGCATCCATCTGCCATCATATACTGTAGGTATCTGCATAGATATAGGTCTCTGTATAGATTGTTGAAATAATGGTGTGTGTGCGCGTGTGCCCCTTCATGGATTGCTGTCTTGTCATGGCGAAGGGGCTTGAGTAATTCAGAGAAGCTATGGGCTATGCCGTGCAGGGCCACCCAAGACAGACAGGTCATAGTGGAGAGTTCTGACTAAACACGATCCACCTGGAGCAGGAACTGGCAAGCCACTCCAGTATCTTTGCCAAGAAAACCCCATGAACAGAAACAAAAGGCTAAAAGATATGACGCTGGAAGATGAGCCCCTCAGGTCGGAAGGCGTCCAACATGCTACTGAGGAAGAGCGGAGGACAAGTACAAGTAGCTCCAGAGCTAATGAAGTGGTTGGGCCAAAGCTGAAAGGACGCTCAGCTGCGGATGTGCCTGGAAGTGAAAGGAAAGTCCAATGCTGCAAAGAAAAATACTGCATAGGAACCTGGAATGTAAGATCTATGAACCTTGGTAAGCTGGATGTGGTCAAACAGGAGATGGCAAGAATAAACATTGACATCCTGGGCGTCAGTGAACTAAAATGGATGGGAATGGGCGAATTCAATTCAGATGATTATCATATCTACTACTGTGGGCAAGAATCCCGTAGAAGAAATGGAGTAGCCCTCATAGTCAACAAAAGAGTGGGAAAAGCTGTACTGGGATACAATCCCAAAAATGATAGAATGATTTCAATACATCACAGTAATCCAAGTTTATGCAACCACCGATGCTGAAGAGGCTGAAATTGACCAGTTCTATGAAGACTTACAACACCTTCTAGAACTGACACCAAAGAAAGATGTTCTTGTCATTATAGGGGTCTAGAATGCTAAAGTAGGGAGTCAAGAGATAAAAGGAACAACAGGTAAGTTTGGCCTTGGAGTTCAAAACAAAGTAGGGCAAAGGCTAATAGAGTCTTTGTCAAGAGAACAGGCTGGTCTTCACAAACACTCTTTTCCAACAAAACAAGAGGCGACTCTACACATGGACATCACCAGATGGGGCAATACTGAAATCAGATTGATTATGTTCTCTGCAGCCAAAGATGGAGAAGCTCTATACAGTCAGCAAAAACAAGACCTGGAGCTGATTGTGAATCATCAGCTTCTTATAGCAAAACTCAAGCTTAAACTGAAGAAAGTAGGAAAAACCACTGGGCTAGTCAGGTATAATCTAACACTCAATATGCCAGCAAGTTTGGAAAACTCAGCAGTGGCCAGATGATTGGAAAAGATCAGTCTACATCCCAATCCCAAAGAAGGGCAGTGCCAAAGAATGCTCCAACTACCGTACAATTGCACTCATTTCACATGCTAGCAAGGTTATGCTCAAAATCCTACAAGGTAGGCTTCAGCAGTATGTGGACCGAGAACTCCCAGAAGTACAAGCTGGATTTTGAAGGGGCAGAGGAACTAGCGACCAAATTGCTAACATGCGCTGGATTATGGAGAAAGCCAGAGAGTTCCAGAAAAACATCTACTTCTGCTTCATTGACTACGCAAAAGCCTTTGACTGTGTGGACCACAGCAAACTATGGAAAGTTCTTAAAGAAATGGGAGTGCCTGACCACCTTATCTATCTCCTGAGAAATCTATATGTGGGACAGGAAGCAACAGTTAGAACTGGATACGGAACAACCTGATTGGTTTCAAAATTGGGAAAGGAGTACGACAAGGCTGTATATTGTCTCCCTGCTTATTTAACTTATATGCAGAATACATCATGTGAAAGTCTGGACTGGATGAATCCCAAATCGGAATTAAGATTGCTGGAAGAAATATCAACAACCTCAGATATGCAGATGATACCACTCTGATGGCAGAAAGTGAGGAGGAATTAAAGAACCTCTTAATGAGGGTGAAAGAGGAGAGCGCAAAAAATGGTCTAAAGCTCAACATCAAAAAAACTAAGATCATGGCCACTGGTCCCATCACCTCCTGGCAAATAGAAGGGGAAGATATGGAGGCAGTGACAGATTTGACTTTCTTGGGCTCCATGATCACTGCAGATGGTGACAGCAGCCACGAAATCAAAAGACGCCTGCTTCTTGGGAGGAAAGCAATGACAAACCTAGATAGCATCTTAAAAAGCAGAGACATCACCTTGCCGACAAAGGTCCGCATAGTCAAAGCTATGGTTTTTCCAGTAGCGATGTATGGAAGTGAGAGCTGGACCATAAAGAGGGCTGACTGCCGAAGAATTGATGCTTTTGAATTGTGGTGCTGGAGGAGACTCTTGAGAGTCCCCTGGACTGCAAGGAGAACAAACCTATCCATTCTGAAGGAAATCAACCCTGAGTGCTCACTGGAAGGACAGATCCTGAAGCTGAGGCTCCAATACTTTGGCCATCTCATGAGAAGAGAAGACTCCCTGGAAAAGACCCTGATGTTGGGAAAGTGTGAAGGCAAGAGGAGAAGGGGACGACAGAGGACGAGATGGTTGGACAGTGTCATCGAAGCTACCAACATGAATTTGACCCAACTCCGGGAGGCAGTGGAAGACAGGAGGGCCCGGCGTGCTCTGGTCCATGGGGTCACGAAGAGTCGGACACGACTTAACCGACTAAACAACAACAAAGTGTGTGTGTGTGTGTGTGTGTGTGTGTGTGTGTGTGTGTGTGTGTGTGTGTGTAGAAGGAGCAGCCCTTAAAATGTACATTGTGTTTTAAAAATGAGCCTTGAACAGCAGTTTACTACAAGTTCCTGTTGAAAATCAGCCAATCAGGCCTGGGAGCAGGGTCATTGTAAAATAATACTGCAAAGGAATTTACTTCATGGCTGACAGTCAAGTTGTGGGAAAGAACTGAAAAGCATATTGAAATAATTGGCAAAACGTTGCAATGTTTAATATGACCAGAGATGGTGCTCAATAACTTGCACTCTCTGTAGCTAGCTACTATACTCTAGTTTGATGTACTTTGATGTACTAGGTCCTTTGTTTTATATGCTTTTATTCTTCTAGGTTTTGCAAATGTTAGTCAAAATAAGAATATTTATTGCCACAGTGGCAGCCTGCCAGATTCTGAGTTACAAGCCCTTGTATTTACAGAGGGTCCCTCCCAAAAAAAACCCCAATAAAAATTCCTATTGTAAAACTTTTGTTGGTGCACCAGGCCCTTGTACTTCCTGGATTGTTGGTAGTAAATGAAGGACAGAGTATAAATAACAGCTAAAAAAGACAGCCAGAGCAAGGAGCAAAGAATGTTATGAGAGCACTGTTAGAGGGGGGAAACTCTGCTCGAGGAGGGCTAAGATTTTTTACTATATGCTGATGTGGTTTTATAATTTTATAATATAATCTATTGATTACATAGTCTGTTAAGACATATAGATGTGACTTAACTGAGAGTTAATTTTTTGTAACTTATAGTGTATGCCTTTGTAATACAGTATATTTTTTAAAGTATTTCTGACACTTTTGTTATATTTTTATTATTTCACTCTTAAGAACCACATTAATTTTTGTTAGAGCATTTTAAAATGTTATAGTTATTTATATTTTTCACTTTTTTCACTAAGTTTTCATAGTTAAGTTTCTAAAATATAATATTAAGTTTTGACAGTTATGTTTTTTTGGATATTCTATAGATAATTCTATAGATAATTTAACAGATGAAAAACAGTATAATAAATTTATATCTTCCTGCACGTGCTTGTT
The DNA here is from genome assembly GCA_037013535.1 of Intellagama lesueurii. Lineage (NCBI taxonomy): Eukaryota > Metazoa > Chordata > Lepidosauria > Squamata > Agamidae > Intellagama > Intellagama lesueurii. Next base: position 101,146,410 of record JBAJHW010000003.1, read on the forward strand.
CAATAAAAAAGAACAGCAGAGATTTTCTTGGACATTGAGTTTATCTGTTTTGCACAGGACAAAGCAGTTAAAGGATGTTCAAAAGGAGGGAGTAAATTGTATAAAGTGCGAAATATTCCTCTGGGTTATTCTGGACTTAACCCTGAATTGGATAAATGGCAGCTGTGATGAAGACAAGCTTTTGATTTTAACCTGGAGGTCTATCAAGTTCTGTAGGACTCTTAAGGAGAGGTTTAGGAGTCATACTCCCTGACCTGTCAGTGATAATTATGAGTTTACAGCTGTGTGTTGGCTCTCATACATTTGCTTGGATGTTGAGGCTCTCCGCATGCTGTGTTTACTTGGCAGTTGACCAGATGATTAACTTGACACACAGTGGTTCTCAAACTTTTTGACAACATGCCACCTTCTGGATTTTTTTCTATATGGGAAGAGTAATACCCTTTTGCATCATTATAGGGATGTTCCCTCTTCACTTGGCAGTACAACTCTGAAGACTGTCACCAAGCAGTATGCCTCCGTGGGCGCTATAGAGGTTAATGGTGTGACCAGAATTGAAGAGCTGTTCTTACGCAGAGAGTGATGGCTTGCTTTAACAAAAGACGGCCAGGAGGAAAGCCTATCTCATGGTAGACATTATATAAAATTGGTTTAATAAGAAATTCATGAATTTTTTGAAATGGCCTTGAGGGGGCAATAGAGCATTGCAGTTGTTACTGTCCAATGCCTTTTTAAAATGCCAGGATCCCAGAGTGCACTGTGTAATTCAGAAGGGTAAACTAGTTTTCTTGCCTAGTTTTTAAAGTACTACATATTTCTCTTGTGAGAGATTCAAAATCAAATTAGTCTTTAGATACGTTGGCTGCAGTCCTGTTCTGCATAGAATTTTCCCCCCATTTTCAAGCTTGTGTGAATTGTCTTTATGCACCTTTTATTTTATAATTGGATTTATTGATATTACTGGCCAACGTGGATTTCCAGAAAGAAGGGCTATGAATATTTCATGTTTCATGTAGTTAAACCAGAGAATATGGTTCTTTGGAGAGACTGCCTTTGGTCTAGTTGTTTTCTGAACAATATAGACATAGAAAGCATTGATTTCTCAATGTTCACCTAATCCCCGCTGGCCTGAGGCTGCAGTCCCGCTCTAACTGATTTGAGAGGAAGGCGCGCTGAATTCAGTGGAGCTACTTCTGAATAGACATTCCTAAGATTTTTCTGTAAGAGACAGAAGGCCTAGATTGGGGTGGGCAAAGTGTGACCCTCCAGATATTGTTGGACTGTGTCTCCCCTCAGCTCTAGCCAGCATGACCAATGGTGATGAATGCTAATAGCTGCAGCCCAACAACAACTGAAGTGCACTGAAGTGGCCTAGGTCTCTTGTTGTTGTTGTTGTTGTTGTTGTTGTTGTTGTGTTCTATCAAGTTGCTTCCGAGTTATGGTGACCCCATGAATAAGCAATCTCCAAAATGTCCTGTTGCCAACTGCCTTGTTCAGCTCTTGTAAACTCAAGCCTGGGGCAACCTTTAGGGAGTCGGTCTATCTTGTATTTGGTCTTCCTCTTTTCCTGCTGCCTTCAACCTTTCCCAGCATTATTGTCTTTTCCAGAGAATCTTGCCTTCTCATGATGTGCCCAAAGTAGGACAGCTTTGGTTTTTGCCCCAAGAGATTGTTCAGGCTGGATTTGATGTAGGACCCACTTGTTTATCTTTCTGGCAGTCCAGGGTATCTGCAAAACTCTCCTCCAGCACTATATTTCAAAGGAATCTTTTTTTTTTCCTGTCAGCTTTCTTAACCGTCCAGTTTTCATACTCATGCATGGTGATCAGAAATACAAGAAAGTGGATTATCTTGGTCTTGGTCTCCAGTGGCACATCCTTACACTTGATGATATTTTCTTTGATGATTCCTTCATTGCTGCCATTCCTAATGTCTACATACTTTAAACATCAGTAAACACAGTATAACCACCATACCTGAGGAAACAGTATATTGTTTGCTTTTGGAAGCTGGTGCTTGGATTGGAGACCATCATGGATCTTACAGGTAGAAGGAATCCTGCCTGAAAGAGTGACTACCAATGGGAGTTAACACTACAGGGCTAGATGCACCAGTCGTCTTATTCAGTGGAAGGCAGTGTACTCGTATATAATATGGCAACAATCAGGGCATTTTGGATGAGTGGAATAGTTCTCTAAGGTAAGAGGATGCAAGGAACCGATCTGGATTAGAATAAACATCTGTCAGGCCCAGCATTGTGTTGCAGAAAACAGGGAACTGGTGCATCCACTAGTGGCAGAATTCTAAATGAGAGACTGGGTCTCAGGATGTAAAAAAGACAAGATAAACTGTATTCTTGTTTTAGAAGTTTGACGTGTTTTGGTGAATTGCCTTCAGGAACTTAACATAAACATTAATTTATAAACAGTAAGCAAGGGACAACTGCAAATAATATGGTGCCTTGTGGTGCAGTGGTTAAACTGCTGTCCTGCAGCCAAAACTGCGCTCACGACCTGGGTTCAATCCCAGGTAGCCGGCTCAAGGTTGACTCAGCCTTCTGTCCTTCTGAGGTTGGTAAAATGAGTAGCCAGCTTGCTGGAGGGGGGGGGGGGCAATGTGTAGCCTCCATAATTAACTTGTAAACCGCCCAGAGAGTGCTTTAAGTGCTATGGGGCGGTATATAAGCAGCACACTTTGCTTTAGTGAATATGCACACAACATGACCTTCTAATATGGATTGACAGCAACATTTTTGATACATACCAAGCTTTTAAAACTTTGTATTCTTGAAGGCTTTCACGACCGGGATCCGATGGTTGTTGTAGGTTTTTCGGGCTGTCTGGCCATGTTCTTTTAAAACTTTGTCAGCTCATTTGGTCTGTCTCAGCTCTGACTAATAATCACAAGAACAAAACCCAGAGGCGCGGTATGCATTCATATTCAGCTGGCAGTTGAGTCTGAGTCAAGGACAGTTAGACAGTCAGCCAGACAGTGGGGGTAGTGCCAAAGTAAGGGCAAGAAATCTATTTCTTCATTAAGCCCCCAAGGGGCTAGAGTGTTCACCTCTGCAACCCAGAATCTTAGATCTCTTACCAAATTACTAAATTCCATAAAGTGGCTAACAACCCAGTCTTTTATTTCTTAAATTGTTAAAGTATTCTCCTATATGTTTCTTAAGTGATCTTGAGGTCTTACCTATATACAGTTTATTACGAGGACACCTTATAGCAGAGATCACACTCTTATTTATTTATTTATTGAATTTATTTATTAGTGTTGCAAGTACGTAGTGAATTTTTTAAAAAACATATCTCTTGCCATTCTGTGGATCTCTAAATTCTGTCATATGACATGTATTTTTACAGTAGGCACAATGGCCACAGGGATGGTGTCCTGTGGGAGGGGATGAACCAGACAGGGTGTTAGAGATTCATGGTGATAATCTGTCTTTCAACTCACTCTTTACTAAAATATCCCCTAGGTTGCTAGTTCTTTTAAAGGAGATCTGTAATGTCTCCTGAAAACCTTCCACACTTTCCAAAATGTGCCAATGCCTCTTTATGCAATTCTGCAATTTGTTGGTGACATGATCATATTATGTGAAAACACAGTTAAGATAGTGTATTTTTTGTTTGTTTTTTAAGGAGATCACCCCATTTGGTATTGATAGCCTTAGCAAGACTATTGTTTATAATCTCATGTGGGTATCCTCTGTCTCTTAGCTGATATGTCAAAATCAGAGATTCCTGCTTTAATTCCTTCCTCTTAGTACAATTGTGTTGCCACAGTGGCCAGCCAGATGACTATAGGAAGCCCACAGGTATGACACGGGCACAGTAGCCCTCTCTTTGCTACTGTTTCCAGTGAGCGGTGTTCTGAGCAATGCTGACTTTTATTTTCGAAGTAAAAGAGACTCATCATGGCTAGTAGCCAGTTGTAGCCTTAATCTTCATCAAAGCTGTGTGTCCTCTTTACTGCTGGAAAACTGAAAACTGCTATTACTGCTGCTTCTGTCTGCTTTTAGGTTTGTTTTATTTGTTCCTTGGTTTCTAATGCAGTTTTGATGGGTAGGATTCCTTTTGCTGAAGAATTACATAATTATTATTGCCAGGGAACTGTATTTTCTAAATAATAAGTAGAAAAACTTCTGAACTGTGACCTATAATTATTCACTAAGTTGTCGTGTACATTATAAAAAAATCAAATGGTGCAACATTGGCTCTGAAGGAAAATGTCCCCTACTTCCCCAAAATCCGCTCTGGTCATGGTAATGACGTTTCTCTTTATCTCTCCCAGCCATTTAACGTGGATCTTAGTACTTACCTTTAGCCTGACTCTTTGGCACTAAAGAGTAGAAGTGGGTTTCTGAGCCCAGCATGCTCAAATTTATTGTGTAGTTCTGCTTCTGGTGATGCCGTCTTTGCAGTGACTCTCATGTGACACTTTGTGCCTCCTTTTCCCTCAGGTTTTAACTGTGTTTATTGAAATCAAGGGGGGTAATAATACTTTGGCCTCTCTCTGTCATAGGTAGGTTGTAGCAGACAGGTGAGGTTGTTTTTTAAAGCAAACTGTGAAAAACAGGGGAGTTTTGGCATGGTCTTATCTCCTCTTAAAGCTTGTTCCACATTTGAATACCCTTGACTAGCAATGCCTTATCTCCTGTCCCCACGAAGTTTGGCCTAAGCATTTTAGCAGTGCTTTCCCAAAAGAGCTGTTATAATCTCTACAGATCATGTACTGGAAAGTCAAGTTCTGCCATCCAATGTTGAATGTAAATAGACACTGGAAACCACTAGGAAGACACTCAGCCATGATAATTAGTGCACTAATGGGAGGGGGCTTCAGGGGTTAAAACCATGGTCTTAGTATCTGTATAACCATAGAATTCTTAAGAGCCACAGGCAAGTATTTCTTCCTTTGGTGAAAGCAAGTACAGCTTTCATATTAGACAAGCCCTTTAAGAGCAGTAAAGTATGGTTGAGAGATGTTTTAAAATATATAAAAGAAATAATGAATTAGCATTCAAAACAAAATGGTGGTTTTCAGAACATTATTTTTGGAATTCACCAGAAAAAACATGAGAGATCCACAGCATCTTTTAAGACAATGGTGGTCTTTGTGTACTTTGAAAATACTGTCTACAAGTGGTTGGTTGAAGCCTTTGGCAAAGTGATCCACCGCTCCTCCAATTACTCATTAAGTACAGAAGAAAAGTACAAACGAAGAGAAACAGAGAAGAGACTGTTGGAGAGGAAGAAAGAGAAGAAAGTGGCAAAAATGTGGGGAGAGGATTACCCTGTCCCCTTTTTGCCCCTATTTAACACTTGCTTTCAGCCCCATTTGCCCTGTGCAGTCTTTGACCCTTCAGAGAATATTGTCTTTGACACCAGAAAACAGAGTTGTCAAATTCACATTTTAGAATCAACCTGGACACTTCAGTGTAAGGGAAATGGTTAAATCAAAGGACATAAGAATTGAGCCTCGGGTCATAAATAACAAGTCTGGAACATCCTTTTGGAAGTTTCTCCAAGCAGTTCTTATTAATATGACCTTTAAAAGTGCCTGAACCTACGGTAGCAGTTACTACCTATTTCCTATAGCCATATTGACTGCCTGACTAGATATAGTCATATAGTGACTGCTTCTTTTGGAATTTAGTTCAGGAACCTGAGATTGTGCACAGGCAACATGTTCTGTGGTTTCTGCATAGCAATAAGTATACAGAAGCATAAATAGGTACGATTGATCAGAAGTCAAGTCCCATTGTCCCATTGAATTGTATAGGCCTAACTGCTGCAAGGGTATCCCAGCCCTAGTTTGTTCTGCAAAGTAAGAGTTGTCTGGGTACTTGCCTGCAGAGCCAGAGGTCAGAATTTGGATTCCCCCCTGTGCTTCCTGGGAGAAGAGCCAGTCTGTGTAGTCTTGGACAAACTGCACAGTCCCAGAATGGCCTCAGCAACAAGGAAGTTAAACCACCTCTGAGCAACCTATACCTAAGAAATCCTGGAATGGGTTACCATAAATCAGAAGCGCCTTGATGGCAGATAGTTATTAAATACAAGTACTAAATTATGCATAAGTGTTAATGCTGTATTTAAACTCTGCAAAACTATAAAACCCAATTTACTGTGACATTATGGGAATGTGTTGTAGATATTTTCTACAATTCAGAAATAGCTGGTAGAAATATTCTGAAATATTTTTAGTGTTCATCTTCCTCGCTTACCTTGTGGACCTTTCTGTTGGAAAGATGAAGCCATTATGGTTTGCAATGGGATCAATTTTCTGGATGTTTCCGACTACCATTCGAAATAAATCATTTTCATAGGTGGCCATGAGATCCATTTGGGCTGTGTATAAGACCTCTGTCCTCTCCGTCTAATCATTTGTTACTTCATTCATTCTGATGCTATCTGCTCGCATAATTCACTACAAAATTGGGCAATATCAGTATGCCTTATCCCCTAAACTGGGAGCATGTTTTTTGCCCCAGAGGTTTTTGAAGTATTTGAGAAGAAACACAGGAGCTTTTATTTTACTGTATAGTGGTGGTGAGAGCCAGTGTAATATAGTGGATGGGTGTCAGACTAAGGAGACCTGGGTTCAAATCCCTAAGATTCAATGTACAAAGCTGCTTGGAAGAATTACATCTATATTTGTAGTTTGAAGAATGGGGAAAAGCAAGAACTTGAGGAACAGGGAGATTTTAGTGACATTGCAAAGAGATTTTTGGCAGGGATTTACTTTTTATGTACTTCTGGCTCCCCTATTGTTCTTTGCTTGGCTCCCAGTTCTTTGGGATATTCCTCGATATCCCAGTTCCTTGGTTGCTCATGAAAACCTGGTAAATACATTGTGTTAGATTCTTATGAATTACCTTGGTAAAGATAGTGGTACTGCAATGGGTCTGCTACACTCTTATCTGTTATCCGTGGATCTAAACAGTGCAAAATTAATAGTTAGAGGTTACTGGATGTAGATTACAAAGATAGATGATGAAGGGCTCCAGGGAGCTGCAAAGGCATCTCATTCCGGAGTCACTGGGGGCTAATATGCCTTCTGCATAAAAATGGAATGCCTTTATTTAGGATGGTGAAGCATTCCTAAATATAGGAAGGCTTTTTCTTTGGCCAGGTTTAATGTCCTCCCCTGTAATTTATTGGGTGGCAGATATAATACAAATGCCAGTGAATATAGGATGCTGCCATTCAACAAGGTGGGTTCTAGGCAGCATGCCCTTTTCCACTGTCAATCCTGACAGATTGGGACTGACCCCTAAATGGACTTGTAGAGTTCTAAGTTCTTCACCCTTGTCAGTAAAAGGGGATTTGTTACAAAGTGGAAACGTAAAAAGCTATGACCTGTTGTTAAAACATGAGATTGAGGACATTGGTAATAATGAAGTTGCTAAGTTGTTGGATAATAAACCTGTTTTATTAGAAGAATTTGGTGTACGTGACTCATCTTTCCAGCAAAAAGTATCAGAGAGGGAAAAGGACATTGCACAATATCACAGTATGCCTTTGTCTTTTTTTACATGCATTCCTCTTATCCTTAGTCCACTCACATGTTGGACCTGGAGGACAGCCTAAGTATTTCTGCAGATTTGCTGACACCTCTCACATTTATCATCTGAGTCTGAGACAGTGTCTCAGTCTGCCACTCAAAGGGGAACAAGAATACCTTCTTTTAGCTGCCTGCATCAGGAGGGGCTCCACAGAGTGAGGCACTGACTACCTCTATTAAGATTTCCACTGGAGTATCTATAATGGCAACACTGGCTTTTATGTGGGGTAGAGACATACTTGAAGATTGAACCAAATACTGTACAATGTCGAAGTCAGATAGGGACTCAACAATATCACACACCTGAACACCATCCAATTTAGTGCCAGATTGCTGGCAGCTGCCATCCTGTCCTGTAGACAAGTGTTGCTCAAGTACTTGCAAGCTAATGTCAGAGCAAAAAAGCAATCTGACCTTTGCCCCCTTTGGGGCTCCTAAGCTGTTTGGAGAATCCTTCGGACCAGTCTTAACTGGTGCCAAGAATAAAAAGAGGGCCCGATCTTCTATGCCCGAGAAGGATTCCAAAGGTCCAAGACAAAGTTCCTTTTTCTTTTTGCAATAAATCAAAATTCAATACAGAGAACCTAGAGCCTTGTGATGTGAGCACAGGTCATGCAGGCAAACTACCCAAGGTGGTCAGAATTTCCTTAGCTCTTTCCAGTCCCAAATTCCACAATAATCAGCAGCATTCCGCATGATGCCTGTTGAGGAAAGGCTGCAACAATTCCTACAAGCTGGGAAGGATCCAATTGGATGTTAAGCACAATAAGGGAGGGCTACACATTGGGGATGGAGGAGGATCTCTGTCAAACAAAATAGAGCTTGACAGATATCCTCCTCTATCCCCATGTTTTTCTCTCCTCAAGGTCCAGAAATTCTGCCAAGATCAAGTTTGTCTTAAACGTCATCAACTGGCTCTTGGAAATCGGAGCCATTGAGGAAGTGTCATCATCACAAAGTGTTTGCCATATTGTTCATTGTCTCCAAATACTGGACCTGAAGAAAGTGAACAAGTATGTAAAATAAAAATAAAAACTCACTGGGAGACATTGCAAACCATTCTATGGGCCTTTCAGGTGAATGATTGGCTAGCCTCCTTCGACCTAAACTGAGCCTTATCTCTGCGTACCTGTCCATCCTTTTTCATTGCCAGTAGTTTGCTTATATTGGAGAAGGACCTCCTATACAAGACACTTCCATTTGGACTTTCCATCTTCCCAGGGGTGCTCACCAAAGTAGTGGTGGTGCTAGTTGGCCATTGTAGAAAACAGATACATATTTTCCCTTATTTAGATGATCTGTTGATTAGCTTGTTCTCTGTGGATTGGAAAATCAGAGAAGTCCAAATGACCGTGCAGGCTCTACACCATCAGAGCTTCCTGGTCAACCTTAAAAAGAGTCAACTGCAACCCATGCAATCCTGTCAATAACTGAGAGTTAGTGTAGACACCTGTCATGGCAAGATTTTCCTTCTCCTCAGGAGAGGTTATTCTTTTACAGGTGTACCAGGTTGTTCAACATCAGCAGGTACCTGTGACGCAGCTAGCTAAACTTAAGGGGTTGATGATAGCTACCATAGACTCTGTGCCATGGGCACAATTTTATGCTTGTCCCCTTCAGTGGCTGTTCTGTCCCTTTCAGAAGGATACTTGGTATCAGGTTGCCCTCAAATCCTGAATACACTACATTGGTGGTCTGTGATAGTCCACAGGGGGGGTCAGCATTACCAAAGACATTCTTATGTCCCCCAAAGATACAAATTATGGCTGATGCCATCACTTTGGCTTGGTAGTGAAATGGGACATGGTTTCAGTAGAAAAGGTGTTACAATATTAATTGGCTCAAACTGGAAACAGTAAAATTAGCTCTGTTAAGTTTTTCTTATTTGATTTAAGATCAGGCAGTTCTCATTCACACGGGCAGTATAATAGCCAAAGTGCATATCAATCAAGAGGGAGGTTTAAGATCCTGATCCTTAATGAACTGGTGGAATTCCTTTTAACCTGGACAGAATCTCCCCTTCTCTCCCTAGAGGTAGAACACATACAGGGGCCCTTAAACACCAGTGCGCACTGGCTGAGGCAGCAGAACATAAGCCATATTAAATGGAGCCTATAAACATAGGTATTCAACAGAATTATCTCAAACATGGGCATCCTTGGTGATCGACTTATTTGCATCCTCAGTGAATCACAAAGTGAGCAAGTACTTCTCCTAGTATTGGGCAGCCAGAGCAGGAGGCAGGGATGCCCTCACAGCACCTTGGCCTCAGGGCCTGCTATCAGCTTTCCATCCTTAGAGCCTTGATAGAGAGGATGCTTCAAAGGGTAAGAGCACAAGGTGCAACATTATACTCATATAACAACTTGTTTCTGTCTTGAGATCTATTAGTTTCTGTCTTGGAATCTAGAGGTGGTTCTCAAAACACTCATCCAGGCCCTGTTTGAACATTTAAAGAGTGTGTCCTTAAAGCACCTGTTTGAGCAAGTTCTTTTCTTGACTGCCATTACATCTGTCAGGATAATTTCCAAACTGGGTGCTCTTTCAGCTGGACCTGAACTCTGTAATACAGAGTTGATGGTCCTTCATTTGGACCCATCATTTGTCCAAAAGGTTAATTCCACCTTCCACAGAGCCCTGGCAAGATCATCAGCCTCCTCCCTTTTTACTTTATTTCTTCCTGAATCCTCACACACCATTCGAGGAAGAATGACATACTCTGGAGGTCAGGAGGACTGTAAAGGTCTACCTGAAAAATACCTAAGACTTTAGATTTTGTGACTCGTTGTTTATTTCATTTCAGCCTAGGAATATGGGGAAGAAAGTGTCTAAACAAGCACTAGACGGGTGGATTAAGATCTGGCATAGCTTCCTGCTACATCCCAGGAGGTATCAATGTGCATTCCTGTAAAAGTGTGACCACTTCTGCAGCATTTGGCCTGCAGGCCCTTCTCTTGGATATTTTGCAGGGCCATGACTTGGATGGCTCAGTCTTCCTTTGTAAGACTTTATTGGTTGGATTTATTTTCATCTGCAGAGGCATCCTTTGGGTGTAGAGAGTTCTCCAACAGGTGAGGGTAATGACCTCGTCCTGGAACTTGGTTTATCCAGTTTATGGCTTGGAGACAAGACTGAAGCTCCAGGTTGTCCTCACCACCAGAGGGAGCCAGGAGCTCAGAAAAGATAAGTTGCTGCCTATCAAAGTGAGTGGGAGGGGCAACTGGCTACAAAAATGTCCTTCGCCCCCTGCAAAAAAGAAATGTGTTACAGCAAATGCCAGCGTTGCTTTTGTTTCAGGTCAGTTGCTGAACAAGTGTCAGAATTCTGTGGTCATTCTCACTAGACCACACAATTGTTTGAAAGTTTATGTAAATTTACTGTTTGATACTTTAATGTATGCTTTATTAAATGATGTAATGGTTTGTTGACTGTAAATAAAGACTATAGTGACATTTTAAAGACAGATGCATATCTGGATGTAATAGGATGCTTGTCTTTTCAGTGAATAATTAAAATGTTCCCTCCGCATATCTCCTCTTTTCTTCTAAATGATTTGGTAAATGTTTGTGTAAAGTGGAAACACATAGAGCAATTCTATGTATACTGTATAAGTTTGTTCAGAAGCAGGTCCCAAATATCCTCAGGGAGCCTTTCCCCTAGGCAGGTACTTATAGAATTGACGGTTGATGTGCATTGTGTACCTTTTGATTGTGTATACTGTATTTTAATATTGGTGCTTTTAAGGGTGAAGGGAGAGTGACTGTTTTAGAACAAGATGAAGAGATTAAAAGGATTAAAGAATTTCAAGATTTCATACCAAAAATGTATTCACAACTGTATTTGATTATCCAGTTCTATTAAATAAGGTTTTGAAAAGTATTAATCGAATACTGCTCAGCATGTTTTTTTAAGGTAATCGTGTTTTAATGTAACATTGTCCAGGTTTATTCAGGATTTGTCTGAATAGCAAGAGAACTCATGAAACAAAGTAACCTGGACTGCTTCAGAAGAAGAAACTCCCATCCATAATCAGGCGATGCTTTTATCCAGGACCATCCAAATTTGTGCACACTTGTGGGCACATTTACTAGGGAACTAATTTAGAAATCTGCTGTGGCATTTGTTTCCTGCTGAGGTCTTCCTACAGGTGTCTGGTTGGCCACTGTGTTACCCAAATACTGGACTAGAGAGCTCTTATATTGTTCCAAAGTAATTTCAGTGAGTTGTAAATGGTTCCCACTTCACTGAAGAATTTGCCACTTCAAAAGTCAAGAGTACTGAATTACTTTCTGATTGCCTTGGTGGGCATTTAATATTAGTATTTAGCAGTGGATTGTAATCCACAAAAGCTCACACTGAAATAAATCCATTATTCTTAAAGGGATCATAAGACTTTTTTTTTGTTATGCATAGTGAAAAAGACTAACATGGCTATCATTTTAAAAAAAAAACCCAGCTTGCATTCAGATGTGAGTATATGAGATTTATGAATATGTTAATGAGTCCTTTTCTTTCCTCCTTTCACAGAGCATTACGCACCAGTTCTTGGTGTTATTGACCACCATTTCTGATAAATATCTGATTTCTTAGCATTAGATTGGATTTCAATGAACATTGTAAAGCCAGGGAATCTAGGCTTAGGATATCCTTGGGCACTAGAGGGAGACATAATTCACACATAGAAAACCTAACTGTAACACCTGTAATCAGGATTATAGAATTGTAACTGTTGTTGGATGTGGCAGTCAAGGCTGGCATACAAAAAAAACAAATGGCATGTGGTAGGTGTTGTCATTATTGCGAGCATCCTTTTTTTCAGTCATGTGATTGTGCAACACTAGTGCAGAAAGCAACAAGACTTATTTTCTGTGTTTAATGGTTGACACTGATGAATAGTTTCATCACACTGTTACAGATTTGTTCTGTTAAATCATTAACAATTCACCATATTTTGCTTGAGGCTCTTGATGCATATTCCATTACAACTTTATATTTGTCTCCGAAGACACTGCAGTTTTATTCAACATTAAGCCAAATTATAATTTCTCATTTCAGTTTGAAAGCCACTTTTATCTAAAACCTGGTATACTAGGATCAGGATGGAAAATCTGCCCCCAAGCTTTTACAGTGTTGTGTTGTGATCTGTTGTGCAGAAAAAAGTCACTGAAAATTATACTCATTGATGTTTTAAGTGTTTTCACAACGATGGATTCTTTTTTCTGAAAGTTTTTAACTGCTGTGGAGAAATAAATATTGTAACTGTAACTAAAAGTGAAAGTAAACTTCCATGCTCTCAGAGAACACAGTATGTAAATACTGAATAGATGTGAAGGAAGTATTTGCTGTCAAATCTAATGTATGAGAAGTTAATTTGGACAAAGAAGACTACCCATTTCTCTTTCCTTGCCTATTATTGCATTGTAAATATTTATGTATCGATGTCCAAAGGTTAGGGATTTTTTTTGGAAAGAAGTCATTCAATTATCATTTGTTATATTCATAGGTAAAGGCTTAGAAAATAAACATAGGTATCTTTGAAACAATTTTATCTTTTTCTTCTCTGGGAAGGTGTCTGTCCTGGATAAGGGAGAATTATATTATAGTTTTGAATATGTAGGATCTGTTTCTTCAGTTTGTCTGATATCCTTATTAAAAAATAAATATATTTTATCGAATAGTTTAAGGCAATCTACTTATGTTTCTACCAGGTTTTCAGACTGATTCGTAGCACCTGTAATATCACACCTCACATTTTGCCTCTGCACAGGAATTTCTAACATCTTTATTTTACCTTCTGAGTATCTTAGTTCTATTTGGAAATAGTTTTGTAATTATTTTGCTTGGGTAAGTGCACATTACTGCTGATTTTCTGCAGAATACATGTATAAACCAGCCCTTTGTATTAGGCATTTTGTTGTTGTTTAGTCGTTAAGTCGTGTCCAACTCTTTGTGACCCCATGGACCAGAGCACGCCAGGCCCTTCCACTGCTTCCCGGAGTTTGGTCAAATTCATGTTGGTAGCTTCGATGACACTGTCCAACCATCTCATCCTCTGTCGTCCCCTTCTCCTCTTGCCTTCACACTTTCCCAACATCAGGGTCTTTTCCAGGGAGTCTTCTCTTCTCATGAGATGGCCAAAGTATTGGAGCCTCAGCTTCAGGATCTGTCCTTCCAGTGAACACTCAGGGTTGATTTCCTTCAGAATGGATAGGTTTGTTCTCTTTGCAGTCCAGGGGACTCTCAAGAGAGAGTCCCCTGGACATTTAGGTGTGGTCAAATCACCCCAAGGATTATTTTTCAATAGAATAACCCTAAACCTACGTTACAACTTTCTAGCTAGGACTGTTGGTTCCTTATTAATCCATATACTTGTCAATATGACGTTTGAACAATATATTTTATACTTACAATTTGGCTTGGGCTTTCATATAGCAAAGCTTTGCATTATGGTAGCATGCTAAAGCAATGGAAACTTCTTGCTGTCTTCCCATCTCCAGTCCCACCCGCTCTTCAATCAACTTTGAAAGTTCAGAGGAAAGGGGAATTAAGCTCTTCTGGATTCTCTATTGCAAAATATCCTATCAGTGACCTCCATTTGATTAACTACATCTCCTTGCAGAGTGGAGTGTTCTGCTTTAGGTTAGACTGGTCTTCTTTCCCTTTAAGAAAACAAAACAAAAATCCCCCTCCTGTCTCCTCCTCCATACCTTGTCTAAGATGCTTAATGATCCTGAGAAATGGGAAGCTTCCTTGCCTAACTGACACAGCACATCAGCAATTGCTTTAAAAGGGCTTAAAAAAAAACCCTTTCAAAGCATTGCTGAAGCATTAGCAGCAATAAAAAAAAAAACAATACCCCTGACCCAAAAGGGTGTAAGAAGGGATCAATGAGAGCAGGCTGGTTCATTATTACATTTGCATCATGTGGTTACTGGAAAAAGGAGTGAACCAGCCCATCTCCAACCCAGACCAAACCAGAGGTCAAATGCCCATCTGATTCCACCCTTATTCTACCATTTCAAAGTGTGAATTGATACCTGGGTTTTAGAAGGGTAAGCATAACATTACTCTTAAAGTATGTTAATTTGATTGCACAAATTGAGGAAGCAACATTCTAAGGCCTGATAATCCAGAACAGTATAACCAATTACATACAACCCAACATCAAATCTTCTTTTTATTATTGATTGATAATGTGTCCCTTTTGATACTGTAGGGCCTTGTCATAATTAACTCTGGTTAAAAAAATCAGGGCTGAATGCTTTTGGGCACTCTGGAACCACAATAACTCTTTACTCCTCATTATGCTGCTCTGTCTAGAATATGAATGTTCACAAGAAAAAACTTCCTAGATACTGAAAACCAGTACATTCTGAGCTGGCAGACTGTTGTGACAGTCTCAATACATTAGGTATTATCTGTCTACTGTTGAAGAATCACTATCACTATCCCAGTTCCCACTGCTGTGGTTTGATGACCTATGCATGTGTGCTATTCTGGATTTTTCAAGTTTCTGTCTACATCTAGAGCAGCGGTCCCCAACCTTTTTGGGACCGCAGACCGGCTGAGCCTCTGAGGAAGGCGGGGCACCACCCCCCGCGCTCGTGTGCATGCGCTCTCAGGCGCATGAGCGAAGCGGTGGGGGAGCGCGTGTGCCCACCCCTTCGCGCATGTGCAGTAGCACCTCCACGCGTGCCCGCGCGCCCTCCAACCCCTTCGCGCGGGCGCTTGGGTGCATGCATGAAGGGGTGGGGGAGCGCTCACGCTGGCGCTGGCATGCATGCACGTGCGCAAAGCAGCTGTGGGGGGGGAGTGCATGCGGGGGGGGAGGTCTGTCTCCACGGCCCGGTCTGGCTCAGGCCACGGGCCGTTTTTTTTGCATATTAAAATTATTGACATCAAACATAGTACCAAAATATTGAAGAAGTGTAAAATATAAAGAAACAAGTTTAAAATTTATTTATTTTGTATCATTTATATGCCACCTTTCTCTTGGTGAGGGGACCCAAGGCAGCTTACAAACATGGACAAAAAAATTAAACATAGCATTCAATGTACATTCTTTATAAATTTTTCAAGTGTACTTTTGTCAAAAGAAATTTCTGGATTTATCTTGTTATTATTTGAGATGTATGGTTTGGGGTTTAATTGTGTTGTCATTGTTATGTTGAATAAACTGTATAAAGAAAAACTATATAGCCTCAAATTTATTCCTATTTATTTAATCTAGCTGTACATACTTTTTTGTTAACTTTTCCAAAACCTTTATATCCCAGACCCATTTAAACCATTCATTCATTGTCAGGTCCTTACAGCCTTCCAATGTCCAGTGGTTATTTGCCTTGACACAATCAATAGAAAATTAGTAAGATCTTGGAGTAGTGAATTTGTGATATTCCCTTCATATATGTTGAGAAGTGCTAATAAGAGGTCTAAGTGAATATTTTGCTTTGTAATATTTGCAGTCTTTTTGCACCCAAAACTTTTACTCTGGGACAAAGCCAGCACAAATGAAGATAAAATCCTGCTTTGTTCACACCCCCTTCAGCAAAGAGGATTAGATCCTTTGGTGATATGTGCCAACTTCAGTGGAACGAGGGTACCATTTAGCTTCAGTGTTATTTCTGTTATATTTACTGAAAATCTATTTAAGAGTGATTACAATCATGTTTTGTTCCATTAATATATCTTGACATAAGTCATTAGTCCAAATCCCACAGTAGTACTATTAAAATTTAGTAAATAATACAGGTCACATCCCTCATTGTTGCATTATAACTTGTAATTAATTGTTCAAATGGGGGTAAGGGTCTTATAGCCTATTGTTCGAATTCTCTGATGTTGAGAAAATACAAGACCTGGTGTATATGTAACCATAAGGTTGGATTATCTTTTATTTGACTTCTGTAATTTGAGAACCTCTTGGAAAGAAGTCAACCAAGGTTAAAGCCTTGTTGATTTCCATCCTGAAAATTATTTGATTTTTCCAGAAAGGTAAAATAATGGGTGGTAAATAATAGTGTTGTTGTTTAGTCGTTAAGTCGTGTCCGACTCTTCGTGACCCCATGGACCAGAGCACGCCAGGCCCTCCTGTCTTCCACTGCCTCCCGGAGTTTGGTCAAATTCATGTTGGTAGTAAATAAAAGTAATTGAGGGTAATAGTGGAGGCGGGGCACTAATTTATTGGATCATTTTTCAGTATGTACATTGTAGAGTAGAAGAATTGATTGTTTATGTGTTTACTTTGTTTTAAGCCATTTGGGGTTAAAAAACCTGTTCACCTGGCATAGATTCCAATTCCATTGCTATCCAGTGCTCTTCATAATCATCTCTGATGAATGCTAGAACATGTTGAAGCTGAAAGGCATTGGGGTATTTAGCCACATCTGGTAGCCCCAATCCTCTTTTTGAGGTAGATTAATGAGTTGAGGATTCTTGTTTTTTTAAATTCAGAAAGAAAAATCTGTTAATCACCCTTTGGCGTTAACCAGCTCTCTTTTGAGAAGTATTACAGTCAGAATTTGTTTTAAGAAGGTTATTCTAGGTGATACATTCATTTTGATAGTAGTGATTCTTCCTAGCCATTTAGCCCACCTCCTGATGTAATAGTTGAAGTATTTCAGTTTGTTTACACTTTTGATATGACTGCGCTAAAATATTTTGTTTTTAGAGTCTGTGTTCATTCTCAACATTGCTTAATTTTTCCAGCTTGTATTTATACAGAGCATGTCCAATTTATTGTAGTTGATTTTCAGCCACAGCTCCATATTCCTAAAAATTATTTTTAATTATTGGTGCTTCATCTGTTGACTTAGAGGAAAACAGGACAATGATGTCCGCATAAAGTCCAACTGTACATGTTGTTCGTTTTACTGCTACTCCATATAACACTGGGTTCTGCACTGTCCTCTCTGCTAGAGGTTCTGGTGCTACGGTAGGAGCAGGGAAGAGGAAACCCTTGCCTTGTACCTTGACCAAGTTTGAAGGGTTCTATATAGTGATAATTAATTTCAATACTTGCTTCTGGGTGTATGTATATAGTTTCTGAACAATTTTAGTAAAATTGAATCCTATATTCATTTTATGAAGAACTTGAATAAGGAAAGACCAATTTAATCAATCAAATGCTTTACTGGTGTCTAATGATATGATTGCTGGTTCACTGTTATTAGATTTTGCATAGAGAATTATGTTTAATAGATGTCGAGTTGGGTCATTTAATTGCCTTCCCAGCATGAACCCAGTCTGATCTTTGTCAATACAGTTTGTAATTATGTTTTTTAGGCATGTGGCCAGGATAGACGTTAGAAGCTTAGCATCCTGGTTTATTAGAGAGATAGGACAATAGAATTCTACATTATTTGCATCTTTTCCTGGCTTAGAGATAATGACTGTATTTGTATTGTTCTATGAAAGAGGGATTGTTCCTTCATTGTACCTGTAATGCAAACATATCTTTCAGATAATCCTATATATATCATGAAAATAAAACAATCATATTGCATATAATACATAAAATTTTAATCAGAGATAAGTGAAACAAATATAAAAAGAGGGGAATATATTAAAAAGGGGGGAATGGGAGTAAAGATGGGGAAAACAGATAATATTTTAACTATACATACTGTATGGAACCATATCAGTGTTGAAGGGTTTTATGGCAATGTGGAAAGTCTTCTCAGGGTTTTCCTTTTCCTGATTTCAGTGTCTTGCTGTTATGCTCTGAAGTGGATTTTCTGGGGTGTTGGGAACAGTGACAGAAAAGGATATCCAAACCTACATTTTCAAGATTTCAGGCTTCTGCGTGATTGCTTGCTAAAACAGTTTTACATTTTTGCAGGACTAATAAAAAGAAGAAAAGGTCTATTTATATTTTTATTGATGCATCATGTATTTGCTGGTAGAGAGGTGAAATTCTTTCCTCCTTTGTAATGTTGCTTGGCAAAGATCATGGAGGATCCTTACTGGTTTTCCATCAAAAGTGATGACTTGGATATTTTCCTTTCACAGCGTAACAAGCAAAACACGTAACATGTTCCTTGGGAAAGCTTGTTGTTTTGGCCTAGGACTAAGGAGTGGTGAATGCACTCCAAGTCCTCTTCAGTTTTATGCAGCTGGGGGATTAATCTGGCAAACCAATCGACTATCAATCAAATAGTCCTTTTTGTTGATTCAGACTTCTGGATCTCCCAGCTCTCTGATTCCAATGTCCATTTCCGTTCTCCAAATCCTCCATTTTTAATTGTTGTTCTTTTGAAGCTTTGGTTAAAGTGGAGATCTGTGCTTGATGATGGACTCCCACATCAAATGCCTCACTCATAGCTCGGTCCCACAGACAAAAAGAACTGCAATTGAATTGGGTTTTATTATTTAAAAAAATGTTTAAATTAAGGTGTCTCCATGACTTAAATGGAAGCATGGGTTTTTTGCCTGGAAAGCTGGTTTTTTGGTTGGAAAGAGAGGTAAAATACTCTTTCGCCAGACAGTTGTTTTTAAAAAATCATTTGTGAAATTGAATTGTTTGCGGGTGTAAATTGCATCTTTGCCCACCTGCTTACTCGCTTGCTCATCCGTCTGCCCACCTGCTTGCCTCCCTGTCAGCCCATTTGCTCCCTCGCCCTCCCTCCTGCTTGCCCACCAGCCCTGCTAGCCCGCTTGTTCCCTCGCCCTCCAGCCCGCCCACCCACCTGCTCACTTGCCCGCCCACCCTGCTTGCTCACCACAACTCACTGTTCCTTCTTCAGAAACTATAGATTGTGTTTACGTGCAAGGAGTATTACTTTTAAAATGCAACTGATAGCTAAATAAGCTATAATGATGTTTTTAGGAGGCCATTAGGTCTGCAGCCTTTGCTTTTTTCCAGTCTTGAATTCCTAAAGAAACATGAGAAGACAAAGTGCTGCCATAATTCTTCAGTTTAACAATGACTCATACTAAATGCTGCTGCAGTTCCCTGCAACACTGTTGTGGAGATCTTGTTGCTCCAGCCTAACTTTTAACGTTAGAGATTCAGATTCTTTATTGTACAGTCATAGACCCAAACAGAATAACAAAGGAGAAAGTATATTGAAAAATGGATAAAATCATTATCAATTAAGATAACCTAAACACATAGTACAGTAGGACCCCTGTATCTGTGGGGGATCAGTCCCAAGCTCCCCGTGAAAACGGAAAACCATGGATTATAGCAAACACCATATGTTGCATAGTTTGTTGGACCCAGGACTCCCATGTACCTGTAATTTTTATCTTGATGGGGCCTCACTGAGTAAGAAAAGCCAAGTTGAAGTCTTTCCTCATTCATCAACATGCTGAAGATGACTTTCTCTCTCTCTCTCTCTCTCTTCTGGGAATGTTGAGGAAGGAGCTAGCTGGAAGGTGGGAACCTCTCCCAGGTGGTGGTTTGACTTAGGTAAACACCTCTCTTCCAGCCTTGCCAGCCAACCCAGCTTTGAGTTTTACAAGGACTCAAGGACTCTACCTCTGGAAGGTAGAGAAAACTGCCTCAGGGTGGTGGGAGATTAGGCAAAATGATGGCAGCTTACCTATATAGCAGTGTCTAGTGGCCAGTTCTGACAATTACATCTTGTAAATCCATATTTCTAGGGTTTTTTTATTTAATATTTTTAAATGTACATGTATTACTTTCAATTGACAAGCACCCAGCTTCCACATTTAGTATCACTGTAGAAACACATGTGAACACACCACAAATCCCAGTAACAGACTGGGACACTATGCAGTAGCTGGGCCATATCTTTAAACACTTGAAAAGCAGGAGGCATACATTGCCTTCCCTTAGTATAGAAAAAACAGATAATGGCTTTGGCACTATTTGGTGATGACTATACTGCTGAAGATTTGTGGGGTGCCCATGATAAAGAAGTTTGAAAGGTGACACTTAAATATTTTAACTGTCTGACCTGCTGTATCATAGTAAATACCATAGATTAATTAAAAATTATCAGTAGATTCTCATTACAGTGCTCCATAAAAATCCATATTAGCCATATCAGACCAACCTTAGAAAGTGACACAAGAACTGTATCACCTGCATAAAGCAGAAGGGGGACTCTTCTGTCTGCAAATTACAGTGATAGAAATTAGGTGAGACACAAAATGAAAATAGGTCATTTAAACATATGTTAAAGAGGGAATGGTCAAGATACAGCCTTGGTGTACCCTTCTAGTAGCAAAGAATTACTCAGATTGCCTTCTACACCACACCTCATCTGAATGGAATGTTCTGGTAGGGTCACATGATGAGAAGGAACAATTGATGGAAGAAGAACCAAGTTTAGCCCATAATCAGTCTCATGGGACAACATTAAGTCTGTTTTAAGGCTGATAAAAGAGACATACAGGCCATTTCCATAAGTGGCCCTATGTACCTCTTCCAGACGACTCAAAACAAGGCAATGGTCAAGTGTGGATCTACCTTTTCTAAAATTTGTTTCTTTGTTTCCCAGCACCCGTTCATCCTCAACCGAGGAACTTAATTTTGCTTTCAGATTGCTAGTGTATAATTTGCCAACTATAGAGAGAAGGCCAACAGGGATTTAATTACTGTGAGGAAGCTCTGCCTGTGGAAATCTGTGCAACAGGCTGTTAGCACTTGTAATCTCCACATTTTCTTCAGCCTGTAACAAGTGGCCATGAATTTCCCACTCATGCTGCTGTAAGGTTGCTTCCACACCAGACACAGTGACCTCCTAGCCAAGGCATACATACCCACTCATTTCTTGCGATCACGCCAAGCTTCCTTCAGTGCACTCACTCATACTTTATGTGATGGTGGTAGATTGTCCAAGCACTAGGTTGTTAGAGCCTTTTCAGACCATCAAGTAGGAATGCAGTCAATCACCTCTCTGCCCCTTCCATGAAAACATTGGCAAAATGTTGCTCTGCTACACAGATTTGACTTCCACCGTGCCACTGGGGGATGCAAGACTGGAGGTAGTAAATGGTTTATGATCCTTTACCTGTTATTTTGTCACTTTCACACTTCCTCTCTCATTCTCAAACTTTCTTTCACCTTTCCTGTCTTCTCACCTTCTGTTTTTAAGGATCAGGAAAAATGAAGAGAGGAAGAACATTTTCCCAAATCTAATGTCATTGTGTTTCTTTTTATCCCATCCATCTGGAATATCCTACTTAGTGTTTAGGATGGAGGCAGGTAGGAGATATGTCATGGTCCTCTATGGACTGTGTTTGCTGACTCTACCATACTTCCAGACCTGACTACTGCAGAGCCAAGGGACTCCAGCTTGAACTTGAGTTTGGATACTCTGCCAGTGCTTGGCTGCACAGCCAAGCTACAGAAGCCCAGAAAAATCAGCACACACAAAAGCTGGGCATCTATTCCACTAAATCTGGCATGCAGGAGCAATGCCCCTAAGCCTGCCAGTCTTTAAGCCTTTGAACAGTACAGCCACATTGCTCTGGCATCCAAAACCAAGCATTTACACTGGAGGGTTGTAGCTTTTACCTTATGACCAAAACAAACAAACAAACAAAAAATCACTAATGCTATTAAAAATTTCTGTTTTTCACTAGAGTCTGACTACAAAGATGAAATATTTCTGCTGGGACTGAAACATCTTAATCCACATACTTGAGGTTTAACTGGGATGTAGACAGTTGTTTGCTGATTATTCATTAGCTTTTCCTACAGCAATATATTGCTGTGCTTACCTGTTCCTTTATCTAGTGCATCACCTTGTTCTGATACATGTGATGTTAAGAGTGGAAATTCACTGCTTAATTATAAATCTTCATATAGTTTACTTTTGCCTTGTATGATAAATGTTTAAAAGTGCTGCAGCTGGCCTAGGAAATTAAATGAAGTAAACAGGCATTACCTTTGCTGTTGTCTTGTGCTCTGATTTATATGTCTGACTTTATTTGAGGTTTAAATTGTGGCTTAAGGAACCCAAGAACAACCCCCCCCCCCCAAATCTACCCTGTTAATTTTGTAATTGAGGTCTAGGCAAACAAATTGCCACAGCCATAGAAAAATGTTTGCTCTCTTTCAGCTGAATACACAGAAAATGTGTTTTAGCAGAATACCAACTGAAAGGCACAAATCAAGTGTTTAAAAATAGAATAGGGATAGCAGTTGTTTGCTAAGTCAATAAACACAGGACAAGAGAGCTGAAATTATACCCCTGCTGTATTAGGTAATGCTTGCTTTCACTGAACTGCACCACACTAAAGAAAGATGAGCAGGAAAAAACAAGCTGTTTACTCCATGTAAGCCTCCCTTATCTAAAAGGGGTGTGTGTTGTTATTTGCCTTCATACTTCTCAAAAATTCAAATCTTTCTGCATTCTACTCATCTTCATTTGTTACCTCAGTTCTTAAATCTGTAAATATCAAAATGTAAATAGCAGTTTAAAAAATTTGTTTCCTATGAGCCTTCAGGTGGTAAAAATGAAAAATTTCTACTTAAAAGAGCCTTTTCAATTGGATGTACTGTTTGAGAAATTAATTTGTTTCATTATTTTATTGTTGTTCTTCTGTCCTACAACTAGACTTCTTTTTTTAACTTTGACATATTTCTTTCTTTCTACTCCCTTTAAAAATATTTATATTGAGCTGTTTTCTTGAGCATAACTAGGGTGGAATGCTAGTAGATGTGCCTTCTAGGCATCCTCCCAGCCCAGAGAACCATGGAGGCTACTTTACACTGCTTGTGCACACACAAAGCTCTACCCATAAATATTCATGGTGTATAGCATACGAGCTTCCCACAAGGCTATGTCTATAGGATAATAGATGCATCGTGGAACTGGCAGATGTTCGTTTCACTTCATTCCATGAAACCAACATACATACAGAGGATGGAAAGAGACCTAGTTTTGCACAGAGTGTATACAGCAAAAGAAATCACATTGTCAATGTGTGAAACTAGGAAAAAGAAATCTAGCACTGCAACAAAAAGCTTCATAAAATGTAGTCATGTGTTTTGGTGCCAAGGCCTTTTAATGTTAAGACCTATAGCACATACATATGCTGCATCATAAACAACATTGGAAAATTTAATACAATCCTACTTGCAGGAAAATAGACTGCTCCCTGAGGTCTTCACAGTCTAAGACACAGGCCATGTTTGGCAGCAAATTAATTGTCCTAATTAATCTTTGTTCAACCTAAAGCATGGCAGAGAGGGAAGCTAAAGTTTCTTTGTTGTGATCTCTGTGCATTACACGCATGGATTTTGCCCTGCACATATGCAGTGACCTTGGACATTCCTAGAGCTAATGTGAAAGTGAAAGCACCTGTGGGAGAAGCATGCTGACATAAATAGCTGGGGCTCACACCCCTCCTCAGTTCCTTTTTATGTTCATACCTCAAATTCCTTTGGTAAAACAACTTGGCTCTTTGACTTCTGCTCTGTCAGTTCAACTTGGCTTGCTTTGATTTTGCACCCTCCTTCACGCCTCATGGTGCCGAAGGCTTTCTTTAAGAAATGCACCTAATATGGCAGCAAAATATCTCACACTGATGGCCTCTCCAAATGCCTTTTCTGCTTGGTCAGGAGGGCTACATGGGTGAAAAGTGCTTTTTTTCCTTCTAAGCCTTTCTGAGCCTGTGCTTCAAAACTGACAGCTCCATCTCTGAGTATCCTCTTGGGAGAAGGCTTTCTACTTCCTTTGCTTCTGGACCAGTCTGGCAGTCTATGCCTTTCCTTCCATTCTACTAATCCCCAGAGTTCTGGTCAAATCCTGGTCCATCTGGGCACACTATGTCCTCATCACCCACTAGTGACATTGGCTGCCACGGTTTCCGCATCTCCATTTCCCCCTGTCATCACCTTCTGCATCTTCCTCAGACCCTAGATCTCCTCACAAAAGCAAGAGGTGTGAGCACGCGCTCTCTTCACCTGACAGCCGGGTACATCATGCCAGCATAGCTTCCTCTACACATAGAAATCATCTTGAAAGCCACACAAAAACCCTCCCCTTTAAGGTCCTAGCAGCCTAAATGGAAGATGTCCCTGAGTTTCCCCAAGGACAGATCACTCTTCCTATATAAGCTATAAACCTAAGTCTCATCTTCTCCTTCCCCACCCACCTTGGCTCTAGAAGCCCTTCCTTCTCCTCTCTAGAGGTATATCTTGCAGCAATCTCAGCAAAAAGCCTCCTGTTTCCACATCCCTCAGCAAGCTGTTCTTCAAAGGTTTTCAACACTTTCAGCCACCTACGTTCCCCTTACCACCACCATTGGACTTCCATCTAGTTCTCTCATGGTTTCAGTACCAGCACTTTGAGTCTTTGGCTACTTGCAACCTTCATCTGCTGATTCTCAGTGTCATCTCCCTTGTGGCCCTCATGTTGGCCAGAGGGCAGGGGAGCTGTTGGCACTGTGTTGTGACCCTCCCATCTGAGTCCTCCCTAAAGACAAGGTCAGCTTCCAGCCAGCCAGTTTTCTCTTTAATGTGGTTTGCCCTTTCCATTAGGGACAGAACTTTGTTTCCTACCTTCTACCCTTCCCTGCGATCATTAAAGAGTCTACTTTACATTCTCTGGATGTTTGGTGGACCTTTGCCTTCTATTTAGACCATATGAGACCTTTCTGCCGTACCTCTTCATTGCATATGCTGATTACTATAAGGGCAAACCTATCTCCTCACAGCACCTCTCAAATGCAATGTGACAATCAATCTCTATAGCAGAGGCAAACCTTGAGATAATTTTTCCTTCTCTAGTCATGGATTGTTTCACCTGGAGACTCTTTGCACCTCAGGAAGATCAGGTGAAATACGTGTGTGTGTGTGTGTGTGTGTGTGTGTGTGTGTGTGTGTGTTTGCATGTGCAACTTTCAGCCAAATGGATCTCTGGTCTTTAGGTAACATGTTTGGGAGGCCCCTCTTAAAAGCAAGAAAAAGAAGAAAAGAAACAACACCCGGGACACCTGGAGTTAATCCCGATTAAAATGGGACATAACCTCCCCATGTAACATGTAACCTGGGGGAGGGAGAGGACACAAATTAGGGGGAAACAATCCAGGCAATTCTTCTGCCTAGTATGGTGCATTGTGAAGCTTTCTGGCTGATATATGACCTCACATCCATCCTGTTCCCACTTGACCAGAGTGGTTGTGCCTCCTCCATGGTGTGGCCATCACTATGACATTCCCAGCCCATTAAGCAAAATAAGCATGTGCTTAGGCCATCAACAAGGGAAGGGGGCACCACAAAGGTTTTTTCAGTGTCAGATTTACCATGGATCATGGTGCAAATGGTGCACCCTCCTTAAGAAACCACATCCATCCATCCAAATCCCTCAGCTCTCTCCCTCAAAAGCCCCAAGAAAATCACCTCCCTTCCTAATAAAAACTAAAAAGTATATTCACCTAGTACAAAAACTCATGTTTTAAGTGAAATGATCAATCATCATCATTATCACTTGCTTGTGATTAGGAGAAGCCTTCTGCAAGAGAAATTAACATTCATATTCTCTCTTTCTCTTTATTCCCCCCCACCAACCTACACATTCTCACAGCCAGAGGAGAGTTTAGGTTGGCAACTATACACAGGTCATAATCACTACTGCTGCTACAATTATTTACTGGTCAGAAGATGAAACATAGTTGGTTCTATATCTGTGAACCATGTTTACTAGAATGGGAGGAAATGGTCAGGTTGCCTAACCCTTTCTCAAGGCTTGGTTCAAAAGAGAATTTGGACATAAGAGAATGACTTATCCCTCTCTCCGAGGGAGAACACCAGACTAGATTGAGTCCAGGGAAGGGCGAGTGCATCCTGAATGCTCTTTTCTTCCGGCATTGGCAGCAGTTGCTTGTTTGCTGTTGATCTGTTTAGTTGGTTGCTAAGTACCTGCCTGAATTGGTTAAGGCTTCCAATCTTCTAAGCTAGAAATATCATTGAGTGTATAATTATTATCTGGAGAATCCTATGTAACAGAGTGATTTGCTTAAGTGAGAACCAGGACTCAAGCTGGAGACCATTTGGAACCCCTACTTTTAGGAGTCGTTGTGGTCCAGATCTATAAGGACTGGCCCTTTCAAAGAAGGGATGTCTCTTAACATAAGGTAACAGTGCTATGTACAAGGATTGTGAGACATAAAGGAAGCCCCCTTGCCCTCACATAGGCATAAAGGCAGCCCTTCCTTTCTTAGCCAAGGTGAAAGGGAGTCCTCCACATCATCAGCTCCATCTCCTCGTGGTGGTTCTTTGAAGGCAGTGCAAGAAACATGGAAGAAGAACCTAAAGTCAATGTGTGAAACTAGGAGAGCCCTGTTCCACTAAGCTATGGATCTGTCAGGCCCCAAATCCCAGCACTGGGCAGCCAGATCACTCTGGGAAGCATAGAACAGTTTATAATGGCAAAAGCCATATTTTCTTCTGCTTTGTAAGAGCCTGTTTTGGAATGACCTGGCCTCCAGTTCTAGTGCTGTAAGAAAGGAGGCATACTGGTTGGATTCACATGACATGATGAGACAAGGATCCCTGGTTTGTCTCCTTGAGCAGCATGCAGGCATCCTCTATCCAGTCACTTCTCTGGCAGCAGGCAACTTCATTTCTGTGGTTTTGTCCTCCCTCAAGAAGCAAGATAAAGAATCCAGGGTTTTTCCTTGGCTCCTTTCTCTGGTTTCTTGGGAGCAAAAGAGCCGAGAGAAAGGAAGGCACCCTTGCGCTGTCTGACAGTGCAATAAACCAGCTAAACTAACAAGGGAGCAAAAACACTAAGCTGATCAGGGAGCTCCGTTGTTTAACTGCTCCTGCTGAAAACAGGAGGGATCAGCCGTGAGTACCAACACCCTCTTGTACACAGCAAACTAGGATTCCTGGCTTCTTGTGTCATGTGAGTTTGCTGAAGGACTCTCCCTGCTGTCCAGAGGCAATGTCCTCCCTCCAACTTTCTTTCCTCTGAATTAAACAAACCTGGACCTGGGGCTCTTCCTCTTCGGCTGTAATCCTTCAATTTTCCACTTGTCCTTCAGCTGGGAACGTCTTACCTGGCTGATGGTTCCCATGCGTGGAGGCTGCGAATCTTATGCAGTGTTTCTGGGAAGGTTTAGGAAGACGTTCCCATGGAATCTTCGGAATCATAGAGACATTGATTCATTTATTTCAAAGCAAAGCTGTATCCACCCCAAGACCATTCCTGTGGGAACCCTGTTTAGACAGTGCAGGATTGTGATTTTTATGGGATTTTGAGTAAGGATTTTTTTAATATATATTAACAAAAATGCCTTCTCTTATGAAAATGGGATCTAGCAATCCATCTTACTCAGTCTTCTCTGGTGAACATAATTGTAGTAGAGGCAATAGGTGAAGAGTACAGGCAAGGAGGGAGGGGGAAGGCTGCTATATGTCTTCTACATTAATATACATGACTGGTTTACCATACTTCTGACACTCCTGTACAGCCAGAGAGGAAATGGTGCTGGGCTAGGAGTCTCTGGAAGAAAAAGCACTCAGCAAGGAGTAGGTGAAATCTCGCTTTTTCTTTGGTACTTACAAGAATCTACTGGCCTCTTCCACACACTGCTTTGCAGTGAAGAAAGGTCTGCAGCCCAGACACCATTTCTTACAGGTGAAAGACATGCCTAACTTACCCCAAAGCTTGAATCTTCCCCTGTTTTTGTTTTGATAGGATTAAGAGGTGCTACCAGGAGAAATAATCAATCATGATCATCATTGCTTGGTGTCTTAAATTTTTTTTTTACTTCTGTATTTTGGGAGGTTGTGTGGGGGTAAGTATAAAAAGAGCTTATGGTCTTTTAGACCCATGGCCTCTGCACTATGTATGCAAGCCAAGTAACAGCCACTATTAAAACACTGCAAAGTGGTGGGGTGGGGTTTAAGCTCATTTGAGCCTTTCAGTTTACAAATTCTGACAAAATCTTTCTACATTAATCAAAGTGTGAAATCGCAAGAGTGGGCTGGAAGCCAGTAATTTGATTGTATGTATGATTTTGTATACGATACGTGGTTCTTTCTTGCCACATGCTATATAATTAAATTACCATATTTTCATGAATGTAATGTGTACATTATACAGTGTTTTTTTCAAGCCGTGGAACACACCACATTATATTCATAGGGGACGCCATAATCTTTTCAGTGTTTAGGACCTCTAAAGGTCTTAATCTGGCCCTGGGTATTCCCCCGGATACCATTTGCTGGGCTGCCACCTAGTCCCAACCTTTGACATTCATCCAGCATTACAGGCTCAATGTGAGAGCTTGCACAGTGCCTTCATTTGGGTCTACAAATCTTGCTGACTACTCTCCTCCTGCTATGTCAGCTCGCTAATCACTCAAATGTGTGATGCACAGAGATAACAATGAAGAAGTTGCTTACCTGTAGTCATGGTTCTTTAAGTGCTCACCTGTGCAGTCACATATCCTTCCCTCTAGGTTCACAGGAAGTTCACCAGAATCCAGTGATATTCTCATTAGTCTTCTGGAACTGATGATGGGCGGGAACCCTGACTTTTTATTTTCAATGTATAACTGTGCATAACTTTTGACTACGACTTGAAGGAGTAAGGTACAGTTATCCCTTCTGTTCCTAGTATGACATTTCTTACATATAGGTTCAAACTTGCTACTACCACAGACAGCTGGATATTTACTGGTATTGTTTGTGTAGGCAAAATACTTCACTACAAATACATCCCCCCTTAATTACTGGGTTGCTTTAAAAAAGACTTAGAAGGAAATAACATGTGAAAAGTCACTGAGTGGCCAGAGCCATAAACATGTGAAATGGGATAGATAACCGTGTAGTGAATTTACTTGTAAGAGGAGTTGCTTTGAGTGGCTGATTCGGTGGTCGCTCATTTGAGAACTGTACATTGTGACTCTCTGCTGGAAAAGGATTCATCAATGTTTTCAGTTCAACTTCATTCATATTTGTTTCTTCTGAAGGAAGAATGAGTTCTTAAACTTATATTAAAATACATATCAGAACGCCTGCTCCCAGCCAGATCTGTCCGTAATACCCGCACAGGCAGGACGGTTGAGGACCTTGACCCCGAAGGAGGCCCAGAGGGAAAGAACAAGAAACCGGGCCTTCTCAGTGGTCGCCCCCCCCCCCCATGGAACAACCTGCCCATTGAGATCCGCCTGGCACCCTCGCTGGATGGGTTTAAACGATCATTGAAGACTTGGCTCTTCGATCAGGTTTTCCTGGAGCATTAAGATCTTGGCCTCCCTTTTACCATCCTTTTTGTCATCCTCTCCATCACCCTTTTTACCACCTTTATTGCCGTCTGTTTTAATTTACCCTATTTGGCTTGTATTAATTTATTTATTTTTATCGTGTTTTAATATTGTTGTTTACACTGTTGTTAACCGCCCAGAGTGGCGTGGTTGCCAGATGGTGCGGGGTACAAATTCAATAAATAAATAAATAAATAATAAGCATTCCACCAAATAGAACATAATGTACTATAGCAGAGCAGGCAGAAAATGAAATATAAAGTCAAGGGTTCTTCTGATTTGTTGTGAAATAAATACACACCCACCATTTTTGTACCCAATTTACATAGCTCAAAGAGGGTTCCTGTTGTTCTTGCAGGGATATCACATGTTGCTAAGCAATGGCTTGCATGTGCATGAAGTGTTTCCTATAGACAGTAATTTCAGTGAAAATGACCGCTGTTCTGTATGTAGCTGCACAGATATAGGGGGTATATCACATATTTTTTTTTCTTATAATACCATGATAAAGGAATTTCATTTTAGTGAATCTAGTTAAGGTCTGTCTTTACTAAGTTTTGGGTGGCAGTGATTACTAAACCATTTTGTTGAGCCTTTGACAGATTTTAATGTTGCCTTTTTGCTTGGTTTAAAATGGTTCCATTTCTGTTCTTATTCTGCTGTTGTATCTTTTTGGTTTTATTGTATTTCTCTTTCAAATTTAAGTCTGATGCTGCTGGAGCTTTAACTGAGGTAGCCTTGCTGGCATACCATGCAACTTGTTTATCAGCACCATTTAGCAAGGTAATTGCTTTGAGGTTTTTAAGCAAAGAGGCAGGAGGCTCAAGGTCAAAAAATGGAGGAGTGAACTTAATTTTGTTTGCAAGGAGTAGACTGATGGTCTCATTAGAGAACACTCTAGACTCTGATCATACCATTTCTGCAGAAACGTAAGGAAACATACATTCTGCTCAGTATAATTAAGGAACTGTTCTACAACTCCTAAAGTAATAAGAATGGTACTACAACAGTATGAATATTTGTTTCACAATGAACCCCAGATTTCACTTTAACCTGTTCCAGGAGGACTTTCTTTGCTGTTTTCTGCAGCGCTCTCTCCTGTAATTCCATGAGTAGATTTGATCAGGTTTTGTCTTCTTCCTTTTTCAGGGACTTGCTGCACTGTCTTATCTACTGAACTATTTCCTATTTACTATCACTTGCAAGGCCTCTCAGAGTCCCTGGGTGTGCCCCAACTAATCTTGTCACATGCCACCTATATCAGGATCAAGGTAAAAGCATAAATTTTTTAAAAAAAGTGTTCCTGATTTTAGAAGGTTTGTCTGACATTATCAGTCAAGTGTTTGCTTTATAGGTGTTCTCCTAGGTTCTCTGTCAAACAAACATACATACTAACCAAGTCTTAAAAGCAAGCAAAAGAACGTTTGGACCATGATTTTCAGAGTGAAACCAATGGCTTTAGCCTAGTGTTGAACAACCATCTTCAAAACCTCACCACTTAAAATGTCTGTCAAAATAAAAATCAGATGGATTATTTTAACATAATCCAAATATTAATGCTTCAGAAAACTGATTTTCATTAAAATTTGCTCTTCCTTCTGCTCATGTTTAATTCCATTCACAAGAAGACAAAATATACAAACTGCTGGTTTCAGTCAGCTGTTGTCTAAAACTTTTTCAGACTCTCCAAGTAATGAATTATAAAAAAGTTTTGACTAATTTTGGTAATACAGAATTATTCAAATAATATCAAACAGAAATCAGTGTTTATCCTTCAGTGGCAACACAATTTGACTTAACATCAGCAGTTCATAAAAAAAAGAGCAATGGATCTATCCTACAACCGTGACTGATCCACTGATAGTATAGTTGCAATAAACATCTTTTTAAATAACTTGTTTTTTTGCCAACCAGAAAGAGATTTATACCTGCCTTGTGTATTATACAATTATTATTTTCAGTACAGCTCATTTCAAAGCTTCACGGATAATTCTGAGTAAAAAAAAAAAAGGTGGGTCCTGTGTATTAGTTCTCAATCAATGGAACACACAACTCAGTGGAGGAAATACATTGGCTTCATGGACCAGTACAAAAGGCTTAATAGTACACAAAGACACTTTTACCAGTTTTCTCACATGTACTCGTGTCATACGGATGTTCGAGTGCTAGATCTGATAACCGAACTGCAACTTGCACTGGCCATGCAACTAACTGCTGGGCTGTAATACAAACTGCATAATGAAATATCAAACTTTATCAGCTTGACAGTGTGTTGCTTTCAGAGAAAGTGGAATCAATTGAAGAAAAATGTCAGGATCATTTTGCTCCTGACAGTCACATATCTCAGCTAAACATGTGAAGCAATTTTAGTCCTAATTTTTTTTAGTCCTGCAAACTCTCTCTGTAAGAGAGGAAAATGAAATTATGACTATGCCTGACGTTGTGTATTCATGTTTCTGCTTATGGAATAGACTACAGGGCAACAGAGTTGTGTGTCAACATGAAAATCAAGAATAATAAAGGATACTATGACATTAGATCCATATCAGAAGCTCTACCACCTTTTTCCCCCCTATGGCGAAAATGTGCTGATACCCAGTACACTTACTGCATATTTCATTGTTTTACTTGTGTTTTTAATATTGCTCTTATTATGAGTTTTAATATATCTGTTTAGTCGTTTTTAAATATTCTAATCAATGATTACTAGTTTTTAACTTAATTTCTTTTAATAGTATAAGTCGACTTGGGTCCTTTAGGAGAAAGATGGCATATAAATATTTTAAATAAAAAATAAATACTACCTAGAAAACCCTGGAAAGGATCACCATAAGTAAGAATTGACTTGATGGCATACAGTTATTATTATTACTGTTTTCATTTAACTAAATCATAACAAAACATCTACACCTCTCTCTCTTTAGGGGAGAGGTCAATCTTTAGATGGCCAGGCTGAAGAAATATACTTCCAAGAATTGAAGCAATGGTGCTTAAGACTGCATATTTCTTAGGACTGCATACCCTATCTGTCATACAGCAATAACCTCACTGCTTACACAAAAACGTCTCAGGTTTTTTACAACTGATTGTCTCATCAATCCCCATCTCATCACTGTAATACAGTCCAGTAGTCTCAGCGTATTGATTAAAGGATAGCACCTGAAGATTGCTTGTATTTTAGCTCACACACTTTTCTGTAGGAGCAGAAATACTGCTTTCTAACATCCTTGAATACTGATGAGAACTTGTTAATGAGTAGCCCTATGAGAGATTGGGACGTGGTGGCGCTGTGGGTTAAACCGCAAAACCTCTGGGCCGCAAGGTCGAAAGATCAGCCGTTCGAATGCACGCGGTGGAATGAGCTCCCGTTGCTTGTCCCAGCTCCTTCCAACCTAGCAGTTCGAAAGCATGTAAAAATGCTAGTAGATAAATAGGTACCACCACAGTGGGAAGGTAACGGTGTTCTGTGTCTAATCGTGCTGGCCACGTGACGACAGAAACTGTCTACGGACAAACGCTGTCTCTACGGCTTGGAAATGGGGATGAGCACTGCCCCCTAGAGTCGGACACAACTGGACATTTGTCAAGGGGAACCTTTACCTTTACCTATGACAGATTAATTTCAGAGAACATGAAACACTTGACATTAACATTAAAAGATCCTCAGATCCTTTCTTTGCTACGGACTGGAAGCCTTTCTGCAGCCCTGGACAAGATAAGATGGAGATTTTGTGCAGACAAGCCAATGTGGAGCTGCAGGTACAGCCTTCAGATAATGCCATATTCCCTCTGAATAACTACATTCACAGCTTCAAGGTGCTCTTGGACCGAACAATGTTCCCAAAGGACCAAGGGCTGCTGTGTCTAGGAGGCCCTTTGTTCAGCTATAGTTGGTGTAGAAGCTGTACCCCTTCCTTGGAAAGGCAGTGATGAGTAATTAATGCTTCCTTACCTCTTGTTTATACCATGCTTCACATGGGATTGGTCTTGAAAAGGGTTTGGATATTGTACAGATTTAAAAGCAATAAAATACAAACCATCTCATTTTAAAGCCTCTCCTAAACAGCCAGTCACTAAGGGAAAGTCTGCCTGTAGAGAAAAGTATTTGCTTGCTTGCAAAAGGACAGCAAAGATGGGGCCAGCCTGGCCTCCCGTGGGAGGGAGATCCAGAGTTTGGAACATAGAGCCTTTTTTTTCTTAGTAGTACCATGTGTAAGGAAATGGAAGGAAACTGGGAATTGTAGTCATGCAAAAATGGAGTCTGTTAGGTTCTGTGTAAGATGAATTCAGAAAGATATGTTTTTCATGAGCTTGTTATGCAGAGTTGTTTGTCAAAGTCACAAGGTCGGACCGTCCAGAGAGAAGAGACGCAACAAAAACCACTAACTGGGAGAAGATAAGACATCTGGAGCTTGGATCATGAGAACTTTGGGCAATGATTGGAGTGTTCTGAATTATGCCTACTTGGACTTAATTGGGTGTCAGCTTGAAAGTGTAATGAAGAAGGAGGTCCTAAAGAGATGTAAAATGAGAGGGTTTGTGTATGTAGAAGGAACGGTCCATGAATGCTGTGGAATTTGAGACGGAGAGGCTTGTTTTTCTTTTCAGGAAGAAGGGGGGGAATAGCCCAGCTTCTAGATGCCAACATGTAGGACATAGAGCAAAGATGATTACCTAGCTGTTTTAATTTTAATTAGAAATTGTAGGTTTATTT
Organism: Intellagama lesueurii; assembly: GCA_037013535.1. Taxonomy (NCBI): domain Eukaryota; kingdom Metazoa; phylum Chordata; class Lepidosauria; order Squamata; family Agamidae; genus Intellagama; species Intellagama lesueurii. Next base: position 101,180,887 of record JBAJHW010000003.1, read on the forward strand.
GAACATTGCAATAGTCTGGAGATGCTCAATGCTTATGCTTTAAAGCTACAACTGTACTCTAATGAATCTATTTTATTTTGTTAATAAAACAAATATAATTCTTCAGCAAGGATCTAGTCTCTTGATACAGCAGGACTATCTAAGTCCAGTGTGGATGAAAGAAAGTTAATAGTTGCTACTGTAAGTTAAAAGGTCTTACTGTCCTACTTGGTAAGGCTGTTGTGCATTCTAAGGAAACACAAAGCCTATGTTTTATTGCTTTGGAAGCAATCAAAGGTTACTTTTAAGGTTCAGGCTTGTCTATGGGGCTTACTACGCACTTCTGAGGCCTAGAGGACCTACCTCAGGGAATAAGAGTGGTAGTTTTGCACCTAGAGGGACTCCCTGACCACAATCTTTGTCTCTTTAGGGCGACAGGATCATTACACCATGATGAAGGAATTCCCTCCCTAGTGAATCTTTGTAGTTATGGTCTGTTTTTACCAAGTTTTACATGGCAGTGATCACTAACCCTTTTTGTTGAGCCTTCAAAAGATTTTAATGTTTTAAAAACGGTTCCATTTCTGGTCTTATTTTACTGTTGTACCTTTTTGATTTTATTGTATTGCTTTCAAATTGTAAAATTACTCTGAGGGTTCTGGTGGGCAGGAAGGTGATGCAGAAGTAGTTTTAAATAGTGAGAGCTATTATTTATTTATTTATTTATTTATATTTATTTATTTATTTAACTTATATGCCGCCCACACTACCCAGAGGTCTCTGGGTATTACCATGATTCAGTCTTCCAGTTTCAGATCCAGATTCTAAATTGTGATGAGAAAGTGCCTCACAAAATCATTGTGGGAAAGAATGACAGAAGCAAGGTGTCACAATTGTTGTGACAAAGAATGGCACAAACATTTGAATAAACTCTGTTCATAGTAGCGACTCTATAAAGAAGGAGAAACATACATTGTGCTCAGTATTGTTAAGTAATTGTTCTGCAGCTCCTGAAGTAACAAGAATGTTACAAGAACAGTATATTTGTTTCATGATGAACTCCAGATTGAAAATAGGTATTTCTACCTGTTCTTCCATTTACCTGCACCTGTGAACAGCTTCAGATCATCTTTGGTTACAACATTTGCTCAGTATGGCAAATAAAGGACTTCATGTTCAAGGAAGATTTTCTTTACTGCTCTCTGCAGTGCTCCTTCCTGTAATGCCATGAGCAGATTTTATTATGTTTTTTCATATCTGTTTTTCAGAGATATGCTGCACTGTCTTATGCACTGAACTATTTAGTATCACTTGCAAACCATTGTCTTTCAATATCACTGAATCTATATTAGTGCCTTGGTTAATAATACTGCTGGCTACAATATGAACTTCAGGGACCTCTCTCGTATCTTTCAAATACTAGTACATATAAATCTGAGTTGCACTTGAATTGTCAGTAGAACTTAATGTTATTGTAATATTAGTTATTCTTACTGGGCTGTCACCATAATTACCAGCACTGTTGTCCTTTCTCAAGCCAGTAAGCAAGGGTGTGTGTGTGTGTGTGTGTGTGTGTGTGTGTGTGTGTGTGTGTGTGTGTGTGAGAGAGAGAGAGAGAGAGAGAGAGAGAGAGAGAGAGAGAGAGAGAGACCAATTATCTGTTGTGTTGTTAGGCTACTTGGGGTTAACTTCTCTTTTAAAGAGGATCCTGACACAATATGTTAACATTCCAGCAGGATAGTTTGCACACCAAATTAGACAAGCAGATTACACTCAGTGTTTAGACTTTGATTCTAAGCAAGGTTCCTTAGAAACAAATTTCCTGCAAAATGAAAGGGGCAGATTCCCAGGAAATGTGTTTAAGATTAAGATGTCTGGTGGTGAAAAACAGCTGTTCAGATTTATAAACAAGAAATGCAGGGCTGGTCCACAGGAAAATCTGTAAGTAAAAAAATCCAACTACATGGACAACATGCCTGTTACCATGGTCATATGCAAAGATAACGTTTTGTCTTGCTTCTATGAAATTTTGTGTTCAAAGATTTTGATGTCAACACTTGTTTTTCCTGTCACATACTAGTGAGATGACTCAGCATGCAAGAAGAAAAACAAGTGATGACTTCTTATCTGGCACCACTTTACTGCCAAACTTTACACCATGGGAGTTACACCAGCAGGTGTAAGTAACAGGATTCAGGGCGTTATCTTGAGTATTTCTTATCAAGATAGTCTTGTGTTATTTCCTATTACTGCAGATTTTGTAAAAGGGAAACAGAGAGACAGTGGCTTAAGTTGCTGCTGAAACTTCTACCAGCATTAAGTATATGGCAGCATTCTGTCTATTATATATATATGAAACACATTGAACACCCAAAAAGTGCTACACAAATAGTATGAATGTATGTTACTGATTTTCACTCTGTAAGGGACAAACATAGTACCAACCTGCCTACCCAAACACTTGATACAGTAGTTTTCTTTATGCAATTCTTTTGCAATAGCAGGAATGACCAAATTCTAGATTTTTATTTGGGTGATAATTATACTATTATTTTAAATAGCAACATGTCACATATTGACTAGTACAAATACATGCCATGGCTCTTGTCTGGAGGGCCATTAGTGTGCCATTAACAGACCCATCACTGATGAACACATCCAATCTCCTTCCCCCCCCCCCCCCCAAAGCCATCTAGGCCAATGGCCATCACCACATGTCCCAGCATGCCTGGGATAATATGCTGCAACACTTAACACACCATAAAACTAAAACATTGTATCTGTCCCCTCCCTGATATATTTATATCAACTTCTTATGAACTGTGTAACAAATTTCAGATTATTCTGTCTTTTTGCAATCAGTCTCTAAGATCTGATTTTCAGCTCTTCTCTAGTGATGGGCTAAAACCTTATTCAAAAATAGAGTCCAGCATTCTTTATATATTTGTGTAGTGTACTGACAGATCAACACTTAGGAGTATAATACAGACTACTTACCTAGTCATTTAATAAAGTCTTTAAATATTCTTCAGAGCTGCTGAAGTGGGTATACCTGGGGGGAATTAATACATATTTTTACAATGATGAAACTACTTTAAAATTGCCCATTTTCATCAACTTTACTGATTTTTTTATTTTTTTTTGAAGGAATGATATATCAAGATAAAAGGACAATTCTTTGTACCAAACAAAACTATAAGAGAAGTGAAGCAAGAACATTCGGCACATGCTGGTTGTTTCAGTATGCATCCAATTTGCAGCTCCAGCTGCACTTGCTGCGTCACTGCAAAGTGCTCAAAAAGTAATTTGAGTCATAAGATGAGCCCTGCTGGATCAGGCCAAGGGCCCATCTAGTCTAGCTTCCTGTATCTCACAATGGCGCCATCAGATGCCTCTGGGAGCACACGAGACAACTACTAGATGCCTGTCTCCTGATACCCCTCCCCTGCATCTGGCATTTGGAGGTACCTTCCTTCTAAGCCTGGAGATTGTACATCCCCATCATGGCTTGTAACCTGTGATGGACTTTTCCTCCAGAAATCTGTCCAATCCCCTTTTAAAGGCATCTAGGCCAGATGCCATCACCACATCCTGTGGCAAGGAGTTCCACAGACTAACAAAACACTGGGTAAAGAAATATTTTCTTTTGTCTGTTCTCACTCTCCCAACACTCAATTTGAGTGGATGTCCCCTGGTTCTAGTATTGTGTTAGAGGGAAAAGAGCTTCCCTCTATCCACTTCATCCACCCCCTGCATAATTTTATAGGTCTCAATCATGTCCCCCCTCAGGTTCCTTTTCTCTAGACTAAAGAGCCCCAAATGCTGTAGCCTTTCCTCATAAGGGAGGTGCCCCAGCTCAGTCATCATTTTAGTTACTCTCTTCTGCTCCTTTTCCAATCCCACTATGTCTTTTTTGAGGTGCTGCGACCAGAACTGTACGCAATACTCCAGGTGTGGCCTTACCAGCGTTTTGTACTGTTGAGATTTTGATCTCAAAATGTATTAAATATAAATGCTGTACAGTAGAAAGTAAAATGGCTGATTTTACCTGAGTCATGTACTGAGTGTATTCAGGTGTGAGTACCAAGGTTTAAGGACGTGATGTTGTACAGCTGTAAAAAATGATGTAACTTTTTGTGAGTGGAAAATGAAATAATGTATGTTCTGATTGGTCCCAAGAATGTATAAAAGGCGTGTTTGTAAAGGGGACATTTTATCTGCTGTAAGTCAGATCACTTATTTCTATGCTATGTGTTGTACCATGTCATGTTATGCTGCCAGATGAATGTCTATTCTCTCTGTATACATGTTAATATACTAAGCTGGTATTTTACTCTCTCAGTGTTACAGTGTCTTTGCAACCTGATATCTCCTAACTCTGCTTATGTCCTGAGAACACATATTTAACCAAAATTCTCAACATGTACAATGGCATTAGAATGTTGGCAGTTTTATTTTCAATCCCCTTTTTAATGATACTTTTATTTTCAGTCCCCGTTTTAATAATACATGCTGTCATAACATGCTGTTACTTTAGGCTCCAGTTCTGGACGAGGTGAGTCCAAAAGTCACAGGAAGTGGTAGAAGGCCTAAACTGAAGGTTACTAAGAGGAAGAAATAAATAAAAAGTCCCTGTATGTACATGCTAAGGCCAAGTAAATAAACAAAGCAGGGGGTGGTATGTTCATTCCATTAAATTAATCCAAAGGTCTAAAAACTGTTCACGATGCAAGGGATGATTTATTCATCTAATCAAATTGTTTAAAAAGTATTAGGGACACTCTCATGGACCTGCTAGTTTTGTCTTGGAAGTAAAGAATGTATCCATCATTTTTGCCTGTGATTTGCATGCTAAACCTCACTAGTGTTGCTTAATCAAATAGTATTTCAGGTTGCTGTTTTTTTTCAAAAACCTTGTATCTGATGAAATGGGCTGCAGTCTACAAAAGTGTTTACCATCACAAAACCTGTTTGCCTTTCAGGTGGCACAAAATGCTATTTTTGTTGCAACAGACTAACACATCTATCCATCTGCAAATTCAAAAACTATTTTAGCCGAACATAACTGTGAGACCCATGTAATAAGCAGGCACAGCAAAGTCTAGCATTAGCCCTGTAATTTCATTTTTAACTCTCAGAAGAACTACTGCAGCTTTCTTGTCCAACAGTCTAGATGTGGGTGGAGGGGAAATATATCACTGTTCACTCAGTTTGACTGAGATCTACAGAACTAATCATTCTGGCATGACCATCCATCATCAGGCACATTCTGAATGCCACAACACATTCAAGAAGTATATGCATAAATCCAAAGTTCCAACACTAAACCAATGACAAAGCTGATTTTCAAATGGTCTTAATGACAGACAATCTGCATACCAATTGACTCATTTGCGCACATGCTAGCTTAGAACAATACAAGAAAAATATGTAAAAAGGTCTGTAATGGTGCATGACAATTGCTTCCAAGTATGCTGACCTTTGGTAAATGAAACAAACAAAAAGTACAGTATTCTTTTGACGAGACATTAATGAGTGATTAAGAATGAGTACAGCTGCATCATATGAACCCTTGGTTAAAAATATTCCTTTTGCATTCAGTGTCAGTCCTATAATTATGAAAGAAAAAACTGTGGAAAGAAGCTTGTGAAGTAAAATATTTATATATTTAATGTAACTATATGGCTTTCAACACCATTGTCAAATGCCAGCTCACTTAATTACTTTTCCCAACTTCTATTATTTGATCATAGACCCTTTCATTAATATATACTGCCACTGCAGTACTGTAGTATGTTGTTAATTAATTTTCAAATATGCAGTCTTTACATGCTATCCATAAATTCCAAGAAACTTTTTTCAGTTCATTTCTGGACCAGCTGCACAAAAAATTAAAGGTTTGTGCTCTGCATCATTGTTGTTGCTGTTGTCTCTGTGTAAAATAGGTCCAAAGAAATAAAATGCCCTTTTTAGTATTTTAAAACTGGGATGGATAAAATGTAGTCTTCTAGATAGTGTTAGTTTGCAACCCTAGCAAAAATAGCCAATGTTGACAGAACAGGGAAGGATCCATAGGGTCCCTTCCAGCTGTGCAGTTCTAAGATGATGAAGATGATAAGAGCTCCAGTCCAACAACATCTGGAGTGCCACAAGTTGCCCGTCCCTGTTTTAAAATATTAAATATCAAACATAAGTATTCTTGACATTTATAACACCAACAATTGGGAGCAGGGGTGAAACACGAGCTGTTAAAGCAGTGATTTTCAAAATGGAATATGAACTAAGGCAGCTGCAAGAACTAGCAGAAGGTAAGCAACCTGCTTTTGTCTAAAAGGTACCAGGAGTCACTCCTTTTACATCAACCTGTTTTGTTCTTTCATAGTTATAGGTATTTAAACTGCGGTCATAGGAAATTCATTCACTGCATTGCAGCAGTAACCTACAGCCATATTTTATTTATTTTCTGCCCTGTTTTTCTCCTAAAATCTAGTATCTACTGGAGAACTCAGAGTTGGGTCATTCTGTGAATACTGCCTAAACCGGAAGTACAGTTATACTTAGAGATGGTTGAAGTTTTTTTTAAGTGTTAGGAAAAGGAAAACTTTTTTCCATCCTGCATAACAACAACAAAAACAAAAGGATTGTGGCACCCTTCAGACTAACAATTTATTTCAGTGTGAGGTTTCTTGGATTACAAGCCACTGCCTTTACAAACGTCTGACTTTTCTTTCTTGTTTTCCCTGCAATACCAAAATGCAAACTTCATAGGGATGTGGTGGCGCTGTGGGTTAAACCGCAGAAGCCTCTGTGCTGCAAGGTCGGGAGACCAGCCGTCGTAAGATCAAATCCACGCGACGGAGTGAGCTCCCGTCGCTTGTCCCAGCTCCTGCCAACCTAGCAGTTCGAAAGCATGTAAAAATGTGAGTAGATAAATAGGTACCACCTCGGTGGGAAGGTAACAGCGTTCCGTGTCTAGTCGCGCTGGCCACGTGACCACGGAAACTGTCTTCGGACAAACGCTGGCTCTATGGCTTGGAAACGGGGATGAGCACCATGTCCTAGAGTCGGTCACAACTGGACTAAATGTCAAGGGGAACCTGTATTGTTCAAAACTTGGTCTAATTAAAAAACAAACAAAAAACCAACCACTCTAACTGTTACACCAGAGGAGCGAGAAGAGGACCGACCGGCAGCCGACCCTTCATGGGATTCCCAGTCAACAGAAGGGCAAGGCACCGGGAGGCGGTGGGGAATATTCCACATCCTTGCCGGGTTGCTCCCGGTTCAACGCTGGGTGAAAACAGCGGGCGCGGGTCTTGTCTCTCTCCACTGCCTGGGGCCCGCGAGGAGCCAACAGCTTTCCGCTTCGTGGCTTCCTCGGCTGCTCAACCGCTTCAACTGCTTGGCGCCTTTCTTGGCTCCAACGGGCGCGCGGGGGCAGGGAGTGCTCCGCCGAAGATCCCAAACAGGGTTGGTGTGAGGACACAGCCCTGTTTCACTCTGCTTCGAATGTCAAAGGGATTTGATGTTGAGCCATCAAAAACTACAGTGCCCTTCATTTCCTCATGAAAGGACCTGATGATGTTAAGGAGTTGAGGTGGACAACCAATCTTGAGAAGTATTTTAAAAAGGCTGTCCCTGCTAACCAAGTCAAAAGCCTTTGTAAGATCTATGAAGGCCACAAAGAGTGGCTGTCGTTGTTCCCTACATTTCCTCCGAATGGGCTTCGAACCAGTCTGCTGTCTTTTTGGTCTTCTTGCCAAATGTGGACAAGGCGGTGTTATAAACAGCGTTCTTGAAATGTTCCCATCGTTCAGGTGCATTTGCATCAGTCGGGCCTGGAAGGGTTTCCTCAAGCGCTTGGGCAAATTCCTCCACTTTCCTTTGATCGCGAGTCTTGCTGATGTCAATACGTGGTCTTCCTTCCTTTTTTGTGTGATACAATCTCTTTGTTCGCAGTTTTACTCTATTACACACCAGGGAGTGATCAGTATTGCAATCAGCACCCTGATAACTGCGTGTGATCGTAATACTAGGAAGGCTAGAGCGTCTAGTGAGGATCAAATTGAGCTGATGCCAATGCTTTGATCTTGGATGTCTCCAGGAAACTCTGTGTTGAAGCTTCGTATTAAAGAATGTGTTGCTGACACAAAGACCATAATAACAGCAAAACTCCAGCAAGCGTTGGCCATTTTAGTTCATCTTCCCAATGCCAAAACTGCCTAGACAAGTGGGACAAGAATTGTGATCAGCACCAACTCTAGTGTTAAAGTCTCTGAGAATAAACAGCGGCTCTCTCTCTGGGATTTTTTTTATAGCAGCTGCCAGATCGTCGTAGAATTTGTCTTTGACTTCTGTTGTAGATGACAGTGTTGGTGCATATGCACTAATGAGGGTGACCGGTCCTGCTAATGAGTGGAGCTGCAGAGACAGGATTCTTTCACTCCCCCCAGTAGGTGGAGCAATGGATTTCAGCAGAGTATTTCTAACCGCAAAGTCAACACCACATTCCCTGGTCTCATTCAATGGTTTTCCCTGCCAGAAGAATGAGAATTTTTTTTCTTTGACAGATCCCGAGTCAGGCAATCTCGTCTCTTGCAGGGCAACAATGTCCATCTGCAGCCTACTCAGTTCCATGTCGATGACAGCTGTCTTGCGCGCATCGTCTATTTCCTGCACGTCATCAGAAAAGCCAGGGGTCATTGTCCGAACATTCCAGGTACCCAACTTTAGGGCAGAAGTTTTCTTATGATTGTTGCATGGTGCAGGGTTATCGATCTGCTTGTCGGCTTTCACCCTAAACCCCATGCACCCCGTGGGGTTAACAGACCGTGGCGAGGCAGCACCTTACTGGCTGGGGGCAGCCCAGCTTAAGGCAGGCGGTAGCTACCTAGTGAGGTGCAATGACCTCTCCCACCATCGGAAGTAGCCCCTAGCTTCATGCTCTACGTCAATCGAGCAGAGACTTATAACCGGTAACTGCTACTTCCCGTGTTATTTCGACGCTGTATGCGAAGCTGGAGTGTCCTCTCCAGAGCACGAAGCCTGGGTAAAATAATATGGAGGTTAGGCTGTTACCCAAGCAGCAAATCTCCCCTCTCCATGTCACTGAAATAGTCCAATGGAAAGGCAAGAGCCAATACATCTGGTTCCAGTGACGTCGCAGGAGTTGCCAGAACATCATGAACTGCCTCCGAGACTCTGGCTCCAGATTTTGCCTCGAGGTTTACTCCTGAAGCCTTTTCCATCCATGGATGTAGCCACAAGGCAGTGCAGGTTTGAAATCAGAGTTTTCCTTCTCCTAGAGGGCTCGTTAGCCTTCCAAGGCTAACGAGCCCCACCTACCCGGGTGCATAGATTAAAGTGCTTTTGGGGCATGGAAAGGAGTTTAGAAGGGGTGGAAAAGGAAGGGGTGGAGAGGAGTTTAGATGAAGTGGAAGAGGAAACGGGAAGGAAGGGAGTTTAGAAGGGGCAGAAAGGAAAGGGGGTAGAGAGGATCCTGGAAGGGGCAGAAAGGAAAGGCTGTTTCAATAGGGACTAGGTAAAAGCCGGAATGGAGCGGAATGGAATTGGGACTTCTTAATAAAAATTGATGCCCAAAACAGTGGAATGTACTCAACAAACATCCAAACAATATTTTAGACCTCAAACCCAATGCATATTATTCTTTCATTAATGCTTTATTACCCCAAACTCTGCGCACATGGAATACAAGGACCCAGAACAGCAAAAAACAGCCAGGAAGGGGGACTTATAGCATATAGCAGTGATGGCGAACCTATGGCACGCGTGCCACAGCTGGCACGCAGAGCCCTTTCTGCAGGCATGCGAGCCATAAGTTGCCGGATCGCTAACCCCTCACAGCCAAACCTGCGGAGGCGGCTGCAGCAGCAGTGCTGGCGCTTTGACAAGCGGCGGGCCAGGATCTGGAGCAGCTGGCGCTGGTGGCGGATCCAGAGTGGGGTCTCGAGGCATCTCCGTGCCAGGGATTCCCCCCTCCGCCACCACTTCCAGTTCCGCCACCACTGCCGCTGTGGCCTGCCGCCTGCTGGATTTTGTTTTTTTCTTTCAGTTTGGGCACTCGGGCCCAAAAATGTTTGCTGTCACTGGTATACAGCATATAGCCCTCCTGCAAGGCAGAGTTTACAATCTGAGAGGCCCATTCAACTGTTACCTCACTGGCTGATTTCAGGTGCCAGGAGGGACATGGGTCCAGTCCTAAAATGGTGGCCTTAGAGCCTGCAAGTGCCTTGTCAACATTTTCAGTTATCACAGGATGAAACTGATCCACTATAACTAGACAAGATGGTATGCTGGATATTTCAGTATGACTTATTGCCACACTAACAGAGCCCAGGTCCCTAGAGATGGCCTCAATTTTTGTTTGAAAATGGGCTGTGAACCAATCACATATCAAGGCTGAAGCCCCAGGTGGCGTCTGGCTCAGTGAGGTCACAGAAAACCCTACAGAGCTCTGCCTGCTGGTTAGCTGACTCACCAATCCACCTAACATTACAGGGTTTCTTGGCAGCCTGGAGAACATTACAATATTGACTGGACATCTTTTTTGCCACAGCCCAGATAACATCTGAGGGAGCTTTTTGCCAGATGTTCTCCGACCTTCTCTTAACTTGTTTTATGACCCACAGTTCCACAGTGAACCAAGGGGAGGAATGAGCTCTGAAATGGAAAAGGTGCTTAGGAGAGATGGAGTCAACTGTTCCAGTTGCTGCTGAATGCAATTTGGTGACCTGGGCTTTGACACCCATGCCAGCCAGCTCTTCTGGAAACCGAGCCAAGGCATTTTGGAATCCAACTGGATCTAATAGTCTCCATGGGTAGACCATCCTAATCAGTCCCTTCTCCCTGTATGGGGAGGTGTCATTGCAAGGCCAAATTTCAGTAGGTAATGATCTGACCATGGCAAGGTGACAAAATTAAACTATTCACCCTCAGATCTTCTTTGCCCCAGCCAGACAAAAATACCAGGTCAAGTGTATGGCCAGCTACATGTGTGGGAACATTCACATGTTGGGACAGCCCCATGGATGTCACGGTATCAATGAAATCTGAGGCTGGACTGGCAGCCGATGCCTTGGCATGTATATTGAGGTCCCCCAGGAGTACAAGCTTGGGAGACCACAACATTGCAGCAGAGGCAAAGTCTGTCAGCCTTGGAAGGAATAGTTCTGGGTTGCAGGGAGAACAGTACACCAGTCCTAGGCTCAACCTGTCCCATCGGTCCACAGCCACGTGGAGGCACTCCAACCCAGGGCAAGGCAAGGCAACGGTCCTAATAATCTTAATGGAGTTTTTGCATACAATAGCAACACCCCTTCCCTGGCCCTCTAGTCTCCCCTGCTGATGGAGGGAATAACTTGAGGGGTATATATGAGAGAGGCCCATCCTTCCCCTAGCACGTACCCAGGTCTCTGTTATGCATGCCAGGTCAGCTTACCTGCAGTAAACTATAATATTTTTGTATGTCTCTCAAATACCATTTCTGTAATATTCCAAAATGTTATGATTTGACAATGAGGAGTTGGATTCAGCAAAACTGGACAACTGAAGATACAGAAAAATGGAATGGAAATTAAACAAATCCCAAACAAGATAATCATGGTTAGTGGTTCAGTCAACTAGTCCACAGAATGAGCGAGCGAGCGAACAAACAAACACAAACAAACAAACAAACAAACAAACAGGGGCCTCTCTTTGAGACAGGTAGGTGGTGAATAGTTTCAGCTCAATAGGAATCAAGTCCATGGCAAATAGAGCCTTAAAAATTAACTCCTAGATATTCCTATCAAACATCCAGTCTCTGAGGGTCTAATTATATAGTGCACAATGTACAGTGTACATATATTTAATCTATATGTCTCCTATCTCACTCTTCTGTCCCAAGGACACATGATTTGTAGTCTTCAACCATTCTGGAATGAAGCTAATCTTAGGCTACACATTTATGTATAAAACAAGTGACATCTTCAAATGAGTGAGAAAAATAAGCCAGCAGACTCTGAGTCATTAAGTACACATTAACTACATCTTGTCACATTAACTATAGGGTGTAGCACTAATTTTCTCTTCTTTGTCATGATCTAACACTATTCTTTTTGTGTATATACATGCTACATACACCATACCATTCATGCAGTATGGTATCTTGTCCCCCAATTTTACACTTAGAGTTGGTTCTCCTGACTATTTGCCACATTTGTTTTCTTCTCTCATCAAATTTTTATCCTCACCAGAATAAAAATAATTGCGTAGAATTTGCACCATAATTAGATTTCTAATATATATTGTTGTCACGCTCCCATGTGGCCCCTGCTTGTTTCACCAAACTAAGAGCTCACGCTACGTGTCTTTCAGTTGCCACCAGTTGATTACATCAGCATTGTTTATTATTAATAATAGAAGTCCAGACAAGGTGTCATTTTAAATAGAACCAAATGGAAATTGTTTATTGTTACAGATGATGATAGTGCAAGCAATGTTGTTAACTCTTAACAAACATCCTCCTTCATCCACTCTCAACCACCACTCCCCCTGAACTCTCAATCTCCCTGACTCCCTAACTCCCCCTCCTCTTGCTGAGTATTTCTTATATCTTGTGACTCCGCCCCTCCAACATTACCATTGGTCTATGCAGATATCACATTAATATTCATGACCTGGGCGGACGCCACAATTGTCCACTCTGCAAGTAAGTTGGAATATTCCTTTAGTCAATCAAATATTTGTTTATTGCCTTATGAGGATCTGGTGTGAGATAGTAACTGCCCAAGTCCAACCTGAAAGTCCAACCTGAAATAAATGGGTATTTAATTTGGTGTTAGATTTTATAGCCAATTTCTGCATCCACTGGCTCACAAAGCAGCAGCTTTCTGCCACCTTATGCCCTCCAGATGCCTTGGTTTATAACTATATGTATCATTGTATCTGCTGTTTTGTTAAAGAATCAAATAACAGTCTCACAATTTGGATAATATGCAGATGAAATTATACTGCGTATAAATACTGCTGTAACTTAAAATGAGATGTGTTGATTTAAAGAGTTAGCATCCCAGGCAGGATGACTGAGGATGCTAATCCTGGGAGAGGTTTGGAGGGAGTAAACAAGGAACCGGGCCTTCTTGGCGGTTGCTCCTCGGCTATGGAATAAACTACCACCTGCAATCCACCTTGCCCCTTTGCTGGAGATTTTAAAGAAATCATTAAAAATTCTGTTGCTCCAGCAGGCTTTTCAAAATAATTTATCTGTGGACACTGCTGAATCCATTAGCCTCTAACTTGATCTAACTACTGACTACTTTTAAAAATCTTTATGTATTTTAAAATGTATATTGTCTAGCTTGTGTTTATTTTGATTTTTTAAGTTATGTTGTGTTGTGTTATGATTATTATTGTTACTTTCATGCTGTAAACTGCCCAGAGTGCCATTTGGCCAAATGGGCGGTAGAAAAATCAAATCAAATCAAAAATAAATTTTAACTAAAAGCCAAATAAAGATACTAAGTTCTGTTTTGTTGTTCTTGCTACATGTTGTCAATTTGCCTCCAACTTATAGTGACCCTATGAATGAGAGAACTCCAAGAGAAAAAAGAGGCAAGGCAGAAAAGGGGGGGATTATTGTGTCTGTGTGTGTGTGTGTGTGCGTCCGTGTGTATCTAGAATTGGCTGTGGCTACTGGGCTTCTTTCCTGTGACAAACTGAAAGAGGAAAATGGACTCTATAATATACCAATGTAATCTCATTTATCTATCTAGAATAGCACTGCATCAATAGGGAAATGTATTTTAAAAAATTAAAACGGTAGAGTAGATGAAAATACAGGAGGGGGATTCTCTGTCGTCCCTTTCAATGCCACAACCCACTAAATATATCATCTCCGATAACACTGCCCACAGCTTAATTTTGGTGTAGACTAACTGTAGCGTTCATCCTGCTCATTAATATTTATCTGGAGATTTGCATGCACCAATGGGAGTTGGTGAGGGGCGGAGTTAAGTGGGGGTACAGAAAAGGAGGGAGGAGGAGAGAGAGAATAGGCGGTTGAGAGTGAAGAGAGAAGGTTGTTTAGTTGAGAGTTAATGATCACCTGTAACAATAAACAATTTCTACTTGGTTCTTAAATGATATGTTGCCTGGACCTCTGTCACTAATAGTGAATAAAGTTGATGTAATCAACTGGTGGCAGCTGAATGACATGTTGCTTGTGCCTTTGCTTGGTGAAACAACCAAGGGACAGGCGGGAACGTGCCACTAACCATCTGCATGGACTATACGACGAAATAAGAGTGTGCCAAATCATGCCAAAAAAAGGAGAGAAGCTATAGCGCTGTGCCAGAAAGGAGCGAGACAGCTCTTAAAAGGAAGGTGGGGTAGAGCACTCTAAGTCAAAGCACATGTGGACACCATAATTTGATTTGAACCAATCTGTACCAAAACCTATAGACCCGTCTGGACAGTTTGATTAGTCTCCCACCATTAAACATTTTTAAAATACATAAAATAAAGTTGTAATTCAGAGGGGTGGGGGGGAAATCCTCACTACTTAATTTTTGACATGGCTCATCTATCCTAGTTTTCCCTTTGAAACATTTTCCAGAAAGGGGAAGAAACATTAAAGAGACAATTAAACAGGGACTACAGAGAACAAAACAAAAAACAAAAACGCTGGCAACATATCACAAACAGCTCAGCAAATAATAGTGCAGTTTTCATCACTAATAGAATGTTTTAACACCTGAATACATTCGCATGCCTGATTAAACATGAACAACATACACCCATAAAAGAAGATTACAAGTTGCAATATATCTTTTCAAGTAACAGCATATTAACTGCTGTTGTACACTTATTCATTTACATTTCTTTAATTTATTTCTGTTGAGGAAACATAATATTAAATTAAACATCACTTCTGTTTTAAAAACAAATGATTATATTATAAATGCAGTCCATTACAAAAATACACCTCTGTGTTCAAAGGGTATCTCAGCACATCGAAAATAGGGATTCTTTCTCATACCTGCACTGTTTATGAAATTACACTCTGCATATATACAACTATCCAACATGACCTTCTTTACCTTTCCCCCCACTTTTACTTTAAACACGCCTGAATGATATTATCTGGATCATTTCAACTGGCTTTTGTTCAGCATATTGTTCTGAAATGGCTTTAGTCATCTGACTAGGTGACCCATGCCAGGGACCAGAAAAGGAAAGTGCAGCCTTATTAGCTCTCTCAGACCTCTCACCAGTTTTTGATACAATTTACCATGGCATCTTGGTGGGCTGTCTGGCTAAGTTGGGTATTGGGGGCACTGTATCACAGTGGTTCCAGCCCTTCCAGTCAGGACATATTCAAAAGGTGATGCTGTTGAGAGGGGGCATTATTTGGCATCACAGCCTTTGGCATGTGGGGCCTTTCAGGAATCCACCCGGTCCCATACATTATTTAACATTAAGTTGTTGGGAGAGCTCATTCAAAGTTTTGGAGTGAGGTGCCACCAATTTTCTGATAACACCCAGCTCTACTGCTCCTTGTCACTTAACATGTGTAACACAGCACCAAGGACTCAAGTCAGGACCCTTGAACATTGCTTGCGCTCAGTAATGGGCTAGATGAGGAGGGACAAGTGTAAAATAAATCCTGACAAGATGGAGGTGATGCAGGTCAGCGAGTGAGATTCTACCTGTTTTAGAAGGAGTTGCACCCCCTCCAATAGGTCAGTTTCTTAATGTATTCATTGACGTAGTCTGAATGTATCCCTTGACTATGCACTGTCCATAAATTTCCAGGTGGCAACAGTGATGAGGAAAGCTTTTGCACAATTCCAATTAGTGTGCTAACTTTGACATTCCCTGACTTGGCAACATTCATCCATGCCTTAGTTGCATTAGATCTTGACTTCTGCAATTTGCATGGGGCTATCCATGAAGAGGCTTCAGGATCTTAAGTTGGCACAAAATGTGCAGCTAGAGTACTAACTAGTGTGTGGTATCAAGGTTTTTTGACCTGAATATTGAAGTCTTACCAGGCCCACTTCAAGATGCTGGTTTTAAAGGTGTAAATGGTATGTTGTAGTTGTATTGTTATGTGCCATCAAGTCACCTCCAAACTATGGGGGCCCTATGGATGAGTGACCTCCAAAATGTCCTGTCCTCAACATGCCTGCTCAGCTTTTGCAAACACAAGCCCGCTGCTTTGTTTATGGAATCAATTTCTTATGAAATTATTTGAAAACTTCCTCTTTTCCTATTGCCTTGGACTTTTCCTTGCATTATTGTCTTTTCCAATGAATCTTGTATTCTCATGACATACCCAAAGTATGATGGCCTTAGTTACATCATTTTTGCCTAGAGAGAGTTCAGGCTTGATTTGATATAGGACTCACTTGTTTGTCTTTCTGGTGGTCCAGGGGAATGCACAAAGCTTTCCTGCTAAGGACTATTAAGAGGAATACTTGCACTCCCAGATAGGAACTGGAGCCCTGATGGTAGAGGGTTCTAAGTCTTAGAGGAGGATGTGCTTTTAGAGGGCTATTCTTGAGACATCCATGCCAGATTTGGACAGTTCACATCCTCTGGAGAAGTCAAACGAGTTCAGTTGTTGTCAACAGTATAACTCACTCTCAGTAATCATATGGCAGCCTCTTCACATATATAACACAGATGTTTCTAGCTATAGATGAAAATTAATTACATACTCGGTTTTCTGTCATACAGATATTTTTGGTTTATATGAGATGCTGAGCTATCCCCAAGTGTCTAGAAGACTAAAGGAAGATGTACTAAAGTAGCTACAGTTTTTAAATGCAATGATTTTTCAGTGTTTAATTTGGAAATTAGAAGCAGCTGAATGTGCAAGGTTAGAAATTTGGTGAAACCTCCCACTTGAGGCTATGGTGTACTCTAAATACATTTCTGGATGTGTAAGTCAAAACCTAGGGTATAAAATTTGCCTTGTAATATGGACCGGCATTCTTGTGCAGAGCAAGCTAAGCAGCTGATGTACCAGGAGTCATATTCAGGAATTTACTCTCTCTTTCAAGCCACAACAGATAGGGAGAGTGCTCTTGCCCCAATCTGTCTATTTTCAGTACAGTTGCTCTCCTACACATGGAAAATAACAAGTCAAAATAGGATAAATTTAGCCTTCGGTGGGGGCATGTCTCCATAGAAATCAGGACTATGAAAAATCAAGATCCTGACTCACACAGGGAGCCCCCATGGACAGCAGTGTGTCTCCTGTTCAGACATATCACTCTCTATCTCTAGGAGAGTGATAACACTGGAAACAGGGGGGCTGGGGACAGAGAACTCTCCTATATTTGTGGTGACTTGAAGCAGAAAATAAAAGGACTAAAATGTTGAGCAGTGGACATTTCATTGCCTCCTTAGGCTTCCAACTGCAGCTAGGAACAATGGTTTATACATATGCCCTGGTGGTGGAAAGCCAAGATAAAGGATTTATTCATCCCAAGAGCCAGCAAGACAATCCACAGGCCCAACAAAGAGTGAGAGTACAGGTAGTTGCTGCCTGGTAGTTGCTGCCTGGAACAGCTACTACCAATCATTAATCAACAAGGGGGAAAAGGCAGGTTGAGATGGAGGGACTCAAATAAAAGTGACTCTCTTCAGAGAAAAGTGGAGGAGATCAGCTGGGAAGATGGATTGTAGGACTGTCAAAGAACCTTGTCTGTTCAATATCTGGGGTTCCTGAGAGTCACTCAGGACTATTGGTAAACAAGTATCTGTTACATATCGGCACAGTATGTATGCTGTTCCCAACATTGTCATTTTTTTGTAGCTCTGATTATGTTATTTCTGAAATCTGCAACTGCCTATAATACTGTGAGAAATTTCTTTATATTGTTCCCAAAGCCCCAATGATGATGGGGACAACTGAAGTGTGTTTCATCCACAAGTGGGATATTTCAGTTGTCAGGTCTCTGTATTTTGTTAGTTTTTTCCAATTCTTTATCTTCAGCTCTGTTATCCTCTGGAGTTTCAATGTCTATTATCCAGACATTTCTCTGTTCTGTTACTACTATGTCTGGTGTGTTATGTTCAAGGTGTCATTCAGTTTGGCTCAAAAAATCCCACAGGATCTTCATCATTTTCTGCCTGATGTTCCCATGGGTCTTTGGAGGCTGGCAAGTTATTTTCTTTCCTTGATGGCAGATGATGATGATGATTTACAGGGAATAGTCAATATAGTTTATGTAATGCATCAGGGCATTACTGCCAAACAAGACATGGTTTGATCATTTTTTGTGACACTCATTGGGGACAAATTATGATTTATACTGGACTTTCATAAGCCAAGCATTGGTAGGGGAAATTTAAAATTAGAGGTAACATTCTAGATTGCTTTGTGTAGAAAATATTAGCAATAACTTATGTAGAAGATCACATGCCATGCCTTCATGTAAATTTCTTCTCATCACATTTGATATGTGTTATCTGTTTGAGTATCTCTAGTATTTAAATTGACTAGATGTAACTTATAGAAGAGCTTTGATACATCTTGCTCCTTTCCATTGCTGGTCAAAAGAGCTTTGTTTCATTACAATATCTTAAGGGTGTACATTTATCATCTTACTTGCATATAATGCCATCATTTCTTCCCAAGGTTAACAAACAAGTTGATTTGAAGATGGATTATTGTGAAGAAAAAAAACCCAAAGGGCTTAAGCTCTTACATTTGATTTCTTATTGATTTTCATTAGACAAATATATTTCTAAATCTTCTTAAGTCCTGTGATACTCACTCCATTTTTCCTTTGTCCTGAAGAAGCCATTAAGAAAATAGAGAAGAAAGAAGAGGTTGCAATAATCTTTTTGAACATAGGGGCTGATGTTATTCAAAGGCTGAATATTTATGCAAAGCTTTGAGAAAGATCACATCATTTATAAATTAATGGTGTAAGTAAAGAATAGTGTTCTTCCTTTATCAAAAGCTGTGGCTTTTACCTTCATGTTTTGCCATGTAGGGGCCGGATAATACACAGGTCCTGGGATGTGTGGAAAAATTAGGTGCACTGGAAGCAGCCATTACTTATCTGAGACATCGTACAGTATACTTCTAATACAGCCTAGAAAAATTACGTTTATAATGTAGCTTCCAGGCTTTCCCAGCCACCACGGCCAGTGACCATGTTAGTAGTGGGAGTCTGAGGGGCTGCAGTCTGGAACATTTTCCCAAGCTCCAGCTTCTATGGTTACCCCAAAGAGTTTTCCCATTCATGTAAATGAAAAAGGATGAGAGTGGACACAACATGCCAAAGGACTTAGTCTCATTAAAATCAGCAGCATTACAGTTGGTGACTACTAAAGTTTAAATCCTAAGCATCTTGGAAGCAAAAACGATTGGCAGAGGGGGCAAGGCCCCTACAGCTCAGGATTATCTCTACCATTAGACAGAATGAGATGAGCAGCCATGATGGCAGATGCTGGAAATATGATAAGAACCTCCCCATTGTTCCTCTTGAATCTGCTTGCTAGTGGTTCTCCTTGGGTGATGAAGTTATGTATCCCACGCAACCTGTCCATGTTGCTGCCTCATGTATGGTGAATAGAGATGGGCACAAACTGCTTGTTCAGTGCTTCAGCATGGTTTGTTTCTTGGCCAAATAGCTGATCCACTGTTTGGTGCCCTGCCCTCTCCAGCCAGAGCCCACTCAACAGCAGTGCCTCACCCTGCCTCCTCTGGGTGCTGCTGCTGAATGGGTGCCTGCTGGAAGGGGTGGGGCACTGAACTGCAGATCAGCTGTTCAGTTGGGAAACTAACCATGCCGAACCACCGAACCAGCAATTTATGCCCATCTCTAGTGGTGAAGAATGCTATTTCATCTCCTGAACTGAAATAAAGTTCAGCTGCACGTTTATTCAGCTTCCATACATGAAACAAGGAGCAAGTGCAATCTCGTCATTTGTTGTCAGGCTGCAAAATATCTCAAGTGGGCAATGTTCCTTTGGCTAAACATGGGGTGTAATGTACCCCTTTGCTGTCTGACCAGCTGACAGAGCTATTTATGCGAGGGTGGTGTGAGGCTTCGACTTTCGGCTCCGCATTCAGTTCAAAGAAATCAGTAGATTTTTGTTGCTTCAAAACAGGTGAAAGATTTATTGGTGCATTTAACAATAAACAAGTGTCTGTAACATGATTGTGAGTCTTTTCTCCTTCTGCCAATGGGTCCGGAAGGGGCTTCCAATTGTCAAACAGGAACGGGTTACCATAACTATTATCCCATGGTCCTGGTAAATCAGTGGGGACCCAGTCTGTCAGGGTCTGCCCCATTGAACCTTCCAGCAAGGGCACGGTCTCGTCATCCCGATCGCCATTCCACAGGGCTCGTCTCTCGGGGCCTCGATCCTCCCAGGGTCCTCCCTGTAACTCTTCTTCCTCATCTCTCTTATTCTCCATTCCAGCCCCTCTCTCCTTTCTCTCTCCACCCTCTCTTTCTCTTCTCTCAATCTCCTCCTCCACTCTCTAGCCTCGGCTTCTCCCCAATAAGAGGGTCTAGAGGGGGATCTCTCTTCTCCTTCTGTAATCCGCCTCCTCCTTAGGCACTCTCAGTTTCTCCCATAATCCCGTCCAGGGATCCTCCATCCACACTCATTCCCAACCGGGTGGCAACTGACTCTCTCTCCTTTTTACCTCCCCTGTTCCTGCCTCAAACTCCACCCTCTTTTTCCTCTCCTTTCCTGCCTTTTCCTCCTGAACCTCTCTCATCGTTAGTCTCTGTATCTCTTCGGTCAGCTCCTCTATTTCTGTCCCTTGCTGAGCTTCTGCCGTAGGCTCTGGTGCTAGTTGAGGTCTCGCCTCCTTATCCTCGTTGTGGGGGAGGGACGGCTCTCCAGCGAGTGGGGTATCCCTCTCGCCTTCTGTCTCACAGGTGGGATGCCCATATGTCCCAGTGAGCCTCTTTAAAGTCATATTCTCTTGTTGGTCCCTGACACACAATACACCGGCTGGTAGTTAAAGCCAATAGTTGGTCAGTTGAACTTAGTGTGTATTCAGTTCACAACTTTTTTAAAAAAGCATTGCTTTCACTTGTGGAATAATAATTTTTACTTCCTGCAGGATCCCAAAACTAACTATGCTAGTTTAGAGTACATTAAAAATAGTATGTGGAACAACTGGTATTTTCTGTGGAACAACTGGTATATATTTCATCCTGGCTTTAAAAAAACCAAAAAACTAAACTTCAGTCATTATAGTAACAGGCTGTGTTTCAAACACTGTAGCGTGATGACATTCAAAATATTAATTCCTTATTATGCCAGCATTCCTTTAAAGAATCAAGATTGCTGAGGAGAAGCCTGACGACACAGAGTCTGGGGGAAAAGCACGTGCAGGAAGAAATCCTGGAGAATACTCTCTTCACCAAAGAAATACTCCACCAAAGACTTGTGTGGAAAGACAGTGTGAAGAGTCAGCACTGAGTTCACCTGCTTTAGTCAAGGAGATCACCTTGACTCTCTGTTCTAAATCTAACTGGTACTCCCACTAATGAAACTAGAGTCAAATCAATGAAACTTACCCAAGTGTTGACTTGTTGGGTTCCAAATGGTTCAGTGGGTCTGGACAAGACACTGGATTTTGCTTCTTGACTCCAGGTATGACTCCTCAGAATATTACACAGTGATCGACTATACCTCTCCATTACACCACATCCAGAGGAACAGAATGCTCTTCACTTTCAGTGTCATCATTTGAGGAACAGACAACAATTTTGCCACAAGTTTGAAAAGTCATTGTTCATGAGGGAAGAGCCTGAGACACCAGCTTAACTGTAGCACTACCAAAGCATACCGTTGCAGGAGTAACAGTTCAAGATGGTAGCTTTTAGGCGCTTTGAAGCCAGAATGAGTTTAGACCTGCTGCACATGTGTAGGCCCTAGGAACAAGATAGACTAATACTCTAAACACAGTGCCACCCTTTTTCTTTATGTAAAACATTGGTCTATAATTGATTACTGTCTATATGACTCAGTCTGAATCTAATAAATTAGAACACACATATATAGTCACTTACTAGTTTTCTAATATGCAGTATAATTTTATGCTACATCTAATTGTAAGTTCCAACTAGAGTAGACCTACTGAATGAATGAGGCGAGTCCCACAGATTCATTATGTCTGTGCTAGTTGTGACTATCTATTGGATTTAGCTGTGTGGCTGGATTCAGACTTCAGCATACTGAGAGCTGACACACTGAAATAGGTCTAACTGTATTGATTTCAATATGTCTGCTTTAAGAAAAACTATGCCTGGACCCAAACTCATACCTGTAGAATAATAATTAGGGCTTTTATTGTAAAAATTACTTGGATATAAATAAAAATTTAAATATTTTAACCATATCAATAAATTTCCATAATAATAGATTACGTTCATTTTACCTATTTAGGTTTTAACTCCCCCTCCTCTGAATATACATTTGTCAGCTCTTTTCCAAATGGAAGTCTGACTGAAATATAGAATAAATTGGAAAATGGCTTCTGAAACCTGGCTTATCTGTCACTGGAGTCATAATTCCGTCAATAACAGACAGTAAATGCAGAGGCCTGACTTTTCCCTCTTATTTTTATTTATAAATTCCATTTCATAATAGCAATAAGACACCACAGGCCATGCATTTTGAAGGGATTACTGCACTTCTCTTGTGATTAAAGTCACACAGCCTCTAGCCTTGTGCCGCATCACGCCACCCGAGGTGCTCAGTAATAGTCCAGAAATGTACTACATGCTGTGTCTTATTACTTAAATATATTTAGCTTCATCATACAAGGGTGGGGGGAGGAAGAAATCTTGATGGCAGAATGCACAAGAAGAACTTCCTTCTGCTATTCCAGCTTTTATAATTACCTCATGAGAAAAGTAACTTGGAGTTATCCACTGTTTGTTAAAACGTGCTATTGTAATTTTCATGGTTTATGATCATAGTATCTCCCCATCTACTGAAATCCCAACTTTAACCATTCTAATATAATTTGGCTTGTTGCACAATATAGAAATTCAGTTAAATTCCCCCCAAAGGGCTAAACTGTTTCATTTGACGTTAAATTACCACTGTCATTCAATTCATTAGAAGAGTTTATGGAGTTACAATATGGCGGTAATTTACAGCCTGCTTACTGACAAAGCTTAACACTAACATATGCCTAATTTGCCAAGGTTATCTCAAGTTCCATTCATCTCCCCTCACTAACAATATGCCTCTGATTCCATGCTTCATGGATGAGGTACATGCGGTTTCATATTTAGTGCTATCAATCACAAGTAATTGCCTCAAGCTCCCCGCCTCAGTGTTCAAAGGGAGGTCTATACTGTGGCTGATGATTGATGAAAAGTGGATACTTAGCCAGAGGAGGGCGTCATCCTCCATCCTTAAGCAAGGGGAAAAAAAATCTAGAGAAAAGGAAAAAAGAAAAAGAAAGAGATAAAAAATTGCCTCACATTTCCAAACTTTTGGCTTTGCCATTTGTGATTTGCAGTTAGGAAAAGCCCTCTGCCTGCCATGAATGTCTGTGTTTTTATGTAGCAAAGTATTTTTTAAATGTGGAAAACCAGAGCTCTGACAAATAATATTCATGGGACACAGTGCCCATTACAAAGTTCTCAAACTTAAGCTTCTAATTCTACAAATCAATCTGTGGATAGGTTATTTTTTCAAAACTTTGGACATCCCCATGTCACAAATAAGATTCTTTTTCAGAATTATGTAGCTGAATCCTATAACGGGCATTCATTTTCCATTTTGCCTGTCAAAAAATACATATATCAGGCAGTGCTCTCCATACAACAGTGTCACAAAGAAAAGAAACCTGTTTGCTCACAGACAAGCAGAGAGTAGATGTATATATTGATTGATCGATCGATAGATTAGGTAGGTGGGTAGGCAGGCAGGCAGCTATTGCTTGTCATATTACTTCTTTCCTGAAGGAGGGGCTGGAGGTCATTGACAGCATGTATATACTTTGCATGCAGGTTCAATCCCTGGCATCTTCAGGTAGGACTGAGAAAGAATCTTTCTAGAAACCTTGGCCGGTTGCTGCCAGGTAGTTTTGACAATCCTTTGGAGATGGATCAATGCTCAGACTCAGGAGATTGCCATTGCTTGCATTTTCGTCATAGAGATTGTAAAGGTTAGTTTTCAAAAAGTACAATCCCAGCAGTCATGCTGGCTGTGGATTTCTGGGTGCTATTGTCCATGAAGTAAGTTTTGCAAGCTCTGCTTTGTTAGGTGATTTCATCTACGTCTCACCTTTTCCTCAAGTATGTACTACACTGAACATGAATAATTAGCCGATACATTGTTAACAATGAATGCACCAGGGCAATCATGCAGATGTTTCCCCCATCCAATAAGAGGTCCTTGGTATGCCTGGGCATACAGAACCAAGGTGTGATCAGTCATGCAACAGAGAGCCTGCTTGGCAGTGGTGGTGGTGGGGATAGTTGTGTGATAACCTTTCTGCAGTTGCATAAATGAACCGGACTATGGCCTCTTTTCAGCACAGTTAACTTTCATTTCAAAGTATGCTTTTAAGGACATCGTATATTTGTCCCAGTGCTTCTGTCTGAGAATGGAACTTTTCCCAACTTGATGTTCTCCCCATGTGCTTGGCTACAATTCCAGTGTCCTCAT
Source organism: Intellagama lesueurii (assembly GCA_037013535.1). NCBI lineage: Eukaryota > Metazoa > Chordata > Lepidosauria > Squamata > Agamidae > Intellagama > Intellagama lesueurii. The sequence goes on from JBAJHW010000003.1 coordinate 101,205,541, forward strand.
TCAGTGCCTGTGGCAGCTGGGGATAATAGATGTTGTAATTCCAGCACACTAGCAGGTCATCAAATTGAATTTAATGAATAGAAGGATTGCCATCTGTGTTGCACTTGGAGGGACTCCCCTGTTGCTGCTCAAGCAGCTGTATCCTGCTAAGCTGTCACTGGCATGTTCATACATTTATAAAGATACTGTTCAAGCTCAGAATGGCAGCAGTAGGGAAGGAGACAGAGGGACCAAAAGGAGTGATCAAACAGGTATTTTATGAACCAAGCAACAGTATTACCTTATACTCTTTCATGTCAGAGCCCATTTCATATGGGGCTCAGAGGCTGTTGAGGAAATAATGGCAGTCACCGCTCTTGCCCTGCTGCAGATCAAGTACCTTCACAAAATGCAGCTCAGATCTGCTGTGTTTGTGTGCCTAGTATCTGTCTGCCATGGTGGTGTGACTCCGCAGCTGAAACAGCAATTTTCCATGGAGAGCAGTCTTCCTGTCCCACTGGAGGGTGGCAAGCACGGTGGAGGGTTGGGAGAAAAAAGGCCTCAGGGGAGCTGGATTGCTCATCTGCATCATAGTCCTGGGCAGAATCAGCAGCCACCATATCCCAAACCGAAGCATTTATTTGCTACCATGGGCATAAAATTAGTGTCAGCATAATTACTTTTTTAAAAAGCCCATAAGAATCAGGGAATTGGTTTCTGAATTAGGCCTGTTGATGTCCTATTCATGTCATTTTTGACAAGCAGGAGGTGATGTGATGCTGTGCAGTGGTTTGTGGGAATCGCTCTCTCAGTTCTGTTTCATTACATGGCTAATTAAGCAAGGTCACTGAGTTCTTTTTTGGGTCTTTCAACTGAGGCATCTCTAAGGTCTGAATAGATCTGTTTATTATCTTACATGGCCTAACAATGTAGAGATATTAAATGTGCAGTATGTGTATAAGGTATGTGCATGGGAGGAATTTGCGTCTGTCTTTCTGTCTAGATCTATACAGCATTGCATTTGCTTCAACAGAAAACATAAATTTTAAAACTGGTGATTCTGTCACAGATGCCTAGTGATTTAAAATATTTTCCAGGTTTCAAAGCTTGTGTTCCAAACCTGGGGGTGGGAAGAAAATAATCTCAACATTTCAGGGTGCCTTGCCTCCCGTATTCTGACCATGAGCTACTTAGGGTTTTAAGTCATATGCAAATGTGCAGCAGGTATGAATAATTAATAGAAAGGAGTGTGTGAGTCTTATAATGATAAGGTTCACTTTACACTATGTATCTATGATACTGGATCACTAGAGAGGTTAATTTCTGTATGCTAGAGAACAAGAAAGGCATGCAGATAAATAATTAAGTATATAAACAAGTACATGAACTACTGGATTGCATAACACCCCAATAGGTTACGCTTGGAAGAAAGCATAGAGAAGAATCATTTATTGGCTGAAACTGCAGTTCAGTAAACAGCTCTCTTAACTTACATTGATTTTCAAGGAACCTACGCATTTATAACATGGTGGAGTTCCTATGAATAATGCATTGGTATGATGAAGCACAGATGATCTGGGCACACCTAGAAAGCAATGCTAGAAATGTGGTCTCTCACACCAGGGCACTGCCAAAGTCTTGTCATCTTCTGCCTGGCATATAAGAAGTGGTTCTTGTAGCTTGCTGGATTGTAGTTTGTTTGTTTGTTTGCTGCCTTTCTCCCTAAAAGGGGACCCAAGACGGATCTCAATATCAAAAGAATAGAATTTAAAACATGACAAATTAAACATTAAAAACAATTAAACTATACATTAATTACAATATGACTGAATCAGATAAACATTAAAAACTATCTTAACATAAAAATGACGTTCACTGAGTCAATCATGATTGTTAAAGGCCTGCCTGAAAAGATGGGTCTTCAGCTGTCAGCAGAAGGACAAAAGGGAGGGGGGCCAGCTTGATCTCCCGAGGGAGAGCATTCCATCACCTGGGAGCTGCCACAGAGAAAGCCCTCTCCCATATCTCCATCCACCATGCCTTCACTGGCAATGGGACCACTGAATAACAGGGCTCCATCGGCTAATGAGGAAGAATCAGGGAGGCCAGGAGCATTTACAACCCAAAAGTAAATTCTGGAGATGAGATCAACCTGTTTTGATAACAACTGAAAAATGATTACAGTATAATTTTAGCATTTTAACAACATGAAGAAAACCATGAAATTGAATCACTTGTAAAGTGCCTACTGTAAGTGCTGAAGTTCTTCTTCAAGGTCTGTCAGCTGGTCTTAACTTCAAAAACGAACGTCTTGTCCTTTAGCAGAAAAAGGTAAGAAACAAGCTCTGATGATTTCAAGGACGAAGGGTATTGGAATCAGAAAAGCAACATAATGAAAAATTCATCTCATAAGAATGTTAGCCTTAGATGTTGGCTACAGTGGCCAAAATGAATGCCACACACAGAAAATGCATGTCTAATAGATTTCAAATACATCTGTTGGAAGTGGAGTATCTGAAAGGATCAGAAATGCAGAGGTATTCTTAATTCTTTTCCTGCCATGTCCCTACTCCTGATAAGCTAGGCAGCCCTCCCTTGTTGCTTCTTTGGCCCCTATTTGTTTGCAGAAGCAGGTCTTCTAGTTTCACAGGAGGCACTGGGTTGATGTTCCATCAATATGCATGTGAGGTCTAGCTGGCACTAGATGACAGGGTCTAATGTTCATCCCAATATTACATCCCAGGTGAGATTAGGCAGCCATGTATAGCTTTGGGAAATGCTCTTGGTAGCTGCTTGTTGTAGAAGGACCCTTTCCTTTTCCTGGGTCAGGAATGGCTCATAATACTTTGCCATTCCATGCAGAGAAACTGATGGAGCTGGTCACTGAATCTTAACCTCACCAATGATGAATTAAGTAGTACTTTCCATTACACCTGATGTAACAGGTAATTTCCTGTAGAAACTCTGTGACATACCTTAATGAAGTAAAAGTAGACATCAAGGGAAATGTATTTTGTAGTGATCAACTCACTTTCCCTCCCACAGGAGGATTTCCTCAGAGACACATACCTCGGACCTGCACATTCTGATCACTTTCCCATGGCTAGTTACCAAGCCCAGCATGCTAAATGCAAGCTATATAGGTGAGGAAAACCACTTCTTATGATAAATATTTCACATCATCCCAGGAAGTGTTTATTCCTAAAAATCTGTACATATATCATCTTGTTTGACCCACTGTCTGCAACTGAAGGAAGTAGATGGGAGTCTACCACTATAGACCCTTCAGTATCTGCTGTTTATGGCAGTACGCTCATTCTAGCAAATTGTAATGCTTTGGCTAATGCCCTAGGCCCTGTTTCTATATACATCCAGTTTCATTATGCATTGTTGTCAATGATAGATGCTCCTCTAAAAAGGTAATCAGAGTTACATAATATGAGTTTCAATTTGTGATGCTATAACATCACTTTTCAGTGATACCATCCTTTTATTAAGCCCTAACTGTTGTTTTAGGGCTACGGTATAATAATATTGGCACAGTCAAATAATTAATATATATAGTGATTGTAGAAATGTATCCACTGTGAAAATAATTATTTCAGCATACAAAATCATTTCCTTCTACTATTCTACTTTTTATAAGTTACTTTTTATAGAAAGATAATTCTGAATTATCTATTATTTAACAAATATACATTTAATGAACATTTGTAATTTTCATATTTAGAATCACCATGTCCTCAATATACTGAAATCCCAATGTTAAACATGTTGCAGAGTTTTCAATTTCTAGTTAAAATTCCTTTTTGCTATATTGTAGATGTATAGAGATCTACAGAAGAGAATAGCTAGAAAGTTTCCCAGAGTCCATTTCTTTGTCATTAGCTGGATTTTCTCAGTAATTCACTCTGAGACATTTGTAGTAGAAAGGGTAAAAAAAAATAATTCTTTACAATTGCTTGCAATTACAGACTTGTGTATGCTGCTTTCTTTACTGCACACATACTTAGCAACCAACTGAATAGATCAGTAGTAGAAATAGACATGATCTGCTCTTTGGTGTGCTTCAGCAGATTGGGCCTACAGGTGTTGCACAGATTCATCACTTTGCCTCCTCCCACAGGCACCCACTCAGAGGCAACATCCTAAGCTTCCTTGCCCTGCCCCTCCTCTAAGTGGGTGCCTGCAAGAGGAGGTGAGGTGGGGAATACGGAGCACCCATGCAATACCTGTGGGCCTGATACACTGAACCCCACTGACCAGTGGATCATGCCCATCTCTAATTTTCTAATGCCAACAACAACTGTCACCAACTGACCAAAGAGAGGAATAGTAGACTCAGTGGAGAGGCAGAGCTCTTTTTGGAATAAAAGGCTGGAAGGAATGATTGGTTAGTGCTGGACAGACAATCAATCCAGCCCAGAAAAGTCCCTCTCAGTCGCACAAGCTACAGACAGCATACAATTTTGTAAATAGAACTCCAACAAAACATTCTAGTATAATTTGGTTTGTTGCATAAGATAGAAAGTTGATCAATTAAAAAAAGAGAAGACTGAATTGTTTTATTTGACCTTAAACTACCACTGTAATTCAACCCCTTGAAATAATTTATGAAGTTACAATTTATTTATTTTATTTATTTATTGGATTTTTAATTATTATTTAAATGTGCCTAGATTTTTATGAACTACAATATGGCTGTAGTTCATAAAAATCTAGGCACATTTAAATAATGATTGCAAAAACATATCTACTATGAAAACAATTCCTTCAGCAACTACCAAATTCAAGGGAAGTCTCTTGCATACCTTTCGAACAGGAAAGACACATCTATCTGTAATCATAATGTTTTAGATAATCTGATTTCATGACAGTTTGCATTCTCTCCTTGAAACACAACGTGAAGCCTTTGAGTCAGCTCAGTTGAATTGCACAGCTGCACCGTTATACTGCCTCTGCTGCCTCCCTTCTTTGCAGGTGACTGGACTCTCTTTTCTGCTTGCCTGGCCAAAGAAGATACTTTACTCATTTGTTGCTTTATTGGCAGTATTCTAGAAAATCGTTTGTAACTTTTATTTGTTCACCTCTATTGCCTTCAAAGAGGAGGAACTCTCCTCTGCTCTGAGATTCCCACCTCTATTATGTGCCCATTTACTAGCTCTTGTATTTGTTGGCCCTAACATTGAGCTCTCACCCAACAGATCTGTCGCAATGTGACTTTTTCTCAGCCTCATTTCTTTCTTGCAAACCTCTCTCTCCCCCTCTTCCCCCAGCAGCTGTAGACAGTTTTCCTTTCCTACTCTCATCAAGCCTCAAACATTCTTTACAGTTAGGCACTGTATATTTGCTCCATAGCTCAATAAAGTCATAGAATCATAGAAAAGTGAAGTTGGAAGGGGCCTACAAGGCCATCAAGTCCAACCTCCTGCTCAATGCAGGAATACAATCAAAGCATATATGCCAGGTGATTATCTAAGTTTTTCTTGAATGCCTACAGTGTTGGAGCACTCACCAATGCCCGAGGTAACTGGTTCCACTGTCATACTGCTCTAACAGTTAGGAGGTTTTTCCTGATATTCAACCGAAATCTGGCTTCCTTTAATTTGAGCTCATTGTTGCGTGTCCTGCACTCTGAGATGATCGAGAACAGATCTTGCCACTCCTCTATATGACAGCCTTTCAAATATTTGAAAAGTGCTATCATATCACCTCACAGTTAGGGTTGCCAGACGTCAGGCAAATGGAGGACATGTCCTCCTTTTTAGCCTAATGTCCTCCGTCCGGCAAAGCTAAAAACCTTTAAAATGTCAGGCATTTGTCTACGTGGCCTTCGTCCTCCTCCTCCTCTTCGTCTTACCCAAGGAAAAACAGATGGTTTGGAAATAAGGGGACACCATAACAAAGAATTATTTTGTAAGAGTGGAAGTGAACCCATCACGGAATCATGCCGTAGTCTTTTTTTTTTTTTTTTTACGGGCGGAAGTCCTGTGATCACAGGGCGCCTGTTTCGTTCGTCGTCTCCCCGGTTGCTAGGAAGGAGGCTGACACCAGTTGCTCAGGTCAGGTAAGAAACGGGGAGGGGCAGCGGCTCTCTTTAGAGTTGGGCTTCCTCCTTCAGCCACAGCCGTCGTGAACCAAAGGAGTGGTTCTGAAGAGAAGGGTGTATTTCAGAGCTTGGGAACCTGTGGCCTTCCAGATGGTGTTGAAATCCAACACCCGCTATGCCAACATTAAAGTAAATAAATAACGTTTTTTCCAAAATCTGCTAATGGGGGACTGTAGAGCAACTTCTGGAGTGTCTAAGCAGGGAGATTGTATTTTTAAAGAAATATATTTTTGTGCAAGCTGGCAGCCTAATAATACCAGTTGCTCTATTTTAACTTTCTTGGTGACATAATATTTATTTTTATTTTTTAACATGACTGTTTCTTGGTCGGTTCACTAAGAGACATTTATTGGCTGCTATTGTAATAAAATTGTATTGATTGCGGGTTTAATCCGGAACGATTCAAATGAAACATTCAATACGTCCTCCTCTGTCCTTTTTTTGTCTTTCTATGTCCTCCTTTTGGTACCCATGTATCTGGCAACCCTACCCTCAGTCTTCTTTTCTCAAGGCTAAACATGCCCAGTTGTTTCAACCTTTCCTCATAAGGCTTGGTTTCCAGCCCCCTGATCATCCTTGTCACCCTCCTCTGAACTTGTTCCAATTTGTTAGCATCCTTCTTGAAGTGTGGTGTCCAGAACTGGACACAATACTCAAGGTAAGGCCTAACCAGTGCTGAATAGAGGGGGACTAGCACCTCGCGGGATTTGGAAACTATACTTCTATTAATGCAGCCTAAAATAGCATTTGCCTTTTTAGTAGCCACATCACACAATTGGCTCATATTTAGCTTGTGATCTACGACAATTCCAAGATCCTTCTTGCTCGTAGTTTTGCTGAGCCAGATAACTGTGCAATTGGTTTCTTATTCCGAGGTGCAGTACTTTGCACTTATCCCTGATGAATTTCATTCTGTTGCTTTCGGCCCAGTGTTCCATCCTATCAAGGTCATTTTGAATTTTGTTTCTGTCTTCTAGGGTATTAGCTATTCCACCCAATTTGGTATCATCTGCAAATTTGACAAGCATTTCCTGCACTCCTTCATCCAAGTCATTAATAAAAATATTGAAGAGCACCAGACCCAGGACTGAGCCTTGGGGTACCCCACTAGTTACCTTCTCCCAGTTAGAGAAGGACCCATTAATCATCACCCTCTGAGTACGATTCTGTAGCCAATTGTGTATCCACCTGACACTTGATCTATCGAGTCCACACCTAGTTACCTTGCTAATCAGGATCTCATGCAGCACTTTGTCAAAAGCTTTGCTGAACTCAAGATATACTACGTCTACAGCATTCCCTCTGTCTATCAGGGAGGTTCTTCAGCCAGTTCCTTCAGTACTCTCGGATGCAGTTCATCTGACCCTGGAGATCTGAACTTGTCATGATAAGTTTGGAACGTCAACCAGTTATTGGTGCTTTCCAAAGAAACAGAATGGCATTGTGTGGTCATCAGATGCACAAGCTGAATCAAAGACCCAGCACTCTGTTTCAAACAATGGCCAGCTCAATGAGCTGTCACAGGCAGGAGATGAAGGCAGGAAACCTACCCTCTGGTTTCCCTGAATATCTGGTATGCAAAGGAGCGCTTTCACAACACATTGCTCTTCCTTCTAGTTACTGTGGCTAATAGACCCAAGAGGTCTTGTCTAATCTTTCACTGCTATACCAACTTGCTGTTGCATGATCCATGTGTATAAAAACTTGATAAGCATTGTGAGCATTGATCTACCAACGGTTTGAGGCACTGAGTGTGATATTGGTTACAGGACAAAGACTCAGATGACCTGGGTTCAGATCCCCATTTAGCCATAAAACTCACTGGGTGACCCTGACATATGACCCAGTCATATGCTGAGAGCCAGCACAGAGTTGTTGAGGGGACAAAACGGAGGGGGGGATGTACATGCCTTGAGGTTGTAATCATTGACCAGTTGCTCCATTTGTATGCTGCTGTGAGGTCCCAGGTTGTCAGGCAGATGAAGCAGGAAACAAGAAGTAATGCCCATTAGGTTTAGCATTATCTATTCCCCAGTCCCCACCAAACTGAGAGGGAGCCCTAGCAGTTTGTTTGCATAACAGAGAAGAGCAGCAGTCTTTGATGTATGCTGTTCAGAGGATTAACCCTTCCAGTGATTTATTTAAAGGGAGAGGGGTTTCAGGCCTGGGCCAAACTCGGCCCTCCTTGATTCCCAGTCCAGTCATCTGAGATTCCCTAGGGAGCCATGCTCCCTTCTCTATGACACCACTGTCTGGTGGTTTCCTATGGGGCTTTTAATTTTCCCCCCTGAAAGTTTGAAATATCTATCCTGGGGCTTACTTACTGACAGTAAGTATGTATCTACATTTCACAGTTAAAACAGTTTGCCTCCACTTTAACTGCCATACCCCTTCATGGATTGCTGCCTTGTCGTGTCGAAGGGGCTTGAGTAATTCAGAGAAGTTATGGGCTATGCCGTGCAGGGACACCCAAGACGGACAGGTCATAGTGGAGAGTTCTGACTAAACGCGATCCACCTGGAGCAGGAACTGGCAAGCCACTCCAGTATCTTTGCCAAGAAAACCCCATGAACAGAAACAAAAGGCTAAAAGATATGATGCTGGAAGATGGGCCCCTCAGGTCGGAAGGCGTCCAACATGCTACTGAGGAAGAGCGGAGGACAAGTACAAGTAGCTCCAGAGCTAATGAAGTGGTTGGGCCAAAGCTGAAAGGACGCTCAGCTGCTGAAGAGGCTGAAATTGACCAATTCTATGAAGACCTACAACACCTTCTAGAACTGACACCAAAGAAAGATGTCCTTATCATTATAGGGGACTGGAATGCTAAAGTAGGGAGTCAAGAGATAAAAGGAACAACAGGTAAGTTTGGCCTTGGAGTTCAAAACGAAGCAGGGCAAAAGCTAATAGAGTTTTGTCAAGAGAACAATCTGGTCATCACAAACACTCTTTTCCAACAACACAAGAGGTGACTCTACACATGGACATCACCAGATGGGCAACACCGAAATCAGATTGATTATGTTCTCTGCAGCCAAAGATGGAGTCAGCAAAAACAAGACCTGGAGCTGATTGTGGCTCTGATCATCAGCTTCTTATAGCAAAACTCAAGCTTAAACTGAAGAAAGTAGGAAAAACCACTGGGCTAGTCAGGTATAATCTAAACCAAATCCCTTATGAATACACAGTGGAAGTGAAGAACAGATTTAAGGAACTCGATTTGGTGGACAGAGTGCCTGAAGAACTATGGATGGAGGCTCGTAACATTGTACAGGAGGCAGCAACAAAAGCCATCCCAAAGAAAAGGAAAGGCAAGGAAGCAAAGTGGCTGTCCAATGAGGCCTTACAAATAGCAGAGAAGAGAAGGGAAACAAAATGCAAGGGAGATAGGGAAAGTTACAGAAAATGGAATGCAGACTTCCAAAGAATAGCAAGGAGAGACAAGAGGGCCTTCTTAAATGAACAGTGCAAAGAAATAGAAGAAAATAATAGAAAGGGAAAAACTAGATATCTGTTCAAGAAAATTGGAAATATTAAAGGAACATTTTGTGCAAAGATGGACATGATAAAGGACAAATATAGTAGGGACCGAACAGAAGCAGAAGACATCAAGAAGAGGTGGCAAGAATACACAGAGGAATTATACCAGAAAGATCTGGATGTCCCAGACAACCCAGATAGTGTGGTTGCTGACCTTGAGCCAGATATCCTGGAGAATGAAGTCAAGTGGGCCTTAGAAAGCATGGCTAACAACAAGGCCAGTGGAGGTGATGTCATTCCAGTTGAACTATTTAAAACCTTAAAAGATGATGCTGTTAAGGTGCTACACTCAATATGCCAGCAAGTTTGGAAAACTCAGCAGTGGCCAGAGGATTGGAAAAGATCAGTCTACATCCCAATCCCAAAGAAGGGCAGTGCCAAAGAATGCTCCAACTACCGTACAATTGCACTCATTTCACACGCTAGCAAGGTTATGCTCAAAATCCTACAAGGTAGGCTTCAGCAGTATGTGGACTGAGAACTCCAAGAAGTACAAGCTGGAATTTGAAGGGGCACAGGAACTAGAGACCAAATTGCTAACATGCGCTGGATTATGGAGAAAGCCAGAGAGTTCCAGAAAAACATCTACTTCTGCTTCATTGACTACGCAAAAGCCTTTGACTGTGTGGACCACAGCAAACTATGGCAAGTTCTTAAGGAAATGGGAGTGCCTGACCACCTTATCCATCTCCTGAGAAATCTATATGTGGGACAGGAAGCAACAGTTAGAACTGGATATGGAACAACTGATTGGTTCAGAATTGGGAAAGGAGTACGACAAGGCTGTATATTGTCTCCCTGCTTATTTAACTTATATGCAGAATACATCATGCGAAAGTCTGGACTGGATGAATCCCAAGTCGGAATTAAGATTGCCGGAAGAAATATCAACAACCTCAGATATGCAGATGATACCACTCTGATGGCAGAAAGTGAGGAGGAATTAAAGAACCTCTTAATGAGGGTGAAAGAGGAGAGCACCAAAAATGGTCTGAAGCTCAACATCAAAAAAACTAAGATCATGGCCACTGGTCCCATCACCCCCTGGGCAAATAGAAGGGGAAGATATGGAGGCAGTGACAGATTTTACTTTCTTGGGCTCCGTGGTCACTGCAGATGGGGACAGCAGCCACAAAATTAAAAGACGCCTGCTTCTTGGGAGGAAAGCGATGACAAACCTAGACAGCATCTTAAAAAGCAGAGACATCACCTTGCTGACAAAGGTCCGCATAGTCAAAGCTATGGTTTTTCCAGTAGTGATGTATGGAAGTGAGAGCTGGACCATAAAGAAGGCTGAACATTGAAGAATTGATGCTTTTGAACTGTGGTGCTGGAGGAGACTCTTGAGAGTCCCCCGGACTGCAAAGAGAACAAACCTATCCATTTTGAAGGAAATCAACCCAAGTGCTCACTGGAAGGACAGATCCTGAAGCTGAGGCTCCAATACTTTGGCCATCTCATGAGAAGAGAAGACTCCCTGGAAAAGACCCTGATGTTGGGAAAGTGTGAAGACAAGAGGAGAAGGGGACGACAGAGGACGAGATGGTTGGACAGTGTCATGGAAGCTACCAACATGAATTTGACCCAACTCCGGGAGGCAGTGGAAGACAGGAGGGCCTGGTGTGCTCTGGTCCATGGGGTCACGAAGAGTCGGACACGACTTAACGACTAAACAACAACAAAATAACTGCCATCCTGTGGAATCCTGGGATCTGTTATTCGGTAAGGTATTTCAAGGAAGGGCATTAGAGCTCTCTTTCTGGATAATTCTAAGAAGCTTACCAGAGTACAGATCCCAGGATTCCACGGCAGTTAAAGTGCCATCACACTGCTGGAACGTTGCAGTTCAGATACATCCAAAGAGCTTAAGTCAAATGTGCTAGTTGTTTTGGCTCCCATTCCCCCTCCAAAACCTCTGAAACTGAATTCTGCGCCTGGCATTCCTTACCCTTAAGTTAAATAATGGGATTCATTTTAAAAACCTAGTATAAAATATTATTCATTTATTCATGAACAGCCTAAAACATCTTGCTGGATGAGATGTCCTCGTCACAAATAGAACTGAATAGATTTGCAGTTGAATTTGATTTCATCATCACTGAGGAGCAGCAGACCAGAAGACACAGGCAGTATGGCCCACGTGGTTCTGTACTTTTACACATGGCTGCTACATCCTACATCCCTAGCATCTGACTGTTGCCTGAGGTGCCAGCTTTACTCTGCTAATTGTAGGGCTGCCCATATAGATACTTCATAGTGTTATCCAGAACAACAATTCTCTGAATGTGTGCAGTGTGAAACTGCTCGATGGAGGCCATTTTGGGTGTGAGAAGAGAACCACCTGTTTGTCAGTTGGATCACATTCAAGGTTCTGTTTTCAAAATAAATGCTTTAGGACCAGGATACTTAGCAGACCACCCTTCCCCCCTCTATGGCCATATACATAATAAGCTCTTCAAGGCAGAGGCCCTAATAGTTGTTTTGCAACCAATAGAAAGCTATCAGGTAGCCTCAGAACTTCATTTCCCATTGGTGGTGTACTCTCTTTATACATCTCTTCCCTGGCTGTTTCAAGAAGCAGAAAAAGGGGTTCACCTTCAATCTCCTGGTGAAAACCTATTAGTTAATGGACAAGCAATTATTTTCACTGCTCTTTTTCTTTGGATTGATTTTTTTTAGTGTTTTGACTTAAAAAAAAACAAGAATTAATTTGAAATTTTAATGTGAACAGGGAGAGTCCTGCCCATTTCTGCCATGCCCAAAGAGAAAGGCTTCTGCTACAGGCAGAATCCTAAAAAATTAGGGTTCCCAATCCCATGGAAATGCTTTGCATATAATGGTCTTCTCTTCAAACTGTTGTTCATCTGGAGGCAGTAACAGGCAGGAGGTGGGGCTAGAAGTCTCTTATGTTTTCAAATTACCCCCCCCCCTTTAAAAAAACACTTGAATAGGGCTAAAATCAAGTGGTACAGAAGTATTACAAATAAATAAAATAAAGTTAATGTAGAGCACATGTGGCAGAAGTTGCTTTAAAAAAACAGCAGCAACAGACAAGAGTCTAACTAAACATTTGTCTTCATCATAAAACAGCTGTACTTGCACTTTGTGGCTCCAGATTGTGTTCCTGAACGAGAATGGAAAATGCACAATCACCTTCTGGACAGACAAAGCTGTGGCTGAGTTTGGTCAGCATGTTTCCTCATCATGTAAGACAGTAACTCCTGTGAGCAATGGTAAAAGAGGCAGCCAGACAGAGGGTGAGCAGCAGCTCTAGTTTTCTCCTTCTGTCCTCTCCTCCGCTTTGTGGAGCTCAGATAAGAAAATCAATACGAGATTTGCCACAGGTTTCAGTGGGAGAGGAATTGCCCCCCTGCCTCCTTTCAATCTTAGCTGAGCAGATGATCTGAATAAAGGCACACCAGAATAACTCCAATCTACATAAAATAAAATACCGTTAGGAAGCTAAGGAGAGGGGTGGGGAGAATTCAGATGACGATAGAAGCAGTTTTCTTCTTGCTTTCATGAGTATCTCTTCCTCTTTGACACAAGCACTGGTATATGCTTCACCTTCGCTTGATGCCCCCCCCACACACTTATGTCAATTCCATACAGTTAGTCCAGCCTTCCCCAGCCTGTTGCCACTTAGAGCTACAACTGCCATTATTCCTGGATCTTGTGGCAACTGGGTGTTATGGTTTAGACAGAACATCTAGAAAGCACTGGGTTGTAGAATGGCTGGGTTAGACTGAAATTTAAGCCCACTTGAAGCCCAATAAAGGCATTTTTTTTGGCACAGGGATAGACTTTCTGAGTATACTCTTGGGTGTGATAAAAAGGGTAACCTGACTATGGCGACTGCTTGGACCACAAGATGCCTCTGGTTTCTGCCACCATATTTTCCTAGAATGAAGTCCCGAAAGACTAATCTGATCTGGCCAGTGGAATTTTCTGGGCTTGGTTCAAGCCATTTTATGACTTCGTTTTATAATTGTAATCTTAGAACTGCAGAACTGGAAGGACCCTAGAGATCATCAAGTCCAGCCCTTGTCAAGGAGACACAGCGGGGAACTGAACTCCCAACCTCTGGCTCCACAACCAAATACCTAAACCACTGAGCTATTTCTCCACCATTTCTCATTTTTGCTTTTTCTGCATCATAAGATTATAGCTTTATTTCCCATGGCTTCTTTCTCTGAGCCCATATTTTATTTTTTAGAACGTTTCTTGAGGGGAAATAATCACTGTGTAAGAAAAGATAGCAAATTTGGGAGCTTTAACTGACTGGTTTGCTACCATTTGACAAATTTCTGTAGCAACAGCTTCTTGGTGTCTGACAATCTTCCTTCAGAATATGGACCACAAATATAATCCCATGGGGAGAGTCTTCCATTATTTCACTTTTTGACAGTTTTTTTATATCATAATACTAAGCCGATATTTGTGCATTTTTGTCTTTGAATAATAATGGGAAACAGAAAGAGTCAAAATGAAATTTGGAAAAGATGCAGGAGAATTTTGTAGAATATCTATCTATTCCTTTCGGTTTTTGCTTTCTCTTAATTGAGTTTCTGTTTTTGCTTGCCTTTAATTTCTTTTAATGCATCTTCGTATTTAACTAACTGCACTCCTAAACAATCTTCACAATCATTCTGTAAAGTTATACTAAATTAAATTGGGGTACAAAGTTTGGATTCTCATTGGCAATTAACAACTGAAAGTGTTAGCTTTGAATGCTGGCGATGTTAGATTTTAGTAAACTTTTTCCCCTTCTTCTGTAGACCTTTGGCAAGAATACTCCAAACACCTGGGCTCTCAGACCTGTCCTGGTAGAAGTGCTTCTCCACCACAGATGTCAGCCTTCTTTTGTTGACTTCCTATTAGTAGCCACTTAATGGATGGGAGCCAAACACAGCTTTGCCTAAGCGCTTATCAATAGACAGCAAACATTCTTCCTTCAATGGGCAAAGGGTCAAACTGTTTCACTCCTCTATAAAGCCCTGCCAGATAATTGGTGGTGATTAGCAATTTTAATTACCAGGTGTTATGGTCTGTAGTTTGTAGGGCTGTAGGATTTCTTTTCCTGTGGTTGTAATTGGACAGGTTGCTAATAGGTACTTCTTATTGTGACCCTGCTGGTATACATATGTTTTAAAAAACAATAGTCACACACATATATTGTAAAGCGAAATGAGAATAAAACGAATAACTGGTGTTTTCTGGGATGAACTTATTTAGCTAGAAAACAACCAAGGTTTTTTTTTTGTTGGGTGGGTTGGTTGTGTCCTTAAAAATAAAATAAAACTTCTCTAGTTAAAAAAAAAGGTACATTTGTTGAAGCATCTTTTAATCCTCTTGTAGGCACTTGTATGTACCATTGTTACCCAAGACAGACAATGATTTTGAAATCTTTCCCTGCTACATTGGTCATGTTGGAACTAAGCTTGTCAAACATGTTCTACCTCATTGGTTTTGCATGCAGTCTTTTAGGAGGTTTTCATAGGACCACAAAACCAACAACACAATTAGCAGTGAACTAATCTCTTTCCTTAAGCAGCCACTAAAGGGGTTCAAAATAAAATAGCTGGCACAAAAGGCTGTGATCTCTCCCTTAACAGGGGAGGGGATGCAGCTATAATACTTGAGGGAATAAAACAGGCAGATTTTATTTTAAATATAATCTCAATTTCTTTTCACGCTAAGTAGCAAATTCAGCTTTTGTAGTTTTCAATTGTATTGCTCAGGGAGCTTGTGATGCAAGATAATGCTGCTAATCTAATTTGGATGTGAGGAGCAAATTTTGAAGCTATCTCTAGTGGTTTTTAAAGAGTGGCCGCTCCATGTCAGGAAAATAAAGGGAATCATAAGGAGGAATGATAGCTTTTCATTTCTGGTTTTTCCCATTATTTCCTTTTACCTCTTATACTACTGTTCAACTCTTCCTGTTAGGCTCATGCTCCATCTGTGTCTGTAAAGCAGTGGTGGCAGGTACCCAGAGTAACATAAGTGATTCTGCATGAGTGTATGTATGAAATGAACTGATGGGGAATTTACACTCTACGTGATCTTGTCTCATCACAGGCTGCTCTCAGTTAATGCATTATGCTGGGCTTGTAGTGTCAATAAAGTCAGCCTGTGCTAATATATGGGTTTTCTATAACTTTGTATTTTCTATAACTTTAATTTGTTATGATTATTTAGTAATAGTAATAGCAATAGTAATAGTGTGCTCTCAAGTCAATTCTGACTTATGGCAACCTTTCCAGGGTTTACTAGGTTGAGAGTACTCAGGAGTGGTTTATAATTCCCTTCTTCTGGGGGCATCCTGGGACTGTGAAGCTTGCCCAAGGCCACAAAGTCTGGCACTTCCAAGACGCACAGTGGGGAATTAAACTCCCAACCTCTGGCTCCACAACCAGATACCTAAGCCACTGAGCTATCTAGCCAGCTTGATTATTTATTGCTACAATTTTTAAATTGTTGCAATTACTTATACCCTACTTTTCAGGATACAGATCTTGGGAAGTGCTGTGGCTGAGTGTATTTTATGTGCAGAAGGTCCCAGGTTCCATCCATGACATCTCCAGGTAAGGTTAGGAAAGAATCCATCCCGAAATCCTGGAGATGGTAAAGCAAAGCAAATAATATGCTACTTATATACTGCCCCATAATGCTTAAAATACTCTCTGGGCAGTTACCAATTTAATTATGCTGGCTACACATTGTCCACACACACTTCAGCGAGCTGGGCACTCAATTTACTGATCTCAGAAGCAGGGAAGGTTGAGTCAACCTCAAGCCAGCTACCTGAGCCCAAGATTGAACTCAAGTCATGAGCAGTCTTCACTGCACTACTGCAGTTTAACCACTGCACCACGAGGCTTGTCAACCCTGGTAGAGAGTTGCTGCCAGTCCGAGTTGACAATTAACATTGACAAAACTGGACTAGATGGACCAGTAGTTAGACCTAGTATAAAGCAGGAAACTATGTGAGTAAATCCCATCCAAAGCATTTTACAATTAACATAAAACCTGATGATTTCAATAAACAAGGGACAACTTGTGATCTGAGCAGGGAGGGCCAAAATCCCCTCCTGTGTTTTACCACACGCAGAAGAGGAAACATGGAACCTACAGCAGCTGATTGACGAAGTGCCCGCAGCATGTTAGCTCTGTACTTGGTTACGTGCCTGACATGCAGTTGACCTGTGCCAGACGCCTTGTCAGTTAGTCACAAATGTTGTGGCATCTTCTTGCTAATGTGATAAAGCACAGGTTTAAACTAGAGCTTTGGCCTCACAACTAATTTATGATATAGGTTAGAATGACAGCTAGTGACTTACTCAGAGTTGTTAATGATAAACACAGATGTAAGCATAGTCTTCAGATCAACAAAACCCAAACTTTCCTGCCACACTGTTTTATTCACAAATAGCAATAATTATGTGCCTTCACCAAGACCAAGATCATCCACATTCTTGTATTTCTGATCACCATATATGGATGTGAAAGTTGGATAGTAAAGATTGCTGATAGGGAAAAAAACTGATTTGTTTGAAATATGGTGCTGGAGGAGAGCTTTGCAGATACCCTGGACTGCCAGAAAGATGAGCAAGTGGGTCTTAATCAAATCAAGCCTGAATTATCTCTGCAAGCAAAAATGTTGAAACTGAGGCTGTCCTACGTTGAGCATGTCATGAGAAAGCCGGATTCTCTGAAAAAGACAATAATGCTGGGAAAGGTGGAAGGCAGCAGGAAAAGAGAAATACCAAATATGAGATGGATTCACTCCCTAAAGGAAAACACAGGTTGAGTTTACAAGAGCTCAGCAGGGCTGTTTAGGACAGGACATTTTGGAGATCGCTCATTCATAGGGTTGCCATAAGATGGAGGCAACCTGATGGCACATAACAATGAACAACAATGTGCCTTCAAATCAATTCTGGCCTATGGAGACCCTTTCAGCATTTTCTAGGTATAAAATATTCAGAAGTGACTTACCAGTCCCTCCTTCTGGTAGTACACTGGGACTGCATAGGTTGTCAAAGACTGCAGATGCTGACTGTTCTTCTGAATTACATGGGGTGAGGTGATTGAACTCCTGATCCCTGAAACTACAGCTGGGTGCTCCAACACACTGAGGTAGCCAGCCAACTTTAATCACAGATAGCCCTTTGAAAACCAGAAAGTGTGGTGTGTTGGTAATATGCACAAATGCATTGGTGTATCAGAGCCTGAAAAAGTTACTTTTTTGGACTGTAACATCCAGAATCCACCAAAGGGGTAAACAAGATCACTCGATCTCTGTTCTATATTGCAAGTTCAGAAAGAACAAATTCTGAAATCTGACTTGACATATGTCAGTATGCAGCAAGGGACAAAAGTTTAATGAGCAGGATTGTGATTTTGTTGAGATAAACATTGAAGACACATTCCATACACACAGAAAACAACTTCATGGAAACCAGCAGAATTTTTAAGAATCTAGATTGGGATCGGGGTGTTATAGCTATATTTGCTATATGAAAATGTGTTTTTGTATATATTGTTGTGATAAGAAATCAGTGTCGTTTATGATACAGAGAATAAGCCCAGCAGAGTGGGTTAGGGAGACAAACTTAGGGCTTACTTTTTAATTTCTCTGCTTTTGTCACCTGGGCTTAGACCCATACTATGTTATTTGCACATAGTTTTTCACTACTTTGTTGATATTAGTTACCTGCTGTGACATACAGTACATGGCAGTTTCATTGTTGTTCTCTCGAAAAAGCAGGTATTGTACACCTGAATTACAATCTTGCTGTGATAATATGCTTCTATTGAGTCAACAAAATGAGTTGTCTATTTTGTCTTCACACACACATCTCTGCAAAGGCGAGATTGACAATCAGAACCATAAATATTTTGGACTTCACATCTTGCGGCATGATGAAAAGCAAAGCAGTGCAATAATTTCAAAATGAAAACTCACAGACAATGCTCTTCCATTTGTGCTAGTAAGATGAACTTCTTGTGAAAGGCATTTATTCTGAAGAAGTGTTAAAATGTTATAGAGCAGCAATCATCCAAAACATATAAAAGGGAAAAAAATGTATTTAATACAACGTCTTCTGAAATGTATGTAGGAAATACACTTTAAAATAATGCCAAAAAGTGTTTATGTTCACAAAGTATCTCCTTTTTATATCTTAAGCAAATATTTACAAGACTGCAATCATTGGACTTACTCTGATAATCAGAAGGGAGTATATTTAGATATTTATTCAAGCTCTGATGGGTGACATTTCTCCTTTAGAATACTGTCTTTACTTAGAAAACTGAGTAAGGAAATTGAAAATATTTATATATAAAAGGATAGTGGCCTTGGCAGAAACACTGGCAGATGTGTTGATTTACCAAGTATTTGTAACAGTGAAGTCCTGCTAAGGCCTTAGGTTATGCAAGACTGGTTGTATGTGGCTTGGGCTCAGCTGGTGGAGGGAAAGGCTCACTTGTATAATGTCACTTGAACTTGTTGGAGCCCTGGTGTGCTTCCACAAAGGTCCCCAGGCAAGCTTACTGTCTAAAGGTCTTCTGCTGACAACAGGAGCAGAAATAGGGTGAGCCGGAGCATGTCACAAATGCCTGAGGAAACACGGGGCCCTTTTCACAGACATTCTTCTGTAAGGACCCCAAACTTCAACCATCCTGGAGAGGCTGGATTGATATGATCTTGTTTTCAGTTATGTGGTAAGAATGATCTTTCAGAACTATCTCAGGTTTGCAATTTTCTGCTCATTCCACATAAAATATGATGTTGTTCATGATAACTTTTCCAAAGAAAGTAATCATCTTTGAAGCCTCAGCCACTTGGAATTACAACAGGGAAGAATTCTTCTACTAAGGATCAGAGGCTTGTCAAACAGGATAAAGGCTTTTGTGTTGACATGACATATTACTGGTATTTAATATTATAATGACATACCCATAGGTTTCTTACGGAGTGTCTAGAATCCTGTTGCTTGGCATAAGAAAATTAATAACTGTCAGTCCATTCCTAATTGGCAAATAAAAAAATCCCTGCCATGATTCTTGGGGGCTTGTTCGCACACACCAGACCAGCATGCTGCCCCTCCCAAATTGCAGTGGGGAAAAGACTGAACATTTTAAATTTTCTCATGCTAAACAACAGGATTTTGGCCTATATGTATGTTGAATATATATGTGTAAGTATACAGAGAGGGGGGGGGGGAGGGAGGGAGAGATTGGAATCCATGTTGTTTCTGTTGTATTGCAGCTACTCACAGGGCCCCTTAACTGGATATTGTCTCATAGTAAGTTATTTCCTATTGGAGTGAATGAGAGAGGAAATTTAAATTTTTTGTCAATTTGCCTTTTTCCTGTTCACAGTTGGCTGTCAGAGCTTAGGATATCATGGTTGGTCTGTAATGGGTTTTCACTCCATTCTTTATAGAATAAAATTGCTCTGCCAGTTAATTCAAAATCAAAAACCGAACAGTAGAAAAATGTATTGAACTGAAAAGAAGGCAGCTTCCCTCAAATAGCATTATAGGCAGAACCCAGCTAAGAAATATGGGCTGAAAACCTGTTGCTTAGTATAGTAAGTTGCAACTAGAGTAGGCCCACTGAATCAATGGAACTTATGGAGGAGCTGATTCACCAAATCCCCACTGATTCTTGATGTAAGCAAGTATGGACAAGTTTTTAGTAAGGTCAAAACATTCTCTATTCAGAATTAAAGATGAAATAGAGAATGACCAACCACTATTGAAGAACTAAATCTCTCCTCTGCCACAAAATGTCCCAATTAGTTGGTTTCAGATTTACCGAATTTACCTAATCTTACAGTATTACTAGCAGACAAGCTGTATACCTGACAGTTTAACAAAAAAGAGAACAATTAAACAATGTGGTCCTTGGACACAGCCTGAAGACAAGGGTGGATGATATCCTTATTTGCACCACTAAAATATCACAACTGGAAGCTATGTAGCTTTCAGCTCTGCAGGACTCTTCATCAGGCCAGGCATTATAGAGCTATGGGTGATGAAGAAGAAACATAAAAGGTCCAAAATGTGCAGACCAAATTTCTTTGTTTAAATCAAGTTCTGAAATGTGGGCTGCAGAACAAGTTCAGATTTTACCTTCAGCAGCATGGGTTTGAATATATCTCCCAAACATGTTAGAGAACAGGCTGTCAGTAACTCATCACTACCCCATTGCCTTATATCAAAACACATGGTTCTTTTTTGGCTGGGAACACAGAAACATGGCCAACCCCATGTCAGAGAGCCTGAGATAAGATTTAATGTACATGCTAGGTAAGCAAATTGTGGCCACATTAAAAGTATTAGCCAGTGGATGCAAGAAAATGTCCTCATTTCGTAGTCCTGCTTCGGCCATATTAAATACCCTTGCTTGGTTGTAGATAACTGTCTGATCAGCTAGTCAGGGTGTCTTTCCATGTGGTTCTCGTATACAATCTGAAGAGAAGGATGAATGATACTCTTATTAGATTGCAAAAATATCTCAAGCAGAAGCTAGCGCTTGACTGCAACCGTGTGCATCAGGCTGACCA
Organism: Intellagama lesueurii; assembly: GCA_037013535.1. Lineage (NCBI taxonomy): Eukaryota > Metazoa > Chordata > Lepidosauria > Squamata > Agamidae > Intellagama > Intellagama lesueurii. Next base: position 101,226,741 of record JBAJHW010000003.1, read on the forward strand.
TTACAGATCTGGGGATGCTGAAGAAACATGAAGGTTCCACAACCCATGCCCACCTGTGATATGGCCAGATAACAAGTTGGGGGGGGGGGACATTCTAATCCACACAGAGATGAGATATGAATCCTATCACCTCTATACTTATCCTGCAGCATCAATTTTGGAACTTGCTTTATATAAGGAAACCTGACCCAGCTCAATACAGTGGATATAAAAAGTTTACACACCCCTGTTAAAATGTCAAGTGTCTGTGATGTAAAAAAATGAGACAAAGATAAATCATTTCAGAATTTTTTCCACCTTTAATGAGACCTATGAACTGTGCAACTCAGTTGAACAACAAACAAATCTTTTAGGTGGAGGGAAGTAAAAATAAAAAAACTGAAATAATATGGTTGCATCTGTGTGCACACCCTTAAACTAATACTTTGTCGAAGCACCTTTTGATTTTATTACTGCACTCAGCCTTTTTGGGTATGAGTCTATCAGTATGGCACATCTTGACTTGGCAATATTTGCCCACTCTTCTTTGCAAAAACGCTCCAAATCTGTCAGATTCTGTCAGAAAAAGGCAAATTGACAAAGATTGTTATTTTTTAAGAGTTGATATACAAGGCAAGGCTCTCTAGGAAGTGCAAAATATAGAAGCACAATACAACAATATCACGGCAGAAACATCAGCTGAAACTACAGTGAGTGAACAACAGCTGCAGAATCATCAACCTGTAAAGACAACATACAACCAACTAGATGAATGGGCTGCTGGTGGTGGTGCAGGCGGTGACAATACGAATCTGCCCTTTTTCCAAAAGCCATTCATTAAAATGTTTCATTTGAGTTATAGCCATCCTTGAGCGTACATAATGATGCTTTTTAGACAAATTGGATTAATTCCAATTAAAGACTGTTCCAGACTTAGGGCCTAGCTGTACATTAAATGATCGCCGATATTTGTCTAAGTGTGCTCTGTTGGTTCATGTGCCTCTCAGGGGCCAAATCACAGGTCTCTAGCACCCTTGCCCCTGAGCATCACACCCCTCACGTTTGTTTCTCTAAAGATTCCCTTGTTCCCTCAAGGACACACAGAGGCAATTTTACCATGGTTTGGCCCCCTATCGGCTGCTTTCCTCTGGGAGGCCTTCTTGAGAAATGCATTCAGAACAGCTCAACAGCAGCCCAAAATAGTGAAATTGTTCACTACAGCCACTAGAGGGTACAATGGGACTTTTCCATTTTTATTTTTTTTTAAAGGTTTGGTAGCTGGCAGCACGAGGGCAGATGCAGCTCACCAAAGTCCAAGGTGGTGTGTGAGGCCCCTGGATCTCTGGAAGTTGCTCATACCTGCCTTAAGAGTGGTTTGTTTGTGATGTCACAGCAGGACCTTTTCTCACCCTGTGCGATCTGCAAATTAGCTTGCTTGGGTTTGTGAATGGTCTTCAGGCCAATAACACGTTCTTTCAGTAAAATTGATTTCTTTGACATGGAAGACTGTCTTTTGAATGCTAATGTGATTTCAGCAACAATGATGAGTTACTTGTAACATATACTTTGGCCTTTAGTCATACATAGAGTGTGTATTCTGTGCCATCAAGTCAAAACTGATTTATAGCAACCCTAATAGGGCTTTCAAGGTAACTGAGATATTTAAGGAGTAATTTTACCAGTTCCATTTACAGTTCCAGTGAGTTTTCATGTCCAAGTGGGGATTCGAACAATGTTCTCCAGAGCCCTAGTATGTCACTCTATGCTCTATACCACTCTGGGAATCCCCATAGATAGAGTAGGCCACATGAAATCATGAATCTTGGGTGACTGATTCAACTCCCACTGATTTCAGGGAGTCTGTACCCGAAGCATGACTGGGTTACGATTCAACTTTGTCTTTTCCACTTTGGAATCCATACATTGTTTCAGCATGTTCTTTTAACAATGTCATCAGTAAGTCAAGTTAGCTGGGCAAAACACACACATGCGTGCACACACATGCGCGCATACACACACACACACACACACACACACACACACACACACACACACACACGGCTTTTTAGGGAAGGCCTCTCAATTCTGGAAGTGTCTTCTTGATATCATCAGGACTAGTAGCCTAAAGGCATGTGAATTATGCAGCCCAGTCTGCACCTGAGCAAAAGATGACTCAGACCGAAAAGTCAGGCCAGAGTTAGGAGCTAGATAACAGCCTATTGGCTACTTGTGCCACCTACCTGGAAGCCTGCAGTACCACCACTTGAACATCTGCAGTAATTACATGTAGCAGACCAGGGTCTCAGTTCCCGTCTGCTGCTATTATGCAAGACAGTACAAGGTACAAGAAGTTGCTATTATACCACGGGGAGTAAAACGTATAAGTCTCTTTCTCCAGGGTTGCTAATTCAAAATCCCTGGTTCAATACCTAGGAACTTCTAGGTATGTTGTATGAGTGTGAAGGGGTAGGTGTCATTTGCTGTTGCTTATCTGTTTTGTTGAATTTAATTGCCCATGTAAGTTTTAATTTAAATATCATTACGCTTGGGAATCTGAGTAGACTAAAGCTTGGGTCAGATGTATTGGTTTAGCCTTAAGAGGACAAGCCATTGACAGCCTTAGATTTCCATGTATCTCCCACCCCTGCTCTCAGAGGTGGCTCAGGGATCATGAAGGAAGACACCAGAATTGCAGAGCGCTTCCCGACTCTGGACATGATCCATCTGTGCTCATTCGTAGCACTAAACCCATGGATATGGCCTTTATGGAATAAACAAACAAACAATAGTAGTATTTATCTGTTTGTCACTGGAATCTCATGTTTTGTGACACAGCTATGGTATGGATACATTCACAATTTATATAAGTTTATGTACTGTGATTCAAGCTGTTTATTTAAGTGGATTGTCTACTGAGTGGATAGTAATACGAAACAATTTTAGTGAACAGCTGAAGTGACTTAAAAATCATCATGGATTTTAGAGGCAGATAGGTCAAGTGATGCTAGCAGAGTTTGAATTGGAATGAGAAAATTAGTATAATCAGGATTTTCTTTTTCCTTCTTTTTGTTTAAACACCCAAGAACATAAACCATCTGGATAAGGAAAGGAAATTGGTTCTTAATTTTCAAATCTCAGAAGCTAAGCTGAAAAGATAATTATGAGGAGAGAAAAAAAATGAATTTCAGGAAACATTTTTAGTCATGACCAAACTAAAAACATAATGGCTGAAATGCTTCTGGTGCAACTCTGCAGTGTAAATTGAAACAATGTTATCAACCTGTGAGGTTAATATTTAATTTAATTTAATTTAATTTAATTTAATTTAATTTAATTTAAAACTTCCTATGCCCCCTCACTTCAGGTTCTGAGCTCCCTAGGGATATACTGTATCTTGATCTGGGGGATCCTTTGGGAGGCTGAGTATCGGGGGAGCATTTAATAACAAAAAAAAGCCTCCCATGATCTGGCAGCAATTTTTGGATATTAAATGCTTCCCTCTGTGCGGAGGTTCCCAAGAGATTCCCCAGGTTAAAAGAGATCGCTAGGGAGCTCAGAATCTGGGGTGGAGGTTGGGAGATTAACTTTGAAGGATGATGACATCATTGCCATTTACATCGCAGAGTTAGGCCAAGAGCGTTTCAACCAAGGTGGTCGAAATATAGAAAAACTATGGAAAAAGAGATGTCTGGATTGCTTTCCCTTGAGCAACGAACCCTGTCCAGTCCTTACGAAAGTTTGTAGAGACTCATGTAACAAGAGGAGTGATGTAGTCCTGCCTCGTCCAAGAGCATTTCAAAAATGCAAATATGACAATTTGAAGAGGGAGAAGCCACTCTCTCTCTGTGAGCTCTCCACATGTGGCAGAATGTGAAAAAATTGGTGTAATGGCTTATACAAAGACCCTACACATGTACAGTAATTTACTGAGTCTTCAGCTGGCACCCTGGCACATGAGAATCAAAGCTCAATGAATGGGGTGGTGGAGTTGGGATTGAGCAATGATTCCAAGCCTGCTTGCGGGCGGGCGGGCCCCCCAGAATGACCACTGCTATTGGGTGGATCAATAAGAACAGAAATCCTTCAGATACTTACATCTCACCCTGATCAATTTCTCACCCTCCTCCTTCCATACAGTTCCACCTATGTCTTTCCTGGGTCTCCCCCACCAATCCTCAATATTTGCTACTTTGAGATGCAGCAAAGACAAGACATTGCTAGGTCCTGTCTTAATTGGTAGTTTTAAATCATGGTGACTCACCATAATAACCCTCAAGGCTTCAGCTGACTTTTTATTTTTTGCAAATCCCCAAATAATCTTGTCTCTTTCTTGTTTACTTAGTGATACCCCTCGTAATTCATCCCAAATTGTATGTAATTCAAGAGCAGGAGGAGAAGGAGGAAATTCGGAAGGAAGAAGGGTGCACCCTGCTCCAAGATGGAAAATGCTGTATTTATCATTTTTCAAGAGAACAAAAAGATCTGTATGTTGTGTGGGTTTCAGTGACAGTAATTATCCTTCTATTCAGGAATGAGTAATTACATTATTCTGTATGCTAAACTGCACAGTTACAGTTACACACACACACATGCAGGATGGTTGTGCCACAAGCGCTGGAAACAGGACTGTGGATGAAGGAGAGGCTTGATGGTATTGGTGGGAACTCTTGTCTTTTTGTACACCAACCGTATTTATCTGGTGCCAGAAAAACCAGAACTTTTCGAGTCACCAAGTCTTTACCATTATGTAATATAATTATTTTACATATCATTTCTTCCCTTTCACATCCTGAGCTGGCCATGAATTAGTTTTTGAGAATATCTCACCAAGTTTAAGATGTGAAGATGCTGCTCTTGAGGGGAAAAAATGGCAAATTGTGAAATAGTTGACCCCCTTGAGAAAAGGAGTTTTGGTTCACATAATTGCTGAAGGCTCCATAACAATGCCTTGGTGGGACAGCATTCAAAGCTGTCCACCCTTATTACAAACCAATATTTCAAGATGGCTACTCTCACATTGATTTTGGAACATCTAAGCAAAGCTAGCGCAGAGTGCAGTATGTTAAATAACCAATTTAAATGTGGAATAAAAACATGGATTCCTTGTTTGTTTTCTTTTTGACTAAAACCAGCCATGGTACAGGCAATACCCTCTCAGTTCACCCTTCCCTGAGAGCATCATGCTGGGTTCCTGTGGAACTTTGAACCAATGATTTTTTTGTTTTTGTGCTGACTGACATAGAAGACTCTGGAATAACATTTTTGCACATAAGGAGCATTGGATTAAGTCTTCAACAGCAGAATTCTTTCTGTCCATCCCCCATCCTGCTAATTGCCAGATTTCCATAACATTCAAAATTATTAGAGCAACAATTTGGGTATTAGAAAAAGGACAGAAATGGTAACTTAAGCTAGGATTGATTAATGAAAGGATCGGAGGGAAATGACGAAACTGTGTAGATTGCTAGGAGCTTTGCCCAAGTCCGTAAGGGCTAGGAACCGGCTTTTTGAAAATTAAAACAAAACCTGAGATTCTCCAGAAGCCAAATCCTACCCAACAGTTTGAATTATACAGCAACATAGATTGTGCATGGCTGAAGTTATCATCTTTCTCCTGTGAGAGTGTTACTAGAGATCATGCCACAGAAAGAGTAATGCAACAAAATGACATATACTGAGCTCTTCTTCACTGTATTAAGCAGGGGTGGTCTACCTGTGGCCCGGAGTACAACCATGCCTCCAAAAAATTAACTTTCAAATGGGCTTAATTTTTTTTAATCTCTGAGTGTTCTATAGGCAAAGGGGGCAAGTTTGCTATGTTTAGAGCACCCTCCCCCGCTAGCATCCTTAGCCCCTCACAGCACCCAAAATCTTATTTATTTTTCTTTAAAATGCCATTAGAGGACAAAAAGTAGCCTTTTCAATTTAAAAGGGTTTGTAAGAGGGGAAAAAAACCAGATTATGAGTTGCGGGGCTTCAGATGCATCCCTCCGACATCCAGAGGTGTTATGCACAGCTCCTGGTCCTCTAGAGGTTGTCCACTCCTCTGTCTGTCTCTGATAAAACTTCCCCACCAGTTAATCACATTTAAATCCCACTAGGATGGATACAGACTTTGTCTTACTTAGAACAGACATGTTAAAATCACTGAAGCAAATTAGCCAAGTTAACTAAAATCCCTTTTATTTTAGTTGGCCTCCTTTAAGCATAACTTGGTCTGGATCCAAGCCCCTAATTTCAGTGGGAAAGGTTCAAGCACTTGCCTAACACTGCAGTGGAAATGGGTGGCAGCTACACATGCTCCACTTTGGGTGAAGCGTGCCCTTAATTATTTTAAAGGAGGATTTCCTTTGCAATGTCCCATTATCTCACTAGGTAGAATGTGCCCTAGCAAAGACATTTGGCTTCTGATTAAATACAGGGTCAACCTCACCTTTTGTTACTGGACTTTACTCTCAGGTTATTTTAAAAGAAAGGCTGATAAAGGCTGTTTCTACCTGAGCCAAGAACTTTCCTGTCTTTGATCCTTTCCTGATAATATCATTTGTTTTTGTTCTGGCATTCAGACTGCAGAGTAAAATCCCACCGGACCATCTTGACTTTGTATTCTACCTGACAACAAATGTCTTGGCTTTCTCCATTGTCTCTTGATGAGGGATCAAAAGAAACCTGTGCTTAACTAAGTAGCACAAAAGGCGATATAAACTATCACCCCCTCTTTTTTTAAAAAAAGGGCTGTATGTGAGCTGAATCCATGTGCCTCCCCCCACCCCTTTGGTTTTGAATTAAAATGCTAGCCATGAGATTTGTTACTACCTCTGCCTTAGAGGCTGGAAATGTTAGTTTTTGGATTACACCACCCAGAATCCACAGAGCACCCCCCCCCCCATTGCTCTCTCTTCTTTCTATATCTAGGATATACGCAGGTGCCATTCCACAGCCATCATTTCAGGTGTGCAATGAGATGATGAACAATCCTTGAGGTCGGAACACCAATCTTGTTATAAATGCTGAAAAATATGAAAATGGTTTCAGTACTCTGTGTATTAGTTGGCTGGATAGCTTAGTGAGTTGGAAAACCTGGTCAGTAATTCAATTCCCTGCTGTGGTGCCTGGGAGAGGAGCCAGCTTGTGTAGCCTTGGGCAAATTGCACAGTCCCAAAGTGCCCCCAGAAGAAGTGAATGGTAAACATCTGACTATTTTATAGCTAGAAAATGCTGAAAAGGTGTTGTCATGACTTGGAATTAACTTCATGGCCCACTATTTATTTATTAAATATTATTTAATTTATTAATTTATTACCGGTAATTTCCTTCCTTCCAATGTGCTCATACTTAACAAATAATATTGCATTTTTAATGCCAGGGTGGTAAAGAGATGTCTGTGTGATTTCTGCCTTATCATAGAATCATAGAATCGTGAAGTTGGAAGGGGCCTATAAGGCCATCAAGTCCAACCCTCTGCTCAATGCAGGAATACATATCAAAGGATATCTGACAGGTGGTTGTCTAAGTTTCTTTTGAATGCCTCCAGTGTTGGAGAACTCACCACCTCTCGAGGTAATTGGTTCCACTGTCTTACTGCTCTAACAGCTAGAAAGTTTTTTTCCTGATATTCAATTGAAATCTGGCTTCCTGTAACTTGAGCCCATTGTTGCGTGTCCTGCATTCTGGGATGATCGAGAACAGATTCCTCCCCTTCTCTGTATGACAGCCTTTCAAATATTTGAAAGGTGTTATCATATCACCCATCTGTCTTCTTTTCTCAAGACTAAACATGCCCAATTCTTTCAGTCTTTCCTCATAAGGCTTGGTTTCCAGCCCCTTGATCATCCTTGAGGCTCTCCTCTGAACTTGTTCCAATTTGTCAGCATCCTTCTTGAAGTGTGGTGTCCAGAACTGGACACAATACTCAAGGTAAGGCCTAACCAGTGCTGAAGAGAGGGGGACTAGCACTTCATGGGACTTGGAGACTATACTTCTGTTAATGCAGGTGAAAATAGTGTTTGCCGTTTTTGTAACCACATCACAGTGTTGGCACATATTCAGCTTGTGATCTACAACAATTCCAAGTTCCTTCTTCCTTGTAGTATTTCTGAGCCAGGTATCACCCATTTTGTAACTGTGCATTTGTTGTTGTTTTTCCTGAGGTACAGTACTTTGCTCTTATCCCTGTTGAATTTCATTCTGTTGTTTTCAGCCCAGTGCTCTGGCCCATCCAGATCATTTTGATTTTTGTTTCTGTCTTCCAGGGTATTAGCTATTCCACCCAATTTTGTGTCACTTGATCTATCGAGCCCACACCTAGTTAGCTTGCTAATCAGGATATCATGGGGCACTTTGTCAAAAGCTTTGCTGAAGTCAAGATATATTATGTCTACGGCATTCCCTCTGTCTATCAGGGAGGTTACCCGATCAAAAAATGAGATCAGATTAGTCTGGCAGGATTTGTTCTTGACAAATCCGTGTTGGCTTCGAGTTATTACTGCATTGTTTTCTAGGTGCTTGCATAGTGGCCGTTTTATAATTTGTTCCAGAATTTTCCTTGGGATTGACGTTAGGCTGACTGGCCTGTAGTTCCCAGGTTCCTCTTTTTTGCCCTTTTTGAAGATAGGGACATTAGCCCTCCTCCAATCTTCTGGCACCTCACCCATTTCCCATGATTTCAAGAAAATAATGGACAGCAGTTCTGAGAGTTCTTCGGCCAATTCCTTCAGTACTCTCAGATGCAGTTCATCCAGCCCTGGAGATTTGAACTCCTTCAAGGTGGTAAGGTATTCCTTGACTATTTGTTTAGCAGTCTCCAGCTGCAATCCTGTCCCTTCCACTTGCATTTCACATTTGTCTGGAGGTTCGTCTGTCCTATGGGAAAAGACTGAGCTAAAATAGGAATTGAGCACTTCTGCCTTTTCTTTGTCATCTGTTATCATTTTCCCATTTCCATTGAGTAGCTGTGCCACTATTTCTTTTCTTTTTCTTTTGCTTCACACATACCTGAAGAATGCTCTTTTCTTGCTTTTAGTGTCTAGCTAATCTCAGCTCATTCTCAGCTTTTGCTCTCCTAATGCCAACACATCCTGTCTAGCTTTAAATGCTGTATATCTTGATTTGGTGCCATTGATTCGGTGCTTTCTCCTCAGACAGCAAAAAGTCATGAGGTGGCCTCAAATGAAATAGATTCCCAAATTCATTCTGCCCAGCTTAGCTCAAAGATCACATTCCTGAGAGTAGACAGTGTTGTTGTTTTTTTGTGCCACTGCTTTGCTTGTTTATTAATTTCAAATCTTCTTTCCAGCCTCCTGTGCTGACTTAGGGACATGTAACAGCCAGAATACCCATCATGCAGCCTATGCTCTGTGCAGGACCCTTAAAAGGGCAAATCTGACCTCAGATCCATCACTTTGAGTAAAGCTTGCTTCTTTTCATAGGCATTAGGGGTGAGGCAGGAAAGCAAAGCTTGGACATTTTGCTTTTGGCCCACAACTCCCAGAATCACCCAGCCCACATGACTGCTAGCTGGGGATTATAGGAACTGTAATCCAAAATAACTTTTCCAAGTGCTGGGAGAAGGATCCTTCTTGTACAACACATGATTAGAAGGAAAAGACAGATGTTTGGGAAAGTGGCATCTGCCAGCCACAGGCCATATCCCAGTTTTCTTGCAGGGGTGAAATCTTTAACTCAGTCCTGTGTGAAAGGCTGTGGTTATATTCTGTCCAATGTGAAATTGAAGTCTTGGTGCTGATCCCAGTCTAAAATCTGGCTTCCTTTCTCTTTTTTAAAAAATCTATCCACTCTTGTATAATTTATTGAGGGGGTGTAATGAAATAATTTTAATTTGATAGAAAGCCCTTGATAAGAGATACGACTACAGGTAGGATGTGGATGGTAGCTCACTGGCATTCGATTGGGCCCTGGTTGCGATACAATCTGTGCACGTTTTAAGTTGTCATGTAATTGACTGCTCTGGAAAGGTAAAGAGCGAGCTCCCCCCTGTAACCAACAGATTCTGTTCTCCACATCCAGCCAGAACATAATATGCTGTGTTGGCTTGTAAGGCCTGTGGGATTTAAATAGTGTCTGCAATCTGGAGCCATGCTGATTTACTAATCCTTGATCTTAGTTGAACATGATCACAGTCCCTGCTTCTGTTCATAAGGGATAGGCTTACTGTTAATTGACAGGCTCTGGCATCTTACCAGAAAAGAAAAAGAGGGAAAATAAGCACCATAGCATAGAGAAGAGCAAACTAATACAGCCACCGAGGATGTTCCTGACATATTAATTTGGGAGGAGACTAGTGGGTGGGGAGAAAGATTTTTCCTAGAACTTTATGTCAGTTTTGGAAAACATATATCTTTCATTTTAAGAAAAATCAGTAACTGATATCCATTTGAGAGAGAGACACACACAGAGAAAGATTCAAGAATTAACAAGACAAGGAGCAGTCTGGGATGTGTGTGCAGGGTGATTAAGAGATGAATGGCATTCCAGATCCTCCCAGGAGCATGGCTTTCCATTTGTTTAATTACTGTGCAAACATTCCATATGTGGATCAACAATATGTAGGATTGTGCAAATATACTGGGTACATACTGGGTGATAACTGGTGATAAATGGCCCACACTTTCTTATGGAACTTGGAAACATTAAATTTTTGGGATTACAGCTCCCGGTATCCCTGTGCCAGGAAGGCTTCTGTAGTTGGGAGGGGGTGGGAAGGATATGTAAGTCCAAAAGCGATGCCATGGGAGAGCAACTTACTCAGTGGACATAAGTACACATAGGAAGTTACCAGCTAATAAATATTCACTGACTGTGAGCTATAAGGAAATAATGCCCCGGTTCATTCTTCATTCACATCCAATACTAGGGTTACACCCTCTTCTTGATTTCAATTATTCCCTCAGAACAATCGTATCTCTCGCCCTTTCATTCAGTGCTTTCAAATCACAAATGTAGCAGGAACACTTCTGGATCCTTCATACTCTCCTCAAGGCTGATATGGAAGCTGCAACCACCCAACATTTGGCTCTGTTGGTGAAGGCACTACATCGTCTATTTATCTGCCACCAGGCCAAGTACAAGGTTTGGACTTCTAGTGTGTAAATCCATAAACCACTTAGAACCAGACCTGAGGGCATGCTTTCTCCATGACATCCTGCTCAGTCACTGAGGTCTTCTGAGGAGGGGCTTCTGGTGGTTCCATATGGACCTGAAATCCGTTTGGAGCTGCCAGCTTTTGGGCCTTTGGTATCTCAGCTCCCATTCCTACAAAATTCCCTTCCACTTAAACTTCTCTGTTGAAGAGCTTTCTTTTCAAAGATGCACATCCTAACTAATAAATGACAGTCACTGTTTTATTGAAGTATTTACTTTTATTTCAATTATTTCTGTTTGTCAGTTTATTTATTAAGGTCTTTATATTTATTATTCCTTTTAATTTGTTAGTTTAAATTGACAGTACACCGGCCTGAAATTTTCAACATGGAGTACTTTATAAATTCTGCTCATCACCATCATCACCACTGTCACTACTTCCGTTTCCTTCCCTAAGCTTCCAAGGACATGATACTGCACCTGGAAACTTTCTTTTCACTGTACACCCATTTTAATATGGAAAATACCTTCTATATTGAACCTTGGTTAATCTCAATAGATGTCGTCTTATTGTAGACCCTCCGTTTGTCTCAGGATGGATCTAGTTCCAGATGATCTTGGCCGTGCATGTCAACTGAAACAATGCAGAGGGAAATTAGCAGCAAAATCTTCTCTCCTGGATGTTGCCTTTCAGAAATGCTGGACTACAAGTTCTGTCATACTGGTGAGGGATGATGGGGATTGTAATTCAACACATTGTATGGCACAAGATTACAGAAGGCTCTGCCTGCTGGCTGGCTGGCTTTCCTTCTTTCCAGCTGCCAATCTTACTTCTAACGGTGTGATTATCATTCTTGACGTCTTCAGAAGCCTTTCCAATTACTTAGTGTGTTTCCTCTTTTTCTATAGAACAGTAAACATTTTTCCAAGTTTGCAAAATATAGTACCACCATAACCATGCAATTGAATCCTTGCACTTATCATTTTGTGAGGCCTCTCATCATTTGCTCAAATACTAGCTCAGTTTACCTAATTCGAAGCATGTTCATGCTGTCCAGCTGAGCCCACTCAATGACTTAAGCCAAAGATCTGTTCATAAGGATCCAATGATCCTTCATTTGAGGATCATTGTAATATTGTAATAGGGGTGGTTTTTGAGAACCACCACAGTATAGTGGTTGGAGGGGAGGGAACCTGTGTTCTTTTGGAAGCTATTTGAACCACACCTTCTGTCCTCCCTCAGCACTGGCCATGTTGAGAGAGACTGATGGCAACAACATCTAGAGAGTGCTGGACTAGGATTGTGAGGACCTGAGTTGCAATCCCTGTTCAGTCCTAAAGTTTATAGAGTGACCTTGGGGTAGTTATTATTCCTCCCACCAATCTGATTCAGAGGTCTATTGTGAAGATAATTCTGTGTGTTCGGGTGGGGAAGAACCCTGTATCTCTGGAACAGGGCAGGACAGAAATGTACTAAATAAATAAATTAAGTTCTTTACTCAACAGGCCTTTTTGTCTTTTGACTAGGCACTGATGCGCATTGTTACCATCCTCTGAATCCCATAATTTTAAATAATGGAAGCACCAAAAAAAAAAAAAGGCCCAAATTGCTCTCTGTTCCTTATGCGAGGCAAAATTCATCTTTAATGTCTTTCGCTTTGGAAATGAGGAAAGCCTCTCTACTATTGTCGTTGACATTTATAATTGTGAAAGGGACTAAGTGCTGACTCTGAGAGGGTCTCAGACTACAGAGCCTCAAAAACATTGCAATTAAATATATTAGAAGACACTTACAGATATGCAGCCAATCAGCTGGCTCAATTAGTAAATATTCTGAACCCTATAATTTTGTATAAAGAGTGACCCATGCTGTGAGGGATGTTTACTGGATTGGTTTGTTGGGTAATTAGACTCAGGAGAGATAAATGCTCTGTAAGTGTTTTTGGGACAGATGATGGCATGCCCTTGCACTGATACTTACGAGGAGATGGGGAAGTAGGCCAGGAGTTTCCCCTCCTGTTGTGCAGGTGACTTCACGCTCCGTCTTACCTGCTTTCTTTGGAGCCCATTTACTACCTGCTGTTTCCAGTCTTCCATTTTACCTATCTGACTTTTGAAAATCAATTCAAGAAAGTAGCCCAAAAAACAAAACAAAACAAAAAAGCCCCAAGAGGGAAAAAAATAAATAAATCCCACAGCTGAATTGCAGGGTGAAGCAGGAACTCCTTAATAAAATCTCTGAGCTTAGAAATCCTACCTCTTCAGAGTAACTCCCCAAATTCCCTTGCTGATGTGGTCAATGATCAAGCTGGCTGGGGATTCTGGGAACTATCATCCAAAAAGTGTATTTTCTCAGCCTTCTGAAATCTGCAAGTATCGTCTTTAATTCCTCCCAATTTTTGGCCAAACTGGATCCTGTTAATTTTCTTAAAAAGACAATACTGAAGAGGCCCCAGATATTTTGCTGCTTGCGACAGGCCAGCAAATAGTGCTTCCCCCAGAGAAGGTGTACAGAGTGCTACAGCTGGCTGAGTTATTTGCCACTGAAGCAGAAGACTGCATAAGCAGCTGTCCTTGTGAATAAAAATATGATCACAGAGTGTATTGAATAATGAACAATTTGCTATACCTTCAGGACATCCAAAATCAGCTTCTTGAGGTGGCCAACTTATAGTATCTAATGGTATGGCCAGCCCACATTTCACCCACGTAATGCATTCATTGGATAAGGGACAAGGCAGTAATCTAAGTAAACCCTGTAGTGCAGATCCTCTTTCTACATTGCCAGAGCCACAAAGACATATATGGGAAGAGCATTGGGTTCTCTCAATAGAGAAAAGCCAGAATTCTTTTGGTGTTTTGTTTATTTATTAGATTTCTATAATGCCCAATTAGTAAGGAACACTACTCCGGGTGGTGTATGTAATGAAACAACAAAGCCCCATCTTCCCCACCCTCCCCACCGATTGTGATCCAGCAGTAACAATAAAAATAAACATAACAATAAAATTTATGGCAATGGCCAAGAAGGAAGAGAAAGATTAAAACATAAAGTGTTAGAGGTTAATAAATCCCTGTTTATGGAATTATGTGATTAAAAGGCATTTTAAACTTTGCTAGTTTTCTATATATTCAGAGGGATGGGGCCTGGTGCACCTCCAATGGAAGTTTATTCCATAGGGATGGGGCCACCACAGAGAAGGCCTGATTCCTAATTGACACCCTTCTTGCCTCTCTAGGTGGCCATATCATTCACTCTCTGGCCATACCTTCACTAGAAAGGCCTGGGAAAGAAAAAGTAAACCATATGCATAAGTGAACTCATGTAAGTTGCTGTGGCAATTTACTTTAATTAACAATATACTGGTTATAGTGCTGGTTGCATGTCTGCTTTCATGGCCACACAACCTGGAATACAGGTAGCATCTCTTTAATTACTGACAATTCAGTGCCATGACTTATATGACTTCACGTATGCATGCATAAAATCACTGACACGATTCTGGCCATCACCATTAAAACTAACAGTGGGAGCCATTTCAACCACATTGTACTTCAAATACTGCAGAAAACAGCCATATTTTTTTCTTTTTTTAAAAAAGTGAGCATACTGAAACATGTGAGATGTATGAATAGTAGAAAAAAGTCCTGGACCCTTTAAAAAAATATTTGAACCAATTCACACATTATCTTTCCACCTCTTTTTTTAGTGTAGTGTACACTTCATGTACAAAAAGAAAAAAATGTGTACACAATAAATGCATGTTTTTGGAAAAGCACCCATGTTTGGTTTAAAGATCACCCGTGAGAAGGTACAACAGAGATCTTAAAGATGTCCATCTACAAGGTAAGTCCTAAATAAAAGACTACGCAGATATGTAGGGGGAAGATTCCTATGACATTTCACATATTCTGCAACCTACATTTGAACCCATAAGCAAGTTCAAACATGTTTATGAGTAATCTGGTCTTTCTCACCAGATTACTCATAAACCTGTTCAAACCCACCCATAAGTTCAAATACAGGTTGCAGAAAAAAATATGACGTCATAAAAATCCTCCCCCTACATAAAAATATATTTTGTTTCTTTTAAAATTGTAGTAATTATATTAAAATATGGAGCTATGGATTCACATTTGTAAATTTTATGTCCTTTTTTTCTGTGGCCCCTAAGTAGACACTCAAGTTTGCTGTCCTCTTCTGTGTGACCTTTCCCTGGACTTATATATGATATCTGCACATCACCTGCTCTGTCTGAAGTGCAGCTGCTCAAACATGTATGTTTTGAACCTTTCGAAACAGGATGCCATTCAAATATTAATTGTACACTACAAGGCGGGCTGTACTTCTTGGCATTGTGGAGACGTTAAAGAAACTGATTAAAATCCATCGCCCATAGATAGGAATAAGGAAGGTTCTTCTTAGGATTGTAACTCTCAGAAATGCCCCCTCCCCCAGCAACATGCATGGAAGGGATGCACCAAAAGACTCAGTGGCCACTTCCGAACTCCTTCCCTCTCACCTGTGCTCTTAGGCTATTTCACACCCCAATGCACTAACCCTTACTTTCAAAGTAAGGTCAATTCACAATAAAGACCTCCATCTGTTCCTTCCTTTCCTAGATCCTTGTATATAAGATGCTCTGAAGTACAGGGAACTCATGGGCCAAGAGCTTGGAGAGGAAATAGAAACCAACCAACCAACCAACCAACCAACCAACCAACCAACCAACCAACCAACCAACCAACCAACCAACCAACCAACCAACCAACCAACCAACCAACCTGTGGGGGCAAGGTTGTCAGGCCATCAGCTACTCATTTGCTGAGATTTCAGAGCCAAGCTCAGAGACCAGGAGGATTTGTGATGTCACAGGAGTCAGTCCCTTGTATAAAAATAGGGGAATAATATGTGCAGATGGCTGGATATCTCAGTGGTTTAGGAATCTGGCTGGGGAGACAGAGGTTGGGAGTTTGATTCCTCACTGTGCCTCCTGTGAGTACAGCCAGCCTGTACGTGCTTGGGCAAACTGCATAGTCCTGGAGCTCTCCGCAAGTGAAGGGAACAGTAAACCACTACTGAATATTCTCTACCTGGAAAACTCTGAAAAAGGTCACCATAAGTCAGAAGAGACTTGATGGCACATGATTATGTATGTATGTGTGAGTGAGAGAATGACCACCAGAGTGGACTTCTGGTACTATGTCCTCTTAACAAATATTATATATATAGCACTCATACAAACAGTTTTAGCCAGTTAACCCTGGTACTAGAAGATGGACATTCAGGCATTAAAGCCACCACAGACAACAACACCAAACATTCTTCTCCTGCACCACCTGCACTTCCTGCCCTGAGATTTCTCTCTCTACCTGGAAGCCCAAGAGATTATAGCAATTTCCTTAATCTCCAACCTACACCCTGAGACCTGGTGACCTGCCTGGGGAATACATGTGAAGCTTGGTCCCTTGGTATGCGGTGGCCCACTTAGAGTAAGCTGGGGGAGGGGGGGAAGAGGGTTACAACCCTATGCCATTTGCCTCTCTATGTGCTGATGCATTTATGAGGCAATGAACTGTGCCCTGTATTTACATCAGGAAATGTACCATGAGGCAGTCAATCAATATCTTAGCAAATTGTGTCCTTGGTTAACAAACCCACTCAAATAATTCAGCAGAAGCAACTAGAGCTGTTATTCTGATTATTTCCCTGAAAGATACTTCTATGACATTTTGCTTAAGTAAGGAATGAAGATGATGCACAGATGTGTAGAGATGGCACTAAAAATAATGCATTTTTGAAGCTCAAAGGGGTGTGCTGTGTGGAGGTATTGATAGGCTGAATGTCCCGTCCCCCCCCCCCCCCCAAACTCTTCTCTTCAGGGTTCCAGAGCCCAGGCAGGCTAGATTCTTTGCATCTTCCACACAGATTCCATCTGTGTGATTTCCCCTGAGATTTATATCTCTTGCTCATGAAAGTGGTGGGCACCCTGTCTTTTTTGTCTGATCATATTTAACATATTGGTTAGATGAGCCAATCGCTTGCATCCTTGGGTCTTGAAAATCCTTATCACAACAGCGGTGCAAAAAACAAACAAACAAACAAAAAACCAACATCCCTCAGTAAAAGAACATTACCTGAATGCTTTAGATACTGACAACAATAATAAGTTAAGTGATATGTTCCAGGGCATGTTTCTGAAATGTACATGCCAAGAAGGAAACCATTAAACAACATGGTACATACATTAGGTACAGAAATCAAATATTAAATAATAAGGGACATACTGTACATTGGAGCTGCGGGGGTTGGGAAGGATTGTTCACCCACTTGTTGGCATAATCATAATTTTGCAAGGTCCTGCCTGGCAGATGGGATAATTAAATTACTAATTCTCACATGACATTGTTGTGATTAGAAGTTTTAGAAAAGATCATTTAGCATTATATGTCACTGAGTGTGTTGCATGTAGGGAAGTGTACAAGCACCAACATTCAGATCCAGAATTTGGAATTACAGCCCATCAGATTCAGAATTCAGAATTTTAAAAATTTGAAATGTCCAGGTATCCAGAATTCTGTTACATTCAATATGAATATTATATAGTTATTATTTTCCCCTTTAAAAAAACACAAAAACAAAACAATTTAAAATATTTTTAAAGAATTTCCCTGTGTTATCTTACACCTTTCCAGTGATGGTGCCAAACAAAAAGCTTGCCTTGTTGTTGCAGGGGTGAGGGACTTGGACTTTAGTTTACAACTGCTGGTACTGCTGTTTGGAGTGCTATGACCATCGCTAGTTTCTTCCTGCTCTGTGTGGCCCCTCAGTGCTAGCTGGACTTTCTTCACTAGCTGCTATATGTGATGGAAAGTTGGCTGGCAATGCCCCCTCCATCTATACTGCTCAATATGCATTGCTTGCTGTTTAATTTGGGAGTCCAAGAGGGTTGCTCTTGAGAATGTACTCCTCCTTCTTCCACAAGGAGGCAAACCTGTAGTGGAGCAGATCCTTTAGCTTGCTGGCCAGGGGGGGAAAGTGCTGTTCTCCCTCTGTAGAATCCATCACCCACCTAGACTGTCCCAATCTTATGCCTTCTATCAAGCCAAAGAAGCCCTGGAACATTGGTATCATCTGGCTAAGGATGGCTATCTCCCCACTAAGAACTTCAAAGCTTTGGGGGACATTGATCTCTTAACCAATAATGCCCCCCTCTTCTCAGTCCTGGATTAACCATTAAGCAAAATAAGCACATACTTAGGGGATCAACAAGGGAAGAGAGCACCACAGTGCTGGATTTTCCATGGACCATGATGCAAATGGTGCACCCTCCTTTAAAAAACCACATCCATCCATCCATACATCCCTCACCTTATACTCTCTCTCTCTCCCTCAAGTGCACCAATAAAACCACCACCCTACCTAAAGCAATTGAGTATGTACCAGTAAAAATGAAAAAGTATAAAGACTTGCCTGGGCAGAAAACTCATGTTTTGAGTGAAATGGTCACTCATCATCATCATCACTTGGTGTGTGTGTGTGTGTTTTTTAACTTCACTATTTTGGGATGTTGAGTATGGATAAAGATAAAAAGAGCTGCTGGTCTTTTAGACCCATGGACTCTGCACTCCTTATGCAAGCCAAAGAAATATCAGCCATTGTTGAAAAGGGGTTTTAAGCTGCTGTTTGAGCTTTTCAGTTTACAGATTCTGACAAAATCTGTCTAGATTAATCAATGTGTGAAAGTGCAAAATTTGGCTGGAAGCTGGTAATTTGATTGTACGTATGATTTTGTATATTATATGTGATTCTTTTTTGTTACATGCTATAGAATTAAATTACTGTATTTTCATGCATATAATGTGTGTGTTATATGGGTTTTTTTAAAGCCGTGGGACTCACCGTGCATTATATTGGTAAGGGCCCCCATAATCTTGTCAGTGCTTGGGGCCCTGACAAAGGTTTTAATCCAGCTCTGACTCTTCTCAGCCCAGAGGAGCAGCCACAGCAATGGGAACCTCCAGTGCCGACTCATGGAGTGTCCTTTGCTGCTCTAGCGCTCTTTCAAGCACGTAGAAAGTGGAGTTTGAATTGCCACATCCCAGATTAGGTGGTGCTGTGGCAATCCCAATTTTTCTTGCCTCTATTGCAACATCTCACTGCCCCAGACACTGTGGTGAAAATGCTCTGTCACCTTTCTGGCCCACTCAGTTGTATTAGGTGTTCATATGTCCTCCATACCCTGCAAAGCACCATGAACTACCAGGTTGAGAGTGTGAGCCATACAGTGCACCCCTTTCATCTTTTCAGCTTGCAGTTCTGCCACCATGTTTGCCCTATTGTCTGTGACAAACAGACTTTGCCTTTCTATAGGCAAGGTCTATTTGTCATACTTTTGAATTGTGGTGCTGGAGGAGACTCTTGAGAGTCCCCTGGACTGCAAGGAGAACAAACCTATCCCTTCTGAAGGAAATCAACCCTGAGTGCTCACTGGAAGGACAGATCCTGAAGCTGAGGCTCCAATACTTTGGCCATCTCATGAGAAGAGAAGTCTCCCTGGAAAAGACCCTGATGTTGGGAAAGTGTGAAGGCAAGAGGAGAAGGGGACGACAGAGGAAGAGATGGATGGACAGTGTCATCGAAGCTACCAACATGAATTTGTCCAAACTCCGGGAGGCAGTGGAAGACAGGAGGGCCTGGCGTGCTCTGGTCCATGGGGTCACAAAGAGTTGGACACGACTTAACGACTAAACAACAACAATTTGTCATACTGCTGCAGCATGTCTATCAGAGCCTCTTGAATGTTTTGAGTTGTGTGGCTGCCCTTTCATCACAGCCACATTCAACAAGGCCCACCTTTATCTGCCCTTGCATGTTGCCCCATGGCTGATGCCTCCGCCTCTCACTAGTGTCTCCACACTAGAGACAGTCATGTTTTGCACCCTGGCTGGTCCAGATGTCACTTGTAAAATGTACTACCTTTTTTCTGGCCAACTACTGCTGTACCAGTTGCCTGACACCCCAATATAAGTCTGGAAACATCCTGCAGCTAAAGGTTGTTCTGTGAATCTACTAATCCTAAATCTTATTCCTAAGGATATTAAGTAAACAATATACAATGAGATGTAGAGAATAAATGTAAGTTGAGTGTTCAGAAAAGGATACAGAGAAAACTGCTGCAACACAGGCTTGCATCGCAGCATCCTAACAGCAAATGCTCAGGGAATTTATACGTAGTTATACCCACATTTCAATTGGGAAGAACCAATGTGAAAAAATACCTTCTGATGTCTGTGCCTGTTTCTAAATTTTATTGGTGCAGAAAGACATCATTTACAGGTTTTTCTTTCACCACAAGCCCCCTCCAGGGAAACCCCAATTAGGAGACACTGAGTTCTCTGCCCCCACTACCCTTGGGGTCAGAGTATATTTCAGGTTCGTTTCTCAGGAAATCACTCCAAGATGCCTGAGAAAAATGAATATGAACTTACTCGGTGTCCCACATTGTGGCTGGGACGGTAGCCTGCCCCCCCCCCCCCCGGCTTCCATGAGGCTCCATGATGGTGGCGGCCACATGGCAGGCAGCATGGGAGCCTGGAAGTGTGAGGCTTGGCCAGGGGATAATGTTGGCAGCCAGGGATTGGCTGGTGCATCTGGTGGACGGGGCCTGCTGGATCCCTCCATATAAAGAGGTGGTCCCAGGCCGAGGCCATAGTAGGCCTCAGCAGCATTGACCCCTACCCCACCCCGTGTTTGGAAAAGTTTAAGAAACGTTGAAGTTTAATAAAGTTTTATGTTAGACACGTTATTTCAACTTTCATTTTATCCACGTCACAGCTTTATGGGTAGTTTGGGAGCACTGGGGATGCATCTGGTGGATGATAGAGGGTGAGCAAGGTCCTGCCTGCCCCTATTGTGGAGCCCCCTCCATGTTGAGAGGCAGGGACAAAGGTCGGGACTGCCCCACCTTGGGGGGGCAGTACCCTGCCACAGAGTGCCGCCCAGATTGGCCTGGTTGCCAGATGGTGCTGGGTAGGTATGTATGTATGTATGTATGTATGTATGTATGTATGTATGTATGTATGTATAAATAAATAAATAAATAAATAAATAAATAAATAAATAAATAAATAAATAAATATGCCCTCGTAGTCTCCGAGGATCTTCCACCCTGGATCATTAACCAGAAGGGTCTGGAAAGTGGACGGCTACATTGAGTGGGGGGCACTTGGGCCTCCAGATGGAACCGGATCCGATCCATATGCTTAGTCAGGGGAACTGCGGCAGTAATTCAATCAATAAAGTTATGGCCTTTTTACTTCCAGTTGGTGTGTGCAGCATTTTTATCGTCAAGGACGGGGGTCTGGGACTGCTTAGCCATAGGCCCACAAATAGGTTTTTACTTTCACTTCTTCCTCTAGCTAGCAAAAACCTAGCCTTTTGCTTTCTAATCTGTAGGAGTAAATTGGACTTTGAATGTTAGGAATTATTATTACAGATCTTGAGAACTATAGAATTTGGGTTTGGGTATATTCAGAACTATCATTCCAAATCCAAATGCACATCCCTAGTTGGTTGCAATCTTTGTATAGGTGTTGTGACATCGGTGGCTTCTTTTCAGCATGAGAATGAAGCTTTGGAAGCAAATGGGGCCAAGCACATGCACACAAACCATCAGTATCTCAGTACCCAGAGGTCGTATACTTAATGGCAAATAAAAGGAAAAAGTCTGTGTTGGCTACTGGTATTTATAGCCTGCTTTCAGTTTCATAGGCAATGTGCTGCTGAACCAAGCTTCTGAAGGGCAAAACCAGAAACAGTGGTTGACATCGCCAACAGCTTCTCAGAAACCTTTGGCTGTTTACTGTGGAAACCAGATGTTGAGCCACAAGCTCCTTTCTTACATTCTTACCTGTGTAACTTCTTTTGTGTTTTCTTCTCTCTGCTAGTCCTGCCAACATGTCAGTGGGCTGAGCTGTGGTGAATGGAGAAGAAAACCCGACACTTCATTTCTGGGAGTGAGGGAGAAGATTACCCACCTGGAGCGAGCACTCCATTTACTCTTCCTGCTGTAAAGAGGAAGAAGTGCCAAACCCTGCTAAGCTTCTTAAGATGGTTTGTGAGAGCAGATTATCATGCCAAGAAAAGTGACCAGAGTTCCTCAGAGTGTCCCCAGTGACACAATGGGGAATGTTTCCCCATGATTCAAGGATCATGATTGCCATTCATGCGAGCAGAATCCATTCAGCTTAGTGCAGGTAGACTGAAATTAGAGTCACCTATGCAAGCCTTTGCAAAGAACAGGGGACCAGGAATCACTGTTAGCAGAGACTCTTCATTTGCTTAAAGCATATTTATCTCACTCCTCAGGTAGAAAGGTTCCTGGAGGGGCTTACATCAGTCATTTGAAAAGAAGACAGTCCCTGCCTCCACGCTTACAACTGAGAAAGACAGGGCAGAAAAGGAAAATGGGGATGAAGAGGAAAGAAGGGAAGCCCTGACCGTCCCCCAAACAATAGTTGTTTAGCAGGGCTGGTGGAATGGTCCTGTTTTGTTTTGCTGTTTTTGACCCTTCCATCTTGGCCCGCCTTGTTCACAATAATACATACATGCAAGGCACAAGAAATTTAAAATGAATTTTTCACTGCATTGGATCAATTCTGATTTTGATATATTACACAAGAAAAAACAGGCAAACACTGATAAGCTCTTTTAAACCCAATATATAGGGCATGGTTCCCTAACCAGATGTTTAGGACTACAACTCCTGTCAGTTCCAGCCGACGCAGCCAGTGGTTGTGGATGATTGGAGTTATAAGGCAAAGCGAGGTGGAGAAGGTGGCAGAGCACTTGTGCCCTCCTTCCAGCTGCTCAGCCGACCTCTTTCCCTATGTTACTCATATGATGCTCCTTCTGTTACTCAACCTACTAGCTGTCAATGCACAAGTGATACCTTACTCCTGTGACCTTTGTGGCAGCTTCAACAGAAGATGTTGGCAGTAATGCCTATTGCTGTACAGTGAGAAGTTTCACTCACAGATTTCTACAGATCAAGCTGCTGTTCACAGAAAGAAAGCTCTCCATCCCTTCTTGTCTTCCGCAGCCACCTGCACGCCAGCTGCCTTAGATTCTCTGCAGAGTTGCTGCTGAATGGGGGAAGAGGGTTTGCTACTGCATGATGGGGGATGGGCCATAGGGAACTGTACAGGTGGGGAAGATTGCTCAGAATTTCATGTGGTATAATGGATGAAGTGAGAGTCTAGGACTCAGGAGGTCTGGGTTTGAATCTAAGCTCTGCCATGGAAACTCACTTGGGTGTGTGTGTGGAAATTTTTAAACCACTCCTTGAATAGTTCATTTACCTTGAAAGCCGTATTAGAGTTGTAATAAGTTAGTTCCAATTTGTCAGCATGTAACAACAACTTTCCAATTTGGAGCAACGTTCTTCTCATACTACAACCCCATGCACCAGTTCTTCATTGTTCAGATCACAACCTCCCCCCACCAATCCTCTAAAAATATATTTGACCACAGGACCAAGATGGGATGGGAAACTTTCCTTTGTGAAGGAAACTTAGAGCTTGGCACCCGAGCCTAAGTAACTAAGCAAATGAAAAAGCAAGTCAATTTATTTGATTTGATTTGATGTTATGCAACCTTCCTCTCTAAATTGGGACTTTAAACTGCATACAGTACAAATGAAAAAAACAACAACAACCAAAAAACCCACAACCCCAATATATTTATGTGATGCTTCTGTGCTGGTGTTTGTTATTATTAGAAGTCATGGTGAAGTCCTAATTATTTTTAAGGAGACAAATACAGAAGATGCATAAATAAATGAAGGTGCCAAATAAAGGTTGAACTGTTATGTCAGTAGGCACTGAGATAAACTTATTAGTCTTAATCATGCAGTTTATTAGATTAGGAGAATTGCAGTGTTTTCTTTCCCATCCTGAATCTGGACATGTTCACTCCTGTCACTCAGTCTTGCTGAGTTTGGTTCGATCTGACTTCTCAGGAAGCATGCTTAGGGTTGTTAGCTATAGCTTATACTCACAACATGCAAGCACATGTTTCAAAAAATTCTGTACTTGTTAGTAGGCAGGCATGTCTGCATGTGAATACTGTAGACAGTGGCTTTTAAGAGGCAGGAGGAAGCCTGGAATGCAAGGCTGATGCACTCAGCAGAATTTAGAAAGTTAATGGCCATAATGAACCAGTCCTAATTAAACTGAGGGTAGTACAGGAATTCAGTATTTGTTCTCAGAAGGGGGTGCTGTTACCTCATTTAATTTTCAGTGCATTGTATGTTAGAATACTCATCAAGATTTGGAAATTCACTCTTATTGAAACCCAGTGCAACAAAATGCTCTCTTCTCAATTAGGTTTTCTTCTTGCCTGTTTTTGTTTAACTATTTATAGCCCAGCCCCATGCACATTTACTCAGGAACAGATTTTACTGAATGCAGTGACACTTTGATCCCAAGGAAGTTTGCTTAAGATGGCATCTTTAATTATTCTTCTGCTTTGGACCTGTGGTGCATTTATGTTTTCATTCAGTAACTTCTCTATTATTTTAAGGAGCATGAAAATTGATGCTCATGGGTTAGCCTGAGGAAGAAAATAATAAGTAAATCAGATGTTTACATATTGTTTGGCAAACCATTAAAATAATGATGATGTGGCATCTGAAGAAATGGGCTGCAGGCCATGAAAGCATCTGACAAATAAAAGCTGTTAGCTCTTAATTTGCCAGAAGGCTGTTTGTTGTTTTTGATGCAACAGGCTAAAAGCCTCGAGATGCTGGCAATAATGTTAATATTATGGCAATGAAGATTTTTCCAGGTTTTAAAAATGTAAATAGAAAATACTACAAAAACTATAGTACAGGTTTGTCATTAAATTCATATATCAGCCATACCATCTTCAGAGAAGCATTGCACCAAATATAAAGAAGTAAAAGCAAATGTATACACACTCAACACAAATCCAGTCATTCTGTCAGATCAGAAAAGTGCGCCAAAGGTTGTGATGAGAGTCAGGTGGAAAATATGTCTCATTATTGTTATCAACATAGCAAAAGGAAACTATACATGTGTGTGTGGAAATCATTTTGAGCATGTGGTATTTAATTCCATTGCAGATATATTAAAGACAACACAAGTAAGGAAGTCAACTGGTAGGAGGGTTCTAGAGCTTTAGACAGGAGTGTTTTCCAGCCCTGTGTGCTCTGCCACTAACTTCTACCTAAGCTACATTACCACTCACTTCATCATAATTGTAAAATATTAAGAAGTGATGGATGTGTAACTTCTTCTTTTGAAGTGCAGTGTGAAAATGTGTTTTGCTCCAAATGTTTTGGCTGGGAAGCTGACATAAGTAATGAACTTGATCTATAGATATGCAATGTTTATCTCTCTTTTTCCTCAGACTACCTGTGGTAGAAAACTCAAGTATATTTGAGCCGAATGGGACTTACTTTCAAATAAGCGTGCAAAGGACTGTGATAATAATGTGCAATCAAGTCAATTCAGTGGAGAAAAAAATGGGTGATGGAGACTCTTCCTGGGTGTTCTAGTTGTAAAATACTCACAAGAGGTTTACGTGGCCCCCTGGGACCATGCAGCTTGCCCAAAGGCATACACACCAAAGGGCATGTAAATCCATCAGCTACACATGCTCCGTGTGATTGCAGCTGGGCCCTTCACTGGGAAGCATGGTGAAGATTTCAAATCCCAGTTCCTGCTCCACAGCCAGATAATCTTACCTTTATGAAATGTCTGTATGCTCATAACCTTTTTCTTTTAAAAAGGGTTGGATTTTGTTTAGGGATTATTTTAGAACAATGGCACAGAAGAAATGGTTGGCAACAGCTATCCCTGGCATCTGGAGGCTGACATCCATTTGCAGGGACATGGATGCTGTCTATTAAGTCTTTTTCTCAGATGACCACAGTAGAGGAATCCTGGGAATTACATATCCAGAGTTTTCCAGAATTTGTAGTCCCAAAATTTCTTAAAGCTACTTATGGTGATGGAAAACACAGGCGCCTATAAGAAAAGTACGTACATATATCTGTTCATTTGATTTTAGTCACTACTTCATTTTCCTTTTCAGCTATAAGTATTTCAGAACCAGTATAATTCTCCCTATCCTGAACATTTATACCTGTTTCTGGCAATACCTAGAGGGTATAGCATGCCCTCTTTGAATATGTGTGCAAGTTCCAAAGATTTTCTATTTAAAAACAATTTAATTGAATGGTTTCCCTAAACCTCGTTTCCTGAGTAGAAAAAGGTTTGTTATTTTCAGTGTCTACATATATAGCACATAGTAAAATGGGATCTGACATTTGATTGATTATTTTGGAATTCACTGTAATGCCAAATATACAACTGCTGTGAAGGATCCTTTAGTGGTAAAAGCCTTGGAAATAGCAAGTCAGGGCTTGTCCATACTGTGGTTTGCATTTTGTTGCAGATTTGAATAGGTCATCTTGGTACTGTGTGCACACATGGGTAGGGTATTTGTTGCTGGATGCACTGGATCCTTCTGGTACTCATGTCCACCCCAACCCCAGAATTGCTCCCTGACTCCCAATGCAGACTGTCATCTCCTTCTACTAGCCATTCCCCACCTTCATGGCAAGGTGGAGATTGGCTAGCAGAAAAAAAAACCTGAGGAAATATAGTCAAATGAGATGCACCCATAAAGGGTATAGATTGGCATGCATCAACGTGGTCCTGGAATCTATGTGAGCAGATTCCGCATTGGAGCAAATCAGAACAAAAATATACCACTATTTCTTCCTTTGATGCTATTGACACTAGTTTCTGCCTTGTGTGATGTGGACATTTTTACTTAAACAGGCCTTTGGCTAATGGCTGACTGATGAGGAAGGGCCTATTGACAGAGAGAGTTATATTTCCTTTTTGCTGTTTTTTTTAACTTTGTTAATCCAGCACCTGTTTAATGTGACAATCTATATACCCTGTTTCCCCAAAAATAAGACCTAACCTGAAAATAAGCCCTAGTATGATTTTTCAGGATGCTCGTAATATAAGCCCTACCCCAAAAATAAGCCCTAGTTAAGTGAAACCCCGCCCTCCACCATTGTGCAGCAACCAGAAGAAGATGACATGACTGTATTTGAATCAATGTAGATTGTTGTACATGGAAAAAAAATCCCCTGAAAATAAGCCCTAATGCGTTTTTTTTGGAGCAAGAAATAATATAAGACCCTGTCTTATTTTTGGGGAAACACGGTAGGTGTGTTGTTAATGCCATAATTGATTATACTTTTAGCTTTGTTTTTAAAAGGTGTGTGGTAAATATCCTTCAGTTCTGCAAGATTGAAAGGCTGGATATAGAATAAACAGACAAACAAACAAACACAAAACACATTTTATTACACTTCCACATATAATCAAAATTTAGTATTCAGGAGAAGCATGGGAAGGGTCAAATCCTTCTTATAAATTGGAAGTATATGACAGATAACGAGTCTACAGAGCACTGACAGTGTGGTAACTGGTCCATGCAGTCCTAAGGACATCTGCAAGTCCTAATTGTGCTAATCAGGTAGTAAGTTCTTGATGAGCTCTAATCAGACTTTCTTCCAAAGATGCTTAGAATTGAACCAGAAAAGAAAACGAATCACCAAACCTTAATGTTTTTTCCCTCCTTAAATTTGTTCACAACTGTTTAATAGGAGTTAAACGATTCAGTGGCAGTCAGCAAAGATTGTTAAATGGAAGGGAATGCCTGACACAAGGAAAAATGATGAAGCAATTGTGCATGTTTTGCTTAGGATCAAAACAAATAGAAATACTGAAATGTTTTATTCTAGAAAAAAATTAGGAGAGTGGCTCATCTTATATGACTTCCACAAATTATTTAATCTCATTTCTGGTAAGTTGTTAAGAAGTGCTTGTGTTAAAAGAGATTGGCAAAGCTAACTGTTCAGGATCTTAGATGTCATCAGTGGTGTAGGGGAGCCAGGGCTCCAAGGGTGAAAATGCCTGCACATTTTGATTATCCAAGGATGATGATGATGTCATCCAACACTTCCCAGCCCCTGCCTGTTTCTTCTGAGTTGAGTAGCAGTCCTCACAGTAGCTGGGAGGCATGATTTTGAGACATGGTCTTAAATGGGCAATGAAAGCCCATCAGCTTTACAAGAAAGCTGCCCTGGTGAGATGAAAAAAGTTTATTGAGATGAATCAATACAAGTGCCTGCATATTTGTATTTTTCTTGGAGGGCACAGGGTTTGTTTTATTTTGTTTTGTTTTATTATGAACACCTAGACTTCCAAATGTAACATTATACCATTAGGACAGCTTGTCATTTGAAATACTTTGACTTTGTCTGTCTCCTTCCAAAAGAATATGCATGCAACTCTTCATAATGTGAATATGACGGAAGAAGCCACTGATCTCAGAAAGCAGGGGTAGGGGATGCAAAATGTGACACATGGGGTATATGTGCCCACCAGCATCCCTGATGGCCCCAGCTCTCTCCCACCCCCAAATATGCTCCAAAGTCCCCTTGTGCTTATAGGGGTGGCGGAAGGGAATTTTTGCGATGTCCCTTCTCCAACACCCCTGGCCTACACCCTCCAATATATTTGTAATTTTTTTAAAAAAACATTGTCCACTTGAAGTGGTAAGGGAGCTTCTTCATTGTAAAAACAACAACAACAACAACAACAACAACAACAACAACAACAAACAAACAAACCACTCTTTCAAAAGAAGAACTATTTTAGCAGGAGGTATACAAGATGTGGGAGCATGGGTATCCTTCCGTGGTCTAGGTGTGTATGTCCGTGTGTGGCCTTAGACCTCTGGAGGTTGTCCACCCCTGTCATAGAAGTTCCACTTGCGAATCAGAAACTTGTGGAGTTTAAGGTTGGACATTAGTCAGTAGGTATACTTCTTTTCTTTTCATGCTGTATAATAAAGACCAGGGGATATTGCCATGTTTTCACTATGGTACAACTTTCTATGCCCTCGTTTCTGAAAACTCCTATGCCAGCTGAGTAATTCAACCGTGTTTGGTTCCTCAATGCAGAAGGAAGGTATCAGGGTGTTGATTTTGTCGTCTTGTCTGAATTCCCTTTCCCCCAGCTTTACTTCTTTCTGTATCCTACCCCCACCTCCCTGCTTTACTTAGTTCTTTGTGCACAGACTACACATTTAATGGGCCAATCAGGTCTTTGGTGCCTGACAGATACTTTTGTTATCCCTTGGTAGCTATCTTTACTACAAGGTTGAGTTGACTCATACAAGGCCGATTATGCAACGTTCTAAAACACTCCACGGAACTTTCATCTAAAGTGATTTTCAAAATCTTTCAGTATTACACTGGACTGGAATATAAACTGTTAGCCACCAATGAAAATCCTAAGCTATAGACAATGGGATATGGTAACCTTTGGGGTTTAGGATTAAAAATTATAGGATCATTGACCTTAAATGATTGATGTAGCCTGGGAAATCTAGAGTTAAGCAGCTTGAAAAACTGCAAAGACAAGCCATAAGTCTGGGGAACAGAAAGCTTCTTCTCTCGTGTGTGTGCACTCTCTCTCTCTTTTCCTTTTCTTAATGCTATCCAGCTTTGTTTCAACTGACATATAGGTAGCATGTATAGAGTGACAGATCATATGAACACTGAAGCTCCACATAATGGGATTATTTTTCATAAGGTTGATCCATTTGACTTTTACATTGTGCAGTGTGTCATAGGATCATATCATAACAAAAAAACAGCCATGAGTTTATTCTGTTCTTCAATAAAAGGGCAAAAAAATAAAATAAAAAATAAAAAATTGAATATGCCTGTACTTAAAATCAGTAAGCTCTGTCTGTCTGTCTAATCACTTGTCACATAGTGTAACAAAACTGTATTTTTCTTCTAATTTATTAGAAGTAGATTTAGTTCTACTAACTAGATTTATTCTCATATTTCCATTAACAATAAAAACAACAAAAACATTAAGTAGGGAAAAAAATGAACTATAGCTTTTGTAGTGTGATAGGCGACAGGTCAGAAAGGCATTTCAGAATAATTTTACACCTTTTAACCTTAAAAAATACTTTGCTGACAATTGAGAAAAGGCCTTAAAAGAAGTGCTGATCGGCATTCTCACAGCGGGGTTGCCGTGTCCCATCACACAGCAGAGGGTTTCTGCATAATGTCTCCTGTAATAAGAAGTGTGCTGCTGCAAATCACAAGACTTGAGAAGCCGCTTTAAGAAAGTAATGCGTGGCATGAACTGCTATTAGGGATGACACTGAAAGTTTGGTCTTTTAAAACATTTTCTTGAAGAAGAAGAAGAGGAAGAAGAAGTTAAAATTGACTCCAGCTTGGAAGAACTTCTCTGTTACCAACACTTTCCCTCCCTGAATATAATATACATACTTAACTACTCTCCGTTTCTCTGTATTCACTGTGTCTGGACCGCCTTGTGAAAGGAACACTGCTGAACCTAGTTAAAATAATATTTCAATTTCCTCTTCCTGCTACCAAAAATGTTAATTGGTTTTTTGGGTGTTTTTTTTTTTTTAGGGGAATCTTAATTATATCCTTTCCTAACTGTAGCGTTTGAGCCACTTTCACCTTCAGGTGTTTCTTGAAGAGGGGTGGGGGCAAGTGGCCCTTGAACAAAGAACAACCCACCCACTCCCCACAACCCCATTGCCGGACTCTTGTCACTGCTGTAGAAAAGGCTCTTTTTATGTATCAGGATCAGCATATCATACTGTAATCAGCTTGTCCTGTTTCAGAGACAATATGTTCTGATGGCAGTTTTAATGTCAAATATACATTCATTGTTCTTTCAGAGACCTTCGAATGTGAGAATAGGTCATCTCCCTGAAATATACTTTATCGCTTCTATGTCCCCCTTCCAAAATGTCTTTTTTCTGGTGCTTCCACTATCTCATTCCTTAATCAGCATTAAATATAAGGGGCTTGATTTAACTTTCCCTTTCTCTCTTTCTCATTCTCTCCCACTGACTCAGGTTGGTTGTGGACCCTCCTCTCCCTCCCCAGTGAATATGCACTGTTATAATAATGCACAGAATGGTTTGCTCAGCATCCTAGAGGAGGCCAAAATGGGACAGCTGTGGTCTCTAGGCTTTGTTTGAGTTTCAATAGCACAGTAATCTTTTACTCTGAAAGCTTAGGTCACTGGATTTTGCCAAGTGTACGTAGGATTCTGCTTAGATGAGCATTCCCTGCTGTGTTGCCTTGTGTCTGTTTTGGTATGACAGCAGTTGTTTTGGGTTTACCATAGCAGCTGTGGTGAGGTTCTGCTCCCACATTGTCCTGAAGCAAATATGCAATGCAGCACAGTCCACAACATTACACTAGGATACCAGTACAACACTCTGTTCTGAGCACCTCTGTGCCACTAGACCTCTGACTCTTGGGTAAGTTGGGAGAATATTAGATTGTGAGCTCCTTTGGGAAGATACTTCTGAAACAAAAAAATCTAACTGAGTGCAAGGTGGGCTTATGGTGATATCTAAGTAAAACTACATCACCACCAAACTGATGATTACTAAGTGTTCATTCAATATCAACACTGATACAAGCCCAGCCAGAATTTTAGAAGATTTTAGAAACATAGCAAAAAAGCCAGCCCAAACATAAGAAGCTGCCTCAAGCCAAATGAGAGGATTTCTCCATGTAACCCTGGCTAGATCCTGAAGGAGAATGAAAACCAACCAACCAACCAACCAACCAACCAACCAACCAACCAACCAACCAACCAACCAACCAACCAACCAACCAACTTACTTTCCTTCCTTCCTTCCTTCCTTCCTTCCTTCCTTCCTTCCTTCCTTCCTTCCTTCCTTCCTTCCTTCCTTCTTCTGATAGTGGGGAGGGGGGAGGAATGAAATAAGTAGTGGGAAAACATGGGAGAGCTGCTCCTGGAAGGTTATGTGGATTGGATGACAGTGACTGAGGAAAGGCAGTTGCCCAACAAAAATTTCACCTGGGAGCAACCTAAATGCTATTTGCAGCAAAGGCTGTTTGCACCAGAGTAGACCTTTGGTCTAGATGGACGGGGTAGAAATCTAATAAAATAAAATAAATAAATTTGGTTCAGCAGAAGCCTTTCCCATTGTCTGCTACTTTCTAATTTGGAGATTTCAGGGATCAAACATGGCAACTTCTACATGCAAAGTAACATCTCTGCCACTCAAGCATGGTTCTTCTGTTTTTAAAAACACAGTTGTGTGTTTCTTTTCTGACAAGGAGAGCCTTAGTTGGGATATGAACTGCCATCCTGCACTTCTTCACCAGGGAAGATGAGAGAAAAGGTTATAGACATTGGATGTACTCTGTTTATAATTTCACACAGAATACATGTTCAGTTCTACTTGTTGCAGTTTTTATTTTAACAATGCTTTCATAAGTTAGAATTGGATAGCTACCTCACATCATCACGCACAGAGAGGTTTAATAGGCAAATAAAATCAGATGATGTTGTTAGGGAAACACACTTGCTGATTTTGTTTTTCAGGGGAGGTAGTTATTGTGTCCCTGTAAACACTCCCAAAGGGGCCTTGGGTTCAGATTCTGGGAGAAAGGTGACATATAAAGAAAACAAACCAGGAAGAAAGAAGTGTAGCTGTGTATTAAAATAGTTTCACCTGCCTTGGGACCATAGGGGCAATTATCTCATTTTCCTGCCAAATCCTGCTGAACAAAATCTGAAGGTGAGAATGGAAAGATCTACAAATGAGCTATCCAGTTACACTTTCATATGCCTTTAGGTAGAAGGAAGTGGTGTCACACTTTTCTTCAGAATAAAGTGTGAATTGTTTCTGTTTAAAGCTGTTTAAAGAATGGAGCGATGCTTGTCATTTCACTTGGGTGACTGTGAAGCTATAAAAGCTTTAGGGAACCTGTATCAGTCCCTGGACAAAAACCTGGCCACCAGACTGAATCCATAGCATCATTCTTGTATGGCCAGGATGATGATTCAAGAAGTAATATCTCTAGTAATGTATTTGTCTTTAATCATGGTCTCTAAACCATACAAGAGTTCTAAGAGATTAAAACTGAACCAGGAACCCTACTGCTAGGCCTATTTACTAATCCCTTCTTTAAAACTTTGAATATAGGGGTTGGCTTCAATGGATAGAAGTAAATAGAATCTATTGTAAAATGTGGTTATGCCACCTTACTTCTGTATTGTCTTTATTACGGTCATTGAGCAGCGTAAGGAAGATGGGGTACAGTCAGTTGATATGCCAATTACAAACTCGAATTAAACCATAACCCAAAATTGGACATCAATCTAAAATTTAAAAAGTAACCTCACATTCATTCTACTATAACCGGAATATAGGAATCCAGGGGGCAGTGAGTAAAAAGAAAAGGATTCTAAAGGATTAAATAAGTATTGTGATGCTTAGAGGTTAGTGAATCTATAAGTAAAAGGTACAGTTATGAAATAGTTCCAAGTAATTATAAGTATACACATATATATAAATTGGCATTAATCAAGCATTAAAAGGCATAAAATTAATTATAAATACTAGTTTGTGATGCCTGTCATCGCCCGGTGAATTTTAATCGCAGCCGCACAGAACCTAGCAACATTATATATTGTATCAGAATTAGTATCTGACAGCAGCAAGGAGGTACAAAATTGACCTGAGTGTCCCGGATATTTATGGACTATTGGTAAAATGAGATTAGTTCTAATATCTCTATAAAACGAACATCGAAGGAGCACGTGCTCTGTTGATTCTATGTGGCCAGAGTCACAAGGGCATTGTCTCTCCAAGTAGGGGATCCTCCGATATCGGCCCTCAAGAACAGCTGAGGGGAGGGCATGACATCGTGCCAGAGTAAAGGCCCTCCGATGGTTTGGTATCTCCAGTTTGGATAGATATATCATAGGGGAAGCAAAATACCTGCTGGATTCATTAATAATAAAAGTTGGAGATCTGGCTAAATCCAATTGTTACTCTGTGTGTATTACCCGCTGTTTAATGAGTAGGAGACCTGGGGAAAAACCCAAGGATGAAATTTTTGATACCTTACTTCTACTCTGTCTGATCAGTTGAAATTGTATTAGTCCTTGATACCGCTCCCACTATTAATTTATTAATTACTTGCATACGTTGTCTGTACATGGCTCTCCTCTTCCCTGCCATCACAATGACTTTGCAAAGTGGTTCAGGCAGAAAGAGAGCGAGTTTCATGGTAGAGTGGAGATCTTAACTACGGATCTCCTATGTTGCTGCATAACATTCTAGACCACACTGCACTCACTGGCTTTCTCTTTCTTGGTTTCCTCTTTCTTTTTGTCATCATATTATGCTTTCTATGTTTACTTCAAATAGAGTTGTGCACTAGTAACTGAAAATAGTGACCAAATGAGTTGAAGAAGGAACATTTGTGATGGAATTATTGCAACCTTCGTATGATGCCTTTAAGAGGTTTTGGCTGGAAGGGATCTTTCTAGGGTGGGTTTGTTTGTTTGTTTGTTTATATACCGCCCATCTGGCAGCCAAGGCCATTCAGTCAATCCAGCAGCAACCAATTGTTCCCTCTCTGCCTCAGATTTTGAAGATAGCCACACATCTCTGCCCAATAATCCTTTTTCTGCTCTTTTTCAATCAGGGGTCAGTAAGAGTGTTCAGTTAATCAGTTAGTCTATCAGTCAATTAGTTAGAGTCAGTCCTGTAGTTAGTCAGTAAACAGACTATGAATCAATTAAGTTCTTCTCATGTAACCAGTCATTATTTTTCTACAATATGCTGTTTTCGATCTGTTCAGAAATGTGAGTAAATATAACCTTTTATTTTTTCTCTTACCAGTGTCTCTGAATGAATTATTGATACAGTAAAAGTGTCAGTTGATGAGAACAAATAAGAAGGGATGGTCTACTGTGGGGACACATGAAACTAATTCTGGTCTGTAGGTTCCTGAACTTTTTACACTACATTTAGTTTTTTAAGCCATAGTATTTCCGTACTCTGCCAATAATTCGTACCTTGCCAGAGCAGTTCCAGGGTAATTCAAGAAGCAGCTGGTCGTGCTGACATTTGTTAGGATACTATCCCCTAACATGCCTTCTCTCGTTCTTATTATTTATACTGTTTGGTGCACTGTGTGAACAACATGGAAGAAACCACTGAATTTTGCTCCAGCATTTTGGGAGTTCAAAGTGCTGGTATCTGAACAGAAAAACTTTGTGCCAGTAACTGTAGCTGGGGGGTGGTGGGGGGTGGGAGGAAATGCCAAAGCAGGAGGACATTGAGAACTGAAGACCCAAATGAAAGCCAAAACATGTCCAGTCACTGAGCCTTGAAGGGGACTCAGATCAGCCTCATCAGACTCTTTATATTCTATCCACTGGATTGAGCAAACCGTTCTCGTCCAGTTGTGTCAAGGGGAATGTGCTAGATTGTTTATTAGATTGGCTACATCTAGAATTTCCTTGCTTTTTTAAAAAAAACTACATTGAGTCTACATTACACTTAGGATGAAGTCTTATGTGTCAATGTGGGTTGGGCGACTGGCTGTCTTGTGCAGTTTTGATTGGATGGGTCAAAGTAGTGCTAGGAATTATCCCCTCTTCTACTTTTTAAATGTTTTAAACATCTGTCACTGTTCTTTAGTAGCAAAGCCATTTTTTTCTTGCTGTGGGTGTATGTTCTACAGTGAGTGGATGCCAAACACACAGCACTTTGATAGCCAAGTAGTGAGTGGGCACACTTGGGCAAGCCAGGCTATTGACTGGCAATATATGGGGTCATCTTCCCCAAGCCTCAACAGGTTTTCTCCCATTCTTCTCATTACTTATACTGTTTGGTGCTCTGTCTGAGCACCACAGAAGAAACTTCTGCCTGAATGTACCTGACTGCTGTTTTACTCCATGGTACAACGTAGACGTTCCTGTGCTACTGAGACCAAGTGGGTTCTTATTTTCCTTTGTTGTGGGTGCCAAATAAGCCACACTTTGATTTAGACTAGGCAGTGAGTGGGTACACTTGTGCAAGCCAGGATACGGACTGGGGACACTAAAAGAATTTCCTCCCATCTTTGGCCGTGGTCCCTTGCTTTCCCCCTTTAAAAAAAAAAAGATTAGAGTCATGGGTTATCTTCTCTATTTCTTAGTGGCATCCAATTTTCTTTCTTTCCAGTTTCCTGTGACCAGATGATCTTCCACTTCACATCTGACACCCTTCCTTTGCCCAGGTGGCCTTCTTTCCCTTTTGCCTTCTCTACACTTGCTTCCTGCTGATTCTTCTCTGTGTAAATCTGAGTATAGGGCCCCTCTTATGTTTGGACAGGACCTGCTGGATTTAGATAAAAATAATTAATAATAAATTATAGCCATACTACTTTCCATACCACAAACCTGAGCCAGAATAGTTGTCATGACTTCCCTCACACCCTACACTCTGTACTCCAAGAGTTCTGGTGTCATGGGAAGGTTAAATCCCAGGCCCAGAATAATGAACTTAAACGCTCATGAAATTGCCATTTTCAACATGAGTGTCCTGAATTAATTAATTTATTATATTATATTTCAGTATAGACAAACACCCAGATAGACCTGTTCCAAAAGAATGCTTGCAGAGTTCCAAATGCAAGAGATGGAAACATCTTTTACATTCACTGGTATAAAGAAATGTGTCCCAACAATGTGAAATATAAAGAGGACAGTCTAGGAAGCTCCAGGACTCGCAACCCTCCTCAGGACTTGCTATTTCTCCCTTCTCCCCACCTGCTACAGGCACTCTGTGCAGATCCCAGTGCTACTAGTGTGTTTATCAATGTTTCAAAGATGAAGGAAATGATTCTAGAATCCAGGAGCCCCCTCCCTTTTTTTGGCATTCTTTATTCCTGTGGATTTTTTGCCCTCTTCTTCTGATTTATTTATTTATTTATTTTTGTTCTAACATCCCTCACTCCATGTCAGTGTTCGTCAGAGTCCATGATGCCTCTTGTGTTCTACGTTAATGTTATCAAATTCCAAGTTCTGAAGGTGTAATGCTATTTGTAGGCTTTTGAGTGTCACTGAATCTGATATTACGACTCCAAGCAAATGTGCACACGTGCAAGTAAAATGCACAAGTGTGTTCTAGTGATGTGTGCACATTATGCTTACAAGGCACCAAACTGTTAGTCCCCACAGGATTCGAACAGTATGGTAGAAGAGCAGGGTTTTTTTAAAAGTTAGCAGATTATGCAGGTCTGGTCCAAGAAACATATACAAGCAGTGAAATCAGAGCCCTTGTTTAGAAGAAAGGAAAGGTCTCTTTTCTCCTGCCACAGCATCTTCTCCCTTCAAGCTAATCTACCCAAAGTAAAACAATCAGAATGCAGGTAGGCACTTTTCTTTCTAAAAAAAACAACGTCGAGATTGTAATTGTGGTGGGAAGAATCATGGTATAATATTCAGATGAAAACTCAGAAATGTCCAGGCCCATGGTAGGGTCTCTCATAGATATTCCTCACATATCATGTTGCTAAGCGACACTTAGCAATATGAATCCTTCTCCTCCTGCCATTCAGGTACATCTTCAATGCATTTTCCTTTTGTCTTCACAATGTGGCATTATCATTTGAAGCTTTACAGGTGTCAGACCTGGCTGGAGGCAAATCGTGGGAAATGTGCATCAGCCCTGCAGAATATAAATGACAAGACCCTGGTCAAAAAACACTTTTATGTCAAGATTGTATATCTCTTTTTTGGTGTGCGGGGGAGGGATTCTGTTGCAATCAATATTACATGTGTGTTGCAGCCTGGCTAAAAGAGATATCAAGGTCTCTTGATCTACATTGTTTAAAGAAATGACGTTGCTGGCGTTAGTCCTTCATTATGCTCTTTGGAGCAAGTGAATACGTTCAAGGCACATTACTAGAACTAAGAAAGGAAAATGACATTTCCATCTGTGCTCTCTCTCTGTGCACAGGCTCTCCTTTTCCTTCAAAGTTATAACTGAGTGGAGAGCAACATATAACATCTAAGGCTAAGGGTAGGTATTTTGAATATGTTAAATGCCACCGGTGATGTGTTATATTTGTCCGCAACAACAGTCAACTAAGGGTAGCTGTTAGAAAAATGAGAGTTGTCATTGTAGGCCACCTGGGGGGAAAGGACCTTCTCAGGTAAAGGTGGCCCTCAGTGGTAGGACTGTCATCCTAAACCCTGCAGAAAGGGCAGACTAACTTGAGGCAATTACTGGTTTAGCATAGAACCAATGGAGAGAGCATCTGAGACTATGATGACATGGTCAAGTATTGTGGGATTTGGTACAGTTGGAAAACAGATGAACTCATCTTTTTATTTTTATTTTTACTTATCACATGAGGCAAAGGCCAATTTGAATCAGTCTGGCCCTTTTTGCTTCAAATGCGGAGTTTTCTTCTCTGCTGCTGGGGGCTTCCACTTTTTTTCAAGTCAGAACATCTCGAATGGGCTTTTACCTGTCTGATAAGTTGTTTTGTTCTATAAAAGTATTGAGTCTTGGAGTGTGGTGGTATTTATTTCTTATTTATTTATTTTATTTGTTCGACTTTTATACCACCCATCTGGTTACAAGACTACTCTGGGTGGTTTACACACAATAGAACAATGACACATTAAAGTATAAAACATCACCAAACAAGTCAAATTAAAAATTACAACATTCAGTAACAAATATAGAACATAATTATATACAAAATCAAACACAAAATTGAAATCAGAGTCAAAATTACAGCATACACAGTAAATAATATCAACATAGACATGAATAACGGTTTGAAAAGCAAGATGGTGGACCACAAATAAACACTGAAAAGTACAACTGCCTAAAGATCCGTGTCTTCAAAGATTTTCTAATTCTGGTGATATACTGAGTAGGGTGTGATGTTTTGGACAGCAAGAACACCCACCCCTGCACTCTTTCTCCCTAGTCACCCCAAAGCATTTTTATATATATTTAAAACAAACTACCATGTTTAGTGCTATATCATGTTAGCACCACATTGATATACCAGTTTAGCACTGTATCACCTCTGCATGGACAAAAACAAGATAAAAATTGATACGAAATAGAAACAACTCTGATGAACTAAAGTAGATGACTATGTTTCCACAGCATGTATGCATGTGCTTGCACTTTATGAAGAACTTTGGGAAGCGGTCCCTTTCCCCTAGCCCCATGTAACCCTTTAAACAGCCCACCAGCTTTACAGTGAACCATAAAAGGGGAGCTGGGGATTGGCAAAGGATGGGATCAAAGGAAAGGGGGCTGTGCGCTGTGGCATGGGCTGAACAGCAACAGACTGAGGAGCCTGTGTGGACCTACAGAATTGGGAGCTTCAGCTTTCTTGGTAAGGAATCATCTCTACCAGTTGCTACTTGCCATGGTATAATATTTAACCACACTTAAAGTTCAAACCTACACTTGTGTGGTGATTTTCTGCATGTCTCTGGTCTTGCTCCATATCATTGGCTTCCAATATTGTGCTGCAAAGATAACTGTGGAATCTCATGACATCATCATACTGCAGTCTGCTCATTCTTCTCAAAGCTGAAACAGAACAGGCAGTTGCCATTTTCAGATATATATTTAATATAATGGCATACTAGTTCAAAACTGATCTCCCTATCTTGTAGATTGGCTGACAGTGAGAAAATGTGGTTAAAATAACTCCTAGCCACTGAACAAATATTTCAAATATGACACTGTTCTGGGATTCCATCCTCCACAGTCAATTTCTGACTTATGTATGGCCCTATCAATATAAAATGTTACTGTCCATTTTCTTAAACAGCAGCAGCAACAAAAACAACAGACCTTTCAGTTGTCTTTTAAAGGCTGCAGCCATTAGAAATACTGAGTATAAAGTGCTCTTGAGAAACCTTTGTATCTGGTAATATGGATCAAATTTCTATATTGTTTAGACCTATAAAAATAAAAATCAAGTAGAGCTTTAGGCACTGTTTATCATGTGGATCCATCCAGTGATTTTAAGGCTGCACTTCTCGGCCCATGAAAATGTAGACGCCGCTCTATAAAAGCCGGCATGTTTTCCACTGTTAAAATGACACCACAATAAATTTGTAAGTACCACCTAAAATAGCTAGCTGGGCAAAAAGATTTGCCCTCCCTCTTTTTGCATCTCTGCAACAAGATCTATTGTTTTTCGTTTGCCAAGCATAAAAGAGCTAACGAATGGAGTGTTGAGGAGGTATGAACTGGGATGATGTCAGAATATTTCCAGCAAAAGAAATGTCGACTCCTCTCTGGCCAGGAGCAGGAACTGCCACTTATGTGCTTTTTAACTCTGCCCCAACATTCTTCTTGTCCGGTTCCCACAGACGTGGAGTGGCACTGGAGGTCAGAGTGGACGAACACAAAAGAAGACTCCCTGCTGCCAGACCATCGTGCTGGGCTGTCACTTTGACTAATTCATGACTTCACCTTTAATCTCACAGATCTATTATGGGTTAAAAAGAGACCCATTTTACAGCTGACAAAATGGAAGGGAGGACAGGCCAGGGACCCAGAAAGGGGGTGGTGGGTGTTTGGGGGGGGGGAGCCCACGGAATTCTTCCTATATAGCAGCAACCACCTGTTAAAATTAAACTTCCCCCATTCTGTTGCCTTTATTCTTTAGCTGACTGCATATGTCATGTACAAGAAACGAGGATAAATTCTATCAATTCCAAATCAAGCAAATAATTTGATAAGGCACATTGTTGAAAGAATAAAAGGAAATAGGGAAGGTGTCAGACAGCATCCTATTTCTGCATAAAAATATATGCATATAAAAAAAAGAGGGAGAGGAGTTTTAAATGACTCCTCATTGTGTCCTTGGTAGTTTTGCAATCCTGAATAAGATCACCATTGGGAGACAGGATTAAGGTTAGCTAATACCTTGAAAATATTTATATCAAGACTTGGCTAATTAAGTTACCTGCAGGGCAATAAACACACTTTTACAACAATTATTGTGTGTGCATGAGAGTGATTGCAGCAATACAGTTATTTATTTTTTAAAATATATTCATATTGCAAGGTCTTTTTTACTCTTTTTAAAATTCCCAATTATACTTAAAATTTTTTTGCCTGCTTCAGAAATACTGGATTCATTCCAAGAAATAATTAGGTATGCTTTGTGGTGGGTGATGGACACTGTCTTCAAATAGAATTCTACTTCACGATTATTTTTGTTAATAGGGTAATCATTTCAAATATGTATTTACCAAAGCTTTTGTAAAAATGAGCCAAAAGGTGCTTTATCACGTTAAAAAGCAGAACAAATTGTGTTTGTGAAAGGGGAGGGAAGATAATATATTTGCCAGTAGTTTAACACTGCTGGTATTTCACACAATGTACTCTGACTCATCAGGTACTAAAAGACAGAGAGTGTAACTACGTGGTCAAATACTGGAAGATTTGCTTCGTTTCTAAAATGGACGAATTTGAAATATTTTTTTACTGATCACATGATACAAAGGCTGATTCGAATTGGCCCAACCCTTTTTGCTCCCGAAGTGGGTTTTTTTCTTCTGCCACTGGGGGGCTTCTACTTTTTCAAGCTGGAACAATTCGAACAGCTTTTTTCCCCCATACAGTTAGTTGTGATTTGTTCTTGTAAAGATGGGGGCCAGTGTCTGTATGTGGTGTTTTGGTGATGTAGGCAGTTGGGACATGATGTTCAAGCCAGGGGAGTGATACGCAAAAGCAAAGCACTGTGATTTTAATGTGGGGGGTGGGTGGGTCAAGTGCTAGTCCTGAATCCTGTCAGATTGTTTGGGAAGGACCTTTTGTTGTGAAGCAGAGATGGGCACGAACCAGAAAAATTACGATTCATGGTGGTTCGTGGTCCGTGGCTATCCATGAACCACAAACTTTCCAAACATTTTTTTTAAAAAAACCACAAAATTGTTTGTTTTTTAAAAGAAAGTTCATGCCTGAGGGGAGGGGAAACTGAACCCCCCACCCCCTCTGCCACCAGCCTGTCCCCTTCCAACTGCCCCCGTTGTCTCCCTACCTGGTCCAGGCACCTCCTCCTCCTCCATCGTTATTTTGACTGCAAATGGGCAATCCAGTGCCGATCCCGCACTGTGCGGTATTGGATTGCCCATTTGCAGCCCCACAGATTGCCCCCACCCCCTTCCCACTGCCCCCATTGCCTCCCTACCTGCTCCTGCCTCCTCCTCCTCCATCGTCATTCTGACTGCAAATGGGCAATCCAGCACCGCACGGCTGCACAGCTTACAGGGAACATTGGTCCCAGCTGATCTCCCTGATCAACTGGGACCCCGGCGCATGTGCAGAGATCGCAGGCCTGGCTCGCAGAAGGGAAGCTGGGCTGCTGTCTCTGAAGATGGCAGCGGGGGTGGCAGAGGAGGTGACAGCACAAGGTAGGGAGGCAACAGGGGCGGTGGGAAGGGGGTGGGGTGGGGCAAACAAACCAGGAAGTTTGTTAAATCACTTAAAAAGTTCATTGGACCCAAACCAACAAAGCAGCAATTTTTGACGAATGTCCTGGTTAAATTTTTTTTTTGCTTCATGCCCATCTCTATCGTGAAGCAAAGCTTAGTGCTGTTAATTGCTTAACTGACAGGCCTGAAAGTGTCATTAAAATAACACATGCAGGAATCACCTCATCTCTGGTCAGAAATGGTTTTAAACTATTGGCATGATAAACTGTGACCAGAGATGAGGTGATTCCTGTATGTGTTACTTGTAAGTAAGAGAAAAGAGTAACAGATGGGAAGGGGAAGGTGGTCATCCCTATTATGGAATCATTTTGATATTTGAATATTACTGTTCAATTTTTTTGATGTTCTGTACTCTTAGACTGTTAAGTACTTTTCCATGTCATTTTTCTATACAAAACTCTTTGAGAAATGTTGGAAGTGTAAGCTTTAAATGAGAAAGCAGCTTCACAACAAACCATAAAAGGATCCATAGAGGCAGGACCAAAGGAAAAAAGGATTAGCAGAGGTCGGACCAGAGGAAGGAAGGGGGCTGTGAGCTCGAATGCAACTCGTATTGCAAACAGTATGAAGGGTAAACTCCTAAATCAGTCTGTAGCCTCTGTGCGAGCACTGATTGCAATTTCAAATGTAATACAAATGTAATACAGGCTGCAAATCAAATTGCAGCAAAGCTAAATCATTTTGATTCAGAGCAGTCACACCCTAAATCGTATCCATGCATATGAGAACCAGCTCTTTCTGTGCCACATATATTTAGATTTAACAACTCTCTGTACTAGTGCAATGCAATTACACATCATGATATTACACTAGGGTTGCAACATGGAGAGTTTAAAAAAGGGTGGCTATGTTTGACACCAGAAAGATGCACACCAGACAGCAGCAAGCTCTATATCTTTTAGTTTCAAATGACATCAGCACAATTGTCTAGGGTCTTCTATGCCCACCATATCAGTAGGAACAACTTTTTCATCAGCCCAGTCACTTCTGAAAAGTTGTACAGAGACTCATTGGCTGAGCAGCATCACACATACAGTATGGAAGTTGGTAACAGGCATGAAGGCTTTGGCACACCAGGCCTACAAGAGCTCTGAACGTAAGGTGTACCATAAGTTTCTTTTTTTTTCAGTTTGGGCATTCAGGTTTGCCATCACTGGCCTAGGGTAACCAGAAATACAGTTTTGTAGGGAAGGACTGTGAGCTCTGTTGAGTTTTGGCGCTTTACTCAAAACAAATTCCTGGGCTCAGAATTCTTCAGTTCCAAGCATAGGCTCTGGTTGATGTATTTCAGGATTTTAATAATAACAAAGATGGACCCATAAGAAGATCAAGGTGCCCACCTTTTATTGCAAGTAACTACTCTGAAAAGCATCTCCAAAACTAATCACCTCCCCCAAATACTAGCAAATGCAATCAAGTCCCACCCAACACAAGCCAAAGCTTTCCCCACCACCATCACTAGTGAGATCAAAATGGTAATTCCTATTCCTTTGATTCAGAATCTTAATACTGGTACTGTATTGTTATTCAGCTGGAATTATTCTGTACTGATCAACATGAATGTATTTTGAAACAAAGGTTTCCCATTTCTTGCAGATGTCAACTTTCAGTGTTTAATTTAATCCAAATTGGAACAAAAAAATGTTTTATAAAATTGTAGTTAAAGAAAGTTAAATGGAACATTTTATTTTATTTATTTATTTAAAATAGTTTAATCCCACCCTTCTCCTTAAAAGGGACCCAAGGTGGCTTAAATCCTTCTTTTAAACTTTTTCCATGAGAAAGGAAACTGACATTCAATTCCATTTTCTGACAGAACACCAGAAATCATATCTGTGATATCCTGCCAAGAGCTAGAGGACTAAATCCAATTTCAATCCCAGTTAGAATAGGTCCATTAAAATCATTGGTGTTTATGTTAATGTGGACTAATAAATCCCATTGATTCCAAAGGATTTACTTTGGTTGAAACTCAAATTGAGTATAACCCATTAGTTTTATTTTCTAATTTTTCAGTAAGCTAATTGCTGAAATCCAATAGACCGTTGCAACTAGAGTAGGCCTATTGAATCAGTAGGGATTTGGTGAGTCAACTGCTCTGTAAATTCCATTGATTCAATGAGCCTACTCTAGTTGCAGCTTACTACTGAATTTCAGCCATTGTGTGTTTTGTTTAACCTGGCAAACTTAAAACATTTGAATTTGTTCATAGACTAAAATTTGCCACTCATTTCCCAGTCATGACATGTTTGTCCACAGAATGGACAGACACACAAACCTCAGGATATTACTTTCCAAAAGTAACACTGCATTATTATTTGGACCAAAAGAGGCATCTTGTTACTATTTCCATTACAGTTCCTTGGGCTTCAGACACAACTTATTTGCTTTGTTGTTGTAT
This sequence comes from Intellagama lesueurii, assembly GCA_037013535.1. Taxonomy (NCBI): domain Eukaryota; kingdom Metazoa; phylum Chordata; class Lepidosauria; order Squamata; family Agamidae; genus Intellagama; species Intellagama lesueurii. Next base: position 101,271,709 of record JBAJHW010000003.1, read on the forward strand.
TACTCACCTTTATTGATTTAAAGCAGACAGGGTTTTGTTGCATGTTCTGTTCTATTTTAAGCATGAAAATCCCTTACCTTTCAGAGCAGTATGAGGCATTGTCTCTTTCTTCTCCGCTGACTATATAATCCTGCCAGTGTGGATGCCAATCCATAACTTTCTGGATATTTAGAGCAGTGGTCCCCAACCTTTTCTGAACGGTTGGGGGGTGGGGCCCGGGGGGGTCGTGCTCACGGGTGGGCGGGGCACGCTCATGCACATGTGCGGGTGGACAGGGCACCCGTGCGTGCAGGTGGGTGGGCCGTGCGTGCACGTGGGCATGCGTGCGTGGGGGGAGTGTGTGCAGGGGGGCAGGAGATCTGTCTCCGCGGCCCGGTCCTGCCAAGGCCACGGACCAGCACCTGGCCGCAGACTGGGGGTTGGGGACCCCTGGTTTAGAGTATTGTGCTAACTTGCGACTCCAGAAAGTGTTGGTAGCTGCCTTACTTCGTTATTCGTCGCTTCATGGGGGCAACTTCGTGCTTCGTGAGTCGTCAACCTTTGATGACTCACAAAGCGGGACGACTCGCCAAAATGGTGAGTCGTCCCCATCTCTAGTGATAACTATAACACAACAATGGCAATCCCTTTTGCAGTAAAAAGATAGTACTTCAGTGGATTGTTCTGTTACTGTTAAAAAGTAATGCTGTCCTCAATTACTCACACAAGTAGCAACCAACAGTAAGTATGACACTTTTAAACATGTTACTTCCAAGCTTTGGTTGCATTGTAAAAGCCTCCGTTATAATATTTAATAATTTATAATATACATTCTTCCCTGTTTTTTTAACTCAATCTTAAGAAGTGACCTGACTTCTTCATAAAATTGTATTTAAAGGCTCTGCCTTTTTTCTCTGTACTTCTAAGAGATAACTGGCAAAGTCAAACATCTCTATTCCATGCCAAACTTATTAAAATTCTCACTGTTACCACTTTGCATTTATTCAATTATCATTGTCTGTTCTTTTTGTATTTCTGTTCCCTTTGACCCCAAAACGCCAAGGATGCATATATAGAAATCTGACAATATAGCACTATAGCTAGTCAGTTTAATGGAGTGCACTCTGGCTGATGAAACTAAATGCTATGATGAATTTGTATATCTCTAAAAATCCTGTTTGTTTATTAAGAGGTTCCACAAGACCCCTTTGTTATTTTCCCCACAATAGAGTAACACAAAGAAGGGCCTATGGCTGAGTGGCAGGGCACACACTTTACATACAGAAAGACCTAGGTTCAATCCATGGGATTTTCAGGTAAAGTTAGGGATAAAATCAGGGATTACCTGTATGTCCACTGGACATCAACTTCTGTGCTCCTAGATACTTTGCCTTTGGACTACTATTATTGTTCAGAAGCCATTTGTGCCATTTTGCTTCTTTTAAAGCCTTTTATTATCTTAACATCTTCTTTGATCACAAATATTTTTTCTAGTTGTGGCACAACATGTCCACTTACATAGCATAAGCTTATTTCTTTATGGTATACAGTATTCTTGTATCCTCTTTCTTTTATATAAAAGTTTGTTCTAGTAGCATTTTGTTGTTATCAGACTATATCACTGTTCTCTTGTTTGTGGCTTGATTGCTGACATCTTATTAGGCAGTGTTTTATGTTCTTATTTTCTTACTCCTCTTGAAGAGGAGACTGCAGAGGGTCCAGAATGTGTCAGCTAGGCTCATGACAGGTGTGAACAGATTTGACCGTATCTCCCTTGTCCTGGTGCACTTGCACTAGTCACCAGTTCCATCCTGGATCAAGTTCAAGGTATTGACTCTTACATACAAAGCCCTTCACAGTTTGGGGCACATTACCTGTTGGAGTGCCTTTCCCCAAGGCTTTCCTTCTGCACCACCAGATCCTCTCAGCCTATGCTTCTCTGGGTGGCTACGCTCAAGGAGGCCAGAAAATCTTTGACAAGAAATTGGACCTTCTCAGTGGTAGCACCATCTGTCTGGAATCACTTCCTGATGGAGCTGTCTTCTGGCTCCCTCCCTTCCTCCCTATCTTCATGAGGCTGCTAAAGACAATTCTCTTTCAAGAGGCCTTCAGAGGCATCCTTCTTTGAATTGTCTCACCTCTGTTCTGCTTTGTGCTGCCTTAATTCAGTTCACTATTGTTTGGTTAGATATTTTATTTGATTGTGCTTTTTGTTGCTTCATTTGTACACTGCCCAGAATAGTGCTGTGCACTAATTGGGCAGTATATACATGCCAGAAATAAATAAATAGAAAACACCTCTCCATTACATTTTTCCAATCCACTGGTTTGAATCACATGTGTAGCCTTAGAATGCACGTATGCCTGTACGCAAAAGCCTTTGACTGTGTGGACCACAGCAAGCTATGGCAAGTTCTTAAAGAAATGGGAGTGCCTGACCACCTTATCCATCTCCTGAGAAATCTATATGTGGGACAGGAAGCAACAGTTAGAACTGGATATGGAACAACTGATTGGTTCAAAATTGGGAAAGGAGTACGACAAGGATGTATATTGTCCCCCTGCTTATTTAACTTATATGCAGAATACATCATGCGGAAGGCTGGACTGGATGAATCCCAAGCCGGAATTTAGATTGCCGGAAGAAATATCAACAACCTCAGATATGCAGATGATACCACTCTGATGGCAGAAAGTGAGGAGGAATTAAAGAACCTCTTAATGAGAGCGCAAAAAATGGTCTGAAGCTCAACATCAAAAAAACTAAGATCATGGCTACGGGCCCCATCACCTCCTGGCAAATAGAAGGGGAAGATATGGAGGCAGTGACAGAGTTTACCTTCCTGGGCTCCACGATCACTGCAGATGGTGACAGCAGCCACGAAATTAAAAGACGCCTGCTTCTTGGGAGGAAAGCGATGACAAACCTAGACAGCATCTTAAAAAGCAGAGACATCACCTTGCCGACAAAGGTCCGCATTGTCAAAGCGATGGTTTTTCCAGTAGTGATGTATGGAAGTGAGAGCTGGACCATAAAGAAGGCTGACCGCCGAAGAATTGATGCTTTTGAATTGTGGAGCTGGAGGAGACTCTTGAGAGTCCCCTGGACTGCAAGGAGAACAAACCTATCCATTTTGAAGGAAATCAACCCTGAGTGTTCACTAGAAGGACAGATCCTGAAGCTGAGGCTCCAATACTTTGGCCATCTCATGAGAAGAGAAGACTCCCTGGAAAAGACCCTGATGTTGGGAAAGTGTGAAGGTAAGAGGAGAAGGGGACGACAGAGGATGAGATGGTTGGACAGTGTCATCGAAGCGACCAACATGAATTTGACCCAACTTCGGGAGGCGGTGGAAGACAGGAGGGCCTGGCATGCTCTGGTCCATGGGGTCACGAAGAGTCGGACACGACTAAACGACTAAACAACAACAACAATGCCTGTAGGGGTATGTGTCCCGTTTCAATGCATGGTTCTCAGTATGCTGCAGAGAGTGAGTGTATTTGGGGGTATATTCCAGTTGCTATCACTTGATTTGGACATATATCTACTTTTAATCATTTTTAAAGTCTCTCTCTATACCTTAGAAAAATATTACCTTTTGCCCAAAGTCACTTAACTCCCCCCCCCCCCAAGAAATAATTGGACGTTCTTTCTAATCCACTTCATTTGTTCCTGGGACATAGTCCAAGAATGTCTGCTCTTTCATTTTATATTTCTCCACATTTCTTACAGAGTAAAAAAAAGTCAGGAAAAATATGTCCTTGGATGTGACTTCTGTATAATTGGATAAAATATACATTTTCTCTTTGCAGTTGGAAAAAAAAAAAAGGGTCCCCGGGATATCTATCCACAGGAAATTCCATCTCACATTTTGAAAATGTCTTACTGTTTTGTTTGCAATAATAGGCATGCTTAGAGTGAGGTTGTTGAAATCTAAGGGATAAGTTAGTCATAATGACTGACTTAAATCCCATTGATATCAGTGGACCTTTTCTATGCCTGACTAGACTCAACACAATGTTATTTTAAAAATATCTACAGCTGCCCAACTCAGGAAGCTGTCAATGCCAGATAGATCAGCTGCCCAGATACGTCCTGGGTCCTACCATTATGCTTTGCTTGCAGAAAACAGAAATGTCCCTGCCAGTGTCTCTAGGCTGATTTCAGCTTCCTGAAGGTTTAACTACAGGATGTAATCAAATGCTCGGAATACTGATCATGGGGTCACAACCTTGTTGATATAAGAGGTTCTCTTCTTGGTGTACTCCGACAATTGCAGCCAAAGTAAATGGTGACAAGCCTTTGCTGTTTAGTCCACATGTTGCAGTTACTCAAAGAATTCTGCAGAGTTGCCTGAACTCTAAGACCTGCTGTTGACTCACTCACTATTACTATGGATTATTTAGGATCAGTGGTCAGAAGGAAAAAAGACCTTTTCAGTGATGGCCCCCTCAAAATGCAATTTTCAGAGCAGAAAGTTGGGGGAAAAATAAGTAGGTGGCCTGCAGTGAAGAAACTGGGTGATGAATCATGCACATTTTTTAAAAATCTCTTGCTGTAGCTGTTACAGGCTTGGGAGTCAAAGTTACAGGGAGTAAAAAGTTAACTGTGGCTGCTCACTCTGTCATAAAAAGAGGATAGTTTACCCAAATTTCAGTCAGTTTGGATAACAGACTAGAGAGGCTGGATATGTGTACTTCATCTATATGACCATCCTTAGCTTCCAAATTCAATATATAGCTGTGTCTATTTTTTTTAAGCTGCACCATAGTTATTTTAGTGATGAAATGCATGCATGTCATGAATGAATGAAAACATAGTTTGAAAAGCACAGATTGTGGCAAGAAATAGCCATACTCATCTCTTATAATAATATTTCTTGCAAGCCCTTTTATTTTCCAGTTTGCCAAGGTAATGAATACCTTTACTGAAAGCTGCTGAACAACCATGAAGGATTAAGATCGTATCATCATATAAACCTGAAGTGACACTGCATTTAATTCTGGTACAAATGTACATGTTGCTTTGTATTCTATTTATTCATGTTTTGAAAAACAAAAGCACAGCTTCTGAATGTTTTACATGGAAACCTTGTCGACAAAATGTCTTTGCTCTTCTAATAACATATTTTGCACATGTACACCCACCCACATGATCGCACAACATGCTGAAATACACATTCAGTGCAGAACAATATGTGTTCACTCAGAAGTCCGAGTCTTGGATGATGAGCTGTCTTGTCACTTAGCAAACTGCCTTCATTTGATTTTCTCCCTCTTCAATCCAAACTTTCTTGTTTATTTGTAAGTAATCTTCTCTTTAAGTCCCTCATGAGATCTCTCTACAAACTCATTATAAAGAAATAATGAGAACTGCACAATGCTGTGCATCTGTTTTCTGTAGAAACACCCAGGTTGGTTGTAAAATGGAGTCATATTCTGGTGCATTGAAGTCACTGTGTACTGAAACTCACATACACACATACCCAGAAAGCTCTTCAGTGGTCTTTGACAAATAGATCTCCTCCCAGCCTTTCCTCTTTCTTAAAAAAAAAAAGTTCATGAGTGTATAAGCTACTTCTGGATGAATGAGATCAAGAATGGCCAGAGATAGTTGAAATCTACCATATGGTCCATTGAATATGCATGGAAGTGGGTAGGTGGAGGGAGGGAGTGAATTTAATATGGGACATTAAGTAGCTGCTGGTATTTCAGGCAGAAAAGTGAATGTCCGATAAGCATTCAAGACACAGTTGTCAGAATACACTGCTTTTGATGGAAAGGTTAATAAAAGTAGAAATACACCTATAGAAAACTTTGTGAGGCTTCCAAAAGCTGGTGAAGCTTTGAAAGGCATCACATGGGCTTAATAAAGCTTCTTTATTTGGGAGGAAACTTAACAGTGAAGAAATAACTCAGTACTTAAAACCACACAGGCCTTCTAACCAAATGCACCAAACCAGGACATGTGAAAGGAGCACATATTTTGTCCTGGAAGGACTCCTGGCCCTTGGATAGCAGGGGGCGGGGGGGGTGGGTTGGAATCCCATCTGTTTGGTCGTTGGCTCTTCAGTACGTGCTTGGTAGGTCTGGAGACAGCAGAGTTCTATTTTGTGGTTAAGTTGCACAGAGGCAGGGGGGGGGGAGAAGGGGTGCCTTGCCATTGGCAGAGAGAAAAGACACTGCTGAATGGGAGCGATTGGGCATAAAGTAGTAAAGATGAGGGCCTACAAGGGAAAGAAGGACAAGAGGGAGGAGAGGGACAAAGGAGAGGAGTGGGATTTCTTTCACAGAATAGAGAAACTGTGTCATTCAGTGCGATTCCTGGAATGGAATCCTTAATGAGTAAAGGAAAAGGAGAGAGAGAGAAATAAAAATCAACCCACTGCCTTAAAAGTGTGGCTTGAGTGATGGATGGCCGTGTTTCTTGTTCTATAAAAGTGTCTATCTGTAGTTTTTGTCTTTTTACACTTTTTTGAAACCACGTTCTTACCTAGGGCTGCAGGAACGCAACCCGGGATTTTTAATTTTGCCACCTAAAGTTGGAAACATGCAAGCAGTCTTTAAAACAGGGTTTTTTTAATGCCCTCTCTTCACCTATCATTGTGTTTACATTCTGACACTATAGAAATGATAATAGAGTTTCTACTATCACAAAGTTCTTATACAGGAAGCAACCATCTTCTAATCCTATTACGAAGAGAGGGGTGTGTGGTAAGAGTGAAAGAAGATGCTTCATTATAGCACATAATAGACATGGATAAATAAGTCAAAATCAGCCTATGCACACATTGTAATGAAGTCCTGCAGTTGCACCATCTTCTGAAGGGCAAACTAATACAGGCACCAATAGGGGGGAAAAAACTTCGCTAAAAGGTTTGTGACACCCTGGCTGGCTTCCAGAATCTTGAAGGATTTTGTATGTGAACAACAACTACAAAAAATACTCTGCCTCTTAAGTCACATTTAGATTACTAGTGGCAGACGATAAGGAATAATTGTCTTCATTTAGCAGATTTTCCTAGCAAGTTATTATGGAAAAGGCTACATCTGCAAGAGTATCTCAAGTATATTCACATGGATGAGACTTGGCTAATGTGCACATGAAAGGTGATAAGAAAAGCAACTGACAAAATCACTGCCAGGTGCATCAAGAACATTCAGTTTAAGCATTTTAGAGGAAATGTTTGTTAGTTATCCAAATTGTACTGGCAGCAAAGATGGTAGCATGGCATAGTTAACCTGTATAAATACAGGTTATACTGTATTTATATAAGAGCAGTATTTATGGTACATTTATGAGGTGGCATACAAATCAAATAAATAAATTTTAAAATGGCATGACAAATGACATGGCATAGCCACCCCCATCATATTCTATATGTAAACTCCTTACATGGAATTTGCTTTGATCCAGTATGACAATTATTATCTTTAGCTCTCAACCTCCTAAGGCATTTTTGTAGAATCAGTACAAAAGATTGGAATAGGAACGAAATGCATCCCTGCTTCACCAACACAATATCTGGGATTGTCCAGAAACTCTGATGCAGACCAAGGAAAATAAAAGAAAAAGGCATGTCTGTGCAACTTGTAACCTGGCTAACTGCCATCCACCAGTCAGGCAGTGTTTCCTGCCAGGTGCCTGGCACCTGTTTCTATTCCCACAGTCCAGACAAATAGCAAAACTAGCCATTCCTAGTAGTTTGCAATACATACAAGGCATTTGCAGAGCTTGGAACAAGTTCCTTTCTCGGACTGGCCATGATGGCTGCAGAATTTGAGGAATTACAGTCTTTGGCAGGTCATAACGTCTGCAGACCTGATTTATGATGCTACATCAATGCAGCTGATCCAGTGCTTTGCTGACATGTTTTTTTGCTAGCATGTAAGATGGGTGCCTCTTCTCCCATTGACCACTGTGGAATTAGGAGAGCAGTGTCTGAGGAGTTTGATGTTCTTGAAGATGAGGGCAGGAGAGAATAAGCACATTAATTTTTATTTGGATGTGCCAGGCAGATCTCCTATTATGAATGGAACCTGCTGTGGAAACTACTTGTTTATTTATTTATCTATCTAAGCATTTCTAAATACTGTTATAGTGACAGATCTCAAGGTAGAGTATAATCAATAAAGACACATTAAAATAATTAAAAACTATGCAAATATTTTGAAAAAAAAAATTAAATTTCTAAAAAAACCACACTTTAATAATTCAAGGAAAACAAAAAACAGCAAACAGAAAGACTGGAAATCAAACTGTGACACTACTAGGTACCAAATGCTTGACGAAACAGCTAGATTTTAACTGGGCACCAAATAAAGGTAATGTTGACCCTATCTATTTATTTAAAATATTTTTATCCCTACGAATATCTGCTTTTTCCTTTTCTTTTTTTTTATTCGAACTCCCATTGCTTTCAAGAATTCCCCAGCAGAATTTGGGAGTTTCAGTCCACAGCCCACAAATGCACATCTACATTTTGCTCACCTGGAGAAGGGCCTACCTCTGAGGCTGTATGGCCTTCTCTAACTCTGCTTCCTATTGTTAATGCAAAAAGAGAGAGTAGCTGCCACAATTTTTCCTGGGAGTCAGTTTTTTGGGAGGCACCTTCTATAGATCCTAATGGGCAGTGAGACTACAACTCCCATGAAGCACCATGGCAGCTTCTTTTTTATAACATTAACAAAAGGAAGCACACACACACACACACACACACACACACACACACACACACACACACACACAGTTGACACCTGTTAGACTTCCATGAGGACAGTATTCAACAACCAGGTACTATAGCTGAAAAAGCTGTTATGGAAATGCTAGAGGAGTAATGCTACTTCTGAAAAATTCTGGGAACAATTCTTCACTGTCACCATGGGAAAAAATCATCTGTGAAGGTTCCAGGGTCCATAAAATTTGTATTGAGTCCTCCGTGCCTGCCATATACAGTACACTGAGGTCAAATAGAACTCAGGAGAGAGTGAGTTGCATAATCTGTGGTCACCCCAAAATAGGTCCCGTCTCTTCTATGTGCCATTGAACAAACCATCTTGGCAGAGTGCATTCTGATATTGCTGTACTGAAGGAAAATAGCCACATCGCATCATCTTTTAAATCTTTTCAGACTCCACTTGAAAGTAAATGTAGGTGTTTAAGTTGGATTTATATTTGAAAAACAGAATAGTGCCCTGAATACTTGCTTTCTGGTGTCTTAGCCTTCAAGGAGATATCACCTCCTTTTAAATTTTTCGCAACAGATGCAGGAGCAAGCTGGGTTCTGGAGAATGTTGTTCTCCATTCGCAAGACCAAAGGCTGGTTAATTAATAAAGCTTCATTTTGCCTGGCCAGAAATTTTGATATGTAATAATTTTTTGGAATAAATATATCAATATGTTTATGCTTCTTATGCAATTGCATCATCCCACAGCTATACAATCTCTGATCCTTATTAACTGTCTCTAAATATGCTTGGAATTTTAACAGAAAAACCTTGTGTTTTCTTTTAATTGGCCACATTGCACAGTATAGTCAGCTTATTCTTGTCAAACTCTGGGTTCTTTTGTGAAGGAAACCTCTTGATGAGAAAACAGACTTTTTGAAGTCTTAAGTATTGTTCACAGGAGCAAGGGCTCACAGGATTAGACCCAATATCACTCAAGATGAATAAAACATCAGGCTCATTATACTTTTTGATCTTTCTATGGTCCCCTCTTAAAATAGTCTGGAAGGTCTCGTTGGCTTCCCAGAATTAAAAACAGCATTTTAGCTGCAGTGGCAGAAACTGTGTACCTACAGACATGGGCTCTGCCTTAGGTTACACATTACACTTTCATATCCCTGAATCTCAAATGCAGTAGAAACTATTAACAAAGCAGCAGATAGATGATGGTAAGTCGTAAGACACATTTGTTAATACTTGTTATAAATTACAAAGAAATCCTGACTTACATAAAATAAACTACTGTACATTGATAGGATTTGCCGTTTTGTCTTGTCAGTGTTGCACTTGTGCACAGGGTTCTTGATAATGCAGGTAAAGGCATTAAGCGAAGGCATGCAGTAAGGTAAGGACAGAAATTGGCACTAATAATGCAGTCCTAACCCTATAACGTCTGTTTCATAGTACCATGGAATTCAACAGGCCAGCCTAAACACAATACTAATAGAGGGGCTAACTGGATAGCTCAGTGAGTAAGATAAGATTGAGAGTCTGACTCCTCATTGCGCCTGCTAGGAAAAGAGCCAGCCTGTGTAGTTTTGAACAAGCTGTACAGTCCCAGGGCACCCCCAGATGATGGAAATGGTCAACCACTTCTGAGTACTTCATACCTAGAAAACTCTGGAAAGGGTCATCATAAGTTGGAATCAATTTGATGACATATAATAGTTATTAGTACTAATAGAGGAACATTTGCAGAGGTCATTCAATGAGAGGGGTACAAGTTCTCTCTCATCACATTTTGCTGCAAGGTGGCCCGTCATTCCACTGTTTTTAGAGAAACCAGCTGGATGGACAGCTGGATCTTATTTCAACACTGGCAATGGGATAATATCTTCCACCACCCCTGAAGGCAGTAGGCTAATTACTTTGAAGAAAGGCAGACACATATGGAACACACAGCTTTGCCCTCCAAAGTGAGTGGCTAGAGGACGCAGGACAAAGGGTTATGGAGCTGCCATTGCTATCCCCAGCAGTGTCCCAAAGTCTCCTACCATCTGAGGCATGAGAAAGAGAGCTGCCCTGGTGCTCTGCATATGCCCACCTATGTCTGTGGTGCTCACCTCACCTCACTTGGTGTCACTGCCCCATGCACCCTTGTCTTTGTTACCTCCTTCGCCAGCTTCATATTGGTCCCTTGAGGTAAGGGCATGCTAGCTTACCAGTGCTTCTTTCATAACATGCTTCTTCCTTCCAAGAGTGGGAGGGCAACAAAGGGTGAATAGCAAGGGAAGGGGGGGGAGGAGCTGCCAGCTCCCAAGACACAACACAGGAGAGGACGACGGAGGCCAGCAATAGATGTAAAGTAGGGCATGGGGAACCAAAAAAGGTGGACAACCAGCTGCTGTAGATTGTGGGGGCTGTTCCATAGGAGGATAGACACAATTTACCAGTTCCCTGCCTCCCTGAATCCTGCTGTTTGAGGCAATAGCCTCACCCAACTTTTTAGTAGTGCCAGCTCAGGCTTTATACCCCATTTTTTCTCCTCTCCAAAATGGAACTTCTCCCATACCTCAATCCAGCTTGAGGGAAAAGGCAGCAGAGACAGGAAAAGCGTTGTATGGAAGGATTACTGAATGGGGGAAATGGTGAACGCACTGAATCACTTAGATTAAGTTGAAAAAATTTTTTTCTTTGCTTTGTGTGTAGTGCTGATTGAGAAACTGCCTGCAGCCATGGTTTCAATCGGCACTTCACACATCTAAGTGATTCAGCGCACCAGTGAAGGTCTAGCATAAGTTAACAACAGCAACAGCAACAGTAACAGCAAATTTCACTTCCCCTGCCCCTGTGTAGAGGGGCAGAGGAAGTGTTCAATTTGCTGATAGTGGTTCACTTATTAAGCTACTTCGTGATATGAAGAATATACATCAAAAGGAGCCTTGGCAACTTTGACAGCTTCAAGGCTTGATTTTCGTCCATTCCCAGCAATTGCATACACTGGAAATGGACCAAACTAGAGGGCACCTACCTGCGACAAAAAAGCAGAAAACCCTGGCAGGGGCTCAAAAAGGCATGAGTAGCAGTGGTCTGGGGATTGATTGGTTCACTCTAGTGATTAGGTCATTGGATCCTTGGGACAAAAAGCAAACCAACCTGCCCCCTAAGTGCACTAAACAGCAGGACAAAATGCCCATCTCCTTGAACTTCCCCCTCTCCCTCTCCCTTTTCCTTTCCCTCTCCCTCTCTCTGCCTCTATCTCTGCCTCTATCTCTCCCTCTCCCTCAACCCAAATTCAGTTCAGGACTTTGGAGTGTATCCTGATTCAGTCCACAGTGATTTATGCCCCACCCAATTTGATCTGTGCCCCAGATCACTCTGGACTGAATCAGAATACATTCCAAAGCCCTCAATTGGTCTCCAAATCCAATAGGGAGGCCAGGGTGCAGTGCTTGATTTATACACTCCCCTTAGTCACCAGCTCCTTTTACAGAACAGCAAAGGTGGAGTGATGCAGTGGGGTCATGGGGTAGACTCCTCCAGTGCCCTTAACTCTGCTATCAGCCAGTGGTTTTGTTACAATGCTCAGCCCTTTGATACATTTTTCATGTCTTTGGGTTACTGACTGGAGGAGAGGGCTACTGATAGTCCACAGCAGGCAAGATTCAACCCTAGTGTTCTGTGCCCTAGAGCATCAACTTGCCACTGGCTGGCTATGGATAGATTCAGCATGTCATTCTATTCATTCCATATTTCCTCATCATAAAAGTATTGATTTTCTTAAAGTGTCTTATGTTTATGTTAACTTACTACAAGTAAACAATGAGCCCCTGATAATAATCTCTAGGGAAGATAGGGCCATCTTTAAAGCAACGAGCAATATTCTCATCTGCTTCTAAATTCTACCTTGAATGACCTTAAGTGAACTCTGTGTAGTAAGAACAATAGTAATAAATAGTAATAAATAAAGGAAGCACTGCAAATCCTCTAGATCTTATGTAACTAGCGCAGTCTATCTCAGGATTCAGGAGTGTGTTTTGTTGCTGGTTTTAATTACAGATTTATGAGTGCTTTTCTTAAATACTCTCCTTTCTCTTCCTTTTTAAATAGGCTGTCACAATGCATGGTTCCTAGAATACAGTTTTCATTCATATCTGCTTCTGGTTTTATTACAAGTAGGACACTTATTAGGGTTTCTTCTTCTTCCCTATCATTCATGACTGGCTTCACTGGTATCAGACATCAGACTGTCAAAGGACGTTTTCTGTTGAAACGGGATGGATATACACACATGTGCATGAACACAGAAACATGCTTATTGACATATTTTTAAAAACAAAATTTAGTTTTTGCTATGTGCCATGAACCTGGGAGATAAATTTGCTTGTAAAGAATGTTTACCCAGATCTAGTGTGCCAGATGAAACTGTACATGCTCTTTCCTCCTCCACTTCCAGGAAAAACATGAAACCTTTATTTGCAAAGGTGCACACTATCTACAAAGGAAGTGGGATCCCTATTTTATAAGTCCATTTGAAATATTGTGGAAGGAAGCCAAAGGGTGGTTGCTATGAGACCTGAGTAGGTGGTTAAAGTTAAAATTAGATTTCTGCCTACTCCCTATGCAGCCTTGAAGAACAGTTCATTAGTTTCATTATTTGAGATGATATAGATTTCTGTTTTATTACACTCTTTTTTAGAAGCATACTTTTACTGAGGAACAGTCAGTGTGTACATTTGTGGCTCAGAGTCCATATGTGGCTTGCTCAGGTAGTGGTTTTCACAGGGTTAGACTGGTGGATTTTGTACTAAAGAATTAGCTGACTGAGTAGTTCATTGAGTTAGGGATGGTTGGGCATTTGATTCCCCACTGCACCCCCATGAGGACAAGCCAGCCTATGCAGCCCTGGGCAAGCTGCACTTCCTCACAGCATCTGCCGAAGAAGAGAATGGTGAACCACTTTTGAGAACTCACTACCTAGAAAACTCTGGAAAGGGTCGCCATAACTCAGAATTGACTTGAGGGCACATAGTTATTATTGCAGAAAATATTGCTGTCAAATTAATTCATTCCCAAATGCATGTGTGATTATAGCTCTGCAAATGTTATTGATTGTCTGTGTGTATCATTTGTGACACTGTTATGGAGAATAACAGGAATACTCTCAGCTCCTCCACCCAATGTTCTAGTCAAATACGTAACTGCTTGGACACTATGAGAAATGTTAAGATCTATTTCTCAAAAGTTATTTGAAAATACAAACAAGTACCATTTTTGTGCAATGTTTCATGCAAAACTTGATCCAGAGTATGACTACACAGCATAAAAATTTGAATGCATCCACTGTGAATTCACACCCATGAAGATGGGTTTCCCATGTGAGTTTACTTTAGCTAATTGGCAGCAGAGAGGGGTGGGAATTGGAAATCTGCCTTGTTTGCAGCTTGTTAAGGTAACTCTGTGGTGTCCCTCCAGATTTGCAGGAGACACAGCTACATCAAAGCTAACTTAACAGGCTGTGAAGCTTAAGCAATTTCCTCCCCACTCTCTGCTGATTCCTTGCTCTTATTTTCCCTCCCTACCCCTTGATCTCCAGCTGCCCTAGCACACAAATGCTTGCGCCGAGTCCTTTAAAAAATAAATAAGTAGTTTGGAGACCAGGGGTGTTGATGACAGGAACTAACAATATATGATTTATGCTTGTGCTCCACTGTGTACATTGGTTCAGTGATGGCCCAAGACATTCTTATGCCTGAAGCAGATTACTACATGCCTTCTTACTCCTGATAGGGCCAATACTTTAGAATGTATTCCTACACCATTCAGATACCATTCCTGATTTAATTATCTGCCTAAATGCTGCCTTAATACATGGTTGGGTGCCTCATGTAGGTTTCTATCACTACAGCTAACTCCATGGTGCCTTCATGGCAAGTGGGTGAACTGCCTTTAATAGCATGCTTTTTTTTGAGCTCCAGTGAGAATTTGCCAATTGCAACAGCTTTATGCAATGAAGCTATGTAGCATTTAAAGACGATGCCAGCTTTTGATAGAGCTGTGCTGAACCTCGTTGATTTGTAGCACTAGTAAAATGCCACAGTTTGACAGTGAATTTGTGTAGCAACTAGTGCAACACAAATTGTGATGTTATGGTGCAGTGATGGTGGCAAGCCACCCTTCATGCTTATTTCATGGTGGTTTAGGAATATGGGGAGCTGCCCTATACAAGGGAGACAATTGGTCCATCTGGCCCTATATTGTCAATGCTGTCAGCAACTCTCCAGGGCTTCAGGTGGAATTCTTTCCTAGCCCTGGTTTGAGATCCCTGGTATTCCCTGGCGCTTTCCCATCCACAAAATAACCAGGATCACACAAACCTGCTTAGCTTTCAAATATACAGAAGATTTTAAAAAATGTTGAAGTTTATGTGGTGTTCTTATTATGGGACTCACCCATTACATCACTTTTCAGTGGACTATCTTAGCAACCCAGATCTTGCCCAGCTGTTCAAAGTTGACAGGATGTGGGTAACAATGCATGGTGAGGTCCTATTGCCAGATCAATAAGCCATTTCCTTTTCATTCTATACTTCTATTCCCCTCTTGCATAAACTTGTGCTTGTTGCAGAATTGCAATTGCTTATATATTTAGAGCAGTTTTATTGACAGCTTTCCCAAAGAAATAAAAAAATACTGCAAAATATTCAGTGAGAGTATATGTACAGTGTGCAGATAATGTGCTAAATAGATGTGTTTGCATGACGTAGACTATGTTCTGTTGGCTGCAGTCTGTGCATAGAACTTTACATGAGCCTAGCTCTTCATGTGTGAGGAGGGCAATGGGGAGTGTGGTCAATGGTAGGCGAATCCCATACACAGAGGGCAGGAATGGATGAGGTCTAGATAATCCTGCATGGATTATTACTATAATCTTGTAAAATGTGTGTGTGTGTGTGTGTGTGTGTGTAAGATTGGATCCTAAGTGACTGATAGTTTTACTTGCTTTTTTAAAAAAGTTTTCCTTTCAAGATAAATGCCTTCAGAATTTTGCTTTGAACTGCTCACTTAAATGAACAAATTAATACAGGAACCAACACTCTTCCAAGATGTCCCTGTGACTGCCTTCACAATCTGTTTTTCTGCAACAAGCACAGGTGTGTCGCTACATTCTCCATCCCTACCGTTTCTCAGACAAAGGTTATATATACATATGTGACTCAACATGGAATTTTCAAATTTTTAAACATTTGATTACTACTGTAATGGCTATTTGCTGTTCTCCTCAGACATGCTGTCGTATTTTAAAACGTATACATTGGTTTGTACAGGGGGCGAAGAGAGAGAAACCCCTGTTTTGAAACACACACATGCACACACATGCATGCACACACCCAAAGGTCAAAACTTTTAAAATGTCACTTCTTCTGCAGTTTTGCATAGAAAATACACTGAGTCAGTGGGAGGGCGCCTTGTCCATAGAAACAGGCTGTAAGAAAAGAATGTTAGCCTGCTGCTGTAGTTTCCACTTTCACTGGCAGCTGCGGTCTGAGCAGAAAAGCACTGTGGGAGCCCATTGTTACCCCAGCTGGGTAATAGTTTTCTTATTTTACAGTCAGGAACCGAGGGGGGTTGGGGTGCCTCAGCAAAGTGCCTGAAAATATAACTCCTGTAAACAGATCACTTTCCTTCTTTCCACTGAGAAACAGGCATCCATAAATCTTTCATTTTGGTCTTCCAATCAAGGAAATGAAATTCTCCAGAGAAAAGAAGAAGAACCCTTTATTATTATTATTATTATTATTATTATTATTATTATTATTATTATTATTATTATTATTATTATTATTATCATCATCATCATCATCATCATCATCATCATCACCACCACCACCACCACCATCACCATCACCACCATCACCACCATCATCTAAACAAAACAAACACTATGTAGAAAGACTGTTAACCAACAACCCTAAGGTTGTGTGAATCATGCTGCCATTCCTTTCTGGAGTGCTGCTGACTAATCCAAATCAGACCTTAAATTTAAAGCAATGTTTTTTAAAAATTAAATAGTGGGCTTTAAGTAAAATAACACAGATGTTGCTGTTAAACTTTCCGTGAATTAAAAAAAAAGTACTCCATACGTCTTGTCCTATATGTAGGTGTAAAATGGACTGTGTCTACAATTCAGAAGATTAATTAGCAGCAAAACAACAGCTTATATTTGTCACTAGTTTATCCAGTTAATGAGACTGATTTTAGCTGCCATGGCAACCTAAGTTTTAAAGGAGAAGGGTCACTGACCCAGCCATAGAGCCTTACAATCTCTTTGGAGGTAGTTAATATGCCCGAAATTTGTCAAACCAACTCACAACCTAAATGAAGCTGAGGCAGTTGCTAGAGGTCCCAATTACATAGTTTGAATTTTGAGATCTCTCTCTGACTGTCTTGTTTCAGCTTGAAAACAGCTTTGGATGGGGTGAGGGAACAAATAGATGGAATATAGGAAAAGAGGTATATGGATTTCTCCAATTCACAGAAGAAGAGGGAACTCTGAGGGAACCTGAGAGAGAAATAATAAGCACTGACACTATTTGTTTCTTGCTGCAGGCATGCTGAGACATTTACAGTACATTCATGTTAACTAGAGGTCTATTTTCTCAAGCAGATGATCTGTCTGTCTCTGTGTCTATTTATCTGAATAATTAACTTTCCAGTTCTCAATAAAAAGCATTTTTGTGAAATAAGAAGTATTTTTCTCAGCCCCTTCTTCTTTTACCCAAACAAACAAACAAACAAACAAACAAACAAACAAACAAACAAACAAACAAACAGCTGCTCACCTGCCCCAACCTGAATGTGTGTTATCATGTTATCAAGCCATCGCCCTGAGTAACACAACAGATATCACAAGAAACACAAGGGGCTTCTTCCTAAGAAGGCAGCTGGAAATGAAAATGAATAGGAAAATCAGAGATTTCCTCATAGTCAGCCAAAAAGTCTGTAATTCTTGTTGTCAAGCCTGAATATTGATGACTCTTGTATACTTTATGAAGTACTTGCTGCAGAAATTTCAAGTTGAATATGAAGATCCATTTTTAGGTTCAGATGCTTTTAGCTGCTTTTACATAAAGGATTTTGTTTATTTCATTTTGTATCTATCCTACCTTTCTTCCAAAATAGGGCAAGGCAAGAAGCCTGTGCTTCTCTACACTTGCTATACTTTCTCTCTCTCCACACCTTTCCTCTTCCCTGGATCTGAAATCAGTGCTACTGCAGCCACAGCATAGACTTTGATTTCATTGATGACTTTGAAGTATCAAAGACAGAGAGGGCTCATTTTTAAGGTAAAGAGCATACTCTCCTTCTGCCTTGCTACTATCTCAGCATCTTCCTGAGATTTTTTCTGCTTTACTCACAATTAATTACAACATGTAAATGCTGAGTTAACACAAGAGATATGTGGGTGTGCTACTCCACCTTGCTGATGCCTGTGGCCTCTTTGTTGCACCCTGTGATCACCTTAGAAACACAAAATTATCCCTACTTAATCTGTACATATTTGTCTGAAAACAGTGCACACACCCAAGAAGTAGGTAATAAAATATATTATTTAAAATATTTATATTTTGTAGTCTTAATTGTGTGTTTTTATGCATATTTTAGCTTGTTTTTGCTCTTATAAGGAGGGCTGAGATATAAATTGAATGAATGAGTGAATGGATGAATGACTATCTTCTTTCTATAAATAAGGACCAAGTTTAAAAAGGATAGATTTAGTGAATGAGATTATGGTAAGCATATGCAAGTTAAGATATAACAAGATTTTAAAGGATCAAGGTCTCTTTAGTTAAGCTAAGTATTCCAGAAAAATTCTACTATTCTGAGCTGCAGGATGAGCTGATCCTTTTCCCTCAAATTTTTCAAAAGACATATTATGTATTTTTGTCACATTTTTGTGAAAACGACCAATGTGTTTCATTTGGGCTTGTTGTGAAAGGAAACTGTCAGTTTGGAGTTGTTATGAGTGATGGTCAAAAGAATCTTAATAATTGCTACCTGGGCGGCAGCAGTAACTGAAAGTGACAACTGTTGTTAATACTGTACAGAAGGTGGCAATTAGAGATGGGGATATTCGTATTCGTATACGAATATCCCTGCACAGCTGGACTTAATGAGGGTCCATTCACTCACGCGTCTGGTGCGGCCCCACTCATCCTTCCAATTGCTCCCGGAGAGCCACTCTCTTCCCACTTGGCTAGCCACTCCAGGCAGGGGGAGGGAGAATGAGTCTTCCTGCACGGCTGCTGAGTGGCCAGCCGAGCAGGAAGAGAGTGACTCTCCAGGAGCAATTGGAAGGATAAGCGGGGCCAGCACCAGACGCGTGAGTGGATAAATCCAGCTGTGCGAGGATATTTGTATTCGTATACAAATACGAATACCCCCATCTCTACTGGCAATAGTAAACCCCTAATGAACTTTCCTTACCATGAAAACCCTATGATGAAACAGTACAAAATGAAACATGAGATAGTGCTGGAAGATGAGACTCACAGGCACTCAATCAACTACAGGAGAAAACCAAAAGACAAGTACAAATACCTCTGTTGCTAATGATGCAACTAGATTAAAGCTGAAAGGATGTCTAGTGGCTCACATGCACGTAAGTGAAAGGACTGTCCAATCCTGCACAACACATACAATTGGAACATGGAATGTGAGAAGTATGAATCAAGGTAAGTTGGAATCCATATACGAAGAAATGGAACTTATAAACATTGCAGTGCTTGGTGTCAGTGAACTAAAGTGACATGGAACAGGGTATTTTCAGTCAGACAACTACAAAGTGTTCCACTCTGGAAATGACAAATCCAAAGGAAATGGAGTGGTTCTAATACCGAGATAAGATGTAGCACATGCAGTTAGGAGCTATAATGCAAAGTCTGACCAAATAATATCAATCAGACTCGATGGAAAACCTATCAACATGACTATCATTCAAATCTATGCTCCAACTACTCACATCGAAGAAGATGAAATTGAAAGCTGTTATGCAGATTGTTATTCAATCATGAAATGCCAATATCCGAGTAAAGCTTAAAAAGAACACTAGAAGAATCAACGTGCCAAAGTACAATTTAAACAACATTCCTGATGAATTTAAAGTCCACATAAGGGTTAGGGTTAGGGTTAGTAAAAAGAAAAGTAAAATATAGATGGATAGTGGAAGAAACACTTAAAATGGTAAAAGACAGGCAAGAAACAAAAGTAAAAGGTGACAGAAATAGGGTTGGAACTCTGAATGCAGTTGCCCAGCAACTATCACGCAGAGACAAGAAGAACTATTACAATAACCAGTGCAAAGAAATAGAGGAGAACAACAAAAAGGGTAGAACAAGAGATCTCTTCCAGAAGATCCAAGAAATCAAAAGGAAAATTAAGCCTAGATTAGGAATGCTGACTTACCAACAGGGAGGCACACTGTATGACCAAGAGAAAATAAAGAGAAGGTGGAAACAGTATACTGAAGACTTATACAGAAGAGATAACAGGATTGCAGAATTCTTTGAAGAAAAATCCTGTAATGAAGAACCTGCAGTTCTAGAAAGTGAAGTGAAAGCTTCTCTGAAAACACTGGGAATTCACTAAATCACTAGGAGTAGATAAGATACCAATATAACTATTTCAAGCCACAGAGATTAAATCTGTCAAAATCCTAACAAGAATATGCCAACAAATATGGAAAACAAAACATTGGTCCACAAACTGGAAATGCTTAATGTACATTCCAATCCCAAATAAAGGAGATGCCAAGGAGTTCAGTAACTATAGGACCATTTCTATAAGAGCTCAATGAATATCTCCACCCCTTGTCTAACAACTGTTAATAAACTGCATCTCTTCCTCTTTCCAAATATGAGACATACTCACATTTTCATAGCTATGTATAGGAGAATATTTGTTAATCTTTTTTCAAAGATTGGGAGCCTCCTGGCTTGGCCACTGGTCATATTCACAACTGTAAAGGTGAAAGTCAGATCTAAGGAAAGTTAGATAGCAGCATAAAGTTGGGTTAAATATTAAATAATTTAGAGAGTTAGGAGGATAAAATAAGTTGAGATTTCAGTAGCAGAGTCATCCTAAAAGAAATTTTTCTTTCCTCTTTCTTGGTTATAGTTAGAAGCCTAAAGTTAGAATGGAAGTATGTTCAATAGATTAAGAAAAATAATAGCTAAAAGGGAGGCATCAGTTGAATAGGTATGGAGTAGAAAGGGAAGAAAATACAGTTTGGATGACATAAAGTAGGAGGAAAATAAGAAATTAAGATGGAATGACTATTGGTGACTATTGGTTTGTGGGTAAAATCTCCCCCTCCCCAAAAGTTCGAAAGCAAACTGTAGTCGAGATCTTGGATCTCTGGTGGACAAAAGGGGAGGCATTTTGTGTGTGTGGGGAGGATTTATTTATTTATTTATTTATTTATTTATTCATTCATTCATTCATTCATATACTAGTGTTGAGCCACTACTCTGGGTGATTTACAATAGTCAAAATACCCCACCCACCTACCATAACCAAAGACAAACAAATAACATGACAAAAGAACCCCCAGAAGTGAAAACAAATCAAACAAACCAAAACAAACCAAAACAAACCATGATGGGTCAATCATAGGGGGAGGATGTTGCTGAAAGTCTCTTTGAACTGCACAGTTTATTTTTGTTATGTGTTTTAGAGAAGCTTTCGCTGGTTACGACGAGAAGGGAGAAATAGAGACAAATAATTAGAGTTAACAGATTAAGACTATCAAATTTAAATGGGAAAGGCCTGAGCAGTTTTATAAAGAGGAAAAGAATAAAAGCAGAATTAAACAAAGAGAAAGTAGATATAAGATTTTTACAAGAAACTCATCAAGTAAAAGAAGGTGTTAATGAACTTAAAGTAATTGGTCTGGTATTTATGAAAAAGCTTATGGAAACTCAAAGTCAAGGGGGATTGTATTCCTCATTTCTAAAAAATTTGACTTTAAAGTTAATTAAATAAAAAGATACAATAAAGGGAGATATCTAATGAAAGAAGGAGCAATGGGAGGAGTATACTTTGATTAATGTTTACCCTCCAAACATAAATTTATTTTTTTAAGGAAGCGTTGAAGGAATTGGAAGAGATAAGGAAGGGGGTTGTAATAAGGGCAGGTGATTTTAACATGGTTATGGATAAAAAAAAAGATAAACCAAGCTCGACTAAATCTAGGCAAAAGAATAGTGTTACAGTTTTGAACAGGATGATAAGAAAGATTGCTTTGAAATGTATTTGGAGAGTGGTGAAAGGAGATGAAAAGACTTACACGTTCTTCTCCTCTATTCATAAGAGTTACTCCAGAACAGATTATATATTCATATCTAAAAAATTTGATTTTGATAAAAGATGGATATTATTTTCAGCAAAGGAAAATAACAGATAAAATAGAAAACCATACAAGGGAAAATGGGAAATAAATGATAGGGAAGGTTGCAGCCAGGGTAATATATGGGACACTAAGAAAGTAATTAGGGACGTGGTGGTGCTGCGGGTTAAACCGCAGAAGCCTCTGTGCTGCAAGGTCAGAAGACCAGCAGTCGTAAGATCGAATCCACGCGACGGAGTGAGGTCCCGTTGCTTGTCCCAGCTCCTGCCAACCTAGCAGTTCGAAAGCACGTAAAAATGCGAATAGATAAATAGGTACCACCTCGGTGGGAAGGTAACGGCGTTCCATGTCTAGTCGCGCTGGCCACGTGACCACGGAAACTGTCTTCGGACAAACGCTGGCTCTATGGCTTGGAAATGGGGATGAGCACCGTGCCCCAGAGTCGGACACGACTGGACTAAATGTCAAGGGGAACCTTTACCTTTACCTAAGAAAGTAATTAAAAGAGGAATTAGTGCCAAAGAATCATATAATCTCAAAAGAGAACAGAAAAACATGTTTAAAAGGTTGAGGATGAAATACGGTTGTTGGAAGGAAAATATATGTTAGATAATGATAAAAATTATATCAGAATTACTGGCAAAAGGGAAAGAATTAGAGAATTCTGAAATGGAAAAAATCAGAAAAAATTAATACATTTAAAAAGAGATTATTTTGAGTAATAAAAGTCAAGAATGTTGGCCATAGCTAGGCAAGTTAAAAAAGCTGAAAATCTTATTGGAGTAGTTAAAAATGATTGAGGATAATATGTAATCTGATCAGAGATAAAGAGGTCTTCCAAGATTTTTGTTCAAAAATTATATTGGATGGGTTGGAATTGGTGCTGACACCTTGAGAAGCCCGGAAAACTTTAATCAGAAACTGGGCTTTCTCTGCAGTGGCACCTTCCTTGTGGAAGTTATTAAAACAGCTGTTTAGAGAGAATTTTGGAGAGGTTCTCCCCAATTAATTGGAACAGTAGAGGAAGGAGGAGTAGAACTCTGTATTGGATGTCCCAAAACTGATACTAACCACCTGTTTAGTCTTGTTTGTTTGTGAAAATTGATTTGTTTTATAGTAATTCTATTTTATGTTTCTTTATGTTGCTGTACACTGCCCAGTGTAGTGATTTCTGGATGGGTGGTATATAAATTGAATAAATAAAATAAAAATGTGTTTTAATATTCATCTTAGTTACCATTTTAATATAATATTTGTTTAATTCTTTTTAAATATTTATATATTTACTGTTTTTAGCCTTTAAATACCGCTTAAAGGATTTTAGCTGCCTTGGGTCCTTTTGGCGAGAAAGGCGGGAGAGAAATATTTCAAACACACACACACACACACACACACACACACACACACACACACACACACACACACAGAGTCAAAAGACTATTAAATATTTAGGTATAAATATCCCAACTAATTTGGAAAGCTTGAAAGAGAATAATAATAGAATAATTGAGTTGGAAGGAGCCTATAATATAATATTGTATAGGTATAATATTGTTCAACCCAAGCAGAACTGAGTAAAATATTCAATAATATTGAATAATATTATTCAGCAGGAGCAGAACTGGGTAAAAAATAAATGGCAAATGTAGGGAATTTACGAAATATGAAGGAATTATATTACAAAAGGGAAGTGAAGGTGAAAACAATGTAGTGAAAGAGATAGTAAGTAAAACTTATAATGCATTATTGGAAGTAGAAGATCAGGAGGGCTCACTTAAATTGTTCTGGGAGAAGAAATAAGTATTAGTGTTTGGAAAAATATATGAAACATTAGAATATTGAAATCTATGTCAGTAAGGATAAAAGAATATTTTTATAAGTTAGTTTGAAGATGGTACTTAACTCCAGTGAAATTAAATCAAATAAATGGTAATTATTCTAAGATGGCTGGAGAGAGTACCAGAAAGTAGGTACTTATTTTCATATGTGATGGGAATGTGAGAATATATTGAAATTTTGACAATTGGTTTTCAAGGGAATAAATGAAATAAGCAAGCTAAACTTAGCTGTATGTCATAAAATAGTGCTTTTATCAATGTTTGAAAAGGAAGAAGGTAACTGGACAACTAAAGAATTAATTTCTAGTTTGTTAACAGTGATGGGGTTGATTATTTCTAGGAATTGGAAAACATACATTTTCCATTTAAGTGACTGTTGTAGAGAAATTTGGGATAGAGCTATCAATGATAAGCTTACATGTAATATAAAAGTAAAGAGGGGGAAAGCAGACAAAGTTGAATTTAAAGTTTATAGATACATGGAGATAATTTATTGATTTTGTTTTAATAAAGGAGAAAGGGCAAAGAAAGGGGAAGAGAGATGGGGCTCCACAGGGGTAAATGGTATAGGTTGTTACTCCCAGATGGTTCCAGATATTTGTTTATTAGATTTTTTTTTCTTTTTCTGTTTCTTTTTGTTTTTTGCATAAATATTTTTTAAAGAAATGTGCATATAACATGTAAAATAGTGAGAGGTGAAAACATAGAAAAACATCCAGTAAGTATCATCCAGTAAGGGGAACTTCTGGCCCCCAAAGCAGCTCGTTCAGAGGGTGGATGGCCAAAGACCGAAGACATTTATTCTTACCATTTAATTTCTCCACCCTTTAAACATTTAAACATACTTGTTGAGATATATATATATCTAGGTTTCACAGACCTAGTTTGTGACAGATCTAGTTTTATCCAGTGTTCTTGGACTGCAACTCCCAGAAAGCTTCTGGGGAATGCAATCCAAGAACATGTGGGTTACCCAAGGTTGGAAACCACTGTTACGGAGAATAGCAGTACACTGTTATAACACTCTGTCAGATTCTGATAAGAATGCCTGGCTCCCCCAGGAGTCCTTCGGAGGTTTATAAACTTCCCAGGCAAAGAACAGAAGCCTATAATTTGTCATAGCTGACATTAGCCCAGTAAAGGGCCAATCCCAGAATGAAACCAGACAATCATTGGCAAGCATTTCAAAATTCATCTGGGTATCTAATTATAAGTGACTCATTGTTGCAATAATTTCAGTATTATACTTCAGAACCTGTTAGATTTTTATAAGTTTTATTTCTACATATTCTAGGTTCCATATGAAAAACATAAAATCAAAAAATAATAAAAACATGAAACTTTTGAAAAGTCACAGGCATGTTGATTTAAAACCATCCTTACAGCTACTAACAAAGTTGTAGGTGCAAATGCTTAGCAGATGAAAATTGAATTTAAGTTGTACTTGAATATGAAATACAGGAGCTTCTATATTAAGAGAAAAAACTCTCTTAAGAACAAAGGAGTAATGAGAATGTTTCAAATACATTCCAAAAACGTAATAGCTTACAGACTAATAACAAGGCATATAAAAACAGCAGACAGAAAATATCTGTTAAAGTATTAAAGTTTTAAATTGTAAAAATATATAAAGCAAAAAGGCATTACTTAGCTCTAAGCATGTTTAAGAACACACACACAAATAATATGATTGTACAAGCTATTGCTCACCCAATTGTAAGCCTTGCTTCAGTTAAAATCTATGATATGTAAACTCGAAAATTTGGTGTCACATTATCTTTTTGCTGCTCTAAGGATGTTCACCTGGCATCAGTTCCATTTTCTGTCTCACACCCTCTCATCCTCTTAAGATGTCTCTCCATTCAATAAAAGTGTGTGTCTCCCATCGTGTCTCATAACACTCTTTGTATTTTTGTCCTGTATTTATAGTGTAGCAAAACAAAACAACCTGCCTTGTCGGCAAGTCCAGCACATCGCTGATATTGGACACCACTATGAAAGTGGTCTGGTGTTAGAGTTTTATCAGTATTAGAGCTTACCACTGTGGGAGTGTTTTGGTCCTCCTGTCAAGGGCAAGTATAGCAAAGTGCTATAAGACCAATCCACTATGTAGCCGACGGGTGTGGGTCATATTAATGATGACAGACAATGTTATAGGATAACATATACTTCTATACCCCCTTTCAAACACTTCTTACAGGTATGTAGAGCCTCATAAAACATATAACAACCTTCTTTTTCTTCTCTACTTGCTTATCAAGAAATAAACAGTTTAAAATAACATTCACCACCTTTTTCTCCTTTTACAATATTCTGTAAAAACGTCTTTTGTACAATATATTGTTAGTCTCATGTTCCTAACACAGGTTTCCACATCTATTTTGTGGTATTCCTTTGTTAATTAATATTTTAGGTAAAACACAACATAAGCGGCATTTTAAAATGCACTTCATTTTTTCCTTCTTGTTATCTTGTTCACATTATATCATGGTTCTGTTTGCTCTTGCCCACAAAAACTGGCATGAAACTGAATTAGTTACTTTTGCCTTGTTATCTTATCAATAGCTTTGTTCCAAAACAAACTTTAATGTAATGCAAACTATCTCCTGAGCTGTAGTTTTTAAACTGTACTTTTTTTTACAAACTGTTGCCAAGCATTTTTATTCAAATTTATTCAAATTCAAATTTAAGCATTTTTAATCTGAACACATCAGAGCAAACTTCACTGATTTATAGGAGCACCCTAACTGACCTGAACACAATGGGGTTTCTTGACTGCCCTTTATTCCCTCTGGTAACATACAAATATTCTTGCTTTGCCTGCTTTGGATGCTTTTTCTGAAAGCTGTTTCACACCCACAGAATTAACCGTTGGCAGGAAAAATATAATTTGGGACTAGGCAAAAGCCAGAACGGAATAGAAAAGGCCAGAATGGGGGCTTCTTAATAAAAATTGATGCTAAAATAGTGGGGTATGATGGACAAACATAAGAACAATATTTTAAACATCAAAACAAATGAATATTACACTTTCATTGACCCTTTATTGCCCCCCTCCCCAACCTGCCAGAGGAGAACACAATGGCCTGGAACAGCATCCTCTGGCTAGGATAAACCCAACCAAATTCACGACATAAATGTAACTAGATGAGACAGATGCAACCGGTCACAAAGCAACCCTGGGAACACCAGTATCTGTTCTGGGCAGAAACTCAATATTGCACAAAAAGAAATAAAAATTAAAATAAACAATCCATCCCAGAACTGCAACTTCAAAGTAAGACTGCCCAACCAAATTCACCCATTTCATCTGGCTAGAGGAGACTGGTGCAGCCAGCCACACAATGTCCCCGGGAACAACATTACATTATCCATCCCTGGCAGAACCTCAAAAAGGAAATCCTGGAAGTCTACTTGCAAAGTGCCTTGACCTCTGACTCTGAGAATGGAGCACACAGGGTATAGCTGTATGCTGATGCTGGTGGGGTGAGATGCAGGCAGAACATTGCTGGCAGATGATGGCATTGGCAATGCATTGGTGTTGTCAGGGCAAAAGTGTGGATATAAAGTTGAAATTGTTTGAGGAGGACCACAGAAAATGGGAACCTAAAGTAAGAGGAGGAGGAGGAGCTAGGAAGAAAAAAAATATGTAATGCTGTCTACTTGTCTGCCTGATGTCATTGGAAACCAGATGGTATGTCTGTGCATCGTGTGTGTAGCAAGGTCAGACACAGGGTCTTTCTTTTTGTGAACCTTGTCTGTGTAACCTATGTGGGTAAAAAGGTTGGCTTGTGATGTGACTTGGGTTTGGCCAGGCTGGACAGCAGGTGCCCTGCCTGCCAGGAACCAGCCAAACCAAAGTGGAGAGATAGTAAAGAGAAGACTTTGCATGATGCCAACCAAATGTCTTACCTCCTCACACATTTCTGAAGCCAGCCAGTGTTCTCTCTTGCACCCTTGCATGTCTCAGGGAATCTCTTGTTTGTGTGGTGGCACCTATGATGGCAAGCACTGGCAGCATTAGCGCCTGCTGCAATCAGTGTACTAAACGTTGGGAAGGAAATAAGATGGGTGGGCTGCCAGTGCCAAGCAAGCTAGGTAACAGGCATTCTGTCATGATGATGATGATGATTAATGTGGTAATGTACAGTAGTGCTGCCTACATAGGTCTGATGAGGTTGATGAATGATTTTCTTTCCCATCCATACTGTTGCCTGATGAATTGATGGTGGTATTGTTGGGGTGATAATGAACTTAGTACTAGAAACAACTAATGCCTGCATAGGTCTGATAATGATTTTTTTTTTCATATGCTGTTGCCCACTTTTAGAGTAGATTGATTCTCTATTGCCTTACCTCTGCTTTTTTTGGTGTAATTGTTAAGGGTTCTTGAGAACTTTTGGATGAGTGCCAGAGAGAACATGAAAGTGAGGGGAATGAAATGAGATAATCCAAAAGAACAATTCCTTTTCATGTTTACTGAAAAGACCAGTGCACAAAAAACATGAAAACAAAACAGATACCCCCAAAAGAACCTGAACTGAAATAAAAATGAAAGTTTTTACCATGCACATCCCTAGTGAGCAGACTGCAGCCCCTCCAGAGGTTGTTGGGCTGCTAGTGCCATCACCCATTACCACTGGCTATGCTAGGTAGGGCTGATGGGAATTGCTGCTCAACTACACATGGAGGGCCACAAGCTGTCCCTTCATGTGAGAGAGGGTTTGTCAGATAGTAATGGACAATCCAAAGGAAAGTACATTGGCAGAGATCCTGCTGGAGGCTGGCAGAGGGAAATGCACTGCTGGCAGAATTCTTTGCAATCTCCTGGCTTGTTTGGGGTGTGTGGGAGAAGGTCTGTTTGAACAAATGACATTTCCTTGTACACAAGGAGGTCCTGGAAGTCCTCCTTGTAAAAAGTGCCCGGGGGTGGGTGGGGAATCCCAAGATGGTGTACAGGTATTCATTGCATGAATGGTCTGACATTAAGAGGATCATGGCCATTTTTTTTCATACCACACATGGCTATATGGCCTGTACACTACAGGTATCTTCTGACAATGCTATCTGATTGAAGGAGCTGGCACTCAATACAAGGCGTTCTATTTGGAATGTTATTTGAAATATTATATAGCATAAAACTGCAACATTTGTGCTGTCTTTACTGTTTCTCTATATTGATTTTATTGATATATTAATAGTTTAACAAATCAGGGACAGTGAGTGTTCTGTCGTGTGCACAAACTTTGCTAGCATATAGAATCGCTTTGCGATTTCCAGCTTTGTCCATTACTATTTCTGTCCACAATTAGAGCTCAATAATAGTCTAAAATTGTTACTATAGTGTCATAAATATTAACTTCTGTGTCTACAGTGTCAACGATAGATAATATACTGTAATTATTATATAAAGCTGATATATAGAAAGATTGGAATGACCTTACATTTTTAGAGCTAGAGTCTACTTTTTCAACCTGGAAGTATTTTGTAATGTTCCCACCCTCACTCAACTATGTTTTGGATGCCTGGATTTCCCCTTGGGACACATTTTGTGTATCAAAGGTGTTAGGCAACTACAGAGAGACGGAGGGGGAAAAAAGCCACATCACCACTCCAGGATTTATATGCTATACTCAGGAGACTGGTATTGCATCTTCTACTGGTGTCTGATTTATTTTTGTTTTCCAAATAAATGTCACAGGCACCTGGGATAAGTGCCAGAATACTTTCTTATAAATAATTAAAAAAATTCATCATAATTAATAGATGACATAAAAATTCCATGTGCTGGAAAGCAATTTAGATTGCCGAGTTTGAATTGGGAAAAATGTATTAGTTTTAATTACTTGTGCTATAGTATCTTCTAAGGGCATATGGGGAACAGTCTCAAAATGAAGATAGTAAAATGAATCCAATAGACTATGCCAGAGAGTCCAGTGCTCCACAGTGGTTCTCTAAACGTCTGAAAAACAAACATATCTCAGCAGGCGGAAAGGTTTATAAGGGAGATACGGGTTTAGGCACACCTCTGTTGCTGTTTACTAGCACTTTTCAAGTTCATTAATTATTCTTCTCTGTATTGTGTTAAATGTAAAATGCTTTGAGCATCTAAGGCAAGATTTTGTGTTATGGCAACGCTTTTGAGCAACCAGGGGAAACTTAAAATATTAAGACGAAGTAAGATTTATTAAGAAAACACAACTATTTCATTCATATGAAAGGAAAATAAATTGGCGTTTTAATGGTTAGCCACTGTTGCTCCAAACAGTATTCCTGTTCTTTCTGATGGACAGTTGTGAACTGAGATTTGTAAAATAGTTATCTAACTCGGGGTTCAGCAGCTTGGATTCTGACCACCAAACATATGTTTTGGGATGAACAATTCAGTATTCAGGATTTGTGACTGTTAGCACAACCCAGGATTACAGCACTCATGGACAACGCCTTAGGGTTAGGAACCACCCAACCCTCTCAAGTCCTGATTCTTCCCAAGAATATTTGCTGAAAAAATAGTAAGTTGCAACCCCAGATCCCAGGAGGCATGGTTTACATTTACAGATTATTTCAGCCTCTCCCCAACAGGCTTATTTAATGCCAGAAAACCCCTTTTTTTAAAAAAACAGGGAGTAGGGAGGGCACTTTCATATTTACTGGATTTCAACCCTCAGTAGTTGGCAGGAACCCCAGACGCTGAATTATGGGGAAGCAAGCCAAAAAGCCGCAGGAGATACAATAGCCTGTCCACCTCTGTTGGGTTCCCAGCTGTTCCTCTGGTAAGCGGGGGGGCGGAGCTCCCTCCCTGAGCTCTGGGAATCATAAGATTCCCTGAGAGTTGCAAGGGTGCCTTGTAGAGTGAATTGCATGGAGGCAGCCTCAGTTGAACTCACTGTCCCAAGCACCCTTGCACGTCTCAGGGAATTTCATGCTTCTCAGAGCTCAGCAGGGCACTTTTCTCCCCACACTGCACTGCTGTGAATGAAATGTACCCATTTTAGAAATATAAATTCACAGACTATTTGCAAATTAGGCAAAGATTTACTTAGAGGGAGGACATTTTCTAATTGTTCATAGTTGCTTTTGCTGTGGTAACATTAAAAATGGCAATGGTATCTTTGAGAAGAAGACAACAAGCAGAACTGGCTAACCAGCTCATCCTCTTTTCTGAAGTTCACAATGACTGAGAAGTAAATTGCTTCTTAATAAGTTTTGTATTCTCCAGGGGTATGGTTAAAGGGTTAATTTAACGCTTGACCCATTAAACCACTGAGTGCAGTGAGAACCTTACACGGCTGATCAGATGATTATTTCTGGGAGATAAGTGGTTGAAAACTGAGCTTCACTAGTTCAGGTAATCAAGGGAAATCGGCATAAAAGAGAAGATGCGGCTGAGTAAAGACAGAACAGCTACCTGAGATTCTATTACTTGTCGTCTTTCAAGCATAATAATGAGATTATAGTAACCCTAAACTGACTGAAAACAGAAATCTGGCTGTCTGTCAAGTTCATTGTGTTGAGTTTTACAACACTCCAGATCTAGTTCCTCTCTGAACCTACCATAATTATACCAGGAAGACAAATTCAAAGAAACTTCTTTTCCATCTTGGGTTATTGTCAGTTGTTGGTTTGACCAACACACCATTATTAACAACTTGGTGAATCCTGTTAATGCTGCTTATCGTTTTCCATGAGCATCTCCTAAACAATATTGCAATATAAGTATACACCACCACAAATAGTTTTGCACTGCATCTGCCAAAGGTTCTGAATTACTTTGCTCTTCATCCATGCTCCATGCTGTTGTCTTGCAATTGTTCAAGTGTGAAGGTTTTAAAGCATTCCGATCATTTTTCCTCACATCTTTAATTGAAACATCCATTTCTATTAAAAAAGCTGAGATGCTAAATGTATTTGTTTGAAAAAAGAAAACAATGAAACAGAGCTGTACTTCCAAATGTTTTTACACTTGGGTGAAAGTTGAGAATGATGACCATCTTTCCCTATCTTTTTTTCCCCAGAAAATAAAATATTAGTAGAATTTCAGCCCCTCCTTTCCTACCAGGAAAGGAATTTATTCTGATGGTCTTAACAGGTTCAGCTTTGTCCCAAGTGACACACCATTCATTATTATTCAATTCACCCTCCCTGAAAATGTCAGCAATGTTAACTGGACAGGATTAGGGCCAGAGAACACACAATGCTGCCTTAAGATTATGGCTGTCTATCAATAGTGCAACACGTTTGAAGGATATAAGGCTGAAGAAGGTTGGGAGATATTATTATTGCCACTAGTTGGCTGCTGAAGGTTTCCTCCTTGAGGCCTCTGTTGTGAAACCATAACTGTTTAAAGGAGTTACCTGATAGTTTTTCTTCATGCCATGAGACATTTGGGATGGAGGCATAGAGAGAATTTAAAAGACTGGAGTTAGTCCCTCACAAGAGCTGCATGTGTCTTAGATCTCGTTGCTTAGACTCCTTTGTTTAAGCTCGTTGGTCTAAATCTAACATTCCACCAGCAGAACTTTTTTCCTTTCTCCCCCACGGCAGCTGTCAGTACCAACCAAAAACTGACTCCTGGAGGATTTTCCGGTCTTGCAGAGTTGGCTATAGTGGCTGCAGAGGGGATTATGAGGCTTGGCCTTCCTTCTTGCAGTAGGTCATTCAGCACACTCTATTAGGTCCTCCTGACTCTGCAGGAACTCTTAGAGTTCTCAAGAGGACTTGTCATATAAAGTAGGTATGCCAGTTTCTTTTCCTCAGCTGACAAGAGCTCCCATTTCTTGCACAGAATGTAGGGCTCTCCCAAAGCTTGCACAAGCTGGTGTCCTGAATCTTCTTGTATAAACATAAGGCACCTTGAAAATAACAAGACCCAACTCTGGCTTGCACAATGGCAAACAGGAGATCGTGGAAGCTCTGCATGGTGTCTTACGCCCTGTCTGTGGTGCAACAGATACTGGCCCAAGCATTACATGTACAAGAGTGCACTTTCTCCCCAGTCCTTAATCCCTAAAGAAGTGGAAGACTGGACACAGGAGCTGTCTGTTCAGAAGGATTTTTGTTTAGTTTCTCACTGAGTCTAGTAATCTACCATGGTAGATATAGATAAATTGTCCTGCTTCCCAGTTGTAATTGCCACAGAGTGCCACAAAATTATGCAAACTGCGATAAGTCTTCAAGGAAGGCTTGAAGCCAAAAATGACAGTCCAAGATCATTAGCCAGTGGAGATAACCAGAGTCGTATGAGGGGGATATACAAGGCACAATGATGAACAATCTAGGACATTTATGGCATGGCAACAAGGAATTTTTGCAATAAGGTTTTTTGGGTACAGGTTCAATTTCTGTTGAACAGTTTGTTCTCAACCCAGGGCCAATGGGAGTCAACTGTGTATTACTGCTGCTGAGAATACTGTCGCCCAAGGCTCATATGTGAACGTTCTAGTTCTCACCTTGTGAGCAGGAGCTGTCTGTCAAGAAGACCCCTTGTGCCTGATGAAGTCCTTATTCACAAGGAGACCTCTCTTGAACTCAAGCATTTCTTCTCAATATCTGTAGCCTCCCTCTATCCCTTTCTCAGCATCATCCTTGCAAACTAAGAAGGGGCTCAGGTTCCTTGTCTGAAGCTGGAGTCTCCTCCATCTGGAGTGCAAGGTCTACAGAAAACAGCCAGTTCTTCTGCTTTAGGTACATGGGAATCTAAATCCTCTTCATGGTAGGATTTGTCTGACAGGTGTATTATGCCGAAGTTTTGTGTAACTGTCCTTAAGCACTGCCAACTGTTCAACACTATTTGTTACATCCTAGTAATGGGTTTACAGGTAAGGCCAAAGTTTCCATGACTTTCATGTTGAGACAATGTGTTCCCACTTCCCTCCATGTCTGGCCATTCACCTGGAGAATAGCTGGTTCATGCCCAGATCTGCCCCTCCCATCTTTATACCCACAATAGCACCCCTTCCTGAAACTCCCACCTTCCCAAGCCTAAATCATTATTCATGAAACTCTTTGGGGTCTGTTTTATCCAAGAAGAAATCTCCAAGTACACATGGAAATGCAGCTTCCCTTAAAGTTCAATGACAATTCTAGTTAAGGGTGCCTTTTATAAATGCGTAATTCAGAATGTGGATGTGTTGAAGGTTTCCACTATCCAAACATATTTTTATATATACATATATTCCAATAGTCAGCAAATGATGGCATCTCTGGCACCAGGGATTTAAAAATCTGAACTGTGAATTTGTGCTACAAAATGTATTAAACTTTCGGGTGTTCCATTTTGACATGCTCTGATCTTTCCTTAACAATGACAGGATGCTACACAAAAATACTGCATTTCATCAGGTATAGGTCTTTATCTTATCTTGACAAATTATTGCTGGTTAAATTGTAGAGCTGACTTCAAGGCAGGACTCTTCAAGAGAGTCAGAAATTAAGGCTTCACCAAATGGTAATAAAGCTATTAAAAATGCAAACAGCAAACAGCTACACTGTACAGGTTAGACAGCTAATCCAAACTAGCAGTTAAAAAAAAGCAGAGCAATTACACTTTTATTTAAATGCAAGGAATATGAGCACGAATAGAATGAAGAGCCTTGTTTAAATGCATTCTTCTGAATATTTATTAGAAATAATACATGTAGTTAAGCCACTTATCTGATTTCAGTGAATAACTAAAATGCAAAAGATCAATTTTCATAATTATACCAAAGAAGTCTGTCTTTCATAAAAATCTCATTAATAACACCATTATTACTGAAAAATATCTCAGTATTATTATTGTTATTCTAATTATCACAAAACGCCACTGATAATGTTGTCATAAAATTCCTTTTTAGTATCCTATTAAGGAAGAGAGACTAAATAGTGGTATGAGTTAAATCTACATTGTAAGTGGCATTATTAAAACCTTTTTTGTGTACTTGGTTAAAATACATTATGTGTATAATTACATAAATTTGCCAAACAGGTCTATATAAGTGTTAGCTAGCTAGATATTTTGCCATGTTGAGCACACACAGAGAGACACACATGCACACATGGTATAAAGCTATTGTGCAGTGGAAAAGGTTGCTGATTCTCTTGTGCCATCTCTAACTCATAAAGAGGCCAAACTGACAGATTTTCGTGGTCTCACATACAGGGAGCTTTGTTTAAAAATAAAAGCAAAATATGCTTTGGGGGCAGAAGAGTTGGTTTTCTTTTACACAAAACAACATCCAGATTTCACTAAAATATTAAATAGAATAAGGTTTCCATAAAACATTAAACATCCCAGCTGCAAATGTCAGTGGTGCAATGATGATGATGGTGTTTTGTGCACCTCCATTCAGATGCTTTATCAAATGAAAATCATGTCAGTTGTTTTACATTGTTTGAGAAGCAATTGTTTACATTGAAATAAAGAGTAAACAGTATGGACCCAAACATATAACATGAGTTTAAACCCAGGGAAGGTTATTCTAAAATGTATGTAGAATCTGTGATGAATAATCCAAAGTAGGCAGCACATGCTGCTTGCGGTCAAAATGTGATTCTTTGTTTTATTTCATTCTTACCTCATATTTCTAAAATGAAATGCTTACTTGAAAAATAACATTACAGTTAAGGGGCACGTACAAAAATATACCCTATGTTCCCATGCAATATCCATGTAATATACAGGTTCTCTTGCTATATATTCCCCACTTACCATAATGACGTCCATTTCACAAGTCCTTGATCAAGATAATACATGACTCTACCTACTCATAAATACTGTAACTCTGTATATAGTTATGCAGGGCTATTTCCTGGGACCGCTCCCTTGAAATTCATTTAATACCATCTGTACAGTGCAGATTTTGAAGCTGGGTTGGTTGTGGCTGTGTAACTGAAACGTTGCTGCTTTAATGTCACTTAAGACCTGAGGATAAATTAACCAATCTCATCAGAGGGAGTGATACAAGTTTCAGAAATAAGTATAACTTTTATCCTACATTGCCATTGACTGACACAAAGGAAGTGATACTTATCTTTGCTATGTCCCCAGTGGCATTTGCTTCATTGCATGAATATAAAAGCAAACAGAAACAGCTTTTATCACAGCGGCAAGTCATGATCTGCACTTAGGGCTCAATCTTGCCATCCACTATGTGGGCATGAATTGATGTGTACTGGAGAACAGGGCTGAGTCTCTCCACTTACTTAAGAATGCATTCTAAAAATATCACCAAAGAGATGTCCTCTCCCCCCCCTCCTCAAATTTCCTTTTTTTTTTTTTCAAAAAAATCTGCTAGATGGAACAAGATTTTATTTTGCTCCTTCTTTACCAGAGAACTACCCAATTCTGTCTCAATGAGAGTGCATTCTCACACTGCAGGCTGGATTGCCTACTAAAATAAATACCACTGGGACTAATTTGAAGGAGGAGGAGGCAATCATCATCAATCATCATCATCATCTAAAATTAGAGGCTACTTTCACTGTACAACACTATTTACTGTCAGCAGAACTTCTAAAAAGCTCCTTTTTAGAATTACCGCTCCCAGAATGAAGCTGTTTTAAGGATTCAGAGACTGCTGTCCAAAAAAGGAACTTCTCCAGACTGTAGCTGTCAGAATATACTGGATCATAAAGAAACACTGTTTATGAAGGTTGCTTATGCTTATGTAGCATCAATGTGATGAGGTAACATAATAACCAAATTCAGTCAAGTTATGTTGTTGCCTGAGAGAAGGGATCCCATAAATACTTCTTCCTTTGCTGGTAGTGAAAATACAGGGTTTTTTAAAAAAAAAGTTAAGTAAAAAAATTGATGTCATCTTTTGACACACACACCCATCCCCAATGTCTGAATAAGCAGCTTCACTACTAGTGGTAGGATCTGCCCAGCTAAAGGATAAATGAAGAGTTTTTAAAGCATTGACCCCAGAAAGAACATGGTTACTTAAGAAAGGTTACTTACCTTTGGACTTTATTTTTAGGGAGAGAAGTGTATTGACCCTGTATTGCAAAGCCTCTAAGGAAGACCTTAACATATGGTCATCTCGACAAATGCTTTCTGCCTTTTTACATAAAACACATCCCCCCCCCCCCCATTATTCTTGTATTCTGGCTTGTATTTTGGAGAATATCATCCTTGTCATGACATTCTCTAAAGATAACTTCACAATTTGGTGAAAGAAAGAGTAGCCTTGATTACACAGGGCTTCGACAGATGGATCTGCATCAAAAGGCTTGGCTGGGTGAGTTTTGCCTTGATCAATTTTAAAAAATTCTCATTAAAAAAATATCAGGCACAGCCAACAACAACACTTTAAAGGTACAGTAAGGTACAACAATCCATTGAAAAACTTCATTCAGGCAGCCAGTCACTCAAGGAAAGCTTGCAGGGAGAGAAAGGTCTTTGCCTGCCTGTGGAAGGACAGTAAAGATAGGGCCAGCCTAGCCTCCCGTGGGAGGGAGTTCCAGAGTCTGGGAGAAGCAACAGGGAAGGCCCTCTTTGTGTAGACATCTGTGAATGTGGTGAGACCAAAAGGAAGTCCTCCCCTGAGGTTCTTAACCCTTGAGCAGGCTCATAGCAAAAGATGCTGTCCTTGAGATAGCTTGGTTAGGGCTTTACAGGTTAGAACAAACACTATGAAAAATAAATTCAGGATGTCATTCCCATATCAGCTCTAAAAAGATTACAGTTCCACAGAAATGTACTTTGCTAACCAAGATACAGTAAAAAACCAATATGGTTTATATGTCTTTCAGTAACAACCAAAAAGGGGGGGAAGGACATTTGATTGTCAAAGGGGGAAAAAGAGAGAGAAACAATTTTGGGGTTCCTGAGTTCATTGATTATGCCCACTGTGTTTTGGAATAGAAAACTCTTTCTTCAGAAACTTCACTTCTCAGATTTACAGCAATATAGATTTGTCAGAGAAAAAGCCCTGAACAAGGATTGCCTCGTGCCTTGATTATTCCAGAACATACTAGGCACAATAAATAATTCAGGCACTTTCAGAATCCTTTGTATATGTATTTCAAATGTGGTGTGTGTATGCACATATGTGTGTGTGCTTGTAAAATTGGTAGAATTTTATACAGAAACACACCTACACTCACACACACTGCTTGAAGGACATACAAAAGGGCAGGAAACCAGAAGGCCACTTAGAATGGCTCACAATTAAAACAATATTACAAAATAAAGATTAGTTAGTTGGTGAGATGTGTGTGTGTGTAGACATAGAGACAAGAAACACATTCACCAATCAGTGAAAAACCATTCAAAACTTAAGTTTTAAAATTCAAGTAACCTGTTCAAACAAAGAGTTGTAATCACTCAGGGAAACAGATTGCAATTTGGACTGTTTATGGAGTAGTGGTGCAATCTATTTCCTGGGGAATCACACGATGTTTGGGGAAACACACTCCAGCCTGACCCCAATCTATGCCCAAGCTGGACCTTTTTTGGTCCAGCTGAAGGGCTTCTATTTTGGGGGGGCTAGGCAGGAGTGATTCCCCAGCAGATGGAAGGGTCACTTTATGGAGTTCACTCTCATTAAGGCAACCTTTTCCAGTGTGATCAAGCTTACACCCTTGCAGCCATCTGATTGCACCCTAAATCCATACTACAGTTAAACTACATTAGTTGTGTATTACACGCCATGAGTATTTAGACATTCCAAGATCCTCTCTCTCAGTAAACATCTTGAGGTATTTATTACTTATGTTTGACCAAATGTTCTGTGAGTTCTTGAGGTTCACTCTGCAAATTTTAACAGCTCAACAGAGAGATCT
Organism: Intellagama lesueurii; assembly: GCA_037013535.1. NCBI lineage: Eukaryota > Metazoa > Chordata > Lepidosauria > Squamata > Agamidae > Intellagama > Intellagama lesueurii. The sequence goes on from JBAJHW010000003.1 coordinate 101,310,369, forward strand.
TTTCTATTACATTACAAGTACAAAAATTCCTAATGAAACTCTTTCACCAACAAAAGCATCGCTGGCCAAAGGGTGATGTGTGCTCCCCGAAATCAGAAGAGAGATTAGGTTTGTGCAAGGAGGACCCATACCTTATGGGTTAGTGCAGTACACTTCTTATTTACATGTCAGTGCAACCATGATCAGGTTTCATTTGAATTCTATGTGTTACTGCCAGGTTCAGCTGTCAGTGCTGTCTTAATTTTTGAATAATGCTGGAACTTTTCTTCCTTATGTTTTCGTATGCAATTTCTGTTGACTAATACCAGTTGACCACTTGGCAAGAACACTCTCAAGACTCGTATACTCATGTAACCAAGCAGTAATATATACTGGGACATTCTGTGGAGTAAAGATGTGTAGCATTGTGATGCAACTGCTGCTGCATATGGAGCTTCGGAAGGTTCTTTTTCTTGGGCTAAAACCCTTGGATTCACTCAGTTACCATGCCCACTTTCACAAGCTCTGCTTGCATACGAACTTATTCTTCTGCTGCAAAGATCATCTGTGAATTTTTCCTTTTGCTTTTAGACATGTTTTTAATTTTCAGAAAGCTTATTCCCAAACTGAGGAAAACACAGCACCAAGAACACTGAAGCACAACGCCAACATTTTAAGTACCACAAAACACCACCGACAGTCTGTCCATTTAAGAGATTCAATTCCAGGAATTAAATGATCCACTTCAGACGTTTCTAAGCACTTCTGTCTGCTCAGAATAATTTTGTTCCTCTCCAGATGCCTCCCCCCACTTGCATTTTGGAAAACACAATGGGGAGAGGATTGAAAAAGGGTATGTTTTAAAAAGGAAGAGTTGCTGCCACTCACGGCATGATTTTTTTGATTTCATCACAAAATCCACTTTGGAGTTCTGCCTTTTAAAAAGACATTGTATGCCATCTCACTCGTTTGTTACATGCGGGTAGAATATTGTGATTCATAAGTAGGTAGAATGGAAACATTGTACTCCATGTCATCACCTCTTGTTCACACAGTACATTACTCTGGGTGTGGAGAGCAAAGACCATTCTTTGGCCTCAAGGACATACTTTGTTTTGTTGAGTGTTGACACCTGTTGATGGGGACATTCTTTGAGCTTAAATTGATCCCTCCGTCTCTACTTTTCTCTTCTCAAATCTGCCTAGTATTCTGTTATCTGCAAAGGAGCCAAAAGAAAGGCTGGTTTCTTTTTTAAAAAGATATAATGGGATGCTGGTAGAAAAAGTGTGCAGATGTGCCCGCCACCACAAAAATGACTGTTTCCTGTACGAAATTCTAGCTATGGAAGATAACACTCTTACCAAGCATCAGGCAGGATTGCAAAATGGCACCTCTGTATTTGAAGGCAATATATCTCCAGGTACCTAACATCATGGAGGAAAGAACAGGGGTAACTCTCTTTGTTGCCTGCCTGCTTGTGAGCTTCATAGAATAATCTGGTTCGATAATGCTAGAGAACAGGATTAGCTAGACTTCTTGACCTCCAGAAAGAATTTTCCCTCCTCCAGTACGACAGTTTTTATGCTCTCAATAATACATGTGGGCAATCCATAGCCCCATGACCAGATGGAACCCTTGGAACACTCTAGCGCTGGTCTTTATGAGATGCCCAATCCCTACAACCCAGAAGAGAGCCTTTTAGCAGCTGTGGTTTGTACTGCAAACTATTCCTGATGAAAATTCCCTGTTCTATACAAACTGTTAAAGCTATAGGATGACTTTTACTACTTTTCCTCTTTCCACAGGTTCGTGATGGGAATTTTCCTACCACCGCCTTTAGTCCATTTGAAATCCAGTACCACAGGATAAAACCATATTCTGTAGTTGGTTTGTACGCTTACATCACATTAGTAGAGTGGGAGGACAGAGGCCACACTTAGTTCTACAGAGGAGTTCCAACATTATGAAGACAAAAACCATGACTGCTGAAGAACTGCACAACTTTAATGTTAACAATGAAGAAATTGAAATTGCTGAAGATTTTGTATACCTTGGTTCATCGATCCAAATGGAGACTGCAGCCAAGAAATCAAAAGAAGGCTGAGAACCAAAAGAACAGCAATGAAGGAATTAGAAAAGATCTTCAAGTATAAAGATGTGTCACTGTAGACCAAGGTCAAGATTACCCACACTCTTATATTCCCAATCACTATGTACAGAAGTAAAAGCTGGACAGTGAAGAAGGCTGACAGGAAAAATATTGATTCATTTAAAATATGGTACTGGAGGCGAGCCTTGCGAGCCTGGACTGCCAGTAAGGTGAACAAATGGGTACTAGAGCAAATCAAGCCTGAACTATCTCAGGCGGCAAAAAATGATGGAACTGGGGCTTGGGCACATCATGAGAGGGAAAGATTCACTGGAAAAGACAATAATGCTGGGAAAAGTTGGAGGCAGCAGAAAAAGAGGAAGACCAAATATGAGATGGATTGACTCCCTAAAGACTTGAGTATACAAGAGGTGAGTAGGGCTGTTGAGGACAGAGATTGCCTCCCCACTACCACCATCACACAGGCTTTGAGTGGCTAGGTCAAAGTAGCACTATGTAGGGACTAGCTTTCTTTCCCCTTCCTGCTGAGTTTTGCTTTCTTTAAATTTTTAATGCCTGCTGATGGTCTTTATTTGTAGAATCTCCCTCCCTCCCTCCCTCCCTCCCTCCCTTCCTTCCTTCCTTCCTTCCTTCCTTCCTTCCTTCCTTCCTTCCTTCCTTCCTTCCTTCCTTAAATTGAAACCAACATGACCTGTGTCTTAAAAGACTACTCCTGTTATTTCTAGTTCAGAACAAGTTCTTTGTTTTGGACCCAAAATGTCATGAATCAATATTTGCAGGCAGATCTGATGTTATTGGTATCATGGGTCAATTTTCCACTTCAGCAACATGAAGTCCCTGTTGAAGGAAATGTGCACCAATGAAAGACCATTCTTTGTGTCAGCCACTTGACAGATGACCAGACCTTTTCACTGGAGTGCAATGGGAGCTAGTGGCTCCTACTTCAGAACTGCTGTGAAGCCAGTTTTTTATCTGCATTTTACAGAAGTTATCCAAGATGCTGAACCAATTTTGAGGATAAGGTTCATCACCTTCAAAAGTGTCTGTAAACTGCAGTCTAAAACCCAGGGTGGATTTGCAGCATCTCTGAAACTGGAGCCACCAGTTATCACTGCTGCAGCAGTTCTTGCAAGAAGACTTGGCAGATGTGGTGCGCCATCATCAACTGTCCACCACCATAGTGGAAGTAGCAGGAAGGTTTGGGTATGTATGGCTTATTCAGTTGAGTAGTTCTGGTCTGATAAACAGACCTGCCAACTGGTTAAAATGAAAATGTCTTCCACTATATTTGATTCACTGTATTTCTTTAAATTTTGTGCCACCAACCTGGAATTCCTGTCGTGTACCAGGCTGCCTGTGTAGGTTACTGTTTCCCTTCAGAGCATCAAAGCACCACCACCATCTTTTTTCATGTCCTATTTTCCTAATTTATTTGGTAAATACTGCTGGAATAGACTTCTACATGAAAACTCAGCCAGTTGCCTCATCAGTGGTAGATCCATCTTCAATAGGTACCACTTTGAAGATGCTCAAGAAACATAGTTCATGTGTCCCTAATAGTTGCCTGTTTATCAGCGACCCTATATGTTGCTCTTGTTGCATTGTTGTCAAGCTCCAAGTACTTTGTGAGTTCACAAAATCTTTTCAGAGTTATTACTGTTGTGCAATGGTAGCATGCGGAGACTGGATGCCACACTTCCTCCAAGGCTTCATGTTGTCCATGATACATACCACCCAGTACCAGTAGACCAGTGTTTGCCTTCAGCTCAGTGATGTCAAGGGGCTTCGACGCTGGGACTTCAGTAGGGTTCCTCTTGTTTCATGCCCCAAATACATACGTGTCTGTTCAATGGATTATGTGGTGAAGAATGCTTTCTGTGAGGAGCAACTGAAAGATTTCTAGCACCATTTCTTTCTTAGTATCCTCCTTTGGCCTTGGGTATCCTTAAGTGATGCCTCTGCACACTTTATGTTAAAATTTCTCTGGATGTCTTTCTGCACCAGGTCTTTCCAATCCTGTCTCTCACAACATCAGTATAGTCATTTGGTCTTTGCTGGATAGGATCAGATGAGCTTGCATTTGCTGTCCTAACCTGTCTAGGTCTTCTGTTGCTTGGATGACCAAAGCCATAGGACTCACCTCTTCCGTTCCTTTTGACTAAGGAATTTGGGAGAGGTGTTCTAAATCATTCTACAGCGTGGAAACTGGAACCTACACCTCTGAACTGAGACTGCAATCCCCATTTTGAAACTTACCTAAGCAAAGAAGCCTGGCCTACGCATATGGCCATCATTTTTGGACCTTTAATTCCCCCCCCCCTACATTTTGCAACAGCTTTGTAGTGCCCAGCCTCGTGAAAAAACTGTATGGACTGAAAGCTAGCTTCTGTTTCTGGTTTTTTAGTGGTATAATAGAGATATTACCCACATTTGGCTTTGAATTCTGTACAAAGACCACACAATTTTTTCTTTCTCTTTTCTTTTTTTGTTAGTCTCTTCCATATGTATTTCAAGGCATTTCCAGAGGTTACTCCTCAACTCTGCTTGTATTTGACATATGCTCTGAAGGAACATGGTCATCAGATTCTGAGCAGTTCTCAGCAGGTAGTACAAGGTCTTCATCACCAGACATGCATCGATCCCTCTTAGAAACAGTCTGAAAGAGCTGTTCCAGAACTTCCTCTGAAGTACAGTGTCGCTATTTCAGTATACCTCTAGAATGTAAAACATGCAACCAGCTATGGCTAGGTGTGCTGATTTTATATTTTCCTCCATTCCTCTTTCTGTTGGTGAAAACAGAATCCTCCCACTTCTACTTGCAAACCCAATATAATAACAATAACAAGAGCTGAGCTGAAAGGGACCCTATGGATCATCAAGTCCAGCACTTGTCAAAGAGGCCCAGTGGGGAATCAAACTCCCAACCTCCGGCTCCACAGCCAGAGACCCAAAAACTGAGCTATCCAGCAGTTCATGAAACAACAGTACACTTGGGCTGCATTTTCATTAGCCACCCACCCCACGTAGGAACTGAAAAATAACAAGGTAATCTGTAGAAACACCCACTAACTATTCATGGGGGAAGCATGCATTTATTCTTCAGTGAGATGTACCTCTCCCAAAGAATCTTGAGTGCCAATTTTTCCCAATTGCAAAGCAACTGAGTACATATTTCACAGTCACAAGCAGGACACTTTTCTGTCTGGTTGTTACTATGTACCGTCTAGTCACTTCTGATTATGGCAATTCTATCTGGGTTCTTGAGGTATGTGAGATGCTCATGCTTGGAAGGAAGGAAGGAAGGAAGGAAGGAAGGAAGGAAGGAAGGAAGGAAGGAAGGAAGGAAGGAAGGAAGGAAGGAAGGAAGGAAGGGCTGTAGAAATCTGACAGCTACTCAAATAAAACATTCTATATACTCAGAATACCAGTTCTGAGTGACTGAGTTACCCTTGTGTGGACGTGGAACACTTCTATGCCTTTCAATACATCAGAATTTCCCCGTGGGCAGAAAGCACTCAAGAACTCACTCAGTACATGCATTTTTAATCAACCTAGATGAAGGTTAAAGGTGGCTTTTCTAGGAAAATGATGAACCAGTCTGCTCATTTGTCAAATGCAAAAACTTGCAACCTCCCAAACAAAGACATTTCATTTTTACCTGGAAAATATGAGCAGCTGTAGACTGCAATCATTCTCTTACTTCTCTGGGAGCAAAGCTCATTGAAATCAATGGGCCTTACTTCAGAGTAGCTATATATCAGCTCATACGTTAAGTCTGTCCAGTAACTTTCCGATTATACTTCTGTTTAACAGTCATGACCCTTTTCATTTTTGTTTGCAATTTTTGTGAGGGTCAGACTGAGTCAAGGGAAGTGAAACAGAAGGAAGAAACACTAGAAAAGGAAGAATATAATAACATTATCCAGTCTGCAGACTTTCTTTATATTACCAGACTTGAACTTCCCATAATGCTATGGCTGCTGGCTGTAAGAAAGAGATTATAAATTGAGAATATTCTGAAGATACTTTCTCAGATTAAAAAGGAAAGCATGCAGGATGAATACTCGTAGAGCCCTAGAGAGATGCAAAGCCTGGTTGTAAGAATGAAATAGTGCTGCATATAATACTCTCTTTAGCAGTAAAGTAACAAGATTTAGTAGCCACATTTACACTAAAGACATATGTGAAGAAGTCTCAATTGGAAACTTGATTTAAACCCATTATTTCAATCAGACTTTTTCATGTTGACTTAAAAATAATTGGTTTAAATTGCCCTGATTCAAATAAATCTACCCTGTCATGGTCCATCAGTAAGTTCATTGTACAGATGCTTTCATTGAATATGTAGCTGTTTCTGGAGGTTACTGATTGGCTAACAATTTTAACTCTGTGCCACATTAGGCAGGGCTGTTACTCTCATACCAAAAATGTGAAGAGGCAAAACACAGAAGAAAAAGTAGCCAATGTGGCAAAGTCTTATATTGCAAGGAACTTCTCTAGAGCTTTAACTTCAGATTTGGTTATTCACTGGAACACATAAAAAAATTCCAACAGTGTGGTGATAAGGTTTTGCTAATATATTATAGTGATATCTGGTGATAATATGATTTAGTGTCACATTTATTCAGCATGCAATTGAATGAACTGAATTTTTACTAAGATCTGCAAAGAATCCCAGATCCGATGGTAGCTTTAAGTGTATTCTATTCCAGTTTCAATAGACTAAAAGAAAATCTCCACTCTCTCTCCCCCACCCCGATTTTCCCTGTCTTTCAAGCAGAAGGGATGCTTTTCATCCCTTATTTGAAGCTGCTCAGCTCCAGATAGGTATTGAGCAATCTATGCAAATATCAAAGAAATGACTTTTTTTTTTAAAAAAAATCAAAGTAAAAGTAAGCAGCTTGACAATTTTCTAGCACGCTGAGGAATATTCCAAAGGAATATTGCAATGGGTTATGAGAAGTCTTCCGGTTGATGCCGGTCAGTGAAATGCTTCGGAATGAGGACCACCACATAAGAAGCTTGAGATAATTTCATGCCCGCTCCACACACACCCCGACCTCGCTTCGGACTTTAGTCATACTTTATTTACTTTACTTTATTAGATTTTTACCCCGCCCCCCTAGACAAAGTCTACTCATAGTAATGCTATGTTCCGCACTGATTTGCTGTCTCCGCAATTCTGCTGTAGTTCTTTTTTTAAAAAGGAAGGAAGGAACGGGGAAGACTTCTAGACTAATATAGCCCTATTCCGTTACTGCCCTGAATTTAACTTCTCACGTGAGACGCGACTCGGGAAACCGACCGCTCCCGCCCCTCTCTGCACCGAGGGGAGAAAGAAATGAAACTCCTTATTAGAAGGCAAGCGAATAGCCTGAGCTACATCCGCCCTCACAAAGCAGCGTTAACTGTTAAAAGCCTTAAAAGTACAGCATAATAGTGACTTTTGGGGGGGGGGGGGAGAAAGAAAGATCCTTCGACTATACGGACGAGCACTTCAGCTCGGAGTGGACAATCTGTTTTTAACCCGCCTTCTCTGGGGCCCGTGAAGCGGGTCGTCAAGAAGCCCTTGATGGAAAGCGACGCTGCCCTTTCAACCAGGCTTCCCGCGCGGGCTTCTTCTTCTCTCCCCCCCCCCCCTTCGGCTCCTCATTAGAGATTCTCTCCCTCCCGCCCCGCAAAGCTCCTCTTCCTCCTCCTCCTCCTCTCCGGCCGCTCTCTCTCTCTCTCTCTCTCTCTCGGCCTAGCTCGGCAATCTTGTGAAGGGGGCCGGCGGCGGCATCGGCGGCATCACAGAAGCGGCCGCCCTACTGATTGCGACTCCATGGGCTCAGCGGGGTTCCGACGAGCGCTCCGCGGAGGGGAAAAAGTGTCAGCTTGAAAATGCGCCTCGGTGCTCGCCGGGCTGGGCAAAGAATGCCTGGGCTTGGGCTAATTGGAAGCGACTGGAAAGAGCTGGGTGGCGGGCAGCCAAGCCGTCCGGAGCGGGAAAGAGTGTGGAAAGGAAGGAAGGAAGGAAGGAAGGTGGGACTTTTTTTGCAGGAGCAACAGGGCGCGGCAGTTGCTGTTCGACGCGACGCTTTTTAAAAATTGTTGTTGCTGCTGTTCCGTTTTTGTGACGGGGAGAAGGCGGCGTCCCCTCGACGCCGTCTTTTGGAAAGGGCGCCAGGTGAATTTTACTGGACGCACCATCCTAGGATGAGGTGAAAGCCAAGAACAACGAGAACAAGCCAAGTCTTGTGAGATCTTAAAGCACGAGCATTTGATCCTTTCACGTACTGGAGCCCCCATCCTCAGAGGCGAGATTGAACTTTTCAGCTTATAAAGGGCCACAAGACTGCTGTTTTCACTGCAGCCGACTGACAGGCCTATGCTAACAGCGGCGACGACGACCACCACCACCACCAAACAATACAGGGACCTGGCAATCGAAACATCTCACTTGTGGATGAGACACACTTCAGTGGTCCCCCTAGTCATTGGGGCTTTGCCAACAATATCAAGAAATTTCACACAGTATTATAAGCAGTTGCAGATCTCAGAAATAACACAATTAGAGATACAAAACCCAGCAATATTAGGAACAGCATACATACTGTGCCAATATTTGACAGATACTTAGTTTCTTTGGTTAAAACGTGTGTCTGTTATATAATACCAGTCAATGTTTTTATGATTTTGATTGACTGGTATTTTTTTAAAATAATAATTCTGATTTGTGACATCCCCTTTTCAGGGTTTTCCAGGTAGACAATACTCAAGAATATTTTACCATTCCCTTCTTCTGGGGGCACCCTGGGACTGTGCAGCTTGCCCAAGGCCACACAGGCTGGCTGTACTCACAGGAGGCACAGAGGGGAATTGAACCCTCAACCTCTGGCTCCAGTCAGAGACCTAAACACCATCTTCTGAAATACAACTCGTATCTGCTATGAAAAAGGAGGACACTGCAAGGAATTTGCTTCTAAAAAATTTAACAATTTCCGAAGGGAGTGATCTGAGTGTTTGATTTGTCAGTTGCTGTGTTGGAAGATGTAATAATTTTCCTTTTATTCATTTATTTGTTTGACTTCTATCCCATCTTTCCCTCTGCACTGGGATAGGCAGCTCTCTTACAACTGTAGCGTATTTGCTCTAATTACGTAGATGCAACACAGTAAATGTTTTTCTCCCCTAAGTTTGGAGACAAATGCAAAGAGGTCTATCAGGCTTTATAATTTCAAAACTGAGGACATCTACCATTAGCCACCGTGTTTGATTATTCCAGCAGTTCTATTGTAACCTGAAACTTGCATGACACCAGGACTTGGGAGTGTTTCTTTTATGAATATTAGCTGTGTGAATTGTGAGGGCTGTAATCCAAAAAGTAACTTTTCTGGGAACTCCATGACAATTTATGAAGAAGACTTCATTTAAATTTGTACTTCTGTTCCATCTTAAGAGTCCCTCTATGCTATGTTCATCATAACCATGAATGTTCTTCCTTTATTTCATATACCTTTACACCCACCTGCTTTCTGTAACACTCACCTTGATGAGGAATTGCCCAAAGCTTGCCCCAAATTTTGTGCATATTTGATTGGTTCTTAAAATCCACATCCTTTACTGTGGATTTCAGATTATTTTTTTCTCTTATCAACAAACATGGCTTATTTAAGTGTGACTTAAATTTCAAAACACAAATCTGAGACTTTACTTCAAAAGTTTTGGAATTGTTTAGACTTGGTTGGCTTTTGTTTCTTGCAGACTCCTCATAGTCTTGTCGTGGAGTCCTGTGCATATTTATTCAGAAGTAAGTACTCCTCTCATGAACTCCCTAGTAAATCTATTAAGATTATAATCTGAGCCTCAAATCCAATTATTAGGTCCAACCAAAATAGGCCTGCTGAATCAAAGGGAACTTGAAAAGTCAACATTTAAATTCTCTTGATTCATTCAGACTCTATATGAGACTAACAAATGGATTTAGGTCTTTAGGCATTGTTCCCATGCTTCTCTTGGATTCTGTTTCACTTGTTTATGGTTACTATTACTTTTCATATAACCAGCATTTGCTCTAGTAGTTGATCAGTAGTAGTGCCTAACTATCAAATACATGCCTGGACCTTCAAATTAGATGGCAAAAAAAGAGGATCTGATAGTTCCCTTTTTGCCATCTAATTTGATAATCTAATTTTAATAGTTCCTTAGTTCCAAACAGTTTAGAGACAGATCTAGAATATTAGAGAGTTTACAAAAAAGGCAAAAGTATAATCACTCTTATACTGTATACAGCTGATGCGCACCAGGATCCAAAAGAACTATGTAAATGATGCACCTATTTATTCGTTTCCGAAGTAATGGGGGGAGGCATGGCAATCTATTGTTCAATGAAGAACAACAAAATGATAATCCAGTCGATGTGTCTATCCCAGCTATTGAATGTGCCCCTTGCACCACGTTGAGGGACGTCTTGGGTGGATTCACACTTCACTTAGTTAATGAAAGTGTCATGCAAACAGGAAGTACCTGCATCATGAAGGATCTAAATGAATGTAACAGGAAGTATGTCCCCCAAAAGAAGGCTCCCAGTTTGGGGCAGGAGCGAGCAACTAGACCATCTCATGTAGATCCTATTCAAGCTGCCAGTCACCCACAAATCCATTCATACAGGGCTGTTAGAGCAGGATGTTCATAGATAGAACAAGAACTAAAACCCCAACTCTCTAATTTCATTACCAGTTCTGCAATTTGTGAAATCTCTGATCAATTACAGAAAAGGTATTCTCTGTCATGTAAAACAGAACAAAGTGGATATGAGAGATTATTAATAGGTAGGAAGGATCAGAAACCGCTTTTTAAAAAATAATAATGAAGATATAGATGGTCTCCAGTATATCTGAATAATATCTCCTGTTTTCACAATTCCAGCCATGTGTGGGCTGACCATGGTTTACTTAGTGTAGAAATATTCTGAATATACTTGAAACCAGAAGTCTACCAGCTATGCTGCATTTATAGGGAGGAAATCATACCAAAAGCATTTGCTTGAAAGACTTTAATTTCAAGGCCTATTAACAGTTTCTGAAAGGAAGGTATGGTTCGATTCACATGGACATTTAAACCATATGATAACTCAGTATTGGATGACCTGAGTGGACTGTATGAAAAGAATAATGAAGGAAGACGTTTCCACCATGCTGTCCTCCCTATATGTTGGACTACAACTCCTATAATCCTCAGTTGGTAGATTTGGGTGGGTATAATGGGAGCTGGGGTCAAATACATCTAAATGGGCTTGGCTGGGGAAGATTGCATTAAGCACTATGCTACAGGTAATGTGAGACAGAGAAGGCTTAAGCAATCATCAAGCTAGGCATGTGTCAAGTAGTTCGCAGTTGGGTAGTTTGATGCATTAATGTTTAACAGTCAACGAGCGTATTTGATGAGCAACTTCATTCTGGACCTGGCAATGAAGTGTTGTCTTTCAAGTGAACACTGAAACGGACTGTTCTATTGTTCTAATGTGTGAGCCATTTGAGCATGTGTATCTACCCAGAGAATATGCTCTGTTCCCTTAATGAAATCAAATCCCACAGACTAGGAGTAATAGTATGTATTTAGAGAAAAACACATCCATTGGTCTTTAACAGATGTGGATGACATTCTGTGTCCTGTTTCAGCCTTTCTGAATCTGATGTCTGCCAGGTGCATCAGCATATGATTCCAGTGCACAGGAAGAGTACTAGCTGAGGAGGATTGACTAGCCTATACTGCTGTGGATTTAAGCAAGCAATAGACTGGGGGAAATGCTATTGCATGCTGGGAAGTAGTTTTTCTGTAGAAGCAGCAACTAGTCCAAACTGCTTCTTGTCTCCTGTCACATGTGTGGAACCTGATTCCTTTTGTTTGGTTCAGCTAATGATTCCAGTTAATTCACATGCACAAATAATCTTTTATGTGTTTCTTTTTTTAAAAAAAAGTGTTTAAGATTTGTTGCTCTTCCTAGTGAGATGCACTTGAGACCATTGTCTCTGTAAGCAGACACTTCAGGATTTTAAATAATTCTCAAATGCCTTGGTTATATTCTATTTACTTTGTTTTAATATATCTCAGGGTATTTAAGCATGAATACATTAGAGTATTCAGCCCAAATCACATTTAAGTTAATACAGTGGAGAATCAGGTGCCATGGGCCATTTATACATCATCCAAAAAAGAAGTAATACATCAACAAAGAAGTGAAGAAGAAAATTATGATTGTTATAATTTAAACAAAATTACAATATATCTCCACTGAGTGGGAGAGGCTTGTGACCAGTTGTTTACTGAGTTTGCTCTCTGGGTGCTCTCTGTGGATGGGCAACTCAAAGCCCACTATCACCCTAATGGTGAGTGGACTGCAGTTCATTTTCAGCAATGAAGGGAACCCAGTGCAATCAGGCTGCCACATACATGAATTATGGGTAGTGATGGGGGCTTCATATTCATATACACCTGATTACCTCCCACTCCCAGACCCTGCCGGACCACTTACCCCACTTCGCATGTTGCACATGGCCGGTGTTGTCATCTGTGCCCCAATCGCGGTAGTAGCTCGGCTGCCACAGCCCCACCTCCCTGCTCGCCCAGCCACTCCAGCAAGGGGGCTGGAAGACGAGGCTCCCTGCTCAGCTGTGGAGCGGCTGGGTGAGCAGGGAGGCAGGGTTGTGGCAGCCGAGCTACTGCCGGAGATGGGATGCAGATGATGATGCCGGTTATGCACGCCGCGGGGGGCTCCGTATTCGTGCATGGGTCATGTAGTAATGAGGGAGCTGGATGGATAGCTCAGTAAGTTAGGTATCTGTTGCAGAGCCTGAGGTCTGGAGTTTCGTTCTCTTCTATGCCTCCTGAAAAAAGAGCCAGTCTGTGTAACCTTGGGCAAGATGTGCAGCCCCAGGCACCCCTAGAAGAAGGAAATGGTAAATATGTTCTGAGTAGCTTGTACCCAGAAAACCTTAGAAATGGTGACTATAAGTCAGAATTGATTTGATGGCATGTAATTATTATTATTAATCATGAGAGAAGTGACTAATTTAGTGATGAGGAGAATGTCTTGTGAAAATAAATCTTGTGCCCGTGGCTGCTATGATGGATTCCCCTCCCCCTATGTGCTTTTATATTCCCATTCAGCTCACCCTTTTGAAGCCAATCCTAGGTGTTTCAGCATTGTTATGGGGAATGTTATCAGAGCTCACAGCAGCCTTTGCAAAGAGAGAAACAATGGTAATAGCAGAAAATAAGAAATAAATAGATAACCAGAAACCAGCCCGAACACAATGAACACTCACTCGTCAGTTTCAACAGTATCTTTTGTATTGTGACGGTCCAAACAACTATTTTTTAAAAAGCAACATCATTTGTGATTAATCCAGGATCATGTATTTCTTTTTAACAGCCATTTTGTGAGCAAGAAATGAAAACAAAACTTAAATAATGAAATTGCAGCCAATGACATCTGTAGTCATCTAAAACCTTGGAAATGCTCAAAGACCCTTAACTTTGAATAAGATCTACAACTGGGACCAGCAACATAAGAACATAGGACCATATGAAAAGTCCTGTTGAATGAAATCAAAGAGGGTCGGTTTTTTTTGATCCAACAAAAAGGAGCTTAAAGTTCTTGCCAGCCAAACAAAATTTGAGCTATTAGGAGCGAAGATCAAAGATAAATACAATCAGGAGCTATCACAGAGAAATAGCAAATATGGGCTATCACAGATCAAAAATATGTGGTATGAAGAGGTCAAGCAATGTGTTCTATCACTACTACCAACAACAAAGACAGTGTGCTTTTCCCACCAGGGAATAACCAGAACCAGCATCCTTCTCACCAGTTAGAGACCTGGGCTCCAGCATCTTATGTATGAAATTAAGGACCACATCTAGTAAGATATACGTACCTGTGTAATGGACAGAGTGATGGACTAGAACTCAGGAAACCATGAAACTCACTGTGAAGGTGCCTTGATAAAACCACTCCTTAAGTATCTCACTTAACTTGGAAAGCCCAAATAGGGTCACTATAAGTCAGTGCTGACTTGACAGAACATAACACATGCATATTAGGATACATGCATTAAAGATATATTAGAAGAACAACAGCCCACATGAGAACGAACACTTTTACAAGTTCTTCCAAGGTTGTTTGCCCAGTGTATTTTATTTATTTATTTATGTGTTCATTACATTTATACCCCAACTATCTAGTACCGGGGCACTACTCTGGGTGACTAACACAACTCAATATCACCCACAAAGACATAAATAGAGAACCAAGAAACATTAAAAACCCAAGATATCCTCAAAAAAAGACAGTTGGAATGCACCTTGGATTATCTCAAATGTGTGCCAGCTCAAGACTGCATTTTTTTAAAAATGTATCTCTGACTGAAGAAACATTCAGTATGAAATGGTGGTGTGTACAATAATCAATAAGCATTGCTAAGAACCAATGCTTCCTATAGGTATTTGTCAATGTGGCCCTACAATTTTTCCCAGCATCTACTTTTCTATGTGTGTAGCTGCCTGCCTGTCTATCATGTATTGATCCATCATTATTCACCCATCCATCCATCCATCATATTATATTGCATCAATTTAACCAGTGTGCTTCAAGAAGCACGGTGTTGAATCTGTATCTAGACCATGGAACCTAGTTAAAATATTCAACTGTGTAATTTATTATAGCTTGTTCCAGAGATACTGCTTTCAGAGGTCAATGGGTGGGGGGTAGGAATTGCCTGTATTTCAAAGCATGTGTGATTATTCCTCAGAAGCACTTATATCTCTAACCAACTCACTGGATCTAGTGCATATAAATAAGCATACTAAGTATGTATGCTAAAAGCAGAAATCCCATTACTTAAAAAGGATAACTGTAGGTTCTTTGCTGATAACATTTCTGTATAGTTATTACAAGGTAGCCACTCAAATGCTCTTAAAATAGACTGTAATTTAATCTCAAGTGTATCCGAAGGTAAGCTTTTAAAAACAGGTGTGGGAAGTGGGGATTTGTGGCTTGAAGACTGCATCAGAGCCTGGAAAAAATTACTACTGGGATGACACCTCCCAGAATCCCCCTCCCATTGGCCATGGAGGTTCTGGGAGTTGTAGTCTGAATACTTTCCAGGCTGTGGGCTGCAGGGATGTTGCCTTCAGTGTAGGTACATAGGAAGCTGCTGTACATTGAGCTGGACTATTGGGAAATCTAACTCCATATTGTCAGCTCTAATGGTGATTTTCCAGAATTTGAGGCAGGAGTTCCTAGCCCTCTTTAAGGATCCTTGTTGTTCCCTGGTGGTTTCCCATACAATTACTGATCAAGCCTGATCCTATTTTGCTTCCAAAATCAGATTAGATTGGATGCATGCAGAATGGTATATTGATATGAGTGAGCATCATTTTGTTCCAGGAACAAGAGACCCACTCCTGCTCTTCTAGACCACTCTGGGAAGTACTTCCTCTTCTACTTTTTTGGGGCTGGGGGTGGTGACATTATCTTACATTTTCAACATACCCAGGTTTTCCCACAACTTATTTTTTCCTTCCTACCAAAATTGAAATGAAATGAAATAAAATAACATTTAAGGAGGGAAAGAGGTACCAGAAATCTTGTCTGCATAAGAGCATATCTGTGCGCAACCCAAAGGTGTGATCCTAAGGCAACTTCCATGGCAATAAGTGCCAATGAAATCAATGAAACTCCACACACACAAATGCACAGGAGCACACACAATGCTAAGTGTAGCATTGATGTGTATGTAGGTGTATCCATGTTACCATTCCATCATCCCTAATTGTTGTTGTTATGTGCTGTCAAATTGCCCCTGACTTATGGCAACCCTATGAATGAGTCATCTCCAAAACATCCTGTCCTCAACTGCCCTGCTCTTACAAACTTAAGTCTGTGACTTTCTTTAGGGAGACAATCCATCTTGTATTTGATCTTCCTCTTTTCCTGCTGCCTCCAACCTTTCCCAGCATTATTGTCTTTTCCAGAAAATCCTGCCTTCATATGATGTGCCCAAAGAAGGACAGCCTCCGTTTCATCATTTTTGCCTACAAGGATAGTTCAGACTAGGTTTGATCTAGGATCCACTTGTTTGTCTTTCTGGCAGTCCGGGGTATCTGCAAAGCTCTCCTCCAGCACCATATTTCAAACAAATCATTTTTTCCTGTCAGCTTTCTTAACTGTCCAGCTTTCACACCCATACAAGGAAATACAAGAGTGTGGATGATCTTGGTCTTAATCTCCAGTGACACATACTTAATGGATGATCTTTTCTAGTTCCTTCATTGCTTCATCCCTAGGGGAAGATGATATTAGAGTCAAAGGGCTAATTTTGGAGGACAGAACATAAAGGTAATGGCTCTTAACCATTTCCCCTTCAGGTTTAATATTTGGATTCCAGCTTTAAGAACCCTTAGCATTGGTCATGCCATTTGGAGCTTCTGAGAGTAAAGCCCCCAAAATGTCTGGATGACTGCAAGTTGAGGGAGAGCCAGTGTGATGAATTGGACAGAGTATTGGACTTGGGTTCAGGAAGGTAAAGGTAAAGGTAAAGGTTCCCCTTGACATTTAGTCCATTCGTGTCCGACTCTAGGGTCATCCCTGTTTCCAAGCCATAGAGCCAGCGTTTGTCCGCAGACAGTTTCCATGGTCACGTGGCCAGCGCGACTAGACACGGAACGCTGTTACCTTCCCACTGTGGTGGTACCTATTTATCTACTTGCATTTGCATGCTTTCGAACTGCTAGGTTGGCAGGAGCTGGGACAAGCCACGGGAGCTCACTCCGTCGTGTGGATTTGATCTTACGACTGCTGGTCTTCCGACCTTGCAGCACAGAGGCTTCTGCGGTTTAACCCACAGCGCCACCATGTCCCTGGGCTCAGGAAAGCTTGCTTCAAATCTTTGTTTGGCCATAGAAACTTGTGAGAGGTGACAATGGCAAATAATTCCTTGAACATTGCACATACCTCAAAAAGGTCATCGTAAGTCAGAAACAGCTTGAGGCTATATAGCAGCAGCAACAGTTGAGAACCACTGACTTACATTACAAGTTGATTTGGCAACCTTCTTAGACCACTTTTCTGACAGCCATTAACAAAGTTCCTTTCTGGATATCATTTTCATTCTACACTTAAATATAAGCTTCCTTTATAGCCAATGTGAGTCATAATAAAAAAATAAACAATTCTTCATATGCAAAGTCAAATGAAGATGAATGATGTTTGAAGTTTTAATTGTGTCTCTCTTAGATAATTTTTGCTGAATTCCTAATGATGTGCTTAACAGAGGTTGTAGGCATCTTGTATTACTGCCTCAAAAGGCTGCCCTTTGTCAATGTCTTATGCAGTATGCAACAGTTTTGATCAAGGAAAGTGTGGGATTGCCTTTAAAAACAAATTAAGGAACACATTATTTAAATTGCTTTACCTTTTCCAAAGTGTAGTGTCATACATTGTATTTTACAATGGCTTCTCCCTTTATTCCTTGTTATTTCAATGAAAATTGTAGTGCTTTTTACTTAGAAATAACTAAACACATGCACCAGTCAAAATGAAATTGATTGTCCTGCAGAAGCAGCATACATAATTTTAAAAAAATAAATAGCAAGATGATACAATGAAACCTAAGTTCTTATCTGTTTTGCACCACAATTCTAGTTTATTGCACCTCAGCAACACAGCATTTGGAATACAAAGTGCCCTGAAGTTCTTGTCTTATTTCACCCTCACAACAGCCCTGTATGGTAGGCTGCTGGTTACTTTTCTGTTATATTTAATATATTTGTATATTATTCTTAGATTTATTCATAAAAGGCTTCCTTGTGTTTACAAAAGACTTTCCAATGTAATTTGCAAAGCACTGTCCTCCTAGAAAACTATTAAACATTTTATAAAATAATAAAAATAGGTTGTGCATAGTATATATATAGTATAGTATATTCACAAAACATTTTGTTATTTTATGAACAGTTCCTCACTTTTGTTAGATACACACACACATACACACACTGTAGAGTAAGCTATTTGCAGTTATAGTGTACATGATGTTTCCGTCTTACACAGACCAAATGAAAAACCCAAAGGAGTAAGTGCATGACCAGTAAAGGGCTGGACTGCAAATCCAGATGACACCTGCAGTGAACCCCACTCCCCCCACATGGCAATTAGGCCTAGGAATAAAAGGTCCCAGTTCTGTGAACGGGACTTTTTTTCTTTCAGCTGAATTGCCATGCAGGGAGGGGAAGAATCTCACAATGAGACAACTGGAGGATGTATTGGCAGAGTGATATGGCTTAAAAACCTTCTAACTACGCAGCGGATAAAAGTTCAGGGACCTACACAGCAGAATTAGCTTCATGTCTCCCACAGTAGACCACCTTTTATTGCTTAGTTTTCCTGAACTGACAATTGCTATCTTAATAATTCACCCAGAGACACTGGTAAGAGAAAAGAATAAAATGTCCTATTTGCTCACAGTTCTTCATAGATCAAAACAAACAACATTCTTTTAAAAAATAGTTATTGGTCACATGGAGAGAGCTGAACTGATTAACTAACTGCATATTAACTAACTACATGACAGACTGACTTAATATATTGATTAAAAGGAGAGGGAAGAGAAGACTCAAATAGAAAGGAGTGGCTCTCTTAAAATTTTTGAGACATTTGCCCCAGTCCAGAAAGGTCCCTCCCAGCCAAAACCTCTTAAAGGCAACAAAAGAAGGTTCAGTAATTCCAACAGGATGAAGGCTTATTGGCCTCACCCTTTCCACTCTTCCCTGAGTCCAGCACCCACCCACCCCAAATCACTCCCTGTGCAACAATCCCGCTTCAGGGCAAAACAACTTCATTTGGTGCCAAGAGAGGCCTGCTCCCCAAAGCTTAATTACCGTGCAGATGAGGGATAAGGGCAGGATGGGAGCTGGACAGGAAAATGGATTAAAAACTGGATGAGAAGAGAGCAAATAGGGAGAAGAAGAAGAAGTGAATGACACAGAGAAGGAGAAAAAAAGATGAATGGTTTTGTATATTTGTTCTTAAAGGGAAAGAAGCAGCCAAGCTTTCTAAAGGGACAAGCAGCTTTGCCCTCTCCCTCCCTCCCTCCTTCACCTCATCGCAGCAGCAGGGGTGAGTGGCCAGCGTGATTGCAGGGTGAGTGGGCACAGAAGAAAGCCACAAATGCAACAATTCTAAAAGTCAGTGTAGCCCCCTCAGCAGAGATACAACACAGTTTAAATACAGATCACGTTTTCCCAAGAGGACGCACACACCAACCCAAATTTCATGTGACTACCATGTGATTTCTAAATGGATTCCATTTATAACAGAGCTTACTGCAAGGCAAATGTACATACAAACAAGCGCTCTCTTGAACCATCTTTTGTTCATCAGCTGCTCTGGACATTCTAGTGAAGCCTGTTTCTCCAAGAACTTAATGCTAATATTTGGATTATCGCAATTGCTGCCCTTAAAAATGTCTTGGAAACCACACATGGTCCACAACCATGTGGCCTTCTTTTTATAAGTTTAGATCAGAGCATGGTGATCTTCTCAAGAATTGTGCCAATACTGTGAAATGTGTTGCCCTGATAGAACTGCTTATTTATCTTTGTATTAACAAGCAGAGTTTGAAAGTTATTTTAGGGGACAAGTCCCAGAATCCTCCAAGCACCATGGGCAGTGGGATTCTGGAAGTTGTACTCTAACAAAGTAATTTTCCAGGCTCTGTAGACGGATAAGGAACATTTCTTTCCCTGAAGGCTGTATGTAGTGGGCAGGTCTGGGGGCAAAAGTAGGTGGAGCTTCAGTGACTCCACATTCCTTCTCTATCTTTTTCACAAACATGCACGGATCTGTGCATGCACACCCTTAATGATCCATCATCTTTCTCTCTTTACTATATACAAAATATCAGGGCAACACATTTCACAGTATTGGCACAATTCTTGAGAAGATCACCATGCTCTGGGTCTTCATTGATCTAAACTTATAAAAAGAAGGCCACATGGTTGTGGACCATGTGTGGTTTCCAAGACATTTTTAAGGGCAGCAATTGCGATAATCCAAATATTAGCATTAAGTTCTTGGAGAAACAGGCTTCACTAGAATGTCCAGAACAGCTGATGAACAAAAGATGGTTCAAGAGAGCGCTTGTTTATATGTACATTTGCCTTCCAGTAAGCTCTGTTATAAATGGAATCCATTTAGAAATCACATGGTAGTCACATGAAATTTGGGTTGGTGTGTGCGTCCTCTTGGGAAAACTTGATCTGTATTTAAACTGTGTTGTATCTCTGCTGAGGGGGCTACACTGACTTTTAGAATTGTTGCATTTGTGGCTTTCTTCTGTGCCCACTCACCCTGCAATCACGCTGGCCACTCACCCCTGCTGCTGCGATGAGGTGAAGGAGGGAGGGAGGGAGGGAGAGGGCAAAGCTGCTTGTCCCTTTAGAAAGCTTGGCTGCTTCTTTCCCTTTAAGAATGCTTCAGCTGTTCCCATTTGTACCCACAGAATACAGCACAAAAATGAAGGGTGCCTGATTTTTCTCTGGTGCAAAAATACTGATCCAAGCATGGGTCCTCTTGAATCCATGTGATTTTAACATGGGATCTGCTGCAAAACACTGTTAAATGGAGCCTCATGGCACAGTGGTTAAAATGCTATACTGCAGTCAAAACTGTGCTCACCACCTGGGGTTCAATCCCAGGTAGCTGCTCAAGGTGGACTCAGTCTTCTATCCTTCTGAGGTCGGTAAAATGAGTACCCAGCTTGCTGGGGGGGGGGGGGCAATGTGTAGCCTGCATAATTAACTTGTAAACCACCCAGAGAGTGCTTTAAGTGCTATGGGGCGGTATACAAGCAGCACATTTTTTAAAAAAATCATCATAAGTCCCATTTGTACCCACAGAATACACCACAGAAATGAAGGATGCCTGGCTTTGCAGTGGTGTAAAAACACTGTTCCAAGCATGGATCTTTATGGATCCACATTATTTTAACATGGGACCATCCCTAAGCCATTGTTGCCTATGACTGAGATCGTTTGGGATGTGTGTGTGTGATCCTACATAAAAATCATGTGGACCCATGAGGATCTGTGCCTCAGATCCATTTTTTGCCCAAAGGCAACTCTTCACTCCTCCGACCCTCCACCGGACTGGCTGCTTCCTCCCTTTCCTCTCAGGCACCCTGCACCTGCGCATCCCTCCCTCCATCTTCCTCCGTCCCTCCCTTCCCCCGCCCGCAACTCTTGTTGCTGCTGCCACCTCTTCTGTTTCCTCTGCTGATTACCCAAAGACGCAATTTGTAGAAGAAAGTTGTCTAGGTGGTCTGTGCTGCTTATCAGGTCCACAGTGGACACAGAGATTCATTACATTTAGTTAGTATTAAGCACACTGAGAAATCATCCGTCATCTGAGCAGTGTTCAATGATGGGCCCAAACAAATCAAGCCAAAAAGTTGAAAACACACTGAAACCGTAAATCAAAATCCTCATGACAGAAGAATCAAGAGACACCTAAAACTCCAGAACAGACTGACTGATAAAGCCTCGCTTACAAAGTCTGGACATGTAAGAAATTTTCAGCTGGTGCCAGAAAGTTGCAAACTTGGCACCAGCTGTTTTGCATGGAAAAGGTACATTTGGTTATGCACATGGTGGCCATGCATTTTCCTTCATTCTCATGATTCTCTACAACAGTATTCCCTCTAATGTTCTAAAGGGGGGGGGGAGAAAGTCTTAATGAGACATGAATTAAAAATATTTGAAGGTTTCTTGATCCACTGTGTAGACATTACACAATAACTTGTAGTGATTTAAATTTCATCATTATCTAGTGTCTGCAGGGGTACTTCAGAAGTTTAGTTGATAGTTAATTTAAGACTGCTGACTTAGATCACAATACAGTAATTAGACAAAATTAAGGTTCAAATGGAAAGAAAATGAATCAAGTAGTACAATACATTGTGTAGTATTTTTCCTTTTCTCAAGGCATTTGTGGTAATGTTACACTGTTTGCATTCTCATGAAAGAAAGACACTTTGATTATATATTTCTGTTCTAAAACGATGTTTGAAATATGCTGGCTAGCTTTGACTTCCAGCTTTTACTGAACCCATTGCAATGTCTCATTGTATAAAACATAGTGAAGTAATATCCTCCATCGCCTTAATGATAAACACACCAAGTTCTGTTGTGGCTTATGGCTGAACTGTTGGCTTTTGTGACATGAAGTTTTGTTCCAAATCCTTTGTGGTCAATGATCTCAATGGAGGACTGCTCCCTCTGTGCCAACCTTAGTTTTCCCAGTATAGCATGAGAACAAGAATAGCCAGTTTCAGGGCACTGAGATAAGAAAGAAAATTATAAAGCACTTCGCATATTTTTTAAAAAAATACTGTGTATATTAGGCACAACAGGCTCAATCTGGCACTGTACTTAATTGTTTTCCTCCCACTGAAATCACAAGGACAAAACTGTTCCACTTTGGCTGAGTCAGGCCTCCTGCCAGGCCAGGCCTGCATTCACACAGTCAGCTATGGGGGACAGAATGCAGAGGTGGTAAAAAGGGCAGTATCATTTCTATCTGCAGGTGCTAATCAAGAGGTGTTAACATTTTTGGATGCTGGGCTCTGGAAGAACAAAACAGAACAGAACAACTTCCTTCCTCCAAAAACACAGAAAAACCCTGCAGCTGATAATCAATCTCCCCCCTCCTCTGCCGCTGCCTTAATGTGCTACCTGGTACATTCCAATCCATTCTACCATCTCTGCATTCTACTGCTTCCTGTCTCAGGAACAATGGTGGCTCCTCCATTGGGGCAAGTGCAGTCCTGCCCTGCCCTGCCCCATTGCTGACCATCCCACATCTCCTTGAGGACATCTCTGGTGTATGTGTTGTGTATGAATCCCTGCCTGCCTATGTGTTTGAGAGCAGGAGCAAAAGAATGCCCAGTTCTGCCCACCATTGATCACTGTACGTACTGTCTGTCCCACTAACCATAATGGCCACCAGCCACCATTGTTCTGTATGTATAGATTCAGATTGTGTCAGGTCAAACTATATATGTTAGAATTCATTAACTTGCTTTCACAGATTGGTAAAAATCAAAGGACAGTTTTGATTTTACCTTTACAGAAAAAAGACGAGGGACAAAGAAGTGCTAGAAGTACTCTTTTATTTTTGGGTCTGTTTCTGACTGTAATTTTGCAGTAATTTTTAGTAACATAACTGGCCATTATTGTCATTATTAATGAGGCTGAACTCATAAGGTGATGGTTTAAGTCCTTTACATATACTTAAAAGCAAACCAGTCCCCTAGAAGGAAAACACTGAAACATAAACCAATCTATGTTCTGTTTCATGAAGCTATTGTTTCCTCTTTCTCTCTCTCTCTCTCTCTCTCTCTCTCTCTCTCTCTCTCTCTCTCTCTCTCTCTCTCTCTCTGTGTGTGTGTGTGTGCGAGAGAGAGAGACAGAATGGTATATGGCATCAAATGGCAATAAATATGACAAATAACAGACAGTTCACATGCAGAGATAACTGTATACTGTTACCAGGGATGGAGCAGACTGAGCGCTACAAAATGAAAATCAAGTTCCATTCTGCAGGAATCAAGTTTGTGTTGTTTCTGCAAAACTGTGTGGAACAATGCAGAGAGCAGAGTGTGAATTCTAATCAGTAATGAGGCATCTTTAAGACTTGCTCTTTTAGGATATTCCAGCCAAGAATCCATCTGTGTACTATAAAACAATGTTCTCTGCTTTGTGTGTGTACAGCATAATCCTCTGCAGGTCCAAAGGGGAGTCTCGCTTAATCCAATGAGTCTCATACAGGTATACATAGGATTGCAGTCACCATTATGTTCTCAGAATGGTAGCCATTTTTTTACTTAACATCATGTTTAGCTTGCATAGTGGGCTGTGATCTCCATCTTGCATGACTTCGTCATACAGTCTTGAGAGCTGGCTGTTCCCCTTTTGCCTGTAGTAAGCTGAGTCTGACTGATAATTGCCTTTACTATGGGGCAAAGTAAAGTTATGGAAGAAACTAACACATTTCAGAAGTTAGTACACTGGAGAAATATTCAACCATTTGATATATAGAATCCATGTTTGGGTTGACCTGGGCGCATGTGAGTTGATTGCCCATGCGTGAAGGCACACACAATCAATATGATTCCTGCTGGCTATGTTGGTCATCTATATAGATTCTTACTGGTAGTCACGGGGCAATATTTCATGACTATTGAGATGTGTACCAAGTGATGCCAGTGTCTGAAATCTGCAGCACTGCTCAGTTACTCAGAGTAAATTTGGAGTGCTCAAACATGCCAAGATGGTGATGATGACGACAATGTTGACAATGCAGGAGAAAAAGAATTAGTTTACTGGCTGTCAATGCCCCTTAACATCTGTGTCCATTGAGAAACATTTCCTTGCTGCTTTTCTGAAAGGAATTATTGCATATGAAGTTTGACCCTGAAGATCAGAAAAGTTACTTGTTCATACCCCAACTCCCAGCACTCCATACTGGCTGGGGGATTCTAGTAGTTGTAGTCCAAAAACTAATTTTCCCAACCTTTGCTTTGTGAAGGTTTGCAGGTTTCCTAAACCACACAGTTCCACCATTGTCTCTCTCAGCTTTGGGATGGCATCTTTCCATCCTATGTTGGTGGCTCCTTTTAGCAAATGTAGAGTGCCAATATGCCTACTTGCAAACATCTGGAACATCATTGCAAAAAATTATTTGCCTTTGGTTTAACTCAATGATCAGATGGAAGAGAGAGCATCTAAAACATGTTAAGAACTTGTTAATTTCTTTCAAGATTTTGTAAAAATGAAGCCCTAGATTAAGTAGTCATGATGACTCATGTTAACTTCCTCCACAATCAAAAATGTATTTATGCAATTTGCTTGAAGGCTTCCCTGGGATACAAATAAATTTCACAGAAAGTCATCTTCATCTTTTCCATCCTTTTTGTGAACTGGTCAGTTTGTTAAATGGTTCTGACTCAAAGTAATGTCACATGGCCATGCCATGCCCTTTATCTTCATGACATTTCAGCTTCCCTTCTGAAATCTTCTGGGGGTTCAGGCAGAATGTTGGGACACCTCCTCTCCTATATGCTCTCCCCTTTACTTGGGAACAAGTTACATGCATTGCCACTTTTAGCTTCTCCCATATAATGTTCACTAGATAGGCAAGAAGAACCAAACATTCATGGAACATAACTGATCACTGAATTAAAAATGGGCCGGGGGAAAATCATTTTTAAAATGAAAACTCCAAAGAGCTTATGCTATGACCAGATGCACAGATCAGACCTGGTTCTACAAGAAACTATTGCATCCAAAGGATGCCGCACAGATAGAAAAACTGGCTGGCAAATCTAACCCCAACAAAGTCTGTGGTAGGAAAAATATAGATAATACGTACCTGTGAAACAGCTGAAGACACTTGTGAAACTTCAAACTAATGTAAATGAGGTAGCCAATCTACCTCAAGGCAGCTGTGTACAGTCTTCAAAATGATCTCACTTGTGCTGCCCAATGTCAATCCGTTAATCTGTTAATTCTTTTTTGGAATTTGAGGCATAGAACCTTTCTACACTCACAATTCACTCGACACAGTCCCAATATGGTTCTGCTCCCACAGCCCTATCATTAGGTAGATATTATTCTCTGTCAGCAGGCAGATATATCATCTTATTTACCAGGACATTCTGCAAATGAGTGGTAAAGAAAGGGACCCTGAAATGCTAGCAAAGGAATAATAGGATAGTGATGGCTTCTTGTTACGTGTGCCTCCCTCAGTGTTATAAATAAAAACATACTACAAATTTTCAGGGATTTCAGTAGAAAAAAGCACTTTCTCCCTAGCAACCTACGTGTTATCTGCTTCTTTTAACTAATACTTGCACCCTTTCCAAGTTCCCTTCCTTCCTTTCTCTTTAGGTGAGGAAGAAAGAGACAAAGCACTAGAATACTCCTCACATTTGGTATTTGTGTACATTTCCTTGGTATAAGGGGGTAAGAAATAAATGGACACCTCCTGATAATTTCTTTGCAATTGAAACAGCTGGTTCTTGCTTGTATTCACACACCCACAGTTCACATTAGCTAAACTTGAAAATAACGCATCAGAGTGGGAAACCTTGATGAACTGCTGCTTCCATCATGACTCACCGTTAGCTAATTGAACATGGTTAGTGGGAACTGGAATTCAGCTAAATCTGGAGGGCTGCAGGCTCACCTCCATGAGTGCCCACCTCCTTCCCACACTCCCCAGGGTTTAAAATGTGGGTTTTCGGGAGGTTGAATGAGGAAGCAAGTTATCCACAGCCAAGTACACACACTTAGAACTCATTCAATTGAATGACTCATGATGGTTTCACACTTGGTTGATACAGGACTAAGCCACCCAGACCTCTTTTCATGATAATTGAAACTGCTGATAATCTATTTTTATGTGTGTTCATTCAGAATTACTTGAAAGGTTCAAATAACTAGGTGGCTCTATTATGGAGAGATAATACTGTATAGTTTTATGTTGAAATAGTTTTTTCCCCCCAAAGCTTTAAAAATTAGGAGCAAGAAAACTCAGGACTAATTCTTTTATGATGCCATTTCAGAGAGCTCAGCATTGCCTTTTGCTGTGCATTTGTAGCAGAGTCACTGTATACAAAACACTAAAACAGATGGTGTGGGAGTGAGGATATAGTAGGAGCCTGATCTTTTACATTTTTACCCATTCCTGTGAAAGGAAACAATTAACAGATAGGGTGCCAGTGGAGGACATTTGGGGACAAATAGCTCCTCATCTCTTCTTGCTGATCGTTCTCTGCACCTGTCAAACTCAGAAGCCAAGCCCATAGATTTCACTGAAGCATCGTTTTAAATGTAGTGACCTCAAGCTACAGATGAAGTGGTTGGGAGGAAAAAGATATGTAGGAGCCATAGAAGAAGTGTCATCATTTGGTGGGCAGAAAATACAAGGGGAAATACAAGCTGATGTATACAGTGGAGTTTTTATGTAAGGCTGGGTAGGGTGAAGGCCTATGAAGTTTAGAACTCTATATGTGTGTGCGTTTGTAGCTGTTTGTATACTGTCCATATCATCAAGTGTGGAAATGTCAAGGTGTGAAATGCTGTATATTGAGAGTGTTTAAATAATTAAGGGGGATATAGGAAAAATAGCCCAGAAAATAAAAGTGCCTTTAAAAATGGAAATATTCTGTTCTAAAAATATTTTAGAACAGAAACATTACAGATCAAGAATACAGAAGGAAACAGCTGAGATAAAATTTATACATATGATGTACACCAGTATAAATGGCTTGAATATAAGCCTAGGTTTCTTAAGTCATTAGCAAATGTAATACTTATGCTGTTATCTACTGTTATTTTCTTTACAACTACCAGCCCCCTCTTTCATCACAAGGCTCAAGGGTAAAAACTGTTAATATTCCCTATATTAACACAGTTGGCTCCTCTGCTATCTTCTTTTACTTTTTTTATTACTTTTTTTTATTTTACTAAAATGAATTACATAACATAAACCTACTACCACACAGAAAAAATAAAATAAAACAAAATACAATTACATATCACACAGTGCCACCATCACCTTCAGGGCCAGCATTAAACTTCATTCAATCCATTTTCCCTCCAAAAATGCATTGTTTCTTCCCTCGGTGTATACCCCTCTCGTACCCCTTCCCTCTCCGAAATACATATTCCAAGAATACATTCCATATTTTCTTAAAATCATTATTTTTTGATTGGCCTCTTCTTATTTTCATATCACATGTCAGTTTGTCATTAATTGCCATGTCCCATAATTCTCTATACCATTCCTCTAAGCTGAATTGATTATCATTTCTCCAGTTTCTTGCAAAAATCAATCTTGCAGCCGTAATCATTATTACTATTAAATCCTTATTTTCTTTCAACAATTGATCCTTATTGACCAAATTCAATAAAGCAATTAATGGGGACATTTGAATATTTAATCCTATTATTTCACTTATTTCTTTAAAGATTTGATTCCATTCTTGCTTTCTTACTTCACATAACCACCACATATGTATATACGTCCCCTTCTCTTTTTTACACCTCCAACATAATGATGATACATCATTATCTATTATATTCATTTTTACCGGCGTTAAATACCACCTCCATATTACTTTATAGCAATTTTCTTTTATCCTTACAGACATGTTCTTCATAATTCTTTGATCCCAAATTTTATCCCATTCTTCACCTATTACTTCTTTATCCAGATCACATTGCCATTGCATTTTTAATCCTTGTGTACCCTGTTCAGCTTGCGTTAATAATTTATATATTTGACTAACAGTTCCTTTTCTTTCTGTCTTTTCCTCTGATTTCATTCTTTTTTCTATAATCTCTTCAAATTTTGTCATTTTTCTACTTTTCCCTTCCTTACTATTCCATTCGCTTGTCCACCTTTCTAATTGGATCATATTTAACCATGAAATCCCCTCTCCTCCTAATACCTTTTTTATATTTTCTTTATCTCTCATCTTCTCCATCCAATCTTTTAACCTATTTATCTCTTTACTTTTTAATATATTCTTAATTTTTTTTAGATTTTCAGGAAAATTCCTTAACTCCACCACCTGAGATAAAGGGGAGATCGGTGGACTTCTTTTACTTTTACGTATATATATATATGTCTTCTTCCCCCTCTTCCCCCCCTTGAGTTGTTTTTAAACTGATATCCTTATTCCTGTCAGTTTTCACCAACCGCTCCACCCCTTCTCCCTCCTCTTTTTTTTTTTTGCTTTGCCTGGTTATCTGTTTTTTGTCTCTTGTGGGAATATTTACCATAGAACTTAACACCAAATATAGGCCATAAATTACTGCACGTGAGATGTAACCACACACCCAAGACTCTTAGAGCCAATGGGTTTTTTTAATCTTTTACTTCTGAATTTGGTGTTTCATCCTGTGTTTCATTTTGTTTTATATGTCTAAAGAAGTAGGCAAGATCCACGAAATCTCACATTAAAATATATTAGTTAGCCTTTAGGGTGCCTTTTTTTGTTTCTTTTTCTTTTTTCTTTTCCTTTTCTTTTGGATGTTGCCTGATACATTTAAAAATTGAGTCTTCAATAATAATTTACTATAGTTGGTCCAACCAATTAGCCAGCTTTCCAGCCAAGCTAGCTCACTAAACAATTACATCCTGAGAGCTGAACATGTTTACATTATAATGAACTTGTTTATGTTATAATGTGTAAACATGAAGAGGCATTTGTAAATCCTACAGTGCACTCTTTCGGTTATTATAATATTTTGAGTTTGCAATAGTTTAGCATTTCAGGATTTTAGAGTGACAGTATCCTAGTGCATTAATGCTTAATGGTACAGAGCATTATTGCTCTAAACTCTGCAAATTTTTTAGTCATAACAATAACATTATCAGCATAGTGGCAGCTTTCCAGATATTAAGTTAAAGACCCCTGAAATTACAAAGAATGCAGGAACAATAGTATTTCCTATTGAAACATTATTATTGGAATACCAAGCATTTGGACCACCAAGCCCTGCAGAAATGTTTGTTTCTAGTTAGAAGAAAAAGGTAAACAACTGAATGAATTATAAATATAAGGAGACACACATAAATTCAGAAATTCATCACATAATCACAACTCCACACCACTTTGAGCACCAGACATCAAAGAGCAACAATCATCATGGATTTTCCTCCACAGATTCAAACTGGTTTGGCTAGGTGAGCACTGAGAATAATTTGCATGTATTTTTAATATGCTTAAAGGCTAAGAAATGCTTTTTTTACTTTATGTTTTCTTTATTTTTAACAACTATGATATTTTCCCATGCTGTTTAAATATGCCTTTTTAGGCCATGATCTCCTTTATTTTTGGATTCAAACATGATTTAATTTCTGCCTGCAACTTACATCTGTTTTTGGATTATTTCTTATTTGCAACTTTTCATATTTGTAAACTTTTGGATGGATTTCTGTTTAAGTATTTGTGCCTACAGTATTCCCATAGCTGTAAGGTTTCTGTATGTTTTTTAAAAACTCTGAAGTATTTTGTGTTTATGGAACATAGAAGCAATGTAGATAAATAAAGCTTCTAGAATTAGACAAGTTGATGTGGTCTGGAATTATTGCAACAGTGAAAGGACTTATATCTTGATACTCAGATGAAGTTTGATATGATTGTTAATTATTATTATTTTGTTTCATTGTAGAATTAATCCTTAATTGCAGTGGTTCTCAACCTTCGATCCCCAGATGTTCTTTGACTACAGCTCCCAGAAATCCTGGCCAGCACAGCTAGTTGTGATGGCTTCTGGGAGTTTTATTCCAAAAACGTCTTGGGATCCAAGGTTGGGAACCACTGCTTTATTGGGATGAATGCCAGTTGTGATAAACGCAAGCTTCTGAATAAAGTTCTGTAGGACTCTTAGGGTTGTGTTCAGGCATCAGCTTATCTGACTCAACGGAAAGAAGAACATCTGCTGGAGTGTGAAGGACAGGAGACTAGTGTGCCGTCCCAACAAGGAGAAACATCAAAAGAGATGTGCGCATGCGCGGAAGGGGTACTTGTAGAAATAGAAGGGGACGAAGAGAAGAGGGAAAGCACACTAGAGGTGTGTTTAGCCGAAGACAAAGGGGAGGAGTTAGACCTCATAGTGTGGGAGGAGATTATAAAAGGGGGAAAGGAAACGCGGGAATTTCAGGTGGTGACGGGGGAGAAAAAAGGAGGAACTAGGGATTGCACAGTCCAGACGGAGGATGTAGGTGACTACCCAGATAAGGTTGGAACATTGATTAAAGAGTTTCCCAATCTAAAGACGGGAGGAGGACTGCTACCTGATCCAGAGGTGTTCACGGAGAATAGGCGAAGAGTGAAACCGGTGGAATGGACTGTGGTAGTTTACCCACGCAATCAAGATGGGGGGAGGAAGGTTATTCGCCCTACACCTTCCTTCAATCAACCTCCCAGGGAAGGGGACTGGGCAAGGCACCCTTGCTGCGGGACGGTGTGTGCAGCGAGGAGTACCCCTATACGGGCGATGACGGACCGGGAGCATTTTGGCCCGGCCCCGATGTGAGAAGCAATATCTGTACCCCGGAGACAAATGTAAAAAGTTATAAGACGTTGTCGGAATTGAGTTGTTTGGACCCGTTTGAAATAGTTGAGTTTGAAGCTGAAAAGAATAAAAAGGAAAATGTTCAAATTCTGAAACCGCCTCCGACTCTTATTCCCGCCAAGATGAGGGAACCGCCAGTACTTTCGGAAGAACCGGATCACATGGAGTCAATGCAAGATATTCTCACAACCATTTCCTGAATTTATTTTCCATTCCTAATATTTTCTTAGACTGAGTATGTAGATGGGGAGAGAAAATTGGAGGTTTAGTTAGAAAGAGTCCACAGGAAGGAGGAATCAAAGACCTAGAACAGGAAGTTTTGAGTGACTGTGTATCCCCCATCTGAGGACCAATCTAGCCTAGAGAGACTTGTCTCCAGAAGATTGGATATAGATGGTGAATTGTCCATAGTAAGTATGAACATAGTCACTATGTGGAATAGCTGTGATCTATGTGAGTGGAGGGCCTTCCCTGCCGATCAATGTAGTCATGAGTTTTCAGGGTTTGATGTATGAACCTGTGTTCATAAGGGAAGGGAACTTATGTGGCTCCCAGCTAGTGGAATGCACTCACATCCAAGTTATGCTCTGTTTCCATTCTGACTGGTTTTAGAAAGTAAGTAAAACCACATTGTTTTAGACTGGTGAATGATGCTTATCCAGCCCTGCTGTGATGTTCTAATCTATAACGTGGTGTTTTTAATGGTTTTAAATGTATTTTGCTAGATTTTAATAATTTTAAAGCAGGGTGGGCTTATATGATTTTATTTTTTAAATACTAAATGTGGTTCTATCTGTTTTTATTCTTTTAAAAAGTTTGTAAGCCACCTTGAGAGCCATCTTTTAATAGAAATGTAAGGTATAAATGTAGTAAGTAAGTACCCTGTTTCCCTGAAAATAAGACCTAACCTGAAAATAAGGCCTAGTATGATTTTTCAGGATGCTCATAATATAAGCCCTACCCCAAAAATAAGCCCCAGTTAAGTGAAACCCTGCCCTCCACCATTGTGCAGCAACCAGAAGAAGATGACATGACTGTATTTGAATAAATGTAGATTGTTGTACATGAAAAAAATAAAACATCCCCTGAAAATAAGCCGTAGTGCGTTTTTTGGAGCAAAAATTAATATAAGACCCTGTCTTATTTTCGGGGAAACACAGTAAGTAAGTAAGTAAGTAAGTAAGTAAGTAAGTAAGTAAGTAAGTAGGGAGATAAAATAGAAATTTGAACTGTATACGTACAGTATGTGTCTTCATTCACAAACTCTCTGTGTAAATTATTTATTTGGTTGCATTGATAGCCTGCCTTTCTTGCAGTGAATTCAAGGAAACATATGTGGCTCTTCTCACTTTACCCTCAACACACCCCTATGAGGTAGGTCAGAATGAGAGTGAGCAACTGGTGCCAGGTCATCCACTGAATTTCAGGGGTCATAATCGGCTTGAACCTGCAACTCCAAGTTCCTAATTTATTGCTGGCTTTGACCCTGTATGGTTTCATGGTGACTGTAGCCATGAGTGATTTTGCAGCACTTTTGACACCACTAGCTTTGTGTCAACTGCATCTGTTCCAGGAAAAAGCAGATTTGTCTACCCCTATGCATTTTCGGTCACATCTACAGATGGGCACGAACTGGAAAAATGATGAATCGGGGGTGGTTTGTGGTTCGTGGCTACCAAACCGCAGAGAAATGAATTGGTTCACAGTTCATTTTTCTGGCCCTTGCCCAGAGGGAGGGGAACCTAACACCACCACCGCCTCAGCTGCCTGCCTGCCCCCTCCCCATTGCCACGGTCACCTCCCTACCTGGTCCTGCCGCCCTCCTCCTCTTCTTCCTCTGCCACTGTTGCCATCTTCAGAGACAGTGGGCCTGGCTTCCCTTCTGGGAGCTGGGCCAGCTGTCTCTGCGCATGTGTAGGCCTGTCAGCTGCTACAATGTCCTGAATCCTAACAGCATTGTGTAAACTGGAAATTGTGCAAGCCACATGTACAATCTTGTCATCTGTCTGTTGTGCACTTGAACATGCATGGATTGTGCAACTGGGTGCATCCTTGGTCACATGACTGGTGCATGATAGATGGCCAGCAAAACATGAAAACTGCTTATGCCTTTGCCCTTATGCCTGTAGTTTTTTTGGCCATTGTTTCATTACAGCTGACAACTGGACCACAGAAAACTGGTTAAGTAGTACACTACACTTTGCATAATTCCCAGGTAGATTTGAACTGAGACATCTTTCGGGTTTGGTTTTGGGGCTTTCCCCCCTTTTTTTCAGAGGAAACCTTGACTATCTGAATATTAAATACAGGCTCATTTGCATTTAATTTGCCCACTAGTTTTGTTTACAATTCTTTCTCTCTCCTACCTCCTTTAAAGTAAAATACATTGTACAAAAAGTGTGTGTGTGGTGTGTGTGTGTGTGTGTGTGTGTGTGTGTGTTTCAACAGAGGCAAATAACAAGGAACCTTGTGGCATCTAAATGGTTAACGTATTTTATTTGATCTAAGTTTTCATGGACTGGAGCCCACTTTTTCAGATGCTTACTTTTACATGATTGACATTAATCTCAGAAAGAAGGAGGTTTCCTTGACTGCCAAGACAATTTTGGCATGAACAGATTTTTACAGAGGGTTCTGCCAACCAAGAATATATATATATATACATTGTACCCTGTTTCCCCGAAAATAAGACCTAACCTGAAAATAAGGCCTGGTATGATTTTTCAGGATGCTCATAATGTAAGCCCTACCCCCAAAATAAGCCCTAGTTAAGTGAAACCCCGCCCTCCACCATTGTGCAGCAACCAGAAGATGACATGACTATAAA
This sequence comes from Intellagama lesueurii, assembly GCA_037013535.1. Classification (NCBI taxonomy): domain Eukaryota; kingdom Metazoa; phylum Chordata; class Lepidosauria; order Squamata; family Agamidae; genus Intellagama; species Intellagama lesueurii. Next base: position 101,344,475 of record JBAJHW010000003.1, read on the forward strand.
ATAAAACATCCCCTGAAAATAAGCCCTAATGCGTTTTTTGGAGCAAAAATTAATATTTATTTATTTATTTATTAAATTTATACCCCGCCCATCTAGACACAAGTCTACTCTGGGCGGCTAACAATAAAAATAGAATAAAAACAGTATAATAAAATAAAGAGCAACAATAGTAATATGGTTCAAGATGGGGAAAAATAAAAATAATCAAGTGATGACAGGAGGGAAAGCCTGCCTAAAGAGCCAGGTCTTAAGTTGGCTCTTAAGTTGGCTAATATAAGACCCTGTCTTATTTTCGGGGAAACATGATAGTGAACTCTCAGTCTAGTGAATGGCAACCAGTGGTTAGTTTCTGACAAGAGACATTTCTGAGGCTCAAATGTGTCTGGAACACAAGAATTGTCCTCTCAGATCAATCCATATAGTCCAAGATGGACTAATCAGCCTCCAGGAAGTCTCTAAACAAAGGTTCGCTGGAAGCCTACAAGCAGGCCATGATCATTGGAGTTGGTTTGAACCCTGGGGTTGGATGAGGAAGAGCCACTGCTGTGCCCAGAAGCCAGTTTCAAGACTAGGTCCTTGAGATCCAACTCATCATCAGAGCCACCTAAAGAAGAAGAAAAAGAAAAGATAAGCGCAAAACATTTCTGAACAGTATCCAAACAGCATGATCCTGTGTACTGTATATCAAAGGGATTGTGTCCCAGGTACATGTTTCTAGCAGTCTTCTGGGCAATCTTCAGATGTTCTGGAGTATGATTTCCATAATCTCCAATCCAGCACATCTGGAGGGCATGAAGTTGGGGGGAGGCTCAGTTGTTAGGTTGCAATCTTCCAGTATTATAGAGGCCTGTGTTTCTTTAAAAGTTGTACCCTTTCTTTCTTTCTTTCTTTCTTTCTTTCTTTCTTTCTTTCTTTCTTTCTTTCTTTCTTTCTTTCTCTCTCTCTCTCTCTCTCTCTCTCTCTCTCTCTCTCTCTCTTTTTCTTTCTTTCTCTCTTTCTTTCTTCACCACTATCAAAATGTAAAAGGACACCCTATCACTACCCAGATCAACAAATTGCTTTTTCCTTCCTGAGCCTTCTGGCCACTCTTTGGACTGCTACTCCTCCCTTTCTCTTCTGTAACATGCAACCTGAGGAAACAGTACATGGGCCTGAGCAAGTGGGCTTGAGTCCCTGGAGGTTTGTGTTGTGATAACTTTTCGTAAGGAGTTGGCAAGGCCTCTGTTGTTTTTATTCCACTGTTGAAGAGAATGACTCTTACGTTCATAACTACGTCTAGCCTTGGTTTTGGATCACTATTTGATTGCAGAGCTTGGCATGGATACTTTCTAAATTACATTTCCCAGAATCCTCCATCTGTTATGCCCAGTGGCCAGGGGGAAAGATAATTGAGAGATTCTCTGTTTGTTTCTCAGTCAGATCTTCATACAAGTGAGACAAGACTCTTTCTTGGTCCCTCTGGCCAATGAAGTTTTAACTCTTCTTAGGACACAGCTTGGAGAGTGCAAGGAGGGAGGGAATGGGGGAACTGCCCTACCTCTTTCCTTCTCTAAACCAGCCATTCTCAACAGAGGGGGTGATATGGCCCCCAGGGGGATTCTGGCACATTTGAAGGGGGCCACAAACTGGAAACCATTCTTCACACACCATTTTGTAAAGTTTGTTGTGCAACTTATACATTCCTGGTTCAGTCTATATTTCTTTCATACTGTGTTTATGGCCATGGCCAAAAAAAGGTTGAGAATGGCTGCTCTAAACCAGGAGAGGTTGTTACAGACTTCCTGTTGTTATGTGCCCTCCTGTCATATTGACATAGTGACCTTAGAAGGACTTCCAAGCCAACTGGTGAGATATTTAAGGAGTGGTTTTACCAGCATCAACCCAAGTTACCCCCATGAGTTTCTGTGGCCGAGTGGGGATTCCAACCCAGGTGGGATCCCTGAGTGGGGATTCCAACTCAGGTTCCCTGAGTCCATCACTCTCTCTGCTGCATCATACAAGCCCTCCAGTGAGAGAAGACTCTGAAAAAAAGGACTGTTCTAGACTTCCAGGATTCCCCAGGCTGCTCTGGCTGTACTGGGTAGGGGGCATTTCAGGAGTTGTAGTCTAGAACAGAAACTTTCCCAAACTCTGCTTGATTTGCAAATCATGGGAAAATTCAGCAAAATTGCCTTCATGGGTCTTCTTCATCCCAGTCACTGGACTCCATGCCATGTGTTTTGGAGTTATTCTCTCAAATGTGCACTGCAATACACAATGCATCTGAAAACTAACCAGACCAGACAAACCCAGTAAGAGGTCACATGACATCGTGCTTTATCCGGATATGTTATTACAGGTGGAGGGGGAGAGAGACAGGTAGACACAGAGGTGGGAATTTGGGATCCAACCTTACCTATGAACAAGGTCAGTCTCAAAGACTGGGAGAAATCTGAAGATGCTTCTGGGGCCCGTGAGTTTCTGGTTATTTTAATGCAACAGACATTATGACATAGAGTCCTGTGACACCTTAGAGACTCGCACCTTTTCTTTAGCCTAACCTTTCGTGGATCATGGCTCATTGCATCAGAGGATGTGAGCTGGAGTCCACAAAAGCTTCCACACAAGAAAACGTCTTAGATTCTTTTAAGATGTCCCAAGACTAACTGGACAACTCTTGCAAATATAAAAGAATGCAACTTTTTTTATTAAACCTCTTTTTAAAAATTCAGACAATTAATGGAAGCTTTTGTGGATTAAAAATCCCTTCATCAGGCATGCACCAGTAATTTATGAATAGTGCAGAAAAAATATAAATGAATGTCCCAAAATTATTTTAAGATGATGGTGGTGGTATATGACTATACTTTCCTCTGGGTGGGTGAGTGGCACAATGCTCTCACATTTAGTTGGTCCGGGCTGGTGTGTGCGCGCGCATCCCCCCCCCCCCCGCCGCGCTCCTTTCCTCCCTCCCTGCGAAGTGATGCTTTGCGATGCTGACATTCGTGTAGCAACCGCCGGTCCGAGGCAGCAACGCCGCTGCAGCTGGGCTTGGCTTTGAAATGCGCAAGACAATGGGCGCCACTGTTCTCCCCAGCTTCGCCTTTCCCTCCTATTTGCATAGTCTGTTCTGCCTGATTGACCAGCTTGGGCTGTCCAAGGGACCCCGCATTGTTCCCCGATCACTTCGAGATGGCAGAGATGACAAGATTCAGGTGAGAGATGAAGTGCGGATGCGACTTGGCCCATGCCGCAAAAGCCAAAGCCCCACAGCTCCTGGGAACAAGTCGCTGAGCCGGGAAGGGGAAAAGACGAGAGGGCGGGGGGAGAGAGAAAGAGAGGGAGAAAGAGAGAGAGAGAGAGAGAGAGAGAGAACGACCAGCAGCAGCCCTGTCAGAGTTTACAAACTGCTGGAGATTGTTGGGCTAGCTTTCTTTCTTTCTTTCTTTCTTTCTTTCTTTCTTTCTTTCTTTCTTTCTTTCTTTCTTTCTTTCTTTCTTTCTTTCTTTCTTTTCTCTTCTCTTCCTGGATGTGGCTTAAAGCTAGCCCGAATTTCTCATGCTCCTCCTCTCTCTCCACCCACGGGCAATACTCTGGCTGAAATAATTTGTCACCTCAGTTGGAAACGCGTTTCACAACAGGGTCGGCGCAGTGCACACGTTCAAAGCATTCCACGTGAGAATGGCTCAGCAAAACTTACAACCAACACCGAAGCCCCAGATTGAAGGCCGGCCCGATCGGCTAGGGTTGCTCAGGGCCAGCTAATGAGTTCCTGGCTAGTTAGCCATGATTGGCAATCACCTAAAACAGGAGCTGCCTTTTTCCAAAACCACAACACACACACCTCGGAAGCTGATCTGCAAGCAACAGTCATGGGAATCCTGGGCAAAGATACGGAGGGTCGGTAAAAAAGAGAGGGAGCAATGCGTATCTTCAGCGCATTTACTCGAAAGTAACCGACCATAGTAGCATCTTGTTATAAGTGGGCTTTCTTTTAGGGCCCCATCCTGGCTGGGGGGTCCTCGACCATCCCGTCGAGTCCAATCAGTCGGGCTTGGCTGCTCCTGCGGAAGAATTCACCGCGTCTCACTCCCAGGGCTGGGAAACTGAAACTTACTCCGAGGTCGGTCCCACAGAAATCGATGGGGCAGGCGGCCAAGTAAAAGGGCTACGCGTTTGTGTTGGGCTTGGGTTTAGGCAACCCCGGGCTGCGACAGTCCTGTGCAGGGTGGTTTGTGACTGAGTCCCAGTTGCTGGACTTACACCCGAGTAGCCCTACATAAGATGGCGCTACTCGAAGCGTGCATTACATCTTAGTACAAGGTGGACGCTTCCTCCTCTGGCCAACTCCGATCACACGTTACTCCGTGGTAAACACCCTCTTTTGTCGACTTTAAGTGGGGCAGTTATTCCCAGAGAGACATAAAGGAAGAAATCTGGTGGGGTGGTGGAAAGCGCAGAAGTCCTGCTGTTTAAGGCATGGACGGGGGAGGGGAGTAGCAACAGTCTCTCACCCCACCCCCTCCCCGTCAGGCTCCATCTTTCCTCCCACCCCCACCCCCACCCCCCACCCCCCCGGAACTGGAAACTTCGCTGCTGCTTCTGTAACCTTCCCAACCGGCGCAGCCAACGCCAAACGTGGCGAAGCCGGCAAGCGCCCGCTCTCCCGCAGACCCCCCGAAATGCCGCCTCGTTTGACGCACTTGTTTTGACTTCTTCGCGGAAAGGCAGAATCTTCGCCATGCCGCGATGTTTTCCCTCGGGAGAACTTCACTCCAATTTGCCGTAATTTCTTTACACCTAAAAGAACTCGTCTAGCAAAGAAGAAATTCCCACGGCAGCTCTTTTCTCTCTCTCTCCCTCCGTCCCTCTGGGATTCCAGTTTCCTTTCAGCGTACATTTTACCCAAATCATTTGATAATACGGGACAACGGGAATAAAAGCGCCCGATCCACTTTTTGGCCTAATCCACGGCTAAGAGAAGTTGCCTTTTAAACGGACTGCGTTGATCCCTGAACGGGAGCAAAAGTCATATAATTAGGATGCTGGGGGGGGGGACCCTCAGAACTAAGATTCACTGCTTTCAAAGAGATTCCAGAGGGATTTATTCTCGTACGAGTACTTGGAACTTCATGACCCAGTCCTATACATATTTATTTCAGGTCCCGTTATTTTCGATATGCCGCTCAGATTAGAGAGCTCAGGATCGTATTGTTGCGATCCTGTACACACGTGGGCTGGTTTAAATTGCACTGGCCTCAGTGCTGTTTCCTCCTGAGTAAAAATGAGTAAGATTGCACTGCGTAATGTTAGAGGACTGCACCACTAAGTGTTTAGTAGCACTTACTACTCTTAAGTTTGCACTGAGTGGAAAAGTGGAAGACTGCAACCCAGTGCTCAAACGCCTTCGGCGCGCAATAAAATTGGATTGGTTTCGATGAGACTTCCTCCAGCCGCCTAAGGTCGCAGCCTTCCATGGAAGGACGCCTAAGGGAAATCTGTGGGATTAACTTCCGAGTAAATATGAATAGGTCTGGGGTATCAACCGAGCCGAGACTCGGTTATAGCTGGATGGGAGATCCTTTGGCGTCAGAAAGTTCTGGCAATTTCAGCCAGTTTCCTTAAACTTCAAGCAATTTCAAAAAGGAGCTCGTCTTTTCCGATTAATTTTAATTAACTCATATTTATTCCCCTTCTTCTCTTGATTTCAAAAACGACTTTCTTCCTTGGCACAGAAGTATTCGTTCGATTTAACTCGAACTTAAAGCCAAGAATTTCGCTTTCCCAGGCTTGACCCTTCGCGATGCAAATCCAACCACGGCGTTCCTTTGGCGCTCATCGGAAAGGTCCGATCCCAGCTGAAGAAGAAGGTGGGATTCCGGAGGCCCTCTCGCCTTCCAAGGAGCGAAGCGTTCTTGCAGACCTGTGATGAAAGGTGTTAAACTTCCCGCGCTGGTTAGGGAGCGGAGAGCGAGTGCTCTGGAGGATCTCGGCTTTCCGAGGAGAGGGGAAGGAAAGCTCTGGAGGAAAGATGGAAGGGTGGTCACGCGGGGAAAGAACACACCTTCGTCCTCCCCGACTCTAACTCTTCTGATTTAATAAGGGAAAAGTCCCCACAGATGTTTAAGGCCCAAATAGCCGCCTCCCGAAACTCGCTGTCAATACGCCCAGGATCGGGCCCCAAAACTTGCCTCCTCACTAAGCGGAACCCCTCTTGGGGTTCGGCGCCCCCTCGGCGTCCGCGCTGGCCTGCGGGCTCCCTGTTTTCCCAGTGCCCGGGATTAAGGAGAGGAAGGGGACCGGCAGGGCTCGGAGGTTTGTTTAATTTCCTCTTCAATGTTTACTGATCGTTGGAGAGGCGCTTATCTCGGGGAATATATAACGATTAATACAACCGCAGGTTTCCAGATAAGTGATTGTGATGGAGATTGTTGGCGAGAAAATAGACAATTATCCGCTGTTAGCTTTACATAAAGATCGCATTAACTTGAATTAGTTATCACACAAAAGAACATCAGAAAGCTGCACCTTTCTGCCAAGGCAACCGCTCGCGGGGTGCAGAGGCGTGCGCGTGTGCCTGTGGGGGCGCGCGCGCTCCTCTCTCTCTCTCTCTCTCTCTCTCTCACACACACACACACACACACACACACTCCCCGAATTTGCAAGGAAGGTGGGGCGAGGTAGGGGGAAGAGAGAGACTGAAAGAGGGGAAAGTTGGGGCGTTTCTTGGGGGGGGGACAGGCTGGAGGCGGCGGCGGCGGCTGGGAGGCGGGGAATCGCTTTAATATCTGACGGCAGCAACCCCCGAAACTTGGTGCGAGGGAAATGCGCGGCCGCGGAAGGGGAGCGCAGCGCAGCGGCAGGTGGCCGAGGGCCCCGCGGAAGAAAGGCCGGGGCAGATCCCGCGGCCCCTGGAAACCCTCCCTAAGCTCTGTGGGTGTCAATGTGGAGAGTCCCGTTTCTGAGGCATGGAGGGATGGATTTGAGGATCCTGAAAGGAGCTGCTGCGAGTTCGTGCGTTTCTCACAGGAAGCCCCGACTCCCCATCATCCCCTCGCTTTGCACGCTTCGCTTCCCCCACCGCAGGCACAGGAGGCCCTAATTAATTATACACCTCTTGTCCTGGCGAAGAGGAAAGGGCGGGCAGAATGGGAGAGGTACTGAAAGGGGGGAAGGGAGGCAAAGGACTCCACTCGCCCTCATCCCCCCCCCCCGCCGCCGCCGCCACATTTTCTGCCTTTGCTCGTCAAGGAGGCTCTGAGGAAGTCCTCCCACCACCCACCACTCCCGACTGCAGGGCTCCCGCCCGCCCCCACGCTCCCCCGGGGACAAGGGGGAAAGGGCAAGCCCCGCGGGGAGCGGCCCTCTTTGTGTCAGCGCACAATTCCCCGGCATTTATTCCCCCCCCCCCCCAGGGAAGTTCGCGGGGCACTATTGGACGGCTCGTGTGGCTTCAAGGGAGTGGGAGGCGGGTTAGGGGCTCCCGGGCACTGGCGCACACCCACACGCACCGACGGGGCTTCTGCCGCTGGTCAGGCTTCCTTCCTTCCCAGAAAGTTTAGAGTGCAAGAACAAGTTTCGTCTTGCACAGGAAGATCAAGGAAAGGAAAGAGCGAATTGCCTGGGGAGAAACTGCCCACCCGAAAAGAGCTTAGTCAGACTCAGGACCAAGCAGAGTTTGGAAAAATTACTTTTGGGACTACAGTTCTCAGATTTTTCCAGCCAAGTGAGCTGCGGGGGCAGGGCGGGGATGCTGGGAGTTAAAGTCCAAAAGAGAACTTTTCCAAGTTCAGCGAAAGTCCACTAACCCGAACCGACCATCTATGGGGTGGACTGAATTGGGGGGGGGGGGGAAGGGGAGGTTTCCCATAACAATCCTACCAGCTGGGCTGAGTATGGGGGAAGGAGGAGCTGATGCTGTAGCCGAGAACTGCCTGCTCGCTCCCCTTGTTGTTGTTGTCTCTCCCCCCCCCCCATACATAGAGACATGCACACACGCATTCGGCTTCCAGCCTCCGTTTGCTGGGAGCTGTCCCAGTGCTTGCTGGTACGTGCGGCGGCTGCCACTTTCTGGGGTCCCCGCTGAATGGAGGCGGCTAATGACCCCCCGTTCCCAAGGCAGGCTGGCCGCTGCCTGGTGAGCCCTGGATTTGTGTGGTCCGAGCCTTTCCCAGCTTGTCCCATTCTGTGCCCGGGATCAGGGGGCTCCCTCGGCTCGTTTGCACCTGCGTCGCTTCTGGCTCCTTCAGGAATGCGCTGAAGCTTGTAATCAGCTTTGTGGAGCCATTGAGTGCACGGCTGAGTGAAACTTCCAAAGCTCGCGGAGAACTGGCCCGCTGAATAGGAGTCAGCATGGGGCTCCTCTCCAAGCCTTTGCGCTGCCAAATTCCAGCAGAGCCCCTCACAATCAGTCCACACAAGCTTTACTGCTTTCCCCACACTAAGGAAAGTGAGAAAAGAAAAGCGAAAATACCAGTCACTGGGGTTAGCAGTTTGTTCCCAGATTAATGGCAAAAAAACGCTGGAGGCTCGGCCGGGGTAGTAGCGTGGATTATCTATCTATCTATCTATCTATCTATCTATCTATCTATCTATCTATCTATCTATCTATCTATCTATCTATCTATCTATCTATCTATCTATCTATCTATCTATCTATCTATCTATCTATCTCTATCTGGCGCCAGAGGCTCCTTTTTTTCCAAAGTTATCTAAAACTCTGAAATTTTTAGCTGGGTTTTATTGTTCTTGATAAGGGGAGGATAGCCATAAAGATCCACCTCACTTCTAAACAACTTTGGGAGAAAAATAGGCTCTTTAAACAAACTAACCAAAATATGCTCCTCATATGGCAGAGTCCTCTTTATAATTCACAGGACCGCCCTCCCCAAAAGGAGGCATTTGGGAATGGGACTTCAGAAAGGCAAGAAAAGGGAAGCACCAACAAAACCGTCAACATCCCAGGACTAGTTAAAAATTGGACCCTATTCACAGAAACTGTTTTGCAGAGCATTCCAACGCACCTCTATTCAGAACTAAGTCTAATTTTTTGGTACGTGGAGTGTGCTCCCAGGTGAGTGTATGGGATGGTAGTCTAAATCTTTCATTTTAAGATTCAAACAGCCTTTTACACGAGGATAAGACTCTACAAAGAAACTCAACAGAAAACTGAACAGACTTCTGAACAAAATTGCATTTAACACCCTGTTAAGTATAGATCATCTGAAGTCTGTGCCACTTTTATTAAGCACACGGTTTTGGTAAAACAAGAAACACTAGATCTCATTTTGATTAACAGCGTTCAGAAATGGGTGGTACAGTAGAGTTGTCAGAGAACCCCTGGCTTGGACCTACTCTGCTTAGCTCCTCCTTTTATTGCCCATTGATGTCCAGCCAGTGCAGAGTCAATTTCACAGACCATTTGGACCAAACTTGTAACTTCTGAATCAATTGAATGCCATCCCTTTTCTTTGCCTCCTGATATCACGCTGGAATCTTATGAACCTCAAACAGTGCTCAGATATTCATGTTCACGTTTTAACTCAGAGTGAGAAGAACAGCTTTTTTGTAGCCAGAGATCTTGTTATTCAACCTTTCTTAGGGTGGAAATTTCAGTCAGCTTTACAATAGATGTTTTGCAATAAGCAATCTAAGAATAGCCAATTTCTTTTATGACCCAGATCCATAATGCACTTACACTGTCAAACACCAATCCCCTTTTTATTCTGAATCTTTGCATGTTAATTTTTAGGCATGCCAACTACTGCCTTGCCTTGGGCATGGCCTCTGAATTTAAAAGTATTTCTACCACCACACTGTCTGGCTTGGAAATTCCCTTCAGTTTGAAAATGAGGTTACTTGTGACAGGGAGAAACAATGTTTGAGAAACACATGACTAGGCCACAGCACTCCCACTTCCAAACACTGAGGCCTGTTTCTTGGCTCACTGCCAATGGCTCAGATTTCTTCCTGCAATTTGCTGATGCTTTTGGGATCCAGGTTCTTTTGTGCTTAATAACTTTTTGGAGTTGGCATCAGTTTGAATCCCAGTGATTCATCTTAACTGTATGTCAGCTGATTACAGCTGCCCAAGACATGTTGCAGCCTGAGACGAAACAGCAAATGGCACCCACCAGCTTACACTCCCAAGGTCAAGGTACATCATATCCTAGGTCAACTAAGTGATGTTGGCACCTGAGACAAAAATAAAATCTCTCAAGTAGTTTGCCCCTTTCCTGGCAGTAACAAAGCAATCAAAATAAATTAAACAACTAACTACCTATCACCCCTTCAGCAGATCTTGCTATTACTGCAAATCTGTCATGAGACTGTCTCCACAGTTTGCATAATTGTAGGGTCAGCCCTGTGAAGAGTGCTATCAATGCCAATGCAGGCAAGATGGCAGGTTTTGCTTTATAAACTGAAATTTTGCTTGTTCAGATTCATCTTCTGATATCTTGCTTGGCATGGCAGGGGTGTATGCTTCACCACCTAATTTCTGGGGGTCAAGGTGCCCCTGTTCTGATCACTTTTGTGTAAAGCTCCTTATGAGTACCTGTGGTAGCTTAATCTGCAAGCTTTTCTGCAAATCAGTATATTTGGTATCCATTGAATTCCAATTTCCCCCAAATTGTTTCCTAAGTAATAACACTTTTGATAACTTTGACCTTACAGCTGAAAACCTATTTGTCCCACCCCTTACCTGAAAGTTTCTTGGTGTATTATTATCTCTTTCTCTTCGGAGTTCTTTATTTTGCAGAAAAGCTACTCTTAGAACTTTTGGAGCTAAACATTCCCTCTTGCAAATTAAAAATAAAAATAAAGCAATAATCAGATGTATGTTTCACTCCTCAAAATGTTGCTTAACGTCACCAGGAGGTGGTCCCGCTAAGTTCGTGGTCTTTTCATTTGTTCCCCGAGTGCATTCATTTCAAGGAGAAAAGCTCAGGGGTTTTTTTGTTTTTGTTTTTTAAAGCTGTCGCAGTCGCTGCGGAATACTTACGCAAAGTATTCTTTGTTAATGGGAGAATATGGGGGAGGTGACTTTACAGTTTGACAAAACTGGTGGCCAAGCTGCACTCTTAAAGTCCAGTCACATCCTAACCCTTCCAGAAATTTACTTAGAGGGAAAAGCTGTTGATTACCGTTGGACTTACTTTCCCGTTGGAGACAATCGAGTCGCCAGAAGAAGTCGGGGAGCCGTTACACTGAGCCCTGGGGCTCCACTTGCGCACCTACTCTGGAGTAAGCCGCATTGTTTTTCCGCAGAAAAGCTTCACAGAATCAGGCTGGATGAGTCTGGCTGATCTGAGTGAGAGCGCGAAGCCTGGCCGTAGTGAAACTAATGGTTAAAAGGCTTCACTGGGACAAAACTTTAAATGCTGATTTTTAATCCAGGAAAAATAAACGTTTTCTGATATACGGAGTCTGCAGTCCTAAAGTGATGAAGGAAACGATATCGTAAAGTTTGGAAGTCAAAGGAGGAACCTTATTTAAAACAAACAAACAACCCTAAACGGCAAATGCTTGACACCTGGAACTACACAGGCCTAAAATCTTCAGTTTTGTACGCGTTCCCAGACACGATTTCATCCCCTGCTTATTTTCTTACAAAGGAAGTTTCCCTCCCACCCCTCCCCCTCCCCCTCTCGTTTGGAAGTTGGATGCTCTATTTTTCGACCGTGTTGCTTCTTTCCAACCATTCTCAGTGACAAGTCAGGAGGATATGCAGTAATTCAGAAATTAGTGAAATTTTATTCTTGGTGGGGGCGTTGGATTAAGAGGCTGGGAGAGTGTGAAACAAGTCAACGTGTAATTGTATGATAAGGCTCTCACGAGGAATTTATTGGCCAAGTTGCTATTTCTATTCCTTCCTAATCTCGTTTAGCACATTCATTCTCTGCAATCTGTCTCCATAATCTTCTGTGACAGAATGGCAGCCAATAGAAGCATGCATGTTTGGAGAGAAGAGAAAATATGCAGAGGCGTGATAAACTGATGCTAATTATCCATATTTAGGACACCGAGTGCAGAAGATCAAGGTTTACAAATAACAAACCAGAGCCAGTGATGATGGCTTCCTAGTGTGGAATATATTGGAGGGGACAAGATAAGGACTTCACATGCAGAAGAGATTTATTGGTCAAAGGGTTCACCTTCCACTTTTCCACTTTTACATAGCAGTAAATTATTTAGGCTAAATTCACCAGAACATTACTCTTTTATTTGGCAACGTGCCATGGCTTGCTCCTTCTTTGTGTCTTTTCAATGCAAATCCTTGTAGTGTAACATCAGTTGATAAGAAACAAATAATTGAAGTAATAGGTAATTCCCTTTAAATTGTGCATATAGGACAGTAAGGTAATAATCATCTAGTGGGAAAGGGTGGGGGCGGAGAGGGGTGGAGTCCAAAGGATAAATAAAGCAGATTGGGGGGGGGGGGACAACCCTAAACACCCGACTACTCAATGACACGGGCACCAGCGACATTAAAAGAGAGAGAAAGCAAGAAGAAACAAGCGCGAATTGGGCATAAGAAATAGTTTTAAGACGAGACCTATTTCCTATTCCCCCCACCGCCCCCCCCCTTAAGTAGCTGTTTCCCAAATCCCTGGAATGAAAGAAGGAACCCCCCCCCCCCCCACACATTCAAATTGGGAAGTCAACTCCATTTTTTCCCCTTCACTCTCTTCGCACAAGTCATCTGGCTCCGAAAAGTAATACGGGGATTCAATTTGGCAATATTTGTGCTCTATGGTTGAGAGGTTAGCAGGAGTGATCTTAGCACTTTGCAATAATTGGGTTGTAAGTTTTCCAAAATGCTCCGGCAACTTGAGAATAGGCTTGCTTGGCAGTGGGCTGATGTGTTCGTGTTTTTTGTTTGTTTATTTTGTTTTGTTTTTACGTAGCCATAACATACATTAGATTCTTACTTTGGGTCTCTTTACAAGTTTCTTTCTTTCTTTCTTTCTTTCTTTCTTTCTTTCTTTCTTTCTTTCTTTCTTTCTTTCTTTCTTTCTTTCTTTCTTTCTTTCTTCCAAGCCTTATCTCTGTAGAATCTAGTTTTCCCCATACGGTTTGTATTCAATGTATTCTGTGTCTTAGTGGTGCATTCCTTACTTATTTCAAGTTGATACTATACACCACCATCGTCTCCCCAAACCCAATAAAGAGACGTATAAATAAGATACTGCATTGGTTAATTTGGCATCATTCCGGTGATCTCGTTTGTAACACAGTAGAAACGGGCTCGATAAGGAAAGAAAATGGTCACATCTTCCCACCCCAGTGAAGCGATTATGCAGTTCACGACCCACTGAAGCCAACGGTATGACTTTTGAAGACTTTCCTATGAATTCTGGGTTGCCTCCTTGATAATGTTATGATATGAGAAAACGATCAGTTACTATTTAACTCATGGGTCAGCCAGACTATACATTTACTCTGGTCACATTTCGGGTGGTTTCCCTCCCCTTAAGTTAGGGTGCTTAATTTTTCACGGGGGCGGGGAAGAGTAAGTTTCAGCTACATTTGTTTCGTATTCTCTCAGGCTTCCTTTTAATATCAAGGGCAGAACTAAAAACTGGAAAAAGGAGGGAGAGCGAGCCTTCCCTCTCCTCCCCTTCATCACAGATAATACTGGTAGGTTCTTAGAACGCCAGGAAGCTGCCATTTTGCTGATAGCCAATGGGCAACGTTTTGCCACTGGGAAAAAGAAAAGCCGTCTATACTGAAGAAATGTTCCAAAATGAAGAATTAGGAAGGCTCTTTGAGAGAGAATGCCATTGCATGAAATGAAAATCTTCCCTGCAGAACCATCAGTAAGATTTGGTCGCAGTACTGAACGACTGTGGTTGTTGGCGTTGATTTCATGTGATTTGTGGGTTTGGGTTGTGGGTTTTAATTTAATCCAGTTTAATCCAGTTTTCAGTCCCAAACAGAGTATACCCATTGAAACAGGGGGGCTTACTTTAATGTGGGTTTAACAAATTCCCTTCACTCAGTGCGTCTACTCTGGGACTAACCACTGGATTTATTTAATACGTTCGACAGATTTCTATCTCGCCTTTCCTACAGGGAGCGGCATAGAAAGCTCTTGTTCTCCTCCCCGCGGCCCCATTTATCCTCATAACATCCCTGCGAGGCCGATCAGGTTAAGAGCCCGAAGTCGCCCAGTGAGTTTCATGGACTGGTGGTTATTTGAACAATTATGTCCCAAAATCTTAACCCAACATTCTAATATTTAGACCAATACTAATGCCTTTTCAGTGGCTTCCAACCTTGGGTAACCTTTACAACTAACTGTGCTGGCTGGGGTTTCTGGGACTTGCAGTCCAAGAATACCGGGGTTACTCAGGGTAAGGATTCACTGATCCAGACCGATAAAAACGCGTTTTAGCAGGTTGCAATCATTTCGAGGACTGGCAAAGAAAAGTGTGTGATAAAACCTGGTGCCAAAAGTGCTCTTTCGATATAAGCCACCTGGGGTCCTTCTTAAGGAGAAAGGCGGAGTAGACATGTTTTAAATAAATAAATAATCATTTTCTCTAATCTGGGCGTCCCGGGGCAGGCGTTATTTGCCGTCCATTTTTGCCCTAGATTCTAACGTGATCCATAATAGCTCTGCAACAGAAAGGACGAAGAGACACCCCCCATTTCCTATGAATCAATGAAAGGAAGGGATACTTGCATACTTGCATACGCGCTGTGAGTCTAGAGCCATGTTCAAAATCCAATTATGCCAACAGACACCGCGGGTAGGACCGGGTTTTTCAAATTCAGAAGAGGGAAGGTAAACATGAAATCGAAAAGAGATCATTTGGTTGCTGCACCTATGGGGGAGTGTGGGGTGGACATGTTAAAGACCTGCCATCCAGACTTGAGGAAAGGGGCAGCGTGCACTTTTGTTTTTCGCTATGCTGGGCTAGCCTCGGGATCATGAAACCTTCGTGAAACCTTCGCTAGTTACTTGGTGGTAAGCCTCATGCTCCGCTTCACGGATTGCTGCCTTGTCGTGGCGAAGGGGCTCGAGTAATTCAGAGAAGCTATGGGCTATGCCGTGCAGGGACACCCAAGGCGGACAGGTCATAGTGGAGAGTTCTGACTAAACGCGATCCACCTGGAGCAGGAACTGGCAAGCCACTCCAGTATCTTTGCCAAGAAAACTCCATGAACAGAAACAAAAGGCTAAAAGATGTATGACGCTGGAAGATGAGCCCCTCGGGTCGGAAGGCGTCCAACATGCTACTGAGGAAGAGCGGAGGAGAAGTACAAGTAGCTCCAGAGCTAATGAAGTGGTTGGGCCAAAGCCGAAAGGACGCTCAGCTGTGGACGCGCCTGGAAGTGAAAGGAAAGTCCGATGCTGCAAAGAAAAATACTGCATAGGAACCTGGAATGTAAGATCTATGAACCTTGGTAAGCTGGATGTGGTCAAACAGGAGATGGCAAGAATAAACATTGACATTCTGGGTGTCAGTGAACTAAAATGGACGGGAATGGGCGAATTCAATTCAGGCGATTATCATATCTACTATTGTGGGCAAGAATCCCGTAGAAGAAATGGAGTAGCCCTCATAGTCAACAAAAGAGTGGGAAAAGCTGTACTGGGATACAATCTCAAAAATGATAGAATGATTTCAATACGAATCCAAGGCAGACCTTTCAACATCACAGTCATCCAGGTTTATGCACCAACCACGGATGCTGAAGAGGCTGAAATTGACCAATTCTATGAAGACCTACAACACCTTCTAGAACTGACACCAAAGAAAGATGTTCTTCTCATTATAGGGGACTGGAATGCTAAAGTAGGGAGTCAAGAGATAAAAGGAACAACAGGTAAGTTTGGCCTTGGAGTTCAAAACAAAGCAGGGCAAAGGCTAATAGAGTTTTGTCAAGAGAACAAGCTGGTCATCACAAACACTCTTTTCCAACAACACAAGAGGCGACTCTACACATGGACATCACCAGATGGGCAATACCGAAATCAGATTGATTATGTTCTCTGCAGCCAAAGATGGAGAAGCTCTATACAGTCAGCAAAAACAAGACCTGGAGCTGATTGTGGCTCTGATCATCAGCTTCTTATAGCAAAACTCAAGCTTAAACTGAAGAAAGTAGGAAAAACCACTGGACTAGTCAGGTATAATCTAAACCAAATCCCTTATGAATACACAGTGGAAGTGAAGAACAGATTTAAGGAACTAGATTTGGTGGACAGAGCGCCTGAAGAACTATGGCTGGAGGCTCGTAACATTGTACAGGAGGCAGCAACAAAAACCATCCCAAAGAAAAGGAAATGCAAGAAAGCAAAGTGGCTGTCCAACGAGGCCTTACAAATAGCAGAGAAGAGAAGGGAAACCAAATGCAAGGGAGATAGGGAAAGTTACAGAAAATTGAACGCAGACTTCCAAAGAATAGCAAGGAGAGACAAGAGGGCCTTCTTAAATGAACAGTACAAAGAAACAGAGGAAAATAATAGAAAGGGAAAAACCAGAGATCTGTTCAAGAAAACTGGAAACATTAAAGGAACATTTTGTGCAAAGATGGACATGATAAAGGACAAAAATGGTAGGGACCTCACAGAAGCAGAAGACATCAAGAAGAGGTGGCAAGAATACACAGAGGAATTATACCAGAAAGATCTGGATGTCCCGGACAACCCAGATAGTGTGGTTGCTGACCTTGAGCCAGACATCCTGGAGAGTGAAGTCAAGTGGGCCTTAGAAAGCATGGCTAACAACAAGGCCAGTGGAGGTGATGGCATTCCAGTTGAACTATTTAAAACCTTAAAAGATGACGCTGTTAAGGTGCTACACTCAATATGCCAGCAAGTTTGGAAAACTCAGCAGTGGCCAGAGGATTGGAAAAGATCAGTCTACATCCCAATCCCAAAGAAGGGCAGTGCCAAAGAATGCTCCAACTACCGTACAATTGCACTCATTTCACATGCTAGCAAGGTTATACTCAAAATCCTGCAAGGTAGGCTTCAGCAGTATGTGGACCAAGAACTCCCAGAAGTACAAGCTGGATTTTAAAGGGGCAGAGGAACTAGAGACCAAATTGCTAACATGTGCTGGATTATGGAGAAAGCCAGAGAGTTCCAGAAAAACATCTACTTCTGCTTCATTGACTATGCAAAAGCCTTTGACTGTGTGGACCACAACAAACTATGACAAGTTCTTAAAGAAATGGGAGTGCCTGACCACCTTATCTATCTCCTGAGAAATCTATATGTGGGACAGGAAGCAACAGTTAGAACTGGATATGGAACAACTGATTGGTTCAAAATTGGGAAAGGAGTACGACAAGGCTGTATATTGTCCCCCTGCTTATTTAACTTATATGCAGAATACATCATGTGAAAGGCTGGACTCAATGAATCCCAACCTGGAATTAAGATTGCAGGAAGAAATATCAACAACCTCCAATATGCAGATGATACCACTCTGATGGCAGAAAGTGAGGAGGAATTAAAGAACCTCTTAATGAGGGTGAAAGAGGAGAGCGCAAAAAATGGTCTGAAGCTCAACATCAAAAAAACTAAGATCATGGCCACTGGTCCCATCACCTCCTGGCAAATAGAAGGGGAAGATATGGAGGCAGTGACAGATTTTACTTTCTTGGGCTCCATGATCACTGCAGATGGTGACAGCAGCCACGAAATCAAAAGACACCTGCTTCTTGGGAGGAAAACGATGACAAACCTAGACAGCATCTTAAAAAGCAGAGACATCACCTTTGCGACAAAGGTCCGCATAGTCAAAGCTATGGTTTTTCCAGTAGTGATGCATGGAAGTGAGAGCTAGACCATAAAGAAGGCTGACCGCCAAAGAATTGATGCTTTTGAATTGTGGTGCTGGAGGAGACTCTTGAGAGTCCCCTGGACTGCAAAGAGAACAAACCTATCCATTTTGAAGGAAATCAACCCTGAGTGCTCACTGGAAGGACAGATCCTGAAGCTGAGGCTCCAATATTTTGGCCATCTCATGAGAAGAGAAGACTCCCTGGAAAAGACCCTGATGTTGGGAAAGAGTGAAGGCAAGAGGAGAAGGGGACAACAGAGGACGAAATGGTTGGACAGTGTCATCAAAGCTACCAACATGAATTTGACCAAACTCCGGGAGGCAGTGGAAGGCAGGAGGGCCTGGCGTGCTCTGGTCCATGGGGTCACGAAGAGTCGGACACGACTTAATGACTAAACAACAACAACAACAACAAGCCTCATGCTGGCTCTTACAGGCTCTAGGAAGGTTAGCAAGACCAGGGATTTGTGGTGATGGCGACCAAAGGATTTGCATGAGCAGTGAAGATGAGTCCTTTGAAAAGTTCATAGACCTTAAGAAAATGATTTTTGGACTTCAGCTCCCAATGCCCATTCTCACTGGGGATTCTGGGAGGGGGGGGGACATGAAATTTATGCCTCTTTGTTTTCTGATCAGTTTCTTTCCACCCTCCTACAGCAGGATGCCCAGAGTCCACCCACAGCATTAAACCCACCTACCCCATAGCAGCAGAACCTTGTGTGGCGCAGTGAATAGTGTGACGGTCCAGGGACTCGGGAATCCTGGGTTCCAGTCCCTGCTCAGCCATGGACACTCAGAGCGGGGAGGCGGGGGGGGGGGGGATGGAACTGGGAAAAACACTCCTTAAATGCCTCATTTTCTTTGAAAGCCTTATTAGGGCCACTATAACTGTATTCCGACTTGACAGCACATAAACAACAATGCCCCATAATGTCGGGTGTCTGTGGCAGTCCTACACCAGTTATCCGGGGAATTTCAGTGGACACTGCTGTAGGCCTCTGGGATGTAGATCTGTTTGGGACCTGCATTGTGGCAGGTAAAAACTGTCAACTAAGTAGATTAGTAAGTGAACCCAAATCTCAAGAGTTCTGTGTCCCTTGTCCCGCTCTGATTGAGATCAACTTTATTCATTGTCTAATGAATGCAATCCTAACCATAATTTGCTCAGAAGTGATACCTATTAAATTCAATTGGAATAATTCTCAATTCGGAGTGTTTAGGACTGCAGTTTAAAAACTAAACACAGCTGGTTGTCTGTAAGTCCTGGGATTCTTGGGGAGTCTTATATCGCCGGCTGCACACTTGCGCTGAAACTGTTGTGCTCCACATTGGAGAAAGATGCGCAGCTACCCATCAGACGGACGGCTCTGCAATCGCTAATACGGAGTGGATTCCTCATTTCTATTGTCTCATTGAATTCAAAGAGGAGACACTGCCGTGATGTTAGGGCACCTGGATTATTCCTTATGGCAGGACAGGGTGATTAAAAAAAAAGTTTGACAGAGTCAATCTATCTTAATTTCCAAAAGAGTAGCTCTGTTAGCCTTGCTAGCAAAGGCCACAAAGTCCTGTGTCCTTTGAATACATTATTATGGCATCACCTTTCGTCGACTATATTAATAATATTAGTGTGCTATAATATACTATATTCTACATCTGTGTTTAGTGATCCTGTATGTGTGCTCAGTATTCCTTGTAAAAGGTGCCAGATCCCCTCCAGAGCACATTTGTTTAGATTTGAGACAGTTCCCTGCTCTTGCAGTGTGAAAACACCAAATAAATTAGCAGTGTAATCTTAGATGTGCCTACTTAAAAGTAAGCTCTGCTGAATTCAATAAGATTTACTCCCAGGTAAGTCGATACAAGATGCCAAAGAAATACGATCCTATACATGCTTAACTGGGAGGGAGCACCACAGAAATCACCTCTATGTGAAGATGGATGTGGTGGATCATGGCCATGTTTTTCCACAAAGTCCCAGCATTTTCCTGCATTTGAAATCTCTGATTTCAAGGGAATTCTACTTCCAAGCCTGAAGATACTTTAAACTCATAACCAACTAGTCAGAGTATTTTCTTGTTGCCTTTGAAACAACTTTGAATGTTTTATAAGCATAAACAATGCTAAAACTCCACTGCCACCACTTAGGGCCTTTAGGCATGAGAAACTCAAGTTGAACCCCTTCCCTGGAAGGAAGACATGACATAAATAAAGTAAATAAATAATAAACAATGTATTCTTGAAGGCTTTCACGGTCGGGATCCAATGGTTGTTGTAGGTTTTTGGGGCTGTTTGGCCGTGTTCTGGAGGTTTTTCTTCCTAACATTTCGCCAGTCTCTGTGGCCGGTATCTTCAGAGGACAGGAGTTATAACTCTGTCTGTGTTCTGGTGTAGTGTGTGGGATAGTTGAGTATTTGTAGCTGTGGGATCAGCTTTTTGTCCTTTTCAGGACAATAATCACTCAGTCTCCTGAAAAGGACAAAAAGTAACTTCAGGACTTTCAGTAAAATTACAATAAATATCTAGTCTCTGTATTCCTAAATCATAAGGCTATTTTAAAATATGCAGCCACAAAAATAGCATTAAGATAAGAAATTTGATTTAATTTTATGAAGTGGACCCAGCTTGATATGACTGGCATTTTCAGCCAGATCCACGGTTTAATTCTGCTGCAGTACAAGGACTCAGATCTAATTATATAACAATGTGTTCTGTCAAGTCAATTCTGACTCATAGCTCACTTCTTTTCAGGGTTTTCTAGATAGAGAGTACTCAGGAGTGGTTTACCATTTCCTTCTGGAGGTGTCCTGGGACTGTGCAGCTTACCCATGGCCACACAGGCTGGGTCTTCTCTCAGGAAGCATAGTGGAGAATTGAACTCCCAACTTGCCTAACTCACTAAACTATCCAGTCAGTTCAAATCTAATTAGATCAGTTCTATATACGAGTAATTCTTTATTTTGAGACAAAAATAAGGTATTCTTGTGTCTTCAACATTGTGCCTAATCTTTATTGAGTCAGTTTCACTCTTGTGCCACCTAGAAATTGTACAGACACTTGTCTTCATTCAAACAGCTCATAGGAAAAATGGCTTTCTGAGCCAACCATATAAACAAAGTTCTGAACTGGATGACAAAAAAAGTTACAAATAAGATGTGCTTTTTGGTTCCCTAGAATTGCTCCTGAGGCAAATATGCTATGAAACTTGGTTGAAGGCAAATAATTCAGCTGGACCAGAGGGGATGGCCATAAGCATTGACTGCCTTCAAAGCAGAACAAAGTACATACTGAACAAATTCACACTTACCAGTTTACAGCCTCTGCTCTCTCTGTAGACAAAAATCTGGCCTGCCCTCTCCCTCACAGCAATTGCCAAATTTGGGAGGGCGGCGGGGAAACAGCGGCAAACTTTTGTAGTATTCACTTATCTAATGAATTAAGCCAGTCTTCCAAACACCTTCCAGATGTGTTGGGTTATAATCTTCATAATCTTCAGAGCCAGCATGGCCAATTATCATTATGTCTAGGGGATGATGAGAGTTATAATCCAATACATCTGGAAAACACCAAATTGGGGAAGGCAAACAAAAACTTTCTCAACAATTCTTAAACACCTTTTTATATTCTCATAGGCAATTTCTCTCTTTCATTAGCCTTACTATAAGCAAGCTATAGCTTAGTGGTACAGTATATATTTTGCTTGCAAAAGGCTCTGTTCAAGCACTGTTATCTGTAGATGGGGCCAGGAATAACTCATTTATTTATTTATTTAAAATATTTTTTACCCCATCTTTCTTCTAAGAAAGGACCCAAGGTGGTTTACATTATTAAAGCACAATATTAAAGCTAAAAACAGTGAATTATTCAAATATTAAACAAATTAATAAAATTATATTAAGAATGTTAGGTAAAGCATTACTAAACCAGATTTAGAAGCAACCAAATGCAAACCATCTCATTTTAAAAAGCTCTTCTCGGCAGTGTGTCATTAAGGAAAAGCCTGCCTGAAGAGAAAGGTTGTGGAAGGACAGCAACAATGGGGCCAACATGGCATCCTGTGGGAGGGAGTTCCAGAGTCTGGGAGCAGCAGCAGAGAAGGCTCTCTCCCAACTCCCCACCAAATGCACCTGTGAGGGTGGTGGGACCGAGAGAAAGGCCTCCTCTGATTATCTTAAAACCTGGGCAGGCTCATAAAGAGAGATACAGTCCTTGAGATAGCTTGGACCCAAGCTGTTTAGGACCTTATAGGTTAAAACCAGGACTTTGAATTGTGCCCAGAAACAGATCAAACAGATCGGCATCCAGTGGAGTTGATCCCTGTAACCAGTTAACAATCTGGCTGCAGTGTTTTAGACCTAAAAACGTCTTTCTTTCTCTCCACCCCCAAATGATGCATTCTTATGTTGATTATATACATACATGCAACTTTCAAATCTCATTGCTCTTCAAGGTCACACATTTAGTAACCACTCACAAAGGACTGCAGTATTTCATACGTGCATAGGTTTCTTCTCTCATGTCTCTCATCTAAATGTTTGAATTGTATCCAGTGAAAAATACTTAATACTTTTAGTGAGCCCAAATCAGATGACAAGCAAGTTCCGTTCGTCCTAGTCAGTAAACAGCTAATTATCTGAGATGGCTGATTCACACATGCAGGTAAGTCCTAACTTGGGGGGACACATTCCAAGCAGGACTTTGGGTGACAGCCACATGGTAACTGGACTGTTGTTAGTTTGAATCACAAGGCAAGACAGTAGTCTCAAAGCATCAGGCTTAAACATTTTCTTGTCAATGCTGGGGGTGGGTGGGTGGAATTTGCCTGACAGATACTATGAGCAGTCCTAGTCTGAAAAAGCAACTATTTTTCTATTAGCTATTGATGGTAGTAAATTACCCAGGGAATGATCCCCAGGACATACCTCTGTATAGCTTTCCTTTAGCAAGGATTTCTTGATCCAACTTTCCAGTCTGAATATATTTACCATAAAAAAACCTTTTTTTTTTAAAATTGGCACTCATTTTCAGAAGCAACAGCCTCCAAATTACTCTTTGGTATCTCTCACGACAGACATTCTTTCCAAATCCCTTATATTCCAGTTTGTATTTACCTACGCTAATGAGATATCCCTGGTACAGCACAATAATTACTCACCTGTGGCTTTGGCATCACACCAAACAACCTCCCTCCCATTTCCAGTGTTTTGGGAACAAAACTGACTCTTCTTCTCCATGGTTTTCAAGGTCTCTGCTTGGACACCCTTCTCTTTCCCTCAGAAAGGGATTTAACCTAGAGTTGTGAGGATTTGGATAAAGGAAGGAGAAAGGGACTTAAACGGCTCCTCCAGGCTGCTTCCCCCACCCCCCACTTCCCCTGTTCTGGAAGATGCTTGCCTGCAATGTGGACAGGCTTTTCTCCCAAAGCTTCTGCTTTCCGTACCATTTTTATTTCATCATTGTATTGATCTGCAACCACTAGAAATGCAAGACAACAATGCAGAGGCCGATGAATATGCACCAGACTTTCATCTTTGCTTTGTTTTCTTTTCCTGGAATTATATGTTAGGTTCGTAAGTTCCCAAAAGGGAATGACACCAGGATGGCTCCATGTATGCATTTTCATTTGTTATCTAAAAGGGTGAGCCCCCTCTGTGGACACACCAGTATTACAGGAAGTCAGGTCTACTCTTGGGAATTTCATCTGCATTTCTACTTGCAGGATCTGTTAGCTCAAGAGGTGGTGAGTGCTCCGACACTGGAGGCATTCAAGAGAAATTTAGGCAACCACCTAACAGATATCCTTTGATTTGTATTGCTGTGTTGAGCAGGGGGTTGGACTTGATGGTCTTATAGGCCCCTTCCAACTTAATTATTCCATGATACTATGATCCTTTGACCTTGCAATTATACATGCACAGGTAATATGAAATTCCCCTTAGTCATCACTTTATGAACTGTCCCTCTTTTGTTCATTCACAGGAAAATGCCTTCTAATAAATAGTATTGCTAGGAATTAAACCAGCCATGTCTGCCTAGTTTATGTAAATTATGTAAATTCAGCCTCACTTTAGGGTCATTTCTTTCACTGACCTTCACAATCTACCTATCCTGCTTTTTCCATGAGTTCTCTATAGGTGGGATTTTTACACTGTTTCCGAATGCACTTGGTTTACTAAAGTAAAGCCTGGGTTATAATGCAATCACAAGAGATGGGAATGAGTCGGCAGTGTGGCAGAATTCTGAGGTAGTAGAAAAGATAGTGCCACTTTAAACTGCAGGTGGGGTGGGTATGATTAATTTTTCAATACTTTTCTGTGGAGGGGAAAAAGGAACTATCTCTAGCCTGAAGCTGACTATGACAGAGGTGGGGCTGGATCCCCTCCCCCTCCCACAGTCCTGCTTAAAATCAAATAAACCTTTTAAAAATACTTTCCAGGTATCACAAGCCTGAAGTAGTACAGTCGGCTCTCTTACCTCAGGATTGGACCATCTCATTTTCCTGTGTGCCCAGACTAGGCCTGCACTGTGCTCACTTCAGTGGAACTTATCCAAAGCTGTAGTCTTAGGATCCCAGCTTATTTTTGCCTATTTGTTTTTCCCTCCTTCTCTCGTGATGAAACCTGGGATGTAGGCAGGAATATTATCTGCCTGTGTGCACATGGATGATGTGAGTGGGTTGCATGTATAACATTTGAGTAACTGCCATGAATCCCGCTTAGCTGATGTTGGCAGAGAACATGGCTAAAAGTAGTGGGAGAAGATTCCCCCTTATCTGTGGTTTCTCTCTGGTATCTCCAGCGGCAGGGCTGTGCATGTAATTTTACCTGCTCAGTGATTGTTCTCACCTCCCATGTGATGTTCATTTGAATTTGAGCAGAAAGGGTCATCATGGCATATAGAGCAATATTCCAGTGGAAAAGAAAACAGAATTGCAATTGCCTCTGAAGGAGTTCCCAATCTAGGAAAGTTTGTGGCATAATTAATATCCTAGCCTTTGAGGATCACCTGACTCTGACAGAAGGCATTCCTGGGGTGGGTGGGTGGAATTAAACTTTTGACTAAATTTAATTAGTCCAGAATACGTTTTACCTGCAACAATCACTTCAAGTGTAGGGAAGTGGAGGGTAAGACACAATTTTACCACATTTTCCCTAACCTGACCTTCCTGAAGGAAAATGGTGACTGAAAAACGCCAAAGAATCAATGGTAATTGGTGTTGGATAAGCTTGAGAAAAGTGTATGTATGTGGGGTGGGGTGGCGGCTGCCAGTGGCAGCTCCACCCCTCCTTCCATCCCGCAGGACAGGCAATTGAGAGCTGACACTGCGGGTCCTACCAGGCCTCAAGAACAATGGCGGGGCCTCGCTCAGCTTGAAAAGGCGGGAAGCGCCTGAGAGGGGCCTTCTCGGCGGCGCATCCTTCTGGAGAGCCCTAATTGCCTCAGCAAGTCTCCTCAAGTATTGTGCCTCTGCTGCAGGTGGTGGCCTTTGGTGGAAGATGAATGGCATCCATGGCCGTAGTCATTTCCTTTACCAGATGATATTACTTCCACCGAAGAACAGAACTGGTGTATTTGACGGGACAGCCAAGCCTAACCTCTAAATGTCCCTTTGCTGGCGTTTAGGACGTCTTTGGTCGAGAGAACTGGCCCTGTTTTTGAGAATTCTGACTTTACCAGGAGGTGGCTATTCTGCTCACCCACACACGATACTCATTACACTACTTCTTCAGGGATAACTGAGGACTTTTTTTTTTGTAAACACACACACACGCGTGCGCGCGAGCCCACCCACCCACCCACCCACACACACACACACCTTGTCAGGACCAGCGGAACGGGCGACGGCACCTGGAAGTATCATGACCCACTAAGAAAGGAACTTTTCATACGTCGGAAAAGTGCAAGATATTGCCAGGCTACGGATAATATCCTCCTTGAGCTTCTAACTTTTTTTGGGGGGGGGGTGTCCTTTCTTCCATCCCCCTCCCCCCCTTTCCTCCCTGGGTTCTCTTCTTATACAATAAAGAAAACAAAACGCCTTTCAGGGCACCATGAAGGCAAAGGAGTTTGTTGTGCTGAAGATTTTGTAGGATGCAAACCTGCATCTGATGAAGTGAGTTGTAGCCCAGGGAAGCTTACGAGAAACCAAACCGGTTAGTGCTTAAAACACTTGCAACACATACTCATCTCCCATTCCACCCTGAGAAATTCTTGCAGTGTGATATCCTATAGCAAAAGGCCGCATACCGGAGTTCCCATGCTCTATGGAAAGAGGGGCACCTGAGCTTCAAAGCTTCCTGGCGTTTGAGGGATGATGATTCACGGGGTCAGCTGCTCCACTGGATGAATCATGCACAGTAAGTCAGGCTGCAGAGGAAGTGAGTGGCCGGCCTATCCGGAGAGCTTGATGAGAGGAGGCCGTTTCGCATACGCAAGTCATCCTGAAGGTCCGGTGCTGCTGAGCAGGCACGTGTGAATGGCCACTCATCTTTTGCGGGCTTGGCCAGTTTCCTGTCGAGTGGCTCCTTCCTATCACTTCTCATCTCTCAGCCCACAGCACTGTTGGGAAAAATAAGAAAAAAGAAAAACCAAAACCGAAGCACCTGAAAGACTGTTATGTTTCGATGTGAGCTTTCACGGATAGATCCACCTTTTCAGAAGTCGGTCTGTAGAGAAGAGAGAAGTCTCGGGTATATTCCTCAGAAACAGGCACGGGGTGCAGAATTGCCGCCCACGGAACCTGAAGAAGTGGATGCATCCGCGAAAGCTCTCGGAAACACAAGTTGCTCTTTAAAGTGCCACACAACGTTTTTGGTTTTTGTTTCTATTTTTATCTGGGCAGGCTTCCTACTTCTTTGAAAACTATTGGGAGAGGGGACTGTGAAGTGCCAGAAAACGCGAGGCAAACGGGATAAAGATGAGACGATTCTAAGCCTGCCACCCCGCCAAGGGCTGCCCGGCGCTCCCTCTCCGCGGGCGGCTGGCCTTCCTGCCACTTGCACTAGGGCAGGCCCAAGGCGACCGGCTCCGGCCCCACCAGGGCCCGGCGTCTCCTCCCCGGCGGAGCCCATGGGCTTAGCTGGCCCACGAGCCCCCTAGCGCGCGCCGCCAGGGGCTCCGGTCTCACTTGTTGCCGGGCGGGCGCTGGCAGCAGCGGGAGGCGGCCCTGAGCGTTGGCCTCTCCGCCCGCCCTCCCCCCCGCCCCCCCCCCGCTCTGCTGCCCGGTGATTGTAAATAGGTTTGACTAGCCGCTGATCCCGGGGTCAGGGCTCTCCTCTTCGCTTAATCCCGCGCTCTCCAAACACACTCTGGCCTCCCCCCGCTCTCCTCTCCCAGGCGCTCCGCTTCACTCCGCTTCGTCGCCTTCCCCCCCCCCCCGCCCTCCGCGCCCTGCCTCTCCCTCCCTCCCTCTGCCCCCCTCCCCGAGGCTCCTGCGGCACCCAAAGGGAAGAGCGCCACGCCAGCAGCCTCAGCGGCACCGGCTCGACGCCGGAAAGCTCCCCGGGAGGAAGGCTGCTTCCCAAACCCCTGGAGCGACCGAAGGGAGGGATGGCTCGATTGCTTTGGAAGAAGGCCGGTTTGCCCGTTTGGAGAAAAAACGAGGGATCCCTTAGGAAACCTGCTTGGAAATGGAAGTAGTTAAACTAAGTGGTGGGCGTTTTTTTTTTTTTTTTGAGGGGTGGGGTGGAAGAGTTTTAGGGCCGAAAGAAAGATATTGGAGGTGATCTAAAATGAGCGCGGGGTGACTGGGGGAGAGAGGTTGAAGCTCAAGAACTTGGAGAAAGCCGTCATTGAGCAAACTAAAGGAGAAGATCTTGCAGACCGAAGGGGGGAATGAATGAAAAAGACAGGCGCTGCAGCGGACGTAGAGTGGCACCTCCGAGGCAGCGGAGCCCAAACGGAAAAGACGGTGGGCACAATCCATCAAAGATGAATTGCAACTAAAGGGTCATTGAGAGCTGGAGAACGGCGTCGAATGGCGACCTCGTTCGCTTCAATATGATGGAGAGTTAGGAATATTATCGTGGCATGCCCGAGCTCTCTCAAAACCAACTACGAAGGGGTCTCTGCGTATTGAGGGGATCCTAAATTAAGGGAAAGGAGATCCGTAGGTGTCGAAGAGCAAAGGTGACCGCGGGGGGGGGGGGTGGCATTTAGTGAAAGAGGAAAGATGGTGAGGAAGAGGAAGTTCACAAGGTTATCTAAAAATGTTCATCAAATCCCCGCCACTGCAGACTTATCGCGTCTCTATTCAGGAGTAAGTTCCACAGAGGTCAATGAGACTTACAGGAAACTCCTCCCGTGATGGCAGCCTAAATGTAGCCAAGGGAATCTATTCACACAGGTTCCGGGCAGGCCTATGAATTTGTCCCCATTTCTCTTCCCACTATCCGACGTGCCTGGATTGAAAAAAAGAGAAACAGAAGGATTTCCTGGTTTGGCCAGAGTTTTTTTTTCCCCCGAGAGAGATACCTCCTTCCCCACCAGGCATTTCTAGAATAGGAGACAGGGAGGCGGTGGGAATTATCTTAAACACCTCAAACAAGCTAACAACAGCGCACACGGGCACACACACAGAGAGGGAGACGTGGGAGAGGAAAGTACAGGAGAGGAAAGAGAGAGTTTGGGAGCGAGAAGTAACCGATTAAACAGTGAACACGGGAGAAGGGGGAGAAACAGTGAGACAGATGGTACCGGGGAAAGTCTTAGGCGCTTTAATTGCGGCCAAACGGCTTGCCACATAAAAGGATAAAATAATCACTATACTGTATTATCCAAACCACCTTCTCCCCCTAAATCCCGCCTGTGTCAAGGGATCTTGATATCAGAGAACATCCACTGCCAGAACATCAGTGGGCGCTGAGTAGTAGCAGCAGCAGCAAAAGCCCACCACCACTCTGCCGTTACTAAGCCCTCTTGCCCCTACCAGACAGAACACGGGTCGCTGCCGGTATCAGCAGGTCTGGAAAACCAACTTTTTCGGCCCACAGAATTGCATTCCCTTGTTTTCTGACTCTTTCTTGCCGGTTGGGTGCGGTTGGCAGGAAGGGGCTGGGAAAGGGCAGACCGATCAGCGTCCGCTTCTTGCCCCCCTCCCCAAGCTGCTCCCCCTTCCCCAAACACACACACACACTGCAGCGAGATCCCCTAGAGCCGCATTGTACTAGCGTGGCGGCCTGCAAGGCCGTGGGGCTGGCTCTTCACGGTTCTCTAAGCAGATCTTCGGCAGTTCCCACCTCCCACTTCGCTCTGATAAGATCTTAACGGGCCAGGGAGCGCCTAGAGCAGGGCAGCCAGCCGTCCATGTCCTCCCAGATTCTCCCCCTTGTTTCTTTCCGTCAGGAAAAGGAGGGGTGTTGTGAGGAGGCGGGTTTGGTGAGGTGCTTGAATGTAGACTTGATTCCTGTCCTTGGAGAGGGAGGTGACCGTTCTCATCAGTCCACGGAAACGTGCTGTCGATGCCCCCCCTACTCCCCAGTCCTACAAAACAGTGGAGAGACACAAATTAAGCAACTCAGGCCAAATACGGGTTTGTTTGTTTTTTCGTGTCTTACATTTTGCGCGCTCTCCTCCTGAGTTGGTAGGTTCTCTGATCTTCTCCCAGATCCTGGAGGATAAAAGAAAGTAGCACGTCTAACGCTACCAGCCTCTTTTCAACGTGGTAGTGATCCTGAACTTTCAAGCCACCAATCCCCTGACCAAAGCCTCTGTTCACCCACTTTTATCTGACACACGGACCTTGCTCAGTATATTCGGAACAGGCTCTCCACTTAGTGCTGAATAAGGAACGGGTATTATAAAATTTTATTTCACATAGGTAATTTTAATAGCGCTGTCAATCAAAGAGGAACAGTTCTGCATCTCATAATGGAAAGCACTGAAATCCAGACATCCTTTAAAGCTTGATTTAGCTGTGAATGTTAAATCACTTGAATCTATATCCTGCGGGAATTTTCTAAAGATTTGTTTATTTAAAAAATAATAACTGCACTAAGCTGCCTTTCACTGGGGGAGGGGGGGTTTCAAAGAGGTGTAGTTTGATTTGCTCCTGCATTGAAAGATACAAGGGAAAACAAAACAAAAACAAAAATATTTTTTAAAAAGTCAAAGCCAAGTTAATTCGAGCGAAATGACGTAATAATCATTCTCTTTCAGAAAAAGGAAGCGATTTAGGGAAACGATTTAGCCAAAGATGAGCACTTCAGGGTCCCATGTATTTGAATGGGAGAGTGGATTCCCAAACGAAAATCTTTTCCATTGAAATCAATGGCTCTTTAACTACTTAGCTTTACCTGGTTTACTCATAACAATAATAATTATGTCGAAAGCTTTTTTTTTTGTACCTTTGAGCAAAAACGTTACATATTTAAGAAGTACCACAGTCTGTTCCATGTCGCCTAGGAGTAAAGACCAGCAAAAATGACCCAAAAGAATTCCTCTTCCCAAACTTGATGGCAGAAGGTGCAGAGCAGATTGTGTGGGTTTCTCTGCCTTTTCCCTTCCTTCCAAAAAAGTGCCCGGCAATCAAAGAGAAACGCAGGCTGCTCTCCCAGATGCTCAGTGGTCCATTGCATACTTCCCGCACTCCCGTCCAATCGGATTTCTGACAGCCTCTAACCAGCTGTAACCAAAGAGCACTACGGCATATTATTTTTAATATACATATAAAGATATCATGCACACACACACACACACACACACACACACACACACACACACACACACACACACGTGAAGACGTGACATTTATTGGATCGCTGAGGAGGAACAGCCTCCTCTTGATATGATCTGATTTAGGATTGTGATCTGGCCGAATTAACACCCTGGTTTCGCCTGCGGACCTCGGGAGTCAGAAAACGTTGGCTAGTGGGCTAGCGAAAGTATTAAAGAAGAAGTGACAAGAACTGAAATAATTCTTAAGAACAAACAGAAAAAGTATTTTCTTAAAAAACAAAAACAAAATCTGAACAACTCGCATTTACAACTACTCCCAAGACCTGGTCATCCAAATCGATACAGAAGAATTACTGCCTGTGGGCCAACCAACTAACACAACTGCTTAATCCATTTCTAACAGAATCCAGATCAACCCGTTCTTGCATCCCTTATCCAGATCGAAATGAGATCCACTGAAACCTCGTGCGCTTACTCCTATGTGAGGGGTTTTATTTTGAAAAGGGAAGGAGTACTTCCTCCTGTCCTCCAATGGCTCTGGAATCATTTGGACCCGTCCCAAGGACTTCAAAGACGCCTTACTGGTTAGTCCCGGGTAAACTGCCTCAGGAACTGATATAAATAAATAAATAAATAATGCAGGGGAAACCGTTAATCGCTTGCTCAAGACATGACCTCCATTTACAGGTTCTCCCACTCCCACCCCGCTCTACTAACCATACTTTTCTGAAATGAGTTCCATTAAAGAAAGAAAGCTAAAGCACTGATTGCAAAATGCAATCTGAACTTTGTCTTTACCATTATCTCACCTTTAATATTGATTTCTAACTTCAGTATCAGGCATGGGAGAAAGCGACTTTATATCTGATTTGGAAGCATTAAACAACATTAGGGCACCCATTCAAACAAATGCATGACTTGAATGTAATCTTGTTTCGCTCTAAACAAGACTCCTTGGTTTTCCAAGAAAAACAACACCACGCTGGGGTCGAGAGACCATATTTTAAAAACGTTTTTGTTCAAAAACTCATTTTCCTTTTGCTTAAATCCAATTTCTATTCATCATCGCAGTTGTATCTCGCCTAAGCGTGATGAGTCCTGTGAGGACGGCATTATATGTGTCCTCAGGGAAATGCAAAAGAAAAGGTATTATCCAAACTTCTTTAAAACTCCTGGTCTTTGTAAAGACTGAAAATCTACCCAGCCAAAATCTCCACCCATCTTTAGTAGCCTGGTTACATAAATAAACAAAGTAAACAATAAATGCTATGGAAAGTATTTTAATAGATTGCCTTCCTTAACAATACTCAACAGATATTAAAATAATATCCAAAAACTACACCGTATTTTTTAAAAAAAACCTTTCTTCCCTTCCTTGTTTTTTTTTCATAGAAACTGAGAAGTCTAAACCCAAGTTGCAATTTGTTGTTCTTATTACAGTTTACCTTATATTTATACATATAATCAATTTCCAATTTCTAGTATTAAGGCATGCCATGAATTAGTACATTTTGGATTTACTGGTTCCAGTTTCAGTTTGAAATTGATTTAACTCAGAATCAAGTTCATCTTTAGATTTTTATTTGTTTTCCTTTTCAGAGGAAATGCTTTTTAGTAAACTATATACACATTTCTGAATTCCCTTGTAACGCCTAAAATTAATTAAAATTATTCCACAATGCATTTACAAGAAAAAATACAAAAAAAGTTAACAAAAGAAAAATGCAGACATAATAAACATTTACAAAATCCAGAATATTGTTGTTGGTAGCAGAAATTTTTTATAAATAAACAAAAACAAAACAAAAATCCGTGTCATAAAACTACTTTAAAAAAAGAAGAAGTAATTTTGGATTTGCATCCTTGGTACTGTGTAATAAACGAGAACGGCTGTCTCATTATTTTTATTTTAATTAGGCAATAAAAAAAATCTTCACAAGAAGCGACCCAAAGGGTACCCACTTAATGCTTCTGTGTGGCAAAAAAGTTGGCATCGCCTGAATCTTTGAATAATTAATAATTGTCTTTTCTCTCTCTCTTTCTTTCTTTTGCCCCCCCCCCAAACTTTCTTTAGCAAATACACTGTGGGGCTTCTGGGTGAAAGATAAATACTGTACATGGGGGGAAAAATCACCTTATTTAAAACACAGACGGTTCGTCTAAAACGCAACAACAACAGGAGGGGGAAAAATCCTCCTAGTTTGAGAAACTAGCTTCGGAGGGTGGGGGAGTGGTGGATGCTTGTGTGTCTGTGTGTGTCGGGGGAGGGGGGGAGCATTAGAGCAATCTGTTACCTTCTCTCTTCATTATCCTCAGCAGTTATGAATATTTGTTATTATAATAATTATTATTACAACGTCATCAAAACATTTTTCTCTTTGTCGCTGTTCTGTTCTGTACAAAAGGAAAGGCGGCGGGGAGGAGGGTGCGTTAGCCTGAAGGCTGGGAAGGCGGAGAGCAGTGGCTGGGGCCAGTCTACTCCCGGGAGAGAGCGGTCCCCTTTGGCTGCGGCGTCCGTCCGTCCGTCCGTCCATCCCTCCGTCGGTCGGTCCGTCTCAGATGTGCGTCAAGGGCACGGTGCCGTTCACCCCCCGTGCTGGCGCCCTGATAGTGCTGGGGCAAGGAGTGCAGGCGACTTTGGGCCGCCGCCGCGGCCGCCGCGGCCGCCGCCGCCGCCGCAGCCGCCGGGTCCCCTCCTTCGCTGCCTGGCAAGTACATACTGATCATCTCGCGCAGGTCCCCGGGGCAAGGGGCCCGCGAGTGCGCCGAAGTGACCGGCGGGCTCACGCTGGGCTCGGACTTCACCAGGGAGCCCAGCGCGCCCAGCGCCCCCGACGAGGCGGCCGCTGCCGCCGCCGCTGCCGCCGCCGCCGCCGCCGCCGAGTTCTGGTGGGGCTGCCCGCCGTAGGAGATGCCGCCGTAGGCCGACGGCGAGGCGCTCATGTAGCCCTGCGAGTTGGAGATGGGGCTGTACTGGAGGGCGCCCATGTCGTAGCGGTGCATCGGCTGCGGGTTGTGCGGGTGCGGGTGGTGCGCGTGGGCGTGCGGGTGCGCCCCGCCGCCCGGGTGCTGGCTGTAGGCGAGCTGCGCCTCCTGCATCATCGCCGCCGCCGCCGCCGCCGCCGCCACCGAACCCGGGTAAGCGCCGTTGGCCCAGCCGTTCATGTGCGGGTAGCCCCCGCCGGCGCCGCCACCGGCCCCGCCGCCGCTCCCGCCGCCCCCGGGGCCGCCCCCGCCGGGGCTCTCCAGGCGTTGCCCCACGCCGGCGGGGCTGACGCCCACGCCCATGCCCACCGGAGGTCCGCCCCCGGGGCCCCCGGCGCCCAGCAGCCCGCCGGCCAGCGAGTACTTGTCCTTCTTGAGCAAAGTCTTGGTCTTTCTCCGGGGCCGGTATTTATAATCCGGGTGCTCCTTCATGTGCAGCGCCCGCAGCCGTTTGGCCTCGTCGATGAAGGGTCTCTTCTCCGCCTCGGACATGACTTTCCACTCGGCGCCCAGGCGCTTGGAGATCTCCGAGTTGTGCATCTTGGGGTTCTCCTGAGCCATCTTCCGCCGCTGGCCCCGTGACCACACCATGAAGGCGTTCATGGGCCTCTTGACCCGGTCTTGGTTGGCCTTGGGGCCCCCGCCGCCGCCGCCGCCCCCGCCGCCTCCAGCTCCGGTTTGGCCCGAGAGGTTGGTGGCGACCTGGGCTCCACCGGGGGAGTGCATGTCCGTCTCCATCATCATGCTATACATTCGCGCAGCTTTCCGGGGGCCACCAGGCTCCACAACGTCAAAACATAGAGCGGGCGAGAAGCGCGTGTGGCGGCGGCGGCGGCGAGACCGGGAGAGAAGCGACAAGAAACAAACAAGGCGAACGACGACTCTGGGCGGGAAACAGGAGCTGCTGCGCTGAGGCGAAGAAAATTATGTAAGAGTTCACCACGACGATCAAAGGTGAGGAAGGGGGGCCCCCGAGCCCCCAAATGTGCGCGTGTCTGCGCGCCTGTGTGGATGCGTTTCCCCCTCGAAGCTCGGAGAGCCGAAAGCGCGCGCGCGGGAATCTCCTCAGGCGGCCAAACTTTCTCCCTCAGTGGAAAACCGCTCGGGCGGGCGACAAGCTGGATGCAGAAGCGACTCAAACAGGTGCAAGGCGGAAAGGGCTGGAGAAGGAGCGACGGGGGGGGGGGGAAGAGTCACGGCTGCTCCACTTTCTCCAGAAGGTGGGAGGCAACGGGGTGTGTGCCCGGCTCTCGGCACTTTCCACGGTCCTCCGCGTTACCCCGCGCGCGTTCCGCAGAAATGCAAGGCTGGCTCCCCTCGTTTAAGCTGCTGCTGAAGTGATCTAATGTGCCCCCCCCTTCACTAACTTCCACAGGGAGAGAGAGAGAGAGAGGGATTGAGAGAGAGAGAGAGAGAGAAAGAGGAGGGAGCGAGCGAGTGTGTGTGACTCGCATCCGCTGGTCCCAAGTGAACAGAGGAAAAGAGACAGGAAATGCCCCCTCCCCCTCTCCCTCTCCCACCTCCGCCCCGCGTAGAAACGAGAGAGAGAGAGGGAGAGAGAAAGAAAGAGAAGTAATTAAATGACAAAGCGCGGGGGGGAGCCAGAGAGAGGGAGGGGGTGAATGAGAAGGAAAGAAAGAAGGAAGGAAGGAAGGAAAGAAAACCGTAAAGACGAGGGAGGGGGGGGGCAAGGGGAGGGTGGGAAGCAAAGCGCCTCCAGCCAGGCAGCAGAACTTGCACCGTAATTTGTTCTCCGTGGTTTCCCTCCTCTCGCTCGGGAGGAATCAGGAAAGGAGGAGCAGCCGGGAGATACATCCAGCAAAGAGCCCCGCAGCCATACACGGCGCACCGAAGCGGGATTAAATGACTTTGCCTTGGCCAATCGGAGCGCGTCGGCGGGGGATTATTTGCATGGCGCACTCGGGAGTGACGTCCGGAGGTGAGAAGTACAAACTCTTATGAAGCTGGCTGGGGAAGGGCGGGGGCGGAGGCGGAGGGGGCGCGCTTTGGGGAGGGAGGGGCCACGCAAGGGGGTCACACAGCCGCCGCTGAAGCCGCCGCCGCCGCCGCCGCCGCCGCCGCAACGCGCGTGGAGAGCCGTGGCCGCCTCACTCTCTAAACGAAGCCCTCACGCTAAGCCCGGGCTTTGATAACGCCACATCACTGAGGGCGCAAGCCCCAACGAGACACCTGGTTATCGGAACTTAGTTAGTCCAGGCTGTGGTTTGTCCGTTTCCCAGTCGGGGAAAAAAAAAAGGTTTTTCATCTGAAATCGCGCGCCTGATCAGGCGTGCCTCTGCACGCGCATGCAAGCGGCCACGGGGCTTTGCAATCTTCTCGAACTGTGATGTGGGCGTAGCTGTAAAGAATTTGCGGCGGGGGGAGGGGTGGATGGCTGAAGTTGAGTGGCAACAGCAGTCTCTGTGGAAACTTCCCAAACCGTATACTTTCGAAACTGCTGGAGTCTTAGCCAAATCTAAAAAAAAATAAATCTTCCCTTTCTGTTTCCCCCCATCCTTCCTGAACGAAAACGTTCTGCTGCTTTTGTGTTTTCTGTCAAGGGACATAATCTGCCAGTGTCACCTGCATTTTGGGAGTCGAATGAGCAAGGGTGTTTTTTTTTAGGAAACAGAAAAACAACATTTTAACACTCAGATTTATCCGTATGTGCGCAGGCACCGGAAAGATCCTGAAAAACCTGGGAGAAAATCCTACTGAAATCTATGAGACTAACTTGAAGTGATATTATTAAAGTGTTAGAGTACCTTGATGACTTTCGTAGGTATATAGTGACTGTGTGGTTTAAACGGGATTGAAAAGATAAATTATACATTATAATTAAATTATAAAATATGAAACCATATTTTATAATTCAACCTATATAATTCTATATATTCAACCAGAAATTAGACCTGCAGCCTATAATCTCTCTCTCTCTCTCTCTCTCTCTCTCTCTCTCTCTCTCTCTCTGTGTATTTGTGATTTAAATCTCACTGGTTTCAGTGGTTGTAGTGCAATTGTGTCTCAGTCTAGATCCAAACCATTGAGAAGATTGGAATGTACTTCCTAGTAACCATGTTTAAGATGTGGAGGTTACTGTGTGGGAACTACTATTGATGCTGGACTTTTTGGTTCCCTTTCAAATTGGTATAATTCTGCAAGTGGGGTGATCTTTAACATGATGGACTGCTGGCACCCATATCGTAAAGATTTACTACAGTAAATCACTGTAATCTTGAAATACACATTACAAGAAATCAAAGTGTACTAAAATTTACTTTAAAAATGACTACAGTAAACTTTAGTACACTTTGCTTTCTTGTAATGTGTATTTCAAGATTACACTGACTCACAGCAGTTAATGAAATACTGTGCGAAACCTCTGTAGTTACCAGAGGCATAGGTCCAACCACACATTTCCCACATAGTGTAAGTGGGACTGCACTTCTCTTGAGTTTGGACATAAGTTCCACTGAATATAAATTGGACTCTCTTATTTAAAAGAAATGTGATCTGGAAAGGTACCACAAAAATAAAGTATAGGTCTTAAGAAGTCAAGTTTTTTTTTAAAATCAACTTATTTATTTTACTCTAGAATACATAGCTTATATGGTTCCCCACATAACAAAAGACAAGGGGAGAGAGAGAGAGCCTGGCAGGCAGAGAGAAAATTGGACAAACCGTCCTCACCATCAGTATTTTCAAATATGTTATTTCCTCACCATTGGTTTCTGAGAACTTCTGACAACCACTTCTAAGTGACATAGTAATAAATGAAATTGAATTATTTTAGAATTATTATCTGGTGATCAAACTG
The DNA here is from genome assembly GCA_037013535.1 of Intellagama lesueurii. NCBI lineage: Eukaryota > Metazoa > Chordata > Lepidosauria > Squamata > Agamidae > Intellagama > Intellagama lesueurii. The sequence goes on from JBAJHW010000003.1 coordinate 101,381,735, forward strand.
CTCTTTATGGGATTGTAACAAAACCAGAACTCAATTTGAAAGAGTGAAGTCTTGTTAATCACAAAATTTTCTTCCAAAACTTATGCAAGTCCTGTGGATTGAGTGTGTCTACTCTAGATGGAAGTAAACCATTGGATTTAGTCATCAATAGACAAAAGTGTATCCCAAGGTTAGACGGCTTTACTGAGGCACTGAGTTTCCTGGGCAACAGCCTGCTTCATCAGATGCAAGAAAAGTGCAGAGTTATGAAGAGAGAGACACTATTTTTGTATGAGCTGCCACATGAGTATGGAATTTCTCTAATCAGAAAAAAAGCCACTCTGGTCACAACAGTAATCTGCAATGAATTAGAAAATAAAATGGGAAGTGGAACAACTCCTTTTGTTAAATCCAAGATGGTATTCAATTCCATCATTTTTCTTGATGGCTTTAGATTCTTCTGTGTGTTTGTATATAAATCTGTATCTGAGTGTCACACAGAGGTTCAAAAGCTGAACAAAACCCAGCTATTTGTAACATTTAAAACAAGTGGTAAATAGAGCAATGCATATACAGGTATGTGAAATAATAAGGAACCTGCCCCCCCCCCCCCCAATTATCAGTAGTATCCTTTCAAAAGCCAGAAATGTAATCTAGAATCTCAACCATTAATTCAGTTCAGGAACAGCAAACCAGACAACAGATAGTTTAAAAACGGAGTTGAATCTAAGCAAGCAAACAGAGAGAAGACTTGTTAGTCAGCATAAAGAAATAATGCAATGGAGGTGTTGGGCTATTCACTAAGAGAGTGGTGGGGCCACCACAAAGAAGGCTTCATTAAGTGCCTGCTGAGCAATTTAAAACATTTTGAGGTTCCTTGGGGAGAAAATCCTCCCCAGACTTACATGTGCGGCAGCCCTGCAAAGAAAACAAGATCTAGAAATCCACTCATGATTCCCCATTGTTCCTTGGCCCAATTGGATGGCAGGGTGCTGGAGATGGGTCATCACTCATGACAGTTAGAAGGAAAACTTCTGCAATGCACTCCCCAGTTCTATAATGTTTATAATGAAATCTCAAAGTGGTAACTAATCTAGGAAGTTTAACAACTGAACTTTTAATTCACCATTGATTTATTAGTATAATTCTCTTTGTTTTAGAAGAAAGAGCGATTAAAGTAATTTTCATGAAATTAAGTCTACTGGGTCGGTGACGGAATGCCTTTACATATGTTACTTTAATAACCAGTGCACAGGCTGTTTTTTACTGGAAAAATGTAACCTAAACAGCCTTTTCCTACCTGATGCCCTCCAGCTGTGTTGGCCATAATATCAATCATTCATGCCATTTAGGGGAGACTGAAGTTGCAATCCACCACCCCTGGAGAGTGTGTCAGGTTGGGGAAGGGTGTACATAAATATAGAAGACTGTTTGGAAGTGACATCCCTGCATCTGTCGGTGCTCAGCCTAACATTTCTGTCCTCTTGGTTTAGAAACACATTTAAAATGAAATAATATTTTAAAATCATTTATGGATTATCAAACATAGTTATGGACCAATTTGTTTGTGGACTATTGACCTCTTTAAAGAAATCCCTCGGAAGTCAATAAGACTGTCCGCCCTGGTATAAGCAGTACTGAACTGGGACCAACATTATTTATACATTTTGGGGAATATGTTCTGTCAAATAAATTGAGATTTACTTCCAAATACTCATGCATAGGAACACAGGGTTAAGTTGTGGGAAACAAAGTCTATATCTTATGCCTGTGTCATCTGGATTTTTCTTTTCTTTTTATAGTACATTTCCATACACCACTCGATGGGGTAATTGCTTCAAACTCCTTGGCTCATTCATTCTTACAAGAGGCCTGTGAGACTGCCTGAATTTCATCCCATTTTACAGGCTGGGAAGCTGAGAGACAACCTGTTCTTGAGTGAAGGATTATCACATGGTCCCAACCAAAGCCCAATAGGAGATTGAAATTGAGGTTTATGCCAAATCCATCTAAAAGTGATAATCCTACGAAGACTTATTTGGAAAATCTCTATTAAATTGAAAGCATGCATGTAGTCACACTGCAGGTGTTTAGTAAGGAAAGTAACATTATCTGGGTCCGTTATTTGCCCAGCTAAATGTGGTGATTAGTTTAATTGTCTTTGGCATACCCTGCTAAATGTAAGTGAGGAAAACTACATTATGCCTATGTGATTATTAGAAGCAGGCAGTTTGGAAATGTGCCCACAACAAGGAAACTTCTGAACTGCTGTTGGTGGAAATCCCTTCCTATGGTTTCTTACTTCTTTGGGCCAAGCAGCAAAGTTGCCTGCCTTCATTGTGGATAGACAGCTGTCTGCAATAGCACCACACTCTGCAAGGTGTGTCTTGTTGCTAAGTGAGAGATGACTGACAGTTATTGCCAGTGCCAACAAGGCAGCAAGCATGGTGGCACTTTGTGCCAGGATTCCTACGCTGGTAAAACATGGGGAAAGGGCCTTAATTCCTATACATATGCAGTCTTGATCCCTTCATGTAACTTGCTCACAAAGAAAAAAATTGCAAATACCACCTGCTTGCTCTGGAGAGTACTGTACATGTTGAATTGATCTTGTGCCTACTTATGTCAGAGTGAGATACCCACTGAATACAGTGTGGCCTGCTTCCTAGTAAGGAGATTTGGACTCTTTTGGTTGCTTCCAAAATAAATTTGCAAGTGCCTTTGATGTTTACCAGATTTAGTTGGTTGCAAAGTAGTTAGGGGCTGGCAAACCACTTCTGAGTATTTCATACCTAGAAAACCATGGGAGGATCACCCTAAGTCTTCACCGGTGCATAATAAAGAAGTTCAGAAGCTGCTTTTCTTTGTCAAGAATGGTTGATTCCAGGCATTCATATGCACTGTTGTTTCAAGTTCCCAACCCCTGCTCTATGAAGGCTTAAAATGTACCAACTAGGAGATTCAGAGTAGTGGGAGAAGACAATTGGTGTTCCCTAGATGGCTGGGCTGGGTTCATAGGTTGGCCACTGGCCCACCATAGCTCTCCTTCCACTTCCTAATCATCTCCTGAAAGAAATCAGGCATGGTTTGGGATGCTTCTTAGATCCTGCTATAAATGTGTGGCATCGAACTCAACTGCTGCCCAGAAAGATGTCTGTCTCATTTAAAGGACAATGTGAGCTCCAGGTAACAGTTCTAGTGGCAGCTAGTGAAAGAACAGCTGTCACCCTCTCCCAAATTATTACCCAAACTGATGATGGAGAATATTGGGTGGTTGTTTTGTATGATCATGTCCAGCATGTAAGAGTGTGAGACTCTGAGCAGGAAATCCTGCCAATATCCATCTTGGACCAGTTCAGCCTAGTCTCCAAATTAGAGATTATATAGTGAATTTAACTTTCCACAGTGGTTTTCCTGGAACGTTTAGCGAGGCAAGCTGATTCTGTTAAACTTTTGTGACCTGGCACCACCCTAGGCACGGAGATCTGGTGGTTGTAAGATTATTATTAGAAACTGATTCGAAAAAGACATTTATTCTCACTCCTTCTGGCAGACCCTTTCTCAAGGGGACTCTTTCTGCAAATGAACACGCGTCCAACACGAATCCAGCTATGACTGATTACCAATGGAGTGATGGAGCTATGGGATTAGGCAGGGCAGGTTATTTCGGAAATCAAAGCTATACTGAGTACAGATCCTAAATTCCCCGCATCGGGGAGATGATCCGGAACCGAAGCGCGCCTTTTTCACCCTTCCCAGTAGAATGTTTACTTTGACCCTCCCTGCTGTGGCAATGGATCCGCCAGGGATCTCTTGTTACCCTGTCCTGGTTGTCAGCTTGTTGCCCTCTTCCTGGTGCTCGCTGCTCAAGGAGGGTGGCGCCGGGCCCCCTCCTGCTGCCTCTCGTCTGCGCCCCTTTGGCTTCAGTCTCTTAGCAAAATAAGCTCTTTCACCCTGAGTCGCGGATAGAAGAGAGAGAAGCGGGGAGAGAGACCCATCTGGAGGAGGAAACCCCGGACCTAAGCTGCGTCGAGTTGGCGGAGGGGTGGTGGGTCTGGGCTCACCAGCTGCAGGCTGCGATCGCCGTCTGGTGGCTACTCCTAAACTCCGAATTCCTGCTACCGGGAACAGGGAAAGAGGGCTTGATCCTTGGCGCTACCGCCCCTCCCCGAAGGCTCCTGCCTCGCCCCTCCGAGTCACATTCTGGAGCAGCTTCCCTCGGCTTTTCCACTTGCGCAGACTGCGCATCGGTCCTCTACTTCGCCCTCTCCCAGTACCGTGCCTCTTTACGCAGAGGCTTCCCGAACCCTTTGCCAAATACGTACATCCAAAGCCACTCTTAAAACAAACAAACAAAATAACGAAACCAAAACCAATATTCTCTGAGCCACTTAAGAGATCTAGGACCTGGCGCAGAGGGACCCAACGCCTGCCCCCTTCTCAGTGAGGTCGAGGGGGCAGTTTGACTTATTTGTGATTCAGAGAGTATTTTAAGAAAGTGAACCAGTTCTTTTCCGCTCCTTCACCCTTGACAAAGACTCTCTCTCTCTCTCTCTCTCTCTCTCTCATTCTCTCTCTGAGGGTTCCGCGGGAGATCTTAAGCCGCACCCTCCCCATGGGCAACGCGGGTGTAATGGGTGTGCGTGCGTGTGTTTTTTGTAGCTTCCCAGCTCGTTGGGTGAAAGCCTTTGGAGAATCTCTGGAGCTTTCGAGTAGGGGCTCACCCCTGTGAACAGTGCTCACACATATAATTCAAATTTCACAGCTGACCTGTTCTGAAAAACCTCAATCAGCTTCTAATTGAAGGGAAAACAAAATATTGCTTCCCTACAGCAGAGCTAACGATTTAATCATTATATCAGACATTATAGCTTTTAATTAGGCTAATGCTGATACTGTATGGAAAAGAGATAATTCAACACAGTTCTTGATGAATTCTGTAATTGGGTTAACGGAGGGAGCATTTGAGGGAAGAGACGTCAATAATATTCAAGCCGCGTCTATAGCTACCACAAGGTTTATGAATGAATGGAGTGGGGCGGAAGATGACAGAGAAAAGGGCTACAGTTTCACCCAGAAAATCCGGTTCACTTCCTTCTGCCTTCCCCCTACCCCATTGCAAAATATTTCCCCCTTGAAGCTTCAGTGCGACTTAAAGGGAAGTGCGGGGGAGGGGGGGAATCGAATTTACTCTAATCTATACCCCACCCCAAATATGAGCCTTTTTGACTCGAAATCCTGGAGTTTCTGGAACTTATTTTTATTTCTTCTTCTCCGCATTGGAGATGAAACTAAATCCAGCGTGCATATCAACGAGATCTGAAGAGCAGCGTCTCAACATTATCTATCTGCATTTTGTCATTATGCCTAAACAAAACTGACTGATTTGTCTCGCAGCTGAAATGAGGATGACATTCCTACGCCCCCATCCTGCTGCTCCCCGAAATCAAGGAAAACGCTTCTCCTCCAGCGATCTTACTCTTTTGTTGTTGAAGCCGGGAGGAAAAGTGACTGCGGAAAAACCATTTTTGGCTTAATACAAACAGGGCGCCAGTCGATAGGATGGAGCTGTCGAAGGAAGGAAGGAAGGAAGGAAGGAAGGAAGGAAGGAAGGAAGGAAGAAAGAAAGAAAGAAAGAAAGAAAGAAAGAAAGAAAGAAAGAAAGAAAGAAAGAAAGAAAGAAAGAAATGTAGCTTTGGGATCCTTTCCTCTTTCCTAAAGATACGATTAACTTTCAGATCCTTGGTGCTTTCCGTTTAATTTTATTAAGACACTTAACAGGGTCAGTGGATACTCCGCATTAAATTACTGTTAATAGCTCGTTGCTTGGGACTCTAATTCCCCCCCCCCCAAAAAAAACACCTATATTTTACTAATGGGGAATTAACGACAAAATAGGTTAATAATAACAAAAATAATAGGATCTAAACCTTTACAGAAATACCATCTAGTAATTCAAACAGATATTTCTCCACCCTGATGCGTTTCCCGCCGGTAGCACAAAATCCCCATCATGTTTAGGAAGTCTAAACGGATATATGCAACATATATCAACATTATCCATTCGGATGAAATCTATTTGCCACACATTTTGGGCATGGTTCCCAAACGCTAGCTTTGGGTGCCATTTTTCTTCTCCCCATTTTTCCTGTTTGGCAGAATGACCCACCCCTCAAAACAAAAACAAAAACCACCAAACAGCCTAATCCTATATATTTCTTTTCTGTGTGTGTAGGTGTCGCCCATTCCGAAATCAGATGCATGTACATCGTAACTCTCCGTTATTTTGAGTGGCATTTTTTGGAGTGCAGAACCTTAAAACCGCTTCCTCTTTGTCATCATAAAGGTGCCCTCTGGGTGCCTCCGATTTCAATAGGGGCACTTCCTGGGAAGTTGGACGACTGGCCTGCCCTTTGCAGGAGATTTCCACCGTCCTTCTGGCCCCAGCCTGTTCCGGGAGCGGTGTGATAAGCACGTGCATCCAGGCCTGAACCTTCCAATGGGCGTTCTGGAATCTGGCTTTCCCAAGGAAGGGAAGGCTCCGAACACACCCCCTTTAGTCACGCTTTTGTCAGGAAGAGTCTGTTCCAAACTGTTTGTTTATATAAGACCTTAACGAGACTCTCAGCACAATATTGTTTTGAAAGAGAAATATTCTCTATTGTGATCCATCCTTGTCTTATTTTTGTCAGTAATTACAGCAGAATTAAACGAGCCATTGATAAAGATCCATTGACACAACCCCCTGTAATTAACAATCTGAATGCACCTTTAAAAAAAATTGCGCAAGAGTTGTAATTTTTGAGGGTTTTTTTTTTTTTTGGTTGTTCTTGTAGTTGTTATTAAAGGGATACACGTATAATGTGAGATCCCCAGAAATGTTTTTAGAAATAGCCTTCGGTGTATCAGGTTGTTTCCCGATCCCACTACCCACCCTCGCCCCCCCTTGGTAAATAATAGTTTTCCAACTCTGATTTTAAAAAAAGAGAAGCAAGGCAGAAAATCTGCGTGGAACAATATGCGCTTGGTAAGTAAGTGGTGGCCTGAGGGGGTTGGATCGGGTGCGATGATGTGCGGGTTTTATATTTAAGTCCTTTGCAGCGGCATCCTTGACGGCGTTAAAGATGTGCCAACACTCCCGAAATACCTTTGTGGGCAATTTAAGAGTGTGGTATTATAAATATTGGGGTTCAGAGTTTGTTGTTTTTATTTGTAGGGTACGTATTGTCTAGCGTTTCCAATGAGGGATGGTGGTGAATGATTGAAGATCTACCGGCAGACCGAGGCGACGGCCATTGGGAGGGCTAGCAATTGGTGCGAGGTGTCATCGGGACGGATTTCTCCAGCTTCGCTGTTTGGCCCCCAAATGGGAAAAGGCACCCTTCCCTTCAAAGCCAGAGACCAGTCAGGACGAATTGATAGAAGAAGCATCAAAACGGGGTGGGGGGGGGGAGTGAGCCAACTCCTCGGTCCTTTCCTTCTTCGCCTCCCCAGCCCGCCCCCTGCGCCGCCGCCGCCGCCGCCGCCGCTTCCTACCCTGTTATTGCAAATTAGATTAAGCACCCAGGCTTCAATATACGCATGACACGGGGTTCACGGGAGAGCGGAGGATCATCCACTCCAATCTCTCTTTTCATCGAAGCAACTCCCATAAATTACATCTTGTCCTTTAATACACTTTTCTATGAGATTAAAACATCACTTTGACACGATTTCCAGGCTGGCAGCCGCATCCCGCAATTACTTCGGAAAAACAGCAAACAAGGCCAGACATCTAAATAATCTCCCAAACTCTGTTTCTTGGACGTTTAATGTACGGCGAGGGACAGACAGGCCGCCTTTACTCCGTTTACAGCCATTAACCTCTCCTGCGACAAGTGAGAGTCCCTTTAACAGAAACTAAATTATGTTTTTTTTTCATTTTATTATTATTTTATATATATACGCTTAGGGTGAAATGCGATTGCTACCTTCCTCCGCATATGCAAGAGAGGGATCAGATTTGGCCCGGGTTGGTTGGTTGGTTATTTATTTGTTTGTTTGTTTATTCTTATGCCTTACTACAGATGTCTGGATTAATATGCTCCGTGGGGGTCGTGACGGGTTCTAAGCGTTTCATCTCCCACTTGGGTTAACGTCCCAACGCTCCCTTCTCTCTCTCCTTCCTCCTTCCCAAGGAGGACGCCAACAACCAGGGTGCCACCTCGTGGAGTCGGCCCATGGAACCACCCGGTGAAGCCAGGGGACCACCTCGGGCTGCGCGCGCCCTTGGGTTCGGTCCATCGCGGGCATGGCTGCAGTTTTCGCCTTCTAGGATTTCAGTGAGAGCGCGGGGCGAAACATCAAACCCATGCAACGCTTGATTTAAAGCAAAATCCAAACCCAAGGCCACAAAGGAGGAAACACCCAAGACCATCTCCCCCCCCCACCCCTCCCCATCCCACGCCGCCCTTTCAAACAGCCGGTGAGGACCTGCTCTGCTTCTACTCCATTTGTCCTTTACTTTGTTAATAATGCACCGCGGGAATCTAGTCCTTCATACCTAAAGCGATTTATGAAACGATTTTCATGTCCTACTTCTTGTTCTTTCTTTCTTTCTTTTTTACTTGAGTCGGCGACCTGGCAATCTGAGTTTAATTCGGCAGCCAGTTTCAAAAAAAATACTTCTATTCATTCATTCATTTTTGGTTTTATAGTTTCACTGTTCGAATTAGGACTTAATTCAGGGCACTTCACGGACACTGGATCGCAACCAGCCATCTTCCTTGGCTCCTGGCATCATTTCAGTTTGTTCGTTCCTTTCTTTACGAATTCTTTGGAACGTGGGGATGCCCAGTCCTCACCGGCTTTGCCCTTCTGGCTGAGAAAGAGGGTGCGTGTTGGCGTTGGGGAGGGATGTGTGTACGCACGCACGCGCGCGCGCGCATGAGAGAAAGGGCAGGGCATACTCTCTGGGAAGAAGGACCTAGGTGGTCTCTCCTCTCCCTCTCCCTCCTATTCGCCCTCTTTCCCAAATTCATACGGATTGGGGTCCGGGGTTCTTCCTTCCTAGCACGTGCGGTGGACAAAAGGTTAAGGCTACAAAGGCTTTGAAACGAAGCCGAGAAGCTGACCCCGAGGCAGCTCCGTCCCGAAGAGGCAGAGCCGTCCACGTGGGAAATATCCGAGGGATATTTACATCCCAGGCTCCTTCGCGCGACCTCTGTCCTTTCCGTTTCTCTCACATCCACCAAACTACGGTGTGCACTTCCAAACCGCCCGGCAGAGTTGAGATCTGTGACTTCCTCGGAGAATGACAGCCAACTGTTCACTGGTGAATCTACTCTTCAGCGTTCACCAGCACCTTCCTTTTCTCCCCCCGCCCCCATGTGCATAGGACTGCAACCGCCGCTGCCATGGGCTCACAGAACAAGAAGTAGCCGTAATTGCTATGCATTTCTGCCCTATGACTCTGCGCCTGGTTTTATTAATGCTTTCCTGTTTTGAGCCTACACTTATCAAGCAAACAGATCAAAGTCGGAGCGTGAATTTCTGAGGCAGAACCCTTTCAGATTCTTTTCCTGGAGAACTCTGTGTGACTAGAAAGCTTGCGTTCATCAGAGGGCCAAGAGACCGCCTAGGTTCAGTAGTCTTGTATTTCAAGACTTTAATATCAGTCAGAACCAATATAGATTGCCCCTTTCATCCTACCCACTCCGGATCTGATGATATTTAGTACATTTGTTGTCGGGGCTTTACTGCCCCTCCCTTTTGGTCTAACAGCAGTCGTGGTTTATTTTCCTCTTTTTTTCCCCTTTCTCGCTTTCTTCCTCCTAAATCGGATGCCCCAGATTAGGACAGCACTTTCCCCCTTTGAACAAAGAGGCTTTCAAAACGACACCCAGCCCCCCCCCCCCGCCTTTCCCCGTGCAGCTTGCTCGGGAATCAATGCGCCCTCAAATGGGTTTGTAATGGGTTAATTGACTGACGCTGCTATCACCTTTCAGCACCTGGTTCTGCAAGGAGCCAGATCCGTTTTCTTCGGAGAATGAGAAATCCTTTCCACCCCACTTATTTCTTCCGACCTTAATAAGGAAGAGGAAATGCCAGGCCGGGAGAGGACCCTGCTTGGCGGTCCAGGACACGCGGGGATAACCGGCTAAAGGGAGAAAGCGAGCGAGCGAGCGAGGGAGAGAGACAGACAGACAGACAGAGAGCGAGCTCCTTTAGTTTGGGCTAATTGATTGAAGAGTCTGCTCCTCTTTTGCTTCCCAAAACATAACGAGGATTCTCATTTAATCTTGGAGGGGCGAGCGGAAATACATTTCCACCGGCCAAAAAGCTGGACACCCCTCCGCAGATCACATCAATCTCCACTGGCTCTTTTACCCTCTAACCAACTCGCTCCTGGCGTCTTTGTGAAATTTTCTACCTGAAAGGCTAGAGAAGGCTTGCAGAATCACCGCGAGCCTGCCCTAAACAGGGGGTAGGGGTAACTGCCTGTCTCATCAGTCTTTTATTACCCGGGATTAAAAAAAGTAGGCGGCCATTTGTTTCAACCCTAAGCAATCCACTCTTTCTTTCTTTCTTTCTTTCTTTCTTTCTTTCTTTCTTTCTTTCTTTCTTTCTTTCTTTCTAAGACAGCTGAGTCAATAAAAAGAATCGCGGTTCTTTGCGCGACGCATCTTCCCCTTGAGTTTCCGCACGACCATATTCCCACTCTTCCTCCATTCCTAAAAGAAGACCTACAGTACGTTATTATAACCATAAAACAGAAGCAAGGTTGCTTCTGCCATTTCCGTTCTCCTCCTTTGCCAGGGAGAGGGGAAGGAAAGAGGGCTGGGGAAAGAACCCAGCTGAAAAACGAAGCGTGCGGAACCCCCCCCCCCCTTCCTCCTCCAACGCTTTCGATCGTCCCGCTGAGCAGGAGATTGGGGAGTGGCGAAGGTTTCTCTGCTGTGCATGTAGGGAGGGCCTGACTAAACAAAAATAATAAAAAAATTAATCCCGATCATTTTTTTAAAAGGGGGGACCCCCCCTTTTTCCCTTGTGTTCGTCACACATCTCCCCATGCCTCCTAATCGATCAAGGCGCAATGGAAAAGGTCTTTTCTAGCCACTTGGCGAAAGTTGGAAGCCCGCCTCCCCTCAGGAAACTCCTCGCGGAGCCTCTCTCCCCACTCCTCCCTCCCTCCCTCCCTCCCTCCCCTCCGCTTCCCCACTCCCGCAGGGTGACCCACCCACCCACCCTCTTCAAAAGTTAGAGGCACACTTACAGTTCCGGCTCTCTTCTCTTCCTTGCGGCAGAGTTCAGGAGCTCCGCCGCCTCTTCTGCGCACAAGCAGGCAAGCGGGCGACCGAGCGAGCGAGCTGGCGAGCGGCCTTGGCCACTTTCCCTAGCCCAGGCGCAGCAGTCCTCTCTCTCCTTCCTTTCACCCGGGGGAAGGCTCCTATTCTCTCCCTTCGCCCTCGCGGACCCGCGCCCAGCCATTGCTGGCTCCGCAACCGCTGTGCCAGAGCCAGGATTAGGATGCCCAGCCGCAAAGACGCTCGCCTGCCTGCCTGCCTGCCTGCCTGCCCGCCCGCCCGGACACTTCTCTCAATCTCTCTCTCCTTCTCAGTCTTTGCTCCCCCCCCCGCTTTTATTCAGAAGGAAGGAGAGAGAGAGAGAGAGAGAGAGAGAGAGAGAGGGGCTTGAAAATGAAATTTATTATTGATACCGGGAGGGGGGAAAAAACGTGAAGAAGAAAGACTTACAAGACAATTTCAAGTTATTGTTTCTCTCTGGGAAAAGCAGTTAAAAAAACACACACACACACAAGAGCGAGAGGGTTTCCCTCCCTCCTCCCACTTTTGCCCCCCCATCCCGGAACATAATGAAACGCTTTTGTGTGGCGCTGAACAATACCAAACAAGTATTCTAATAAATAGCCACTCCTCTCTCCCCCCCCCCCCCGCCCGGCGCCCGTTCTGTCTGGGCGCTGAATAGAACTGAGCAGTTGGTTAGAGAGCAGCTGGGACGCTGCTTGGAGGAGGGAGGTGGAGCCCCGTCCTTCCTGCCCCCCACCCACCCCCTTGTCTGCCCCCTTTTCCCTCCACCCTGCCCCGTCTCCTGCTTCGCTTCGGCAGGCCCACTTTCTCGGTTCTTGCCTCTTCCCTAGCGGGAGACGCGGGCTGCTCCCTCTACCTGCGCGGGGTCCCTTTTACCTCCCCGGCGCATCGGGGTGCCTTCTTGGCCATTTTGGTTTTGTTTGAGATGGCAGCCGGTTAAGTTCCCTTCATCCCGCTCTCGGCCTCCCCTCTGGTCCTATGGGTCAGCAGCCTTCTCTTGCCTTAGGCAGAGCGGCTCTGCAGGGCCAGCCTTGGGTAGGAAACCCCCCCCCCCGTCAATTAGAGGGCACGCTGCCGCATCTTTCCTGTTCCTTTTCTCTTGCCCATGTCGGTCTCCAGGAGGCTTTTCTCTCCCCATTCATTTATTCCTTCCTTCCTTCACCACTAGAGAGAACGGGGAGTCTTCCGGTGCCCCCTTAACTTTTTTTTCCTGAAAGGTATCAGAAATGGCTTTGGCACTCTTTGTAACAAGATCATGTCGTGTCTATATACACACGTGTAGCAGCCCCTCCCCCTAAGTACTCGTTTACCAAGACGGGTTAGGAGAACGGGGACAGAACACCTATGGGCTCTCAGGTAAAGGTGAGAACCCCCCCGTTTTTAATCAGCGGGCAATGGCGTGTGCGCGGGAGAGCGGCTTTGCGGGAGGGCAGCGCGGACACCGGGCTGCGGGAGGCAGCTTGGATCCAGCCTCAGTCGGGGATGTTGCGGTCGCGGAGATTATGAGCGATCCTCTGAGGTGGGGAGATTTCTCCTCCCCCACTTGGTCACACCTGCGCTTTTCCCTCGCGCAATCGCAGCCTTTGCTGGGCCGGAGGGGCGGCGTTTTCTCCCCCTCTCTCGGTGGGGGCGTATGCAGGCGCTCTCCGGCGAGTAGATTAACCCCCGCTGCCCACACACAACAAAATGCGGATGTGAAGCGATGCATCTTGCTGATGGTTGGTTCAAAGACTACATAGTCCATCGGGCATCCTTCCCCCTCCCCCCAACTCGCCTTTCTTCCACGGCCATCTGGCAAACTAGGGCTAATTCTTCACGGAGGTGTCCCACCCGTCCCCTGTGATGCCTACCGCAGTTTTCTTCCTAGTTATCCTCCTGTATAAATGGCCTCTTCCATCTTTTGGGGGGGGGAGGAGGGCCGAGTCGGGAGTACAACATTCTGGAGGTGTTATTTCCCTTTTCCCAGTGCAGATCTACGACCCATTTCCCGAACTTTGTCCTGGGACACCTGTGGAGGGACAACTGCAGCCCTTTGCCTTGTTTCCTTCCAATTAAGAGAGTAGATGTTTTTTAAAAGGCGACAGAATACGATCCTTTTGATCTAAAGCGGTAGCCAACAGGTAGTCGCTTCTATGTAAAACACTGCTCGCGGGAAAATAAGCGCCCCTGAATTCAGTGGCATTTACTTCTAAGTAAGCCTGGGCAAGAGAAATATTCTGAGAGCCTAAGTCTATCGGGCAAGTGTTTAACTAGGATAAAGCGGCTTCATTAAGCGCCCCCCTCACCTTTCTGCCCCAGCTATGATTACACCTGGAAAGTTGTGCTTAAATCTGAGGGATTTATTTCCTCGGAAACAAGTTTGTTTAGGGCCGCCACCCGGTTTGCATTTGGAACGCTCTCCTCCTGCGCTTGTTTATACCGTAATAAACCGAATCATTTGGGATCGCCGATTTCAAGCTCGTGTAATACCTTCCACGCTCAGTCAGGGAAGAAAACCGAGATGGCATTGCCGCCCGCTTTCCAGCCCTGCAAATATCTGAATGGTGTCTCTCTCGCTGTCTCCTCCCCCCCCACCCCCCCACCCCCCCACCCCTATTCCCGGCTGCCTCTCTTTTTGTAACGCGGAGCAGCTGTCAGTCAGCTGGCTTTGACAACCTGCCACAATTTTTGTCACTTAATAGTGGGTGTTAGGCTAAGTGCAAAACACTCTGGCAAACAGATGTCAAACTTACATCTCATACAAATGTGGGTTGTGAAATTGAGTTTTAGCCCACACACTTTTTTTCTTTGTCTTTTCCCTTAAAAAAAAAGAAAGAAAGAAAGAAAAAGAGGTGTCAGTGTGCAAGCTGTATACAAAACTGAGAGACGTCCCGACAGTCTCTGCCGGCTGGGCTTGATATTTGGCGGAGGCGTCTTTCGAAACTTGACCTCCAAATTATAGCGATGCCTTCCTACATTTCAAGCAGGGAAATATGAGAAAGCTTCGGTGGGCGGGCGGGCGGGTGTCTGCCCAGGACAAAGCTCAGGGCAAGGGCCTGGAGAGATACTGCAGGGAAATCAAGGGTTGGTGGTGGAGGGAAAATAAAGCTGGGGTGAGGGGGAAGCAGATCCGAAACAAATCGCGCCATACAACGCATCCGTTCCCACCGTAAGGCAAGCGGGAGGGAGGCGAAGGGCGAGGAAGCCGACATGAGAGGCAAGGATGACTTCTGGGCTGTGCGATTTTTTACTGAGCAGTCTCTCGGTTGCATTTTTTTGTTTGTTTTGTTTCGTTTTTACGGACAGAGACACAAACACACAACCTCTCAACCCCTCACCTCCGGCGCAATCTGTCCTTGCGATCTTCGCCGCGCATTTATAAGGGAAGGCGCCGCCCGTCGATTTCAACCGGGGAAGGGCCGGCCCAGTCGTTAGCCGGTGGGCGAAATGGCCGGTCCCCGGCCGGCGATTAACAGGCGGAGGGTTGACCATTAGGCTTCCTTTTCCTGCCGAGCAGAGAAAGGGAGCGGAGCGGGTGGGCGCCTCCAGCAATGTTCTGCCTCGCGCGCCAAACACCGGGGCCTGCCTGGAGCCTTTGGCTTGTGCTCAGGATCGGGGGCAAGAGGGTCCTCACAACAACTCCACTCTGCAACAATTCACTGGGACTCAAACATCATAACCTCTCCTCTCGTTCTTAAGAAAGGCAGCGTGGCAACAACAAATGGAGGAGCGGGGCAAAGCCTTTAACAAAAATGAATCCTAGTTTGAAGTCCACATTCCCTTACTACGGCGGGTGCACTTGTTACCTGAAATACTTGTTACACCCCTCTGCCTTCAGGATCCGGGCAAGGGCCAAGGGCTTGGTCGTACCCAGTGTTGTGCACCTCTTATACAACAATACATCGCATCACATTTTCCCTTTGCTCCATGCCAACAGGGCGCTGAGGATATATTTTTTAAAACACCCCGTTTTCTAGCTAGGAAGCGATTTCATTATTTAGTCCTCCCCATCTTAGCCTCTAGGGTCTTGCAATTTTCGAGATTGTTTTGAGGGTTTTCAAAAAAAGTGTTTACGTTTAGAAACTGCTCATATTAGGCCAGTCCTGCTGTGAGTGAGTGGCAAAGATGTGTTGCAAACCTGAGAATCCCTCCAGCCATTATTCTTATGCATTTGGCGATGTCCTCATGCGGCGGCGGCGGCTGAAAAGATCCTGACTCGTTTGGCCCCGTCTTTATTTTAAAAAGCCACCAAAGTATGCAGTCCCCAGTCAGCCTACTTCGGAGTATATTTTCGAGTTCAGCAGGATGCATAACTCCGCAAAGGAAAAGCGCCACAACGACTATAACTGAATCATTTCTGACCAGCTGAATTGGGAATCGCTTTTTTATAACCGGCCGTGCCGGTTTTCCAGATAAGCAGCGGAGATTGCAACGGTTTAAAGAAGAAGTGTGCGCGGGCGCGTGTTTTTTTTTTTTTTTTTTTTTTTGCTGTACCCGAGAGATAAACTTCCGCCGCCGTACAAAACAGTCTTTATCATTTCTTCCCCATAAAAGCAATAACACTAGACACCTGAATTTAGCACGGCTTGGAAACATCCACTACTCCCACCCCACCTAAATTTCTTTTGGGTTAAATTGTGTAGAGAACTCAGTGGAGCTTATATCCCAGGAAATGCGGCGAAATGTAGTGTGCATTTCTCCTTAAACACACGAAAACCAACCCAACTTAACCCAACTTGAAAACGCGAGCATTTCTAAAAACAAATAAAGCAGAAAAACCAGCAAGTTTCTTTGCCGAATAAACCGACTTGAAAGCTGCTCCTTTATGTTTTCTTCCGCATTATGAAGATCATTGTGCCCTTCTTCCAGGGGTAGTGTTGTGGGGCAGAGTGCTGTTACAGCCAACGAGAATATTGAATCTCAAGTCTCAGTATGTTGCACTGGCCATGCACCCCCCCCCCCCTTAAACAAAGGTAATCTCAGGTTTGTTCATTCGAAATGGATCTGCAACCAATCATGCTTCTTTGCACTTTATATCTGCATGATGCACACATTTGCAAACATGTATTTATCACATTCACACTTAACTTTTTTTAAGTGAGCACTTAAAACATCTTTAGATAGCCACCAACAAATTTCACTTCTGGAGCAGCCTGCTAAATTGATTCCTGCTGAATTTTATTTCCAGGAGAGTAGGAAATGAAAACTTTGCTATTGTCTGGCTACATCTGAGACCATTCTGTTTCCTGTGAAGATGCTCAAACCATCTAGCAACAAATTATTTGTAATTTACACTCTCTCTGGCGGGTATTACTGATCCCTGTTTATCTCTAGTAAGTCAACATTCTCATAAATGATTAGTACTTATTCACGGGATATTTATGGAGAGATTTACATGCCTTCCCATGTGAGCCTGATTTCTTGTCTTCCAGTACACTGGAATTAAGCTGTTTTAATCATCAGATTTGAAATGGATTTGGCCTGAGCTATGCAATTTTGATCAACCGTGGCAGTTTATGAAGTCTGGCAATGAAGTCCAGTGAGAGTCTGGCTCTTTTGAAATTGCTCAAGGGTATAAATCTGTGTCTTGTCTAACTGCAGTGTCACTGGGACGGATGGACGGGTGGACAGACGGACAGAAAGCTGCACTAGACCCACAGTGGTTGCTGCACTTGAAGCGGGGTCTGCAACTGTGGAAAGCACTACAAAAAGTGGACCTACGAGTTATCTGTACAATAAAAGGAAAATGAAGGTCTAAATGGTGAATTCAGTATAAAATTCATAGTTCTGTCTGTAGTAGGGTAACAGGAGTCAAAACAGTTATTATGATTTTAACAAACCATTTTTTATTCACTGACTTTTGGTGGAATTATGGTTTACACCAGATAAGGAAGACAAAGATGCATCCAAGATAATCTCACTGGGAAAAGGTAAATAAGTGCATATTGGATCAAGTTAGAAACTTAATTCAATGCAAATTAGATACAAGGCTACATGTCTAAAAAACATATTGAACTCAGTGGATCTTATTTCTGAGGAAACATACCATGTTTAATCTGAAACAGTGGACTTAGATACAACCGGAGCATCCTTATTCCACATCATATGGCAGAAATTTCTCCCAGAATGAAAGTATGGTGTAAGGGTTAGGATGCTGGACTGGGAGATCCTGGCTCTGCACTGAGCCATGCAGCTCACCAGCTGATTTTAGACCAATCCTATTCTTTTGACTTGATGTGCCCTACAGAGCTGTTACTGTGCAGAGGAGAGACATATCCTGTCACCTTGAACTCATGGGACAAAAGATGGAATCTACATATAACTAATAAATAAATACAAAATAAACAAAAGCTTTACCAGTGTGGGATGTTATGCAAGTCTGTTATGCAGAATGCATTGCACCTGGGAAGTCTAATTAAAACCAACTGTATTATACTTTCTTTGGATATTATTTAAAAAATCATATATGTAACTTGGCTATTCCTGTGATGTGGACCATCACAAGGCAAGTGGTGAGCAAGACAAGTTATTTTAACCCTGTACAGTATGTTACTTGCTCTCAAATCAGAACCAACTTATAGTGACCCTAATAGGGCTTTCCAGGTAAATGAGATATTAAAGGAGTGTTTTTACTAGTGCATAGGGACGTGGTGGCGCTGCGGGTTAAACCGCAGAAGCCTCTGTGCTGCAAGGTCAGAAGACCAGCAGTCGTAAGATCAAATCCACGCGACGGAGTGAGCTCACGTCACTTGTCCCAGCTCCTGCCAACCTAGCAGTTAGAAAGCATGCAAATGCGAGTAGATAAATAGGTACCACCACAGTGGGAAGGTAACGGCGTTCCGTGTCTAGTCGCGCTGGCCACGTGACCACGGAAACTGGCTATGGACAAACGCTGGCTCTACGGCTTGGAAATGGGGATGAGCACCGCCCCCTAGAGTCGGACACAACTGGACTAAATGTCAAGGGGAACCTTTACCTTTACCTTTACCTTTAATAGTGCTATCCCCTCAACCTCATGAATTTCCATGGCCAAGCAATGATTAGAACTGAGGTCTCCTGAGTCCTAGTCCATCACTATGTACACTACACCACACTGGGTTTCTCATTTTAACCCTGCTTAGGATTTATGTACCATATCCTGCCCAAAAGGCTTTCAAAGAAATGACGACAATTTTGCCAGAATAGTCCAACTGAGCTACCTTTTAGATTAACTGTACTATTACATAACATGTAATCATATAACATTGCCATATAGTATGGAGAGGTGACTGGTATGAGCAAGGGCCCTGGATATCAACATCTATGGAGCATTCTTTAGAGTTCTGTTCAAGGTATAGTAAAAAAACAGAACAAAAAAGGAATGAAATAAATTTGTACTGCAAAGGACTCAGTTCTGCAAACTCCATGCATCGTGCAAATCAGACGTATCTGCCTACTATTATTTTGCACAATTGATTCTCTTAGCCATAGCATGGGTCCAAGGACCACACAGAAGCGCTGCCCCAAAATACTAGGAAATCTTTTTGTGCTTCATCTTCTGGCACCTGAGACTTCTGCAAAACCTGGCCATCGACTTTATAGCAAGGGGTGGTAGTCTTTGGCACATGAGCAGTCGTGGACTCCAGCTCCTAGAAGCCCCAGCCAGCATGGCTAGTGGTTTATGGGTGCTATAGTCCAAAGCAGCTGTCTAACCAGTGCTGAGATTCTCAGGAATCTGCCAAAATTCTGCAACAAACACTGTGTTTATGTGAGGTTTTTCTGTTTCTTTGTTTGTTTGGTGGTCCTGTGGAATATTAGCATATAAGTGACAATTTTCTGCCTGGCTTAAGCAGTTGACTATAAGGCTGCGACTAGGGTGGACCAATTGGAGCTTTAACACAGAGCACCAATATTTAGAGGGCACTGAAATCTAGAGGTGAATCAGCTGGTGAGTGTTAGGAAAAAGAAAACCCAGCAACATCTCCCAGCTCTATTATATTTTCCTTTCAGCTGCTGTTGCAAACATAAACTTTCTCTTTCCTATGGTGGCATACCACATTCTCCTCCTACTTTTTCATGGGAAGGGCTGCCTATGGCTTTTGCTGTATTCTCACAGAGCATGTTTAGCATGTTTTTACATTTCTGCTTACCCCAGTTTCTAGACTGACATCTTGGTCACAATTAAAATGTTAATACATGCTGGGGGGGGGGGGGGAGAAGGAACCAGGATAAATACTATCAGATTCTTTAAAATCCTTGCAATTTCGGATTTTAACATCTTTAATGTTTAGGATTGCCAACAAAGGAAAGTCTAAATAAAAATGATATTGCAAATCTTTAAAAATATATTCATAAGTGTTTGTGGGGTGGGGTGGGGTGGAGTGGGGAAGCAGCTGGCAATAAAGAGAGACATCTCTGTGCATTGACCTGGTTGCTGTGCTTTGGAAGTGGTCAAAGGGGCAGCGTTAGCTTCAGATAGAAGAAAAAACACATGGGACTCTGGGACAGCCCTCAGCAACCTGTCAGCTTTCAAAAGAGTTCAATGACAGCTTCCGTTACTCTGATCAGCCTGGCCAAGGACTGTGCTGGCCGGGGATGGTGGGGGCTTAAGTTCAACCCTATGGAGGGTGCTAGATTTGGGAAAGGCACGAAGGACCCAAAAACTCCTTAGCTCAGTTATTCTACTCTTGTGCAGCTGTTTCATCCCTGTAATAGACCTTCAAAAGATTGTGTATGTACAACAGTGCTGCAAATCTTACACAATACGACGAAGAACATTTGAACATTTTCTTTTAAAATGGTAATGTCATTGCTATATAAAACCTTGTGGCTCTTCTCTGTGCCTCTTGAAGTCACCATTTGCCAATAAACATCCTTGAACTTCATGTAAGAGTCTACATATTTTCCCTGTTACATTGCTGTAACTGGGGCTCATGACATCTCAGAACAGCACCCTTTTTTGATCTAAACCAGTACATTTGCTGCGTTTTTCAGATAGTGACACTGCTGGCACAGGAGATTATTAGCCCTGTGGGGTTTTTTTTTCTAACAGCATGAATAATTTTGTTAAACTGTTATCTTCTACTCCAATCACTTCCACCCTTGCTGCTTTTAAAACCCAAACTTACAGCCTATTCTATGTGTTAGGATATCTATGGATGCTTGGAGAGCCTACCACTCACAATTAAAAGGCACTGTGTAGATACTCTGTCTCTCTTTAATGGATTTCATGTAATAACCAAGGGGAGGGGGAGAGGATGGAAGAAACTAAGGGAATATATGGAAGGTTTGCAAACTATACACAGCATTGTCCAGATTCCTATAAACTTCAGTAAGTGGGATATTCTGAGGGCACTGTTTTTAAAAGGTGCAATACAGCCATGCCAGGCCACAGTTTTAAAAAAAGTGCAATATAGACATACCATAAATTAACTGATTTATTCAAGGCAAAGTCCTAACTACCAGAGGTATAGTGAAGCTATAAGTTAAATAAAGGCTTTATGATCTTTGGAGAATTAGGCATACTATGCAAATTGAAATTCAGAAGGTCTTACAGTGCATATTCTACCTCTGCACATGTATCTACTGTATGTTCTGTCGTTCTCTTTCCCAGTGTGGACTGCCAAAAATATCATAAGGTAAGACCCAGGACTTAGGAGGTGATTGCATGAAGGTCTTGGATAGTTCTACAGCTATGTAAGATCAACTTCATAGAGTGTGGTTTCTACTGATGCTACCTGTGAAAAGCAGGAGGCACAACCTACGTTACTTGCAGGGCCAATCGGAGCATGAGGCATGGTGAGGTGTGCATCACAGGCAGCAGATTTTAGATACAATGAAAAGGCAAGAAATTTGTAGTGATTTATGTTGTGTTTACTGTGCTTTCACTGCCAGAGGGGAGGTTGTGGAATTTTTCTGCCTCGTATGCCAGAATAACTCTCCTGATGTTGCGTACTATGTGTCTCAACTTGGGTGATGAAAATCTACCATTTGCTGATCTACAGTATGCCAGCTAGCGAAGTGTCTTGTTTCTGTGATGTTTGCATGTCGATGCCAGCATCACTATGGATCAGAGAACATTAATTTGTGGCTGTGTGCTCCTCATTTCTCTATTAATTTCTTTCTCAAAATTTGCATCCCCCCCCCCGAACAGAGAAAATTAAGACATTTAAGAAATATTCCAGCAGAAGCCTAGTTTACCTGATGTCTAGTGCTATACAATTTTGACAATCTGCCATAACCTGTTGGGAGACACTCTAGAATAAAACATTTACATCGTTTAAATATATATATTTTAAAACACAGTAATTATGAATGCTTACTGGTGTTGTTGGACTTGGGAGGCACTGAACATGATGAAACTGCCCTTGTGTGAACACAGGCTCTTATTTTATGAAGAACTAAGAGTATAGTTTATACAGAAATGAAATAAGACCTCTTTTGAATGAAACAATCTGCATAAATGCTTAAAGAAAGCCTATAATTATGATAAAAATGTTGCTCAAAGTTAAAATTATGAGGCAATCAAGATTTATAAACAGTCTCTCATCAACTTTTAATCATACTTCCAGTTTTCATATACGAATTGTATATGGAACAAACATATGACAATATCTTTGTTGGGGTGGATTCATGCATTTATTTACCATGACAAAGTCAGTGGATTTCCTGAGTCATGTAATCTCTGTCCCATGACATTCTAAGTCATTCCTCTTCATAAATACAGAGCCCTGACACCCAACATAATCCTGCATGTCTACAAAATAAAAAATGTGACCCATGCATTTGTGATTCCTCACTTAATCTCAGTAATCTGAGTCCAGAAAAACATTAAGTAAGGCAAAAATATAATTCGGCTCCAGCCTAATGCAGATCCTTTGGTTAGGGTAATGGCAGTAGTGATGGCAGACATTTTTCTGCTTTTGTCATTAATGTAATAAAGGAATTTTGATTGCGCATGGGAAATTCTTTATATAAATGCTTTTTCCAGGGTTCCTGAGAAGCTTTACTCATAATATACCCATCAGTATAAATGCAGATACGTATACACATACATGCACAGAGTCTCTGTGCATATTCTGATCTCTGTCTCATGGTTATCCACTTTGCTTGCTGTTTGGACTAAAGGGGATCCAGCATCTTTCCCAAGCTACACATGTTCAGTCATTTTTTCCCTTGGAGCAACTTTCTACAAGGCAGACAAAGATCACTTTCCCATGTACCTCAAGAGCACGAGTCATCAGGTGCATGAGCTGCAAAGAATTCAGTGAATTGGATAGTGGGAATTAGTGTGCTTTGCATTAATGGTATTAAAAATAAACCGCTAGAGTATAGGAGGCAATTACTGCTTAATAGTAGGATTTGAGACTTCAAAACTGCATTCATAGTTTGCTTTTCTGCTGACAAATGACTGAGCAAGTAACTTTACTGGTACAGCAACCCCGACACCCCTTATCTTGGAGAAGAAGAATTATGGATGCCAGGCAAACACGCAAATGATTTTGCTTGTTTCTCCTCCAGTTATTCAAGAATCTGTGTCAACTAAGGAGTTAATCACATCAGCCCCTACATGGTGTGTGCCCCCAATAGGTAGAAATACCACAATCTATTTCATTTAACAGAAGAAGAAGAAAAAAACACTGCAGTGTAAAGGATTGAAGGTTAAACTTGTATTAAGGAGATCTGGGCTCCAAGCCCATCTCAGCCATGAAGCAAAATGGGTGACTTTGGATCAATTATTCTCTTTTAGCCTAAGCTAAATGAGAGGGTATAAAAATCTGAGACAGCCCAAAATTAGAGCTGAAAGCACATTCACGTTGCAGAGAAGTGACTGAGGCAGTCTTTAGGGGGTCTGTGAAATCAGACTTTGAAGGAATCACTGAAGACCAGTCATTAAATAAAACAAGTGAATGTGCATACTAGAGTACAAGCTATGCTATCAGTTTCTAAACATGCATCAAGTGTCTTTGAGTATGTTGGTCCAGAGTACGAAAAAAAAAAAGATTGGTTCTTAAAGATTTTCAGTATTTCTGTGAATTTTAAGGAACAGATAAATCAGAAATCCACCTGTACTGAAACATTTTGCTCAATTATAGATTTACCCTGTAATATCAGACTTTGTTTTGGATATTTCAGTTCTTCTCAAGTCTAAGAAAATTATCCATCAGAGGCTTATGGGCTCAGTTTTGAATTATAAAGAAAATGTAAGTGCCAAGGGACAGCTCTAATGGATCATTACTATATTTTGCTTATGGGAAAAATATACATTATTTGTATAAATTATTCTCACAACAGAATTTTTCCTTATCACAATATTTTAAAATCATTTTAGCAGATAACAGTTCTACAGCAAAGCTGCAGGGGATATTAGCAACCCTCAGATTTTGCTAGAGACAGGAGATAGCTGTTGCTTTGGGATCTTTCTGTTGGTACTGGGGATGGGTCCAATTTGATCTATAAGTTCAAAAAGAAGCTTGCTGTACTTTAGGACATGGTTGTATGTTGAAAAAAATATTTTTTTGAATCAGGCTTAGCATGTTTGAAATCAAATTAAAAAATTCAGCCTACATGACACACAGGGAAGTGCAGATTTTTTTGCCCAGGAAGCATGGTTTTTTATTTAGAAAGTAAGATATTTTACTCAGCTGGAAGAGGGTCATGTATTTAAAATTGCTTGTAAAATCGATTTATTTTGAATTGTTTTGGCATATGTAATGCTCTCTATGTGGGGCTACCCATGAAGCTGATATGGAAACTTCAGCAGGTCCAGAACATGGTGGCTAGACTACTGAGTGGATTAAATAGATACCATCACATTATTCCCACTCTGGCCACCTAACACTGGTTACCTGTTCGTTTCTGTGCCAGCTTCAAGGTGATGACACTAACGTATAAGGCCCTAAACAGTTTGGGACCTTGATACCTGGCAGAATGCCTTCTTATCAGGCCTTCCTGCCAGCTGCGCCACATCTGTGGAATGAGTTCCCACCTGATATCCGCCTGGCCCCATCACTGGCTACCTTTAAGAGATTGCTGATATCCTGGTTATTCAGACAGGCCTATGAGAATGATATACCAACAGAACACAGAGTGCCTATCAATACCTAGGTCAGAGATTCTGCCATCCTGATTACTTTTATTATATGTTATTTTTTGTGAAGGATTTTTAATTTATAACGTTTCTAACTTATAATGTTTAGTGTATGTTTATTGTTTATATCACTTTGATGTTATTTTATTTTAATTAATTGTTGTTGACTATTGTCTTATTTTCTGCAGCCAGATACCTGAACTACTGAGCTGTCCAGCCAGCATTAGAGCAATATTGCAGATCTCTCTCTCTCTCTCTCTCTCTCTCTCTCTCATATTGCTCTAAAGTTGGCTGGACAGCTCAGTAGTTCAGGTATCTGGCCGCAGAACCAACGGTTGGGAGTTTGACTCCCCCCTGTGCCAGCCTGTTTGGCCTTGGTCAAACTGCACAGTCCCAGGGTGCCCCCAGAAGAAGGGAATGGTAAACTGCTTCTTAGCATTCTTTACCTGGAAAACCCTGAAACAGGTCAACATAAGTCAGAATTTACTTGATGACACATGATTATTATTATTTAATATTGATCTAGAGGCATCAGTGTTTGCCTGTGTCAAAGCCTCTCTGCTTCCCCATGCCCACTTGCAATAAAAGTGGAGGGAATCAGCTTAGGTTTTTAAAAAAAATCAGAAAAGAGAACAAGGAGAGAGATAGAGTGGGTGCGGGAAAACACACCACAATCATAGAAGCTGCTGATCTTGTCAATTTTTCTGGTCAGTTTCTCTTTGCCATTCATTGGTGCGCCTTTCCTCTTGCCAGTCTCAGCTGCTGGTTCTGTCTCCCTCTCCTCCACACCTCCCTCTGTGTGTGTTTGTGTGTGCACACGTGCATTTGTGTCAGGCTGCAGGGAAACCTTTCAGTCCAATCTGTTTAATTTCTTTGTATCTGTAATATTGTTCTAGCACTATCCCACTTTGAAAGAAATAATAATAATAATAAAAAAAGGCAGCCAGAGCAAGAGCAGGCAGGTCCAGGACAAAGCTTCAAATGCAACAGTTTTAAAAGCCTGTGTAGCCCCTTCGGCTGATCTAAGACACAGTTTAAAAATGGATTAAAAGATACACACACTGACTCCAAAACCATGTGAGTATCATATGACTTTAAACCAATTTCAAAAGCCTCGATTCACCTCCCAATTCATTTTCATAGGTAACCACACCCTTTAGATGAGCTTTGCAGATGTTGCTGAACTGGAACTCCCATGAGTCTTAAAAACAACAACAACAAATTTCACACAGTATGATAAGCAGTTGCAGATTTCAGAAATATCATCAGAGCTAACCCCCCCCCCGGGCAATATTAGGAACAGCATATATACTGTGTTGATATTTAACAGATACTTAGGTTTTTAGTTAAAATTTATATGTTATATGATACCAGTCAATGTTTCTTTGATTGACTGTGCCCGATATTTTTTAATCATCATCATCATCATCTTAGAACTGCAGAGCTGGAAGGGACCCTATGGATCATCAAGTCTAGCCCCTGTTAAGGAGGTACAAGCGGGAATCAAACTCTGTACCTCAGGCTCCACAGCCAGATACCTACACCACAGAGCAAAGCCATCACTGAGGGGTGTAGGGAACTACAAACATCTGGAATTCCACACATTCTCTATTGTTGGCCCCATATTATGGAATGTGATCCTTCTAACTTCATTCGTTGAAAAGGTGAAAACTGGGATTATAATCTCCAGATGTGCAGTCAAATAACCTATTTTTGCATGAGGAAAAATACCCCACCCATAAATGAAATGTTGAATATGCTCAAATCAAGCTGAAGAGTGAATTACAGAAGCTCCATTGCTAAACTGATTCTTTCATTCATACACTGAGCATGGTGTGTGTGTGTAGGGGGGGGGGAGGAACCAGTAAACCTAAAAATATAACTATAGTGAAATATCTGCTTAATTCTTACATCGAAAGAGATGTCTATCTAAACATAGAGCATGTGCTAAAATTGTAATTCTCTCCAGTTCTCAGCAAAAAATAAAATAAAACAAAACCATTTAATAAAAACAAACAAATAAAATAAAGCCCCGTTGTATTGGTAGTGTTTGCTTTTTATTCACAGTAGTGATGGAAAATATTCTGGTTTTTTGGGTTCACATTTCTGTTTGCTCCTTTTGGCCCCTTTCCATATGTTGCTTTTGTCACCTCCCAAGACTGCCAACGGAATGAATAATGTCTTGCCTCAAACATTTATGAACCTTGGCGTGCATTTCAGAAAAAGAAAAAGCAGACAAAATCACAGAAACATTTCAAAAATGTATAGGATTAAAACACATGCATTTAAAAATGCACATGTTTTGAAAACATCTGCATAAGGTTTTCACAACTTCATTTCACAGTCACTGACATGACTTTTAGTTTGCCCTTCCCCAACACACTTTTCTTGAAAAGTTTTGGACTATAATTCCCATCAATTCTAGTCAGTAGGACCAATAAATTGAGTAAAATGATTGGAACTACAATTCTAAATATCTGGAGATCCACCAGGAGGAGGAAGGATGTTTCAGTCAACACAGCTGTAATCAAGACTGAATGAGATTGCTGACGTTTTCCTTAAGTTTATTTTTCAAGAGGGACAGTTCTCAGATATAATGTGATACACAAAAATCCAGAGTCTTTATTCCGAGAACAATGACATACCTTAGATTTTTACTTCTAGTCTCTACTCTCAAAACTGAAGATGGATTGAAATAAACTATTTTGTGCTTTAAAAAAGAGAAGTAAAATGTACCAGTACCCCATATCCATATCCTCCTTCTTTTAAGCATCATAACAAGTGCGTAATTGAAACACAAATGATAAGCAATACTCTGCAGCCCAGACTGTCAACAAAAGGCTTGGCTTCAAACAGCATCTGATGAACTTTTTGGTTCAATGAAATGCTGATTTTGTAGCTGAAATAAAACAATCCATATGATAAAGCACATTATTTTCTCCTTGCACGTTTTCTTTAGCAGACTGCCGAGAGAGTACAGGTTTCATACGATGCATGGCTACTCTGCTCAGAGAAGAAACAGACCTGCTTCAAGTCAGATGAGGTCATGCAACTTCCCTGGGTTACTCTGGAAGAACCATTTTTTCAAAAGTTTCAGAGAACACTCCTTATTGTACCAGCTCCAACAACCATGCCCAGAACTTTTTATTTGGGAAAAGAAGTCACTGCTGATATGTGGTGATGCTACCCGTTGTTTATAAGAGGTACAGTAAACTGAAATTTTGCATGAAATCCATCTAAGTTCAAGCAGTATTGTTTATGTATATATTTATTATACATAGATTCTGTTTTTCATCCTGTGAGCCCAAGGTGGCCTACACGGCTCTTCTCCACCTGGTTTTATAATCTCAACAAACCTGAGAGGAAGGTCAGGCTGAGACAGAGTGACTGGCCCCTTACCCAGAGAGTTTCATGGGTGACTGGGGACTAGAATCTGGAACTTCCAAGTCCCAATCCCAAACTCTCAAGGAGTTTGGCAAGGAGCCTGAACAGGATCCATTCTGGTTTCTCTACTGGAATTGGTTCTCCCAGCATAACTCAGGGAGGTTAAATGACTGTTAAACACATCTTTAAGTCCTTAGCATAAACATCTTTCAACAGAAGCTGAGGTGAATTACACTGTGGTAACTATTAGTGCTGGTGGAATATGCAGAGATTTCTTCTCAAAGTATTCATAAAAAATACAGTTACGTATTAGTACAGTATACTACACTGTAGAGAACATCAAGAGATTAGTGATGGTGGAATTCCTCAATTAACTGGTATGCTGTTTAAAATCTACCATTAAATCTATAATCCAAATCATTCCATTTAAAGACTGTAGGCCTATCAAATAAGCATCAAGCTGAGTGAGAAGGATCCGGATATAACATGATAAGTTTATGACTCGGTTTGTTCACTTGCTGAAGTAGAAGACAATGTTTCATGTCATTAATTGGCCATTAGGACATTTAAGAACTGGAAGACACAGACATCATTTACCCGCCCTGCACAACCTCCCCCTCCCCCAGTTTAAACATGGGCCTCAAAATATCCACCCCTATTCCTTTCTTGCTACAGAGAAGCCAAACAACATGGACACAAATTGATTCTTTAAATGATTCCTTAGATGTCCCCTTTTCTTGCACCCGATTGATTTGTGTGTGCTTTCCTTCCCCGTGCTCTGAATAATGTGGGTTTAGTTGCACGTGTTTGACAATAAGGGCCACGCTGCAGTCTTAGCTGTTTGCCCCCAGGAAGGGACAGCATATCCCTGTTCTGCCAGAGAAACAAAGTGGAGAC
Source organism: Intellagama lesueurii (assembly GCA_037013535.1). Classification (NCBI taxonomy): domain Eukaryota; kingdom Metazoa; phylum Chordata; class Lepidosauria; order Squamata; family Agamidae; genus Intellagama; species Intellagama lesueurii. The sequence goes on from JBAJHW010000003.1 coordinate 101,410,352, forward strand.
TCTATTTCCTTCCCACCTTCCTTTCTCCTGTAGGCAACATCAGCCTCTTTCCCTGGCAAGGCTTAATTCCCTGCAGGGCACAAGCTTGCCTTCTGGTTCAAACAAGCTCTGCTCCCACACAGTAACCTTAAGGTAATTATTTTTATTTTGTTTCTGCCTCTAGTATTTTCAGGCAATGAGATGAATTCTGCAGGGGAAAAGAATTACTCCAAGGCTCCCTGTTTTGGAATAAAGAACCCCTGAGGACATGATCTGATACCATTTACAGTTGTGCTGAGTGAGGAATTTCAGTGGGTGCAGCCTTTCCCAGCCTTGAAGCACACATTGACAACACACGATTAAAGATATATGAGCCCCTTCCTATGGCCCACTTTCTCTGTCTATTTAGATATGGCCCAATATCCCAGGGGACTGCCTTATGAAATATCTTATTTATTAAGAAGACCAAGTGGCATCCTGTTCTATATTTTAGAAACCAAGATTTGTTGGGTTCTAAAACAGGGCTTTTGATAGTACTGAGCTGTGGGCAGTAGAAAAGGCACTGCAGAATAGCAGCAGAGATTATAGGTGTACACAGGTTATTTGATCATGATGAACAAGCAACAATGGTTGCACAGTTATATGAAAATACAAGGGAAATAGCAGTTAAATGCAGAGACAAGGACACTCGATGAGTCCAAAACTGTTTATACCATCACTAGAGGATATGTTCAGAAATCAAATTGGGAACATAAAGGAATTAATATCAATGAGTAGTAACTCAACCACCTTAAATATGTCAATGATGCAGTAGTTATAGCAGACAATTCTGATGACTTACAAATTATGTTGGAAGAACTGAACCTTGAATTGAAAAAATTGAATTTAAAACTAAATAAATAAATGACAAAAATAATGTCCAAATAGGAAGAAACTAGGAATTTATAATTGATGGCGATCATATAGAATATGTACAAGAATATCTGGGGCAGGCCATACATATGGGAAATCTAATCAGAAATGAAGAGAGATTTGCATGGTCAACTTTTGGTAAACAATGTAATTTAAAAAAAAACACTCTAGAATTAAGATGATGAGTATATAATCAATGGTCCAAATCTTGTTGTTTAGCACAGCAAATTGCACTACAGTAGGCCCATTGAATCAGTGGGTATTTGATGAGTTAACTCCTCTGTAAGTTCCACTGATTCAAATGGGCCTACTCAAACTGCAACTTACTATGTTAATTGCAGTTAGAGTAGGACCATTTGAATCAGTGGAACTTACAGAGGAGTTGACTCACCAAATTCCCATCAATTCAGTGGTTCTACTATTGTGTGATTTACTATGCTAAACAAGAGGATTTTGGCCAATGTGTGTTCCCAGTACTAAACTACGCTGCAGAGACCTGGACTCTTAATAAAATTTGCAATGGAAAAGGTCACAAAAACTCACAGAGCAATGGAAAGACAGATACTAAATATCAGACTAACAGATAAAGTAAAACATCAGGTTATTCAACAAAAGGTAAAAATAACAGATTTAAAAGAACAAATAGCAGCATTAAAATTGAGATGGATGAGCAACACCATGGGACATGTAGCTGGGTGATGGAATAAAGAAAGACATCAATAGCAGCCTTGGATTAAAAAAAAAAGTGGAAGAAGACTGTAGACTAGATGGATGGATGATTTTAAAAGATCAGTAGGACTTGCATAGAATAGAATAGAACAAACCAGAAATTTGTGGAAGTAAAATGTGTGTACGCGCGTTATATCCAACATTGGATGTCAATAGTCTAATGAAGAAGAAGATGAGGACGACTATGACAACAGGGCCTTTGAAGTTGTTGCTTCCCAGCTTTGGAAAATGTGGTTGAGAAAAGCATATCTAAATACGACTTTCAGGAAGGAAAATGTCAAGATGCTATTAAATATGAATATTGAATAATATGCCAAGTTTTATGGTCTCACACATGTATATGTATATGCATAAAATATTTGGTACTCATTTTGTTAGCTGCCTTGGAGCTCCAGATCTTTGAAGGTTAACCATCGTAAGTTAACCATGTTTATAATGTCTTGGTAGTAGAAGTAGTTTGACCATAGAACCGCACACCTACCTGTATTTTGAGCTATCTCTTGCACGTGATCTTCAAAAAGGGTGAACAGTCATCATCTGGGGATGCCAAAAACGTCTGCTTTCTGGAGTGCATCTCCCGGACTTCATAAATGAACAAATTCCCATTTCAGGAAAATGTTCTAGGCCCAGATTTCCTGAGTTGAGCAAGTAGTTGGACTTCATGATTTACAAGATCCTTTCCAATGCTCATGATTCAGGATGAAAAGATTCCTTACACCTCCAGCCAAGGGTGGGGGAAGGCTAATTTCTACATTCAAGGGGCCTGTGGCACCATTAGAGATATAAAATTTCTAAAAATTTCCATTTTTTTCTGGAAAAAAAGTTTTTCCTCTTGTTCTTGAAAAAATGAAAATTTCAGAAATTTTACATCTCTAGAGAGAACTTAAATAAAGTCTCAGACATCTTTCATTAAAGTCTTCATGCTATTCAGTTTGAATACCATGTCATAGACATATTACCTATCATTGTGAAAGAACATATTGCATACTCCATATTTCTTTTCAATTTTTTGAGAAAAAAACAAAACAAAAAAATGCTTTGGGAAAAAAACAGAAAAAACTCTATTTCCCCTCCTATTTTTCCAGATTTTTTCCCAGGCCTTCCCATCTCTAGGCACTCTCTCAAGTTTCAGGAATGGAGTTAATCTGACTTCCAAGGAGGCCTGCCATCCTCAAAGGCCACATCTGGTGAGGAATATGAGACAGGGCCTTCTTGACAGCTGCTTCCCTTGTGAGGAACTCCTTTGTGAGGTCGGCCCCTTTTCTGCTGCCCTTCCCCTGGCAGGCAAAGCCATTGGCCAGCATCCTCTGACAGAGCTCTACGGCACTGCAGGAATGATACCATCAGCAGCAGATGATCTCTAACTAAAAAGTTCCTTTTCCAGTTTTGGGGTGCTTGCGATTTTACTTCATTATGCAGGAGTCTCACACACACTGAAAATTCAAAAAAAAAGAACTCTTCCGTTAGGATCAATCTGCTGCTGCCGGTGACATCATTCCTACTGCACCAGCAGAGCTTCACAGGAGTACACCGGCAATTTTATTTAGACCTTTGGCCACCAACAAGTTACTGAGGAGGGGCCTATTAATGGTGGCTGGATGTTCTGCTTATTTTTTGTTGCATTTTTAAAAGGGGGTTTAAAATTATGTTATTTCTGTGCTATTTTAATGTAATAAGTATTTTAAAGGTACTTTAGTGTACTTTAATGTGTGTTTTTAATGTATGCTTTTAATATTCATGTTGTGCACTGCCTTGAGCCTTGCAAGGGAGGAAGGGCAAGATATGAAATAAACAGCTAGAAAGACAGGATGTTTTACCTGACAAATAATCACACTAGGTCTCAAATAAATGGGGCCATGAGAACTGCTGTTTTCATTCATGCAAGATGATACCTCAAAGACAGCACAGTTAGCTCCAGGGATAATTTCTGGTGGTAGGGCATTGAGACCTGATTTAACCAATATAACTAGAAAGATCTATCCTTGTATTGTTAAATGTGCAGGGTTTCCCCCCCCCCCCCCTTAAAGTGAGATGCTACATGGGAGGGCCGGGATTTAGTTAAGATCAATCCCAGGTAACATCTGTTTTGGCCCTGTTTTGTGTCTAATTGGGAAAAGTGAGAATTAGAAACATTTGCTACTTTATCTCTGGATTCAGAGGCAGATTTAAAGATAAAGAAGGAGTTTAACAACGAACAGGCACCAGTAACCGCAGTGTATGGGGTGTCTTGCAAAGGCAAGGGTCCCAATCTGATACTGCCTACAAGGCTGGCCCACTGATTTGTGATATTAGTGCTGCTGGGTTTTACAGCAGTATTTCAGCACCTTTCAGAGGTCAGGGTGGATGATGCATACGCACTCTGCCCTGCGCTGTTCATGCCAGATACTTTAATTTCTTTCAAGGAGACAAGCGAGGTTGCCTAGTGTATCTGACAGCCTGGGCCACCAAACCACACCGTTCACTACCAGGCGGAGACTGCATGAGCACCAAGTACCACCAATCCGCTAACACACCTTATCTGATGACATTTTAACAACAGGATCAGAGATAGTCACGGGCAAATAATATTGGGGAAGAAGCTGTTTGCTTCAGCCATGGCTGTGTACAGGGCCATGTTTTTGATATATCCCTCACATCTAAAACAATGAAGCACGAGGATATCCTCTGAAGCATAGTCTCTCCCAATTCCTGAGAAAGCTGAAATTTCCAGCTTTAAGAATGGCAGGTTATTTTTGGTTTTGATTTGTTATAACCCTAAATTCTCTTGGAATACACATTGTGTGACTTGATGCTGTCTGCAGCATACCTAGCGAGAAGCGGGTCAATGCAAGGGCTACTGGAAGTTTAATTAAATGTTAAAGCCCCCAAGGGTTTTTAAAAAGGCCTTTCAAACTGTTGTTTAAGCCTAAGCAAATAAACTTGATTTTGACTTGACATTTAGACTGGGACTTGAAGATTCCCCAGGAGAATGATCTGTGTCAATTCCTGTTTCATGTTTCTTTTTGGGACCCTGAAGTCAATCTTGATTCTATTGACCCTTCTCTCGGGTCATTCATTCCCACTTGGATTCGATTAGTGGGAATTTCTCAGGTTTCTGTGGGGTGTCTTTCAGCCTTACTGAGGCAACCTTTGAGCAGGCACCCAGGGAAGAGCCTTTTATGCTTGGGATCTAAGATGTGGTGAGCAGTGGAGTTATGTGGGCAACTCCAAATGTCATTTTCTTTGCCTGAGATAAATTTTGTCTGTTTGTCAAGTACAGATTACACTCAGTCTTAACAGTGATAAATTGGCAGTGGTGAAATGCAAAGTGAAATTCAGAACAGCAAAGCAACTACTTGTTTTCTACTAAGTTATGTTGGAAAGAAAGGAAGAAAGCAGGAAAGAATGTTACACAGTGCTTCCACTTCCCAGACAATGTATTTTTAAAATGTATTCCTTAGGTTAAGAACTACATTTTTCAGGTGAATGTAAGTTGATAAGAATACTTAGTATTTATGCAGCATTTTTAAATGCTCAAACCACTTCATATAGACAAACATTTTATCTTGCTTAATTGTGGGTCTAATGAACACTTTGGGAAGATACTTTGCAGACAAAATTACTCTGAAACATGTTTTATACCGTAGGTTTATGTGGCCTAAGGGCCACTTCAGATGTTAAGTTTTGCTATGCAGGGAGCTCTTCCATGCAGGAAAGAAGCACACAAATTGTTCAGAAATTTCCCTTCTTACTCTCAAACACATACTCACATACACCCTATTTCACAATGTGTGCCAGGTGGAATAGAAGAAAACATGCTGTGTGTTTTATTGACAGTGCATGCTTTTAAAGTACATTGAGATAGAAGTAGTTATACTGTCCCTACTATAGAAATGGATGCAAAACTCTAATGTAAATGAATTACTACCAATTGATTCAAATATTTTTGAAAAGTTGATTAATCACTGGCCTTTTCATTGATTCATAAATACATTTTGTTATGTTTATCCTACCCTTCATGTGTGTATTTTTCAGATACTGAAGGAAATACAAAATACCTTATGTTTTCCTATGCTATGAGTTATCTCATGGTAAGAAAAGCAATTGTTTTTTTTTCATTCTCTACTGCAGTAAGACAATCTGGAAAAAAAATGAACAAGTGTGCTCTCAGCCCATAGACAGCAATTAATCTCTCACTAATCAAGCAAAATCAAAGTTGGTTAATCTACTGAATAAACCAAGGCACAGAACAATCCCGTGCATGTTTACTAGGAAACAAGTTCCACTGTATTTAGAAAAACTCACTGTCAGCTAAATGGACATAAGAGATCAACCTAAATTAGAGTAGACATCTTCTGGCTCTCTAGGCATTGGACGTTAATTCCTCACCATTAGCAGTGCTTGTTATGGCTAATGGAGAGGCCCAGGTTGCCAATCTCCAAATTAGATAGTCTAGAAAATTACTGTTTGGGGAATTTTGACTGGTTGGTTTGGTGCCCAGGAGACTATGTTCTCTTGTGTTCCACTATGATCCTTCAGATGACTGGGAATACTCCCAGGCAACATAAAGACTGCAGGCTGTCAGCAACTGCTGCTCAGTTCTTCAGTTTTCTTCCAATGGATGCTTCGCAAATCTCTGATCTTAGAAATGGTATAATAAGTATATATTCATTCCAGGGTTTTTTGTGTGTGGCCAAAGATAAGGAGTGATAGAGTAGTATAACTAGTATATTGTAATATATATATTCCCTGTAGAAGGAATAATTACTAAATTATTAATCATTTATAATTAATACATTATGTCATTATGCATTATGTCTGAAGAAGGGGACGTAATTAGAAGGGGATGTAATTATACATTATGTCTGAAGAAGGGGACTTGTCCACGAAAGCTTACATTAAAATATAGCAGTTAGTCTTTAAGGTGCCACAACATTTTTGTTTTCTTTATTTTTTATTTTTGTTTTGTTTTTGCCTGACATGTTAGCATAGATTAACATGACTACCTCTTCTATACTGTACTCCTGTAGAAGAGAATTAATACATTCATCAGCCACATTTATATCTTGCCTTTTCTCCAGTGAGTTCAGGGTGGTCTACATGGCTCTCCTCCATCTCCACAACTGGCCTATGAGGTACGCTGAGTGAACGTGATTGGCCCAAAACTATTGAGTAAGTTTCATGGTTCAGTGAAGAACCGACCTTGGATCTCTTGCATCCTAGTCTAACCCGCTAACCACTACATCACAATGGCTCTCAAGGAATATCATGAAACTTTTAAAACTTAGTATGGACTGATGTAAGGAGGCAAAATATGGGTGATACCCCAAAACAGAGGAGTACTGGGGGGGGGGGAAACATTTAATTTAACTATCATGTTAGTGTAGTACTAAGAGAATAGCACATAGATTACATTGTTTTTACTAAAGCATATATAAGACCTGTAGTCCAGTGTGCACCAGGCTTACAGGAAATACAAAACACACGTGGACCATTCAGTCTCATCCTAACAGCCATGGTCAGCTACGTATAATAGGACTTTCCCTGGCACTGGCCATGACTAAATACTTTCCAAAAAGATAATTATGGTAGTCAGTTATTACAGAACTAAGTAAGACTCATAACACCTTAAAGACTCACATAGATTTTGTTTAAGCTTTCATCCTTTATAGTCCACTGCATCAGAAGACACACACACACACACACACACACCAGTTATCACACTTGGAAATGGAACTGTGAGGTGATGACATGAAAATGGGATGCCTCACCTTCTCTAATGTTAAGGCTAGCCCACAGGAGTCACCTGTTCCTTTCACTCTTTCCAGCTGCTCTTTAAACTTTGCATTTGAACCTGCCTTTTTTCTTGAAACCGGAAGAAATGTCTCTAGACCAGGGGTAGGCAAGGTGTGGCTTGCCCCCTCTAGATGTTGTAGTAGCACAATTCCCATCAGTGTTAGACAGAGGTGTAACTAGGTGAGGAAATTAACCAAGGATGCTGAAATTTAGAGGGCACAAAACTTTGCTGCTGGAATGGCATGAGCCTGCCTCTTACTGTTTTGTGCTAGAAGGGCACAAACTTGCTCAACCCAAGTTTGGCTGTTGCTCCAGCTGCTCCTTCTTGTGCAGAGGGAATCAATACGGTTGCCACACACTCAGAGCCAGGCTTTCCTCCCCAATCCTTCCATCTCATATACAGTATATTTCTATCTCATACGACTCAAGCTTAACCAATAGGGCAACAGAGCCCCAGGTGCTAAAACTGCTAGTTATGGCTCTCATGGTAGCTGGCATTGCCAATGGTGAGGGTCATGACAGTCCAACAACATCTTGAGGGACTTTCCCCCATCCCCCTGTACCTGGTATTGTGTTCAGAAGCTAGTTAGTTTCAACTGTCTTGAGAGCACTCTCTTGGCAGGCTCAATCCTTCAAAATGTCAAATGCAAGATCTCTCCTTTGCTACAAGGCTGTTCCTCTCAGTATCACAACCTTGTTTTTTTTGTTTGTTTTTTCCCCATTTGGGCTGCATGGACATCTTGCAGAGACTTAAATATAGGGTGAGCACACTTTCACCCTGCCACCTAGGTGAGCCCATAGATCCAATTTAATTCTTGCTGTATACACACTTGGACTCTCATAGTCCCTATCTTAACTTGTTAGCTCTTGAAGGACTTTTCATATCCTTACCCCTCCACAGTCTCTTTGTATGCTCAATACGGCATGTTTCTCTGAACAATATACATCTTAACATGCCTCCATTTATGTCACTGGTGATTTTGGCCAAGAGGCGTCCCAGAGAGCTGCATTCAGGGCAGGTGTGAATATAGTTCTTAGATTTGTCTTAATACAAAGAAATTGCACAGTACTGTCAGTGCTGCTGCTGAGGTACTGCATAAATGTCTGAAGCAAATAACTATACTTAATATGATGAATTCCAGTCTTTGACCTTAATAGCTACCTTTTTACAGCTAATAAAGTTGTGGAGCTTTTATGCAGAAAATATAAACCAGGCATCCTAACATTTACACATGAATAAATGAATGTTGGTGAATTCAGTCTTTTTGCTTAAGCCCAAGAAACTCAGCACACAGATCAAAGTATTACATAATGCTGAAAACCCACCAAGATAGTCTAAACAGGACAACAGCAAAGGCCTTTGCTAAATCTCTTCTTCTATTTCTTCCTCCCCAGTGACCATCACACACATGCAACATTTGTCACATAAAGACCTACAGATTGGAGGCAGGAATTCCATATTATCTCCTTCTCCTGGTAATGTGGAAAACATGGAACAGGTTTAGGACTGTGCAACTGGGCTGGCAGAATCTGGCCTCCCCTGCCCCCTTCCTCCCTATAGCCAACCATCTAGACCTCTCGAAATGCTACTCAAAGAAGTCAGTATACTCAACTGAAGGGGAGCAGCTTTAGTATATGGGAGTGGGGGAGAAAGTCAGATGGAGGTCCTTCATCCACAGAAGGCAGGTTCTGGATGCAAGCCATACCTATCATGTGGTATGTTGTATTTTTTCACTCCACATTATCACAAGGAAGAAGAAGAGTATCTGCTATTTTCAAAATCAGCCACAGACACCTCTACTGCTGTCTCTACTGCAACATAGAGTTCCAGTAATATCTAACTCTGATCTGAGGTTTTCATTCAATATCATAGAATCATAGAATAATGGAGTTGGAAGAGGCCTATAAGGGCATCGAGTCCAACCCCCTGCTCAATGCAGGAACACAAATCAAAGGATATCTTTGCACAATATGCACTCATTCCTAACAATTCCTATTGAAGTCAATAACATTTACTTCTAAATATAGCTATGCACAAAAATTCTCCACCATATTTTTTGGGGGAAAAGAACCTGGGAGGACAATTTTGCCAAATTTCTCCAAGAAAGGAGAAATTCTCTAGCAATTTCTCAGAGATGTGGCCCACCATTTCTACTGGGTTGTACTACATTTTTTTTCTTTTTCTTTTCTCAAATGACTTTTCTTTTCCCTAGTCATTGCCCGTGACAAGTACAGTAACTATGTTGGCACCTTAGCCGCTGTTTTCTTTCCTTGACAATTCCCTCTCCCTGTCAATTTCCTGTCATTCTAGGACATTGTACTAGTGGTGGTGAAGAGACAACCTCCAAAAATGGTGGATACATTTTGGAAATAATGCTGCAAAGTAGCTTTCTATTTGTAGGGACGTAAGAACATCTCAGAATATTTCTCAGAGGGAAAAAAAGTATATTTGGAGAAATGTTGTCTCAGCGCTTGTCATTCTTCATGGCTCAGCATCTTCCTCAGGCCTTTCCAGTTCTACATTGTGGAGAGGTACTTGTGCATACATTTTTTAATGGCAGAGGATGCTTATAGTACAACTCCTTCCTTGTAAGCTCTGTAGCGAGCTCCAGGAAAAAGGTGTAAGTAGAGCTATGCCCCTCCTAAAATTGTATTTTCCAATTTGTAAGGCTTCTAATTTAGTGTTTCATTCCCAGGAACATGTAGAATTTGTTTTGGTTATATTTATTTATTTATTTATTTATTTATTTTATTTGATTTTTATCCCGCCCTTTTAGACAAAGTCTACTCAGGGTGGGTTCCATAAACATTAAATATAAAAACATTAGAACAATTAAAATTAAAATAAAACAGTTCAAAACAATAATATTAATATTAATAATACTCAAGATGGGAAAAAATTATAATAAAATAAAATCAAATATTGACAGGAGGGAAGGCCTGCATGAAGAGCCAAGTTTTCAATTGGCTCTTAAAAACACCCAGCGAGGGACCCAGGTGGATCTCTGATGGAAGGTTATTCCAAAGCCGAGGGGCCACTGCCGAGAAGGCCCGGCCTCTTGTTCTTTCTTTCCGGGCCTCTCTCGGCGTTAGGCCCCTCAGCCGTCCCTCCTGGCTATGACGGGTGATTCGGGTAGAACTAGGTGGGAGAAGGTGATCTGCCAGGTATCGAGGTCCTAAACCGTTTAGGGCTTTATACGTCATCATCAACACTTTGAAATCAATGCGGAAGCGAATGGGCACCCAATGCAAGGCAGCCAGAGTGGGAGAGATATGTTGGTATTTTCTCACCCCACTAAGGAGTCTGGCCACCGCATTCTGCACCATTTGAAGCTTCCGCAACAATCTCAAAGGTAGCCCCACATAGAGCGCATTACAGTGATCTAATCTCGAGATTACAAGCGCATGGACAAGAGTGGTGAGGGCCCCACCATCAAGATAGGGTCACAGCTGGGCAATCCGCCATAGGTGGAAATAGGCGGAGCGGGCCACGGACGCCTCCTGGGTTTCCATGGTAAGCGCCGGGTCCAGATGTATCCCCAAACTGCGCACCTCACTCTTTGCGGTGAGAGTCACCCCCCCAAAAGAGAGGAAGTTTCCCAAACCGCCAACAGAGGGGCCACCCACCCTCAAGACCTCCATCTTGTCCGGGTTCAACCTCAACCCATTCAGCTGCATCCATTGCAGCACGGCCTCCAGGCAGCGCTCAAGGTACGAAACGGCATCCACTGAGGTAGGTGAAAAGGAGATGTAGAGCTGGGTGTCATCAGCATACTGATGGCACGAAGCCCCACACCCCCTGATGACCCCTCCCAGCGGCCTCATATAGATGGTAAACAGCATTGGGGAGAGGATCGACCCCTGCGGAACCCCATAATTGAGACTCCACGGGGCCGAAACACTCTCCCCAAACTGTACTCTCTGAGGACAGTCCTCCAAGAGGGATCGGAGCCAGGCAAGCGCCAGGCCACCGATTCCCAGCTCGGAGAGCCTCCCCAGGAGGATACCATGGTCGACGGTATCAAAGGCGGCTGAGATATCGAGGAGGACCAACAAGGACATTTTGCCCCGGTCAGCCTCCCTCAACAGGTCATCCAACAGTGCGACCAGTGCCGTTTCCGTGCCATGACGCAGTCTGAAGCCCGACTGGAATGGATCCAGGGCATTGGTTTCATCCAAAAGAGCCTGAAGCTGATCAGCCACCACCCTCTCCACAACTTTGCTCTGGAAAGAAACATTGGCGACGGGCCTATAATTGCCAATATCGTCCGCCACCAAATTTGGTTTCTTCCTAATGGGCCTAATGAGTGTCTCCTTGAGAGCAAGGGGAACCTTGCTCTCCTGGAGAGACCCATTAATTATTTCTGTGGCCCATTCCGTTGTTATAGGCCTGGCTGCTTTGATTAGCCAGGCCGGGCAAGGGTCAAGGGAGGAGGTGGTGGCCCGACAGCGATCAAGCGCTTTGTCCACCATGTCTGGGGTCACAGGCTGAAAGCATTCAAATCTCACCGGGCAGGATGGAGCACTGGACATCTCTGCTCAATCCACTATATTTAAAAAAGGAGAAAGATCCCGGCGGATGGTCTCCACTTTAGATTTAAAAAATGCTGCAAATTGGTCAGGTGAGATATTAGTAGGAGGCCTATCACCTAGACCAATTCCGGATAGATCGCGAACTATACGGAAAAGTTCCGCCTGCTGATTTGAAGCTTCGCTTATCCGGTTAGCGATGTGTGATTGTCTAGCAGCCCGCACCTTAGCCAGGTAGCGGTTAGTCGTGATCCTGACAGCTTCCTTATTATAATCCGTCGGTTTCTTTCTCCATTTGCTCTCTAGCCGTCTCCTATATCGCTTCATAGCTCGCAGATCCTGATTAAACCAGGGCCCTGGCCGAGCTCTGCTCTGGAGAGGGCGTTTAGGAGCAATCGTGTCTACAGCCCTAGTGGCGGCAGCAAGCCAACCGTCAACCAGAGCCTCGACAGGAGCGCCAGACAGATCAGCTGGAATCCCTGTCATGGCATCCTGGAATCACAATGGATCCAGTAGCCTTCGAGGGCGGACCATTAAAATAGGACCCTGCTCCCTGCGGGGGGGAAGAGCCACTGCAAGGTTACATTTTGTTAGGTGGTGATCTGACCATAACAAGGGAACTGAAACAAGATCAGCCACCATCAGACCACACTCGCTCTGCCCTGTGGAAAACACCAGGTCTAGCATATGACCACCCACATGGGTGGGGCCGTTAACATGTTGGGACATGTCCAAGGAAGCCATGGTTTCCAAGAACTCAAGAGCTGGACCGGAAATCTCTGCCTCCGCATGGATATTGAAGTCACCCAGGACCAGAAGCCTCGGGGACTCCAACAGTGCCGCGGAGACAAAGTCCGCCAGCTCCGGTAGGGAGGTGGCTAGGTCGCGGGGAGCGCGGTAACCCAGCAAGATCCCAATACCATCCCTGGCCCCAATCGACACGTGGATGGCCTCCAGACCCGGCTTTACCACCGCAGAGCGCCTAATAACCTCCAAGGTATTTCTATAAACAATGGCTACTCCCCCCCCCCGCCCCTCCAGTCTACCCTGGTGCTGGACTGCATAACCAGTCGGGCAGGCAAGGGTCAGAGGAACACCCCCTTCCCTGCCCATCCAGGTCTCAGTTATGCACGCCAGGTCTGCATCCTCCTCCAGAATAAGGTCTTGTATAAGCTGGGATTTATTGGACACAGACCTGGCGTTCAACAGCACCAGTTTTAGAGTGGAGGGCCAGCTGATCTGGCTACCTCGAGGCTGGCAGTTGGTCAGAGTGCCAGAACAGTGAACAGCCTTTAAACATTTATGAGTGTACCATCAAGTTGCAGGGAGCTACCTTTGTTTCTAGTGTTTATTAACATCACAATATTCTTCTGCAGCTTCTCTTGAATGCTCATACTTCCTGATCTGAAAAATTCCTGTGGAAGCAGTTCCCTTAGGGCATCCCCCCCACCCCCAGGGTTTAAATGAAGTGTGGGAAGCAGGGGAGGCAGCTGTAGGCTGCCAACTGCCAGAAAGACAGATGTACAGCGAAAAGACCAAAAAGAAAAAAGAAAAAAAAGGCACACATAAATCTCAGCCACTTCATAAATACAATCCAAAGGCAAGGGTGGGTGATACCTTTATCAGGTAAGTAAAAAACCTCACATGTAAGCTACTTTTCACCCCCTAATGGGTCTTTATCAGGCTGAGGACCATAGAACTGTGGATGGTTCAGAAAAAAAATCCAGAAAAGTTCCAAAAATCATGGCCAGATATGTATAAGCCAGGCTCTTTTGTGAAAAGCAAATTGCAAATTTGGGGCTATAGTCTCATGTCAGAGGTGTAGGTTTCAGATTGCACTTCTGCTGGCGTGGATTGTTTCTCCCAGTCTCGAAAGAAATTCCAATCCACACCACTAGACGTGGAATATGAAACCCACAATTCTCATTTGAGGCTGCAGCTCCCACTTTGCAACTTGCTTTTAACAAGGGAGCCTGGAATATAGGTCTGGCCATGATTTTGACAGCGTTTATGTTTTCTCTGCACCATCTACAGCTCTATGGTGCCCAGTCTGATGAAGATCAGTATGGAGTTGAAAGCTAGCTTGTATTTGTGAGTTTTTTGGTGGGCTAATAAACATATCACCCATCCTTCCCTTCAGATTGTCTACAAAGAGGAAACAGCTCCCGCTCTTCTCATAAATACAGTAACCACAAGAATTCTGAACCTCATGTATGGGAATTTCTTCTCTGCGATTTTTTTGGAAAGGAATTTCTTTACTATTGAATTGGTTGGGAATGGCTGAAGTTCTCATGGGAGAAATTTTTGCCACAGCACTACTTCTAAATAAGCATGGAGAGAGCTCATTAGCTTGGGCTGTTCATTTCAGAATAAGGGAAGATGAACATTGTCATTCATTTGGATTATGGACTCATGTCAGAATCAATAGCTGGCAAACATGCCTACTTTGACAATGGCTAAAAGATTAATGTATTCTCGAAGGCTTTCACGGCCGGGATCCGATGGTTGTTGTGGGTTTTCTGGGCTGTTTGGCCGTGTTCTTAAGGTTTTTCTTCCTAACGTTTCACCAGTCTCTGTGGCCGGCATCTTCAGAGGACAGGAGTCAGAACTCTGTCTGTGCTCTGTTACAGTTTGTTGGATAGTTGAGTATTTATAGCTGTGGGATCAGCTTTTGTCCTTTTCAGGAGATTGGGTGGTTATGGTAATCAGCGTGTTTTTTGTTGTGGGTGTATTGTTGTGATAAGGGGGAGAGATTATCTGTCACTGTGATTGATGGATGTTGTTAGCTGGTCTTTTGTGTGCAGTGATCACCGGTCCTTGTGGCTGGGTAGAGTTCGTTGGCCTTTTGCAGGCTGTATTTTTCAGTGCTGGGAGCCAGGCTTTGTTCAGTTTTAAACTTTCTTCTTTTTTGTTGAAGCTCTGCTGGTGTTTGTGGATTTCAATGGCTTCCCTGTGCAGTCCAACATAATGATTGCTGGTGTTGTCCAGTACTTCTGTTTTTTGAAATAGAATTTCATGTCCAGCTTGTTTTAGGGCATGTTCATCTACTGCCGATTTTTCCAGTTGTTTTAGTCTGCAGTGTCTCTCATGTTCTTTGATTCTGGTGTGGACGCTGCGTTTTGTGGTTCCAATATATACATGGCCACAACTGCAAGGTATCCAGTATACTCCTGCAGTGGTGAGGGGGTCCCTTTTGTCCTTTGCTGACCGTAACATTTGTTGTATTTTTGTGGTGGGCCTGAATACTGTTTGTAGGTTGTGTTTTTTCAAAAGTTTCCCCATGCTAAAAGATTAGTTGCCTATTATATACAAGCTATACAGGATGTTATAATGTATGAAGTACTTCTCTTGTTTCAGTCTCTCAACAGTCTTGGGGGGAAGGTCACTGTCAATATCCCCATTTTTAGCGTGTAGGAATGAGAAAAGTCCTATAGAGGAATAGAAATTCTTCGGAATATTTTTTGCTGCTGCTGCAGCCTGCTTGTGCCAGTGTGCCTCCTTAGGGTTATTTTTTGGATTTCTTTTTCCCCTGATTTTTTGGGATTTTTTCCTCTTTTGGGGGGGATTATTTTTGCTGCTGCCTGGCCAGTCTGCTGCTGTCTGCTAGACTCTAAGAAGAGAAGAGAGGGTTAGAGTGGTGGAAATGAGAGAAATCTTTCCATGTTCTAATAGTTCTAGTTTAAGGGGGCTTTGATTGGATTTTTGCTTTCACTTGGCTGCTTGCTTTTCTTGTCTTTTTAGGAGATGGGGTTATGTGGTTTTGTTTTGTTTTTACTTTGCTATTTTTTTCTGAGTGTGTGTGTTGCCTTCCCTGTTGTTTTTTAAATTGTTGATTGGTTAATTTACTGTGCACTCATGTTAAAAGTGTACATTTGGAGGGTTAGGGGATTTTTTGTTTGTTTGTTTGCTTCTGTGGATGCATGTGGTCTGGGTAATGGACATCATGACTGGGCTGTGTGCCACTGGACTATGTGAATGTGATAATATAAATTATTGCCTGCATAGGTCAATAGTTTACGGTGAAATTTATTTCTTGTGTATTTCTTTTGTCCTGTTGTCCTGTTGCCTGCTTTTGGAGTAGAATGATTTTCTGTTGCCTTGCCTCCATCTTTTTATAAAAAAAATATTTTTAAGGAAATTCAAAAGAGGCTGTTCCCTTGCATGTAAAATTGGCAGAAAGAAAGAAAGAAAGAAAGAAAGAAAGAAAGAAAGAAAGAAAGAAAGAAAGAAAGAAAGAAAGAAAGAAAGAGAGAAAGAAAGAAAGAAAGAAATACAAAAGATTTGAAACCAGACTAAACTGTTTGTTTTCAATGTCGGTATGAACGACTGCTTTCTTAGATCATCAGTGATTGCCTGTATCATCTGTCTAGAAATTGTTAGTTAACGGATTTGGAAATTAAAAACAAAAATTCATCATCCACTACATATTCATAAAATTATTCAGGAAAAAAGAAAAAGTGGACTGCTTGTCTAAAATTAGATGACATGAGAAATGATGATACCACATTTTCCTTTATATTTATAGATTTGGCTGTTTTCCAAGTACTGATTTCAAAGGGCCTGATTTTCATTTATACTGATTTTCCTCTACGTTATTCTGGTAATGTAAAGGGGGCACAAAAATGGACACAAATTATAATTATAATCACTTCTGGGCCCATTTACATCATCCTGGCAGAGTTTTTGTTTGGAATTTGCAGTCCCTCAACAAAAAGAAAAGAAACAAAGAAATTGATATTTGGGAGTACTGTTGTAGAGTCCAGTAGGAAAGGGGCTAGATCATTGCTGGCAACTCCCCGCTTTTTCAAAAGCATTTGTGTTTTTAACATATGCACCTAGTAAATACGTTCACTTATCTGCTTATGCTAAGAATAAACTCAGTGGCCAGAATACTATTGTCCAATCATGCAAATTATTTGATCTACTTCCTGAGCTGTCCATTACACGCCTGGGCTTCCCAACTCCCGACTATGTAGCCAGTTACGTGCCTGGGTATGCAACAGGCAGCCTGGAAAACAGAAAAAAACCCTATCCTCACATGCATGGAAAAGTTATCTTTATATGCATGGCTAGTGTATAAAAACAAGAGGCTGACTTGAAATATAGATGCTCAAGGAGGAAGAGGAGATGGAGAAGATGAAGATGAAGATGAAAAAGAGGGGAGGAAGAGGAGGAAAAGGAGGAAGAGAATGGCATATCTGAAATTTGCATCATCCATGATCCCAAGTAAATGAATGGTTCTGCATTTGCATTTCCATTTGTGAATGGAGGTGACAAAAATTCAGACATGTACTTTAATAGTTCTTTTGACTTTGATTAGACATTATCTTCTGTTATTATTGTCATTTTTGCTCTGAACAACTCTATCTAGATCTCATGGTGTCATTTTAATCAGGTACTTTACATGGTCAGAGTTTTGTTTAAAATTTAAAGCAAACTTACCCTCACCCACAACAACAAAGAATTGAATATAACTGAAAGGGGGGGGGGAGATTTCATCTTCAGTAGCAAGGCTGGGAAAACGGTTGCCTTCCAAATACTGATGAGCTATAATTCTCATCAATTTTCATGACTGGCCAGGCCAGTTGGGATTGTTGGGAACTAGAGTTCAACAACATCTTGAGGCCTTATTTCCCTGCTTTATCATTTTAATATTAGTTAATGGTGCATTCATTCACCTATTATTCTTACATGCCTCTGGCTCTTAATGACAACTAGTCTCCATATGATTACAAAATTAGGAATAAAATGATGAATCAAAGTAGTCTGTAGACTACTGAAAACACTCTGAAGAAGAACATGATTCAAGGACTGTCACCAATATGTTCTCTTTCATTACATCATTCTATAGACTCACAGAGGTGCAAAGGACCTTGGAGATCACCTTCATGTGCATTAGCTATTAGTACTATTGTCCAAATGTTGCCTAATGCAGAGTAAATCAGAGCTTTTACTTTTCATGATGGGACAACGAGAGATTCATCTTCTGTTACTGCAGCCTAAGATTGTATTAGCCTTTCACAGCAGCTGCATCACACTATTGGCTTGTGATTTACTGATTCTAGAACTTGTATCTGCACATCCTTTAGTCAGAATATCCAAAATGTTTGGATTAATCCTGTAGGCCATTATGGTTCACCTGTTGGCCCACAAGAAAACCTTTACTTATTTGCCTTCTTTGTCCCTTTCTCAATGAATAACTGTCAAGTGCGTACAGTGAGACAGCCCAGCAGAAGACACGTGACATGGAAAAACAATAGAGAATTTGGGGGAAATCTTAAAGATTGACAAGATTTATTTGGGATAAGCTTTCATGGACTCTAGCCCGCTCCATCAGATGCAAGAATGAATGCCTGGATATAGGTAGATTATGTGGCCAACAGTGTTCTCAGCTAAGATGAGGAGATATTAGAATGAATCTGATACACTTGCAGCTGCTGGAGGAATGAGATGATTGGAAAGAGTATGAGAAAATAAGGGATACATCTAAGATTTGGTATTTATGTGTGAGAAGTGTATTTAAGTAGTCGGGGGGGGGGTGATGCAGAGAACCATGTCCTCTGTCTGGGAATTAGGGTTTAATTTAGTAAACTCACTAGGTCCTCCCTCCTGGGCCAATCAGAAACATGTCCATTTTGAAGAAGGGGCCAATGGGGAAAGGTGTGCACACACATGGCCTGTGTCCCTTTGTTTGAAGAACTGGGGTGTGAAATCCAATCCACAGTAACTTGAGTTGTAACTTTAAACAACATTACGGTTTCCTGCTTAGATCTAAGAAAGACTGCCTGGCAAAATCCATCTTGCCATGAACATTTGGACTTTTAGTACTTTGCCTGGAAGAAGTGGGATTTACCCACGAAAGCTTGCATACTGCATGGTTTTTTTAGTGGTCTATAAAGCAGTGGTTCCCAAACTTTTTCCATTTGTGGCTCCCCTAAGCAGTGGTAGCACAGGAAGAGCGGTGAGGGGTGCTGTGAGGAGCCAGAAACAAGCAGGAAGGCACCAGAGCTGGAGCCAGCGGGAAGAGCAGCGGCTGCAGCAACACTGCCACCATCAGCTTGGCGAGAAAAGGAAAGAAAAAAGAAAAGCATTCACGTTGCTCCTGGCTGGTTTGGGGGTGCACAAGAGATCCACGGGGTGCTGTGAGGGGCAGTAGGTGCTATGGCACACACTTTGGGGGAACATGGCTATAAAGGTATGAGCTATCACCCACTCTTGCATTTTGTATCAACCACACAGCTCCCTTTTTTGTATTTCATTTTTTTAAAAAGTCAGTAATTGTAATTATAATTGCTAAAACCTCCAAATGTGGGGCCTAGTGTATTATTCAGCATTACGTACAATACTGGTGTATATTTGCAGGTGCGCTGTAAAACTCTACTTTGTTTCCTCCTCACTGTATGCACCAAATGTCCAGGTGTATAAAATATGCAGATAAATCTGCAGCATAATTTCACAGTCAAATAGCTGCATTTGGAACACATGCTTTCCTCACTCAAATGAACCCTCAAATGTGTATTCCAATCCACAATGTAGCAAATGTGAGTCCAGGCAGATTTAAATGCAGATGAGTGTGTTATATACACATATGTGAAATATTTATGCTGATACATAAACATGTATAAATGTATTAAGAACTGAATTCTTTTTAATGCCATACTGTATACAGTAAAAGGCAAAAAAGAGAACTTTAAATGACATAATGACATTACTGTAGCTGATTTTCTGTGAAAATAGTACTTAGAAGTGTTGCACAGTAGTCACTATACATTAATTCCTGCTCCCATCACTTAATTGCATCACCCTTTAAGATAGACATATAATGTAATTAGAGATTTGAACAGTTCACAGCCAGATCACTTAAAGTAACATTGTTAATGGGCTTTAGGAGTTCTCCCTTTAATATTGCCAGTGTTATAACTTCTAATTACCTTAATAATTAGGGCTGTGTCATTCATGATTGAGGTAACAGTTTCTAACACTAATGGGTATTAGAGGGCTTGTACAAGACATGTTTTGATGTTCTCATCCAGTTGCTTAGGCTAGAAAGGAGCTATTTGTCCTTAGAAACATAGTGGTTGCTATGTGGTGACCCGGGAAGAGGCATCCTTACCAGCTACTCTAATATTGCCAGTACCACTGCTGTTTTCATGGGCTGTATAAAATGCATTCACCAAATGCTACTCATGAAATGCAAATGTGGCCCCTATGGATGAAATTTGCTGAATTTAAATTGCTGCAAATAACAGTGTAAACCCAGATGTCAAACCTGGCGGGCATTGAAAGAAATCAATAGGAAAAATCCCTCCACTTTTAATGTAGCATTACATCTTGACACGTATTAATAAAAATGTGAGGAATTTTAAGATTTAGCATAAAATTCTGCCATAAACTGGCTCCATTGTTTCAAAACTGAAGGGAGGATTATGAGGCTATGGACTAGCTTCAACAGGATTGATGTATGGCTCCAAAGCTATGAGGATTTTGTTTTGTTTTTATTTTGGGGTGGGTGGGTGCAGGAGTAGAATAAAATTTCTAGACGTTCCCAGTTCTATATGGTTTCTAAACAAACAGTTTTTCATGGCAAAGCAAAAAATGTCTAGTTAAAAATCTGTAATCTTGAAGGGCCTGAGCACATGTTCTTGGGAGCAGAGTGTGTGAGGAAATTGAATGTGGCCTTAATAAAATAAAAATAAAACTTTCTGTAATTAAGCAGCAGATAAAATGGTTCCTTCAGGAACCTATAGAGCAAATTGACCTACAAGTCTCCCTCAGTAGACCACCCCTTATTTGTTAGTTTACCTCAATTGGCACTCACTGCCTTAGTCATTCACTCAAAGACTCTGGTAACAAGAAAAAATAAAACGTTTTAGTTAACTTACAGTTCTTCATACATAAAATCTAACAGCATAGTGTGTAAAAATGCTAATTTGTTACTGAGCGTAACTGATTAATCAGCTTCCATTTTTGACTAAATGACTGGTTACACTATCCACTTCTGACAGACTCCATTACTAACACTGACCAAACCCTAACTAGAACAAGGTGGGGAAAAAGAATCTGAGATAGAGAGGGAACAATTGGCTGCTGCTGAGTTGACTGGCATCCACCAGAGTCCAGAAAGGCCCCTCCCAGCCAAAACCTCTCACAGGCATCATGTGTAGGTTGCAATATATCCAATGCATGTTGCATTGTTTGACACTTACACAGTGGTTAAATGCCATTAAATGGTTATTAGATGTGCATGGGTCCCTCAAACTCCTGATCTGGTGTTTTGGACTGGGACCCAATTTGACTTGGTATGACCCGTGCCCCTTCCAGATTGATCTGATCCTGGATCCAGGCCCATATTGAGATTTTCAAATGCCTGCAACTCCCATTTATGTGAGTGGGTACATGCAAAGAGCCTTGTGAGGGGATTACACTTGCCATGAGCCATGGCAAGATGGTAGAATACAAAGAAAAGATTTACCTTGCCAAACTTCAGGCAGGCAGTTTTTCAGGTTTGGGGGTAAGCCATTTCCTAAATTTCTTTGGTTGTTGTTGTTTTTTTTACATGGAAGGACTGGCTGAACAGCTCAGTGAGTTAGGTATCAGAGTTGTTCTATTTCCCACTGTGCTTGCCAGTAAAAGAGGTAGCCTATGTAGTCTTGGGCAAATTGCACAGTCCTAGATTACCCATAGAATGGAATGGCAAAATGTTTCTAAGGACTCCATACCTAGAAAGTCCTGGAAAAGGTGGCCATAAGTCAGAATTGACTGGGCAGCATGTAATTATTATTAGATTCTTAGGAAATTCAAACATGCAGAAAAAGTACACAGTACAATTCTCTCAGGACTGAGCCAGTTCCCTATGAAGACCAGACTTACCATCAGCAAAGTGAGGCGGATGATTCTGGGCATCATGAAAGAAAAGCAAACGGCTACATTATTTCTTTTCTATATTTTACATTTTCACTGTCAGGGATGCAGAGGAGAATTGTGCAATTTTCTGCCAAACAATAGCCAAACAATATGGCTGGATTTTGGCAATAGAGTTTTTGATGCGTGGGTAGGGGAGCCACTTGCTGCCTAGCCTCAGGCAGTAAAATGACCTGGACCAGCCCTGTTCCTCATCCTCCCTTCCTCTGAATCCTTCCATCCTTCCACACCCCATAAACATGCTCGAAGGCTTTCACAGCCGGGATCCGATGGTTGTTGTGAGTTTTCCGGGCTGTTTGGCCATGTTCTTAAGGTTTTTCTTCCTAACGTTTCGCCAGTCTCTGTGGCCGACATCTTCAGAGGACAGGAATCAGAACTCAGAAGAGTCAGAAGTTCTGACTCCTGTCCTCTGAAGATGCCGGCCACAGAGACTGGTGAAACGTTAGGAAGAAAAACCTTAAGAACATGGCCAAACAGCCCGGAAAACCCACAACAACCATATATTGGCTTACTTCCATGTTATGGTCTTCTAGTTTTGCCAAAGCAAGGAACAGAATTAAGATAGTGGTTTCAGATGACACAGTTCGTTCTTCGCCATGTTCGCTCAGAAGTGGGTCCATTTGAATTCAATGGGGCTTTCTTGTAGGGTAAGTGGACATAAGATTGCAGTCTTAATGAACAACTGTATTAGCCAACCGTGTCCTTCCTCATGGCTAAGAGTTTCTAGAAATAGGTACTCACAAGTAAGGCTGCAATCTTATACACACACTGGAGTAAGTCCTATAGAACTCAACAGGACTTATGGCTGAGTACACTGGCAATCTCATGCTGCAAAGAGCCCTGGTAACATTAAGTAGAAAGTTCCTCATAGCAGCTTTTGGTCATCAGTTCATTGTGGCAGGTGTGTGTGTGATTAGTAATGAATAGCCCCTTAATTAGCCCTCTTGCTCCCCATAGGATTTGAGGTTAACTATTGGGTTCTTTACAGCAGCGGTCCCCAACCCCAACACACACACACACACACACAGAGAGAGAGAGAGAGAGAGAGAGAGAGAGAGAGAGAGAGAGAGAGAGAGAGAGAGAGAGAGAGAGAGAGAGAGAGAGAGGAGTCTCTCTCTCTCTCTCTCTCTCTCTCTCTCTGGAGTGCTATCCCTGTTTAATTTGTTTTTAAAAATGATTATCTGGTTAATTTACTGTCCATTTATTTTGTTAAAGGTGTTAATTTTGGTAGGGGACTTGGGGGACTGTTTGCTTCTGGGGGGGGGGGCTCAGAGAGGGGACACTGTGACTTTACCAGTGTGCCTTAGGGCTGTGTCAGTGGCTGTTGCTGTTGGTTGTACTGTTGACTGCTTTTGGAGCAGATTGATTGTCTGCTGCCTTGCTTCTCTGCTTTTTTTGAGTAGTTTTAAAGAGTCCATTAGGACTTTTGGACTTCCAGAAACATGAATGGGAATGCTAAAATGAAATGATTGAAAAGAGGCCCTCCTTTTCATAAAAAATGAAAGGAGTAGTGTACGAAAAATACAAAAATGTAAGAGACATCCCCAAAAAGAATGCAAGACAATACAAACACAAAAGTTTTTGCTGTGTTTTGCCTTTCCCTAGTTACTATCTCTCCGCCTCAATCCATTTACAAAACATGGATAGGAGCAAAGAAACATAGGAAGCTACTGTATGCTGTTTTAGGCCCTTGCTCCATATAACATAGGTCAGTTGACACTGATTAGCAATGGTTCTGCAAGCTTTCATTCTGGATTTTTTCCTAGTCTTACTTCGAGATGTGAGGCTTGAATTTATGTGTGCAAAGAATGTACTGTATCATTGACCTGTGCCCATTCCTGAAATAAATAAATCCTCCCTTGTTGTGATTATTTTGGATTGCATTACCATAGAATTTATCATTATCTGAGCAAGGCTGTTAATAACAGAACCTTTTGGAGGCCACTAATTCAGGGTCTCATCAAGAGATTCACGATTATCTGTCTTATTATTATTATTATCAATTATATTATTTGTTAATTATTATTAATAGGCTTTCATCATCGGGTTTCTTATTATTTGACCAGGGTTTATCTCAGCAGAGCTGCTAATAATAGAATATTTTGGAAGTCACTAATTCATAGTGTCACTGAATAATCCTCTGCATAATGTGGCACATAAAATACCTGTAAGGACAAATTGCAGAAACGGTATACCGTACTTTGTTGTTGCTTCTGTTATTATTTGTTTAATATTATGAATATTCATATTTATTACTGTAAATGCTATATATCCAGCAGAGCTTGAAAAGTTACTTTAAAAATATAATTAGTTATAATTTAAGTTCCAGGGCCCCAAAATAGGTTGAAATCATTACAGCTATGATTTTTTAAAATTACTCTATATCCTCTAGGAAAAAGTATATTGACTGCTTTTGCTCTGTAAGTCCCACTTCTGTTAAAAGGGAAGCATTTAGATCCAGGTATGTTTGTATGAAATGTGTTAAGACTGGGCTCTCAAATGAGTATGGGTTTTGCTGGGGATGCTCAATCTTTCCCTAATAACCAATTAATTTCTAAATGGTACAACCCTCAGAACAGACTCCGTTTTGGTATCGCAAGGACGAGTGATGTAATTTACCATTTCCTAAGCAAAAATTACCACATCACTAACATGAAATGCCAACTTTGAAAAATACCCTTTCCTATGACACTAGGGTACTCAACCCTAAAAATCTTCCCCAAAATAAATGTCTCTTTCACTGAAATTTCTTTCATCTGAATTGAGTATCCTAGGATTACATTGGTTTTAGCTGCACATTTTATCTAATATTGAAATCAAACAATTACAGCACAGGCTTTCTAGATGCAATCAGAAGATTCCACAGATACGTATGTGCCCATTGAGAAATATATCCAAGCAATTGTCTCCCACAAAGATATTTGGATTGCATATAAGATCCTGAAATAGAGTTGCCATTGTGCTAATTAAGCAGATTAATTGCTGCATTGTTTTTCTACCAATATGTTTCAGACTTGGTATCATTTATATAATAGCCATTGATGTGAGAGAGCCAGCATAGTAATGGTTAGAGTTAGGAGGTGTGCAAATAACATCCGCTTCAATGCAGTCTGAATTACTTATCTTACAAATAGCAACCAATTTGCTCTGAGCCGATTTGTATTCCCTCTGCTTTAATTTGTATCTGAACACTCAAAAGTATTTGTAGATATTTGTGCGAGTCTAGATACTGAAAAAAAATATGAACATTAGGAAAATAAAGGGCCTTAACCTGGGATGGCAGGGTAAAACTAAGTGTTCATCACAGACTCATGTTTATATGTACCATCAAGTTGTTTCTGACTTATGGCCACCCTATGAATTAATGACACCCCTTCTCTCAAAAGGCCCTACCATTAACAGCCCCGCTCAGGTCTTCCAATTTGAAGACTGTGGCCTCTTTTACTGAGTCAACCCATCTTATGTTTTCTTCTTCTTCTCTTACTGCCATCATTTTTTCCTAGCATTATTATCTTGTCCATTGAGTCTTCTTGTGACATGTTCAAAGAATGATAGCTTCAATTTTGTCATTTTAGCTTCTAGTGAGAGTTCAGGTTTGACTCTGAACTCTCATAGAACTGTAGAGCTGGAAGGTCCCTCAAGAATCTCTGAGTTCAACCTGCTGCCAAAGCAGAAAATGCAGTAGGATGGGTAATATCAGAGCTTGGAAAAGATCCTTTCATGGACTGCAGCTCCCATAATCCCTCAGCCAACATTCCTTCAGATGGCTTCATTGTTTTCTATATAACTGTTTCCAGGCAGTTCTTTAAACAGATTTAGCTGTCTGCAAACCATCTACAAGCAAGTTTTGTCACAATTGCAAATGGATGAGTCTTTGGTTTTCATATCTTTGAAATTCAACCATTACTGGCTAATGACAAAGAGGGACTTATTTTCTCTGATATATATCTGTGAAGATTCTCAGTCATCCAGGTGAGGTTATCTGGAAGTTGAATCATGACAACTGGACTTCTTTCTTGTTAGGTTGAAACATTTTGCTGTTCATCCAAGTAGCTTCTTCAGTCTGAGGAGAACAAGCATGAATAGATGTCATGCCTAAAAGCCTGGGCAGGTGGGGAATATAAGAATCGTGATTGCAACGTAATTCCCCCCCCCCACCCTATGAACCCCCCCCCCCCACACACACACTTCTAACAAAACCAATGTGAGTTCATATTAATTCTTCTCTTGGAAGACTCAGACATTATCAAGCTCATAAATGCCACAAATATTTTGGGCTGGGAAATGTAAAAGAGGAGCATCCCAGTTAGCATTTATCTTTTGACTGTCATCATTCTAAATAACGAGCACTGTCACCACTGATAAAAGAGCAGACAGGTGTGATGTTATCTGAGATGACATAGTCAGAAACATACCTGTAAATGACATTGTCTTTTAAGAAGAAGAAGAATATCATTCCCATGAATGAAAATTCAATATTCCCTGGGGGTTTGGAATTAACTGCAGACTGTAATAATTACTCTAATTATGTCTGTTGTGATTCTACCTTTCAGTCTACACAAAACAAACATATAACAATTAGTTACACTTTCATTTAATTAATGAGATTTAGGAGAGCCAGCTATTATTTTGGGTTGCATTCTAGCTCTTTTAAAATAGGCCAAAGATAAAATTGTTTGCTCTAATTTGATAATAAGCACATCACTAGCATCACACAACACCATATTTATTTGTCCCCCCCAAAGACTAAAGTTCTCTGTTATGGAAGAAAACAACACAGTATAAATAACAAGTGTTTGTTGTCTTCATGTTGCCTTTCTTGTATGACTTAGATGGACTTTTGGCCTGAAAGTTTTCAAGACAATCTTTGTTTTCCTTACCAAGACTACCAATCTGGAGAAATGGGGCCAAAATTCAGCAGAAGTCTTGTGCATACTTAAGATTTAATACCTCACACTAAATTAAACTACATACCCAGTTAGGTTCATTACTGTCTACACTACTACTGGTCTCCAGGATTTAAGACAGAAATCTTTTGCAGGCTTAACTGAAAATGGTCCAGATTAAACATGGGACTTTGTACATGCAAAGCATAAGCTCCAATGTTGCGTAGTGACAAATGTTGAACTGTGGGAGCTCACCATGAGAGTCCCCATAGTCCAACCCCTTAAAAGAGTCCATAGTCAGGTTCTTAACAAAAGTCCAGAACTCTAGGCTTTTGGTCCTTAGGCACACACCGATGTGGTTGGTCTTTGTCATTACATTGTATCACAACATATTAGCTAAAATCCTTTTGCACAACTTCACACTGTGCAGGGATGATGATATCATGGCCATACCACAACTGTTTCAAGGCAATAAAAAGCTTCCTGGAGATTTCCCCACCCAGATTTCAGGGATCCCTAGGAATCCGCTTCATCCTAGGGCAGCCTTTGGGAGCTGCTGAATGGCAGGGGGAAAGGTTTGAAGTCAGAATGTCACTGCTGCCAGTTCAGCATCAGTATTTTGTTGGTAGCATTTGATTCTGGCTGTTGTCAGGGCAAATTATTGAAAACCTCATGTAAATATGTTTAAGACTGCTTTCAAAAAAGGAGTGAGGAAAGTACCAGCAAAAGGAATACTTTTGATTAGAATTCTTGTGGGTTTCTACCATGTGTGCTTAACTAAAAAACAAAAAACAAATCCCAAAACAATGTGTGACTTTGGAAGCTATGCAAGACAAGCATTGGGTGCTCTTGAACCAGAGTAAATCACAAGGGATCCACCTTGTCAAGAAAAAAAAAATCAGGCCATTATCAAAGCCTGCACTGAGATCATCAGCTAGATCATTATTTCTTGAGAAAAAAAATCTCTTTAATTTTGTTCAAGAAGTGATGCCTCAGAAATATATACTGTTAATGCTAATACACATTGTTAGTGTTTGCCTCAGTAATGATAGCCTCAGAGAGAGAATGGCAAGGAACTACCAATATTTCTGAGAAGAAATATGTTTTGATATTTAAGATCTAAAAATGTACCAGGTGAGCCACATTTAAAATATCTTTGTGTTCTCTGCTTTGTTTATTATGTTAACACTGTGGAGGCAATGAACTCAACATGATCCACTAATTTGTTAATCTGGATTTAAATCTATTTAGTCCCATTGATTCATGACCAAGGGATGTATGAAAAGCCACTGGATGCTTTCAGGGCTACCCTAGATACTTTCATCCATAGCACAACCCAGTGAAATGTTTCGTTCTGAAATAGTCATTCTTGCATACAGTCCAATTACCAGTTTCTGGAGGCTACTATAAATCTGCTTTTAAAGCGGAAATAAATATATGTGCTTTTTCCCTCAGGGAATGGCCTATTAACACTATACTTAGTTTATATTCCCACAACTTCTCAATGAGCTCAGTAGGACTTGTACAAAATGTACAGCAGTTAGTTGTGAAATTGGTGCACTCCCCAAGCCCAGATCAAACTAATTGTTCTCCCCTAGTGGTTTGCATAGGTGTCACATGGTTCTTATGTATTTTAGAATACGGAGCCCTTACAAACAAGGATGCTGGTAACAAACATACTTGCAAAACACCACTTAAGTTAAAGAACATGCAAAACAAGAAGGCACGTATGTAACTGACAATTCAATTGGTTTTATAATGCTTTTACGGAATAAGATGATTGCAAATTACTACTCAAACAAACTTTGAATTAATTATCCATACTGTGAAAGTCTCCATGAGCAGATACTGTGAGTGTAGAGATTTTAATGTAAATTTATTTCACTAGCTTTGAAGAATTGCTTTATTATCAAAGTGTTCATGGTGTATGTATTATTCTCACACAAAAAAACTGTACACAGTACCAATTTGAGACTATATCAATATATTTCACTTATTTGTTTCGAGCAACACAGCCTCTCAGGGCTCCCTGATTTTCTTATTCTTATTTTGAGATAGGG
Organism: Intellagama lesueurii; assembly: GCA_037013535.1. Classification (NCBI taxonomy): domain Eukaryota; kingdom Metazoa; phylum Chordata; class Lepidosauria; order Squamata; family Agamidae; genus Intellagama; species Intellagama lesueurii. Next base: position 101,439,144 of record JBAJHW010000003.1, read on the forward strand.
AATCTTTATAGAAGAACTTCCATAGTCATAATGAAAGTTGCAGATTTAACTGCCAGAAAGGGAAAAGCTGCTGAGACAGACAACAATCTTCAAATGAGCGCAGAGCCACAATGGTTAAATCTCAAAACCACAGAGAAATTGGTTGGAGGCTGTGAGCAAAGAAGTGTGGTTCCAGAGTATAATCCTAGCAATACAGTATGTTCTTTGCAAAAGGTTGTGAGGCCTTGGCCTAATAAGCATAATCTCATTACACTGCAAATAAAAGTTTCCTATTTATCTCCAGATTTCAAATGAATCTAATAAGGCTTATGATACAGTCACCCAATACCCTAATCATATTTCAGCCTATCTAAAAGCAATCAGTAATTGTGTTATAGCAGAACGTGCTGACAATACCTCTGACACAGAAAGGAGAATGAGAGCCCAGCTGTACTAATTAAATTAAATGCTAGGCTGATGGAATACATTTGCTGAAGCTTGGAGAGTATGGGTGCAGAATTAATAAGCATTACAGCTTAGAGCAGGAGATGATATCATAATGGATGCAAGGTTTTGATGTGGAGAGCCTCATTCAGATTCAATGTACCATAATGTACGGATGTGACAGCTGCTTAGAGAGGTGCAGAACCTTGAACAAAGTGCACAGGAACTTTGCTTTTTTATTTTGTCGCTTTATTTCTCATTTAGGAACAGTATATTTTTTAACAGGATGCCCGCAGCTTCAGAAACGACCAAATCAGAACAGCAAGACAGCCACTGCAATTTGTAATTTATTATAATCTTATTTATGAATGTGGATTGCTTTCCCCCCCATATGCCTTTGACTTTCATTTTAAAACATGCTGGTTGTGCATGGAAATATGCCATCATGGAAATACCAAGGTAAAGCACTAGCACTGCTTCCCTTTTCAGTGTTTTCCTCTCTCTCTTATTGCCAATATGAATTTTAGGATCATCATATTAATTTCACGCCTTGTAATCCTGCATACACATACTTGTAACAAAGGCAAATGTAGTGAGACTTACTTCTGAGTAAACATATGAAGGATAGAGGTGCTTTCAAAATGTCCAAACCTATATGAACAGGAGCAAAATTCAGCAAGCTCCATGGGTCTTAATGCCTAAATAAGTGTGGGTAGATTACAAACTAAAACTCCAATCCAATCCATATTTTCATAGCCTTAAATCCTAGTGGGAAAACATTAAGCTTGTTCCAAATGTATGTACAAAGGACTGTATTCTAAACGTTGGTCTACTGTAGGAGTGCAAACCCTCTGCTCTCCCTTGATACTTTGAACTACATCTCCCACAATTCCTTATTATTAGTCCCACTGAGTGGGTTCTAAAACATCAGAGAGGGTGAGCTGCCCAAACTTTCCCCATGTCTGCTATAATGCCTCATCTGGCACTTTGCTTCCTCCCTTTTGCTGATACGAGCACTGTTTAATTCTGAAAACATGGCATAGTTTTGTTATTGGTGGTGAGATTTAACACATGGAAGCCATCCCACAACAGCTAAGTGGCAGTGCTTTGAAACAAGAAGTCCCAATGTGAATCTCTCCCATCTCATTTATCTGGGTAAAAGTCCCATAAAAAAACAGCCAGATATATTTGAGTAAATATGCATCAGCTTTCACTGCAGGCGGCTTTGAGCAAGTCAATCACTCTTAGCTTTTCTCCTTTTCTAAAATATGGAAATAATTTACAGGATCATTGAAAAGATTACAGCAAGACTGACAGACAGAACATCCTAAGGCTCAGAGAATATATATCATACATATTCTATATCATGCATAAAATGTACTCTACGGTGGTCCACCGGTAGGTAGCCTGTGATCTAAGTGGAGTGTGCGTGCGTGTCATCTTGCTACTCCTAAATGAATCTTCACACACACATACTTGTGCCACAGTTAAGTATTTAATTGGATCAATGGTTGGTTAAGTAGCCATATTTACTTTCCCCCTAAGCCTCCTGATGATGGACTTCTTGCCAGTGATGTGGTACAATTACAGGCATCCCTACATTACCAGGTACCATAATTTCCAAATTCAGATCAATGCAGAAGTAGAATACAGCAATCAGAAAGTTCCCAGGGTGTGTCTGGAGGACATGATTTTCTTTGTGCGCAGTTGGAACAGACAGTACATAATCAAAATAAATAATTTAAAGGTACAGACAAAAAAATTAAATTATAACAATATAGTTACCATAAATCATCCATGAAAGTATCCAAAACATAATTTTACTAAGTTGAATTACATTTATTTTCCAAAAGCCACATGAGTAGCTGTTAGTCTGGTGCAGTAAAAAAGACTAATAGTCCTGTGGCACCTCTAAAGGCTAAAGCATTTATTTTTAGATACGCTTTCATGAACTATAGGAATCAGCCAGTGTTCACTAGTGTTATGCTAAGTATCCTGTTTTGTTTTGTAAGAGTGGGGATTGAATCTTTAAAATTAATAATACTTGGAAGTCACAGTTTGATGATACAGTTGTAAAATAACATATCCTCAAATGCACCCCCAAATGATTGGCTCCCCTACACAATATATACAGTAGATCAGGTATAACATGGAAAAGACTGGGGGAGTGGGAGAGAGAGAGAGAAAAAGAGACTTTCAGATTCTCATTTTCACTCACAGTATTTTAAGAAAAAACTGGGATTTTTCTCTCCCTAATTGAGTGGGAAATCACATTAAACACTCCCTATCTGGATGTTTCTCTGCTCCACTAGCAACTTTACATTTCTAGCTTCCATACTGAAATTAAAGGGCCATCAACAGGCCTCTCATTTGACCAGCTCAGCTCATGCCAACACAGCGCAATTTCTTGTTCATAAATTAGCAGCACTATCTCATGAGCCGATGCATCAAAGCATCTGTGCCAACTCAGCCAGGAAGGCCAGCCAGGATTCATTATCATGAGAATTTTGACAGGATATTAAATTTACTAATCCTGAACTTTACTGACTGACCCTTAACTCATACACAGACAATACTGACAGTGCCTGCCTCTCTACAAAGAATATTTACTTTGTTTTCTTTGCTTTCTATACTCTTTAAATGCACAGACACATACGAACAAAGCTATCAATTTCACTACTTCTCCTAGCCTTAGCACTGGAAGAATATTGTCGTTTCTGCACTTTTTAATACCCCATATGTCTTGACTGCTTGTTAATGGCTTGTTTATCCTTTATCACCTTTAAGTCATATATATTTTGATAGATTTGAAGGCAATCAGATTCCTCCTTTTAAGGAATCTGATCCCAAATGTTCCACCTGTTCATGCATAAAATATAGTACTACTGCTTCCTGTTCCCACTTCATGCTCTCTTTACCTTGGTCTCCTTTGCTCTTCTTGCAGCCATGCTGACAGCAGCATTACTACAATCAATAATGTTAGTGGTCTTAGGAGGTAAGAGCATGATGATCATTTTTGTAAAGAAAAGCAGCTTTGGGAGACAGCCATCTGCAAATTCAGAAGACTTGAGTGAGAAGCGTGCTTAACTCCTTCCCCATTAGCTGTTTTCTGCTCAAAGTTACCATCACATGGAATTCCAACTATATGTTTTCCAAGGTAAACATAAACATGTATTGTGGTATGCAGAAGCAGCTGAGGGGCAACCTGAAATTGAAAATGGTCAATGAGAAAGGGTTCAGTACCACCAGCTTTTCTCTGTTGCTCCACTGCTCAGAAATATCCTTTCCTATTACAGCTATCTTCTCTTATTACCCACCCCATTAAACCTTTTCCTCTCTTTTAAGGATACTAGTCACTGGGGTGTGTGTGTGTCTTTCCACTAGCTAATCCTAAGAAGTACAGTGACCAGATGAAAAAGGGGATAGAGTTCCTGTACCTCAACCTTGTGTAGAGGATGAAATTTCATCAAGTGTAGCTGGTATTAAAAGCTGCACTTCCTGAAATTCCCTCTTCCAATGTCATCTTTTTCCTTTTGCCATCCTAGTAGGAAGAGACTTTCATAACTATAGCATGTTTTCAAATAAGTTAGACTGCGGGCATGCATGCCTTCCAAACTGCAGATAAGCAGACAGAAGAGCTCGGTGTGCTTTTCATCATCACCAGCATTACTATTACTTACATTTCTATCCTATCTTTTGTCCAATGAATTCAAGAAAGTGTACATGGCTTCCCCCACCACACTTATCCTCAAAACAACCGTGTGAAGTAGGTCAAGATGAGAGAGTGTAATTTGTCCAACATTCTCCAGTGAACGTCATGGCCAAGTGGGAATTTCAACTTGAGCCTCCCAAATCTTAGCTCAGCACTCTAATTACAATACCACAATGCCATCTCTGTGTCATCACCTACCCATAAATCAGACTCTCTTGTTCTATTCTTAACTGTTAGCTTTGGGTGCTTCTTCACAGAGCAATGCACAAGCTTTACAGGAATGGAAGTAATCTTTTACCATGACTTACATCTGAATCAGATCCTTGGTCCTGATTTTCTTGCAAAGCCCCAGCTAGCTGTGTGAAGTTAATAACATACAGAAAACAATGCTTCAGAACAAATGCAGAAAATAAGTATCTGAACATGGGCAGAGCATCTTCCAGTGAGGATGCAACCAGGCAAATGAGCCATGATCTCCTTAAATTTAGAAACTAAGCATATCTGGCCTTGCAATTAATTGCTTCACAAATATCCTGGTTTGTTCCACTGAGTCCATTATGATAAATATGGTAGGTATCCTCCCTCCCAAATGTTTGAGTGTGACTATTTTTAAAGTGTTATGTTAAATGCTCTTCAACTCTAAACTCTGTTTTTTTTTGGGGGGGGGGGTTAAAAAAGATTTTTAAGAAATATGGGTCAGGAAATGGGGTAAGAAGTTGGACAACTGCTTCCGAGGAATTTCTTCCACCTACTTCTATTACCCCTTAAACAAGGATAAGCTTTCCTTTACGAAGGGGAGATAAATCATAAGCTGTCCTCAGTCTTTCTTGCAATCCAATATAGACCCCCATATTGGCTGCACCCCTGCAGCTGCCCAATTTGGCATTGTGCAGTGTGCTGCTTTAAATAATTTAACACTGAAAGCTAGGCAGCTCTGCCACCTAACCTGAAAAAAAAGGGGGGGTAAGTCTCCTGAAAACCCAGTTCCAATTAAGTTGCTGAAAACAACAGATTCCCTCTGATACCACACAGATAAAGCTGACCATTAAATCACGATTTAACATCCCCAGGCAGCGGTGGCTGCTGACAACCTCTAAAGCTTGTAATCTCATTTAACCCCCCTCCTGTCATGAGTGGGCCCAACCCCTCTAGCATAATACAGGCCAAATTAGACTCGACATGGCAACAAGAGAAATAAAAACCTCTTTAGCTTAAAAGTCATGCCACAGTGGGTAACCCTGACCTTCAGCTTTTCCTCAGACAGCCCCTCAGTCCCATTCTCTTCTCCAGGGACCCAAAAGGCATTTCAGAGAGAGAAAGAGAGAGAGAGAGAGAGAAGAGAGGCAAAAAAAAAAAAGTATTATTGTTATTATTAACTACTGCTGTTGCTGTCACGACTACCATATTACTTCTACTATTTAAGATAGAATTACAAAGCAGTTGCTTTTTCCCTTGGGTCAGATGACACAGAATGCTGTAGACAATAGAAGAAAATTTCACCTGGGCTGCTGTTTTGTTTCTTTTCCCCAAAAGGTCTCCCCTTTAGTAATAAAAGATGAACCCTGATGGCTTTCTTCAAACTGCTTTGGCTCAATATTTCCCTCCGCCTGCCGCGCTCTCTGACTTAGAAGCCAGGGGGCCTCGCCGCTGGACCTCCGCCTTCCCTCCTGCCACTCCTCTCTCCTTTAGCCTTCCTTGCATTTCCAATGAGGCCCGTTTCATTCGTCGCCTGGCATCTTCAAAAGCTTCCTGGGACGGTCATTTTATTCCTTCCTTCCTTCTTTCTTTTCTTCTGGAGTACGGCTGCCAGGAGAAGGAAACCTGGCCGCTTCTACGATCCCAGCAAAGCAAAATGATTTCCTCTCTCTCTCTCTTCCCCCCCACCCCCCCTCCCCACCTCCCCGGCCTTCTCTTCACCATCTTCTCGCTCGGGGAAGACGAGGAGGGGGGGGAGGGGGAGACATGGCGCCTCAGAAGGAAACTCGGGAGCCCACGGGGAAGAATTTGCTCAAGGGAGGACCCGATTTTGCCCAAGCTTTGCGAGAGCGCCCTTTATTTCTGGAACGAGCTGCGGTGGGGTCTTGGGACAACAACTTCGCAGCTCCTCTCTTTCCTTCTCTCCTGAGGGGAATATATTGGGGTCACGTCAACTCCAGGGGTGCAGAAGCGCGCGAAAAGTCACTGGCAAAAAGACAGTCAGAAGCTGGCTGGCATCTGGACAAGGAGGCGGCACTTTATTCAGCCAAGTTTGCTTCCTTGGCAAACTTCAGCCCTCTCGCTGGCCATGAAAAAACGATCCATTCACACCTCCAATAAGCATGCCACCCGAGATTTATAATTATTATTATCCCCCGACACACACACACACCCCTTCTCCAAATGTGTTCTGCTGCTTCTCCCAAACCTTATTGCCCAGTGAAGGGCGCGTTCCGACCCTGAACATCTCTCTTAAGTACAGTTGTTCAGTGTTAGCTGGCTTAGCCGGCGGCGGCAATACGCAGCAGGAGCCGCAGAACTAACGATAAATAAATAAATAAATAAATAAAGGAAGGAAGGAAGGAAGGAAGGAAAAGAGTTCGCTTCCCCCCCCCCCCACTTCTAGCCCGTATGGCTTAGAATCATTTTATCAGTTACTGTGGTGAACGAATATCAACGTTTATAGCCAAGAACGACACCCGAAGCTGATGGTCTTAAGTGGAGGAATAGAAAAAGGAGCAAAAGAGGTGGAACGAGGAAGAAAGCTCGGATCCGGCGAAAACCTTGGCGCTTTGGCTTGGCCGTGGGCGCCTCGCCCGTCTCAGTTTGCACCACTTGGTGCTGCAGGGAATCCCAAGTTCCCAGACAGACCCTCCAGCAAGGAGAAACTTTTTCAAAATTTCTAGTAGGCTGAACACTTGAGAAAGCGCGCGGGGGGGGGGGGAGAGCACGAAGAAACGCGAAGGAGGGGGAGAAGAGAGATCAAAAGCAAAATTCAAGCTCATTACCTGCACACATAGCTTTTCAAGACTCCAGATGCCAGACCCTCTTGGTTCTGAAGATCAACTCAAAATTTTTGAAGTACTCCTTTTAATTTTGCCAAAAAAAAGGAAGAAGAAAAAAACAGAAAAAAAAAAAAAAAGGGGAGACCGAAGCTTTAATGTTAGTTGATCGACATTTTTTCCTGAACTTAGGGGGGAAAAAAATTACACCCCAGCATAAATGTTTAGTGCAACTTCCCCTGTGCCCTAGTGTACCAAGCCCAGCCTGCCCATGCCTCTTTAGCAATGGAGTGGTTTATTTAATTTGTCAGTATAATAGAAGCAGCTGAATGAGAGACAGAGAATGCAGTGCGGTATAAAAGAAACAAAGGCTAAAAGTACCACTATTTTGATTCCCTTTTAAAAATTACTTCCAAAGTGTGGTATCCATTGTGAAGAATAATGCTGAACAAAGCACAGTGTCTTGGCAATATTCACAGAGCTCATTCACACAGCCGGTTCTGTCTGTACATTCAGAGGTAGAATACACTTATAAATGATGCATTGGAAGGACTATGGTTTCCATTGTGTTCCCAGTGTAAACAAAAAGACAGACAGAAGCTGAATGGCATATGGGCAACGAGGCTGCACTTTATTCAGCCATTCCAAAAGAATTGTGAAGGTAAAATGTAATGCTTTCCCCTCAACTTCAAAATAAGGGGAAATCAGCCGGTCTCTCTCTCTCTCTCTCTCTCTCTCTCTCTCTCTTTCTCTTTTTTAAAAAAGTTCTCTCTACAATGGCTCTAAATTTTGTACATTGAGGTGTTTCATAAAACACACATTCAAAGAAACAAGGTACAGACCTTTCCAGAAGCTGGATGAATGAATGGAAATTTCAATTGCCCAAACTTAGAAGGAAACCAGTAAGGGGAACAGTGTCTCAAGAGAAATGATTGTCAGCACAGTGTAGTGGTTGGAACTCCCAGGAATCGGCTTGTGGGAACTGCTAGGCATCAGCAAATCTTTTGCTTTATTTTACACGGTTACTCCAGTAAAACACTGAGCTTCTCAAGGGAAGACCTAGTATCAGCCATACTGGATAACTGTCACCGCATCAGCAGGACAGACCGTCCGTGATCATAGTTTTCAGTGTGGGATGGACTGGAGGCAAGCTCTATTGCCATTTGTTACAGCTAAAGACAAGCTTGTTTATTCTGTTTCATGTCTGCGATGCAGTCAAGTTACATTTCTTTCATAGCCTTGCTTTAGTCTTGCAGCAACAGTTGGAAATTTTCATTGACTTTCTTCTTCATCTCTAAGTCACTTCAACCCCTTCCTTACTCTTCCCCCTGGATTGCAAGTCATTTCAAAAAGTATTTTGGAAGCAAAATAAAGTGAATATGTGTGTGCGTGCATGTGGTTGCATGTTCATTCTCTCTCTCTCTCTCTCTCTCACACACACACACACAGAGAGAGAGAGAGAGAGAGAGAGAGAGAGAGAGAGAGAGAGAGAGAGAAATTGTAAGTCTGCATTTATACGGTATTTTATTCTGATTGCAAATCTTAGGTTTCCTGGTTACAAAACTGGGTTAGTAGAGTTGCTGAATATACACATTGTTTCAACCATCTTGCATTAGGATAAAGGTATCTATATTGTTTAAACTGGAGGGTTTTGTAGCCTCTTCCTAATGGCCCCTTTCTAATTTATTGCAGGGTATAAAAATGCCCCCCCTTCACAAATTGCTGCCTTGTCGTGGTGAAGGGGCTTGAGTAATTCAGAGAAGCTATGGGCTATGCCATGCAGGGACACCCAAGACGGATAGGTCATAGTGGAGAGTTCTGACTAAACGCGATCCACCTGGAGCAGGAACTGGCAAGCCACTCCAGTATCTTTGCCAAAAAAACTCCATGGACAGAAACAAAAGGCTATAAGATATGACACTGGAAGATGAGCCCCTCAGGTCGGAAGGCGTCCAACATGCTACTGAGGAAGAGCGGAGGACAAGTACAAGTAGCTACAGAGCTAATGAAGTGGTTGGACCAAAGCCGAAAGGATGCTCAGCTGTGGACGCGCCTGGAAGTGAAAGGAAAGTCTGATGCTGCAAAGAAAAATACTGCATAGGAACCTGGAATGTAAGATCTATGAACCTTGGTAAGCTGGATGTGGTCAAACAGGAGATGGCAAGAATAAATATTGACATCCTGGGCGTCAGTGAACTAAAATGGACGGGAATGGGCGAATTCAATTCAGATGATTATCATATCTACTATTGTGGGCAAGAATCCCATAGAAGAAATGGAGTAGCCATCATAGTCAACAAAAGAGTGAGAAAAGCTGTACTGGGATACAATCTCAAAAATGATAGAATGATTTCAGTACGAATCCAAGGCAGACCTTTCAACATCACAGTAATCCATGTTTATGCACCAACCACCGATGCTGAAGAGGCTGAAATTGACCAATTCTATGAAGACCTACAACACCTTCTAGAACTGACACCAAAGAAAGATGTTCTTCTCATTATAGGGGACTGGAATGCTAAAGTAGGGAGTCAAGAGATAAAAGGAACAACAGGTAAGTTTGGCCTTGGAGTTCAAAACAAAGCAGGACAAAGGTTAATAGAGTGTTGTCAAGAGAACAAGCTGGTCATCACAAACACTCTTTTCCAACAACACAAGAGGCGACTCTACTCATGGAAATCACTAGATGGGCAATACCGAAATCAGATTGATTATGTTCTCTGCAGCCAAAGATGGAGAAGCTCTATACAGTCAGCAAAAACAAGACCTGGAGCTGATTGTGGCTCTGATCATCAGCTTCTCATTGCAAAATTCAAGCTTAAACTGAAGAGAATAGGAAAAACCACTGGGCTAGTCAGGTATAATCTATACCAAATCCCTTATGAATACACAGTGGAAGTGAAGAACAGATTTAAGGAACTAGATTTGGTGAACAGAGTGCCTGAAGAACTTTGGATAGAGGCTCGTAACATTGTACAGGAGGCAGCAACAAAAACCATCCCAAAGAAAAGGAAATGCAAGAAAGCAAAGTGGCTGTCCAACGAGGCCTTACAAATAGCAGAGAAGAGAAGGGAAACCAAATCCAAGGGAGATAGGGAAAGTTACAGAAAATTGAATGCAGACTTCCAAAGAATAGCAAGGAGAGACAAGAGGGCCTTCTTAAATGAACAGTGCAAAGAAACAGAGGAAAATAATAGAAAGGGAAAAACCAGAGATCTGTTCAAGAAAATTGGAGATATTAAAGGAACATTTTGTGCAAAGATGGACATGATAAAGGACAAAAATGGGAGGGACCTCACAGAAGCAGAAGACATCAAGAAGAGGTGGCAAGAATACACAGAGGAATTATACCAGAAAGACTTGGATATCCCGGACAACCCAGATAGTGTGGTTGGTGACCTTGAGCCAGACATCCTGGAGAGTGAAGTCAAGTGGGCCTTAGAAAGCATGGCTAACAACAAGGCCAGTGGAGGTGATGTCATTCCAGTTCAACTATTTAAAATCTTAAAAGATGACGCTGTTAAGGTGCTACACTCAATATGCCAGCAAGTTTGGAAAACTCAACAGTGGCCAGAGGACTGGAAAAGATCAGTCTACGTCCCAATCCCAAAGAAAGGCAGTGCCAAAGAATGTTCCAACTACCGTACAATTGCACTCATTTCACACGATAGCAAGGTTATGCTCAAAATCCTACAAGGTAGGCTTTAGCAGTATGTGGACTCCCAGAAGTACAAGCTGGATTTCGATGGGGCAGAGGAACTAGAGACCAAATTGCTAACATGCGCTGGATTATGGAGAAAGCCAGAGAGTTCCAGAAAAACATCTACTTCTGCTTAATTGACTACGCAAAAGCCTTTGACTGTGTGGACCACAGCAAACTATGGCAAGTTCTTAAAGAAATGAGAGTGCCTGATCACCTTATCTATCTCCTGAGAAATCTATATGTGGGACAGGAAGCAACAGTTAGAACTGGATATGGAACAACTGATTGGTTCAAAATTGGGAAAGGAGTACGAGAAGATTGTATATTGTCTCCCTGCTTATTTAACTTATATGCAGAATACATCATGCGAAAGGCTGGACTGGAGGAATCCCAAGACGGAATTAAGATTGCCGGAAGAAATATCAACAACCTCCGATATGCAGATGATACCACTCTGATGGCAGAAAGTGAGGAGGAATTAAAGAACCTCTTAATGAGGGTGAAAGAGGAGAGCGCAAAAAATGGTCTGAAGCTCAACATCAAAAAAACTAAGATCATGGCCACTCGTCCCATCACCTCCTGGCAAATAGAAGGGGAAGATATGGAGGCAGTGACAGATTTTACTTTCTTGGGCTCCATGATCACTGCAGATGGGGACAGCAGCCACAAAATTAAAAGACGCCTGCTTCATGGGAGGAAAGCGATGACAAACCTAGACAGCATCTTAAAAAGCAGAGACATCATCTTGCCGACAAAGGTCCGCATAGTCAAAGCTATGGTTTTTCCAGTAGCGATGTATGGAAGTGAGAGCTGGACCATAAAGAGGGCTGACTGCCGAAGAATTGATGCTTTTGAATTGTGGTGCTGGAGGAGACTCTCGAGAGTCCCCTGGACTGCAAGGAGAACAAACCTATCCATTCTGAAGGAAATTAACCCTGAGTGCTCACTGGAAGGACAGATCCTGAAGCTGAGGCTCCAATACTTTGGCCATCTCATGAGAAGAGAAGACTCCCTGGAAAAGACCCTGATGTTGGGAAAGTGTGAAGGCAAGAGGAGAAGGGGACGACAGAGGACGAGATGGTTGGACAGTGTCATCGAAGCTACCAACATGACTTTGACCAAACTCCAGGAGGGAGTGGAAGACAGGAGGGCCTGGCGTGCTCTGGTCCATAGGGTCACGAAGAGTCGGACACTACTTAACGACTAAACAACAATAAAAATGCCCTATGTCTAAAGAAATGTTTGTGTGCACAGAGTCAAGTATGTTCAATGCAAATGTCCAGAGCCAGGAAACACAACGTGAGATGAAAAAGTAAAATAAAGACATATAAGATAAAAACACACACTTCATATATCCTGGGATATTTCCTAATGCGAACTAATTCCTATGTCCTCCCAGTGGAAGACATTCCAGTTTTCCCCAGTGGAGTAATTACTGAGCACACCACTTCTGCTTTGCCATATCACAGTGTGCCAAATCAGGTATATATATGCCTACTTGTACTATCGTGGAGCCAGGACTCATCAGGTCAAATCATCAGCATTTTTTTAATAACAGGGACAATGCCATCATGTACAACTACCTTGAGATTTCCCTTTCCCCTCTGAGCTTAGCAGTAATCCTTACTGTAGCAGAGAGAGGGGAGGGATTTTTCCCAGTCAGTAATATATACTTGTAAGCTATCCCTTTTGTCAAAGAAAGTATTGGGCGATAGTTTGGTCTCTGTTGGGCAGTTAAGCCCAATTAACTTTACCAGATACCTGCTCTTCATGGAAATGAAAAGTTTTTTAATATTATTCAACACAACCGCTTGCAGTTTTGGACTCTTCTTGGAAACCAAGTTGTGGGGATTGTCATGATAAGTGCCTGGACTTCCAAATTTACCACCACACTAGTGATGCATATTGACAACACATGCCCCATTGAATTTAATATGGCTTACTTTCAGGTCAAAGGATTTTGATCGCAGCTTAATCTCTGCAGATGGTGGCTGGTATCATGTGGCAAGCTATGCATATGCTGATAGATAATTTTTATCACACCAACATATATCCTTCCCAAAGGTTGATGGTGGCTAAGAGAAAGGTTCCTGACAGGGCATGAAACAGTGGGAGGTATCAGCCAGTCATCAGATATCACTTTGATACCATTAGTGGTAGGAGAAAAATCTAAGTCAAGGGCACAAATCAATGAGAAGTTCTCCATGCAAAACCCAGTGGACATAAATGGAATTATCACATAATTCTCATTTATTTCGGTAGTGCTGGCCCAGGAGAATGTGAAATGGGACTTCATGCAAATTAGTCTGAATGTGTGTGTGTGGAATGCAAGAGGATTGGTAACAGGACTTTGAAAGACAAAGCAAATAAAATCAACAGGGGTATCCGATATAGATATACCTTTACTAATTAATAGAGATCCAAGGCTACAATTGAATTATAGGTGGCCAGCAGATTGGAATCTATCAGTGTGATCATGTGGGGAAATAGATCACATGATGTACTCCAGCCTGACCCCAATCCGTCCCCCAGTTGGACCTTTTTGGTCCAGCTGTAGGGCTTCTATGTTTCAGGGGCTGGGCTGGAGCAATTCCCAGGCAGATGGAAAGGTCACTTTAAGGGGGATTGTTCCTGTTAAAGTGACCCTTTCTGATGTGTTCAGGTATGCAACTTTGCAGCCATCTGGTCACACCTTATGGCTGAAATCCCATCGGTGGAGCTGTGCTGCACAACTAGGATGATGTCACCAGCCATGGGTGTACCCCAGCTGTTTTGGCACAATTAATACTTGCTAGTCTCCCCCTACCCACCCACCCTCAGTTTGGACGATCCATAGGGATCCCCTTCTCCATCCTGGGGAAGCCATCAGGAATGAGAGAAGGAATTATTTAAAGCCTGAAAATTGCTGCCTCTGGTCCTGGCACTTGGCTTGGGGCTGGCAGCAGCGATATTGAAGTTTTTAATCATTCCCTACCCCCTTCTGTGGCTCCCAACACATAAACAAATAGACATTTATCCCTAAGATAAAGGGGATCCTTAGGGACCCCCAGGACCCGGGGGGGGGACTAGGAACTTTTAAATTGTGCTGAATTGTCCTCCTTGTGGGGCACAAATTGCACAACAAGATTTTAACCTATGAGAACTTCAGTGTGAAGCATGCAGATACAATCTGAAAATTATATGAATTCTGAGGAAAATGGAGTAGGGTGATCCTGTAGACTTCTTTATTATGTATGAAATAGTCCAGCAGCATTCGGAACAGACAAAGTGGCCAAACTTAGAGCAAGAGTAGCAACGAGAGTCTATAAACATTGTGATGATTTTAAAAATATTTATTACCTTATGAGTGGATATCACAGTCTTAAAAAACATACAATCAGGGGAAAAATGATAAAAGGAGGACAGAGTTGTATTACTTACATACACTGGTGTATAATGGCTGTGGTAAATTACCAATAATTAAGAAGTTGAGGCTTGTATTCGTCATTGCACATGCATCGTTGGCATTTGAGAAGAAAAATAAGTGCCAGCTTCTTAAGTAGCAACAGTTCATTTCTACCATTTACAACATCATTCAACTTATGCTGGCATACATTAAGTAACAGGTTTCTGGGCAATAATAGTGCTGATAATGGCATCATCCCATTACTGTTCAGTTAATGGTTAACTTCCACATTGTTCTTATACAGTACTCAGTTTTCTTACACGTTACTCTCCTACCTCTGCATAACGTCCAGTTTTGACACTTCAAGAAGGAAAACATCCAGCCACAACCCCTGAAGAACTCAAAAGTTTTCCAAACATATGCAGAATCTGTTATTATACACATATACATATGTCATATAAATGTGTATATTTATGCAGACATACAGAAATACATATACATGTAACCCCTTCTTGGAAGCTCACCTTAACATGGTGAAGGGGTTTGAATGTGTTAGTGAAGCTGAGAGCAATGCTGGGAGGGGGCCAGACTCCATTATGAGCCTGGACTCCTAGCAGGGTCACCCAAGGCAGAATGGTCATAGCTGAGACACTAGATTAAGTTGCATCCACCTCTTCAAGGGTAACAGCTGCTGCAGCAGAAGAGAATGGGTAGTTCCAACGGTGATGGTGGTGGCAGCTACTGGACAGCACTAGTAGCTGAAGTTGACACTGGTAGAGAAGGCAACAGTGATGACACTCCAGCTAACTTTTGTTCGTACTGCACAGAAGGTGGCAATTGTAAACTACTATTGAACATTTTCTTACCATGAAAACCCTATAATGAGATAGTCTGAAATGAAACAAGAGATGGTGCTGGAAGATGAGACTATCTGGTCAGAAAGCACTCAGTCAACTACTGGGGAAGAGCAAAGGATAAAGCCAAAAGGAGGTCTACAGGCTGATGTACACAGAAGTGAAAGGAAAGTCTGATGCTGTACAACAGACACAATTGGAACACAGAATGTGAAAAGTATATCAAAGTAAACTGGAAACTATAAAGCAAGAAATGAAACATATAAACACTGCAGTGCTTGGTGTGAGTGAACTAAAGTGGACTGGAACAGGATATTTTCCATCAAACAACTACAAAGTATTTTACTCTGGAAATGACAAACTCAGAAGAAATGGAGTGGCTCCAATACTGAGGCAAGATGTAACACAAGCAGGTAGGGGCTATAATGCAAAATCTGACCAAATAATATCCATCAGACTCCATGGAAAACGTATCAACATGACCATCATTCAAGTCTATGCTCCAACTACAGATCCTAAAGATGAAATTGAAAACTTTCATGCAAGTATGCAAGAGGAAATTGATCACACACCAGACATGCTTACAATATAATCGTAGATGACTGGAATGCAAAAGTAGGAATCAAAGCAGAACCAAATGTTGGAAAATTTAGTCTAGGGAACAGGAATGAAGCAGGAGAATGACTCATAGAGTTCTTTATCAATAAAGATTAAAAAGAGCAGGATAAATTAAAATGACTTAAGATCATGGCTATTAAAAATAAATGCCTAATATCTAAATAATAAATTGCCACATAAGGAACTACATAGGAGATAAATCAGAAAACTGATCTATATCAGAGTAAAATCTTAGTGCAAAGAAGAATAGCCGAGCATATAGTTCCATAGAAATATCTGAGAGCCAAATGGAAAATATAAATCACTAGGTATAGGAGGGGTGTTTTTTTTTGGGGGGGGGGGATAATTGGACTTCATCTCACAGAATTATCCAAGAACTACCCAAGCAGAATTCTGTGAGTTCCAGTCCATCAACCCATACCTACAGACACCTGTATTTCACTCACCTATAGTTGGGCCTAGTTCTCTAAAACTGTACAGCATGCGAGGCCTAATTTCCTGCTGCAATGCTTCCTGACAGGCACCCTTTCTCCAACCTAAAAGGAAGCAAGACTACCGCACGCAGGAAACATTTTGGCAGTTTCCTCCCACAAAGCACTGCAGCAGGAAATAAGGCCTAGAATCCTATCCACCCTTAGAGGACAGTTGAGTGAAATATAGGTATTTATTGCTATGGGTCTGTGGGCCGGAACTCACAGAATTTTGCCTGGAGAAATTATTGAATAATTCTGGGAGTTCAAACAAACAAACAAGAGCAGCACATCCTTGAAACTACTATGGCTATTTGCAAAACTCTGAAAAGGAAACCATATGGAAAGGTTTGAGTCACAAACTTAAGGATTTATTCAACGTTTGATTTATTGTGTCAATTTTTCCGACAGTGCGATAATCCAAAGCCACAACAATAATGACACAATTTTCCCACTCTGTTTCCACATCTGCTTCTAAACACATACTCAATTATTTGTGCTTTAAGTTACTATTATCACCCCCACACACACACACACAAACACTCCCCAAAAGAGGAGGTTGTTCAGTTTCCTTTTCAATCTCTGCAAAGATCTTTACTTAGAATTGGGAAACAGCTATGCAAGTCCAACACATGTCACAGCTAAACATACTACTACCCCTCTGGCACTTTGCATCTGGGTTTTTGTTAATGTGGCTAATTTTAAGAGCAGTTAAATACAAATGGCAACCCTGTTAACATCATACTCACTAATATTTGCAGAGATGGAAGCGTTATAAGCTTGTTTGTCTCAGGAAGACCAAACACCATGATCGATAAGAAAACCAAGATCCTTTTCCTCAGCTAATTTTGTGCCTGAATTTCTTTTATATGGGACATTGACTAAAGGGTATAAATCTTTGAGATTTTGTTGCTGTTTTCTTTGGTTTGCAGAATAAGCTTCTTGAAAGCTGATAAAGGGTGCACATTCTCATGTGTCTATTTTTCAAGTGTTATTCATACTTTCATGCTATCCATTTCCATTATGAATAATTTTTAATATCTGAAGATAGAATTTGGACAAGCTGAACATAAAAGATCATTCTGTGTAGAAGATGTAGCTTTAATGCCACCAAACAGGAAACAATCTGTTCCAGAATGGAAAAATGAACTACAAAAATATTAAGCAATGTATCTGGCTACAAAAACAAACTTGGTGACATTGGAATGGTCAGTTTATTGTCTCAGCAAAAGTCTGAAGTTAGTCTTGAAGCAGTAGCATTCAGTGAAGAAGTAGTCTTGTTAAGTTCCTCAGGATTTGGTTACATCCAGACCTGCATTCATAATGTCAATATAAAACCTGTTGTTATCAGCTTGAAAAGATGTTGCAAAATGGGCTTGAAGTCATTTATCCTGGCTGGGAAGAACAGTATCAACACACCAATTATCAAGGATCATTTCCTTTTGCATCCCCATCCCTCTGTCAATTAATTCTTTAATGTTTATTGTGTAGCAAAAATGTATAATGCTTTAATGGCAAAGCGGCCCACCGAGGTTTACAAATCAAGTGGCATTGTAAATATACAGTATGAAAAGTAATGGGGATATCTGTCTCACAACTATACTGAAAAAAAAAAGGCCTTTTAAAGTCAATTACAGCTAAATGAAGACATGTTGGAAAAAGGCCACTGGTCTTTTTTTCAGTTGAAGCCACAAAGGCTGGAATCCTGTTGGCGTAGCATAAGGTTTTTGTTACTTGCTGTGGCTAATTACAGCTAATGGATGAGGGGCCAAGGTGCATCTTGGTTGTGCCGTAAGGTGCATGAGCAGGCGCACATCTGACACAAAACTCTGGCACCTTGCCAATTAGCTGTGGCAAGCTGTGCAAACATTATGTGAACACCAGTAGGATTCTGGCCACTGTTGTCCTTGTACTGTTAAACTAACATTAAGAGTTTAGTATGAATTTTAACAGTGTCTAAGGCCAGGGCTTTCTCTTGTAATATCCTGAAAAAGGAAGCTCGTGGTCTGAACTGGGCAGGATTTTTTTTTAAATGTACTGTCATTGGAAAAATCATCCCAGCAGCAATGATTTTTGGAAATTAAAGTTTTACCCACAATCCTGTCCAACCCCGCCATGGCTCCCCCATGACAAAAAGGATCACACACAGGGGCCTCAGGACTTTGATGAGGAGGAAATTGAAATGTATTATTTCGATTTTTTTTTTTTTTTGCTATGGCTGACCATCCTTATGGGGAGTGATTGCTGGCAACAGGATTTCAGCCATTGTATTCTTCCCCTCCTTGCCCCCCTTTCCCCTTTAATTTTGACAACATGCTGAGATAGACTAACACCACTGGAAACTGACTCAAGCATCTAGGGAGTGTCTGCAAATATAAGAGATCTAGAGAAAATGATCAAATTCTAATTCTTCATGGATGCCTCAGTGTGGTCACACACAGTCTGGTGTTGTCCCCAGTCATTCTTGGGTTGCTTTGGGTTATTCCCGTATTCTTTTTTTTGAAGGTGTGAGTAGATTGTCCTGGTACTCACGCCCACAGATGGAGAAGGCATTTGTTTCTGGATGTATTAGGATGCATTGGGTTGTCCCAGGACTGCCTGTCCACACATATCTGGAATTGCTCCTTCAGGACTCACTCTGAACATGGATTGCTTTCCCTTGTGCCAATCCTTTCTGCCCTCTCCCTCCCCATTTCACTCTTTCCTTTCTTCCCTCTTTGTTTTACTCACCTACCATTGTCAAATCTTCACATTTCTGTTGACTGCTTTCTAATTTCATGTTATTTTACTTTGTTTTCTTTTTCTTTTTGTTTCCCGTTTCACACTATGTTGTCAGAGTGATAAACACTAAAAAAATAAAGAAAAAGGCAGAGTGCAGGAACTGCTGATAGTCCACAAAAACTAAGTAGGAATGGCAACAAGGCATGGAGAGGTAGAGGCTGACCGGCAGAAACACTCCCATAAGGACATGTAGTCAAATGACACTCACCCACAGAGTGCATAGATTGGTACATCTCAACACAGTAAAACAACAATTAAAAAGCTGGAAAGAAAAACTTTTTGTCTCACCTTGACTTGGCTGACATTATTGTCAGCCTTTCATCATATGGATACCAGGATGCAGCACCAGAATCGGTCCACAAGGGAAGTTGAACAAATGCTTAGTGTGGATGGGCTCAAGGAAGCAGGATTCCTCATATCAATATCTAGTGAACCTATTCGCCCCGCAAAAACCTTCTCATTGCCTGTGTTCACTGTATCTGTTGCCCCCTCCAAACATAGGCACTGCTCTATGAAAATGCTTCATGAGAAGGAGTCTCTCATTTGTTTTTGGTTTTGTTCCTGATATTACCAAGATGTTCACCTACACACACTTTTAAAAAGCTAAATGTTTTTCTATCTAGAACTTAGTGCAGGGGCATCTAAGGGCATATATCACAATGAGTGCCACAAGAGGTGAGGTGCCCTGTTTCCAGTTATTGTAGTCTACAGATCCAAACACGTCTACTAGAAGTGAAAGGTACTTGGAAAAGGCATTATTTTTTTCTGCCACTATATATGGTAACATACTGTAACTAATATCAATAATTAGTATTTCAATGTCTTTCTGTTGCCTCGCTGGGAAAAGTTATTTTTTGGTACTACAGGTCTCAGAACATCCCAGCTAGAGTGGCCTTACTGAATGGACATTTTTGGAAGGTAAAGGTAATTTTCCCCAGCTCTGGCTTTTTGAACATACAAACCAATTTTCCTGTATTTGTTCAGTAATCCTCAAGATTAACCTCAGCCTGGGTCAAATCAGTCCGCGTGTTTCCATTTTTTAGATGGGGTGGGAGCACGAAATCGGACAGAGACCCCATTAAGTACTTCGGATGCCTCAAGCTGCCTCCCAAACTTCCTGGAATCCCCTTCTTGGCACATCTATACCTGTCGAATATCTGCATCTTTTGCAGCTCTAAGGTATGGGAATGTTAAAAGAGTAGTAAAGAAAAGATTTCTTTGCTATATCAGGGGTCTCCTACCAAGTCTCCTCAGACTGAAGAAGTTACTTGCATGAGTAGCGAAATGTTTCAACATAATAAGAAAGAAGTCCAGTCACCATGACTCAACTTCCAGATAACCTCACCTGGATGACTGAGAGTCTCCACAGATAGTAAAGAAAAGGGGATCATGGGGAATTGCATAAAACAGCTCAAGACCTAGAAAATTTGTTTTCTTGCCATCTTATTTCTTTTTTCTTTCTGACAAAGCTATCTCTGGAATTTTCATTACATTGACATATTCCCATTGATTTCAGTGGTGCATACTTCTAAATCAGTGTGCTTACTGTGATCATACCACAAAGTAATTGGGGAGAACATAAGTTTAGAACAATGAATCCATTTCCTCTTCAGGGTTACAACAGATGCATCCATCTCCACAGATAATCTGGCATTTTAAATAACTTCACACTTAAGCTTTGTCAGTTGATCTCCCAAGGTTAATTGAT
This sequence comes from Intellagama lesueurii, assembly GCA_037013535.1. Classification (NCBI taxonomy): domain Eukaryota; kingdom Metazoa; phylum Chordata; class Lepidosauria; order Squamata; family Agamidae; genus Intellagama; species Intellagama lesueurii. The sequence continues at coordinate 101,459,776 of JBAJHW010000003.1, forward strand.
TATTGTTACCAGAGCACTGTCAGAAAAGATCAGAGTTCTTACATCTTTTCATTAATCCTTTGCTGTTCAGTGAGGGGATGTAAGGCTACAGTGCTGCTTTGGGTTTAACTATTTCCAGGTCTAGTTCATCCCGAACTCTAACACACACACACACACACTGCCCTGATCTCCAAATTTTCTCATCAGTGCCATGGCTTTTCATAAACACATACTAACCATGTCAACACCATGTTTTCCATTAAAACATTTCCATTAAAACAGCTGAAACTCAAACAAAGGTGGCCACATCAAGATTATGAAAGGTGGTAGCAGGGAGCAAAAATCTGTCTAAATCTGGAAATTGGGGGTGGTGTGGTGAATAACGAACCAGCTCTTTCTTAAAGCTGACATTCAGCATTTTTGCCTCAGTAAAAACCCGTCAGCATTCAACAATGCCTCTCAGGGGTGTTCTAGTAGAGATGAGCTTTATCAGCAACTGCATATTTGTTATTGACATCATCCTTTTCAGTGGCCTAGATGGCACAATGGGGGATTAACCCTCGTGCAAAGCAGTGTGACAACTCAGTTGAAAAACAGAACCTGGTCAATTGTCAGTGTTGTGTGTTTTTAAAAAAATCGCTGTTGTAGAGAAACTGTGGCTTGGTGTTTTGTTTTGTTTTTTAAGCATTGCTGTGTTTGCTGGAAACCTGCATTTATTTTAAATTATCACCAGGAGGGGTTTTTTCCCCCAGTTGGTAAACAAAAATATTTCTTCACACAGAAAAACTGGAAATGAGAAAGATAAGATACTTCTATCTTATCTTGCTTTCGATCTTGTTTTTCTCACATGGAAGCTTCTTGTTATTATGGAAGCCTCCATTAATTTTTTTAAAAAAATGTCAGACTAGTTTGTTTGTTTATTGCATTTATAAACTCCCAAGAGCTCAGCTCAATGTGTCAGACTAGTTTAACTAGAGAGACAGTCACTGAAATCCTGTTGGTTAGTGCAGTAAATTGCAACTACAGTAGGACCACTGAATCAATGAAAATTTGATGAATCAGCGCCACTGTAAGTTCTACTGATTCAAATGGGCCTACTTTAGTTGAAACTTACTACACTAAGCTACAGGGTTTCAGCCAGCGCTTTATCAAAGGCTACTGAGTGAGAAGAAAAAAATGTTATGAGAAAAATGAGGCTGCCCCTCAAAGGGGGAGTATTGTGTTGAGTTCATCCTCCACAATATCTGGTACAATGTAATCCATGTCTTCTTGACAACATTGTGCTATGGGTTTTTCTATCCACACTACCAGGAACCAATAATGTGGTGTGGAGAAGCAGCTTCATAGCTGAGCAGGAGTTCAGCATACATTTCTTACATCTACCAGAGTGTATCTTAGGAGCTACAACTCCCAGTATCTCCCAGCCAGCGGTCATTGTAATAGGAGGGGGCATTCCCATTACTGTTCCCAGACACTTCATTACCCAACGTGCTATCCAGTAACCAATATGCCATACTGGTTCAATCTTCAACACACCTGATTAGGTGCTAAATAAATAGGATTTATTTTTTATTTTGCAGTCCTGAGTGGTGGCAACATGAGTCATGGAGTTAAAAGGAACCTCTATTTCAGCTTTCAGGTGATGCAAGAAATCTACTGCCACAGGATCCCTGATGGGCTGCCTTGCAATCTCTGCTTGAAATCGTCTAAGATTACAAGATCCAGTGATAACACCACTTACAAAAATCAATGGCTCAGTCATATATTCACTTTCCAATGTAGCATGCATGTTGTCATTAGCTTTCACATTTTGTGCAAGCCACGATTATCAACTTCTGTGCAAAATAAATAAATAAAGAGAAAAACAAATAAATGGATGCAAATCTGACATCTGAAAAAAGTAATACAGTAGGACCGCAGTATCCACGGGGGATCATTTCCAAGCCCAACCCTCCATGGATGCTGGAAAACATGAAAGTGGCTAACACTATACATAGCATTGTTTCTGGTTCCCTCTAGTGGATAGTTATGGTAAATACACCATGGAAATACTGTATATACATAAATATGTATTTCTGTGTTTTTTAATTTAATATTTTCAGACAGCGGATAAGTGAATCTGCAGATGCTGATCCAGTAGCTGGGAGGAGGTCCTACTATATTGTTAAACCAGTAGGAGAACATCTCAACATCTCTGCTCCTGATCTGAAGATGGCTATGTGTGAGCAAAGCACTTCCAAAGGGAAGGTCAAGGGTGAATTGTCTAAATTCTGATTTTTCCAAAATTTCAGTCCTATCACCTCTGGATTGAATTGAAATAATGGCTTTTTATCCCACTATAGCTATTAATTAACATGATGTGGATCAGGGATGGGGATTCGAGTTGCGGGATTTGCAGTAAAGTTGGATTTAAGTTGCACCAGTGATTCAACTCAGACTCGACTCAGGTTTTTGTTTTTTTAAGTGACTCAGACTCAATTCGGAACCCACCCATCCCTACCTTTTTTCTGGGGAAAAAAGCTTGTTTTAAATAGGGACTCAGACTTGAGGCTTGAAACTTGAGACTTGGTACCAAAGACTCGGACTTGGGACGCAGACCCAAAAACTTGCCAAAATCCCTGATGTGGATTGTAAACGAACACAACAATGTGATTTTTTTGGTATTATTATTAATTACTGCTACTATGAATGGCCACTGTATACACTTTGATTATAGTAGTGCTTTGGCATAATCTTCACAATCACTGGTCTAGATCCAACATGGCACGGGCAGAGTAAAAAGCGCAGCTAGTGTAACTCTGCTGAATGTACTTGAACAAGTGGTAGTGCAAGGGACACAATGCCCATGCTATCTCTTTCACAACCAATAGTATAATGGTAAACTGTACTAGTTCCCACTTTGGACTTATTTGAGAAATTCCCTTCCTCTGCAGCAATAGATCTTGCAGTAGAAAATGATAGCACTGGCTTCAGACCTTGGTTTTTTTTATTACATTGCGATGAATTCAACGTTCATATGGACACCTGCTAGTGAAGACAACGCTTCATGCATCTGATGGTGGTCTATACTTCAGGGAAGGTGGTATCACAATCAATTGCATAGTTTCTAAGGTTCCACAAAATCTTGGTTCTTACGCTGTGTTTGTGTGGTTCCCTGGAGCTCCCTGCCCATGATTTCCTGCTCATTTTAATGAGGGTATGCCCGTTGGTACACAAAGAATTTAGATCAGCCTTTCCCAACCTGCTGCCTTCCAGATGTATTGAACTACAACATTCAGGCCTACTATGTGGCCTACACAGCCCTGCTCCTTGTAGCCTGCTGCACACAATGTGTTCTAATCCAAGACATCTGGAGAGCACTGAGTGGACTAAGGTTGCTCTGTTTCTGCTGTGAAGCTAGAAAGGAAAGACCTGAGCACAATCCAGAAAAGAAAATCTGGAACCATAATTCTGTTTTCATTGCCATATTCATGTGCTGTCAAGTTGCTCTGGACTTACGGCAACCCTAAGGAATGTGAGGTATTTAAGAACTGATTTTACCATTGCCACCTGCCCACCCAGTGAGTTTCCATGTATGAACATTGATTTGAACCTAGGTCTCATGAGTCCTTGTCTGACACTCCATGCACTACACCACGTTAGATGTTGTGATGGTTACAACCAGTTACATACCAGTATGAGCATTAACCAGGTTCACTTTGAATTGGTTTCTTCTCCAGCCTCTTCAGGCAATGGGTGGCTGGGAGATGGGGAAGGGAGGGGAGGAAGGGAAAGGAAAGCCATTTGAAAAATCTGTATCTTGAGATTAAAATGTGTGGTAAATTAAACACACGTGAAGTGCGCAATATGTGGCAAATTAGTACAGAAAATACTGTAAAAAAAAGTGCATCCTCAGGTTTTCCCTCAACACCGTGATGTGACAGGTATCATTGCCCTTAGTACAATTATTTGAATCCTGTAGGAATTCTCTGTGTCAGGGGATGTCAGTGTACTGTTATTAGACAAGTTTAATTAGGATCTACCCTGCTGCTCCTAACAAGTATTTAATTAACTTCTAGGCAGGGTAATTAGCTTTGAGATTGTGGCTGATTTTCTGTCTCACCTTCTGTTGACACTTGGCCTCCAGTAAGGCAGCCCAGCTTTGCTGACAGTGTAATGGATAGTATCTTTGGGAAGCCTGATATCAAGGCTGACTAGTCTAATAAAAAAAGAAAAGGGTTGGGGGAGATGAAGATAAAAGACAAAATAATGACTGTCAGGTCATGGTCTGAGAGTGCTACAAAAGGCCATAGATCAGACAGGCAGACACAAAAGCCTGCTAAAAGGAAAGGAGGAAAAGAACCATTTGACCTTAGGTACTTCGGGAAAATAAAAATAATTGGATAAGATGTGTGTGGTGGGGGAAGGAAACAAGAAAAAAGTGTAAAGTATTTTATAATGTACTTAAAGTAGCTATTAAGGGTCCATAGTTAGCAGCATTTTGTAAATATATTGTGATAGAATTTTGACTGGCCAAATAACGGGAGATTTTTTTTTAAAAAAAGGCTTTATTGTAAGAAGTAAGCCTATTTCTATCTCTTAGGAGCAAAATAAAAAAAAGAAAAAGGAAACTGGAAGAAAGGAAACATTAAACAAAATTAGTAGACTGTATAAATGAGCCTTATCAAACTGGTTGCTGGTTAACCCCTTGAGGCCCCCTGAAAGTGTAGTGGAATTCAGAGAGCATATCTTTTGATCTACTCCATTCAGTTCTTTTAGCCCTTCCTGACATATCATTAAAAATAATGGCAGTGCATTCAGGAACACAGCTATGCAAAAATTTGGGACTAGTGGGTGGGAGTGCTGAGGAGCTGGCAAAACCCTTTCCCTGTCATTAGGACAAAAGGCTGGTAATTTTCTTTCATTTTGAAAGCAGGATAATTTTTTTAAAAGTCTTAATTTTGCAGAGTGCCCCAGGTATCTAAATGGAGGTACTCCCTGCCTCCTCTAGTTACAGAATTTCAACAGCATTGGTCCAAAACATTAACAATTGATGAAAGTATTACCACTGAGTTTTGTCTTATTATAATATATGTATAAAAAAAGTCGGAAAGCCCCCTCCCACCCAGATCAGGGCACATATAAAGGAAAAATTCTAATGATGAAATCTTGGTACTTTTCCTTTTTTTTTTAAAATGCATATTACAGAATGTATCTTAATCTTTGTGATTGTCAGGAACATAAACACAGGGGACTGTCTTCTATTGCATCAGTCCATTGGTTGGTACCCCTAGAGCAGTACTGTCAGCTCTGACTGGTAGCAGCATGCCAGAATTTCAGGCAGGATTCTTTCCTAGCCCCATCTGGAGACCCCTAATATTCCCTGGTGGCTTCCCATCCCGGTACTAACCTGACCTGGCCTTGCTTAGCTTTGATCAGGTCTGATTGAATATATTCAGGGTTATATGATGGTACACCATATAGTTATATGTTGCTGTTGATGTTTTTAATTGAATTCCTCCATTCCTTTAAAAAAAAAAAGGAGAGAGAGAGAGAGACTCCATGCACCTTCTGTTATTAAAATATACAAAAGCTGGGGATAAGTTTACAAAACAAAAATAATAACAATACTGACCCCACAACGGAAAACAGCTAGTTCCACAGTGTGTTCATATCAATCATACCATCAGAACAACAGGGAATTGGGAAAGAAAGACTACCATTAGGTAGCAAGCTATTAAGAAATGTTCAGAAATGATGGGAAAAGATAGAAAGGAAAAGATAGGGCATTTGTGATGCTGTAATGAGTCTTGGTTTCTTTGTGTGGCATATTGCTTCAGGTGAACTGCTGGCTGGCTGGAGGCAGGTGCTATCTGAACTGATATACAGCTGTAATTTGAGTCTGCACGCACAAAGCCTATTTGTGTGTACTGACCCTTGAGAGCTTCCTAAAATAAAATCTGCTTGAGCCACCGCAAGTATGAATAAGGAACCAAACAGCCCCCCCATGATGTTTGCAGGTGAAAGAGTCCAGCAGTTTGGTGGACCTGGTGGACTTTAGTCCAGTGAAAGGGATACACACAACAGCTACAAGTCATAAATCCTTGGCAATTGCTTGTATGTCCTTCACAAGCTCTGAGCATGTTATATGTTAGACCTTGATGATGCTACTATTGTGCAGGTCTGCATGAGAATCTGGCATAATAAGTTACTTCAGGTAAATGTTACTTGGTCCTGCCCAGTGGAATTCTGATTCCCCCTCTTTAAATGACAGACCACAGTGCAGAAGAGCTACTGTTTGCGATAACACTTCCCAGCATCCCCTTCACTTTTATAGGATCCTCCTGACACGTTTAGTCTGGAAAACAATACCTTCAACCCCTGTGACAACCCTCAAATACAAATTCACAAACTGCTTGTGAAACTTGCTTCAGCTTCAAATGACTGTTGGGTGGCCACATTATCCAGCTAGCTGGGTTTTATCCATGCCACTAGGTGCCCATTTAGCCCATCAGCTTGATTTTTTTTTTAAAAATAAAAGCAAGTCTCTAGCCCTTACAAAACCAGACATATATGGAAAAACATGCAGCCATTTTGGTCAAAAACAAGCCCTGCTGTATGATTAGTCAACAATTGAAGACACCCACAGTTTGACTGAACTACAGTCTGTGGGTGAATGGTGCAGTTCTGGGCACACTTGATCCCCAGTTGGTTTGTCCAGAGCTGAAATCTGTCTACATACCTACCTGCAAACAGTGCAGAGGAAAACATGAGGCAAGAGGAATGAATTCTGGCTGGGGGATTCTGGGAGCTGTAAGTATTATGCATCTTACTGGGCTCTCAAAAACATCACGTTCCGTGTTATTTTCCACGGACTTCTGAGAGCACAGCTGGGAGCTTAGCTAGGTGCTCTACCCTGAAGAAAAGGAGAACTGGCAAAAACAAGAGGGGGAGGAGAGAGATTATGAATTATAGTTGTTGTTGTTCTTGAGCTTATGTTGGCCGTGCATCTTAAATTTCTGGAAAGAGCTTTCAAGTAGTTATAAGGAAAGTAGAGGGGTTTCTCCCATCAATAAAAACTGACAGCAAAATAGCAAAAACAAAAGCAGCCAAGAAAATTTCACCAGAAGCACTTATGCATGGTAAATTTCATTATTTCTTTATTGTGTGCACTACTAACATTTGTTGTTGATATGTGTTGTCAAGTCAGAGCCAACTTATAGTGACCCTAACAGGGCTTTCAAGGTAAGTGAGATATTTAAGGAGTGGTTTTACCAGTTCCACAGCCCCTGTGAGTTTCCATGGCTGAGCAGGGATTCGAACCCAGGCCTCCTGAGTCCTAGCCTATCACTCTATCCACTACAATACTGGGTTTCCCACTACCAACACAGATAGCTACTTTACATGATTCCCATCTTCCTTCTGTTTCACAAACAAACCTGTAAGTTAGGTTTGGCTGAGAAGTACTGCTTGTTCGAATACTAAATAACGTTTGTGACTAAAGTTGGATTTGAACTCAGGTGTCACTATTCCAAGTCCAGCACTGACCACTGTACCCACAAACTATACTGGCTATGTCAGACATGTGGTACTATATAAATGGCGCCAAGGCTTAAATATATTGATGGAAAAACAGTGGCGTAATTAATGTGTGTAATTTGCATACTTTAAAACCATATTAATTTGCATAATATGATGCCACATGGTTTGCATAATATTTGCATTTGAAACTGCCTGATTTGCATAGGTGCAAATCATCCTGCCGAGATTTGAAGAACTGGAATATGCAGTCCTTTGGTACTGGTACTCCCTTCATGTATATACAAACTGAAATTCCCTTCCACATATGAAAATGGTGGGAGTGTCCATAAAACAAGAAGTAACTATTTCTAAATGCGATAATTTATTTTAGTTACCCATAACCAATATTTCTCAAATGCAAAGCCCAAGGCAGCTCAAAACATGAATTAAAAACAAGACTGTAAGTTATATTAAAATACAATTAAATACGTTATGATATTAAGATTTCAAAAGCTTAATGAGAGAAAAAGGACTTTCTGGAAGCACCCACAGCAAGAGAAATGTTTCAGATATTTATGTGCATGTTTCTGGTAAGCATGTACACTTCATTGTGGCATAATAAACTAGAGTCCACTTCATAACATCAGGATAAAACAAAATCCATTCGTACGCTGTGGTAATTGTGTTAGTCTTAAAAATGCCAAAGGATTCAGTTCTTGCTGCAGCAAGGCTAATACAACAGTAATCTCTTTAGAACCTAAGCCAATTTTGTGCCACGCCATCTGCCCATATTATTAAAGATAGATAGATAGATAGATAGATAGATAGATAGATAGATAGATAGATAGATAGATAGATAGATAGATAGATATAGATAATCTGTAGTCAGAAACTTTCTGACAATAAAGTAATCTGCAAATATTCAGTCTGAATAGACACATCCTGAATCAATCAGGACAACTGAACTAAAAAAGCTTTTACCTAAGCCTGCACCTGTAGGTGCCCTGCTAAAAAAGTACATTTGGAAAACTAGTCTTCTCTTCTGGGGCAGGAGTGTATGTAAGTAAAGTAAACCTTGTTAATATTACTCTGAAGGTTTTAGCTTAGTCCAGATCTTTTAATTATTCCCATTTCCCCATTTTAAGCAAAATAAATAAATAAATAAATAAATAAATAAATAAATAAATAAATAAATAAATAAATAAATAAATAAATAAATAAATAAAAAATCAAATTTAGCTGGCTAAATTGGCAAAACAAGAGATAGAGAGAGAATAGTGATATAAGACAGTGAATTAAGCATGTTCTAATTAATAAATTAATTCCAAGATTTGCTGATTTCCAGATGGTTTATAAATTGGAGTATGGCTTCCTGAGAAGATCTGAATGGTGTAGATACTCACATGGAATGTGTCCCTTTCTGTTTACAAATATCCACATATCTAAGGAGAGCAGCAGTAAACACACAGTTAGTACCACCCCCAGCTATATTAGCTAATTCTGAACACCCAACATCCAAAAAGCTTTTCTCCCAGCTCTCTTATCCCCATCACTCTAATGAACTAACTTCTGAAGATGGGCCTTCTCCATTGCTAGGCTTGTAAGGAGAAAAAGCTCTAAGGACTTCTGCCTTCCAAAACTTGCTATGAATCATCCCAGGATAAGAAAGAAAGAAAGAAAGAAAGAAAGAAAGAAAGAAAGAAAGAAAGAAAGAAAGAAAGAAAGAAAGAAAGAAAGAAAGACAGACAGACAGACAGACAGACAGACAGACAGACAGACTCAACAGGTTGATCAAATGATGTGAATTATAAAATAAAATAAATTAGAGAACTACTATCATTTATTTCAATGTGTTTTCCTTATGCAGCCATACATGGTTTATTACTAGTCTCTGGGGATGCACATACTCAAAGCATTAATCAGACATCCATGAGATTAGTGAGAGATGGATGTTTCTTCTATCTCATACCACTCTCCCCAAGTGTGATTATCTCATAGGTTGCCACACCCCTCTCATTCACATTGCTTCCATTAAACAAAATGAAGTGGTAAACTGACAGTTTTAAATGAACATCCTGCTGGGTAGTTGACTTTATGGAGTCTTGTTTGTTTGTTTGTTTTCATGAGATTCAAGGGCCTAATAACATTCAAAATCCCTTTGAAGCACTTTTTAAAGAGTCAGTTTCCATGTGGTGCTGTGGGAATGAAGTATCACAGGAAACTGGCCAGTGTCTACTGTTGGGATGAAGGAGGAGAGAAAATAAATCTAATATTTAAAAAGGCAATTCTAGGAAAGAAAAGTGAAATGATATTAAGTGCAAGGCATTTGGGGGGGGGGGGAGGACCCTTATCAGAAAATATGCCATTTCATTGGTAATCAAATGGATTAGTAATCTAGATCATTTGTTAGGTTGTGTGACAATTTTTATTTCACCCCTTGTGATATATATACAGTAGGATCCGCATATCTGTGGGGGATTGGTTCCACTACCACGGATGCCTGAAAGCATGGATATGAGGGAACCCTAGATACAACATACAAGGTGCACCCTTCTACTTTGTATATAGGGCTGCAGGAAACCATGTATAAGTGGAACCGTGGATACCAATCATGTGTACATATATAGGGATCCTACAGTATACCTGCACCTGAGAGACGTGACACTGACAGCTAGGGAAAATACAAAGAGGTGCATGCTATTCCAGCACTAATACTTAATTGTGCACATAATTCATCAAGGGCAATCCATATGTGTAAGCAGGTCTCCATGCATGGTATATTTGGTTGGATGGGCTGCTGTACACACAAAATAACACTAAGCATTATACATGAGTCATTCCCAACCAATGGCCTTCCAGATGTTTTTGGACTATATTTTTAGAATCCTTGAACATTAGCAGCACTACTTGGAGTTTGGGTCAGTTGTCTTCCAAAACATCTGGTGGACCAAAGGTTGAAAACCGCAGATTTATATAAGTTCCTGCATCTGTGGCAGCAGGCATGATGATCCATGAAAAAAAATGGATTTGGCTTGCTATAGTGCATAATCACTGTTGAGGCCAAACTATAGGCAGCCGCACGCGGCTGAGCTGGGAACTGAAAACCGAGATAAGGTTAATATATTCATATTTTAAATCTAACGGTAAAATTCCAAATCCAAACTCAAGTTTCATGTTTGTTTTTTTGTTCAAGCAGGAATCCAGAGCAATGTGAAATACATCTTAAGTATTCATTTGGGCTGTATCACCCCTTTCAACATGACCTGCAGTTATGTCCTATGGTTCATACGTAGTTGTTTGAAAAGACCTCTGTATCTCTGTTTCAAATTCTTCCCCCAAAGATGGTTGATGGCATATTAAAATATCACACAGCTTGCTAAAGGAACTGCAAAGGTTTTTAAAAGCGCTTTCCAAAATATATTCTGAGAAAATTTTGCTTGTGTATTTTTGCTTCTATTTTTTGCCTTTTCAAGTCTGCCACTATTTAAATCTTCAAACATTTCTGGAATGAGTTACAGAATTACAGGGCTTTCTGCCAGTTTATCAATTTTCGTTAGTAAAGGGAAGCCTCTTGTGAATGTTAGGGCTGGAAGCTTTCCTCCAATAATCTTTTCTCTTGACAGGGAGAATAGTTGCCAACTGGCTCATACGACTGATGGGTAGAATTGTCTGTACATGCCACCTCTGTGAACTCCTAGCAGTTTGTTCTGAATCTAGAATGCTGCCTGCTACAAGGTAGCTCTCTTTAGTTGAGGAGAACTGGAAGGGAAATGGGTACAACTGCCAAATTTCATTGGGTTTTCCATCTAGCTAGCAGAAAGTAAAAAAAAACAAGCAAAAAACAATGCTCAGAAGAATGTTTAAAAATAAAATAAAGTTGGCAGCCTCTGCTCATTTGATTAGAACACAAAACTATTCTCAGACCTCCCAACTGAAGGTATGGCTTAGTGTTATGAAAGCTAAAACAGTGCAAAGTAACAGAGGAAGACAGTAAAAGAGGTTAAAAAAAAAGGAGAGAGAGAGATCGCTTCCAGAAAATCCAAGAAATCAAAGGGAGATTCAAACCTAAATTAGGAATGGTGAATGACCAACAGGGAAACACACTATCTGACCAGGAGAACATCAACAGAAGGTGGGAACAGTGTTCCAGACACTTATACAGAAGGGACAAAAACATGACAGACTGCTTTGAAGAGGAACCCTACAGCAAAGGCTTTGGTTGTAGATCATGAGAAACTATGGGTTGTTCTGAAAGAAGTAGGTGTGCCTCAGCACTTGATTCTCCTGATGTGTAATAAGTATTGTGGATAAGAAACTACCATTAGGACAGAATATGGAGAGACAGAATGGTTTCCTATAGGCAAAAGTAAAGGGTGCATTTTATTCCCTTGTTCAATCTGTACACAGAATATATCATACAGAAAGCTGGACTAGATTCAGATGAAGGAGGAGTGAAAATTGGTGAAAGAAAATCGATAATTTAAGATATGCAAAGAACACCATCTTACTGACAGAAAGCAGCAATGACTTGAAACAGCTATTAGGGGAAGTAAAAGAAGAAAGTGCCAAAGCAGGACTGCAGTTGAACATTAAGAACACAAAAATCATAACTACAGAAGAACTACACAACTTTAATATTAACAATGAAGAAAGTGAAATAGTTAAAAAAATGTATACCTTGGTCCAATCATCTACCTACATGGAGATTGCAGCCAATAAATCAGAAGAAGACTGAGACTAGGAAGGGTAGCAATGAGAGCTAGGAAAGGCTATCAAGTGTAAGAATGTGTCACTGGAAACCAAGGCCAAGATCATCCACACTATTGTATTCCCAAGTACTATGTATGAATATGAAAGCTGGACAGTGAAGAAAGCTGACACGGAAAAAAATTGATTTGTTTGTGGTGCTGAAGGAGAAGTTTGCAAATACCCTGGACTGACAGAAAGACAAAGAGGTGGGTCCTAGTGAGTTATCCAGCCAGCATCTCTGGAGGTAAAATGTTGAAACTGAGGCTGTACTACTGACCACACATCATGAGAAGGCAGGATTCTCTGGAAAAGACAATAATGCTGGGAAAGGTTGAAGGCAGGAGGAAAAGAGGAAGATCAAATATGTGATGGACTGACTCCCTACAGGGAGCCCCAGGGCTGAGTCTACAAGACCTGAGCAGAGCTGTTGAGGAGAGGACATTTTGGAGATAGATAATTCATAGGGTTGCCATGAGTTAGAAGCACATAACAACAATTTGAAAACTGCATAGGTGGATGAAAGATGTGTACAGTCATGTGAAAAAGAAAGTACACTCTCTTTGAACTCAATGGTTTTACGTATCAGGACATAATAAAATCATCTGGTCCTTAGGTCTGAAAATTAGGTAAATACAACCTGATATGATCAACAACACATGACATATTATACCGTGTCATGATTTATTTAACAAAAATAAAGCCAAAATGGAGAAGCCATGTGTGAAAAACAAAGTACACCCTTACTGCTTCCATAGGAATTAAGAGGCTAAATAGCAGCCAGGTGCTACTAAGCAAATGCCCTTGAGCAACTGTAACTGTAAATGGCTTATTTTGCAGCCACAGGACCTGGGCACCTGGCAGTCATTGAGTCGACCATGAACTCCTCTGTAGACCAAAGTATTGTAGAATCAAATGTGAGGTCCTCTGTCTGACAGCTATAGCTTGGCTGAAACTGGGTCATGCAACAGGCCAGAATCAAGGTGTTGCAATGGCCCAGTCAAAAAGTCCAGGCCTCAACCTGATTGCAATGCTGTGGCAGGACCTTTAGAGAGCTGCGCATAAACAAATGCCCGCAAACCTCCATGAACTGAAGTAACTTTGTAAAAAAGCGTGGTTCAAAATTCCTCCACAACGATGTGAGAAACAGATAAAGTCATATAGAAAACTATTACTTCAAGTTACTGCTGCTAAAGGTGGTTCTACAAGTTATGAAATCATAATGTATATTTACATTTTTCACAGATGGCTTTCTCATTTTGGCTTTATTTTTGTTGTTTATCTAAGGTTGTATTTACCTAATTTTCAGACCTGCTAAGGACCAAATTATTTTTATTATGTCCTGATACATAAAACCATAGAATTTAAAAAGGGTATACTTTCTTTTTCACATGGCTGTAGGTCAGTTTTCAAGGATCCATTCTAGATCATACAACCAGTTCTTCTTCATCATCATCCATTTCAATTTAGATCTAAAAAATTCTAGCAACTGGCTGTTCTAAAACCCACTGTGGTTTTTATGATGGAGTGACAGTAAGGCCACGGTCACAACAGGGAAATGTCCTCCTGTTCTAATGATACTTTCCATATCTTTGTTGTACTGAGTCATGGTCACATGGTATTGAATCATTATAGCCAGCTGCACTATGGTACTGATTTATTTTCTCTCTTGTTTTCTTGGGCACTGCAGCTCATTACTTTAATTTTTTTTAAAAAATTAACGATATGTCAATATGTCAGGTAGGTGTTCTTGTTTGGTAAAATGTTCTCTGTTGCACTGGTGCCTCAAGAAAACCTTCATTGCACTCAATGGACATGACACCCCCACCCTCATCCAGCGCTGTGTCACTTGAGAGGCAGTAGGTGAAGAGAAGGAAGTCCATCCACGCTGAGATGGTCCTTTAAAGCAGGGGTCCCCAACCCCTGATCCACGGACTGGCCCTGGTCCATGGCCTGGCCAGGACCGGGTCACGGAGACAAATCTCCTGCCCCCCCCACACAGACGCATGCACGTCCCTCCCACACATGCAGGGCCCTTCCATGGCCCCTCCCACGCATGCACGGACACCCACCCACCCACATGCTAAACCGATCCGTGGAGCCAAAAAGGTTGGGGACCACTGCTTTAAAGCCCTAGACATAAGTTTACGTAAGAATCAACAAAGTAGCAGAAAATAAATAAATAAATAATAATATAGAAGGGCAGCCACATGGCAGGAACATTCGAATAGTAGTAGTAAGGTTTTGGTGGGGTTTTTTAGAACTCTGTGAGGAAAAGAGCACTAAATATCAAACGTTGTCTGTGTTCTGCCATATCTTAACCACCATCTTGGACTTTTTGGTTTTTGGTTTTATTGTTTTTAAATTTGTAAACCGCCCAGAGTAGACCCTTGGTCTAGATGGGTGGGATAAAAATCTAATAAATAAATAAAATAAATAAATTCTATTGTGCCCCCCCCCCCCCCCCGGTCCTATGGCTATTCTAGGTTTCCATTCTGGCTTTGGAAAATCACTAATGCCCCACACTTCCACAGAACATGCATGTTTCTTCCTCTTCCTAGCTGCCTGGAGAATTCAATGAATTATTCGAAAACACAAATCTGCATATCTCTCTTCACCATCATCTCTCACAGGATTGCTATGAATTTCCTCTGGATTTATCTTCTGCCTTTTTTGTTGTTGGGAAATGACGTATTTTGAAGACACAGCCACCTTTGTTCTTTCTCTTTAAAACCCTGCCACAATCAGAACCTTTGTTAAAATGAGATTTTCTCTATCACACTTATAAGAATTTACATAAAACATGTGCACATGAGGAGAACCAGAAATAGTTACTTTTTGGACTACAACTCCCAGTCAGTAGAATCTGAAGAGCCCAAATCAAAAAATGTAACTTTTCCAAGCTTTTAATATGAGTATGCAAATATGTGTGTGAAAGGAAAAAACCCCACCACCCTGATGGTCAATTGAAGATCAAGAAATTAGACTATCTCTACAGTCAGCTAGGTATTAGGTAGAGGGTGGCAGAACATCCTGTTCTTAAAATGAAGAGACTGAAAGAATTCTAGCAAGTTCTGACTCTTTCCAAATACAAGAAGAGCAGGAGTAAGAATGGGAACTGTTTCTCAAACTCCTCCTCTACTATCCCAGAGATAGATTGCTTTGTGGTAATGTAATCAACTCTAAAGACTAGCACAGCAAAGCCCTCTGAGTGCAGGCGATTCAGGAACAGATCCATTACAAAATAAAGGGACATGTATAAAATAATGCATCCCTCAGCCACATGGTGAATCCAGGTTTCCCTTGAGTATGTAACTGAAATGATAGCAGTGAGTTTCAGTCAACCAAATGTTGTCTCAATTATTATATTTGTCAGATCTTACATACGTGTTTGCATGCTACTTATCATTTAATTGATGTTAAAACTCAGATTTGTTAAGAGTACAAAAATGTTCTGGAGATGGGGAGAGAAGGTTGTTGGGCTTTTTGTGTGTGTGTGTGTGACATCAAGGGTGCTAGCCAATCAGCAGTTTCCACAGCCTGCTTCTGCTTCAAAGGTGCACAAATTACTTGACAAGCAAGCGAGTAAACGAACTGTTCAGTTTCAGAGGAGAAAACTTCATATTGAGTACAGTGAAGGGTGACCTTCACAAACTGCATTATGATTCTAAAATGTTATCTGTTTTCCCATACAATGCATGTGGTCCTTTTCTGGTTTCATGATAATGAAGTCTGTGACTCTTGGCTTCATTTTTATTGTTGTGATGTATTTGTTTTGCTGTGGTCACAGTTTTGTCTTTAACCTGAATTTTGCATTTCACTGTAGGTGGGCAAAGGTTTGATCTATTTAGATGGGAAATAAATTCATAAAGTCTCCTACACAATCCTCAGCAACAGTGTATGCTGGCAGTTTCACAAGGTCATAGCAATGGAAAAAAGGGTCAGGATCCTCCAGCACTGGGAATAGCTTCATATTTCCCAGTGTCTGCTCAGCCCATTTCAAGAATTCAAAGTACCAAGGGAACTTAGAACGTTAACCATATCCTTTCAAGTTGTATCTAGAGTTCCTAATTAGAGATGGGGATGAATATAAAAACAGATCGGTTTTTTTCGACGAAAATAGCCAATTCGTTAAATATTTGTCAATCCGTATTCGTCAAATTTTAAGTCCTGACGAATATGGCTTGATGAATATTTCCCCATTTTATTCATCCTTCGTAATTTAAAAAACAAACCAAAAACATTCTGCCTACCGGCCGCCGATTAACTGATCGGCGGGCTGATAGGCAGCCACCCACCCCCACAGCCACCCACCCCCACAGTCTACCCCCACCCCTTTCCTCTCCCTACCTTAGCCCCCACCCCCCTTACCATAATCGCCGCCGCCGAGGTCTCCATCTGGCCTCCGCAGCCACAGCGTGTAAAATGGGAGACTGGCTGCCCTTTGCAAGATGGCGACTGTGGCTTCATTTAGGGTAGGGAAGCTGCAGCTGCCATCTTTGCAAAGGGCAGCCTGGATTCCCTTAGCCCGCGGTGGTGGGAGGGTGGCAGCGGGGGGGATGGCAGTGGCAGCAGGAGGCCGGGGTGTTTTTTTTAATACCCCCCCCCCAACGAATCGACGAATAACTTCATGGGGGCAACTTCATGCTTTGTGAGTCGTCAACTTTTGATGACTCACAAAGCAGGACGACTCGCCAAAATGGTGAGTCGTCCCCATCTCTATTCCTAATACCTTATTGCCAGGATCCGGTAGGAAACCAAATGGTGAAACAGTGTAGTGCGCCAGTACCACTGCTACTAAAACTTGCAGAATATTTTATATATGACCCTGTTCAGTGATGATGCTGAACACATTAGAAAGCTTTTATGAAGCACATATTATGAACACCCTTGCAAAATGCCTTGCTGAAGAATGCTAAAATTTGAGAGATACTGGAGAGATCATTGTATGTGTGCATGATGGCTGTCCTTATGTGGTCTCCCCCCCGCCCCTCGCACGTGTGAAACTGCAGGTGACGATTCTAAAAGGAATAAACCTGCACATGATGTGTATGGTTCCTCTGCTATACATATTGCAATGCACAGAAAATTAAACCACAATCAGATGGATGGATTTCTATAACCAGCCATTTCAAATCTTGCATCACAAATTAATGTATTCTGCATCAATAAAAGAACCTGATTTTGTGCTTTGAAACCAGTCCTTTGCTTTCTGTTTGCTACACAATGCCATCTGACTCCTTTTTTTAAAAAATTGCTATTCCCCCGCCTGCCCCCGCTAGCTGCACCTGCTCTGCTTCAGAAATATGACTGAGTCTAAATCTTGGACTTGTTCTGGGTACTGCGATGTTTATCCTGCCATTGGCTGGCAACATCAAAGAAAATAAAAGGGAGGAAAAGGTGCATCCAAGAACTTGTTAAAATATATATTTTAGCATCAGGGAAGACATGAATACCGTCTTCTACTAACACAAATCATTAGGGCTGAATGAGAAAATTTGCACATTTTCCAGCAGTGGCGAAAAGCTCCTCCACTCTCTTATTGGATTTGGGGGGGGGGGAGCTATACTGAAAGAGAGCAAAAGTGCGAGAATATGGGGAACTGCTTTGTCTCAGTTACATTCATTTACTCTCTGTGACTTCACCGTATAGTGAAATCTTTTTAGCTATGCCGTGTCATGATATTGTCATGTTTGGCTGTGATTGCTAATTGATTTGGATCATTCGACAAACGATGAAATGGAAAATATTGATGGTATATAGCAGGAGAAGGTGGGAAAACAAAGGCTGTATGTGAATAACTAGAAAAGGCAATATAAAAAAGGTAGAGCTCAGGCCTGTGAGGGAAGGAAAACCAACACAAATGGAACAAATATTAAACATCTTTCTACAAATAATACAGAGATCAATACATTTGAACTGTACAGTTGAACTATTTCTTGGATGTCTCTTTTCTTAATCACAGATCTTTTCCTGTCAGTGGAAATACACACATATATACACAAAACCATGTTATCCCTAATGTTGAGTGTCACAGTGAATGTGTGCAACCACCAGCTAATATGCACATTCATCACAGCTTATGGGAAATGTGCACATGTATCTGTGAAGATGAATTGTGCACATTTATCACTCAATATGCATGCCTAAAATATTGTAAAGATAAGCATGTTCCACAAGGCCTGTTGGGAGTGCATCAGTAATCCCTAGAAAATGTACAAAAAGCTTGTAGAGATACACACTTTTTTGAGGTCAGTTGAAGATTATGCATATTGATCAGCAAACAAAGCACTGTCCAGGTATGGTCCTCAACCAGCATCTTATATGGCAGCTGAAGGGAAAGGAGATTGGTAGGGAACAGCTAACCCAGCAAGACCGAGAGAAGACTGGGAGAGTTAGGGCTAATCCAGATGGAACATTAGTTCTCCTTAAAGTATCCAATTCTGCACTGATGTTATCAGCATTTTTCCAACCAGCCTTAACAATGTTGTCTTGTCTTGCTTAGTACTGTGCATTTTCCCATCATCTTTCCATCCTTTTCACTGCTCCTGAAAGCATGGTTATTTTTTAGTATTTTTTTTTCTACCGGGGCAAAGTTTAACCCTATGTTACTTCCATCTGAAATTGGTGATCACGGTGAAAGCCTTCCAGCTGAAAACTTTCATTTAGGATATGTGGGTAGAGCTCAAAAAGAGAAGCTTATTAAATACAAAAGAAGTGGATTTTTAAAGAGAAGTTTGGACACAAATCACAGTAAATCTTTGTGCTACCTTGGCACCAAGTTATGTGAAACAAATACTCCATTTGGAACAGCCTTGCTATCAACTCCTTCTCTTCTGTTTCATCTGATGGGTGATCACCTACAGGTGGATCTCCTTTGATATTTCCTTCCTCTACAGGAGGACTACAATTGTGATAAAGCTTTCTGGCCATCAAATATGACCTCCAACATCACCTATAGGCTTCCTTCCTGGTTTGCTGCCATCTTAATTCTTGAGGTCTATGAGATGAAAGTAGAAAACTGGGAAACAAGGCGGGCTATAAGCAGGGAGATCACTAACGAACTACTGGGAGCAGCAAAACATGCATGAGATGAAGCAAGTCAAAATGTCTTGGCTTCTTTCAGAGTCTTAGGGCAGTGGTACCCAACCTTGGGCCTCCAGATGTTCTTGGACTTCAACTCCCAGAAATCCTGGCCAGAAGATGTGGTGGTGAAGGCTTCTGGGAGTTGTAGTCCAAGAACATCTGGAGGCCCAAGGTTGGGGACCACTGTCTTAAGGCACAGTTGCATTGCTGATTTGTATTGGTTTAAGCCCTGATGTATTTTAAATCTAGTTACACTCATGTGGTTTTTGTATCACTGTACACGTTCACCTTGAAAACTATTACTCCGATATAAAGTAGGGGCTTAAAACTGCTTCAGGAAACTACACATGGGATTTCATTAACCAGCATGTTTGCAGACCATGTTTTCAATGTTGTAATCAATTTAGAATTGTTGCATATGAGGCTTTGTCCTACAGCTGCCTGCCCTCATGCTGGCTTCCTCCCACAGCCACTCACTCCCACTACTGTGGGGTTGTTTTGAATTTTAAAAATCTATTTCCAAGTGGGAAAGTGATAGTCTGACCTGACTGGATATTTAAGAACCATCAGAGAGAGCAAGGAGTCTCCTTCGCAAAGTGAAACAGACCAGAGAAATTTACAATATCGGGACCTCCTAGGCTTGCGAAGGAGTAGGGAGTAGGGAGAACTTTCCCCCTTTCTCTCTCTGCTGGCCCATAAACTTCCACGGTCATGTTAGTATTAGTATTCCACTTGGAAAGACATTTAAAAAATTAAATACAACTTCACAACAGTAGCAGCAATTGGCTGTGGGAGGCAGCCAGCCTAAGGCAACAGATACAGTATATACCAATAGAGGCATTCATATATGCCATACTGATTAAAAATAAATTGATTTTAAATCTGCATTAAAATAAACCCTCTGCCAGACCAGTAAAATACCTTGCTTCTAATTAAAAAAAACACACGATTTTTGGGCAAAAAATAAAATAAAATAAAAAAATCTGCACTTGCCTGTGCGTCGTGTAATCATATTTTAAAACATGCTAAACTCAATTCAAAGCTGCCCAATATGCTACATAACATGGAAATGGATCATCATCATCAAACCCAATTCAAAAGTAGTTTTTATTGTCAGTGTAACCACACCTATAGTTGCTTTAGGATTCTCTACAAGAATGGCTTGTCTCTTCTTCAGAGGTACTCTTCTTGGGGTCTGGCTTGGGTGGGATCTTCACAGATTTGGACATTCCTGGAGACCCTTTCAGAGAACCTGCATGTTCATTGGGAAATATGCATACTTTTCAACTCACATGACTTTAACATTGCTTTGCTTACACAGTAATTCTCTATAGTATGAATGAAATTCCTTCCCCAGTGAGATAGAATCCCCTCCCTGTATCCTCATTATATACATTTAAATATTAGGCTAAGACCATCCTCCTCTGAATCTTAATTAAACTAAATCTTGATTTTATGGCTTTGATTATGAGTTCTCATGATGGCTATTTTGGTATTTTAATACTGAAATTGGCTGTATTTTTGTTTTGGTTGTTATTTTATTGTTAGACATGAGTTTTCATGATTCCAAACCACATTGACGTCATTTGTGACTATTAAAAAAAATATTCCAAGAAGTGAAAACAGAAACCACCACAACAAAGCTTATCATTATCATTGATCTTACTTTAAATGGATAAAAAACATAAAAAAGAGCAATACAGAGAATTTTGACTCCTATATCAATCAATTCTTATAATCTTTCAACTCTACTTATATGTGTAGATGGTCATTTGAAAGCTATACATGCAGATTATTCCATACATTGCCCCGCAGACTTGGAATTTCCTTTCTGTCATCTATATTTTCCTGCATATTGAAACCACATTTGAAATAAAAAATTCAAATATTCAGACAAATATTATTTGTCTATTGTTATTTTCTTCCTTGCTTAGCTTCATAGATCACTTCGTCAGATAAAGCTGTATCCAATACATTCTTATGCAGACACTTCAACAAGAGTTCTGTTCTGTCCCTCCATGTTCAAACCAATCCATGTTTCACTGTTAGACATAGAACAGTGACTAATTCCTTATTAGTTTGAATTGCCATTGTGAAGCAAGTTCAATAATGCCAAAGGTGGATTCAGTTGTAATACCTGATTTGTGAGCCTCTATTTCAGTCTGTATCTCTGTCTGGTATAAGGATATCATAAGCCAATCCCACCACATCTGTAAAAATATTTCCAACCTCCTACATCTGCTCTAACATAAGTGGCAGAATCCTTAGAAATATGCACTGGCTTGACTGGGATCATATTCCACATATAGTTAATCTTAAGTGTTGTTTCCCAGATCTGTTAAAATGGTTTTTGTTTCCAAATTTTGTTCCAATTTTCAGTGGGTATATCACATGCTATGGCTTGTTCCCAGATACTCCTTAATCTATTAATGGAGCACTTATCACCTCCAGCAAAAAAATTATATATTGATAAGTGCTAACTTTTATTTTTGAAGTGTAAGTGGTTGTTAGATATTCCAAATATAGTAAGAGCTATAATTGCTTGTTCCTTAACCTCTTCCATAGTAATACAATGTAGTGTCTGATGAACACAGAACCATGTCCCTGGGGTGTCATGTAACTTCTCTTTAATCTGCTTGCTCAGAAGTCATTTGCCCTCTGGGAGAAAATCTTGCAGGCTGTGTAGACCAACTGCCTTCCAATTATTTGAAACTTAGTGTATTTGTCAAGGTAATGAAATTTGGCACTAATTTATTGTGAATAATTAAATAAATAACATTACATATGTATATCATTAAAGTTGAAACCACTGGCTGATTTCTGCTGGCAGTCAGTTTATTAACCTCAGTAGAAGTCTCACTTGGCCCATACACTATGTTTAGCTTATCTGTTTTTATAGCACAGAACATACAAGTGCTTAGCTCCATACAAGTGCTTCCAGCAGCTTTCAAGCTCAGTCCCTGCAGAGGGAGCAAAAGGAGAGCTGTGTCTGGGAGGCCATCCTTGACTGGGTGTGGTTTTTTTTTTTTAAGGTTTCTGTGAGTAAGTTTGTTTCTGACCGTGTGCTCTCAGTGCTTGGCAAACAGGCAAGGCAAACAGGGGTGCTTACATGGTGTTTAGCAGGGGAGTTTTAGGGACAGGAACAGTCTTCCTTTCTTCTTCTCTTTTGTTTAATTGACTGACCTAATTGTTCAATATGGAGAGTGATGGAGTTGCTCCAGTCACCTGCAACAGCTGTGGCATGTTTGTATTCTTGCCAAAGGATGTGCCTGGCTACACATGCACCAAGTGCAAGTTGGTGGCCCACTTGGAAGATAAGGTCCGGCAGCTGGAGGCCCATGTTTTTAATCTTCGGATTACTAGGGAGCATGAGGATTTCTTGGATGGGGCAGTGAAGACCATCTTCAATACAGAACACATGGAAAACATCATTGAGGAGGAAGGCAGTTCACAAATACAGGAGGCAGACACGTGGAGGAATGTCACACACAGAAGTAGAAGGCCCAGGAACCTTACAGAGAGTTTGGATTCCAACCTCTTTCAGAAAATTAATCAGAAAATGGAACAGCAGCAAGAGCAGCAGTCTCAGCCTGCAGAGAATATCCAGAGGACCCAGGAACAATCTGTACATCAAGTGTCCCCTACCAAGCTTCAGAGGAGACGAGTTGTGATGGTTGGGGGCTCCTTGCTCAGAGGAACAGAAGCCACAATCTGCAAGCCTGACAAGATGAATCGTGAGGTGTGCTGTCTCCCTGGAGCCAAAATTCGTGATGTAGCAGAGAGCCTGACAAGACTCATTAAGCCCACTGACTCTTACCCCTTCCTTTTGGTTCATGTGGGAACCAATGACACTGCGAGGCATAGCTTTCACGACATCACAAAGGATTATGAGGATATGGGGAGGAAGCTGAAGGACCTGGGTGCGCAGGTTGTAATCTCATCTCTCCTCCCTGTTGAAGGACATGGCCTACGAAGAGAGAGAAGAATAATGGAGGTGAACAACTGGCTCCACAGATGGTGTCGCCAGGAACGATTTGGCTTCTTGGACCACGGTCTGCTATTTCACAAAGATCGTCTTTTGGCAGGGGATGGGGTGCACCTCACAGCTGTTGGCAGTAATGTTTTTGCTAAGAGGCTCACAAATCTGATCAGGATAGCTTTAAACTGAGTTCTGGGGGGGAGGGAGACAATAGTTTTCAGGGCAGAAATTCAGCAAGTGCTGGCGAGAAAAGCCCAGCAGGGCAAGTAGTACTAGAGAACAACAAGGGGAAGAAAAACACACATGATCCTAAATGTCTCTACACTAATGCACAGAGCATGGGAAATAAACAAGATGAACTGGAACTCTTAATACAGCAACATAAATATGATATAATAGGTATCACTGAAACCTGGTGGGATGAAACTCATGACTGGAATGTAGTTATTGGGGAGTATAAACTATTTCGGAGAAATAGACCTAGCAAGAAAGGAGGAGGAGTAGCTTTATATGTCAAGGATGTTTATACTTGTGAAGAGATCCAGGACTTAAATCCAGGAAGCCAGGTTGAGAGCATCTGGGTAAGAATTAAGGGGGAGAGAAACAAGAGGGATGTCATTGTGGGGGTATGCTACAGACCCCCAAGCCAGCCCGAGGAGTTGGATGATGCCTTCCTGGAGCAGATGGTCACACATTCAAAAGGGAGAGATGCAGTAGTAATGGGAGATTTCAGCTATCCCAATATATGTTGGTAGTCAAACTCTGCCAAGAACATAAGGTCCAGCAAATTCCTCACTTGCCTTGCAGACAATTTCATGGTCCAGAAGGTGGAAGAGGCAACAAGGGGATCAGCTATTTTAGATATGATCTTAACCAACAGGGATGACCTTGTTAATGAGGTCGAAGTGGTGGGATCCTTAGGTGGGAGTGACCACACTCTCTTGGAATTTGTTATACAGTGGGAAGGGGAAGCCAAGTGCAGCCAGACACACATTCTAGACTTTAAGAAGGCCAATTTCAGTAAACATAGGGAATTACTGGCTGTAATTCCATGGACAAAGATACTGAAAGAGAAGGGAGTTCAGGATGGATGGGAATTTCTTAAAAGGGAGATACTAAAGGCACAATCTAAAACTGTTCCAATAAGAAGGCAAAACGGGAGATGTCTAAAGAAACCAGAATGGTTGACTAAAGAACTTTCAACTGAACTAAGTGTTAAAAAAAACATGTACAATAAATGGAAAAATGGGGAAAACACCAAAGAGGAATACAAGCAAATAGCCAGTATATGTAAGGGGAAGGTAAGAAAAGCAAAAGTGCAGAATGAACTCAGGCTTGCCAGACAGATTAAAAACAATAAAAATGACTTTTTTAGTTATGCCCACAGCAAAAGGAAAAACAAGGAAATGACAGGGTCGCTGCGTGGAGAAGATGGCCAACTACTAACAGAGGACAGGGAAAAGGCTGAACTTCTCAACACCTTCTTTGCCTCAGTTTTCTCCAAAAAGGAAAATAGTGCTCAACCTGAGGGGCGAAGAGCAGGTGATGTAGTCGGGGAAATGCAGCACAGAATAGGTAGAGAAGTAGTACAGGAATACCTGGCTACTCTAAATGAATTCAAGTCTCCAGGGCCAGACAAATTACATCCAAGGATATTAAAAGAACTGGCAGAAGTAATTTCAGAACCATTGGCAATAATATTTGAGAATTCTTGGAGAACAGGAGAAGTCCCCACAGACTGGAGGCGGGCAAATGTTGTCCCTATCTTCAAAAAGGGCGAAAAAGAAGACCCAAATAATTATCGCCCAGTCAGCCTGACATCAATTCCCGGAAAAATTCTAGAGCAGATCATTAAACGGACAGTTTGTTATTACTTAGAAAGCATCACTAAAAGTCAACACGGGTTTCTCAAAAACAAGTCATGCCAGACTAATCTGATCTCTTTTTTTGATAGAGTTACAGGCTTGATAGATGAAGGGAACGCTGTGGATGTAGCATATCTTGATTTCAGTAAGGCCTTTGACAAAGTTCCCCATGATATTCTTGCAAAGAAGCTAGTAAAATGTGGGCTAGACCAGCGGTCCCCAACCTTTTTCGGTCCGCGGACTGGCTGGGGAAGGCGGGGCACCCCCCGCACTTGTGCGCATGGGCGGGAGGTCTGTCTCGGCGGCCCGGTCCGGCTCAGGCCATGGACCAGCACCGGGCCGCGGACCTGGGGTTGGGGACCTCTGGATTAGACAGTGCTACTGTTCGGTGGATTTGTAATTGGTTGACTGACTGAACCCAAAGGGTGCTCACCAATAGCTTCTCTTCATCCTGGAGAAAGGTAACTAGTGGGGTGCCTCAGGGTTCTGTTCTGGGCCCTGTGCTATTCAACATCTTTATTAATGACTTGGATGAAAGAATAGAGAGTACGCTGATTAAATCTGCAGATGATACCAAATTGGGAGGGGTTGCTAATTCCCCAGAGGACAGGATTAAAATTCAAAATGACCTTGACAGATTAGAGTCCTGGGCCAAAACTAACAAAATGAATTTCAACAGGGAGAAATGTAAGGTCCTACACCTAGGCAGAAAAAATGAACTGCACAGATATAGGATGGAAGACACCTGGCTAGACAACAGTACCTGTGAAAGGGATCTAGGAGTCTTGGTAGACCACAAACTGAACATGAGTCAGCAGTGTGATGCGGCTGCCAAGAAAGCCAATGCAATTCTTGGTTGCATCAATAGGAGTATAGTGTCTAGATCAAGGGAAGTGATAGTACCACTCTATTCTGCTTTGGTCAGACCTCACCTGGAGTATTGTGTCCAGTTCTGGGCACCTCAGTTCAAGAAGGATGTTGACAACCTGGAATGTGTCCAGAGGAGGGCGACCAAAATGGTCAAAGGTCTGGAAGCCATGTCCTATGAGGAGCGGCTTAGGGAGCTGGGAATGTTTAGCCTTACAAAAAGAAGGTTAAGAGGGGACATGATAGCCATGTTTAAATATTTGAAGGGATGTCATGTCGAGGAAGGGACAGGTTTGTTTTCCACGGCTCCAGACACTAGGACAAGGAGCAATGGTTTCAAACTACAGGAAAAGAGATTCCACCTGAATCTCAGGAAGAACTTCCTGACAGTCAGAGTTGGTCGGCAGTGGAATATGCTGTCTTGGAGTGTGGTGGAGTCTCCTTCTTTGGAGGTTTTTAAGCAGAGGCTGGATGGCCATCTGTCGGGAGTGCTTTGATCGAGTTCCTGCATGGCAGGGGGTTGGACTTGATGGCCCCTGAGGTCTCCTCTGTGATTCTATGATTCTATGATTCTATAATTCTGAAACCACTCCTGGATTTCATTTGGGCTCAAAAGAAGTAACTTGGAAAAGTTATGTTTTTGCTGACTGGGAGATTCTGGAAGTTACAGTCAAAACCATTCTAAGCTCTATTCCCATGCAAAACTTTTCCCGGTACTCACAAGGTAGTCTTCAAATCTATCAAAGGAAACTGCACTTTGGCAAGCATCTCTGTGCTTATGCATGCATGAGATTAGAATGAATAATTAGGACATATTCAACACAGGGAGTAAAAGACCCTGGAATCAGTGAAGATCCAAGGGTTTTAAGTTCTGAACATCCATGAGGAATTCCTGATTTAGTATTTGATTCTAGCTGCAAGGAGAACCCACTGGCAACACAAAATGCTCTGGCTGGACTGCGCTCAAAGTGTTGGTCATGATGCCCCAAACCTTGAAAGACTCTGGAACTTGATACTTGGAGTGTCTCTCTCCATGCTGCCCAGGAACCTGCACCTACAGATGGGGGCTTTGATTGTGCCCCACTTTGGGGACTGGTACACTCAACCTATTTGCATATTGGTAATCCCGCTATGACACTGCAGGTAACCTCACTATGACACTGCATTGCTGTGTAACTCCACGCACTGGTATTCATGAACCTCGGTTCAGAGGTTCGTGTCAGTTCATATGCGTGGCACCACAGGTGCTGTGAGTTCCCATCCCTCACCTCTCTGGCTGGATCCCCCACTAACCAGCTGGCATATGCACCTCTCCTCCTCCTCTTCAGTTGTTCAACCAGTCTCCAGCAGGAGACTGCCCCACCTCCTTGGCTGATCGCCCACTCAGACAAGGAGGCAGGACAGCAACCCCATGCTCCTGCCGGGGACTGGATGAACAGCTGAAGAGGAGGAAGAGAGGAGCTCATTCCAACAGGTCAGTGGGTCATTGGCCAGGGAGTTGGGGGAGGGAAACGCAGTCATACGAGCTGGCACGAACCTCCGAACCAAGGTTCGTGCCCATCTCTAGTATTCGCACATACATAACAAACAAACACCTAAAGTGGGAGCCTTTCACATATATGTCAGTACTTCTGAAAGTGATCATGCAGGGTTCTGAATCACAAAGGAAGTGGAGCTATGCCAGCAGCCTGTTCCTTTTTCAGGAATGCTTTTTCAGCATTGTGAATGTTACCATTTTAAATAATGTTTGAACAGGATTGTAGTGTGGAGATGTGGGGGGGCGGGCTGGGGAAAGGTCTTCTTGACTATGGAGGCTCAGTTATGGAATATTCTTCCCCTCCTTGGAACCCTGACTGGCACCAATATTGCTACATTGTCTGTATATAATTTTTATTATGCTGGATAGGTTTTAAACAGTATAAATTGCTTTAAATTTATTTTTAAACTGTGTTTATTGACTAGAGATGGGCATGAACTGGGAAAGTGATGATTTGTAATAGTTCATGGTTCATCACTATTCACGAACCATGAACCACAAACTTTGAGACAAAATGAAATGTTTCATGATTTGTATGACTTGGGATATCCGAGAGCGGTAGAATGGGCCTCTGCACAAATTAGAGATGCCAAACTCAGGGTGAGTCTTCAGCTGACTCTCCTCCCCACCCCACCAAGTTTGGCGGAGATTGTATTTGAGATGCCCAAGTTATAGCTCCCCAAATCAGGTCTGTCCTGGAAAAGTGCTCTTTTGCAGCTGTGTACGAATCACCAATGCCGCATAATAGTTTGGCCTTTCATCCTGGGCAGGCGTGTTTCCTCAAAGTGTCCCGAAATGAACCACAAAATGGCCAGATTCATGGGGGAGGTTTTCTTCTTCTTTGTGGTTTGTTTTGTGCCCATCGCTATTATTGACTGTACCCCACAATGAGATCTTTGCACATGGGATGAATAGATACAGTTTCACAAGAAAACTCAGTTATCCCTCTCTCCACACATCCCAGCCTGTACTTGTTTCCTAAGCCAGCTTTTGATCTTACATACATGCTTGCAAAAAGAACAATTGCACCTCATGGTTGTTGTATGGTCTTACTTATGATGATGCATTAAGATTACATTCAGTGATGGTTCGCCCTAAGAAACTATGTATGTCTGGTTGTGTAAATCCCATTTATATTAATGGGGCAGGAACAATGATTCTGTGGCTTCCCCTTTCCTGAAGATCTTTTCCCATGATTCTCGTTATTCCAATTGTTTCAGTAAAATATTTTTCAATACTGACAAATCTGATTCTGAGTAACAAATAAAAGGATGGGAAAGGAAGGTGTCACCTTGGAAGAACCAATTCCTCTTGGTTGATCAGAGGGAAAATACAATTTAAGCAGTGATCTTACTCCTGCCAGCTTATAACAGCCTATAGTTCTCCACTGAACAGATCAGAGCATTACCACAATTAAATTTTAAAAAAAACTTGGTAAGTATGAAATTACATCTAATTACAAAGTTGTTGCAAATGAATGTAATCAGATAATTAAAAAGGGTAATGACATATTTACAACTTGAAATGATGTTATTATGATACTATATCAGATTATAGTATCAAAATGCTGAGTAGTATTTTTCTTGCTCTCCTATTCATAGGCATAGAGACTGAGAAGTATTTCACTGACTGATAGGCACTACTGAAAGAGGAGAAAGTTCACCTGATAAACTTTTTCTTGCCACCAAGGAGGTGACCATGTTATTTTTCCCCCCAATATAGTGACTGGTAATCTATTTGTGTTTCTTCCGATATCCCTGCATCCCATTTGTGCAATCTTGCCTCCTGTGGGATTGGTGTATGGACAGACGGAGATGGAAAATCTGGGATGCAACATCAGCAATAGAGTAACACCACTTAAAAATTACATATTTTTATCTAGGGAGTTGGAGTGTTGGTTCCCCAAAATGTACCTGATTCTGTGCTGATCCTACTGCTGTTTTCCCCACCCTTCTCACTACATTCACCCAGTCTTGGTTAGAACAGTGACATTATGTTCTGTCTCCACTTCAGGCATGATTTATTTTTATCCTGGCTCATTTGGGGTGGGAGTGGGACAGAGTTTAAAACTATGGGGGCCACCAGGGTTAAGTTCATTTCTGCAGTCACACCAGAATTTAGCTCTAATGTTTTAGTTAGCTGGAAACAAAACAAGTGAATTTAATCCTTGAACACTCACGTTAACGTGAGTGTTCAAGGATTAAGTTCACTTGTTTTCTTTATATATATAACAGTCAGTCTTTAAAGGACCACTATGTTTTGGTCATTTAAAAAATTCTGTCTAATACTCCAGACGAGAAGCTTCCTTCTGTCAATTCTTAGATTTTATGCTGCTTTGAGTCCAATCTTTTAATTTTTAACTTCTTTAAAGCATGCAATATATTTTAGGTGCTAAATTATAACAGTGTTGATATGTTTGAAAGAACTCGCAACAAATTCAGGATCTCAGTGATGACAGGTAAATGAAAATTATTGCTCTTGGTTGAAACCTGGAAATTTTGGTCTCTCACCAAAGAGAAAAGAGCTTATCAGTTTCCCGTTTCTCCCAGGTAAAAGTCTGTATAGGAATGGTGCGGAGGGGCGGGAGTCGTTCATCAGATGAATTCTCCTCTGACAGTTGTAGGTTTTGTTTTCGGCTTCTTTAGGAGCAGCAACGGTTTTCTCCCTGCACCGTCTTAGTTTCAACAGGTTCCGAGATTTCAACTGGTCCAAGTACAAAGATGTATTCATTCCCATATTGCCACTATCACAGCCATAACTATCAAAGTGTTGCCAAGCCACTTCCTAGGTCAATTTGTGGCATAAATACCGTCAGGGGCACAATGATTTATTCATTCTCCTCAAAGATTAGTATCATATGGTGGGGCTCATTATATGATTGATTTCACCTTATTTGAATGATTGCATTGCTGACGGTAGATGTAAAGAGAGGCATCTGAGCTCTGGGAAATAGACACATAACACCAGTGATTTTCCCCCCGTCCATGGGAGCACTTTTATACACACAGAATGTGTTGGTTTATTTCTCTCCCCTGCCCTTCCATCCAGCAAACAGGAGTCTGCAGTAATATAACCAAAGATGTGCTCATCTAAGTAGAGCTTCAGTGCATCAATGCATTCTGTTTTAAGTTGATTTTCCTATTGTGAAATAGTTCAGCCCCCATGGGGATTTCCTTTTGGCCTTCAATTTATTCTGTATTCTGCTTTGCTGGCTGATTCTTCCAGATCTTTAATTATCATCATCCTTGGAGGGCTTGTTGCAAAACTCCCCCCCCCCCCATACCATTGCCTCCTCAACCTCCAGCCTTCCCATTTCGAAGGAGGAAGTCTGAATCGGGCTTCTCTATTTATGCTCACTTGAATATGGGAAGGTTTCTTGTGATCAGGATCCTTGCTTTACCATGGTTCCCAATTGCAAGGAGATTTCTACTCATATTCTAATGAGCTCAGATAGGAGAAGCTCTCTTCAGACTTCTCTAAATCAACACAGGAAACTTGGAGGTTCAAAGGACAAGAATGTTGGGGCTCTTTGAATGCTCACAATCTTGTCCCATTTTTAGCTGTCATGTGCTCAGGTTGAATGCTTTCCTAGCCCTATGCAAACATTTGCCTCTTAAACAGAGGCAGCACACATTTGGCTACCAAGCAGATCCCACCACTAAGCAATGGCCAAGCCATTTAGTCACCTGAGGACATGAGCAAGATGGCGCTCTCTCTCCATTTTAGCTAGACCGGCAGTTAAATCTTATTTTCACAATGGCAATGAAATAATATTTTCCCCAAAAGCAGCACCAGATGGTCCAAAACAGCCTGAGCTTCCATTTAAGGGAGAACAGCTGTGCAGTTCAAAATAAATAGTTCAGAGACTACCATTGCAGTTGGGAGGCCACTACCCTCATATATCCCACATGAGGTGATTCATTTTTATTACTCTGCCTAATGATAGAGCTCACCATGGTACTAAATACAGCAAGGTATCCAAAGCTCACTACTGTAGTTTGCTCCTTTGAGATAAGGTTACGAGGTAATGTAGGGTTGTCTATCTTCTGAATTCTAAGGAGCCATTTTCTTCTTCAGTGTCTTAAGGCTGGATTTAACCATGATTCTGCAAACTTCCTGGCTATCACCAGGATGCTTGTGTTGTGATCAATGGTTTTGTGAATGGTCAGTGTTAATGCACTGTATTGTAAAAGTAAAGAAATCAAAATCAGCTTTCAAATGTTAAAATGCAGCACAAAGGAACTATTAAACAAAGAGGAAAAACTTAATACATTGAAAGAGCCAAGACAAGATCCAAGCTAAAACCATTACATCAGTTAGAGGGATGATAATGCTAACAGCCTTTGGAAACATTCCTGCACTCTTGTGCTGGCAGAGCAAATCAACAATCTACAAGGCAATTCTAAAAATGGGGGCAGCCCAAACAAAAAATTATAACTTCTAAGCCTTTTCAGGGAGGAAGACAGGATAAAAATATAAATAAATAAACTGGGCTTCAGATCAGCACCAAATTTGGCATAGTTGTAGCAAGTAGTCTTCCCTTGCTCTGTGCTAAACCTGGGGAAATTTGGGCAAAGGGTTTTTAAGTTATGATTTTTTAAAAAAATAATAGAACTCTTTTAACATTCCCTGTTCAGAAATAGGTGACTCCGGATGTCCCCAGATTTAAAATAGATGATAGAATTTGAAAAGACCAGTCTTCCTTGTCTTGAAAGACAATGATTGGCCTCACCTGCTCCTTTTTTAACAATCCAGGCTGCAGGTGCTGAAATATTGATACTATTATCCCAACACAAACAACGTGAAAACATTACATTAAGGCTGCAGTCCTGTACATATTTATCTGGGAGTAAGTCCGCATGGGTTTCGTGGTGCTTATGTCTAAGTAAACACATGGAGGTTTGCATTTGAAAGTACTTTTCCTTACTATGTATTAGCAGGGATGTTGGCATGTCTTTGAGTCTGAGTCCCAAGCCCCATATCTAAGTCCCTATTAAAAAGAAGCTTTTCCCCCCAGAAAAAATGGAGGGGTGGGTAGGTTCTGAATCACAAGTCAAGTTTGAGTCACTGAAAAAAAAATCCCGAGTTGAGTCCAAGGCGAGTGGCCGGTGCGACTTAAGTCCAACTTAACAGAGAGTCCTGCGACTCAAGTCCCCATCTCTGTGTATTAATGGTGTGCAGATTTGTGATTTTGGACTACAGCTCCCAGAATTCCTCAGGCAGTTGAGACTTGTATTCTACAATCACAAATCTGCAAATCTCACTCTATATATGATGTGGGGAGAAGAGAAAACCAGATGCTGAGTTTGGTGAGAGCCTAGTGATCATCACTACCCCATCCCATCCGACCATAGTTCTATTGCCAAGATGGTAGACCATGGCAGATGGTGGGGGATGGGGGAGTACAAGTTCTATTGGCATTTTTGCTCCTTAATAAAACTTCCAGAAAGGGCTATCAAAAATGGAATCTATCAAGCTCCACTGGACCTACCCAGTACGATCTCTCCTTAGATTAGCAAGCGTCTTGAAAAGGAGGCAATTCAATACTGGCAGACAACGGCAGATAGCGAGGTTCCTTGGCGGTTCAAATCGTTCTCTGTCTTTCATACTTGTGCCTCCTTGTGCATTATCTCAGGCCACTTATGTGTTTCTCAGGACTTGGTAAAACGGAAGTTCTTCTTTCACTCAAATGTACACATATGCGGTATTGATGTGTTTTCCCTCATGGGCCACACAGACACATTGCTGTGGCATTATCTCTTCGATCTTGAACCATTTATTACAGCTCCAGAGAACCCTGATATTAAACTGCTCTTTGAGTCTTA
This sequence comes from Intellagama lesueurii, assembly GCA_037013535.1. NCBI lineage: Eukaryota > Metazoa > Chordata > Lepidosauria > Squamata > Agamidae > Intellagama > Intellagama lesueurii. Next base: position 101,493,160 of record JBAJHW010000003.1, read on the forward strand.
TCCAGGCATAATGTGCTGTTCAACTGAAAGGCTGGCACTGTGAAGAAGATGCAGAGGGTGTAATCACAGCCATTACAGAGAGCCATCAATGTAGCCAAACCTACACTTTCCACAGTCAGCAGTAGGCAGCTCGATGAAAAGGAACTATTAGAAACCAAACCTTGCACTCAATGTGTAATAAATGGCAAAGGGAAAAATCTATTACAGAACAGTTTCTGCTGGAAACGTGAGCGCCAAATGCTGTCATATGGAAAAAGAAAAGACCTTGTGCTCATTTTAAGAGGTCAGCTTTTTCAGGATAAACCGTCAGAGCTGAATTGGAGGTCTGCCACTTGGGATCCCCACTTACTGCCTCACGTTCTTCCTTTTGGACAACCCTTTGGGACAAGGGCAAACTTGGAATGCTGCCTCCACTTCATTTTTTGTTTCTTAATGCATCAATTCCCGGAGTTGTTTTTTGGGTTTGTGATTCAACAGAGACAAAAGCTTTCTTCATGTACCTAAAGACTGGCTTGCTTTTCTCTCACAGAAACCAAGGTGCTGCTTACTCATGGAAAGGCAGCATAAATGGTTTCAGGGAGCAGGAGGGTAATGGAGTAGAAAGACATGTTTATTTTGTTGTTCACCAAGCAAGCCAGTTATGCATCAACACTGTCATAGAAAAAGGTCCGCCAGAATCCAAAGGAGATCTGGGATTTCACAGAGGATCTTATAAGGCTCAGAAAGCAGCTCTAGTACTATACTAGTACTCTCCCACCCCACCCCCTGCCATCTGCAATGGTCTGCCATCTTAACAAATTATAATTTGATTGGGAGAAAACACTGAAGGCCTTTGGGGGTGGTGGGGTTGCCTCTAATTTGTCATTGGATAGTTAAAATTGGACAACCTCAGTGTGTCCAAGGGTTTATTTATAGTTGGCAAGTATAAATGAAATATGGCAGGAAAAAAAATGGCTATTTGTGGGTGAAAATTTAATTTGGCAAACAGCTAGGCCAATGAAATCAGAAAAGCCAGGGCAATTCTGGGGTAATTACAAACATCAAGGATCCATGTTTAAGTTTAAACTGCTGTGCTTGAGAGAATTTTATATTTATTGATTTTCTTCTTTTCGCAATTGACTCCCAATATATTTGATGGCTTAAGCAAAGAGCAAAATTTTGTTCCATAAATGAGCACCTGGCAATACCTGTTGTACATGCCAAATTTGTAAATCAAGTGTATTTTGAGAAGAATTTTGGCTGGATCTCTATAATTGCAGGACTCCTTTCCTTTGCAGCTCTGAGCTTCTTTTTTAGAAGCATTTCTAAAACCTTTTAATTCAGGTTGGCTTTGAGTAGCCAGAAGAATTTAACTGGTTGGCATGGGCCTTAATATTTCTTCTGTCAGAATCACTTCTTGAATGTATTTACTATCAACTTCACTTTTATATTATTGTTACTGTTCCAGTTGTTTGTGATTGAAGAAGCAGGAGAGAAAACTAAGAACACAAAATCTGACAACTATGAAAGCAGCCATGTTTCAGTTAAGGACTTTTCGGCTGTGATGCAAGGAACTTTTCCAAAACAGTGGGAAGATGCCATATGCCAGAAAAGGACGATGTATACAAATTTGTTTCCTTTGCTCAATGGGTTTCAAATTGAATTCATCTCCAAAATCATTGTACTATATTTAAAAAATGATAATAATGAACCAAAGCTCCAGAAAGTAACTTTCCTGTTTAGTATCAGTGCAATTAAATGGACTGTGGAAAAGAATTTGCAAAATATATCTCTGATGGAATAAGCTCTAGTCGATGAAAATATATAATGAAAATGTATGATGAAATAGGCTCTAATCCATGAAAACATATGCCATAAAAATTTGCTAGTCCTCAAGGTGGGTTTACTTAGAGGAGAAAAAGTACTACATTGACATATTCAACTACTATTTATTAAAAGCTCATAGAACACAAAACAATATTTGATTTTTCAGAAACATAAAATATAACCAAATAGGGTAAGAATAGGTGGCCTTTGAGGGAGTAAGGCAAGACCCACCCACTCCTTTTAGCTTTTGCCCCAAACATTCCTTTCTGTTGCTCTCATTAAGGCTTTATTGCACTACAGCTTGGAGGCCTTATGTTCTTCTACAAAATTTATAGGTGAGAGTGTGTAAATTGATAGAATCCCACCAAGAACAGAGGCAGAGTCAAAATTAAGTGGGTGAAATTAAGTTGATGCTCTCTTTCTCTCTCTCCCTGCACCCACCTCTTCTTCACCACATAGAAGAATGCTCAGGGTGACAATTTGCTCTCATTTCCCCATAAGGCCTAAACTTTGTATTTGCAGATGGCTTTTGAAACTTTCTCCATAACTACATATAGGACAATGCAAAATGAATTTGCAGTGACTTTGGTTGCCGGACATGACACAGATCCTGGTGTGGTTTAACAATGGCACCAACACACACTTAAAAAAACTGCACCAGGGTTCCCATCCCTGGCTACTCAGTGCTGGGGGGCTTCCCAGCTATCGACAGCACCAGGATCAGGACTCAACATGCAGCTGCTCCTAAGGCAAGTACAGAGTGGCTACCTGGATATCTCAGCACTGACTGGCTGGCTGGCGATATTGTTTTTGCCAGGGGTGGGGGCAGCTCCAACGACTCCATTTTGCCACATATCAAGCAGACAAGCTGCTGCCCCAACGGTAGTGCCATCAGTAGTGCCAGTAAGCTTCCCACCGCAGACTTGCCAGTGGGTCAGCAGCTGCTCCATGTCCTGGAATCACATTAAAGTATGACATGTAAAATGGCTGGTTTTGTGCTTATTTTCGGATAACCCTGCAGTAAAAAGCTTACGGAGAGTTATCTGAAGCATGTAGTCCCTGCCTAGACCACCGATCAAGCCAAGCAATCCCATGTAGAACTACTGGAGCTCCCACTTATCTAAGTCCTTCCTGGAGGTGCCATCCAGAGCCTGTTTGGGCCATTTTCTGCTCTAGAATGATTCCAAGCTTTTATTTAGGGGAGGGAAAGTCTCTAGTCCATGTAGAAGTGGAGATACAAGGCAAAATGTGGAGTTAGTGCTTTCAATTGCTGCTTCTGAGAAAAAAGGCTTTCTGTGTGATCAGCCAATGAGCAAAGCCATCCATAGTTTGGGGTAAATGTCACAATGTTGAGAGCGAATTGTCCTTCTGTACGCAGCTGAAATCTGTTTGCAGAATTCTGTGTGCAGAGGTGCCTGAGCTGTAGTAGATTATGCTTGCTGTTATTTCTGTTGTTGTTACTCATCTTTTCTGGAAGTTGAGTCATGGCAACTGGACTTCTTTCTCATTAGGTTGAAACGTTTCGCTACTCATCCAGGTAGCTTCTTCAGTCTGAGGAGAGTTGGTAGGAGATCCCTAATACATCCTCCACATTGGTTTCACTTCCTCCTGGTCTGAATAGGTTTGTTAGAAGGACAAAGGACTGGGGGTGAGGGATAATCCCACTTCTGCAGCCCTTCTCCACCCATTGTCATGGGTCATTAATGGTTGTTTGTGTGGTCCTAATGTTCCTGATGAAAGGGCAGCATGATAAATAGGAGACAGATTGTATCTAGGGCCTCCACCCATGTTGAGTGTCTGAGCACCCATTGTTGCCAACTTATACTAAACTAATGAGAAAGAAGACCAGTTGCCATGACTCACCTTCCAGATAACCTCACCTGGATGACTGAGAATCTTCACAGATATACTCAGCTTATGGTTGCTTGAATCCTAAATTTCTGGAAAGAGATTTCAGACATTGAAGGGGCTAATTCTATGTATTTTTGTCTTGCTATGGCTCTTTGAACTGCCTATTCAGATATACTGTATGTCCTATTAAATTACATCACTTTGGCATTTCAGTAAAAGTGCATAAGAAGTTGATGTATCTGCCGTCATGAGGAAGCAGAGATGAACAAAGCTCCTTTCTGGAACTACAGCTTTCAGAATTTCCCAGCCAATTTGGTTAGTGACTTTTCTGGCCAAGGGATTCTGGATGGTGTAGCCTATTTCCTGAAGATGCATTCAAGCTCTGCTATGAATCTCAATTCCAGTATAGCACAGCAGTGGAACAAAACAACAGCTAAGGTGGGGGGGGGGAGGGAGCAGGGTAGGAAGGAGGTGGCACACTGACTTGGCACTTGCTTTCGTGTGTGTCTGTGTGAAAAGTCAAATACAGTAAAGAAAGTTAACCATCATCATGTGCGGTCAAGTCAATTCTGATTTATGACAACCCTCTTCAGGGTTTTCCAGATAGAGAGGTGGTTTACCATTCCCTTCTTCTGGGGGCACCCTGGGACTGTGCCACTTGCCCAAGGCCACACAGACTGGCTCTACTCACAAGAAGCACAGTGGGGAATCGAACTCCCAGCCTCTGGCTCTGCAGCCAGACACCTAAACCACTGAGTTTTCCAGCCAGCTTATCTTTGTCTTCCTACATTATTTTAAAAATATAGTTGCAAGATCTACTAATTCCATTCCAGTGTTGCTTCATAAATACATTTATGTAGGAGGTGAATTTGTTGACTATCTGAGATTCACATAGCATAAATGCTTGGGTTGGAGGATCTTTAGGTAATTTAATCCCTTAATTGTCTTAGATCTATCACCTAGGTATTGGCTTTGCCTCTTAGGTAACATACAGTAGCTGCAACATGAACAGAGCGCTCTGGAGCCTGATACAGATGTGTTTCTGTCTAGAAATGAAAACTAATCTGACCTCATTAAGTCTGATGGCCTGTATGTGATGGTTCATTATCCACTGGAAATGTTTGAATTTGGTATTTGATCTATGCCACCCAAGCTCTTGATCTGTTTCCCACATGCGATGGCAGATAGAGTAAGTTCAGCATTACGAGGCGGAACAGATTGGAAGGATCAGTCATTCCCCACTGGAGATGATAAACAACCTTTCTCAACAATTATCTAGTTAAAACACCATTAACAATTAATGACATACATCACCAAACTTATTGAACCCATTAAAGACTAATTTACTGGCTATAAAAATATGGCATTAAGAATTTACGGATCATTAGCTTTTATTCCAGAATGAAATATAGCTGACTCAAACTCCCAGAAATTGTTGAAAACAATCACTCATTTTTAAAAAGCTGCATGAAATTAAATCATAGTGTAAGAAGAAAGGAAGTGGGAACAAGTTTGTCAGTGTTTGCACATAAGATGCTAACGTTGTATGCTGCTGAATGGCTGAAGATTGCATTTTCAGGCAGGATTGAAATCTACAATTAAAAGAGTCAAGCAAATTTTAATGTAATTTTTTTCAAAAAAAGCTCTTTTTAATGGGGAAAATTTAGAAGATGACTGATCAAAATTCTGGTCATGGTCTATTAATCATAGCAAGTTGTGCTGGAACATAGTTAAGGAAATTGGAACAATGTTAAAGATAGATAGTGAATTTTTCTATGTATTTGGTAATTACATTCATCTTTAGCAGCTGTCTTAGTCTTATGCATTAGCCTTCCAGTTTTGCCCTGGATCAAATCTTAGCTACTCAATTAAATCTAAAACCACTCACGCTTTTTAGTTCATTACCACAATACGACTGGTTCAAGAAAGTTTCTTTCCCGCTTGTTGCAAACAAATGGTGAGTGTACAACATTCTAAAACTCTAGACTAGACCTATCAACTACAGCAAAGAATTTCATACCTGGTGCTATATATAGGCAACATATTCCTCAGAAAATCACAGTGATTGTCAGACTATTGTTGTCATTGTTATCGTTGTTGTTGTTATCATTATTGTTGTTGTTATATAAGTTTCTACACCTCCCATATCTAATTATATCTTGAGCAAACATACAACAGATTAAATCCTCTTATTATCAAAACATATTAAAATATGGACATTAAAATACAAACAGACATAATAGATTAAAGCAGTAGCACACGGACAGGTCCTATTATACTAAGTGGGATTCAATCAAGGGGCACAAAACTGCAGCTTAGCTATGGCAGCTTGATCCTAAACTTTAGCAAAAAATTGTTTTCCCCCAAAGGCAACATAGCATAACACAGATACCAGTACAATGGAATTTTCATCCTGTGGCATGGTGGTGCAGTAATCAGTATGCTTCCATTCTAAGCATTTGTCTGATGCTGCAGAAAACCTACAGATAGGCTCTGTTGGTGTGAAAATTCCTCTCTTTCTTGAAATCATTTGATTTTTTTCACCTTATGCTTTTTATTTCTATCTTCTAAAAGGCCTTGTTTAACCTTTATGGGAGTCATTTTGACTCCCAACAACCTCCTTTCACAATCCTCATTACTCTTTACATTTTGAACTAGAAACAACCATTGTCATTTACGTTACAGGCCAGTATTGAATGGTGAAGGTGGAAGAGGGTGTTGCCACCTCCATCATGCAGTGATCTGGCAAGAACAATCTACCCCGTCACTTGGGAGTCTGTCGCCACTCCTCAGCAGCCATCCCATACTTTGCTTCCACATTTGCTCAATATAAGTCCTTTCCTCACCCCAGCAGCTCCTGTATTATTTCTCCTGAAAAGAGATACTCTCCAATAGGCAATAGGATTCATAATGTATAACAACAGCAACAGTAATAATAAGAATGATGTGCCTCTAAGTCTATTCCAACTTATGGTGACAATTTCCAGGGTTTTCTAGGTACAGAATATTCAGTAGAGGTTTGCCATTCCCTTCTTCTGGGGAAGTTTGCCCAAGGCTACACAGGCTGGCTCTTTTGCCAGACAGCCACAGTGAGGAATGAAACTCCAGACCTCTGGTTCTGCATCCAGATGCCTACCTCACTGAGCTACTCGCCCAGCTCCTTGTATATACACATGTGTAGAAATATATTTATTTATTTATTCATTTATTTATTTATTTCATTTATACCCCGCCTATCTGGTCAATTGTGACCACTCTAGGCAGCTTACAACACGCACTAAAAACAATAAACAGAAACATACACATAACATAACATAATTTTCCCAAAGATGGCAAGAAACAGAGTGTATTATAGTGGAAAAAAAAAAAAAAAAAGGAGTTAACTGGAAAGGGGGAAGGCCTGCCTAAACATCCATGTTTTCAGTTGTTTCTTGAAAATACCCAGCGAGGGAGCTGCGCGAATCTCAGGAGGTAAGCTGTTCCAGAGGCGAGGAGCCACCGCCGAGAAGGCCCGGCTTCTTGTTTTTTCCTTCCGGGCCTCCCTCGGCGTCAGGCTCCTCAACCTCACCTCCTGACTCGCGCGAGTGACACGGGTAGAACTGGGTGGGAGTAAGCGTTCCGACAAGTATCGAGGCCCTAAACCGTTTAGGGCTTTAAACGTAAGCATATATAAAATTTCTATTTACAATTTTTAGATTTAGCAGGACATATGTCTGAACAAACAACTCAAACAGCCATTCCAAGGGGTGGTCAAAGCTCTCCTTCTACTCTAAGGCCACACTCTTCCTCCTAGGAGAAAGTGGTGGCAATACTATGTACCATCCTCAGGTGCCAGTTTCTGCAGTGTTTCATTCCAAGGACCCATCAAAGATACTTTGAGAAGGATGGTTAGGAAAACCAGTTGTGCTGATTCTCTAGGCCACTCTTTCCTCAGTGCCAGAGGTCTTTTTGGAACCAGGCACTGAGGAAAAAGCCTTACCTGGAGAGCTGCCTAACATGGCAGCTATGCTCCAAGTGGTTTGGCAGCCCTCTTGCTTATATCGCAAGTGATCCGTGGATGTATCCTCCCCTTTTACCTTTTCATAACTCTTCCTTTCCTCGGGGTAATATCAAGCTTAGCTCCAAGAATCTTGTGGAAGATATTGGAACTAAATTTGTGTCAGAAGCCCATTGAAATTGCGTAACATTGCCATGTCAAATCCATTTTAGGAAAAACAAGTCCTTGGTACCTAATATACTAAAAATCCTATTATATTAGGGGCAGTTTTACTCTGCTTTGGATAAGTACTTTGTTTTGTTGCATTTCCCCTTATTGACGCCTATAATCCTACTGTTTTCTGCACATTATTTTTAGCCAACTAGGTAAAACAAAAGTTCCTTGCACCAACTGCAATTTAGGGGAAACACAATTTTGTTGTTTCTTCCGAAGTTGTAACAGTTACCTAGACTTTTAGAAGGGAATGGTTACTGTACAATTTTAAATCACTAAATTGTCATTTATAACTGTGAGACTTCACTCATAAGTTAAAGAGACACAAGTCTAGGCATTTGAACCATATAGTCTTTCACTTTCTGCATGATCCCACCCCCTTTCCTCTTACAGCAAAAGTTCTTTGTGGGAATTTTCTTTCCTGAGAAATCTTGCAAAAGTTCTCAGAGGTTTCATGCTCTCTCTCTCTCTAAAACACACCACCCTCTGCAGGATGAATACAATCATATCTTTCCTATACTGTACATCATTCACTCAGAAAGGACGAAGTGGGGGGAGAAGAACAAGATGGAGACCTTAGTTTTGTGTGGTAATCGGGAGCATTTCACTGGTGCAAGGGGAAATCTCAGCAGGAAGTCGTAGCACAGCAAGACTCAGAAAATCTCTGTGAACAAGAATATTTTTCAGTATTTTACTTATCTCTATATGTCACATTTCTGGAAAAAAAACCCTGAGCAGAATAGCGACTGTATGTTTCACCTATTGTCTTAGTTTCTACACTTTAAAAAAAGCCAGCAGTGAAAGCTCGGATTCCAGGTCACTGATAGTGCATATGGGTGCTGGCTAGCATGAACTAGAATCCAGGTAAACCCCAGCCACTTGGGTAAAATGTTAACTCGAAGCATGGCTCTTATTGTAAAGCATGTGGGATTTAATTGCCCACTCAAAACCAAGCCATCCCCAAATAATCCAGGATAATTTATTGTTGGTAGGAGAAGTCATCCTTCTCCCTACAGACATTTTGAGAATAGCAACAAAGCTCAAAGAAAACAAGGAAATTGGGGTGGGTGGTGGTGACAGATGACATTTAACAGTAAATCAGAAAGCCCTTGTGTTTCACTCCTGTGGTCCCACAAAAACACTGTAACTCTTCTTTTGTGTACTTTGCGGTATTCAAACCTGTCTGTCTTCACCTTTACAAAAAGTAAGTATGGCAGAGGCATTCTGATCTGACTACAGTGATAACGTTTTACATTTCTTTCCCTTCAACAGCATGGCTGCTCTTTCCCTGTCAGATGATTTCCATTCTGTTCAGGACTTTGAAAAAGGCCAGAACTGCTGTCAGTACAGTAGGATCCCAGATATGTCTGTTGTCAACCAATAGGCTGGTTCTTTTATGCCGGGGCAGGCTGCCTGATGTTACAGCAGGCATAGGAAATGTTAATCTGGGGCACTACATCTCACAGAATACACATGTTGACTCTGTGGTCCAAGAAATTAATGTTTTCTCACTCTGCCAGGCCATACTACTTGTCCACACAGTCAAATATTGCCTACTGTGATGAGAAGTGGCAGTATGTCTTTCCCATCACCCTCTGCAATCTGGCCCATTTTAAAAACTGGATTTGCTAAGAACTAAATCTGGGACCTTCTGCCTTCATAGCACATGTTCTCCCACTGAGCTATAATCCTTCATGAATTGTGCCCAGAAGAGGGGAAGTTTTCATCCAAAGGGCAAACACTTTGGTTTAGAAAGAGCAACCAAGTGACCAGCATCCATCCTTACTAGTTGTGTGGATCGGCCAGTCTGCATAGGAAAGGTGTGATAGGATCCAACCACCAATATTTGATGGGAAGACAGCCTAAATGATCATCTACTAAAATTGGAGATTGGTTACTTGGAGGATTGCACTCGGCTGTACCACCAGGATTGCCTCTCTCTGCTCTGCCTCATTAGAAATCCAACTAGAAAAATTGTTACTCTTACTGCCACCAACCACAAAGAAAGCTGCTGGGCAACTATTGGCACTCCAGATGTTTTTGGCCCACAGTTCCAGTCCTTCTTCATTACTGTCTAATTCAATGGTGCCCAACCTACAACTCCCAGAAATCCTGGCCAGCACAGCTAGTGGTGAAGGCTTCTGGGAATGTTAGTCCAAGAACATCTGGGAACCCAAGGTTGGGAACCACTGGTCTAATTGCAACCTGGCTAGTGGGCTGGTGGAAATTGCAGTCCAACAACATTGGGAGAACCGCAGGTCGCCTTATTTCATTTGAAAACTGCACTCGTCAAGATTTGTACAACCAGTTGTACTCAATTTCTTCGCTCAAATCTTACACAAATCAAAAGGACAAGCAGGCTAGGGCATCTTGGCGATGTTTCCAGTGATGGAAAACACTGGCCTTTAAAAACAACCTAACATATTTCAGAGTGATCATATATTCCCTAAGATTTGGCAAAGCGCCCTTTTTAAAGGGTTGTACCTTTTTTTGCCAGTTTGGCTTAAGAAGAGGAAACTGTAATCATTTATTTTTTATTTTTAAGAAAGAGGGAGATTTCTTTTGATGCCTCAAGACCTATCAATTTCATACATCTGCAGTTCAGTGTTTGCAACTGAGACACAGGTGACTGGGTCTGTATTAGTAGGAGAGGTCTGTTAATCAGTCCTTATGAGTATGTTCCAGCTGACTTCAATGAAAACAGGATCGGGGCTTTTATCTGATCATAAAAACAGAAATCTACATCTACGCACCCAGCATTTTTATCACAGCATTCTAATGCCCTTTGAAGCCCCAGGCTACAGCCCTGGAGAAGACACAGTTTCTGAAGACTTGTGGATGAACCACTTTCAAGATTGTTTTGCTGGGTCTATAATTATCTTCTTGACATCACACCAGGCAAGCCCTCTTGATAGAGACACCAGCAGGACAATATTCCTGTGAAAGGGCTTCTGACTCAATATACTGAGTTCCTTTTGTAACATTCTTCAATTATATATTGACTTTTAAGGCAGGTTTCCTTTCCTTCTTTCCTTCCCCTTTGTCCCTATTACATATGAAGTAGGGTCAAACCTTGCACTCCCGAGTCTTGAACCATGGTAGCCCTTGCCATAGAGTCTGACTTATCTGGAGGGCACTATGTTTAGCCAAGGCTGTTGTAGCATTATTGCTTTACTGGGTTGTAAATCAAATAATGGTTAAACCTGTGGATGCAAAATATTCAGAAGATTTCTTACAAAGGGCATAATTTGAATCCATTTCTAGATTTTGGCTCTGCCTTTTTGTTTTGATTACAAGAACCTGTGAAATAATCATTAGACTTGCTATTTCATGTGCCCTATTTTATATATTGTCAGATTTCATTCTTATATTTTATGAAAAGGTATCCCCTTCACAAATTGTTTAGTTACAATATTGATATCCTCCTTTTCTTAAGGCAGGACTGCCAGGCAATCTGTCTGTCAGACTACAAGGATTTTAGGGAAGTGGGGTTATTGAGAAGGAACAACGGGCAGCCTAAGAGAAAAAAAGGCCCGAGACGATGGTGCCTCCAGGAACACTGCCCACACAAGTCACTCCTCTTGCACAAAACTTAGCTGTAGAGTGGAGGAAAAATATCCTTGAAGAAGACAATATGACAATACAGTCACATTGAAAACAAGTAAACTGAAAGGCTGATGACCAGCATTTGCTTATTATGACATTGTGACTTGTTAGTTCAACTCTCTGCCTTCCAGAGACATAATTAACCTAAAATTACTAGCAATGAAATAAGCAGCACCTCAAAGGAGGATAACTAAAAAAACAAACAGGATCAACGGGTACCACGTTACCATTGTGTTTTAGAAATACACTAAACCAAACAGAATAACCACATTAAATGTGTGTTTTGTCCGCTCCTGTTTGTGAGTGTGCTAAATGCTACTAATTGATTCTAGCGTGAAAAGTCCACATTCTGTGAGGAGACTAGAGTTTTCTTGGCAAATGCTCTACAAAAAAAAATCATAATGTAAAGTTGATGCATTTAGCCACTTAGGCAAGATGCAAAACAACATCCTTGAAGTGCCATTAGCTGAAGCTAATGTGTGTGCATCCCCATGCTCTGAATAATGGCTTCCTTATAAGTGATCTTAAAAGGAAAACCCAACCTTTTGAAAAGGGCAGTCAAGGTTTCTGGGGGAAGGGATACATCTATCAGGATTTGTCTTCTGCTGCCTCTGCCTTCTCAGTCTAGTACAGAGCAAAATCAAGTCTGTTTCTCAAAACACACTTTAGAACCCATCATATTACGTAGTATATTCCTTAGTATTTAGTAAACAAAAGGCACGTGAATTATGACAATTAGGGAGTGATAACTCAGGGAAATAGATTGCAATGTGGACCAATGTGGCTTCTACTTTTTGAGCCAAGGCTTAAGTGATTCATTCATTTAGTCCCAGATAATGCTCAAAAGTATTATCAGGTGAAATAATATTTGAAATGTAATAGATAAGAATGAATATTGTAAAATGATCATGTTGATTTACAACCCCTGTTTAATCCCATGTCCCCTGTCCCCATCCCTAACCCTAACCCTGTAAAATAAAACTTTTTTTAAAAAGTATTATCAGGTGCTATATCTGTCACTGGTCAGCATGGCTAGTCCAAAAACATTTTGCCCCTTCCACAGTCCATGAGAAGCTGACAGGACTGAAAGTTCACACTGACTGTAACACTGGAAAATCCAATGATTTAGTGTTCCCTACCATATCTGAGACAGCAGGCTACCTTGAATTGTCCAAATCAGGACATTCTTCAAGAAGATCTTGGGAATTCAGGAGGACATGTGGGGCATCCAGAAGGGACAGCTAAGAGGATGTCATCTTTCTTGCCTCCCCACACCTCCTGCTGGAAACAGTCTCTTCATTCTGCTTAATGATAGGGGTTACCCAATTATTAGGGAGCACTAGATGCACAAATAGGGCTCAATATGCTTATACAAAACTTAGCACTGATGTTGATACCATGATGTTTCCATGCTCAACATTTTAAGATGACATACGAATCCATTCAAGTCTGTAACTCTTCCTCCATTCCATCTTAAGAGTCTGACCATGGGGATTTCATAACTTCATTGTCAAGCCAAGCCTTTTATTTCCCCTCTTGTTCCCTGCCCATGACTTGTTTCAGTTTAATGTCTTGCTTGATTAAGAGATTCAGAGATTCTGAAAGCTTGCCCTCAGTTTTGGGCATACTTGGTTCTGCTTCAATACTCATTTTTCACTGTATGTGACAAAACCAAACGAAGGGGTATGAAAACACTGATAGAAAGCAGATTTCACCTGAGGTGACAGAAAAACATAACCTTCAATGAAAGGAAAAAGCATTTCCCCATTTTTCACAGTTGCACAGAATATTTTTTCACATGCTAATTGCCCTACAGTTGCTAAGACTCCTAGGCCATCAGCAGGATGTTCAGCCCTGGCCTCACATCTAGCTGCAACTCCTTGAGTGAACCCATCCAATCCTGGGCAATAATTTAATACCCAGAGGCCAGGTTTAACTGCATTCAGTTGATTATTGTCAGTTTATCTTGCGACAAAGCAACAAAAGCTACAAATGTAGGCTAGAGGTAAAAGATACAAAGGCCTGCCCCTTCCTTTCAAATTCCATTTTACTAAACCAGGCAATGCTAAAAGGTTCAGGGGTCCAATCTGATTTGGCTAAACATCCGCAAAGTGATATAGTTATCCAAAGCACTTTGGTCTGCGGAATTCTATAAGAACAACCTGTTATGAGATCACAAGTACTTTGTCTTTCAAAGACGCAAAAAAGGGGGGAAATGTAGTGCACCAATAATCTGCCTTCAAGTAATAATAATAATAAAAAGGCAAACTCATTTCAATATATTTGAAAATATAGTCTTGGATACTCTCTCAGCAATGACCTGCAGTGGAAGTGAATGCAGTTAGCTTTATAATGGGAGGCTGCCAATGCTGTGCTTGTGGAAGGACACTTACAAGAGGAATTTCCCCCTGTACTTCGCAGGAATTCACTTCTCCCCCCCCCCCCTCCACCTTTCCAGTTCAACTGACAGGATATGAAGATACCTAGAAGAACCTTGAAAGGTTTGATTGGGGCCCTGTTGGCTGTTCCACAACCAATGGGATTCTGTCCTGTTTAAATATTTTTATCCCGCCTTTCTCCTTAGAAAAGAACCCAAGGTGGCTTACAGCATTCAAAGACAATATTTAAGAACAAAACAATGAATATGCAAAGGTGGCGTACATCATTAAAAGGCAATATTTAAAGCTAAAAGTGCTAAGAATAGAAATATTTAAAAGGAACAAACAAAATACCCCTCTTAGAAATGGGAAACACAAGCGACACTAAAGACACAGTCAAAGCAGTGATGCAGAACAATCCATCTAAAAAGATCACACTCAGGCAGCCAGTCATTGAGGGAAAGCTTGCCTGAAGAGAAAGGTCTTCGCTTGCTTGCAGAAGGACAACAAAGATAAGGCCAGCCTAGCCTCCTGTGGGAGGGAGTTCCAAAGTCTTAGAGCAGCGACAGAGAAGGCCCTTTTTTGTGTCCCCATCAAACACACCTGTGAAGGTGGTGGGATCAAGAGGAAGGCCTCCCCTGATGATTTTAGGATTCTGAGATAGTGCTCAACTTTATGTGCTTACTCAAAACCTCTTTGTTCATGCAGGCCTTCTCCAGCTGATAATCACAGCTCTTTATTTCGTGTTATTGCTGTATTATTGCTGGGGTATAAATGCTGTGTTCCTCAGGAAGGTAATAAATGCTTTTAAATTGTATTACCTTTTAAAATTGTTTTAAACTTGTTTTCAAAGTTGTCCAAAACCCTCTTGTGTAGTTAACGGTAGTGTAACGCTAATGATGTAACTTTTGGAAGTGAATTGCCTCATGTTAAGAAATCATTGTAGACAGTGACTGAAATATTGTTGTGCTGTCACGCAAAAGGCATAACTTTCAGAGGCGAGTTGCCAAAAGTTATGACATCTCTGTAGACTTTATCTGCGCACGCCATGTCCTGCAACTCCAGGGGAAAAAGATAAAGTCTTTGGAGATTTCTCAATTTAGCAGCGATTCAATTCTCAGAGTTATGCCTTTTGCATACCTGTGCAACAGGAGTTCAGCCATTTGTCTTCCCATCAAATGTCCATATTTTCTTCAAGACAGTGGTCGAAAAGCCTGCCAGCTGACAGTAGCAAATGTTGAGCAGGAAAGAAAAGAAATCTGCAGATGTTCTGTAAGTCAAAACAAGATTTATATCCCTGTTCAAAAGTCTATGGCATATAAGTAATATTTATACCGCGAATATAGCAAGTATTGCTCATTGTTTGTAAATAATATTAAGAGTTCCCTTAGTCCCTCTTTTCATCCAAAAGCCTAACCTCACCTGCCTAGCCATTAGTAACATCATGGCTGCCGGGCCAATGAGAACTAGACAAGGAGTAGCTACGTAGTGACATCAGAGCACATTAAGGATCCTGAACCTTATTTGCAATCCATGGAAGATCAATATGCTAATGATAAAAGAAGTGAAGAGCAAACCAGTGGTCATCCACTTTTCCTTCCAGCAAGAGAGATTAGCCCTGTCTGTCTCTGTCCCATGGTAGCTTGAAGCAACACATTTTAGTTCCTACCCAGAAATTCAAAGTAGCTTGTCACCTAAACAAGAGGAGGAAAAATCACAGTAATTACTCATCTCATTAAGGAAGAACTCTTCACAAAAAAGGCAGGAACAATGCTTGAAGTTTCTGACTCATTGGAAAATATTGACATTTAACTATGATATTGCAAAAAACTATATGAATGGCAGGTGCAGGTTTTTAATGTTGAGGGCTACTGTGTGCCTTTTCCCTTCTATGCTTTACCGTGAGGATACTACTCCACGGTAGTATTTTTACTCATCTTTGTAATTGTAATAGTTGTAATTTAAAAATAAATTGTATTTAAATATAAATATAAGTTGTATTTATATTTCTCTGTGGAACTCACCAGTGATAAACAACCTGGTGACTTGCCTATCTATCAATCTGATGACTTGTCAACTAGGGCTCCCCCCTGTAATGGCTCTGCTGTGGATATATTTTTAAAGCAAAACTTGGCTCTTCTCTTAAATTATTAGCCTGTTAAGGTGATCAGTGCAGTCCTCTAATATAAAAGACTGTTTCCCATGATTTACTCAGACATGTTCTTCCACTACCTCAGAATCCTGTCTCCAACAATGGCAAGAGAGATCCATAGTTTTCAAAGACATACTAAGACAGGTAAAGTCTCTCCCATGCTACCAAGAAACCCGAATTGGTACAACTGCAATCACAATGTTAGTAGTGAACTGTATTTTTAAAAAAACAGTGACCTAACATAATCAGCTAATTATTTATTGCCAGAACGTTTGTGTAATCAACACTTTGAAAATTCATTACCAGAGTTAATAATGCAAAATTCACCTTCTGTATCCCATTTCACTTGACCCCCAGCCCCACAACTATATATGCTGTGAATATAAAACATGGGGTCTCAATAGGTTTGAGTTCTACTTTGCATGCTCTCTGCAGTTAGAGTAACTGGGCGGAACTTTTCTGGGCTGGGGTAATTGTCTATCCAACACTAACCAATCGTTCCTTTTAGCATTTTCAATTCAAAGAGAGCCCCGCCTCCCTGCTGAATGTTCTATCCCTCTCTTTTGTCAGTTGCTGGCAACTGTATGTTGTTGTTGATCTGTTCAGTTGGTTGCTAGTATGTGTGCAGTAATGAAAGCAGCAGTGGCAGCAGTGTGACAGGAGCAGGTTGTCCCCCTCCCCTCACCTGGCACAAACCAAAAACCGAATTGCAAACAAGTTCAATTTTCTGGTTGGTGTGTGGTGATTTGTAGTTAGTGGCTAACCATGAACCATCATGAACCACTATTTTTCAGGTTTGTGTCCATCTCTAATTATTCACAGATGCTCTGATCCATTAAAAAAGGGCAATGTACAGAAGCATGAATGTGCCCAGACAATGAGAAAATGTATGTCAAGAGGCCAAAGCTTAGAAAACTTACTTTTAAAAATACAGCTCCTAAAAACACTACGTGGGATGGGGAATTCTGGGAGACATAGTCCAAAAAGTAACCTTACCAAGTGACTCCGGCAAAGGCATGACTGACTAAGGCCATGGCAACCAGGGACCTTGCAATGCACATTGTATGCAATGAAGTGCTGGATCAGAAGATTTGTCTTCAGCCTGGATTTCTTTTCCAAACTCCTTTCCATCCCTTATGCTCAGTTAATTTAAAAACAAAACACTAAGACATACACGTCTTGAAGGCTTCTTTCTCTCCAAGCATTCAGTCAGTGGATTTCAAATCAGTGTCAAACTATTGATCTTGTCACATGCTACCTAGAAGGAATCAGTGCAGTAGAAAGGCCCTTCTGATCTCTCACTCCGCAACCCCCTTCATCTTCCAGGAAATGGTGCTCTGCGTCAACTCTGACACTGCAGTCGTTGAAGGGCCCTTCAGTTCCAACATCTTCTACAATTTACTGGGCCTTTGAACTACTCCTTTTAAATAGGCTGCTTGAATTAATGAATAATTTTGCCAGGTGTGAGAGCACATGAAGGAGCTACCAGCTACACACCTAGGTTGATCCATGCTCATTTTTATTTGAGTAGAAATTTATTAGTGTAAGATAAAAGGTCTGGCTCATTCTCATGCCTTTAATAAGACTCTGAAATGGAGGTAGCAGCCAAAAACTTTGAAGAAATACTCTCTGTGACATGTAAGAACCTAGGTAGGCAAATCGCTGCTGTAAAAAAATTACACTAATTAAGCACATTGCTTGGGTAACCTCTACAATAATAACTTCACAATAAGAACAGGACTCACCAAACCGCCAGTTGGCATTGTTCATGACACTAGGAAATATGAATATAAACACATTTAAAAAAAGAGACTCAGATTATCAATCCAAGAAGCATATGGAGCTCCATCTATTGGTTTATTCCTCATCTATTGATTTCTTCCAAAAACTAAACAAAGACTCATTTATTAATGCCAATTTCTAGGCCATCTTTCTGCCAGACTGGAAGCTTAAAAGATAAAGGGGAAAATAATAATAAAATAGCGAAAATGAAAATAAAAGTAGAAAGAAGCCCAGGGCAATATTATTAAAATGTAAACATCAAACCACAGCAAGCATAAATTAGCAACATACATTTTGCTAGAATATGGCAAATTTTCACTATTTAAAGCATGTTTTATTTGCCAGTCAGTCCAAAAGTCACAGACACAACATGACAGAAAATATTCCCACAAAACTGAAATGAATGCTATTATGCCCATATGGGACAAAAAAGGACATCCAGGTTTCAGGGAATGAGAGGAGAGCTACAGAGAGTCCTTGACTTCATTGAAGCTATATGGACAAATCATACTAATCTTTAAATAATAAAATTACTGTCTTTCCTTTTCTTATTTATTTTATTTTATATAAAATATTTTTACCCAGCCTCTGTCCTTAAAAGGGCTCAAAGAGGCTTACAAGGACAATTTTTAAAAGCTAAAATCAGTAAGTATACAAATATATAAAAATAATTAAATAAGCGTAATATTAAAAACAATACCTTATCCAACGATATATTTTTAAAAATAAATACATTATTCTAAAAGAGAGGAAAAGAGCTTCTTAGACATTAATACTAATAATTGTGTATCATCAAGTTGATTCTGACTTAACTGCAACCTTTTCCAGGGGTGGGGGAATATGTGGTTCTCCAGATGTTGTTGAACTGCAACCCTAACAAGCACAATATAGAATGATGGGGATTGCAACCCAACAACACTGCGAGTGGAGGTCACAAATTGATCACCCTTTCTCCTAAACCAGCGGTTCCTAAGCTTTTCTTTACCACAGACCTTTAAATATCTTTTGTTGCCATGGACCACCAAGATTTAACTCAAGATTTAAAACCCTAAAGTGCATCAAATATTTATTTAAAGTTTCTCAAGAAGGTTCTCATCGACAGATATTGCTTGCTATTAACAGCAACACTTTTTAAGATGACTGGAATTAGTTTCATTTTGCTTTGAACAGGATGCACCCTCATCAACAGCTTCAGTTCTTTTACGTTTCATATTCAGCCCGCAATTCCATTCTGAGGCTCAGCCAAAATGTATTGTTATGAAATTCATTGCAATAACATTGAAAACTCACTTTACCCAACAATAACCAAACAGTTCTATTAGCAGAAATCAAAGAAGAAACATGATCACGAAGTCTGTCTGAACACTCACTCACACTGACACTGACTGACTTCATTTCTCTCTTCCCGTGGCTTCTGACTGTCTGTGGAGTAGCAAGTAATGTCATGTGCTATCTCTCAGCCATTCAGTGTCATTTACTTGCATATTCTCACCATGTGCAGAAATATCAAACAGTTATTTGCTTTCAGTTATTTTCATAACCAATTTTTTACTTTTGTTTGTTTTTAATGGAGGAAGTAGGTTAGAAAAGCCAAGTTTTACACAAACAAGCAAGGGAAATTAAGATTCTGTTCTACGTTTCCTTTTCATTCATTCGTTCATTCGTTCATTCTATTTTAACTGCAGAAGATCATAACATTTCTTCCAGCTTTTGCGGACCCCCTGTGAGGACATTGTGGGCCCCCGGGGGGTCAGCAGACCACAGGTTAAGAACCTATGTCTTAAACTGTCTGAGTCCAGCATAGTCTAAAGCAGTGGCTCCCAACCTTGGGTCCCCAGATGTTTTTGGACTAAAATTCCCAGAAGCCTTCACCACTAGCTATGCTGGCTGGGGTTTCTGGAAGTTGCAGTCCAAGAACACCTGGGTTACCCAAGACTGAGAACTGCTGATCTAGAGATCCTTCTGTTGCTCTCCCTATCCCATTGTGTAAGCTTGTAATTTTTAACTATAACTTTTAACTATAACAGAGACCATCCCATGAGGTGTTGCTCTGCATGTTTCCTTTGACAATGGAAGACTTTGGACATGATCTCTGTAGTGTAGCAATAAGCATCGGGAGGGTGGGGTCCTCTGCTGGAGGAATCTTGGAATCCAAAACTGTCTGAGTACTTCCAGGTGAACCTTTGATTTGGCAGTCTTTTTGATCCAGACACATAATTTTAAGGGGCAAACCACATTGACTTCCATTTCTAACCCTCTGATGTTTTCTCACCTTCCTTACTGATAAGATTATGGCTGGGACACAGAGGCCCTCACAAACCACTGAGCCACAAGGGGCTCAATGTGTGGATGTCTGGGGGAAATCTCCCTGTCTGGTCCTCTCCCAACACTCTGAGTCATCCTGACTCCTCATTGTTCCAGGGAGTTACCAAAATTCATAAGGCTGCACACTTTAACTTGCACACCAAACCTGCCATGTAGGAACACCAAAGGATGCACAAAGTATACAGGATCCAGCAGGGAATGCCTTTCTTTAGTACCAGCAAACTTTCTTCTTTTCAAAGTAACCAAACTTTTGTAAGATTTATTATTATTATTATTATTATTATTATTATTATTATTATTATTATTATTATTATTATTATTATTATTATTATTATTATTATTATTATTATTATTATTATTAAAGATGTTGCAAAATGTCAAAAAGAAATAAAGTCACAAGCAGTTTTAACAATTAGTTCCAAAGAGATTTGTGAAGTAAATACACATTCAAAAAGGTCTTGAGGCTAAGACAATTCCAGAACAGAATATAAGAAAGCTAACTATCCTATACTATTTACATTGAAACAGAACTTCAGCATAGCTTCAGAGCATATGCAGAGTATAAATCAAGTAGCAAAACAGCAGGCGAGCATAGCATTCTCCTCAGAGAAGTTGAGCAAATTCCCCATGGTCTCTTTATACCCATCATTCACCTTTCCATACCTTTCAAGTTCATTTCACCAGTCAGATCTCAAGTCTCCCCAAAATGGCCAGAAGGGAGTATCTTTTGCTAAAGGATCTTCAATCTTTCCCCTCCCTTCTTCTCAGCTCAAACCAGTTCTCACTAATTAGCTTGTTACCAGGAGAGAGTCCTGCCAGGAGTGTTTCATGACCTTGGACAGTTCTTCTCAAGCCAGTAATACACAGCTAGTCAAACCTTCCAGTTAACTGGCAATTTCTCCTTCTCTTTTCTGGCTTATTTATCCTAGCAGAAGCCGACAAGCCCAAGTTTCAAACACAATTTGAATAGTCCAAAAAGGTAATTTTTCCAGCTCTGTTCATTAATCTCAGGAAACAAACAATCCCCAAACAGAGAATAGATGCTAAGTCAGGGAAACTGCACATATTGGCCAGAATCCTATTGGTGTTTCTGTAAGTTTTAAACAATTTTCAGTGGTTAACTGTGGCTAATTTATGAGGTGCCAGGAGGCATCTCAGTCATATGCCTGGTCACATACCTGAGGGCACACCAAATGTTCCCCTGGCACTTTGACAAAGAACTGTAGTGAGTTGTGCAAATATTCTGCAAACATTCATAAGATTCTGACTGTTTTAGCCTTGGTGGTCACTTGGCTTGATTGGTAGGCCAAGCCACACTGTTCCCTGAAGGAACAGAGAACTCCAGAAGTTTGACTGGTCATTGGTAGTTTCTTGGTGAGGGTGCCTGACGTAATACACACTCATACAGTATATTCCTTGTTACATTATCTCTGAGTACAACATAGCAAGAAAAGGGGCCTATTATGCATCCCAAACATTTAAAAGGTAGACTTCTGTTTTCAGCACCTCCTCAATTATTTTGGTGACCCATCTGCCTGAACAGGGGAAACCAATGAACAGATAAATAAAGTCTAGCCCTTCACAGGAAAAAACTATGTTTAAAAACATCTTCCCCTTTTCTTTGGTAAACATGGTGTCTACTAATATATATTGAGAAAATTAGTGTTTTCATGCAATGTTTTATGGTACATTACCTAAACTCAATAAGAAACTTACACTCTGTGTTTCATTGCTAGCAGTGGATCACAATGTTTCACCACAGCAATAATTTGACAGGCAATAAAAAGAGAATAAAGCTCTTTGGTGCAATTTTTACAGTCAGTTCTCCACAGTTCTATTCACTGAAGTGGAAGGAATGAAGATGTACTGCCTAACCAGTTTGTTTACATGCATCTAACTAGATATTTTCCCCTCAAAGATTAATTGAGTTACTTGTGTAAATAAAAATACCTCCATTGCAAGTAACCAGATGGAATGAATTCTTGAAATGCAGCCATGCTATTTGTAGGAACAGAGTTGTTGTTTTTTTTTTTAAATGATCAAAAACATCAGCAAGGAGTGTACGGGGGGAATCCTCTTTTTAAGTACTGTTTCCATGGCATTCAAGTTTCACTTTCCATACACAGTTGTCAATATTTACATAAAATATTTCATTTCCTCAGCAATTAAAGTGAAAAACTGGAGGCTGCATGTTGCCTCTGTGTAAGCACAATTTGGAGGGTTCCTGTGCTGCTGTGACATCACAGAATCCCACCCGAAAAAGGTACCAGGGCAAGACTAGTGGTGCATTGCTTTCTTGCATCTGCTACCTGTGGTGACTGCCTCATTCTGCCTAATGGCAGGGCCAGCCCTGTAGATATTTCAAATAATCTACTACATATGAGTGATACACTCTTTGTCTTACTTTCCTTTCTCCACTTATCTCTTTATATTGCTGTCTAGGATTATAAACACATGAACATTATAAATGTCCATAAGTAAGAGCATTAAATACCTTGGCAAAAAGGTGTGTGTGTGTGTGTGTGTGTGTGTGTGTGTGTGTGTGTGTGTGTGTGTGTGTGTGTGTGTGTGTGTGTGTCCTGGTATAATCAGAGAATGCCTTTTCTGTATATATGCTCTTCTTCTCCAGAAAGATGTGGCAAGATCCAAAAACTAGATGGAACAGAGTTAAAAAAATGCAATATTATAAAATCATTATCAAGTGATGAAAATTATAAATACCTTGGAATACTAGAAGCAGATAACATTGTGCACACAAAAGTTAAAGAACTGACAGGAAGGGAATATATCAAAAGACTGCGGAAAATCTTAAAATCAAAATTAATAATAATAACTCAACATAGACTTGGCTAAAACTGGGGACCATTAAGAAAGAAACCCATGGCTTGATTTTTGCTGCACAAGAACAAGCACTCCAAACCAACGTGACGAAAGCTAAGATCAAAGGAATTAGTGCTAACAGCAAATGTTGACTCTGCCAAGAAAAAGATGAAATTATGTCACACCTCATCTGCAAATGTTCAAAGACTGCACAAACAGAGGACAAAATTAGACATGATAGAGTGGCAAAATTAGTGCACACCTGGTCATTATGCAAAAAATATAACTTGCCGGCCTCCAAAAATACCTTCAGATACAGAAGGTGTTAGAAAATGAGGAAGTCAAGATCTTGTGAGATTTCCAGATCCAAACTTACAAACACCTTGAACATAACATATAGACATAGCAGTAATAGAATGAAGAAATGCCTGGATCATTGACATTGTAATTCAGGGGGATGCTAGAGTTGAAAATAAAGAATTGGAAAAACTAACAAAATACAGGGACCTGGCAATCGAAACATCTCGCTTGTGGATGAAACACACTTCAGTGATCCCCGTAGTCATCAGTGCTTTGGGAACAATATCAAGAAATTTCACACAGTACTATAAGCAGTTGCAGGTCTCAGAAATCACACCATCAGAGCTACAAAAAACGGCAATATTAGGAACAGTATACATACTGCGCCGATATTTAACAGATACTTAGGGTTTTGGTTAAAACTTGTATCTGTTACATAATACCAGTCAATGTTTTTATAATTTTGATTGACTGTGCCTGGTGTTTAATAATAATAATAATAATAATAATAATAATAATAATAATAATAATAATAATAATAATAATAATAATAATAATAATAATAATAATAATAATAGAACTGCAGACCTGGAAGAGACCCTATGGATCATCGAGTCCAGCTCCTGTCAAGGAGGCACAGTGGAGAACTGAACTCACAAAGAAACAGCTACAATGGGGCAAATTTGTCCCAGCTAGAGTAGACTCATTCAATGAATGAGAATTGCTAAGTTCCACTGATTCACTGGATCATCTCTAGTTGCAACTAACTGTTGGATTCATCCCGATATGCCGTGATTCTATGCATAAGTACAGTGGTGCCTCGCTAGACGATGTTAATCCGTTCCACGAGGATCGCTGTCTAGCGAAAACATCGTCTAGCGAAGCACGTTTTCCCATTGGAATGCATTGAAATCGCTTCAATGCGTTCCAAGGGAAAACGCAGTCGTCTTGCGAAATTTCCCATAGGGAAACCTCGTCTAGCGAGTGAGGGTCCCCATAGGAATGCACTGACAGCAGCACTGACAGCTTTTGACCACAAGTCGGCGCACTCCTATGGGGAAACCTCATCGTCTAGCGAAATTCCCCATAGGGAAGCATCGTTTTGCGAAGCGCAGTAGCGATCGCAAAAAGGCATCGTCTAGCGATTTCCTCGTCCTGCGAGGCAATCGTCTAGCGAGGCACCACTGTATAATTGTGTCATGGCTGGACTGTTAGATTGCTTCCAGATGGAGCAGTCTTCTGGACAAACAGCTCTTAGTGCTACCAATCAAAAGACATTGTCTATGTTTAAGATATCACACATTTCTTCTTAATGTGCTTTTAAAAAAAAGGACAGAAGAAGCAGTGGGAAACATGGTATGTTTACAAGTGAAAGACAGTACTGTCTGGAATTTTGATAACATTCCAGGAATGAGGCGAGTATATGAGGCAAAATAAAAAGCCTCTGCTGTGAACACCTGAAGATGTGGGACATCTTGGTTTAAAACTCAACTCAGAGCTTGATACCACTGACAATAAAACCCACGGTTAAAAAAACCCTGCGTTTTAAAAAAAAGATTTAAATTTTAGCATACACAGAAGGTACATACATGCACAGACTACTGTTCCAGGGGAGTGAGTTTTTCTGTTTCTCTGCCAGATATCTATTTATTTTGAGGTGGATGTGGAATTGATTCATTGGAATCAATTCCGAATATGTGAACGCCTTTTAAAAAAAATCCTGCTTTATAATGCTCTATCAGATAGTAGGACTGAAAAAATAATAAAAGCATCGCAGTCTGCTTGTCTTACTTGCCCCCGCTTGCTTGCTTGCCCCCCAATTGCCCTGGCACTGCCCGATTGCTAGCTCACCCCCTGCCGCTGCCCATTCACTAGCTTACCTCCCTCGTTTGTTGGATCGCTCATTCACCCCCAATCACCCTGCCCCAAAAGTTTTGGATTCGGGCTAAAGTCCACATGACTTTAACCTGAATTTTTAAAAAAAGGCAATCCCTCTCCCAGATTATTCAGCAGTGGGACCAGGCCCTTGATCATAAAACTCTACTTGGAATATCAATTGCTCAAATCATGTTTGTGGTATAAATCAAAGCATAACTTTCTATCTGTTTCTTCCTTATTTACTAGAGAGGACTGGAAGGAAAGTTATGTTTTGACTTACGCTACAATTAGTATTTCGGCCTCCTTATTAGGGTGGTTGTGAGGAGAAAATGAGGGAGCTGTGGACCACACATTGAACATTTAGGGGATCAAGATGATAGTAAATGTTTGGGGTGGAGGGAAAGTCCACATGGATCAAACTCAACAGAGCTAAGGCAGATTTATTGAACAAACGTGGGACTTGGCAAAATGTACAAAATCTCTAGCACATTCAGTGAGAAATTAACATTATGTAGTCTATTCCCATTTATTAGAATTGTCTCTTCTTTTAAATAGAATCTGAAATCTCTGAAAGAAACTTTAAAAGGATAACGTAATGTTTAGTAATCATTTTGTAGTGAAGAAATGTAATAGTCTTGTGGAAAATACCCTACATGAGCAAATGGTTCTTTTTTACTTCATAAATAATATAGTGTTAGCCCTGCAGGTATATAAATATATGAAATGAATACACTGCCTATCAAGATGCCTATTAAATGGTAACAAATTATTAGAGGCACACGTGAAAATAAGCTCTCTGATGCCGATATGCATATAAGAAAATGGTTTAAAAAAAAACACTTTGCATCACAGCTTAGATGTACAGTGGCAATATGTGTGCCTCAGACTTGGAAGTGCTTTAAAAGGATCAGCAGAGAGCAAAAGGGAGTCAAAACCACAGCATGACATACAGGAGGTAAGCCTCTTGACAAGGAAGAATGCCATCTCTGAACCATTAGCAGCTAAGGGGCCGTAAAAATGGAAAAGGTGGTGGTGAAAGAGAGTGAACCACTAGAATGACTTAGAATGAAACATACTGGAGCCAGAAATTTAGCAAAAGATTCTCAGAAATGACACTGTATAATGCCTGGTGTACAAATTCGGGGCAACACAATGGGAAACAAGGCAACATATCATTGTCGTTGGCCTCTGGCTTTGATTGTTGCATGCTGCCCGCTGGGTTTTCTGAGAGACTGGGCAAAAGGGAAAACAGCACCAGCTTGCCATTGAATAGCAAGACTGTTGCTTCAGGTGGCAGATCTGGAAAATGACTAATGTTATGTTTGAGCATATTGTTTTAATTAGATGCATTATAACTATTTGCATTGTAAAATATGCCCACTGTTTTGTGTCCTCTTTATTTATCCAGAACACTCATAAATGTGCAGATTCTAAGGCAAGTTGTGCTTTTGCTCATCATGACCATAGCTTTGAGATGACTGAAAAGGCCACTTTCATTTTTGAAACAGTTTAAATTCTTTCTCGCTCAGTGAAAATCTTTCCCATCTCTCCATATAGAGTCTCCTGCGCACTCTAAGCTAGCTCACTGCCCTTAGGCACGGGGGCGGGGGGCGGGGAGATGTTCCTGTCACTGCTGCCCAAATAAGATTCCAAGCACATGGAATGGGAGAGATAGCATTTTGTCCTTTGCCACTGGATGCCTTGGATTAGCCCTTGAAAGTATCCATCCAAATCATGTTTTGGAATCTACCATGTCCATGCCCAGTTGTAGGCTGGAAAATGGCATTACTTTTGCACCCAGACACAGGATCCCATAATCTCTTAGCAGCAGAAAAGACAATGGAGGCATGAAGGTTGAATGAACCAGCAGCAAAAATCAACCTGATGTACATTGACTGTTGCAATGGTTTTAATGGCTTTTGTTGTCCTTATTTGTTTTAGGGGTGCTTCTTAGCCACCTGAAATGCTGCTGTTCTTGTTTAGTGGAAAGGTCAGATGACAACAGAATACATACATACATACATACATACATACATACATACATACATACATACATACATACATACATACATACGTGTGAAAAAGTAAACCCTTTTTGAATTCTAAAGCTTTTGACAAAGTGTCCCATGATATTCTGATTAGCAAGTTAAATAGGTGTGGGCTGGATAGAACAACTGTCAGGTGGATACATAGTTGGCTACAGAATTGTACTCAGAGGGTGATGATTAATGGCTCCTTCTCAGACTGGAAGGAGGTAACAAGCGGGGTACCCCAGGGCTCAGTCTTGGGTCCAGTGCTATTCAATATTTTTATTAATGACCTGGATCAGGAGATACAGGGAATGCTAATCAAATTTGTGGATGACACAAAGTTGGGTGGAATAGCTAACACCCTGGAAGACAGAAACACAATTCAAAATGATCTAGATAGGCTTGAACACTGAGCTGAAAACAACAGAATGAAATTCAACAGGGATAAGTGCAAAGTACTGCACCTGGGAAACAGAAACCAAACACACAGTTACAAGATGGGGGATACCTGGCTCAGCAATGCTACGAGCAAGAAATATCTTGGAATCATCTTAGATAACAAGCTGAATATGAGCCAACAGTGTGATGTGGCTACAAAAAAGGCAAATGCATTTGGCACTGGTTAGGCCTCATTTGAGTATTGTGTCCAGTTCTGGACACCAACTTCAAGAAGGATGCCGACATTGGAACAAGTTCAGAGGAGGGCAACAAGGATGACTGGGGGCTGGAAATGAAGCCTTATGAGGGAAGACTGGAAGAACTGGGTATGTTTAGCCTTGAGAAAAGAAGACTGAGGGGAGATACTATAACACTTTTTAAATACTTGAAAAACTGTCATACAGAGGAGGGGCAGGATCTGTTCTGAATCATCCCTGAGTGCAGGACATACAACAATGGGTTCAAGTTACAGAAAGACAGATTTTGGTTGAATATCAGCAAAAAATTCCTAACTGTTTGAGCAGTATGGCAATCGAACCAATTATCTTGAGAAGTGGTGAGTGCTCCAACAATGGAGGCATTCAAGAGAAATTTAGATAACCACCTGGCAGATATCCTTTGATTTATATTTCTGAACTGAGCAGGGGATTGGACTCGATGACCTTATCAGCCCTTTCCAACTTCATGATTCTATGGTTTTATGTATCAGGACATAATAAAAATCATCTGGTCCTTAGCAGGTCTGAAAATTAGGTAAATACAACCTCAGATGAACAACAGGACATGACATATTTCACTGTGTCATGATTTATTTAGCAAAAATATGACTGTACAGACAGAGGTTCGTCAGCATAAATAGCCAGTTGAAATAATGTGTCTTGAGAGAATGCAATTTTCCTAAGGCAAATTCACAGATGAGGAAAAATTGAACTTAAAAATTCATAGCTCATGGCCAAACAATAACAGCACATTTTGCCATGTTGCTCAAGCTTTTGCTGCCTGCTTTTATTTTAAAATGGATTTTAAAAGCTTCTAAGTCTTTGAATTTATCTTTCAGTTCTTAAGAGAGCACTGCTCCGCCTCATGTGGCTTTGTTCCATAGTGGTTTTTAGCTTTGCTCCAGCTGAGCCACACACTCTTCCCACACTGAGCAGCTGACTCAGGATGCTGCAATGCTGCAGTGTCTTCAAGAAATTGAAAAGGAACAAGAGACACCTGCTCACCCTATTTTTTTTCTTGTTTATTAAATATATATAGTGCTCATGATTATGAATCACCAACTGGCTTACAAAAAAAAAGAAAGAAAAGAAAAGAAAAATACAAGTATGGAGAGAAACACTAGATGTCATCCATCTGTAGATGATCTTCCTTCCTCCAGTTGGACCCAATATGCATGCCAATGTCCTGCAGGCTGTAGAAAGTAGATGAGTGCAACTAGCATTAGCAAGTGTGTGCCTATAGGACACAGTAAAAATAAGAACCGCTTCCTGGGGCTCCCTAGAGTTTTCTCTCTTTGCATTGTCTGATCTGTCTTCTTTCTGTATAGACTGATATTCCCAGTTTGTCTTCCTCTTATACTCCTTTTTGTATCAGCCTTGTCTTGGTCACATAGCCAGCAGACCTCACCTTTGATTATATGGCAGGCAAGTAGGTTTCTTAATGAATACTTTCTTTTTGTTCAAGAAAGTCTTTCGGACTGATTCTAAGCCAGATTCCAGACAAAGCCAGTGAGAGTAACTACAAAACATTACAACACTGACAAGTTTTTTCAGCACTAAGGGTGGTGGTGGTGTTTGATGGACTTTGAAATGGTGATTTCTTGGTCACTTAGGACCACAACACATCATCAACATCCCCGTAACCACAGTTACACCTATTTCATTGTGAACAATAGCTGAAGAGGGTCCACTGAGAAAGGAACTTCATTTCCCAAAGCCAGGAATAGAAACCCTGTGCATTCTTAAGTGGACTGCCAAATCATATGTAAGATTCGAGTGAGTCTAGGAAACTCGCCAGAAACAGGAGAGGTGATGAAGGCAGTGACCGTCTGGTGGAACTACACCTTACAGAGAGCACATGCTAAAAGCTAGCTGTTCAGTGTTCTAGAGATGTGATTTGTCACTGGTCAATCATCCTTGCAAAACACATTAATCCACACATTTAGAGAGATGTGGAAAGCTCTTTCTCTGACATTCCGACATTCTCTTAGCATTTATGATTTCACTGTTTTGATGACAGACTGTCTGTAGCACATAGTTTAGCATGTGGTTGTCCTGATGTTAGATAGGGTGACAGTAGCCAAAACAATGTCTGTCTGCCATTGGTTGAACTAATAAGACTATAGAGAAGAGCAATACAAATCAGAAGTTCTCAGGAGGCAGGTAGCAAAAGGAAATAGCCACCAACCTGGGGAAAAATGAGGCCTACAGCAAGGTGGGAGCAGGAGAGAGGAAGGTGGGAGAACAAGGCCATCAAAAAGCAATGTGAGAGGTGAAGCAAAACTGTAGAAGACAATTATCCAAAGATGAGAGATATATGTACACGTTGCAAGAAACTGCAAGGAACTGGCTGGACAACTCAGTAAGAGCCTCAGAGTTTGACTTCCTATTGTGCCTTGCAGGAGAAGAGCCAGCCAGTGTGGTCTTGAGCAAGCTACACAGTCCCATAGTACACCCCAAGAAGGGAATGGTAAACCACTTCTGAGTATTCTGTATGTAAAAGATCCTGGAAAGAATCACCACAATTAAGAAGCTATGGCGGTGAAAAATTTATTTCAAGAAATTGGATTGGGAGCAGAGCTGGTAGTTCACATGCAGAGTGAACATAGCAAGTCCCACAATCAGATCTGCAGCACACATCTGTTTCAGAGCTTAGAGAAGTGAATGTGTTTGGACTACAGCATTAAAAATCTAACAGCCAGACCAATTTTGCTAGCAGGCACAGGGGAATCCTGTGAAACCATACTTGTGTCCTGGACACAGATATGCACTATAATTATATAATTTAAGATTATTAAAGTATATACTTTATAAGTATATAAATAGATAAACCACTCAGTGGTTGGGAGTTCAATTCCCCACTGTGCCTCCTTGACAGGGGCTGGACTCAGTGATCCATAGGGTCCCTTCCAGCTCTGCAATTTTGGAGATTATTATTATTACATAATTATTTAAAATAATTATATAATGTGAATCCAGTTTGGCAAAAATTTAATCAAAATCATTGCAATGTAAACTAATTAATTAACACACACACGCTCCAGATTGTGGAAATGGGAAAAAAAGAATCTGCCTAATGCGCAGAAACAGAAGATCACAAGTCCCTATTGATAAACAACTTCATGATAACTATGTTCACACCATCTCTGTGTGTGGTCAATTATAGGAAAGAAAAAACAAGGGAGGATATGATAGTCACTGAAGAATAATTATAATTTTATGCTGTAATTTAGTATATGAGCTAAAGAAAAGCTTTATAGAAATTGTCTGTGCTATTGATTTGAGATGAAAAGGCATCTTCTGCTTTTGTTTACACTGGCTGAAAACAATAGAGCTAAGCTTCATTTTGGCTAGGACACAATTGGACGAAGAATGGAGTCTGTGAATATTCTGTGAAATTGCAAGAAATGTCAGTGTTTGATATAAGCTAGCTGACCAGCAGAAAACAATGAAGCAGTAAATAAAATGTTTTCTTAAACATGACATTTTGATCAAAGAAATGCATCTTGCAACCACTACTGCAGTGTTGAGCACTTTTGCTGAGTGTTCTTGCCAGTCAGTCAGTCTTCTGTATCTTCCTCCAGGCAGTTCATTCTACCATCACGCCAATCTTCTGTTAAACCAACTATGGGCCCTCAACCTCCCTGGATTGTTTTTTCCCTAGGAGGTTAACCTTTTAGGGTTTATTACCTTGAAATATGAGGCACGGCTGCAAACCTTTAGGTTTCCCCAAGCATGCTGAATCATTTCTCTTATTTCTGAGGTTTCAAGTAGATGATACAGTTAGTATATCATTTTGTTTTGTGATCGATAATCAGGAGATAAACATGGGCTTCATTTCCACAGCTGACTGCTTGGGCATTGAACACTGAAGAAATTGCATGTCAACAGGAAGAACACTGCAATAGCAAGAAACACACATTTTCTTTCATGTGATTTGTCCCACTTTGGGCTGCACTCTTGTCAACAGTCACTGCATGGCAACAACTGAGAAGCAGCTTTAAAATTGGGGGTGGTGATGTTGTTCAATAGGGTCTCTTTCACCTAGAGCTGTAGGGTGCAGATTTATCGGCACAAGGCACAAGAGTGAACTTTGCAAAAGCAAAGCCTGCTGCTTATATACCACCCCATAGCACTTAAAGCACTCTCTTTGGACTTTCACAATCTTCTGCACTGAGGGCTAACCCAATAGGTTTTGCTCCCTGGTATGGAGGAGGAAATGATACTTCTCTTCATCTTGCAAGTCAAGATGCTGAATACCCATTTGGCTATTAATGCCTGTATGAAACAACATTCTTTTGGCTGATATTAAAGTTACTTTGCCTACTAACAAAAAGGCTAACCCAACGTCTATCACACAAAACATTTACCTTGTGGAATGTATGCATGTAATTCCTTAGGCAGGTAACATCACTCATACGTCTGCTGCCATGAAACTGGTGAGTGGCTAGCAGATTTTGAAAATAGCACTTTGGAGGTTTTCAACTAGAGCATCCCCCAATCGACAGGACCACTTGCCATGCTGGTTAGGGGATTTGGACAGTTGTTATCCCAGACATACTTTCCTGAGTTCTGGCAGATAGTGTGAGCAGTAGCTAGCTAATTTTTAAATGGGGAGCCATTTTCCCAAGATCAGAGAAAGTTAATCACACCAAATATTCCAAAAACTGCATTTGCCAAGGTTGCATGAACAGTGGAGTAAAGAGACACCAAAGGAAATGAAGCACATGGTAGTTCAATTCAACAGATCAAACAAATTCAAAGACCTCCAGTGGTATTAGTGTTTATAAAGCAGTGTAAGGTGTTCAGAGTACTCTAAGCACACGCTGAAATGCATGCGGGATTTCCTCTTCGCCGATGATGCAGCCATTGTTGCCCACTCTGCTCAAGACCTCCAACAACTCATGAATTGTTTTAGCAAGGCCTGCCAAGACTTTGGACTAACAATCAGCCTGAAGAAAACACAAGTCATGGGCCAGGGCGTGGACTCACCTCCCTCTATTACCATCTCCACACAAGAATTGGAGGTTGTTCATGACTTTGTGTACCTTGGCTCAACGATCTCTGACACTCTCTCTCTAGATGTCGAGCTGGATAAACGCATTGGCAAAGCAGCTACCATGTTCTCTAGACTCACGAAGAGAGTATGGCTCAATAAGAAGCTGACGACATATACCAAGATCCAGGTATATAGAGCCTGCGTCCTGAGCACACTCCTGTACTGCAGTGAGTCCTGGACCCTTTGTGCACGGCAGGAGAGGAAGCTGAACACCTTCCATATGCGTTGCCTCCGACGCATTTTTGGTATCACCTGGCAGGACAAAGTTCCAAATAGAGTAGTCCTAGAACGAGCTGGAATCTTTAGCATGTATACATTACTGAAACAGCGACGTCTACGTTGGCTTGGGCATGTCGTGAGAATGGCTGATGGTCGGATTCCAAAAGATCTCCTGTATGGAGAACTAGTGGAGGGAAATCGCCCCAGAGGGAGACCACAGCTGCGATACAAGGACATCTGCAAGCGGGATCTGAAGGCCTTAGGAATGGACCTCAACAGATGGGAAACCCTGACATCTGAGCGTTCAGCCTGGAGGCAGGCGTTGCATCATGGCCTCTCCCATTTTGAAGAGACCCTTGTCCAGCAGACCGAGGCAAAGAGGCAGTCACGGAAGC
This sequence comes from Intellagama lesueurii, assembly GCA_037013535.1. Classification (NCBI taxonomy): domain Eukaryota; kingdom Metazoa; phylum Chordata; class Lepidosauria; order Squamata; family Agamidae; genus Intellagama; species Intellagama lesueurii. The sequence continues at coordinate 101,526,627 of JBAJHW010000003.1, forward strand.
AGCAAAATCAGGGAGCTGGACAGGGGACAGATTGTATTTGTCTTCAGTGTGGAAGGGATTGTCACTCTCGAATTGGCCTTCTCAGCCACACTAGACGCTGTTCCAAGTCCTCCATACAGAGCACGTTACCATAGTCTTTCGAGACTGAAGGATGCCTAATACTATATACTAAGGTGTTCAGAGTACTCTAAGCACACGCTGTCAGTGATCTGTCTCAATCAATTCTTCAAAAATATATCTGGTTTGTGAATGTGGGATATTGTGCTTCTTTATCCACAATTCAAAACACCAGGAAATGTCCCAATATTTTTGAACAATATCATGTCTGCATTGCCAGCAGGAAAAAGGATGCCAAGCGTTACATAGTAAAGGGCAGCCTGAATGCTGACAATACCAATGGCAGCAGTCAAAAAGCTTTGGAAAATACCTTCTTGTGCTCACTACCATTCACAAAGTGACACCAAGCAAGGGAAAATCCCAGAAGCTGGCTTCTTCTTCATCAGTTAACCACTTCTCATCCAAACACAAAGCAATTGTCAGGACTGTTTTTTGGCAAGTGTGAATGCGAGAACTGGGAATTAGTAAAGATTGTCACTGGAAACCAAGGTTAAAATAATCCCTACTATGTCAAAGAAAGACAGCAAAGAAAGACAGGGAGAAAACCAACTCATTTGAAATATGGTGTTGGAGGAGAGCCTTACAGATACCAAAGACTGCCAGAAGCCTGAACTCTCACTAGACCAAAAATGAGTAAACTGATGACATCTGTATAATGAGAATACAGAATTGACCAGAAAAGACACTATTGCTGGGCAAAGTAGGGGTGAAGGCAGGAAGAAGAGAGAAAGACTTAATATAAGATAGATTGTCTGAATAAAGGGAGCCACAGCTGTTAGTTTTGCAACACTTGGGCCAAACATATTGGAAGGGGAGAAGTAAGAAGAGAAAATAACCTAAGATGAGATTCTGTTGGTTTGCAAGATCTAAGCAGAGCAGTTAATGATATGACATTTGGAGGTCAACTCATACAGTCACCACACTTTAGAAGTGACTTGGTGGCAACTAACATCTTTGGAGTTTTTTTCTTAATTACCAGACGATTATATAGTGGCAAGATGAGTGGAATGGTTGAAACTGTCATGATATAGGCACCAAAGTTCTGCTAACATTGAGTAAGATAATCCCTAGCCACAAAGCAAAAAACAGTTTCACAGTTTAAACAAGTGAGCCTCTGGATATTTGTTCCCTATTCTTTTTATTATCTTTAAAAATATTTTTACAACTAGACACAGAATTCCTTTGCCACTACCAATGCCTGTTTGGCCAGGAAGGCCTTTAAAAGTTCTCCTCCTGAAAGCCAGCTAGTTGGGTCCTGGCTGAAATGGTCAGATGTTCAGATTGCTGCAGACTTAGAGCAGATTTCCCCTTTGAAGACTTGTATCAGAAAGCTGGTGTCAGAGATCCTGAGTGAATATTTACTGAAAGCACTCAAAGCTGGGACAAACACAATTCCTCTGTGCTTTTGCAATGCAGAAATACTTCAAATGTGCCTTATAAAATTGTACGCTAATTCCCTGGAGATACATGGCAAAATGTCCCTTTCTTGAGGATTACTTAATTACTTCCTTTGGTGCAAGCTCTTTTTTTTAACCATTCAAAGAAAACCTGCCTTTGACTGTTTCTGTGACCTTTCATTGCCCTCCAAACATCTCTCTTCCTGGCCCAAGAAGCTGCAACAATGTGTCTACTTTGGAACACTCTTGATGGTAAGCCATACACACTCAGTTTATAAGAAGATCACAGTTTTATCCTTTTGAAATACCTTTTTTGAAGATCAATATTTTAGTCACTGCAGGCTGGATTCCCTCCAAATTAAAAAAAAAGTGGGTGGGAACAACCATTCTCATTCAAGATAAGCAAGGTTGTTCTTTCCAATTTGTATGAGCTATTTCAAATCTGGGGAAATTTAGAGTCACTTGTTTCTACACAATTCTACTTTAAAAAAACACAATTCAAAACCCCTTGGCCCAAACTTCCCTAAATTTGGCACAGAGCAAGACAAGGCTGCCTACTACATCTCTGCCAAATTTGGTGCTGATATTAAGTCCAGTCTCAAAGCTATATTTTTTTGTTTGGGCAGCCCTCATTTTTAGAATGTAGAATGTTGATTTGCTCTGCCGCACCATAACATCACTGCATTCTTGTGCAGTTATCATACCATCTTTAAAAGGTAAGGCAAAATGAACCTGGAAATTGTAGCTGAGCCAAAGCTACCTGGTGAGTTCATGGCTGTAGAGAAATTTCAACCAGTGATCTCCAGGTTGATAGTTCCCGTTTGATTATCAACATTCATAGAAAGCAACCGTGTTGGTAGCCAGTATTACAGCAGACACGAAGAGCTGAAACCAGGGGTCAAGACTCCCTGGAAGATTCCCACCTTCCGAGTGTATCACAATCTCAGCTCCATCACAGAGCCCATGGCAAAGGGTATGAGCTTGGATTCAATCCCTGGTATCTTACAGTTCAAAAGATATGGTACCAAATGATGGTAAAGACCCTTTCCAAGCTCTTTTACAGAATTAGATTATTTTAACTTTAAAATATTTGTGCAACATACAAAGCACAATTATTTATAATGCAATATATATTTTTTTGCACAAAAAAAAACCTTCATAATTTTTTCACAACCCCCAAATGCAAAAAAAGAAAAACCAAAAAGCAAAAGCAAAAAGCTGTCATGTTCTCTTCTCAGGTGGGAGGGGAGCCTGTGAAATGTTTTGTTCACACCTGCAAGAACAAAAGAAGTGAAGATTAACATCCCCATCAGTCCACTGCATTAAGTGGCATTACTCTAACAAAAGAAAAAAATTGCAGCCATGTCTTGAAATTTTCTTTTCACCAAACCTCTTACAAATATATTGGGCAGGTGTAGGTTTTATTAAAATAACCCTTTTATTTTCCAGAACATTGCCAAACAGCCTGAAAAACCTACAACAACTAACTCTTTTATCTTTGTAGCATGTATCTTTTATCTTACCTAGATGAGAAGAGGTTTTTCTATGTACTTCCAATATTCCTGAGATACGAGTTCCCATAAATGCTGACTGACTACCACAAAAGCCTCCCTGTATACCCCCAGATATCTGAGCTTCAATACATATGTTGAGATCTTCCCATGCACACCCACTTAAGATCAAAAATGAGATAGGAAACATGAGGTTAACTATGACTTTTTTAAATAAAGGGGGGGAATGGGGGGTTGAGCATCTCTAAAAGGATTGCCAAACTCTACATATTACTGCCTGACATTGATGTGCAAGAAAGGAAAGAGGCTTTATTTGATTTTTCATGGCATATATTATTGTTAAAACATGTTTCTTTAATATTGGCTGCTTTGGAAAATTTGTTTGAAGTACCATAAATCAATCAATTCTCAGTCAGTCAAAAGTCAGTGGAAGAAATGTTTGGCTGTATAGCATTACCTCTGAAGAAGACAGTAATGCTGGGAAAAGTTGAAGGATGCAGGAAAAGAAGAAGGTCAAATACAAGATGGATTGACTCCCTAAAGGAAGCCACAAACTTGAGTTTGCAAGAGCCGAGCAGGGTACAGGACATTTTAGAGATCATTCATAAGTCGGAGGCCACTTGATGGTACATAACAACATAGCATTATCAGAGAACAAATCAAATGTGATCCTTCTGTTGAGATTATTGTACTGAGGACAGCATACTTGAGACCATATGCAGAATCTTCAAAAAATAAACAGATGAAAACTTATCAGTCCCATACAAGGGACTTGTGTATAGGCAAAATGTTGTTTTCTGTGATAAAACTCTGGCCTTAGCCCAGCCAATTATTCCCTGAATTCAGAACTTAATTGTTTCAAGACATCAAAGTAATAAAAGCCTAACCAAGTGCCTGGAAGCACTTCACATTACATAACTATTCTACGTATTGCTAGGATCTGTTACGTAATCAATGCTTTGAAAATTCAATACCATTGTTAATAATAAAATATAGCATAGCACTGTTTTTATTCAGAGGTTGGAAGCAATATGTTTAAAGGAATGGTGTTGCTCATCAGTTTTTGAGTGACACAGACAACAGCATTGCTTTCACGTGTTTTTTTTAAAAAAACTGAAGCAAGCATTAGGGTATTCTCATCTTTAGTGAGTGTGAACCTCATTGCCCCTGCCTCGTGTGGGGTTGGCGGGCAAACCCTCCCCCATTTCGTATCCATTGACTGCACTCCATCTAACTCAGCAGTAACAAGATTTGTTGGAACTGGGGAAGGGGAAACAATCAGTTCAGGAGCTTGATTCACTCCTGCAGACTTTCCCAAGGGCAAAGTTGACTGCCTCTGTAGAGTGGCTGTCCAGTTTGGGCACCCAGCTAACTCCACTGGGGACTGAGAGTCCTTAATGTCTTTCAAGGTAAGCCTCCATAGGGGTCTGAAAATGGGAGCTCAGAAGAGGGACAGCTTATAAGACTGCAGCCTGGACAAGGCCTGAGGCTTGTGGGTACTGGTTGCTGAAGTGGTTACAGCTGCTGCTGTTACTGCTGGAGGTGCTGCTGCCATTGCTTTTGTCTCTCCCCTTGTCAGCATTGTCTTTGGGTAGGTGGGAGGATGACTTGGCCTGGCAGAGCCTGGAGGTGATGGTCATGGTGTTGAGGTGGAAGCAGAGAGGTACGTGGGCCTCCTCAGACTGGCTGGTTTGTCCCTGAGGGACCCAAAATTGAACAAAGACCCCTATCCAGGGGTCATCATGGTAGATACAGTCCCAGTCCTTGTTGGAGCCCCAAACCTCCTCCACCCTCAGGGCTTCCTCCTACTCCTCTCTCATGTCTCTTCTTAGGCAGGTAGCATCACTCATACAGATCCGCTGCCATGAAAGAGAATTCACCCACTGGGTGCAGATGTCCCTCGTCCCTCCTCTAAGGCCTCTTTTATCACCCTTGCCCTTTGCCAGATGGCTCTCATCTGCAGTCGCCTCCTCCCCCTTCTGGGCTAATCGCTCCTGCCCAGCATGTACCTCAGACTCAAAAGCTGCCAGATCTAACATCCCTGCCAGGGTGCTTGGGGCAGGGGCTGACAGTCCACCATGGGCAACCCTTCACAATGAGTTACATTACTTACTACTGCAGAGATGTTACATTTGGATTTTGTGCATGTGTGCCGTTCTAATGGATTTTGTGTATGTATTCGTGGAAAATAATTAAAAAACGAAACTGAGAGTGTCTAATTAATAATACATTATAGTACAAGAAAGGTGTGATTATTACCGCCCAGAGTAGACCTTTGGTCTAGATGGGCGGGATAGAAATCTAATAAATAATAAATATTACAAATAAAAATTACTGACTAATGAGTAATTGCTGCTTTTTAAATTGCTGTTTTTAAAACCCCAAACTCTGGCCTTACTACTTGTCTACCACAGCTGAAATCCAGTTGAGTAGGTATGCGTGTTTAACATGACATTATGCCCATGGTAGGTGTAATAGCGCCAAGGTGTAAGTATGATATTGGCCCATTCTGCAGGTGGTGGTACAATTACACAATCTGCAGTGCCAAGGCATAACACTCAGCAAAGATATGCTTGTACAACTTTATGTTGCACAGTGACAAACAAGATTCTGGCCATTATATGCAAACTACATAGACAGGAACATTGCATCCTGTTGACCACTAAGTTTTATATTGCTGGAACATACGGTGGTTCAAATGTTCCAAATATTAACCTGCTAAGAAACAATTGTGGAGTAGGAAAAAAAGAAATACAAAGATGTTTTGCAGTCCTCATCCTGTTTACTTAAGAGTAAGGCCCATTGAGGTCAGTGGGACTTATTCTAAAATCCTGTTTGCCAAAGATTTGACTTCTAATGAGACTATGACAAAAAACCAATCCATCCAGACAATAATAAGTCAATTTTAATTTTACGTTGGAGAAAGTATAGTCAAACTGATACTTAGAAGCAGAATAATGTCTTTGGCCTAATTTGATTGTATGCACGAGAGCTTTTGTTGTTTTTATGCTCGTTGTTGTTGATAACAGTAACAATAACACTAATGTTCATTTCATCTTTCTATAAAATGCCCTTGAGGCCTTACCAAATGACCTGAAAGCCTTGTCTGCTGTTCCCAACATTTCTTTGTTTAATAAACAACTTAAGAAATATAAATATAAAGAAAAATGGCAATATCTATCATGATATGATAAAATAATTCTTATGTGCAGTCAAGTCAATTTTGACTTTTGGCAACCCTTTCCATGGTTTTCCAGGTAGAGAATATTCAGAAGTGGTTCACCCTTCCCTCCTTCTGGAAGTGCCCTGGGACTGTGAAGTTCACCCAAGACTACACAGGCTGGCTCTACTTGCAGGAGGCACAGTCAGGAATCAAACGTCCAACCTCTGGCTCTATAGCCAGATACCTAAACCACTGAGTTATAATTCAGTTGACTTCGTACTGGATCCCCAGGAAGAAGTAATCACTAATTCTTATTTTAATAAAAACTCACAGAGGTGTGAAAAAATTTAAAAGATGTTTAGTAAGTCAAATATCTGTTCTGGAAATTTGATTAATGATCTCTACAAGAAGAGATGACCCAAGTTTTTTTAGCTCTTTGAGATAAATTAAAAACCCTACTCCCTCCCCTTCCAAGCTTGTGCATTATCAAATGTTGAATAGTATAACAACGAGTTCCACTGACGGGCTGGCTATATTTATTAATTTTTTAAAAAAATATTTTTTAAAGGTTATGATTAGAGATGGGGACGAATCAGTTTTTCTGATGAATATAGCCGATTCATCATATATTCGTCAATCCATATTTGTAAAATTTTAAATCAGGACGAATATGGCTTGACGAATATTTCCTCGGTTTTATTTGTCAATCCGTTCATATTCGTCTATATTCGTTACCCCTTTTGGGGGCCTCTCTGAGCTTGCTCGCGCCAATTCAAAGCTCTGGCCAATCAGGACAGAGATCCTGGATTGGCATGTCCGGCAGCCAATAGCGCTGCTGAAAGGTGTATCTACTTTTACAGACGCTTCATATAAACTTTTCCCGTCCGGACGTTCCCCACTTCTGTTCATGCTCTCCGGAGTGAGAACAGTTGCTGCTCGCTGGCTTGCTGGTGCTCTTGTGGTTTCGCTTTTGCGGCAGCAAAGCAAAGACTTATATTTTTCTTTTTCATCATCATTCATCAATCATCATCAACTTTACTGGGAATTTGGGGAGGGATTTCAGGTATCTTAGGCTACTTCTTCGGAAGGGCTTAATTTCATTTCAAATTCAAATCAATCAAACCTTTTTTTTCCCTGGAGGCTTGTGTGTGTGTGTGTATCGTCCGGTGGGGGGGGGGGGGAACTGTCGTCGTGTGACTGTGGAATCTCTTTTCCTTTATATTCAGTTTTCAAAAGTTCATTTTAGGGAGGCTTGTGTCTCTCAGGGAATTTGGTGGGTGGCTGGATCCATCATTCCTTTTTCTTACAAAACTTATTTGTGTGTGTGTGTGTGTGACTGAGACTTAGCTGGCAGGGCTTTTCTTTTTGGACTTTTTTGGCTTTTCTGCCACAGTGGGTCGGGGGGGAAATTTTCCTAATTACATTATACTGAGGGGGGGGCTTTGTTTAGGCAGGCAGGTCACATTTTAGTAAAAGAATTACACCACCATCATTCTAAAAATAAAATTTATACACACTCTCTTGACCCTCTATTAGTTTCCTTCCTCAATCTCCATTGCTTTATTTGTTTAGTTGGTTTGTTAGGCAGGCAGTAGAAAATGAAGGGATTTCTTCAGGGGCAATCCAAGGGGAAGAAGGCTGTGAAGCTATGCAGGCTAGGTAGCAGCACCGTCATCATGACCACCACGTGCACAACCACGTCTACGATAACCAGTGCCACTGTCCCTCCTCCGGTGGCCTTGCAGGCAGGCATTTCTTTTTCCATCTTGAATGATATCCTTTGTGCTGTTAAATTTTTGCTTGATATACTAGATTGTTTTAATCTATTTTAATGTTAGCCGCCCAGAGTAGACGTTGTCTAGATGGGTGGGATATAAACTTAATAAATAAATAAAATAAATAAATAAATAAAGCTTCCAGAGGTGCCAAAAGAACTGCCGCTCCTCTTCCTAGAGGAATTTGAGGAATTACTGGTTTCCGAAGATCCCCAGTCTGATTTGGAACCAGTAACAGCAGGGCAGGCTTCACAGCCCCCACCCCCACCCCTGTCCCCAGAGTCATCTGTTCCCTCCTCCCAGACCAGCAGCACCCCTGGGACACAGAGTTCTTCCCAGGCCAGCAGTCAGGGGCAAGCAGTGGGTCTTCATTTGGGCAAACATGGCAGAGGGGCCATGTGGATCATTTCATGGCACTCAGCGATGACCCACGGCTGGCACGCTGCAATACCTGCCTTGGGGTGGTCCGGAGGGGGTCAGACCCCAGGCATCTGTCCTCCACTGCCCTCCGCCAACATCTGGAGAGGCACCACCCAAGGCTCCTGTCCAGGGAAGGTACTTCGTCCGCACCGTCTGGGAGAGGGAAAAGAGCAGCTCCAGGGGAGGCAGAAGGGAGGCAGGAGGAGGCGCCTCCTTTCAAAAGGGCAGCCACAGGGGTTTCTGGGGCCGGGAGCATGAGGCAGGCCACGCTCCACAAAGTGGCACCCATTGGGTCCGCCATGACCCTCAGCCAGCGGTCGAAGGGCAAGGGCCAGCAGGCGGCCACTTGTCTCGTCGCCGAGACGATCGCCCTGCTCGGACTTCCACAGTCCATCATGGAATCCCAAGCCTTCCGCCAGTTGCTGCATTTTTTTGCCCCTTGGTATGACCTCCCTTCAGGGAGAACTCTCAGTTCTCGAGTGCTGCCCTCGCTCTATGACTTTGCGAGGGAGGTGGTCTGTGACCATTTTTCTAGGCTACAGGGGCGCAAGGTGCACTTCACAGCGGACCTGTAGAGCGGAGGTCAGCACGGCTACCTCTTGCTCACAACCCACTGGTGGCAGCCAGAGGACTTGAGTAGTGGCAGGGCATCAGCGACAGGGCCGCAGGGGGAGGCCCTTGCCCTGCCCCCAGGCTACAGGTCCGTTCTGCTGCAGGCGCGGCACATGGAAGCTCAGGCGACGGAGAGGAACATCGCCAATGAGTTCCTGTCCACGCTGCAGGAGTGGGCACCGGAGGGGGAGGTGACCCGTGGCCACATGGTCACAGATGCTGATGGACAACAACAACAGCACCTATAACAAGCCCAGTGGCTCAGCAGCACTGCAGTTTAACCCGCAGCACCACTGTCTACCTTGCTGCCAACTTCCTCAGTGCCCAATGGGTCCCACTCCAAAAGTCTATGTTGCTGGCTACATGACAACTTTCAGAGTCCTGCAGCTCCTTCCACTTCCAAAAGGCCTGCGTGCTCATTCCAACTTCCTCAGGCTTGATTCTCAAATGCTGCTTGCTGACTTCAGCGTCCTACCCTCCTCGGGCGTCCCCGTGCCAAGAGGGCCAGGTTCAGCCCCACCCAAACCTGACCAATGTGCTCCCTCCTCCTGAGATGTGCTGTGTGTGACATGTCCCTCCCTATCTCCAGGATCAGTATCCGCTGATTCATTTATTCTGAAAAATCTCGGAAATGCATATTTATACGTATTTCATGATTCCAGCCTCCTTGGGCTTCATTCCAATTACAATCAACCCTCGACTTACGAACTTAATCCGTTCCGGAAGGACGTTCTTAAGTCAAAAAGTTCGTAAGTCGAATCAGCATTTCCCATAGGAATGCATTGAAAACCAATTAATCCGTTCCAGCTGTTTTTGGTTCTTAGGTCAAGGGGCGGTTTGTAAGTCGAAGCATTAGTTCCCATAGGAACTAATGCAAAGCCAGTTAATCCGTTCCTACCACTAGGGGCAGAATTTTTTTTATTTTTTTTTCCTTTTAACCTAAGATGACTTAGGTTTAAAAAAAAGGAAAGAAAAGAGGGAGAGAAGGAGGGAACAGACACCTTTTCAACAGAACACCTTGAAAGTTCAAATTTCGCGCTTTCCCCGCCTCCCGCACGGTTTTTTTTTTTTTGGTTCGTAACTCGAAGCAAAGTTCGCAAGTCGAGGCTATATTTTTCTATCAGAGCGGTTCGTAAGTCGAAATGTTCATAACTAGGGCCGTTCGTAAGTCGAGGGTTCACTGTATTCATGCCTGTTCATTCCGGCCTCCTAGCCTTCTCTACTGCCACAGAAGGCTGGCAGAAGCTGGGTGAAAAGCAACGGGACATAGCTCACCCCGTTGCACGGATTCAAACTGCAGTGCTGATCTTCTGATGGACAAGCCCAGTGGCTCAGCAGTTTAACCCGCAGTGCCACAGTCTATGTTGCTGCTATGTGCAACCTGTGCGGGCGTCCCCCCCACCTCACCAGGCATCAATTCCAGCCTCCTTGGGCCATGTTGGCCCCAAATCCTGCATCCCTCTCCAGCTGCCTTGGGCTTGCCTGCTGCTGATTCTGTGCCAAGAATCGGACCAAGGGACTTCCAAATCTTGACTGCTGGGTGAAGTTGGCTCATCAGGCCAAGTTCTTTCCGGCCAGCCTGCCTGCTTATTCAAAGGGCTACATTAGTGCTCCAAAGTCCACTCGGGCTTCATCCTGGCTGTTCATTCCAGCTTCCTACTGCCTCAGGTAGGCAGAACCTGGAACAAACTACGGGAGCTCAGCTCACCCCGTTGCATGGATTTGATCTTCCGCTCGAGAAGCCCAGCGGCCCTGTGGATTAACCACTGTTATGTTAGTAGCACCACCCTATTCATCTGTTGTTGCTGTTGTTGTGCAACCTCAATTGCCTCTTGGGGGGCAAACTTAACTATGCAGGCAAATGTGATGTTCCCAAAGAAGGCAAGAGTCTGCTTTCAAGCCTGTCTGGGCATCCAAGCGCCAACCAGGCCTGTTTCAAGCCCCCCCAAGCCTGTCCGGGCATCCCCTGTACCAAAGAGGGCCTGTCTCAGGCCCACCCAAAACTGGCAGACTGTTCATTCCAGCTTCCTAGCTATTCTACAGCCTCAGTAGGTAGGCAGAACTTGGAACAAACTACGGGAGCTCAGCTCACCAGCAGCCCCGTGGATTAACCGCCGTTACATTAGTAGCACCTTGGACCCTATTCATCTGCTGTTGTTGCTGCAGTTGTGCAACCTCAGTTGCCTCCTGGGGGCAAACTGAACTACCTTTGTGCTGAAGAAGACAAGAGTCTTCTTTCCTTTTGCTTCCTTCCTTTTGCCTCTGCCTCTTCCTTTTCCTCTGCCCCCCCCAAGCCTGTCCGGGTATCCCCGTGCCAAGAGGGCCAGGCTCTGCCCCACCCAATGCCTGTCCGGCCGTCCCATGCCAACACGGTGCTCCAAAGTCCACTTGGGCTACTGCCTGAGTAGGTTGGCAGACCTTCCGATCAACAAGCCTAGTGGCTCAGCAGCAGTTTAACTCAGTAGGTAGGCAGAAGCAGGAACAAGGGACAAGAGCTCAGGTCACCCCATTGCATGGATTCAAACTGCTGATCTTCTGCTGCCACCCTGATTAACCACCGTTAGTAGCACCTTGCAGTCAGACCCTATTCTCCTGCTGTTGCTGCTGCTTTGACAACCTCAGTTGCCTCCTGGGGACAAACTTAAGTAACTTTGCAGGCAAATGTGATGTTGCAGAAGATGAAGACCAGAGTCTCCTGCGGCTGCCTTTTGCCTCAGTGCCCCGATGGGGCCGAAAAGCCTGCTTTCCGGCTGCGAACTTCCTCAGTGCCTGATGGGGCAAAAAGTCAACGACGTTGCTGGCCATTTGAACAATTTCCTAATCCTGCAGCTCCTTCCACTTGGGCTACATTCCAAAAGGTCTGTCTGCTCTGCCCCACCCAAAGCCTGTCCAGGCGTGGCCCCATCGCCCCATCACCCGGCTTCAGATGGCAGAGCTCGTCTGGTTTTCAACCCATGCCAAGGGGGCCGGCCTGTCTAAGCCCCCGCAAACCTCCTAGGGCTATCTTTATCATATCCGGGCGGTCTCAGCAGCCAAGTTGCAAGCAATCCCCAGCTTTCTAGTTCTAAACTAGCATCTTTGTCGCCCCATCGCCCGGCTTCAGATTGCGGAGCTGATCTGTTTCCGACAGCCCCACGGCCCCGTGGATTAATCGCTGTTAGTAACACCGACCCTGTTCATCTGATGGTGCTGCTGGTGCTGTTGGAAGTTGCAAGCAACCTCAGTTACCTCCTGGGGGCAAAAACCTTTCCTTTGCAGGCAAATCTGATGTTGCTGAGGAAGACCACAGTCTGCTCTGCTGCCTTTTGCCTCAGTGCCCCGATGGGGCAAGACATGGTACTTTGCTGCTGCCAACTACCTCAGTGCCCGATGTGGCCAAAAAAGCCTGCTTTCCTGCTACCAACTTCCTCAGTGCCCGACGGAGCCAAAAAGCCTGCTGTGCTGCCAAATGCCTCCTTGCCTCCAGTCCTCCTGAGGGCAAATTCTACTTCACTGGCAAATGTAATGTTGTGCTGAGCTGAAGACAAACTCGATGCCTCATGCATGCCTCTGCCAAAGGGACCTCTCATTCTCCTGGGGCTAAATATAACTCCTTCAATGCCATGTGCTTCTGTGCTGTGTGGTAAACTCTCCTGGGGGGACCCAATTTGTGGGTGAATAACTTGGAGTTCCGATATCCAATCTTCACCAAGGTTGGCAGGCATGTTGGGGAAAGACATAGGAAGCTCCGTTGTGATTCTGGAGTCTCTAAGTACCTGGGGGAGCTTTCCTGGGGGGTCCTATTTGTGACTATATAACTCAGGGGTCTGTCATCCAATGTCCACCAAACGTTCAGGAGTTGTAGAAATTTGCCTGAGGAAGCTTTCCTGTAAATATGGTGTCTCTAGGTCATTGGAGGCCAGTGTTATAGCCATTTAAAGTGCAGAGGAATCGACGGAGCAATTTGTTGATTTGTCGAAGAATATTCGTATATTCGTATTCGTTGATTTGTTAACCTTGACGAATAACGGATCAAAAGAAATCGCCATTTTTTTAATTCGTCCCCATCTCTAGTTATGATTATTATTATTTTAGTTAGCTGGCCTGCCAGGCAGGGCCATCTGTGCATGTCCCCACTTACCAGCTGAGAGACGGGACCATCTGTTCAAAACACAGCAGCCAGATTGCTGACTGCGGCTGGTTATAGGGATTAAATAACCTACCTGTTAGGGCAGCTCCACTGCCTGCCAATCCATTACTGGGCATAATTCAAAGTGCTGGTTCTAACCTATGAAGCCTTCAATGGCTTGGATCTAAGCTATCTCAAAGACTGCGTCTCCCCATATGAACTTTATTGAGTGTTATTCAGGAAAGGCCTTTCTCTTGGTCCTACCACCTTCACAGGCGCATTGAATGAGTACACAGGAGAGAGCCAGACTTTGGAACTCCATCCCACAGGAGGCCAGGTGGGCCCCATCTTTGCTGTCCTTCTGCAAGCAGACAAAGATCTTTCTCTTCAGGCAAGCTTTTCCTGAGTGAGTGACTGGCTGCCTGAACTGGATTTTTAAACGGATTGTTACGCCTTACTGCTTTGAATGATTTTAGTATTGCTTTTGTTTACCATTTCTTGGAGTGGTATTTGTTTGATCCTTTTTAATATTTGTATACTCATTGTTTTGAACTTTAAATGTTGTCTTTTAATGATGGATGCCACCTTGGATCCTTTTTAAGGAGAAAAGCATGTAAAAATATTTTAAATAAATAAATAATCCTTTTATATCCATTATTTTGCTCCAGTTAGTTTACAAACAGTGACCACTAAGCCAGAACCACTCCAGAAATAACCCAATACAAAAAATGTGAAAAATGTAAGAAGTGTAGAAAGGTAGCTTTGAAGATAAAAACAATACAAAACAAAAATTTAATAATGTTAACAATAACAATAATGCTTAAAGCATAGCTAATGAAATGGTTATACTATGACCTACAAAAACAATGGCAAAATGAGAAATGAAATAAAGGCCGAAATCCTGTTGCTTAGTTTAGTAGACTGTACTAGAGTAGGCCCACTGAATCAACAGAGAATTGGTGAGTCAACTCTTCCCTTAAGTTCCATTGATTCAAATGGGCCTACTCTAACTTTGATTTACTAAATTAAGATAAGTTGCAATTAGAATAGACCCATTTGAATCAACAGAACTAGCGAAAGAGTTGACTCCCCAAATCCCCATTAACTCCCCAAATCCCCTTTAACTCAATAGCCCCACTCTAGTGCAATTTAATACAATAAGCAAAGTTTCCAGCCTGCAGAATTCCAGGCCTTTTCTAGCCCTTCCACACTCTGAGCAGAATAAAAGAAAGGAGTTGTACCCGTGGCTGATGAGCATCTCATAGCACATGATGGACCATTATGTGAATAGAATGCTAGTCCAGTTAGGGTATAAATCAAGTTAAAATCTGACTCTTCCCATTACCACAGCACTGTTGCTCCTTATGGTTCAAGAGAACTAATACAGTTTCTGTGTTCCTAAACAACATGAACAACAACAAATAGGTAGAAGTAGTACCTGAACAACACTTGTGGCTGGATGTGCCTCCTTAATTTTACAATGATTTCTCAGAGAACTCTCCAATTTTTAATTTTCAACAAGCATTTCATTTAAGCAGTAAAACGTTTTGTATTTCCCATGAGATACAATTTGAATTAGAACATCAAGCAGTATGTCCCACCTTATCACTGCTTCTGTTTTGACTAGGGGTGACTGGGCCCGGGGTCAGGTTTTAGAGTATGCAGTCAAGCTGCAGCCATATTCACATAGTTAAACTCATTATAATCCAGTTTGATTTGATCTATGGGCTCAACATCTCTCAAGGGCAGCTTTTCACCTGTATGGGAGAAACATTTATTCTGTGGAATGTACCTAAACACTGTGTGGTCTCAGTACACATGACAGATATAGTCCTTGCATGATAATGTCCTTAACCAAAGCAAGTTTATGATGGGCTAAATCCAGTTTTAGTCCCAAATTGAGCAGACATTGTAAAATGAAAGAGACTTATTAATCAGCCTCTCTACAATCATCATTGGTTTTAATGGATCTACTCTAGCTGAAACTAAAATTGGCTTTAACCCTTCATTTTGGAACAGATGAAGATGCTGATTTGCCTAGTTTTGTCCATTCATCTTCATGGTAGAGCAATCTATCTCTTGTAAAGTATGGCTCTAGAGGGTAAAACAAGCTTGGGGATTGACTCATACTATGTACATGGATGGTTCTGTTGGTTCTATTTTGTCTATTGGGTTTAGCCAGGATATTTTGTGGACTCTAATGGACAAGATTGGCCAGCTGCTCACCATTTTCAATTCTGCCTTTTCTGTGACTCTTCCGATTGCACTGTGCCCAGTAGTCCAAGTGGGTTTGTGCACCATTGAACTTGTTATCTGCCTATTGACTGGCCACGTTGTTCAGTTTTACTATGATATGTACAGCTGCAGTTCTCCATTGGCCTTCTTTACGACCCCTAGCTCTGCTATTGATTTATGATTGCATTTCAGTCACAAAGGTCCCAGCTAGATTCAAAATCTAGCCATTGAGGTGAAAGCCTCTTGCACTGATGCGGAATACTAATCCCACCCATCTCTCAATCTCTCTCTAATGTGTGTGCATGTGCGCACGCGCATATGCACACACAAACACACACACACACCTCTCCCTCTAGCATTCTTGCCTTGAGCTCCTCATCTCAAATAATTATGCTGCACATGAATCATTTTTTAATGTTTGGTTTAATACACACAGATTCTTTAAACAATAAAAAAAAATCAGCAAACATCATCACGATCTGGAAATCTCTTTTTTAACATAGAAAATGGTTCCCTTAATGGCACAGGGGGAGAACACGACAGCAAGCTTGACAACATAATTAGAAGATTGTTATGGGGAAAGGGAAAAGCATTCTTTATACAGCTCTTTCTACTTTCAATAAGATTATTCTCCCTGAATAGCTAATCAGCTTTTCTAGCTTCCCAAATCCATGTGCTTTAAGCTGCTCTCACAGTTCTTCTTAGTTACTAAATGGCAAACAGTGACACCTCCAAAAGGGAAATTTAAAGTGTTAACCAAATGTGAGCAAACAGCATGATGGAGACTGCAGATAAAAGAGATTTTTTGGCAGATTAGCAGCAATTTAAGAAGATCACACTGTTACACCTGGGTTGACAAGAGCTGACAGGGTTTGCTGATCTCTGCTCCTACCTCCAATTTGAGTGTCATGTTTCAACAGAAATGAGAGGAATACCAAAAAATACAATACAATACAACACAATAAAATAAAATAATAAAATAATAAAAATAAAAGTGGAGGGGAGAGCCTTTCAGAACAGAACATGGGCTTCACAACAAATGTTTATGGCAGCTGAAACAAAAGGGAGCTAAAGAAGGAAATGAAAGGATTAAAATGAAAGGGAAAACATACACACACACTTTTAAAAATTCTGTGCCCAGTTTATTCTTCCAATGCATGGCATCCTTATTTTGCATTGGCTGGAAAGCCCTTTCCAGCCACTCATTTTTCCTTTCCACTTTGGCTGGGGAAAAAGACAACACAATAGAAAGGGTAGAAACAGGTGGGGAACACCAAGTGCACATGGACTTCGTATCACCAGTGTTGCAGCAATTTGAAATATTATATAGAACTACTTTTCCATTTCCCCCGCCCCCATTTTGAATATTCTGTTTGCTTTCACCATCACTGTTGATCCTCTCTTAGTGTTTTGTCTGTCAGTCAGTGGAACCCACAGTCACAAAATGAAGAAAAATGAGTATTGTATAAAACCTTGCTGAAGAAATACAGAAGGCCCCTGTTTTTCTGTTTTCCCTGAGACCTCTGTAGGGAGCAGTGCTTCCCCCCCCCCAATAAATAAATATTTCAATAAATATTCCAATAAATAAATACATATTCCATAAATACTGTGCTGCTATTTGTCTTCAGGAAGTGGTCTGAGAAAGGTGGGTTTCAGGCTTACCTAGGGCCCTGCTTCTGGCAATGTGGTGGCCCCTGATCTAATGGTGGTGGCCTGGTCAACCCTCTCTCCTGTCATGGCGGCTCCACTAGGTGGCCGTGGAGGGTGCTGGGGCATGCTGAGACGCTGACACAGGTGTGTGTGTGTGTGTGTGTGTGTGTGTGTGAATCAACTCTTTATGCTTTGTTGTTAGGTTTTTGGAGGCATAAGAGTTACACACGAATTTTGAACTACACAGGGGTCTAATGCCCCTAACCCCAGTGTTATTGAAGGGAGAAGTGTAAATCTTTCCGTGCAGAGAACCAATGAGCTGGCTAATAAATAGTGCAGAGGAGGGCAAAATGTGACCGTCCAGATGTTGATGAACTGAAGTTCCTGTCATCCAACAATATTTGGTGAGCCATACTTTGTACACCCTTGCTCTAAAGAATGGTTTAAAACACAGGAATGTGAATGCCACCCTTTCCTCCCTAACTGATGCTCCAGTGGTAATAATCATAACAAGTGCACCCACATGGAACAATCTAGGACATTATTAAGAGCATGAACAAAAGCACAACTTTGATTTAGGTGCAAGTCAAATCAAAGTGGATACATTCAGTGATTCCACTTTACTTACCATATGCTTGCAATTTCATATACCCCCGACTTAGACAGACAGTATTTTTACATGAGCCACACAAATTTCAAGATGGCAAAATGGTATCTAAAAATATTATGAAACATGACTCAAAAAAGGCACTTCTCAGATGATCCAAGACAGATCAAGAGTTCAGATTGGGAGCTTCTAAATGTCTAATGATACAGCTGAGAAATCCTACAATTAGACTCCAGTCCTTTGCCCATTGTCATCTGGTACATTGCTGAACCCTCTGTAACGGAGAAGGCACTGCAAAAGGTTTTGCAGGGATTTCCCCCCCCCCCCCCGTTCTTTTAGCATCTCAGTAAATCCAGCAGAGACATTACCGTTCCTCATGATGCGAGCATACAATGTGAAATGTAGTCATGCCGCTTAAATGGGGAATTAATCAGCATTCAGAGCTCTAGGAGATTGACAGGGAGCTGGCTCTGTCAGTCATCTGCAGCAGGACTCTAAGGCCTAATTTTCCTAAGTGAAAATGTGCTTTTCAAAATTGCAATGCAATTTTCAAAAATGGGAGCTGAATATTTAAATACTCATTCTTTCAACATGACTGTTTGCTGTCCAGCTGCTGCTTATGTCTAAGTCTGTGTCTATTGGGATCTGGGAATTAAAGAAGAAGAAAAAACATTCTGCAAGCCACTTTACACACTGGTAACCCCAAGGCAATGCCCATGTCTATTATAACTGCAATGTTCCAATGTTATTGCAGGGTTTTTAAAAGGTCATATTTCTCGGTACCCTGTACCCTTCCTTACTTCCAGATAAACGAATGGCTACCATGGGTAACGGGGGTGGATGAGTAAAGAAATATAAAGAGATGTGATGTGGATAAACCTATCCTACTTTCCTGAGACTAGGTAGCTCAGTACTCACTCACAGACACTTTGAAGTGAGTTGCATCAGTGTTACCTGAGGAATAACCTACACCCTTCCGAAGGTCTAGAAAATACAACGACCTTCTGTTGTCCATCATAATGACAGGCATTTCATTAGGTCTAATAGCACAATGGTCCATGCATGTTGTGTGGTGTTTTTTTAAAGGACACAGTATAAAGGAAAGTGACATGTTGGAAACAAAGACATACAAAATGGTCAGACATGGACTTCTTATTCTTGCTATTGTTCAGGTTCACCTCTGGCAGTCTCTCCATCCGAGTTCTAGCAGCCTCTTGTACAAGTTCCTGTACCAAGTGGCATGACAGAGATATGTCTCTTTTTCATGCCAGCTGGAACTTTACCAAGTATCCAAGGTACGGCTCAACTTTCAACAACTTGAAAAGACAATCAGAGACCTATCAATTTTTTTCCTAGTTTGGCTGTTACATTTTCCTAAATGAACAATTTCCAGAACAAAGACACACACACACACACAGCAGCACTGTAATCTCAGTTGAGGAGGGGGCTGAAACAGACAACCGTCAACATCCTTTGAAAGACTGTGGTTCTAAAAATACGTTGACAAACTGGAGTTGCCACTTAGATCCTCATTTCTAATTTTCTATAAAAATATTCAACTCTCTTCCACGACCATTTCTATAAGCCTATTCATTTTTGTAGCCTGAGTTGTCACAAACACAATGAGCCTCTGTCTGGGCTGTACCACTTCAGAGGAGAAATGTCGGGATTCCCATGATTAACAGGTTCTGCCTGTCACAAAAATCTCTCCACAAGGAAACTAGAAATTGGAGAGAAGGTTACTAGGCCTGTCACACCAGTTTTCTGTGGAAGGGGACGATTCTTATAAAGGGAAGAATATTTAGTCATGTTAACACTATGCCATCAGATGTCATGGACCACCAACTCATTGCTAGGGACTTTTAAAACTCTTTGAACAAATTCATATATTTCAAAGAAAAGGAGTCTACCTGTAATTCATTCAAAAATTCTGAGAAAGTTCTCCTAGCTTATTTTACTTGGCTAGGAAAGTGAAGCCCTCCATATCTTGGACTGCAATTCTCCTCAGCCCTAGGTTCCAGTGGTGCAGAATGCTGGCAGCTGCAGTCACAAACATCTGGAAGGCTGTATTTTCCCCAACCTTGGGTTATAAAGAAACCCCTCTTCTATGGGGAAGCCCATAATTCCAATATGTACAACAAGTCATAAAAATGTAGAACAAAATTTTGTTTAATGTATTCTTGAAGGCTTTGTTGAAAAATTTGTTTTATAATTTGTAGTATACATCCAGCTCCTCAAGAGCAAATAGAGACCTAATAAAAACAGAATACAGTGACAGATCTGGGTATGGACTTCAATTTATATTGTAATTTTTTTAAAAAATTCATTTATGAATTACATTATTGAATCTCTTGATAAAAGTGTTTAAATGAACTCATGGAATCATATGACCTGGTAAAATTATGTCAGCCAAATATTTGAAAACGTATTATTAAACAATGTTCTTATTAGTGTAATTATAATGATGATTTAAAGTAACCGGGAGCTGGGGCACAAAGGTTGCTGCGAAACAGAAGAAGAGTGAATATGTATGTATACATTGCTAATATCTGTCTGCTGATGTGATGTAATGAACATTTAGGCAGAACTGTAGCACTTTGCAGAGTAAAGGTTGCATGAATTAAACTCAGATAATTCAGTTATAAAGCTTCTTAATGTGTTTGGAAAAGTACTGACACACCAGGGAAGGTAGATAATTTATGGAAGCATGTTAAGTTGTGGTCATCAGCTAGCAAATTACTATTTTTCAAAAAAAGTTATAGTTTATTTAATAACATTGTGCCCTACATATATCCTTAGCAGGTAATGTACAGAAGTATGAAAGTATCAACAATCGTGCAATATGAAATATATAGTGATATGTGTGTGTGTATGTGTTTACATATACTTATAAACTTACTTTAAAAGCTTATATATGCACCCTAAATTTTCCCTGAAACATAACCAAAATTTTTGAAATTCTTTAGTTGTGATGAATATATAACCCCACAAATAACGGTAGCAGTACACTTGTGCACTGCGGTTGCTGGGGAGCACAGGCAGAAGGGGGCTGTGGGTGTCCTGCTTGTAGGCTTTCCATAGGTTGGCCACTGTGCAAATAGACAGAACTTCAGTTTGATCCAGCACGGCTCTTCCAATATTCTTTTGCTTTCATATTCTCCTGCAGGCAACCACCTGTATCTTCATGCAAGAAGGATTCTAAAGTTACTGAGTTACTTTTGTATTAGTTCCCTGGAATAAATAACTTGTCAGAGTGTCATTATCAATGGTTTGGATCTAGATTTTGACAGATGCAACTTTTGGGCAGATAGTAGTGCGTTTTCTTGTCTCTTGTCCCAGGGCAGCCGATCCAATCCCCAAAAGCTACACAAAATGTTGGGTAACTCATGGTCAAGGTCTTTCTGAGGAACAGGACTTCATCCAGATTGCCCCAGACAACCTGCAATTGAGCCCTCTGAGAAGCTCAGGCTTATAAGGAACAATGTTTGTGCAAAATGTCTGCTTGTGCGTTTCTTGGCTGCCAGATCTTACTGACTTCAGACTTGCCCTTTCTTGTCTGCTTGCTTTCTCTTAGGTGCAGGTCTGACTTCTTAGATTTCCAGCTGGTCCTGCCTGGCTGCCTTGTTTTGTTCTTAAGCCCTGCCTGCTCTGATAAGACAGCATTCTGTCCTCTTCATGGAACCACATGTCCTGCCCTTCCTTCCTCTTGCCCTTGGCCGTGGAGGAGCCAGCCATGTGGCCAATGATAGTGACACTGTAATAACTGGTGTTATTTTCAACTACAATATTAGGATTTTGTATTCCATTCCTGGACACAGAGAGTTTGTCCCAGTATCAGAGTGTCTTGCCTTATGGAATACTGGAGACCCAAGACTTTTTTTTAGATGAGATACCAAACCTTGTGAGGAAATTGAAATATTGACCATACCAAACAGTTCCAGATAGTAAACTAATACCATAAGTGTCTTCTTCTCTGACATTTTCTGTAAAATAAGACAAACTTCTTTCTGTCTCTCTCACACAGATTTTTAGATGATGCACAAATGTCTTCTCCATCTGATATAACAAAGACTCTGCCGCATGGCATCACAAACTCTACCCCCATCTCAGGTTTTAGTCTTAAAGTCCCAGGGAATGGAATGCTACCAATCTGGGAGTGCAGGGAAGATTACATTGGCTTTCAAGTCACCTGGCCATAATTCCAGAAGGAGAAGTATTGTATTTCTACATTAATTATAGTAATTCTTTCTAAATTTGGATCTATACTTACAAACTAGCACAAAAAACCCGCAAACCTCATCTTTTTCTCTCTCTCTCTCTTTTTTTGGTAAGATGTTGGGTTTCTTTTTAGATGATGCATATGTGGTCATAACAATTATTGAGTTTCTTTAACCGGTTAATGATAGTATTTAAGCCTCAAAAGGTGCAATGTGAAGAGCAGTTGGTACATGTGCTTGGCCTTAAGATATAAGCTCTGTAGAAGAAACAGCAAAAAAAAAATGAGTGTCTCTTTTCTTATTATCAGCTGGTCATGTGGAGTGGTGGAATTTTTCTGATAAAATGGTAAAATAGACAAGTTGCCAAAAATGTTACAAAATAGATAAAATGCTATGATCGAGCAAGGTGGGGCCTGCTACTCAGAGGAGGAACAAAAAAGAATAACCAGTAACTGTTTTCAAAAATTCACCTGTGCTTCCAGAGAAAATGTTTGATGTAGCACAGAAATGTTCATTCTGGGAAGTCATTAAATCGTACTGCAGATCTGATCAAACTATATAAGGACAATGTCTGTGGCACTAATAAGTAAAATGAAAGGATTTGTGATGGTCTTTAAAGTCACTTCTGTACCAAAATTTAGATAGGTATCACAACTTGTTGCTGACCTAGAAGGAAGAGTATATACATTTCATGACATTTTGTAGCTTGTATATACTCGGATGCAGCAATCAATAGAAAGAAGGACAAAATGACAGAGTGGCTCAGATAGAGTGAGCCCAAAGGAACACAAGTGCCATATGCAATTAAATGTAAGATAATGAGACGAGGGACGCAAAACAAGGCGAGGTTTTCTTTTTAAGCACTCATGTGGTATAAAATACTGGGCAAAAGTGCGACCTGGAGGTACAGATCAAACAGAAACCATACTATGGCCACAGGACTATCAATTCCAATAGCATCACAGAAGGAGTTTATATTACACAGCTGAAATTATTCTTACCAAACAGGAGAGATTCCTGAATGTGGCCACTCTTGGTATAGCAAAGGAGCTCTGCACACCTTGTTATAAAGAAGGGCAATAAGAAAAAAAAATGTGGCGGGGGGTTGGAGAGAGAGAGAGGCGAGATTGGGAGCTTAATTATTCATAAATGTCAGAGAACAGAAGGGAATGGTCTGTAGTCTTTTGAAAAGAGAAGAATAAGAGTCCTCCCCTCAATGAGGAATTCAAAATTCTGTAGCCAGCAGAGTGAGCAGATGTTGTTGTCAAAACAAGCTACAATCCTGCACATAGCTAAGAGCACAAGTGATAGCACTACCATGCAATGTGAGCAAACTATTAGTCATTTACTTGTCATTATTGTGTGTTTCGAACCTAGCAGTTCGAAAGCATGTAAATGCGAGTAGATAAATAGGTACCACCTCGGTGGGAAGGTAACAGCGTTCCATGTCTAGTCGCGCTGACCACGTGACCACGGAAACTGTCTACGGACAAACGCTGGCTCTATGGCTTGGAAACGGGGATGAGCACCGCACCCTAGAGTTGGACACGACTGGACTAAATGTCAAGGGGAACCTTTACCTTTACCTATTGTGTGTTTACTGCCAGGGAGAGGTGTTTGTGGGTTGTTCTGCTTTGTCTACCTAGACAACCTGCCTGATTTGGATACTATGAGCCTTGCTTTTGGAAGGGGGCAATGTTAGCTACTCTGCAAATGGCCTTCAGCCACTACTGCAGCTGGTCTCAAATCCTGATACACTGGCACACTTGTGGAACATCAACCCACTTTCTGATAATAGTGCTTATTATAGTTTCAGAAGATCAAGACCATGATGGAATCTGTTCTCCCTCTTTTGTCACAGATTATTGGCACTAAGGTGGTCTTATTAGGATTGTTTACCTCATTAAGTTGGCTTTCCATCCTGATGAAACATGCATACAGCACCCATTTATGTGTCCTGTTTCCAAGCACCAGGGGCCAGCTGCACTGCCAATAGCCCCAAAGCAGGTGTGTGGCACTGTACATGGAGTTAAACAAGCTGATGAGGGGTATGCAAAAGGGGTTGATCAGTAGAAAGGAGCTAAAATGAGCAGCATATGGAATTAGTAAGCAAAGTCAATAATGGTTGCTCAGAAGCAAGATCCAAGCACAGAGCCAAGGTCATAACAGAAAAGGTTCTACCACACCAGTCACCAGGCCAGGTGTAGGAAACCAGAGAAGAGTCCATTGCTTAGCACAATCAGATGTCAGCAGAACCAAAGCATGTTCAGAATGTGAGTAATCAAGGTATGGAGGTGTTGCTTCCATCAGCTCATTCTGCCACTAGTAACAATTTTATATAGATGCTGTCTACTACCAACCACAGGACAGCTGTAATATATCAGACACTCCTAGCAGCAAGCTTCCTGAGGTGAAGCTCCTTACTGTCAATGTACGTTCTGCTGGTACCTTGAACTCCTCGTAGGTAGGGCCATTGTATTCTGGCTTTTAAAAATGTCTCCACCCTGGGGTAGGAGGGCAACTCTGCTTCAGAGTCTACCACTGGACCCCTTTCATCTGAAGAAAGTGGTTCTAAGCTGCCCCCCTGAGAGTGCTGATCCTTCAGGACCTTGGTATCTGGTGGGTCCTATGGGGTTCTGCTGTCTAGGGGGTTTATGTCTTCATTTAATGAGGACTTCTCTTGTGGAAACAGAAAGGTATAATGTATGCTTGATTCCATGTAGCGATGTGACGGTCTGTCACTTCCATTTCCCTTGCATTTCTCAGACTCCAACCTGTATTCTTGCCAATCCAAACTCCATATCAGGTTGCAGATTTTCTTCTTCCCAGATAAAAATGTGTTTATATTTTGGTATGCACATTTCCTAATGTGTGTGTTTCAACACAATTTTCTTAATATATGCATTGTTTCACATATTTTCCATTAACTGTATTGTGGTTGTGCACATTTTAAAAAGTGCATTCTTTTTAAATGTTGTGCACTCCATATTATTTGAAAAGGAAGAAAAGGGGGTTGCAAACAGAATCTGATGCTTCTGGCTTCCTCCCAAGGATGTGTGGACATGTGAACTGGGACTGTCGTCTTGGGATGTAGGAGGATATGCCGCTCTTCTCTCTAAGTACGTTGCACCCATTTTTATTTATTATTGTCAACTTTATGATGCCCATCTCTTTCAAATTAAGAATAACAATGTGTAAAAACTTTCAGAAATGAGAAAAAACATACATGCTAGCCTTTACAATTATTCATGGGAAGATGAGAGTTCACTGTGACTTTGCTTGAAAGAGGACATCACCACTTAGGTTTTTGAAGTGTGATGGCTGCCAGTCAGTTGCCCTCAGAGGCAACTCAAGCCAAGATCAAAGATACATCAGTTGTAATGGGCTTGGCAGAAGCAGAAGCTTCTTGTGCCAGCGCAATTGCCCTTGTGCCAGCAAATCCCCTGGTGCTGACTGACCTCAGATCTGCCAGCACAACTGCTGTGTTGGCTGAGATCAGCCAACGGAAGAGTCAAAAAGGGAAGGAGAGGGGAGGAGCTATGTTATGACAAATTCAAATACTTGTCTGCCCAAATTCATAAACATGATATCAGCACAAAGTTAGATCAAAGTCAGGGTAATCCTAAGTAATTTCCAGCATCTCTAGGCTGAGAAGGGTTGGGGTTCAGTACAGCCTTAGCTGGCTTAGTTCCTGCTCAGTCAGCCCTCAGCCATTGTGGCTAATTAGAATTTCATCTTAAACCTGCCTCAGTATCTGACTGTTGGCTACACTTGTCTTACTTTATTGCCTGGTGAAAACCTGCTGTTGGACAGATGCTATGAAACCGACATATGTGTTTCAGAAATTTGCCTCTAGAACCATTTTGACCCATGTCAATGTCCAGAAGGAGACCCAGATATCAATTCTGAGGTTAGACAAAGTCTTGCTCTTTATCCACAAGAATTAGATTTGCCAAACAAGAGGAACCCATGTAATATGGAGGCCTGGTTAACAGGCACACATTTCACATCAGAAGATTTCTTGCTACTGTTGCTGAGTGGCAGTTTTATTTGTATTTGTGAATTGCCTACATCTTAAAGCTCAGTGTTTGTCATAATGTGGAGAAAAAGCAACGAAACTCAATATATGGTGTTCTCTTTGTCTCATACACTCAAGTATGCTGTTACTTATTTTGTAATTATCGACAGATAAGTATGCACATGTGCATCTATCTTTAACTTGGTGCTATGCATCTACAGGCACATGGTCAGAGGTGTCATCTTTGATCACACAGACACACACACACAGCTGCAGTGCCATTGAAAAGCAGGATGGCATCTGTGTGCCTGTTATTTGACATGGCTTTCTTGAGCAAGCCAAGAAAGCCAGACATATGAACAACTATGACATTTGGTCTTGTGCATAAATGAGTGAATGCACCAAAGCTCTTACTTCCTGGTCCTTTAACTTCAAACACTTGCAATCTTTGACATTACCATCTCTGTCCTATCATCTATCACATTATAATTTCTGCCTGTTTCTTCTGTGCCTTTCCCCTCTGTTTGCAACTCAAGCATTCTGATGCATCTGTTCATTTTTCGCAGCCAAGACAGAGCCATATGCTTCATATCTGGGTTTTAAAGCATGTTTTGATACAACAGGTGGTAAATCTGTTTTAACTATTATTTATTTGCCATCTTGATCTTGCACTTTCTGAGCTTTGGCATGTGTCTGTTTCTCTCCCCATGAAAAAGGAAAGCAGCACATGGAAGAAATAATGTAATGCTTTCCTATACAGCAACCAAACAGACAGCTTGATATGAATTCTTTAGAAAAAGTGGATTTGTTTACCATTCCCTTTGTCTTACACCAGTCTTTCCCATAATATCTGACCACTTTAGAAGCTGGAATGTCTATAGTTAGAAAAGTATGTGTCCGTACTTCTGCACATCTGTGTCTTTTTTCTGTCTCTGCTTCTGATACCTGAAAGCTGGCATGAACACCAAGGCTCTGCATCTTGAAGTCATTTTTTTTTAAAGGTTGATTAATTCACTTCAATTAATTAAAACCTGTCTCTTAAAATCTATGGTATCACACTGAAACATTAAGTGGCAGATGCCAGGCTCCTTGGGAATAAGACGTATCCTCAGAAGTAAGTAGCCTTTTCAGAGCTAGAGGTTTCCTCAGGGACCAAAAGTATTGAGGATTGAGGCAAATGCTCACATCTAATTTTGTGTGATGCTTTGGAGAACCCATCCACCTAAACATTCACTTCTTGTCCTATTCCTGCACAATCCAGCTACCTGATGAGGCTTGCATGTTCCTGACTCCATATTATGTGTGTAAATACGGGCACAGGTACACATGGACACACAGAATGAGAATTCATGTTTTTTGGTATAGTGGTGGATGAGAGAGGCTGCATGAGTTCAGGGGAGTAGGGGTGCAGAGAGAGGAAAAAACCTGTGAGAAAGAGAAAAAAAGAAAGGCAAAGTTGTACAGGACCCTTTAGATCTTAGATCTCAAGAAGATCTTAGAAATGCAGAGTTGGCAGGGACCCTATAGATCATCGAGTCCAGCCCTATCAAGGAGGCACAGTAGGGAATCAAATTCCCAACCTCTGGCTCTGCAGCCAGATACCCTAAACCACTCAGTTGTCCAGCAGTTTGTATTACTCAATTGGCCAGGACTTACTTGAATACTAGTCATGCTGCTATTGGGCGCTGGTTTACACCATTAATTGCCCTCAATTTCCAGCTTTAAAAAAACCTAGCCCTATAGAAGCTAAAGGACGAGGCAAAAAAATGCTGTCACTATTCTACCCACTGGTTTTGCAAGAAATGAGCCTACTTTTATCCTTCTGTGTGTTTAGCTAATGAGTGAAACACAGCCATAATTGACTTGGTGATTCAACTGTAGTATAATTCATTAATTTCTGTACTGGAAGCACACAATCTAGTTAAGTGGCATTGTTATTAAACAGTTAAAATGATGGTCCTCAACTGCCCAAATATGTGTTAAGGGCTTCTATCTTGGATGCACAAGAATATTTATGTTATATTTTGGCTGCAATGGAAGAGGGAGATTAAAGAGTGCAAATGTATGTTAGTGTGTGAGAAAGTGAGCATGTATGTTTGCAAAACAGAGAGACAGAATAGAGTAGGCATAAAGCTCCCTTTTATTGTCCCTTTGTCCTCTAAGCTACAATCCATTCTATACCCACTTGACTAAAAGTAAGCCTTACTGAAATCAGTGTTGCCCATTTTTGAATAGGCATGCATAGAACTGTACTTTTAATATGCTTTAAAAAGAGAGGTTACTTACCTGTAACTCTGGTTCTTCAAGTGGTCATCTGTGAATTCACACTAATGGGTTTAATCTGCGCTTGTGCAGAGGTTTTGGAATATTCTAAAGCTTTAACACGCGTTTGCCAGGACCGCACCCCTAATACACGTGTTCCGCCCATCCTGGCGATTGCCTCAGTTCCCAAACAGCCCGCCGCTGTATTAGACATGACGGACAGAGGGGAGGACGGGTGGGAAGTGTGAATTCACAGATGACCACTCGAAGAACCAGAGTTACAGGTAAGTAACCTCTCTTTCTTCTTCGTGGTCTCTGTGAATGCACACTAATGGGTGATTAACAAACTTACCTATCCAGAGGAGGGACATCACGGAAGAACAGATGAAAGAACCGCTCGTCTGAAGGCAGCATCCGACTTTGCTCTGACATCTAAGCGGTAATGAGAGGCAAAGGTCGACGGAGTTGACCACGTGGCGGCCTTGCAGATGTCAGGAACAGGGACACCTCTCAGGAAAGCAGCTACCGCCCTTGTGGAATGCGCCTTAATGCCAGCAGGCAGAGGCTTTTTAGCAAGCTGGTATGTGAGGCGTATAGTTGTAACAATCCATCGAGAGATGGTTTGGGGAGAAACATGAGATCCCCTGTGTGGTAAATGTGGGAAAACAAAAAGCCTCTTAGACTTGTGAAAGGAAGACGTTCTGGAAACATAGAATGCCAAGGCTCTTCTGACATCCAAGAGGTGAAGAGAGCGCTCCAAGTCATTGGTTGGTGATGGAAAGAAGGTAGGTAAAATAATGGGTTGTCTAAGATGAAACTCAGAGATAACCTTAGGTAGAAAGGAGACATCGGGATAGAGTGTAACTTTGTCAGGGTGGAATTGGAGGAAAGGAGGGTCGACTCGAAGAGCTGCGAGTTCAGAAGCTCTGCGAGCAGAAGTAAGCCACCAAAAATAGGGTCTTAAAGGAAAGAAAACGATCCGACGTAGTTGCAAGAGGTTCAAAGGGAGGTAGCGTGAGACGACGGAGGACAGTATGTAACGACCATTGTGGTGGTGGGGAGGGCCTGGAGGGGCGCAAATTGGAAACGCCTCGTAGAAATTGTTTCAGGGTCAGGTGCCTGAAGAGTAGGGCAGCATCAGAGTCTTTTGATTGGTATGCCACTATGGCAGAGATATAAAGTGTAGACAAGGAAAGATGTTGATTGAAAAGATGAGAAAGGAAGGCAAGGAGTGCCCGAAGAGTTGTTGGTGCAGTAGGAAAATTGTGTTGATCCGCAAATTTTTGAAAGGCAGACCACTTGTAAGCATAAAGTTGCATGGTAGCAGGCTTTCAGGCGTGAGCTAGAATAGTAGCTACAGAGGTTGAATCCTCCATGCTGTGAGATGAAGAGTCTGGAGGTCGGGATGAAAGGTCCTTCCTTGATGTTGAGTGAGCAGGTGAGGAATGGGGGGGAGACTAATGAAGTCGGTGGATATTGACCAGAGCATGGTGAACCAGGGTTGCCTGGGCCACCATGTGGCGATAAGGATGGCATTTGAGCGATCTTGGTGGAGTTTGACAATGGTCCACAGAAAGAGAGGAATTGGAGGGAAGAGGTAGAGCAGGTGTGAGGTCCACTGCGTTATGAGTGCATCTCCAAGGGAGCCTGGCCCGATGCCCACTCTGGAGAAGTATAGGGTGCACTTGGTGTTGTGTGACGTGGCAAAAACGTCTATTCTGGGATGTCCCCATAGGCTGCAGAGCTGGAGGAATATGGAGTCGTCAGGCACCCACTCGTGCATCTGAGTGCGAAGCCTGCTGAGAGTATCTGCCAGTTGGTTGTGCTGAGTGGAGATATGGACCGCTACAGGAAAGATTTGGACCACTACAGGAAAGATATGGCGGTGGAAACACCATTCCCATAGTTGAACGGCAAGGTATAGTAGAGGAAGGGAGTGGGTTCTGCCTTGTTTGTTGATATAGAAGAGTGCCGTGGTATTGTCTATAGTCACCTGCACAGCCGTGCCGGTAATAAGAGGTTTGAAAGCGCGGAAAGCTTTGAAGATGGCAAGTAACTCGAGATTGTTGATGTGAAGAGATTTTTCGTAGCGAGACCAGGGAGCGTGAATGTGAAGGTCTCTGCAATGCGCTCCCCAACCGATGGGACTGGTGTTGGTGGTAATCTGAGCTGTAAATTGAAGAGGTGCAAAGGGTCTGCCAATGAAGAGATTGACTGGTGTGTTCCACCATAGTAGTTGGGCTGCAAGTTCGGAAGTGACCTTTAGAATTTTGGTAGGTGGGTCGGACATGGGGTCGAAGAAGGACAGATACCATGCTTGTAGGGAGCACATTTTCAGCCGAGCATGCTGTAT
Organism: Intellagama lesueurii; assembly: GCA_037013535.1. Lineage (NCBI taxonomy): Eukaryota > Metazoa > Chordata > Lepidosauria > Squamata > Agamidae > Intellagama > Intellagama lesueurii. The sequence goes on from JBAJHW010000003.1 coordinate 101,557,072, forward strand.
GACCGACATGGTGGAAGCGATGAGGCCGAGGAGGCGTTGAACTTGATGCGCAGTTACGAGCGCGAGAGGTTGGAGTGTTGGACGAGAGAGTGTATCTTCATCACTCGCTCGTGAGGCAGAAAGGCTCTTGCTTTTCGTGAATCGAGAATGGCACCTATGTAGGTGACCTTCTGTGAAGGAATTAGAATGGATTTGTCTTTGTTGACCCTGAGGCTCAGGTCTGCTAGGAGAGAGAGAGTTAGGTCAACGTCGTGCAGAGCCTGTGAATGTGAGGTGGCTACTAGCAACCAATCGTCGATGTATGGAAAAATTGAAATTCCATGAGTGCGGAGATTATGACGGGGGTCATACACTTCGTAAATACTCGTGGTGCAGTGGAAAGTCCGAATGGGAGGGCTTTGAATTCGTAGGTGGCTTGCCCTAGGGAGAATTTGAGGAATTTGCGGTGATCTTGGCGGATGGTGATATGAAAGTAGGCATTGCTTAGGTTGATGACAGCAAACCAGTCATTTTCTTGAAGTATTGGTAGGATGCGTTCTAGTGTCACCATGCGGAAGTGTTTCCGAACAATGTAGTAGTTTAGGTTGCGGAGGTCGGGAATGGGATGAAGGCCTCCATCTCTTTTTGGAACAGTAAAGTAGCAGGAGAAGAACCCAGGATCGCCTTCTTGTAGGGTGACAGATGATATGGCATCGTTTGAGAGAAGGGATTGAATCTCTTGTTCCAAGACAGTTGATGGTGTGGTTAGAACGATTCTTGGTGGTGGCAAAAAGGCAAACTCTATTGCATAGCTGGTGGCTATAATAGCGAGGACCCAAGAATCGGTGGTGATAGATGCCCAAGATGGAAAATGGACTGCAAGACGGGTGGTGTTGGGTTGCGGAAGGTGAAGTGAATGGATCTGGGTGACGGGGGAGTCAAAGACTCTGCTTCGTTTTCTTGTCAGGGCACCTGAAAGATTGCCTGGGGCATTGTCTTTGTCTGGCGTGTCGAGGTTGGAAGGAAGAAGACTGAGGTAAGTACTGTTGTTTGTCAGGGAAGGATTTGTATTGTTGGTAGGGGTACGAACGGCGCCATTGGTATATCTGGGGTCTATAGTACAGTTGAGTATTGTATGAGCGTGCTGTTTTTCTCATCTTTTGCAGGTTATCTAGAATCTCATCTGTCTTCTCGTTGAAAAGGCCAACACCATTGAAAGGTAGGTCTTCAATGCACATGCGAGAGTCATCAGAGATATGGGCTGAATGGAGCCAAGCATGTCTTCGGAGGGCAACAGCGGTAGCCATGTGCTTTGATGTGGCTTCAATGATGTGCCATGCTGTGATGTGTTCCTGACGTGCCAAAGCCATGGCCTCTTGATGAAAAGAGAGGCCACGGGCTTTATACTCTCCAGGTGCTGCTTGAAGGGTGGAAGGGCCTTATTCCATAAAAACCTGTGATAAGCTCCCATGGCTGCAAGATAATTGGCATCACATAGGGTAAAGGAAGCAAGTGAGTAAACTCTGAGGCCAATGATATCAAGCTTCCTACCCTCCTTGTTATTAGGAGTAGCATTAGAGCAATTGCGTGCTCTCTTTTGTGTAGCATCAACAATTACAGAATTGGGAGGTGGATGCTTGGAGAGGAAGTCAGTATTGTCTCCATGAGCTTTATATAAATTCTCAACCTTCCGAGAAATCTGAGGTACCGAGGATGGTTTGGACCATGACTGTTTAATTAATTTTAGAAGAGATGGGATAAACCCCATACGAAGTGGGGGTGTCTGGTCTTCATTAATATCCTCATAGACTTTATCTGACTCTGATTGGACTGGTTGCTGGACATCAAGGTCCATGGCCTTGTCTATGCAGAGCACTAGCTGTGAGTAGGAGGAGAAATCCTCAGACGGAGATGGAGGATTGGTATCGGCGACATCCGAATCAGGAGTTGGTAAGTTAGGAGGAGACTCTTGTGGTGTCAATGAGTCTGACGTTTCAGAATAGGAAAACTGTATAGGTGATGGTGAAGAAACCTGTCTATATGGAGAGGCTGGTGTGTTAGGAGGGACGTCCTGCGGGTAGCGTTTAGACACAGTGATACTATGTTTAGACAGTATTGCCTGCGCAGAATGGTGAGATGTAAGGCGCTTATGTTGGCGAGCCTTAGTGGTGTCTAGATGCACGGGTGAAGGCCTGGTATAGGTTGTGGTAACCTGAAGAGAGGAAGAGCAGACCTGTGAAAGCATAGCAGACTCAGCAGGTGGCAATGAAACCGAAGTTGACGGTCGGGGCCGCTTTGGTACCAAAGGTGGTTGAACTGCAATAGATTCAGTTTGACTTCTCTTACGAGAGGACTTTCGCAGTTTTGGTACTGGAGGAGGAGGAAGGGTATCGTCCTCAGAGGACTAGTCATATTCATGCCTCGGGTGGTATCGAGGAGGAGATGGTGAGTCGGAAGAGCCAGAAGGATAATAATATGCGTATCGAAGACGCTTGGGTTCGATGTAATGTCCGGTATCAGGCTGCCAGTATTGGTACAAGCAATATCGATACTGTTTGGCTGGAGGTTCGTAATAGGTAGGAGGCTTGTAAATGGTGACTCGCTTGAGATGATGGTATCGAGCCCGGGAGTCATGCGATGCCTGCAACCCCGTAGATACCGGAGGTAGTGGAAGTTCGGCATCGGATTGGCAAGTCTTCGGTGTATGGTGCATCTTCCTAGACCACTTACGCGGAGGTAAGGGATCAGCCAAAATGGATGCTGAATCCGATTCGCACACGGAGACAGAGCAACCCATAGACTTCGGGCTCGAGCAAGCCGAATATGGAAGTACTGTTACCTCAGCCGAGGTATTTGCCCACGATGGAGACTGGGCAAGAAGGGGAGAAGGTGGTTGGCCCGAAGGAGGCGGGATGGAATCATGGTCCGAGTCAAGATCTATGGTAGGCTGGTCCTAGATAGGAAGTGATTGTTGTTTAGTAGCTTGAGAATCAGTAGAAGGTTTCTTCAGTTTCTTGGGCTTGGAATGCTCCGATTTCGGAGGTAGCTTCGGTGTCTGGGTTGACTGTGACATCAATCCCGAGGACTTCACCTTAGAGGCAGACTTTGATTTCAGTTTTGACGATGTCACTTTCGGTGGCGGAGAAGTAGTGGTAATATCAGAAGAAGCAGGCGGTGGCTGCGAGATTTGTGTATCGTCCATGATGGGTAGTGGAGGATGTAGGGATCGTTCCCACAGGAAAGATCTGAGTCATTGTTGGCGGAGTTTAAAAGCTTGTTTTGTGAGATTCTTGCAAAAATGGCAAGAAGCTGGTTGATGGGATTCTGCCAAACAGAACAGGCAATAATCGTGTCCGTCGGAGAGGGGAATCTTATTTGGGCACGAAGTGCACCTCTTAAACTGTGGGGGCCATAAAAAGCAGGAAGGGAGGGAAGGGAGCGGTGGAGAGAAGGAAAACAGATCAAAAAGTTTCTCACTGATTTCTTTCTATCTTTATTCTTTCTCTTCTCTAAGAATTGTAAGAAAAAGTCGCAAACAGAGAGCTCATTGTGAGATGAAACCTCAGTGGCGGCAAAAAGGAACTGAGGCAATTGCCTGGACGGGCAGACCATGTGTACTGGGGGGGGGGCAGTCCTGGCGAACGTGTGTAAAAGCTCTAGAATATTCCGAAACCTCTGCGCAAGCGCAGATTAAACCCATTAGTGTGCATTCACAGAGACCACAAAGAAGAAGCAAGGAAACTTTATGTCAAAGGTGGACAGTTTTCTCAATATGTTCAGACACTATTGTTCCTCAGTTCTACTTTGATAGCAGTCAGTTCCTTTCTCAGAGGAAAGATGATCTAAAGAGTTGATATTATTATACAATATCAATAATATTTATTTATTTTATTTATTTATTACATTTATACCCCACCCATCTAGTCAATCGACTACTCTGGATGGCTTCCAGCATATATCATAACAATTTAAAATATAACAAGATTTTAAACATCAATAAACAAGTTGTTCAATATGGAAAAATAAGGAAAAAAGAGAAAGAAAAAAATAAAGTGTTGACTGGAGGGAAGGCCTGCCTAAACATCCAAGTTTTCAGTTGGTTTTTAAAGATGCCCAGCGAAGGGGCCACACGGATCTCCGGAGGAAGGTTATTCCAGAGGCGAGGAGCTACCGCCGAGAAGGCCCGGTTTCTTGTTTTTTCCTTCCGGGCCTCCCTCGGCGTCAGGCTCCTCAACCTCACCTCCTGACTCGATCGGGTGATACGGGTAGATTTTGGTGGGAGTAGGCGTTCTGCCAAGTATCGAGGCCCTAAACCGTTTAGGGCTTTATACGTAAGCATTAAAACTTTGAAGTCAACGCGGAACCGAATGGGCAGCCAGTCCAAAGCGGCCAGAGTGGGAGAGATATGATGATATTTTCTCACTCCACTAAGGAGTCTGGCCGCCGCATTCTGCACCATTTGGAGTTTCCGCATCAGCCTCAAAGGTAGCCCCACGTAGAGCGCATTACAGTGGTCTAATCTCGAGATTACAAGCGCATGTACCAAGCAGCTATATTTTCTGTATTGTGCAAATTATTTGCTAATTATACAAACTATCTAGAGGGTCACGGAAAGCTTGACCAACACACAAACATTTCCCTATATATATTATACCAGGAAGTATAATAATACTTCCTGTTGTAAAAGTTTTGTTCCCAGAATGCAAAACATTTTTCTTATATTAGCATAGTAATCCTTACAGCAGTCTTAACCTTCCATTAGGTCAAAATGACTATTTCAATTTTGTGGATGGGATGTGGGCAGGAGACAGAATATAGGGATAATTAGGTAATTTTAGACCATGCTTAATGGTTTTAGGGGGGTGTAGTTAATATGTATTGCTTCACTCTTAATATGTATTGCTTCACTCTCTTCAAAATGTTTTTGCAACAGAACCTAAGAAAATCTGACATTCTGTTTCCTATTATAAAGTAACTTTGAAATGTGTGCATCCCAGTAGGGAAATGTTTGTGTGTTGGTCAAGCTTTCCATGACCCTCTAGATAGTTTGTATAATTAGCAAATAATTTGCACAATACAGAAAATATAGCTGCTTGGATTTGAGAAGCTAGAATATAGTAGCCTAGGGAGTGGACGAGAATCTCCTGGTGCCTAGTAAGGGTCAGGAAGAAGATTTGAACCACGTCTCCCTTTATGAGTCTGCCTGGGTGTTAAGATCATTAGGAGAGGCCTTAACTCTCGGTCCCATCATCCTCACAAGTGCACTTGAAGGATACATGGGAGACGGTCTTCTCTGATGCTGCTCCCTGACTTTGGAACTGCCTCCTACAGAAGGCCAGGCTGGCCCCATTTCTGTTGTCCTTCCACAAGCAGGTGAAGACATTTCTCTTCAGGCAAGCTTTCTCTCACTGACTGGTTGGCTGAGTGGGGTTTTTTAATGGATGGTTGTACCTTAATGCTTTGAATATATTTTTGTTATTGCTTTTGTTTTACTGACTTTTACGAGTGGAGTGGTATTTGTTTCTTTTTTAGTATTTGCATACTTACTGTTTTTAGCTTTAAATATTGTCTTTTAATGATGTAAGCCACATTGGGTCCTTCTTAAGGAGAAAGGTGAGGTAAAAATATTTTAAATATATAAAAATAAATAAATAAATAAAATTAGGAGAGACAAAGACTGGAAAGAACAGTAGAGTGGAATGAGAGGAAGAATAGTGGCAAATGAAAAATAGAGAAGGAAAGAACAGCAATAGCACAAAGTTGTCAAAAGGTCTTTCTGGTCCAGGAAAATTAGCACAAGTTCAACAAACGTTGACTGGAAGAAGAAGAACACTGCGAAAGAAAAAGCTGAGCCATTATCCACTTGTCCTTAGGTGTCAAAAGGGCTCACAGCACAACCCCAAGCAGAAAGTCACATGGGGCTCGATCCCACCAGATAGCAGGAATAATTTTTAAAAAATACCAGGCTTCCTAAATGAGCCAGCACCTGCATGGTCACTCCTTCACCCACCCAGTCACCCCTCTTGCTTGCCTCTCACCCACCCCCAGCCCCTTGCTTACGCACCCACCCCCAGTACCTGTCCACACACCCTCACACTCTCACCCCTTTCCCACTCATCATCTCCCCCTCCCTTACTGTTCTCTCTGCCCCCCCCTTTGGACCCACCTGATAGGAGATGTGGTAGCAGCAGCAGTGGGGAGCCTGAAGTAAGGACACACACACCACCACAAAAGTTTGGGATTCAGGTTAAAGACCATGTGACTTTAGCCCGAATTTTTTTAAAAAAATCCCTCTGCTGGTTTATTCTGGCAGTGAGAACAGATCCAGAAGGAGAAAGTAACAGATTGATCCTCTGTGAATTCACACTGGGGAAGTTCGGTTTCCCCAAGTGAACTCTCTTTAGTTAAGCAGATAGGAAACAACAGAGAAATTGCCAATTAGCACTTGTTAGCACCTTGTTCAAGCAGTTCCTGAGTGCCTCTACTTATGCTGACTCCTGCAAATCTGAACTGCTACAGTAGTTGCCTTAACAAGGTGCTAACAAGTGCTCATTGGCAATTTTCTTCTCTTTTTCTGCTTTTTAAATTAGTCTCCTAAGTGCTCTTTTCCATGTTTATTCCAGTGCTAACAGAAGCTCCCCCCCTTTTTTTTAAAGAAACAAAGAGTGTTAAGCTAAGGGAAACTGACACCCCCACGAGTGCTCTTTTGCTTCCTTTCTCCCCACCCTGCCAACCACCAGCACTCCTGCACATGCTTTTCTGAATTGGCACAAGCAATCACACTGCCTGAATCAATGTGAAAGCATTCATGTGCAAAAAAATTAAAATAAAAAAAGGAGAAGCCCTAGCAGCAGAGGAAGAAAAAAAATAGAATGGAGGGGGGGGGGGAACGACTCTTATTCACAACAACTTGTATGTGGTGTGGTCAGTTGAAAATAATATGAATCTGATTGTCCTATTTCCATATTAGTTGCCAATTTAATTGTCCCATATGTCCCTCTCAGCTGAAAGAGCCAATGTATGGGCAGTTTTTAAAAGCCCATTGGGTAACACCTTTTGCACTGGCACTTCAACTTGGAATAGTCCCACAGATTTTGAGGGAGAGATCATTCATAATAATGATCATAATGTTATCCAACCTGAGTCAACTGAGATAATATGGTATTAAATGTGTGTGTGTGTGTGTGCGCATGTGACAGATCACTTCTAGTAGATGCTTAAAATTTAGCCATGATTGTTTTTGAAGAAATTATATGTAGCATTTATATATAGTGCTTTATTTCCTAAATGCTAAGGTAGATTTACACAGATAAACTTGGTAATAATCCAACATCTGTGGGTCAAATCTAGTTTTAGTCCCAAATACAGCAGACCAATGAGTCCATTCATTTCATTGGGCTTGCTCTAAATTTCACTTCAGCTGAGACTGAAATTGGGTTTCTCTCCTCGGAAGGTAGGGCAGTTTTAACATGTCACTATTGTGCACAGGAACTAATGGCTTCCTAAATGTATCTTTTAGATTTGTGGCTGAGGTAAAATGTGAGCTGGGGCCACTGTAATTCACAGCTTCCACTGCTAGTCACTACAAAATAAGAGTTGTCAAAAGATTTTTCATAGCTTTTCAGTGGCCTGAATATGATGCAATCATGTTTTATCATATCCATTTCCATAGATCAAACTGCCACTGTTATCAACCCTATTCAGTTGTTTTTTATCTGCTTCTTTCCAACATGCCAAGAGGGCAACACACTCCCAGAGTGACATGTCTGCAGAAGAGATGTTCCTGCTCATGTGAAGGTCGTTTATGTGACGCACATTGAAAAATCAGGGTCCTTTCCCATATGGAGAACCTACCCATGACCTCTGCAGATGTATCACTCACTGTGTGGAGAAGCGAATAACAGGGAAAAAGGACTTGGTGCTTCCATTTTAGCAGGTTGGAGAGAACTGAGTAAATAACAAACAACAGGGTTACTGAAATAAATAGAGAAATCTCAGGGGGCTAAGGGATTCTTACTACTTTAATACATGCTTTTATATTGCTTAGTGCAGGTACTTCTTCCCAAGACATGTTCTCCTGGAATGGCAGACATATTTATTTTATGTGAAATAAATATCATTGACTATTTTTTCATTGTGGTGATACGCTCCTATTTCTGATGCTTACATACCTTTTGTACTAGCAGCAGTTAGGCTTCAGTGTAAAAGTGTTATCCTTAATTTGAATTCTGCTGTCTGTCATTTGCTCATTTAAAGGAAGCTGTTGATTGACATGTGGATATGGAAAAAACATATTTGGAGATGGAACAACTATAGTAGAATACCCCTGACAGAAGAAACATTATTCTTAAGGAGACAGCACTTACAGAACAATGTCAAAGAAGTGAGAGGCATAAAACTAAACAGTATTCTAAAATGGTAGCAGTGTTGGGGTGGGGGGTGGGGGGGAAGAGATCTAACTTTGCCTGAACCATGAAACTTTAAAAGGAAACCAACCTCCATAAGATCTCTGTTTTAAAGAGGCATGCTTGCTGAATGATGTAGAGAAAAATAAAATGTTTCACAAAATGGCTCTATTTGAAACAATTGGACAGTCTCAGGGTGTGATCGCATTTGGGGCCACTTGTGGAGCGTTCCTGTGCAATCTATTTCCTGGCAATCATATCGTGTATGGGGAATTGTGCTCCAGCCTGACTCTGATCTTTGCCCAAGCTGGACCTTTTTGGTCCAGCTGTAGGGCTTCTACTTTTTAGGGCCAGGCTGGAGCAAATCCCCAACCAATGGAAGGGTCACTTTAATGGAGATCACTCCAATTAAAGCAACCTTTTCCAGTGTGATAAGGCATGTACCCTTGCAGCCCTCTGTTCACATCCTCCGGCTCATTTTAAAAACCTGGAACTAAATCCAATTTATTACTCTGAGGAATGAGTTAAAAGGACTAACAATTTTCATGAAAAACGCTCACCTATGCCAAAACAAAGCATCACCGTTGCAGAGTTTTTCAGCCCACTACAAAAGTGATTGCGTATTTGTTCAGCCAGTTCTCATTTGATATCTTTCTAAGTTACTCTCATGTGGCCTTGAGGACAGTGAGATCTAGTGACATCCTATTGGATATGCTCTGCTGTGGTGTCATACACTACATGCTCTCTTACAAGGGTGAAACAGAAAGTGGCATAAACTGTGATCTAAAATTCTCAGATGAAAATTTCTGCCATGAACTCCCTTGGAGGGTCTGCATCTCCCTCTCTCTGTTACACTGAGAAGATAGATCAGTATTATTAGCAATTGTGATGGAACCATCTCCAAATCTACCTGGCAACATCAGGAAAAAGCTCATTGGATGAGAGAAGGCAGAAACAGAGAAGAAGAAAAGGGTTGACTTGTTTTCCCAATGAGGGAGGAGGGAGTGAAGAAGAGAGAGTCATTTTGTTTCCCAAGGAGGGAGGTTGGGTTTTTAGAGTGGGCTATAAAAGAGAAATATTTTGTATCAGGGAGAGCAAGGTCTGGTGTGGGAAAGTTGGCATGCATGATTAATGTAACCTCAAGCTAAATTCTGTGCAGCTTAACAAGTTGTTATTTTTCAATAAATATCTTATTTTTATGTTTCAAATTTAAAACTGCTTGGGCTCTTACGATTTGGGCTTAAGGCAAGCCCAGTGAAAGTAAAGGGTGGTTTAAAGATGATTAGTCAGGTATGGCTGGTCACAGTAATGTATTATATAGGACATTGATAAAGATTATTGAAATAATGAGAAGTCTGAAGAATGTTTTAACAAAAAGGATATATAAATATGATTACTCTTACCATGTGTCATCATATCCTGTAATGGCAATGGGGCACATAAGTCTAAACAACAACAACAATAACAACATATATCCACCAGAGGTTGGAAATACTGCTTTTTTGGACCTACAATTCCCACAATCCCCCAGTCAACAAGGCCACTGACCACATTGGCTGGGGATATTAGACATTCTAGTCCAAAAACCAACTTTTCTAAGCTGTGTCCTTTAAAACCAGAGTAAGTGCAGTAGGCAGATTAGCTTAGATGTTCAGTATTCATACACATTTCATAGACTACAATCCTATGGATGTCTCCTCAGAAAAGCAGTCCCATTGGATTTATTGGGACTTATTCCCAGATAAGAAGTAGGCTGCAATCCTATATACACTTACCTGGGGATATGACTCACTGCATTCAGTGAGATTACTTCTGAGTAGATACCTGTAAAGTTGGGCTGTTAATTGCTGTAGAGAAATGTCTAACAAGTTATTTGTTGTAATGATTTACAAATGCTGCCTATTAAAGCTTATAAGAAAAATCAACAATAGACTATAAGAATTTTGTTTCCCCTCCCTTGCCCTGCAAATAGTAATACAAGTTTAGTCAATAATTACCAACTGAGAAGCTCGCATATTATAGACAGGTAACACAAGTGCTCTGAACCATCAAATAATTTAACAGTTAACTATAGATTAAACAGCCTCTCTTTAACAGCCTCGTTTAGAGACGGAACATCAAAATGGGCATTTAAGTTAATCTTTACATCAATAATAATCTCTAGAGTTGTCTCCATATGGTAAGACTGTAGAAAGGCTGAGACTGAGGAAATTCAAATACAAGTGCCTATAATATTAACCAACTCCTTTTGTAAATATGTCTATAAAGTCTATATTAGATGGTCATCCAGCTGGAGACTTCATTGGAATTATGCAATATCACCATATGGTCAAGATCCAATGTGCAATGTTTTGCCCATCTTGCATGGCAACACACTTTTGAAATGGAGATTTTCAAAATTAGAGCATGATTCTCTCTTCCTTCCTATCTATGGGCCTAACAGAGAATGTTGGAAAATATTACAATATTTACTTAATATTACAACTCCCAGAAACTCCCAGCCAGCACGGCCACTTTTGCTGCAATAGATTAACATTGCTACACCCATCTTGCCCACTTGAAAGTTTCTGAATGAATATAATCACACACTGAAGCCATCCGTAACTACATAATGCTAGAATTATGCATTGTTGTGCAAGGTATTTGCAGCACCTTAAAAACTAGCATTTTTTTTTCTGATGCACGATTTCATGGACTGTAGCCCACTTAAACAGGGTTATTTGATGAAGTGGATCTAGCAGTTCATGACAGCTCATGCCTAAGAAACTTCATTTATCTTTAAGATTCTTTCTAGACCTAACGTCCACGTTTTTGCTAAGTTTATCTTCACAAAATCCCTGTACGATAGAGAGAGAATGCCACAAAATTTCTCCTTAAAGCTTTCCCTTTTCTTTCTCTCCTTACAATAAACTCTGTTACCAGGACTACTTGGCCTGGGCCAATCATACACCTGTTTGACCAGCTTAGGGGGCAACTAAACGTACTCAGTGGTGGATTCAGCTATGGGCAGGTTCTCAACACAATCTTTAAGAGAGGTGACAAAAATAAATCCCCCTTGTTGCCCTCTCCTGTTTCCAGGAGGAAGTTTTCAGTTTTGTCTAGTGATGCAGCGCACCAATGCTGCCCTAATACAGTGTTTTAAAATGACATTTACTTTGTCTGTCCGTCCATGGAGGAAAGGAAGTATTTAATGTGCCAGTATTGTGAAGTGGCTGATTTGGAAAATTGACCATGGAAGGCAATTTTACAGTCACAAGCTCACTTTGGTTTGTTTCCAGCAATCGAACATGCTGGAAACAAACCAAAACAAAATGATCCTACGTGCAGCAAAAAAAAGTAGAAGCCCCTGACAGGGATCCAGAAACAAGCTGGTCCACACAGTTATACTGTGTGATTGCTGGAAAAAGGAGCAAGCTAGCCTGTCCCCACAGCCTGGACCAAACAGCAGGACAAATGCCCATCTGATCACACCCTAAGAGTGAGAATGTTGCCCATAAACTTTATTTACCGTTGATTACTTTGTCATTTAGTTTAATTATTTCTCACTTCTTCTTTTAAAAAAAAGCAGACAAGTAACATTACAAATCACACAAAAGATAGCTTCCCAGAAGGGGGAAACTGCTGCATGACTGTCCTTGTCTGTGTCTTTTTGCAATAGGATTTTGGCCTTTTTGTTTTGTGCTTAGAAAAATAGCCAAAAAAGCAAGAGAAAAGGAGAGCGGAGGACAGACATTTCACTCTTGAAGTGGCACCAAGAAAACTTGGGGGAGCAGGGGGAGCTTCTGAAGGGACTCTCAGCATAGCAAGACATGGTGATTTGCCAAAAACATTTTTCCTTGTTGGACAGCCGATAGTGCTTAAAAGTCTCTCCCCAATGTCATCTGTTCAACCCGCCGGATCCTTCCCGTGGAACCCGGTGGAGCCATATCTGGCCCTCTCCCTGCTAACATTTGGAAGGCAGCTTAAAATGCTGCTTTTCAGGAAGGCCTTCCACATTGACCCTGCTTGATTTTACACTCTTGTCCTGCTGTCACAGAGATAATTTGCCTTTGATGCCATTTGTTTTTTGTTTCTTAATATTTCTAGCTGTTTTTTCACTGTTTATTTATAGTTTATTGTTATATGTTTATTTATTATGTTGTAAATTGCCCAGAGTAGTGCATAATACTAATGAGGCAGTATATTAAATAAATAAATAAATAAATAAATAAATAAATAATGTACTCTCTTGATGATTTACAATTTAATTACGCAGGCTACACATTGCTTGCATGCCCCTCCCCCAGCAAGCTGGGTACTCAGTTTCCCAACCTCAGAAGGATGAAAGGCTGAGGCAACCTTGAGCAGGCTACCTGTGTCTGTTAGGATCCAACTCAGGTCATGAGAAGAGGCTTGACTGCAGTACCGCAGTTTAACCACTGTGCCACTTGCATCTTTAAATTCTGGAATTATTTAATGACTTGGTAACACTTCCACTTGCAGTATTTTCCTCTCACCTAATTTTTCATGGAGTACTACTGTGCCATTTGATTTATATTGCTATTCATTTGTGATATACGTATATCTCATGTGGCCTCCAGGGAGCTCCAGGGAATCCAGTGGGGAATTCAGGCCAGCCATCAGCCTGGCCGAGTCCATCAGCCTTAAAAAACTAGATCAGAAACGATCTGACTTAAGGGCAATAAACAGTTGCTAAGTGGTATCAGCATAACTTCTGTAGAGGTTCCACCCACAGTCAAATGAACTAGCAAATTTTTAGGTCATGTGCAGAACCATGCAAACTGAAGCACCACAGCATGCACACCAAGGACATGCAAACTGAATCTTGGAAGACAGACCTTCAAACAAACAAACAAACAAACAAACAAAGCACTGTTGGGGAAGCCAGTCTGTTTCCAAATTAGATGATAAGGCAGCACCTGAGGGGCCAGATCTCTTCACGTGAAAAAAAAAGTAGCATTCTGATTCAGTAAACCAAGTTTTTCTTTTGCTGCTAATTACATACTCAGGAAAAGCGAGCCATTTTATGCCCAAGGATAAAGGAGGCTGACATTCCCATAGTATATAGTTAGGTATTCATTTCATATAGTGCTCTCTATTCCAAAGGCCCAGTGTGGCTGACAATAAATTTATTATCCCCTCGCTTACTAGGACTTGGGTACTGCTGGATGGGGGATTATTTTGGAGACTGTGAGTTAAAAAACTAATTTCTGCAAATTATGACTATTGACTATTGGACTCTTAAGTGTGAAGCTACATTTCTGTAAATGGTTCTGCCACAGTAAGAGGCAAATGTTTCTTAAACACTGGTTAGCTCCGGCCAAGTAAACATCTCTTGTTTAAAATATGGAATGGTGAGCCTTTTCTGTGCAGACTCTACAAACTGGGCTGCTTGATCCAGCCTGTTTTAGAGCAGTCATCTGTGACATGACTTCCATTTTCACAGGATTCTGTCCAAAAATAGAGATGTTACTGTGATGGACAGGCCAGAAACCACACCTGTCCATCACAATGGAACACTGATTCAGTAGCCAATGGTTGAGCAGGAGGGCGGAACCAAGGGATAGAAGAAGAGAATGGTGAACAGTTATAATCAGTTAGGATTTCAGTTAGCCAGGAGTTAGGGGTTTCAGTTAGTGATGAGATAAGACAGTTAGTCAGGAGTAAAAGAAAGAGAAGTAGTTGGAAGAACTGTTATGAAGAGTTAGGATTAGGAGAAGCTTTGAGAAAGAGATAGATAGACTGGGATTATTAAAGTGAAAAAAGTAACACTTGGAAAGAAACGTATAAGAGAACTGAATGTAATGAAAACGACAAGAAATAAATAAAATATAGTGATTGAAACTAAATGCCAAGTACCCAACATATATTTCTATGATAAATGAAGTTTAATGAATCTCAAATACAATACCACCTATGATTTACTTGATTCTTTCACATGTTAAACAAGTAATAAACAACGTTAATTTTGACATATATGATTCAATGGGTCTAACTGGTAATTGAGGAAAGATTTCCTCTGGTGGCAGCGGAAGTGGAGACAAGAGATACTGTCATGCCTGAAAGTAAATCTGTTTGTTAAGGGGAACAGACAGAGGAGCTGAGGGTGGGTGACAGTTACTTACCTGTAACTCTGGTTCTTTGAGTAGTCATCTGTGAATTCACACTAATGGGTTAAGTCTGCGCCTGCGCAGAGGTCTCAGGAATATTCTAGAGCTGAAACAAGCATTCGCTAGGACCGCCCCCCCTAGTACACATGGTCCGCCCATCCTAGCGATTACCTCAGTTCCCCAAAGCTGCTACTGCTCAAAGAGTGAGACAGATGTGACGGACAGAGGGGAGGACGGGCGGGAAGTGTGAATTCACAGATGACCACTCGAAGAACCAGAGTTACAGGTAAGTAACCTCTCTTTCTTCTTCGTGGTCTCTGTGAATGCACACTAATGGGTGATTAATAAGCTTACCGTACAGGTGGAGGGACGTCACGGCAAAACTGAAGATAGAACTGCACGTCCAAAAACCGCATCTGCCTTGGCACGCACGTCCAGACGATAGTGGGATGCAAAGGTCGATGGAGTTGACCAAGTGGCAGCCCTGCAGATATCTGGAACTAGAACACCTCGCAGGAAAGCTGTAGAGGTGGCCAGAGCCCTGGTGGAGTGAGCCTTGACATTGGCCGGGAGAGGCTGATGGGCGAGCTGGTAAGTCAGGCATATGGTATGCACAATCCATCGTGATATGGTTTGTGGAGATATTTGTGCTCCTCTGTGAGGTGGGTGAGGAGATACAAACAAACGCTTGGACCTGCGAACGGAAGCGGTCCTTTTGACGTAAAAGGTGAGAGAGCGCCGTACATCCAAGAGGTGGAGTGATCTTTCAACACCTGTCGAAGGTTTTGGGAAAAAGGTAGGTAAGATAACTGGTTGGCGGACGTGGAAATCAGTGGCGACCTTGGGGAGGAAGGAGATGTCTGGATATAGGGTGACTTTATCTGGGTGAAATTGTAGGAATGGGGGGTCCACGCGGAGTGCTGCAAGCTCCGATGCTCTGCAGGCGGATGTGATGGCGACGAGAAACAAAACTTTGAAGGAGAGTAAACGTTCTGACGAGGTGGCGAGAGGTTCAAAGGGAGGAAGTGACAGATGCCTGAGGACAGTGTGTAGCGACCACTGGGGCGTAGGAGAAGGTCTAGGAGGATTGAGGTGAGCGACTCCTCGAAGGAATCGCTTTAGGGTAGGATGTCGAAATAACAAGGCAGCATTGGAGTCTTATGGCTGGTGCGCTACGATAGCTGACATGTAGACCTTAATCATGGACAAGGATAAGTGACAGTCAAATAGATAGGAGAGGAAGGCCAATACTGCTCAAAGAGTAGTAGGAGTAGTGGGAAGACTATTCTTCCGAGCAAACTTTAGAAAGGCAAACCACTTATAAGCATAAAGCTGATTTGTAGCAGGTTTCCTAGAGTGAGAAAGGATGATGTTTAGGGAGGAAGGATCCACCAGGCTGTCAGGTGTAGGGACTGTAGGCCGGGATGGTAAGTTTGTCCGCGGTGTTGCGTGAGGAGATGAGGGAGGCAAGGTAGACGGATGGATTGGGACGTCATGGAGGTCAGCATTGTGAACCAAGGTTGTCTCAGCCAATATGGAGCAATCAGGATTGCATTGGAGCGGTTTTGCCTTAACTTGACGATGGTTCGGAGGAGGAGTGGTATTGGGGGAAAGAGGTAAAGGAGGTGGGTGGTCCAAGGTACCATGAGGGCGTCTCCCAGAGATCCTGGGCCGATCCCTGCCTTTGAGAAGTAGCTGGTGCATTTCGTGTTCATTGCCGTGGCGAACATGTCTATGTCGGGGTGACCCCATCTATTGCAAAGCTGAAGAAAAACATTTTGGTCGAGAGACCACTCGTGCATCTGGGAGGTTCGTCTGCTTAGATGGTCTGCCCATGTATTGTCTTGTGTGGCAATGTGGACCACCATTGGAAAAATGTGGTGGTCTAGGCACCACTCCCAGAACTGGACAGCAAGGTAGAGGAGAGGTAATGAATGTGTGCCTCCCTGTTTGTTGATATAATATAGTGCTGTCGTATTGTCCGCGGTGACCTGGACTGTGGTGCCTGAAATGATTGGCAGAAAGGCATGGAACGCTTTGAAGATACAGTGGACCCTCGACTTACAGACGGCTCGACCTGCAGACTTTTCGAGTTACAGACTTCTCTGGCCGCAAAATTTAGGTTCGACTTGCGGCCGGAGAATTGACCTAGAGACCGGAAAATCAAACAAAATGGACCAAAAACGGCCGGTTACGGATTAATCGGTTTTCAATGCATTGTAGGTCAATGGAGCCTCGACTTACAGACTTTTCGACCTGCAGCCACCGTTCCAATACGGATTAATTCCGTAAGTAGAGGGTCCACTGTAGCTAGTAATTCCAGGTTGTTGATGTGGAGGGATTTTTCGTGGGAGGACCATGTGGCATGTATGTGAAGGTCTTTGCAGTGTGCACCCCAGCCAACGGGGCTGGCGTCGGTTGTGACCTGAGTTGTCAGCTGAAGAGGCGCGAAGGGTCGGCTGAGGAAGAGATTGGAGGGTGTGATCCACCAAATCAATTGATAAGCAAGCTCACGGGTAACCTGTAGGAGCATGGTGGGTGCGTCGAGAAGTGGGTCGAATAGAGACAGGTACCAGGCCTGTAAGGAGCGCATTTTCAGTCTGGCATGTTGGATGACGGATGTGGTGGAGGCCATGAGGCTGAGGAGTCATTGTACTTGATGGGCAGTAACAGATGCGTATGGCTGGAAGTGGTTGACAAGAGAATGTATCTTGGTTGCGCGTTCCCGAGGGAGGAAAGCTCTGGCGTGGTGAGAGTCGAGAACTGTGCCTATGTAATCTACCCTTTGAGAGGGAGTTAATACTGACTTGTTGTGATTGACCTTGAGGCTGAGGTCTTGTAGAAGGGACAGGGTGATTGCAATGTCTTTGAGAGCCTGGGCTCATGAGTGAGCTACAAGTAACCAATCGTCGATGTATGGGAACACCGAGATTCCGAGGTGCGGAGAAGCACTGCTACGGGAGCCATGCACTTCGTAAATACTCTGGGAGCTGTGGAGAGGCCGAAATGGTAGAGCGTTGAACTCGTAAGTGGTGTGACCGAGGGAGAAGCGGAGGAATTTGCAGTGGTCGTGTCTGATGGTTATATGAAAGTATGCATCGCTTAGGTCGATGACCGAGAACCAGTCTCCCTGTTGGAGCAATGGAAGGATGCATTCCAGAGTTACCATGCGGAAGCGCCACTGAGCGATGAAGTAATTGAGGTCCCGAAGATTGAGAATGGGACGTAGGGAATTGTCTCGTTTGGGAACGAGGAAGTATCGGGAGAAAAAGCCTGGGTCAGAAGAACTCGGAGTGACGAGTGATATGGCCTTCTTTGAAAGTAGAGAGTGGATCTCTGATTTGAGAGCGGTGGAGGGGGAAGTGAGAACAATCTGAGGTGGTGGTATGGATAGGAATTCTATTGCATAGCCTGTTGCAATGATTGATAACACCCATGAATCGGTGGTGATGCGCACCCACGAGTGAAAATGTGGGGTGAGACGGGTGGTAGGGAGGGGGGACAGGATACGAGACGGGAGGGTCGGAGAGTCAAAGGCTCTGTTTGGCTTTCTTATCAGAGCGCCTGAATGACTGACGAGGGCGTTGTCGTTGATTATGTTGTCGAGGTTGGTATGAAGATGATGGTTGAGGTAAGTAGCGTTGTTTGTCTGGGAATGACTTATATTGTTGGAATGGATACTGACGGCGCCATTGATAGCATTGAGGTCTGTAATAAAGCTGAGTATTATAGGAATGTGCCGTTTTTCTCATCTTTTGCAGGTTATCGAGGATCTTGTCTGTCTTGTTGTCAAAGAGACCGGAGCCATCGAAAGGTAAGTCTTCAATCCGCATTTTGGAGTCTTCCGAAATGTTTGCAGAACGTAGCCAAGTGTGTCTTCGCAAGGCTACTGCTGTTACCATATGTTTGGAAGCTGCTTCTATAATGTGACGAGCCGTAATCCGCTCTTGTTGAGCTAGAGCCAAGGCCTCCTGATGAAAAGCGAGACCCCTAGATTTGTATTCCCCAGAGGCTGACTGTAGGGATGGAAGAGCCTTGTTCCAAAGGAACCTGTGGTAGGCTCCCATCGCGGCTAGGTAGTTATCCGCCCAGAGGGTAAAGGAAGCGAGAGAGTAAACTCTACGACTGATAATATCTAATTTTCTACCCTCCTTGTTGTTCGGGGTGACGTTTGAACGGTTTCTGGAACAAATCTGGGTCGCATCCACAATCACAGAATTAGGTGGGGGATGTTTGGAGAGAAAGTTGGTGTTGGTACCATGGGGTTTTTTAAAGAGATTTTCAACTCTTCGGGACATTTGTGGTACCGAAGAAGGCTTGGTCCAGGACTGTTTGGTAAGTTTAAGTAATGATGGAAAGAACCCCATGCGAATGGGGAGGGGGTGTTTGATCTTCATCGATATCTTCGTATACTTTGTCTGATTCGGACTGAGTAGGTTGTTGGACGTCGAGGTCCATGGCCTTGGTGATGCGGAGGACCAACTGGGAGTAGGATGCGAAATCCTCAGATGGGGAAGGAGGATTAGCATCGGCGACGTCTGAGTCAGGAGTGGCAAGATTAGGCGGGGACTCCTGCTGGGGCAAGGAATCCGAAGACTCAGAGTCAGAGGATTGTTGAGAGGAGGAAGATGTGAAGGTATCGGGAGAAGGTTCTACTTGACGACGTTTAGAAGGTCTAGTATCGTGTTTTCCCTGTACTGCTTGTGCGGGAGGGTCTGGCTTCCTTTTTTGAGGTTTTGTAGAGTCTATGGTATCAGGCGGAGGTCCCGCGTAAGTTGTAGTGGCCTGTACGGACGATGATCGGTCCCGAGAGGGGACTGGTATGGAAGGTCGAAGAGACGACTTAGATTTCTTCGGTAACGGTGGGACCGAGGTAACACTTGTGTGTCGCTTATGGTTCTTCGTACGGGGCTTTGGTACCGGAACGGGAAAGGTCTCGACGTCCGAGGGTTCACCATAGGAATAGGCAGGCTGGTATCGAGGAGATGAAGATGCGGACGAGTCCGACGGATAGTAGTATGCATATCGCATACGAGGATCGACAAACTGTTCGATAACGTGGTGCCAGTACTGATGACGGTGGCGGTACCGTTTAGGTGGTGGCTCGAAGTAAACCGGTGGCTCATAAACTGTAACATGTTTGGGCCGATGACGACAAGCCCGTGAGCCTGGCGATACCGGCAGTCCCGAATGACTCGGAGGCTGAAAAGCAGTGGTATTGGAGAGGCCAGTGTCTTCGGTATGGTGGAGTTTAGCGTTCCTCTTTTTAACGGTCACTGGATTGGGAATGGGCATCGATCCAGACTCACACCCAGACACAGAGCCAGCCAAGGTTTTGGGGCTCGAATAGGCCAAATATTGTAAGACGTTTGCCTCAGCCAAGGTATCTGCCCAGGATGGAGACTGGGCGAGGAGAGGAGAAGGCGGTTGTCCCGAGGGTGGTGGGATGGATTCTCTGTCGTTATCGAGGTCGATGGTCGGTTGGCTCTGTATGGACAAGAGTCGTACCGAAGGCTGGGTTTCCGCAGAGGGCTTCTGAGACTTCTTCGGTTTGATACAGGTGGATTTCGGTGTAGCTTTGAATGTAGGAGTGGAATGTGATGTCGAGCCAGACGATTTGGATTTAGGTGGTTTGGACTTAGTTTTCGGAGACTGTAAAGGGGAATTAGTGGCTGAGGAAGCCGGTAATTGTGAAGCCTGAGAATTGTCAATTTTAGGTGGGGGCCGAAGGGATTGCTCCCACAGGATTTTAATCGCTGCTGCCGGAGTTTGATGGCCTGTTTAGTAAAATTCTTGCAAGTAGGACAAGCGGATGGTTGATGTGATTCTCCTAGGCAGAACAGGCAAGCGTCGTGTCCATCAGAGACCGGCAGTTTATTTGTGCAAGAAGTGCACTTCTTGAAGGGGCCCATTGGGGCCATAAAAGGTGGGAAGGGTGATGACAAATAATGAATCTAGTAGAGATACGAACGATTTAGTGAAAAGACGATCGTTTTCTTTCAGAAAGAACCAATTCGTGCGAACGGAGCTCATAGAGATGAGACCTCAGCAGCGGCAAAAAGGAACTGAGGCAATTGCTAGGACGGGTGGACCACGTGTACTAGGGCGGCGGTCCTAGTGAATGCTTGTTTCAGCTCTACAATATTCCGGAGACCTCTGCGCAGGCGCAGACTTAACCCATTAGTGTGCATTCACAGAGAACACGAAGAAGAAATGTATAGATAATCTATATCACATTGTAGTGCCTAATCTCCCTTAAAAACAACAACAACAACTCTCTTTATTTAAATTTAAAATGTGTCAGGAGTGGAACATGGCCAAACACCACACAGAAGTGTAATCGACTGCATGTAAAACACAAATGCTGACTTACTGTTATCTTTCAAGAACATCTTTGTTACTCCTTTCAAAAGGAAAAAAATAGGAAAAGTAGGAAAGTGATATTAAGCAGATGTTAGACGGGAGTTGTCAATCTTGTCTAAGCATGCAGGTGCTAATGTGTTATAATTATCCCTTCTGGCAGTTGATATTTAGGATTTCAGATCCCACCTAGTCAATCACAGCTGTAATTGTTAAGCTTCTTACATAGCTAATATGCTGGGTAATAACTAGATCAAGATATAATATTTGACGTTTACTATCAATTATCTTTTCTTCTGACATACATCTCTGTAGTACTCAGATTCCTGCAGATTAGACACTTTTCTTGATTTTCAGTTAAATAAATAAATAAATAAATAAATATAAATGTAGCATGATACTTCTATTCAAACTCCACGGCCAACAACTTCCCCTCTTTATCCATTACAGCATCATATCTTCGTACTTGTTTCTAATAATTTACTACAATTTCCTCTTTTTTCATTGTGCTGTTTGCAAAAATAAAAAATAAAAATGTAGCACAGATTTTTAGAGTGATTTTGTATGAGGTTAAACCAATACCCTAGCATCAGAAGCTACGCCCAGTAAGATTCTTGACTTCTTTATTGGCATATCAGATATAATTATATACCAAATTCATGCCACATCACAAACCATTTTCCAAACTTTTCTACTTAAGCCACTTAAAAACTACTATTACATAAGTAAAATTGAATCTGTGCTGAATCACATTCATTTCAGTAGTAACTAGTCAAGAGAAGCTCCTACTGGATTTTTGCCCAAAAATGTATCAATGCTGATGTGTTCATCCTTATGGACTTCTTCCATCATGCGCTAAGCGCTTGAAAAATTCTTCTTTGGACTACATTTCCCAGAAACCCCTAGCAGAAGGCCCACAATGGCTGGGAAAGTCTGGGTGTTACAGTCCAAAAAAGTATCCTGCTTCCCAGTTTTAATGGCCAACATATGTCACAGAAGCATACAAATGGTGAGAAGTCTTCAAGGACCAAAATAACATACAGTCGGGGCAGGCAAGAGGGCAAACCTTATAAGCAGTATTAGTGCCAATACGGAGCATCATCACCGGGGTCAACAGTCCAAGATCAGTAGCTGGCAGAGATAGCAAGAGTGAGTCCGATGAGGGAGAAGCACAAGGCACAATGAGGGAAAGTCCAGGTAGGGCAAAGCACAGTAGAGTGCAATGTAGCAATCAGGTCTAGCAGCACAAAATGCACATACAAACTATGTGAAACAGTTTGTACCACACACTGAAGCTTTGGGAGCCAACTGCTTATATGCTGCTGCTGAGGCTACTCTTAGCACTCAAGGCTCAAGTATGAGGCAATACCTTATTCCAGCACTGACAGTTGAATGTTATTTTCCATACAGAAGGCAGTTTCTGATAGTCTTGCCCTGGGCCCTCTAAACTAGCCTGAATCAGCATAGCAGTTTAGGCAGCCCAGGACAGGAATATAAAAACTGCTTCATACAGAATTGGCCGTTGGCCTATGTAGCCCTTCCTGTCAACTCTGGCTGGCAATGGTTCTCCAGGTTTTCAGGTAGGATTCATTCTCACCCCTGTCTAGCCATACTGGGGAACTGATACTATAAACCTTCTCATGCCAAACATGTGGTCCCCTACTAAACTACAGGCCCATTGAATTGTGACATGTACAGGAAACGCAGCTCCATCCTTCAATGGAGGGGAACACCCAATGGATCTTGAAGGAACACCACTATCTCGTAGCACTACATCAACCTGCCTAATCTCCCATCCCTGCACTGAGCAGATGCAGGCCTGCTCAGTGACAAACAGGTCAGTTGTTGGATTATGCATGCATCATATAAACTGTCATTGACAATAAGTCTGAAATTCTCCATGGCAAGTCACTAGGAAGAATTGGGAGCTGTAAGCAGAACTAGGTGGATGCATAGTTTTATCCCATTAAGCTGTCTGAGTTTGTGGGCTTCCCAGGCAACATTTGTAGATTGCCTTACACAATCTACAAATGTGGTAGCTTCTTTACAGGTACTGTGTGCTAATTGGGGGCGGGGAAGGCAATTTAATTTAATCTTCTCTTTTTCAGGCAAGCTGGCAACACAACAAATAATGGTGGAAAATGCTCCACCAGTGAAAATGACACTAGTAATCTTCGAAACAATATTGTTACGAGTTAAGTACTCCCTGTTGCCTCCAGCAGACAGGGTCTCGTTTCAAGAGGGTCCTGCTCAAAGTTTGAATGGAAAATGCCTGAAATGTTGACAGCACGGAACATTAAGCTTTCAAAGCAAAACAAATGAAACCGGACCGTGTCATTTTGCAATAAAACACGAAGTCGTGTAATAGTGCCCTTTTAAGCCACTTGCAAGTTTCAAGACTTCAAATAAAATGCTATTAATACAGACAGATAAACAGGCTAAGCCATTATTTGCCTGGGGTGATACCCTTGTGATTTACAACTGGCAATGAAATATAGCAGACTAGCGGTTCAAAAACGAATGATACAAATGTCCAACTAATCCCTTCACAGAGCTGTAAGGGCCTTTGATAAGAAATACTGAAATAAATAAGAAAATCTTAAAGCAAATCATAGTCACTGGAGAACAGACTTCCCACCCATCTTCAAAAGTTTGATTAGAATCTTAAATAGTAGTTTGGTTAGATAAAGCATGTCCGAGACAAGGAAAAGATCAAGCAATTTCAATTTATAATTTACATGAGAAAATTCAAATACAACAATCTATTATATTAACCTACTGCTTTTGGAAATATACCTATGATTTTACTTGTGGCCAATCATCCAACTGAAGCTTTCACTGAAGTTATGCAATACCAGTGCATGGACAAGATCCAAAGAATCATGGAACAGCAATTTGGCAGATATTTTGCCCATGTTACATGACAATATACCAGTGATTTTTCTAGACTGGAACATGACACTTCTTTCATTCCTGGGCAAAGCAAACAGAGATCGACAGGGACATCTCTAGAGAGCTTATATGCATTTTTAAATTCACATACACACCACTGTCTACATCACCATTACATGTAATGGGAAGCCAGACACATGCCTTGTTTATAGATTCTGCAGCCCTGTTACTTCACAGTGCACAGGTGGAAAATTTTGGCCGTGCAGATGTTTTGGTCCACATGTTGGATGGGGCTGATGGCAGTGCATCCCAAAACATCTCGACAGCCAAAAGTTACCCACTCTTACAAGTGTCTCATTTTGATCCAAAGTGTTCATGGGGACCTACATAACAGTTTGGATCCTGGTGTCTTTCTTGATTCCTAAATGAAGAACTAGTTTGGTTTGGAGTTTGCCTTCTAGTGGTTGGAGAATGATCACTCTCTGTAAAGCCTACTTCTAACCATTCTGTCCTAGGTCAGAGAACACCAGTCATGTTTCATCCACTCTTAAATCTATGTGTGTTATGCTATTTGAGATTATTTTATCCCACTGATAATTAGCTGAGTTTTCTTCTGGATGGTGTTTTGTTAGCCAAACATTGCAGGCTCTTTTTGACCTTTGAGTGGAGCTCAAGATATATTTAGTTTTATATAGGGCTTTGTCTGTAGGAGGTCTTTTATAAATAGGGCTACAACCAGTGGTTATTCTCAACAAGAGTAGACCCACTGAATTAATGGGAACTTGGTAAATCATAATCTGTGTAAGTTTCATTGACTCAATGGCTCTATTCTTCTATTGACTAACATTGGATTTAGGCCATAGTTTTTTAATCTATAGAAAAATCCAAACATTCTGTCACATTTAAGTGTGATTAAGAATCAGAACCCTGATGGCAGAAAAATCAATTCTTGATTCTCAGTAGTCAAAAAGCTGAGGCAGTTTTAGGCCCTGTGTCATTAAAGTTCCCAAGGTAATTATTTTCCTCTCTCTTATGTAAGCATATTGTTGTCGCATACTTCTGTGAGGGTAATAAGCGAATTTCTGCATTTGGACACAGTACAAAGCCCACCCTTTCATTTCTGACTGTGGGTGGCCTGGTCTTCCTTGGAAGGGATCCTGCAGGAATTTTGTATGGAGAAGGATGTGCATTCCCACCTCAGCCTTTTAAAATATCAGCTGTCTTCTCATACACAACATGCCAACAATTACAATGATGTGTGTGTGTGTGTGTGTGTTGTGTAGTTGCCATATAAATAAATGCAAGAAACTCTACAGCACCCTCTAGCATGGTCATTCTCAGCTCTCTCTTTTTTGTCCATAACCCTTTTAGGAGCTCTTCTTGGGTTCTAGGGTCCCTTGTCAAACAAGGATACAGCATGAATAGATATCTTTCAGAAACTTCTCACATTTTTCAGTCTGTGCCCCCATTCAAATATGAAAGGCCCTCCAGGGGACCATATGGCCCCTGTTGAGAATGGCCGCTCTAGAATATTCTTAAATTGTCTGTTGTACAGGTACAGGAGTACAAAAATATATACTCCCCATTTCATAGGTGAGTTGTTCAAGTACATATTATTAGCTGTGTTTCCTTTTAAATATATGGAACAGGCAAATGAAAAGGACTGGACCACTGTTAAAGGTGGTCGTATCATATTTACTATTGCATTATATTTTAATTATTCAAGTGTAAGCAAGTAGATTCCACATTTTGTTAAGTAAAAATAATCTACTATAGTTAGAAATGACATACTAAGTAATTGTGTCTTTAAATTAAAAATAAGGGAGAAAAATGTTCCACAAAAAATAGCTATATTTGTATAGACTCCAAATCCCCTCTGTTTAAACAGAGTGATTAATATCAGCTCCTGTAGGAAATTAAATTCAGGGAAGAAGAGTAATATGCAGATATGCAGATTTCTAGGCGGAATGGCTAGCCCTGGGTAACGGAGTCAGGTTGATTAATCTGCATCCACAGAATACAAAATGAAATGCAGGGCTCTCCTGGGTTAGTGCAAGAAATGAGTTTTCCTTGTTACATCAGAAATAAATGGACACACACACAAAAACAAATTGCAAAGAGCCTTTATACCACATGATATGTTTACATATATGATATCTTACATTTTAAAAAGGGTATTACACTATATAAGGACATTCTGATCATACATTCTGACGATCTGAGGAAAATAAAACAATCCATACACAACCTTGTGTGTCAGCATTAAACTAAAGTGCATCTATAATTCATTCTTATGTGCATGCATTGGAAGAATACAGTTTAGAGATAAACATCACCACAAATACGGCCTCATAGTGGAAAGAAAGTGAGATCATATAACCTGACTTAATGCTCAGTTTTTAATATGATTTAGTCCAATGCATTATTTCTACATTCAAAATCATATGAAAAACCTAACCATGAACGAACAAGGATACTGTTGTAATAAAGTAAGTTTGGACAAGCATAAATAACATTATGAATAATTACCTTCCACCTTGGCTTTTAAAATGTTAATCTGTTTACATTATCTGTCCCAGATTAAATGTAAGAATTGTGATCATGTAATAATGCCTTTTTAACAGAAAAATATTTACAGGAAAATTCAAAATGTCATTTTCAGGCTTTTTCCCCCCCTGTCGTTACTGGAAACCCAAGCCTGTTATTTAAAATCGTTCACGGTCGCTCCAATAATTGTATAGAAGTAGGCATTATGCTATATTATTAAAGCTGTAATTTCCTGCTGAATCTGGCTGGATGTTTCTTTTTATCACTTGGCAATTTCTATCTAGTTATGGCATAATTAAGTTTCCTGACCCTTGCTCACTCTCTTAACAGGACGCTTAGAAATAGACTAGAATTGCAGATCTTCAACCTGATGTCCTCTCTCCCCACATAGTAATGGAATAAAATTATTAATCCAGTAATTGTACAGAACACATTACTTTGCATTGAATGTTCCTATTTTTCATTTTCTGTTAGTGACAATCAGCCAGAGGTACAAATCATTTCTGCAGGGAGCAGAGCCCTTGGAAGGAGAAAAAAAGAGAGAGAGAGAGAGAGAGAGAGAGAGAGAGAGCCTCTCTCATTCCCTCTGCTTACCTGTACAGCTGTGGTAATTCAGAGCCTAACAGAGTGTTAGGCTCAAGTGAACAAAACAAAGTTAATAAATGGAATAAGGAACAAGGTATTTCTCTGCTGCAGCTTCCTATGTGTCAAAAGCAGAGTCTTGCCTCAGAATAATAAATCCCACATACTGCTGCATTACAGCAAATGATTTGCAGCCAGGTGTGTGTGTTTTTAAATGCACCTGAGTTATTAGTATTATCAATTTACCTAGAACAATCAGGAAAACGTTGTTAACAATCAAAATGAGGTAGAATGTGAGGGGTTCTTTCACTGCCATGCAAAGTTCAGAACCCAGGACCAACCCTGAATTATTTAAATTACCCACACTGACTTTTTTTTTTTGGCAGGAAATTACACTCAGTAATACGGGAAAGGGTTGTGGATGGATTATTCAGAAGAATGTTTTCGTTAATGCAAGTGTTCTTGGGAAAATGCTATTTTATGCTATGGATGGTGTAGTCCAGAAAGAAAGATTTCCAAAATCTGAGCAAAAGTAATCTATGCATGGTGACAGGGGTCCATTCATGGTGCTCATGCTTTTGGAAGTAATAATAACCCTCTCCAGGCTCCATTCTTCCCTTCCAGCAGCTCTATTTGTGCTATTGAGCCTGAGGTTATTCTCCCTGTTTCCATTCTGTGTTTCACACGCATATAATGCATAGAATGACTACTGGATCACTACCATTGTTCTGTGCAAAGACTGGTAGTGGCTGGGAGTCATTGTGGTTGGTAGAGTAGAAGGCACAGTGGCCAGTGGTAAGGTGGAGCAAAGCGAGCCAGGCAAAGCCCAAAGCAAAAATGAGTATGTATACCCTCCCCTACACACACACTTACATGTGGGCAGGCATGCCCTCAGACACTGCGCACAACCCATTCCATTTACTCTACAGTTCAGCTGAAGAGTAGAAAAATGTATCTTGTCCCAAATTAGAATTGTTCCTGTGAATTCTGAGCATTTCATTATTTATTCTTCAAACTTCAACAGAGATCTCATAAGACTTTCAAAATTCTGTTAAGGAAGGTCCCCAAATTTATCAACAGATGAAATGGCAAAAAGGAATAACACACTTTGGCTTCCTGAGATTCATTCTCCATTTCTGTTTCTTTTTCCCACCTGGAGAATGCCTGCCAGTTGTGTTCTACCTCTGGGGGTTGGCATGAAATCAGGAGGGGGCAGTATCCCATCTGCCTTAATGGACCATCCTCCAATAGGACTTACTCTGTTTATTTTCATATTTTTTGGGGGGTATTTTTTTCTTCGGCCAGAACGGATTAATCGGTTTTCAATGCATTCCTATGGGAAATGGTGCTTCGACTTACGAAAATTTCGAGTTGCGGCCACCGTTCCAATACGGATTAATTCCGTAAGTCGAGGCACCCCTGTACTTCTATTTTAATCATGTAGCTGTTTGGCAAATTTCTGTTGTTGCAATGTTATAGCCAATAGTACCAATCTTAGTTTCACAAGCATATTAGTGCTGGTTCAGGGGTGTGGCCCTCTTATTTTGGTCAGTAAGATTAATAAAGAGCCACAAATCTGTCATTAAATTTACATGGTAATCATTACAAACCTTTTCTAATAGACTTTCTTTACATAGTACTCATGAAATATTTTCCTTATCAAACCGTAGCTAGCTGCCTGAGCATGAAAAACTGAAGGCCACATTTAATTTGTATAATCCAGGAGCATGATTCTCCTTCACATTTGTTTACTAAGGAATAATTGCTACTGCTGTTACTCATTTTATACCTTTCCATTTTCTTTTCTTTTCCCTCTCTTCCTTCCTTTTTCTCCCTTCAAAGTCTAGTATTTCATCAAGACAACTTTTTTTCCTGGCATGTTAACATACTACCAGAAGGTACATTTTGTCACAGATTACTATTTCATCATATTATCTCACATGAATTATAAAGAGGTAGCCCAAAAACATTACTGCATGCAATTTCAAAACATGAAAACTGTCTCTTAAAAAGACAAACAAGTGGGCCTGAGATCAAATCAAACCTGTACTATTTCTGGAGGCAAACATGTTGAAATTGAGGCCTTCCTACCTTGGGCACATCATGAGAAGACAGGATTCTCTGGAAAAGATAATAATGTTGGGAAAGATGGAAGGCAGCAGGAAAAGAGAAAGACCAAATATGAGATAGATTGACTCCCTAAAAGATTCACAGGGTTGAGTTTACAAGAGCTGAGCAGGGCTGTTGAGGACAGGACGTTTTGGAGATCGCTCATTCATAGGGTTGCCATGGATCAGAAGTGACTTGATGGCACATAACAACAGCATACCTTTTTAAAGATAACAAACCTTTATAGCATTGGGAAATACATGACAATTAACTTTCTTCAGTCAGTTTCTTTCATGATATGCAAGGAGACTGTAGATTATCTCTTCTACCATAATATGCATGTCAATTAGTGTATAGTTTAATTGTTTTTATCAGAAGAAAGGAGGCCTGTAAATAAAACAAATAAACAATAAAAATAAACAAGCATTTATGAAAAGGGTCATTATCTTAAGTGCTAAGTGGAGGTTTCACTTCCAGTACAACCATATGTAGTTTACATCAATCTTAGGGAGGGGAACAAGACTATCACATACGCTTGCTTGCCCAGCGAATAAACATGATCCCCTAATTACTCTATAGTTCCAAACTCTTCCCAGATTGGCTAACAGCCGAGGGCATGCCATTAGAAACTTTTCAAATGATCATCCTGAAAAAAGAGCCTAGCTTTTCTTTAACAGGACCATGGTTGTACACCACTCAGTCACTGCTGACTAAACGTTTTCCCATTTCTTCTGGGTGCAGAATGCTTGTTTTGTGATGTTCCAGTCTCCTCATTTCTCTTGCTGCCTCTGTAACTCTGGACTTTCAGCTAATATTTCAGAGCAGGAAGAGACCACAAGGAGTTACATTCCACATGCACCTCCACCTATTTTTCTGACGCCCTTAATACCACCATAGTTTTGCAGGGAAAATGTGCATTTCCGGCAGGAAACAAGGTGTGCAAGGACTGCACATTTTGTTTTCAGGAGAAATTCCATCCCTGGAAGTGCAGTTTGGCTTTAAAATGAGTCACACAATCTCTATGTGCCTTGTCATGAAGCACAATTGCAACCCTCTGACTACCACCACTTTGCTGCCTTGGCAGTCCTTTATTTTGCCATGCAGCTGCCTATGCTACTCCCATCACTGTTCTAAAAGACTCCCAAACCCTCTGGAACATGTTTGTGTGACACATGGGGACTATACAGCCTCTGGTGGACTACAGAGCTACCATGATCAGAAGGAAAGATGTGGCTGGATCCAGTATATACTATATAAATGCATTGATGTAACCCTACGATTTCTTCATAGTGCCTTAAAACTGATCTCACAATTTCTTCTTGAATGCACAAGAGTTACGTATTGACTTCCGAAAAAAATCAGGAAAAGGCTGCATGGTCCCCAAAATAATAAAAATGCAGGAACAGGTGATATCTTTATTCGACCACTTAAAAAATAAAATAAAACAAAAAAACAAACAGTGAGCTTTTGATGATAATTCATCTTCCTCAGACGGTGCACCAAGTTCTTGTGGGTAGTTCCAAAATTCTATGCGTTTATTAAAGTCCCAGAGCCACATGGCTGAGGAAGTCTCATTGACATCCTTCTCTTTTACTTGCACTTTTAGACCAATCAATAACTGGAGTTTTCTGGGACTGTGCAATACATTAACAATGTAACTATAAATCACAGATAGTAAAACAATGAATAAAAGTTGGACATAATAAAACCAAGGTAAAACTAGCAGGAAAGCACAACAACACAAAGATGCATAAAGCTGCAATAAAGCCAGCAGCAAGTAGAAGAGTGCTAAGATGTAAAAGCACTAAAAAATTTCTTAAAATGCCAGACAGAATAAGAAGGCCTTCACTGATGCCCCAAACACCTTGAGATGGATGCCAAGTGAGACCTTCTTGGGAGGGTGTTTTACAGATAGACTGTCACCACTGAAAAGGCTATACTTCTTATAGTCCTGCTATATCTGGTATGGGCAACCACTGAAGAGCCTCAGATGATGACCTTACAGAGTTGGTAATAGATATAGTAGGAAATGCTTCTTCAAGTAACTTGTTCACAAGCTATTTATGATTTGACATTTTGAGTTGTGAAATGGACTGGCAGCTAGTGCAAAGTATTAATAGAATATGGTCATAACCACCAGTCTTAGTTAATAGTTTAACTATGCTATTTTGGATCAACTCAAGGTTTCCGATTATCTTCAAGGTCAGCCACACTGCAATAATCCAAATGAGAAGTTACTAGAGTGTGAATAATTGTTGCTAGGGTTGTATTTCAGCTGAAACTGTTAAAAGATGCTCTGAGAAATCAAGATCTGTTTCTCTTGTACCTGCATCCATCCAAACTAGCGTAGCCTATCCAGTAATGTACCATGGATGATGGCATTGGAAGCCATTGAGAAGTTCAACAGAACCAACACCTTTACTCTCCCATATCACCTCATCAGGTGACCACAGCTATTTCTTCTCCAAATCCAGACCTGAAATCAGATTGCAATCGACTGAGAACAGTGATTCCCAACCTAGGGTCCCCAGATGTTATTGGACTACAACTCCCAGAAGTCCTGGCCAGCACAGCTAGTAGTGAAGGTTTCTGGGTGTTTTGGTCCATCTGAGGAACCAAGGTTGGGAACCACTGACCTAGAACATCAGATTCCCTCAATGGAACCAAACTACTCATTCAATCACTTTGTTTAGAAAGGAGTTGTTATCATCTAACCTATTCAACTTCTGAGACCAATTTAGCTCTTTTTTTTTTAAAGACCTACTTGTCTTAAACAGGCTGACACCAGCTCCCCTTTCTCAAAGAGGAATTTACAGCCTCCTGGACTCTACATATAATAAAGTTGAGGACCTCAGAGGAATTTAACATCTCCTGGGGCCAGCTAAATATATTCTCTCTTCTCATCCAATAAACCTGTGCATGCTTGAAAAAATATTTTGGGGAAATCTTGAAATCTCAACAAGTGTTTTCTAGTTGT
The DNA here is from genome assembly GCA_037013535.1 of Intellagama lesueurii. Lineage (NCBI taxonomy): Eukaryota > Metazoa > Chordata > Lepidosauria > Squamata > Agamidae > Intellagama > Intellagama lesueurii. The sequence goes on from JBAJHW010000003.1 coordinate 101,589,033, forward strand.
TCTTTGTCATAATTTCACAGGATTAATATAGTATCTGAGATGCTTTAGAAGTCCACACTTGATATTCCTGAGGTGTTCAAGGATTTGGTGATATTGCGCATTAACAGTAAAACATCCAGGATATCCTATAGGATGAATAAACGATTTTGACTGCATGTCCCCATGTGTTTCCTTGCTGTTTGAATTTCTTAATGTTTTTTCTTGCTACTGCTAATCCTCTTGTGTTGGGATATCAGACACTAATGATGGAATTATGGTTATCCAACAGCAGCTCTCAAATACTGACTACATGTAATGTTTATAATATTTACATACAACATATAAATAATCACTATTCAAGGGAAGTTCTCAAATAGTGACAAAATACTGTCCAATAGTAAACTTTTAATTTGTTATGGATATCCAGAGTCCACATCCACAGCTTAGTTCCTATCGAAGTATAAAGGGAAGGAATGCATTTTATAACCACTTACCACATTTTCTTACAGCAAATCTAAAATGCAAACAGTGTTACAAACTTTACACAGCTCATCCTCACAAAGGCTTTCTGAGAAAGCATTATTATTCCCATATTACAGAATGAGAGCTGAATCTAAAAGGCAGCTAATGTGGGGTGGTGACAGTCTTTGAATTTAAATCTTTATAAATTAAGGTGTTTGATAAACAGTGATAAACATATATGATTGAGGCCTCACTTGCATAATTATAATCTCATCATCTCATACACAGTAGCATAGGCAGTTCACACTTGTCTCCATAGGCCATTAAATGATTGACCTCCAGAACACTGGTTAGTGAGTTACGCCATTCTGTATCACACTTTAGATATATTTCTTTCTCAAGGAAGGAAGGAAGGAAGGAAGGAAGGAAGGAAGGAAGGAAGGAAGGAAGGAAGGAAGGAAGGAAGGAAGGTCAAACAAACCTAAATGAAATTCTATTAACATCTTACTGACATATAAGCACAAACTAGAGTGGCCATTCCTCCATTGCCAAAAAGGAGGGCATGGAGGATAAGAAACAACAAAAAGGAGGATATTTTTCACAAAAGAGGAGGACTTTTTTGCATTACATTTATGTATAAAATACAGAGACCTGGCAATTGAAACATCTCGCTTGTGGATGAAACACACTTCAGTGGTCCCCATAGTCATCAGGGCTTTGCGAATAATATTAAGAACTTTCACACAGTATTACACTTGCAGATCTCAGAAATAATACCATCAGAACTATAAAAAAACAGCAATATTAGGAGCAGCATACATAGTGTGCTGATATTTAACAGATACTTAGGTTTTTTGTTAAAGCTTGTATCTGTTATATAATAACAGTCAATGTATTTATAATTTTGATTGACTGTGCCTGGATTTTTTGAATAATAATAATTTAAGTTAATATATGCACATACCTCAATAAGACATTATTAATATAATTATAGTGGAAATAAAGTATTGCTCACAATATTGCACAAGTTTGTAACTGTGTGAACTGTGTGTCTTGAGATGGTCCTTGCTCGTATCAGAAGCAATCCAATGGTGCTTCTGGAGTGGAAAAATCGAACGACAGAGAGGTATTGTTGTCCAAGGGATGCCTAAAAGTGTTCAAGATGGGATATGCATTAAATAAAATAGTTTGTGCCTTGTATTTTTTGCAGCTTACTGCAAATGAATATCTATTAAAAAATTAAACAGAAGTCACTGTAGTTTTGTTGAAATGCCATTGTAGTTTGTTGTTGTTGTTGTAATAAAAGTGGTCTGAACTGTGCTTTCAAAATGTCTATTCTTGAGGACTGACCACACATCTGAAGTTCACACAGAATTGACATGCTGTGACATATGCTCCTCCCATTCATCAGGAGTGATATCAGTGTGTCTGGTTTGTGGTTTTTCTTACAAACTGAGCCCCCTCCATCATTCTACTTTAAAAATAAGAGAGGGCTGGTGAGATACATTTACAAACAAAGCCTCTATGTTCTCTGCTCAGCCAGGGAAACTCATTGGGGGTGGGGAGGGTGGCTTTTTACACCTCACCAAAAAGGAGGGTGGTTCTTCAACTGGAGGACTGTCCTCCCTAAAGGAGGACATATGGCCACCCTGACATGAACCTGAACATGGAGTTTAAGCAGTAAAACTGGGTTTATTATTAAGGATCCCATAAAATGAATTTTTTTTTGAGAAGAGAACAGCAGGAGAAAAATCGACTTCTTTGTACAAGCATCTTCTGTTGCTGCCTAAAGCAGCAGAGCATGGTGTTGTTTACATATCGTTTCATAAAAGAGCAAAGGCATTGAGTATCAATGGGCTGAGTGCTAAGTTAATGTGTTTGATCCCATTGCTTTCAAATGCATTGGCATAGTTTTCCACTCTCCTGCTTTGTCCTATAATAATGCCTTTTGGTCCTGCAGAAGATGAAATGGGAAAGGCAGAGTGCGGTGGTTGTAGAGCATTTCCAGGCTGACAGGTTTATAAACTAATCCATGCACTCTCCTTTCTATATCTGTACGAAGGGAACATGTGTAATTTTCATTTCTCTGGTAAATGGAACTGTTCAGATAATAAAAATAACTGTTTTAAAGTGCATTAGACAACAGGCCTCCCCACCCCGGTCAAAAACAATACTATAGCAGTCATCTGGATTGGTGGCTCCCCCCCCCCCCCCACCTCTCAGGCAACAAAATAGCTCTGATTTTATTTCCCTTGAATCAGTCACTGTGGAAAAAGTAATCGTTGTAATCACAGCAAAAGATTTGTCTCTGTTTGTCTAGGCACTTAGGCAGGTTCCATCACCTGAGCCTCTGAGGAACAACAGGAGGATAGTTTGGGGGTAGTTTGAGCTACATACATGCAAATATGATTCCTTAATTCATAAGATCATTTGATGCTACTGACAGATGCTCATTCATTACAGCTACTTTTATCAGGCACGAACAAACTTTTGAACACTACATGTTGTAATAATCAAGATTATTAGGAAAACTGCTAAATGAGGATATTGAGCATTTCATTTTAATTCCTACTATATATACAAAAGGCTTGTTTGCCTTTTATATGGAACAAATATACACTTGTAAAACAAATTCTGAAGTTCCATATGGCTGCTGTAGTCTATCTGAATTAAACCTGAAGAAAGTATTGGCTTAAAATTTCTTTATTTAGCAATTCACAGCAAAGTCATAGATATATCTACTCAGATGTATGGTGCTATTGTGCTCAGTGAGGCTTACTCCAAGCTAAATACGCATAGGATTGTGCCCTTGGAAGAAGGATGCAAGAGTCTGAGGTAAAAAATGCAATTAAAATGTACAATACTGTCAGACTTAGGGCTTGGAAAGGTCAGTTTTTTAAACCACAGATCCCAAAATCTCCACCTTGCTGCTGTAGGATTCTTGAAAGTGTAGTCCCAAAAAGTAACTTTTCCAGGCTCTAGTCAGTTTATGAAAGGCCTGAACCTGAAGTATAATATGTTCCATATTACTCCATTAATTTGTATTTAGTGGCTGAAACTTCACCCTGTCTTAGTGTCCATGCAAAATTTAAGAAAAACTGCTTAATATTTTAATTCTTACTCAATTCTCAATTCTTACTAAAGGGGGGAAATGACAAGATGGAATCAAGCACCTTTCATATAACCTCTGAATCAGCTAGTAGTAAATATTCACTTTTAGCGATGGGGTGTTATGGAAGAATGATCGCTTAGCTTCCCATTGTTTCATTAATAAAAATGATTTTGGAAGCAGAAGACTATATTAACTATTTCCTTTTGTTTTGTTTTTGCTTTATCTGGGAGGCTGAAAGAAGCTGCTAAAATAGATCTATTTTCTTTTCATTCTACAGAATAATGCATGAATGATTATAACATATGCTCTATCTCTAGTTTTTCAACCAGTGGAAAAGTGCCTGACACAGTAATCACAACTTGTTGGGTTTTCAATCTGATGCTGTCCTATTTTATCATGGTAGTTAAATGTCCGTTCTTGTTTAGCGTGATAAATGTTATGGCCATTTAACAGTAGCAGAGGGGGGGAAAAGGAGAGAGACATGTTAAACCAAATATTGCTTCAGATTGTGTCTTTTATTCTTCTTTATCATCATATCTTAATTTATAGTATAATCATCATTATCACAACTGTCAGCCTCATTTAACCTTCCCTGATCTCCCATGATTCTTTGCTGTCAGGTCTGATTGCCTGCCTTCTGCTGACTGACTGATAATGGTTGACTGATTAGCCCTCCCCGAGAAGAAGACAATGATATATAGAACAGTGTAGCTTGCTCTATATATTAATGAGGAGCTGGCAAAGCTTTGATAAGGCTTTGGAATAATCCATCAGTGAGAGAAGGAGCTTGTAAAAAACGGGTGGAACATTTCATGGGAGAGACACCTGGGAAGGGTGTAATGACCCGGCAACTAAATACCTCTCAGCTGTCTTGCCTCTGTTGTAATTAACATCAGATAGCTGCCATATGGATAACAGTAAGGAGTTTATCAGTCCCTCAAATCCAGTTTACATCCTTTCAATTTTGCACCTAGGGCTTTGGGCCTTTACAACATATTTAGCAAGCAAGCAATTAATAGCTCATTTTCTTTGGCATTAGGGCACTGTTTATCTTCTGAACTACCTCTTATCATAGGCCGTTACCTATGAAAGGCAAGAGTCATTGGCTTTTCTTTTTTTTCTTTTTTGTATGTGCTCTAGTTGTTACACTTACTCAGCAGAGACCTGCTTCAGCATTAGATACAAAGCCTCTGATGGCTACTTGAGTTTGAATGCGCTGTTATTACAGGTATTATATGAAATTGCTTGTGTTATGTGAAGGGGATTATAGAGGTTCTGGATCAATAACTTCAGTGGATGTTGGGAGTGATTACAGTACTCTGTCAATTTTTCCCATTTCGCTGTCAGTACTGATTTACAACACACCACCTCTTTTATTCACATCAAATCATTCATTTCATTGGCAAATTCTATATATCTCAATTTGCTTTAAGTAGCTGATTTGTGTAAAATAAAATTACTTTCTCTCCTCTATGTAACATATAGGTATAGTAATAAAACGAAGTACAAACGCTTCGGGAAAGATTTAGGGTTGTGTGTTTAGGGGCCAGTATTCTGTTTTGTATTTGACAATCTATGAGAAAGAAGCAAGGGGGGGAAACACATGTCGTTGAAACACCTTCCTACCAACTATCACGTCTTTACATACATTGCAGTTAGCAGTTGAAATTCAAAAAAAGGTAAGCTATTTTACATGACTACAACTGAAATGACTGAAAACATGGAAATGCATAGACAGCACCCCACCTTTCATCCCAGTCCAGACAAAGAATTGAAACTTATAGTTTAAAAACTGAAAGGACTAAAAACAGAAAAATGTGTAGAGAGTTTCCCACTTTTCATCCCAGTGAAATACAAATAATTTAAACCTATGACTTAAGGAACTTATTGGAATGAATGTTTCTCATCCCCTCCTGCTTCAGGGAACACAGCAAGGTCTTAAAACTTCTCTGGAAGATCAGGGACCCTTCTGAACAATGTGGGATGGGGTCTGAGTGGGTGCTAGGGGAGCACTGATGTACCACAAGGTAGGTATGTTTGGGAGAACTTGAAAGTTGGAAAGGAAAGAGACAAAACAGCAGCAGTAGCTCTGTGGGTACTCAGTGACTTTTGGCCATGCTTAATCTTCACAGAATGTATAATGCAATCTGGAAATGAAAACAAAAGATGGGGTAGAATGTCCTCTTAAACATGCAGTGGATAACTGGAACCCTGAACTGGAACAATCCTTTTAGGAAATGGCATACATGGCCACATTTTGCTGCAGGTCCCATTTGTATCTTAAAATCCTCTTTCCGGTGATCCACTACAGGTGGAATGCAGGCTGGGGCTCAGCAAACAGAGCCAATTCTATAGTCTGTTTGGCTCCATCACTATGTTTAATGGAACACAGCATCAACTGTATGGCAGGAGTAAGTTAGGTGAAGATTTTAAACAATTCTTCACCCCAGACCCTGGGGTCCATAGATGCAATGGGTAGGTTTGGTCCCCATATCAGTGATACCTTCAAGCACTCCCAATTAGTGTATGACTACCAATCATTCTATGAATGAAACAAAGCTCATAGATTTTGTCAGGGTGGCAATATTGGCGAAAGTTGTATGGGCTTGGCCTATGGCAGCGATGGCGAACCTATGGCATGCGGAGCCCTTTCTGCTGGCATGCGACCCATAAGTTGCTGGATCGCTACTCCCCCCTCCCCCCCGCCAAACCTGAGCAGGGGGCTGCAACCGTGGTGGTGGTGCCAGGACAGGCGGCGGGTCAGGATCCGGAGAAGCTGGTGCTGGTGGCAGATCTGGAGTGGGGTCTTGAGACACCTCCGTGCCCGGGATTCCCCCTTCCGCCGCCACTTCCGGTTCCGCCGCCGCCACTTCCGGTACCGCCGCCCTGTTTTCTTTTTTTTTTTTCCAGTTTGGGCACGCGAGCCCAAAAAGGTTCGCCACCACTGGCCTATGGGAACAGAAACATGATGTAGAGTACAGGGAGAATCTACGGAGACATTCAGTGTATTCCTCAGGAGTCACTGTCATATCTGTCTACTTAGCCATCCATCCATCCAACCATCACAAGTAGTTTTATCTGACATTTTATCCTACAGTATTGGGATGGAATACAAGAAGCATAAAAGTCAATGCACGCCACAGTACTATATGCTGAACATGTTCATATGCTCATATTGTTACTTCAGGGTATGTGAGGATATTGCAGTAGGAGCTTCGTTACATGCAGCACCTGTCCCCCAACTCTTTCAGCCCTCAGGAGTTCACATGAACACCTGAATAGGCATAATGTGTTTGCTGAATATGCTTTCTGCAGGAAAAGAACTGAGGAGAAAAAGCAGTTTGTTGTTGTTGTTTAGTCATTAAGTTGTGTCCAACTCTTTGTGACCCCATGGACCAGAGCACGCCAGGCCCTCCTGTCTTCCACTGCCTCCTGGAGTTTGGTCAAATTCATGTTGGTAGCTTCGATGACACTGTCCATCCATCTTGTCCCCTGTCGTCCCCTTCTCCTCTTGCCTTCACACTTTCCCAACATCAGGGTCTTTTCCAGGGAGTCTTCTCTTCTCATGAGATGGCCAAAGTATTGGAGCCTCAGCCTCGAGCCTAAACTGCTTTTCCAAAGTCTATATGTTGTTCATCTCTTTACAAAAATAAACTTCAACAATTAGCCTTATACTATGTATCAGTTTCCATTTTAATGTCATTTCAAGTAAAGATCAGCAGCATATTACTTTGAAGCACCATGGCTAAAAACTATAAACACTACAAACCATAAAAGTAGCAGTCTGCCAAATCTGGCCAGGTCAATGGATTCAGTTCAGTTTTCATATTCAGATGAAAACTGAACTGAATCCATTGACCTGGCCAGATTTGGCAGACTGCTAAATTAAAGCAGGGCTCCTCAAAGTGGACCAGACCTGACCACTCTTGAGTGTTCATTAGTACTTTCGATCCAGGACACAAAGCCATAGACATGTCTCTTAGAGCAGTGGTCCCCAACCTTTTCCCAACCGCAGACTGGTTGGGGGGGGTGGCGCGCCCACAGGGGGGCAGAGCTTGCTCGCACGCATGTGCATGTTGTGCTCGCTGGGGGGGATGCTTGCACGCATGCGCACAGTGCGCTTGCAGGGGGAGGAACACGCTTGCACGCATGCGCATGACGGCGCTCGCGGGGGTGCTCGTGGGGGGAGTAGGAGATCTGTGTCTGTGGCCTGGTCCTGGATAGGCCGCGGATCACTGCAGGGTCGCGGACCGGGGGTTGGGGACCTCTGTCTTAGAGTACAACCAGATAAGGGGATTATTCTGTATTGATTCATACTCTCTGTGGTGCATAATCACAGAAGATACCAATTATGTGATTCACACATCCATGTTTCTTCTAGCCTAGGATGTTTCAACTGTTCACATGGTAAGTTATATTAGCAACATTTCTATTCTTTACCTACAGAATCATAGAACAATTGAGTTGGAAAGGGCCTATGAGGCCATTGAGTCCAACCCCCTGCTATATAAGAATCCAAATGAAAGTAGCTCTGACAGATGGTTGTCTAATTTTCTTTTGAATGCCTCCAGCGTTGGAGCATTCACCACCTCTTGAGGTAACTGATTCGATTGTCATACTCCTCTAACAGTTAGAACATTTTTCCTGATATTTAGCCAAAATGTGGTTTCTTGAAACTTGAACCCATTATTACGTGTCCTGCACTCTGTGATAATTGAGAACATATCCTGCCCCTCCTCTGTATGACTGTCCTTCAAGTTTTTAAAAAGTGCTATTGTATCTCTCCCCCAGTCGTCTTTTCTCAGGTCTAAACATGTCCAGTTCTTCCAGTCTTTCCACACAGACTTGGTTTCCCATTTCTTAATCATCCTTTTTGCCCTCCTCTGAACTTGCTCCAGTTTGTTGACATCCTTAAAGGATGCTGTTTAGAACTGGACACAGTACTCAAAATGAGGCCTAATGAGTGCCAAATAGAGGAAGACTAGCACTTCACAGGTTTTGGAGACTATACTTCTGTATAGTCTAAAATATCATTTGCCCTTTTTGCAGCCACATCACACTCTTGGCTCATATTCAGTTTGTGATCTACAACAATTCCAAAATCCTTTCCACTCATAGTATTACTGAGCCAAGTATCCCCCATGTTGTAACTGTACAATTGGGTTTTTTTTACCTAAGTGTAGAACTTTGCACTTATTCCTGTTATATTTCATTCTGTTTTTTTCAGCCCAGTGCCCAAGCCTACCAAGATTTTTTTTAATTTTGTGTCTATCTTCCAAGGTATTAGTTGTTTCACCCAATTTTGTGTCATCTGCAAATTCCTTGCACTACCTCATCCATGTCATTAATAAAAATGTTGAAGAGCACCAGGCCCAGGACTAACCCTTGTGGTACCCCACTTGTTACCTCCTCCCAGTTTGAGAAGGACCCATTGATTCTGTAACCAACGGTGTATCCATCTGACACTTGTACTATCCAGCCCACTCCTAGTTAGCTTGCTAATCAGAATATCATGGGACACTTTGTCAAAGGCTTTGCTGAAGTCAAGGTATATTACGTATGCAGCATTCCCACCATCTACCAGGGAAGTTACCCAATTAAAAAAATGAGGTAAAATTAGTCTGGAAGGGTTTGTTCTTGACAAATCCATGTTGGTTTCTTGTTATTACCTCATAGTTTTTAAGATACTTTAATGATCACTTTATAATCTGCTCCAGAATTTTCCCTGGTATTGATGTCAGGCTGACTGGTTTGTAATTCCCTGGTTCCTCCTTTTTGAAGATAGGGATGTCAACCCTCCTTCAATTATCCAGCCCTTCACCCATCCTCAATGGTTTTAAGAAAATAATAGACAGTGGTTCTAAGATCTCTTCAGCTAGTTCCTTCAGTATTCTTGGATGCAGTTAATCTGGCCCTGGGGATTTGAACTCATTCAAAGTAATAAGGTATTCCTTCACTATTTGCCAATATCACCATCTTCCCCCCCCCCCCCACACACACCATTTATGCTCTCTTTTATATCTTGTTCCCACCCACCCATTGTAAGTCCTGGTGTATAACTGCCTATAAACTACAGGTTTTAGAGAAATATATTTGCCAAGATTTTTTTTTTGTAAATGTATTTCATGCTTCCATTGTATATAGCTCCAGATTCAGTATTTTTCCTGCCAATTTTTAACCTCATATAGTGCTGCCGTGATTTAGAAGTATATTAGTATAGTGCAAACTTTTTTATTTACAAATTGAGTAATTATGTCACTTAAAACTGCAGAGATATAGCTTTCCCAGTGTTTTTGTTGTACATATATTTCATGCTTCAATTGCACATAGCTGCTAAGTCAAAGTCCTTTTTTAAAAAAATTAACAATCAAAATAGCACTGATGTTATTTATCAGTATATCCATATAGCACAAAACGTGCTTAAATTGTTAACTGATACAGTGCTAAAATTGTTGTATTTTCTATTTTAAAAAACTGTAAAGAAAAGTTATTGTTACATGGTGGCAGTGTGGACCAGTGGAATGGAAGAGGCAAAAGCATTCACTCCCATATCCTGCCTCACTGTATATGTTTTGCTCTACGTTCTCAAGGCACATCGGTCAGTGTTCTGGAAAGACTGTAAAAATCATTCCAAGACATATACACCATATATACCCCATCAAAAACAAACAAACCAAAACGGATATGGAAACAGAGGAGGGAGAAAAAGCATTACATGCTGAACAAAATGTACCAGATACTACTGGGTATTAGCAATACCATTGCCTTATCATCAGAGAGAATATCAAAATTATCAGTGAGGAATAACTGTCTAGTTGCACTCTAAAAATGATATATTCCCTTCAAGATTTTCATATAAAGAAAACACTATGGTGTTGAAAAGAGGAAAAGGGGTAAAATTCAGTGATGACAGCTGTAGCTTTTTATCATGGTGGATAGTTTTACCAGGTCTCTCGAACCTTGCTCAGGCAGGAAGGATACTGAACTAAATATGTTGCAGGACTGATCCAGTGTTTGGTGCTCTTCACTAATTGTCTTTCCTGGGAGTTTAAATATAGTTTAATGGTGTCAATGGAATTTGGAGGATAGTTTGTGGTGCCTGCATGGAAGCTGCTGGAGAATGATTCCTTCTGGCTCTTCTATTGAATGTTCCACATACGAATGGTTCCAATGAACATTCTGCATTCTACTGAATGCTCTACTATTACATTTTCTGTCACAGAACTGACTGGAAAAAGTTAGCAAAAAAAAAAAGAAGAAGTTCTAAACTGGTTTGCAGAAATCATAGTATCTGGACCTATGTTTTGCAAATTTCATGCCTAGGGAAGCCTCTGTGACGTGGCCATTTCTAGTTATTTATTTTATTTATTTAAAATATTTCTGTCCTGCCTTTGTCCCCAAAAGGGACCCAAGGAGGCCCCCATCATTAAAAAGACAATATTCAAAAGCTAGAAACAGTAGATATACATATATTTAAAAAGAATGAAACAAGTATTATATTAAAAACGGTAAATAAAATCAGTACTAAAATACACTTAAAACAACAGAGCAGAACAATCCATTTAAAAACTCTTCTCAGACTGCCAGCCGTTAGGGAAAAGCCTGCCTGAAGAGAAAGGTATTTGCCTGCTTGTGGAAGGATAGTAAAGATGGGACCAGTCTAGCCTCCTGTGGGAGGGAGTTCCAAAGTCTGGAAGCAGCAACAGAGAAGGTCATCTCTCATGTCGCCACCAAGCGCACCTGTGAGGGTGGTGGGACTGACAGAAAGGCGTCCCCTGATGACCTTAATGCCTGGGCAGGCTTATAGAGGGAGATAGCCAAAGAAAAACTGACAAACATTTCGATTCAGATCAAATCAAGTGGCCTAGAAAGTGGTCCATGCTAAAATAAGCCAAATTCTGAATTGTCAAATTGGAATCAGTATTGGATCTTGTGACTGTACACATCGTTACTAAAAATAGTCAAACAATGTAAATAATTAAAGAAATCTATAAGCTGATGGTGGGGCAAGGGCTTCAAAGCTTTTCCTTACCCAGAGAAGCATTTATTCCAAGGGCCAGACTTGTTCCTTTATGCCCAGAATGAGCCTACAGGAAATGCAGTGCAAGCCGATCTTCTAATAATTTTCTTACACTCAGTTGTCAGTACCGCTAAACCCAAACCTTGAATGTGAACCAGGTTCCTAAAGATCTGGCCTTAGGAGTATCTTTGTTGACAGAAGAGCTGCTTTCTGTTGGAGTTTTAAATGCAACTTCACAAGCTGTCTGTGGTTTGTGTGACAGGGAGACACTTTTCTGGGCTGAGGTGATAGTCTATCCAGTAACCAATCATTTCTTCCAGCCTTTGATTTCAAAGAGAACTATCTGCTGAGTGTTTTTCCCCTTTCTTTAGTCTGTTTGAAGCAGCTATTGTTTGCTGTTGATCTGTTCAGTTGTTTGTCAGTATATGTGGAATAAAGAAAGCAGTATGCACAAGTCTGTAATTTCAAGCAACTGTAAGTAAAGAAATGTTTTTACTCTTTCCCACAAGTGTCTCAGAGTGAGTTATTGAGACTTTAAGTGTCAGTTAATGAGAAAAGGCATGTCCTTAGGGGAACTTGTAACTATTCTCCTCTGTGAATCTCTGTACTTCTACTGCGTAGCAAAAGGAGTTTTACTAGAAATCCAAAACTCTGCAACACTTACTTCAAGTGAATTCTATGCCCTCTCAGCATTCTCATAGCAGACTGCTTTTTTAACTCCTAGATCGAATTTATTCTATAGCAACGCCAACATCCCTGGACTCAACCTAGGACACCCAGTAGTCAGAGAGACCCTTGAGCACTTAAAAGTGTTGTGCCAAATAAGAGCATGTCAACACAACAGACTTAGACTGACTGAATACTGAGGAAACCATGAAACTTGTATCTTTATGAGTGGGGTGTCAATTTTTAAACAGGGAATCACTATTCTGAAGCTTTTGCAGGGTAGAGTTGTAGGACAAAATTCTATAAAACTAGAACTCTGTAGTTTAGCTTTGCCATAAGTTTCCAGGAATTTATAATACTTTGTAATAATGTTTAGTGAAACAATAATAAGCACTATTGTTTACTTAATGTAATTCTGCAAAAAAGAGTTTCTGGTGTAAAGAGCAAATCCCACGACTAAAGCTATATTGTTCTTTATAGTCTTTTTCAGGTTCCTTCCCAATAGTGATGTGCTGTATGTTCAAACAGATGAACAAACATTTTTCATCCAGTTAATCTGAATAATTTACAATCCAAAATAGCAATAGCCATTGTATAACTAGATATAAATAACAAATAAAATGTTTTCTTTGCAACACGGGGCAGATGAGTTCCTTCTGTTGTCTACAGCTCAAAACAGATTAATAAACATACAGTAATACTCACTACAATGCATACAATTTGCAGTTACAGACCCTACTGTATTCAAATAACAGAATACAGAGAAGAGGAAAAATAATAGACTGTGTTCATTGCCCGCCTGGCATAAAAATTCCTTTTGCATTAAAATATACAAATTAATCCTGCAGCTTTCAGGTGGCTTCATGCACTCCTATATATTTTATTATATTTGCAGAATGGATAAATACAACAAAATATAAGGAAGGGTGTTTAAAACACAATAAGCAAACATCTCCATTGACTGTGCATATGTTTTTTGAATAGACATATTATTTTATACAATATATTATTTTAAAATTCAGCTAATATTAAGTATTTCAAAAGCAGCTGGCTCCTCTTAGACTACCAGCCAAGGGCACCTAGAGAAACATTTACAGAGTAGTAGTATCTTCCTGCCATTCTAGCACAGGCGGTGGGGGGGGGGGGGAGAGAAGATGGCTTATAGACCTGGTACAGTCCATGGGCTCTTCTGAGGTGAAACCACAGCGACCTGCCCCCCTTTGTTTCTGCCCTATGTGAAGCAGTCAGGGTTAGGGGGGGGGGGAAACTCCCATTAAATCAAATGGGAGGTTTTCGTCCTCAAGCCTAATTGCATCATGGTGGCAACAATAGGGGTATACAACTATATATAATTTGCCTGCACTGTGAAGGTTCTAAGAAAAGTCCCAATCAATTATATTATGGTTACACAGAAGTAATCCCTACTAATTTCAATGGGTTTAGTTTTGCAGGCTAAGGCTGTACTCATATGAATACTTCTTAGTGTTTACTTCTTACATTCCTATGAAGAAATAACATAACACTGGACTATAAAAGTCCAAACATCTCTAGAATATTTTCTTGGAATCTCATCACTAGAATGCAGTTCTAAAAATACATAGTATTTTTACTATGTACAAAGAGAAACTTAAAGAATCTATAATAGCTTTGAAATACACAAAAGCTGGTCTCAGTCTTTCATAAACATTTCTAATACAACAAGATATTTTGAATAAGGTGACTTGAACAAGATTTGGGTTAGGTATTTTTAAAGATTTTGTAACTGTGAATCACATATATAAGAAGGGTTTCCAAGGTCTGGTCCGATTAATTTAGCCCTGCAGAAAGCAGAAAGGTGGACTAGATAACCTTTTTGCTTTTCAGACTTTCAGATATATATATTTATATCATTATATATATATAATGTGGTCCTGAAGATCCAAGGTATATATTGTGGTAAAAATGAATGTGAGACATTACCAGTATAAAAAACAATTTAACTGGACATTTGGGGGCAGCACATAAAAACCTTCCCTCTCTGCCTGTGTCCATACATTTTCAGTTTCAGTTTCAGAACCTTTATTGGCATACAGTACAAGAGAGTGAAATACGATAAAATGTTAGAGAGAGAAAAAAAGAAAAAGAAAAAATAACATATATGCCATATATACCAGGGGATACCCAGATGACATCATTAGGTGTGTGACAGCATGATGCGATGCCTCTGCATGATGGAATGGAATGCTCTCCGCTATACTTCCAGCTTCCCTCCTCCCATGTCAGGAGACCAGATTATTTTTATCTTTTAGACCATCCCCAGGACTGCTGGGCATTCACCCTTGCTAGGTGCAATGTTGTACCTTCCAACTTGGTGCAGGGCAGATTTAGGGGATTACCCATAGAGCTAAGAGTGTGCCCTTCTGGCCAGGGAGCGGTTGAAACATTGCAGCACATGGTGTTCTATTGTATGTGGTATCAGGATATCCGCCTGCAATACCTGAGCCCCTTCCTTTTTTCCCCACTCTGGTTGGGGCGACCCGGACAAAATCCAGCACCTGCTGAGTGGCATAAGGAACTCACTCAGACAACAGCCAGATACAGTGGTGCCTCGCTAGACGATTGCCTCGCAGGACGAGGAAATCGCTAGACGATGCCTTTTTGCGAGCGCTACTGCGCTTCGCAAAACGATGTCTCTCTATGGCGATTTTCACTAGACGATGAGGTTTCCCCATAGGAGTGCGCCGACTAGTGGTCAAAAGCTGTCAGTGCAGCTGTCAGTGCATTCCTATGGGGACCTGCACTCGCTAGACGAGGTTTCCCTATGGGAAATTTTCGCTAGACGATTGCGTTTTCCCTTGGAACGCATTGAAGCGATTTCAATGCATTCCAATGGGAAAACGTGCTTCGCTAGACGATGTTTTCGCTAGACAGCGATCCTCGTGGAACGGATTAACATCGTCTAGCGAGGCACCACTGTATATCCATTTCTGTGTCCATAAGGAACAGCTGATCTGCAGGGACACAGGCAGAGAGGGAATCCCCTACAAATGGATTAATATTAAATGGTTATACTTGTCCCTTCGTATTCATCAGGGTCTCTGGAACTGACGAATATGAAGGGACAAATATCTGACGAATCAGCGATATTCAACAAATATCATGATTCGTTTTTATATTCGTCCCCATGTCTAACCCTGATATCTGTTGGAAGTCCAACTCTGCCAAGAGCATAAGATGTAAAAAAATTTCCCAACTTGCCTTTCTGACAACTAGACAATTAAAGAAGCAATCAGGGGGATCAGGTATCCTGCACCTGGTCCCTACCATCAGGCAAGAGCTGATTAATGAGGTAGACATACTGGAAACTTTGGGTGGAAGTAATTTTGGGCTTTCCTATACTGAGAAAAAGGGAAATGGAAAGTATATGTTAAAATACAACATGCACACCAGACTTCAAGAAAGCTGATTTCAGTAAGCTTAAAGAAATACTATGCGAGATTCCATAGAGATAAATATTCAAAGACAAAATAATTGATAATACATGGGAGTTTCTTAAGGACGAGATACTGAAGGCACAATCACATGCAATTCCTATGAGGGGGAAAAAGTGGGAAACATATAAACAACTCAGGGTGGAGGTATAATATCACAAAGGAGGAGTACTAATGTTTAGCCAATACTTGTGGAGGGAATGTTAGGAAAGCTAAAGCTCAAAATGAGCTCAGACTTGTAGGATAGGCTAAAAAATAACAAAATGGGATTTTTCAGATGTGCTTGAAGCAAGAGGATGAATAAGGAAAGAGTAAGTTCACAGCATGTCAAAGGTTAGGGAAATACTAACAGGTGACATAGGGAAAGCAAAACTATACCTACTTTGCCTCTGTCTTCTCTCAAAAAGAAAGTGTCCCAGCTGGCACAAGATGGATAAAGGAAGAAGTGAGGGAGCTGCTGCATGCCATAGGTACAGAGGTAGTGAATTCACATTTCCAGTGTCAGAAGAGATACATGCAAGAATACTGAAGGAACTTGTGGATGTAGTAGCAGAGCCTCTGCCTGTAATCTCTGAGAACTCTTGGAGAACAGCTCAGGTCCTTGAACACTGGAGGAAAGCAAACCTCATCCCCATCTTCAGAAAGGGGTGGGGGGAGATGATCTGGGCAACTACATTAGTCAGTCAGCCTGAAGGCATTTAGAAAAGAACACTGTGATTTCTAAGACCCAGCACAGGTTTCTCACAAACAAGCTATACTAGACTTATTTTATCCCTCTTTTTTGATAGCATCAGAAATTTAATTAATGAAGGGAATGCTGTAGGCATAATATATCTTGACTTCAGAATGGTTTTAAGGTCTCATGGTATTCTTGTGGCCAATGTGGTAAAACGTGACCTAGACAATGCTTCCATTTAAGTGGATTTATAGCTGGTTAATGGGCTATACCCAGCAAGTGCTTGCCAATGGTTCCTCATCATGCTGAAGAGGCAGTGCACCACTAGGGTTAGTCAACTCAACATAATTATGCAAACAACAACTTACCACCACCCCCAGCCCTCTCAAAACATTGCTAATGTGTTCTGCTTGCAATAATGAAAAACAAATGCAAAACTCCCCCTCCTTTCCATAGTGAGCAGCAAGGAAGATTTCTGTTTCTCAAGACTGTTACTCATCTTCCTCCTCTGTGCTTTGCCTAAGCCACTCAACAGTATTGAGAAATGGGAAGCTTTCCCCTTAAAGGGAAAGAAGTCTTGACTGTGCTAAACAGGGCCTCTTGAGGTGTGATGTGGTCAGTCCTTGCATGTGAATGCAAGGATCATCCCAAATGACACACTGCACCTCAAGGCAACCTGGTTTAGCTTGATCTAGACCAATGATGGCAAACTTTTTTGAGCCCGAGTGCCGAAACTGCAACACAAAACCAACTTATTTATTTCAAAGTGCCAACACTGCAATTAAACCTGAATACTGAGGTTTTAGTTTAGAAAAAACAACTGCCCCTGCACTGCAAGGGTTAAATGCTTGTTGTTGTTGTTGTTTTCCCCTCCTAGGGGCGGTATTAACAGAGAAATACTTACTGGTCCTCCAATCCCCCGTTGGGCTCGACGGCCGCCATTGCACCCCTCCGCTGGACCACTGCACCAGCAGAGGGGAGTGCCAAAATCCGGGATCAGAGGACTCATAAGTATTTATCGATGGTGACTTATTGCTCGTGTGCCCACAGATAGGGCTCTGCGTGTCAGCTGTGGCATGCGTGCCATAGGTTCGCCATCACTGATCTAGACCAATATAGGCTGGGATAATTGGGCCGTCTAGACACATCTTTACATTTATTTTATCTGTTTCTTTCTCACTCTACCCTGCAAACACACACTTACATAGAGAATGCAATTAGATGGGAGAGGATTGCATTTATTGGCACTGGAAAGGGTTTTATTTATTTATTTAATTAATTAATTAATTAATTAATTAATTAATTAATTAATTAATTAATTAATTAGATTTATACCCCGCCCATCTAGACCAAAGGTCTACTCTGGGCGGCATTACAAATTTTAAAACAGTAAAACCAATAAACATGTAATAAATCCAAGATGTTAAAATGTGAATTTAAGATACAGCAGGAGGGAAAGCCTGCCCAAATAGCTATGTCTTAAGTTTACTTCTGAAGACACCCAGAGAGGGAGCCAGGCGGATCTCCACAGGCAAGTTGTTCCAGAGGCGAGGGGCCACTGCCGAGAAGGCCCGGTTCCTTGTTCTTTCCTTCCGGACCTCCCTCTGCGTTAGGCCCCCGGCCTGGCTGGAACGAGTGACTCTTGCAGAACTGGGTGGGAGAAGGCGCTCTGCCAGATATCGAGGTCCTAAACCATTTAGGGCTTTATATGTAATCGTAAGCACTTTGAAATCAATGCGGAAACGAATGGGCAACCAATGCAAGGTGGCCAGCATGGGGGAAATATGTTGGTACCTTTTCACCCCAGTTAGAAGTCTGGCCGCCGCATTTTGTACCATCTGACGTTTCCGCGTCAGTCTCAAAGGCAGCCCCACGTAGAGCGCATTACAGTAGTCTAATCTTGAGACTACAAGCGAATGGACCAAAGTGGTGAGCGCTCCCACATCAAGATAGGGATGCAGCTGGGCAATCCGCCGAAGGTGGAAATGTGCGGAATGGACCACTGACGACACCTGGGTCTTCATGGTGAGCGCTGGGTCCAGATGTACACCCAAGCTGCGAACCTCACTCTTGGTGGTAAGAGTCACCCCCGCAAAGGAAAGGGAGTTTCCCAGACCACTGATGTCTGGGGCACCCACCCGAAGGACCTCCGTCTTGCCCGGATTCAGCCTCAGTCCGTTCACCTGCATCCATTGCTGAACAGCCCCCAGGCAGTGCTCAAGGGATGAGACAGCATCCACTGTTGTTGGAAAAAAGGAGATGTAGAGCTGAGTATCATCAGCGTACTGATAACACGAAGCCCTGCATCCCCTGATGACCCCTCCCAGTGGCCTCATATAGATGTTAAACAGCATTGGAGAGATAATCGAGCCCTGCGGAACCCCACAATTGAGGCTCCACGGGGCCGAGAAACTCTCTCCAATCTGCACTCTCTGGGGACAGTCCTCCAAGAAGGAACGGAGCCAGGCAAAAGCCTGGCCACCAACTCCCAATTCGGAGAGTCTCCCCAGGAGAATACCGTGGTCGACGGTATCAAAGGCGGCTGAGATATCGAGGAGGACCAGCAGAGACATTTTGCCCCTGTCGGCCTCCCTCAGCAGGTCATCAAACAGGGCGACCAATGCTGTTTCCGTGCCGTGGCGCGGCCTGAAGCCCGACTGGAATGGATCCAGGGCATTGGTTTCATCCAGAAGAGCCTGCAGCTGATCGGCCACCACCCTCTCAATGATCTCCCTCAAAGCAACCCTCACAGCCATGGGAGAATTTCCCAGCTCCACAAAAAAGGTAACCCTTCTGCTCGACCAAAAAGCTTCACCTTGGGCACAGAGCTGGGATGGGCTAATTTGCGACACGTACATCATGTAATTACAGGGAAATGGCTCACACTGGACCATGCCAAAAGCAGTACAAAACACAAGCTGTTTCTCCATCTGATCACACCCAGAGTGTAAAGAGGCCAGGAGAGAACCAGGATCCTGAAGCTGGGGCTCAGGTTTTCCACAGGCAAGAATGGGCTCATTGAGACAATCTGTTTCTAGTCTCAGAAGCCAAATCTTCCCTACAGCTTTGAATTATTTATAAGAGCCTAGCAGAATATGATCTCTCTGGGCTCTGTTTGCTACATCTCCTTCTTATTTAACTACTGTATGTTGCCCACTCTCATTACACTCATTCCACTGCAAAGTTCTGGCCATATACCTATAGCAGCATGATATTTTGGGTCAGCTTTGATAACCTACTGGCTGTATCTGTGGACCACTATATACTGGTGGCCTTGAGTGCCAGGCTGAGACTTGAATCTTCCAATAGTTCAGCCAAAGCTGCTTAGCTAGTGTTTGTCCATATATCACTTTGGACATCCAAGTATGCAAAATGTTTGAAAACCAGAAATGGTTTTCAAAGCACAAAATGCTTACCTTTCTTATCATGGCATGCAAGTCAAAACCTGAGAGCTGACTCCCTCTTGCACACCAGACTGGCAACGTTCATGTAACATATTAGTGCACACCTGCTAGACAACTTGATGCACTGTAGCATTAATAAGAGATGCATATCTAAAGCTTAGCATGAATACCTGCCTCTATGAGCTTACATAATTAAACAATTCACCACTGTCAAATCACATGTATGGTTCACCTCTTAGGAGAAACACTTGCATATCACAGTTGCCAAAGCCCGTTAACTTAACTTCCAGTAACATAATGATAAAATGGAAAAGTAATAAGTGTCTGCTAGTACTTTCCCTTCTGAGCCTTCTTTAAATGCCTCTTCTCCGAGATGTTTAACTTAATGCTTAGTTTGTCTTTCCTCACATTTATCTCTTATTATTCTTCAGAACCATAACTAGCCAATTTGGCACCCAGGGCAAGTGACACTACCTCCCACCCATTCTGTAACAAGCATGAATCCTGTACAAAAAAGGAAGAGAAGAACCTGGTGTCCTCTCAAAAGAAGAAGAAAGTTTGGGCTTAAAGAAAAAGGAAAGCAAATAATGCCAGGTGGTATTGCTGTGAATTTTTCTTAATACTGACCATAGATTTACTTCCAGATTTCAATACCCTCTAAATTTTGGGGTCCTGGGGCAAAGCATCAGTTGCTTTGTCCACTCTAGTTACACCTTTGTTGTTCTTACGTTGTTTCATTCTGTGAGGGTTTGGGTATGGCCTCCTCTGGTTTTAACAAAGACTCTGGAGTCGTCTCTTGTAGAAAATCAAAACTAGGTTTTATTTGAACACGGGACAACAGGTCCTTTCTTTCAATCTCAAAGTCAACTCTGTCTCTCGCCGCCAACGGGTCCCACGAGGGCATCCAAACATCTTTATCAAAAGGGTTATATTCTAAATTGTCCCAAGGTCCTTTCAAAAATGGGTTACTGTTCTCCAGGTCTACTGGCTCCGTCTCTGGGTCTAGTAACGGGGTGGTCTCCTCATCTCCCCCTTCTGGCTCCCGGGGATTCTCCTCTCCCCGGAAAGGGGTCCACGGTCCGTTAGGAATCCCCTCCTCTGGGCTTCTTCCAGACGCCATAATCGGCGCTCTCTTTCTTCCCTTTCTACTGTCTCTTTCTCTTCCCGGAGTCGTCTACGCCACTCCCGGGCTTCAGATTCGCCCCAATAGGAAGGCCTCGGAGGTAAACCTCTTCTCCTCCGGTAATCCACTTCCTCTCTTGGGACTCGTACCTTTTCCCACTGGCCAGTCCATGGGTCTTCTACCCATATCATTTCCCAACCCCCTGGTATTGTATCATCCGCCCTTTTTATATCTCCCATTCC
This sequence comes from Intellagama lesueurii, assembly GCA_037013535.1. NCBI lineage: Eukaryota > Metazoa > Chordata > Lepidosauria > Squamata > Agamidae > Intellagama > Intellagama lesueurii. The sequence continues at coordinate 101,610,187 of JBAJHW010000003.1, forward strand.
CACCTCCACCAGGGACCTTCCCCTTTCCTCTTTTCCCGCCAATTCTCCCCCAGTCTGAGTGGCTACTGACAACTTTGCCAATTTCCTTTCTAGCTCCCGGGTATCCACTCCCTTTTGTACAGTCTCGACAGGTGGCGTAGGTGGATTTGTCTGCACCTCCTGTTCTTTCTTGAGGGAGGACGACACTCCGGCGAGAGCTTCCACCCTCTCGTCTCGACTCTCACACATTCACAATTGACTGCAAGCTGTTGGGAGACAGGAACCTGTTTTCACCTTGTATGCCTCACCCCGTACTTTAGATTTTCTCTAGCAGCACTATAATTGTGGCACTCCTTCCCATAGGAAGTCCGGCTATCCATTTTTGTTGAGTTTCCATCAAATGGTCAAACCCATACTAGGGTTACGTGTACTCAGGGCACCAGCCTGCATTTCAGACTACTGTTATACTTCCCGAGGTAACTAGAAAGCGAGACATTGTCTGCGGGCAAACAGTGATGGAGGAAAAAGTTTGATTCTGTTACATGTAGTGACCTGGATGCTCATATCTTCCCCACTTCCAGCGGGTGCCAATGTTGGCACTTGAAAGTGTTTGCATATTTATGGAACACATAATATTTATTTAGGAGGAAGTGCAAGAAATCCATAATGTCCACTTCATTCTCTCTCTCTCTCTCTCTCTCTCTCACACACACACACACACACACACACACACACACAGAGAGAGAGAGTGAGAGAGAGTTGTCATGGCCCATCTCCTATGACATCATAAGTACTTGCCCCAGTGATATCATAACACCCACCCTGGTCTCAGATTTAGACCCTGAAAACCTTAGAGAATGGAAAGTGAACCCTAATTCTGTCATGTCTTTGGTTTTTAAAATTGGCTTTACTTTTTTTTTAACTATTAGGCAAAAACAAAACAAAAAATAAAAAATAAAAAAGGCAAATACATTTTGGCACCTTAACGACTGACTGCTATATTTTAATTTGAGCTTTCCTGGACAAGTCTCCTTCTTCAGTGGATATGCTAGCAGAGACTTAACACAGCTACCTCTTCTAAAACTACAATTGTTTTCAAAGAATGTTTTAACTACCTTTTATAATATCTTACGTGAACACCAGCAGCATTCCTGCCTTCAATGTATATTAAAGCATTGGGGCTCTGGTGAGCAGAATAAATAATAAATACTTGTAGAACTAATAAATATAAAGATCACATTGTATGAAGTATGTATTGATGAAGAAAATCAATTATTATTACTGCTACCATAAATAATATTATTTACTTATAATTTCTTATTAATCATTTTTCTGCCTTCTGGGACCCCAAAGCAATGTACAATAAAGGGTGGAATCCAATTGATGTGAACAAGTTATAAGGCTTGTATAACTTGTTGGAGCTAATTGAGAAAGATGCCAGATCATCTCTCAGTTTCATAGCTGGGTATGAGAACAAGCATGGAACCAGGACACCTGGTTAGTCCCAGTTCGTCATGGCAAGTCATGCAAATTTACATGAACACCAGCAGGATTCTGGCCACAACCTACATACTTAAAATGTTATTTAAAAAGAAAACAATGGAGTGCAGCCATATACTTTGTGGAAACAAGACCAGCACTAACTAGACGTAGTTCTGGACTATCAGGATTATTTGTGGCTCACCACTCCCGCCTGTAGGGCAGACTTCTTGGATGCAAGCTACCTTCTATCAAACTGAAAGTCCACCCTGCCAGGATAAAGCAGACTTCACCAGAAGAAAAGGAGAGCCCCATCAATCCACTTAGCATTCCTCCTCAAGGATGGGAAGGGCAGGTGCAAAAAAGGCCGTAGAGATAGTTAAGTGCAACCAGTACAAAAGCACTGGAAATAACAGACTGCGGATTATACACAGTGGTAGTAATTCTGCACTTTAACCTTGCTTCTGGCTTTGATTTAAATTAACAGCACTTAAAAAAAATATCTTGTGCACCTATTATTTTCTATTAGAGTATAATGCTCAGGAACGCCACAGCTCAGTATGTTCAAAAGCCCAACAGCTGAGTATAACAAGAGCTGGGATATTGTAATTTTACGTTCTTGTTCATTCTTATTCACATGTCACCTCCTTCAAGGCCATATCTCCCTTGAGAAATGATCTATTCTGGCATTAAGGGAGGTTCAGGTAAAGCTGGGTTGGAAACAGTGATTCAACTTCACTCATAGATTTTCAACAGATATGACTTTTGACATATTTGTCCAGAGAGAGATGTGTTGGGGGGGGGGGGCTATAGGGAAGTTCAATATGCCTGCAAATCAACTTAGGGTTGAAGATCATCATCATCATTATCATCATCATTATCACCTTAGAACTGCAGAGCTGGAAGGGATCCTATGGATCATCAAGTCCACCCACTGTCAAGAAGACACAATTGGAAATCAAACTCCAGACCTCTGGCTCTGCAGCCAGAGACCTAAACCATGACGCTAGTGTTTGTTACACTCACACCCACACATGTTTTGTTGCTTGGTGCTGAATTGGTGCATGATTTGTGCCTAAACCAGCATTTGTGTCTAATCTTTTCTTTTAAAATCCACTTTGTTTTAATTTAAGAAGTCTGTATCTCTGCTGAATCATTTTAGGAGGGGAGGTGTGCTAATGAAGTGTGAAGGAGAACTTCCAGTTGGAGGCTCTCACCTATCTGTTCCTTTCTGGGGTCATTTCAAAGTGCTGGCCTTAACCTATGAAGTCCTAAACAACTTGAGTCCAGTCTACTTAAGGGACCATATACCTCCATTGCAGCCCTCCTGGGCTTTATGATATTTGGGGGAAGCCTGTCCTTCAGTTACAGAACCCTCACAGGTGCACTTGGTGGAGATACATGAGAAAGCTATTTCAGTAGCCACTCCCAGAGTATGGAAACCCTATCGTAATTTATATGTTGCCTTTCTCCTCTTAGGAGCCCGAGGCAGCTCACAACAATTAAAACCATACAATAATAATAAGTTAAAATACTATACAAAATTGTGTACATTAAGCATTGATCAAGATTAAAAATAAATATAAAAAATATATATATATTTAAAAAATCTAAATTTCATAAATGGAGTATTCTCTAGACACTCCCTCATTGCTTAAAAACCTGACTGAAAAGGAAGGTATTTGCCTGAAGATGGAAGGACAAGAGTGAGGGGTCCAATCTGGCTTCTTGGGACAGTGTATTCCAAAATCTAGGAGCAGCCATTGAGAAGGCCCTCTTTTGTGTCCTCACCAAACAAGCTTGGGAAGATGGTGGAAACAAGACAAAGGCCTCCCCAAAAGATCTTAAAAGTCAAGCAGGTCATTTGGGGTAATATGATCCTTAATTGCATTAATTATATTGGATGATTATTAGCCGTAATCAGGCCTGAAGCCAGATTGAAATGGATCTAGATAATCTGCATTATTCCTGGTAGACCCAGGAATTTCTGGAGCTGGGATTCCACCACACACTCCAAAATCTTACCCAGAAATGGAATATTGGCTAATAATTGTCCAATATAGTGGGATTTGAGGAGGGCTTTTTAAACAAAGGTCTTACTGCTCCCTCCTTCAGGTATGTTGGTACTCCGCCTTGCTGTAAAAAGGCATTAATTATTCCCTTAACCCACTCAGCTGGTTCCCCTCTGGTTGCTTTTATAAGCCAGGAACTGTTTTTTTGTTTGTTTGAGGTGTAATGTTCACTTGTTTTATCAGGTTTTATATTGAATGTTTTAATAATTCATATGTTTAATTGTTTTTTTAGTAATGTGGTTTTTAAATTTAAAACAAATTTATTTGTTTAAAACTTTATATTTACAGTATATCTTTTGTAAACTGCCCTGAGCCCCTCTACAGGGAAAATGGTGGGGTAACGATAAAATAGAATAGACCTGCCCCAGACAGTAAAAATACTGTAAATCATGATTTCAGGAAAAGACACATAAAAAAAAAACCGAGAATCAAAATCTTAGACAATCACAGGAAAACTAAACTAATGAAAGGAGAAGAAAGTTGTGGGGAAAACAGCTGTACAAATTGAAATCAGAGGAACATCATATGGATGGTAGGGGAAAATACCAGTAACATCCATGCAGAAGACAGTACTTAAGGAGATCAAATAATCAATCCATCTGGAGGAGCCCTTACTGATATAATGGGACATGGGCCCAAAACCCATGCAGATATTATATTAGAACAAGACTGAAAAACTGGATCTGACAAGTGACTGGAGGAATCTGTGAGTTTTAGTCCAAACATACAAAAAACCCAACATTTACCAAACTCTGCAGAGAAGTCAAGCAGTGTCACTCAAATCCAGAACATCAAACCAGCCTGACAATTTCACATAGCTCTGTATAAGTATTTCATACCTATATACATGACATAAAATTTAAGCAGGGTAAGTTAAAATGCTTTACATTGCAAATGCTGCCAGTGTTGATGTTTTTTCCTATTGACAAATGTCAGTTGGTATTAATTTAGTTGCATTTCCAGTCCAAGTGCTTCTATCTAAATTGTCTTCCATGGGACAAGATTTGGTATTCCTCCTCCCATTAAAAATGTGGCAACGTTTGCAGGTGAAAACATCACTGGGGGATTTTTGTGCGATACATTTAATAGTTCAAATGAAAAATAACTGAATACCTTGCAGCTCAAAAGTAATTTATCACGAGTCACGACGGATATTACAGTATTTAGTGTTACTTGGTCTGACCATGTTAAAAGTGAGAATGGATTGCTCAGTTGTGAAGGATATGATTTGCGACCTGTTTAGTCTTCTTTTCATTCCTCTGAAAATTCTATTTTTTTTAATAGCACGTTCCAACAGGAGCAGGGAGGGAATACAGGCAAGGTAAATGTGTGCCTAAGGTGAACAGCATTACAATTTGATGAACAAAATAATTCATAAGTCTGCCTATACCTACTGATTCTATATGACACCTATTACTATCTTTGCAGTGTTAAAACATTTTTTGATTCTGGTGTTCTGTCCATTTGTTTTACTTTTCCTTATGTTTTCTAATCACCCTTACTAAATTGGGCTACATAGTTTATACTATACTAATGATAATAGCCTCAAAGGTTATTAAGCATATTCCATCATTTTTGCTCCATTTTGCAAAACTCTACATTCCCAACATGTGGAAATTGGTATCATAAAACATATATTCTCTGATGGTGTGGGGAAATGGAGAGGTAGGGAGGATATAAGGATAACAGTCTATACATGTTCATAAGCATGTTTACTCTTAAATAGGCCTAATTCAGTCTAACCAAATTGTTTTAGTACTGTATTTCAGCTAAAGTTTGTTACCAATCCAGCTACAACATTACAACATTAAAAAATGATTCTGTTTACTTTCTGATTAATTCCACTTGGGAAAGAGGGTATGTTCCCTTTTGAATAGCACTGAATATCCCTAATCCATGTTCTAACCTTATAAAAATCAGATTTTTGTAAAACAAAAAGCTAACAAACATGAACATTCCTAAACAGAGACTGCCACACATAGTCCTTGAGGAGAAAGCAGCAAATTCAATTAGGAACCATTATTTCATTTCATTTCGTTTTATGACAAGTTTTGCTCAACACACTGAGGTTCACTTTAGAAGGAAGTGTCTGTACACCGCCTTGTTTTTGTCTCAACTGGAGGGTTTAATAGCTAAAGTAACTGAAAAGGACCAGCACCAGAAAGGCTCTCGTTACCAGAGTAACCGTAAAAACAGACCCCAGTCTCCATGGCAAAGAGAAAAGCTATTTGCCTCAGCCTTTTCAGACCTTGAACAGACACTGACAGGTTTCCTATAATCACTGCAGATTATTTGTAGCAACTAACTATATTATAATGTTAACTATAGGAGGGCTTTGAAATTGCACTTTGGTGGATGGAGGGGCGGGTGGAAATACAGGCAAGGAAATTCTTACCAGTTTCGCTAAAAGTGCATTATCAATTTTAAAATCATAATGTAATTCATTCTACTATTCTCACTGAGTGAGGTCACCTTCTTTTTTGGTTGTTGTTCTTCTATTTTGTACTGAAAATTGCAGTAAATTTCATAAAATTAGCATTCGCTAACATCTGTGAGAGATTTATCGTGAGAATGCATTACACCGTTAAGACCATGGTGCTGTGGTGTTCTCTACAGCTATTTCTACTACTACTACTATTCCCATATGATATTTCATAGTATTTTGAGTACTTGAGTGATGAAACTGTCCTTGAGTTTTGTGTCAGATATGTCTAATTTATACTTTTTTAAAAAATTAGGAAGTGCCTCATTTAGGCAAACCCTGTAATAAAATTGCTTAAATTGCCAGTAGACACTGTGAATGTTCCTTGCACCTAATTATTCAGTTCTTACTGAAGTGTTTGGTTTACCTAAAGCTGCCCAAATTGCAATATTACATGACCCCTTTCTAGCTTCACCTCAGCATTCTAAAGATTGAGGCTCCAAACCTATTCCAAATGTTCATCAGTAAGTCCGACTAACTCACTAAGATTGACTTCTTTATCACAGGATCATGTGATAAACCAGCTGCACTACAGAGACTCTCCCGGGAACTTTATGTTATAGGATCTGTGAGGTTGCTGCTCCCTTGAAGAGCCATTCTAGCAACATAAGAAAGTAAAGACCATGGAAAGTATGGGAAAGGACTGTGTAGGAACAATGGCACTCAAATCAGAGGCCAGACTGGGACAAGTATGTGTTAATGGCTTTTTTAAAAAAATGCATCCAAACGTTTCTGTGTCGTTTCTTTATTCTTAAGGTTTTCAATGTTATTTCAGCATTCTCAAATCTAAGTCCATAACTAATGAAAGATCATGTAGAAACCCAAAATTAGAAAGTGAATACCACAACATTCCCATAAAGAAACATTTTGACTGTAAAAGGAAGGAAACATTTTTACTAGTTATTTAGCAGCAACAAGCTTTTCAACTTCAAGAAAGTTCTTCTGATATAGATGGTGATAGCCCGAGAAATACTGGCATCAGAAGGAAAGGCACCAGAATGTAAACCTTATGGTGATAAGAGAATGAGAAGGAGGAAAAGAATAAATCAAACAATTGACAACTATTTCCAGTTTAGCAGTACTTCAGTATCTGCTTCTTGATGCAGGCTACCTCATCTTGGTAGAGTCATCCCTGCATAGAACTAAAATAAAGTAAGGCTGAATAAATGTACAATTGGCCACATTTAATTGATACATCGCCATGGTTCCTTTGAGGACAGAGAAGATGAAGGAAGGAGAATGGGTAATTTTGCAGGAAAATCAGATACAAAAATGAGAGTTTGTATAATGTCATCTGTGGAGTGAACTCCACATTTTGATGGTATAGCAACCAAACTGAATGATGTGCAGATCAAGAATCAAACACTGGCTCACCATCCGATCTTCTTCTCCAACCTCAGTGCTTCAAGTGGCCTTTTTGATTTATTTCTTTATGTTAAATACAATATGAAAACATACTTCCATCCCTTTAGTAATTAGAATTGAACTATTTTAAAAAAATAACTGCAGCAAATATTGGAGGTGAGCTGCAATCAACAGCAGGCTCAACCTGACTGCTGCTTAACATGATCAGACTTGTTTTTTTCCTTCAGAAATCAATTCTGATAGGGAAAGGTATACCTGGATTAAACAATGTAGTATGTTTTCAGACCAGTACCACTGCTCTAAAAATTATCACACTTGCCTTCATTTTTAATGTATACTAGCCATCTTGACTCAAATGTCTTCACTGGAATCAGCAGAAAACAAATGCATGCCACTCATTGCCCTTTGAAAAAAAAATTTGTTCAAAATATTCTTATTCTACGCAGAAGATTCCTGTGTCAGTATGTCCCTGACATGAATTGCCCTATTGATCCCAAAATTCTACTGAATTAATTTCACTATTAGCAGGAAAATGTAACATTTCCTCAATATTAGCTCTCAAGATTTCTGAAAAATATCTACCACGTGCACTTAGAAAGCAATCAGAATTAAGCTCACACAATATGTACTAACATTAGATAATTAACTGATGTCATTCATTACTGGTATTTCTTAAGAGAAAAAAATCCACCATAAAAACCTAAAGTAATTAGAACTCTCATTATCTTACATTTAATCTTAATAAGTGCTGTTTTAGTCTTGATCATAGGTAGATAGATAGATACATAGACAGGCAAACTGGCTGGTTATCCTGGATTCTTGGAGAATGGTTCAGTACCAACGCAAATAACATCACATCTTTGTTCCAGAATATAGGCCAAATTAAGTGCTTTGGGTTTTGCTGCAAATTATTGCCCTTTACATTTGCCCTTCCTGATACATTTGCCCTTCCTAAAGTTCCATCACCTCTATGTTTGTTGTCATTTAATCTGCTTGCATGCTCTTGCAGAACCATTAAAAAGTCGACCTGTACTTATCTTGAACATTAGCTGCTGTAGCTATAACCCACGAATATGAAAAAGCCCTCCTGTACCTCATCCCTACCTCATTTGCTGAAGAGTGAGCGTGGCATAATATCACACAGGAGGGGGCACCTTTCCAATATGGCCCTTTTGGGGTCTGTATAGAGCTACCTACCTCGAAAACAGTCCCCTCCCCCATGTTTCTCAGTGTTCTGCAGGCCTTTCTCTTAGCAGCTATTTTGAAACTACATTCTAAGCAACACTCACATTCCTCCTTAATGAGAACATCATTGGTGGTGGACACGTTTTCCTAAAGCACAACATGTCCACCACCATGATCTTCTTTTGTCCTGTGCAGTCACTAGCCATTGAAGCCATAAAAAGGCCCAGATCTCCAGACTATCACATGTCAAAGGCCGAGAAATATGGTAACTTTACAGAACTTCTATGGCATATAAACCATGACTCTTCAGCTTCAAAGTGATGTGAATTCACTGAAGCTTCCTGCAAAAGAAAGCTGAGAACATGAAAATAACAATCTACAAACAATTAGTTATTTTTAGTTCCTTTCTTTTTTCCCCATGGGAAATGTTTCATTCATTCATTTGTTACATTTATATCTTGCGTTTCCTGTGGAGAGCTCAAGGTGGTGTACTACATGATTCTTCTCATGTTTTTTCTAAAAACAACTCTATGAAGTAGATGAGGATGAGAGTGTTACCGGACCAAAGCCACCCAGTAAGTTCCATCACCTAATGAGGGTTTGAAGCTAGGTCTCCTGGGTCTAAGTTCAACAAGGTAACCACTACCCCACACTGGTTCTCAGTAAGTTATAATTAAGCTACATTAAGCTTACAACTTAATGAGAGCCAATTTCACTTATTTTGTAGTGTGACTGTAACATTTCATTAGCTTTATAGTTATAGGCATTGGTGTGGCCTTTGTTAAATGGTAGAAGAGCAATATGGTTTAATATATACTGGCTTTAACATTATCCTGAACCTCCTGCTGCTAATTCTTGATCTGTTGTGGTAGTTAAGAAAACAAGGTTGTTGTGTTCTAAAGCAACAGATATCTGCAGGAGCACGAAAGAGTCAACAGCAAGTCCATGGTCAAATACTGAGTAATCAGAGCCCAGTTTCAAAGAGCATGCAAGAGTGGTGTGTCAACCATACATTATATACCTAGCAATCCAAATGAGCTATTACAGAGCAAACACATGCAGGTCTAGAATAGTTCAAATCAACAGGCATGGATTTAGGCCACTGTAATGCAAAGAAGGCTAGACCAGAACTGATTACAAACTTTGCTTCCAGCAATGTGGGTATGATGGGCCAGTAGTATTCATTCATCTTGACCTGGGATGCCCCTTCCCTATTTATCAGCCGGTTGTTGTTAGTTTTTTACTGCAGGTGTCTAGCATGTCTCACCTTGCTGAGAATAAAACAATAATAAAACCTCATGTGACCAGGCAGGGGGTAAGTGAACAGTGTGGAATAACCAGTTGTTCCAGAAGCTCCCAGAAGCAACACAGTCAACGGGAAAGTGTCATGGGATGAAGAGAGTGCTTTAGATGTGAGGCCCATTTATCCAAGGGACAGGTGAGGGTTGTAAAGATTAAAGCAAAAGTACAGTTAGAATTTCAAGGCTCTTTGAGTTCGAACTTGAAACAGATGGACCCCCAAAGAGAGCCAGGCTAGGCACTATAAATAAAAGAATCATAGAATAATGGAGTTGGAAGAGGCCTATAAGGCCATTGAGTCCAGATCTCTGCTCAATGCAGGAATTCAAATGAAAGTATATCTGATAGATGACTATTTAACTTTCTCTTGAATGCATTCAGTGTTGGAGCACTCACCACCTCCCAGAATAATTGGTTCCATTGTCTACTGCTCTAACAAAAAGTTTTTCCTTCCTCATATTCAAGCAAAATCTGACTTCCTGTAACATGTGCCCATTATTAATTATCCCACACTCTGGAATGATTGAGAACAGATCCTGCCCTATCTCTGTATAACAATCTTTCATGTCTTTGAAGACTGCTATCATTCTTCTTTTCTCAAGACTAAACATGCTCACTTATTACAGTCTTTCCTCATAGGGATTGGTTTCCAACCTATTCTAGTTTGTCTGCATCCTTCTAAAAGTGCAGTATCCAGAACTGGGTGCGTTACTCAAAATGAGGCCTAATGGGTGCCAAATAGAGAGGAGCTAGTTCTTCACAATTCTATGTATCTGCCAGGAGAATCTTTGTGGGAGATAATGTGAAAGTTCACCTCTAGCTTGCTATTTCATGTTGCCTGTCCAGCTTCTTAGAACCATTGATAAATGGCATGCAGACAACCTCACCTCTGCCTGCTACCTGTTGTAAATGTGACTATTTGGAGTGAACTAATGGCTTGGCCCACAGACAATACTGGTCTGCTTTGTGGATAAGGACTGGTTTAAGAAAGCACACCCCTGGAGTTTACTGCCTGACACATAATAGTGTCTAATCCTAAGAATACTCACATTGTTTTCCCACCTGGAATCACTGGCATTTTCTATGATCATCATCTTCTAAAGGGCTGGATCCTCCCTGGCAGTGCCAGACATTCTTCTGTGCATCTGGGATTGGGGTGCCATTTCAAGCCTCAATATCTTCCCTGGCTTTAGCCTCCCTCTACTGAGGGAGATACTTCTGCTCAACCAGGTAAGACATGACAACGAGCCTCAGAGTTTAGATTTGATAATTGGACCATTGAAAGAGATCTCAGGCATCCAGTGGAAAGTAAAAGCATCAAAGTGTAGCCTGCTGGATCGCCCACAGGTTGAACATCTTTTTCATTGTGTTACATACTCAAAGTAAAGCTCTTCAAGCAGGAAAAGAAGGTGGAACAAGTCCTGAGTAAGATAAAACACAGCACTAGATCTGTGTATAATAACTAGTGTTCCAAATGCCCTTTCATATATTTAAAATTGCCTTCCATTGCATCAAATGTAATTCACTCTTATTTTCCCCTTCCCCCCAGCCCAAAAGATATAATCCCAGAAGGGTTTTGACCAAACAAAAATGCTCTAATGATTGCAAATGGTTCAAACATTCTGTCCAGAGAGTTTAAGCTAAGTGATAAAAGTTTCATGTTAAAAGAAATAATAAGTGGAATTTCACCCATATTATAGTAATTGTGAAAGCATCCAATTTGCATGGAAATAATGCAAAAGAATTCTGACCATGATGGTTTAAGTGAATCATTACATGCATCACTGATACATTTAGAAACCTGCAGCATGCCAGGTATGTTTCTTTTAGCATAATAAGTCTTGTAATGGAGCCTTTAAAAGCCTTAAATGTATAGTTAGATTAACCTTTCCATTCAGATTTTGATATCAAAAAGAAGATACAGGTGATCATTAAAAAGCCAATTAAATCAATATTCATTTTCCGTTTATCAGTTTATATAGTTTCCCTCGAGGACCTATCATTCAAAGAAACATTATTTTATTTACTTGAATCAGAATGAAAATTGTTTTACCATGCTAATCTTTTTTTATCTCTCAGTAGTATTTGGGAAGCACACTCAGTTTGTTGTTGAACTACTGCTGCAGTGTAGCAGGTAGTGTTAGCAGAATCTAGTATCTCTAACAGAGTAATATTTTACACCCATCTACTCAGAAGTAAGTTCTGTTAAATTCAATTTACTCCCAGGTACACAGGTATGTTAGGATTGGTACTTAAGTAAGTAAAAAACTTTGTTGGCCTTAATGACAACGATGGCAAACGAAGGAAGAAGCATCCTTTACTGGGTAAAGCACCTATGGATTGTCATTGGTTTTAATCAGGCATGGGTGACAGGCATGATAGTTTCAAAGGGAGTTTCTCAGTTGCTTCTTTATCTCATACTGTCTTCTTTCAACCTTAGGACATAGCAAAGTGCTGAAGACTTTGCCCACAGATGGGAAAAGCCACCTTTATAGTTTAAAATTCCCAGAATCACTGTGTTTGCTCAGGAATGCTGGGATATATAGTCCAAAAATGCAACTTTCCCACCCCTGCCCTTACTGCTTCAAAACATCCAAACTAGCCAAACTGCAATAAATCAAAGAATCCACAACAGAAAGTATTTGTTCCCATTTCAGCTCTCTACCATCTTTATGTTCAATAACCAATATACATTCCAATCCCCAAGAAAACAGATGCCAAGGAGTGTAGTAACGATAGGAACATTGCTTTAATTTCTTGTGCAAGCAAAGTGATGCTCAAGGTGTTGCAAAAAAGGCTTTTACCTTATATGGAAAGGAGAAATGCCTTATGTTCAAGCTCAATTTTAAAAAGGAAGAGGTACTCAAGGTCATATTGCAAATATCCGTTGGTTACTGGAGCTCACCAAGGAGCTTCAGAAGATCAGTCTATGCTGTAAAGACTACAGCAAAGCCTTTGACTCTATAGATCATGAGAAATTATGGGTTGTTCTGAAAGAAGTGAGTGTGCCTCAGCACTTGATTGTCCTGATGTGTAATTAGTATTGTGGATAAGAAACTACAATTTGGACAGAATGGTTTCCTGTAGGCAAAGGTATCAGAAAAGGGTGCATTTTATCCCCTTATCTGTTCAATCTGTATGCAGAATGTATCATACAGAAAGCTGGACTATATTCAGATGAAGGAGAAGTAAAATTGGTGGAAAAACCATCAATAATTTCAGATATGCAGATGATACCATCTTACTGGAAGAAAGCAGCAATGACTTGAAACCACTTTTAGTGAAAGTGAAAGAAGAAAGTGCTGAAGCAGGACTGCAGTTGAACATTAAGAAGACAAAAATAATGACTTCAGGAGAACTACACAACTTTAACATTAACAACAACGAAACTGAAATACTTAGAGATTTTGTATACCTTACATCAACCATGAATCCAAATTGAGATTGGAGTCAAGAAATCAGAAGACTGAAACTTGGAAGGGCAGCAATGGAGAAACTAGAAAAGATAATCAGGTGTAAGGATATGTCACTGGAGACCAAGGTCATCTGCACTCTTGTATTTCTGATCATCATGTATGGATGTGAAAGCTGGACAATGAATAAAGCTGACAGTGAAAAAAAATAATTGAAACATAGTACTGGAGAACAGCTTTGCAGATATTCTGGACTGCCAGAAAGATGAACAAGGGGCTCCTAGATCAAATCAAGGCTGTCCTAATTTGGGCCCATCATGATAAGATAGGATTATTTGGAAAAGACAATAATGCTGGGAAAGGTGGAAGGCAGCAGGAAAAGAGGAAGACCAAATGTGAGATGGATGTTTTATTTATTTATTTTTATTTATTTATTAGTTTTATTTATATGCCATATTTCTCCCAACAAGGGATGCAAAGCGGCTCACAACATTAAAATTCACACAATTTTAAAACACAGTAAGTTAAATATTAAAAGATAAATTAAACAATATATGATTTAAAATATAATGAAAAGATTAAAACATGAAAACATAAACAAGATTAAAATTATCTACTAAAATGGGGTTCAGGGATTCAGTTATAATTCTTAAAAGCCTGCCTGAAGAGATGGGTCTTTAGCTTTTTTCGAAAGGATAAAAGGGAAGGGGCCATCCTGATCTCCCAAGGGAGAGCGTTCCATAGCCTGGGAGCTGCCACAGAGGATTGACTCCCTAAAGGAAGTCACAGGTTTGAGTTTGGAAGAGCTGAGCAGGCAGCTGAGGACAGGACATTTTGGAGATTGCTCATTCATGGGCCTCCATAAGTCAGCGACTTGACAGCATATAACAACAACAGTACTTGAGAGGGTTAAAGAAATATTACAGTATAATTTATTTGTCTATTTATTTGAAATGTTTATTTGTGTCTTCCTATCAACAACAACCGTCTTTATGAAGTCCACATAAAACTGACTGAATTTTGCAGTTTCCATAGTTTTAAGTCTTGAATTATATAGTTGATGTTTGCAATTCATGTAAATCTAGATTTACTTTTACATGTTATACATATGTGTGGGATATGTGGATTAGATGTTGTATTTATGATCCTTAACCCTGGGTATTGCATCTTTGGATGTTAACATTTTGCTTCATAAAAATATGCACACAAATATTAAGCAAGATCAGTTTTCCATTAAAACACACACACACACGCATTTGAACATCCAGCCTGAGTGCCAGGTAATATAAAGGATCACATGCATTGTGAACACTGACTGGTTTTAATAAAGTATCACTTTACTGACCCTTTTAAATGGAAATGCAAGTCATAAGAGTGCAGACATACTTTCCTGTGGCAGAGAAAAGGAAAGACATTTATTCCCTGTAATGATACTGGACTAAGTCACATCATCAAAACTGCTGTGCAGAGAATGTGGATTGAGCAGATTGACAAAGTATTTAGCATAGGGTGAATGACCCATAGGATTTACTGATCTGATTATTTGCTAACAGATGCTTTGGCAATGGTCTGCATTACAGGGGCCCAACCCAATTCACATTCTCAAGATGGACATCTGGTCCATGTGAACTTAAAGGCCTTACCCTGGATAACTTCCGTTGATGAAGATACTCCAGCACTGCAGATGACAACCATTTTACTTCACCATTGCTTTCATTGCTGCTGTAGACAATTTGCCACCCACTGGCCAACCTTCTGGTGCTAAGCCTCTATGCACTGGTCCTTAGCAGACACACAGTCTGTCACTTGGGCCGTACCCATTTGGTAGAATATTCTACAGCTTGTACTTCACCTGAGCATAGCTTCTGAGAGACTAGGGCCACCTCTGCACCACAATGAGGTGGCAAAGTAGGACATTCTGGAAGAAGTTACTTTCATGTTCACTGATAAAAGCAGCTTAATTGCTTAAATGACAAGTGTCTATCTAGATCCCTTGTAGTCTAACATATTCAGGCCCAGTGTCTAGGGCCAAGCATCAAAACCTCAGGAGCAGTAGCTAAGCCTCCAGAGCTGAAATGCCCCCTGCGTAGGGTTGCCAGATACATGGGTACCAAAAGGAGGACATAGAAAGACAAAAAAGAGGACAGAGGAGGTCGTATTGAATGTTTCATTTGAATCGTTCCGGATTAAACCTGCAATCAGTACAATTTTATTACAATAGCTGCCAATAAATGTCTCTTAGTGAACTGACCAAGAAACAGTCATGTTAAAAAATAAAAATAAATTCAATGGAGGCTTTTTTTCAAAATACCAAAAAATATTATTTAAACAGCCAATTGAAACCCACCTCAGCCCGGCTGTGGGATCCCCCGGCCGCTTGCACTCTGCACAGACTCAGAGGCAACCTTGCTAATCTGGACGCCCAAACGAGGCTCCGGCGCAGACAGGGGGAAAGTGGCACTGGGAAAAACCGAATGAGGCAGCCTCCCCTCCCCCGAGGGTCATAAGTTCAAGGCTGGCGAGTGTGGGAGTTGGAGTCCCTGAAAGGGACTTTGAACACACACAGTCCGGGCGCTTGCCTTCCCATCGATGCGCTCGGGCGCTGCTTGCTCCTGCCTGGCCCGGCGGGTGGTGCTCCGCTTGCGCTGCCTTTCTGGGCTCCACATGGGCTGGGCAGGGCATGGCGTATCGTTGAGCAGCCACCACCACGGCGGGAGGGGACGAGGGCTACGCTCCAGCGCCGGCGGCAGGTAATGGGGGGCGGGCGGGCAGGCGGGTGGGGGCGGGGAAAGACAGGGGGAGGGGTCCTTCCACCTCTCCCCCTCCCATCCAAAATTATAACATAAAATATAAAAAAGCCTGACATTTTAAAGGTTTTTATCTTTGCCTGACGGGCGGAGGACATTAGGCTAAAAAGGAGGACATGTCCTCCTTTTGCCTGACGTCTGGCAACCCTACCCCTGCATCTCCATTCTGGATAGAGGGATCTCTCAGCCTCCATTTTAATTTCCCACAGTTCCTAAGACAAGGTATTCTGGTCAGGGCAATGGTAGGAAATTAAAATGGCAGCACTCAGCCCCCTCACCCTGGATTCCAGCTGCTGCCACCATTACAAAGTGAACCTGAGAATGCCTTCAGGATGAAGGGTGGTGGTGGTGGTTTCCGGATGGCATTTGTCCACTGTTCTCTCCAATCTGGGTGAGGCCTGGATCTAAACATACTGCTTTCTAACCCCAGTTCTCTGGAAATGGATGTAAGGAATCAGCAGAAAGGAAAATGCATTCTGGACATACTCCATAGCATTCATTTTGCTTCCCATGTTCTCATCAGTTAAAATGAGTTCTCTAATTGAGGCTTAGCAAGCTCTGGGTCAAAGTAAGTTATCCAATTTATTTAAGCTTTTCTAATTTGTAACTAAAATGTTATCTTCTCATATTATTTATATTTCACCTCTCTTGTCCCAAAACATAAAATTTTTCACAATATGTCTGCTGGTCTAACTGCTTTTTAAAAAATAAATCCCATAGATCACGGGGATGAATATAAGGAATATTTTTTGTGATTTTTCAATTACTTGTGAGGAATACTAGCCATGACCTTGGGTGTCCCTGAAAAGCAAACTATCACAGTGCTCTTTTTACTTCTCTTCAGATCCTTCCTCTGTGCAATGTGCAATTATCACACCGTTTGTCTTTCCTTTTCTCAGGGGAATGCAAAATAATACATATCCGAGAAACAGATTGAGATCAAATTTGGTTCTTTCCAATAGAGAGTTCATACAGTTGAAGTGGGTCACAGAATCAATATGCTGAAGAGATGGAGCCATTTCAGAAAGAACCTTGAGTGGAATGTGAGGAAAAAGACAGATGCTCCCTGTTTCACCTTCAACCTTACAATGCTGCTGGTGGTTGACCCTTCATTTTCACTTGTGCTGCTCTTCTGGGCCCTTGTGTCAGGACAGTTACTAAAAACAATTTAATAAGGCTTACTTACCACCTTGTGTTCTTTGACTCCCCTATCACACTCAGTTTCATATTGGCAAAAAGGTGGATATTTCCTATCCCTTTTAAATATATACATTTGAAGATTTCTATTTGTATTTATAAGTTTGCTGGATAGCTCAGTGGTTTAGGTATCTGGCTGTGAATCCAGAGATTAGGAGTTTGATTTTTCACTGAACCTCCTGCGAGTAGAACCAACCTGTGTGGCCTTGAGCAAGCTACACAGTCCCGGCCCCTCCCCTCTCCAAAAAAGGGAATGGTAAACCACTTCTGTGTACTGTATACCTGGAAAACCCTGAAAAGGGTTGCCATAATTCAGAATTGACTTGGCGGTGCATGGTTGTTACTGTTGTTGTTTCAATTTAGTGCTATGTCAGAAAAGCACTGTGACGGTAAACCACTTCTGAATATTCTCTACTTAGGAAACCCTGGAAAAGGTTGCCATAAGTCAAAATCAACTTGACACCATGCTATTATTATTATTATTCAAAAATATCAGTCACAATCAATCAAAATTATACAAACATTGACTGGTATTATATAACAGATACAAGTTTTATCCAAACACCTAAGTATCTGTTAAATATTGGTATAATATGTATGCTGTTCCTAATATTGCCATTTTTTGTAGCTCTGATATGTCTGAGATCTGCAATTGCTTATAATACTGTGTGAAATTTCTTGAGAAGGTGATGATGATGATGATGATGATGATGTGCTGAGAACCCAGCATGTAGAAAATGATCTGAGTATAACGAGTACAAAGGTGTGATCTAGCATGGTGATATCATTGAACCCCTTTCAACCTTTAAAAGGTACAGTGGTACCTCGACTTACGAACTTAATCCGTATTGGAACGGCGTTCGTACGTCGAAAAGTTTGTAAGTCGAGGCAAGATTTCCCATAGGAATGCATTGAAAACCATTTAATCCGTTCAGGCTGTTTTTCATTCTTATGTCGAGGCGCTGTTCGTAGGTAGAGGCATTAGTTCCCATAGGAACTAATGCAAAGCCGGTTAATCCGTACTCTACCACTAGGGGGAGAATTTTTTTTAATTTTTTTCTTCTTTTGACCTAAGATGAACTTAGGTCAAAAAAAGGGCAGGAAAGGTTTTTTTTCGGGGGTTTTTTCATTCGCAAGTCGAGGCTCTGTTCGCAAGTCGAAGCAACTTTTTGCGGACGGAGCCATTCGTAACTCGAAATGTTCGCAAGTGGAGACGTTCGTAAGTCGAGGTACCACTGTACAATGAAGTTATACCAGAAGTTGAGCTATATGTTATATCACCTGTCTATAGGCTGGCTGGCACGACATCTGCGGTGCTATCAATAAATCTGGCAATTTTGCTCTGTTTCACTTTTTTTTTTTTTTTTGCACACTCTCTAGTTAACTCTGTAGGATAAGATCTGGCAGTTAACTTCCATTGGCAAAATAGCAAGATCCAGTAGAACAGGGAGGGAAGGATGGCCCACAGAGTGGGTTGGGTGCCCTGTCCCCATATTTCAGGAAGGTGGCCTCTGCTCCAGAGATTAAGTGACCATCCATACAGTGTAGTTTCACATTCAGACCCAAAGGTTACTTTGAAGAGCGAGGAACCCCACTGGAGCTGGTTTTCAAGTGGCAGAGGGCTGCAGAAGGAAAGGAATATTCCATTCCATGCAGTACTGGACTCAGCCTTTCATTTTATGAAGACATCTGTTAATTTGGGTAAGATCTTGTTTCAGAAAAATGAACAGAAAATAATTCCCAATAAATTTCACAGGCCAAATTCTGTAGATGACAGCTATTTCTAGCATGGAGACTACCAGGTCTTACCTGCCTGCCAAACAGGTGTTAAAAGATAAAGAACTGGTGTCAATCCTAATTCAGAACCACTTTCTTATGTTGCATTGTGCCACAAAGATGCTTCTGACCCTATGAATTAATGACCTCCAAAATTTTTATCATTTACATTAGCAGCCTTCCTCAAGTCTTCCAAAGTAAAGGCCATTATTGAGTCAATCCATTTCTTGTTAGGTCTTCCTCTTTTCCTGCTGTCTTACACTTTTTAATGTATTATTTCCATTGAATCTTGTCTTTATTTATTTATTTAAATTTATTTAATTATATATATTTGCTTATTAATTAATTAATTAATTCAATTTTTTTTAATTATTATTATTATTATTATTATTATTATTATTATTATTATTATTATTATTATTTTATTTAGATAAACTAATGAAAAATGAAAAACAATTTAAATTCGACGCCTCGTAGCCCCTGGCTATTTCCTCCCAACCACCGAACTGGTTGCGCTATTCCAACGAGGCTCCCGAGGATGCTGTAACCCCGACTCTTAAAGTATATAGGATGGGGGGGGGGAGATCGAAGCGCTAACAGCCGATGAGCCGGAAGGCCGCGCCGCACGTGTCCCAGGCCACTACGGGTCCACAAGGCCGTGCCGCAACCTGGCTGTTTTTTACCTACCCAGCCCTCGCAAACTGAAGTTAGTGGGCCGTCGGTCAAGGGCGGCTTTCCCCAGAAAACCGGGCCCTTCCGACCTGGAAAGCCTCGATTTTTTTTTTTTTTTTTTTAGCTAATGGCAATAGCTGGTTTAAGCTTCGGCCGTGCCAAAGCGCGACCCACGCAAGGCGCGCAGTCGTGATCCCCCCCTTCTCTCTGATCTACCCTCCCCCCGTAATAACAAAATTATTTAGCTTAGATCAAGTAATTAAATTAATTAACTTTGTGAAAGGAGTGATAAGGCAACTAAAAACCCGCGTAAGAAAACAAAGTTGTTAATCAGACCGCAGAGGGTAGCGGGTGCTACACCCCCCCCCCCAGACTCTCCAAGCATTGCTTTCGCAGACCTCAAATGATGATGCAGTTTGTCAAAGCGCAGTGTAGCGGAGCTCTATCCTTCTCTGACGCCAGGAAAGGAAGAGGGCGGGGAGAGGGGGGAACGTCCTTAAATAACCTAATGTTCCCCCCTCTTGCCAACAACGATTCCCACGAGACTAGGAGTCTCACATCATCCGGGGAGGGAGGCAAAGGCGAGCCGCACTGCTGAAGCTTCCTGCTCAGCAGCAGCTTGATCAATTTCTTCCTCAACACAGGCATCAAAGCTTTCTATATGTTTTTTTCAACATTGACAATAACTCCTAGTTCTAGTTAGAGCATAGACTAGAAAATTGAAAGTGGGTGATGTTTTTAGGTTTTCCATGAAGCCACATTGTTTATTGAGTTTGTCATTTCTGAAGTAAAACAATTTGTAGTGTCCTGACTGAAAATGTCCTGTCCAATATACTTTGGTTTTACTCACACAAGTATCACAATGTTTAAACACACAATTTCTTCTTTCATGATTTCAAACTCCCCTTGATCTATACTTTTCACATTTCATGTTCCATTTATGTAGATCGAGCAGCACTGGACCTTTGTTTTGCTTCTGTGAACGTCAGCATATAGATGTTCTTTCAGCTTTAACCAGTCACTTCATTAATGATAGCATCATTTGTACTTATTCTCCTCCTCAACAGCTGATGAAATGCCTTCTGAGCTGGGAGTCTCATCTTCACAAACTATCTCTTGTTTTGTTTCAGATTGTCTCATCATAGACGTTTTGAGGCATATAGTATTCAGAAGTGGTTTACCACTGCTGCCTTCTGTGCACTCCTAAGAGTTAGCTTGAGAGTATCACTGACGTTCCCTGAGAGATTCTCCACCAGTGCTATCTTTCTTTATTTGTTGCATTTATATGCTGCCTTTCTCCCAACAGTGGGACTCAAGACAGGCTGCTGCTGCCCAATAGCTCCCCTTCAAGAATGCATCTGCCTCCATTACACTAGACAACACATTTTTTTCTGCTGATGTCACTGTTAACTCCTGGATAAGATGGACACATTCCACGTTCCATTTATGTGCATTGTTCAGCATTGAACTTTCCTTCAGCTTCTGTGCACGTCAGCAGATAAATGTCCTTTCATCTGGTTCCTCAGCTTTTACCATTCTGCCTTGGACATCTGTCCTCTTAACAGAGTCTAGCCTCCTGATGGTATTGCTCTCAGCTTCTGTGACCAACTCAAATGCCCTCCCCACATGACAGTGTGCATCGAAAGGTGGCCAGCACCACTAACAGGAGCTCATGAATTTAAAGCCTTCTGCCTCGGTGAGCAATTTTTGGCAGTTTCACCTAGAGATATAGTTAGTTTATAGCGAGAGATACTCCATATCAGTGATAGACTTGGGGCTTGCAGAATCTTTTTGTGTTTTTGCTTTTGCCTTATTTTGATTTGATTTGCTTTTATTAGATTTCCAAGGTCCACAAACTGAGGCTACATGCAAAACAGTGAGGCAGATGTATGCTAAGGAACAGGGTGTCTTTGAGCATATGCTGAACCCAGGAGTCTGTGATCAGTAGAAGAACTAAGCTCACAGAGCTACAGAAAATAATAATAATAATAATAAATCCACGCCCTGTTTTTTCTCAAATATTGTTTTTTTAGAAATATGATTTAGGAGACAAAAAGGGGTGTGTGTTCTTGTTTGTTTGTTTAGAACACTGGGAGTCAGAAATTTTTGCTTACCTACAGTGTATCCCTCAGAAAGTAGATCACAACCTACTTTCCAACCAACCTAGTTTCGCTCTGTTTCTAATGATCGATGGTACTTGTTACACCTTCAGGTGGCTGGTGCACTATAAGCTGTCGATGCAATTATACAAAGTTATTAGGCAAAGTTGAAAGTTGGCTATTCTTTCCCATCAAATGCATTCAACCAAAGATTCCCAGGTTTTTGTTCCCAGTGTACACATTGACCCTCCCTTAAGGGTCCAGAAACCTAAATAAGACTTAAGAAGGCAGAGGAAGGTAGTGGCACGAAATATGTCTTTGACACCAGCAGAACATCTTTTTCTATGGAGAATGGGACTGGGATTACACAGTGGGACTGCTCACCGGCAGAAGTGATAGAAATAGAGTTTATTTCCAAGCAGGAAATAAACAAGAAACAAGAAAATATTTCTTTCTGAGCAACAAGAAAATATTTCAGCAGGCCTTTTGCCACTGCCATCTCCCATACCCAAAGTAAGTTTACAGGGTCTGAAGTAGGGATAGTGGCATTCACAAGAAGAAACAGAGGTTCCTCAAGGGATGACCCCTTTAGGAGAGGGCCAACCTAACCTCTCCCCACACTGTTGTGATTCTCTGTATGAAAGGAGCAAAAATCCAAAGAGGAAATGATACACAAGTATCATGTGATTAGGGACCCTGAAAAATTAAGAGTGCTCAGTCATGCTGAGAGATTCTGTACGTAGAAAAGATGTCCCAACCACTCTTCACACAAGGAAAGGATGAAAAGGAAGGAAGGCTAGCACTGCCACCCTCTTCACATATTCTGAGTAACCCTTTTATGAATTTATTTATTTCTTCCACTTTTATACTGCCTGATTAGTGCGAGGTACTATTCTGGGTGATTGACAACAATAAAACAAATGCATTCATAAACAGTGAGGGAAGTAATAATAAAAAAAAATAAGAAGAACAACCTTAATAAAACAGAATAAACAGGACACCATGGGCAGCAGGACAGATTTGATAGATTCATTTGCAGCTGCAAGTAGATATGGGCATGAATTAAAAAATGAATTGCAAAATTCTTCAAATACTGCTAATTTGTCAATTCTTATTCATTTGAAATGTTGCCCCTGATGAATACGAATCACTGAATTTTAGCAATTTTTGATTTGTCAATTTACTGGGCTATAAAATGCCCCCCCCCCCGGCACCTAGAGACACAAAAATCACAGAGAGGCCTGCCCTGACTCTCTTCTATAATCCCTCCAAATTTGGTGAAAATTGGGTTCCCCCAAGCCAGCTGCTAAAGGGCACTTTCCTGGGGGACCCATTTTGTGGGTGTATAACTCAGGTGTCCAAAACCCAATCTTCACCAAACTTTGAGGGATTGTCGAGGAGATTCAGGGGAAGCTTCTCGGAGATTTTGGTGTCTCTAGGTGCCTGGGGGATACCTTCTCAGCGGGGCCTCTTTGTGGGTGTATAACTCAGACGTCCGAAACCCAAACTTCACCAAACTTGCACGGCTTGTAGAGGAGCATCTGGGGAGGCCTCTCTGTGATTTTGGTGTCTTCAGATGCAGGGGGGGGGGGTTATAGGATTTTAAAGGCAAAAGGAATTCATAAATTCATTATTCATGATTCGGTGATCTTGATGAATCACAAATCGACATGAATTACCTTTTTCCTCATTCTTGTCCCTCTCCAGTTGCTAGTAAAAGCTTCTTTAAAGAGCATCTTTTTAAGCAACCTCTTGAAGGTAGAGAGGAGTGGGCCAAGCGCAGCTCAACCAGGAGCCCATTCCAGAGGGCTAGTGCCACCATGAAGGCAGAATTTCTGGTGAATATCTTTCTGGCCTCTCTCGGTGTGGCAACCCGTAGGAGCATTGCCTGTGAAGATCTGGTGGTGCACGTAGATGTTCTTGAGGAAAGGGCTGAAAAAAGTTGTGGTGAAAAGCTGTCCACATATGCAATGGTATGAGCAAGTAGGGGAGACTTTAAACCATGAATGTGCACACATGAAGAATATGCTTATATTTCTGCAACCCCTCACACACAAAAATATAGTCCAGAATCCAGACTGATGCAGTGTAATGTAAAGTTATGCTGGTGTAACTTTGCTGGGTGTTACATCCAGGCGCACAAGGTATCCAGTGTGGTGGTGTGATAGACAAGGACTCAGGAGGCCTTGATTCAAATCCCTACTCAGCCATGAGAACTCATGGGGGGGGGGTGGAACTGGTGAAACCACTCCTTAAATACCTTACTTGCCATGAAAACCCTATTAAAGTCACTATAAGTCAGTTCTGACTTGAACACACAGAAAAACAACAACAAACAAGATTGCATGATTAGATGGTGTAGTTGGATGCATGGTTTGCCTTGGCATTATTGTAGCTATTGCAGGCATAGTGTCAAGTTATGCTTGGGTAGCTATGCAACAGAATTTTAGCCACAGACTATAGATTTTTTACAGTGCATCAGCAGTGCCAACAGAGACCTGCTCCTACCATTTGGCAGAGTGAGATGGCTGCCTCAGGCAGGAGAATCTGGATGTCATGAAGGGGTAGCCAATCATTAGCTATTTAATTTGTAGATGTTGTATCTTTGCTATGGAGATTGGAAAGGGAAGAAGCATGTTTGGGAACTGATGCCTCAGTGGTCAAATAATATGCTGGATTTTGGGTACCGTACAACTTGATTTGGTTTGACAGAGAGAATCATTTTTTACTCTTCCTCCAGCAGCAAAATGTGATGGTTTACCTGTGCCCTAAAGCCCACTGAACTTTCTCATTCTGCCCAGGGTGAATTCATGGTGGAAAGAGGCCTGGATTATGCCTGAGGGAATTTAACACCTGCTCAGCCATTACTTTCAATCAAGGTAAGTGGAGGCTTCTCTGAACAGCAGTTTATAGCCCGATCGCCATTTTGCAGGAGCTTTATATGTTAAACATGTGATTACAAAATTACATAGGAAAAGACTTGCAGCCAAAGGATGCCAGTTCCATGGATTTGCAGGGGAAGCAGCTGTGTATCATTGACTTGGCATACTGAATATTCTCCACATTGCAAAATGTAACTGTCTCCATGAATCAGCTTTTTGGGACAGGTCACAGCCTTGCCCAGAAATGCAGTTCAGAGTCTGCAATTATGTGGAGTCAAAACATATGCCTCCTCTCAGTACATTCCTGGATACAGTCACAGAATCCTTAATCGTGGCAGTGATTGCTGTGAGAAGATGGTTTGAAAAGCAACCAAGGAATTCACTGCACAGAATCTGACGCTGTAACTAGGGACATGCTGGGTGACACACATTACCTCATTCAAGCAATCACAGAGACATGCATAGGTAGGGACAGTGACTCACATGGAAGCTGTTTTGACTGTGTGAGCCAGTCCTCAGAGTACAAACAATGAATCTAATTTCTCACTCTCTTCTTCTCATGGAAATGTCCACTGAGATGCACCAGGTCATAAAGTTACCAGTAGAGAAACTCAGTCAAACTTACATGCTTGGAATCTGAATTCAGTCTTCAGAATTTTCATTTTTTTAAAAACCTTGGAAACTAGATCAATGAATGTTTTGAGCGGTAAAAATCGGTGATATCACTTGTCAAAATATAAAAAGGAAATGAACTTAAGGCAACCATTCACATTTTTTGTCACATGAATTCTGTAATACCATCTTTTGAAAGTATTTCTATTTATTTATTTATGTATTTGCCTATCTATAAAATCTGACCTTTAATTAATTATACTTGATACATTTGAAATGCTTCTGATCAATGTTGATCAGTCCAAACCCAACTGTGACAAGGTACGGTGCATATAATTTTAAAACAGGCCCCCATCAATTTGTATGGAAATGGGGCAAGAAAGGCATATCAGTAAAACATTTTTGATGAGTTACCTGCCTAAACATTTTAAAGAGATGCTTTGAAGTAATAATTCATGTTTATATTTTCTGCCTCCTATGATGCAACCGTATCAATTCCTTTCCATGTTATGTTAGAGATCTTACCATTAGAATTAATATCTAATTTAAATTCTGAACAAGGAATTTGAAACTCCAGAGAATCTGAAGTGGCAACAGCAAAGAAAAGATGCATATAAAATAGCTATTAAATGCATAAAAAAATCTGTAGAAAGAGATTATGCCACCGCCAGGTGACTATACAAAACTTGGCTAAATGAAGCAACCTGAGGATAAAGAGAGATAAAATGCAAGGTGCATTTCAAGGAGATTCCTCCCCACCCCCGCCCTTTCCCCTCATTTCATGTATGGTGTCTGTCCTGTTTCAAGTTTTGGCTTCCAAAAACTTGGGCTGCCTTCAGACACACCACTTATGAGGTGATCTAGGAAGCTACTTAAGTGGAAGACAGAAATCTGGAGAGCAAGTGGCCTGCAGGCAGCAAAGAAGGCATCTTGTGGCTTTCAATGTAATCAGCACATGGATTGCATCCATTCAGCTTCTACAGAAAGAAGGCCAGCTGAACACCTTTTTTGTACCAAGAAATTAGAAATCTCACATACTAGTATCACCAGTGATGGAAATATATTTATGCTACCTAATTCTCCCATACAAAATCTTCTCTAAAATACATTATCATAATATATTGTGGCTTTAGTGCTTCAAGATAATTACCAGAGTTTGGTGCTGCTGATTAACAATATTGTGAACTAAGTTTCAGCTTAAATGAAACCTATTATGTGAATATTTGTTGGACAATCAATGCACAATCCATAGCCCTCCTGAATCCCTTGCTTGCATTAATACTTCTAGGCATGCTACATATTGGGCAGGCTCAGACCTATGACTTGGACCTACCCTGTGCCTTCTCCATTCATGTATAAGGTAGATCACTTATTATGAGTATCTGGCTCAAAACAATGTATAAAGCTCAATGGGTAAAACACACCTGTACAGTGTGAAAAGAGAAGACATATAGTCATGTGAAGCAGAAAGTATACCCTCTTTGAATTCTATAGTTCTACGTATCAGGGCATAATAAAAATCATCTGATCCTTAGCAGGTTGAAAAGTTAGGTAAATACAACCTCAGATGAACAACATAATACACCATGTCATGATTTATTTTAGAAAAATAAAGCTAAAACGGAAAATCCGTGTCTGAAAAACTAAGTACACTTTATGATTCAATAGCTTGTAGAACCAATAACAGCAATAACTTGAAGTAATCATTTTCTGTATGACTTTATCAGTCTCTCACATCATAGTGGAGGAATTTCGGCCTACTCTTCTTTACAATGTTGCTTCTGTTCATTGAGATTTACGGGCATTTGTTTATTCACAGCTCTCTTAAGTTCCTGCCACAGCATTTCAATTGGATTGAGGTGTGGATTTTGACTGGGCCATTGCAACACTTGATTCTTTTCTTTTTCAGCAATTCTGTTGTAGATGTGTGCTTGGGATCATTGGCCTGTTGCATGACCCAGTTTCAGCTAAGCTTTAGCTCTCAGACAGATGGCCTCACATTTGACTCTAGAATACTTTGGTATACAGAGGAGTTCATGGTCGACTCAATGACTGCAAGTTGCCCAGGTCTGGAAAACAATCCCAAATCATCACCCGTCTACCACCATGCTTGACAGTTGGTATGAAGTATTTGTGCTGATATTCTGTCTTTGGTTTTTGCCAAACGTGGCACTGTGCATTGTGGCTAAACATCTCTGCTTTGGTCTCATCTGTCCAAAGGACATTGTTCCAGAGGTCTTGTGGTTTGTCCACATGCAAATTTTCAACCCTGAGCCGTGCTGCCATGTTCTTTTTAGAAAGAAGAGGCTTTCTCCTGGCAACCCTTCCAAACAACAACCCTTGGCTTTTTATAATCGTATTGTCATGAACTTTAACACTTTACATGCTAACTGAAATCTATAGAGTCTGCGATGTAACTCTTTGGGGTTTTGCCATTTCTTTGAGCATTGCACGGTCTGACTTTGGGGTGAATTTGCTTGGACGTCCACTCCTGGGAACATTGGCAACTGTTTGTGAATCATCTTCCTCACTGTAGAATGATGGACTTCAAATTATTTGGAAATGGCCTTATAGCCCTTCTCAGATTGATGGGCAGCAACAATTGCTTCTCTACGATCGTTGGTGATGTGTCTCCTCCTTAGCATTGTATTAACACACACTTGAATGTTCCAGACTAGCAAACTGCCAGAACTGCATCTTTTATGCAGGTGGCCACACTTGCTGATGATCAATTACTCAAGGGCATTTGGTTAGCAGCACATGGCTCCTACTTAGCCTCTTAATTCCTATGGAAGCAGTAAGGGTGTACTTAGTTTTTCTCATATGGCTTCTCCATTTTGGCTTTATTTTTGTAAAATAAATCATGACACGGTGTAATATGTCATATGTTGTTGTCCATCTGAGGTTGTATTTACCTAATTTTCAGACCTGTTAAGGACCAGATGATTTTTATTATGTCCTGATTCATAAAACCATAGAGTTCAAAGAAGGTATACTTTCTTTTACACAAGACCGTATATCAATATGGATCCCAATCCTATTTAGTGGGGATACAAGTGGGAGAATTTGATCAGTTTTATGTCCTGCTTGTGATCATGTAATGATTGGCTGGCCACTATAGGAGCAGAATGCTGGATCAGAGAAGCCTTTCATCTGTTCCACAATGCCCTTATTTCTTAAGTCCTTATTTTTACTAACAAAATAACAGGGGCAAATCAAACCTTCCAATAGAGACAATGTCATCAAACAGAAGACTGTCCTTTGACAGCCTTTCAAATAGAGGACTGCCTTCTGTCTCTCTTACTCCATTTCAAAGAGCATATTAATCATTTCCCAATGCTAATCATGGGAAACTACTCCATGATTGAAACCTAGAGAAGACACATGTCAAAGATTGTTACTTTTGCTCACCAGATCTGTGGATTAAATGGCCTGCCAAGAAGCAACCTTCAGGCAATATCTGGAATCAAAAGACACCTACCGTTGCATGAAAGGGCTACATTTTATTATCAAAACAAACCAACAAATGAAGTAGTAGTCTTCCATCATCATAATCAATCATCATCACATGTTTGTTTCTTTGAACAGTGTTGAATTGCTACTGTAGAGACATGTTCATGGACTGTGCAGGGGCATGTGCAAGGATTCCCAATCACCTCTGTACAGGTTCTCTTCACATTAACACCAAACTAACATGGCCACTGAGGGCCTTACATGAGGGGGGGAGGTCTGTTCTTTCCTCATAGTTCCTCACAGTGTGTATCTTCAGCTAGAGAGAGGGACACACACAAATTGACAATTACATATATCATGTGGCTCTCATACCCACACAATAGTTTCCTGGCCCAGGAATGAAAGAAAACTGAAGCTGCTTTTCCATACACAGCAGGATTCTTATACCTCCTGCAAAGTCCCACATATTCCCGAAAAAAGCCACTCATGAAAGCATTTTAAGTTATGCATGACTGTCTTTATATCCCAGCCTACAGCCTTAAACAATCATGTACTGAGTAGGCTGTCAGCAGTATATATGCATTTTACAGAATATCATAAGCGTGAAAGCTAGGTTTCTACTGCAAGGAGCTTGCACAGTCTAAATTTCAACAACAGAGAAGACAACAGAAGATGGGTGGAAAGGAACAAAGCTCCCCACATTTCTTTCTGTGACATTTTTAAAAGACTTGACTCTAGTCTGCAGTCTCCCACAGCCATCCTGTGATACCTTGCTATGTTATATGCAATTTAGATAATCCATTGGGTTGTTAAAATTTGTCAGGTTAATAGTACGTGTGAAAATCCATATGCCAAGAAATGGGACCAATGCAACAGTTAGGTTATTTCACTGCACTTTGGGTGACCCCTTTTTACTATAAGAATGATATTCTTGTATATGGGGAATTATAGGGACAACTTCTGCTTTCATCTGGTTGAATAGAGATAAATACTTGACATTATGATCAAAAACAGATGGCTAATGAAAAATTAGGAAATTGTTTCTTTTGCCACCAAACTCACATGAGAGTAAGGAGAACTGACCTACAGAGACAACAGGAGGTAATTACCTAGTTTAAATTCAAAGGTATAAGATTGGGTTTGGGGTAGGGTTAAGATAAGCAAGTGAGTCATTGGCAGCTGGTGCCCATTGTGGCTAGGGAGCCTGAAGGCACCATGGCCAACTGTGAGTGTAGCCAGGAGTGGCGGGCAAAGCTGGGACACAAGTGGGTATTCATATGCATGTGCCTGCCTGTACCCACTCCACACACACACAAGCAAGCAATCACAGATACACTCACAAATACAGAGGGGCCCTAAGCCTCTGCCTCTGGTAAAGAGGCAGGCAGAAGAGGGCTAGCTGGAGGCAGCCTGAGGTGGGGCAGTGCACTGTTTCCCATTGGACCAGCCTCTTGTGGGCTGGGTAGCTTCTTCTTAGATGTAAGTTAACTGCAAAAAAAGTTGCAATTCAAAGGAGTTTTTCCTACTACAAAAAAGATGCAGTTCAAATAAGTGGGTTTTTGAAGCTCTGGATGAATCAATCTATCCAAGAAGTTTGATTCACATATTTCCTTAAAGCCTGATAAGAATCAGGCGGGGTGGGGGTGGGCTGCCTGTTGTTGCTGCTGTTGTTGCTGCTGCTATATAAAATCATTTTTCTTTAGCAAAATAAATAAATAAATAAATTGAACTGACACTCCTCGAAGTGGCTCCTCTTTCCACGCCTTCCAAAGACTTTAAAGTCCAGTTTCCACTAGGCAGAAGTGGATTCCCGGTCCCTTCTGTTTTTTTTTCCTTCACTCTTTTATTCCCCTTCATTTCTTTTCCCACTTTATGCCAGATCTTTGTGGATCTTGGGGGCAGGATAGCGGCCCCCAAAAGCCCAGCGTTTGTCAACTCCTTCCGCAAATGCTCAAACATACAAAAGAACTTGCTGCCCTTCCAAAAAAGAATAGTTCCAGCCATTATTCAGAAGGTGTCCTGAGAATCCATATATTTTTATCCTGGCTATCACAACTAGCTGTTGCTCCGAAATCCAGACTTGGTTCTCTTCCTCTGCTTGTACTGTTATAATTTTGGCTGCTCAATTGTCACTGGCACCTGTTGGCTAGGAGTAATATTCTTTCATCATAGCCCTACCTGCTGACATACACATTTTACACTGAAAGAATACTTAGATTTCTATCTTCCCTATAGCCCCATCGTCAGAGGCTAAGCATTCCTTAAGCAGCACTGCTTCAGCAGGAGCATTCATCAGTATGCGTATTTTGAAGTCTGACAAACAAGTCCCCTGTTGTTTCCCCCCACCATTCAATGAGCCTGGTTTTTTTCCTTTTCAAAATAATTTCAGTCAGTTTCTGCACTCTTCTCCAAGCTGGTAGAGGGGGTGGTGGTTTATATATATATATAAACCACCACCCTCTCTACCAGCTTGGAGAAGAGTGCAGAAACTGACTGAAATTTTATATATATAAACCTTTGTAGCTGTTACACAAAACAATAGAAGTAGAGCCCTGTTGGGTCAGATCAAAGGCCTGTCTAGTCCAGCAGCATCCTGTACCAATAACAGCCAATCAGATGCGAGCTGGAGACCCATAAGCAAGCCATAAGGGCAACAACCTCCTCCCAGCTGCTGCTCTCCAGTGTGAAAAACTCCCCTATTCAGAACATCTCGTACAGAGCCCACTGCGCATCTCTGCAACCCTTGGAATTGCGGAATCCTTGGGATCCTTGGAATTGCTATTCTACTTGCTGAAACATTTATCCCATGTTAAAGCAAACCCCTCTATACCACACCGTGGTATTTAAATCACTTCCATGGTTTACTCAGACATGCTTAATTATCCCAGACACATTTCAAGTGTTCACACATTGCGCATCCCCCTCCTCCCTCTGTGCCATTACCACTACCCTCTTACCCAACCTTTTTTGCTAGCATTCAAATCCTTTCTCTTTTTAAAATATTTAGCATGCGAAATAGCACTGAACAGACAAAATAAGCATTTGAATTTGTGCTGTATCAGCTTAGCACTAAACTAAGAGAAAAAATGTTAAATGTAATTTACAAATTGCACTGGAGTTGTAGTCCTTACTAGTGTGAACAGAAGGAGTATGTTTGCTCCCACACCACACACCACTCTGTGCATCATCAGTGATGTAATCTAGATATGTCCAACAATGGCTCTAAACGAGATCACATAAGCCAAAAGCAAGACAAAATAATGGAAGTGGAAATCCTACCAAAAAAAAATCACTAGCTATAGTGGCAGAACAAAATATATTGCATAGATGTTAAAAGATCAGATCTACTTGCAGTTAGCACTAATGGTGTGTATTCAATGGAATAAATATAAAAAGGAGCAGTGAGAAACAGAGCACAAACTATGGGACAAACACCTGTCTAATCACTGCCTCAATAAATCTTCCTAGTGCTGTTTCCTCCACTGGTCCTCCAATAAACTAAGTTTGCTTTGGTCCTCATTATTCTTCCCAGCAAGGACTTCCATTTCTCATTCCCCCCTCCCCATTTCTTATTTTTATCCCATTCTCCCACACTATTTTACTTCATTGATCTCACTGTCTGTCTCTAGCATCCTGTTGCTACTCACTTCAGAGCACCAGAGATGGAACAACTGAGGCAGCAAGCTTAGTAGAGTCTTAACCTTCACAATCTTCCTCAAACCTAGGAAATTCTATTCAAAGTATTGTTGCTTCAGAGGTGGTATATAACTAAATTATGAGCAGCTGTAGTAGCAATTGTAGTTTATTTGATTACTATGGATAGCTCGGTGAGTAAGGTTTCTGGCTGTAGAGCTAAAGGTTTGGAATTTAACTTCCCACTGTGCATAACAGAAAAGCCAGCCTGTGTGACCTTGGGCAAGCTGCACCGTCCCAGGATGCTCCCAGAAGGGAATGGTAAATAGCCCAGTGCTCTCTCTACCTAGAAACCCTTGAAAAGGGTTGCCAATAGTCAGAACTGACTTGACGACATACAATTACTACTGCTGCTGCTGCTGCAATGCTTTTTAAAATTAATATGGAACTGACAACTAGACAATATTTTTACAATACACTAATTGCCTACCAATGTGTACACAAGCACACACTTGCATGGACAAGCCACATTTTACTTATAGTTTTATGCCATTTCTTAAACTGTGCAAGCACACATGACCTCTTGACTCTGTGCAGTATAAAACCCAGCAATCTTCCATTTTTCTTTCCCCTATGAAATTATGCATTTGCTGAGCTAATCATAACTTAAAGCAACTGAAATAGGTGCATGGTAAAAAGTGACATATAACAGCATCAATTAGCAGAGGCATTTTTTCCCCCTTGTCATTCTTTCTGCCAGCCACTCTCACTAACACAGTGTTTGATACGCTTCTCTCACCCATCTCTCCAACAGGGAACATACTGGAACAGCATTAGTGAGGTTTTGGACTAATACAGTTTCATATTTTAAGGAAAAAAATCAATGTAATTTTTCAAAAACCTTGCCCTTTAATTTGCATACATTTAGGGTAATGTAAATGAGAATGCATTATGTTACTGCTGTGCTTTTGAATTCCGGACCTGTGGGGTTCTAAATGGGAAGGCAGGTTCTGGGTTGCTTGTCTCTCTGCTCCCTAGCCCTTATGATCACTGCTCCACCTGTGAGGACACCATCAAGGCAAAGGCACGTGCACTGGATTTGTCACAGCAAAGATTCACTTTGCAGCAGCCAGGCTGAGGTACTAACACTTTAAGACCAGAAGGAAGAAACTATGAAAAGGTGGAACAGTTCCCTTGGCCCTTCTGTGACATTTACAGCCTCAGTCCAAGGACATGTTCTTTTCTTTCCCTTTTCGATTTTCTACAGTTAATCAGGTGACTTGAAAAGAAGCTAGATAAGGGTATTGTTTGCAGTGGCAACATCCTGATGATACTGTCGGAGGAGATCACAGGAAAACATTCTCTTTTTGAACCAATAGAGTCATTAGGGAGAATACTCATCACTTGAGTGCATCTAGGTTAATTACCACAGAAAATCTGGAATTACCTGCTATGATTTGTTGTTTTTTTCCTTCCCCTACCAAAGGAGAAACCGCTTTTTAAAAGAAAATTCATACTTTAAAATCAATGGATTATGAAGGCTCACCTCTTCCCATCCTGTGGTTCAACAGAGGAATAATTTTAGGAAAATCCTTTTCCGGATTACATGGGATAAGCACAATTCATGAAAACTAGAAGTTGTGCCATAAAAATGAATCAAAGTGGTCATTTCATTTTTTGATTGAAATACACTTGTGGAAATACATCTCACTGAATTCTATAGCATGTTTAGGAGACTAATGTGAGGGGCCAGTGGATCCAATAAAAACAATAACTCAAAACAACAAAAACCACAGCCGCAACCACATGGGTAAGGCGAGAGCAGAATCTCGCTGACAGAAAAAAATAAGTTCATTGCTAGATTGGAATACAATTGAAGTGAATGGATTCCCATCCAACTCTTACTTCAGGGTGGGGAGTATGTGGCCTTGTACATGGTGCCAGAGTGTTGGATGTTGGGTCACCCTAGTCAATACAATATGCAGAAAAAAATTGGAAGAAAACTTTTATATGTAAGAGTGTGGCTGGCAACCCTTTTTCTTTTTTCTTTTTCTTTTGATAAGAGGAAATGATGGTACTTTGAAAATAACATCACGATTGCTAGCTTCATTGAGGTTTTCATGTTATGAAGAGGGGGCATCATTTGGAGGAATTTGTACGGATTTCTGACCTTTTAAAAAACCCAATTTTAGGAAATGATTAGAAGTAGCATGTTGCTTGTATGTTAGCAATCAGTGATGTAACTCAATATTCACAAGTACAAACAATGAATTACATTTTTATAAACAGTTAAAACATCAACATCATCATGTTAACTTTTGTAATCGTGTATGCAATATTTGCAGTGCTGAGGAGTGATGGGAGTTGTAGTCCATTTGAGTGCTACACATGGTTCATCCCTGCTTTCGATGAATGCATATAGGAGAGGAGTAGTGATAGCTCATTTACTACAGGTTGAGGGTCAGAAAAAAGTGTCAACTAACAGTCAACTAACATAATTTCACTCTTCAATTATGAAAATATATAGCCTTAAGGTTCCAAATCAGTCACCCTGGTATTCTCTGACAGAATACCAATTTCTGTTGCCATAAAGTGATAAGGCACATTTCTCAAAACTGAAAGCATATCGCCATAATTAAGAATATTTAATTTTGAAACTACCAGACTAAGACACTGATGCAATTCCAAAAGAAGGGATGAAATTGAGATTTTGATAAACACTTTTATTAGCTTAAACAAATTTCTATGATAGATACAACTACTAGGATTTAGGATTACCCAAGAAAAATGTCTATATTTATTTTTAATTTAAAGTTCTTGTGCTGATTTTTAGTTTAAGTTATGAATGGAACTTTCTGTTACAAGGGGGCTGGATTCTCCGCACCCCACCCCAATTGGGAGGGGTATTTTTGGTAATGGAGTGAAGGCATGAGGGTTTCTCAAGTATCAAAAAGAAGGGAAGATACTATTCTAAAAGGTTTTGGAACAACTGGCGTATCTATCACTCTGCATTTATGTATGTACATTGGTGCGTGTATAAGCATATGTGATCACATATGTCCTGTACACACATGTACCAAACATTGCCTTACACTTTTGTACAGTATTTGCTAATTTTTATCCAGTAATGATTTTTCGCATAAAATTTCCAAACATGTTCTTTCCGCCATTGTTCAGGTATGTCTCTGTGGTGTCAAACAGGACATGTTTTCTTTTCCCTTAGACTGAACAGCACAAAAATATAATTGCTAATCATTCTGGCCCAGCTCTATTTTTTTTTTAATTAAAAAAAAGGATTAGTGGTACAATGTATTAGTGAAAAATAGTGGTGGTACACTAAAAAGGTGGTTCTCCCACCCCCCAGAATCATCACTTAAAAACTCTTCCCTCCTCCTCTTCTTTCTTCTTGTGGACTTTCTTCCACCCAACATGTCTACTTCAGCATCTTTCAGCCATGGCCACATGGAGAGAGACTAGCTGAACCCACGGAGGCATCCTGACTTTGAAAGGCATATTCTGTTTTTCTGAAGCTCAAATGAAGAGACAGAGACAGATTGAGAGTGAGATTTAATCAATTCAGCTATCAAGAATCTTCAGAGACCCCATGTTGTAGCAGACCTCTATTGTTTAAATCTCCATAGTCCAAAGACCTGACACAATAGGTGCAATTGGCTACAACGGTCACCAGTCACCAACAACAGTCTCTTCCCCCCCACCTTATGTAAGCACATAATTAGGGGCAGAATGTGTTAATTTAGTGCTAAAATTCAAGGGGACATAAAAGAGGAAAGTATAATGGCATTCCCATAACGAGTTACCTTGACCACTCATAGTTTCCTGGAACTAATTGAGAGGAGACATTCATTTATTTTGATTGCAATCTGGAGTACTCTTATATTGTTATAGACATATATGCATAAGATCAGCTAACTCCAATATATTTGATATCTATGTATTGTTGGGTGAGAAAAACCACAATCAGCTGTATGAGAGAGAAAAAGAAATGGATATGCCTTGCATATGCACCAGCTGCTGCTGAAGACTAGCAATTTGTGATCAGAAGGTTATTTTCCCTCAGATGGACTGTGCTCCTCAAGAGGCCTGCTCAAACACTGAAAACCCTCTAAAGAATGCTTGAAGAGATAGGGTTCCCTCTAAAAGGCTGTGGCCCTCCTGCTTGTCCAGCGGGGAGCATATCTTGGGGGGGGGTGTGGCAAAATGGAATAAATGGGTAATAGGAGGTGGCTTCATTCAATCTCAAGATTCCTCATGTCCTGTGCTTAATGATTAAAACTCTGTGGCTCATCAGCTTTTCCATCTACTACTGGGGGTGGACATAGACATTACAGATGACACAGTCATACACTTGTCGATGTTGTGCATTCTATATATTCTGAAGTTGCACAGCCATACATTTACAGATGTTGCTTATGGTCCAACCTAAAAGGCATTTGAATAGAGATAAGCTTGAGTATGCATGCAAATTCATAAATTCAAACAAAGGTATGTTTAATAATAATGTAATGCAGGTTTCTTTTAGCCCATGTGACTAGGCTACTCGGAGCATGTCTCCCATTTGTTGTGACCATATGGAATATTCCAATATAATTAGAAGCAGAAACGAAGGGATGATTCAAATATTATCAGAGGGCCAAAATATATGTCCAGAAAAACCTATCTTTCCTGCTGTTTTTGTGCTCATGTGGCAAGAAGCCATGATCTTTTGTGTTATGTTTGGAATCAGGTGGCTTGGGAGCAGGAAGTTGCACTGCACCTCAAGCAGTTGTATTTACTCTGTTCCTCCCTTAAAAGGGGGGAAATCCCCCTCCTGTCTCCTCCTTTGAGTAGGAGGAAGCTTTCAATTAAAAAAATATTTTCAAGTGGCATAAAGATCAATTGGCTTACTGAGCTATCCATACAACACAAGACTACACGAGTTGTTGTTGTTTTTAAACCCTTCATATTCACTTCTGCATCCCTCTCCATGAGAGGAGCAGAAGGAAGCTTTCAGTTTATTGATAAGTGGTTTGATCCTGCAGTGGCTTAGGTGAAGTGGCTAAATGATCCACTTTGGTTTGATCCTGGTGATCACACATGCCAAAAGAAATCAAAATGGAGTGATCCTAACTGTACCAAAAAAGGTAGGGAATTAGAAGGTGCAGATAGGCATGGATAATGGATAGACTGGTTCACAATTGCCCATACATCATGTGGTCACCCGAAAAAGGAGGGAACCAGACCGCATTGTGGGACAAAGCCCTGTCTGATCACACTTAGAGACACTTTCAAATTAACCCTTTTTAAAATGCCTATTGTGAAAGTAGATGTTGGCCAGTTATGCTTAGCCAGCTGGTGGCGTCTCAGTTTACATTTAGAGGAAGAACAGTTCATCAATAAGTGACAGATCAGTTCTAGAATTACACTGGCCAGAATCGTATTGTATATTTTTGCCAGCATGACACCAGCAGAGTAAGATTCAAAGATGAATTTATGCAAGTTAAGAAATCAGAGTAAGTACTTCCTATTTTACACTGAGTTGCACAATTGATATGCATTAGGAAATGTCTGTGCTTGCTTCTTAATTTATGGCAGTTTGCTGCTGTAAGTTACATCACTGGTGCTATACTAGTAGGTGCAACTAATAGGATTCTGACCATCCTATAAAAGTATGTTGTCGTCAGAAGGCTGCCAAAGCTGTAACAAACAGTCCTCTAGCTTTAAAGAATAACACTTCACTTCTGAAGATCAAATTTCACTTTCTTAAATGCACAAAACCTGACACCACGATAAATTTGTTAGTCTACAAGGTGTCACAAGACTTTAAGGGCCATAAACGAATATGGCCACCCTTCTGGAATATTTCGGTGCCGTGTTCTCATATCTCCAGGATCTCATTAATCACACTGCAGCACAGTCTCTAAATGTAATAGGTGACTTTTAATGGGAATATTTGCTGGGACATCTATTCACTCGTCAACAAATACACAAATAAAAACAGTGCAGTTTAGAAAACTATTCAGACTTGCTTCTTGCTGGTCGGCTTATCTCATGTAGCAAAGATGTACAGACGTCTTATCAGATAAGCAATCTCAAAGAGAGAAAGAACAATTTCATATCAGAAATAAGAGTAATATAAAGGTTAATACAAATATTTATTACAAAAATACTTATGAAACATGGAATATTGGAGCACCAGGAGAAGTCTAATGATCAAATTAACTGATTCAGGGGTGATACCCTGTCAGTATTGTGTAATAAACTCTGCCATTAAATCCCAATGTGCTGTTGCAACACCTAGTGACTGTTCGTAGGGGCTCTGCCTGCATTGTTTGCCTCCATCTGGATGGCACTGACTGATAATAAGTTAGCTACAACCAGACAAGCTAACTTCAAATGCATCCATGTGAGGAACACACACCGTGTTTGCTTATTGAAGGGCGAGGAGAAAAAAATCTGCTTGCTTGAGAAAATAAATCTTGGTTAGCTTGTCTTTCTGAGAAAAAGACTGTATGATACTAGTGCATAAACAACAAATTGAATAGATTGGTAACTAGCTCTGTGTTACCAGTGTAATTTATTTAAACTAATAATATACTGCCCTTCATCCTGCCAGACTTCAAGATGGCTTACACTGCAGTTTGTCTGCCACCTTGTGCCTAATTTCTTTATAAATATGGGCCAATCTACTATATTATCTGGAAAAACACATGGGTCAGCTCTTGAAACTATACTTTCACAATGCCAATCATATGACTCTCCCTTTGAACCCCCTAATACATATGTGAGAAGGAGCTAGAGTTTTGTTTTTAATTTGCAATTTTGTTTTTAAATGCCAATTTTCTACATAATTCTGAAGTGCCTCTATTATAAAATCCATTATAAAATCATGGAATCATAGAATAATTGAGTTGGAAAGGACCTATAAGGCTATCAAGTCCAACCCTTTGCTCAGTGCAGAAATCCAAATCAAAGTAGATCTGACAGTTCTGGGGGGCAAGTTACAGTTCTGTCTCTTTGCTAGCAAAACACCCAATGCAGAACTGCAAGGAGCTCCTATTGTGTCAGTTTGGTAGCTTCCATTGTTCTTGGGTCATCTTACTCCTTCAATGTCTTTTCCAGTTAGACAGTCCTCCACAGCAAAGCTGACCCAAGGTCATTTGATACCTGGGGCAAAAGCCGAGTTGGCACCACCATGGTCATTTCAATATAAAACCCAGCTAGACTGACAGCTGAATTTTAATTCAACATTGGCAACAGAACAGTGTTCTTCACTGCAGTTGAAGGACAGTTTGAAACCACAACATGTAATAGAAAAACATATCCACACCTACAAGGACTTACTTGAAATTAGTTCCTTTTATTAAATTGACCTTCCAGGTTGGTTTCATTTTGCAGTCCCCAGTGACTTACAGTAAATGGCTAGTGGATAAAGGGGAATGCAAAATATCCCAGGTCTATGTTATTGTTTCACTCATGAAGTTTTTGCTATTTTTCCCCCTGGGATTTTTTCATTGTTTATTCTTGTCAAGCAGGAGTGAAGAATTTTAGACTTTGTACTGGGCGTACGTTTGTAGGAAGCTACGCTCTCCATGAGATTTCTTCAAGATGACCTACTGTGAGTGCTAAACCAAAATGTTCCCTTTAGTGGTATTGATGGGAGGCCTTTGGGAATTTTTGATTTCCAAATGTCACTGGTGGTATCCTTCCAGTATCTACCACAGAAAACTCTTGGCTGATTCCTCAGGGGATTGTTTTAGACCGTATCCTGTTAAGCCCTGGACACACGCACACGCACACACAGAGGGGTTTTTTGACAAAAAAAGGGGAGTGTATAAGCATTTGCGAAGATGTTACAAATAAAATTTTCCCAGCTTAGAACTGTAATGGTCCAGCAGGTCCTAAGAAATTATTTCAGATCTAGCTGAAGATAAATAATGACTGGCTCTTACAAAGGGCAAGGCTGGTGATTTGTTTCTAATTAACAACATTTGGTTCAGTGAGAAAAAGCAGTCGTTATTTAATGCATGACGTGCTATTGCCCCTAGTGTTTGGCTGGGCTCTTTCGAAAACCTGAAGAAATGCTGACAGAACACTGATACTGTTTATTCCAGTTCTATTTACAGTCAAGAATATAAATATATTTTCTATAATGATTTATACATCTTTTAATGCTTCTCCCCTCCGCCCTCAGCCATACTGTGAGGAAGAATGTTATTCTTATTCCCATTTTTCAGACTAGAAACTGAGGCTGAGAAATAATGGTCGGTCCAAGGCCACACACTAAGCTTCCATCTTCAGTGATATTTGAACTCAGGTCAAAGTCCACCATATGAATGAGGGGACCACACCGGCTGTTGCTGTTTCCTGCTCTCTCTCTCTCTCTCTCGTTCTCTCTGTCTCTCAACAGGCAGACATTATTCAGCATGTTTAACATACATCCCATGTACTTTCCTATGATTGATGCTGCAGAAATGCATAATTAAAAATAGGGTGGGGGGAGAGAGAGAGAGAGAGCCTGTTAGAGCCTGTTTACTTCAGTGACTCCTGCGAAACAAATGTTTCTTTCTCCTGGTGTCGCCCACACACAGAAAAGGAATAGAACAAAGATGGCTCTGTTAGGCCTCTCACCACTAGAGAATGCCTGGAGAGGCCACACTGTGTTAGAGTCCCGCCGAGCCCTATTCAGCCGCACGTAACACTCATGCACCCTGTACAACTAATTACATGTCAGATTAGTGATTTCATTATTACCCTACTACCATTAATTAAAATGGCATTGATATTTCTCAGGTAGTTTTATCTGTTTATGTAGTTCAGAAACACTTTTTCCAAAAGTTTAAAGAAACATAGAAAACTAATCAGGAAAGACAGAAAAAATAATTTTCTAATATCTAAGAGAGATATGCTAATTAGGAGATCCTGATTTGCCAGCCAAACGTTAATCCATAGTCATGGTGACTCCTTGTGGTATTTCCCACCCACCCACCCCTGTAAGTAACTTTTTTCTCCAAAATCATCTCCACGTACAAAGTCATGAATCTGCAAACTGACAGATGCGTGTCAGCTTTCCACTCTGAGCTTTATCACTAACTTTGGTTGCCTGACTAAGTAACTAATGAAAGTTACATCATTCTAATCTACATGCATTGTCTTTAATTGTCTGACTCTCCAGAAGAACAAAGTAACGCTATAGTTTTATGGTATTTGATTAATGAGGGCAGGAAAATTGAAGTTTTTGCAATAAAAACTGGGGGGGGGGGGGAGAGAAATCAACAGACTTTTATATTTTTTCCCTTATGATTTTAATTTAATGGCTCATGTTTTCATTACTGCAGAGGCTGTACACTTTAGCTTGCAATTATGTCCCATCTGTGAAGCACTGTGTTATTACAGTTTATTCTAGTAGCTTTTCAATCACTTTTGAGTTGTGCTTTACAAGTATTCTTGCAGCAGGTGGGCTTACTGGCATGGGACCAGAAATACACAAAGCGCAAAGCTGGAGTTTAATGGCAGCCATATGCATGTGGCACAGAGCGCCAGCCTTCCCCCATATGCTGCTAAGCAGCCCCTTCAGCCTGCCAGTCACTCTTCTTACTGACTACCGTCTCTAAGTAGTTTTCCGTCAGGGAAAAATATACCAAGGCAGCAAATTTCTCCAGTGCACCATCCTTATTACTGAGACAACCCTGTCATTAGCAAAAGCACAATGAACCTGATCTGGAGATGCATACCAATTAGGTTTCATGGAGCACTTTTTCCCTTCTTATCTCTATGGAAACTCAGCCTCCCTGGCTGCAGTGGACAATCAGTAATGTTTCATCCACCCATATGTCACCTAGTTAACACTGTACACTTTTATGCAAGGCAAGAAAAAGGGGGGGAGCTCACCAAAAAACCCCACAAACCAACCCCATTACAGTTCTCCCTCCCTTCCCTGAACAAGAAGTAAAGAAATTAAAGGAAGGGAATGAGTAAAGTCCCATTACATTGGCAAAAGCAGCTTTACATTGTTGACTCTCACAGTCTCCTAGTCATAGTTAACATGAGAGGAATCCACATAATCCCTATGATGCACAAAACTTAGTCAGGGAAGGAAAACTGTGAATAATGCAAAGCAGAAATATTTTTATTTTAGAAATAGTGTAATGCATTGCTATTGCTCACTACTTACATTAGAGTATCATTCAGGGTCATAGCGTGTGTGTGTTTTACTTAATATATAATCTAAGATAATATCGTTGACAATAATTTCTTATATTTCCCATTTCTAACACACACACACACACACACATTTAATCCAGAAAACAAAATTAAAAATCCATATGCTGAACTCCAGTCTAGAAGGGGATGGGACAAAACAGTGAGATCTGTACTTATAACTTGTTTGGTATTTATGCCTTTGACTTTATCTACCTCTGATTTCATTTATAAAGGCCTTTTACTAAAGAAGAATAAGAATAAGAACAAGGTAACAATGGG
The DNA here is from genome assembly GCA_037013535.1 of Intellagama lesueurii. Lineage (NCBI taxonomy): Eukaryota > Metazoa > Chordata > Lepidosauria > Squamata > Agamidae > Intellagama > Intellagama lesueurii. Next base: position 101,653,071 of record JBAJHW010000003.1, read on the forward strand.
TTTAGGACAAGATTGCCATAGTATTGATTCTGATCCCTGCAGATTTTGTCTGCTATCTGTTTTAGCACAATGGTTAACAGACATATCTCAGGGAGACTGTCAACCACATGAGAACTTGTGACTCAAAAGCCAGATTTTTCTTAAAACACATTTTAATCACTATTATATTGCATTAAAACCCTTCTCTAGCAGTCTGTATCACTCTATTTTTTTCATAGCAAATGAATAAAGCTAAATATTTTTTAATATTGGGTTTTGTTTTCCACATTTCCACGTCCCCTAATGAAAAGCTCCAACTGTCCACACAGTGTAGCTTTACACATTCTTTGCTAATTGACAATGAAGCATTTAATTATCCCACTACAGTCTAAAAGGCACATATATATAAGGTAAGGAATGACCCTAACAGTGAAATTTTAAACTTAACACACGTTCAATGGGTTAAATGAGTAAAATGTTCATTGAGCTGGGTGGCGTGTATACTCAAAGACGTGTTTATAGGGTTATCACCAAACAGTGCAATCCTATGTATTAAAAACAAATCTCATATCTGACAAGAGTTATTCTCCACAGACCAGAAAAATCTGTAATCCTACATATAACTGTAGCCTCAGAGGAGAAATCAATGGTCTGTCCGCATTGCAACCCTCTAACAAAGCTAATCCTCCCCCAGGAAATTACTGCAAAGTTTAGAGCTTCTGTTATTTTCAAATAAAATTGTTACTAATATTGTTGACATCATATGGAACTGTTAAGATACCAATCTTTTTAAAAAGTAAGATACCAAAAAAAAAAAAAAAAAAAAGGGAAAAGAAAATAGAAACCAACATCTAGTTAGAGTCATGCCTGTTAAATAAAGAATTATTGAAAATTCACACAGCTTAGCTAAATGGCAGCACCTTTTGAGGCAGGTGAGCATTACGAGGTTCTGGCACAAAAACAGATTACTTCTGTGTCAATGTTGATGATATTCTCTAGACACCATCACTTACAGAACACTTTTATTGCTATTATTATAAAAGCCAATATGCGGAAAATTCCAATATGATTTGAAAACTGAATAATGTTGTCCTGTGGGAACTGCACAACTTGCTTTTCTTCTTCCACCCCCTACCCCCAAAGCTGAACTCATCACAGGAGAAAAACCATTCTGGAGAGAAAAAAATTAGTAATTACCAAGAGCCTTTTTGAAGTATGGCACAATAGTGGGAAGAAGGATGTGACAGAGCTGCCTCCTCAGATCATATACCCCCTTTGCAAAGCCTGAAGGCAGAGGAATCAGATGCTAGGCTTATGCTCTGTGGTCACATCAGCTATTCTTAATACAGTTTACTAAAATGCAGATTCACTGCAAGAGGAGACGTGGATAATTATGCAGGACAAAATCTGAGCTCTGCTGAAGCTATTGTAGAATTTCCCCACTGCTATTCAATGTGGTCAGGACTACAGTGGAGGAATTTTCCCTTGTTACTAACAATAAATTCCCCCTTTCAATTAAGTGGTTCCAAATAGCTTTCCTTACTAGCTGCAAATGGAATGTACAAAAATAGAACCAAGCAAGCAGTCCAGCTGGAAGAAATAGATGGGGTCTCAGAAATGTATGTGCACATGCACGCATGCCCACATCCATGCACACACATACACGTTACTTAAGAAAACACTGGAAGTATATCCTTGGTTTCACTTTTGTACAATTTAAGAAATTTGCTTAATATTTAAATATCTTAAATATTCTACTGAATCTAAATGTTCAGTTGAAATCTAATGGGTTTTTTTAACTCCCAAATATTCATGTGCCCAGTAGAACAAAAATATGCATTCTATTGACACATACACTACGTTTGCAGTCTTATGAACCCTTAAGAGAGATGGATTCAATTTCCTATGAGTAAATACCACATCAGTAAAGGTATGGCCCAAGGGTATATATGTACTTATCACTGCACAAGAGTACAGTGATATTATTGTGAAGCAGAGGAAATCAACATTCTACAAAGCAATTCTAAAATGGGGCAGTCAAAACAAAAAAAAATACAACTTTGAAACTGGACTTTGGATCAGCACCAAATTTGACACAGATGTAGCAGTGTATTCTTGCTCTGTGCCAAATTTGGAGAACGTTGGGAAAGAGTTTTCGAGTTATAATATTTTATAAGTAAAACTGTTTTAACCCACCCACCCCAGCTGAAACAAGCAACCTGAAATGTCCCCAGATTTAAAACAGATCAAATAAACAGTAAAGTTCAATCTTGCTTATCTCAAAAGAGAATGGTTGGTCCCACCTACTTTTTTTAAATATTATTATTATTTAGAAGGGGGTCAGGCTGCGAGGGTTAAAATATTTATCTTCAAAAAGGGCATTTCAGAACAATAAAACAATGGCTTCGTTATAAAGTGAGCATGCATGGAATAAGCTTACCAGCAAGAGCATTCCAAAGTAGATACACTGTTGCAGCTTCATGGGTCCAGAAGGAAGATGTTTGGAGGTCAATGAACAGTCACAGAAACAGTCAAAAGACAAGCTTTCTTTGGAGAGTAAAAAAAGATTTGCTTTAAAGAAAGTAATGGAGTGACAGTGCTCCAGAAAGGTGGATATTTTGCTATGCATCTGCAGGGAATTGCCATACAATTTTGTAAGAAATATTCAAAGCATTTATGCACTACAAAAGCAAAGAGTACTTGTGTTTGCCCTAGTCCTGAGTGCTTTCTGTAAACATTCTCTCAGGATTTCTGAGGCAGACTCCTGACACAAGTCCTCAAAGGGGAAATAATCTCCAGATTTTGGTGCAATCTGAACTTTTGATCCTGGCACTCAGGACACAATTGGCTGGCTCTCAGGAGAAGAACTTTTTAACTCCTTCCTGGCCAAACAGCGTTTGTGCTGGCAAAGCCATACTATGTCCATCTGTAAAAATATTTTAAAAGATATTAAAAAAGAATAGAGAACAAATATTCAGAAGTTCACTCATTTAAACTGTGAAATTACTGTGTTTTTTTTCTTTCGCAGCTAGGGACAGTCTTACTTGATGATACCAGAGTTTTGATGCCTATATCCTGTCATAGTTTCAGCCATTCCACCCATCTTGTCACTATCCAATTATTTAGTAATTTAAGAAAACTCTAGAGGTGTTATGTGCCATCAAGTCACTTCTCATGTGTGGTGACTGTATGTGTTAATTTCCCAAATGTCCTATCATTAACAGCTCTGCTCAGATCTTGCAAAATAACACATCTCCTGTTAGGTTGTTTTCTCTTCCTGCTGCCCCCTACTTCCTAGAAATATTGCCTTTTCCAATAAGTTCTGTTCAGATCTTGCAAACTAACAATTGTGGTTCTTCTGTTGAGTCAACACATTTCATATTACCATAGATCTTCCTCTTTTTCTTGTGCTCCACCCCACTTTTCCCAGCAATATAGCCTGTTCTGGTCACTTCCGTATTTCTGTTTTTTATAAGTAAAATGGATAGTAGGCTCAGGTTACTCATTTTTGCTCTAGTGAGAGTTCAGGCTTGATTTGATTGAGCACCCATTTTTCTGCTTTTCTGACTATCTTTCATATCTGTATGGCTCTCCTCCAACATCACATTTCAAATTTCATATGAGTTCATTTTTGTCCTGTCTTTCTTTACTTTCTTTCACATAGTGTGGATGATTTTGAACTTGGTTTCAAGTGACAGTCATTTCTAACTCCTACCCTCCCCCCTCGCCAAAGACAAAGCAACATCTTTTGGAAAACATGTAGGCAATATGTTTGCAGAACAAGGGTTTGGAAACTGAAAGATACCTTTCTAGTCTGCAGTCTGCAGAGCAGGCATGGCAACATTAGTTTACCAGAGGTATGCTTCTTTGTTATATGTTTTGCACTCACTCATACTTTGGCTTCACCATTTCATTAAGTCTAAAACAACCTTTTAAAGTGGCACCAGAGGGACTGCAGAAACATCCCAGCTGCTCTTGGTTCTGCCTTCCCCCCAAAACCATATCAATGTGATCATCATCTTCTGTGATCCTCTAGCGCTGGGTACTTCTACATCAGGGAAGCTGCTGTTGGAATGTGTGTGCAGTATATGTATATTTAAACTTCAATTTTAAAAATCCAGGAAATTCAATCCTTCCAAAAAAAAAAGCACCATCCAGTTTATGAATGTGGGATACTGTGCTTCTGCATTGATGCCAAGAAATGGCCCCATACTGCTGCACAATATTGTGCCTGCACTGACAGCAGGAAAAAAAAGGATGTCAAGCTTTACATAGCAAAGGGCAGTATGAATGTTGACAACATATATGGCAGCAGACAAGATGGTCTACGCGGGATACCCTCTTATATCTGTGAAGATTCTCAGTCATCCAGGTGTGGTTATCTGGAAGTTGAGTCATGGCAACTGGACTTCTTTCTTGTTAGGTTGTAACAAACCCAACAGCCACTAAACAGGAGAATGACCCAGCACAGGAGAGGCAATGGCTCAGGACCACAATCAGCAGTGTTCCTTCATTTGAAGGACAAAGGACACACATTTGATGACCAAGATGTACTCATTTTGGACCAAGAAGATAGGTGGTTTGAGAGAGGGGTCAGGGAGGTCATACATGTGCATATAGAATATCCCTTACTCAACAGGGGTGGAGGCCTTAGATACAATCGGTCTCCTATTTATCATGCTGCCCTTTCATCCGTACCCAGAAAAATTAGGACCACACACACCAGAAAGACCACTGTTAACGACCCATGAAAATGGGTGGAGAAGGACTGCAGAAGTGGGATTATCCCTCACCCCCAGTCCTTTGTCCAACTAACGAACCTATTCAGACCAGGGGGAAGTGACACCAACGTAGAGGATATATCAGGGATCTCCTACCAACTCTCCTCAGACTGAAGAAGCTACTTTGATGAGTAGCGAAACGTTTCAACCTAACAAGAAAGAAGTCCAGTTGCCATGACTCAACTTCCAAATACCCTCTTATGCTCACTATCATTCACATTTGTCAAAAAACAGCCATGACAATTGCTTTGTGTTTGGTTGAGAAGAGGTTAACAGATGAAAAAGGAGTCAGTTTCTGGGATTTTCCCTTGCATGAAGTATTTTGTAAATGGTAGTGAACACAAGAGGGTATCCTGTAGACCAGCAGTCCCCAACCTTTTTAACCCTGCAGACTGGTTGGGGAAGGCGGGGCACCCCCCCACGCTCGTGCGCATGCGCGAAGGAGCGGGGAGGGTGCTCATGCGGGCATGCGGGCACTCGGGCGCATGCGCAAAGGGTGGTGTGGTGCTCAGGGGGCACTCGTGCACATTGCCGAAGGGGTGGGGGAGCGCTCACGCAGGTGCACGAGCACATGCGCTAAGGGGCTGTGGGGGGGAGGTCTGTCTCCTCGGCCTTGTCCAGCTAAGGCCATGGACCAGGGGTTGGGGACCTCTACTGTAGACTATCCTGACTGCTGCCATTGGTGTTGATTCCAGAGGAAAAGTGGAAGTATATTCTACATTTCTCTATATTTCATCTGTCATTGTCATGATTTTCACATTAATCTTTTTATCACCAGTTCTCATGCAGTGCAATTCTCATCACAATAGTCATGGCCATTCACATGGCTAAAAAAGCCCATGAGTCCCACTGTCACCCCAGAACCTTCTCTCCAATCTCTCCTCTCCCCACACCTTGTTTCTGCCATCTCTCTCTTTATCTTGGAGAGAGAGTATTGATAGTATCTGTATTGAAACTAAACAGAAGAGTCCAGCAAATGCCTCTGATTTGTACTTGAATAAGTTAATTATAAGTGGACCCAACTGAGGTGTAAGGGGATCTGATTTTGAAATAAAACCATTCCATTTACTTATGTTAGGAAATCTGTGGTACCTGTTCAGATTTTTATTGTGTCCAGTTCTTTGAGATGTTTTTGAAACAAGGTAAAGGTAAAGGTTCCCCTTGACATTTAGTCCAGTCGTGTCCGACTCTAGGGGGCGATGCTCATCCCCGTTTCCAAGCCATAGAGCCAGCGTTTGTCCGAAGACAGTTTCCGTGGTCACGTGGCCAGCGCGACCAGACACGGAACGCCGTTACCTTCCCACCGAAGTGGTACCTATTTATCTACTTGCATTTGCATGCTTTCGAACTGCTAGGTTTTGAAACAAACAAGTAAACAAACAACCAGGGCTCTAGATTTTGAGATGTAACCTATCCAGTTACTGGACTTAAGAAATCAGTAGTATACATGTAGAATGTCATGCCTCTTACCATTTTAGAAATATTTTTGGACAAATGAATGAACAAAAGGGGGGGCTGGAGGAACTGATTTAGAGATGTAGCCTACCTACTTATTTAAGCTGAGAAGCCGGTACTATTGAAATAAAATATTGTGTTTCCACCTTTTGCTATTTCAGAGATCTTTCAGAAAAAGAAACTTTTGTAAACATTAACAAGATTTATTAGATATTTATATGCCCAATAGCTGAAGCTCTTTGAGCAGCTTGCAAAATAAGGGCTAAATCCAGACTGGGTGAACAGGAAGATCTTCATCTATCACTGAAAAGAGCATAGTGCAGGCTATACGAGTTTCATATAACGCATTTTCATATGCCTTTTTATTTATATCCTTATTTATTTGATTTCCTTATTTATTTGTTTTCTGTGCTGCCTCTCTCCCAGTGTATGGATCCAAGTCAGCTCAAAATTAAACATAACAACATTTTAAAACTGCTAATGAAAACAACATAAAAACAGTCAGAAAAGCAGACTCACAGGAAAAATATATAGCATTCTGCAATAAAATTCAGTTGTGTTCGTTTGTTAAAAGCCTACCCACCCACCCCCAAAAAAAGAGAAAAAAAGGGAAGTCTTTGCCTACCACTGGAGGGACAGCAGGGGAGAGAATCTACCTCACTTCACAAGCAAAAGCCTTCCACAACCTAGGAGCAGCCAGAGGAAAAGCCCTCTCTCACATCCTCATGCCTGTGTAGGTGGCAGATGGTGTCCCCCAAAAGATTTTAAAACCAGGACACGCTCATATACCTTTGTTTGTAGAGGCTTTCAGGGCCATTCTCCCCCTCAGGTAGCAGTCTGGACCCTTGGTTTATAACAGAGGGGTGTCACCCTTACTTATGGTTTATTCAGTTATTTAGGCTTTGGTTTGAATTTATTAGTTAACGCCTTTTTATTTGGATGGGTTTGTGGTTTGTTTGGGCTTGCTTTTTGGGTTTTGTTTATTGTTTGTTTATATTTTCTGTGTACAGCCACCCAGAGTAGTGGATTTTCACTAAGCAGGGCAGTATAAAAATGTATTAAATAAATGAGAGAGAGGAAGAGAGAGAGAAATTGTCTTATTTATATGTCCTGATATGGCTACAATATACAGTATAGGCCAAGTGGCAGAAGAAAGCAGAGGTCTTACAAAGAGTTGTGAAAGGGCGATAATATAAAGAACTTGCTTGGGATTTGTGCTTGGACGGAAGAGGGGAGCAAGCCCTGTCCTCCTCCCACTGTTGAGCTACAGCTCCCATCATCCTCAATCATTGACCATGCCGATTGGAGATGATATGGGTTGTAATCTGCATTTGGGAAAGGCTGGCTCGGAGTATGGAATGGAAGAAAGGAGCTGAAGATAGCATGGAAGAAAATTAGAGTGCTTGTAGGTATTTGGTTGGTTGACAGCCAGAAGAAGGAGACAGCTAACTACATACTTATATCTCTTCCAGACTTTGATTTCCTCTGTGTTTTGTTTCAGTGCTCCTGAGACAAACTCTCTCTAGTTAACTCTCTAGTTAATTGTGTTATTCCCACAATTTTGTACCAGATTGAAAAAGAATAACATTTTTAGATTTATTTATATTTAAAAAGCAAAATAGTTTTCAATATATCCTATCCCATAACCTATTAGTGCAATGGTGTACATGAACATTAGAAAACTAAAAAGAGACAAATAAATAGGATGTTCAAATATGATAAATGACAAATCTTCTTTTGTTGTGTTCATATTGAATACCTAACAATTTGGATCAAATGTTTCAGCTACTGCCCCAAATGAAAGCCAGTTCATTTAATTGCTGGAGTAAAACATCCCAGCCAAAGCATCTCTCGTATTTGCATTAGTTGTTTATTAATTATAAAGCTTACATTTATATTAATGAACATTCATGAACATGTAGTAAAGTAATATCCATCAAAATTAGAGACGGAAATCAATTCCAATAGCCTTTGTTAATGTCATTTCCTAAAATCGCTTTCATACATTTCAATTATTTATTTTAGATTTCTGTTCTGGTGTTATCTTGTGGGCATTCTGGAAAATATACGTATTTGTTGTACATAGTGTTGTTTTTCATAACTTTTAAAGTATTTTGTTCAGAAATCCAGCAGAGCACTTTACTAAGGCAAAATACCATAGAAGAAGTTTTAGAAGATGGGCCTTTTCCCTATGCTATTAGCATAGTATATATGCTAAATTATGCTACACCGTGTTATGCTATGTTATGCTCCACTGTGCTACTTCATATTATGTTATTTATCTACTACATTTGTATTAATTTTTTTTTTAAATGATGGATATTAAAGCTGAATTGGGTGGGTTCACTCAGAAAGTCTCCCATCCAGGTGCCCAGACAGACTACCTCCAGACCTATTTAGCATCAACCAAGCATTTATATCACATGCCCTCAGATTTTGTCCAGACTTCACTTGACTTCTCTACATCTGATTACTACACACTTGATGACTGGCAGCTGAATTTGTGAACTAACTTCAGGTTTGTTTGTTTTTTTGTTTTTAAAGTATGGTGCACACAGTTATGTGAAGCATTCAGTGTGAAAGTTTGATCAGTATTGTTACATCAGATTCAGATGGGCAAGCCGTGACTTGATGGTTGGTGGGTGACTGGCATATATGAACATACACGTTAGTGAGCCAGCCCTAATTTTCTTCTGTCATTCTTTCTGATAAGGTTGGCAATTTAAAATGGCTTTCTTGCCCGAAAATATATTTATTTGAAATAATTTTACTCATTTTTTTGCCCTTCATTCTTCTACTTCATATATTTTCAAGTACTCTAATACCAAAATACTCCTTTGTGAAAAACAATCAGGAAGACCATATGATGGCAAGGAAAGAAAAGTTATATATAATAGTTAAAATGAATACCTTGGCATTCTTCATCAAATGCATTGAACCATTGCCACCCATTCATGTGGCCAAATTGTATTAGCCTGCAAGTCTTTGCCGCTTAAAATTACTTTCCTCAATGTGAGCTTTTGTTGTAAACCTCACAAAAGTTAATAAAGCCACAAGAATCACAATTCAAAGCAGGAGACTGATTAAAACTAAGGAAGTTAAAGAAATCACACACAATTAATTACATTAAAAATCAATCTCCCTATATAAAAAAGAGCAATCAATTCATTTGGACTGAATTAACAACAGCTCTTGGAAGAGTATGACCGGAGAGACAGATCCAGGCTATACATAGAGCTTAAGAGAGCCAGGAGAGAGGGAAGGAGTCACTGCAGTTCAGTGAAAGAGTGCATGGAAAGCACACAGAATGTCTCAGGTTCCACCATCAGCAGCATCTCTCGCTAAAAGCATCAGGTAGTAGGTAGAGAGGAAAATCCCTGCCTGAGAGTCTGATATCTGTTGCTTATCAGAATAGAAACCTGACAAAATGTAGATACTCTTATTACAAGACAGTTTTCTATAGCATTCCTCTTTTAAATCTCTCCTCAGTCACCAATTACTATACATCACCTCTGGCAATAATGGAATAGTGGAGAAGAACATGCCCTACCATTGGGCAGAGTGAGGCGGATATGGGGAGGGGGAGGGACCGTGAGGTTCTGAGGGACAGAGCTGTGGGTGTGCACCACAAAGGGTGTCCCGTTCTTCCTAAGCTAGTCTGCTACCCTTAAGTGTAGTAACATTGCTGATCCTATTCAGGTGTTATGAAAACATATACAGGGGACCCCCAACTTAAGACAGCTTGTTTGCTAACACCTTACTTCTGTGACCGTTCCAAGATTATCTAATTCCCCCCCCCCCCCATGACCAAAATCACCTTTTATTTTGACTGGTGCTGTAAACTGGCATGTTTACCTCATTGAGTGTAACAGCGATGGTGCTGAGGTGAGATGAGTAAGAGGGAAGACAGCAGAGGTCAGAAAGGAACAATTATATATTTCTTAAATGTAAAAAGAAGATTTCTGAAACACATGTTTTGTATGCTTCATTTTATTTTGTTTCTTTAGTTATTTGTTAATTGTAAGGCATGAACATTCTCCAGGGATGAAAGCCCTATTTCAGTATTGAACCTTATGGGAAAATAATATTTGACCTATAATGGCTCACTTTACAACCCAGTGACAGGGATCAATAGGGTTCTGAGTGCAGAGATATGCTGTTTGCCATCAGTGAGGATGGTGTGAAAAAGCATGATGGGACCAACTCATTCTGATGTTGTTGGATTGACATGGCACCTTGTGAAGACATGTCCTGTGTACGATATATAGTCTATGTGACATATAGAGCAACATCGTTGCTATATATAGTCTATGTGACATATAGAGCAACATCTATAGAGTAGGCACACTTGGTTACTTTCATGAGTTCAAAAGTGCAAGAGCAGTGGAAATCTTGCATTTGTAAAAAATATGTGCATATACCAGAGTGTACATTATACAAACATTTGATGTCAGAAATGGAAGGTTTCAAGATTAATGTTTAAATTGGTGTTTGATGTTAACACACAGAATGGTGTATTCCATGCATTGCTCGTCTTCTTAACACTGCTTGTTCAAGAAGGAATTGAACAACCCTTTGTGCAGTCATAAAATCCCACGTGTAATGAGGCAATCTCCAGGATGCATCGCAGCAAGCTGGAGAGTACTGGGATCTAAAACAAAGTGCTCAAGGCACAGAACCTTTTCTCTCCATGTTGATATACAGGATACTGGCCTTAATGCATGAATGCAGCAGTGACTCAAAAACAATGGACCAATACCTTAATAATATAGTTAAAAATTCCCAAGATCCTTTCTTCCTTTTTGAAAAAAGAATTAAGCAAATATTTCATATTTGTTTTCATCTTTTCATCTACTTCTAAAACTTTTCTTTTCTATACAGTTGGAATTGTGTCTAAGGGAATTTTTTTTAAAAAACTCTTTTTTTCCTGTCTTTGTCCATTAAGTAACTGAGTCCATTTGAACACAATGATACTGAAGGTCTTTGAAATTCAAAGGTACAATTCTTTTTCCACCACTAGTGGGATAATAGCACTAATGCACATACATTTGTTCTCCTAGGCACCATTTCTTTAGAATGGCAAGATGGAAACACGACCACTTTACGATTATTGTGCAATTAGCCAAAAGGTGTGTGTGTGGGGGGGGGGGTGGAATACACAGAAATGGAGGAAAATTGAATAAAGCACCATTGTAAAGGCAAACTTCCCACTATTTAAATAAGTCATTGTAAATTCAAGTAACTTCAAAATACAACGTGCAGAGTTTATAATGCAATGTTCATGTGTTTTTTAATTGCTTCAGTTCTGTCTTATCGTACAAAACCTTCTAAAATATACATACCCAATTATTGCTGTGGTTTTGAATATTCAAATAAAATCTTAATATTCCTAAAATAGACCATTTTGTTGCATGTCAATAAATGTTGTTAGTCTTACCAGTCAAACTACAATATTTTATTTTGGGCAAGGGAGAGGCATCATTTTCACTAAACAGAGCCCTCCTTTATAATTGCCGTGTGAAAGATGATTATATAGATGTCACTGTTGCAGAGTTTTGAATTTCTGGTAAAAGTCCTTTTTGTTATGCAGTAGAAGTACAAGGATCCACAGAGGAGAACAGCTACAAGTTCCCCAGAGTCCGCCCCTTTCTCATTAACTGGCATTTAAAGTCTCAGTAACTCATTCTGAGACATTTGTTGAAGAAAGAATAAAAAACATTTATTTACTTACAGTGGCTTGTAATTACAAACTTGTGTATGCTGCTTTCTTTAGTGCACACATACTTAGCAACCAACCAAACAGATCAAGAGACATTTGTAAGAGAAAGAATAAAAAACATTTCCTTATTTACAGTTGTTTGAAATTACAGAACAAGATGCTCTTCTTCTTTTTTGTAGCGGTGGTCTTAAGTCACAAGATGTAGCCACCTGCAGCATCAATGCCTCATAGGTATGAATGGCACAGGAAGTTGATCTTAGGGAGAGGCGCTCCAAGAGGTAGCAAGGTCCAAAACTGTATAGGTCAGATTTAAAAGCAAAGCATACAGACCCATAACACTTAAAGCACCCTCTGGGCAGTTTACAATTTAATTATGCAGGCTATACATTGTCCACACCCCAGCAAGCTAGGTACTCAATTTACTGACTTTGGAAGGATGGAAGGGTGAGTGAACCTTGAGCATGCTACCTGGGATTGAACCCTGGTTGTGAGCAGAGTTTTGGCTGCAGTACAGCAGTTTCACCACTGTGCCATGAGGTATTAGTAGCTTGTATTTGGCATGGAAGCAAACCAGTAGCCAATGCAGGTGAGCCAGGACCAGGGAAATATGATTGTATTTAGAAGTTCCTGAAATTAGCTTGGCCACCACATTTTGTACTTGCTGCAGCTTCCATACCACCTTCAAAGGCAGCCCCATGTACAGAGTATTGCAATAGTCTATCCTTGAGACTACCAATGCATGAACAGGGACTTCCTGAGTCGTTTTAGCTTCTAATAAGAGTTCAGGCTTGATCTAATGCACACTTATTTGCCTTTCTGGAAGTCCTAATGTAAACCTCTTCTCCAATTCATCCATTTTGAATTAACATCCCCTCACCCTGCCCCTGGTCAGCTTTCTCCACTGTCCAGAATTCATATTTATACATAGTAAATAAGAATACCATAGTAGGAATGATCTTGGCCTTCCTCTCCAGCAATACATCCATATATTTAAAGATCTTTTCTAGTTCTAGCTGTCCTTCCAACTCTTGATCTTCTCTGATTCCTTGTCTGCAGATTCCATTTGGACTAATGATTGAATCAAAGTACAGAATACCTTTAATAATTCTGATTACTTCATTATCAACATAAAAGTTATTTTATTATTTTATAGTCATTATTCTGCTCTTTATGTTCAGCAATAAGTTTCATTTTGCACTTTCTTCTTCAGTAGGCACTTCAGTAGTCATTTCAAGTCATTGCTGTTTTCTTCTGGTTATATGGTGTCGTCTTACATTACCAATGTTTCTTCCACAAATCTTCATTCCTCTTTCATTTTAATCTACTCCTGTGTTTCATATTATATATTCTAATCACAGATTGAACAGACAACTAAATAAAATAAACCCTTTTCTGGCAAATTTACCAACTGGAAACTATTTTGGTTCTTTATATTCTTTCCTAACAATAGACATTTATAAAGAGTATAGTTATGCACCAAGAGGATCAAATATTATGCCACATCCATTTATTTTAGAAGAATCCTTAGGTTTTCATGATCCATAAAGTCAAAGACCGTACTGCAATCTGTAAAACGCAAATCAATTTTCTTCTGAAATTTGTTGGTGCACTTCAGTAACTAACATATTGTATTTGTGATATGATCATTGTGCCTCTTCCAGTTAAAATCTGGTATTTCTTGCTCCATACATGGTAAAAGTACTATAAACTCTTGGGCATCACTTTTTTCTATTCAGAATTAATGCAACGGTCCTAGAGTTACTGCAGTCTTTGACATCTCCTTTCTTGGGGATTGGAATGTGAATTGAATACCTCCAATCTAGGAGCCACTGCTTTGCTTTCGATATGTGTCACTACATTCTTGTTAGGATTTTGATAGATTCCATCTCTGCAACTTGAAATTGTTCTACTGTATCCCCCGTAGAGATTTTTCAAGTCACAGAAATTTCTTTCAATGGATTTGAGAGCTGCTTTCACTTTTTCTAAAATTCCTGAATCTTCATCACAGGATTCTTCTTTAGAGTAACCATCCTTCTTTGCCTTTCTTCAGTATATCGTTTCCATGTTCTCTTTATTTTACACTGAGATTAATATACCCCCCCCCCCTGATTATCTTTAATCATTCCTAACCTTGGTTTAAATTTGTCTGATTTCTTGGTTCTTGGGAAACAGAGCTCTTGTTCTTCCTTTTAAAATAATTGTTGTTCTCTTCTATTGCTTTGTAATGATGATTGTAATAGTTGTCTTTGTCTTTGCACAAAAGTTGCTGAAAAGTTGCATTTAGGATTCTGAACCTTTTTCGCCACCTTTTTTTCTTGTCTATTATTAATAATTTAAAGAGTTTTAATAAGTCATCTATCAAGTTTTTATTTTCTTTTGACTACAGGAATACTTCTTTTGCCTTCTTCCTTCACATTAAGTCTGGTTTCAATCCACTGTTCTTCTGGTTCATAGTCAATTGAGTGGATGACACTGATATTTCTAGTGTTGTTCTTCAGCCGTACTGTTTTTGGTATGAACAGCTCAGGGTCTCTATCAAACATTGTTCCTACTCTTATTTTGACAGATGAGCTAGAGCTTCTCAATGCACTGTTTCCAAGTATATCATTTATTTGGTTTCGATACTGGCCATCCAGTGATTTCAATATGTACAATCATCGTATAGTTTGTCTGAAGCTCTCAACTTTCCTGACATACTCAAGCCTTCATCATCCTGTTAAGGTGTGCAATCCAAGAGGAGGTCATTTAGGTTAGAGACTGAATAATTGGACATTTTCACTCCCTACCACTAAAATTTTTCAAAATCTCATGTTCTTTATGTCACATTTATCGAGAAATTTGCAAAGTTTGGCAAATTCTTATTAGAAACAAACCAAACAAAATTCTTCTTTCCAGTGGAGTAGTTGTGTTAGTCTGTTACAGAAAAAACAACAAAGAGCCTTTTGCTGTCCTAAAGACATCTATTTGGAATAAGCATTGAGAGACAGTATGCCATTTCACCAGACACAGGTCCAAAAAGCTTATGCCAAACTGAAATGGGTTCATTTTGAAGGTGTAACAAAATTCTTTGTTATTTTTCTTAGCAACAGAATAACACAGTTACCTTTCTGGAAACAAAAGGTACTGCTATTCCCAGCATATTGAGAATCATGTTGTACCTCCTGACCAGGTTGTACTTGCTTGCTGTGACAGGCTTTGGGAAGTCTCTCTCTCAAAAAAAGAAAAAGAAAAAAAAGACATGGCAGTCATAATTTAGCACCACAAACATAGATGAATATGCAACAATTCAAAGCTAGATTTAGAAGAACTAAGCACTCCGATCCCTCTGTCTAAACACAGGAACTGTGAACCAGCTAGCAGTGGTTCCCAACCTTGGATCCCCAGATGTTCTTGGACTTCAACTCCTAGATATCCTGGCCAACATAGCTAGTGGTTAAGGCTTCTAGGAGTTTTAGTCCAAGAATACTTGGGGATCCAATGTTGGGAACTACTGGTCTAGAGAATGGACCTGTAAGTTTAATTTTCACATACAGAGACATATTTGCAAAATTTGAAAGGTCTATATATATAAAAAGAAAGCAAATGAAATCCTCCCCCTACATTCTCCTTAATTCTCCACAAAATCCCTTGCTCTAGAATCATTCACTTTGGCTCAGCCAAGAAGGTCCATATAAAGAAGGAGGTCTCCATACTGGATTGCTCAGATTGGATAGACAAGCATAAGGATTGGATATGTACCAGGCATACTGTTGCACAACATAGTTTGTTTCAACAGTCTCACAACTGAGGTCATTTACCTTCAGTATTGTGTCACAAGCAAAGCCATAACCCACTTTTCTATCTGAAACACTGTCATAAAGATAAAGTATTATAAAATATCTTAAAAAATTATGATCATGATAAATTAAGAAAACATAATCTCGTCTCACATATAATTCCAGAGGAGTGGAATTCCTGTTAGTTCACTGTGACTGCATTATACAGAACAGAAAATATAACCACTACTGCGAAAACGAACAGGCTGTGTCAGAATGAAGCGCAGCTGATTAATCAACATGATATTACCCAAACTGATTAAACAATGAGACATCCCGGGGTTTTGCTGTCTGTCCTGATGAGTACGCTCATCATAACTAATAATGCAAAACCCCAGCACATCTCCCTTGGGAGTAAACTACCTTCTAATTTTTGTCCCTCAAAAGATTAATTCCATTGTTATGGAACTTGTATACTCTAAGAACTATAAACTAATCATTAGTCATTTTCAAACAATGTGACCTTTCTTGCCTTGACAGGTGGAGTGTTTTTGAAAGAGGTCTTGTTGGGTTACATTTATTCGACACAGGCAGGCTCCTGTAGAAACTGCATAGATTACAATACAATCTCTACAACACTTTATTGATCTCCATTTCTCTCTATCTGATAGATTACGGTATCTCTTAAATTATTCATTCTCTTTGAAAAGGTCTATATAAAGACTACCAAGCATCTTTCAAGAGTCAACCATGAGGACAGGGATGGTGAGGGACAAAAGTAAACTGAAATGGGGCAGGGGGAGAAGTGGAGAGAAGGGCTGATGGAAGGAAGGAACAAATGAATCCATCTATGTCAGATTTGCATGTGTTCTTTCATAAAACCCTTCCATCCTCTTTCCATACTACTGTGCTGAGTTTTTTTTTTATGTATGAACATTCTGTTTAAATGTATGGCTTTTTAATTTGTTTACAATATACTTTTCTAAGTATATATTTTTAAAAAACACACATTTATGAATATATTTTATCTTGAAGTGTGCATTTATTGCCATTTTTTCCCCAGTGGAGAACTGCACAGCAAGATCTGGAGAAGGGGGGGGGGGGAACAAAGGATAATGGTGTTCTGGTCTGCATGGCAGCCTGGGGAGTGTAAGTCAAGTAGGTTCACTCCAACACGCAGACTGAGCAAAATCCCATGGCACCCATGAATTATAATCTAAGCTGTAGGTACAGTTGAACACCAAATCATCTCTTGTAAGGCTGCAGACTATAAGAATATATCTACATTATAGACAGTAGTGGAAACTGATGGATGATTGGATGGTGTGAGGGATTTTCTGGTGGATAAATGAGACAAGTTAAGGGTCCACTGCTATGCCTTCTGTGAGGATAGCAGAAAAGAGCTTACTTCAATGATCCATTGGCTGAAATCATGTTGGCAGTTACAGGAATAGTGTAACTTTTAGCTGCAAATTGCCATAAGAAATCTCTGTCGCTATTGTCTGATACATGCCAAGTTGTGCGACTCAGTATGCAACAGATAATGCCTACAGAGATTTCTTCTTAACTTATGGCAAATAGCTTCCAAATGTTACACAGTTCCAATAACTGCACAACAGAATTTCAGCTTTTTAAAACTTGAGCAATTATCCAGGGGAGCTTTTTAATGTGGTATACTCTTTAATGTTTCATTATTGTTGACCATACATAATAAAAGGAGCCCTTGCCCCATCCAAAACCTACTGTGATTCTTTTGCTATGAGGGCAAAATCAGCTGCTTTCAGCAAAACTTTGATGCCATATTTTAAATTAAGGAGTCCAGAGGTCTAGATATTGTGGTATCTGTTTCAGCTTTTGCAGCCTGAAGAAAGGGGCATGGTGTTTATACTTATGCACCCCAGTACATGCTGTTTTGATCCCTGACTTGCTTTGCTGATTAAAACTAGTTGGGTCCTAAGGGCGGTGAACTGCATCTTTATGGGAGGAGAGGTACTTGCTTTCTTAAAGGAGTCAATGCTGTAACCATTCCATTTGGAGTTTTGTCACCTACTGAAAAAATATGTGTTTCAACAAGATTGTCAAGAATTGTAATTGTGTTCATTTATTTCTTAGATGTTTTTAATGTATTGGTGCTTATTTACTAAGCCCTAAAGTACTCAGGACCAGGACTCGCCTAACAGCCTGCCTGCCTGTTCAAATCATGCCCACATCAGGAAATCCCATCCTATCAGCAAGCCAGATCATGGCAACTCAGAATAGAGCCTTTAGCATCTTAGTGTCTCCTCTCAGGAACTCCCTGTCAGCACCGATTACACAGGACTGACCCTTCTGGTTTTTAACACTTGATCTAAATCTTCTGACAAATTTCCCCAAATGATTGTTTGTTTGTTTGTTTGTTTGTTTGTTAAAGGTTAACAAAAAAACAATCCACCAATTGGGGAAATTTAGAAACTGCTTAAAGGTTTCTTAGGCAAGCAATTTGCAAACAAATAGCTTGGAAATGACATGTTATTCTTAGTGCATTTATGCTCATTTATTTAATTTATTGCTAACAAAAGTGAAACAATCCTCCATTTCCCTTCTAACTCAATGAAGGTCAATTTTGTTGAGTTTAATACCCTAGATCAGTGATGGCAAACCTATGGCACGTGTGCCCCAGGTGGCACACAAAGCCCTTTCTTATGGCACACGAGGTATTGGCCCACCCACCGAGCCGGCTGCAGCCGGGATTCCCCCTTCCGCTGCCACTTCCTGGTCCTCTGGGTCCGTCGCTATGATTCCCCCTCAAACTTCCTGTTCCTGGTTCTCTGGGTCCGTCCCTATGATTCCCCCTGAAACCGCCACTTCCGGTTCCGGACTTCCGGGCGGCACGACAGCCACTGGTTTCTCTCCCCCCCCCCCTCATTTTGGGCACACGAGCCCAAAAAGGTTTGCCTCCACTGCCCCAGATCAACACCGTTTCAACATGCTAGCATTAATAAGGTGGGTTTATGAAATGGTGGGGAAAGAATCATGTGGTTTACCACTGGCTCGTTGCATATTTTTCTGGGGGTGGGTGGGGGGTTAGGCAGGAATGTGAAAGGCTTTCCACTGGAGTTTCAATGTCCCCCTCTTTCTTGGGAAGACGCCTCACTCTTAGAGAGCTCTTAAGAGCCCCAGTGGCTCTATTTCCCACATGGGAAAGAGGACAGAGAGTGTTTCACTCACAGCCATTGCCCCTAGGAATGTGCCAGATGTGCCAGCAGAGAGCCAACAAGATCATCCTTCTTCCTTTCCCACACAGGGGAAAGGGAAATGGAATTATCTACTCTCAGCTGTCACAAGAGGAGGAAGAGGAGGAAGATCTTTTGTTACCCTCTGATAGGCAACATTTAAATTCAGCTTCTACGCCCACATGGGGCAGTAGTGAAAAGTGATCACAGAAATGAAGGAAGGACAGAATCCAATATTTTTATTTAACTATTAATTTAAAAATAATGTAATGATTAATATAGTGAATTTTAAAAAGCTCCCTACTCATTGTTAAACTAAATGAATTAGATTCCCAACATCTCTAACAATTAACAAAACGAATTGTTTTGAAACTAATGTTCCAAGCTGTGCATAAATAATGGTAAATAAATATGTAAAACAGATCAACTACTTTAAGAGCTTTCCAGATTGTCTTTCCAGACAATCTTGGCCATTGTAGTATTTATATACATGTTTAACAAAGAAGAGGAGGGGGAGGGGTCCTTGTACACAATCAGAAGGCAACAGTGGGCGATACATTTACTAGACCATTAAAAATCACCAACATAAGCTAGCTTTCAACCTCATATGGGTCTTCATCAGGTTGGGCAGCACAGAGCTGTGGATGGTGCAGAAAAAAAACAAAAGTTACAAAAATCATGGACAGGCCTGCATGCCACGTTCCTTTGTTAAATGGAGATTCCAAAACAGGAGCTGTGGACTCAGGTAAGAGGCGTAGGTTTCAGTGGGTTGGAATGCTGAATGACTGGCAACCCTTCTTCTAATAAGGTTAGGAGAGAGATTCCGGTCAAAACCACTACAGGTGGAATCTGAAACCTAAACCTCTGACTCAAGTCTGCAGACGCATTTTGAAACTTCCTTTTATTCAAGGAAGCTGGCATGCACATCCAGCCATGGTTTTGATGGCTTTTATGTTTGTTTGTTTGTTTGTTTGTTTGTTTGTTTGTTTGTTTGTTTGTTTTGCACCATCTTCAGCTCTGTGGTTCCCCGCCTGATGAAGATCCATATGGTGTTGAAAGCTAGCTCATATGTGATTTTTTTAGTGGTCTAATAAAGGTATCACACACACCTCCCTTGAACTGTATACATACATACTTACTTACCTGACTTAAACCCTGACATTTCTCACAACAGCTCTGTTCTGTGAAAGGTGCAAGGGATTTCTGACATCAAATTTACAGCATCTCATCCATTTCCAGAATTCTTTGTGGAACCTGATGTCTTTTAATATATATATATGATCTCATTTTCTCCAGATCAAGAAAGGTCCATGCATTTTACATGATAAAGGAGAAATGTTTTTGTATAATTTATTAATTACATGGAACTGAGGCCCAAAAAGTACTTGCCAGTTATAACAAGCACAGGCCAAAACTGATGTCATGGTAATTCTGAATTGGTTGTGATTTTCAAGTTGAACAAATACTCAGAAGATGGCTCTTCTACATTTTGAACTGTGATAAAATTTTATCATGCATACATGACCAAAGTGAATTCTGGGAACACAGTATCTTAAGTGCAGTATTGTTTTATGACCCCTTGGTTGACAAAAAGACTAGACTGGCTCACAGTAAGCAATCAAAGCACTGGCAAAGATTATGTACACTACTGAGCTTTGACAGTTTAGCTATACATTCAAGACACATGGACTATGAAGGCACAAAAAGGAATATAATGGATCACATTTTAAGTTATGAATATATTACAATTTTGGTACATCAGAAGCATGACTCATTATAAACACAGGAACTGTGAACTGGCTAGATTTGTATTACAGGCTGCTAATTATAGATTGCTAAAGCATCATTGAATATGTCCTGAATGGAACTGATGAAATGCTGGACAGTACAGGCTAGACAAGATGCAGCATGGCATTAATGCCTCATCAGAGCCTATGCAAAACAAATGATCCAAAATGTAGGTTAACTGGAATGCTCAGCCTTATGCACCTAAATACAGATTTTGTGTCTAAACTTTGGTCAGCAACCATATATCCCTGCCCCGTCCAGTCACCCCATCGTAATAGTACAAGGATGTTCTAGGGCCCTGCTTAGTGGGGGAGGTTGTGGTACTTGGGAGAAAAGAGAGGTAACTTTCAGTGAGTGGCGTGTTGGATATGGAAGGTCCCTTTGTCTAGTTCCACCTTTTCCTTGTACCACAGCCTGTCCCCAACAACGGGGGTCCCTGGTCCTTTGGGTAGCATTTTCATGGGGCCACATTGGGAAGGAAGAGATGAGTAGGTGTGCTTCCACCAGTCCAGGTGCACCCACCTGAATCTGGACACACCAATTATGTAACTTTTTCTTTTTCCTGTGGGAACAGTGCTTCCCTACCATAAACACCTCCAGCTGTACAAAGGGTGGCAAAATTACATACAGGCCCCAAAATTCCTTTAAAACCCTATGTATTTGTGTATATGAAATCTGAGCGAGCGTAAAGACTTGGAGACACATACATGTGTTGTTCACATGTTACATACTCATGTGATATTGGCAAAAGGAATAAAAGAAGACAAACTAAAAAGGAAAACTGGATAGAGGTACTAAATCTCTCTGCATACCTCACCTCAATTTTTCTTCTTTTAAACCATTTCATCTATTTTCTCCATTGCAAATGTTTTCTATTTTAAATTTTACTTTACCTGAACTACTTCGGATTACATTTTACCTCCAGCCTGCAAAACCATGGAAGGATTTAACAAGTAAAATGCTAAAACTGAAAGCGGGGAAGCCTTATTTGAGCTAAAACCTCTTTGTATAGAATAAACAAGAACAAGCACTGAATAAAAATCTAGGAAAAATAAGAATTCTCTGGACATGGCTGCATTCCTGTGGCTATTGATCTGTTTTGTTTCTTTTCACCCAGTCAATAATATCTACTCTCAATACAAGGTCCTGCCATAATCAAACAGTCAATAGTGCCGGACCCTTTAAACATTGGTGGGGATGGTGTCAAAGCTTCCATCCTTGTTGAGAGTCAGGCATTAGAGCAAGCAGATACAATCCTAAGCCTAAGTGTTAACAAAAGCCATTTGGCATCCCAGTGGAGATTAGTTTGCTGATCTTGTAAGGCAACCACGACTTAACTTAGCAGTGTTTGCATTGACATTGATGTTGTGACATCCTGATCTCATTACATGTCAATAAACCAGGGTTCTGATGCACTGAGAAGATCAGGGGAGGATTACATGAACTCCACTGGCAATCCTTGAAGCCTGTGAAGAATCAGCCTAGTCATGAAGATGGTAAGAAATATACTGTCAGTGTTGCTGAATGTGTGTATGCATGTGTATACAGAGAAAAATATGTATATGAATGCATATATGTTAAAGGAAGAATTTCTGTTTTGTAACTGGTTTTCTGTTTATCTTTATCACAGATATCCTGTGATGGATTAAAATGTAAAACTATCCTGAAAATGTTAAGCAAAACCTTATGCAGAAAAGGGAAAGGAAAGGAAAAGTGGGTATGTAGGCATTTATGCCACCAAAACCAAAACAATGTGGGGGGGAAAGGTACATTGCCATGCAATTCAGGATGGCAATGAGTTGTGTTGGCGTCAAGAGTCTTCAATGAAAGTAGTGTTTTTACATCTCTCAAGGCTTCTTGTGGGAGGAAACCCATCTCACTTCAGGAATTCACTCATTTGTGAGACACACAGGGAGAAATCATCTATGCACTTTAAAATGCAAATGCATAAAAATGCACAGACGTATCAAGATGGGAAAACTGTAAATTAGGTAAAATGCATAAATAAATGCACACATTTGGACAAATGTGTAAAAATATGTACAATTTCTAGTACGGGGGGGAGGGAAACCCCAGAGTTGTATATGATATGAAACAAGGATAAGAAGAAAATACAGGTGGGATTTGGAGAAATGCAATTAAACCAAGTCTGGCAGATATTCACATATTTATATATAATAAACCTGTAATCTCTTTACTTAGGGAAGTGCTATACCAAGACCACATTAAAAATCTCAGTCAGTGAAGGAGAAGCAAGGAGAACCAATCCAGTATCAAGGATGGGTTTGTGTGCATGTTTTATGATAACTGTGGTGTTGAGATTTGTCACTGTCTACGCGCATAGTCCTGCTTTATTCTCTTCATAGCTCAAATCTAGGCTCCATTATGGGTCACATTATAGTGTGAAGAACTGTTGGGAACAAGCTTTCAGATAGATAAATAATGGTCATCTGTGCCCATACTGTCCCCCTGGAAAACAATTTTTGGTAAAATTACAGGATCATGCTGCCTATTGATTTCCCAAATTAATTCTACTGATTACAAGCTTGTTACCAGATGCTAAATTATGTGTGGCACAGAATAGGAAATGTCCACATGACCCAACAAATCTGCATTGGATTAATCAGGTATGAGACATAATCATCATATTCAAATTAACAGATGAATTCCAAATAACAGAATAAAAATACTAGTTTTGAGTACATACAGTAGATCTTGCTTCTATATTTACACGTGTGAGAATGTATAGAAATGATTGATGACAAGACCAAAGTAGTGCAGCTGTACACATTTCAACTACTAAAGAAAAGAAATCCAGGATGAAAAAATAATTATCCGTGTTGCAGAATAAAAGGAGGAGGAGGAGGAGGATGAAAAGATGATAAGGGATTTTCAAATGCCAGGTAAGGGATTTTTAGCTCAGTTGTTTAAGTATTTGGCTGCAGAGACAGAGGCTGGGAGTTCAATTCCCCACTGTGCTTCCTGGGCCTGATGATCCATAGGGTCCCTTCCAGCTCTGCAGTTCTAAAATGATTATTATTACTATTATTCAGAAATATGAAACACAGTCAGAAACAAATAAAAGTATAGAAATGTTGACAAGTATTATATAACAGATACAAGCTTTAATCAAAAAAGTTTCAGTTAAATATAGATGTAATACATAAGCTGTTCCTCATTTTTCCATCTTTTGCAGCTCTGATGGTGTTATTTCAGAGAACTACAGCTAGTTACTATATTTTATAAAATTCTGTGGCATGTTGCCATTTCCCCAATGACTATCGGGACCACTGAAACGTGTTTCATCCACAAGTGAATTATTTCTATTGTGAAGTCTCTGTATTTTGTTAATTTTTCCAATTCTTTATCTTCAACTCTGACATCCCATGGAATTGCAATGTCAATTCTCCAGGCATTTCTTCATTCTATTACTGTTATGTCTGGTGTATTAAGCTCAAAGCGTCTGTCTGGATCCAAAAGTCCCACAAGATCTTGTCTTGATCGTTTTCTGATACCTTCTCTATCTGATGTTCCCACAAATTCTTGAATGCTGGTAAATTATATTTTTTACATAGTGACGAGTGTATTAATTTTGCCACTCTACTGTGCCTAGCTTTGCAGTCTGTCTGTATAGCCTTTGGGCATTCACAGATGAGAAGTAACCCAGTTTCATCTTTTTCTTGATGGAGCCAACTTTTGCTAATTGCTTGAATTTTAGCTTTCATGGCATTAGTTTGGAATGCTCGTTCCTGTGCAGTAAAGATCAAGTCTTTTGTTTCTTTCTTGATGGTCCCCAGTTTCATCCATGCCCAAGTTAAATTATTATCATATTTTTCTATCAACATTCCTCAGATGTTGACCATGCAGTGGTTTATTTTCTCAGCTATGTAATTTATTGTCGAATTGTTGTTTCTTATATTCAGTTTTTGTTTCTGTTGCTTTCAAGGCGTCTTCCATTTTCACTGCTTTAAGTAGTTTTTCTAGGAGGTGTGGCTTATTCTTTCCAAGTTCTAATAATAATTTTATTTGTACGATCAACAGATGTGATTAACACAGAACAACTGCATAAGAATAAACAGAATCAATACAACTATAATATACATTATGTGCGGCAGACTCTTAGGGAAACAAATTCCATAAATAATTGTTAGGAGCATAACCCCTCCAAGTTCTCTGTGTCTGCTGTTTAACTAGAAAGGAATTCACCAAAACTCAAAAATACCCAACAGATCTGAACCCAGGTCTCCTGAGTTCTAGTCCACTGCTCTATCTACTGAACCACACTGGGTTTCCTACCTGATCCTTAGGTGACTGCATGATTTCATAGGTCAAAATTTTCCAATATTAAGGGGCACTGGCACCCCATCACTGCGTATCATAGTCCACTCATGTACCCCAAGCAGTTCAGAAAACTTTCGTGAACTAATCAGTCTTGCTTTCCTTGTGTGTCCCAAAAGATATTAAATTGTTACCTTCAACTCCTTCATGGTGCTACTGTTTGAATCAAGTTTGTTCAACACTCATTGCTATGTGCTCTTTCAGTCCTCCCAAGGCAGTTATCTTATTGGAAAGTGTTTTAACTTTTATTTCTTTAAGTTGGTTGGTGGCTTACTACTACCCGCACTTGATGACTGCTACAAAAGCCCATGAGCAAAATATGTGTCTGCAAGAGCTATTCTATCAACGCTTTCTCCTACTAAAGCAGAGACTTTCCCCAAGATTTTTTGCTTCTGCCAGTGTGGCTGCTCACCTTACCTCAATTTCTGAGACTCTCTTATGACATCCCCTTTCGTCTATCCCTTAACCTCAGCAATCTATATATAACTACATAGTGCTTGGCCTTCACCTTATCTCATAGGTGAGCAATCTCAGCAATACCAAGGGTCATTTTTCAGGTTTGTTCATAGCCCAAGAGCCACATCTAAAGCAGGTGCAGCTAAAAATGCTAATCTGCATATTTATTTTTACCATTAAAAAATGTGTGCTGTAAAAAGTGTGCTACAATTAGTTTTTTTTAATTGAAAGATTGGTTTAATGAAAAATGCATTTTTAGCTGAAAATGTCCCCTTTTGCCCTCTAGTGGCCATTTGTAATTTAAAACTCATTTTAAAATTGGGGTTTATAGAGGGACCCTATAGTACTGGGAGGTCCCTCAAAACATGGAAAAATGCCCCCTAATCCTATATATTAGAAAAAGGAATTAAATTGAAATAAGGGATCACTAATCAGGGTAAAGGCATAACACGGTGGTTCTTAAGGTAAATTGAAGCTAGATATAAGGATGAGGTAAAACAAATAGCAATTAATGAACATACATTAGATATGATATTGATATAGACATGATAGAAAATGTGGAGATAGAAATGGCTAAACAATTATATAAAGAAAATCTGTATAAAATGCTTTAGATAACATCTATTATGTGTTAAGAACCCATTCAGTTATTACTGATATAAAATACAAAGTTCATTGGTTAAATCACCTCAAAATTATATAAATTTGGAACCGGAATTACTTTTATTAGGTATGTTATTAGAGGACTTTGAGAACATTGTATACTATGAGAGCAATATTATCATAGTAGCCAATATTGTATACTAAAATATACACATGATTGGTTTAAACGTTTAAAAAATGTATAGATTTTGAAGGGACAACTAAGAAGACACCAAGACGCAAAAAACAAATAATTATAAGCAACCCATGTAACACGATGTTTAACAAGCATGAATTAAATGTAGATAGTAGAGATGGGGACAAATAAAAAAAATAGCAATTTGTTTTGATCCGTTATTTGTCAAGGTTAACGGATCAACGAATACGAATATACGAATATTCTTCGACGGATCGATCCGTCAATTCATCTGCACTTTAAACCACTATAAAACTGGCCCCTAAGTACCTAGAGACACCAAATTTGCAGGGAAGCTTCCTCAGATGCTTTTCTACAACTCCTGAAAGCTTGGTAAACATTGGCTCACGGACCCCCGAGTTATATAGTCACAAAGAGGACCCCCAGGAAAGCTCCCCCCAGGTACTTAGAGACTCCAGAATCACAAAGGAGCTTCCTATGTCTTTTCCCAACACGCCTGCCAACTTTGGTGAAGATTGGATATCAGACATCCAAGTTATTCACCCACAAATTGGGTCCCCCCAAGAGAGTTTACCACACAGCACAGAAGCCCATTCTGCCTACCGGCCGCCGATCAGCTGGTCAGAAGCCGATAGGCAGCCACCCCACACACACAGCCAGCCACCCCAACAGCCTACCCCCACACCCCCTTACTTTCCCTACCTTAGCCCCCACCCCACTCCCACCGACACCCCCTTACCTTAATAGCTGCGGCCGAGGTCTCCATCAGGCCTTCGCAGCCACTGAGTGTAAAAAAGGAGACTGGCTGCCCTTTGCAAAGATGGCAGCTGCAGCTTCATTTAGGGTAGGGAAGCTGCAGCTGCCATCTTTGCAAAGGGCAGCCAGTCTCCATTTTTACATGCGTGGCTCCGAGGCCAGAAGACCTCGGCAGCAGCGATTAAGGTAAGAGGGTGTTGGTGGGGATGGGGGTGCGTGGCGTGGGGCCTAAGGTAGGGAAAGGAAGGGGGTGGGCTATGGGGGTGGCTGTGTGGGGTGGTGGCTGCCTTTCTGCCGCCAATCAGCTGATCGGCGGCCAGTAGGCAGAATGGTGTTTTGTTGTGTGTTTTTTTAAAATACGAAGGATGAATAAAAACGGGTAAATATTCGTCCCTTGATATTTGTGGGGGTCTCTGGAACCCACAAATATGGATTGATGAATATTTAAAGAATCGGCTATATTCATTGGAAAAAGCGATCCGTTTTTATATTCGTCCCCATCTCTAGTAGATAGATTGAAAAACTAATAAAATGTTTTTTTAAAAAAGAATAATGCCCCCTATAGGGCATAAAGGAGCATTTTTTCTCAATTCTTTTTAAAAAAAGGATAGGTAGGGGTATGACAGGTAAAGAAGTGCTGGAGTGATGCAAAATGGGGCTGAAGTGCATGTTCCCCATCCCACCGTACTTGTTTGAATGACTTCTATTCATAGTTGTTAGTTGGCCAAACAAAAACCCAGCAGTATCACCAATCATGGCTGAATGATAATCTGTAGCAATAAGAGTTAGCAGGCAAACTGTTGATACCAGAAAACTTTTCCCAGAGTAACTATATGAACACTGACATTCCTAGATATTGTATGTGTACTATAGTTCTTATGCCTGATTATTTGTATTTGATCTGGTCTTGTTGACTCTCTTTTGCTTTGCCTATAAACTGGGCAATGAAGAGGAACAACAACAAAGATTTGGTATAAATTCTATGTTTTAAAAATATTTTTAATGGCCCTGGATTACAATTATTTCTGGTCTGCTTCTGTTCCATTTGTGTTCACTCATACAACCACTCCATCCTGTTTTGGCATTAATCTGCTCATTTGTCCAGGAAGTGTGGACCAAATCAGTTTAGATCAGAATTCACAAAAAAACAAATCACTCAAGCACTCCTTATCCTTCCTGGGGAACAAAAAAGAAGGTTGTGGTCCATTGTCTCCATAGTAGGTCATAGTTTTCTCCTGCACCTTAAACTTACTGTCCAAAATCCTGTTGCAAAAGTTATATCTGCAGAAGAGTGTTGACATCACCACCACGGAAGATTTACAATAATTAGAGACTCCCTCTTTCTTTTTCACCATATGCCCAATTTGTGAGTAATTCATTTCATCACATGGAACCTGACAGAGCTGCAGGACAGAAAGAGGATGTCTTACTTACCAAAAAAACAAAACATTAAAAAAAAAAACAATACATCTGGTGGCAGCAATTTTTGGTAATTAAAGAAAACCTCCTTCCATCTGGTGGTTACCATGTCTTCCACACAATGAAATGGATTTCTTGTGAGTCAGACAACCTGTGGAAGAGATGGGGAAATCTTTTATTACCAATAATCTTCTCCTGCTGGTGACATCATCACCTATCTACAAGAGTAATGCATGCAATAGGATTTCCTCCAATGAGCAGCCCAATGCAGGGCATCCCTCACCAGCATTTCCCTTCCCCACCCTACTTGCTAATCCAGTGCATATACATAAAGCTATCACTACTCCTACACCATATAGGTCATTCACACTTAATAACCATACAAGAACAGGTAGGATAATACATGTTAACAGACAAGAACAAAGAATTATGAACTAAGGCCAGATTTGTAGATAGGATGTGATGATGTGAGAAACAGGAAGACAACTCTGCCTTGCAGACTGTATAAATCATATCAGCCCTGTCAAATTTCATGAATACGTACCAGCAAACAGGGGGGGAAAAGACTACAACGTCTTCAGTTCCAATGAGCAAAACTACTTCCTGCTACTAATCATATGGCCACTGGGTTGCTTTTGAAGGTACAGGCTATATACCTATGCAGTCCGAACAATCAGCCTCTGCATTGATTATTTGAACCTTGATTACACTTTCAAGCTCCACATTCATACACTGGCCCTGTAACAGGTTCATTGAACAGCTCCCTGGCAGGTCTTTAAACAGAAGCCTACAGCTAGATCTCTCCTAGTTTGAAGGAAGAGTCTGGAGGCCAGGCTACAGTTAAATTAATTTATTGTATAATAGAAGCTGTCAACCACAATCGGCAACCTGAAGTGGCAGAGTAAAGGAGAGGGAGAAAAAAGACCAGACATTTTAAGATCTGGGCTGCAGTTTAGGGGTACTGAGATGGTGCCGTGGATAGAGTGTCAGACTAGGGCTTGGGAGACCTGGTTTCCAATTTCCATTTGGCCATGAAGTGCACTGAATAACTTTCAGACGGTCACAGTCCCTCAGCCTGCTCTACCTCAAAGCATTGTTCTCAGTTTAAAATGGGGAAAAGGAGAGCTGTGTTGGCTGCCTTGAGTTTATTGGAAGAACACTGGGACACAGATTTAACAAATAAGTAGAACAAAGGTGCTTTCATGTGGAGTGTGAGTGCAAAATATTTCTTCATTAATTGGGGTCAAAGGGGTTGTATTTACGAACAGTCTTAACATAAATGCTATAGTACAAACAAACAATAACTGGCAGTATCCATAGAGGTAGGCTGGGTCTGTGTCAGTCTTTTTGTCCAAGGATTCAGTCTTATCAAGGGCTCAGCATTCTGGCACTTGTCCAATGAAGCACTTAGCCATATACTTTTAGCATATTTGTACTTGCTGGAATTGACTTACATGGTTAACAGCTTTCTTGAATTGGGGCCAGAAGCTGCAACATCCTTCAGAACTGAGCACCAGCAACTTGGAATACATGTTAAAATCTATTGAAATGCTTCACACATTCTCGGTAAGTTGGCTGGAAGTATAACCTACACAATTAAAGTCTCCCGGCATTTGGATTTTCTTAGCTTTTCCAAAGCTGATGGTTGATTTGGATTTAGGAAACTGAAACTATGAACAATCATGATGATGAGATAGAAGATGCAGTAGAATGTATTCATAGACAAATTCCACCATTTAAAAACTGTAACTTCAAGTGTGTCCTTGAAGAGGGTACATTTATTTAAGAAGAAGTCCTATTAAACTGTATGGACTTCTGTGAAGATACAGATGACTGTGCAGTAAGCTTTGCTTTCCTTAAAAGACAGAGAGCTACATCTAATGCAAGAAAGAATAGAAGAAAGAAAGAAAGAATAGCTTAATACTTCTTTATTGATTCTAGCTGGCTGGATAACTCAGTTTCTGGCTGTGGAGCCAGAGGTTTATAGTCCATTTCCCCACTGTACCTCCTATGAGTATAGCCAGCCTGTGTGGTCTCAGGCACAGAATTGACTTGTCAAATCCCCTTTGATTCAATAGACCTACTCCAGCTGCAACTTATTACACTAAACAACAGGATTTCAGCTACTATGTTTTTCTTTCCTGTCTACCCCCAGCTAAGTACTACTGGCTATAGCTGAGCAAGGTAAAGAAGTATATAATATTACTGTCTCTGCATCAGGTAAGTGGCTCTACATGTCATGGGAGAGTAGGAAGAAGCTCAACCCAGAAATTTTACCTGCAGCAGCAGGTCTGTTTGTGTAGACTGTGACATTCTGCCTTGATAATCAGTTGCCGGTGGCCACTGATGTCCCTAGCGAGACAATCTGTCTGTAGACACGGAAAACAACGGAGTCAAAAGGAAAGGGCTGGGAAAAATGGAAGCCTACTTGCATAACAGACTAAAGATGATACTCCATATGTGCCATGGCCACTATAATTAATGGCTTTTTAAAAAGTGAACCTTCCCTCCAGCATTAAGGAGATTCCCTGTTTACACCTGCTTGTGGGCCCTATTCCATTTTGCTTATGATTGTATACACTTTGGTTCAATGTTTACAACAGAGCTTTAAAATTAAAAGACATCCCACAGTTACTGAAGACAACATAATTATAAGGGTCAACTTGATAAGACATATAATCTTCAGAAGCCTGCAGGTTTGGTTAATAAAATATTTATATCAGTCACTGTTGGACACCCAGAGCGACTAATGGAAATGCCTTCCTCAATAGTAGTAACTTTTCACTATACAAGTGGCTGTCAAAGAAATGTAGTTGTACGAGAGGCTTATCAACAATATTCCTGAAGAATCCTTTTCTAAAAATTTGAATTTATCTGTAAATTAATGTCCCTGGAGAAATTCCATTAAAGCAAGCAGAAATAAAAAGACCATTTCTATCTATCTTATACAGTTTTGCTAAAAAGCTGAGTACAGATCAAATTACAACCACTTATTGGCCCAAATAATGTTCTGCTCCTCCATCTGCACAACATGAATAATATCATTGTCAGCAGCACATTGCTGATGATTAAAGACTTCCTTTTTTGATTTTGGAATATGCACAGTTTGCACACAATAAGATGAAGTCACGTGCACCCTGACATTGAAAAATGAAGGCTTTAATCAGCAGCATTATGTCATTCCTTTCGGGCAGGCAGACTGTGCCCCAAAGGATTTTGGGCACTCATAGGTAGGTAGATGTAGAGTTACAGTGTTTTCTTTGAAAAGCCTGAATTGGTAAGCATGAATTTTCTTCTGGAAGGCCAATGGTTCCTCTCTGAGAAAGTACAATGATTTAAAAGGATGTAGAACTGTGCACTGCATCAAGGACTTTTTATGCCCCCCAGAGTCTCCCATCACCAACAAAAATAGAACACTGTACTTCCAGGGAATGCAATGCTCCCCTGAAATGGCTATTAGCCCACCACACACATCTTGTTTTAATCCCAAATAGAATTTTTGGAAACTTGCAAGTGACATTTTGGTAACCTCCCATTTCATCAGAAGGGACACGTGGTCCATAGGGACTGGAGGTGTGGGAAATGAGGCAAGTGTGCTCCCCTAGGCTCTCTGCAATTACCTAGTCCAGATCTATACATATAATTGCAATGTACCCACATTCTTATTCTTTGGAAGCTCCAGCACCGTAACATACCCAAAGATCCATTCTAGGACAAGACTGGAGAACTACTGGCTTTTCTAATATTATGGACTACAATTTATATAATCCCCTGCTGTTGGCCATGTTCACCAGTTACGGCTTCTGAGAGCTGAATTTCTAAATACATAGGGCCCATAATATCTATATTCCCTGTTATAAGAGCATATATTATTAGAGCTGTGTAAGTGAAGAGCATGTTGTAGAGGTAACACAAGACTGCTCTCAAAGCTACACTGAAAAATGTAATAGAAGGGCAGATCTTAGAATCTCCCATTGTCCCAAGAGATGCCAAGATGCAGTAGACTCAGATGGGCAACTTGTGGGCCTCCAGATGTTGTTGGAATATAAACCCAATCATCTCTCGCCATTAGCTATGCTGGCTACAGCTGACGAGAACTGCAGTCTGGTAACACCTAGAGGGTCACAACTTGTCCACCCTAGCTTTAGGTCACTCTAGCTGGATTACCACATTCACAGTCTGAAGGTCTTCTATCAGGAAAGTGCCAATTGTGCATTGCCTATAGTGGGCACCTAGACACCATATTGTTCCCATGACTCTTCTCTTCCCTGAAAGCACTATGTGTGCTGCTGAAATCCTTGCTTAATGTCCTGTTTTAAATGTCTCATTAACTAACATTCTGGCGGGGGGGGGGGCAGACTTAGATAAGAAGTAAATCTATGGTGGTGGGGAACACAGTCGATTTGTATTTTGGTTTATGTATTTTATGTTTATGTTTATGTTGTAGTTAAAATAAAAGAAAAAGAAAGAAAAAAAGAAGTAAATCTATTTACTCCAGATTATTTCTGGGTTGGATTAGGGGATTTTGAAAAGCACAGAGGGTGTTATTCCACAAAACATACATGGACTTCTTTTATACACTATACTGTCTCAATGTCATACAACTGACTCTTAAGTGAATACTGATACCATCATTCCTGCCTTTGTCTACAGACCATATTGGAAGTATACAGGGTATTAGGAATCTGTTAACCAGTCATAACTCTTCAAAGAAATCACTTCAGTTACTTTCAAGTTTAGTTTGACGTGTGTGATTTTGAAATATGTAATCAGATGAGAAGGGAAATCAAGAAATGCCGAATCTCTTGACAAGGACGGCTCCACCTCATTCTGGGAGGAATGAATTACAGCAAATGAGTACCAGAAATTCCTCTCTTCAGGTATGTTTCTAAATGGAAGCTGAAATTAAATACCATGTGACAGTAAACAAACAGCCATAGAAGATGGCATGTTTCCATATAGCACTTTATTTCATCTTCGTTGACTATTCAAAACAGGTGTTTGGTGTTACCTAACAGCTAGAATTGGGGCTACAAATCAGCATGAGATTCATCAAAATGAATCCCTGCCACTTCACACTCCTACCCCAGCTGACTTAATTCATAGTGCTCAGCAGTAGGAGCATTATATGCACCTTCCTCCCGTCTTTTTCTCCCTCTTTGCAAAAATGTCAAGAGAGACAGAGAGAGAATATTGAAGGAGAGCCTTAGTGTCAGTGAAATATCCCACTGAGCTAAAAAACGCACAAAGCCTTGGCAGTCCTTTCTGACAGGGAAGCTCTGCCTTGACATATCCATGCCCTAAAAATAGGGAAGAGAAGAAGAAAGATGAGAGATCTTATGTATTATACATAGTTTTTAATACACATGTGCTTGGCGGACTCATAAAATGTTCAATAGACAGCTAGAAGTTGGGACCCGGACTTTATTGAATTGGTTTTCAAAAGGAGAATTTCCAAACAATGGTGCTGTTCTATACTGCAACCAAAGTTACTGATGTGCCTGTCCTTGATTTCAAAGCACCATTCTAGCACTCTCGCTATGAGGAGGCTAGAAGACATTTAAAACTAAGGTATTAAAAGATTTGCTAGCAAGAAAAAAAAAAGGAGTTATGTTGTGAAGAAAAGAATGCATACCTCTAGAAATGTACATAGCAGGCAAGCAAACTTTATAAAGCACCATCTCTCTGAGCTCAATTTTTTCTTTACTGGGCATTATTTTGAGGCATGGGGGCGGCGGCAGTGTAGGTGGAGAGGCAGTCCTTTCCATAAAATAAAATAAAATAAAGTGGAAGTCTATTTTGGGACAGGGAATAATATAAAATAAAAATTTCAGAACTTTCCTTGAAAGTGTCCTCTGAAAAATTGTCTCTCTTCCCCCCCCCCCCCCCGTCCTTCTTCAGGGTTCAGCACCTTCCTCAACTTACCCAGGGAAAAGCAATACAACTTGTCTCTAAAGCCCATGCTTAGAACCGTGTTTCAAGAAGCCTTCTGAGAATGCACCTGCCCTTCACTACAGTGTTCATGCTTGCTGTGCGTGAATACCTCTTCTTTTGCTGCCGCCACCTACTAGTGAATCATAGTGATGAGGAGAGCTGTAGTAGCCCCTGTTGGATTGTCCTGTGAATCCACTGAAGTGCTCCTGCTTTACAAGTACTGACAATAGTTTTTCTGAACATAGAGATACTCTACTTATGGAAAAATAACTCTTAAAGACGGACTGCTTTTTCTTTTGCCATAAGATTCTATGGATTGCAGCCTACTTCATCAGATGCTTCTAATGAGGTGGGTTGTTATCCACAAAAGCTTATGCCAATTAAAACATGTTATACTTTAAGGTCCCACATTACCCTTCTTTGGTTTTTCTGAAACAAACCGACACACTTACTTCCCTGCCCTTCAAAATTTCTACCTGGGTACTAATACTTGTACTTAAATTTTTCTCCTTGAATCTATCTTTCAAAAATATTTTTAAAGGTAGATGTATTGTCGTATGTCATTATATTGCATGACTCTTAAATTAGGGCAAATGTTTGGATAGATAGTAAAGTTATATAATATATCCTTACACTATCAAGCAAATTCCAACTGAAGTGAATGTATAGGAATACATACAAAATAAATATACAAAAATGGAAGTCTGTTTGACCTAAAATGGGCATTTAAAGTACTTTGGTAGACTTGTGCCCATCTTTTATTTTTAAGTCCATTAATGTTTTAATTGAAACAATCTCTGTAAGCAAAAGTAAACTTGGGGCAGCTAAAGCTGATCCAGGTAGACTCTGCAGAGTTTTAAAACAGCAGCAGTTGGAATTTTCTAATCACCATTGCCTTCTTCTTCTTTCAATATTGTTGATTTGATTTCTGTTAGTTTTCTTTCATTGCTAACCGCTTCAGATTCCTGTTGTCAAATGAAAGTCAGAGTATAAATGTGTTAGAATAAATATGCATACAAAAAATTAAGTCCATTTGGCCTGAAATCTTATTCTTATTTCCAACTAGAGCAAAGCCATTGAACTAATTGTTGAATGGCAAATCTGCACTTATGTTTTACCACAGAGTGGTGGGATAAATGTAAATAAATGTAATAATTGTTCAAAAGAAAGGGCCTTTTCCTTTCCAAAGAGAAATAACGGGATAAAATATTAATAGTTCCTAAGGAAGCTTCACATTTAAATTCATTGGGTTTGGGGGCTAGGTCAAAATTCGTGGTGTCTAGTGAGGAGAGATGTTTTTTCAACAGTATTTTGAGATCTGGACTTCTTCCTTTGTTACTGTGGGGCACCAGAGTAAAGGAAATATTTTCTTCTCCTTAGAAAACATGCAATACATCTTCTTGGGGGGGAAAATCACAAAAATATAATGAGTACTGTTACCTTTTGGTCATATTCTTAGTTTAGAGTAAAGTCTTTTATAATAAGATGTTCAGACATAAATTTCTAAAGATGAAAGCAAATACACAAGTTCCAGAATAAAATGTTCATCAATTATTGCAAGCCTGACATAGGAGAAGCTGCTTCATCTATTACTACAAGTCAATACATGGCAGTACAATATAAGTGTCTTCCATTTTCCCCTGTTTCACGCTAGATTTGTCTGATAGATGAGTGTACTTAAGTAAATAGCACATACAATTTTAATAGGACAGGTGCTCTGAATGTACAGGGAAGGTCATTCCTATTATTTCAATTAACAACATAAGCTACAAAAACACATGAGGGAGAATTAATTTAAAGCTTCAATTTAATGCTACTGGTAAGGACATCTTTAGGCCTCTTGGTTGTCTTGACAACTCTTGCATCCCAGGCAGCAGAAGCCAATCTCTGCTGTTCCCCTTCTCAGCATACAAACAGTTCAGATAGTACATTAGCAAAGAATATGATGCCCATGTAAATGCTGAAATATTTTCGTTGCCATAGAGATAAGAAGAATGGCAAAAATACAGGAGCACTTGACATACTCCAAGGCAGACTTTTAATTAAAAAAAAAAACCTCAAATGACAATGCCAAGATGGCTGAACATACCACAGTGTTTTTATGTGAGCACAAAAAAAGAAAAAAGAAAAAAAAACTGAGCCCAAATAATGTATTTCTTCATGATGAGGGCTTAATGAATGAACAGTAAAATAATACAACCCAGGATTGAAATCATAATCATGATAATTATTTTTTATTATTAAACTTGGCCAATAAGAACTAGTCCAGAAGATGTCATCTTATTTCCTCAGCCTGGTTTTGACTAGGCTTGAAAGCAAAGAGAGACAGGGGGTGGAGGGGAGAAGAACTTTCTAGATTAGGACATATTGTCCAAAATCCTGTTACAAATACTGCTTAGACAAGGGCAGTTATACAAGTGGTTCTCATGTTGTACTAGACATCTGTCGCACATCTCAGTAGGCATACAACTGAACAACTCAGAAATGTTCACATACACAGTGGACAGCCATCAAGATTGTGCACACAATTTACATGATTTTCAGTTCACATTACTCAATAGCAAAAGGATTCTGGCCATTAAGTAACACTAGATGGAATGTTACTCGTAATACTAATTACATGCTATCAAGTCCATTTTCACTTATAGCACGCTTCCAGCTTGCCATTCCCTTCTTCTCAGGGTGCCCTGGGACTGTGCACCTTGCACAAGACCACACTGGCTCTTCTCCTGGGACACAAAGTGGGGAATTGAACTCCCAGCTTCTCATTGGGAGACAGGTGGCCTACAAATGATACTAAATATGATAAATAAATAAAACCTCTGACTCCTCAGCCTGATACCCTACTCACTGAGCTATCCAGCCAACATTTATGTACCATCAATCAAAATCAACAATAATGAACTGACAAGAAGACATTATCGAATGTCATAAATCTCTTTGAAGTGATATAAGGTGATGCAGGTGGTGGCATGTGTTTCTTAAAGAATGAAAGTAATTTTCAATGAGATAGTTGTGTTGATCTGTTTGTCTACCAAAAAAGAAGGCAAAACGAAAAGAAAGTCTTGGAGCGCTTTTAAGACTAACAGATCTATTGCAGTATAAGCATTTGTGAATTATTGTGTTTGAAGATTAGATTATAATCCTCAAAAGTTACACATTACAATAAAAGAATAAAATAAAATCCATGCTGTCCATGTGTCTTTTTGAACACCTGAACTGGATTTAAATCTACGTTTGACTGAGCTTATGATTTCCATTGTTGAATTGGATCTTATTTTGTTTGTTTCATGTGCTTTGAATCTATCGTTACCTTCTCAAAGTCTCTAGAATGAAAACTGTTTGTTTGTTTATTTTGAAAGTAGAAGTATTATTATGAATACAGCCCCAGATCTAATCAATGCATGTGCCATTTGTCCATCGGGCTACAAAGTTGAGCAACTTATTTTGTATTTGATATTTAAAATATGGGTTTTCCTGAGCATTTGTCAAGTCAGTATGAATTACCTCCCACATTAAGTGAAACCTTCTAATGCTCTTCTGTGATAATTCCCAAATGCAGTATTAATCTACAGCTCATGCTAACTAACTGAGAACATTTCAGGCAAATTATTAGTAGGGACTAGCTAAATTTATCCTCATTAAAAATATGAGTAGTTTTGACATCCTATAGTTAACAGGCTAAGAAACCCATGGGTTAGGAATCTAAGTGTATAATTAATATTGCTTCTAATTTCAAAGAGCCATTTGACTTCAAGCTTGCCATGGAGATGTCTTATTTACACAAAAGACAAGAGAAATGTTGGCCAAAATCCAAAAAGGGATCTCATGCATATAAGACAAGGTGCTTTCAGTTCTAGGTGGGGGGGGGTGGAAATTGGACTAAGCAGAGACCTTTCAAGAGCAAAGTGGCAGAGAAGTGAAGAAGAACAAAATACGGTCATGAAAACCACACAGAAAGCTAGAATGGAGGAAGGACTGGGTGTAGATTGGAGCACTGAAATTGAATCCAGATGGTATGAGAGTCTGCTCACCTAGGATGGTACAGGAAATCTCAATGAACGAGGATCTGGGGCAGGGCTATGGTCTCGCCTAGCTTGGGGGCCCATTGTCCCAACCCTGTCCCCAGACGGCAGAGAGTCATGGACTAGAGTATGCTCACAAGGTCTCCAGAGGACTGCCAATTCTGGTGAGCCTTCAGCAGCTACTGAAGAGGACAGTGGCAGGTATCAGAGTCAACTTCCAATGCTGGACCAGGAACTGCTGCTATAACCAATAATACAAAGAGTTGTATGTTGTATTCTTTGCATGTACGTTTAAGATGGCCAGGGGCCTACTCAGCAACAGGCCAGCAAAGAAACATCATGACAAACTAGTAGGCAAAGAGAGTGGGGTATTTAGTACAATTTGCATTAATAACAGGACCATATTCAATTGAGAAAGGATAGTGCTGGTGACTTCTCTATGGCTTATTTCACATACTTTGTTTGGTTTATAAGCAGATTTAAGTACAGGACTATACTATCCTCATTCTTCCTATTGTACATTCCCTTTTCTATAATTCCTAGAATTCTGAAAATCCTAGTTCACATCTTGAAAAAACAAAAGCAAAAGCACTGTTTAGTTTTTTACCAGTTGATACCATGGATAGCACAAAGAGTTTTAGCTGCTAAAACCATTCTCTCCTTTTGCCTGGCTGTTATTGATATGTGCCACCAAGTCACTTCTGATTAACAAATCTAATGGGATTTTCAGGGTATGTGACATATTGAAAGAATAGTTCACCAGTGTCTCCACTCTGGTCAATTTGGGTCTCCTTGGCCAAGCAGGGATTTGAACCCAGCCCTCCTAAGTCCTAGTCCTTGCACTCTATCCAATACATCACACTAGCTTTCATTTTGCATGGTGATACCTTGTTGTTGTTGTTTAGTCATTAATTCGTGTCCGACTCTTCGTGACCCCATGGACCACAGCACGCCAGGCCCTCCTGTCTTCATACTAACCTACTGGTGATACCTACTGATAACAAAACATGATCATTCTTATGTCTCTCTACCCTTGCAAGTGGCATCACAATCCAGAGCAGAAAACCAGAAACTCTGAGATCTCTGAGTTATATCATGTGTCTTAGATTACTAGGCAGGACAAGAACAAAGGAGCAGTCAATGGTTGATGTTTTCTGGCAGCTGCCATATATCTACAACAATGTCTAGTTGCAGCCAAAGTTTTGCACATTTAAATATAAAGAATTAGACCAATTTGGATGAAAAATATATGCCTGCACAAGAGTGGAGCCTACTCACCCATGTGATATCGTGATCAAAGTGTCAGGCTAGGGCTGGAGAGGTCTAGGTTCAAATCTCCATTCAGCCATGAAGCTCCCAGTTGCTAAACCAGTTACTTTCTCTTAAAGATAAAGGAAGAACCATGTACAATATCCCGAATTTCTTT
Organism: Intellagama lesueurii; assembly: GCA_037013535.1. Taxonomy (NCBI): domain Eukaryota; kingdom Metazoa; phylum Chordata; class Lepidosauria; order Squamata; family Agamidae; genus Intellagama; species Intellagama lesueurii. The sequence continues at coordinate 101,692,913 of JBAJHW010000003.1, forward strand.
GAGAAAGAGTGGGATATAATTTTAATTCATGCCTCATGCATATATATCACATCTGCCTGCATGTACTCAATTCGCATTAGAAGCATTAGCAAAGATAACTTGAACCACCTTCATAAAAACATATATGAAGATGTGGGAGGGGTGTACCACTAAAAAGCCTTGTGCACCACCAAAAAACATACACTGGTGTGCATTCAGCAGCCTTCCGTAGCTCTGAACCCATACCAACATGCTCATGTCGGCCTCTTTCACATGATGCAGTTTGAATTCTTCCTTCCACTGAGGAGCCATACTCATTTAAATCTGAGCTATCCAGCAGATGGTAATCTGTTCTTCATAACGTGCCTATCTGGCATGGATGTTATTGGTATCTTTACTACTATCTATGTGACTTTTTGCCCTACCTTGGTTAGTATGATGTCAAAATCTATACTAATCAAATTTAGTTCTACAGCACTTTCTACCCTTTTCTGTCCCTTCTAAAGGAATGGATTATTTTTTAAATCTCCCTTTCTTTGGGAGAGGGTGGAGTTTAGCGATACAGAGCTTCTTCCCATTGAAGTTTTTTCTGTGGTCATAACTGGAATGAAGAGTTGGAAACTTTATATTAGCTTCTAATTAGCTACAAATAATGGGAGGGGGATCTCTACCAAGGAAGTGAATTTTAATTTTACAAATTATTGGAATGATTTCAAGATTTCCCAAGCAGGAGCTGGTTTCAGGTAAATGTCTTTTATAACTGGAAGTTTGAGCACAAATCCTGGTAAGTACTACACTCCTTTGTGAAAATGGAGGGGGGGAAATCCTATGTCTGAAAGAACCCTAAAACGGCTGACTTCTTGGAAAAGATCACACATGGTATTTTGGGGAATGGGAGTAACCTTTGAGGGGATGAAATTTATATAAATGCTTTTATACTCAAAGTACTTAATCTCAGCCTTGTTCTGGACTATGGCTCCAATCCTAAACACACTTATTTGGAAAGTTAGTTTCAATAAGATCTATGGTACCATTTAAAAACAAAGGAGAGAACTAGGCTGCAAACAGCTTATTTACTATGTGTGTGCCTTATTCAAGAGGGAGATGATGGCTGGAGTTTGTTATTCTAGCAAAGGAAGAGAAAACAAGAAGCGTTTCTATGGGGCAAGACCAAGTGACTTATCATTCTTGCCTTGGGATCCAGCTAGGTAGGCTGAGTTCTCTCAGCTGTGGGCAAGGCTTTTCCATCATCCATAAAGTATAGGTGCCCTTCCTCTTATTGTGTCACCACCATCTTGTGCACAAGATACACAGAGACTAATATATAGTGAAGTAGGGAACATGTGAAAGGACATCACAACAGAGTTAAATATGCATGAATATTAACAGGCAGGGGAACCAACACAGGGATAACCTCTTCCAGTAGCAGCAGCCTGATTAAACACCATATTGAACTCCACTACAGTTTCTTGTTAGTATCCCAGTAGAAATGGCCATCTGTTTCTGTGCAGACAAACCAACTGACAGCTATCGGATTTTGCTAAGGTACTGATTAGTTAATCTCTTATACTTTTTTGGCATGATACGCATGGTGCCTTGAATGGTGAATAACAACAAAAGAAAACGGTTTATTCGTCATTGCAGCTTGTTATTGCATACTGTCCTCTGTATAATATTACAAAGAACTAGACAAAACATGGTGGATTTTTCTTTTAAGAACTCCTTATCGAAACAAGTAATTTTAATAATGGAAATCTCAGCAAGTTATTTATTCTTTTAATAAGTCACAAACAACTGTGAGCTGATACCCATTGTAATGCTGAACTTTGGCATTAAGGGAAAAGGTCTTAGGGCAGGGTGTTTCTTTGTACGGCAACACTGTGGTATCTGCTTCAGTGGGTTACTTTTGTGTTTATCTAATACAACCATCTCCTCATTTCCACCTGTACCTGTTCATAATGATTAATATAGTCAAACATAAATAAATAAAAATCAACAAAAATATGCTGCCCTAGCTGAATCTATACAAAGATTAACCAGGTCATTAACTCTCTTCTCTGAAGAGCATGTCCGTTTCTATTGATACAAAGAAGATCAGACAGGGGAAAACAAAAATGATCTCTTATGAATGCCATCAAGAGTTCACCGCACCATATCAAGTAATATGACAATCCAACTCAAGGATTAAAAATGGGGATGCTCCTTGCAAGAGCAATTTTAGCTCATTTTGTATATCATTGTATTTCCCAATCTAACACCGTGAACCATAAATAATCCTATCATTTATTAATTACATTTCCTAACCTAGTCAAGAAGAATCCCGCAGTGTGAAGCAGCAGATCATGAATAAATGGTTCATTGAAAAGCAACTCTTATTGCCAAGTAGTTGGTGATAATTACCCACTTTAACCTTTTTAAACAGGTTCCTCTAAAAAAGCTCCACGATGGATGTTTTATTAGAACAAATTTGACCTCCAACACACAACACAATTAGTTTTACACTGTGACAAAGGGGAGCGTTGATTGAAATTGTGCAGGTTAAAGCATCTAAGGAGATTTATAAAGTCTCTAAGCAGTCCACATACTATGGTCATATGCAACATATGTAAACGAGTCTATAATGGCCAAACCAAGGCAGGGGCACAAAAGATTATAGCCAGGAGCTGGTGGTTCTGAAGCCCTTACAGCCTACGCCCATGTTCTGTGTTGATGACAGCCCCAACAGCACAGCAAAAAATTAATGCAGAATCCCAGCTGCAGTGACACAAAACTACAGTCTTCATACTTGTAGCATTGTGGACAAATTATTTCACCAAGAGAAAGGCAGCCCCCTATGTTCAAAACATGCATTATCTTCTGTTTCATTTCTCACTCCTGACTCCTGTTTCATTTTTCTTCTCCAGAAGAGAAGAAAGATCCTCCCAGTGCCTGTAATATTTGTGCAGTAAAGAGGAGTCAATGGACACCCACAACTCTCTAGAGAGAGACTTGCAGCAGGGTGGTGACTTACTAGAGTCTTGAGGAGGAACCAAGAACTCATGAGAAGGAGGCCCTAAAAGCAAGGAAGAAACGGATGGGACAACAGCATCGCCTATGAAGCTGCTCAGCTGTAGCCAGCCCCCTGCCGAAACAGCACCTCCCTTGGCTCCACGCTGGACACCTCTCTTGCTAATCTGAACTTTCTTCTTCATCAGAAAGACTCTTCCCAGTCTGCAGGTCTCTTAAACCTGAGGGAAAAGGGGAGCATATAAGGATTTATATTTACCTTTGGGGATATATAAGGTTTTTGTTTTTTATTGTACACACACTCACTCATATCACATCTAAATTGGCCAGGAGTTACTGCACTTTTTAGCATATGAGAGATGTGTCATTAAGGAGAACATGGCATCAGCAGGCCCATTCTGGCCATATTGACTTCTAACCACCCATGGAACCCATATGAAAATTTACTTTATGCAGCATCACATTTAAACCAGCCCCAAGTCCTCTCTTTCTCATATCTGAATAAAGGTTCTGTTTCAGTGTAACAAAACAAACAAAAAAATCCTATTATTAAGAGCAGAAAAATCACTGCAAAAGGAACTAGTAATTATAAAGAACAATAAGGGTTGACAGCTCTTTATTGTTATGCATTTCAAAAAGGTTCCTTGTTGTACTGGGCAACACCAGCATCCTCCATGCCAACCCACCTTTTTTGTGAAGCCCTTGCTTTACTCCTGCATTCTTCTTCTATTCCCAACCACGGCAAAACTGAAGGCTGCATTCTTAGGTACATTTACTTACGAATATGCTTCACTTATATTGGTAGAACACAGTTCTGTGTAAAAAGGATCAGGATATAAATATATCTCATTTTTATAAATATAAAAAGTTATCCTTTCTCCTCCCTCTCTCTTTCTCAGACCGACAGACACAGAGAAAAAAAAGAGAGGGGGGGGGAAACACACACAAACATTCTATCTACCGTGTTTCCCCAAAAATAAGACAGGGTCTTATATTAATTTTTGCTCCAAAAAACACACTAGGGCTTATTTTCAGGGGATGTTTTATTTATTTTTTTCATGTACAACATTTATTCAAATACAGTCATGTCATCTTCTGGTTGCTGCACAATGGTGGAGGGCAGGGTTTCACTTAACTGGGGATTATTTTTGGGGTAGGGCTTATATTACGAGCATCCTGAAAAATCATACTAGGGCTTATTTTCAGGTTAGGTCTTATTTTCAGGGAAACAGGGTATATTGACCCAAATCCTATTGCTAGTTATGCTGGCATAATGCAAAGTTTTTAACTTTTGGAGGCAAATCCCCGTAAATTAAGAAATCACTATAGCCATTATCTGATGCACACTGAGTTGTGTGACTCACTGTGCAACTGATAATATCTCTACACTCATTTCTTAACTTAGGGTAATTTGCCTCCAAATGTTATGCCATTGGTGCAGCTGTGCATGAGGATTTTGGCCACTGCAAACTTGCCAGCCTTTCTTATTGCTATATACATTTATGCCATTGTTAGTGCATAATGACAACAAGAATAATGACAAGAATATTGACATGCTACACACAAGCGCAAAGAAAAGCACTCAGCCCAGACAGAAAGGGAAGAAAACCACATAATGGGGCCAGAGCATTGAAGCCCTGGGGACTTTCTCAGTTGCAGGGACCATGGCATCCTCCACTGAAATGTCCTCCCACTTTTCCCACTTGGAACTTACCTGCCATCCTTACAGTAGCTGCGGGGGGAGGGGTTGGAATTGATTTTCCAACACTGGAACATTGGTGAAAGCTCTACCTGTGCTACTGAGGGTCATTTGGCCTTGAATGAATAATTTAGATCCATTACTTTTACAAAAGGCCTGTTCCTTATATGTTAATATGAACCAATCCAGCTACCTCCAGTTTTAGACTTTCTTTTTGGAGTCTGGCTATGGGGGCTGTCATTATCAGCACCTACCCGCACTTCCAAATTTACCACTACCACACCGCTAAAGAGGATCCATTCCCTTCTTCCTCTCTGCTTGCACCAAAAAAAGACAAAGCACTTATTATTTTGCTTACGTATAAGAGCAAGGAGCCAGTTTTGAGATACGTGTGCCTGCAGCCGTTGCCAGAACAAGCAGGTAGTCATATCTGCATGCTACCTTTTTAAGAAGTTCATTTATGGATTCAATGCAAGTACAACTGTAGTAAACAAATACAAAATTTCTACCAATATCCCCTTATAGACTACCTAAGCCCTTTCAGATATGTTCAGGACAGGGCTAATCTGAATGCATGTGGAGAGGGAACAGGAGAGCCCTGCCCCTTCTGTTATAGCTTTCTTCAAGTGGAGAGTCCTAGTTTGAATAGAACCGGTTCCAAGTTGCCTAGAGCAGCGGTCCCCAACCTTTTTGGGACCGTGGACCAGCTGAGCCTCTGAGGAAGGCGGGGCACACCCTGCGCTCGTGCGCACACTCTCAGGCACATGCGCACGCACTCTCAGGCGCATGCACGAAGGGGTGGTGGAGCGCACGTCTGCCCACCAGCGCCGGTGTGAGCGCTCCCCCATCCCTTTGCACATACAGTGGACCCTCGACTTACGGAATTAGTCCGTATTGGAACGGTGGCCGCAGGTCGAAAAGTCCGTAGGTCGAGGGTCCATTTCCCATAGGAATGCATTGAAAACCCATTAATCCGTAGCCGGCAGAAGAAAAAATACCCCCCCACCAAAAAAAGAAAATGCAAAAAGCAGCACCTTGCTCGGACTCCTGGACTCCTGGCCATGCTCGGACTCCTGGACTTCCGCCGCTGCCGCTGCTGGGAGCCGCGCCATGCTGGGCGATCCCGGCCATGCTCGGACTCCTGGACTTCCCCCGCCGCCACCGCTGCTGCTGGGAGCCGAGCCGCACCACACTCGGACAGCGGCGGCGGCGGGGGAAGTCCAAAAGTCCGAGCATGGCCAGGACCGCCTCGCACGGCGCAGCTCCCACCAGCGGCGGCAGTAGCGGGGGACCTCCGGAGGCCTTCCCTGGCGGCGGAGAAGTCCTGGAAGGCATCCGGAGGCACGATCGGCGGCCTACGGACCGGAAGGGGGAGGCGGGGAAAGCGCCAAATTTGAATTTGGCGCTTTCCCCGCCTCCCCTTTCCGGTCCGTAGGTCGATTCTCCGGCCGCAAGTCGAAGTGAAATTTTGCGGCCGGAGAAGTCCGTAACTCGAAAAGTACACAAGTGGAGCCATCCGTAAGTTGAGGGTCCACTGTACGCAGGAGCGCCTGCACACCCACCCACGTGCCCGCCCACCCCTTCGCGTGGGCGCTTGGGCGCATGCGTGAAGGGGTGGGGGGCGCTCACACCAGCGCTGGCACGCGCGCATTTGCGCAAAGCAGCTGTGGGGAGGGGAGTGCGGGGGGCGGAAGGTCTGTCTCCACGGCCCGGCCCGGCTCAGTCCACGCACCGGCACCGGCACCAGGCCGCGGACCAGGGGTTGACGACCTCTGGCCTAGAGGGTCTCCACCTGATCCAGAATCCTGAAAAATCAAGGGCCATATGGGAAGGCTGCATAAGTAGAGAATGCTGTCCTCTTCAGACTGACAGAACAGGGCTCTTCTCACAATGTTTCTCATTCCAAGTCAACAACCCTGCTCTCAGACACCTTGCACACATCCTCCTCCTTGCATGCTCATCTAGATGCCCACCTTCTAAACAAAAACCCCATTGCTCCCCCCCGCCCCCGGAATAAGGAGGCAAGACACAAGTATTGGGTTAACTGGGGCTACACTTTATTAAAGAGATATTTAAACTCTTGCCGAATCAAAGGGCCTGCGGTAGTGCAGAATCAGGTTTGAGGCCGAAGGTCTCACCGGACCCCCTCCCCAACCACATTCGGGCGAGTCCACGCACTGCTGTTGCACAGTCCTTTGAAAAGCACAACACTGGCCAGCACCTGAAGCGACCACCCCCGGGCCTGCAAGACCCCTCTTGTTGGCAACCCTCGGCCCGGGGAAGGCCCCAGCACGTCCTCCCCCTGGCACTGTAACCTCCCGATCTGCAGCGCTATGAGGTCAGATGGGCTATAATTTCGTTTGAACTCACTGGGCACTCACTGATTCTTGTTCTTACTGCACTACCCACCACTGAAATGGGACTAGATCAACTATGCTCCATTTCCCCCACCAGACTCATAATCACAGCTCACAGGCCCTTCTGAATGTCTTCCAAAAATATTTCAATGTCCCATTTGGACAAGTGCACCCCATCATCTCTGTACAACTCTGGCCTGTCCAACCGAATATCCAGATGGCCTATAACAGAACCCAGGCCCCTGCTCATTGCCTTACAAACTTCTTTGTTAACTTTTCTCCTGGCCCGATTTAAACACTGCGGATTACAATCCACTCTCCAAACGAAACGCAGGATCATGATGGACCAAACCAACTTAGAAGCAGGAAACCGGCCCTTCCAATCTTGGAAGTCTCTTAACACATCAAGGATAATAGCCTTGCCACAACACCTGGCCAGATCGTTGCCACCCAAGTGGACCAACAAGATATCAGAAAGTACTCCCAAGACTCCAGGGTAAATTATTTCCTTACATTCTGGCCACATCATGCCCCTCCATCCTTTCCACTCCAGCCAGGCAAATTCTCCCAGTCCTAGGTCACGACCCCATGACGTCCTAGCAGTGTACTTTGCAGCCCAAAAAACAAAACTGTGGCCCACTACTTGGATTCTCAAACACCTCCTGAGCCTGCCGAAACCTGCAATAAACAAAAGAAACAGCCAGGTACAGACCTAAATCTGCGGCATATCATGCACATAAATACTGTACCTTCGTGACACCCATCTCCCCATCTTCTTGATATCATCTGGGCCAAAGAAGCTGCTGTCAAGGCTGCCCCTATCCTAAAAGAGTGTGTGCCAAAACACCTGAGCGGGAAGGTGAGTGCAGTTCCCTCCCCCCACGCCGGGCAAGAGTCTTGTCTCATCTGATCCCGTGGGGGGGGAGGCAAAGAAGCCCCGCCATGGCGACGCGAGCGCACCGGCAGAGCCGCCATTTCATTTGTTGTCCTTTTTTGTTGTGTGTGTTTGTGTGTAACATCAGAGTGACAGAAATTCCTTTTACTTCTATGCATTCAAGCAAAGTTGAGATCAAACATATAAATATGTGAGCAAATATATGTTGATCTTATTCATATGTTGCATTTACAGGCATACACTGATGCTCACCTGGAAATGCAATGGGTGAACCATCGCAATAAATTTGTCCCTCATTGATTAAACAGGTGGAAAATATGGAGTTCTCACTTGTAAGGGACAACTCCCTTGAAGAAAAGTTCAAATTTGTTCTTAAGATTCCCTTGAAATTTATAGTTGCATATTAGGTTGGCATGGTGTTTGTTCACCATTAGAGGTATTAGTGAAATCAAAAATTCTTGACATCTTTGTGCACAGACAGACATAGCAGGGAACAAAACTATGCTCATGGTAAATAGCAATGAGTTAGAAAAGAGAAAAGTATATCAAAAATTAATTAACAAGCAGAACAAATGCAGTACAGACCTTATGACCAGACAGAACATGTTAACAAGTGGAACAATTAGAGGAGACTAAAAGTATCTGAACAATTGTTCTTAGCTGACTTTATTTTGAGTTCTACACAATTCCCGTAACAATCCACAGAATATTCATTTTTCAAACGATAACGGTATCTTACAAGTCAAATCAAATTATTGCTGGCCAGGGCTATTTATCCCATTTCCCTCCTCTCTACCTTTCTTTCTCCCTCACCTCACTTTTCTCTATTTTATCCCCACTTTATGAATCATCATTGTTCTTGATTCCTCAGGTTTGTCCTAAGATAAACCCAATAAAATATTAGTGAATCAATTCAACTAAAACTTAAATGAAATAAATATTTCATTAACCTTGAATTTAAAAAAATAAATAAAACCAGCACAATTTTAAAATGGAAGCAAATTGTTCATGTTGGTTTGTTTGTGTTGAATGAGGTAAAAAGAAATAAATGCCAAGGAGTTTACAGGTAATGCGATCGAATACAACTCCTATATATGTACTTGTGCGCTGCCACAATATTAACCTTGTCAAGTTTCCTGGCAAAGGTGAGATGTTCAAACTCCTGTGTGTATTGCTTACTAAAGTCATATCACATTTGACAGCACTCTCGGAAGCATATGCCAATATCATATTTAGAGAGAAAATATAAAGCGATGGCATCACTCAAAATTAAGAATGGAAATGTTCACAAATGAATATCTAAAATGATCTTCCAGCTTTCAAAACTTGGCATTCTTGTTATTTATTTTTTAAATTATGTTTGTATCTTGTATTTTTAATTATTTTGGTAGTTATCATTTAACATATTTTTCCTTTGTAATAAGTCATCCTAAAATCCAATGATACCCATACAAGTGAATAATTACATAACCTCCCTTTCGCATATAAAATAGGGGACAAAATGTGTATTTGTAAGGGATGCAGTGGAGGAACAGGAGGTTGTATCAAGAACACATGGCCAAGGCAACACAACAGCATGGTCAAATGCAAACGTTATTAATGAGGGAGAGCATGCAAAACAGTGTTTTGTGCACAAAAGTCTTTGAATTTATGCATTGCATTTACGGAAGCTCAAGAAAAGAAGAAATACATAATGCTTGTATCCCACATTCTGAAAATGTAAAACCACGTAATCTGTTATTTGACCTCTTCAGGGGAAACTGTGGGTCCCATTGTACTTTTTAAAAAATAAAAAAAGTATGACTAAACAATGGTGTAAAAGAAGAATAATATCTGTTGCTGCTCTTTGAGATTATTGAGGTTTCTTTTTTTAAAAAAAAGGCTGTTTTTGCAAAATTCCTTCTTGTGTGCATTTTGAAAATTAACAAGACCACCCCAAATCACTGCAGAATAATTCTAATCATTCATGTAGTAAGGTATCTCCATTTCCTTTCAGCATGAGACCCAGATAATTATCCTCACGGGAAATATAAGTACAGCTAGGTAACACGCACCACTTGTCTGGAAACTAACGGTCCAGTCCTATGCATGTCTACTCAGAGTTATATTTCCTTAATTTCTGTAGCACTTACTTGCAGGAAAGTATGTACAGGGTTGTAATCTAAAGCACAGAATTCCCTCTACAGCAGTATGAGAATGGAGTCCACAAAATTCATGAGAAATACAACTTGTCTATTTGCATAACCCTCTTTCTTGTATACTCACTCAGTATGCAAAACATTTTTTTTCCTGCCAGGGAGTCTAGCTACCTCTAAACTCTGAAAGGTGTTCCTTTGGATAAGAAGATATATATATATCAAACCACTGCCAATCCAAAGTAGCAGACCTTGTTTTTAACCCGTAATACCCACATTTTGCTCCATTCTTGTCATCATAAACCTTTTATAGAGCCACTCACCCACAGCAGGTGTTGTCTTGTTTCATTGCTTAAGGACTATACTACAGTGGAATATAGGTTTCTTAATACAAATATATGTTTCTCCTGTGCATATTTGCATATTCTGGGTAGGCAGTTCAAAGAACCAGACTGTATTTCCATTGCAGAGTTAGTCCTTCCAAAAGGACATCACAATTTATCATCTTTTGAGACCTTTCCAGAAATCTACAATTCACGGCATCTAACTCAATAAGTTTCTATCCTATTTTCTCTTCTTGGCTTTTCCCAAACAGTCCTTCCTTCTGAGTAGCGTGCAGCTCAGTTTCCAGAAGCCCTTGGAAGATGACAATGATATTTTTCTAGAAGCCCAATAAAATACAAAATATTTCCGTGTCAGGTCTGTTGCAGTGAAAATTAGAATCCCCAGTACTTTAAACATTTATAATTTTATAATTTATAAATACTATAGGAGCTTTTTTTAAAAACAGAAGCATTAGGAGCTTTTTTTAAAAAAATCATGTTTTTTGTGAATAATTTGTTTCATCGCCACATCCCACCCCGCTTTAATTTCTTTACAGAGAGCTTTGTGAAACAGACCTCCGCTCCCTGCCTTTACCCAGGAACTGAAATAGGACCAAGTACTTTACATGATAAATCACAACTTTTTCAGCCAAACTGTCAATGGCTTCAATCATTCACTAACCACACTGAAAAGTCACTGGCATGTTTGATTCTTGCAAAACAATTGGACAGGGAAGTGACCAAAAGGAATGGGTGGATGCCTGAAGTGGTACAGTCTTTTTTTGCCCCCATGGCCTTGGACGTTGGCACAGATCGAGCCTGACCAAGAAAGACAGACAGACCAGCTTCTAATGCAGTAATGAACAAGTAGCAATTTGTTTCCTTTCCATGACATCTCGAGGTGGCTGCCTAATTCTGCCTAATGGTAGGGCCAACCCTATTATTTGCTACTGCCCATTCACAATGTTGAGATATATTTTATTTATGTATTTATTTCATTTCATTTCATTTATACCCTGCTTTTCTTCTAGTTCAGGGATGTAAGATAGCTTACTAAGTGATGCATGCCGTGGTCATATATACATATATTTTTAAGTGTTTTAAAGAAAAGCCTAGCATCCCATTAGAACTACTTTCTAGAGAGCAATCAGTGGCCACATTGCAAATACCTACATTGACTTCTTAACTTGTGGCAACTGATCACCAGGATTTATGCCAATTACGCTAAGGAGGTGTAAAAATATAATAGGATTACAGGTATTATGACAATGGCCAGATTCCTACTGATCCACATGTGTGTAAATGAAACTGCACAACTTGGAGTAGCAAATCGCCAGTAAATGATGATGTGCTTATTATTTGCATTCTGGAAGTGCAATCAATACAATGTTTGTGAGCAGCAATTTGCCACCCTCTGGCCACTAGGTATGTATAGCAGGATAGTCAAGCCCCACTTTTCCCTCTTCTTCTCTTCAGAGATAAACAGATCATTGGTATGTGTGGGGTGGGTGGGTGTTTCATGAATTGTGAACGAAAATGGACGGATGCTTCCTTCCCAGACCCCCCCCCCTTGTTTAGTGATGGGCTGGGCTTATGCCAAAAGCAGTGGAAAGTAACAGGCCGCTAGTATTCTCACGGATCCTGGCTGAAGGGTTACACGGTATGCCAACCATTTATTTTTTGCCGTACCACACTGATTCCTTCTACAAGCAGGTGCTCCAGAGTTAAAAGGCTCTCCAGCCATCTGTTTTTCTTTCCTTGTCCCATAGCAGGAAACTTGCTAAAGCAACAATCTCCCACCTGGCGTAGTGAAGACTCAGGAACTTGCTGATATAGACTCAGGGTAAGAAAATTGCTCTATTTGTTGAACTCCATGACAGCTGGCAATTGTGATAAAAAGTGCAGGAGACACAGGGGAGGGGGAGGGCTGCCACTTGGAGATTGGAGTTGTTGAGAACAGTTACCAAAATAGCATCGTTTTTAAAATTTCCCTGTTAAACAGCAGCAAGGAACACAGCATAAGCTTGCTGTTTGACTAGACAAGCCTTGTCCAAGTTACTGAGATTGTTAATTAATCACCTTTCTGTAAATCTTGTATCAAACATAAACATCTGTTGTTAGATTTTATTTTATTTTTTAACGTTGTGGGAAGACACACCAAGTATTGACTACTTTGTTGTTGTTGTTGTTCAGTCGTTAAGTCGTGTCCGACTCTTCGTGACCCCATGGACCAGAGCACGCCAGGCCCTCCTGTCTTCCACTGCCTCCCGGAGTTGGGTCAAATTCATGTTGGTAGCTTCGATGATACTGTCCAACCATCTTGTCCTCTGTCGTCCCCTTCTCCTCTTGCCTTCACACTTTCCCAACATCAGGGGCTTTTCCAGGGAGTCTTCTCTTCTCATCAGATGGCCAAAATATTGGAGCCTCAGCTTCAAGATCTGTCCTTCCAGTGAGCACTCAGGGTTGATTTCCTTTAGAATTGATAGGTTTGTTCTCCTTGCAGTCCAGGGGACTCTCAAGAGTCTCCTCCAGCACCACAATTCAAAAGCATCAATTCTTCGGTGGTCAGCCTTCTTTATGGTCCAGCTCTCACTTTCACACATCGCTACTGGAAAAACCATAGCTTAGACTATGCGGACCTTTGTCGGCAAGGTGATGTCTCTGCTTTTTAAGATGCTGTCTAGGTTTGTCATCGCTTTCCTCCCAAGAAGCAGGCGTCTTTTAATTTTGTGGCTGCTGTCACCATCATTGACTACTTACTTGGCTGCAAAAGCTGGAGTTCATATATATATATATATGGGACAGAATTATGTACAGCTTGCACTTCTAGATCCCTGAAGGTTTTTTCAGCTGCACATTTCATTTTGGGTCAGGGAATTTCTCTAGGCCTGAATAGAATACAATGTCTGGAATATCACTCTAAATGTAATGGACGGAGTAAATTGACAGCAGCTCCAACTAAATTACAGTTTAAAAGACAAGGGAGGGCCCAAGGGACATCAAACAAAGGAAGCTATAGCTGACCAGCGCTCAGGTAAAATTGAATTGGAAATGTTCCCTGCCTGATTAACATAACAAAAGTCCCAGTGTTTAAAGAAAAAGTCATTCTGTATAAATGAAAAAAGAAACCGATCTTCCTGCAGAAGAAAATGCACAGTAGTTATCTTTTTATATATATTATATTTTTAAAAATTTCCAGAGGAAGATCTAAAATTATTGTACAGATGGGATCCTCTGGAAAGGGTTTACATCATGTCATTAGGAGTCTCACATGTGTTTTCATATGTGGACATGTTTCCCCAATTCCCTAGCTTGCCCATATTTAAAAGAAAGGATTTTAGTTCACTCCACATATATTTATTCCTTGCCTCATAATCAACAAGAGGAGCCAGATGAGGAAAGGTACCAACCAACAAGGGACAGGGGGAGTGGAGGAAATAAAATCACAGAAGTGCCCAAAAATGAAGATGAAGAAGTAGCCCAATGCGTTTAGTGCTTCAGAGGTATTAAAAAGTAACGGAATTAATATTTCGTAGAGTATAATAGTTCTAATGCAAGAAATTGCTTTGCTTTCTTGGGTCTCTAGGTGGACAGACAAGTCTCAGTGAGAACAGTGCTGGCGATGGGAAAAGTCAAATTAGATTATATTTGGCAGTTTCCGTGCCTGGGCACCCACCTCTTCCCCATTCCCAGCTTGGGCCTTTTTTATTTATTTATTTATTTATTTATTTATTTATTAAATAACAAAAGTAATTTCTAAGGCTCATGGACTTTCTGCGCTTAGAATGTGGTACAGGAAATCTACACTGTCTACCCTGACTTTAAAGTTTGATTTCCCAAATGTGAGAAGACTGCCTCAGTCACCTCTCTGCAACTTAAATGTGCTATCAGCTCCAATGACTATTTTGAACATCTGTTTCTGGTCTTACTCACAGGTAAATGTGAGAGAGAGATTTTCTGGTGGTTGCTTTCAGGCTGTGGAACTCCCTCTCAATGGAGGTTAGGTTAGCTGCCTTGCCTTTAGCTTTTCAGCTGACAAGCAAAGACTTTGAGGTTGAGGCAGGCTCTTCCAAGGAAGAATTGCTTGCCCTCCCCCGTTTGGAGCTGCTTTACTGACAGGCTTTTTGCATTGTTTCTAATTGATTGTAATTTAATATTGTAATTTGCTTAGCTGTGTCTTAATATTATAATTTTCGTGTTTTTATCTGTAACTTCTAAAGTTGTTGAATCCCAATTTCAGAAAAATGAAATGAAATTGAATGAAATAAAAAATAAAACAAAACAAAACGAAAAGAAACAAGGGACTTCAGCTTTAAAGAGTGAGCTGTTAAGGCAGACCAGCATCAGCACTAGTTCTCTCCTTGTCTGGGAGATCAAATGGAGGAGAGAAAAGTATCTTTTTTCTGGAAGAGTATTAGGTTTGTTTCTAATACTGATGCTTATCAACCATTGTTAGCAACAAAAGGTACTTCCAGTAGAGATCCAGACATACCCGTTCCCCCCCCCCCCCCCCAGCCATTCACTCACTAACTGGCTCTACAAAGTTAATTTGTTAAATTTTGTACAGTGTGCATTTTGGCCAAAAACAAAACAAAAGAAAGATCCCAAAAATAAAATACACACTTCATTTTTAAGCAGACACGGGCAACACTGAAACAGAATTCCAGGTTCAAAAAGCCCCAGTATGGGGTTTGTTTTCAGCATATATCACTAAGAGGTACTGCAATAACTCAATTCAAAGCCTGTGTTTCGTTGAAAATATGTGTTGATAGATACGAAACATTGATATTAGTCTTATTCTGAGCCCCCCCCCTCTCATGGACAATTAGAAACTTTCCATGCAGTCATGTGAGAAGAGGCCCTCCCCTTAGCAGACTTTTGACTAATTAGGGATTGAATGTCATCTACACGGAGGCAGCTGTTAGTGAAAAGTGGGGTTCTGAATTATTCAGGGGGGATACCCAGTGTGGGCTACTGGATTAAGTGACAGACTACGACTCAGGAGGCCTGAGTTCAAATTTCTACTATGCCACAGAAACTCATTTGGGAGGGCTGATGTTGGAATTTTATTTGCAACCTCACATGCTGTCTGTGGTTTGTGTGACTGGGAGGGACTTTTCTGGGCTGGGGTGATTGTCTGTCTATGCAGCACTAACCAATCATTGCTTCCAGCTTTTGAATTCAAAGAGAGCCCAACTTCTCTGCTGACTGCTCTTTCCCTCTTTTTAATCTGTTCAAAGCAGTTAGTTGCTTGTCTTCTCTTGATCTGTTTGGTTGGTTGCTAAGTATGTGTGCAGTAAAGAAAGCAGCATACACAAGCTTGTAATTACAAGCTACTCTAAGTAAATAAATGTTTTTTATTCTTTCTTCAACAAATGTCTCAGAATGAGTTACTGAGACTTTAAATGACAGTTAATGAGAAAGGGGTGGACTCTGGGGAACTTGTAGCTATTCTCCTCTGTGAGTCTCTGCACTGTTACTGCGTAGCAAAAGGAATTTTACCAGAAATTCAAAACTCTGCAACCATTGGCACTGCTAAAACCATTCCTTAAACATCTCACTCACCTTGAAAGTCCTATTAGAGTATCTGTAAGTCAGTTC
Source organism: Intellagama lesueurii (assembly GCA_037013535.1). NCBI lineage: Eukaryota > Metazoa > Chordata > Lepidosauria > Squamata > Agamidae > Intellagama > Intellagama lesueurii. The sequence continues at coordinate 101,708,908 of JBAJHW010000003.1, forward strand.
TGGCTTGATAGCAGATAACGTAATATACATTGTGCAGGGAGCCTACATCAGCCATTCTCAACTTTTTTTTAATGGCCATGGCAACAACAAAAAAAATACGAAAGAAATATAGGCCAAATCAGGATTGTATAAGTCACGTAATGAACCTTATAAGGTGGTGTGTGAAAAACAGTTCCCAGTCTGTGGCCCCCTTCAAATGTGCCATAGAAGTTACCCTTCCAATGCATGGAGGTCTACGGGAACATGAAAGAAGGGGCAGGGCTGGGAAATGTTGCTGTTTAGAACAACAACTTCAGAATATCCCGCTGCCAGTATAGGGCCCCTAATCATGCAAGCTAGGGGATTCTGGGTATCCAAAAATAAGTTTTCCAAGATCTGGGAGGGGAGGGGGAGGCAATGGGCTCATGTCTGCTCTTCCCCTTACACAGTTTTTGGTGAACTTTTCAATAGGTTCTCACCTACCAACATTTGCCCTTTGAACTCTGTTCTGCTTCCTGAGCAGATGCCTGGGTCAATAATCCCAAAGACTGAGTAAGGACACTAATACGATTTTAATTAATTCCCTTTCCTCTCTCCCTCCTTCCCTTCCTCCTGTGTTTAATTTGCATACTAACTAGTTCATTGTTATCCTGAAAACTTTAAAAAGATTGCTGGAGTTTGCTGCTGCAGCAAAAGGAATTGTCACATCATTATGGGCCAGACAAACTTTTGCATTAGATAACAGCGTAAATAGATCTGTGGAGTTTTATAACTCTTGGCTCGTAGCATTTAACATCTTGGGCTAAGTCAATATATTCAATTCACTTTTATAGATCTGAATTTATGTGCTGTTTTACAACATAAATCTTACCTTTATTTAACCAGTATCTTTAGTTAACCCCCAAGCTATTCAATACTGTTGCCGATCCAGAAGCCACAATCAACAGCTCCAAAAATAATTTATTCTTGTTATTAAAAAGAAGGCCTGAGTTAGAGAACTCCCAATAAAATAAGGATTTGAGTTAGAGAGATACAGGTTTAAGTTTCCACCAAGCCATGAAACATACTGGGTAACCTTGGGTCTGTCATTCTCTCACAGCTTGACATGTACAACACCTGAAGATGATTATACTGTATCCCACAGGTAGAATATAGAATATAGGTTCATTTATCAGACCAACGGGTGTTCCATGGTTCTGAGGCCCACCTTCTTCAGCAGGTGCCCACTTAGAAGCAATGTTCCAGCTTCCATGCTGTGCCTCCTCCAGGCACTGCCTCTGAGGGGTACCTGCTGGAAGAGGCGGGGCTGGGAACAACCAAACACCATCTCTAGTAGAATGTAAATGTAACTGGCTAACCAACCAACCAACTTCTCAGTAGAATATAAATGTAACTAGCTAACCAACCAACTAACTTCTCAATAGCAAGACATCAGTGGTTCATCGTCCCAGCTGAGACTAAAAAACTGAGGGGCATGGCAATAACCTAATGTAAAGGGAAAAAAGGAAGAGAACCTTGTGGTTCTTACAAAATCCAAATGCAGAATAAGTGATGCCTTTATTAGACAATTTTTTAAAAATCAAACAATTTGTAAGCTTTCATGGTTCAAATCCACTTCTTCAGGCATGAACTGATAATGCAGAAAATTTATTATAGATGAGCGTCCCAAAAATTCATGGCAGAAATCTAGCAGGTATATTTCTGAAGATAATTTCAACCATTGACTGCAAACCAGTCTGGGGGATGTGTGGTTTGAAACTTCATCCCAGTAACATTGGGCTGGAATTTTCCACTCAGCTCTTCAAAGAACTACCAAAACAATTTGCACATATCTTCCTCCTCCTTCGTCTAACTCTAGGCCCCTTTGTCTCAGACTTGTTGTTCACATTTACTGGTTCTCCAGGGTTTCAGTCCTACTTAGATACAATCTGTCTCCTATTTATCATGCTGCCCTTTCATCCATCCCCAGGAAGATTAGGACCACACACACCAGAAAGACCACTGTTAACGACCATGAACAACCCATGACAATGGGTGGAGAAGGACTGCAGAAGTGGGATTTTCATTCATTCCCCCCCCCACACACACACACACAGTTCCTTGTCCAGCTAACAAACCTATTCAGACCAGGGGGAAGTGAGATCTCCTACCAACGCTCCTCAGACTGAAAGAGCTACTTGGATGAGTAGTGAAACATTTCAACCTAACAAGAAAGAAGTCCAGTTGCCATGACTCAACTTCCAGATAACCTCACCTGGATGACTGAGAATCTTCACAGATATATAGAATCACGAAGTTGAAAGGGGCCTATAAGGCCAGTGCAGGAATACAAATCAAAACATGTCTGCCAGGTGGTTGTCCAAATTTCTCTTAAATGCCTCCAGTGTTGGAGCACTCACCACCTCTCGAGGTAAGTGGCTCCATTGCCATACTGCTCTAACAGTTAGGAAGTTCTGGTATTCAACCTAAGTCTGGCTTCCTGTAACTTGAGCCCACTGTTGCGTGTCCTGCACTCAGGGATGATTGAGAACAGATCCTGCCCCTCCTCTGTATAACACCCTTTCAAATATTTGAAAAGTGCTATCATATCTCCCCCTCAGTCTTCTTTTCTCAAGGCTAAACATTTATTTATTTATTTATTTATTTATTTATTTATTTATTTATTTATTTATTGTATTTATATCCCGCCCAATTGGTCCGCTGACCACTCTGGGCGGCTAACAACATTTAAAAACCAAACAATTTAAATATAAAATCAATATAAAATCAATATATAACATCAAAATCAATTATTCAAGATGGAAAAGAAGAAAAGAAAAAGGAAAAAAAATCAAATAGTGACTGGGGGGAAGGCCTGCTTAAACATCCAAGTTTTTAGTTGGGTTTTAAAAATGCCCAGCGAAGGGGCCATGCGAATCTCAGGAGGGAGCTTATTCCAAAGGCGAGGAGCCACCGCCGAGAAGGCCCAGTTTCTTGTTTTTTCCTTCCAGGCCTCTCTCAGCGTTAGGCTCCTCAACCTCACCTCCTGGCTCGCTCGAGTGATACGGGTAGATTTCGGTGGGAATAGGCGTTCCGCCAAATATCAAGGCCCTAAACCGTTTAGGGCTTTATACGTAATCATTAAAACTTTGAAGTCAATGTGGAACCGAACGGGCAGCCAATGTAGAGCGGCCAGAGTGGGAGAGATATGATGGTATTTTCTCACCCCACTAAGAAGTCTGGCCGCCGCATTCTGCACCATTTGGAGCTTCCGCATCAACCTCAAAGGTAGCCCCACGTAAAGCGCATTACAGTGGTCTAATCTCGAGATTACAAGCGTATGTACCAAAGTAGTAAGCGCCCCAACATCAAGATAGGGACGCAGCTGGGCAATCCGCCAAAGATGAAAATAGGCGGAACGGACCACTGACGCCACCTGTGTTTCCATGGTGAGCGCCGGGTCCAGATGTATCCCCAAGCTGCGAACCTCACTCTTCGCGGTGAGAATCACCCCCCCAAATGAGAGGGAGTTTCCCAAACCGCTGATGGTGGGGCCACCCACTGTCAGGACCTCCGTCTTGTCCGGGTTCAACCTCAACCCATTTTCCTGCATCCATTGCAGTACAGCCTCCAAGCAGAGCTGAAGGGACAGAACGGCATCCTCTGCAGTTGGTAAAAAGGAGATGTAGAGCTGCGTGTCATCAGCGTACTGATGGCACGATGCTCCACACCCCCTGATGACCCCACCCAGCGGCCTCATATAGATATTAAACAGCATTGGGGAGATTATCGAGCCCTGCGGAACCCCACAATTGAGGCTCCACGGGGCCGAAACCCTCTCCCCAAGCTGTACTCTCTGAGGACGGTCCTCCAAGAAGGATCGGAGCCAGGCAAGCGCCAGGCCACCAATTCCCAACTCGGAGAGCCTCCTCAGGAGGATACCGTGGTCGACGGTATCAAAGGCGGCTGAGATATCGAGGAGGACCAACAGAGACATTTTACCCCTGTCGGCCTCCCTCAATAGGTCATCATACAGGGCGACCAATGCTGTTTCTGTACCATGGCGCGGCCTGAACCCCGACTGGAATGGATCCAGGGCATTTGTTTCATCCAAATGTGCCTGAAGCTGATCGGCCACCACCCTCTCCACCACCTTGCTAATGAAAGAAACATTGGCGACAGGCCTATAATTGCCAATTTCGTCCGCCGCCAAACTAGGTTTCTTCCTTATGGGCCTAATGAGCGTCTCCTTGAGGGCAAGGGGTACCCTGCCCTCAAGGAGAGACCCATTAATTATTGCTGTGGCCCATTCTGTTGTTATAGGCCTGGCTGCTTTGATTAGCCAGGCCGGGCAGGGGTCAAGGGATGAGGTGGTGGCCCGACAGCGATCAAGCACTTTGTCCACAATATCTGGTGTCACAGGTTGAAAGAGATCAATAACCACCGGGCAACATACCCAGTTCTTCCAGTCTTCCCTCATAAGACTTCATTTCCAGCCCCCAGTCATCCTTGTTGCCTTCCTCTGAACTTGTTCCAATTTGTTGGCATCCTTCTTGAAGTGTGGTGTTCAATACTTGACACAATACTCAATATGAGGCCTAACCAGTGCCAAATAGAGGGGAACTAGTACCTCATAGGATTTGGAGACTATACTTATGTTAATGATCTACAATTCCTAGATCCTTCACACTCGTAGTATTGCCAGGTATTCCCCATCTTGGAGCTGTGTGTTTGTTTTGTTTTTCCTAGGTACAGTACTTTGCACTTATCCCTGTTGAATTTCATTGTGTTGTTTTCCGCCCAGTGCTCAAGCCTATCCAGATCATTTTGAATTTTGTTTCTGTCTTCCAGGGTGTTAGCTATTCCACCCAATTTGTGTCATCCACAAATCTGATTAGCATTCCCTGTATCCTCTGATCCAGGTCATTAATAAAAAATATTGAATAGCACTGCACCCAGGACTGAGTCCTGGGGTAACCCACTTATTATCTCCTCCCCATTTGAGAAGGAGCCATTAATCATCACCCTCTGAGTATGATTCTGTAGCCAACTGAGTATCCACCTGACAGTTGTTCTATCCAGCCCACACCTAGTTAACTTGCTAATCAGAATATCATGGGGCACTTGGTCAAAAGCTTTGCTGAAGTAATGAGTTATAAAAGGTACTGAACCTAGGACCCATTACCATGGGCAGTTTTGATAAAGTACATGCTAAAACATGGGGTGGAATCACAGCATCCTTGAAACTGGAATTACCAGCTGCCATTACCTTAGGTTGCAGAATGCCTTGGGTCACTTCTGCATTGTAACACATTATACCCCTCACAGTGCCTCCAGAATAGGGCAAGGCCGCAATCCTATGCTGAGGGGCACATGCAGATACTTGAAAGCTGATGTTTCCTCAAGGAGGCCACCTTCCTAGCAGTATCTCTGGCAGTTTTTTTCTAGTGGTTTTTATTTGATAAGAAAGGTATGCTCACTCAGCTACCCATAAATGGACTCTTATTTTAGCTCAGATGTATCCAATTTTCTTTCAACAGCAGCTTCCCAAATCTCACTGATTATACACATATATTAACTCACACTAATAATCAACAAAATCTAGGAAGGTCATAATCTTTTTTCATGGTTGTACAGAACAGAACAATCAAATTGTGCTCTAAAGATAAGCTTTGAACATAAAGTCTGTCTTTGGGCTGAAAATACAGCTGCTGAATTCTTTTTAAAAAAGTAAATGAGGCATTAAAAGGAAGATTCAATTAATAAACTGTACATTGCCTTTAAACTGTAAGCCAACAGAAAGAGGATTAAACAGATTGCCTGTCATTGAGAAGTTCACAGAAGTATGTGTTAGGGAGGATGTAATAATGTAGAATCTGCACTAGAAAGTGGAGATAGAATTAAAGTCAATGTGTTTTGAAATCTATTAGAGAGAGGACAACAACCTCTCAAAGTCAGTGGTTTCAGAGTGTCCATTTCATTATATTTAGGGCACTGTTACTACAACTTTGTTACTGAATATCTCATATGAAACCTTCTGATAAAAAGTTTTCTTCAGGTCGACCTCAGATAAGTACTTTTTAAAAAATGAAACTAACAAAATGTTAACGTTGCAATACTATAGGCATGTACCCGGCAGTAGGTCCCATCAAACTCTGGTCTTCTCAGTAGACATTTGTAGGCTACATCTAATGTTACATGAACAGGCTTTGGCTGGTACAGAAAAGCAGATTTGGGATGTTTCTGGGAGACTAAAGGGAGAGGGAGGAAACTGATCTGCCAGCAGTGTTTGTTTGTTCTAATGGCAAAGGGGCACTGGGATTTTCCTGTGCATGTTGTTACGGGGTGGGGGTGGGGGGAGGAGAACCTCCACAGGTCTGAGGACTGCATATGTCACATGTGCTTGCACACCCTAAAGTATTTGTTGGAACGTTTACAACCTTGTATGCTACCAATAGACGGTGTGGCTGGGAGGGACCTATTTGGGCTAGGGTGGTTGTCAATCTATCCAGCATTAATCAGTTGTTCCCTCCTGCCTCTGAATTCAAAGAGATGTTCACCTCTCTGCTGAGTGGTTCTTTCCCTTTCTGCTGGAATCAGTTTGTTCTTTGCTGTTGATCTCTTCACATCTATAAGTAATGAAATGTTTTTATTCTTTCTCCTACAAACATCTCAGGGTGAGTTACTGAGATCTGAAGTGCCAGTTAATGAGAAAGGGGTGGACTATCTGGGGAACTTGTAGCTATTCTTTTCTGTGAGTCTCTATATTGCTGCTGTGTAACACAATGGAATTTTATTAGAAATTCCAAACTGCAACAGTAGTATTTACATTTTTAAAAGCCTTTTTATTTGAAAAGCCTCTTACCATCTAGTGGCCAATTTAAAAAAAATACTTTTTTGTGGTGTACAGCAGGAAGACTAAGAGACTCAAAACATGGCAGAATTGTCTCCCATGCCCTCTGGATGGCAGAAGGAAAATTTATAAAATATTTGGAGGGTGGCACACTTGTTTATCCCCTGTTACAACTAACTCTTTGCACATAAATCACCCATATGTAAAAAATTTAAAAGCAGTGCATAGATACTAATAAATTGCAGCTAGAAGAGAAGAGAAACTATAGACCAGTTAATGGTGTCTATGCAAAAATTATTTTAATGCATTATATAGGCAGTAGGTATGAAGAATACCAGGGATGACAGCAAAAGAGCTGCTTTGGCAATTCCTAACAAGTATGGAAATGCCAAATGGTGTTATGTTGTTATTTTTTTAATGGCAGACACTCATGCCATGCAACAAGCTGCTTTTGAAACTTTTAAATTGAAAATTTATTTATGATGTTGCATGGATGCTGGTGTTAGTGGAACACATGCCCCAGCAGCATGGAATTGGGATTCAGAGACCGATGTGTATGAGCATAAAATAATTCTGTGTATCACAAGGACAGAATGAGAAGCTCCTGCTGGAATTGACCATGAAATGGGGGAGGGGAACATGATTCCAGTACTTATGGTCAAAGACCCATTGTACAGTTCTAAATGCACAACATGAATGACATCACTCATTAAATACTTCGGGGGTTTTTTAATTTTGGGGTGTGTGTGGTTCACATGCAATGAGATGAAGTCATGTGGACCCAGAAATACAAAAGAGGAGTCTTTAACCAGTGGCAATCTGCTGCCACTAATGACATCATTTCCACTGTGCAGGTAGAAACAACCGAACAGGTTTTTGCTCTATGTATGTTTCTCTTTGTCTGTGGTATACTGTTCCTTTAAGAAAACTCTAGGAAATATTAGTTAAGAAAATATGAAAGTAAAACTTGTGGCCTAGTAGTTTTGCTTCCAATTGAGCTGTGGCGTGCCAGGATCCTATTAATAAGGTTCTCTTTTATAGGCATCCTGGACATGGTGAGATTCATCTAACTGCATAGATAAGCAGTGAATGTTACATGCTACCAGAAAAGAACTTGAATTTCTTCATTAAAGTTGTTTATGACATGGCATAGGAAGCTGGTGCCTGAGAAACACAAGCCCAAAGAATCCTTGACAGCACAGAACTGAGATGCTGAGGCCTTTGTGCTGAAGTAGAAAGCACTTCAGTGTATGGCAAGAATGGAATGAAAAGACTCCACCTCAATTGGAAAATAGGATGTGGGAGAGCACTGCAATGAGTGGGGATAGCAGGCAAAACTTAACTTGTGCTTTTCAAACCCAATGGATTTGAAAGGCACTGGTTAAGTTCAGATGCCCCCAGCTGCTGAAAATGTGAAAGACAAGTGGAGGGTTCTGCCTCCTCTTTCACTGCCCAAACCACCAAATTTTAGCAGAACTGCTTGTCTCCTGACAAGCTCACCCAGTAGCTCTAGTGTGCATCTACACACAAACACACACATATAGACAGAGGGGTTCCTGTCAGGTGCCTGCCCATCTACTTATGCCATGCAACCATGAGAGGAGTGCACAAGGTCTAAATCAGAGATGGGCATGAATTACCAAAATGGTGGTTTCTCTTACTTCGTGGAAGTCCACAAACCACAAATTTATTATTTTTTCCTGAATGAACCATGAATTGGCTCATTGGTTCATTCATTCGTTTGTTTTTTAGACAGGCTGTCTAAATTATTATTAATAATATTTTTTAAAAAAAATTGAGACAACTCAACAACTCAAAAATCGCTAAAAATTCATGGATTCATATTCGTTGGAGTTTGTTGCCTTTGACAAACATGAATCAACAAATCAGCGATTTTTGATTAATTTTCTCATTCATTTTTGCTTCGTGCCCATCTCTAGTCTCAATACTAGCTTTTTGGAGGGTGTGAGAGGCTGCGGTGAGAAGAGGGAACAGGATCTCTCTTTGGAGGTCATGAGTACCAGTATGGAGTTTATGAGTACCTGTATGCTATTTAGAAGGGGGGGGGGAATACTTGTATTGCAACTGCTCAGTAAATCTGCAGACCACTGTTGGAAATAACATTTCAATTCCTATATATTCTGAGGTCTTTGATGATAAAGTACAGGAACTTTCCAATTTGATTTCAAAGTAGGGTTGCCAGGTCAGCTGAATCCCATTCCATAAGCTTTCACAGCCCAAACCTGAGAACTGGGAGTGTACCCTAAAAGGGTATACCTTTGCAGTTGATACGGGGCAGATCCTTCAGCAGTAGTTGCAAAATGATTTGCGTGCAAGTGGCCACAGTGATGAATTTAAATACCAATGCAGATTTGCCTCCTCAAGTCCGTTGGGAAATTATCTGTAGACTGATGGCTGCAGCCCATTGTGGGAAGCACACACATAAATAAAGAGAAAAGGAACACTGATTTCCAAACCAATGGTTGGACAAGAATAAATGTGGATCTGCTCACAGATCTCCGAGTGACCTGGAAGTACATCAGGAAGAACCCGAAAATGAGGTCATGATTGCCAGGGTGGCAGCATCCTCTTCTCTAAGATTGCAGAGCAAAAGCCTGAGATCTGGAGAACAAACCCCAAAACCTGATTCTCAGAACCAAAGTCTGAGATCTGGCAGCCCTGCTTAAGAGCAGGACCTTTGGTCTAAACATAAAATAGCACTGCAAAATCAACATGAGGTTTAACAACAACAAAAAAAAAACTAATGCTGAATTTTGTCATGAAGATTTTTTTTAATTGAAACTTGACACACTTGCATGTTTAATTACATATAGCTAGTACCACCCTTCCACTATCATCTGTGAAAAGTAACCTGAAAGTTAACTCCAAATATTTAAAACCATCTAGGTATTCTGCAGCACAGTTACACATGCATGCTTGTATATGAAACAAACTAAAGGAGGTGCTTTTAAAAAAGGGGATAAAAAATGTTTTCCACAAATTCACTACACCCTGACACAATATTACAAGCATGAGCCCATTTTCTGGAAATTTAATAATAACTATTCTTTATTTTTTTTAACCCTCTACTGATGACAATTTTTAAAAACACCAAATGGTGCTCACATATATACTGCTTCTCTCCTTGTTCCCATTCTGATGCCCTAATTTTTACAAATTTCCAGAGCACAGTTACAACGATGCTTTTAAGGTCTCCCCATGAACGTTCTTGACAATGACTTAGCTGCCATCCGATTTGGTAATGAAAGGGCCATACGGGGCATTTCAGTCGGCATTGTGTCCTCTGGAATGCTCCAAATAGAGTCTGCACAGCCACCTAACATTCCTGTAAACGCTTGCACAGCAGAGCAAAACAATGAAATAGTTCAGACATCAATCACGTCCCCTAATTATGCATTTTCTCCACAAATTGCATTATTTTCCGTTAAGCACAAACGAACGCTGGTGGGGAACACAGGAGACACTCAGAGATTGGTATTAAGATGAGGTCTGTGTTACGTGCCACTCACACATGGCATCCCTTCCAGGGTGAGGATATCCGTTTACCTTTAGCTGCAGTAGCACATTTTTTTAAAAAAGGTCTTAATTCGCATCTGTCATGCAATCAGATTTGTTACCGAAGTATATAAATTATATACACAAATATCATCAGATGGATGCAGTGGGAAATCACTGTGGTAATTAAACCCTCTTTTTTTTCCCCGTGGTTGAAGTAACAATACTCAATTCAGGATAGCATTAGAGTAAGGAGAGCCTATCTATATCTGTAAATGAATGATATCATTATTTTGGGAAATGAAAGTTTAAGCTCTGTGAAACATACAATCCCATGGAGATCTCAGCAGAGCAACTTGTACGTCCAGGTGTTTAATGTGATAAGGTACGTTACCATTTATCTGTGTACTTGCAGACAAATATTAACATAGTCATGAATTAAGCTTTTAATCCCTTTTATTATAAATGGAATATCTTTATTTTAACAAACATCAACAATGCACATTATTGTGCTCCAAACTATTCATTACTATTCCCCACAGTATACCCTTACATGATACACCATAATACATGTGTTAATATAATGGCAAGCATCTGCTTGAGTATTCTATAGCATATTTCATTCTTTCCCTTTTGTTTAAACAAAAAAGACCTGCTCACAAAAGGCACTCCCCGCCCCATATAGGCAGCCATACAGTAGTAATTTGATTTTATTCTGGAAAAGGATAGGAATGTTGCTCACAACATTTTTATTTTATTACCGGGTAAAGTAGAGCTTGTTCTGATCCCCTGATTAAAAGAAACCATATTAGAAGTAAGCCAGAAAGAAAAAGGAGAAGAGAAGAAATATAAGGTGTAGGGAAGTACTTCTAGGAATTAGAAGCATAATTCCTGCTATCAGAATTTGGTAAATGTTTGCTGCAGTGTTGTAATACTAAGTCCTACATAGAACGCAAATGCTAGAGTCCTTAAATTACATTTGTATTTACGAGCAGGACTGGATTACTGGATTTGACTTGAGAGTTAGGCTGTGACTGCACTGGCCTAATTTACACTTCTATTCGGATTACGTGATCACACAGAGACTGCAGATTGCTTCATTGCCAGTGTCCATGCTTGCCCCTCAATCAGATGCAGTTTGATCTGCCCCATAGCCCCCCTTCCTTTGATCCCACCCTCTGCCAATTCCTGGCTGTCATTTTATGGTTCATTGTAAAGCTGGTGGGTTGTTTGATGTGTTGCACAGTACAAAGGAAAAGGGACAGTTTTCCAAAGTTCTCCATACAATAGAAACACATACACACATACCACAGAAACATAGTAGTCTGCTGTAATTCATCAGAGTTGTTTCTATTTCATATCAGGTTTTAACCTTTTTTTTTTTTTGGTCTGTGCAGAGGTGATCTAGTGCTAAACTAGTATATCAATGAAGTAATGTGTTCTAGCACTAAACTTGTTTTAAAATAAATAAATAAATACTTTGGGGCGGTTAGGGAGGAAGATTGCAGGGTGTTCATGCCCAGCTTAGTACGTCACCAGAATCCCACCCACAGTCATGCTCCCACCATCCTTTTGGAGAATGAAACAATTGATGACATGGAGAAAAGTCCCTTTGAATCATTCTGGATTGAAAAAAGTAGAATCTCTCAGCAGCAGAGAAAAAACTCCATGTTGAGAGCTAAAAGGGCCAGGTTGATTTGAATTTGCCTTTGTGTCATGTGATCATCTGTTTTACATCCACAGCAAATACCACAACATTTGATGATGTGGCCACAGTCTTTGTCATCCTCCTGACTAGAGATGGGTATGAGTCACCAGTTTGTCAGTTCGTCCTGGTTCGCTTTTCGGCCAAAGAGGTGTTTGGCATTTCCCTGTCCCATCTCTTCCGGCAGGCGCCCACTCAGTAGTGGCACCTGGAGGAGGTGGGGCAGGGAAGCCAGGGCAACACATTCCTTAGACTCTTGAATTGTACCGGGAGAGAGCAGAGTCCAAACGAAGCAGGACAATCTTACCATGTCAGAGAAGATCTTCTACACAGTCACTGGTGCAGAGTGGGAATGATATGAGGCATGAATATAAAATTACAGGGCTTCACATACTTTCTCATAGTAGTTAGTTTGATTCAAAGGTAAAAATGTAAACAACAAGAACAAAACATTTTAATAATAAGATCCTCATATACTACCGTGTTTCCCGGAAAATAAGACAGGGTCTTATATTAATTTTTGCTTTAAAAAAGCATTAGGGCTTATTTTCAGGGGATGTTTTATTTTTTTCAAGTACAACCATCTACATTGATTCAAATACAGTCATGTCATCTTCTTCTGGTTGCTGCACAATGGTGGAGGGCGGGGTTTCACTTAACTAGGGCTTATTTCGGGCATAGGGTTTATATTACAAGCATCCTGAAAAATCGTACTAGGGCTTATTTTCAGGTTAGGTCTTATTTTCGGGAAAACAGGTACCTACTGCCAGACAACCAGAAACGTTAACATCATTAGCATTTATGACCTGAAGTAAATTAACCATTTCTGTATCAAAGTTTCTGTGATGCCACAATGCAAAGGAGTGGAGAGGGTGAAGGATCGGATCATGTGGAACCACAAAGACACGGCACGAAGTTCTAAGTTTGGTTCATTTTAAATCTATAAGTCTTCTTCAGTTGTTCCCTACCAGGGAAGGTTCATCACATTCGGAGGGGAATGCAAAACATTCCTCCTCATGTGTAGACAGGAATGTCTCCCCTGCTGGCTGGTCATTTTCCATGCATGGAAAGCGCTGAGGACAAGGGGAGGAATTAGCCAATTTCCTCTAAGCATGGTGTGCTTATTTGGGGAGGGAAAGATTGAACAGGGCTTTTTCTAAGAGCAGGATGTGCTTGAGACAGTAGGTGCATGTTTTATGTAATTTTTCTGTACTCTTCAGCTTCATACACCTGAGTTAAGTGCCTTTGATTCTGTGCTGCTGCACCCAGGGCCCTGCTGGCTCACACCAGTTAGAGGAGCTCCTGTTCTTATTCTTTTCTCTCTTCCCTCCCTCCCTCCCTTTCTCTTAATTTTAATTTCTCTACCTGTTGCCAGCCATGGGAAGATGTTAATTAGAGCTTAGCAAAAGTAAGTGGTGCCTCGACTTACAAACGTCCCTACTTACGACCATTTCGAGTTACGACCAGCTCCGGTCGCAAAATTTTGCTTCTACCTGCGACCGGAGCTTCCACTTATGAACAGAAAAAGGCAGGGGGAAAAGGTGGGAAATTCAAATTTCTAACTGTAGGTGGCGACGAGGCTGCTTCTCTGTAGCTCTTTTGCCCCAGCAGTTAGAGAGTGTGCGTCGGAGGAGGCTCGGGACTGCCTCCTTCTGCTTCTGAGTGAGCGTGTGTGTGTGTTTGCAGGGAGGCTTCGGGCTGCCTGGTAAGGTAAGGTGCTGTTTTCTGCTTTTTAAAAACTGTTCTGGGTGTTTTTGCAGCGTGGTTTTGAGTTGGGGGGGTTATGTTTCTGTGCTGTGATGGGTCTTGGGGGGTTTGTTTGTTTTTTGGCTTCCCCCCCATTTCCGATGGGTCTTGGGGGTTTTTTGTTGCTTTTTGGAGTGTTTTTTTCCCATTTCCGATGGGGTCTTGGGGGGTTTGTTTGTTTTTTGGTGTGTTTTTTTCCCCATTTCCGATGGGTCTTGGGGGGTTTGGTTGCTTTTTGGGGTTTTTTTTCCCCATTTCTGATGGGTCTTGGGGGTTTGTTTGTTTTTTGGCTTTCCCCCCCCCCCCATTTCCGATGGGTCTTGGGGGGGGTTGGTTGCTTTTCGGGGTTTTTTTTCCCCATTTCTGATGGGTCCTGCATGCTTCCCTTGCTTTTTCCTTTGTTTTCTTTGCATTTCCAACCTGCCCCCTTTCTTCTCTGTGCATTTCCGATCTGCTCCGTTTGTTTTCTGTGCATTTCCAGTAGGTCTCGCACGCTTGATTGCTTTTCTTCCCCCCCCCCCCCTTCGGCCGGAAGGGATTAATCGCATTTCCAATGAGTCTTGCAGTGATTTTTTTTTCCTTCGGCCGGAACGGATTAATTGCATTTCAATGCATTCCTATGGGAAATGGTGCTTCGACTTACGAACATTTCGAGTTACGTCCATCTTCTGGAACGGATTATGGTCGTAAGTTGAGGCACCACTGTATAGCCATGATGGCTGGGGGTTCTGAAAGCCATATTCCCCCCAAAGTAACTTTTCTAAGCTCTATTGTTCAGCATGCCCATTCCAGGGCAGGTGTGTACAGAGGGCCTATGGAGGAAATGGGGCTGGGGAATGATGGGGCTTTGAATCCCAGAGATCCATGACTTGCTTGACCCTCTCTGCAGTCACCCCAGGCTTTGTACATATAAACACATAAACAGACAAATTCACAGATGCTATAGGTGGAGAACTCCTTATGGGCCACGGATATCAGCATGCTTTTCTGTGGTTGTGCAGAGAAGGCTTCCAGTTGTGAACCCACCCCCTCTGTAATGGTGAGCATCTCTCTCTGAACATAGAATGACAGAGCCTCAATGTTCTGTGTCATTGGCCCTCCTGGGAAGCTCAACATTGCTCTCTAGCTTCCTTGCTCAATTCAGGTGGTTTTAAAGTACTTCACCTTGGCAGGTTTGTTCTGCGATAATTGGAATGTGTTCCCTGTTTGCAGATTTCAAATGCATCATTTTTGTTTCTTATGTGGGGTTTTTTGGATGGTACAGTAGTGGAAGAAATAAATAAATAATTAATAAATAGCTGCTTTGGTTCGATACTGGCAATCACACATCCCAGAACCAAAATGGAACAATCCTATACACACTAAAAAAAAAAAAAAAACTAAGTTGCAACTGACAAAGACCCAAAAAAATGAGGGTAGGCATGGAAAAAGTGTCTGGCTGGTTCACATGTGGTTCCCAGAAAATGGATCAAACCAGCCTGTTCCAAAAGCAGTCTGGATTATTTACCTAGCAGACAGTGGTCTTTCCTGTCTCATAGTAGGGGGAAATCTTGTCACCACCATACTGATCAAAATGTTGCAGAATTTTTTATTTTAAACTTTGCAGCATATTTGGGTTTTTTTGCAGACTTTTATTTAAAATACTTTTTTAAAAAAATTAAGAACTTTGAAGAAACCCTTACATGATACACCATAATACATGTGTTAATATAATGTGGGTTCATCAAAGACTTAGTTATCCTAAGATTAATAAAACTGATATCAGTGAGAGAGAAAAAATCATTACTAACTTAAGTCCCACCAACTTCAATAGCTCTACTGTAAGCAGAATGACCAAATCTGAATTTCATCTATGCACTGTACATCCAGCAAAACATAGAAAAGTTTGGGTGTTTTTAACCATAGCTTCCAGAATTGCCTAGCCAATCCGACCAGTGTCCGTGGTGACTGAGAGATTCTGGGAATTTCAGTCCAGAAAATAACTTTCCCTGGGTCTGATACAAAAAGAGAAACAGACATTAGAGATAACCTGTGATTGGAGGAGGGAAATCCTTAACTAATATGAGCTTAATATCACAGCATGTGTTTCTTTCCTCTCTGGGGTTATTCAAATTAGCTTGCTTTGTTCGGTGGTTGGTCTTCAGCACTTTAACATGGGTTACCTTTGAAGTCTTATTTCACAAACATGGGAGGACTACCTCAATCACCTCTCTGTAATATTAAGTGCCAAAGCTGTGCTCACGACCCGGGGTTCAATCCCAGGTAGCCGGCTCAAGGTTGACTCAGCCTTCTATCCTTCCGAGGTCGGTAAAATGAGTATCCAGCTCGCTGGGGGGGGCAATGTGTAGCCTGCATAATTAACTTGTAAACCGCCCAGAGAGTGCTTGAAGCACTATGGGGCGGTATATAAGCAGCACGCTTTACTTTGCTTTTTGGCTCTAATTACAGACTATCTCTGGCTTGGTATACTGCATTTGTTCTCTACGGCTACCACCATATTGCCTAATATTGACAAATATTCTTGTGAGTTTATGCCTAAAATGAACTGCATTTTGTCAGAAAGCAAAACAAAGGGGACTAGGCATCAAATCCAGATTTTAAATAAGAATAATCTAAGGATATTAAATTTGCAGGACAAATACAAAGAACATTTTCAAAGAAAGCATTTACTTCAGCAGTGGGGCTTCCAAGACTTAAAACGATTTCTTGAATTGAAAGAGAGTGAGGTTAATTGGAGCAGCAAGTACTTTGGCTTCAGAAAGGACCAGGCTTCTGTTTCAATACATATCATATTTGCAGGAATGCCTTGTGAAATTATAGAATAAATGTAATATTTTGAATGCATCACCTAAAGGGCCTGTTACCAAGACTAGAAATTTGGTTTAATTTAGGTTTTTTTTTTAAACGACAATTCAAATCAGTTTGTTGACCAATTTGCTAAGACTCCAATCTTATACATCCTCACTGGTAGTAGCCCAATGAGAATTACTTCTAAGTAGACATATATCGGATTTCATTGTAATTGACTGAACACATTTGTATTCTGCCACAGAACTCCAGAAAACCACAGCTCCAGGAAATTTCAAGTTAGCTAGCATATATGAATGAAAAGCAACAATAATATACTGGTTTTTAAAATATAGTATTGGGGGGGGGGGGAGAGGATAAAATCACTAAAACAAATTAAAAATTATAAAACAGCAATATTGTTGCTCCTTAAAGCCTGCACAAATAAAATCATTTTAAACCAGGAGCACATATGGAAAAATAATCAACAAAAAATACTAATACAAGTGCAATGGGAAAAATCATGAGTTTCAAGTACATTATCCCAAGGATCAGGTCTGTTTCTCTAAAAGAACTAACTGACAGAGGAATATATGAATTTTTCAAACAGAAAAAAAAATCCTTCCATTTAAAGCAAAATGTTGACAT
Source organism: Intellagama lesueurii (assembly GCA_037013535.1). Classification (NCBI taxonomy): domain Eukaryota; kingdom Metazoa; phylum Chordata; class Lepidosauria; order Squamata; family Agamidae; genus Intellagama; species Intellagama lesueurii. Next base: position 101,726,121 of record JBAJHW010000003.1, read on the forward strand.
TAACACCTTAGAAATTCAGACCAAAAATCAACATTTAAGGAGTGGTTTTATCAGTGTCTAGATATCTCAGGGGTTTAGATAGGAGTTCAATTCCCCACTGTGCCTTCTGTGAATAGATCTAGCCTGTGTAGCCTTGGGCAAGCTACACAGTCTGAGGGTACCTCCAGAAAAAGATAGTAATAAACCATTTCTAAGTATTCTCTACCTGGGGAACCCTGAAAAGAGTTCCATAAGCTGACATCACAGCTTATTATTATTATTATTATTATTATTATTATTATTATTATTATTATTATTATTATTATTATTATTATTATTATTCAAAAATACCAAGCACAGCAGTCATTCAAAATGATAAAAACATTGACTGGTATTATATTAGAAATGCATTTTTTAACCAAAAACCTAAATATCTGTTAAATATCAGTGCAGTATGTATGCTGTTCCTAATAATGCCGTTTTTTGTAGTTCTGACAGTGTTATTTCTGAGACCTGCAACTGCTTATAATACTGTGTGAAATTCCAGACGTTTCGTCATTCTATTACTACTATGTCTGGTGTGTTATGTTCAAGGTGTCTATCACTTTGGATCTGGAAATCCCACAAGATCTTGACATTGCTGTTAGCACTAATTCCTTGAAATCTTAACTTTCATCACATTGGTTTGGAGTGCTTGATCTTGTGCAGCAAAAATCCAGCCTTCAGTTTCTTTCTTAATGGTCCCCAGTTTTGGCCATGCTCATGTTGAATTGTTATCATGGTTTCCATCAATATTGCAGCAAAAATCAAGCCTTCAGATGATGATGATTGTTGTTGTTTCGCACACACACACACACACACACACACACACACACACACACACACACATCCTGTGACTCCATGGCCAAGCAGGAATTTGAACCAAAGTCTCCTAAGTCCATCACTTTGTCCACTACACTATTAGTTCTCTAACTTTTTCAACTTGCGGCTGGCTCCCTTGATTTACTGGCCACTGGCTGCAGCTTCCCCAATACGATACTTTGGGTGAGGGAGGGAGAAGCGAGGGGGGAAGCCCAACCTGAGTAGTACTTCCATGGATTCTGGGGAAGTATTTCTGAGGATTCTGCAGCATCCCTGGCTGTGCTTGGTGGCATCCCAGGGTGCTGTGACACACAGTTTAGGAACCACTGCACTACACCATAGTGACTCTTGATCTTTGGGATAATGTAGCTGAAGAAACCCATAATCTCTCTCTTTGTGGCTTTGAAACGCAGAAATGTATCAAATAAAGTCTTTAAAGGAAGACTGTATTTACTGGAGAACTCGAGATAAAATTAAGGAAGCAATTAAGGTAAAATTAAGGGAACAAATCAACAAAGCAAATGCTGAACAAGTTAAAGACATTTATTTTAAAAAGCCACCATATCAATAAATAAACTGAACATTAAACAGCTTGGAATCACATTTCAAAACGGACCAACTATTCCCAACAAGTTGTACCTTAATCTCTTAGGAAATCATGACCGCTGAGAGAGGAGAGGGAGCTACCATATAAGTCTGCATCTTTAAAAGATAGGTAGTATTGTTACTCATAGATCAGCCCGCCCGTTCACCCCATAAGGTACTGGTGTGTTGCTCAAAGTTTTCCCCTGGGAAACACATTCCAGAATCAGGTATGTTCTACCAAAAGCTAGTTCTATTCAAGGATGGAGAAGAAACAAAAGCACAATTTTCAATAAATAACTGCCATACCACATTGTCCACAACTAAATAGAGATGTCAGACTTTCAGAAGGTGACAAGATTGAGAGGCAGAAGTCCACCATAAGAGAATAACAGCAGTAATTTTTAAAGTTCTGAAAAAGTGGAGAAAGCACAGCCTCAACCATTTGTTTCTATACGGTAAAGAACATGGAAACCTTTCCTCAGCTATAACTGTATGATGCCTAGAGCCACCCTATAATATTTATATCTTTCCTCCCTTTTAAGGGGCTTTTATCCCTGCTGTGGAAAAGATATACTTGTATCTTTTTTTCCCATTAGGGACAAAAGCCTATATAATAAACTGACTCTAGGGAAGGAAAAAATACAGAAGAATATAGTGTCTAAAGTGGTGTGTATGTGTGTGTGTTTTATGTAGTCATATTCCATGTATAAACAATTCAGTGTAATTTCTGTTGTCCCTGAACAGATTTTGTTTGTTTTATTATTCTAGAAACTGCTTAGTTGAGTTTATTTTTGCTCCTGGTTTCACTTGTACCAGCTCTCTTATCAGTTTTGTAAAATGTTTATATGAAGTCTCAAAACCGAATCCTGAAGGCACTGTAATTTGTAGAAAAGCTAATGTTGGCATAATAATGTCTCTTATCCTGCAATATATTAATGCTAAAAACAACATTACAAAAACCTGCAAGAAATCCAATTAAACTAGCAAACCCACCATACTCAAAAAGACCAGAAAACTCTATGCCATCTTTAGAAGAAAATCTCACAAAAGAAATGATATGAACTGGTGTTAAGGAAAGAGAGCAGCCCATCTCTCAGGTCAACCACTGTGCTAGAAGTTTACAGTAGGGACATTGCTAGCTTGAAACATTTTCCCATCTCCAGCTGGAAAATACTTAAGGAAACTCTGCCTTATACACCATTTGGCCAGAACCAAGTTCTCATTTATTTATCTTTGTCCCTTATTCATTTCAACGGAAGTCTCCACCCAGTACGTTTTCATATTTGTATTTTTTTCACTTCTGAACATAATGTACGTTAGGAATTTATATGTTTCAAGTGTCTTTTTAAAAAAAAAATCATTCCTGTATCTGTGTCTTTTGCTGTAAGTTGGATGTCAAGAAGACAGATATTGCTTTCCAGGAAGAATACAAAATGCTACACATTGATACAACCGCAACAATAATGAAAACTTCCTGATCTAGAGTGAATGTCATGTGGATTCATTGAAAGCATGGCACATTTTGGTCTTGCTGCCAGACTTCAGAGAATAAAGCTATGAACAGCTGGCCAATACAATATTTGACCTGTTACAGATTTTATTAAATTTGAAGGCAAGTTTAAGCATTTAGAATAAGAGCAGAATAAAAGGAAAGTACACTCATAGGCTGACTATGAGTCCATTTACTCAGGGGCAAGTCCCAATGAGTCCAACAGAACTAACTAAATATAGATTAGATTTTGAGATTGTCTAAACATTACAGGAGTTAATAAAACTGTTCCAGATAGCCAGTTTGTATTGCTGTTTGTTCTAGGTTCTGTGCTGTTCTTGCCAGAATTTTTCCTAACATCTAGATAAAGTTCTCCCTATCTTGCTTCATACTTTGTGTTTGAGAGGTATGTAGATGGTTTTGGGTCCCATGGCCAACCTCAAGGTTCCCAGACTATTTTAACCCTGCTGAAGTCCTTGATTTAATGGTGGTTCATCTTTGTTCCAGGTGATGCAGGTTAACACTATGGTATTTCCTAAGAATTTCAGTGGTGATGCACGATCAGCACCAAGAAGCAACAGCTGACACAGCACAGTACTGAACAAGAATGAATGCTTGCTGGACTCTAGCAAGCAGAAATACAATGAAAGTACAGCAGTGAAGCAGAAAAATAGCTGAATGCTGGACCACCTGTCAGGATGGTCCCAGTATATCCCAGAAGTAAGTGACAAAAAAGGAAGCCAAATGTATAGGTACAAATACACCATTGGAAAAGCCCAATGTTACAAAATAAGTTTCAAGAATGGCTCTTTATAAGTTCAGACTGGATCTTATCTTTTGATAGACTGCTTCAAACCCATTATATTGTTGTGATTCTCCCTTGCCATGACTATTTGTAGTCCCTCTGCCCCAGTGTTCCCATGCAAATGATTGGGTTGATTAGTAAGTTTCAGCAACAATACTGAATACTGTATAGCTTAATTCCAAGGGATGAAGTAACATGGTAGTATTCAGTTGTGCAAATATCCATAGAGAAGTAGGAACTTGTGGCCCTCCAGACATTAATGAACTGTTATTCTCATCAACCCTCAGAACTGACTGTCATGGACTGATGGGGCCTCAGTTCTCAAATGAACACACAATTCATCTTCAGTTTAAAATGGCCCCAAATTTAGCCTCAACCAGTGGAGATTAGCTACGTGTTCACATTTCCCTCAGCAATTGGTTCAATAAGACTATGCTATACCAATGGGTCTATAGTAGCATTTGGATTGGAGAAGGGGTATTCGTATTCGTAGACGAATATGAATATCTCCCCGCAGGTGGAAATAACGAGGGTCCGGCCCCATGGAGCCACTGGATTAGCCACTGTGCGACCTGGGAGAGGGGCTTGTCATCCCGCCTCCAGACAGGAGTGGCTAATCCATTGCGGAGCACAGCGCGATACGTAGACGCCGCTGCGCCCATGGCAGCGGCCGAACCATGAGTGGGCGGTCCAGCTCCATGGGGCCGGACCTTCGTTATTTCCACCGGCAGGGGGATATTTGTATTCATCTACAAATACGAATACCCCCATCTCTAATTTGGATTTCTCTCTCTGACAGAATCTGTACCATGGAATCTATGTCTGGCTTGAAGAGATGCACAAATTTCCCTTCAAACATTCACATCTGAAGGAAGGAAACCACCTGGTTGGGTCCCTGGTTGAGACTGCTAAAATTCTTGATCATTGCCCATGGTAGGATTCTGGGAATCAAAGTTCAACAACACCTGAGGATCTGTGTTTCAGAATTACTACTCTACTAGATAATACACTGGTATCGAGCTGAAAGCTTGGGCACTGGAATAGAATAAAAGAAATGGACAGCACAGTTAAACTATTCCTAGTCTTTTTTCTAGGTTTTCCCATAATTATTCCCATAATTATTTTGGGGACAAGAGTTCACACTGCACCTCAAACTGCTACAATTCTCACCAGGATCATAGGTCATCCACCTCCTCTGTCATTGATACCACCTTTTTCTCTGCCTTTTAAAAACAATTTTGGCAAGTGACAGTAGTAAATTGCTACAACAACTTGTAAAATCACAATGCTTTTCTGACATACAACAACAATAATAATAGCATACATACTGCGCCGATATTTAATAGATATTGTTATATAGTACCAGTCTGTTATATAATACCAAACAATGTTTTTATAATTTTGATTGACTGTGCCTGGTGTTTTTGAATAATAATAATAATAATAATAATAATAATAATAATAATAATAATAATAATAATAATAATAATAATAATAATAATAATAATAATGCACCACCAAGTCAATTCTGACTTATGGCAACCCTTTTCAGAGTTTTCCAGGTAGACAGTATGCAGAAGTGGTGCCCAATTCCCTTCTTCTGGGAGTGCCCTGGGACTGTGCTGCTTGCCCAAGGAGGCACAGTGGGGAATTGAACTCCCAGCCCTTGCTCCACAGCCTGAGACGTAAATCACTAAGCTATCCAGCCAGGTGCTACACTGAAAAGGGATAATAACTTGCTCAGGGGAGAGACAAGAGATGTTCATTTGAGGAGGGGGATCCCACTGTTCCAGCATGTGCTGTGCTGAATGGTATGCCGGTACCTCAGGAACATTCCCCATAAGTGAGCGCCTCCTGTCTCTCCTTTGAACAATTTTTAAAGCTGTGCTCTTCCAGTTTAATATTATGTCAAATAAGCACTGCAGTTTTACAAGTTTTCCTATAAATTAGTACTTTGTCATACGCCAATTTTTCCCCCCCTAAAAATATGGCTCACTGTCAACCTCACCCAAGGACATACTTGCCACTGTGCTTTTGGACTGATATGGGCAGTCACACATGCCAGAAACTGGGGTGGGGTGGGGTGGGGGGGACAATGCTAGCAGAATTGCTACAAAATAACACTAGCCCCTGCTGGCCAAGAGAAAGCAAAGAGTCTCCCTGCAAAAAGGCTTGATTTACTCACGAGTAGCTGTATGTTATGTATTCGGTGGAAAACACGTCGATTTCACTGTGGCACAAACTCTGGGGTATAATGCCATGGAGCAGGACTTAGCAGTATTGAAATTGTGAGGTAGCTGCACCCTTAACCACCCACAAGCCAGCAAACATGTTACACCTGGTACACAAAAAGAAAAATGGAAACAGTTTTTGGACATCCTGATCACTGATCAGTCTTCCTTGTATCATCTAAATGGAAACGCTTCAATCCACATATGTGGCTTGATATTAGGGATGTGCAAGTCTGTTTTGCGCTCTGTCAGATCTGATTTCTGCAGATTTTGGTACACTTTGATTTTTAAAAGATACACTGAAAAAAAAATTCTCATCCAAATCATTCAGGATCACTCTCACATTTTAATTCTTTAATTTTTGATAAATTCTGCTTAAACAAAATTAACTTAATGCTTACTTTACCAAAAATCTCATTCACACCTATTCAGTACTGCATTAATTTTGTCCCCTAAATGTCAAGGCCGCCATAAGGATTTAAAACTACATGTGATCTTTCACAAAGTTATAGTTCTTACTGTAGTAAAAATCCTGCAATCCCATTGGGCATTCCATCACCACAGGACGATGGTTCCTAAAGCTGTGTCTCCAGACGTCATAGAAACTCAGTTCCCAGAACCCAATATGGCCAATGGTCAGATATTCTAACGTATGTAAGCTACCAACATATGGGGGCACAGGGTATGGAGATGTTACAGAACAAGCACTTATTTCCTCTTTCGGTCTTTAAATTTAGCACCTTCTAGCGGTATACATTTTTGCACAAGATTAGATTCAGCACCTTAAGAACAACAACAGAAGTCTTTAAATCACACATTCTTATGAAACACAAAAAGAAAAAAAGCCATGCAGTCTTTCTACAAAATCCAAAAAACAAAGGTGGTATTTAAACTATTAAAATCTAAAAAAAAAGATATGTACGATATAATAGATATGTATGTCGTATTTAACTCCTGCAATACTTTTCATTAGGCTGGGCATCACAAACCTTGGAGCTGAATGGAGAAACAGAAAAATCCAAAAATCATCCTGGCTTCATTGTCTGTGTTGTTGCAGAGTTTTGAACTTCTGGCAGTATTCCTTTTGCTATGCAATAGAAGTACAGAGATATACAGACGAGAATAGCTACAAGTTCCCCAAAGTCCACCCCTTTCTCATTAACAGGCACTTAAAATCTCAATAACTCACTCTAAGGCATTTGTAGGAGAAAGAATAAAATACATTTCTATATTTATAGTTATTTGAAGTTACAGACTTGTGTTTGCTGCTTTATTTACTTAGCAACCAACTTAACAGATCAATAGAAAACAAACAACTGCTTTTAACACACTAAAGAGAGGGAAAGAGAACTCAGCAGAGAGGAGGGTTCTCATTGAATTCAAGGGCTGGAAGGAATTATTGGTTAGTGCTGGATAGACAGACAATCACTACAGCCCAGAAAAGTCATTCCCAATCACACAAAACACAGAGAGCATGTGAAGTTGCAAATAAAACTCCAAAAGTTTTGTGTTGTCAAGTTGCTTATAAATTATGGTGACTCTAATAAGGGTTTTTAAGGTATGTGAGATGTGCTAGGTGTGGTTTCCCATTGCCATCTGCCATTGAGTTTCCATGACCCAATGGGAATTTGAACCCAGATCTCTTTTATCCTGAGTCCTAGACTGGCACTCTGTTCATTACAACACACTGAGACTTAATAGGAAGTCCCAAGATAGAGGTTGCAAGCTTCTAGAACCAGTATGAGGTATCAGATTTCATCTCAGCATCAGTTGTCTTAATCCATCTCTGTAGACATTCTGCGTGGATTCATGTACAATCCATGTAGGGTTGCATATAGCTACTGTTTAGCTGAGAGAAGAAGCATCCATAAAAAGGTTCTCCCCATTTCAGGTAAATTGAACATTAGATTTGGTAAACAAACAAGGCAAAAAATAGTTCAACTGGAGATAAATTAAGAGTATTACTTAGTAGTAAGCATCATTAGAGGAAGATTGAGTCCTTAGTGTGTTTGTGCAGTCCTTCTTAATTAATGGTTGACCTCTCAGCTTTGTTTGTAAATATGGACCTGGGTGGCCATTCAAGATATTTTCCATAATCAAACAAACAAATAAACAAACAAAAAAGCCATGTGTTTTCTCAACAAAATCCAGGAACATCTTTTTTTAGGCCACAAAAATCACAAAAATAGAAGAGCTTTCAGGTTCTGCAGGATGTCCATTGGGTTGAATACTGCAGGGCAGGGGCACAGGAGAAAAAAAAGGGAAGTCAAAAGAAGTCCAGAGAAAATAATTTATTCTGCATATCCTGAGGTGGAATCTGAAACCTCAATCTGGTTCTACGAATTTGCAGCCTCTATCTTAAGATCTTACTCAAAACTATAGATACTGAGAGGTACCCAGCATCATGTAATGAACAGAGTGACGGATTAGGACTCTGGAGATCAGGGTTTGAATCCCTGCTCAGCCATGGAAACCTACTGAGAGGGTGGAACTGGTAAAACCACTGTTTAAATATCTCACTTAACTTGAAAGCCCTATTAGGGTCACTATAATTTGGTTCTGACATAACAGCACATAACTATAAAAGATCCTGAAATCTGATGATTTTTGAACTTTACTGTCCCATCCCCACCACACCTGCAATGTCCAGCCTGATAAAGATTCCTGCAGGACTTGAAAGCTTGCCTGTTGTGGGATTTGATTTGATTTGATTTGATTTTGTATTCTCGAAGGCTTTCAGAGCCAGGATCCGATGGTTGTAAGTTTTTCAGGCTGTTTGGCTGTGTTCTGGAGGTGTTTCTTCCTAACGTTTCGCCAGTCTCTGTGGCCGGCATCCTCAGAGGACAGGAGTTAGAACTCTGTCTGTGTTCTGGTGTAGTGTGTGGGATAGTTTAGTATTTGTAGCTGTGGGATCAGCTTTTTTTTTGTCCTTTTCAGGAGATTGGGTGATTATGGTGATCAGGGTGTTTTTTTGTTATGGGTGTTTTCAGGGTGTTTTTTGCTATGGGTGACAAAAAAGAGGCATAATCAAAACACTGGTAGACCGTGCTAATCGGAATTGTGAAGCTCAATTTCTCAGCACCAAACTCAACCATCTGAATTGGGCCCTACAGGCAAATGGCTATTCCAGGAATGAAATCACAAGAGCCATCAAACCAAGAAAACAACACCGAACTGAAGAAGAAAAAGAGCCATCCACAAATGAAGTATTTCTGCCATACATCAAAGGGGTCACGGACCGCATGGGGAAACTTTTGAAAAAACACCACCTACAAACAGTATTCAGGCCCACTACAAAAAGTAAGCAAAGGACAAAAGGGACCCCCCTCACCACTGCAGGAATATACCGGATACCTTACAGTTGTGGCCAGGTATATATTGGGACCACATAACACAGCATCCACACCAGAATCAAAAGAACATGAAAGACACTGCAGACTTAAAAAACCCGGAAAATCAGCAGTAGCTGAACATGCCCTGAAACATGCTGGGCATGAAATCCTATTTCAAAATACAGAAGCACTGGGCAACACCAGCAATCATTATGTTAGACTACACAGGGAAGCCACTGAAATCCACAAACACCAGCACAGCTTCAACAAAAAAGAAGAAAGTCTAAAACTCAACAAAGCGTGGCTCCCAGCACTGAAAAATACAGCCTGCAAAAAGGTCAACGAACTCTACCCAGCCATAAGGACCAGTGATCACTGCACACAAAAGACTAGTTAACGACACCCATCAATCACAGTGACAGATCATCTCCCCCCCTTATCACAACAATACACCCATAACAAAAAACACTGATTACCATAATCACCCAATCTCCTGAAAAGGACAAAAAGCTGATCCCACAGCTACAAATACTAAACTATCCCACACACTACACCAGAACACAGACAGAGTTCTAACTCCTGTCCTCTGAGGATGCCGGCCACAGAGACTGGCAAAACGTTAGGAAGAAAAACCTCCAGAACACGGCCAAACAGCCTGGAAAACCTACAACAACTATTATTTTATTTTATTTTATTGGTCTATTAAAAGTATTGTTTTTGAATTTTCTTAGGAGGGAATTTTTGAACACATACAAACATATATTCTCACAATCAACTATATATGCCATTTTAAAAAATTAAAGCAACCCAGAGTGTTGTGGCACCTTGCATTTCATTTAGCACAAATGTTTGTAAAGGGCAGACTGCTTGTTCAGGCACAGGTGGGCTTGCCATCCATGACCAGCTTGTACCAAATAAAACTTTTTAGTTTCAAGATACCACAAGACTTTTTGCTTGCAACTATCTAAACATTAGCAGGACTACTCCTCAGAAACTTTTAAAAAGCATTGTAATAACTAACTCAATTCTGTGTATGGATGTACATGAACCTATGTACATGAACACATGTGTGCGTGCGCGAACACACCATATATCAAAAGCCACAAGTCACAAACAGTCAAAAATGCTTATACGTTTCCTTGGGGTAAAAAAAAAAAAAGAATCCACCACCAAAGTTAGAGATGTCTGCCTGCACTGCTATTAAGCCTCACAACCATGCCATCAACAAATGAAAATCAACTGAAATCAATTTAGCTCAGATAAAAAGTCTCCATCCCCCTGCTGTAGTTCATCTAGCACACTAACAGCTCCCACTGATGAAACAGGTGCTTGTAAATTAATTAGCCTACTGAAACACACCTTAAAATGAATTTCTCCAAACACCCTGGCAGCGAGCCATCCTGGTCCCAGGAGCTGATCATCATTCTGTAAATATTGAGATTTGATAAAGTAAATGCGCGGCTGGCAGCAGATGGTTTGGAATGCTCTGTTGACATTGCCTGCGATTACTTGGATATGAAGACTTTACTTCTCATAAGACCTCCTTTGGGAGCCACAGGAGGACTTGATCCCCTCTCCAGCTATTTGCCTCCTAATTGAAAATCCTTATTCCCAGATGGAACATAATACTGCTGCTTCAGGCGCCTAGCTCTGCACTGCTTGACTGTTGATACATGGGTAATTGCTTTCAGTAATGCAGGTTAAATGTGACATTTAGTGCTTAATAAAAATTATCAAGGCCAAAGCCGTTTATCATTCTTACACTTTGGGCTGACAGTTCTAAAGGAATTCTTCGTTCATCTAAATTCTTTTTTTTTCTTTTTCTTTTTTGGTGGAGGCACAGTCTGCGCCAGCCCCAAAGCAAAGGACTGCACACACACACTTACACAGACATGTACCCTTTGATTTTGAAGGCCTGTTTGCTTGCTAAAAAACAACCCATTGAAGATTAACCGATTTGGCATGGCAACCCTCAGCATCCCGTACACAGCCCAATGGTGAAGTGGCGGCTTTAGAGCAGACAAAAGAAGGGAAAACCTCTTCAGCACTACACCTTCTGCACACAGTGAGAAATTAGTTATTCTCCTTGTTTTTCTCTTTTGCTCATAAAGTTAGGCCAGTGCAATCATTGTGAGACAGCTTACCCAAATTAGTCTGGTATGGCCTCAGAAGGATACTGGCGTTCTGGATAATGCAGTGCAATATTCCACGTCCCTTATTTTACTTCTAGGTGATAATATTATCTTATTGATCAAAGTCAGAGCAAAGTCACACACCCCACATATACACATGTTTATCCATATTATTATTTCTACCTATTGTGCCAAAGTAACTTGGCTTTGGGCATCATACCCAAAGCCAAATTATTTTGGCACACAAGGTAAAAAATCCTATTCACTTCTTTCCACTTCTGGCAATAAAGAATTTACAAGAAGCAGGGATGTGAACCTTGCACGAGATTCACTTGGAAAGTACCTTCAGCTGTGCAGACGTGGGCAGTTTCCTGTGCAGAACTACATTGGAAAATGAAGGGAGGGGGTGAGATTTAATGGGAAATCTTGCTGATCCTGGAAGAAGTCTCAGTAATTAATCTTGGCATGGCAGGGCTCAGGATGTACCAAGAACAAGAATTTTATGGGTATTTTTCACATATCATAACTAAGGATTTGCTGCTTTCATGGTACCTCAGATCTGCTGCCTAAAGCAACTGTATCACTCTGTTCAATGGTAGAGCCAGCCCTGGGCCTGGAGTAAGGGTTTTTGTTTATTTATCAAACAATTTAGTTTGAAAGGGGGAAGTAAGTGGAACGCTCCATGAGATGATTATGTGCCAGGTAGCACTGGCAAATATTTCTAGCCTTAACAGTGTTTCTTTAGTTTCCCTTTAAAATATTGGGATGTCTCACCAAAAGGAGAATCACCAAATTTGCTTCAAATTATGCTTCTGGCAAAATATGGGAACATCATATGAAGAAGTTTAATCATTCTATACTTTTATAAAATTTTCTCAGTCTTTCACCTCCCCTCAGTGTTTCATTCTGAAAACAGCTTTAAATTTTGATTTCAGTGGAATTTCAGAGGCAATTTAATTTCTAAATGTGACAGATGGGAAGACACTAAAGTTATTTGCAGTCCTTCCTTTAAAAAAGGCAAGCGATCTGTCACTTTCCCCAGATAAAAATAATGCCCTAAACACTTAATCTCGCACTGGCATTGTGTGGATACTTCAGTCCCTTTCAAACCCTCACACTCGTAATGTACAATTTCCCCTAAATTATCAAGTAACTGTAGGAGGTTATTATTTGCTGTAGATACTTCTATCTTTACTCTCTTTGCTGGAATGCCTATGTATTAGGCTCCCCTCTGGGGAAAAATAATTTTTACCAAAAAAATACAGACAATGCAAAGTAACTTAATGGATAATAAAATGCTTTGAGCTTCTGGGATTGCTATTTAAAGACCAACCTGATGCTTTATGTAAAATAAGTATTGTACTCATGGAGGTCTTACCTAGCATTTCCGTAGAAATCACTAAGGGAAAAAGCACTTTTTCCTCCAGAGACTACAACACATTTTAAAGCTTCATTAAAAAGCTCCCTCTAGACAAATGAGCCCTCTTGCTACCTCCAAAAGGGTGTGAATTATATAAACCAGGATTTTTAAAAAATATATATAAGAAAAATGTGGAAAAAACACTTATCTCTGTCCCTTGATAAGTATTAATATTAGAAAGGTCAATAGATCTATTTATAAATGGTGTTGTGTTTCTAAGTCTACAACCCTATATATATCCTTATCTGGGATTAGGTCCCAAGAAATGTCTCCATGTTTGCTTCTGAACAGAGGTTGGTACTCATTTCAGAATGCATAGCACTGCACTTTAAAAATCAGTAATTTGTTGTACGAAACGTTATATGAAATGTTGACCAAACATCTTTTAATCAGAAATTTTAAGTTACATGTATAAATAAAGATCTCATTTTAAATTTTATGGTAGAAGTGGTAAAAACAATTTTAGAACAGATTCTAAACTGAATCTGTCAGCAACAGATTGCTGCTTAGACATGGGATATTTGTATTTCCACACCTCCCTGTACAGCCGACCACTCCAGCAAGGGGGCGGGATGACAAGTCTCTCTGCTCAGGTCCTGAGTGGTCGGCTGTGCAGGGAGGCAGGGAAGCACCAGGCTACTTCTGCAATTGACATGTCACAAATGACAACAGCCACACAGTAAGCTGTAAGTGGAATAGTCAGTTCTGGGGGGTGGGGGGTCCATGTGGCTCAGGCATCTATGGTGCCAATATTCATATTTGCCTCCCTTGGGAAACAAATATGAACATCCCATATCTATTGCTGATAGATTCAGCAAAGTCAGATTTCACCATAACTCCTACTTATTGACTTTCTGTGGACATCTGGTTGTCTACTCTGCGAGTAGAATGTTGGACTAGACAAGCCTTCAGTCTGATTGAGTATGGCTCTTCTGGTGTTCTCATGTCAGACTGCAAAAAAGCATCTAACTGTGAATTTTTATTTTCAAATCAGGTTTATATTTAAAGATCTCTCACATTCAATTCTTCAAAGAATGCTCCAGTTTATGTGTGTGGGATACTGTGCTTCTGTACCCATGATTCAAAATGCCAAAAACTTGCGTAATATTGCCACATACTATAATTCCTGAGTTGCCAGCAGGCAAAAGAATGCCAGACTTTACATAGCAAAGGACAGCCTGAATGTTGACAACACCCATGTCAGTAGCAAGATTGTCTACAGCCGTGGTTCCCAATGTTGAGTAACTCAGGTGTTCTTGGACTGCAATTCCCAGAAGCCTTCACCACCAGCTGTGCTGGCTGGGGTTATTGGGAGTTGCAGTCCAAGAACACCTGGGTTACCCGCCTCTAGTGCTCACTACCATTTTTTCTAGGCAATAGATACCTAGAGAACATGTTGAAAAATAGCCCAGATAAATGTGTTGTGATTGAATAAGAAGTGGTTAACTGATGAAAAAAAGGAGTCAGGTTCTGGGATTTTCCCCTACCTAGTATTCTTTGTGAATGATAAATGAAGGATGATGAGAGTTACAGCCCACTGTCATCTGGAAAGCCACATGTTCTTCACCCCTGCCCTATGCACTGCTGGCATTCTAAAAGTATATAAGTGTGGCATTCAAGAAGGGAGAATGCGGATGACTGGATAACTGATTATTCTCACTTTCTCACTCTCAATCACATGCACACACAGAGACACAAACACACATACCGTCATGACCCTCTGTTTGCAGCAAATTTTATGTTTTTTACTTACAAAATGAGCTCCCTGAACCATATTACTTAAAAAAATGAGAGTGGCTATTTGTGACCTTGTAATCCTACTATCATGAAGAATTACAAAGGCACAAAGACCTGTCTTCCTCCTTCTGCATAGAACCTACATAATTTAAGAGGGCTGCAGAGCTATAGTCATATTATGGACTGTAACACAATGGAGGGTGGCAGCCAAAATGGCACTTACTTGTTTTACGTGTACCCACCAGACATCTACAACTTTGTTTTAGTTAAGATATACCTGCACTGAACATGCGCAGATGTATATTCCTATCCCTCCTTGCCTCTCTTGTGGAATTTAAAGTAGCATAACGAGTTTTTAGGTAGAGTCCTCCCTTTGAGGTGAAAAGACTAGGATGGCCATATGTCCTCCTTTAGGGAGGACAGGCCTTCATTTGAAGAGCTGTCCTCCATTTGGTTACACATGTCCTGCTTTGAGCTTCTCCAGCACAGCAAGGAAAGCAGAAGCCTTGATTCATAAATGTATCTTATCAACTCTCTCTCATTTTTAAAGTAAAATGGTTCAGGGGCTCAGTTTGTAAGAAAAATCACAAACCACACACCCAGATATGACTACTGATGAATTGCAGGTAGGATATGGCACAGCCTCTAATTCTATATGAACTTTAGATGGTAGGTCACTCTTTCTACAGGACCTATCTCTGAGGACATGTCAGCAGATTCTGCATAGTAAAGTTGACTCAGACAGCAGTAGAGATGGGGAGGCCCACCACATTCTCCTCCTCCTTTTTCCTCAGAGAGTCACTGCCACTATATCCTCCTTCTCCTTATCTGGAGAAGGTTGCTGGTGCCATAGTCTCTTCCTCATGGAGAGACCTTTCTATGCCAAAAAGAGGAGATGCCTTCCCTTCTGGCAACAGCCTTGCAATGGTATTTCCCTTCACTCTCCTCATGGTAGCAATACTGAAATTGTAAGTTACTGTCTTTCTTGGTATTAAGCAATAGAGAAGTGTGCAGATTTGTGGTTTGGACTACAAATCTCCATATTCTGGAACTCCCAGAATTCTGCATGGGAAATTCTTAGAGAGTTCTAGTAGTCCAAAACAACAACAAGAAACAAATGACACAGAGTGGCAAAATGGAAGAGGACATATCTATATTTCCATCCCCACCTTCTTTTATAAAAAAGATGGACTCTAGCAGTAACTCAGACTATTAAATAAATTTAGTAAATGTTTAGGAGTGACAAACCTTTTTTTTTTTAAAAAAAAAAAAGATGGATTGTACCCTTTAAAAGTGGGTAGTGGTGGTGAAGAGATAGGATCATATTGTGCACAACAAAAGATCCGGAACCCACAATTGAGCAATACTTTTATTTTGACCAGCTGAAACGTCACAGGTGTGAGACAGAAAGCAAGCTTTTGAGTTGTCACATTAGGCTGGCAATTAAGGGATGTGTGAGTATAAAGCTGGCTGGGTGTTTCAGCCTTATAAATCTGCACCAGTCACAGTCCAAAAATGGAGTATAGAAGGAAATGGCAGACCTAACTGGATTTGCCTCTCCAAGGTATTGTATAAATGGCAGGGGACATCTCCATCCCCTCTCCCTTTTAAAAAAGATGAAATCTAGCAGTAATTCAAACCAGGAAATTCAGTAAACATTTAGGAGTGCCAAGCTAGTTTTGAAAAGCATGAACGGGTAAGTGAAAACACCATTTACTTTGGAAATAAAACAATACAAGTCTGGCCATCACTATGGCTCACAACAAACACTTTGTCAAGTAGTCAACTTTGAAGAAGTTACAGTTACAGTTGGATATACAGCAGCTAAGCTGTCCTTCCATGAACACGATCTAAATGCACATACTAGCAGCTACCAGGACTTTTCACAGTCTGAAGGGTGTAGAGATGTGGGTATGTTCACCCTCATCCAGATAATACTGACTCCTCACGGGAAACAAAAGAACCATGCAAGTTACAGTAATTGTATCTGTCTGTCTATCTACATTCTTCCCCTGCCTTTGCTTCCAGGACTTCAAAGTGGCACACTTGATTCCTGTCTCCATTCCATTTCCCACAACAACCCTGTGAGGCAGGTCAGACTGAAAGCTTCATGGCAGAGTGCGGATTTGGAGCTGGATCTCCACTGGGCCACTCTTAAGAAAAGTTAGAGGTTATTCCAACAGTCTGTAATTAACAGTAGTCCAACCCTCTAGTCACTATCTCACTTTGGCTTTCTAGGTAACAGCCCACATGTTGTTGGTTAGTTTATTTGGTAGTCCTAGATATCTCCCATTTTCTTCTAGATCTGCTTTTCAATAGAAATATGCCTTCCTAATTAATATATACAATAAGTAGGTGATAGATCAAATCAAGCCTGAGCTCTCACTACATGCTAAGAAGGATAAACTGAGACTAATGTACTGTGGAGATACCATGAAAAGACAAGACTTGTAGGAAAAGATAGTAACAGTAGGAAAGCTGGAAAGCAGTAAGTAAAGAGGAAATGAGATGGATTGGCACAATATAGGAAGCCATGACGCTTAGTTTGCAAGACTTAAGCAGGCTGTTAACAATAGGATTTTTCCAAAGTTATTAATTCATTGGGTCACCATGTTGAAAGTCACTTGATGATCCATAATAACAACTAGAGTACTGCAGTGACACTAAATTATACTTCTTCTAAGGTTTCATTCTGGTATCTGCATAAGTGGAAAAAACATGAAGTGCTTCTTGAATGAAACAAAAAGCATTCTGCTCTAAAGACTGTTACAATCTAAGGACCTTATTTTTTTCACACGTGCATATTTTTAACCTGTTGGCAGGTCAGCATTATCAGATGCCTGAGAGTTCGGGGGCCAAACCTGAGACCTAGGAATGCATCCTTGTGATGTCACAAGGCATGGAAAAATTGACAGCAATTATAGAATGGTATGTGTGTAACAGACAAGCAATGCGGAGGCACCATTATGAACTTAAAGCCCAATGAAGTAACAAACCAAAGGTTTGGCCTCCCAACCTCTTTACAGGCTGAACATATAGTGGGAAGCAAGTGTCTCTAAAGGGAGAATGAACACTAACCACTATGTGATTCAGCAAAGGGTGACTGCATAAGCATTCTCTCCATTCTGGCAGGCTTAGTCATGCAACCAATCTCACAATCAGCACAAGACCAGATATGCAACTGGGAACCTGCTGGTGGATTTGAGGGGGATGCTTATGCACTTGACTTCTCTTCCATAATCAATGGCTGTTTTCTAAACCCTGGTAGGTCTCTGGGGGATCTACAGCAGACAAGGACGAATTTCAGGCTCTCCAGATTACAAGCATCTCATTCCCTGAGATTTCAGAGCCAAAGCCTGAAATCTAACATCCCTAAAATGTTAAATGTTTCCTTTCCTTTAACTCAGTTGCTTTTAAAAATGAAAATAAAATTTGTTGGTAAGGACTGTAAATTATCAGGAGCATAGCAGTAACTGAGAAGATAGCAATTTCTCCCAGTTATAGGACACTGTCCTATTTATTTATTTATTTATTTTATTTTATTTTTAAGACAGCTTTCAGAACTCTTCAGATCTATGAGGTATAGTATGGTTTAAAAAAATAAGCCCTCTCCTCCGATTTAACTCTTTCTTCCTCTGCTGTAATTCTGAGGGAACCTGTTCCTCTGAAATTACTATGTACACTGAGAGGAAATCTCCCACCAGCTTTGATCTAGATTACCACCTCACTAGAAGCTGCTGTTACCCACAAAGGGGTTAAATTTTCAGGTTTAAATGTTTAGGCTTTTTAAGGTATGTGAAGAAAAAAACTATCGGCTTACAAGTTCACTGCTAAAGGTTTTCTCTTAAATAGCCGATAACAACCTGGTGTGATGAGGGGGCTAGGGTGTCTAAATTAGGAAAGCCCAGCTGCCTTCATAAAAGGAAAACTACATTGGGAGATCCAAATACTGTATGAGGCTCCAGCATAATGCACAGCTTGGTCCTTAAAAAGCTACTGCAATTGGTGAGTGTACAAAATGAGCACAGAGCCCTTGAGCAGGTTGCTCCCCATTATTAGAGCAAAAGACCAGGAATAAGAATGAAAGAACACTGAGCACTTCCCTTGGAAGTAAATCCTTTTGCTCACAATGAGATGTGACATATGCTTGTGTTGTTGTTTTTGTTTTGACTTATATATTGTCCCCTGGTGCTAAAGCACTCTCTGAGTGATTTACAACATAATTATGCAAACAACGTTTTGCCCCCCAATGAGCTGGGTACTAATTTTACTGACCTCGGAAGGATGGAAGATTGAGTCAACCTTGAGCTGGCTACCTATGTCTATATTACTGAGCATAACAGTTTGAAAAAAAAAACATTGGGAGGCATCTTAAGCTCCCTGACTCCTCCAGCCAGCATGGCCACTGGCTAGGTGCTTTACTGCAAAAATGGTAATATTTCCAAGGTCTGCTGAGCACATGTAACAACCAAACATGTATTTGGAACAAAGCTGGATGTTGACCAATAGTAGTTCGTTTAAAAAAAACACACACACACCCTCATAGATTATATGTCCTGTTGCTGGTGCAGGTGCAAGCATGGAAGGAAAGATGGCTAGCATGAGCCTCAATGGAATCTTTCCTGAATGGCCCTCAGCCACAGTTTTCCATGTGCACCTCCAGCTGTCCCTCTCTTCCCCACATGTAAAGTTACTTTTACTCCAAACACCACCAGTTCTTCAATCTGTATTTGAAGAACCGGTATAACAAGCTTGTGATTAAAAAAAACTCCTTTTCAGGGATTAAGCACCCATATGTAGGACTGGACTGCTCAGAAATCGAAGCATTTGACCATGATATTAAAATCAAGGTTTTGATGCCCAATTAGAAGCTGAGCTGCTTAATTTTTTTATATTGGTTTTCAGTCTTTGTAAGATAGATAGTAATAAACTTAGGTTTGTCAATCTGTAATACAGTAAAGAATATTTTTATTATTTATTTTCATCAGCTGGAATCTTCATGAAATAGCCTCATACTATCATGTGTACATTAAAGTTTAGGGCAGCTTGTTATTCTATTCATCAGCCAAAATCAAGATCCTACATTCAGATATCCTTTAACTGATCAATAGTCTTGATTTCTCATGTTTTTTTAATGTAATTTTTTTTTTGCCCATAATATTTAGTCATTTATTTATTTAAAAGCAAAGGTCTACACAAAAGGTATAGCTGAAAATGGAAAGTTCCTCATTTCATTATGGAAAGCAGCATTTTATCTACTGAAAAACTTTATCCTCTTTGACAGGCAGAAAGGCACAAGGGGGCCCTTATTTCAGAAATCACAGTAAAAATACATGGAACTATAGTTCAACCAAAACCTCAGCTACAGTTGCTGTGGGAACCACAACTTTGAATATCCTGACTATTGTGCACTTAAATTCTCTCCCACAATGTTGCATTAACTTTTTTGCATTACATTTATATCTAATATGCTTCCATTTCCTACTCTTAGGAAATGAAGATTAGTTGCCAGCACATCGCTGATGCAAAACCAGTTTTGGGTAAATCATATCAACTGTTTCCTGGAACTTGTTGAAGAGTGTTGATATATGGAAATTGCTCTTTATAAAAAATAATAATAATAATAAAATAAAATGACTCAAAATCCAAATTGCTTATTATGACTTTCTCCCTTCTGCCACCTCCTGGCATGCTCATAAAAATTGCAATAGCACATCAGCGACATTCCTTAAAAGTTAAGATTATTCTATTATTGTTGGACTAAAGTTTAATGCAAATAATATTATGTTCTCTCTAAATAATTTAAGGAAACAATTAGCAACTCTCTAGACAGTCAGAACTGAATTACAGTATCAAATGTTCAGTTATCAAATGTTTTAAAGCTCTATTCCTCACAAGCTTTTCCAATAAATAAAATTGTGCATTTCTGCAAGTTTTATTCACAGAAAGGGACACTTAAGTTCACAGCCCATGATCTCAAAGCCAGTAACATCTAATATACTGAAGTTCTGAATATCGAGCTTTACTGTTCTGCCGAATAAGTAGTGTTGTTCTTTGCAGTGGGTGGGCGGGAATCCTGATAAAGTTTTTTCTCACCACACAAGTTTCAGCTGCAGTGTTTGGACTGATGCCACCCATGCCCTATTGTATGTTTGATATAGCTCGCTTAAGAGCACATAACCTGACACACTGGTAGATTATGGCAGCTGAGCACTTCATGGGGTTTATGTTGGGAGAATCATCTTGTATCCTGGATTGCCTCCTAATTATTGAGGGACCTTCTTTGTATCAGATTTTAAAAAAACCACACAGGTTACTCGATACTGAAAGACAGAATGATTTCAGCAGTTGCTTGGTGCTGTATGTTCTCTCCCTGGCTGCCTGTCTTAAAACCTCAGGCATGTGCTTGAGAAGTATTTGATTGTGTTAAATGTGGAACGCTCTGAGGCATGTAGCTCTTTCAGCTCAAAGGTTCCAAAGGATGCATCCACCTAAATTCAATATGATGTGAAGCAAATCCGATGAGGGAGGACAACAGAAGGACTTCCCCGGCTGCTTATGTGTGTTCATCCAAATGCTGAATTAAACATGATGATAGTTTAGGTAAGATTAAAATAAAAAATTACCTGTGTAATTAGCTGGCTTCATGTTTAAACCAGGCCCTCATTCACTAAGCAGCCACTTGCCTAACACCAACCTGACTGTGCAATGTCCGCCCAGACTGTGGATCCCTTGTGTGCTAAGGCGACTTGCGCAGGCAAAGAAGTGCCATTGAAACAAGATGCCAGCCACAGCGAACAAACACCACATGGGTAAGTTGCAGTTGTTTTTAATGCATCTGGCATCCCCTTTAAAAATCAGATCATAGGCAGAAGCAAATTATCCTCTTCTGTTGGATGGTTAATCCTTGGTCTATACGGCAAAGATTTCTGTTGGAGGGTGCTGCTAAAATTATTTTACGTCCACCTCCAAAATGCACACATCCTGCATCTGCACAGCAGGCTGCATCTGCCTCAGCCTAGAGTCACAAGGATTTTCCTCAAACAGTTCTCTGATGCTCTATGGACAAAAACATGAATGTGATCCTGTTAGTCATGTCTCTTTAATTCAGTACTGTCCAAATATTTTTCCATATATTGACACGGATTTCTTAGTAGTACAATTCAACCACGGCTTGAAACAGTGCATTTTTTTAACCATACCTCATTATTCACTGACTATTTCTACTTGACAGTCAAAAATTTTGCAGCATATATTCTATGGATGCAGTTGCAATTGTTGAGACACCTACAACTGGTTGTGTCTATGGTACCAGAGAGTCTTATAAAATATCCCTCAAAACTCCAAAGAACAAAAATGTGTTGGTTGAGCTAGGTAGTTTCTACAAACAGTATCTCAAGATACTGGGAACATCAGTGAACAGGCTACCACACTGAGAATAAAATGAGGCAAGTCAACTCGGTGATAAACAGGGCATGCTTAATAATAATTGAATGCTTTGATGGTAATACATTGCAGGTAATTCTGGCTGATCCTATTTAACAACTACTCAAATTAAGACTCCTTGTCTTTCATTTGATCACATAGACACATATGTGGTATCTAATCATGTGCACATACCAGGTACAACGTGGAATATGTACAACATGCAACACAATCCTATGCATACTTTTTCAGTTCTTATGAGACTTATTTTCAAGTAAGTGTGCACAGGATTGCAGCCATGGCTATTCAATACATTTTATCTTGCCCCTCCTTCAAAGAACTTAAGGAAGCATGCCTGGAAGCTTTTTTACTGGTTTCATCCTGAAAACTTTGTAAGATGCATTAGAAAGAAAGCTAAGTGGCTCAAAGGCATTCAATAAATTTCAGGTCTATGTGGAAACTAAACCCAAGTACATTCTAACACTCAAACTATTACACTGGTCTGGTTTTGAGTGAGATAAGGCTGCAATTCTATATACACTTATATGGAAGTAAATATCCTTGGAGTCAGTGAGGAGTGTACCTCTAAGTAGACAAGCATAAAATCATGCAATAGGTAAAGATGCATTACAAATGGACAAATAAACATTTTTTAAAAAATGTAGGACAGATGCTTTGGAAAACATGTCCCAAAACAGGGGGTAAGGCTAAAATTTGAATATTTACCTTAAGTCACTCTAAAAGACAATCTGTACTTTATCGGGCAGGTCATGTAAATCAACTTATTAGATTCCTCCTTGATGCTGCATTTTTGTATGCACTGAATAAAACATCGCTTTTAAAAAATTTATTTTTTCTTCTTAATGGCATCATTTTTATGGAGAAAGCAAATTCTGAATAGCACTGTTAAAGACAACTTTTTTTTCATTTCTCAGCTCTGATAAAATAACAAGCCTTCATGTTTTTTAATCTGTGCGAGCACGTATATATTCCTAAACACAATAACATTAAGATTGTAGTAGTCAAATTGTATTCTAGGCTTTTTTTGTAATTATATAGATACCCCAGGATGACTTCAGCATTCTTCCACAAAACGTAATTTTTTAAAATCATGCTTTTCTATTTGCTTTTCTTCCACCTCTTTTTAAAAAGTTGTTTACTTTTTCTGTTTTTACTCTTGGTTCCTCTGGCAACAGTTATATATAAAAATTTACAACTTGAATTCACTTACTTCATTTTTCAAATAATATCTCAAAATTCTCCCTTAGTTTTCAGAGGACAAAATTGTGGTATCACATACAAATAAATACATTTTGTTGTCATTTGAGTGTTCTGTTGTGCTGGTTTAATCCAGCTACAGAATTCCAGGACAAAGGTGCAGTTCAATTTTGTCTTTATTGTACAGTTCTCTACAAAGAGACAATAACAATAAGTGTTTCAAATTCCCATGCAATCTATTTGGATTCTGTACCTTCAAGGGTTTGCCTAATTAATCACAAATTGAATTATTCCAGCAGCAGCAAGATGAAGATTCTTAGGCTTGGAATATAGAGAGAGAGACAGAGAGCGCTTCCCAGTTCTATACAGTGGTTTCATCTTTCATTCAGTTCAGAAAAGAGTGAATTAGAACTGTTTTTAAAAATCTAAGCAGGCAAAGGACAGGAAATACTCTTGTCTACAGATAACACGGTTAAATTAGTTGAAAATGGGTTATAGCATTAAAGAAAGATTGTATTTATGTTTCCAAACAGAAACATGCCATAACAGTGTCTTATTGTGAGTACCCAGGACAAAGAGTTCAAAGGAAGTTCCACACAAGCTTAGGTTGTAAATATTGTGGAATTGAGATCACCTTAGTTCTGACCTCTTCACTCTCCCCAATATTCGATTCATGAGTCATTTCTGTGTCCTTTCACATAGTAAGGTCAAATCTCTGTCCCAATTCATACCCTGTAGCCTGACCTTTGATCTAGATTGCTCACTCAGAATTCAGTTCTGAATGACTAGTGTTCTGTCAGACAAAATATACATAATCTCCTGTCAGAGACTGTCAAACAAATGGTTGACTTCATACACCCCTTTTCAGTAAAATGATCAAAACATCAGGAAAAAAATAGAGGGGGGGCATACATTTCATGGGCAGCAAAAATACAACTGTAGATTATAGGCAGGAAACTATAAAATAAAAGACTATGGAAAAAGTCAAAAGAAGAAAATTATAAGAGTAAAGAGACAAAGCTGGGAATTGTACAATTCTACTTCTGGAACTTTTTTATTTTGACATAAGTAGTGCTACTGATTTTTCCTGCCTTAGGGGGGGAAAATCGGTTGAAAAAAATCTACTCTTAAAGTGTGCACATGAATAGAAGAGGAAAATAATTAAATTGAAACATTACATTTTTTTTTTTTTAAAAGCCACCGAAGTCTAATTTTTAATGCAATTGATTGAATGGATGCCAGTCATAATGAAAAGATAGGTTCATATATAAATTAGATTAAAACTGCAAGGCGCTGCACACAATAAAATATTTCCATATAAATTTCAGTGATAAAATAATATGTAATAACCCCATGATATTTCCTCTTAGAAAAAAAATCTGATAAATATAGTCATTTATTTTAAACTTTTTTAAATGAAGAAAATGTGTTCTGTACCACAATTAAATTTTTCTTCTCAAGATTGTATTTTAGGATATGACACAACTTGATTTAGAGTCATTTCTTTTCTTTGCTGCATTTCATCATTGAATTTTTCGAGAGAGAAGTATACAGACTGACAGAAATTTGATGTTTTCTATGTATGCCTGTGTGAATTGCATTTATTTTTTACAACATCCATACAGTAAGTGTTTGTTTTGTATGATTATTCCTTGAGAAAGCTCGTATGTACTTTTCCCTTCCTGTCATAAAACTATCACACCCCATTTACCATTCCCGCAAAGGTAGTGATCTATTTTGCCTCATTATAATAAACAGCAATGTTTTTACAACTGCAACAGTTCTCTGCCAGCATTAGCATATTTTGGCTGAGGTATTGTTTTACTGTGACCTGTATAATAAGTGTCACATTAGCAACACAACAAATCAAACGTTTGTTAATTTCCCTCGCTTTCCCACACAGCTGCTAGTGTTATCGTGTCACCAGATTTTAATTAATATGATAAGTAACACTTGCAAGACAACAGCCTGAATTTTCCCCCTCTCTCTCCCTCTGTGTGTAAGTCTGTGTGTGGACACATGTGAACTGAGGGGGGTGGGATGGAAATATAATAAAACACTGTAGTTACTGCTTAATTTACATTTAAAATGAACAGGTATTAAAATGCTTGTTGTGGTATATTCCTGAGGATCCAGTAACAAAAACAAAAAAAAACCCAGCTGGCACTGAAAGCGACAAGCAAAGAATTTTTAAAAATGCATATTTTTGCTTGGAGGGTGAATGGTTTATATTTCAGGATCTAAGATATATGCTACCTACTTTAATTTCTTCTTCTCTCTTCACAGAAGCAATAATAAATGTATCTGATTTCCCCAAAATATACACACATACACATATACAAACACCAAGGACCAACGTCCTGCAGGTATTGTGTGTTCCTACAAACAGACTTGCTCTCTTACAAGTCAAAAGTGCCATCTATTTGTAAAAGGTAGAAATGCAAGAGAGGTTTCACATAACCGTATTTTTGGAAAACAGCTACACACACCTTTCTGGGCAGTTACTCCTCTAACACATGAAGATGAATAACGAGTAAATTGCAACAACTCATGAGTAAATGTACTATTGGCTACCACAAGAGAATGGAGGAAACAGAAATGAATTCCTCATGGTTCACTAAATCACAACACTGAACCTTCATACATCCAAAGAAACCTGTGTGCATTATTTGAGCGATCCTTAAACTAACCTAGCCAGATCTGAGAGGTGAACTGAGAACACCACAGAAACCTCAGTTGGCTTTCTTAGCTATTTGAGTTTACTGACATATGGATGTTGCAAACATCTCTCTCCTCCCTCTGTTTCCCCCCCCCCAAAGCTTCCTTTTGGGTTCCTTCACACCCCAGAGAACAAGAAAAGGTGCTCTGATGAAGTTATTCAGAATGTAACATGCCTGATTACCAATGGTTAGGGTTACAGGGGGCATCAGTGGAAGGGTGTATATTTAGTATCCAGTCCAATCCACATTCTGGATGAAGATCAATATTCAGATTTCTGAATTTCTAGAATTCACTTGAATAGGGACATTCTAACTGTTATAATTGAGGGGGAGAGTTTGCACATCACTGTGAAATGTGGTAAGATGGTAGACAACAAAGAGAAGATTCACCTTGCCAAATCGCTGGTATCAGCTCTTCAGATTTTGGCAAGCCATCTTCAAAGTTAGATTGTTTTCTTCATTTTTTTCTTTTTTCTTTTAAAGAGGCTAAGTCCACCGCACCCCCCACAATTATTGCTCTTTCTATCCAAGGAATGATGAATCTGAATAGAAGAAGTTCTTGTTCCTATTTGGGCTGTAAATGCAAGCAAGAATTCTGTTTCCCCCCTGTAATTTTCACTGTTTAGGAAACTGAATTCTATAATGCCTGAACAGGAATATTTATTTTATTAATTACAGGTATTTTATTTAAAATATTTTACCCCACCTTTCTCCTTAGAAAGGACCCAAGGTGGCTTACATCATTAAAAGACAATATTTAAAGCTAAAAACAATAAACATACACATTCTAAAAAGCTTCAAACTCGTACTACTCTAGGAAATGGTAAGCAAAAGCAATACTAAAAACACATTCAAAGCAGTAAGGCACAACAATCCATTTTAAAATCCCAGAAAGAACTTTACTCTGAGTAGAAAAAAGGCAACATCCTACAAGCAAGCAACAAGCTAGAATCCAAGAGGCAAACAGTAGAAGGAAACACCACAACGTATAATGAAGGGGAAAAGGCAGGGTGGAAGAAAAACAGGCCCTACTATATGAAAACAGAAGCCTAATCACTCAAAGCTCAAACAAGAACATAAGCAACCAACACAGTCAAACTTGGTCCTAAAGTAAATCAAAGTGAAATGAAATCTGAGCATTAGGGATGAGACTGTTGGAAAAATTTACTTTCAGTCCCTTAATTCAGTAGGAACACACACACACCGGACCAAATTACAGGCCTGAGATATGAACTACTAGGAAGGCATAGCAGCACTCTTACCTCCCTTAGAATTTATTCCCCACAGGGAATCCTCATAACTCACAACACAAAGATGCAGCAGGGGTTTTTTAAAAGGTGCAAAAAATGACATGGAGGTAAGAGGGCTGCTCTACCTCCTTCCAGTTTACACCTCCCAGTCCCATAATTTGGAGGATTTCTGTTGAATTATGAGACTGGGAGGGTTTTCTTCCCCCTGAAAGTCCCATCCCTACTAAACATGTCAATGAAGGACATTGCCCTAACCTAGTTAGCAGCTAAGTAAAATAAGAAGAACTGGGGGTGGGTGAGGAGTGTCGTTGGTTATACATGCTGAAACAGATTAGCAAAGTTACCTTTCTGAAAATATGGGAAATAGTATTTATTCTTTCATTAGCACCAACTATTCATGAAACAGCCTCAAACTACATGTGCAGTGAACTACAATAACATTTCATGTTCCTTCTTCATGTATTAATCAGCTAAAACCAAGATGTTGAATGAAGAATTCCTTTAAAACTAGTCAGCAGTCCTCATCTCTAGTTTATCCACACAGATTTAGAAAGTAAACCACTTGGAGGCGTTGTTGTGATGGGGCAAACAAAAATGACAGTAATGTCTGACACTCAGTAACCTAGTCTGAACTATCAAGAATCCTGCAGGGAAAGTGCATTTAGCTTTGGGAGTCTTCTGCATAGACCCCACCCAACACAGTGAAGGTTATTTTGCTAGTACAGGAAAAGTTCCCATTTTTCCATTCAGCATCAGAGCACTCAGAGAACAAAGTATTAAGAAAGCTAGCATTCTAGAGACCAGGGTTCAAATCCCTGCTCAGTCATGGAAACTCACTGGGGGTGTAGAACTGGTAAAACCATGCATTAAATATCTCACTTTTTTTGACAACCCTGTTAGGGTTATTATAAGTTGGTTCTGACTTGACAGCACAAAACTAAATTAATGCCTTTATGGTTGGTAAGGTGGAAGGCACAGCAGCCAGTGGTAAGCAGCGAAGCCAGAGGTGAGAGGTGAAGCCAGGGCAAAAGTGGGCAATCGGTATACTCACACAGAAGGAGGCAAACAATGAAACATTCATGCATAAGAAGCTGTGCTAGTGCAGTGGCAGGAGATAGTTGGATCCTGAGGTGAGGTGGTGCCCCATTTGCTCTAATGGATCAACCTCCACTACAGGAGTAGGCATCCTTCAGTCTCGAGAGACTATGGTAACGTGCTCTGAAAAGAGGTCTTGGAACAGCATCTAGTGTGGCTGAGAAGGCCAATTCGAGAGTGACAATCCGTTCCACACTGAAGACAAATACAATCTGTCCCCTGTCCCGCTCCCTCATTTTGCTGGTTTCGAGACTGTCTCTTTGCCTCGGCCTGCTGAACAAGTATCTCTTCAAATTGGGAGAGGCCATGCTGCACCACCTGCCTCCAGGCTGAACGCTCAGATGTCAAAGTTTCCCATCTGTTGAGGTCCATTCCTAAGGCCTTCAGATCACAGCTGTGGTCTCCCTCTGGGGCGCTTTCCCTCCACTAATTCTCCATACAGGAGATCTTTTTGAATCCAACCATCAGCCATTCTCACGACATGCCCAAGCCAACGTAGACGTCGCTGTTTCAGTAATGTATACATGCTAAAAATTCCAGCTCATTCTAGGACTACTCTATTTGGAACTTTGTCCTGCCAGGTGATACCAAAAATGTATGCTGCATCACAGCATTCCTTAACCTGATACCCTACAAATAGACTAGAATTGTCACCAGGCTGGGGGTGATGGGAGTCATAATCCAACATAACTGGTATACACCAAGTTGCGGAAGGCTGGCACATAATGTGAAAAGTAATTCTACCAATTAAATTGCATAGCCCAATAACTGATAATAATTTTATTTAGGAAATAATAATTTTAGCATCAGTTAAAGAAATTCTAGTTGATTAATAGATAGAATGTTTATTGATCAACCACATTAATATAAATGAGAATAAAACCACAGTTCTGGAGGCAGAAACTTCTCTTTGATTTTAGATCATTTATGCACGATTTCTTGCATTTCAAAAATGCAGAAAAACAACCCTCAGGTTCACATGAATGATATCAGTGTAGC
Organism: Intellagama lesueurii; assembly: GCA_037013535.1. Classification (NCBI taxonomy): domain Eukaryota; kingdom Metazoa; phylum Chordata; class Lepidosauria; order Squamata; family Agamidae; genus Intellagama; species Intellagama lesueurii. The sequence goes on from JBAJHW010000003.1 coordinate 101,755,399, forward strand.
AGAATCCCAAGTTCACAGATTTTTTTTTTAAAGTGCAAGAGTTAAATAAATAAATAATTTTTAAAAAAATCAAAAATAAATATGCTATTACTGCTCCTATTTGCATTTAAACTGACGCTATTCTGTGAATGCCCTCCTGCAAGCTTTCATTAGGCAAAGGTGTAGTGGAGCCAGGGCTGATGTCCTGGGACTTTCTGAGTAGCAGGGACTATGATATCCACTACTTTCAGCCTGTCTTGTAGTTTCTGAGCTTAGCTGCAATTATCACAGTAACTGGGAGAAAAATGCATTTTCCAAGGAACAGTATATTGTTGCAAGCTGTCCCCATTATAACACAAGTATTTAACTATGACTTGGTCCTAAATGGGCAATTAGCAACAATTAGCTTTACAAACAACATGCTCCTCATTGGTGAATATTGACCAATTCATCTGCCTTTGTTTTTGGATTTTCCTAGCCAGGCTGGCTATGGAGCTTGTCATGATTGTCCCTTATTTGGGCAAAATGTTGGAGCAGGTTGTGGCCGGGCAACTCCAGGCACTGCTGGATGAAACGGATTTTCTGGATCCATTTCAATCAGGTTTCAGGCCGGGTTTTGGTACGGAGACTGCCTTGGCCGCCCTGTATGATGACCTTTGCCGAGAGAGAGACAGGGGGAGTGTGACCCTGTTGATACTCCTGGACCTCTCAGCGGCTTTCGACACCATCGACCATGGTGTCCTTCTGGATAGGCTGGCTGGGTTGGGAGTTGGGGGCACCGCTTTACGGTGGTTCCACTCCTTCCTAGCTGACCGTGTGCAGAGGGTGGTGCTGGGGGACAGTTGCTCTGTCCCATGGCATTTAAGTCATGGAGTTCCTCAGGGCTCGATACTGTCCCCCATGCTGTTTAACATCTACATGGAACCGCTGGGAGAGGTCATCAGGAGGTTTGGGCTGAGGAGTCAGCAATATGCTGACGACACTCAGCTCTACCTCTTGTTTTCCACCAATCCAGGTGAGGCGGTTTCTGTGCTGAACTCGTGTCTGGACCTGATAATGGACTGGATGAGGGTTAATAAATTGAAACTCAATCCAGACAAGACGGAAGTGCTGTTAGTGGGTGCTTCGCCGGACAGGCTGGAGGGCCATTTCCCTGCCCTGAATGGGGTTACACTCCCCCTAAGGGACAGGGTCCGCAGCCTGGGGGTGCTCCTGGACCCCGATCTAACTCTGGAAGCCCAGTTGGACTCGGTGGCCAGGGGCGCCTTCCTTCAGCTGCGGAAATTGTACTAGCTACGGCCCTACCTGGACGAGCGGAGTCTCATGACAGTTACACACGCACTGGTAACATCTCGTATAGATTATTGCAATGCGCTCTACGTGGGGCTGCCTTTGAAGACGGTCCGGCGACTGCAACTGGTCCAGAATCGAGCTGCGCGGCTGGTGAGTGGTGGGGCCGCTAGGGGACATATCAAGCTGATTCTGTTTAAATTACATTGGCTACCAGTTGCTGCCCGGGCCCAATTCAAAGTGCTTGTTTTGACCTATAAAGCCCTATACGGCTTGGGCCCTGGATACCTGAAGGACCGCCTCGTTCCATATGAACCTACCCGGCAGTTAAGATCTAGCCAGGGGGCCCTTTTGAAAGAGCCGTCCCTCAATGAGGTAAGAGGGATGGCTTGTAGACAAAGGGCCTTTTCGGCAGCTGCCCCCAGACTATGGAATGCCATCCCAATTGAGATTCGTCTGGCGCCGACGCTGATGACATTTTGGCACCAGGTCAAAACCTTCCTGTTCCAGAAGGCTTTTAATTGAAATAATATCAACTGTGGGTCCTGATGGCAATTTTTAGAGTATATATTTTAATTGTATTTTAATTGTTTTATCTTTTTTATTGTATTTTAATTGTTGTAAGCCACCCAGAGACCTTTGGGTAGAGTGGGCGGCATATAAGTTAAATAAATAAATAAAATATATGATGAATAGCTGTATGTCCAAATTTATCATAGAATCATGAAGTCAGAAGGGGCCTATAAGGCCATCGAGTCCAACCCCCTGCTCAGTGCAGGAATACAAATCAAAGGATATCTGCCAGGTGGTTGTCTAAATTTCTCTTGAATGTCTCCAGTATTGGAGCACTCACCACCTCTCGAGGTAATTGGTTCCATTGCCAAACTGCTCTAACAGTTAGAAAGTTTTTCCTGATATTCAACCAAAATCTGGCTTCCTGTAACTTGATCCCATTGTTGCGTGTCTTGCACTCAGGCATGACTGAGAACAGATCCTGCCCCTCCTCTGTACAACACCCTTTCAAGGTGCTACCATATCTCCCCTCAGTCTACTTTTCTCAAGGCTTAACATGCCCAATTCTTTCAGTATTTCCTCATAAGGCTTGGTTTCCATCCCCTCTGATCATTCTTGTTGCCCTCCTCTGAACTTGTTCCAATTTGTTTTCACCCTTCTTGAAGTGCAGTATCCAGTACTGGACACAGTACTCAAGATGAGGCCTAGCCAGTGCCAAATAGAGGGGAGCTAGTACCTCATAGGATTTGGGGACTATACTTCTGTTAATGCAGCCTAAAATAGCATTTGCCTTTTTTTTAGCCACTTCACACAGTTGTCTCATATTGAGCTTGTGATCTACGGCAATTCCAATTTCCTTCTCGCTTGTAGTACTGTTGAGTCAGATATATCCCATCTTGTAACTGTGTTTGGTTTCTTTTTTCTAGGTACAGTACTTTGCACATCCCTGTTGAATTTCATTCTGTTGTTTTCCGCCCAGTGCTCAAGCCTATCTAGACCATTTTGAATTTTGTTTCTGTTTTCCAGGGTATTAGCTATTCCACCCAATTGTTACCTCCTCCCAGTTTGAGAAGGAGCCATTAATAATCATCCTCTGAGTACGAATCTGTAACCAACTGTGTGTCCACCTGACAGTTGTTATATCCAGCCCACACCTGGTTAACTTGCTAATCAGAATATCATGGGGCATTTGTCAAAAGCTGTGCTGAAATCAAGATACACTATGTCTACAGTATTCCCTCTGTCTATCAGGGAGGTAACCCAATCAAAAAATGAGACTAGATTAGTCTGGCAGGATTTGTTCTTGACAAATCTGGGTTGGCTTCTAGTAATTACTGCTTTGTTTTCTAGGTGTCTGCATAGTGACCGCTTAATAATCTGTTCCAGAATTTTCCCTGGGATTGATATCAGTCTGACTAGTCTGTAGTTCCCAGCTTCCTCCTTTTTGCCCCTTCTGTAGATAGGAACAACATTAGTCTTCCTCCAGTTGTCTGGCAACTCACCCATTTCCCAAGCAAATAATGGACAGTGGTTCTGAGAGTTCTTCAGCCAGTTCCTTCAATACTTTTGGAAGCAGTTCATCTGGCCCTGGAGATTTGAACTTATTCAAGGTAATAAGGTATTCCTTGACTATTTGTTTATCAATCTCCAGCTGTAACCTTGTCCCCTCCACATGCACTTCACATTTGTCTGCAGGGACATAGTCTGTCCTTTGGGAAAAGATTGAGCTAAAATAGGAATTGAAAACTTCTGCCTTTTCTCTGTCTTCTGTTATCATTTTTTCATCTCCATTGAGTTGCTGAGCCACTGGTTCTTTTCTGTGTCTTTTGCTGCGCACAGACCTGAATAATGCTTTTTTGTTGCTTTTAGTTTCTCTAGCTAGCCTCAGCTCATTCGCAGCTTTTGCCCTCCTAATGCCATCCCTGCCATTCCTTGCTACTTGTCTGTAATCTTCCTTTGTGGCCAGGCCTTCCTTCCACTTTCTTCTATACACGTCCTTTTTTGTTTTCAGGTCCTCTTTGAGCTTTCCGTGAAGCCATACTGGCCTTTTCTGCTATCTCTCATCAGTTTTTTTTGTGTTTTTTTTTGGTTGCAATTGTTTGTAGTTGTGCTTTTAGAATTTCCTCTTTTACCATGTTTCCCCGAAAATAAGACAGGGTCTTATATTAATTTTTGCTCCAAAAAACGCATTAGGGCTTATTTTCAGGGGATGTTTTATTTTTTTCACGTACAACAATCTACATTTATTCAAATACAGTCATGTCATCTTCTTCTGGTTGCTGCACAATGGTGGAGGGCGGGGTTTCACTTAACTGGGGCTTATTTTTGGGGTAGGGCTTATATTAGGAGCATCCTGAAAAATCATACTAGGGCTTATTTTCAGGTTAGGTCTTATTTTCGGGGAAACAGGGTAGAAGCTCCCACCTTTTCTTGTTAGGATGTCCTGCCACTACTAAACCACTATAATTAGGTCAAACTGAAATCTAGCAGCACCCACTTTAATAACAAAATGTACACAGTTATTTCTTTTTCTCTTCCTCAATTTAATTCTGTTGCCTACAAGTATTAGTGACTGATAGCATCCTAAAACATTAGGTCTCAAGCAAAAACCACTGTTATCTGCTGCAGAAAGTGTGGAGACAGATGCAAAAGTATATCTTCCAATCCCATGAAGTACTAGTTCCCTTTATTTGGCACTGGTTCGGCCTCTTGAGTACTGTATCCAGCTCTGTACACCATACTTTAAGAAGGATGCAGACGAACTGGAACAAGTTCAAAGGATGGCAACAAGGATGATCAGAGGACTAGAAACCAAGGCCTATGAGGAAAGACTGAAAGAACTGGACATGTTTAGCCTTGTGGAAAGAAGAATGACAGCAGTCTTCAAATACTTGAAAGGTTGTCATAAAGAGGAAGGGCAAGATCTGTTCTCAATAGACATGGGGACTTTGTATTCGTAGACAGATATGAAGCCCACTGGCACAGGTTGCCGGCCCGATTAACACCCATCCCCAGAACCCGCCAGACCACTTACTATGCGGTGTGCATGACCGGTGTTATCTTCAGCACACCAATCACGGCAGTAGCTTGGCTGCAGCAGCTCCGCCTCCCTGCTCACCTGGCAACTCCGGCAAGAGGGTGGGAGGACAAGTCTCCCCACTTAGCTGCCGAGTGGCTAGGCGAGCAGGGAGGTGGAGCTGGTGCAGCCAAGCTACTGCCACGATTGGGGCGCTGAAGATGACACCGGCCATGTGGACTGCCCAGTAAGTGGTCCAGCAGGTTCTGGGGGTGGGTGTTAATCAGATCAGCCATCCGTGCCAGCGAGTTTCATATTCATCTATATGAAGCCTCCATCTCTAGTTCTCAATCATCCCAGAGTGTAGGACATATAATGATGGGCTCAAGTTACAGGAAGCCAGATTTTGGTTGAATATCAGGAAAAACTTCCTGTTACAGCAGTGTGACAATGGAACCAATTACCTTGGGAGGTGGTGAGGGCTCCGGCATTGGAGGCAGTCCCAATCTGAATAGCAAGGGGGTGATATGCCTATAACTACAGTTGGCATTGCAAAAGAAAAAAATGCAAAATATGAAAAGGCACTTTTATGGCTTTTGCTTCTACCGCCCTACTATAATGGTTTCATCAGTTCAGCCAAATGCATTTTTGTCAGACATAAGCCTCCATTGCCATGGAACTTGCACTAGTGTTTGCAATGGCACCATGAACCAGAAATGAGAGATAGTTATGAAACAGGGAGGAAACTAGATTTTATCATTGCAAGCTTTGAGTGTGCCCAAACTTGTCTCTAACGCCACAACCCTTCTGCTTTATGATTGCAACCCTGCAACCAATTCTACCTGTCTTTTAGGCCATTTATCACATCCCTGATGACCCTACAAGAGAGCAACAGACAGGAAGCAAAAGAGAAAAAAAACAACTGCCTGAGTGGCTGCCCTTAAGCACAAAGTTTTCCACAACAGGATTCTGGGCAATGTAAGGCTAGAGTACTAGAATCAATCAATTTTATTTAAAATATGTGTAGGTCAGTTTTAAGGGCAAATTCCTCTCAAGGTGGCTTCCGAAATAAAATGCAAACAACAATAAACCTCAGTGTAATGAAAGAACTGGCAATTACAATAGAAACAAAAACAGGTCACTTGGGAAAATATTAAAATCCAATAAAAACTGTTGGCAGCCACACAGAATTCTTACTGAAAACCAAAGAAAGCACAAGTGAGTCTTTGAGGCTTTTCTAAATCTGGGGCCACAGCCAAAAAGGCTTCCCCTATGCTCACAGGCTAATTGTTCTCACAGGCATGCACCTGATAAGAGCCTAAATTGTAGATTTTAAAGGTTGGGCAGGTGAACATGGGCACAGGTGGCCTTCAAGAACTTAGTCCCAATGACAGTGAGAGTTGTTGCCCAACTTATCTGAAAGGCATTGGGTTGGAGAATATGGATTTGATCTATTCAAATCAGCAGTCATGGACCATCACTGGCACAGTCACCTTCGAAAGCTCATGGCTTCAACACAGTTTGGGAGAGACTTATACTTCTAGACATTGCTCTGCATTAGCACTGCTACAGTTTTATCTAACACTTTGCAACTGTTAAACAATTAAAGTATTTACACATTTCTGCCAACTTGCTTTTTTAAAAAACCCTCATGTTTAATCCATGAGATTACATATGTAATGTGATATACAAATAGCGCAGAGGGACTTACTATATCCAATATTTGCCCATGCCAGTTTGTTTTTCAGAGTTTTCTCAAAAAAGATGGGAAAGTAATACTTGGCTCTGCATCTCAGATGCTTGACAGGGAGGACTCAGTGTTAAGGCAATGGTAAGAGATTCAAGAGCATCCTCACATTTGGCATGATGAAATAATTATACAAAGCAGGTAATCATGCAGGAAAATTCTGCTTGTCTGCTCCTTTTTCTTGTGAAAATTCTTGCAAAATTGTACTTGAAGTGCAGCCATCACTTTGTCATGAATAAGGGCCTTATGTCATTTGTTAGCTGACCCATCTCTAGGTTGCAAAAATCAAACAGGAATTGATTTTGATGAACTGACATGCAGCTGGGGGGAGGCAGTAGAGCTCCAGCACCAGATGAACAAAAAAAGACAACGACACCACCAGTGGGTGGATCAATATTGTATCTATGTCAGGTATATATGCTGATAATAAAAGAAGGCAAAAACAAAAATATACTTTTCAGCACTGGTGGTCTACCTTTTGTCAGGTATTGAAGTTCTCTCTCTCTCTCTCTCTCTCTCTCTGTCCTTTTCTTCAGTTTTTGAGCTTTAAAAACAAAAAGAAAGAAAGAAAGAAAGAAAGGCTGCTGACCTTAAACAAGCATGTGTCAAAGTGTTTTGTTTAAGTCTAAAATTCTTTGCTTTTCTTTCAGCAACCAGTAAAGAAGCCTTACTGGAATGAGAGTAAGCACCAGACCTCAGCTGCGATCCAGAAGGTGCATTCTGCACAGTGGTGTAATGAAGGTCACAGGGTTGAAGCACTGACACCGGAAACGGCCCATGGCTCAGACTATGTTGTGTTTGTTAGCAAGGGCCTTCGACCTCCATGTTTCCTCTGCATTTATAACATTATTATAATTTTAGAGCGGCTCAGTCCTGAATGGGCATTTAAGGCCCATTCACTTTTCAAAAGAACTACCTGTAATGGAGTTGTAAATTGCTAGAAATAGTTTGTTGATATGGACTGATACAACTCCCTGTATTATTCTGTTGTCCTGGAAGGTATAGCTTTGGGGACAGTCATGCTGAGAACATTCAAAACCTGGGACATGAACTGCAAGTAGAATGTAAGTTACTACTCTGTTGGCAACACAAAGATAGAAGACTCAGCTGCTTCCAACATTTTTGCCATGCCTGGCTACTCTAAACACACTGTACTGCCTACCAGTAGGAGAGTATGATATTGCACATCCCTTCTTTCTGAAGCCTGAGCACATCAAGTGCACAAAAGTGGCATCAGATTAGGTCCAACCACCCTCCGAACCACATCGATCTAACTAAGTTCAAGAAGCACTGAGAACTGTTTGGCTGTCTTTTCAAAGTTATTCTTAACTTTGATTGTAAAAAGGTTTAACTTCACTTATGTTTCTAGGGGGCTGAATTGCAAGAATGTATCTGACCCATAAATCCATATTATTGCCTCACAATGTAAAAGCTAGAATGCATGCTTTATTTTAATATAATCGGATGTACTTAAAGGATTTATAGCTCTTTTATAGTTTTAACACCCAAAAGTCATCCAGAACATAACGGAATGGCTTGGAAATAAATAATTGAAATTAATTTGTTGCCTTGACTCCATTAGATATCGTAACAACTATTTTAGAAGTCATTATTTTAACAGCTATATAACAGCATTAATCATTTGAGTAATAATTGAACATTATTTCAAATTGCTAATTTACAGGCGAATGTGAGGGGATTGGCCATTTTTGGCCATTTTAATAAAGTTGCTACATTTAATGTATTTTCTTATATTAAAATAATGTATCACTAACATTACAAACAGTTAAATCAATTAATTTATAGTTTCCACTAAAATGAGTAATGTTAATCAATTAATTTATTATTTTCTATTAAAATATATATGTTACCATTAACACTAACATTTTCAAGTTCTGTTACCAGCTGAATTCATCAGTAATATCAGGTGGTAGTGATGCCAATAAGCCACAAAACAGCAACAGAAGCCGTCTTCCAGCAGCCATTCCAGTATGTATGCAATATTCAGGGAGAATGCTTTAAAACACCACATTCCTAACAAGTCACCAGACACTTATAAGCAGAAAAGACTGAGTCAGCTGAGCACGAAAACAGATTCTCTGACCCATTTGAGCCAACACTCCATATTCCAGAAAATGGTCCAGATTCAAGTGAATCACACAGACATAATTTACCAGTTGCACATGACCAGATGAGGATTAAGGAATAAGCCACAGAATCACTACAGAATCCACGTTCCAATATCCACTCCAGGTACCAGAGTAACTGTTTAATTGCAAAAGTTGCTGAGGAAGATCCTAGGTTCCTTATGCCTCAAGATAACTATAAACCCACAGCAATATGTCAAGGATGGATAGGGAACATAGTCCGTAGAGAGAGGTGATGCAAGTTACAACCCAAGAACATCTGGAGGGACATAGGTTGCCCATATTGGCTGAATGTGAATGGAGTAATGAAGGCACATTTTGCAGACTTCCTTCTGCTCTTTTTATAGCCCCATCTCAAAAGCAGGCAATATGTTCTGGCATATGTTTACATTAATTGTGCACACACATTTGGCAAAATAAATCAATAAAATGAAAATTTGCCTGGAATCAGTTCTAGGAAAGTTGGCAAAGTCTAGCCCAGAAAAATTCAGTTTTTTTCATGGACACCCGGACACCCCCATAACAGACACTCTGAACATATTTTTAAATATTTCTGGGACATTTTCCCAGAAACATACAAAATTACACTTGGGTGTTTTGCATGAGAAGAAGCCATTTTCCAAGTGTTTTCTAAAGTAAAAAAAAAATGTAAAAGGCAGGAAAGATAATTAGAGGTGCTAGAAATAATTTTTTCATTCAGCATCAGAGCATTAAGAGAATAGGCAAGCAGCCAAACTACAAGCTCCCTTCTGAATGACATCATTGTTGAAAGATGGTTTTCAGCATAGTTTAGAGAGGTTAGCTTGGATCAAGGTCTCCATCTCATAAACTAAAATAATAAAATAATGGCCCACATTCTAATTCTTATGTGGCCATTAAGGTCCAACTAAGCATAGCAGTATTCAATTAGCAGTTACTCCCCCACCCCACCCACAATTAAATAGGAGAATAATGAAATCTGGAAACCTGCTGGGGTATTGTCACTGAATATTGCCTATAATAACACTGATATCCCTATAAAATTTGTCACCTGGAACACTGACTAAGAAAGCAGAAAATCTAATTTTTCTTTTCTTTTCTCTCTCTCTTTATTTAATGTCTAATCTCCATTGTTTTAGATGCATTTCTGAAACATACATGTACTGTTGTTCTTCCGTGGCCTCCAGTAGGTTCCTCTAACCATATTTATTTTCTGGACAAAAAAAATAACACACACATCCCAAAAAAGAGAATCTAGACAAAATGTGGAACTCAAGTCAAATATTGGACCCATCACAAAATAGCCAAACTGATGTAAAATATGTATTTATCACCCTGATTTGCAAACTGTCTACTATCCACAGACACTGAGTTTCTTTGAAGCATTATATTCTGTGTGTCAGATATATATAGCTAGACAAATAGATTTTAGTTGTTGGGTGGTGTGTTTTTTTTTAAGAGTCTTGTTGCATCCTAAAGACTAACAACCATCTGTTTGATTTGGATTCCTGCCTTGAGCAGGGTCTTGGACTCAAGGACCTTATCAGCCCCTTCCAACTCCATTATTCATTATTCCAAGTTTATTCTAAGACTATTGAGTGAATGGAACATCAGAATGTGAATAGAATATGGGTGGATAAAGAAATAAATAGAATATTTTTTTCTTCAGCTAGCCCTGCTGACTGGGGGATTCTACATTTTGTAGTCCAAAAAAGTACCTTCTCCAACTCTTCTAAATTTCATCAGTATCATTACCTCTGCAGCAGCTGAAGAACCCCACTTTGTAGTGTTGGTGAATAATGTTTTTTTTAAGTCATTATTTTCAGTACTGAGATAACAAGTCTTGAAAGGGGGAGGGTTACAAATAACTAGGGAATTTTGAAATAAAGGAAATAAATCCTGGAAGATCTTTCCAACCAGTAAATAAAAGAGGCAAAAAACAGAGATGGGTATCAACTTGGGTCACAACTTTTATTAACTATTTAACTCACTCTAACCTATACATGATAGGGACATGGTGGCACTGCGGGTTAAACCGCAAAGCCTCTGGGCTGCAAGGTCGAAAGATCAGCAGTTCGAATCCATGCAGCGGAGTGAGCTCTCGTCGCTTGTCCCAGCTCCTGCCAACCTAGCAGTTCAAAAGCATGTAAAATGTGAGTAGAGAAATAGGTACCATCTCGGTGGGAAGGCAACAGCGTTCCATGTCTAGTCGTGCCGGCCAAGTGACCACAGAAACTGTCTATGGACAAACGCTGGTTCCATGGCTTGGAAACGGGGATGAGCACCGCCCCCTAGAGTCAGACATGACTGGACAATTGTCAAGGGGAACCTTTACCTTTACCTAACCTGGGAACAGGAGCAGGTGGACCATTCCGGCCCCTCTCCAGTCCGGACTGGGCATGTTCCTAGCCCTGGGGCCCTATTGTACCTCACAGCATTGCCCCAGCTGGCTCAACTGAGGAGACATTGGGCTTGGTTCCACTGACAATAAGAACCAGTGTTGCATCTTTTTTAAAAAAATGTGATTTATTGCTGTTAGCCTTTCCGCCACCCATCAATTAGGCTGTGTGTCTGTGTGTAGTGCCCATTCCTCCCTACAGGAGGAAGGGGCCCTTCCCCTCTTGGCTCCGGACTCGGCAGCTCACCTGGTAGCCGAGGAGGCTCATTGCTTTCCACAGGCATGGCTGGCGCTGGGCAAGCAGGTGACTCTGCTTGGCCAGGATGGTGGAAGCAGGAGGGAGAATGCTTCTCTGTTCAGTGCCCACTTCCTGCCTCAGCCCCATGGGAAGTGACAGATGAGCGAGTGGAAGCCGGTACAGCAAGAGAAGGAGGATGGGAAGCAGGAGAATAGGTTGAAAAATGAGTGGATATCTGGGAGGGGAAGAAGTATGAGAGGGAAAGGGGTTGAAAGGAGTGGGTGAGGGTGGGAGTGGGAGTGGGGCGGGGCAGGTGTCTGAGGGGAGTAGCAGGTGGGATGGGTTTGGAGGGTGGAGGCAAGGAGAAGGGATAGGCTGAGGGACTGGGTGGGAGAGGAGGAAGGTGGTGGGGGCTGAAATGGGGAGGGAAGGAAAGCTGGGCTTAGCTGACTGGTGGCTGAAAATCAGCTGTGGCACAGCACTGGCTTTTTCGGGAAGCAGACCACAATGCTTTTATTTTAAAAAAAAATCCTGCTGTTTGGTATCACTCTGTATCAGATAGCAGATTTAAAAAAAAAAAATAACACCGATAGGGGTGTTTATATATGCAGAATCAATTCCAAGAAATCAATTCCAAGCGCACCTTAAAATAAACAAACCTCTAGAAGAATAGTAGAAAAAATGATTCCCCTGTCACATTACTCTGTGCATGCATCTTGTGTGTTCGTAAAATTTAAATGAGATTTTTTAAAGCAGAATCTGATTCAACAGCAGTTTTTATTGTGACTGGGACCAAGCCCATTCATGGGCTGTTTCTTATCTAAGTCCAATGATTTCAAGCTGGTTGTAGCCCAAGTCTGTGTCAGAGGAACATACCTCCTGTGTCCCTGAATCTCACAATTGGTGGTACGTAAACAGGGGGCTCAGTCATCCAGTAGTGCCCTGTGGGGCTCACTGCTGCAAGCAAAGAGGGCTGGCATTGAAGCAGGCAAGCCTTCCCGGTTTCTCATCCCACCTCCTATGTTGCTCACGCTATGACACATTTGCATCACACATAATGCCACGCCTCCTCATTGCAGGAGAGGGGAAATGCTCTCCCTCCCTCCTAGCTGCACAGTGGCAGCAGTTTCTGGAGAGTTAAGCTTAAATTCCATAGAGAATTCTCAAAAACATTTGCGGTAAGATGGAAATTAGAATCTGTCCCAAACATTATTGCGGGTATAATTATTACACTGTAAAGACAAGAGACCACAGCAAACAGCAAAACCATGAGTTAACATTTTTGTTACATGGTTGCACAGATCTGTTTTAGCCTCTTGGGTAGGTTGCATGTTTATATTACCTAATTATGTATTTATCTGAAGGACCAGAATAGCTCTGCAGTATTCATTTCAACCACTCAGGCCTATGAGTGGCCTAACTGCTTTGTTACAGTATTTGCCCAAATGACTGAAGACATTTATTCCCAGTGTTCAAGTAGATTAGCAGACGAAACCCTGGTAATTAATTTTTACAATAGTGATAGCCACTCACCTAAGCTGTAAATATAACATTAGGGTATATTTCATGAAGTATGCTTCATTATTAAAAGTCTAAAATGTGAATATGCCCCCACATTCTTTTACTCCATGGACCAGTAATGTACAATGCCTAAGATTAGAACAAAATGATCTAAGCTAGCTTCAGTTCCCAGGACAGTGGCTGAAAATGGATGGGATGAGTAGCAAAGGAAGGACACAACCAAGACTGCAATCATGTCATGCAGGGGATAACAGCCCAAGCTTACACACAGCAGTTCAGAACTCAGCTCTGCAGACTTCAAAAGGACATACTAAATAGGAAGTGCCTGGAAATTCATTTCTGGTTTTGCAAAATGTGTGATATTTTAATGGTAAAATGGGGTGCCCTAAAAACCTCTTTAGAAGAACAGCTGTTCCTGAATATTTTTGATAGAAAAAGGGAGATAGAGAAACATAAAAAATACTCTTGAGGGGCCTTTTGTCCACCTCTGAGTTAGACCCAACTGTGTAAATGGACCCCATACAAGCACCAGTTTGCGGATGATATTCAGGTCTTTCCTGCTGGTATGCTTTTCACAGCATATACCTGGCAAGTGACAGTACAGAAAGGACATTCCCCTCCACATTCTAATTTAGTTTCCAGTTTGTACATCTGAAGCAGGTAGGTACAGGGTCAGGCCTGGGTTAGAACTGATGTCCCTTTAGATTCTTTCTAGCTCTGTAGTTCTCTATAATTCTGTGACACAGGACCAGCTTGTAGTGAAGGACAAAATAGCATCCCCATGAATCCCATGTGCGAAAAACTAATAAGGTTGAGAGTAATTAAATCTTACTTCATTTGGGATAACCTGAGAGTTTTCTCCACTCCATATCTGAGAGCAGCAGCAGGCCAGGTGACACTTGGAGGCTCTGTCTTCCGGCACCTGCCATATGGGCAGCTGCTTCACTATGCCTCATATGAGGCCTCGTAGTAGGGGCGGTCCTTAATAGGCATTTGCAATCGTACCTATTGTGGCCTGCCAGATGTATGACAGCTTTTTGGTTTCTGCAGTAACAGAGTAAAGAATAAAAATAAAACCTTATTGAATGGTTCGTTTGCTCTTGGCATGGCAGGTCACTAGTTGTGGAGGTCAATTACAGAGAGTGCAATTGCTACCTTGACCACTTTTTCTGGAATAGGTAAACTACAAATGTTTTCAGTCATGATGTTTATAATAATTGTTCTGTCTGATCATGGTTGACAAGTGAATAGATGAAATTACTTCATAAACAGTGCAGGGGCTTGCCCACACACTCTCTGAAGTACTTGTCTGTCTCATGAGTACAATACTACTGGTGACCCCAGATGTCATTGAGACCCTTGGTTGACATTCTGAATTCTACTGTAATGCACTGTACTCCTTTCAATCAAAGGATTGTGTGCATTAGCTGAAAGCAAGCACCCTGCATCCTGACCCTGGGGATTTCATCATGAGAATTTTTTTTTAAAGAAATAATAACAGGTAGCTACATCTACCTTAGATCTCCATTCTTCATTTTTTTTTCTGTTTCTTGCAGGGTGGGGTGGGGACTTCTGTACAATGAGTTTAATTTAATAACACAAACATTAGTAACACAAATTTCTGTTTTATTAACTGCTATTTATTATGGAGTACTTCCCTCTTCAATCAATCTTCACCTCCAGTTCTGTGATTTTGGTCCCTGGAAGAGTGGAAAGCCTTCTGTTCCCCTTATTCTCCAGTGAGAACAGCATTCAGCATTGTAAGTAGGAACTACATTGCTGTATTGTTGTAAAAAGTAACTATTTGTTGTTACACAGACCTTACTTTTAGGATCCAAGGGTGGAATGGGGGAAAGGCCTGTAGACTATGGACTGGACTGACCTTCAGATACATGGCTTATAGAAAGGACTACTGACCTATGGAAAGGGCTGCTTACAGAATAGAACCAAGGAAATCTTTGGTTTGTTTCATAAACAGCATGTCTATTTCCTGTTGTGAAAAAAGGCAGGGGATTTCTCTCTGCTTAGACCTCTCTGTTACAGAATGAGCAAAAAGGCAAAAGGCTTTGGCCGAGCTGGAAGACAATGGAACCATATGGAGTAGCTACAGAGTTGGACATCTTCAGTAGCTCCATGCCCTGAGTGCACCCTGATAAGATGCTATGATCACATCTTCTGCCTCAGGACAAATGAATGATTTACCTTTTAGGATTAAACAAATAAGATTTGGTGCATTTTTCTTCTTCCTTGCCATCTACCAACACAGAACTGAATTTTAGCAATTAAGTCAAATATGCCAAACAGAATGCAGGAAAATTATGAATGCCAGTGGATCAAAAAAAAAAAAAATGCTTTTAAGGAGAAAATAGACACATACTTTCTAGCTCACTTTTTGTCATGTAATTTTTACTTTTTTTGCAGATTTTAACTGTTCTGAGGCTTCTGGGCCTTAGTTTGCCTTAATTCTGAGAAAAGCTTTAGTTTTTACAAAGGATTAGGTTAGGCTTCTTTCCCCTAATTAGTTTTCCTTTGTGATCTTTACAAAGAGCTAGGTTTTCCTGGGCCTTTGGACTGCTCCAAGTAACTTTTAATTCCCTTAATTTCTTCTTTTATTTTTATTTCTTTCTTTTATTATTTTACACACACACCCCAGAGAGAGTATTTTATTTCACTTTTTTTCTTCTAATTTTCCATTTGAATTTTACTGGATCAATTTTCCTGCATATTCCCCTTAGTCTTCAGGAATCTATCCTTTGGAACAGGTAGCTATATGTCCTTCTTTCTTATCCTTTAGGATGGAGACTGCTAAATGTCCAGGGACAAAGTGAGCTTTGATTGTGAACAAATGCAGTATTCTAGGAAGGGTTAATGGTGGCTCATTTTGCATGTTATAATTTCATTTGATTGTTTAATCCAGATTGTTCTGAATTACACTTTTCATTTCACCATTGCGTTATATTGTGTTAGAAATTCATTGATTTTCCTCTGATTTCTTTCATATTGTGCCTTCATTTCATAGATGTAATTCAACTGACTCTTCAGATTAATTGCACCTATGAATAGCCTCAGATCTTCTCTGGTTACACCCTTTTGCCCATTGAGGCAAATATTGAGTCTGATTTTCACATTATACCAATGCAGTAATGTAGTTCCCATTCATTATGTTGCTTCGAAAAGGGGGTAATGCATTACAGGTGCTGCTTATAATGCATTACTTCCAAGCTCTGCATCAAACAGATTGAAAACCAGTGGCAACTACCCAGGGAGAACATTGTTTATTTTGGGAAGGTTTTATCCCCCTCCCTCAAAGTCCCTCATCCTGGATGGTGCCCAACCCCATGGAGGAGATGTTCAGAAGAATGCAAAAGGGGGATAGAGGTTAGCAAAAAATCCCTAGCCCCACTATGAGAGAGAGAAAGAGACAGGAGGGTATTCCAGATGACTGTTTAATATGGAAGAAGGGCTACTTGAAGTCTGATCTGATCCTGGACATCTACATTCACTGATTTTTACAGACCAACAGAGAGGGATTAGTTAGCTGCCCTCTGATGAAAAGTGTCTAGCATTCAGTTTTCCAGAACATTTTGTACCATATGAAATCGTTCAGGAGACCTGAACCATAAATAAATAAATAACCATGAGGTTTACACTTTTTAAAACTCTGATGATGCATAAATGTTGAATGCCTTGAATGCCTATTGGACAAAATAAGTCTATTTTAAAAAGAAATATAATAACAACCAAAATGGAGAAACTATTGAAGAATAATCCCAGATATTCAAACGAAGGTACAGATACTTGATAGGCTCAAGTTTTAAAGCTCATCTCCATGGTATTCCCTTACAACGCTCTATAAATACTTCCCAGAAGATGTCATGCCCTGGGATATTCTGTATATATGATGGTAATCAATATACCCTCTAACTTTCAGCTCTGCTGGGTGGGGTTCCACCTCTCGCACGCGTGACTTTGCCCTTGTGCGTGTATGCAACTCTGCCCGCCCCCACCCCCCCGTTGTGACCAGAACCTAATGCGATTGCTGCGCGGAGGAGGAAGACAGCTACGCCCAGCTTAGAGGGAACCTTGATGGTAATGTAAAGTTACTGGATGGAGATTTTAGCACATACAAAAGTCAAACCGGAGAAGAGTTCCCAATAAACATATAATTAACTTGCTTGGATATATAGAACCATGTTGAAAATTAGAATATAGCCAATTAGTTCCTTCTCATTTAATCATCTTATATAGAATTTATGGGCTATGTAAAGCAAAAACAAGTTGCACCCAGACAGATATCTGGAATTGTAGAACTGTAATTTATTGATGGACAAATAACACAAAGCCAAATAATATTTATGGGAATGGAAAAACATAAAGAAGGAAATAATTTGACACACTGGTTTCTGTTCATTCTGCAGGGGAACAACATGAAGCCCTAAGGAAATGGTCTGGACACTGAATATTGCTTGATACTGAGCTTTCCTTCCTTTGCTTTTATTTATGATTTGCTTTGGATAGCTAAATGCTGATAAATCCACAGTTAAGGTGGCAAAATTCTGTGTACGTAGTAGCATTATATCTGTGAAGATTCTCAGTCATCCAGGTGAAGATATCTGGAAGTTGAGTCATGGCAACTGGACTTCTTTCTTGTTAGGTTGAAACATTTCGCTACTCATCCAAGTAGCTTCTTCAGTCTGAGGAGAGTTGGTAGGAGATCCCTGATATATCCTCCACGTTGGTTTCACTTTCCCCTGGTTTGAATAGACTCATTAGAAGGACAAAGGACTGGGGGTGAGGGATAATCCCACTTCTGCAGCTCTTCTCCACCCATTGTCATGGGTTGTTAACAGACGTTAACCGTGATAATTCTGGTCTGTGTGGTCCTAATCTTTCTGGGGACAGATGAAAGGGCAGCATGATAAATAGGAGACAGATTGTATGTAAATCCTCCACCTCTTTTGAGTGAGGGATTTTCTATATGCACATGTATGGCCTCCCTGACCCCTCTCTCAAGCCACCTATCTTCTCGGTCCAAAATGAGTACATCTTGGTCATCAGATGAGTGTCCTTCAAATGAAGGAACACTGCTGATTGTGGTCCTGAGCCATTGCTGCTCCTGTGCTGGGCCATTCTCCTGTTTAGTGGCTGTTTGGTTTCTCCAATGTAGAGCTCCAAACACTCCTCTTTGCATATGGACCGCATATACTATATTGCTCCTGTTGGGTTTTGGTGTCCAGTCTTTTGGGTGGACGAGTCTCTGCCTTAGTGTGTTTGTGGGTTTGAAGTGCATGGGTATGTGGTGCTTACCAAAAATCATTTTGAGCTTTTCAGACACACCTGCCATGTAAGGAATGACCAGGTTCTTCTGTCGGCTCTGGGCCTCAGACTGTTTTATTGCCCTCCTGGGTCAGAACATTGCCTTGTTAAAGGCCCATTTTGGATATCCACGGACCTTAAGGGCTGTCTTCAGATGTCCATCTTCCTTCTTCTTGGCTTCTGTGGAGGTGGGAATGTTTCTTGCTCTGTGGTTTAGCGTCCTGATGACTCCTAGTTTGTGTTGCAATGGGTGATGAGAGTCAAATCACAGGTATTGATCAGTGTGTGTAGGTTTTCTGTAGATTTCTATTCCTAAACTGCCATTGGATCCTATGATGACTGCATAGTCCAGGAAATCCAGCCGGTTGTCTTTGGTGTCTTCCCTGGTGAACTTGATATTTGTGTGTCTGAAAAGCTCAAAAGGATTTTTGGTAAGCACCACATACCTGTGCACTTCAAACCCACAAACACACTAAGTGTATTACTGAGACCTGGGTAGGAGAGGAGGGTGGTGTTCTCCTCTCCCAGCTGTGTCCGCCTGGGTATTCGGTCCAGCACCAATGTCGCTCGGAGGGTCGGGGAGGGGGAGCTGCTATAGTCTATAGGAGTTCTATCTCTTTGACCAGGCTTCCTATCCCTTTGAGAGGAGGTCTTGAGGGCCTGTATTGTGTGTTGGGCTTACGAGACAGATTGGGGATTCTGTTGGTGTACCACCCACCCTGCTGCATACCAATGGTCTCCCTGCCTGAGCTGACGGTGGTAGTCTCCAACCTGGTGTTGAGGACTCCCAGGCTGTTGGTGCTGGGGGACCTCAACATCCATGCCGAGGCTGCCTTGACTGGAGTGGCTCAGGATTTCATGGCCGCCATGACAACCATGGGGCTGTCTCAATGTGTCATCGGCCCGACGCATGATAAGGGCCATAGTTTGGACCTGGTTTTCTCAAAAGGACTGGAAGATGGTGGTTTGGATGTGGAAGGGCTGGTTGTGACCCCATTGTCATGGTCAGACCACTTCCTGGTCAAGTTTAGTCTATTAGCTTCTTCTCTCCTCTGCAAGGGTGGGGGATCTATTAAGATGATCCACCCTCGGATACTAATGGATCCAGATGGTTTCCTGAATGCTCTGGGGGATTATCTGTCTGATATGGTTGGCGCTCCTGTCAAAGCTCAGGTCACCCTATGGAATAGGGAGATGACCCGAGCGGTTGACATGATTGCACCTAAGCGCCCTCTCCCTGCACACAGAGCCCAGATAGCTCCTTGGTATACATCTGAACTGCGGGCAATGAAGTGAGAGGGGAGACGGCTGGAGCACAGGTGGAGGAAATCCTGCTGGAAGTCCGATCGAACACGACTTAGAGCCCATTATTGGGCCTATTTCGTGGCAATACGGCTGGCGAAACAGCAATATTTCACAATCCATATTGCTCCCTCAGAATGTCGTCCAGCAGAGCTGTTTTGGGTGGTCCAGGATCTTCTTCAACCAGGAAATCCGGTGGAGGTCCTGGACCGCTCACCAGCTCGCTGTGATGAGTTTGCTATTCAATTTGAGGGGAAAATCAGATTCAAAATGGGTTGGACTCCACCATTAGTGCAGAATCAGAGGATGTGTCCAGTGTGCCATGCTTAGGTCAAGTATTAATGGATGAATTTGAATTGTTGAGACCTGAGGATGTGG
The DNA here is from genome assembly GCA_037013535.1 of Intellagama lesueurii. Classification (NCBI taxonomy): domain Eukaryota; kingdom Metazoa; phylum Chordata; class Lepidosauria; order Squamata; family Agamidae; genus Intellagama; species Intellagama lesueurii. Next base: position 101,775,223 of record JBAJHW010000003.1, read on the forward strand.
ACAGGGTGCTTGGATCTGTCCGTTCTGCCACCACTCCGCTCGACCCTTGCCCATCTTGGCTAATTGGAAGATCTGCCAGGGGGGTTCGCACCTGGGTCCAGGAGGCCGTGAATGCCTCTTTGAGAGAGGGAGTGGTCCCTACCACCTTGAAAGAGGCGGTAATTCGGCCACTCCTAAAAAAGCCTAACCTAGACCCAGGGCTGGTGGTTAACTACCGACCAGTGGCGTACCTCCCTTATTTGGGCAATGTGTTGGAGTGGGTTGTGGCCGAGCAACTCCAGGCGCTGCTGGATGAAACGGATTTTCTGGATCCATTTCATTCGGGTTTCAGGCCGGGCTTTGGTACGGAGACTGCCTTGGTCGCCCTGTATGATGACCTTTGCTGGGAGGGAGACAGGGGGAGTGTGACCCTATTGATACTCCTGGACCTCTCAGCGGCTTTCGACACCATCGACCATGGTGTCCTTCTGGATAGGCTGGCTGGGTTGGGAGTCGGCAGCACCGCTTTATGGTGGTTCCACTCCTTCGTGGCTGACCATGTCCAGAAGGTGGTGCTGGGGGACAGTTGCTCTGTCCCATGGAGTTTATGTCATGGGGTTCTTCAGGACTTGATACTGTCCTCCATGCTGTTTAACATCTACATGGAACTGCTGGGAGAGGTCATCAGGAGGTTTGGGCTGAGGAGTCAGCAATATGCTGACGACACTCAGCTCTACCTCTCGTTTTCCACCAATCCAGATGAGGCAGTTTCTGTGCTGAACTCGTGTCTGGACCTGATAACGGACTGGATGATGGTTAATAAATTGAAACTCAATCCAGACAAGACGGAAGTGCTGTTAGTGGGTGCTTCACCGGACAGGCTAGAGGGCCATTTCCCTGCCCTGAATGGGGTTGCACTCCCCCTAAGGGACAGGGTCTGCAGCCTGGGGGTGCTCCTGGACCCCGATCTAACTCTGGAAGCCCAGTTGGACTCGGTGGCCAGGGGCGTCTTCCTTCAGCTGCGGAAATTATACCAGCTATGGCGCTACCTGGACGAGCGGATTCTCATTACACTTACACATGCACTGGTAACATCCCGTATAGATTACCGCAATGCGCTGTACGTGGGGCTGCCTTTGAAGATGGTGCGGCGACTGCAACTGGTTCAGAATTGAGCTGCGTGGTTGGTGAGTGGTGGGGCTGCTAGGGAACACATCAGGCCAATTCTGTTCAAATTACATTGGCTACCAGTCGCTGCCCAGGTCCAATTCAAAGTGCTTGTTCCAGAAGGTTTTTAATTGAAATAATATCAACTGTGGGTCCTGATGGCAATTTTTAGAGTACTGTATTTTTAATTGTATTTCAATTGTTTTATCTTTTTATATTTTAATTGTATTTAAATTGTTGTAAGCCGCCCAGAGACCTTTGGGTAGTGTGGGCGGCATATAAGTTAAATAAATAAAATAAATAAATAAAATAAATAAGGCAGAGACTCGTCCACCCAAAAGATCGGACACCAAAACAAAACAGGAGCAATATAGTATATGCGGTCCAATGCAAAGAGGAGTGTTCGATGTGTAAGTAGCATGTTCAGTAAGAAAGCAGTTGGTAAACCACTCCAGTCTTCATGTTGCAAATGCAGCACGGCTGTAATGAGGACACAAATCCCTTTCTGTATGCAGTATCTTTGTGTATTTTGTAAACTGTGGCTGAAACCTTTTGTTTAGCATAGTAAGGCACACTACAGTAGGCCCATTAAATCTATGGGGATTTTGTGAGTAAAGTCTGTATGTTCCATTGATTCAAATGGACCTACTGTAGTTGTGATCTACTTTAGCATAGTAAGTTGCAACTAGAATATGCCAGTATGAATCAATGGAACTTATAGAGGAGTTGATTCACTAAATTCCCATTGATTCATTGAGCCTACTCTAGTGTAACTTACCATGCTAAGCAACAGGATTTTAGACAGTATCCTTTTCAATGTTGTCATCTGTTTTGTTCTTTTAAAGACTAGTATATGGCAATAAAAATAAATTTGATTGATACTTCTGCTTTTGTTTATAAAATTAAATATGGGTGAAGAAAAAAACAACAACAGCCATCCTGACTAATCTAATCATCTTTAAAATCTCTCATTGCTTCACAAAATTTAAAGAAAAAGGCCAGCATCCTGTTGAGCTTCCCACATAGTAACACAGGATTGTGCCTTTGCACAAGGGCAGATTGAAGATAATTTTCTCCCTGGAGATCACAGCTTGCATAACAGCAGTGCTTGCACAAGCAGCACAGGCTCGCTCTGCTACACTGATAGACTTTTTTTCTGCTCAACAGGATACTGGCCAAAACCTCAGGAGATCCAACCACTTTCATCTAACCTGTGGCTGGGCCTTGAAGCATAGAACTGACAAAAGAGATAACCATCCTGGCTGTGATCCTGAGTGATGCCTGAGATCTGCTGTCAAACCTACTGGGTACAGCAATCCAAGCAATTTAAGACTCAACCTATATGTTGTGAACAGTTGTCCAGCAACTCCAATACAATCACATTGAATTGCAAGGGAGTATTTAATAGGAGGATTAGTTACAAGTGGAAATAGAAAGGAAGGGGGAGGGAAAGTCTCTGCCACATATTTGATGATTGTTTAAAGCCACCATAGCAGAAGGACAGCTGAAATGTCTACAATAGATTAGGAAGTGTTCTAACCAATCCAAGAGAATACTTCTGTGTTTAACAAGAGGAGTCACAGAAATTGTAAAAGCGAAGATAAGAGGTTTCCTCTGAAGTCTATGAAATAACCTATGATAACATCAGCACAAATTGACAATAAAACAATGCAAGCAACATGAACAAAATACTTTGAAGAGCATATTGCTGAAAACATTCAGAAAAATAATAAAATCCTCTTGGCTCATAACAGATACAAGAACCCATCCTGGAAAGTTGGAGGAGGAGGAGGTGTTGCAGAGACTTTTCACTCCGGACTGGATCCCGATTTAGGGTGAATCTCTTGCAATCATTGCTTCCTCTCTTACTCATGACTAGGTTAAGTCCTATTGATATGGGATATTTCTCTTTAGCCATCTTTATTCATCACTGTGACCTATGTCTGAGAGACCACAAGCTGGGCAGTTTCCCCTTCATTGTTAAGGGTTTTATTTGACATGCTAATTCCTCTGGTTTCTGATTGAAAGGAGGAGGTTGACTCATTCCAAAGGCAGAATGGAAAAGTGTTGCAGCAGTCAGGGTTGAAAAGCTAGTGTCCTGGATAAAAGTTAGGGAACTTGATTTAAATTCTTCTATTTTGAAAGACATATACAAGATTTGTATGCATGCTATATGTTTCAGACACTTCTGATGCTGGCTCTTCTTGTTTTCCTGGATGTCCATTGCCATATTTAGAAATAGCTGCCTTTTATTTCCCAAACATTCCTAATATACAGTTTTATTAAAAGTATTTTTAAAAACTTTTCACTTTCAACAACAAAATAATATTACTTATTTTATTCTTCTCCATACATTGCCCAGTGTCTATGCAAGGATACATTTGGCAGAAAAGAATGCAGACACAACCTGTGTACTCAGAAGAAATTATCACTACATTCAATGGGAGTTTGTGGGTACAAGATTGTAGCCTTCATTTCCAGTAAGGCTATTTTATAAGACGATCCAGAAGATAAACTTTTGGGTCTCTAAGGTACCCTTTGCTAGGCATTTGTTGGACTACCAGTCCCATAATTCTACATTTTGGGAGTTCTGCCAGACAGACTGACACCTAAATGTGGCTTGTGTGGGAGAAAAGCCTCAGCTGGAAGGCTTTGAGGCTTAGTTGCGCCTAGCTGTGCCCAGGATTCTTGTTCTTGCCCCATAGGAGCTTTCTTCCTGAACAGGAAAGCTAGCCAGAGCTAGGCTTAACTGAACCTTAAAGCTTTCCAGCTGAGGCCTTCCTCCCATGTGGGCCCCATTTAGGTGTCTGTCTGTCGGGATGAACTCTCAGAATGGAGAATTATGGGATTGGAAGTCTAAAACATCCAATCTCTACCCTCTGCACACTCTACTGGCCCAGAGGATGGCCAGAACCTAGACAGAAGACATCAAAGAAAAAGGAGGAAGGATAAGAAGGAAGGCTCCACATCAGTGCATACGCAGAGTGCAGATCCATTTTAGAATATGATGAAATATTAAATTTTTCCATCAAATGAGTGAGTTTAAATTTTACTTCTGAAGAAAATGTTAAAAGGAATTGGTGTATCACTTTCTTTGCACAACCAGCTAGCCCAGTTTTCAGAACCTGAGCAAAAAGAGCTCAGGAAGGAAAAAGATATCAATATGTGTTATAACAAAAGAAAACACTACCTTAGTAAATCTGTGAGGCAACATAAAACAGCAACTTCAGTTTCTTTCATTATCTGAATCAGGCAAAGTTAAGAGATTTTAAATAAACAGCAAGTAAAGCACCTGTTTGTTTTCTAATCTGTTTCTTACTATTAAATCTATGCAAATTATATATAGTGTGGTGCAAAAGGATACAGTTAGTAGGTGTCTGGAGATGAGTATGGAAACAAGAGAAAGAAGTGTGATAACAGTTTGGTGACAAAAACATAACTAAACAGGTACGAGATGAGCTCCTGTCCTTTAGGACAATTGACTTCTGCTCTTTTCACTCCTGAGAGTTTCTACACCTACAAAACTCCACCATTCCCCATGGAACAACTATATTTGGGGGTATTTGAAGACCATCTGGGAAACACTACCGGATGGGGAAGGTAACTTTAGGGTGTGAAAAAGAGCACTTTTGAAAGAAGCAGTAACAAATGTGCCACTAGAGACACTGCACAATATTCTATGTAAATCCAATCCTTTATTTCAAAACTTAACAGTTAAATCAACAACCTGTATTGCAACAAATGATACAATACTGCCGCCACCCAATACAACATTATTAAGCTCCCTATTTCTAAAGTTTAATATCAACAAATTAATTTTCAGAACTAATATTCCAAGGTGGGAAAATGTCAGACATCTGAACTTCTGTTTGGGAGAAATCCATGGATGTAACTTCCTACTACTTATATTGCACAATATACAAATATTGCTAAATATTGCTAAAACTGGATCCAACCCCTTGATCTTTACTTCAGAAAACTCTGGACACCTGAATCCCTTTCAGCTAAACTAGTTAGCAGAGATCCTTTACATATGGCTAAACCAGGGTCCTACCCATTGGTCCTGACTGAGGAAGAGAGTGGACACTTGAACCAGTTTTGGTGGGAAGATTCTGAGGGGAAACCCTCAAATGGTCTTCTGTTGTTGCAAACAGGGAGTTGATGGGATAGATTCAGAAGAGCTATACGCAGATATACCGTATTTTTCCGTGTATACGACCCCCCCCCCCAATGTAGAAGACGACCCCCTAATGTTGTCCCCTGCTGGAGGCGGAGGAGCAGTCAATGGGCAGCCGCGAGGGGCGGCCGAGCGCGGCTGCTTCTTTGCCTCCTCCTCCTTCCATGTACAAAACGACCCTCAATTTTTCCTCTAATGATTTTAGGAAAAAGAGTCATTTTATACATGGAAAAATACGATATTAGTTCATCTCCTGTCACCCTCAGCCAGCATGTCCAGTTTCCAGGGTTCATGGGAATTAGAGCTCCAAATCTTTGGATGCCACTAAGTTGGACAAGATTGCATTAGAAAAAAAAATCTAGAATGAAATATCCAAGTGTAAAAGGGAACCCATGGAAAGATAGTCAGGTTATCAAAAGGCTTCTAGGATAGCCTTCCCCAGCCTGGTTACGTCCTGTGCTGGCTGTGAGGCTAGGAGAGTTGTGGTCCAACATATCTGGAAGAGGTCAAGTTTGGAATGGCTACTGTACTATATGAACTAGAGATGCTTCTTAAATATGATGACACAACATCCTCAGGTTAAATTTCAAGATTTTCTCTAGTTGTGTGCAAAGGGTTATATCAACTGTACTCTATATTTTTTAAATATTCTAGATGCATCTCCAAATATCTATTTTCTCTCCCCCTGATGCATTCACTCTCACACACCCTTTTTCTTCGTAAGTACACAACAGGTACGCCTCCCCCACATTCATCCTATAGCTACTGAGCTTGTGTTGTTGGGCCCCCCCCTTACCTCCTGAGCACCTGCTGAGTGGAACAATGGGATTTTTTAACTATTACTTCAAATGTTTTTTCACCATCTTGATTCAAAAAAGGGATAATTCTCCACTATATTTTTGGTCTAATTATCAGATGATGATGGACAATGGATTGATAAGAGTCACTCAAGAAGATGCAAGCGCTTGTATATAACAGCGACTGCAATTATGAACCACTACTAAGCCATTATTGATCCTGTTCATATTGGGTGATAACTGAGCATTTTCCACTTATTTAAAGTGCTGTTAGCCAGAATCTCCCATCAATGAAAAGCAGTAGACGAATTTCTTCAAACACGGTTCAATAAATAATGCACATATAGAAGGTGCAGAGTTCTTTAGTCTCAGTGAAACAACTAACTGTGAAGCAAAAACTCCATCTTGCTGGCACTAAATGGTTGGAAGGTCATTTAATACATAACCTGAAGTACCACTCTTAGCAGTAGGAGGATGTAAGAAAGAAACAAAATATTTATTTTTCTACGTAATTCCAGTAACACAGAAAAGAGAAGAGGACAAGAAGTGGAGGAATGTCCAGTTTTACTGGTCGCAACTTGTTCCCTCTGTAAAATCAGGATTCATTCTGAGTGATTTAAATCTTAAAGCAACTTTTCTCGACATAACTGCATTATTTTGAAGATCTTAACAAATTGGGTTAATATTGGATTCATGAAGGCACAAGAAATACTATCGTCCTCCAGCAAAGGAGTCATTCATTCAGCTTGTTTTCTTGGGAAGCCTTGGACATAATACGATATTCATTTTTCCCCCCTAAGTAGAAGCAGTGAAAACAAGGATGGGACAATATTTAAATAGACCATTAAGGATATTAACCAGTAATTGTCAAGTTAATCTCTCTAAATAATCAGTAGTTTTAAGAAAAAGGCTTCCCACTTACATTTAAGGTCAAACTAAAATTGATCAAAAGGAGCCAATTGAAAGGGCTTAATTATTTGTGTCACCACAACCTCATTCAGTATGGATGTTTTATATTTTAACGTCTACAGAATAGATAATTTGATTCAAATGTTTTCTTTTTGTTAGACCAATAAATAGATTGCAATGCACAACCTCTTGTGACATTGAGCTGCTTTCTTTGTTGCACAGGACACATCCCACAAATACGTCCTCTCCCCAGCCCTCTTTTAAAGATTCGTCCCAAATCTTCATCACAAACAACCCACCTAGTACTCCCAAATTTTATCTAAATTGACAAAGACATAGAAAAACCACAGCGACCAAAAGTTCTATGCTACTACTCTGAGAGCTGGCTCTTCCCTTAGGTAGAGGGAGGCAGCTGATTTAGACATCAAATGCTTAATGGTAGCAATAGCAGCCTCCTAGCTGTTCCTCTTGAGCCCATGACCATTCCATTCTCTTGAAGGTCAAAACTGTAGGCCTCACCTACACCCTCTAAACCAGTTTGCCACCCTCAAGTGTGGGGGAGGACTGTATTCCACTGAGAGTCTAGAAATAAGATTCAGCTGCCAGACAGTTTCTTTCCATGGAAGAGAGGGAAACTTCATCTTGTCCTTTGCCTCAGGCACCACAATACTTGGCCCAGCCCTAAGTACAAGTGCCACTTAACTGAATAGGGCTTCTGCCAGAGTTCGCATGACTGAGACACCAGTCAAGTGTATGGTCAAGTATTCTTCATTCACCAATTATTATCTGACACTATTTGAACCGAGTATCTCCTTGTATAGACAGTTGCCTACTTTTTTAATGCCATTGTGCTGGCACCTGATAGCAAATAGTGAGGAGTCCCCGGCCTGAGTAATTAGATCTATGAGGACACACATGGCACAACATGTTATACACCAAGCCAGATGTCACCCCAAGCCATGTATTGAGCCAATAAAGTGGCAGGTATTGGTAACTCCCCTGTTATGATCAGAACCCTTTGCCTCTTCAGATACAGTACCTTGTTCTCTGTGTGCAGAAAGGGATGACAAAAGAAGGGTAGAACTAATTGCTTCTTTCTAAGCTTGTTCCTTAGATCCAGGTGAGTAATGACTGAATAGGGCTTAAGTGTGAATCTAATCCTTTCCATTTAATGTTTCTTTAAACACAATGCAGAATTGTTATGGCTAGTGCTCTACAATAAAAACCTTGTTGAAGAGTTGTTCATTCTGTTGACTATTGTTTGCATACATTTACACTTGTATGCCATTGTTAATTATAAAGAACAATTTATTTAATTGTTTAATTTCATTTCTTCCTAACAGTTAACTAACATGGATTTGTTACAATAGCACTGAGCCAAGTTGGAAAATGGTGCAAAATGTGCCATTTCTTCTCATGAATCTGCTTTTTGAAACGGGAATATCAGTGGCAGAGGTCTTAATCATGGTTTTGCCATTACGGCTTGTGGACAACTCTCTCCCACGCAACCCAATTAGTCTGTCCTGGTCACATGCTGCATATGGGGTTTGGAATGAGGGAATAACTCCCCCCCCCTCCACAGTACAGTTCAAACTGGTCATCAAAGTTACTATTCCCCTGATGAAGGAAACTTTCTGTTAGGATGAAAACAGCACGCTTTGGACCCTGATCCACGTCCCTGTGACTGTTTTTGTTTTTCAAAAAAAGGCATAAAATGCAATTATTTATTTCACAGACTTTTCAGCATATTGATCAATTGGAATTATATTCAATTAATTAATGAATTGAACATTTGACTATAATGTCACTTCACCATAATGACCATATAAGTTTGGTTATATGAAAAGGGCCCTTCAGGCATTCTCATCAAGCGCATCTCTGAAAGTGTTGGGACCAAGAGAAGGCCTTTTTTCAGGTCTCTTTCTGTTCAGGGAGAACACAGGGAGGCTGGGGTGGGAAGAGGATGCATCAGGGCCTCTGCAGATCACACTTTGCCTACCCTTGTTCTAAAGCATAATTGACTATATTCCTCATCCACATGGATTCTCACACTGTTAAGTTTTGTGATTCAGGTTCATCCACTAGAATATGATGGATTTTCTGTATCTATTGTCATCTGGCCGCAGTCTCCTGCTTCAGGAGGAGTGGTGAGGAAGCCTAAACTTGCCAAGCAGTGATGTGCTGGAACCAAAGCTGCCTGGTACATAAACCACTGTTTGCTTAACTATCAGCCTCATAGACAGTTTTATATAGAGACTTTGCAGTCATAGCACAACTTCTGGGAACTAAAAGGTTAATTTTCTCTTTTTAAAAAACAAAAACTTAATATAAATAATGCATGCAACCTGCCTTGTTCCATGCCATAATTATGAAGAATGAGGTGGCAAATGTTTTGATGTGTAAAATGGACTGTATCATTTCATGTTTAGATATGCGGGGGTGGGGGGTGTTTAAAAATATCTCTCTCTCTCTCTCACACACACACACACACACACACACACACAGAGAGAGAGAGAGAGAGAGAGAGAGAGAGAGAGAGAGAGAGAGAGAGAGTTCTTCCTTGCAAATAAAATAGTATCTGGTTATCCTCTTTTGGATTTACACCGGCATAAGTCCAATTTCGTAAATCATGGCAGCAAATTGCTGCTAAGTAACAAGTTGTGATGTGGCACTTGATTGGGGATGTGAGTGGCATCTCATTAATTAGTAGCAATTTGCCACTATGATATACACAGTTACCCTTATGCTGGTGTAAAGATACAATAGGAAACTGTCCTCTTACTTCCTACTCTGCTACTGTAATACTGTGCTATTATAATAATATGGGGAAATGCTGTTGTTCTTTAAGATGGGAGGAGGTAATTCTAAAGTGATACAGCACATGCTACAACCTCCTCCCGCTACCTGTGTAAAGCAGGCCTTAGCAAACAAAAGGGAGTCTTGACATTCTTTCCCTCTTAATACGACAGGTGCCCAGGAAACTACCATTCCATATCACGCAATTATGAGCCTCATTCATTAGTATCACCTCATTGACTACACCATGAAAGAAATGACAAATTAGCAATTTCCCAGCACTGGCATAATACTATCATTTGTATCACAAAGTCAGCAAAATCTAACCTCCAATAATTCAGCTCACTATTCTCAACCAAGAGTGGCTATCAATACAGTTTTATGTGCCCTGTACTAATCACTAAAGTCAGATAATACGCAAGGTTAATGGTTGCAGACAGTCTCGGGAAATATCCAAGATCAGATAAAGCAGCCCCATATTATTGCTGTGCTCTGTGTGTATATCCCACCCAAGAATAGGAGAAAGAAAGAAATCAATGTTTAAGGCAGTTGTAATACATCTCTTGGTGTAACAAATAAATTGGTCCTTCATTGCCCATTCACATGCTGGTTAATAAATAGTTCAGACACAGGACACACCAATAGTGGAGAAGTGTAATCATTGTAAGCTTGTCGCCTTTACTTTAGATTTATGCCATCATGGCCCAAGAAAGTCTAAGCAGCAGTTTTCAATTAACTCATCGGCCTTTGAATGAAAAATAGCAAGAAGGTTGTTCCTTTTTTATTTATATTTTTAACATAGAGCCTCCAGCCATCTCTTCAAAGTGCTTGATTCCACTTCTTTAAATAAACACAAAATGCAATCAACAAGGCAAGTGGGGGGGGGGGAACCCAGTGCTCCCTCTCTCCCTCTCTCTCAATCTCTCTAGTCATGAATCGATTCAGGGTAGATCCATAGTATCAGTATATTAGGTTTTTCATCATTCCAAATAAGAAACTTTTATATCTCCTGGAAAGTAGATGGCAACTATCAGTTCTAATGTTTCCTTACAAAAGCATTGCTTTTTTTTTTTTTTTTTTTTTTGCAGACCCAATTCCTTTAAAATAGTTTCCTTTAAACAGGGGAAGCTGATTAAAATATAAGTTCATTAGAACAGAACTTCCGCTGTATTCACAGAAATACCAAACTCTACCGCTGAACTTTCTGTGGGCTAAGATTTTCCCTCCCAATATAATTACATTCATTTACCCTCCAGAAACCTAAGAAAATGGAAGACAGTGCATTTAATTTATAACGGTACCACTAAACGCAAATGTAAAATTGGCAGCTTTGATGGTGCAGTATTAAATATAGCTTATCTCACCAGTGACAGTGAGAAACAGACACTCTCTTAGGACTATGAGTTATGACAACCTCTACAGTGAGTGAAAAATCATCCCTGTACAGCTGTCACCAATCAGATTTTCTTTTTCTCTTCCCTTGATGATGATGTGTGTGTTGTGTATGAGTGTATGTGTTCTTTCAGCAGGACTGCAATCGTCACTTGAGTAGCAGGGTTGTAAGCAGCTTTAATGGTTCTAAAGAAAGATACCAGCCATAGCTGCACACTTTTCCTCAACTAACATTATAAACAAATGTAATGTATTGCATAGCAAGCAGTATTCTAGTCCAAATATGGAAGTGGGTGAAAACGTAAGATCTTGAAATTTGTGTGGAAATGCAAAGACTCAGCTGCTACAGAAAAGGAAGACATATTCCCTCCTAAGTCATGGCATTCACAATAGGACAACATTTGATTTTTCTTTCCAGTATTCTTTGGAAGAATCTTAAAAGATACCAAACATAGATGCATTTAAAACAGAAAAAAAGCATTCCTAGGTTCAAGAACTATGATTCCCAGAAAGCCCCAACCAGCAAGTGGATTCTGGGAGTTGGAGTCCACAAAAGCAACTTTGCCCAGCTCTGCCTCTCTGGCAGCCTAGCTAACGACATCAAGTTATCCATAGGTTATTCAGGCATCTTTTCTACTGATGACTAAACCTGGATTCCCTAAAACAGCAATTCTCACTCCATGAAAAGTGTAAAATCTTTGTTGTAAAATCTTGAACATCACTTTCATGGCAGATTAATGCAATAGCCACACAGTGACTGAAATCCTTGGGGTTGTAATGTATAGTGAACATTTCCACACTGTGGAATATTGTTTTGCCTTCTATATTTTGGCCTGTTGTTTAGATGTCATTTCAGCAGAAATTTTAATCTTTTTTATGTTTTCATGTTTTAATCTTTCAATTGTATTTTAAATCATATATTGTTTAATTTATCTTTTAATATTTAACTTATTGTGTTTTTAAATTGTGTGAACTTTAATGTTGTGAGCCGCTTTGGGTCCCTTGTTGGGAGAAATGCGGCATATAAATAAAACTAATAAAATAAATAAAATGTCCACAAATTTTGTCTCTGTCAAGCAGCTCCATTGGTATACCAACTACAGTTGGTGATTTATTTCAAATGCTTTGAAGAGCAGTTTTCATTTCTCTTTCTAAAATGCAGCTTTTTCATCAAAGTATTCTTTTCTGAAGAAATCTATCATTCTTGCCTGTCTTCTGTATAGTTCTTTAGTTCCTATCTCCTCTTGATTTTATCCTGATCAGAAAATATACTTTCCCTGTTGACATTTCAGCATCCTTAATCTTGGTTTAAATTTTTCTTTGAATTTTTGGATCTTATGGAAGAGATCTCCAACTCCTCCCCTCCAAAAATGTTTTGGTTGTTCTCTGTTTCTTTGTAGAGACTGATATAACAGTTCTCCTTGCCCCTGTGTGCAAATCAACAAAAAGTACTCTTTAGGATTCTGAACCTATTTCTGTTACATATTATTTTTGCTACTGACATGGATATACAGCCAGCTAACTAGTCTTGTTTTTGCAGAAAGAATAGAGCTTTTCAATTTTCTGCTTCTTCTTATATAATCTTTTTTATTTCCATAATGGCCATCTGGTGACTTCCATCTATACAATCATCTGTTAGGTTGCTTGAAACATGAGTTCAGTTTGCTTTCAAGAATTCACTGAATTCCTTTTCTGCTTTGATTCTGACTCCTACGACAAATTCTTCCTGTCCTTAGAGGAGGCCTGTGGACTGGCTGGGGAATATTTTACCTCCCTCCCAAATTAGAGACTGTCTTCTTCAATCATGAGCCCCCTATAATCAAACTGGAACATTTTACCCCAAGAGAGCCTGGTGCAAAACACATATAGTCATTTTAGAATTAAAATATTCTGAGCCCAGAACTAAATGAAATGTACAATCCTTCTCTACAACAATGTACTCCTGATTACCCCCAAGCTTTCAGAAGTTAGAAATCTTCCTGATCGTTTGCAAATCCCCCAGAGTTCTACCCATACACCAGTATGTAGCTTCTACCCATCCCAACCATAAAATTCACAGACAGGATGCTGCTTTTGCAAAGTCTTAACTGGGTTCTGCTTGTCATAGGCATTGTTCAAGCATTGATAAATAGGATATCAGAGATGCATGTAAATGCTGTTCCTTCTGAGACATAGTATAGGGGCCCCAAGCGTGCCTTGTCACTGAAGCAACAAAAGGATGTCAACAGAAAGTAGCCACAGGGCTTATATGTTTTAAATATCAGTATCTAGCATTTGCTATACTAAGACTTTATCCTCACCAATCAAAGCAAAATTAAATCAGAATACTGCTTGAAAGCATGTTAAAATCTTAAAGTGGAAAATTGCCTTTCTTGAGATTTGTGCTGGGGGAACAAGATGGAGTCTCTGTGGTTGAATTTCACATTCACACCAGTGTATACCCTGTTTCCCCGAAAATAAGACAGGGTCTTATATTAATTTTTGCTCCAAAAAACACATTAGGGCTTATTTTCAGGGGATGCTTTATTTTTGTCATGTACAACTATCTACATTTATTCAAATGCAGTCATGTCATCTTCTGGTTGCTGCACAATGGTGGAGGGAGGGGTTTCACTTAACTAGGGCTTATTTTTGGAGTAGGACTTATATTACGAGCATCCTGAAAAATCATACTAGGGCTTATTTTCAGGTTAGGTCTTATTTTAGGGGAAACAGGGTATATGTGCGGTGAGTCACCTTAGAAAAAAGAGGAAAATTCATACTATTTTCTTATGGTCAAACAGAATCTCTCTCTCTCTCTCTCTCTCTCTCTCTCTCTCTCTCTCTCTCTCTCTCTCTCTCTCAAAACACACCCACACCACATCTTTTCCTGATTTTGTTGAATCACTGGAGCGAGAAATAAATAATATGCCTGAGTTTAATAAAGGCCTATATAATTCTGTGCCCATTAACAACATGTGTTACTATGCAGGCTATGATAATGATAACGGTAATCAAAGTGTCATAGTGCTGAGATAAAGCTTGCAGGAGTCAAGAAGAAAACGTTTCCTCGGCATACTCCATCTGACAGTTAGCTAAGCATGTCAGGCTCCATTTTATCTAAAGACCAAATAATGAAACTTTCAGCTTCAGGAATCCCTGGAAAGGCAATGTTTGCTGCTCTACTCAAAGAGGGGTGGCAGTATTCTTTGTGATATAATAGGAGCTATGTAGCTGTCACCAAAAAGTACACTGCTTTCTCCTCTTTCAGCAGTTAACATCAAGTAACTTTAAAGCTCTAAATATACAGAAGAGAGGAGAATATATGGCCCATAGTCATTGTATACCTTTCCACAGGCCTCTCCCAAAACATGCTGCTGATATACAGTGCTAACTGGGGGAAATTCTTCAAATCAAGCCGGAAATGGTTTGGAGCCAGAATGATGAAAAGATTCTGCCATAATATTCTAATTATCACCTGAACCTCAGTGCCATTATCAGAGGCCCTTCTACGACTGCCACCACCAAGTGAGATTTGGCAGGTGGCACTAAGAGAAAGGGTTTTCTTTGCGGTAGCATCCCCAGGATTATGAACCTTTAATTAATTTACGAGATTTTATGTTGTTGTTGCTTTTCAAATCATTTTTAGAATTTGTGTTTAAAGTTATTGTGTGGCTGTATAGTATCTGGCTGTGGAGCCAGAGGTTGAGAGTTCAATTCCCCACTGTGTCTCCTGTGTGTATAGCCTTTCTGTGTGGCCTTAGCCAAGCTGCACAGTCCCAGGGTGCCCCAAGAAAGGGGAATAGTAAACCACTTCTAAATATTCTCTACCTGGAAAATCATGAAAAGGGTCACCCTAAGTCAGAAGTGACTTGACAGCACGATTATTATTATTAAAGTTATTGTTTAAATATAGTAAATACAGTATATTATATACAAGAAGAGAAAGTTGGTTTTCTTTTTTTTTCCTGTTCATGTTGCATTTTAGCACTTCTTTGATGTAAATAAATAAAGAATAAATACCACAAAATGAGTTGTTCCCCTCCCACATTATGGGCTGCCATTTCGAGGGACGAAGAAACCTCCTGCATGATGACATCATTCCCCACATTTTGTAATGCCGGCATTAAGGGAGAAAAAAGAAAGAATTGCAGGGCTAGAAACCTTTGGTACTACTTATGTAGGTGCCATAATGTTTAGTCTCTGACAACCCAGAGCCTAGCACAAGTTCCCTACATCACTAACTCAGTGCAAGGATAGGCGAACCCATGATTCCTGGTCCGTATCACTTCTCTTCATGTTTACTTGCCAGCTTGTGCTGCCTGTTTCTGCTTTAAACCAGTTTTCCCTGACAAAATATGCATGCCTAAATGTGTTATCTTGAAGCATCCCATTTAAAATCTTCTTTGATAAGTATCCTGAGCCAAAAATGGTCCTGAACCATAAAGCAAGCATGAGAGCTAGCACGTAACTAACTTTTGGCTGATGTGTTATTCTTGGAGGCATGAATCAACTCAAATTATATCTCAATTGGCAAATATGGAATTCCCCAGGTGCCCAGGTATCTCTATGTGGGTGCCGTAAGGCAGCTGCCAAAGGCAAAAAACCTTCCTAAGGCTGATGCATGTTGATTTTTCTTAGAAATCAGTGTCAACTGACTGTGTGATTCCCCCCTCCCCACCAGCACCTAGCCCTCATTTTCCTAAAAATCTTGTAAACTGTAGTTCAAGCTTAGCTTGCCTCTGAGTTAAAGGCTGATGCACCTGCAAAGAATAATACTATGGACAGTCTGTGTGGTCTGCACTGCATGACCCAAAGAGGGGGCTTTACAAAGAAAGGAACTTGGTAATAAGCTTACCTATCACTTATCAGCTGACCATGTAAATAGCCTGCAGCATAGTCAAAAGGCAGGTGGTAATCCGAGGGGATAATAGCTCAGGGAGGAAAAAAACTACGCTATTAGCTCTGCTGGGGGTCCACATGGTGAACAGCCTTTCCCACTCATAAACCTCTGAATAGATCCACTGCACAGCAAGAACACCATCACGTTCAGCAGCATGTGTCAAGTAAGGAAGGGAGAGAGCCAGGTGAGACAAAAGGCAAAGCTCAGTGTGATCAACAGCATTAAAGACTGCATTAGATGACAGGATTTAGGGATAAATGTATGCCAGGAGCAATAGTGAAGTGGGTTTTAAAAAAAACTTGTTTCTCATTTGATCCATGGATGATGCGGACAAGATTATATGTTTATATTCCAAATAGGCTTGTGCTCAAAAAGAGAACAGTCCAGAAAATTAGCTTAGGAAACCCGGTTCTTCACATGTTGCTCACATCAGAAGGGAGATGGGTGGAGGCTGGACCCTGATGCTTACAGTACAATTTGACTGAGCTGGCAGGGTTAGCTCTTTTGTCCCTCAAAGCGCTCTCCTGCTCATAATTCTATATCAAGAATATTATGAGGCTGCTACATACCTGTTTTGCAGCAGTGCAGTCAAAATTCTCTTGGACTAGATGCTCAGAAGGCATTTTATTTTATTCGTGAACTGACTTAAACTTCAATGGTTCTATGAGAATAGAGAACTGGGAAATGACAAGTCTGAAAGGGAGCCTCCGTGTGAGTAGGAGCATTCCCCTGCAGACTTCTTGCTGACCATGTTTAAAAAGTGATGGCAGAAATGGACAGACAGAACTAGGTGTCCACCTCTATGCACTGGGAGTTTATCTGGATAGGAGATGGCTAAATAGGGCTCATAAATTAAAATGGAACTAAGCACTGCAAATTTCAAACTCTGTGAAGTATATGTTTCTGATTCCACACTCCCTGCTCCCTCACACTCTGTATTTTTGGGACAGTGGTGAAAACCTGGGGGCAGAGAGAGTAGGGGGCAGAATTTTATACTTTTACTTCAGGTGCAAAATTTAGCTAGTTATATGGCTGTGTAAATTCCCATCGGATAACATTAACTGCACAGAATAATACGATCAGAAGAGAGAGATTATCACTGCACAAGACTGCAGGGATCCTCTTGGGCTGGCACAGCAAACCAACATTCTATAAGGCAATTCTCAAAATGGGACAGCCCAAACAAAACATTATAACTTTGAAACCACTCACTCTTGTTGAAAAGCAGCCCTGAGAATTGCTTTGTGTTTGGGTGAGACACGATTAACTTATGGAAAAAGGAGTCAGCTTCTGGAATTTTCCCTTGCTTTGTGTCACTTGGTGAATGGTAGTGAGTAGAGATGGGCCTGCCTTCCCCCACCTCCCCAGCCAATGACCCACTCACCAGTCAGCCCATGCTCCTCTCCTCCTCCTCTTTGGCTGTTCGACCATTCGCCAGCAGGAGCATGGGTTTGTCTGTTCTGCCTCCTTGTCTGAGTGGGTGATCAGCCAAGGAAGCAGGTCAGGGAAGCCCGCACTTCTACTGGAGCCTGGTCGAACAGCCAAAGAAGAGGAGGAGGAAGAAGAGGAGAGGCGCACATGCCAGCTGGTGAGTGGGGATCCAGCGGAGGAGGTGGCAGAAGGGAACACATGACACCTGTGGTGCCATGTGTACTAATTGGCACAAACTTCCAAACCCTAATAATGAGTACAAGAGGGTATCCTGTAGGCCATCTTGACTGCTGCCATTGTTGTTGTCAATGATCAGGCTGCCCTTTGTTACATAAAGCCTGGCATCCTTTTTTCCTCTGGCAACGCGGGCACAATATTGTGCAATATCAGGCCGTGTCCTGCTGTTTTAAATTGTGGGTACAGGAAGCACAATATCCCATATTCATCAACCAGAGTTTTTCTGAAGAATAGAACTGAATTCTAAGCTAAATCAGTGCAAGACAAGCAAAGGTAAAACATTCCTCCTGACTCTTCCTGTTCATTTTCCATGCAAAGTTTTGGTTGCTCCTATAATCCAGAAACAATAATCCTGTAGGATGCGCATTTCTGTATGCAAGCATGTACAATTATGTGAGTGGTTATTTCAGGAGGAGATATGGATATATGTATGAGTGATTATGTGGAAACTGTGTGTGGTAAGCAGAAAGACGGCCAGCTTGTCATGCTCTGTAGAAAGCATCTTTTTGTGCCTTGCTCCCAGAGTCTTGCTCCACCTTTCCTATAGCAGTTCCTGCTTTCCTCTATCCCTTCCTCATGGCAATAACACAAAGATTGGGATAGTTACCATTTGGACTATAAGTGCCAAAATCCTCAGCCAGCATGGTAATGACCATGCAGGCTGGAGAGCTCTGGGAGTTGCAGTCCAAAAAGGAAAGAGTAACTCTTTCAAGATCAGTGACACCTGAAGCTAGTCTGTTTATTCTGACCCCACATGTCATAATGTGAAGCTGTTCTAAAACTGCAATCCTGAACCTAACCTGTTTGTCTGAATCCCACTGCCTTCCATGGTATTTAAAGACTTTTATCAACTGTAGGCACAGGGTTGCAGCCCAACTTGTTTTTTCTGGTGTGACTTCCAACAGGAAGCCACCAAATAAAGTGTTGAATGACCAAAAGAGAGCCTGTTCTGTTGATACCCTGAATCAGCATAGGCCCCCTACTACTATTGTTTCAGAGGTTTCTTGAACCGTTGGCCTGATTTACTTTTTAATGTCTCTTGTGAAGTAAAACTAATGAGAAGTATGAAAGCACAGAATTCTTTGTCCCATGTAAAGCTGTGCAATAAAAGAAATCAAGAGAGGCAAGCTGAATGGAAGTTTTTAAAAGTTTGCTCAGGCAAGCAGGTGCAGTTTTCAGAGACTGGAGTGAAGCCAGTCAATACTGGCCCACCTGCAAGAAAAAAAGCATGGACAGGCACAACTAACCAGCCAGATCAGGACAGCTGCATCTTTTCTCATTTATTTACCGATTGACTGATTTAAGCACTCTGAAAGTCAGGGAGAACAGTAAGAGAACTTGGCAAGTCCAGCTCAAATCCCACAGAGGCTGGAACCCACAAGCTGAGTCATGGTTTTGGCTTTCAAACGTTGGGCCAGCTTTGTTGAAATGGCTTTCAGTTGGCAGAAGAATGTTACTTATTACACCCTTGTTGCACTATCATGTTCTTAAGGCCCCTTAGGGTTACACCAATCAAACTTAACACAAAGCCCTACCAGAGCGTGCTTGAATGGCTGGCTCCCCCCACTCCAAACTTTATTTTTCTAGCAATCAGAGTCTGTATGAAAGAGAGGAGAGTACCGCTGCCAGGTTGCAACCTGAACAACTGCCTCACATATTTAATGCGTAATTCATGCTTTTAGAAAAGAGAGCTTAAATCATGCACTTCTATTACTGATGAAAAAGCAGCAACAGGACCCTCATCTAGAAAATGTTCCTAAACTGGATTAGCGTTCCTTGCTGAAAATCCCACTCACTGGCTGCTATTTATCCTGGTTAATGTTTTAAAGATCCAAAAACAGGCTAAAGGAAAGAGAAGTCATTTCAAAGAGTACTTTCTTCAAGAGCCTTCAAGACCTTTCTGTAGGGCTGTAGCTCTCTAACTTTGGCTCTCCAGATGTTTTGAAGTACAGCTTCCAAAAGACCTGTCCATTGGACATTGTTGACTGAGATTTCTCAGAGATAAACTTTTCCCAGTCACATCCAGGGACCCAGTTAAGAACCACTGCATAAATCATTTGTTAGACCCATCTGTCTTTTGGAACTGCCCCCAAATTACCAAACCCTTTATACATTATGAAATGTGACTAAATTATGAACTTTGTCATTAGAGCCCCAAAAGTGATGTAATTCTATCTCAATGATGTCTGTGTGTTCATTTACGTCAAGTCACATCCAATTTGTGAAGAACCCAGTAAGGCTTTCAAGGTATATATGTGAAGATTCTCAGTCATCCAGGTGTGGTTATCTGGAAGTTGAGCCATGGCAACTGGACTTCTTTCTTGTTAGGTTGAAACATTTCGTTACTCATCTAAGTAGCTCTTTCAGTCTGAGGAGAGTTGGTAGGAGATCCCTGATATATCCTCTATGTTGGTTTCACTTTCCCCTGGTCTGAATAGGCTCCTTAGCAGGACAAAGGACTAGGGGTGAAGGAAGATCCCACTTCTGCAGTCCTTTTCCACCCATTGTAATGAGTCATTAATGGTCGTTAACAGTGGTCTTTCTGGTGTGTGTGGTCCTAATCTTTCTGATGACAGATAAAAAGGAAGCATGATAAATAGGAGACAGATTGTATGTAAGACCTCCACCCCTGTTGAGTGAGGGATTTGAAAAAGAAGCTACTTGGATGAGTAGCAAAACATTTCAACCTAACAAGAAAGAAGTCCAGTTGCCATGACTCAACTTCCAGATGGCTTTTAAGGTATGTGAGATATTTAAGGAGTGGTTTCATCCATGCTACCCACAGCCGAGTTTCCATGGCTGAGCAAGAATCACCACAGTCCTACCCCCCACAATAACTACAACAACACACTGGCTCTATCTCAATCACAGGCATATATCAAATATCACCTTCATGTACATGTAGCCTGTAGCTGAAAAAGTCTAGTATATTAGCTTGTCTTGCATATTTGTCAGCTCCACTGGCTACTGATCCATTTCCAGGAAGAATTCAAAGTGCTGGTCATAAATGATAAAGTCCTAAACAGCTTGGGTCCAAGCTATCTCAAGAACTGCATCTCCCTTTATGAGCCTGCTCAAGTGTTCAAATTAGAGATGGGGGTATTCGTATACGAATACGAATATCCCCGCACAGGTGGCATTAACGAGGGTCCAGCCCCATGGGGCCGGACAGTCCACTCACCGATCTGCTGCGGATGCGGATGGCGCAATTCTACGAATGGCTCTGCAGCGCGCGATCCACTCGCTACTCCTGGCAGGAGATGGGAGGACAAGCCTCGCTGCAACGTCGAAGAGTGGCGAGCAGATCGCGCGCTGCGGCACCATTTGTAGAATGGCGCCATCCACATCCACGGCAGATTGGTGAGTGGACTGTCCGGCCCCATGGGGCCGGACTCTCATTAACACCACCTGTGCAGGGATATTCATATTCGTATACGAATACCCCATCTCTAGTTAAGATCATCAGAAGAGGCCTTCCTCTCAGTTCTACCACCATCACAAGTACATTTGGTGGGGATATGGGAGAGGGCCTTCTCTGCCACTGCTCCCAGACTCTGGAACTCCCTCCCACTGAAGTCCAAGCTGGCCCCATCTTTGCTATCCTTCCGCAAACCTTTCTCTTCAGGCAGGCTTACCTATAGTGACTGGCTGTCTAAGAGGAGGTTGTGCCTTGTTGCTTTGAATGTATTTTTTATGTCAATTTTGTTTACTGTGGTATTTGTTTCTTTTTAAATATTTACTGTTTTTACCTTTTAAATATTATCTTTTACTGATGTAAGCCACCTTGGGTCCTTTTTAAGGAGAAAGGCAAGGTAAAATATTTTAAATAAAAAATAATAAAATAATATTCTGTCTCTATACACACTTGCCTGCCTTAATTGGTGCATATTTTATCATTCCTGTCTAAACAACATCTGATTCCACTGACTAGGCACTTCTCTTTTTGGGCAGGAAAATTACAAAACATCCTGCATTTACTACACCAAGAAAAGGGAGAATCAAGGTCACAATATGTTTCAGTTTTAATCCTGCATAATAATGAAAAGTATCATTTCCACATAAATTAAAATATTCTATAATAAATCAAATGTTCTCATAAATTTAACAATAATCATTCTGTTTGAATCAAGTTCCCTGGTACTACAGCTTCCAATGTAAGTAAATTCTGTGACAATCTAATGTGTCTCTAAGATTATAATATTAGGTTTAAGTCACAACTACTGGGAAAAAAACTTCTTGGGCTGGATGCAAATAAAATTAGTCACACCTTACCTTAAGATCGGTAGAGCAAGTTAGTCACAACTAAGGAGGCAAGTGGATAGACAAAGAATGCACATATTGCACCTGAGTAGACAGGATTATCCTTTGGGTTTTTTGTTTTGTTGGCAGGTGTTGGTTTTTTAAGGGTTGTTGTTTTGCAGTGATTCAATTTGCACTGGCTTGTGTGCAGGGCAAGCTTTTGACTCAGTTCTATCCAGTGTAATTAAACAAGTCCTTGTGGATGGTAACAGCAATTTAAAAGCCAAGGGAGATTGCGAATTAACCTGATTCCAATCCAGCTCGAACCAATTCAGCTCCCTAGTATAGTGACCCCCTAAATTAAGTTGTACCAATTTCAATGGGACCAAAGCTGCTCTGGATTCAACTAATGTTGATTTTGTAGCCATGATCATCTCCCAGTTAGTTCTTGGAATTATAGTTTAGTGAGGGTCCTGATCATTCCCTACTAGAGACGTCTACTTTGGGATGCCTAATTACGTACTTCAGAAACCTTGGGGATTACAGAATTAAAATTTCCCAGATCTCTTGGGATAGGGAACCAATTTAAATCTATGGCATCAGCATAAGCACATAAGTGTTTTGAGCTAATATAAGCTTCTATCTAATGCACTATTTGATTCACAGGTAAAAATAAGTATATATTAGTGTGATACTTCAGAAGACCAATTCTTCAACAGTGGCTTCTGATCCTATTTCTTGGTGCCACATTTTATCAAACTTGAACGTGTGCAGAGGAGAATGCCAAGGTGATAAATAATGTGGAATCCAAATCTTATAACAAATGTTCAGAAAAAAGCGTGTTGTGCCTAGCCACAGTCTGGAAAAGACAAAGTCAAAGGCTATAAGATAGAAGTTTTTATACTTGAAGGGCTTTGTGTAGAAGATAAAACACATGTATCCTCTAGTATTCCAGAGGGTAGGACCAAAATCAGTGAACTGAAGTTCCAGGAGAGCAGATTTTGGCTAAATATTAACACAAACATCCCAGTGATAATATCATTGGTATCATGTTACTTCTGAGTAAAAATGCATAGGACAGCCATGTTAGGTAGTCAGTGAAGATGCTATATAAAGCTGAAATTGTGTACACACTTTGGTAAATCCAGTTCCACTTACTACTGAGAAGATGTGTGTTGTGCTGGCAGTCAGCTATGAGCTGTAACAGAATCTATTTTAACAGAATTAAGAAAAATTATTAGGAAAATAATGAACAATTGCTCATTTCTCATAGAGCACAATAAGGTAAGTCTTACTCATATATTAGTTATATACTTACATTTATTGTCATGATTTAAAAGAATAATTTCTTAAAGTTTTGCATTAGACAAACATTTGTGTTCAGGGGGGCAACAACCTGTAAATAGCTAAAGACATGGGAAACGGCATGAATTCAGATGAGTTTCTTCTTTCAGTTTTTAGTCCTTATTTCCACCTGCTGAATGTAAGAACTAGTTGAGATTCACCCGTGGCTGCCTAGCTTTTGTTTCAGCAGGAATTTATGGAAACAAGCCATAATTCTAATGCTTAAAGAACAAGTCATTTATCTAATTATATAGTTTTGTCTCTGTTCACAGACCAGCCTTGTATATTGAAAAGATTCAGAGCAGATGTAATCTAATTTTTTCTTTTTAATTTTTTTAATGTTTAAATAGTAGCTCTTGATAGGGCATTTTTCCCATTACCACATTGTAATAAAAGCATCATAGTACAATAATTTAAAAAAACCTTCATGTCAGCACTCATATAACTTTTGAGTGGAGGGGAGGATGATGGATGGACAGATAGACAAATAGATCTAGTTAAATAAAAATGTTACTGAATCAAGTACAGTGTAAGGGGGGCATACATTCAAAATTATATTGTGGTCAAGGTGCACTGCACTGTGTAGCCCAATGTGGAGAATCCAGGGTCTCTGGATGTTGCTGGATTACAGTTTCCTTTATCCCCTAGTGCAGCAAACAGATTGTCTGGGGCCAATGAGCACTTGAGTCCAACAGCCTCTGGAGTGCCACAGGTTCCTCACCACTGATGGAATCTATGATAACTAAAAATGTAAATGTAGTCACCAATACGTCAACATATCTTTGGCCTGGTTCCCACATATATGTTTGTCAATCCATTTCTCTTTACATCAAGGATGACACTTTCTAGTTGTTGCTGGACTACCTGACGTGGGGCGCAAGGAGTTGAAGTCCAACAGTGTCTGGAGAGGTGCATTTGCTCTCTCAGTATGGCACATGTGAAGAGTGGGTATGTGGCTTCACTTGAATGAAAAGCAATGGAGACATGAAAGCTGTGTTGATGATGTGAGTGTCAAACCAATGGTCCCTCTGGTCCAGAGTCATCAGATAGAAGTCCTCTGTGGCTTCAGATACTAGTTCTTTTCTAAATCCTACCACTTCATGAAGATGTTGGGCCATGAACTGGAAAACATTGCTTTTGGAAGATGCACTCAGCTGCTGAGTGACAGCCAAGCTAGCCCATTTCCATGTAGACCACTTCCACACTGGAGTCTCCTGTCATTATCGGTCATTATCACGTGACTATTTCTCTTTGAAGAAATTATTTAGAGTCAGAAGCTCTGAAGAAGATCATCCAGTGTGAGAAGTTTCAGATCTATGGTACACTGCAAATCACACAAACCGTGACTTGTAGTGGGGTAGGATAATAATCTGTTTAAAACCCACAATAGTATTTGCACCGTGCATGTGTATCTGCACATCACATAAACTTTCCATCACTGAGGATTATACCCATGTTAAATTGCTAAAGATATGACATTTACAATCTGGGATGACTGCTTCTCAATAAGCATTTAGAAGCAAAATATACACAAAGAAAATATCAGACAGAGGATAATTTGCAAAAGAAATATCAACCACTTGTCTTTTTGCCTTTGCTTGCTTTTGTGGATTAAAGAAATGACATTTAATTTTATGTCAGATACACTACCTTGTAAATCCTATACGGAATGATACCTAGTCTTCTTTGCTTTGCATTTGATCTTTGGAAATGAAATTAGCACTTTTACCATGAAACAACATAATATTTCAAGGGGGGAGGCTTGTAGTGAACACAGGACTTTTTACTATACTTGCTACAACTTTTTAAGGCTACCTATCCTCAACTCACAGACTATAAATATTATATGACACAATACAGGATTCTTCCCTCAAGCATACACTTCTCCTGTAGAGAGGCTGTGCTGAAAATATAGTATGTTGTCACAAGGAAACAGCAGTTTCCCCAGCTCCCATTCTCACGTGTTTATAGTGTTTCATGAAACGTGGCTGTGGGAGTCTTGTGGCACTTACTGAGATTATCTGGCCTCCAAGAGTGCCTCTTTACAGAACACCAACGCTTGACATTGCATGGAGGTGGTAGCCCGGAAGAAGGCCGTCTTGTGGCGCTATGCAGAAGGCGCCTTTTTAGTACCGGAGCTTGGGATGTTCACTGGGAGATGCTGGGAGCTGTGGTCAAAAAAGAAAAAGAAAAAGCAATTTTTCTAAGCTCTGGTGGCCCTGAGCTGTGTTGAGGATATTATAAGTCCAAACAAGCTCATTGAATTGTGCCTGAAGACAAGAGGGAGCCATAACCAGGAACACATGAGCTGAGGGATTCTAAGGCCATTGAATGGAGCTTCTGAACAATCATCAAGGCAGCCTCACACAGAGCAATTCAGCCCTTCACAGCTTCAAGATTACAAAGTATTGAACAATTAACTCAGGGTGTAATAAGGAAAGAAGAGGTTTTCTGTACTCTTTTGACGTCCATACCATTCAAACTTTTCTCACAGTGCAACCCTGTGTGTATGTCCCCTGAAAAGTCCCATTAAATGCATTGAATTTAGTGCAGCATACGCCTGTACTTAGACAAGTACAGGATTGTACTGTTAGCTTTTTCTTTTCTTTTCTTTTGGTCTTGGAATGCCATGGGTATGGCAAAAGAATAATCTTTCCTCTAGAAAATCACTTGATACTGGTTTGATGTTCAGTTTAAAAAAGAATTCCAAAGGTCAGTTCAAAACATTGTGATGCCCCAAAATGCACCCATTCATAATTGCCTAGAACTCTATCTTGGTTTTTTAAAAAGCAAACTTGCTGATTATTTTCAATAAAAGTATCTCAGTGGCAACACAGAGCAAGCTGACTGCAACGCATGATGCAATTTGTAATCAAAAGAGACTACCTTTCATATCCAGATGAAATGCCTGCTGCCAATATCTTCCTCTCATTCTAACTATGCTTGCTCTGTAATCAACCTTCTTTACAATTACCACTTCCTTTGTAAACCTGAGCGTCATCTTTCTATAACTGGTTCCAATTTCTCACTGATGTCACCAGACGGCGCATTTATTTTAAACAGGGATTTTACTGACATCTGGTGGCAAAAAGAAAAATCTCATCCTTTCCATAAAATATTATCTTTCCCCGCTCACCTCCCCAAAACAGCAAGTCCATGTTGTGTACGAGATGTGGAGTGATTGCTGGGGTGGTGGGGTGGTGGTGGTATTCTCGACATAAATTTAACCAGTCATCAAGCGACACTTTTAGTAAAATGGTACAATTTAATGCATGCAACATTCAATCAAAATACAAAAAAAGGCGTTTGAGCACTCCTCAAGTCCAGTTACTCACCCTGGGGCCAAATCTCAGTTGGGAATATAGCTGAGAGAATGTAACACATAATTGAACCTAGCAATACTATTATTACAAGCAGGGCCTAAGAAGTATCAATGCTAACACCCATAAGAAAGAGATGGAGAAACTGCCCTGTAAGAGTCCTTTAACTCCAGTGCCTATTGGTAGCATCATTTACGGTCAGGAATTATGAGAACTTTGGTCCTGTATCTGGAGGACCACAGATTTCCCATCCAAACTATGAGGCATGCCCCAGACTATAGTGATGTAGTGCATAGCTTGGAATTGTGTTTTTTAAAAAAAGAAAATTATCCCTAACGCATTGCTTGCCACTTCTAAAAGGTGAGTCACTGCTGCTAATTGTTGAAAGAATTACCTGGTCCGTTACTTGTTACTAACCTATTACTTCTGGGACACTTTTTTAATTACATCTTTTTTAAAATGCCATTAAAATACAGAAATGTCCTAAAATTGTCTAAAATCACACACAAATAACCAGTGACATATTAGGAGTAATGAGGTGACACTAACAATTTTAACAGTGTTACCAGTTATTACATTTGTTTTGAAAAATATCAGGGTAATATCATCATTACCTAAAAAGTCGTGGGCTACAAGCAAACTCATTACTTGTGGTTCACTGAATGCAAATTCTCCTATAGAATGCACACAGATGCATCCCTTAAGTGAGGAAGCCTTACTGGCAAAATCTACCATGTTTTATGGGTACAAAATCCCTGAATTGCTGTCAATGCACTATATTCTAATACTATTTTAAGTATTTGTGAGTGCTGCCACTCCCATTGAGTACCAGGGAGGCGGACAAAGTCTCCTTGGCCACAGTCTCCATAAAGTCAAGACTCATAAAACTAGTCTTGAGTGAAGTGAGCCTGATTATATTAGGGTCAGGGAGTGGGGTTTCCCAGATTGTGAAAGAAAGAAGAGGCGCCAGCTGCCTCCTGACCAGGTATCCTGGGGGGATGAGTTGCCTTCGCTAGTCACCTGCCCCCGTGAATAGCTCAGTCTCTGTCTGACCTCAGCTTGCTGTCACAGGGATTGAAGAATCAGCAGTCTGGGGGTGGCATGGAGGCTTTAAGAGAGTCCTGAGTCACCCAGCACCCCATAAGGATGGCTTGTACTGTCAGCTGCCAGCCGAAGCTCGCTGTTCACTGACTCCATCTGAAGAAACCACACTGCTCTTCTTGCCTCTTGCATCTCCAGCACCTTCTCTGGGTTGGGGTGGTGGCCAGATGCTCTCTCAGATGCTAAGGCCACCACTGGTTTGCAGGGTGAGGAGGCAATCCTGGGAACTGCACAGTGGGTGCTCTCCTTCACACTTTCTTCCTTCAGGGAGTCACCTCCTCCTTTCCTCCTTGGGTCTGCATCTGTGCTACCCAAAGCCCGGGGTTGCATCTTCTACTAGGGAGCATGCAGCAAGGACAGACAGCATGCCATGGATGCTGGTAGTGATCCCTTCATGTATTATTTACCTTTTGCCCATGAAGACATTTCAGAGAAGAATCAACAACAGAGGGGAAGGGCCTAAAGAAAGATCGCACTGCATCAGAGCTACACAAGCTCTGATACCTGAAGCCAGAAAGGAAATCTATTCCCAAATCTTCCCAGACAGATTCTTATTGACAAGCTACTTCTCTCAGACCTCAAGGCAAAGGTTTAAAGACTTTCACAAACAGTGCTTGGTGTGCAGTGGAAAAAGCACAATGGAAGAGAGTGAAGAAGGATGTGAGTTGACAAGCTGAGATGTTATCCAACTAAGGCATTGACTTGATACTAGAGGACCTCATACAGGAATAGAGATCATTGTATTAATATGTTTTTCCTCATAAAACTGCCTTGGGAATTCTTTTGTGGGCTGAAATATAAATATTTAAAATAGTAAATAACTAATATTTTTTTAAAAACTGCCAATGGTCTCTTGGCAATTAGGAGATAAATCTGAATACATGCAGCCTTGACCGCAGAAGTGCTGAAAAGCCTGTAGCTATAACAATGTGACCATGCCATACAAGCAAAATATAAACTGCAATTTCAAGTACCATTCACATTTTATATTAAGCATTAATTCTGAAGCACTTAAAAAAACCTTGCCAATTCTAAATGAAGAAAATTTGAACAGTGAGATACAGTTTCTACAGATAGGTCATGCTTATCAACATTTGTATCGGTTTTGAAAGGATATAAACTCACTTCCTCATATATTTATCTATATTCTGCCCTTCAGGGTGACTAACATAAACAATATACCCGTTACAGAGTTTAACATAAAATGTAAAATACCTAAAGTACAAAATAAGAATAAAATTATAAAATATTGAGCACAGACCGAAACCACCTCATCATCTTTCCCCAGTGCAAGATCCTGTTGTTGATTGGCTAAATTTTCATTCTTTTGGTCTATATACTGAGGCAGCGTTGTGAAGAACTCAGAAGCTTGCACAATATTTTGTGACCTTTGACTTTGGCAAATAAAAATTGGCAAACAATCTAAAACAATCTAAAAATTGGCAAACAATCTGTGGCATTTTTCCTTCAGCCAACAGCTATGTTCGATTTTTTTAAACAAAACCAGTAACAAGCAGTAACAATAAAGAAACAGAAAACGTACCCTTTGAACTTAAAAATTGCATAGCAATTTTTGGATGGCTCGCTCTTCAAATTAGCTTCCAGTGGAAACACTGAGTCTTCAGAGGACACCTCTTTGGTGATGGTTGTTCCATATATGACGAAGACATACATATTTCGTATTTTGCTTGCATTTGTTATGTTGACATACTTTTCAGTATTTCTTAGTATGCTGTTATTGTTACAGAGACTTTCTGGTTTTATCCAATGGTGATGTATTGTTAATAAAATATTTAGTTCAATTTCTGTTAGCAGCACCTTTTCTAAGCATTTCTTTCTTACTCTTTCTTTTTAAAAGCTGCCTGCCTGACCTACCTTGTTTGATGAGTGCAGTGAAGTTCAGACAGTCCTAAGAAGGCTAAAAGCATCTCAAGGCATTGGTATCTGAATCATTCAAGGGACAGAAAGCAAAGGAGTGCAGAATGCTAATTCATGGAACCAACTCACTTACCCTCTGCTAGTTCCATACTACTATGTGCCAGCCAGATCTGTGCTAAAAACAGTCAGTGACCTGAAATCTAGTGGAATAACCTCAACAGGGGAAGAGGGGCAGGGGGAAAATGACCAGCAGGGGAAGGGTTCAGCACTATTTTCTCTATTATCTTTCTCAGTAGTCAATTATATTCTCCTAATTATGCTTAATAAGCAAAAAGGAGTCAGGGACGGGGGGGGGACTTACCCTAACATATTTGGGGAGGGGCATCCCCTCCCTGCTCTAATCATAACTGCCCATGTTTCCAAGAAAGAAGATGCAGCTGGACATTTTTTACATGCCGCTAGGATGGACACTGTTTGCTACCAACATGAATTTGACCAAACTCCGGGTGGCAGTGGAAGACAGGAGGGCCTGGCGTGCTCTGGTCCATGGGGTCACGAAGAGTCGGACACGACTTAACGACTAAACAACAACAATAGGATGGACACTTACACATCACTGAAAACAAGGAAATGCACCAGCAAGAGGACAAAGCAGGATGTAGATTTGCATGTGCTAATGTGGACATCTAGATACAAATGCACAAATAATTAATGTAAATAAAAAAACACAAAGTATCTCATCTGAATGGGGAAGACTGTGGCCAGGGGACTTGTTTAGCTGGCAAGTATCATCATCATCATCTGAGAACTGCAGAGCTAGAAGGGACCCTATGGATCATCAAGTCCAGCTCATGTCAAGGAGGCACAGTGGGGAATTGAACTCCCAACCTCTGGCTCCACAGCCAGATGCCTAAGTCACTGAGCTATCCCACAGTTTGCATAGTCTCCTGTCAAGAAGCTAAACGGTGGCCCAAACCCTGTTCATCTAACTTTGTGTGGTGGAAACTGATGGCGTCATCAGCGCACACCATTAACATTTATTCTAATTAATTAAATGGTTCCTATTCCTCTCTTTTAGGTTCTGAGGCTCTCTGGGGCTCCCATTTGCCCTGGAGAAGTCTTTGGGAGCCTTGGGACAGCTGGGTGGGGTGGAGATTTTAATCACCAAAAATTTCTGCTGGATCACTGCTGCTGTAATCAGGATCAACAGTGGTGATTTTTTCGCAATCGAAATATCACACTCAAACCCAAGTCCCAAGACTCCCAAAGGCTTCCTTAGGGCAAAAAGGGGTGCTAGGGAGCCTCGGAACTTAAACTGGGGGGGGGGGGCTAGGAAGCATTTAACTAATTTAAAATCAATTTTAGCAGCACGAGCGGATGACAATCTGTTTATGCCACACAAAGTTACATGAGCAAGATTTGGGGGCATTGATAAGTAACTTCAAGGCCCCGTTTTCATGTGTGCTATTTGCTATCAAGTTGGAACTGACTTATGACCCCAATCGGGCTTTCCAGGTTAAGTGAGATATTTCAGGAGGGTTTTTTTTTATCAGGACCATACTCCTCATGGTGATTTTCCATTGTGGAGCAATGATTTGAACCCATGTCTCCTGAGTCTAAGTTCATCACTCTAGGACTCTCTTAAGTCCTAGTCTGTCACTCCATCCATTACACCACATTGAGTATCACCTCTTTTTATATGCCTAACTAATATTCAAACCTGACTTAAACTGGATGGTCCTTCAGACAAGAGTTTTCCAGTAAAAATACATACAAAAATGAAACTGGGCACTGACTCATTAAGCCTACCAAGACTCACTGAACAAGAGAAGACCCATGGGGAGGCTCTTTGCCCCACTTCCCTAAGTTGGTCTTAGATATTGTTTGTGAGAGAGCCAAAGCACGGAAATTACAGATTTGGAATACAACTGCTAGAATCCTGACGGGGATGGCTAATATCCCTGTTGGCCTTGGGATTCCAGAGGTGGTAGTCCAAAAACGTTGTCTGAGGAAGTGGCCTTGCCCACAAAAGCTCATATTAAAATATAGCCGTTAGTCTTTAAGGTGCCACCATGCTTTTGCCTTCTTTATTTTTCATTTTTCTTTTGTTTTGGCCTGATATGTTAGCACAGACTAACATGGTTACCTCTTCTAAAACTTCAGAAAAAGAAATTTATCTGAGCTGTGGTGAGAACTTCAAAGGAAGGTGTAGAAAGTGTGATCGCCCATGATACTGCATCCCCTGTAGTGTGGCTACAGGCCAGATGATGTCCAGCACCAGCAGGGCCTTGTGAACTCCCCTGTGTGCTCCTGAGGATCATGACGGATAATTTATGTATATAAATTATAAATTTATGTATAATCACTATGTGGGATTCCTTCCTTTCTATTTCCTTTTTTCTTGAAATATTTGTGCCAGCAAAAAAAAAGAAAGAAAGAAAAAGGCAAGCCTTAAAATTATCATGGACTTTATATTTTTCACCCATTGTAAAATGTAGGGCATCTATTTTAATTTTCCTTCATCTAATTAATAAACGTGAAATTTTAAAAAGAGGGGAAAGTGCTAGATTGTATTATACAGCCTGGCTTTTCTACAGCATCTTCAAAATCTCATCACTAGATGGCGGCGACCTTCACAAATTTCTAATCAATGAATGCTTTATACTCCACATGTGAAGCCAGCCGTTTGCATTTTCCTTTATTAAATGCTGATTAGGGCTTAATGTGAATGTTTTATTTCCATCTGTAGGCACCATTCGCTCATGTTATTCTTCACAAAATTACTGAATGATTTGTCGGGAAATTAAACTGGCAAGTTTTCAAGGGATGTGTTTAGAAAAGGATCATTTACACACTGGGCAATATCTGCTGACTATAAAGAAAAGTTTTGCAACAAAAAACCCAAAGGAAAATCAGGACCCAAAACCATGTAAATTGGTTCCCAATCAGCCTGAGGAGAAGCGGGCCATCTCCTGAAGCAGTGGATCTGGATCCAAACTGAATCTTGTGGTCAGTAAACATCCCCATGTACATTTAACCTTTGTGGATGGGACAAAATGGCTTATGTCATAACAAATTCGTTAATCTTTAAGGTACTACTTTTGTCACATATACAACAATATGTACAACAGAAAAGCATTCGTACAGCATTTGACTCATTGCTCACTTCGGATAAAAGTGTTGGAGATTATGTAAATCATCTGGCTGTCAGTGTGAATAGTATTCACACATTGCCTATCTGATATTCACAGTCTGCATTGGAAAACTGGGAACACTGATCTGGTATTTATGGTTCCAGAGTTTGGAAAGATTATTATTTTTTTACTACAACTCTTTACAACTTTTACAACTCTGAGGGATTCTGGGAACTGCAGTAAAAAAATATAACACTTCCAAGCTCTATAGTGTCCAAGTTGATTTGGAGGTTATGCATATGGGACAGAGAATGTACACAGCTCACAATTAACACAGGTGGCATGTGCACATTCTCCATGATGTCTAGCAGATATCTGTAATGCACATTCTCCATCCAATGCTTTAAAAAACATTCTAGAGCAGAGGCAATAATTAACTTATTCTTCTCTAACAGCAGTCTGCACCCCATCAGTCGCCCAGCTGCTAGCACATACATGTTTTTTGAGCATCCGCTGGTGGTTTTGCAATAGCCTTGTTCAGTCATTATGGAACCCAGCATTGTCCACACAGTTCAAGGAAGCACCTAGCCTTGCCCACCCTATTGTTGCTTTTGCCATGCAAGTAAAAATGAGAGTGAAGATGAGAGGTTCCTCCTTATGCATGGGATCTCCACGTGAGTAACAACCCTGGAAAATTTCCATTCTTCCTCATGCATAGAGCCTAAACCCAAGCAGCAACCTCTATTTTTCAGTGGTATTGATGCTCAAATGGAGAAAGTGACAACAAAAAGGGGCAAGGCTAAGCGGTCCTCTCTAACTGTTGACTACATTGAATAAAGACTAAATAGAACTAAAAGATCTTCCTGATATAGGTGTTTGGCATAACAATGGCTTATTTGATTCAAGTACTGCATTTTCTTTACACTGCTCTCATTTGTCCTCCATATGGATTGCAATGCCAATTGCTAGTTGGCTTGTGGGTACCAGACATAACAATTATACACAAGCCATTAGATTTTGTGTTTTGCTTTGCTTTGAGGTTTTCCCCCTTGTTTTGGACTCCAAATCCCAGAATTCTCCATTTTGTTCGTGCCACCTGCCAGAATCACACCTTACCTGGACTGGAAGGTGCCATGGCCTAGGACAGGCCAATCTCCAGCCTAGCTGACTGTTAGAGAAGGACGTTGCCCCGGTGCTTGCTGGGAGTTCGTTTTCCAGATTTATTTGTTTGTTATTCAAAGCATTTATAGCCTGCCCTGTAACATAGGATTTCAGGGTGGGTTACAGAGGCGTATGAAATGATTTTAAAGCATAATATGCTTAATACAATTTAAAATCAAGCATTTAAAACATAAAATTTAAACATTTAAACATAGGGTCCCCTATAGTGAGAAAGGCGACATATAAATAATATAAATAAAATAAAATAGAATAAAACCTGTTCAGGCCATGATTCTCAGCCCCCAATTGTTGATGTACCCATTCTGCTCTAGTCACCCTAAACTCATGCATTGGAGGTTGCTACAACCCTAACAAATCACAGCATTTCCTCAAATATCTCTAATATTTAACTGGCAAAGTTGTTGTGGGCATTACCCACTTCCTCAAGTGGACAGTGTAGCAAATATTAGCTGTCTTTACATTACTATAACCAGGATATGACTATTGTGTAGAGATGGGTTTGTGAATCTTAAGCAGTGGTTTTTCTCCCTAGCTGTCCTCCACACGTTGACTGTACCCTTTGAAAGGATTGATGTGCATGTGTTTTGTATGTTGCAAGACCCAGATCATCCAGACAGAATGTGACATTGCTCTTATATGCATAGGTTCTGTACAAAAGGTACAATCAGCGCATGAAGGTGGGCTGGGCTGTCCTGTCATGATCTTAGCTCCACCCAAGAACAGGAATTATACCGATGTTTTAGTAATCTTTACAGAACTAGCATATTCAGACAAGAATAGTAACCCCTGGTTCAGATCTCTATTCTGCTGGGAATGTCACTGGGTAATCATGTGCTAAACTGGGAAAGTTTATTTTCTGGTTGACAACTCCAAGAATTCCTCACCAACACCGGCACTTTTCCAAGCTCCTCTCAGACATATACTGCCTCTCTGATCATGGAGGACTGAGATAGTCCTTTGGTTTATAGGCACTGATAGATCTGATCACAGCTTTTGGAAGGCCTTTAAGTATCCATGCTCTCTCACACACTTGAAAAACTATTTTCCTGCTTTTCTTTCATTGTCCAGAACTCAGTTTGTCAAGGCATAAAGTAACGTTACACCATTGTAAACATGCTAGGAATTTCACCCTGGCAACAAGGACTGTCAATTGTGCAGTTGGTCATGTGGTTCCCACTTTGACCCGCTACACAATTTGCCAGCAGAGGTGCTTTGTGGACAGCACTTCTGTCTCGGCTCGATTCTAGCTACCATGTCCATAACATTGAGTTATACCCTCATAGCGACAGAACAGCAGCAATTGAAGGCCCTCTTATGCACAATTATATGAAAAAAGATTGTCTGAAGGAAGTGAATAATCAAAAGTACAATTAGGAGATATCTGTTGCGCATAAGTAGTTACGTTCACATGAAAACTATCCAAAAATTAGTGATTTTTAAAATGGTTACAAATACATACTCCGTTAAAGTTAGTGGCCTAGCAAATGTAGCTTTAGCTTTCAGATCTGTCTGGATGAACATTTTAATTTCAGTAAGTATTATAGCCAGGGAGACTTGCTTTAGACACAGCAAAATTCATGCAAGCAAAGTCACTTTGGCTAAGAAATAGCATACAGCCAATGTGTTGATTGCATGTTCAGTTGGATTGGCCATGTGATCATGCACTGAAAAACCATGAGCAACTGTGTCTGTTCTGTAGAAAAGACACATGCTAGAATGTGGGCGTGCATTTACAAGTAGTTAATCGTGTGCTGTCAAGTAGTTTTCAACTTATAGTGACCTTCATAGGTGTTTCTAGGGGTGAAGTACTTAAAAGTTATTCACTTTTCCCTCCTTCCGATACTGCTCTAGGATCATGCAGCTTGCTCCAAACCCCACTGGTGGCAAGACATGTAACTTTATCAGCCACACACACTGTGGGTGATATTGTGTGGTGGCTTTCCTGGGAGGTACAGTAGGGGGTTAAACCTCTAGTCGCCACCCCCCACTCCACACTTGAAACCACTGAGCTACACCAGAACATTTGCAACTAACATAGCATATTAGTTTCAGAAACAACAAAGGAATAAGCATTGGGATTCCATCACCACCACATTTCGTAATTGATTTGAGGGACCTTAGCAACATTAATGTTCACTTCCATATAATAACCTGTAACTACACCCAATTACTCAACTGAGTAACTCAAAAAGATTTGATTGTAAATATGTAATACTAGACAATTTTATGTTTATGTTTAATAATTCCTGGCTATTCACAAATGAGATGGATTGACTCCCTAAAGGAAGCAACAGACGAGTTTACAAGAGCTGAGCAAGGCTGTTGAGGACAGGACATTTTGGAGATCTCTCACTCATGGTGTTTGTCATAAGTCAAGGGTGACTTGACAGCACATAACAACAACAACATCATTCACAAATGCTGGATTACAGTGGAAAACATAACCTCTGCAAAACATATTACACATCAAGATTTTTGGCCTGCCAGAATCATTACAAGGCATTTTCTAATTAGTGTATTAAAATTATTCTCTTTAATAGTGAACTTGATTCAGGTTAAGTGAAATAAATTTATATGGAAGATTAATTCCAGCAAAAATAAGATAAGGTGTACAATGAGGCAGGATTAACTGGCTCGGGTAAACCATATTGGCTCATCAGTCACCCTTGCCTAATATTATGGAAAATGCAAAAAGAAAAAAGAAAGTGCACCCTTGGTTGTTGTCGGTTTTTCGGTCTGTTTGGCCGTGTTCTGGAGTTTTTTCTTCCTAACGTTTCGCCAGTCTCTGTGGCCGGCATCTTCAGAGGACAGGAGTTAGAACTCTGCCGGCCACAGAGACTGGCGAAACGTTAGGAAGAAAAAACTCCAGAACACGGCCAAACAGCCCGAAAAACCTACAACAACCATCGGATCCCAGCCGTGAAAGCCTTCGAGAATACAAAGTGCACCCTCTTTGAATTCTATGGTTTTACGTATCAGGACATAATAAAAATCATCTGGTCTTCAGCAGGTCTGAAAATTAGGTAGATACAACCTTGGATGAACAACAACACATGACATATTACACCGAGTCATGATTTGTTTTACAAAAAAAAATTAAAAAGCTAAAATGGAAAAGCCGTGTGTGAAAAACTAAGTACACCTTATGATTTAGTAGTTTGTAGAACCACCTTTAGCAGCAATGACTTGGAAGTAATTATTTTCTTTATGACTTTATCAGTCTCTCACATTGTTGTGGAGGAATTTTGGTCCACTCTTCTTTACAACATTGCTTCAGTTCATTGAGGTTTGCGGGCATTTGTTCATGCACAGCTCTCTTAAGGTCCTGCCACAGCATTTCAATCCAGTTGAGGTCTGGACTTCGACTGGGTCATTGCAACACCTTGATTCTTTTCTTTTTCAGCCATTCTGTTGTAGATTTGCTGGTGTGCTTGGGATCATTGGCCTGATGCATGACCAAATTTTGGCCAAGCTTTTTAGCTGTCAGACAGATGCCCTCACACTGGACTCTAGAATACTTTGGTATACAGAGGAGTTCATGGTTGACTCAGTGACTGCAAGGTGCCCAGGTCCTATGGCTGGAAAACAAGCCCAAATCATCAGCACTCCACCACAATGCTTGATAGTTGGTATGAAATGTTTGTGCTGGTATCCTGTGTTTGGTTTTCGCCAAAAACATGCTGTGCATTATGGCCAAACATCTGCACTTTGGTCTCATCTGTCCAAAGGACGTTGTTCCAGAAGTCTTGTGATTTGTCCAGATGCAACTTGGCAAACCTAAGCCATGCTGCCATGTTCTTTTTAGAGAGGAGGCTTTCTCCTGGCAACCCTTCCAAACAAACCAGAATTGTTTAGGCTTTTTCTAATTGTACTTTCATGAACTTTAATATTTAACATGCTAACTGAGGCCTGTAGAGTCTGAGATGTAACTCTTGGGTTTTTTTTGCAATTTCTCTGAGCATTGAACGGTCTGACCTTGGGGTGAATTTGCTTGGATGTCCATTCCTGGGAACATTGGCAACTGTCTTGAATGTTTTCCACTTGTGAATCATCTTCCTCACTGTAGAATGATGGATTTTAAATTGTTTGGAAAGGGCCTTATAACCCTTCCCAGATTGATGGGCAGCAACAATTGCTTCTTTACAATCACTGCTGATGTGTTTCATCCTTGGCATTGTATTAACACACACCTGAATGCTCCAGACCAGCAAACTGCTAAACGTTTGGCTTTTATAGAGGTGCTCACACTTGCTGATGATCAGTTACTCAAGAGTATTTGGTTAGCAGCACCTGGTTGCTACTTAGCCTTTTAATTTCTATGGAAGCAATAAGGGTGTGCTTAATTTTTCACACATGGCTTCTCCATTTTGGCTTTATTTTTGTTAAATAAACCATGACACGGTAAAACCATAGAATTCAAAGAGAGTGTACCTTCTTTTTTTACATGACTGTATCTTCCACACTGTGAAGTGCAGGGTAAGGAAGACAAAACCCAACTATATAGACAACAATATGAAGAGAGCACACTGTATGTCTAAACAGTGGCAGGGGCAGATCTGTGGACAGGAGTGGCAACCCAGGTGAGGGTGACATGGGGGTGTCAGAGTCATATATGCTGTTCTATTATAACTGTTATCAAGATGTCAACTTATACTGGCAACCTTTGCAGGCTGCTATGAGGAACTGTTACTTTTATATGGATTTTTTTAAACGACATTACAAATTATTCAGATGGTAGCAGCATTATTAAATGTTATTTTGTACACCAGACCAAAGATGCCAAAAAACTGTTAGTTCTATAAAATTCTATAAAGTCCCTGCTCTTGTTACATTATTTGCTATGACTGCCTGTAATTGTGAAGATTATAAGAACTAAAGAGTCAACATTAATACCTAGGAAAGACAGAGGCCTTTCAAGATTAAGGTTGCTCTTTTAGGGAGGGGTGATTTTCAGTCCAGGATCTCTGCAGGTGCCTCAAAGGGCAAAAGACAACACACAAAAGCAGGAACTACACATTTGCAAAGAATTAAGAGTAAGCTTTTTACTGTAGGTTATCTGCAAACAGGTGGGAAGCTGCCAAAGACTCATGTTCTGTTTTAATGTTGATCCTTCACATTAAATGCCTGGAGACTGTACTGGAATGGATGCAGGAGAATGGGCTGAGGCTGAACCCGGACAAGACGGAGGTCTTGAGGGTGGGTGCCCCCACTGTTGGCGGCTTGGGCGACTCCCTCTCGTTTGGGGGGGTGGCCCTGGCCGCAAAGAGTGGGGTTCGCAGTCTGGGGATCCATCTGGACCCGGCACTCTCCATGGAGACTCAGGTGGCGTCGGTGGTCCGCACCACCTTTTTTCACCTCTGGCGGATAGCCCGGCTGCGACCCTATCTCGATGTGGGGGCGCTCACCACCTTGGTCCATGCGCTCGTAATCTCAAGATTAGACCACTGTAACGCGCTCTACATGGGGCTACCTTTGAGGCTGACGCGGAAACTCCAAATGGTGCAGAATGCAGCGGCCAGACTCCTAAGTGGAGTGAGAAGACACCATCACATCTCCCTTACCCTGGCCGCGTTGCATTGGCTGCCCATTCGGTTCTGCGTTGACTTCAAAGTTTTGATGCTTACGTTTAAAGCCCTAAACGGTTTAGGGCCTCGATACTTGTCGGAACGCTTACTCCCACCCAGTTCTACCCGTGTCACTCGCGCGAGTCAGGAGGTGAGGTTGAGGAGCCTGACGCCGAGGGAGGCCCGGAAGGAAAAAACAAGAAGCCGGGCCTTCTCGGCGGTGGCTCCTCGCCTCTGGAACAGCTTACCTCCTGAGATTCGCGCAGCTCCCTCGCTGGGTATTTTCAAGAAACAACTGAAAACATGGATGTTTAGGCAGGCCTTCCCCCTTTCCAGTTAACTCCTATTATTTTTTTTTCTTTTTTCACTATAATACACTCTGTTTCTTGCCATCTTTGGGAAAATTATGTTATGTTATGTGTATGTTTTTGTTTATTGTTTTTAGTGCGTGTTGTAAGCCGCCTAGAGTGGTCACAATTGACCAGATAGGCGGGGTATAAATGAAATAAATAAAATAAATAAATAAATAAAGCAGGGTGTGGAGCAGCCACTTTCCCAGCAGTTGGCCATTGCGGGTAGGCTTCCCAGCTCCTGACAGCGCTGGGCTTGAGACAGCAGCTCACCCACTTGACGTATAGCAAAAACGGAGGCACTGGAGCTGCACCAGCTCCAGCAACAACGATGTCATCAGTTTGCCAGTGCCAAAGTAGCCAGGAAGCCTCCTAGTGCTGGCTCGTGGTGACACTGTTACCCAGTAGCTCTGTATTAGCCGCATGCCAAAGACTCTGCTGCCCCAACCCTGGTCCTGTCAGCAGCCAGGAAGCCTCCCAAGTACTGGCCAGCCAGAACGGAAGCTCTAATACAATTTTTAAAAGTGCACACTGGTGCCATTTTACAACCACAGCAGGGCTGCCATTGTGTGCAGCGACAGTAACTACAAATTCCCTTCACAATTTCTCAGGCGTTTAGATCCAGCCTAAGACTTCCTGCTGGTAGCTTTCATATCCCTTTAGATTCACCTTCTATGACTAAAAAGATATCACTTAATAATACCCAATATATTGTTGTTGTTTAGTCGTTTAGTCGTGTCCGACTCTTCGTGACCCCATGGACCAGAGCACGCCAGGCCCTCCTGTCTTCCACTGCCTCCCGAAGTTGGGTCAATATATACTAAATATATACTAAAATCTAAATAATGATTGCTATTATTGTGTCATAAGCCTATTATTTTCCAATAACAGGAGGTCTTTACCTTTGCTGGTTTTCATTTTGTTTAGAAGATTCCCCAAACCCTCTAGGAAGCTCACCAATCTCTACCCAGCTAGACAATCTTTGTAATAAACCAGTTATAAACCATTAGCTATGATACTCTTTTACTTTCTCCTTTATGTTCTGATTTGGTCCAGGTCTTCTCCAGCACATGGTTTTTCCTGTAAGCTAATGTACAAATTGAGCTTGATAGTAAAATGAATACCTACTTATCCCCTGGATAAGCCATTAATTATTGAATTATCAGTCAGCCTGCAACCTTATGTAAAATTTATAACCTGTATTCTATGCATGATTCTGTATATCTGTAGGTACCTATAATCTTATCTATGACCTATAAACTATAGGCTGTGGTCACACTGGCAATAAGAACTGAATTTAAGCATCATTTAAATTGATTTAGATGTTATCATTCACACAACGGCTGCAAAGTGAGTTTTTTTCCAACAGGCTAGCAGGGACTTTTTAAAATATTTCACTTCTAAAATTGATACTGTTCAATAAGATTTTGTGGAAATGAGTCAATTTCAGCAGTGTAGATGCCAAAACTGGTTTAAATCATCAGAAATAAATCAATTTCCGTTCAGTGCATGTGAAGGGAGGGACCAATTTAAATACATGTGACTTGAACCTGATTTTTAAAAGTTTGAACAGGAATCTATTCAAATTGCCAATGTGACCACAGCCTCAGAGTAAGGGAAACTTTATGTCTCAAAAGCACAAAAGAGCTCCTAACATTCTACAATGCAACATTTTGTTGCACATCACTATTTGTTACTTATCTATACAACCTTGTCAATGCACCTGGCACATTACGAATGACAAGTTCCAGATTCAAAGGATTTATACTCTAGCATTTGACATGTGAGGAATTAATGCAACGAATGTTAAAAACATGTGCAATCTACAAAGGCAGTGCTTGTGAAAGAAGCCAGAGGAAAAGGGCTTATTGAATTCAACACAAAGAATTTTAAAAGATAGTAATATAGAGGAAAAGAAATATAGGGTAACATTGAAGCTCCTGGTGCTTTTATTGACATCTGTGTACCGTTCCTTGCAAATACATACTGTACACTTCAAGGAAGCTGCACTGCCAACAGACTGATTAACATTCAGAACTGTGTGCACAAAGAAAAAGGAGACGGTAAAAAATGGATTTGTGTGTCAACATTTGTCAAAAGGGGTCTGAGGCAGAGAAGAGACAATATGAAGTTCAGAAGTTCAGTTGCTCAGATCACATGGAGGACAATTCCCCTAGGTTCAGTTTCAGAATCCATAAAACAGGCTTTCTGGGTGCCATACTATCCCATGTAACATTGCTTGACAGTCACAACACAAGCCAGAACAAAGCATGTTATAAATCAGATGTTTAGACCTCTCAGATGGAGAAATAATACTACTGGCTTTCATTTCTCCATTGGCAAAGTAATTCATATATTCATACACAAGAGGGAGTCCTTCTTTTGAAGTAAATTATTGTTTATGTGGCAAACATAATGTGCAGAGAAACATTATGATGCAGAGAAAGTCCATTACAATTACCACTCTGTTTTGAACATTTTAGTCCTAACTGTAAGAATGTTGATAATTATCATGATAATAATAACAGAACAAACACTATTTTGTTTTCCTTCTTCATTCTAGTATTTGCAGAATACTTAAACTGAAACCAAAGTTGGGGGAGACAAAGAATAAGTACAATGCTGTGCAAGTCTGTTCAGAAATAAATCTCACACAGTTCAATAGGATGGTCTCCCAGCTAATGGTGTGATCAGACAGGTATTTGGCTTGCTGTGGGTACAGGTTGGTTCATACCTTTTTATAGTGATCACACAACATAATTACCAAAGTGAACCAAATTGTCCCCATTAGTGTTCCTACCTTCACCTTTCTGGCCCCTGTAAAGGGCTTCTACTTGGTGTGGGAGGACTGCTCTGGTTTGGTCCATTTCCAACACATGTGATCGCTGGAAAGGGACCAAAAGTGGTCCTTCCCTTAATGTGCCAGTATTGTGATGTGGCTTAATAACAGAGCCTCCTCATGATATTGATAAATTAATCACTTCCTCGGTTCCATGGAGGGGCCAAGGAAGTATTCATTTTTTTAAAGTATGTATAAGGGCAGTAAATATGGGCTGCACCACTTTAAAAACAGAAAAGACTAATAGAAAGCAAATGTACATTTTGACAGCAGGCCAATTGACAGCAGGCTGTGTTCTAATACACATTTAATTTCCGTTAGTATTTTAGGTTTTTAAAATTATATAAGCACACATACACTGCCCTTATGCACACTTAATTCTTTTCTCCACTTCCTGAAACAGAATTGTACTCAGAGGGTGA
Organism: Intellagama lesueurii; assembly: GCA_037013535.1. Classification (NCBI taxonomy): domain Eukaryota; kingdom Metazoa; phylum Chordata; class Lepidosauria; order Squamata; family Agamidae; genus Intellagama; species Intellagama lesueurii. The sequence goes on from JBAJHW010000003.1 coordinate 101,818,363, forward strand.
TGATTAATGGCCCCTTCTCCAACCAGGAGGAGGTAACAAGTGGGGTACCCCAAGGCTCAGTCCTGGGCTCAGTGCTATTCAATATTTTTATTAATGACCTGGATCAGGTGATACACAGAATGATAATCAGATTTGCCAATGACACAAAATTGGGTGGAATAGCTAACACCCTGGAAGACAGAAACAAAATTCAAAATGATCTGGGTAGGTTTGAGCACTGAGCTGAAAACAACACAATGAAATTCAACAGGGGAAAATGCAAAGTACTGTACCTAGGAAAAACAAAACAAACACACAGTTACAAGATGGTGAATACCTGGCAATACTACGAGTGCAAAGAATCTCGGAATTGTAGATCATAAGCTGAACATGAGCCAACAGTGTGGCTCCAAAAAAGGCAAATGCCATTTTAGGTTGCATTAACAGAAATATAGTCTCCAAACCCTGTGAAATACTAGTTCCCCTTTATTTGGCACTGGTTAGGCCTCATCATGAGTACCGTGTCCAGTTCTGGACACCGCACTTCAAGAATAATGCTGACCAACTGGAACAAATTCAGAGGAGGGCAACAAGGATGATCGGGGACTGGAAACCCTGTAAGGAAAAGACTGAAAGAACTGGGCATGTTTAGATTAGATTAAGCATCCTTCAGTCTCAAGAGACTATGGTAACATGCTCTGTATGGAGGACTTGGGACAGCATCTAGTGTGGCTGAGAAGGCCAATTCAAGAGTGACAATCCCTTCCACACTGAAGTCAAATACAATCTGTCCCCTGTCCAGCTCCCTGATTTTGCTGGTTTCGGGACTGCCTCTTTGCCTCGGCCTGCTGGACAAGTGTCTCTTCAAAATGGGAGAGGCCATGAAGCACTGCTTGCCTCCAGGCTGAACGCTCAGATGTCAAGGTTTCCCATCTGTTGAAGTTCATTCCTAAGGCCTTCAGATCCCGCTTGCAGATATCCTTGTATCGCAGCTGTGGTCTCCCTCTGGGGCGATTTCCCTGCACTAATTATCCATACAGGAGATCTTTTGGAATCCGACCATCAGCCATTCTCACGACATGCCCGAGCCAACGTAGACGTCGCTGTTTCAGTAATGTATACATGCTAAAAATTCCAGCTCATTCTAGGACTACTCTATTTGGAACTTTGTCCTGCCAGGTGCTACCAAAAATGTGTCGGAGACAATGCATATGGAACGTGTTCTCCTGCCGTGCACAAAGGCTCTATAGACCTGGATCTTGGTATATGCTGTCAGCTTCTTATTAAGCCATACTCTCTTTGTGAGTCTAGAGAACATGGTAGCTGCTTTGCCAATGTGTTTATCCAGCTCGACATCTAGAGAGAGTGTCAGAGATCGTTGAGCCAAGGTACCCAAAGTCATGAACAACCTCCAGTTCTTGTGTGGAGATGGTAATAGAGGGAGGTGAGTCCACGCCCTGGCCCATGACTTGTGTTTTCTTCAGGCTGATTGTTAATCCAAAGTCTTGGCAGGCCTTGCTAAAACAATTCATGAGTTGTTGGAGGTCTTCAGCAGAGTGGGCAACAACAGCTGCCTCATCGGCAAAGAGGAAGTCCCGCATGCATTTCAGCTGGACTTTGGTCTTCACTCTCAATCTAGAGAGATTGAGCTTTCCATCTGGGCATGTATAGCCTTGAGAAAAGAAGACTGAGGGGAGATATAATAGCACTTTTCAAATACTTGAAAGGCTGTCCTACAGAGGAGGGGCAGGAACTCTTCTCGATGATCCCAGAGTGCAAGACACACAACAATGGGCTCAAGTTAAAGGAAGCCAGATTTCAGTTGAATATCAGGAAAAACTTCCTAACTGTTAGAGCAGTACAGCAATGGAACCAATTACCTCGAGAGGTGGTGAGCGCTCCAACACTGGAGAAATTTAGACAACCACCTGGCAGATATCCTTTGATTTGGATTCCTGCATTGAGCAGGGAGTTGTACTCGATGGTCTTACAGGCCCCTTCCAACTTCATGATTCTATGAAAAGCAAGATAAGTAAGGTGCTGCTTTTTAGAGCACAAGCTTGATTTGGCAAAAGGCGATGCTAATTCTTGTGCTGGGCATATTGACTTATTCATGGGCTAGTCAGAACTGGAAGTCATTCATATTTAAATTGCTTAAAAGTGACAGGAAATGAGGCAGCCTTGACTTCTGATCATTCTAAGCCCTTTTGCCCATCTCTGTTCTCTCTTGCTGTGTGGCACATATTTTAAATTAATTAATTATTCTTATTTGGCATGCAGCAACAGCTAATGGTCCAAGCAGCTGGGAGGCACAGCACAAACACACACATTTTAGACACCTTGCCTCAAGCCCTGACCTCTGTATGACAGCAGGCGGAGAAGGAAAGATGGACAATCAGGCAGGGGATTTGGAACCAGGAGAAGCAGGAGTTGCTTGATTCCCCTGACAGACTGAGTTATAGAAACCTTTGGCTAAATTAATCACCAGGAGTGGGCAAACACGCCAATGGCCCTCTTCCAAGAGTGCTCCCCATTCCAGCTGACAAGTCACTCCAAGGGGATTTAGGAAAGAGCACAGGAAAATGCACTCAGGGATGAAGGAGGGGAAATCCCCAAACTGTGAACCAGCCATTGTCTTACAGAATAGAAAAATAGCTAACTCTCAGCTGTATGTTCAATTTCTGGTAAATTACAATGACAGCTGCAAATATTTTCAAGCCTCATAGGCTTGAAAAAAAATTTTTATATGCTCAAATAATTTTATATACAATAAGGTTTCAACAAAGGGGAAAGCCAAAGGCATGACAAGTGTTGATTTCCACTGGGGTCTTTCCATTGTTACCTCTCTTGCAAATGTTTACAACAGTCATCAGTCTGAATTGGCTAATGATTGTTCTGAGTTTCAACCGCCTCCCACATTAACACTTCTCAAAAGTTTTCCTTCATGGCATCTTTTAAAGAAGTTGCCTTTGTTTTGAAGTCTCTTTTCAATACTGAGCTAAAGAAAAACATTTATCTTTGGGCCACTGAGCCCCATTTTGATCCTATGTAGTGCCATAATCTCAGCACTCTTATCTAGAACCTTTCAGGAGGACCATAGTTAGTAAGCACTGGCCTTTAAATTAAAAAACAGACTGTATTTGCCTACAACACTCCAAAACAACTGAGCTTGAAATATTCGTTATGGGCAACATCCTTCATCTCAGGGAGTAAAGAATCAACCCATGTTGTGTTTAACAGAGGGCTGCTTTGCATTCTCATCTTACAGACAGATATGTCATTATGAGGGGGTTGCCGCCTGGTGCCCTGGGTGAGATGTCTGAGGTCCTAGCTCCCTGGCCTCCAGTAGGGACAGGAGAGGGATGGTGCCTGTGAGGGAGCTGGCTGATGAGGTCCACCTGCAGGAGATGTTGCATCATCCAAAAGGAGCAGCAGCACCCACTTGAACCCAGCTGCCATGCTGATGATGAAAGTGCCAGCCCAAGAGACAGAGGAGGTTCCAGGAGGAGCAGAGGAGCAGGAATCAGTACCTCCTGCCTGGCTTTACCAGCTGTCGAAAGGTCTCGAACCAGGGCCATGATGAGAGAGGGCATTCCCTTCCTCCACCTCCCCAGCTGGGTCCCCCATTCACCAGCCAGCATGCGATCTTCTCCTCCTCCTCTTTGGCTGTTCAGCCAGTCTCCGGCAGGAGGAGAGGCTTTCCTGCCCCTCCTCCTTGGCTGATCGCCCACCCATTTCCATTACTCTCGCTCATATCTCTACTGAACATGTGAGAAGTTCATTTGAATATCCATTGTTTACAAATGTGGGGAAGCACAAGTAGCAGAGAGAAATCCCACGATCTAGTTAAAACTCATTGTGATTGCATTCCATGGGGTGAGGGGATGGAATTTAGTTACGAGTAACCCATCCCTCAACTAGCTTATTAGGACTAGATTCAGCAGAAATCAGGGTCATGACTAGTTTCACCATTTCTTTTTTCAGCACATATTGTTTCCCTTCCAAGTTTTTTTACACAGAATGTTACTTAGAAATGTGTTGAGAGAATAGTGAGAGACAACGGCTATTTCACATGCAAGCGCCATGTCCTTAAAATGTCTTATGAGAAAGTGCCCCTCATTATCTGTATTCTATTTTACTTCAAAGCAAGGTGAGAATTTGAGGTTTGAAGAAGAAAGTCATAATGTATAGGTGCTTTGTGAGAATACAAAGGGAAACGTTATCATCCCTCAGCACTTTTCATAGAGTTCTGTGAAACAAAATGAGATAAGAATTGTAAAGCTCTTTGTATGTGGGAAAATGCAGTAGAAGTATATTTCATAATGATAAGGTTAGAGAAATGCACTAGATTTGTCTAAAGGGCTTAATATAACTCCAGCTTTTCATCCAGAACGGTGCATTTAAACTGTGAATGTTCAAGGAACACGTACGTCAGTCTACAATTCACTGTAATAACAACATTCTTTAAGATCCTTTCAGGGAATCCTATCAAGAAGCCTGTTAAAGATTACTAATAAACTGGCATCATATTTGGGTGTCATCCTGGAAAATAAAAATAAAAATCTAATGCTCATTTTCAATTCATTCAATTCCAAAATATAAAAGCAGAATAAAAATCTTGTGGCAATCCTGAAAGCAGTGGGGCTTGAAAGAGAATTGCAACAAGTAAAATATGAATGTAACCAAATATTAATGGTTGTACTTCAGGGTGGTCATTTTGAGTTGAAAGCATTGCATTCTAGTTTCAAGGTTCCTGAACAGTAAATGTTGATTAACATAACCATTCACTAAAGAGCAATGGAGAGAAGTACATAATGAACACCTGCTTGTGCCTGTGGAAATGGGAAACTCTTATGCTGTTTCATGTCCCTCCGCTGAGCTACAAGACTTTACCATTAAAATGCAAATACTTTCTCTGAAGAACTGTTTCCTTCTGCTGTTTCCTTCTGCCTTTAGATGTTTCATCCTGTTCCACCTAAAGGACATGTGAAGACTATATAGGGCTGGTATTTCACAGAAGAGACTAATCCTAGCTCCTGTTGTGCTGAAGAAAGTTAAGAGACTGAGACTCCAGATATATACAATGGCATCATTTTCACTGAGACAGTGCAGTGGGAAGCTCAGCAGTCCTCTTCAGAGACTCTGGTGATGGCAGGGAACGCAAAGCCTTTTCAGCTCACCCTAAGTCTTCCATACAGCAAACAAAAATACCCAACAGAGGAAACAAGGAACCAATCAGAAGAAAAGATTCTACCAAAACCATCTTCTTGAAGCAGTAGATCTCTTTGAGTAGGCATGGGTGTGGGTGTACTCACATAAGAAACCATTTAATTATGTGAGAGATTGCCACCTACAGTCTAAAGTGATGCAGCCCAGGCACAGACAGGGAGCACAAGTCTTTGCCAATCTGCAGATTCCTCAGTCACACAGCCAAGCAGAAGAGCAGATAGTGGTCAGCCTGCTTTTAAGGACATTTCCATTGCTACCGACATGAAGGTGTGGTTTTAGAAATTTGGTATACTTTGATCCAGTCTTCACTAAGTATTGGTTCAGCTTTCTTTATATCCCAGATACCAGTACGGCATCCCGGTGTCCACACAATGCAGTTCTGAAACCAGAATCATTAATCAAAATAGGACTTCTTTCTCTCTGGGTTTTTCTACATCATTTCCTTTATTTTTCTTCTGCTTTGGTCTGATTTGCTCCAGTGCAGGATGTACTCATGCAGATGTTAGGATTATGTTGTTCTATGCTAATCTGTGCATTTTGTGGGTATGTGTCATTCGATCACCAAACATCCCCAGAATGACTAGAGACAACTCCATTGTGTTGAGGAGTCCTTTGAAATAAAGCAAAAATGCAGGCAACAAAACAATACACATAACAATGCAAGATCCATAAAGAAATAAAGAAACTCACTGATTGTAATCCAACCTTTTGAATAAGCTTCTAAAACAATTCTCACGGTCTCAATAAATATTGATGGATAATAAGCTTGGAAAGTTCATTATGTGATTCATTACAAAGCGCTCTGAAGGTAATTCATTACCATCAACATTCTTACTCATTGTATAACTCATTCTTTTTGTTCCTTTTACTTAAAAATGGTTATGACTGATAAGAGAATAGCATAATGTTTGAAAAATGCAGCTAAAAATGTCTTTACACAAGAGTAAGTTTTTAAAATATTAGAAAATTACAGAGGTGCATTTTGTGGTTTTGAACTACAGTTCCCAGAATTCCCTCAAGCATTATTTGGCTGGAGAATTGCGGGTCTTGCAGAGCAAATTTAGATGGGCACTTCATGTCACTTTTGAAATATGACTTCTTAATGTCCTTGTTACCAAAAAAGAGAGAGAAAAGTAACCTGCTAGAAGCAATCATGTTGTTTGTAACTTCTTATTTTCGATCTCTGTTGACAACCTGTGGGTCCAGAACAGAATCGGACAGGTCAAGCACAGAGTTAGGCTGACACCTGTCAGGTGGTGGAAGTGGAGTCATGGTGTAAATAGCCACCTCAGGCAGCAGGTGGTGAAATGCAGGGAATAGGGCATCGAACTGATGGCACCACATAGATTGCTCTGTGCCTCCTAAGTAAACCTGCTAACTGCCCACAGGTGAGGTGGAGGGCACTGTTCCCTTCGGCTGCAGAGGAATTTGAAACCACACCCTCCTCCCCCCACAAGCCTTTTGCAGACTGCATCTATATCCATCCAAGAAGCTAAACTGGCCCCAGCAATGGCCATGAGACTTTGGGACTTTAATAAAAATATATAATTTTCTGAACTACCCAGAAGAACTTGGTACACAGCCTAAAGAAGATGAATTATCATCGAAAGCTAGCTGTCTATTGTTTGCTTGATTTTTTTTTAGTGGTCTAATAAAGATATCACCTGCTTCTGCATTTGTATTGTTTTGGAGACCGCACAGCACTTTTCTGATTTTTTCTGTTCCATTTGAGCATCCCCAGCTAATGTAAATTTCCACTGCTAGTCACTCCGTACATGGAATGGGAGGAAGGATACTATCTTCTCTTTTGAGAAGATCATATTTCAAAATGTCTCAAGATGTCACTTGATCTTCTAGACATACAAGCCCAAGAGCACTATGAAGTATGATTTGAATTCATGACAAATCAAGAATTCTCTCCAGTCTGGCATACTTTCAGAATTGCAAATGTCCTCATCTTTGATGAAAAAGGATGCCTTGATACATGGAGGCATCCCAGCAAAATGTTTGACAAACATTGTGAGATTTATGGCTTCTGCATGCCTTGGGAACCAAGAAAGTCAAGCAATTTCCTGAGTTTTCTGCCACCACTCTGAGACCTTGCAACCTGAGACGATGCACCTGAGACATCATTTGTAACAATGTTCTTCCCTTTCCCATCAAAACAATCTAATTGCATGTAAATCATGAGAGTGCATATAAACCTACACAAACAAGATATGGGCTTCACGTTTTTCAAGAAAACAACATTGATAACACGTAACAGTGCAAAAATAATGAGTTGTGAACAACGTTCCCTGTAAGGTGTGTGCGCACGTGCAGAGTTCAATTGGTGCTGCATAGTGTTGATGCCTGTTTACTTCTGGGTTTCGGATGAAATCCTATCCTCTATGTGCAGACGGGAGAGGCTCCCACGCAGCGGGGATGAAAATTAGAGGCAATATTGGTTGTGAATAACAACCGATCTCACAGACTTTGCAACCACAGCACATATTAGGAGTTTGTACCTGTGCAGCTATGCCCAATTACCCTGTTTCACATTAATTGTACAAACAAAATGATACCTTTGTGTCCTTTTTCCATCATCACGTACACCACTGGGGTGACTTGAGTTTCACTCTGTAGGCTACCAGACTAATACATTTTCTCTAGGTTTCAGTAGTGACAGGCCCTGCCAATTCTAGGGCTACTATTCTTGTCCCAGAGAAAATGGTTATATCTCTAGACGCAGGCCTGGGTTTGACCAATTTAGACCTAGGTTTTCTAGGAATGAAATCTTTTGGGAAGTACACAACATGATAGGCTGTTGAGCTTTAAACAGGCCATGTCCAGTGTAAAATGCACATGTAAAAACATTTCTGTATTCATTATAAACCACTCAGAAAAATGATCCGTTGTGCCCTTTCACATTACAAGAGGGCACCATCTGGTCTGAGGTTTTGGACCCAAAATCTGAAGGAAGAGGACATTGCTGGTCTGTCAACTACCAAGGCTCTCCAGGATGAAAGCTGGTGTCCGTACAAATGTTATTGGTGAATTAATAATAGTAAATATGTGCATTTGGAAGAGTATCTGAAGGGAGAGCATCTGGTCACAAATGTCTATGCTGTTATACTTACTATAATAATTAATTCAGTTCTTCAAAGAACCTCCAGTTTATGAATGTGCAATATTGTGGTTATGTACCCATGATTCAAAAAGCTGGGAAATGGCCCAGCATTGCTGGACAATGTTGTGCCTTCGTTGCCAGCAGGAAAACAGATGTCAAGCTTTACATAGCAAAGGGCAGCCTGAATGTTGACGACACCAATGGCAGCAGTCAAGATGGTCTACTCAGGATATCCTTTTGTACTCACTACCATTCACAAAGTGACACCACGCAAGGGAAAATCCCAGAAGCTGATTCGTTTTTTTCCATCAGTTCACTACTTCTCAACCAAACCTGTCAGGGCTTGTTTTTCAGTGTGTGAACAAGTGCCTAGATAAGCGCTATAATTCACAGAGCTTGAATGTTGAGAGTTTTCCTTCCAGGGGAAAACCTGGTTTGTTTTGCTAATCCTTGGAGGAATGAGTCCCTCTGAACTAAGTGGGACTTCTGCGTAAACAGGCATAGGATTGTGATAAACATTGGGCTACAACCATGGAGTTTATTTATTTTGGCATTTATCTGAGAAGGATATTTTTAAAAATGTTTTCTTCTCACTGAAAACACATTAAAGAATCAGATGTGCCTCTGGGGGGGGGGCTCTTAGGCCCTGGTTTGTGCTTGGATGCTGAATTTTCTTTTTTGGAGGGGGTATCCTGCAGCCTAAGGGACGTGGTGGCGCTGCGGGTTAAACTGCAGAAGCCTCTGTGCTGCAAGGTCAGAAGACCAGCCGTCGTAAGATCGAATCCATGCGACAGAGTGAGCTCCCGTCGCTTGTCCCAGCTCCTGCCAACCTAGCAGTTCAAAAGCATGTAAAAATGCGAGTAGATAAATAGATACCACCTCGGTGGGAAGGTAACGGCATTCCGTGTCTAGTTGCACTGGCCACGTGACCACGGAAACTGTCTTCGGACAAACGCTGGCTCTATGGCTTGGAAACGGGATGAGCACTGCCCCCTAGAGTCGGACACGACTGGACTAAATGCCAAGGGGAACCTTTACCTTTACTATCCTGCAGCCTAATTATCGATGGCTAAGCTTAAGCCTAACTGCTGGATAGCTCAGTGGTTTAGGTATTTGGTTACAGAGCCAGAGGTTGGGAGTTTGATTCCCCACTGAGCCTCCTTAGCAGGAGCTGGATTCAACGATCCATTAGGTTCCTTCCAACTCTGCAGTTTTAAGATGATGATGATCCATGCTTTGTTTAACATCCTGTTTGGGTTAATGCAAAACACTGTAAAACACTGAAGAATACAACGGCTGAAATACTGTTGTGTAGCTCCATGTGGGCAGCAGGAATGATGTAATCAGTAGCAGCAAATTGCCACTGATTAAAGCTTAATTTTAAAGATTAAAATCACTGAAGTGATTCTAGTGAACACATGAATTCATTGCATCGTGTACAACTCACACGCACCCCAAATCACCAAAGGAAGGCTTTCATCAATGGTGGTTTGCCACTGCTGATGACGTTATTTCTGTTGCATACATGGAGCTGTACAGCAGGATTTCAGCCTCACAAACTTCACTTTGGGCACAACCAGATGGGCATTTGTCCTACTGTTTGGTGCATTGTGGGGGCAGATTGTTTCAGTCTTTTTTTCCGGCAGCCACATGACCCAATTTGCCTCCAGGGCACCCTAACCTATCCTTTTTTTGAGTCCCTATCAGAGTCTTCTATTTTTGGGGTGGGAGTGGGGTGGATGGGTTGCTGCATTCTAGTTTAGTTCGGTCCTAGTGTGTGCAGTCACTGGGAATGGACTAAAAATTGAGCCTTGCCCTGAGATTGCTAAATTAACTTTGGTCACCACTCAGTTCACACATACGTAGAACCAAGACCATGCAAGTGAGCAAGAGTTGGTTCTAAGTAAACACGAATCTGATCAGGCTGCATCCTGACACTAAATGCATCCCAGTCCTTCACCTCTTCAGTTGTAAAAGCAATCTACTCCTAAATTCCCCATTTGCAATGGTGCTCTCCCCATCAACTCTGTCCTTCCTCAGAGTGATGGGCAGCCCCCCCCCCCCGCATCTTTCTTCATTTTGGAGAGCAGGAACTTGCTGGGCCTCTTTTCTGGAAGTCAATCTCATGTGATCTCTGGGGCAAATATTGTTGTGTAAAAGCTTGCCATGCCACCTATTGGACAATTGTTTCACCATGGAAACATGCAAGAGCTGGATCCACAACATGTTAACGCTGAATTAAAGTCCCATATGGGATGGGTCCTCCTCTCCCAGCCCAGGGCTTCAGTCTGAAGTTCTCAGGAGAGGATAAGGAGAGACTGGGGCAAGATCCGCTTTAAACAACTGACAAGTAAGCTCGGGAGCCTGGATGTTGCCAGAGGGGAGGAGATACGCCATTTGGATACAAGGATCACACCAAGTGGCATATCACTTCCTCCCCTTGATTTCAATCAACCCTATTTAGACCACACCAGCCTACACCAAAAGGGCCAGTGTGGTCGCGCCCTTAGTTTCCAACTGGTTAAACAGAGGAAATACCAGTCTTGAAAGAAGTACCCTGTGACCACTGGTCCAATTTTTGATCACAATTCAATATGCTTGCTTTTATTTTTCAGCCGCTTAATAATCTCGGTCCCTTCTGCCACTTCTATTTGCCTGAATATTAAGATCTTCCTCAGACACCCTTCATATTCCTCCACATTCTGAATAAAGGCACAAATGGAGGGTACCCTTAAAATACAAATAGTTTCTGGGCACCTTTATTTTGTCAGGATTGTTGAAACAGGTCACTTCTCTTCCTTGACCTTTGCATGATCTCGTCAGCTTTCCCAAAGCAACCAATATTTAGCTACTGAGAAGCATGTGTTTGCTCAATTAACAGCACAACTAGTTTAGCTCTTAACCATGTAACAATTAGCTCTAGTTGAAAGTAGTAGGTCTTAACTTCAGAACTTGTTTCAGTCAATAACTGGAGTTGTGACCCTAAAGAATTTATTGGAGACAGAAAACAGTAGGAGAAGAATAGTTGAGGTGGAGGTTAACTTAAGGTAGTTGCAATAGCAGGACATGCATTAGGTATGCCCCAAATTTAGTATATACGGTATAGTGTAGAAACAGCTCAAGGTCCATGAGCTCTTCCCAGCAGAGGTGGTGGCTTTCCACGGTTCAGACAATGGACCATTTCTAGCAAAATAGCAAGAGAAATAGTCATTGCACTCCGCTTTGTTGGTCGGTTGGTTTTTGGCTGAGTTTTGCTCAATTAGATGGTAATCCCTTGCACATCACCCGAGAATAAGTCCTGCTGCATATAGTCCTGTTTCCGAGTAAACACAGAGAGGAATGCATTGATAGCAATCTTAAAACGAGAACCTCTAACTAAGCTTTCTGTTCATTTGAAGGTGAACGATGACACTAAACATTTTGAGAGACCTAGGGCAACCTTCTTCTCTTCTCTTCTCTTAATAATGTAAAACTACCCAGCTCACTCGCTCTTTGCCACCTAAATCCAAGGCGGCTGTTTCAGCTCCAGATCAGTGTCTGATGTCAGTAATGGACTGGATGAGGGTGAATGAACTGAAACTTAATCCAGACAAGACAAGAGGTGCTCCTGGTCTGTTGAAAGGCAGAACAGGGAACAGGGATGCAGCCTGTGCTGGATGAGGCTGCTCTCCCTCTGAAAACACAGGTTCACAGCTTGGGGGTGCTCCTGGATTCGTCTCTGAGCCCAGATGCCCAGGTTTTGGCAGTGGCCAGGAGTGCCTTTGCACAATTAAAATGAATGTGCCAGCTGTGCCCATTCCTGGAGAGGTCTGATCTGGCCATGGTGACACTTGCCTTAATTACATCCCAGCTGGATTACTGTAATGTACTCTGTGTTGGGCCTGCCTATGGAAAGTGTCAGGAAACTTCAGCAGGTCCACCACACAGCAGCCAGACTGCTGACTGGGGCTAGTTACAGAGATCACATAACCTTCCCCTGCCCCATTAGAGCTGCTGACCCATTTCCAAACTGAATTCAAGGTGTTGGTTCTAACCTATAAAGCTTAGGTCCAAGCTATCTCAAGGGCGATGTCTCCTTTTACGCCCCTGCTTAAGTGTTAAGATCAACAGGAGAAGTCTTTCTCTCAGTCCTGCCACCTTCACAGGTGCGTGTGGTGGGGACATGGGAAAGGGCCTTCTCTGTTGCTACTCCCAGACTCCGAAACTCCCTCCCACAGGAGGCCAGGCTAGCCCCATCTTTGCTGTCCTTCCACAGGCAGGCAAAGACCTTTCTCTTCAGACAAGTGACTGCCTGAGTGGTAGTACTTTACTGCTCTGAATGTGTTCTGGTGTTGCCTATGTTTTTTTGCTATGCTATTTGTTTGATCCTTTTTAATATTTATATACTCACTGTTGTTAATTTTATATTGTCTTTTAATGATGCAAATTGCCTTGGGTCCTTTTAAGGAGAAAGGTAGGATAAAAATATTTTAAATAAATAAATAAATAATAAATTTTGCCTAGGGCGATCTTTTAACTGACAGCAGTTGGTGGCTAGAAGTTAACACCGTTTGTGTAATTGCACAGCACAATTTCAGCCTATATGACACATATTTGAGAGGGAGAGTATACTCAGTGGAATGAAAGGGAATTGAAATGCACAAAATACAAACATTAATTATTACCGCCCAGAGTAGACCTTTGGTCTAGATGGGCGGGATAGAAATCCAATAAATAAATAAATAAATAAATAAATAAATAAATAAATAAATAAATAAATAAATAAATAAATAAATAAATTACTTTAATTTTGGTCATTAGCAAAACAGGATTGTTGGTGTCAACATGTGCTTTTGGTGCGGTTAAAAGTGAAACAGAACAAAGAAAACTGAACCAGAGAATTTTCTAGTTAAAAAACAAAAAGCATTCAGGCTGAATCATGTTGAGGAAAATCACACACACATACACGCAAGGAATTGCACAATCAGATTTCTCCTTTTGGAGGCTATCCTTTATTTGACCAGTTTTTCAACTGGCACATGACTGGTCATCCATGGCAAAGGAGGGGACTGTTTGTGCGATTGTTGTTGCACACACTGTTTTTCCCAACAAGACTTGGTACTAATTTGTATCTTGGGGGGGGGGGGGACGGGGAATCTTTCTCCTGTCCCCAGCTATTTCTGCCATTTTCCCTCACTTTTCTTTGCATTTTTTCCCTGCAGATCCCATGACAAAATGCCACTTCAGGTTTTCTCAGGGATCTATAGTATTTTACCATTAGTTTTGCTAATATTGGTGTAAATTGTCATAAAGATTCAGAGGTATGAATGCAATCCCAGAGATCATAAGTCAAATTTTATTCATTAAAGATTTTAAAGTTTTATTATTGTACTTATTTGATGTCCCCAGTTAAACTGGTTTAAATAAACAAACAATTATCACATTTTATAGTTTAATTTTATGTATAAATATCAGTATTATTTTACCTCATATATATTTATTGATAAATACTTACGGTATGACATTATTGCTGTACTAAGTTGGTGTATTAATGTTATTTTAATATTGGAATGATCTATTGATTCCATAATAAAAATTTTGTTTGTCTGTCTGTCTGTCTACCATCAGTTTTGCTAATGGAAAATACCTACAATGGATGAATAAGAATTACCCCTGTGTGTGACAAGATGTTATTGTTATTGCTGTTAATCTGCTGCCAAAACACTAATCTCACCTCAGGATGTTGATAAAGGAATAGCACAGCTGTCAACAGGGTCGCATCCACTGAGCCTTACAAAACTTACTCCTTCAGAGATCAATCTTCTGGATGATCAACTGAACTATGATATTGCTATGGAGAACTTCAATAATGCTAGCCAAAATTGTCAAGATTCTTCCCACAGGGAGGACAGTGCCTAAGGGTACAATGAATAAGAAATTATGGCCGCCACAAAATCGATCAGCTAATAAGAACAATGCTGCGACTTTGACATGAAGAACAGTCTTCAAAGCCAACCAAAAACTCTCCGGTTGACTCGTAACTCCACTAGAACCAATGCAGTATATTAGACTGAGACAAGCTCGACAATAAACTCTACTCCAAAGAGGCCAAGCTTGCCCAAGGCAGAAGACATCCAAGGAGAACTTAACAGAACTGGGAGCACTCCAACTGAACAACATTCACCCAATAGGCAGCTCCGCAGTGGTGCAGATACATCCTCTCCTTGACCAAGATACAATATAACTGTATGATTACCTCATCCCTAGCTGTCTACCAGACTCTGACAGCCCTTCTTCCTTGGGATTGCAGCACACTTCTATGGCTTCCATCTGATATGGGTGCAGATTATTATTTATTTTATTTATATAGCACCAGCAAAATATATGGCCCTTTTACTTGCTTCCCCTTTCTCCATCTATTCCCATAACAACCCTGCAAAGTACATCTGTCTGAAGAGAACACGATCAGTCCAAAGACACCAGGTCAGCTTGACTACGAGTCTTGATTCTTCAACTACAGTCTCTAGGACTCCAGTCATTACATTCTCCTGGCTGTCTCAGATGAGCTTATTATACAAATGGTGCCCAGGCTGAAATGTGGTTTCATTTAATGTAGCCACTGATGTGCTTAATTTACATTATATGCAAAATAGGCTAGCCAGATTTATTTTTTTAATGATGTGCTGTCAAATCGCTTTAGATTTGCAGTGACCCTATGAATTAGTGACCTCTGAAAGGTACTATCATTAACATCCTTCCTCAGGTCTTGCAAACCCTAAGACAATAAAAGTGAGCTAGATGGATCTGTGATGTGACTTCATATAAGGCAGCTTCCTGGATAATTCCAATGAATTGCTGTCAGTAACTCCAAATCAATTCCCCTTTCTCTATTTTTGAAAGATAGGAGACTCTAGGTACAGTTATATTAAAATTCCAAATTTTAGAAATTAAGTATGCTGTGAAACTCATAATATTCAAGCAAACTGAGCACAGATAACTGCTCACAAAATGGATACTGAAGTTTATCACACTGTTATGGACATATCATATTTCGGTGAAGTGAATCCTGAATCCCCATGAGATTTATTTATTTATTGTCATAGCTCTGCGTCTACAAATGCTTTGTTTGTTTGCTTTCTTGCTTTTCATTAAGCCATCTTCAGATAAGGCTTATTTGAAGCAAGTCAATTTGGATAGATAGAAAGGTCAGTCATGGTGACCACAAAACAACTTGAAAATCAGGGACAAAATGTTTAAGTGGCATTTAAACAGTTATTACTGAAACAGTAAACAAGCACAATTCAAAGCTACTTCTTGCTAAACACTCATCTTAACCTTACATCACCTCCATGCATTACGTTTCCATCTTGTTTACACTTGGGGTTGGATTGGCATTATTGTGCTGGCAGAGTGAATCAACATTTGACAAGGCACTTCTAAAAATGGGGGCAGCCCAAACAAAGATTAGCCTGAAACAGCCTGAAAAACCTACAACAATCAAAGGATTATAACTTTGAAACTGGACATTGAAGCAGCACCAAATTTGGAACAGATGCAATAGACAGTATGGGCAAAGGGTTTTTGAATTACAATTTTTAAAAGTAACATACACACACGTGCAGAAACAAGCGACCCTTAAACATCCACATATTTTAAAAAGATCAAATAAACTGAAAAGACCAATCTTGCTTACCTTGAAAGAGAATGGTTGGTCCTACCTGCTTTAAAAAAAATAAAAAATTGGAAGGAATCCAGGCTGCAGGGGCTAAAATGTTGATCCTCAAAAAAGGCAAAAGGGAAAAACAACCACTTCCAAGCATGTGTAGAATAGGTTTAACCATGCATGGTTGGAAGTGGTGGTTTTTTTCTTTTTAACAATTTCCCCTTTTTTACCATTCACACTTGTAAAAAAAAAATCACTCTGGCAGTTGCTTTGTATGAGAAGTGGTTAATTGATGAAAAAAAGCTTCTAGGATTTCCCTTGCTTGGTGTCACTTTGTGAATTGTAGTGAGCACAAGTGGGTATCCTGTAGACCAGTGGTTCCCAACCTTGGGTCCTCAGCTGTTTTTGGACTAAACTCCCAGAAATCCTGGCCAGCACAACCAGTGGTGAAGGCTTCTGAGAGGTTTAGTGCAAGAACAGCTGGGGATCCAAGGTTGGGAACCAGTGCTTTAGACCATCATGACTGCTGCCACTGGTGTCATTAACATTCAGACTGCCCTTTACTATATAAAACTTGCCATCCTTGTTCTTGCTGGCAATGTGGGCACAATACTATGCAGCAATATTGGGCCATTTCCAGGTATTTTGAATGGTGGATACAGAAGCACAATATCCCACACTTATAAACCAGAGAGTTTTTGGATTTTTTTTTTTAAGAATTGAATTAAATTTTTTTCCCCAACAGTGTTTTCCCCCAAAAGAAAATCTGTTTCCATTAATTCTATCATTTATAGTGGAAATAATCACTTGACATATCTAGCCACTGACACAACTTTATTACCTCTCCATTCGAACTAGATTTGAAATGAGTGGTAAGAAACTTTGCTCAGAGTGTCACTATACACCGTTTTCTTGTTTCTGTCTAGTATGTAAGATTCACTGACAAACAGCTGTCTGAGAGAAGCAATGAGATGCCGTATGGACTTCTACTCTGATCTATTCTATTCTGTTCTGTCCTAATCTAGACATTTAGTATCTCCAAAATGTGAACATATTAGATGTCAAATCAAATAGCATTGTTGGAGAAATAATTTCATGAAAAAATTTTAAACCCCCCAGTTAAATTAAATTACATCCAATTCAAAATGTAGCCACTAACACTGCTCACCTCTCTGAATATTTGCTTGAAAGCATGCAAATCAATACGTTTTATGTTTTAAGAAGGAAGCAGTGACACCGTGATATCTTTCCCAAGATGCAAACAGTAAAAAAGAATCGCACCTGATCACACCAGCAATAGCTTGCACTGATCCACACTACAAGCAGTCTAAAGTGCAAGCTATATGCCCAGTATGGACCAGATTAACAGAATAACTAAATTCACCCTGAAGCTTAAGAGTTCATGGTGGGGCGTTCCCAGTTCCTTGTTTGCTGACAGCTCAATCACTACATAAAATAAGGAGCTGCATTTTATACGCTGCTATATGCCAATGTAAGTTTTAAGGGTTCCCCATAGGAAATACCTCTAAGATTGAGAGAGTATCTAGGTGCCTACTTTGACACTACTGATTCACTCCTTTTGCAATTAGATGAAGGTAGATGATTTGGCCAACAGCTCAAGGCAACGGTGACCATCACCATGTACCTGAAATCATTTTTCCTGCAGCAAATGAAAATTTGAGTCCTTTTTCTTTCCAGATCTTCAGTCATCCACACCCTACAGATCAATTCCTTTTCCACTAATTTACCTATTATTATATCCCACCACAGCCATGTATGGTGTAGGTAAACCAGAGGCCTGAATATTGTACCCCATGCACCAGAGGAAGTGGATTGCAATCCACAAAAGCTCACGTGAAAAACAAATCTGTCTTAAAAGTGCCACAAGATCACTTCCTTTTGTGATCTGTTGTACACAATTCACCTAAAAAAAAATCACCTGATTTCCATTTCAAAATTGATTTCCCAGTCATACTCTCCCACCCCACTCTATTCCTTTCTTTTAAGCAATTTAACCCACAAAGTTTCACCATCCTCCTTCCCCAGAGAATAATCTCTATTTTTCCTCTCACTTTTTTTTCAGGCCTGCCCCAATCAAAGCAGCTTAATCTGCTTCTTACTCAGTAGCTGCCTAACCCCCTGTTCTCTTGCTTCTGCTGTAGGGAAGGGGGTGCCAAATCATCCTCATTATTTTAGAACTGCAGAGGTGGAAGGGATCATCAATTCCAGCCCCTGACAAGGAGGCACAGTGGGGAATTGAACTCCCCACCTCTGATTCCACAGCCAGATGCCTAAATCATTGAGCTATCCAGCAGTTAAAGGGCCAGCAACTGTCCAGGGTCCAGTCAAACTAGCCCTGCCTCCACAACATTAGAGTGTTCAGACTTCTCTGCCTGTGCCACTAAGGGACTGTAACCTAGGGCTGCATTTCCTGCATTCCTGTACCAAACCTTTTGGTGTTACAGTCTGAAGGACCCTCTGAAAGGAGGTTGAGGGGAAAGACAGCAGCTGGATCAATTTTTTTTAAAGATACTGAAAAAAATCATTTTCTTCTTCTTCTTTTTTCTTTTTTTCTTTTCTTTTCTTTTTTTTTTTTATTTTTTTTTTGAGCTGATTGGGGGATTTGGGGATTTCCGGGGGGGGGGAGCTTTTTCTAATTTTTTGGTTTTGTTTTCCCATAGAGATTATGATTTGGCACACTGTATGAGTATTCCATTTCCAGAGCCAGTATTACGTATCTTGAATATAATCTTACCAGTTTAGAAAGACAAGGCTGATTGTATATCTTTTTGAAGAGGTTTTATTCAGAAAATACTTGACACTTCCAGGACCTGCTCCCAGATTCAGCACCACACACATGCACACACTGTGATTCATTACCACACAAATTCTCATGTTCCTTCATTCCTGCTGGGAAACAATAGCTTTATTACAGAACCTGACCATCCACAAGCATGCTGGCAGGGGATGTCATAGTCGAATACTTCAGGAAGACATCAAGTTGGGGAAGATTGATTCAGAGACAGGTCAAAATATTGTTTTGTTACCGATTCCTTTATTTACATCCTTGCATACTGTCTGTAGTTTGAGTGACTGAGAGGGACTTTTCTGAGCTGGAATCAGAACCACTGACCAAAACATTCCTTCCAGCCTTTGAATTCAAAGAGAGCAATGCCCCTCTGCTGAGTGTTTATTTCCCTCTCTTTAGTCTGGTGGCAGTTTTCTTGTTTGCTGTTGATCTGTTTGGTTGGTTGTTAAGTATGTATACAGAAAGAAAATAGCATACACAAGTCTGTAATTTCAAGCAACTGTAAGTAAACAAGTTTTAAAATTCTTTTTCCTACAAACATCTCAGAATGAGTTATTGAGAGTAAGTGCCAGTTTATGAAAAAAGGGTGGGCTCTGAGGAACTTGTAGCTATTTTCGTCTGTGGATCTCTGTACTTCTACTGCATACCAAAAAGGAATTTTACCAGAAATTCAAAACTCTGCAACATATATACATTGACCAGGGTGCTCAAGCCCTCTAAAAGAAGGAGACAAGCATGAATTTCATATCCCCAAAACCCACTGTGGACATACCACCACCACCAAAGAAACTGGAGGTGTTCGGAATTCTCTTCTGGTTTTGTTACATCTCTTTTTGGGGTGTGGGCAGAATGAGATGTAGGAGTGGAGTGCTTTGTTTTAAAAAAAAAGAACTGCCATGCTTGATTAGCAAAAAATATCCATGGGGGGCAGAAGAGCCATAGAAATGGATGGAGGGTGCTTGGTGTCTCTAGGAGAAGGTCACTCAGTTGCAAACGTACTTCTTGAATGAAATTGTTCCCAGATGGTGATCACCGGAAGAGAATGGTTCTGACAATATATGCCAACCACCCCAACTTCCTAATTTATCTGTTTACTTGTTCTAATCCTTTTCCTTTTCCTTTTTTCCTGCAAAATAGAAATGCTTGGCATCAAATGCATTTCCTTTCACATAAGGTGCTCCTTTAGGATTTCAGCCTTAGGAAGGAGCATCACAGCAGTGGTTGATTGTTTGTGTTAAACATCCACAAGAGATGAAGACAGCAATGAGGGAACAGTGGAAATGGATGATGTTGGATTTGTATGAAAAGAAGTCAGCTGTGAATAGTAGGCTTGCAAATGGTATTTGATTACAGCCAGTCTCGTAATACTACCGGTGTCCTTACATAATTGCACAGAGCAATTATGAATGAAACAGTGTTCTTCTCAAAAGGATCAAAGTTTCTTTTGTCAGTTTCCTCTGGAGCAAACTCAGTGTATTTGGGCTGGAGACATGACTGGACTTTGCTGAGCAAGGAGACACTTCAATGGATCACAAGCCCTATCGGATGAATTAACACTGGAGCAATCTACAAGGCAGAAGTCTTGACCGCTGAGGGAGAAAACAAACTGTGAAGAGGGCTCCCATCAGATGCTTCTGCCATGGAGGAGTGAGTCCAGGACACCATTATAACTAAAAACTGCAATCCTGAGCCCTATGCAGAGCCAGCCCTACCATTAGGCAAAATAAGGTAGCGACTCAGGCAATGGATGCTGGGCAGTCACTGCCCAAGTTAGGGTGTGATCAGACAGGGATTCACCTTTTCGTTTTGTCCGGTTTGGGGTCAGGCTGGTTTGCCCGTTTTTCCAGTGATCACATGACATACAGGCAACCATGAACCAGCACAGCTCTTATTCATGCCTAATTATATTTTTTGGGGTACTATTACGGGCTACTTTTTAAAAATGCATATTTCCAATATGTGTGATCATTGGTACTGAACCAAAGCAACACTGGTAGGTATTTTTCCAGGCATATGGCATTTGGATGGCAAGCCAACGAAGTGATGCGTCATTAACCAATAAATGGGGGGGGGGGGGGGAACCACTCCAGTTTTCTTCTACTCCCCACAGAGGGGGTGACAGGAGGGGATGCAGAGTGATTTTACCCCTTTTAAAATCCAGCGCTGTTTCACTTTGGTGGCAAACTGATGCAGTGAGTGTAAGAACATAAGAGCCCTGCTGGATCAGGCCAAGGGCCCATCTAGTCCAGCTTCCTGTATCTCACAGTGTCCCCACCAGATGCCTCTGAGAGCCCACGAGGCAACTAGATACCTGTCTCCTGGTATATCATTTGCCAATAAATATAATTAATTAAAATAAAATCAGCTTTCTCCCACTCCCCAGGGAGGAGAAAGCAGAAGAAAAAGGAGAGGGAAGACAGAACAAGAAGCAAAGAGGGACTTTTTCTTCTTCTTTTTTTGTTTTTAATGTTTTTTCCTTTGCACTTCAGTGCTGTTTTGCCTCAGTGGCAAGCCGTCGAAGTGATATGTCACTTACCAATTAAAACTAAAATTTTAAAAATCCAGCTTTTCCCTGCTCCCTGGGATGGCGGGGGGGGGGGGGAGAGGATGCAGAGGCATGCAGGCTGAGGGAGGGAAGGGCTAAATAGGGTTCCTTTGCAGTGAGGTGTAGTTTCATGTTCCTCATTCTTTATTTCAAACTGCACTTTCAGGTGACCCCGTTGGGCCTGATGTAGCCCAGGAGAACTTCACTGCCTAGCTGCACCCTAATTCCCTCTGCCATTTTCACATGCCTACATTGGTGCCTCTGTGGTGGGAAGGGTTGCTCTTTGCTTCAACTAGCTGCCCTCTCCTGGGGCATCACTCTTGGCTAGGCTGTTGGGAAAGGTTTCCAATAAAGCAAATAGGCACAGAGCTGCTCTTGTGCTGCTCATGTGACACACAAACACACTGGCACTGTTGCTGCATTGCAGCATTTGTTTAAGTGGGCACTGAGCATAGATGCCAAGTGAAGTGGTGGGCAAGCAAGAGCACAGTACAGTAGTTGTGTGCGCTGTGTCACCTGCTTGGCAACCTGTTCCACTTCGGGCACATGAGGGGTCCTGTTGCCCCTGTTGTCCCAGTCCAGTCACTTCCTGCCTATAGAATGGGAGAGATTCCATCTTGATCTTGCTCAAGACACAAAGAGCCTTCTGCTAACCCCACCAAACCCAATAGAGCACTGCTATGTAAAGATATATGTCAAGAGTGAAGAGGTTTTTGCCTATCTGACATTTAGGTCTTCATCTCTGAGCCAGCTTATAAGGAATTATGGGAGCTGTAGTGTAAAACAAAGGTTCCTAGCCTTGATAACCTTGATCCACAGGACTGTATCCAGATTTCTCCTCTTGCTCTTTCACTAATGTGTCATATGGTCCTCTCCACTGATTCATTTGCCCATACTCCTTTGCCCATTCGTTCACTTTCTGTATGTAAAAATTATTTCAGAAACTGAGATGTAGCATTTCATCTACTTTGTACGTGAATATTTCTTGATTCGATTTTGAGCATTCCCACAGTAGTGGTCAATCAGGTAAAATATCAGGTAGACACAGGAAAGATGATATGACTCATTAAGGATAATTCAGTATTCTATGAAAAGTTACGCATTCAATGCAACATTTCACCCTGTGTCATATTAAAAAATGCCATAAAGTCAATTCTGACTTGTGGGAACCCTTTTCAGGACTTCCTAGATATAAAGTACTCAGAAGTGGTTTGCCAGTCACTTCTTGGGGGGCACACCAGGAGTGTGCCATTTGCCCAAGACTACACAGCCTGGCTCTTTTTCCTTGAAGGCACACTGGGGGATTGAACTCCCAACCCCTAGCTCCAAAGCCAGGTACCCAACTCACAGAGCTACCCAGCTGATTCTACATGTGTCATAGCCCAATCCCACATCCATTCAGTAGTAAAGCTCATTTGATTCAATGGAACTTACTTTTGAGTAGGTGTCAATAGATGATAGCCACAATCAAACATTTACATGCACTGAGACAGTGCAACTCATGTTGCCATCATACAGCTGTACTTCTAGACTTTACCATATCCATTCCACTTCTCAGAATTGGTGCTCTTTTGTGCCAGCTGAGGTGGCAGAATTATGTATTACACCACCTTGCTCCACCTTTATCCCTTACATGGAACTCAGTTTAGCAGCTTAGGACACTGTAGCTATCCATCATGTCAGCCCAAATCTCCAAAGTGTAGATCCTGTTTTAATACTGAAGGCAAGTAAACTCAAAACAGCAAGTTTTCTCACAGCTTACACCCAGTTTTACAGAGCACTGATTCTCTGGGCAGTAAAGTGCCCTTTTACCCCCTCTAAGGCTGTGGATCTTAAGTACCTTAAGGCTCTTTCTTCTGAAAGAAAAAAGAATGGGGGGGGGGCACTGCACTAACTTTGCATTAATATTAAGGGGCACTAACAGAACTCCAGGTAATTTGAAATTAATGGACATGAACTAGAGAAAACTGAATGCAGTTACATCCTGTTAAAATAAATGTAGCATGGACATTCCATTTCAACTTTGGAGTCTTGCTGGTTTAAGTGAGACCTATGAATGCATGCTATTTAACTGGATGATGACCTTTGGATTGTCACTTTTTTTCCCATTTCCCTCCAATGGTTCCTGAACTTCTGGAGCCAACAGCTTACAAAGCAGCCATGATACCTAAAGCAGCTGCATGATGGCCATTCCAAAAGTCAGATACAAAATTAAAGTAATCTGCTGATGACATTCATGTCAAAACTGTAATACTATGTATTCTACCTTCTCTCAAAAGTTATATATTGCTTTCTATTACATTGCCATATAGATTGCTTATTTGGTGAGAGAAGCCAAATTGCTTAATAATTCATCTTTCTTTCATTTTGCCCAAATCATTTATTTTAAAAAACTTTTCTTCTAAATGCATTCTTATCTACCAAGAGCCACCATTAGTTTAATCTATTTATTAATAGTACAGCACTGAGGTGTACAGTACGTCTTTTAAGGAAGTAAGTCTCCTGTTAAAAAGGTAAAGAAAAGTTGAGGTGTATTATATTATTAGGGAACAACCGAGCCTCTATAAAATATATGAAGCCTAAAACTGGGACCACTTTTTAGACTGCAGGTATGGAATGCTATTTGTGAATGTTGCTCCATTGAAAAAAAGCAAGCATGTAGCAAGGAGAAAGACTAGCCTCTTGGCTGCTGTGGTAGGTTTGCTTACTTATTTGATTATTTCATGTATGTTTGTCCCTTACTTGTTAAGGCAATTCACAGTATAATTTAAAATCACATTTGATTTTAATGGTTAATGGTTTAGAACACAAAATATTCAAATAAAAATCCAATTCCAAATGTGATCCCCTAGACTCAGTTGCCTTATGAAATTATGCAAATTGTATTACCATCTTAGGGCCATATTTCTAGAGTTTAGTGCTTTATTCTAGTTATCCATATTTAGAGCTGATCTGCTCTTGATGCATAGTGAGAGAGCAGACAGAGATGCTCAGATTTCAAACTGTAGCATTCTGTTCAACTTTTGTTCCTGACATGCTAGTTTGTTATACGCAGGGAACTTTTTATTGTGGAAGAGAATTTCAAAAGGTGCCCTTCTCCAGTCAGAATTCTACCACCTCAGCCCATTTAGCCTAACCTGTGGAAGAGGTCTTGTGCACAAATAAGTATGTACAGGGCTGAGATGGGGGGGGGGGGCATCCCATGATTCAGTGATATAGTGATTTGAAACATAACTTGAAAGAACATTCAACTGCACATTAAAATATTTGAAAATAAAAAGGCTTAGGAATGAAGAGAAAGAATGACCATTTGATATAATAAAGTCTTCTTTTGTCATTCTAACAAAGCAAAATAGGGACAAACACACAGGTTCACACATTATTTCATACTCATGAGAGCCAAAAGAAAAGTTACATTAAAAATAATCAACCCCCTCACCATGCAAGTTTGTACTAATTGGATAATAACATATATTACCATGACTGCCAGTTACCACTGTGCCTATAAAAGTTCTTTAACTTAAGCATATAATTTCATCACAGAAGTGCATGAATAAGTGATAGTAAAACATTTGACTGTCGGCTTTCTGTGTCTTTCCATGCAATGTTACTGTGCTGCGCTATAGAGGCATGCAGTTTATTGACCTCATTTTGAACCTAATTCAGAGTTCACAAAGGTTAATCAGACACATGCAAAGGTAAACTGGATATTGTGGAAATGAGGTTCTTCACTTCACACCATAAGATTAGAATTTAGAGACCTGCTGTTGGGAGCTGTGTAATCCTTCATTTTAAAATCAGCTGGGGTGGTTAACTCCTGCTTTAAGTCCACCAGCAGAGCATCTCTTCTTTTCTAATACAGCTGCCATCCTCATGCCCTTCCCTGACATGGTTCTTCTACTAGTGATCTCAATATGTTGGTTTTCAAGCCATTCAGACGCATACCACATTTCTGTGGTACTCTTTCCAAACTCACATACACAGTCTATAAATTCATCAAACTTGCTGTGGTATCTTCAATAAATACTGTAATACCATTTCTAGAGGCTTAAAAGGATGAGTGGTTGGGTTGAAGGTGGAACATATGCAAGTATCAGTAACCATCCACAAACTTAAGACCTGTAACTGAATGTTAAGTTGCTGTTAGATGAGAAAGCAGGGACATAACAGCTGCTAACAGTATCTCAAGTCTAGATAAATTAAAGCATATTGTATGCACACACATTTTGAGTCAACATGAGCTTGTCCTACAGTCTGGCATCCAAGTTAACGCAGAGAACAACAGTCATGAGCATTTGATAGAGGCATCACTATTTTTCAAAACATGCTTAAAGGTACTTTAAAAAAAAAAAAGCACCAGGAGCACACATGTTAAGAGAACAACAACTTCAGTCACAAGAAACTATGCACTACAGTGTTTATTGCCTAGGGTCATAGATAGCATGCTAAAGGCTCCCTAAACCATGTGTTAAAACCAGACAACCAATATCTCTCCTTACACAATCCAGAAACTAAACAAACCCATCATACAGAACACATCGTGCAGAATTCAGTGCAATGTTAACTGGGGGGTGTCTTCCTTAAAAACAACACTAACCAACACACACACACACACACACACCTTCAAAAGCCCCTTCAGTTATGTTAAAGGAAACAAGCACACAATCTTTGCCTTACAGGGTCCTTGTCAGCTGAGTTGCTTTGTTGAGAATCCTTGCAAGTTCTCCTCCACAGAACTTTCCACAGGTTCTTATCCACAGTATATCTACGAGTTACACTTAAAAGCCCAGGGGAGAAGAGTTGAGCCTACCTCCGGTTGTCTTGCAGTCCAGTCTCCAGTGTGCTGTGATGGAGAGCAAGTGGGGACCCTTCAGTGATAATCAGCACTGAGAGGCTGCTCCCGTGAATAATGTACATCTTCGAGCTGGAGGGCTCTGCTTTCCCCGCAGCTGGCAGCAGCTCCCGCAGGAGGACTGATGAGCACAGCTTGAGACTATCCACAATTAACCAAATATAGTATGGCAGTAACAAATCAACAACTAAGGGGGAAAAAAACCCAGCGTATAAATAGGGGCAAAGTACCATTTCAGAGGGAAGCTAAAAGCTTCAAGTCACCGAACACGACATTTCGTCTTGAAGATTATTCCAGCAAAAGCTCCTTCTGCTATTTTTTTTTCCCACTGTACCATAATGCACTAGGTCTGGCTTTTACCCTATTGAAAGAACATGAATATATTATTATCCACACAAAAGAGCAGGTTATTGTTTATGAATTACCAGCCTTCCCAGCAACAAAGGCTATTTTCATAAGAAAACTCAATTTCATTTTAGCTCCAATTTGATTACCAGCTGAAGAAAAGAAACCCTATGCCTAAACCTCAAAGGATTTTTATTCATGCCACTGAATGGGCTTTATTGCTTCCCTTTCAAGACTGACGTAGAAAGCTTTTAGAGTAAAACATTGACAAAAAATTATTGCACTGCTATTTTGTGCAATAACAGAGCTGAAGAGGGGCAATGATTTCTCAGTCATCCTTCACTGTACTTCAGCATAGCAAAGGCTGGAATTAATGACAGACCATAGAGAGGAGCCAAGCTAAGGTCTCACAATGCATGTCAAATCTAAATGATCACTATACATTGAAAAGGCCCCCAAAAAAGAGCCTGCAGCTGATTGATTCATGGCTTTCACAAGAAAGACAGCCTTGAAGAGTTTATTGCACCACAATTTACTCGGAATTATCATAAAAATGAATGTAGAGGCTGAATGTCACCCCCGGCACACTCCAAAACCACACATCCAATGACAAAGTTCAACCAGGAATTATTGTAAGGCTGTTTGTGCTACTGTAGTTAAAGGTCTGATGGTTTTTCTCTCCCTCTGTTATTGGGGGGGGGGGGAGCAGTTGGCTCAGCTGTAAAACTGGGGTTTTAAAAAGATGTTGGCACATTCAGGGCATAATTTTTTTAAAAGTTCTTTTAACCAATTTAAACAGTTCTTGTTTCTTCCTGCCTGTTTTTCAGTTAAACATTTGGAAAAGAAAAATAGAGAACAAAAGCCTAGATGTGTCTTCTGATTGCACTTTGAAATTCTATGAATGGGGTTTTTGTGATTTGCTTTTTAAAAAATAAGATTAATTATCAGATCACAGGCTGGGCAGCTTGGTTTCAACTTCAGTATTTTTTTTAAAATCAACTTTATATGTCAGTTACCTAAAATGTAGGCTCAAGACCCTACAGAAAATTTCTTTTAAAAATTAAATAATTTGGGGGGGGGGGGGTTTCTCCTCCACTTTAAATCAGTCTTTCTATTGCAATACAATAGCAATACAATTGTATTAGTTTGGTGTCAATCAATCAATCAATCAATCAATCAATCAATGATTTATTAAGAAATCTCCAAATATCTACAGCAATGCAAAATAAAATAATTATGAAATCTACAAATATTAATAAAATAATATTCTCACATACCGTGCAGTTTCATTTAGAGTAAAAAGTGTTTGTTTTGCTTCGTGAAGTTCACCTGTCCTTACTTTTACTACAATAAATAAATAACATTGCATGCCATCAAGTCCATTCTGAGATATGGCAACTCCTTTAAGGGTATTCTAGATACAAAGTACTCAGAAGTGATCTACCATTCCTTTCTTTTGGAGGCATTCATATTACTTGCCCCAGATAACAGCGGCTGGCTCTCCTCCCAGGAGTCACAACTGGGAATCAAATGCCTCACCCCTGGCTCTGCTGTCCACCTCACTGAGCTATAACAGGGCTGATTCACACAGAGTGTCTAGATGATGTTCAAATGTTCATCTCTAAGGCTACAAATCTGCTTAAAGGTACATGCGAATCTGTCTTGCTGAAGTTGTAACTAAGGATTTATAGCATAAACATGCAGGAAAATATAGTTTTGGCTTAAAAATAATTCAGTTCACTAAACGGCTTTGCTAAACTGTTCTCCACAGATGGATGCTTCTTAAAGGAACTTCATGCACTCCAGTTATATAAGCAATGCTTTGGATCCAGGTTTTGTCATATTTTGAGCAAGCCCATTAAAACAGTTGAGTCTTTTCTTAATCATGATTAATTCAATTCCCACTGATCTCAGTTGGTCTACTGTAAGTACAACTATGTCTGGATCCAACTGTATCTTTATAATGTGGACTAAAGCATCAGAAATATTCTATAGATCACAACATGAAAGCTTTATGCTATCTGCCTAAAAATATAATAATAATTGTTTGCCATCAAGTCAATTCCAACCTATGGTGACCCTTTCCATGGTTTCCTAGGTGGAGTATACTCAGATGTGGTTTACTGTTCCCTTCTTCTTAGGGCACCCTGGGACTGTGCAGCTTGCCCAAGGCCATACAGGCTGGCTCTACTCACAGAAGGCACAGTGAGGAATCAAACTCCCAACCACTGACTCTGAAAAGAGATACCTAAATCACATTATGAAACAATCATAACTGATCTATCCAGCCAGCAAGGAGATAATAGCCATAGTTTTAAATAAAAAAAGAACAACCGGTATCAATAAAGTATGTTTTTGTTGTTGTTGTTTAGTCGTTAAGTTGTGTCCAACTCTTTGTGACCCCATAGACCAGAGCACACCAGGCCCTCCTGTCTTCCACTGCCTCCCGGAGTTTGGTCAAATTCATGTTGGTAGCTTCAATAACACTGTCCAACCATCTCGCCCTCTGTTGTCCCCTTCTCCTCTTGCCCTCACACTTTCCCAACATCAGGGTCTTTTCCAGGGAGTCTTCTCTTCTCATGAGATAGCCAAAGTATTGGAGCCTCAGCTTCAGGATCTGTCCTTCCAGTGAACACTCAGGGTTGATTTCCTTCAAAATGGATAGGTTTGTTCTCCTTGCAGTCCAGGGGACTCTCAAGAGTCTCCTCCAGCACCACAATTCAAACGCATCAATTCTTCGGCGGTCAGCCTTCTTTATGGTCCAGCTCTCACTTCCATACATCGCTACTGGAAAAACCATAGCTTTGACTATGCGGACCTTTGTCGGCAAGGTGATGTCTCTGCTTTTTAAGATGCTGTCTAGGTTTGTCATCGCTTTCCTCCCAAGAAGCAGGGTCTTTTAATTTCGTGGCTGCTGTCACCATCTGCAGTGATCATGGAGCCCAAGAAAGTAAAATCTGTCACTGCCTCTATATCTTCCCCTTCTATTTGCCAGGAGGTGATGGGACCAGTGGCCATGATCTTAGTTTTTTTGATGTTGAGCTACAGACCATTTTTGGCGCTCTCCTCTTTCACCCTCATTAAGTGGTTCTTTAATTCCTCCTCACTTTCTGCCATCAGAGTGGTATCATCAGCATATCTGAGGTTGTTATTTCTTCTGGCAGTCTTAATTCCAGTTTGGGATTCATCCAGTCCTGCCTTTCGCATGATGTATTCTGCATATAAATTAGCATAACCTTGCTAGCGTGTGAAATGAGTGCAATTGTACGGTAGTTGGAGCATTCTTTGGCACTGCCCTTCTTTGGGATTGGGATGTAAACTGATCTTTTCCAATCCTCTGGCCACTGCTGAGTTTTCCAAACTCGCTGGCATATTGAGTGTAGCACCTTAACAGCATCATCTTTTAAGATTTTAAATAGTTCAACTGGAATGCCATCACCTCCACTGGCCTTATTGTTAGCTATGCTTTCTAAGGCCCACTTGACTTCACTCTCCAGGATGTCTGGCTCAAGGTCAGCAACCACACTATCTGGGTTGTCCAGGACATCCAGATCTTTCTGGTATAATTCTTCTGTGTATTCTTGCCACCTCTTCTTGATGTTTTCTGCTTCTGTGAGGTCCCTACCATTTTTGTCCTTTATCATGTCCATCTTTGCACAAAATGTTCCTTTAATATCTCCAATTTTCTTGAACACATCTCTGGTTTTTCCCTTTCTATTATTTTCCTCTATATCTTTGCACTGTTCATTTAAGAAGGCCCTCTTGTCTCTCCTTGCTATTCTTTGGAAGTCTGCATTCAATTTTCTGTAACTTTCCCTATCTCCCTTGCATTTGGTTTCCCTTCTCTTCTCTGCTATTTGTAAGGCCTCGTTGGACAGCCACTTGGCTTTCTTGCATTTCCTTTTCTTTGGGATGGTTTTTGTTGCTGCCTCCTGTACAATGTTACGAGCCTCCATCCATAGTTCTTCAGGCACTCTGTCCACCAAATCGAGCTCCTTAAATCTGTTCTTCACTTCCACTGTGTATTCATAAGGGATTTGGTTTAGATTATACCTGACTAGCCCAGTGGTTTTTCCTACTTTCTTCAGTTTAAAAAGAATGTTTTACCTTGTGCTTATTCACTGCTCTTTGGATAAAATCAAATGAAGGAGAGCTTGGCTGCACCTGTAACTTGAAGATACACTGAATGGTACCAGCATTTGCCTTGTCTTTAAAGAATGCCTTGCAGAAGTGCATAATCTGGCATTCAGCACACCAGTGAGTTGCAAAACAGCATTTCCCAGCATGTCTCCAAACCCTTGAGAACTGGCATTTGCACCTGATTGTACACAACTGGTAGCACACAGCCAGTGGACTACAAGCAAAAACCAACCATACTTGCAAAATATTCAGGTGATTGTCAGTATTCTAATGTGAGTCAGCTATAAGAAATAATGGTTTGCACTACTAACCATGATGTGTCCTGCACCTGCAGAAAGCCTTGAGGTTAGTAGGTAGGGTTGCCAAGTCATCAGTGCCCCATTCCTTGGGATTTCAGGGCCAAAATCTAAGAACAGGAGCTGTATCCCAGTAATGTCACAGGGGAGAGACAGACAACAGTTGGGAGGTTGTCTAAAACTGCAGCTGGGCAAGCTGGTTATGCAAACAGGTGTGAGGAAAATCTGGGTAAATAGGCCCATGATCCAGCTAAAACGTTGCTAACCAGATAATATAGCAAACCAACATTGGTGGGGTGGGGGGGTGTGAACAATTTTGGGCAGCTGGGCAGGCAGCAAAATGTGCCCAGCAGCTGCAGCGATTGCTGTCAGTCATGCTAAGGCTTGCCTGCAGTGCATATGACACATGTGCACTACCCATCGGACCACTGGGAGATTTTTTTTTCCTATAGGTTCTGTGCCACCACTGACAGGGCTTGTGCAAAGAGAAGGCTCATGAGTCATGACACTGGCACCCCACCCCCTTCCTTGCTGCCAGATGGCAGAATGGGCCCACGTTCATGCACACACAAGCTCTCTCCCACCAGCCACCTCACTTTGCCCATGGAATTTTGATGTGCTAACATTTTGCAAGCACAACTACACATAGCAACCACTTCACACTGAGCCAGCAAGGCTGTGAATGGGTAGAATGATCCTCCATCATGCTTTAAAGTAAGTTTATGCACAAAACCCTGAACTTGCTTTTCCTCCAGGACCTGTCACCCTGAGATGTGACTCCTCATCAAAATATCTGAACATAGCAATTTCCTGAGACTTGGTGCTTAGAGACCTGGCAACCCTGCAGCTAGTCCTTCAGGGAGGAATTAAAGGGAATGTGTTCTGCTTGGTATAGACACTAGTGGGAGGCAAAATCTAGGAGCGAATGAATTCTGCATCATCTCAGAGGTTAGGAAGTTATCCAGATCTAGAGATCAAATCTTGCCATAATGTCCTAGCAGCTTCAGGCCATTTTGCAGACTGTGTAGCTTCTGTTACAAAAAGAGAAGCATACTGGGATACCAAACCTGGTAGTCCACCATAACATGTGTTTACAGTTCCACTGTAATTTCCATGCAACTCCTTCCCTCTCTGTGCAGGAAAAGCATTCTTACATACTACCAGTTGCAGAACTCAGTTTCTCTGCCACATACAATCCTGTACCACTGGAGTGTCCATGAGTATCATAACCATGTCTTCAAGCACCCAACGAAAACCTCTCTCCTAAAAAAACAATAACATGCAGGTGCGCGTTTTCTTTTCTGATGGCACTACCACTGCTCTTAGGCAAGGAAGATGCTACTCTTCTCTGTGGGGGTCTTGGCGATTAAGGGCTTCAGAACTTGTAAGATACCTTTTTGATCAGAGCTCCCTGAATACCCAAGACACCATGGCAACCAACTATCTTTGCTGAGGGATTTTGACAGGTGTCGTCGAAAAAATAAAGTAACTTGTCCAACCTCTGCTTTTCTTCTGTTGTCCTCTTCCTCCAGCTGCATGCTGAGACATCTTTTCATCTTCCTACACATGCCACAGAGAGGGACAAAATCTGCCTGCTATAAGCACATTCTCCAAAAAGGAACACAGCCAGTCCAGAGCACAGAGAAAAGAGCCTGTTCAGTCTAATCCCCAAAGAGGAGAAAAAGGTGAAGGTCAGCGCCAGCTGGCCAACAGTGCTAGGATGAAGGCGAACCCAAGCCAGTACACAGCCTGAGGAAAAGCGATGCAAAATTAGAAGAATGTGCAAAGGAAGGAGCAAGGACATGTTAGGGTTTGCCCACATGGCATCGTAGCACACTTTAATTAGTTTAATGGGTAGATTAATCAGAGAGCTGAAGCTGCGAGTTAAGGGCACTCATCTTTTATTTTTCAGGGGATTCGAGTTCTGGCGTGTTATTGGTAGTAATGTGGGATGGAACATAAAATATTAAAGATGGCTTTCCTTCTAACAATGAACAGTAACATCTGCTCATTCATCTGTAAGATTTCACTCATAGTATCACAAAACAATTCATTTAGTAATGCCATTCAAAACCATGTTGGGGGGGGAACACCCCTCTGGGGTGTTTGATTTCTGAAGTTGACAAAAACCTTATTCAGGCACTGAAGACAAAGTTATCCTGAGGAGAGGGAACAAGTTATCACCAACCCACTCTGAAAGTCGGAAGAGATTAAATAACAATTTGAAAAGAACAGCATCCTCTACCTCCCTACGTGGACTGGAAACTCTAAAGAGGCGATGTCCTCTTCAGACAGTAGTGTGAGATAAAGGCTACGCTGCTTCCTCTACTCATGCGTTGGTTAAACCTACCCTGAAAATGGCTTCAGACATAGACACTGATATATTGTTCTTTACCTATCTTCCCCAAAAGTATATACTGAGATGGATGCTGGGGTTAGGCAGGTGGTACCATCTGTGTAATATGTTTCTCAAAGCAACAGCATCACATCACTTTATGTTCCATAAGACCACACTTGTTGGCTTTGCTTGTAGTAATTCATTTACAAAATATGGTTGTGGCGGAGCTTTAGACCCAACAAGAGTGTGTCAGCGATGTGGTTTCACATGCTTCAATGGACAGCAGGGTTGCATGCTGCTCCTGCCCCCAGGTCTTGTTGTTTATTTGTCCCCTCCCATCAGTAAACATGCCCTGAGTAAAACATACGTGCATAGAGACAATGCCTGCAAGGGCAAAGCCTGTGGAGGCCCGTTCTGTAGACAGATGCTTCCAAGGCAGCTGAAGCCCAAAACACACAGGTTTCCAGTGCCAATGAGGGCCTGCAAATTGGCCACCCACCAATGTCCACACTCATTGGACAGGCCCCAGGGGCAGGGGCAGCAACACTAGTGGCACAGCCCCATGCATCCTAAAATTGCACTGACCTTCTTCATGAGAGGAAGGCATGAAAGGGAACTAGGATCTCAATGTCTTCCTCTTCCAGCAGAGACGTTTCAGGTCAAGGTGCATAATATCCAAAGCTACACAAGTTATTTTGGCACGTAAAGCAGAAAATCCCACAAGCATCTCTCCATATAGCTAACAGTAAAATTAGTCATATAGTAAATAAATAATCATGAATTGACTTTCCATGATACTCAAAATCTGGTGCTTGAGAGATGCACCTTACTCTACCTAACAGCAGGGCCAGCCCTGCCAAGCTGTCTATCTTAGGTGACTACTAGGCATTGTAAGAATCTTTAAATTGCCAGTCTCTAAATTCAAAAATCATTTTCAAGATTTGGTCACAAGAAGAGTCTGCTAAAGCAGATCAGAATATCTTGCTCACCCGCTCACACACACACAGTGTTGCCAATGTTTATAGAGAAGTTTTTCCACTAAATTCAGTGATAGTTCCACCATAAGGATGCATAGCATTACATCCTCTTCTAAATGTTGTATGTTAGCTGTTCTGATTTGCTTTTCAAATCTACAGCATAATAGTATATATTGTTCACCATTTTAGATGGAAAAGCTAAAGCTCTTAATGGAAGTTAAATGGCAAAATCTCAAATTACTTTATACCTTAAAGAGAGAGACAAGCTGTCATCAGTTGTGGGAGGAATATTTTAAGAAAAAACAGAAAAGGCTCACTTTAATAAAGGTTGATACCAGATTATTGTAATATGTTTTAAATGAAGATAATACTTTTTGGAACCCAATGTCGTATAAGTGCTGGAAACCTATGTATATGTGATTTAAAGTATTTTAACATCCCCCAAAGTATCCTGGGAATTGTAGTTTGGAGAAGGTCTGACAGTTCAGTTACAGAATCTTTCTTCTTTTCGCATAGTGATAATTTCCAAGATCTCTTGGGAGTTCCTGGGAACTATAATTATGTCTGTTTAAATCTGTTCTATAATCCACAAGCACATTTTAAAAGCAAATTTAGGGAAGCATTAAATTTATATATAATAACGCTTCTAAGAATTATCTGTTTTCATAAACAGTTTTTATCAAATCTAATGCTCTATTCATTACAAAGATGTCATTTCAGAATTATAATTTAATAATCATAAATAGTTAGGCACAATGTTTTAGTTTATTATTCACAACACTTTTAAAATTACCTATCAAAAAGTCTCCACCAGCTGCTCTATGAAATTCATGAGTATAAAATACCAGAGTGAAAACAACGAAGGAATATTTTCATGCTGTGTGAAATTCAAGTGCCATAAATCATATATATATAAATGGCAAGAATCCTATTACATACTTAGGCTAGGGTTAATTCCAGTGGTGACAATTTAACAGAGAATTGCCATTGCACAAAATAGCTCTTGTTTTCCTGTTGTGTGCCAAACCACACAACGGCTGTGTGCCAACCGCCAACTTATGGCAGCAATTTGCCACTGAAAGTTATGCCATTAGAGTTATGTGAGTGGGGCAGAAATAACAGGATTCTGGCCTATATTAAAATTAATAAAATGCTTTTCATAAAACCATCAGAACCTAGCATAGAGCATAGAACTATCACAAATACTTTTGTTAAAAAAAATCTGTTGAAACAAGGGATGTGCCCCTCAGTCCGCCAACTTGCCCTCTGCTTTTTTGGTGATGCTTTGATTTGATCTGGGTCCATGATGGCATTTGTGTATTTCAGGTTCCTAAGAATGGGGAAACATATATGGCAAGACCAACTCATGTGGGCACTACAAAAGGGCACCAGGGGCACTCTGCAAAGCTACATGTTCTGTTTCATCTCCCCCCCCCCATTTTTTCCCAGTCACCAGAAGAAAGTCCCAATCTGATTTCAAATGCAGCCACCAGGAAGGGAGCAAGAGAGCATCTTTAAAAGGGTAACAGGCACAGCCCTCTTTCTTAAAAGGGCAACACAGGGAGCCTGCTGTCTTACAGTTTCCATCCTTTCTCTCCTCCCATTCCTGTTTCCTGCCTCTGAAACCAGTGGTGCTGCAACTACAAGACTATATTGGTTTAATGATATATCAATGGCTTTATAGCAGGAAAAGCAATGAAACTCTTGTGAGGGGGGCACCCCCAGCATCCCGGGTGGGGTGTCCAAGGCCAGAGCACCCAGGTCCTTAGTAGGCAATGAAAAGGGACACCAGGTACTTGCAAGCAAGCTAGCTGATGAGGGCCATCTGTGAGGGAAAGCGGGCAAGCCAGAGGCTGGGATAAAAGAGGAAGACCAGGAGGGCTCAGGGACTTCCTTCATGGAAACGGAGGGAGAGACAGAGACTTCAGAGGAGAAGGAGATAGGCTGTCAAGGCCTGGGATCCTCAGTTCTGTGCCTCAGCTGAGGTGGAAGCTGCCTGGGAAGAGGAGCCCTGCCTATTGAGTAAAGGAAGGGCCTGTGGAGAAGGGACCCCAGGGCCAGGACTCCAAGAGCCTCCCATGCCTCCAACATGACCTTGGCACCAGCCTTGACCAACGGGAGCAGGAGCACCCACTCTGACCCAGCTCCGGTGCTGGTGACTAACATGCCAGCGTGAGAGACTGAGAAGGTTCCAGAAGGAGCAGAGGAGCAGGATCCAGCACCCCCTGCCCAGCTCTACCAGCTGTCCTTGAAAAGTCTCGAACCACAGCCAGAACTCATCTTTCCTCTTGCTTCCAGAGACCAGGACTCCCTGGGAACTCTGTGGCTTTAACCACAGAGTTGAAAAATGTACTCTTAAAAGGACATTTCCTGCAGGGTTAGTGCAGGGAGCTAAACCCTCCAGGAAACTCCCAGAGGGACAGCGTTCCTGTTCCTGATGGTTCCTTAAATGCAATAAAGTCTGTTCCTGGAAATTCTCCCAACCTGGGGCCCATGGAACTATTGCTGGGAGACTTGGCTGCCTCTGACAATACCAGAGGTGGTTCCGGTGGCACTCACAATCCTCTTCAGAGCCAGCCTGTGCAGCTTTCATTGTCCTTAACTCCCTGCAGGAGCTTCCTGGGGGGGGGTTGAATTTCCTGCACTAACCCCCCAAGGAATGTCCTTTCAAGAGGGTCCCCTGATAAAGCCACAGGATGCTCTGAGGAGCCTGGTCTCTGAAAGTGAGAGGAGAGAATGCGTCCTGGGCTTGGTGCCCATGGATTTGTTGCCTGGAGATCCGTCTGTCCCTGGCACCTCTGGGGGCAGGACCAGCAGCACTCACAGCTTCATTTCTGAGATCAGAGCATATTCTACTTTATCTTCTTAAGTTCTTGTTTCTCTTTTCCCTCTTCTCATTGTGATCCGTGAATGCAGATTTAATGCAAAGGATCCACAGTGGTATTACTTTGCCTGTGGGTGACCAGCACCTCTTTGCTCCATCCTGTGGTCACACCAGAAATGTAGAAATATCCTGCTTTATTTTGTACTTGCACATTTGTTCAAACACAGGGCCTATGCCTTGCTCCACCTTAAAAAAGGACAAATGTGTTCCAGGATCTAAGACTGCACTGAAAACCTGTAACCAAAAGCCTGGGGGAATAAAATTTGAAATTCTTCACCTTACTATAGATGCACCAGATCAGCCTCCTTGGCAGGGGAATTCCATGCCTGCACAGCCAGGACCAGAAAGATCCTCTGCTTCGTAACACTTTGGCTCCTTTGGTGAGAACAGCTGGAGAAACATCCCCTATTGAGTAACTTAAGAACTGGCTGTGTAGAGATTTGAAGGAAGAAGCCATCCCTCAGGTAGCCAGTCCAGATGTTGCTTATACTTTAAAGGTTAATACCAGCATTTTGAATTGGGATGGGGGGAATGGGATGGCAGCCATGACAGATGACAAATCCTTGGTATGACCGTACATGGAAAGAAGACAAAAGACACTTTGCGGATCTAGCCTACGCCCTTGCCTTGAAGTCAGCCCATTTGTTCTAGCACAAGGCTTTGTACCCTGAACCAGGCTTCATCTCATCTAGCATCATAAACACAATTAGAGAGGAAAGCCTAGCCCTGCCACCGAAGCAGTAACTAGACATTTTGGTACCCACGGCAAGCCGCATTATTTTTCACCCACTCTGCCATGAGGCATGAGCATGAATCCGTCACAAAAAAAAGAGAAGAATATGCTATCTCCCCAAAGAAAAGAAAGAAGTTTATTTTCTCTTTATTTTCCTATCACTTACCACTAGATTCACGTCTAAATTTTGGTGCCCTCTAAATTTTGGTGCTTTGAGGCAAAATATCAGTTGTTCCACTCTAGTTATGATCTCCATTATCATTTTCTCTGCACAAACAATAAGAGGTCTGATGAGGTCCTGCTTGCATTTAGAGTCTAAGGGCTTGGTCACACTGCTGATTTGTATGGGTTGCAGCTCTGATGTATTCTACATTGATTTACAGTCAAATGGTTATTGTATCGCTGTGTGTGTTCACTTTGAAAATTATTACTCCAATAGAAAGTAGGGGCTTAAAACCGCTTTGGAAAACTACCTATGAGATTTTAAATTGTTTCATTAACCAATATGTGTGCAGACCATGTTTTCAATGTTGTGTGGTATTTCTTTGGTTTTCAGGCAGCTTTTGAAATGCCTGCACTTCCCTCTTTTTTTAAAAAAAATAAATTTTGTGTGGCATATCACTACAATGATGCAATGCTAAAAATTAAAAAAAAATTCAATGGACAGCCGTATTCCTGCCATCCAAAACCCACAACCTCCCACCAAGGCAGTATTTAATAAGACAAAGGTGTTCACATTGGCCGAAGCAATTCATAAATAATTGGTTTTAGAAGTGTGTTAAATTTAAAAGTCCCTGCCATCCTCTTTTTAAAAAAAACTCACTTTGCAGCCCCCCCGCCCCCAAAATCAAGTTCATCCTTGTATTGGGTGCCCAGGAATTTATAAATCAATTTAAATATTGCAAAAACCAATTCAACTGGGGTTCTTATTGTCAGTATGACCAAGCCTAAAGTGTGCACAAGAACTCTGGAAAATCTGGAATCCGGATTGTAGAGCCCCCCACACAAAAA
Source organism: Intellagama lesueurii (assembly GCA_037013535.1). Lineage (NCBI taxonomy): Eukaryota > Metazoa > Chordata > Lepidosauria > Squamata > Agamidae > Intellagama > Intellagama lesueurii. Next base: position 101,857,252 of record JBAJHW010000003.1, read on the forward strand.
GGAACATTTCCTCTTCAGGTTCATCACTGCTCAAGTGAAGAAAGCAATGACAAAAGGAAGTACTCTAGGTGCTTCCGTCCGACTGCGTTGGCTACACTGGACAAGGTAACATCTAGAAGAGGCTGTCAAACATCTCAAGGAAGAGGGCCTTCATGGAAGCACTACTTCAGATCCTTTAAGCTGGAGATACTAAAGTGAGAAGGTTTGGTGTACAAAACATGTACTACTGACATACAGCTTCTCTTGTTCAGATTAGTATCTATTCTGATTAGCACTTATAAATCATAATTCTAAACTATCTACATTGCTCAATTTCTCCCATAATTCTTTTTTTACTTTTAAAAATGAATGCCTGAGAAAATGTTGGTGTGGCCACTTTTCCTGTAAGCGTTAATATGTTCACTCTTTCCCTTTTTATGTTTCCAAATTTTAAAGTGCCTTTTCACCCCCAGAAAAGGCACTTTATTATCCCCTTTATAGCTATCCCGCTCTGCTGGAATAAGAAATAACGAAGCAATGTGTTGACTGCCCCTAATTATTTATAACATTTGCACATCATTTTCCCCCTACAGTGTAGTTAACTGAATAGCTCAATGAGTTCGGTATCCAGATGCAGAGCTAGAGGTTGGGATGAGTTCAGCTTCTCACTGTGCCTCCTGGGAGACAAACTAGCCTGTGTAAGCTTGGTCAAACTGCACAGTCCCAGGGTGCTGCAGAAGAAATGAATGTGCAACCCCTTCTGAGTATACCAAGAAAACCCTGGAAAGGTTTGCAATAAATTGGAATTGACTTGATGGCATGTTGTTGTTATATTTTCAAACAGTACAAAAGAGTAAACTACATTGTTAATATGAGATATGCATATTTTCTGGTTCTACAAAAACTAGCCAAGGCATGAGGGACAAGCCTGTGTGCTTGTATAAGGACTTGTCCCGCTCCTGCCACCACTAGCAGCTTGAACATGGCCCACACAAGAAGATCAAGAATGGAAACAGATGAAAGAGGTTTAAAAGAAACACAAAAGAACCAGTGGGCACCCATCCTTTTCTTCTCTCTATGGTGCATTAAGTGTATTGTGTATCAAAATATTAAGGAGAATTTTTTTTCTTCATAAAGTCCATTGTTATTGAACTTGAAACATTTAATGGTGAGCAAAGCGGTGTTTTTCTTTAATATAATTCTACTATTGATTTTTTCATTCATTCAATCTGAATGATTCTGACAGGTTTTTTTTTTTTTTTTAGAGATACATTATGTTGATGAAAGATGCAATATTTCTCATCCGAAGCAAAGGCAGATAGCTTTGCCTAGTATTGCATCCAAAAGAACTTCATAACATCAGAAAATGGAGCAATGTACTTTGTACATTGTTTAATTATGTGTGACTATAAAGTATGTAGTATTAAAATGTAATATTAAAATACAGAAATAATATATGGTTCTTTCTAGCAAACCAAAATTACACAAAGAGTGATTTCTATTTCATTAGGTGTTTAAATGACATGCCGGTTAACATATGCATCTGTCTGTAGACCCTTATTCCAACCTTATTGCTTGCCTGACATTCAGAGCTTCTGCAGACAAGGCTATTGTCTTACTCTACATCCTGTGAGAATATTTTTTTTCAACAGGTTAGAAATGGCAGAAGTTGGGCTGACCAAAGAGTAATGTCTGCAGAAGTGTTTTTTGGTGTTGCATAATACTCAGAGCTAGAAAACACATGTTCACGTGAACTGGGATGTTAGTCTTACGTACCTGACACAAGACAGGTACGTAAGACGAACATCCCAGTTCACGTGAACATGTGTTTTCTAGCTCTTATTATGCAACACCCAAAAACACTTCTGCAGACATTACTCAGTAATACTTAAAACTCCTTTTGAGACGGAAAATACTTTAGAGTCCTTCACCCTTTGCAAGGCTGACTTTTTAAATATGCCTGGATGAGAATTAAATGGGACGCTCTGTACTTTAATCCCATGCCACCACGATGAGAGCACAGAGCATTCTAAATTCCTTCACATCCCAAGAAGGAATGTTTCTTTCACTCTCTCCTTCTCATTGAGAACACAGCCAAATGAAGTATCTTCTCAAATAAGCCATACAAAATTCAGATCTAGTGGAAATTCAAATCCAGTGCCTTGCCATTTGACAGTAGAGGTAATGGTCTCTTTAAATGGCCATAAGAGTAAAGATGTTTCATTTAATAATCTTCACCTATTTCCTCTCCTCCTCTTTTGCTGCCATCAACCTTTAGCTGTCCTTATGTGTGTATATTTCTCCCTTTACTCAGATCCCAATAACACTCTTCACATAGCCAACCTGCAGGTATTGAACTCAGCACCACTCAGGTTGAAGAGAACAAATCATATTTTATTAAAATAAAAGTGTTAAAAGAACCTTGTTTATTCCTAGGCTTTAAGTTTATTCAGACCAGTTCTTCATTCTATCCACCACGTCTCCCTTGCAAACTCTCTTTCAGGTTTCTCCCTCAGACCTCTCTTTCAGACTCCGAAACCACCCTCTCTTTGATCTCTCAGCCTCAGACTACCCCAAAATCTCACCAACACTCCACTCCCCTAGTTTCTCCCAGACAATTAGAACCATTATTACCATCATTCCATGCTCCTCACTCACCTCCTCTCATCACATACTTATCAAACCATTTAGATAATACATTTAAATATTACTGGGCATTGCAGTAGGCCTATGAGGCAACAAAATAAAACAACAGATGGTATTTGCATATGCTGAGAAACCTAGAATCAGTCAAATCCTGGGCATTACCTGGTGCTTTTGCCCTACTTCATTGTCCATTGTCAGACATCCATAAGCCACCGCCTTTTGTCAATGACTAGTAAGGGAAGTGGATGTCTTCTCATGCATGTTGCAGTAAGACAAACTTGAGGGAAACATGAAGTCCAGCTTTTGGTGGTCTCATCTTGTGTTAGAGATACCAGATTTCCTCATGTATTTGGATTTTGTGTCAAATTGTCACACTAGAAGGGAGTTTGAGCTATTCTCAGTGCCTCCATTGCTGTCTCTATTTTTCTCAACACATGGGAGAACCTGTGTCCATAGAGGCTCTCCACACAATTCAGAACCACTTATATAAGAAGCAATTTAGAATGACAGATTATAATAAAAGTTGGATAAATGTATAAAAACCTGCACTACCAATTATGTATTTCCTCAGTAAAGTACTATCATGGAGAATCTGAACCCTTTTGTTGGTGGTGGTCAAGCCCCTTATATTTAACTACACATTTTTAAAACAAAAGCTAGAGCTTAGGAAATGTCTGGATTCCATCAAAACCATCATCAGTTTGGGATCAGCTGTATCTTCTAACTGGATTGTCAACTTATCCAGAATGACTGTTTCCCACACCATATCCCATCATCCTTGGATGATAGGAGGCTCCTTTCATTACCATTTTGCTGCTGGCTGGAACTGTGCCAATTCATAACTGCCCGACTTCCTTATCCATAACATACACCAAAACTATTCTATTGTCAATTAAGATGTGCCAGCATTCCCACTCAGAAGTGCAACATTTTAGGACATCCTGGCCACAAATATATGAACCTGTTTTATCTTATGTTTTCCGTTACTGGTTTGTAAGTTTGTTCACCCTGAATATTTTTCTGGAGATGCTGCTATTAATTCTTGAAATACAATACTGAGCAGGCATAGTCAGAACTCTCCTTTGTGTTTGTAACATCTTCTGTGCTATCCTACATAATAGTTAATGCTGGCCTTGCAGGTGACATTGAACACTGTTGGCTGTCAAGAGCGCTTGATTTCTCTATCCTAACCGCTGCAGTGATCTTGTATTATAAACATTGAGTCAAATAGACATCATAAGACATGCTTTTTTTCCTCCAAATAACCCATTTTTTCTCCCCACAGTAGGAGGGAAACAAGCTAAGCACATTATCCAGTTTGGCCCATTAATGAATTATAAATTTTGGTGATATTTGCAACAGAAAATCAGATGTCTGTGGGCCATCTGATCCAGAATACATTGTGTGAAATGCAACACTGGCCTGACATAGAGGAGACCTATTGAAATCAATAGTACCTAAGTTAGTTGTGGTGAAGTTCATTTTTTCACTAACGTCCAATGACTAGCATTAGATATAGCCTTATACCTAAAACAGGATCCATAAGCTTAGTTTCACATATGCCTGTCCTTCACTTTTGATGCTTCATACAGTTAAACATGCCACTGATTGTTAGTACGTATGTCATCTGGACTGAGTGATTATTGCATATACAATGAGTTAAGAGTTATTCGTAAATGAATACGAATATCCCAGTCCCAGCTGGACCTAATGAGGGTCCAGGCCCTGGGACCAGCCCTTCTATTCACATCTCCCAGCACTGTGAAGATCCAGCTCTTCCCACCAATGGTGCCAGGAGCTCCGCTGTCTCCCTGCTTGGCTGGCCATTCAGGAGCTGTTTCGGGGAAATTCGTCCTCCCGCCCCCTGCTCCTGGTGCCATTGGAGGGAAGAGCGGGAGCTTCATGGCACTGGGATCTGTGAGTAGACGGTCCAGTCCTGGAGGCTGCACCCTCATTAGGTCCAGCTGGGAAGGAGATATTGGTATTCATTTACAAATACGAATATTCCCCTATCTAGTTAAGAGTCATTCACTTCAGAAATATTCCTCCAATTCAGAACATAACATGAGATTCTGTATACAAGATGGCCAGTATTCAGGCTGATCAGCCAGCTTTGCAGATCCATTTACAAAAATCCAGTAGTAAGTCACAACTAGAGTACGCCCATTAAATCAGGGTGCTACTACGCAGTAGCAAAAACATGAATGGATCCACTGTGAAGCTGCACCTGGGAAGTTAGGCTTTCCCGGGTTAATTTGCTTCAGCCGATCATACAGAAGTCAGCAACAAGAGGGGAGGAAATCAGCCTTGTTTGTAGTTTGTTATCTGTTTGAATTCTCTCCTTCCCACATCTGGTGCCTGGGTCTTGTTTATTGTCCTCTTCCTTTCCCTCCCCTCCCCTTCCTGTTCCATTTCCTCCCTCCTTTCCCTAGCGGTAGGCCAGCTAGGTGACCAAAAGAAAAATAACAAGAAATAGCAGAGAGAGAAGAGTTTTCCTTTCAGCATTGTTTCCAGCTTCTCAAGGTAGCTCTGCTCTACTCTAGCTGTCCTGATTTGCAGGAGGTACAGTCAGAGCACAGCTGCCTTGAAACTCCCCTCTTTATTTTTCTTTGGTTATCCAGATGCCCCAGTGCTAAGTCTTTAAAAGAGGAGGGAGGGAGGAAGGGAGGGAAGGGAAAGAACAGAACAGAAGAGGAGAGCAAACCCAAGCACCAGGTGTGGAGAGGAGAGGATTCAAACACCAGCCAGTTTCCCCACTGTCCCGCCTCTCTCACTGCTGCTGAAGCCAGATGGAATGTCTTTAAATACAGCAGGAACAAACTCCTCCACATCAGCTTATGTAATCACACTCCCTGAGCAGATGTGAAGGCATTCAATTTCAAAAATGTAGAAGCCCCAGCACATAACAGCTCAGAGGAAGAAGGGATGCATGTTTGCTCGTGCGATCTCAGCTTGCATTTAGGCATGCTGTAGATCAGCCCACTGAAATGAATTTTGAAGGAATGCTCCCTTGCTCAGTCAGCACAAACAAGACAACCACACAAAGAACAAGCCATTACACACATGGACAAAATGAACAGGATTGTGGTCTCAATGTTGAATAAGGTGGTAAATTGCTTACACTATAAGTGACCTTGCCAAATATCTTAAAGGAACCAGTTACTCCAGTGTAGATTAAGATTATTTCCTGACAGAAATAATTTTATTCTTCACCTAACAGAAGAGGAATAAGCCTCCTACTCTGATTTTGTGTCTCATGCTTTCCGCATCACAGATCTTGGAAAAATTACTTTGAGGGGTTATATTTTTCAGAATTTCTCCAACCAACCCCCCACCCTGCAGGGCCATGTTGGTTTAGAAACACTGGGAGTTGCAGTTGGAAAAAAAAGTAACTCTTCTAAATGCGATTTCTACAGCCTGCCTCTAGACCTTGATATGCAAAAATAACTAACTAAATAAATAATCAAATCAATCAAGAGCACCGTCTAGGAGAGTTATTTATTCATGGGGGAGGGGCATGAGGGTACGTGACAGAAAAAGAGACTGAAAGCAGAGATCTGTGGACACAACGCTGCTGCTTATCCTCCAAATCATGAGGCGTTTCTGTCATTCCAGCTGAACATTTGAAAAGCCATCTTTCTCTCTTCCACTTCCTGGAAGTAAAAAATGCAGTCATAATAAATTTAAACTGCTAACCATTTGTTGCCTTTTTATAACAGCCTAAACCAAAGCAGCCACTTGAGGCTGCCACCTGAGGCTGCCTTTGTCATTAGCTTCCCCCTTCCCCTTCAGTCTTTGGCTCCGCTGGAAAGGGGTTGGTAGTGGCAGCTGGACAAAAAATAGCCTGGCTACCGTCAGTCACCAATCATGCCCTGATAACCTCTTGACTAGGGCAACAGCAATGTATGGCTCAGAGGTTTGCCTTTCAGGGCTTCTCCAGAACTGCAGTTAGTTCAAAACACAGGAAGGGGATTGGAACTGGGGCTGGTGTAGAGGGAGTGGGGGACTTGGGAGCCTCCGGATATTGTGAAATGGCAACACTTCCCACCCCTCCTCTTTCACCATAGGAGTTGCAATCCAACAATATCTAGAGGGTCATGTGTTCCCCATTCCTAGGCTATATGGAACTTATCTCACCAGTACAGTGCCATTTAAACTAACTGGTTGCTGGTCAAAATGACCACCGTGCCACCCTAAACACATTGGATTGCAGCTGATAAGCAGGGTGGGGTCTGGTTCGTATTTTGGTGGGGGACCACTGGGCAATATCAGGCATCTCCAGGTAAGGCAAGGCAAGACTTGTGACAAAAAAAATAAGGTAGATGAACAGCGAAAGCAAAGTGTGCTACCACCTCTTAGCACTTAAAGCATTCTCTGTGTGGTTTACAATTTTATTATGCAGGCTACACATCCCTCCATTCCCCCCCCCCCCCCCCGCACAGCAATGGTCTGACTCCAGGCCTGGGCCTTTCCCATTTCTTCAGCCTCCATAATTCTCCAGGATTTTCCCAGTCAGAATCCTGAGGTCTTTAGCCAAGAAATTAATATTCTCACAGGAGTTTTTTGTTAAACGTAAGTGGAGAACGGAGGCTCCAGCAGCCGTTATCTACTTGTGAGGAAGAAGAATTTGTACTCTTTGCCAGTGCTCTTGATATCCTCCTCTTTGATAGTCAAGACCTCTGGGAGTTCTCAAACTTTTCGTTAAGGTTGGCCTTTCCCTCAGGCAGAGTGAGACAGCTGCCTCAGGCAGCAGGTTTTCAAGAAAGGGAAGCAAGTTGTTTGTTATTTTATCATCTGTAATTACGGTACTTTTCCTGCTAGAGAAAGGAGGAGATACTCAAGGAATGTTGTGTCTAATTAACTGACTTCAGGTGCTATTAAGTACTCTAGGTGGCTGGTTGGAGGTGCCATTCCTACTTCACCTCAGGCAGCAATATATTTGTGGACAGCCTTGTTTTCACCATAATTCTGATCTATATAGAAGTCAAGAACATGCATTCCACTGAAGTTTCTACTCAAACACTCTGGTTGACTAGACTCCTATGGCACTTGGATAAATTAACTCAATCTGTATTGAGATTAAATACTTTCTAAAAGCTTTAAAAAAAACACCTATGCTTTCTCATTAAATGGAATTATTTAATGCAAGTTGTGTCCGCAGAAAGAAAAAGATACACCCCCTAGCATTGAGGTAGAAATGAACCTAATAGAAAGTATGGGCTAGGAACAGCATTCCACGGGATCTCATTCATGTGCCATTCACTTACTGATGATAGGTTTTACAGGACCAACCAAATGTATTTAAAACATCAAACATTAGGGCCGAAGTTCAATTGAGTCAATGACTAAAAAACTGTGTTTTTTTTAAATCTCACATTCAAAGTATGACTAAAACTAGAGCCAGCTGAATGAATAGACCCATTAAAATCAATGGAATGGGTTAGCTCTCATGGCCAACTTACATGCCATTGATTTCTATGTGACTTCTTTAATTCTAGCAAAGTAGGCAAATAGAAGGGGAAGATATGGAGGCAGTGACAGATTTTACTTTCTTGGGCTCCAGGATCACTGCAGATGGTGACAGCAGCCACGAAATTAAAAGACGCCTGCTTCTTGGGAGGAAAGCGATGACAAACCTAGACAGCATCTTAAAAAGCAGAGACATCACCTTGCCGACAAAGGTCCACATAGTCGAAGCTATGGTTTTTCCAGTAGCGATGTATGGAAGTGAGAGCTGGACCATAAAGAAGGCTGACCACCGAAGAATTGATGCTTTTGAATTGTGGTGCTGGAGGAGACTCTTGAGAGTCCCCTGGACTGCAAAGAGAACAAACCTATCCATTCTGAAGGAAATCAACCCTGAGTGCTCACTGGAAGGACAGATCCTGAAGCTGAGGCTCCAATACTTTGGCCATCTCATGAGAAGAGAAGACTCCCTGGAAAAGACCCTGATGTTGGGAAAGTGTGAAGGCAAGAGGAGAAGGGGACGACAGAGGACGAGATGGTTGGACAGTGTCATGGAGGCTACCAACATGAATTTGACCAAACTCCAGGAGGCAGTGGAAGACAGGAGGGCCTGGCGTGCTCTGGTCCATGGGGTCACGACGAGTCGGACACGACTTAACAACTAAACAACAAATGCCAGTATCTTTGCTGCAGCTGTTATCAAATAGCAGGACCGGAAAATATGGGATCTCCTCTTCAAACTACATTGAATATGGACCCTTGAATAATCCTTTAACTTAACCCTTCCCTGGGTTGTAACTAAGGCAGGGCAACTGAGGCTCTGCCCTAGAGTACAAAAAATTAGATGATGCCCAAATGTAGAAGTGAATGTTCTGGTGAGAGTCAGGAAAAGAAGCAATGCCTTCCAGCACAAATTGCTTCACTTTTTCCCCTTTTCAAAGCATAAACTTCCTCTGTCTTTTTTTTTGGGGGGGGGCACCACTTTCTCCTTTATCTTGGGAGGTTTCATGCGCATGGCTCAGAGCAGAGCGGGTGAGAGATGGTGCTGCTTGCCATGTGTGCCAAAATTCCTCATTATAGTTCTGCCATTTGCCCATTCTCAGATGACAGGAGGAAGGGTAGCTTTTTCTGCAAATTCTTGGGCTAATAGAGGCCAGAACAGCAGGGTTTAGCTAGATCTTCCAGCTGATCAGGAAGTTATATGTGGTGATGGTGTAAAAAGCCCTGCTCCACATAAATCTCCATGTGTTAACGCTGGATGGTATTCTTTCAGTGAAAGGGGAAATGCAAATTATAGGATGCTATCCATTTGAATAGGTCTCCCCCCCACACACCCATTGTTACTCTTGTTAAGCCCTGCTGGGACATGGAATAAGCAAACTGCATGAATGTGGATTCAGTCCTATACAAAAATCAGTAACATGCTTTTTCTACTTCCTTGCAAAACTGGCAAATGATTGAGTGTGAAGTCATATTTTCTGTAATTCAGGATCCTTATGCTTCTCTTTGAATGTGTTTCTGGCCATATGAAGTCATCAGATCTGACTAAAATTAGTTAGAATTTGTGAGAGTCTTGCAAAATCTCTTAAAGAACAACTTAGACAAGTATAAGTTGCATGTACAAATACAGCCATATATCTAAAAGGCTTTAGAATATTCAAGGTTTTCCAGTCCTGCATAGCTCATAAATCAGTTTTCTCTTCTTTGGAGAAGTTTGGCATGCAGGATCCTATAGCTCTGTCTAAATGGCCCCACACCCTGGGCGGTTTCACCACTGATAACATAATTATGAGCAGAGTCCTATTACTTCACCTGGAACATTTTCAACCATTTATCACAATGTTGATCTTTATTTTAAACATAAAATCAGGCAATCATTTATGTCTCCCATGTTCTTTGTATTTTATTCAAGAATATATTTAACAGGAGACAAAAGGTGACTTATTCATTATTCATCCCGAACAAGGCGAGTATGGCAATTTGGAAAGCCTGACATTTGAGCTTTTTGCCAACACTAGCAAAATTATATCCTTCCCATTGTAAATCAATGAAGTAGAATCATTGTGCACAAAAGAATTAAATTGCCTTGTCACTTTAATAAGGCCACCTTATATACACCCTTCAGCCAGTGCCATTGTGCAAAGAAAGAGTGCATCCTTTGCCTCAGCTGCCTTAGATCTCAGTGGGGCTTTCCAATTAAATGAACATCCTCTCCGTCTTTTGCTCCATTCTGCCTGCCTGCAAAGAGAGGTAGGAAAAGCAGAACATCCTTGGCGGAAATCTTGCGATCAGTGGCATGCATTTATCAACATGAATTAGCATTCCTCACCTTATTCTCTCTATCTTTGTTGTTGTTGCTGGTGGTGCTGGCAACCTTTTAACTCATGCAACTCATTATCAAAACATGAGAGAAACACTTGTGTATGATCTGTGGTAGATTCTGTCCTGTTTGAGCAAAAGTATTTGCATCTTGGGCAGGCAGTGTGAATAGTGGAAAGTACTCCCTAGCCCATCACTTGTCTGATCAAGCAGAATACGGGGGGGGGGGGGGGAATGGGAACAACATTGTGCATTGTTTTCCTTTGTGACCCTTTCATTATAATCTCAACACTTTCTTTCTTTCTTTCTTTTTGCAAGCTTTCCCTCAGTGACTGCCTGTCTAAGTGGGGTTTTTAAATGGATTGTTGAACCTTACTGCTTTGAATGTGTTTTTGGTGTTGGTTTTGTTTACGATTTTTTGGAGTGGTATTTATTTGACCCTTTTTAGTATTTATATACTTATTGTTTTTAGCTTTAAATCATGTCTTTTAATGATGTAAGCTGCCTTGGGCCCTTTTTAAAGAGAAAGGCGGGGTAAAAATATTTTCAATACACAACAAACACATTCTCCCTTTCTTTTGGTCAGCCAGACTAATATCTTCAACACTTTCGTCTCTAAAAGGTTAGTCTTCTACTTGCTGTTCCACGTTTCAAAAATAATCATTCGTTTCTTGATTTCCCAGCCCACACTGTTACACACCTGAATGAAAAGGTATGTTCAAAGAACATGTGTTTCCCCCCCCCCTTCTTTTTCTCAGTGAGGCAGGAAAAGGAAGTGGGGTGGGAGGGGAAGGATTGACAGTTAGCATGGCTTTGATAGTTTCCTGAAATATACAAGGGAGCATAGTTAAGAGAATGGGAGGGAGGGAGGGAAGAAAACTACCTGGTGGGAAAAGCCACAATGAATAGACTTAGTGCTACCAACATTTCAAGTTTCAGTCACCAAAATGTTAATACCAAATGACCTTTTTCCTGAAGGGTGTTTTGAGGAGACAAAAAAAAAATCATTTCTATAAAATGGTTACTATAGAGATTTTTTTAAAAAGACTGAGGGTGGAAATTGATGTATATTTGCAGTCAACTAGTGACTGTAACAACCAATGGGCTTGATAAAGCAACACTTTGAATTTAATTCTAAGGAAGAAAGATACCGTACTTGAGATAGCAGGGAAGAAAAGAAGCTATTCAAAAAGAGGGACAAAAGGGACCTTTGCCAACATTTTTGACGAACTAAGAAGCATTTTGCTTGAAAAGAATGTTCTTGCACATAATAGCAGCCAGCTTTCTTCCTACCTATGATTTCACCATATATACAGGAACAATAAAGCCCTAAGCACTATGATTCCCAGATTGTATATGTAAGGAAATACTTGTGTGCTATGAAGGAGCTGATAGGAAAGAGTGCTTCACCTATCATGGAAGATGAACCCAACCGTCTTGTCCCTTGGAGCAGAAAGCCCCCATGGACACGGATCACTTGCCTCTCCATTTCTACCAACATAGAACAGACCCATCTCCCAAAGGGAAGGAGCCAAGGTGACAGCAGACACCTTGAAATATAGCTGGCCCTAAGACTCACAAGTGCAGAGAAATGACAGAATATGACCATGAGAACTGTGCACCAGATCTGGAAAAAAAGCCCAAATTCTGAGCTGATTCTGACCTATTAGTGTGAGATCCAGATCAAAATGGAACAACTAGATTCAGTTCTGGGCAAAGTGAAGTGAATATACATATCAGTTTATTTCTGGAGTGCAGATTGAAGCAGGTGGGGCACATGTTGCTCAGGATAGAATCAAGATGCATTCCAAAGCCTTGAACTGGCCTCAGAGTTGGATCAGGGGACCCATGCGCAGCACTAGTCACTGCCGCTTCCCTGAGGTCATGGTTCGATCCCAATGAAGCAGGCTGCCATTCAATTCCTTCTGAAGACACCTTCTCTTTCACTCCTTCCAAGTTGCTAAGTAACAGCTTGAGAAAGGTGCCGTCAGCTGAACCTGAAGAGAGAGAGAGCAGGAATTCAGTAGAAGGTTTTCAGCTGATGTTAGAGAGGTCCAGAAACCTCAATACAAGGCAGATACGGATCTTTGAGCTTCAGAAGAACCTGTATGAGAGGAGCCCAGATTGAATGTAGCCCTTCCAGTGGAGGTAAATAAACACATGTTGGCAAGGAGCAGTGGAATCCCTTCCCAAGCTTCACTCATGATTTTACACAATGATGGCGAGAGCTTTGGGAATGATTTTTTTAAAAAAACACCTCCCAGAATCCCCCAGCCAGTGTGGCCATTGGTGATGTGCTTAGGTAAAAAAATACTGAAACATGCTCTGGTTTAAGAAAGTGATTTGTACAGGACAGAGAAAACAGGCATGGTAGAAACCACCCATCCCTGAAAGAGAGCAGGATGCACAGGACAGGCACACCCATCTTAGGTCAAACAGCCATCTAACCTCAGTGATCTGTGGCATTTCAGGACACAGTTTGTATGAGTTCTACTAGATATTGGAACCTGGAGAAGTATAGAGACATTAAAGTATAGTATTTGGCAAAATAGTCACTGCAGGCCCTCAAATGTCCCAGAACCCAATTAGTGAAGGTAGGTAATTAACATATCTGTGAAGATTCTCAGTCATTCAGGTGAGGTTATCTGGAAGTTGAGTCATGGCAACTGGACTTCTTTCTTGTTAGGTTGAAACGTTTTGCTCCTCATCCAAGTAGCTTCTTCAGTCTGAGGAGAGCTGGTAGGAGACCCCTGACAGAGGCTCGTTAGAAGGACAATGAGGGGGGTGGGTTAAAATTCCACCTCTGCAGTCCTTCTCCACCCATTGTCATGGGTCGTTAACAGTCGTTAACAGTGGTCTTTTTTGGTGGGTTTGGTCCTGATCTTTCTGGGGACAGATGAAAGGGCAATAGGAGCACCAAGACCACAGAGCTAGCCTGGAAGGTAAGAATGCCATAAGGACAAAGCTGAAGATGATCTGAGGAAAAGGAGAGGATAACCACTTTCTTCATGGCAGTTGAAGTTTGAATGACAGCTGGTGGTTGAAGTCTGAGCAGGCAATTTTCGAAGTAGTTACGTGACCAGAATGAGCACTTCAAGAGAAGTCTGTTATCATTTACAACCGGGGTCTCCAACCTCTGGTCCGCGGCCCAGTACTGGACCATGGCCTTAGCAGGACCAGGCCGTGGAGACAGATCTCCCGGGCCCCCTGCATGCCCCCTCCACGCACGCACGGCCCCCCACATGCACGCACGGGTGCCCCACCCCCACGCATGCACACACTGGTGCCCTGCCCACCCCTGCACGCACACACAGGTGCCCCACCCACAGGTGCCCCACCCACCCGCCCACAGGTGCCCACACACACACACACACAGACCCCCGCCCCCCCCCAACTGGTCGACGATTCGGAAAAGGTTGGGGACCACTGATTTACAACACTGACAGGAAAACCTGTCAAAGGAAAAACAGTATCAAGGTCTCAGTGACAGGTCTCTGAATTAACTGGAGTGGAGCTTGAGGGAGGAATTGACTGTTAGTTGATTAGACGTAGAGCTATGCTTTCATGACTGATCTTTAATGGTAATGGTAACAACAGTTATTTTAAATCCTGTAGAGCATTTGCTAGCATGCATACCTAATTTTGTCATTCATTGTTAAATAAATAGCATGTTGTTGTTGTTGTTTTAAAAATTAACATTGCTCAAAGCTCTCACTCCCATATGCGTATGTAAGAATAATTAAAATAAAAGGGTGTAAGTGACATTATGGCAGCAGAATCACTTTTTAAACAAGGTGGAATAATTTACAACAGGGCTAAACACTTTCCCTACAATCCTCCACATTCCTTCCTTCCATGTTACCAATGTCTTTTTTGAAGCTCACACTATTTATTCATTTTAAAAAATGTTACCCTGCCTGTTTGGAAGAAGTGCTCCAAAAGTGGCAAAAGACATCAGTTTGCCACAACATCTACTTATCTTGTATTTAGCATGCTTTGTTTTGTGATTGTTCATTGGAGCTTAGATTTGCAAGTCTGATTGCTGGAGGCTGCTCCTCTGAAGAAATCCCACTGTCAGAGAGAAAATAGGCTGATCGTGAGGCCTATGCATTCTCCTCAAAGTCTAGTTTGACCCTCAGTCTCAGCTCACCAAATGGCTCCATATGCAGCCATACCGACTTCTTTCAGTTGCCTCTCATTTCTCCTCCTGATGATTACAGTTTGATATTGGGCTTCCAGTATTTCATTTTTCAGGATTTCCATCTCTCTTGATTTTAAGTTCTGGGATTCTACTCAGATTTCTCAAAGTTTTTTTTAATTCAAAAATATATTGGACGTTAGCAGGATAGCTGACATCCCTCCACTTTACTACTACAGCTTACCTCCATGAAACTTTTATCATCTCTCTAGATGATTTCCGTCACATGTAGGGGAAAAATAATCTTTTGTTTACTCCCTCTTCACCCAAACCTCTCTCTTATCTTAAAGTTTAGATAAATTGCAGTTGTCTGAATAGGAGGTTGTAGAATGGCATTTTTATTGTCACATAAGGAACAAACTGGATATTTCATAGGATATTTTCTGTTTTAATGATGTATTAACTTTATTTTTTAGAAAGTTGCGGTTCCCTAAGAAGATGCTCCTGAAAAAACAGTTGGATTCTGAACAATGAGCATTTTCACAGAAGACTCTTTTGCTTTGGTAGGTTTGTCACAGGAATGTAAAATCTGCATTGGTCAATATGGTCACTGCTCCCATGGTGCATACTACAATGTACAAAGGCACCTTTCTGAATGAACAATAGGCACCCCCACTTCAGCCAGTGCAACATTAGTACCAAACACTCATGAGCTCGTTGCCTTCTGAGACTGCAGTTTGGCCACACGTAATAGAAGAAACAGATCCCACAGACAGAGTTCCATTGTGACTCCCAGTAGAAGGTTCCATCTAAGTGGTAACAGTCCCTCCCTCAACTGAGGGATCCCAAATGCACCGAAGGGGGAAGAAAGGTGACACAATGGCATTGGAAAAGCACCTTGCTGGCAGCACCCCCTCACTTTCTCCCTTTTTCTTTTTCACATACACCTACTTAGGGACAATGGCAGCTGGATCCTTAAGACGAGATCTGCACAAAAGGTCGGGTGGACAGAAGGCTGTCTTCCCCCACATATTGGTTTTAACCAGTGCATTTATTTAGTGACTGTCATTCACAAATAAACTTGTGGTTGATTGAAATCCAAGTTTGGGCATCTGCTTCTTTCTTGACTTTCTGCAATTCCAGTGAAAGTTAAAAGAGAGTAATGTGGAAGAAAATGGCAAGCTTTAAAATAAATCCGATGTAGAGCATGAGAAGATACCTCCTCTTCTGATACTTTGAATACAGTTCTTTACATTTTCCTCAGCATGTATTTTGAGCATCATCTCCTGAAAAAGTATAATATATATGTCATGAAGTATTTATAGTCTTCCTCCACCCTACTCAGAGACGATTGAAATTGATTCTGGGACCTGCTTTGTGCAAAGCATATGCTGCAACACTGAGTTAAACCTCTCTCCGCATCTGTAGAGTGGACAATGCAATACCACTGCTAGAAGGAGGCCTGGCATGTTGAGCGGTGTAGACATTCTGCGAAAGTTCACCTGCATGCTGCAGAGTACCTTTGCACATTATAGCCATATGGGGTGGTTTGGAGAGAAAGAAGATGCAACAATTAATGGTGCTTTCGCTTACTATATCATTCTTCTACAGTAACTACAACCAGCATAAAATAATTCAGTTTCTGAAGTAGAAAACCTTAGTGGAACTCCAGGTAACATAGGGCAAAATCTACAAGCAACTCTGACCTAGAAAATGCCACCAAATAGAAAGAGCAGTTATTAGGAGGACAAATTCAGCCTGGTCTAATTTGGATGGAGACTACCATACCCCACTTTACTTCCTTCCTTCATTTTTTGAGCACTGTGGAAGATTCCAGATAACTTGCACCACAAGGGAGTGCCTGCAAAGTTCCCAGCTGCTCTGGAAACCACTGCTCGGCTTTTGTAACATTCACTCAGATGGGAAACAATACAGTTGAGTCCAAGCCAAGCAATCAAGCCATAGAGGATAAAAGGAACTGCTCGCCCTTGCAGAGGCATATGGCTGATGCAAATGAACTCGAGGCTAAGAATTCTTCCCCTTGGCTCTGAATTCTAAGCTTTCTCTTGGCTCTGGATTTTTCAGTGCCTCAAGTTCCTGGCAGAACTTGAGACACTGAAGATAGCAGACGGAAGGAAGCTGGAGGGAGGCAGCTGAGGCATTTGCTTAGCAATGATTTCATAAACGATGATCACAGATTTTACAGCCTATATATTTCTTTAAAAATTGCATTAAAAAGCAGCAAAAGCCATCAGAAATCAAACAATCAGCAACAGAGGGGAAAAACCAGATACAGAGTGACAGTAAACAAAAATAAAAGTAGTAGTAGTAATATATACACACAAACACACACACACACACACACACACACACACATACTGCACTGATATTTAACAGATATTTAGGTTTTTGGTTAAGATTTGTATCTGTTATATAATACCAGTCAATATTTTTATAATTTTGATTGACTGATATATTATTTGAAGAAGAAGAAGAAGAAAACAACACTGACGACGACAGGGTTGGTAGTCTCTGGAAGATATGTTTGAAAGGCAAGTAGAGAAAGAAATTGGGAGATGTGGTCAGTGGTATGACTTTACAATGAAGTTGGGAGAGGGCCAGGTTACCAGGGCACTAGCTCCAAACCATGCCTAACATATCACTAACCCACAAGCTGGAGAGCCTTTTAAGTAGGGGACATTTTTAAAAAGAGCACTGTTCTTGGTAGTCCTTCAAATACTGTAAAGGACCACCCTCTGTAAAAAGAGGACATGTGGACATTCTGGCAGAAGTAACCGTTCGGTAGACACTCCAAGATGTTTATTGTGGATATTTTCCTAACAAGTGTGTGGTGTATAGAAAGAAATGTGGAAGTGAAATAATCATATTCACATTATCTAAAGATAATTGTGTACATCCTCTTCATCCTGCACATATATGCACCTACATGGACACTTAGAATGCTTTTGGGGGTTTTGAGTTAGGATTATATCTATAGGCAGATATGGTACTTTTTGATTTTTTTGGACGGCAACTCTCAGAATTCACCAGGAATTAATCTAGCCAGAATTCTGGGAGTTGCAACCCCAAAAATCAAAGTCCACATCGCTATGTTTGTTGTTGACACATGGCTTTCATGGGGAGGCCCATCATTGCCCCTGAAGGAGGAAGCAATGGCTGGGCATGCCAATTTTTTCTGAGACACATGTTTTATTGAGCCTAATGGAAAGAGTGCTATCCATCCCATAATCCCTTGCAGTTCCCATGGAGCTTTGCCATGCCAGCCATTTCCTTCTTCTTCAGAGGCAATGATGGCTCCAGAGGCTCATGGAAACCCGCATGTAAGCAATGAGCACAGCTATGTGGACTTTGATCTTATTTTTTAAATTATTTTTTGGCTGCAGCTTCCAGAATTCTGGCTGGGGACATTCCTGGTGAATTCTGGGAGCTGCAGTCCAAAAAAAAAAATGCAAAAAGTGCCACGCCTATTTGTAGGTACATGTTTAGAACTATGTGGCTTGGATTACCTATATTGAATAAATCAGAGATGAACAACCAAGTGGTAGGTTAATTAACTTTGGTAGAAATTCTTACTTTATATAAGTAGTGAGCTAGTATTCATCTTCTGAGACTCAGTAGAACTGCTACCTGTTTCAGATGATGCACTTTCTTCCTTTCTCTTTTTCTTTTTTTTGACAGCAGACAACTTCTTTCCACCTATACAACTGCATTGACATTTTATGATTTAACAGGCTACTATACCTGGTTTTATCAGGATTAGGCACCTACAAGTCCCGTCTCACCCTAGTGCTTTTTCTCTTTTGTTCCCCCACCCCTTTTTCCTCCCTCCATCCCAGCACTCACTCCCCCCTCCCCCAGAAATGGCGCTTCCTATTTGAAGTTTGGAGATACAAATCCTTCTAATAATTGCAGTTAACAAAAAACAGTATTTTCATTCCTTTTTGCATCACAGCATATTATCGCCCTGGCCAGTTATACAACAGTACCATTGCAGACTGAGCTACCAAAATATACCAATTATGCAAAATGGTTACCTCTTTACACATGGGTAAGTTCCATTGTTTCCAGTAACCTCAAGCTGGAAATCCATTGGAGGATGGTGGAGTGAAATACATCAGGAAGTACTATGTGTTTCCGATGGGCTCATTCACATTTTTCCCATTTATCACATGATGCAAAGGGAAATGTGAATCATCCTAGAGTCATCCCCCCCAAATCCAAAGTTTCTCCTCTCCGCCTCTAGGGCTTCTACACTGTTGTTTTTAAAATGGATCAAATCACATCAGTTCAGACAAGTGATCACCTGAACCAATGCAAATAAGGAAGGAAAAGCCAGATGCACCCATACATAAAGTGGTGCTTTGCTGCTTCAGGCACCTTCTCTATTGCCTCCTACCTCATGAGGAAGGATGAACCACACACACACAAAGGAGCAAAGCTGCCACACCAACACACATTGTCTCCAGTAAAATCCCTCTCCATGGAAAAGGCTCTTCCTTTTTTCTTTCTTCTTTTCTCTTTTTTTACATATTAAGAATGGAGTTTCTGTCTGTCAATAAGAGTTTTCTCTTTTTCTGAAAAAGTTGACAAGATGAGGAAATTGAAGAAGGAAAGCCTTATTACAGCTTGTTGAGGCAGTGCCTTTTAACTGCACCCCCTACAGGGTTTCAACAGTGCTGCAAGCAAGGTTTTTCTTCTGTCTCCCTGTGTGGCCACTTGAATTGAATATACCTGATTTCCACAGTGCAATTTTACAGTGAGTGAAGGCAAGGGAATTCACAACTTCCTCTCTGTGTAGTTGCATCCTTAGGTAACTTGTGGTTGCTATCTAGCTTTTCATTTATCTTTTTAGTGAAAAGACTGATATTATCAACTGGAATATCATCAACCTTAGCTCTAGCACCCTTATTCAGAGGTCTGTAAGGAAGCTATGAGTGGTGAATGTAGTGTTAATGAGGACATCAAGGATTTAGAAGATGCATGAGAAGATAGATTAATTTGCTACAGGGTCATTATCTGCTAGCAGAGAGAAGAATTTATCACCTTTGTGATCTTCTAAAGAGAAGGAACAAGGAGTGCCACTCTGCACTAGCTGGAGAGTGCACAGCTAACTCTGGGTCATTTCAGTTGGCCACTCTTGCTTGTATTTGAGTTGCAGGCAGTTAACCACCCAGATCAGAAGATCAGAATGGGAATGGAACATTTATGATGTTAGGACAGATGATTGGTTTGCTACTAAGAGATCTGGAGAAGACAAGGAAATTTGAACAATGGAGGGAGTATAACCTGTGTCAGAATCACACTCCAAGGGGGAATAGAATGGAGCAAACAGTTAGTATGTGAGTTAAACCCAATGTTGAAGGTGGAGTTTTGACTTGAACCACTGCTGTCAACCATAGTAAGATTGTACAAGGCAATTTGTGATACTGACAAAATTGGAATTGGTTGTAAAGTGGAAAGCAGTGGTAACAAGGGAAGTGCAGATAATATGAAAGACTTTGAGATCATCAGTGCCAATCATAATGAGGTGGAGAGTGCTGATACTATCATTGAGTAATTATCCAAATACTGATATAGAGAACAAGAAAGTTGGAAATGGCAACAATAATTTGGGTGTCAGGAGGTATGATAAAAATATTGGGATGATAACAATCTTGCATGCCTGGGTATCAGTGGGAGGGGCATTTTCAAGCTTAAGGTGGTTGTGTTTCACCACTTGATTGGTGGAGTTCTTTTCCTGCTTGAGGCAAGCCCCTCCCCCCTCTTTGTTTGCTTGGCTTCCATTGTTTTGTTGATAGTTCTCCCTTCCTCTCTGACCTTCAGCCACATAGCAGACATACAGTATGTCTCTCTTCCACGTGTTGGAGACTCCATCCACTTTCCCCCCCTGATTTTAAATACACAGGGCAACTGCATGTGAAGATACCTTTTTCTACTTTAAATGCTTCTAGAATAATTTCTTATGACATAAAGTGCTAGTCATTGTGAAAGGGGGTGTATTGCTGAGACTTGGGCTATTCTCTCATATTTCCTTACTGCTGGGGTTTGTTTTGTTTTGTTTTTATACCTCATATTCTGCTAACTTGAAAGGAATAACAAAAATTCTTCCCCCAAGAAATAACCCTTCTCTTCAAAGGCTATCTTGAGGAATGAACAATACAAGAATGAAAAATAATCTCAGTTTCAAGGAGCATAGCGATCAGTTGGGGTATCTCTGCAAGTACAAATTGTGCTCAGTGCCCCCCCCCCCAGTAGTTCAAACAAAACCAAGCTTCCCTGTATTTCTCCTTCTGAAACCAAATAATATGGTTTTCAGAAGGTACAAGCTGCAGTGTTGGAGCTGGCAGGGATCAGTCTGGGCTGAAAACCTCTGAAGAGGGAATGATCTAAAACAGTAGAAACATTAGCAACCAAATCATGTGGTAGCAAGGGCTTACTATGGCTTATGATTTATCTTTTGCTTGTTTGTTCATTTTGTTTGAGGTTTGTTTCAATTTCTTGTCCTTGTGGATTTTGCCTGAATCTGAAGAACCCTTGTAAGTCAAAAACAGTACTGACATTGATGTTGGCCCAAAAGCATCAAGGTTGTAGTGGAGAGAGACACTGGGAACAGAGAGAGAAGAACCTTGGAGACTCCAGCTGACCAGTAAATGGGGACATCTTCTAAAGATTAGTAACCGAAGAAATAGCTTTGCTTAGGAGATGGTATTTTACATGCCTATTGTGATTTTGTTTCATTTCAGAGGAGAAACCTTGACAAATCCTTCAGTCACTGAAAGTTTGCTTCTTGTCAAGGCAGAAGAGACAATTTGTACATCCCTCAGTGAGAATAATTTTCCCTCCACGCTTGCAACAATGCTTGAAGAAGACCTCAAGAAAAGCATGGATAGAAGCCAGGAAAAAAGGAAAAGGAAATATGTATAATTAAGGAAAAGAATGAAGTAAATAACCAGGTTTGGGGCGGGGGAGAGAACCTCTCAAAGAGAAGTTTCTACAACTTGCTACCACTGTGGCAGACAGAGTAGAATCTATACATTTTTATATAAGCATGCATAAGTGCCTATACCCATATAGTGAACTAAAGCCACTGTTAGTACCAATTATAGGAGACATATTGAAATCAGTGGAACTTGTGAATAAGAAGTCCTGTTCATTTCATTAGGTTTAATGGACGGCTCTATGAGTTAGATATCTCACTGTGGAGCCAGGCTCTGGGAGTTCAATTCTCCTCCCAGAAGAAAAGCCAGCCTGGAAAGCTTTGGGCAAGCAGCATAGACCCAGAGCACCCCAAGAAGAAGGTGATAGTAAACTACTTCTGAGTAGTCTATACAGTAGGATTCTTGTATCCACGGGATCAGTTCAAGGACTTGTTCAAGATGGCGACCCGATAGCAGGAGGTTGTGTTTTTCCTCCTGCTGGGTTGGCTTTTTCTCTTTCTTTCTGGTCTCTTTCCTTTTGCTTTCTTTGTTTATTTTATGTTTCTTGCCTCCCTCCTTTGATGCAGCTGCTTTTTATTCTTTTATCTCTGCTGCAACAGCAACAAACATTACAATTGTTGCTGCTTCCACTATCACCGGGAGTAAGAAGAACAACAACAACGCCGCCGCAGCTGCTGCCGTTGGGGAAACAGGCAGGCAGGTTGGAATACAGTGAGCTGGAGTTCTCCGAGGGAGAAAGAAAAGGGAAGGAAGAAAAAGGACTTGTTGAGGAGGTGTGGGACCCGTTGAGGAGGTGTGGGACTGTTTGGTTGCCCGACCCTCTCCCCACCCTGCCTCTGCCGTTCGCCCGCTCCTGAGCTTCCATATGCCTGCTTGGTCTCGGGGTTCCTGGGCTTAATGTACTGTCTGTCTCCGTGGTCCTCTGTGTCATCCTGCAGGTTTTTCCATTTAGATTGCAGTTTTACTTGGGCGAGCTTCCTGGCACGGACCCGTGCTCGAGCGACCTAGTCGGGCAGTGGTGCCCACCAGGGTTGTCTTAACACCCACTGCGCTGGGGGTGTCTCAACGCCCACTTCTCGACCTCCATTGCCACCACTGCGAGGTGCAGACCAAGCTCTACTGGTGGTTGGGAGTTGTATTTCATCTGGGAGCGTGTGCTGGCCTCACATTGCCACCTGAGGCCCTGTGCTCCTCAGCGAGGAGGACCACCATCTGGCACCTAACGTCCGAATGTGTTACAGCGAATGTGGACGCACCGAGTTTGTGATCATCTGGTCTGCCAAACGCTCCCACTGGACACCTATATGCTTGTGCGCGGACGCTCAGTCAGCTGTGACAACAGGGTGGCGCTTAAGATCTGGAAGTCGAGCAAACTCAACATGGGCCTGGCTTTTGGCCACAACGACTCTAAGCAGCCGCTGGCCTATTTCAAGGTTTCCTGTACCTATGACAATTACAACTGGGTCTGGACCTTGCAGTATCTAACACCTAGGCATGGGTTGGGAGTGGTTTGGGCAGGGGGAGAAATTTTGTGTGTGTGTTCTTGTTGTTGTTGTTTGTTTTGTTTTTTCTTTCTTCATTGTTTTATTTTTTCCTTATTTACTTTTTCTTTAGATTTAATTTCAAATTTTGAAATTTTATTTCAATTTTATTTAAATTGTTTAATTTGATAAATTGCCCAATTTGATCATTGTTTAATTTGACAATGTATAATTGCTTAAGTCTGTATTATCGTTAATGTTGTATCAATTTTTTGTTAATTTTGTTATTATTACTGTTTTACTGTATTAATTTAGTGTATCCTTTGTTCTTTCTTTTCTTTCTTTTGACATGGAGTGGAAGGCTTGCCCCCCCAGCGGGGGCTCTAACATCCGAGTGATTATGGGTAGAGGGAGATACGGCGTTGGCACAGTTCCCACTCGTTTCAGAAGAACGGTGAACAGATGTTTGAAGGCTGTTCACTGTTCTGGCACTGTGACCACCTGCCAGTCTCGAGGTAGTCAGATCAGCCGGCCCTCCACTCTAAAACTGGTGCTGTTGAATGCCAGGTCTGTGTCCAATAAATTCCAGATTATTCAAGATCTTATTCTGGAGGAGGACACAGACCTGGCATGCATAACCGAAACTTGGATGGGCGGGGAAAGAAAGGTTACTTACCTGTAACCATGGTTCTTCAAGTGGACCTCTGTGAATTCACACAATTGGGTTTAGACAGCGCCTGCACTGGTCTTCTCGGAATCTTCTAGAGCTTTTGTAAAAAGTAACAAGTTTAGAGTTGCCCCTATCGCGCATGCTCCACCCCGTCAGCCTTCAGTTCCATTTATCCGCCACAAAGCCCAAACTTATCGGAGACATAATCAGTGACGGATAGTGGGGAGGCTGGGCGGGATGTGTGAATTCACAGAGGTCCACTTGAAGAACCATGGTTACAGGTAAGTAACCTTTCTTTCTTCTTCGTGGCCTCTGTGAATGCACACAATTGGGTGACTAGCAAGCTCACTTACCGGAAGGAGGGCCGTCACTGCAGAACAGACGTCAACACTGCCCTGCCGAAACTTGTCTCCTTTCTGGCTCGAAGGTCCAACCTGTAGTGTGTCACAAAAGTGGACGCAGTAGACCAGGTGGCAGCTCTACATATTTCTGGGACATCAACACCACGCAGCAACGCTGTAGACGTCGCAACCGCTCGGGTGGAGTGTCCTTTCAAACCTTCTGGGGCAGTCTTGCCTAGAAGTTCGTAAGCCAGAGCAATTGTGGAGACAAGCCATCTAGATAGAGTGGAAGATGAGGCAGGTAAGCCCTTGTGTGATCCCTGGAAGCAGAGAAAAAGCCTTGGTGCAGCTCGGAAGTCTTTAGTCCTTGAGGTGTAATAAACCAACGCTCTCACAACGTCCAGAGAATGGAGCATGCGCTCGATATCCGAGGTAGGTTGAGGAAACAAAGTTGGTAACGATAACGGCTGGTTAAGGTGAAAATCCGAGACAACCTTCGGTAGAAAAGACACATCTGGATATAACATAACCTTGTCCTTAAAGAATTGCAAATAAGGATCATCTGACCTGAGAGCTGCCAACTCACTAGCTCTTCTAGCAGATGTAACTGCAACTAGAAACAGAGTTTTGAACGATAGTAAACGTATATCACAAGAAGCCAGGGGCTCAAAGGGGTGACGCATGAGTGCACGTAAAAGAAGTGTGAGAGACCACTGGGGTACTGGAGGTTTGACAGGAGGTTGAATGTTAGACAGTCCTTTTAAAAATGATTTAAGTGTTGGATGAGAAAAAAGACGTGCTGACTCAGAGTTCCGAGGTTGGAAGGATACTATTGCTGAGATGTAAACTTTAAGAGTGGATAAAGTCAAACCTGAATCAAACAAGTAACGTAAGTAGGTGAGCAGAGTTTGGAGGGAGACAGGGGAGGATTGTAACTGCTTTGATTGAGTAAACTTGACAAAATTATTCCATTTGTATTTATAAAGAAGGGTCGTGGACGGTTTTCTAGCCTTGTCTAGAACCTCTAGGATTGATGGCATATCCTCCACGCCGTCAAACTCAGTGACTGCAGGTCCGGATGAAGGATCTTGCCCGAGTCCTGGGTAAGAAGGTGTGGAATCTGCGGCAGTCGGAACACGTCCACAGCCATCTCCTTGAGGGCGGAAAACCAAGGTTGTCGAGGCCACCATGGTGCAATGAGGATGGCGTCCACCATAAGCTGTCGGGCTCTGGCCAAAGTCCTTTGTATGAGTGGGATTGGTGGGAAGAGATATAGGAGATGCGTCTCCCAAGGGATCATGAATGCATCGCCTAGCGAATCCACACCTCTGCCTGCACGAGATGCATATTTCGCGCATTTCTTGTTGATGCCCGACGCAAACATGTCTATTGATGGGTGACCCCACCGGTAGCAGAGCATTAGGAAGGTGTTCTCGTCCAGTTCCCATTCGTGGGACTGACCCGTCAGCCGGCTCAGGTTGTCTGCAAGTTGGTTGTCGCTCGTTGATATATGAAGAGCTACCGGGAACACATGGTGGAGGTAGCACCATTCCCATAGATGTATGGAGAGATACAGGAGAGACATTGACCTCGTCCCTCCCTGCTTGTTGATGTAGAACATGGTCGTGGTGTTGTCGGTGATTACTTGGACACCACGACCCTGTATCAATGGGAGGAATGCTCTGAAGGCTTTTATGACAGCAAGCATTTCCAGATGATTGATATGAAGGCACCTGTCTTGATGAGACCATAGGGCATGGATCTTGTGCGGTCCACAGTGTGCCCCCCATCCCGTGGTGCTGGCATCTGTTGTCACTTGAACAGATAGTTGTAGTGGCCGAAAGGGACGGCCGACCAATAGATGTGGAATGAAAGTCCACCATCGTAATTGTTTCGCCAGTTCTGGAGTGACCCGCAGACGTTTTCGTGGACTGTTCTGAAGGGGGTCGAAGAGAGCCAGAAACCATGACTGAAGAGATCGCATCTTCAGGCGTGCATGCGGCAGCGCTGATGTTGTGGAGGCCATGAGGCCGAGCAGATGTTGCGCATGATGAGCTGAGACATCTGAGCGGGGATGAAATTTCCGGACAGCCTTCATCAGCTTCAGAATCTGGTCTGGTGGAAGAAATATGCGAGCTTTGACCGAGTCTAACCGTGCTCCTATATAGTCGATGACTCGAGATGGCACCAGGGTTGACTTTTTGAGATTCACCATCAAGCCTAGGCTTTGCAGAGTGTCCAGAACAAATTTTGTGTCTTGCACGGCCTTCCGTCTGGATGGGGAAACAACCAGCCAATCGTCTATGTAGGGAAAGACTTGTACACTGTGGAGACGGAGAAAGGCTGCTACGGGGGCCATGCATTTTGTGAACGTGCGTGGAGCTGTGGATAGTCCGAAAGGGAGGGCGCAGAATTGGTAAATCATGTTCTGAAAAATGAACCGGAGATATTTTTTGTGGTTTTGATGGATTGATATGTGGAAGTATGCGTCCTTTAGGTCTATAACTATAAACCAGTCGTTGTGTTTCAGCAGGTGGACAATGGCCTCCAGTGTGACCATCCGAAATCTTCGTGGATGCAGGTAAGTATTCAAGTTTCTTAAGTCCAGAATGGGTCTGATTCCGCCGTCCTTTTTTGGTACGGCGAAATAACGTGAATAAAAACCGTTGGCCACGTCCCGATGTGGTACACGTTGAATAGCTTGTTTTTGAAGAAGGGTGAGAATCTCTTCTTCTAGGGCAGCATCAAAGGATGTGAAGTGGACTTGTCCTAGAGGAGGAGGTTCTAAGAATTCTAAACGGTAACTGAATTGGATGATACTTAGAACCCAAGAATCTTTTGTAATAAGGGACCAATTTTGATAGAATGGAGCCAAACGAATATCTTGTGGAGGCATGGAAGATGGGATGTGAAAGTCAAAGGTACTGCTTTGTTTTCTTGGCAGGCGGACGATAAGGCTGTCGTTTTTGGAAAGATGCTTGAGGCCTATAGGATGGCGCAGAAGAGGAAGTTTGAGAATATCTACCCTGGGTCTGTTTGAAGGGTCGATAAGACTGTGAAGATTGTTGCTGGTATTGCTGTTGTGGATATCGCTTACGCCATTGATTTCTTTGGAAAGTAGGTTGTTGGTGAATAGTGTAGGATTTAGCCGTCTTTTTTATATTATGCAGGTTTTCCAGAGAATCATCAGTCTTCTCATTGAAGAGACCCTTGGCATCAAAGGGTAAGTCCTCAATTCGCGTCTTGACATCCTCTATGATGCCTGAGGATCGGAGCCAAGCATGGCGCCTTAAGGCGATGGCCGATGTTAACGTTTTGGATGCGACGTCTGCTGAATGTCGTGAAGCTAGTCGCTAGTGTTTTGCCACCGTAAGGGCCTCCGCGTAGGTGTTCAGAAGGCCTTGACGGGTATCATCTGGGGCTGCTTCCAAGGTTGGGAGGATTCGAGACCAAAGCTGTCTCTGATAAGCCCCCATGGCTGTTTGGTAATTTGCCACTCGCAACAGAAACGTGGTGAATGAGTAGATTTTTCTACCCAAGACATCTAGCTTTCTCCCTTCTCTATTTGTGGGTGTGACATATGCCTTACCGGAAGTTCTAGAGGAATTTGACTGAACAATGATGGAATTAGGCACAGGGTGTTTAATGAGGAAGCTCGTGTCATCGCCATGTGTGCGATAAAGATTTTCCGTTCTACGTGCAACCGGTTGTGAAGTAGAGGGTTGGTTCCATGATTCCTTGATAAGTGACATGAGAGCTGGGATGTAAGCTAGGCTTAGAGGTGGAGACCTCTCTTGATCAATGTCACCAAAAATCAGATCTTCTTTGGGAGGAGGAGGCTGTTCTGTTTGAAGTTTGAGAGTCTTAGCCATCCTTGAAACCATCTGGACATACGAAGAGAAATCTTCCGAAGGAGAAGATGGATGTGGATCGCCAGCATCTGAATCAAATGATTCCCCTTCCACAGGTGTTTCGGCTGGAGCAGGAGAGAGGGATTCGTCCTCATGGCAAGAAGAAAGAGAAGAGAAGATCTCCTCGTGCTCAGAAGGGGATGGTAAGTGAACCTCTTTCCTGGGCTTTTGCTTGGCTTGGCCAGATGTTTTAGCCTGTTTACGACCCGACTTCAAAGGGTCGACACGTTTGGAGGTAGCCTTAGTGCTTGCCCTTGGTTGAACGTGGACTTCGACGTCGTGTCGGTGTCGACGTCGAGGAGGAGATGAAGAGGACGATGACGACGTCGAGGCGTAGACGTAGCGAACCTTCTTACGTCTATGGTAGTCCTCCGACGTCGAGGACGAGTCAGTGTCGGAGTCGTCCCGTCGATGTCGATGGTGAGATCTCTTTCGATCGAGCTGTACATAGATCGGGTCATCCCGTTTACCCTTCTTTCGGTGTCGAGACGACCTGGGTATCACTACCACCTCCCTCCTCGGGGATCGACGTCGATCCGGAGAAATATGCTTTCTCTTGGCCGTCCTCTTTTGAGGTGGAGAGTCTTGTCTCGATGAGGCTGACGGCGAGAGAGGTATCAGTGACGCCCGCCCGGTGGAAACAGGGCTATAATGGGCAGAGGTTTGGCTAGATAGGGCCGCCCCTTCTAGCTGACCAGGGCTCGGTGAGCGGTCGAGCCGGACCGGTGAAGCTTCCATACGGCGTGGAGGCAAGGAAGCCGCCGCTTCCGAAAGAGACTCCTGATCCCGAGAGGAATCTTCTAGGATCGGCGAAGGCAATGACGCCGAGACAGGTGGAATACGGTGTTCTTTGGACTTTTCTTCTTGTCTGTCGACGCCGTCTTTTTTTGTTTCGTCGTCTCTTTCGACGAAGCGGACGATGAAGCCTTTTTAGAAGTCGATGTCGAAGACTTCTTAGATGACTTGTCGGCCGGTCTAGACGCCAACAAAGAGGGAGAAGCGACATGTACCTCAGAACGAGGTGTAGCGGAGGGATTGGAAGCAGTCTCCATTTCTGAAGGCTTCGACGCCGAAAGGGTCTTATCCCAAAGAAAAATCTTTAGACGCTGCTGACGAGCTTTTAGCACCGCTTTAGTAAATTTTTTACAATGTCTGCAGGATTGTGGTTGGTGAGTATCCCCTAAGCAAAAAAGGCAGCGGTCGTGACCATCCGAGAATGGTAGTTTACGGGAGCACGACACGCACCTGCTAAAAGGGCCTGAGGGGGATATAAAGTAGAAGGGGAAAAGGGGATAAAAAAGACTCACGGCAGACTTCAAGAAACGAAGAGGTTTCCGATCAGATAAGCAAAGTCCTGAATGACCGGAAAACGGCCTTGCCGCAGCAAAGCCAAGCGCGGCTTACGAAAAGCGCGGGAATTCAAATTGTCCAGAAAGAGTTGTCAAACAGACCGGAGTTGGGGGCAACAGAGAGTATACAAAATCCAAAGTCCAAAATCCGTGTCCAAAGCCGAAAACGATTCAAAAGGAGTAGTATCTTGAAAGCTCTATACCGAGAAGTTCCTATTCGCCAAGGCGGTAAAATGGAACTGAAGGCTGACGGGGTGGAGCATGCGCGATAGGGGCAACTCTAAACTTGTTACTTTTTACAAAAGCTCTAGAAGATTCCGAGAAGAAACCCAATTGTGTGCATTCACAGAGGCCACGAAGAAGAAGGGGGAGTTCCCTTGACACTTGCCTGTCCTCCTGGTTATGCAGTCCAGCACCAAGGTAGACTGGAGGGGTGGGGGGTGGGGAGTAGCCATTGTTTATAGAAATACTCTGGAGGTTATTAGGTGCTCTTCGGTGGTGAAGCCGGGTCTGGAGGCCCTCCATGTGTCGATAGGGGCCAGGGATGGTATTGGGATCTTGCTGGGTTACCGCGCTCCCTGCGACCCAGCCACCTCTTTACTGGAGCTGGTGGACTTTGTCTCCGCGGCACTGTTGGAGTCCCCGAGACTTTTGGTCCTGGGTGACTTCAACATCCATGCGGAGGCAGAGGTTTCCGGTCCAGCTCTTGAGTTCTTGGAAACCATTGCTTCCTTGAACATGTCCCAACATGTCAACGGCCCCACACATGTGGGCGGTCATACGCTAGACCTGGTGTTCTCCTCTGAGCGGAGCGAGTGTGGTCTGATGGTGACTGACCTTGTCTCAGTCCCCTTGTCATGGTCAGATCACCGCCTAATAAAATGTAACCTCTCAGTGGCTCTCCCTCCCCGCAGGGAGCATGAACCTATTTTAATGGTCCGCCCTCGAAGGTTACTGGATCCATCACGATTCCAGGATACCATGAGAGGGATTCCAGCTGATCTGTCTGGCGCTCCTGTCGAGGCTCTGGTGGATGGCTGGCTTGCTGCCACCACTAGGGCTGTAGACACGATCGCTCCTAAATGCCCTCTCCGGCGCAGAGCTCGGCCAGGCCCTGGTTTAACCAGGAGCTGCAAGCTATGAAGCGAAACAGGAGACGGCTAGAGTGCAATTGGAGACAGGAACCGACGGATTATAATAAGAAAGCTGTAAGGATCGCGACTAACCACTACCTGGCTAAGGTGAGGGCTGCTAGTCGATCACACTTCGCTAACCGGATAAGCGAAGCTTCAAATCAGCAGGCGGAACTTTTCAGTATAGTTCACGATCTATCCAGGATTGGTCTAGGTGATGGGCCTCCTACTAATATCTCACCTGACCAATTTGCAGCATTTTTAAAATCTAAAGTGGAGGCCGTCCGCCGGGACCTCGCTCCTTTTTTAAATACAGTGGATCGAGCAGAGATGTCCAGCGCTCCGTCTTGCCCGGTGAGACTTGAATTCTTTCAGCCTGTGACGCCAGATTTGGTGGACAAAGCGCTTGATCGCTGCCGGGCCACCACTTCCTCTCTTGACCCTTGCCCGGCCTGGCTAATCAAAGCAGCCAGGCCTATAACAACGGAATGGATCACAGCGATAATTAATGGGTATCTCCAGGAGGGCAAAGTCCCTCTTGCCCTCAAGGAGACATTCATTAGGCCCATTAGGAAGAAACCAAATTTGGCGGCGGACGATATTGGCAATTATAGGCCCGTCGCCAATGTTTCCCTCCTCAGTAAAGTGGTGGAGAGGGTGGTGGCTGATCAGCTTCAGGCTCTTTTGAATGAAACCAATGCCATGGATCCATTCCAGTCGGGCTTCAAGCCGTGCCATGGTACAGAAACAGCACTGGTCGCACTGTTGGATGACCTGCTGAGGGAGGCTGACAGGGGCAAAATGTCCTTGTTGGTCCTCCTTGATATCTCAGCCGCCTTTGATACCGTCGACCATGGTATCCTCCTGGGGAGGCTCTCCGAGTTGGGAATCGGTGGCCTGGCGCTTGCTTGGCTCTGATCCTTCTTGGAGAACCGCCCTCAGAGAGTTCACCTTGGGGAGAGCGTTTCGGCCCCGTGGAGTCTCAATTGTGGGGTTCCGCAGGGTTCGATCATCTCCCCAATGCTGTTTAATATCTATATGAGGCCGCTGGGTGGGGTCATCAGGGGGTGTGGGGCCTCGTGCCATCAGTATGCTGATGACACGCAGCTCTACATCTCCTTTTCACCTACTTCAGTGGATGCCGTTCTGTCCCTTCAGCGCTGTCTGGAGGCTGTACTGCAATGGATGCAGGAGAATGGGTTGAGGCTGAACCCGGACAAGATGGAGGTCCTGAGGGTCGGTGGCCCCTCCATCGGCAGCTTGGGAAACTCCCTCTCTTTTGGGAGGGGTGACTCTCACCGCGAAGAGTGAGGTTCGCAGCTTGGGAGTACATCTGGACCCGGCGCTTACCATGAAAACCCAGGTGGCGTCTGTGGCCCGCTCCGCCTATTTCCATCTATGGCGGATTGCCCAGCTGCGTCCCTATCTTGATGACAGGGCCCTCACCACTCTGGTCCATGCGCTTGTAATCTCGAGATTAGACCACTGTAATGCGCTCTACGTGGGGCTACCTTTGAGATTGATGCGGAAGCTTCAGATGGTGCAGAATGCGGCAGCCAGACTACTTAGTGGAACGAGAAAACACCAGTATATCTCTCCCACTCTGGCTGCCTTGCATTGGTTGTCCATTCGTTTCCGCATTGATTTCAATGTGTTAATGATGACATATAAAGCCCTAAACGGTTTAGGACCTCGATACCTAGCAGAATGCCTTCTCCCACCTAGATCTACTCGAGTCACTCGCTATAGCCAGGAAAGACGGCTGAGGGGCCTAACGCCGAGAGAGGCCCGGAAAGAAAGAACAAGAAACTGGGCCTTCTCGGCAGTGGCCCCTCAACTTTGGAATAGCCTGCCGTCAGAGATCTGCCTGGCACCCTCGCTGGGTGTTTTTAAGAGCCAATTAAAGACTTGGCTCTTTAGGCAGGCCTTCCCTCCTGTCAATACTTGACTTTTACTTTCTACTTAATCTTTTGTTTCATATTTTCCATCTTGATTAAAACTAATATTGTCAATGTAAATCGTTGTTTTAATTGTTTTTATGAATAATTTTATTGTGAGCCACCCTGAGTAGACATATGTCTAGAAGGGCGGGATAAAAATCTAATAAATAAATAAATAAATCAGTATCCATGGTTTCACTTATCTGCATTCTGTAAATATTCAGGAAAAAAAAACTGTTGTTGTTTAGTCATTAAGTTGTGTCTGACTCTTCGTGACCCCATGGACCAGAGCACGCCAGGCCCTCCTGTCTTCCACTGCCTCCCGGAGTTTGGTCAAATTCATGTTGGTAGTTTCGATGACACTGTCCAACCATCTTGTCCTCTGTCGTCCCCTTCTCTTGCCTTCACCAAAAAAACAAAGAAACCTAGAAATATGTATTTTCAGGATGTATTTACTGGAACTGGTTACTAGAGGGAGCCAGAGACCATGCTATGTATTCTTTTTGTTGAAAAATACATAGCATGGCCTCTGGCTCCCTCTAATAACCAGTTCTGGTAATACAGAGTGAAAACACTTTTTTTTTTAAAAAAAAATATTTTACCATGCAATGTATAGTTTTCACCACTATCTGCGGGGGAGGGGCTTGGAACCAATCCTCCATGGATAGGAGGTTCCTACTGTACCTAAAAAAACCTAGAAAAGGGCCTCCAAAATTTGTAATTTACTTGATGGGACATAATTATTATTAATCTAGCTATCATAATTTGGGCCCATCACAAGTAGACAAAACTCGAGAAGGGCGGAGCAACGGGCAGCGAGAACAGGGGAATTCTCAGGGCTCTGAGAACCCCTGGGTTTTATTCCGAGTCAGCGGACCCCCCGAGAAAGGGAGGGCAAGTTTTCCACAGGAGAAGTGGGCTTGCAGCAGGGAAGCTGGAGACGCTGGAGAATTCAGACTTGCAATCTGCTTTTTTCGGGAGTTTCCTTTCCTTAATTGCAACTGACTCGTCAAGTCGCCATGATAAATTGGTGTGTAGCTGCCCAGAGAGGGGGAGAAATGAAGATTTATGATCTGACTGCATGAACAGAAGTTGAACGGCTATTTTTACGGCAAGTAACAGACCAGATGTTTTGGGTTTTTCCTGGAAGCCGAATGTGGAGATAGATCTCTTTAAGCGGCAGAGAATCTTTGGCAATGTTGGAGGTTTTTTTTTACTGCGCCATAACTGATAGAACTGAGAAAGCGAAACTAATTGTCTTTTCCACCTTAACCCTCCCTTCCTAAGATTTGGCTTTTTATAAATTAGAAGCCTGAGAATTCTGAATGACTATGAACAACTTAATCTATGGAACTTTACTTTGAGCCATAAAGGGGGATTATAAATCAAATAGTCACTTTTATGACCAGAGTGCTCTCCGCAAGATTCGGAATTTGTTCTGGCCAAGGAGCAGGGAGGGGAAATTGAGGGTGAGACTCATTATTGGGACTTTAAAATGGAGACTTTTCTTGTATGCTGTCTTCAGGAATTTCAATTCAGTCTTATAAATCATATCAAGGCTCAAGTTTCAGAACTGGAGACAGATATCAAAACAATACTTCTTGGCTTGGACACTAAGATAGAGACAGGATACAAACAGACTGTATTTACTGAATTTTCTGAACAACTACCATCGTCGGAGAGAGAGGAAGAATCTACTGTTCCTGAGCAGAAGGAGACCGGAGACCAAACGACTGACTGCTTTGAATTCATCAAATGTCTACCTCCGGAGAGGGAGAGAAAAACTTTTTTAAAAAAAAAGCAGAATGAAATATTTAAAAATGAGGAAAGGAGGGGTGGGGACAAGGTGGGGAAGCATATTGAGATTACCTTGATGGAAAATAATGTAAAAGGGAAAGCATGGGTGAATTTAAAGGCAGAAATTTGTGATCAGAGATCGGATAGCTCTGTGGTGCTCCAAAATCAAGATATTGATTATATTGGGAGGAAATTAGTAAATCGAATAGAAAATGCCTTAAAGAGATTTCATAGATGGCATTTTAAAACTGGCAAAAGGGGAGCAAGCCCGGAAGTATGATACTGGAGCTGAGAAGCAAAAATGAAAAGGGGAAAAGTAACCTGCGGATTAAATGCTTAAAATTTCTTGGTTTTGAGAGATATATAGTTACACATAAAGCAATATGAATAATTACACTATGAAAAATTTTGGCTAGGTGAGAATCTAAATGGTAGATAAGCATATGTAAT
The DNA here is from genome assembly GCA_037013535.1 of Intellagama lesueurii. NCBI lineage: Eukaryota > Metazoa > Chordata > Lepidosauria > Squamata > Agamidae > Intellagama > Intellagama lesueurii. The sequence goes on from JBAJHW010000003.1 coordinate 101,891,831, forward strand.
TATGAATTTTAGAAAGGTTAATGAAGAATAATAGTATTAGAAGCTTTTGTTTCTATGGTACATATATAGAGATTAAATATGAGTGAATTACTATATTGATTATATAGCCAAGATTAGGTATATATTGTCTTTTTACCTGCAAAAGTGGGGATTTTTGAGAAATGTATTGACCTGGCCTAGAGCTTTTGTGTGTGTGTGTGTGTGTGTGTGGATAAGTTACCTTAATGATGAAATTAGAATTGCTTATGATGAGTATTGGATAGAGGGGTATGCAGGTGAAAGATCCTATAGAGACCTTATAGATGGCATCTTAAAAGCTAGTAAAAAGAATGTAGGAAATGAATTCCTAGATTCACAAGGCTATAAGTAATCAGAAATCCCTGGTCTATACATGGAGCTAAGAAATACAACAAAAATTGGAAAGTTACTTGCTGAATGTTTTAAATGGTTGATAAGTATAGATAATGCTTAAATTAGATTATATATTCTGAGTATAATTGTTTAGAAGGTATTGATGATAAGTCAGAAACATGAAGACACTAAGTAATATATGAATTATAGTTTGGAATACGCAATTAAGAGTGGCTTGAATATAAGATCAATATAGATTTAAGTTTGTACATTAGACAATATACGTATGTTAATTATTATAAAGCTAGGAAGTTACTCTATGAGCTTAACAATGGCTTAAATATGCTTAGTAGGGTAATATGGTTTATGTAGTCAGAATTATATATTAGATGGATATGGCCTAAATATGTTTGGTAGGGCAAGATGGTTTATGTAGTCAGATTTATATGCTAGATGGATACATGAAATTATCTCCCTGTATATATGTTTGTGTTTGTTTTGTATGTTTGTTTATGTTTAAAATAAAATTTAAAAAAAGAAAAAACAAACAAAAAAAACAAGTAGACAAAACTCATCAGAGAAGACAATAATGTTGGGGAAAGATAAAGGCATCTGGAAAACAGAAAGACCAAATATGGGATAAATTGACTTTACACTGAAAGCCAAAGCTTTGACTTTGTACATCCCTCAGTGAGAATAATGCTGAGTAGGGCTGCTAAGGACAGGACCTTGTGGAGGTCACTAATTCATAGGAATGCCATAAGTCAGAAGCAACTTTACAGCACATTACAGTACAACAGATCTAGCTGGAACTAGTTTGGATTTAGATAGGACGTGTTGCAATCTCTTGTGTGTACATGAAGCTTGTCTTACATGCTTTCTTTGGTGAATCCAATGGCTGAAAAATTTCCTTTTCTAAATCATCTCATTAGAAACATTTTCTTATGTGTTATTCCTGGATGACCTACAAGGATCCATGAAAGGCTTACACAGAGGTGGTTGAATTTATTTACACCATCAACTTACCTCTGCAACAGAAACAAACAGAAGATCCCAAAGAGGAGCCATATCAAGCCAACAAATGCTTTCATGTATTCTAAAAAAATTAAAATGCAACATTCTTCAGACCTCTTAAAGAACAAAATTGTTACATACCTTCATCATAAAATTCAGCTTTGGCAGAAAAGAATAGTAAAGAGGCAATGTTCATGACATGCACTCATTTCTGAAGTAGCAACAGTTATTTGATTTGTGCTATAGTTTCAGATAGGTTGGGAAAAGCCCAGATGTTCTGCTGACTGCTCTGGATAAATGTTCCTTCAAATGAAATCAGATAATCTTCTACTGTATAGGGAAGGGACTATGTGTCACTCCTAATCATTTCTTATCAGGCATGCATTTCATTTAAGATTTGTGCAAGAATGGGAGATCTCTCTTTTTTCTGAAATACACAGGTACACAGAGTCTTCTCACTATAGTGAGATGTACTGTATTTCTACTCACAGTACCATTTTCCTGTCTTTGCATCTATGCATACACATTACCATAAGCAATATTTTCTTCTTTTTTGTTTTCTTGGGGGGGTGTTTCCTCCCCCTTTTTTCGGTGATATGTAATTCACCATTTGATACACACACATCTTCCTTTTAAATGTTTCCTCCACAATACAGTACCTAAAGGATGTCCTTACAGAAGTCATGCAATGTTGATGGTGCCAGTTAGCTTAGAGTAAGAAAAATGTTAGATGTGGATGCATTGAGGCATGTTTGGGTATAGCATTAAGTAAGGACTGGGAGGGAGGGATAGACAGAGAGAATAGCATCCATCCATCCATCCCTCCAAGGTGACCAAAATCCCCTCCTTATGGTATATAATCCTATTCCAGGAGAGAGCAAAGGAAAGAAAATGCCTTTTCCCCTTTCCTGCTTTTTAGAGCAGTGGTTGCCAACCTTGGTTCCCCAGATGTTCCTGTACTAAAACTCCCAGCAGCTTTCACCACTAGCTGTGATGGCCAGGATTTCTGGGAGTTGTAGTCCAAGAACATCGGGGGACCCAAGGTTGGCAACCACTGCTCTAGGGTTCAATCCACACACATACAATACATGGACACATCTCTTATGGTGTGTGTATTGGGGGGGGGGAGTTATGCAGCATAAGTCCAGCGCTAGCAGGCAGCTTCTAACATTGACACTTTAGCATTATATAGTGCAAGAGAAGCATGTCGTCAGAAGAGAGAGGGGTTTCCCTTATCTTGTCTTTCTCTTTCTCTTCTAAGGTCTAAACAGAAAAATGCCAAGCAGAGACTGGTGATATTCTACACTTTGTTGTGAGTCACTACATATGAACACACATATGCATTCTAGATTGCATTCTCTGGAATGTACATTTCAAAGAAAGAGGGTGGATTGACTTTCATTCATTTCTCTTACTTTGTAGGGTGGGCGGGCCACTAGAGGGTGCGAGGGAGTTTTTCCAGTTTTCCAAAAAGACTTTTTAAAGGGAAAAAAAAAAATTGGGGGATGGGCAGGATATGAGAGGGGAGCAGGTGCAGGGGTGGTGCATGTGGCCATCCAACCTGTGACAACTGCCCATCCCAGCTGCATTGCATGCATTCGCCCTTCTACTGCCAACAGTTCTGTGCAAGAGAAATCCAGCTGATGTTTATTTCATTGTTGCAATGTGTCATCAAGTCAGAACCGACTTACAGTGACCCTAACAGAGCTTTCAAGGAAGTGAGATATTTAAGGAGTCATTTTACCAGTTCCACTCCCCCAGTGGGTTTCCATGGCTAAGCAGAGATTTGAATCCTGGTCTCCAGAGTCCTAGTCCATTACACCACACTGGGTATTTCATACGTTACTTTTTCTACTGTCCCCTTCCTTAATAGAACCTAGACATATACACAGCCCTTCCTCATCAGCTTCTCAGTATTCTGACAAGATAGCTTAGGTGGGAGACAGTAGCTGCCCCAGGGTTACTTAGTGAGTTGCAAAACTGGGGAACAGAACAAGGACTTCCAGGTCTACACTGAACGTCATAAATGATTACTTAAATTTTAAAAAGAGTGACTCTACCCTAGCCTTGTTCTGTCTGCAGTACGATTTGTGTCCTGAGTTCTTGCCTGAACCCTGTGCTGCAGAAGAGGATCTGTGACATCACAACACACTTTCTCTATATGTGTAGAATAATGACCAAGTCAGCTTGCAGTGACCCCAGGAAACCAATGCTCTACGAGCAGCATTAAGAGGGTTAAAACATATTGCCACTTGAAACATGATGGAATGTGACAAGGGGAGTAGAGTCATCTCAAAAGTGATACACCAGGCTTGAGTTTGGAGAAGATCAAGGAATGACTTACGTGGTACAGCCTTCTTGTAGCATGTTTCTTTGTGGAAACAACATCCTAACGCTGAGCACTCAATTCTCGATACATTTGAATTACATATTTCATAAAAAGGAAGCTCGCATACTTTAGGAAAGAGAAAGAATACCCAAAAACATATTATCAGAAAAGGCCCAACATTAATTGAAAGAATTAGCTTTTAAACTGATCTAGTCAAATGGATGCAACATTTTGCTGTAGCATTAGAAACCTTACATTATGAGTGGCATTCAATATTTCTACAATTTTGAGAGCCTTGAGTACACATGGATGCATCGTTATTCTCATAGAACTAATTTTGGGCAGCAGAACAAAAGCATTTCAGAAGATGTAGCTCTTAGGTGGAATGCCAAGCAAGTATCTTAACACATCTGAGTAGTTGTTTGTGCTGAACATCACTTAGTAGGCAAAAGAAAGGGAAATTGAGCCACAATGAATGGAGGACAATGTGATGCCAGAGAAACTAGTCCTGGCAATGACTTTACCTCTTCTGGTCTGCTAACAGTTCTCAAGTTGGGGGTTCCTTCTCATAGCTGGTGCCTCTCCTTGCTCATTTAATTTTCCTTAGAGGGTGATACAATGCATGCTCTGTTCAGAACTGTCAGAAAAGTGGATCTCTCTACAAATGCACATGAAAATTTCCCAGAATTAACAATCAAATGCATTTGCTTTGGCTATTTAAGAGCTGAAGAACACTCTGTGTTGATGTCTTCATGACTCTTCAGGGATTTTCTTCAATCAAGAACTGCACAGCAACAGAAAAACAGCAGTGATTCCTGATGCTGTGTGATAATGGAGGAGAAGGAAGTCAATGGCTATCAACCATGTTGGCTATAAAGTACATCTAGAACCAGAGGCAGAATGCCTCTTGATAACAGTAGTTGGTATTTGCCTTATTGTTTTTGACGAGTATCTCATCAGCCTCTTTGAGAACAGAATGCTGAACTAGATAGTCTTTGATCAGACGTACAATGATTTCTGTGTTCTCAGTATCCTTGTACCTACAAGCTATGCAAATGTTTTATAGATTACACATGTGTGCCTATATTCTTGTTTCTTCATCCTCACCAAACACAATCAAGGTTCCTGCATAAATCTTTAACATTACTATTGCTTATTGGCATAGGGTTTACTCATGGAATTTATAATTAAGATTACAGAGGTCTCCAGAGCTGCTTCCCAAGAAAGACATTGTCCAGTCCAAGGCAAACACACACAGAGGATAAACACAACACATAAAAGCATAAACACTAATGACAACCAGATGGTCCATGACACATTCACTTAGCCAGAGCCAGTATGACACCAAAGATGGCTGGCCATCAAGTATGATAGACCAAAGGAGAGAGACTGGAAGGCATCTGATGGTCAGAGGTTTGACCTTACCTAGTACCTGCACAAAATGAAAGACGACAACCCCCAAGACCAAAACAACAATCACAAAAGATGCTTAGTTTTCTCTGATTGCATGTAAACTTCCATTTAAAAAAAATCTAATCCACCAGTCAAGAGTAGGTAAAACAAACATAACAAAGATGGGCTTAAGTTTCATAATTTAGAGCAAGACAGTCCTAAACTTTCCATTTTGGGGCAAGATGTACCATCTTAGAAGACAAGTTATCCTACCCAGACCCACTTAAGTTTGACTTCTGGCTTCATTTTGGTACTGAAACCTCTTGTGTGGCTCTATTTAATGCAAACTCCTGTAAAGAGACTGGACTTTGTGTCATCTCAGCATCTAGATTGGCATATGCTGAAAAAGAATCTTTTAAAAACTATATTCAAAGTTGTTTGATTCCAAGAGTCTCTTCTTTCCTCTTGCATATGTTTACTTGCTCGTGGTCATGTGATCTTCAACAAGATACCTGTGAAGATTCTCAGTTACCCAGGTGAGGTTATCTGGAAGTTGAGTCATGGCAACTGGACTTCTTTCTTATTAGGTTGAAACATTTTGCTACTCATCCAAGTAGTTTCTTCAATCTGAGGAGAGTTGGTAGGAGACCCCTGATATATCCTCCATCTTGGTTTCACTTCCCCCTGGTCTGAATAGGCTTGTAAATGTACAAAGGACGGTGGGGGGGAGTGTTGAGTGAAAATCCCACTTCTGCAGTCCTTCTCCACCCATTGTAATGGGTCGTTAACAGTGGTCTTTCTGGTGGTTGTGGTCCTGATCTTTCTGGGGACGGATGAAAGGGTAGCATGATAAACAGGAGACAGATTGTGGCTAAGACCTCCAACCCTGTTGAGTGAGGGGTTTTGTATATACATATACATATCTCTGACCCCTCTCTCAAACCACCTATCTTCTCAGTCCAAAATGAGTACATCTTGGTCATCAAATGAGTGTCCTTTGTCTTTCAAAAGAAGGAACACTGCTGACTGTGGTCCTGAGACTTTGCCCCTCCTGTGCTGGGCCATTCTCCTGTTTCGTGACTGTTAGGTTTCTCCAATGTAAAGCTCCGAACACTCCTCTTTGCCTTGGACCGCATATACTATATTGCTCCTGTTGTGTTTTGGTGTCTGGTCTTTTGGGCGGACGAGTTTCTGCCTTAGTGTGTTTGTGGGTTTGAAGTGCACAGGTTATGTGGTGTTTATCAAAAATCCTTTTGAGCTTTGCAGACACACGCGCCATGTAAGGAATGACCAGGTTCTTCCATCAGTTCATTCAACAAGCTTAGCCTCATTCATTACGGATGTATTATCTTAGTTGCCACCAGAGGGAGCTCTCTAGCAGTTTCTAACATCTGTAAAACTTGGCCAAAAAAGTGCAAGTGTCATCTTAACATGAAAGATTACTCCAAATTATTCTGCTATGTAATGAAATTATTACCATTTAATCAGAAGGGTCATTGTGAAAAAAGAAATTACGTATCAGTATGTTAGTACTAAGAGAGATGTATTCTGCACCTTTAAAAATTTTGACAACCTATTTAAAGCGACTTAGGAAATGAAATCAGGACTAATGTTCACCTGTTTTTGTAGTTGAGTTAACCTAAGTTCTCCAATTACAAAAGTTGTTATTTTAGATATTGTGGACATTAGATGTGATTAGAGCAATCAGAGATCAGATGCACAAGTGTCTAAACAATATTTTGCAAAATGCTACTCATTTTATCTTATCTTTATTTTATCTTATTTTCTTGTTAGTACCCAGGTGAAGTTTTTACCAATGCAAAGTTGTCACTCCACTAGAAGACAAAAACTGACAATGCCTGTAAGTTAAACGGATCGCAAATTACATGACTGTGAAAGAGAATGGCTCTCAGAAGAGGCCACTGTTCCCAAATCTGGCATGTCCCAGATGTGTTGGGATTGCAACTCTCATTATTCCCAGTGGGCATAGCCACAGGCCAAGTTGAACAAGTCTAGAACAGACAATACTGCAATAAATGGACCAATGGTCTGACCCTGTGGATATCTAAAGCCACCTTCGTGTGAGCATTGGAATGGACTAAGTGGAGGAAATAAACTTTACTCATTTGGGCAGGAAGTATGCTGGCTCAGAGCTGACACAGGGTTCTCATCCCTGATAGAGGTGATTTAATTATACATTGTCCTAAATGACCTGAGTTTAATTTCTGGAAATCAGATGAGCCTTGTTTTCATATAGCTTGGGTTTATGAAAATGCATGGAGATACTAATGCACATCTAGTCGAAAGTCTGCATACAGTCATTCAGTTGTTTGCATACATAAAGCTCTTTTCCTGTGATTCAGAAACCATGTTTCCTAATAGATCCTCTTTTTCTTTTTTTTTGGAAATGCAAATTGAAGATATCTGTGCAGTGGGGATACAATCCAGATCAGAACTACAGTAGGATACAGTATATATATATTTTTTTAAAAAAAGAACATCCTGCTCTGCACTCTAGCACTGACATTGTCAACCTCTTTCTTTCTTTCTCTTTTGGCTACAGCCCTTTTAGGAACCCTTCTCAGGTTTTAGGCCCCCCTGTCAAACAAGGATACAACACAAAGAAATGAAGATGGACTCCCCTCCTCACATTTTTTTCAATCTGGGTCCCATTCAAAATGTGCCAGGGCCTCACAGGGGGGCATACAGCCCCACTGAGAATGGATGCCCTAGAGTCCCAATTTGGGCTGGATCTTCACACTAAGAACTGCTTTTTTAAAAAAATCAGGAAGCAGAGATGCAAAATCAGAACTACATGCGGGGGGGGGGGGGGAGAGAAACACATGTAGCTTGGCTCTTAGTTCTGAACCATTTTAAATATTTTAAGATGGCACAGCGCCTTTCCGAATGATCCAAATAAGTGCTGAAACAAAGGTGTTTTTAAAGACCAAAAAACAGCAGACATGAAAATTTAAAATTTGCATATGGGACACAAGAAAACAGAGCACATAACAGGATTTCCCATAGGTGGGTTTATTTAGTATGCAAACAGGGAAAATATTACTCAGCAAAGTTGATCATGAACTTGTCACCAGCAATATTAGCATAGTAGTTGGATTGGGGATAGCTTTACTATGGATAAATCTTCCCAACTCACAATTCTAATTTACATGATAGCCCACAATGCCGAGAGTACTCAGCCCCCTTCTTACCTGCAAATCCATACCGGAGAAAATTAGTACTTCTTTTTTCCAACTGATGAGCCATGTGTGGAGACTGTATTGCTCCATCCAGTTTAAGTGACAAGCTCACACATGCAGCTGGCGACCACAATGTTAAGCAGCACATCAGCAAAAGAAATTTCAGATTGTGGCCAAATTCTTCCAAATCCTTTGTTAGTGGGTTTGTCTGGAAGGATCTGAATAAAGTCCTCATTGTGATTGTAAGTGACCAGGTAGCCATAATCTCACCGTAGCCAATAACTTTGATTTGAACATGCTTTCACAAAGAACTGTCACAAAAATTAAGTGCTGTGCCCCATAAATTTAGCAAGTGGCTGAAGACACTTGGTTAGGGTTTTTTTTTTTCTCTTGTGCCTTCCAGCTGAGGTATCTTATCTGCTAACTCTTCCTAGTCCTTTCCTTACCACCATGGTGAACCACTAAGTATGCCGTAACATATGACATCACAGTGGGGTTTGTATGTTGTCATTAAACTGGTTGTCAAGGGAACTGAGATCTGAGAGGAGACATACACAAAAGCAAAAAAAGCAAGGGAAAGAGAATGTGAGGAATTGTCACTCCCCCTATGCTCCTGAAGAACTCTCTGGGGTTTGGTCTGCAGCTTTTGGTTGTCAGGGGACCATACCATGACACTGCCCAAGCAAAGATTACTGTGCGCCTCTTGGAGCTTTCCAGGAACTTGGTAGAGTTGGAGAGAAGTGAGGTTAACCTGACAGGGAGAGTGCTCGATGGTGCCCATCACCATGCAGCACTGGGAAGGATGAGCTAGCTTACACAATATGGATGTAGCAGCACACTCCTACACTGGTGGCAGGGTATGGAAAAGCTTATATCTCTTAAGGGCATCTAGCGGAGTCCCTTCTGAAGCTAGGGGAAAAAGAAAGGTTACCTACCTGTAACCATGGTTCTTCGAGTGGACCTCTGTGAATTCACACAATTGGGTTTAGACAGCGCATGCGCTGGTCTTCTCGGAATATTCTAGAGCTTTTTTTAAAAAAGTAACAAGTTAGAATCGCCCCTATCGCGCATGCTCCACCCGCCTCAGCCCCAGTTCCATTTATCCGCCACAATAGCCTGAGCTTAGCATAGACATAGTCAGTGACGGATAGTGGGGAGGCCGGGCGGGATGTGTGAATTCACAGAGGTCCACTCGAAGAACCATGGTTACAGGTAGGTAACCTTTCTTTCTTCTTCGTGGCCTCTGTGAATGCACACAATTGGGTGACTAGCAAGCTCACTTACCGGAAGGAGGGCCGTCACTGCAGAACAGATGTCAAAACTGCTCTTCCAAAACTTGTCTCCTTTTTGGCCCGAAGGTCCAGTCTATAGTGCGTCACGAAGGTGGACACATTAGACCATGTGGCTGCTCTGCAAATATCTGGAATATCCACACCACGCAGCAACACTGTAGATGTTGCAACAGCTCTGGTGGAATGTGCTTTCAGACCCTCTGGTGGGGTCTTGCCTTGCAGTTCATAAGCTAGAGCAATAGTGGAGACAAGCCAACGGGAAACCGTTGAAGAGGAGACAGGGGATCCTTTATGTGATCCTTGGAAGCAGAGGAATAGCCTTGGGGCAGCACGAATGTCCTTAGTCCGTGATACATAATACGCCAAGGCTCTTCGAACGTCCAGAGAGTGGAGCATGCGCTCGATGTCCGATGATGGATGAGGAAACAAGGTTGGTAGTGTTAGTGATTGATTGAGGTGGAAATCAGACACAACCTTAGGCAAAAATGAAACATCAGGGTATAGAACAACCTTGTCTTCAAAGAACTGTAGGTAGGGAGCGTCGGATCGAAGAGCTGCCAACTCACTTGCTCTTCTTGCCGAAGTAATGGCAACCAGAAACAAAGTCTTAAATGACAGCAAACGCATGTCACAGGATGCCATGGGCTCAAAAGGATGGCGTGTAAGAGCGCGTAAAACGAGTTGTAAAGACCATTGAGGCACAGGAGGCTTAACAGGAGGCCGGATGTTGGACAAACCCTTCAAAAAGGCTTTGAGGGTAGGGTGAGAGAAAAGTTGTGACGAATCAGAGTCACGAGGCTGAAAGGAAACAATTGCTGAAATATAAACTTTAAGGGTGGATAACGCCAAGCCTGCATCAAACAAGTAACGTAAATAAGTGAGCAGGGTTTGGAGAGAAACAGGAGAAGTCTGTAACTGCTTTTCTTGGGCAAACTTAAGAAAGTTAGACCATTTGTACTTGTACAGGAGGTTAGTAGAGGGCTTTCTCGCTTTATCTAGCACCTCCTGTATGGATGGGTGAACCTCCAAGCTGTCAGATGTAATGACTGCAGATCGGGATGGAGGATGTTCCCTGAGTCCTGTGTGAGGAGATGCGGAACCATTGGTAACTTGACCATGTCCACAGCCATTTCCTTCAGGGTGGAAAACCAGGGTTGACAAGGCCACCACGGTGCAATGAAAATGGCATCTGCTATCTGTTGTCGAGCTCTGATCAAAGTTCTCTGTATGAGTGGAATTGGTGGGAAGAGGTACAGAAGCTCTGATCGCCATGGGATCATGAAAGCATCCCCAAGAGCATCCTCGCCCCTGCCGGCACGGGAGGCATACGCCTCGCATTTCTTGTTGCTCTGAGTTGCAAACATGTCTATCGTGGGATGACCCCACCGGACACAGAGCATGTGGAATATGTCCTCGTCCAGCTCCCATTCGTGGGACTGACCCGTGAGACGACTCAACCTGTCCGCAAGTTCGTTGTCGGTCGTAGATATGTGCAGAGCTACTGGGAAGACATGATGCTGGTAGCACCATTCCCATAGCTGTATGGACAGGTACAGAAGTGACATCGACCGTGTCCCTCCCTGTTTGTTGATGTAATACATGGTCGTGGTGTTGTCGGTGATTATCTGTACACCACGACCTCGTATGAGAGGGAGGAAGGACCGGAAGGCCTTTATCACTGCCAGCATCTCGAGATGATTGATGTGCAACTGCTGGTCGCGACGGGACCAAAGGGCGTGTATCCTGTGAAGCCCGCAATGTGCTCCCCATCCTATGGGGCTGGCATCCGTCACCTGTAATGACAGCTGTAGGGGACGGAACGGTCGACCGATAAGAATATGTGGTACGTATGTCCACCACCTTAATTGAGTGGCCAGCTCCCGCGTGACAGACAGTCGTTTTCTTGGGCTGTCTAGAAGAGGGTCGAACATTGTCAAAAACCACGCCTGAAGAGATCGCATTTTCAGGCGCACGTGAGATACTGCAGATGTTGTGGAGGCCATGAGGCCGAGGAGATGCTGGGCATGATGTGCTGAGACCCGCGACCGCGGCCGAAACTTGTGAATGGCTTTGCGTATCTTCCTTATGCATTCTGGTGGAAGAAATATACGAGCCCGGACGGAGTCTAGCCGAGCTCCAATATAATCGACGACCTGGGACGGTATCAGATGGGATTTCTTTTCGTTCACTGCAAGTCCCAGTTCCCGTAAGGTCAGTAGAACGAAGTCTGCGTCTCGTAACGCCTTCTCTTTGGTCGGTGATACCACTAGCCAGTCGTCTATATAGGGGAAGACTTGAACATTGTGTAGACGAAGAAACGCCGCGACGGGAGACATGCACTTTGTGAAAGTGCGAGGGGCTGTGGACAGCCCGAAGGGAAGGGCGCAGAATTCGTAGACGTTGTTTCGAAAACTGAAGCGGAGGTACCTCCTGTGAGAGGGATGGATTGATATGTGGAAGTAGGCGTCCTTGAGATCTATAACCACGAACCAGTTGTTTTCTTTTAGAAGATGGAGAATGGTATCTAATGTGATCATACGAAAGCGTTTTGGATGCAGGTAAGTGTTCAGTTCTCTGAGGTCTAGTATGGGCCTGATCCCTCCGTCCTTTTTTGGTACTGCAAAGTAACGGGAATAGAACCCGTTTGGGATGTCTCGAGGAGGTAGTGTTGAATGGCTTGCTTTTGTAGAAGAGTGAGGATCTCTTCTTCTAGGACAGGGTCGAAGGAAGTGTGTTTGATCTGTCCTAGAGGAGGAAATTCTAAAAACTCCAGACGGTATCCGTATTGTATAATACTTAAGACCCAAGCGTCTTGTGTAATGTTGGTCCAATTGTGAAGGAACGGAGCTAATCGAACGGAATGGTAGGGTACGAATGATTGTACGCATAAGTCAAAGGAATTGTTTGGATTTCTTAGCAGGTGGCCTGTAAGGTTGACGTCGCTGCGAAGTATTCTGTGGCCGGAAGGTGGAGGCAGAAGAAGAAGGTTGGTATGGCCTATTCTGATTCTGACTTTTGAAAGGGCGGTATGATTGAGAGGTGGGCTGTTGGTATTGTTGGGTCGGTTTACGCCATTGATACCTGTTGTACCTCGGCTGTTGCTGAAAAGTGTACGACTTGGCAGTCTTTTTAATCTTATGTAGATTCTCCAGAGAGTCATCAGTTTGCTCGTTGAAGAGGCCTTTGGCGTCAAAGGGTAAATCTTAACATCATCCGCAAACCCAGAGGACCTAAGCCATGCATGTCGCCTTAGGGTAATAGCTGATGTCAATGTCCTTGAGGCCACATCGGCCGAATGACGAGAGGCCAATTGCTGGTGTTTAGAAAGCGTGACTGCCTCTTCGTAGGTATTGAGAAGGTTTTGCCTGGTGTCATCGGGGGCAGCTTGGAGGGGGGGTAAGACCCTGGACCAAAGTTGCCGCTGGTATGCCCCCATCGCCGTTTGATAGTTAGCTATCCTGAGTAAAAGCGTGGTGAAGGAATATATCTTCCTACCCAGGACGTCCAATTTACGACCTTCCCTATTCGTAGGGGTCACCTGAGCCCTCCCTGATGACTTGGAGGCGCTGGATTGGACTATGAGAGAGTTAGGTGTAGGATGTTTAATAAGGAAGTCTGTATCCTCTTCATTCGTACGATAGAGGTTCTCCGTTCTACGAGACACAGGAGATGATGAAGATGGCTTATTCCATGATTCTTTAATAAGCTCCATTAATGTAGAAATAAATGCAAGGCTCAGAGGGGGGAGACCTCTCCTGGTTAATGTCTCCAAATATGAGGTCCTCTGTTGGAGGAGGTGGCTGTACTGTATGTAATTTTAATGTACTAGCCATTCTGGCAACCATCTGGACGTAAGATGTGAAGTCCTCAGAGGGTGATGACGGGTGAGGATCTCCAGCATCTGATTGGACCGTTTGGTCTTCCACAGGAGTTTCTCCAGAGGAGTCTGATAGGCCTTCCTCACCTCGGCGAGACGCGATAGACGGAGAGTCTTCCTCATCAGAGAGCGAAGGTAAGTATCTAGCTCTTCTAGACTTCTTTTTAGGGGGCGCAGGATGGTCTGCAGCCGCGGGAGCCGAGGTCTTCGTCCGCACCACCTTCGACGTTGATGAAGCCTTAGCCCGATCTGAGGCAGTGCTAACCTTCTGCCTAGATCCGGAGGCTTGAGAGTTATCGACGTCGAGATGTCTTCGGCGTCAGTGTCGAGGTGGAGGCAAGGAAGAGGAGGACGAAGATGGAGAGGTGTACACGTACCGTACCCTCCTTCTGTGAAGGTCTTCGTCGGTCGAAAGCGATTCCAAGTCCGAATCGTCATGTCGGCGTCGACGATGTGAGCTACGGCAATCAACCTCGACGTAAACGGGGTCTTGTCGCTTCGACCTGTGTCGACGTCGAGAGGGGTGAGGAAGGACAACCACCTCACGTCGACCGGTCCGACACCGATCCGGCGACCGATTCTTGGTCTTTTCCGTCCGCTTTCGAGGGGAGATGGGCCTCGAAGAGGGCACGGGTGACGACGGCGTCGGAGATGCCCGCCCGGTAAAAACAGGGCTATGAGGGGCAGAAGTCGCACTGGACAGGAAGATATCCGCCAGTCGACCAGGTGTCGGAGATCTCTCGGGCTCGACCGGAGAAACGTCTGATCGACGTACGGGCGAAGAGGCAGCCGCCTCCGAGAAGGATTCTCGATCCCGAGATGAGTCTTCCAATATGGGAGAGGGCAACGATTCAGAAACCGGCGGAATCTGCTTGCGGCTGTCCTTGGCTTTGCCCTTTTTACTCTTTGTAGATGTTTTCTTCGGCGTTGAGGAAGATTTCGACGTCGAAGAGGTTGTTTTCTTCGTCGACGTCGACGACTTCTTAGCACTCTTTTCGGCAGGTTTAGACGCCGACAGAGGCGGGGGAAACGATACGCACCTCGGAGCGCAGGGTCGCTGAGGGGGTCGAGGTCGTTTCCATGACCGATGGCTTTGACGCTGAAAGCGTTTTCTCCCAGAGATAAAGCTTCAGGCGTTGTTCCCTGGCCTTGAGGGCAACTTTAGTAAACGCCTTACAGTGTTTGGAGGAGTTGGGCCGGTGGTCCTCCCCTAAGCAAAAGAGGCAGCGGTCGTGACCATCCGAAAATGGCAATTTACGTGAACACGACACGCACCTACTGAATGGCCCCGAGCAGGACATAAAGCGTACTCACAAAAGTCCGTTGTGTCCAAAATTCGGAAGCCAAGAAGAGGCCGCAAGAAAAGCGGCACGACGAGAAAATGGCGGGAAAACCCGCAAACCTTACACCAAAGCCAAATCATGATCCAGGGGAGAACGAAAGTCCAGTCCGTAGTTGAGGGGCAATAGAGATCAGATAGTCAAGGAATTCCGCGTCAAAAACCGAGTATCAAACAGTACGATCGATCGAATAATAACAGCTCTAACCGAGAAGCTCCAAGCACCAAGGCGGTAAAATGGAACTGGGGCTGAGGCGGGTGGAGCATGCGCGATAGGGGCGATTGTAACTTGTTACTTTTTTTAAAAAAGCTCTAGAATATTCCGAGAAGACCAGCGCAGGCGCTGTCTAAACCCAACTGTGTGAATTCACAGAGGCCACGAAGAAGAACATCACTTCTTTTATTAATCACTGATTCTGGTATGAATATGTCCAATTGCAAGGAACAGGTTTGTGGTCATGCTGCACAGCTGTGGTCATTCAATTTGGGGCAGAAAAAAAGGGGGTTGAGTTCCTGTCCCTGCACTGAGCCAGCAGGAGAGAGCTGAAACGAACCAAAAGGTTTCCTTCCTGACCCATTCCTTCTCCCCTGCCTCCCTCTAGCTTTCAATCCTGCTGTTTGTAATCACCAGGAGAAAGGGGGACCTGTTCTTACACCAGTTTTTTAAATATATACCTCCCCCTCCTCTCTCTAAATACTACCTAGGCAATGGCCAGACGCCATCCTCCACAGCACAGATAGAGAAATGAATCTCCTTGTTGCATTGGAGAAATGAATGCTTTTAAGTCCATCCAAAGACTGCAGAATAATTCTTGCCTGCCAGAGAAAAATCTCGAGTGGTTGAGGGGGACAGAATGTTTGGCCACTTGCTTCCTCCCACTACCGGCCCTGACTACTCGATGAGGGTACATGTGTGAACGATCAAAAAATGTATAGTATAAACTTCTCAGGGAAGGGAGCAGGCCTTTTCTCTTTCCCTTCTGCTCATTAACATGGCATCATAGATCTACAACTGGACTGCACGGCTTTTCATGGGACTGTGGTATTAGAAATGAAGAGCAATCATTAACAAATAAATGGTCTTGCAATTTGAAAAGCTTGACTGCAACTTTGTGTATATTGGGTTAGACCTAATAAAGGATTTCTTTTTACAGACTAGCACAACTTATTTTATGCAACATTTAAATAGGCATTTATCTTCGTGAATCTGAGCCCAGTTCTAAAACAAAGAATTTACAAAGCCATCTCACAAAATAAGGAGCCACATCAGCCCTTTTATTGCGACAATAACCATTTATTTTCAACGGAAATATAGCTGCCCATTTCTGGTTGCTGCCAGCAAGAAACAATAAATAGCTGAGCCTTATTGTTTCATGAGTAGGGATGAAACATGTTTCATGCCTGCTTCATCAATTAGTCAGTTATACAACACAAAATTATCTCAAACATGTGTCACCTTTTAGGGGTAAAATTACAGGGCACAGGAATAATGGGCCTGCTCCTCTACATGGCAATTCTGGGTTGGAGTCTCTCCCCCTGTAGCCTGCAACAAGTGGACCTCCATGTTCTGCTGTAGATCACCGGGTGCTTTCCTGCTCCAGAGCAGGAAGGTGGGAGGTGAGTAACACATGCAATGCTGTTAGATGATTGTGACAATTTTACCATGTAATAGAGAAGGAAAAAGCTCCAAATGGGGATGCTCTTTTTTTAGCATCAATATTCTGTGTTTCATGATGTATTGGTCTGCTGTAGGATCACATCCAAACTTAGCAATAAAATTGGAAATGTGACAACTCTTTTACCTTCGGAAATGATGAGCAACCTTCAGCTCAAGACATTTTACACGGCTACGACAGTAATTTTAAAATATATTTACATACACATTGCTCAAACTGGACATTACTGAGTTTCAGATGATCCATACAAATGTTTCAGTGCCATTCTTCATCATAGGATCTCCATGTTTTCCAACGTAACCGAAGCTTAATCATATTGATTAAGAATAACAGGGATGGGGGGAATATTGTCCCAAAACACTATTTTTCCTTTAAAAAAAGATATTGTAAAACTCTAAGGAAGGCAAATGGATTATTATTTTACTTGATCTTGGGGACAGGGGTGCTTTTTTGCACAGTAGTGAAAAATCAAATGTCAGGCCACAGAGATGAGTTTCCCATTCAAATGTTCTCCATGCATATGTTAACTAAACCTTGCTGCAAAAAAACTGGTTATTTAAAAATAAATAATATATTTTATTCAATGCCCCCAACAAACCCATGCATCCTTGATTCACTCTTTTGTTTTGACAATAGTGTCTGAGTGATCCATTAAAATACTAGTCAGTTGTATGCTAAAGTATATGCACAATAGTTTAAAAATGTAGTACACAAATCATCTAATAACTAACCACTAAAAAAGAGCAAGCACATCCACCTTTAATTGGCTATTCTGAGTATCGGCATGCTCAAAGAAACAAGTCTTGGACCTTAAGATATGAGCTTTAATATGAAATGGTGCCAACTGACAATTACTCCTCAGACAGTTTGGTGTTTTTCAAAAAGCCCATTAAGATTGTGTCTGAAGGTTTAAACAGACATAAATAAATTTAATTAAATTATTAAAACAGACTGGTAAATACTGGAAAATATGCTGGGAAATTAAAAAAAACATTTTTGCAACTGAGGTCTCTTATATTTGGAACAGTTCGAAACAATTCCTCTTGGAACAGCACACAATTTTCAATAAATTTTAGGAGAGCATCAGCCACCACCAAGTTTGCTGCTTAGCTGCAACCATTACAAGAAGAAAGTACATATAACACTATTATCAGCCCTGATACACTGATCACATATGCATTCAAAATTACAGGTATTTACAAGGGTGTGTGTGTGTAAGGGGAAACACAAGGGACTTCTCAGCCAGCTGTTGCACTTGCTGCAAGATGAGGTAATTTAAATGCAAACAAGTTAGGTCTACTCAAGTTCACGGGTCCATGCTATCTACATTTAAGAACAGACAGCTTCAGTGAACAGACTGAATATTACTATACATTGTAAGAAAGAAAGAAAGAAAGAAAATCATTAGATCCAGTTAAGTCCTGCTTTGTAGTGCTCTTTATGAAATACTGACCAAATGTCAGAAGGCTTCCCAGCTTGATTTGACAACTGGTCTTTCAATAGAAAGAAAGAAAGGAAAAAAATGGTAAATTTGTTATAAATTGGTTTCATCCCAAGAAGGATCATTCATACTCTTTAGAACTTTCCGAACAAGCTTTTCAAGCTCCTTGCGAGCTCTCTGTTCTTCTTCCAGCGATTTCTTCATCTTTTTGTTATCCTGGCAAACAAAAGACAAACATAATATGTTAAGTTGTTCTGAATGGCTAAAATGTTGCTGCCCATCAAGATGTCTGCTTTTATAAAGCGGGCCCTGTACAAGAGCTTGTTCAGTGCAAGTCTGTTGTAAACCTTTACCCCTTTTTTGTAGCCTGAACAGAGGGGGGAAACGGTCAAAATGACTAATCAAAGTGAAATAACAAAGACCTAACTGACTGAATTTACTGGATGAGGTTGGATTTGTTAGTCACTCTACAACAACAGTTCTTACGGTAATGCAGAAATATATCCCTATTGGCCAGAAAACATATCAAACCAGAAAACCCATATAAATAAGTTCAAACAGCATACAAAGCAAAGAAGGCCTAAAATGCTACATGGTCCGAATACCCAGGACAATTACTACAATAGAAACAGGTCAGAGATGGGAGAAGAGTTAAGAAGAGGTTGCATATCTGAAACTGCAGTCCTTTTTAAAATTGCCATCTTTGCGTTCACACATATGGGTTCTGAGCTTGCACAGAATTTCTTTTGGAATGATTTGGAGGTAAGAGTTTGCCCTCCTACTCCTACTACACTAGACACTCTCAAAGGAAGTAGTTTCCACTCTTTCACTGAGGTCATAAAATGGAATCTTAGAACAACTGAGTTGGAAGGGGCCTATAAGGCCATCACGTCCAACCCCCTTCTCAATGCAAGATTCCAAATCAAAGCAGATCTGACAGATGGTTGTTCAATTTTCTCTTGAATGCCTCCAGCGTTGGGAGCGCATACCACCCCTCAAGGTAACTGGTTCCATTGTCATACTGCTTTAACATTTGTTTTTCCCAATATTCAGCCTAAATCTGGCTTCCTATAGCTTGAGCCCATTATTACATATCCTGCACTCTGGGATGATTGAGAACAGATCCTGCCCCTCCTTCTGTATGAATGACTATATTTCAAGTATTTGAAAAGTGCTATCTTATCTTCCCTCAGTCTTCTTTTCTCAAGACTAAACAGGCCTGGTTCTTTCAGTCTTTCCTCATAGGGCTTGGCTTGGTTTGTAGCTCTCTAATCACCCTTGTTGCCTTCCCCTGAACTTGCTCCAGTTTGTTGGCATCCTTCTCAAAGTGTGGTGGTTAGGCCTCAGAACTGGACACAGTACTCTAGAAGAGGCCTAACCAGTGCTGAATAGAGGCGAACTAGTACCTCACAGGATTTGGAGACCACATCTGTTAATGCATTCTAAAATCGCATTTGCTTTTTTTGCAGTCACACTGCACTGTTGGCTCATACTCAGCTTTTGATCCACAATTCCAAGATCCTTCTCACGCGTAGTATTACTGAGCCAAGTATCCCTTATCTTGTAACTGTGTATTTGGGTTTTTTCCTAGGTGTAGAACTTTGCACCTGTTAAATTTCATCCTGTTGTTTTCAGCCCCTTGCTCAAGCCTATGAAGATCTTTTTGAGTTCTGATTGACTACATCACTACAAGAAACCAAGATGTGAGAGGTGTGCTGAAAGGAGGTGGGGGAGGCTTATGATCTCCTACTGGAAAGCCAAGAGACAAGTGCCTTGACTTCCCTTTGGAGAGAGCTCCACCATCAAGGTGCTTCTACAGAGAAAGCCCTGTCTCACATACTAGCCAACTCAGCCTCCAAAAAACTGCTATAGATTGATAGTTTCAAATTCTGTGTGAAGTTGTATGGGGAGGTGGTGGTCTTTCAGATACCCCAACCTCAAGCTATTTAGGGTTTTGGAGATCAAAACTGGGAAATGGAAATTCAAACCTAGATTATGAATGCTGAATGACCAACAGGAAACACACTATCTGACCAGGAGAAAACAAAGAGAAGATGAAAACAATATACTGAAGACCTATACAGAAGAGACAAAAGGATGACAGACTCCTTTGAAGAGGAATCCTATGATGAAGAGTCTGCAATTACAGAAATTGAAGAGAAAGCTGCTCTGAAATCACTGGAAATAAATAAATCACCAGGAGTACATGGAATACTGATAGAATTCTTTCAACCCACAGAGGCTAAATCTATCAAAATCCTAACAAGAATATGCCAACAAATATGGAAAACAAAACAATGATCCACAAACTGGCAACATTCAATATATATTCCAATCACCAAGAAAGGAGATGCCAAGGAGTGCAGTTACTATAATATTGCTTTAATTTCCCATACAAGCAAAGTTAAGCTCACGGTGTCGAAAGAAAGGCTTTTACCTTACATGGAGTAAGAAATGCCTGATGTTCAAGCTGGATTTTGAAAAAGAGGGGCAGCTGAGATCACACTGAAATATTCGCTGGCTACTGGACAGTACCAAGGAGTTTCAGAATATCAATCTATGCTTTATAGACTCAGCAAAGCCTTTTACTGTGCAGATCCTGGGAAATTATGGGTAGTTCTGAAAGAAATGGATATGCCTCAGCATTTGACTGTCCTGATGTGTAGCCTATACTGTGGACAAGAAGCTACTGTTAGGACAGAATACGGAGAGGCAGAATGGTTTCCTATAAGCTAAGGGGTCAAACAAGGATGCATTTTGTCTCCTTGTCTGTTCACTCGGCACAAAGAACATATCATATGGAAAGCCAGACTAGATTTAGATGAAGAAGGAGTGAAAATTGGTGGAAGAAACATCAATAATTTCAGATATGCAGATAACATTATGTTACTGGCAGAAAGCAGCAATGACTTGAAATGACTTTTAGTGAAAGTGAAACAAGAAAGTGCCAAAGCAGGACTGCAGTTAAACACCAAGAAGACCAAAATCATAACTATGAAGAAAATATACAACTTTGACAATGAAGGAATTGGAGCGGTTAGAGATTCTGAACACCTTGGTTCAACCATCAATTCAAATGGAGACTGCAGCCAAGAAATCAGAAGAACACTGGGACTAGGAAGGGCAACAATGAAGAAACTAAAAAAAGATCATTAGGTGGCAAGGATGTGCCACTGGAGATGAAGACGAAGACCATCCACACTCTTGCTTTTCTGATCACCACGTATGAGTGTGAATGCTGGAAAGTAAAGAAACCTGACAGAAAAAAAATTGATTCACTTGAAATGTGGCGCCGGAGGAGAACTTTGCAAATACAGTGGAACCTCTACTTACAAACGTCCCTAGCTACGAACGATCCAATTTACGAACAGCTCTGTTCACAAAATTTTGCCTCTACTTGAGAACGGAGCTCCAAGATACAAACCGGAAAAAAACTTTCCTGCCCTTTTTTTAACCTTAGGTCATCTTAGGTTTAAAAAAAAAATTATCCCCCTAGTGGTAGAGTACGGATTAACCGGCTTTGCATTAGTTCCTATGGGAACTAATGCCTCTACTTGAGAACGGCGCCTCTAGATAAGAACGAAAAACAGCCAGAATGGATTAAATGGTTTTCAATGCATTCCTATGGGAAATTTTGCCTCTACTTACGAACGTTTCAACTTAAGAACAGCATTCCAATACGGATTAAGTTCGTAAGTAGAGGTTCCACTAGAGCAGTTCCACTCTGGACTGCCAGAAAGACGAACAAGTGAATCCTAGATCAAATCAAGCCTGAACTATCTCTGGAGGCAAAAATGTTGAAGCTGAGGCTGTCCTACTTTGGGCACATCATGAGAATACAACATTTTCTGTCAATAATGCTGGGAGAGGCAGAAGGCAGCAGAAAAAGAGGAAGACCAAATATGAGATGGATTGATTCCCTAAAGGGAGTCACAGACCTGAGTTTGCAGGAGCTGAGCAGGGCAGTTGAGGACAGGGCATTTTGGAGACGGCTCATTCATGGCGTCACCATAAATTGGGGGAGACTTGATAGCACATAACAGCAACAAGATCAAAACTAGTATTTTGGGTTTAACTGGGGAGCACCCTGGGAACCCGTGCAGTTGATTCAGGAGCTATGTGATATGATCTCTAAAGCACATATCATATAACAGTCTGTCTGCCACATTTCGTGCTAGCTGTTAACTCCAGTTTTCAAGGCCAGTTTCATGTAGAGTGCATTACTAATCAAGACATGGATCCCTGTAGCCAAATCTACTTTGCCTGAGAAGGTGGTCAGCTAGCACCCCAGTGGAAGCAGAGGCAGCCCTGGCCACAAGTGGCTGCTTAGCCTTCCAGGAGTAATGCTGAGTCCAGATCGCTGGCCTCTTTCAGTGGAACAAAACATTGCTGCCATAATCATTCTCAGAAAAGCTTAGTTCCAAATTAAAGAAATACCAAATGAGGCTTCATACAAGCACAGAATCCATGTGCATAACAGAGAAATAACTTGTCAGAAGCAACACTGTGGGCATCTTAGACACGTGAACAATGCTAAGTAAATATAATTTATCAAAGGCCCCTGCCTTCTCCCGCCTTTGATAAGATATATTTACCTGTTACTGTTATGTGCTGTCAAGTCAGAACTGACTTATAGTGACCCTAATTGGGTTCAACGTTAGATATTTAAGGAGTGGTTTTATCAGTTCCACTCCCCCAGTGAGTTTCCATGGCAGAGCCAGGGAATCAAATACAAGTTCTAGTCCATTACTCTATCCATATAACACACTGAGTATCCACTGAGTATCCACGCAGTTACCTATCATTGCTCATATATTACCACTGAAATTATGACAGTATTCAATGGTTTGTGTATCCACAAAAGGAATTATCTAGAGTTATCTGGTTGTCACATAAACACAACTCCATGGCTGAAGCTTGGAATCTGACAGGCTGTTCCCCCACATCCAGACTTAGCAACAGTATACAAGAACAAGGAACATCAACCTGTGGACTTGGCACTTTGAGGGTAGTGAATTCATGGAAAGGCTCTTGCTTTTCTGAATGATAATTCCCATGAAACTGTCAGAGTGCCTTGACTTCAATCGTGGCAATTTAAATCAAGGAAAAAAAAAGCAAATGTTCAAATACAACTTCCCATTCATACTACTTCACAGTATGTAAGCCCCATCATGCAGTGGTTAAATTGCAGTACTGCAGTCAAACCCCTGTTCATCATCTGAGTTTGATCCTGAAGGGATCAGGTAACCGGCTCAAGGTTGACTCAACCTTCCGTCCTTCTGAGGCTGGGAAAATGAGTACTCAGCTTGCTTGGGGTGGGGGCAATGTGTTGCCTTGCATAATTAGGTAATAAACCACCCAGGGAGTGCTTAGCACTATGGAGCTGTAAACTGAAACAATAATAACAATAAAACTTTCTAAACAATTATGGAACAGTGCTGAACAATGTTAATTTAAACTAAATAGTAAAAGAATAATCATGTCAATTGTTGCTTTTCTTATGTTCTCTTTTTTCTAGCATTATGTTTGTTCCACCATATGTTTGTTCTACTGGTTTGCAATTCTTCTTTGAATCCCAATACATACTCATGTATACGTCTCCTAATATACATATATTTTGCAAACAGTTTTCCATTTAATATTTCCTTATTTAATGTTTTTACTTTATTTTTCATGTACATTTGCATTTTTTGCACATTTTCCCAAATACACCTGTTTTGTACACATTTTTTGTTTGGACTGTGCTGCAAAATTCTACTAGTGTAAATTTAAAAGGACAACTGTATTCTGGTTCACACATGGATGTATGAAGCATATGTCTGGTAAGTTGTTCTCCACCTTTAGAAGCAGAATCTTTTTTATACTGTGGTTTATGCCACATCTAAGACACAGTCTTTTCTCAAACTGAACATGCATTCATTAACTTCCTTGCCACTTTAGCAACAGAAATATATATCCTCTTGTTATGGTTCACAAACAGCAGAGCACCTGTTTACCATTGGATTACAATTAATGCCTATGTACGAACATCACCATATGCAAAATAGCTCCAATTCACTGTAAGAAAGAGTCAAATGCTACTACGAG
This sequence comes from Intellagama lesueurii, assembly GCA_037013535.1. Classification (NCBI taxonomy): domain Eukaryota; kingdom Metazoa; phylum Chordata; class Lepidosauria; order Squamata; family Agamidae; genus Intellagama; species Intellagama lesueurii. Next base: position 101,915,829 of record JBAJHW010000003.1, read on the forward strand.
GACGTAAGGAGGTAGTACAATAAAGGCAAAATATAAGCCATTTACGAGCATACTTCTGCTGACTTCCAATGACAACCACAAACGTCAAACAGTTCTAAAGCTGAATAGTCACTTTTATTTCTTTTAGTCTCTGACTAAGAGACATTAATATTTGGTTTATAAACTAAAATCATGAGACCAAAATTCTGCAAAAAGCTAGTATGTTACGCAAAGACAAAAGAAAAATTAAAAATAAGACAATGAAAATGTTGTGGCACCTTAAAGACTAACTGCTATATTTTAATGTGAGCTCTTATGTCTCAGGAAGTGGACTTGTCCACAAAAGCTTACATTAAATGTAGTGGTTAGTCTTTCAAGTGCTACGTTTTCGTTATCTTTTTTTTTCTTTTGGTTTTGCCTGATATGCTAGCACAGACTAAGACGGCACGATATAGGTCTAGTGTTGTGCCTACATTCTGGATGTGCGTTTCTTCAGCATAGCTTTCATCTACACTGTTGCTGCTCGCACTTGGCTTTATTTTTCCATGTAATGTTTAGGATACAAGAAATGAAGAATACATTTGCATAAACAATGCAACCATTATCAAAAATCAGAAGAGATTTATAGCTGTCATGGCAGAGGAGGGCTGCAGAGAGTAATTGTACAGATCCCTCATTGGTCTGTCTGTCTTCACACATAGTTTTTTGTTTCTATCTCAATGGATAAAATCCAAAGGCCACCCTTGCCTTTCCCTGGACCTTGGAGAGCTGGATGTACTCCGAAACCCCCAACCCATTATTTTTTTTTCCTTATACAAATTGAGTGTTCTTATTGGAAAAAGTTCCCTTGCATCCTCTAGCGGCAATTTTTACTAAAAGATGTAATAACCGGCACAGTGCCCCCCCCCCCCGGGTGCTGGATGGCACATTGCCTGACTGCCCCCACAAGCCCCCAGAGGGCAGAACTGGACTAGCTGGACCAAACTGTTTTTCTTTTTAAAAAATTGTTTAAAAATTAGAGGGTGTGGGAATGCTGTGGAACCCCAAATAGGCAGGAGATGCATTTGGGCCCCAGGGTTTTGCCTACAGCCCACAGGCCATGTTGGCCACCTTGATTTACACAGTATTGTTGTTGTTGCTGTGTTGCTGCTGCTGCTGCTAGCAACTTGATTTTCAAGCTTTATGGTACGAACTTGACTCAGTGCACAGAAGAACAAAGCAGACAGATCGTGAGTACCTTTATGGCACCAGAGAGAAAAACAGCAATGAGGAAACAAAGAGCTACACCCAGTAATGCTGACTCAAAATGAATAACGCTGATAGCGGTAGTAGGATAGCAAAGTCATGTAGATGGATGGCCCATACAGTCACCTCAGTGTCTGATCTAAAGGAACTGGTAGGAACGTGCTACACCATCTGCTGCTGCCCCTTTTTCTATACACTTGCCATTACAGTGCCTGGTGCAAGAAGCATGAAAAGAAGACGGCTCCCACGCCAGTCCAGCACTGATGGTATGGTATACAGTTGATGGGTCACTGGGGCTTACAGATTCTTTTGCCGGTTGGTTCTCCAGCACAATCCCTCCAAAATCCCTCCAAACGGTAGACCGGCTGCACCCCACTATGTACTATCCATCCTGCCCTCTGCATTGATAAAGCATGTTACGTTATCTTTTACCAACCTGTCTTAATTCTTGTACTTCATCCTTTAATGCATATACTGTGTCAACAAGACTTCTAAAACAGAAAATTAAGATAAAATACTTTCAAAAAGTGTAAAGACTTAAAAAAAATAACATCAAGAATTATCAATACACATGGTTTCAAATCAGAAGCCATATAATTCAGGATGAACAAAGGAAGGGAACAAAACAGCAAACACCTTCCCCTGTCTTCCCACCTCCCACCCGCTTTCCAATCTTTTCGGTCTCTCCCGCCACATTTTTGATTTAGCCCCTTTCCCCAAAAACAGTTTATGCAACGAGGCAGCAGGAAATCTCTTTCCTTGATCAGGAAGCTGTTTCCTATTGCATGCCATTCACTGCCAATCTTATTTATTTTAATGGGTTGTTGAGATAAAATAGGTCTTTAATTGTGTGTTCATACAAAAGATAATATTTTTTTAAAATATTAAAGCACCTACATATTAATAAGAAATCCCAGAGCACTCAAGAATGCCACCTTACCCACAAAACTGATCAATTCCCAGGTGGTACAAGGATGAAGGAAGAAAGATGCAAACAGAAAGGTTAGAGAACTCAAGAGTGTTGAAATTGGTCTAAATGAGCTGTACAGGTCTGACCATGCACATCACAGGCAGTTCAGCAAATGAATTCCAGTAGGATATTCATCTCTTTAAAAAATAAAACCACAAAGCACATAAGAATTCAGTTCAGACACAACGAAAGTATCACACGAAACTTCCTGTTTGCAAGAGGACGGACTGCTTAAAATGCATCATTTGCTTAAAAAGTTGTCTTACTTTTCTTCTATCACAGTCTGACCATTACTTTTTGTTTCTTCTACAATAATTTTCTCTTCCTCTGGAAGCAGCACTTGGGGAGCAGATTCTTTACGGGAGCCTAATACAAAATAATAATAAAATTAAAAGATAAACATCCAGACATTCAGGCATTTGAAAGAATACATATTCTTTTAACTGCAGGATCATAATTATTATTTAGCAGTTATGAGAATTATGGTTCATGGGATCAAATTATTTCTGACTCCCTAGACTTCTATTTTTAAGGAGGAAGAATATAGCAGTTCTTTTTCTAGATATATTCCCACTGGCTTCAAGTGAGACTGAGCAACAAATAGACTTTTATTGTTTTCTACCAGAGTATGAACCATGTGGTAGAACCACTTAGTTTAAAACAATCAAGACTTCAAACACAGAGCCGGTAATATACCATTCTCGTGGCATTATCAATTGGGAACTTGTATAAAATTTTGACAAAATCCACCAGATAAAAATACTTTGGTGGGTCCCTGCCATCCAGTACAATGCGTCTGGGAAAGGAAATATCTTTGGAATATATTTAGGGATTGCATCTGATAGAATGAAGCACGCTGCTCTTGAAGTTGGCTGTTTAGTCTAAAATTGGTGCTCCATTCTACTGCCAAGTGCGACTCAAAGTGCTAGTCTTGATCTCCGAAGCCTATATGATGGGCCTTAAATACTTTAGAACACCCTTCCCAAACTTAGTGCCTTCCAGATATCGCTTTGGAGATGAAAAGAATTGTAATCCAGCAGAGCTGGAGAAAACAGGGGTGGGGAAGGGGCTGTCTCCTCTATAATTTCCCACTGGCTAAGGATAACCACTTTCTTGATAACAGTCTTGGAACTAAACAAATACTAGGTTATACATGCAGAGGTGCTACTACACTGCATGGAGTTACAGTTGACACAATCACGAAAGAAGCATACTATCACAACAAGCACACAGACAGCCATTTCATCATAGATCTGCACCCTTTGTGCTGCAAAATCCTCCTTACAACTTGACAGAACGATGCTTGGGAGAACATCAATAGTAGAAATCCTGAATCTATGGTACAGAGAACATTAGAAAACTGAGCAAGTCACTTACAGAGGAGCTGTGCTGAAAACAGAATCAAAGCCAGATCTTTAATGCTGCAAGCATAACAATTAAAGATACAAAGCCGAGTGTTTCCCTGCTAACACAATTAACCTTCTGACCATTTTAAAGAACAAACAAACAAATGAAATAATAAAACTGAGTGGAAACTAGTTAATATAAAAATATTTAATCACTATTCCTAATTATTCAAAATGGCATCACCAGGAGACATCTTTGCTACATCATGACATTTACAGAAGGACCCCATACCTGCGATGGATCGGTTACAAGCCTCCCTGTGGATGCTGAAAAACGCAGATTATAGAGAATGATATTTTTATAGTGAAGGCTATATACATAGCGTGGTCTCTGGCTCCCTCTAGTGACCAGTTCTGGTAATGACAGTGTGGAAATATATTTTGCCTGCAAACACTACACACATAGCATGATCTCTGGCTCCCTCTATGACCAGTTCTGGTAACTTCATCTTTAGAAATATATACAGTATTACCAAGATTTTTTCTCTTAATATTTTTAATACTGTCACAAAGCCAGTCATGTATCAGCCAATAGTTATATTCCTGTGGCATAACCAACTGGGAACTTTTTTTTCTTACAACTCTGTGTGTTTATGCTGCAAATAGATATGTATTATAGTTTATAGGAATGCACACATAACAATTATAACAATATTAAAACAGAAGCAACCTTCAAATTACATTATTTTGTAGTTAAAAGATGAAATGTTAGCAAGAAAACACAATATAATGTCAAAAATGAAGGCCAAACCAGCCCCCTGAGTTTAAAGGCACATTTTAAAAATGCAAATAGCAGCTGCTGGGAAAACTAATAGTTACCAAGATCTTAGAAGCTGAGGAGGGGAAGACCAACAGGACATTTCCTCACAATGCAAAAAGAGCTTTGAAACAAGCATTTTTGGCAGGGGAGGAAAGCACTGAACTCTTTAATCCCAGTAAGTATCATACTACCCACACACCCCAACCATACAGACGTATTAGCTACTTGCATTAAGTACACCTGTCATTCAGTTTGAGTCCTCATCTATATATTTCCAAGAGACACACGATAACTGTAATCTTACTACTGAGTACAGCAGTCTTTGTTCACACCACTGCCAAATATATGGCCAACATTAGATCAATCACTTATTGGGACAGAGGGAGGAACCAAGATTCTGCTATCGTTTCCAAACAGACAACTGCTGACTATGCCTCTGTTAAGGGATACACAGGAGACAAGACCAAGATGACCACACGCACCGTCCAGGGTGCCAGATCTTTGGTGTAGTGTTTTGTGTCCTGTTTTTACTCAGCAAAGACCCTTTTGTATATCAAGTGTATTCAGCAAAAGGTGATCCCTTTATGCCACTCCTGCTGACACATGTGAATTGCTGGATCAAGAAGATGGGGAAAAAGAGCAGCATCCAAACATAAAAATGAACAGAGCAACGTCATGGGTGCAATCTGTGTATGAAGAAAATGTACTTAAATCTGAGTTACTAGAACAGGGCGATGGAATATTCTGTATCAACACCTATCAAATTTCTAATGACATAATGTTCCCTCAACATATGCTTTACTGCTGAATTACAGTTTAGTACTACTTTGATTCCCTTCACGGATTGCTGCCTTGTCGTGGTGAAGGGGCTTGAGTAATTCAGAGAAGCTATGGGCTATGCCGTGCAGGGACACCCAAGACGGACAGGTCACAGTGGAGAGTTCTGACGAAATGCGATCCACCTGGAGCAGGAACTGGCAAGCCACTCCAGTATCTTTGCCAAGAAAACTCCATGGACAGAAACAAAAGACTAAAAGATATGACGCTGGAAGATGAGCCCCTCAGGTCGGAAGGCGTCCAACATGCTACTGAGGAAGAGCGGAGGACAAGGACAAGTAGCTCCAGAGCTAATGAAGTGGTTGGGCCAAAGCCGAAAGGACGCTCAGCTGCGGACGCGCCTGGAAGTGAAAGGAAACTCCGATGCTGCAAAGAAAAATACTGCATAGGAACCTGGAATGTAAGATCTATGAACCTTGGTAAGCTGGATGTGGTCAAACAGGAGATGGCAAGAATAAACATTGACATCCTGGGCGTCAGTGAACTAAAATGGACGGGAATGGGCGAATTCAATTCAGATGATTATCATATCTACTACTGTGGGCAAGAATCCCGTAGAGGAAATGGAGTAGCCCTCATAGTCAACAAAAGAGTGGGAAAAGCTGTACTGGGATACAATCTCAAAAATGATAGAATGATTTCAATACGAATCCAAGGCAGACCTTTCAACATCACAGTAATCCAAGTTTATGCACCAACCACCAATGCTGAAGAGGCTGAAATTGACCAATTCTATGAAGACTTACAACACCTTCTAGAACTGACACCAAAGAAAGATGTTCTTGTCATTATAGGGGACTGGAATGCTAAAGTAGGGAGTCAAGAGATAAAAGGAACAACAGGTAAGTTTGGCCTTGGAGTTCAAAACGAAGCAGGGCAAAGGCTAATAGAGTTTTGTCAAGAGAACAAGCTGGTCATCACAAACACTCTCTTCCAACAACACAAGAGGCGACTCAACACATGGAGATCACCAGATGGGCAATACTGAAATCAGATTGATTATGTTCTCTGCAGCCAAAGATGGAGAAGTTCTATACAGTCAGCAAAAACAAGACCTGGAGCTGACTGTGGCTCTGATCATCAGCTTTTTATAGCAAAATTCAAGCTTAAACTGAAGAAAGTAGGAAAAACCACTGGGCTAGTCAGGTATAATCTAAACCAAATCCCTTATGAATACACAGTGGAAGTGAAGAACAGATTTAAGGAACTAGATTTGGTGGACAGAGTGCCTGAAGAACTATGGATGGAGGCTCGTAACATTGTACAGGAGGCAGCAACAAAAACCATCCCAAAGAAAAGGAAATGCAAGAAAGCCAAGTGACTGTCCAACGAGGCCTTACAAATAGAAGAGAAGGGAAACCAAATGCAAGGGAGACAGGGAAAGTTACAGAAAATTGAATGCATCCAAAGAATAGCAAGGAGAGACAAGAGGGCCTTCTTAAATGAACAGTGCAAAGAAATAGAGGAAAATAATAGAAAGGAAAAAACCAGAGATCTGTTCAAGAAAATTGGAGATATTAAAGGAACATTTTGTGCAAAGATGGACATGATAAAGGACAAAAATGGTAGGGACCTCACAGAAGCAGAAGACATCAAGAAGAGGCGGCAAGAATACACAGAGGAATTATACCAGAAAGATCTGGATGTCCCGGACAACCCAGATAGTGTGGTTGCTGACCTTGAGCCAGACATCCTGGAGAGTGAAAGTCAAGTGGGCCTTAGAAAGCATGGCTAACAACAAGGCCAGTGGAGGTGATGGCATTCCAGTTGAACTATTTAAAATCTTAAAAGATGACGCTGTTAAGGTGCTACACTCAATATGCCAGTAAGTTTGGAAAACTCAGCAGTGGCCAGAGGATTGGAAAAGATCAGTCTACTCAATTTTTAGAGTATATATTTTAATTGCATTTTAATTGTTTTGTCTTTTTATTGTATTTTAACTGTTGTAAGCCGCCCAGAGACCTTTGGGTAGTGTGGGCAGCATATAAGTTAAATAAATAAATAAATAAATAAATCCCAATCCTAAAGAAGGGCAGTGCCAAAGAATGCTCCAACTACCGTACAATTGCACTCATTTCACACGCTAGCAAGGTTATGCTCAAAATCCTACAAGGTAGGCTTCAGCAGTATGTGGACCGAGAACTCCCAGAAGTACAAGCTGGATTTCGAAGGGGCAGAGGAACTGGAGACCAAATTGCTAACATGTGCTGGATTATGGAGAAAGCCAGAGAGTTCCAGAAAAACATCTACTTCTGCTTCATTGACTACGCAAAAGCCTTTGACTGTGTGGACCACAACAAACTATGGCAAGTTCTTAAAGAAATGAGAGTGCCTGATCACCTTATCCATCTCCTGAGAAATCTATATGTGGGACAGGAAGCAACAGTTAGAACTGGATATGGAACAACTGATTGGTTCAAAATTGGGAAAGGAGTACGACAAGGCTGTATATTGTCTCCCTGCTTATTTAACTTATATGCAGAATACATCATGCAAAAGGCAGGACTGGATGAATCCCAAACCGGAATTAAGATTGCCGGAAGAAATATCAACAACCTCAGATATGCTGATGATTCCACTCTGATGGCAGAAAGTGAGGAGGAATTAAAGAACCTCTTAATGAGGGTGAAAGAGGAGAGCGCAAAAAACGGTCTGATGCTCAACATAAAAAAAAACTAAGATCATGGCCACTGGTCCCATCACCTCCTGGCAAATAGAAGGAGAAGATATGGAGGCAGTGACATATTTTACTTTCTTGGGCTCCAGGATCACTGCAGATGGTGACAGCAGCCACGAAATTAAAAGACGCCTGCTTCTTGGGAGGAAAGCGATGACAAACCTAGACAGCATCTTAAAAACCAGAGACATCACCTTACCGACAAAGGTCCACATAGTCGAAGCTATGGTTTTTCCAGTAGCGATGTATGGAAGTGAGAGCTGGACCATAAAGAAGGCTGACCACCGAAGAATTGATGCTTTTGAATTGTGGTGCTGGAGGAGACTCTTGAGAGTCCCCTGGACTGCAAGGAGAAGAAACCTATCCATTCTGAAGGAAATCAACCCTGAGTGCTCACTGGAAGGACAGATCCTGAAGCTGAGGCTCCAATACTTTGGTCATCTCATGAGAAGAGAAGACTCCCTGGAAAAGACCCTGATGTTGGGAAAGTGTGAAGGCAAGAGGAGAAGGGGACGACAGAGGACGAGATGGATGGACAGTGTCATCGAAGCGACCAACATGAATTTGACCAAACTCTGGGAGGCAGTGGAAGACAGGAGGGCCTGGTGTGCTCTGGTCCATGGGGTCACGAAGAGTCGGACACGACTTGACTAAACAACAACCACCACATACAGTGAACATCCTGTTTATCTTGCAGATGATAATTAATATATGAGTCTCACAAAAATACACACTGGAAGAAGTTAATGCCAATATAATACACAGTAATACAATGCACAGTGAAGGACACTAATATCAGCAGAGTTATTCATATAAAATTATACACTTGCTTAATTTTTTTGCATGGAATGGGAATTCAGCACACTTTACTGGGTAGTCTAAATTACAAAAAAAAAAAAAAAAAAAAAAAGACGAGTCAATCTTTCCACACTGTTTGTTTGTTTTTACCCTGCCTTTCTCATTAAAAAGAACCCAGGACAGCTTACATCAGGAGAAGGCAATATTTAAAATTCCTTATCCTTAAAGACCAGCCTTTTATACATAAGGAAGCATCCCAAAGAGTTTGAGAAAATGCATGCAGATGCACTTATGCAACAAGATGACACACACCCTAGTAGCTTATGCATCAAAATAATGGCACGACCTTTGGCAAAATAAATAAAAACAAAAGTTAGCACACACACAAAGCCACCAGCCTGAGAGAGACATTCATCATTAAAATGTGGCAACCACTAAGATCCAAATGAAAGCAAATACATGACTCCTTGGAGCAGGTCATCTCCACTGCCACAGTCAGTCCAACATCTCTGTCCAGTGTTCACCTGCCACATAGAGTCAGAGTAAGAAATGAAGACTAAAATCTACTGACTTAGTCCTACCAATCTAAGGATCCCAGATTCTCTTGCTCTTCCCTTCACTTGCCCATTATCTCCCAAAATCTGCCACAGCATGTCTTCTACGCAACTTCCAAGCAACTGGGACCAGGTCCTACAATGGCCATCCATGACCCATGCTTGCTTACTCTCATTCCTAATTTTGGCCATCTAAAACATTTCAAAATGATGGTCGCTCTTAAGCCACAAGGTGTACCTATGCAGACACATGAGCACAGACATTTCTATAGCCCAGTTTTAAAAGCCCACACATAAAAGCAGCTGCCAAAATATTCTAGTTCAGTGCCTTCCTTTATTATGCAGGTTTTATGTTCCTAAAATGTATCATGTTATCTGAATGTTATGTGGCGATGCTATTCTTCTTGACTACCAAGACATTAAGCAAGAGTTGCAAATACGTACTGTATATGCATTTCTGTTGGCCATCTCTCTTATTCTTTTATGGCAGTCTTATTGTCACCAGCATCTTGTTGAGAATCATCAGCTACTTTCACACTTTCTACCACTCAAATCACTGTTAGCTGGCATGGAAACTTGCCATAAAAGTAATAACAGACCCGTTATGTCTTCTGACATAAGATGTTAATCTCATATAACTCTTCCGTTGCTTTCCCTTCTGGAGACTGTAAACCCAGTCTGAAATAGAAGATACAGTAAAGCCTTACTCATGAGAAACAGGTAACCCTACCCTGGAGGAATAAGTCAGAACAATGATTTTGCATAGTTAAACAATGCAAAAATACTGGAGCAAGATGAAGGACCTCTATCATAATGAAATCAACAATGACCAGAACAAAGCCAGGAAGCCGCTTTTCTTCATCTCTGATAAGATACTTTGTAGGCAAACTAACCTTTGTTAATAGCAGCTGATAATAGCACAGCATGAGTTACTTATAGGGTTTTCAAAAGAGATGAATTGGGTCTTCTAGCCAATCATACCACAGCTTGGAAAGGTTACTTTTTAAGGATTACCCAGCTACCAGAACCCCTCAACCATTATGGACACTAGCTGTGCTGGATCGAGAATCCTGGGACTTGCAGCCCTAAAGTCTCTCTTCCAAATTCTGTAATCACTGTCAGTCTCCAAAGAGCTCACAGCAGCATACAAGTAATCCATTTTATCCTCATAATCATCCAGCGAGGTGGATGAGGAGAAAGGAGAAGCTTGACTAAGTCACTAATAAGTTTCATACCTGAGGTAGGATTTGAAGCTAGGTTTAGAACATTCTAGACATAACACTGCAAGATCCTGCAAGATCCATGAACAACATGCACCATTTGATTTCTCTTTCTGTCAAGAGGGAAGCTGCAGAAGCATCTGCAGACATGATGTATGGACCTCAATATACCCATTAGAAGGGTAGCAGAAGACATTTCCCTCATGTTGATATACATCTTGCAGTTCTCATAAGCTGCTATCCAATGGGCACTCTAGAAATAAGGCAGTGGGGAGCGATTTCTGGAGGCTCCATCTTGGAGAAAGATAATTTTTGAACACCTACCTACCCTGTTTCCCCGAAAATAAGACCTAGCCTGAAAATAAGCCCTAGTATGATTTTTCAGGAAGCTCGTAATATAAGCCCTACCCCAAAAATAAGCCCCAGTTAAGTGAAACCCCGCCCTCCAGCATTGTGCAGCAACCAGAAGAAGATATGACTGTAAAATAAAACATCCCCTGAAAATAAGCCCTAATGTGTTTTTTGGAGCAAAAATTAATATAAGACCCTGTCTTATTTTCAGGGAAACACGGTAGTTCTAATGAGTAGGCTTCCCAAGAATGTTTGCCAGTGTTTAAAACTGTCATGAAAACACAGCACTCCTATTTAACATTTCCTTTCCACATTCCAGGATGCCCATATCATGTGTGTTGAATATATTTTAAAATGTTTATATGTATATATTATATACATTATATTTTTATATTTATATTACAATTACAATACATCATGGAAGGCTTTTCATCTCTGCCAAAATGTATGCTTCTACTGACCTGAAATATGTGTATTTGCAAGTCTATCCTACAATGTGCCATAAGCTGCTCTGTAATTTCAATATACCGTATTTTTCCATTTATAAGACGACCCAATGTATAAGACGACCCCCCCTTTTCTAACCCCCAAATTTGAAAATTTGCAGGATCGCACCCCTTTGATCCTGAAGCCCTTTCATGGCTACTTTACCCTGTGGCTTTGCAAAAGGCAGGGAAAGCGGCTGCCTTCTGTGTATAAAACGACACTCAATTTTTGTCTAATTATTTAAGTAAAAAGTGTTGTTTTATACATGGAAAAATACGGTACATAATATAAAATCTGTAAATACAGATCTCACCTGAAGTATTTGAGATACACAATCTGCACAATACTCTGGGCTTTATGACATACCAGATAGTGGAGCTAGCTATGAACTATGCATGTACCCTGGGCTAAAGCAACTTGAATGTAGGCTATGGGCTATCCAAATTGTGTACCAATAAAAGTAAGATTCTACAAGATATATAAATTACAAAACACTTTGCTTTTTCTTCTTATTTTGAGGAATTTTACAACTGTAAGTATTTTGTTCTTGATTAAAGAGTCAAGAAGTCTAAAGCCCATCCTCCAACAAATAGATACATTCTCTTATCATGCTGCTTTTACAGCACAACTTTAATTATTTAAAATCAAGTTTTTTATGCTATGGATTACTACACTGTGCAGTGTCTTTATAATTCTTTTTTCCAATGTTCTTTGGGTCATGAAATTAGCTAGGTATACATGTTCATCTTTCCATTTGTTTTACACATCACTAAGCATGTGTGTATTCTAATGATTTCATACTACTATCCCAATAGTTTAATAACTATCAGCACAGGAAACCTCTCTCAGGAGAAGCTTGGAAGAAGATAACAAGATGCAGAATATCTGATAACCTCATCCCTAGCACATTCCAAGAAAAGGTTGCTTAAATGGACAAAGGACTGAAGTGCAACCATAAACCCCTTGAACAGAAGAGTCATATTAAACTATTGCAAGGATTTTAAAAGGAATGACTGTGTACCACAGAAGTTAATTCTTCCTCGAGATATGATTCAGGAGGAAACAGAAGGTTTTTTTTTCCGCAAAGCTTACAAAATTATTCTCCAATACTGAATATTTTCTGGCACACTTAATGACCTGAAAAATCGATTAAAAAACAACAACTACTGACACAACAGGCTTTCAAAAACATTAGATTGTCAATAAAAAACAATGGCCTTATTACTTAAGGAAGTTCAAATATAGTGTACGCAGATCTCACAAATTTTCAATGGCTATAGTAAGTGGGAATGTGTAGATAGCCCAAGTCGGCCCGTCATACGAATTTTATTCATATCTGAACTGACACTCCAGAAGGACAAAGGTAATGGGCAAGGTCACTAGATTCAGGCAATCACCGAGAAATGTGAACACAAATAGACTTCCTTTCCTATATTTTAGGTGGGAAGTGTGTGAAGCAGCCACAGCCAGCCATACATGCAGAAAGAAGAGAAATCAATAAGCAAGGATTAAACATTATTCAGGCTAGAGCTGTGATCTAAACTTAACTACAGGATACTGAGAGGCAGATTCCATTTGAGGAAGTTCCTCTTAAATTGTATCAAACTAAATCATTAGAATCTTTATATTACTAGGGAGTCCTAATAAAATCATTACAGCACCACATGCCTCTCTACAATAACAACAGGATATAATGTATTACTGGGATGGTGTGGAAATTGGGAAGAGGACAGAGAAAAAAAGATTGAGATCAGAATGCATCAGCATTTAGACCTTCTTGAAGTCTGTCCTGCCAGCATAAATTCATCTGGAACTTGCACCGTTAATGACCTAAACTTCTTAAGAAACCTATTCTTATAAATTCCCCTCAGCAGCCACATCCCATCACCTTGTTGAAATATAATCCACCGAAGCCCATGGGCCTTTATCTTCTAGCCTGCAACAGTGTCTTGCAGACTCCAGATGTTCAACAGTACACTTACGTGGGTAGATTTTGCCCAGTTTATGTTTACGGCAGTTCACCCTTGCAATAAAGTGAGTTTAATGACAAAGAATCATTATTTAACTGCTGTGCCTCCATGCATTTAAATGGAAAGAGGCCATCAAGGCCTCCCTAACCTCAACATATCATTACCCCACAAAGTAATTTATGCAATACAGAATAGGGCAGGACAGGTACATATGCCCTGCCCAAACACAAAACAGAGCAAACATTTTGCAGTAAGCCAAACGTTTCGTTCTTTGGAGGACAAGGGGAGCCTCCTGGAGCAGAATGTATACTCATCTCAAGGTGGAGCCATTTATATCCTTGAGACCACTAAGGACTAAGACTGCTAGGCCAGTGAAATGGCAGTCCTTCACACTCCTCCCTAGTACAGTTTTGCAAGTCTTTCCCCTCTCGAAACTCAGAATAGAAATGACCAATGTATTGGGATAGCCCACTGGATATTGATCCCATGCTTTCTGCACACAGCTGAAGTGTGCTACTATACCGGACCAAGGGTGCAGCTAGTACAATATCCTTCGTCCAGCAGTCGCCACCCAGGAAGAACAAAACGTGGGTATGAAGGACTTTGCCTGTTTCACTAATGGACAATGATGGGTATCATATTCTTCCCACATTTGCCAATTTTCCTTCTTAAAGCTGGTGGTCCTCACTAGATCTCATAGCCATTCATTTCCATTAATTAGGTATGCACTGTAAAAAGCAGCACCTTCTTTGTCCTGTATATACCATACAGTATATACTACTCAATGCTATTAAGTGATTCAAAGTTGAAGTGACATATACAGGGGGAGGATTTCTATGACATGTCATTTTTTCTGCAACCTATGTTTGAGTTTATGGGTGGGTTAGAACAGATTTATGAGTAATCTGGTGAGAAAGGCCAAATTACTCATAAACATGTTTGAACTTGCTTATACATTCAAATGTAGGTTGCAGAGAAAATATGAAATGTCATAGAAATCCTCCCCCCTATATTTTATTAGGCAATTCAAAATTCTAGTGAAACAGGGAAAATCTCCATATCTTTTTTCACATCATTTCTATTTTATATAGTTCCTTGCTCTCCTTGTCTTTTTCTAAATAGCCCCCTCCGAAATTTGGTTGGTGTCATTTGACAAAACTAGTTTAAGAATTTCTAGTCCAGGGCGGCTCTGGATTTCTTTTTCTCCTCAGTGCGATCTTTTTCTCTACTGAGGTGATGTGTAGCCTGCATAATTAAATTGTAAACCACCCAGTTAGTATTATAAGCACACTATGGGGCTGTATATAAGCACCATACCTTTCCCCCCCGCAAGATTACAGTGGAACTAATATCCAAGAAAAATGGCATCTCAACCATTTGTTCAAAGATCCACCCTTTTAAGCTTAGCAGAAGTAGATTATCCCCTTCATCTAAAGAGAACCTCATACCACATAAGAGCTGCTTCCTGCTCGCCTGGGATTCCTGTAGGCCAGTGGTTCCCAACCTTGGGTAATCCAGGTGGTCTTAGACTGAAACTCCCAGCTTTCGCCACCAGCTGTGCTGGCTCAGGTTTCTGGGAGTTGTAGTCCAAGAACACCTGGGTTACCCAAGGCTCAGAACCACTACCCTAGGGTGAGCCAAGCTGAATTATATGTGGAGTGGCAGAAGAAGAGAATTATTGTTAGTTTTCAGTATCTTCTACTCTTCCCTCTTAGGAATAGAAGGTAGGTTTTCTTGTTGTATCTAATCTCTTTTAGGACTTCCTTGATTGGACACTCCCATCTCCCCCAATAACTGACCATACACAAAGGGAGAACTTGCTGGGTGATGCTTGGCCTTTGCTTCAGCAGTCAAATACTTCACCCACAAATAGAGGCACATTGCCATGTCTGCAACTTAAACATATTATTCACTTGAAAAAGAGATGAAGAATCAGGAAGAGTGAGATATATTTCATCCCCTTTACCGGCAGCATTTTAGAAATTTACTGTTGGATTTAGAGACTACGGTGGAGTATGCAACTCAGAACTGCTCTACACAGCTAGACAGTCAATTGGCAGGGGGGGGCAAGTAAGGCAGGCAGCACACTCAAGATGATAGATCCAAGTCAATCTACAGTGGTGCATCTTCTTGTGGAATGCTTCTTTAGCCTCTTCAGGTTTTAATGAATTAGAGCAGTTACTGCTGTTTGCCTCAGTTCCAGGATACTGACAGCTTTGGGTAAGGTAGTAACAAAGTCCTCTGCCTGGAATGAGGTGGGAACTGATGGACTTCCTTGTCTGAATGATCTTGCCCCAACTATCATACAAGGACACCTCCAATTCGAAGGTGGGGGGGAACAAGAAAAGTAAATGAGACTTTGGGTTTATAGAGGGATTTAGGATGATAGGTTAAATCTCCCACAGTTCCTCTAAAGCAAGATGTGGAAACAGTTCCCATCATCCATGGCCATTGGCTATACTACTTGGAAATGATGGGAGTTCAACTTAATGTAAGGTGAGACATTCCCCACCCCTGCCCTAGAGTGCTATGGCAGCAAATTTCTCACATTGTAGTACAATATGTATGAGTTTATGGAAGTGGGAATGTCCCAGGAACTCCCCAGCACACTTGAGGGACCCTCACCCATCCATATATTGAAATTTACTACCACAGTTTAGGAGTCTGCCTTTCATGCCTCTGTTTCCCAACTCCATGTATCTGGGCTGAAGAAGGGCAGTGGGTGAAGAAGAAGGTTACCTACAGATTCAGGCTTGTGTACTTAGACAGTTGTCAGTAAGACATCCCTCTGACCATCACTTTCCAAAATACAATTTAAAAAAACACAACTCCATGTTCATCAGTTCATAACAACCATCGTGCACTTCCATTATTCTGTTATTCATCATCCCTTTGCCCTTGCAAAGGCAAACCCTCAAACTGACTCCATGGCTGATTAACATTTTGACACCATGGAAGCCACTGTCTTGCACTTAAGGTACTCAAGAGAGTGAGCAGGTCTGGTTGCTAGCCCTTGGTCCTCACTAGGTAGAAAACCTTTTGGAGCAGCCAAGACACTGTGCACCAGAGGTTCCTGGGAGGCTGACAACTGTTGGGACATAAGCAGCATGATGTTTGCTCCCTTCTAGCTTCTATAAGCCCCTTCTGAAAGTGTACCTATGTGTTCCCTTCCCTCCCTGTCTGATTCTAGAAACTAAGGACAGAAAGGCAGGAGATGGCAAAGGAGAAATGGCAATCTGTGCGGCTTCGTAACAGTGTTGGAACACCAACAATGCTTGTTGACTCAAGAGCTGTCAGGGTTCTTCTGTCACCAGAAGGCCAAGGAAGGATTAAAAAAAAAAACCTAACCTGACTTCAGACCAATCAAGAAGAATATCCAGTTCTAAAATGCCTTCCTCCACAAAAAAACAGCAATATTTAATCATATGGAAACATAACCCAGGACTCCCCTTGCATCATTTATCCTGTGCAAAATTTATTTTCAATTCGTACTGACAAATGTGCTCATTCAGTTTGAATTTCATGGTAGAGTGAGAAGACTAATTTGTGTCACAATATCAGTAAATGGTTTATAGTCAATAAAAAACTTTTAAAAGGCAGAGAAAAGGGAAAGTATTCTACTACAAAAAATATGTTGGATTGCATATAGCATCTAAAATAAAACTATTTTTGAAAGCGCAGGCATTGTACAAAAGCTAGCAACTGTCCACTTCTTAGCATAAGCTACGTCACAGTACTTGCACACATCTTGCAAAGAGCTCCAACAAACTAAGAAAAGATTTATACATTTCCATATAACAGAACACTGAAACATATTAACTAAACAGACTGACAAGACATTTACTAATAAGCAGAAATGTGCTTTGGATTCGGCTGAATCATAAAACAAACTAAGCTGATTTGAAGAGATTCAGGGCATCTCCCAATCAAAATGGGACCATTCCAAAGTGGAACAATTCCAACCCTGTCCTCTCGAAATATGAACCATACTTAGTGATTCAGGCTTGGGAGGTCCGTAGAGAGCCAAAGCTTTTACTGCAAAAATTGGTACATTTGTGCACCAGGAATCTATGTAACAAAATCTCAAGACAGGGAGAGTAGGAAGGAAAAGTTGGTATTTTTCCTTTTCCTCTATCATAATTTCCTAGCCTTTGCTCTTTCTCTTCTGAAATCTTGCTGCAGAGAAAGAGATGGGGAAGCAAACCATTCCTTATGTAAAACTGAACACTTAGGTCTACAAAAAATGTTGTGATCATTCTTCTGGAAAATTTCTGGTTACTGAACTAGTATTTCTGTTTTGGAATTATAAAATTAACAGGTACTCTGGCACTACACTCTGTCTACAGACAGACAAATTTGTTTAAGACAAATTAGGGAATGTTCAGAATCTCCAGATCGGGTTTCAAACCAAACCTTGTGGTCTGGCACACGCCTCTACTAATAAGACAACAATGACCTATTTGGTTGTTGTGGGTTTTCTGGGCTGTTTGGTCGTGTTCTTAAGGTTTTTCTTCCTAACTTTTCGCCAGTCTCTGTGGCCGGCATCTTCAGAGGACAGGAGTCAGAACTCCTAAAAAGATCTATCATTGCCATTCATTCTGGACCCTAACTTGGTTGCCTTCTTAAATTAACTGATGGTGTTTTTCACAATGTAAATCTAATTATCTGTTCAAATACAATTCCAAAAATAAAATAAAAACTACTGGACTTACCATTATCTTTACTTTGAATACTATCAGTAGAAAATATACAAGGAACATGATCTGAATGATATTTACTGACAAGTTTCAATTGCTAAGATATTAATAAATCAAACCAACCATTATGAACAGAATTCATTGGTTTGGATGCTGACGAATGGGTTCTAATTTTCATTAGGATTTTCATCTATGAGTGGAACAGAGTTCCCATTCATGGAGCAGGGCTTTCCCACCTTCCTGCACACTTTCTCAAAAGAATAGTTCTGGGTACTTCAAGAATATTGCAGGTATTGTGAAACACTTTGCAGATGGAGGAAATGTTGGAGAAAATTACCATCTTTTACATAACTAGAAGAGCAACTTAAGATTCAAGTCAACATATCTGTGAAGTCAGCTGTTTCTCTTCCACCATATCTACAGGAAGAGTAAAATTTACCTTTGGTTTACTCAAAACCATTTCCATGATTTACAGTCATACTCACAACCAAGACCTGTGTTTGCATTTACTTCTATGCAAAAATTTATATCTTAAACTTTTCAATGTTAGTCTTATTTAAGCAGTACTTTTAAAAAATTAATCAAATATCAACATTTGCATATGTTAGTATTCTGAAAATCTATGTAAGCCAGTAGACACGTCAGACAGTATTTTAAGCCACATGGGATGACGAGTATATTTATTGCAAAGAATGAAATGTGAGCATATATATAATCAATAAACCTTTTAGACTACAGGTAATTTTTTTAAAAAAAATTTAGTAACTTGCTGCCTGATGCTAGGCATCTTTCTCAGAATTCTTGCTGTAAAATGGGCCTTATTCCTAAACAAGTATGCCTATAATTGCAGCATCAGAGAACTATGCACTGTTAATTTATAGTCACAGCTCCTACTGTGTACCCAAATCTAAGAAGTGAGTCTTCAGAGCCAAGTGGGCCCTGCTTCCAGCTTCTGGAATGAAGAATGATGCAGTAATACTTACTTCAGAAAGAGATCTGGCCATATATCCCTAACTGATGGAGAAGCTCAGTAGGAAAAAAGCAATCATGATTAGTTCAGACGGGTTACCAACACAGCAGTAACAAAGCACAGGTTTGTATCTTAGAAGCTGATTGAGTATCTTCTTTAGTTCACAAAAACAAGTTTAACAACAGGATTGTAAGCATTAACTGTTCGAAAAAATCTAGATACTATGCTGAACACTCTACAGTTTATGGACATATGCTCAAATCCACCAACTTCTCATAGGTGCTAAGGCACAAACATATATATATATACATATATATAAAAGGTCCCTCACTCACCTGTGATGTCACACTGCACATATAGATCTGTTTGCTCCATTAGTACTACTGACTCAGCATGCATGAAAGAGCTCCAAGTCTGTACATAGTTTTAAATGTCCTAAAAACTCTTGATGGGTCCTCCATTTTATGATCTAGACCCTTATTTCCTGGTTACTTAAGCAAGCTCCCTGTGAAATAAAAGAGTGAATACTATCTTCTTACAGTAGGTCTGAACACCAGTAAATGAGATTTGCATGCAAAGCTGATGATGTGGGAGCACATCTAGTTTCCACTTATTCTAACAGAGCACATCCAACATGGATAAAGAGCCCATTAGAGGCCACTCATTGTCCATATTGGAATGATTTGAACACAACACTCAACTATTGTTTGGGCTTTAAAAATGAACATAGCCTTTCCTGCCAGGCCCACAAACTCCATCTTCCTTCTCTAACATGGTGAAGAACTGTGGAGTTTGGAAGCTTTCCTTCTATTTTTAGATTAACCACAAGTGCTTTGTGTCATTCAAATGAATCACCAAACTGTGATTCCTTTTCAGTAGTGGTTTACCAATTTACGAAGCTAGCTCGCTTTCCCTAACCATAGCTAAGGTCTTCGATGGCATGTTAAACAGCAACACAAATACTTTGTGGCCACATGGCTGGGAAGTAAGGAGGCTTTTTCTCCTAATGCTTACCCATGTTTAGCTTTACATTTAAATGCAGCCACTCAAGCTCAACTACAATAATATTACTGCATGTTCTGGAAATATCATACATTTGAAATAAAACATTTGCAGGGTTTGAGAATTAGAATGGTATAGTATCAATAAAAAATTAATTGCCCAAAACAAAAATCTACCTATAATTAATCACCTTTATCTCAATTTCCATTCCGCTTGAGTACAGGAAGATATTTTTTAAGAAACGAAATTATAAAAGGAGCTTGCCTTTTTATGGCATAATAACTTTAATATTAAAGGCATAGACTAATAAATGCAAAATTTATTTCAACTGTACATAACAAATACTTTTTTTAAAAAAACCAAAACACTTAGTTATTATATGTCACCACAAACAATAAAATGCAAACTGTACAATACAATGCACATTAAGATATACATCTACGTTCTGTTTTCAAAAGTCAGTAACTTACTAAAGATGGCTTCTCCCATTCACAAATGAAATGCACAATATATAGATTTATTCATTTTTATGTCACTATGTACACATTATTGTGTTTTGGCATGATTATGCAAAACACGCAATTAATATAGCTTAGTGTCAACTTACAGTAAATACTTATTGAATGGCAATATTGTTTAAGCCGTGTGAAAGGGACCCACGATGGCTCACACCTACATTCTAATTCAAATTCTGAATGCCTTCATTTTAATACTAACTGTACACACATATCATACAGATTGCATAAATAATATTAACAATGGTACCTTATGTTAAGTTCCACAAAAATAAAACACAATGTCTGGGCTTGATACCACAATTTTACCACTGGATTTTTTCAAAATGTTTGTTGCATTAATACTTCTGACCTATTCAAAATAGTCACCAGTCTGCAACAGCAAGAACACTGAGGACTTTTAATGGTACAGTTACAGTGGGGGGGAAAACTAGCAAAAAGATCCCATCACTCTGTCTCATAGCTCTTATAAAAATTAATAGTGGTAGTTTATCAGATATTCAAAATGAATTAAACATTAATTATGGCAGAAATGGAAAGTTCAGAGCAACCACAATATTTAAAACTCATAATACATCATCAGAGCAACAAGAACGTTGTTAAATGCTTTTGGCCATTGTAAGCAATACCTGCTTTCTAAACCCAGGAACTATTCCTTAGTGATAACAGTGACGTATATCTGTAGTGTCATCCATTTTAATTTGATTTTTTTAAAAAAAAAACCGTGAATACTTAGTTTAGGAGGAAATGCAAGAAGTGAAAGCCCCAGCTGACAAAATTGAGTTCATAACCATTCCGCTCTGGTGGACATATGTCACTTGTTCCGACTTCATGTCTTGGTTTACTGAAAAAGCAGCAAAGGTCAATGCACCTTTGAGCAGAGAAAGAGCAAGAAGAGGTCATGTTTGCTTACCCTTCTTCTTTCTGGACATTCTCTATCTCAGCTACTCTACTACTTTTAGTTGCCATATGTTAAAAATGTGACTTCCGGTCAATTTAAAGAAAAACTAGCCAGAATGGAAAGGGCTAAGAAGACCCTTCTTTACTCACATCAGAATTCTGTAAGCTGTTGCAAACTTTGTTACAGTTTAAATCTTCTACTGCCAGTGTGGGGTTACAGCTACTCTGCCTCACAGAGGTGATGGGAACTCATTCCAAGACCAGCGGAACAGCAGCAAACTCACTGGTAGGTACTCTCTGGTCACCCTTTCAGATCACTGCTTTGCTATTTAGTATCAGGTACACTGTTCTCAGCATCCTTAGGATTTGTCCTTGGTATTGTGCACTGCTATAGCCCTGCAACTTAAACTGCTTCCGTTAAACCATTAAACAGAGAAAGGGCTGAAGCAAGTCTACTAATAGTCCCTTGGTCCAAACTGAATGGTGCATCCCACTTGCCATGCCATGATAGCTGCAAATTACTGTGCATCTTTCAGCACTAAAATTGGATCTTAAGAGATGAAGCTTTCAGTTCAGTTAAAGTGCAGCACACGCACACGCACACACACACGCACATACACACCCTCTGTGCTATTTCATAGCTAGCAACTAAGGATGTTCTCTTCAACACTTCATCTTAGGAATGTTCATTCACAAACTACTTCACATGAAATTAAGTGCAATAAATTTTATGTCTAACGTTCTCAGTAAGTTTGTTCCAATTTTCTTGCTTGGGTCATTTATATCCTGTTCGATAATGAAACCACTGAAATTACAAAGGTTTGTAGATGTTCATTATTATTTGGGGAGCTGCAAGTACTGATGGTTAAATTGCCAGAAAGCAAGAACAGAACAATACTTAATTTAATTCAAACAGTATTATTACAATACTGAGAACATTAAGCTGAATATGGGCAGCAGAATTCAGCATCACTGGGGTGGGGTAGGGAAAATGTGTCTGTTCAGAATTTCTAACAGCAATTCTGTTCTTATGTTTATTTTTTAGATTACTTTCTCTACAATCTTTTTCCACACAACAGAACCTCCCTCCAACAATAACATGGGCATAAAATAGGAACTGAACACCAAAAGGGTGTCAACATATTCTTAACCCAAATAAAAAGCTGGTTGTTAGAAAGTGAAATTAACAAAATTATATTTACATGTTACAGACATATGTGAAGAAGCATGCTCCCCGTCTCCCAAATCACCTGAATGAATGGTTGAAATTTAATAGGGACATATGACTTTAGCACTCCCAAAATCTGGACAAAGGATCTTCATGCGTGGTGATCTTCAGACAGAATTTAGAACTTCTCCCTTGATGCAGAAAATGATCTATGCATGATTAGTGGCCAATATATGTTGGTGCATGCCTCTCCCACTTCAACCACAGCAAGCTATAGAATTAACCCTTCAGAACACTGTTTAATTCTCCTTCACCAAACATCTGTATTTGCAAACTGCTTTTGAAACTCTTCCAGTGCTGAACAGAACATGTTGTGAAGAGGAAATGGAAGAGGCACAAGCTGCTACAGAAAACACCTGCTCAAATCCCAGTTGGATGCCTAGTGCCATTTGTGCAAATTGCACAACTTCTTGCAGTGTGTGCATTCACTTTCTACAGTGTAGTGTAAAGTGATAACAAATCTCACCCTGGTACCAGAACTGAGTTTTAGAAGCATGCACCTTCCCAAGCTTAATTCCATTGTGCAACGTCTGAAACATGTAAGATATATAGACAGCATAGTAACAAGCACCAGAACCTGCTTTTGCTTCCCAAAACGAACACACAAGATTGACCAAATATACAAAACTGTCTGGATTTGCCATTTCTTGTACATCTGCAGTTGTTTTATGTTTTCCCAGCATTTTTTTGTTCTTAAACAAAGATGAACCTACACATAGTAAGACTAAAGTATTCTCATATGGCACCAAGTGTTTCACAAAATACAAGCATGTGCTGTAAGAAAGAGACTGAGCGGGAGAAGAAATAGAAAGTGTTGTACCTACTTTGAAACATGAAAAAAATCTATATCATTCATACCCATAAGTATACGTTTATCAATGCTGCCAGTTTTTATATTTAAAAAAACCCTGTTAAGTGTATTCCACGAGGTATGACTGACTGAAGTATCAGAAATTTCTTCGAAAGATTGTTAAAATATCACATTAAAGAGACAAGAAACTGCAAGAAAACATCTAAGAAAAGCAGGCTGTGATACAACAAGCATTTGTTAAGAAAAGCTCAGAAGTGCATTAGTTCTGGTGAGAGATATATGAGCAACAGCTCTTACGAGATGTAGACCCCATTCTGTAACTATGGGCTGTCCATATACTGTCATAGTCAGAGTCTTCAGAGAGGTCGGAAGGCTCCAAACGAGAAAGGCTACTGCGACGACCCAAGGAGTCTAGACTTGATTGGTCATCATCAGCCAAGACGTGATTATGCATCAGGTCAGTGCCTTGCCATGCTAAGGATGTATGGGTGAAATGAAATGGTGGATGTCGACAGGCAGAGGTGGGATGAGGAGGAGAACATACAGGATAAGCCACAACCAAAACACATGAAACAAAAGCAAAAGGTGACGGGAAGAAAAGGAAAAGAGAAAATATTGTTAAAAAGGCACCAAATCATGTTACCTTTATTTAGGTTGGGTTTTATGTACAAATTATACTAAGCATGTACATTCTATTTTAAAAATGGGGAAAAGAAAACAAAGCCAAACACATCATCACAATATGAATCTGTTTTTAATGCTCCTGAATTTGTCTTTAATTATCTTGTTCAGAGGGATTGCTATCTATTTATTAGGACAAATTATGCTTATTTTAAAAGAATGATTTTGGCGGGGGGGGGGCAGTAAATGGGTAAACTCCTCCCTACTAGCCTACAATGAATCAAAAAGGAACTCTTTTAAATAAGAAGATTTATAGCTTTCCTACAGCTTAGCTGCCACTCTCCTAATATTGTTCAAAATCACTAAATCATTTTCCTCTTAAATGCTGATTTTGACCACGGCCTTCAATGCAGGATTATCTCTGCTATTATTCCTATGGAGCACTGTGTGTGAGTACAAGGAAGGTGGAAATCTGCAAGGAGGAGCATAATGGGCAGTCCACTAACCAACACAAATCCTTTTCTAGGAAATTACTTGAGAAATGTGGCTGGAATTCTGTTGCACAAATTATAACCATGCAACTGTGAAACGCAGCTGTTTCAGGATAATTAAAAGATTCCTCTCCCCTCCTCTCAAGGTGGATGGGAGATTTTCAAGCATTAAAGTGCTCCCTCCCCATTCCACAACTTCCAAAGGCTTATCCAGGACAAAGGGGATTCCTAGCAATCCTTGGAACCTGGAGGGGGAATAGGAAACTTTTAATTCCTCTGAGGTGTCCATGACTGGTGATATCATCACAGTTGCACAGTCATAACTTGCACAGCAGGATTCCAGCCAGTGGCAATTTCTCCACAACAACGCTCTCAAAGTACCCAATGGAAGAGAATTTTGAATTGATCCTGAATGATTACGCAAGGGGGCAGGAAGAGAACCTGAAACTGATGTGAAGGATTATGAAAATGAAACTTTTTAAGAGAAATTCAAAACTCAATGGAAAATAGGCACCTAGTATAGGGCAGGATGCAATGATACAGTCCGGTGACAGAATTACTTCCATCAGCAGGACCAGGAAGGGGGGGGGAACACCTTCTTTCACCTGCCACATCCCCATCATATGCTCAAAACCTCCTCTGGGGAGATGGATACCTTCTGCAGAAGGTTTTTGGGCAGCGTGGAGGGCTAAATAAAAGAAAAGAAGGAAGTCCTATAGTAGAACTGGGCATCTGCTAGATTGAAGCTGGATTTTGGTCACTGTAATATTATTCAATACCAATCGATTGAAAATTAATATATCTGAAGCTAAAGCCCAAATCAGATATACAACTTATGGTTTAGCATTCTTTGGAAACCTTGCTACACAGATACATTGAGGTGTTTGTATAAGCAAATTTGTAATATAGCTGCAGTCATTTCAACAGCACCAAGACAAATTCCCTG
Organism: Intellagama lesueurii; assembly: GCA_037013535.1. Classification (NCBI taxonomy): domain Eukaryota; kingdom Metazoa; phylum Chordata; class Lepidosauria; order Squamata; family Agamidae; genus Intellagama; species Intellagama lesueurii. The sequence continues at coordinate 101,941,263 of JBAJHW010000003.1, forward strand.
AAAAACATTTCCAACAATTTGGTCAAAACTGTCAGGATCCCCTGAGGAAGTTATGTTAAGCAAAATACCTGCAATATGAAGCTGCCTCCACTTTGTTGTGTTCTCAACCTCTCACCAATCGTTTCAAATGGCACAGGTGAAATGGGGCCAAACTTTGGAGACTATTACGGATTTACCATTCATTGTAATAGAGGGAACAAAAGTTTTGGAGGCAGGAACACTGTGCAATGTTAGAGTGCACACAGATCTCTGTAATGGGCCATTCATACTGATATTAGCTGTACATCCTGGGAGACAGAATGCATCTATCTATTGCTTCCCCATGTGATCAGTTAGTTATGAAATGTTAGTCTTGATGTGGCATTTTAGGCCATGGGGAATGTTCTTCAAATTCAGTGAAGCCAGAACAATATCTTGCCCGCACACAAAGTAAGCAAGGAAAGAGCTGTAGTTCAAGTGGGGAAGGGCTGAGTGGCAGAGCATGTGCCTCCATGCAGAAGGTCCCAGTTTTGATGCCTGTCATCTCTAGGAAGGACTAGAAAAACTCTTGCCCAAAAACCCAAAGGACTGCTGCCAGTCGCTCTTGAGAAAATATTGAGAGAGATTACCTAAGACTCTGACTCGGTCAAAGACAAGGTCCAATGATCCTTGGTTAGTGAAGAGAAAACACTGGTAGAAGCCAAACTATCCCTGCCCTGCTCTTAAGAAATCTAACTAGAAGGCACTCCCCAGCAACAAAGTTAACTTTCCCAACTTTGCTGACTTCTCCTTGCTGGGAGAGGAAAGGCAGAAAAGAGAGGGAAAGGGAAACAATTCTGAAAACTAATATGCTAGGTATACACTTAAGCTGCACAGCACAGGAGGTACACACCCTGACAAAAGATTTTTAAAAGGTAGATCTAAAGGCAAGAGTAAGCAAAGCATAGTCCTCCAGATGTTGAGGGACTGCAACTTCTATCAACCCTAGGCAATCTAGTTAAATGATGAAGAATGCTTGGAGTTACAATCCAACAATATCTGGAGGGTCACGCTTCACCCATTCCTGCCTTCAGGGCTCTAAGATTGTCTATGCAGGCAAAAAAAGGCAGAGATTGTGGCCCTCAGCATCGAGGTGGGGAAATAGAAAAGAATGTCTTAGACAGTGGTCCCCAACCTTTTTGCTCCATGGACCGGTTTAGCGTGGGGGGGGGGGGCCTGTGGGATGGGCCATGCGTGTGGGGTGGGTGGGATGGGCCATGCGTGCGTGGGAGGGGCCGTGGAAGGGGCCATGTGTGGGTGGGTGGGGCCGTGGGAGGGGCCATGCGTGCGTCGGAGGGGCCGTGGGATGGGCCATGCGTGCGTGGGAAGGGCCGTGGCATGGGCCATGCGTGCGTGGGAGGGGCCATGGCATGGGCCATGCGCGTGTGTGTGGGGCCGTGGGAGGGGCCATGCGTGTGTGGGTGGGGCCGCGGGATGGGCCATGCGTGTGTGGGTGGGGCCGTGGGAGGGGCCATGCGTGCGTGGGAGGGGCCGTGGGAGGGGCCATGCGTGCGTGGGAGTGGCCATGTGTGCATCCATGCGTGCGTGGGGCCATGGGATGGGCCATGCGTGCATGCGAGGGACCGTGTGTGCGTCCATGTGTGTGCGCGTGGGGCCGTGGGAGGGGCCGTGCATGTGTGGGAGGGGCCATGTGTAAGTGGGAGGGGTGTGCATGCGTCTGCGCGTGCGGGGAGGCAGGATATTTGTCTCCGCGGCCCGGTCCTGGCAAGGCCACAGACTGGGACCAGTCCGCGATCCGGAGGTTGGGGACCCCTGGTCTAAGAGGTACAGTAGTTCCTCTAGGAAGCCCTTTATTTGAAGATCAGGGTGAAAGTCTTTAAACGTAAATAAATACTGGGACCTATGGCACTTGGGATTTAGCAGCTGGAAGAGTAGGGAATGAATTATTTGTGGAAAAGTCTGCTGTTCCTCCCGTGCACAAATATTTGCAGTGTTCTACATGAGCAGAACTCAGACTGACCATATAGAAAGGCTATACGGGAAATGCCTTTATTACCTTGAGAGTGGTAGATAGCATACAGAGTTAAATACATGTTATAACAAAGAAAGAGAAAACAGGGGAGGAAAACCCAATCACTAGCTATTTTCCTTTCCATGGCCATGTCTGAAAAACCCTTTCACAATATTTTTTCCCCCCACTTGGGAATACAAAAGCTTCTGACCTATCTCTGGCATCACAGCCTTCCCATGTCATTGCTTCCCTCTAGCCATGCACAATTTGAATTTCTGGAAGGAGCACTTCCAAATTATCAAGTGGAAGATGCTACCATCAGAACGACCTGATTTACACTATGAACGAAGAGGTGAGGGTAAACAGGCATCAGCAATACGATAGTATGCTGAAAAGGTGCTGCACTCTATGCTCATGTTATTTCTATTTATTTATCTAAATTTTATCCCACCTCTCTCCCCTAGTGGGGGGACCCAAGGTGGAATGCAAAAAAATTGAGATCAATCATTAATTAAAACAAATTGATTTTAAGAATTAAAACTAAATATATACATTTAATTTTAAAATTACAAATTGTTAAAGCCCTCCCCATTTCAAATTACTCCTGGCTCCCCAAAAGCCTTTCTAAAGGTGGCTTCTAGCACTTTGTGCAGACTCAGGCACAGAAATTTCCCAACGTATTAAAACCATAATTAAGAGACTGAAAAACAGTTCTACTATTGGCCTTATCTAAAAGCAGAAGGCCAAATCTAATTGTCCTTGACAATTTCTATAAAATGATATGTGGGAAGATAATTAAAAAGTAAATAACTATAATTTTAACAATAAGCAGCCTTGAAGAAAAGAAGCCGTGCAGCTAATTCCTATTATCTTTATTTTCATTGTAGATAAATGCAAATAAAAGTTGTAGATTTCTGATGTATGCCATGATATTTATTGCACTATGTATATTTGCAAAATATACATAGAAAGGAAAAACCAGCAAAAAAGCAAAATACATTTTGCATCATTTGTGTGTCTCTGCAAGAACACAGCAGCATAAACTGAAAAAAGCTGTTTCAGTTAGCACTCCTGGGTCAACCTTGGAGAAAGATATATTATAAACAGGCAGTAACCAAGCACAGTTGTGCCATTAAAATCTTCTGATATACCTTGTCCTACCCCAGCTCTATCACCCGTAGAATTCTAAGAGCTGTCATTTCAAATTGTAGGACTAGAATCAATTAAAATACAAAAGTCTAGATTTGGAGAGAATCATTAAATGCCCTAAGCGTAAAGACGCCTAACATAGCAACCAACAACCTTACTGCACCATAATAGTATTGCTTATAAAGTGTAAGCTAGTTTTATGATTAATAGCAAAACTGTGCGAACTGCAATAACCAAAGATAATATTTTCTTCCCTTATATAGACATAATACATGCTGACAGATTCTCCTATTCAGGTGCAATGCTTTACTTACAATAGAGGGTCTCCACCATTGCAGCCTTGTTTAAGATTAAATAACTTGGGTCCCCAAGACACAGTGTAAGTTGGATATATGTCTGAGTGATTGAAAACAGCAACCTTGCTCAACAGTTATTTTTAGAAGTACATATATATTTTTCTGAAATGAAGGGTAAGAACCATAACTGTAACAGAATGACATTCTAAATGGTTACCAATTGTTTATATCTCATCACCTTTCCAATATAAGTAGCCACATTTGCAAGGAACAAAAGACCAAGATTCTCTAGAACCCCAGCTTGAAATGAGTTAACTGCATATTGTTGCACACAGTCTGTTCATTCCTACTTTCATTCTCCTGCTAGAGTGAACAGCTACAGAAACAGAAATAGCTGTTTTGCCCATCATTCAAACTCACATGCTGGACAGCTCAGTAGCTTAGGCTTCTGGCGCAGAGCCAGAGGCTGGGAGTTCAATTCCCCACTATGCCTCCTTGACAGGGGCTGGACTTGACTCATAGGGTCCCTTCCAGCTCTGCAGCTCCAAGATTATATACTACACTGTTTACAAATCATAGCTGCATCCTACTGTTTCTTTTTTATTTATGAATCTTGAATTCTAAAAGATGTGACAAGCCAGGTTGCTGGATTCAGACCACATGCTAAACTAACTCTGGTTTGTGCAGTGGAACCTACTAATAGAGTACAGTAGAAATGAGTGGGATGTGTGCACCAGCACGCAGCTCATTCTCAGTAAGCTGGAACTTCTCAGAATCCTGACAGTCATTCAGTGCAGATGTAGCTACATGCCTTTGAAAGAAGTGAGCATTCTCTGGAATCTAATGCCACATACCATTCTATTCTACAACACAATATTTGGCTTATGGCAATGAAAAACACTCATTCTCGAACACAAGCATTATGCCCTGTTCAGGCTACATTAAAACTGGCTGCATCAAGAGAGCCGTATGTCTAATGGAGTTCAGCAGCCATTATGCATATAACTTCAGAAACTTATGAAATTCTTCCAAAACTACAGAGACGACTTCAGAACTGGAAAAAAATAGACTAGGGCAGAATGCATAGGGCACTGATTCCCAAATTGTGTACTGCAAGAAGCGGCCAAAATGTGTTTTGCATGCATCACTGCTTACCCCACACAGGGGGCAGCAGTTCAGTAGCACTAGTACCTCTCTACCATTATATGTATGGCCTATGACACCACTGCAAGAGAGGAAATAAAAATACATAAGGATTGCCTAGAACAGTCCATGACAGAACAGGCAAATGTGAGGAAATCCTGAAGTATCCCCACTGCACGGAAGTCCCCTTTTTGAACACTGATTGCTAGGACCAAGGAAAAGGCAGGATGCTGGGAGCGGATACCAACTTTACTCTTCCGCAGTTCTTTACTCGCTGTTCTTTGATCTGATCCAAAAAATGCAAACCTATTTTTCTGAGCCTCAAGGATAGCATACATCCAGTTCCAAACCATAAAGACATTATGGATCGGCTACTGCAAGCTTGGGAATACTGATTCAGATTCAGAGTGGGAGATAACAATCCACAGTCCTAAACAGACCATGGATGGGTCTCAAGCCCCTTAGGTATGAACTACAAAATTTCAGCATGAATATCCAAAACCAACATATTCACATGCACAATCTGAGAAATCGAGTAAGATACTTGTTCTGTTGCCCGGTCTGCCCATTGCAGTATGTCTGCTATTGCCAAATCTGACCACTGGAAGGACGGGGATGTAAAGGACTACAGAATGTTACTCACTAGATTTCCTTGTTACTACTACATGGAACCATCTTCAATCAAAGTTTTGGGAACAGAGATTTGCTTGCATTATTCCTGGTACATATAACTTATTTTCAGATTACTTCCATCCCCTGCCCCAGCCAAAATGAAGTACATGGACTACAAGTAGAATTTCTTGCTGTATGAATAAGATAACACAATATGTTTATGTTATACTAGAACTTACTTGAGTTTAATGTTTGGCGTGTTTTGGCACTTGTGCAGTAAGCTTCAATTACTTTTAGAATCTGAGCATCTTCTTCTAATGCAGCTGTACCTGTAGGACATAAAAATAATCACCCACACTATGCAATGTCATCTCAAAACAAACAATGTGACTGATATATCAATCTAAAATACACACCTCTCTATGCTTTGTGTCAATATTTAGTTTTTATTTATTTATTGAACTCATGCCCCACCCATCTAGTGGCAAGCCACAACTCTGGACAGCTACAAAAGAAATAAACACAGGTGCACAAAAATATACCATATTTGCTTGTCAAAACTCTTAGCTCTTCATAAGCTGAGATCTGAGGAAATCTTTTGCATACACATGTCCCTTTTTTGCTCCTCCTTTTTCACGTTTCCTGGTTCAGACATACCAATAAACCATGGTTTAACGTCATTACAAGACTAGATATCACAGTTTAAAAGTGGGCTCTGGTCACTTGATATGTTATAGCACTCTTAGCCAAAATTTCAACTAAATGGGAAACTACACTTAATTGAACATCCTCTGGTCTGCTTGCTGGCTTGCATGAAAGAGCTGCATGCACAGGCAAATGTGTTGACTCCTGGAAACTTCCCATATTTAGATACACCATATTGTTTTGCTAGGGGTTGTGCTGGAAGTGGTCTGGAAGTATGTCAAGTATCTCCTCTTTTACATGCTGCTTCATTTCTCTGGCTTGATTTCATTTGCCATTGGGAGCATAAACCTGGAAAACCTCTGTCACTGATTTAGCACTTCATCTGAATTGAAGTATCTAGCCCTTTTGCTTGCTAATCAGCCAGAATTACTAATTTAGAAGACACTGTGGCTTAGATTGTAGCTCATTAGAAAAGCAATAAACCAGAGATCCTTGTTTGGATACAATGCTAAATAAACAAATTGCCTGCTTAGCTGCCCTAGTAGCACGAGTCAAGTGGGAGTGATTGATGGCTTGTTCTTTCACACAGGCATCAATATTTTTTAGACATTCTGGATTATTGTGATATGTGAAACAACCCATTTTGTTTGGGGAAAAGATATTTCTTTGAATGTGGAAAATATAGTTCACCAATCATTCTAACAGTAGGTTGTTCCATAATTGCGAATGTTTTGTTAAACCAGTGGAATCCATGAATGACTCTCTCTTCACAGACATGGGGTACAAGTTCCATTCAAATTGAACTAATCCAAAGACATCTGGTCTTTTTTTAAATAGTTGAGAACAATGAATTTTTTGGAGAAGAAGAGTTTAAAAGGACTCACTCCCTGATATACTAATACGCACTTACTTTTTCTCAGTGCAAATTCTTCTTCTGATGGTTTCCGTTCAGGTTTTCGCTTAGGGAGCAGTTTTTTCATGGTTTTAGGACTTTTGCTGAGATCCTGATTGTGTTACATGAAACAAAACCACACACATGCAATGAAAACCTACCTATTTACAGATATCTGAACAGAGTAATTAGACAGCAATGAGGTATTACAGGAACTATCTTCTCCATCGCTTTTTTAAAACAGTATCAGGTTCTGTTCTAGAAACCTATCATACTAGAAGAGATGTTCTTACTGAGAACATTTATATACAGCTTGGTTCTCATGATGGCTATGCTTTGAAAATAAAACTGAAGATTTGCCCATGAGTTGTTGTGGTTTTTTTACCCCTTTCAGCCAGTAGTGTATTTCTTTATTTGGTGCAAGCATGCTCAGCAGAAGCTTAGACTACATTCCTGAACGGAAAGATATTTGCTAAGGTTCTGTATTATGCAGCAGCTGACAAATACCTTTCTTATCAGGAGTAAAAGCTTGAGAGCACAATGTAAACACTTTGCCTAAAACATTTTATTTAACAATCACTTTTTCTAAAACATTTATCATTCTAAAATAAAGTGTATTGATCCTTTATTCAACCTTTCCCCATTTTTAAGAGGAAAAAAAATCCTTTTCCTGCAGTTTTCCCTTTTACTTCCTCCAGTCTTTTGTAACCTCTAAATATCCTGCTTTTTTTAATTTCCATTTTTTAAATTTTCAATGTTTGTTGGAGAAACCAGAGAGGAAAAAAGGATTAACATTAAAACTCAAAGGAAACCAGAGGAGTTGTAAAGTTTCAAAAAGATATTGGAAAAATAAGCATAAAAATAATGGTCCCCATGAAAACAAAACAAAAATAGCTAATGCATTGTGGCTCTTGACAACCAAATATTCCACACTACAAATTGTAAATAGTTAAGTTCAAGATTAAGGTTCTTCTACCAAGACAACACAATGATAAAAAAGGTTGCTTTGACAGATGCTGCCTCAACAGAAGAACTTCAGTCTTATGTTCCTAGAAAGGCTGCCATTGACGGAAATGCACTAGAAAGGATTATTACAATTTGAAAAAAGATTCATTTTTTTTAGTACTGCAGTAAGGCTTCATAAATTCTTATGCCTCCCTGGCAGCAAATGCACATATAGTCTAGAGCAGACCAAGACCTAAACACAGGAAGACAATTCACTGTTGATGCACCTTTATATATGCTAACAAACTGGCTAGATTTGATAGCACTTTTCAAATATTTGATTTGTTTTCAATCATCCCACAGTACAGGACACATAATAATGGGCTCAAGCTACAGGAAGCCAGATTTCAGCTGAATATCAGGAAAAAAACTTCTTAACTGTTAGAGCAGCACGACATTGGAACCAATTATCTCTGGGGGTCGTGAGCAGTCCGACACTAGAGACACTCAAGAGAAAACTGGACAACTACCTGATAGATATCCTTTGATTTGGATTCCTGCATTGAGCAGGGGCTTGGATTCAATGGCCTTATAGGCACCTTCCAACTCAGTTATTCTATGACTCTATTTTTCCTAATATTTCTTTAATAAATTGAAGGCAAATCTGTTTCTTACAGCAGCAGCATCCTCCCACACTTTTTTTTCCAATAGGAGATGTAGTTGAAGGGGAAAACTGCATGACATAAGAAGCAATGAGAGGCTGAAGTTCAAACTAGGCATTCCTGCAGTACCCAGTCATAAAAAAGTTGAAAACATTTGTTTACTTAATTATGAGTGACTCAATATAAGCTGAAATGAAGCTTAAATGCTTTATGAAATCAAAGAGCACATAGATTTATGACCTGGACTGAATGGAAGCTTTTAACTGGGTTTCTTATTCTCACCTCTTTGTAACAGAGCGCAGCTGAAGGCCGTAATGGAGGTGCTGGTCGTAAACAGCTCAAACTCCATGGCTTAGGAGTTTTAGGAGGCTCCAAAGGTCCCCAGTTTATAGTGGTATGAGGCGTCCCATGATGAGAAGGATGTGGAAGAGTGTGGTATACTGGAGTTAGTGGCATTTGCTTACTATCTGCATGTTTGCTGGATGGTGTTACAGGATGAGACGGAAGCTGCCAAAGGTATGAAGATTACAGAAAGAAAGGACATGATGAAAAGTGATTGTCACATACCTTCCCTTGGCTATGGATTCTGGGTTGTTGTTTTTCCCTCATGGGCCAGCATGGATTTTGTTTTTACCAATTAGCCATCATTGTTCAGTTAACCACAAAACCATACAATAACACTTAAATGGCTTTGTTACCATTCATGCAAATGCCAACCTACCTGTCTACTGTAAAATCATGCTGACTAAAAATGTGAAGGGCAAAGCTACGAATGCCCCCACCACTGTCACTTCCCATCAGTCCTTTGCATATGGTGGACAATGGAAGGAACTGGAAAGCCCCTTACATCCATGGAAGCTCTCAATTTGGAAATCTGGAAAATCTCCATAGACAACCGAAACTCTTCTCTTCAGACTAGTACCCTCCACTTGTGGAAAGTGGTAGAAAACGGTAACAGAAGGGGAAGGCTAGAGTCTGCCTCTCTTCCTCATATGTTTACTCAACAAAATATTACTACGTCTGAATAAAGCTCACACCATGTTATTAAATTAATCATGTATTAATTCTGAAACAACAACTGAAGCAGGGATGGACAAAAAGTGCAGACTATTGAGGCACTAATGTTTATATTTTTTAATGTGAGCTTTCATGGACAAGTCCACTTCATCAGACATATGCTCTTATGTATCACTTCAACTATGTCTTGATTTTAACATACATAACAAGTCCAAACACTCAAATGTTTAGCTACAAAATGTCAGAATGCATCATCCTACAGCCCCACAATATGGACAACTTTTCTTTTGTGAGACTTACACCCACCCACCCAATTTACTCAGCTTGCTTGAAATATTCCGATTGCTTACTATAAGCGAATAGCACTAAACACAGACATCTTCTTACCGTATGAGATGGCACAGAATGAGGTTTAATAATGGGGGTCCCGACTGTTGTCACTTTGGTTTGCTTTTGCAGATGATCTACCCATTCATGCAAATCTTGCTGGTTGTTACAAGATACTAATATTCGTTCAATCATATTTCCTAGAACCAAAAGGGAAACAAAGAAGGATTTTAAAAAATCAAGGAACATCTCATTAAAAATATGGGCCAAAATTCTATTCAGAAAAATTGCTGCCTGTTTTGATTTAATCATGCAGTTTCTGCAAACTGTACAAGATCTGGAGACCCAGAAATAAAATGGTAATATAAACTAACTTGATAATCTTAGTTTCAGTACAGGATTTATAATAATGGAATTGGTTGCAACAGCTGCCAGGCTTTCCTTGCTGTAGTATTATATTCATCTTTATACAGAACAGAAACAGGAGGCAGTTTGTAGTACCTATCCATTCTATTTACCAAACATGTTATCACAGCAGACACAGATGGAGAACAAGAGAGTAAACCCACCCATCCTTGATAAACCATAATTCCCAGATTTCCAGCTTTCATTTTTAGAAGAAAACCTCTGGTCTTCCTAATAATAAAACTATAATGTTAGCCACTATTCTGCCCTTCTGTTTTATAAGCTAATGTTTTATAAATAAAGGGACAGAAGGCTATTTATATTGGGAGAAGGAAACCTAGGAAAGAATGAAGCTTTGCCCAGACACAAGCTCCAGCTGTGTGATCCGTGGAGACCATGAAGAAGAAAAGGGAGCAGAACTCTTAAAATATTTGCATTTTTAACAGTACAGATGTTTTGGAAATGTATATGTTGCATATGCAAAGAAAACAAGGCTATCATTTCTGGTAGATTTGGCAGCCTGGCCATCAGGCTATCAAGATAGGCAGGCCTGGTCTCTTGGAAATTCACTGATATTATAGGCGACATCATTAGGTCTGTGATGGTAATGCCAGAGAAGACATGGATGCAGAGTTTCCATCTGAATTTGTAGTTAATTTAGCTTCATTATCAACTATAATTCAAGATGCTGGTTTGACCTGTAAAACTGAAAAAAGCTTAGGCCCCATATATCTTAGAAAGCAACTGCTTCCCCAACAGACACTTCAGAATCCATAATAGCTGGTCATGCCTGGCTTTGGGGATAACTTTTTTTAAAATGGTACCTCATTTACAATGTCTATTTAATGTATGGTCCCTGGGGTTAGGGGTGCACTATTGGTTTTTTTTGTATCTAAACAAATTAAATTAAAATTTTTTAAAATTGAAAAATTAAGAAAGCCTATCAGTCCTTAAGAGTTTTTAACATTTTTATTTCACTAAGCCTGTCAATGTAGTACACAACAGTTCTAGCTATTGATTGCATGGTTCTTTTTATGCACTTTTACTAAGCATGGATCAGGTTACTGCTTTTCTGTTCTTAATGACAACAATTTTGAGTTCCTATTTAACAATCATATAAATTTGAAAATAAGTTAAATTATTGAAATGCATAATGTAGGAATTCTTACTACAAACTATAATGAATACCTCATAAATAGCATGATATTTAAATAGGCTATTTCAACTGCCCTGCTGCCCATTTCAGCATATCACTGAAGGTTTTAGAACAATAATAAGGATCATACAATACTTCAGATGTTGTTGGGCAAAAACTCCCATCATTTCTTACCACGTCACTAGCTGGGGCTCATGGGAACTGCAGTCTACAACCATCTAGAGAACCATATGTTCCCAAGCTTTGTTTAGAGGCAGAACATATGTTCTTCTCATCTCATTGTTGGATGTATAACATGCAATATTCAGAGGCAGAGCGGAACACAAAACACATTACCTGATATTTCAAATGCATTTCTGTGATTTTCACTGTCTTCTAGCTTGGCAATACTCATCCCTGTTAGTGGCAGTTTTCCCTTAAAATAGATATATCAAATCACCATGACATATATACACAAAGGAATCTTTTTTAAAAACGAGATGGATTTTCCCCGAATAAAAATTTAAGAAACAATCTGAATCGTCTTGAAGGAAGGCCCTTCAAATTTAGGATTTATTCACAGGCCCACTTCCTTTTATCATTCTAAGAGTATTTACAGATAACACAGCACTTAAGCACAACCTTAAGCACAATGCCGCCCAGAGTAGACTATCTGTCTAGATGGGCGAGGTATAAATCTAATAAAATAAATAAAATAAAATAAACCTTTACAGGTTCACTGGCTGGCAGATAATGAGTTGGACCTAAACTTAGAGAAGACCTATTGAGATTCATGAAACAGTGTGTCTACTTTAAGTGTAAGCTGGCTGGATAGCTCAGTGGTTTAGGTATCTGGCTTCAGAGCCAGAGCTTCTGAGTTTGATTCCTCACTGTGCTTCCTGGGAGTAGAGCCAGCCTGTGTGGCCTTGGGCAAGCTGCACAATCCCAGGGCACTCCCAGAAGAAGAGAAGGGTAAACCACTTCTGAGTATTCTCTACCTGGAAAACCATGGAAAGGGTTGCCATAAGTCAGAATTGACTTAACTTGTGCACACGCATGCACAGACGCACATACACACACACTCTTTAAGTGTGACTTTGGACATATTCCTATCTAGTTAAGATAACTGGATAGCTCAGTGGTTTAGGTCTCTGGCTGCAGAGCCAGAGGTTGGGAGTTTGATGCCTCACTGTGCCTCCTTAACAGCGGCTGGACTTGATGATCCATAGGTTCCTTCCAGCTCTGCCATTCTAAGAGTATTATTACTATTATTATTACTATATAGTTGAGGGCTGGTTGAATGACAAGGGGCCAACTAAGGCTGTGCTGAATCCAAACGCCTCCCAACCTAGAGATGCTGGAAACTCTTTAGGGCTACCCTGACCCTGACCTGATTTTGTGTTGAGATTGTAGATGTGAGACTGGGCTGAGAGAGTCTCAGAGAGTCTCTTTGGATCTGACATAACTCAGTTCTTCACCTGCTTTGCTTTTCTAGCTCTTCTACTAACTGATCTCAGCCAGCATAGCAGTCATGTTTGCAGATCCAATTGTGCCTGCCGATCTGACTACGGCAGATGTGCCAGCACAAAATGCTTTTGCCCATTCCAAAGCCACAACAGTTGGCATACCTTTGAAATTGGATTGGATTGTCTGTCTGGATCCAACCCAATTTAAACAGGACACTTAAATGAAATTATATTAAAGTTCCATTTACCTGATAGATAAAACCACTCATCCTAGGGCTGGCAGATAACATGAGTAAAATGTTAGGAAAGAGAAGGAGATATCTTTCGTTCTTTTCCTTATGAAAAAGAAATAAAGGGAAGAAATTAGTGAAATATAAAGTAACAATTTATTTTATTCCTTACTAACTAACAGACAAAAACCAGCAGGTCTGGGTTTTCTTTCAAACAGGGTTGCAATCTCAATAAATATCTCCTAAAATATTTTATGGGACCCAGTGTGGTGTAATGGATAGAGTGACAGACTAGAACTCTGGAGACCAGGGTTCAAATCTCCACTTGGCCATGGAAACTCACTAGAAGAGCAGAAGTGGTCAAACCACTCCTTAAATATCTCACTTACCTTGAAAGCCCTATTGGGGTCGCTGTAAATCAGTTCCAACTTGACAGCACGCATACAAAATACTTTATATTCATGACAAAGATTGAGAACCTCTTCTTGGACAAACTAAGAATGCATCAAGACAGGAGTTCTTCAACTCTGCCCTCAAATATGCCAAAGTGAATATGGCACTTGACTTAATTGGGAGCTATTAAGGTCAAGTTAGAATAGTTATTCTGAAAATACGTTTTTTCTTCTTCTGCATATTTCTTTAGCAACTCCTTTGGCAGGTTTGTCCTTTCTCTTTGACAGGTACACAGGTGGTTCACAGACCAAGAAGAGAGCCTCGTCTAACAGTTTGGGATGAGGCACTCCACTAGCTTAGTGGAGAAGCCACCATTGCACAAGTAACAATAAAGAAGAGAGGGTTTTAAAAACTAATGAGACAGACTTTGTTCAAAATACAACAACCAGACTGCTGACTGGGACCAGTAATAGGGAGCATATAATGCCCCTGCAACTACTACTGCATTGGCTACAAGTTCATTTCTCGGCCCAATTTAAAGTGCAAGTTATAAAGCCCTATACAGCTTGTATCCAGGCTATCTGAAGGACTGTATCTGCCCATATGAGCTTTCTTGGTTTATAAGATTCTCAGCAGGAGCCCTCCTCTTGGTCCCATTGCCATCACAGGTATGATTGATGGGGACACGAGAGAGGGCTTTCTCTGTGGCAGCTCCCAGATTTGGGAGATCACATTGGTCCCCTCCCTTTTATACTTCCAACAACAACTGAAGACCCATATTTTCAGACAGGCTTTTAATAATTGTGTTCTACATGCTGGTCTTTAGCTTAGTAAGTTTGTGTTTAAAGTTTTTAATGTTTTTAATCATTTAATGAATTTTTCATTATTATTATGGTTTAATTCCTTTTTAATGCATAATTATACGTGTTTTTAATTCTACTTGTTTTAATATTGCGAACCACTTTGAATCCCCTCATTGGGAGAAAGATGGTTTACAAGATACTAAATAAATACGTAAATAAAATAAATAAGAGATACTTCTTAGAGAGATGATAAAATACAAAATAGTACATTGTACTGCATTTCACCTGATTACATAACTGTCAAAATAAATTCCATGCAAGCAATCTGAATAAGATACAGAAAAAGCAAAAATGCCATACCTCACTGCCAGCGCACTGAATCATGACTTGTGACATGTAAATAACATTTCCCAGGGTTTTAATGTCCTCCCCTTCCCAGCAGCGGATGGCTTCTGTTAGTATTTGGAGTTCAAGTTCCTTTCTTTTCCGTACTTCTTGACACTGTGCCTGTTAAAGCACAAGAAGATATGATCAAATCGTGTGCAGGCACAAGTGCGCTAATAAAGATAACATTTGTTCAGTAGTATGTCTGGGCCTTCTGTTTCAGACAACTGCAGAAGTTTCAAATAACCAAATTCCAACCATTCTGGTCTTTCTTACTATATATAATGATGCAGGAGCTCAGTGGCAACATAGATAGTGACCTTGTATGCTTGTTTCATATATTGTTTAAAACTATTGTACTCTATTTTGCATACCTTTTATTCCATGAATTACTTACTGATAGGTTTTTGAAGGCTGTCATGGATTTCTGAATATCTGGTCGATCTGGATGATAATCCTAAAGGCAAAGAGAAACTGCACTGTGACCTCACCTGGAATTAAAATCTGTGCTATTACTATTCGATTAAACTATGAAGACACTTTTTCAGAGCTACACAGCTTTAAAGCAACATTTAGATCAGGCATCATAAGCATGGACTCTTGTTCCCATAAAAATCTCTTCTCTTGATAACAGCAACATTTTGGATAACCCTGCTGCTATTTCAGTATAGTACACTACTAGGAAGTTCTCCCGAAACAGAAATTAAAATTAGGATAAAATTAATCTAGCCAGATTAATACATTCTCATTACTCATTGAGATGCAAAACAGAAACTAAAATGTCCACCTGACTGTATATACTATTTGAGCTCTTAAACAATATTTCGTAGTGAGGACATGAGACACAGTATATGTCAGATGAATTATTTATTCTTCAAAATCATGTTTATAGCGGATTCATATACATATTCATATGTTGTTGAATGCTCTCTTAATATGAAAATAGCTATAACAAATATGGAAAAATCTAGTAGAGAAGCTCTCTGAATGAGCAAGTTATTATTAGAATAAACAAGCTTCCATAGAAGCAAGTTGGAAACTGAACTAGTTGAGCAGCAGGTGCAACAGAGCTCTTCAATCTCCTCTGGAGCTTGTTTATCCAACAAACTCTTCCTCAACTTAGAAAACTGTTACACAAGGTCTTGAACTTGAGACAGAGAATAAAGATTTAAAAATAATAATCTACACTCTCAGTTTTCATGCATGTGCAAATCCTTGCATATTCCTGGAAAGACTCTTTGTATATGAAACCTAGCTTTACATTTCTGGAGTAACTAAGAGGGTTTGGACTATAAAATACCTATCCCATAGGACAGATCCCTGGGAATCCTTAAAAAATGTGGCACTCCATCAGCATTATGTGCCTGGAGAAGACAAGCTCAATCCACAATATCTAATGCACTTAAGCTTTTCAGGCTTCTACTTCTCTCATATGAGAAGAATGACAGTAAAGTAATATACTTTGGGGTCCATCATCTTCAAAATGCCCCTTTGCTGTCAAACCATCACTATGGTGAAAATATAAATGCCAATATAATATACCTCCATGTGCCTTTCAAGTTCTTTAAGTAATGTGGGATATTTATCCAGGCGCATAAAAGGCTTGCTCAGGCCCGTTGTCAACACAAGAATCCCAGGACTGTTGGCTCCTTTCATCTCCATGAATTCTCCTAATTCTTCACTGTTCAGAAATTCACCCAAAAAAACAATTAAAAAAACAAATATTAACAAAAAAACACCCTAAAATCAGTCAAACAAAAGAAAAATAAATAAATTATTCTAGCTCTTCAATAACAGGTTATTTTGAGAAAAGCCTGATCCAGAAAAAATTATATAGGAAGAAACCAGTTTTTAAGTAAAAGATCTTAAATTGAAAACCAGATCCTCAAGCACAGTGTTCTTCTCCTAAATCACGTGAATAAGGATTGTAGTATTCTAAATAAGCAAAACATTCCACATAAAGTCATTCAAGCAAATATTGTTAACAAGTACATTATTAACATTTCCAGCAAGTAATAGTGTTCAACACAATTACAGTGGTGCCTCGCTAGACGATGTTAATCCGTTCCGCAAAAATCGCTGTCTTGCGAAAACATTGTCTAGCAAAGCACGTTTCCCCATTGGAATGCATTGAAATCTCTTCAATGCGTTCCAACGGAAAAGTCGTCGTCTTGCGAAGATCGTCCATACGGAAACATCGTCTAGCGAGCGCGGGTCCCCGTTGGAATGCACTGACAGCTATTGACTGCTAGTCAATGCATTCCAATGGGGAAAACTCGTTGTCTAGCGAAAATCGCCCATAGGGAAACATCGTTTTGCAAAGCGCATTAGCGATCGCAAAAAGCCATCGTCCAGCGAATTCCTCGTCCTGCGAGGCAATCGTCTAGCGAGGCACCACTGTACATGATTGAGACTATGTGTAAGCACTTTTAATTATGGAACAATGATAAAGATATATTTTCTTTTCTCTTGCTTTCTTAAAGGAGCCAGACCAAACAGGGTTGTTTGGTGGGGGGGGGGGGTGCCATTTGGATGCAAGGATTGCACCAAAATGGCATACCAGACTTCCACCTAACCTTAAGTGAACCTATTTCACTGGCATCCAAGTGAGCCTCTACAGACAAGCTCTGACAAAAAGTCATCAGTCACACTTTAAAATGAGCATCCAGACTTTTAAGCAGTTTTTGGAAATGGTCTTATTCCAGCTGACATTTTCATGATCTGGATCTTTAATACATATTATTTAAAGCAATTGCTGTTTTTATTTTATTGCTGATTCTTTGTGCTGGTTTTTTATAGCCTAATTCCAGTTGTTTGTCCCAACAGAATAAAACCAATGAATCAATGAGAACTTGGTAAGGAGCAAGTCAACACTTATGTAAGTTCAACTGATTCCATAGACTTACTCTAGCTGGGACTAACAACTTTGGACCTAGTCTTGTGTGATTTCATTGTTCTCATGCAAGCTGCCCTGAGTATACATTAACACAGAAGGGTGAGATAAGATATAGTTTATACACCTATATTATGCATATACACAAATGAACTGAACACTAGGCCAGTTTAATAACACAGATGTTAGTCCATTTTCAAGAAGAAACACAAAGGCCACTTTTCATTCGTGCAGCCTCAACGTTTCTTGCAAATATTTTGTCCACTCTAGCACAATAGAAAGAATGCTTACAAAGTGCTGGCCCTGGTACTTCCCCCTCGCACTGATACCCACCATTTCTCTGAAAGGAAGTCTTATCTACCTACATACTATATTTGCACACTGCCATATTTATGTTATTAGCATACCAGAAAGAAAAATTCAACCAGCCAGAACCAAACTGTCCTGTCTGTTTCACCAAGAATTACAAAATAGAAATGCTTGCCCCAACAATCACTTTCTTCAAAGTGTCTGAAGGGCCATTAACAGAACAAGTCCTTACTACTACTGCTGCTACTTCTTCTGGACAGTATAAAAAGAAAACTGTTAGCGATATCCAGGACTATACTCTTCTTCCTCTGCAAGGACATTAGTCCAGTGAAGTTGCATAACAGCACACTAAAATTTTCCTCTGCTGGGTTCAGCTTCATTATTGTCTTCCATCCAAACAATGAAGGGAAGTATGCACAGAGCTACTTAAGAAAAATGAAGTAGCTACTCTCTCTGTGGTGAAGAGAAGCACAGAAGATTATGTTCCATGCAAATGACCACATGGGCAAGACAGTCCAACATACTCCTCCTGCCTCCTTTTCAGTGAATGAAATGGAAACAATTCTCCAGAACATGGTCTCCATTACAAAGGTGAAATTAGTGTGTTTTTTGTATGCCTTCAGGAACATAAAATGGTTCATACTGCCACCAATAAAAAACACTAACTCTGTGTCTAAAAGATATACACATATATAAAACAGCAAACATTTTTTTTACATATTTAAGAGACTGGACGTACAAAGTCAAACTCAAGGAGCCAGACATTGAGAAAGCATTTTTTTTAATAATTGTCTGTAGATTAAATAATTTTGCTTAATGAAAAACTTGAACTTTGTTAACTATCTACAGTCTACATCTAAGTTAACTGACCTCCTCAGAGAACTGTAGCTATAAAATCAGTTTGGTTAATTCAAGATAATTACAGCTGTTTTGACAAATACACTAGTTGTTTGTAATAGCTGAAGGACTACAAAACACTGCACACGAAATCTCTTTATTTAACTGAAATAGTACACAGGAAGGAAGTAAAAATGAGATATTCAACAGACAACCATTTCATTAAGGAACAAGGAGTAGCCTTCCAAAATACTAAAGACAGATTGTGACAATTACCATAATAACGACTGTTATTTATTTTTTTTAAAAGACAAGCTATTACTATCCTAGCCAACATTTAGAGAGATGATATATGGAGTAAGCATCTACTATAAAGATTTGCCTAATAATTTACTACTCCCAAGATTTGTGGATTAAACAGACATATTTAGATTTTGCAATACATTAAAGTGTAAGTCACAAATGGTCTCCCCAACAATATTTTCATATATAAATTCACTACAAACTAGGAAGAATATGATAAAACCCAAAATACCTACAGCCAGGTGAACAGCAGAAAAAGAGTCAGCATACAATGCACAAGTGAGTGAAAAACATTTAAAGGTGGAACTTACACTTCCAATTCCTGCCTACGATAACCGGCACATGAACTCTCACTGCTGAAAGGTCTAAAGATGTCACACAGACAATGCATGCTGAAAACTCTCCACCAAAACCTTGGCTCCTTTAATGACTCTAAGCCTTTTACAGTCTCTTCTGCAGCATTTCTAGATAGAATGCCTTATTCTTGGGCTGTTGCTTCAAGTATGACATCACCCACTATGTTAGCAGCCCTTGGGAAACAAAGTGGAGGAGGGACAAAAGGTTCTCTGACTCAGATTCTTATCTGTATTCTGTGCTCCAGTTATCTCCCACAAGTACACTTTTTGAAAGCGCAAGCTCCACATTATGAAACTCGATGCTGTTAAAAATAATATCAATCAATGCAATAAAGTAATCTCAAATTAAGTTCTACCCGTAGTATCTAACATTATGTAAATTATGCTTTTTAAAAAAGAGGTAGTGTTATTAAATCTTCTTTTCTATATGCAGAAAGTGTAACTTGAAGCATGCATGATAAACTGGTTTATCACTAGAGATGGGCACGAACCACCTAACCGGCAGTTTGTGCCCATTCATTTTTCAGCAGGCACCCACTCAGAGGCAGCTCCCGGAGGAGGGAGGGCAGGGGGCTGTCTCTAAGTGGGTGCCTGCCAAAGGAGGCGGGACTGGGAAGCTCTGAACACAGTTCAGCCAAAATACAAATAGACAGAAACCGCTGGCTTGGTGGTTTGTGTCCACCCCTATTCATCACCCATCTCCAATCATGTGAACTGTACACAAAACTGAAATTCTGAATGACAAAAATTCTGAATAACAAAAAGGGCTAAGGTCCACAAATATCATGCTGGGCTACGTTTTTAGTCCTAAAGGTTCCACAGGAACCTTTAGTGTTTTCAGGGCAATGCACTATCACAGGTACACTTTTGACTATTAACCAAGCCAATATTAAGCAGAACCCACTCTTAACATAGGATTTTCCTGGATTTAGCATCACAGATCAGGGCGGGAGTGAGTTAGGGTTAGGGTTGGGGAGGGAAAAAATGATCCTCAAGCCTACTCCTGACCACTTTATCCTAATTAAAGGCAGCATTTGCATCAGTCCTAATAGAACGTTAGCTACAAGACTTTACAAGAATTACAAGTGCCCGTCATATTTTCTGAAGAGGTGTGTTTTTTTAGCTCTTCTCTCCCACACAGGAATGCCTTTTCCTAAACATTACCTGTGTGCCTTCTGCAAAATGTCTGTCTCATTCATATTCTGATATAGGTCAGAATTCTATTACTTACAAACAATTGTAGAATTCAAATGGCAGAGATCTTACTAGTTACAGAAATACAACCCATATCTTTCATTGTCTGCCAAGATGAAGAGAGTTAAGTACCTACTCTTTAACTAGTGACAAGTTGCTGCAGAGAGTTATGGCTTTTCATTTATGCCTGTAAGTAAGTAAGTAAGTAAGTAAGTAAGTAAGTAAGTAAGTAAGTAAGTAAGTAAGTAAGTAAGTGAGTAAGTAAGTCCCTTCCAACGCCGTTGCAGGTGATGGTGTAAAGACAGTACAAAAACCTGGCACCTACCAAGATTCCTGACACTCTCTTCTACTGAAATTTCGGAACTGCCTTAAGAGGCAGCCCTGTGTAGAGTACATTTCAACAATCTGGTCTTGGTATAACCGCATATGAGTAAACAAGACAAGACGACCAACAGATCTTATCCTACAGAACTGGTTCTCATCATTCAGCCCTTTAGACATTTTAGATTTCAACTCCCAGCGTCCCTGACCACTGGTCATGTTGGGCTAAACTTCTGTGAGTTGAAGCCCAAAACATCTGGAGGACCAAAGGTTGAGAACCACTGCTCTAAGGGTTTCACAAGTCTCCTTTAACATCCCTCTCAGCTACTAATTGTCCTACCTCATAGCAATGAATTCCATCAATTATTTCTGTAACCTTTGAAGTGCTTTCCGAAATGATGAGAGGGATGTGTGGAAACTCAGTATCACCAAACTATCCTATTTCCAAAGGCAATTCAAAGTGACATCTTACACATCCATAGAACAAAACTGATGGGTGATAAGGGACAGACAAAATACTCCACATAGCAAACAGTTACACAGCCTCTAGCATAAGTATGCCTCTGAATACCAGGTGCTGGAGAACATAAACTGAAGGATGTCCCATCAATTAATTCCATATTCTTTGAACTGCTTTCCAGAAGGACGAGATGGGAGTATGGAAGTTCTTTCTGATTGTGTTCTCCTCATGTCCCACTTATGGGCTTTTCTTAAAGATCTGGTTGGCCATTGTGAGAAAGGAACACTTACCAGAAAGATCTTTCTTATAAACTAGCAGAACTCTGGGTAAACACACATAGCACAGTACCTCTTCAGGCAGCAATTCCATGCAAGGCCGTAATTAGAAACCGAAACCATCGGGACTTATTCCTGTGTAACACAGGATCAGGCTTCATGTTTAAAACAGCAATGCTTATTTTCAAGTCCTCCAGTGAAAACAAAAATGATCTCTATAAAGAAGTTCATGCTCACTGTGACTTCATTTTAATAGTCAGCCCTGTTACCTACAACAGCCAGTGTGATGTAGTGAAGAATGTTGGCCTAGGTCCTAGGACTTCAGATCTGGGTTCAAATACTGACCTGGCTATGGAAATTAACTGGGGAAGCTGGCAAAGGTAAGTCATTCCATTAAAAAAAAGAGTGCATCTCACACAACATGAAAACCCTGCTAGGGTTGCATTAAGTTGGAAATAACCTGACAGGATATATCATACACCTGTGATTTACAGAACATCTCAAATTGTATTGTTGTCATTAAGTGAAACAACAGACTTGGCACTATTTTTCAAACCACAGAGGGAGAAAAATTAGACAAGTTCCCAAACATTTCCATTTCTTCTTTTGTTTGTTAATGCACATACCTGTGTTCTGTGAGAACAGTCACTGCGGATGGGTGGTTGGCACAGTATGCAAGGTACAGATTTTTCATCTGTGGCATCAAATTTAGAAAGCAACCTCCAACTCTCTGCTGAGGTTCAGGCAACCTGAAAAAACAGCAATATGGTCATACATTTTCCAAGACTAAAGACATAATGAATAAGAGGAATAGCAAAAATGTGAAGTAAGACACATATATGTATACATAGTGCGTGTATGTGTGTGTGAAATCAGATTTAGCACATAGTGGAGAGACCCCAAACTCTGTTTTCCCACTTATCTAAGAACATCTGGATATTCTCAGATATTTCCCCAAAGCCTGGCTTACTTCTGGTATTGGAGCTGGAGCTGAAACATCTGAAATGGCAGGAAGTTGCGGCTGGTTTTCCTTCCCTGCTTGCCTGTATACAGCTTTAAAAGTAATCCTGCCACTGCCATTTTAAAACCACTCTAGGTAGCAATAATAATAAGTGTGATTTTGTAATGACAGGTCACAACCAACTAAGTGACATGCATTTATTTTAAATGCATGTCACTTAGTTTAAACTGAGGTCAGTAGGCTTAAGCACATCTGATTATGCACAGACACACCTCCTGGACCTCAGGAAAATGATTAACACTGAAAATAATTTTATTTTTTATATATATATTTCTCTCTCTCTCTCTCTCTCTCTCTCTCTCTCACACACACACACACACACACACACACACACACACACACACACAAACTCTTTAAAAAAAACTTTAAAAGCTCTCTTATGCCCTCTAATGGCCAAACATTTTCTAAAAATTCCCACAATATTCTGGGGGTGTGAGGACGCAGTGGTGAAAGAGGAGGAAAAAAACGGCAGAATTGGCTCCCACCACCCCTGAAAGCCACAAGATGACTCTTTGACCAACCTTTTTTCAGACAAAAAAAACCCAAGATGCTAATTTGCAGAGGGGTGGAGGGTCTGAAGGCCATATGCCACCCAAGCACACTCATGAGTTATAATATATTCACAGTGTAAATAATAAAACTAAAATAGAAGAAATTCTTCAGTTATCAAAATTCCCTACCACTATTTCCCTCAATGCCTGTTAATAATAACAAGTAATAGAATTTAGTTAGTGTACAATTCAAACACAAAAGCTTCATGTTGTTCTTCATACTTTGTACTACTTACTATTCCTTATATTATTGATCCCAATATAGCCCTTCACCATTATATTTACTACTGAAAAAGGAAAAGTCCCCAAAACAGGGGTCCCCCCCCCCCCTGAAACTTCAAATTCTGTAATGTTTGTTATCATCTGTGTTTTTCTTGAGAAATACTGAGTCAAAAACAGACTGGGCATATTATCTTTTTTCTATTGACAAGAAGGTGAAATCAACACATTCTAGGCAACTTTACATAATTCTGTAGGATGCTGGTCTGTGTATTACATACTTGGTGCATTCTTCTAAAGACTGTACAAGCATTTGCTGAAAAGAGCTGATTTCTTCTAGGTTTCCCATTAAATATGAAGTATCTGTAGAGTTTAACCTGAAAACAGGAAAATAATGTTTGAGCACTTGGACCAAAACAAAAAACAAACAAACAAACAAAAAAACCCACCCTCCCAAAATTTAAACTTTTGCTTAAAGCAAAGAACTGGTTTCTGATTTAAGAGGCACAGAATCCTTTGCTTTGCCATGTATTCCATTCTCACCCTCCACAACCCCATAACTCCACATTTCATCTCAGGAACCAGCAGAGCTTTTCCTTTAAAATGTATTTTCTAAAGCATTTTGGAAATGGATCCAGAAAGGTGCTCCCCTACCTCCATAGTTGGCTTCACATATGAACAAAGGGAGCCAGGCTCCTTTACAATACACAAAGACATCTGAGAGGCATGTTTCAATGCATTATTTAACCTGCATGAAAACCAGGGAGAGTAGCAGCTGCCAAACCAGCTCACCAAGGATGTGATCAGAAGGCTGCAACGGCGTGTGCCTAAATCCACCAGAAAGTCACTTTAAATGGGAAAAAACTCCTTTAAGATAACCCTTTTGTCTGCTGTGGAGTAGGAAGCCCTATAGCTGGAGTGGGAAAAAAGGGCATGGATTGGGTTTGGGCTGGAGCACATTTCCCTGTATATCATGTGACCACTGGGAAATAGCTCACACTAGATCACACTAAACCACACCGCCAACAGTCCAAATTGCAAATTATTTCACCACGTGATCACGCCTTAAGAGACAAGAAATAGAGAATACAATAATGGGCAATACTACCAAAGCAGGTGGAATGTGAGAATGATAAGAGCCTAATATGCCCTTCTCAAGGACTTTGTTTTCCCTGCTGTATATATTTCTAGAGGCTGCCTTTCATCCAGTGGGGTCCCCACAGGAACCATTGGGTATAATGTCAGAGAATATTCATGAATATTCATATTCATGAAGACTTGCACATGCTGTAAGGAAAGAACAACTTAAAAACTATAGCCTCCATTCTACCCTAAAATGGGAGGCATGACTGTTATTATGCGCATCTTTACTGCAGCAGTACGGACACCCACTGTGACTGAAACATCGCAAAGTACAAAGGAGCATCATGTGTTATGCCTTTCTTTACAAGCACCAGCATCTTTTCAACAGAAGATTGTACTTACTTTTCACTAACTTGCAAGGGCCGCAAGTAGTTAGAAAGCATGGTCTGTAGCTCTTTAGCATACTCGTTTTCTGTTTCTAGAATGTTTTGTAGCACCTGTAATACATTAAGACTTATGATTACAATTTCAAAATATCAGAAAAAGAAAGAAACAGTGAGCACCAAGAAACTTTACTCCTCCAGAAGCCTCCAGATCAGGCTTGGAAAGACCACTGTTGGGAACCTTTGAAAAGTGCTTCCAATCAGTGTCGATAGGGCCAAGCTAGATGAAAATCATGGAGAACTGTGTGCACACACAGTCAATCTAAACAGAATATATATGAACACCATGGTCATTCCAACAGAGAGTGCAGATCCAGCCAGACATACAACCAAATGCCATGTCGTGGAAACTTCCCCTCTCTACACATCTGTATAACCATCAATTAAAAATCAAATCATCCATAGTGTCCAGAAATAATGGCTAAAATTCTATTGTGCTGCAACACAAAAGGTGTAATCTTTGGAGGCAAGTTTCCTCCAGCTAAGAAATCTGCACAGACATTATCTGTTGCATGCAGAACTGGGTGACTCAATATACAACAGATAATGTCTACAGAAATTTCTTAACTTGAGCCAATTCATCTCCAAAACCTATGCCTTTTGTATAGCACTGTAATGGGATTTTAGCTAATATGTTGCACAATGTGTTTTACTCTTTTATACTTAAGACTGCTACTCCATTTGAAAATCCCTTTTGCTTCCAGTTTGGTAACCCAAATATAATATGATTGCTCTCACAAAATTCCTACAACCTTCAGATACACTGGACTAGCCACATTATTCAATACTGCAGGATACAGTCTGTTTGGGATATAAAACAGTTATTCATGCCAGTATGAAAACCTGATGAAACCAGTGACATGCCAAACTATTTAAAATGGAAAATTCACTGCTCCTTTCATTGGTCTTGCCAGATGCTATTTTATTCCCTTGAATAGGCCTATTCAGTTGAAGAGGGTGAGGGGAGGGAGACCATTTCTGAGTTCATTCTTTTGTTGGTAACTTGACTCCTGCCCCAAAGATTAAAATGTCTCTATTCTATGAGAAGCCCTACGAAGGACAGATGTCACAAAGAACACACCAGCTATTAATTAGCCAGTTTCAAATGTGTAATACCACACTTGCACAAGAGAAGCAGAAAGATTAATAAATTATATTTTGCAACGCAAAAGATAGTGATGAAATGTCAGTGGACCACAATGTTCTCAACACATAAAACCCCAAGCTACATGCAAGAAAATCAGAGACATGTTGTTACCCACTGAAATATGAAACTAGTAATGGGGGGGGGGGGGGGTAGCTGACAATGGCAAGCAAAATAAAATTTTAGCTGACTGTAAACTTGAGTTTCAACTAACAAGAATATATTTGAAGTATATTTAAACTCTCCCTTACATACTTATAAAAAAGCTGTGGGAGAAGAGGGTTATTAACATCCAGGATTCATGCCCACTCACTTTATTTAAAAAGTTTTAAATTATCATAATGCCTCTGTGTTTCCCACTGTCTTTAAGCAGGCTTCAGGATCAATTACCTACCCTCCCAGGCTGGAGAAGCTATGAAGTACTCTATATTTACAGTATTCTGTAAGTTACAAAGCACCAAATATAGAACACCTCATTTTCAGCACAGCTGCACTTCACAGTTTTCTAACCTCACCATCATCGGTTCTATCGTGTTTCCCTGAAAATAAGACAGGGTCTTATATTAATTTTTGCTCCAAAAAACGCATTAGGGCTTATTTTCAGGGGATGTTTTATTTTACAGTCATGTCATCTTTTTGTTGCTGCACAATGCTGCACAATGGTGGAGGGCGGGGTTTCACTTAACTAGGGCTTATTTTTGGGGTAGGGCTTATATTACGAGCATCCTGAAAAATTACACGAGGGCTTATATTCAGGTTAGGTCTTATTTTCGGGAAAACAGGGTAAGAATAATCACCTTTCTCTTCTTCCTTGCTTTCTGCACATTCTGGCTGCTGCAAGACCCCATGAGATTTCAAAGACCTTGTTCCAAAAGCTTCATCACCATTTGATGAAACTAGGAACCAAATGTGAGTTGCTTTCACAGACATGATAACTCTTTACAGTCTGCAGCACAAACGAAAAGCACAGAGAGCTGAATTCATTCAGTGTGAGCTCTCTCTCAGTCACAAGGCACAGAAGAAGAAAAAAATCAAGTATGTCTAATAGTTCACTCACACAAAGCCCAATTATCTTTCCTAAAGCTCTAACTAGAGTGTGGCTTTAAGCAGGTTATTTCAGGAACACTTGTTCAATGACAGGTGTAAGGAAACTGAGGGCTACTTAAAAAAATATAGTTTCTCTCATTAAAAAGAGGGGACTGGAAGAAATGAGCATATGGGGAAGTCTGTATAGAGAGCACTGTTCAAAATAAAAGCAAAATATACATTTGCATGACCCTCAAGGGCAATCATCCCCTCTTCTAAGAAAAAGAACAAGTGAGTTACTACATAGGTAAAGGTAAAGGTTCCCCTTGACATTTAGTCCAGTCGTGTCCAACTCTAGGGGGTGGTGCTCATCCCCGTTTCCAAGCCATAGAGCCAGCGTTTGTCCGAAGACAGTTTCCGTGGTCACGTGGCCAGCACGACTAGACACGGAACGCCGTTACCTTCCCACCGAGGTGGTACCTATTTATCTACTCGCATTTTTACATGCTTTCGAACTGCTAGGTTGGCAGGATAGAGTTACTACATAACAAACAGTAAAAAAATGGATGATGTGCAGATAATGCTAATCTATGTTTACATATTCATATCTTAAAAAGAAGGAGGAGGAAATAACTGCTGAAATATGATTTAGTACTGCAGAGCTCAGGGTTAAACGTATACAGACTGATGAAAGGAAAGTCCCCAGGACTTTGTCACTAACTCATTTTAGGAAAACTTCATCAGTTCCACTGTCTCTTTTGAGACATTCAACTGAGTGCATAGATAGGACTATAATCATTATGAGGATGCATATAAGTCCCACCTGATATTCTCGTGACCCAGAAGTCAGTTAAACCTTTCCATGTTGTAAAGATGTTTGGCTGAAAATGCATAATTATATTCAGCAGAACTTCCTTATCATCTTGGTGCCAGATCTTCAGTGCACCAAGGTCTTACTTGCACCTAAAGAGGACACCCAAGCAGGGCTTATTGGTGGACCTCACTCCTACTATGATTATAGCACTAATCAAGCATTCAAGCAAATGTCTGAATCAGGATAGAGACAGAGAAGCACACATAGCACACAGCTTTTTTACTGATCAACATCCCAAGTGCAGCATCCTTGTCATTAATCTCATTCAGCAGCCTGGGGATCTTGAATCTTTACCCATAACTTGAAAAGTGTTTCACCACGGATGTTTTCCATTTCACTTCAGCCAGCATAGCTGGGGGGGTGATGGGAGCTAGAATACAGCAACATCAGGACAGTCACGTGTTCCTTATCTCTGATAAGAAATAATATTCCCTCTTGGAAGGGAATAAAAATTTTCCACAATTACTTGAGAATGCTTCCCCTTCCAAATATATGGCCCAATGCTACCACATGGAACTGGAAATGTTCTGCAAATCTAGCCCTCAGTTCCTTGTATCAGATCCACATCTTATGGTTCTGACATTGCTAAGACATGAATAAAAATTCTTCTTTTATTTGGCTCATAAGAACAGGAACAGGATTGGCAAAACCTAACCATGCCCGAACATTCACTGCCTTTCAAACATAAACAAAACCACAACGCACTGCTATTTTAAAAAAAAAGTTCAGCTGAAATCTGAATCAGCCCATGTAGTATCCTAGACCCTCACTGCATCTCTTCCTCTTATGGCCAAATTTTTTGGGGAAAGCAGTGGCAGAGCTTCTACATGAAGATTAACTCAAAATATCTCTAAGGACATCCCAGTCATGAAAAGAACATACAAGAAAACAAGAGTTCAGCAGCACTGCCTCACAATAATGATATCGTCTCTGTTCCTACGGGAGCCAGGTTTACATGAGGTGAATCAGATCAGGTAGGCCCCATGGGTCATGAAGTCCAAATACCTGCCCTGAAGTAACATTCCTTAGAACTCAGTTAATGCAAACTAAACTCTTTTACTCTGGTTATGGATGCTAAGAAACAAATGAACAAAGCATGCATCACAGAAGATGTACATGTGGGTAAAGAGGAGATAAAGAAGTGCTCATCAGCATAAATTACCCTGGATTGCAATCCTAACTAGACAAAATTGCTGAAGGCTAGCTGAGCTGACACTAAACCAGCAGAGGCTGTGCTGAATCCAAACCCTTCCAAGCCTAAGGAGCCTGGTAATGATTCAGGGCTACACTGAGCCTGGTTTAACTTTGTGCTGGCACTATCGCTGCAGGGCTAAGCTGAGAGAAGTTTGGATCTGGCATAATTCAGCTCCTCCCCGACTCCTCCCTTTCTCTGCCCGTTTTTCGGCTCTTCTGCTAGCTGAGTTCAGGCAGCACAGCAGCTGTGCTGGCAGATCCGTTTGTGCCAGCAGATCTGATATCAGACACAGAAAAAGTGTTGTGCCAGCAAAACAAGCATCTGCCCATTCCAAACTTATCACAGTTGGTATATCTTTGAGTTTGGTTTGCACTGTTACATAACTTAACATTTGCAAGAGGGTAAATGAAAAGGTAAATTTAGTTTTCTGTTGTTCCTGCTTCAGTATCTTCAAAAGAATGGTGCCAGTCTCACCAACAACAGTACAATGTGTTGCTCTCTAAACTGCTGCTGAATTCAATGAGATTGATTCCTGAGTAGACATCTACAGAGGTGCATTGTGACTCATGTTGACTTAAAACTATACACAGTGTTATTCTCACTTGTTCGTTCCTATAGTATCTTTGTCTCACTATATA
Organism: Intellagama lesueurii; assembly: GCA_037013535.1. Lineage (NCBI taxonomy): Eukaryota > Metazoa > Chordata > Lepidosauria > Squamata > Agamidae > Intellagama > Intellagama lesueurii. The sequence continues at coordinate 101,970,899 of JBAJHW010000003.1, forward strand.
CATCTTCCATGTTTTCCTCTTATTTTAACCAATATAGAAAATGTTTTTAAAATATCCCTATATCAGGTTCTCCTTCATACAACTACCACCCATTACAGTTTGTGGGTTGATGAATTAAAAAAAAATATACAAGTGTTTGCCTCTTGGATAGATTTTTTTTCTTTACAGCATTCCTCTTTTTGGTTTCTCTGACTTGACCCAGCCCTTCAGAATTCAAAGTGCTGGTTCTAACCTATAAAGTCCTAAATGGCTTGGGTCGAGGCTATCTCAAGGACCACATCTCCCTTTATGAGTTTGCTCGGATGTTAAGATCATCAGGAGAGACCTTTCTCTCAATCCCACTACCATCATAGCAGTCATTGGTGGGGACGTGGGAGAGTGTTGCTGCTTCCAGACTCCAGAACTCCCTCCCACAGGAGGCCAGGCTGGCCCCATCTTTGCTGTCCTTCCACAACCAGGCGAAGATCTTTCTCTTCATGCAAGCTTTCCCTTAGTCCAGGCTGTTTGAGTGGAGTTTTTTAATTGGTTGTTTTGCCTTACTGCTTTAAATGTGTTTCTGATGTTGGTTTTGTTTACCATTTCTAGTGTGGTATTTGTTTGATCCTTATCAATACTTATTGTTTTTAGCTTTAAATATTGTCTTTCAATGATCTAAGCTTCCTTGAGTCCTTTTTTAAGAAAAGGGGGGGGGGGGAATAAACAGAGTAAACAAAAGTGAAATGACAGGTAGAAATCAACACTGAAAGTCAGAACAGCTCAAGCTCACTTTCATGAGATAAAAATGAAACCCCCGTGTTCAGTTTTATAAAAATACTCATATTTGGGGGAAGGTCAAATTTGTTCTTTGCTTATTCAGAAAACAAAGAACTTTATATATCTTGGTAGAGGGGTCAATTTATTGTGGAGTGTAACTATAGTGTGTTTAAACCCACACTATATAACAAGCAACTTAATTTTTTAAAAAGAAACATAGTACTTAGAATTTTAAAATCAATTCAGTTTAGAAGTTTAGAAATCTAGCTTACATTTTTAAAAGTCTGATTTAAAATTTAACCCTGATTTTTTTTATCCACTCTGATGCACGTCAATGAAGAGAAAATCAGCCAAGGAAAGGAAAAGAAAAGGACGTGAGAAAGTTCAGGGCATGTTGCATGGACGACTCATCTCTTCATGGAGCTTTTTCAAATGGAGGTGATGGTCTAGGTCAGTGGCGGTGAATCTTTTTGGGCCCGAGTGCCCAAATTGGGGGGGGGGGGGAGAAACACCCAGCGGGAGGCAGGCTGTGGCGGCGGCAGAAGGGGGAATTCCGGGAACGGAGGTGCCTCGAGACCCCACTCCGGATCCGCCGCCAGTGCTAGCTGCCCCGGATCCTGGCCCACCGCCTGTTGAAGCACCAGCACCGTGGCTGCAGCTGCCTCCTGAGGTTTGGCTGCGGGGGGGAGTAGCGATCCGGCAACTTATGGCTCGCGTGCCCACAGAAAGGGCTCTACGTGCCAGCTGTGCCACGTGTGCCATAGGTTCACCATCGCTGGTCTAGGTCCTTTAAAAGTCTATGGCTGTGACTACATTATCAAATACCACGGGATTTGCTCCAGTTATAAAATGGATGATTTTTTAAAAAAATTTACTTATCACATGACACAAGGAGAATTTTAATCAGTCAGGCCCTTTTTGCTTCCAACACATTCTCTGCTGCTGGGGGCTTCCACTTTTTTCAAGCTGGAATGATTTGAAAGGACTTTTCTCCAAGTGATCAGTTCTTTCATTCTGCAAAAGGATGGTGAGGCATATCAGTGGGTGCTGTTGTAATGTAGGCAATTGGGGCATGATGTTTAGGGACCACAGGAACACCTTCCCCCATGATCTGCCCAGAGATTTTTTTTAATAAACAAGTCTAGCATTGAATCGTTGCACTGATATAGTGGAATACCAGTTTAATTCTAGATCACCGCAGCACAGGGGGGGAAAAATTAAAAATTGCTACTAAACAGAAACACCTCCAGTGAAATACAGAAGAATACTTATGTTTCTGTGGTATGTGTACCTTATGTACATTCTGTGGTATGTGTACATTATGCCCCTTTCCAATGTGTTTTTAAAGTTGTAAGTACGACCCTGTTTCCCCGAAAATAAGACCTAACCTGAAATAAGCCCTAGTATGATTTTTCAGGATGCTCGTAATATAAGCCCTACCCCAAAAATAAGCCCCAGTTAAGTGAAACCCCGCCCTCCACCATTGTGCAGCAACCAGAAGAAGATGACATGACTGTATTTGAATAAATGTAGATTGTTGTACATGAAAAAAATAAAAACATCCCCTGAAAATAAGCCCTAATGCGTTTTTTGGAGCAAAAATTAATATAAGACCCTGTCTTATTTTCAGGAAAACACGGCACGTTTCCCTAGTGCTGCACAACCCTTTAAAAACCAAGTAGCTTCACAGTGAACCATAGAAGAGAACAGAGGAAGACAGGAAGAGGGGGTTGAGTGTGGATCTCTGTGTGGACACTGGCTCCAAATCAATCTGCAGCCCCTGCGTGATCACTAACTGCGAACTGAAACAGAAGACAGGCTGCAAGTCAAACTGCAGCAAAGCCAAACCATTCTAATTCAGCTCGCCGGTATAGTCGCAGCTTATCTGTGAATCCCAAACATTATAAGGACAAATGGTTCAGAAACTAGTAGAAAACATTCAAAGAAAAGATACCATGCTACAGAACACCTGCCAAGCAGCGATAGGACATTTCTAAAAATCTTATAAACTGTATTGGCCAGCTACCTGTTGATAAAGATGCACAGCAGCCTCATCACATCCAAGGGAGAATGATGAAAAATCTGTACCTACTCCCTGAAAAGCAGTGTTTTTAACTGCCTCCTAAATGAGTATAGGGCGAGGGCCAGGTGTAGCTCCTCTGGGAGCTGATTCCATAAGCTCAGTGCCACCACCAAGAAAGCCCTGCCTCTAGTAGATGACTTCCGGGCCTCTCTCAGGGTGGCTACACAGAGAAGCCTGGCCTGAGAAGAGGTGGTGGGTCAGGCAGATGACATTGGGGAAAGACACTCCGATAGGTAAGATGCTATGTCACTCCAATACTAATCAGTTTCTAAAAAGCAGTCTTCTTTAAAGCAAGCCTGTGAGCTTCTCAGCTACATGCAGTGATATACCAAAGATTTAACAATGCCCTGATTTGTCAGTGGCCTTGGAATTACAAAAACAGGAGTTATTGTCAGGCATACAGGGCCAGTGTGCTCTGCATATCTTGGTCAATTGGGAATTATACCTGTCTAAGGATGCCTAGTTTCTACATATGAAAGAATATCCTCTGCACAAATAATGACCTCAGCCACTACAGTGTTCCAGCCTTAAGATACTACTGATAAACTGTCCATATTAACATTCACCGAAATATCACTCACCACATTGTAATAGCTTTTGCTAATAGCAGATGTATCAAACCCTTTTGGAGGGCTCTTCAGTGATCCTGATTTGGGGGAGACAGGTTTTTCTGAAATACACAGAATGTTTTCACAAATGAAATTTCATGGCTCAAACACCAGAGGTCAAATAATGTGCTTTCCTTAGTACGGTCACAAGATTAAGAACAATTTGCTTACAAGTACAAAGACTATTGTGGCCAATTCAGTTACATCTTGGCTCACAAACTAAGAGATGGACACATTTTCTACCCCCCACCCACACGTACTGCAATAAGCCAGGCATCTTAAGTTAACAAAAGTTTCCCATTATGTTTGAATTAGAAAACTATGGCTTCCAATTTCGGAACAAGCCATGATTAATACAAATAAATATAGTACGGGCTGGGATATACTGCATAGTCACAAAATGATAAAGTTACACAAACCTTCATCAAGCAAACAAAACTAGAGCTGAGCTTCCCAAAGTGTGCACCGCAGCACCCCTCGCGGTACCCCACGGCTCCTTGTGCCTCCAAACCAGCCAGGAGCAATGCAGAAGCTTTCCTTTGTTTTTGTTTTTGCCAAGCCAGCTGTGCTGCTGCTACTGCTCTTTCGGCTGGCTCTGGCTCCTTTCTGCTTCTTCGTTTCCTGCTCCGCACAGCACCCCTCGCCACTCTTCCTGCACTGCCGTCACCACTGCCACTCAGGGGAGCCATGACTGGAAAAAGTTTGGGAACCACTGAACTAGACCATTTATAAAACAGGCTCTTGAAACTTACCATTTGATTTTACTTCTCGTACATAATTGCTGGGAAACCAGCCTGTCTTGCCATTATGAGTTCCTTCCCACCAGCCTCCTTCTTCTACTCTTGTGACATGGATAATGTCTCCTTTTGTAAAAGAAAGTTCATCTTCATTGGTCTGCTGAAAATTAAATTTCGCTCTTACCACCAGCTGGTGGTTGCTGTTATCTGTCATATCCTAGAAATGAAGAGACCAGAGAAATACATAGTTTTAGAAGATGTTCAAAATAAGTCTAGGCAGAAAATAAATTAGTGAGGGTTATACAAAAGCAGGTGCAGTGGCTTTTTCACCTACCTCTATGTGAAACTGTCCAATTATGCAAGCATTTAATGTTGATGTTTTTATTTCATACATGATTTATACTACGAACTGCTGCAACCTAGATGTAACTGTTTGCTCAGTCCATTTATTTGCTTAATCCATTTCCACTGTACAAATGAGTCACAATCTGCCTCTCATGGTTCAACTGAGGCATGTGAACCAGTTGTTTTACATGTGGCTTCCTGGTGACTGAATCTTTACCGTCATGAACCAAAACATCTTCAGCGATAGTTGAGCTGAACTGGAACTGAGCCTGAACAATTAATGCTCTGACTCCTCCCTGCAGACTACTTCAGTGCATTCAGTATTTATTTATTTATTTATTATACTTATACCCCGCCCATCTAGTCATAGACTACTCTGGGCGGCTGACAGCAAGTAAATAAAACAATTTAAAAGTAACAGTGATTTACAACAACAATAAACAATCATTCAAGATGGAAAAGAAAGAGAAAAAATATATCAAGTAGTGCCTGGAGGGAAGGCCTGCCTAAACAGCCAGGTTTTCAATTGACTTTTAAAAATACCCAGCGAGGAGGCCATACGGATCTCTGTAGGGAGGTTATTCCAAAGACGAGGAGCCACTGCCGAGAAGGCCCGGTTTCTTGTTTTTTCCTTCTGGGCCTCCCTCGGCGTTAGGCTCCTCAGTCGCACCTCCTGACTAGATCGAGTGATACGGGTAGATTTAGGTGGGAGGAGGCGTTCCGCCAGATATCGAGGCCCTAAACCGTTTAAGGCTTTATACGTAATCAGTACACAGTACAAGTGTATACAGTACAAGTGCTTCTCTCACACATGAAGGTTGAATGTGACGGACACCATCTCATAAGTAGTATGGTGGAATGAGACAGCCCTGAGCATTGTTTACAATATAGACATTTCCAGTCAAAATCCATGAGAATTGAGGAGACCTCACCTCACTGGTTTTAACAGACTAAAGTAAGTTTTACTGTATTGGATTCTTAACAGTGGTCCTCAAGGATTTATATCTGAAGGCAGGTTTGTCCTCCCTCATAACATCACAAAAAACATTACAAAGTTTCAAAGGCTTATGTGTAGAGATAGGCATGAACCACCAGTTCGGTGGTTCATACTGGCTTGTTTCTCTGCCGAACAGGTGTTCAGTGCTTCCTAGCCCCACCTCCTCCGATGGATGCCCATTCGGAAGCAGTGCCCTGGCTCCCCTGCCCACCTCCTCCAGGCGCTGCCTTTTGAGTGGGCACCCGCCAGAGGAGGCAGGGCTGGGAAGTGCAAAACACCTGTTTGGACAAGAAACAAACTGCCAAACCTGGGACTAGTGCCCATCTCTACTTGACGTGACTTCATAGGTGAGAAGGTAACTATCAAATATCTGTGAATTCGAGTCATGTTTCTCATTTCGCAGCACGAATTAAGGAGAGAGGTTAAAATGGGTCAGCACTTACCAGACTCCGATACTGGCCTTGAAAAAGTTTTGAAGTTCTGCTATGTAGAGATTGGGATCCCAAGGAATCAAAAGACTTTATCCGGTGAGATGATGGCCTTGCACACACAGAATCACTTCCAAGTCCAATATCTGAAAAGTTGACCAGAAAAATACATGAATTTCAAAAAGGACACATGTAGAGAGACATGCATGCTAGAGACAAGGAGTGAAACTTGGTTTCCTAAAATATAAGCATACAAGTGACAGAGAGGAGCACATAAAACTGAAAAATCTCAACACACCCACAAGGATGTCGGTTCATTTAAGTCTGTGGAACTACATCAGCCATTCCTCCGATTTCAAAAGTGGGTGTCATTCACAAAGATGCACTGGACGTCAAAAGTGTGAAAGAAACTGGGCTGGAGAAGATCCTCAGAGTCAATAGGGACCCAACAGATATGCAAGAAAATTGAAAGACACTGCTTGCCTTAAGCCTGTGCCCTACAAAGTAAGAAGAAACTGAGCTCCATGAATGTACACTCACATGTATGCATGTGCTATTTCCTGTTTGGGGGTTTAAATTCCCAGAATTTTCCAAGAACTTCATGAATTGCAGCTTGGAAGGCCAAATCAACACACCTGTAGCTCCCTACCCCCACCCCAATAAAAGCTTTTGAATGATTTCCATGGAAATGGAATGGAATGGAATGGAATGGAATGAATGAATGAATGAATGAATGAATGAATATACCAGCACCATCAGCTCCTCCAGCTTCCCTGTTTCTGGTTGCTTCCCACTGGATTTGTTTTGTTTTTTTAAAGGGAAAGCACTTCCCAGAGAGGAGATCAAAACTTACAGGTGTTTGTGGGCTGAAATTCCTGGAATTCTTGGAGAACTCTGCAAAGTAAGGTCCAAAACCCATGAAAGAACACATCCTTATTCACAGACACGCATTGTCCAAATTCATTTTCTTCCACTCACCCTCCTAAATATCCTTTCAAATGCAGGCAGGAATGCCTCTTCTCAGTTCAAGGGACCATGGAATAAACTGGACACATATCCCCACATATTAGGAATATTATATGTAGCCGCATCACTTTCTCATTGTAGTGCTTTCATTAGAACATACGAAGATATACATTCAAATCCACAACAGACACAAATGTACTGAAACTCCAAAGTTCCCAATCCCAAAAGTGATCATGCAGCCTCATGAGTAGATCTCAATTGAGCCAGACAACTAATATGGGAGAGGAAGAAGGCAAAATCCCTGTCCTATTTGTCCTGCTCATCATCATCAACATCAGGAATGGGTTAAACAAAAAATCAAAAGAATACAGAAATCAGGTGTTTTATGGAGTGATATATTTAAATTAAGTTTGTTTAAATATATAGCCTCCCTTTTAACAGACAAGACAATTGCCTTTGTCAACAGATGATATGGGAATCGTATTCCACCAAAATTAAGGAGTCTCATGCACAGAATTCAGGTCTTAAATTTATCCCTAGCAACAGTTAGCCCCTTTCTCCACCTGCAAGCCCACTGCAGCCTATCCTCTCTCTTCTTCTGAAGGGAAGAGCCTAGAATCATCTGTCAAGGATCAGAACACACTGCTGAAAATCAAAGGGAAAAAGTTTTGCTTAGTTAACCTTGCTTGCTTAACGCAGTCACTCAGGTCCAGCTCTTTTATTTAAGAAGCCACGCGGAGTTTACAAACAGCTAGCAGTGGATGGTGGGGTGGGAATCCCAAGAGAAGAACAATAAGTGTAATGTACTGAAATCTTTCTAATAAATGGGAACTGACATTATTCAAATTTGAATCACAGAATCTTTTCTATGGGAAAACAGGTAAAAATCAAAAACAGAAGAATGAGAAAAGGAGGGAAGAATATTTATATCAAATAAATGGCACGGTTAAGATATTAAAAACAAGCAAAGAAATAGCTATAGGAACAGCTTTTAAGCCTGTAAAATGGATTTTGTTTACCTGCTGTTACTTTATTTAGTGCAACTAAGGAGCTGAGCACCTTGTTGAAGTTTTGGCCTTGATAGAGATCATTTGCATCAAAGGTCTAAAAAAGAAGCAAAAATACATATTACATATGCATTGTATGTATATATATATTCACTAGAAGGTTTTAACAAAACCTGTTTTAAAATATTTCACCTGCATTTCATCCAGTAGTTTATTTACACATATTCTCTCTCTCTCTCTCTCTCTCTCTCTCTCTCTCTCTCTCACACACACACACACACACACAGACACACGCACACAACTGAGCAGCAGACAGCTTCTCCTTCAGTTGCATTGGCTAAACTTCTAGCAGCTTAAGGGTGCCATTCGAACTCCTGGCAACAACAGACTTTAAACCAAAGGTGGGGAACATGCGGCCCTCCTGATACTAGTGATGCAGTTCAACAAAATCCTATCATCACTACCAATTTGTGCATATCTCCTTCCATTTACTCCTCCCATGGCCTTTTATATGCCTGGAAGACTCTGATAAGTGTGCCTTATTACCACAGGTTCATGAGGGCGCAGCCATCAGTTTTTCTCTGGGAAAGCATCCCTTTATGAGATGGATTTCCAAGGGAGGCTTGGCAGACACTTTCTAATTTTCATACACATGCAAAAATGCCATTACTCTGTGGCTGAAGAACCAGCAAAATATAGCTTGCTGCTGGGTTAGCTGTGATAATTCATTGCAACAAAAAGTAATGGGTTACCTTTGCTTCTGGCTGGTTACTATACTGTGTTTATATACTGTGAATACCACTCTGAGAACAAAAGCTTAAAAATTTGAAATGTAAAAAGGAACAGCCTTTCTTCTCGATGATTTTTTTTTCTAAAACTGACATGTATATTTACTCAAACGAAAGCCATGCTAATGGCTTTGGTTTGCTGCAAAATGTGCACACAGCTAGTCCTATATATGTATGCTTGAGAATAAGACCCAATGAAGACAGTGGGAGTTACTTCAGAGTATGTATGCAAAGGGTCAGGTAGTTAATGACTTTTCAGAACAGATGTTGCAATGCCATCCAAACATGACAAACAAAGGGAGTTTTCATATGTGAAGCTCCAAATGTGGCTGGGCTTAACGCATAAAGATTTTACACTTGCATGTAGATTAATAGTACTCTAAAGTTAGTCTACAATGAAAACTTAAACCTACAGATTCAATTCACGTTTAAATCTCTCTTCCTCATTTTCTTCCACACAGAAAACCATCACATATAGAACAAGTGATGCTCAAGCATATTTATCCAAAATCATGGAAACATTTAAAAGACTTAAAACATATATGCATCTCATCTAGTGTAACTAGGCAGTGATAGATAGTCTCCCCCTTTCCACAGCCCCCCAACAGACACAGTGGGAAAAAATGCTGAAAGTTCCTCTCCTGTAAAAGCCAGAAGGAAACACTCTATAATGTGGCTATTTGGGGGGAAAACTGGAAGTGCAAATTAATTTTTTTTAAATCATCCAGCCAATTACTTGTGACTTTTAAGACTAAAGCCAGAACGCTGTTGGGGAAATACAGTGCACCAGGGCAAGCAGCTTCTTCCCTCTGGTAGCCATCTTTTCTGCATGTGGCAATGAATCGGGTGCAAAAGTGAGTACACAACTAACTATGCAATAGACAACCCAAAAGAGTGAGGAAACTGCAGCATAATTGCCCATTTATGCATATTTTTTTACAACAAGACTTTGGCTTTGCTTGGTTTTGTTTTAGTTTTAGTCTGTGGTATCATGTATTTTGTTTTTTATTATTTAGTTGCTGTGTTGTAACATTGCTTAAGTATGTAAACCACCCCAAGTAATGTTTCACTACTTTTAGACCGGTGGTCTAAAAGCTCAATAAATAAAATAAATAGATTTATTTCAATATGAATTTTTATGTATTACAATCAAGGTTCCCTCTAAAGTGCGTGGCTGCGTGCACATGGGCTCCTCCACCCCCCTCTGCGCAGTGTTCCTCCTCCTCCTCCTCCACTCACAGACAGTCATTTCCAGCCCCTTTGGTTCCAGTCCCAACGGAACCCCACGGGGGGGGCAGAGTCGCGTGCACAAGAGACAGAGCCCCACCCAGCGGGGCTGAAAATTAGAAGGAACGTTGATTGTAATCCACTTTTTCAGTAAGTAGATGTGATGACATGGTTGGCATCTTCTCTGAAAGGCCCACTCAAGTCCCAACGATGTCCCTATAACATCAGGGACTCATTTATTTGTTCATCTCCTAAAGCAGGGGTCTCCAAACTTTTTACAGTGAGGGCCACACTGGATATTTTCAAAGTTTTGGGGGGCTGAAGGAACAGGAACGTGTCCGTGAGCATACGCGCGGCCACATGCACAGATGCCCGCCCTTCCGCCCTCCCCACATACACACACACACACCCCTGCCCCACCTGTGCACGCAGGGGCTGAAGGGAACGGGCCAGACAAAATGGCAACGGATGTGGCCTGTGGGCCATAGTTTGGAGACCCCTGTCCTAAAGATATATACAGCATCTTCTGCCAGCAGTATACCCTCCCTCTGCATTCCACATAAGGCAGAAAGGACAGTGTCTATGCAAGGGAACAGCAGGACACAAATCTGACATTAGAAATGGCAACACACAAACCCCACTGTGAGAACCATTTTAACTTCCCAAGATCTTGTGATTATTGTAGAAAAATTGAATTTAAAAAGCAGATTGGAGAGAGGAGGAGATATATTGAGAAATACAAATACCAGTCTGTAAGTAAAGGCTTGAATGATGACTGGGGCTTCTTATCATATTATGTATATTATAAACTGGTTCTCACAGTAGCCATAAAGCTTATTTTCTCTTTTATAGAAAAATAACCTCATCTTGACAGCAAAGCTTGTTACTTCTACCTTTCAAAGGCAAACAAACAAACAGTTGTGCATCTGGTACAGGTGTTTTGTATTATCTGATTACTTTGTGCCAGGAAGCTTATGTAATGAACACTTGGAAACTTCACTGCCAGTGTTAATAATGCAACTTGCATATTCTGTTTCTCATTTCAGTCTGATCCTTCTCCCACAATCATGTACATTGTGTATATAAATCTGCAGTATAGGGAACTCTTATCCACAAATGCTCACACAGAAATAATTCTGTTGAATCTGAAAGGTGTCATAAGACGTGGCTTTTTATTTTGCTTCGTTTTGTTTTTGTTACATATGCTGAACAGTTACCTTTCTGAAAATTAAATAAAAACCAGTGATATCCTTTAATAAGGCTAGTTTAAATGAAAATCAAAACATATTTCAAAAGGTATTCACACTGGAGATCTGTATCCTATTTGGAATTTATACTGGTCTCAGTGTAATTCCATAAATTGTGATGGTGAGTTTCCACTCACATCACTGGTCACCAGCCAAGTGCCTCCCTGCATTGCTGACCACTCCGGCAAGGAGGTGGGACGGCAAGTTTCCCTGCTCAGCTGCTGAGTGGTCAGCAGCAAAGAGATGCAGGGAAGTGCTGGCCAGGCTATTTCTGTGATTGGAGTGATGTTACCAATGACAGCCCCACGTGCCACACAAAGCCCAGTGAGAGTATCAGGCTGGTTCTGGGGGGAAGGTCAAAAGGGCCTGGTCACCTGTGGTGGCAATATTTGTATTTGTCTCCCCTGGGAGACAAAGATGAATATCCCATCTCTATTCCACACCATCTGCACCCATTTGTATAATAAAGCACCTCTCACTCCTTGTTTTTTGCCCAATCCAGGCACTGAATTATAACTGAATGGTAGCGCAGCTATGTTATTGTGCAGCAGATCAAATCAACATTCAACAAGGTATTAGTAAAAATGGGGACAGCCCAAACAAAAAAAATGTAACTTTGAAACTGGACTTCGGGTTTGGTACAGATGCAGAAAACAGTCTGGTCTTGCTCTGTGCCAAATATGGGAAAGTTGCAACAAAGGGTTTTTAAGTTATGATTTTTAAAAAATAAAATTAATCCCCCTCCCATAGAAACAAGCGACTCTAAATATATCCAAATTTAAAATATCTCATACAAACTGAAAAGACCAATCTTGCTTATCTTGAAAAAGAATGGTTGGTACCACCCATTTTTTAAATTTGGAAAGAATCAAGGCTGTAGGGACTGAAATATTGATCTTCAAAAGATACCTTTCAAATGGGGAAAACAGTGACTTTGTTATAAAAAGAACATGCATGGTACAGATTTGCTAGGCAGATTATACAGTGTACCATTCACACTTGTTCTAAAACAGACCTGACAATTGTTTTGTGTTTGAGTGAGAAGTGGTTAACTGATGAAAAAAAGGAGTCAGCTTCTGGGATTTTCCCTTGCATGGTACCCTTTGTGAATGGTAGTAAGCACAAGAAGGTATCCTGTAGACCATCTTGACTGCTGCCACTGGTGTTATCAACATTCAGTTTGCCCTTTATTATGTAAAGCAGTGGTCCCCAAACTTTTCCAAACCGCAGACCGGTTTAGGTGGGCCGGCATGTGTGCGTGGGTGGCTGGGGCACCCGTGCGTGCGTGGGTGGGTAGGCGGGGCACACATGCATGCATGTGGGGGGCTGTGTGTGTGTCTGTGCGTGCGTGAGCAGGGTGTGTGTGTATGTGGAGGCATACATGCGTGCATGCATGTGGGGGGGGGCGATCTGTCTCCGGTATCGGGCCACGGACCGGGGGTTGGGGACCCCGGATGTAAAGCTTGGCATCCTTTTTCCTGTTGGCAGCATGGGCACAATACTATGCAGCAATATTAGGCCATTTCCTGGTGCTTTGAATCCTGGATACAGAAGCATAATATCCAACATTTATAAACCGGATGTTTTTTAAAGAATTGAATCTGAAAGCATACATGGCAGTAACTGTGGTAGAGGCATGGGGCAACTAGTAAGCACTAGGGGCACTAGTATGCCATATCCCTCATGTCTTTTCCACACCTAGAAGATAGACTTTTGTGTTCACTATGAAGGTCTCCAGATGTGTTTGTAAGGGAGTCCAGATGAACATGGTTACAGTTTTCTTCAGTTAAATGTGCTTTCAAGAACCTCTGGAGAACTTCATTACTTCTGCATTACTTCAGGTGATGTTTAAAATACCTAGGGGCAAGGCTTATGTGGGCATTGTGATCCCCTACCTTACAACAATCCTACATGTTTTCTGGCTGAGTCCTTTCTCTAAACCACAATAAACCAAGAAAGTTTTTGTACCCATACTGCCAGTACTGTATACAGCACATGGTTTTTCATATCCAGCATGAACAGACACGAAATCAGAAATGAGCTACCATGGTTAAATGCATTCAATACACATACCTAATCCCAGAAGGTAATGCCTTCTCTTTTTTCAACAAGAAAATATATTTCCCCCAAGAAGAAACAACCACTCTCAACCATATATATTTCAGGAACTCTCAAACAAGAAAAAGGCATGAAATGTTTTCTATGCCAGGGGCATTCTTTTCTTTTCCTTTCCTCTCTCTCTTAAAATTTTTTTTCCAATTGCAGAAAGGGTTTCAAGCAGACATATGCTAAGATTATTTTTAACATGATAAATCTGATGAACAAAAAAAATTGGAAAACAAAAGTATTGCTATGAAACAGCAAAAAGCAGAATTTAAGCTCACCTTCATTGTAGCTTCTTACTCAACAAAAGAAGTCCACCAAACCACTCCGTAAAAAGTAATATAAAAACAGGATGTTCACAGACTTCTGTTTCCTGTCAGACTGAGACTAACTGGGATACTTGAAGTAAGCTCATTGGTTTGTCCTGACGGGCACATCATCATCATCTATATACTTTACCTAGACTCTATTAGTCAACAGGAAGCCAAACAATGGGATACAAAATAAGAGGGCAGGAAGGGAAGAGTATATTTATATAGTGATTTTATGTCATATGAGGAATTTTCTATATGAAGAACAGTAAAATTGTATCACAGACAAAAATTAACCAGTTCTTGAAAATTCAAGCACATAACTAACAATTATCTATGGAAAAGTATTATTAAAAATACCGTAATGATGCCAATGTGTGGGCATGTGTAGAAATAGAGACACGTGTACTTTTTAGCTAAAAAATGAAGTAATATTTATGTATCTATTTGTTAGATTTGTATCAGTTCTTTCCACCAACGAGCACAAGGCAATACAGAAGAGTACCTGCTTCTCTGGGAGCATGGGTAAACATTTCCATCTACAATAACTGTGGACAAGGATTTCAAACCATTCTGATTTTGTGATTTCAATACATGCTGCCATGCTGAACAGACAAAAGTTATATTCACGATGAGCTACAATCAATAAACACAGTACTGTGTACCCAGGAGTTTCTGATCTGCTTTTCCTCAGCACCAACACAACTTTACCTTTTGCACACTCTGAAACATCCTCTGCTAAGCTATATAATGCTATCAAGGAACTAAAAGCAAAATAAGAATGTTCAGGTTCTTGGATGGCTCTTAGATCTTAATCTATGTGTCTTACTGCTTTATAACAAGGATGGGGAGATATTTATCTTATTCTTCGGGACTGAAAAGGAAAAGGCTTCCTTTCCTGGCTACAATTACACAGCAAGAAAAATGCAAAAGCATTTCAAACAGTTAAGCAGCAAACAAGGCTGAGTGCACACAAGTCACACCTAGGAAGACAGGTTTCCCCAGGTTAATTCTCTTTAGCTGAACACATGGGGGGGGGGGGCGCATTCATACTCAGTCTTGTTTCCATCTTGTTAAGGTAGCTCTGCTCCAGCCATCCAGATTCACAGGAGGCACAGTTAGAGCAGAGCTACCTTAACAAGATGGAAACAAGGCTGATTCATAACTTCCTCCTCTTTTTCTGCTGATTCCTTGCTATTTTTTTCCCTTTGGTTCCCTAGCTGTCCTAGCGCTAGGGCAGCAAGCCTTCAAAAGGAAAAAAAGAAACAGAAAGGAAAGGGAAGACAAAAAGAACCAGAGCCAGGCACCAGGTGTGGAGAGGAGAAGATTCAAATGGCAGCCACTTTCCTTGCTGCCCTGTTTCATATAGAACAGCTACAAACTGCTTCACATTGGCTCAAGTGATCACACTGCTTGAACAGATGTGAATGTATTCTATTGCAAAAAAGTAGAAGGCCCAGCAGCAAAGGAGGGGAAAAAACTACATATTGAAGGAGGAGGGACTCTGGACTAATTCATATTGACTTCTACATTTAGCAGAACTATACAGAAGATCTGCTTGAAAGTATAATCTCAATGAAAAGCTGCTCAGAGCAAAACCAGCAAATGTGGGAGTAAGTATGCAGGAATTATTTGCATAGGTAAAGGTAAAGGTTCCCCTTGACATTTTAGTCCAGTCGTGTCCGACTCTAGGGCACGGTGCTCATCCCTGTCTCCAAGCCGTAGAGCCAGCGTTTGTCCGTAGACAGTTTCCGTGGTCACGTGGCCAGCGCGACTAGACACGGAACGCCGTTACCTTTCCACCGAGGTGGTACCTATTTATCTACTCGCATTTACATGCTTTCGAACTACTAGGTTGGCAGGAGCTGGGACAAGCGACGGGAGCTCACTCCGTCACGTGGATTCAATCTTACGACTGCTGGTCTTCTGACCTTGCAGCACAGAGGCTTCTGCGGTTTAACCCGCAGCACCACCACGTCCCCATTATTTGCATAGACCTCCCCTAATTACCTCAAGTCAATTCTGTTTTTGCTGCAACTAGTCTAATAGAAAAATGGTTCCTAACAAACACATTGAGGAAAGGAACAATGCAAATCATTCCAACTTGATGATTTTAATTTTATTGCCTTTTTGGACTGTAAGCCACCCAGAGTAAATTTGTCTAGATGGGCGGTATAAAAGCCAATAAATAAATAAATAAATAAATAAATAAATAAATAAATAAATTTACTCAGTCCCCCACTTTCTTGTTTTGCTTCAAATACAAAATATTAAAGTATTTATTAAACTAAATTAACCGTAGACGACTGGAAGCCAGTGGTTTTCAGCTGTATGAATGTCCCACAGAAATGATGTGTGAGAAAGGAATTGGTTGCTATGACCTGTACAACCTGCAAGAAATTAAGGTTGGGAGAAGCTGAACAACTTTGTGTTAAAACTACACTTTCAGGCAACGCTTCTATAGTTACTAAAGGGAAAGAATCCAGGTGAAAAATTATGCCAGCATAACTCCATTGACATAAATTGTCCATCTTAACATATCTTTCATGTCAGTTTACAAAAAGAGGATGAAATACAGATTTCACAACAATATGTTTTTTAAAAATCTTTCCTGAAAAGATATGAAATACATTGTGAACTTTTCTGGGTACAAAAGTATAGTATCACAATTGTAAGGACCCTTTGTAGTCACCACCTACTTTACTTCAGAGGGCAGGGTGACCTCAATGAGAGCCCTTGAAGATGACTTCAATATCCGTACAAGTTGATACCCGGGCCCTAAGATGTGTAAGACATTCCGAGTAAGCACCAGCACTTTGAATTCTGCTTGGAAACGGTCTGGAAGCCAGTGAAATTCTTTCAACACAGGTCAGGTATGTTGCTTCTGACCAGCCATAGTCAACAGTATAATCACTCTGTTCCAAATGATCTGAAGTTTCTGAATAATCTTCAAAGGCAGTCTCACATACACTGCACTGTTGTAGTCAATTCTAACCACTAAAAATTGTGAACAACTTGGCCAGGTTAATTCTGCTAAGGGGAGGCTACACCAGGCAAGCAAGTCAAAGCTGATGAAAGGTACTTCTTGCATCCTAGGTCTTCCATGACTAATGTGGATATAGAGTATTCTCAGGCTACAAACATGATTCTTTAGGGAGAGTACAACCCCCAACCCAGAAAAGACTTATCTCTCTGAGCAAACAAATCATCTAATAAAAAAACTTCTGCACTGTCAGACGTGAGTTTTTGTTTACAATCTTCAGCAAGATCTTTACTATTTCCAAGCTCCAAATCAGTATCTCCACTACCTTGCCCAAATGTCCAGGGAAAAGGAGAGAAAGACGTCATCAAGCTACTAAGGACACTGTCTAAATTTCTGAATGGCTTCTCCAAGCAGTTTGTTTAAATGTTAAAAAGCATGAAACAGAGCCCTGCAAAGTCTCACAACATAAATGCCTTCAGGTCAAAACACTATTTCCCCAGCACTGCCTTCAAAAACCGGCCTTCTAGGTAGAAATGGAACCACCATGACACCATGCCTCCAGTTCTCAACCCAAGAAGCCTATCCAGCAGGATATCGGGACCAATCATATTGAATGCTAGTCCAAAAGGATTACATTACCCTAGTATTCTCCCAGCATAGGATACCTATCAGGGTACCTAAAGCACTCCTATATCATTACTGGGCAATATGCTTCACCATTCGATGACAATCTAGCTCCAAAGGTTCCTAGGAAAGGGTCTAAATCAATTTCCTCCTCCTGAATTTCAGCCTAGTTTTGTCCCTAAAATAGCTTTGCTGCTGTGATGTAACAAAAGTACAGATGTAGCATAACATGGGGTGTATCCTCATGCAGTGTGTTTATGTGGTAATCAGTTCTATGGATGCATGTGGAGTGACTGACAAGTCTGGAACAAATGACGGAGAAAGTGCAATTTGCACATGGATGGGGACTGACTGTGAAGAGGAGATATAGCTTGGAATGACGTGTTGTAACTAAAAATGAAAGAGAAGAGACAAGATAGTTGAGAGAGACTGTATATGAACTGTAGGGACAGCGTATCTCCAAGAAAATGGATTAAGACTGAATGTGAAAGATAATATATAGTAAGATATAATCACGCATTATACAAATCTGTAACACGGTACTGTTTAAATATCATCGTCCATAACCAAAGGTTTAGTGCTGTTGAGTAGTGACAAGTAAAAGATTACATATAACACCCTGAAACTGTAAATAAAATATTTATTTTCTTTGAAAAATCACACATACTGTTTTGTGGCTATCACAGATATCATACAAGTCAAAGGTACCATACACGGGTGATATAGCAGAACCAGGTCTTTGTAAACAGCCTGATGGCAGCATAAACCCAAACGGAAAGAGAGTGAAGCCATTTGCCTAGTTAGGGGCTGAAAACCAATAGTTGGTTTTAAAGAGAAAAGTGTCTAATTAGTTTCACCAGCAATATTATTAGCAACATATAAGCAGGAAGCTTTAATATACAACAAGCAGAATAAGCTGAAGCCACTGCTGCTGGAGCAGTCTGCAAATTAGTCTCAGCTAATAGTCTAGTAAAGACAGATGGTTTGATAGTTTAACTCATATTTTACAAGGGCTCCCTGGACTTGGACAAGTATATGATACTTCTGGTTCTAGCCTCGTTTTCTCCCTCACATGCACGTGACTTTAATATGACAAGCTCTCATTCAAGCATACAATCCTCCACCTGCCCTCCAATGTGACAGAGCCCCTCAGGAGCTGTACTACAAGATTCTGTTGATTACATGCTCAGCTCTAATTAAATCTGTGACAGTTACTGGGTGGAAGACAGCAAGCTGTTTGACATGAAATCAAGCTAAGAAACCTTATGCATCTTTTCTTACCATTATTTGGTATTTTGAGCACTACTATTTTTTCATGATAATAAGCTACATTATGAAACAGGGGAATATGTCATTCTCCTGAAGCTGAATACAATTCCCATCATACCTCTACAATAGATATGCTGGCTCAGGCTGTTAAAGTCATATATATGGGAGTTATAGTCCAACAACATCTGGAGCACCCAGTTCCCAGTTTAGAAAAATAAGAAACAAGCCTGTCTTCAAGCAAGCCTCTTGTTCCCTCCTCCACATTTTTCTTCATCCACAAATTGGCCACAAACATATCCTCGTTGGAAAAAGGTGCAGATGAACCACAGAGGAATAAACTTGCATCCTTGTGCTTGGTGGTTTGGAAAGAAGACTCATTCACTTTAGTGGGCTTGTTGGATAGGACTAACAAGAGTTGCAGCCCAATAATATCTGAAGGGCCACATGTTCCCTTCCCTGGTGTATACACTTGCAGAAGTACAGTGCCACTCATATGTGACAATTCAACATACTCATTGCTCTTTTATAAACACATTTTAACATCTAAGGTGGATGTTAGGCACAGAGAGATTACACTAGAACCCTCCTCCATGCTATCAACTTTTTGATATGAAGGAATTTTATTTTATATTTCTGCTGCAGAAGAATGTTTAGTCATGTAGCCAATGTCTAATAGTATCTTTCAGATCTATCACCTCAATGATACTGATGCCAGATTTTAAAATCTGTAGGACCTGTGGTTTCAGTTATCTGTGGTGTACCGCCCTGTATACAACATACAAGGGGGCACACCTTGTGGCCTTTGTCCTGTTCCCTTTTTGTCTTTGTCTCACTTCCTTGTATGTTGTACACAGAGTTCACTACTATCCACTGTTTCAGGCATTCACAGTAGATTGTGGAACAAATCCCCCATAGATAAGGGGGTCCTGCTGTATTCTATGACACACACACAGAACCCTGGAACTATATTTCTATGAAAAGACTGAAGCATCTTTGGCTGAGAATGCTCAGCACCTTCTCCCCAAACTATAGTTCCCAGGATTATTTCTTGCAAACCATGGTTACACGTTAGTGTAAACTTGTAGTGCAGAAATCCCCTTCAGTTTCCCCACCCAGGTCATCTATTCAGCCTCCATGTCAAGCATTCTTATACCAATCTAGTCTGTATAATTGAACAGAAATTTATTTTCATTTTTCATTTTGATTATGAACTATATTTTTCAACTTCAACTGGAACCAAAAGCAATATCTCTTATGAGAAGAGGACAATGAAACTATATTTTAGGTTAATGATCATCATCATCTTAGAACTGCAGAGCTAGAAGGGACCCTACGAATTACTGAGTCTAGCACCGTCAAAGAGGCACAGTGAAGAATCAAACTCCCAACCTCTGGCTCCGAAGCCAGATGCCTAAGCCACTGAGCTATCCCAAATGAAATTAGCACACTAAGACACAACGGAGTAAGGCCAAGAATATCGCAAATGAGGTAGTACTTTCTTTGAAGATTATGTGTTTATGGTGTTGTTTTTGTTTACTATCTTTTAGTGTTGGTATCTGTTTGATCTTTTTTTAGTATTTGTACACTCACAAATACTAAATTTTTAAGTGCCTTATCTTCACAAAAAGACAAATGAAGAGAAAAAGACAAACAAGCCAACAGATTTTTTCAAACAGCAGCACTCTCATAATACAGTACCCTACATATTATTTATGGCCCATAATAAGCCCTTTAACAAGATAGTCATAATTGTTTCCTAGATAGATATACTGTAGATTTCACCACCACCAAAACAAACAGAATTAAATAATTTTATAACCCCACATTCTCTATGTCCCCCAAGAAAAATATGTGTGGGGATACAGTTTTAAGCAACCAATAGCAGTGGTTCAACTCTTTCAGATTTCTACTGTCATTCATAAGCTTACTTCAATAAAAAAAGATCAGAAGCTTTTGTATATTGAGGGGTTCACAGACAGAAATATGACAGGGTTGGTTAACCTGAAGCCCTCCAGACATCAATGCAGACCAGTTTCCATTAGAGATGGGGGTATTCATATACCCCCGCACAGGTGGCAATAACGAGAGTCCAGCCCCATGGGGCCAGACGGTCCACTTACAATTCTGCTGCTGCTGCGAACTCTGGGATCCTTCCTATCACTCCAGAGCTCGTGATCGGCTCGCCACTCCTGGGAGGAGGCGGGATGACAAGCCTCTCTGCCAGCTGGAAGAGTGGCTCACAGATCGTAAGCTCCGGAGTGATAGGAAGGATCTGGGAGCTCACGGCAGCAGCGGAATTGTGAGTGGACCGTCTGGCCCCATGGGGCTGGACCCTCGTTATTGCCACCTGTGCGGGGGTATTCGTATACAGATACCCCCATCTCTTGTTTCCATTAATCTAAGCCATCCTGGCCAGCATTGAGGCATGACGGGAATAGCAGTTCATCAATATCTGAAGGGCAACTGTTCAGTTTAGCAATAACTAGATCATTAGCTTTCACTCTTTTTAAAAATATGCAAAGAAATCTGTTAGACATTAAAGCCATCAACAGTTACAAGTTCCATTAAAGTTGGGTTCAGAAGCTTGGGGAAAGTTAAGAAGCTGAAGACAAAATACTATTTCGAGTAGCTGTGCAGGGGGGAAGGAGGAGGGAGTCCATCATGAACTATTAACTATGAGTCAGCAATGTAGTGCCATTGCCAACAGGCACAAAAACACCATACTTGGTTCTCACAAGAGAATCATAAACACAGAAAACACAGGAGGTATTTGCCCCATTCTAGTCTTCGTCATTAACATACTGATTGCTACACCTCAGTAGAGGCCCAGAGGAACTGTGTAGAATAAAACAAGAAGCAACCAAAATGAAGTCTAAATAAGAGAGAAAAGACACCAAGTAATTTAATAAAAACACCTGAGATGGTGTAATTTTAGGATTAACCCCATGTGTCAATATAAGATGGGAAAATAGAAATAGAAAGACCAGACTCCTATTGAAGTTTTACTGGTGCAATGCAACCAGCATAAATCTCAGCAAGAAACTGCTGCCAATCAATACATCAGTGTAGGCATTTGATGGTATATGCTTAGTTGTACAACTGGGCCAAAAACAGCAAATGGTTATGCTGACTTCCTAAATTGCAGCAATTCACTGCTGAGATTTACACCCAAGTATGCAAATACCAATAAGCATAAATAATAGGATTTTGGCCGCTGTCATTAAACAGTCATCTGAAAGCTAGCCAACAGATGGCCAAGGGGTATAGGATGTAACAGAAGTGCTGCTCTATAGCCAGGATGGCACTTTTATCCTGGAGGCCCCCAATAAGCTTACAGAGAACTCTTAAAGCATCTGTGTATCACTATAGGTATAGCTCAAAATGAGGGTATTTTGTGGTCTCTCGTGGATTCACAGGATGCAAAGCTACACGCCCTCGCTCCCTCTCCATACAGCCAAGCATGACACAAGCACTGCAACTAGTACAGTTAAATTTCCCTCCCATTTGTATGCATGGGAAAGAAACTGTGAAAAAAATAAGGAAAAAGGCACAAAGATACCAACGCCTCCTCCCATTAAGGGAGGTGGACACATCAAGCATGCAAGTTGTACAAAGCAGCTCTGTCATGGATTCTTCTTGTTGGCCCTTATAAGATGGCTCTGTAAGACTACAATGCTATGAACACATCCTTGCAACCCATTGCGTGCAACCCGATGGATCAACTGGTCTTACTTCACAATAAACACACACATGGTTTCACAAGGAACATATGCCTCATTTAGTCCTTCTTAGCTAAGTAAAAAAGAAAAGCAAGCGTATTGTCCAAATTGGGACTCCTTAACCAAGAACAAATCCTGTTTTTTTGTTATTCCTACTACTGCTATTGTGGTTTGTATTGAGCACAACAAAACAGGCACTCATTTAGAAGACATGCTAAGTTGCCTATCATTTGTTTTTAGCTGTGTCTGTAAGTGGGCACAACAGGGCTTGAGCATATCAGGACACACTGCACAGTAAGCCAGGATTCTTTAGAATTCTAGTTTGCTGATCAAGCAGACATAAGCCACTGTGTTTGATAAGTACAACTTGTGTGAAGGCAACGTGGGGTCAATCTCATCCAAAATTATGTAGGTAAACTACATGACTACATAGAAGTTTGCCCGCTAAAACAAGCAAGTGTTAAATTTATGGCACTGAACTTCAGTCTAGGGGAAGAATTACCTACGGATGAAAAGATACACTGTGTGTGTGTGTGTGTGTGTGTGTGTGTGTGTGTGTGTGTGTTAAAAAGGTTAGTTTGGGGCTACCAAATCCTCTGCCCAATCAAAAGTTACATTCTACATCCTTCTTCCAAGGAAGCAACCCATATATAACAAAACAAAAAACCAAAAGCAATGTGACACCTTAGAGACTAACATATTGATTCCAGTGTGCTTTTGGATTCATGTATCTGTGGAAGAGAATTATACCCCACAAAAGCTTACATGGAAATATACCTGCTAGTTTTCCAAGGCGCCACCATACTTGTGGTGTTTTGTTATGCATTCCGGATCTTTTAATTCATTCTTCAGTACAGATGTTACCCTCGCCCGAGATCACCATCGCAGCCCCCGCTCCACCACCCCCCCATGAGACACGCGTGTGCACACAGACACTCCCCACCCCACCCCGTCTCCTCACCTCCAGGCGAAGGGTGGCGCCGCAAGCCCGAAGGAACTCGCGAATATTGCTCAGGCACTCGCTCTCGGTGCGGGGCTCCGGGTAAACCTGCAAGAGGAGAAGGAGCGGTTCACGTCAGTTTCTGGGTGGCGAGTGTGGGGCTGAGATGGTGGGAAAGGGGGCCGGCAGGGGACCTACCCACCCAGGACTCGCCCTCCGCGGGCTGCCGGCTCCGTAATGCACACCCACTCCCACGGCTTTCCTAGGAAACTGCCTGGAATTTGATTTGCCCGTGACGGGAGAGTTGAACCGGGAAGTAAACACGACAGCAGGAAGTGGCGTGTGAAGGGGGACGAGGGAAGTCCTCATCCACCCCTCCAGGGTAGTTTTCTTTCTCCTCCCGTCTGACTTCCTCCCGCCCTCGCAAGCCCTCTCTCTCGAGGAAAAGGCTCGCCGAGAGATTCCGCGACGAAAAGGGAACGGAGGCGCACGAGCTGCTGTCCTCACGCGCGGTCTGTTTGCAGCCGCCTCAGAAGCGCGTCCGGGACGCTGCATTCGGGGTGCCGGGATTGCAATAGGAAGCACCTCCGCTTGCCTTCCGTTAGAATGGCCACCTTTTCTTTCTGACGGGGCTCCTGCATGTTTGAAATGCGGCAGAGCTCCCAGATCGCCTTTTATCCCCTGGGGCAGCTTTATTATGGACTGTCGAGCGGGGGGGAAAGGGCGATCTGGGAGCTCTGCCGCAGTTTAAAAGTTAACTATTAACTGTTTAAACAAGGAGCTTGCCGAATATTTGAAAAGTAACAAGTCTCATTCCTCTCTATACAGAAAAAGATTAGTGACTGGTATTTGCCTCAGTTCTTTTTATATCAACAGAATTTACTCATATAGATCACAAAACTGGGAGCGTCACCAGAATGCCACGGATTACCCAAAGTATTTATAATTTATCCCACAGCACCCAGGGCTGCTTGGGGGCGGGGCGGTTGGCGAGGGGGCCCAGATACAAGGTCCCATGTGGAAACCAGAAAGCAAGGAAACACTTTAATCCCATCTCCAGTAGCAGAAGATACTAAGCTTTTGAGTACCAACAAGGCATAGCAACTTAAAATGATCTTGCACCATGATTCTCCACCCTCCCTGAAAATATTGGGTTTTCTCGGGTGGAGTCAATATAATTTGCATAAATTTATTTTTATTTATTTATTCGACTTGTATGCTGCCCGCACTCTGCAAGAGTCATCCAATATACAAACCAAAATGAAAGGGACAAATAGCAAACATTGTTTAACTAGAAGCAGATAAGCAGATAATAACTTATTCCTTAAGTCTCATTAGCAGTGTTTTTGCCTCCAATTTTGCTATGCGCAAACCTGAAACCAACATTTGTATGCTTCAGTATTTTCAGAGCACTAATGTTCACACAGATTTTCATGCATTGTTAAAGAAGATGTAAAAAGTCACGTAGACATTATTCATATATAATGCCTGTATTCCACCAGGCGTACTCTGGACAGATGGAAATTATTAAATCATAAAACACTTGAGAAACATTGAACAGCGAACAAAATGGCAGCCTAGAGGCTATTCTTCTGAATCAACTCATTTTTTTCAGCTGATGAGTGTCATACGTCCTATAAAGGTCTTAGGTTAAAAAAAAAAAAAGAACACAGTCCAAGAACTGAAGCAACCATCACTCAACCTCAACTCCTGGAAAGTGAAAACCCAGCACCAGGTTCTAAGAAACTATCTGAACAACCAGATGGGCTCATGCAGTGTTGCTTTCTCTTCAGATTTTGCCTTTTGCCATGTGCCCCTCTGTGCCCACAAAGCTGATACACAAGGAAGAATGTCTGTGGTGGTGCCCTGATATGGAATGTGCTCCCTAAGGAAGTGCACCTGGAGTTACATTCAGTTTATTCTTTAGGTGTCTGACAGAAACCTTTTTAATCCACCCAAACCTAAATCTTAGTGTTTGTGAAACATTTTTATTACAACTGCCACTGTCTCTATTTTGCATTTTGGTTTTATGATACTATATGTTCTCATCCCTGGATGTACACCTGATTGTGTAATTGAGCATGTGCCCAGGAAGGCAAAGGGCACCTCAATAATGTAGCAATTTACTGACAAAACTTGTGTGATTTATCTTATGCAAATGTAAATCACCAACAGGATTCTGCCCATTGTGTTTTTAAATCAGTGCAAACCACTATGGAATGCAGTAAAAAAAAAAGGATGTTGTATTTAGTAGCATTTATTTTTTTAAAATTATAAATGTTTTTATGAATGAAAAAAACCCACAATGAACTGGGTCCAGAAACTAGACAGATTTTAGAGCAAAAATAGGAAACTTAATGCAACACTGTGTGTTCCACACATCTGCACAAAATTTTAATTCATTGCATCTACCGTTTCCCCAAAAATAAGATCTAACCTGAAAATAAGCCCTAGTATGATTTTTCAGGATGCTCATAATATAAGCCCTACCCCCAAAATAAGCCCCAGTTAAGTGAAACCCCGCTCTCCACCATTGTGCAGCAACCAGAAGAAGATGACATGACTGTCTTTGAATAAATGTAGATTGTTGTACATGAAAAAAATAAAACATCCTCTGAAAATAAGCCCTGTTGTTGTTTAGTCGTTAAGTCGTGTCCTACTCTTCGTGACCCCATTGATCAGAGCACACCAGGCCCCCCTGCCTTCCACTGCCTCCCAGAGTTTGGTCAAATTCATGTTGGTCGCTTCGATGACACCGTCCAACCATCTCGTCCTCTGTCGTCCCCTTCTCCTCTTGCCTTCACACTTTCCCAACATCAGGGTCTTTTCCAGGGAGTCTTCTCTTCTCATGAGATGGCCAAAGTATTGGAGCCTCAGCTTCAGGATCTGTCCTTCCAGTGAGCACTCAGGGTTGATTTCTTTCAAAATGGATAGGTTTGTTCTCCTTGCAGCCCAGGGGACTCTCAAGAGTCTCCTCCAGCACCACAATTCAAAAGCATCAATTCTTCAAGTCAGCCTTCTTTATGGTCCAGCTCTCACTTCCATACATCGCTACTGGAAAAACCATAGCTTTGACTATGCGGACCTTTGTCGGCAAGGTAATGTCTCTGCTTTTTAAGATGCTGTCTAGGTTTGTCATCGCTTTCCTTCCAAGAAGCAGGCGTCTTTTAATTTCGTGGCTGCTGTCACCATCTGCAATGATCATGGAGCCCAAGAAAGTAAAATCTGTCACTGCCTCCATATCTTCCCCTTCTATTTGCCAGGAGGTGATGGGACCAGTGGCCATGATCTTAGTTTTTTTGATGTTGAGCTTCAGACCATTTTTGGCGCTCTCCTCTTTCACCCTCATTAAGAGGTTCTTTAATTCCTCCTCACTTTCTGCCATCAGAGTGGCATCTGCATATCTGAGGTTGTTGATATTTCTTCCGGCAATCTTAATTCCAGGTTGGGATTCATCCAGTCCTGCCTTTCACATGATGTATTCTGCATATAAGTTAAATAAGCAGGGGGACAATATACAGCCTTGTCGTACTCCTTTCCCAATTTTGAACCAATCAGTTGTTCCATATCCAGTTCTGTTGCTTCCTGTCCCACATATAGATTTCTCAGGAGATAGATAAGGTGGTCAGGCACTCCCATTTCTTTAAGAACTTGCCATAGTTTGCTATTGACCACACATTCAAAGGCTTTTGTGTAGTCAATGAAGCAGAAGTAGATGTTTTTCTGGAACTCTCTGGCTTTCTCCATAATCCAGCGCATGTTAGAAATTTGGTCTCTAGTTCCTCTGCCCCTTCGAAATCCAGCTTGTACTTCTGGGAGTTCTCGGTCCACATATTGCTGAAGCCTACCTTGTAGGATTTTGAGCATAACCTTGCTAGCGTGTGAAATGAGTGCAATTGTACGGTAGTTGGAGCATTCTTTGGCACTGCCCTTCTTTAGGATTGGGATGTAGACTGATCTTTTCCAATCCTCTGGCCACTGCTGAGTTTTCCAAACTTGCTGGCATATTGAGTGTAGCACATTAACAGCGTCATCTTTTAAGATTTTAAATAGTTCAACTGGAATGCCATCACCTCCACTGGCCTTGTTGTTAGCCATGCTTTCTAAGTCCCACTTGACTTTGCTCTCCAGGATGTCTGGCTCAAGGTCAGCAGCCACACTATCTGGGTTGTCCGGGACATCCAAATCTTTCTGGTATAATTCCTCTGTGTATTCTTGCCACCTCTTCTTGATGTCTTTTGCTTCTGTTAGGTCCCTACCATTTTTGTCCTTTATCATGTCCATTTTGCACAAAATGTTCCCTTAATATCTCCAATTTTCTTGAACAGATCTCTGGTTTTTCCTTTTCTATTATTTTCCTCTATTTCTTTGCACTGTTCGTTGAAAAAGGCCCTCTTGTCTCTCCTTGCTATTCTTTGGAAATCTGCATTCAATTTTCTGTAATTTTCCCTGTCTCCCCTGCATTTTGTTTCCCTTCTCTTCTCTGCTATTTGTAAGGCCTCGTTGGACAGCCACTTTGATTTCTTGCATTTCCTTTTCTTTGGGATGGTTTTTGTTGCTGCCTCCTGTACAATGTTACGAGCCTCCAGCCATAGTTCTTCAGGCACTCTGTCCACCAAATCTAATTCCTTAAATCTGTTCTTCACCTCCACTGTGTATTCATAAGGGATTTGGTTTAGATTATACCTGACTAGCCCAGTGGTTTTTCCTACTTTCCTCAGTTTAAGCTTGAGTTTTGCTATAAGAAGCTGATGATCAGAGCCACAATCAGCTCCAGGTCTTGTTTTTGCTGACTGTATAGAGCTTCTCCATCTTTGGCTGCAGAGAACATAATCAATCTGATTTCGGTATTGCCCATCTTGTGATGTCCATGTGTAGAGTCACCTCTTGTGTTGTTGGAAAAGAGTGTTTGTGATGACCAGCTTGTTCTCTTGACAAAATTCTATTAGCCTTTGCCCTGCTTCGTTTTGAACTTCAAGGCCAAACTTACCTGTTGTTCCTTTTATCTCTTGACTCCCTACTTTAGCATTCCAGTCCCCTATAATGAGAAGAACATCTTTCTTTGGTGTCAGTTCTAGAAGGTGTTGTAAGTCTTCATAGAATTGGTCAATTTCAGCCTCTTCAGCATCGGTGGTTGGTGCATACACTTGGATTACTGTGGTGTTGAAAGGTCTGCCTTGGATTCGTATTGAAATCATTCTATCATTTTTGAGATTGTATCCCAGTACAGCTTTTCCCACTCTTTTGTTGACTATGAGGGCTACTTCATTTCTTCTACGGGGTTCTTGCCCACAACAGTAGATATGATAATCGTCTGAATTGAATTCGCCCATTCCCGTCCATTTCAGTTCACTGACGCCCAGAATGTCAATGTTTATTCTTGCCATCTCCTGTTCGACCACATCCAGCTTACCAAGGTTCATAGATCTTACATTCCAGGTTCCTACGAAGTATTTTTCTTTGCAGCATCGGACTTTCCTTTCACTTCCAGGCGCGTCCGCAGCTGAGCGTCCTTTCGGCTTTGGCCCAACCACCTCATTAGCTCTGGAGCTACTTGTACTTGTCCTCCGCTCTTCCTCAGTAGCATGTTGGACGCCTTCCGACCTGAGGGGCTCATCTTCCAGCGTCATATCTTTTAGCCTTTTGTTTCTGTCCATGGAGTTTTCTTGGCAAAGATACTGGAGTGGCTTGCCAGTTCCTGCTCCAGGTGGATCGCGTTTAGTAAGAACTCTCCACTATGACCTGTCCATCTTGGGTGTCCCTGCACGGCATAGCCCATAGCTTCTCAAGCCCCTTTGCCACGACAAGGCAGCAATCCGTGAAAATAAGCCCTAATGCGTTTTTTGGGGGGGGGAGCAAAAATTAATATAAGACCCTGTCTTATTTTCGGGGAAACATGGTATCTGAGATTTGAGGGAACATTCATGCATTTGATTGTATACTCACAGAATTCTCTAGTCTCCCTAGCAGCTGTATAGCATAATGTGTATATGAATGAATATAAAGCCAAATATCCCTTATCCTGTCAATGTTCCATAGAAAATAACAACAAATCCTAAAACAGATCCCTTTTTCTTTCCAAATTGTGAAAGACTGCAATTTCATATTCTTTCCGAACTGCCTTAGAAAAACAAGCTATGGAATAAACAATTAAAAGATATTATGT
Source organism: Intellagama lesueurii (assembly GCA_037013535.1). Classification (NCBI taxonomy): domain Eukaryota; kingdom Metazoa; phylum Chordata; class Lepidosauria; order Squamata; family Agamidae; genus Intellagama; species Intellagama lesueurii. Next base: position 102,000,200 of record JBAJHW010000003.1, read on the forward strand.
AACAACCTTTATAATGCAAGAGCAATCCTTGAATCTACACCTCTTCCGCAGTGAGAATTCTTCTCATTGATTATTTAAAACATGGGCACAACAGAGTGGAAATAGCCAGCAAATGAGCAAGGAAGTTAATACAGGGCAACTCTATACATTAACCAGATAGAACTGTTTATTGAACGTGGTTGTACATCACATTTTACACACCAGTATGGAGTAAATGTCTCTTTATCACTTGACAAGACACTGCAGAGGGCTAAAGTAAGGATTTAAAACCTGTTATAAAGTGGGCTCAACAACTGAAATCCTATTTAGCATAGTAAGTCACAGTAGACTGGTCAGTGGGGCTTTCATGTGCCAACTCCTCTGTTAAACTGCATGGACCTACTCTAGTTGTAACTTACTTTAGTATAAGAAGTTGCAACTAGAGTAGGCCCATTTGAATCAGTGGAACTTAAGAGGAGTGGACTTACCAAATCCCCATTGTTTCAATGGGCCTACTCTAGTGAAACTTACTATGTTAAGCAACAGGATTTCAATCACTTTCTTAATGATGAAGTATGAATAGCTCACATTTTAAAAAACATTGTCACAGCTACAATAAGGGCACTCATGTATCTAAGTGTGAGTAAATTCAACAGAAATCAATGGACACTATTTTATAAATGTCAGTTACTAAAACCACGCTCCAATATAGCCCCCAACATAGTGAAGAAAACCTTGCAACCATTTGATCAGTTGCTCCTAATTAGTCATCCAGCTGAGGTCTTTCAAGTGGTCAAGGACCTATTAGGTCATCGCCTGAAGGAGGAGACTGTAGATCACACACACACAAACACACACACCCTACACCGGTTACAGCAGGTCCACTGGCTGCCAATCCATTTTCGGTCACAATGTCATGTGCTGGTTCTAATCTATAAAGCCCTGAACAGCTTGGGCCCACGCTATCTCAAGAACCACATCTCCTTTTATGAGCCTGCTTGAGTGTTAAGATCATCAGGATCATCTTTCAGTCCTGCCACCTACACAGGTGCATCTGGTGGGGACACGGGAGGTGGCCTTCTCTGTTGTTACTACTAGACTTTTGAACTCCTTCCAACTGGAGGCCAGGCTGACTCCATCTTTGCTGTCTTTCCACAAGCAGACAAAGACCTCCTCTTCAGGCAAGCTTTCTCTCACTGACTGGTTGTCTGAGTGGGGTTTTTTAATGGATGGTTGTACTTTACTGCTTTGAATGTGTTTGGTGTTGCTTTTACTATTTGTGTGATCCTTTTTATTGTCTTTTAATGATGTAAGCTGTCCTGGGTCCTTTTTAAGGAGAAAGGTGGGGTAAAATATTTTAATTAATTTAATTAATTAATTAACAACTTGAAGTGTCAATTCATAAAGACATTATGACACATTAGTGATGGCACAAAGCTTCCATCCATCCATCCATCCATCCATTCATCCATCCTGGGTGTCATGTTCATAGTTAATTGCTATCTACCATTCTTTTAAAATTCATTTTTCAAAATTAGTTCTTTTTTGGAAGCACGGGATTATTATAGACTGCCAACCCATGGCACAAGACACTCTTAAATCACGAGGCGATACATAATCTACAACGATAGAAGTAACCAACTAACTGCTCCACACATGTAGTTCTAATGTTCCAATCACAATGTGCTTTAGTTATACCTTATTTACTGCAATAGTAGCACCATGCTATTATAATTAGTTATCTTTCACCTCTTCTCAAACTGCAAATGGACAGCTATACCACCAGAGAGAGACTCCCAAATGGCCTACAACAGAGGTCAGTTGGCCCAGCTGGGGCTCTGGACTTTCAGGAACAAGCATCCGTTCACTATTCCCTGAGCCATGAGAACAGCTGGTGTTAACATTAATTTCAAGCACATTCAGAGGTTTGTTTGTTTGGCCAGCTTTCAGAGAATTAACATTGTAAACGATAGTTAACGTGCACTATTATTCCCCAAACAGACCAAACACAGCTGTCCTGGACAGATTATTCTTGTCATGAGCACACATAAATCTCCACAGGAGGCTGCACACAGTGGCTATTGTCAGACAAAAAGGCCATATGTGTGTAAATGTGTAGGCCATGCCTGTGTCCCAAACATACAGCTCCCAAGATGCCTTTGAGCAACTGTCACGCAGGATCCACACCATTACTTCTTTATAATGGTTAGGGAAACAGATCTGCAGCATCTCAATCTCTGCTTCCACCCTGATGCCCTCTGCTATGCAGATCAAAGGAACAACCTGGTACCACTGTTTGTGCCTTGTAACTAGTTCTCAATTATTTCTCCAGGAAAATAATCCACGTTTCTTCACACATTGGTGTTTTTTCCCTCTCCAACTAAGTGCCTCTCCTGATTCCTGTACGCTCAGATACCTGTGGCACCACACTTCCTTTTCAGGGCTGTGCAAGTTAAAAAGCAAGCCTAGTACACCAGGGGTTCTCACAGCCCCCTCAAGGCAATATGTTCAGCAGGATAAAGGAATAGCGCATAGGGAAAAAAACAGCACAAGGCCACCCTTTCTCCCTTCACATGCTTACTTCTTGGTGCATGCAATGTATTATACAGCAGAATCCTGAAATATATGTATTCTGCCATCTGCAGCATGACGAGATAACAATCGAGGAAAATGTTTGCAGTCAATTTATAAACTGAACCCAACCATTGGTCCTTCCTAGACTAAGAATAAATGGTTTGTGCTTGCCCCAGGGCAACAAAGGCGAAACTAAAGGATGCACTGGCATCCCAAGAGCTCTGTGGACAGAGGCACTGACTGTTTGTGCCACCAAGGATGCTGGTCAAAGGAGTGAACCACAAGCCATTTGAATTGGGAATTTGCCACAGCATCCCAGTGACACCGGAGAATGAATCTAGAATTAATGGAGGTTGTCTATAAAACAAAACAAAAGTATTGCGGCTCCTTAAAGACAACAGGTTTATGTCAGCGTAAGCTTTCGTAGACTAGGAAGTGAACTGTAATCCATGAGAGTTCACACTGAAGTAAATGTATTGGTCTTTAAGGTCCACAATACTGTTTTCCCTCTTATATACACTGTGACAGATTAACATGGATACCTGCTTCAAAACTGATAAAAGCTGTAAAGGACTCTGAGACTTCTTCCTCAGTTTGATTATCTCTTTGACTGAGGAGGCCGTATGGGCCATATCTTGACGTCTCCTAGATTTCTGACATCAACCCTGCTCTCACCTAAAACACCGGACAGAAAATATTGCCTAGGCACCATTCAGTTCCTGAGGTATAAATCTCTGGAAAGAACTGTGGTTCTCATCATGACAGTCTCTCACCCTGGAATGAATGATCACACAAACAACACAAGCACCTTTTCTTCTATTAAGGCTCCTCTGCCAAAGCAAATGTTGAGCCTTTGAAACTTTTCTTGGCATCCAGGAGCAGTGTTGGCAAAAAGCTTCACCTGCTGAGCTTTGGCTTGTCCTGTAGCTATTAAACGACACGGACCCATGCCAAAAAACAAAAAAAAGCCCCATGTTGATTTATTGATTAGAATTGCAAGCTTATGCATAAATGGAGATAGCTATGCTTCCATACAGAAATATGAGATCTGCAAGTGACTACTCAAGATAGTCAACAAAGGGATATACAATCCTATGAATATCAACTCAGAAATAATTCCCATTGAAATCAATGGGACTTATTTCCACAAAAATATGTACAGGAGTACAGCATCAAACATTAGAATTCCAAGTTTCTTTGACCTGGATTTGTTATTGCATAATGAGCCCAAGACAATATGTTTTGAACTTGATTGTGTTAAGAAGCACACAAACAACAAATTGTTTGCAGTCAATTTATAAACTAGTTTGCCTCTGGTCTGAAACAGAGGACAGAAAGCTGCCAAGAATGGGAATAGGGACATTTGCAAATGCTTAACAGTTATGCTGGGAAGCCCAGACTAAGTGCATAGGAATGGAGATAAACTGCACACCACTACCACTATTGATACCATCTAGGTAATGCATAATAGGGAGGAATGGTGTCATGCTAATGTTGCAACACTGTCTACTTTGGTTCAATGGCTACTATTTGCAGAAGAAAGCTCGGAAATCAATGAGACAGCAGCTTCATAATTAAAAGAGGAAGTGCCTTAAGAAATAAAGGACATCTGCTTATTTCCAATGTGCTTTTGCAGCTTTGCAACCTGTAAATTAGCTTGCATTTGTTTGGTGATTGCTCATTGAGAGGTAAATACCGAGCTTCATTTTCACATTCATTGTAAAAACAGATCTCTGGATCACTAACATCTTACTATCTTATAATTACAAACAATCTTCTGTTTCTCCCTCAGGGAGTAGAAAGCCTTCTTTTTGGGAGACTAATGTCCCAGAATTTTGCAGTCAGCATGGCCACTGGGATTTGCAGTCCAATAAGCAGAGCAATTTCCTTTTTCTGGGAAAGCTAAGATTATACGATCGTATCATGACACATGTATTTTTCCCCCACAGTATGTTATAAGGAAAATGCTCATTGCTGGCCCCCACATCGTAACCCAAGACACAGCTGGGAAAAGAACTCTCAGGGGTCCATAAGCAAAAGTCTTATGAAACATATAGTCTTCTGCGCCCATAAAGTTCTTTCTGGATTGTAGCCTGTAGTCATATTCATACACAAACACAACTCCTGACTTACAATCTGCTGAAGCCATTCTGACATCTCCATACAAGGAGAGGGTATTTTTTGTCAAGTATCCACAGGATTAATTCAAAACAGAAACTTGCATTCTGTTTCTTCTCCAAAGGACGGCATCTTAACCCTGCACGTGTGTATCCATTATGCCTCATTCTCAGTGCAGCTTCCAGGTGTTCCAAACATGGTCTCCCATCCAAGTGGTTTACCGAAAGCAGCCCACTTAGCTTCAAAAGCAGAATGGAACTGTGTACTTTGCAGTTCACTCTCTCCATCATTTTCAGAAGTTCCTTTAATTTCAGAGGGGCTTGTTTTCAAGCAAGTATTCAAACATATTTCCTTTAAATGTTACATCTCAGCTTTTGCTCTCATTTTAAAAAAAGCTGAGAGATGAATTGCAGAACAAATAATACACAATCAAGTACCACAGGAAAAAGAAGAGGAGGAGGAGGAGGAGGAAGAAATAATAAAAATTAGGTATCTTTACACCACTATCTTGTCAAAGAGGAACTGCAGCTCCCACAGCCTCTTACTATGGACTCACTCAGCTAGGGCTGACAAGCAAATGTGTGGCTAAAGTGATATGATCCCAGATATATTTTTTCCACAGTATGTTATAGGGAAAATGCTGGATTGGTGCCCCCCACCCACCCATATCACTCTCCATAGCACAGCCTGGCACAACAATGCCATATCTATATCTGGAGTGCCACACATTTTCTATGCTTCTGGTAGATCATAATGATCACATCATGCCTCAAACCAGAAGGATTCACATACCACTATCCTTATCTTTTCTTTTTTTCAGAGATGAGGAAGCAGCAGTTGGAGAAGAACAGGTGAAACTGGAAGGAATCAGGAAAAATATATACAAAATAAGCAGAGAAACAGAAAATATAAGAAAAGATAGATCTGGACAAAATAATCAACATGGATGCTGCCAGAAGTAGCATGTCCATGTTGAACGGAAATGCCGCCCCTCATAAAACACAGGAACACTTGCCACATGTTCCGTTTCCATGTTCCTGTCACGAGTGACTACGTTTGTGGAGTGGGAAAGAGAAAAAATATACCTTTATAATATTGGGACATATTCCAACACAGATTATTCCTATTGTAACAGCAATTTCTAAAACCAATATACTATTTTCACTATTGATTATTTTTATTATACTACTGTATATTTTGTTTATTATGTTATGGTTTCTGTAACTTGGTTTGATTGAAGTTATCAGGTGTCAATCTTAGGTCACCTTTTCTGTTTTTGTTTGTGTAAGTCGGGTGGGCTATAAGCTCTCTCTCTCTCTCTCTCTCTGTATGTGTGTGTATATATACACACACACACGTGTGTACTTCTGCTTAGAGAAGGACAGACATGGAAATAATTTGGAAGTGGGTCTTGTGACAAAGATTACAGCTAATGGTGTGTTTGGCAAGATAAGATGATTGTCTTAAGCTCCAGCATCACCAATGATAACACTGTTTTGTGGATAATGTCATTAAAGACCTGAGGTAGAGCTCTGAACACACCTTCCTGTAGATCTGGGATGGGAAATCACAAGCCTCCAGGCTGGGTTCTGCTCACAGTGCATTCCCACCTAGCCTATCATATGATGATCAACAGGGAACAGATGAGCATCAGGAAAAGGAGGGAAGGAGTGAAAGTCACTACCTTGAACTGCACGATCATGAAGATTAACCAGGAAACCAGTGAAATTTTTGGCATACAGGTGAAACATGGTGCCTAGCACTATTTAGCCAGTGTAGCAAATGGCTGTGTTTTTGACCAGTTGAGGCTTCCAAATGGTTTTTTAAACAAGCTCATTTTTTAAAAAAAACCACTTGCCTAGCTTCCTGGAGCACATAAAAACAATTTATAACTTTGAAATTTGGAAGAGGTGTTTGGTTCTTCCCCTTGCAGATCACATCTGTTCTATCAAGATACCCAGATATTCCAAGAAAGGATGCATAGGATAATAACTCTAAACAATACGTTAAAGTAGGAACAGACACCTTAAAAAATAATAATGGCATGTTTTGAAGCTATTTTCAGTATCTAAAGTGGGTCAAGCTGGAAAGCCCACTTGGAAAATGGCCTCCTTGATTAAAGCCATTTGTGCATTTCCATATCCTGCAATCACGAGAACTTTTTATGAAGTGTTGCAGTAATAGCTCAGCTATCAGCATCACCCTAATTTATAACATATGGCTAAATCACTGTAATGTGAAGCCACAGCTTTTCTGTTAAACTATTAATACAACAATTGTAGGAGCGCACATGGTCTCTAGCCTTGGGGGGGGGGGGGGAGCAGATTTGTAATGTCCTGCAAACTTAAAAGGAAACAAAAACAAAATCTAAACTAATTTTCCTTGTGCTTTTTCTACTTCCCCACACCCAGTTGCCAAGTACACTTGATTATTATAAATAGCATGCAACCCATTCAAATTCCCTTGTTTTCACACTTTCAGCTCAACGTGGGAAGGCTCTAAAGCAATTTTTGCAAGACAGTCTGCTAATTATTTCAAATTATATCTCTGTGGTGTCCATATCACTGAGTTTGAAATCCTATGCCCACTTAACCTGGGAGTAAGGCTCACTTAAATCAGTGGAACTAACTTCTTTGTGTATAAGCAGAGTACATTTCTATGTATGTTTCTCCATATGGAGAAGTATGGACAAGGTTATACATTGCTAGTCTCTTGTTGCATCAGACCCAACTATGGCTCCATTTTAAAAAAAATGCAGCTATAAACCTCATGCCTCTTACTCTGGGAATGCAGTGCATTTATATAAAACAGGGAAATTATAAAACAAGTACAGTATCATGATTTGTTTTTCTCCAGATGGTACTTCAAAGGTCTTGCCCTATGCTTCTCTATAATTCTTTATCCCCCTAATTGCTCTCATGGGCCTAAACATCTTAAAGACAAGTATTTGAATCAAGACTACAAATGCGATAAAAGGACTATAAGCCAGGCAGCTATAGCACAGACAGCACCCTTCCCTCAATCCTGCCATTTGTCATTTTCATCAGATCACCAGTAGGGGGAGCAGCACCTCTTAGCCTTCCCTTCAACTGGACTTTACAAATTGGATGGAAAGTGATTGTAACAAATGGAACATTTCAGACACCCAGGCAGAGAGCTTTGAATATTTAGCTCTTCAAAGTTTGGCATTAAACTCTTGTGTCTTCAGTCTAATTTGTGGTGCTCAATTAAGGTTGCACTCTTGCTCTCTCGCTCTGACAATCTTCTCATATTCAATAGGCCAATGGCAAGCAGATATAAGATGCTCCCCATAATGGAATAATCATACCTATTGAATTTGGCCAGTGCAGATGGTTAGGAATATTGTTCAATTTGTTTACCTGAGAACAAACCTGAATTCATAAATTATTCACAAATTTAATGGGAAGAACTTGAAACTAAAAATTCAAATACAGCTGACAAATTTGCCATCCTTAGTGGATCAGCACCGTTTGAACTAGGAGAATCCAGTCAGGTATAATAATCACAATATTATACTAAGCCTGAGCAGACCCAGATTCAAATTTCCACTCAGCCCCAAAGCTCACTGTATGATCATATGCCATTCTCTATTAGGTAGTCTAACCCGCTGTTCCAAGGCCTCCATACAGAGCACGTTACCATAGTCTCTTGAGACTGAAGGATGCCTACTGCCAGTCTAACCTACATCAGATGATAAAATAAAGGCAGACAGAATGCACCTTGCCTTCTCTCCTTTGAAGAAAGATGGGTAAATGTAATAAAAATGTTTGGAGCTGCATATGTGATTCTGGAGCAGCTTAAACACAAAACAGGCCCTTGATGCAGAGATGAGTCTCAGTTACACAACTGTGGAATGCAATCCTAGACACTTCTACCTGGGAGGAAGTCCCAGTGCACTGAGTGGGGCTTACTTCTGAGTAAACATGCATATTTTCTCCAAAACAAAACATGAAAACTCACTATGCGCAAAACTGTGACTTATTAAACATTATCAGGTGGAAAATGTTTTATGTGACTTTTAAGTTTTAATTTTTCTGTCACTTCATATTAAATTAAATTACAGCATTTTTCATGTTTTTAATTATCAGCAATCATTGGCATTAAAACTTTCCTGTGAAAGAGTACAGTGCTTTACTTTGTATTTAGACCCTAATGAGATAGTTGGCTTGAAACAAATTCAAGTAACTTCAGGGAAGAGGTTGTAAAAGATGAACGGGTATTTTAGTTTGCCTATAAAAATATATTAGGGCCAACTTGACAACAGTTAAAGATGCCTAACTGCCATTAAGTTCAATGGGGAAAAATAATGCTCGATTCTAATTTAATTCAAGGCATGCCCAACTTTTTATTTCATTTTTTTTAATTTGCAGGGACTTAAATATTGATTCAATAATATGAATCAGTACCTTCTGAAATAAAAGCCAAGCATATGAGTTCTAACATCCTTAGCTACATTAGTAATTTCACTGCTACTTTTGGTATTATCCCAGGACATTACTGGAAACTTTTCACAACTACCAGCAGCTTACTACATGCCTCTGGGCTTCTGTGAAAAGTGCAATGGTGCAACAAAACTCTTGGCTGAATGAGGAATACAGTTTTTATCTTTCACAAAGGTCCACATCTGCAACCTGTGGCCCTCCTGATGTTGCCGGTTCATGATTTCCATCCTTCCTCTTGACTGGCTATTCTGACTAGGACTTACAGTATTTGTAGTCCCTACACTATCTGGGGAAAGGGCTGATGTCCACACCTGTTCCACATAACAGAATGCTTACCTTTTTATACAAATAAGCCCCAAATATTTGTGATTTGTTTTTTGTTTTGTTCTGGTGGGAGGAGATAGAAATACTGCATCTGAATTCCAAGAAAGCAAAAGCTCTTAATGACAGAAAACTATGATTTCCACGTAGGTAAATTGCAAAAGAGTAACCTTCTTCTGCAGCAGACACCTGCAAAAACTAAGGCATGTCTGAATGCAATACCAAAGTCCTCTCAGCTTTTGTAAGCCTAGGGCTCTATACCACCAATACAGATTCATATCTGAAGAGGCTACTTCAGTGTCACGGCTACTCTTTAGGGGTTGGATAACACAAATCATATTAACAAAATGAACAAGAAATCTACTTTCTGATATTCATCTGCACATGCATCGGCAGCAATCGTGCACTCCAAAATTGTAGTTTTCACATGTATCTCAATGTATAAGGTTTTCTAAACTGGTCTGTTGTGGCATAAGCTTTCATAAGCAGAATTAAGTTGTTAATAAAGATCAGGAAATCTGATGAAGGAGCCTCCTGCCTAGGGCCATTCCTATAATAAGGGCTAGTTCAGATAATCATGTTGCTTTTGTCCACACAGGCAGACATGTTACATTCGCATTGGGCAAGCTACAATCAAATCGCCACGTCTCCAATTAAATATGATTTTCAATTTCATCGAAAGTTGTAGTTACCAACAGCTTTAGAATAGGCTGGGATATTAAACAACTTCAAAACATGGTTTAGTAGCCTAACATATTCCCAAATGATAGCCATAATTTCCTGGTTCAGACAAAACAGTGGTTTGAGTGCAGCTCAGATCAAGGGACTGTATATCTAGACAAAAGGCTCATGTACATCTCTGTTTATTAAACCGTCAGACAATTGCCTGAATATGGCCAGGGTTAAGTCAGGTTTTGGAGGCCTGCAGACTGTAGCAAAAAAACAGCATCAACACCAAAAATCTGCTCCAACCTCTGGCTGCAATCCAGAGAAAGTTAACTTCACTTAGTTGTTTTAGTTGACAGTGCCAAAGGTGAGCATAAGCTACTGTGTCACCTTAAATAACATAAGAAATGTGTATCACACTACTTCCTCCTGCTTTGACCTGAATCTCTCTGCTAAACTATCTTTTGTATTGGACACATTTAGAGTAAAGTTCTCCCATCTTCCTGACTCAGTATTCCAAAAGCAAAGGTACGTGATATAGTTATTAGATCACTTTTAAAAACAAACCATAAACAAATGCTAGCTTTTGGTCTCTACAGACCTTCATCAGGTTGGGTATGGTCCAAAAGCTAGTATTTGTGATTTTTTTGTGGTCTAACAAAGGTCTACCCTTGCATTTGGTTTGTGTACAAGGACCACACAGCTTTTTCTTTTTCCTTCTGTTTGACTCATTAAGGTTTTCTGCCAAATGCCTAACAGGAGCATAGGGGTCACTGGAAATTATTTTAACTCCAGATCTATGCCTATAACCTAGGAATACTCTCTACCGAGATCAGTAGGCAGCATTCAAATTAACAAGTATGGACCTGCAATGCAAATCCAGAGCCATATACCATGTTTCTTAAAGCATGATGCAGAGCTCCATATATACCATATATGAGAAGAAATCACTCTGGGAACTGCAATATCCTCTTTTGCTATTCACCACTCAAATCAATGGTCATCTAGCCTCTAATTAATGAGCAGCCTACAGAATGACCCAACTGCAAGTAGAAATGTCCACTTACTATTGATATGGATAGCAGAAACATCTACTATACTCACAAGTACAGCACGAGGAGAGACACTGTGAAGGAAACTGTCAGAAAATCAGCCGCTGTAAGTTCTGATTTCTTTGCCACAGATCACAAATGTGGGATCCCAAGAGCCCCCCTGCCACCATGTGTTCTAGACTACATTGATGTTACTTCCACCATAAGACTCTTTCCTAGAATTCACATATTTTATTCAGTCAGGTTCCATATTTAACCATAATTCTTCTTTCATCTAAGTTTTTCTCCCCACAGGATATTCTTCTTTCCTAGCTGCAAAAACAAACAGATTGCAAAATCACTCCTCGACTTCCCTGATGTAAAAGGAGCAGCAATACAATGGGCTGGTGCTGAGGCACAGATAGGTGCAGCAACTCTTCGCTCAGACCTGCTACTACCCTACTAACAGCATCGCTTCCTGATTCTGAAAAAAAAAAACAAGTTCCATAAATTGTGCCAAGTGTTGAAGGGCACCATGGATCAGGCTGTGGACCTCAACGGACCTGCAATAGGGCATCATGTTTGGCAGCTTTGGTCTAAGTTATACTGGGTATTCGGCAAAAACTGCTTAAAAGTATGGTTTCTTGTTATAGGGGAATATAGGGGAATATTACCAAATTCCCCTATGCTTCATGTGGCATGAAGGTTATTGTGCACATTGAAAGGGGTGTGTGTGTGAAAAAACCAAATCTACACACTTTCAGGGTCCAATCGGGAATCTCCTATCCATAGCCAACAGTCACTGCACCCTCTAGAGGCCACTGCCATTCAAATAACATTTAGAGTGCATAGGTCTCTATAAAATAGTACCCAAAGTTCTGGACCAACTAGCCACCCTTCTCAGAAGAGTACTGTTGTTGTCTTATGCTGAGTGCACAACTAGAGTGGCTTCTGTCCAAACTTGGTACAGAAGTCCCTTTCTTGTTCATCACTCCTAACAAAAGCTACTGTAAAATCAAAGGAAAATATAGGTCAAAGTTCAAATTGTCAAGGGTATGGGGAAAAATTCTGAACAAGCAGCGATGTCCCCAAAGTTTTGTTAATATCAAAACTATAACTCCCCCACAAAACAGAAATCCTATATTCCCTATGTGAATAAGTGTTTTTTAAAGAAACATATAAAGCACACATCCTTTCTCACTTGCGGAATATATGGCCCAAAATTCAAATAAAGAAGAATGCACCAAAACTGTAGATCCATTTAAAAAAAAATACATGTACAATACACAGTGTTTGGTTTTCTATTGGAGCCAAATTTCCCCTACCAAATTATCAAGAAATAATAACACCAAACATAGGCCTCAAAATACACAATGGCCGGAATCATACTGCCAATTTATGCTTGCATAAGAGAAATTGAGTAAGACTTGGTGGCAAATTGCCATTTATTAATGAGATGCAATTAGCTGCACAAAATATATGCAGTTCCCCTTATGTAAGCTTAAGTTAACAATAGGGTTCTGGCTGGCAAATCACAAGTGTTTCCTTGCAAGGGTATTGCAATGTGAGCTACTTCAGGTATCTATCAATTAAAAAAAAAACAGATATTAGGTAATAGGAGCAAGAATACTATAGCAGAGTTGTGATTATGTGACTCTTTCTACCTAAAGCATATCGGCAGGCAGAATTGCACAAAAGATTTTACATCCACAGTTACCTTCTGTGAAAAACAGATATTCCATGCAGAGTCTGTGCTTTCTGTCAAACTCAATTCTGGTATCAAACAAGGCCTATTTTGGCCTCTGGTCCATCATGGTAGAACTATGAGTGAGGTTCATCCCCAGCAAGTGAATCCCATGAAAAAAAATTCATTTCTGTGGCCAAAAAATCTTCTCCCACCATTTGCCTATTAAAGCACAGCAGCTGTCTTAATATTACTTCTCAATAAGAACAACGAATAAAATGCAAAATACATCTTCGGTAATTTAGATTACCACCATTAACAGGAAAAGGAAAATCACCTTTCTCTACGCATTTGTCTCTTTTTTAAAAAAAAAAAAGTTCCATTCTTCCCACGTATATTAAATTATTACGGAAACCGTGTGGCCATTCATGACGACCAACCTTTCGTATTCGGCTTGCTTTTTCCAAAGGGAACCATTGTAAGCCTTGAAGGGTCCCTTTCAGAAGGACTCTGGAAGTGCAGCAGGCGCCTAACTCTTGCTCCCATATTTTACCCCACTCCCCACCCACCCCCTTTCGCCTCCGCTTTCCCTCCTTCCCGCCCTCCCTCCTTCCTTCCCGATCTTTGACAATGGCGCCTTTGCCGTTCAGAAGGGGAAGGGTGTCGGTTCCGCCGGCGCTCGCCGGGAAAGGCCGCGCGGGTTCCTGCCTTGGCAAGGGGGGGGGGGGGAAGGAGCGCGGAGGGAGGGGTAGGATCGCGGGACAAAGGAAAGTGCGGAGATCTCATCCGAGCCTCCCCTCCCTGCTCTCCTCGGGCCCCCCTTCCCAGCATGTCCAGATAGCCACCCTCGAGGGCTGAGCCCCGGCGCGCACTGTGCGCGGCTCTTGTGTGATGATGATGATGAGAATTACTGTTATTCCCTTTTTGGCACGGGGTGGCCTGGCGGCTGCCGCTCCTTCGGCTCAAGGACTGTTGCGCCTTGGGGGTGTCAAGCGAGAGGGTCTCGCAAAAAGTAACTGGTGTGCGTCCCTTTACGTTATTCAGCAACCCAGGCCGGCCATTTATTCTCCTTTTGCAAGGAGCTCCGCTGTACAAGGCAGCAGCGGAGGGAGGGTGTGTGCCTTGGGGGGGGGGGGTCTTCGCTGCTCGGTCTCTGGGGGAGACCCCCCTCCAAATAAAAACCCGCTTCTTTTACGAGGCCGGCGCTGGGAGCGGGGCGGGGGCTGAGCAGGAGGAGAAGGAGGCGGCGGCGGCGGCGGCTTAAAGCGAAATAAGGAGAAGATAAAGCACTTACTTTATCGATGGTGCCCGGCAGCAGGCGATCCAGCAGCCTGCACAGCACCACCCCGTCTTTCAGAGACGCTTGCAAAAATCCCTCCGGGTCCAAGATGCTCTTTTTGGGCGATTCCAGCACCCCCAGGGTGATCAGCCATGTAACGGTTTGCTCTGCTGAATTCATGGCTGCTGCCAAGAAGAGGTTTTTAAATTCTTTTTTTAATTTGTGTGTTAAATCCCAGCGACGAGTCCAGAGCGAGAAATCGCACGGAGGAGGCTTAGTCGGATTATATACATATATATATTAATATATATATATCTATATATATATTAATGTTTTGGTGGTTCTCGGGTTTGGGGGGGAGCCCCTTCCTGTTGGAACCTTTCCCCCCGACCACCCCACCCTCCCCCGTTTTCCCCCCCTTGATTTTGGCGTGTGGTTTCACATTGAGGCAGCCGAATCTGGAATCGCCGCCGCCGCCGCCGCTGCTCCCCCCTCCTTCTCCTCCTCCTCCTCCTCCTTCTTCCCCATGTAGTTGCAGATGATGATGACGCTTCGCTTTACGAAATCCACTAGGTCCAGTTTCTCCCTTCCGTGCTTTTTGGCAGATTGTCAAATGCCTTTTTATTATATACACATGAACCTGCAGTGCCTCCTCCTTTTCCTCCTCCTCCTCCTCCTCCTCCTCCTCCTCTGCCCCCCCCCCCCGCCGCTTGCTACCTCTCCATGACATCATTGGAGCAGCAGGCGAAGGAGGAGGGAGAGTCACAGACCACCCCCCACCGCGCTCCGCCAGCAGCCCTTGCACAAAGTCAGCCCCCTTTCGCCAAGGCATTTTTTGCAGGGAACGCAAGGGTGATTTCCCCCCTTTATGCCGCTGCCTGTTAGAACTCCCACAGGCAAACCCTTTTTCCGGGAGGATCTAGCCTTCTCCAAGCCTTTGTGTTGCACGACACTCGGCGTGGACGTATTCACACGTCGTGCGTTTGAACGGGTATGCTCTTCGACAGGCAGCCTTTTTGACACTCACATGTCCTCAATGACAGACAGCAGCCGTAAATAAAATAGGCGTGCGGGTGCAGGTCCCACCCTCCAAAAAAGACACATCACATGACTGAGCTACTGAGATGGGCAGGAAGAGAAACACCATTTTCAGCTCCCCGTACCACCGGAGGAGAAGTCAGGAGAAGCTGTATTGTCTCTTGCATGTGGGGACGGAGCTGGCCTTCGACAATATTCCGCTAATCAGACCTATTTTTAGGGCCAGTTAAAAATCCGAAGTAAAAGAGTAATAATAAGGAGCGGTTTGCAAACGATTGCAAACCGATCTGTTAGCTTTGGCGTTTAAAAAAAAATCTGGGTCACTTGACAAAGAAGGAAAAGGGGACAAGCCAGCAGCTGCGGAGGAGAGAAGGATAATATTTCAGGTCTTTGGCGGTCCCTTGATTGACATACGCGAGAGGGGGGGCGTGATGGAAAGGTACGTAGCGATGGTGGGCGTGGGCAAGTTCGGTGGCTTAAGCGGAGCCGCTTCCGAGCAGTGGGTTGCCGCAGCAGGGCGAGCAGGTGGACAGGAGGAGACCCTTCTGACACCTGAGATGGGGCAAGGCTCGCTCGCTCGTCTCAAGGACAGCTTGGGAGATACGTGTCCTGAATCAGATTACAAGCGTGGCGCGCTGCGTTTAGGAGCCTGTGCCCTGACACCGCTTGAACCAGCGCGGTTGCTTCCTTGTGCGCCCTCCGGTGGAAGGTTGGCTGGTTCTTTCCAAAGGGTGAGCTCATCGCATGAAAATAGCACCGCCACAGGAACTAACAGCTTTGTGACTGGATGAATTAAAGGAGCGGAGATTTTTCCCCCCTTCCTTCTTCCTTTTCCTGAGGAGAGGCAGATGCAGGTGAACTTTACAGCCAGATCCACTGTTTATCTGCGTAATTGATGAAATCATATATGTCATTTAATATATGACATGCCCTCTCTCCTTCAAAGTGGAAGGAGTAAAAATCCCTTATTTATTTTCAATAAAATGCACGACTACAGATGCGGATGATAACCTTAGGACTGCAGAGCTGGAAAGGAACCCTATGGATCATGAAGCCCAACCCTTTCAAGGAGGCACAGTGGAAAATGGAACTTCCAACCTCTGGGCCCATAGCCGGATACCTAAACCACTAAGCTATCCAGCAGGTGACCTAAAGTGTCACAAACAGGCTGTTTCATCTAAAAGTACTTGAGCATATTCTTTAAGGAAGTAGCAAGACTTAGTTATGTGCCCTCAAGTCAGCAAAACCCTTCTCCTGGTTTCCTCATTTAGTTTGAACACCCTATTAAAGAAGCACACTGAGGGGATTCAACATCTTCACCTCCTGCTTCCAATTATATGGTCTATTTGATTTCTATATTGACCATCTAGTGATGTCTACATGTCTGATTGACATTATTTGGTAAGACTTTGTATTATAGCCCCTAACACTATGTGCTACATCTTTCCTCACTATTAGAGTCACTCCATGTCCACTGAGTTTGACATTTCCAGAGTAGAACTTTTTGTAGTTGTCAGACTGAAAATATCCTATTCCAGTCCACTTTAGTTCACTGACACTAAGCACTGCAATATTTATTCATTCCCTTTCTTCCTTTACAGTTTCCACTCTACCTTGATTTATACTTCTCATGTTATGTGTTCCAGTTGTATGTGTTGTGCAGCACTGAACTTTCCTTTCACTTCGTTGCACATCAGCCGCTAGATGTCCTTTCGGCTTTAATCTAGTTGGTCATTAGTGACAGTACTATTAGTACTTGTCCTTTGCTCTTCCCCAACCTGGGAGTCTCATTTTCCAGCACTATCTCTTGTTTCATTTTGGACTGTCTCACCATAAGGTTTTCACAGTAAGAAAAGTTCAGTTGTGGTTTGCCATTGCCACCTTCTGTGCAGTACTACAGAAGTTAGCTGAAGTGTTCCTGCCATTGCCTCCTCCGCCAATTTCACCTTCAGCTACTGCTGCTACTCCACTGCTTACCAGTAGCTGCCACCCCCAACACCATTGGAATTATCCATTCTTCTCTGCTGATGCAGCTGTTACCCTTGAAGAGGCTGGATGCATCTGAGTCTGATTTCTCAGCTATGTCCATTCCACCTTGGGTGAGTCTGGCAGGAGTCCAGACTGATAATGGACTCTGACCTCCTGACTGCATTGCTCTTAGCTTCACTGAAAACACTCGAACCTCTTCACCACATTAAGGTGTGCATCCAAGAAAAGTGGGGAGCTTATTCATGAAAATTAGTAACAGAATGGGATTACTTTTCACGTTATTGAGACACAGGCCAAAATCCTGTTGCTTAGCCTAGTAAGTGGCAAGTATATTAGGCCCACTGAATCACTGAGGATATGGTGAGACAATTCCTCTGTTTCCATTGATTCAACAGGCCTACTCTAGTTTTAACATACTAGGCTAAGCAAAAGGATTAAGGCCAGAGTTAAATAGGGAGGGAGTATCTATCAAGATCTTGATTTTGTGTGTCTAAAAATCAGGATTTTTTCCCCCTCCATGTGTAGCTTCTGCAACAAGTCAGCAAAATAAAATATCTTTGTGAACACATTGTTGTTGTTTTTTTGTATAATTATCTGTAACTAAGTTTATATATTGCTGGCTGGATAGCAGTGAATTGGGTACCTTCCTGCAGACCCAGAGGTCAGAACTGGATTCTTCACTGAGTCTCTTGGGAGAAGAACCAGCCTGCATAGCTTGGGCAAGCTTCACACTCCCTGAAAAAGGGAACGATAAACCATTGCCCAGAAAACCCTGGAAAGACTCACAATTGACTCAGTATTGACTTGATGGCATACAATTCATAGTCATTTGATATATCAGAGACTGCACTACGTACTTTTCACGAACCAGCTTACATGGAGTTTTAAGAAGTTGCAGTGTTAAGCTCTCTGTCTCTCCGATGGCTTTCTGCCAGCAGGGCTTTTAGCAGTTCATAAGTTTGGCAAGAAGAGGAGAGAGGATAACTATTTACGTTAAAGACAAAAAATAAAGTGAGAGGAAGGAGACATGGACTGGTATTATGGCTGAAAACAGGAAGCATCTGGAATGCCAGGACGCTTCCCTTCCATTAGCACCAGTGGGTGCAGCAGCCTGGGAAGGAGATACGCATGGCCGTCCAGGAAAGTCTTGATACATAGCACCCCACGGCCATTGCCAAATCATTTCCCACTCATTCCATACCAATCACTCTTTCTCCACTATTCTTTCTCTCATTCATTCCCCCTGCCCGAGATCCTCATGCTGATCTGGGGGATGGGGAGAAGGGAAGATTTTTCCATTCCCTCCCAGTAAAGAAAGAAGATCACTGGGTTGAAAACACATGCATAGATCTTAACCTCCACAGCAGATGATGACTCATTAACTTTTTTTAAAAGACTGCTTCTGTCGTAGGTACTGAGGGGAAAGCATTAAAGTGAACATTTGTACCTCTGGAGGCTTCTGGCAGTATAACTGTGCATGTTCAGGCTGTTGTTTTTGTTGTTTTTTTTCCTTTAATTCCAGCTATGGAAAGGGTCTCAGAGCCTTGGTGGGCCATGAGTGCACAGTTCCCATCACTGTTTTAGATATTTTCTTAGCTGAAGTAAAACTAGGTTTGGGGCATACTTTAGTGCCAGATTTGAATTTATTATCCTGTGTCATTTTTAAGGAATATCTATTATACAAAGATTAAAAACAAGACCGTCCCTGTAAGCAGGTTTGCAATCAAAAATGTGACATAAGAGGAATGGGGTATGGGAAAGGAAATCTCAAGCATTCCACTCTTTCAGTTTCATAGCTGTTCCTATAATGGTCACTTTCAATGGAAACAGTTCAAGGAAGAGAAGAACCAGTTTGTTCCAGGAGGTGGGCATAGCTTACAAGCATGGAAAGTTTACTGTAGCATTGTCACTGGCAATATATTTTCAGAGCAGTTAGAGTTTACTTGGTTTAACTTTGCCTTTGAACATAATGTTAGCAAAATAGTTAACTTAATTTGTTAACTACTTTTTTTCCAAATTCATGGAACAGAAAACCCATTATCAGCCCAGTAATTATCACTGCCACCACTCGTTTGATTCATATAATTGCCAGATGCCTATTTTGTCACTTAGATGTGTGGCTAGAGATAAACATCTTTCCAGAGGGGAAAGCTGACATTAGGGTGATATTTCCTGATTGTAGAATTTTCATGTGTAGATAACTGTTTTATAATTTAATTGGTGTATATTCTGTTCTGAACAATGGAGAGTTATATGTCAACATGAGGGCCTTTTGTGATTTTATCAGTAGAGAAAGACTATTTAACACAAATGCTAATCACATATAACAATATCTTGGTGGAACTTAACAACCAACAGTTGTTGCCGACAAGTCCCACCAACCCGAACCATTGGCCACGATGGCTGGGACTGACAGAAGTTGGAATTCAACACCTTCTGGAAGACCATACCATAGGTTCCCTTCCTCTGGTGCAGTTTACCGATGTCACAGTAAGAGACAGAACCATTCCTACAATATGAAGAACCAAAAAATTATAACTGTTCCTTGTGACAGGATAGCTGAAGGACTGTGTCCATCTATACGAGCTTTCCTGGAATTTGAAAGCTTCAAGGGAGACACAAAGAGGTTCTGCTGGTCCATTCACAAGACAGTTTTATTTTATTTTTATTTTTTGGCAGCAGTGCCCTGCTTATCCCCAGAAATATCAGCTCGACTTCATCCCAACTAATCTTCCAGCTGGCAGTCAACACGTTTATTTTGTTACATCTTTGGCTTTTAAAAACTGGGTTCAGACTGTTTAAAAACAAAGCTATTTTCTGTTTTAAAGGTATTTTTATACACTACTTTGGAGGTCCTACTGGTCAGAAAGCCATATATAAATTATTCTAATAAAACAATAATAGTAGAATGACAAAAAGAAAATACAAAAGAACTGCATTGGGACCCTCCCCCATCTCTCACACATGTTTATCATCAAATTCAGTCAGCACAATTTCCTCCTCACCTCTCAGCCCCAGTCAGTTCTGGAAAATGATCATTACTTTTCCATGTGGTCCACTCCCTTTGTTTTTACACAGCTAGACAGATTTAAGGTTTTGGGGTTTTTGGAAGCTTACAATAAAAATCTTTGTTTTCTATACATTAGGAGACAACATGGGAATGTTTGGGATTGGGAGTGTTCAAAGAATAGTTGGGGAATTGACAGAGAACTAATTGAGCAAGTGAGGATTTTATTGTTGTTCAGGCACTGGGTTTGCCCACAGATTTTTGTCTGGCAGGACCAATTCATCTGCCAGATTTAAAGATAATCAAGCTTTCAATGGAATTCTTAGACTTTGGAGGCATTGTGGGTTTTAGAAACACAGTGGGTACAGAAAAATGTTCAGGAACTAATTATATGCCAGATTTTGTAAAATACCAAACAGTGGGATATCACACCTCACCCAGATTATAATTCTCCAGAGTATTTTTCTTACATCTATTTCGGGAATTCCCACATGTCCTTCTGGGTTCCACTTATTAATGACACTGGAATTTCACATGGTCATGATGAGTGTCCAGATATATCCAACTGCACATCAACAAGCTGGTCTGCAGAATATTACAAAGTGCCTACACTGTGCTTGCAAAATCTATAACTAATGTTCAAGCTGGAAATATATAGTTGTCAGAGAACAAATGATCAGTCTAATCCTATTGATTCTCATATGAATATTTCATTGTGACCCCAGTTGTGATCAAATATGCTGTAATACAATGTGATTTATATGAACTGAGCTACTGTATATGGAAACTGCTCAGTGTAGAATCTTTCATGTTTACATATTCCTTGGCATACAGCTACCTTAGTTCTTTTTAAACAAGAGAAAATTTTGATTTTATTGTTGCATATGTTTACAAATATGTGGAGAGCTGCAGTCCACAAAAGCTTATGTTAAAAAAAAAGAATTAGTCTTTAAGGTGCTGTTGGTCTCTCTGTCATTTTTCTACAACAGACCAACATGGCTACTCCCCTTGAAATGTCTGCTATCATATTTGCTCATTTCTTATTATGTTTGCTTTCACAATGTTTCAAAGTTTGTGATGACTGGAGGTTGACAGATAACTTAACCTATTCATTGATTCTCTTCTGCTGAAAGACCAGCTCTAGTGAGATCTTTCTTCAACTGGCATAATTCTGCTGTTATTCCACCTTGCTGCAGCAGAGGGAGAGATGGGACTGCAAGGGCCCATGGCATCGGCTTCACTAAGAGATTAGCTCCATCTGGCTTCGCCTTTCACTGCTGTACTATTGCCATTGTAGCTGGTCAGTATAAGATTCAATCTATAAGTATAAAATCTGGTGCCTAGGATTTTTTTCATCTTCCTGCCCTTGACTATAAGGCAATGAAGGTCCAAGTGAGCAATTTACTCCACAGATGTCTGGAACTTGACTAAAGCCTTTTAGGTCTCTGTATCACCTTCTCCTCCTGCCAACCTAGCAGTTCGAAAGCATGTAAAAATGCAAGTAGATAAATAGGTACCACCACGGTGGGAAGGTAACGCCGTTCCGTGTCTAGTCGCGCTGGCCACGTGACCACGCAAACTGTCTACGGACAAACGCTAGCTCTACGGCTTGGAGACAGGAATGAGCACCGCGCCCTAGAGTCGGACACGACTGGACTAAATGTCAAGGGGAACCTTTACCTTTACCTATCACCTTCTCAGGTGCCACATCTTTCTGGAGGAGTGGAACATTTTAAAGGGGCAGGCCTCTGGTTTGGAGTCTAGCATGCATTCTCTTCTGTGAAAAGTCTCTTCCAGCTCCTTTTAGTTGATGGACCAACATGAGCTCACAGATTCCTAAAAGAGAGGGGATCAGTTTGAGGGGGGGAATTCTAAGGTTGTAGGCTCCAGAAATCCTGATTCAGTGGTCCTCAATCTGAAAGACTGATGCTCCGGCTCAGAAAGTTGTGGCCCATGTTGATTTCCAGCACCTTCGCTTCCCCTATCATTGGTCTGATGGCGCTGGATGGTCCCTTCCTCCATCAAGCCCATGCTGCTGCTGCTGTTCCTCCTCCAAATGGAAGCCTCACACAT
This sequence comes from Intellagama lesueurii, assembly GCA_037013535.1. Taxonomy (NCBI): domain Eukaryota; kingdom Metazoa; phylum Chordata; class Lepidosauria; order Squamata; family Agamidae; genus Intellagama; species Intellagama lesueurii. The sequence continues at coordinate 102,022,422 of JBAJHW010000003.1, forward strand.
CCCTCCAAATCCCTGTTTCCTCTTATGCCATACCTTTTAGATGGTAAGCCTTTAGGCAGGAACAGTCTTGTTTGTTACTGACCTCAAATAAACCATGTGGAAAGCCTTTTCCATGGAATAGCTGGGCAAAAATGCTTGAAACAAATAAATAAATGAACCACATGGGTGTCACACTACACAACTTTCCAGTGGCAAAAGTTCTCATTCAAGTTCCAGATTCAGATGATGACAATTGCATAGTGCTGGATAGGCATGGAAGCTGGTGCTTGGCATATATATATTATATAACTTAAAATACTATATATTATATTATATATAATATAAATACTATATATATAACTTAAAATACTATTTTAAGTTATATATATATAACTTAAAATAGTATTTGCCTCAGGATGCTATGCTCCCTTCCTGAGAAGGAAGCCAAGATGGAGAGGAAGAAATGGAGTCACCCTGAGAATATCAGTCTGTCAGCAAGGAAGAGACAGAGAAGGCAAGATAAAGAGGGAAACCTGGTAGTTGACTAGCTCTCCCTCTCATTGTTCTGTCCTATAGGCATTTTTATTTGATTTGATTAAATTTATCTACCACCTGATTACTGGGTTTCCACTAAATCTGAGCAGTGAACACAAAGGAAATTAAACCTAGAACAGCATCATCACCCTCCAACAACAGCATAAAATAACAGCGGCAAACACAACAAAATCATATGGCAGCATCAAATTAAGCTCCGAAATAAAAAATAGTAAATTCCTATCTCAGAGGAAGTATATTTTTAAAGGCCTTTTTATAAAGTTATGCCTTAACATGTTTCCTAAAATTAAGGAGGGATGGTGCCTGGCGAACATCCAGTGGAAGGGCATTCCACAGGATGGGGCCTCTACCAAGAAGTCCCAATTCCTAGTTGACATTCTTCTGTCCTCTCTCAGTATGGCCACTCTAATAAGCAAGACCTGGGAGGAACGGGTGAGACACAGTAGTAGTTCTTTGGGAGAGATGGTCCGACAGATATAGTCTTGAACGTATGTGAGGTTGTGCTTCACTTCAAATAGTAAAAACATAAAAAGAGCCCTGCTAAATTATGTTGGAATTTTTTTCAACCTTCTATGTTCCCTTTAAGAGGCTAGGTGGGACCTTTCTGGGCTGGAGTGACTGTCAATCAACCCAGCAGTATCTAATTGTTCCCTCTCTGCCTCTGATTTTGAAGAGAGCCATGCCTCTCTACCTAAGAGTCTTTCCCCCTCAATTTCTGTTTGCTGTCCGTCAGTCTTCGGTTAATGTCAATCAGTTATGTTGTTAGTCAACCAGGCTATCAGTCAGTTAAGGACTATTCTTGTAACCAGTCATTTTTCTACAAGATACTAATTTTTATCTGTTCAGTATTGTGAGGAAATGGAAACCTTTTTATTATTTTTCTTACCAAAGTCTGAGTGAGTTATTGAGACTGTAAGTGCCAGTTGATGAGGCAACAAAAAAGGAATTTCCACTCTGGGGAGACTTGAAGCTAATTCTGCTGCACTTCTGCTGTGTAGCTAAATATTTTTAGCCAACATTTAACACCCTGCCAAGAAACCAGACAAAAGATCCACTTAGTCCAGCTTCCTACGTATATCCAGCTAAGGCTACTTAGATGCTTCCCATGACCTTACAAGCAGACCACGAAGACAACAGGTATATCCTGTTTTTTTCTCCATATTCTTGCATTCAGAAGCATACTACTGTGAAACACAGATGAACAATTTAGTAATTCTGTGGTGGTAGCTGTCCTTCATAAATTTTATTACCTTTCCCCAGCCATCTGAATGTCATGACAAGCTGTGACAGCAAGTTATTCATTTTACAAAGAATTATATCTGTCTTTCCTTACCAAACCACCTGTACTGAATTCAAGCTGGTTAATATTAATACTATTGGTGAACATCACTTGATGATTCACTGTGCAAACTACTTGCCATACAACGTTTTGTGTTTTGCAAAATATAAGAACTTTGCCTCTGGTCTTAGATCATTAACTGATCATTAACTGATCACTGTTTCATACATGGAAAGTTATAGTCACCAAGTGACAGGCATCCTTGTATGAGAAGCAGAACTAAAAGGTCTCTAAAAATGAGATAACAGAAATGTTACATTCATTTGAAATCTTTCATAGATTTAAAACAAGCAATTATAGTTGTCTATGTTTTACATTTTATTTCTTATTTTTAAAAATCTTTTATGTTTTGCATATGCCTATTGGTTAGTAAGTTATAGTTCTAAAATTAAACAAATAGCAGGCACTCCTAAATAATGCCTCTCCTTTCCTTGAATAAATTAGTGGCATTTTCTTCTACCAGTCTGCTAGATTTTACATTTAAAGTAGTGTTGTTTCATGTCAATTAAAAACAATCTGCCTATTCCTTCCATGTAGAAACATAAATCACACTCGTAGTTTTTTTATTAACTAGAAAGATTTTTTTTCCTTTGACAAAAGAGGCATGAATAGAAACCTTTTCAAGATCCTTCATGTCCCCAGTTAATTACGTAGCAGAACCAGTACATGGTGCAAATGTCTACTTCTAAAAACCTGGGAAACTGCTGTCGGTTGCACAGACTAGGGTGGACATGTTTAGCAAATCAGAAGGCCAAATTTTCACCTCCAGCACATTCCAAAGTTGTATCAGGTCCACAGTGGCCAAAAAATGAAGGGAGGGGAATCAAAATGAGAAGTACCCAAGTGGGCAGTTCCAGTTTTGTTTGTTTATTTGTTATTTAAAATATTTTTACCCCACCTTTCACTTTAAAATGGACCCAAGGCAGCTAACATCATTAAAAGCCAACACTTAAAAGCTAAAAACAGTACATATACAAAAATTAAAAAGAATAAAATATCACATTTTATTTTTATTTTATTTATTTATTTTGTACGGCATAATAGAATTCACCATTATTGCACAGGACTTTGCAAAGACAATATAATATATATTTAAAATGTAAAACATTAAAAGGATAAATTGTACGAGATTTCAAAAACACGCAATACGAATAATAAATAATTAGTGAAATAAATTATGTACGAGCAGTTGCTTAGGTGACGAAGCCTAAGGCTGGATATCTAAATCATTTAACCACTGAACAACAGTGCCCTCAAGATGATGTAGTTCTTGCAGGGAGCCAGAGAACCTTCTAAGGCGACATTCCATCGCAATGTGATGTAAAATTTGTGGGACACATCCACAGTCACAATTAGGATCATCAACAAGTCCCCATTTATGTTTCCAATATTGGCAGCTGCTGTGGTTAGTTCAGATTGCCGGAGCGCCGTCCATTCCCACAAAGGAGTCTGAGAGTGAAGGGGACTGTGGACCTCCAAAGAAAACCACAGAGGATTCCCTCAAGGGGGTGAAAGAGGAAGAACTGTCCCAGAGCCTAAGGGGGATGGGAGAGCCAAAAGACCAGTTAGAAAAGGTGGGAAGAGAGAAGGAGGAGGAGATACCCTGTTTCCCCGAAAATAAGGCCTAACCTGAAAATAAGCCCTAGTATGATTTTTCAGGATGCTCGTAATATAAGCCCTACCCCAAAAATAAGCCCCAGTTAAGTGAAACTCCATCCTCCACCATTGTGCAGCAACCAGAAGAAGATGACATGACTGTATTTGAATAAATGTAGATTGTTGTACATGAAAAAAATAAAACATCCCCTGGAAATAAGCCCTAATGCGTTTTTGGAGCAAAAATTAATATAAGACCCTGTCTTATTTTCGGGGAAACACGGTAGAAGCGGGAGAGGGAGAGAAGATAAAAGAAGGAACCTTACCACCGGGTTGGGAGTGGATCTGGCTACAAGATCCTTGGACCCATAGATGGGAGAGATTAGAAATGCCCAGGGAAGAAGCAGATCATAGAAGGAGGGCAGTAATCCCCCCGAAACCATCATACTGGGGAGAGGCCGAGGCAAGAGAATGGAAGAGGAGATTAAGAGAAGAGGAGGAGAAAGTGGAACAGGAGAGAACGTAAAGGAGTGAATGGCGAGCGTGGGAGATGAAGAAGAGATCAGAGCCGAGAGAACCTGGGAGATCTTGGAACCCCGGGAGTGGCCCAAGTGGGAGGAATTCTTGGGAGAGGCATCCATGCCCCTGTTGCCTATATCGACAGGGACGACAGTAAAGGATTGGTTACCGGGCCCTTGGAATTAGAGTTTTGGGAACCCTTTCGTTATAGAAGAGTGGAAACCCCTTCCCACCCCATTGGAGGGAAGAGAGAAAGACTATGTTCGAATTGATGAAAAGAGTTTATCCAATAGTTCAAAAATAAATGTTCAACCGTTACAACCTCAAATGATGTCCATGTCTGATAAGGCTGATGTCAGTGAGAAGGGGAGACAACCTGAGAATCAACCCTCACCCTCACAGGTGGGTTACGAGATTTGAGTCTAAATATTTGATCATGTATAGGTAATAGTTGGTTTGCCTTGTATTTCTGCCACTCTCTTTTTAAAGCTGATTGTCTTCTAAGGTGTGGGGGTGGTATGTTAGATAGCACTGGTAGCCACTTGGAAGGTGTCAATTTAATAGTTCCTGATAGTATGGTTAAGCTGGGTGTCCACAGCTTTTATATGCACATCAAAATGCCAGATGCAGGGGAGGGGTATCAGGAGACAGGTATCTAGTTGTCTCGTGTACTCCCAGAATCATCTGGTGGGGCCACTGTGAGATACAGGAAGCTGGACTAGATGGGCCCTTGGCCTGATCCAGCAGGGCTCTTCTTATGTTCTTATGTTTAGTCATACGGGGCTGCAATACTCAGCCACCACATTTAAAATGGTAAACAAAATCAATAGACAGCCAATCACTAAGGGAAAGCCTGTCTGAAGAGAAAGGTCTTCATCTACTTGTTGTAGTCATTCTGAAGAGTCAAAATGGGGCATAGGGATCCTCCCATGGAAAAACCACAATTATTGGAAATCTCCAAAACCAGGATACTCGGTTTTTGACCAAATCTCTTTTGATACGTTTTTTTTAAATGGGGGAGATGGACACAAAGATGCTTTTGGAGATATAAGGTATCATTTTGACTACCAGCACAGCCGGTGCTGGATTAGATGAAAAAACATGGCTTGGTATAAGTACTGTAGTTTCTTATGCTCCCAATCACTGTACACAGTTACACACTCATATGTTTTGACACAGCAGAGCTGGAAAGCATTACATTTTTGACAACAGTTCCCAGAAACCCCAGCCAACATGGCTCATCCTCCTATACACCATTTCTGTAGAACAATCACACAAACTGGGCCGAACCACATATGAATATACATATATAGTGACCTCAACATATGGCACTGCAGCTGTCTGGGGATCTTGCACCTAACTTTTCACCACATAGAAAGGATCTTCACAAGGTGAGTGTAAGATTTTGGCATCTCTGTGTTGTTGTTTTTTTTTTACATGAAGCCTGAATCCAAAGAATGCAGCACTGCATATGTATCTTGTTAATTGTTGGCATGATGAAAGCTCTCCATCAAAATTTCAATAATTAAGAAAACAAAATTTCAGTGATTTCAATATACTCTATACAAGTGTGAAGGAGAGATAGATCAAAAAGAGAAGGAACAGAGTGAGCCATCCCCTCGAATAGAGATGTCAGAGCGAGAGAGAGAGATAAAAGAAAGGAAGATAATAGAGAGTGGGCAATTGACTGTAGAAGAAGGGGAAGGAAAGGAATCAAAGGGGAGAGAAGAAAAGATTGAAATCTGTTTGGTGGAGGAGGGAGAAGGAAAAGGAGAGGAGGAGTTAATTCTGCCAGTGTGGGAAGAGGATATAAAAGATCAAAGTGGGAGGAGAGTTTTTAGTGTACCGAGGAGCGAGAAAGCAAAGGAGGAGGAGGGAGATAGAGAGAAGAAAAAGGATGAACACAGATATGAAAAAGCGCACGGGTTATTAGAAGATTTCCCTAACTTGAAGGTAGTGGGATTACTGCCCGACCCCGACCTGTCAGAGAAAAAGGGAACAACAGAGACACTAGAATGGACAGTTGTGGTCTTTCCACGGGGACAAGGTCACTGGAGGAAGGTGATCCGACCAGATCAATCCTTCAACCAACCACCACTGGAGGGAGATTGGGCCAGACACCCTTGCTGTGGAACGATATGCGCGGTGCGGAGTGCTCCATTGAGGAAATCTACAGACCAGGAACGTTTTGGACCAGCCCCTCAATGAACCTACCCAATTTGTGGACAGAGTTTTCATCTTCACACTATGGACAGTTACCTAATCTCAGTTGTTTCGATCCCATAGAAGTTGTTGTAGAATCACCAAATGTTAAATCAAATAAATCCGTTGATATTTCAAAAGAGACTCAGTTGTCATTTCCCACCAAAAGCGAGGAACTGCTTCAAATTTCTAACGAACCCAATCACAAGAAGGCTGATTTCCTTGATTCTTCATGAAATGCAGCAGTCTTCAAAAACTAAAAACTGTACAATGACAAGAATAAGAGGCAGCAGCAATAAATAGCAGAAGACCTTACACCAGTTTTGGGGTTTGCTTGTTTTTGTTCATGTCTGAAGCACCATAATACCGTGTTTCCCCAAAAATAAGACAGGGTCTTATATTAATTTTTGCTCCAAAATATGCATTAGGGTTTATTTTCAGGGGATGTTTTATTTTACAGTCATGTCATCTTCTTCTGGTTGCTGCACGATGCTGCACAATGGTGGAGGGTGGGGTTTCACTTAACTGGGGCTTATTTTGGGGGTAGGGCTTATATTACCAGCATCCGGAAAAATCATACTAGGGCTTATTTTCAGGTTAGATCTTATTTTCGGGGAAACAGGGTACTATTAACAGAAGACAGTATAAAATTAGGCAAGAACCTGCATCTAAACATATACAAAATCCAAAGTAATAATGGGCAACACTGAGAGCATTTGGGGCAGCGAACATCAAATCTTCCATAGTACATGTTGAGGGGCAGAGACGACACTGACATAGGTATGAAGTTGCTTGTTTTATTTACACTTGCAAAGGATTATGTCAGTGCAAAAACCCAATTTTCCTAGATTTACTTTGGTTCTGTCACCTCTACTCCATTATCTATCAAGTTCTCTTTGTGACTGGAGGTCAGACTGTCCTGGGACTTCATCCATTTTAAAAGGCGTCGAGTTATTTCTTTGCACATTGTAATTCTGGTATTCTCTGTTGTTTCTTCAAGTTTCACTGATGTTCTTTAAAAACACTTTTCCTTGATTTTAATCTGGGAGGGACCAGATAGTAGCCCAAGAGTGGATATGCATTTGATGTACATGCTTTTGTTAAGATGCCTGCTTATTTCTCAGATGATCTTTTCACTGCCTCAGTGAACTGGTTATAAGCCTCTGCTTACCAGCAAATGTCACGTGGGTATAGCCACGTCGCTACCTTCTGCTATTGAAAGATAAGGAAATTTTACTAACATAAATAAGGGCTAGTTGGAAGGTTTCTGCTTATTTAGCACCACTTCTCCATTATTCTCATCAAACGTATATCCCCAGACACTACTGTGGCTGTTGAGGTCTCCAATTTATTTATTTTTGCTTATGAAAACTGTTGGAGGTTTTAAAGAAGAAAGTTGCATTAGGTGGTTTATAAACAGAAGGTATCATGCAAATAGTCTGCACCACTATTATTATCTCAATGTCATCCTGGTATGTGGCAGTGGTAGATAATACCTGGAAGTCAGACTTGTCTAATATAGCATTGAGCATTTATGAGATCTCTCAGCTGCAAGTCTCATGTTAGATATTTTGAGGTGTTGATGGCTGTCTCTATGCATTTATTCAATATAAAGTATATCACAATCATGTGTCTGGCAGCGTTGGTGCAACAGCGCTTCTTCAGATGGTTGACAAGCCCTCTGTATTAATAGATTATTGTTAACTGTGGCCCTAAGAACTCTTTCATTATTATGGCCATTTGAAGGCCATTGTTGAAATTATATAGTCAGTTATCTAGTGTCGCTTGTACTACAGAATGATTGGCTACAGAATGGAAGAGTCAGTTGGCAAAGTATCGTCGTTGCCCAGAGGATGATGCCCAAATGCATTCACATTCTTCAGGGAGGCTCTTTCTGCATCCCCCATCTGCTTCATGTGAAGGAAAGTCTTTCATTGAATTTGTCTGTTTGGCAATCTGTATGAATTTGAATTACGTTTGTTGGTCATTGAGATACTGAGGATAACATTATGTATGCACACTCAGAAGTTAAAGTTGGAGTAGCAGCACAACCTGTGCACATTATTTCAAAGGGAGAGGGTAAGAGAAAATACACTGTAGTGTGAAAATCTCTTTGAACCTGGAGGCATCATAGTCACCATGTGATTTGCTACATATGTTTAGAACATGATTCTCCTGTTGAAGGTCAGCCACTACTATGTCTCAGCACCTGTTTTACCAGGATGGGTGGTAGGAAAAAAAATATGAAGTGCATCACCATGCAATATCTGAAACTAGGCCTCTTACACACTGTGCTCTGTTCATTTGTTTACACTGAGTATATTGCATATTATTAATTTTTTGTTTAGACTGAGGTGTGAAAATATACTATTTGCATCTATTTCTATTCCCTGCACAGGGATTGGTGCAACACTATTTGCACAATTATAGAATCTGGCCCAAATAGTGGGAGTCTAGAGATCTAGTGCTAAGCCTACGTGGGGCTACCTTTGAGATTGATGCGGAAACTTCAAATGTTGCAGAATGCGGCGGCCAGACTTCTTAGTGGGGTGAGAAAATATCAGCATATCTCTCCCACTCTGGCTGCCTTGCATTGGCTGCCCATTCGTTTCCGCATTGACTTCAAAGTGTTAATGATGACGTATAAAGCCCTAAACGGTTTGGGACCTCGATACTTGGCAGATCGTCTTCTCCCACCTAGATCTACCCGAATCACTCGGCATAGCCAGGAGGGACGGCTGAGGGGCCTAACGCCGAGAGAGGCCTGGAAAGAAAGAACAAGAAACCGGGCCTTCTCGGCAGTGGCCCCTCGGCTATGGAATAGTCTCCCAACAGAGATCCGTCTGGCACCCTCGCTGGGTGTTTTTAAAAGCCATTTAAAAACCTGGCTCTTTAGGCAGGCCTTCCCTTCAGTCAATAACTGATTTCTATTTTTTGTCTTTTCAATTATTCCCATCTTGGTATCGATTTAATTTAATTGTTTAAAATTATGATGTTTTAATGATTTTTAAAAAATATTTATTGTATAATGATGTTTTTATAATATTTGTAAGCCGCCCCGAGTAGACTTTGTCTGGGGGGACGGGGTAAAAATCCAATAAATAAATAAATAAATAAAGCCTTACATTGCTTTGCACAACATAATTGTATACAGATGCCTAATTGCTACTTAGCTTGAGTGTACCTGCATAACATCACATAACAAGATGGCAATACTACATTAGCTAATTAAATTAAGCAACCTCTGCACAAGCATGCTGGTGATCAAGTGCAGGCCCATTAAATACTAGGATTTATTTATTTATTAGAAGTCTAAAACACTTTCTGTGACGTTCATACATTCTTATTTTTATCTTTGTTTTCTGTTTGAACAAATATTTACTGTATCTGTCTTCCCTTTTGGATCAGTAGCTGTGGATACACCCTCCAGCTTCATCGCCATGTAATGAACAGAATATATGCACCTGCAATTGAAGCACCTTGCAAGTGGATGGGTGGGGACAAAGTTGTTGAACTGACTAAGCAGGCACTTGAGATAATAATTTAAGATAGCAACTTTGCAAAACGCATCCACTCGGGTGAGAACAGCATTATTTTTACAATGTCCTGTATAACTAATTATGTACCTTTAAGCTACCCCACAGTCAGGTCAGTAAGCTTAGAACTTCAGTCTGGTGAGCACAAGGAGCAAGGATGTCCAGAGATCTACACTTTCCCATTCATATGCTCAACCATAGAAGAATTCAGTCATTGTCACATACCCGTGGTGATAGTTCATATAGGATCTCAATCTGACTCTCAGAGCTGTTCTTTGAACCTTGCCCCTTATCTCTAATCAAATTAGCTCTAGCAAATTTCAAATAGGCCAGAATGCTCCTTTTGCTAGCAATCCAGTGGTCCAGATGTTGAATTAACTCAGAGTGACATTCACCACATACATTCTCAGAGGGCTACATGAGCCATACATGTTTTTAGAAATTCTAATAATATATCTCTGCTCTTCAGTACCAAACGTGATGTCTTTTCTGGTCTGGTTATGAGGTAATTCATTGAGGAGGATAAGACGCATCCTAAGAAATCTGTGCAGGTTAAAAGATGACTCGGAATAGATCTGATTAGCATCACCAGGAACTATCCCACAATATTTTATAAACAATTTCTCATCAAGGCTTCAGTTAAAAGTAGAAGGTAAACAGTGTGCCAAGTGAAGGGGGCTAGAAGGACAAATATGAGCTCCCAGTTCCTTCCTGTACTCCTCTTCTATGGTCTCATCATGGATCACTTGACTGCATGTTTCAAATTTAACAGGGCTATGTTTAGCTACAGATATGTTGGTGGTGAAGTAATGTAAGCAGTTCGGTGAATGTGCATGATCACCATCACCTCTGCACAGTCACCTGAAGGCAGAGAGAATGTATACAAACTGACAAATTGAGACAATGTACAAAACCTGCTTCATATCACAGAGCTATCCTGTAGAATGTGAACTGACAGACATTTTGTACATTGGCTAAGTGATATGCATAATGTCGATTGGGATTTCATACCTTAGATGGATAATATACACAATCACTAGACTGTATGAAAAGCATCCATCATGTGGCCAATGTTCAATAAGCATATGAACACTGTGAAATCCTGCACATGCTACAATATTGTTTAAAGAAGGTAACACAGTTTATGTGATGCAATCTCTACACCTTCATATCAATGTGAATCAGTCAGATTAACGACAACAAAAATAGCTAGCTATTGGTGTCAGTGTGACATAGTCATGAGCTCTGTGTTTTCTTGTTTCTTGCTGCTGAAACATGCTTTTCTTTTCATATATCACTTTACTAGTAGCATGTAAGAACGTAGAGATACCAAGCATTTATCTATATCTTAATTTGCTCAGAATGAAATAAAGCAGAAAACATTCACACAATCCAGGGTTTAATCAAAAATGACAAAAACATAACTTTTGTCAGCATTTATTTCCTACACCGTCCCACTAGATAAACAACTGTCAAATAATCTCTAGGGATTCAGTGACCAATAATGAAGACAACAATGTCAGCTTCTACAGCAAATCTAAAACTTTTTGTAGACTGAAGTCGGGCTGAAGACAATATTGTAGCATGATTTTAAAGAATCTGTAGCTTTAAAATTCTCAGGAAGTACTAATTGGCTGAAATCCCGTTACTTAGTATAGCAAGTCACAACTTGAGCAAGCCCATTGAATCAATGGAACTTATGAAGGAATTGACTCAGTAAATCCCCACTGATTCAATGGACCCACTCTAGTCGCAATTTAGTATGTTAAGCAATAGGATTTCAGCCATCAAAATGTGTTTCCTGTCATATACACTTTTAACTGAATAATTCATTTTACACAGGACATACTCAGCTAAATTAAGTTAACCCACATCCCTTTGTTGTAGCAGTCTATTCCCCAAATAAAATGCAAATGCACTTATCAACAATATTTTATGCTTATTTATTTATTTAGAACAGAAATGTTGAGAGAAGGTTTCCAGCACTTCTTTGTCTTGCTGGATGACCAGAAATTACTTTATATGCAATGCAGACAATCAAACAATATCTTCAGCATAGAAGGGATCTCCCATCTTCTCCCAGTATTAACACTCCTAGTAGTATACCTTGTAATAACAAAATGGCAAGAAGGAGCTAAGTGATTGAAAAACATGTCAAAACACAATAGGGAAAAAACAATTTCAATGAAGTATTCTGCTATTTTCTATAGAAAAACTGAGCAACAGTAACTTCCCACCTGTGAAAAAACTTTGCTCCCCAAATAACACTCCAGAGACTTGAACTGTTACAATTTGGATTACAACTTTCAAGAATCTCTTGATACACAAGGAGCTGTACCCTGAAAAGTAACTTTTCCAATTTCCAAACAACTCCCACTTTTAATTTGCATTCAAAAAGGAAACTATAATGAAAACATTATGTCAATATTCACTACTCTTTATGCTCTGACTGATGTTCTGTGTAATCAACACCTTAAAATTAACAGAAGCCAACTGGATGGCATGCATGACATTCAGTGCCATCCCAAACAATTTTACACAAAAGTAATTGTCATGACGTTCAATGGGGTTTATTTCCTAACTGTTCTTAGAATTGTCATAGCAAAGGAGCATGTGTGGCTTCCTTATGTTTTCAGCTGCATGTGCGAAATACCTTCACCTGCTGGCAGGCAATAACTAGTTGTGTCCTAACTACAGCAACAGGAGATTGAGGCTGGTCTTCTTAACTGGTAGCACAAAATAGAATGGATCCTTGACAGGAGATAGAAACTGCTACAATTGGTTTCTTCAGATGAATTAAAACAGCTGCCAGCATTTTGGGGCTCTCTGGCCTATGCCACTGGCTGTGGAATTCTGGAAGTTGTGGTCCAGAAACTACAGTCATGTGAAAAAGAAAGTACGCCCTCTTTGAATTCTATGGTTTTATGTATAATAAAAATCATCTGGTCCTTAGCAGGTCTGAAAATTAGGTAAATACAGTCTCAGATGAACTACACATGACATATTACACTGTGTCATGATTTATTTGACAAAAATAATGCCAAAATAGAGAAGCCATGTGTGAAGAACTAAGTATACCTTGTGGTTCAATAGCTTGTAGAACCACCTTTAATCAGCAGTAACTTGAAGTAATTGTTTTCTGTATGACTTTATTAGTCTCTCACATCATGGTGGAGGAATTTTGGCCCACTTTTCTTTACAACATTGCTTCAGTTTATTGAGGTTTGCGAGCATTTTTTTATGTACAGCTCTCATAAGGTCCCACCACAGCGTTTCAGTCGGGTTGAGATCTGGACTATGACTGGGCCATTGCAACAACTTGATTCTTTTCTTTTTTCAGCCATTCTCTTGTAGATTTGCTGGTGCGCTTGGGATCATTGTTCTGCTGCATGACCCAATTTCGGCCAAGCTTTAGCTATCGGACAGGTGGCCTCACGTTGGACTCTAGAATACTTTGATATACAGAGGAGTTTATGGTCGACTCAATGACTGCAAGGTGCACAGGTCCTGTGGCTGCAAAACAAGCTCAAATCATCACCCCTCTACCACCAAGCCCGACAGTTGGTATGGGGTGTTTGTGCTGATATGCTGTGTTTGGTTTTTGCCAAACCTGGCACTGTGCATTATGACCAAACTTTGGTCTTATCTGTCCAAAGGACATTGTTCTATAAGTCTTCTGGTTTGTCCAGATGCAACTTGGCAAACCTAAGCCATGCTGCCATGTTCTTTTTAGAGAGAAGAGGCTTTCTCCTGACAACCCTTCCAAACAAACCATACTTGTTCAGTCTTTTTCTAGTTATACTGTTGTGACCTTTAACATTAACATGCTAACTGAGGCCTGTAGAGTCTGAGATGTAACTCTTGGGGTTTTGGTAGTTTCTCTGAGTATTGCATGGTCTAATGTCAGGGGTGAATTTGCTTGGATGTCCATTCCTGGGAAGACTGGCAATTGTCTTGAATGTTTTCCATTTGTGAATAAACTTCCTCACTGTAGAATGATGAACTTTAAATTGTTTGGAAATGGCCTCATAACCCTTCCCAGATTGATTGGCAGCAACAATTGCTTCTCTACAATCATGTAGATGTGTTTCCTCCTTGGCACTGTGAATGCTCCAGACCAGCAAACTGCTACAACTTTGGCTTTTATAGAGAGGAGGCAGGAATCTGTCTTATGCCCAATCACCTCCAACCACCTCTTCTTTCTGTATTTCTTTCTTCACATTATTGCATGCATTTCACTAGGATTAATACACACTTAACATCCCCCACACACCTCAAAATCAATGGGATTTTAAAATACATTATTACACAGCATGCCCCACAAAGTATATTCCTTAATGGGAGAAAAATATTCTAGAATCATCTTACATGTGAAGCCAGGTATGAAAGCTATGTTTCAATCCATTCTGTCTTGTCAGTGGACAAAAAAAGGTAAGTGGCTTCTTTAATTTGTGCAGCTACAATTCTGTGAAATAAATCTAAAAAGAGACTTTAAAAAGTAATTGGGTTTTGGGCCAGTTCTGTAATGCTCCACATGTGAAATCATAACGATTGCAGTTGCAAAGGCTTTGCCTATATACTGTTTCAACCGCCATATCCAGGCATGTCCTTAGATATTTGTCATATCCATAGTTGGCATCTGGACCCCCCCAACCACCTGTCTTGAAGCATCATGACCACTTACTGGTTAACCAAATCATTTTGTCAGGTGCCAAGGAAATGCTAGATATATTGCAACTTGCATATGATGCCTTTTGATAGGTTTGGCTGGAAGAAACCTTTCTGGACAGGGGTTGTTGGCAGTCAACTAGGTAGCAGTCAATTGATCCCTCTCTACCTTGGATTCTTTTTCCCGCCTTTTCCCAGTCAGGTTTTTGTCTGTGTTAGCAATGAGGTCTGTCAGAAGTTGAGAGTGTGAAGTGTTCTGTCAGCTATGTAACCAGTTAGTTAGTCAGTAATGAAGCTAGTTAACCTGTTAAGCTCAGCGAGGTAACAAGTTAACATTTTTACACAATATGTTTGTTTTTATCTATGAAGAACTGTAAGTATACTGAAACATTTTATTCTTTCTTGGTACCAGAGTCTTTGAGTGAATTATTGAGACAACAAGTGCCAATTGAGGTAAACTAACAAATAAGAGGTAGTTTACTGAGGAAGATTTGTAGCACAATCTGCTGTGTAGGTTCCTGCCTGAACCATTTTATCCATTGTGTAATTAGAGGAAGAAGTTGTTTATCTTTAGTGTTTATTAAGGCCACACTCTATTTCCTCACACACACTGCCCCACAAGAAAAAAGGGACTTTAAATAGGCCTCTCTGTCTGTGAGTGTTAGCACCAGGGGGGAGGGGGGTTACTTCTCTTCGTCTTCAAGAACTATTTCCAGTTACTTTCTTTCCTGAGAGATGAAACAACACCCATTATGTCTAACTAAAATTATATTCAATATTAATAAACAAATCCTGACAAGCTAGTTGTAACAAAGCTGTCTCACTGCTGGCAGACAGAGTATGCAAGGGTAACAAGAGCATGATCAAGATTGACTTGTTGAATCTCAAAGACAACAGCTGTTCGCTTAAATAAAATACCAGCTAAGATGACGAAGGACAGTGATTATGAACAGAACCATCTTTCTTAATAAAGAACCCAAGCAGTGACTGCCAAAAGCTACATAGCCAAATAGGGCCTGGGCCAACAAGAAATGAGAGGAAGAAACAAGCAACATTATCAGGAAACGCAGGGTTTGCATATAATAAATCATAATAGCACCACCTGTGGATAACCTCATCCCCTAAAACCCCAATGAAAAATGAGCATGCTCAGTAGTCACCTGAGTGCTGGGGAGGTGAAGAACTGGGAACAGGGGAGATGGAATGGCATATCCTAGAGAAAGGCACAGGCAGATGACTGGCTCACTGAACAGGAGTATTTCTGTTAGGTGGCAAGGATGTACATTATACCACAATACATTTTGAAGATGTAATGGAGGAGCAAGGCATTAAAGTATATGATTGCATGTAAAAGAAAAACATCTATTTCAGTATCACATCATTTCTATTATTAATCATTGTAACACACTTCATCACCAAAAATACATTCCAATGTCCTGAATCATTAGCTAAAAGGGATAAAACAGTTATGCTTCTATGTTATATTTATTTTGGAGCTCAAATTAGGCATTTTACCCTGTCACAGTCCTTAGCTGGGCTTCGAGAAAATACTAGTATCAGACAGGCAGGAAGAGTGGAAAGCGATGCTGCAGAACATTCTGGTCGAATGGCCATATTAATTATGCTAGTAGCCCCATAGCAGACTGTTCCCAATGCTTCCCTTAGCAATGCAACAAATAAAAAAGGAAATGAGAATTCTGGGCCCAAAGTTACTTAGCAAGAGAATTAGGACAGAAGTCATTACACAAAAGGATTAACTGTTATACAGTAAACAGACATTATATATGACTATTAAACATTATAAAGTCATCTTCAGGGAATGGTTATATTCTGTAATACAAACGCAAACTCCAGTACTGTGTTATATGAAACAATGCTATGAAAATATTTACAGAAATGAATCCTGTTTATGCTTGTAGTTAACTTGCTTGGATAACTGAAGTAAACTTGAAAAGTAGGATTCATAAGTATGACCTGACCTGCCAACCTCAGTACTGCCAGAAACAGATAGCTCAAATCTTTTGATTAAAATTAAAAACAAAACCACCCCATTTATGCCTCACTCTCAAGCACACTTAATTGGATGTTCCAGGAGATATCTGTTGCTTGATTGGCTGCTAATCACAATACAACAGCAGTGAAAGGAGGCCTGCAGAAACGTTGGGAGGGGTAGCATTTCCACATAATCTTTGTATCTGTGGCTATCTGTATGTGGACGACTTCTTGTAGAAGCAATGTTGTATAATGGTGATTATGGTGACACAATAGATGAAAGAGCTAGCCTTTTTATGTCTTGTTACATCCATTATTTTCCCAAGAACTTTATGCAATATACTGTACATGCTTTTAGACTAAAAACATGGTAATGTGGTAGGATGTGTTGGAGGTGATAGGATGCAACTGAAGGGGTGATCATATAGAAGGCTATCCCGAGTTGGTGCGAACCTTTCTTAAATCTCTGTTGTCATTCACAATGAAATGTTTAATCATCCAAGTAAGATCCAAGTGTCATGCAGCTCCTCCTCCCCACTCTATACCATTAGTACCTTTCTCTTACCTGCTCCTTTTGCGGGCATTAAAATTCCTTATTTTTTCATGTTTAGCAAGTGAAACAACATTAAATTGACAAAATATGGTAAAGGTTTGAATCAGTGCTATATAAGTTTAGCACTATAGCTGTAGCACTGAACTAGGAGAAAATATTTTTAAATGTAATTTATCAATTGTGTTGTAGTCCTTACCAAGGCAAGCAAAATGCAGGCAAAAAGAGCAGGGTTCACCCTCACATCACACTGCTGTCAGGGTCCAGGTTGCGCACAGTTGCCTTCAACAGCAGGAGCAAGGGCACCAGGACCCAGCCAACAGCACAGAGGGACAAGCCTAAACTCACACACAGACCAACTAGCCAGGATAGGAGCACAGGAGCAGAAACTGGAGCACTGGAACCAGGCCACAGGAGTGAGAGCACTGAGCCAGAGCAGGAATGCAGAGTTCAGGAATACCAGAGCTCAGAACAGGGACATGGGGAAACACAGGCCTATGTTGCTGAAACAGCTTTGGGGAGGGAAAGTCCTCCCTTAAGTAGGCCTTCCCTCAGGACTCCCAGGTGGACCTCATGAGAGGCACAGCAGCTGCTGCCCTGGCAGGGCTTGATCCTGCACATGCTGGGCTCTTCCTGGGACCAAGCTGGCCCTGGTCCTGCAGCTGCCAGGGCGGTGTGCAGGGGAAGCCCAGCCGCCACCCGGATCCTGACAACCACACTCTGAGAATCATCAATGATGTCATCTGGATATACCCAAGAACTGTCTCACAGACTAATATGGGCGCTCAGAGAAACCAGGAAACTCAGTTTTTGACCAAATCCCTTTTAATACTTTTTTTTTTAATGGGGGAGATGGACACAAATATGTTTTTGGAGATTTCAGGCATCATTCTGGCTACCAGCACAGCCGGTGCTGGATTAGATGAAAAAACATGACTTGGTATAAGTAATTTCTTATGCTTCCAATCACTGTACAGAGTTACACACTCATATGTTTTGGCAGCCAAAAAGAACACAAAATAATGTGAGTGGAAACATTACCAAAAAAGCACATAGGTGCTGCTGGACAAACCAAATATACTACATGCTTATGCAAAACAACCAGATCTACTTGCAGTTAATACAGATGCTATGTAGCTGATGGAATAAATATTGAAAGGAACAGTGAGGAGCATGACATAAACAGTGGTGCAAATACCCATGTAATCACTCCCTCAGCTTGCATTAAAGGTGCACATTTTTGGATGAACAGCAGAGGGGACTTGAGAGAGTGCACGTATGGCCAAGATGGATCTCGGCAGGCTTCCTAAACTACCATCCACCTGCTCTGACCTATAACCTTCCTTCAAAACAGACTGAGGGTCAAATTATATTTTACAAATAGCATGTCACTAAAAGAGGAAATGTCTCTAGTGTTGAAAGCCGGTCTCATTGTTGCAGCAGGAGCTATTCACCCCTCCCATTGTTTGCAGATAATTTATGATTGGTAATTGGGAAGTAAGTATGACTTCCTAGACATGAAGTCTGAAGGAATCACAAATCTGGAATATTAACATAATTTCAGTTTCGATTGATGTGCTGTCTCCAATGTATACTTTGAACCTGTTGTTCCTGGGTTGTTGATGTCACTTCCTTTCCTTCTAACAATCTCTTATATTCTCTCCCATACAGGTGTTGTTTTTGTTCTTGAGATGCAGTGAACAACCATGGCTCCTTTATGACTAGGATTCCTATAATCTTTCTATCTCAATTTTCTTCCTATAATAAACACGTTTTCTTGTTTTCCTAAATAAGAGATCTCAATGTGATAACTTTCTAAGGCTGAAGTGTGCTTCGCTAACTATTCTGACATTCTGATGGACAAATTCCACCTCTTAATGCAGGTGTAGCTGTTTCTGCTAACATATGAAGGCCAAATATACTTTATGTTTGTGGAGTTGAGGATGTTAGATACCTGAAAATGCTGATGTGTACATTTCTAAACGGTGGGGTGGGAATCGTTTGGTAATACATATCATTAGAATTGAGGAATTAGATTCTATTCAAAAAAGTTGTCCTTGACACTGCAACGGAATATGTAGATACCAGTATCTAGGCTGAACAGCATTTCTGAAGTCACAAAGGGTAACTGGACAGATATTTATACTACTTTATATTAAAAATTATACTCAAATTCAGAGAGATAGTGCCTTTGGTTATTATTTTATTTTTAATGATTTGAGTGATTAGTTGATCATATACTCGTCATTAACCTCTTTATAAAGATACAATTCCTCTGACAAACAGTACTCAACCACTAAACTCGTTTTTTGAAAACAGATAACATGTATTTGTTGCTGTTAAGTATGGGTCAAGCAAGACCATATGTTTGGCGTGCATTTAGAATATAAGCTCCCTCAAGTGAAAGACAGCTGTTTGGCATACCATGCAATTTCCCACAATTTCCACAATTGTTTATGTGGCATTTAGAGTGCTTTGTTTTGTGATTGATAATTGGAAGGTAAACATTGGCTTAATTTGCTGCAGCATATATGCACTGCTATGGAAGAGAAAACAGGTGGAGGAAATATATATTCCGCTTAATATGTAGTTGGGTTCTATGTACTGTATCTTGGCTAACCCTAATTCTAATGCTCTCCAGCAAAGAAAGACTACAATTCCTATAATCTCTGGCCACCATAGTCCACAATGCAGGGAAGATATATGTACCATATTTTTCTGTGTATAAAACGACACTTTTTACTTAAATAATTAGACAAAAAATTGAGGGTCGTTTTATACACGGAAGGCAGCCGCTTTCCCTGCCTTTTGCGAAGCCACAGGGTAAAGCAGCCGTGAAAGGGCGGCATGCTCGCACCCCTTTGATCCTGAAGCAGCCATGAAAGGGCTTCAGGATCAAAGGGGTGCAAGCGTGCCGCCCTTTCATGGCTGCGTTACCCACTTCCTTGTTAACGAGCAGCAATTTGCCACCGAAACATAAATGATTTCCCTTAAAGCATAAATTGCCAATAAGATTCAAACCCCTATCTTTTTATGTCAATATTCTTATTGATAGAGATTGGTTAATGTACTCCAAATATAACTGTGCTCAGCAATGGATATGTAGGAGAATATTCATTCCTGATGTTCCGTAAGAACAATGGTCTCCTAGTTCATATAAACTAGATAAAGATGGTAAAAGGTTGTTTCTTAAGAATGTTATAGATGTAAATGAGGATGATGATGACATTGCAAAAAATCATAAAATATTATACTTCTTTTCTCCTACTTATCTAAGTGATGTAGTCAACCATTCAGTATATGATAAAACTGTGCCAGAAAAGACCGGAAGCATGCTCAGAAAGAATATCATGTAAGTGCTGCTGTGGCCACAAGAGAGTTGCATTACATGCCTGTCATGACAGAATTAACCATGAGTCAATATTATCCCATGGGTAATTTAGTGCAGAGTAATATTTTAAACTGAGGTATTTGCCCCATCTGAACAGATGTAAGTATTTTTACTTAAATTTGAGGGTGTTAGCAAGCAGAAACTATGTGCCTAAAATCAATGGCACAATGTTCAGTGGCATCAGCTGAAGTAAAACTGCATAGGATAATTACTCTATTTTTTTAAAAAAATAAAATGTCACTAATAATTATGAATAATGTTTTAATTATACTGCCAATGCAAACTGAATCAATCAACATTACATATACATGACAATTTAGCATAAAGTTTCATGCATTTGATGAACTGTCCAATAGTGCAGAAAAACATACAGCATAATAAATATGTTAGTTTTTTATGCACTACCGTATTTTTCTTGGTTTAGCTGTAACTGGTTACAGAAACTGGTGTGTTTCTTCACCCATTCTAAAAATGGCTGCCCTTTTGGAAACTCAGTCTTGCAGAAGTGAGGTCAAAAATCCTGTTCATGTTACATGTATTCATAAATCATCAGTGGCACAACGAAAGATCAACACACTAAAAATGAGTCACCAGGGGCACAAACAAAAGAATCAGGCAGTTGCTTCAGGGAAAGAATGACCAAGCCTTCAGAAGATAAGGCAGTTTTTAATTCTGTGTTTTAATGCTTCACACTATGTCTCACCTTTAGGACATGAGAGACGGTGTCCTGTGGTTATCTCTCATGCCATGTAGTTAATGTGAAAAACCTTGGGCATAAAGAAATATGGTGTTGTAAGAAGCTTTTCTACAGGGACTAAAAGACAGAAGCAATCCACCCTCTCCCCCAATCCAGTATTTACTATAATAATTCTAATCTTAATTTAAATTTCATTATCTTTATTCCCTCATACTCTCATTATATACCAAACTTTATCAGAGTGGCTTATCCAGTCTTAGTGGTGATTAGGAAAGCCAGTGGGAATTTCTGATACTTTCATGCTGAAATATCTTGCTATTTTAAATTATTCATTTGAAATGTGATGCTGGTGGAGGACTTTGTGGATACCCTGAACTGCCAGACGGACAAACAAGAAGTCCTAATCAAATCAAACCTGAACTATCTCTGGAGGCAAAAATGTGAGACTGAGGCCGTCCCACTTTGGGCACATAATGAGAAGACAGGATTCCCTGGAAAAAAACAATAATGCTGGCAGCAGGGAAAGAGGAAGAATAAATATGAGCTGGATCAATTCCCTAAAGCAGCAGTCCCCAACCTTTTTGGGACAGCGGACTGGGGGGGGGCTCCATCCGAGGGGGCACCCCCGCACTCGTGGAGGGGTGTTGGGCTCATGCGCATGCGCGCAAGCACGACACGCCCCTTGCGCAAGTGCAACACCCCCCTGCGAATGTGACACCCCCCGCGCGAGCGCGACACGTCCCCTGCGCGAGCACGACACGCCCCCGCGTGAGCATGACACGGCCACGGTGCGGGCAGGGAGCGGAGATCCATCTCTGCGGCCCAGTTCCAGCAAGTCAACGGACCGGCACCAGGAGTTGGGGACCCCTGCCATAAAGGAACTACAGGTTTGAGTTTGCAAGAGCTGAATGCAGGGGCGTGTCACACTCGCGTGGGGCGTGTCACGCTCACGCAGGGAGCATGTCGCGCTCACGCAGGGGGCATGTCATGCTTGCGCAGGGGCGTGTCGCACTTGCGCGCATACACGTGAGTGCAACACCCCCCCCACGGTGCCCCCGCCCCCCCGCACACAGAACCCACCCACCCCAGCTGGTCCACGGTCCCAAAAAGGTTGGGGACTGCTGCTGTAGAGGACAGTCATTTTGGAGATCTCTCATTCATAGGGTCACCATAAGTCAGGGGTGACTTGACAGCACATAACATCAACAACAACTTATGGAAAGCTTTCACCATCAAAAGTCACAAGCCAGCTTTCCAAAGTAGTATAGCAAAGTTTTGCTTTCTAATTCCTGCTGCTTTCATTTGCTTTGTTATGACGTGCTGAGATTAGTCATGCATTTGCCCTTTCCTGCAGCACAGAAGGGAAGCTGTGTGAGTGGTGTGCCCTACCTTTTGTAAATGGAAATCCCACCTTGGCCAGCTTTTCCAAAAAGTTGTCTCCTCACATTAATTTTGAACATTATGGTGGACAGAGCACATCTGTAATATACAGAAATATTTTCCCTTTTATCTCCCCAAATATATGTGTATTTTTAGACTTGACTGCATTATTTCTAGAACTTTTCTCATGTAGATGACTTTCAGGGTTTTTTTAAATGTGATTCACTAAGACACAAAGTTGCAGTTTATTTTGCAGAAGTACTTGCCCTGTGTACATTAATGTTTACTGTTATACTTGTAAAATATCAATGACAGAAGTACATCTCCACATGGACTTGCACTAGGGAAATGCTGTTAGTCCAAATTTTAGTTGCATGTGCCCAATATAGGGCTCCATTTCATACACATTTACATTTTTTACCATGTTTAGCATTCAAAACACAAATACTGTAAATACTTCATATTAACTTGTCCTGTTGCATAAAGTGAGAAACAGTCACTAAGCGAAAGTTGACATAGCTTTGTTGCTTCATTTTTAAAAAAGCATATGCAAATTATTCCTTTAGGGCACACCTGGAAGTTCTAAGCCATTCCTCCCAGATGATAATGTACAACAATGTGGTTACTTATTAGCAAGGAGACTCACAGGAGGGATTACTTTTTCCCATGTGCCAGAATTCAGTCTTGTGAAAGCAGGGCCCCCAAGGCTAAGCATAGAACTAAGATTATTTCTTCTTCTTTTATAAACAAATGTTTAATAGCATGGCTAGAAATTAACCCTATCCAACTTCTAGAATTTCCCAATGGAAAAATACAGATCTTTCTGAGGCCAAGTAATCTCAGTACTAGAACTATCAGTCATTTGAAACTTTTCCACCCTAGAGCAACGGTGACTTCCACAGACTTGCCAGCTTTTCCAATTTTATCTAGAGTATCTTGATGGAAAGACCCAGCTGGTGAAACCATTAGAAAGTTGGCTTTTTCCCAGGCAGATGCAGACTTAAGGACTTGTGCACACATAAAAACAAGCCACATGTAAAGTCCCAGAATGTGCCATACAAGTTTTACTATTCAATGTATCAGCTTAATCATTAGAAGCAATTTGGACTCCAGAACAAGTCAAATTGGAGTATACTTCATTTTAAAAATATCCACTGCAATAACAAAAGTAGTCACACAAAAGAATCACAAGGCTACCTAGATTTTTTCCCCCTGTTCGAATACAGACATGAGCCCTTCATGCCCAGTAGTACCCTGTGTGTAAAACAGAGAGCTCGCTGGAAAGCACTTTGTGATATGGCATAGTACTCTGATGTGTGAAGGCAATAACTTTTTTCAAAACTTCAATAGGAAAGCACAAACCTTAGGGTATTTCTAAACTAGCTGTGTAAATATTGGCTAATATATATTATTATTAAAAGTTCTCATTCTGTGGTCTCATAAACTTTAACAGCCTTTACAGGAATGAGGCCAAGAGGACTGTTGGGCTTTATGAATAGCCTCTTTGTGTGCAGACTTGTTCCACTCACACTCCACCTATTCTGCAAATAGCTGAAAGGAATAAAAATGCTGGTGAGAAACATTAATTAGAAAACAAAGATAAAATAGCATGTACTTAGAGCATTGGGGGAAATAATGTTTGTGTGGTGTTTTTCTGCCTACAGATATTTATCTAACACTAACAGAAAGAGGAGAGCCAGAGGTAAATATTATATATGAAACATTTCTACAGAAAAAGTTGTGTGAAGAGTTGTGAAAGAAATCCTCACAATCTTAAAATACAACTTTGTCAACTCATTTCTCCTGAAGTATTTTTTCCATAGCATCTTCTACCCTGTTTTCAGCAATAAGCCAAGAACATATGGAAAACCACAATAAAAATTGTCTCAGCATATGTGAAATGCTTTCTCTTTACTAGTGAAAATGGCTACAATCAGCAGCTCTCACACATCTAGGATATTTCTTCAATCTTAGGCAGATTTGCTCAGAAGTAAGCTCCATTGCACTCAATGAAGTTTACTTGTGAGTATGCATGCACAGGATGGCCAAAAACGTAAGTACACTTAATCAGATCTTGGATGACAATTTTACTGTACAATCACCATGTTTCATATTGGGAATTTTACAGGAGATCCAAAGGATACCATATTTGATTTGTAACACACTGCTATTCCCAAGTGCTGCTTCTGTGTTGTTGTTTTTCTTACCAAGGGAAGGAAAGACAGAACAACTATGCAGTATTTTTTGACTGGCATCACATGAACCCATCAGATTTTGGAATGACATGCTACCAGATGTAATCAAACTTATTTCAGAGTAGTAGTAGTTCAAATTGCACTTTTAAGGAAAAAATTAAATGATTTATGCTCACCACAGACTTAAGCAGTCCATTTCAATGACTGCTTTTTGCAATAAGCAAATACTCCAGGCCTTGGAATTTCTGAGCACTGTGCCACCCTGTGACTTGGGTTCAAAGTGCTTCATGCAAGCTATCTTAGCAAGAGTCTCTACAGGAATTTTCCTTGGGGCTGGGGGCAAAGATGCAGACTGGTATGTTCGCATAATCAGTATGTTAGCTCCAACCCAGCTCTAAAAGAGTAGTCCTGGCACTGAACCAAAAAGGTCCCGATGGGCTAGTTTGCAATTATATGTTGTGTGGTCACTGGAAAACAGACCAAACTTGACCATGCTAAAAGTGGTTCAAAACAAAAGCAAAACCACTCGCTGATCGTACCCTCATTTCCTAGTCTCCTAGTGGACTATTAATAACCTTGGCAGTCCTGGTTTGGAGGTAGGGTAGGAAAGCACTTGTACAATTCTTCAGCCACTTCTTCTTGGTTCATAAAATCATAAAGGTATTGTTTGCTCTGCACATCCCCAAGTCCAAGGTTTTTTCCCCTCAGATACCCTGTTTCCCCGAAAATAAGACCTAACCTGAAAATAAGCCCTAGTATGGTTTTACAGGATGCTCGTAATATAAGCCCTACCCCAAAAATAAGCCCGTTAAGTGAAACCCCGCCCTCCACCATTGTGCAGCATTGTGCAGCAACCAAAATATGACATGACTGTAAAATAAAACATCCCCTGAAAATAAGCCCTAATGCGTTTTTTGGAGAAAAAATTAATATAAGACCCTGTCTTATTTTCCGGGAAACACGGTAGTCTAATGCTTCTCACACACAGGATGGGAACAGAGACATTATTTCCTAATGCTTCACTCTCTTTCCCTGTCCTTCTTATGTCATTCCTTGTTTCCTCCCTCACTCATAATGTTTACTGCCCCATTCACCAATCCCCTTCCTGGTCTGGAGCCAAATTTTCTCCAAACTACATTTTTCAGAACTATCAGTACTTCCTTTTGTTGTCCACTTTGTTCTCAGAAAGTCTTTTATTTTAAAAAATGAGTCTAGAATCAAAATGATTTATTCTTTGCACACTATCTCCTTTTACAAAACACACACATGCCAGGCTGAAAAGAAAAACCCAGAAGTCATAAAAAAGATCAGCTGTAATTGATGTGAGTAAAATGTCTTCTGGATGTTAAGAGAAAACAGCAAGATGATGTGTGCAGGATTTGTAGCTTAAAATGGAACAATTGCCAGTTTGGACAAGCCCTGGGGCTGCCACAGCAAAAACCATGAACCTGATGGCAGCTTAAAGACTAAATGCTTTATTTGGCAGATAATTCTTCAGAGAAGTGAGCTACAGTTCAAAAAACTTTAATGAAAGGTGTTAGTCTTTTAAGTGAAACAAGACATCTTTTGTATTCTCGAAGAGCACAGACAGAGTTCTGACTCCTGTCCTCTGAAGATGCCGGCCACAGAGACTGGCGAAACGTTAGGAAGAACAACCTTCAGAACATGGCCAAAGAGCCCGAAAAACCCACAACAACCATAAGATGTCTTTTGTTTTTTTTCTGCAATAGACTGACACAGCTTGCACAGCCCACATCCCTGCGGGGGATTAGGTCTGCTAATGTTATGAACAGTGCACTCATGGATGTTTACTCAGAATTAACTCCACCTGTGTCCACTAAGGCAGGCAGACTTATGTATGTATGTATGTATGTATGTATGTATGTATGTATGTATGTATGTATGTATGTATGTATGTATGTATGTATGTATGTATCTTAGTTATGATGCAGCCTTTCCGCCAGATGGGTTTATTCACTCTTCAGCATGTTTAGAATTGCTGCCTAAAGTTTTCCACAGAGGTGGTTGTCCTAAATCTGACGAAGAAAAAAACGACCAGTGGCCTCCAGTCGACGGAAACGTATGTCCGTCCCCTCAAAAACGAACAAGCAAACAAACTCAGACCCTCTCCAAAAGCCCTGACTTGTCAGCAATGTCACTTCGGGGCGTGGCCTCACTATACCCCGGCTTTCAATACCTTCACTCACTCTTTATCACTATTCATCAGGATCAGGAGCGCTCCAAGGTGGGTGGACTCATGAACATCCAGGATCGTGTGGGCACCGCCTGGTGGCTTGGCATGAGTGGGACGGGGGCTCCTCGGCCGAGCGTGAGTCTCGCTCGCGCGCCCACCCACTCACCCACCCACCCACGCGCCCTTCCAGCTCAGGCCTCGCCTAAGCGCCAGCTGCCCCGCCTCCCCGAGGGGCGGAGTTCCTCCAGTCCAGGCGCGCCTCGGTTTCTTTGTGTTCAGCTGCTGAGGCGCGGTGGAAGGCAGTCGGCTCCTCAGAGCTCGGCCGTTAACGTCCCCGCCGTCGCGCGCTCTCTCGCTCTCCTCTTCTGCGCGCCGACTGTTCGCTCCGCTCCTGGTCACTCAGTACTGCCGCCATGTCGCTGGAATCCGGCCTGGAGGCGGGTTTCTCCAGCGAGGAGCTGCTGACCCTCCGCTTCCCGCTGCACCGCGCTTGCCGCGACGGGGACTTGTCCGCTTTGTGCGCTCTGCTCCAGAGCTCGTCCCGCGAAACCTTGGCGACCGAGGACTCTTTCTACGGATGGACGCCCATCCACTGGGCCGCGCATTTCGGAAAGGTAGGCGAGGGCGGGAAAGGAAGCAACGCCCCCCCCCCCCGCGCCTCACTTCACTGGTGCGCCCGGTCGTGTTTCATGGGCAGCAGGCGCACCGTGTGCGTCGCCCCACCAGACTCAAATGGCGGGTCCCTTTCAGCTGTTCAGGGATGGCAACGGCAACGGGCGCGCGCGCCGCCATTTTAGAGCGCCGATCCCGCCTTGGTCAAGAGCCGGTGGGGTGGGTTGGTGGTGATGGGGGAACGGCTGCCGGCGGCCGACGCCATACCATGCGCCGGTGTTTTTAAATCTCTTGATGGTCATTTTTCCTCGGCCAGAATATAGAAGAGAGGGTGTCCTTGTCTGAAAAGGACAAGAGGAGCGCGTCGAGGTGTTTAGAAAGAAAGTCAGGTTGCCGTTCGTTGTGATCCTAAAAGCCCCTTTGTTGTGTATGGCTCCTTTTTCACGTTCGTAAGGATTCAGCAGTCAGCGAATAGTTGGGATGATTGGTCTGCCGACGCCGTTACCTGTGTTCTGTTTTTAAGTAAGGCTAAGAAGGATGGGCATTGTCCATGGCTGTCTTGCAGAAGCTAATCCTTATGGCAGTCGCCTCTTGGAAGGAGCAGAGAATATGATCTAGTCAGATCTCATTGCCAT
Organism: Intellagama lesueurii; assembly: GCA_037013535.1. Lineage (NCBI taxonomy): Eukaryota > Metazoa > Chordata > Lepidosauria > Squamata > Agamidae > Intellagama > Intellagama lesueurii. The sequence goes on from JBAJHW010000003.1 coordinate 102,050,462, forward strand.
TCTCTGCTCGTGCTCTGTCCTAGGCACGTAAGGTGGTGGATTTCAAAATGCCTATGTTAATGTTGAGGGGCTTTGTCCATCCCACAAAGTTCCGATACGAAAGACTCTTCTTTCCTGTTTTCTTCTGTCTTGCGAGAAAGAGCTGGCTGGATGACTATATATCAACACGAGTTCTTTATATACTTTATAAACTTTGAGCAGGCTCTCCTAAGGAAGTAAGTGGTATATGATCAACTTGGTGGTAGGTAGTTGGAAGGTGGGATACACACTTGCAACATAGGTTAGGACAGATATCCTCATCAGCTTGACAAGTTACTAGGGAAATGTTCCAATATATCTCCAGCCATTTACAGGAGTTGTCATTTTCAGGACTCCAGCCATACTGGACTGGCAGCCTTCTGCTTCTGTTTGAGGGCCTGTAAGTGATAGATTAATAGGATAAATAAATTCTAATTCTATATTATTTATTTAAAATATCTTTAGCCCACCTTTCTCCATAAAAGGACCCAAGGTGGCTTATATCTTTAAAAGAGATAGGTAAAAATAATAAATTATTCAAATATTTAAAAAGAATTAAATACACAGTAAATTAAAATGTTAAATAAAAGCATGGTTAAAACAGATTACAAATACAATATACTGATCATCTTGATTTTAAAACCCCACTTAGATAGTCAGTAACTAAGGGAAAGCTTCCTTGCAGAGAAAAGTCTTCACCTTCTTGTGGAAGAACAGCAAAGATGAGACCAGCCTGGCTTCCCATGGGAGGGAGTTCCAGGATCTGGGAGCAGAAACACTTCTGTGTCCCCACTAAAGGTTCCTGTGAGGGTGGTGGGACCAAGAGAAAGGCCTTCCTTGATGATCTTAACACCCAGGCAGGCTCATAAAGGGGAGATAGTCTTTAAAATAGCTTGAACCCAAACTGTTTGGGGCTTCATACCCTGTTTCCCCAAAAATAAGACCTATCCTGAAAATAAGCCCTAGTATGATTTTTCAGGATGCTCGTAATATAAGCCCTACCCTAATGCGTTTTTTGGAGCAAAAATTAATATAAGACCCTGTCTTATTTTCGGGGAAACACAGTAGATCTATATTTACTGTATGCATGACTCAGACTCAGTTGACCCTACAATTATGTATAAGTAATCTTATGTATAGGATTTTTAAAATTGTGAGAGTTTTCAAAATTGCGAAAGAAGCATTAACCTATTTAATACAGGACAGTGATAGCCTATGTTTTTCTGTTTTGTGCTGTTCTCCAGCAGTTTTGATACATATACCTTCTGCTATGGTGTAAATGACCTATAACCACATTTTCTCTAGCATGGAGCAACGTATATTCTGTCACCCCATCAGATAGGGATTTTTCCAGAAGTGGATTCCATGTACCTTAACTAAACACTTGGACACATGGAGGTGCTGTGTGAACCACCTGAGTATAGAGATAACAATGCCTGCCAGATGCCTGTTTTCTCTTCTACACTTTGCATTGTTCAGCCTTTGCATTACTCAGGTGGTGCTGATCTTGAATTCATTGCTAAACAGTCTCCCACCTGTTTCCCTTTCAAGTTTTTTTGTTTTTCACTTTGTTCAAAAAGCACTAAAAGTTTTTGTTTGACATTTTGACTTCTGAACTCCTGCAAGATGGCATGCTCTTATTTTGCTGTTTCTGTTATGTCAACAAAGTTTAGTTTTTGCAAGGAATTGTTCTGATGGCAAACAGGCCTCTGCAAGGGTTTGGCAACAGTAGATTACAGAGAAATAGTCAATTTTACAGGAAAAGAATTAGAATTCTTATATCTTACCAAGATGTTTTTAATTAAAAGTACATTTTAATGTTCTGAAAGAGCTTTCTGTAAACTGAATATATTGAGATGGGAAAAAAATACAGTAATTTGTCCTAGGAACTCTGAGGAATATAAATGCTTTGGGCAGAATCTAATGCTGTGTGGGTAGGTTTGTCTCTTCTCTGTGCCCCAACATACTCAGGAAACTCCCTATTCCAAAGATGGCAAACCTTTGGCTCTAGATGTTATGGACATCAACTCCCAGAATCCCCAGCCTGTATTGCCAATGTGAAAGAACTGTGGGAGTTGCAGTCAAAAAATACAGAGTGCCAGAGGTTCAGAACCCCTCCCCTAAGCCCTAGGAACTAGATTTTGAGGATGTACAGAGGGAAGGAAAATTGACCTTTTCACTTTTCAAAACAGTTATGTCAGAAGGAGGACTTAAATTAGAGGTGGCTATTCCAATTTCACTTCATCTTTTCTGTGTGTCTTCACATCATCAGTTAGGATAAGCAAGTACAAACAGCCTTCTAAACTGACAAAACATGCTAGATTTCTGCCCTTCAACTATTGCAGTTCTTGTTTCTTTTCTCTGACCTTTGTAATGTTAGTTCATCTCTCACTGTTACTTTCTGCAGCCTTACCAAATAAACAAACAAAACAGGATGTAATTATGTCAGAGGCAGTAGACAGTGTGAAGTGACTTTAGCTGTGAGTAGCTATAAAAGAAAAATATTTCCGATCACATTTGGAAACATGTTAATTATAATAATTGGCAACAATGCTGTCAGCATTCCAGAGCAAAAGTGCAAAGTTGATATGTTGAAGCATAGGAGACTGCAAGTGAAATTCTCATTTTGTTTGTTAAATGGAAAACTGCATTTTGTTATCTGGAAATGTTTAAATGGATTTTATAAAGGTCATGCAATTTTTTCATATTTACATTTTAATACAAGCATATTGAAGCCAAGTCCACAGTTGTAATCTCTAAAACTGAACTTGTAACCCTGTATCAGTTGCAGAACTGAACACAGTTTTTCTATTAAAAGACAAAGTGACATAGGGTTGAGGATCTTCTAGTACCCTGAACAGAAACTTTCCACTCAGGAAGTGAGAATTGTAATATTTCATTTTGAAGTAGTACTTGAATATAACATTATTAAACTCATATTTTGACCAGGGACTTTGTATTGCAAATTCCAGGCCATGGCTTAATGAGATGCCTTATGGTATCGTGCAGTAAAGAGCTCATGTAGATGACCTTGCACAATCTGACATATTCATATCCTGTGACTTTTATGCCTCTGAAATGATTTCTAAAATATATTTAACAACTCCTGTTGGCAAAGAACTTTCAGATGTTACAAACTGCAGAATATCTTCAAGTATTTGACCTGACTTGGCATTTAGCACACATGAAAAGGATCTAGGCGCAGTGGTAGACTGCAAGCTAAACCTGAGTCAACATAGTAATACAGTAGCAACCAAAAAATTAAATTAAATTAAATGCAGTACTTAGTTATATCAGCAAAAGTATAGTGTCCAGATTTAGAGATGGGGCCTTCATATTCGTATCTCTAGTTCAGATCAAGAAAGATAATAACACCTCTCCACTCTGCTCTAGTCAGACCTCACCTGACATATGTATCAAGTTCTGGGCACTGCAGTTTAAGGATATCAACAAGCTTTGTGAAGAACAGTTGAAGGAGGTGGACATATTTACCATCTAGAAAAGAAGGCTAAAAAGTGATATGATAAGCCACATTCGCAATTGAAGAGCTATCACACAGAAGATGAAGCAAGCTTGTATTTTATAGCTGCAGAGGAGAGTGACCTGAAGTAATGGGCTCAGATTATGGGAGAGGAGATTTTACCTAACATTAAGAAGAACTTTTTGTCAGTAAGAGCTGTTCTACAGCTGAATGGACTGTTTGAAGGATGGTATGTTTCCTTTATTGGAGGTTAAACAGAGGTTAGATAGCTACCTACCAACTTTGTATTTGTCATTTTGGCAGAGGCTGGGCTTGGTAGCTCTTGGAGTATCTTCCATCTTTGTTGTTCTGTGATTTCCCCCCCCCCCCCCCCCCGGAATGAACTGGGGTGTTCTTGCAACCGTGTGGCAAGGCCATTGCAATATGTAGTAGGAGTATTTTTATGCATGATAATGTACAACTTTAGAGAATGATAATTCCTTTGTAGAGAGACAAAAGCAGCATTCATATCTTTTTGAACAGGCATCACGTTTGAGACTGTTTCCAACTCTCTCCTTAAATGTGCATTGCACAGATACCTTGCTGTTTAAAATAAAGCATGTATACTTTTGAGGCTATGTCTTTTGAGTACATTCCACTAGTCAGAGTAGGTCTTGTGAGTACATATGTCTGATAATGATCTAAGAACTCCTTTTTTTTACCAAAAGAGATAAATGTTTGTGCTAACTAGATTATCAGTTACGTTGTATTTTGTTAAAGCAATACATGCTTACTTGGTAGTAATTTTGATGTGATAAAAAAAAGTGAATACAGTATACTTAATCCTCACTCCCCCTTGGGGAATTTTGTTGTTCCCAGTGAACTCTAGGAAGTATAACTTGTTCTGTCCATAATTAGTTAATGAAAATCAAGATCAAAGTATCATTTGATGTCAGTTTGTATTAATTAATTACAGCTTTCAGAGTTCAGACAAAACAAGAGAATAGTTGTTAATTCAGAAGTGAGAATAGTGGTTTATTCAGCTTTTCATACTATGTTGTTTGCAGGACCTGACATGTCTGAGGCTTGTTCTTGATTTGGCAAAGTATGGTTTAATCTTTATGTCTGGACTAGGTCACTGGGTGGCATTATAATAAATACCAACAGATGCCGACATTTCTGGCTGATTTGTATAATAGTGATAAACTAACTGAATGTGTTCCCCCCCTTTTTTTTTCAAAGCTGGACTGTTTAATGCAGCTAGTGAGAGCAGGAGCAGCTGTGAATGCCTGTACAACACGATTTGCACAAACACCAGCCCATATTGCTGCTTTTGGAGGACATCCTCAGTGCCTCATCTGGTTAATTCAATCAGGAGCCAACATAAACAGACAGGTATTGCTTTTGTGCTTGTTTTCTGTAAATCTTATGGTGCAATTACTAAACAGCTTTTCTTGTAATCAAAGTTCAATGCTCTTAGTCCTGCCCCTACTGTCTCAGGACCTTTTTGCCTCACCTCTTCATAGCTGATGTGAAGCAGTGCACTGGCCTAGCATAGAAAAAGGGAGAACAGGTGCAGATTCACATCAGTTAAAATTCCGTCTAGCTAGCAACCCTTTCCCATTCTTCCAAAATTACCTGAGAGTTGATTGTGATCCGCATCTTTCCTGGGTTGGCCAAATGATTACTTACAGGGTTCCCATTGTGATTATCTGTCTTTGCTAACTGGTAGTATCTATCACTATTCATTTATTGTCTTCAGTCTAAGAATTATTAATTGAAATCAAAAGTGTTTGATATTAAACTGCCATTTCTCTCCCTCAGGATTATGTTGGTGAAACTCCTATTCACAAAGCAGCTCGGTCTGGTAGTATGGAATCCATAAGTGCCCTTGTGGCTCATGGAGCTCAAATAGAGTAAGTAAGCTCTGGAGGTATTTTTGGTAGTTGTGTGTCTAGTTAACTAACATAGAACAGCAACCTCAAGTATTAACTAAGAAAAAAAGCAACAGTGTGCAGTTTTCTAAGAGAATTTCAGTTAGACATGTTGAATTAAGCTAGGCACTATATTAACATATCTTCTAACTTTACACATTCACAGTGCAATCATATGCATGATTACTCAGAAATAAGCTCCATTGTATTTACTCCCATGTAGGAATGTATAAGATTAAAGCCTAAAGTGGTGTCATTCTTTATCATACATGAACCACTATATGTATCTGTAGTTAATGTTAATACAATTAATTCTACTTTGTAGAATATTCTGTTTTTTAATATTGTATATCTGTCTTTAATATATGACAGATTATCCAGTCAGTAGTCAGAATAGAATTTAAGGCATGCATGTCTAGTAGTTTTTAGCAGATCTGTTCTATTCTTGTTCTTTAACTTTTTTCTTTAAAGGTATTAGGTGTCACAAAACATTCAGAACATCTTATAAACAATGACAACAAATCACATGGGAAAATTGGATGCCTTATTCACTAGAACTGTTGAGTATAAGCTGTGTAGCTTATCATAATATATGTGGCATTAGCACTTTTCTCTTGTAAGACGTTTTATTATATAAATAGAGTTTATATCTTAATCTGAATATAGTCTATATATTAGTTCAGTGCAATAAGAGTTTACTGTTTGTTTAACCCTTTGGTTTCCATTTAATGAATTGTCCAGTATTGAAACTCAGCAGAGAGATACCTTAATCTATATATCTTTTTGAAATTGTTCAACAAATGGTCTTGCCAAAAATATATATATCTGAGATTCTCATAAAATCTTTGTACTTGGTAAATGCGAGTCTTACCTGATGTTTGGTAAGTTCTTTCTTAACCTTCATCTGTGCCCTGTAAAACCTGAAATGTTCTGTAGACGTTTTCAAAAATGTGGATGTCTAAAATGAAACTGCATCTCCTTTGGGGAACAAAGATTATCTTAATTTGTAACCTGATCATCAGTCTGAACTGCCAGAAGAATGAATTACTTGAAGGGCAAATAACTTGAAGTAAGACTGAATGAAATGAAGTGTAATTGTTTTGGGCTTATGTAAAAACTGCATAAAGCAACCATTGTTAAATCTTGGGCAAACATTGCTAAATTTTTCTTCTCAATACTTTCAGATATCACATATTGAATTGATGCTTTGGAAGTGCTCATTATTTGTACCATCTCAATGAGCTTTTCTGTGGCTTTCTTCTTTGTTGAGTCTCATTTATGACTACATTTTAAGAGGAGAGTTAGAGTGATTCTGGATGCCCATGAGCTAATTATGTCCCTCTCTTTGGCTTTCAGTGGCACAGGGTTATAAGGAAATAACATCCAAGAGATCCTTGAGATAAAAAAAGAAGGAAAACTGTCAGTTTGGGGTACATAGGGGGTACCAATCAAGCAGAGGGAAGAAAAGTAACTGTATGTGTGCATGCACACCCTTTCAGCTGAGTGACAAAAAGAGAAAGGCAAAGCTTGTTTCCTTTCCCTTTTATTTTGTTTCATGCTCTGGCTTAAATTAATAGTCACGTTTTTGTTCAGGGTTCTGCTTCAGTAGTCAGCCACCATAGTGTGGCAAAATCTGTAATGGTTCTGGAGCATAGTGGTACTGGAAGGAAAGGGGATTACTAGTGTGATTGTTGAGAGACCTACAGTGCGTCGGAGTTGGCACATGTGTTTCCAACATTAGGCACTAAAGAAAGCATTCGTATTTGGCAAAGCAAAGTAGATTGATTTCTTTGGGTAAGTTTTTCTTCTGGAAATTAACTGCCTTATTCAAGTAATCTGATGGTGACTTTTAAAGATTGTATACATAGTGAAAACCAACAAATCAGCACTGGTCGCTTGAATGTAATTTCTGGCTCTACTTATATATTTCTTTGACAGTCTTCTAAATGATAAAAACTGTCTGATAAAAGATGTGGACAACATACCCTCTAATTCTCAGCTCCGCGTGCGCGTGTGACTCCGCCCCCTGTGCACTGGGTTCCATCCCAACCAGAACCTAATGTGATAGCTGTGCGGAAAAGGAAGAGAGCTGCGCAAAGGGAAGCAGAGTTGTGTGCGTGTGCGCACCCAGCTTAGTGGGAACCTTGGATGTGGATTATTGTGACAGTGTCTTGTTATCATGAATGCTGGGCATCAAGAGGAATGTCTGAAGAGGAAAAGGAAAGCTTCAGTATTGCAGGTGTGGGCAACTTGTGGCCTGTCAGATATTGTTGGATTTGAGCTCCCATCCATTGTAATCAGTGATGAGGTGTGATGGTAGTTTTGGTCCAACAACAGCTGAAGAGCTACAAGTTGTTCATGTCTAAACCATTTTAAAACCATTTACTTTTTAAATGGTTTTAAAATCCTGAACAGATACCCTTATTTTTAACCTCATTTGCTCTAAAAGTTAATACGCAGTTTGTGAATTTTGACCACTTGGGTCATTGCAGTCTGGATTTACTGTAATTTAGGTTATGATCATACCCAACTGCTGATCTTGGAATCACTTGCCTAAAACAAATTAAGTTTGGTAAACTTCAGCTATATCTGTATCACATGGACATACCTAGAATTAAATTGCTTCAAAAATGTGATATCTGAAAATATTTAAACTTTTAATTCTAATTTCCAAATCTAGGTGCTTAAAAAAAGAGTATTCTCATCAGTCGTACATGTGGTAGTTTGCAATTTAGACATCCATTTTGAAAACTCAAGCTCGAGTAGCATTTGAACAAGATAGTAAGCAATCATGTATAGGGGGGAAAAAGTTATTTGCCAATATTAAGGGTATGTTCACATTCTATTTCCCCTTAATTAGCTTGTTTTTTTTGTAATTGAAAAGTATTGCAGAAGGATTTAGAGGAATTTCTGTAAAGGCAGTGTAAAGGTCTGGATACCATGTGATGTTAGTTTTATCCCTTCAGTTAGTTTGATTTTGGCTTTCTGTGGGGACTGGTATTATAATAAGTTTATTGTAATAAATACAGTAAAACACTTTTCCAGCATCCTCATAGAATTATTACATAGGCTGGAATTTAAATCTGGAATACTGGGGTAAATAAAATGGGAGTAACCTTTGTGCACTGCTCTGTGCTCCTCAGGTATATATGTCTAAAACTTCAGTGCCATTTTCATGGTGAGAAATCTTGCCATGTTAATTAAATGAGCATATCATTGACATTTTATAATTGAAATACTAAAATATAAACATTTCACTTCCTATAAAATTTGACATAGTGCTACAAATATTTGGATCAGATTAATATGAATTGGATGGCCTTTAGCATCTGGTTAACATGTTTAAACTTTCAATCTATTCCTGAAAAAAGAGTGATCTGGCAACTCTGGAAAGTAAGAGGATTAAAGGTAACTGAAACCAAGATTCTGTGCTGCTTTCCCTAATATGAAGTCAGATTTCTGAGTTGTGTTAGATTTAATAGAAATCTATTCCAAATGTACCCCAGTGAAAATTACTTTGATATGTTTGTGGTATTTACCTTCTCATTTTAGCCGGAGCATATTCTGTGCACAGTATGACTAACAGACATAATCATGGTTGCTCCATTAACTTTGGTTCAGTGTTCATGGACACGTGAAGAGGGGAAGCAGGTGGTCCCAATGTCCTCATATCAGTAAAAGGTTTGAGGTGTAACTTTTTAATGTGGATACAGTTTTTTAAATCATCCATACTACTGAATCATGATGAAAAATTGGAATTGCATAATGAGAAATATCTGTTAACTTTGCACATATACAGATTCTGGTGCCATGTTTTCTTTTTGCCAATAGTTTATAAACTCAATCTTATATTTTTTTAATTAACATGTTAATAGTCAAGTGATAGCATAGTACTAAAGCAAAAAAAAGTATCTTGCTTTCTGTCTCTTGCAGATTTACAAACGTTTGATACCATACTCAAGGTGTAGCCAGTTTTTTGTAATGCTTCCATGTTCAGACATCCATGGATAGCTGTTATCTGTGTAGATTGTTTTAGAGTTGTAGGAGTTCAGTCATATTTGATTGATGGGGATTTTTTTTAAATCAAAGACCAGTGGAATCGTATGTTTTTGCAGCAACATTAACTTATGAGAAATAAAAAGCATCATCCCAAAATATTGGGAATACTGAGAGAACATCTTGATAGCAAAAAAATTAGAAAGATATCATAAGCATTTAAATTGCTGGGTGCTCATAAATATACTAGGGCAACTTGCATCTCACTTTTCCTTGCTAGGATAAATGGCTTTGAAGACCTTGGAACACATTGGATCAATGCCTGCTAAACCTGGCTTATGTTAACCAATGTTTAAGTATACAGTTATGATAATAGTACATAATGGTTCAAAACTGCTTTTCTGTTTCATTTTTTTCCATCTAGTGCTATCTCTTTGGTGCATTAATCTCAAGAAGGAGATCATTACTAGTTTGTCATGGACATTTCATCAAAACACTGTTCTTCTAAATTCTTTTTGGATCACATAGTGATTATCCCTTTAACATCGGTATCTACAAATAGTTAGATTCTTCTGTGTGGGCCTTTTTATTATTATGCCAGGCTTTGTTGTACAAGGCATTCTGCAGAATTAAGCAACAAGAAATTCTTCAGCATTGTGGATTTAAGGTTTCATCTTATAACATATCTGCTGTAGAAGACAATATCCCATCTCTAAATTTAAAGGTGAACATTGCAAGACCAATTTCCTATATTTCTGCAGTTTAATTTGAATGCCACAGAACCATTTAGAGCAGTATCAAGTCAATTTCAAGATTTATAAAATAAGAGTGACAGTTCAGTCTTCTTGAAGAGAATGTTATAACTGTATCTTTTGGGAAAAGATTGGAACTGTAGAAATAATAATGAATTCTGCAGATAGGGACTATGTCTTCTGATCACTAAAAACAATCGGCTTACATCAGGTGTTCTATAGAGCTTAATTTTTTACATTTTTCTGCATCTAAGTATGAAAACATTTCAGCATGGAATCCTGGACTCCTGAGTGTACTTATCATAGAACATAGAAAATTCATATATTTATAGCTCCTTAAAGATGTTTTAGTCAACCTCATGAATCACCACAGCTAAAGAGAACTGTGGTACTTGGTCATTACAGAATAAAAATATTTTATCTTTGGAAAAATGTTGAACAGCTTTTGAATTATTTATATAACTTAAGTACAGATTTAGGCTTACAATTGATTCCTTAAAGGAAGATAGTGGTATATGCTTTCAGGAATTACAAACCGCGGTGTTCTGTAGTCCTATCTGGTTTGATTCTTTTTCTTTCAAAAGTTAATTCTTTTCCTCACTTATAACAGACCATTGGCATGCTTATAAAACATTACTCATGAGTAAAAATGAAGAAGTAGAACAAAAGAGATTAACAGTCAGAATAAGAGCTTTTAGAATACATTAGCACTTTTTCACTTGTGTTTTTTTCTTAATCTGTATCAAAAGAATCTTCCCTAATAATGATGGCAGTTCCTTATATAGATTTTCAGAGAAGAAAGGCATGTAAAGCCAATTTACACCATTCTGCTAACATATTCTGTGAGCATTCCTAAAAGATTCTGGGACTCCCATGAGATCCAAGCGATTTCCTAATTTTACCAGTTAGGCAGAGTCTTATGCATGAAGCAAAGAAACATTTCCACCTTTTTTTTTAATTGTTTTGATAACTTGGGTTAGGGTATGGGATACAGAAGGTAAGAGGGGAAAAAAGGATTGGGGTTAGGGGGGGAGGAGAAACAAAAATATACTAACATCCATTCTATTCATATTGCAATATCAAGATTCAAACTCCACTATTCTACTATTTTCTGCCTTCCAGATTTTAGTTCACATTTTGATCTATGTTATTCGAGCACTATCTGGTGACTAACCATTTGTAGAATAAGTCCCATCTTTCAGTTGCCTTTTGTAATGGACAGTCCTTCATCACTTCTGATAAAATGTCCATTTCTGCCGTTTCCTTTATCATCTCCGTAAGATCTTCTTGTTTCGGTACCACCTGACTTTTCCAATTTTTGGCATAAAGAATTCTAGCTGCGGTAACTATATATATAACTATACACTTCTTTGCTTTATCTATATTATCTGGTATCATACTCAATAAAAACAGTTCTGGGGTTAATGGAACCTTACAAAGCAATATTTGTTGTAACACAGTATGTACTCCTATCCAATATTGAGAAACATTTCCACCTTTTTAAATCAATATTTTCACATGACTGCCCATCAGCATATGTTCTGTAGTCAGCATACAAAATTAGCCTGAATGAATGGACCAGAATTGTCAGTATTAAAAATATAACATTTTGCCAAATCATCCCTTGAGTTATAAATTGAACTTGGTACTGTTATGTCCTTTTTTCTTTGTCAGCAGAGGTTTATTTCAAGTTGAGCAGCCATATTCCAACAACCTGTTCTAAAGCCAGGGCTTTGTCAAGAGTGATCTTACTAAATGCATGCATACTTTGCTCTCTGTTTGATTTGCCAAAAGTATCTAATTTGTTTTCTTTTACATAATTTATCCCATAAAAACACAGAAAGCTATATATATAATTCTTGCAAATTATTACATATCATGTAGAAGTGTATAATTTTTATCTGATAGATATATAAAGCAGATATTTTGACAGGATATTTTGGAACTGTTCAATACCCACATCTTTTGCTCTAAATTCACCTACTGAAAATTGAGAGGTGGCTTTTTTTTAAAAATGCAGCTATCTAGTTTCATCAGCTGTCTGTTTAGTAGATAAATGTTCGTTTTGGAAAACTGATTTTTATTACCACAAGAAGTTTGGTAATCCTCATCTGTGAGTTTTCTGGGGAAGAAGGGGGTAACAGTTCTTCATGATTAATTTTTGTAAAGTGCTGAGACGACACATTTGCATCTTGCCCATTCTCCAAGGAAATCAGCGCCACATGTACTCCATCTTTTCCTTGCGTCTTGTAAGAAAGCTTAGCTGAGTAAAGAAATTGAAGTAAACCCAAGGGCGGTTGGTATGTTTCATCACAATGAGGCATAAGATATTAGGTCAGATAAATCTTTGGACAGATGTGTTCAGCATCCACTGATACTTTTAATGAATAACAGTTGAAATTAGACATGATGAGCTGGGAAAGACTTTTATGTATGTGGAATTTATTTAGGAGTATTATTGAGGACTGTTAAATGTCATACCCAGCTACTGTTTTTCTGAAAGCTGCATTTTAGCTGCTGCAGACATATCTGCACATTTTAAATAACACCGTAGGCAAATACATACATTAATAGGCATAGATTTAAGCATAGTCCCAACATTGATTTATAAAAGAATATGAAATCAGAACACATACACGAAGTCCAGAATCTTATTGTGGATTTACGCCAGCATAAGTGTAGTTGCATGAATCACAGCAGCAAATTGCTGCTGTTTATCACATTGTGACTAACATCATAGTCCTGTGCTAGTCATGCAAATTAGAGCAAGACTAAAACTATAATAGACAGCTTGTTAATTAGCAGCTATTTGCTGCTGCAATTTACTCAAATTATATTTCAAATGGTGTATAGCTGGCCAAAAGCTTCTTTCCATTGTTGTAAAAAAAGTCTTAAATAAGGGTAGGCTTTAGTAGTAATCATATGACAACAATCCTAGATCCATTCTTGCATCTTTTGCATTTTTTGGTCATGTTATTTACATTAAGTTTGATTATTGCACTATAGGATGTACTTTCATCTGTAATTACATCTAATGATTTGTTTTAATAAAAATAGTCAGAAATATTTATTAATAATCCCATGCTAAAAAATGAAACACTGATTTAAAATGACTGAAATAATATAAAGGCTAAACTTATTGCACTTTTTCTAACTATATCCACTCATATCTTCTTCATGGAAAAGTAACAGGTGATAACAATTCTCACAAAAGATTTCATATCTCAGACCAATTTGTTCTTTGTAGATTACCAACATTGTCCTGTCTTACAAATGCTGTTTAATTTTGCCAGTATTTGCTGCCATGGATATAATGATCTATAATTTAATATCTCTAATTAATAAAATCAATATTACTCTTCATTTTCAAACCTATGTACACTTACATCCCTGTTCAATTTCGCTTCATAAAGAGTATCTTTAAATAGCCAGATGCAGATGTGGGCTTCAGGATCCAGTACATGTTGACCTTTTAATTCCTTCTATTTTTCTTTCTCATCCTCTACTCATCCCCCACTTAGGAAGATATGGAACCAGGAGAGAAGGTTTTTTGATTTTATATTTTTGTTGCCAAATTACATTTCAATTAATTGTTCTAATTTTACAGAAATTACTTTATATGAAGGGGAGGGCCCAAATGCAGCACCCTTGCCCCCCAAGCAGCCCCACATTTTTTGAAGAAAAAAAACCCTGGGGACTCATAAAGTCTACTTATCTATGAGAAGTGGGGTAGAATCTTGTCATATTCTAGTGGTCCTCTCAACCTTGAACATTTTTAATGTTAGATAATGTCCACTAGAGGGCATAAGGGCTGAGGTTCGGGAATTTCAGTCTTCCTTTTATATATTATTTTGCAATTCTGACAACGCTGTTCATGTAATAAATTTCCATCAAATGAAGTTGTTCAAATCTCTGTTAACTTTAAAGTGCCCCCCCAAGCCCAGGATAAAACTTAGCACACTGGATACTATATATATTATTCTGCTCATTTTAGTGTAGATATTCTTAGACATTAACTAGCAAGCAAGCATTTGCTGTATCCTTAAGTCGTTTTTAATTTGTTAATGAAAGGAAAACCAGCTAAATGTCATATGCTTCTAAAGGATAGATTCTTCTGCTAGAATATTTTTACATCCCCTCTAGATCAATATTCTTATATTCTGATTTGCTTAAATTAATTTTGTCTGCATTTTTTACTATGTATGTCTGTGATGGATAAAATTTCTGGAGTTGATTGGAAAAAAATTAATTCCATACAATAAAATATTCAGCTAATGCTGTTTTATAACCTTGCCAATCTGTTCTAAACTAGAAATCCACTTTATTATGTATTCATAACAAAGGTTTAATAAAGTACCAAATAATCTACCTCAGGGGGCATTCATATCTCATCCCAGTTCCAAAATGGTCCAATATTCCATTAATCATGGAATTTTCTACAGAATCAGTAGTTAACTTCCAGCTTTAGTCATACTTAGATCTGTTGAAATAAATTGAAATAACATAGTTAAGGGGTCTACTGCATATTAGATTTGTTTTCTGCATGCAGTCAGAGTTATAGTGAAGAAAACATGTCAACTTGTATTAAAATATTCCATTTTATACAAATATGTTCAGAGAAAAGAAAACAAAAACAGGGTGTCTCTTTTAAAAACTAACTAAGAGCTAGGTATATCATACTCTTTTACTAGAGCTTCTTAATATGAATTTCTAGAAGTAGCGAAAGTTCTCCTGTTGTAAAAATTGTAGATCTGTTACAAAATATAAGTTCATACCAGTGTGAGAAGAAACCATGGCACCATGTATGTATGTGAAGTAGATTTCTGCAACAACTTGTTTCAGAGTTTACCAGTAATCGCAAGATCATTTTGTTGTGCTTTCTGTTTTGGATGCCAAAGGGTTAAAGCTTTCAGTTTAGTGTCTTTAAAATTTTGCTTGATAGCCTTAGGTAGGTATCTGAGGATTATGGAACAATCTTTCTTACTTCAGGAGTAATGTAGCAAGAGTTTTATTCTTTAATCCCATGTATTAGCTACTTTTTAAATGAAGGAATAGTTATTTTATTTTTACAAGCAATTTACCAAATTTTAAAGTAACAGAAGTCATGAATTGACCATTTGTTTCTAGTACATATCATGTTTACATTTCAGAGAACTGACAGACTTACATTGAGCTTCAGGATGAAAATCCGTGCTTGAGAGTCCGTGCTTGAGTCAGGCGCGCTGTCTCATTGTTAAGGTGGTCACATGATGATGGCTTAATGATAATGAATTATGTGCTACTGCACGTTATGTATGTTAATATAACTTAAGTTTCAATCTTAATGTTGCCTGCAAATATGTGATCCCTTATGATGTAAGTTTCCTGTTTTATGCACCATTGCCCGTTTTTTTAAATCAAAAGAGAAGATTCTGAAACTATAAAAACTACACATGTCAATGTTTTACAGCTACGTAATACGAATTGACTTGATTTTTTCAAGTAATCCTAGAAAGGGGGAGCATTCCATATAGAAACTGCTGAAACTGCCACAGGTGCTTCTCCGAAAACCTTACAGTTGTGGCATTGAATGTTCAGTATCGCTTCCTTTCTGCACACAAGGCATACTGTTGAGGTATTTGTTGCGGTGATTGGTTTTAATGCTAATCTAGGAATTCAGATATAGAATATATAGATTTGCATGCTTTTCCTTACCCTAATTTCAGTATTTTATTTTTAATTTGTAAACTAACAATATATTAAGTTTGAGTGCTTTTAAAATGGGGCATATTACATTAAGGCCTAGGTTTTTATTTTCTTGATTGTCTCATGGCATTGATGAGGAAACAGTTCAGCTGTCGATACAGTAACAATTGCACTAATTGTTCTACGGGGTTGTTAATATAAATGTACCCTCATTTAAAAAGGAAGAGCTTCTTTAAGTAGTCCTATGTTTTGTTCAAAGTATGTGACATTATAAGTGGATGATACCTTCAGTTTTTCAGCGGAGCCATCTGAGAGGAGTAGCAGTCTCCCATTTCCTTCACCACATAAAAAAACATCACAGCAAAGAAAATACTAGATCCAAGTATCCACTATTTAGCTGACTCCAGAAAAAAACTGAAAAAGTAGACTTCCATATTTTTGTTTTGTTTACAGAATGCCTTACTGAAATTTACATTACTCCAAGGTAATTTTGAATTTTGAAATGGATACTTTTTAAAATGAACATGCTTTGCTCTAAGTTTTTCAGAATAATTCATTTCATATTACTGGAAATACCTTGAAATGCTTGTTATCTGATCACACACAGAATGAATTTTCTTTAACACCAGGTTACTGAAAGGAAGCAATAGTTGCATTTATCTGGCAGAGAACAGTCTTATAACAGTTAAGGTTACTAATGTGAAGGCTGACATCGCATTTAGGATCAGATTCAGTTCGAGATGTGGTCAAGGAATATTTGCTTCATGACTTCAGTGGTGCTGAGTTCTGCTAATTACTCTATTATCTGAGAACATTGCAAGAATTATGTTCTTAAAGATTGTATGCTACATCACTGCCATCCTTTAATAGCTGGTTTATAATATTGTAGCAGTCTCAGTGAATCATGGCCTTAGAATGGATGTCATGGTGACATAGCTAAATGGAAACTCAAAACAGAAGAAGAGTGAAATCCACAGATGAGAAGACTTCTGTTCAAGACTAAGCATAGTAATGAAGACTCTGAGAAGAGCACACCCAGGAGGAACATGGATGAGGCAGAGGGGGAGAAGTCTACTATGAATGTTATCCTTAGTACGACAAACAAAGGTATACATATGCATCGCTATTACAGATCAGAAAATAGATCATTTAATGCAGATAGATGAAGTTTAGTCATGTGTAGTTAGTACCTTGAGACACAATCATTTGTATTATTACCTCTCCTTAACTTTCTTCATTTGCAACATGCAATTCCCACTTCTCTGACCCTATACCCTTCTCACTTCTGAACTCTGGTCTTGCTGTATTTATTCAGTAAGGTCTGGAATATACTTCATGCCACCTTAATGTTAAGAGTTCTTCAATTTGCCATCCCAAGAAAACAGTTCTAAAATTACACAAACTGGTCTGTTATATCAACAGTCAGCAGTAGTAGGTAGTGGTAACAGGGCATGTTTAAGAAGATGTTGCTTGCTCACTTGCAGTGACTTCTTTAGTCAGATCATGTACAGTTATGTTTTGTGTATCATTTACTTCCATAATGAACTCATTGCTGCATTTGCATTTCTACTTTTGGAATACTTCCTATAGTAGGTTCACCATTTAGGCATCAGAGTTAATAGGGCTTTCTTAAAATTATCTCTTGAGCCATTTAAAAAAAAAAATTAAAATGTTGTTCCAATCCTGCTTTAAGAATTCTTGATCTTGGTCAACAAATGCTAGTGCCTTAAGAAGCCCCTATTGCAGTCTGTGTTACTTATTAATTCTACTTGGACCATATAAAAATCTAATCTGGTATATAATGGGCTTAAATGAGAATAATTGCATTCAAGCAATTTTTTGCAGGACCATTTTTCAAACTGATTACATGAGATGCAACACTTAATTTTTCTTTTCATAAAGCAGCATTATGAGTTCTGGCAAGTCTTAAGAGTTGCTGTACTAAGCTAATATTCTACATCTTTTACACAAGATAGATGAGTGTAATGGTGTGGATGTATTTACTACTTTCAGAGGCTTTGTTAAAATTATAAATTGAATGAATAGCCTATTCTTAATACATAGCATTCCTTTTCTTCCTTCACTTGTCATCTCTTTCTTTTGGGTAGCCTTAAAATAAAAACTGTCCCTAGTCTTGTGTGGCAGAAGGTAGACAGCTATTCTTGAGGGGTCTCTTGTTTATTCTTTCTTGAGATTCCCTTTTCTCAGAACTTCCAAATGTTACAATTGCCCTTGTTCTTTACACCAGATATTGCTTCCTTTGATTTTCTATCTGGAAGTCTCTAGGTGTGATTATAAGAAAAGGAAGCTTTGAAGAAGAACAGATTAAATTTGTCACACATACCTTCCTTTTGGATTTATCAGGGTTCTGAATAATTTAAAAAACAAATATCTTCTTTATGAAATCTTAGGTGATTCCTTCTCTTTTTTTTCCTCCCTTTTTCATCTAATCCATAATTCTTTGTGTTATTAAGAGTCCTGGGATAGTCAGCTTTTGTCTGCCATTCCAGCAGTGTTATATTGTTCTCTGAAATGCCCTTAACCAAACTATATTCTGTCTCCTTGTTCCTTCTTCAGGGAAACTGCTTGCTTTTGAATCTTCAGATTTGATATTCCTAAAGATATCATCATCTTGAAAATAATTCTGAAGTATTTGTATTCGTGATATCTTTCAAACAATTTATTCAGTTGCTGCTTTATATTTGGGACTTTGAGTATAACCTTTAGAATATATGGATGTTTGAGGAATCAAAAAAAATTGACACGTGGCTAATAGGGTAATTTA
This sequence comes from Intellagama lesueurii, assembly GCA_037013535.1. NCBI lineage: Eukaryota > Metazoa > Chordata > Lepidosauria > Squamata > Agamidae > Intellagama > Intellagama lesueurii. Next base: position 102,069,092 of record JBAJHW010000003.1, read on the forward strand.
GCTATGTTCTAAAGAAAACACATGTTCCTCAGCCTTTATAAAATATTTCATACCTTATTGTCTTCTCCACTGCCAAATATTTGGGGAGTCTTTTCTGTATGCCTCCTAAGTATAGAATCATAGAATAATGGCATTTTCAAGGCCATTGAGTCCCAACACTCTGCTCAATATTCCTTTTTTTGTTCCTTACATTAATGGGAACGTCTATGCTTTCTTCAGTCAAATATAATAAAAGAGGCTTGCCACCATTATTCCTGCATGTACAGTTGTGTATTGTGGAAGATCAGCGTGAGACTTGATGGAACTCTCTTTCCACTTGGACAAGTACTTGGGCATTGGAAAAAGTAGGTGGCTGGTTACATACAGAGAAGTGTCTGGTACAGATACGTTGCCTGCACCCCTGCAGGGACAGAAAAAGGAGGACTCCATTGAACCCAACACCAATCTCTACCCCTGTTCACATAGTTTTTGCCCATTTAGTTTTGTTTTGCCACACATTATGTTGTCTAGATGCTAAATTGATGTTAATGGAACTTATTCTACTTCAGTTGGAAATCTTAAGTAAGCAGATTATCATCTTCTGTAGTGCAGTACATACAAATTTGCAAGCTGGACAAAACACTCATCAAGAAAGTGAGAAGATCGTTTTCCCTTTTTTGTTTCTTATATTAATAGGAGCAGGTTAATACTGTATCTAGCTGATTACTATTCATTCTCTAAATTCTTGACCAATTGATTCATCCAGCTTTCACTTATCTAGTATTGTGAATTGAGGCACATGGCATATAAAAGCTAGTGCTTCAATTATATGGCTTTGTGTAGGCTTTCTAGTTAAAAAAGATTTTATTGCTATACTTTTGTGTTATTTGTGTGTTGCCATTTTATTGCCCATTGAGTTAATGTGAGTGTTAGAAGTCAGCTATATTATGTGGTTTTTCATGGTGAATAACAGAATTTCTTAGCTTTAATTGTTTATGTCTTCTTTTCAAGCTTAGAAGTTCAATCAAATGCAAAATCCCCCCTCCCCCCACAGTGGATGATATTGTACCACTTATGATGTCACAAACTTTGAAATAAGCACTAAGCTTAGTACAAAACATAAGTAATAGCAAAGCGAAGGGCTGTATGCTGGTATATATGTAAATACTTTATTACACATGCATACCTATTTCATATTGTTAGGAAGAACAATAATGTATTTTTGTGGTGTTAGATGTTAGAATGCCATGGACAACTAGTGCATTATGTAACAATTGTTTTGAATATTTATTTAAAAAAATTAAAATCAAATTCAGTAGTATTGGATAGGACTTGGATTTAAAGTCTGAAGTTTGTGTAAAGGTCAGATGCTTCAGACTGCAGGCCAGACATTTTAGCCTTTTTAGGCACTTAAATAGGAAACATTTACTTCTCATGGCACATGATGATTCTTAATTGTAGTGCCTCCAAAATTTTGCTTAGAATATAGATATGTGCTGAGAGATTAGTTATGTAATTTAAATTTTGATAACTTAAAAACCTTAATGAGAAAATTGCAAATTTCTCTCTCATCATCTTCTGAGTTAGTGAAGTCAGCAGCAGTCACCAGGTTGTTTGTTATGGGTGTAATTCAATATGTTTGTATTGTGCAGCTTGAGAAATGCCAGTGGCCTGACAGCAGCAGATCTTGCACATACCCAGGGCTTCCAGGAATGTGCTCAGTTGCTCTTGAACCTCCAGAACAGCCCGCTGAACCATTTCAATAGCAATGGCATCTTAAATGGGCTTCATCAGAAGACAAGCCCCGGTCTGCTCAATAGAGGCATAAGTCGAAAGCGCACATTTGAAGATATGGAGTGTGTTGGAATGAAGAAAGCTAGGACTGAAGGTGAGGCATTGCATTTCTATCACTTTGGCTGAAAAATAGTGAAGTAAACTGAATCCCAGACAGCAGAACAAGAAGCCATAGTTTCTTACAAAGTGATGACAAGCCTGAAGCTTGCTGTTCTATTCTTTCTCTTTTCCATGTCAAAGATGGATATTGGAAGTATCTACCAGTAATTTTAAACTAACCAGGGTTATCAAATCACAGTTTTTTGAGATCAAAGATGAACTAGTTGGTTTAAAACAGGAAGCTATTGATTTCCTAGAATGTTAAAGAGAGACAGAATCCAGCTGGCAACCATGGCTTCCCATTGTGTCTGAACCAGGGCTGAATATTAAATGGTTTTGATCTGTACCTTAAAGCAAGCATAGGTTACCTCGGCAGGGCTATTCAGGTTTGCCTGCAGTTCAAGGGCTATATTCCCACTAGCAGACGCCGAGAGGTGGAAGCACTGCCTGGATACACCTTTGAAGGCTTTCCAACTCTTCCGTCTCCACCTAGGTTAAGCCACTTGCTTTTCTCCCAAATCTGATATTGAGGGAGCGAATGATGATGATGTAGGGGTTCATTTCCCTTTTTGGTTAGTGACTTCTGTAGAGTATCAAGCTGTTCAGTGATATGCTGAAGCTTCTGGAATATGGCCAGGACTGTCTTTCCCATTATAATACAATGTTCCCCCAACTGCTCTGTTAACTGTGTCAGTAGTTGATGGTTAGCCACCCCCAGATATTCAGGGGCCATTGTATTTTGCACACCTCCATCTGGGGTTCCTGAGGCTTCCCTGATTGGAGGGGTTTGATTTTGATCCAAAGTCGACCTGGTTGCCATTGGCTCTGGGGGAGGGGGTAGTTCCTGCAATACACCCTCATTCTCACTGTTCTCCTGAGGATCTGCTACCAGCATTGAAAACCTATTCAATGAGGCATTTTTAGCTAAATCACTTACAGTTTCAGATATCGTAAAGGCAATGACTTCGTCCAGGCGCAGTTGTTTAACGACCTTGGCAGGAGAGTTTGAAGGAGTTATTTGGCGTTTTTTCTTCCTCCCCATAATGTTCGCTCTCCCAACAGACCGAATTTTGTGAACTCAAAATTATATGAATTCAAAACAAAATAAAAAGTCCAAGAAGCCTTTATCTCGATAGTCCGGAGTTAAGAAAATAAATAGAGATAAAAAGGTAAAATACTATAAAATGCTGTGGGGGTTAAAATGAAAATGAAACAAGGTAGAAGGTAAAAGGGAGAGAGATAGGACGGCTGTCATCAGCAATTCCTTACTTACCTCTTCGGTAAACATTTATCCTTGTCTACTATCAAGGTCTATCTATCAGCCATAGTAGCTCATCAGCCGCCTGATTCCCAAGCCTCTTCACTATTTCGTCACCCTACGATAAAACAGTTTCTTAAAGGGGTCTCCAATCTACGACCCAACAGACCACACCTCCCTCCGCAGTGGTCACTACATACTGTTCTACGGAGCCTAATGTCACCGCCCTTTGAACCCCTCGCCGCAACGTCCGATCGCCTTCTTGCCTACAAGACCTTTTTCCTTGTGGCTATTACTTCTGCTCGTAGAGCCTCAGAACTTGCTGCACTCAGAGTTGACCCACCTTTTCTTCAATTTTATCCGGACAAGGTCACTCTTTATCCTGATGTTTCTTTTCTTCCAAAGGTTGTTTCTGAGTTTCACCTAAAGCAACCCATCATTCTACCAACCTTTTTTCCATCACCTGTTACTGATTTGGAGCGTTCTCTCCACCTCTTAGACGTTAGGCGAGCGTTGGCCTTCTATGTTTCAAGGACCGCCTCTTTCCGCAAATCCAAGAGACTTTTTGTTTCTCCACACTTACCACACAGAGGATGCTTTATCTCCTCCCAAACTATCTCTAAGTGGCTTGTATCGACCATTTGCCTAGCATATCAGCCGGCTAAGAAACCTCTTCCAGTTGGAATTAAGGCTCATTCTACGAGGGCAGTGGCTAGTTCGGCAGCATTCCTCAAAGGCGTTCCTGTCCCTGATATTTGCAGGGCTGCTATGTGGTCCACGCCATCCACTTTTGCCTCCCATTACCGGTTGGACCTCCGGGCTAAGTCTGATGCTGCATTTGGACAAGCGGTCCTGTCGTCTGTTCTTCCGTGACGTCCCTCCTCCGTTCCGGTAAGCTTGTTAATCACCCATTAGTGTGCATTCACAGAGACCACGAAGAAGAAAGAGAGGTTACTTACCTGTAACTCTGGTTCTTCGAGTGGTCATCTGTGAATTCACACTTCCTGCCCGTCCTCCCCTCTGTCCGTCACGTCTGTCTCATTTATCAGTGATGGGCAGTTTGAGAACTGAGGCACTAGCCAGGACGGGTGGACCACGTGTACTAGGGGGACGGTCCTGGCGAACGAGTGTTAAGCTCTAGAAGATTCCGGAAACCTCTGCGCAGGCGCAGATTAACCCATTAATGTGAATTCACAGATGACCACTCGAAGAACCAGAGTTACAGATAAGTAACCTCTCTTTGTTATTCACTCTGCTTCACTTCAATAAATAAGTTCTGTTTCTGTCCACAAGACAAGTGTTCTGACATACGTCATTTATATTGTGGATTGAAGTAATCCAGTGGTGGCAGCGAGAAGAAAACGCGATGTGAGCCTTTGTGAGGGAAAACAAGCAGGGGCCACGAGGGTAAACGCCACAAGGGCCAACTCCCTTTCTTAGATGTCATGGTCATACGCAAACTTGACCTCCTATTGGGACACAAGGTCTACAGAAAACCCACCCACACAAACCGGTACCTACAGAAAAACTGCAACCACCACCCACAACAAAAAAGAGGCATAATCAAAACAATGGTAGACCATGCGAATCGGAACTGTGAAGCTCAATTTCTCAGCACCGAACTCAACCATCTGAATTGGGCCCTACAGGCAAATGGCTATTCCAAGAATGAAATCACAAGAGCCATCAAACCGAAAAAACAACACCGAACTGAAGAAGAAAAACAGCCCCCCATAAATAAAGTATTTCTACCATACATCAAAGGGGTCACGGACCGCATGGGGAAACTTTTGAAAAAACAAGACAAAAATTGGTCTGTGGTATCGAACATGAACTGTTGGATAGGAACAATAAAACAATCACAGTACCAAATAATAGCTTAAGTAACATTCCTGAAGAATGTGAACACCATGTAAAGAACAGATTTGGATTACTAAACTTGGTTGATTACAGACAAGAAGAAATAGACTAAAACTTGAGATTCTTATCAGAAAGAATTTCAAACACATTGTTTCTGTGACCAAAGGAAAGAAAATACTTGTTAAATGGCTAATGAAGCTCTTTAAAATGACAAGTGCAACAGAAATAAAAGTAAATTGTAACTGAGATTCAAAATTCTAATGCAACTTTTCAGTTATACATATGGCCAAAGAAAAAACTGTTACAGTAATCAGTGCAAAGAAATGGAAGATAGAACAAGAAAAAAGGGAAAGAGATATCTTCTGTAAGACCAAAGGTATTAAAGGAAAGTTTTTAACCAAATTTAGGGATACTGCAAGATCAACCAGGGATTATATTGTCTGATAAAATAGGGAAAATTGGAAACAGTACACTGAAGAGCTACACAGAAGAAACATGTGGATGATATTTGCCTTCAAAGAAAAATCTGTTGCTGACGATTCTGCAGGTTTTGAAAGTGAAGTTCGCTGTCAAAACAATTGGAAGAAATAAAACACCAGGTGCAGATTAAGTCTACAGGTATCTTGTTTCAAGCTACTGAGACTGAATCTTGCCAGAATCCTAACTAGAATTTATTAACAAGTCCAAAAAGCAAAACAACGGCCCGTGTACTGAAAGTTCCAAACAACTGTTAAATGTTAAAGACTGGAGTCTATATATAGGACCGTCACATTAATTTCTCATGCAACCAAAGTGATGCTCAAGATTTAACAGCAAAGACTTTTACCATATGTGGAGCAAGAAACGCCAGATATTTGTGCTGAATTCAGAAAAGGAGCAAGCACCAGAGATCATATTAAAAATATATGTTGGGTACTGGAACATACCAAAGAATTTCAGAAGAAAATCAGTCTATGTTTACAGCAAACCTTTTGACTGCGTGGATCATGAATAAGGATGTGCACTTTTTTGTTCATTTGTTTGACTACAAATCCCAGAGTTTTCCATTCTGAGAGTCCCACCTGAAAGACAGATACCTACGTACATTTAACTTTGGCTCACCTAGGAGAAATGCCTAAGCTTGAAGGCTTCATGGCCTAGTGTAGGCCTGGCTTCCTGTTCAAAAATGAAGTTCCCAGCAAGCAGTGGAGCAGCTTCTCTTTTGAACAGAAAACTAGGCAGAGCTAAGCATAGGTTAGGCCATGAAACCTTTTATTTTAGGTTTTTCTCCCAGGTGAGGCACATTTAGGTGTGTGTTTGTCAAGTGGGACTCCCAGAATGGTGAATTCAGGGGGTTGTAGTTAAGTCAACGAGAACAAATGGTACATCCCTAATTATGAAATCATTGATCATTCTAGAATAACTGGATGTGTTACAGCATTTGATTGTTCTGATGCATATGGAGACATAATTGTTCCCATCTTGAACATATCATGAGAAGACAATATTGGCGGAAAAGATGATAATGCTAGGAAAAGTAGAAGGCTGTAGGAGAAAAGGCAGACTTAATACAAAATTGATTGATGCAGTAAAGAAAGGCACAGCCTTTTGTTTGCAGTTATCTGAGCAGGTCTGTTGTTGTTAGAATATTGGGATCCAGCCCAATACTGTTATGGGAGAGATCTCTGAAATAAATACACTGCAGACAGCTTGTTCTTTCACACAGTTCGGTACCGGTTAATCAGCAGGAAAATGTCTGCCTTCTTCCCCAAAGGCACCTCTATTTATTAAGTAAGCATATTTGCATAAAAACAACTCAGTACCAATTGTCCGTCGTGTCGTTATCTTCGCATTACATTCCAGACATTCTAGCACATGCGTAGAGAATTATATGAGAAATATGGCTGCTGTATCACCCTACAGCCACAAGATGGAGCTCTAAGACTACAGAATTCCCACATCCCCTCCGTTTTGATTTTATTGAAAGCTGCGGTTTGAAGGAAGGGATCGTATTCATCAGCATCATTAGGAGGAGAAAGCAGCTGCTAATTAGATGGTGGTTGAACAAAAGCGTCATATTCATCGTCATAAGAATGCAATACATGATATTTGATTTGATACAATTGTTTAGCAGATAATGATGCAGTCTTAACAGATTTAGAACAGCAATTTGCAAAAACGTTCATTAGTGAGGGAATGCATTGAATGAAACAACAAGCAACAATCAATAACGCAGCAATAATAATGAGATACATGAGAAAAGTACGCAACCATCCGAAACCGGGGATCCAGGACCATAAAGAGTTCCAAAAATTATCCCAAGGAGAAATATTAATGTTATTCTTAATAGTATCATGTAAATCTGCCAAAGCATGTTCAATAGAACGATTCATATCATGAAAGCGAACAGCACACTGGGACCCAATAATTGTGCAAAAACCTGTACCAGACCTAGCAAGCAAATAATCAAGAGCTAGGCGATGTTGCAGCTGTATTTGATGCAGCTCCTCTATCTCTAATTGCAAATCATGTATAAGTTGTGTAGTAGCGTTAACAGTTTTTTCCAAGCGACATGTCAAACCTATTATACTATGTCTATTCTCTTGAGCAATAATCCCTGGATAGGATCCAAGAGTCAAAAGTCCAGTGACAAGACCCCCTCCAATGCGGCCTGCATTGGAGGATGATAGTGCAGTGCCCACTATAACTTCATCGCTACACTGTGAGCCTAAAGGCCCATTACCTTTGTAAGTGGGAGATCGCTTCTTCCGTGAGGCACCTAATGAGACAGGAACATCAGAGATAGCAGAAAATGTAGAAGAAATTGCAGGAGTGATAGAAGGAGAAACGTCGTTGATCACAGTGCTTGAAGGGTGAATGATTTGCACAGGAAAAGTTAAAAAGCCAATACCAACACAGGCACTAGAGAAATAACCGGGATGATAATTAGTAGCATAAGTGTCAAAAAAGAACCATAAGTTGGGGTCTTTCAAAAACATGTGACCACAAATGGAGCCATGACCAGAAAAATTGGCTTGCAAAAATGGAAAGTAGGGATAAATATCCTCTAAAGTAGAATGTTCAATAGACAACTTAACAAGACCGCTGGGAGTATGGGAAACATTAGAATAACCAAATTTACCTCCCTGTTGAGCAGACAGCCAAAAGGTATCTGAACAGGCTGTATAATTTTTCAAGCTTCGAAATTTGGCTTCAGATCGATTGAAACCTGGAACTCTATTATTCCAGTTGCCTGTATGTGTGCAACAGAAACATAAACCTCTAGTAAACCTTGTAAATTTAAACCAGCGGAGCTTAGACATACTGGAGTTGGGGGGAACAGCATGAAAGAGAAATTCTGATTGACCAGGGTCAGAAATACTTTGCAAGGAAGCCAGAATCAATTCTGGGTCAGAAATGAGTCCAGGAAGTAAACTCATGGAACCAACAGAAACAGGTGATTCATAAAGAAGAGTAACATTTTTTCCATGAACATTAAACATATGATGAGCATGTCGAACCCAGGAATTGCCTCCAGTGCCTGGGGCACAAACATAAGGTAAAAACTGTAGGTTCGCAAAGAGAATTCCCAAAAGTTCTATGAAGATGCCAAGTGATCCGTGGAGGACGATCCACGCCATGGTCTCACACACCGAGCTGGAATCCAGACAGCGCCTTTTTCCAACGCAACTGCAGCGTATCCTCTTCCCCAAGTGATTAAAGGAACTGGCCCCGCCCACGTGGGATCAGGTGGCTGTCGATAGGAAACCAATGGTCTTGGGAGTTGTTCTTCAGATCTGAAATGAAGCTGAACAGGAGTATGGTTCCTATTGTGAGGAAAAAGCAGAAAATTTAGAGTATACAGAACCCTGGCAACAACAAAAGGAACCTCCCCCACGGGAACTGATTTTCCAGCAGTCTGTTTCTGCAAAAGAGACTTAAAAGTTAAATGAGCTCGCTCAACAATGGCTTGACCGGTGGAATTGAAAGGAATACCATGCTTTAACTGAATGTTCCATTGGATACAAAAGTCCTTGAAAGCTGAAGAAGTGTATGCAGGTCCGTTGTCAGTCTTGAGGACCTTAGGTTTACCCATGACTGCAATCGTGCGGATGCAATGTTGAATGACATGACGAGATGTTTCACCTCGAAGAGGCGTAGCCCAAACAAATCCTGAAAAAGTATCAACAGTTAAATGCAACTTAGACATTGGGGCCAATAAAGGCACTTGAGTAACATCCATTTGCCACAAATCATTAGCAAGTTCACCCCGAGGATTTACAGTGTCAAAAGGCAGATTCAAAGGAGAGGTGCTGCAGGAAGGACAGGCAGTGATAATGTCCCTTGCCTGAGACATTGGAATGGAAAACATCTTGTGCAGCACCTTAGCAGACTGATGGAAAGTGCGGTGAGACTCGATGGGATCATTAAAAAGATGACAAATATTTGCAGGCTGTCGAAGAAAAGAGTCTGCAACTTCATTACCTTGGACAAGGAATCCCGGGAGACCTGAATGAGATCTAATGTGAAAGACAAAACATGAAAGAGTCCGATTCTGTATAATACCTTGCAGCCGAGAAAACATGCAATACAGTTCCTTATCTATTGATGGAGACAGATAAGAAAATGGCAAATGAAGCAACAGTTTATACACATATTGTGTGTCCACAACAAGGTTAAACTCTGCACATGCAAAAAGTTCAAAAGCCAAAATCACTGCTGCGAGTTCTGATCGCTGGGCTGAAGTATGTGTAGAGGTGAACTGAGGAATCCACTTTCCATCATCATCCTGCCATGTGACAACTCCTCGAGATGATGAACCATCGGTGAACACAGTACGTGCTTTTGGCAATGGTTGACCTACAAAACAAGTAATTAGTGTATAGGGAACAAGAGATAGAAATGTTAAACGCTTGTCCTTAGGCTGGTTAGGAAGCACTGTTCCAAAAAAGTCAGCAAAAGCTACTTGAAAGGACACAGAAGTTTGCAACAGCTTCTCCACGTCCCCCTGTGGAAAAGGAAAATAAACAGAGTCAATGTCCCTACCAGTCAATTGGCAGCATCTTTGTCTTGCTTTGCAAAATAGATCAGCCACTGCTTCCACTATAGGATATAATCTCCGTGATGGTGTATGGGGTAAATGTAACCATTCTATGATGGCAAGGCGATCTTTTTGAGCTGGAGCATACAGGATAGCAGTAGGCAATTGTGATGTTGAAAAAATAACACAAGAAAGACTGTAGGTATTAGGTGGTAGGCGATCCACGGCTTGAATCTTCAATTGGTGGGAGACAAGATGTAGAGCATTCTTCATTTCCGGGGTTACAGGAATAATATCCGCTGGAGAAGCATGACCAGCCAGAGCAGCGAAGAGTGGAGACAAATCCTTTGTAGAGAGGGCTAAGAAAGGTCGAGCCCAATTAATATTCCCCAGCAAACTCTGAAGTTCCACCAAGGTAAAAGAAGATGGGATTTTTATTTGTGGTAATTTTGGTATGGAAGCAGTCTCTGACAGTTTATGCCCAAGGTACAGATATGGTGGAACCTCTAGCCGGGTTCATGGAGTATTGCGCCGCCGCAAGCATTGCTGCTTTGTGAGAAATGGATCCCACGTTTTGGCAAACGCGCAACATATCCTGAATTGTAGTTTTCCGGCTTACTGTATATGGGCGTGAGCGCAGCTCGGCAGTCTTCATTACTGTTCTCAAAAGCCAGCTGCTTAGTTAGCATGCCACGCGCCTTATGGTTGTCAAGCTGTCGTTCAAGGGCAGTAATAAGGCGACTGACAAAGTCAGAGTAAGACTCCTTCGCTCCTTGGCGTATGGCCGCGAAGCCTGGAGTAATCTCAGTGCCAGGTCCAGGAATTTTTCTCCACGCCTTTAAGGCAATTTTAGCTGTTTGCTCCAGAGCCACATTTGTTAGGGCAAGTTGCTGTGCATTAGTGGAGAACAACCCGTCTCCAATGAGCTGATCTCTAGTAACAAGGATGACAGGGTTGGCGTTTGCATTCTTTTCTGCCTGCTCTAATGCCAAGTGCCTCATTTCATCTAACATCAGGAGGCTTTGTGATGGGGGAAGCAGAGAACGGACAACAAGCTTCCAATCATTTGGAGTAAGCCTTTGCTCTGACAAATTTTCCAACAAAGCCTTTGTGTAAGGAGCATGAGGCCCATTGGATTTCACACTTTCCAATAAGTCCCGTATCAATTTCATTGGCAATGGCTCATATCGATCTGGCACAGCTGGAATGCCGGGGACCCCAGGATTTCCTCCAGCCGCAGGGACGGCAGGCACGCCTGGAGTTCCACGTATTATGGGATAAGCTGACACCATGGGATGAGCAGACGCCCCTGAGTCTAATAGGGCGGCTGTCAATGAGGCTGCAATGGGTGTAGATTGGGCAGACACAGGGGTCGAAGTGTGTTCATCAGGGAAAACAGAGTCGTCATTGTCCATTGCTTTGTCTGGTGGCTTGCGCCGGTGGTAGGCATCGTATTGCAGCGGTGGCGCTGGAGGGGCAGTAGGCAAACAAGAAGTGGTGGCAGGTAGCAAAATTTGAGGGAGCGGCGGATAATTATTAGTAGTGCCCCCGCTCTCAAGTTGATTGAATAAAATATTGTTTGGAGTCAGTCCTTTCAGGCAAGCACGGACCTTGCACCAAGTAAAGAGAACCCGGGAGTTTATTTTTGGATGGCACTGAAAATTCATTCCGATTTTTGTCCATTTTTCCAAATCAAGTGTGCCACTCTCCGGGACCCACGGACAGAAGTCATCAATAGCCAAAACAAGATCTTCTACCTCCTTTTTTGTCGTGGAGTGGCCATTTTTAGTAAGGAGGTGAAATAAGTCATCAACATACTGTTGTTGCGAGGCGGACAATGAGGAGCCCATTGTGTCTTGTGTTGGACCACTCTACTCACCGGGATCCAAGAGGATGTATGCGCGCTGTAACCCTTGCCGGGCGAGGTGAATAGATTCGAAACGCAGTCGCTCTGCCGTTCCTAGATCCAATGCCGTGAAGAGGAGCCTCGCGTTCCTGAGTTGCTTGAGTTGCTTTGCCTCACACGGGGCACCAGATATTGGGATCCAGCCCAATACTGTTATGGGAGAGATCTCTGAAATAAATACACTGCAGACAGCTTGTTCTTTCACACAGTTCGGTACCGGTTAATCAGCAGGAAAATGTCTGCCTTCTTCCCCAAAGGCACCTCTATTTATTAAGTAAGCATATTTGCATAAAAACAACTCAGTACCAATTGTCCGTCGTGTCGTTATCTTCGCATTACATTCCAGACATTCTAGCACATGCGTAGAGAATTATATGAGAAATATGGCTGCTGTATCACCCTACAGCCACAAGATGGAGCTCTAAGACTACAGAATTCCCACATTAGAAACTTCATGAAGTCCTCTGCTGTAATTCGGGATTGTTCTTTTGGTGATATGGAAAGCTGAAATGTACTTTACAGTACTTGGTACTGCCTCTGAAGACGGTTTGGAAACTTCAAGTGGTGCAAAATGCTGCAGCCAGACTGTTGTCTGAGGCTGGTTACCAGGTTTGTGTGACACATATACCTCTTGCTACAACAGCTTCACCAGCTTCTGGTTCATTTCCAGGCCATACTCAAAGTACTGGTAATGGCCTTTTATGCTTCAGGTCCATGCTATCTGAAAAACTATCTCCCTGTACAAGCCTGCATTTGTGCTTTCCTTCTCTCCCACCACTTTCACAAGTACATCTGATGAGGACTTCAGAGAGGGCTTTTTCTGTTGCTGCTCCCAGATTATGGAACTCTCTTTCTCAGATGTGGCTGGCATCTTTCCCACTCAACTTCTGCTTGGCAGTTGAAAACATACATCTTTAAAGAGGCTTTTGGCAAGTCAGCAGACCACTGAGATGAGTTCTTTTAAATGGAGACTCTTGCAGAGTGTGGGCGGCATACAAGTCGAATGGATAAATAAATAAAATGGGATGTATGGTTTTTAAACGATGCTTTAAACATTAAATTATGGCTTTAAATTTTAATTGGTTTGTTTTAATTGTTGGTTTTAACTTTTTGTACAATGCCTTGGTTCTCTACTGGAAGAGGAAGGCAGGATAAAAATCAATCAATTAATTAAATAAATTAGATTGATAGAGACTGCTGGGTATTTTCTCAGTGAACTCACACATCCCTGCCTATCATCCAGTATCTGAAATTGTAAAACATAATATACAAATAACAGGATGCTATATATGCATGAACAAACTATGCCAAGTCAGATAATCCAAGCAAAAATTTTATCTAATTACACTTCAAACATAATCTTCTCCATTGTCATCAGTGATTGAGTAGGTTAGGAAGTTAAATGTATGTATGTAAGTAGTTCTTCCAGATAAGTATGTTCTTAATTTACATCTGTTTCTGGTTAAGTACATTGACCCTAGCTGGGTATGGATATTCAGGGTTTGTGTTTTTGATTGGACTCTTTGCTGCTATGAGGTCCCATTCCTGTAGAGGCATTTATGTAGTCACTCTGAAATTTATGTAGAGTCACTCTGAGGGTGATTGGTCAATTCAGTTAAACAGTATGTGGAAAAGCCATAATAAAGTAATCTCTCTTGATAGTAGGAGAGATTGTTTGAAAATCATGGGAACAAACCACTTGGGAGTGAACACTCTGCAGTGGCCTGGAACAGTCAGGGCAAGGTATACTATATTCTAACATGGTTACAAGGCTGAAATGTTAAAAGAATTATGGTGGCTGAGTATTTAGTTGGGATTATTTTTAATCATACCAATGAAGTAAGCCCCAGATGCCTTTGCCATCATTTTAGACCCCTATTCTTCTCTCCTAGCTTTTTAAAATATCTTATACATATGGTTTATGAAGGGTGTGGGTGTGCAGTTAAACATGAAATCTTGATCACTTTAAACATTATGCATTTTTTTCTAAACAGGTCAGAGTTTTGATGGCTTAATACCAATGATAAATGGAGGAACTGAAGAAGATGCTGACAATATGCATGTTGATAGAGAGTTTCCTGTTATATCAGGTGGGAGTGAAGAGTTTCCTGTTAACCACAACAACATTCAAATGATTGAAGATGCCAGAGAGAAGAGTGGTTCTAGTGGACCCAAAGAGATTGAAATTTACACAGTTTCTGCAATGCAGATACCTTGTCGTTGCAAGAATCAGTATGCATTTTACCTCTAATTTAATCTTTTTAGATATCCCCAAACTACTGTATTACAAAAACATATTGAGGCATTTTAATTAGGAAGACCATCAATTTCTGGAAATGTTGTAAGAGAACTAATTATAGGTCTAAATACATTGCTAGTGGCTTATCCAATTCAGTTAAAGATTTGCATGCCATGTGCCTTGAACATAGTTGCTTTCCAAAAGAATATTTGTACTTTAATGCAACAATTATATATTACAATTGAAGGTTATTTGCACTGCCTTTATAGTAATCTGTTCAATATGTGGTATTGCAAATTTAGCTGGATAAATAATAAATTTGCTACAAAGTTCACCTATGTGCATTGAAACAACATACTGTTTTGGACTGTTCAGCTGAATTAATACTGAATTGATGTGTGAGTTCCTATTCAAAACCTAAAGGAAAATGCTATCCGTATCTGGCCAGATCATAATTGTTAGTATCCTCATTTCCATGTCAACAGCTGTTACAGATCTGTGGAATGTTATTTGCACATAAAGCCTGCAGTCACATCAGGGAATTCTTAAATTCAATCTTAGATCAGTAGTCTCCTGTTTTCATTGAGACTGCAGCTTGCAAGAAAGACAGTTTAGGCCTTCCTTTTGAAACAGAATTCTGATGAAAACCACCCTCTCCGTGCTATTAGGAAAAATAGCATTTGATTTGGCTGCAAGCCATATTATCAGTGTAACATGTAATTTGATGCTGTCACTTAAAATGCAAAAGAGTTGTGTGTGCAGAGATGTGTCACAATTTCTTGAAAATAACTAGGAAAGACTCGCCATGCTGTTAGGGTGATGAGCGATCTCATCATGCAGAATTGTGGATTGTCACTGATCTTTTTAGTCTCAAACCGGTGTTAGTCACATTTTCTTAAAAGCACTCACATTTGCAGATTGCCACAATTCGGATGTTTAGTTTTGATTTTCATTCTTAAGATAGAATGTTTTGCTATGTACAGGAGCATTAATATGATTGGATGATATGGTTATTGCTATATAACATTGGGGAGGATAAAATCTTAAAGGCATTTATTTTTAAAACAGTAAAATTTACTGTAACAATTGTGTTACGTTTGTAGTTTCAGCACAGCCATTGTCATCAATGGAAGTACTTTTGCATTAAAAGAACTTTACACAAATTTTAATAAACAGCAATGAGGAAGCAACTGTTATTTTACAGAGTGCCTATTCAACAGGCAGCTTAAAGCATCAATCAGCAGCTAACTCGTAGCTCTTAAATATTTATTTCATATTTTTGCCACATAAGAATATTAAGTTACATAAATTAGATTGAAGTAGTCCTTGTATTTGCATACAAGAAAGCAGAATCCTGGTTATTATGAACTACAGGCGTGTGTGCACAGGCTTCTTCTTTTCACTCCTACATGGTTTTTCCCACTATAATGCATCATTAAGAGTTGAACATTTCCCATGTCATATGAACCAGGGATGCTGGCTTTCTAGTTCTTTGCGAGTAGGTTGCATAAGCTAAGAAAAGCCTTGGCTAAAAATCCTGGCTTGTAAAATGAACGGTGAGCCAGTATTCCCAATTAAAACAAGACAGTAAGTAGTTTCTGATTAATTTAGTTCCTTACATTAGTAGAAGAAACAAAGTGGCAGCTTATTGGCTGTGTGTGAGAGCAGAAATGACTTCCATTTATACTTGTGCTTAGTGGCCTTGTTTGCATGCAATGGTAAGTAAGGAACTGTGGAAAACGTAGCTTACTAGATGCAAGCAGTGTGCTATTTATTGTGCCCTGCAAACCTGAGCACAGATGCCACTCTGGTTTGTTTTTCTCCCAACAAACCAGAGACAGTATCCACAAACATCGTAAAACAAACTTTGGACTTAGAAAAACAAACCAGAGCACCAACTGTGCCCGTGTTTGCATGGCACAATAAAGCCACACAGTAAAGCTCTGTGATTTGTTCAGCAACTTCTGCTGCAAGTGGATCCCTCCCTTACTGTGTTGTGCAACTACAGCCTATAGTTGTGGGTGTTGTGTATATATTCTAAACTTCAGAGAAATTTATTGAATTGCCAAATACAGAGCTGTCTCCTTAGGGCAGGGTAGAAAATTTTAGTGCATTTAACAAAAAACTTATTTTGTACCAAGTATTTTTTGTTTTACTACTGTTTCTAGTCCCATTACATACACAGTTTTGCTTTCTTGACAAAAGAAATGTAAGTAGTGAAATATTGTTCATGACAAACTTTACTTACTGCATTAATTTTTTAATTTGAAAGGAGATCCTTTGTCTACAGTGCTGTATACATTTTCCATACATTTATAATTTTTTTGGCAAATTGTACATACTCTTGAAAAATACTGATTCTGCTTTATATTTAAATAAAAGTTGATCTAAAATAATTATTAACCACAGGACGTTGCATAATCATTCTTGCATTTGCATAAGGCTTTTTAATAATGCCGGCTTAGTGTGTGGTCATCAGATATCTAAAAGGACAAAAGTAATATTGAAATGACCCATATTGTGTTAAAACTCTGGACTATTAAGAAGTTTATTTTCTATTAGCATAAAGTTTAGACCCTAGTTTAAAATGGATAGGATTTGTGGTGTTAACAAATCAACGATGTTCAGCATTCTGAACAGAAAGAACAGTATATACTTTTAAATTACACTGATGGAGCAATTTTATCTGTATATAATTCATTTCCCACCTTTATTTTTTAAATTATTTAAATTAAAGGAAAAAAATACAAAACAGAAATAGATACTTAATACAAAAATACAATTTTAAGGTAAAAAAAACTTAATGAACAACTTAAACTATTCAATTACACAAAGTGTGCCCTCCCACCTGGACTGTTTGGATATAAAAACAGTTTTTCCCCTTTATGAAGTCCCATTTGTGTTTGCATTGTCCAGTTTTATCAAATACAGATGGCTCTGTTTTTTAAAGTGTATATGCAAGCTAATCAAGAGCTGTACCATGGGTTAGTACTGAGACATGTTTTTGTTCTGGACAGTTTGTAAATCTTTTACTAGAGGTTTAGTATGATGGAGATGACTTTTATTTTGATTTGAGTCAATTTGTGGTGACAGGTCTATTTTTTAATACAGATATGAATTGCAGTAACTCCATACTGAATGCTTTGGCAAATGGACATATCACCAATGGACATTTGGACTTCACTTCCCCAGCTCAACTCAATGGATTGAGTGCCAGGCGTGAAGAATGCCTAGCATTGGTAGTGCCTAATGCACTAGCATCTACTTGCAAACGTGCAGTCAATGTTGGCAGTAATGTTGAGGAACCAGAAAAAGCGGTGAATGCTGCTTCTGACTTGTGTGGCTCTTTGCATCTGAATGGAAGCCCTAGTAGCCTTGTGTCAAACAGGCCCATGTGGATGGATGATCTTGGAGATACATTGCACTATGGACATTACCATGGTTTTGGGGATACTGCTGAAAGTATTCCTGAACTTAACAGCGTTGTTGAGCATTCCAATTCTGTTAAAGTTGCACAGAAATATGATAATACTGTCTTGGGTACAATGTATCTTTATCATGGTTCCTAAGCCATTGATACCAGCTTCTTTTTGGAACTACTAAACAATGTAATTTTGATGGGAGAAAATACCATCTGAAAGGTGCAACAAGTAACAGTTTTTCACATATTGGTTAAAATAAATTGATTGTTAGTAGCCTTATGTTCCTAATTTTGCATGCACAGGTTCATTTAGTTATATGGATAGCTGCTTTTACTATGGATTGTTCTTTTTTATGACAAGTACTAGTTTTTTACTTTTTTATTTCTAAGCTGTTAGCACTCTACTGTAGAACTTTGTTTTCACTTTCATTAAGTTCTTCTGAAATTAAACTTTTAGGAGACATTAATTTTTTATATTAGAAAAGTATAAATTTTCTAATTTAAGACCTTCTGTTGAGACTATGGTAAACAATATCAGTGCCCACTATGGCTATGCAAGGAGTGGGTGATGACAACAAAAACACTAGATGTAATGTACTTGCTCACTTCTCAGAAGGCAGTTGGGTTTTTTTAAAAAATGAATAAACTAGTTGCTTAAAATCAAGTAGTGATGGGTGATTGCAACCACATTGGATCAGACAGCTTGTCTTATTTCACAAAGTAGTGGCAGTCTTTTTTTAAAAAAACAACAACTCCTTTTTATGTTACAGAACTGGGAAATGGATTTGCAGAGTAAAATTGGGACACTTTTTCTTTCATTACCCTGTTTCCCCGAAAATAAGACCTAACCTGAAAATAAGCCCTAGTATGATTTTTCAGGATGCTCGTAATATAAGCCCTACCCCCAAAATAAGCCCCAGTTAAGTGAAACCGCACCCTCCATCATTGTGCAACAACCAGAGGAAGATGACATAACTGTATTTGAATAAATGTAGATTGTTGTACATGAAATATAAAACATCCCCTGAAAATAAGCCCTAATGCATTTTTTGGAGCAAAAATTAATATAAGACCCTGTCTTACTTTCGGGGAAACACGGTACAGAGATACACAATATTTTACCATGGCTCACAGAACAGCATGTTGGCACTGTTTTACCGTGTATGTGAATTTTAAAAACTGTTGAACTGTCTGGTCAATATATTTCAGCTTTGCTTTATTATATGCATATATTTGTTTTTGTTTTTTAAAAAAGTAAGATACATTGCTTTGTACTGTTGAAATATTGTGAATTTCTAACCTAAAGAAGGGGCTGTATTCTTTTTTAAAGCCAAATTCAGTGGAAATATACTGTCTGAAAGTTGAGTAGATTGTATGTATATGCAGAATATGTATACGTGCGCTGCAAAAGCTGTGCAGCATCACTACTTTTGTGATTTTGGATAACATTAAGATGAACTAAAAGCAAACTGGTTCCGTGTGTAAACTGTGTTTGTATTTTTTTTGCTTCACAAGGGACCTTTACAAAATGAATTTTAAAAATAAACCCCATTTTCCGTTATATTGTAATATTTTTGTGTGGCAGCAATATTGTATTTTTTGCCTGTTGTTTGGCTTCTACATGTATTTTAAATGCAGATTATATATTTCCCTTCTCAAGTGAGATGGAATTAAATGAAAATATATTAGTTATTCTGGGTTTTAAAATATGGTTGTAAAAATTACAACTTAATTTACCTCACAATCTTCTTGCACCTTAAGGTGTTTATGGTCCAGAAGGTTGCTCTTTTTTCTGCACATTTTCTTTTCTGCAGTGCTCCTCCTGCACTAGGAAGTTGCCCTATTTCATAGATGTATGTAATTACAGCATCTACAAAGGGTATGGTGACTGTAGATACTGTCCAGCCTTCACATGACATGCCAAGAGAAAAACTGTGTCCTCTCTGGGCTTCCCTTTGGAAGGAAAATACACTACTTCAACAAGAGTTAATGCAGTTTGGGACTGTTTACCTTGGTACTGCTTGATTCTCTCACTTTATCTAGCCTCATACTGGATATCAAAATTACTTGTTTGTAGGGATGTGCATTTTTGTATTTTTAGACTCCAGCTCCCATAATTCTCCAAGGATTCCCTAGGTAGAATTCTGGGAGTTTCAGCCCACAAACATACCAGGAAAATGTGTGCTTCTGAGGCTGCATGGCCTTCTCTGGCCTCTGTTTCCAGTTTTTAATGTTAAAAGAAAGGAAGTCCTATAGAGCAGCGTTCCCCAACCTTTTTCTTAGTGCGCCCCGGTGGATCCTCTGAGGGAGGTGGGGTGGCCCCTCGCGCTCGCGCTCTCCGCCGCACGCGCGAAGCGGTGGGGGGGTGCGCGCGCGTTCCCCACCGCTTCGCGCATGCGCAGGAGCGCCTGCCCACCCCCACACCCACCCCTTGGCCACCTCCCGGCTCTTGGCCGCCGCCGCCGGGAGGCCAGGAGCCAAAGCACCCAGCGGGTGCTTCAGCTGCTGACCTCCCGGCTCTTGGCCACCCCCACCACCCCGTTGCCGCCGCCGCCGGGAGGCCAGCAGCCGAACCACCCAGCGGGTGCTTCGGCTGCTGACCTCCCGGCTCTTGGCCACCCCCACCACCCCCGTTGCCGCCGCCGCTGGGAGGCCAGCACCGCCGGGTGCTTCAGCTGCTGGCCTCCCGCCGGCAGCAGCAGCGGGTGGCCAAGAGCCGGGAGGCCAGCAGCCGAAGCACCCGGCGGTGTTCGGCCTCCCGGCTCTTGGCCACACACACCCGCGCCGCAAAGACAGACCTCCCGCCCGCCACCCCCCGCACGCACTCCCCTCCCCACAGTTGCTTTGCGCACGCGGGCGCTTGCGTGAAGGGGTGAGGGAGTGCTCACGCCCCCGCTGGCACGCGTGCGCAAACCAGCTGTGGGGAGGGGGGTGAGGGGGGCGGCGGGAGGTCTGTCTTCGCGGCCCGGTCAGGCTCAAGCCACGGACCGGCAATGGGCCGCGGACCGGGGGTTGACGACCTCTGCTATAGAGGACACCTCCCAAATAACAATGCTAGAACTGCTATATGTGCATCACAGTCAACAATGCTGACTCTGTAGGTAGAAGAAGTGTACTTTGGCATTGACCTGGTGGGCATACCCAAGGGGAAATGTCCTGAGGACCAGTCTAGAAAGGAAAAGAGGATGAGGCATGTGATTCTGTCTGTTTCATGTTCAAGAGATGCAGGTAATTTCCTCTGAACCACTGGAGAAAGTCCTTCAACAAGACTTCCTCAGGCTGACACCCAAGTGCCTCCTAAGGCTCCCTATCAGAGAGTAAAATTCAGGAGGAAGGATGACTGTCCTTGCCAGCCTAACAATAGGTGCCTGAGTATACTTTGGTCCCTGCAGTGCCTTTGACAAGGTATGCTGCTGTGGAAGTGTTAGACTCCACCTTCTTATTTTTCTTCCAGGGGATCAATGGAGAGAGAATGCTTTGAGTGTGAGAGTTCATCATATGACCTCTCAATACAATTTGAGGTTTCAGCACTACCGTTGACAATGCACTCATCATCCCCCAGCCAATGATTCTGGTCTCCACACAGCAATCATTATCAGCACTTGCTGAGCTGGTTATCATTTATAAATGACCTGAGAGATGAGACTCTCTATTACATATTACTTTAAGTCTCTATACAATCCATGACATTGATGTTCATCTTGATGCTGGTGTGAGCACTACTGCCTCTCATCAATACTGTAACCATAACACCCATCTTCAGTGTGCTTTTAGTGTCAATACCAGCATTGACCTGTCAGCACGTCTAGGTATGGAGGAACATCTGAATGCGAGGTCATTGACCAGTTTTGATACTGACAATAGCAAACACTGGCACTGAGTGTTTTGCTTACAGGGAGACTGTTTCTCCATCCTTCAGTTCAAGGTGGAGAAATCAGCGCTGTCACAGTGGTGTCAACTGAAATACAAGAAAAGTCCACATTAGCTGTAGGCATGTCCTGAGTTTTTTGGATCTATGGTAAAGGTGAGCTAGATCCAGAAACTTATTGTATGAATGATGGATCTTCACAAGGGAGAAGCTACTACTAATTTATTATACCTCATAAAAAAGGGATAAGAAATAGTCAAAGGGATTGTTTCTCAGATCTACTCTGACTGGGATGTTGTAGTTCCTGCAAGGCCCACTGTTGTAACTTTAGTCTTTTATTCCCCCCCTGACAATAGCCATGTTTCAGCTTTGGAGAGGTGAAAGCCACCAGCAAGGAGCAGACTAGCCAAGTGTGTAAGATGAGTACTTTGTAACATGGCAGAGTTCTAATCTGCCTTTAAAAGGTGACAGTAAGGCCTTTACTGAAAAAGCCCACTTTGAAGTCTACTGTATCAGATAATTACCAATCAGACTGCAATATTCCATTTTCAGGCAAAATACTGGAGCATGTGGTGGATTTTCAGTTCCAATAGTTACTGGATGAGACAAAATCAGGACAAAGCTGCATGGTCGTGGAAGCAATACAAACGCAGGAGTAGGTGATACCTTTAATTGACCATTAAGAATATAAAACAAAACAAATAGTGAGCTTTTGTTGATAAATCATCTTCAGGACTGTGCATCAAGTTCTTGTGGGCAGTTCCAAACTTATGTGCTGTTTTTAATGTCCCAAATACACATGGCTGAGGGTGTAGAGGCCAGGCAAGCTTCTTAGGTGGAAACAGCTGCAGCACGCATGTTGGTTTCAAGATCTTAAGCTAGCAGTTTGGAATTTATGGTCCATCTCTTAAAATAGAGGACAGTCACAGGCAATCTGCTCCCCCCTCCTTCTCCCTTTCTGTCTTTTTTGAAACTCATAGAGGGTTTTTTTTTTAATAGCTGGGGGAGGGAAGGCTGCCTAGTTAACCTGGCCTGCCTCCAACACGAGATTAGGAATTTAGTTAAACCACCAGGAACAGTCAATTTAAGCCAAATTAAAGCCAAATAAATTATTTTTACCTGGTGGGTGCTCTTTTTAGCAGGCAATACTGCTTGTTTGATGTCAAGAGATGAGACAAATTATCTAGATATTTTTCAGTCTGGCATAGGGCCCAAGTGTGATCTGAGCAGCCTTAGTAGACAATGGGCACTGGAAATTGGACAAGCAAAATGTCTGTCACTTGGGTCTGTTCGACCTCTTGGTAGGTTTTGATACCGTTGTCAATTGTGTCCTTAACGGATCGTCTCTCTAAGATGGGACTTGGAAGCATTATTCTGCAGTGTCTCTGGCCCTTTCTGGACTGGTGAATTTAGAAAATGGTCCTGGGAGACTCCTGTTTAATAGCCTGGACATTGGCACGTGTAATCCCTCAGGGTTCAGTTTGTCCTCCATGTCATTAAATTCCAAGGAAGCTGTTTCTGTCTAAACCAGTGTCCAATGCCAGTAATAGACTGGATGAGGGTGAAGAAATTGAAGCTGAAACTCGACAAGACAAAAATGTTCCTGGTCTCTCAAAAGGCAAATGAAATGAGAGGGATATGACCTGTGCCATATAGCATCACAGTCTTCCCAAAAACACCCATATACATCTTGGGCTTACTCCTGGATTCATCTCTAAGCCAGGGTTCCCAGGTTTTGGCTTTGGCCAGGAATGTGCTTGAACAGTTAAAGCTAATGCAACCATTAGCTAGACCTGTCTGATCTCACTATGGTGGTACATGCCTTAGTTATGTCCCACTTGGATTATTCTAAGATATACTATATGGGTTACCTTTGAAGAGTGCTCATAAACTTCAGCAGGCCAAATCCTGCAGGCATATTGCTGACTGGGGCTGGTTACAGGGAGTGCATAACACCTCTGTTACATCAACTTCACTGGCTGCCGTTCCATTTCCAAGCCCAATTCATATCGTTGATAAATAAAACCCTCTAAGTCTGGGGACCATGCTGTGTGAAGGACAGTTTCTTTCTCAAAATGAACCCTCAGATTTCAAGGTCTTCAGGGAAGGCCCTTCTGTCAGTCCTGCCACCCTCTCAGGTATGCATCAGCTTTTTCAGTGGCTGCTCCCAGATTGTGGAATCCTCAGTATGTAAGATTCCAGATGGGCACAAGCACTGTTTTTGGATCATGCGCAAAAATGGACTGATTCAATGGTATTTGTTCAATTTTGAGATGTAACAAAGAGTAAATTGTCTCCTTCTCCACCCCGAGGCAGAGTAATACCCCAATGAATCCTTCTTCCATTCAGCATTTGTAGGGTTTGAAACGTGGTCCACCACTTGAATTGAGAAAAGACAAAAGCAATGCATAGTATCAATACGCTGAGTTTCCAGTGCCAGAGGAGAAGGCAAGTCAAAAGCAGAAACTCACAAGCAAACTCCAAGGGCTTTCCAGGACAGTCCGACTGTAGAGATCTCAGATGACAATAGTGTGCACTCTCTGCAACAGCCAGACTTATGTCACTGTTTAGATTGCTTATTGCTGTGTTGGAACACTCCTTTTCTTTCTCTTCTCACATGGCTTATTATATTACCCTATTAGGATTGAGGATTTGATTGCTGAAGGATGACTGCTGTGTGGGCTTTGTCTGAATAGGTCCTACCGCTAAGAGTGCTACATGCTTCCCCAAGTCATAGCATTTGCATTTCCTCCCATTCATGATTTTTCCCCTTTTTATGTAAAAAAAGAGAACCAGAAATGAATAATAGATAATGTAAGAGACAGAGCAGGTCAAAATGTTTCTTAGAGGGCACAGGGCAGGGCAGTCCCAACCTGTATTCCCAGTATTTGGGTACAGAACCGGTCAGGGGCCTTCCGCACATGTTTAATTCTAGAGTCTACAAACAAGTGCCAGAATTCAAATGTGTTCATTATAAAGGGACATTCGCAAAATCAACATGCAGTTCATTCCAAAACAATGTGACATAAAGAATGTATTTCAGGAACTAAGCATCACAAACGGCTACCAATATAATTTTAACTAGGGGCCTACAGTATATGTTTTTTAAAAAAAACAATCCAACACCTTATTCCTAACTCCACACTCCCATCTAGTGGAAATAAAAATAAATACTTGAGCCAGTTACAAGCCATCGCTCATATATTGTAAGTAGGTTTCCTCCACACAGTCAAGAAAAAGTTTTTGCCACGTTGAAAAGTTGATGAGGTCTCCGTAAGTGTTCAGATGGTAACTGACATCACATCAAACTGTATGTGAAGGGAACTGTGAATTCCCCATGACCAGTGTGTTTTTTCCAATCAAAAAATGATTCCTACCAAGATAAGTGTCTTGACAATCAGGCTTGCAAATAAAGACCATTATTATTTTCTGGTGACCAATCACAAAGCAAAGCTGGCTGGAATGCAAGAGACAGAACTGAGTGACAATGATGGCGAGTTCCAATTGAGAATGAACTGTCTTTCACTACTTAAGGAAGTACAAGTATGAACAGTGGGCTTAGTTCTCTAGTTTGAGTCCAAAAGAGCATACGGCAAGAATTATAACTGATTCACAAACCACATGTTAGCTGGGAAATTCTAAGAGTTCAAAAAGAAAAGTTTCTAATTTCTGAAAAGAGGATGAATCTTTATCCTGTAAGTCAGTGTTTCCCAACATTTTTTGAGTCACACACCCCCTTTTATAATA
The DNA here is from genome assembly GCA_037013535.1 of Intellagama lesueurii. Taxonomy (NCBI): domain Eukaryota; kingdom Metazoa; phylum Chordata; class Lepidosauria; order Squamata; family Agamidae; genus Intellagama; species Intellagama lesueurii. The sequence continues at coordinate 102,094,283 of JBAJHW010000003.1, forward strand.
GCCAAGTAACTTGTGACTCCCACCACATTTTCATAAAAAGGCATTTTAATGGAGTAAAGAAATAGATTTTTTCAGAATATAATTCTAGCCTAATACATTAATATTAATTTAATAATACATAATTATGGGAAGGCTGTAAATCTGCCTCTACCAGATAAAATTTGAGAAGGAAAACAAATGTCAATATGCTGTGAGTTTAATTTACTTTTTGGGGTGTGGAAATTATCCTCCCTTCATATCTCCCCCCCCCCAAATAGTGAAGAGCCCCTCCCTTCAAGCTCAAATAAACACTTCCCCCATGCCCACCCCTTCCTGGTTCTCCTTCCTCACCTTCTTGCCCCTCTTGCCTTCCTCCACCATGACTCAGGCGGGGCCCAGAGATATCTCCCTGCCCAGGTCTCCTCTCCCTCCACTGCAGCACCATCAGTGCACAGAAAAAAGCAGAAAACTCAAGCAGAGCAAAAGGTGCCACTGCCACAGCAGCAGCAACTTTTCAATCTTGGTGCCATCTTGGGCATCAGCATTCCTGGCGTGCTGATGCTCACCTCATTTAGGCCTCTTTCAGCCAAGCTAATACTTGGGTCCCAGAATACTGGCTGAATGTAACGGTCCATGTCCTGCATAATATTAGTCAATTCCTCCTTGGGATCATTCAGTAATGACACATTCCTGGGATCCAAACTGCCAACATTTGTTTCAGATAAATCCAAAAAACTATTAACTTCAACAGGTATGAACTGTCTCTCTTCCTCACCCAACGGCGTGAGGAAGAGGTTGCTTTCTTGGTCCATGAACGGTTTGCTCTAACTGTCCAGACCCCTTCTCTGGGGGAAAGTCAGTCTGATGATACTGGCAACATGAACATCCATTTCCCTCCATGGGCCTCTGACCCATAAGTCTTAGCTCCTGGGTCTAGGAATTCCCAAGATTGTGGTCCTTGGGCCTTTCTGATCCAGAAGGTCTCTGCCATCTTGCTCTTTCATGCTTTTCCCTTGTTATCTTTGTGCTCTCTTCTCTGATCTGCCTCCCCCACTCTTTCACTTCCTTCTTGACCCAGTAAGAGGGTTTGCCAGGTTCTACTTCACACTTCCTCCTCTCAGTTTCCTCCCTTGGCACCATTAGTCATTCCCACTTGCTGGTCCACAGATTTTCCAACCAGACCCACTCCCAGCTGGGGGAAGGGTCCTTGGTTGTTTCTTCGAATCTGCCTCTCTCACCTCTTTCAGTCCCCCTCTTTTGACCTACCCTCTTTATATACTCCCTTCTTCTCCTTTCCTTTTGCTCTCACCTTTTCTAACTGTCCTGTCACCTCCTTCACTATCTTTCCCACCTTTTCTAATGCCCCTGGTTCCTCCCTTTCTCTGGCAGAGGCTTTTACCCTCCGTTCCATCCTAGCCCTTCCAGATGTGACCACTTGGCCCCATGGAAAGGGATGTTGCTCAGGCAGGGACGTTGTTGGGCCTGCCTTCATTCTTGCACTGAAATTCTGTTTTTTACTGTAGTAAGTCGCTGCTAAAGTAAGCCCTCTAAATCAGTGGAGATTTGGTGAGTCACCTCCTCCATAAGTTCCATTGATGCATGGGGGCAACTCTTAATTGCAACTTTCTGTGCTAAGCAACCAGGTTTCAGCTATCAGCTATTGCAAAAGCATAGTGTCCCTGTAACAGTGGAAGGCACCCTAATGGTCATCAAGTCCAACTCCCCAAAGTAGGAAACCCACACTAAAGCACCCCTGACAAGTGGCCATCTAATCTCTGTTTAAAAACCTTAAATGTAGAAGACCCCACCATATTCCAAGGTAGTTACTCCATTGTCAAACAACTCTTATCTGCCAGGGTGTTCTTCCTAATGCTCAGTCAAAAAATCTTCTTTCTTATAATTTGAATACATTACTTATAATTTGAATATATTCTCACCCTCTAGAGGCAGAAAAAACACACTTGCTCCATCTTCCATGTGACAGCTCTTCAATTTTTTTATAATGGTTATGATTAGAGATGGGGACAAATAAAAAAAATGGTGATTTGTTGCGATTCACAATTCATCAAGGTCACCAAATCAATGAATATGAATTTACGAATACAGTATTCTTGGATGAATCAATTAATCAATTAGTCAATTCATCTTCACTTCAAAATGCTATAAAACAGGACCCCAGACACCTAGAGACATCAAATTCACAGGGAAGCTTCTGCAGACTGCTTTCTACAAGCCCAGCAGGATTGGTGAAGTTTGGATTCTGGACCTCTGAGTTATATAGCCACAAGGAGGACACCCCCAGGAAAATTCCCCCCAGGTACTTAGAGAATCCTAAATCACATAGAAGCTTCCTATGTCTTTTCCCAAAAAGCCTGCCAAGTTTGGTGAAGATTGGATTTTGGATATCTGAGTTATTCACCCACAAATTGGGTCCCCCCAGGAAAGTGACAGAGCCAGCTGGCAAAGTTTACCACAAGGCACAGAAGCGGATGGCATTGAGGGAGTTTGATTTGGCCCCAGCAGAATGAGAGATCTTTGGCACTGAGGTAGTTTGGTTTGCCCCCAGCAGCCACTGAGGCATTTGGCATTGAGGTAGCATTTGCCCTCAGCAGACACTGAGGTGTTTGGCATCTTGACAGGGTTCTTCCCAAGCAGCACCAGAGGCGTTTGTCATCAAGGTAGAGTTTGTCTCCAGCAGCATTAGAGTGATTGGCATCTTGGCAGGGTTCTTCCCAAGCAGCATCAGAGGCATTTGGCATCTTGGCCAGCAATGTTGTGCACTCAACGGCCTGCGGACCTCAGTGAAGAGCTCTGTTCTCCACTCCTCAAGCTCCAAGGTGCGTGCTGCCAAGCTGCCCTTGATTTGAGGATCACACAGGCAGGCCATGTGGTAAGCTCTGTCCCACAAAGGCTGTGGGCTTCCAGGTCAGGTACGGCCCTGCCACTAAGGCTGAGGGCTTCCAGGTAAGGCTAGAAATCGGCTGCTGGACTTCAGAACTTGGCCCGAACTTGGGCAGGCGGGCAGACAGATGGTATAGTGAACCATTGGGCCTCAGGCAGGCAGGCAGGCAGGTGGTGTGGTAGGAGAGAGACTGTCATTGGGACCCTACCTCTTTGGGTTCAGTGAGGGGAAGCCCAACAAGGGAAGGTTCATCTTGATGAACGATAGTCTCTCCACACTTACGGGATCGAAATGCGAACAGCATGGTCAGAGTATGTCTCTGAGATGGGGAAATGCTCACTCTGGATGATGGTCGGGGAGATGGAAAGGAGGTCCATGGCCACATTGGACAACTCTGGCCATATGACCACTTTCCTGGCCCAGAAATGGAGGGGATCGGACCGGGGGGGGGGGGTTGTCTCAGCAAGATATTCCCACACCATAATCTCTGCCGGAGCCTCCTCTGCCACCTGTCTGTCCTCTGCAGCAATTGCCCAGGTCACCACAGAGCTCCAGTAATGGGGACTGGGGCCTTCACCAGAAGAAGTCCCTGCCTGTGGCTCTGGCAAACCACCCTGCCCCTCCTCTGTCTTGTGCCCTGGCGTTCCCGGCTCCCCACGCAAGCGTCGTGCACCCAACGGCCTGCGGACCTCAGTGGAGATCTCTGTTCTCCACTCCTCAAGCTCCAAGGTGTGTGCTGCCAAGCCACCCTTGATTCGAGGATCACACAGGTAGGCCATGTGGTAAGCTCTGTCCCTGCAGACAGGATGGAGTTGCTTCTGCACACCTGCCTGCAACCTCTTCACCAAAGTCCTGGTCCGTGGAAGGAGGGAGGATCCTAGTGCCACAGCAGACTCCAGGGACCGATCGAGGGCATGAATCAGGAGGATGACCTGCCCCAGGCTTGCCGTGTAGCCACACAAGATGTCAGTGGTTTCCTGGAAGGGCTTGAGCACCTCCACCATCTGGGAGATGGCCAGCCAATCTGTGGCACTGATGCCCACCTCTCTTCCCCCAGGCAGAATGGGCATGGAGGACATGATGTCCTCCAAAACTGCCTTTTGCTCCACCAGGCAGGACACCATGGTGTAGGTGGAGTTCCACCTGGTGGGCAGGTCCATCAGGAGAATGTGTGTCTCCTGATCCAACTCCTCCTGCCTCTCATGCAGCTGGCAGGCAGCTTTCAGGCTGCAGGAGAAGTGACTCACCAGTTGGCGGCATTGCTGCAGGAGTGCCTGCGTCCCCTCGGGCTTGACGTGGCTGCCTAGGCCAAAGGCATAATGCGCTACTAGGTGTGCACTTTATTCCAAATTAAAAGCTTAACATGTTTCAGTGTAGCCTTTTTAGCCTTCTTCATGGGCTATATTACATGAAACAAAACAGAAAAAACAGATATAACATCATTTTTTCTATATGCAAATATATTTATTTGGCTAGAGGTTGCACAATACGATAATTTAACTGTGTGAAATGCTTCAAATGTTGTCCCTAGAAAAAAGTGCACACTATAATTTTCACATCCTGGGACCAGAGCCTCTAGTTGCAGAGGTGAGCAAGATCCAGGACCACTTTTCTGTCTTTTAAGACCCACTGGTAGCACAAGAAGACCTCTGTCTGGAATTGCCTTTATAAAGAACAGGGAGCGTCACCTGACCTGCTCTGACCAATTGGTACACAAAGATTTTAATTGGTTGGGGTTGGTAGTGCCCTCGCAGTCCCTCAGTCACACATAGCTGAACGAAGATTTGGAGGTTGTGATTAGCTAATGCCAAACCTACCTTCTTTTGAATTACCAGTTCAAGACCACTGCAGCTCAGTACCTGACACTTTCCCCCTATCTTGGTGAGCTAGAACATTATTTACTTCCTCCACAGAGCTTGGCTTTGTCTGGGAATAAAGGGGGCAGACAGGTTGGAAAACAAAATTAAATAATAGTTAGTTTGCTGCTTTTCCGTGATATCCAGCATTTGCCATCTAAAGCAGGTTTTAGATCGGCCATAGGCGGTGGGAAATGATTAGTATAATATACCCCTGAGCATCTTCTTAGCTACCATGTTCTGTATCAGTTGTGGAACTGGCTCATGGTCAGTTAAGTGGGTGGTTGAAACCGACTTGTAGCAACCCTCACAGGGCTTTCAAGATAATTATGGTATTTAAGGAGTGGTTTTACCAGTTCCACTCCACCAGTGAGTTTCCATGGCTGAGCAGGGAATTGAACCCTGATCTCCAGAGTCCTAGCCTGTACTCTATCTGCTACACCACACTGGGTATGAGAACTTTCATAAGTGAAAGAAAAGGAATTGCTCATTTTTAAAAGATGCTTCATAGGTCTTAAGATTCACCTGAATTCTCTAGGATGTGCCACTACATTAGTTAAAATCTTTGTTTTAGCATTTATTAGGATGTCTTGCACAGACAGATACAGAAACTCAGCATTGCACGAGAAAATAATTTGGTTACATAATGCATACCTTTGAAAAGGAACAGTTTAAGTGTAAGCACCTTTCTTGAACAGTCAGAGACTGGATAAGAGATACTAATGAAAATCTTATTAAGGGTGTGTGTGTGCGTGTGTGCTTAATTTCTATACAGTAATTAATCCTAGACCTCAATAGGGGAGATAAAATTGCATTATTGCAATCCATCTGGAAGTCTATTACTAAAATCATTGGCCTATTCATAACTATAGTATGCTTTTGACTCAAGGTGCATTGAAACAATTTTAATAACTGTATGCTTCATTTAACACTAATACACTGATAAACAGAGTGATATTAAAATGTATTTGATGCCTCATTTGATACATGTAGTAACACTAGTTGCAAAATGACCAGCTTAATTTTTTCTTCCATACTACTCATGGAAATAAATTATTGCTGTGATAATAATTGGCCTAAAACCAATTGTTAATCCTAATTATAGTAGATCCATTGAATCAATTGAAACTTGGTAACATAGCACTTTGTGTAAGTTCCATTGATTCAGTGGCTGTAGTTTAGAAACAATTGGTTTCAGGCATTATAGCTGATCATTACAGAAATTTGATACAGGGGGAAATGATGTAAAAATCACAAAAGTCACCATGGTTGTACATCAATACAAAGAACTGAGAATGCAGCATACATTTAATGTACTATTTAGAAACACTCCATTAATTGTAATAATGTTATAGGTTTAGCTTTGGAGTTTGGTTGGGGAAAAGCACAGGTACCATGGCGGGGGGGGGGGGGGGGGAAGCCTCCTGCACTGGTAGTCCTTTCTTGCTCATTCCCCCTGCCACCTTCTTGTATTTCTGAAAACAATGACCGGATCTGACAATCCACTCCGCTTTTTAATTTATTTTTTCCAAACACGCCAGAGCCTTATTGTGTCAGGCACTCAAGGGTCCTGTGAGGAGTTCAAAATGGCAGGCAACTTTCCAATCACTGCCATAGTCTAAGATCATAACCAAGGAAGCAGGAAGGCAGGTGAGCTAAATGGCGTGAGCCCCATGTGGTGCCTAGGCCAGCCCTCACACGAGGCCTGTTCAGTCGTGTTCCAGGGAGCCAGAGCTCAGTTGCTTAAACAATGAGAGAGACTGATTCATTCAAAAATGGTTTGATCCACTATTCCTTCAATTTCCCTAATGGTTTATAAACTGAAATGAAACTATTCATACAATAGTACCGTATGAAATTAAGGCCTCTCTAATCAAAGAATAGCATGTACACAAACAAAAGAAAAAGGCAGAGGAAAAGCCTCAAGCAGAATGATGTAGAGCAGCATTCCCCAACCTTTTTCGTACTGCGGACCGGCGGAGCCTCTGAGGGAGGTGGGGTGGCCCCTCACGCTCGTGCTCTCCGCCGCACGCGTGAAGTGGTTGGGGGGGGTGCACGCACCATAGGCACGCGCGCGTTCCCCCACCGCTTCACGCATGCGCAGGAGCGCTTGCCCACCCGCACGCCCACCCCTTGGCCACCTCCCGGCTCTTGGCCCACCCCACCCCCCGTCGTCGCCGCTGCCGCCGAGAGGCCGACCATGGCCGGGTGCTCCGGGTGCTCTTGGCCACCACCCCCCCGTTGCCGCTGCCGCCGCCACCGCCAGGAGGCCGAGCATGGCCGGGTACTCTGGGTGCTCTTGGCCACACACCCCCGCCGCCCCCGCCGCTGGGCCGCAAAGACAGACCTCCTGCCCCCCCGCACGCACTCCCCTCCCCACAGCTGCTTTGCACACGCGGGCGCTTGCGTGAAGGGGTGAGGGAGCGCTCACGCGGCGCTGGGACGTGTGCGTAAAGCAGCTGTGGGGAGGGGAGTGTGGGGGGGCAGCAGGAGGTCTGTCTTCGCGGCCCGGTCGGGCTCAAGCCACGGACCGGCAATGGGCCGCTGACCAGGGGTTGACGACCTCTGATGTAGAGCATGGGCACTGCAAAGGTTAGCTCTAAATTCTCAGTTTTCAAAATGCAGATGAAGCCAAAATGGTTTCATACATCTTTGAAAAACTAGCTGAAAAGTCAGAGTACAAACTTCTGCTGGAAGAAAAAAGAAGTCAAGAGAATCAGGATTGCTATATGTTGTGGTATGTTCTGTACTGTACTCTTTTTTTTTTAATATAAAGGGGTATGGTTTTTCAAACACCAACAATATTATATAGAAGGCATTCGTCATGTGCTTGAGATCTGTGGGCAATCACTGGTGGCCACACATGTCCATCCCTGGCATTGAAATATTCTCCTTGTATTTTCCCACTTCCGTTTTTTTTCTTTTTTTAACTTTAAAAGGCCCCATGCACCCTCTAGTGGCCAATGTTTTTTTTAAAAAATAAATTAATTGTCCTGGCGGGGGTAGTGGTGGTGGAATAGGGCTATTGGGTCCCTTGAAACATGGTAAAATTGCCTCAGATTCCCTAGGGGGCATAATGGGACTTTTATATATATTAAATATATATATATCTGCCAGAACAAATCCATATCTTTTCCACTGGGGTATCCAGGCACCTAAGCCTGCAATCTGGGGCTCCTTGTCCCAAATTCCAGAGATTCCTCCTCTTCAGTCTTCAGTGCTTTGCACTTTCCTTTCCCTTCAAATTTAAATGCACACTCCAACAAAATGGCCCCAGTAAGTACACTCCAACAAAAAAATTCCAGCTCTTTTTGGTTAATAAAGATACTTCCCCCCCCCCCCAGCTATAGAACAATTCAAACACTATTAATAGTATAATGCCAATAATATTTTGGTTGCAGTCAATGGTTAATATTTTTTTGGGTATTCTTGGGTTGTCTTTTATCATTTGTGGGCTGAGGGACGGAGGCTGCACTGACAAGTCATTGCAACAGGAAATTACTTGCATCTGTAAAAAAAGAAATAGAACCTCAAGCAAGACAGTTTTTGATGAATTGCTAAGCACCTATGCCTAACATTCTCAAGGAAAGGCGTGACATTTTTAAAATTAACTTTAAACCCAATTTCTGAATGACTTGATGAAAGTTAGATAGCAAATCAGATTGTGTGATTTTGTTTAGAGAGCCATGCAGTCAGCCTGAAGATTGAATTCTTCCAAGCGTTATGGAGGTTGATCACCCAGGACAAATGGTGGCCCAGTTTATATCAAAACTGTTTTGAAATGTGTATAGATTCTGCTGAAGTTTTATTCACAAACTCACATGCTGCCTATGGTTTGTGTAACTGGGAGGGACAGGGCTGGGGTGATCGTCTATCCATCTAGCATTAACCAATTGTTCCTTCCAGCCTTTGATTTCAAAAAGAGCCCCACCTCTCTGCTGAGTGTTCTCCTTTCCTTCTCTTTTCTCTCTTGGTGGCAGTTGTTTGTTTGCTGTTCATCTGTTCAGTTGGTTATAAGTTCGTGTGCAGTAAAAAAAGCAGATACACAAGCCTGTAATGTTAAACAAGTATAAAGAAAGAAATATTTTTTATTCTTTCTCCTACAAATGTCTCATAGTGAGTTACTGAGACTTTAAGTGCCAATTAATGAGAAAGGGGAACTTGAAGCTATTCTCCTCTGTGGATCTCTGCACTTCTGCTGTGTAGCAAGAAGGAATTTTACCAGAAATTCAAAACTCTGCAACAGATTCCTCCTTTTCCTTTATATGTTTTCATGTCATATATGTGTCGTCTATCTGATTTTTAAAAAACATGCAAATGTCCTGTTTTTTAAAAACAGGTACTATAAAGCTGGATCATAGGATTGGACACAAGGCCTGTTCCAGACATCACTTGACTCTCATGATTATCATACAAGTGACCTGCATTCTGAAGTTCCAGATTTTGGAAATATTCACCAGAAATCCATAGGTGATTTATGTGCTTGTAAGTTAAATTGCATTATTCACTGTGGTAAATTGCTGCTAGCTAATAAGTGACACTATGAGGTGCATACCTGTTGTGCAGTCTGGTGTGTGTCTCGTAACACCACTGCTGCCTTTTCAGTTAGTGGCAATTCACCATGTTGAGTTACATGGTTTAACCTACTCACACATAAATCACAAACACGATTCTGGCCACTACTTTTCGAGACTACAACTCTCAAAACATCCTGCCAGCATGTTGTGATTCCAGCACTGGTGGGCTCGCCCACGTGGCCCTAAAAACTGCCCCATACGTCAGTGAATATACAGAGCAGGCTAATGCAATCTTCAAAGTCCTGATAATAGTTATAGTAGCATTACATTAAAATTAATGTTGCATAAATAGGTGTGTGGGTGGGTGGGAGCTTAACAATTCTTGCATTAGAAAAGACAGTGAACTACCCAGTTCTTCTTCATGGTCTCTGTGAATGCACACTAATGGGTTAATCTGCGCCTGTGCAGAGCAGCTTCGGAATCTTCTAGAGCTCAGGCACATGGTGCCGGGACCTCCCACACGCTGGCTATAACCCTGCCCCCGGCACCGAGTGCCTCAGTTCCGTTTCTGCCGCCGCTACTGCAGCTACTCAGATCGGAGCCTTGCGAGTATTTCTTTCCCTTCAACCTTTAATCAAACTTTGGACCTCCCTGTAATTAGACTTCGGCTTGAATCACCATTCTTCTGTATCGTGAGTCAAACTCTAAGCATAAAACTGTTATTTTTCTTGCATGCATATGGCCGCGTCAGGGCCTTTCAAGCGCTGCACGTCTTGTAATAACAAAGTACCTCTTACGGACGGCCATTCGCAGTGCTTATGCCTTGGAGAGGAGCACCAACCTGCTCCGTGCTCCGTTTGTAAAGCTTTTACTAAGCCTGCTTTAAAGCAGAGGCTTCAGAGGCTACGTTCCTATTTGTGGGAGAAGTCGCTTTGCCCTGCGAAAACTTCGACTATGGAACCGCCCCGGGCTCCCCTTTCCGACACCTCTTCTATGGCTCTTCATTCTCCTAAAGCTATTCATAAGCCAACGAAACCGTCCTCCTCGGGCTCGAGGTCGAGTGCTTTGATGTCGACATTGAAGCCGCCTTCGGCATCGATGCCGAAGAGGAAGAAGAAGTCATCTTCCAAGGCTTCTCGAACACCGGCTGAGTCGATACCGTCGGTTATGCTGTCGCATGGCCAACATGATACAGTATCTCTCCATGTGCCATTGGGAGATGATGACATTCCTCCCTCGAGGCTGGAGCAGGCGCCGTCTCCCTGCCTGCCTCTCTCTCCCGAGTCAGCAAATAGCTCGGTCGAGATTGAGCTCGAGACTCGAGCCAGCCCTCCATCACTGTCGGGCTCGGCTGTGGCTGAGCCTTGTAAAAAGAAACGCAAATCTTGGCACCTCGAGCCCGAGCCCAAACGGACTCAGCAGCCGCCACCCGCCCGGACTTTATTCTCCTTATGCAGACGCCCGGCGTCCTCCCTGGGGTGACCCACGGGACTACTTCAACCCAAGGGGTTATGATCTGGACCCGCGGAGGCTGCCAATGCCCTACGATGCGGACCCGTATTTTCGACCTCGCTGTTGGCCGCCGTATTATGAACCATATCGTTCGTCGCCTCTATGTCATCAACATCCTGACAACTATCTCTATTTTCCAGAAAATCAACGTTTTCACCCTCCGGCTCGAGGACATTCTTCGCGACCGGCGCGAAAAGATGCTCTGCATCCTTCTACAACTGAGGCTTGTGCATCGGGCCCATCCTCGATCCCTCTGACATTTTCGGGGTCGGCTCCCCCACTGCCGCTGTCTCCAAGCGGGGTTTCTCAAGACCCAGAAGAAGAACTAGTCGAGGACCTGGTGCTCCAGCCCGACTGGTATGGTTCAACTCGAGCCCGGGCATCTTTTTCCCAGTCTCCAGACCACGACTGTCGGTTCGACACCGGTTCAAGTGAACCTGATGAAGATGTTGGTGATGATTCTCCACTAAACATTCTGAATCCGGCTTCAGATGTTGCGGGGAGTCACCCACCATCTCCTTCTGAGGACTACACAGTGTACTCCCACCTGATTAAAAGGATAGCTGAAGTTCTAGACCTTGCGATAGTACAACCTTCAGCTGAACAGGTCGACAAGGTCTATGAGGACATCACGAAGGATCAGATGCCTCCACTTCGCTTAGCCTTCATATCATTCCTCCTTAACCTGTTGAAGGAGCCCTGGGATAAGCCATCAACATCTCACCAAATCCCCAGGAGGGTTGAAAACCTGTATAAGATTCATGGCAAAGATGCTGAGTTTCTTGCTAAGCATCCTTTGCCAAATTCATGTGTGGTCGACGCAACACAAAATAAAGCGCGTAATAGGTCTACTTCTACGCCTAATGACAAAGAGAGAAGAAAACTAGATATGCTAGGACGAAGAGTTTATTCCCTAGCGTCCTTTATTTTATGGGTGGCGAATTATATGGCAGCAATGGGTGTGTATCATCGCCATCTATGGAACAATGTACTGCCCGCATTACAAGCTGCACCCGAGGACCTAAGGGCACCAAGTCTTACCTGCCATCAAGAAGCCATGTTGTTGGCACGACAAGAGAGGATCGCAGCCAGACATGTTGTCCATGCCGCTGCCAAACAGGTCACTACAGCGATCACTTTACGTCGCCATGCCTGGTTACATTCAGCGGGTATCTCTGATGATGCCAAGGCCAGGATCGGAGACCTGCCCTTTGATGGTGTGGGTTTTTTTGATCCGAAAATGGACGAGATTCTTGAAAATCTCTTAAAACACTGTAAAACGGCCAGGTCTTATACCACTCAGTCACGTCTGCAGACCGCTTGGCGTCAACCATACACTTATCGACCCTACTCTGACCGGCAAATAACACAAACAATTGGCTTTGCAGGTCAGTCTCAACAGCAGTCTACTCGTCAGCGACCTCGACAACAGGCCCGCCGCCAAGATCACAGGCCTAAGCAGAACCTTTAATGCTATTGGCCCACCAGCAACATCACTCACATTAACACGATTAACACCATTCCTCCACGCTTGGGAATTTATCACCTCTGACTCATGGGTTCTCACCATTATAGCCACGGGTTATGCAATTGAGTTTGACACTACACCTTGCACGGGGCTGCTCAGAAACACGTCTACCTCCCTGTGAAGGACAGAAGGCTAGTGTGCCGTCCTCAAACCAAAATGCACAGGAAACGTATGGATGTGCAGAGGGAGTGCTTATAGAGATAGAGGAGGAAGAAGCGAGAGAGAAGAAGGCGTTAGAAGTGTGTCTGGCGGAGGATAAAGGGGAGGAGCAAGATTTGATAGTGTGGGAGGAGGTTATAAAAGAGTGGGGTGATGCGCAGGAGTTCAGAGTGGAAACAGACCAGACACAGAGACGTACGAGAGATTGCGCGGTTCAGACAGAAGGGAGTGAGGTTGCTTCTAATGAGGTCTGTGATTTGTCAAAAGATTTCCCTAACCTGAAGACCGGTGGAGGATTGCTCCCGGATCCAGGCTTACCGAGACAGGAGGGCAAGGGGGCTAGACCACTAGAATGGACGGTGGTGGTCTACCCCTGCAACCAAGGTGGGGGGAGGAAAGTGATTCGTCCCAGTCCCTCTTTCAACAATCCACCTCTCGAAGGGGACTGGGCGAGACATCCCTGTTGCGGGACAGTATGTGCGGTAAGGAGTACCCCCTTGAGGGTGATATCCGATCACGAGCATTTTGGTCCAGCCCCAATGTGAGAAGCGACTTGTTCACGCCAGAAGCTAAGATCCTAAGTTACAAGACTTTACCCGAATTGAGTTGTTTTGATCCGTTTAATTTAGTTGAAACAGAAGTTGATGTAAATAAAGTTGATGTAAATAAAGTTGAACCTGTTGGATTTTTAAAACCGCCTCCGTCTCTTATTCCCGCCAAAATGAGGGAACCGTCACCAGCTTTTGAAGAACCTGATCACACTCCCCCATACTACGGCAGGAGGTTGACACACTGCTCTCGAAGGATGCCATCACTTTGGTTCACGACCCTGATATCGCACATAGTTTTCTCTCTCATTATTTTATCATTTCCAAGAAGGACGGAGGACTTCGCCCCATCCTCGACCTTCGCCCCTTGAATTCTTATATTACACCTCGGCGTTTTCGTATGGTCTCCTTGGACAACACTATCCAGATGTTAAGGCAAGGCGATTGGTTTGCTGTTATTGACCTCAAAGACACTTATTTCCATATTGGTATTCGTCAAGAGCATCGTCGTTTTTTGAGATTTTCGCTCGACGGAGTAATCTACGAATTCAAGGCTCTCCCATTTGGCTTATCCACAGCACCATGGGTGTTTACAAAATGTTTAGCCCCAGTGGCAGCCCGCCTTCGTTTGCACGGCATGACAGTATTTCCCTACCTTTATGATTGGTTGCTGGTGGCGCCTTCATATGAACAGTTGCTTCAGGATGTTTCATTTACTTTGTCCCTCTTGTCTGACCTTGGCCTCCAGGTAAACCGACAAAAGTCCACTTTGTGCCCTACTCAGAGAGTCTCCTATATTGGAGGAATTCTGGATGCCACCTTAGGTTGGGTGTTCCTTCCTGAGGACAGGATTATAAAAATCCAGACGATGATTCGACACTTTACTGCAGGAGCCAAGGTGCAGGCTCTTCAAGCGCAAAGATTGTTGAGTCTAATGGCTTCCACCACTGCGGTAGTTCAACATGCCAGGTTGAAAATGAGGTCGCTTCAAGCCTGGTACCTGGCGCTATACGATCCTCTCTTGGACCCTCTTTCCAAACTGCTGACAGTCACAGCAGAGCTCGCAGCACAACTCACCTGGTGGTCCTTCTGACCCAATCTTCTCGTAGGAAGATCCTTTGGGCCTCTAACGCCAAAAATACAAGTAACCACGGACGCCAGTCCAACAGGTTGGGGAGCGCACGTCCACCAATTGACGGCAAACGGACATTGGACACAAGAAGAATGCCATTTGCACATCAATCTCCTCGAACTCCTGGCTATTTACAAGGCCTTTCGAGCTTTCGAGTGTCTCCTCTCCGGCCATGTGATACAAGTAGCAACCGACAACACCACAGCGGTCTTCTACATAAACAAACAGGGTGGCACACGTTCACAACGCCTCCTGTATCTCTCAGTCGAGATCTGGGAGTGGTGCTACAACCGCCACATCTTCCCTGTTGCTGTACATGTTGCCTCTGGAGACAATGTTCTAGCAGATCGGCTGAGCAGGCTCCAAGATTGCAGTCATGAATGGTTGCTGGACAAAACGATATTCCTCTCTTTGCCACCATTGGGAAACGCCACATATGGATGTCTTCGCTTCCTCTCTCAACAGGAAATGCGACCGTTATTGTTCCAGGGCAGGAGTCGGTCCCCACTCGTTAGGCGATGCATTTATGGTCCCCTGGACCGGGGGACTCTTCTACATGTTTCCCCCCATTCCACTGATCCAGAAAGCTGTTGTCAAAGTGCAACAGGAGCAAGCAAATGTTATCTTCATCGCCCCTTGGTGGCCTCGCCAGACTTGGTTCTCTGCACTACATCAGGGCTCGGTGGACCATCTTCTTCTACCGTCACTGCCTCATCTTCTTTCTCTCCACGAAGGCAAAACGCTGTACCCAGATCTGGAATCCCTACATCTCACGGCCTGGCGACCGGTTCCTCGGTAGCAGATGTTCTCCTCCATGCTCGGAGACCATCCACAACTGCCACGTATGCTTGTAAGTGGAAGGTATTTTCCGACTTCGCCATCAAGAATAGCCTCCCTGTGATACCTACCTCGCTTGATGCGTTGTTACAGTTCCTGCTTCTCCTCTTTCAACGAGGTCTCTCGCATTCTATCCTCAAAGTATATGTAGCCGCAATAGTGGCACATCAGCCTCCTACTTCAAAAGCGGCCAAATTGTTCCGACATCCGACCCTAAAACAGTTTTTGAAAGGTCTAAAAAATATGCGTCCGGCCTACAAGCCACCCACACTTCAGTGGTCTCTACAGCTTGTCTTAAAGAAGCTGATGTGTCCGCCGTTTGAACCTCTTGCTACCACTTCTTTGAAGCTACTTACACTAAAGACAGCCTTCCTCCTTGCTGTTACTTCAGCGCGACATGCAGGTGAATTGACAGCTCTTCGGGTTGACCCGCCATTCCTACAGTTCCACCCTGATAAAGTGACCCTCTTCCCAGACCTCTCCTTTCTGCCAAAGGTGGCTACGTATTTCCACCTTAATCAACCGATAGTTTTACCTACCTTCTTCCCGAATCCAACATCAAACTTGGAAAAGTCTCTCCACTCCTTGGATGTCAAGAGAGCACTCTCCTATTATGTGTCCCGGACTGCCGACTACAATTCGGGCCCATTCCACTAGGGCAGTCGCCTCCTCCACGGCCTTCCTTAGAGGAGTAGACCTGGCGGATGTCTGTAAGGCTGCTACATGGTCCACACCTCTTACCTTTGCGACCCACTACCGTCTGGATGTCCGAGCGAAGGCAGAAGCTGCCATTGGGAGGGCCGTCTTGGCATCTGTCTTATCGTGACGCCCACCACCTGGTAAGTCAGCTTGCTAGTCACCCATTAGTGTGCATTCACAGAGACCACAAAGAAGAAAGAGAGGTTACTTACCTGTAACTCTGGTTCTTTGAGTGGTCATCTGTGAATTCACACTCCCCGCCCTTCCTCCCTGCGTCACGTGTGCCATATGGCATGCTGCGCAGCAGCGGACAGTTCCACGGAACTGAGGCACTTGGTGCCAGGGGCGGGGTTATAGCCAGCGTGTGGGAGGTCCCGGCACCATGTGCCTGAGCTCTAGAAGATTCTGAAGCTGCTCTGTGCAGACGCAGATTAACCCATTAGTGTGAATTCACAGATGACCACTCGAAGAACCAGAGTTACAGGTAGGTAACCTCTCTTTCTTTACCACTATCTTATCTTAAAACACTGCATGGAGCTGCCTTATTAATCCTGATTTTAGCCTTGCTTTTAAAAATCACAGGGTCCTGGCATAGCTTAGAAATTAAAATATGGAGTGGGGGGGGGGGAAGGCTACCATTTAGATGTAGGTTCTGGAGCTTGTGATTGCAGGGTTGGGTTTCTCTATCCCCTCCTTCCTCCAGCAGCATTTCCAGCCTTTTGAAAATGCCACATGGAGGATCAGGGAACTTTACTGAATGGGATGAGCTATGCAGAGATCCCTCCAAATCAAGTGGTGGACATCCTCTGAGAACAAAGCCCTTCTGCATGTACAGAAGACAGAACCCATCTCTAGAGCTTTAATCTAATAAAATATTGGAAAGCACACAATGAGGCTACAGAATAAGAGTATATGTAAAGAAAAGTGTGGTCACATGCAGGGATAAAGATGGAAGATCGGCTATTCTGAACAATCAAACTGGATACGGCTTCAAAGCAAAAACAAAACAAAACACCAGCAGAACAGATTTGCTTTGTCCAGGAGTAGACAACTTCAGTGGATCTGGGGAGCAATTTTTTGTTTCTGGGATTCTTTGGGGACTGAAAATGGCAACACATACAGAGAGAGAAGGTGGATAAAAATCAATGATTTTTTTAAAAAATCGTGATTTAAATCAGAAAACTGATTTAAATCAAATCCACCCTGCGCACACATCATATCTAGAGGTCTGCTTCCAATTTTGAAAATGCAGCGGGAGGGGCTTTGACATATTTCAGGATGCTAGAAGGTGCAACAAACCCTTTTTCTAGAAGAAGACACAGCTGAGGGACAGCTGGAGCCAACCCTCACCCTCTCTCTCTCTCTCTCTCTCACACACACACACACACACACACACAAAGAATACTAATTTTTTAAAAAAAAGCTTAGAAGAGCCACATGCAGCCTCGGGACCTACTGCTGGTTTTCCCCTCACTGCTCCTGCCGGCAGCCACAGAAGGAGACAAAGGTGAGCAACATGTGGCCCTCCAGTTGTTGTTACATTGCAACTCTCATCAGCCGTAGCCAGCATAGCCAGTGGTGTGGGATGCTGAGAACTGAAGTGGAACATCTGGAAGGCCACCCTTTGCGCATCTGGTTCTGTGCTGTACTGTTCTGTATAGAACCTCATTGGGCATACTTAGGAGGTTACTCACTCTTAGCCTAACGTCCCGCATAAGGATTTATTCAGGATAAATCACCATACTGAGAAACATAAAATGTAATAATAATTTTTTTTTAAAAAATAGGGCCACTGATGCAATATTCCCATATCTATGCAAGTGATTTATGAAATGTATTTTTCACTATTATAAAAGGCATCTTATTCGAGCTGTGTTTGTTCCGCAAAAGTAACCTCAAGGGGAAATGTAGGAGAAGACATGTAGCAACCATAAGGCAAAGAGAATATTTTAAATTAGAACAGTAATTCTTCCCAGAAGAAAAGTGTGAAAGATGACTGTATCTATTTCCATTTGTTCTTGGAAGATTCAGTAGACAGAGGATTCACATCTATTTTCAGTGTGCCTTCATGGTTGCTGTGATGCCACTAACAGATCTTTTGACTCTGCAGGGACTTCTCTGGGTTTTCAAGGGGAGAAAAACGCAAGCAAAAGTTAAGATCTCTTCTGGTTTCTTTCACTGGCTGTTAATTTCACAGAAGTACGAGGGAATGTTACATTATGAAACAGGGGAATATGTCATTCTCCTGAAGCTGAATACAATTCCCATCATACCTCTACAATAGATATGCTGGCTCAGGCTGTTAAAGTCATATATATGGGAATTATATGTAGGAATATCAGTGCAGTCCTGCCTGGTTTGTTGCATGAGGGAAATTCTTACTGAGTGGTTGGAGTAAATATCTAGTTCATACTTTAATTTGATTTTCACCATTACAGATTACAACTTGCTCTCATGTCGTAGTAAGCTGTCACTGCAGTATAATACTATCAAGCAGTATGCTAGGATGGACTCCTCTAATGTGCCTTGCATGTTATACTGTTCTAATAATGCAGGCATGTAGCATTAACAACTGCTATTAGAGAAACATATACCTATAATGAAGGAAGGGATAACCCTTTTGCAAACTGCAAAATCCATACTCAGGTGCTACTTGTATTAAGACCAATCAAAAGGGACAAAAAGTGTGGAAAAGCACAAAAAAAACGTTCAAGCTTTTGAGAATGCAACCTGTTCGATCAGACAAGCTGTAAAAAGTAAGCAAAGTGGGGGGAAAGGAGAAGGAGGAGAAGAAAAGTTTTACGTTTTCACTCTCTGGGTTTCAGAGGCATGGCTGCTGAAGACAAAGAAATGGATTCCATCAGCTAGTTAACAGTGGTGTTAGATTTGCCCCATTGCAGCTTATAGACTCATGGAGAGCTAGGAAATTAGACACTTTTGGTCTTTCATCTTAAGACAATATTCCAAACAATATCCCTCTTGTCTGGGCACATAGGCGCACAGGTGAGTGGAAAACAGAAAGTCACTCAGCAATCTTTACATTGTCAGTGTGGAGTTAATTTTCAATGATGACTAGGCAAATGGTGTCAATGTAGCCAAGTTGTGTAGTTGTTGTTGTTTCAACTTACTGTGTTTCCCCGAAAATAAGACAGGGTCTTATATTAATTTTTGCACCAAAAAACGCATTAGGGCTTATTTTCAGGGGATGTTTTATTTTTTCATGTACAACAATCTACATTTATGCAAATACAGTCATGTCATCTTCTTCTGGTTGCTGCACAATGGTGGAGGGCGGGGTTTCACTTGACTGGAGCTTATTTTTGGGGTAGGGCTTATATTACGAGCATCCTGAAAAATCATACTAGGGCTTATTTTCAGGGTAGGTCTTATTTTCCGGGAAACAGGGTATATACTGCCCCATAGTACTACAGCACTCTCTGGCCAACATAATTATGCAAGCAATACTCCCCCCCTCCACTGGGTACTTATTTTACTGACTGGACGGCTGAGTCAACTGTGAGCCATCTACCAGAATCCATGGAGATAAAACTCGAATCATGAGCAGAAGCTTGACTGCAGTACTGCAATTTAACTACTGTGCCACAGGGCTTGCTGTTTTGCAAAACTACAGAACTGGCAGTATAAAGAAGTATCCACAAGGTGAGCAAACACATGGAGAGCTGTGTTGGCATTAAATGAATTCCAAAATCCTTTATTAGCCAACCAGAAAAGGCACAAAAAGTGTGCAAAAGCAAGAAAAACAACACAAGCTTTCAAGAACACAATTTCATCAGACAAGGTGTAAAAATTAAACAAGGTATTTTTGCATACTCCTTAGAGCCTTTTTGGTTGGCCTAATAGAAGTACCACCTCAGTATGGATTTTGGAACATATTTACTGTATAAGGAATGCATCCTCTATCAATTCCTGCTCTGTTGTCTTGAAGCTGACCTTTAACTACAAAAAACATGAGATTGTGCTACTGGCTGCAGTTTATTAACGCTACCCAAGCAAAGGTAACTAACTTGTGACTGCAACTATTTAAAAGGGGGTAGAAGCAGAATTAAAAGAAAACCAAGGCGAGCACTACTATCCTTTCTCATTTAGCATGCTAGTGCTATGCTAGCTATCGAAAGCTTGAGTATGGTGGCAACAGCAAACTGTTTCTCTCAATTATAGACTTGGTTGGATAAGCAAGAGAAGAAACAGCATTCTAGTCAATATCATTGGACCAGGAGGAATTGAAAGGGGTTGGTAGCAGATGCAGTCAGAAGCAAATCAGATTAGTAGCACAAGAAGACAAACACAGCAGGAGGATGTGTGTGCACATATGCACAACGTGCAGTGAGAGGTGCTGGATTGTCAGGAAAATGTTGTTGTTTAGTCGTTAAGTCGTGTCCGACTCTTCGTGACCCCATGGACCAGAGCACGCCAGGCCCTCCTGTCTTCCACTGCCTCCCGGAGTTTGGTCAAATTCTAAAAAAGAATACTACTGCTATTACGAGCGGATGTCCCCAGCTTTGTGTAAGTTAGAATAGCCCCATAGCATGATATTAAAAAAACCCTTAAAGAAACATTATGGAGTGGCAGACACACTGCCTCTGTTTGGTTGGAGGTTTTGAGGCTCATTGGTCAGTGGAAAACAGGGAGCCACTAGGCAATTTTTGCATTGCCAGTGTGGGAGTTAATTTTAAATGATGATTAGGTAAATATTATCTGTGTAGACATCATAGACCCCTCCTGCCTCCTATGAGGTGTTATTCACAGGATGTGTAGCCATAGCTTTGGATCAGTTAAACACTGGCACCATAATTGCAACATGTTTCTGAAATCCTGTTCTTTCCATCTGATTTCAAGGCAGCGAGTACAAGTAGTAGACCCTGTGCCAATTTTTGTTAATGGACTGGAACCGTAATCCAGACCCGGATTGGAGGAGGACTTGGTTTTTTTTCTTTTTCTTTTTTTAACTTCCAGAAGTGGTTATTGGCTCTAGCTGTTGTTCCCATTTGCTTCCTGTGTTGCAAGTTGCTCTTCTGGGGTCTTTCCTGTTCTTGATGAGGTGGCTGCCATACTGTTTACCCCCATCTTCCAAACTCCTGCTCTAGACTCTCAAGTGCTCTGCATACAGTTTTTCCTACATTGCTTGTTGCTGTTTATGATCTGTTCACTTTTGCTTGCTGTAGACAGATTTAAACAGATTTAAATTAAAGTGTTTGATAAAACAAGTAACCCTAAGATGCACATTGCTAGAGTTCCTTTAGTTTAAGTTGTCTGAGTTCATATTCTTGAAGTCATGGCAAAAACAGACAGACATCATAGTACGGATAAGAGGATGATAAGTGGTAGCACACCTTAAAGACTCCAGTAGTAAACCCATTTTACCCACATCCCACCTCCAATGTGCCCCGCTCCCATAGTATCTGTCATTCGGCCCACTTCTCACCAGACTGCTAAATATTGATTGACTGATAGTGACTCAACTGTGCCTTGGTGTCAGCAACTGAAATAGGAAAAACCTGGAGGGGAGAGAAAATAAAGTGAAGGACTCATAGGATGGGGTTTGAAATACCATAGGGGAACCCACAGAATACAAAAGAGAAACCAGGAATGGGACGGATGGATGGATTGAAATGAAGAGACCGTGGAGTGAAGGCAAAATCATGGAAGAAAAAAAGAGATTTGCTGTAGTGGGAAGATTCACAGCACTGTAGATTTAGCTGCCTCAATTTACTTACACACACACACTCATGCTCACACCTACCTACATCCACAGATTTGAGGAGAGAAGTTTGCATATTAGGAAATGGATATTTTATTATTGCTGGAATGGGTATCCTGTTAGAGTAGAAAACTGTAGATTCAATGGAATGGTTTTGGGACTGGAGTTCACCTGACTTCTGCAATCTACAGTAGAACACAAGACCGAAGGGTTTACCCCAAGTTTACTTGGCACTTTTGAGAAAGCTACTTGTTATTTCATCCTGCCAGTTTGCCTTCTGCAGCCCATCACACTGTATAACTCATTTTGTAAATCAGCGCCTTCCCATGGCAGCTATTTTATGATAGTGCCCAAGATATTTTGCCATTGTCCTGAATATTCCCACAGACTAACAGGGCCAGTTTTACCACTGGTCAGATCGAGGATTTCCTGAGCAGCAGGTGCAAGGAAGCAGCACCCAAGTATTCAGGGAAGTGGGGACACACTTCACACTTGTCCTGCACTCCTTAAGTTAGCCTTTCACCTTCAGGTACCATGGAAGACAATGACCTATCACCAAGTTGAAGAAAAATACAACTGCCAGTCTAGTGACATAGTCATAGACATAGTCTTGTTTTTAGCTTTGGTAACTGTCTTTTAATAGCTGTGTAAGATCAAAAAAGTTTGAGATTTTTGTTCTAAAGAGAGATGCAGCCAGCTCGCCAAAATGCTGCTAGTCTACAAAAACCAAATTCAGATCTCCCTTTACAGTTTATTTAGACTGCAGTTTGTCCCCCTTGCTTTCCTACCTAGATTACATGATCCTTAAGGGACGAGGGCTGCTTTTGCTTCATTCAGAAAACTCCCTGTTGCATTTGTACATAAACATACATTGACCAGCCACAACATTAAAACCACCTGCCTAATATTGTGCAGATCCCGTCATGCTGCCAAAACAGCTCTGATGTATCAGGGCATGGGCTACACAAAACCTCTGAATGTGACCTGTGGTATCTGGCAGCAAGACATTACCAGTAGATCCTTTAAGTCCTGTAAGTTGCGAAGTGGGGGCTCCATGGATCAGATTTGGTGTTCCAGCACATCCCATAGATACTCAATCAGACTGAGATCTGGGGAATTTGGAAGCCAAGACGACACCTTGAACTCTTTGTCAAGGATTCCTGCTCCCAATGAGAGCCCTATTGCTGAATGCCTATTACTCCTTAAGACAACTGCCATCTAGTGAATCAACTTGGTATTAAAGGCTAGAGACATACGTATTCACACCAATCACAATTAACTTGTTTTTAAAATCAAAAATGTATTTTTAAACAAAATGTATTTTGTTTACTTGTAATCAGTTACTACCCACTATTCACCTGGCCCCTTCACCAGGTATCTTCAGGAAACCACTTAGGACCTGGTTATTTCAGCAGGCCCCTTCACGGAGTGCTGCCTTGTCGTGGCGAAGGGGCTTTAGTAATTCAGAGAAGCTATGGGCTATGCCGTGCAGGGACACCCAAGACGGACAGGTCATAGTGGAGAGTTCTGACTAAACGCGATCCACCTGGAGCAGGAACTGGCAAGCCACTCCAGTATATCTATATGTGGGACAGGAAGCAACAGTTAGAACTGGATATGGAACAACTGATTGGTTCAAAATTGGGAAAGGAGTACGACAAGGCTGTATATTGTCTCCCTGCTTATTTAACTTATATGCAGAATACATCATGCGAAAGGCTGGACTGGAGGAATCCCAAGCCGGAATTAAGATTGCCGGAAGAAATATCAACAACCTCAGATATGCAGATGATACCACTCTGATGGCAGAAAGTGAGGAGCTCAACATCAAAAAAACTAAGATCATGGCCACTGGTCCCATCACCTCCTGGCAAATAGAAGGGGAAGATATGGAGGCGGGGACAGATTTTACTTTCTTGGGCTCCATGATCACTGCAGATGGTGACAGCAGCCATGAAATTAAAAGACGCCTGCTTCTTGGGAGGAAAGCGATGACAAACCTAGACAGCATCTTAAAAAGCAGAGACATCACCTTGCCGACAAAGGTCCGCATAGTCAAAGCTATGGTTTTTCCAGTAGCGATGTATGGAAGTGAGAACTGGACCATCAAGAAGGCTGACCGCCGAAGAATTGATGCTTTTGAATTGTGGTGCTGGAGAAGACTCTTGAGAGTCCCCTGGACTGCAAGGAGAACAAACCGATCAATTCTGAAGGAAATCAACCCTGAGTGCTCACTGGAAGGACAGATCCTGAAGCTGAGGCTCCAATACTTTGGCCATCTCATGAGAAGAGAAGACTCCCTGAAAAAGACCCTGATGTTGGGAAAGTGTGAGGGCAAGAGGAGAAGGGGACGTCAGAGGACGAGATGGTTGGACAGTGTCATTGAAGCTACCAACATGAATTTGACCCAACTCCAGGAGGCAGTGGAAGACAGGAGGGCCTGGCGTGCTCTGGTCCATGGGGTCACGAAGAGTCAGACACGACTTAACAACTAAACAACAACATTTCAGCAGGCCATTTCAAAATATCCCATCTACTGTATAGAGCTTACTTAAACTGCTGCTTCAGCCAAAATACTATAAAATTAATGCCAATTTAAATGTTATTTACTGTGCTGTAGTATTTTAATAATTTTTTATTTCTACTTTATAAGTTACAGATGTGTCATTTTATTATTATAATTTGATTTTGATTGTTTTTTTTCCTATGTTGTAAACCACCCAGAGTAGCTAGATAGGTAGTATATAAATTGGATAAATCAATAAAATAAAAGTCAAAAGCTGATTTAAAGTCTACAGAAGCTGATAAAATGCATTGGCAGAGGGAATGTATACAATACAGAAGAAAATGAATGGGAAACAGAAAAGTAAAGTAAGCACAAGTGAACAATAGTATCCAACTTGTTTAATTTATTTCTTAATATCACAGCTGTACAATTTTCATACATACAGAAGGAAATGCATATTGGCTATACCACCACAAGTTGATGCATTTCCAATTATAATACAGTTGAGTGCAACTCCACTTGAAAATGTACATTTTTACAACTTATACAAAGTAAAGGCTGCTACTCTATTATCTGTGCCAGTATAAAGCTTTGATTTATGTTAAGTTTCATTACTAAACCACTCCTTGGTTAAATACAAAATATACTAAACCATTTTAAAAGGCCTTTGTGGTACTTGGCCAATATATAAAATATGCTGTGTAAAATTTAACCTTTTGCATTTTAAAAATAAGCTCATAGCTGTAATTAAACATTGTTATTGAGCTGCTAGACAGACACTGAACAGGAGCCATAACATAACTTCTTCCTTGCTACTGCACTGATCATCACCAGACAAAATTTGATTCTAATCCTAAATACATTCTTTGTAACTATGTCCCACTGAAGGCTATGGGCTTTGATTCTCAGTAAGATGCTCAAAACAGAATGGAAACCACTTTCTTGGAAGCAGTTACCAATGAAATGAACATGACCTCCTTTATCTAAGCAAATGGCCTGGAGTTCAGTACACAAGCCCAGTGAAATCAACAGGCATAAGTAGCTAGCTACACTCTTCGTCGGACTCTGATCATCTTTAGAATACATTTGCAAAGTACTGTGGCTTCCTTCAAACAGACTTACAGAACTTTTTTTAAAAAGATAAACAGCATTCCATTATAAAGAAAAATGGAATGCAATCTAAGACATGTTTGCTATCTACATTTTAATGGGCAGAATTCTTATCAACTTGTGGAAACACATTTTTGTAAGATGAATCCAAACAATACATATTAATTTTTATTACTTCACTGAGTGTTTTGGCCCACAGACCATTTTCTTGTTAACAGCTGTTTCAAAGGAAAAACAATTACCATCCTGTATCACCATCCCTGTTACAAGAATGGTTTGATTTATAACTTTCTCTAAAAATATACATTTTACAATCCTGACACCTCAACAAAGAGTGAGACAGAGAATAAATAAATGTTTCAACAGCCTTATTCTCATCTGCTTGAGAAACTACCTATTGTAAGCCCTTTCTTTTTTAGATTTCTCCAATGCTTTGTCCATAGTTTTCTCATTTTCTCCCCTACATTTCGGACAGTACCACTTGCCTTTGGGTTTATGATTGAGTCCAACACATGAGAAGTGAAACCATTCAATTGGACACTCATCATTATCACAGCCTATCATTTCCCCATAGGAAACCTGATTACACAGACAGTAGGTTGGTTCATTAGGATCAATGGGAAGATCTGCTGGGGAAGCTTCCCTTTCTGCTTTGGCCTTAGACCTCTTCTTTTTCTTGGATGTTTTTGCTTTCTTCTCCTTTGGAGTTCCTGAGGTGATATCATCATGATCATGATTATTAGAAGCATTCTCTCGATTTTCATTATTTCTTTGACGCCTTGACCGTTTGTTATTTGGCCTCTCAGCCTGAGTGATTGTCTCATTCTTTGATTTATCTTGGTTAGCTTTGCCACTGTTTCCAGTAGGATCATTAGCCTCTTGGCAAGTTTCAAACAGTTCTCCATGGCTATCAAGTTGCCTGGTTCTGTTTTCAACAAGTTCTACCATTTGGCTAACAATCTGAATCTTTTCATCACCAAGTTCCTGACTCCGGATCAATGCTCTCTGTATACAGTGCAACAACCTCCGCTTTTGTACCGCATCACTCTCCCGTTTGAATTTTTCATAATAATCATCCAGCTCCTTTAAGATATCTGTAAAAAAAAAAAAAGACAAGATTTTATTATTCGTCAGTCTTGTGCATAATAGCAGGGGTACTCAAACAGACTTGGTCAAGCAGGGAAACTCCCCAGATTACCAATATAACTACGGATGTAATTCTACTTTGTAGAGAACTGAAACATGAAAAAATTACTTAAGCCAAGCAAATGAAATCAGTTCGTTCTGTATATATTTTCTTTCTTGACTAAGTGAAAACTGCTCTTCCAGAGAGACTCCAGGAGCCTGTTCTGTTCTGCTTGCATTCTGCTGGTTTTTTCTTAATTCTGCCTTTGTTTTGCTCCGCCCCCCATTCTTTTGCGATCACTGGGTTATTTATATTTACTGTACTCATCTGATAGCAGCCAACAATAGAGCCATATAAATCAACATTTAGTTATGTTTAGATATACAATTTAATGACTATTCAGAAGTCCCTATAGGCATTTCTAGGAGCTCAGCACAGCCAAACAAAACCATAATCCCTGAACCAACTAATTTACTTTAGCACTGATTGTACTCAAAGCATCTTGTCTCTGACCTCCCAATGTCCTGGGATGAGCTCTTCCACCTGGCCAGGAAGAAAGCAAGCATCCAAAGGATCATTTAAAAATCCCTCAAAGAACCTGATCGCTTACTTGTGAGTCCCAATGGCTCTTACTCCCAGTTAAGCATCCTTAAATTTCAAAGGGACCTCTCTTTCCCATGAGGAAGATGTAGGCTTGGGCGGCTGCACATTTTTTACGTCAGGGCTGGATAGCTTGCGGACGTCCTGGTGGGCAGCATCTCTCCTTAGCGTAGCTACTCGTGAGGAGCCATGAGACTTCCAGAGCAACAATATCAAGTTGCCCACTCTTATTTTAAGGAATGGAACTAAAGATTCTTGGCATATATTTCTTTTTAAAATCGGATTTGAAAAAAGAATGCGAGTTCTGGCTAACGCTTTCTCGGGCATACACTCGGTGATAAAGGTGGGTTTCCGACACAGACGGAGAACTCGGGGGAAGCTCCACGAAACCGCCACCTCCTTTCTAAAACCTGGTGAAAACTGCCTTTTAAACGGGCGGGAAATGCCAAGGATCATTGCCGCCCCAGCACCTGACGAGATCCTGACTCCCCCAACCCTAGAACAACTGAAAGGGGGGGGCCGTGCGGGTTCTGCTCTCGCGCCTCCCCTTAACGGCAGCGGTTTACTCGCGCGACAGAATCCGACGCAGCGCGGAGGTTTCCTTCTCCGACTCCCTCTAGAAGGGCGGAGCAAAGGGAGACGGCGCGCGCAAGAGGCGGGAGGGTGAGGGTGTTAACGGCCCCACCTCTTTTTCCAAGAATGAGCTCGCGCCCAGCCCAGTATTGGAAGAAAGTCCTGCTCATCACTCCCTCCTGCTGGCCCTCAGCCAGAGAGGGACCGCCTCAATTAGCCACGCCTCCTCCTTTACAGAGAATGAGCCACTCCCTCTCCTCCACAGGAAGGGTTTTCGGGGCCCATTGTTCTTAGAAGGGAAGTGGCGGGTGTTCGAGAGTGTTTTCCCTCTTTACCTACGTTTGCAACCGAACATACGCGAGGACCCGAATCATGCAGCTGACCAATCAGCTTCGGGGAACTCCCACCACAGTCCGCCTTGGATGAAACAGGCCAGTCAAATACAGTCAGGGCAATAGCCCGCCCCCAAGCCAAACATCAACACCAATCACAAGGGAAAGCCCCCTGGAGTCTCCGCCTCCTTTAATACCAACGTGCCAATCATGTCTTGAAGGCGGAGCGACGGGCAGCCCTCAACTTCCACAGCTAGCCGTCAGTCACGATGAGCTTCCTGTAACTAGTAGAGCCAATCATCCAGTGAGAGACAGACGGGGGAGTTCGAACTATTACAACGAACCTCCTCCGGTTGCTCTTCTCTCCGCCCCCTTTCACCATTCGGTTTTGTCAGCGTCACTACCGAGCGAATCACTAGAGAATTCAGGTGGGGACTAATTATTGAATAGAAGGCGGGGCCACGGCGTTTTTTTTATGTGGGACGTTCCAACCAATAATGGAAGAGGGAGGCGGGGCGAGCACGATAGGGGAATGACGGTAAGCTATAAAAGCTGCTGTGACGGCACCTCTTACTCTCTTTCTAGAGCTCTAGCAGGGAGGCGCCTCCCTTTAGCGCAGTCGAATGCTTACGGCGGGTTGAAACGCCCGCCCTTGTCCTTCAATAGTACCCCCCTCCGTTCCTTATCCCTTCGCAACCGGGCATTCATACTGTCAAGTTAACGCTCATTTCTTCCTTTTCTTTCTTCCTCTTCCTGCTCTCCTTCCTACTTGCGACATAATAAAACTCTTCACGGCATGAAAGGGGTCAAATAGATACTTAACTGCTTTCCGTCACCCTCCCTTCATAAGCGCTGCAATAACCTGCCGGGTTTCTAACACCCTCCGCCTCCTCGCCACTGGAGAAAAGAGGAGTTTAATGTGTAACGGGCACCCCAGTGTCACCTCTACCACCAGGCGTAACACTCTTTTCCACCCCTCCCCATCCCTTTTACCTATCGCAGCACCAAATGACAAAGGACCTTTTAAGCCCCCTCACTAACTAAAACCACCATTTCCCCGGCTGCCAGTGAGAGTGACGGAGAAAGGGACAGAACACAAGTCTCCCCCCAAGAAGAGCTGTAAATACGAGTTTCAGAAAAGGAGGAAAAAAGAGGGGGGAGCACTCGGCAAGCAGCACATCGCCAACCCACACACTATTTATATAATCTATCCCCCACGACTTTCCACCCCCTTTCCATAGAAATACTGGACGGGAGGAGACTGTTTAAAAGCAAATCCCATTGAAAAAAGGGGGGGACGAAGGCAACAAGCCCGGCCCACCCCCCTTCCACTCTCAATCTAATCCACTCTCCCTCCCTCCTTTACTAGCACCCTCTCTCCTACTACAGCCATTGCTAATACTAGAAATTCCTCAGTGTTGTGCTGTAATAGCTTTCCCCCTTCTTTCTTGCCTTTCACCCCACCAGTGCCCTGAAAACAATTCTCCCTCAAAGCAGAGAAAGAAACAGCCGCCTCAGTGCCCCATGCGTCCTGATTCCTCTGCCCCTTCGCTGCCCTACTGCTGCCGCCGCCTTTTTGTCCAGCGTTTTTACACCCAAAAAGCCAAGTGCTCGCTTAAAAACTGATACCCCAAAGAAGACCTTTTGTTCCATCCCAAGATTTTTTTTAAAAAAAAGAGGTTATCGCCTGGAGAACAGCCCTCTTGCCCACTCCTCGAATCTCTCCTCTCGCTTTCTGCTTGCCTTCTCACAAATAAATAAATAATTTAAAAAGCTACCATCCGCTTCGGGATGAAGAGGAGGGAGGGGGGAAAACATACAGAGACACACACACACACACACAAACACGGGAGATCATCTCTGCAGAAAAAGCAAACCTATATAGCTTCTATACATTCTGGCAACGAACACATAAAGGAGAAAGCACTTACCTTGGTATTTGGCGTCAATTTCCCTCATCAGGGAGACATTTCTCTGCAGATCGAAAGGCAGAGATTCGATGGAGTCCATGTAATCCTCCACATAGTTTGCTAAATGAAGCTGCTCTCCGTTTGCAGGATTCAACATTTTCATCTGGCCGAAAATTTTGTGTATATAGCCTCCTCTCTCACCCGAATGGGCGAGAGTTTTCCTTTCAAGCACAGCAGCCCCAATGGCAGAGGCACAATCCCCAGCGTCGTCCTCTCCCCGTTTTCGGTTCCTTCAAATCTAACCGAAAAAGACTACCAAAAAAGCAACATCTGAATCTTTTCTTCCAAGATCAGAAAGGCTGGCTGGCTCACACACAGTCCGCGAGTCTTTCTACAGCCCCAGAGCAGCCGTAGCAGCTGATTGAATGGCTGTCGTTGTCGGTAACTCACCAAGGAGGTGGTAGAAACAATCAGAGGGATTTGTGTGTGTGTACAAGAGAGGGGAGGGAGAAAGGGGAGAGCAAAGCTCTTAAAAACCCCCGATCTTTCCTCAGACAGACAGGCAAACAGCAACGATCTGTGGTGTAAAAATCGCCGAGCACAAGAGAGAAGAAGCTTCTCGCGGCGAGTACTGCTGCTCTTGTTCCGCCCGTGATATTAATGCAGCCTTTCTCTGTACGCCGCACTTGATCCAACGTGGAAAACCCAAATACCAGTTTCAAACACTTGGGAAACATTCAGCCCCGCCACCCAGTGCGCAGGCGCACCACTCCCATAAAAATCTCCTCCCCCCCCCCGCCCGGAACAGCAGCAGAGACGCTCAATGTGCTTCTACGTATCTGTACGGTTTGTTGGGGGGCGGGAGGGGGAGAGGATGAGCCTCGCTATTCCTTGTAGGAGAAACAACAAAAGAGCCTTGGGGCACTTTTAAAAATCATAATTTTTTAAAATTGTGGCATAAACTTTGACAGACGCTGTTTATACAGTAATTATACCTTCTTCATATCTTTACTCCGTAAGTCCAGAATAGGAAATGAGACCGTATAAGGGGGGAGAGCGCTTGTTAGCTCAATGGCTGCAAAGGTGCACGGAAGGGGGGGTGTGCAGTGCATGCACAGCGAGACACATTTTCTAACGCAGACGTGTCTCACGCTCGTGTTTGTGGGCTGGCGGTGAAATGCCGCTCACTTACCCTTCGTAAATGTACGTACAGGCAAAATAAGCACCGTTGTTTACTCAGTCTTGGAATGAGAAATTGGTGTACAAAGCCCTTTAATGGGGGACGTGCATGTATTTTAAAAGAACAGAGCAGAGGTACGGATGAAGTTTCTGAGCGGTGTTTGCCTCGGCTGCCTGCCTGCTCGCTCGATCTTATGGGACTCTACTACTTGCGACTGGTAGTGAGAAGGGAACTGGGCAAGACACAAACTGGAGCTTTGGGACTCGTTTAGAAGGGATGACATGAACTTCGAAAAGTTGCTCCTGCGGCAAACGGCCAAGGTCTCCTCTTCTTCATCGCCTCCCACATGGCCACCCTCAACAGTCATCCCTAATTTGTGCCACGCCGCGCGAGAAGCGGAAGCTCGCCGTAAAAACGCGATCTAACTTCTCGCCCACCTCGCCTTGCATTGTCTACTTCCCCAGTTTGCAGGACTTTTTCGCTCTTAAAATAGAGAGGATGTTCCTTCCTTCTTTGAAACTAACCATCCGAGCAACAGCATCAGTAATTGTAACCCAGTAAAGGACAGCATTTTCGCCCAATCAAGCCTCAGTCGGTGCTTCGCCCCTCCGCTTTGCATGTCCAATAGCAAGCGACAGGCTAGACAGCCGGAAGAGAGAGAGAGAGAGAGAGAGAGAGAAGCAGCAAGAGGGAAGTATGAGCATGCGCACTTGTGATTTACGGGCGAGGAGAAAATGGAGGGCAGTAGAAAAACTACGTTTCCCTATAGCCCTTTCTTGCAAATGCGCGTGCGCTTGAGTTGTAGCCACTGCAGTACGAGATGGGGGAAACCCTAGGACTTGAAAGGTTGCCTGATCTGAAAATCAAAGCACACCCAGCTGCAGAAAGCAAAAGGAGGGGAGCCTGTACATATGGGGAGCAAAGATATTACATGACCTAGTACCAGAGGAAGGTTGGGTTCTGAAAGCTGTTTGCATGTGGATGTGTTCAAACGTATGTCCCCGCTCCATAATGCCTGAGAATTTGGGGTTGGGGGGGGGGGAGAGTTTAAACATCGCCTCACAGCCGTGCTCTTTCAAAAGTAGTTTCGTGATGACGGCTTATAGTAAAGCAAGATAAATTTCAAGTGGAGGCGGCACTAAAAAAGGAGGCTTGAAGCGGGCGGAGTTATTTGATCACACACTCCTATGTAGGTCTACTCAGCAGTAAGCTTCATTGCAATAAACTGGAGTTACTCCCAGGTAAGTATTAAAGAAATGCAGCCTGAAGAATCTTTACGGCCGTGTAACCGACAATGCAGAATATGAAGAAAGGGCCACTTAGATGAACTGTAGTTGAAATGTTGAAAGCACAGAGAAGCTAATGCCATCCCTCCCCCTCCCAGGATTTGATGGTTATCGTAATTTCAGACCACAGTCGTCTATTCCACAGGAAATGGCAACGGCCGTGAGATTCATTGCGGATCTTTGAGAATTTTCCGCAACCCGACCCAATGGGTGGTTGGTACCTTAAATGCAGAATTGCGGAACCGTGCTCCCCAGACTGGTGCCCTGCACAGCCTGGCTTACAGCTCCCAGCGGCAAGTGGCCGAATGCAGCGTCTACCTTGAGATACGCGGTAGAAAGTAAGAAGAATGCTGCCGAAGAGGCAAGCAGGAACATGACTTCGCCTTGTTGCAGCTGTTAAGAGGGGAACGCAGTCGGCCTCTGGATTTTTAAGTTTAAAAGCACACGATTCTGAATGGCTTTATGCTTGATTATAAACTGTGGAACTGGGGCGGCCGGTAGGGTTGTGGAAAGGGAATCGCTAGCAGGCGACACGGGCGGACAAAGCAGACTGCTCGGTGGGAGACAACGCTGGAAGCCGGGGCAGAAGCAAGCCGCTTCAGCCACCCTTTAATCGGCAAAAAACACACAGCCGACCTTCGTCTACGTCGGGGTGGTGGTGGTTGGGAAGCGAGCATAAAATGTATCAGCTACTCCCACTCCGTATTTATTCTTCCGAAGTAACGCCTCCGCGCTTTCCGGAAACAGCAGGATCGAGTCTGCGGGAGTAGGCCGGGAGAAGCTTCCTTAAATGAAAGGCTTTTCATGTCTCCGGACGGGGAGGTGAAAGCAAACCGGTTTCACGATCCATCCAAAAACAGAGTGTGATTGTTACCATCAGCGATCTTCCATCAAAACAATCAAAGTGGAGGGAGGGGCTCAGAAGGGCCGTCCAAGAAAAGGGTTTTTTGGTTTATGCTGCATTCTGGTTGCTCCACGTTTTGTGTCTGTCCTGTGCCCTCAAGTCGGAACCTACTTATGACCCTAATAGGGTTTTCAAGGTAAGTGAAATATTTAAGGAGTGGTTTCACCAGTTCCCTTCCCCCAGTGAATCAGGAATTTGAATCCTGATCTGCAGAGTCCTGTGCTGTCACTCTACTCACTACACCACACTGAGAATCACGCTTTACTTCTAATAAAACCGGATTTGCCTATAGGAAAAAAAAACCTCATTCCTCACGAGTTAGATTTTCTTTTCTTGTTTTGGTTGCCACTTAAGCAAGGCTCAAATAGTGTTTCTTCAGCAGTGGCAGGAAGGGAGGAGCTTCTTCAAAAAGTGCTTTGTTGTTGTCAGTCTTTTTGCTGGTTACCAGTTAAGGAAGAGTTGGTTCATTTCTCAGCTATGTGCTTTTACTGTCGTTGCAACAAGTGTTATATCTTAGAAAATCTTAACCCACACAGCCCCTAATTCCACTGGCCCTCCACTTTGTTCAGGGCACTTTCCAAACTGTAATTGCACTTTGTGCACTCCTCCTTCCATAATACTTTTGAAAATCCTTGGGGCTGGCATCAAAGTGAAACAGTTTTTCCTCAGAAGAATGCACAGAGCTTTCTATGAAAATGTATTCTTACATAGGTAAGACTTGTTACCTGAGACAAGCTGTCTTCTCCAACTTGGCCACAGTGCAGTAAATGGGGGGGGGGGGGGGAGAGTTAAATCTGCACATAAAATTAGATCTTTGGAGGGACTCCTAATTCAGTCCTATTTATTTATACAGTTCACAAGTAATTTTATACGTTTATATATTAAAGGTGATTCTTGAATAAGTGGATTCTATTAGATGTTAGCAGTTTATTTTAATAAAATATAACAGACACGAGTAGAAAAAGCCATGTATTTTATAATAATAAAGACGCAGGATCAGAACTAGGTGAGAGCACAGAACATGCCAGTAGGAACAAATGGAATAAAACAGGATGAAACTCCAAATTAATGACATGTTTAAGATAAGCTAGAGCTTCACACACACACACAAAACCAAACCAAAACAGGGCATTTTGGCTCTGTTTTTGCCTTTCCCTCCCATGTGTTATACAGGACCTGAATGGGAGGTTTACCCCTTGTGCAGAAATCATAATATAAGTGAACAGTGTCAAAAGTAGCAGTGGGCATTATCAGAGCCCGAAGTGGGAAGGTCAGCCTTTTCTTCTCTCTGTCTGGATTTATAGTTTACAGAAGACTTTTGAAAGGCAGTCAATAACTTCTTGAAATTCAACTTAGTGTAACACTCTGCTGGGCTAGGAGGATAGCTATGGGATGCCTTTATACTTCAGTCCAGTTACAGAATAGTGTTTGTGTGTGTGTGGGGAAGTAAGGGGAGGTATGGCATCTAAGCCAAAGGAGATGAAGTGGCATTAAATCTAGTAAGAATTTGTGAACAGTGATAACAATCATTGATTGAGGACGAAGTAGTAATTCCAGAAAGATAATGAAGGCATTTTAAATTGTACATATGATTTTCACCCACTGTTGAATTCACTGGGACCTAAAAGATGTTTTACTACGTACAGCTGGGCTGCTCCCTTAAAAATACTGCTGTTAGAAGAGGTAGATTTTTACAGACCTCAGGAGGTAAAAGGGGAAATTGTTGTAAGCCGCCCAGAGACCTTTGGGTAGTGTGGGCAGCATATAAGTTAAATAAATAAATAAGAACTTCATGCTGAAGGCAGAATCAAGACGCTGTTCTCAACCAGTCACACATTCCTAAAACCATGCAATTCTGGGGCCACTGCATGTTTTAAGCCAAAGTATTCACTTTTTGCAGTACCCCCTTATTTGCATGTCTACCTGCATTATTTAATACATGCTTACTCAGAATTTAGCCCTGTTGTATTCAGTGGAGCCATTGTCAGATTTATGTACAAGACGAGTTAAATATAGTTTGGGACCCCAAATTATTAGGGGCTTCTATATTAAAAAAGTAAATAAAATACAGATTTATTTTGATGATGTTATGCTGCCTCTTAAATGCATCACAACTAGAGGAAGGCCTACTAAATCAATAAAATCTATGAAGAAGCTGACTCACCAAATTCTCACTGATTCAATGCACCTACTCTAGGAACTAGGACTCTGGAGAACAGGGTTCAAATCCCCACTTAGCCATGAACACTCACTGGAGGAGTGGAACTGGTAAAACCACTCCTTAAATATCTCACTTACCTTGAAAGTCCTATTAGGGTTGCTACAAGTGGGTTTCAACTTAACAGCACAGAACACACACATACATTCTAGTATAACTTACTACTGGATTTCAACCAGCATGTCTTAACCCGGGCTTCAGTGAAGTTTCCTCTTCAGTAAATATGTTTATGATTGCAGCCTTTATCCTACTGAGTTTGATAGCAGTTACTCCCTGGTAAGTATGTCTAGAATTGCATCCTTATTTTTTTTTTAAATGGTCACCTATAGTAATGGTGCCCCTTTCCAGCCTATCTTCTATTAGTAAAAGCACATTTTGTGTTGATAGCTTGCTTCAGTAAAAGGCGTCATCACATTTCTTCATGGATCTTATGCTAAGAAACCAATATGTGAGATAGAACAAGCAATCAGTAAATTTTAGGCATAATTTATATACAGTTGTTACTTTTTAAAACACTTTCTATAATGAAAGAATGCAATAAATATTTGAAAAATCAAACAATGCATTTTCTCATACTCTGTTCCTCATGCCCTAAAATGACTGAAATGTAGATCCCAAAAACTAACTTAAGAACTAATCTTGGTACCTGGTCAGTGAATTCGGTTTTAAAACCACTTCAGAATTTGGAAGCTTGAAACAGGCATTGCTAAAACTGAGGAGGATCTCAATGGCGTGGATTCGAACCTTTTGTAACCTGACATCTTAACTTGGCTTAAATAGCTGCAATCCTGTTCCCAAGAAACCAGGGAGCAACTTTCATTGACCATTTACTGTAATCATGCCTAGGCTGCGCAGAGATGATCCGCGTGCATTACGGATTCCTTCGACTTTCCTGAACACAATTTACTGGAAATTCATGGTACAATTTTATTTACACTTACATAGAAGGAGGTCCTATTGTAGGCTGGGGGCTTGCATCCGAGTAAACACGTATGGGGTTCACGGGCACAATATAAGTCTACACATATTTACTCAGAGGTAAGCCCACTGATTGCAACGGGCCTACTTTCAGATATGCGTGTGCAGTACAGCTAAAGCATGCAGTGCCGTGCAGCTTTTCTCGCACGTAAACCCCGCTGGATTCAACGGGGCTTACTCTCAAGAAAATGTCCATAATAATCCAATCCGAAACCTCCTCGAAAACTTTGTTTGCGAGTTAGCATGCATAGGATCGGGCCCCTGATCAGAGTCGTCCAGCAACTTTCAATAGCAGCGGGAGAAGAAAGAAGGAAAGTAAACGAGAACAGTTCGCAGTGGCCGGCACTAGAAGCGAGCCCTCGGGTGCCCGCCCGCTCTCTCTCCCAGCCTTTCCTTACCGGCGGGGGAGAGGAGTCGCGAAAGCTCCTCCTTTTCCTGCTGTCGGCTGTAGCTACCGCTCTCCGCGGTTGGCGCACAGGCGGCGGCGGCTGTTGCTACAGGCAGAGTGGGCGGTGCAACACCGCCTCCTTCCTCCGAGCAGCTCCGGCGCCAGCCGACCTCCTCCCCTTTCGGAGGAGGAGGAGGAGGAGCGGGCCGGCTGGGGGCCCAGCCCTGCCGCCCGCCTAGCTGTACGAGGGAGGCAGCTGCGCGTTGCAGGCAGGCGACTGTTGGGAAGAGAAGCCAGCCCATTTCCGCCGGCCGTGAGAGGCGGAGCGGCGCCGCTGGCCGAGGTCGTTCCCCCGCTTCGCCGCGGGCAGGGAAGCATGGTCCGCGCGCCGCGGCTGGTTCCTTGGGGCGCCCTGGGAGCCGCTCCGTCCTTGCAGCGGCTGCGCCTCGCGTGGCGCGGGTGTCCGGCCCTTTCGGCGGGCGGAGCTGTATTTGCCGCTGCAGGAAAGCCGCTGCTGGGCGAAGGTCCCCGGAGGAGCAGGTGCTGGGGAACGAAGTGGATCAGGCCCACGGGCCACGACACTGGCATCCAGGCCTACAACAGCCTGAGCAGAAGCAAAGAACCGCTCATCTTGGGAAACGCTGATGTGGTGACTTGGTAGAATACGTTTCGTTTGCCTTCGTCGAAGGGAGTGCCGGGTTTTTTTTTACTTACTTATATTTTTGGTTGTGTATTTCCAAGCCATAAAAAAAGCAACTCTGCCCCCCCAATAAATACGCAGTAAAGTGAGGGGAGGCTTACCTCTTGAATTTCTTCTGGTTATACAGCTTTTAAAAGCACAACAGAGTGGGCAGGAAAAGAAGTAGTGCTCTGTAGGGGACCCTAAATTTTAGCTGTTTCAGCAACAGTATCCCATACCTCAGGAGGTGGAGATCTGTATTGAAGGTTTTGAAACAAGTTAGATGTGAAGTTTTAGGTGTGGATCTTGCATTGGTAGGGAGTTGGACTACATGACCCCTGTGGCCGTTTCTAATTGTACGGTTCTATGATTGTGTAAAAGCACACAAGACCCCAGTCTCCCATCTCCTTCATTTGAAAGCAAGTCCCACTGAGTTGAATGGGCTCTGCTCATGTATTGGCAACGCATCCTAGCACTGTGCAGTGGTTCTTATTTCAAATGTTTCATACCTTAATTCCAAGAAGGCCAAGCCAGCATCATCAGTAGTCAGGAATCCTGTGAGTGGAAGTTCAAAATACCTGAAGGGCTGAGTGGGAAATGCTCTGCCAGGTGACAGTCTAGAGTAGAGAGCAGGCTAGAACTGGGGCCATTGACTGGTTGGCACTGAGAAGGCATGAATCCCACCAATGGGGATTCATGCCAGCTCCCTCTAAAAAAAAAATGTAAAGGAAGGAAAGAAGGATTGGCAGGAAACTTCAAGCAACGAAACATAAGAATTTGTATTTGGGATATAAATTGGGCAGAAAGGCCAGGCTTCAAGTTATTCTGGAAATAATATTGTAATTATTTGCACATCAGAGAAACTTATTTGAAAAATTTGTTATTTATACTGGGACTATCAGTAAATTTATTACAGTCGTATGACTTGTTCCGATACATGTCAACCAACATACACACAATACAAAGAAAACAGAAAGTTTAAAAAAAAACACAGTGAAAAGTTTCAAGCATCTTCCAATAAGAAGGCCCTTCTTATTATTACAGCAAGGAAAAAGTTTCCAATTTGAGCAAACATAAGGATTCCAGTCTGACGAGCAATACATAACTGACCAGTTACCAGGGTAGCCTTGGGTTTTTGTAGAAGGGGACAAATTAAATCATTCCTCATTTGCTCATAAAGCTTACAGTATAAAATATAATATAAATACAGTATAAAAGGACCTGGGATCAAAACTCAGGAGAAATCTACCCTGGAGCAATGCTGAGGGTAGAATGTTAAATCTAGTAAGGAGAAATGCTCTGTGAGCCTGGGGTACTCTTAAGAGTTGCTAAATAAGCTGCAAGTGACTCATATATTGGCAACACATCATTTGCAATAAGAGAACATGTTCTGTTTGCTAGAGAAAACAGCTCTTGTCCCTTGATATGTAGTCTCTGGGGCAGTACTCTAAATGCTTGTTGTCATCCAAGCGTTAGAATGGAGTCAATAGGAATTCCAGTGGATCTAATTTTATGCTAGACCCAAAGTAACCACTTACTACTATGGAAATCCATTAGCATAAAGTGTGCATAGCTAGGATGCTTGGCTAAAAAGTGAAGATGCAACCAGAATTTTATAGTGTGGATCCATGCTCTAGTTTCCAATTAGCCTACTCCAATGTGTAGCCTGCATAATTAACTTGTAAACTGCCCAGAGAGTGCTTGAAGCGCGATGGGACGGTATATAAGCAGCACGCTTTTACTCCAGATTCCAGATACATAGCCGTGTATCCTACACAGCTGGGAACATCCAAAATGCAGTGCAGAAAAGTGACTTATACTTTCTCTACAGCAGGATTGTATGCACTGATCCAGATGGGAATACCATAGGGCCATAGGCCTAGATTTAAATACGTGGATGGCCGAAGGGACATGATGTCCACTGTTGATATAAGGAAAGCAAGCAACAGCAATGTGCTACATTTAGCCAAATTTAGTGCATATTTACGATGGGCAGTCCAGCTAGAATTGTACTTAAAATTTAGCCTACATGGGGGCTAAAGTAGATTGTACAGTGGTTCTAGCTCTGCATCGCTGACACAAACCTGTTGTAGTTGACCCCATTTTCTTCTTTGAACCAGCAGAGCTCAGCTGGGCACTAATATTTTTTGGGAGCCTCAAGTGGACTAGCTTAATCTGCATTATATCTTTAGAATGGGTTTCTGCTTGAAGTGCATTCAGTAAAGTAGAAGATGTGGAGACACATCTACAGTATTTGCTCTTCTTACGTAGTTAGGTTGCAATCATTGTGGGTAATGGTGTGCATTTAAGACTATATCAGTATGGTAATTTTTTTCCTGATTGTTTGTTTTATTCACAGGTATAGTTGTGGACCAACTGTTTATGACCATGCACATCTTGGACATGCTTTGTGAGTGTCTTCTAATTTGACTTACTTTTGACTTACCTGAAATGCTTGCCCCATCATTTAGCCTATAGAACAGGCTTTTGGTCAGGGCTAGACAATGGTGGGCCTTGGGATTCCAGTGTCACCCTTTGGGCTCCTCCACATGGCCATGCTCCTTTCCTCGTGTCACCATTTGCTAGTGATTTTTTAGCTTTTGTACATTTTTTTTCCATTCTTAAAGGTGGACATGCTGAGGGTCACCCAGTTGACCTGGGAGTCCTGACTTTTTGCATGTGTGCAAACAAAGAGATAGGATCCTGGCTCCAGTCAACATGCAAACAAGCCATTTTTAGTTTTGATCATCTGGTTGTGCCAATGGGAGAAGCCAGGTGGGAATGAACTGGTTGTATGCCCCGCCACAGAACTTATTTATGGTAACTCAGAATTCTGCAGAAATCAGGCTTACCACTCTGTATAAATACACCCACAGTGGGTTCATATCTTCAGACTTTCCCTGCCTAGGTTGTGGGAGAAATACCCTCCCCTTCCTTGTGTCCTGTATTTTAGAGGCATTGGTTGAAAAACTATTTTAAGACTTGAAGTGGCTTAATTAAGTGGGTGTGGATAACAGTGAGAAGAAATGTTTAAAATATGTACTTGACAATGTAACTTACAGCGCAGCTTGGAATGTTCACTTCTGCAGTTAGATATAATACAGTTTTATTGTTGTGACACATTATTCTAAATTGCAGTTATGTCTATAATGTAAAATGGCAGTCCTGAAATACTGAGTACCTCCTAGTAAAGTTAGCAGAGGTATGTATCAGACATGAATTTTACACATTCCTATATCTGAAAAGTGTCAGAATACCACCGAAAGGTTAAGCTAGTCAGAAGCTAGGAGTTTGTTTGTTTGTTTGTTTACAGAAGCTAGTCACGGATAATCTCTTCAGTTGTATTTTGAAATGCAGCAGTAGTATATATACCAGAACATCAGGTTCTAAAATTTCATCTGCAACGATTTCCTCAGTTGCCTTGTCTGAAAAAATCCCCAAGATATACATCAAGGCATCGATTTCTGTTTGTCTTGTATCAAGGTTTCTGGTACACATGGGCTGTTGAGTGGACCATCTGGGCTGTAATCTAATCAAGTCTCATCAGTGGTGCGAAGTCTGTTAATAGCACGCCTCCTTTCTTCTTTGTCCTCATCCACTTCTTCTTAGCTAAGACATACTCAGTTTCTGAATCTAGGAATGTTGTGTGATTTGTTCCCTGACCTCCCTGTTTTGTGTGAAAGTATGCTCCACCAGCATTGCTTGGAGCTACCAAAATTTCAGTTTTAGAACAGGGGTCACTCTGGCCTGGGAACCCCTATTCTTCATTTTCTCTTTCTCCAGAATTCACTGTTAAGAGGTATGGTACCTCAGATGCCAGTTTGGCATTGGGTTTAGGTCTCTGGTCTTGAGTGGCCACAACATGCCTAGAAATAGTTGGTGACTGCAGTTCTTTGTCTCTTATCTGGGTGCCTCTGCATGGTTTGAAGTTATTTTCCTTGTCCTGGTCCTCTCTTCTGTTGTTCATCAGAGACTCAATACCTCTGCTTGTTGACCAGTTCTGTTCTCTGTTTCCTTTGCCTTGAAAATCTGTAATCATCATAGTTGCAATAATTTGAAGTGGTCACTGGTGCCACTAATTTGTTCTTCTGCCCTGTAACTGCCTTGTAGCACCAGCCTCTCTGCTGCTTTAGCTTCATCCAATATTTCTGCAAAAGTATCTTCCTTTTTAATTGGTCTCATTGTGCATTTGACATTGTGCCTTAATCTTATGGCAGTGTCATCAGCATCTGTGTCTAGTGCATCTTGTTCATTCAGATCCATTTTATTTGCTGTCAGATCAGCAACTTGGAACCTGAAAGCACATCCCCCCCCAGTTTCACCATCTTCTTAAGTTTGTAAATTGCAGTTGGGCAGAGGATGTAAAATAAGCTCCTGTAGGATGTTGACTATGTTGACTATGTTTCTGTAGGATGTTGACGATGCCTTCCCTGCCTTTATCCTCCCACTTTGATTTCTTAGCTTCCAACTCTGCTCTCAGGATTTCCCCAATTCCAGGTCCACACACAAGCACCAAATCAACAACATCCTGTTCCTCGAGTTGGCTGTGTACTCACACACCAGCAGCCCAAGTGAAAAAGTTATCTGAGTTGAGTGGGCCCAAAGTTTTGCTGCGGCCTCCTTCTCCATCCGTTAAGGCAATGAGGTTGTGTTTCAGTACCCGATGTTGTAGTTGAAGGAGGAAGGACATTCACAATAATTTGAGATATAACATAGTCTTCCTCCCCAAACACTTCCTCTGGAGAATCTCCCTCTTTCTGTAGGGATTTGTTTTCTTAAATGTTATTTTGTACATTTCTGCAGGAACTGTAGTTATAGTAGTCTCAGTATGAACACTGTTCTCTTGAACCTCCTAAGTTTTACGAGTGCAAGTACCTACTGCTATTTGCTTATGGTTCTTTGATTCAGGATCTCTGTAAGAAGGCGGTGAAGTAGAAGGGGCAGCTGGAATTACTCCCTGCTCTTTCCTTCTCATAACAGTCAACTACCCACTCTCTTTCACATGGTTGCCATTCCCTCAGATTAGGATTTAGGACTGCAGGGTCCTTTTTAAGAGAGCATATGGTTTTTCTGGCATTCAAGGCTTCCTTCAATCTCTGTATTAAAGCTTTGCAGTGGGTGTGGCTCTGTCGGGTGTCTGTTGCTTGACTTTGACAGCTCCCTTCAGTGCTACAGTTTCCCCTACAGTTTGTTTCAGTTTGCAGAAATAGAAATAAAATTTTCTCCCTTCTCCAAAAGCAAAATCTATGTGCTGCTGAAAACCCAAAACTTCATGGTATAACCCCAGAGTAGATTTTCATGTGGAAGAACGGAAGTTCGTATAAGTGAGCTTTGGCACTCAAAACAAATTCTTGTGTTTATTTTATTTTATTTTCCTGTTTTTATTTTTGTTAGTGTATGTCTTTTACATGACGTTGAAGCTGGTGGATCTTAGGTTCCAGTTAAAAAAGGAGAACCCACAAGCCTGAGGTCTGCCCATGCCTGTTTTAAAAGTTTGTGCTTAAATTTAAATTTAGCCATAAATCTGTTAGCCCTTTAAGTGCCACAAGACTGTGGCGTTCTAATGCACTCAGGTTAAAGTAAATTGTTGATGGAAAGTGTAATTTTGTGTTACGGATAATGTGTTCGTCTTTTGGCATAATGCGT
The DNA here is from genome assembly GCA_037013535.1 of Intellagama lesueurii. Classification (NCBI taxonomy): domain Eukaryota; kingdom Metazoa; phylum Chordata; class Lepidosauria; order Squamata; family Agamidae; genus Intellagama; species Intellagama lesueurii. Next base: position 102,137,107 of record JBAJHW010000003.1, read on the forward strand.
TTTTGTTTTTTTCAGATCCTATGTTAGATTTGATATAATTAGGAGATTACTGACGAAGGTATTTGGGAAGGAAGTTGTCATGGTGATGGGGATTACAGATATAGATGACAAAATAATCAAGAGAGCCAATGAGGTAAGTACAGTTCTTGCAGTTTAGTTTTTGAATTTTATTCACCATATAAATTCTATAGGATTATGAAGTGAGTGCTTCTGCTTTGTTTATGCTGTAGTCAGTCTGGGCATCTTGTTTGACTTACGCATAAGAACTGAAGTTTGGGAGAGCTTGAGTACAGGTTTCCTTTGTCTTCTTTAACTTCTGTCTTTATTGATGAAAAATTCTGCTGGGCCAGACCAAGCGTCGCAGAGAGAAAACTCTTAATTGCAATCAAAGCGATTGGGGGAGTGTGGCGCCTTTGTTGTGTGGTCTCTCCCTAGTCCATCCCCTGACAGTGTTTTTCCAACTCCACCTTTACTTCTGTAAAGTATTACAGATAAGGCAATGTGAACTGTGAATGAGTCTTAACCAGGGTTCCTACTGAACCAGGACTGGAAGTAAATCCAGTCTTCCATGTGTTCTCTTCCAGCATTTGGAATGACCTGGCTTAAGCCCTATTCAGGCTCCTAAAAAAATTTAAAAAATAGAAAGGAAGGGGGTTAATTTGAAAGTGTAAAGAAGTTCCAGCTCTGACCCTATGGAGAGAGGGACTGTCTGAAGAAGAGATGCTGCATCAGACCTCTCAGTTGCACAGAAAGACTTCATGTGTAGTTGAAGTTTTCATCTTTAGTCTCTCTGCTGAAAGGCAGGGGTGGGGCTAGAAATCTCTTTCTGCTCCTGCTTTCAATGTAAGCCTTTTGTAATGCTCGATTAGGACTCTAGATGTCACAGCATCATGAAACTGTAGTCTGCTACCCAAGGTTCCCTCTAAGCTGGGCACGCGCACGCGTCTCTCCCTGCAACTGTCTTCTCCTTCCATACCTACGTGCAACGATCGTGTTAGGTTCTGGTCGCGACTGAACACTGCTTGGGGTGTGTGGAGTTGCTCGTGTGTGCAGGAGCAAAGTTGCGTGAGGGAGAGGTGGGGCCCTACTCTGCGGAGCTGAAAGTTAGATGGTACGTTGCTGCCACCTGTTTCCTCCTAGGATATATTTAGTTCTCTTAAGGTAGTTTGGTATACTATTCATGGTCAAATCCAGTTGCTGCGTCCAAGTGGAGCAGATCCATTGAGTCCATGGAACTTTACATATATGGTGACCTGTCAGTGCCCCAACCATTCAATGTGTATACTGCGTTTGGAGATAACCGCTGGATTTAAATTTATTTCTTTTCTAGAATAATGTTTAAGTGTTATTTACTCCAGGCAGTTACCATACCACCTTCCATTAAAAATAATCTCAAAATGCTTTACAGTAAAAACATGAAGCTCAAGTATTTTGTTTGCCAAACATAAACCAAAAGCAATTTTTGGGCTGTTCACCCCAATGGTGTCTCCTGTACTCTACAGGACTGCACTGAATGTTTGTTCATGCAGAGGTATTTTTTTCCTTTTTTGTTCGCTGTTCACAGCCTCTTCTTCCCCTGAGTTCAAACATTGATACTGCTTTTTAAAAAAGTTTGTTTCTGAGCTGATCTGAGTGTTGGAAACCTAGTAGCACTGCATCATTTCAGAGACAATCAGAGTTAGTAGTATGAGAACCCTCGCTCTGAATAGACTTTCTGGGAATGTCAGACAATCAGAATGAAATTAGAATGAGGGGAACCCATCTGAATGGGGTATTTCCTCCCCGCCAAGTTATTGGAAAAGAGAGAAGCTGCATTTCCTTGATTGTAGGGATTTGTTTTGTTTTGCTACAGTTCAGGATAACTGCCATTCATGCTTTGTTACAGGTTATTTTATGTTTATATGTGAAATCCAAGTTACTTTTAGGTGATGGTTGTTTCTGCTTTAAAAAAATGTTTTCTTTCGGTGTTCCCTGCCTCCTGACAAGTAGGTTAGCTGTTCTCCTGAGGTGAACTGTTAAGAATGCTTTTCCATATTACTTTGTACTCCTTTTCTCTCTTTTTGTAAGTTGCTAGATAAATGTACATTCTTTGTGGTCTCCGTGAATGTACACAAATGGGTTTCTTCTGCGTCTGCGGAAATGCTCTCGGAACTTTCTAGAGCTTTTGAACGTGTTCTCCCAAGACCTTCCCCCTCAGTGCGCATGCTTCACTTGTGCTATAAAATGCCTCAGTTCCTTTTTTGTTGCTGCTGTAGTTGCATCTCAGCAACGGAGCTCCATTCACCTTTTAAGAGAGAGAGAGGGAAGAAGAAGAAATTCTTCATCCTCCAGACTTTCCCTTCTTTCTTCATGAGGCCTATCCAAAAAGAGAGGGAGGGAGGGAGGGAGAGACTTCACTCCCCCATTTTTTCCATCCCCCCCCCCCCCGTTTCCCCCGGACCTGCCTTATGGCCTCTTCGGGCCCTTTCAAGCAGTGCACTTCTTGCCTGAATAAAGTCCCTCCCTCCAGTGGACATTTGCTGTGCCTATTTTCCCTTGGAGAGACACACCAGACTAGTTCATGCCAGGCTTGTAAAAAACCTCACTGAGCCAGCCTTAAAGCTTTGCCTTCAGCAGCTCCTTTTGTATCTCTGGGAAAAATCTTTGCAACCTGTTCAAGCCCCTATTATGGACTTGACACTGACACCACAGTCACACAGTGCTGACCTTCTCCCTACACGAACAATTCTCTCTCTGACCTCGAGATCGGCCCAGCCAAAGTTAAAATCTAAGTCGAAGTCTTTGACATTGAAGTTGAGCTCAAATACTCCTACCTTCAGCGCTGGTCACCCATCTGACACATCCAAGAAAAAGAAGAAGGCCTCAATACCTTCTGGCCATAAGAGTAAGTGTCCTTATACCTCGCAACCTACGGACAGGGCCAAACCGCCCTCTGTGATCCCAGAGGAGCATCGGCAAGAAACAGTCTGCTTAGACTTGCCATAGAGAGATAAGGATGTTCCTCTTCCCTTGTCTGGAACCGCACTATTCCCTCAATTCAGTCAGTCACCTGATTGGGGAATACTTCGGCTGAGGTCATTGCAGTGCTGCAGTTGGCGCATGCGAGCCCCAGATTTTCGTGATGCTTGATCTCTGGCCATGATTCAAACTCTGCCTCAGCTGCCACTGAACCTCCACCACCTCATAAGTCGTCTTGTAAGACCCACCATACTTTTGAACAGCCTCCATATGATATGGACACACAACAGACCCATGCTCGACCCCGGACACCCATGGTTCCGGATCCTCGGTATCAACATCTTTACCCCAAACAGGTCCACCTTTATGAGCTCCTGACTTACTACAAGCCTGAGGAGTATTACGGACTTGAGTCTTTACATCCTCAATACCATCCAGAAGGTAACAGAAGAATTGGCATTGCAACTCACCTGGTGGGACACTGCACACGATCTCAGCATCATCAGGCCATTCCAGCCTCTCCGTCTGACTGTGCAAGTCATTACAGATACCAGCCCCACCAGTTGGGGGGCTCATTGCAACAGTCTCATGGTATGAGGGTGGTCTATAGTCCCCTGCAGAAACACAACTCCATATCAACCATCTAGATCTTCTTGCAGTCATCAGTGTTCTGTGCTTTCGAAAGCTTCCTTGTAGGGCGTGGTGTCCAGGTAGCTACTGACAACACCATTGTCTTGTTTTACATAAATAAGCAGAGAAGAACACATTCTTTGTCTCTCCTTTACCTCAACATCCAATTATGGGAATGGTGCTACATTCACCGTACAGTGGACCCTCGACTTACGGAATTAATCCGTATTGGAACAGTGGCGGCAGGTCGAATAGTCTGTAGGTCGAGGGTCCATTTCCCATAGGAATGCATTGAAAACCTATTAATCCGTTCCGGCAGAAGGAAAAAATACCCCCCTCCAAAAAAATTAAAATAACAGCAACAGTGGAGCAAGTCCCACGCTGGGACTGCAAAACAAAATCACCAAAAAACAAAACAACACAGAAACATACCCCCCAGCCCAAATCTACCCTCCAAACCCCACCCAGAACAACTTTTTAAAAAGAAAAAACAGCAGCACCTTACCAGTCTGAAGCCTCCGAAGCCTCCCGCGCTTGCAAAGCCATGCTTACTCGCGAGTAGACCCGCGCCTTTGGTGGCGCTTACTTGCGACTAGACCTGCGCCTTCGGGTTCAAAGGTTCTCATCTGTCCTTTACAATTTTAAGTGCACTTGGAAAGCAGGAGCTCTCTCAACTGCGACACACCCTATATACAGTAATGGCCGACAGACCTACAGCACAAAGAAGCAGCCTCGGCGCCACCTATAGTTAGAAAGTTGAATTGCCCGCCTTTTCCCCCTGCCTATTTCTGTTCTTATGTCGATTCTCTGGCCGGAAGTCGAAGTGAAATTTTCTGGCTGGAGAAGCCCATAACTCGAAAAGTCTGTAAGTGGAGCCGTGCGTAAGTCGAGGGTCCACTGTATCTACCCAATTGCAGTCCACATCTCCACAGAAGACAACTCCCTGGGGAACTATTTCAGCAGACACCACACTTGCAGCCACGAGTGGTCTCTGGACAATGAAGTGTTCCTTCTCCTATGTCACAAGTGGGACACCCTTACGGGGGATGTATTTGCCTCTCCTGTTAATACAAAATGCACCCGTTATTGCTCCAGGGCAGGAATAGGACCCAGATTGATGGAAGATACCTTCATGATCACGTGGTCCCCGAGCTTCCTCTACCTCTTTCCCCAATCCCACTCCTCCAACAGACAGTTATCAAACTTTAACAGGGCCACTCCTGTTGGTGCCATCCTAATCGCCCCTTGGTGGCCCCAGCAACCGTGGTTCACGACCCTGAAGTCCCTGGTGTTCAGCTTCCTTCAGCTCCCACCACTACCATAGGATCAAGGCTGAGTTTTCCGTCCTGACCTACAGACACTATGTCTAACAGCATAGAGAATACTCCTTTGGTAGCCCAGGTCCTGCAGCATGTGAGAAAACCTTCCACTAACACCCTGTACACTTATAAATGGAACGTCTTTTCCAAGTTCGCCCTGTTTCACGACTTACCTGTCGCTCCGACAGCATTGGATGCCATCCTCGCCTTCCTCCTACACTTTCAAGCTTGGTCTCTCCTACTCTACTCTTAAAGTGTACATACCAGCCATTGTGGCACACCAAGCTAGGCATGCGAACTCCATCTTGTTCTTTCAACACCCTACTCTTAAGAAGTTTCTCCAGGCCTGCAGAACATTTGCCCCTCTCGCCGACCACCAGCTCCTCAGTGGTCCCTTCAGCTTTTCCTTCACTGTCTCACACGCCCTTCCTTCAAGCCCCTAGCGAGTGCCCCGGAATGGCTCCTATCCTTCAAAACCATCTTTCTGGTTGCTGTCACATTAGCTTGTAGAGACAGAGAGATTGCTGCCCTCCGGACAAATCCTCCTTTTCTGCAATTTCACCCTAATAAGGTCACCCTCTATCCTGACCTCACGTTCCTCCCTAAGGTTGTGACTGACTTTCATTTGCGGCAACCCATCATATTACCTACCTTCTTTCCGTCGACCTCCAGTGACCTTGAGCACTCCCTGAATTCCCTCGATGTTTGTCGTGCATTAGCCTTTTATGTCCCCCGTATCTCCTCCTCCTGGAAATCCACGAGGCTCTTCATCAGCCCTCACGGTCCTACTAGAGGTTCTCCAATCTCTTCTCAGACAATTTCCAGATGGTTTGTGTCCCCTGTCAGGTCCCATGCTGGCTCACCATCAGAGCCATCACAATCTCCATTCTCAGAGACATCAACTTAAGGGACATCTGCAAAGCCACTACATGGTTCATGCCTTCCACATTTGCCACCCACTACAGATTGGATGTCTGAGCCAGAGCTGATGCTGCCCTCGGTCAAGCTGTCCTGACATGCATTTTACCATGACAGCCCACCCGCCTGGTAAATTAGCTTGCTAATCACCCATTTGTATGCATTCACAGAGACCCCAAAGAAAAAGAGGTTACTTACCTGTAACTCTGGTTCTTCGAGCAGTCATCTGTGAATTCATTCTTCCCACCCATCCTCCCCTCTGTCCATCATGTATGTCCTGTACCTGATTGACAGAGGTGGATTGTTATTTGGAACTGAGGCATTCTATAGCATGGGCAAAGAATGTGCACCAAGGGGGGAGGTCTTGGCGAACACGTGCAAAAGCTCTAGAAAGTTCCAAGAGCCTCTGTGTAGGTGCAGAAGAAACCCGTTTGTGTGAATTTACAGATGACCATTTGAAGAACCAGAGTCACTTTCTATGTGCGATTTTCCCACTGTTTTTGGTGTTTTTTCTTTGTTTTTTTACAGATGGGTGTATTGCCAGCATCTCTTGCCCATTTTTATGAGGAGGACTTTAAAGAAGACATGGCCGCCTTAAAGGTTCTGACCTTCAACCTGACATGATGTAATTTTGAATGTGTAATTGTTTTTGTTGGAGAAGTACAGGATGGACCCACTGTGGCTTTCTAAAAGTCTTTTGCTCCCAACTCCCACCATCCTTCATTGTTGGCTGTTCTGGCTATGTCTGAGGGAAGTTGCCATCAGGAACACCCTGAGGCTCCTCGCTTGCCCACTCCTGGTCAAATCAGTGTCGTGGCAGTGACAGGTCTCTTAATCACATGGCATTCTCCCACTTTGCCAATAGAAGAACTGTCATGTTTTCCTTCTCCTTTCTGCCTGCCCATTGCTATGGCTGAAAACCTGTAGTAAGTTGCAACTAGAGTATTGTGATTTTAGGCATGTACTGTATTTTTACATTGTTGTACAGTGCCTTAGTGTTTGTTTATTTGAAGAAAGGTGGGAAATACCCTGTTTCCCCTAAAATAAGACCTAACCTGAAAATAAGCCCTAGTATGATTTTTCAGGATGCTCGTAATATAAGCCCTACCCCCAAAATAAGCTCCAGTTAAGTGAAACCCCACCCTCCACCATTGTGCAGCAACCAGAAGAAGATGATGACTGTATTTGAATAAATGTAGATTGTTGTACATGAAAAAAATAAAACATCCCCTGAAAATAAGCCCTAATGTGTTTTTTGGAGCAAAAATTAATATAAGACCCTGTCTTATTTTCGGGGAAACAGGGTACATAAGTAAAAAATAGAGTGGGCTCATTGAATCAGTGAGGATTTGATGAGTCACTGCCTCCATAAGTTCCTTTGATTCAGGAGGCCTATTCTAGTTGCAACTTACTTCTTGATTGCAGCTGATGGTTTTGTTCAAGGCAAGAAACAGAATTTTACATCCCCCTCACCGGGTGCCTTGTCCCACCGTTTTCTGGGTTCGAGTGTGTATACTTAAAGGTGGGTGCCCGGGACAGAATAGGGATTCTGTTGGTGTACCGTCCACCCTGCTGCTCAACAGTCTCCCTTCCTGAACTGACTGAGTTGGTATCAGAGGTGATGTTGGACTCCTCTAGGCTGGTAGTACTGGGGGACTTCAATGTCCACGCTGAGACCAACTTATTAGGAGTGGCTCAGGAATTCATGTCCTCCATGACAACCATGGGTCTGTCCCAAGTGGTTTCTGGCCCCACACATAGAGCAGGGCACACTCTGGACCTTGTATTTCATGCTGGGTAGGATGATGGTGATCTGGGTGTGGAGGAGCTCTCTGTAGTTCCGTTATCATGAACAGATCACTACCTGGTGACGTTTAGATTTACTGGAACTCTTAATCTCTGCAGGGGTGGAGGACCTGTTAGGATGGTCCGCCCCAGGAGACTGATGGATCCAAGTGGTTTTCTGACGGCTCTTGGGGAGTTTCCTATTGCCTCGGCAGGCGATCCTGTTGAAGCTCTGTCTGATCTCTGGAATGGGTAAATGGCCAGGGTGGTGGACACAATTGCTCCTAAGCATCCTCTCCCACGAAGTAGAGCCAGGCAAGCCCCCCTGGTTCACCAGGGAGCTGGCAGTGATGAAACGAGTGGGACGGAGACTAGAGCGACGATGGCAGAAAACTCAGAGTGAATCCAACCGAACACGGGCTAGAGCCCATTTGAGGGCTGTGGCAGCAAAGGTTCTTTGCTGCTGCCATAGCATCTGCACAAAGTCGTCCAGTGGAGTTATTTCGAATGGTCAGGGGCTTAATACATGCCCCACCAGAAGAACAAAATATTGACTACTCCACAACCCGCTGTGAGGAATTTGCATGACACTTTGCAGATAAAGTTGCTCGGATCTGCTCTGACTTGGATGCTGTAATTGAAACAGACCCAGTGGATGTGACTTTGGCCCCGGCTTGTCCTGTTTTAATGGATGCTTTTCAGTTGGTGCAGCCTGATGATGTGGACAAGATTCTTGGAGAGGTGAATGCCACCACATGTGTGCAGGACCCTTGCCCTTCCTGACTCATAAAAGCAGCCAGAGGAGGAATGGCCGATTGGGTACGGGGAGTGGTAAATGCCTCCTTGCAGCAGCGTAGGATCCCTGCTTGCTTAAAGGAGGCAGTAATAAGACCACTATTGAAGAAGCCCTCCCTGGATCCCAGTGTACTGAATAACTACCGGCCAGTCTCAAACATCCCATTCCTGGGCAAGGTACTGGAGTGTGTGGTGGTTTCTCAACTCCAGGGATTCCTGGAGGAAGCAGATTAAACAAATTATCAACTTGTTTATTGATGCTTAAAATCTTGTTATATTTTAAATTGTTATGATATATGTTGGAAGCCGCCCAGAGTAGTCGATTGACTAGATGGGCGGGGTATAAATGTAATAAATAAATATGGTAAATAAATAAATAGACCTTTTTTAGTCTGGTTTCAGGCCTGGCTATGGGACAGAGACAGCTTTGGTCACCTTGGTGGATGACCTATGCTGGGAACTGGACAGGGGGAGTGTGTCCCTGTTGGTTCTGCTGGACCTCTCAGCGGCTTTTGATACCATTGACCATGGTATCATTCTGGGCCGTCTCTCTGGGATGGGACTCGGAGGCACTGGTTTACAGTGGCTCCAGTCCTTCCTGGAGGGGAGAACTCAGAAGGTGGTGCTGGTTGACTCCTGCTCAATGTCCTGGCCATTGGCCTGTGGTGTTCCTCAGGGTTCTGCTTTGTCACCTATGCTTTTTAACATCTACATGAAACTGCTGGGAGAGGTTGTCCAGAGTTTTGGGGTTCGGTGTCATCAGTATGCGGATGACACTCAACTCTATCTCTCCTTTCCACCTAATTCCAGAGGAGCTGTCTTGACTCTAAACCAGTGCTTGGCATCAGTAATGGGCTGGATGAGGGCAAACAAACTGAAACTAAATCCAGACAAGACAGAGGTGCTACTGGTTAGTCAGAAGGCAGATGAGGGAATAGGGATACTACCTGTGCTGGATGGGGTTACACTCCCCCTGAAAACTCAGGTCCACAGCTTGGGTGTACTCCTGGATTCATCCCTAAGCTTGGATGCCCAGGTCTCGACGGTGGCCAGGAGTGCATTTGCACAGCTAAAGCTGGTGCGCCAGCTGCGTCTGTTCCTTGAGATGTCGGATTTGGCTACAGTGACACATGTCTTCCGTTTTGATTACTGTAACGCGCTCTATGGGGGCTGCCTTTGAAGACAGTTCGGAAACTTCAGCTGGTGCAAAACTCTGCAGCCAGACTACTGACTGGGGCCAGCTACAGGGAGCATATAACACACCTGTTACAAGAACTGCACTGGCTACCAGTCCGTTTCCGGGCCCAATTCAAAGTGCTGGTCGTTACCTATAAAGCCCTGTACAGCTTGGGTCCAGGCTACCTGAAAGACCGTATCTCCCTATATGCGCCTTCTCGGTGATTAAGGTCAGCAGAGGAGGCCCTCCTCTCGGTCCCATTGCCAGCACAAGCACAGCTGATGGTGACACGGGAGAGGGCTTTCTCTGTGGCAGCTCCCAGGCTATGGAACGCTCTCCTTCGGGAACTCAGGGTGGCCCCTTCCCTGTTATCCTTCCGAAAAAAGCTAAAGACCCATCTCTTCAGGCAGGCTTTTAACAGTTATAACTGAATCCCTGAACCACATTTTAGCAGATAATTTTAATCTTTTTCATGTTTTCATCTTTTAATTTTATTTTAATCCATATATATTGTTTAATTTGTCTTTTAATATTTAACTTATTGTGTTTTTAATTGTGTGAATTTTAATATTGTGAGCTGCTTTGGGTCCCTTGTTGGTAGAAATGCGGCATATAAATAAAACTAATAATAATACCGTCAGTCGTTTTCTTTTTGCCAATAATGGAGATCAGTCACTCTTTCTTTATCCCAGAATCCCTAGTCCCTGATACCTGCAGTGCTTCCTAGTGGCTAATTCATTCTGACTGCATTTTCCCTCTTGCTGCTGGTTCCGAAATGCAGGCTTAATGTCCACAACATCTGACTTAGTGTCTTCATTTTCTTGCTTTTTATTCTGTCTAGCTTAGGGATGGAGAAAGTGTAGCTCTCCAAGTGTTGTTGGACTTCAGTTCCCATCAACCTTAATCACCATAGTGAGGGATGCTGGGAACTGTAGTCTAATGCAGAGTTCTGGAGAATTTGAAGCTTACATACAGTTTTGTGACATTTTGATTAGTCTTAATAAAGTAGGGGTGGGCAAGGTACATCCCTTCTGATGTTGTTGGATTACAACTCCCAGCATTCCTCATCATTGGTTTTGTGCGGTGAGCAGTCCAACAATATCTGAAGGTCCACATTTTGCCCACCTTGTAAGGAAGTGGTTTGTTATTTGTGCAATTCAGAATATTAACTCAATCTTACTTCTCTTTTCTCCGTGTAGGTTCTTCCCCCTACAGTATATATGAAAGTGACTGAAAATATTCCTCAGATCATTTCTTTTATACAAAAGATCATCGCTAATGGACATGGTTATGCAACATCAAAAGGTATGTCATTGAAATGGTACACTTGGCTGTTAGTGTGTGTATGATATATTATGTTGCTTTTATGTTGTTTTTAATTCATTTGAATGCACTGGGGCTGCTTCTTGAAAAGCAAATCCATGCATAACATATTTCTTGCAAACTGTACTGGATATATTCGGTAATGACTTTTTTCTTGTAGATAAGTTTCTATAGTCATTAGCAAACCAAGCTACTTTGTGAAGTGAGGGCCCACTTACAACAGTTGCAGCTTTCCCCCCCGTACCACACCTCTGCCATGGTCTTGTCTATTTATTGTCTATTTGTACTGGCCTTCTTCTTTGTGGCCTCTGTGAATGCACACAATTGGGTTGTTCTGCGCCTGCGCAGGACGTCTCGGAAGTTTCTAGAGCTTAAAGACATGTGATTAGTAGGACGTTCCCCCGTGGCACGCATGCTTTGCCCTCCCAAAGTCCCCTCAGTTCCTTTTTGCCGCCGCTTCGATTAGACTTCTTTCGGAACACTAGAGCGAGTACTGAGATCAATTAGCTATTTCAATGATTTCTTTCATATTTTCAATTATCTATTTTATTGGACGTTCCCCTGTAAGTTATCCGTTTCCTTTTTGAATCTCCTCCATTCGTTTTTTCTTCTCTTCCCGCGTTTTCTCTTCCCCCCATCTCTACCTTTCCCTTCCCTTTCCCCCCTACTTTTATGCCCCCCCCCCAGGGCCCTTCAAGCGGTGCGTGCTCTGCACAAACAAGATTCCGCTTATTGATGGTCACGACCGTTGCCTCTTCTGCTTAGGAGAACAACACCAAACGCACTCCTGCCCCAAGTGCAAAAAGCTTACTAAGCCCACTTTGAAACTACGCCTGCAAAGACTTCGATCTTACCTTTGGGAAAGGTCTCTTAATCTGGCCTCTATGGATCTGACAACTTCTCCAACTCCGCATTCGGAACGTCGAGAACCCTCTCGCTCAATATCGAGCCCGGCGACCCCATCACCTCGACAAAAGGACCCTTCAAAGTCCATTTCTAAGTCGAGCTCGACTTCCACGTCGAAAGCTCCAACCCATCCGGATGACTCGTCTAAGAAAAAGAAAGACAAAACTAAACCTAAGAAAACTAAAAAGCCTACAAAATCGGCCCAGATAGATCCACCTCAAACGGTGATCCCATCACCCATCCTCGAGGAGTCATCCAGAGTCATCCACCCTGGCTCGATCTTGGATAGAGATGACCCAACTCTAACACCGACTCAGGCTGCAGTCTCCATTGCTAGCCTCTCACCGAGTACTGGCCTATCTCCGGATGATGTTCACTCCAGCCCGGCCTCGGCCCATTCAAGCCCTAGATCATCAGGGTGGGCAATACCTATTCAGGTTTCTGACTCGGAGTCGTCTCATCACTCCCCCTGTAAACACCGGACGAAGAGACGACACCTTTCTCCAATTCAATATGCCCCCTCACACAGGGAATTGTACTATTATCCCGAACCATCTCGGTATCCGACCAGAGATGACTATGGGGAGCGATATCATCACTACGACCCTTACTATTCTGAAGACCTCACTGAACAGACCTATTGCGATGAACCAAGGAGAGTGAGATATGCTTCTCCACCCCGATATTCACCCTCCATATCACCTTCAGCACCACGACATCGATGCCGTTCAACACAGCTTTCCTCTCTAAACATCCCACACCAAACTCTTATCATTGTAAAATCCAATAAATTAGGAGCACGCAACAAATCATCTGTAGCCCCTACCAACTGAGAAGGAAGGAAACTTGACATTCTCGGAAGACGGCTCTATTCCCTTACATCATTTATTATGAGGGTCGCTAATTATCAAGCCGCTATGGGCGCATACCACCGCCAGCTATGGAATAGGATCCCACCTATCATCCAAACGGCTTCAGACACCACCAAGACAGAAGCCCTCAATATCCATACCGAGGCTTCCACCTTGGCTAAACAGCGAAGAATCGCTGCCCACCATACCGCAGACGCAGCCTCTAAAGCTGTGTCCACTTCTATTGCCTTGAGGCGCCTGGCTGAGATCTGCGGGTATTTCAGATGATACCAGAACAAGGATAGAAGACCTTCCTTTTGATGGTGCTGGACTTTTCAATGCCAAAACGGACAAGGTCATGGACAATCTCCATAAAATCCGCAAAACGGCACACTCATATTCCACCCAGCAACTTTACTCAGTGTCCTCAATTCCGAAGACAACCCTTCTTTCAACAGCAGTTTCAATCATACCAGCAACCATATCGACCATTCAGACCACAAGTACCCGACAGATCCTACCCAGCCCCATCGACATCTGCCGTACCTTCCTTTCTACCTCAACAGCCACAATCACGTCGACAGCCCTTTCGACACCCACAAAAGAAGGGTAAGCACTCCATCCCTTCATATTGGCTTGGCGCCGAATCACTAATGATCAGTGGGTTCTTCTATTGTTCAAAACGGCTATTTCATTGAGTTTCTACGTACCCCACCCTCTGGCACCATTAGGACTACTCCATACTCACTAGCTCTCCGCTAAGAAGTTTCCCTTCTTCTCCAAAAGCAAGCCATACTCATAGTCCCTTCCCCTACATTACATTATGGATTTTACTCCGGATATTTTACAGTCCCCAAAAAGGATGGAGGACTCTGTCCTATTCTCGACCTCAGAAACCTTAATAAATTCATTTGACCCAGTCGCTTTCGAATGCTAACCCTCAACACTATCATCCCTCTCCTTTCACAGGGAGACTGGTTTGTCGTCATCAACCTTCAAGATGCCTACTTTCACATCTCTATCCATCCACTTCATCACAAATTTCTACGGTTCTGATTCGACAACGTTTCATACCAGTTTTGCTCTCTCCCGTTCAGACTTTCCATGGCACCGAGGACCTTTACGAAATGCATGGCACCAGTCGCAGCATACCTCCGACTACAAGGTATCACCATATTCCCATACATAGACGACTGGTTAATAGTGGCTACTTCTTATCACGACGCAATCAGAGCTACCCAACTAACTCTCGATACTGTTCAAGACCTAGGACTCAAAGTAAACTGTGCCAAATCCCACCTTGAGCCTGCACAAACCGCCACCTACATCGGGGCGTATTTCGACTCCCTTTGAGTCAGAGCCTTTCTCCCCCAAGAGAGAATCACCAAACTAAAACGAGCCATCCAACCCTTCCGACCTCTAGCTTCGGTATCTGCGCATCAAGCCCAACACCTCCTCGGGCTCATGGCTTCTACCACAGCCATTATTCAGCATGCACGGCTCAAAATGAGGTCCCTACAATCATGGTACCTATCACTATTTGATCCCATAACAGACCAACCTTCCAAACATCTCATAGTAACATCACAACTCGCCAGTCAACTCATATGGTGGACGTTCTTTCCTCATTTGATGGTAGGCAGACCCTTCCAACCTCTACAGTTCTCCATACAGGTTACCACCGACGCCAGCCCGTTGGGATGGGGAGCTCACTGTCGACATCACAAAATACATGGCCTATGGACAAAACAAGAACAATTATTACACATCAACCATCTTGAACTCTCAGCAATTATCAGGGCCTTCCATGCCTTCTTACCTCTCATTGCAGGACGAGCAGTACAGCTAGCTACAGACAATACCACAGTGCTGTACTATATAAACAAGCAAGGAGGTACCCACTCCCTCTCGCTCATTTATCTGGCGGTCGAACTTTGGGAATGGTGCTGCCTACACCACATTTTCCCCATAGTGGTCCATGTCGCCACACATGACAACCTTCTTGCAGACCACCTCAGTCGTCTTACCACAAGGACACACGAATGGGCACTGAACGACGAAGTTTTCGACCTCCTCTGTCACCGATGGGGTGTTCCGTCCATCGATCTCTTTGCTTCCCAGATCAACACCAAGTGCCAACGGTATTGCTCCCGAGCCGGTGTCGACACGAACTCACTTGGAGATGCCTTTATGATAGACTGGGTCGGAGGCCTATTTTACCTATTCCTTCCGATTCCACTCATACAACGAACCGTCATTCGACTTCGACAATTCCACTCGAATGCCATCCTCATCGCCCCATGGTGGCCATGTCAACCATGGTTCACCCACCTGAGATCGATATCGAACGACGTGTTCCAAATGGAAATCATTCCTCTCCTTTGCTCATTCTCACGACTTACTTGCAACACCAGTTTCTTTGAAGACCCTACTTACCTTTATTCTCCATCTCTTTCATCTCGGACTGTCTCATTCTACCTTGAAGGTTTACATTTCAGCTGTTGTAGCCCACCAACCTTCTCACTCTGATTCAGCGAGGCTTTTTTCCCACCCAACTTTGAAGAAATTCCTCAAGGGACTCCAAAACATTCGCCCCCCACGGCAACATCCTCTCCCTCAATGGTCCTTACAACTTGTCCTCAACGTGCTCACTTGACCACCCTTTGAACCAATGGCTACCTCCAATCTTAAATTACTTTCTCTAAAGACATCCTTCCTTGTAGCAATAACATCTGCCAAACGTGCCAGCAAACTTGCGGCCCTCAGATCAGATCCACCTTTCCTTCAGTTTCATCCAGACAAGGTTACTCTATATTTTGATGTATCATTTTTACCCAAAATTGTCTCTGAATTTCACCTCAATCAACCATTGATTTTACCAACTTTATTTCCATCTCCTTCTACACCTCTCGAGTGCATGTTCCACATGCTTGATGTAAGACGCTCTTTGGCCTTCTACATTGATAGAACTAAATTATTCAGAAAGTCTCCAAGGCTTTTCCTATGTTTTCAAGGCCCTCATAAGGGTGCCCCAGCTTTGCCTCAAACTATCTCTCACTGGATTGTTCAAACTATCTCACTGGCCTATGAGCTCGCAGGCAAGACACCTCCTGAACATTTAAGAGCCCATTCTACCAGAGCGCTGTCAACCTCTACTGCTTTCCACCGTGGAATAGAGCTTCCGCACATCTGCTGTGCAGCTACATGGTCTAATCCATCGACCTTTGTGAGGCACTATTGTCTTGATGTCCGAGCAAAGAATGATGCTGCTTTTGGCAAAGCGGTCTTGACATCTCTTTTACCGTGACGTCCCACCATCCGGTAAGTGAGCTTGTCAGTCACCCAATTGTGTGCATTCACAGAGGCCATGAAGAAGAAAGAGAGGTTACCTACCTGTAACCATGGTTCTTCTAGTGGTCCTCTGTGAATCTACACATCCCGCCCATCCTCCCCTCTGTCCGTCACGTTGTCTTTATATAAGCCTATGACAGCGGCGGACTCTTGCAGGAACTGAGGGGATTTTGGGAGGGCAGAGCATGTGTGCCATGGGGGAACGTCCTACTAATCACATGTCTTTAAGATCTAGAAACTTCCGAGACGTCCTGCGCAGGCGCAGAACAACCCAATTGTGTGGATTCACAGAGGACCACTAGAAGAACCATGGTTACAGGTAGGTAACCTCTCTTTTTCCTTTCCTTCCTGCCTGAACCTTGACTGAGGCTTGATATGCTATTGAACTGCAGCTCCCATCAACCCTAAACAGCAAACAGTGGTAAGGATTGCTGGAAGTTATAGTCCAACATTGTCTGGAGAGTTGCAGTTTGATTTAACATCCTTGGCTTAACACCTCATCTGGAAAAAAATTAGAAATTTTAGGCAGAAGCCACCATTTTCATATAACAGCTCAATGTATCTAGGGATTGGTTCTTCTAAAGCAGATCTTCTCTTCAAGAAGTCTTGATCTTGATTTTTGCCTGGAATTCAGGCTCACATATGTTCATGTATTAGTATGAGTGAGAAACCCTGTTGTGATGTCATCTGCCTCTTCCCCATGTCTTGTCCATGGATGCTTGTCTCTGGGATCCTGCATCTAGTGTCCCCTGTCTTTCTGTCAATTGGTGCTGATAGTGGGAGGAAGGAGTTGCCTCCAAGTTGCAGCTTCTGCCCAGAGGGAGCTGTAGCACTTGCCCTTTGCAGCCTCAGTAAGCACTGCAACATGCAGCCTGCTTGTTTTGAGTGGTGTGATTGCTCAGTGCCATCTCCTTGTAGCTGCTGACATAGGAGGATTACATGGTACCCTTTGTGTTGCACTGCTGTGGTTTAAGGGTATCAATGTAAGAAAGCTTGTGGATTGTATCCTTAACAGTACTTCCCAACCTTGGGTCCCCAGATGATCTTGGACTACAACTCTCAGAAATCCTGGTCAGCACAAGTAGCGGCGATGGCTTCTGGGAATTGTAGTCCAAGAACATCTGGGGACCCAAGGCTGGAAACTATTGCCTTAATAAGTAAACCAAACACCTTCCACCATTATAATAAGACCAACCTGTTTACTTCCAACAGGTAATGTTTATTTTGATGTCCGTTCTAGGGGAGACAGATATGGAAAACTGACAACTATTTATCCTGATGCCCAAGAGGAACCAGGTATGTTAATGCACTTGTTAATTTCTGCATGAATTTGAGTGCCTTTGGCTAATATGCTAGCTATATGAGAAATAGGTTAGCTAGGTTCTGTATGGTCCTGATATATGATACATTTTCCAGCTAGACATTACTGTTTCATGGTTATTCTTTTAACATTGCGTTTTGAAGGAGAGTCACTTTCATTGCAACTTGCAGCTCTGAACTGATTAAAAATTGAAGAATTAAAATTTGTTTAATTCTTACGTAAGGATGTGTGTTTGCCCAATTGGTACAATTTAATAATACAATTTTTAAAATATTTGCTGTAAACCTGTGAAGTAAATCTGCCTATATAAGAAAATATAGATTCCTCTTACATGAGCTTCAGAATGAGTGGAGATTTGAAACTGTATATATTTGAATACTAGTACCATGCTGTCTCTCACAAATTGGTTTAGACAAGTCAGCATAAACTTGACTGAGTGCTGAATCAAATAGCTTTTTAAAGTATCTAGGCCTTGTAATCGAGGTCTTTTCACTAAAACAGATTGTTCTTATCACTTAGCTACTACGTTCACCTAGTTGGCAAACTGTCTTCCTGTGAGAAATCCACATGCACGTACACATGGCTGGTTTGTCCCTGCTTTGTTTTGCTCACCTGCACAAGCAGTGGGAATGCTCCAGAATTCAAAAGCTTAACAAGCTCTCTGTACCCAGGAATTAGGCTTACTGTGGTGTTTAGAAGCCACGGTCGTAAGACAGGTTTTGGTGCTTGTGGATTCTGACTTTTTGGGAGCATCAAAACAGATAGCTACATGGGTAGTGGAGAGGCTCATCTCCACAAAATTCACCGTAGGCCAAGATTACATCAGATGCAAGAGTGTGACCACCACAATCATTGCTTTGTGTGAGCCCCGCTGGTCCTACCAGGGTTAACAGGTGGCCCGTCTTCCATCCCTTGGTTCATGGACTCAATGCCAGGTGTTTCAAACAAAGAAGGGTTTATTAGAACCTGAACAGGAGTTTCAACAAAGGCCGCTCCTCATGACTTGCCAACTCCATGGTTAGTTACCTTCACTAGCCCTGGCTCAATCTGGGCTAGTGAAGGTAACTAACCATGCACACCTGCAGTGGAGACAGGGAATGTTGAGGCCTTGACAAGGTGTGGGTCTGGAAAGGCGGTTGCTGCTGCTGTTCCTGAAGTTGACCCTGGCACTCCCTTCTCTTGCTTCCTCCTCCAGCAGTGCAGCTGCGTCAAGGTCAGTTCCCAAGTTGTTTCTGCGGACTCTGCTCCTGGTAGTGTGGGCATGGTGGTGGCAGCCTCGGGTTTTGGTGCTTCTCCTTTTCTCCCTAAGAATGCCCCAAGCAGTGTAGCCAAGGAGGCTTGGGGATTCTGGGAGTTATAATACAAAAATGCCACTTTTTCAAGCTCCAGAGTTGCTATTGCGAGTCGGTGATACTAGCTAGATGGATGAGTAGTCAAAGTCACATTTTTTTGCTACAAATGCAACGTGTACAAATTATTCTGAGGATCTTAACATGTGTTCTTACAAGCAGATAATAAAGACTGAAGCCTCATGAGCAGAGCACATTATTACGATGCAGATTTCAGTGCTTCATATCTAAGATACCTGTATGCCTTAATACCTGTCACCTAGTTACATACGTATTGGACACCAATTATGGCTTGCAGGCAAACTGCAGGTTTGTTCTCTACATCAAAGTGTTCTCGCTGTAGGATCAAAACCCACAGAGTGTTTAGTGCCCATAAATAACTTGTGGAATACATTCAACAGACATCTCTTTATACAACAGGCTTGTTCTTACCTTCATCTTTATTAACATGCCACTCCTTGTGATTGACAGCTTATAGTGATAAGCATTACGTGAAGGATTTTTCTCTTTGGAAGGCCGCCAAACCTCAAGAGATGTACTGGGATTCCCCCTGGGGTAAAGGAAGGCCGGGCTGGCACATTGAATGCTCCACAATATCAAGGTCAGCTGGTCTGCATTTCTTCGTCTTGCTCATTTCTTTTTCAATTATGTGCTTCAAAGCAGGAGCAGAGTCATCATGTTGGTGGCAAACTGATGCCTGCAGTTTTTGTTGATTTGTTGGGGTTTGCCATCCACAGTCTAGCCTCGATCCATTGTCCAGTTACCTTGTGTGGAACAATAGTATTAGGTAAGCAGATACCCTGACAGGTGGTGAAATGCACTTAGTTGTGCTATCAGTGATTGTTAAACTGGTTTGTAGTGTGCTTGTAGGCAATCTGCAAGAGCATAGTAGAAACGGGGAAATCCTGGCAGCCTTTCTTTTTCTTTTTTAAAGCAGTGTTCAATTAACACTGAATTAAATAGTCAATCCATTCCATATGCTATCTTCAGAGCTTCGAAAATTTGGTTTTTTGAACCACAGCTCCCAGAACTTCTTAGTCAGCATTGTCAGTTTGGGATTCTGGGAACTGTAGTCTATTTTGTCTATAGTATTAATAGATAGGGTCAGTGTGAAAGGAGGCCATTACCTGAGCGGTAGGACAGTAAATATGGTGATGGACAAGGCTAGGAATATACCTTTTTGTTCTCCGTGCACAGTTTAGCTGCTAAAGGTGTTCCAATCTGGGAGCAAAATTAAAATTGGACTAATTGAAGAGCTTCTGGTGTTAAAAAAAGAAAAGACCAGACAAAAGTGTGCATCCATAGAGCCAGAACCCAGAAGTGTTACCCAGAATTGGCTAAATGAAAGTGATGTGGGCTGAAAGTTACAGATTGCCAATCAGCAGGGTTTCAGTCATTGATGTGGACTGTAGAGAGATTGGCTTATGAATTAAATAGATGTGAGCTTCCCTGTGTAGTCCTGCTTTCTTCTCTGACGCCCTGGATACTTGAACTTGAACGAGGCTGCGTTATCAGTTTGTGAAAAGTCTCAGTTGAACTCCTAGGACTAAAATCAGACTGCTTGAAGGTGACACTAGAGCCATCTAGAGGCAAATGGAAAACTTGCAGCATCCAATAAAAAAACCCTGAATGGTATAGTCTTTTTAAATGTGCAGAAGGGAGAAGAATGCACGTAGCTGTCTTATTTCCTTCTGTCTGCTCCCACACACCATTGCAACTTGTTCTTCTGCTGTTTTGGCATCTTGTTATCCAGTCCAGGCTGCTGTTTAATTCTTCCGAAACAAGTAGTACACTGAATACTTGTGGCATATTTTATATGTGCCGTCATGGGATGACACCGGTGTATAAGTCAGAAGTTGGGAAATTTGGCAGGGCTAGGGGTCATCTTCCTTCCCAGGGATCCTCCAGGGACAGGTTGAGCCACAAAAATACAAAAAACAACAACAACAAAAACAAACCCACACACACAAAAACAAACAAAAAACAACAACCCAAAATTAAATTATTACGTGTCCAGGAAAGAATTGTATTTAAAGCACTTTTAAAAAATGCATTTGTTCTATTTTCTAAATGAACACTCTCTTTCTCTCTCTCGTTTTACACACACACACACACACTATATATATATATGTATGTGTGTGTGTGTGTGTGTATGTGTGTGTGTGTGAAATACATATTTTCAGGGGATGCTTAATTTTTTTCATGTACAATCTATGTTTATTCAAATACAGTCATGTCATCTGGTTGCTGCACAATGGTGGAGAGCGGGGTTTCACTTAACTGGGGCTTATTTTTGGGGTAGGGCTTATATTACGAGCATCCTGAAAAATCATACTAGGGCTTATTTTCAGGTTAGGTCTTATTTTCGGGGAAACAGGGTATATATATATAATATATATATATATATAATCTTTTCAAAGGTGGTTTGGAGGTGTTAGTAGTCCGGGACAGCCCTGTGATTTATGTAAAAAGTGTATTTCAGCTCCAATAACTGTTCCTGCTTCTTTTTCTGCTGCTGCTGAATAAATTGTTTATTTGTGTGTTTGTTTTTGGACAGTGGAACTGGGGGCAACTGGATGAGTGGGGTCTCCAGAAACAGCCTTTTAAAAAATATATAGTATTTTTATTTGATACATACAAACATACAGAACTGAAAACTAAAACCAAACAGAAATAACACTGAATAACAACAAAACATCAAAACTAAACATCCATACTACACATATAGATCAGAAATTTCGCCATCATCTAGACATCTCAATATAATCAAAGGATTCTAGTGAGCACTGATTCGCCATAAACTATTTCTTCCCCTAAATTCCTGTCTTTTCCTGGTCCCAATTATATATATTAGCTTCCAGCTTTCCTTTACAAAGTGTCTTGGTTGATCCCGTAGTGCCTCTGAAAGCATGTCTAATTCTGCAATATCCAGTAGCTTCTTTAATAGCTCATCCATTGTTGGTGTTTCTCCATTCTTCCATTTTTGGGCCCAGAGTAACCTAGCTGCAGTAAATATATACAGTAGACTATAATTTATTTTCTTATCAATAATTTCTGGCATTATATTCAATAATAGTTCAGGTTTAAAACTTAGTTTTTGCCGAACGATTTCTTGTGACATTTCCCAAACCTGTAACTAATTTTTTTTGCTTTTTCACATGACCACCATACATGATAATAAGTCCCTGGATTTTTTTTTTTACATTTCCAACAAACATTACTGATCCCTTCTGACATTTTTGCCAATTTTACCAGAGTAAAATGCCATCTGTGAAACATTTTAAGGATGTTTTCTCTAAGATTAACTGATTTAATCATTTTATAGTTATCTTTCCGCATTTTTGTCCAGTCATCAATATCAATATTATAGCCAAAGTTTTGTGCCCATTTTACCATCATCTCCTTCACCCTCCCATCCTCTAGATCATACTCTAATAGGTATGAAACAGCCTTGAAGGCCAGATCTTTGCCCACCTCTGGTGTATGTAATCTCTGAAAGAGAGATTATATTTGTGGAAATGTGTGACACCTTGATGTGGTTCTTCTTGCCCTGCCTACTGTTGTATTATGACATGGAAATAAACCACACATGCTGCTTTTGTTAACTAGTTACTCCTTAGGTTTTGGCATGAGATCGGAACAAATTAATAAACTACTTTTATCATTCTGTTTCAGTGCACGAAACATAAGTACAACAATCTAAAATGACCAGTCCACTTGTATAGGTACATCTTTCTTTAAAAACAATATAGTTCATTCAGATGATAGAACAAATACATGAAAAAAATGTGCTTTGGGTACAATTGGTGTAGTCAGTAATGTTCTTCAGTTTGTCCCACAGATAAATTTTGTAGTTCACATGTCCAAAAGGCCTACATTTAAGGTGAATAGGTTTCATACTTGGTATATGATAATCTTAGCCAGTTGCTGCCATGGTTTGACTCAGTTTCAACGTTGGCTCTCATTCTTTATCGGAGGCAGGAGTTGGATTTTTCAATCCTGTTAGGTCCTGCCTTTCCTAACAGTTCCTTGATTGTGATAAGTTAGGGTGTCTGCCTCCTCTTTCTGTTGTTGTGTTTTTAAATTACTGAACATTATTGTTACAGTTTAGTGTTTGGAGAACATCTGGATATCCACACTGGTGGAATTGATCTTGCCTTTCCCCATCATGAGAACGAAATAGCTCAGTGTGAAGTTTATCATCAGTGTGAGCAATGGGGAAATTATTTTCTACATTCTGGTAAGTTACAACTCCCTTTACATTTTAGTAGTATTGAATTGATTTTGGAACTGGGATTTCCATACAGTTACATTGCTATCAAAATAGAATTTTTAAAGAGAACAGATTTAAGGAAAATAAATAAATAAATAAGCATTAAGATGTATTTTTATTTATCTTTTTAATATGCTGTCAAGTTGTTTCTGACTTATGGCAACCCTTTCCAGGATCTTCTATGTGTAAAGTACTCAGAAATGGTGTCTTATAGCACCCCTTCTTCTGAGGATGCTATAGGACTGGGCAGCTTGCCCAAGGCTATCCGTTCTTCTTCTGAGAGGCATAATGGGGAATCTAACTCCTAGCCTCCGGCTCCATTGCCAGATGCCTAACCCACTGAGCTAGGGACGCAAGAGGCATGGATGAGCCCAACAAAATTGCTTCTTTCTTTCTGTGCTCCACAGTATGGTGGTGTGAGTTTTCATATGAGTCACATCAGTATTTTGGAAGGCCAAAAAGCCATTTCCTGCCAGGGAAAGGCAGAGGTGATCCATACAGTTGGATTGACTTATCCACGAGCCCGGTACAAACATTAGCTTGGATCCTGATGTCCGTGAATAGAATGAAGTTTGATTGAGAGAACTTTCTCATCTCTTATTTACCCCCAGTACTTCCTAATTCCAAAGAAATATTGGGGGATCTCAGTGTATCGTGTGGGGTGGGCTGTGGTACTAGTCTTTGCCTGATCTGGGCCCTTTCCATTGTAGCCTTCTCATTGTTCATGGGGACCCTCAACCCCCTAAAGAGATATGGGGAAGATCAAGAGGGGGAGGAGGCAGGGAAGTCCCAGGCATGCACTCCCATTTATTCATGGGAATGGTTTAGGTGCGGAGTCAGAAGTTGGGAGTTTGATTCCCCACTGTGTCCCCTTGACAGGGGCTGGACTTGATGATCCATAGAATCCCTTCCAGTTCTGCAGTTCTAAGATGATGATGGTGATGATTCAAGCTATTGTACAGAGCATTCACAATGAGATATTTTTAACAGCTTTTACATGAGGTCTGTAATGTTTGACTAAGTTATCTGAAGGCCATTAAAGTAAGGACAGGTTCAGCACTATGGTCTCTTCCCTAACAGGAATTAGATATCCCTCTCTGTGTCATGTGAGTGTTAGAAGAACAGGGTATCTCCATTTTTTCCAGAATGTGTCTGTCCATCGCAGAGAGTAATGAGACTTTCTCTTTAAGGTCACGAAGGGCATTCTTTTATTACTAAACATTGTTTTCTTCATAGTGACAATGTAGAGAGAATGTTCCAAAATAAATTTATAAAATAAGGCATGATTTTTTGAAAAAGAAGTACCTACTTCTCATTTTTAAATGTGTGTGTGTGTTTTTAAAGCTTCTGGGTTTGTGAACAAATCAGCTATATTAAGTATCTCAGTTGTACCTTTTCCTCAGTGGGATGAAGCAAATAAATGTGGCAGTTATGGAAATTGTTTAGCAATATTCAGACCATTTTTGCTAATTTTGCAGATTGCACAGACTATTCCAGATGGATGGTTTTCATTGTTTCTTTAATGCTATTATGTGTTTAATCAGAATGCTGGAAGATTCAAAATCCTTCCATGAGGGAGAGTTTTTGTAGCCAGTTTCCATAAGCTTCTTCTTTTGCATGCTTGTAAAACGATATATATATTTCCAATGTAGCATTCTTGTTCTATGTCAGTTCCTTGACTCAAGGTAATTTATTTATTTTTATCTGGCAGTGGAACTGTTGCAAAAGCCAATATGTTGCATTCATTAATTGCTGGTTGTTGGTTGTGTTTTTTTTTAAAGAATTCCATAAATTAATGTGAATTATTCACAGCCGGTTTCTCAGTTTCAGAAAATATGTTATGTTCCATAACACAAAGTAGAGTTTTGGCAAGCTCATTAATGATACCCTGCTCGTGAATCAAATGCAAGAGCTGGTGATACTTTTCATTTTTTTCCCTGTTCATTAATATTATCTAACTTTTCTCAACATATTCAGCATCCTGAAGGATAAAATTGCATTTTAATCTTGCATTGTGCTCAGCGAACTCTATAAGCTTCTTCACACACAACTTCAGTCAGAATGTCTGGCTTGGTTTTTGGACTTTGCTGTTTCTTTATCCCATCTGCTTCTCCAGATGGTTCTTAATTCTGGAGAACTCAAAAGCGTGCTTGCTTTTGTGGTATTTTGGTAGCATTTTGTTTGGGGTTGACTGGAGTTGGAGTCCAGTGACATCCGAAGGGCTATGGTTTCCCCATTACTGGTCCATGTGCAGGGTTCAGTGGTTTCAGTGGTGTTTGCACCTCTGGAAAAGCCTTCTCTTTCAAAAAGTGAGACAAATGGGGTAAAATAAATCTCAAAGCTTTCTCATAAGGGGTTACCTTATGGTACAAGCAAGTGAAATCCTGCAAATGATGCTCTGTGCTTAGTGAATGAGGAAGAGCAGTATATTCTTAACCGTTTGCCCTGATTAGCTATTTGAAAACTTGTTTCAATGGCTTACATTACTGCTCTCTGCACCCCCTGAGATTTTCAGAATGTTGTAGTTTTGTTGGGTTTTTTGGAGGCAGGTATTGGACATTCTTGCAGGACTGTGCACTTTGGGAAGGGACCCATGGACCCATGTTTTGTGTGCTAAAGGTGCCAAATTCTTGACACCTGCAGTTTGGTTGGTGCCAATTTATGAGAAAAACCCTCCTGAAAGAGGAAGGGCCTGGAGGACTACTGCCCATGAGAGGAGACAATGCTGTCTGAGATGGACAAATAATCTGACCTGGCCCAAGGTCCCTGTCTGTGTTCTTAAGCATTTGTTCATCAGCTAATGAGCACAGTGGGACGAGTTGCGGGTCAGTGGCAAAGCCTGTCCTTGCCTGCCAAAATTTGTTGGCTCAATCCCTGCTGTCTCCATGTTAGTCTACGAAGTACTTTCATCAGACATGCTGGAGAGCCCCCAGGTACTCGGTGTAGACCACTAGGTCTCAGATGCACTTTTGGGTCCCTAATGCTCCCAAGGAAATCCCACCATATAAAATATGGGGAGGAAGAAGAGATCTTTAGCCAGAAACTGAGATATTCTGCTCCATTTTCAGTTTTTGCTAAACAAGACTGGAAGTGCCACAAGGAGTCCAATAATAGTCATTTCTGGGCATTTCTTGTTTACTTTTGAAAAGGCAGTGGGGGGAGATGGTCAGAAATGACTATTATTGGGCTCCTCGTGGCTGAGATCCCAGCCCTCTCAGCTTGTCCACCCTCTCACATACACAGTATTCTGCTAAATTGACCAGTGGTATAAGGCAGCTTCCTGTGAAGTTTATAATAAGGCAGCTTCCTGTGAAGTTTTTAATGTAAAAATGGGTGAGAGGAAGATTCTAGTCAGTAGGATTCTTTCTTTGTTCATGTCAGAAGCACAACAGTACAATTAATAAATCCATTGGTTAGTTTTCACCCAGTAACAGGCAATGTCGAGAGCATTTGTGGCAGCTAGCATCAAGTCTTCCATAGTACCTGTTGAGGGGCTCAGAATACACTGCTTGTTCTCTTCACATTTGCAAAGGAACGTGTCAGGGCAGAAGCCCATTTTCTTAGCTTCACCCAGTCCAGTCAATAGCATGAGAGTTAAGACACCATGAGTTATTTTTGAGGCGCTATTTCTGATACGCTACTTACACAGGGAGTGAAATACTAGCTCATAATACTGATAGAGAGAAATACAGAAATTGGCATATCCTTCTAACATTCAGTGATAATTTTGGTTTACTAGGTGAGTATTGGATACCCAGTGTGGTGTAGTTGATAGAATGACGGACTAAGACTCAGGAGGCCTGGATTTGAATCCCTGCCCAACTCTGGAAGTTCACTGGAGGTGTAGAGCTGGTAAAGCCACTCCTTAAACATCTCACTTAATTTGAAAGCCCTGTTAAGAGTCATTCCAACTTGACAGCACGTAACAACAACAGTTGAGCATTGTTTCACATGTGTTTCAGCATCTCAGAAAGCAAACAACAATAATGCAGTTTTGATTATTATGCCCCAAAATAAATTGCAAAGTTTTTAAACTGAAATTGATTGTGAGGCAGATAATTGGTCCATTTACAGAAAGAGGTCAGTGTTTAAAGTAATTTTATTTGTACTACTTTGAATTGTTCATTTCTTGCTGTGCAATCGATGAATGTAAAATGACTATTGAAATAGCTCTGATTTCATATTTGTTTTTAGCTTATATTCTAAAAAATGTATATTTTTCTAACTCACCTCTTTGTTTATTGTGAAAAAAAATATCAACTTCCTTTTATCATTTAGGACACCTGCATGTTAAAGGAAATGAAAAAATGTCAAAATCTCTCAAAAACTACATTACAATTAAGGTATTGTAACTTGTTATTTCATTTTATACTTCTCTCTGAAAAAATTCCAGCAAGAATGTATTTGCTGCAAGTTCTGCTGAAAAGATCTGAAGTGGTGAAAAGATTTGAATTGTGCCAGAGCAAGGTTGAGGGGCTTCGAATCACAAGTCTGTATGAAGGGAAGCTTGAAGCCTACAAGGCTGTATCAAACTCTGTCCATCTGCCACTCGAACAGGCATAAACGGAGAAAACTGTTCTTCTGTCCTCTACCCTGTAGCTTCCCCAAATCTTCTAAGGAGCTTTGGAGATCTTCCAGAGCAGACTTCAGAAACGTATGAAAGCAGGGGATGGGGAGAGGAGAGGGAAGTTCAAAGTTGCATTCACATGGCATTGGAAAAGACCTCCGAGGATAGTGGAGTCCTGTGCATGTCTACTCAGAAGCAAAAACCCCTCAGTTAAGTGGGACTTACTCCCAAGTAAATGTATAGAGGATTTGTACCCTAAGTCCTGAAGAGGCCTGCTGTCTACCAACCCTGCATTTGCTTGAGCCTCACTGGGTGGTAAATTATGACCAACTTAAGCAGGCAGAGGATTGAGTAAGAAGTAAAGAAATGAAAACAGCTTTATTTACTTCAGTTCTAGGATCACCTTTTTCTTCTGAACAGTTCGGTCCCTGATTGTTTTTCCCAAAGTTGCCTGTCTTCTGGGCTTTTAAAATTGTTACTGCTTATATTTCCCCTCACTATTGCACCATAGAACTGATGCTTCACTGCTCCCTCTCTGATTTCATCATCACAACAACCCCATCGTGTACAGTGTAGCACAAACCCATGCACGTATTATTAACAGTATCTTATTTTATTCACTGAAGGTATAACTTGGTTTTTGTTTTAAATGAAGGATTTCTGTGTGTATGTCTAAAGTATGATTTATATTCTAACCTGAAGGTTGTTTGGATGGGCTACACTGCTTTCTTTTTTGCCTCTCTACATTTGGAAATGAGCAGATTCCAAGTACCCACTGAGGCATGGTTTTCCCTTTCCAGAGCTGTGCTAAATAGTCTTTGTTAAGCTGCATTTGTTCTTTGGTTCTTTCTTCCTGATTCTCTCTAAGTTTCATTCAAGTTGCTGGTACTATGCTTGTTTATAGAAATCTACATATTCCTCTCTCCTGCTCCATGTCCAGCCTTAGGCATGGATCAGAAACTTAGTAGGCATTGTATGGAGCAGAAAGTGTATCTGAAGTGCAGGAACCCCTAAATCGGAAAACCAAATGCAAGTTTTCACTCGTAAGGTCATGGAATTGTGTGTGTCCAAAGTTGTTTCCTGATAGACAGGGGTCCTTTGTGCAACAGAACAGGACAGGACAATGTAGGAAACCTGGTTTGATAAGCGTGAGCAAGCATGCTGGTGCAGACTGCCAGGCTGTTTGCTCTTGCAGCAGGGGTGGCTAAACCGAGCATGGGGTTTCTGCATTTTGGGAGAAATTGGATTTTATTTTTAATTTTGGAAAGTGCTAAATGCATATTGGGAGGAAAAGTGATAGGCAAAAGGGAGTATACCACTGGGGAAATGCATGGTGGTGGTGGTTTGTAGGTTATGTATGATGTTTTATCTTCAGTCCCTGAACACTGACTGCCTCTGCGTTCGAACATTTCTGCAGTCTTGAGAACTAGAAACTTGCTTTCATCGTTTTGGAATGAAAGCCCAAAGTTCCTTGTCAGTGCACTAAATTCCCCATACAGGTCTATCGCTCTGGCGGTAGGAAGGACTACTGTCGTTGATTACAGAGCCCCATTCAGGTGTTCTCGCTCTGTTAGAAGTCTTCATGGCTGGAGAGGAGCACTCCAGCCCTGCCTCCCTCTTGTTCCCACTGCTGTTGTCTTCCTGTGCATGGAGAGTGATAAGTCTGAAGAGGAGAGCTGCCTTCATCCATGAAAATCAAAGTCCCGACTCGTGAAGAGCCCTGGTGGGTAGCAGAAGTTCTCCTCTTCAGCCTTTTCACTCTTTATACCTAGGAGATTGACAGCACCAGAAATGGGGTAGGGTGGGGCTGAAACAATTCCCTCTAACCATGGAAAATGTAACCTGACCATAGGACTCAAATCTTAAAAAAAAAACAAAAAAAACCCACATGTGGAAGTTTTGATATGCTGGCAAAATTAGGAAGACAGAAAGTGTGCTACCTTTTACTGTCAAACCTAGGATTCTGGAAGCCTTTTCAAACGGTGGATCATGTTTTTCTTGATCTCATCGCAACTGTTCATAGAATTTATTTGTCCTTATTTCCCCCTTGTCTTAGGATTTCCTAAAGGAGTGTTCACCTGATCAGTTTAGAGTGTTTTGCTTGCGGAATAGATACAGGTCAGGTAAGGAGACTCCTGTGACTCCAGATTGGGCTAGACAACTCATTGTCCACTGTGTCTTAGTTGTTCTGTTCAGATGTGTCTTTGGCTCAAGTGAAATGCAGAGTTAAAATTAGGACAGTGACCTTTTTTTGGCACATGTTTTTCCATTATGCGTAACTTCTGTTGGCTGAGGGAGGGGGAAGAAGCAAGAACAAAGGATCCCTAGTTTGTCTTTGCAGGAATCCTGCGAGGTACCTTAGGCTATGTGGATGTGAGTTTGAGTGCCTATTGTGCAACTGGCTCAAGGCCACCCAGCAAGTTACATGGCACAGCAGATATTTAAACTCACTTCTTCATGGTTAGAAGTCTCACAGTCATACAACCTGCCACACCATGGACTTCCAAGAAAACGGGCTTTAACAACTTTTTGAGAAGATACACACTTGGCAAATGACTTGAAGGGAAGCTTGTTTTTGTTAACCATAGTTTCTGAATGTTCTGGCTTCTTAACAACATCTGCCAAACAGTTTATTTGCTAAACAGCTTTATTGGTGTTAAAAGTAACACAGCTCCTATTTGTCACTGATGTCCACAATCATTTATATCTATCAGAGTAGGAGGTCTTCTATCTTTATGGCATACAGTGGTGCCTTGCAAGACGAATTTAATTGGTTCCGCGGTCAATGCCGTCTTGCGAAAAATTCGTCTTGCGAGGCGCGTTTTCCCATAGGAATGCATTGAAATCTAATTAATGCGTTCCTATGGGAATTTTTTTTTAAAAAAGTCACTTACCAGGTAGGAAGTTGGGGAAGCACCATCGGAGGACTGGCGGGGGGGGGGGGTCCCCTTGCCGCGATCGCCGGCTTTGGAGACCCCCGCCAGTCCTCGGATGGTGCAGGAAAAGCCTCTGAAGTGCTCTGAAGCCGGCGCGCGCGGTTGTGGGGCACCCCCGCCAGTGTTCCGATGGCTTTCTCTGCACCATCGGAACACTGGCGGGGGTGCCCCACAACCGTGCGCGCCGGCTTCAGAGCACTTCGGAGGCTTTTCCTGAACCATCTGAGGACTCGTGGGGGTGCTGGGCTAGCCTCTGCAAGCGCTGCTTGCCGGCTTTGGGGGTCCCCCGGGGCTTACCTTGCACCATCCCAGGACTCGTGGGGGTCCCTCTGCGCGGCGATGGGCGTTTTCAGAGGTTTGCCCAGCACCATTTTTGAAGTTCCCGCCCTTTCCCCCTGCCTTCGGCAAGCCTCGGAAGGTTAAAAAGAAAAAAAAGAAAGCCCTTTTACCTTCTGAGGCTTGCCGAAGGCAGGGGGAAAGGGCGGGAACTTCAAAAATGGTGCTGGGCAAACCTCTGCAAACGCCCATCGCCGCACAGAGGGACCCCTGGACCCCTGGACAACCTACAAAAGATGAGAAAAACAGCACGCTCCTACAATACTCAGCTGTATTACAGGCCTCAAAGGTATCAGTGGCGTCGTCCGTATCCCTTCCACCAGTATAAGTCTTTCCCAGAAAAGCAACGTTACTTACCTCAATCATCATCCACGTTCCAACCTCGTCAGCACACTCAGAAACAGCGCCCTCGCCAATCCTTCAGGTGCCCTGACAAAAAGAGCAAGCAGAACCTTTGACTCCCCTACCGTTCAGATCCGTACTCTATCCCCTCCCCTCACCACCCGCCTCTCACCCCATTTTCAATCTTGGGCGCGCATAACCACAGATTCGTGGGTTCTGTCAATCATATCCATCGGGTATGCGATAGAATTCGTTTCCGATTATTACTCGAAAGAATTGATCACTAATTTTCTGACAAGTGCTAGAATATTAATAGCTAGGTTTTGGAAAGACAGAAATGATATTAAATTAGAAGATTGGTATAATGAAGTATGGGGCATTGCATTAAACGATAAATTGACTATTGAACTTAAAATAAATAGAGGGGAAATAAGCTCTAACAATTTTTATGATATTTGGGGTAAATTCGTGGAATTTGTTTTAGTGAAAGGAAGGGGGAAAGCCTCTAAAGAATATTCTATACAATTTTGGAAAGGTAGTTCGTAATAAAAATATTGTTAAATGGGGTCCCGTGGGTATGGGGTGCACGTTAGAATTTAGTCTGTAATAAGCACTATTTGTATTTTTTGTAATTTTGTTGTTGTATTTGTTTTTTGTGTTTTTTTTTGTCTGAAAACAAAATAAAAAAAAGAATTCGTTTCCGTATCACCACCACGGATCGTCATAACTTCACCATCCACAGCTCTCAAATTAGAGATTCAATCACTCCTCTCAAAGGAGGCTATTTCACTCATCACTCCAAGTGCTTCCAACCCGGGGTTCTTCTCCCAGTATTTCCTCGTTCCAAAATGAGACGACAGTCTACGTCCCATTCTCGACCTCCGCAACCTCAATTACCTCATTATTCAAAGGCGCTTTCGCATGGTGACTCTAGAACGCATCCTTCCCCTTTTACAAGAGGGAGACTCGTTCTCTGTCATTGACCTGAGCGACGCCTATTTTCATATCACCATCAGACAGGACCACTGCAAATGTCTTCGCTTCTCTCTCGGTCAGACCACCTACGAATTCAACGCCCTACCGTTCGGCCTCTCCACCACTCCGCGAGTATTTACGAAATGCATGGCCCCCGTAGCAGCACACCTTCCCACCCTAGGAATGTCGGTGTTTCTGTACATCGACAACTGGTTACTTGCGGCTCAGTCATGCGCACAAGCTCTGAAGGACATTGCTGTCACTTTTTCTTTACTGGCAGTTCTGGGCCTCAGGGTCAATGTCAACAAGTCAGTACTAACTCCCTCTCAAAGAGTCACTTACATAGGCGCGGTTCTAGACTCACATCACGCGAGGTCTTTTCTTCCTCGCGAACATGCAATCAAGATACGTACTCTTCTTAGCCACTTCCAGCCTCACGTGCTGGTCACTGCTCATCAGGTACAACGCCTCCTCAGCCTCATGACCTTCACCACATCCGTTATTCAGCATGCCCGACTGAAAATGCGCTCGTTACAGTCGTAGTACCTATCCCTATTTGACCCGCTTCTCGACCCACCCACTGTGCTTCTACAAGTCACTCCTGAGCTTGCATCTCAGCTGATTTGGTGGATCACCCCAGCCAATCTTTTCCTCAGGCGACCGTTTGCACCTCTCCAATTGGCAATTAAAATTACAACCGACGCCAGCCCTGTCGGTTGGGATGCACATTGCGAGGACCTTCGAGTTCATGCCACCTGGTCCCCTTACGAAAAAACTCCACATCAACAACCTCGAATTGCTGGCGATCTTCAAAGCGTTCCGCGCTTTCGAACCACTCATTACGGGTACCGCAGTCCAGGTGACCATGAACAATACGACAGCACTCTACTACATCAACAAACAGGGAGGTACACACACTCTACCCCTCCTCTATCTTGCTGTCCAGTTTTGGGAGTGGTGTCTGGATCACCACATTTTTCCTATAGCGGTCCACATTGCCACACAACACAACCAATGAGCAGACTCTCTCAGCAGGCTGAATTCTCAAATGCACGAGTGGTCCCTTGACAACACCGTTTTTCTCCAACTTTGCAACAAGTGGGGTCATCCCGATATAGACGTTTTTGCCACAGCAATCAATGCCAAATGCACCCAGTAATTTTCCAGAGCGGGCATCGGCCGAGGGTCTCTCGGCAATGCTCTCATGGCGAGTTGGACCACGCGCTTCCTTTACCTCTTCCCACCGATACCACTTCTCCTGTGGACCATTTTCAAATTGAGACAGGACCGCTCAAATGCCATTCTGATCGCCCCCTGGTGGCCGAGGCAACCTTGGTTCACAATGCTCACATCAATGGCCTCTCAATCCATCTGTCTACCTTGCCTTCCTCACCTGCTCATCCAGCATCACGGGCAAACTTACCATCCCGACCTCCAATCCCTTCACCTAACAGCTTGGAGGATCCACCCTCCCTAAACACCATCCTCACCCATGCGAGGAAGCTGACCACAAATCAACTTTATGCTTACAGATGGTCTGCTTTCCAGAAGTTTGCTCGTCAGAATGATCTCCCGACGGCTCCGACTACCCTCCGAGCAGTGTTGGCCTTTCTTTCTTATCTTTTCGACTGCCATCTCTCATTATCTACAATTAAGGTCTACATGTCCGCTATTGTGGCTTACCAACCACAGGACTCAGATGTTGCCTTGTTATTCAGGCATCCCACGTTGAAGCGGTTTCTACGGGGTGTGGCTAATCTCCATCTGTCCAGGCCCTCTCCGACGCCACAGTGGTAGTTACACACTGTCCTCCGGCGCTTGTCACTGCCGCCCTTTGAACCTCTTGCGACTTCCTCCGAGCGTTTGCTCTCCTTTAAAGTGTTGTTTCTCGTAGCCATCATATCCGCCCATAGGGCATCGGAACTGGCGGCCCTGTGTGTAGACCCTCCATTCCTTCAATTTCATCCAGATAAAGTCACGCTGTATCCAGACATCTCTTTCCTTCCTAAGGTCGTTTCTGATTTCCACGTCCACCAACCTATTATCCTGCCTACCTTCTTCCCGTCGCCATCAACGGGCGTTGAGCGATCCCTCCATCTCCTAGACGTGAGAAGGGCCTTCGCCTTTTATGTCAAGAGAACTGCCTCTTTTCATAAGTCTAAAAGGCTATTTGTTTGGCCTCATTCACCGCATAGAGGGGCACAGGTGTCCCCCCAAACTATCTCACGATGGATTGTGCAGACTATATGCCTCACTTATCAGCTTGCCCAAAAGCCTCTGCCTACTGATGTCAAGGCTCACTCCACCAGGGCAATGGCCACCTCCACGGCTTTTCTTCGAGGCATACCTGTTCCAGATATTTGCAAGGCTGCCACTTGGTCAACTCTGTCGACATTTGCATCCCATTATCGTTTGGATGTCAGGGCCAAGTCAGGTGCGGCTTTCGGTCGTGCAGTCTTGTCTTCGGTTTTGTCACGATGTCCCTCCACCTGTACGGTAAACTTGTTAATCACCCATTAGTGTGCATTCACAGAGACCACGAAGAAGAAAGAGAGGTTACTTACCTGTAACTCTGGTTCTTCGAGTGGTCATCTGTGAATTCACACTTCCCGCCTGTCCTCCCCTCTGTCCATCACATCTGTCTCATTATCTCAGGCAGCGGCGGGCTTTTTGGGAACTGAGGTAATCACCACGACGGGCGGACCACGTGTACTGGGGGGGCGGTCCTAGTGAACGCATGTTTGAGCTCTAGAATATTCCAGAGACCTCTGCGCAAGCACAGATTAAACCCATTAGTGTGAATTCACAGATGACCACTCGAAGAACCAGAGTTACAGGTAAGTAACCTCTCTTTTCTGTTGTTCTTAATATAAAAGCTTCCAATATTTCTGAAGGTTTTATCTCTTGAAATATTCTCTCTTTTAGCTGTGGAATACAGTGACGACAGCATGAATGGTGCGAAGAACACCCTTCAGACAATCAGTTCTTTTGTGAATAATGCTACTGCCTATGTGAAAGGCCACCTTCTCTGTGAAGCCATTAGGGAAGATGTCCTGTGGGAGAGGTGAGTGTGTGTGTGTGATTGGCCTGGCCTACCCATGCAGAAGAATAAGATGGTAGCTTCCTGACAAGGATCTCCTTTAGAGAGAAGGTGGGGGTGACATTTTGAGGGCGCACCATGTGTTTGTTTCTGTCTTTCTAATTCCATACATAACTGGCACATCAAGGAGAAATGTTCCCTGCATGCTAGGTTTTGACTTCCTGGGTATTTTCTCCTGCTCTAGGGGAAGCATTCGAAAATATATTTTCCAGTTGTAGTCTTAAAAAGGTGCAGTACATTTTGCTGCCAAATTCTTCTGTATATGAAGCCTAGGCCTACAACTTACAGGTTACAGCAAGTGTCTGAATTCTGGTGTGTGTTGCCATGCTTAGACATGAATGTTGTATTTTCTGAATTCCTATGTTTACATATATTTAAAACTCATTCATGTTACTGGAACCTTGTGTAGTGCTTGTTTTTAAGCTAAAGATCCCGAGTGTTAAGTTGGTCACGACACAAGAATATGTCTGATGGATGAAGTCTTGGTACTAAACCCAGTCACTAGTCCAAAATTTGCCTGCGTTGAATTAGTGGAACTTGCTAAGTCAGCACTTATGTAAATCCTACCAATTCAATGGTTCACCACTAACTGCCTTGGGTCTTTCTTAAGGAGAAAGGCAGGGTAAAAAATATTTTAAATAAATAACAGATAAATATCTGGAATCAGCTATTTTGCCCTTGATGTTCATGTCATTCAAAAAGAATACAAAGTGTTAGGGTTGTTTCACACACTATGCAGAAAATAACCTGGGACTGTCACAAAGTGTACACTCAACAGAGAATTACAAACTGTTTTAGTTCTTTCCTGAGTGTATGGGGATGGTGTGGTTTCTAGATATGGTCTCACTTCATCCTTTATGTTTGTATGTCTTGGGTTAAAAACAAAAACCCAGATATACATCTAAACACATAATGTGTGGAACAGTTTTATTCATGGTAAATAAGGTAAGCAAATAAGCTTTGACTTCTTTCAGCTTTGACTTCTTTCAGCTGTTTTTTATTTTTTAAAAGAACTGGTGTTACTACTTTATCCAAATAAATTCTGACTGATAAATTCAGTTACCTTTGATTAATAAGTGATGAAATGTGAATACACCTGCACAGGAAAACAGCATTTTTAGATTATATGCTATGAATCATTGCAGGCTGCATCTCAGATGAAGCATTTTCCTCTGTGTGAAAGGAAGAGGAATGCCCCTTCTAAGAAGCTGGTATTTCACTTTCACTTAAAGTAGCCTCCTAACACTCGGCTTTTGTGAGAGTGGTTAAAAGCCAAGTCAGAGATAAAATATACAGGATTGTAATTTTAAAGACTGAAAATCACACCTTTCCTTTTAGTTTCACCTTATAGTTAGTGTCATCAAAAAGGTAGCAATAAGAATCCCAAGACAGCGAAAACAAAGAATCTGTTTTCTGACAAATTGATGCATTAATTACACTGTTTAACAAATCAACTAGACATTTTTCCTTGATACTTTAATATGTTGGATAATGTAATGAATAATGTGGAAGTTCCTCCACATTGACTGGCCAACAGTGGCAAAGACACAGCAGATAAGATAGCTTTGCTAATCTGTCACTGAGACTTGCTGAGTGCATTAATTCTAACTGGCTAGAATTTTTTTCCAGACTTGTTAGCTATTTTAAATAGGTAGTCATCTGGGCTGCCATATATCTAAGTATGCTGTGTGAGGGAGCTATATATAAAATCTTAAGAGATGCCTGCCCGCCCCATCTGTGGTCCAGATTTTTAGAACCCTGCTCCTAATTCCATGTCTACTTAGAATTCAGTGTAAGAGAGGTATGTCCTGAGTTAAAGCCATATTTTAACCCGACCTGTTCTTTTAATTTTTTTATTTCAGTTGTTTTGCTTTTTGTTAGTGAGCACTACTTGTGCAGTTTTCATTTAATAATGAAAAGAGTGAAGTCAGGCATAATATAAGGCAATCATATCATTTTTATTGAGTCATCATTTGCTCGTGAATCAAAATCTGTTTTATCATATTATGAAAAATATATTCCCCTGAACATCAGGTTCTGATTGTTTATAATTCTTTTTCCAATAATACACAAATATCTGATATTCCTCAGGAAATGGATTTATAGATTCACTCTCCTTGAATTTAGCATGATCTTCACTAATATTAATGCCTTCTTGTGGCTTAATGAATCAAGTCATGACACTAAGAATTACATTAGCCCTCTGGTAAATTCAGTTACTACGTTTTGGGGGACTAATAAATTAAATATGGCCTGTACTTGAACGTCATTCCTGATCCTAAGGTCAGGAATGCTAAGATCCTGATCCAAAGATCCCAATGATGCAGGTGCAGAATCCCTTCCTACTTCTACTCCTAGAATAGTAGTGGTTGTTGCTATAGGCTGTCAAGTTGTTTCCAGTGTATGACAACCCTGACAAGGTTTTTGAGGCACGTGAGATGTTCAAGGAGTGATCTACCATTGCCAGCCCCAGCTAGTTTCCATGACCAGACAGGGATTTGAACCCAGGTCTTTTGAGTCTTAGCCCAATACACTATCTGCTTTATAACACTGGTGTCCTTGATTCGGATCTTTGTACTATTTGTTTAAACCTGAGCCTGACCTAGTAGGACATCAAGTGCCTGAAGAGAACAGGCTGTGGGGAGATAAGCCTCAGACTCTGGGGAAGTTTGGCATCTCCCGTCTGTGTCTCCCTTTTGCCAGTCATCACCACTTTCAAAGAGAGTAGGCATACCTGAGTTTAAAGAAGCAAGCCTGTTGCCATGTTTAATTTGGAGCCACAAGTAGAGCTTGAAAAGATACTACTTAAAATAATTACTTGCTAAAAAGAAAAATCACACGATCCATTTACAAAGTCTGGGGAAAAAAGGGTGGGTTATTGGAAAAAGAGAGAGCATTGACTACAAGTATCCAGTTATTTGTAACTAGTGACTTCAAAGCTGTGGCACAGGTACTACATAATATGAACCTTAGTGGAGGAGCAGGGTCCGCTCTGGAAACTGAAGAGTGATGCAGGACTCCACAGGAGGGATGACGTCAACAGAGCTTTCTCTCTTGAGAGTGTTAATGTCTCCCCTCCCAGCTCTTAACAGAGATTGAACAATTTAATTTTTGTTCGCCATCACAGTTAGATCCAACCAGTGTCTAGTACCTTTACTCCCCATGGCAGTTTAAACATGCACCTGCCTTTCTTGTGAAGGAGTCGGACGTTGGCTCGACCATCTGAAATAACTGTGAGAAAATGTGTGTGTGTGTGTGTGTGTCTGCACGAGTACTTCACTAGCGGGTTGGCTTACAATTTTGATAATTGAGGTTCTGCTTCTTTCTGTTATCTGGAAATCTTTGCTTCTCCCCTCAAGCCTGGCCGCCACAAAAGCAACGGTAAAGGAGGCCTGTGCGGATGACTTCGACACCCCTAGGGCTGTTGGTGCAATTATGGACCTCATTCACCATGGCAACAGACAGCTTAAGGCCGTCACTAAGGTAACGCATCAGGATACAGAGATCAGAAAGCGACAGTTTTCTGCACTTACAAACTGACAGATAGGTTTATTATATTCCTCAGAGAAACTGGTAGGAAAAAGAGGCAAATGAATTTCCTGCCTCTGTCAGGGCATTTATTCAGAGTTTCTTTCCAAAGGGTTTAAACTGGTCATCTTGTCCTTTGCAGTACTCAGCTTACAAAATGGTGCTTCCAGGCTAGCCTTCCCCCCGCCCCCCGTTATGTACGGTTTACTCCTCAATTATTTTCTCAAGAAGCTTGAGTCTGTTGAAACGTCTTGTGTTTCTTTGTTCATTTCCCCCCCTCCCTGCCCCAGCCAAATGGTTTATTGTGATAGTGTGATTTTTTTCAGATTTTCGCCTTCCATTGCAGTTGTTGTATCCACCTTTCAGGTGGAAATGGGTTTAGCAATATAGTCTCAGCTGGTTGGAAATTGTGGTCTTTTTGTATGGTTAGTAAATATATTGGACCTCTCCTGCCACCTCACTGTTGCCCGCCTGCCCACCTGTCTACTCTGGCCTTCAGCGTGTGAATGCGGGCACTCCCATGCATATACCCATACCTTTCTTGGCAAGGATAAGGGTAGAAGGGTGCCCTTTGTTCCTGACCTTTTCCTTCCCCAGTCCAGGGAGGAGACTGCCCAATGCTGTCTTCTGCTGCTCTTGCTCTTACACAGCCTTATGAGGCCAAGTCCTGCAGCCTCAATGGAGGCAGCAATGAGGACAACTGGGTCTGATTCCTCCCGAAAAGCAACTTGGTGGACTAACACTCTGGTGCCAAAAGCAGCAGGAGTAGCAGAAAGGACATGGGAACCAGAAGGAGCTGGGCCTTGCTAGACTTGGAATTCTGGAGCACCTGTCCAGGGGAGAGATGGGACATCTGGTTCCTGTTGCTCACCTTTCTGACTGGGCTACATGCCAAGCCTATTTGTAGACGCTAAGGGAGAAACTGGGATGAACCTCCTGGGAAAGCCACTGTCCTTGTTTCTTGACTTCCCGATGAACATAACAGCAAAATCATTGTTGTTCATGCAGAAGGACTAGCTAATGCACAGTTGCCATTCAATGGGTGTCAGCTTACTACTAACAGAAACCGGATTTTTTTTCCAGAATGGTGTAAGGTGTGTCATGAGGTCTACAGAAAGAGCAGAGTTTTGGGCAGGGGTAACATGGCACGAGCAGAACTGGTTTTCCATTCGGTCAGGGTACCTTTTGGATCGCCATCTGCATGTATAAAACACAGAAAAATGACAGATGATTTATTGGGATCTGTCCACCCACTTACACATCACAGCCATTACAGCTGTG
Organism: Intellagama lesueurii; assembly: GCA_037013535.1. Lineage (NCBI taxonomy): Eukaryota > Metazoa > Chordata > Lepidosauria > Squamata > Agamidae > Intellagama > Intellagama lesueurii. Next base: position 102,177,128 of record JBAJHW010000003.1, read on the forward strand.
TTGGCATTGTTTCTTAAACAATATCTTTATTAAATCTGATTATATATACAATGCTGAGTATTGTCAGGGCGTAATGTTAGTATTAAGGGATGTGGTGGCGCTGTGGGTTAAACCACGGAAGCCTCTGTGCTGCAAGGTCGGAAGACCAGCAGTCGTAAGATCGAATCCACGCAACAGAGTGAGCTCCCGTCGCTTCTCCCAGCTCCTGCCAGCCTAGCAGTTCGAAAGCATGCAAATGCAAGTAGATAAATAGGTACCACCATGATGGGAAGGTAACGGCGTTCCGTGTCTAGTCGCGCTGGCCACGTGACCACGGAAACTGTCTTCGGACAAACGCTGGCTCTATGGCTTGGAAACGGGGATGAGCACTGCCCCCTAGAGTCGGACACGACTGGACTAAATGTCAAGGGGAACCTTTACCTTTACCTTAATGTTTGTATTTCCAGTGCAAATTTGCATCTTTTCCTGTATTTGCACTACAGTTGAAGTGGACTGGACTGTCATTACATGCTGATGTCCTTTTTACCAGAAGTCTAATGGGTTTGTCTCAAATGGCCACCAAGACCAGACCCCTGAAGTCTCTGTTCCAAATTAGTAAACTTGAGCACCTTTTCTTGAGCTACTGAATAAAACGAATCCCATTTTGGCTGGCTTGAAACACAACACTATACAGTTAGCTTGATGAATATCTGTTTGTATGCAGTCCATCATATCTGACATTATTAGTTCTGATATCTTGCCTGCTATACTGATCTCTTAGAATTATCATCTTCACTTCGATATCCATTCCCATCTATTTTGCCTGAGGTCCATTACATAATCAAGACTGCATTATTTAGGTCTGTTATGAAATCAGCCCCCTCGCTCCTATATTGAACTTTTGAAAATCCTGCACAAAGACCTTGCACGCAACACCTTATTTGGATACTGTGCAGAAACGACAGGATCTGTTGTGAAGGACAACCTTGTCTGTATACAGTACACACGTCTAGTCTCTTTTTGTAATTCTTCTGTGTTGGTGAAAACTGTTGGAACCTATTTGACAAAAGCTATCTATAAAGTAAAAGATCAGTATTTGTAGCTTCCATTTGGTACACCCTGGTTTTTCCTTTCCCTCCCTCTTGCAATAAAGTTGTTTTAAAACATGGTTTTTAAAAAAGCCCTTTTCTGTATCAGTTACTGTCCATCTTGATGATACGTGGAGACTTGCTTAGCTACAGGATACATTTTCTGTTCTTAAAATATTGTGGCAATAGTACTTTATGGCCAGTTATTGCAGAAGAGTTCTTTGCTGTTAAAAATAAGAGGGTTTAGGAAAGGTTTCAGATAATGAGATTTCTGCAGTGCTGCCTTCTGCAAGCAGAGAAGGGCTTGCTTTCATCTTTTGTTCATGTGCAGAGAAGCGTTGGTCACTGGAGGGAACTGTTAAAAGTTACATCAGCTCTTTTTGTGTGTGTGTTTGAAATCAGGAAACTGGATCTGCTAGAAGCTCTGTTGTGTTTGGAGCCATTGTTTCCTATATAGTGGAATTTCTTAACACAGTTGGGATCACACTTTCTGAAAGACAGGTAAGAGACTACCATAAAGGTGGTATATTCAGGGTAAATGCAGACTTGGCTGCTGTAGGGTTACAACACCAGGCCTCTAATAATTTGCGTGTGTGCCTCAAAAGAATTGCTGTCTCGAGAGCCCCCTTTTATCATGGGCATAAGAACTGTGTGTGTAAGTCCGTGAACTTGTTGCTGCTCTTTCCAACCAAGCACTGCCTTCTCTGATCAGCAACACCTCGCCCACATTTTAAGTAGATGCCTTGAGATCCTCTTTTGCTGAAGGGTGAACTCTGGACGTTTTGCATGAAGAGTTCGCTAAGAGCTTCCTAGCCATGTATCTACATAGTGAAAATGCCCACCTGTACAGTCTTCCCTTTCCCTGACTTACATGTAAGTTCCATGGCGTTTGCTGTGTCCAAGGCACTTCTCTTTTATGCAGAGATCATGTCATGAGTAAAGTGAGTCTTAGTTGCAGTTGAGAAGACACTGCAGAGATTGTAAGATTCCACACCCTGGGCTGTTCACTGTCTGTTGTATAACCTGGGCTCCCGTGTAGGAGTATGTATGTGTGTTGGGCTGAGTTTGATTTTATCTTTATGAACTCCAGGTTGTGGCAGAAAGCAAACATTCAGCCATGCTGCCCAGCGTCCTAGATAAGTTTGTCAGCTTCCGAACCAAAGTGCGCAATTTTGCCCTCGCTACCCCTCCTGAAGGCACGGTCACATTGTCAGAAGGCGCAGAACAGCAACAAAAAGAGGAAAGGCGGCGGCTGTTGCAGGAAAGAGCTCCCCTTCTGCAGGCATGCGACAGTCTTCGTCAAGACCTTGCACACTATGGAATCAGCATAAAGGTTTGCCGTCCTTCCACCCAAATGCTAGACATTTTAATTATTGCACCTCAGTGGGATGTCTTAGGGAGAGGGCTTGCTTTCCTACTTTTTCTTCACCTCTTGAACGGTGAGCTCCCACCTTTGTGCCACGAATGGTTCTAAGTGAATGGAAGGCCCCGTTGGTTTATGTTGAACTCTCACATTTTTAGAACTCAGAAAAATTACTTTTTTTCTTTTGCACTTGGAAAAGACTTTGGTGACAGGTTGGCTGGGAGGTTGTAGTTTTAGTCCTAAAAAACAAGTCTCAAAATGTGCCTGATGCAACCAAGCTATCCCTTGAGCCACCCTATTCAATGTGTAGCTGTGTTTACTACAGTTCTAAGTGTAAGAAAAGCTATTGAAATTAGAGAATCTCTGTTCTTAGGAAGTCCCACTGAAACATTAAAAGTACACAGAAACTCCTGCACTTGCATCATGAAAAGCAAAATAATGGTGGATATAGAGAAAGGGATCTATTATGTTTATTTGCTCCAAGGGTCCTAAAGGTAATTTTTTTAGAAAGCCAGCAACCTATAGGCAAAGTCAGCTTTGCTTATCAATTTGACGGCGAGACGGAGAGTCTTAACAGCTCAGAGCAAGCACTGTGCTCTCATCTCACTGGATCTGAAGAGAAACCTTTCATTATAAACCAATACTGTTGCTGAGATTCTGTGGAGAACAGAAAGCTACTAATAATCTAGCCAGTTTTTTAGAAATGAAAAGCAGGGTCAGGGAGATAAAGCACATGACAACTTGGCTGCACTGTATGTGAAGTTAACTTGGGTGTGAAATGGATTAGGTTGGATTTTTTATTTTTATTTTTTTGTAAGTTTTACAAACATTTTTGAAACATTTCCTGGGGTCCACAACAATCCCATGGGTTTAAGAGGGTTAAAAGGGCATGAAATGTTCTGCTTCTGGTTTGGCTTATTAGTCTTTTTATTATTATGACCCTGCTTATTAGTCTTAGTAAGGCTGTTTAGTAACATAGTGAGTTAGGTATCTGACTATGGAACCAGATTTTGGGAGTTCAGTTCCCCACTGTGCCTTCTCAGATAAGAGCCAGACGGTGTAGTCTTGAGTAAGCTGCACAGGCCAAGAGGGCCCCCAGAAAAAGTGCATGGTAACTCACTTCTGAATCCTTCATACCTAGAAAACCTTGGGAAAGGTTGCCATAATCCAGAATTAATTTGATCACATATAATTATTATAAGACAATTTAGTGAGGTAGCTACTATGACTGCAACATGTTATTTGGATAGTTCTATTTTCAAAACACAGATTAGCTTAAAACTGCTTGACAAAGTACTCTTAATGCAGTTCTCATTCATTTATTATTATTTTATGCAAGTACTTGGAAAGACTTGAAATGGAAAATGCCATCTTGGGAGGATAACAAGTAGAAACGAGGAAGGTTGCTGATCTGAAGCCATAATTCCCTAAGTATCCCAGGAACTGTCATAATCTCTTCTAGGATGCTTCAGCAAAGGCATATTTTTAAAGACAATGTATATATATTTTCTTTCATAGATTTGTTCAGCTAATTCAGGGTGGGAGACAAGTAGATTGGGTTCCCGTTAGTTCGCGGGATAAATTGTGATAAAACAGAGCCACTTGTTTAACCATAACAGGGATCTCCCAGCACCTCCTAAAACTGAAGGGAACTTGTACTGGATTTCTGTACAAGGAAATTAATTGTGAATCCTGTGCTGTTTCTGAAAACAAGAAGCCAACTGTCCTTAAATCTTAAGTTCATCATCTCCCTTCTCCACTGGTGGGTGGATCTTGAGGTTCAAGTAAAAAATGTTAAGCTTATGCCTGATTTCACCGATTTATCAACTAATACAACTGTTACACCAGTTTCACAGGGGAAGTTGAAGAGGCGCCTTCTTAGTACAAGGGCTAGGCTCCACGCATTGTTGGGCTGCAACTTCCACTGTTCTTCACCCCTGGTTCCATGACTGCAGGGTGGATGACTCTTTCAGTCTAACAGCATCTGGAGGGGTACATGTTCTTCACCCCAGTTTGGAGAAAGCAGGACCCTGAACCAAATGGAATAATCCTGTGCATATATATTTACCAGTAGGCTGTGCTGAAATCTTTGGGCTTGCTTCAGACTAAACAAGTCTAGGATCAGAAGTGGGGAAAGTTACTTTTTTGGACTATAGAACAGCCAGCCAGAGGCCATGTTGTCTGGTCTATTCCATTCCCTTTCTAGGCTTGGGTACTAATATTCCAAATACAAATTTGAGTTGTAGAAGTACAGTATAATAAAGGAAATAGAGGTTTGTATCTTTTTCTTTTTGTTCACAGGATAGAAGTACCACATCTACATGGGAATTTGCAGAGCCTGTCAAAGAACTGGAAAAGAGGCAGTACTAACAAGGAGGACATTTGGAGTGATTTAATATAACAGATTCAAAAAAATCTTAACTGAGAAGATCCTCTTCTTAAATTGTTAGACTTCATATTGAAGTATCTTCAGTATTTTCTACAATTTTCTGAACTAAATTTCAAGCCCAGAAGCAACCTGATATCTGTAAAGAATTAGAATGCGGGAAAAGTGCAAGCATCAACACGTTCTCCCTAAGTATAGCTCTCCTATACTCTTGATTATGAAGACCCTCCATGATTTTGTGTGCTTCGCCACCTCCATGATTATTAAGTTATTTTACCTGGGTCATCTTTCATTTAAAAAAAAAATGTAAGTGACTGCACTAATAATACTAGAGATGAATTGCTTTCTTTTGTTGTCCTCCAAAATGTTGCCTCCATTTACTGGAAATAGAACGTATCTGGGCAGCTGTAGTTCTGACCAGCCTCTCTTTTAACTGTTTGTGGCTCTTGAAAGACAAAAGTTGAGCATAGCACAACTTAAAGAACTAGGATTCTAATGAAAGAAGAAACTCCAAGAGGCAAGGTGCTGAATCATACATCTTTTTATATTGTAAGAACTGTAAAGTTTGACGGAATAATGACACATTGATCCATAGATGCTATAAATATTGTATATATCATCTTCTCAGGCCTGGCAGTGTTCCAAGGGACATTCAAGCTTGTTCAAACACTTCAAATTAACAGATACTGAAAAAGCATTTTAAAAATTATTTGCTGGCCACAGAGTTGATCTTCTAAAATACCTAAAGGCAAAGCAACCTTGGGAAATACATTCCTGTCTAACAGAACAGAGTTCAGAGGCAGAAGGACCCTTTTCTTCCAGCTAACTTTGGGCTTACAGAGTACTGTCTGATGATGGTGAACAACTGGAATTCTGTACATAAAGGGTTTTAAAGGTCTGATTAGAAATCAAAAATCCATGTCAGTGTTTTATATATAGCAAGTTGATATAAACCTAGGCGCTGCAGTCTATACTGGTTTTAAATCTTTGTTTAATCTGTGATGCTTCTGTATATCTGATACACTGCTCACTCAAGTAGTCTAGGTAGGATGTTACTGACTTAACATCAGTCTTTCCAACGATCTCCAGCAAGTATGACATGCCATCTCCCACTTGACCCTACCTGCAGTAGATTATCCATCCATGCTTCTTTGGTATGCTAATGATGATTCTGGACCCTCCTAATCACCCACTGCCTTAGAGACCAGATGTAATAACAGAATGTCTTCTAACATTAAACATACTTCTCAGAAAAAGCAGATTTTTTGCTTCTATCATGATAGGACTTAGGTTCTCCGACACCTATGAATGAGACATAGCACACAAAAGGTTGAGCATTGCTGGTCTAATGGACTGCTGCACTATACATATTTGAGGAGGAGGTGATCAAGGAATCACAATTCTCCTGTTACAACCTTGAGCTTTTTTTCCTGCTAGAGTATTGCTGAACATGCCAGATTTACACGCTGCAATAGCTGTCAAGCAAAAGAGAGTGAAGGTGGATTGAAATGAAGGGAATACCTAAAGAGGCAGAAGATTCAGAAACATGACTTCGTATCTTTTCCTCAGATGAGGCAAAATTCAGCATACCCCTTCTCATTCATTTCCCTGAGATTTTGTTCAGCAGTCACACTAAATGTGGTGGACTGAGTTGACTAAGCTGCAAATTTTTAAAACTGTCTTCCCCAATCTTGCGTGCTCTGCATTATCACTCCCATTACCCACAGCCAGCAGTGGCCATGCTGGCTAGGGATGGTACACCTACAAAGGCACTAGGTTGCAAAAGAGTGGTTTAAACAGATGGTGTTACCGACGCCTTTGAAAGAAACTTTCAAAGGAGAAATTTTAATACTAAATCTAAAAATGTTGCTACGAAGGTAAAGATTTGACTAGTTTTTTTTCAGAAGCAAAGTCCTGTAGCATCTTAAGAGTATTTTGTGGCATTTTAAATAATACCCAAACACAGTTTTTCAAAGTTAATTACTAGAAAAGGGGGGCTTACCAGGTCTTTGTTGCCAGAGCGGTGGCCCAGGCAATGTCAAGGATCCCTAAAATGGCGCCGGAACTGCGAATGCTGGGTGTGGAGGCCGACGGGAGGGCACAGTGACATGGCTGCCTCCTATTGGCCTTGCAAAAAAAAAAATTGAACAGAAGGCCCTTGGTGCACAGGCTGGAGTGATTATGTTTTCACTCCGGCCTGCCCCCTCCCTGGTTTAAAACAGGAGCCACAGTAGCTACCCAGCCATTCTGTGGTTCAGCAGCTTCCCCTCCTTCCTCCCTCCCCTTCTGGTATTGTAATCAGCTGTGTTAAGTTCCATTGGTGTTGAAGGCATGGATCAGAAAGTTTTGTTCATGCTATTGCTCATCGCACAATTTGGCACAACGTTCTCTGGCAGGTTGGGGCATTGGGATGGATCTTGGTGCTTAATGGGCTCCAGGCAGAGGGTCTGCAGCCCCTGGAAATTACGGAATCCCCTTAAAGGGAGCTGGGAATGGGATGGGCTCTGGCCTAGCTCGGGGGCCATATGCCCACCACTGTCCCCAGGTGGCAGGGAGTCATGGAGTGGCATCCACCCGTGTCCGTGTGGTCCCAGTGTCTGTCACTGTAGGCGGATTACCCCCTGGTGGACTGCAGGCGGCATCAAGAGGCAGGTGGGCCTGTTGATCCTCTGTATCCATCCCAATATACCAGGCCAGCAACTTGCTACTGAAACCAATAAAGTTGTCCTTTTCCTTCCAGAACTGTGTCTGTGTAGTCATTACGGTAACAGGTGGGTTTGCACGGGCCTGCTCAGTCCTAGGCCAAGAACACAACCACAGTACTTGGAAGAACAACAACCTAGGCCTTCCTTGTGATGAAACCCACTTTTTAAAACCTAAGATCATTCATTCAACTACTGTTCTCAGTTCAGCTTTATTTTTTTAAAATGGGAGATTTGCAATTTGTACACTGACTTTTCCATCATTCCATAGTCTGATTTTAACTATCTTTTATGACAAACTTTTGACTCTTCACTATATTGTTTGAAGACAGAAAACCTGCAAACATTATGATAGGGGAAAAAATGTGGCACTCTGTGACCACACTGCAGAATAAGCATGCATAGGCTGAGGTTGCAAAAGTATTTGAGTAGTGGCTTTTCTAAGCTACATGCCAACAGCTGCATTTCCCCCCCACACACACACACACACTTTTTGTTGTTGGAAGAACATACTGGTTATACTAAATGTCAAACATCCAGCATCAATAAACCGAAAGCACAAGTAACAGAAACAACTTGCCATTACAGCTGTTTTGAATTCAGCTTCTGCACTTCTGGAAGCAATGCTCAGCTGCCAAGCTCTTGCATTTTCACACTTTGCGAATTTATAGTATATGATCTGAACAAAGGAGGGAGCCTGGCTACTTGGTTAGCTACTTTTAACAGTTATTTTCACACTCCTCAATGCTAAATCCTGCAAGTTGTGAGGTGGGGCCTCCATGGATTGGATTTAGTATTCTAGCAGATCCCATAGAGGCTCAATCTGATTGAGATCTGGGGAATTTGGAGGCCAAAGCAACACCTTGAACTCTTTGTCACGTTCCTCAAACAAGTCCTGAACAATTTTTGCAGGCCACTGCTGCCATCAGGGAACATCATTACCATGAAAGTGGTCTGCAGTAATCTCTAGGTAGGTGGTACATGCCAAAGTAACATCCACGTAAGACCCAAGGTTTCCCAGCAGAACATTGCCTAGAGCAGTGGTCCCCAACCTTTTTAATGCCAGGGACCGGTTTTGTTGAAGACCATTCTTCCAAGGACCGGCATCCGTGAAAGGGGGGGCGTGGGGGGGGGCGGGTGTCCGTGAGTGGGGGTACCACTAGGGGGAGAATTTTTTTTTAACCTAAGATGACTTAGGTTTAAAAAAGGGCAGGAAAGGAGGGAGGGAGGGAACAATGGGGAAAAGAGGAAAGAAAGAAGGTCATCACTGGGGCACACAGACCCCCTCAGACCCCAGCAGCCACCAGAAGAAACCTTTGCAAAACCATTTCTGATTTTAAAAGCAAAAGACTAAAATGCATTTTAGACCCCAGCAAAGAGAACAAAGCAAAAAAGCAAGGAAAGCATGCATGAACCATTGCAAAAGCACAGAAAACAAACGGAGATTAGAAATGCAAAGAGAACGAAGCAAAAAAGCAAGGGAAGCATGCATGAACCATTGCAAAAGCACAGAAAACAAACGGAGCAGATTAGAAATGCAAAGAGAACGAAGCAAAAAAGCAAGAGAAGCATGCATGAACCATTGCAAAAACAAACGGAGCAGAACAGAAATGCAAAGAGAACGAAGCAAAAAAGCAAGAGAAGCATGCATGAACCATTGCAAAAGCACAGAAAACAAACGGAGCAGATTAGAAATGCAAAGAGAACGAAGCAAAAAAGCAAGGGAAGCATGCATGAACCATTGCAAAAGCACAGAAAACAAACGGAGCAGATTAGAAATGCAAAGAGAACGAAGCAAAAAAGCAAGAGAAGCATGCATGAACCATTGCAAAAACAAACGGAGCAGAACAGAAATGCAAAGAGAACGAAGCAAAAAAGCAAGAGAAGCATGCATGAACCATTGCAAAAGCACAGAAAACAAACGGAGCAGATTAGAAATGCAAAGAGAACGAAGCAAAAAAGCAAGAGAAACATGCATGAACCATTGCAAAAACAAACGGAGCAGAACAGAAATGCAAAGAGAACGAAGCAAAAAAGCAAGGGAAGCATGCATGAACCATTGCAAAAGCACAGAAAACAAACGGAGCAGATCAGAAATGCAAAGAGAACAAAGCAAAAAGCATGCAAGACACATCGAAAATAGGGGAAAAAACCCCAAAAAGCAACCAAACCCCCCAAGACCCATCGGAAATGGGGGGGGACAAAAAACAACAACAAATACCCCAAGATCCATCAGAAATGGGGAAAAACACTCCAAAAAGGAACCAACCCCCCCCATCGGAAATGGGGAAAACCAAAAAACAAACACCCCCCCAAGGAAACATAACCCCCCCAGCCGAAAATCACACTGCAAAAATACCCAGAACAGTTTTTAAAAAGTATAAAGCAGCACCTTACCTTAGTAGGCAGCCTCCTCGGATGGCACACTCTTCTAACTGCCGGGGCGAAAGAGCTACAAAGAAGCAGCCCCGTCGCCACCTACAGTTAGAAATTTGAATTTCCCGCCCTTTTCCCCTGCTTTTTTTCTGTTCGTAATTCAAGGCACCACTGTAATAATCTATTAATGGCCGGACTGGAAGGGAGCCCCGATGGATCGTCAAATAAAGGGAGCACCGTGGGGGGATCAAACCCCCCAACCAGGCACCGAAACCACCGCGTTCCTGCAAAGTATGCGAAGAAGAGCCACTGGCAACCGGGATTGCACGGGGAATGGGGCTGGTTTTAAAAATGCACCCCCACACCCACCGCTCCAAAGACAAAGCCTTCCACGACCCCCCCCCTTCTCTTCTTCATCCTCCCTCCTCTCGAAAAAGGCTCACCACCTTCCAGGTCCTCCAAAGGCAGGAAACGCCCGGACAGACCGCGATCAAGCGCGTTCACGTTGTAGAGTGACCCCAAGCACTCCCTGCTTCCACTTCCGGCGAGGAGACGTTCTATCCCTTTTTCTCCTCTCCGTTCCCCCTCTGTCCTCCAGTCTAATGCATGCTGTCGCAAACGCCTTTGCGGGGGTGAGTGCGGGGGGGGCGGGAGGCCTCTCTTGGCGGCCTGGTCTGGCTCATGCCACGGACCGGCGCCGGGTCGCGGACCGGGGGTTGATGACCTCCGGCCTAGAGCATAACACTGCCTTCTTCCCATAGTACATCTTGCTGCCATCTCATCCCCAGGTAAACAACGTATACGTACCCTGCCCTGATCTAAAAGAAATTGTGATTCATAGTCCAGGCAATTTTCTTCCATTGCTCCATGGTCCAGTTTTGACATGCACATCCTCACTGTAAGCTTTTGGTGGTGGATAGGGCTCACCATGAGCACTTTGACCATTCTACAGCTACGCAGCCCCAGCAAACTGCAATGCAATGTGTGTTCTGACACCTTTGTATCATGGCCAGCGTTAGGTTTTTCCGTAGTTTGAGCTCTGGTACCTCTTCTGTGTGATCGGACCAGACAGGCTAGCCTTCGCTCCCCACATGCATCAACAAGCCTTGGGTGCCTGCAACCCTGATGCGGTTCACTGGTTGTCCTTCCTTGCACCACTTTTGATAGGTACTAACCACTGCATACCGGGAACACCCCATAAGACTTGCCATTTTGGAGATGCTCTGACCCAGTCATCTAGCCATCATCACTATTGGGCCCTTGACAGAGTCATTCAGATTGTTTCACTTGCCCATATTTCCTGCTTCCAACACATGAAATCCAAGGACTCTTCACTTGCTGCCTAATATATCTTACCCCTTTGAAAGGTGCCATTTTAATGATGTAATCAATGCTATTCACTTCACCTGTCAGTGGTTTTAATAGTGTGGCTGATAATTGTATACAGTGAGCAAAGTGCTTGATTCCATTACTGGCAACATTCTGCTTTTGAAGCTTTAGCATTATAGAAGTATATCAGCTGCCAGATAGGCTCCTAAGAAGAGGGGTAGTATTTTTCAGATTACTGGAAGAATTCCTTAAATACCACTTGGGAGTGGAAAGACTCAAATAATTGCACAAAATATGCCATATATAACAATTTAAGGGAAAAGGTACAAGTTGATTAATTTCTATGGTCCACAGTCATTAATCAGGTCCTAACCAGGTCATTGTGAACAAATACACATTGCAATTGTTTCAGTTGGTCAAATTTTATTTCCTTATGGAGGGGAAAAATCTGCTACATCTTTAGATTGTTTCAGCTGTAAAATCTTTATACACCATTTGCAACTTCTTTAATACAATTAAAAACAGGCAGATTGAACTCTGTACTATTTTAATCTGTTTGAAAAGTTAATGTGTATTTATTTCCTTAGAAATAGAATTTTGATACTTATGTTTAAAGTAGTGACAGCTCATTTCTAATGGTACCTTTTGCATAATATAATTTACTGATGAGAGCTACAGCATAAATTTGTTCAATTTTAACCAGATGATTTACAAAGACAGTGCTATAATTTAAACACAGGAAGCTCTGTCAACTGATGCAGTACTAATAGGCAGAAAGCCTCAAGTGGGTTCAGAACATTGTCTTGACATACACACACTGCCCCCGCTTCCATCACCTACAGGACAGGCTCAGGTAATATGGTAGGAAACTGGACAAAGAGGAGGCCCAGTTACTATATACTCATTCAAACCTTCCTTGAACCTGCGAGCAAAGAGGCTTGCACCAAGGAAATGGGACACCTGGAAGGGCAACTGGTTTCCATTCCTCTCTGACATTCTACAATACTACTGTGTGCCTGCGCAGGTGGAAAGGAATGGCTCTGAAGCTTTACTGAGGCTTTCCTCCTCAAATTAGGTTACCGCATGAGATCCTACTCCATCATGAGCAGACCATGGCTTGGAAACAGATTTTGCTTTAATATAGGCAACCTCTTAGAGCTATGGCTCTAAAAAAGCATATCATGCTTTTGGCACATTATGCCAACCACAAGTTGTATTATCAAAAGCTAAGTGAGGAAATCAAACACACACACACCCTTTTAAAAAAAGTTTCCGTGCTTGTTCTCTACACAGCAGTTATTGCTCACCTATACTCTCAAGTGATTTAGGACTGAAACTTCTTTTTACTTGAAATTGTTGCTCTGAACTTTGATAGAAAAAAAAGGAACGGAATACACTGTATTAAAAGAACATGCAAGAAAAACAATGTTCTGAGGTAGTAGTCACAGTGCATCCACATGTTACCAATAAACACGCTGAATTTATACAGAGAAATCACCTGTTTTCCAGTTGAATGTTAATGGTAGTGTATCTACTGCGTATTATAGGAAACTAACAACACAGTCTGTCCCTACAGAAGCAGGAATGCTTCTATAGACTAGAGATTGTAGGCTAAGGCTGCAGTTGTCCATATACATACTTTCCAATAAGTCCCACTGAATTTATTGGAACCTATTTCTGAGTAAATATGTATAGCAACAGGCTGCAAGTCATTCAAGTAAAGATAAATGGGATTTTTGCCATCGTCTTCCTCTGCAGTCTTAAAAAAACCCAGTATAAATGAGGTGGAATTTCTAAAGTAAAAACACCATACTTGGTGCATAGAAGCTACAAAATTAAGTTTTTATCTAGTCAGTTAGAAAAATCAGCAAGACACATTTAGAGCAACTGATGTGCCTCATAAATGCTTGTGCTGCTTTGTCAGACCACTGCCATTAGGTTAGGAATCATTTGCTGAGCTTTGATAGCTTATCGAGGCTACCTGTTTTTCATTAATGTTGTACAATTTAAGGGCAGCCGTTTACTTTTTGTTCTGCAGTTAGTACATGCTGGCGATTTCAAAAATTCTATCCACAAACTAAACTGTCGCAATAACCAACAGCTGAAGGTGACTTTTTATGCTGGTATAAAAGCATGAAGGGAACTTATTGACTATTCTGATGCAAAGACTAGGCAGGTCTTAACAGCAAGAGTGCTTTACAGTGAATAATTTCCTAAATTCTGTCCCCCCCTTTTTTTCACTAGCTCTCTGAACATTCTCGGCAAAAGTATGCCTAGCTTCCCTGCAAGCCATTTGGTTTCATCTTCTAAATTAGCTCTGAACAGCAGGTGAAGCTTTAATACATTCAGCTAAATAAATTCTACTTTCACATGCCACATTCTATACAGTTTTTAGTAAGGTGATAGTTTTCTTTTTAAGACTAGCAATGCCCTTCCCTCCCTCTCCATCCAAAAGGAACAAACAAACAGAAAAAAAAGCCTCTGTACCCAGGACTCAAAAGGCAATTTGCATGCAGTTGCTGCTCAAAGATGGCATGTTTCAAAAGCTGCGCAATAATTGTGAAAAACTGAAACCCTGTAAGGAAAAAAAAGGGAAATGAACTTGGTGCAAAGAATTAAGCTGAACTAGTAGAAGAATCCTGTGACACAATCCAACCAAAGTTAAGTCCTTTCAAATCCAATTTATTTCAGTAGCAGAGAGATGCATATAACTAACTGTCCTTCTACTGAAACCAATTGAGCTTAGGGCTACAGTTCTGTTCAGTTACTAGGGAGTAAATTCTAATAATTCTGTACAAATGACAAACAGATTTGAAAGTGCTTAATGTTGGCTCTTTTTTTGTCGTATATCAAATGCATGTTTTGCTGCAAACACAAATTCATTATTGCTCAATAACGTGAGATAGAACAGAAGAAACACTTTCAGTTTAGTTTTATTATATTATAACATCTGCAACTACAGTATTCAGCCAAAAAATGTATTCCAAACTCTTTAAAAAATACCTAATTTCCCCCTATTTTCTTTAAAAAATAAAAGCTACTTACTATACCAATACTGCTAACAGCACTTGAAAATGAGTGTATCATGAATGGACATCCTACTGTGATTCCTGTTGCTGTCAGTTATGTTTTTCCTCCTCTGCTGCTTTGGTCTTAGGTTTCAAAGAGTTTATTAAAGGCTGCACCAATTTCTAAAACCATGTCAGAGGTTGTCATAGACCGTCCAAACTTCTGAAAAGCTTGATTGTTGCACTGCCTTGTAAGCGAGCATGCTCCAAATGCAGCCACAAGAAAGGGGTTTTGACTAAAATGGAAAGAAGAATTTCAATTAAAACCGGGATGTACACCATCTTCAAGGAGCTTCTGAATTCTTCCTGACTAATAACCTAGGCACTCTCAATGTAGATATCTTTTTCTCATTTCCTTTAGAAACACATAATCAAGTCTTCAGGTTTATTTTTTTCTAACTTGAGAAAAAGGCACAGCAAAAAGCGTGCTACTTAGGTTATGTTTACTTCTGGTTTTTTTATTACACCCTCTGTATGTAACCCCTGTGGCACTATAAAGAAGTTCTACTGGAGAACTCAGCTGTTCAAATTGACCAGAGGACCTGGAACACCTTACCCGTTTGTTTTTTCTGGTCCAGCAAGGAAGGCCCAGTGTGCTAGGACTCCAAGAGAACCGGAGAGGAGATCCCCTTGTCCACCACACCTTCTGCTGCTTCCTTCATGGCTACAGACAAGCACTAGGGGACAACAAAAATAAAAAACAAATAAATAAAAATGAAACCACTGAAGATTTAGCTTCTACTGTATTTATCATTTCCTATGAGAGGGATTTGCAAGTAGACTGTAACTGCAGTAGACACAGGGTTACAATGTAAATACAAGTATTCAAAATAGTTATTGCAACTGAACCATGTTCTATAATTTTACATTTATTTTTGAACAAATAATGCTGTATCTGTTGCCCAAATGGGCAGCAACTGAACACAAATTCCTTCAATTAATATTCAAGAATCATCCAATGGCAGATTCCCACCACCACCTGATGAGCTGAGTAAACTTAGTTTAAAAAGAAAGGATTTGGATGAAAGGCTATGGAAGACTTCTGCACACTCTGGACACAAAATTTTATCTAGAAGACAAATTATCATCAGTAGATTATTGTGCTGTAATAACATTCTAAGTGTGTCCCACTTTTATCCTCAATACAACTATGCCTTCATCTTTTTGCTACTTCAGCTTCTAGGCAGCCTGAAAAATGTTGCATTTGCAAACTAAAAATACTGTAGGAGACCGTAAGGAAAAAGAAAGCACTGAGTAGCAGAACTTCCTTAAATAGCTGAAAAGAAACAGAATGTAACACCAGAATTACATAATACAAAATAGCAGAAAAATCTATATATTCTGATTAACACACATAACAACAGCAGACAAATATATAAGGATGAGCTCTGTGTGGGTCTTTCTGACTCTCCATTGGCACCTTGCTAAGGAGGAATGTGTATATCCATGCATTCCCCAGCAGCATGCATATGATTGTTGATTTATTTATTATTTGTCTTATTTGTAGTCCACCTTTCTTCTAATAAGGGAACTCTTACACTTTTGCTTCCTGATAATCGGGGTGGAGGTGAATCTGATTTTTCTAGGTTCTGCCCAGTGTTTCCTGCTTACACACAAGTTGAACCAAATGAAATGGGTGCCACTTTACACACCAACAATACTAGCGCTTTTGTCACTACTCAAACAACACAAGGCTTAGGCCACTACCATGCATGATTGTGTGGCCAAAAAAAGCCCTGTTTTCTGTTTTTAGACACCCAAATCCATTTATTTCTGTTTTTGAACTCTGAGAAATCCAAGAATTTCTCAGAGTCCAAAACCTGAAATGAATGGAAATGAAAACCAAGAATTGTTCTGGATGTTCCAGCCCACAAATACATCCCCCTTCATTTTCCTAACCTGGAGAAAGGCTGAGGCCTCTTCTAGGCCATATTTCCTGCCCAATGCTTCCTGGTGCTGATGGTTTTTCAGAAGGTGCCATCCTGTGTAGAACATAAAGGGCAACAAGACTAACTCCCCAGGAAGCACTACAACAGACTCCTCCCAGGAAGTATTGGGGCAGGACATGAGGCCTAGAAGATGACTCCCCCTTTCTGTAAGTGCGTGAAATGAAGGTGTCTGCACGTGTGTGTTTCTGGAACACCAAGAATTCAACCTAATCAAACGGCATAACCCTAGTGGTGAAGTTTTTGTACTATTCCAGAGAAACGATACCAAAACCATAAAAATCCTGTAGAATATCATTTCTAAGGTTTCCTACAGATTTTTAAAACAGTAGTTTCTGAAGGCAGCTGAAGTCTCCTGTCATTGGAGCCTTTTAATTTAGTGCTAATCTACCAAAGTAAAGGGGAAAAAATATCCAACAGAGAAGCTTGTTTTAAAGGCTTTTTAGAGGTTTCTTCATAATTTTTCAAAGATTTTTGATCCATTTCTTAAAGAGACATTGATTTCTTAAGAGGCAAGTGGGATAGTGTACACAAAAATCACTGAATTTGACTGGCACCAGCATGCCCAGAGCAGGGAGAAAGAAATGGTCCATCTGGGGGAGCCCACAGTCACACCAATGTAGATGGTTCTAAAAATTCTCACACTTGAACATTACCTATTTTATATGTAAATGAATAGACTATCTATAATAACCCCCAACTTATTTACATATCAATTAATCAAGTCAATAATCAGATGAAGTGTGTGCCAGGAAGTGCTTTAAACATTTAAAGCCTTTCAAAAGGATGATTTCTGCAGGAAAACACTGCGCATATGGATTCTCCATTGTCTACGAACAGCCTTGCACTGTACCCCCTCTTAAACAATAGAAAAATATTATATTCCGTTGTAAGTGGAATGTTTAAATAGTTTATATTAACCAAAAATTCCACACAGAACTGCTGGATAGCTCTGTAATTTAGGCATCTAGCTGCAGAGCCAAAGATTGGGAGTCTGATCCCCCACTGTGCCTCCATGATAGGGGCTAGACTCCATGATCCATGCGGTGGCCTTCCAGTGCTGCAGATTATGCCTTTGTGTGCCACACTTTAGCAGCAGATGGCAAAGAGACAGACAAAGGTAGACGGAATTCAGCACAGCAGCAGTGCTGTGCATATAGCAGGTGTGAACATATGCTGAAGGAGGTGCTTGTCTTTGGTCACAGTGGCAAAAAAAGAGGCTGGTAGTGAGGAGAACTGTATGCATTTCAGTTGGGGGGAAAACAGTAGCAGCAGGTCAGTGGGGGTTCATCTAGGGCAGCGATGGCGAACCTATGGGACGCGAGCCATAAGTCGCCATCGAGAAATACTTACCCGTCCTCTGATCCCGGATTTTGGCACTCCCCTCTCCTGGTGCAGTGTTCCAGCGGAGGGGTGCAATGGTGACCATTACGAGTCTAGCCGAATGGGGGATTGGAGGACCGGTAAGTATTTCTTTGTTAATACCGCTCATAGAAAAAAACCCACAAGCATTTAACCCTTGCAGTGCAGGAGCAGTTGTTTTTTCTAAAATAAAACCTGAGTATTCGGGTTTTAATTGCAGTGTTGGCACTTTGAAATAAATAAGTTGATTTTGTGTTGCAGTTTGGGCACTCGGGCTCAAAAAGGTTCACCATCACTGATCTAGGGACATGCGATTTTCTATTGCATCCCTTGCTCAGGAGCCTTACATGATGAGAGAGAAGGAGCAATCAGTAAACCACAAATGTAAGTCTCTGTGAATGCACACGAATGGGTAACTAGCAAGCTGACTTACCCAGAGGAGGGACATCACGTTAGGAGTGAAGTAAGAACTGCCCTGCCGAAGCCAGCTTCATTCTTGGCTCTGACTTCCAGTCGATAATGCGTGACAAATGTCGAGGGCGTAGACCAAGTGGCAGCTCGAAAGATGTTGGAGATGTCAATAGCGTGAAGTAGGGCAGTAGACATAGCCATGGCTCTAGTGGAATGTGCTTTGAGAATATCTGGTGGGGGTTTACCAGCCAGCTCGTATGCCAAAGCAATGGTCTGGATTATCCACCTAGAGATTGTCTGCGATGAGGCTGGAGAACCCTTGTGTGGTGCATGATAACAAGGGAAAAGACGAGGGGATTTTCGGAAGTCTTTTGTCCTGGAGACATAGAAGGCTAGAGAGCGTCTGACGTCAAGAGTATGTAGCATGCGCTCGAGATCCAATGACGGAGAAGAGAGATGGAAGGATAAGAGGCTGACTGAGGTGAAAGTCTGAAACAATTTTAGGTAGGAACGAAATGTCAGAATAGAGAGTGACCTTATCAGGATGAAATTGAAGATAAGGGGCATCGGCTCTGAGAGCTGCCAGCTCGCTGGCCCAGCTCACAGATGTGATAGCAACCAAAAACAGTGTCTTGAGGGAGAGAAGCTTGAGGTGAGTCATGGCAAGAGACTCTAAGGGAGGGCGAGTGAGAGCGTGGAGCACAATCTGAAGGGGCCATTGGGGAAGTAGCGGCCTCTGAAGCGGGCGAATGTTCTGAAGGCCCCTGAGGAATCTCTTTAAGGTCGGGTGTGAAAAGAGGTGCGAAGCCTCTGACCCAGTTGGTTGGTGAGCCACAATGGCAGAAATATAAACCTTCAAAGTGGATTGGGAGAGGCCCCGGTTGAAGAGATGTAGGAGGAAAGTGAGAAGAGTTTCCAACAAGACTGGTATTGTAGGCAGACCCTTGGAGGCAGCAAAGGTAGAAAAGGTCACCCACTTGTAGGAATACAACAACTTAGTGGAAGGTTTTCTGGCTTTATCTAAAACAGCAGCTATGGAGAGGGAATCCTCCATGCTGTGAGGTGGAGCGAGTCCAAGTCGGGATGACAGACTCTGCCGTTGTCCTGTTTCAGCAGGTGCGGGTGGAGAGGAAGTCGAAGGAAGTCGGATGACATGACTCTCAGTGGAGTGAACCAGGGTTGGCGATGCCACCACAGGGCTATGAGAATGGTGTTCGATTGGAACTGACGGAGTCAGATCACTGTTCGTTGGATGAAAGGAATGGGAGGGAAGAGGTAGAGGAGGCCCGTTCCCCAGCCTACCATGAATGCATCTCATAGAGAATTTGTGCCCTTTCCTACTCTGGAACAGTAGTTGTCGCACTCTGTGTTGTGTTCTGTGATGTGCAACATTTGTTCTTTCCTTGACCACAGGGCATGGATCCTGTGACTGTCGCAGTGTGCGCTCCAACCTGTAGGGCTGGCGTCTGTCGTGACCTGGATGGTGAGTTGAAGTGGGCACAAGGGGTGACCGACAGTGAGATGTGGAGTGAAAGTCCACCAGGTGAGTTGATTTGCCAGTTCAAGAGTCACCAAAAGGGGTTTTGAAGGGTGGTCTATAGTCGGGTTGAATAGAGACAGGTACCATGCTTGAAGGGACCTCATTTTGAGCCTGGCGTGTTGAACCACTGACATGGTTGAAGCCATGAGGCCGAGGAGGCACTGAGTCTGATGAGCCAAGACCGAAGCAAAAGGTTGAAAAGGACGTATGGTGTCTCTTTGATTATCCTCTCAGGGGGAGGAAAGCTCTGGCTTTAGTTGAGTCAAGATGAGCTCTGATGTACTCCATAGTTTGGGAGGGTTCGAGACAGGATTTGTTGAAATTGACCTTGAGCCTGAGGTCCGCCAAAGTCTGAAGGGTGAACTAAGTATCTCTTTGAGCCTTGTGGTAAGAGTCCGCAACAATTAACCAGTCATCTATGTAAGGGAAAACTGTTATATCATGGAGTCTAAGGTGTGCAGCTACTGGGGCGAGGTATTTTGTGAAAGTCCTCAGAGCGGTAGAAAGTCCAAAGGGAAGGGAGCAGAATTGGTAAGCAGAGTTCATGAAAATGAAGCGGAGGTATCTGTGATGGTGTGGATGAATCGAGATGTGGAAATAGGCGTCCTGAAGATCTATGACAACAAACCAGTCGCTGGAGAAGAGGAGCGGAATGACGGTATCGAAAATGACCATCCAAAAACGCCTGGGTTGAATATAGGTGTTGAGACGTCTTAGATCCAGAATAGGACAGAGGCCTCCCTCTTATTTGGGAACAGTGAAATACTGGGAATAGAAACCGGTATGGAGATTGTGTACAGGAACTCTTTGAATGGCTTGTTTCTGAAGAAGGAGTGATACTTCTTCTTGGAGAGCACGTGAGTATGGGGTATGCTGTAGACGGCCTGTAGGTGGAAGTTCTATGAATTCCAGAAGGTATCCGTAGAGCATGATGGACGGTACCCAGTGGTCGTTGGTGATGAGGGACCATTTGTGAAAGAAAGGGGCCAGAAGGGGATGAAAGGGTGTATCGTCGCGGATCTCAGGCTGGTGGAAGTCAAAGATATTTGCCTTTCTTCACAGGGTGACGGAATGGTTGTCGACGCTGACCCGGGGCCTGAGACCGGAAAGCTGGAGGTGCGGAGGGAGACGGCACAGGATATGACCTATCAGTAGGAAGAGGTTTGTATTGGCGATATGACTGTTGTTGATATGGCTGTTGAAAGGTGGAAGGGCGGCACCATTGAGTGCACTGGTATCTGTATGGTTGCTGTGTGAAGTAAGACTTAGCTGTTTTTCGGATTTTATGAAAGTTGTACATAATCTCATCCGTTTTGTCGTTGAAGAGGTCCACCCTGTCAAAGGGGAGGTCTTCCATACGGGATCTGGCGTAGTCAGTAATGTCAGCCGAATGAAACCAGGCATGCCGGCGAAGCGCAACAGCTGTTGCCATAGACTTAGAGGCTGCATCAGCAATGTGGCATGCCGCTATGCGCTGCTGTTTCACAAGGGTGGAAGCCTCAAGATGTATGTTGAGTGCTCCTGCCCTGGAGTCTTCTGGGGAGTTCCCCCAAACAAAAAAGATGATTGTGGCCGTCGGATAGAGGGATCTTGTTGGCACACAAAACGCACGGTTTAAACGTGCCTGGAGGGGCCATAAAAAGGGCAGGAATGGGGGGCGGAAGGGGGAGGAAACAAAAGCAGGGGGGAAAAAGGCAAAAGAACTCACAGGAAAATATCCAAGGGAGAACCAAATATTGGAGATGCCTAGAAGGCAGAATAGAGATCTGAAGATCGCAATATGAAAAAAGTTGCTCTAGTCATCGTGAAGGAGTCTAACCTCAGAGGTGGCTAAAAGGAACTGAGGGACCTTTCGATGGGTGGAGCATGCGCTCCATGGGGGAACGCCCCACTAATCACGTGTTTTTAAGCTCTTAGAAAGTTCAGAGGAGTCCTGCGCAGGCGCAGATTAACCCATTTGTGTGCATTCACAGAGACCACGAAGAAGAACATTCACTTTTTTTAAACAATGCTTATAACTTGTTATGCCACCAGGGCTGGAAATTACAATTACAACAAATTCTTGTGAAAGCACCCTGTGTGTTTGCTGTCATGTACTTCTGGAATGTTTCTTTGTAGTTACACTCTAATGTCTGCATCATTCTGTAAATACAATCGCTTTGGACAAAATGTTATACCAATCTCTTCCATGAAGGTGAAATGTTTTATCACTACATAATTTTATTGATTTTGTTAAAATAGTTTTAACAGCTTTTGTGTGTATTTGCATTTATCACAATATCTGTTGCTACCATTGAGGTTGTAATATGTATGTTTTAATACTGATACTTTTACAATCATTAGCCATTGATTTTTGATCAAAATATAAGACCTATCATTTATTTTTCAAAATTTCTTCTATCTACAGATTTCTTTAGTATATATTTATGTACATTAGTTTTGTTGTCTTCTCAACATCCATCTGTAACAAAACAAAACTTATATTTATAAAACCATTTGCTGTGTCTCTTCCTTTCACTACCTTTTTCTCCATCTGAAATAAGATCACGTTCTCCTTTCTGAACAATTGTCAAATTTCCCAAGGCTTGGCTGAGCCTTAGCAGACATCCATGATGATCGCCGCTATCTACTGGGTCTCTAAGCTAAGACAGAAAAAGAGAAAATAATACAGAATTAGATTTGTAATTCAGTAGCAACAAGAGGCATCTTTTATCCTTCTATGCACACCTTTCATCAGAAAGTTAAGGAGGGTAGTATCTCATGTAAGCTTTCCTGGAATATAGACAAGGCTAAAATGGCAGTCCTACACATACTTAGTGGGGGGGGGGATATGCCCTATGGAACTTACTTTTAAGTAAATATGCATGAGCTTGTACTGTATGTCTAATTGGTTTTGAATTTTACTACTGAATCAATGCAGATTTGCATTAACTCCTTCATAAATTACTATGCTAAAGGAAGATGCAATTAGAGTAGGCCTCTAATTCCATTTAAATCAGTGGAACAGAGTTGTTGACTCACCAAATTCCCATTGATTCAATGGGCTCTCTCTCCCACAATTTACTGCACTAAGCAACAGTATTTTTGTCAATAAAAGTTGCCAAAAAACACAACTCCCCACCAAAAAACTTACCACAGCTTCATAAAGTCTGCTAAATTCCATAGCATTTGGGGTAAGAATAGCTCGAGGGTAACCCTGAATAACAGACGGCTGTTGGGCAATAAGCCATAAACCATCCTGTATAGGGCAGTAAGAAAGACATATGTACTGACAATAACAGTATCTAAAAAAAAAAAACCCTAATAAAAATACTCAGCTTTTAATGAATTTTTACAGGATTCATATGTTGAATTGTTAAAAAATTCATAGAAATCTGTACTATTAATATCATTTTGTAAAAAAAAAAAAATACTTACAGCATCAATTACTATAGGAATTCCTTTGACCTTGGATTTTTCTATAATACCCTGATTAGAAGAAAAGAATTAAAAATAAGGGTAGCTTTTTACAAGTATTTAATACAATAATTTTCCATATGAATACTCCCTGAAAAATAAGTCCATATACTGAAAACATGTAAAATTACTCTGAACATAAGCGACAAAGTTACATTCCTGTCTAATTAAAAAATAGGTATGTTTTAGAATAAAAAAACAGATAAGCTTCCTGGTAAAAAGGAATGTATAGACAATCAAGAACTATCTCCTTGTTAGTTTTAAAAGCCATGTCCAGAAATTAGCTGTTGTTAACTAGCTGTGACTGAAACTCTCTTGGTTTATTCTTTGAAATCACTTATTAAAATTTATCTTTATTCAAGATTTTCTCTCCTGACCAATGACGTACAATCAATATCTCATTAATAAATTCTAGTGCTATTTTACACTAGGTAAAGGTTCCCCTTGACATTTAGTCCAGTCGTGTCCGACTCTAGGGCGCGGTGCTCATCCCCGTTTCCAAGCTGTAGAGCCAGAGTTTGTCCGAAGACAGTTTCCGTGGTCACGTGGCCAGCGCGACTAGACACGGAACGCCGTTACCTTCCCACCAAGGTGGTACCTATTTATCTACTCGCATTTTTACATGCTTTCAAACTGCTAGGTTGGCAGGAGCTGGGACAAGCAACGGGAGCTCACTCCGTCACGTGGATTCGATCTTACGACGGCTGGTCTTCTGACCTTGCAGCCCAGAGGCTTCCCATCCTAATATCTACTTTCATTATTTTACTGGTCACAACAGGTTTTGCAGAACTCCTTATATCATTTGGTCGAAGCACTCCGATTTGTAAGTAAGTTCCCCAGAAGCCACTATAAACTAGGGCAAGTACTGGGAACCCACTACAGTTGTCATGGACTCATGGAATTTGTCCATCTGTAGTAGAGTAGATTTAATGCTCACCTTGAAATACTCTACTAACGTTAAAAATGGTAAATGTGCTCCTTTATCCATATTAGAATTGTTCAGCTATGCCACCATCCAGATGAAGGCAAGGCTCTCCACAAAACAACAGGAGCATTGTGGACAGGCCTTTCGGCTATCTTGAGTGTTAGAAAATTCTCATCCTGATATGCAAATTCTTAAAAAATTGCTGAAGAAGTCAAGTAAGAACCAAAGACTGTTATTATATACTCCACATTATATTATATACCCCACATACTTTGCTGCACCATGATGACTATCAGGCTCTGGGCATCTTCCTCTTGGCAGAGTGTGAAATTCTGACTAAAAAACCTCTAACTATGCAGCAGAAGTGCAGGGAGCTAGAGAGCAGAGTTAGCTTCAAGTCTCCCCAGAGTAGACCACTTTTATTGTCATTTATAGTCTCAATATCTCACTCTGACACATATTTAAGAGGAAGAATAAAGGTTCCATTTACTCACAGTTCTGAACACATAAAAACAGCGTATTGTAGAAAAACTGACTGGTTACAAAAGGGCTTAACTGACTCAAAACTACATGGCTAACAGCATAACTCTAACTGAATACTGACTGAAAAAAGAGGGGGAAACTTTCTTAGGCAGAGAGGCGTGCCTCTCTTAAAAATCAGAGGCAGAGAGGGAACAATTGGTTACTGCTGGATTGATTGACAGTCATCCCAGCTGAGAAAGGTCCTTCCCAGTTAAACCTCTTAAAGGTTGCTAAAACTCCAATACTTCCCATCCCTGTGAGCACAGATTAACACAGCTACCACTTCTATATTTCTCACATATATGTTATAGTAGACTCAGCAAACAAGCAATCTATCAGTAAGCTTTGTTGACGACAAAGATTGTAATCAAATTTGCTCTGTATATATCAGCAACCTTAACTAGCATAGCCCATTACTAGTTAATCAGATGGAATCATATGGGCAAAGTGGATTAATTCTGACATCATTCCCTTTCCTCCCAACACTACTTGGACCGCTCATTTTACAACTTTTTGGAAATACATATTCAAAATAAGTATTTGGTGAATTATTGCAAGAAACACCACACTTTTCAGGTGGGATATGTATGTTTGGGTGAGGATGTTATTTTTATCTCTCGACAACACTCCAGATAATTTAACCAGAATGATCATAAATTTCAAGAACTTGTAAAAGTTCTTCACAGTGGCTAACAGAAATAATTGCTAAGGAGGCAGTGGCCTTGTGCCTTAACACTTCCTATTTGGTAAGCACAAGGCCACTGCCGCCTTAGTTGCTGTTTCTAAATGCTCTGCATATGCTACTATATGTCCCACATTCTAGTGTAGCATAGACTAAATGAATATACTATAAAACTACATTTTACATTTTTCTGAAAAAACAGTTCTTAAAAGCATGTAATAAAAGCTACCTGGTGCTCCTATTACTCATTCCTCTTTTCCACCTGCGTCTATATCTGGGATGGTCACACCATTTTCATTTTGCCTTGAACTCAAAAAGCATTCTGTTTGAGCTGAGGAAGGTCTCCAACTGAACATGTTGCCAAGCCTGCCTGAGTTTACACATCTGATGTCTTAAAACTATTTTTTTAAATGCCCTTCAGCATCAACCAGCCACCACTGATCAACAAGTAGGGGCCCTCAGATCCTCTGTACCTCTTCTGGACAAATGTTACATTGCCCAAGCCCCTGCCCACGTTTTTTTCCAACAACAGAATAGTAGCAACCAAGACAGGCATTCCACAGCTATTGGCCCAAGGGCAAGAGCCAGCAGACTCTCATGCATCTTTTGGGCAAAATTTGGGGAGGCCTACACAGGGCCTCAGTAGGCACGCAACCACTGCACCTTGAGTGTACACTCACTGACCTGCCCAACTGGACAATCAGCCATGAGTATTGAACCAGGCAGTGGCTTATGGTTGGGGTAGAGTGCTGAATATTTTAATGCTGCTGGCAACATCTGCGTCTACAACAGTATAGTCAACGAAGTCCTACTTTACAAAGTCAGGTCATTATTCTTTGTTTGTAGTCCATAAGAGTTTGTAATCCACATGACAGGTTTCACCAGCTATAGCTGCTAATTCTGATATTTCACTATTGATTATCAGTACTTAGAACAAGCAGTTACGATCTCAAAACAGAAAGATAATTTCATGAACAAAACAGGATGACTACACTGAAGATCACTCTTGAACAAGATACTGGAATCCACATTACCTTGGCATTCTCAAGTAATACATCATCTCTTCCTAATCCAGGTCCTACAACAACAGAGTGTAAACGTGGTAGCCACTTTTCCACTTCATGAACAGCATCAGACCTGTCCCTAAAAGGGGAAACAGGGCACAGACCATTATGTTCTCAAAGATTTGATTCTTGGATTGCAAGCACATATAATTTTTTTTCCATTTTAGGGTAGGAGATGCTACCTCCAAAAGCCTCTCCAGTAAGAACATGACCATCAGCCACTCATGTAAATCACTAAATCATTTGTCCTCTCTTCTTCTGTGCATATGCTAAAAAGAAGGTTCTATCCATCCATACAGAAACACATTTGCTCTCCCTTCACAGAAAATGGAGCCCACTGTGCTCACACAACGGAGTATAACAAAGCCAGTTACTCCTGGAAAAACTGTAGGACAGTCTGATATTGCCTCAGTCCTACAGATGCAGAGTGATGCACCACTACTGCACAAGGAGGGATGAGGAAAAGGTCAATCAGAGCCGCTCCCAGCGTTTATGTGTAAGGACTATTCTAGCCAATCAGGTTGCTATGTGTTATCAATTTGTTTCTGAGTTATAACAACCCTATAAATCACTGACCTCCAAAAAATTTGATGCTTAACAGCTCTGCTCAGATCTTATAAACTGAAGCCAAGGCTTCCTTTTCTGAACCAAGTCAGCCCATCTTGTCGAGCCATCCTCTTTTCTTACTGCCTTCCATTCTTCCTAGCATTATTTTCTTTTCCAGTGAAGCACATCTTCACAAGGTGTACCCAAAGCAGGACAGCCTCAGTTTAGTCATTTTCATTTCTAGTGACAATTGAAATTTGATTTGAACCACAAGCCACTTATATGTATTTCTAGTGGTCCACTCTATCTCTAAAGTTCTCCTCCAATGCCCCGTTTTAAATGAGATTAATTTCTTCCTGTCCGCTGTCACATCCATACATATTAATCGTATCACAGTGTGGGTGATTTTGGCCTTGCTCTCTAGCAACACATCCTTAGACTTGTGCACCTTTTCTAGTTCCTTCATAGCTGCAAAACAATAATTTTTGCACCAGCAAGTGAAAACAAGAAAGGGAGACAACCTCCTATGAGAATGGCTATGTTTCCTCTTTCTTTTTAAATGTGAGGAGAAAAAAGAAATCTTAATATGTAACATACTCCCACTCCAACTGCTGTCCCTACCAGATATGCAACTTGCTTTCCCCAGTGTGCAGCAGCATCTAAAGGATCTCTTCTCCATGTTTCCTGAAGCTTCCCCCCACCCAAAAACAGTTTTAACATGCCTAATCATTTTTTTTCTCAAATATAATCATGGCATGTGAAAGAATAGGGGCTGGAATTTTGAGCATTACCACTTCTGGGAGATGTGAGTCAACACTGTTTTCAACTTACCTTGAATGCAATTGAAGTTCTGCTGTCATTAAAAAGTTCCAAAGTTTTAAAAGGCACACACCTCATCTTAATTATCTGGATTAACTCTAGTAACACATACCGTGTTTCCCCGAAAATAAGACAGAGTCTTATATTAATTTTTGCTCCAGGAAACACATTAGGGCTTATTTTCAGGGGATGTTTTATTTTTTTCATGTATAAAAATCTACATTTATTCAAATACAGTCATGTCATCTTCTTCTGGGTGCTGCACAATGGTGGAGGGTGGGGTTTCACTTAACTGGGGCTTATTTTTGGGGTAGGGCTTATATTATGAGCATCCTTAAAAATCAAACTAGGGCTTATTTTCAGGTTAGGTCTTATTTTCAGGGAAACAGGAACTTGCTGCACCTACAGGGGTACCACAGTGTGGCAGGCTATATGTCTGTATTGCTATATGTGCCATTTAAAAACCACACCTAAAATTTCGGGTACACAGTACCCGTCTAACAAATCTGATGACACTCTGTACTTTTGGCTCTTGTATAACACCTTGACCTAGAAAGATGGCATGAGCATCCATGTGAGGATATATGGACCAGGGTTCAACACCAACAATGGCATACTGGGGGGCCTAGCTTATAACTTATGCACTGCTGCCTTACACAGCTTCAGCCCATTAATGTTTGTGCTGAGAGTGAAAAATAAAGAAACCAAGAGAGATAACAAAGAGACTTACAAAACTGGATGAACAATCAGCTCTGGACTATAAGACTTGATCACAGATGCTGCATCTTTGGTACAAAATACATGGGATAGGTCTGCACCCTAAGAAAATTAACATACAGTTATCTATTTACAGCACCAGTGCCAAGCCATTAAATAACTATTACAACTATTTAATATCCTAAAAAAACTTGTTTCATATCTTGTACGTTCATTCTTCCACCTGAAATCATTCTGTACATTTCTGAACAAAAAAATCTATTTCTTGTATTTATTTTTTATATTAGCACCCCAATCTTAGATGTATTTCTTTGGGAATAAATTTCAACTTATAGCAATGAAGTCAATTTGTTAGATCAGCAATAAGTATGACCTCTTTCTATAAAAGCCAGTTTCCAATATTCCGTAAGAATCTAGAATAACTGGACAGTATAGTGGCTATTGCCTGTTAGTAGTTAAATGGTTAGCACCCATAAAAACAGCCATTTAAAGGCACAGTTAGTTGCTGCCTGCATATTCATATTCAAGTCTGACAGATTTTAAATCTTTCTAAGCACCTGTAGCATTTTATTGCTAAAAGCCAAAGATGCCCATGGTCCTCATATTTTACCACTACATTAACTGGGTCTCTTCCATTTAGCTACTGGATAGCAGTCAGTCCCTTCATGCAAAGTTGGGGGGGAACCTACCACTTTAAGAGCTGTAATTGCAGCAAAATACGGTGCCCCTGTATACCTGGAAAAAGAAAAAAAGTCAGCTCAGAGTATGTATTTACTTTGCTATCATAGTTTGAATAATCAGGACAAAGATAAATCAACCAATTCTTCTATCCTGTGAATTACACACCTTAAAGTAGAAGTAGGAATAATGATACCTCCACAATTCATTGTCAAGTTCATCAGCATGTTTTTCTGATCCCTTAATGTGATAGTTATAGAAAGTGATAAAACTGTGTAAATTCCTTAACTTGCTTCCACTGATGATACTCTGACTTGCTATAACTTTATCTAGGGTAAGAAATCTAAGATAATGCACACAGACAAATGTTAGAACTGCAGTTTTAGCTATCTTGTGGTAAACATGATCAAACAACTGATATTAACCCGCTGATGTGGGAAGTGACCAAAAAAAATGCTCTAGTTCTGTTTTGAGGGAAGATAAAGGCATACTCATTAAGTTAAAGGCTCAGATTCATGAATAATTATGCAATATCAAATGTTAAAATAGTAAGTCATTGTTAACTAGACAGAAGAAACAGATGTGAGCCTCCAGATTTCAAATGTGGTGCTCCACACCTATCTGGTCTATATTATGGTTGAGATGCTTTTTCAGCACAGACGAAGTAGAGACATTTACCGCTCTATATATTGCAGTATGTTGGTGTAACTTCCAAAAATCCAACATTTACTTTTCAAGGAGATAGCGAAATGTTAAAAGCTTAAAAATATAACATTCTTAAGACTCCTAAGTCCATAAAGAAGAGCCTCTGAGGTCACACATTCTCTGTTAAAGATATTCAAGGATATGTGCCCAGATGATTCATATTCTTCATCACCAACCCAAATATTGTGACCTGTTATACAAATGAAATGCTCTGTTATTTCATATACTCTATTTTCTATGTTACTGTTTCAAATATGTTAATCTAGTTAGACCACAGTGGGGCAATTTCAGATGATGAGGGTTTGGATTACTATCCTCAGACCTACTAGGAAAAAACACTCTAGTTCTACCACCATCCGAAAGCCTCTGAAGTGTCCCTTTCTCCACTACTGCAAAAAGTGGTGGTAAGAAAAGAGCACTTTTTACAGATAAAAATTAGATTTTTTTCTTTGAAACAACCATATTAGCTGTTGAGGACTAATGCCTAAGTATCTTACAGAAGGGAACAGAAAAATAAAACAATATGATACAATCCACAAGAGCATGCACACAGTGTATACTGAAAGAGCCATGTGCCACTGACCCTGTGAGTGAGAGTAAAATGAAAGAAGAGGCTATTCTGCCATGTAAAATCTTACTTAGCTACCTCCTCATTGTTAAGAGATTTTCAGAGTTTCAGGCATGTGTTTCCATTCCTAAGGGCTACAAACACATTCTTCTAATGAAAGCTGAGATGCCTGGGAAGCTGAATTCCACAGGTAATTGCACATTCGCCCCCTCACCTTTCTGCGGTCTTAAGAGAATATGGCATGCATACACAAACATAACCTCAGCATTCTCTTCCTTAGTAATTAACAGGCATATCACTTGTCATAAGTACTAACATTTTCCATAATAAGTTATGGCATCACAAAAGACAAGTTTTTAACTTGACTATTAGCCAGTGAGTGTGTGTTTGTATGTATGTTGCCTCAGGCCTTTCTAAGCAACTTATATATCAAATTTATAAATAAGCACTCAACTAGTGAAGCATAAGAACAGCTCTTAGACAACCAGGCAGGGAAGAGTGCCTCCTAATGTTTGGGGGAAAATGCCTCTCTTTTTCTTGCAAACTCTCAAGGTGCAAAAGGGGAAAAACAAAGATATGATTAAGAAACAAAACTAGTAAAACATGCTACAATTTAATAGTATTTGTTGACTTGTTTTCAAAGCTGATGATGCAACATTTCCACTTACTCTTGGCATCCTCCAACAATTCCTATTCTTCCATCTTGGCCTTTATGTTTTTTGGCAGTTAGAGGGGGAATAACATTCCGCACCAACTGAAATATATTCTCCATTTCCTTTATAGAATGTGTTTTGTGCACTGAAAAAGATCTCTCTATAACTAAAAAAGAAAAAGACATTTAATTGATTAGTTACTTCAACTATTAACTTTTCAGGACACTGTAGGTGCTAAATATATTCATGCATAACATGACTCTGGATAGGCTTCCAAGAAATGTAAATATTAAACACTCTTGTTTGGATCCTCAACTCTACAATCTGATTTGCATTTCAAAACAAGCCAAAATTTGGAAGAGACGTAGTCTATTACTCAAGAGCAGAATCAGTAGGAGATGGCCAACTTGTTCCTGCTTACTGCAAGAGCAGGTAAACCAATCAGAAGTTCAGTTTGTAGGCTGTTTAGTGTAACGTCCAAACACCAAGGACCCAGACTGCTCGCTTGTATCTCTCTCTACAGTCCAGACAAGAATCCACTGTTTGCTTTTAGGCTTCTTTGGGAGAAACAGGGCACAATACTGGCTCCTGATGTCATGTTAAACAAAGCATGGACTAAAGGTTCAGTTTATCTCCTATTCTAGGTAGGAACAAGTAACTCATCCTCAATAAGCCAGTTTTTTAAAAAATTCTAACTTGCAATGACATTTGAACTTATGTCGTATGGCCATTGCTACAACTCGCATAATCTCACTTATGATGACTAAGAGTACTTGAGTAAACAACATGTTTGTCTTTACTGGACTGATGGTTAAACCATGCTTTGCACTGTTATTGCCTAAGCAAGCAGAGTTGTACTAATATTTCTGAAGCTCTCAAGACAGCAGGCTCTGGAGCTCTGCACCAAGATATCAATTTCCCACGCTACCCAAACAGGAACTGTCACAGGCTTCTGGAAACATAATCAGCATTCTATGGAAATGTATACACTGGTAGTTTCCTTTTCTGCATGTAAAGAACCAGATATCCAGACTTTACAGCTTGTGCTGCCCATGGTTCAGTCTATCTCTCTGGTGAGTTAGTAGCAGCAGTACATGCTGATGCCAGCTGAAAATCCAAAGAAAGCAGTCCCACCATTTATTTGCCTGTGCATTTCAGATGTACATCCCACTCAGTTCACTGCAGCTTGCTCCAAGCAAATGGATATGCAGCAGCAGCATGTACTTTCCCCCCCTTCCCTATTCATCCAGCTTCACTTGCTGAAAGCCAACTTTCAGACCAGGACGTAATTAACTCCCACAACTGAAAGAAGAACACAAAACAGGGAGACCCTGTGCTATCAACAACCATGGATTAGTCTTAGCAACTTATATATCTAACTGCAAATCACAAAAAGAATAAAATTTTATTGGATCATATATACTACTTTAGAAGAAAAATGTAACAAAACACTGATGTGATTACTAAGGCCTTTAAAAAAGCACTGGCTTTTTAGATACAAATGAATATGAGTTCAATTACCAAACATGAATGAATTTAAGATATGCAACAAAAATTAGTCTTCCATATTTTTGCAGTTTTGACAATTACACTGTAATGAACGTTTATATTACACAATTAAAGGTTACCAAACTATTATTCTTCATGAGTGTTTTTGCTAAACCACAGGTTACATACTTTTTAAGCAGCCAGTTCAATCATGCCTAGTAATCACAATCCGAGAAACCTGATAAAGACAGTTAAATATTCATGGGAATTGATGGAGAAGGATAACACACACATACAAATTCCCAGTGATTAAATTATTAGCAAGAACTGATATAACCACTTCCCTAAACACACATCTTAATACTTACTGGCAAAGAGACTTTACAGACAGCAGCAGCCTATCCTTCATATAGGAAATCTTTCTTTACTAAGTCTATTCCCTTTCTGATGATACTGTACACAATTCAAATCTAATATTAGAATCCGATGACATTACATAACTTCAAACTAGATTAGGAACCCCGGGGCAGTTTATTTCAGTTGCAGTCATTTTACTATTTGTCCAAAATCTCTTATTAGAAGAGCAACAGTCCTGGTGAATC
Source organism: Intellagama lesueurii (assembly GCA_037013535.1). NCBI lineage: Eukaryota > Metazoa > Chordata > Lepidosauria > Squamata > Agamidae > Intellagama > Intellagama lesueurii. The sequence continues at coordinate 102,210,103 of JBAJHW010000003.1, forward strand.
GGAAGAGTATCCCTCATTAAGCCCCTCCCAGATCATTTAATGTGCCTAGTACCAGTGGCAAAACTCTGTTAATAGATTCAATTTTTTTCCGTACAACCACAGAACCAAAACCTTGTTCACTTTTAAAAAAGAAAAAAGAAAAAAAAGATTTGCCCAAGAAAGAACAGATTTTACAGAGAATGTTCTGTTGGAAACTGTAGGCCACGATTTGACAAATTCAGAATTATGCATATGCCAAGACAAATGGTTGAGATACTTGAACTTTTAGAATGATCCGGAAAACAAACAGCCCACTCTGCTATTATTATTCTCCTGTAGGAAGTACACAACTGATGCACTATAACCATATATTCATTTCTATTTTCTAAAGTATTTCTGGCTGCTTATTCTACTCTAGTGTGGGTTTGTTTTTTATCACCTAATCAGATGAAGCATTCTGGCAGCTTGTACGCTATTGCAGAACTGTAGTTGGTCCCAGTAATGCTACTGCCCACTTCTGGATTCTGTATTTTGTCCTAGTCTTACACCTTCATTTTTGTAAACAGGGTTTTTAACAGTATGTTCTCAAAACATGGGACAAATTACAATTCAAATGTCCATATTTCACAATACAGATTGGACTACATGATTGGGAAGTCAGTTTAACAACATCCACTGTAGGTCCAAAGCAAACTCCAGCATACCTAGAGTAATGTACTAAGCAGCACACTTTACTGATACTGGGCACTTTTACTTTATATACAGAATGCTGTCACACTCAGGGTACATAGTCAAACACTAAGAAGAGAATGACTACCACGTTTGCTCAATGTACGCTTATTTTGCAAAATCTGCTCCAGTAGCTACTCCAGATTATCCATTTACAACATAGTCTTACTCATTAGTAAATACGTATAGGATTTTGAATAGGGCCTACATTTAAACACAAACTGGCTTCCATGAAATACACATATCAGAATCATATTGGTATTTGCATACATTTGTGTACTCTAACTGCAGCAAATAGATAAGGTGCCAGGATTTGTCTACGCTGAACTGCACAACCAAGATGTACCCTGGCACCTCACTATACAAACTTTACATCAACTCCAATATGATTCTGGCCATAGAATTGGTCTAAATCCTATTACGTCTAGTCCTAAAGAGCACTAGCAGATTTCACATGGAGGTATATATGGGGGTTGTACTAGAAGATTCCTTGCAGCCTATATGTTATTCCAAGGAATCATGAAACACCAAAACAAGAAATGGTAACTTGTGCACTGCAACTTACCACCATCAGCAATATATAGCTGACAGGAATAAAAAACATAACAAGTACACACAATTTGCATGAACTGTCAACTGAGCCAAACAGGATCTGCCCACACTCTACACAAATGTAAAGAATGCCTTAATGTAAGAAACGTCTGTGATATACCAGAATTCCACAAGAACCGTGATCATATGAAAAGCATACCTGGAAGGTCAAACTCCACTGCCTTCAGATGAAAATTAAGGCAGACCTACTAGCACAGAAGTGTGGTATATTATATCTCTTAAGGCAGCCTCAGAACTGCCTTTTTAACTGTGTTGAGCATATGTCTACTAACCAGGAAATGTTTTCACTTCTATATCAACACTGACACACTTACAAAAAAGGATGAGTTCATAAATGTAAAGTGAAGAAGATTCAAGATGTAACAGAAATGAGTGGCATGAAAATAAAATTCCAAGGGAAGAGTACGACCCAAGATTTTTGAAGGTTAGTTTCAAGAGTGCCTCCATCTGGTCTGAATTCATGATCAGCCAAGAAGCAATTGCCTAGAAGACTTAATCTAATCTACAGTAAAACAGCAAACTCATGTAGGAAGTAGAAGATTAGGTGAAAATTATGTAAATGCTCTAATCTTCTAACAAATTACCATTTAGCGTAATTACTCATACATTATGCATTTCTTACCATCCTTTACAGCTGTCTATATAGATTATGTTATCACAGTAAATACCCCACAACAATCACAACAGATCATGTTACATCTTTTAAAAACGTGAGCTATATAAATTACGTAAATTAATACGATCTGTCCCACAAGATTTCTGTGAAAGAGCATAGGACCATGTGTCTAAGCAGGCCCAATGTGTTAACTCACTTCATAAACATATTCCAGAACTTCCCAATAACTATTTCACTGATTTTACAGAGTTTCAATACCAAAGTGCACACAAATCTTAAATACCAGACCCAAACATCATGTATGCATCATTTATGTGAAAGAATGCAGTACCTATGGGAGGCGACAGTGGTGTAGTCATAGAGTTATAGTTAAAATTCTCTCCATAGGCTCGGTGATTTGATCTCTGTGAAGGATTACTTGGTATACCTTGCGACCTTTGTGACACTGTGGAAGAAATTCCTGCTAGCATCTGTCCTAACATCTGCAACATCTGGAGCTCCCTAGCATGCTCTGCTTCACGTCGCTTGTCTTCAATTTTAAGCCGCTGCTCTTCATATTTGTAAAACCTTTCTTCAGTATCCATGCTTTGTTGCAGAAACTTCTCCATCATTTTGTCCAGTGTTAAATTTGCATGGCGCTTTTTTGATCTTTTAGCCTGAGATAATAAGGGTGGTGCATTGGTGTGAGCATTAATTTGTTTAAAACCTATCAAAAAAAGTGGATAGGTTAGTTGTTCATATTTTGAATATACTCAGAATAAGATATACAATGGAAAGCTTTTCTATAACTCCATATTAACCTTATCATAGCATAACCGAGCTGGAATGGGCTTATAAAGCCATCAAATCCAACACCTTGCTCAATGCAGGAATCCTTGGATCAGCTCACCATATATTTATATATGCTTATCAAGAACTGGTTGGATCGCTCAGTAAGTTAGGTATCTGGCTGTGGAGCCACAGTTTAGGAATTCAATTACCCACTGTGCCTCCCAGAAGAAGGGCTAGCCTGTGTGGCCTTGGGCAAGCTGCAAAATTTCACTATGCCTTCAGAAGCAGGGATTGTTAATATACTCTATACGCAGGAAACCCTGAAAAGGGTGACTGAAAGTTAGAACTGACATGAGGGCACATAATAATAATTTCAAGAATCAGTGTAGTGCAGTGAAGAATGTTGCACTAGGCCTTAAGAGACCTAAGTTAAAATCCTTCCTTGGCCGTGGAAACTTCTGGGGTAGCTGGCAACGGTAAGCCACTCTTTGAATATCTCAGTTGCCTTGAAAATCCTATCAGGGTCATCGTTGAGTCAGATGTGACTTGACAACACTTTAATAACATTATTTTAGACCACAGTATCTCTATTCTACTCATGTACCCTTCACATGTACTGCCTAAATGTATGTAATGTTATATGAACAATCTATAAGTAAGAGATTTTAAAAATATGACATCTCTCCAAGGATTAATTTTTTTTAATAATCTGAAAAAATATTGTTCAATTTGGATGTAACTTTCAACACATTTACTAGGGATTAAACTGCACTGAATATGGTAGGACATATATCTGAACAAACATGCAAAGAAGTCCACAATTAGCATACTTTAAAAAAATATCAAAAGCTTTAATTATTTAGATTACATTTTAACAGATATTTGTGTATTGCAGATAATTGCCTTATCTCTACTTTTAATCACCTGCTCTGAATCTGCATTATAAAGGATGTAACTGTTAACCTTTCCCCTTTGATGTTATTTGCATGCAAAAAGAAGTTTAAGAATTAGCAACTAGCTTAAAAACATCAGCTATTGAAGCTAAATTTATATGGTGTGAAAAACACACAGGTGTCTTAGTCACATTCAAATCATTAAATACAAAAAATATATATATAAAAAAAACTAAAACAAAAAGGTAGATTTTTACTTTGCATAAAGTCTACACTTTTTTGCTCCTGAAGTTTACTTTTAAAAGTCTTATCAAGATGTGGACATTAAAACTGAGGACTGAAAGTTTTGCTTTTATCTGAAAACTTTTTGTTCCTTTCCCTCAGTTATTGGATGAGCTGCAGGGCCTTTTGCTGGCATGGGGGAATCCCAATAAGCTGTGGTGACACATTAAGTCTCTAATGTTTCACAGCAGTTTCTGACTTTCTGCCAACAGCATATACCACTTCAGTATGGGCCCCAAAAGGATGCTCCCCGATTTCAATTGGGAAGAAAATGGTGATGGTGGTAGTGGCAGATTACTTGTAAGATTTAATAAAATGAGATGTATTTCTAATGTAATTCTAATGAGATGTATTTCCTCCCAGTTTGCACAGGCATAGCTCAATCGGAGGGGACGGGGTGTTTCCTAGTACAGTTGCAAAGAGGGAGCACACACAGACGCACAACTCGCCGCCTCGTCTTTTCCGCTCACCTTCCGCCGGCGGCAAAGGGATGGCGAAGGGGGGACACTCCACTTTGATGGCGTGTTCGGCGTAGGAGGAGCACTCCCCGGAGTCCTCGTGGAAGTGGTCCCGCGGGGGAGACTCCAGCTCGCCGCCGTCCTCGTCGTCTTCCTCCTCCTCCTCTTCCTCCTGCTCCTCCGCGTCGCCTCCACGGCAGTTGCGAAGGCTCCCGGGCCCGGCAGAAGGGGGCGCGGCGACAGCGGCGAGGATGGCGGCGGCGGCGGCGGAGGGGCAGCCGTCGCCTCCCGGCACCGCCACGGGGGTCAGGGGCCGCTCGGCGCCGCCGTGTCCGTCTACCAGGCCGACGGGCGCGCCCGGGCGGCAGCAGAGGATGCGGTCCATCTCATCGTAGTACTTGCAGATCTTGCGGGCGTGGCCGTTCTTCTTGAGCCCTTCGCGGGCCTGGTAGTACTGGCGCTTGAGGCCCTTGATGCGGATCCGGCACTGCTCCGGGGTGCGCTCGAAGCCCAGCTCGGCCAGGCGGCAGGCCACGTCCCGGTACACATGGCTGTTGCGAAAGTTGCCGTCCAGCGCGCTCTGGACGTCCGCTTCCCCCCAGATCTCCAGCAGCGCTCGCGTCTCCAGGTCCGACCACAGGAAGCCCCGCGTATTTGTAATCATCCTCCCGCCAACCCAGCCACCGGCGGCAGGGCGGCCACAATGGCCGCGCCCGCCCGGGAAAGGGACGAGGGGGGGAGGCGGCGGCCGCCAAGCAGCCGGTCGGTTCGTGGTGGCCTGAGTTGAAGGGACCGAAGGCAGAACGGAGGAGCAGGAGGGGCGGACAGGGGAGATGACCGTCCGCCGCCCCCACTCGGTCCCCTCAGCCTCGCTGTCCCTCGGAAGGCGGCTGTGGCGGCAGCGACCACAGCGCCTGGCCGGGCCTCCTCCGCCGCATCCCCCTCGCCGCCTCACACGCCCCTTCCCTCCTTTCCCTCCACAAGCAAAACTTTCCACACACACTCACACACACACACACAGCCCCCACACCCCGCCGGGCTGCACGGGGGTTGCGGTGTCGCCGCTCGCCCGCTTCCAAGGTACCGGCCCCGGGGCTGGCAGCCTGGTGAAGGCCTGCCCTTTCAACCGCTGATACGAGTGGCGCTCCCTCGCCTCAGGCTGCGGGAGCGTGGCGGCCGCGGCTGCTCCGCTCGAAGGCCCGGTGCGCGGTTCATCGCCTCACGAAGCCTCGAACGCTGGGCCAGCGCCCGGCCGCTCGAGCGGAGGAGCGAGCCCGGCGACGGCAGCAGCGGCAGCGGCTCCTACCGGGAGCGCGAGGGCGGCGCTGAAGCCGAGCACCGACAGGGCCTCTTTCTCCTTCCCCGCTCCCCGGAGGGCCCAAGCCGGCCCGGCGTCACCGCGCATTGCGCTCTGTTCCCCCGCCTTCGTGCGCGCACACCACTCAGTCGCCAAGTTCACGCACAAAGCAGCCTTCGCTTGGGTTGTCACAACTTCTTCGAGCGCAATGAATGGATGCGGCCGGGCCTGGGATGCGGGGCGGGGGGAGAGGGAGGAAAAAAAAAGCAGCGTGCACCGAAAAGAACGTATAAGCGCCTCCTAAAAAGGGCGCTGAATTTTAAAAATATATGGCGACGAGGAAAACGCATTCTTAAAATAAAAAAAGCATCAAGAACACGGAGGAACCCCATAGTAGAGCCAAGGAATTGCCTCTTTATCTAGCAGCATTACTTCAAAAAGAAGTCTTGTAGGGCCTACAGAGTAACGAGAAAACAACGAGACGAGCTCATTACACAGCAGTGCCAACACTGCTGCAACCCCTTCCCACTCTCCCAAATTAGACAAGAGGACAGCAAAGGCGAAGCTGTGAAGACATACGCCCGCTCACGATCTTCACAAACGCCCATTCAGTTTTCCAAAATACAGCAGCAGCCACAAGGGATGCATAGTTTTATCTGGAGTGTCATCGACTAGTATCCTCATACATAGAAGCACAACACACTCTCCAAGGGCATCTGTTTTGTAGACAAACTGCACTGGTTGCCTCCTAAGCAGCAGTTATTCCTTTAGAAATGTTACATCTAAAAAAAATACTGCTACTTCTTGTCATATGTTTAGTGCAAAACATGCGACTCAGAGATCTTGGAAAAACAGACCTTACACAATCCCGCCAAAGATTTTCCAAGACATAAAGCACATTTTCATGGTACCCTTTGACAAATCAATTGACGGATCCGTGAAATGGATAATCAGAGACCTGAACAGAGGGATGGCATTCTCATCACCTTATATGCAAAAACAAGGATGCATATCTGGTAGTCTATTCTGTGGTTTTAGGGCTTCAATCTGTGTATGTGTGTGTGTGTACCTGTACACAGAATTCTACCAAATGATTGCCTAAACTCTCCATAGCTACAAATAAGTTTGCAGCAGGTTTTTTTTTTTTACTCCTTTAATTGGAATGTGTACATACATGTTTAAGATCAAAGTCTAGTTAGTGTATAGACATCTTCATAACATGCTGTGGGACCAAATTATCTATTTACCTTGGAATATTCTGGCAGAATTTTAAAAACTGCAGTCCCTGCACACACCTGGAATTCCTTATTGAACACAGTTGAACTGAACAGACTTACACCGGGTTGTGCTGCATGGTTTTTCTTCGGTTTAATTAATAGAAGGTCATTCCACCTACGTACATGGTATCAAACTAATGCTTTAAGCTAGCCTGTGTAGAACAAGCAAGATGGGGTGAACTACAGACACCTTGGGAAAGTACATTTAAATTGGAGAATGCTGAACGTGCTGCCTAAGAATCAGTCTGGTGTAACGGATGAGAGTGCCGGACTAGAATTAGGGAGACCCGAGTTCCGATTCCCTCTCTGCCGTGGAAAGTGCCAAACCACTCCTCGAACTTCCCGCACACCTCGGAAGCCCTATGAGAATCGCCCTCGGTCGGAAGCGACTTGACGGCACGCAAGCACAACAGGTCGACTCCCACTCGGGCCTAGAAAGACTGCCCCAGGCTGGGAAGGCACCAGTGTCTCCTGCCGTGAAACGAGCAGCCTACGGACGTCGACTCTGTACCTTTTCCATACTGCAGCCAGACCACACCTGCTGCCGAAGCCAGTGCTACGATGAGAGCAGCACCCCTTCCCCAAAGCATCCCTGCGAAGGCGCTCTAGCTCGCCCGGGCCGGCCCTCTTTGTTCAACCAGGCCACGCGCCGAATGGCTGGCTGGCTGACTCGCTAGCACGCTCGCCTTACCTAGCTGCCAAGCAGAGCTCACACCACCTCCAGCCAAACACACACGCAAGCGCCCAACACACGGCATCGGCGCTGCTTCCGGGTTGCGGGCCCGGCCGCGGCAGAGGGGAAGCGCCGGCGATTCTGTCCCCGCCTTCTTCTCCTGCGGGGGCACGCACATCCCGCCGGGAAGCCAATCGGGGCTAGCCGTCTCCTTTGATTGAGAGTTAAGAAGTGGATGGGCGGGACAAACGCTGCCGTAGGGGCATAGGCTCTTCATCTCAGTGAGGTAGAGAAGCAGGAGAGTTACGGATAGGAGTTCCGGGAAGCCAATGATTGTTTATTGCAAATACATGCTTCAAGTCACCAAACAGATGACTGTACACATGGATATCACCAGATGGCCAATGTAGAACTCAAATAGACTACATAATTGGAAGCAGGAGGTAGAGAACGTGTGTTCTCTCTGCCAAAATAAGACCAGAAGCAAATTAGGGTACTGATAAAGAACTGTTATGCCCAACATTAGAGTAAAGTTGAAAAAGACCACTGAAAGAATCATAGTGCCAAAATACAATTTAAACAACATTCCTGATGAATTTAAAGTCCATATAAAGAACAGATTTGCAATACTAAACTCAATTGACCGTGAACCAGAAAAAAATGTCGATTGAAACCAGAGATATTATTAGGAGAAAATGCAAAAAGAATATTCCTGTAGTAAAAAGAAAAGAAAACCCCAGATGGATGACAGAAGGAACACTTAAAATGGTTAAGGACAGGCGAGAAGGAAAAAGTAAAAGGTGACAGAAACAGGGTCCTGAATGCAGCGTTTCAGCAACTGTTACATAAAGACAAAGGGAAATATTATAATAACCAGTGCAAAGAAATAGAGAACAATAAAGAAGGAAAATAAGATATCTTTTGCAGAAGAAATTCAACCCTAGATTAGGAATGCCGAATTACCAACAGGGATATACACTATCTGACCAGGAGAAAATAAAAGTTGGAAGCAGTATATTGAAGACCTATACAGAAGAGATAAAGGGATTACAAAACTCCTTTGAAGAGGAATCCTATGATGAAGAACCTGCAATTCTAGAAAGTGAAATGAAAGCTGATCTGAAAGCACTAGGAAAAAATAAATCACAGAAGAGTAGATGGAATACTGATAAAAGTATTTCAGGCCATAGAAACTGAATCTGTCAAAATCCAAAAAGAATATGCAAACAAATATGGAAAACAAAACATTGGCTCACAGACTGGAAATGTTCAATATTCATTCCATTCCCCAAGAAAGGAGATGCCAAGGAGTATACAGTAACTATAGGACCATTTCTATAATTTCCCATGCAAGCAAAGTGATAAGGCTTTTACCTTATATGGAGCAAGAAATGCCTGATTTTCAAGCTGGATTCTGAAAAGTCAGAGGCACTTGAGATCATTTAGCAAATATCCACTGCCTACTGGAGCTCACCAAAGAATTCCAGAAGATCAGTCTATGCTTTATAGACTACAGCAAAGCCTTTGATTTTGTATATCATGAGAAACTATGGGTTGATCTGAAAGAAATGAGTGTGCCTCAGCACTTGATTGTCATGCATAACTTGTATTGTGGGCAAGATGCTACTGTTAGAATGGAATATGGAGAGACAGAATAGTTTCCTAAGGTGTCAGAAAAGGGTGCAATTTATCCCCATGGTTGTTCAATATGTATGCAGAACATATCATACAGAAAACTGGATTAGACTTGGATGAAGGAGAATTGAAAATTGGAGGAAGAAACATCAATAATTAAGATATGCAGATGACCCTATCTTACTGGCCAAAAGAAACCAATACTTGAAACAACTGTTAGGGAAAGTGAAAGAGGAAAGTGCTAAAGCAGGACTGCAGTTGAACATTAAGAAAACAAAAATTATGACTACACAACTTTAATGTTGACAATGAAGAAATTTAACTTGTAAACAATTTTGTATACAGTACTTTGGTTCAATTATCAATCCAAATGAGAGCTGCAGCTAAGAAATCAGAAGAAGACTGCAACTCGGCGGGCAGCAATGAAGGAATTAGAAAAGATAATCAAGTGTAAGGATGTGTCACTGGAGACCAAGACCAGGATCATCCACACTCTTGTATTCTCAATTACTGTATACGGGTGTGAAAGCTGGACAGTGAAGAAAGCTGTTTGGGGGGGAAAACTGTCTCATTTGAAATACGGTGCTGGAAGAAAGATTTGTGGATATGCTGGACTGCCAGAAAGGTGAACAAGTGTGTTCTAGATCAAATGAAGCCTGAACTGTGTCTGGAGGCAAAAATGTTGAAACTGAGGCTGTCATACTTTGGGCATAGTATGAGAAGGCAAGATTCTCTGGAAAAGACAATAATGCTGGGAAAGTTGGAAGGCAGCAGAAAAAGAGGGAGACCAAATACAAGATAGACTGACTTCCTAAAAGAAGCCACAAACTTGAGTCTACAAGAGCTGATTTATAAGGTCACCAAAGGTTGGAAGTGACTTGACGGCATGTAGCACAGCAACAATGTCTTTGGACCCACAATCAGGTGAGGATAAATGTAACAGATACAGTGTCAGTGGTTTGCTGTTTGCTGTTATGTGCCATCGAGTCTCTTCTGATTTATGGCGAACCTATTAATTAGTGACCCCCAAAATGTTTGATTAAGAAATAGGACTATCAAACTGTTAATTAGCAAGTCTGACTAAGGCAAGAGCTGTAGATTAGGTGGTGCTGGCTGTTGCGGGAATGCTAAGAGATATTTTTGCCAGCTGTTCTATGCCATAAGACTGGGGTCCCCAACTCCCGGTCCACGGCCTAGTACCGGGCTGTGGCCTTGGCAGGACCAGGCCACGGAGGGAGATCTCCCACCCCAAGCACGCCCCCCATGTACACATGCATGCACGTACGCCCCCCCATACACACACATGGACACGCACACACCCTGCCCACGGACCCATGCACGCCCCCTCACATGCACACACGGATGCCCCACCCACCCACCGACGCACGGATGCCCAGCCAAGCCATGCACACACACATGCCCCGCCCGCCCATGCATGCACGGGTGCCCCATCCACCCACTCACACACGCACACATGGGTGCCCCGCCTCCCCATGCATGGACCCGCCCGCACGCTAAACCGGTCCGTGGTTCGGAAAAGGTTGGGGACCACTGCCATAAGATATTACAGAAAGTGGGTTTATTAATATTTTTTATTGAACAAACTGTTGTTAGGTTAAAGAAGAATGAAATTTCACATATACTGTACATACTTTATACTCCCTGATGTATTAACTTGGAGTCACTCCCATGGATCTCAAAGGCATTTACTTCCAATTTATTTTGATTTGGATTGTAGACTTATTCAGATCATTAGTAGGTAGAGCCTGCTTTTTTAATGACATAGAACTCGGTCCTGGAAGAGATTAGTAGCATAATGGTTGGTGCAGAGTAGACTAACTTTCCTATGTGTAGGCATCCTTCAGTCTCGAGAGACTATGGAAACGTGCTCTGAATAGAGGTCTTGGAACAGCGTCTAGTGTGGCTGAGAAGGCCAATTGGAGAGTGACAATCCCTTCCACACTGAAGACAAATACAATTGTCCCCTGTCCAGCTCCCTGATTTTGCTGGTTTTGGGACTACCTCTTTGCCTCGGCCACCAATGAATTACTACACTTACAAATGCAACAGTCAACACACACTGCTATGACTGACGGCATGACACAGAAGAAGGCTGGAAAGGAAATGGGAATCTCAGACAGACCTCTATATGTTTGCAGAGTAGGTACACTCTGGCTGACACACAAATAGATTTTAGTTCCAGTTTGTATTGAAAAACTAGGGCAGACGGCATATTCAGGTTGATGGTACTATGTTTTCCCCTATAACCAGGATTGGCAACTGTGGGCATCCAGATGTATTTAAGTGAATTTATAATCGCATTTTGAGCATTCTATTCATCATTTTTATTGGGGGTGGGGCAAAGCAAAAAAGGAGCTGAAATAAAATACACTTGTTTAGTAAAGGATACTAAGCCTTCTTTGGATGAACGTTTTGCACATTATAGGAATATTGCACAAAGCCATCTGGGATGAACATTTTGCACACCCTAGTATCTCCTCTCTCATTCCCAGGTTAGCTCTGCCCCCCAGTTGGAAAGTAGGACTCTTTGCTCTTAAGAAAGCAACAAGATCTATAGACCTAGGTGACCTGGGTGTGACTCTCCTGGGGTGAGTTGGGGCATGTTTTAATGCTTCTTGGTGTATGAGCAGAAGTGTCGGAACTAAGGAAAATCCCCCAAAAATCTACACCAGCCCTCTGCAACCTTGGGTCCTCCAGATGCTTTGGACTCCAATTCCCATCATCTTTTATGATTGGCCATGCTGCGTGGAGGTAAGAATAGTTGTAGTTCAAAACACAGGAGGAGGTTTACCAGGTTAGGAAAGACTCTATATGGACACTTTGCTTTCAAGTCCAACATCAGAGATTGGGATCTATCTGGAAATTCCTAACATTGTTCTTTTTCGTAAGCAAGCAAGCAATTAATATAAATGAATAACATTACTGTAAGTTGGATTGAGAAAGGCAGGGATGAACATCGCTTCTTTCCCATCAGTCTTGCAAAATCTTGCATTGTTTTTCTGTCTGCCATGGGTTACTAAATCATAAGTAGCAGATCTGCTGGCAGAAAGCCCATCTCAGCTGGCAGAACTGATGCTCTGGTATCTTCAGTTCACACACCATGTGGAACAGCACAAGAAAGTGGGTGATCCTGTGTGTCATTTAAGTGTCAGTGAAATGTGTAAACAAGAATTTTCTGTCAGAACAGAAAAATGAAGCAGTGTTTTGAACTGATTATCATGATTAGTGATACATATAACTTTCACCTCCAAGCTTTTAATTATAATAGTCACAGTTTCAGTTGGATGCTTGCCTGATTAGGTTACAGGAGTTCTGATATAGTTAGCACTGTGTAGGTGTTTTGAAAAAACCAATCCTGATTGCTTCTAAGACTATGATAAATATTCCAGTTTGCTTCTAACCCCATGAGGCTAGGATTACTGTTTAATATTCCAGCATTCTGTGTTTCCTTGTATATGTATTCATCCATGTTTAGTGAAGCTTACTCTCTATTAAACATGGGTGGGACAGGAAATGTATTGAGAAGTTATATTCCACTATATTCAAAGGGGCTTGCTCCATAATGAATGTTTTTAGGATTCCAGCCACAAAGTAGTACTTCATTGCCACTAATATAAATATGGAATGTATCCTGCTCTCCCTTGGTAGCTGAGGAATAGTGGGGTGTTTTGGGGGGCACTGGCCTGGGAGACTGTGGGTATGTAGAATCCAAAGCCTGTCCATGCCCCTTACACACACCAAAGATGGGTCCACAGCTTGGACCTACATTAGGCCTGCATCTGACATTGGAATTAATTCCTGTTGGACTCGGGGTGCAACCACTAGAATGGTCTGATTCACATTATTTTTCACTGAGTACATGATATAAAAGTCAATGCAAATCAACTCAGAGTTTTCCATCCCACAATCCATAGTTTCCCCCTGTGCTGCTGAGGCTTCTACTTTTTTAGAATTAAATTAATTTGTATCAGTTCGATGGCATGATCTTTTGAGTCAATGCAATAGGTGATTATAAGCTGGTGCTCCCAGCTTCCTTGTTTAAGGTGGGGAGACAGGAAGCAAAGAGGCACTCATGGGGGTGTCAGTTCCTCTCAACCAAGCATTCTTTGTCTCCAAATCCCCCCCCCCACACACACACACACAAAGGCTTGGTGCCAGTGCTGGTGCACTAGAGCAGCTGGAGACGAAAGAAAGAAATTCTCTCCATCCATTGTTTGCACCTTGTTAAGGCAACTCAACTGTTGCTCTGCCTCCTGCAAATCTGGACCACTGCAGTAGAGCCACTTTAACAAGGTGCTAATAAGTTCAGATTGGCCATTTCCTCTGCTTTCTCTACTGACTGCTGTGTGATTTGTTAAAGCAAATTCACCCAGGGAAACCTGACTCCCTGGGTGCAACTTCACAGCGGATCGCCTCACATTTTCCTGCTGTGTAATGACATCCTCACTCCTCAGTCAGGGAATGAGTTGAAAGATAGAAGACAGCCACACAAACAGCAGAGTCCACATGGAGGGAGGAATAAAATCATAGCTTGTGAGGGGAGGGACACACCCACCACAGTTTTTTTTGACAGTAAGAAGATCCATTGGTCAGTCAGCCTTTATTTACAGTTGGAACGATGGTCAATAAACACACACACAAAATACAGATTCATAAGAAGACTACATAATAAATGTATATAAAAGAGCAACGAATGTATATAAAAGAACAAACATACATAAGTGGTCTAACAAAAATGGCTAAATTCAAGAACTTCACCACTTATTCTGTGATTTACTTATGGAGCACTAAAGCAAAGTAGTCATAAGAGACTCTGAAGAGCCGTCAGAGAGACTGAACGATAGGATATATTAGATCCTTGCTAGACCCTTGATAAAATCTGCTGCGGAAAAGATTTGACTGTACTTCAGCCTTGTTACAGAGGCAGTATCTTAATTCATTAGAATTTCATTGCATCGGCAGACCAACAAATTGGAAGGGAGTACGTGGAATCTGGCTAAAGAAAAAGCTTTTCTGTGTTTAGGAACAGTTAACCACCCTAAACAGGGCATTCCATCTTTACAGGGAAGGCATGATAGCCTCAGAAACAGGGGAGATCCTTGGAGCTTTTGGTAATCAATATTAATTAGCCTCTGTTTACAGTTCATTTTGGCAGTCTTTAAGTCCATAGATAGCAGACAGAAGGGGGGAAAACCAGTGAAATAAGGGTGCAATCAGACAGTGGGAAAGGCATGTATTAATTGCAACAGAAAGGGTGACTTTGCAGGGAGTTATCTTCCTTAAAGCAACCTTTCCATCTGTCAGGGAATTGCTCCAGTCTTCCAAAGTAATAGACCTACAGCTGAGCCAAAAAGGTACAACTTGGGCATTGATCAGGGTTGGGCTGGAGTGCAATTGCTGTACGTCCCGTGGTTGTGGGGAAAGAGATCACACCAGATTGCTCCACGAGCAGTCCAAAATGCAATCTGTTTCTGGATCACACCCTAACTTTTGTACCATGGTCATTAGCCATGATGATTTGTAAAACTCAAATATAGTCTTAAAGGCCAGACAGTTGAAACTGAGCCTAACAAGAGTGAACCCGAAAGTGAATAGAATAAATCCACGCCAAACATTTAAAAAAAAAAAAATCAGACCAGTCTCCAAGTTGAGGGCCATTCCAGCAACACAGCTGGGGACCCCAAATAGCGACCTTATAAAGAAAATATGAGTCTCTTCGAATGAACTTGTAAGAAGTGGAAACCAAATCACTACCCCCGAAAGACGCTGAGGGACTGTTTTGGCTTTAAAAATTCAAATGGCTACTGGAACAAATGTTGCGCTCTTTGTGGAGGAGAAGGGAGATTAACACCCACACACTGTTCTGTTTTTGTCTTGTCATATTTTCCCTGTACCCTCCAGCCTACAACTTAATGAAGTCATATACTCAGATATGTGTATTTGAATTATTCAATTCTGTTATGCTCCAAAGCCCAAGAAACTCTAACCTTCCTCGTAGTAGAAAAGCACAATATTTTGGTCTTAATATTGTTAATTGTTAATACGGTGGTGCCTTGAGTTACGAACTTAATCCTTTCCAGAAGATGGTCGTAACTCAAATTGGTCATAACTCAAAGCACCATTTCCCATAGGAATGCATTGAAACGCGATTAATCCGTTCCGGCCATTTTTTGGTTGTATCTCAAGGCGCCAGTCGCAAGTCAAAGCATTAGTTCCCATAGGAACTAATGCAAAAGCGGTTAATCCGTCCACTAGGGGGAGACTTTTTTTTTTTTTACCTAAGATGACCTAGGTTAAAAAAAGGGCAGGGAAGGAGGGAGGGAAGGAGGGAGGGAACAATGGGGAAAAGAGGAAAGAAAGAAGGTCATCACTGGGGTACACAGACCCCTCAGACAAAGGTTTGTGCTTTTAGGCACAAAAAGAGAGAGGATAGAGAGAGAGAAGACAAAGGGGGAGAATTTGGAGTCTAAAACACATTTTAAGCCAAACACATTTTAAACCAAACACCTTTTAAAACAAAAGAGAGATTCCCCCCCACTAAAACACACACTGCAAGACCCATCAAAGCACAGAAACATACCCCCCCCCCCCCCAGAATCAAACAAACCCATTCCAGCAGGGACTAAAAAACACACTGTAAGACCCATCAGAAATGCGATTAATCCATTCCAGCCGAAACCACCCCCACTAAAAACACACTAAAAACACACTGCAAGACCCATCACAGCATAGAAACATAACCCCACCACCCATCCCAAACCCACGCTGCAAAACCCACCCAGAACAGGCAGTTTTTAAAAAGCAAAAAGCAGCACCTTACCAGGCAGTCCGAAGCCTCCTCTGAACGCACACTCTCTAACCGCTGGGGCGAAAGAACTACAAAGAAGCAGCCTCTTCGCCGACCAACGGTTAGCAGTTCAAATTTCCCCGCCTTTTTTCCGGTCGTAACTCAAAGCTCCGGTCGCAAGTCAAAGCAAAATTTTGCGGCTGGAGCTGGTCGTAACTCGAATTGGTCGCAAGCCAGGACATTCGTAAGTCGAGGCACCACTGTGGGTTGTTTTTGCAATACTCAGCAAAGCCACTCAATAGCCTCTTGAGACCCAAGCAAGTGAGATCTGAACAGCACCGAGAAGATCCAGGCAAAGAAATGGCCCTTATGGCCAACATTCCCTCTACTTTTCGGCCCCACTGTGTGGGAGCCTTGCCCTGTGCACGTGTGGGAATCCAGCCACAACTGGAACTATGTAAATGGGAGGCAACACTGGCTGCCAGTGAACAGCCCTGATGGAGCTCTCTGTGTGTGCATGGACACATGTGCAGCTTAGAGGGCATGTAGCTTACAGCCAAAGAACCTTGCATGGAATCTTCAGCAGGAAGCAGCCCCACAGGTTGCAGTGTGACAGCATCCATGGTAGAGTAAGAAGGGGAAGGAGAGTGCAGAGCTTCTTCACCAGCCGTCCTGTATAGGCAGGGGCCGTAAGTGAGCAGCAGGAATGCAGTGCATTGGAAAGGGGACCAGATCTATGGGCTCTGTACTAGTGCAGTACCCACTTTACTAAGTGGAAAATGAGTGACTCTTTTATTCATCACTGTGATTCAATTAGAAGCTCCAAATAATTATCACTTTAAGGACAGTATAATTGCATTGCTAATAAATGAGAAACTTCATCAACATGAGATCTTCTCAGGGAAGAAAGCAAGGCTTGAATCACAGGTATCCTCTTCCGTACTCCACTGAACCCAGGGATAGCAGATCAATGCTGTTTGTAAAAACAGGGGACCCAGGGAGTTATGATTAATTAGGCTTCTTCTTGGAGGATGCCAGCATTGATTAATGGATAGGATAAATGGCAGAATATTCCACCCCCTGCAGGTCAAAGTGGTTGCTCAAAGCTGTAATCAACATGTTTGATGCTGGGTTTGACTCAGCAGTTACCCCATTTTAGAAGAAAGTGCGGTTGAAGGTGTCAACCCCACACAATTCTGTAAAGAGATCGTTGCCAGCCTTTTCTCCCAGTAGTGGGCAAGACACCACCTTTTTGTATTTTCTAATTCAGTGGTTTGTTAGTTTTAATGTATCACATTTCATTTTAAAAAACAATGCAGCGCTAGTAATGATATTTCATCAAAGTCATGTCTCCAAACCCACATTACTGATTACTTTTCTATTGCCTTTTAAATTAACTTTTTAAAAAATGCATTTAGAAGTTAAAAAAAAAGAGAACCCCCCCCCCCCCCCCAGCAAATGACCAAGGAGAGGCAGCTGGTAAGTGGAGCAGAGGTCATGCCCTTTTGAAATTTAGAGGCAAGCCTCATACCATGCTTGGGCATTGAGTCACCCCATCTTGAAAGCAATGTTTTGGAATAACACATAGATGTTGGTTGTTTGGCTAAAACAGTAAGATTACACCTTGTTACATTATTTTCAAAAAGAAACATCACTGTGCCTTTGTTACCTCAAAATTTTGGCATACTGAACAGTTCTTTGCATATACTTCCTAATCTGGACTCCTGGTTTTATCCATGGATACATATCTTTCTGGGAGTTGATCTGTTTTGCACAGTGATTGTGCATGATGTTGCCTCTCTCTTTTAAACACCTGCTTTGAACAGATCCGTACAGTTGGTTAGGGGTCTTTGAGACAAACCAACTAGAAGGGCAAATGATTTTTCCTTTCTTCAGTGCTAATTTGCTGCTAGCACCCTGCTCCCGGCATGGATCACTACTGCAAATCCACAAACATGGACCACCTTGTTCGTTTCTGTTAAGAAGACTTCAAATAACTGTAATACGAAGGAGAATAACATGTTTCAGGTTCTTGACCTGCAACTCCCATCAGCCCAGCCAGCCTTGATGGTCAATCATAGGAATTACAGTGAGATAACCTCTGGAGGGCATGTGGCCTCCTTTTCTGTTATGGTGCCATAGGCAAAGACCAACAAATCTCCTGGAAAACCAGCAAAATGCTTGGTGGCGGCGGGGATGCATGAATGTCTGTATGATAAATTGTATATATAAGGTTACTTCCTAAAACTAGTAACTTTCCACATTTTGCTGTATTTTACCATTACTCCTACTAGTTGTTTACAGCATTTTTGAAGTAGGTTTTTGGCTGTGGGGTGTGAAGCAATGTGCAGCAGCACTTGCACAAGCACGTACATACCACTAGAGGGCAGTAAAAGCAGAGATTCAGAGGAGTTCTTGCAGTATGCCTTCTATATTTTCTGCTGCATTGCTTCCATGTCTCATAGACTGATACATAGGCTTGACTTTAATTTCTCCAACATCTCCCCACACCCTCTGTGAACCAGAGGAAGCACAAACAAACCCCTTTCCTTTCTTTCTTCCTTCTGCTTGATCCTTCCCAAGTATGCATTTCAATTCAATAAAGCTTTCTCCTCACTGAAGATGTGGTTAGTGTTTACTGTTGGACACTAGTCTTTATCTTTGCTAAGATGCCTATGGTAGAGTTTAGCTTATCTCAAACAAATCTAGTTTCTTAGACCTTAGTGGGCTGCTTGCAGCTACTGAGAGATAAATGCCTCTCTTTCCTTAGTCTTTTTGAAAATATAGTGGTGCAGGAGGTGCACAGAGCTGTAGACTGCTATATAGTCGTAGTGAATGTAGCTACTCTGGAAAATATGAGTAAATATTATGTATTTGTTTATTATTTCTTTCATCTCTATGCCTCCTTTCTTCTAGGAAAGGGACCCAGGGAAATTATGGAAAGTAAGCATTAAATTAATATGAAATAAAATGTGGGGGAAACTGTGTCTGGGCATAAAATGAATCTCAAAATCTACTTTACGATGATAACTTTTATTAGGCCAATTGATAAGGCACAAAGTTCTCTGTGCAGGCTTTCAATAATAATAATAAAAAAAGCTCTTTGCCAGGCAAGATGTTTAAAAAACCAGGACAGACGGAAGCTAGAGCAAAATAGTCAGCATGCTGTCTCAAAGACCTCACAGAGAAGAAGTTGCAGTCATTAGAGCAGAGCTCAACAGGTGCTGGGGTCCATCCTGAGTGGGTTTTAGTTTTGCTTGGAACAAAAAAGCAATAAACTTTGAATCTCCATTTTGAAAATACAACCACCTCCTTGAAACCCAAAGCTGGTTCTGTCTAGTGTGAGGCCCCCAGCCCCTTTAAAAGTTTCTATACTGTCAAGGCTGGAAATGATTTTAAACACTAGATCAGGTAAGGCACGTCAATATAGGTGAACCTGGGTGGCTTTATCTAGTGGTGGAGGGATTATGTCATAGATTAAAGTATTATTTTGATTTGATTTGATTTGATTTATATACCGTCCCATTCATGCAAGTACTACTCTGGACAGTGGACAAGTTAAAACTAAAAATTCCACAAAACACCCTCTCCGCACAAAATACATTCACCAATGTGGTAATTCACAAGTACTGATCTAAAATTCATACAAAAATAAAATAAAATAACAGCACATTGCTAAGAACCACAGTGTAGCTTGCCTAAAGAAAGCTTCACAGGGTTTGCAACTGAAGCAACATTCAAAGTGGGAACTTCCTGATTCACAGCAGTCTCCTAGCCACTAAACTACAAGATCTGTTAAGATGAATAAGAGTAATGTATATGAAACCCATAATCTCATTAAAGTTTCACCCAGATAACCAAACTATCCCAGATAAGCTCTTTTATCCTCTAATACAAGAAGGGTGGGTAACTAGGGATCTCAGTGACTGTTGGACTACAAGCCGAATCGCCTTTAAATAACCTGGGCGAAGTGCAGGATGCTGGGAATCGCAGCCCAACATCCGCTAGGGAGTCCTTGTTGCCAGATTCTGCTTTAGTAGCTTGCTTGCAGTCTAGCTGGCATTAAACCCTCTTCTTCCCTTTTAGAGTCCTTCTACTGGAAGTACGTATTAAATTCCGTATGCACGTTCCACAAAATGCAGGGGAAATGAATAGGTGAGATAGGTATGCCTGAAGAAAGGATCAATATCTTCATATCAGGTTTCAGACATTGGTGGGTTTTAGACACTGGAGTGAAATCCTGTACAGCATGAGAACAGAGTACTCAGATGGCAGGGTAGTAACAAGTTTAAGAAGCCATATTTTTTAAGTTGTTTCCTGTCACTTCCCCACCCTCAACCTCCTACTCAGTGTAGTTGTCACAAATAGGTTTGATCTCTTCCCCTTCTCCTCATCTCAGTGGTATTACCCTGGCATATCTTTCATCTCTTTGTTTTTCTCCTCTAAGGCTGGTATACCATCTACCCAAATTATTGCTGAAGACACCAATCACTTGATTTCATGACAGCAGCCATAGTCAAGCTGGTATTTTTGAAGAAAGCCCCTTGCTGTAAGATAGTGAACTTCCATGGGTGGCAATCTGGTGCCTTTTAAGATAATTTAAATTGGTACGGGGAACACGGAAACCCTGAAGGAGCAGCAATACAATCTAACACACACAATTTATTTCCACACTATGTCTGTATTGATATCGATCTCCTTTTGGTTGGTGATACTTGAATTTTACCTCATGACACTGATATGTGTTACTTCTTGAATATTATATATTTTAAAAACAAACAAACAATAATATATCTTGGATACCTTTCTCTAAGGATGACTCAAGGCATCCTACAATTCAAAATTGTAAAAAAAAAAAAAAGGATTCTATTGTTATCCTGTTTTTCAAAGAAATAATGTCTTCCAAATTGGTTCATGTCAGGTTTTTTTTTTCAAAATGAGTCAGAGTCTGTGCTCTGTCATGTAAATTAAAAAGACGAGACATGTAAGGGAATCAGAATGTAGTGAAAACATGAAGGAGTGAGATTATTTTCACAATGTCAGAACAAATTGATTCGTTGTTAATTGGTATTATATTGAGTTCAAATCAGGCTGGTCTTGCATTGCTGGTAGCCTGGACAGAGGTGCTGCTACTGAGGCAGAAGCGAGTGTTCCTTTGGCTAGAATCATTGTTTCATCAATCCTAAGTTGCTGATTTGTAAAGCAATGAAAAATAGCAACAGACCAACAAAAATGTCATGAATAACATTTTTACAAAATCCTTGTAACAGGCAAACAGAACAAATTACATTTTAAACTCTAAAATGAAATGGACCGATATTGCTGCACAATAGCAAAAGGATGCCAAGCTTTACACAGCAAAGGGCAGCCTGAGCATTAGCAACACTGATGGCAGCAGTCAAGATGGTCTACAGGACACCCTCTTGTGCTCATGACCACTCACACTTGTCAAAAAACACCCCTGACAATTGCTTTGTGTCTGGGTGAGAAGTGGTTAACTGATGAAAAAAAGGAGTCAGCTTCTGGGATTTTCCCTTGCTTGGTGTCACATTCAGGCTGCCCTTTGCTATGTAAAGCTTGGCATCCTTTTCCCTACTGACAGCTCCGGCATGAAATAGGGCTATTTCTTGGTGTTTTGATTTGTGGATACAGAAGCACACTATCCCACATTCATAAACTGGAAGTTGTTTTTTTTAAAAAAATTATTGAATTAAATCTTAGCTAGCGGCAGATATCTGGACAAGTCTTCTTTAACTGTGGAGTTTAGGAAGCATGTTCCTGAGCCCTAATCTTTGTCTTTAGATTACAGCTGAGGAACTTTTGGCCTTCCAAGTATTTTGGACAACAAGTCTCACAGTCCCATACCACCAGCCATTGTTGGCTGGGGCTTCTGAAAGTTGAAGTCCAAAACAGATAGAAAGCCAAATGTTTAACTGTTGTACTGTAGATTTCCTGGTCAGCAATTCATTTAGCAGGAACTATATTCTGAATTAAGCAAAGGTTCCGTTACAATAAGATTGGCTTTAATTCTTGTGGAAAAAGACTTTCTACCTCTTTTCTGTTTGCAAATGCATGTGCTGCTAAGGCTTGAATGTTTTCCCCCTTTCCCTATCTACATCTCAGCTGCCTTCTTTCATTTGTTCATCTCTTGAGTTGTGCATAGTGTTCAATACTATCCTGAAAAAGAAGGGGGGGGGGAACTTGTACAACGTCTCTGTCACAGTTGACAGATGAGAGCCAGTGGTTAAAGGAGCTTGTTGTCTTTACATGGGCTTGTCTGTGAGAGAGCAGCTCATATGTATAATGCATATGGGGGGGGAAGGGGTCTTGGATGAAGGCCCTGTGCACATTTATGTACTCCATAGATGCCCACCTGTATTAAACCCTCTTTCTGATTGTGGTTTTCTAATATCTGTGGATTAACACAAATGCTGACATATCCACACTGAACAATAATTTCTACAATTGCTGCCTTTGGAGCGAGTGTTTCCAAAATAAGCATGCCAGCACAGAAAGGGAGAGACAGCTGATGCCAGAGATTGCCTCCTCAATGACTGACAATTGTCTAAACATTATTTTCCCTCAAAGAAACCTTGACAATAATGCAATAAATACATTACTCTATGCAGTGACTTCAGGAGAGAGCCAACAAAGCTGTTGGTACCTGGTTCTCTCTCAGGCTCCTTTTTTGGGATATGGTCGTTGCTTATAAAGGAAGCCTGTTATCCTACAAGATCTTGACTTTCACATGGGCTTGTTGACTGTAGTTAAGCCTTAAAAAAACTAACAGTAAAGAGGGAATAGTGCTTGCCTGAGAAACCACTTTAAACAGAGCATCTAGGCATTGACAGCCTCCTGCCGTGAACTACGTGGAAGAACAGCAGGTCATGAATCTCAGACAAATGCAGAAATCAAATGGGTCTTTTTATCTATTATGCCTCATTCCTATTAAAAGCAGCTTAGGAGGGTCATGGTTGGAACAGTGAAGATTGGCAGGGAAATTGGTTTTGGGGGGAAGTCACTTCAGTAATGTTAAGGGCCATCATGAAAGTAGAACACGCGGGGTGGGGAAGCTGCTTGGGCTCAGGCTGTAACGCTGGCTATATAGTGAAGAAGAAAATAAAATATAGGTGCAAAATAGCAGATTCAGTGCTGATGAAGCCTTCCCTGAACAACTGGAGTGGTCAGAGTCACTGCTTGCCTCCCTGCTAGTTTTTTTCAGATTTGCTGCAAACAATGAGTATGGCTGGAGACAGGTTGTTATGACAGCGGTTCCTGCTCTGACCTGTGTACCTTTTAACCTAAGAACAGACAAGACACCCATGACTGAGTCTGCTAATCCTACCTATAAAGGGTGGTGTCTAAGAGAAGCACCATGTAAAAGTCGTTCCAGGTTCTGGTGTTTCAGCAGTTGTAGACATATTTAATCCAGTTTGGGAAGACCTAAGAGTATACAGCAATAGCAACGGCTTCTCTATTCTTTCTCGGTACCTCAGCAAGGAGTGTTGTGAATTGGTTCTTGCTACATGCAAAGGAAATACAGAAGAAGATCAAGGAGTTTGGTTGGTGTGCAGCAATTCTTCCTTTCACGCTTCAATATCTCTCTGGGCACAGATTCCCTGGCCAGCCATCTGTGCTCCTCTTCGTTTTCCTAGAAACCAGCAACTTGTCAAGAGTGGTAAGGCTTTGGAATTTGCTGCTTATCTTCAGATAGTCCAGTCATCTCACCCTGAGAAATGTACCAATCACATCAAGGCCAGGGATTATTAATTTAGGCATCCCAGGAATATGCCTGACAAATAATCTTCCTTGTAGACTGACAGCAGGAGGTACTACTTGCTAACCAACTCCAGGAGTCGGTCTATTGTCATTCTCTAAGTGGTTCCTAATACGAGAAGGAGCGTAAGTATTGCAATCTCACTTGGTGGCTTGCTAATAAATCTTTTGTCTTCATCCTATTATTGTTTATTGCCTCCAAAGCACTTTTAAGTGTTGCGGCTTAGCAACACATCAACCTCAGTGCCTTTACTGTACGGCCCAAACAATCATATCCTTCCTTGAACTACAAGATAGTAGCTTTACCACACAGAGACACTCTTACTATCCATTAGGAATGTGCATTTGTTTTTGTTTGGACTCTAAATCCCAGAGTTCTCATTTCTGGAAGTTCCACCTGTCAGGCAGATGCCAAAAATGTGCTCACCTTGAGGAAAGCTGGGCTAAAAGGCCTCACGGCCCAGAACAGCCTAAGTTTGGGCCTGCTTTCTTGTTAGAAAAGGAAGGTGAACAAACACCAGGCTTGTGCACAAGAAGGTAGAATAGCTGGATTTCCTCAAAGTTAACAGGCCTCTTCTGGGCCATCCCACCTTGCCCATAAGATGAGGGAGCATAGCACCAGCAGTGATACTGCTCACATGCTAAATTGGGAGGATAGGAGGAGCTAAATATCCCTTCAAAGTCTAAAAATGAAAGATTTTCCTGCCCTGCAGATTGGAAAACTTAAGAATTTTAAAAAGCCAAAACCATTAGTCTCCTAAGAGATTAAACAGATATGCCAAAAGAAAAAATTAAATTGTCTGTATTTAGGGATAAGAGAAAAATGAAAAGATTTGCCTCACTAAAAGAAAGGTGGTAATTTATCCACTGCTTTAAACACAAAAGTAAACAGAAAATATTAGATTGAAGGAATAACCTAGGTTCCATGGCCATTGCTCCCTCCCTTTTCCTGTTGAGGTAGTAGATGTAGCCAGAAAAGAAAAGTGAAATAAAAATATTTCTCTAGGTGTAGTGGGGGGGAAAAAGATCTAGGTTTCCTCCTGCCTTTAAACACCAAACTAAACAGAAAATGTTCCACTAAAGAACATTTAGGTTCTACTGTTGTTTCCCTGTCCCAGAAGTGTTTTTTTAACGTGCCCCATTAAATAAAACACGCACACACTCTACAGCAAAGAAAGTTAATTAAAAAGGCTGTCTCCCTCCTTGACCTCTGATTGTGAGAATGCTGGATGCATTCTCACAAGCTGCATGCCTTTGAGGTGAGATGCAGAAAGAACATTGCTGGCAGACAATGGCATGGCCTTGGCAGGATGAAAGTGTAGGTGTGCATTTGAAATTGTTAGAGGAAGACCACAGAAAAATGGCTGGGAAAAGAACTTAAAGAATGCGAGGAGGAGGAGACAGGAAGGAAGGAACTGCTGTAGTGTGTGTAATGCTTGCCTGCCTGATGCCATGGAAGACTGGTGGTTGGTAAATGTCTGTAGGGTGCTTGTATGGCAAGGTCAGACACTGGGTCTTCTTGTGTTGCTGACTCTGTGTGGGTCAAAGGTAATGACCTGTGATGAAACTTGGATATGGCCAGGCTGGGCAGAGTTCTCTTCAGGAAATGAATGAAAGAATCCAAAAACCATAAACTCCTCTTTCGTGTTTTCCACATTTAACCCAAACACCCCATTAAACCCACATCCCACTAAACTCTGAGGTAAATTAAATCTTCAGCTTGGGACAAGTGAAGTTGGGAGAGCAACTAAACATATTTAATGGAAGAAGAAGAGAACAGAAGGTTGAAATTTGAACATGAACTGGGATAAAGAACAGTGGAATTAGACCCAGAAGTCAATGACAAGACCAAGCTCCACAACTAGAAACAAGAAAGCCATAAGGAGCGCAAGGCTTGGGTGAGGAGCTCTCTGCCAGGAATAGCCAAAAAACAAGACAACAAAGAGTCAGGCTTGGTTAGTTGCTAAGAGAGCTCTACAAGAAGAGAAATGTAGTTGTAACTACAGAAGGAAGATAAAGCAGCAGAATGCCAGGTTGTGGCAGGAGGATGACTAACCCTTAAGCAACTCATAAATGCTTGCAGATTCTTGCTGTCTGTATCTCTGTGTTCCTCTAACTCTCATCAGCTAACAGACCTTTAATTTGGATTTGGTCCACGACAGAGGGCCCTGACTGAAATTTGGACATATTTCCGACCTGTCCATTTCAGCACAGGATTTGGCAGCAGTCCTACATTACTTCCTATAGTGTTCTTTGGTGCATACCTAAGTGTTCTGGATATAAAAAGCAAAGCACGAACACTTAAGGACCCTGGCGATTGGGTGTTGGCTCAGTTTTCTCCTTGGACAAGGATCCTGCTTGTGCAGTGGCAAGAAGATGCATCCTTTTTGTGCCTCCCAACATTTTGAAAGAACTTAAAATTACCAGTGAAAGTTAAATGTTGTGCTAAAGAATAATTGAAATCTTGTTAATTTCGTTCAAGATGAAAGAGGCTGATGATTTCACAAATGTTTCCATGAATGTACTGCTGCTTTCCAATTTTTTTCTATCAACTTACACAATGTGCTGCCTTGTGTAATATTAGCTTAAAAAGCACAAAGGCCACTAGATGGCTCTGGGGAAAGAGCTCCCTTCAGGAGTACATTTCTCCCTTCAACAATACCGGGGTTAGGGGTGTCGAACTCCCATGTTCTTCAAAATCCTCTTATGCCCCCTCCAAACAGAAGCATAAACAATTGATTCACACACACATACCTCCCCTGACCTGTGTCAGCCTCCTGGCATGCTCCAGCACCTTCCCCAGCCACCACATGGAGCTACCATGACGTGAGAGGGGGCCTGACTAGGCCACCGCCATCTACAGGGACCACCACCTTGCCAAGAACAGGGCCCTAGGAAAGCCTGAGACCCAGCTTCCTCAGGCCACGTCCTGGAGATGAATAGCAGCACAGTATTTATTTATTTATTTATTGAAATATTTATTAATTTATTAGAAAAAAAACATGTATAGCCAAAGCTGTGCTGCTCAGAACTATGCAATCCAAGAGAGAAATATATTTGGATCTGTTCAAGTTTGCCTTTCTTTTTTTGGACAGTTGGCATTTGAGCTAATTTAGAGTTTGGAAATGGTAAAAATTATTTGTTGTCCTAATTTGTTATCATTTTTTATTGTTGACTTTAAAGCCATTAGTTAAATAGTCAAACACCAGTGATGTTAACAGGTTGCATAATGATTAATATTTCAATGTATATACATTTCTTATTTTGTCAGTCCTAAGGTGTTTTCCCAAAGGCAATTGAGAAGTAATTAGTAACAAGAAATTACTAAGGTTCCTTCAATGTTAATTGTAGCAAATTGCTTCTGGAGGACTTTTGCACCGAGTTATACAGTGAATTCCTTTTGAAAATTAACTTTCCAAGCTATGGTTTCTTGTTATCAGAAAGAGACCAGTTGGTGTTTCAGAATAATGACAAAGGCTGTGAACATACACATATCTACGAGGGAGGAGATCCAAAAGTTCTCTCAGTAAGGCTTTCTTCTGAATATGCATTAACAAGATTATACTGTGCCTTACAGAAGAGTTGCAATGTATTAAAGAGTAAAACCAATATATATACTGCATATACATATATATATATATATATATATATATATAGAGAGAGAGAGAGAGAGAGAGAGAGAGAGAGAGAGAGAGAGAGAGAGAGAGAGAGAGAGAGAGAGTATATATGCAGTATAAGCATACATAATAGCTGAAATCTTATTTGTGTAATTTCTATGGTGTAAGGATGATGACATCCTCAGCCAGGATAATTTAATAAAAATTAAACATCCCCTCCCCCATGTGACAAAGTCCCTAAAATCACAAGTAATCATCTTCATTGTGGATAACTAGTGGGGACTGAGGGTTGGGAGGAGAAAGTTGTTACTGAAAATAGCCATCATTGATAAAGTTATCTTAGTGGTGATGATTTTCAGTAATTAAATGCTTCTCCGTCCCATTCCTCAGCTGCCACAGGTTCCTGACAATTATCTGTGACCCCTGAGGGCTTTGTGTTGGGAGAGGGAAATTTTTAATTTTCAAAAATCTGCCCTGGGTGATGGCATCATCAGCCTCGCACAGTGGAAATTATCCAAACAGGATTTCAGCCACTATTTATTTTTATTTGTAGTAACAAAAACAAGATTTTAACCTGGGGAAACAAGGACAAGACAACAGTAGCTCATATCATGGCTAGGTCCTGTGAAAAGTACATGGATTACAACAGTTGTCTGCCTCTCAAAATCTCTATTTACACTACATTTAAGTGACAGGCCTTTTTTAAAATCTATCTATCTATCTATCTATCTATCTATCTATCTATCTATCTATCTATCTATCTATCTATCTATCTATCTATCTATCTATCTATCTATCTATCTATCTATCTATCTATCTATCTATCTTGCCCAATTAGTGGCAAAGCCGCTACTCTGCTCCACACACTAGGGATGCAAATTTGGACTATACATTGGGGAAAACTGCCTTACGGGTAGAGCTGTTTGACAGAAGAACTGACTCTGTAAGAAGGGAATCTATTTCACCAGAGGTATTTAGACAGAAGCTGGATGCTGTAGTCCCAGTGCACTGAACAGAGGGATAGGATAAATTTCCTTTAAGGTCTGCTTCAATTCTGTGATTCTGACTCCATGAGAATTAAGGTGTACCCGCTCTGCATATTTATATTAATTAGATACCACCTCAACTGTAATGACTGCAACCTAAACAATACTTGAGCTGTCCTTCAAATTCTCTGCTCTAGTTCAGGGAACTGCACTAGAGAAGAAACACTCATTAGTTGGTCCTGTAGAAGTTTTAGACTTGGGCTGCCTGAAGGTTAATGTCCAGACCTTTAACTTTCCAACTGGGCATTCTGAGGACCTCAACGGTCCTTGAATTGTAGAATTCCTTAGGATGCAGCCACAACAGTTAAAGTAGTAGTAATCTCTCTCTGTTTGTGTCAGCAGAAGAGCGGGCCAATTAAGAATGGTACAAGGGTCCACAGGAACGAGGATTTTATGGTGCTAATTACTGCCAGAGGAAAACTGTCACCAGTTTCATAGGTGTGGTTTCTGAGTGAAGAAAACTGCTGTTTTATGTACATATTAAAAGTGATAATATATTTGATACTTATACAGCATCTTATCTGCAATCTTATCAATTATACTAAACACCTCCATTTTTTTTAAGTTTAAAGGCAGTAAGGGTGGATACAATGATACAGGGTGTAACTTTTACACATGTATAACAGCATCCTCTAAACTGAATGGAACATTCCAGTACTAAAATACTGTACAGTGGTGCCTCGCTAGACGATTGCCTCGCAGGACGAGGAAATCGCTAGACGATGCCTTTTTGCGATCGCTACTGCGCTTCGCAAAACGATGTCTCTCTATGGGGAATTTTCGCTAGACGATGAGGTTTCCCCATAGGAATGCGCCGACTAGTGGTGAAAAGCTGTCAGTGCAGCTGTCAGTGCATTCCGACGGGGACCCTCACTCGCTAGACGATGTTTCCCTATGGGAGATTTCGCAAGACGACGAGTTTTCCCTTTGGAACGCATTGAAGAGATTTCAATGCATTCCAATGGGAAAACGTGCTTCGCTAGACGATGTTTTCGCTAGACAGCGATCTTCGTGGAACGGATTAACATCATCTAGCGAGGCACCACTGTATAAGATTTTCTGATTTAATGCTAGAAGGAAAAAATGCCTTTCTTTGAATAGAGTAACCTTTGGCTCTTTAGCTTGTATCATAGAGTCAAATCAGCAAGGGCTTGCCAAAGGGTACTGTCAGAGAGAAGGCAGCAGGAGGCTGTAGAAAAAGGTCACTGTTGTCTCTATCTTTCCAGAATTAGTTGTTGTAGTAGCAAAGCCAGGAAGATACTGTATAGCGCTTGCACTGAGTATCTGAAAACTCTTTTCTTTAAAGCGAGAACTACTGAAGGGGACTTGTGTTGTATGCAATGGTTGTTCCCAAGCATAAAATAAAATAAAACAAAATAAGACAACCTGGGTGCATAAGGACAAGCCTGTTATGTTAGATGTATTTGTTATGTTGGATAGCAAGCTGTATACATAAAGATATAAAAATGTCCAAAGATAGAGCTGCTGGAAACTACAGAAAAAAGCAGGTCAGTTGCAGCCACACTGGTGAACCCCTGCCGGCTTTCCACTTAATTACGGCTGCGATATGGAATATTTTGTCTGACACCTTGTTACAAAGAGGAAAACATTATAAATAGGGCAGAAATTGCTCTAAAATTATGTGTGTCTGAAAACTGAAGAATTCCCTTCACACAAGGTTGCTTGCTTAGCAGTATCCCATTCGTTGAGATTTTGAGACCAAAATCTGAGATCAGTTACTCCACATATTTTTTGTCCGTTTGCCCTGTTAGTAGTACTTAGTAGAGAAGCGTGAAGCTAGTGGCTGTCCTCTGAGTGTGTTGTCTGAGTTCCTGCCTCTTTACTTTTTGTGCTGCTAATTAGAGCAGTTTTGCCTAAGCATCTGTTTGCCTCTCTTGTTAATTCATTTATTTAGTAAACTGTGTGAGAGAGATCTCTCTGTGTTCTTTACCTCTCCTCCCATTGATCCTTCTAGTTCTCAGGTGTCTAATCTATTCTCTCAGTTTGATTCAAAGGAAAAAAAAGGTATATTTTGCCTTCTACATCTATGGTGTTTCTTCTGCGTGCCTGCAAACACATTTATTTTTATTCATATTTGGGGAGCAAAACACTATTACAATTATGATTATGACTCAAGTTTAATTCTAATTGTGAAACACAATTAATTATTTTATTGTCTATTTAATTCGTTTTGTTTTATTGGCAAAGAACTTCAGGTAATTACTATTGTATGTATCTCCTCATTGAGAAACGAGGGGTAAAATGCCAAGGCATTAGAGCACCAGCAGCCTACTTGAGCACCTCAAGAAGCAGCCCTCAGCAGACTTGCTCAGGATAGAGACAGGAAGCCGCCGCCGCCAGGCAGCAAGACCCACAGGGCCAGGACCAAAGGGCACTGAACCCTCCTGCCAGAGGCTTGGGCAAGCAGCCACGCAGGAGACAAGGTGGGGAGAGGAGCCTCGGGCCACAAGATGGATGTTTCCAATGCCAGTCCAGACCACCAAGTGCTTTGATGAAATGGTGGCACTGGCTGACGAGAGGCTCCTCAATGTCCTTTTCACTGCAGTATTTCAGCTCTTAATCTTGGTGCAGTATGGTGCCTCCAACACTAGGAAACTATCCTTGTCCAAAAAGGGTGTTTTATTTGTTGGGGAAATTATTTTTGGTTATTCCCTTTTCGTTAGCAGAGTACAAAACATGGAGAGATCAGCCCAGTCTCATTGCTGCCTTTATTAGAGGAATAGGCACACCCACACACACTCTTTTAGGTGTACTATATCTCTAGATTTAATGCATTTTTATTTTTAAAAAAGCCAGATCTACCTGATTTGGTTCCCCAATGCATGTCAGTGGGAAAACAGTGGGATCCAGATGGCTAAATTGTGATTTGGATTTAGAGTCTGGATCAAATCACAGTGGATACGAATCAAACTGTACAAAATCAGAGCCAGGTCTAAATAACATAATCAGTTTCTGAATCAAATTATTGAGTCTTTGCCCAGCCCTGGTAAAAATGGCTAGGCTTATATTTAAATTAAATTTCAAGGTGACAAAAGTGTTAAACAAGATTATGAAGCTGAAAAATATAGCTTACTATTTTTAAAAGTTACAGCTATAATGATTCCCACATTATAAGCATTTTTATTTGTTTTAGATTTAAAATGTTCAGTGATAAAAGTATATTTCCTTTAGGATAAATAGTTAAAGGAAAATAATGTACTATTGACTTTGAATATGCTCACAATGAAGATCAACCCAAATTTCACAAATTTCAGGCAACTCAGTAATAAATGGAGAAAAATTGTGATGTAATGTAAACTGAAAAAAAGACAACACCCGTAAAATGTGGGCAAATTATTAATAGAAATGTTTAAGTGCTTAATAGCTGTAACAAGACTGGAGTTAATAGATGCATAGTGATAGGTAAATCCAACATCTTATTCTGTTCATAAATGCATAAATCATATTCCTGTATTACATGTCGAAAAATCTCATGGATAATTTGATAGAGTTTTCCCTTGAGGTAAGAGCTTCATCAGATCATGCCCCTTGTATTTTGCAAATTAAAATTGGATAGGATGATGGATAACTTTGTAGCTAGAAATGAGCACAGCAATCCTATATCATAATTATTCTGGGGACGGAGATATGCTTCTGCTACATAAGTGGAACTGCTGCCATATTATACATGCTCTGAGCCTGGGAGGGGAGGATGGCAAACCTGACAACTCTGAGATGCCTACCCCCTTATGGAGTTCTACTGGCCTCTTTCGTGGAGCTTGGACAAGATATTGGTTGGACTACAACTCCCAAAATTTCCCATTTTGCTGGGGGATTTTGGGAGGTGTCATCCAACAGCAAAAAAAATAAAAAAAAATAAAAATAAAATGGCATACCTTGACTGCTAGTATAATGTGAAATTCACCCAGTTCTGAACTCTCAAGGTTGGGTTACTCTAGTGTGGTAGGAATCTTCCAGAGGGTAGCTGTTTTAATCTGTTGCAACAAAAGCACCAGCAGCACCTTAAAGATTAACAAGTTTTATTCACCATAGGATGCCATAGGATGCATCTGATGAAGCAGAGTCAAGTATTATTCTGTTCTGCCCCAAATGGACTTCCATTCTGTGATGCCCAAGTACAAAGGGAAAACACAGAAATGAACATAAGCACAGGCATGAAAGTAAATTAGGATGAACAGAAATAGAATTTATTCTAGGTCTCACTTTTATCACAAAATCTAAGCATATATTTGGAGGAGTTTCATATGCATTCAAAGATTATGGTTTGTTTATCTAACAGTTGAGAATATGATAAATTACCTTCATTGATAACTACATTGGCTGAAATGAGTCATAAGTTCTTAGAATTGTTATGTGCCCTCAAGTAGAAATCAACCTATAGTGACGCTAATTGGGCTTTCAAGATAAGTTAGATATTCAAGGAGTGGTTTTACCATTCCCACCCTCACGGTGAGTTTCCATGGCCAAGCGGGGAATTGAACATACGTCTGCTAAGTCCCAGTCTGTCACTCTGTCCACTGCATCATAGAATCAGAGGAACTTATGGAAGTGTTCACTCACCAAATCTGCACTGGTTCAACGGGCTTAGTCTAGTTGCAGCTGGATTTCAGCCACTGTAGTATTAATTGTGATTTTTACAAAATCAAAAATAATGATGGTAAAACTAATCAGTTAATGAATCAGTTAATCAATCAAAAAGAAAACAATGACTAGGGATCCAAAATTTAGATTCCCTCCAAATATATCAGGAGATCCGATATATCCTATTGTTTCTTCTGTCTCAGGAACCCCAGGAGTGCATTGTTAAATTAAGTTGGTACAAGAGACTAGGAGCTCTAGAAATTATGTGGGATCCCAAGTCTTTGTCTTCTAGGTGTGGATAAGCAATTAGGTAAAAATACATATTGTTGTTATTGTTATATGCTTTCAAGTCAACTCCAACTTATGGCAACCTTATGAATCCAAAATGTTCTGCCTTAACAGCCCTTCTCATCTCTTATAAACTCAAGACTGTGGCTTCCTTTATGGAGTCAATCCATCTCATATTTGGTCCTCCTTTTTTCTTGCTGCTCTCAACTTTTCCTAGCATTATTTTTTTTCACAGTGATGTCTTCTCATGATGAACCCAGGGCATGACAGTATATATGTGACATATACATACGCATAATGTGTGTACATATACATACTGTGGCATGGCTTAGGAATCAGGTGGTACAGAATGAGACCTGCAAAAACTAAAAATATTGTTGCAAGTAATACTTTCAATGGGAAAAAAAATCCCCCAAACTTCCACCACATTGGCAAATTACAAGATCATCATACAATCTGTAACGATGCTACTGGAAATACACTTCTGAGAATTACCTTTTGATCCCTCTAAAACAATGGTTCCCAACCTTGGGTCCCCAGATGTTCTTGGACTAATACTCAAAGCAGCCTTCACCACTAGCTGTGCTGGCCAGGATTTCTGGGTGTAGTAGGCCAAGAACATCTGGGGACTCAAGATTGGGAAGCACTGCTAATACATAATGTGCTTCTTGCCGAACATGCATAGCACAGCAACAAGGAAAATTAATAAATTTAAAAATAGGGATGTCCTAATAACAGACAAACGTATTCCATAAAGCTGGTCCAAATTAGGAATGTCAATACAAGGCACCCTTTTGAGGGAATGGTGGTTTTTGATTGTACATTTGAGAAACAATCAAGAATAAAACAAGAGTAAAAGGAGGATATATACTTACTTATAATTCATTCTTTGCTCAGAACAACAACATTAAGTAAAATTATGCCAATACACATTAAAATTGTGTTCTTCAGATGTGTTGGGCTACAACTCCAGCCAGCATGGGTGTGTTGGGAATTGTTGTCCGTGAGCACGTTTGGAAGGTCATTGGTTGAGGGGTTTGCATTACAGAAAGAGATAGGAACCTGTGTCCCTTTAGTACCCTTGGATTTCAATGTCTATTGATGCCTAGCCAGGCTAGCCAGTAGAAAAGGATGCCAGGTAGGGTGACCACTACTCCATACCAAAAAGGAGAATGTACATCACCAGAATGAGGCTATAGAGGCCAAGGAAAATTAAAAAGGATATTTCTCACATGACAGGATTATATATTTTTGCATTTCCCTATGCAAATTTAAACTAGTATAAACAAATAGTGCTGTAATTAGGCATTATTTCGTAGAAATACAATACAATTCACCATAGTTCGAAATATAGAAACCAGTAGTGATCATATTGGGACCCAGTCCTGAGAGAAAAATCAATATAGAAATTGATATAAGTGGCATAGGAATCAAATGAATAAATACTGTACAGTCTATGTATTCTGCAGCTCCTTGAATATAAATATATGTGGAAAATAAATATTATCCTTTATATGTGATACTTTAATTTCATTAAAATAAATTTACTGAGTTTTAAGCCACATAGTCCCACTACTGTGCACTCAGAATTAATTATTATTTGAAAAGAGTACTTTATTTGTAATTCATTAAGCATCCTTTAAATTCATTACTGTTTTTCACATTCAGAAGCCATGACGTATCTTCCCACTGAGTGGCAGACTTTTCACAACAAATAAATTGGTAGTTCTGGACATTGGTCATCGTTGTCTTTAAATATTAGGTATTATCATTCAGTTTCACCATCATTCTAAAACTGTTTCTGTTTAGTTAAATGAGTAACTAGTGTGGTATGTCCTGGAAAGTTGGTACAGTTTGCCAAGATGCCAAGGTACCAAATTAGTTGCTACTGTGTCCAGTGTGCCTCTTAAGGAGGGGGGGGGGGGGACTCCAAAAGTTACATTTTCAAAATTCTTGACAAAGATGTCAAAATACTCCATCATGATGAATTACATCTTTTCACTGACCACAGAATTTCATAATTTCCCCCTTACCCTCTGATCACTGGAGGCATGAGCAGCATGCAGTTTTCTTCTTTTGAAAAGAACCGCCATTCCTTCTCCCACCTTTCCTTATGAAAGTGGAAACTGGGGGATGCAAGGAAGATGTTCAGAAGTTGTATCCTTCACACAGAAATACTCAACAAACATTATGGCTTAGAAAATAATATATATGCAAAAAAGCATAGTAGATAGATATTGAGGACAAAAATAGTGATTTGCATCAACTGGTCATGCTTTGCACCAGCTTATATTGTAGGAATACAGACCTCAATAAACTTTTTACAATTACATCTATGAAACTGAAAAGAAAATCATATATAGAATAGTATATTGTGAGTAAATCACATGAGAAAAGTGTACAGGTTAGTAGGTTTAAAAAAAGAAAAGAAATGGCACTCCTACAATTGTACTCAGCTAACTTCTATGCAGCTGGCTGGATAGCTCAGTGGTTTAGGTATCTGGCCACAGAGTCAGAGATTGGGAGTTTGATTCCCCACTGTGCTTCCTGGGAGTAGAGCCAGCCTGTGTGGCCTTCGGCAAGCGGCACAGCCCCAGGTTGCCCCCAGAAGAAGGGAAGGGTAAACCACTTCAGTGTATCATCTACCTAGAAAACCCTGGAAAAGGTCTCCATAAGTCAGAATTGACTTGATGGCTCTCAATTATTATTATTAGACATGGGGATGAATTAAAAAATGGATTGCGACATTCGTAAGAAATCGCTGATTCGTTAAATATTCATCCCTTCATATTTGTCAGTTCCAGAGACCCTGATGAATATGAAGGGATGAATATTTCCCCATTTTTATTCGTCCCCCATAGGCTTTCCCATTCTGCCTACGGGCCTGGCAATCAGCTGATTGCCCTATCCCCTGCCCCCTTCCTCTCCCTACCTTAGCTGCTGCCACCATCCGGCGCCGCCGTCATCCATTACCACCCGCTGCGGTGGCCTCCGCAGCCACAGCGTGCAGTAAGGGACACTGGCTGCCCTTTGCAAAGATGGCGGCTGTGGCTTCATTTAGGGTAGGGAAGCTGCAGCTGCCATCTTTGCAAAGAGCAGCCTGGGTTCCCTTAGCCTGCCTTAAGGGAATCCAGGCTGCCCTTTCCAAAGATGGAGGCTGCAGCTTCCCTACCCTAAATGACGCCGCAGCCGCCATCTTTGCAAAGGGTAGCCAGTGTCCCTTACTGCAGGCCATAGTGGCGGACGCCAGCTGGAGACTGCGGCGGCAATTAGGGGGGCAGTGGCAGGGGGTGAGGGGTTTTTTTAGACAGCCTCTGGCTGTCTAACCCCCCCCCCCCCCAAATTGACAAATAAATTCATGCTTCGTCGCTTCATGGGGGGAGCTTCGTGCTTCGTCAACTTTGACGGATCACGAAGTAGAACGAATCGCCAAAATGGTGATTCGTCCCCATCTCTAATTATTATTAACCTTCTTGAAGCAGAATATGCTAGAACACAGAACAACATTTGACTTCATGAAACATAAAGTAACCAGGTTTTCTCTGGCTGCAAATATACTGTAGTCATATGGGTCCAAGATTAGTCTAATTTTTCAGCATACAATACCACCTCAACTTTTCCTCAAAGATTCTGCTGCACAAGGAACTTGTTCCATTCTATTCCTCCCACAAAGCCTTCTTCACCTGGATCTCATTTATTCTATTCTAATATTTTATTTGTTTGTTTTATTTATATACCACCTTTCTCAATATAGTTTTAAAAACAGTATCACTAAAACACAGTAGCCAAAATCCTGTTGTGCAACTTTAGACTGTACAGTTGTGGTGAGATCATCAGTTGCAACTGTTTGGGGGTGGAATTAAAATCTTCTTTGTCTCCCCTAGGTTGCAGGGATCTCTACAGATCTCTTTCATCCAAGGGAAGCTAGAAAATGGGGGAGGGAACTCTTTAATGCCTTAAAAATTGTCAGCACTGACCCTGGCAACAAGATCAAGACAGGCAGTGGCAATTCAGAGGCATTAAAGAATTCCTTTTCCCCATTCTTTGACTCCCAGAGGCTTCCCTGTGATGAAAAGGATCACTAGGGATCCCTGGAACCTTGGGGGAGGAGAATGTTTTAATTTCCTTCCAAATGGCCATGGCTGATGATGTCATCACAGCTGAATGGTGTAATGTTGTGCAGTACGATTCTGGCTGATAAATACAAATATTAAAATCTAATTCAATCCATTGTAACATTAAAAGACAATTAAAATTAAAAGACTTTAACGCACCTTGGTTAAAATAATTTACATTACATAGTTATATTAAAAATGTAAGAAACACATCCACGCCCAGACCCCTTGCCTTTAGTAAGCCATCAGTCACTGAAGGCCTGCCTAAATATAAGAGCCTTAGCCTACCAGCAGAAGGACAGTGAGAAGACGGCCATTCTAGCCTTGCTTGGCAGGGAGTTCCAAAATCTGGAGCAGCCATTGGGAAAGCCATCTCATGTATTCTCACCAAACAAGCCTTGGAAAGCTGTGGGGCTGAGAGAAGTCCCTCTCCTATTGATCTCAAAGTCCAAGCAGGCTTGTATGGGAGAATATGGTATTTCAAATAGGCTGGACCCAAGCTCTAGAAGCACTTTTTAATGGTGCCTGGAAACAGACGGGTAGCTGGTGAAGCTGCTGTGAGAAAGAAATTATATGTTCTCTATAAGTGGGGTCAGTCAGCAGTCTGGCTACATTGCTTTGAACCTGGCTGCTCTTGTGAGCTATGAAGAGCAAGTGTCAAGCAGAAAAACATCATGGCTTTCACTGCTCAAAGGCTCCTAGTCACATCCTCCGCTGAACTAGCTGAAATGTATCCATAATCACAGGATATGCAAGGGTCATCATTACATCCACTGGGCCTGTCTCAATTACAGCATCCATGCTGAAATGGATTTAAATGATTTTATTGTGCAAATTGTTCAGAACGGGCTATCATGTGGTCTACACCCTCTTCCCACAGGCCAGGGAGCACTAAGACCCTTGATGACTCCAAAGAGCTCCATTACGCTCTGATTAGATGTGATACTGGCGGAGAAAAATGATGTGCTAGCACCACCCCAGGGTAAGCCTTGCAGTGGGCTCTAGCATGTCTTCATCTGGTCTTGGTTCAAGCTTTTTGCCATCATCATTAAAGTGTCCATTCCCCACTAGTTTCGCTACCAGCAGCTCCCTAGCAAACCAGAGGGCTTATTTGATTCTATTCGTAAAGAGGCGGTTCCCAATAGCTAGATAATGTGAGTGATCAGCCAAAAGAATTTGATTTAGCTGTAACACAAAACTGAGAGTCAGCAAGAGACTGGCTCGCTGGTTGAGATCTGGCCCTTCTTTGAATCATGCCGTTGCAAGCTTGAAGTCTACAGTTTCAAAACCACTGGAATCATTTTAATTTTCTTCTTAGCATATGACTAGCATTGTCCCCTGAACAAAACCATGCCAATGTGCACTGTTTGCCTTTTCCCTTCTTCTCTTTTAAACACATGGACTACTATGCTGTTAAGTTGCTCCTGTTATCTTCAAGTTCTACTAGACTTCAGAACCTCTTTGGATTTCTACACACCGGCAACTTAAAATGATGCTTTCCGGACAGTGCCCTGAGCTGTCAGTAGATGAGCTTTTGTTCCTCAGCATTCCCTGAGAAAATTTCAACTCCTATTATTAGGGCCAGTGGTTCTGTTGATGAATATATAACCTAGTTTAAATGACTCCATGGAGGAACAGACATCCTCCTGGCAAGATCATCTCATTTGCATAATGAGTGTCAATACACTCATTATGTGAATGAGACACATAGAAATAAAAGCGAAGAAGAGAGAGGTAGTAAAAACTGCTTCAATTTAGCCCTCTATCTTTTGTTTTAATGGCTTCTCCCATTCCATTTTCACTCTGTATTCTATTCCATGGGATTTACTGGCAGAGCAGCCCAAGCTTGAGATCCTCTGGAGCACTTGTATCCTTGTTTTGCTGTATTCCTTACTTGACAGCAAAAATAAACCTGTAATAATAAAATACTAAATGCTGAAGCGACAATAATGATAATGAAAATGAAAACAGAATTGATGTAATGTAGTGGTGAAGACAACAAAAGCAGAACCCTATTGCGCCTTCACTCTGCACAAGCCGTCAAGCTTTTTCAGAGCTTATGCAAGGAGGTATCTGGTACCTGCTTGCAAGAGTATAAGCTGCAATGAAACCAGGGATCCGTCTTGTGAAATGGCAAGCGGTGGAGACTACACTCTGCCTGCAGTACAAGAGGATTCTGGCCCAATGTATCAGTTTGAATCTTACCTGTGGCATGAATTTGTAGCTCAGTGGCATTACATGTGACTTGCATCCAGAAGATTCCAGGTTCAGTTTCCCCATGTTCAGTGAAAGTTGGGAGAATCCCTTCAGAGGTTCTGCTGTTCATTGCAGACCCAGGATGGTCAACAGTAGCCCTAGAGATGCTTTTGGGCTATGACTCCCATGACCCCTGGCCAACATAGCCAATGGTGAGGGATAATGGGATTTGCAGTCCACATCTGGAGACCACCCACTCCTGCTGTAAGTACTGAGCTAAATGAACCAGTGACCTGATTCACCATAAGGTAGCTTTCTTTGTTTCTAAGTGGTCTGAGACAAGCCTTGCTCAATCAACAAAATTGTGTTAATGGTAATAACTAGGTATGTGAAGTGCTTTGATTGTTCAAATGTCCTTTATAAACATCTTGAATTTCAATCACTTAAAAAGTAGGGGGAAAGTTGTTATTGTTACACATTGTCAAGTCACTTCTGACATAGCACCCTATGAGCAAAGAAGTAGGATTGCCATATTCCAGTTATCCACATCCAGGTAGCATATTTTTCATTTTATATAACTTTGGTAATCTTATTTGCATATTAAAGGCATTGCTTGTACGTATCATTGTTCTTCTACCAATTTTATTGAAAACTTGGGATCAGGGCCAGCTGATGGTCCAAATGGGCACTGTGTGGCACATCTGGATCCAAGTTAAATCCAGCCAACCTTAATATAGTGGCTCTACAAAACAGTGTGTAAGCTGCTGGATATAGCCACTTTGCTAAAAGGTAAAATAATCTCATGGTGTTTACCACTGTTTTCAAAAGATATTCATTGGGCTTGGATGTAATCCACACTGGTGTGAGTGTATGATTCACTGGAATTGGTGGGGAGAGTCGTTCCAGTTGCAAAGAGGATATGCTCATCTAAGGTTAGTTTGAGGCTGAAACATTGAAAATCATCATACAGATACCTGAGTGCCCCCTCACCCCAATATTTACATAGCAATAAGAGAGAATTAAAAAACATTATAAGGCAATCAAATAGGAATGACACAAGGAAAACGTGCAATCAAACTCATGTGATCTAGCCACCAAACTAAAAAAGAATTATTACTTGTTTTTAATGAAACCTCTTAATTTTGCCAAGGAAATTAGTGTATCAAGCAAAAGAACAGCTTTTAACCTTTCTCAGAGAAATGGGTTCTTCAGCTTAGAAATGCCAGCTCAGCCTGAACAAATGTATGTCAGGATGTTACTTTCTATCCCTCTCATCTACCCACACTCAACCCTCTAGTCTAGGGCAACTATAGTTGATATTTCCAAACATCATTGGAATAGGGTAGATATTAGCAGGTATCTATCAGCCCAGAACCTATTTTTTCCTGGTTCTCCCCCGCCCCCTCACCCCACAGAGCAAAATGAGAATGAGACTACTAGATCCAGGACAACAAAGGCAAGAGAGATCTAAATGTTACCAGTCAATGCTATTAAAATCCTGATAAAAATCTAGACATAAGATTCTTCTTTGACATGGTGGTACATAAGATCCAGAATTAGTCACATGTAGACCCACAGAAAAGTCTAACTGAAATTAAATTGGTTTGTTTCAGTGAGGCTACTGCCTCACTGAAGCATGACCAAATCTGGAATCTATCCAATAATTTTATTCGTATCCCCTCTCCAAAAAGTTGTCTTCCAGGCATATAAATTCTGATGAAAAAGATGAGGGATTAGTTAAAATTAGGGCAAAGGGTCAAAGTAGTTATGTTCTTTAAAGAAAGAAGAAGACAATTGCAGGATGCCATCAACACAGGGCTTCTGCACAAGCTGTGATCACATGGCCATATAGCTCACATTTTGGACCATTTGTGGTGTGGTCAGGTGCAAACTATTTCCCAGCGATCACATGATATAGGGGGGAATACCACTCCTACCTAGACTGGATCTGTGCCCAAGTTGGATCTTTTTGGTCCAGCAGTAGGGCTATTACTTTTGGGATCAGGCAGGAATGGCTCCCCAATGGATGGAAGGGTTGCTTTAAGGGAGATTGCTTCTGACAAAGCAACCCTTTCATGCACCTTTCTCACTGTCTGATCACACCCTTGATTATAGTTTAGGGTCCCGGATTATGACTGGCTTCTAGATGCAAAAGCAAAAGTTACAAATATTTTAAAAATCTGTGAGAATAATATGAGGTATCCTAAACCTGAAATAGTTCAGGGCCTCAGCATATTTTAGTTCAGTTCTGGAGCCCCAAATATGAATAGGGATTGTGGTGAGCTAAAATCCTCTTTCTTCACACCATGGGCAAATCCAGATTGTTTCTCCCCTGCTGCTTAGCAAGGATAAAAGAAAACATCCGTGGGCCACTTATCTGATTAATATTGCATCTAGTCTGGTCTGTCTTTTCTTCAGGAGAAAATGTGTTTAATGTTTCCAATAAATATTGGCTTTCACCATTTCAAATGTTGTGTTGGTTCGCCCTCTTCTTCAAATCAATTATTTTGTTCAGATTTACTTTTCTGGCAAAATTAGTCCATAAGCTATATCTGTTTAGCATAAAACTCCCAGATTTAGCTTTTGTGAAGTAAGGCCTTCACAAAGATGTATAGAAGTTCTCATGTAGAAGCCCCACTGAAATGTCTGTGGAGCAGCACCGATTGTGCTCATTTCCTCAGTGCTCTAAAACAAAAGAAAGATTCTTAACCAGCCAAAGTATAAGCCATTGTTGAAAACTGCCCCAGAAAGAGTGCTTAGAAAGGTTGGTGCCCATTTATATGCTATCCTTACTGTTACAGAATGTTCTATCCACTTATATTCACCCTTCATTTGGAAAATATCTGACTGTTCTCCAAGCTTATGTGGCTTTATTGTTACTGTCCTTCAGATTAAAAGAAATCAACCTGGTTTCAATCTGTTAACTCGTTTTATGAAAGCTGTCTCTCACATGAATGATAAAACTGCTTTCTTCAACACTCTGACATAAAATGTAATAATCCTTATCTTCCAAGGCCAAACAACTT
The DNA here is from genome assembly GCA_037013535.1 of Intellagama lesueurii. Classification (NCBI taxonomy): domain Eukaryota; kingdom Metazoa; phylum Chordata; class Lepidosauria; order Squamata; family Agamidae; genus Intellagama; species Intellagama lesueurii. The sequence continues at coordinate 102,252,799 of JBAJHW010000003.1, forward strand.
CATCATATCTAGCAATGCAGTTTCTCAGTGTTAAGGAAAGGGTGTGGTTTTGACAGTAGCTACCAGCAATATATACATGGCAGGAATCTAGGGGCCAAAATAAGTCACTGAAGAGATCAGACATGGAAGTGAACACCACAGTCTCACATCAGAGGATTATGTTTTCTTAATGTGTAGCACAGGTCAAAGATCAAAGATCAAGAAATAGCCAAACTAAATGGGATAGGAAAACAAAGGAGGGCAATTTTCATTTTCTTCTACCTAGCTAAACCAAAACAGACATTACTTTCAAAATTAAATATATAACCAGGTATGCGTAGCTCTGTGGTTTGGGTACCTGGCTGTGGACTCAGAGGTTGGGAGTTTAATCCTCCATTGTGCTTCCTGTGAGCAGAGCCAGCCTGTGTGGCCTTGGGCAAGCTGCACAGCCCCAGGGTGCCCCTCAGAATAAGGGAGTGGTAAACCACTTCTGAGAATTCTCTAACTGGAAAATCTTGAAAAAGGGTCACCATAAGTCAGAATTGACTCAATGGCACAGTCATCAGTCAGAATCCTTTGACACTTTAGCCATGAGAATTCAATAACATGAAAGGTTACAGATTTGTTCTTGGAAAGACATCCTGGCTGAAATTTTGCTCTTTTGTTACACACATGGAAATCAAGAGGTGTAACATTCAGTCCTTTCTAATGGGCAGTTAAGGAGTTTCCGATAGGATTCTCAAGTGCGCAGCAAGCCAGAAGTTGCCTGCTGCTCCCAAGAATCCCATTGGTGACTTGTTAAATGCTGGCTAGGAAGGACTAAATGCCTTTTGCTTTCCACATGGGTAACAAAGCAACAAGATTTCAGCCATTAAATTCAGCATGCTCTTCATTTATTGGTCAGTATTCATCTATTTAAAATGTAGTTGTCATATCCTATAATCATCTCTATAATAGCATACTTTTTTTCATTACATGTATTGCTTGTGTTTTAAGCATTTTTCATGCACCTTGCAATGTCTTTAGTAACATTTCAAAGGATAAAAAGACCATATATAGCGGTTTGATGCTGCGACAAGACAGCAGCAGGAGGACGGAGCTCCATCCCTTGGGCTGATTTCCGACCTGTTTGGGGGCCCCCAAGGGGTTAAAACCACCCCAAAAAGGTGATAAATGGGGGAGAAGCCTGTTGATCATGGGGGGGGGACGGCGGTTACCCCTGTTTGATCCAGGAAACTCCCCAATCAACCAGCGGGCAGAAACAAGCAGCTGTATAGGTTGCTTGCAAGTCATCGGCAGCCGGCAATGGAGAAGCGATAAATCAGCTAATTAACATTGCTGTTACCACTGGGTGAGAAATATTTTTATAACTGTACTGCTTTATGACTATCCCTGGATAAGATAATCCCTATAACAGAAATAGTGTCTCCTATCCCCACCACTTATAGAGCAGCGGTGAATCTGGAGAGAGGGAAGAGACGCAAAGAGACGCAAAGAAAACAAATTGGACATTAATTAGACATTTAATTATACTTCAAGGAAGGGAGTTTGGTATTATTTTGGCGTTAGAAACTTAAGAAATCTTTCTCTTAAAATCATCATTAGCTAAACAACTCTGGGGAGTTAAACTGGCTATGTTATGGCTACAGCTATTACAGCTATCTACAGCTTTGATTTCATCAAAAGACCCACAATATCAATACCAATTCTTTCAAAAGGGTGATCTACTAAAGGCATAAGTATCAAAGGGGCCCCAGGTCTAGGTTTCGTCTGAGTAATTTGACACTCTTGGCAAGTCTTACAGTATTCTTCTACCTCTCTACCTACACCTGGCCACCAAAACCGTTGTGTTATTCTCAGAGTCATTTTGTGGGTAGACAAATGTCCTGCCATTGGTACATTATGAGCTAATTTTAAAATTGTCTTCCTCCATTTTTGAGGGACTGCTAGTCATCTACCCCCCTCCTTGTTCACATAATACAATAACCCTTCTTGCATTTCAAACCCTTCGTCACCCACTTTTACTGTTCCCACCTCCTGAGCTTCCTGGAGCGTTCCCTGCAACGTGGGGTCATCCTGTTGCCATAATCTCGTTTGTTCTCTAGATGTCTCTTTCAAAAAATCATTTTCGTCTTCTTTTTCCTCACATTTGCCCTGCAACCCTTCTCTTAGTTGGATTAATTGATGAGCTCCTACCAGTCTCTCCCCAACAACATTTCTCTTGACAATCCAGGCACCACCCCCACTTTCAACCTGCGTGCCTCCCCTCCTATTTTCAACTCAGTCCAAGCCATTTTATACGCTTTCGAATCCCCATGTATACATTTAACAGTTAAACATTCTTCCAGGGTTGTCCCACATAAACTTCTTACTAGAGTCTTGTCACACCCTGCATCCACCAACGCTTTCTTCTTATCTCCGTTCACCCAGGCCACCACCTCCCAGCCGTTCTGTTCTGAGCCCTGAACCTGCATTGCCTTTTGAGTCTGCAATCGCGACGCACGTGTCCCTCAACACCGCAGCCAAAACACACAGGCCGTCTGTCCTTTCCCCGCTTCAGTCCGGTGCCACTTTCAAACAGACTATGGTCAAACGTAATGGGTCTCACCGGTTTGGGACCCATGGGTTCGAAAACATGTCCTCGCGGTTTTGCTGTGTTGCTGGCCTCGAAAGCTCCTCGCGGAGTAGCGCCGGCGTTGTTGCTTGTTGCCATCTTGTCTCGTGTTCTCCCTCGCTCTGCAAAGGGGGTGGAGTTTTCTTTTCCAAAATCCTCTGCATTACAAATGTCCTCCACTAGTTGGATCACCTCCTCAAGTCTCTTAGGGTTATTTTTCTGTACCCAACTTCATATATTAGTCCCTAAGGTGGTGATCAATTGCTCCATTACGAGTATCTCAAAAATCTGTTCTTTAGATCTCTCTTCAGGTTTTAACCATCTTATTAGATTAGCCTTCATCCTTTGTGTTAAGGGACACGGATGCATTCCATTCCTTAGCTTTAGTTCCCTGAATCTTTTCCTATATGCTTCTTCTGTCAAATTCAAAGTACGCAAAATTGCCGTTTTTACTGTTTCATATTGGGCAGCTTCCCTAGGTGATAACGTATCCACCACCTCTTGCAGTAACCCAGTAAGACAAGGAATTAATATCAATGTCCACTGTTCTTTCGGCCATCCGGCCGCCACAGCCACTCTCTCGAACGTGTGCAAATAGGCTTCGGGATCATTGGTTGGTCCCATCTTCTGTACTCTAATGGGAGCTGGACCGGCCACTAACATATTCCAATTCAAATTTGAATTCCTATAAGGCTTATCTTCCTCTGTCTCTTGTTTCATTATTCTTCTTGTCAATAGCGTCTGCTGCTCGGCTAGGTTTTCTATTAGTTTCTCCTGTCGCTCAATTGTCCGTTGTAATTTCAAAATTTCATCTTCTCCCGCGCTCGGAACTGCCCCACGTTGGGCGCCATTGTGATTGGGTTCTTTTGAAACTACTGACAGTTCCTCCATTTTGGCGGGAAGAAGAGACTGAGACTGATTTAAACAGTTTTCTTCTTCAACTTTATTAACTCGAGGTGTTTCCAACATTAGACCAACAGGGTCAAACATAGATAAGTCCGGCAACTGGCCATAACTAGTCCACACAGATTTTTCTTGTACAGGGGTTCCACTCACTGTGGAGCAGGTCCAAATCTTTCGCGGTTGGTGATCTTGCGCAGGGGTGCACTCCTCATTGCACACACCGTCCCACAACACGGGTGACACGCCCAGTCCCCTTCTTTCAGTGGTGAATTGTATATTGGACCGGGACGTATCACCTTCTTTCCTCGACCTTGCCCCCTCGGGAACACAATCACTGTCCATTCTAACGTTTCATACACCGTCTCACCTTCTCTCGAGATCTCTGGATCAGGTAACAAGCCACCAACTTTAAGGTTCGGAAAATCTTTAAATAAATCCTGCGCTCACTCATATTTCTGCTCTCTTTGATTTACCTTTACCGGTTCTCTCTCTTCCTCTCTCACTTTCTCTAATCTATCCCCGAATCTCCTTTCTCCCTCCCACATTGAAAGCTTTAGCTCCTCCCCTTTCTTTCCTTCTCCCTCCTCCACCAAACAAATCTCTACATTCTTCTTTTCCTCTGCCAACATCCCTGTCATCCGTCCTGTATCTTTCTTATCAGTGTCTTTCTCCTCTTTGGGTGGTCTTGATGCTGAGGACGGCTCACTTGCCTCCTGATCTCCTTCACAAGAAGCAAGCACATTTGCATAAAGTATTGCAATGTAAAGAGTGCTGTGGATCAAAAACTGATAGATTTACATTATTGTCCAAGTGAAAATAATATTGCAGATATTTTCACAAAGCCATTGACCATGCAGAAACATGTTTATCTATGTCATAAGATTGGTCTATACAACAATTAATTTAAGGAGGGGTGTTGAGATTTTGATCTCAAAATGTATTAAATATAAATGTTGTATAGTGAAAGTAAAATGGCTGATTTGAGATGAAGTATACAGTGCTGTACATGAACAGTCATGTACTGAGTGTATTCACGTGTGGGTACCAAGGTTTAAGGACTTGATGTTGTACAGCTGTAGAAAATGATGTAACTTTATGTGAGTGGAAAATGAAGTAATGTGTGTTCTGATTGGTCCCAAGAATGTATAAAAGGCATGTTTGTAAAGGTGGCATTTTATCTACTGTAAGTCAGATCACTTATTTCTATGCTATGTGTTGTACCATGTCATGTTATGCTGCCAGATGAATGTCTATTCTCTCTATATATATGTTAATAGACTAAGTTGGTATTTTACTCTCTCAGTGTTACAGTGTCTTTGCAACCTGATATCTCCTAACTCTGCTTATGTCCTGAGAATACACGTTTAACCAAAATTCTGAACAGTGTAGAGTGGACCCTCGATTTACGGAATTAATCCGTATTGGAACAGTGGCCGCAGGTCGAAAAGTCTGTAGGTCGAGGGTCCATTTCCCATAGGAATGCATTGAAAACCTATTAATCCGTTCCAGCAGAAGGAAAAAATACCTCCCTCCAAAAAAATTAAAATAACAGGAACAGTGGAGCAAGTCCCACGCTGGGACTGCAAAAAAACAAACAAAAAAAAAAAAAAACAAAAAAAAAATCACCAAAAAACAAAACAACACAGAAACATACCCCCCAGCCCAAATCTACCCTCCAAAACCCACCCAGAACAACTTTTTAAAAAGAAAAAACAGCAGCACCTTACCAGTCTGAAGCCTCCGAAGCCTCCCGCACTTGCAAAGCCGTGCTTACTCGCGAGTAGACCCGCTCCTTTGGCGACGCTTACTCGCGAGTAGACCCGCACCTTCGGGTTCAAAGGTTCTCATCAGTTGAGGGAGCAGGAGCTCTCTCAACTGTGACACACCCTATATACAGTAATGGCCGACAGACCTACAGCACAAAGAAGAAGCCTCGGGGCCACCTATAGTTAGAAAGTTGAATTGCCCGCCTTTTTCCCCTGCCGATTTCTGTTCTTATGTCAATTCTCTGGCCGGAAGTTGAAGTGAAATTTTCCGGCTGGAGAAGTCCGTAACTCGAAAAGTCCGTAAGTGGAGCCGTGCGTAAGTCGAGGGTCCACTGTAGTGGACAGAATGATGGACTAAGACTCAGGGGGCCTGAGTCTGAATCCCTCCTCAGCCCTGGAAACTCACTGTGGATGTGGAATTGGTAAAACAATTCCTTAAATATCTCACTTACCTCAGCCTTATTAGGGTCATTGTAAGTCCATTCTAACTCGATGGCGCACAACAACAACAGAAACAACAAAAATAATAAAGGAGCAAGGACAGAAATATGACAGAGCTGTGATTGGCAATGCAGGAAATTTATAATATACCAACTTGCCATATCTCGTCCCAGTAAGTTTCATCATGCTCTTAGCTTCAGAGAAAAAAAAAAGACACACTAGTCCCATATGTATTAATCAATTCTAATGCATAAACAAAAACTGAGAAAACCTGCTTTTCTTTACCTGATTAGTCATGTCAAGAAAATAAATCTTGCCATAGTTCTTTCCACAATTTTAATAATGTGTATGTCCATGTCTCTGTATTCGTGTGCAAAAAATACCTGTTTAGGTATTTGCTTTTCTCATTTTTCAAATAATTTGCATTATATTCCAGTTAGGTTGCCCTGACATGGAAGAAGGAAATGTGACAAGACTGATGCCTGGAAGGGTTGGTTGGTGGTGTCCTAGAGATGAAGTATACAGTGCTGTACATGAAACAACCAATGCATGTCTTGATCAGCCGGGGCATGGTGACTTTACAGTCACCAAGTATCTACTTCTACTATAAATCAAACTAGGCAGGATGAAGATAACCCCTAATTAGAGTCTCCCATAGTTGTGATTTCTGTGCTAATTTATTAGAAAGGGTTTATTTAAATGCCTTTTGAACATTTTTACTTGGAAGTGTATATTTAGATTGAGAAATGGGCAAAAAAGGAAGGATTAAATATGTTCTCCCTGTGGATGATCTATGGTTTTCAAAAGCAGCAGCTATGGCTGTTAATTAGTAAAACACACACACATACTGTACACATACAACAGAAAATCCTAACCAGGGATCTCCAGTGTCATATCTAGGTTGTGCCACAGTTTGGCTCCTCCTTAAGATGCTTATTGAAGAATTAAACAACAAAGATGTGCGATTTATTAATTAAAAGCTGTTAGCTACTACATCCATCTATTATCTTATCAGTGTCTGTTGTAGCAGCTCTGCTGAGTTTTATATGTTGTTTCAATTTATTCATAAACAAAATATCTGTGTCCATAAAATTGCCAGCTACTGGTGTTTTTTTTTTTTAATGGGTTGTTTGTTATTTTGCAAAACCATGTTTTCAACTGATGGAAATTGTTGCTTGGCCTATATGTGAAGTGGAAAAGAAGGTTGCCTCACAAGCAAAGCTCACCAAAAGTAGCAATTTAGGAAAAAGGAGAGCGAGACTGGAGGTTTGCCTAATCGTTCATCTTCCTTTTTAAATCAGATCATTGGCTCGGCATGAATCACTTAGCGTAATAGTCACTGAGGATTTCATTTGGCTGTATGAGTCTGCAAGACAGTGCCTTGGAGTTTTATGGAATTAATTGCCCAACCAGGGAGAATTTCCATTATAATTCAACTTTCTTCTAAACCTTGTTTTTAAAAGAGGGTCAATATGTTGCCCATGAGCACAGCAGATGGTAAGCAAAATAGAACTGCTCTAATGTGATCTGGTGCCTCTCACCCAGGATCTTTCCTGTCTTGGAGTTTGTTCCTAAATTCCAGCCACTGCTAACAACTGTCCACTTCATGGAATATGTACATTCAGTGCTCATCTCTCTGATTTCTTTTCCAGACAAGTTTTGCATCCCCTTTGCCACTTGATAAGGTGGGCAGGAAAGCTGTGCTATAATTTCATCCTCTAAGCCCTGCACCAGAGATGTAGGCACCAGAGAGCTCTGATGTATGTTCACTCACCTCCATTCATTCCATTGTCTTCTTGTTCGCCTTCTATATCCAAGGCTTGGTCCAATAGCTGGTATGAAGTGTAATGCTCCAGACTAACTATCTGTGGCTCAGATTCAGTTCAACCATACTGTGAACATGAATGTCTGAGTTTATTAAAGGATGCTTCCACAGCCCCCCCCCCAGACCCTTACTTTTCTTGTTTGCTTTAAAGCATAGAAAAGCTTTGCTTTTCTCACTGAACTTGGTGTCACTAGACTCTGTCACAGATGCACCTGCTTGTTCCACTTTGAAGCTAGGCTGTGGTACATCAGCCGACCACAAATACCTTTATTTCCTTGTGGTTAGAAGGCATAAAAGCTCTTTGTACTTTTGGGTCAATGTCTCTCGTGTCTGGGGGACCCGAGTGGCCACTCGAAATAAACAGCGCTTGTTCTCTCTTGAGTCTGTGTATGATCAAACCTCATGCTTGCTTGTACAAGAATGTTTTAACACTCCCAGATTTCTTATATCTGGTTCACAATACATTAAGCAGACTGGGTGGTTAATCCAGGCAGTGAATGCTGGGTGGTGTGGAGGGGGCAGCAGCAGCAGCTGTTGGTCACTTCCCTCTTTTGGGAGGACATAGTTGTGTAATCCAGACAGTCTGCCTTGCACCTCCAAGCTAGCCTTTTGCCCTTAGAGAAAATGAAAGATGCTGCCCCATCCTGCACAGTTACTCATCCTGTTGGCTTCTGTAGATGAAATGGAAGGGAAGGCCCTTCTTTACCTCAGACAGCAACATGCCTGTGTTAGGGTTTGAACTTTTGTGTGTATAGAGTGTAAAAATAATAAAAGGGGTGAAGCTATCCTGAAAATGAAAGTGCTTTTAAAAACGGAGGCTTGAAAATTAGTTTACCATAGTCATTCCAAAACAATTAGCCAGCTCTCCAACCATCAAGGTCACCGGACAATAGCATTTCTTACAGCTGAATATGTTTGTTATAATGAACTTGTTCATGTTACAATGTATAAAGTGATCCAGGTCTACTGCATTTCACAGTCTCTGAGTTCCAGTGCTCACATTGGTTTCCTCTGTACCTGTGTACATGTGACATCTTTTCTCTGAGGGTAACAACTCATTAATCTGACATGCAGTGCCAAATCTACTAGCCTTTCATATCCTTCAGGATTTCTAGGCATTATTCAGATGGAACACTTGTTCCCTATATATATCAGGTATATATATTCATCCATTTCATCTACAGAAATCTACTAGCCTTTCATATCCTTCAGGATTTCTAGGCATTATTCAGATGGAACACTTGTTCCCTATATATATCTGAATATATATATATGTACCTGATTCTTTACAGTAGCTACAGCTTTTTTTCCCTTGCTGTCCACATGATGTTATCCACGATCCAGCGAATGCCATGATATTTCCCCCCATTTTCCATAACTTTTGGTGGTTTTGGGTTTTTTTATCCCCATGGAAAGCATGGTTTATTTAGTTTTGGTTTGACCTGGAGGAGTGGAGTTTTATACTGTGGAGCTTTCCATTTCATTTCTGTACCCAAAGTAGCCCCAGTCAGTGTGCCAGTATGCCAAGGGATCATGGGTTCTGTAATTCTCTACTCCAAAACAGCAAGGGTAAGAGCTACCAGCTTTCTACTAATAAACTAAGATGGAAGCAGTCCAAGGGAAAGTAGCCAAGTTTTCAGTTATTGTTTCAGTTAGCATCCGTGCACACAAGTGATTTTCCCCAGAGAAGCTGCACCACAGAGGTGGACCTGTAGGTATTTTGCACAAGGATTTCAAGGATTTCCTAAGAAGTGAGGTGGCTTTTTAAAATTCAGTTTGGACACTTATATTTGTAAGCACCACTTTTATTCGGAATAAGCAGCCATCAGTCATGACCATGTGGTGGAAAGTTAGTCATGTGTAGCAAAAACAACTGCCAGCTTACCCCTCTGAAATATCTAAAAAAGTGACCTTATAAAGGTTATTTCTGCATGTTGAGTCCCAAACCTCAGAAGATTTGGGTTTACTAAGATTTAAACCAAACACTTAATATCTACTAATTGCAGGCTGCTACCCTTTCACTCTGTTTAACTTTTTAGCCAAAGGTAAATGCTTCTAATGCATTATAATGATTCAGCCTAATGCTCCAAAATTTGTTTTTAAATTACAAATCAATATGACCTCAGGTTCCGTATCTGGGTAAGATTGAAGTGGAACTGTGATGAGTATTCACTACAATGTAACATGTTGTGCCAATCATTCAAAACCTATTATTTTTGAAATATTTATTTGATTTTAATTTTTCAATAATTTTCTCTCCAGTTTCCATTAGAGAAGACTGCCTGAGGCATTCTTAGAAGCTGTTTTGCCTCATGAAGCACAAGCATACACTTTAGCAGCACAAGCATACACTTTCTGTAAAGGCTGATGTTTTGTTTGAGATATAAATTACACTGAGGGTTTTGCTTTTGCTTTGTCTTCAGGAAGAACCCAAATGACAAGTGCAGTTGCATACATGAATCCAAGTAATATTCATTTTTGGTGGTATTATTCTCTCCAAGAAAAAGGGCAGGTTCCCTGTGGATTGGCATCAGTAAAAAATTGAGTATTGTGAAGATCTGTTATTTTTGTTTAGTCGTTTAGTCGTGTCCGACTCTTCGTGACCCCATGGACCAGAGCACGCCAGGCCCTCCTGTCTTCCACTGCCTCCCGCAGTTTGGTCAAATTCATGTTGGTTGCTTCGATGACACTGTCCAACCACCTCATCCTCTGTCGTCCCCTTCTCCTCTTGCCTTCACATTTTCCCAACATCAGGGTCTTTTCCAGGGAGTCTTCTCTTCTCATGAGATGGCCAAAGTATTGGAGCCTCAGCTTCAGGATCTGTCCTTCCAGTGAACCCTCAGGGTTGATTTCCTTCAAAATGGATAGGTTTGTTCTCCTTGCAGTCCAGGGGACTCTCAAGAGTCTCCTCCAGCACCACAATTCAAAAGCATCAATTCTTCGGCGGTCAGCCTTCTTTATGGTCCAGCTCTCACTTCCATACATCACTACTGGAAAAACCATAGCTTTGACTATGCGGACCTTTGTCAGCAAGGTGATGTCTCTGCTTTTTAAGATGCTGTCTAGGTTTCTCATCGCTTTCCTCCCAAGAAGCAGGCGTCTTTTAATTTCGTGGCTGCTGTCACCATCTGCAGTGATCGTGGAGCCCAGGAAGGTAAACTCTGTCACTGCCTCCATATCTTCCCCTTATATTTGCCAGGAGGTGATGGGGCCTGTGGCCATGATCTTAGTTTTTTTGATGTTGAGCTTCAGACCATTTTTTGCGCTCTCCTCTTTCACTCTCATTAAGAGGTTCTTTAATTCCTCCTCACTTTCTGCCATCAGAGTGGTATCATCTGCATATCTGAGGTTGTTGATATTTCTTCCGGCAATCTTAGTTCCGGCTTGGGATTCATCCAGTCCAGCCTTTCGCATGATATATTCTGCATATAAGTTAAATAAGCAGGGGGACAATATACAGCCTTGTCGTACTCCTTTCCCAATTTTGAACCAATCAGTTGTTTCATATCCAGTTCTAACTGTTGCTTCCTGTCCCACATATAGATTTCTCAGGAGATGGATAAGGTGGTCAGGCACTCCCATTTCTTTAAGAACTTGCCATAGTTTGCTGTGGTCCACACAGTCAAAGGCTTTTGCATAGTCAATGAAGCAGAAGTAGATGTTTTTCTGGAACTCTCTGGCTTTCTCCATAATCCAGCGCATGTTAGCAATTTGGTCTCTAGTTCCTCTACCCCTTCGAAATCCAGCTTGTACTTCTGGGAGTTCTCGGTCCACATACTGCTGAAGCCTACCTTGTAGGATTTTGAGCATAACCTTGCTAGCGTGTGAAATGAGTGCAATTGTATGGTAGTTGGAGCATTCTTTAGCACTTCCCTTCTTTGGGATTGGGATGTAGACTGATCTTTTCCAATCCTCTGGCCACTGCTGAGTTTTCCAAACTTGCTGGCATATTGAGTGTAGCACCTTAACAGCGTCGTCTTTTAAGATTTTAAATAGTTCCACTGGAATGCCATCTCCTCCACTGGCCTTGTTGTTAGCCATGCTTTCTAAGGCCCACTTGACTTCGCTCTCCAGGATGTCTGGCTCAAGGTCAGCAACCACACTATCTGGGTTGTCCGGGATATCCAGATCTTTCTGGTATAATTCCTCTGTGTATTCTTGCCACCTCTTCTTGATGTCTTCTGCTTCTGTAAGGTCCCTACCATTTTTGCCCTTTATCATGTCCATCTTTGCACAAAATGTTCCTTTAATGGCTCCAATTTTCTTGAACAGATCTCTGGTTTTTCCCTTTCTATTCTTTTCCTCTATATCTTTGCATTGTTCATTTAAGAAGGCCCTCTTGTCTCTCCTTGCTATTCTTTGGAAGTCCGCATTCAATTTTCTGTAACTTTCCCTATCTCCCTTGCATTTTGTTTCCCTTCTCTTCTCTGCTATTTGTAAGGCCTCGTTGGACAGCCACTTTGCTTTCTGCATTTAAGATCTGTTATAAACATCTGTAATAAGAACAAGAAGAAGTAATATTTGAATTCATACTTTTGTATGCAGTTCAACAATTATTTCAGTGCTCAACACTTCTCTCCTGTGTTTTAGCTGAAAATAAATACAGTACAATCTTTCAAGATCTGTTTCAAAATTCTGAAAGGATGTGTACTTGTACATCACCGAAAAAGGAGACAAAGAAGCCTTCTACTTAAAATTTATGCTATTTTTTTTGTATTGAAAAAAACATGAAATTACTTGATAAAATGTAAATAAAATCACAATATATCTATCTCAGCTTAGTGGGGAAGACTGTGTCCAATTGATGATTGTGCTCTGTTCTCAGTGAGTTAACTTTTGATTAGCAACATCACAAGAGAAAAAGAGGGATCACATCTTTAGTCGTGCCTGCTGGAAATTTCTTACCTGACAATTTGGACAATTTTTGTCCTACGTATGTGTGGAAAAGAAATTCCACTGTAAAATAATTTCAGATAAATGCTCTTGGCTGAAGTTCAGGATTCTTGTCCTTCCCTTTTCTACAAGGTGGCTGAGAGGTACATGTGTGCACATGTCTTGCTTTTCTTTGTTCAATCACCTCTGAGGCATTTGGCAGCCCAGTCCTCCTGCCTGGCTTCCCACACATCAGTTAAAGTCCTTGGGAAAGGAGTCATAAGACAATTTTTCCCACAGGGGTTTCTCAGGTCAGAATGTGTGGGCAGTGACAGAAGCCACAGAATGATGAAGAGATAGGTGACAGAAATGAATGAATGAATGAATGAATGCAGCATCCTGTGCTATCTTGCAAATTTATAGTAAGTTCAAAATATAAGCAAAATAAAGTGTAAAGGGAATGAGGCAGAAAATGGAAGCTTCTTCCATGTGGAAAAACATTTTTTAGGATGTTGAAGGACAAAATATGAGTTCTCCAGATGTGGCAAAGTCCCACCCTCTTTTTTCCAACTTAGTAATGAAGGATTGCGGGGCTTAATACAGTCCAAACCTGTTTGAAAAAGCCACTTCTGTTAAAATCAGAGAATCCTTTGGAATTGTTTACCACATATGAAAGAAATTCAACAAGTTTTTTTTTTTCTTCAGCTGAGGGATTCTTCCAATGTGCTGATATCCTTGTGCTGGAAACATTACAAACAACAAAGGATGATGACTAGATGTGGCTAGAGATACCATGGGAGAAACCTGGGTGGGACTTGGAATCTAATGCTTACTCAGAGCTGGGCCTGTTGTTAGACAAAACAAGTTACCCACCTCAAGCAGCAGAAGCTGGGAAACCTGGAATAGTTGGAGGATAGCCTGGTGTGTGTTCAGTGGCTTGTCTTCTGTCTTCCAAGTCAGGAAGCTGCACTCAGGTGCAATGGAAGACACTGTCCCATCATCATGTCAATTAAAAACTCACGTGTGTTGGATTTCAACTCCTATTCTCTCCTCCTGTTTGGGTAAGATTGTTTTGAAGTAAACCCGGGCCACACTCCTTTTTAGAGAAATGTGTTTCCAGACTCTGTTCATGATATTATCCTGGTTCCATCTCTAGAGAACCACAAATGCACAAGTAAGAAGTTAATGATGGGAACTTCAGAAATTAAGCACTTTAAAAACCAGAGCAGCAAACATCCCCAAAGAGTTGACAGACAGGTGAATGACATTTTTCTAAGAACAGGCAATATGCCTCCCTATGTAAGATAAAACATATTGAGAATGGCAACTTAACTCTAGAACAGGGGATACATTCAGAAGGTAAGCAAGGGAGTGGGACTCAGCCAGAAAGAAGGAGAGATGCTTTAGAAGAGGGTAGCTTTACTTCCTCTACCCCTTCTTTCTAGCAATGTTCTGGAAGCATTGGAGGAAAGAGGAAAAATATATTGTGAATTAGTTTTCTTACACCTGTGGATACTTCTTTTTAAAAGATGGGCAGACATGTCAGTTTAACTTATCTCCACATTTAAATTTCGTGAATGTCAGTAAGATTCTGATTTTTTAAAATGAACGCAAACAAAATTCTTACCTGTCCCTGGGGATCTTTCACAGGGGCAGAATAAAATCTAGAAAAAGCTTTCATCCTACTTATTCCCCCCCCCCCCCCCGGTTTTATGGGCAGGCATTCTTAGGACTAGAGCAACACAGAGCTTAGAAAAGCTAACTTAAACAGATAGCGCAGGCACTGCAATACTTTCCAGTTTCTCCCAAGATACCTCCAGTCCCAGTCACGTTTCCTCCCCGCTTGGGTAGCACCACCAGCGCTCTGCACTTAGGGGTAGTAATGTACTAGAGGCAGCAGTGCCTTGCCCCTGAGGGTCACCATCCAAACAAGAGTGCAGTTTTCAGTTTGTTGCTCCTATTGCCAAATAACTCCCAAGTCCAGGCAATTTCCTACCATGCCTCCGCAAGAGCATACAACCATTTCTGGTCCCTGCTGTACGCCTTGTGTTTGTATGGTGCCAACATTGTTTATTCAGCCATTGCTGTGCAACAGTGGATGCTTCTAGGCATGGGTCATGTGAGGGTATTAGCCATTAGCAAGAGACAGCATGATGGCTGTCAGTGCTCTTTCCCGAGATCTTGTGGGAAAATTAGTCAGCTGGTGTCTCTTTAATTTTTGTTTCTTCTGGCCTTTTGCGCTTTTGATTCTTCTGCTTCAAGTCCTTACAATCATGACTTGTATTAATTTCACCCTGGTGTAGCAGCTGGCTGGTTAGTGGGATTACCCAGCAAATCCCATTGAAAGTCATGTGGGATTTACACTAAAGCACAGTAACTCCACAGGGAACAATTTAAAGAGAAAATATTCTGTAACCAAGGATATTTCACATTTCAGTGTAATATATTTCAAAGTATTTTTTTAACAAGATAACAAAAAAAGGGATGTCATTTCAAACACTGGGTTTTTTTTAAAAATTAGGAATGATAGATTATTTAAACAATATAATAGACAAATGGAAGAAGCAAGCAGCAAGCTTGTCTGCTCTAGTTAGGTTAAAGTACTTCAGATGTCTCCTTTATTTGTATATAACAAAGCCTGCTTCTAATAACACATGCCAACAGCAACTTCAGAATGTGTGGATTTTGACATTGATGCCTTTAAAATAAATAGTATTGTTACCGTAATTTCTTACATTGTCTATTTGTTTATTTATAATACAAGGGAGAGTAATAAAAAAAGAAAAAGAAATAAAAAAAGCTTCAGCATCCAACAATAATATAATCAGTATAGAAAGAAAACAATGAGAAACAAACGAGAAAACAAATAACTAGAATAAGTATTAGAACAAATATTTGAATTGGTTGCTTTTACGTATCTGCCTAAATTAGAAGGGGTTGTAAGATTGCTTCAAGATAAGCAGAGATGAATGGTGGTGCATCCCATCCTAGCATGGAGCAGAAAGCAGTGATTGGACAATCATCCTGGAAATCCTACTCTGACAATGATAATTTTCCCTCTTCCTATAAGAAAAGGAAAAAATGATTTCAAAAGTTGATTAGTAGTTGTTCAACACTGCTCTGACAGAAGCTGGCACTGGAAACAAAAACTAGATCCAATCAGACATATCTGCAAGAGGAAGTAGGCCTCTGTGCATGCAATTGAGAGTTGCATATTTCCTGCACTTAACATTCTTACATTATTGCAACAATGTTACAATTGTGCAATAGTGCAAATCAGCAAATCATAAGGAAAGAGTAAAAGTGGGGAGGGGGGCGGGAACTCAAACAAAAAATTTATAACTTTGAAACAGATCAGCATTAAATATGGCACAGATGTAACAGACAGTCTGCTCTTTTTCTGTGCCAAATTTGAGGCAAGTTTGGGCAAAGGGGTTTGAGTTACGATATTTTAAAAGTAAAACTGTTTTACCCTGTGTGCAGACACCACCAATCTTTTCTGTGTGCAGATTTAAAACAGATCAAATGCACTGAAAAGACCAAACTTGCTTATTTTGAAAGAAATGGTTAGTCTCAGCCCCTTTTTTTTATTTGGAAGGAATCGAGGCATCAGGGGCTGTAATACTGAATTTGAGAAAAGCAATTTCAAATGGAAAAGAACTCTGACTTTCTGGCTTTCTTATGAACTGGTTGTCACCGCAGACATTCTAAACATAAACAGTGTTGCAAGCTGGAGAGCCAGGCAGGAAGATCTGAACTTTTGACCTTGCCAGTCAGGACTAAATTAAATGACTCTCAGGTGGAGAACTTTTTAACTCCTTCCTGCCCAGACATTAAACAGAGTTTTTATTTCTGGTGAAAAAAACATTTTAAAAATATTTTTAACAATAGAGAATAAATATTCAGAGGCTCACTCATTCAAGCTGTGAAATTACTGGTTTTTGCTCTACGGCTGAGGATGTTCTTACAGAGCTTTGGTGCCTATTCTACTCATCTCCCACCCCCTTTCCCCGGCAATAAAGTCTATTCTGGTTGCTTCTGTATTTCCATTATACGTGCCTGGTAGGATAGACTCAGGTTACTCATTTTTGCTTGAATGAGAGTTCAGGCCTGACTTCATTGAATACCCACTTTTCTGCTTTTCTGGCTGTCTCTTGTATCTGTATGGCTCTCTTCCAACACCACATTTCAAATGAGTTGATTTTTGTCACTATCTTTCTTTCACATAGTATGGAGTGACAGTAACTCTGACCTCTCCCTTTTTTTATTTCAAAAGGTAAAGGGGCATCTTTTGGAAAACATGCACACAACATGTCCATAGAGCTTTTGGTCTAATTTAGCTTTTCTTCCTGTTTGCCTAACTCAAAGAAAGGGTTTGGAAATTAGAACATAGCTTTCTAGTCTGCATTCTGCAAAGCAGGCATGGTAACATTAGTTTACTCAAGAGATTAATAAGTGTGTATGTTTCTCCATTGTACTTTTTGTATCTACTCACACCTTTGTTTCACCATTTCGTTAAATCCTGAACAGCCCTTCAAAATATATTGGCATTCATAAATTGGATATTTTTTAAAGAATTGATTGATGTATCTGCATGTATTCCTTCTGAAACATGTTTTCCTCAAAGATGCTTGCCTCAGCAATCAGATCTGCAAATTAAGCCCATGTTTATCTTCCAATGACCAACCACAAATTAAAGGTCAGTATGCAAGGCAGAGGTGTGGAAAAGCACATGCTGTAAAAAGAGATGTCACTTTAGGACATACCTTCTAAATATATGGTGAATATTACCCAGTTTGACCCCTGCCTAGCTGTGCATTTGCAGTGAGTAAGGCTCATCTTCGGCCCTCTATACTCATAGGGTATGTCTTTTCAGAATAAGAGAGCTGTGCACCCCAGGTGGATCTACATGTTGGTGTGCAATGTTAGTTTTGTGTAACTACTGTAAACTGTGATCTAATGCTGAACTGATAAACATGCTTACTATAGAGTAAATGCCATTAGACTGCCTTCCAAGTAAATATATTTAGGATCATCATAATGGCTGAAATGCACGTGATATTGTTTATAGTACATGATAAATGGAATGACCATGCAGTAAATTGAGTATATAAAATAGCTGTCAACAATTCAGCTCACTTAATTTTCTTCTTTATAATTTTGGAAATTAGCAATACAATATTTTATTTTAGGCAGATTTTCAGATATCAGTATCTTGAAAGACCCATATTTCTTATTCCTCAGGGGGCTTGTTACTACCTTCATACCGTTCTTTAAACCATTCTCATGGCAGTTTCTTAAAAAAATACAATTTAGCTAAATTAATCGAATTACCTGTAAAACAACAATTAATCAGGCAATAAAACTAAAGCATCATAAAATAGCAACAAAGTCTACAAAAAATTAAAGAGATGAAGAAAATAGAAAGTTCTTTGACTTTGCTGAAATGATAACAATTGGAGGCCCTGTTGTGTTCTGGGGGAGATAGAAATCAGACCCCAAAGTTTGTCTACCCCTAATATGTAGAGAGAAAAGTGGATTTTCAAATATTCTGGTCCAAAGCCATGAAGGGCATTAAAGGTGAAACCCCGCACTTTCATCTGGGTTCTGGAAACCATGTTTATCAAGTTTCTGGACACTTAGTCACAGCTGCTGCATCTAAGGAGTTTTGCAGTCAAAAACCGTGTCATCTGTCACTAGAGGCAACCATATCAAGTTATGAACTCGATCACTATTATCCTCCACAGAGAGAAGCGGCCACATGTTGTACATAAATGACTTTAACCCTAAAATGACTAAATGCACGTGCATATGCACCGCCACCACCTTCCACTCATCTGTTCCTGGAGATTCCAGCGAAGAGGGCAATCTTTCTCTTCCCTCAGTTGTGCAATGTGTTGCTGTGAACACAAAATCAATTTTAGAAAGGGGATATCCCCCCCTCTTGCAATCTTTAGTCTGTTGCTAGATCCTCCAGTTGCCATGGTGAATGGGGTGTAAGCTATCCTTCCAGTCAAGAGGGTGGGGGAACTGCATGAAGTGAATACTAATGTGAAGGAACCAGACAATACACTGTTGTTGTTTAGCCCAAATGCTGATTTGAAAATAAAAATTAATCTACCTCAGGCAAACGAGACACAGCATTGCTAAAGGACGGTACCTACAGAAAACAAGCAAACAAGCACCCTCCATTTATTTTGAGATCAAAAGAAACTGAAATTGAGGGAAGATAAATGTGTCTGGAATAGAGAATGCAGAATCTTGTGTCATGGATTATAATTCTGCCTTTGACTTTAACTGCAGTCATCCTAGAGACCAAAATAGGGCAAATCTATAGAAATGTATAACAGCATCAACAAAGAAATAAAACAGAGGTTGACACTACAGTGCCCATGGGCTGGTTACATAGTTTGTTCTTGTGGTCCTTGCACCTACCCTTTGCTGCTGATACAGCTTGTGTTGCTCAAACTCAACATCACAAAAAAACCCAACACCTCCCCCCCAAATATTTCAACAACAGCAACAAACACCAATAATTTAAAATAACAGAATGTCAGCTGTTGATTGGGGTGATGGGATTTGAAGTTCAAAATATCTGGAAGATACCGACTGGGGTTCCTGATTCTCTCTCTCTCTTTCTTATCTCTCAGATTCACTTCTTGCATATCAGTCAAAATATTCTCAAGGCAGCTTACAAATAATTATAACAATACTACAGTAGGATCCCCATATCTGTGGGGGATCCATTCCACAATCTACCACAAATGTCTGAGACTGTGGATAGTAGTGAATCCTGTATACAAAACACAAGGAGGCAAGACAAAGGCCAAAAGAGGATGGGACAAAGACCACAAGGTCAGTCCCCTTGTATGCTGTATATATGACTGTGATAAACTGTGGATAAGTGAAACCACAAATACTGATTCTGTGGATACGCAGGTCCTACTATCTATATCTATATTTAATCTATATCTATCTATCAATCGATAGATGTTTATTTTATATATTTTTATATATATATAAAACTGTGGATAATTGAAACCGCAGATACTGAGTCTGTGGATACGCAGGTCCTACTACACACACACACACACAGAGAGAGAGAGAGACACTGATCAGGAGTTCTTAGCTGTATGGCCGGTTACAGTGCCTAACGTTCTGAAGTTAAATCTTCTCTGTGACAATAAGTGTCAGCTAAGTTCCCTGCATCTATTCTTGTCAGGCCAATGGGTGGCTTGCCTTCTTTTGCTGGCCATGGAGTTCCTCCCTAGGAGACATCGCCTCCTATCATCTTTTAAATCAACGGCACAGGCGAATCTGCATATATAATTACGGGAGGCCATCCCCTTGTTCTACATCCTGATTTCCACGGTACAATAGGATAAACAAATGCCATGGACTGCCAGAAAGACAAATCAGTCGAAGCTTGATCAAATCAAGCCCAAAATTTCTCTAGGAGCAGAAGTGACTAAACTGAGAATATCATATTTTGGGCTGATCATGAGAAGACAAGACTTACTGAAAAAAAAAAAAAACAATAATGCTGAAGAAATTGGAAGAAAGCAGGAAGAGAGGAAGACCGAATATGAAGTATATTGATTCAATAAAGGAAGCTATAGCCTTGAGTTGGCAAGGTTAATGATAGGCCTTGGATGTCACTAATTCATAGGGTTGCCGTAAGTCAGAACTAACTTAATGGCACATAATAACAACAAATACTGCAAAGTGCAATAGTTTTGGTCATCATGACAGGGCATGTCCTCTGACTGTAAAGAAAGGGCATGTCCTCTGGTAGTTAAAAGTCTGTGTTTTCTGGTCACGATCATAACCCAGCAACCTTGCTGAAGTTTATTAGCTGTGAGGGTCAAATCACATATTAATGGAAGTGTGTATTACCTGCTGTTGCAATGTTTAGTGTGTTATTTATTGGTGGGCTGACCTGGTAACTGCAGCTATGTCTAAGATTTCACCTGCCTATTATATTGCCCACCATTTTCCCTGGAACTGTGACAGGTGCTTTAGACTAATGTGGGAAATTAGAGATTGCAGGTGGCTTCCAAAATCCTGCTGCTACAACCAGACAAGCCTGTAGCTGGGGGATGGTAAAGCAGTCAACTCTGGTGAGGCCAAGTCAGGCATCAGCTCTGGTGGTACCAAGTCAGCTACCTGAGGATGCTGAGTGGGCCCTGGAGAGGAAGGTGGCAGGCTATCTTATGCCTACTGCCAGCAAATTCCAAGATGGACTCATGACCAGTATTAATTATTTGGTGTACTTTGAACTCTATGTGCTAAATCCAACAATATGCTGGTGGTCACAATGACACATTCCTTTCCTACTGTGATGGTACCCTGGTCAAGCCTCCCCCCCCCCCCATAGCCACTCTGCCACATTCCCACCCACTTTGGGGTGGGTGAGCCCAGTGGGGAGTCAGAGGCGGTGAAGGATATGGAACCTGATTGGAAATGTATCACTCCCACACACCACGCTCCACCCAGACCCAGCAGTTCTTCCAGGGGGTTCAAAACAAAATCCACAAGGACAGGCAATGAGAAGCAAGGCGCCTCCCTTGCAAGGGTAGAGCTGCCACACAAAGACCAAGAAATCCCAATAGTTCAAGGCAAGACCTGGTTTTAGTACCACAAACCCTCTTTTGTATTTTATTACAAAGGTGTGTGTGTGCGTGCGTGCGTGTGTGTGTGTGTGTGTGTGTGTGTGTGTGTGTGTGTTTTAAAGGTCAAAAGGCAAATGTTCCAAAAAGTTACAAAAAGGCTTTCAAAAATTCTGAAGCAAAATACAGAGACTGTCTCCGGCCATTCAAGAGCTGACACCAGAAAATAACAAATGCTAAACCTAATGCTCACACCTTTGCAGAGAGGTAGGAGGTACATCTGGGACATGCACAGAGTAAATCCTTCCCAGCATGGCTTCATAGGGCAGCAAGTGGACAGCAGGTGAGCAAAGTATTTTCACCTTAGGGAGAGAGAGACTAGGCTGCCTAACCAGTTTTCCCAATCCCCTTTATACCTTCAATGAGCTGTTACAGACCTGTTGTAATCAACATCTTAATCCCCTTCCAGCTCACCCAAAACAGAAGCACCTTCCTCCACTCTTTCTTTCCCACAGCTTTAATTTGCATGGCTTGGAAGAAGGAAGTGGACAGGTTTTTGATGTCCCATCTGATAAGAAATAAGCCTGGAGGTATCCCTTCTCTCTAAGTCCTTCTTTGAAGTCCTCTTTAACAGGAGGTCAATTTGAAGGTGTTAATTGTGCTTTTGTTCTGGGCACCCGCTGGCTGCAGCTTTCCAGCCAGCTGTCCCATTCACTCACAGAAAAGCCTTGAAGCTTCTGGTAGATTAATTCTACATTCCATGCTCCCCAGTTTCTCAGTTTCTTCACACCTGCCCACTAAGCCCCTCTACACTGTCCAAAAACCAGCACTGGAGGGTTTTCTGGTTGCAGCCTTCACAGCCACTTGGAGGAGGCATGAGAGGTTATACAGAGGAGGGATGAGTCAACTCGTGTTCATATTCTGCTGGATTCCACTCTCCTGTCAGCAGGCACTGTTGGATCTTGTTGTATGTGTTTGTCATTGTTTGAACCTGACACATGAGGTGCCCTCCAGCTCTAGGGTCCTATGATTCCCTATCAGAAGCAGGAACACTTCAGGTTTACGAGATGTACTTTGGATTTGAATAGAAATCCAGAGCAATTAGAACTCGGACGACATGTTTTTTGAACAGTTTTTATCCTAGAGCTATAATTGCACTTAACAAGGAACTTAAGAATCACCAGCAGTGAGTTGTTGGACTGTATTACTATTACATGGTCTGTTGTGTTGTATGTTGTGTGGATACTGTGAGCTTTAGGCGGGGTTTTGGGATTTAGGGATTGTTATGAGGGTGTGTGTGTGTTTTTGGTCTGGTCTCTTGAGTGTTCTTTGTGAATTTCGTTGTATGTGTATACGGTGTATATACGTTCAATGACAATAAATTGTTATTATTAATAGAACCCTGAGAGTCATCTGACACTGAACCTGCCAATAGGCTACCTGAGGTGACTGCCTTAGACAGCTGATTCTGAGTGTCAAAAAAGGGCAGTGAATGATTAGTTATTCAGTCTGGTGCACTTGTATTCTTTTTTGCCAGGGAAGAGGAGAGATGCTTGTGAGGTTTCCATTTTTTCTCTCACTAGATAACTTGCCTGGTTTCAGGTAGTGTGGACCTTGACTTCAATGGACCTGTAGGTTTGGGGTGCCAAACCTGTCTTTACCTCAGACAGCAAAATGTCTTGGGCTGGCCCCAGATTCACCAACTGGAGTCTGGTGCAGATGACACACGCTTTAAATTAAAGGGTGTTGAAGGGAGAAATTGGTTCCGATTATCAGAACAGAATGGAGCTCCCAATCTTTTGACACACACATCTGTGCCTGATTTTCTCAAGCTTTCTTGATTTCAGTGACAACATTTAACAGTGGTAGGAGTGGTTTTGTTGCTGCTTTTGTTAAACAACTGGGAGTCATAAATTCTTGCCAATCACTTTTCTGCAAAGATATACCAGTATATCTAGGACCTACCTCCTGCACAGTCTGCTCTATGTTGTATTAAATGGGCCTGGCCTGTCTTCCTCTTTTTTCCCCACAACCTTCACTGAAGTCCTTTTTTTATCATGATTGCCTTTCCAATGAATGCTCATGGAGCACAACCCATTGAACCTCCAAGAAAGCTCGGCAGATAAGAACACAATCAAGACTTGGACAGAGTCCACTGGAAGCTCCATGTAAACCAGTTCATGTGTTCAGAAAAGAACGAACACTCTTTGATAAATAACAATGAATGGCTACAATGTGAACTTTTATCCTGTCAATGTGTTTGCTGTATTCTTTACAGGTGTTATAAACTGAACATCAAAACTACAAGAGCTTGTACAATTATACCCATAAATTTGCTTCTCTCCCTCTCCATATACTATAATTAGATTAATTCACAGTTCATTATTATAAACAGGTTGTTTATTTAAGGAAGGAAAAGAAAATTGGCTTCATGGTTTATGTGACTGCTCACAATTAGTCTGTAGAGCATAATTTACAATGTTGACATTTTATACATCTTGTTTGAACTTGTTAACAAAATACCATTAAAAAACCCTCTCCATTCAGATTAACATTTTTTTCCATATTTAATCAATCATTTAAATATGATTCTTGCATTGAATGAAGTGCTGGACATTGACAGAAAACATTTTAATGTGGAGAAGATGAACTATATGCAATCCTATTTGTTTAAAATATATACATATATTTCACTATCAATTATTCAATTATTTACATGGAATTTATACATGAGTAAATTGGCATTGGGTTGCAAACTTTGCTTGCCTTCTCTTGAAACTGTTACAAATGGAGAGGATATAGAATCCTTTATCAAATCCAACAGAAAAAGATAGGTAAATACTTTACAATGGGAGCCTGGTTTAAAAAAAACAACTTGTTGCTCCTTCTGGCTGTCAACAGTCTTCTGCATAAAAGGTGACTAATAGTACTAAATGCACCTTGTAGTGCAGCAAATGCACAAGTTAAGCTTTCTGGCTTCCAGGCATTTTGGCTGCTACTGTAAACAGAGTGATTCATTATATCCTGTGATTCACAGCCCCCTCTCCCTACTCCTTATCTCACAACTATTCAGCACCTGCTTTCATCTCTATATTTATCTATTATATCTGTATTTATTCAAATAGCCATTGTATTCTCAGTAAGGTATGCAAAGTTTACTGGATGCAAGGGTGGGCAACGTTTGGAGTTGGGGAGTCTCTACTGGCATGCCTCAAACCGACAGGGGACGGCCCTCCCTGCTGTGCCAAAATTTATGGTTATGGCATAACCTCTTGTGGTTTAGAAGAAGATGCACACTCCCTTTGTGCCTTGTTCACAAGCGTCTGGATTCCATTTTGTTTTACAGGAGAAAAGAGGCTGTTTGTGCCAGGCCAGGATATTTGGTGGCAGTGGCAGGAACTCATGGACAATGGAAACTCAAGGAAGCTTGCAAAATCTACTGGAAAGGTTGCATGCAGAGCACAGCCAACAAGTTGTTCATTCCCAGTTTAAAACAAAGAATATTTATTTTTCTATATGGCACCATATATGCCTGACGCAAAGCCTACAATATGAAGTTTGAAAACAAGAGAAGTGGGATGGAGGAATAAATATGGAAAGAATGGCCTGTTGTTTCACTGTAAAATTTTAGGCATAGCTATATTCCAGTTGCACTAGGAGCATGGGGATGAGGGGCTTCATACTGAGTGCTTCCTAAAGTTGCATGATCTTATAGAGTCTGCTAGCAGGTTCCACAATTTTTGGCAACATGCATACTGCGGCACCTCTTCAGGTTACTTCTCCGTGTGACATCAGTGCCGTGCAGAAGCATTTCCTGTTGGTTGGTATAACAAATAAAGAAGACCCTGGAATGCATGGCACTCATTGCAGTTTCCATGCCAGCACCAGTTAACATCAGACTCCATTTTAATATTATTTGCGGAATTGTGTTACATGTTATGTGCCATCATGTTGCATCATACTTATTATGGTGACCTAACAAGGTTTTCAAGATCTGTGAGATGTTTAAGGAGTGGTCCTACCAGTGCCACCTCCTCCATGAGTTTGCAAAGCCAAGCTGGGATTGAACCCAGGTCTCTTGACTCCTAATCCATCACTCTCTACCCTACACCCACGTATTAGGTATATCTGTATCTCTCACCTCCTGCATAGAAAAGTTCTGATACAGGATGAGAGACATGGTGATTTGTAGTATTCTATAAAACAAGAGAGTTAGTGTGGTGTAGTGGCTAGACTTTTGGCCTGGAGCTTTGAAGATCGAGGTTTTAATGCCCACTGAGCCATGAAACCTACCAGAATATCTTGGGGCAGTTTCCCTTTTTCATTCTGACTTACTTGAACAGAGACATATGCACCATTTTTAGCTCATCGGGGAGAGGTGGGATATAAGCATACGACTTATTACAAACAGTGGTGCTTTTTGCATTGAATAAATTAAAATTACCTGCTGTCTACATCTTTCCTTTAAGTACAGTATAAACACAACTTAAGTTTATTTGGGAAAAAAAATCTAGATCTCTTGGCAATTGTTGCTCTCCGTCATCTCAATGAGATGTCTCTCTAGAGATACATTTTTTGAAAAGACAATTTTTAACCTTAACATGCAGAAACACTTCACTTAGCATTTGATAATAATTAAAATTCACATCTGCTTGAAATGCCACTGTATAGCATTATGAAAGCCTGTCAGTCTTGCTAGATTTTGTATATTTTAAAATAGTCTTCTGCATTTGCCTTTAAACATGACTATTCTTACAATCTTTTCAATAAAGTGAATTGTGAAATGAAAATATGTCATCATAGGCACAACTGTGTGTGTGTGTTTGAAACTGTTCAAAACTAGAATCACAGAAATGGAAAAGTATGGTGTGACCTGACCTGCCATTCAGTACATTCCTAGGCATGGAGACAGCACAAGCTTCTCTTCTCTAACATGATGTCATCCAAATGTTTTGGATTACAAGCTCCATGTCAGGAAACAGGGGCAATATTTGGGGGTGGGGGAGCTAGAAACCCTAGAACTTATTTAGGAGACAGAGAAGAAAAAGGAGAAAAGGAGAAGAGATTGTCCTTCTTCCACCCATACAGCTACAGTAGGACCACCATATCCACACCAGTGGTGTCACTTATCCACTGCCTGAAAAAATAAAAAACCCCTAAAAAACCCACTAACCCACCCACCCCACTAAAAAAGAAACAAACCCAGAAATACATGTTCCCAAGGTGTATTACCAGGACTGAGCACTAGATGGAACCAAAGACTGTGCTATACACAAGTGGCTTAAGGGAAATACATTCTGGGCTTGAGGTCTCTGAAGGAAACAGCTTCCAGTGAAACGAGAAGCGGCATTTGTAGGGGGAGGGGGGGCAGTGAGAGGTGGCAGTTGCTGGTTTCTGGGAAACATCTCCTGTGAACAGGAGGGTAGGGAACCCAGTCCTTTTTGCAAGACTGGGCCAGGGCTCCCTCTCTCAACCATGCAGGGACACCAAAGAAACTGGAAGTAAGTGCTTTGCTTATCCACTATTTCCGGCATCTGCGGAAGGACTTGGAACTGATCCCCTGCAGATACCATGGTCCTGCTGTATATCCTGCCCTGATGGTATTAACAGAACATAGTAGAATGTATAACCCAAACAACAGAAACATGGAGAAAGTTTATTGCAATTTAGACGATAGTTTACACTGGAAAACCAATGATCTGATCACGGTAGGAGTTGTTTGTCCAAAAGAGCCCATAATGGCGTTCCACGGCACAGGCTAAGATTGAAATGGCAGCTGTCATTAGGCAGCTGCTAATCTGGAGCTTTATTGCCATCACCTGCAGGAAGAAGAGGAGGCAGAACCAGTGCTGATCCATCACGTGCCTTCCACTCCAAGGCATTTTGACATAGGCCTCTTGAAAAAAATAATCACTGAACTGCAATCCAAATTCAGTGTTTCCCGATGGGATGGCACATGATGGCACACCACAAATTCCCCCATCCCTCCTATACTTAGGATTGATTTGCTCGACATGTATTTGCATTTGGCTCCTGTCTTTTTGTCCTTGGGTAAAAATACATCACAATGATATACTGACAGATAAGGGATATTTATTATGTAAAATGACAGAAGCATCACTTGGATAAAGGTCTTCATGAAGATTTCTTTTGTTTCTTTTTTCTTGTGGCATTTACTATATAAATTCAGATCCCCATGACTTTATAAAAAAGCTTCCATTTTTCTTTCTCAGCCTGCTCCAAGACAAACTGAGCAAGAGTGTTTACAACACTGTCCTAAACATCTATACTTGGAAGCAAGCTTCACTGTTCAGTGGTGGTCACTCCCTTATATGTATGCTCATGATGACTGCATCCTTCCGGCTAAACAGAGAAATACGTACATACAAGTAATGTAGCAACCCTGTGTGCACTAACTTGTTTAGAGCCCGCATCATTTAACAGGGCATCCTCTTTTCATGTCATATTTATGCTGCTGTCCTGCCATTCTCTGGGTCTGTTTAGTCTTAGGCTTGATTCATCGATTTTTAAAAAATTATTTAATTTGATTGTTTTTAATGATTTGTCTGTTTGTTTCGGTATACAGTTTTTTTTTTTACTCTGTATTCCTTTGATGTAAACCACCCAGAGAAGTGCCTATACATGCAATAAAACTGAAATAAATAAATAACACATTGGCCTTGCTTCCAAATAAACATCGATAAGATCAGGGTGTAAATAAAATCTTGCAAAGCTGAAGATGAATACCCTGGACTCCCTGTCTATTGAATGCCAGTTGCATAATGTGAAATACAGAAAATCAATGTTTAAATCTCATTCAGTTATCTTTGACTTTTCCAGGTAGGTTCACTACCTTATGCACACTTCTCTGAGAATAAACCTTAGTGAATATAGTGGTGCTTGGGAGTGGTTGCTGTCTGGTGGCAGCACACACTTGACAGAGAAGGGGGGGGGTGAGCCTTCCATGCCACACCCCCAAATCTACTCTGGAGAGTCTCCGAGTCCTGTAGTGCAAGTCTGATGAGCTTAACAGGTAAAGTAATCAAGAATCATCTTCCTCCCTGACAGATTGGTGGATACCTGCCAGTTTAGTAATGAGAATTGGATGCAACCCTTTAGTTCTAAAAAGCAGAATTATGCCTGCTTAGGTAGAAATCCAAACAATGTTTATGAGCTTATTAGCTACACATACATGTTTTTTATTTTGTATAAGGGAGGTAGGAGAATGAACCAAATTTGGTTTCCTGGACACAGTTTTTGGCACTGACACCTGGGAATTTGGCTTTTTAGAAAAACTACGTTATTCTGTCTTGTACTTGAGAAAACTTGCTTTGATTGGGCTTTATGTTTTAAGTGAAGAATTATTAAGTGAAGTCTGTGGTGATCACATGTGTAGAAGAAACAGGAAGAAAAAAACCCAAAATTCACAGACTTTATATCACAGAACTGTGATGGACATAAATGAGTTTTATTCTTGCTTTTAATACAGGTTAGGAAAATCTATAAGCAGGTTGCAGTGAACTTCTCATCCTATAGCTATTAGCATGGAAAAGGTAAGGCATTTCCTAGGCTCTGAGCTGGGAATTTAATGGCGATTTCCTCTGCACCCCCACTGTGGAATTTTGTGCCTCCTTTGTTTATCTATTTCGGCAACTTCTAAAGGCATCACTGAGGGACCATTGAAGCTCAGAGCCTTGCAACTCTGCCTGAGGCTTTTACATCAGAGTCAGGAGTGCTCCCAGGTCCCTAAGAAACCTTTAGGAAAGCCTCTAGGAAAAGATGTTGAAGATGTTGGTAGCCCCGTAACAAAGGGTTGTCGTGGTCATCTTTTTGTTCTGCATCCATTAACTGTCACTGTAACAACAAAGCTATACTGTTCTTGGCTGGGTTTTGGTTTGGAAGAGTTTGGTGTGAGGGAAATTGAATGTGGCCCTATATAATAATAAACTTTCTTTCTGATTACAAAGCATATAAAATTGGTTCTGGAGGAACCTATACAGCAGATTGAACTATAGTCTCCCTTAGCAGACCATCCCGTATTTGTTAGTTTGTCTCAACTGGCACTTATTTGTTTCAATATATTTATTCAGAGTCCCTGGCTATGGTCACACCAGTGAAATGCCCCCCTGTAGTTACGTGACTTTTAATTGCATCCCTGTTGTGCTTTGTGATCGTGTGATATGTATGTGCGTCCCAATGTGTTTTGCGGTCACATGGTATTTATGCGTGTCCCGATGTGTTTTTGGGTTACAAAGTCATTTCCTTCCAATTCAATGAGTGCCTAGAACTTCTTATTGACACCATTTGATAGAAGTTAAGTGATGAATCAACACAATCATGGAAAATTTTTAAAAAATTAAAAGCAGTTTAAAAGGACATGCACAGTGACAGTAGTTCAAAAAAGTTGTGATAAGAGCATTCACATGCAACAACACAACATTTTTTTAAAAAGATCTGCAACAACAAAAAAAGTAGACATCTCTGGCTGAGCGAAATGATCCACAGTTAGCATGCACGCTGGGTAAATGATTTGCTAATGGCCGTGTGTCATGTGACCTCAAATTTTTGATACAAACTCAATGGGGGATAGGAAGGCAAATGTGACCATGGCCTCTGGTATGAAGAAAAATAAAAGCTTTCATTTTACACACAGTTTATATATATATAAAGACAAACATAATGTTTTGTGAAAACGTGAACTTGTTACATTACTGTGCTTAGCTGCTTAATTTACTTCATTATTAACTGACTGGCTATATACCTCACTGACAGAACACTTCACCTAATTGTTGATTAACAGTAAGTATACAAATACGCTTGAGAGTCCCCTGGACTGCAAGGAGAACAAACCTATCCATTCTAAAGGAAATCAACCCTGAGTGCTCACTGGAAGGACAGATCCTGAAGCTGAGGCTCCAATATTTTAGCCATCTCATGAGAAGAGAAGACTCCCTGGAAAAGACCCTGATGTTAGGAAAGTGTGAGGGCAAGAGGAGAAGGGGACGACAGAGGATGAGATGGTTGGACAGTGTCATCGAAGCTACCAACATGACTTTGACCAAACTCTGGGAGGCAGTGGAAGACAGGAGGGCCTGGCGTGCTCTGGTCCATGGGGTCACGAAGAGTCGGACATGACTAAACGACTAAACAACAACAATACAAATACTAAAATGACTCAAACAAATACCACACCAAAAGACAGTAAAAGCAACACCAAAACCACATTCAAAACAGTAAGGCACAACCATCCATTTAAAAATCCCACTCAGGCAGCCAGTCATTGAGGGAAAGCTTGCCTGAAGAGAAAGGTCTTTGCCTGCTTGTGGAAGGACAGCAAAGACGGAGACAGCCCGAACTCCTGCGGGAGGGAATTCCAAAGTCTGGGAGCAGCAACAGAGAAGGCCCTCTCCCATGTACCCACCACATGTGAAGGTGGTGAGACTGAGAGAAAGGCCTCTTTGAGGATCTTGATACTTCAGCAGGATCATTAGGGAGATGTGGTCCTTGAGATCGTTTGGGCCCAAGTTGTTTAAAGCTTTATAGGTTCGAACCAGCTCTTTGAATTCTTCCCAGAAATGGATCAGCAACCAGTGGACCTCCTGTAGCATGGGGGCTGTGTGATCCCTGTGTCCAGCCCCAGTTAGCAGTCTGGTTGCTGCGTTTTGGACCTGCTGAAGTTTTCTGACACTTTCCATAGGCAGCCCCACATAGAGTGCATTGCAGTAATCCATCCAGGATCTAACTAAGGCATGTTTCACCGTGGCTAGATCAGACCTCTAGGAACGGGTGCAGCTGGCACACTACTATTAACTATGCAAATGCACTCCTGGCCACTGCCAAACCCTGGGCATCCAGACTCAGAGATCAATCCAGGAGCACCCCCAAGCTGCACACCCGTGTTTTTAGAGGGAGTTCTAAACCTAAATTTCTAGACTTTGCAGGATTGTTTGTAGTTCTAATTTCATTTGCCTGTGTTTTATTAAAACTCAGTGGCTGAAATCTTGTTGCGCAGTTATGCAAACAGCTAAGTTTTAGAAGCCGAATAGTGTAAATTAAAATATTTCTGTATACATTATCTGTTGCATACTGAGTTGTGCAACTTGGCATGTGACAGATAATGTCTATGGAGATTTCTAAACTTATGGCAATTAACCTCTGAAAGTTTTGCTGTTCATGTAACTGTGCAACAGGATTTCAGCTAATCTGTTTTACAAATTGAACCTATGGAACTGGAAGTTAACATCACTTATTTCAGTGGAGACCACATCTACACAACTGTGCATTAGATTCAAGTAAGTCATGATGATTCTTTTAACCTGAGTGCTGTACCAGATACTGTTACTCGTTTGTGTGTTGATGTGTATATCATGATGAGCTTCTGCACTTCAAAATCTGCCACTACACCACTGGGATGCTTGGAGGTCTCTTAAATCTTTTTCAAGACCATTCAGGGTGGCTGGATTTCTGTAGGGGGAACAGTTAACTTCTTGTACTGGTAATAGTCTTGACAATTTGGAACTTCATAGAGAAAACAAAGTTCTAATACTCTTAGAACTCTTTAAACCTTTGTGATGTCTATGGGGCATGAATTGTGACATGCAAGAAAAGACAGGACTAGCTAAAAGCCATTTAATTTTAGCTTTTGGAGCTAAGGCTGAGATCCAGAGCATATTTGCATGAAAATAAGGAAATTGGTGGTATTTGCTTCTGAGTGAATGTACTTAGTATTGAGATGTTAATTGGGTTAAGTATATAATTTCAAGCAGTTTGTAAATTACAACCTCAGAACATACAGTAGTCTTTAAACCAGGGAGAAAAATCTACCCAAATAAATAGAATGTAGTATAAGGTTATGCAGGAAAAAAATGTATATATGATCATCTTTCTGTGATTGGTTATCTACATTAGGCCACGAAACAAGTAATTTACTCTTGTTTTCCTCATAGTGCCTTGTTAGGTAAGAAAAATCCCAAACCAAGGAACCACAAAACCTAAACCAACAGCAGAACAAAACCAGAGCAGATGACATATATGTAACTATAATGTAACTAAAAGAAGGCCATTCCCAGAATATGGCAATTTCCAACCCCCCAAAGATACAGGCACATACAGTCATGTGAAAAAGAAAGTACACCCTCTTTGAATTCTATGGTTTTACGTATCAGGACATAATAAAAAATCATCTGGTCCTTAGCAGGTCTGAAAATTAGGTAAATACAACCTCAGATGAATAACAACACATTACATATTACACTGTGTCATGATTTATTTAACAAAAATAAAGCCAAAATTGAGAAGCCATGTATGGAAAAACTAAGCACACCCTTACTGCTTCCATAGGAATTAAGAGGATAAGTAGCAGCCAAGTGCTGCTAACCAAATGCCCTTGAGTAACTGATCATCAGCAGTGCAATCACCTCTATAAAAGCTGAAGTTTTAGTGGTTTGCTGGTCTGGAGCATTCAGGTGTGTGTTAACACAATGCCAAGAAGGAAACACATCAGCAATGATTGTAGAGAAGCAACTGTTGCTGCCCATCAACCTGGAAAGGGTTATAAGACCATTTCCAAACAATTTAATGTCCATCATTCTACAGTGAGGAAGATTATTCACAAGTGGAAAACATTCAAGACATTTGTCAGTCTTCCCAGGAGTAGACGTCCAAACAAATTCACCCCAATATAAGACTGTGCAATGCTCAGAGAAATTGCAAAACCCCCAAGACTTACATTTCATGCTCTACAGGCCTCAGCATGTTAAATGTTAACGTTCATGACAGTCTAATTAGAAAAAGACTGAATAAGTATGATCTGCTTGGAAGGATTGCCATGAGAAAGCCTCTTCTCTATAAAACAAACATGGCAGCATGGCTTAGGTTTGCAATGTTGCATCTGGACAAACCACAAGACTTCTGGAACTATTTCCTTTGGACAGACGAGACCAAAGTGGAGATGTTTGGCCATAATTGACAGTGCCACATCTCGCAAAAACTAAACACAGCATATCATCACAAACACCTCATACCAACTGTCAAGCATGGTGGTAGAGGGGTGATGATTTGGGCTTGTTTTCCAGCTACAGGACCTGGGCACCTTGCAGTCATTAAGTCAACCATGAACTCCTCTGTATACCAAAGTATTCCAGAGTCCAATATGAGGCCATCTGTCTGACAGCTAAACCTTGGCCCAAATTGAGACATACAACAGGACAATGATCCCAAGCACACCAGCAAATCTACAACAGAATGGCTGAAAAAGAAAAGAATCAAGGTGTTTCAATGGCCCAGTCAAAGTCCAGACTTCAATCCAATTGAAATGCTGTGGCAGGACCTTAAGAGAGCTGTGAATAAACAAATGCCCGTAAACCTCAATGAACAGAAGCAACGTTATAAAGCAGAGTGGGCCAAATTCCTCCACAACAATGTGAGAGACTGATAAAGTCACAGAAAATGATTACTTCAACTTATTGCTGCTAAAGGTGGCTCTACAAGTTATTAAATCATAATGTATATTACATTTTTCATACATGGCTTCCCTATTTTGGCTTTATTTTTGTTAAATAAATCACGGCATGGTGTAATATGTCATGTGTTTTGTTCATGAGTGGTTGTAATTATCTAATTTTTGGACCTGCTATGAACCAGATGATTTTTATTATGTCCTGATACATAAAACCATAGAATTAAAAGAGGGTGTACTTTCTTTTTCACTTGACTGTATAATTGAAGATCTATGAGGAATACAATACAAATAACCTGCCTCTGGATATTTCCTGTCTCCTCCATTTAACTTCTTGGCTAGTTATGGGGACATATGTGGCCCTCCAGGTGTTGGTGGGCTGCAACTCCCCTCAGCCTTACTCAAAATATTCAGTAACAAAGGGTTATAGAAGCTGCCATTGAGCAACATTTTGATAGTTGCACATTTCCCATTTGTGTTGTAGGAAAATATATTTAGCTGTTGATTTTTGGTCTGAAGCAATTTTTTAGATAGAAGACTTTCCAGATGCTTGCATTTAAGATTTGTTTAGAAAGGTGACAGATGCCTTGGTTATGAGATGGATATTTCTATACACGATTACCTTCTACAGTGAATGTGTTACAAAGATCAGTTATCTCACACATACAAATATAACTTGCAACAATAAAGCAATGGAAATATGAAAATGCATAAGATGGCCCTTAAGACATGTGGAAAAGCTACAGAGAAAGTAATTTAAACACAATACACACAACCAGTAACATCACATCTTAATTTGCATTGCTCGTATTATCAGTCATTTGCAGGAGCATTCAATGACTGGATGCTTTTAACTAAAGGAAAAGCAGACAGCCATGCTGAGGTGAGGGACCTGTTTCCTCTCCTTGGCAATCTCTATAGGCCAGATGAAAGAGAAGGCAAGGCCATGTTCCTGGCATCATCATGTTTTCCACTTGTGAACATCAAGTGGAAATTTTCTACCAGGTGATTCCCTCAGTTTTACTCCTTCTGCTCCTATCGCATGCAGGGAGTTTGAAGCCTCCAGTAAGAAAACCTCCCCCAGTTTAAAGCTTGCATTTAGGATCACAGTGTTGCACACAAATATCTAAGCAGAAAGAATAAGCAGGAAGACTGCCAAGCACAGGAAGATTGGCCTGATGTATTTTGAGATGAATGAAGTAATGCACTTTAATAGCTAAGGAGGATGCCACCACTGGGCTGTAAGGTCCAAAGTCATAAATGACATAATTGCATCCATTTTTAAGTGACTGAACCATTCCCACTTAGATGGCTAGCTCCTGTTTTATGTTTTTAGTGAATGAACAAGATACGTCAAATGAGATGACAGGGAATGTAGCTCTCAACAAAGGCACTATGCATACTTCATCCCATTAGCTTTTGCACTAAGACACAGTGTTTCATAAATCACCCATATTGTGCACTATGAGCCACAGAATTAAAAGCACATCAGCTTTCTAATTGCTTGGCTCTCTGCTGAAAACACTGTGTAGCAGAGTTATCTTACAATGAAGCGAACCACAGATACCAGACTGTGGAACATCTGTTTGACCCTGTTACTATGGAGGAAAACTCACAGGAGTGTCTTTGTCTTGCCAAACCTTGTCAAGCAAATAGCAATAAATAAGCCTAATAAAAAATATCACACTGCAATGGAGTTGGTAGTACCAGAGACTATTGACATTATTTGACAGAGATAGCGCCGGTAACATACATAATCAGCACTACTTAAATAAGAAAAATAAACAGATTATATCAAGAATAATGTTGTCTGTTTGAAAAAGAAGTGGACAAACTCCAGGAAGAGTTCCATTTATTTATTTGTTTGTTTGTTTCCCTGCCTTTCTCCTTAAGAACAGCCCAAGGTGGTTCACATAATTAAAATATAATATTGAAAGCTAAAAACAGTAAGTATACAAATACTAAAATAGATCAGATACCACATTAAGACAGTAAACAAAAGCAACATCAAAACACTTTCAAGGCATTCAAGTACAATCATCCATTAAAAAAACCCTGCTCAGGCAGCCAGTCATTCAGGGAAAGCTTTTTGTTTTTGAAGCAAAAGGTCTTCGCCTGCTTGTGGAAGGACAGCAAAGATGGGGCCAGCTTGGCCTCCTGTGGGAGGGAGTTCCAAAGTCTGGGAGCAGCAGACTTCTGTGAGAAAAATCTACTGTAGTTGGGTCATCCTTCCTCGTGTTTGAGGTGTCGCGTCATCAATCATATTGTACCTTATGCTCATTCACTTAGAAATTAGTCCAGGCAACTGCTACAACAATCGTTTCCAAGTTAGTATGCTTCAGATTGTGCCCTCCATATGTTGCAGTTCTACAAAATCTATCCTTTCTGATCACTGGCTGGGACTAAAGAAAGTTGGAGTACAATATATACAAAGCCAGATTTTACACTTGGACCCTAAAACACTCCGGATCAGCGATTAGACTAAATGCTATAAATATGTAGATTAATTGGTGGGCTTGGCCTGACTAGAACACGAAGCACAAGGTGAGGACCCTTAAATCTTCCACTCCTGTTGTTTTGCTCTTAAGAGTTGTACTGTCCCTATGGAGGGGCTAAAAAGGTGTGGAAAAGAAGCACCATCTATTGGAAACAGGAAACAGCTGCTGCAAAGGTTTACCTTCCCCCACACCTGTACTGTGTTTGATCCATGTGTGCTTACTGTGGAGAAAGAAACCAAATGAAGCACAGCTGCATGCTTCGTATTTAAGATAGTATCCCTGGCTGTGGAAGTAGGGACGACTGCCATTCTGTGTACCATCTGGAGCAGACTGCGGTAACCCAGAAATTATCATGACTGTACAGCACAGGGCAGAACCTTTGCCCCCCCCCCCTCGATGTTTTAGAGTGACTACAACTCTCATAAGCCTTTACAAGGAAGGTTCGGAAGGAGATCGATGAAGAGCACCCGACATTGCCTTCCATATCCATGCCATGGAGCTCCATCGTATTCAAGGAAGGGTTTCCCAGAAAATCTCTCCTGTGCAAAACAGCATTGTGGTTGGTGGGAACTCCCCTTCAGCTACATATATATCTGATGTAGGGGTGGAGGGGACTGAGGGGACTCAGCTGGGCACTATTTAAGAACCATGTGGCACTGAAATCATCTCTGCCCTTCCAGCTGCACTTGCTCCACCAGTTCCTGGAACTTGTAGTGATGACATGTTAGCAATTCCTGTCAGGAACATGCAGTGCAAAATAGGAGCTCCCAAGAAGTCAATAATCTGGAAGCATTTTCAACAATGTGCAACAGATGCTCATATGGCTGAGTGGATGCACTGTAAGGAGGTGTTCAAGGACTTGGGGCACTTTTCTGACAGTCGCATGAAGACTCAGCAGAGGGTATTGCTGGCAAATGAAGTGGGTACTCTGAGGGCAAGTGACTTCCTTATTGTGAAGCATAAGAATCATCAGAGGTTGAGCCACCAGCCAGGGAAGGAAGGAGGTAGATAGGCAAATAGCAAGAGGTGGAAGGCAGCAAACGCCAGACCCACATGCCAAGAATAAGTACCAGGCTATCTTCAAGGAGGCTGCAGGGGTTCAGGAAAATGCTTTCTGCAAAAGTAAAAATGCCAAGATTACTCATCACCTAGGGGAAACAATAACCCTAGATGATCAGCCATTCTCTTTGGTGGAGAACACTGGTTTCCATAGGTTTATGGCAGAACTGGCACCCCATTACCAATTGCCATCCCAAACATTCCTTAGCAGCAGGGCGGTTCTGGATTTATGCTGAGGTGTCAGGCAACTGGTACAGCAGCAGTTGGCCCTGGCACAGGTGGCACATTTTACATGTGATATCTGGAGCAGCCAGGGTGCAAAATATGCCTATCTCTTGCTAGCAGGACACCGGTGGGAGGTGGAGGCATCAGGCAACACACAAGGGCAGGAAACAGGCAGGCCCCATTGAATGTGGATGTGATGAAGGGCAACCACACAGCTCACAACCTTCAAGAGGCTCTGAGGGACATGCTGCAGCAGTTGAGGCTAGCTACAGAAAGGCAGCTAGCTACTTTGGCCATCTCATGAGAAGAGAAGACTCCCTGGAAAAGACCCTGATGTTGGGAAAGAGTGAAGGCAAGAGGAGAAGGGGACGACAGAGGACGAGATGGATGGACAGTGTCATTGAAGCTACCAACATGAATTTGTCCAAACTCCGGGAGGCAGTGGAAGACAGGAGGGCCTGGCGTGCTCTGGTCCATGGGGTCACGAAGAGTCGGACACGACTAAACGACTAAACAACAACAGAAAGGCAAAGTTTGTCACAGACAATGGGGCAAACCTGTTGGGAGCACCACAGGAAGTGAACATGAAAAGCATGTGTTGTATGGCCCACAATCTCAGCCTAGCAGTTCAGGGTGCCTTGAGGAGTATGGAAGACACACACATACCTAATACAACTGAGTGGACCAGAAAGATGGAAGGGCATTTTCACTGCAGTCCCTGGGACAGTTAGTTGTTGCAGCAGAGGCAAGAAAAATTGGGATTGCCACTGTACTACCTAATCCAGGATGTGGCAACTCAATGGAACTCCACTTTCTACCTGCTTGAAAGAGCACTGGAGCAGCAAAGGGCACTCCATGAGTTGGCACTGGAGACTTTCATTGCTGTGGCTGCTCTTCTGGGCAGAGAAGAAAGGGGCATCATAGTTCAAGTGGTCTATGTCCTTCAAAGCTTTGAGTGCAACACATGTCTTTAGTGGGGGAGACAACCATTCTTACCCAGGTGATCCCAATGCTCCAGGGCTTGGTAGGCATGATGGAGGGCATAATGAGGGGTGGATGGGGAATTTTATAAAGGGAGAACATAATTTTTTTTTTCCTGGCTTTAAGGAGTGGCCAGCAAGCTAAAGGACTTGCTCTACAATTCTCTGTGGAAGAAGGAAAAGTATGTTCTTGCAGCCCTCTTGGACCCCCAAATTGAACAGTGAGCAACGGATATTAAAAAAACAGCAAGAGGTGTGGCAATGCCAGCCAATGTTCCATCCTATGGAGCAGCAATTAATGAATGAGGTCCAGCTAGCACTGAGGGGCCACACAGAGCAGAGAGAAACTAGCAATGCTCATAGCATCCCAAACAGCAGTACCAGCAGTTGTATTCTAGAGCCCATTTCCCTCGCTAACAGAGCAAGCCTTCTGGGAGACTGTCTTGACAAGCAGGAGTCTGTCCTCCAGAGACACCATCCCAGAGGAAGGGCATGGCAGATGGAGAGGTAGAGATGTACATGCAGGAGCCCTGCAAGCCAAAAAGAGACCGATCCCTTGTCTTACTGGGCTGAAAAGGAGTCTGTTTGGGGAGGTCTGGTCAAGATGGCAGTGGAACTGCTGTCTTGCCCACCAACGGGTGTGCCCAGTGAAAGAGTGTTCTCTCAGGCGGGGGACACTGTCAGTCTACACAGCTCACACTGGGAAACTAGATTTATAGAAAAACTTATTTTCCTTAAGGTCAGCCTACAATTCCTTGGCTTCCTTGAAGTAAGGGAGAATGGCATGCTCTGCTCACAGTACTAGGTATGCCTTGCTTCAAAAGCTGGTCTTACTCAAAGAGCAAGTGTTAGAAAACCACAAATTCTAGCCCATAACTGCCAGAAGTAGCTTTCAGAAAATGACAAGATTGGGGGACAGAACTACAGCATCTATGAACAGTGGCCATAATCACAAGGTTGCCAAAAAGGAAAAAGGACAGTCTCTGTTATTAATGGAGATAATGTGAAACGAGTTACCAAACATAACTACACTGTGGCTAGAGTCACCGCATAGTTAAAGAGCCTGAGCCTAGGAATTTGTCTGAGAACAGAACAATACTCACAGACGTTCCACACACAAAAAAATCATTTCTAGTTACCCTAAATGTTCTTCATAGCAGCAATTTTAATTCAGGGCAGTGGCTTGGGAGTCAGAAATGCTTGCTCTGCTATAAATACTACAAAGAGATATGCCAGTAAAGCTAGACCAGTCCATATTGGAAGAAGTTTTCCTTTTTGTTTAATTCCTTTTATTTAGTAGAGTATAAAGTACAAAAAACAAACAAGTGAAGTACAAGGGAAATGTGAAGGACAATGGCAGAAAATCTCGGGTTCCACCCAGCCCCTTTGCTTATAAAAATCACTCTACAAGTAGCTTAAGTAGAAAGGGAAAAATATTTACTTACAGTTGTAGAACTTCAATTACAATCACAAGAGCAAAAGAGTAAAAAAAAGGGAAGGATAGATTCTCTCCCATGTGGAAGAGATTCTTCCATAGTGACTGCATGGTCTGTAGGTCAGGAAGAAGACAATTTACATGTCTGCTCTGGTTGAAGGTTAGAGAAGGAGAAAGAGAGCAAACAAAACAGGTGGGGTAGGGGCTTGCCTCAAGCTCAGGGAAAAAGGACTTTACTCATAGGTTAGTGGCAGAAGGCAGTCACCTTAGTTTGTGAAAACTCTCTCCTCCCACTGAAACCCTATGTTAGGTTGAATGCAAGATTGTTACCATGCCAACAGTCCAGTGAGGACTGAGTACACTCTGTGATTAAAATGTTCACTGATTGTTGAAAAGGATGAAAATTGGAAAACCAGGAGGGTGGATAATGAAACAAAGAATCTTAGAAGTTGGTATAGACAACTGGTTAGAACCCTGGAGAACATGATTCCACACAACATTTTGTGGCAGGCATTTTTTTGTGTATACTAAAAGTGAAAAATCTCAGACCATTGCTTCAGAAGGAGATTGTTATTAGCAAATTCTATGGGACGTAACATTTTGCAGAATACAAAAAAACAAACAAAAAAAAAACACCCAAAATTGAAGGGGAAAACCCTCTAATAGGGGAATTCCCATGATCCCCAATGAATCCAACCCAAGGTAATTTGGCATGAAGTACTGGTTGACTTTAAAAGAGATGAAAGAAAATGTTGGAATGAAATGTTTAGAAACTCCACAGGAGCATTCTGCACTGCAATAATGTATTTCAGATCTTATCTGTTTTTCAAATAGAATATTTGTCAAGATATTGGATGGGACTTATGTGGCCATCAGCATGGTGCTGAATTGCAGCTCCCATGATCCTTCATCACTGGTTATGCCAGCAAAGGCTGATGGGTGTTGCAGTCCAGCAACATCTGGAAGCTATACATTGCTCACCCCATTATTTGAAATGAACCTGATTGTCTCAAAAAGACCTGTGATGCTTCCTATACACACACCTAAATTACAAAACAGTTGTTTCTCATTTAGTACATAAAACTACAATGATGATGACCAAGCCAGCTGCCCACTTCTTTTTACATGCATAACATGGGCTTAATTCCGTACCGCCCACCTGCTCTATTTCCCCATTACATGAATCAAAATACTTTTTCCATTGGTATCACCAAAGAGCTCGCTGAGCTCCTGGTCTGAACACTAGGGGGCATCAGATACCTGAATTGCAGTGGTTTAGATGCAAGAGAATCTCTGCCTGCCTACTGGCCTGCTGCAGTCAAGAAATCAGTGATATGCTCCTTAAAATGTGTTTACTGTAAAGAGAAGTGGGAGTTACAGGAGGAGAAACAGAACACTACAGCAGTATAAAGCTTTGCCTGGTGGTGTGCCTCGCACTGAATCACATTCTGTTTTCGAGAGGATAGTAAAATATTACTAATAATCTCTAGAAAAGTTACATATTCTAAGGACATCTGAATGAAGGCAGCTATCAATGGAGAATTCAGCTATCTCTACTTATAGAGATACTGATTAACTGTCAAGTCATTTTAATCTGCATGCCATAGATTTTTCTTGCATTTTAAATGGTTAAAATGAACATAGCTTGTGTGTTGTATCCTTTCACATTTTTCTGCTTGAAGGTGGAAAGTATTATTTTCTTTTTATGCACAAAACCTAACCTCAGCGTATACTGCAAACATTTAATGGCATAATGGCCACCGACCAAAAGATCCAAAGGAACATAGGGGATGATGGTGATAGGGAGGGAAGTACACAGAGATATGTCCCCTCCTCAGTAGTTGGGATCATACCATGAAATGTATCTACAGTAGCCCTGACAGGTATATCTGTGGTCCTTAGTTATGAAAAGTGTAAGAGCATGGAGTGTTTAGTTCAGAACACCAGCTATAAAAAGCTGCAAAAATGACTGGAACAGCACTGTAGTTGTCGGGGTGTGTATGCACATATGCACACGCATGCATGCTTGACTCCTTGCCTCCCCCTGCTCCCATAGGTTATTATTATTTCCCTCCTCTCCATTCTAAGCTATCCTCCCAGCTGTTTTCTCACAATAAGGAAATCCCTGACCCTATGGGTAATAAAAGAATTGAGGAAAGGGGATTTGAAAAAAAGATACAGCCTACAGGGAAAGAATAATCACCCTCTTGCACAATGCACCCATCAAATTCACAGTTTGCCATGGTTGTATTCTGGGGGGAAAAACAAACCAAAAAAAGAGAGAGAGAAAATAAGAAAACAACACATACACACAAGGAGAGAGGAAAGAGGAGGTCATGGGTGGCTCTCCCATATCACATTCTGTGTGGCTCTAACTAGGCATTGCATTAAGTTGTTTTTATTGTTTCTGCTGAT
This sequence comes from Intellagama lesueurii, assembly GCA_037013535.1. Taxonomy (NCBI): domain Eukaryota; kingdom Metazoa; phylum Chordata; class Lepidosauria; order Squamata; family Agamidae; genus Intellagama; species Intellagama lesueurii. The sequence goes on from JBAJHW010000003.1 coordinate 102,294,877, forward strand.
GCCATAAGCCACTCTACTGTATTAAAGCACTGCAAAAGCATCTCAATGCATCTACACTATTTACATTGGAAGGATTTTTCATATATTTAGTGGTAATGCCCTCACAATAAGGGAATGTTAAACCACTTCTGAGTATTCTCTACCTGGAAAACTCTGGAAAGGGTTGCCATAAGTCAGAATTGACTTGATGGCACATGACAATTGTTAAATCACAAGTAGAGGTCTGACAGGATCTGCCCTGGCTTTTAAGATGATTTTGCTCCCTATGCCATGCAATTCTGATGCCTACAATAAAATAAGTTTTACTGCTCTAGTTTTACTATAAATATACTTAGCACTGTAGCACATTCTGATGCCAAAATGCTGTGAGAAAGTGTCGAGCAGATGCCAGTATCTTAACACACCCTGAAGGTTTTAACCTTGATAATGAGAAATGGTCAGATTCTTTAAAGTGAGGCATAATAGCCGATGGATATGCTAAGTATCTTATTAGTTCTTTGCGATGTTAAAATGAATCTCTCAACTTTTCAACTAGCCTATCAATATGAAAAAATATGCACAACTTCTGTGGCATATGGAACTTAATTAATGTATCATGCTTCCCATCTGCTAGGCAATAACTTGATGACAAACCATAGAAGGGATCACTGAGATTAAAATAAGATCAGGTCAGCATGGCTATGTAGTTTTTTGGGTGTTTGTGTGTGAGAGACTGTTCATTAGCATAATTTAGCATATGAAATATATTCATGAAGGAGGGAAAAATCTTTCAAATAAAAAAAAATAGCTTTTTCTCCCAGTTTGATCTGAAAAGGTCAGAAAAATGAATTTAAAATTACTTCTGAGTAGATGTATTATATATCCAATAGAGACATGGGACAAGTATGTCTTTTCAACATGAAAAGGCTAAATGCACCTGTTAGAATACATCCACTGAATCCAATGAGACTTTCTTGCCACTGATTCAAAGGGTCTCCTCTAACAACTGGATTTCACCCCAAATGATTCACATCATGATCCTAGATATCAATACAATATCCCTTTTGTGAAATGAATATAGTCAGAAAATTCGAAATAGATATGACAACACTACTACTTTATGTAACATCTCTGTTTAGTTTTGTGGCACTAAAATGATTTAGGCTGCAGTCCTGTGCACTGACACCTGCTTTTCAGATTCCGGTACAAGTTATTGTTCACTGCCAAACAAAGTTACCTGAATGTTGCCAGATTTACAGTATGTATACCTTTTCTATCATGCAGGAATTGTTGCTTCTGCATAGGTTGGAATGAAGGACAATGGTTCCCAGTCTTTCCAGAAACATAACTTTGCATGGAGACTCTATATGTAATTAGATATATATGTGCAGTCAGCTGTTTGAAAATGGTATATAGGCACCATGTCTAGTGCCTTTCCACCTAAGGGCCATAAAGAAAGAACAGTTCATAGAAGAAACTGCATATATTAAAAACTAGACCAATACAAGTCCCAAATGCACTACTTGAATAAGGGATGCATTACAATACACTACCAAATACCTATCCTCTTGGACCCTTTTATCTTAGATGGTCCAGAGCTTTCTTCTTATGGCCAAGGCATTATAATAAGCATCTAAGTTGTGCAGAATGATTCTTTAGGCACAAGACTTGAGTTCAGGCATGAAACAGTTCTGTGTTTACTCCAAAACTGGCCGCATGACATATACAACTCATCCCACAAAATGATGGTTTCTATTGTTAGAATGGTCAGGCTGACTTGTTGGTTCCACTTCAGATCCACCTCTCCTCCCGCCCTTTTCCTCTCCCACCTTTGGATATTAGTCTTAGAAAGCATTAGGGAAATATTAAAAATATTTTGAAAATTAAGTATTGGGGCTGCTGTTGACCTCAGAAGGAATAGGGCACCAGAGACAGCTCACAAGGAAGATCTGCAAATGCCATATCTCTGTGGCATTCTTGTGGACTGCTATATATAAGAGCTAATTTCCTCCCAAGCTGTAGAAAATAACCTTCTTTAACTTAGGGCCACATGCATCCCCCACAAGGCTGGTTTTGTGGCCTGACTGCCTCCCAGCCCCTCTTTTCCCTCTTTTCAAAGTGGAGATCTTTAACCATTGCTGTTTTGCCTTTGTGTGTGTGTGTGTGCGTGCATTTTAGCTATCTAGGTAGTTTCTAGCTATCTTTGCAGCCCCTGAAGGGTCCTAGGAGCTGAAAAGTGACCCACCCAAGCTGTCCTCCCATGTTTAATCAAACGGAGGGACAGGGTAGGTAGTAGATGCCTGGTATCTGGTAGATTGGTCCCTGCGTTTTTTTTTCTCAGCAGGAGGAAAAACAAAATAAGGCGGGAAGGGGTCGATTCAAAAGAAAAGGGGTTATCGCTGCCCCCGTCTTCCCCGAGTCGGTGCTCCGTCCGACACCGCGAGCTCTTAGGTTTGCTTACAAGATTTTATATATATATATATATATAAAAGCAACAGCATCCAAGGGAAACGACACGCGGCTAGGTGTAACGTCCAAGTACGACTCCGAAGTCCTTGCCTGGGCTCGGCATCGCGTACCAGACTCGGCTGTCGTTGAGTTGCAGCTGGCGAGGTTGCCGCCGGTGCCTCGGAGAGATGGCAGCACCAGGCGCTCCAGGTTGTGGCCAGGGACCGAGCCGAGGGAGAGAGGAGCGCGACGAGGAGCCGAGTGCCCAGTTGGGAGTAGGCGCATGAAATCTTTCTCTCGCTCGCTCTCCCCCCCCCCCCATTTCCCCCGTTGACACGTACGCCGAAAGCACTCACCCCCTGCGGCTTCCCCCGATCCATTCACCTTCCTCGCGCTGCGGAGGAGGCGCTTCCCCCCGCGTGCCGGCAGGTCGGCGATCGGCGGGTCGGGAGGGGGGGGGGCTCCTGAAATCAGGGAGCGCGAGGACGAGGCAGAGCGCGCCAGCAGCCGATTCCCCACACCTCTCCCCTCCTTCCCCTCGTCCTCCCCCCTCCCCTCCCCTCCCCTCCCGCCCCAGTCGAAAGGGAAGGCAGAGTACGCCGCCGCCGCCGCCGCCGCTGCCAATGCGCCAGGCTGGCGGCGCAGGAGGAGATGACGCAAAGGGCCGTGCGCTCCCCCCAAAAAAGTGCTTCTCCCGGACGAAGATGGCGGCAACTTAGCGCAGGGCCCCAAGATGAGGGTGGCCCCCGGGCGGCAGGAGGCAGCCAAATCCGCGCCACGAGCCGGGGGGAGATCTCGTACCCGGCGGGAGCCTCACCAGAAGCTACAGCAACCGCAGCAGCAGCGCAGTGGCACCACCACCAGCAGTGCGAGTAGCAGCAGTAACAGCGGCGGCGGCAGCAGCAGCCACAGCCAGAGCAAACCCAGCCGCAGCGAGAGCCACAGCAGCGAAGGCAACGACCGCAAAAGCAAGCCCCACCAAAGCGGCGGCGGCAGCCGCCTCCTGCGCGGCACTCCCGCATCTCTTCAGCGGCGCCGGCAACCTGACGAGCAGCAGCCAGTCAGACGTCAGGGGCTAGTCTCGGGCTAGCAGAGGCGGGAGGGGGGGGGGCACGGCGAGCGGGGTCCCCCGACTGGCTGTGCAGGGTGCCGGGGTGGGGGGTGGGGGTGGTCGAGCGCGGCATGAGGCGAAGGGCGGGAAGCGGGGGGCTAGCCTTGTGGGCGCCAAAATGGGGGCCCGCGCTCTGACCATGCCCGGGTGACAGGAAAAGAGAGGGAGGCAGGGGACGGCTACCGGCCCAGCCCAGCCCAGCCCAACCGCGCAGGAGCACCATCACCACCACCACCACCACCCCTGTTAGTCCCGCCGCCGCCGCCGCCGCCGCCGCCGCCAGCCCCGTCGTCGCCCTTCGCGGTGGGGGAGCCTGGCGCCCCGCCGCCCAGTGTCCATGCCCGTGGGGCCGTCGAGCCCGGCTGCGGAGCTCCCTTCGCCGTGGAGCCGGCCGGGGCTGCGCGCTCCCGAAATATGAGCAGCCGCCCCACGGGAGGAGCCGGCTCGGGCGTGTGCTTCGGCCCGCGGGAGCCCGACAAGCCCTTCGCTGACTCGGAGCGGGCACAGAAATGGCGCCTGTCGCTGGCCTCGTTGCTCTTCTTCACCGTGCTGCTCTCCGACCACCTGTGGCTCTGCGTTGAGGCCACGCAGGTCTCTGCTGGGCCCCACCGGGAACAGGAGCACGCGGAGCCGGGCATGGAGGACGACGAGGGGGCGGCGGCCCCCAGCCCCAGTAGCAGCAGCCCTGCGGCGGTGGCGGCAGCAACCGGCCAGTGCTTCAGCCTGCTGGGCGACGCTGAGGCTGCCTGTCACCGCCTGCAGCCCGGCGGCGGCGGCGGCGGCAGCTCTTCGGCCCAGGCGGACCTCTACCTTCCTTTTTGTAATTCCTACACGTTGCGCGAGCTTTTCGCTGGGTTTTCCCGCCCGGACACTCTGAACTGCACTCTGGACCCAGGCGAGGGAGGCGGCGGCGGCGGCGGCGAGGAGCACGGCGACGACGACGACGACGGCAGGGGCGATGGGGATGGGGATCGGCGCAGCAGGGAAGAGGATTGGCTCCGTACCTGCCGCCGCTGCGTCCTGGCTTACCAGACCTACGACCAGAAAGCCCGGGACCGCTACCGAGAGTTCGAGCTCGTGCTCCAGAAATACCTACAAGCGGAGGAGTACTCGGTGAAGTCCGGACCGGAGGATTGTAAGGTAGGAGCCCTGCTGGACGTGTATGGGTCTGCTGTTGGCTTTTAAACTTCCAGACCAAAACGTGTGTTTGTGTGTGTGTGTGTGTGTGTTTCTCCCCCCCCCCGCCCCATCCCGGCCAGTTTCCCACTCGGATGTCCGGTTGGTCTCTGTGGCTGCGTCGGTGACGCTGGGATTGTGTGGACTTGAGCTTTGCCCGGTCTGCGGTCTTCGGTGTCGGAGAGACGCGAGCGGCACTCCTCGCACCGTCTTTTGGGGGCGAGGGCAGAGCGAGCTTTCCCCCCTTTGCCTCATGAATATGCGATGGGCTCATGATCCCGCGGGCCCGGCGCTCCTGCCCGGGGGCCCGGGATGCGGCTTGGCAGCGAAGAGCGGCTGGCTGTGCCAGTGAGCACAGGGCTCAAGACGGCAGGGGATCGCGTGGGCTGGTGTGGTGGGGAGGGCGCTGAGTGGGAGAGCCGTAGACGTGGCGTGGGGGATGTGCTCGCCTGGGTCGCTACATCATCCGAGATCGCAAGTGGCTCCCCGGAACAAGGGGAAGCCGAGCTCTAGCATCCGTGTGGCGGCGCGCTGGGTTGGCGGCGCCTTTTGGTCTGGTGGCTTTGCGGGAGGAAATGAAGTCCGGAGTAGCAGGACCAGGAGTGTTCAAGTAGTTGAGAAGTGTCCTGAACTCCTCCGGGGCAGCTTCTCTTGAGATGTGCTTGTGTGTGTGTGTGTGTTGTCACAGATACCAGCGCAGATTTGCATCGCCCCCCCCCCCCCCATACTTCTAACTGTCCGGAGTGAATGACCATGGATTTGTTGACCACAAACTTTCAGGACCTCTCTGAAGGACAAGCCTTGTTGGGCACTCAATAGGAAACCTCTGCATGCCGGATTTGATAGTGTTTGTTGGATCAAAGCTCTGTAATTATCTGGGGAATCCTAGAGATTGTGCTAATTGAGTCATAGAGGAAAGGAACTGGTCCCAGGTGGCTCTTTTTCTCTACACATGCCTCTTTTTTTCATTTGGGCTGTGTTCCATCTCTGGATTTGGGATTAGCCCTATGTGGTTTAGGTGTAAATGGGCTCTGTAATGAAATGAGAAGGAAAAGCAGTGACGGTAGAAAGTCTCTGATGATCACCGTGTTGCCTTTTTCGTGTGCTAATTTCTGTTTCACCAGAGCCACAGTTCCTTGTTTGTTACAAAAAGTGTTGTATCTGACAGTGTAAGGCAGATTTGTTTCCAAGGTTGCAATTCTGTGCCTGTTTATATCGCAGTAAAACCTACCAAGAACATTACAGTCATTTAGGTTAAACATAAATATGTTCTGTCTGTTACATTTTGCATAAGAATTGTGAAATGCTCAAAAAAACAGGGCCTGGAAATCAGTTTGTTTTTCTCTAAATAGCAAAGAACTTGATTGCAGATGTATTAAGTAATTGCCGTTGATTTCAATAGAACTTAATTCAAAGCAAGTATGCTTAGGATAATTATATATTTTCATGTCAACTGAAATCACTACAGTTTCTTTATGGCTTCTCACCCTGGTGTGTCCCTCCCCCCCCCCCCTTCATTAATTCATCCAAAGAAAATGCAAGTTTTGAAGCTAACTTATTTCCCCCTATTTTGGCAAATGTATTTGCTTATTATGGAACCATATCTACAAATTTGCAGAACACAATTTTAAAAGCTACATTGTGTGTGGCTTCTTTATAAGTAGAGTGGTGAAAAAAGAGGCTGTGGTTTATCTTTGCAACTTCTGAGAAGGAATTTGGAAGTTTACCTCCATGATGAAATCCATGTTGCTTAATATTACAGAAAGTGCTTTTGCTTTGTGTTAGTGTTCTGAATTAATTTGTCAGCAATAGGTGTTTTATTTACTTTCTTTGTAAGATCCATAAAGCAGATTGATGCTGGGAATCACTGTCTATGGTGCTGCAGAGGCTTGGTGCTGTCCATGGTACTTGATATTAAGAGTTCTGTAATGTTATAGTGTTTTCAGTGTAATCTGCTTCAGCCATAAGAGCTAATCTAACTTTATAAAATATAGTAGCTAAACGTTTCAAAATGTTTATTGTTATGGCAATTTGATTAGCATATAGGGAAACAGAAAGTACTGTCTCCTGAATTTGTCCTGAAACGTAAATGAAAACTTTTTCCCTTTTTGGAGGTTGAAACATTTACCTTTGTCATGTCTTAAACAGTACTGTTTTGAAATAGATATGATGATTGATAATTTTAGTACAGAGTGAGTATTTTTTTTCTGTACATGCATCTATATCTACTCATAGAACATTTGTGATAACATAAGTATATTTTTGTTGGCCTTGTTGACAAATTAAAAAACCTTTTATTTTGGTTCATGTTTAGAGAGCTCTTACTTAAGCTAGAATTTCTCATTCAAACCATGGTATGTTTCATACAATTATTCAGTATGTTACAAATGACTTTTTATTGTGAATTAAAAGAGGGAGAAATACTGAATTTAGTTAGTTGATAGTTGTCTAAACAATAATGCTATTAAAGCTGTGTCCATTCCAGGCAAGAGAGAATTTGTTTCAGTTTGCAATTCGTATCTGATGACAAAAGCAGCAATACTTACTGTCCATACTATATCTTACGTTGTTTGTTTTCTAGCACGTCTTTACTTTCTTCCTACCCAAAGAACATCAAAGAATAATTGATGCTTTAGAGAGTAAAAACTGCAGTATAGCTAATGTCCTGTCTGGACCTTAAAATATATGCCCAGAATAATATTGGCTATGTTAACTGGCAAAGGTTCTTAATAGCACACAGATTTGCTATTATATCTTGAGGGCATACAGAGCTAATTTTCATGTTTCTTTTCCTAATATGCATTTTGAGTGAATTAGTTATCTTTTCGTTATGACAAGCAGCACAAGCAAAATTGTGTATTACAGTGGTTACTTTTTGCTAAGACAGTGTTTTTGCAGTCAAGATGTTATAAATTAGAGAGCACAGATCTGATTTTTAAATTGTATAATTTGATTCACAAAGTAGCTGTGCTGAAAGGATTTGGATTTAGCTGTTATACACACTAGACTGGGTGTTTTAAAATGAAAACAGCAACACAATATTACAGATGTTTCCATTTGTATTACATGTGGAAAGTTCTGAATAGTTCACGATAATAGCATAATTATGTTTATAGCTGTTGATTCAATTGTATACATTGTATTTATGAGTCTGGTCAAATCTCACAGTAGCCTCTGTGTTTGTTTAAATGCATGTGTTTTGGTTGAGTCTGGCCAGCCTTGTATAGTTGTAATTACATTTGGACAATTTAATGTCATACCCTCATGAATATAGGGAAGGTAAAGCATGAGAACAGTTATTTGATAATTGCAATTATAAGTAAATTCAGTTTTTAAAAAATGGCACTGGCTTTGACTTCAAATAGAAGGATGCCATTATGACAGCCAAAACATTGTGGTATATATTTTAGCATAAACATCTTTATTAGTATTTCCATGTTCTTTTGAACAAATGGTAGATTTTCCTGTTTGAAAACATGTTTCAGTTTAGTTTGGTTATTGAATATGTATGCTGTTATGTAATAGTTATTAGGATGAGATTAGAAAACATGGACGGCATCTCTGCTGAAGAAAACAGTCCAATGCCCAATTTCCATGGAAAATAAGTGGAAACTAAAACTTCACTCTTGCCTTTAAAGTATGTTTGAGTATACATCCAGTAATTATAGTCATTAGTTTTTATGTTCTGTATAGTTGTCTTGGAATAAATCAGGTTTCTGGAAATTGAGAATTAGTCTAATTGATAAAGTTCATGTGAGTGTATGTACCTTAAAAATGTTTAGAAAGGCCAGATATTTGAAGAGGGCCAGCTGTGATGTAGTGGGTAGACTGATGGACTAGAATTTAGAAGACTGGGGTTTCACTCTCTGCTTCATTACAGAAGCTCACTGGGGGCAGTAATAGTAGATCGCTTCTTGGATATCCCACATGCCTTGAAAACCCTGTTAGGTTTGCAATATGCTAGAAGTGACTGGGCGATAGATAACAACAACAAATATTTTAATGCGTAAGTGTGAGAATTATTGCATGTTCATTTCAGTTTCCTGCTTTCAAAGTTGACTGAGAAATGGCCATTTTCATGCAATGTAATCTGATATCATCCTATGTCATGAATCTGAGGCTAGAATCAATTGCCATCTAGATCCCTGTTTCTTCTCTTCCTTCACTGCTGGTCAGAAAAGAGAACTGTAGACAGTTCAACCTGGAACATTCTCATCATAAGTCACAATTCTTTTGGCTTGAGAAAGTAGATGATGCCAGTGGATAAGTCTGGTATCATAAGCTAAAAGCATTCAGGATGCTACCCTTTCTTCAGCTTGGGCAGCTTGTCACAAATAGAAGCACTGGTACAGGAGACAGGAGTTTGGGGGCAGAAGTCTAAAGCCCCACTCAGCAAAAGGAGCAGTACAGTTCGGAATACAATAGGGCTGGCTTACTGTATTTTGTTGGAAATGCTGTCACACACAGTGTCAGTTAAACAGAAGGACCTGTTCAAAACCATTAAGTCCAGATTGTAAAATGAAGTAAGGTAAAGGTTCCCCTTGACATTTAGTCCAGTCGTGTCCGACTCTAGGGTGCGGTGCTCATCCCCGTTTCCAAGCCATAGAGCCAGTGTTTGTCCGAAGACAGTTTCCGTGGTCATGTGGCCAGCGCGACTAGACACGGAATGCCGTTACCTTCCCACTGAGGTGGTACCTATTTATCTACTTGCATTTGCAGGCTTTCGAACTGCTAGGTTGGCAGGAGCTGGGACAAGCGACGGGAGCTCACTCCGTTGCGTGGATTTGATCTTACGACTGCTGGTCTTCTGACCTTGCAGCACAGAGGCTTCTGCGGTTTAACCCGCAGCGCCACCACGTCCCTAAAATGAAGTAGCTGTACCTTTTAATGGAGGGCATCAGGTCCTCCCCAAATATCATCACACTGTCAGCCTTCATCCGGATACTGACCTGTGTAGCTCAGCCTGTTTGTCTCTTTGCTTCCTGGCCAAGGCACTCAGTATGTCTTTGGTGCTGGGCATGTGACAATAAAGACACCTAGGTTTATGTTCTTATGTTCACATGTTGTTGTGGACAAACTATGAAGCTATCCTAATACTTTACATTCTACCTAAAGACAATGGGTAGACTACCAAAAAAGAGTAATAGAAGTCTGCTGACAGAGAAGCAGCATTAATGAATCTTATCCATATGCTATTCTGCTTCACTCACACTTCAGAAAATGACTTTGTCCAGATTGTGTCAAAAAAGATTACGTAAATGTGAATTAAATTCATTGTACGTTTTGTTCTGTCAATTTTTTAATCATTCACCTATAGCCAATACAGAAACAAAGGTAGGATACTGCTTTGTTGTTCGGCAAACATGCCACTAATTTTCAGTATGCTATACCCAGTATCACAGTATTAATGGCAATATGAATTATTGCCTTCTTCTGTGTGAAATGTCCCCCTTCTCCCTTCCTTATTTGCATTTATTAATGTGTGTTGCTTTTTTGCCGAGGGGTCAGCACTGACCTATATGTGAATGTATGGTCTTACACTGTCAGGCCACTGGTCACTCAAGTCCAGGCTTTTTTATTTTGACTAGCAGTGATTTTCCAAGTAAATGTCTCTCCCAGCTTTGCCATATAGCGTATGAGCTATTGACCCTTCAACTTTCTGCCTGCAGTACACATACTGTGCTAATAAGTGAAGGTCCCTCTCTGTTGTGGGTCAATTGCACAGAGAAAACTGCTTTTGGAATGGCTAGGAAAAGAACTATTCTGTGTTACTCACTGTGTGTTTACTTCTTAGAGGTAAAATCTCTGGTCACAACTAAGTCCAAGTCAGGAATGGACTGAAATAATACTGGTTGTGAGGGAGACAAATGTTGAGATGCAGTGCAGCTGATTTGATCCAAATACCTCAGCTTTAAAACCTTGACCCAAACTTAAGATTTCTTGTTGAACGTAGTGAGCAGTGAATCAAATTCTTAAAAAAATAGCAAAAGCAATAAATAAAATTCTGAAGAACAATAAGAAAATAGGTTCAGAGAGCAAATGTTTTTAAAATAAATAAATAAATAAATAAATAGGTTCAGAGAGCAAATGTTTTTAAAATAAAAATAAGATTTAATATAAGGAAAATTCAGAGAACATTTTATGCATGCATACTTTGTTTGGATTGGTTTTGTGATTATATTTGAAGAAGCTTTTTTCATTCATCAATCTGTAATAAGTTAAGTATCAATATATCTTTGTTTTCAGTTATAAACACTCAAATCAAAATAGAGTAGGAATACAGTATAGGCATATTTAACAATTCATGCAGGGAACAGAGTTATCTAAGCATAATCCTTTGAAATTTAATTTTCTGGGATACCAGAAACTTTGATCATGCTTCTGTGTAGGGATTATTAGCAATGAGAAATATGTTTACCTGGTTCACATTTTAATGCAGATTCAGCTTATTCATTCTGAACCATTATGCAAACTAAAATGCAACTTCAGTATTTTTGCTTGCCCAAATTTTGCAATGCTGCTGTCTAGTTTTTTTTAAGTTTACCAAATGTGTATGTTAGAGAAATGTGCATACAGAAAATGCACATCTCTCTCAAAATAATGTAAAAATGTGTTATCTTACAGAAGATTGTTTGCAAGATCTTGTATATTAGACAAAATAGTGTGCATGTGAAGAAACCTGATTCTACTAACTGGCAGGGAACAACAACTCTAGCACTAAGGAAGGCAAGCCCCTGGCCTGTGGGTGGTCCTGGTCTTGCTCATGAAGGACCCGACAGGTGGGGAAGCACCTCTTCCCTCACTTCATTAGGATCCTGCTTCACCATGTTCACCTTTCCTAATGATATAAATGTAGTAAATAAAAAATACATTAATAAAAATGCACAAGCGGAATTTAGGGTCCAAAGGGAAATGAGATTTTTTCCCTACCAAACAGTTAAGCTCTAATTATAGCAATCCCAATTATTAAAAAAGATAATAAAAATACTTTCTGAGTTTAGATTGTACTTGGGGTTCTTTTCAATTCTGCAGGATGCATCCTGATAACAGGAGTTTAAAAATAAAATCATAGTCCAACAGGCAAGAGGAACGTTGAAAAGTCTGAGTGCTGGTTGACACCTCTTTTCAGAAGTGGGTTACTCAGAGCACAAGAACAAGTGGGAGTTCAAATCTATACTTTCCTAATGGCTTGCCTGAAAATCTTACCTGCTGTTTTTCCCCACTTTAAAGAGTGACATGAAAGCAATGTTGTAAAGGATGCAAATAGTGTTGTTCTGCAAAGCCACCATGTGCTCCAGAACTCCTTTTGGGAGAGCATAATCTTGGTGCTGATTCTTTTGAGGTCTATGCTTCTCACAGAAGTCACAAATACCTGTTGGCCCCTTGTGTAGTATAGCTATTTGAATGGCGTATTGATCTGACAGTCCAGTTTCTTTGCTGTAGATTGAGTGATCCTTTCTGCCATTCAACCCCAGGGTTTTTGCCTGTTAGGACAACAGGGGGTAGTCACAGATATTTGCCCTCTGGGAAGACTTTGAATAGGATGAAACACTTCCACAGAAGGGGAAATGTGGCTGCTGGGAAGACTGATTCTTACACTTGTAAGAAAACCTCATATATAGCTATGTTCTCAGAATTAAAGACTGACCTCTCCATGTGACATCAAAATATGTAGTAGAAAACTAAAATTTACCATATTTTTCTGTCTATAAGATGCTACTTTTTCCTAAAATCATAACATTAAAAATTGAGGGGCGTCTTTTACACGGAAGTAAGCTGAGATAGCTGAGGAGAGAACAAAACGGCACATACCTTGCCTCTGTAAACAGGCTTCAGTCAGGAGGCTTAGCTTCCTACAGTCACGAGCCTTATGGAACTGATGTCAGCTGATCCTGAACAAACCAATTGGAACACACCTCCTTGGAGGTGGAGTCTGTAGGTTCAGATTCAACAGAGACTCATAATATCCGATGTTCTTAGCCCAGAGACTGAATCCTCAAAGCTAAGTTTTCTTAATTTTGGGGTTAGAAAATGGGGAGGGGGGTCTTATAAATGCGGGCGTGTTATAAATGGAAAAATACAGTATGTTCTGGATGTGATGGCAGGACAGTATTTAAAATTTCAGAGTGAGGGCATGTCTTCAAGAACAGGGGTGCTGTGAGTACTGGTCTTGCCACCTCAACACTCTAATGTGAGTTCTGGCCCTCATTCTGCATGGGCTAGCTGGCCAGGTGGCAAGCATGGTGCAAAGTTACTGATGTGCTGCATTTGTTTTAGTGCTGCAGCTGAGCTTATTTTTGACATCCTCAATAGAGCACAACAGTAAATTCTTACTTTTTGTGGGGAGTAATGCCAACAAGAAGGGAGCAGGAAGTAAGAGGCTCACCACTTCTGAACTGGCTTGTTGCCCTGAGTAAGCTGTTTGTATAGCAGTCGTGGACGTAACACAAGCACAGACAAGGGCACTCTGAGCAACATGTTTACTTTGTGTCTTCTATTCTACTTTGGTTTCCTTTCCTGTCCCTGTATCACATTGCTGTGCCTTGAGTAGAAGGAGAGAGGGAGAGAGAGAGAGAGAGAGAGAGAGAGAGGCTGATGCTTCTGCTTGGCAGCAGGCCACTCATAGCTGTTAGGGTAAGAAACAGCATCTCCTCAAGGGCGATTGTCAAATTATCGACCACCATAATTCTGTGTTCAGAATGAAGACAAGATGCAAGTCTCTTTTTGCACTACAGAACAATCCTTTTAACGTATATGAGACATAGTAAAATACTAACCTATTCCCAAGCTTAATATTTAATATTCTAGTTTATTTCAGTTGGTTTGCCACAAATTGCTTATGAAGAATATCACTTACAGGATGAGATGTTCCCCTGAATCAACATTCAGAATTTAATTTGTATCCATTATGCATTCACTTAGGAAACAAATGTTGATGTTGAGTTTCATTTTATAGGAAAGGTTTTGAACAACTAATAACTATTAAAGCAAATGAGAAATGTTAATTAAATTACTTCCTTGATTAGTACGTAGGAGTAATTGAGTTCTAAATATGAAACTACAAACCAACAACCTTTATAAATGTGTAATTACAATTATCTTCCTTAAGTAAGAACTCCAAGTTGGGGTGTGGTAATATATTTATATGAATAATTGACAAAATAGCTTCCTCTGTTTATATTTTGTTCCATAGCAGAAACAACAAAAGGAAACTAACAAGATCAATCAGCCAAGTAGAGGATTTGTGTTTCCAAGTTCTGTTGAAGCTGCTTTGTTATGGCAATCATGCCTGAAAATTGTGAAAATTTGCTTAATGAAAAATTTGAATGGGAACACTGCTGTTTTCTTGGCCTTGATAAAGCATTTGTTCAGAAAGGGCTCATACATGAGAGGGCATAGTGACTAAACATTTTTATTCATGTTTACTGTGCTCATAGCTCTGTCTTCAGATGATGATTATTACTTTTTTTTATACAAAGATTGCAAAACAAAATGATTCTTACATCATCTTAAACCAGGCCTGCCTAGAAATCTTTTGAAAAATGAATAATGACAAAATTCTACAATAGTATCTAGTCTTTGCACAAGTGGAAATCAACTTGTGCAAAGACAGAGCTCCCACTACAGCTGCAGAAAGGCAATCTCTCTGTTGCCTTTCTGCAGCTTCTTGCACTGTATGAAAACCCTCCTCACAGGGTTGAGGATTCTTCTCGAACAGTGGAAACTATATTGAAGGGGGTTGCTGTGCAGAAGGAGGGAAATCACCTGAAAATGGATGGAGTTTTGCTGTAGTGGGAGCTCTGTCAGAGCAAAATTCTAATCAAAGCAAATAAACTATATACAATTTGCTATACACTGATGCTCTAAAAATCAATAATGGATGATACCATCCTACTGGAAAACATAAAATGGAATGCAATATAACCTCATGCTTGCTTACTCGGAAGCAAGACCTATTTAGGTTAATATAACTTATTCATAGATAAGTGTGTATAGGATCACAGCCCAAACCTGTGAAAAGCAGAAGCTTGTTTAGACTATTTCTTCATTGTAAAGTTCATATATATAGTAGCATGGCAATAATTAAGTTTACAGTATATTTTCTATGCTTGGAAAGTAAAGAGCTAATGACAGGACATACTGATTGATAGTGTTCTAGGAGCTTTGCCATATAAAGAAAACAGTCTTAGCTGGAAGTGCCTAGTTTTCTGATTCTCAACCAATGATAGTAATTTACTGCTGTCAAATTAAATGCAGTTCCTGCTCTTTGCTGTCATGTATAACCTTGATCTTTCCTTTTTAGTCTATTGATTTTTCACACATTTAATGACAACATATGATGCGCCTCATTTGTTAAAGACAAGATAAAGGAATATTTATGAAGTCATGGGAGTGAATTCCTCTCTCTGATATATCAGTAAAATTCAATTTTTGGGGGTAGAGGTGGCACATTAGTTTAGGTAATATAGAGTTCCCTATCTAAAAGTAGATTTGTGGATGTATGCTGAAATTCTGTGTAAATCTTCTTTCTCTTGTATTAGACAAAACAGGGCTGGGGGACAGAGCCTTGAGATGTTGCTGAACACTTCATGGGCTAACTAGCTTGACTAATGACAAGCACTAGTTAATCAACATATGCAAGGCTAAAAGTTCTGCATTTAATACATAATTGTATAGCCATTAAATTTAATATTTCTATTTTCTATAACTATTCATATTAAGAATTTGGAAGTGCATGAGGATCAAAGTGAAAATGGAGTCTTCTCTTTTTAGCATATTTTAACATATTTCTCATTTGGAACCCCTTTAGAAATATGTTTGCCTTGCAGAATTTGCTGTGTACATAATTCTTTCTTTCTTTCTTTCTTTCTTTCTTTCTTTCTTTCTTTTTCTTTCTTTCTTTCTTTCTTTCTTTCTTTCTTTCTTTCTTTCAAATTCAGTTGTCAAAGCAAGGTTGACTGGAATAAAATTGTCAGATGGCATGACGCTAACAGACCTTTAGTATCCTCTCTGCAGGATGTCAACTTAGCAAGCAAATGATTATACTTCAAACACTGTAAAGTACAGTGCATGATATCTAAAAGCAGCAAATAACCTGAGGAACATCTTAAAAGCAAGCAATTAACCTGCATGGAAGGAAATTCATGCTACTTAAAGTATGACAATCATTTCTTAAAAATGAAGTAATTAACTAAGTAACTTGAATGAAACAAGGGCAAAACAGGAAAAACAAAAGGCAAAGCTCCATCACAAATAAACACTATCAGCCTGCTTGGTAGAGGGAGTTGGAATATTAACAATGGCAAAAAGTACCCCCAGGCAAATCTTGCTGTCTCAAATGATTTTCTGGCCCAGGTGTCCTAGGGATGAGAGGCTACTAGCTAGAAGGCTTTAACGCTCATCAGTGCCCCATCTTACTTCATGTGTGTTTGATCTTAGATCACTGTAGAAAGATTAACATAAAAATTCAGGCCGTTCTTCTCAGATGAAGGATCCAGGTCATTTGAGGCTTTAAAGGTTAAAAACAGCATTTTGAATTGTACCCAGATTTTGGAACTCAGTCCCACAGGAGGCTAGACTGGTCCCATGTTTACTGTCCTTCCGCAAGTAAGTGAAGACTTTTCTCTTCAGACAAGCTTTAAAATGGATTGTTGTACCTTACTCCATTGAATGTGTTTTGGTGTTGCTTATGTTTTTTTTGGTAGTGTATTCATTGATCCTTTTAGTATAGTATACACACTGTTATTACCTTAAATGTAGTCTTTTAATTGTTGTAAGCTGGGTTGGGTCCTTTTTAAGGATAAATAAATAAACAAATAATGTCGGCCATGACAGCTCCTTTAGGACCAATATGATATATTCCCATTGACTAGTCCTTGTAGAGAACCTGGGTATTACATTTTAGACCAGCTGATGTTTCTGGAAAAGGCAGCCACTGGTAGTATTCTACAATAATCTAATTTCGAGGTTATCAGTAGAATGAGAGGTAAAGCCTTTGTCTTGTAGAATGCAATTTATTTGATTTAGCAGGCAGTACTGGGGTGGAGTACTCCCCGCCGTAGTTGGCACTTGCTTGTTAACCAGCTTGCTGGTTCCTGGAAAGTTCCCAGCAAGTGAGTTATCTGCATGCTCCCAAACTGTCTGCCCCTATCAAACCTATCATAAATCTCCTTGCTTTGTATAGAATGAGATTGAGTTTATTAGCCCTTATTTATCATATAATTGTCTCTAGACAACTGTTCAGGGATTCTATTGCATTACTGTCATTTAAAGAAAATGAGATATATATACTTGACCAAGGAGTGTTACCAACCCTTAACACAAATGGATGACCCAAGATGCATGAAAAGTGCCATTGCACTGAAGAAATTCAGGGTAATCATGTTTCTATGTGACAGTTTCAGTCCAAAATGCAGACTGAAGATAGGATGAAATGGATCTACGGGATAATGCCTCGTTTTAGAAGCCGAGAGACAGATAGACAATCAGGCAGCTTCAAAAACCCTGTCCATCTCGTTGTGCTGTACCAACTACAAGTCATACGTGGAATCATAATTAGCAGAGGTCAAGATTATCTCAACTATAGATACTGTAGATAAAGGTGCACGTTGATTGGAAGAGCTACAAAAGATGTCATCTACAGAATGTTTTGGAAGCAATCAGGTAGCATAGTGTCCAAGAAACAAATCCTGTGAATGACCCTGCATAGATGGCTTTACATCAGTTTAACTGACCATCTTTCTTTCAAAATAGAAATAATAGAAATAATTTATGTAACATATAGATAAGCAACCAAGAAAAACATATGTTATAGAAGCTGGAGTTCCATCAGGAAGCAATCTCAAAAGCACAAAAAGTACAAAATGCCAGACATTAAGACAAGAAATTGAAAGAATATTGAAGTAAGATGAGGTCATTCTCCTCCCCATACTAATTTCAGCAACTGGAGTCATCCCAAAATCTTTAGTTACCAATTTAAAACAATTTAGCAACAGTACCTGCTAATTTGCTTCCTGAAATTAAAAATCAGTTGTTCTGTAAACATGCCATCCTACCTGCAAAATGTTAGGGCTTGACTATTAATGTTCAGGCTTAACCTTTTGATCCACCCATGCCCACATGCACCAACAATGCTGAGAAATTAATAATAATAATAATAATAATAATAATAATAATAATAATAATAATATAACTTTACTAAAGAGAAACTTCTTTGTTGGATTTTCTGGTGCTTCCTCACAAACCTAGATGCAAGTTTTTGTAGGTCACCCTTGTCTCTGAATTGTTAATTGTTAAGTTGTAAGATTTTGTTGCTGTGCTGGGAGTGGTCTCCTCTGCCTCTCACCATCCATGCTCCTCATTCTTTGTAGCTTAACCTTTCCTCCTAAGCCTCTGACCTTTAATCCTTGCTTCTTCTTCTTCTTTTTGGTTGTGTTCCTTTTCCTTTCCTTCTAGCACCCTTTCTGCTTAGGAAGACCTTGCAGCTCCTGCTGTTGTTAACATGTGACCTCAAGCTGGGTCCTTGTGCCCTCGGTTCTTTAACAGAGATTACATTATCCGGAACAAATTATATCTGTCTTCTGATATTTCACATCTGACTCCAGCTTTTGCCTTTCTACTGTGTTCATACAAACATATTCAACAAAACTTAAATCTAGGAGGTTGATGAGGAAGAAAAACCTTCTTGTGACCTGGGGTGAGCGTTTGTTATAGCTAAAAAGTATTAAACTTAGGCTTGGTACTATTTTATCAGATATTCAGACTAAATTATAAGTGTACAGATAAAGCAAACCTACAGTTTGTTGTGTTTTGAGAATTCAGAAAAAGATACATAAGCACTTGTGGGCATAGAGTTAGGAAAAATAAGCCAGGCAGAGAGTTTAAAAAAAAAAAGCATCTCCTTTACTGAATATTTTACATATTATTTCGCTTTCTTGCTCAACTTTAATCTAAGAGAAAAGAAAACATTATTAGGCACTATAAGGTTTATCTTCAAAAGAGGCGCAGTGTTTTTAACAAAACAAAACAAAACAAAAAACCTGAGGAAAATCAGGGTTGGAGGGAGCCAGCATGGGATTTAGGGTGATATTGGGGATGTTGTTAGAATTCACATTGGCTGAAATCCCTGCTGAGCCAGAAACGTTATTGCGTGGGGTTGCATTAGAAACGGTGAAGCAAAGTTGTTCTATGTACAGTATGTCGGCTTGGAGCCTTTTAGTGGAATTGCCCATTATATGCAAAAACTCTCCATTTCATGATGCAAAACTACTTAGCATAATGACACTTTGTGGTCAGGAACTAGACCAATTTTTAGTTCATTTCCTGAAAAGCAGATCAAATATCTCTGCTTAATGAAATTCTTAGAACTGTTGTAAGTAGGCAAGGCTTTCCAACAACATATATGTGAACTACCCTGACAATACATTTTGAAGGATGGTACACATTTTTAAAAAGTATTTATTCCCAACATATTTTTAATGTGAACATCCAGGTAAATATTTATTGAATGGTGATATATGAATTCATTAAATAAAATAAAAGAAAGAAGAAAAATGTTGACTGGACTTCCCTAACTTGGTGTTCTCTGGATTATTTGGATTCTCAGTTGCCATGATATTCCTTGCTCACATGAGCTGGGGCTAATGAGAATTGTAGTCCGGAATATCCAGGTTGGGGAAGCTTGCTATATGGTCAGGTTAGTAATTTAGTATTTTTACTGCTGTTGTGGTAACATAAGGAATAAGGCAAGACAAACAAATGTAACAAAATAACCTGGGAACATGACAGATTTTAGTTTTTCTGTTATTATGTCATAGATCAAATCAGTCATACCTCCAAATCATATTTTTGCTTGTGTGATATAAATGCATGTATAGATTACATGCATTTCTATCACAAAAATAGCATATTTTTGAAGAAACTGTGCCAATGCAAGTTAGCATGTCAGGGTAAAGCTGAACCAGACATATTTGTCTGGGGGAGATCATTCAAATGTGTATAATTCCTGCAGCTAAATACTAGCATGAGAGAATTGTAATTCCATTTCCCCTCAAATGTTGAAATTGCATTTATATACAAGTATTCCTTCAAATTATTCCATTCCAAGGGCATTTGTAGAGATTATCCAAGTCTCTACATTCACCCACAATTGCTGTACTCAGTCATGCATGGCCCTAAAGATGTTTTGCACCTCTTATGTTTGTTATTCAAAACAAATCTGAATTGTCTGTAAATATTTATCATCAAGTTCTGCTCTTGCTTTGCAGTCAACAACAAAGTCCTAATACAGACCTTGAAGACCTGCAGCTATTACCTTGAGCTATACTCGAAACTGACCATTAATTTCTGCTCTTTGTTTTCTTTTTATGATAGTTTGATCCTCAAATGTCTCGGTTTAAATTGAATGGGGTTATAGTAGTCTGTAAGTGGCAAGTCTGTCGGATAAAGTTTAGCTACATCTGATTTCATCATAGCTAAAGCATCAACCAGACACAGTTAAGCCTTACTTTTACTATGCAGTTGTTAACCTTCACCTCACTATACAAAACTGCATCTAAGTAGATCCAGATTTTCAAAATAAGAGAGATTTGCACTGTATTGCACTGATTACTGAAGTCTTTGCATTGCTCGTTACTAGGATGGTAGGGTTAAGGCCTTTTGGAGTACTGTATTTCTGCTGTGTGGATTCTGTGGATTACATGTTTCTGCTGGAATAAGTGCCTGAATATATAGGATGAGGTTGTTAACAAGCATTTGGTAAACCATTATATTGGATTTCAAATCTATAGACAGAACTGATGTATTGTAGTGAGTAAGGTGAACTGTGATTCAAGAAGCATGCAGATAAAATATCATCTTTTCTGGAAACTCAGTAGATGACTGTAGGCAAGCTCTCAACTCTTTACTCAGCTATCTGATTGTGAAGGTGTTCCATATTGATGTTCCATGCAAGGCTGTTGTAAGGTTATGTGTGGAAAGCCTTGTACATTTTAGAGTATTGTATACAGTACATACTGAAATCTTGTTAAAGGCAGTAAGCATCAACAAAAGCAGTACCCCTTTATGTGTGATGGAGAATGTTTTGGAGGAATCTGTCCTAACACAAATGCAAGTCCATCAGTCTGCTGTTTAATGACTTTTGTTTTGAAATGTTAAAAATGTGAATGTGAATGTAAATAACATTTCATTAGAAAATGTGTTATTTAAGTGACGGGTTTTTTCCTCTAACTTAGTAGAACTCAGTACACAGAAATAAGTTCATGCTTTGGAGGGAGAATAATTTTCACACAGCCACTTTCAGTGTTTCTTTTTAGTCTTTTTTCATTACACCCTTGCAGCTTCTTTTTGTGATCAGTGTATATTGTTATAAAGTGTATTGGTATGTTCCTCGGAGATGCAAATAGTGATGCACACATGGTATAGTTTTTAAGTGCTATATATGGTTGCATTTAAATTACCCGCTTCATAATGGTTTACTCTTAAACACAATTAAGTCTTGATCCAAACCCATGTTCAGATGCAGGTAGCTTAGGCACAGACAGCTTGTCTTGTTTATGAGCTTTCTACTACGAGGCACAGCATGATATGCATGATAAACCTTGGTCCTGTCAAGACAATGACATTCTTTGTATGTATGCATCTTTCTGCATTGGAAAGGGTCTTAAATATTACTGAAACACTTTCATATTCCTTGTCAGTTTCCAGATACTTATGCTTCCTTTTGAATATATAGAATATAATTACTAGACTAACATTAGCAACAAATTATTGACAAAGCATTTATATTATGTAAACCGAGTACTTAAAAAGCAGAGACATCACCTTGCCGACAAAGGTCTGCATAGTCAAAGCTATGGTTTTTCCAGTAGTGATGTATGGAAGTGAGAGCTGGACCATAAAGAAGGCTGACCGCCAAAGAATTGATGCTTTTGAATTGTGGTGCTGGAGGAGACTCTTGAGAGTCCCCTGGACTGCAAGGAGAACAAACCTATCCATTCTGAAGGAAATCAACCCTGAGTGCTCACTGGAATTACAGATCCTGAAGCTGAGGCTCCAATACTTTGGCCATCTCAGGAGAAGAGAAGATTCCCTGGAAAAGATCCTGATGTTGGGAAAGAGTGAGGGCAAGAGGAGAAGGGGATGACAGAGGACGAGATGGTTGAATAGTGTCATTGAAGCTACCAACATGAATTTGACCCAACTCTGGGAGGCAGTGGAAGACAGGAGGGCCTGGGGTGCTCTGGTCCATGGGGTCACGAAGAGTCGGACACGACTTAATGACTAAACAACAAACCGAGTACTGAATATTGATGCATGCATGTGTGTGTGTATGTGTGTGTGAGTCTGCATTTTCATGAAATAATTAGTAAAACACTCTTGTTTTTCTAAGATTGTTTATTTTCACAGAAACTGAAGTTCTGTTGCTTACTGTAGTAAGCTGGACTATAATAGGCCCACTGAATAAATGGAGACTTGTAGAGTCAACGTCTTTGCAAGTTTCATTGATTCAAATGGGCCTACTCTAGTTGTGATTTACTTTAGCACAATAGACTCACCAAATCCCTACTGATTCAATGGGCGTCCTCTGGTGTAACTTACTATACGAAGAAACAGGATTTCAGCCACAATATGACATTGACTCGGATGTATATTCAGATCATTGATTTAGTGCACATTTTACTTTCCATAACATTACAAGGGATGGTTGGGTAGCTGTGTTAGTTTTTAGGGTGCTCCAAGACTGTTGTTTTTGCTGCAGCAAACTGATAGGTTTCACTTGGTGCAAACTTTCAAGGACCGCATCCCAGTTTAGCAGACAATATCCTATGACAGTGTTTCCCAACCTTGGGAAACCTAAGTGTTCTTGAACTGCAACTCCTACAAACCCTGGCCAGCACAGCTAGTGTTGAAGGCTTCTGGGAGTTGCAGTCCAAGAACACTTGGTTACCTAAGGTTGGGAACCATTGCCCCATGACATTTTATGCAAATAAAATGTATTATATTTCATGGTGCCATAAGACTCTTTTGTTGATTTTCCAGGAAATGTTATATGTGTTTTTTCTCTTTGTTTCTTACAACTTGAATCTGCTGTCTACCATTACTGCTTGTGTTTTTTAAAAATCAAAGCAACTCTTATTGTAAACATTGTCCAAAAGACTCATATTGGTGTGATGTAAAGCATGGAACTTGGAATGCTTTGATGTATTTTTGCTACAGAAGAAGTCTAGCACTTGTAAGGCATCAGCGAGATATCCTTTGCCTAATAATCAATTATCATCAAAGTGTTTTACACCTTAGTATTCCTGTTTTATAAAAAAGAAATGTTTCACCATCAGAAAAGTGTCCAGGGGGAACTGTGATATGTAGACATATAACAAAACCAGCAGGTTGCTAAGATTTGTGAATATATGTCCTAATATGATAGAGGATCATCCCAGGATTATTGTGAAGACTTGGAAATTGCGAATGGGGCTTTGAATATTCCCAAAGGGTTGGTAACTCAAGATCACTTCATCTGGCCAGATTTTAGTGTTAGCTTCAAATCGAATTCAGAAGTGAGAGTGGAATTAGAAATTATTACAGACATGGGATTGTTTTTCAAAATGATAGCCCCATGTTGAGCTCCCTACAGGTGTCTATAATACATGAAAAATGGCTGAGGTGACAGTTGCTACAGTTTGTTTTTCCTCTTCCTTGGTCAGCTGCTAAAATGGAATGAAGTCATATCACATGATTCAATAATTACAGATTATTGACTGGGTGATACTTACTGCTATTTTTTCTGGGAACTCCATCATTAATTTAGAAAGTTCATACAAAGGCATGGGCAGGTAATATATTTATTGGACCACTGGGTTTTTTTAAAAAAATAGCTAGCTGTCAACCTATACTAGTATTCATTAGGCCGTGTACCAATGTACTGTGTTGTGGATAGTGCAGGAAAAAAAACCCAGTGTGTCCCAAATGTTAGTGCCAGGTCTGTTTCTTAAGGTGAATTCAAAACTGTGGGCTGCGAACACAAGTCAGGAATATAGGTTACAAGTTCCCCTCCTGGTGGTCATTGATTGGATGTTCTCTCCCAATTCCTCAAACAAAGGGCCATCAATAATCAGTATTTCCCTCCTCCATCGTCTTCTTTTGAAATTCAAAGTTTCTGTTTGGCCAAGAAAAAGGATTACACAAAAATGTGGCAAACTCCCATCAGAGAACTGGGAATGAAATTTAGTTTACCCAGTAGATGAAGCCAATTGAAGACAAATTAATAGTATTACCTAGTGGTTGGAAGCAAGTGTTTTTAACAAAGATAATGTATATATTAATTTATTTCTGTGAGTTCTCAGATGAGAATGATAAAAATAAACTTACTATATAAAGATTATTTTTCCTAAATACTTCCCCCCCCCCCCCCCGCACTCAAGTGTTTTGGCAAGACCTGTTCTCTACCCCCGCCCTGCCTGCCCAGTTTTATGCATGCTTTTTGAACTCCATGAAGAATCATTAATTCTTCCTTTTATTTTTCAAGACGCTTTAGAGGTTTAATTTAAGGCTAATCCTCCAGGCTACTGAGGATGTCTCAGCTTCTCCTACTTGTTCCAAAACCATGAGTCACAGCCTGTACCAACTGCTCTGCTAGTGTCAGCTTCCAGCTCAAAAACTGAAGTTGGGAGCAGTTAGTCACATATAAAAAATTGCATGGAAGTGGATATGCATCCATATGTCACCTTGGAGATGTCAGTCAGGCCTCTTTTTAGGCTTCACTGCATCCAACTAAGATATCTGTATTTTCCAAACCTGCGATGGTTTATTCTATGCAAATATGGGTGTGGGCTTGTCTGAATTAGCCACTATGCTGCAATTTAGTAGTTTCATTCTTTTGCAGACCAACAGTTGACCTTAAGTTCTAGTCTGCAATGTGGATACATTGAAAAACAACAAACCTTGCTTTATTTTTTTTTTTTGAAATTTTTTTTTTCCCTTTATTTTAAATTTAAACAAAAACATATAACATACAAACTAAAATACAATTTAACTGTGTTCCCCACCACCATATGCGGGACCTCTTGCCATAATCTTCCTCTTCCTTCTTCTTCTTCTTCTTCTTCCTCTTCTTCTATTGTCCTCTTCTCCAAAACTGCATTGATTCTTGATTTGGAGCTTTCCCTTTTCCTCTTATTAATACATATTCCAAAAATCTCCCCCATATATCATAAAAGTTATTTTTTTTCAACTCTCCTTTCTTAACCTTTAAGTTACAAGTTAATTTATCATTTATTGCTATATTCCATATTTCTTTATACCATTCTTCAATTTGCAATTCGACTTTTGATTTCCATTGCCTAGCTATAATCAATCTAGCTGCTGTTAATAAGTTGGTTATCAATTCTTTAGTCATTTTGTCATATTCCACATTCTCAAATATTGATAACAAAGCAATCTCAGCATTAAATTCTATATCTTTTTCACATATGTAGCTTAATTCTTTAAAAATTTGTTTCCAAAATCTTTGCACTTTTTCACATTCCCACCACATATGAAAGTATGTACCAATTTCCTTCTCACATTTCCAACAGACATTCGGATGATTGGCATTAATTTTATTTAATTTTGACGGTGTTAAATACCATCTTAAACTAAGTTTAAAAAATTTTTCCTTTATTCTTACTGACATAAATCTTAACACCCTCATTTTCCATATCATCCTCCATTCTTCTTCATTTATTCTTTTCCCAATATCTTGCTCCCACACTATTTTTAATCCTTCTTTCTCACTTTCCTCTTCCTCTAAATTAAGAAGAAGTAAGTAAATTTTGCTCACAGTACCTTTCACTGAGTCAGTCATCCGAATGTCCTCATATGACAATAACAATTGTTCGTATTTTGTATATTCTCTACCTTTATTATATTTATTTACCCATTCATTAGTCCATCTTTCTAATTGTATATAATTCAACCATGAAATGCTCCTATTCTGAAGAGTTTGTTTCATTTGATCTATCGATCTCATTTTATACAACCAATCTTTCAATCTAATCACTTTCTTTTCTTTAAATAGATCCACATATACTTTCATATTGGTAGGAAAATTTTCTATTTCTGTCACTAATCCAAGTGGGGAATATGATGAACATAAATTCTTTTTGCACTTATACCATATATTTAACAATGTCTTTAAAAATGGATTATTAATTTCCCTTATTTTATCTTTCTTAATTATACCAAATAAATATGTTTCTATATCTGCCTGTAATTCTGATGATTCCATCTCCCACCAAATTAGCCTTTCTGGATTATATATAATTTCCCCAATAAACCTCAATTGGTTAGCCAAATAATAATTTTTTATATTTGGTAAACCTATACCACCTTTTTGCTTTGTTCTATACCAATACTTTTTATTTATTCTAGATCTCTTCCCTTCATTACAGTATTTATTAATTATTCCTTGCCAAAATTTCAAATCATCCTCTGTTAACTGTATTGGTAGCATTCTAAATAAAAAATTAATTTTTGGTAAGATTTTCATTTTTATCAATGCAATCCTTCCAAACCAAGATAGCTTAAAGTTACTATATTCCTGTAATTTGTTTTTAATCACTTCCTTTAGTTTATTATAATTATATTCCTTTATTTTTTGAATATTTTTTGCTAGATCTATTCCTAAATATTTAATTGATTTGCATAATCTGAAATCATATTTTTCAACACACCTTTCTTGTTCTACTCTATTATGATTAAATAACATTAATTCAGATTTTTGCCAATTCACACATAATCCAGTTATTCTTCCAAATTTTTCTAAATGAGTTCTAATTTTATCTACGCATTCTAACGGATTTTTCACTGTCAACAAGGAATCATCAGCAAATAAATTAATCTTTATTTTATTCTTTTTCCCCATACCTTCGATTAAATCATCATTCCTTATTACATTTGCCAACATTTCAATAATCAAACAAAACAGAACTGGAGAAAGAGGGCAACCTTGTCTAGTGCCTCGGCCTAAAGCTATTTGTTCTGTAATCCCATCATTAACTATTACTACAGAGGTATTCCCCAGATATAGTTGATCTATTATCCCCCTAAATTTCTTTCCAAAACCCCAACCTTTTAACAAAATCTTTAATGTTGGCCATTCCACGCAATCAAATGCCTTAAATATATCTAATGATAAAATACCTGCCTTCAATTTGTCTTTTTCTATATTGTATAAAATATTCAATACCCTCCTAGTCAAATTCTCCATTTGTCTACCCTTTAAAAAACCATTCTGATCCTCTTTAATATATTTTATAATAAATTTATTAATTCTATTCGCAAGTATTGCAGTAAAAATCTTTGCATCTTGATTTAATAGTGAAATGGGTCTATATGAACTTGGGTCTGTTAAGTCTTTATTAGGCTTTGGGATAAGAGTTATTAATGAATGTTTCCAAGAATCTGGTATTCTCTCTCCTTCCAATATTTCATTATAGAGCACTTTTAACTTAGGGATCAATATTGGTTTAAAAGTTTTATAATATTCTGATCCTAAACCGTCAAAACCTGGAGTTTTACCATTTTTTAATTTATTAATAATCTCTATAATCTCTTCCTCTTTTATCTCTTTATCTAAATCCTTTTTATCATTCTCTGATAATTTACTCTTAACATTTTCTTTAATATAATTTTCTATATCTTCTTTCGATACACTATTACCTTTATACAAATTTTGATAGAATTCATGTATTATCTTTAGTTTTTCTTTCATTAAGCTACAATTCTTTCCCGTTTTGTCTTTAATCACTCCAATTATATTTTTTGCTCTTTTAGTTTGAACTAATCTAGCTAAAAGTTTTGAATTTTTATTACTGTATTCGAAAAAATTCCTCCTAGCGTATATCAAGTCTCTCTGGACCTTTTCTAGCTCTATACCTTCTAATTCCTTTCTTTTAGCTTGGATCTCAATTAATTTTTTGTTATCTCTATCCATAAAATATTTGCTTTCTAAATCCTTTAATGATTCTACAATTCTATTTATATTTTCTTCTCTCAATTTTTTTAATCTACAGGATTCTCTTATGGCGATTCCTCTCATGACTGCTTTCATAGTGTCCCATAACACTCCTATTTTATTCCCACCTGCTTCATTAAATGACCATATTTCCAACCATTCTTTCTTAACTTTATCCACAACCTCTGTATGTTGAAAAATATTGGAGTCCATTCTCCATCTTCTAGCTTCTCTATAGTCCTTCTTAACTTTCATCTCTAACACCATCAACGCATGATCTGTTATTTTTATCACATTAATATTTGTATCTACTACTTTTGAAATTAAGTTTTGTGAAATAAACATAAAATCTATTCTAGAATAACTATTATGTACAGAAGAATAATATGTAAACCTTCTTTCATCTCCCTTTAATTCTCTCCATATATCTTTCAAATCCGTAGTGTTTAATATCTTACTCAGGAGGGTACCTCTTTTATTCAACTCATCTTTTTTACATGTGGATTTATCTTTCACCTTATCCAGAACCATATTAAAATCTCCTGCCATAATCACATATCCTTTCCTAACCTTTTCCATTTCTTCAATCACAGTTCTATAAAATTCTCCTTGATTCATGTTTGGTGCATACACATTTACTAATGTATAATCTTCCTCCCCCATTTGACCTTGAATTATCAAATATCTACCATTACTATCTTTTATTACTTCTTTCATCACAAATTCACAATGTTTAGATATTAATATTGCTACCCCTCTAGATTTAGAGGTCCCAAATGCTTTTTCGTATATATGGATGTTTTGTAATTTCAATTCATTGACTCCATCCTTTAGTTGATGTGTCTCTTGTAAATAGATAATGTCAACTTTACTTTTCTTTAATAATAATTCTATCCTCCTTCTCTTTAACACAGACCCTAGGCCTTTCACATTTAAAGTCGCTACCCTTATGTTTTTCCCCATATCCGTTCCTTTCTCTGCCTCTTATGCGGTCCCTTTGTGCATCTCACATAACAAAAACAAAAACAAAAACAACTAAAAAAAATAAATTCACCAACCTCTAGTTTCCTATCCCTATCCTTCTTACCTACATATAAATTATTTTCCTCCCTCCCGTTTCCCCACGTCTCACTAATGTTCGGCGCGAGCTCTGGGAGGGGGGGAGACGTCACCCCCACCAGTCCGGACCCCAGCCAAACCCTCATCCCAATTTCACCCCACCTCATATTTTTATCTATATATATACTCAAATGCCTTCCCTCCTAACTTTTAACATCTCTTCTTCTTTCTACCACCCAAGTCTAATCAGGTAATCCAAAACAACAATGAGAAAAAAATAAAAATAAAAAAGGAAAAGAAAAAAAAATATGAAAAAGAAAAAAAATTTAAAAAAAATTAAAAAATTTTTTAAAAAGATCTTATTAATATTATAAAATTTTTTTTAATATTATAATAAAATAAGCAGAACAAAA
The DNA here is from genome assembly GCA_037013535.1 of Intellagama lesueurii. NCBI lineage: Eukaryota > Metazoa > Chordata > Lepidosauria > Squamata > Agamidae > Intellagama > Intellagama lesueurii. The sequence continues at coordinate 102,324,053 of JBAJHW010000003.1, forward strand.
AAAGAAAAAAAAATCCCAACCCTCATTACAAAAAGAAAAATCAAAAATCAAAAAGAAAAAAGAAAAAAAGGAAAAAAAGGGAGGGTAAAGGAGAAAGAAAAAAAAAAAAAATTCTTCCGACATCCAGTAACGCCCAGTAATCTCTTCCAATTAAAGTATCTTCTCTCAAAAAATCTTCTCTTTCAAACTACCAGTCTTTACAAAGCTACTTGCTTGCTTGTCCCTTCACTCTCATCTTCTTGCCAAAGTCCCCAGGCTTTCATCAAATCCTTCCCATCTTCAAAGGAGTAGATTTTATGTAGGGTTCCATCCTTCCATATTTTCAAAAAGACAGGGTGGCCCCAGTTGTATCTCTTGCCGTTCTTAATTAAAATTGAAGTGATGGGCTTCATTGTTCTTCTCCACTGGCTGGTTTCGGGGCTTACATCCTGATAGATCTGAACTGAATTTGATCTATAAACTAGCAATTCAGGCTTTTCTTTAATGACCCTAAGAAACTGTTCTTTCTTCATATAGTTAAAAAATCTTAGTATTATGGGTCTTCTGGTTTTCTTTGGGTTCCCCACAAAATGTACTCTCTCAATATCTTCCTCAGCCACATGTTGGGATTTCATAACAGAATTAATCCAGTCCATCACTTCCCCCCTCAAATCCTTTTCTTTCTCATGTTCAAAATTCATTATTTTGATATTATTACGTCTTGAATTATCTTCTAAATAGATAACCTTTTTCTGAAGGTCATCAATCACTTGGTGCCGTTTTGATGCCACGCTCTGGAAATCTTCCAGCTGTTGCAACCTGCCTTCTGTTTTGCCTAAACTTGTCTTAATATCTGTCAATTCTCCCTGCAGTTTTTGTATATCTTGTCCCATCTGTTGGTTCCCTCTTATTAAAATGTCCATTTTAGAGAGTACCTGTCCAAGTTGTCCTTCCATTCCTTTCACGGAAGAGGCAAGCTCTGAAACTTTTTTTTCCATGTTGATTTCAGGAAGGAGGGGCTCCCCCTCTTCCAGCCTTTTTAAACGGGCGATACGCTCGACACTATTATCTGATGGTTTATGGGGTTGTCCACGAACCCAGCTCCTGATTTTATCTCTGCCTTTTCGCATGTATAGACCAAGCTAAGCAAAGATTTATAGCTCAAGGAGTCAAGCCGTGTTTAACAGGCCGTTTTCTGCCTCTCTAGCAGCCTCCGTCTTCTCAGGCAAAAACGAAAGTACTTTCTTCAGATAGATAACAGCATGTTTACACTTCAAAAAGTGTTTCTATCTTTGCCTAAAGCTTTCATCAGAAGTTTAATCGCTATTTACTCACATTTCAGGCAGGGAGAAGGACATTTATCATCCTTTTTAGATTCCAGGGTGAAGAGATGAAAATTCAGCCGTACATTGCCATTCTAGCGGAAGTGACGTCTCATATTATTTTATTTATGAAACATGCTTTAAATATTTTAAAAATGGGTAATGAATGGATACTTTTATCTGTATTCAAATAAACCTTCAAATTAGTCCATTTGGCAACGCCCCTTCAATTTCCTCCCTTGTAAGTGTGGCCACTTACAATCAGGTTGCCCAATCCAACACCTTCCTGCTGTAAAAGGTGGACCGTCCAATTTGTTGTTCCAGAGGTTTGAGATTGATGTTGACAAGATGAACTTTTAAATACTTTTGAGTTCTACGGATGATTTTGTTTAAAGTTCCAGGAGAAAAGGACCACTGTGGTCTACACCCATATTTATATTTTTCATCACATTACAATGTTTTCTTTGCAAAAGGATTTAAGTGAAGCTACAATAAAACCATATTGTTAATTTTAAGATGTCTTCCATCTATGGTTAGGGTTCTCGAACCTATCACTCACCTTTAACCTTAGCCATTAATGAACTTTATTTCCTTCTCTTGCTTTCTGCCATTTGGCTTCTCACAGGAACACAGTTGGTTTTTGTCTTATCTGCTGCAGTATAAACATTTTGTGCACTACAATGTACCTGCAAAATCAAAGTGATTTCATATTGTGCTGGTGTGACAGCGAACTTGGGTGACATACTGTGGCATAGGGAACAGGGTTTATATCCACACTCACCCCAGAGCTCACTGGATGAGTCCCCACTCCTTACTAGCCATGACAGCTAAATTCATCACATGCTTTTGTAACTTTTATTTGTACATCTCTAAGACAGGGGGTGGGGAAATGTTTTGACCCTGTCCTGGGGGGGCAAATGACAAAAAAGAGCAGGCCCTGCTTTTGAAGCCCCATCACCTTTCCTGAGATATACCTCCCACATCAGATTCCTTTCTCTAGGGCCTGCCCTTCTCTGCTAAGTTCTAAAGAAAGGCAGCTTTCTCTAACACTAAGCATGGGGTGGGAAAGAAACAGAGGAGCCAGAGGGGACTTATCATGGGCTGGATCTGGCTTGCAAGCCAGAGATGCCCCATCCCTTTTCTCAGACTTTCATTCAACCACCTACAGTCTTGAAACCTGGTCAGGAAATGAAGGCCAAATCTCAGTGTCCCATAAATTTCAGTGGGATCCAGGTTAGTCCACAGAGTCTGCCAAAGAGCAGAGTACTAGAAAATACCTTTTTTAGAATTATATGATTTTAGCCATCATTTTCTTACGCCAGCTTTTTCTATACTGGTTGAATCCTGGCATAGGATGAAGCAATTTCAAGTTCAAAAAAAGTGTCTCAGCTAATATACTTCAGCATTCACAGGATGATCAAAGAAAGGTTAGGAGAAAACTCAGTGACAAGGTCTTAATCTGATTAAACCTATCTTTTATGCCAAAATCAGGATGGGAGAAAAGCATCTTCTGTTCCTCAAACCGTATCATTCGGTGATCAAAGATTCTCTACTGTAAAAACTGTCATTCTGAATATATATTCAGGGTGTTTATCACCAAAGATAAAGAGACAGACTGTAAGTCACACATACACACCCTGCCACGTTCCAGAATTTTTAAAACATTATTTTAGGCTTCCCATAAAAGAAGGGTAGAAGGTTCATTTCTATAACAAAGGCAGTAATTCTATATATATTTACTGGTGAGTAAGTCCCGCTGAGCTCAGCAGACGGTACTCCTAAACTGACATTAATAGGATTGCACTGGCAGTCAATGTCGGAGGAAAATAACCATCGCCTCAACTGAAATGCATTAATCACTTTGCAAGGCCTTTCTAGTGGAATCCTGAGACAATACTTTCCATAACGGTGGGAAACTAAAGCTTCACAAAACAAAAATATTAGAGGTATAACTACATTTATTAGCTACACTGGAAAAAAGAAATTTTAGAAGATTCTTTGCAGAGTATTGCAGACACAATTCTCAGAACAAACAAAGCCCCTTCTGAATAATTTTTCTACTATGGGCAATCTCCCATCATCCATCATCTTCTCTTTCTTCCTCACAGGGCCCTTAATATACTCCCTACTAGGTCCTGCCATCTGCTATTGGATATTAGTCAAGGACAACAAATGCCTCATAAACAACCAAATGTCCCTCCTTTATGAGCCGCTTCTCACAATATGGCTGTCATACGGACGTTTTTGTGTAACATACGCCACACAACAGCTTTTCCATATGTGTTGCAGAGAATGGAGAACCCCATGCTTCTTTATCAAGCATCTCTGACAGTAACTTGAGATGGCCTTAACAAAAATCACATGATGGGAAGAGGCATTCCATGGACATGTACAGTGATAACAGGAGTTACTTCCAATTAGTACATAATCCCAGCAATCTGGCATTTGATGGAGGAAATGCCAGGATAATGCAATGCACATTTTGAAAGGCACATTTTGGACTATAAGAAACTTAGTTTACTTTTCATAATTAAGGACACCGGAACATAGATCCTTAGTCTATAAATTGTAGACACTGCCTGGCAATGTTTTCTAGGGTTTCAATAGGATCCTTCCAAAGACTAACCTGGGGATGGCAAGAATTAAATATATGTGCTCTAGCACTGGCTCTTTCCCAAAGGATCTTCCTTCCCCTTTTTGAGTGGTTTGTACTGGAAGAGGCAAAAGTCTATCAGAAGCACAGCTTTTCTTTCTTTCTTTCTTTCTTTCTTTCTTTCTTTCTTTCTTTCTGGGGGCAGGGGCTGGATTATGACTACCAACAGTATTGAACATTGAGAAAGCTAATTCCTTCCTGTTTTGTTTTTCCCTTGCTCATCAAGCAAGAAATCTAAAAACTGTAAGTCCTGCCTTCCCTGCCCTCCTTGGAGGGTTCAGAATCCATCACACAAATTAATACAGTGGTGCCTCGCTAGACGATGTTAATCCGTTCCACGAAGATCGCTGTCTAGCGAAAACATCGTCTAGCGAAGCACATTTTCCCATTGGAATGCATTGAAATCGCTTCAATGCGTTCCAAAGGGAAAACGCAGTCGTCTTGCGAAATTTCCCATAGGGAAACCTCGTCTAGCGAGTGAAGGTCCCCATAGGAATGCACTGACAGCTGCACTGACAGCTTTTGACCACTAGTCGGCGCACTCCTATGGGGAAACCTCATCGTCTAGCGAAATTCCCCATAGGGAAACATCGTTTTGCGAAGCGCAGTAGCGCTCGCAAAAAGGCATCGTCTAGCGATTTCCTCGTCCTGCGAGGCAATCGTCTAGCGAGGCACCACTGTATTTTCCTGTATTGTGACTTTATTGCAACACAGATATTCTGAAAAGCAAGTAATTCATATGTGCATTAAATACCCTTCACATGTAATAGACAAATCTTGCTTTAGATGTTCTTCTTTCTCCTTTTTTTTAACTGGGTCACTTAAAACCAAAGTGAATAGACTTCAGGGTGGTGGGATCTCCTTTCTTTCTTTGTTTACCAGAATCCTGAGGCCAGTAAATTGGAGCCAATTTCTCCAACCTTATTTGGTGAAAATGTGGACAGCTACTGTAGTAGGCATCCTTCAGTCTCGAGAGACTATGGTAACGTGCTCTGAATAGAGGTCTTGGAACAGCGTCTAGTGTGGCTGAGAAGGCCAATTTGAGAGTGACAGTCCCTTCCACACTGAAGACAAATACAATCTGTCTCCTGTCCAGCTCCCTGATGTTGCTGGTTTCGGGACTGCCTCTTTGCCTCGGCCTGCTGAACATGTGTCTCTTCAAATTGGGAGAGGCCATGCTGCACCGCCTGCCTCCAGGCTGAACACTCAGATGTCAAGCTTTCCCATCTGTTGAGGTCCATTTCTAAGGCCTTCAGATCCCGCTTGCAGATATCCTTGTATCGCAGCTGTGGTCTCCCTCTGGGGCGCTTTCCCTGCACTAATTCTCCATACAGGAGATCTTTTGGAATGCGACCGTCAGCCGCTCTCACGACATGCCCGAGCCAACGTAGACGTCGCTGTTTCAGTTATGTATACATGCAAAAAATTCCAGCTCGTTCTAGGACTACTCTATTTGGAACTTTGTCTTGTCAGGTGATACCAAAAATGCGTCGGAGACAACACATATGGAACATGTTCATCTTCCTCTCCTGCCGTGGACAAAGGGTCCAGGACTCACTGAAGTACAGGAGTGTGCTCAGGACACAGGCTCTATAGACCTGGATCTTGGTATATGCCGTTAGCTTCTTATTAAGCCATACTCTCTTTGTGAGTCTAGAGAACATGGTAGCTGCTTTGCCAATGTGTTTATCCAGCTCGACATCTAGGGAGAGAGTGTCAGAGATCGTTGAGCCAAGGTACATGAAGTCATGAACAACCTCCAATTCTTGTGTAGAGATGGTAATAGAGGGAGGTGAGTCCACGCCCTGGCCTATGACTTGTGTTTTCTTCAGGCTGATTGTTAATCCAAAGTCTTGGCAGGCCTTACTAAAACGATTCATAAGTTGTTGGAGGTCTTCAGCAGAATGGGCGACAACAGCTGCATCATAGGCGAAGAGGAAGTCCCAGATGCATTTCAGCTGGACTTTGGTCTTCGCTCTCAATCTAGAGAGATTAAAGAGCTTTCCATCTGATCTAGTCCGGAGATAGACTCCTTCTGTTGCAACTGTAATGTATAGGTTTTCAGGTGCAGCGTTGGTCTTTGATTCACAAGCCCTATTCAGGTGTATGTCTGAAAGCATGGAGGCCTATGTTTACATCTCCATCCAGATATAAGGCATACCTTTGTGTGTGCAGAAGTCTGCAGAGGCAGTTGTGTGTTCAGTTGAACACACTTACAGTCCTCCTGTAAGTAAAAGCTCTGTCTTATCAAGGCTGCTCTTTCCACTCCAGAAGCATCACTGAATTGCTTCTTACACAAACAAAGGAGAAGACAGTCATGGGGAGGGAAGAAAAGGGGGAAAGTTATTGCCTTTTTTTGTTTCCTGCTATTGTCACTTCTCTCACATTTTTTTGTTAACATGTAAGTAAAGGGAAGTGGGCATTGTGGGGCGGGCTTGGGGGGAATGTGGAGTTCTGGTGATGAAAGCTGGGGAACAATTCTTGGGCTTTAGAAGATCCTCTCTCATTTGAGATGGGCTTTTACAAGTCCATACCCGAGCCTTGGTTGGGAGAATCTCTCTAGCACCCTTTCTTTATTATGTTCCCTGCTTCTGGATTGCAGTTGTTCCCTGTGTTTGCACTACAGTCCTCTGTGCGGTATAAAAGGATCTCTTCTCGGTATTCTGTTAGTGTTATTTGTTTGTCTGCAGATCCTCATGATTACAGATAATTTTTATTCTCAACCGCATTGCTTAGGGTGGATCCAAATGTTCTAGTGGTGTGTAATTGCAGCACCTCACAGTGCAGTTGAGTTTTCCAGAATCTTGAGCTTTTCTTAGAAGTAGTCATTTCAAATAATCAACCAGCAGTGTTTTTGAGGTGTCACAGTTACTTCCTGGGACCTTGCTTCCCCTTTGCTCATCTGAACTGGCTCAAGGTTAGGTGGTAATGGCAACAACCATCATCTCCTGCTGCAGACTGAGGGAAAGATGTGTTTAGCTGGCATTATGGTCACCTTTTTTGTAGAAGTGAAGGAAGACCAAGCAATGGCTGTGAAGGAGTGCCATGGAGTGCATGCATAAGGACAGGAAACCCATGGCAACAGCAGTAAGAGGACAAATTCAGGTTCAGTTGAGCATATGTGTGTAATTTGGAGGCAGATTTGATCTTCAGAAGGGATAGGCCTTAAACCACAAACCTAGCTGCACACATACTGATTTTGTAGAGGTTTTCAGTCTGCATATTTGAGATCAGTTGCCAGTAAAATGAACTTCAGATGAGTATTTGAATTGAAGTGCCTTCATTGAAAAATAACTGTAGGCGAGGTGGAAAGAGGTGAACAAATGAAACTAGTGGTCACAGAAGGGGGCTCATACATGAAAGTTTTTTTAAAAAATCAGTTGTTAAGTTAAATATCACTATGTCAGCCATTTACTTGAGCATAAATCCAGAGAAAAAGAACACTGAATCTCTCCTTACCATGCATTTGAAAGTGTCTCTGTTCCATTGTCAAAAGACTGAGTGGTTGTTGGATTTCATAAAATCAAAGCATGATTCATATAATTACTGTATTATGATTAGCTTTATTAAAGAACTGAACATATTTTAAAGGTTTGTGACAAATGAAAAGAAAATGGAATGCAAAGAAATGGTTTTCAGGCAGAACTGCTACATTCAATATTTAAATGAACACAGTCATTGTTGGGTATCTTCTCATACGAGATTAGCTCTCAATGGAAGGGTTCTGTTCTCTGACTTCACTAATTCACCTGAACCACAGAATAGGTGAAACCAGTATTAGAAGCTAATTCCTCCCAGCAAACTTAAAAGTCTTTTGCATTAGATGCCTTATTGTTATGGATTAAAAAAATTCAGGAGCCTGCAAGTTATTAAAACCAGTGGAGCCTCTTGTGTACTTTCACATTTTCCATGCTGGGATTTAACATGATAAACCAGGCACTTTATTTTAGTATTTACTAACAGATACTATGTTGGTCTTTGATATTGTCCTGTTTTGCACCATAAATGTACTGAGTTGGGTTGCAACTAGGAATTTTATTTTGTTTTATTTTTTAAAGCATTGACCACCTTTTGCCTAGCAGAACATCCAAAGCAAGTTGCAGTACATTTTAATAATTTTAAAATGGATAAAAAAAAAAAAACTGAAACACTATTTAAAGAAGGATCCAAACATTCACTAAAAGCCAGTTTAAAAAGAAATTAAAAATCCTAGAGACCAAATGCCTTTTAGAACAATTCCGTTTTAGCTGCCCCTTGGAATCTCATGTTCTGGGCAGGAGTTGGTGCTTCAGCTATCATAACCCAATGACATTTAGATCAAAACCGGGGTCGTAGATTGAGTTTGGAAGCAGATCAGAAGACATTGCAACTGATATTACATTATTTCTCAAACACATGCCAGATGATAGTATATGTAGTCACTTCATTTTGTACTGGTTGTAGCTTCTGGATATTTTTTTTTTACAACCAGCCCTTTTGTATCACTCTTGCTGGTCAGTCTGTAGTATCTGGCTGCACCTGGTAAACAGCTTGCATTTGAGAAACTGCATTGACAAAAAAACAGGTTAACTGTGCTGCTTACATGTGTTCTGAGATTCAAGATATGTTTATAGCAAATGTAGCAAAATTGAACTAGATATTATTAGGATGCAACTAGATGGGGGAATTTGGCTATGTTTAAAAGGTTCTTCTCTTTGGTGCAATCTGTTTTATCTCACACTTGAATGATCCTTCCATTCACACAGGAGATGTTTTTTCTGCCACGAGAAGGATCCAGACAGCACTTCAGATCACTTCAGTTTCTCCTGTTTTGGATTATTGATGCCCCCATCCCCATCCCTTTCTCCCACCTTTTGTTGAGGCTGTCATTTATCAGGCTGTAGTGACTTCCCTTTTTCTGGTTTAATTTAGGAAGTGGCATAGCGCTACAGCTATACAGCAACTTAGTATTGATGCTCCCTTATATCTGAAATAGCACTGTGTCACTTAGGAGAATATTTAAGAGATTGTGAGAAAACAGAATAGAAGAGAATGTTTCTTTGCTGTCCTTTCAACTATCACAACCCATTGCATATGTCTCAGGGTTGTCACTGAAGAGAAAGCTGCCCATAGCTTTATTTGGGAGCAAATTAAGCAACCGCACAATGGGATAATCAGGAGTGCTCCAAATTGCACCAAATAAATTGCAGCCCTAGTGCTGTGCAGAAAGGAGCAGAACAGATCAGAAAAGGAGTGAGATGGATCACTCTATTGCAAAACACTTGTGGTTGCTGGAAAATAGAGTAAAACAAACTTCACCAAAAGATAACCAAATAGTGAGATATATGTTTGTCTGATTGCCTCCTTAGTTTACATGTTCCTTAGAAGGAATTTCACAGAGCTAGCTAATATTTATACATTCATACACATTGGGTATATAGAACAGGGATCTGGGATCTGGTGTGGCAGACACTTTATCTCTTTTCTGTATGGGATTCTCACATCTGCTGTTTACACATTTATAGGATGAAATATTAGGTTAAAATTCTACCATAGCCTATGATACAAATTGCTTATCAAAAATAGTTTTATATTTGCAAAAAATAGTGAAGGTAAACTTAATCCAGTCAAGTCAGAGAGGTCTGTTAGTGAGAAGCTAATATTTCTGAAAAGAGATTTGTGACCATTATTGGATAAGGTTCCACAACCCCGAAAGACTGAGTTTACAGCTTGATGGCTGTCCTTTAGTTTAGTGTGCTCTGTCTATCAAAGCACAGTTGGTGGTTAAGGCTGGGACTGCCTTTTATCAGTTTAGACTAGTACACTAGCTGTAGTCCCTATCTGGAAAGGAAGGAACTCTAGACTCGTATAATGTCCTTTTGTGGGACTGCCTTTCAATATATTTTGGGAAATGCAAGTGGTGCAAAAGGTGGCTGCCTATATGTTGGTAAGGGCAGGTTGAACAGAGCATATAAAACATGCATTGTGTTAAAGAAAAAAAAATCAAGCATGGGTAATACCTTCACTGTCAGGTCACTTCCATCTTACGTTGACCCTATGAATTAATGAGTGCCAGAACTTCTGTCATGAATAGTCTTTCTCAGGTCTTGCAGATTGAAGCCTGTGGATTCCTTTAGTGATTCGGTCTGTCTCATGTTAGGTCTTACTCTGTTCCTAGTGCCATGTTTCCTAGCATTGTTGTTTTTTCCAATGGTGTATTAACTTATGATATGTCAACAGTACAACAACTTCAGCAAACCTGTTTTAGTTTCTGTTGAAGAGTTCTGGGTTTATTCGACCTAGGATCCAATTTTTTTTTTCTTTCTTTCAATCCACAGTACCTATTGTGATGGAGTTGAAGCAGTGTGGGATATGTAGTCAGAGAAATGTAAGATGGAGTCAGACAGGTTCTGTGTGAAGATGATTTGAGAGACATTGGAATGTGTTTTTCTAAGTGCTATGAGAGTGTTTTTCTGAAGACCGGTACAGCATGGTTCGAGATAAAGCTGAAGGTCGGACAAAGAGGCCCGTGGAAGACTCAACATTCCGAGCTAATTGGAGAAGAGATAAAACACCTGGATTTTCATGGAAATTGAGGGCGGAGGAAGGTGTTACAGCCCCGTGAGGCTAATTGGTTAACAGACATGAAGTGTCAAGAAGAAGGGAGGAGTTAGAGAATGTAGAAAATGGATGATGGGTTATGTGGGAGAAGTTCGATTCCATGATGATGGGAGAGAAAAAGAACTTGATAGTTTGAGCATGTGGCTTGAAGGAAAGAATGCAAGTAAAGAGAAAGAAGGAGGTGGGGCTAGCCCACCTTAGCCCAGCTTAGTAGTGTTTTTTATTTTAATGGGGATTAGTTATTTTATTTAACTGTAATAATCTTTGAATATGTTCTTTATGCTAAAGCTTGAGCAATATAAACTGTTTCTATGAAACTCTATTTTTCTAATAAAAATAATAATAATAATTCTTACAAAGGACTGGTCTCTTGAACAGCAGTGTCTGACTAAATCCAGGGAGTGGAGAGGGCCACAAACTAGCTATCTTTAAGAGTCCTACCTGAGCTGTTGTGAGTTCTAAGGAATCACAAAGCCCATGTGTCTGTACTTGCAAAGTACTGGGTAAAAGTAAAGTGTTCTTTTAAGGTCAGACTTGTTCAAGGGGCTTACACTACGCACTGCTGAGGTCTTGGGACTTGCCTCAGCGCAAAGGTGGTAGGTAAGTGACCTGTCGAACTCTCTGACCGAGTGCTAAGCGCTCCTTAGGGAGGCTTGGGCACCGCACCTATAAAGCTTTCTAACATTTCAAATGAATCGGTGTTTTTCCCTACAGAGATCTCTCACTAGGTCCTCATCTACTTTCTGCCTATTCTTATCCTAAACTGCCAGAATATATCTTAGCACCTGTTTTTCCCCCCACTAAATTGAAAATGGTAGGCAAACAAAAAGATTTCATTCTGGGCTTAGAGGCAACATATAAATGTTATCATGCAGAAATGCCTGTTTGGAGAAGAACTGGGAAGTAAACTTTCTTTCAGATTCTCATCAGTGAGGAGCTCTAAATTTGATTGCTCAGTTAAACATGGCTGACATTTGAATGCTCAGTTGAACATGGCAGACATCTTCAATAGGATATCATTGTCACCCTTATTATGCACATTGAACAAGTCTCATTGAACTAAGTGGATGCTGCTTCTGAGAAAACATCCATAAAATCAAACAACATGCTAATGTAACTTGAGACCACATTAGGGATTCTAAACCCTTCTTTAATTAAATTATTTATATCTGTTCCAGTCCAGTAAATAAATAAATAAAATGAAATACTAGCACTTGAAGCTTGTTTCTCTAATCAGAACCAGTATCTGAAAGAGGCATACGTAGCTGAACATTAGCACAGATGGATTTTTGCTAATTTCCAGGCTTTATGCACTTGCTTGCTAAACACAATTTTAATCATAGATAGAAAGAGGTGCAGATGAGAGAAGCTAAGATCAACAAAGAAATGGAGAAAGATAAAAAAAATAAATCCCTGTAATGGTGTAGGCCATCCAGATATCATTAGGAAGACAAGTGCTCTATCCAAGGATTCCATGCGATTGATCACTGTATAGAGATATAGGAATGAGGAGAAACCTACATTGAGGATAAATTATATAGCATAATGAATCGAGTTCCCCTTGTCTTGAGGTACCGTGTTTCCCTGAAAATAAGACAGGGTTATTAATACTCGTATTAATTTTTGCTCCAAAAAAACGCATTGGGGCTTATTTTCAGGGGATGTTTTATTTTTTTCATGTACAACAATCTACATTGATTCAAATACAGTCATGTAATCTGGTTGCTGCACAATGGTGGAGGGCGGGCTTTCACTTAACTGGGGCTTATTTTTGGGGTAGGACTTATATTACGAGCATCCTGAAAAATCATACTAGGGCTTATTTTCAGGTTAGTTCTTATTTTTGGGGAAACTGGGTAAACACAGGTTTTAAACAGCTTTAAAAGAACTGTTTAAGAAGCGAAAACAAGAATTATACTGGAAACAAACAACAACAACAACAGTCTTGTGGTTCTTTAAGGACTAACACATTTTATTTCCTGTGAGCTTTTGAGGCCTGCAGCCCACTTCATCAGATGCTAGATTGGATATGTTTGTGTTTGAAACCTGCACTCTTGATCTTCAGACTGAATTTACTGCAGCTGTCTTTGGCTTAAAACCGCAAGATGAATTTATGGACTTCAGTGCTTCTTCCTCTTCTAGAATTTTTTAATCTCCTTGATTGATGAAGACTTCTGGAGAACTCAAAAACTGGCATATTGTTGTGGAATTGTAGTTAGCTCTAAGAAAAGTATCATCCACCTATGGATTTGGGATTTTGCTTTTGTATATAAATGCTTCTTCTGTTTGAAGAATATGTGCTTTTTACATCTCTGGAGAAAATGTTATGAATTTTTTAAAAAAGTATTGTTGCTAGTGAAATCTGTGAGAATATTTTAATACAGTAAGTAGAGGAATCATCTGTGTTACCTTGCATTAATTTAATAGCTATGCAACAGGGATGCGGACTTGAGTCATGAGACTCGCTGTCAAGTTGGACTGAAGTTGCACCAGTGACTCGACTTAAACTTGGCACAGGTTTTCCCCCCCAATGATTCAGACTCAACTCGTGACTTGTAACCCACCCACCCCTTTTTTTCGGAGGAAAAAAGCTTGTTTTTAATAGGGACTCAGACTTGGGGCTTGGAACTTAGGACTTGTACCCAAAGACTTGCCAACATCCCTGCTATGCAATTAGAAAAATAAAATTTTCTGAAGGTAATTTTCTTACAGATGGCACTACTGAATTTTGGGGCAACAACTGCTAGCGTTAATTGCCTCTCCTGATTTTAAAGACAGATTGTGATTTTTAAATAGTCTCCATGAAACACCGATGATCTGATCTCAGACAATGATGATGATGATGATGATCCCCCCTTTCTAATTTGTTGTGATTTGTTTTAGATTGATATTTCCATGTTTAGTTAGAGAGAGTCAAGTTGAATTAAAGCTTGTTGTCTTTTGTACTCTTGTCTAGCAGCAGTCATATGGGATGCAATCTATTAAGTGCTGGTTGCCATGCCTTTTTCATTAATTCCAATAAGATTCTGGGGGAAACCCTGCTTGGAATGAATTATGCTTGTGTATAAACTGTGATGTGTTCTGTGGACCTGAGTCATCCTCCCTTGTGAATTGCTGTGGTGTACCTGTGGTGAGTGAAGTAAAATACAGTCCAACGTAGCTGAGCAGCATAGCATTCATGTGATGCTAGTGGACATCTTCATGCTCAATCTCAGTTTCATAGCCCATAAGAGAACAAAATGAAACAATACAAAAACACTCAAACCAGACAAAGTATTCATTGCATAGTACATAAGTTTACCAACAAAATTCAACATTTAACACTGTAGTAACATGAACCTTATTAAGTCATACATGACAAGAGTATTACAAAAATTGGGTGAGTGGAGAGTTCAGCTAGCAATGAGCCATGTGCTTCAAATAGGGCATAGACAGGCTAAAATCCACAGCTAGCTTCTATGCTGATAACAAAGGATGAGTCACAACTTTTCTCACTTTGTTGTCAGACAAGATGGTGTTCACTTGCTGTCCAGTTCAGCATCAGCGGTATGTCATTTGAACTGGCTACATTTGAATATTTGCTGTGGAACATGATGGGGATATAAAGAATATTATGATTTTTCTTTTTTTCTTTTTCCTCTTCCCCATCTTTCTTGCTTGTTGTTGTTTAGTCGTTAAGTCGTGTCCGACTCTTCGTGACCCCATGGACCAGAGCATGCCAGGCGCTCCTGTCTTCCACTGCCTCCCGGAGTTTGGTCAAATTCATGTTGGTAGCTTCGATGATAATCGAATCTTTCTTGCTACTCTTTGCTTTTTCTGATATCACGCCTGAAGGGGACTCATGAACGAGAAAGCTTCCATGCAATTTTGTGCCTTTTTCCTTATTTGTTTGGCTCATTGCCTAATAAAAGGTCCTATGCTCATATGGCATTTCAGGGTGTAACATGCATGGCATAATACTCATCTTTCACATTATTTAAATGTTTCTAGAATATCCTCCTTAGACACAATCTCTAGAGTTTTTCCGTGAAAGCCTAATTAAAGGGAATGGGTCCTGCATAAGAGCATTATGTTCCAGTTTGCCTCCTGTTCATTTCTGTGGGTCTTGCATAAGAAACTTTTTAAATGGGTTACACTCCTTAGGTTTTCACTGCAATCCTCCTGATAAATGGAGGCACTCTTAACTAAATAATTGCTAGATGTTGGAGAAAATGGTTAACAGTGCAGTCAGTACATGCCTACATAGTCCATTCAGTGTAGCTTACTATTGGGTACCTATACATATAGGATTTCACCTTGAATGATAAACTGTGGATTGAATTGTGGAGCAGAAGCATTGGATGCAGTCTCAAGTAGCTTGGTGCAACAAATAGATGAAGAGAATTTAATGCTATGAGATAAAGTGGGTCCAATGAACTTCACCTCTTTTAGAACACTTGTGTTTATTAGGAATTGTCATTTGAAATACAAGACATTGTTAGTAACTTTGCAGACTCAATAAAACTTACTACTAATAATTTGTTTAGCTCTTGAACTTAAAAGAAAAAATGGATTTTAATATTTTGTATGCTCCTTACTTGTGTGGTAAGGCATATTGCTCTTGAAGTCAATAAACAGCAACCACTTGCCTCATTAATTTGTAAGTTTCAGCAGTCTTTAATTCTTCTTTTGTTCCTTCGGAACAGGCTCGATCTATAGTCTTGGGACTCAGCCACGTCACGTGATATCATGTGGGGAGATTTTATTGAATTTGTGTTTTAAAAAAAGAAGAGTTGTATTCCTTCACAATAATTAATGCAGTTTTGGCAGGGGAACGAAGTGCCATAAAGAAGGAAAATTAGTTATATCTCCAGATGGTACCGGTGAGGGTGTGTGTGCGTTTGTCTTATTGTGTTGTTTTTGTGTTTTAATTTTTTTTGTGTAGTTGTGTTATATTTTGTTCTGTATTAAAAAGCAACTAAAAACTAAAATCTTGGAGCTCACAACCTCTTGTCTTATTTTTGTCTCATACACACAAGCACTTTTATTACCTTGATCTATCTATCTCCTCTCAATTTATGAGTGAAAAAATGATTCTGAATGTGTAAAGAACATAAGACTTCCTGCTGTTATGAGCTGTTTGCATCTCTCATGAGGAGCCAATCTGGAGAACCTTTAAGGGTGCCACTGAAAGGGGTGTGTGTGACAGAAAAGTCTGTGCACCAGTAGAAATAGCACTATCCAGCTTGTTTAATATTGACTGCTGTGTAGCCCTCTGTATGCATGAAAGGAAAAGCAGCGTGAGTGGAAGTAAAAAAAAAAAATTGAGATCACATAATTAAGATAGCCATTATGGTAGCATGTAGAATAGTATCTAGAATAAGTGAAAGCGTAGGAGATTGTTTGAGGAATATGTTTTATCATTTTGGTATGCCTTGCAGTAGAATGCTGCCAGCATCTTTAGGATTTGGTTTCTTTAAAGTCAAAATAACGAGAAAAGCAACTTGAATGAAGAGGTGGCTTTCTTTTAAGGCAAGGGACTAGTTTTCTATTTCTTGGCAGGCATGTAGAAACCTCATTGACTTCCTCAGCAGGGCCCAATAAATCATTGTCCCTTCTTCTTGAAGGTAGGCTGCTGAATAGAAAGATCCACTTTTGGCAAGTGGGAGATTGAGCAGTTTTGGGTTTTGTCTTGTGGAAGAGAAGGCAGACACAGGAAATTTATTTCTCAGCAGGATTTAGCTAAACAACACCAGGTTGTGTCTGCAGCAGGAAAATTGTTTCTGTTCCAACAGAAAAGCATAAATACACACAAGTGTCTGCATTTGTAGCATTGTAGAGCAGAGTTAATTTGGAGACCTAGTCCCCAGCTACTTGCCCCAGCATTAGAACAAGGCAGCCCAAGAAGTCTATCTAAAAAGCAGGTAAAAATCAAGGTGATGGAGATTAAACAAGGCTGTGATGAGTTGCTCAAACAATTGACTACTAAGGAAAGAAAGGGATGTAACACAACTGGATGAAACTGGTTGTCTGATAATAATACCAAGTAGATGAACTGTAGCTAGGAGGGAACAACAACAGTATTCCATCTGATCTATGCAGATTGTAGTACATGTGTTCCTTGTAATTATGGGGGGAAAGGAGGCTGTTGCTGTGATACTGTGACACTCTACTGTATGGGTGATGGTTTAGGATGAGCTAATTAAGTCTTTTGAACCTAAACCTATGTAAATCCTGTGGCACCTTACAGACTAATATGGTTTGTTGGGTATAAAATTTCATGGACATTGATCAAGCGGACTGCAGTCTGTGAAAGCTTATGTGAAATACA
This sequence comes from Intellagama lesueurii, assembly GCA_037013535.1. Classification (NCBI taxonomy): domain Eukaryota; kingdom Metazoa; phylum Chordata; class Lepidosauria; order Squamata; family Agamidae; genus Intellagama; species Intellagama lesueurii. The sequence continues at coordinate 102,340,917 of JBAJHW010000003.1, forward strand.
ACATAGGGTACATTTACACTGGCCCTTTTGGTGTGGGCTGTTTTGGTCTGAAAAGGATTGCTTGAAGTGGTGGGGGAGGAGCAATATGCCATTTGGTGTGACTCTCATGTCCAAATAGCATATCAAGCTGAAGTGACCCTCTAGCTCCTTCTGCTGTCAGTTGAACAATTCCCTTGCTCCTCTGTGGAGCGGCAGGGGAGGTGAAATTATTATTTTTGCCTGTGCTAAACCATGACTGATGCACTGAATCACTTAGATTAAATGTTTTTTCCCTTTGTCATATCAGTAACGCCAATTGAAAAATTGCGCACAGCTGGGATTTTGATTGGCACTTCACACAAAGGCAAATAATTTAAAAAATTAATAATCTAAGTGATTCAGCCCATCAGTGACAGTCTAGCAGATGCAGAAACAACAACAATAACCCAACAACATAATTTCAATCTGCAAAGGGGTGGGGAAAATGTTCAATTTGTCGATATTCTGAAATGGCTTATTTATTAAGTAACTTCGTAATACCGGAAATACAGACCAGAAGAAGCTTGACAGGTTTGACAGTTGCAAGGCTTGATTTTAGTCTGCTCCTAGCAATAGTTTTGTCCACTAGGAATGGACAAAACTAGAGTGCACCAAACCACACCAAGAAAGTAGAAGCCCTTGACAGGGGCTCAAAAAAGTGCGGTTTGGGGTGCCGTGGGGGCAAATTGGTCTGGTCCTTTTGTGGGTGTTGGGAAAAAGAGTGAACCAATCTGCCCCCACAACTCACCAAACAGCAGGACAAATGTCTGTCTGAATGAGCTCACAATATATCTTTAAGGTGCCACAAAAGTCCTTGCTGTTTATGTGGCTTCCATGTTTTTTGTGACGTTTCAGAACGAGGATAAACAAAGTCAGTGCCAGTGGACCAAAGTACAGAATTTGACTTATTTGGATGACAACTCCTAGAATATCCTAGTGAGCATAGGGCTTTTTTTCTTAAATATAGCTTTTCCCATGTCTGGTTCTGAGAGAAGGACAGAACTGCATTATTCTGAGAACTGTAGTTTTACAAGTAGCTTTTCTCATATCTTTCCCAAAGAGAGGTATTGACTTTGGTCCTGTGCAGTGATCCATATGCAGTGCTGGCCATTGTGATACATTGCTCAATCAGATCACATCTAAATTACTGTATTCAGCTCTGTATTGGGAGGCCTATGAAGAACCTCCAGTAGGAGTACTGTATGCATTAACTTGAGGTAGATTGGAAGGTGAAACAAGGCAAAGCATGAGTATTTCTATATTACTGGAGCAGATACAGGGCGCTTCAGGAAGCCTCCAGTTGTGGTAGGGTTGGTTAAGGTGAAGTTTGCTCAGGAAGAAATACTGAAATATGTACAAAAAAATTTGTGCCAGTTGCTGCGGCAAAAGAGGGAACCACCAAAGCAGAAGTAGATTGACTGCTGATTGAAAGCCAAAACCCACCTTAGAAATTTCAGTCACTTTGCTCTAGGAATGGATGAGAATGACCACATTGGACTTTATTTGTTCCCCTTCTGCCTGACTAAACAACTGTCATACATCCAGGCATGACAAAGGAAGGGTGATCAATTGCTTATTAGATTTGCTAAGTTCTAGAGTTTTCTTGCTTTTGCTTTTAGACAGCTACACTGAGTCTTTATTACCCTTAGGATTGAGTGTGTGTGTAAATATGAAAGACATATGAATCTCCCAACTTCTCATTCTCTCTGAGAAGAGGGGGGAAAGTCCTTTTCTCTCCCTGAGATTTCTCTTGTCCCAGGAGAGAAATATCTCCAAATTCCCATGGGACTTCTTGGCTGTCTCACAGTGTGTCCCAGACAAAAAAAATTGCTACATTTGTTGATGGTGTTTGCTTTGGAAAGCAGCTGTCTTTGGGATCTGGGGTCTTTCTGAGGTTTTTTTTGGGGGGGGAGGGAGGGTAGCTCTGTCATTGACAGTTTTCCATTGTGTGAAAGCCTACATATACATAACAAATGTCTGCAGAAACCCAAGACTAAATTGGTCGAGAGTGAGTCTGTCCCTCCAGATCAGCTCCGGGTGGGTCTGTTCCATTTTCTGTGTGGCAAATATTTGGGTACAGATTGGGTTGGATGCTATTCACACACCCCTAGTATCTAGAAAGTGCAGTTGGTACAGACTGCTAATGGAGACTGATACAATGGAAATGTGTGATTTCTGTAGTGAAATAACTTCACTGGCTTCCAGTGCAGCCCAATTTGAAGTGATCCTGATGGCCTTAAATGCCCTGGGTTGGGATCAGGATAGCTGAAAGACCATCTGCTCCCATATGTGCCTGCACACCTATTGATATTTTCATCAAAGGACTACCTGTATGTCCTGGCACCTGCAGTCATATATTTAGTTCTGACAAAAGAGAGGGCCTTCTCTATGATTGTACCCATGTCCTGGGTATTTGAGGGAGGCTTCTGGGTGAGGCTCATCTTGCCCACTTTTAAAAGCCTTTCATTGATTGTTAACACTTTTTAGGAAGGCTTTTAAAGTGGTTTTTCAGGTTATTGCACCATGATTTATAACTTGTTGGAAGCCATCTGTTCCACTTGTTTTTGATGGCTCTTTGTAGTTTGTGCTTTTAAAAAAGTGTTTGGTTGTTCTGTTATAATCATTCCGTTTTATTGTTGTTAGGTGCCTTCAGTTCAGTTGAGCAAGGATGGATCTTTTTAAAAGAACAAGTACATAAAGCTGCTTGGGTCAGGCAGAGGCTTTTGACTCTGTGGAGTCTTTTGAACCATCATTTTTAAGGACTGAGTATGCACCACAGATGTCCTGTTTCTTTTGATTCCCTCCCTTCTCTTCCCCTTCACAGAATCTTTGTATTGCTCTAATCATAGTGCCATCTTTGTCTGATGGGGCAAACTGGAATTAATGCTAGCCAGATACTGTCTCAAAAACAGGACATTCTATTGGATTTGTAAGCCATTGCATGAAATTGGTTATGGTTAACCTGGCACTGACATTATGAAAAACTAGAAAAGGTTGTGGGTGGGCAAGGGATCTACATGAGAAAGAAAATAAGGTTTTGAGAGCTTGTGTTATATTCTGCTCTTCCAGAATATCATTTGTTGTCTGTCGTAGAATCAGTAGGTCTGTGAGCAGAATAAAAACAATCCATTTCCTATTACAATCTTTTTTTATAAATTGACCCTGTTTCTGAATGAGTTCTTGTTTTTCAGGCTGTGAATCTCAAAATAGCAGGCATCTGATTCAACACCCACTGTTTTTTGTTCCTTCCTCTTCCTTTCTTCTCCATAAATATCCATCAAGATTTATCTTTCAAACACATAATGAAGTCTCTCTATGTGTGCTGTTGTGGTGTTAGTATATGATACTAGCTTTCACAGCAATAGGATTATTTTTTCATTTGTTAACTGCATTCTAAATCCAGATGAGAACAGGGGAAAGTATAAATGCGATATTATATACTAATGATGTATTGAAGAACACTGTGACAAAAACACAGTGAACAAAAATAAGTAAAAGCTATGCAATAAAGAGAAATTTAGTTTTTCAAATTTAGAAACTCTTAATAGTTTCAAAAGATCTCATACTTTAGAGACAGGCCCCCGAGACTTTGCTAAATTACGCATGAGGGATCATGGAAACTGCAATATCTGGAGAGCTGCATTTTGCCCACCCTTGCAATGATTCCTAGAGCATGTCTATGAACAGCCAGTTCTGTTTTTAGACATTGTAACCATCCTGTATGATGGATGAAATTATCTCTCAGAAGACCTTTAAAAAAAAAAACAAGAAAGAATTATTCTATATGATGAAATGAGTGGACAGCTGCCACCTTAGATTGCTTTAAAGGGATTGGAGAAATTCATGGAAGATGGGTCTACCATTGCCTAGTCATCATGACAGATAAATACTCCCTCCAGTATCATAGACAGTATACTAATCGCCAGTGAACATGAGTAGGTGTGTGCTGTGGGCTTGTGGGTTTGATGTAGGTAGCTGGCTGGCCACTTGCTGCCAACCTGTTTTTCTTTTCTTTTTATATTCAAAGAAACATCGTGCTTTTGACCAAAGTTAAACAGTAGGGGGTTAAATTCTTGATTTGTTTCTGTTTAGTGTTCTGGTACAGATTTGGAGAATGTTAGATCCAAAGCCTGAGAAAGGGTGACAGAAAAAAAGACAGCAAGAAAAGGAGACAGCGTGGGGGGAGGGCAGAGAGAGAGAGAGAGAGAGGGGGGGGGGAGAGAGAATGAATGGCCCTGCTGACTTTGGGTTCACCACTGACCTTTGACAGGTCACTCTTAAGTAAATATCGCCCTTATCAGAAAAAGAAAAGTCCCCCCCCCCATGTTTCGAATTGTATTTTTTTATATTTTTAATTCCTCAGCAAGTGCAAAGTCCAATTTTGTTTCAAAAGCAGTAAACCTGAAAAGGCTTGGCATTTTATTCCCCTGCTGGGAGGTTTGGAGATTATCTAGGAGCCTTTAATACATGATCACTTCAGCCTGCACCTCAAGGTACAAGCACAGACTGTACCCTGACAGCCCAAACTCCAAGGAGCTGTTCGCATGTTCTTCAGTTGGCATGGCTGATTCAGGCTGACTCTGCGGCAGACTCCTAGAGTGCTTTTGCTATGCTGACATTTATGTGTTTCATCTAATTCTCTTAGGCTTCACTGATATGCATGACATACTTCCCCTGGTTATTGCAGACAGAAACTCAAACTTAGGTGTTTGTGCAATTTTGACACATTCTCTCTCTCTCTCTCTCTCTCTCTCTCTCTCTCTGGGTGTGTGTGTGTGTGAGAGAGAGTCTTGTACAAGATTTTTAGCCATTTGTGTCTGTAGCCCCTGTCTTTTGAAAACCTAGCTACCACCTCTCTCCTTTCGAGGCTTGTGCTGTCACATAAAACCTGGTATTAGTTTGGTGTGTTTGCCTTGTTTCCTTAGAAACCTTTCTGAATGATTTCCTGTAAAGGAAACTTACCACCCTACATTTTGGAAGGTATAGCTACAAATGAGTAATGTTTTGACAGTGTTAATCACAATTAAATTGTGCACCTCATCTTAGTATCCCCACCTGAATTAACCTAATGTTTACCTTACCGTTCCAAAATATCTTTATGCCATTACCCCTTAACTTGGGACAATATCAAAATGTAAGCCTCCAGCAATGTGGGGCCTGGGGATGGATTCATTTTGTACTCTCTTGGAAGTCTGAGCTCTGACAGAAAGAGAAAGCGGCAGGAAGACTAGCCAGGTATGCATGCTCTGTTTGAATCCCCCCTGTTGGGTTAGACCAGGACATGTACCAAGGCTTGACATCACTAAAAGACTCTAGGTCAGGCCTTTGCTTTAGTCTGCATGGTTATTCCTCCCAACACGCCCTACCCATCTGGTATCCAGTGCTGGTCGTGTTTGCCAGTGGCTCTTTTCTCCATCCTCTATAACGATAATGCTAAAAATGGTCAAAATAGGGATTAATATAAATGACATGTGCAAATTCTGTTTTGTTTGTGGGAAAACTTACCCTGAAATCCTTTATTCTCTAGGGTGGCATCTAGTATGGACTAAAGATCAGACATCCAACCCCCAGAGAAGTTGGAGAGAATGCTTTGATTTTGGATTACCCTGCCCTGCCCCTGCAGAAGTTTATCTTCAGTTCCCCAATGTAGAAGGTGGAAGGACTGAGTGGGCAGATGGAAGGATCTCTTGGATTTGCTGGATTATCTAAGACTAATTTAACCCGTTTCCTGCAGTTGAAGAGCAACAACTGTAAAGATGAAAATCCCATCCCATCCCATCCCTTCTCTTCTTCTCTTCTGCTTTGCTGGACTTGTGGCAGCAAGGCGTTCAGTACCTAGGAGACTTTGAGCTCCAGTTTAGGATTGCCCTGTTCAGATCTTTGCCTCCTGATGAGTCGTTACCAGTCAGAGGAACCAGTGGCATTATTTATTTATAAAGTTATGAGAAAATATAAGAAGCAACATAAACCATAACAACAAAACAAACTCACAGCCTCCCCTCAGCATTTTGCTTTTTTAAACTGAGAGGCTCAGATAGTATGAATTATTGAAAAGTCCAGGGTGAATAGAACAGTGATTGTCTGGTTTTGGATTGCAGCAGGGATGGGGCTGGCTGAACGTCTCTGGGAAGGTTCTCTTGCACTGTAACTGCCACCTGAACTTATTTTTAAAAATATATTTGGAGGTCTTCTATTCTGCCTTTCTTCCAGAAGTGGGATTCAAGGAAGAATAAAGGAATGCATGATAAAGTTCTGTCCTTGTGGCTGTTACATGGGATCAAGCAGCTTCAAGCTTTGGTGGCACTATGACTTAGTGACTTCCTTTATTGAGTCAATCCATCACACATTTGGTCTCCCTCTTTTCCCATTGCCTTCTGCTTTTCCTAGCTTTATTGTGTTTTCCATTGAATCTTGTCTTCTCATGATGTGCCCAGGGAATGCTTGTTTCAGTTTAGTCAGATTTGCTTCTAGAGAGTTCAGGTTTGATTTGATCTAGCACCCACTTAGTTGTCTTTGTGATGATCCCTAGAATCTGTAGTATTCGTGAAGATCATACAAAATTTGCAAGTAGGGAAGGAAGCAGCTACTACAAAAAGTTCTAGGCTAAGTAATACCTTCATTGGATCTCTAAAAAGTTACAGACAAGGCAACTTTTCTGTTTCTCCAGACTTCTTAATTAGGCAAATACAATATAAAATTTGAGGACAGAGGAGAAATCAGGAAGGCCCAAAAATTAAGCCAGATGTGGTGCTGATTGTTCTTGAATGTTGGCAAGGAAAGATGATGTTTGCAGATTCAGCCTGAAACAGATGGGAGGCAGTATCATTTTATGGACTCTGTTCTGTATGCAGAAAAACAGCTAGAGGGGGACTATTGCAGATCTGTTAATTGCTTTGGCTGGGGCACACAAGCCCCATGGTTGGCTTAGAACAGACATACGTGGAGCAAGGTAGAAGTTTTTATGTCAGCTTTAAGTACTGCACTGTTTTTAAAAAACAACCCTCAAATAAAGCAAAATGCTCAATCATACTATGTGGTTTTAGTCTCACAGATATGCTTCTTACTGTGGCAATGGATTTTGGCCCAAGTAGGCTAATCGTGGTATTTTCAGTAGCAAGAATAAAAGGTTGGAATGTGATACAAAAGTAGATATAAAGTTCTGGGTTGACTAATAGGTTGTTGTTTTTTTAAATCACTAAAAAATTACAAACAAGGTTTCAGATTCTCCAGGACTCTTAGTCATTTGAGGGGTCGGGAAGTAAGCAGATAGTCAGAAGGCAGAACGGGAGGTAGGAATTGTGGAAGAGCAAGACATGGGTAATATTCACTGCACAATGGATAATAGATCCTGACTGGTGGATCTTGCTGCTATCAGATCAAACTGGGGGGAAAAGGTGCTGCAGAAGAGGAACATTATTAGATCCTGTGGCCTATATACTTCCCATATTACTGGGCTTTGCATAAAATGTGCAGAGATGAGGGGCATGTCAGCAGGCATAATCCTGCCTGACTCCACATATTAATTTTCACTGGGTAAGTCATCAGTTCAGAGCAGTATGGAAAGAAAACACATAATACCTCTGGCAAGACAGTACTGTGTGATACTGGAGGGGAAAAAAGGATGTGAAAAGCATTTTGCATTCTTCCAGTTATCCATTAGAAATTAGGCTCTAAAAGGCAGGCCCAAAGCTCTTCTCCCTTATGAAAACAAGGAGAACCTGATTCCTAGTATATAGTGGTCATTAACAATTTGTTGATCTGTTGCAGTCCTATAGTGTCAAATCCCCTTGTAGCCATGGAAATTCCCTCAGGAACAGTAGTGATAAACACTCCTTGAAATCCCTATTAGGGTTGCTGTATGTTAGAAGTTATTTGATAGCATGTAAAAACAAACCTCTTTGTTCCTTGCATGTTGGATTGGCATCAGTGTGGTATATCTGCCGAATATGCAGCAGCATGTAGGAGTTAATGGAAATAAATGCACACTTCGTTAATATTATTTCACAAGCTACAACTTATGTTGGTTGCCACTGAATGTGCAGCATTGTCTGTTTTTGACAGCCCAGTTGCATGCTTCTAAATCTGGAATGAACCTGGTGTACTTAGTATGAACAAAGATTTGTTATTTGCAAATTGGGCAAACTGTACTCTAGCAGCTTCTGTTAGACTCCATAACTTTCCTGTAAACTACTAATTCCAAAGGTGTGCTGCATCCCTGTTGTTTTGTTTTCTTCCTTTTACATTAAGGGATATCTGTAGTACCTGATTTAACAATCCAGAGTACTCTTAGTCTTTTACATTAACACAAATGAATTCCTTTATGGGCTCTGTCTTTCAGTCGAATAATTGTCAAAGAGGGGAAACACTTCTGCATGACAAATGACCACCAGAAAATAACTACAAATGAATTGACCTGTGGCACTTTGAGTTATTAGTCTGTCACAGATTGTAAATGTGGTGTGTACTTTGTCTCTCCTTTCTCATATCCTTCTTGCTATTTACATTTCCATCCCTCAACTTGCTTTTATTTACTTCTTCTTTCTCAGCATCTCCTTCGTTTTTTGTCATGCTGAGCCTTTTTTTTCCCCAAGGAGGGTTAAAAAAAGAATAGAAAATATTGTAAACTAGTGTCTAAATTGTTATATCTAGGCCTAAATCTAAGAGTTGGTCTCACCTGGCACAGACACAGTCAATTAATGGGACTTAGCATGCATTGACTTGCCCATTTTCCATTGATCCAGTGGATGCCCCCAGGTTGGAACTAAATCAGATTTAGCCCCTACTCTCAGAGCAGCCTTCCTCTATGGACATTTTGATTTGGAATTCCAAAATATCTGAAGAGCATCAGGTTGGGGAAGGCTGCAATGGTTGACAGCGGTGTCTAGACTGTTGAAGTGCAGTACAACTGCAGTGATGATGCCAGTTGGCTTTTCCTTTTCCAAACTAGAAAGGCAAGTGGCAGAACAATGACTAGTGATAATCTGGTCTATTAATAGAATGATAATGACATAACTCTCTCTCTCTCTCTCTCTCTCTCTCTCTCTCTCTCTCTCTCTCTCTCTCTCTCTCTCTCTCTCTCTCTCTCTCTCTCTCTCTCTCTCTCTCTCTCATGATGTGATGTGTTATATGCTATCAAGTCAGAACCAATTTATAGTGACCCTAACAAGGTGTGAGATATTTAAGAAGTAGTTTTTACCAGTTCCATTGTCTGGTCAGTGAGTTTCCATGGTTGAGCTAGGATTCAAATCCAGACTTCCTGAGTCCTAGTTCATCAGTCTGTCCAACTATGCCACACTGGAGGTACACCTTTATCTTCAATATAAAATTGTTAGAGCTGTTTACAGGAAGCTATAACTAAATATTAGCAAAAAAAATACTTTTTTTTAAAAAAAAGCTCATTGATTAAAAAGGCTAAAGGTCAGACAAACATCCTTAGGAACTCAGTTCCATAAATAGGGCATCACAACAAAGAAGACCCTCTATCTCATTGCTGCCCTTCTAACAGACCTACTCAGGTGTTCAAGCAGTCTTTAAATTTGAAAGCAGGAGTGAAGAGTTTCAACTTCTTATCTCTGCCTGTTACTGTCTCCATGAATCCTGACTTTACAAGATTCCCCAGTTGCAGGGACAGAGTTCTGATGCAGCAGAAACTTTACTCCTAAAGCAGCCCCTCTCTCTGTGGAGACAGCAACAGGTAGGGGGGGATTGGAGGAGGCTAAGACTGTCTTCCTGCTTTCGAATTTAAATATTACTTGAACACGTGAGTACGGCTGTTAGAAGGGCAGCAATGGGATAGAGGGTCTTCTTTGTTGTGATGCCCTGCTTATGGAACTGAGTTTTCAAATTAATCCTTTTTGGAATGTATAAAGTCAGATGGCGGAGTACTCAAAAGAGACCATCTGAAGACAAGGGTGAGTGAAGTCCTTGTGGAGACAGGGCTGAATGAGATGAAGGAATGGTGGTAGTCAATATCAAGAGTCATACGGTTGAGCTGGGTGAGGCCAGGCCACTCAGTCTGATTGGCTAGAACAGTCTGTTACCTTGTGGCATGGAACTCCTCCTAGCCCTTTCTCCCAAGAGTTCACAGTTGGACACAGTTAGACCACAAGCAGTTGTTACCAGCTAGATCCCCCCATATGATCAGTTGGGACCTATTGCTACCCATCAAGATAGGTGGAGGCCATCTTCTTAGGTTACTGATTCTGGGAGTCAGGAACTGGCAATATTGTAAGTAACTTACTTATAGTTTTAATGCCACAGAGGGAGAGAAACAAATTGAGAGATAGAGGAAGGAGGTTTATGGATTATTCTACCTCATGTGACAAAATAAGTTGACTGGCTTTAGAAACTAGAATGCATCATTTCCTGCTCCACCTCAGATAGCAAAATGTCTTAGGCTGGTCCCACCTGTGGCTGACCTGTTTCCATCTCACTGGGATGAGTTTCTATCCCATTGCTTTCCAGTGCTCCTTCACCCCGCACTGAGCTTCTGGGAATTCATAGAAATCTGCCTTGTGAAGTCTTGGTTGTATTTGTCCACCCCTGATAGATCCTTTCCCTGTCTTTTGCAAAAGCTTGTTCCCCATATAGACACATCACCAGATGTCACTGGCAGGGTTCTTAATATTGTCTTTGTGGAATCATGGGTCCTACGTGGACAGGACCTCTGTTCCTCCAGACACTTCTAGCTATTTGTGCTATTCAGACCTTTTCCCAGCCACTGAATCACAGAGCTACCTGACAGTAATCTCAGATGAAAATATATTCTTCTTCATATCAATGTGACATTTTCCCTGATAGAAGGGTGGGTGAAAATTTTAGTTGGTTTATAAGTTATGTAGTTTAGTTGAGAGTCACTGCAACGTAAGTGGAAAAATCTAGGAGATGTAGGGAATGAAAAATTGAGGTTGTTTATGGTTGTGTTGATGTTGCCAACATTTTTGTGGCCAGAGTAGCTGGTGGCTCTCCCCATAATCACTGGGCATTGGGACTGCCTGGCTGTTGTTATTGGATAAGTCGGATCTTCTTTCTCTGTGTAGCGTTGGTTGTCTACCTAGCAGAAAAGCGTTCGGCCTCCTTCAGTTGTGTGGGTGGGTAAGGGATTTAAATCTACTGATAACATGCTAAGCACGGCAGACTTTTCCTAGCAGTGTGTTTTTCCCCTTGACTCTTGGATGGAATATGTAAAGGGTTAAATTACATAATGCCATAGTGGTGTTTATGCATGATATTTGGGACTTTCTGTACTGCTGTGGGGGCATTGTTAAGAACAGTGCTGTGCTGGTGACATTGTTGCTAGAGTCACTGCAGGAGTAGCCATCTTTGTCGCTACCTTGCTTCCCCCCCCCCCCCCACAATTGCTCAAATATTGTATCTAGAAGAGCATAGATTTCCAGTGTTCCAGTCGTGCATGTTTTCGTGTATCCTGGTTGGACCATAGGACAACCCTGTTCATCTTCTACCTTGAAAATAAAATAATTGCATTCCTGCTCTGAAATATATTTTCTCTCTCCATTTATGTTGCACTGGCTCTCAGCTAAACTGCATAATTTATATTTGCATTATAAACTAACTACAACTTTCACTACGGTGTTGTTCAGAATGCTTTTTATAGTGAGGTATAACAGAAAAATGAAGTAGAAAGGAAGGATAAGATATTGATCATACATGATGTTTTATTGAACTACTGTGTGCTGCGAGTGCTTAGTATTTGAATTGCTTAATGGTTTTATGGGAAAAGTGCATCTTGATTTTTGATTATTAAAAAGAAACAGCTAACAGAAGTATTTAAAAAATAGGGAAAAATCTCTGAAGGAGCCTCCTCCCACAAAGAATGGCTTACCTACCCTAATATCTATCGGTTGTTAGTGCACAATGTTGAGTCCAAAGAAGGAAAAAGAGCTTTTGTCCCAGACCTCAATAAAACATAGTTCAACTCACCCTGGAGTTTTGTTTTGATCATACGTCATTCCTGTTTATGCAGCACAATCTCCATTGATTTCTTTTGCTTAGTTCAGATTTGTAGACTCAGACACAGTTCTAATTTTCAGCATTAATCATATTTGACATTTGATGTAGATTATGTGGGAAGAAACAAGCGAGTGCAACCTACTAAGCATAGCTCCAATGTTCTTTTAGAAAAACAATATTCTGCAATCCCATGTTCTCTTCATTGCCATGGATGCAGAAAGTATACCTATAGTAGTTAGAGTGTTGCACTTAGGATCACCACTTCTTCAGAATGATTTCTCGTAAGATGCATGATCTGCAACAAATATTCAGTTTTGCTTTTTTGCCACTTGCAGTTTTTAATGTCTGTTCAGTCACAGAAGCTGGTTTGCATATGACTGTAGTATTTTCATAATACAGATAGAACTTTGGGTGCCCATGGCTTTCCTCGCTTTGCACAGGCATATCTATAGGAAATGGTGCTGGATGCACCTTACTGCAATTACTGGGGACTATGGAGCATGAGCTGGGATCTTTCAGGTCTGAAGCCTATGGCGGCAAGCTGTGCACAAACCTCAGGGTCCTATTCAAATGTCAAAAGGAAGAGACACTGGCAGTCTGAGCCCTCATGACTTGGTACTCTGGATACTGGGTATACTTTGTTTGACCTTCAGAGCAGTGCTGAAATTCAGTCTCAAGTTTTCCATTGTTTCTGGATCCTCAGCTTCTACTTCCCTAAAGTTTTTAGCTTTTTCTTCTATCCCCTAGGTTTGGTTACAGCCACCTTTACCCTGGCTGTGTCCAGGTACTTGAGTGTGTATTCAAGACAGCTTGTGGATCAAGTTGGGAGGAGGCAGCTACTCCAAATTTGGAGTGAGAGTCTTCCCTGCTTGACTCACATGTCTCTGTGACCTACATGAGTATGATCTGCTGAAAAATCTGTCCACATCTTTATGCTATGTATACACAATTTATGCAGCAACAGACCACCTGGAACATACATGTTCTCATTTGATTTTGGAAACTAAGTAGGGTTGGGCCTGGTTGGATAGGAGACTGCCAGGGTCCCCAGGAAAGAACTCTGCCTTGAAACCTTGGAGAACCACTCCCAGTCAGAACTGGCAGTACTGGCCTAGGGAAGCATCTAGGAGACCCAACTTGGTTTGCCAGTCTTTGGTTACTCCACAAGGGTGGCAAGCTATGCATCAGGTGGCAGGTGGGTCACCTGATGCAGGTATCCACTCCACATACTATGCCAATTCTGTTCTGCTGCAATCAAGGCTCAATGACAACTGTCTGGAAAGGAAGCCAGGGTGCTACTTAAATACGTACCCAGCAGATGGGATTGAAGATTGCCATTTTCCAGCCTGCCAAGAAGGCTGTGCCCCAGCCTTCAAATGGTTGATAACTCCTTCCAGCCAACTCTCCTGATTGGCTGGTTCCGAATTCAGCCAGCTTCTGACTGGATTGCCTAGGATTCTTTTCATTCTTTAAGCTGCCATGAAGCTCCCAGAGGCAGTCTCAGTAAGGCCAGGCCTCACCAGACAACAAACAAGGGCCTTGGGTTAAATTAGACTGAGGAAACTAGCTACCCAGTGCAAGGTGGCCTGCTATGTTTTCTATGTGCATATGATTTTCATAGGAAGGACTCATCCAGTTCATATTGAAGGTGTCAGTGGAGTATTTTTGGAAGTTCACCAGGATGCTGCAAATTTGCAAATATTGTTTTCTTTAAAAAAAGAGCATCTTTAACTGTTAAGCTGAAGCCATAGACTTGCTTAATGCTTCTAATTTTCTTTCACAACCACATATTAAAATGAAATTGTTTTATATGCTTCTCAGTCAATAATTTAGCTTGAGAAGAGGGTGTAGGATGAAAACACACACCCTAATACAACTTTGATGTTCTTCTCTCATTGCTATTTTGTATTTTGAAATAGGTCCGTATAGTTGGTTTAAATTAGCTTTGCCAAAAGCACAGTGGAACTTCCAGAGTTGGAGTAGCCCTAGAAAAGACAATATGGAATAGAAGACTAAATAATTATAAACAAAATAAATAAATAAAAATGTGTTTCAGTTCCCACAAATATGTTAAAATTAATGCATTTTATTGTGTAGTCAAAGGGCAAGTGATGACAGAAGCAAATTGCCAATACCAACAGTGACTGATTTTTCTTGATCAGTAGAGCAACCACCATCCCCACCCCTTTCCATTTTACCTATTGTTCAGCTTGAAGTGTGCAGTGGAGAAATTAGAATAACAAATGAGACAGATCTCAGGAATTCTTCATGAAAATATAAAACTACTTGTAGATGAGTTTTTTATATGCTGTTCATCGTTGACTGCATGCATGTATGCATGATGTTTGCATGTGCTCGTTTTCATGCATATCGCCCTCCAAAGGCTTAAGTGGTTACCGAAATGAAAGGAGAAAAATAGGCAAACAAATGAACAAGCCTTCAAACCATAGTCATCATTTTGGAGAAGCTACAGTTTGCTAGCTGGAGAAATGCTAGATTTTGTGTACTGAGATATAAGACAGAATCATTGCTGGTACCCCTCTGAATCAATGCCAATTTGATACATAAATCAACACTGATATATAATAACAAAGTGTAAATCTGCTGTGATAAAGTCTGCATTCTGGCTAAATGATGGTACATCTTAGCTTTCTTGATTCAGGACCTCACCCCGACCTTCATATGAAAATTCCTAAACTGAAGAAAAAACTACCTGGGATTCTTGAAGAATAATGTCTTTCTGTGATTTAGTAATAGATTGGTAAATTCTTGGATCCATTTTTGTGCCTCTAGGGAGATGGGTCTACTGAGGTTACCCAGAACATGTGTGCCTGATGGGATTACATGCAGCTCTGGGCAAGCTGCATGGTCCAAAAGGTCACCAGAAGAGGGGACCAGTAAAACCACTTCTGGCTACTTTGTACCTAGAAAATCCCGAGAAGGGTCATCATGTTGAAATTGACTTGATGGCACATAATTATTATTTATTAAGCAAATAACAAGAATTGGTAGGTATTAGTGAATTATCACTAAAATAGTTGGACCTAGTTAACTATTTTGGAGATTGTGGTATAGTGGATAGAGTGAGGGACTAGGACTCAGGATACTTGGATTTGAATCCTTGCTTGGCTGTGGAAACTCACTGTTTTTGCTTTGTAATTGTTTATTATCAGTAAGTGCAGACTTTATTTGCAGAGTAATTCTACAGAAATGTCAGGTTTGAAGGGAAGCACTTTTGGAGGGCAGAATTTTTTACACCTTCAGTTGCTAAGTAAGCATCTCATCTAATTTGGCCCTGAGCCTCAACAACAGTGGTTAGTCTTAATGATGGATGTTTTTTCTAAAAAAAAAGCTGCTCACAGACAGAGGGTAATGAAATTGGATTGTTTCAGCGACCATAATTAATGTGAACCAGCACTTCGAATATGGAGATATGTCCTGACCTAGCTGTATGGCATAGAATTTAGAACAGTGGTTCCCAACCTTGGGTCCCCAGATCTTTTTGGACTAGAACTCCCAGCAGCCTTCACCACTTGCTGTGCTGGATAGGATTTCAGGGATCAGCAGTTCAAGAACATTGGGGGACCCAAGGTTGGGAACCACTGATCTAGAAATATTCTTCCCTGTGGCTATGCCGGAGGGGAAGGTGGGAAACGCACAAGCCCGAGACTTGTGCTCTAGTGATAATCCAATGTTTGCTACCTCATCTAAATGGAGTGCTCAAGGAGTATTCAGGCATTTGGAAATTACTACTACTGGCCACTGATTAATTTTTCTGTAGTTTGAGATTGCTGAAATTTTTTGGAACTCTCAGTGATAGATTCTGTGGCTTATGATGCTTTTGCTCTGGGGATATTGCAGCTCATCAGTGCTTTCATTGAACCATTTGGCTCTCTGCAATCCATGCAACCATCTAGGGCTGGTAGGTATAGGAGCCAATTAGGAATGGCCTGGCAGAAGCATCTGATAGTCCAAATGTCTGGATGTCATTTGGAATGTCACCTGGTGTTTTGTTTTTATTCTGATCAGAACAAAAATCTTAACCTTTCCACTGCCCCACACTTTCTTACACAGGGAGCTATATTGATCTACTTGTGCCTGAGCTCATTAAGCACTGCTGAACTCCATGATTAGGAGGAAAGGAGCCAAAAGCAAGGCGAAGAGTGACCCATCTGACAATAGTAAAGTGTAATGGCTACTTTCTGTGCATTCTGTGCTGCTCCCTGGGAAAGAGCAACAGTTTTCTGATCGATGCCACATAACACAATGAAACTGCCACAGAAAATAATGGACAGCAAGGATAAATGCACTTCTGGGTTGCTTAATGTTGCACTGGAAACTTGCTCAGTAATGAGATGTTATGAACTTTAAAAAAACACCACACTCACATATTTCACACACCTTTTGTCACCTTTTCCTGTACAAAGACCAGTGAAAATTAATGGGAGTTGTGCATGAATACAATTTATTTCTCTCTCTTTCTCTGGGTATCACTCACCATTAATGTTTAGATCCCTGACTGGCTCACTGAAGAATATTTAGTTTATCAGTTATACTTCAAGCAGCTATTAATCATGATTACGTAGCACCTAGTCATATCAGAATTTTGTTCATTTGATCATGATTAGTAAATGAGAGGCTCACTCTTTTTAGACAGGGACAGGCAGCTTCTCCAAGTTATGTTAGCTAAACAGGAAGTCAGAAGGGCTTTGCTCCTTCCATTGCAGTTGTCACTTAAGTGGGAATTTGAACCAAAGTCTCCAAAGTTCTAGTGCATCATTCTATCACTACACTACACTGACTAATGTGTATTCTTTTAGACCTGCTTATAGTATACATCACTTAAAGTGCCATTCTACATATGCCTGCTGTGTGGATTGCAGCCCTAAATTCTGTGGACAAAATTATAGACAATATGATGTTTAAGGACAGTGGCTTTTTAACCTGAGTGTTGTCTGTATTAATGGAGGGTGGGAAAGGATGTGATATTTAGTTGGTCATGTCTTACACAGCAAAAACAGCAGCTCTGAGAAGTCTGTGGAGCCACGGATTGTATATCTTAATAAAAATAATTGTGTGGTGTGTT
The DNA here is from genome assembly GCA_037013535.1 of Intellagama lesueurii. Taxonomy (NCBI): domain Eukaryota; kingdom Metazoa; phylum Chordata; class Lepidosauria; order Squamata; family Agamidae; genus Intellagama; species Intellagama lesueurii. The sequence goes on from JBAJHW010000003.1 coordinate 102,357,991, forward strand.
TGTTGATACGTAGATTGACAATGCAATCAGTAACAAATATGGATTAATACTATTCCATACTTTTGCATATCAGCGCACAACTTTAGATAATTCTGGCTTCCAAGAATACTTGTGTCTCAACTTCTTTTGCCTTGGGATTTTTTATATCTGTCACAGAAACTTCATACATTGGAGAGAAATCTGGGACATAGCCTAAGGCCCTCATTCAGGACTAAGCCACATACGTTCGAATAGATTTTTTCATAGCATGCTATGCTGGACACTTTTATTCTGAAGGAAAAGTAGCCATCATGAGCTCATATCTGTTTCCCATCAGAAACTCTCCACCACTGCCTTTCCTCTTTCAATAAAAGGATACCAAATGACAGGGACTGTGCACTCCTTTCCTTGATCCAAGCCAGGTTTTCGTAAAGTCCTATGCTAATCACAGATAGTCCACAGCAATAGCTGTAATGCTTTATTACACATTAAGAAATCTGCCCCCAAGTACTGAACTGTAAAAAGTGTGATAACGCATCACAGCTATTGCTGGCCTAGTGATCTTCAAGCCCTTGAAAAAATGGCAGCAGGCTGACATGGAAATATATTTTTTTCCCCTGAAGACAGCTGTGTTATGTCTATTTATTATGACCTATATTGAAAGAGCCCCTTCATGGATTGCTGCCTTGTCGTGGCGAAGGGGCTTGAGTAATTCAGAGAAGCTATGGGCTATGCCGTGCAGGGACACCCAAGACGGACAGGTCATAGTGGAGAGTTCTGACTAAACGCGATCCACCTGGAGCAGGAACTGGCAAGCCACTCCAGTATCTTTGCCAAGAAAACTCCATGGACAGAAACAAAACGCTAAAAGATATGATGCTGGAAGATGAGCCCCTCAGGTCGGAAGGCATCCAACATGCTACTGAGGAAGAGCGGAGGACAAGGACAAGTAGCTCCAGAGCTAATTAAGTGATTGGGCCAAAGCCGAAAGGACGCTCAGCTGCGGACGCGCCTGGAAGTGAAAGGAAAGTCCGATGCTGCAAAGGAAAATACTGTACAGGAAACTGGAATGTAAGATCTATGAACCTTGGTAAGCTGGATGTGGTCAAACAGGAGATGGCAAGAATAAACATTGACATCCTGGGTGTCAGTGAACTAAAATGGATGGGAATGGGTGAATTCAATTCAGACGATTATCATATCTACTAACTATTGTGGGCAAGAATCCCGTAGAAGAAATGGAGTAGCCCTCATAGTCAACAAAAGAGTGGGAAAAGCTGAACTGGGATACAACCTCAAAAATGATAGAATTATTTCAATACGAATCCAAGGCAGACCTTTCAACATCACAGTCATCCAAGTTTATGCACCAACCACCGATGCTGAAGAGGCTGAAATTGACCAATTCTATGAAGACTTACAACACCTAGAACTGACACCAAAGAAAGATGTTCTTGTCATTATAGGGGACTGGAATGCTAAAGTAGGGAGTCAAGAGATAAAAGGAACAACAGGCAAGTTTGGCCTTGGAGTTCAAAACGAAGAAGGGCAAAGGCTAATAGAGTTTTGTCAAGAGAACAAGCTGGTCATCACAAACACTCTTTTCCAACAACACAAGAGGCGACTCTACACATGGACATCACCAGATGGGCAATACCAAAATCAGATTGATTATGTTCTCTGCAGCCAAAGATGGAGAAGCTCTATACAGTCAGCAAAAACAAGACCTGGAGCTGATTGTGGCTCTGATCATCAGCTTCTTATAGCAAAACTCAAACTTAAACTGAAGAAAGTAGGAAAAACCACTGGGCTAGTCAGGTATAATCTAAACCAAATCCCTTCAATTCCCACACAGTGGAATTGAAGAACAGATTTAAGAAACTAGATTTGGTGGACAGAGTGCCTGAAGAACTATGGCTGGAGGCTCGTAACATTGTACAGGAGGCAGCAACAAAAACCATCCCAAAGAAAAGGAAATGCAAGAAAGCCAAGTGGCTGTCCAACGAGGCCTTACAAATAGCAGAGAAGAGAAGGGAAACAAAATGCAAGGGAGATAGGGAAAGTTACAGAAAATTGACTGCAGACTTCCAAAGAATAGCAAGGAGAGACAAGAGGGCCTTCTTAAATGAACAGTGCAAAGAAATAGAGGAAAATAATAGAAAGGGGAAATCCAGAGATCTGTTCAAGAAAATTGGAGATATTAAAGGAACCTTTTGTGCAAAGATGGACATGATAAAGGACAAAAATGGGAGGGACCTCACAGAAGCAGAAGACATCAAGAACAGGTGGCAAGAATACACAGAGGAATTATACCAGAAAGATCTGGATGTCCCGGACAACCCAGATAGTGTGGTTGCTGACCTTGAGCCAGACATCCTGGAGAGTGAAGTCAAGTGGGCCTTAGAAAGCATGGCTAACAACAAGGCCAGTGGAGGTGATTGCATTCCAGTTGAACTATTTAAAATCTTAAAAGACGACGCTGTTGAGGTGCTACACTCAATATGCCAGCAAGTTTGGAAAACTCAGCAGTGGCCAGAGGATTGGAAAATATCAGTCTACATCCCAATCCCAAAGAAGGGCAGTGCCAAAGAATGCTCCAACTACCGTACAATTGCACTCATTTCACACGCTAGCAAGGTTATGCTCAAAATCCTACAAGGTAGGCTTCAGCAGTATGTGGACCGAGAACTCCCAGAAGTACAAGCTGGATTTCGAAGGGGCAGAGGAACTAGATAGAGACCAAATTGCTAACGTGCGCTGGATTATGGAGAAAGCCAGAGAATTCCAGAAAAACATCTACTTCTGCTTCATTGACTACGCAAAAGCCTTTGACTGTGTGGACCACAGCAAACTATGGCAAGTTCTTAAAGAAATGGGAGTGCCTGACCACCTTATCTATCTCCTGAGAAATCTGTATGTGGGACAGGAAGCAACAGTTAGAACTGGATATGGAACAACTGAGTGGTTCAAAATTGGGAAAGGAGTACGACAAGGCTGTATATTGTCTCCCTGCTTATTTAACTTATATGCAGAATACATCATGCGAAAGGCAGCACTGGATGAATCCCAAGCCGGAATTAAGATTGCCGGAAGAAATATCAACAACCTCAGATATGCAGACGATACCACTCTGATGGCAGAAAGTGAGGAGGAATTAAAGAACCCCTTAATGAGGGTGAAAGAGGAGAGCGCAAAAAATGGTCTGAAGCTCATGGCCACTGGTCCCATCACCTCCTGGCAAATAGAAGGGGAAGATATGGAGGCAGTGACAGATTTTATTTTCTTGGGCTCCATGATCACTGCAGATGGTGACAGCAGCCACGAAATTAAAAGACGCCTGCTTCTTGGGAGGAAAGCGATGAGAAACCTAGACAGCATCTTAAAAAGGAGAGACATCACCTTGCCGACAAAGGTCCACATAGTCGAAGCTCTGATTTTTCCAGTAGCGATGTATGGAAGTGAGAGCTGGACCATAAAGAAGGCTGACCGCCGAAGAATTGATGCGTTTGAATTGTGGTGCTGGAGCAGACTCTTGAGAGTCCCCTGGACTACAAAGAGAACAAACGTATCAATTCTGAAGGAAATCAACCCTGAGTGCTCACTGGAAGGACAGATCCTGAAGCTGAGGCTCCAATACTTTGGCCATCTCATGAGAAGAGAAGACTCCCTGGAAAAGACCCTGATGTTGGGAAAGTGTGAGGGCAAGAGGAGAAGGGGACGACAGAGGACGAGATGGTTGGACAGTGTCATCGAAGCGACCAACATGAATTTGACCAAACTCCGGGAGGCAGTGGAAGACAGGAGGGCCTGGCGTGCTCTGGTCCATGGGGTCACGAAGAGTCAGACACGACTTAATGACTAAACAACAGCAAAATATTGAAAGAGATGTCTTGGGATATTTTTCCTATTTTGAAATGTGGAAGAGAAGGAATGGGTAGGAAAAGGTGGTGTATTGCTTCATATTATCACATGGCAGATATTTATTCTAAATTTAGTCAGGAATCTGAGTAGCAGAGATTTACCATTGGAAAAGCTATGCAATTATTGCTTTTCAGTGTTAATTAGAGTAAGAAATTAACATCCATGTTAATTCAAGTGAATATTATGTTGGCAACACAGTGTGCACTTTTACTATTCTCAATGTCAACCCCTTAACTTATGGACAGATTTTCCAAAGGGGTGGGATCCACTAAACTGGAGCTCATAATTTCCTTGTAACACCTGACAAAGTACCATTGTTGTTTTTTAAAATATATATTATTTTTTTGTGAACTGAATTAAGAAAAATAGTATATTCATACCACTAGATACAAGATTTTCCTTTTGCCATAGCTCTTTTGTTCCTCACAGCCTAAGGGAAGAGCAAAGCATTCCCTGTGACTCGCTTTTATAATTGAAGCCTGTTAGTAATTGCTTATTCATTCAAAAGCTTTGCTGCAATATTTTGAAACAAATTGCCATCATTCTGGTACTGCAATTAATCCGCTATTCAGAAAGGGAGAGGAGGGCGAAGCCTTATTGCTGTGCAGAATATACTTGAGGAGTTAGATTTGGTTCTGAATACTTTATTAGAACAATTATCCATAAAAACAACTATTCCTTGATATTTGTTTGATAACCAAAGTCCTTTTTGTCAGACACATTACATATGTATGTGTGCATGTGTACAAACACATGCATACACCCTATGAGTAATTGTATGTATTTGCTTTTTCTTTCTTTTTTTAAATCCACCACTGAAATCTCTGAGTTTCATTCAATTGCGGGGGGGAAAAGGAGGAAACATAGACGGAGGGAGGGAGGGAAGGTCAAACGTGTAGCAACAATAATTTATTCCTACATTTTACAAATAAATCCCTGCTCAGTGAAACAGTGACATTTGTGTGTGTTGGCTTCTCTGCTGTTATATACTGTCTGAGAAGTCATATGAACTGCTTTAAATAAGGACTGATAGATAATTCACCCTTAATAGTAGGGCCCTTTGCAAAACATTAGATCTTGCGATATATGTAAAATTCTAGTTTGAAATGTTATGGTACAAGACGTGCTGGTGAGACTTTGACTTCATCTTGTTATTTGAGAAGCAACTAAGTGTTTGACAGAAAGACACCTGACTTGAGTTGTAGGATTTTAACTTCCTGCTTAAGTGTAATAAACAGTGGAATAAGAACCGACAAATGAAAATTAATGCTGATTTTCTTGGCAGTTAGGTACAACATTCTGTCAGGAAGGATTTCAAAACACATTTGTTACTGTATACAGTAGTTATATCCAGGTAAAGTGAGCAATGGATACAGAGCTGCATTTGCTGGGTTTAAATGCACAGTGTGTTTTATTTGATAGAAACACCAATCTTTTTTTCTTCTTACACAATGTGAAAGATTCTGCTTTCAAGCAACTTCTTCTGTTGGCATCAAAATCTTCTCCTAGTCTTTAACACTGTGACTATACGAGACTGATTCCATCCAGATAATGCATAGACTGCAACTACATGGTCAAATACCACAGGATTTGCTCCGCTTATAAAATGGGTGAATTCAAAGTATTTTTTTACTGACTGGATGATGCAAAGGCTGGTTTGAATTGGTCCAGCTCTTTTTGTTCCCAGAGTGACTTCTTTTCTCTGCTGCTGGGAGGCTTCTACTTTTTCAAGTCAGAATGATTCAAATAGGCTTTTCCCCATGCGATTAGTTGTGATATGTTCTTGTAGAGATGGGGTATGTGTTTGTTGGTGGTGTTTTGATGATGTAGGCAGCTGTGGTGTGATGTTCAGTACCAGGGAAACACACTCCCACATTATTTCCTCTCCTCTGATCATCCTCAGAATTTGCTTCTCTAATAGTTCTTTTTATTCTAAAGATCGTACTGTGGTTGCAAATTTTGTTCAAACAGATTTTTTTAGATCCAAATTGAATTTATCCACCCATTCCAAAGACAAAACATTCTTTTCCATGAAAGTGTTATATTGGGTATGTTCTTGTTTTCCTTGGAGAATAAATGGATATCCAGTTTTCTGTAGGTGTGAATGCTTGATTCTCTTACGTTAAAGAAACACAGCAGGTTAACATCTGTTTTGAAGTAATACAAATAAGGTATTTCACAACAAGGGAACAACAATGAAACTTTATTTTGCTTTTATGGAAGCAGAGACCATGATTAAGATGCAAAATCAGAAGCTGCAGAAGTGTACATGAAAAAAATACCAATTTAACTTCCCCTTTTTCTGGATGACTAGGAATGATTGGTGTGATTCAGGGTCTGATTCATCTTCATTGCATTATCCTTGGCATACAAATACACACATACACATGTGTCTATCTCTCCTTCTGTCTGTCTGTCTGTCTGTCTATCTATCTATCTATCTATCTATCTATCTATCTATCTATCTATCTATCTATCTATCTATCTAGCTAGCTAGCTAGCTAGCTAGCTAGCTCAGTGGTTCGCAACCTTTTTCGAGTTGCAATCCCCTTTTATAATAGCTAAGTATCTTGCGACACCCCCCACATTTGCATAAAAAGGCATCTTTTATGTGGTAAAGGTATATCTTCTCTGAAAGTAGAGGCTTCTTTCTCCTCCAAAGGGCCTGTTTCACATACATACATACATACATACATACATACATACATACATACATACATACATACATACATACACACACATTCTAACTTTAATATCCCACTCCGAAAGGACAAGGAAGAAATTATTTAACAAATCTTACGACACCTATAAGGCAACCCGTAACACCCCCACTTTGTGACCCCCTTGGAGGTGGCAACCCCCCAGGTTGGGAAACACTGGTCTAGCTAATTTAAACTCCCTTGAGTATTCCAGGTGCAGTATGGAAACTAAGACATTTGGTTTGGTATAAGTGTTAAAAAGTATGAATTGATTCTAGGATAACATCTGGTGCCTAGGCACTGGTTGTTGCTTGCTTTATATAAATTGATAAGTACTTCTCTCACTGAAGAGTATAGATTTGCTGTTTTGTGTGTTTGTGTGCTCTTTCCAATTTACCTTATTTTCATTAAGTTTTAAAAAATGAGCTACAGGCTTTCTTTCCTCTCAGTAAACAAGCTCTGGCTGGTTCACGAAAGGAGATCATTAAAATGTCCTGCTGGGCTCTTTATCACAAGACTTGTGAATGTGACTGTTCAGTATGAAATCTTATTGGAAACCCAGTCTGAGCATGTTCAGCGCAGTTATTAGCAGACAATGAGGAGCCTCCCATTTAAGAACCTAATATATTTAAGCTTATCTAAGCTGAACAGCACAACAACTGGACAAGGTTTAGAAATCAACATATCACATTGGCTTTTCATTTCACCTAGTTCTGTGCTGCTTCTTGTTTGCTGTATCTTCTGCTCTTGGATTTCATTCTTTGCACTCAGTTGCTCTGGTGCCTTCTGCTTTATTCCATACTTTCTTGTCGCTTTCACAGGGTCAAACTAAATTATATGTTTAGCAGGTTGTTAGAACAGGTACACCTTTGAATGGTGAAAAAGACTGTTTTCTCATAGCACATAATTCGTTACAACTTGTTATCTTTCATTAAATGTGCTCTGTGATTGGTCCCTGGAAGGTAAATAACGGGCTAATTTGCAAGCCTGGTTGCCAAAGCATGCCTCTTTGAGGGAATTCCACCATGGGTTTATCCGAAGAAAAATATATAATCCCCTTAAAATATATTCCATCTTCAATGCTTAAATTGTGGCTCCCTTATAGTTTGCTCAATCAATGTATTCAGTGTCTGAGTATAAGTTAAATGTGGGAAGGAAGAGCAAAGACAAGCATGATAGCTCTGTCTGCACTGGTCCATGGTACTAGGATGGAGACTTTCATCCCTCAGTGGTGAGATAAACATCCTTGAACTGCAGTATCTGGCTATGCCACCATTTCTTACTACTAGGGATATGCATGATGAATTTTTTTAAAAAAATCTTTTGTTTGAGGTTCTTTCAGGGATGCCTCTTTTGTTTTTGTATTTTTCATATACCAGTCCTTTTGTTTGCACAAAATGGAAAGTGCCATTTGGGTATCCTATTTGGATTTCATCATTTGAGTTTTCTGGCATTCCAGAAGCCCTAAAGAAGTCTTAAAAACTACTCCAAAAAGAGAGAGGCAAGGCAGCAGAGAATAAATCAATTCCAAAAGCAGGCAACAGGACATGAGAAAGAAAAATCATGATCAGACCTGTGCAGGTACTACTTTTTATTATAACATAAATTGCTGCCAAATCCCCACCCCTGTGTAAATCACCACCAGAGGCCAAACAAAGATGCTCCTCAAGCCAAAATACCCTCCTACAAGTCCTAAGACAGAGCAAAGTATACCTCCCTCACCCACCCACCAATTCAAAAAGCAGTAAAGCACCCAAAAATTAGAAAAGAGAAAACAAAATTATGAATTCACTGCTTCTCACCTAGTACAATGGAATCTCTGGGCCTGGGCAGCACAATAGAAAAAAAGGCAAGGAAGCAGCCAGTCAGGCAGGCATTGTCTGCCTGGCACACAGAGATACCCATTCACTAAAGCAACCAACAAGAACACAGCACTAATAATAATAATAAATAATGATCATGTGCCATCAAGTCAATTCTAAGTTTTTGTTGTTGTGTAGTCATTAAGTCGTGTCCGACTCTTTGTGACCCCATGGACCAGAGCACGCCAGGCCCTCCTGTCTTCCACTGCCTCCCAGAGTTTAGTCAAATTCATGTTGGTAGCTTCGATGATAATCGAATCTTTCTTGCTACTCTTTGCTTTTTCTGATATCACGCCTGAAGGGGACTCATGAATGAGAAAGCTTCCACGCAATTCAGCACTCAGGGTTGATTTCCTTCAGAATGGATAGGTTTGTTCTCCTTGCAGTCCAGGGGACTCTCAAGAGTCTCCTCCAGCACCACAATTCAAAAACATCAATTCTTTGGCGGTCAGCCTTCTTTATGGTCCAGCTCTCACTTCCATACATCGCTACTGGAAAAACCATAGCTTCGACTATGTGGACCTTTGTCGGTAAGGTGATGTCTCTGCTTTTTAAGACACTGTCTAGGTTTGTCATCACGTTCCTCCCAAGAAGCAGGCGTCTTTTAATTTCGTGGCTGCTGTCACCATCTGCAGTGATCATGGAGCCCAAGAAAGTAAAATCTGTCACTGCCTGCATATCTTCCCCTTCTGTTTGCCAGGAGGTGATGGGACCAGTGGCCATGATCTTAGTTTTTTTGATGTTGAGCATCAGACCGTTTTTTGCGCTCTCCTCTTTCACCCTCATTAAGAGGTTCTTTAATTCCTCCTCACTTTCTGTCCGTCAGTGTTAGCCAGAACATTTGCCCCTTCGAAATCCAGCTTGTACTTCTGGGAGTTCTCTGTCCACATACTGCTGAAGCCTACCTTGTAGGATTTTGAGCATAACCTTGCTAGCGTGTGAAATGAATACCCCTTCACTGATTGCTGCCTTGTCGTGGCGAAGGGGCTTGAGTAATACAGAGAAGCTATGGGCTATGCCTTGCAGGGGCACCCAAGACGGACAGGTCATAGTGGAGAGTTCTGACTAAACGCGATCCACCTGGAGCAGGAACTGGCAAGTCACTCCAGTATCTTTGCCAAGAAAACTCCATGGACAGAAACAATTCTGAGTTATGTCAGCCCTTTTCAGGATTTTCTAAGAATACTCAGAGATGATTTACCATTCCCTTCTTCTGGCGATATCCTGGGACTGTGCAGCTTTGCCCAAGGTCACCCAGGTTAGTTCTTCTGAGATGCACAGTGGTGAACTGAACATCCAACGTCTGGCTTACTCACTGAGCTAAAAGGTGATGGTAAACCACTTCTGAGTACTCTCTACCTAGAAAACCCTGAAAAGTGTTGCCATAAGTCTAAACTGACTTAATGGCACACAATTATTAACACTAAGAATAACAAGAGAGAAATGCCTGAAACTCTACCCAGCCATCAACAACCAATACAGCCCAGTGGCACACTGGCATAGTCACAAAGTTCATCCTCCAGTCCACAACCCCTCACAGAAGCAAACAAAGCAGTCCCGAAACAACCCACCAAGATTTACACCTTTAACAGAATAAATACACAGTAATTTAACGAAATAATTTTTTTTATAAAAAAAGAATAAATAAAACAGGGAAGGCACCCCTCCAGAGGAAAATATTAAAATAAAACATGCATATACAACCCACTCTCCCAAAAACCAGGAACAGCAATCAAGCAAATAAAGGCATAAAATATTGTTTAAGCCCCACTAAACCCAAATACTGTATTCTCAAATACAGAGAGATTTCTCTCCCTGTTACCACTTGATGCTTTCTCTTCTCTCTTTTGAATCTAGCAGGTAGGAGCAAGCCACCAGACAGGCAACAGGAAACATAATCCAAGAAGGGAGGTGTGTGGGAAGAGGGAAAAAAATCCAAAACAAAATTGAGGTGGGGAAGAATCTTAAAAAAATAATCCCAAGGAGGCCAGTTGGCATACACAGGCTGCCTGGGGGCAGCAGCAAAAATAATCCAAAGAAATGGGGGGGGGGATCCCTAAAAAATCAAGAAAAAGCAAAAAAGAGAGGAAATAATAGAAGATGGAGGCACAGCAGGCAGGCATCACTCCAGGATAGTGGGCACCAGGAGCTCAGCACAGAAGAATTTTACAAGGAATGACTGCAACAAAGAGCACTCCCCTGGATATTCTGATTGCCTGCCAACAATCCTCGTGATGCTATTTGGTGAAAAATTTCTTAGGCAATTTTACAGACAAAGGGAGAAAGGACACTGAAAGATTATATGTCTGGAGTTTTGGGGTTCAGTGTCACCAGTATGCGGATGACACCCAACTCTATCTCTCCTTTCCACCTAATTCCAGGGAAGCTGTCTTGACTCTAAACCAATGCTTGGCATCAGTAATGGGCTGGAAACTGAAACTTAATCCAGACAAGACAGAGGTGCTACTGGTTAGTTGGAAGGCAGATGAGGGAATAGGGATACTACCTGTGCTGGATGGGGTTACACTCCCCCTGAAAACTCAGGTCCACAGCTTGGGTGTACTCCTGGATTCATCCCTAAGCTTGGATGCCCAGGTCTCGACGGTGGCCAGGAGTGCATTTGCACAGCTAAAGCTGGTGCACCAGCTGCACCTGTTCCTTGAGATGTCGGATTTGGCTACAGTGACACATGCCTTAGTTACATCTCGTTTGGATTACTGTAATGTATTCTATGTGGGGCTACCTTTGAAGACAGTTCGGAAACATCAGCTGGTGCAAAACTCTGCAGCCAGACTACTGACTGAGGCCAGCTACAGGGAGCATATAATGCACCTGTTACAAGAACTGCACTGGCTACCAGTCCATTTCCTGGCCCAATTCAAAGTGCTGGTCATTACCTATAAAGCCTTGTACAGCTTGGGTCCAGGCTACCTGAAGGACCGTATCTCCCTATATGCGCCTTCTCGGCAATTAAGATCAGCAGAGGAGGCCCTCCTCTCGGTCCCATTGACAGCAGAAGCACAGCTGATGGGGACACGGGAGAGGGCCTTCTCTGTGGCAGCTCCCAGGCTATGGAACGCTCTCCCTCGGGAGCTCAGGGTGCCCCCTTCCCTGTTATCCTTTTGAAAAAAAGTTAAAGACCCATCTCTTCAGGCAGGCTTTTGACAGTTATAACTGAATCCCTGAACCCCTTTTTAGTAGATAATTTTAATCTTTTTTATGTTTTCATGTTTTAATTTTTTAATTGTATTTTAAATCATATATTGTTTAATTTATCTTTTAATATTTAACTTATTGTGTTTTTAAATTGTGTGAATTTTAATGTTGTGAGCCGCTTTGGGTCCCTTGTTGGGAAAAATGTGGCATTTAAATAATAATAATAATAATAATAATAATAATAATAATAATAATAATAATAATAATAATATGAAAGAGGGGACACAAAATAAACATGAAACTTTCATGTACCCCTCTTTTGTGGACACTAATAATTTGTGTTTAAGAGGTGGTCTTTTGGCAATCACTGAAAGAATACGAATTACACGAAAGAGAGACTCTTGTTTTGATTCTTTTGTTTGAAATAACTGTCCCTACTTATCGCTCCTCACATGTCACACTTGAGGAGTGACAGTTCTATGATTCTGTAGCAGGGTGCCTTATGTATCTTTGTGGACATAATGTAGCACTTGAACTAGAGCTATAAACAGATGGGAGATCAAACCATTTAAAAGTCTTACCCCATTAAAAAGACCCCAAGCAAACATAACTCTCACCCTGTAATACTGATGTTGTTTGTAAATACAGTGATGTTTTTAACAAATCACCATCTTCCATGGAACAGTAGTTCGGATACCATAGTGACAAGCTTGAAGTCAGTGCTGGAAAAGAGATGATACTGGAAAAGAAATGCTCTCTATTCTTGTTCCAAGGCCACTGTGGTTTTGTGTGGCTCATTTAAAGTATAAAGCTAATTCTTCATTCAAACAGTTGGGAACAGTGTATAAGGAGCATGTAAATATAACTCAGACTTTGATTGACATAGCTTCTTGAGTGAAACAAGCAAATGCAACAAAGAATCTAGTTGTTGTTTTTTCCTAGCGGTATAACTAGTGTTGCTGGAGTGACGGAGCTTCCATGGCTTATGAAAATGGTGGCCTTTTCTGTCCCCTAGTCAAAAAGTGCAAGTGGCAAGAAGATTGAATTTTGTTCCTCAAAGTTAAGGAAGAAGGCTATTTAGCAGATTTCTTTTAAATGAAAAGGCTGTCCTAGCAAAGTCCATTACCAGCTCTCCTTTTTTCATAAAAGCACAGAGAGCTGTTTAGAATATACAAAAGAAGAAAGTCGGGCACAATGAGAACCCAAAAAGAAAATGCTGCTCATAAGAGACTAAGGGTTAGAATGCTTTTGTGGAGGGAACAGTTTTACATAACACAAAATTTGGGGCATAATTTTTTGCACAGAAGAAACAAGGCCAACAGCATCAATAAATGATAAACTTTACTTGTAAAAATTGGCTCACAGTGGGATTTGATGATAAAAAAGAACTGTTTCTAGGTTAGTGATCTAAATCCAAAATGGACTGTTATTTCAGCAGTGGGGTGGGGTGGGGAAGAGACATTTGGACATATTTAGGTTACATATATCTGGTTGCCACAAAATCTGTTCCGACTAAGATACTTGCATGCCTCATACAGGTCAGTGACCCCACTCTAGGTGCTCCCACACTCAGATTTGTTTGTTTGTTTATTTATTTATTTACAGGAATACAAATAATGTTGCATGTGTAATATTGGGGGAGGGTATAATGGGAAGTGTTTTATCATGTGTTTTAGCCTTACTTCTAAAAGCAAAGTTGTTTCTGCCTGTTATGGAGAGTTAGAAAATAACTGGAGCCTTAAGATATCTATAAAATGGTTTGATCGAACAGGAGTGAGAGTGTTCTTAACATGCAAAATATCACATCTGTTTAGTTATAACAAAATAACTCGTCAAATTGATAGGAGAAATAGAGAATGTTATTGCCAGAACATTGGTGTAATGGAGTATTTCCTCCACGAAATTCTCTCTTTAGTTTCAGATGGGAAAAGATAGGGAAGAAGGAGGTATGCTTTCAACAAAGCAGAATTTCAGGCAGCTCTGAGAGAGTAGTATTGGTTAGTAGGAATACAAATAGTTTTGCTCATCATATCAGTATATTGCCATTCATCTTCCTGAGGAGCAATCATGTTAGTCTGGTGCAGTAAAAACAAGTGTTTTGCACCTTGAGTCTGAACAGAATTCATGGGTTTTCATGGATGAAGCTACTTTGTAAGATGTATAATGTGTTGTTCCTCTTGGTATATCTCTGTGTTTCTATTCATTCAACCATCTATCCTACTTGGGTACTTGGAAGGGGGGAAGTAAACAGTAGACCAGAAGGCATGAAAAACAAGAGGCAGTATTCCCCCACTTCCATTCACAAGTATAGAATAGATAGCTGTGGTAATTTTGAGGGAAGTATCGAAGTGCCTTGGAAGACAAAAATAGATTTCCATTGATTTCTGAATATTGACATTTTAATATAAAATTTATGTGCATTTATTCTCTTTCACAGAGATTGGCCTGTTCGCCTTTTCTAGAAAGACATTGTTGGCCGATGGTGTTATGTATCCTGTTGGAGACTAAGCAAGCAAATCAACCATTGACAGTAATAATTTCCTGTAATAATATTGCCTACTTTTACATTGGTCTACAGTTGGCATTACAGTTTGCTGCAGTTGGTAGTACCCAGGTTTGAGTATCTCTTTGATAGCTAATGTTGCTGGCAAGTAGTCATTTTAGATTATGGGGCTGTTTTCAAATTAGAAGAAGACTACTGCCCAAGCTTGCATGATAAATAATCATTATCATCATTGAACTGCAGAGCTGGAAGGAATGCTATGGATCATTGAGTTCAACCAATGTCAAAGAGGTACAGTCCCAATTGAAGGAGAATTGAAGTCCCAGCCACTAGCTCCACAGCCAAATACCTGAACCATTGAGTTATCCAACAGTCTCTGATCCTTGTCCAGAATGATCTATAACTAATTGAAAGAACATTGTAATGGTTTTAGATGGAACATGAAGGTGATTATGTGTCCATCACTTTCTGTTTAGGACCTGTTATGTATAAAACTGTTGCTAGTTACCAATGTGCCAAGGGATTGTGGTGGCTCTGTGGGTTAAACCACAGAAGCCTCTGTGCTGCAAGGTCAGAAGACCAGCAATCATAAGATCAAATCCACGAGACGGAGTGAGCTCCCATCATTTGTCCCAGCTCCTGCCAACCTAGCAGTTCAAAAGCATGCAAATGCGAGTAGATAAATAGGTACCACCACGGTGGGAAGGTAATGGCGTTCTGTGTCTAGTCACGCTGGCCACGTGACCACGGAAACTGTCTATGGACAAACGCTGGCTCTATGGCTTGGAAACAGGGATGAGCACCGCCCCCTAGAGTCGGACACGACTGGACTAAATGTCAAGGGGAACCTTTACCTTTACCTAGTTACCAATGTAGTCTTGAAGACCCATTTCTTTACATGACTGAGCAGGTATTGGTTTAAGTAATGTACGATGTAAAGCATTTTTGGATGAGTGTCAAGGTCAAAAGTATATCATTCAAACAAAGACCTCAGAGCATTAATTTGAGTCTGTGGTGGTCTGTCATTTACCCATGAAAGGGTTAATTCCAGAGTGAAATCAGATATCAAGGTATAATTTGTTTCCTTATTGAAATGATTCCGGTGAATATCAGCTTTCCTAATGCTACAAATTTTATTCATCTACATTGTTTCTATGTTCTGTATGCACAAAAATTAATTTGAAAGTTTTGAAAGCATTCTTACAGCTGTGAAGAAAGCTGTATGTACAAATGCTTAAAAAGTAGTTGGAGGCAAATATTTAAGTTAGGAAATATATTTCAATTATAAGTGTTTAGTTATAAGAACTTAAATCATATTTTACTCTAAAAATACAGGAGTTTATAGCCTTAAAAGGTACATCTCTTTAAAAAGTAAAAATCTATAACAGTAGAAAAACATTATTTAGCCTTTTAGCATATTAAGACACACAAGAAAATTACTAAATGTTCGTTCCCAGCCAAATCAGCCATAATTTGCATCTATGGAGGGAAATCCATGCTGCTATGTCTTTTGCCTGTTGCTTTCTTCTTGGCTGCTTGCCTAGGTTACAGTAGCCCTCTTATAGGAATAGGATCAACATTCGCTATAATTTTCCAGCCGTGCTGGGTGAGGGTCCTGCCCTGCCCAAGAAAAGGTGTGTGTGTGGGGTTCCGGCCATAACCAGAACCAAATGGGCAGCAGCACTGGCTGTGGGTGCATGGCACTAATGCAGCACTTTGTGGCCACACACCCACACTGCTTAGAGGGAACGTTGAATAGGATGTTTATATTCCACTATCTTTGTCGATATGATCTTGCTTAACTTTCAGATTTCTTTAATAGCAAGGCCAATTTAAAATTTCATAAACTGCTATAGTAGCAAAAATTTCTGAAGGAAAATGTAATCAATCTATGCTTCTGTCACTAACCTAGTGAAATGAATATTTTTTGTTATTGGCTTCACAGATATTGCAGGCTTACAATGTGTTTTGCTAATCTTGCAGAGTCCATAGACTTCTATATGTATTTTGCTTCTTTAGCAAAAGTAGTTGTCTGCCCTGAAGTAACCTCTAACAGGCATTGCATTGCAGTTCCAACTTCCATGTTATGATCACATATCACATTTCTAGGGTTACAATTCATGCCCCTTTAATCCTTTACTACTCTATTTATTCAAAATGTCAAACATTGACATTCGCCAGCCCCATTAGGTAAGTGTGGGAATGTCTTGCTTGTCTCTGCCGTTCAATAGTCCAGGTCAGCAATCTTGACAAGTCTGTGCAAAAGAAATGGTGGCAAAAGCATATGCATATTTGCCGTATTTGCCTCTGCACTGTCGACATTGTGGTGGATTCTGGTTAGTTGCTGAGCAAATGTACTATTATACTGTACTGCCAGGTGGGTATGCATGACAGTACCATTGATCCACCTCTAGTGCCCAAATTTGAAATGATTTTTTGTGATAACAAAGTGGTAGATCTTGCTGAGCAGATGTGCTCTGGTGTCCTCAGGAACAAGATTCTTAGTGGAATGTAGCTGTATTCCTCAAGCTTCTTTTGGCTGTGGATGGCCTGACATTTTCAATAGCCCCTAACGTAATACTGTAGAATGATACTGCAACCATCATGATGAGACAGTGGAGAATTATTTTTTTCTATATTGCTGAAAGGATAGTGACTGTATGTTGGTGGACTATGTCGGAGTGGACTGAAATTTTCTTAGAGGCTTAATAATAATTGCATGCCATCAAATCAGTTCCAATCTATGGTCACTCTTTTCCAGGGTTTTCTAGGTAGAAATAATCAGAAGTGCTTTACATTCCATTCTTCTAGTTGGACTTGTATAATATGTGTGGTTATGGTAGGGCACTAAAGGTTAATTAAAACAAAATTTTATTAATAGCCTGAAATTCTTGTTAGCATAAATCTTACGTGGACCTTTGAAAAATATATACTTAAAGTAGCTTTTGATGTTGCATTAGTGCTGTGAAAGCTGCAGCAGCTTGTGGATCTCCCACCGCACAGTGCCCTGCTTACCTTAGAAGATCTAGGCCAAGGGCGGGGAACTTTTGTCTTTCCAAATGTTTGAGATGACAAATCTCACTGTCCTTTACTATTGCCCTTATTTAGTGAGACTGATGAGAGCTGTAAGCCAAGACATTTGGAGGGGAAACAGTCCCCACCTCTTGATTCTAGGCCATTTGGCCTAGAATGTTAGTTTGGTCTAATTCCTAGGAGGTTGGTGCTGGTGTAAAAAAACAACACAAAAACCCTTGCTGTGTGCTTAGGTTGTCTGACATTCCTGGAACAGTGTGCAACAAGCATTCTAGACAAACACTTATCTCACTAAGGTAGCATCAGATGGGGCCTTAAATGGATTTTTGAGGAGTATATAGAACTCAACACTTTATGCAGAATTTTTTTTACTATTTAGTGTAAATATGAAAATGATCCTATGATTTCTCCACTTCCTGACTGATAGTCAAGACTGAGTCACCAGAATGTAGCCACTGTTGTCTACTCTGTCAGTAGATAGCAAAATAAGTTGAGGGTTGTGTATTAAAGCTGAACTGGAAGGGACCTACAGTCATTATAAAGAAGAAAAACATTCAGCTAATTATTGGAGATTTGGGATGTAGAGAGCCTCCAGAGAGAGGTTGCTTCATTTCCTGTTTCCCTTCCTTTCCTGCTAGTTTTCCAATTAAAATATTAATAGGCTGTGTTACCTGAAGGACGTGTGATTACCCAATTCTTGTACCTAGTGTTACTAAATAATATTTTGGATTGTGCATGGCATGTCACTAGCAAGCAGAGCAACACGATCACCACTAGGTTTTTATTGAACAAACTGGTAAAACTCCCATTGGCTTTAATAGATTTGGCAATAAATCTTCTCAGAGTTAATGCAGGCTATGGATTACACAAAATAAGACAAAGTGTGGGTCACAGATTTCTGTCCTCATTACCCTTTCCCCAGCTTCCCTCTGGTTTGAATTCATTACCTGCACAGTATTAGATATATTATTCTTATGATAATATATACAGGGCTTGAAAAATGCACTCGTCTGTGAAGAGTGAAAAATGTTGCTCAACAAGTCACAGCTCCCTCCCTGCCTGCCTCCTTCCCCTCCGCCTGTCTCTCTCTCTAATCCTGCAGTCCTCCCCTCGCCCCTCACATTGCAAAAGGAAAACTGCCCTCTTCTCGCGAGAAGAGAGTTCGAGCAGTACATAGAGATATAGCTCTGCAGGAGAAAGTAGAGTAGTCCCATGCTGGAGAATATGGAAATTCGCTGCTCCCAATTTCAACCTAACGAGGACACATCCTGGGGTGGGAGGGAACCGTGGCTCCTTAAGAGGCCAGGCGCTTTTGCTTTCAGTTTTATTTTTGCTGGAGGCATTCAATAGAAAGGCATTCAAAATACAAGCTTCATGACCCCACAGGCATGCAGGTAATAAAGCAACCCAAGTCTGAGGGTATAAATCAGTGATTCCCAATCCCAATAAATTGCAAGGCTATAGTCTGGTCATGCTGACTGGTGAAATTTTTGACTGACTGGTGAGACATTCTAAAATTTTTCGATCTCTCCTATCAGCCTTAACCATGGTTTGGCATTAGTTTGGCTACAACTATGATCACTAAAGGTTCTTTCTTCAGGTATTTATTGATTTTAATTGAAGTAGTCAATCAGCACTGTATTATACATACAGTGGTCAAAATAGTAAAACATGAAATAAACCCTGAAAGGCAATACGTCTTTTCAAATAAAAACAATAAATATATCACAGGTCAATACAGACTAGCATATGAGTGGAGAGAGATACACGTCTTCAAGAGAAAATAGAAACAGAATAATATCAAACAGTACACACATTTTTGTATTTGTCATTAAGCAAATACAGCAAAATACAGCAAAAGCCAAACCAGCTATTCTTTCTGTGCCTCCTGCAAATAAAGCCAGCCTGTGTGGCCTTGGACAAGCTGCACAGTCCCAGGATGCCCCCAGAAGAAGGGAATGTTAAGCCACTTCTGTGTATTCTCCACCTAGAAAACGCTAGGAAGGGTTGCCATAAGTAAGAATTGACTTGAGGGCATGCAGTTATTAAGATATATCAATCAGATTCCTGTTCAACCAGGATTTAAAACAAAAATGTGAAGCTGGTTAGCATTAACAAAGGCTGATGCCCATGTCATGCTTATCTGAAATTAACACGACCAATAGCTTAATCCCGGACAAATCAGATGAAAACCCCACTCAGCTCATCTGGGAATACCCTCTTGTGGATGGATGTAGGATTGCATCTAGAGTCCCAATACTCATCTGGGAGACTTAATCGTACTGAAGCTGAATGGGACAGGCATACTTCTAAGTAGATATATATACGATTGCAGTTTGACCATATGTTTGATATTCACTGCTGTTCAGCATCAGGAGTTACCTTTATGTAAAGAAGCAGCCATCACCCAGAGAAGTACATTTCTAGAAATCTGTTTCCAAATGTTAAACCAGAAGGTTTCAGACAACTTACAATGGAACAATTAAACTGCAATAACCTTGTTAGAAGTGCTGTAATTTCTGCATGCACGAAGATATATTTTGTGATATTGTTTCGGTTATTATAAACCTTTAGATCAATTGCTTTTTAAAATTGTCATTAAGCAAAATATTGAAAACTCTAGCATACAGTTAATTTGCACAGTGAAGACACAAGCTGAATAACAAAAAGTCTTACGGACTACATTCAATTGCTTCTCCCAACTAGACTAGATCCACTGAATTTAGTGTGAATGGTAAATGTTGACTTCTCATTCAGCAGTTGATTCACTAGATTTATTCTAGGTGGGACCAGCAATTGAATTTATGGACTCTTACATAAATGACTAACATTTGTCATCTCTCAATCACAGAAAGGTTTATCAATTTGTCTAAGAATGTAATACAGCATTGACGAATAAAAAATAACTGGGAACTTATGTCTTCATATCTAGCAATATAACAGAATTCAGTCTAGATCATTTTGCTCACGCTATCCCTGGGCAACCTATTAATCTAGGTTTATTTGTTCACAAAAGACATCCTCTTCCTCAGCATGAGGTTCACTCTTCTGCTTTTCGAAAACAAGGAGCACCTGTTCTTATGTATCTACATATGAAAGGGTGTATTTTGTACATGGTCTGTATCCTGTTTAACATTCAAATATTGAAAGGTTATTGGTTATTGGACACCTCAGTTATTTCCAGAATTTCTCCACCACTATGGACTGCCTCTGTGCCACCACCAAGAATGAAACTAAGTGGTGGATATAGTAGGTGAAGAAAACTGGTGGCCAGGATGCCCACACAGTTGTTGTTCTTGCCAATTGCAGTAGAAAAACCAACCAACCACAGAAAAACCCTTAGGCCAGTGATTTCCAACCTTTTCAAGTAATGACCCCCCTGCTACGTTTGCATGAAAAGATATTTTTAATAGGGTAAAGTCATGCCTTCTCAGAAAGTAGAGGCTTCTTTCTCCCCCAAAGGGTCTGTTTCTCCTACATACACATATGCACTAGCTTTAATATCCTGCTCTGAAAGGTCAAAGATAAGTATTGAACAAAGGCTATATATAAGGTGAACCATGACCTTCAGAAAACACTTGGGAACCCCCCCCCCCCAGGTTGCATAACACTGTCTTAAGTGACCTTGCTCCACAAAACTGTACTCCAAATGCTGCTACATTAGAGGGCCTTTTCTTTGAGAAATTGTTGAATAAATTCTACTTCTGTTGGTAAAACTCAATTTGTCTACCTACAAACAAGAATTTCAAATAGCCACTTGTGCATAGCTAGAATTTGAGATCGTACCCACGTGACGTACAGTGCTTTGGTTGCTAAACTTTTAATATTCTTCCTTAAGAAGAAACCTAATAGCTCACACCTGATATGGAAAAAACCTGGAGAAAGCAGAGGAATCAAGTCAGAGTCTAGAAAGAATAAAGTATATCAAGGCCAGGCTATTTTGACACAATGAAGTTAGTTTTATAATAGCAACACTATTCAAAGTAATTTACTGGAGTGGGCCATGTGTCCCATAGGGCAGTGGTCCCCAACCTTTTCTGAACCGCGGACCGGTTGGGGGGTGGGGTCAGTGCGTGGGGGCGGGGTGTGCTCGCAGGTGGGCAGGGCGTGCTCGCAGGTGGGTGGGGTGCACTTGTGCGCATGCACGGATGGGCGGGGCACGCTCATGGATGGGCAGGGTGCGCTCGCATGCGCAGATGGGCGGGGTGCACTCGTGGATGGGCGGGGTGCGTGGGGAGGAGGGAGATCTGTCTCCGCGGCCTGGTCCTGCCATGGCCACGGACCAGCACCAGGCCGCGGACTGGGGGTTGGGGACCCCTGCCATACGGTGCGTTGCCTCACCCTAGCCCCTGGTACCTTAGATCCCAACATATCTGTACACCTTCTCAGAGTTTTTGAACCAAAATAGCCAATAATGCTTTTAGGGCCATTTTTTGCACCCTCCAGCACCCCATAGGGCCCCAAACTTTCCAATCTACCATTACAACTTTGAATATTTTTAAAATATTTTTTAAAGAAAACTTCCTCAGAAAGTTGTTTTCTGTTCTCTAGGAAATGAGGCAGCAATTTTGCCATGTTTTGAGGGCCCCTAACCACCGTGGGCACCCAAACTTCCCCCATTAAAAAAAAAATCCAAGTGTATTTTTTTTGCTATTGAATAATAATAATAACAACAATAATAATGTGTGGTCAAGTCAATGCTTACTTATGGCAACCCTTTTCAGGGTTTTCCAAGTAGACAATACTCAGAAGTGGTTTGGCATTACTTTCTTCTGGGGGTGCCTTGGGACTGTGCAGTTTGCCCAGGGCCACACAGTCTTGTTCTACTTGTACGAGGCACAGTGGGGAATTGAACTCCCATCCTCAGTCTCCACACACAAAAAAGTTTTTAAAAAAGTATAAAAAGTTACATCCATTTTTTTCAATTAACAAAAGTCCATTGTAGCAACTTTTATAATACATAATTAGTGCTTTAAATTTTTTAAATCTTTTAAAGAAAATGCAAATTAGCTAATTTAATCTCAGCCCCTGGGCTGCTGGCAGGTCTCAGAAATGTCTCTCCTCCCTGCTCAGATTGCCCACCACTGCTCTGGAAGGTGCTATTGGCCAATTCAGATCCTCCTCCTCAGTTTAAGTCTGCAGAGGCATTAAAAAAAACCTACATCAGTATGTCAGTGTTCATTTTGAAATGATCAGCCCCTGTGAGCCTAAATTAGATATGTCCCATGAAAACAACATGAAATCATCATTCATAGCTTTAGAACAGTGGTTCTCAGTCTTGGGTCCTCAGATGCTCTTGGGCTAAAACTCCCAGAATCCTTTACCACTAGTTGTACTGGCCAGGATTTCTGGGAGTTGTAATGCAAGAACATCTGAGGCCCCAAGTTTGGGAACCACTCAAATAGAGCTGGCCATTCAAGACCAGAGGGTTTTTGTTTGTTTGTTTTTTAATGGAGGTGTTGAGAGCATGGAAGTTGAAGGATGGGTGGAACACTCTAAACCCTGAGAGGGGAATGTCCCTTCAGATGTTATTCACAGCATAATATATATGAAAAGACAATATTTAAAGATTCCAATGCTTGCTTCTGAAAAAATACTGCTCCCATTTATTTACTATAGAAATTCAGAACCCTGATTGTTCTTTGATGCTGTCTGAGTTGATGTCCCATGTTTTATATTTATTAATATATTAATTTATATTACAACATTAAATATTTCTTCATGTATTTAAAAGCTACAGCAGGCTAAACTCTGTAAAACAACACTTCACAAAAAGAAGGTGCAAACTGTTTCATTTCTTAGAACTGTGATTACATTTTCAAAAAGATTCTTAAAATAACTTAAGTTATTATTTTCTCAGTATTACCTGAAAATAGCTCCACATGGAACACATTCGAACTTATGTCTAACTAAGCATTCAGAGAATTGCTACTGTTAGTTAAGTTAGGATTTGAATAATATTATTATTTCCAGCATGCCAGGTATTTGCAGTCCTGGTCCTAGTTACCTGAGGGAAATCCCAATGAACAAATAGAGGCTGATTTCCAACATACCCTATAGAATCTATACAGTATGGTTGAGGATGTAAGGGACTGAAATTTAGGAAAATTAGGAAATTTCCTAAATTAGGAAAGCTGATATTCACTCAAATTTGCTGGCAGACCAAAGATCACATTCTCAAGGGGCATTTAATGTTTAATATATATTTAAAACATTTTGGAGGTGTTTATAATTTTTAAAAATGTAAGCATAGTACTAAGAAGTAAAACAATTTGTATGTTATTTTTCTGGAATGCTGTTTTTCAGAGCACCTTGCCCTTCAAAACAGAACAAAATTTTTCTTCAATGACACCTAGGGAAGTTTTTCAGCAACTTCTTTCATTTTTTTAAAAAATGTGTGTGTAGGGAAGGGCTGTGGGTCTTGAGATTCTGGGTCTTGAAAATATGGTCCTCAGGGCTTGCATGCCATGTTTTGTGAGCAACCAAAAATTCTTTCAAATGACAGTTTTACCCCAGATGCAAATATATGGCTTTTTCTAGTTTGTTAACCAGAATGTGTAACTATTGCAGCAGCAATGTAAGGGTTAAAATATTGTTTGTCACCATCTCCCACCCACCTGGCCCGGAGACATGGGTGTAAGCCCCTGGCCAGAAAAAGGAAGTGAAATGTGGTGTCCCCAAAGAAAGAAAATATATCTACATTCAGCAAACAAACAATGAAGGAAGGAAAGTGAATAGGGATGGGAACTGTGGCTGTTTCTCAAACCTTAGCTATACATTCACGTCCGGATTAAGTACACACTTCTGGTGTGTACTTAAGAATCCCAGCAGGGACTTGTTACTTGCCAGCTAGAAGTGACCAGATGTTGTATGTTTGCCTCCTGCATGCGTAATTAAGCAACCCAATTTCAGCCTCTAAATTTCAGTGCCTGGGGCAAAGCCCTGGTTGCCCTCCCCTCCTTACAGCTCTGGTGCTCTGTGCCCATGACACCAATCAACAGGGCTGAGCGTGTGTCACTTACACAGCACATAAGCCAGAAATCTCACATAAATATGTCGTGAAAGAGATTTATGTTCCAGATATACGGTCACACAGAGAGTTGGCTAAGGCGGTGATTAAACCTTCTAGAAATGAGGTCATTGTTCCAGTTGCAAAACAGGTCTCTTCTGCCCCAAGAAATAGGAACTTTGCACTGCACTGCAAGTTGTATTTCCAATTAATGTGACTTTTAAAAAAGGCATGGAATTTTGTCATGCCATGTAATGCTGGCTTTTGGGAAAAGCTGTCAGATATAGATGTTATTAGGGATAAGAAAACATTACCAAGTTTAATTTTGTTCCAGTTCTGAATTGTCTAAACTTTCCATCCTAAATATGAAGACATTTGAGGAGTTCAGAAATGAACATTCTTCCCTGTTTGGACCAGCCAGTGTTGAGAGAACCATGTTTTGCCTGCCAGCCATATTAGATGCCTATTAAAAAAATAAGAGGTGCTATCCTGCCTTCAACATTAAGGTGTTTGACTTTAATGGGATTCAAACTTTGCCCTTTAAGTGTCAAGAACTCAAAGCTGGATGTGTAAGAACATAAGAAGAGCCCTACTGGATCAGGCCAAGGGCCCATCTAGTCCAGCTTCCTGTATCTCACTGTGGCCCCACCAGATTGCCTCTGGGAGCACACGAGACAACTAGATACCTGTCTCCTGATACCACTCCCCTGCATCTGGCATTTTGAAGTACCTTCCTTTTAAGCCTGGAGATTATACATCCCCATCATGGCTTGTAACCTGCGATGGACTTTTCCTCCAGGAATCTGTCCAATCCCCTTTTAAAGGCATCTAGGCCAGATGCCATCACCACATCCTGTGGCAAGGAGTTCCACAGACTAACAACACACTGGGTAAAGAAATATTTTCTTTTGTCAGTTCTCACTCTCCCCAACACTCAATTGGAGTGGATGTCCCCTGGTTCTGGTATTGCGTAAGAGGCAAAAGAGCTTCCCTCTATCCACTTTATCCATTCCTTTCATAATTTTATGCGTCTCAATCATGACTGGCGCCTTTTCTCTAGACTAAAGAGCCCCAAACGCTGTAGCCTTTCCTCATAAGGGAGGTGCCCCGGCCCAGTCATCATTTTAGTCACTCTCTTCTGCACCTTTTCCAATTCCACTATGTCTTTTTTGAGGTGCTGCGACCAGATGTCAATTTCATTCCATTCTCCCTCTCTATTTTTTTTTAGATTTCAGGTTCTTTTCATCCAAAATATGAAGGGATCCGAAAACACAAAATTTGAATTATTGAGAGAGAGAGAGAGAGAGAGAGAGAGAGAGAGAGAGAGAGAGAGATCCTTTTATTCAAACAGCAGTACTTCTCCCCCAAAGTGGGTCATGCTTTTGCTACAATATACATATAGTGGTAGAAGTGGGGGAAATTATTCTGTCATTAATCTATCTTCATTTTTCTTGTATTTGACATAAGAATTATGGTCCATAAAATAATCTTTATATTTTTGAATATTCTTAGGGGAATCTACCTCCTGAGACTATAATTCGCTGCATAAATAAAACTTTAATTTCTTGCCCAGTGCTTTGATCCTTCATACTTTTATTAACTTTCTCCTCCCCATGATTTTATCATTGCCTTTGACATTTAGTAGTTTTGTTTCTTCTCTGGTTTTATTTCTATATCAGTTTTCTTTAACCTTTACAAAACCTTATGAGTCACTTTTTATATTCTCTAAGGTTTCTAGAGCTTTGTTTGTCAGGTGGGCAAATACTTCCAGCTAATCTTTATGTGTCTGTAAGTTTCATCTCAATGTAGATTAGTATTAGTGGTCAAATATCAAAGCTGCCCATTTGATTAACAAAGTGTACATATATATTTTGTTCCCATGTTTTTTATTACAACAGTAAGGAGTTGCAGGGGCTTCCATATGTACAAATTAGCTTTTGATGTATTAGCCAAAATCCTGTTGGCTAGCACAGTAAAACATACTACAGAAGAGGCCCACTGAATCAATGGGGATTGGGTGAGCAAGTTCCACCACTGATTCAAATGGGCCTACTTTGTGACTTACTTTAGTATAGGAAGTCACAGTAGGAGTCAGCCCATTTGAATCAACGGAATTTACAGAAGACTTGACTCACTAAATCCCCATTGGTTCAAAGGGCCCACTCTAGTGTGATTTAACTATGCTAAGCAAAAAGATATTGGTCATTATGTACCAAATATGCTTTTATATGTACATTATACCTTCAGTTCATCAGTCCCCTTACACGTATGCATGAAACATTTGGGAGTGGGTGAAAATTTCATTGCTGTTTATTTTTGGTACAAAGTCACTAACCTTGCTTACTTTTTGTGACAGTGAGTATGATCAAGATTCTTCCACTGAATTCCTCCCCATAATGCTTCAAATGAGCCAGAAGATTTGTCACATATCTTTTCCTATTCCTCCTCCTAGCTTAGTCTTGATTTTACAATTTTACAATTACAATTTCCCCCCTTCCGTCTGAATCATGACTGCTGGCGCTTACTCTGGGATGGGGTGGAGAGAGCTTTAATTCAATGATTGTTGGTGTAAGTTTCTTTCTGACTTTGCTCCAGGTCTGTAGGAATTGGTTGCTGCTACCTGGCAAAGGTTTTGTCCATTTAAGTGGCAGAAGTGGTGGGACAGGCAAACAGATGTAGTTATTTTCATTCTTCTTGCCAGTGGCTCTATAGTGTACAGTCCACATGGACTCATTTTTTAGACAGAAAGAAAGGCTTGTGTTATTCTTTGGGAAATTTGTCATGCTCAGATCTGTACATACTACATGGTCTGTGTTTCCTCGTCTTTTTCCTTTTGGTTGCAACCCCAGCATATTCTAGGAATCACCAGAAAACCTCTCCAGAAAAGTCAGTCTGGTGTTTAGTATTTCTTTTGCCATCACAGATTAAACCCTTTCTGAACTCAGGGAAGGCATCAGTGGAACACCTAGAGGCAAATGTGGCATAATTAGATTTCTGTAGACAAAAGCTTCCTGGGTACCCAGTTTCTTAGGTAATAGAAAGCAGAAAAGAATTACTAAAAGGGTAGTGGGAGTTGGACTATTGTCTGTGGCAGCATTATCCCTTGGGAAATATTGGTCTATATGACATCCTTCAGATGGATCTAGAATGAAGAATAATGTTTTTATAAAACAAAATAATAAAAGTAAACTGCTAAGATATCAGGATCTTCTGACAATAGCTCTTGCCCTAGATACATTAGCACAGAAGGAGTTAACACACTGCGAGAAATCTAGTGCTGCTGAAAATGGAATCTCCCTGCTAGGTTCTCCTCTTCTATAACACATACATAGGTTTTCCCTGTGTCCTGATGGCATCATGTTGTGTATTGCCCTGGCAACCAGTGATACAGAGCAGAGCTAGGGAAATGCACACAGCTCCTCTGTTCATGTAGCCACTTAAAAGAAAAGCAAAAAACCCACAAAATTTAAAAAAAAATGCCTATGCTACCTATTTACCTATAGTTAAAGCAAGTACTGGAAAACATTTTTTGTTTTTGTTTTTATGTATTATTAGATCATCAGAAATCCACTTGTTAGGTATCCAAGGGGCAAGCCTCCCCCCACCCCAGGTTTCATTGAATTGCCGAAAAATCTCAGGTTCTCAGGAATGGTGGAATCAGCAGAAGTGTTAGTACATACAGAGGACTTGGGGAACAAGGGCAGTTCTGTTGGGCTGCAGTGATAATTCTTTTTATCTCTCTTGGATGTGCACACAATTTGGAGGATAGAATGTGGTCTCCCATGCTGGGCTGATGCCCTCGTGCTAGGCTGTCTGTTGCAAAATGTGGCATGACGCAGGCAATGCCTTTCCTTTATCCAGCTTCTATAGCAAGCATGCAGGGCAAGAGGGTTTAATAGCAACCACGGGTAAAGGCTGGATACTGAACCAAGGCAGCATTTATTGCATTGTTTCTCTCTTTAGGAAATGTGCTTCTTCAAGTCCTACAGTACATTTCTTCCACTGAGTCTGGAATATAAAAGGTCAAGTAAATATCCTCCCTCCAAGCCAGAGTATGGTTCCCTCCTTCTGCAGAAAAACTTCTCAGTCCTCTTGTAACATTTAAACAGCTGTCAAATTATGAGTGCAGAATTATGGCTAATGCCATGGTAGTGTGGAGGGGAAAGCTAATGGCATAAATTTATTAAATATAATAATCTGTACATAGATTAAAAAAGAGATAGTACTAACGTTCCACTAAAACAACAACACGGTTTGTACTGATACAAATGAGTCGTTAGGCACTATATATTCTTAGAATATTAACACAGATTTAACTTGGAGTATTTTTCAAATACTTTTGTCATATATGATACCTTTATGTTGTATGCAATATTTATTGGACAGCTAGGCTAAAATAAACCAAAACAGCACTTTAGAACCCACCCCTTTCAACCTGGCTGCTGATTTGTATACAACACAAGCAAAGTACTTCTTTCTAGTTCATTCATCTTTTTGTGCAATTAAGGCGAATAATATTTATTTTATTGTTAACTGATTGAGTATGAGATGCATGTTGTGTTTAACTTTGCTGTTCTTAAAATGTGGATCCTGTTTAAACACATGCAATCAAAAAGTAAATGAGCAGGGATTTGTTTGAATTGCCTCATTAGGTTCCAGCATCTAGATGGAGAAATCCTAGTTGTTTATATTGCTGCATACAATGTTTGTTCATTTGAGATGCAGTGTTCTCCCATGTGGTTCTAGTGTATTTGGTGTATGGTGAATATATGTTGCATCCTCCTGCTGTTCTATCTAGCACTGGGATTTTAAAACTAGTATTGTTAGGGGAAAGATTGTGTTGAATACATCTGTATCAGCTGCATGCATTCAGTCAGAGATATTTATGGAGCAGCTAATCTTGTAGTGTGACTGAAGTATGTAAATGGCAGTTAGACAAACTTTAAACAAATTGCAGCATATAAAGACTGAGGAAATTAATTGTTTACTCTAGCTTCTCAATTCCAGAGTATCATTCAGGAAGGGAACTGTGCTGATATTGATAAGGCCTTCATTTTACGTCGGTTTTTCATTTACATGGCCTACAGATGACTAATACATTTGCTAGACAACAATGTCTACTTACCTTAATATTGGTTTCTTTCTGTGTTTCTTTCTGTGGTCTTAATTTTGCTAACTTCAGTGAAGTTACTGGAAAAGATAACAGTGTGTACACAACACACTGCATATACTTTTCAGTCAATGACATTATATTGGTATTACAGGGTGTTTATTATATTGGAGTTACAAGTAGATAAAATGAGGCAAATAAATGTGGACTTCTCGGGGTAGGAACTATTTTTAGTGCCTGTATGGTAACATCCATGGTTACAGTGCTGGAGCAGTATTTATTTATGACTGTTGCTAATGGAAGGAATGGTTCTTTTAAATACTCAGCTGACATTTTACAGTAGCCAAGGTCTCTGAATAAGCCATATTTGAAATGTTACTAGAACCAATAAGGAGTGGACAGTCTTAAAAATAACATTTGTCATAAGAGACATATTTTATAAGTCCATGTACTGATTTATGTTTCCGATTCACATTTCAAGTTCAGTTGCTTTGCTGCCTTACTAATAAGGTAAATCACCACTGTTCCCATTTTATAGATGGAAAATGGAAAGAGACAGAGAATGAATCTTGGTTTATACATACACTTCTGTAGTAACTAAAGTAGTTGTTTTGGTAACAGTCAATGTAGCTAGTAGTTACATTACTTCTTAGTGTAATGAGCAACAGCTAAGTAACATCTCATTAGTTTCAAAGTTATACTTAAATGGCATTTTAAGCATGATTAAAGGCATTTTGACAGGAAATGTTCATTCAGTCCTGAGTAGCAAGGGAAGCATTTTTCGAAATCCTAAGTAGAAAGGGAAGTATTCTTGGTTTTTACTTCTGTCTTTCTATACATGTTACATTTTGTTTTATATTTCCAAGGTGAAATATCAGAATTGGCCACTGGAGGGACTTAGAGAATATTTCCGTGTATTTTTTCTAGTCTGCTAACAGGACCCTTGTTTCTGCAGGATCAGTATCTGCAGCCCTGTATTCAACATACAAGGGGGCCTCCTTGTGGCCTTTGCCCTGCCCCCTTGTATGTTATAGATAGGGTTCCCTCGTCTACATGGTTTCTGGCATCCACGATATATTGTGGAATGGATCCCCTGTGCATATGAGAGTCCTACTAAAATTGCAATACATTATTAAGGTCCAGTGCAACAAACCACTTATGCAATTTGGACAGTGATTATAGTAACAGTAACCTGCATGCAAAGAAATGATGCATGTAACATTCCATGTTCTGCACCAGTTGTTTTAAAAAGTACTGCTTTGAAAGCACTACCATGTTTGGCATAATCTTTTGCACTGTTTAAGAAATCTGAAAGGTTCATTCTTTATTATATAGAGTTGTAGTTTAATTTATTCAGCAGCATTAAAAGCCGTTCACTATTAATCAATTTCTGGGCCTCCTTCAAAGTGTTGAATTGATTAATAACCTATGTGATTAATAACCTATGATAAACACTCCCCTACACATGGTCTAGTTTTGGACAAGGTGCAAGGAAGAAATCCAGTGCAGTTTCCAGTTTCACCACCACTTCTGCAACAGTTTGGCAACCAGTTGCCAAATCAGTTGCATGGCCAGCTGAAGAACTGGTTGAAAAGAGAATGGCTCGATCTAGAACACTCTATCCCCCAGCTCATATTATGCTGCATTTACGCCAGAAAAATGGGCAGTGCAAATGAGCTGTGGAGGAAAAGCTAGTTTATATTCTAGAATTAAAAAACTAAACTTAAAATTACACCATAAAATTAAAATTTGTTCTGTTCCCAGCCATGGTCTAATGCAGGGCACAAAGTAGAAGAAAGACACTGTCAATCCATTGCCTTTTAGTACATTAAGTAAGTATTCACGCCATAGCTTGGAATATAATGTGTCGCTTAAGAAACTGAGCATTATCACTCATCATGTTTCAGCAAGCCAGTCAATTGCCACTTTTAATTTTAGCTGGGAAGGCTATCTTAATTATTGAAGTATTACTGCTGTAATGAGATACCCACAAGGTTAATCTATGTCATGTTCAGGATAAATGCTCGATACCTACTGGTAAACGATGGCACAAAGGCATGACAAAGGCCCATCTGCTCAGATGAGATGACTCAAGATTGTTTTCTTCTTGTGTGCTGTTCCAACTCTTCTATGTACCCTGATAAAGTGAAGAGAATGGAAGTGTAACCCCTCTGCTGTGTCTGTTTTGCCTATTTTGCGGAAGAGTGGTGGAATACCTGTGTCAGTTAGTAGAGAGGTTAGGACAGCGAACAAGAAGAGAAACACAGGAAGGCACAGATTAAGGGAAAAGCTATCAGGAAGTGTCTCAGCACAAGACAGAGGCAGGGCAAGAGGAACAAGTAGAGTTAGATGTTTTAAGGAAGCTTGTTCAATTGAATTACTTCTTATTTGTTAACCCCTGCTTGATTTTTTACTGATAACAACCACCACTTAAAATATCCTCTAGTGGTGCTCCCTAAAACCTCTCAGCTTACTTTTTTCCCTTGGTGGGCACACTTCAAAACAAAATACAGGTCTGTAATTATCATTTTCCCCTTCATGGATTGCTGCCTTGTCGTGGCGAAGGGGCTTGAGTAATTCAGAGAAGCTATGGGCTATGCCGTGCAGGGACACCCAAGACGGACAGGTCATAGTGGAGAGTTCTGACTAAACGCGATCCACCTGGAGCAGGAACTGGCAAGCCACTCCAGTATCTTTGCCAAGAAAACTCCATGGACAGAAACAAAAGGCTAAAAGATATGACGCTGGAAGATGAGCCCCTCAGGTCGGAAGGCGTCCAACATGCTACTGAGGAAGAGCGGAGGACAAGTACAAGTTAGCTCCAGAGCTAATGAAGTGGTTGGGCCAAAGCCGAAAGGACGCTCGGCTGCGGACGCGCCTGGAAGTGAAAGGAAAGTCCGATGCTGCAAAGAAAAATACTGCATAGGAACCTGGAATGTAAGATCTATGAACCTTGGTAAGCTGGATGTGGTCAAACAGGAGATGGCAAGAATAAACATTGACATCCTGGGTGTCAGTGAACTAAAATAGACAGGAATGGGCGAATTCAATTCAGACGATTATCATATCTACTATTGTGGGCAAGAAAAACAAGACCTGGAGCTGATTGTGGCTCTGATCATAAGCTTCTTATAGCAAAATTCAAGCTTAAACTGAAGAAAGTAGGAAAAACCACTGGGCTAGTCAGGTATAATCTATACCAAATCCCTTATGAATACACAGTGGAAGTGAAGAACAGATTTAAGGAATTAGACTTGGTGGACAGAGTGCCTGAAGAACTATGGATGGAGGCTCGTAACATTGTACAGGAGGCAGCAACAAAAACCATCCCAAAGAAAAGGAAATGCAAGAAAGCAAAGTGACTGTCCAACGAGGCCTTACAAATAGCAGAGAAGAGAAAGGAAACAAAATGCAAGGGAGATAGGGAAAGTTACAGAAAATTGACTGCAGACTTCCAAAGAATAGCAAGGAGGGACAAGAGGGCCTTCTTAAATGAACAATGCAAAGATATAGAGGAAAATAATAGAAAGGGAAAAATCAGAGATCTGTTCAAGAAAATTGGAGATATTCAAGGAACTTTTGTGCAAAGATGGACATGATAAAGGACAAAAATGGTAGGGACCTCACAGAAGCAGAAGACATCAAGAAGGGGTGACAAGAATGCACAGAGGAATTATACCAGAAAGATCTGGATGTCCCAGACAACCCGGAGTGTGGTTGCTGACCTTGAGCCAGACATCCTGGAGAGTGAAGTCAAGTGGTCCTTAGAAAGCATGGCTAACAACAAGGCCATTGGAGGTGATGGCATTCCAGTTGAACTATTTAAAATCTTAAAAGATGACGCGGTTAAGGTGCTACACTCAATATGCCAGCAAGTTTGGAAAACTAAGCAGTGGCCAGAGGATTGGAAAAGATCAGTCTACATCCCAATCCCAAAGAAGGGCAGTGCCAAAGAATGCTCCAACTACCGTACAATTGCACTCATTTCACACGCTAGCAAGGTTATGCTCAAAATCCTACAAGGTAGGCTTCAACAGTATGTGGACCGAGAACTCCCAGAAGTACAAGCTGGATTTCGAAGGGGCAGAGGAACTCGAGACCAAATTGCTAACATGCGCTGGATTATGGAGAAAGCCAGAAAGGTCCAGAAAAACATCTACTTCTGCTTCATTGACTATGCAAAAGCCTTTGACTGTGTGGACCACAGCAAACTATGGCAAGTTCTTAAAGAAATGGGAGTGCCTGACCACCTTATCTATCTCTTGAGAAATCTCTATGTGGGACAGGAAGCAACAGTTAGAACTGGATATGGAACAACGGATTGGTTCAAAATTGGGAAAGGAGTACGACAAGGCTGTATATTGTCTCCCTGCTTATTTAACTTCTATGCAGAATACATCATGCGAAAGGCAGGACTGGATGAATCCCAAGCCGGAATTAAGATTGCCAGAAGAAATATCAACAACCTCAGATATGCAGATGATACCACTCTGATGGCAGAAAGTGAGGAGGAATTAAAGAACCCCTTAATGAGGGTGAAAGAGGAGAGCGCAAAAAATGGTCTGATGCTCAACATCAAAAAAACTAAGATCATGGCCACTGGCCCTATCACCTTGTTACCAGCCAATTTTGGGTTCCGGCTTTCTGGCGAGGAAATCAGGCAGAGACACGGCAGCTGAACCGAAGGTCCAATTTTATTCAAATAGCAAAGAAAGGAGAGCTGGGACTTCTCTTAAAAGCAGAGAAGACCCCCAGAATACAGTGCACACATGTTTTATATGATACAGACAAAGAGTTCTAAAAGTACTACAATTCTATTGGTTAGTTGTACTCCAACTTTGGATCCAGTCCCTCATTGGATAATTAATGGTAACTAGCTAATCTATTGGTTAAAATGTAAGAAAATATATTATGCCCCATCTTTCCTTGACCTAAGTTCATGATGTGCCTAAAAGTCTGGGGCATAGAATATCTATTTCCCTTTATCTATTGCTATGTCTATGTATTGTCTGGGCCTAGTTTCTCTGAGGCCTGTGTTCTTCTCTGCTAAGGGTTATCTGTGAATGTTTCAAGGTTGAATTCTCCCGAGGCCTGGTTTTCCTCCGAATGTACTGTCAGTTACTAATTCATTGATCAATCTTAAAATATAGTTTCAGCTTTCCTAGGTATCAACCTCCTGGCAAATAGAAGGGGAAGATATGAAGGCAGTGACAGATTTTACTTTCTTGGGCTCCATGATCACTGCAGATGGTGACAGCAGCCATGAAATTAAAAGACGCCTGCTTCTTGGGAGGAAAGCAATGACAAACCTAGACAGCACCTTAAAAAGCAGAGACATCACCTTGCCAACAAAGGTCCGCATAGTCAAAGCTATGGTTTTTCCAGTAGCGATGTCTGGAAGTGAGAGCTGGACCATAAAGAAGACTGACCGCCGAAGAATTGATGCTTTTGAATTGTGGTGCTGGAGGAGACTCTTGAGTCCCCTGGACTGCAAAGAGAACAAACTTATCCATTCTGAAGGAAATCAACCCTGAGTGCTCACTGGAAGGACAGATCCTGAAGCTGAGTCTCCAATACTTTGGCCATCTCATGAGAAGAGAAGACTCCCTGGAAAACACCCTGATGTTGGGAAAGTGTGAAGGCAAGAGGAGAAGGGGACGACAGAGGACGAGATGGATGGACAGTGTCATCGAAGCTACGAACATGAATTTGATCCAATTCCGGGAGGCAGTGGAAGACAGGAGGGCCTGGCGTGCTCTGGTCCATGGGGTCACGAAGAGTCGGACACGACTTAACGACTAAACAACAAAAAGTGTCTCAAATGCAAGGATAAGATTGGGGACAGGTCTCCTAAGAGTTGAGGCCTGGTTTTGTATCCTGTCTATATATACATGGCTAAAGGGACAGAACAACTCCCAAGGCCTTCTGCCCTTGATTTTCTATGATAATTTCCAGTCCAACTGGGTAAAGGCTGTCCAGAGCCATTTGATGAAAATCGGTCTATCTCCACAAGTGTTGCTTTCGTACCAAATAAATGAGGCAAGGAAATTAGTCAAACAAAGAATTGAGTATATAGAACACCAAGCTGATTTTGCTAGTGTATAGAATCCGCTGTTAAGGGCCTACATTAAGAACCCCATGGAACTGGCAGACTATCTATCACTCTTAGAAGTGAGAGGATTTAGAAGAGCTTTTACACTAGCAAGATGCTCTGCCCTTCCGTCTGCTGTCCTCAAAGGGAAATATAGGAACGTGCCTTATGCAGAAAGGCTTTGCTCCTGTTCGCTAGGGGTGGTAGAAAGTATGCAACACATGTT
Organism: Intellagama lesueurii; assembly: GCA_037013535.1. Taxonomy (NCBI): domain Eukaryota; kingdom Metazoa; phylum Chordata; class Lepidosauria; order Squamata; family Agamidae; genus Intellagama; species Intellagama lesueurii. The sequence goes on from JBAJHW010000003.1 coordinate 102,393,580, forward strand.
TTTTACTTGTCCCCTCTATGAGATTGCACGCAACCAGATTATTTTTCCACTGATTACAAAAATCCCAGGTCGTACAGAAGAAAGTAGACTCCAGTTTCTTCTCTCAGATAAAGACCCTAAGATTACCTATCACGTTGCAAGTTTCTGCATGGTGATATTTAGATTCCAGAAATCAAAGTGTAGATACATTTTAGATGTGTAGATTCTAAATGGTTTTAAATCGTGGATTTTAAATGGATTTAAATTGTAAGATTTTAAATGGATCTTAAAGTCAGTGGTAACTTTGTATGTTTTTATGCTGGAAAGGTTGAAACTGTAATTGTTTTTGTTTAATTGGTCTAAGGACTGTAAATAAATAAGTAAGTAAGTAAGTAAGTATTACCAGTGGGTCTAGTGATGTACTACATGGTGGACCCCAGAGCAATTTAATGTTGCAATGATGAGCAGGTGCAAGCATCAGACTCACATACACTCTTCCTGTGTGGGAATAAAGTATTCAGCTTTCATTTGCAGTTTTGAAGATGTTGAAGTTTCCTGTTGTGTCTGAATATAGGAAAGGGTCAGAGCTCATAAATGTTACTTTTTTGGATTACAACTCCCCATCTAACTTGTTGGGTTGTTCTGGTAATTTTAGTCTAACTTTCCAGGCTCTAGAAATTATAATTGAAACAAGTTCTAAAAGCATTGTTTGCTCCTGGTTTGTTTAGTCTAACTGATTTGAACAAAATAGTGTTTCCCATATGGGGAATTGTGTGGTTTGTTTCAAAACCCACATGAAGGAAGAGGGAGTCTGAGGGAAGAAAACTACAGAAGTCTGAGGCAGAACTGGGAGAGTTATTTTCAGAAGAGATCTTGTGCTATTCACTGTTTAGGACCATCAGAGGCCCACTATCATAACCTTTACTCTATCTGGGAAAGCACTTTATTGTGTTATGCATTATTAATAAGTTGCCAAGCCTGAGAAATACAGGAAAATATTATCTGGTACCCAGTGTGGTGCAGTGGATAGAGTGACAGCCTCAGGAGACCTAGGTTTTCCTGCTCAGCCATGGAAACTCATGGTGTGTGTGTGGACATGGTAAAACCACTCCTTAAATACCTCATTTATCTTGAAAGCCTTATTAGGGTTGCTATAAGTTGGTTTTGACTTGACGGCACAGAACAACAACAGATTGTCTGGTACTCTCTAGTGGCTTGTTCTGACATTGCATCCACAATACACAAAAATACAGAAGACAACACAGAATACCTCTTTTTCCCACTTTGTTTTCTGATGTCTTGGACAACAAACTCCCCAGTCAAGTAGCTGAGTGTGAAATGCAGTATGTTAGAATCAAGCACATTAGAGAAACTGCAAGGTAGGCAAGAGTTTGAGGGTGTGACAGGGGGGAAAATGTGAGTGAATCTGCTGTGAAGGTGCACCCAGGAAGTTGGGTTTCCGCAATGTTAATTTGCTTCGGTCTACCACAGCGGAATCAACAGAGAGAAGGAAGGAAACTGGCATTCAAAAGCCTTGTTTGCCGCTTGTTACAGTAGCTCTGCTCTGGCCATCCAGATTTGCAGAAGGCATGGTTAGAGCAGAGATGCTTTAACGAGCTGGAAACAGGGCAGATCGATAACACCTCCTGCCTCTCTGATAACGTCATCCTCTTCCTCTGCTGATTCCTCACTCTTCCACCACCCTCGTTGCCTAGCTGCCCTAGCAGTAGATTAGCAAGCTTTTAAAATAAAAGAAAGAAAGAAACAGTATGGGAAGGGAAGATGAAAACAGACTCAGGCACTAGGATTGTAAAGGAGAGGATTCAAATGGCAGCCAACTTCGCTACTGCCCTGTTTCTCTCACTGCTGCTGTAGCCAGCTGGAGTGGCTTCAAATACAATGGCTACAACTTCCTCCACATTGACTCAAATCATCACACTGATTGAACTGACGCAAATATACTCAATTCCAAAATAGTAGGAACTCCAGTAGCAGAAGAAAAAACTACAGATTTGGGGGGATGGAAACTCCAAGCTGATCCACATGGACTTGTACATCATGCTGTCAATGAAAAATAATGTGAATCTGACTGTCCCAGTCCCTGAGCATTTCTTGTATTATTTGTCAGTGTAGTTGCACCCTGAGAGAGGCATTTCTTAAGGGTGTTAATTCAATCAGGGCTCATAACAAAATGCCTGTCTATAGAATTTCATCCACCTGGTACTTTCCTGAATATATTCACCAGGAACACAAGGCCAGCATCTGGGATTTAAAATGATATGTTAGAACATCTGGCTTGGCCCAAGATATTTGGGTGCCTGCAGTGGACTGAACGCTGATGCCTCAAAATGCCAAAAGGTACGCAGTGAAGTTATTTTTGGTGCAAAACTCAACATACCTCAAATACCTCTTTTCATATCTCTGAGTAAAAATAAATAAATAACAGTAGCAAATTAAATAAAAATTGCTTTTCTTTCACGGCATCTAAAATCTGTTGTGAGGAAAGAATGCCCACCAGCAATTAACTGCAAGCAGTTTCCAGCAATTAACTGTAATGAAGTATTTCACTATACCCAGCAAAAATATTTACATTCTTTGTTAATGCAGTTTTAATAAACCAAAGTCACACAAATAATAGCAGCTATAAACTTTGTCACTGTTAACGTTCTGTCGTCTTTATTGCCTTTATTTTTTTAATGTTGAGAGATAGGGAGAAATGATTTGGAACAGGGACATGCTACGTTAAGTAGGACAGCCAGGTGCAAAAAGAGGCCGCCCCTTTAAAGAGCTGCTTATGGAGAGGAGGAAAGCTTGTTTTAACAGGAAGGAAATTAACATTGTCACGCTAGCTGTATTTGCTACATTTTCTAAATAGGCAGAGCTTTGGATTTTACTTTCAAGAAGCACTTGTTCTATTACTTGTTACTTAAATTGATAGGTACCTTATTATCATTGTGTTGCCTTGGTTTCTGAAAAATAGCAACTGGAATCCTACCCCTGATTTACGCATGAGTGAGAGGCAGATTAATGGACACTCAGAGAACATTTAGTTGAGTATAAACCAAAAGAGCTAAAGCTATGCTGGCTTTACATTTAAATAAATTCCAGACCCCATATTGAGGCGTTACCTTTAGAGGCCAACCCAAAAGGTATAAAAAATGTGCAGATGCACACAAAAAAGTACAAAAGCTTTCAGGAACATTTCCCCTTCCTCAGGTGAGGTGTTAAAAGCAAGCAGTGGCGGCTGGGGATGGATGGGGAAGAGAGGGAAGGGGAAGATCAAGTGAGGTTAATCTTAACTCCTCCTTGCCTCCATGTTGTTCTAAGGTGTGATGAGGAGAGTGATGTGGCAGACAAAGGAATCCATTTCATCATGCAGTGCAGTGTTGTGAGGCTGTCTCCTGACTGGAACTTAGTGCACAAGATTGGAATGTTTTAGGTAGAATGAAAAAAGGGTTCCCTCTATAGTGTAACTATTTGGCACTTTCAGGCAACTTTTGGCACTTCCAGACAAGCTACCTTGTGAGACAGCTGGAAGTCCCACATACTTCATGGGCAGCTGGATGAATTTTTAAATGGCTTGAAGCAGGCCATTTCACAATACTACCTTTCTGAAACTCAAACTTACGTGCTAGCATAGTTTTCAAATAATCTACACATAGCATAAAAAGAACCCTGCCTTTAAAATGCCCAATTCACATTATTTTGTCATTTCAGAAGTCATCACAAAATAGATTTTTCTGGCATCCTGTTCTGCCTTGAAATCATATTAATGGTGTGTTGATGACCCAGCTTTGCCTAGAAATAAATCATGTTATCCTTCAGATCTGTGGGAACACAAGAAGAAAAAGATTTTTCACACAGAATTATGCTCTCTTTTGGGAAATAAACAGAAGTTACAGGCTGCAACTGAAAAATGTGTATTTTTCTTCACTCCTAGTGATAAAGTTATGGCAGCATCCTAATAATACTTTTAAATGCGATAACAGTTTTCCTAGAATTTTTTGCAGAATCGTTTTGGGCAAGCAGTTTCTTTATATTTCAGTAAGGATTCAGTTCTTAAAAATGGTTAAGTCTAATATCAACCAAAAATAATTCTTACATGGGGGGGGGGGACTTGCATTGAATTATTGGGTATTTTTTGACCCCATGAAAACTGAAGGTTAGCAGCAGTATAGATTGCGGTTAGAGTTAGGGTTTAATGTAGCTATTTTGTATTTGCTGAACCTACTTGGTATTCCAGTGCCTCCTGCCTCTGTACTAACCACCTGACAACCAGGGTATGTCACTTTTGCTTCTTGGCAAAGTTTACTGAAAAAAAAATGGCTTCTTTTTTTTGTCCCAATACACGATACTAGCTGGGATTTTTAAAAAGTACCTGAATCAAAAAGTGCAATGGATTTTTGGACTTTTTTTGGGGGGGGGTGTCCTAGCTGGATTTTCTCTGTTAAGAAAGCCACCTTGAGTCCCCTTAGCTGCCTTGAGTCCTCTCATCAGGAGAGAGATGGCCTACAAATGGTACTAAATAAAGAAGGCGGTTACATTGCTAACACTCCCACATTGAATTTGGGTTTAGCTGTTTTGAATCGCTGTAAAAATGGGTGAATACACGACGTGTGTGTAAGAGTGGATTAATTTGACGGAGAATCATGTTTTTTGAAGCAGCAGCGAGTTTTTGGGTTGGAGAGAGAGTGCACTCGTCTGGCAAGGGTGTCCCTTCAAAAACACTGGATTAAATGTTTGTTTCAAGGGAATGCAAACTGTGATTCAAACACCATGTGACTGCCACATGACTCGGATTACACCAACACATATTCTGAACTATTGCTTTGATGTGAACAAGCCCATTGAAGAAAGCCGTGCATGGTCAGTGGCTGAAAGTTGGGGACAGTGTCACAGAATTTGTCACTGCAGAACACTATACCCCTTGAATTCTGTGGCAATAAATTGTCCCATGCTGGTGCATAACAGTTAAACAGTTTGAAGTTTCGTTGATTTAATTGGAGTGATACAACCATGTACTTAACTCTCTCTGAAACTGACAACTTGCAAATGTTGTGGCTAACACTGATGGAAGAATATGCATGGTTTTCTCATTTTGCAGGTAGGTGCGTGTCTATGTACCTCTGCCAGGAATTCCAGGAAGGAGGAAAAAAAAATATAAACAGAACAGTTTAGTTTAGGATGCAGTAGCTGCACACAGATAAATTGCAAGTGATTTTATTATGGCCATACATTCATTCTTGAAGACTTCATGTATTTGACCAGTAAGGAGAGCCAGTATCATGGACCAGGACTGGAGTGGGGAGAGCAATTTTTAATTCCATTGGGTGAAATCAGTCTCTCAGTCTAGACTACCTCATAGTTATATATGAGGATAAAATGAGATTATCTAATTCTGCAATTTAGCAACACACAGTATTTGTTTTATCTGTATTCTCCAGAAGCTCCAGGCAGACAAATAGTGGGGGTGTGACTAACATGTAAAATAATCTGCATAGTGTTTTCCTTGAACTAGCAATATTATATAATTTTATTGCATTAAATCCTTATTGGGAATTGCCTTGAAGAATGAGTCCTCAGTATTTCATTTACTTGCACCTACAGAATATGTTGGTCAAATTTTTTGGTAGGTTGGGATCACCATTGTGTGAAAGACTGTCTGATTTAAATTTGTATTCCAACAGAGACAAGAAAACTATGGGTGGAGTGATATGACATGAAGCAAGAGGGGCAATACATTCAAGGGTTGATGTTATTTATAGTAGAAATACAGCAGATGGGAGGAAGGTGCTTAACTATTACTATGTGTGCTTCAGATCTCTCACAGATACAGGATAGGTGGTACCTGGCTCGACAGTAGTACCTGTGAGAGTGATTTAGGTGTCCTGGTGGACCACCACCTAAGGATGAGTCAGCAGTGTGCTGCAGCTGCCAAGAAAGCCAACACAGTCCTAGGCTGCATCCACAGGGGGATAGCATCAAGATCATGGGAAGTGATAGTACCACTCTATACCACGCTGGTGAGGCCGCACTTGGAGTGCTGTGTCCAGTTCTGGTCACCACAATACAAAAAAGATGCTTAGGCCCTGGAAGGGGTGCAGAGAAGAACAACCAAGATGATAAGGGGACTGGAGGCCAAATCCTAGGAAGGAGGACTAAAAGAACTAGGTATGTTTAGCTTAATGAAGAGAAGACTGAGGGGAGACATGATAGCAGTCTTCCAATATCTGAAGGGTTGCCACAGGGAAAAGGGCATCAATTTATTCTCCATTGCGCCTGAGGGTAGGACAAGAACCAGTGGGTTGAAACTTGTAAGAGGGAGATCCAACCTGGAAATAAGGAGGAATTTCCTGCGGTGAGAACCATTAAGCAGTGGAACAGCTTGCCTCCTGATGTTGTGGGTGCCCCATCACTGGAGGTTTTCAAGAAAAGATTGGACAGCCATCTGTCAAGGATGATATGAGGTCCGGGATGGTATGAGGTCTCCTGCCTTGGGCAGGGGGTTGGACTAGAAGACCTCAAAGGTCCCTTCCAACCCTACGATGATTCTGTGATTCTATGCTTTTTTTAAAAAAGGCTGCTCCATTCAGCCTGTGAAATGAGAAGAAGCCAAGAAGTGGAAGCAAATGGGAAGGATTTTTATAGATGAAAACTGTAAATCAAGGGTTAAGCATCCTTATCCTAGAGCATCCAGAGTCTCCATTGCACATTTCCTTGCTCCATAATTCACATTAAGCCACCCTCAGGTGTTTGGAGAATACTTGCTTGATGGGATAATGTTTAAGTTCCTTCCTGTGTATTGAAAAAAGAAACAATAAATTGCACAGCATTTCAGACTCTATGCCCTAGGGTAACATAGTACTAAAATGGTTGCTTGTTTTAAAGAGTTAATTGTTTTGTTTTATTCCCTTCAATGATGACACCAGACCTCGTCAATACAACTTCAGTACTGCTGGTGACCCATGACGCGCTTGTGGAAATTGACATTCACTGCATTCAGTCCAAGAGGAATAAATTAGAGCAGAGTAAGATCCCTAGAGATGATGGATACTGTTCAGGCATGAATCCTTAAGAGAATGAGGAAATGGCATATTTAAATGTACAAGGGTAACCTAAGGCATCGATCTAAGTGTTCAGAGATTAGTACTTGGGTTATGTCAATAGACAATGGCATTTCTTTACATTGTGGTACTGCTGGCCAGCAGCCAGAACACGTTTTGATATGCTATTTCTCCTCTAAGAAGGCTGCTTAAGATGTTGCATTGGTGACTGACAACCTCTTGCAAAAATGGAAGGTGTAAGTCCCATTCTATATAGGTAGGTACTCATGTGAAGTTGATTCTTGTGGCTCTTAGGGGATTTATCCATAGGATTTCTTCGAAATTGCATCAGTCCAGTGCCTGGAAGCACGCACCTCCTTCAGGAACGTAAAGCAGCCCTGAGTAGAGAAATTCAATGGGAAGCATTCACTGGTCTCCTATCCAGGTAAAGAGTACCATATAACACCAGAGTCCTGCAGCTGCTTTTTCTTTAAAGTAAAAATAGCAACGCAGAACACATTTTTAAAGAGTGTGAATAAGGTAGTTTGGCCCTAAGACATATCTTATTGTTCAGGCACCCAAGAAAACAAGAATCTACACTTGTATAAAACTCAACCAAATTAAATCCCAAATTTTGTAGATGGCCATTTTGGCAGAAAGCTTAGGGCTTCAATCACGTCCTTTTCTAGGCCTAAAATCCTGTCTTTGTTAGTTTGCCCACCTACATGAGCTTTAAAATGATTTGGGGAGTCTCATGGGTGACTTATAACTATAAATCAGCATCTAGCCATATTCTGTTATTTTTTTATGTGATTAATTCAAGAAGGAACAAGAATCTAGTGGAATGTAGAAGAATGATAATATAGATGGCCTAGAATCTGTGCCATGTATCACAGAGTCTTCATTCATGTTGTTATCAAGTGCTAAGGTAGGTGGGTAACCATTCTGTTACTCCTGACAGAAGAAAGAGGGAAAATATTCAGAATTAGCAGTCCCTTGACCCCAGGGGACTTTATCTTCTAACTGTCCAACATGGTGGTAAATTGTTTGTATGTATGTTAAAGCATGACTATTTTCCCCCAGATAAATTAATCTCTGCTGTCTATTTTAGGAATGAGCCTTTGGGCTACAGGGAAACCCTCAACAGCATTTTTGCACTCCACCAGATAAAGTAGATTTTTTTTCAAAAAAAAAAAAAAGAAGAAGAAGGTTAATTTCTTACTCTGGAGGCCTCCAGGAGCAGCTGGCGTTGCATCAGGGATCTGGGGTGGGCCTTAGGTCTTGCCACATTTAAAAAGCAAAACCATCCTTGTTTACTCCACCCATTTAAAATAAATAGCTAAAAACTGCCATTTTCAGGCTCTGTGCAGCTGTTGCTTTGGCCTGGGGGGGAGGGGGGAAGAACGACAGATTTTGTTCCCAAGCCCCCTGCCCCCGAGCTTGCCTACCCTGGTCTTCAGTCGAAGTGGATGCTTGGATGTATTTCTGGGTTGGTTTGATATCACAGTAAATTTATTCTTAAACCTTTCTGTAATACTGCACTGTGGTTGTAAGGGATAAATAAAATATGTGTACAAATGGATGGGAATGATATTTGTGGCATAGCTAAGCAGGAATGGGGCAGCAGTTCTCAGTGATGTAGGCAGTAATCCAATCTCCAAGTTAGTAATCTGAAACTGAAAAGGAAGTGGAAATTTAGGAAGAACAGCCGTATTCTGCTTTTGCTTTCATATTTAATGTCAGTATGCAAATACAAGGGGGGGGGGATCATTCAAAAAATAGTCAGTGGCTCCTGGAAACCAGGAGGCAACAGCCAGATTATGCATGGAAGTTGATAGCATGGGTTTGTCCTCCAGGAATAGGGAGAACTGTGCAGAACTGTGTGCCTGAGCAATTAGACTTGGAAATGAAACCTGAGTTTACCTCTGATCAAGGTTCCCTCTAAGATATGTGCCTGTGTGCGTGCGACTCTGCCTCCCTCCACGCAGCTTTCCTCTTCCTCTGTCCAGCAATTGTTTTCAGTCCCTTTGGTTCTGGTCGCGATGGAACCCTACACGCAGGGAGGCTGAGTTGTGTGTGTGCTCATGCACGGGCAAAGTCGTGTGTGTAAGAGGTGGAGCCTCGCCCAGCGGGGCTGAAAATTAGAGGGTACATTGCCTCTGATGATCCATCATGAAACAAAGCAAGCTCATTTGCAAAATACAGAGGTGAGAAAAAGGATTTTGCCTGGATATTCATCTGCAATTCAGCTGTTCGATCTTTCCGGAAAGACAAATGACTAATGAATCTTGTTGGCAGCTCAACACAGCAGTGTAGTCTATATTGACAGACAAAGGATATTTCATGTAGTGTGTGTTTAGATGTATTCCAATGATGTTTTAAGCTCAAAAATTTAAAGCGTTAATGTGACCCATGTATTTATATACACAGATATACTGGTTTATTCATCAGGGAGATGTGACTGAGTTGCAGGTCCATTTTGAATGTCTGTTAGTAACAACCTGGGTTTGTCTGTGCATAAGATATGAAAAGGTTCGGTAGTTGACCTACAGTGAGTGCTGTATTTGACGTTTGGCCCCATCTCATATTGTGTACCTGTTTATCTCAGTTTGGTATAAGCCTTGTTCTTACACAGTTCTCAGACAGTTGCAGGAGAAATGCAGGGAACAACAACAGCCACTCTTTGTGGCCTTCATAGATCTCACAAAGGCCTTTGATTTGGTTAGCAGGGATGGCCTTTTTAAAATACCTCCCAAGATTGGATGTCCACCTCGACGCCTTAACATCATCAGGTCCTTTCATGAGGGTATGAAGGGCACTGTAGTTTTTGATGGCTCAACATCAGATCCCTTTGACATCCGAAGTGGAGTGAAACAGGGCTGTGTTCTCGCACCAACCCTTTTTGGGATCTTTTTTGCTGTCATGCTGAAGCACGCCTTTGGAACTGCAACAGAAGGTGTCTATCTCCGGACTAGATCAGACGGAAAGCTCTTTAATCTCTCTAGATTGAGAGCGAAGACCAAAGTCCAGCTGAAATGCATGCGGGACTTCCTCTTCGCCGATGATGCAGCCATTGTTGCCCACTCTGCTGATGACCTCCAGCAACTCATGAATCGTTTTAGCAAGGCCTGCCAAGACTTTGGACTAACAATCAGCCTGAAGAAAACACAAGTCGTGGGCCAGGGCGTGGACTCACCTCCCTCTATTACCATCTCCACGCGAGAATTGGAGGTTGTTCATGACTTTGTGTACCTTGGCTTAACAATCTCTGACACTCTCTCCCTAGATGTCGAGCTGGATAAACGCATTGGCAAAGCAGCTACCATGTTCTCTAGACTCACAAAGAGAGTATGGCTCAATAAGAAGCTGACGACATATACCAAGATCCAGGTCTATAGAGCTTGTGTCCTGAGCACACTCCTGTACTGCAGTGAGTCCTGGACCCTTTGTGCACGGCAGGAGAGGAAGCTGAACACGTTTCATATGCGTTGCCTCCGACGCATTTTTGGTATCACCTGGCAGGACAAAGTTCCAAATAGAGTAGTCCTAGAACGAGCTGGAATTTTTAGCATGTATACATTACTGAAACAGCGACATCTACATTGGCTTGGGCATGTTGTGAGAATGGCTGATGGTCAGATTCCAGAAGATCTCCTGTATGGAGAATTAGTGGAGGGAAATCGCCCCAGAGGGAGACCACAGCTGCGATACAAGGATATCTGCAAGCGGGATCTGAAGGCTTTAGGAATGGACCTCAACAGATGGGAAACCCTGACATCTGAGCGTTCAGCCTGGAGGCAGGCATTGCATCATGGCCTCTCCCAATTTGAAGAGACTCTTGTCCAGCAGGCCGAGGCAAAGAGGCAGTCACGAAAGCAGCAAAATCAGGGAGCTGGACAGGGGACAGATTGTATTTGTCTTCAGTGTGGAAAGGATTGTCACTCTCGAATTGGCCTTCTCAGCCACACTAGACGCTGTTCCAAGTCCTCCATACAGAGCACGTTACCATAGTCTTTCGAGACTGAAGGATGCCTAATCTAAAAGACCTGTCAAGTCTCCCATATTGAAAGGGAGGCTTCCTGTTCCTTTCCCTTCTTTCTTCTGTTTTTGAACTAGAATCTTACTGTTTTTGTTCTTAGCACTTTACAAATTTGATATCACTTTGTCATTTAAACTGTTTCGAACGTGAGCTGGGTTCACGTTCAAAGCAAAACTTTGTGACATTGCTTAGATCCTCTGCAAGCCAATATTTTCGACTGGAAAGCAGGCTGCATTTTATAGTACTTGGTTAGAAATTAGATGAAAAGCTTCTTAGTAGAGGGAACAATATTTCATCTTTTGTGAGATTTCTTTTTTCACACAGTGTCTTCTGCTTTCCAAATTTAGTTAGTATCTACTGATTCTGAGCTATAGGCAGATCACAGTTGAACAGTCGCAAACAGATCTAACATAATGATATCTGGCCATAGAATTTGTAAACATAGTAAGTTTGTAATCCTAATTACTACCTAGAAGTAGAGCCCTGTGGCGAGCAGAGACATTAGATGTGATACTTAATGTTAGTGGTACGCAGTATCTTCATATTTTTGTTTGCCTTTAGTGAGCACTTAAGGATATTGATAAAGCTTCCTGTGGGTTTATTGTAGGATGATAAGAATTTCTGAATTGAGACAGTGACCGCTGAAGAAGTTCCAAACTGAATGAATAATGCACAAGTAATAATTAAACACGTAAAATGCAGAAAGCTAGAATATTTCAGTCATAAATGAGGAATGAAAAGCACAGATTACATCTGGTCATTCAGGGTAAAATAAATGAGAAAGGTGTGCAGAAAAAAAGAATATATTGACTGAAAAATCTGGGAGAATGGTTTGGGTTCAACAAAGCCTCTTTGTCTAGAGATCCTGAATCCAGAATGAGAACAGTCATGATGATGTCCAACCACCACTAGGAGAAGAGCAAGATAAGGAAAAAGAATGAAGGGAGGCATCAGATTCAATAGTCCTGTTTAATCACTGTAAAAAGAACTCTTCCTTTATGCTTCTGGTCAGGTGCTTGAACACAGAAAAATTGTTTGCATCACAACTGCGCCACTCTCCTACAATTGGGTTCTACTCTCCAGTTTCCATTATTCAGGTAGTTGTGTAGCTGTAGTGGTTGTCAGTGCTCCAGAGTGAGTGAGCATACAGAGTGGTAAGCAAGTGTGGAGCATTATATCTAACTTCATAGCATTGCACTTATTATTAGGATGCTTACTAGAAATGGGCACAAATTGGAAAACTGGTGCTTTGTGATGATTTGTGGTTTGTGGTTAACCGTGAACCACCAAGGGCCCCTGGAAAAATGAAACAGTTCATGTTTGGTTTTTCTGGTTCGTGCTGGGGTGTGTGGTTGACTACCTGCCCTTGCCGCCTCTGCTCCATCTCTGCTGTGACCATGGTGGGCGCATGCTCAGAGGCAGTGGCAGGCTCGTTGCAGGGAAGCCGGGCCCAGTGCCTCTGAGGATGGCACTGGTTGCAGCAGAGGTGGTTGTGGCAGGAGCAGGTAGATGGAGGCGATGGGAGAAGTGGAAAGGGGTTGGTGGGCATCTCCTTTGCCAAAGCAAATGAAATGCCAAATGGGAACAAAAGTTTGGCATTTCATTTGGCTTCAACACAATGGGATCCCCAAACTGGGCCGTGAAATGAACCGCCTGGTTTGTCATTTTTTTTTTGGTTTGTGGTTTGTTTCATGCCCATCTCTAACGCATACCCTCATATATGAATTTGGAGTGAAACCAGGAACTTTGGATTCATACTAAGAATTCATTTCTGTTAAAATATATTATCACTTCAGAATATTTTAATATCTCAATCTGTTGAACTGTGATTTGCATAGATCATTCTGTTTCTGGGTTTGTTTGTTTTTTATCACTCAGTTAAGTCATTTCCAAAATTAGGTTTCCCCACCTATCAGATCTTTGCCCAATTGTCATTGGATTTGTTTTTAGCCCTGTGCCAAGAGTCAAGAAGAGGATGGCATTATTCTATTTTTCTTCCCTCTTTTTTTGGTATATTTACCAAAACAGGTCCAGAACTAAAAGCTCTTTCTTGGGTTGGATACAGACCTAATAATGCTTACAGTAGGCTTGTTGAAATCATTGACACAAGTTAGTAATGACTCATTTAAATCCCACTGATTTCAATGGGTCTTCTCTTTAACTTTTGTGGTCACAATTAGAGATGGGTGGTGGAAGCTCGCCACCGTAGGTAACCAGTTCAATTGGACCCTCCCCCCGAACACAATTAGCATGCTGGTTTTAGAAATGAAAACTCATAATGGCTCAGTGCACATTGTATCACAAGGGGAACTTGAACCCCCTTTTTATTTGCCCACTATGATGGTAGTAATCAGAAGCTCTTTTTTGAGTATTCCTCACCATTATGTTTACACTGGTGACTGTTTGAGGAAAGGAGTGTCTTTTGGTGAAGGGCTAAACTGTGATGAATTTCAGGTGCCAGGTCAAGACTTTCTAATAAGAATTTTTCCAGGCTTTTAATAGGTATTTTAAAAACTTATGCTGAGATTTTAATTTGCTTCTTTTCTGTTGCTGATAAACAGGTTGTGAGTGTTTTGTATAATTACCAGAGCTAATATGAAGGGGAAAAAATAGGCATCCAACTTCCAAAGTAAAGGTTTAACTATATAAATGATTTTGCTCTTCAGAATTAGTGACTAACTTTTAAGATATGAATTGGTCCTAAATGCCTACTAACATTGAATGCAGTGTTTTCCACAGAAAAGACCATGTTTAAATGGAAGCCTGGCAGAATCCCAGAAGCCTGGCTACAGAATGTGTACCGATCTAATGATAAGTGTTAGTCCTGTCTTGAGTCTAACGTTAAGAAAGCACTGAGGACTGCTTAACAAGTTTTGAATGTTCTATATGGAAGACTATTTTTAAAAGGAAATTGTATGACTGCAGCTCAGTGATTCAGATGGTTCCAGATTCAGTCCTTGACATTTCCAGTTAAAAGGATCACGTGACAGATGACCTCTGGACCTCTCTGGAGCGCTGGTCAAGAGTAGACAATATTGGGCTAGTAGTTACCATTTGACCTGGTCTGAAGCAATTTCCTTCCACCTCTGCCAGAATTTCATGAATCATTGTTTGATAATTTAAGTTATTGTATGTAATTGAGATGGATACATACATACATACTAAAATTGCAGTCATTTCTAACTTCCATGTGTGGACAATAGAGATTTACAAATGTGTAGGTTAACTGTGTGAATATTAACTTTTCTTGTAGAAGTTAATCCCATGGAAGAATTTAGCATGAAGCCATTCCATTGTTTCCTCTTATTTGTGATTTTTTTTAAAAATCATAGGGTAAAGAAGCTGAGCTCTGGTTAACATTTATCCTTTAAATGTATAAGCTGATCACAGTTGGAGGAGTTATGAAGTGGCTATCCTTGGATAATGAAGCATATTAACAGTTCTTCAGTAATTCTCTTGTGAATTATTGTCTTGACTTCCATCCACTCTGATTTATTACTGTATGGATAAGTTTGAAATAATAGAGGTTAAATATTTTTCCTTCTGTTTCTCAATCATCTGTCAAGGTACCTGCTATAGTAAGTTATTTAACACTGACATGTACTTTGCCTTAGTGCTAGAGTTTTGCTATTATGGAATTTGGATTTATGAACAGTTACTTCCAATAACTAACTCTCTTCCTGTCCCATCAGTGTGCAGAGCATGAATGAGATACAGAATCATTCTAAGAAATAAGCTGTTGATTGTATACAGAAAAACAAATCAGCAATAAATAAACATTTGATTTTCTGCTCCCTCAAAATCACAGTGGGAAGCCATATGCATTTCCTCTAGAAAGAAGAATAAAAAAGAGACTCCAAAGTGAATAATTTGTTTATGATGAGTAAATGGTACCATTTATAGCAACTCCCTATTGCTGGTTCAAATATATGGCATTATGATGGCATATCATTTGTGGAATGGAGGCTCTTTGACCATTGAGTGGTGGTGAGGATGTAACCATTTGCAGTTGGAATGGCCACATTATCTATGCTTTGAAAAGAATAAATGTGCCAGTACTATTTATACAATAATGACCAGGGATACTGCTGGTTGTGGGTAGATGTGGAATCAGGGGCTCCCAATAGTTTGTCAACAGTGGTGTGTTTGCTTATTGTGGAGCACTGAGATTTGGGGGATGTAGTGAAGCTAAGTCTAGATTGAGGTGTTTGTGAGTGTCTACACAAGGGATTGATAGTATGCTCCTACCATGGCAAAGAAGCTTCTTTCACTGCAGATGTATGCAATTCACTTATTTCCAAGTGCTGGATCTGGAATCCTTCTGAGCTTGTGGAGCTCTTCAGATTCGCACAAGCAATCACCTGACCTTGTTGGGTGTGGAGCACTACTGCTTTATTGCATCCTACATTAATTCAACCCATGGTTCACTCACAGCCATTCCTTAATCTACATATCTCATGGAGCAATTATTCTTTGGTACCATCTCTCATTTTTTCTGTTGTTGATGATATCACTAACCACCACCGCCACCACCACCATAGTCTTAGAACTGCAGAGCCGGAAGGGACTTTATGAATAATTGAGTCTAGCCCATCAATGAAGCACAGTGGAGAATCAAACTCTCAACCTCTGGCTCCACAGCCAGAAACCTAAACCACTGAGCTACAAATGAACATCAAGATGGCAAAAATAATGGATGAAGAACCTGCAATTTTAGAAAGCAAAATAAAGACCAGTCTCAAAGCATTTGGAAAAAAATAAATCACCAGGAGTAGATGGAACTCTGCAGGGAGTATTCCAGGCTACAGAGACTGAATCTGTTAAATTGCTAACAGGAATTTACCAACAAATACAGTATGGGAGACATAACAATGGCCAACAGACTGGAAATGTTCAATGTACATTCTAATCCCCAAGAAATGGGATGGCAAAAAGTGCAGTAACTATAAGATCACTGCCTTAATTTCTCATGAAAGCAAAGTGATGCTTGAGATTTTGCAACAAAGACTTCTACCATTTGTGGAGTTAGAAATACCAGATATTCAAATTGGATTCAGAAAGGTGAGAAACACTGGAGATCTTATTGCAACTAGTGTACCAAAGAACTTCTGAAGAAAATCAGCCTATGCTTTATAGATTCTAGCAAAGCATTTAACTGTGTGGACCATGAAAATCTATGCATCATTCTAAAAAAAAAAAAATGGGCATGCCACACCATGTGGTCATCCAAATGCATGACCTATATGTTGTGTAAGTATCTACTGTTAGGACTCAATATGGAGAAAATTAATGGTTCCCTATAGCCAAAGATGTCACACAAAGATGTATTTCATTTACCTAATTGTTCAGTCTGTCTACAGAACATACCATATGGAAAGGTGGATCACATTCAGATGCATGAGGGGTGAAAACTGGTGGAAGAAACATAAAAAATCTTTAGATCTGCAGATGACACCATATCAATACAGTAGTAGAAATCAGCAATGACGAAGTGACTCCTGATGAAGGTGAAAGAAGAGAAGTAGTACTGGAATTGAATTTTAAGAAGACAAAAATCATGATTACAGATGATAACTTTAATGTTACTTTAATGTCAACACTGAAGAATCTGCAATTGTTGAACATTTTCTGAACCTTGGTTCAGTCATCAATACAATGGAGACTGTAGCCAAGAAACCAGAAGAAGAACTGAGACTTGAAAGCATAGCTTTAAAGGAATTTGAGTAGATCCTTAAGAGCAAAGTTGTGCCATTGGAGATCAATATCATTCGTATGTACTCTCTACCTATTCCCAATTACTATGTATGGATCTGAAAGCTGGACAGTCTTGAAAGCCTGAACTATCTTGAAAGGTTAAAAGTAAAAGATAGGGAAAGTTAATCATCCTGATGTTTCTCTTCTGCAACACACTCTTCCTGCACTAGAAACAAATCTGGCATTGTAAACAGTATTTGTAGCCAACCCTTACTTATAATAGGCAAACTAGTATATCATTCTCAGACCACATCTGTAGTATGGGGAAATTAAGTCTGACAGGGCTGATGTCAGAATGATTGAGCAATCAATTTTGAACATGAAATCACATTTTATGAATGCTAAGCATTGTAAGAAGACAAAGATAATGTCCACAGAAAAATTACATAACTTTAAGGTAGATAATGGAGAAACTGAAATAGGTAAAGATGTTTTACACCTTTGTTCAGCCATCAGGCAAAAGGGAGACTGTAGCCAAGAAATCAGAATGAGACATGGTAGGGCACCTATGAAGGAACTAGGAAAGATCCTCAAGTGTAAGGATGTGTTACAGAAGAAGAAACCAAGATCAGCCATATCGTTGGTATTCCTAGTTACTATGTACTGACGTAAAAATGGACAGTGAAGAAAACTGTCAGGTAAAAAAATCATTTCATGGTACAAAATGTTATATTGGAGGAGAGCTTTATGAATGTTATAGACTTCAGGAAAGATACAAAATAAGTGCGCTAGATCAAATTAAATTTGATTTTTTTCTAGAAGCAAAAATGACCAGACTAAGGCTATCATACTGTAGACACATCATGAGAAGAAAAAGTCTCTCTAGAAAAAATAGTAATGCTTGGAATAATTCAAGGCAACAAGAAAAAAGGAGGACCAGATATGAGATGGACTCAATAAAGGAAGCCACAACCTTGAGTCTACAACTCCTGAGTAAGGCTGTTAATGACTGGACCTGTTGGAAGTTACTGATTCATAGGCTCCCCGTAACTCTGCAGTGAATTAGCAGTACATAACAGTACAAGTACTAAAGAAAGTATTTCTTCTTATGGTGGCTTTTTTGGTCTAATTAGTATTATGCTACCATAACTTAGTGGCTTTCTTCCTCAAAGCCTGGTCTTCATAGTTGGCTCTATATTGCAGTAGGAATGCTTGTAATGGCTTATTTATGACTTGACTTGTTCAGATTTCTTCATCTATCGGTATCATAGGTCCACTGAAGCTATGAGTATTAATATGACAAATAAGTGTTCATGCACCTAGTTATTGGTGTTGTAATGTGAAGCTCAATCAGGATGCACAGTTTTTCAGTGGTTGCCATTACTGAATTTTTAATATAGGTAATGAAGACATTACAGGGTGATGTCAAAGGAAACAGAAGTGTTGAACAAATTTTTTTGCTGAGACCTATATGACTCTTAATAAAACTGATCTCAAAATGGCCCCAGACAATTCTAAATTTCAGTTCTTGGCTAGTGTTTCAAAAACTTATTCTCTCAGTTTAACTATTTGTGGAACATTGTAGCTTCTGCTATCATTACTATGCCAGTGTACTGG
The DNA here is from genome assembly GCA_037013535.1 of Intellagama lesueurii. Classification (NCBI taxonomy): domain Eukaryota; kingdom Metazoa; phylum Chordata; class Lepidosauria; order Squamata; family Agamidae; genus Intellagama; species Intellagama lesueurii. The sequence goes on from JBAJHW010000003.1 coordinate 102,411,952, forward strand.
GCTTTTACAAATAAATGGGACTGGAGTAACAAGACAGGGCCCTAAAAGAAGAGACTGAACAATTGATCCAGAAATTCCAGAGAGGTATAAATCAGAATGAAGCCTTTTTTTCATAGTACCAAAGGAAGTTATAGCCTACGATGAAGTAACAGGCACATACTATATAGCACTGCTGGCATTGATTTGGGACTGGGAAACTCAAGCCCTGCAGTTCCAATCAAGTCATACCTCTTTCCCCAAAATAAAACTGACATTTTGGGACCTGCACATTTGCCTTCAGCTCCATGGACAGCTGGAATGAAGCCCTCCCTGTAAATTTTTTTGAAACTGATTCAGTTCTCAGTCTGAAAGAAGTTTTCCATTCCTGGCATAGGGGCTTCCCTTGTCTTTCTTTGTTCCATGGAAAGAGGAATGGCTTTGAAGGAGATCCACCACAGGAAAGTGTGTCTGAAGTCTGATGGTTGAGCTAGAAATGATAGCGTTAGGCTGGTTTGGGAAATTTACATTTTTGGACAGCTGTTCCAGAAACGAAGTGCATGCTTCTGTTCTTTGCCTCGTTGCAGGGGCATAAATAATGTTTTATCACTGACTTCACTTGAAACCTATTGATATCTGCCAAGGGTTTAAAATAGTTTACTTGTAGTTACTGGTAATTGCATTTGCCAGCAGCCTCACACCTGGCAACGGATTTTGGACAGATTAAGGGTTTATCTAAATTATCGGTTCATCAATATGGGGCCAAATGCAGGATATTTTTGCAAGTCCCAGTTGAAAGACAGTGATGCAATACCCAGCCCACATATAAAAGAATAGTGGGGAAATAACCATATAATTATCTGGTTCATTGTTGGATTATATAAATTCCAGTATAGGAGAGAACGGAGTATCAAGAGAACATAGGGAAGGAATCTTACTAGTTTGTAAACAAAGTCTAGAGACACCTCTCTCCAGTTCAACATAAGCAGGGATTCCAGTTAAAATTTCAAGGCAAATACTGCAGACTCTTCACTGGGATTTAATACAAGATCAGACTTCTTCAGTCTTTCATTGTCGTTTGAGACTAGTCCATTTTGGTGCCCGTGTACGTAAGAGCTGCTATGATGGTCATAATCTAACATGCTGTTGGGTGAAGAAGAATGGTACTGTTAATAGTATTGCATGGATTATCTGAAAGGTGCATGTGACACTCATATTATGTGCATATGTTGTGTACATTATGAACAGAACTCAAAAATACAGTAGTCCTGTAGTAGGCTAGATGGGGATTCATACTCATAGGTAAAGGTAAAGGTTCCCCTTGACGTTTAGTCCAGTTGTGTCCGACTCTAGGGGGCGGTGCTCATCCCCGTTTCCAAGCCATGGAGCCAGTGTTGTCTGTAGACAGTTTCTGTGGTCACGTGGCCAGCGCGACTAGACACGGAATGCCGTTACCTTCCCACCGTGGTGGTACCTATTTATCTACTCACATTTTACATGCTTTCGAACTGCTAGGTTGGCAGGAGCTGGGACAAGCGACGGGAGCTCACTCCGTTGCGTGGATTCGATCTTACGACTGCTGGTCTTCCGACCTTGCAGCATAGAGGCTTCTGTGGTTTAACCCGCAGTGCCACAACATCCCTTCAATTCATACTCATAGCAACAATATATTGCACTGTGATTGTTGGGAATTATGAGATCCGTGAAATTGACTCCTCCTGCTTTTAAAACAATGCTTGTATATGTGTATGTATATCTGTGTGCTATAAATTGATAACCCTAAAAGCGCACAAGACACAGTTTTGGACTGCAGCCCAACAGTGACCTGGAATAAGCACACAGGCACCAAAATGGTCTATTCTTGGTTGAAATCCATGGGGCTTATTTCTGAGCAGACATGCAGAGAATTGTGCTATACTTTATGACCAAGCTTTCTGATACTCATTTGTATTCATATACTCATGTATGCTGACTCCAAATCATTGTGAAGAAATTAAGGATATCTTTAGCAAAATTGTGCCGCCCCCCCTCCCTTTGTGAAACCTGACCTAAATTGTTAAGGGGAGCTCTGATCTTTTGGAACAAATTCTGATGAACTTTCATTTTATGACTTGCTGCTTTTCATTTACAAGTATACTTTTTTCTTGCTTTCCAAACAGCATTAATTTTTTATGTGGAACAGTTTGGCAGTTTGAATAACCACAGTGAACTTCAAGCATATGTATTCTAAGACAAGAAATGTGTGTGTCAGTGGAATAATAGATGCAGAATTAACACTGGATTACAACATTTCCTTCATTTATGAGACAAATAATTTTCTCAGGCCTCAAAAGGATGCATTTAATAAATTATCTCAAAAATACTGATGGTGTAATTACTGTTTATGTGTATATATTCTATGAATTTGAAAAAATATTATCCACATTTCATCTAGATACGAGTTCTCTCATCTCTGCGCTCTGCCTCTTTTTATAATTTCATGTTGTACAACTGTAGCATAATCATAATTGGCTTCTAGCCTTTAAAACATAATTGGCTTCTATAGTTGTGAAATAAATGAAGTAAACTTCAGGTCAAATCTGTTTTACTTGAGTATAAAACGAACAGATTGTCAGTAAACCACTGCAACTGGTTTCACAAGTCATGCCCACTGACTTTTGTGTTTAGCTCTAAAATAACTTGTTATGAGGTTGCCTATGCTTTTGAGTTTTCAAAGAGGATCTGGCACTGGTTTCTACTAACTTGCTTGTCTGTTTTGAAAAGTCATCTAAAGCACAAAGCAGAGCTTAGCTAGGGCTTGTTTTGTTGCCTTTTAAGAAGAATGTGTGTGGGTTTTTTTCATTGGGTTGCTTTCAATGTTTTGAATGATTCACTTTAATTAAAAAAACTAAAACTATTATGTGTTAACCCATTACAGATAGTTCCATGTCTTCTTCTGTAAAGAAAGTTTAATTGCACCGAGTATGTTTAAAATGCATATATGTTTATTTGTTGTAGGGACTATTTTAGGAACAGCATCAAAGCACTTTACAACAGCCAAAGAATATAGGAAATGCTTACTAAGTTATTTTAATGGTTTTGGTAAGTTTTACTGTTTACATATTTATATTAATATATTCATATTTATAATAATACAGTATAAACCTCTTATTTGATGGTCTGAAACTATATCAAGCTACCAAATGCATTGTTGTTATGATGATGATGATGATGATGATGATGATGATGATAATGATGATGATGCCGGATTTCTCCCAAAAACGGACCCAAAGTGGCTCACAACATTAAAGTTCACACAATTTAAAAACACAATAAGTTAAATATTAAAAGATAAATTAAACAATATATGATTTAAAATACAGTGGTGCCTCGCTAGACGATTGCCTCGCAGGACGAGGAAATCGCTAGACGATGCCTTTTTGCGATCGCTACTGCGCTTCGCAAAACGATGGTCTCCTATGGGGAATTTTCGCTAGACGATGAGGTTTCCCCATAGGAATGCGCCGACTAGTGGTCAAAAGCTGTCAGTGCATTCCGACGGGGACCCGCACTCGCTAGACGATGTTTCCCTATGGGAGATTTTCGCTAGACGACTGAGTTTTCCCTTGGAACGCATTGAAGAGATTTCAATGCATTCCAATGGGAAAACGTGCTTCGCTAGACGATGTTTTCGCTAGACAGCGATCTTCGTGGAACGGATTAACATTGTCTAGCGAGGCACCACTGTACAGTTAAAAGATTAAAACATGAAAACATAAAAAAGATTAAAATTATCTGCTAAAATGGGGTTCAGGGATTCAGTTATAATTGTTAAAAGCCTGCCATAGTTCTGAATTATGAAAGAGTTTAAGGGCAAATTGTACTGAATTATGGAACTTTAAAGGCTGGTCCACACCACAGTGTTTTCTTTGGTCATTGTGGAGTTGTTCTGAAATGTTTTTGCTGCAGATTTGAATAGATTGTCCCAGTATTTGCATCCATGTATGGGGAGACTGTTTATTGCTTGATGTATGGGGATACACTGGGTCGTTCCGGTACCTCTCATCCACACACAGCCAGAATTACTCCCTGATGTCCCTTTCCCAATACACACTGCCCTCTGCTTTTGCCTATTTTCTCAGCCTTCTCCCTCTTTACTTCACTCTCTCCTCCCTTCCCTCCTTGTTTGACCAGTCCACAGGATGTGGAAAGATGAGGATTGACATGCAAAAAAAATCTACAGGAAAACATCAAATGACACCCACCCACAAGTGAATGGATCAACAAGGAACTACATAGTCCACATGACAATTATCACAGTGTAAAAACAGATGGAAAAAGAAGGGTTTTGTGTTTTTTTGTCCCGCTTTGACTCTGTTGACCAGTTTTAGTCCTGGGCTGTGTGGACACCAGAATGCAGTGTACTATTCATTGTTGTCTTTTTTGGTCTACAAATCCCAGAATTCCTCAGATGTAATTCTAGGAGTTCCAGCCCACAAACACATACCTGCAGATATTTCAATCTCCTGGAAGAGGGGGAAGCCTCCTTCAAGGTCTTTTTTCTAAGTTTTCATTTCCTGCTCCAGTTCTTCCTGAAAAGAAGCTGCCCAGTGCCTTCTGGGTGTGGTAGCCCTGTTTCTCTTTAGAGCAGAGATCGTCAACCCCTGGTCCGCGGCCCAGTGCCGGTCCGTGGCCTGACCCGGACCGGGCTGCGGAGACAGACCTCCCACCCCCCGCACGCACTCCCCTCCCCACAGCTGCTTTGCGCACGCGTGCCAGCGCCAGCGCTCCCCCACCCCTTCACGCATGCGCCCGAGTGCCCGCACGAAGGGGTGGGCGGGCACAGAGGCGGGCGGGTGTGCAGGCGCTCCTACGCACGCGTGAAGGGGTGGGGGAGCGCTCACGCCGGCGCGGGTGGGCGGGCGTTCCCCCACCGCTGCGCGCATGCGCCCAAGAGCGCACACACATGTGCCAAAGAGCACGTGCGAGCGGGGTGTGTGTGCCCTGCCTTTCTCAGAGGCTCAGCCAGTCCGTGGCCCCAAAAAGGTTGGGGACCGCTGCTTTAGAGGGTAGTCTTCTTGCCTGCTTCTCCCCCCGAAAGCATAGAAGACAGTCTGGAAAGAGGCCAGGTGACTGAATGAAGGTGTCTGCAGGTGTGTGTTTCTGGGCTGGAAATCCCAGAATTCTGCCTGGGGAGTTTTTTTTTTTTTAGAGAATTCTGGGATTTGGAGTTTGTTTTTTTGTTTTTTTTAAAGAATGGCACATCCTTAATCAGGGATGCAAGAAAGATGAAGAAACACTTTGTGAACAGGATCTAGGTTGCATAGTGGCAGGACAAAGTTAGTAAAGGTTTTCATATAGAATTGGTCTGCATTGGTATCACTGTACGTTGGAAGGGGTGCTCTGTCACATCTGGTAGTACAATAACAGACTTAAATCAGGGGTCTCCAACTCCTGGTCCGTGACTCCTTGGCCGGACTGGGCTGTGGAGACAGATGTCCCGCCCCCCCCACGCACTCCCCCCTGCATGCCCACCTGCACAGCCCCTTCGTGCATGTGCGTGAGTGTGCGCCCCCGCCCCTTCGCGTATGCGCATGAGTGTGCGCGTGCCACGCGAGCACCCCCACCCCTTCATGCATGTGCACAAGTGCGCACATGCTGCGTGAGCGCCCCTATGCACATGCATGCGAGTGCCCACGTGCCCAACCCTTCACACATGTGCGTGAGCGTGGGGATGCCCCCGTCCCCCGCGCACAGACCCCATCCCCCCCCAACCAGTCTGCAGTGTCAAAAAGGTTGGGGACCACTGACTTAAATAGTAAGGATACAGTTGTGTCATTTTATGCTAATTAGTTTCATAACTGTACAAGAAGAGTTCATCACAACTGGTGTTTTTAGTAGCAGGCTGGTAGTTTTATTCCAGTGAAAAAAAGTGAAATTCTCTCACACATTCCAGCTCTCTAGATTATATTTCTTGATGTAGTCAGTGTCATTTTGTACAACCTGCCTTTAGAAATATGTTAACCAAAGCCAGTAATATATTTCCACTGTGCTTTAGATCTGGACTTAATCATACTTAGAACTGATTGACTTGGTAAATATTGGTCAGGCAGCTCTTTGAGTTCACTTCCCTTTTCCTTTCCAGGTCTAACATAATATTTCAAATATGGCTGCAGAAAAATATTTTGATACTTGCTGTCCGGGTGGATTTGATTTAAATCAGTTTGATTTTAATGATAATTTAAATAAGGACACTGGATTTTTTTGATAATTTAAATTTTAAAAATTAATTTTTTATTAAATTGTGATTTAAATCAATTTGATTTAAAAAATCATTGATTTTCCAATGTCTTTCATAATAATGAAAGGTATGAGACTTTCCCCCCACCATTTATGATTTGATGCCATTGGGTTGCTGACCCTGACAATGTGATATCCTGGTTATGTTGACTCCTGACCCCACAAAATGTATGAATAAATTGAATAGCTATAGCTTAGTGAGTTGTAGTACCTGGTTGCTCAGCCAGAGGTTAGTGGTTAGATCCTCTACTGTGCCTCCCTGGAAAACAGCCATTCTGTGTAGCCATGGGCATGCTACACAGTCCTAGAGTGCCGACAGAAGAAGGGGGCAGTATACCACTTTTGAGTACTCTGTACCTGGAAAATCCTGGCAAGGATGTCAGAATCAACTGGATGGCACATAATTATTGGAAATAATATGGATTGTTAGGGAAACAGTCACTTCCCCCATTGTGAAGTCTATTTGTTTGTGTCTTTTTCATCATCTACAATGATTTTGCCAGATTTTTTGGGAAGCCAGCTCTATATTTTGAAGGGTGTTTCTTCCATTTTGATTCCTTCTTTTAAATATTCTCAAAGAATTCTAAAAAAAAAACCCTAGTGAGGCAGGACTTTATTTTGCAAAAGCCATGATTTATTAAAGTGCTGATTTATAAAAGTTTATTCATTCTAGGTTTAATAATTCTTTCCATCAATGTAGTTATGAGAGAGAAAAATAGCTAATGGGTCTGGGTTTTATTGTCAGCCCCCCTGGATTTCGTTGCTTTTGTATGGTATTCCAATGATTATTTTCCCAGTCCACAAATTTCAGTTTTTGGTTGGATTATCTATAATTCAAAAATTTATTTCCTCAACAATTCTCATATTAAAGCAGTCTGGATGAGACCACATATTCATTCAAAAATTTTGCTGAGAATTTGATGCTTTGCAGAATTCTGTGTTTAATGAGCTTTGTTCATTTTGGCTCTTTTGGCTGAAAAAAAGTGTTTCTGAGGGTGAGGTTTCTGTGTATTTCTTTATGAAACTGTCTGAGGAAGGAAACCGAAGGTGAATGATTTTCTGCAGAATGAAATAAAATACTGGAGGATAGTCCATGCTGTTACTGTTACCCAAATTCTTTGACAAAATGATTGTTCCTGAATTACTTATTCTGTCTCCAAGATAAAAAATTAATATTGGAAATAGGGTTAGATGAGATTTCCTTTCATTGACTTTTAAAATAAGAACTTTTCAAAATCCATTAATTACTTTATAAAAGTTATGGAAATATTTTAAAAAGACGAGTATGAGAGGAAGCAAAACTGACAGTTTCAGCCATCCAGGTAAAGGGTATTAAGTAGTCAGCCCTTAAAAGTCTAGCTTCAGACTCCTGTGAATTCAACCATGCTTTTGGTGTGAAATAAGGCAGACACCCGCCCCCCCCATTTCCCCTCCTGATAGGTACCTTATATTTAATAGCTGCAAGTCTTGCAGAAAAATTATTTTCTCTATTCTAGAAACAGCTGTACCTAGTTCGTTTTTGAGACAAACTTGCTAAAATTCATAAATTTCTGGAGCATGTAGAATTTTTTTAAAGAAAAGATCTATTAAGAAAAACAAATTTGCCCATCCTTGATTAGAAAGTGTCAGTGTTCTACTTACAATATCAACAGTTTCTATTTCCATACTATGTAGTTTTGTGTGTGTGACTTTTTAAAAAGAGTTGCTAACCATTTCAGCTCATAATGATCAAATGTATATTGTATTTACATTTCCTGACATGGAAATGCTGTAGATCTGATTCTAAGTTAGGTATTCCAGCTGGAGAATGTCTGGATTGTGTGGTAGCCTGCCAGTTTACAGGTGGTATACTTTACACTTCTAAATTAGCTTGCAGGAAATTACCAGACTGTACTTTATGCTTTCGAGCAAACAAGGATGTTAAAGAAAATTGTTTTCCCTTCTTACAGCTTGTTTTACATGTATTTAAATTTCTGGGCCTGCTGAGTCTTGAAGCCTTGATTAGATCTTGTTCTCCTGATATTCTCTACAACAAGGAAGGCCTGCAATACTTATCATACGGGGCAGACCAGCCAACTGTTTGGATGCTGCCTCCTCCTGCTTCTCCACATCTAACAAGCCTTGTCTAGATCTGCCTTTCACTGCCTCAGTAACCACAGTCTACTGTTCATTACTCTTGTGCATTCTCAGGTGGTATGCACAAAATCTGCCCTCGAGGTCTGATCTATCTTGTCTTTTCCTATGGTGGTAGATCAAATCAGACTAACTTCCCTAAGGTTTGGGAAAGGGAAGTGCTCTCTAAATTTGGCACCTAGTTACAGATATGAATAACATGTTGCAGAGATTTGAATTTTTTATTAAATTTTTCGAGCTGCCCAGCAGAAGTACAGGGATTTTCAGAGCAGAATAGTTTCAAGATCCCCCTTTTCTAATTAACTGGCACTTATACTCTTAGTAACTTACTGAGACATTAGTAGTGGAAAGCATAAAAACAATTATTTTACTTACAGTTGAACAGATCAAACAGCAAACTGACAAACATGTATGTTTTCAGTAAGGGATTTCGACAGACTCTAAAGAGGGGAAAAAAGACACCAAGCAGAAAAGTGCTTGAAGCCTTGTTGCAGTAGCACCTTCTTCAGTTTCTCATTCTAGGCCCAAGCAGCTTGCTTCAGTCCATGTTTATCTTTATTTAATTTGCAAACAAAACCAGGATTTTTCTAAGTTGATGAAGCTCTGCGGCTGCTCCATATACAGCTCCTCTGCAATCTCTTCAATTAAAAATCCAGTGCTTGACTTGCATTTTTCTAGAGCACGGATCTCCTGGGAGTTGAGACTCCCAAGGGGGTTACAAAGTGTTTTCTTGGGGGGAGGAGGTTGCCATGGTTATTTTTAGTTGCAACTATTTTTATATTTATTATAATTAATATGATATACACAATGCTGTTTCATTTTAATCCTCTTGGCCCACAGAGAGATAATTTTAATTTGAACTGGAATTGCAGGCAACCTAGAGTTCTTAGTTATTTCTGTGCCCCTTTGGGCAGATTATCCCTTTATACATGTACCTCACTCCTACCGCCTCCAAAAAGCTGTTCCTCCTTGCTTCTTTCTGCTTCTCCACATCCACCTTTGAAGGATTGACATCAACACTTTGGACTGGAGTGTTAGCCTAACTCAAAGAGGCCTGAATGAGACAAGCATGCAGTGCATGCCAGAAATACTGACACCCAAGATGGCGGCAGGATTAAAAAGTTGTTCCTGCGGCGGCAATGGTGCTTTTCACTCACTGGAGTCTCCAGCTCTTGCGGATATGGTGTTGATGGTGCAGTGAAGGGAGAGAAAACCAGGGCAGGGAGATGCCTTTGGGATCTGCCTTAGTAATGAAGGAAGAAGGCAAGAGGGACAGAGAGGTGAGAGAGGAGAACCAGGAAGAGGGTGGGACACGGGGCAGGACCCATGGGGAAGGTATTTATTTTGGCTTGAAGGGGAAAGGCTATTTGCTGAGGGGGCTTTGGGGAGGGGAGGACACATGAAAGGAGGGTTGTCTCCATACCCAAAAAGTAAATTAAACTCAGTGTATTGACATTTTTTTCCTTCTCCAATTTTATCTGGTAAATAATACTTTAAAAAAACACTAAAATACAACACAACTATTAAAAGTTCTGCCCTTAGCATCCAGTGAGTTGGAGGAAGCTCGCCTAAATAGGAATTCATTCCCTTTTATCCTCCTGAAGGGGTCCAGTCAATACATATAAAATATATCTTAGCCTAACCGTAGCCATTTTGTTTTCTGTAACTTGCTTTGCTATATGAATGTTTTGCTTAGGCAGGCAAGAATGAACAAGGGAGAAGGAGAGGGTGTCCGTCAGAGTTTCTTCTAATTTACAATTAAGGTATTTCTAAATGAGAAGTTTGACCTTGGAGAAGTCTGAGTGTCTTACACAGGGTCGGGGAGAAATGAATTATAGCCTGTTGCCCAGGCACCTGCAGTCCGACTTTTTCCCCTCCTTACCCCTTTGCCTCCTTCTTTTCATGTTGAACTTACAAAAATGTATACTTTGGTATGTGGGGCGCCTTCTCCCTCTCATGCTTTTCCTGTGAGTGGAGTTTGCCTTATTTGCTTACTTTCAGCTGAAAATAAATAAATATATATATTGGATCTCTCTGTCTCTGGCTGATTGATTAATGTGTTAAAAAGGTAAAGGTAAAGGTTCCCCTTGACATTTAGTCCAGTCGTGTCCGACTCTAGGGGGCGGTGCTCATCCCCGTTTCCAAGCCATAGAGCCAGCGTTTGTCCGAAGACAGTTTCCGTGGTCACGTGGCCAGCGCGACTAGACACGGAATGCCGTTACCTTCCCACCGAGGTGGTACCTATTTATCTACTTGCATTTGCATGCTTTCGAACTGCTAGGTTGGTAGGAGCTGGAACAAGCGATGGGAGCTCACTCCGTTGCGTGGATGCGATCTTACGACTGCTGGTCTTCTGACACTGCAGCACAGAGGCTTCTGCGGTTTAACCCACAGCGCCACCACGTCCCACGATTAATGTGTTAGAGACAGCCAAAAACCCAGTAATTAGTCCTGGATCCTTCATTGATTAATCTTGGTACCCTTTACTCCTTAATGTTGAGAGAGAGAGAGAGAGAGAGAAAAGATGGAACAAGTGTTTGGAGATCACAAGAAGGCTACAGGGCAGCTCCTTATAAAACTCTGCAAATGAGGCAAGGTGCTTGCATAATAAATGATACAATTAAATAGTAAATGCTTTGTTTGCAAGGACCTGTTATTTGGACTAACTTGTTCCAGTGGTTATACTTATACTTTGGCATGACAAACTTTTCATGAACTGGGGCCATAGTCGGCAGGAAGATTACATTTTATAATTTTGGCTTGGAAATGCAAAACCTACAGATGTCTGTTGTATTTCTATCTGTTTGGTTTTTAAAAAAGATTATTTTGTTTAAGCCCATTTTGAAAAGTGTTCGGTTTTTGCAATCTGTTTTCATCACCGTAGTATCTGAAACCCAATAATTCTGAGAGAGTTCTTGGTAAGATTGAGTAAATTATACTGAAATAATGGGTAGGTGCACGATGACAAGAAGCCTAGAGGCTCAGGTAGTCTGTGAGGAAAAGGCTGAGAGCACAGGAAGAAACAAAAACAAAAGGAAGTCCACATATTCCTGTAGTTAATATTACATTAATTCGTCTCTGAATTATGGAAGAGTTGTGGCTGCTGCAAGTAAACTGTAGATCAGTTAGATACTTCATTAGTTTGCTATGATTACTGTTATTAAAATGAATATAAAATGAATCAGTAATAACTAGCCCAGCCCATGTATGATTCCTGTGTACAGCAAATTACAAAAGCAAAAAGGCAAGAAAGTGGGCATAAAATAAATGTTGTTTTAAAAGGCTACAGCAATAAGATCACTAACCACTAACCTGGAAGTGGAGAAAAGTTGTGCTTTTCCAAAAGACAACTAAAAAACATGGGAGATTCTTTCCTCCAAAGATTCATGTTTAGTGACAGAAATGTGCATGACCTCAAAAAGAGAAAGAAGTAGCATGTTATAGGGAGCATGTAACTCCTTTATTACAACAGCTTCACTGGCTGCCAGTCTATTTCTGGGCTCAATTCAACACACTGGTTATTACCTATAAAGCCCTATATATGGCTTGGGTCTAGGCTATTTGAAGGATTGTATCGGCTTTAAAGATCTTCTGGGGAGGCCCTTCTCTCGGTTCCACCATCTTTCCAAGCTCACTTGGTGAGGACATGAAAGAGGGCCTTCTCAGTGGTTGCTCCCAGCTTTGAAATGCATTGCCCTGAGAAGCCAGGTTGGCCCCCTCCCTCTTGTCCTTCCATCATCAGGGAAAGACCTTCCTCTTCAGGCAGGCCTTTAAGTAATATGTTATCTCATGAATGCTGATTTTTAACTTAAAAGTTCTTAAATGTTTTTCATTTGTTTTCATACTTGTTTTATTTTTAAATTTTAATGTATGTTTAATTGTTTTTAAATGTGATATTTATATAATAATTTCAAATTTCTTACTTTATTTGTTGTGAGCCACCTTGGATCTCTTGTGGGGAGACAGGCAGCATATAAATATTTTAAATAAATAAAAATGAAATAAGAGGGTGGCTAAATGCGCTGTTAAGCTCCCTGTTTGGAGCACTGCAGGGGTGGTCTGGTGCACTCTGAAAGATGGTGATCAGACAATGTCTTTGCTACAGTATATCAGCATGCCCCCTCGGGCTTTCCTGCTTGCCCCTTCCTGTCCCCTATCAAGAGGGTTCTAGCTTTCTGGTGCGGGTAGGATCACTCATGTGATCACTGGAACCGATCCAAAGCAAGCCTTCCTCTTTCAGTTTGCCAATATTGTGAAATGGCTTAATAACTTAAAAAGTTCTAATCAAACCCAACCATTTCCAGGTGGCCACACTATCTCATTTCTTGCTGCTGGGGGTAGTCATATCCAGCGTCCCTCGTCTCTTTCCCATAAGCACAGTAAGGTGATGGATATTAATAAGTTGCCAGGTAATGGAAGAGAAGAAGTACCTCTTCTGAGTATTGTAAAGAAGTTTTTTGTGAATAAGATTTCACAACATCCAGTTCTAACAGTGATGTTGTACATGCAGGTTCTCAGGTTTGATATGAGGAGATAAGAAAGATATCCCACTCCTGGAATGTATTCCTCTTAAGTTATAGAAAAGGAGAGCTTCTAGTTCTCCAGAACTCTTCAGCAGGTGAAAATGGTATAAAATGTGGAGCTAAGGTAGTCCTTACAGAACTCTGCCTACATGCAGTATTTTCCCTCCCCTTGCTTTCTCTTGAACCAGGAGTCATCTCTTCCCAACTCAGAATGAAGTCTGGTTCACCCAGTGCTTGGGGATGAGCAGCCGCTCCCTCCAAATGTCTATTCTGCTGCAAATTACTGTTTGAAAATCACGATCCACTTCTGCAAATTTGTGTTCCTTGTCCCTCCTTTCTGCAAGGCCTTTTCCATCTGTCTCCATTCCCCTCCCAGGAGTAACAACAATTTTAGGCTAATCACTTAATGCCAAGAAGGAAAGAATCCAGAAGCACTGGATTAAAGCTTTGTTTTGGCAATAGAAGATCCCACAAAACTTTTTTTTTAACTACAACTACCAGAATCCCCAAGCGAGCCTGGTTAAAAAAAAGAGTCATTGGCCCAGGAGCTGATGAATATTGATGACAGAGGCTCAGTCCTGGCACATTGGATGAACATTTGACTTTTCAAAGCTTTATTTGGCAAATTTTGCCTGTCAGGGTGTTCCACAGTTGCCTCTATGTCTTGTCTTAGAACAGTTTTCTTTCAACTGATGAACTATTTGATCACTAATACGGAAGTTGCTCTGTTGGTTTGTTTTAATCAATCACAAAAGCAGCTGGTGAGGTTTGGAATAAGGCATCTGCATTAACAATGAGAATTTTAATACTTGGGGTTGTAATATAATAAAAACTATTTGGCAGCAGTGTTGGAAATCCAAAACCTATAGCACTGACAGTATGCACCCTAGGAATACAAGCATTCGATAAATGGAGGACTTGCTGTGTTTAAATTCTTGTTATTTAATTTAAATTAGTTTATTTTGGAGCACTTTGTTGTTACGTCTATGTTTTATTGCATTGTGAACTACCCAAAGCAACCACTGGTCAGATGGGCGGTATAAAAATTGAATAAAATAAATAAATAAATAAATAATATTGCCAATAGAAGAAATCGATTATATACTCAAAACCCTAACTATCCCTGATGTATTCTAGATTAAATATGAAGTCACTTATATACAGTTTGTTTGATAGAAGCATTATCTGATGAATGTAATCTTAATTAGGAATTAAGGACATGCATGCTGTTGCTTTCATTGTAAAGCTGATGGGGGCAAAAGTTGATATTTGCAAGGGGACTTTGGAATGAAAATATGTCATTATATTTTAGTGGCATAATCAAAAACAACATCAAACAATGTACTTTGTATGTTGAAGTTCAGAAAAATGAGATTTGCAAGTAGAAGGATTATAAATGATCCAGAAATCTCCAGTACTTTGTGTAGCTATGAGGGAAGTGAGTCCTTCAGTGTTGTCCTTGGCTTCTCAGATGAACAGAGAGCACTTAATTCTGGTATAAGCAATAGGATTATTATCTCCTGCAGAAGAGAAACTGTGGGCTTTAGTGACTGACTCAGAACAGAAGACGTCGTCAGCAATACTTCTAGCAGAAATTGGTGCATCCTGGTAGTAAACAGAGGCTTTGCAGCAGTATCCTAATGAGGACTTTAAAGTGAGAAACCAGTATGTACCAGTAGTAAATTGGAACTTTGCAGCAGTTTTGTTATGAGAGCCTTAAAACAAACATAGACGACACAGAGATGTCTCAAATGAAGCTGAAATAAAAACTGGATTCTTCCTATCAGGGGATGAAAGTGTTGTGGAACAGAGTTCCCAGCGTCTAAAAATTGACCTGGAAGCCTGGCTGCAGAGAACACAGTTAGAGTTGGCACAGAGGAACCATGAAATGGATGAGCAGATGACTAGCTTGGACTCTAAAATATATCCTGAAAAATCAACAGGCTGTGGCTAATTTGGAACCCTGCCAGTTGGGATGAGCATGAAAAGCTGTGCAAAGATCTGCATGAACTAGAGACTGCAGGGGAAGTGAGTGTCTTGGAGGAGAACCAGGTGAGCCTCGAGCTGTATAGAAGGAAAACATCTTACAGACTTTCCTACCCCATGCAGTCTGTAATTGCCATAGTGAGAGGGTGGGAATGCTTTTGTCATGTTTGGAATTTTTTTTGTTATTCCCTTTTAGTTAGCACAGTAAGAAACATGGAATGACCAGCCCAGTGTCACCACTACCTCCCTATCACAGTGACTAGCACTTTATGTGTTAAAATCACTCTAGAAGCATTTAAAGTATAAAAAAGGTTTCTTTACTTACAGTTGCAATTAGTAGTTACAATCAGAAAAATAAAAGGGAAAAAGCAAGGCGTCTGAGTCTCTGCCATGGGAGGATACATCCTCTGCTGCACGTTGGAAGGTCAGAGGAAGAGAGAGAGACTAACAAATAAAAGAAAACAAAGCAAACAAACAGGAAGAGGCAAGCCAGAGGTGGGGAAAAAGAACTTTAGCGATAGATTGGCAACAGAGGAGAACCACCATAGGTTGTGAAGAGCTTTCTCCTCCTGTTACCCAGTGTGAGATTGTTATCTCAATATATAGTTGATATAGACTGTGCATCCAGTGCTTCCCGCAGGAGTGAGCAGCACTCTTCAAGCTTTCTTCATCTGTTTTGTTTTTCACTAGTACCCAGAGATTCAGCCATTGCAGCCTGATGCAAAATATGTAGAATTAAGTACTAATTAGAGATGGGGGTATTCGTATACGAATATCCCCCCACAGGTGGAGATAACGACGGTCCACTCATGATTCTGCCGCTGCCGCGAGCTTGACGGAGCCTTCCTATTGCTCTGTTGCTCGCGATGGATTAGCCACTCTGTGACCTGGCAGAGAGGCTCATCATCCCGCCTTCTGCCAGGACTGGCTAATCTATCACGAGCAACGGAGCGATAGGAAGGCTCTGTCGAGCTCGTGACAGTGGCGGAATCGTGAGTGGACCGTCGTTATCTCCACCTGTGGGGGGATATTCGTATACGAATACCCCCATCTCTAGTACTAATGTGATTCCAAGAATTTATTTGGAACAGAACACCAGATCTGAATAGAGCTCTATGCAGCAGCATTAGAGGACTAAGATGAGTGAAAATTGTATTGAAAAGACAGTATTCAAAACATAGTCCTGAAGAGAGGGAGGTTTAAGGGGGTCTCTTGGAGAAGTCTCAGTATTAGTGGTGGGTTTTGCTCCCATACTCAAGCACAGAAATGTGGATTGGGGCTTCATGGTGCAGGTTTGTATTTTTGGTGTACTGGACAGCATGGGTGTACAGGAGTCAGTTGAGGCCAGAAGTGTTCAGGCACTTCCCAGTTAATGAACCAATTGTGCCTTCTACTGGAGATATCTAATTTGGCCTTATTGAAAAAACAACTTAGTTACATCCCATTTGGATTCCTGTGAGGCTGCTTTTATGTGGACAAAGAAAACTAGCTGTTTGATTTTTGTAGGAAATTTCAAGCTCCTCCCTTGATTTTGCTGCTCTACAGATCCATGTTACCATTACATTTTCAACCCGACCCTCTCCATAAATCAGAAGGCATGGCTGTCCTGCTTCCTGATCATAACTGCCAACAGATGTCAGTGAGGCATATGAACAGTGCGAAGACTTCCAGAAACAAAATAG
Organism: Intellagama lesueurii; assembly: GCA_037013535.1. Taxonomy (NCBI): domain Eukaryota; kingdom Metazoa; phylum Chordata; class Lepidosauria; order Squamata; family Agamidae; genus Intellagama; species Intellagama lesueurii. Next base: position 102,428,531 of record JBAJHW010000003.1, read on the forward strand.
TATATAGTCTTGGGAGACATCCAATCAAGTCTTACCAGTATCATCAGTACAAATAAGGCATGTCCCAGTCAAGATCCAAGATTAGTAGCCAACAGAGATAACACGATGAGGGAGAAATATAGGGCATGACAATAAGCTGTCCAGGTCATTCACGGTATGGCAACAAGGAATTCAGCAGCAAGCTTTGGAAGCTAGAAATTCAAACTACAGTACTATATTGAATCATTGGTCCCAATGCTCGGAGAACCAGCTGTTTATACAATGCTGCTACTGAAGCGTCTGTTACTGGAATTTCTGCCCAAAGCTCAGCTATGAACTATTTAGTGCTAGGTTACCTTGTGGAAGATTTCCTATTCCTGAGAAATCCCCCGATTACAAAGAGATCTTGCCTGGAGCCAGGCCTCTTTCTTCTTAACGGTAAGCAGGCCCTTTTCTTTTCTCAGTGTCACTCATGAAGAGTAGAAGGGTATCCACCTTTCTTATGTGAGTCTGGGGCCAAGCCTCTTCCATCTGCGGGTCCTGTGTCTTGCATCCCTAAGGGCCTTGGGTCCACCAGAGCAGCTGGTTCATGGGATTTGGACTCCTCACTGGAGGAATTGTCTGGCAGGGGCATGGCAATGTTTGCTTTGTCACTTCCAAATATTGTTTCTGCAAAGAGAAGAGGAAGGGCAGCAGTTCAAACTGACAAGCTGTCTGCCAGTTTCTTGTCTTGGTTTTCAAAAATAAATATATAGTAAGCTTATTCATACATAGTTTCAAAATGCTACATTCCCAGCATAGTGCAAAGTTGAGTGAATGAGTAAGTAAATAAGCAAATAAATAACCAATCACCCAAACAACCAGCCTGGCTGAGTATAAGTAAATGGACTACATCCTTATAGCCAGATCTTATCCAGTATTATGTTCAATAGCATCTCTCTCTACTCTGTAAGTTCAGAGTAAACTTGGGAGATTGGTGAAGTCTTGTTTTACAGCACACAAAGTATCTCTGCACAAGAAATAGTTGAGAAGGGAGGGACACTTCCTCCACCTTTCCTAAAGACAGCTCCTCCCATTGTGTCAAAGGACAGAGCAAATAAATGGGCCTCTCTGAAATCAGAAGCAAGAGCTGGATAGCTCAGTGGTTTAGGTATCTGGCTGTGGAGCCAGAGGTTGGGAGTTTGATTCCCCACTGGGGCTCCTGGGAGAAGAGCCAGCCTAAGCTTCATGGTCCCAGAGTACCGCCAGAAGAAGGGAATGGTAAACGATTTCTGAGTACTTTCTATGTGGGAAACACTGGAAAGGATCACCATGAGTTGGAACTGACTCAATGGCACACAGTTATTAATAAATTAACATTCATAAGGGCAGATTTATCTCTTTGAGGTACACTCCCCATGTTGATTTTAAAAAGGAACTTATTTTATAGACATCCTTTTCATGAACAATCAAATGCTTGTGCTGAGGTGGAATAATATCAAGGAGAAGAGCTGCTTAGCTATAGCTATGCCAAGAACTGTAGATAATATATAGTGAACTAAGGATCTTTGACCCTTATTTAATCTCTTTGATGTACATGATTATTATTATTATCCTCTAATGGCTTTCACAGTTTCAGAAATGCCAGATTTTGCTTAAGCAGTAGTGTATGTGTAATTATTGTCCAATAGCTTTCCTAGCTTCGGAAACTGCAAATGTGCCTGTTCATGTTTTATAATTTGTCACGGGGATGAAACAACAGGGCCTTTTGGCATATTGGTTTTGCAAACATCGTAGCTTTGGAAGAGGGATAACATACTTTTTTGATAATGAATCTGTGTCCTCACCTGCTTTCGTCCTCAGTTGCACATTCTTCTGACTACAGCTGATGAAAAATCGCAGCACCATTGCATTTTTCCTCTTCTTCACCAGACTTTTTTGCAGGAAGAAAAAGCACTGGAAAAACACAGATTGATTGCAATGAATCAGAACATGGATAGTTTATACAAGTTTGTTATATAATTATACAAATTTATTCTATAATTACCCTGCCCCACATGAATGGGGCAGGGTATTTATACAATAAGAGCTCAGTCTGGAAGCACCCGAAGACTCTTCCTCCATCTGAGCCTGCTGCTCCTAAAATTCCATTTACTGTGATATAGTGCTTCCTAATTAATCATCAAGATTAGGTGTGAATACAGATGACAAGTTTACCATGTGGTGAAAATAGAGAAATTAGCCTTCTTAAATAGGCTGACCAGGTTTTAAAAAAAGAAAAAGGATAGAGGTCTCATGCTTTTTATAGATTTTCTGTCAATGTAGCTTGCATAACAGACCTGCTGAAACTCCCTCTGCTGCATAACTATTAAAGGTGCAGGAGTCTTGCCCTCTTTTGCGCCTAGCCCCAGCTTATTCTTAAATGTGTAACAGAGTGCATCAATACAAAAAATAGATGTTGCTTGCTTAGTAATACTCTTTGGCTGCTGTTTTCCCAGCCTTAGATACTGACTAGTTCTGTTGCTATGAGGTGAAGACAACCGCCCCCCCCCCCCCACTTGGTATGGAGCTTTGTCACTACAGTTTGGGTGTTACCGGGAAAGTGGCTGGTTTATTTCATTATTATGGCCTTGAAAGTCTGCTCATACTGATGATACTACTGTTTAAGGACCTTCCCTGTTCGCTCTCTTCAACACCTTTGGACTTCTGAGCTGCACTGTGCTTCTGCCCTTGTCTACTCTAGCTGTTTAAGGAGAGGAACAGCTGCAGCCCAAGACATTCCGTGTTCTCTCTTGTATTCTGGAGAGGTGTGGTTATACCTGTGGCAGTCAGTGGCTGCAAGTCATGTGGATCAGGCGGGGCTGCTTGAGTTTGTGGGAAAGAATCAAGGGACCTGTTTATACCTGTGGCCGTTTGAGCTACAGTTTCTTTGACCTTGTTTGCTTTACTTGCATAAGGTGGGCTATTAATAGTGGTTACATCCAGTAATGGTTGGTAGTTAAGGATAATAATTGATAACTCTTGATTGATAATAGTTAAAGGGGAGATGGGACTGGACCACAAATGAAGAAATCATTTTTACAAGGCAAGGCTACAAAAATTTGGGGTTTCCAGTTGGAATACTGTCTGAGAAACAGAAACAGAAAGTAAAAAATCTAGACTATAATCCCACCATTGTTCTCATGTGGAAGAGAAGTAACTGGAAAAGATCCTATCACTAACTCTGTATTAGATTGGTCTATTGACCACAGGTGTGCTATGCTTGGAGATATCATAAATGAGGATGTTAGATTTCTTGCATCTCAGATGACCACTGCTGATATTTTTTCTCAGATAAGAGTACTACTGTTTAAAAGAAAAAGGAAAAAAAAAACAACCCTCTCTCTCTTTGGAGTTACTCTCTTTATTAAAAAATGCCAGCTAAAAAGTTTGTGTTTTGAGTCCTCAAATTCCTCTCTGCTTTTTTATTATGCCTCTCAAATCCTGTTGTTCAGTGTAGTATGTTGCAGCTAGAGTAGGTCCATTGAATCAGTAGGGATTTGGTGAATCACCTCTTCAAGTTTCATGGATTCAATGGGCCTACTTTGGTTGTGACTTACTATGCTATGCAATAGGATTTCATCCATTGTGTGTTATTGTAGATAAACCACATGTGTTTTGTGCTTAATTTCAAAAACAAAACAAAGATGATTGCAATATAATTTATTAATAAATAAAACCATATTCATTTTACACATTGAAACCAAAGTCAGTCTTATAAATATACTTTCTAAGTAGTCCTGATATCACACAACACACACAAAACCTCAGCTTTACAGATGTGGCTATGGATTCTTGCAAAGAACCTCTTCAAATACACCTAAACCTTTTAAATAATACTCCAAATAACCCTGAATCTCCACATCTTTCAAAATATATACAGAATATTTGGAATAGAAATCTTCAATTTAAAATCTGAAGGCCAAAATTAGGAGAAAAGAAACTGGAAAGATAAAGTGCTCCTGAAAGAAAAACCATCTGGAGCAGCATGATTTGCCCTCAAGGCCTATTCTAGGCCAGAAAAGGCCTCCCCCCCCCAAAAAAAAAAAACCAGAAGTGACTGATAGATAAGTTCCTGTTTCTTATACTATAATATGCCTTTGAGGGATGAAAGAAGTGTACAGGGCAGATAAGAGGGATGTGATTTGTAATTTTGGAGCAATTTCTTTGAGAGGGGAAGGTGGTTTCGCTGGAGAGGATATGGGAGGGGATGTACAGTCCTTCCAGATGCAAGGAAGGGCTAAAGTGGCCCCCAGACCCTTGCTCACAGTAGTTTATAATCGAAAGTGTAATTATAACTGATAACCCATCAAGCTCTTAACCAACGTTCTCTCTAATTTTCAGCCCTGCTGGGCGGGGCTCTGCCTCTTGCGTGGACAATTCTGCTCCCCCACGGGGTTCTGTCGTGACCAGAACCAAAGGGGCTGAAAACAATCACTGTGGGTGCATAGAGAAGGAGGACCCTGTGCGGAGGGTGGCAGATTCACGCAGGTGCACACCTTAGAGGGAACCTTGATCTTAACAGAAAAAGGGATGTTAACTTATCAAGACACATGTCTTGTTTACTTGCTCATTGTTTGGAAAACATGACATATATCAAGTCAATTTTTTGGAAAGTATCTTTGGATTCTGATATTTATTCAGTTCAAGAATTATGTTATTTAGGAAAGAAAAACTGAACTTTTCTCTGCAATGGGAAAGTATTGGATCTTTTTTCCCATCTGTATTCTAGTAGAAAGATGTCAGGTACATATATGCCATTCCCAAGTGAAACATCTATTATGTACATAACCAATATTTGGGGGGAAAAATTGAATTTTTAGAAGCATTGTTTGCAGAAATGTTTTTTTGGTTATCTTAAATATACAGAATTGCATATTTGTATATAGAATTATATGTATAGGTACATTCCTGTATCAGCATAATATATCTGATTTAATATTATAGTTTTGTATCTAATCTGTTGGGCTGCAAGGGAAGAGAAAAAAACATAGACCAAATGACTGTTCTGATGAAGCAACATTCCAGAATTCTTCCAGATTCCAACACATTGTGAGTGAGACAGAATGCCCAGCTAGCCCAGGAAGCAAGAATGACAGAACAAACCATCAGCCTCTTCTGTATTTTGCCTATTCTGATATCTAAACCATGTGCTCTGGCTTGCCGTGCTCCCCGAACAAACCAGATAAATAATTATAATTTGTTCTGGGTTTATTTATTATTGACAAGCAAAGACATTTTGTTCAGACAGGACTGTGTCCACTCTCCTTGCTTGTTGTGGAAATGCTTGTTAATTGGGCGGGGGTTGCACTGCAGTTATTTCTAAACTGTGCTTAAAATTGTTATGGCTGTTCCTTCCCATTTTTAAATTGTGCAAATGCATTCATACACTGAGATGCATGTCTCAGCTCCTGCACACACATACAGTGGTGACACATACATCTGACTACACTTACTGTACCTCCACAGTTCAGCATGTGCATGCACACACATTTCAGCACACAATTTGACCTTGACACACATCTCAGTGCACTCTCCTAGCGATCTCTGTTGAGACTGCCATTTGACCACCACCACCAAGAAAATTGATCCTAAATCCAGTTAACAGTGGTCTAATCCAACACCAGCTGATCAGCTAGGCTACATAGAAAATTGGTGGGATCCTGCTGGCTTTAGAAACCTCACAGGCAGCAGTTGAATACTGTAGGCTACCTGCCAATGATGCACCTCTGCTGTAACCCCCACCCAAATAGATCCAGCTTCTAGCCGTTCCTATTTAAAGTTTGTTTTACCCCTTGATCACATGTTTTGGCTGTGATTCCACCAGAGATCTGCAGTGAGAATAGTACTGAAAGACTTCCTTGAATTGTGTTTCCCTTTATGTTTATAGTAGAAACAAAGTCCAGGCTACTTTTTAAAGACTGCCTTGGGAAAAAAACAGTTCTTTAAGAGCTTCATAACAGTTCCATGTGTTGTCTTAGCATATGCGGGTTTCCCCCTCTCTCTTTCAGTGGCTGCAGAAGACTACCTCCTTAATTTCCATTATTCCTTGCCCACCTTCTCTCTCTTTCTCCCTCTCTTCTTCAGTGGGGGTGTGCATAGCCCATTTGTTCCCTGATTCCTTTAAACCCAGAAAAGACATGCTGTTCATTTCAGTGGTGGCTCACGGGTTAACATTGCTGGATGTGATGTTAGGTTAATCTCTGACAACTCCTCCAGTGCACAGAGTCACTGCACCACCACGTAGGGCTTTTGTTGTTGCAAACATCCGCAATCTGTAGCAGGTGGAACAATATCCAAGCAACTCTTTTCTTCCACCGCCTCTGCTGCAGAGGTAAAGGTAAAGGTTCCCCTTGACATTTAGTCCAGTTGTGTACGACTCTAGGGCGTGGTGCTCGTCCCCGTTTCCAAGCGTTTGTCCGAAGACAGTTTCCGTGGTCATGTGGCCAGCGCGACTAGACACGGAACGCCGTTACCTTCCCACCGAGGTGGTACCTATTTATCTACTTGCATTTTTTCATGCTTTCGAACTGCTAGGTTGGCAGGAGCTGGGACAAGCGACGGGAGCTCACTCCGTCGCGTGGATTCGATCTTACGACTGCTGGTCTTCTGACCTTGCAGCACAGAGGCTTCTGTGGTTTAACCTGCAGCACCACCATGTCCCTTCTCTGTTGCAGAACTGCTATCCAAATATAACCTCTTGCTGGAAAAACCACCTGACAAGTCTTCAACAGCAGTTTTGCATCTTAAGTGGCTGTTTACATCTTCTGTCTCTGTGCTTTCAGATTACAGAAAAAGCAGTTTTAGGTGATGGTGGTAGGGCTGCTGTCGCTGTTGTCACTGCAGAATGTGCAACATCTAATTCACCCGTGTGCCAGATCATGATAGAATTGGCTCCCTACAGAGGTTTCAAAAACAGATTAACTCAATAGTTTCCTCTCTTTCTCTCTCTTTTTTTTTAAAAAAACACACTATGTTTGAAATAGCAGTTGAAATATATTTTCCTAGTCAGCAGCAGTAGTTGGTTAGAGGGTTTTAAATGAACCCTCACTTTTAGTTTTGCTTTAGTTGCTTTTGAATCTTCACTATTATTAATATTCTTTTTTAAACAGTGTTACATCTGTCTAACAGTCCAGATTCAAAAGGAGTAGGGGAAGATCATCTGGCCAAAACAGAATGAAGTGCCTATTGTGATTGATACAAGCATGATATTGAGCTAGCTAGTAGAAATGGCAATCAGATACTTTTTGATGGGTAGTGGGAATCTGAATATTTATTTGTTTATGCTATATTTATATTTGGCTTTTGCTTCAGTGAGCTAGTGGCTCTTTTTACATGGCTCCTTCTCCCTGTTTTTATTTTTACATCAACCCTCTGGGTCTGACTTGGTTGAAAGACAGGAGCTGGCCCAAGATCAAATAACGAGTTTTGTGGAGATGCACTCATTCATACTGCAGGGTATATATTAGTTTATACTGTATGCATTTCAGAACTCAGTTACTATTGCTGTTTCATACTTATCTTTGAGTCCAACTCTATAACCCCTCTATCACACTGGAAATATGTATTTTAAAGAATACATCCCTATCTAAAGCAATTGATTTTAAAACAAGCATTAAATATATGAACACAAGAAAACCGGACTAAATGGCTGAAGATAATAACTGATTAAACTACAAATCCCCACAAATTAAACTGAATCTTACAAAATTTTTGAAGGATGCGTGGCCAATATAGCCTGATTTATTCATGCAGATACTCTTCTGAGTGCCAGAAGTAGATGACCAGGCATTTTCCCAGTGATAACATATTGATTCGTTCAGATGCTCATCTTGAAAGTTGCTGTGTTTGCAAACAAAAAACAAGAGAGTTTTAAAAATTCTGAAGCAGGAAAATATGTTAGGATAGTGATGGGAGAGAAAGATGTGTGGCCCCAGGGGCATTCCTGGCCCCACCTGATACCTCCCCTTTTGCCTGTTTCAGTTTAGGGGTCTTGGGCAGCTTCCTGGGTTTGAGTTTTTTTTTGTTTATTTGTTTGTTTTGCTTGTTTTTAATGGCAGTTTCTAGCCAATTCTAGGCTGGACACAGCCCACAGTGGGGATTGGGACAGGAGTTTGGCTCCCAAACTCTCTGAGATTGCCCCCTTTTAAGACGATAATCACACATGCTTTACTGTTTAGGCCAGGTGCCCTTTAAATTGTATTGTTGCCCATTCATCTGCTTTGTGGCTCTGAGTGTCTGCTTAAAATAGAACCAGGTGGGTACTGCTTACCCTATGGTAAACTGTTTGTGTAAAGTGTTTCCTTGCGCTGCTTGGCCAGTTTCAGCCATTCTCTTGTGTGGTCATAATCAGTGTCTTTGTATTCCACATTTTCTAGAACACTTTGATGCTCATGAGTTATATAGAAAGCCAACAAATAACAGCAGCATGACTGTAATGTTAATAAATACAATAATATTAACTCAGAACTCATTTAATAATAATAGCAATCAAGTCAGTTCTGGCTTATGGTGATCCTTTTCAGGGTTTCCCAGGTAGAAAATATACAAAGTGGTTTGTTGTTGTTGTTTAGTCGTTAAGTCATGTCCGACTCTTTGTGACCCCATGGACCAGAGGACGCCAGGCCCTCCTGTCTTCCACTGCCTCCCAGAGTTTGGTCAAATTCATGTTGGTAGCTTCGATGACACTGTCCAACCATCTCGTCCTCTGTCGTCCCCTTCTCCTCTTGCCTTCACATTTTCCCAACATCAGGGTCTTTTCCAAGGAGTCTTCTCTTCTCATGAGATGGCCAAAGTATTGGAGCCTCAGCTTCAGGATCTGTCCTTCCAGTGAGCACTCAGGGTTGATTTCCTTCAGAACGGATAGGTTTGATCTCCTTGCAGTCCAGGGGACTCTCAAGAGTCTCCTCCAGCACCACAATTCAAAAGCATCAATTCTTTGGCGGTCAGCTTTCTTTATGGTCCACTTCTCACAGAAGTGGTTTATCATTCCCTTTTTCTGGGGGCGCTGTGGGACTGTGTAAGTTTGCCCAAGGCTGCACAGGCTGGCTCAGGAGGCCCAGTGGGGAATCAAACTCCCAACCAGATGCCAAACTCACAGAGCTATCCAGCCAGCTAAAATATGTCAAAAGTTTAAATGAACGTAACACATGCCAGTAGATTATATCACTATTATTACTGTAGTAAGCAATTTACTAAACAGTTAATGTTAAAAGAGATCTAATCATAGGATATGTGTTCACCAAAAGAGGGGAAAATAAAGCAAAATGACCACAAGGCACTTTAGGCAGCGTTGCCTCAAACAGCAGAAAGCAACCACCTTCTCACTTGAGTCCCATATCCTAAGCCAACAGTGAGCACCCTGCTCCTCATGGAATCTCCCTTCTTGGCTGTTCAAAGCAGCAGAGCACCTTTAATGACAAGGTAGAGAAAGGCACAACAGCACAACAAAGCTTAGAAAAGTTTTTTTTTTTTGATTACCAGAATCCTGCAGATGGTTCTGATGCCCGGTTTTATTGTATGTTTATATTGTGTTTTGTTATATTAATGTATTGTTTATATTGTGATGGTAGGTGTATTGTTGGAAATGCATTGGTTTGGTAAGTATGTGATGGGAGAAGGTGAGGGAGGAGCATGGAATGTTGGTAAGAATGGTTCTGATTGGCAGGGAGAAGGAAAGTTGAGTGTTGGTTAAGTTTTAGAGCAGCAGTTCCCAACCTTGGAGAAACCAGGTATTCTTGGACTGCAAATCCCAGAAACCCGGGCCAACACAGCTAATAGTGAAGACTTCAGGGACTTGCAGTCCAAGAACTCCTATGTTACCCAGGGTTGGGAATAACTGTTGTAGAGGAAAGTCAGGTGGAGAGGGATTGGGGAGAATGTAGTTGTGGTGTCTGGTCTCCTCTCTCTCTAAATTTCTCCGTCAGACCAACCTAGGGTAACCCAGGTGTTCTATGTTGGCCCTCAATGTCTTCCCAGACATGCCTTTTTTCCAGGTGGGCCACATTTAAGTATTTGTATGTGTGGATCTTCAGGTGGAGCTCCCAGCATGGAGAATTATGGGATTTGTAGTCAAAGAAATTAAAAAATCCCATGAAGGCACCAGTTTTGGAGAGCCTTCTATATGTATTGGTCCAACCTTAAGTGACTCTTTAAAATGATAGAAAAAATGATCTACTAATTTTTATACACAAAGCAACAGGAGGGTAATCATACATTTACATACTGTATTATGAATTTCCCAGAGGCAACTTTGACTAGTCACCAGTAGGAACAGAATTTTGGATTAGATGGACCTTGTTGTGTTCTACTGGGCAATTTTTATGATATTCTTAAGGACTATATCAGAGAAATGCATGAGGCAGCTATAAATATTAGTGCTCTGCTCAGAAGCTTCCATCTCAGGATAAGGAATAGCCTTAATGCAGTGGAGTAATTGGCATTCCAGGCACAAATTCCCCAAGGGCTGGGAAATTGAAGTCAAATACAAAATAGTCATACATTATTAATTATTCCAACAATGAGGAACCTTTACACATTTCAGTGCTCTTTTCTTTTTTGAGCAGGGTTACAGAAGGAGGAGCAAATCACAAAGCTAGTAAGAATGTACTTTGTATTCAAATGATAAAGCTTTCACAGAACAGAAAAGTAGAAGCTGTGGCCAGGCTTCAGAAGGAAGAAGACCTGTGTTGAAAATACAGAGCAGCTTGGTTTCTTTAGCAGCAGCAGCAGCAGCAGCATCAAGAATGACTCATGAAGGTTGCAATCCAGTGGGCATCTTCACTGGGAATGAATCCCACTGAAAAGAGGCAGAGTTGTTTTGGCTCATGCTAATCAGGGAGAAAGTATGGTGCACACTTCCACCAGGGGCTGAAACCTTGGGTACCCCAGAAAATACCCCTTTTTGATGTACCCGTGTGTTTCCATGAACTGGAGAACTACTTTCACCTGGCTCTGGCATAGCAGAAGCCTCCACCATAATAAGGATCCTTCTTCAACTTTGCTGTCAGTTACTGGAAGGGGAAAATTGTTCTGTCCTGTGTAAAGGTGCATGAGATTGTGCTATGAAGGTGCCATGAACACCCCTGGCTTAGAGCCGTCTTTATTACGTATATGAAATACAGTTCCCATTTTTACATTATTATCATTTATTTATTTATTTATTAGTTTAACCCTAGCTGTTCCTCATAAGAGCTCAGAGCAGCTAGTGATTTACATAAGAAAACTGAAATTAAAATATACAACAAATCATCTAAAAGTAAAGGATTGGTTTTTTTTTTTTGTTTTTTTTTTGCATATTATCAGTACCAGTTATCAGAATGTACATGGATACACTTTTTTCTTTATTTAGTTAGCAGGTGTTGCGGTTACTTCTGAAGCCCCTATTCCCCTGGCCTTCAAAGGTTCCCGCTCTTCTTCCTCCTTTGCTGCCACCAGGTATTACTGTTTTAATACCATTTAATCATGGAGACACGTGTACTTTTGAAACTTAAGTCATTTATTAAATCAGGGAAGTTAAGCTACGATTAATATTCAAGAGAAAAATCACAGACTGCTAATCACTTGTCTTTCACTCAAAGCTGCTTCAACTTTATAACTCTTTTAACTCTCTGTTCCATTCGTCGTTCTTACAGATATCTAACTCACTCTTAATTCACCTTTTAAGTTTCATACATTCTCTCTCTAACAGAAACTCTCCGAATCTCCCTCAGACTCCATACACCAGCCTTTATATCCAGCTCCCTCCCCCCTTGGCTCCGCCTTCCGACCCCTCATTGGCTCCTGCTTTAAGGTTCTGCTGTGACGGACAGGTGAGGGCAGGGCTGTTCGCTACACACCTCCCCCCTTAAAAAGTTGTTTCATGGGGTAAAACCTATAGTGGTTTACCCTCATGAACAACGAGGAGCCTTAATGTAGACCACCATCAACTTTACAGCATTACCATCAAAACTTACCACCTTTGACCACAAGTAATAATTAACCAACTTATAAGCTTGTTATGCATTAACCTAGTAATTCAGTTACTATTTCAATTACAATACTCTCCCTTTCAATCATATATTCAGGTACTTATTTAACACCAACACATAATACTTTTAATACTTACATACATTTTTTTTCATTAGAACATACAGCTTATAACCTTTAACTTGGTACCATTAACATTTTATTGCTTTTGCCTTTTCACCAAAGTCCATTTCCCTAGTCTTCAGCGCTTCTCGAAAGGGCGTCTGCCACCCCATCTTGGGTCCCTTTTGTCCCAACCATTTTTCTCAGTCAAAGTTTTTGTGTCATTTGAGTTCCCTTTCAATCACCCGTCTTTGTCCTTTTCGAATGTCCAGAATCGTAGTCATGGTGGAGGGTTAGAGCATATACAAAACTGTCTTTCCCTCCTGCACGGCTTGCATTGTGGTGAAATGCACCTCCCTCCGCACCTTCATGATACTCACGAACCACCGAAGGATGGGATCTTTTGTCAGCCTGCTGCCTCCCCTTCCGGAACGTCCTCGGATGATGGTCCTTGCAGTCATCTGCCTGGCTCGGCATGGCTACCGGTTCGAATCTGGACACCCCTGCGATGGTGAAACCTCTCTGGCACTCAGGAACTCTCCGTACGCGGCCTGCCATCGGCGCGGTCTTCCATCTCTCTTTCCGTCGTGTTATTTTAGCTGCTCTACAGAGTTTTACACTCCTTTCTAGAGCGGCTATCGTGATGCTACTGGGTAAACCCTTTAGGTGATACCCCGTGAGTTTGAGCCAAACTCGCATTCTTTTAGCCGTATGCACCACTGGCAGGGTAAGGCTACGTTTTAAACCACTTTGCTTATAATAGGTCACGCCTCTGCCTTCCCAGTATGGCCATGCATGTTTTCTCTTGGGCTTTTCTCTACTCATATATAGGACAAACGTTTCCTTCTTGCCCCACAGTTTGATTAGACAGGTTCGTCCTCTGTAAGGTGTAACTGCTTGTGGGGATGCATCTCGGATTTCCATCTCGTGCACTACCCCTAAGGCCACCCTTGGTAAGTTATAGGAAACCTGCTTGTACCTCATTATCAAGGCTCTCGCTTCTCTTAGCTGTTCTGGGGAAAGTGAGGAACTGATTTGGACCTCCTCTGGAGGGTATTTGGGTTCGCCCCTCTCTTCCCAGTAAAGTAACTCGTGTCTTTCATTGACTGCCTCTTTCAATGCCAGCAAGACAACGTTTTCCCTTGTAGAGTAGGGTTCGATCACATTCACAGGGCCTACTCTCCTGCCTGTCTCTACCTCCTCCTGCCTCATGTAGTTCATCTCGTTCATTTTGGAGGTTATTTTAATCAGCTTGGACGAGAAAGAGGTTCCTAAATCTGTGACTATTTCAGCAGCAGCAAACCCCATGCGACACATATAATTCAGCAGAGCGTCAGCAACTGCCTGAGTCTCTATATTTCTCAGGGGAACTGCTTCGGGATAACGCGTTGCATAGTCAACGATAGTCAGGATAAATCTGTTTCCCCTCTGGGTAACACTGGACAACGGTCCAACTATGTCTAAACCAATGCGTTGGAAAGGGTTCGAAATTATAGGTAAAGGACACAGCTTGGCTTTCGTTTTGTCATTGCTGTTTCCTTGCCTCTGACACACGTCACACCTCTGGCAAAATTCTTTTATCTGCCTCCCCATCTCAGGCCAGTAAAAGTTTTGGGCAATCCTTTGTTTAGTTTTCGAGATGCCCAAATGGGCTGAAAAAGTACCAGCGTGCCCCCGTTCCACTATCCCCACTCGATATTTGAGAGGTACTACCAGCTGCTTGTGGTGAGTCTCCCCCCCCCCCTTTCTGGGATTCACTAAGGTCTCCCTATACAACCGGTCTTTTTCTAGGAAGAACCTTTCTGGACTCTCGGGGGTTACCTGACCTTTGCCAACTTTCCTAAAACATTGATCCAGCGTGGGATCTGCTCTTTGTTCCCTTTTAAATGTGTTTTCTAGGGGAATCTTAACCGGTATTAATTCAGCTGTAGGCTCCTCTCCTTCCACCAGCTCTGCATTAATTTCGCCCTTATCCTTTGCTTTGTCTTCTTCTTTCTGCTGGGAGCGAGTCTGCACTAAAACACTTTTGACATGCTCAGTGAGATCAATCCCAATCAAACAGGGCGCAGGCAATTGCTCAGCTACGCCTGTTCTACATAATCCTTTCCACCCTTGATAACTTATAGGTACCTCAGCCACTGGCATGGTAATTATTTCTGCACCTATTCCTTTAACTGTCAGGCTTTCACCTTTCAATATGTTCTCTGGAGGGATGATGTCAGGATGGCACAAAGTAACTTGAGAGCACGAGTCTCTCAGAGCCATACATTTTGTCCCATTTACGTAAATGCTGTCACCAGAACTTTTAAAAAGCTCCTGGTTGGCCTCTATTAAATAGCAATGGACTATATCAGCTACAGGCAGCTGTTCAGCTCGCTGTTCATGACTCTCATCCCTAGCTGTACTTGTATTATGAGTTACGGTTTCGCCATTCTCTGAGGTAACTTTGCTTTGCTGCATGCAGTACACTGACTTAGACTTGGGTAAATTGGCCTTTTGACCCCCTTCTCTGACTTTAGCACATTGTGAAATGAAATGGCCCCTCTCGCCGCATCCAAAACATGATCTGCAGTTTCTTGGTTCTGGGCTAAGGGTCTTATCTCCCTCCCCTCCCCAGGGCTTGTATTTTGGCTGGCTCTGTTCTGTGGTCTTGCCTACAAAATGGCCGCCACTTGCCTGCTGGTTCTTGAAGTAACCCTTGGGTTCCTTTTTACTGTCATCCCATGTTTTTCTTCCCATTTTTACCTCAGAAAAATTTGGGTTTCGAATGTGGGAAATAAAATCCGCGACCCCCCCCAGCTTCAGGAACATCTCTGGGCTTTTTATCCCTTACTAAGTACCCCAGGTCCCCTGGTAGCAGTGAATAGAACTGCTCTAGCCCCATGATGTTCTTAATATCTTGTACAGATTCAACTCCTTCCTGTTGAAGCCATTTGTCAAGATATGTGGTCAAGTTCGCCCCCAGTTGCGAATAGGATTCTTCAGGTTTTCTTGTCAGGGCTCTGAACTTACCTCTTAAATGCTCAGCATTGATGCCAAACCGTGAGAATACCAACTTTTTAAATTCCTCAAAATCCCTCACTAATTCCAATGGCATCTGGGCGTATATATCAGCTAATTCGCCACTTATCTGGGACCTCATCACAATCATACGTTCCGATCCCCTCACTTCAAAATCTTCACAGGCACGCTCAAACAGACTAATAAAAGATTCAGGATTATTGCCCTTCCTAAATACAGGGAATCTTCTAAGGTCTGCCTTGGACAAATGTCTTTCGTCAGAATTAGCATGGCTATTATTGTTATTATTATTAACCTGGGCAGCCAGCTCCATCCTCCTTAGTTCAAATGACATTCTTTCCTTTTCCAGATCTATTTCCCGCTGTCTTTCTTCAGTCCTAGCTTGAATTTCTAGCTGTTTCAGCTTGAATTCCCGTTCCTGTTCCTTCTCTAATTTCCATTTTCTGAATTCTATAGAGGCTTCTCCCTTTGAGGCCTCCCTTTCCCCCTCTGAGGTAATTCCTCCTTGAGTTTCTTCGCCCTCCAGATCTGAGGCATCTGAAACCTCATGAGGCACTTCTGCCGCCTTTTTCCCCCGCTTGGAAGTCATGTTTATTTATTTGAGCTTCTGTTTCACTTTACAAGCCTCAGATTTAAAAGGAACACTTTTTTTTTTCAGTGAGTTAGAGACTCTGTAATAAAGTTGCTTCCCTGCTAGCACCCACAATTAGGATACTCTGTTTAGACCTCTGGCTCCCAGCCAGGTCTTTAGCATGAGACAAAGTTTCTCCCTGCCTCTAGCCACCAAAATAAACAGAAATATCTGCTTTAACCAGTTCCAGCTTTTGCTGATTTGAGTCACCTCAGCTTCTCTGACCTTGGCCTCCACTTTGTCCCCTCAGAGCTCTCTCCTTTGAGCCCAGGACAAGCTAGCCAACTGGTCCCTTCTATGCTCGAGGTCAACTCCTTCCAGAAATGGTTTCCTCAGAGCCTGTCCCTATTGTAGCCCCCCGATCTGAGCTTAGGAGCCTCCCCACTAAGCTTTTCCCCCTGAAAAGCTCTAGGAAGTTACCCACTCCGTCCACATCAGATCCCCTGGCTAAAATCTATTTTTCTGCTCTGGGAACCTTTCTGTCCTTAGGCGTTACTGGATTCAATTCGATCCCGCCGCTGGTCACCACTTTGTTGCGGTTACCTCTGAAGCCCCTATTCCCCTGGCCTTCAAAGGTTCCCGCTCTTCTTCCTCCTTCGCTGCCACCAGGTATTACTGTTTTAATACCATTTAATCATGGAGACACGTGTACTTAAGTCTTTTATTAAATCAGGGAAGTTAAGCTACGATTAATATTCAAGAGAAAAATCACAGACTGCTAATCACTTGTCTTTCACTCAAAGCTGCTTCAACTTTATAACTCTTTTAACTCTCTGTTCCATTCGTCGTTCTTACAGATATCTAACTCACTCTTAATTCACCTTTTAAGTTTCATACATTCTCTCTCTAACAGAAACTCTCCGAATCTCCCTCAGACTCCATACACCAGCCTTTATATCCAGCTCCCTCCCCCCTTGGCTCCGCCTTCCGACCCCTCATTGGCTCCTGCTTTAAGGTTCTGCTGTGACGGACAGGTGAGGGCAGGGCTGTTCGCTACAGCAGGTTTTGGGGAAGACTTAGTCAAAAGTTCTTTAAAAGTCCAAATACACAAATGGATTACCACTGTTTACATGGCTTACCTTTGCACAAGTGATATTGATCCTTTTCCAGCAAGATTTACCATTCCATATCAGAGTGGCCGTTGTGTCCCCTGTGGATCAGTTGCACAAATGCGTTTGAAGAACTGCTCGCTAGATGCAACTTCAGTCTTGATGCAAATTTTGCAACCACCTGCCAACTTTGAGCACATGATAGGATTTGGGGCCATGTATTTAAATTATTGAACTTATAGAACACATTTCTAAATTTGAACCTATACATGTAAACTTTCACATTCTAACTGTATGCCGATCTGTATTGTCTTTTGCTCTCTGTTTGGGTAATACATAAGCAGCTGCCAGTATAGTCCTGGCAGGCAGATGGCCATGACTGGTCTAACTCAGGGAGATGTCCACAATTCGTATAAGGGTCTAAGATAGGATATTCTATTTCTAAACACTTTTACAAATTACCATTAGCCATCTAGGGGTGCATAGGAGTAGGGGTTACTGTTTGATCCCTGAAGCTCGGTTTTTGTGGGCTGCTTGCTACTTGAGTGAAAATCCATTGGAGAGGTCTAATTCATTGTGCAGTTTCTGTCCTATCTGCATTAATTGTGCATGTACTTCACATTTATAATAATAACTCTTCCTTTTAAAAGAAAAAAATACATTAGTATCTCAGCATCCTCCAATATACCTACTTGTTTACATAATATGTTAAAGGTAGATGTTTGTGAAACATCAAATTTGTGGAGCATCAAATGTTATTAATGAGGCATGTGGCTGCTTTGTCAGGTTTATGTACTGATTTTTTCTTGTATATCCTTTGGTGTTTTGTCAGGTTTGTTTATGGAATGAATAAACATACAGTAGTTTATTGATCCCTTCACAGTGTAGCCTGCAGAGACTGTTAATGTTCCGGTCTCTTGTTTCAGCACTTGAAATATTCAAAATATTAATGTGATAATGTGACTTAAAGGCACTTTAAGATGTGAGTAATACAAAGAAATGGAAAGCTTACCAGATCACAGATTTTGTTACCTCATCAGTAGTCTTAAGATCAGATTCAGAGATAAAACTATTCTCAACTATTTGCTCTGTTATGGTCAAATCCTCATTTGTTTCCAAATGGTGACAAAAGTTGAGCTTCTCGCTGGAAAAAAATGGTGTTTATCCATGGCAGGATCATGTAGCAAGAAACATTGCTGTTGCTTGAGACGGAGCAGCAAATAACACCCTGCCTCTAAGTCAAGAAGCACAGTATTTAATGCCAGCCAAGGCATTTTGGTCACTGAGGCAGAAAATACCTTAAACACCTTTTCCCCTTTGGTAGATATTCAGTACTAAGGAATTGGCTAACAATATGCTGCCCTTTCTTTCAATAGCTTATTTTGAATTTGCTGCCTTGCTTAATGTTACAGTCAAGCCAGTCTCTCTCTGTTAATGCTGTTCTAGGTGAGCTTTAGTACTGAGCTGGCTAATATTTTTATTATCCCAGAGAAAAAGATGGAAGTCAAGGCCTTAGGCAACAATTTTTTTTCCAAGAAATAAACGTGACACATATAGAAAAGAAGCATGATCATTTGTGTGCATATGTGTAAGCTACACAGATGTGCATTCTAGTGAAGGAATGTCAAAATGTCATTGCATACACTAGGCCTGCACAACCCCTGCCCCATGGGGCTGAACACAGACTAGAATACGTACATTGCACCTCCTGGTTGCTTGAATACCTCAGTAGAGCCTTTTTTGGCAATAAAAAAAGGTAGGCAGCAAAACCAGGGGTGTCAAGTGAGCTGCCTTGCTTTATGTGCCTAGTGGGCTGTAATTGGCTTAGCGGAAATAAAATTGTGTAGGCATGGGCTACATGAGTTCACCTTTATTCACTGAAAATTATGAAAAAGTAACTTACTGAAATAATATTTTATATGTTATTACTGTAAGAATATATATAAGAATATGTTATACATACATGCATATATAGAAGTATAAATACACACATATGTTATACATACTTACATATGCATATATGTGTGTGTTTGTGTGTGTGCGTGTATGTGTGTATGTATATATGTATCTATAAAAGGTTACGGGAACATAGACAGTCTAAGGACATTTAGCTGTGAATGTTTGTAAGTATGGTTTATATTATAATAATAATCTTAGGACTGCAGTGCTGGAAGGGACCCTTTGGATCATCAAAAGTTGTTAGTAAAAGACTCGGTCTGGGTTCATCTTTTTGCATTTGTGTAGTTAAAACTGTGGTGTAGATAATCGCTGTTAAGGCTGACTGGTTTCAATGGATGGGTTTGGATTTACATGGTAGTGGGGGTGGGAAAACGCACAGACATTGATTTGAGTAAATGCTCAACATTATCATGGAATTATCATCATTTACTGAGCCTTCCAGAAGCGAGTTAGAGAAGCACCAAAAAACAAAACAAAGCAAAAGCCTTCTAGTCTGCAGTGATTCAGGGTAGATATAATGCTAAACGGTGATTCAAGCTGACAGCAGAAGGAGGTGGGCAAGGGAGCGAGGGAAGGAATAGAGAGAGAGAACAACTCAGTCCTGTGGTGTGCTTCTGACCTTTTAACCCTAGCTGCAACTAACAGTGTTATCTGTGAATCAGGGATATCAAAGAATCAGGCAGCTCATAACTAGGTATCACCCATTTCCAGTTGCATAGTAAACAGGGAGTGGGAAAGGGCTAGGTGCAAAGTGATGAAAGCAGCATGTGTGTATTGAAACAGCTGTGGAGATCTAGCGAATAGCCAACAACGATAGCTGGCCAGTGACCCATCCTATTCTAGTGATTACTGATCAGTCTTTCTGTTAAAATATATCCATTATTTATACACAGTATATCAGCAGCTGTACTGTTCAATCCTGTATAATTGTATAGGAAACCTTGCAAGAAGCATACTTCCTTCCTTGCCAGTACATGTTTTCTAAAAATCTGTCAAGTTCACCGACTTGAGGAATATTGTAAATAAAGTACAGCTTTGGTCGAACCTCTTGTTGATTCGTTATTCTTCACTCCCAAATTTACTACTGCCAATTTACTACTTTCTTTAAAACCCCACTGGTGATTATTGTCTATAAAAAAATGAAGGAACAAGGTACGCTTCTCTTCAAAAAGCAGGTTGTACCACTCCAAGCCTGTTTTGCAAGGACGTTATAACTGTGAATAGTTAGCTGCACTTAATAATTTTACTTCGTGTTTTACACAGTTTGCCACACCATAGGCAGAATCCTTTTCCTTTCTAAAATAGTCTTCCTTGGGACTGTTGGTCATTGGCAAATATGCAATGGTGTGTCGCTTGAGTAGGTGAGCTGTTTTGGAGATTGTGCAAGGAGCTATTCCTTACTCCTGTGCATGAATGGAGGCTCTCTTGCTTTATATGAGATGATCTCTACTTCTGCTGAAGATTTTCCAGGGGTTCTATGAATAGAGCACTACCCTCTGCCTGCTTCTGAGAGGATGCTGGCCCATGTATTTTATGGTTCCTTACAGTTCCTAATAGGTTATGACTATCAGTCACAAGTAACACGAATGCAAGCTTACCCATGTTATGTATAGCAGGGCCTCGAGTTTTAGAAACAGGAAAGTTGCTACAAGAGGGGAAACTCATAGACATGAAAGAAAAATAAAACAAAAAACAAAACATGAAAGAGGCTTGTTTCTAATTTTCAGGTTCTTTTGTTGATTTTCAAAAAACAGCTTCTTAAATATGAATGAGTCATTTAAAAGAAGGATATGCAAAAGTTTAATGTTCTTTCATGTTTCCCTCTTTCATTTACTGTTTTTTCACCTCTTGTCTATCAAATTGCCCAAGAGATTTTTCATCCAATAGCAACACAAGAGCTACACTCAGCAGACAATCAGAATGTCCAGCAGTGGGGGAGTTGAGTTTTGAAACTGTAAAAAGGTTTGAATTAGTTGGAAGTTAGTGGAGGGTGTCCTTTGCTTCAGTCATTCTTACAGGAATCTGAGTGCTAGCTAGCTCCTGGTGCCTTCCATCTTGTATTGTGCTGGCTGTGCCTGCCTGCCAGCTAGCTAGACTCAGAAGAGAAGACCTCAGTGGCGGTACTAGTGAGAAAGCTCCCCATATTCTTGTCATTTTAGGTTGAGGAACCTTTGATAGGGTGTTTATTTGTTTTCTTTTCTTTTTTGTTTTGGCCTGTATTTGCTTGCTTGCTTGCTTTTCTTGGTGTTTTGGGATAAAGGGTTCTCTCTGTGTGCACGTTCATGCACAGGTTTATTTTGCTATTTTTCTTTGGGGGTGGGGGTGGGGGGAGGTACTTTCTCTGTTAGATAATTTTTTTTCTTTAAAAATGTTGTTTTGTTCTTAATTTACTGGTCATTATCCTGTTACAGGTGTATATTTTGATGGTTTTAAAAGTATGTTTATTTCCTTTGAATTGATTCTTTGTTACATTGCCTCTCTGCTTTTTTGAAATAATTTTAAAAGGTTCTTTTGGACTTTCGGATTGATTCTCCGTTGCATACTTGCCTCTGCTTTTTCTGGAGTAATAATTAGTTTGGGGCTTTGGATAAGTGCCAGAGAAAACATGAATGGGGAAAAATGAAATGAAAGAACCTGAAAGAGGCAGTCCCTTTCATGTTTAACAAAAGGACTAGTACATAAAAGACTCAAAAATGAAATATCCCCTATCCCCCTCAAAAAAACCCTTCAAATCAAACATCACAGTTCTTGATGTGGACATCCCTACTTACTGTTTTTCCTCCCCCCCCAATAAAACTCTCATGAAGCAATTCTTATATTTTGCATTACTGACAAACTGTGAAGACCAAAGAAACAAAGTCTTCTAGTCAATTTAAGGATCCTCCCCATGAATGAATAAATGAATGTAGCATATGCAGTTCCTTTGCCAATCAAAATGTTAGGGATGCTGGTAAATGACTCCTGTCAAAAAAGTGGTTGATGAACTATTCAGGAAAGGCAGTAGCTGAAAGGAAACACAGGCTGGATTTACCTCCAGCCATCCGTGCTCTTGATTGGATAGCTGATTGGAGCAGCTGCTCATTTGCAAATAGGGAATGTACATGTATTTACAGTCTTCCTTGCTGCAGATATACACACACTTGCATTGTAAGATTAGCTTTATATGGTGTGTCCGTGTTTACAGAAATGCTATGTATATTCATGGAGGTGAACAATTTTGGCTTGGAAAGTCAGCCTTCTTGAGGATTTCTGTGTTTTCATAGAAGTTCTGTATAAACACAGAGATCCTGTGTTGAAGCAGCCCTTCTGCATGAGCATTTCTTTCCATTCCTTTTTTTTTTCCTCCCGGGAGAAATAGATTTGACCCTCTGTGTAACTTCATGTGCTATCTAGTGTTAACATGTCTTTCTTTTTCTCTCTCATTACTATTTCTCTCTCTCTTTCTTACACACAAACGCACACGCACACAAAGAGAGAGAGAGAGAGAGGGAGAGGGAGAGAGAGGGAGGAGAATAGTAAGCAGGATGCCACAAGCACACCATAAGTGCCTAACAGTCATATATGACCTGTGGACATTCAGTTACCCCTGTGTGCAATATAGGAGTGCAAATGAAATGACTCCCTGATTTTTCTCCCCTCATTTTGCAACAGAATCAGGGATTGATTTCTTTCTTTCTTTCTTTTTTATTTGAAAGACAAACATATTGTGTCAAATGTAGGTATTTCTCCCCTATGCTTGTTTTTGATGTCGCAAGAACTAAGAAGGCCTGTTGCCATTGTTCTTTTTCAGATTTATAAATTTATCCAAACATGTTCCTATGGTTGGTCATTTTAAAGATAATTAAAACATCCGAACCTTTCAGTGATTGCTAGATGAGTTTTAAGCTAGGTATATTAAACAAGCAGCAAATCTTATACGTACTTCCCAAGTCTTGAAAGAGTAAAAGTCTAGGAGGACAGCAGAAAGATTCTATTAAAATCTGTGTTCAACAAATGCCCCCTAGGCCACTTATTCCAGGAAAGCACTTGTAATTCTCTTTCCAGGATGGCTCCATCAAGCAGCCAGTCTAGAAGGCAGATGGACATTTCCAGAGTAGTTGTTCTGAGTTTATCTACTGCCTCCATGCTATCTTTCTCTTGCTTGTTGTATGGGGTTTGGGGGTTGGAGAAGAAGATAGATGTAATTTGTTTCCTTTCCAGTTCGACAGCAGAAGGGCTAAGTCTGATCTAACTATTCTGGATCTACTGGAGGGCAGTGCTGGTTTTTTGCACGTTGTAACTTAGGTACAATTTAGGGCCTTAGATCAGGAGGGCTCTCTAAATATATCTGTATACCTATTTATCTGTATCTAATAACACAGTTTTGGGGATGATAATGCTGTGTGACCTGTTGAATGTGACATAACACAAGGGCTTCAGCATGTCTTATAATTCAGTCTTGCTACAGCATGTGGAATTTAGCATACTTTAATATGCTCTGTTGCATATAGGGCATATATGAAATCCATGGAAGCAAAATGTATGCAATAAGCCTTTATCTTCTCTCTTTTACATCCCCCCCCCCCCCCCATAATCTACTTTGCCTGTTAATCAGAGATGGACAAATTGGGTCCCTTAGGATAACATGGTATATGTTTTCCTGCAAATCACTAGCTTAACTTTGGCACCAGGATAACCCAAGATTCCATATGAATCTAAAAGTTAGTAATTTATAGTCAAAGTAATTGTGGACATAACTTGGTATATGTTCTGCTGAAAATATTCAGATGTGTCTCTTGGTGCCTAGTAAGGAAACGTCTGATATTCACCTCAGTGATGTAAAATTTAAAGGAATTACTAATGAAACAAATTATTAATGATAGATTGGTCATCTATCAGAAGGTTCATATGCTAAAGAATGTGCATATGATTTATCAGCTCCAAGTAGTTTGTATTTTAAGAGGACTGGCAGCTCCCACCCTATTCTTTTATGTAATGGTAAAATGAGTACTTTTGCTGAGTCAGAAATAGGCCCAAGATGGCTTTTCTGTTGAGTAATATATCCATACGTTATATGGAAATACTTTTGAATCTCAGTGGTGTCCTGGTCTATAGGCAATTACAGTGGACCTGGAAACTCATTATGAAAAGGTGTCAGGTTCTTTGGATTTAAACATTAGCAGAAAACCAAAATAGGACTGAATCTGAGTAACAATGGTATAATTGTGCCTTGAATGTGGGTATGAGGAACACACTTGGTCTCTCATGTAGATTAAGTATAAAGTAACAAAAGAACAAAACTACCACTAAGTACATAAAATTGCTGTTAGTTTAATTGGTCTATTAGCAAAAAATTCTACTAAATCTGATACAATTGCCTGTGAGAGGTTAGAGTTTTAATTTTCTCCATAATGTGAATTCTGAGGTGAAAATTAAATCCAAATTACTAGTTTCCCTGCAGATAATAAGGCTGAAAGTATAATGTAGTTCCAGAGTAGATCATTTGCAAAATTTCTTTATGCCTGGATATTGCACTCCTTTTTTAATGTATATAGCCTGTTGGTGGCATTTCTGGTGGAACTTCTCAGAATATTTCACACATGGACAGCAATCTGAGTCTTTGATGTTGAATTCTGCGTGGAATATTTACCAATATCTAAAGGTTACTTTGTACGAAAATAAATTTCTTACATAGAATTCACTTCCTTTTTATGGAAATTGTGTTACAGAAATTGTGTGTTTCATAATTCTAATTTTTGTTGTTGTTAAGTTCTCATCAGGTTGATTCAGATTTATGGCAAAACTCTCTTTAATTTCCCTAGCTCAGAATACAAATCCACTGGAAATTTTAGAAGCAATGTATAGGACAAGTGTTTTTATGTGCTGCGAAGACATCTCCTACCTACAGCAGTCCTACAAATTAGCCACCCAAAAAGGTTCCTATTATTAATAGTCCTGCTCAGGTTTTGCAAACTCATGGTCATGGGTTCCTTTATTGAATCAGTCTCATATTTGGTCCTTTTCTTTTTCTCTCTCCCAGACTTAAAGTCTTCCCAGCATTATTGTCTTTTCCAGATCTTCTCATGATGTGCTTAAAGTATAATAGCCTCAGTTTAATCATATTTTTGTGCTTCTAAGGAGAGTTCCAGCTTCATTTGATTTTGTTCCCACTTGTCTTTCTTGTGTTTATTTATAAAGTTCTCACCCAACACTACATTTTCAATGAATTGATTTTCTCCCTGTCAACTTTCTTTTTTTCCAACTTTTCACCCTAGTACATAGTACTTGGTAATACAGTAGGACCCCTGTATCGACAGGAACAATATCCGCGGTTTCACTTATTCATGGTCTGAAAATATTAGAAATATTAAAAGAAAAAACCCAGAAGAAACTATTTTCTCACATATTACCAGAACCAGCCACTAGAGAGAGCCAGAAACTGTGCTAAGAATACTTGTTAGCGAAGAATACATAGCATGGTCTTTGGCACCCTCTAGTGGCTGGTTCCGGTAATACATAGGAAAATAGTGTTTGCTATTCTCTGTGGTTTCCAGTATCCATAGTGGGGCTTGGAACCAATCCCCAATGGATATGGGGGCCCTACTGGGCTTGGTTTTTATAATATGGCTGATCTTGTTTTTTAACTTCAGCAACACATCCTTACTTGAGGATGTTTCCCAATTCCAGTATAGCTGCCCTGCTGAATCTGTCTTGTTCTGATTACTTGGCTGTTATCACTCTTTGGACTAATGATTGAACTGAAGTACATAACATTTTTACCTGCTTCAATTTCTTCATTGCCAACCCTAAAAGTTATGTAATCCTTTTCTAGTCATTATTTTTTATCTTCTTATAATGTGTAGCATTCATAAAATGCCCCTTTAGGATAAAAATGTATTATCTCAGTAATCCTGACATCACTCCTGTCGGACAGGTCATGTTGATTATCCTCATAGTACATATGTGGTCTGCTTTGTTGGTCTGCCTATAGGTAAAGTTTGGCTACAAACACTGCTTGCAATGCCACATTTCTTTGCAATGGAGGAAGGGGAGTGTTGCACAAGAGAAGCAATAAGTAGCAGAAAGGTGGATAACTTTCCTTATCCCATATTTTTAATCCTTCAACCTGGCTGCTTATCATGTGTAGTTGTTTCCTTCATCCTTCTGAAACACCCCTTCCTTTCCCTAATATAGTTAGTTAACTATTGTTTGTAATCAATCTTAGTTCAAGTGAAATAATTTGGGATGTGAGACTATGTTGTCAGCAGTGAAGCGTGAAGACTGTGTTGCAAGGAGTTCTGGTTGGAAGACCTGCATGTTTTTTAATGTTTAGTTTTGTGAAAAGGGAGGGGGCAATGGCAAGTTCTTGTCAATGTCCTGCAGGGAGTCCTCTAGGCACCATCATGTTTTTAATGGCATCCTCCAGATAGTGTTGTAATGGGCTCAGAAATGCATGATCGATTTTCCATCCTACTCAGCTAAACTGTAGGGACCACACGTAGTACAGATAGAAGCAGCTGCATTTGTATCATTTGGAGCATAAATATTTTTTTGATCCTCATGTTCAGTGGAGATGTTAAGTTTATGTATTTTGCTTATGCCACGTGTCTCAGGAAATCATGCTTGAAGCAATCAGAAACTCCCTGTGACTGTAACACATTAGCTGACAAGGTTTCTGTGAGAGAGACTCCCAGGCCCAGACTAGGTGATACTATTAGAACTTCAGAACTCCCAGGAGCTTCCCTCGCTCCATGGTTTGCAAACTAGCTTGTGGTTGTTTTGTGATTGTTTATGGGGAGATAATCTTCGGCTTCATGTTCTGTTATGATTGTGATTTGAAGAAACGTGGCCGTCAGGAAAATGTTGTAATAGTAAGAATAGTATTTATAAAACACTTTGTGTAAGGAATTGCCAAATACTCTGCCTGGTGTCCAAGACTGGCTGGTTTGTAAGATTCAACCAAGTGGATAAAAGCATGGCTGAAGTTGTCAGAAAACATATTGTCGAATGTAAAATTTGAAAGGAAGTCAGTAGTTCCTGCTTAGGAGAAACATGTGAGGCATTTCAAGTAGAGATGGGGGTATTTGTATTCATATACGAATATTCATATTCATATACGAATATCCCCACGCAGCTGGACTTAACAAGTGGCTGGCCCCTGCAGCTGGCCTGTCCACTCATGCATCCGGTGGTGGCGGCAGCCTCGCTGATCCTTCCAATCACTCCCAGAGCTCTGCTTTCTTCCTGTTCACCTGGCCACTCCAGACAGTGGGAGGGAGGACAAGTCTTCCTGCATGGCTGCTGAGTCGATAGCCAAGCAGGAAGAGAGCAGAGATCCAGGAGCAATTGGAAGGATGAGTGAGTCTGCTGCCGCCGGTGGATGCATGAGTAGACGGGCCGGCCCCTTATAAAGTCCAGCTGCGCAGGGATATTTGTATTCATAACAGAACATGAAGCCCAAGATTATTTTATACGAATACAAATACCCCCATTTCTAATTTCAAGGAAACCAAACCAAACCACCCCATTTCAACCAGACAGCTGAAAGCTCATCGCTAAGCTCTCCACAGTTTTAAGATGACACTGCTTAGATGCCAAGACTTGACTAACCAGATGATTAAAGCAACCACATATTTAACTGGGTGACAGTCGAACTATTTTGTTCATGATAATAGTATACAGAACCTTGCCTTAACAAGAATTGAACAAAGTGATTGAAATAGTAGAGTATTGTGGTTTTGTTCTTGTTGTTAAGGGGAGAGAAGGTGAGTTGAAAGCACCTGAGAGTCAAAGAGGGGAAAAGAAAAATGCTTTGAATGGGTTGTTAAAGTGGGAGGAAGTAGAGATGTTTCAAGAGGGAATGAAATCTAAAAATAGAGAGAGAGAGAGGAAGATAAAAAGGAGCCTTGCCATAGGATAAAACACTACTCTACCCACAAAATACTTTAGCTTGTTTCAGACATGAAAAATGAAAAAGCAATAGTATGTGGATAAGTAAAAGTAAGTAAAATTATTTTCGTGTTGTTCCTGATTTTCCAGCCTAATTCCAGTAAATGGTAGATTCAGACAGTTACAAGGTTCACTTTAAATCTTGCCTGAAAATTACAAAGAGATGTTCATTTTAACTTCTGACCAAATGGTTACATCCAACCTGCTTAGCTCTATTTCGCTTTAGTATCTCTGTATCTATAGCATTTCAAACAATGTGCTCAATCTACACTGGAGTGTATAATGTACATGGAAAGATGCATGGGTTCTGTCTCTCACAATTACTCTTTCATCAGCCAACAGTGAAAATGACAAGTTGGCACTGTTTTTTTTATTCAATATTTGTTCAGTTTCACTAATTCTTTAATCTTTCTCATGTTGTATTTTTATCTATATACCTGAACTGTAAGACTGAGTTGCCATGGTTTTGTGGCTAGGGTGCTAGACAGGGATTTGCAAGACCCAGGTCCTTGTCTTGAAAGGACAAAGAGCCATGTCCAATGCCTTGAACTCCTTGGAGAAAGGTGGGATGTAAATGTAACTATTAAAATAAATGGCTGGGTAGCTCAGTGCATTGGAATACCATAGAGTCAGGAGTTCCTGGTTTGATCCTCCACTGTGCTTCTTGGGAGAAGAGCCAGCCTGTGTAGTCTTGGGTAAGCTGCATGGTCCCCGAGCACTACCAGAGAAACAATTTCTGGGTACTTTGTCTCTAGGAAGTACTGGCAAGGAGCACCATAAGTTGGAATTGACTTGATGGCACATAGTTATTAATTTTATTAATAAATTAATATTAATAAAAAGAGAATTATCTCTGTGAGATATACCCCTTATGTTGAGTGAAAAATGGAACTTCTCTCACAGACATCCTTTTCATGTACAATCAAATAACTGTGCTGAGGTGGAGTCATATGAAGAGAAGAGCCCCTTAGCTATAGCTATGCCAAAAAATGTGGCTAATGTATAGTGAGCTAAGAATCTTTGGCCTTTATTTAATCTTTGTGATGTACACTGAAATCTATGAATATAGCTCACTTCGGCTGTCTCTCCTTTGAATCTTTCTTTGTAATTCTTTTTCTCTGCAGCAGTTACTTTGAGACTTGTAACACAGTGTCTTGGGAGGTTGTGTCCATTTATTTTGTTGCTTAGTGATTGTCCTACTTGCCTGTTACGAATTGCAGAAGGATGCCACTAGTGATGGATAACATAGATAACATTAGTAGATGACGTGTTCATTCTTCATGTATTGAGGAAGTATATTCAAATCCATTAAAGCTCTCATTGAAATAGAATCATAGAATCATAGAAAAGTGAAGTTGGAAGGGGCCTACAAGGCCATCAAGTCCAACCCCCTGCTCAATATAGGAATACAGTCAAAGCATATCTGCCAGGTGATTACCGTATTTTTCCGTGTATAAAACGGCACTTTTCCCTAAAATCATTAGAGGAAAAATTGAGGGTTGTTTTGTACACGGAAGGAAGCGGAGGCGGAGGCAAAGGAGCAGCTGCGCTCAGCCGCCTCTTGCGGCTGCCTATTGACTGCTGCCACCAGATCGCCTCCTCCAGCGCCACTTGCAGGCTCCCTTCGGGCAGGGGACAAGGCGGCGACGTGAGCTGGAGGTGAGCACTGGCAGGAGGAGGAGGTGATTGGACAGCGGCAGCGGCAGTCAATGGGCAGCTGCGAGAGGCGGCTGAGCACAGCTGTTCCTTTGCCTCCGTCTCCGCCTCCTGCTGCTGCTGCCTCCTCCAGCACCACTCGCGGGCTCCCTTCGGGCAGGGGACAAGGTGGCGACGTGATTGGTGGCGGAGGCAGCAGGAGATGAAAGTGGTAAAGCATTTTTGATTTTTATACATGCTGAAAAAGGGAACACCCTCTCTTCTCCTTCGCAAAGTGAAATTGACCAGAGAAATTTGCAATGTTGGGAGCTTCTTCACTTTTTGAAGGAGGAGGGAGTGCTTCCCCCCTTTCTCTGTGGGATTGTAAATTTCACTGTCATGTCAGACTATCAGTATCTCCCTCATAAAAAACCCGTAAAAATTAAAAACAAGCCCACAGCGAGTGACTGTAGGAGGCAGACAGCGTGAGGCTGGGTGGGCTCAGGACAAGGTTTCAAATGCAGCAATTCTAAATGGATTACAACATTGGAAACATGACTGCAAATGTGCTAGTTAATGACACGATTTAAAACCTCATGTATAGTTTCCCAAAGTGCTTTTAAGTCCCTACTTTATATCAGTTTAATAATTTTCAAAGTGAACATGCACAGCGATACAAAAACCACATGACTGTAAATCGATTTAAAATACATTGGTGTTGAAATCAATACAAATCAGCAATGTGACCGAGCCCTTAGTGTAGCACTGCGGCTAAGAACAATGGGTATGCAACAGGTTTTCCTGTTTATTGACTTTGCCTTTGATGTCATGTTAAAGTAATGACAGTACTGTTCTACTGTTACTGTTTTACTTTAATTGAAAGATATAATTGAGAGACAAGTTATTATTTGCCATATATCAAAATGAAAAATTGTGGCTGTTAGATCACTGAAGAAGATAAATTTGTGGTCAAATACGGCCAAATGGATTCATGATTATTTACTCCAGGGATCTCTCATGTTGCTTGCTTTTGCTATGTTATATTATGCTGTAATGGCTAAAATCCAATAGTGAGTTGCAACTAGAGTAGGTCTATTGAATCAGTGGAGATTTGGTGAGCCAACTCCTCCACAACTTCCATTGGCCTATTCTAGTTGCAACTTACTACTGGATTTCAGTCATTATGTCATGTTACGTTACAAAATGTGTTATATAAATTTTGTTTGCAAAAGATGTTTGCAAAATGCATTTGTTAACTTTGTTGATACTATATAGCCCAAGGATTGCTTGATCCTTTGCAATATTTAATTTTCTTTTACATTTCTGTCCTAACATTACAGAAATTCTTCATGGTTGAGAACATATTCTGAACCAAACCTCCACAAGTCAAACATTTAATCCATGCTGCTTTTTCTCACTGTCATCTTTAAACCTGTGCCTTCAAACTAAATCTTTCCAATTGCATATACTGTATATATGAGTTTTCTCTCTATCCAGTATTTGGTATCTGCGGAAAAAAATAAAAAATGGTGTAATGGCCATTTCCCGCAATGAATTAAGAACTCTTTAGTTATATCTTTGTTATTTGTGTTTATTTGTGTTTTTTCAATCCAAATTATAGTTCCTCCTCTGATGGAGCTTCCAGCTGCACTAATTTGTGGACAAAGCATATCGTCAGAGCTCCTATAACTTTCCACCCACTGCATCTTTCAGCCTCAAAATAACATCTTCTTACTTAAAGTGACTCATTTTTGTTAGCTTGTCCTTGCAATCCTGTAAACGAAACTACTTAACCTTTGAGTCATATACCACATATTACCTACACACACTCACATGTACACACACACATACACACACATTTAGCAAAATGATGCGCTTTTTGTAACAAAAATATTTTGTAAGTTCAGTACATCCTGAAGTTTCTTGTTATTGACTGTGCAGCTGAACATTTGTTATCCTTTCTTCTTTGCTACTTAAGGGCAGTATACACAAACAGAAGCCCACAAGTTGTTTTGAAAATAGTGGGCTGACTGAATAACACAGACGGAACAGCACAGCCAATTTTGTTGTAGAACATGGGTTGTAGAATGGGAAATCCCGTAAGTACATGCTCCTAAGACATGTGATAATAAGACTCTTCACAAAATAATGAGTAACATTCTTGGATGGGGTTTTGATATAGGTGCTTTTATCAGGCTGCTGCTTTTAACTGGAAACTTAATACAGATTATCAGTGTAAATCAGGATAGCAGAAGCTCAGTAAACCCAGGATTGCAAAAAATGGAGGGAAATGTTGACAGTCACTTGAAAGACCAGCCTAGTCAGCTAATTGGCTGAATTAGGTACGTATGATGTTTCACAAGTTGCAGAGGGCTGGCCCACACCATGCATTGTTACTTGCCCTTTTTCTTTGCCATGTTCTGTTGTCTGCAATTCCTCTGGAGCAGGCTTTGCTCTGTCGCCTCCACGTTCTCTGCTGTCGTGTCTAATAGTGTACACTCCTGTGCTAACAAAGAGTGCTTCTCATCTGGACAGGTCCTAATTCTATCAAAATGGCAATATAAGGTCTTTCTCTCTTTGTCTCATACCAGTTTTTGGTTGGGGGGGGGGTTGTTTTGTTTTGACAGGAAAAACCTTTCCAGCAGAATGTTTGGGGCAGAATGACTGCACAGTGAAAGCCTAATTAAAGAATCCATAATCACTGTATTGTCTTGCCAAATGAGTACTGTAGTTTTTTTTTGGCAGCAGATGCCACCAGCTTCCCTTCCTTTGCCTCTTGGTAAACAAAGTGCACATTCCTGTATCCAGTTCCTCTGCTTACTGGCATCAGTTTTCAAGCAGCTCTACAAGTATTTTTGTTTTTAAGAACTTTCCCTCAGCTGAGATGTGTTTCGATTTTTGAGTCAGCT
The DNA here is from genome assembly GCA_037013535.1 of Intellagama lesueurii. NCBI lineage: Eukaryota > Metazoa > Chordata > Lepidosauria > Squamata > Agamidae > Intellagama > Intellagama lesueurii. The sequence goes on from JBAJHW010000003.1 coordinate 102,460,729, forward strand.
TGTCACCTTTTACTGAAAGGTAGCTTAGGAATCAATTCTCATGGTGTGGAGGAGAAAGTGATGTCAATGAGGAGTGAAAATAATTTCCACAAGACTTCAGGTAGAGAAAGAACAGTTATTGCTTCATGTAATGTTAAAATCTAAAAGCAGAAATTTTAAAACTGTATATATCAAGCAGTTGTGACCTTTGTTTCTGTCACTATTGGAAGCTAAGAAGACCAATAATATAAATAATGTGAAAAGAAACCTACATATGCTGATGGAGATGACAATGTAATGCAAAGATGATTAGGATGATACACCAACATACAGTACCCTGTTTCTTTTAATATAGATGTGTCTTCAAATAATCAAGCTCAAATATATTGTTTAAGTTCTATCCCTTTACTCATTATAGTGCTGAAAAGGTAATTTTCCAATATTAACTTTGTATCAAATTATATTTTGTTACTTAAAAAAATCATTTGAATTCATGAGAGAATGGCATAAAGCATGAAAGATACCACTCAATATGTCTCCGAAAATGCTTAAAATGCTCTTTAGAAGTAACTAGAAAACACCGCATGGGGGCATCATTCTGATTCATTGGCTAAAATTCTGTTAGTATAGTTAATTGTACTAGAGTAGACCCATTGAAACAATGGGCGTTTGGTGAGGTAATTGCTATGCATATTTCATCGATTCAACTGGATAGTAAGTCACAACTAGAGTAGGCCCATTTGAACCATTACAGAGGGATTGACTCAACAAATCCCCATGATTTAGTGGGCCTACTCTAGTGAAACTGACTACACTAAGTAGCAGGATTTCAGCCATTACGTTCTTTTGAAATGTGACTTTGTCATGCCCTTGTTTTCATTCTTCAAAAAAGTAACTTATTACAGGTAATTCTACTACTTGACTTGTAGTTCATTGCTTCCAAGTACTGGTTGGAGCAAGGCTGTCTATCAAACCTTGATGCTCAGTTTGGAGCATGTTCTTAGAGCAGAGCTAGCCCTTCTAACCCGAGCCTTGAGTGATCACTTTTTTCTTCTTTTCCTATTACAGTGGAACCTCTACTTAAGAACTTAATCCGTATTGGAATGGTGTTCGTAAGTAGAAATGTTCATTAGTAGAGGCACCATTTCCCATAGGAATGCATTGAAAACCGATTAATGCGTTCCGGGGGAAGAAAAAAATACCAAAAAAATAAAATAAAATAAAAAATAAAACACTGCAAGTCCCACGCTGGGACTGCAAAAAAACAAAAACAAACAAATCCAAAAATAAACATTGGAGCAAGTCCCACGCTGGAACTGCAAAAAAACAAAAAAAAAAAAAAAAAAAAAACCAAAAACAAAAAACACACAGAAACATACACCCACAGCCCAAACCTACCCTCCAAAACCCACACAGGAAAACTTTTTTTAAAGAAAAAAAAAGGAGCTTACCTGTCCGAAGCTTCCCGGGGGTCCCCCGCCGCTGCGATCGCCACCGCCGTGACCGCCGGCGGCGGGAGGCTTGAGCCTGGCCGGGATGCTTCGGCTGCTCGCCCCCGGCCATGGCGGAGGCAGTGGTCGCCCAGCGCCGGGAGACTTGAGCTGGCTGGGTTTCAGCCGCTTGCCTCCCGACTCGCCTCTCGCTTGCTCCGCGCCACCCTCTGTGGGCCCATGGCGGCAAATTCAAATGGTGGAGGGTGGCGAGGAGCGAGTGGGAGGCAAGCCGGGAGGCAAGCGGCCGAAGAAACCCGGCCAGCTCAAGCCTCCCGGTGCTGGGTGACTGCTGCCTCCGATCGCGGTGGCGGGGGACCCCCGGGAGGTCTCCCAGGGCTTCCCTGCTGCCATCGGAGACCTCCTGGAGGTCCCCCGCCACCGCGATCAGTGCCTTCGGAGGTCTCCCAGGGCTTCCTCCGATGGTGGTGGGCCCCCCCTGGGAGACCTCCGAAGGCGCTGATCGCGGCGGCGGGGGACCCCTGGGAGGTCTCCGATGGTGGTGGGGAAGCCCTGGGAGACCTCCCGGGGGTCCCCCGCCGCCACGATCGGTGCCTTCGGAGGTCTCCCAGGGGGTCCCCACCGCCATCGGAGGAAGCCCTGGGAGACCTCCGAAGGCACCGATCGCGGCGGCTCTGGAAGCCCGGGAGGCTGAGCCTCCCTTTTCCTAACCGTTGGGGCGAAAGAGCTACAAAGAAGCAGCCTCTTTCGCCACCAACGGTTAGCAATTTTAAATTTCCCGCCCTTTTCCCCTGCCTTTTTTCCGTTCGTACCTTGAAGCTCCGGCCGCAAGTAGAGGCAAAATTTTGCGGCTGGAGCTGTTCGTACGTTGGATCGTTCGTATTTAGGGACGTTCGTAAGTAGAGGTTCCACTGTATTTTTACAGTAAATCAGAGGTGGGGTAAGGTGCGACTTTTAGATGTTGTTAGCCTGCATAAATCCAAATAGTGAGGAATGATGGTTGTTGCAGTCCAGCAATATCTGGAAGACCACATGTCAACCACATCATTACCCATCCTTGCAGTACATCCTCATTTTGTCTCTGCTGGCTCTAATACATCCTTGTTCCTTCTGTCAGATATCAGCTGACTGTTTCCTCTTCGTTAGGCTTCACCTTTCTCATAAAAACAATTGCTATTAGCAAGTTGTAATGAAAATCCAGAAAAGACTGGGATAATTAGTTTCAATGTTGGTACAGTTTCTGAAAGAATTCCATTCTCATCACCTTGACGATTTTAAAAGAGTGGAGAACTAATGGAGTGAAATAGATAGAATATTGTCTGTAAATTATGAATCACCCTGGATGGTCTTGGGTAAAAGCATAGTCTCTTGGTCTAAGCAGACAGTAGCCTTAGTATAGGGTACCTTTCAAAAAACTGCTAGTCTCCTGATCACTTCCAGGTCGCACAGAAGAGCCTTTCCTAGCTATTTCCTCTTTTTTCCTCACATGCAGATAATGGCCAGCAGAGCCTTCATTCTCCATCTGGGATTAACTGAAAACTCCTGTGAGACTTTACTTTCTTGACTAAAGCCTTCAGAATTCTGGTTGGAGAGATTCCTGCTGAATTCTGGAGGCTGAAGTCAAGAAATACAAAAGTCCTGTGTTTATTGGCACTTTGGGGCAGGTACAATGGCAAAAGGGAGCATGGACAACAAGAGATTGGAAACATTGCTTTTTTGGACTACAGCTCCCAGAACCTCAAAGCCAACTGACTATGGGTTTCTCAGAGCTATGGTCCAAAAAACCCTCCCAAAACCAAAAACAAAAACCCGGGTTCCCTCAAATTCTGAATTACTCTTTATTTTCTCTAGTTTCTTGGGTCCAAGATATAGAGAAGGGAAGACCATGTTGCAAGAAGTTCCAGTTGGAAGGCCTGCGTGTTTTTCTAACTTTGGCGACCTTGCATGTAAATGTCCCTAATCTACTTGAACGTGAAAAAGATAGATAGTTACAGCTGTACTTTTTCAGTCCACTGTGTGTGTTAGGTGAGAATGGAAGGGGACATAGCATTCCAATATTTTTTTCCCTGCATAAGGCCATATTTCCTTTGTATTTGTTAATCACTACTAGATCACATTATTAACCTGGAGAAATGATGAAAATGTTAAGGCTGAAATCCTATTCTGCAGTTATGCAAAATATGTAATTTTTACTAGTGATTTGTCTTAAGTTAAAAAATCTCCATAGGCATTATCTGCTGCATACTGAGTTGTGTGCCTTGTTATGCAATAGGTGATGCCTATGGAGATTTCTTAACCAGTAGAAATTCACTTCTAAACATTATGCCTTTCGCATAACTGCTTTACAGGATTTTGGACTAAGTTTTATTAACAGTCATGCATAAAAAGGATGAGTTACATATGACATCACACACTTGTAGATCACATCCATTGCATGAGCCAATTTGAATTCTTTGTTTTGTAGCTGTCAGCACACATGGTATTCTCATTGTGGGCAGCAAATTATCAAATAGTTCAAGTGATTTTTTTCTCCATCCCTCACTCGGTCTGTGTGACATAAGTGATTCAGGATCAGAATAAGGTGCATCTCACCCCCAAAGTCTGAGCTGAGCCCCCCACAGACAATGAGGTGCCCCCCTGTGTGGCAATTTGCCACACTACTGGCAATATTTAGTGTAGGCTTCACACAAAGTTGTTGAAACTTTTTAGATCAGCCACAAAAAAAGCTCATTTGCATCAGCCGTATATTCTGAGTATTTCTAAACCTTTGTTTAATTTAAACTGTGCATACTTCCATCACTTGGAACAAATGTGGTCTTCTGGGGATTTCTTCTTTATTTAAAATAGCATCCTGCAATCACTAGCACATCAGTTTATTAAAGCAGAAGTATTTCCAGAATGGACTTAGAGCCCAAATTTCACTGGGCTATTTTGTTTAAAGTTTTCAGTATGTGGCAGCTGTGTTGCTGTGCATACGACTTATGATAAAGGGGCATTAAGTACTTTGTGGCCATCTCCGATCTTCACATGTATAGTGATTTTAAGTATCTTATAATAAACTTTCTTTTTTAATAATTCTGTGACAAACGTTTGAAGTTGTGCTTAAAGGTATGGGAGCAACAGGGAAAATCATTTTGAAGATCTGGAAGCAAAAGATGGACACAAATGCTTGTCCAGCACTGGTTTTGTAGTAACATTTACTAGTCAGCACTTTGAATCTGGTTGTAGCCACATTACATGGCTATAGATGTAACATTTGTCTATTCTATTTAACACTGTTTCTCTAGGCAGTAGTGTATGTATCTCTGTTACTGACAGAGCAAGCATTTGGTTTTCTTTTTCCATCCTGGCTGGCTGGTTAAATGAGCTGGAGCACTTGGCTGTAGAGCCAAGGGCTGAGAGTTTGATTCACCAGAGATGAGTTTTGCTTTGCAACAGAATCAGACAGCTTCAAGGTTTCAGAATTAGGCAGATATTACAAATTAAAATGCAAGAAAGGTGAATAATATGTTGTGCTTCAAGTCCCAGAAGCCCCTGCCAGAGTGGCCAAAGTTAAAGTACCAAAATCATCTGGAGAGCCAAAGGTTCCTCCTAGTAGAGGTGTAATAGATCTGAATAACAGCCACTCTAGATCAGAATATAAAATCTGATTAATTAAGTGGAGACAGGCTTCCTTCATTCTGCAAGCTCTCTGGGTTCTGTCTTGAAGCTTCACTGTATTCCTTCTACCATTTAATAAGATTCTGTCCATATTAATCATACATCCATTGATCTCTTTGGCCATGGGCCACCCATTCCATAAAATTCCATATTTTGGAGCTGAAATGAAAGGAAGTCGCACATATGGCTGAAATCCAAATCCCCATTGATTCAACTCTAGTTAGGATTTACTACTGGATTTCAGTCAGGGTGGATAAAAATCAGTGATTTTTTAATAAAAATAATAATTGAAATTACGATTTAAATTAAAAAAAATAATTTAAAAAAATTAAATAATCAGAAATCCAATTTTTAATTTAAATTGTGATTTAAATAGTGATTTAAATTGATTTGATTTAAATCAAATCCACCTACTGTTATTTATTTTTGGATACTCAAAATTTGATTCATCAGGGGAAAAAAAATCACATTTAAGGACCTTCATAGCTTCCGTGTTGAACTGGATGTAGGAGATCACATGAAACTGACTGGGTGGTCTTGGGCTAGTCACTCTCTTTCATCCTCAGGGTTCTTGTGAGGATAAAGTGGAGGGAGAGAGAAAGTGATGGAGTTGAAGGAGGAAAAGTGGGTAGAAATAATAGTAAAAAATAATAGCAAAAAGTAGGCTTCCTCAGCATATTATTCTTGTCATGAGTTTAGTTTCTTTGCTTTTTTGTCTTGTCTTCCTTCCTTTTTCCTTTTCCTTTCCTTTTCCTTTCTTTTCTTTCGTTTCCTTTCCTTTTTTTGCAACAAGGTGAGTTCTTTAAAGACCAGCCTTTGTTCATACACAGAAGATTTGGCTTCCTTTATATTTTTGAACCACGCAGAAGCATTTTGAAGGAGGGATTGCTTTATGGCATTATTTGAAAACATTATCAGTATTCTGTTAAGGAGCAGTACCTGAGATGTGCAAATGCAACTTAAAGCAGTCAGAAAGTCAAAAAAGCGTTTTTAATGCATCATGTGGCAGGCATTCATTTATGAATTAAACCCTTCTATGTATATGTTTCTTCAAGCTTAATTTTACTCAGTGTTAGATCTACATATTTCACCTGTGAGTGGTTGAAGTGATAATAATTTTAAATCTCTATAATGCAGGATGACTGTTAAGTAACTGGAAGATTGTGGTTTTGAGTTTGAGAGTCACAGTGCTGAAATGCTTAGAATGATGGTTCTAATCTAGACCGTACTGCAATATAAAACTCACAGTGTGTTCTTGGAGTAGTCACATTCTGTTAGCTACCTCTCTGAGCTGTTATGAGGATAAAGGGCAGGTGGGGGGGAATAGAAGGGGAGTCATGTCCATTGCCTTGAGATTTCTGGAGGAATGGAGATAGCCATTAGATAAAAGTCCCATGGCTTTAAACATGTAGGTCAGGTATGTTTTGAGATAGTGATAACTAACAAGGACCGAAGGTCTTAAATGGAAACAGTTTTTAATTGTTTATTGTGACTCTGTGTTCAGTACAAAAACTGTAGAGAAATAGATTGAACACACAAATGACTATGTAAAATCATGAAAGACAGCCTAACAAAGCACTACATTGTAACAACAACAACAACCACACTGCTGGATAGCTCAATGGTTTAGTTATCTGGCTGTGGAGCCAGAGATTCGTAATTCAGTTCCCCACTGAGCCACTTTGATGGGAACTGGACTTGATGATTCATAGAGTCCCATCTGCCTGCAGTTCTGAGATTATTGTCGTTACTCTTGTTGTTATATAACTTATGGCTTAAGAAAGTTGACAGAGCAGCCAGTAAAAGCAAATTGAAGGAGAATCAATAATACCTTTTACTGGGGAATGGAAGCTTCTAGCGCATTTTGGTTCACACAAGAGAGTGAATCAAGTCTGTGGAGGGTCCCTTCTGAAATCCTCACTCTTTTCATTTGGGAAGATAGGCTGGGGAAATTTGTGAGTTATCTCTAATGAGAGATAACATAGGCAGGTGGCGCTTTGTCATCTGTTCCCAAGAAGGTAGCTGGGGAGGCATTGTTCTCCTCTCAGCCCTATATTATCTAGCTTTACACTGCATCTTCCATTCCATTCAGTTTTAAATATCATAAACCTCCTAAATTTTCTGGCTAAACTGCAAAACATTTTATCATCAGGTTTAAAAGCCGTGAAAGCAGTTCATGGCTATCAGGCCACTGGGTGACCTCCCTGTTTAAGATTGCAAGTATCTGATTTGAAGGTTTTATCAATACAAATGCAGGAGCAGATGATACCTTTAATTGACCATTAAGAATATAAAACAAAAAAAAAAGTGAAAAACAAATAGCAAGCTTTCGATGATAAATCATCTTCTTCAACGCTATGCATCCAGTTCTTGTGGGCAGTTCCAAAGAAGGTTTTATCAGTTATTGAGTCATTCTATTGTGCAGCCCAGAATTTTATTGACTAGTTACAGAATTGTACTGACCAACAAGCAGTTTCTCTGCAGACACTTAACGATGGATAGCTCTGACAATTCCAGTTCAATTCAAGCCCTGTTCAGGTCTTAGAGAAATCAGGCAGTTCACAATGCCTGACAAGAGGTGTGCCAAGTACTTTGACCTACTGATGCCATTGTACTGTTGATGTCCATTGATAGCATAGTATTCTTGCTGTATACATGAAGGCTCCCTCTCTACAGACTTTCTTGCTGTATGAGTTAGACAAGTGTTTCCCATCCTGTGAGGGTCACAGCCCCCAAAGGGGTTGCAGGGTGTTTTCTGGGAGATGGGTATCATGGGTTGCCCCCCTTGGGGGAGAAAGAAGCCTTTACCTTTTGAGAAGGGAGAACTTTACTACATTAAAAATGCCTTTTTATGCAAATGTGGCGGGGTGGCTCACGCTCCTTGGCTATTATAGAAGGAGAATTGCGGCTCAAAAAAGGTTGAGAACCACTGGAGTAGACATTAGAGAAGGAGGTTATGTTATATCTGGGACAGCAGAAGGCAGGATTATTGAAGGTGGTGCAATGAATTACTTGTTTTTTTTCATTACTAAATAGGGTGTCCAGTTTCCCACTTTCTCAACTGTAATTTGGAGATTTGCTACATAGTACAAGTTGCAACTTTTAAAAAAAGTTCACTGAACAATTTGCATACATCAGGTCTCCTAATACATGTAGTTTTGTATGGAGTTTTCCTAAATATACTCATTTTGAAAGCACATTTCTTTGACAGTTTTATGGTTATTTATTTTAAATAGATAATAATGAGTAATAAATAATTTTTATGGCAATTATCAGTATGTGCAGCGTGGTGCATACTTTGTCCTAATCTTTGCTTTTTCGTTTGCTTTATTAAAAGCTAGAGAATGAAATGGCAAGATCTAGAAAAGTGCAGGTATCAAAGTATAGCTAGCTACCTATGTTTTGGTCCACATTGGTTGGAAAGTAAAAATTAAGTAAGTCTGTATTGAAATGCAAGCGGAGTAGTTTTCTCCTGCACCCTTGCTGACGTCTACTTTGGATCATCTTGGTTGTTCTGAGGTTTGCTGAATCCATAGTTTCTTTTTCTTGACAGGGCTGAATTAACAGATTCATGCATTTTAGTTATTCCTATGGAATAACTGGAGAAGTGGATAAGAACCATATAATAATAATAATCATCTTAGAACTGTAGAGCTGGAAGGGCCCCTATGGATCATCAAGTCCAGCCCCTGTCAAGGAGGCACAGTGGGAAATTGCGGCCAGATGCCTAAACCACTGAGCTATCTTACTACTGAGCTATCTTACTACTATATTACAGTTGAATTAAACATCCAAATAAAATGACGTTTAATTCAAAACATTCCAGAAGAGTTTTAAACAGTTTAGAGGAGGATCAACTTTGAATATTTCAGCTATGCATTGCAAAATTGTAAACTGAATATCCAGCTCACTGGTGGCAGAGGGGCAATGTGTAGTAAAAGGCAGCTATCTGGGGGAGAAGAAACCCTACCCTAACCTAATTTAGAGAGGCATCCTGAGGCAGCCCAAGAGACACTCCTACAGCTGACATCACAGCTGATCTCAGGGGAAGTTCCAATTGTATACACCTCCCCAGAGGACCTGCACCCATTTGAGACAAAGGAGCAGATGGACGTAACAGGAAGGACCTGGGCTGCAGAAAAAAACCCAGAAAGAAAAAAATAAGACATTTCTTCAGAGAGATATTTTGTGGAGAGAGGTGAGTGCTGGTGTTGCATGCAACCATGTTTATTTATTTATTTGGACTACAAGTCCAGGAATCCTTGCAGTATCTACGTCTGGAAAAGCTTTTCTAGGTTTCAGAAGTAAATTTGACCTTGTAAACACTGTGTCTGAAAATCAGTAATCCTAGTAAAAACAACACCCAACTTAGATGTGGTTGTTAAGATGCACATATGCTTTAATTTAGCGGACATTCCCTATCTGTTGGCTGTGTACCTACCAGCAGAGTTTTTCCTCTTGACAACACAACCACATGCTGTCACTGAAAGGTCCCTGGACATTAAAGCTTTTTGAGCAGATTGGAAGAGCAGGCTAGCACAAGGCAACAGCTGCTCTCTATGAAGTTCAGTAAAGCAGAGAAAAAGCAGTGAAGCGGAAACCTCATTTGGATTTGAAACACCTCTCCCCCATTTTTCTCTGTCCATCTAGTTTCATCTCACAGTGATTGCCCTGTTCTTTCAGTAGTCTCAGATGTACAGTGGTGCCTCGACTTACGACCATAATCCGTTCCAGAAGATGGACGTAACTCGAAATGGTAGTAAGTCGAAGCACCATTTCCCATTGAAATGCATTGGAACGCGATTAATCAGTTCCAGCCAAAACAAAAAACAAAAAACAACAACAATAATAATAATAAAGCACACAGCAGCCCCGTCCGAAGGTGCTGGGGCTTTAAAAACAAAAACAAAACCCCAAAAATAAACAGCACAGCAGCCCCGTCCGAAGGCACTGGGGCTTTAAAAACAAAAAACCCCAAAAATAAACAGCACAGCAGCCCCGTCAGAAGGCGCTGGGGCTTTAAAAAACAAACAAACCCAAAAATAAACAGCACAGCAAGCTGAAAAAATAAACACACCAAAACACACACAAAAAAAATCACAGCACAGAAACATAACCCCCCCCCCCAGCCCAAACCCACCCTGCAAAACCCTGTAAATGTACTTACTCAGAACCGGAAAGCAGCACCAGGCAGTCCCAAGCCTCCTCCTACGTACACTCTCTAACTGCTGGGGCGAAAGAGCTATAAAGAAGCAGCCTCGTCGCCACCTACAGTTAGCAATTTGAATTTCCTGCCTTTTTCCCCTGCCTTTTTCTGTTTGTAAGTGGAAGCTCTGGCCGCAAGTCAAAGCAAAATTTTGCGGCCGGAGCTGGTTGTAACTCGAAATGGTAGTAAGTAGGGACGTTCATAAGTCGAGGCACCACTGTACAAAAGCGAGTAATAAGTGTAGTCTTCCTTGGTGGTGGTGAGTTTGGCCTGGGGCACTGAAGGCATACAAAGCCAACATGCAAAAGGAGAAAGAAGAAGAAAAACTTCGCACAGGACAGCTCTTTAGGTCTGATACATGATACATGAATAACATTACTCCCCTTCCCCTTTTGGAAGCTCCTATTCAAACCTTGTTGTTTGGAATAGATTCTGAAAATAGTATTGGTACAAGAGTGTTTCAAGGTTGGCACCCTTTTTTCATTACATGGTAAGCTGATAGGCAATTGCTCTTCCCTGTTGTGAGATCCCAGCTTCATACCCTCCCCATCATGCAGCATTTCTTTTTCAGATATACTGCATATTAACATGCAGGTTCCATATATTTGTCATGGCTAATATGCACTAAGTCTCCCCTCCTCCATGAATATTGATTTTTTTTAAAGACCATCGTATCCGGTAACCAAGGACTATCACTTCTGGTAGCTACAAACTACATTGCTGATTAATTTTGTGAGGATGGTCTGTTATTTTTTGGGTTCAGTCTGTTTCTCTGATCAACAAGTTGCCTCATTGAACCCAGATTTAAGTCAGACTTCCCTTCAGAGGCATGTGCAGTTTGTGAACAGAGCCTGGGGGGAGGTGACTACTCCACTCCCAAATGGTGTGCCACCCTCCTCCAGAGCAGACGTTGTGTGCCCTGCTCAATGAAGAGCACTCACTGTAGTTTGTCACCATTACAGGATGGTGGCAACAACCGTGGACAGATGGATAGAGAAGGAACCAACTTGCAGTTGTGAGCAGGCAATGAAGGTAGCGTGGGTGGGTGGGTAGCAGTGCAAGTCAACTAGCAAAAGTGCCCCCAAATCATAAGCTGAATGATGGCAGTTGTAACTCACAGCAGACAAACTCCAGTCGGTTGTTCCTTCCAAACAATGGTGAACAAATGGAGGGAGGGCAGGCCTGTAGGTTGTCTAGTATGTCACCTTGGAAAAAAAAAGTATGTGAAGTAAAATCTGCACATAAATTCACTGGCCAACTAGCTTCACAGTCATGCTTAACAATACCTAACATTTCTCGGCATAATGTAGGAGATGTGGTTGCTTCTTTCTTCCTTGACAGCATAAACCTGAGGGTTTTCTTTTTGTCAGGAGGCCAGTTTTACAAAACAAGTGAAAAGAGTTCAAGGATTGTGGTTACTTTATATTTTTGATACAGCAGTGCTGCAGCATTTTTTTAAAAGGTTTGAATATACATTTGTGTTCCTCCTACAGAGGTGTGGAAGTCTTTACTGGAAAGCATACATGGTTCGCCATTATTTTTGAGAAATTAGTGCCAAATTAGACACGATGTTATCTGCCTCTTGGCAATTAATGAATACTTTGCAAAAAAAGTAAATAACAGCTGCTGTCTTAGAAAAGGATGTAGTTTCAGGTACTAAAATAGTGAGATTGGTTCAGCATTTTCAAGACAGCTTCACAGGAGATCTTTATCTAATAAATCAAACTGTCTCGAACATTTTTTTCTTTGCTAATTCTCCTTAACCCAATGGGATTTGCTTCTGGATAAATGTGTGTCAGATTTTGGGCTAGCAGTTTATGCAAGGAGATTACAATAACACTATTTTTTGTTGTCTCTTTTTGTTTTTGACTACTGTCTCCTCAATGTTGTTAACTGCAAAAATTTTGAAATTCCCTTTAATTTCAAAAGTGGTTTGCCATACAGGAGGTGGCTTCTGTTTGTGAGACAAAATTCAAAAGTCACCATGGACCTAGTGTAAAGTTTCTTGGGGAAGATGTATTGACCATGTAGTAGATAGCAATATAGTATACACCTGCAATGCAGTAGCAGTGTTAGTAGTATGATGGGGGGGGGGGGGTCGGGGCAAGGACTGAACTTCAATTTCAAAATATCTTAAAGGAACATTGAGGCTGAATTTTATAGGTGCATGCCCTTCATATTAATGAGTGTTATCTGTATTCTCTACTGCCTTGTGCTACAGCCATCTGAAAGTTCAAAGTTGTGCTGACCCCCAAAACAATGTTTTAAATGCTGGTGCAAGAAATGACATTTCTCTTGTCCAGGTTATGAAAAAGTTTACTGGAAGAGGCTGGCAATTCCAACTGGAACTGACTGCATTTAGTTCTGTCCATAAACCTTACCTTTCCAACAGCAAGATGCAACCAATATTGCTTTTGAATTGAGGTTCTTTCAGAGCCACATGTTTACAAGATCACCCTCCTGAGCAAGAAGCCTGAAAGTGTTTGTGTGTGTGTGTGCGTGTGTGTGTGTGTGTAATCACTGACTCCCCCCTCCCAGAGTTTTACACTTAATGAGTACACATTCTTCTCCATCTCCTCCAGTTCTGTTCAAATTGCTGGATGAGTGCAGGAGGTTTTTGTTTGTTTGTTTGTTTTTGTTTTGTTTTGCACTGTTTCAGTGTTCAGCCAGCTGCAGACAACTTCTTGTGATCTGATACACATGTGCTAGCTCTCCCCATTGCGTTTTGGTATAATAGTTAATTGAGCAGATTCTCAACTAAAAGCTCACATTAAAAAGAAGCCTTTGGGGCCATGTTCTATTTCTCTAATAAACTATTAATCACAACAGGTTCTTGAGAAGGATATAAATATTGAATGTGTCATTAAAGGAAAATGGCTATCTCATTGCCAGTCTGGTTTTCTCTAACACTTTTTAAACCCTCAGAAAATACTTGTTGTTAGAGAAGACAAAGTTGGATAAATGGACTCTGATCTATTAGATTATATCACAGTACAAACATTATGAGATTACTCTGAGAGTACAAAGTTCTATTTGAAATATTCTACTTTTGGTGTTGAATCCATGTTCTGCATTCCATGGACAAAAGGGCTTTGCTTATGGTGTTTTTCTGCAACTGATTTTTAGGGTGTCCCCCCCAGTGTCCCTACACCACAATTCATCCCAGTTAGTGGTCCCCCAGCTCCTCAGTGCATCCTTTTCAGAAGACTAGAAGGGCTACTACTGTGAGGGGAGAGGGAAGCTTCCTTCCTTCAGCCCAGCTGAACACAACTAAACTTGGGTGCAACAACCTTCAATGGTTTTGATTCACCTCTGCATTTTCTGTGTTTTTGAATTTGTGAGGTTAATCTTACAGATTCTAACCGAATACAAAAATTATGGTTGAAACTATACCCTCAAAAGCAACAAAAATTCAGGCTGCAGATACAGTATATTAACTCAAAACATGAATGTATTGTCATTCCAAGTACTGTAGACATAAAAGCTGAGCTCTGTTGCTTGATTCCTTAAAGATTAAAACTTCTGCTTTCCTAGGATTAAACATTATTAAACACAACAAGACTTCTTTCCCTAATAGGGAGGGTAGACTGGGCTGGTGAAAATGATGTGACTGTGTGTAGTACTGTGCTGCAAATTTGCTATGAAAAGCTTTGTTTCATTTCAGATTTTCCACACTAGTGATGATCAGTTATATGTGCAAGGTGGTGGTTAGTAGGATTATGCTACAATAGTTGCTTAGGGTAGAAGTTAAGCTACAGTAAGGATACATCACGGTGTGCCAATGTTTTTGATGTGTGTGTGTGTGTGTGTGTGTATGTGTTGATCTATGGTCTGAATTTTGGTAGTATAACTTCAACCCAAATTTTCTGCTTCAGCTAGAAACCCACCCACCCCTACATTTCAGGGAATTTTCTTGCTTTTAGAAATGTTGAAACACATAGACATCAATTCTGGAATCCCTCAGATATGTTCCAGCAAAGCTAGTCTTAGGTGGGGGAAGAGGTAGAAAATCACAATTTTCACTCTGCAGTTTCCATTCTGCCTCATCCACAAGTTTGCTGATGGTGGCAAGATTGAAAGGTAGAGCTGCAGACCTGTGAACAGCAGCCAAAATAAAAAGATCCCCCCTCAACATTCATGGGGGGTGGGGGGATAACATGGAAGCCACAGCTGTGTGGGGATAGAGTTTAATGAAAGCAGTAGTTGTATGGAAACACTTTAAAAAACATTTATTGCTTGAATTGCATACATTGGCCACAGTGCAGTAGGCTTAAATGTGCATAAGCCTAGTGAAATGAGTGGACACTTAATTAAATTGTGAGTGCATATCTTGATTCAGGGATGCTGCAACAAGAATTAACCATCGCAGTATGTGTTTCTAGGCAGCTTTGTACCTAACTATAAGCAATGTCTAGGGGCTGTTCAACTAGTAGCAAGCAAGAATCAGGTGCAGTGCCTCTAGCATAATGTGTGGACAGCTGGCATTTACCCCTGGGCAAATTGCAGCTGGAACACTATGTACACACAGCACTCTTGTGTCTGTATTTATTAGCAATTAGCAGTCTCATGAAAGTACTGAAATGTTTGTTGCACATTGGTAACTGATAGGAGCATTAATCATATCAGTAAGCTAAATTCAAGATTTAAGCCAACACTGTGATATCTTGCCATTAATCTTAATTTTTGTCCATTCTTATATAATTTAACATTCTACTGAGCTAAATGAGACTTTGGCACTTTTTAACTATTAAAGGTTAAGCTATCAAATGTAATATGTTTTATTTTTTTCATGATGATGAGCTATAAGATATTAACTTCACAGGTAGGGAAAATAAAAAACAAAACAAAAACACTCTGAAGAGTGGTCTTGCTGTATCTGTCAGCTGTTCAGTTCTATGTTGTTTAAAATGCTGGAAATGCTCTTTTCTAAGGAATGTTAAAATATGTGAATGAGAAATCCTACACCCTTTCATTCTGCTGTATCTATGATTTGTCTTGTTTTTAGATTTATTTTCCTGACTGCTACATAAATCTCTCTCACACCCTGCCTGCCCATATGTAACTTCCACTCACACATCCTTGCATTTTAGAACTTGTGATGATTTGCTGTCTGCTGGAGGTCCTGTTTCTGTTATGAACCAGACCTAATGTCACTATCCTTATATACTCCTTTTCCTTCTGTTTCCTTGCACTGTTCTTAAAATGTAAAGTCCTTGAGGGCTGGGAACTGTCTCTTTTGTTTATGCTTCAAGCACATTATATGCTGAGAATTAATAATTTTTCCAGAGAGGCACATAACTGAATCTTCTAAAAGTACTGTATCTTTGGTTGCAGGATAATTAGGAGTCTGTTGTTTTTCACTGGCTGTTAAATACTATGCATATGAAAATAAATCTATGCAAAGTGAATGCAGATATAATAATAATAATAATAATAATAATAATAATAATAATAATAATAATAATAATAATAATAATAATAATAATAATAATAATAATAATTCATGGGAGACAGAAAAGCATTCGCTTATGGGATGTGGACACTTTTCATAACATTCCACTTGTGCCTTTATAGAAGAATATCTGTCTCATGAGAAGTTTTATAGCAGAAAAATGCTCCATCATTTATGTATAATCCCCTTTTCCCCCAGACTAAGGATATACTGTGGAGCAAGTCAGCTGTTAACAGAAAGCAGAATCAGGTCAGCTCTGAAACGTTGGCTTATTCATGAGCTTTTGCAGAACTGGTGGGTTTCTCTCAGCACATATGATTGGGTTGTGGTGGTGTGTGGGCACAGGCAATAGTTGGGTTCTCTTCTGTTTTGGCTGCGGTGAAATGCGAACTGCTTCAGCATCAGGCACACAATTAGAAGAGTTCTCTAGCTTAATTTGATTGTCAGCAAGCATATGTGTGGGAGTAGCAGGGACCATAGAAACGAACCACTTTCCCTGCTTAACAACTTGGCAAGATTATGCAATGAAAAAAATTGGAGAAAGCAGAAAAGTAATTTCATTTTTGCTGGATGTCCATTGTTTTAATACATTATTTATTCAGATTGCTATTTGATATCCCTAATAGACTTTGTGTCAGAATTTTGTATGTCTAATAAGCCCTGAAAATAAATGCTGTTGTTCTGCCACTTGATTGTCTAACAATCTGTTGTGCAACTGCTAATAGGATCTGGTATTAGAGACTGGGATATACCTTCTAATAGTATTGCAAGGCAACCAAACTCATTTTGTATGTTAGGATCTGGCTGCTCTATCACAGTGATAAACTGAGCAGGGGATACTAGGTTGAGTAAGATAAGAATAGAGGCTAAACGTATATAGGTGATTCATTTGCTTTCTCACAGTATATAACAATTGCAAAGGTAATTTCTGCATATATAATTGATATGCTTAAATCTGCATTGTAAGTGAACTGCTTATCTCCCTCCCTTCTGAGTCTTTTTAAAATATATGTGTGCTGCTTTATTTATTTGGCACATTTGTATTCTTCCTTTCCTCCAGTGTCCTCAGCATTGTGTACTTGTCTTTCCTTGCTGTGTTATCCTTGTAACAGTCTTGTGAGGTAGGTCAGGGTGAGAAAGAGTGGCGAGGTCTTGAGTTCAATGGCTCAGAGAAGACTTGCATATAGATTAGAACTGCAGAGCTGGAAGGGACACAATGGATCATCAAGTCCAGCCCAAGTCAAGGAGGCACAGTGGGGAATTGAACTCCCAACCTCTGGTGCCGCAGCCAGATGCCTAAATCATTGAGCTATCTAGCAGACTGCCCAAGTCAGTCTCATGTAACACAGTAAGGCTACACCACATTACATGCACTGCTTTCTACAGTTCTGAGTTATGTTTAGCATCTCTTGGATTGATTATAGCAAAGACATCTGTAAAGTCACAAAGACAGATGAATTGAACAGGGCAGGATGGAGGTGTTGCATATGATATGTTTCCTAGTCTTACAATCCAATATTTTACATTACAGTGAAAACAGAAGTTACAGTTGGGTCCTGCATGGTAAAGCATCAGAAAGTATAGATGGCTCTCATTGCCTTAGACAAATAACAAAGAAAAATCTAGAAAACAAATAACTCGTGTGATCATATTAGTTTTGGGGGAAGGCAATAATTGTCAACACAAATTACCATCATACCAGAAGAACAAGCTTTATTGACATTTAAATTGTGTGGATCAGTGAGCTCTTTGATATCTTGCTGCATATTTCATGGAAAACAGAATATGTTTTATGCAACAATATTTATTGAAAAAAATATGCTCAAGAAGAACACTTGGAGGGACATGTTTGACAGATAGTAATTTCAAGACCTATTGGTTGTGCTGTGTGTTTTATTGTTGTTGTTAAAATCTGCAAAATGACAGTATGGATTTAGGGGAAGGATAATTTCTTCCAATGAGATGCCTGGAAGGGATATTCTGAATATTAAGTAATAATGTCTCAAAACACTTTCTGAAATGCCCTTGCATGAAAAGATTTTAACAACAAGAAAATATCCTGCTGGAAATGATCTGACAAAACAGACAGACAGAAAAAAACAAACTCCAAGCATTGGAAGTTGTGTTTAATTATGTCTTCTACTTGTGATATCCTTGGAAGTTATTTTGATCTGTGAATGTATAGTTTAATATTGCGAAACATACTGTAGAGGTTGTAATAATCACAAAGCATTTTTGCAGGTTTCTGCAACGCAAAGGCAAAAAATAATGACAACAGAAGGGCCATGTAGCTTGTAACGAAAATCTGTTAGCTATAAGAAAAAATTAGTGATCCAGCTTCCTAATTGAGACTAGCAAAACAGCAAGAGATCAATTAGAATATCTACTTGACATTCTGGTGGCAAGCAGACATGCACACATACATCAAGGGTTCGCCCTCATAGGAGACAGAAAAGAAAATGATAATAAGAAAAATATAGGCCACCTCCACTTGAAGCAGGAAGCCCAAAGCTGGTCTTGGATATTTAAGTCTTCACAGCAGCAACGTGCATTGAGATGATTTATTATACTAAATGACCAGTGGATGAATCTGGGAGGGTTTTTGTTCTTCTTCTTTTTTACACAAATGAGATGTCATACATAGAGAAGATATTGGTTTCTCTTTTAGGGAGCTAAATTTTGCATGAAAATTAGCTATTCTTGGTCAGAACAGCAGCTTTGTAAGGCATGCAATTATTGCTTTACCCTGTTCCTATTAAGGTGTAGCACTCTACTTTTAAACATGTGCAGAGTTTCAAGACGTAATGCCAATGTAATTGGAACCAGCTAAATGTACCGAGCACAGTACAAGCGTATGAATGACCAGAGAGTACAGTCCTCTGATCTTTATGCCATTCTATCTTGCATGTCTTTTCAGGCTGTGAAAGTGCAAGAATGTCTCTGTGCTTAAAAGAGTGGCAGCATCATTCACTGGGTATTATTTTGAACGGTTTAAACACTTCAAATAATATATTGGCTTGTGTTCCTTCTCCCAGTAGCTGAGACACTTGGATGTGCAAAGGCTGTGGGCAGGTGTATGCTCCTTATGCATGCATTCATATTGCATAACAATTGCAATATCAGGTAGAGCAATAGGTGGATGAATGAGCTATCACAGATCATCAGATACCACACATAAAAGACTTCAAATCCCTTGTGTTTTTTCATTGGAGTCACTTGAATCAACAGGTACTGTCCAAGCTAATAAATGACAAATTCACCAGACATAAATTTGTCTGGTTGGCTACTAACTTTCAATACTTTGCTGCTTAAACTTGCCATTTGTAGGACTTTGAGAAAACTAAGGCTGTTGACACCACACTGCTTCTGAGCATCCTTTGGATTTATTCTAGAATGTTATAGTTGGGAGACTACTGCTTAACCCCATTCTATTCATGTTGTGCAACTCTGGAAGATTTTCTTCCACCTTGCTTTCTAACCTTTATATAGTTAAATATTCTTTGGGGATTTTGTGTGAGGTTTCATCAGTAGGCTGACAAGGCACAGCACTATCTTCCTTTTTCATCTAATTTCAGGGAGGCAGTAGATGTGCTGAAGTATGGGATTATTAATTAGTAGATGAGGAACAATACATTCAGACTTAGTCCCAAAAATGCAAGGGTTCTGTGTGTAGGTATTTTGTCCGTTCAAGACAAATGGTGTTCAGCCTGTTTTGGATATGACTGCACTCACCCTAACAGACCAATCTTATAGCCCAGGAGCACTCCCAGATTTAGCTGTGTCACTGAAACCTGAAACATCCTCTATGACAAGAAGTGCTTTTCAGTAGTATAGATGGGGATTCGAGTTGCAGCATCTGCTGGAGTAGATAATCTGATCACAGTTATCCATAGCTTAATAACAACTAGCACTGAATACTCTAATGAATTGGGTGTGGGACTGCCTTTGAAGATTGTTCAATTAATTGAAAATACAGTTGCTGAGCTGTTGGTTAGAATGGGTCAGTGTGAACACATATCTCAATTACATAGAGAAATTCACTGGCTTCCATTCCACTGCCAAATACTGAGGAAAGTGCTGGTGCATATCTACATGGCTCTAAACCCAGGCACCTAAAAGAGCAAATGTTCTCATACAAACCTCCTCATGTGTAGAAGTATTATCGGGAGCTGTCCTCCAGAGACCTCTGCCATCTGAGGTGACACAGGTGGTGAGAGACATCCATCTCAGCGATGGCAACCCAATTTGTAGAGTTTCCTGCCTAACACTTTCTGCTAGTATCATATGGCATAAGACAAATATACTTTATTTTTAAAAAAAATCTTTCCACACATTTAAGTACATTGAAGCTTTTTAAAATTGTTTGTTCTATATGTATTGTAACTTATTTTTTTGTAACTTTCAAGTAAAATAAAGACATGTAGTTACCAGTGATCCAGACCATAGTTCAGCTGAAGTAATTGGACTGGTATTAAAAGCAGAGCAAAACCCAAAACTTAGTGCCTTTAATTGCTAGATACAAAAATTGACAGTCGGTGTTTTTTTTTCTTGTCAGTATTCCTATAGGCTAGTTTCTGTTAAAAAAATATACAGCACTGAGAGAGACGGTGTGGTAATGTGGACAGAGCATAAGAGTAGGACACAGGAGACCAAGGTTCAAATCCCTGCTCAGCCATGGAAACTCACTGTTGGATACCGATGGGATAGTTCAGCCCTCATACAAATGTATAATGCATGTAAAAAACGAGGTAGTCCACAAAGAATAACATTCCCAAACACATGGAAGATGTTATTTTCGTATATTTAATTATATATCAAGCAAGTTCTTAATACTAGTTTTTTGTGCTCTTGAAATAATAAGTTATTGTGAAAATAGTTTGTGATCTTTTTATAAATATAAATACCTATTGAGAATGATTATTAAGAACATCTCAACATCAGTCATAACTCCTGATACTTTGCTGCCTAATGCTACCTCTCTCTCTCTCTCTCTCTCTGAAAAATCACCTCCTCCACTTTAAAAGGTGTCACCAATTATCCAAGGTTCATAGAATTGTTCACTTCAGGCAGGTGAGGTCAAGGCTTAGACTTCAGGTTGATAAGATTCAAAATATAGCTACATATGCTTCTTTGTTTCTAAGCAACTATAGTACTTACAGCTTTGTAGGTTCAGAACTTAAAATAAGGTTCTTTCTTTCTTTGTATCAAAGTGATGCATAATATAAAATTATGGATTAAATATGCATAAAATCAAAAACAAATTAAAATATTAAGGTAATTAGACTTTTTTGAACAGAAGTGGCTACTTCAATAGCATTATCTTGGCCATTTGCTATGTTGTCTTTTGTACACATGGTGGGGCATAAATTGCATACACAAGAGGGCTGAATTGACTGAATTTCTCCATAGTCACAGAAAATTTGTCCAGTATCCGGGTAGCACCATTTTACTTGATTATTCTTTGATTTCTTTGCTTCAAATTTATTAAGTGATTTTCAGATGGTCCAGCTAGAGTAGGGTTGCCAGACGTCAGGCAAAAGGAGGACATGTCCTCCTTTTTAGCCTAATGTCCTCCGTCCGGCAGGCAAAGATAAAAACCTTTAAAATGTCAGGCTTTTGTATATTTTATGTTCTAATTTTGGATGGGAGGTGGAAGGACCCCCCCTCCCCCTGTCTTTCCTCGCCCCCTCCCGCCCACCCCCCGTTACCTGCCGCCAGTGCTGGAGCGCAGCCCTCGCCCCTCCCGCCGCGGCGGCTGCTGCTCGGGGATCCGCCATGCCCGCCCAGCCCACATGGAGCCCAGAAAGGCAGCGTGAGCAGAGCACCGCCCGCCAAGACAGGCAGGAGCAAGCAGTGCCCAAGCGCATCGATGGGAAGGCGAGCACCTGGACTGTGTGTGTTCAAAATCACTTTCAGGGACTCCAACTCCCACACTCCCCAGCCTTGAACCTATGACCCTCGGGGGAGGGGAGGCTGCCTCATTCGGTTTTGTCCAGCACCACTTTCCCCCTGCCTGCACCGGAACCTTGTTTGGGCGTCCAGATTAGCAAGGTTGCCTCTGAGCCTGTGCAGAGTGCGAGCGGCCGGGGGATCCCGCAGCTGGGCCGGGGTGGGTTTGGGTACAATTGGCTATTTAAATAATGTTTTTTGGTATTTTGAAAAAAAGCCTCCATTGAATTTATTTTTATTTTTTAACATGCCTGTTTCTTGGTCGGTTCACTAAGAGACATTTATTGGCAGCTATTGTAATAAAATTGTATTGATTGCGGGTTTAATCCAGAACGATTCAAATGAAACATTCAATACGTCCTCCTCTGTCCTCTTTTTTGTCTTTCTATGTCCTCCTTTTGGTACCCATGCATCTGGCAATCCTAAACTAGAGTCTTGTCCTGGTGGGAGACACTCTTTAGCATTAATCCATTCAGTAGGGTGTGTTGTTTTTGTTCTCCATAGATTTAGCCTAGCTTTTTCTGGTTTAATATTTAGAGCTTGAAATGTTTTACCATTAAAATATGGTAATACAGAAAGAAATGTGAAATGATTTGTAGATAAAAGCAAAACTGTAAAGGCATCTATTTTCATTGTAAAATCAATTCTTTATCTGTCTGAAGTGAATAGAGTAAGAACTCTTTCAGGGAAATAGATGGACTTTTAAATGTAAATAATTAAAATTAACATTACTAGTTCTTAACTTCCCATGGAATTATTTTATCTGCCTTGTCTTTCTCTTCTCTGATATTAAGAGTCTCTCTCTCTCTCTCTCTCTCTCTCTCTCTCTCTCTCTCTCTCTCTCTCTCTCTCTCTCTCTCTCTCTCTCTCTCTCTCTCTCTGGGAATGGTAAATCTCTTCTGAGTACTTTATACCTGTAAGACTCTGGAAAATATCACCGTTGGGTCAGAATTGACTTGACAGCACTTAATTGTTGTTACGTATGCTTATTGTAAGTTACTCTAAGGCCACACTTTTTCAATGTGAGCCCATCCATCCCATGACCACTTTTCAGTGACTGCTTTGAAGGTTTTGTCTTCTTTAGGAGTTAAAGTATTTTTTCTTTTTTTTCTGAATTGTCTCTTTTTGTACATAGTCACATCTAACTGTCTACCTGATATCAGGACATCTCATTAATCTCTAATTGGCTACAGTTACCTTTGTGACTGAACAAGAAATCATTGCCCTTAGCTTCAGTCAGCTTAATTTAGCCTCAGTGGTGTTTTCACAAAGACAAGTCTGATTGGCAACATGACACTATGGCATCATCCCATTCACTACAGGATCCTTAGCTGGCTGGAGCTGTCTATACAACTAATCCAGCAGGGGAAAGGACTAGTAATTGGAATAGAAAAATGCATTAGAGCAGCAACAGAGAATGAAACCAGTGTGAGAAAGCACAATTTTGATAGATGAATGACCTCACAAGAATGCTTTTCTTGTTCTTTTGATTCAGTCACATGATAATTAGGGACTACTGCTTCATCCCTTAATCTTTGTTCTATGGTGTTCCTCAGAGTTTTTCCTCCCTCTCTCTCTGCCCTTTATGTGATTTAGAATTAGGTCTCATCAATATACTGCTGATACAGTGCCCCATCTCCCCTTTTCAAAGGGTGCCAAGGAGGTTGTAGAAGTCAAAACTGTTGCCTTGATACACAGTGATGGATGAACAGACTGAAGGTGATTCCAGAAATGGTGGAGGTACTGCTTATACCCATTGTGATGTAGTGGATATAGTAATGGATTAGGACTCAGGAGATCTGGGTTCAGTTCCCTGTCTCTGCCATGGAAATTCTCTGTGGGGTGGAACTATAAAACCAGTCCTTAAATACCTCACTTATTATTTTATTTTATTTTATTTTATTTTTTGCATTCTTAGTGTGGTGTAGTGAAATGATGAACTAGGATTCAGAAAGTATGGCTTCAAATCCCCGCTTAGCCATGAAAACTCTTTAGGGGTGTAGAAATGATAAAACCACTCCTTAAATATCTCACTTACCTTGAAAGCCCTATTAAAGTTGTTATAAGTTGACTTCGACTTGACACTACATAACATAATAAACTGCTTGTTAGTAGACAATATAACCTGACACTGAGCATACAGTCTGCTCTAGATAGGGTAGCATTCCCTCCTGAGTACACAGCTTGGGAGTATTATTTGATTTGTTATATTATTCCTCAAATGTCAGATAGCACAAGTGGACAGGAGAGCCTTTGCCCAGCTTTGTCTCATCTGTCAGCTACATCTTTTTTTAGGGATAAGAATCTGGCTATGGTGAATCATGCCCCAATCACCTCTTATATAGATTAGTATTATACATATGGGATTATTCTTGAAAGTGTTCTGCTAGTGTAAAATATGGTGGCTAGATTTTTGTCAGGTTATAGACCACCTTACAAAGTTTTCAGAAGATTATCACAGGCTTCGAATCTGTTTCCAGGTTCAATTAAAGATGCTGATTTTGACATAGTTTTCTTTGAAATAAATAAATTGGCCCCATATCATTTTTAAGAAGCAATCTGGGAAAACAATAAGATACCAATAAACATAAAATTATTTCATGGGAAATAAATGAATGTTTTCCATGGCCTAAAGGGCTACTTCTTCCATATGAACCTAGTCTTCATCAAGGTTTCTTCTCAGAGATCCTTCTCCGGCCATGCCTTTCTTCTGGATGATAAGTCAAATAGGCCATCAGCCAGTGATGATGCCAGCAGAATTGGTACTTTCCTCTTCTCCTCCTCCAACTGTGGGCTTCTGTGCTGCCAAAATTTTGTTCCAGAGGTTTTCACAGAAAAACAGAACAGAGGTGTGGAAGTGAGGAACTGCAGGTTGGAAGGGAGCTGCTGATTTTTGTGAAAGGAGTGAGATCCAACAGAAGTACAGATTGTGGCCATAGTTTCTCCAGAGATGTTTGGCTAGTGAAGTGTTTCCCAACATTTTAAGATGCACCATGGGAACTGATTTTATTGTGTCTTCTGAGGTTTTACTACCTTGGCGCTTTACAGTTTTGTTTGTTAACAGTGTTTCTGGTTTTGTTTTTCATCAATCATTTTGTGGCTGTGTTTCTCTGTTTTCTGCTTCATTACATTTTAGTGATGTTTTGCAAGCAGAATTGGAAATTTGCTGGAATTAAAAACACTGGGTAGAAAGAATTTCAATATATGAATTCCTGCTATGCAAGTTCTAGACACAAAAAGTACAGTACTATGTATTTTTATTCCACTGTGTTCCATTGTGTCCATTCAGGATTATTATACCATAGTAAGAGTGTTCAAAACTGAAGTCTAAAGTCGTGTGGCCATAATTTGTCATTAAGTTGCTTGTTTTATCAAGGAAAAAGTACAATAGCGAAGAACTCTGTTTGTGTTCCAGCAGAAGGAAGACAAGTGTCCTATCCTAAAAGCATGAGCTGCTTGTTTTCTGTGTTCAGTAGCAGGTCAGTCTTTGTCTCTGTAGGTTTTGCAGCAAGCAGGATCAACTACTCGTATTTTTATTATAGTATATAGATCTAGTATCACCTATCCATTCTTTTCAGTATTAGACAATTGTAGAACTCCTGGTGTTGGTATTTTCAGGAAGTGTGAATGTGTGTATGTTGAACTATCATCTGGCCCTTCAGACTATCACTGATCCAATCCAGTCCTGCTGTGGTGAATAACTAAAATGCCAGTACAAGATACCAGGTTACCATCCCTGTGGCAGACTGCTGCTTCTCTCTGTGCTTCCAGGATGTGACAACAGGGCATAGCACAAAGGAAAGTACTTGTACAGTGTTCTCTGACTTAAGTTTATGACCTTCTAAGATGCAAGGGCAAAATAGATCCTTAAGAAAGCAGTATAGAATTTCTCTTGTCTTTCTCAGACAGGGAAAACTCAGCAATAGGAATGTATATGATTCATACTCTTGTATGCCTTCTAGAGATGGGAGAGAGATAGGAAAGCAGGTGAGCAGCCATTGCCAAGGAAAGTGATTCCTCTCCCTGTGAAGTAGGAGGAGGGGGAAAGGAGGCATGGAAATACAAGGGAGTATCCAGATGACCACAACTTGTGAAGATAGCAGTATCTCTCCCCCTCTCCCCCTATTTAGGACTCTATGTTCAAATCTGGTATAACCTGTGTACTGGGTACTTAAGCTTCTCAGTGAATGGGTGTTTGGGTCTTTGTCCTGAATTTAGATAATTTAAACCAGCAAGCTGAAATGTAAATTAAAATGAGAAGGCATAAAGTGGCTTTTGCTTGAAGTTGGTAACATTAATTTACCAATGTTGCCTTTGATCTCTAAACAAATACTTAACCATTTGCTACACCAGACATAGGGAAACTTTGCTCCCCCTTCCCCATTATTTTGGACTTCAGTTCTGAGAAACCACAGACACCATGGCCAATTGTAAGAGATGATTGAGTTCTCATCCCAAATATCTTGAGGACTACACGTTTCCTCGATGTGTACCTAAAACTTGAAAATGAAGCAGACTTAATTTGTGGATGCACTGAGTAGGAATAGTTTGAGTTGTTTGAATGTGTATGGTAGTTTTCCATGGACCAGTCTCCCACTCTTTCTTTTGGTGGGTGATATTAGTGTTGGAAACATAAGAACTTGGATAGAAGAAAAGAAACAAGCTGTAAGTGGAGCTTTCAGCTATTATCAGCCAAATGAGAAAATGACAGTGGCCTGAAGTACAGATTATTATATTTGTAAAGAAATTGTTAAAAGAGTAGGAAATTGTCAGTTTAGACTAGAGGATTTGGACCAAATCCCTGCAATCTGAGCTAATTATTTCTCCAGTGTTCCATTTGCTCAAAGGCAGAACAAAACACAAGCACTCATGTAGCAATGTTAGTAGTTTATTCATATATTTATTTCATTACATAAACATAGACAACAACGCTGGTTATAGAAAAATACCCTGTGTTTAAATGGGGAATGTGGATGAGGTTTATGTATATAGCGAATTCACAGAGAAACAGGAAGGGTGCTGCTCTGAATGAAATCCCTTGGCTTGTATGTCCTCAACCCTGGGCTTGCCAAACCCTGCAGTGTTTGAGTAGGCCTCTTCAGGGGCAGCAATTAAAAAGAAAGAAAGAAAGAAACACATCAATTCCAGTAAAACTGGCTGAAATCCTGTTGTAAGTCTCAACAGGCCAAATATCAGTGGAACTTACAGAGGAGATGACTCACTAAATCCTCACTTATTCAGTAAGCCTACTCTAGTTGCAATTTACTATTCTAAGCAATAGGGTTTGAGCCATAATATATTGTTCTAAATAAGGACATCCTCTTACTCTCACCATTCTCTTTTAAAACATTTTTTTTATTCAAGTTGTTTATGATTCTTATGTCTGCATGTATCCAACATAAGTAACCCTCCTTACTTGTTTTTAGTTTCTGCATTGGGGTTTGGTAGAATGAATTATTCAATGTTTTTTCCAGAGTTCTGAAGGTGCTGAACACCACCCAAGTGTTAATTAATGTGATTATTATTAGCTGTATGTCATTTGCACTGTCTGGAAATCTCTTCCTAAATAACACAGTGCTCAGGTCTGTTCATGTGTGCCTCTCAAGGAGAGAATAGTTTAAAAAATAGAGATGTGTGTACTGGAATTGAATAAGTCTGTTATTTACCAGTATCATTTTATATCTTGTGAAAAAACAACAAAGTAATCTTATGGTAATTTTTTAACTCTTCAGGCAGTCATGAAAACTGTTAGACACTTCACATTCCGAATTGTCAGTCTTTAGCAAAAAGGAACCTGGAAAAACGATATGAAAGGTGGTCTTCTGAGGAAATGCAATGTACTTGCATCATTTTTTTAAAAAATAGATATAATAAAATAACTTCACATGATTGGTCATTAAGCCAATTTTTCTATTGTATCTAAATTTGCTTATGTTTTGAAATATTGAGGCCACACAATTTGGAGGCTTCATCTTGTTCCCAAATGTCTGTCCACTGACCAAGAAACAAACTTCGTATTTCTTCATCAGCAATGTATTGAACTGTGATTTTCTTCTCTTGTAACACATTCTTCTTCTACAAAAATACTTGTACTTTTTCTGCAAACATGTAGATATGTATACTGATACCTGGCATGAAATAATAATCATAACTGCAGAATAGATTCATAGATGAAAACAGGGTTGGTCACAGTGTGAAATTTCAACCTAGTAAGACAAAATATTTGCTCTTTCCCTGCAACTTTAAAGTATGGGGAAAGTAACTAGTGAACTGGGCAGTACACAGTTTATCTGCACACCGTATCACACCCCCATCAATGAAAGGGGTAAAAGTTCTAAATATTTTTGCATCAGGTGCCAAGGTAAGGATCCTCTGAGGAGCAGATGGATAAGCATTCCCCTATTTCAGTATTTCCATCATCTCATAAGTGGTCACACAACCAATCTGGCAACCCATATGAGACATAGGATGCAAATAGGAGCCAGTTGAGGCTTGGTGTGGTGGTGGACACTTACATGGCTGCCCTTTCATCATCACACTACAGGATACTGGCCTAAATGTTTTAAAGTGCCCAGAAAGCATTCACAAGCTCTTTTGCTGGTCATTTTGCATCAAGATGTGGATGCAGTTTAAACAACTTTGGAACACTGACATAGAATGAACTTTGCAATGTGACTTTCCGGGGAGGTTGTTCTATTAATCTGTGATATTTTGGAGGAAAACCTCCAGAGGATCTTGTGGCATCTTAAAGACTAGCATGTTTTATTTGGCATGAGGGTTCATGAATTCAATTACAGATAATCTTTATTTGGCACAAGCTCTTGTGGACCGCAGCCCTCTCCAACTGAAGAAGAGGAGAATCACCTGCAAAATCTTATGCCAAATAAAACTTGTTAGCCATTAAGTGGCCTCATGCTTTTTTATCAGTCTTGGTTCAGAAGTGGTAAGTTACAGTGCTCAAACATGATGTTTACAGTTGGAACTTTAACAAAACCTGTTTTTCTAACCCACTTCTCAAATATAAATAGAATAGTTAACTTCCTTCTTACCTGGAACACTTTCTGAATGCTGTAAGCTGTTAGTCTGTGCTACAAACACAACTGCCTGTCTTGTCTGCCTTATCATTGCCTCAAGACCCACAGCAGCAGCACAAGCAGGAACTTAAGCCATGTGATATTCTTCCTCCATCCAGTAAAAGCCACACTTCCCTTAAGATTTAAGTACCTAAAAATCTGCAGTTACACTGCAAAAGGGGTGAAGTTACTCCTCTACAAGTTATAATTGTAATGTTATCTTTGTTATTAGGAAAATGAAGTTAACTACAACTAACTAGTTGGTTGTAAGTTTTCAGTTCCAAGCTCTGGGTTAGAATAATAAATCAGGCTGAGGGATTTCTGAAATAAGGGCAGTGCGTGATAATTTCCAGTGCCTGTCTCAGAAGGCATGCTAGCTGGCACAGAAGGAAACTGGGTCTTCTCAGGAGCTGTTTTCTCAAAATCTGACATGTGCTGGTTGTGGCCTCGAATTCACTAAATCTGAAACCAATGAAGAATCCAGTATACAAATAAAATATCTCATCACTGCCTTCTTGCTTGTACTTTGCCCACAATTGTGCTAAATGAAATTCTGAAAAACATTCAAAATTTATACTTGAAGAAAGGGTCTGAATCATTTTAGAACATTTATGTTGAAATTTAATGTTTTTTGGTGTGTGTGTGTGTGCGTGTGTGCGCGGAATGTGTATCTAGGCCAGAATCTTGTAGGGGACATTTGCCGATGGAACTGTTTCTGTCAGTAGAATTGGAAGAGGAGATCTTCTCCCGTTCCCTAGGCACCCCAAAACCTGCTCTGCTGGCCCAGAGATCCCTCCAGAGTCAGTTTTTGGATGCCACCAGGGGCTGTAGGGGGATGAAAAGGAAAAAAAAAGATTCTGGCATATCAGTGTGACCTTTAGGTCATAAGGATCTAAATACTTTTGCTAGTCTTCAGCAGGAGCACACCCTTTAAATCACTTGTTGAGTGGTAAGTCAATGCTCATAGAAATGCCACTCGATCAACAGGACTACTCTAGCTGGGACTGCCAATAGGATTTGGGCCAGTATGTTTTCTCCCCAATTGATAAAAAAAAACCAGCTCTGTTTTTGGTACAGGATATAAGATGAAGGTACCCTTCAAATCATAATTCAGCCCATGGAAAGGGGTTGTTTCTTGTACAGAACAATGGACACAACAGAACCTTCTGCTGGGTACCACAAAATGGTTCCTGCATGTCAGCTGCTTTATTCCTGCTTCTCAGGATTCCTTATTTGCAGACTGGGGTCTTACATATGGGGCATTTGTACCTGTTTGAGCTCCATAAGCATAGGTATGAACACTGTGCTTGTGTTCCTTTTTTTCTTGCCTATACCCCTTGGTTTATTTTATGCTGCTTTGTGGTGCCTCCCTTCCCAGCCTGAAGCATGCCTGTGTTAAAAATGGGATTTTAAAGCACTAAATGTGATTTAGTGCTATGGTACTTCCCCAATCTATACACATACATGAGAGAGATAGAGAGAGAGAGGATGAAGTGGAGGTGCTGCAGGTCAGGTAGCAGAGAAGACAGCTCAGCAGCAGGAGCATTGTAAAGCTGGAACTGGTGTGGCACTCATCATGACCCATGGCACCATCTGCCAAGAGAGACTTCAGGGGATCCACAGCTGCATTCCACAGAAGTATGCAGAAGCTGCATGAAGAAGCATCCTCAGTTAACCCCTTGATTTAACAGGAGGATATAATAAGAGGGACCTGATTTTTAAGTTTTCATGATGTAGAAACTCAACCTGGATACAAACATCATTAAATCAGGTAAATCCCATATATTTTTAGATCCAAGTGGTTAAAAGGCGGCAGAATATATGCCCCATCTAAACGAAACCACTCCCTTTTCTTAGTTCCTTGAGTCTCTTGCATAGCCTTTCTTTGGTTCCCTGTTCCTCCATTTGTCCCTTGTCAAACATTCGTTATCCTGAGCAGCAAAACCAGCTTGCATCAGAGTCTCCATGAGTGTAAAGGTCCTTCAGAACGACTGATGTAGACGAGTGTAATCAAAGTCAGTAACTGTAAAGGGGGAGAAAAAAACATAGAGGAGTGACCACCAAGAGACAACTAGCCAAGAGTATAGGGCATGAAGGAAGCCTTCGAGATACAGTACTGTGTAGTTTGGTGCTGCTCACACCCATGAAGTCAAGTTTCTTGTGGCTGTTTCATGTACTTAGATTTTTTTTCCCCCCTCGTGACAATTAATAACTAAACCCTAGGACAGATGGAAAGGAAAAGCAGCAGGCTACTTCTCTCTCTAGGTGTCTGAGGATCAGCAGGAGCTGGCCTGCTGTGTTATGTTGCTAAAATATACAAGGAGTGCCTGAACTGGAATGTCAGAGCTGTTGGTTTTCTAGAGTTTGTTTACTGCAGTCATCTGCCAGAGGTCTGTAATTTAAGTTCATTTTATCTAACTGGATACCCTGAAAGGAAGTTACAGTTAAAGACACGTGCATGCACACTATTGCAGCCTTCTGTAAAATTGGTCATTCACACTGGCAGAAGGTATAATTTTCTGCAGTTGTTTATTTTTCCTTGTGCAGTTGATTTTGATATCTGCATCATGAAATTGTCCAAATCCAAGTTTTGATAGAGATTTTTAAAAATTCACAGAATGAGTGTTTAATCTGTATGCTTTAAAAATATTATGGATTGGATCAAAGTGTGTACCAGTGGGAAAAAACGTGGTTGAAGTGTTTGATGAAATATTTATACAAGACCTATCAAATGTTATGCAAGAGACTTGGCAATATCTTGTACTAGCAACCAGCTTGTGGCATTGTGGCAGAAGCTGCACAATTCATTGCACAAATCAAATCATATCTCTGGATTCAGTTGTTTTCAATGTATTAAATCCGAAAAAGCCTGTTTGCACACAGGAAAAACCTGATCCTAGTGTCTGTAAACACTGTTCAGTTTCATAAAATGTTCTGTTTGTACATTAAGAAAAGTTAAGTAGTAGTGAAAATTGAAACCACCGTCATTCTGTCGTACAGATCACATCTTTTTCTTTTAGTTTCAAAGAAATATATATCGTGTTTCCCCGAAAATAAGACAGGGTCTTATATTAATTTTTGCTCCAAAAAACGCATTAGGGCTTATTTTCAGGGGATGTTTTATTTTTTTCATGTACAGCAATCTACATTTATTCAAATACAGTCATGTTATCTTCTTCTGGTTGGTGCACAATGATGGAGGGTGGGGTTTCACTTAACTAGGGCTTATTTTGGGGGTAGGGCTTATTTTAGGAGCATCCTAAAAATCTTACTAGGGCTTATTTTCAGGTTAGGTCTTATTCTTTGTAGTGGACTCTGTGAATGCACACAAATGGGTTTATCCTGCGCCTGCGCAGGACGTTCGGAACTTTCTAGAGCTTAGAAAAAAAGCCAGACAGTTAGTCTCCCCCCCCCCGAGGGTATATAGGCTCCGCCTCCTCCACCTTCCTTAGTTCCTCTTTTTCCGCCGTTAGGGTAGGACGTAGGAACACTAGAGCATGCTAAGGAAAGTATTTCCTTCTATTTGCCTTTCTTTTCTTCTTTTAAGACGCCAGAACTGCCTTCCCATTTAAGTTTTTCCTCGTTCTGCGTCGTCCCGTTCCCCTCCCCTCCCGGATTCCCCCCTTTTTTATTTTTTTATCTTTTTATGGCCTCTTGGGGCTTCAAACAGTGCTCCGTTTGCTTTCGGAAAATCCCGCTAACGGATCAGCACGATAAGTGCTTATTTTGTTTGGGGGAATCCCACCTTATCCAGGCGTGTGCCGCTTGTAAAAGCTTTTCCAAACAAGCTCTTAAACTGCGGTCTCAACGCCTCCGGGCCTTTCTCTACGAAAGAACCCTCAAGCCTGCTATGGAGGTTCCTCTTACCACTTCCCC
This sequence comes from Intellagama lesueurii, assembly GCA_037013535.1. Lineage (NCBI taxonomy): Eukaryota > Metazoa > Chordata > Lepidosauria > Squamata > Agamidae > Intellagama > Intellagama lesueurii. The sequence goes on from JBAJHW010000003.1 coordinate 102,493,375, forward strand.
GAACCCTCCACGTGTAGAGACACCTAAAGCAGGCACCACTGCCTTTGATTCTTCGCAGCCTACCTTGAGTTCTGCGTCTTCTAAGCAGAAGGACTCCTCTAGACCGCCTAAGCCAGCTTCCACCAAGGCTTCCAGGTCGGCTGTACCTTCAAAGAAGAAGAATGACAAAGCGAAATCTCAGAAATTGGCAAAGCCACCCAAATCGACAACTTTGCCTCTTCCTGCGCCTCCTATATTACTCGAGGAGTCTTCTAGAGACGACATTGGGCAATCGGATATGGAGGAGCGGATCATTCCTCCGGCCCAGGCTGCTCACGATATCATGAGCATGTCTCCGTCGTCAGGCCATTTTGCGGCTGAGGTTTTTCCCAGCGCGGCCATTGCCCCTACTAGCCCGCGATCTTCCGGGCGGGCTGATACTGACTCGCATTCAGAACAGGAGTTGCCGTCTCGCACTCCTAGAAAGCGAAAGGAGAAGCGTACGCATACCTCTCCGTACCAACCTCAACATCCTGCGGACCAATACCGTCCACAAATGCCGGCACAGTATGGTCCTCCTTTTTTCGGTCCATACCAGCCCTACCCATATCAAGGATACGGCTATCCGCCTGACTTCAGGGGACAGGCTTACCCCTCCTCAGCTTGGTACCCTTCTTCGGTTCCAACTCCTGAGAATCTACAGCAGCAACAGGGGCATGTTCCTACACCCCAAATTGCTACTTCCCGTAAGAGGAAGACACCGATGGCACCTTCTGCGCCTCTAAAACGGTCTAAACGTCCCGCAGGACGATCTACGGTACAGACTGCGACGATGTACTCTGGCCCAGAGGGTCATGATACAGACCCTTTCTCTCCTTCGGTACACTCTGATGCCGAACCAATACCGAGAGACACGGTACCAATATCGCACCGTCCCTCCTCATTGGTGTCTGAATCGTCCCATGACAACTCTTCAGCTTCTTCGGAATCTGATGTACCTGATGGTGGTGCTCCGAGTACTTCTTCACAATACCCATTGGAAGACTACTCGTCCTATGCTCAACTTATATTGCGCATGGCTAAGATTTTACACCTAGATGCGCAAGTTCCTGAGCAACAAACAGACCTTGTCTTTCACGATATGGAACAGGACAAGTCATCTCCTCCCAGTCTTAGCCTCATTCCAGCTCTTCTTGACTTGGTAAAGGCTTCGTGGGATAAGTCGCCTGCGACTCTCCAAATCCCTAGAAAAATCGACCACCATTACAAGACCCACGGTTCCGACTCGGATTTCCTGACCAAGCATCCCATGCCTAATTCTATTGTGGTCGAGGCTACCCAGTATAGATCCCGCAGCAGGTCCTCTGTTACACCTGTCAATAAAGACGGCAGAAAAAATGACGCCCTGGGTAAAAAACTTTATTCCCTTGCGGCTCTACTGATTAAGATTTCGAACTACCAAGCCGCAATGGGTGCTTATCAAAAGCACCTATGGGATAAAATTGTCCCCGTCTTACAAAGCCTTCCTGAGCCTTCCAAGACCGAACTCCTCAACGTCTACGAGGAGGCTAATACCCTTACAAGACAGCAACGAGTAGCAGCAAAGCATACAGCTGAAATTGCGTCCAAATCCATGCTTACAGCAGTAGCAGTCCGTCGCCATGCTTGGCTCGGAGCGGCGAACATACTGGACGATACAAAGACCAAAATCGAGGATCTTCCCTTTGATGCGGATGGCCTCTTTAATTCCAAGACTGATGATATTATGGAAAATATCCATAAAATGGGGAAGACCGCAAAGTCCTACATACCATACCAACCGTATCGGTATCAGAGACCTACTTACAAAAAACCTGCTTACCAAGCATCTTCTCAGTACCAACCATTTCGGTATGGTAGACAGCAGCAACACGACAGGACCTTCCAGTCATCTCAGTCGAACCCTTCAACTTTCAAGCAGCAACAATACCAAGGACACAAGCAGTCCTTTCGTAAACCTCAGCGCCGGGGTAAGCAATACAACTAACTACTCCTCTTACCGGACTAGACTCTTTCCATTTCTCTCTGAATGGAAACATATTACGACTGACAAATGGGTCCTAACCATTATTGAGAAGGGTTATTCTATAGAATTCTTCCAACTTCCTCCATCAAATCTCCCTAAGACCACCCCCTTTTCGGTGGCTCTTCAGGAGGAAATTTCATCCCTCCTAAGCAAGGGGGTGATCGTCAAGACCCCACAGGCTGATCTACACGGGGGTTTCTTCTCTCGGTACTTTGCCGTCCCTAAAAAGGATGGAGGTATCAGGCCCATCATGGACCTCAGAGAACTCAATCAGTTTATCATTTACAGGAAGTTTCGAATGCTAACACTCGACTCCATTCTTCCTCTTCTCTCACAGGGAAGCTGGTTCGTCACCATCGACCTCAAAGACGCTTATTTTCACGTCTCCATTCACCCTTCTCATCAACGGTATCTCCGGTTCCGGTTCCACCGCACAACCTACCAGTTTGCTGCCCTTCCATTTGGGCTCTCCACGGCCCCTCGGACATTTACCAAGTGCATGGCCCCTGTAGTGGCTCACCTTCGCACCAAGGGAATAAAACTCTTCCCTTATATCGACGATTGGCTCCTGGTAGCATCATCCTACCACGAAGCCGTCGCTGCTACAACTACCACTCTCGCGACCTTAAACAAGCTAGGTCTAGTGATCAATCAGGAAAAATCCCTTCTGGTACCATCCCAGCTGGTCAATTACATAGGAGCAACGCTAGACGCGACCCGGGCGCGGGCATTCTTGCCCTATCAAAGAATCCAAAAGATTCGAGACGCAATACAACGGTTTCCACCCCTGGCTACTGTCACCGCATTCGACGTTCAGCATCTACTGGGCCTCATGTCATCCACGACGGCAGTCGTCCTTCATGCCAAGCTCGAATTGTGTCCGCTCCAGTCCTGGTTCCTGGGCGAGTTCGATCCTTTAACGGACTCCCCGCGGAAAAAGTTGCAGGTCCCGTCACATGTAGCGAAGCATCTCATCTGGTGGACGATTCCGCGCAACTTGTCCGAAGGAAAACCCTTCCAACCTCCTTTCCTGTCCATACAGGTCATGACCGACGCAAGCCCTTCTGGCTGGGGCGCTCACTGCCAAGAGCTCAGGATTCACGGGTTATGGACACCGAGAGAAAGGTCTCTCCATATAAACCAACTCGAATTGCTCGCCATCATGAAGGCCTTTCGAGCCTTTCTTCCGCGTATAAAGGGACAATCTGTGCAGCTTGTCACGGACAATACCACAGCTATGCACTATATCAACCGACAAGGTGGGACTCGATCCCTACCGCTTCTCCATCTCACCATGCGATTTTGGGACTGGTGCCGTACCCATCATATTTTTCCACAAGCGATTCATATCGCTTCAGAGGACAACTATCTAGCGGACCACCTCAGCCGGCTCCGTACCAGGACGCACGAATGGTCCCTCGACGAGACGATTTTTCAAGACCTATGCCGTCGATGGGGTCAACCCACCATAGATCTCTTTGCATCTCACCGCAACGCCAAATGCCGCAAGTTCTGCTCACGAGCGGGCAGGGACGCCGCGTCACTCGGAGACGCTTTCCTCATTCCGTGGTCCGGAGAACTCACTTACCTGTTTCCTCCCATACCAATGCTCCTCAGGACAATAGTCCGGATCATTCAATACCGGACAAACGCGATTCTCATCGCTCCGTGGTGGCCACGACAACCCTGGTTTGCCCACCTTCAAGGAATAACGGAGGAAATACTCCACTTACCTCTAATACCGTCCTTGCTATCCCAGAACGACGGGGCCCTTCTCCATCCAGATGTCCGGTCTCTTCACCTGACGGCGTGGAGGATAACCCCGAATTCCGTGCGATTCTAGACCGCTCTCGAAAGCCGTCGACTTTTCGCCTATACCGTAACAAATGGAAATCTTTTACGAAATTCGTTCAGTCCAAAGGACTCCAATCAGTCCCAGTTACACTCTCAACCTTACTTACCTTTATACTGCATCTGTTCAATCTTGGACTCGCACACTCCACCATTAAAGTATATATCTCTGCGATCGTTGCTCACCAGCCATCTCACTCTAGCTCCGCCAGACTGTTCTCTCACCTCACGGTTAAAAGATTCCTTAAGGGCCTGCAGAACATCAGGCCGCCCTCTTCACCCATTGTACCTCAATGGTCGCTTCCAATTGTCCTGGATGCGCTTACCAAGCCTCCATTTGAACCCATGGCAACCTGTAACGAGAAATTGCTTTCTCTCAAGACTTCCTTTTTAGTGGCCATAACCTCCGCCAAAAGGGCTAGTGAACTGTCAGCTCTTAGGTCTGACCCGCCATACCTACAAATGCATCCCGATAAAGTTACTCTGTACTTGGATGTCTCATTTCTTCCCAAGGTTGTATCAGACTTCCATTTGAATCAACCACTGATACTTCCTACATTTTTTCCATCGCCGTCCACTCCAATCGAGCGCAAGCTCCATACTCTGGACGTCAGGCGGGCTATTGCCTTCTACTTGGACAGAACCAAGCACTTCAGACGCTCTTTCCGTCTCTTTGTGTGCTACCATGGACATAACAAGGGTGCTCCTGCATCCTCTCAGACAATATCGAGATGGATCGTGCAATCCATACAAATGGCTTACCAGCTTGCAAACAAACCGGTACCAGACCAGCTTAAGGCTCACTCCACCAGAGCTATATCTACGTCCACCGCTCTTCATCGCGGTGTTCATATTCAAAACATATGTAAAGCGGCTACTTGGTCCAATCCTCTGACGTTCGCGAAGCACTACCGCCTCGATGTCAGAGCGAAAAATGATGCTGCCTTTGGAAGGGCGATACTGTCATCCCTGATACCGTGACGGCCCTCCATCCGGTGAGTCAGCTTGCTAATCACCCATTTGTGTGCATTCACAGAGTCCACTACAAAGAAAGTTAGGTTACCTACCTGTAACCATGGTTCTTGTAGTGGTTCTCTGTGAATTCACACATCCCTCCCTTCCTCCCCGCTGTCCGTCACGATAACAGGTCATTATACCTACTCTCTAGTAACGGCGGACATAGGGAACTAAGGAAGGTGGAGGAGGCGGAGCCTATATACCCTCGGGGGGGGGGGGAGACTAACTGTCTGGCTTTTTTTCTAAGCTCTAGAAAGTTCCGAACGTCCTGCGCAGGCGCAGGATAAACCCATTTGTGTGAATTCACAGAGAACCACTACAAGAACCACGGTTACCGGTAGGTAACCTAACTTTTTCGGGGAAACAGGGTACTTTACAGCTTTCTGGCATGTAATCAATGCTACTTATTTCAGACAGCTCCAGAGTGTCTTTTATGTGTGTAAAAATGTTCTTTGTCAGTCCTAAATTTATGCTGGTCATTTCAGTGCACTGATCCTGAAAACACTTACTGATATGAGTCATCTGTTTGAAACTGATGGATGAGTTGTCCTGTTGAAGTCAGAGAACACAATCCATGGGTACAGAATTATATGGCAGTAGAAGAAATCTTCATATCCATTAGGAATCTAATTGTTGATATTTTTTGATCTACAGCTAAACTGCAAGGATATAAGAAATAATATTTCAAGTTGTTCTGTAGGTTTAATTAGTTATTCATGTTTTCTTGGCCCATCTTCCCAACAGTTGGCTGTGTTTGTGCAGTCCCAAAGGTTATTCGTAAGTGTAGCTACCTTAGCCATGATTATTTAGTATCCACATTTATCCTCTGAGAAACCTATTTGGATGGCATATTAGATATGTCATAATGCTACATCTTAAAATGCAGTGGTTATAATTAATGGATTGTGATTCCTTTGCTTTTGATTGATTTTACGGTCTGATGCACCAGTTATAAATAAGGATTGCTATTGTAATGTATATTTTATTTACTTCTTATATCAAGAACAGTAAAGCACTGGCTTGTGTGTCTGTTATGGTAGTAGCAGCCCTTCAGACACATGGTCAGATTCAGACGTGATAATATGCACTTTGTAGATAACATTATGATTACCAAACAAACACTACTGCTTTAAGAGACAATCCCTATTAGAAATAAGTGGCAGTCCTGAGTAGTTATACTGGTTTCACAGACCTTTAGTGCTTATGCTTCCCCACCACCATTCCTCTAGCTTGCTCTGACATACTGTATGTACTTCCTCTGCTTTCTGAGCATAGAAATTTGTTCTGAGGATCAGAAGTGAGTAAAGGTTACAGGTCTTCCTTACAAATAGAATGTTATTTTATTTGTATCTCTAGGCCATTGTTAAGACTAACCATTTTGTCCAGGTTTAAATATAACAAACATCATGCTGTTACTTTAAAATGGACATGAAAACTTCCCATCTTCTCCCACCCATATCACAAGGGGAAGCCCAAGCTTTGTACATGGAACATGAAACATTCTTTAGCACTGCATCTGTACAGGGTCAAATAAGCTGAGAAAACACACTGTTCTAGGTATGAGTGCTAATCACTTCCTTTTTCACCCAGTTCTTGAGTGAAGCCCTGTTACACATGACATGTTGTCTCACTAACCTTTCCCCTAATGATTTGAAGCAAAGCAGAAGAAATGTGATGCTTAACCCTTCTCGCTCTGACTTTACTTCTGCTCCAAATCTGTCCACATTCTATGACTCCTTTTATCTTTGAAAAGAGGGCATTGATATGGTTATTTAATTATCTAATTATAAGCTTGGAAAAGCTGCTTTTGTATATCAGCTCCCCGAATCCTTTAGTCAGCATGACCAAGCAAAAAGGAATATGAGACTTAACTCTGGGCCTGTTTACATTTGCATTTGCCTCACAGTAAGCTCCATTCTAAATGGAATTGATTTAGAAATCATGTGGTAGTCAGATGGTATTTGGGTTGGTGTGTACATCCCCTTGGGAAAAATTTTAACCCATTTTTGACCTATGCTATATCTCAGTTGAGGGGGCTACACTGGCTTTTAGAATCTTTGCATTTTAGGTGTTGTCCTGTGACCGCCTGCCCTGCCCTCAGGCTGGCTGCTTGCCCCTGTTCCTGTGGCTGGCAAAGCTGCTTGTCCCATTAGAAAGTTTGGCTGCTTCTAGAAAGTTGAAGCAACTGTCAGTTTCCTAGTTTCCCAAGCAGCTCTGCTGGTTTCTCCTAGTTTCTCTCTGCCCATTTTTAACTGTGTTCCTCAAAAGGCTGCCTGGGGAGTAAAAGTAGGGACAAATAAGGAAAGGAAGTTTGTACACACAAGCTGCTTGACTGGCTGCACCCTCCTCTTTTTTTCTGCCTTCCAGAGAACAACAGGGACATTCTTAAAGGGACAGAAGCAGCCAAGCTTTCTAAAGGAACAAGCAGCTTTGCCAGCAGACCTTCCCTCTTCTGTGCCCATCTGTCTCTCCTTCCTTCCTGCCACGTCTCCCACTGCTTCAGCTGGTTACCCAAAGGTGCAATTTGCATCAACAGAGGCATGTACAGATGCAAAAACCATAGAAATAGATTAGGTTTCACATGTGTGTTAAATTAAATGACCCTCTTGCAGAACAGTATTTTAGGTCACTTTATAACCAGAAAACATGCTTCCCTGGCGAAATAGTCCATTCTTCTGTTTACATCATAGAGACACCTTATTTTAAACCATTTTTTAAAAAGCAGAATGCAGTACAACAGCAGTTCTTATTGCCAGTAAGATCAAGCCCAAGTTTGGGAATTCTAGTACAACCCAAATAGTCATTCCAAGCTCTGATCTACTTCATGGAATTGTTGTGACAGTAAAACAGAATTGCACCATACATTGCAAATTGCTTTGAATTCTTCAGAAGCAACTTTAGATACAAAAGTGAAGATATTTTGTTTTTGACCCTTTACTAATACAGAATTAAATTATTACGGCACAGACCAAATGTTGCTTAACTAATTGGAAGGTGCATTTTGTTTCCCAGAAAATAAAAATTAAAGCCTCCTTCCGCCTTATACAAGGCTACAGATGCTTAAAAGGATTTGCTTAGTCACATTTATCTTCATTCCAGATCTTGCAGGGCACACATGCTGCAAGAAATGTCAGCGTAGGTTACCTTCCTGAACTTGCTACTGTCACAGCTGATGCTTTTGTCAATATATGATAGCTGAATTGCTTTAGGAAATGATGGCCAAGGGCTAGAAAAACAAATAAATCTTGTAATATTTTGCATAACTGTCTGTCATGAATTGTTTATAACTTAGAGTAGTTGTTGCATCTGTTAGTGCCTGAATCCAGTAAAGTTAGCAATGTTTAAGGCCCTTGAACAAGTTAGATCAACCAAATTGCCCTATTTATCCTTAAAAGACATTCTGCGTTGTTGGGGGCTTACTTCTAGAAATGCAATGGAGGGACAGTGGAGAGTAGTGGTGAAGGACTTCTGGATATTGCTTGAATACAAGGAAATGACATTTAAATTAAGTGAAAGCACCCACTCCCCGCATGCCCTTTCAGGTTCCAAGGCTCCCTAGGGCTCCCTTTTGCTCTAGGGAAGCCTTTGGGAGCCTCAGCCCAAAAATCACTGCCAAATTGCCACTATTGGGATTGGGACCACCAAAGACAATCCAGTGATTTTTTTGGATATTAAATGCTCCCATCTCCTGCATCCAGAGCTCCCCAGAGGCTTCCCTAGTCAGCCTTGGAACCTGAAAGGGGAGGGGGGCTAATTCATTTAAATTAAATATTTAATTAAATATTTAGACAAAGAATTGGTAGTCACAATCTTCCATTGACCCATGTGGTTTCTTTAGGTAATCAGAGGACTGTCAGACCACCAGATAGGCTGATGGCTCTCTACTGGTAGATAAGAGGTAATGAGAACCAGCCTATAGTTTTACGTAGAGATATATTTTGGCAGTTCACAACTTATACTGCAGCTCTTCTCCACTCTCTCTCTCTCTCAGTTTGTGGGAAGGTGAACCAAGGCACATATGCTTAAAGATGACCAAGGCCTGCTTTGCTTGAGTAACTTTGAGATAAATATAGGCTTTGACCTATACGTTACCTTGAATGCCTTGCTACAATCCAAAGTGGATCTTGGTAGCTTGCCAGCTACCCAGAAGGATAACATGGCTTCTGGCCAGGGCTCTACAGATGGCTTGCCATGCATGGCCTTGTCTCTGGATTTCATGCCTGCTGACTTTGTCAGTATATTCATCTCCATACTTCACTGGTACTCTGTCTTCTTCTGTTGTTTTCAATAATTGCTTGCATTTGTATTTGATTCCTACTCTTCTACACTAGCATTCATGTCTAGGGATTTGTAACAATTTTGATTTATTGATTTTTTGACAAGAATTTATTAACATCAAAGCTCTTCGTATCTGGGATAGAAAGAACATGACATCTTTTTTTTTTAAAATTCAATTACATGAGAAGGAAAATTCAGACAGAGTCATGTCACATCACATATTACTGTTTTTCAGTAGATATTTAATTTCCATGTTAAGACAGGATTTGTCTATTACATGTGAAGGGTATTTAATGCACATATGAATTACTTGCTTTTCAGAATATCTGTGCTGCAATAAAGTCACAATACAGGAAAATATTAATTTGTGTGATGGATTCTGAACCCTCCAAGGAGGGCAGGGAAGGCAGGACTTACAGTTTTTAGATTTCTTGCTTGATGAGCAAGGGAAAAACAAAACAGGAAGGAATTAGCTTTCTCAATGTTCAATACTGTTGGTAGTCATAATCCAGCCCCTGCCCCCAGAAAGAAAGAAAGAAAGAAAGAAAGAAAGAAAGAAAGAAAGAAAGAAAGAAAGAAAGAAAGAAAGAAAGAAAGAAAAGCTGTGCTTCTGATAGACTTTTGCCTCTTCCAGTACAAACCACTCAAAAAGGGGAAGGAAGACCCTTTGGGAAAGAGCCAGTGCTAGAGCACATATATTTAATTCTTGCCATCCCCAGGTTAGTCTTTGGAAGGATCCTATTGAAACCCTAGAAAACATTGCCAGGCAGTGTCTACAATTTATAGACTAAGGATCTATGTTCCGGTGTCCTTAATTATGAAAAGTAAACTAAGTTTCTTATAGTCCAAAATGTGCCTTTCAAAATGTGCATTGCATTATCCTGGCATTTCCTCCATCAAATGCCAGATTGCTGGGATTATGTACTAATTGGAAGTAACTCCTGTTATCACTGTACATGTCCATGGAATGCCTCTTCCCATCATGTGATTTTTGTTAAGGCCATCTCAAGTTACTGTCAGAGATGCTTGATAAAGAAGCATGGGGTTCTCCATTCTCTGCAACACATATGGAAAAGCTGTTGTGTGGCGTATGTTACACGAAAACATCCGTATGACAGCCATATTGTGAGAAGCGGCTCATAAAGGAGGGACATTTGGTTGTTTATGAGGCATTTGTTGTCCTTGACTAATATCCAATAGCAGATGGCAGGACCTAGTAGGGAGTATATTAAGGGCCCTGTGAGGAAGAAAGAGAAGATGATGGATGATGGGAGATTGCCCATAGTAGAAAAATTATTCAGAAGGGGCTTTGTTTGTTCTGAGAATTGTGTCTGCAATACTCTGCAAAGAATCTTCTAAAATTTCTTTTTTCCAGTGTAGCTAATAAATGTAGTTATACCTCTAATATTTTTGTTTTGTGAAGCTTTAGTTTCCCACCGTTATGGAAAGTATTGTCTCAGGATTCCACTAGAAAGGCCTTGCAAAGTGATTAATGCATTTCAGTTGAGGCGATGGTTATTTTCCTCCGACATTGACTGCCAGTGCAATCCTATTAATGTCAGTTTAGGAGTACCGTCTGCTGAGCTCAGCGGGACTTACTCACCAGTAAATATATATAGAATTACTGCCTTTGTTATAGAAATGAACCTTCTACCCTTCTTTTATGGGAAGCCTAAAATAATGTTTTAAAAATTCTGGAACGTGGCAGGGTGTGTATGTGTGACTTACAGTCTGTCTCTTTATCTTTGGTGATAAACACCCTGAATATATATTCAGAATGACAGTTTTTACAGTAGAGAATCTTTGATCACCGAATGATACGGTTTGAGGAACAGAAGATGCTTTTCTCCCATCCTGATTTTGGCATAAAAGATAGGTTTAATCAGATTAAGACCTTGTCACTGAGTTTTCTCCTAACCTTTCTTTGATCATCCTGTGAATGCTGAAGTATATTAGCTGAGACACTTTTTTTGAACTTGAAATTGCTTCATCCTATGCCAGGATTCAACCAGTATAGAAAAAGCTGGCGTAAGAAAATGATGGCTAAAATCATATAATTCTAAAAAAGGTATTTTCTAGTACTCTGCTCTTTGGCAGACTCTGTGGACTAACCTGGATCCCACTGAAATTTATGGGACACTGAGATTTGGCCTTCATTTCCTGACCAGGTTTCAAGACTGTAGGTGGTTGAATGAAAGTCTGAGAAAAGGGATGGGGCATCTCTGGCTTGCAAGCCAGATCCAGCCCATGATAAGTCCCCTCTGGCTCCTCTGTTTCTTTCCCACCCCATGCTTAGTGTTAGAGAAAGCTGCCTTTCTTTAGTACTTAGCAGAGAAGGGCAGGCCCTAGAGAAAGGAATCTGATGTGGGAGGTATATCTCAGGAAAGGTGATGGGGCTTCAAAAGCAGGGCCTGCTCTTTTTTGTCATTTGCCCCCCCAGGACAGGGTCAAAACATTTCCCCACCCCCTGTCTTAGAGATGTACAAATAAAAGTTACAAAAGCATGTGATGAATTTAGCTGTCATGGCTAGTAAGGAGTGGGGACTCATCCAGTGAGCTCTGGGGTGAGTGTGGATATAAACCCTGTTCCCTATGCCACAGTATGTCACCCAAGTTCGCTGTCACACCAGCACAATATGAAATCACTTTGATTTTGCAGGTACATTGTAGTGCACAAAATGTTTATACTGCAGCAGATAAGACAAAAACCAACTGTGTTCCTGTGAGAAGCCAAATGGCAGAAAGCAAGAGAATGAAATAAAGTTCATTAATGGCTAAGGTTAAAGGTGAGTGATAGGTTCGAGAACCCTAACCATAGATGGAAGACATCTTAAAATTAACAATATGGTTTTATTGTAGCTTCACTTAAATCCTTTTGCAAAGAAAACATTGTAATGTGATGAAAAATATAAATATGGGTGTAGACCACAGTGGTCCTTTTCTCCTGGAACTTTAAACAAAATCATCCGTAGAACTCAAAAGTATTTAAAAGTTCATCTTGTCAACATCAATCTCAAACCTCTGGAACAACAAATTGGACGGTCCACCTTTTACAGCAGGAAGGCGTTGGATTGGGCAACCTGATTATAAGTGGCCACACTTACAAGGGAGGAAATTGAAGGGGCGTTGCCAAATGGACTAATTTGAAGGTTTATTTGAATACAGATAAAATTATCCATTCATTACCCATTTTTAAAACATTTAAAGCATGTTTCATAAATAAAATAATATTTTATCCTGATAAAATTATTGAAATTACTTAAAATTACTAGTAAGGAAAGGATTTGTCTTTTAAACATTAATTTATATCTGATTACGTTACATTTAGTAAAAGATTGTTCGTGCCTTAAAAATCAAGATCATTCCTAATACATGAAGTGAAATCCATCCCCAAATCCCCAAAATGATTTATAAAGGTATATTTAAAATTTCCAGCACTTGCACTTATGGGTGTAACACAACTGGGTTGTGCTGGGCATGGACCCGTGTCTCCTTTCTGGTCGCCAGGTCCCATTCAGGTCTCCATCATGAGCTAGCTCACCAGTGGCGACTCATTTTTTGTTCCTATTGGGGTGTTGCTCAGGAAATACAACCCCCCTCCAGTCCCTATCCCTACAAATAACTATGGTTAAAAATATGTTGCTTTCTTTTACTTTGCTTACGTTGTATGCATTACAATTTATTTCTCGACTGTGCCTACTGAGGAAGTGCTGAAAAATCTTCAGAGCATGCCCAGCATAGGGGCATGCCCAATAAAGTTTTCAGCCTTGTACCAGGTACTGTGTGTGCTTCTCTCCCAGCTTCTGAGTAGGTGTGCTGGGAAAGACAACTCTACACCTGGATGTTATATTGTTTGTTTTTGGCAGGAGATTATTTTTCCACCTGACACCTAAAGATCAGATTCTTTGGGACATTTCTTTTGTTAACGAAATCAGCAAATTACTTTATATTCTGTATTGGTTTAATGTGAGATTTTTCTTGGGTTTTTTTGTTTTTGTTTTAAGATAAAGCAGAATAGATGCACAGACCAGAACTAAATCATTTTGAAGTGCTGTTTCCAGTTTTCTAGTAGCAGGAAATAATTTTAGAACATTATATAACAGCTGTTACTGCTGGTGACCAGCATGTTAATGTTTGCTTTGTGTCTCTCATGTTGCTGTCAGGCTTGCTTTATAACATAGTGTTCAAGGACCTCTACTGCAAAAAAGAAGGAGAGTTAAGAGTTATGCAATTTCAACTTCTTTACAAGCAAATAAGTAACGGTAAATCAGTCCTGAATTGTCCTGTCAGTTTGACCTAGAAATGTCATTATAGAGCAGCATTTACTGCCATATCAGTGCAGGAGCCTGGGAGTTCTTATTTTAAAGAATAAATTAAGGAATAGAAGTAATTGATTTTCCTTATGCCAATTGATCAACCTCACATGCAGCCTTAAAAGTTGTGTTGGAGGAGACTGCATAAAACCATCAGAGGTTAACTCTAGGCATTAAAGCAAGGGTGGAGAATGAGTATTGTGGGCAAACGGAGTTGTGGGAGTGGCAGTCCAACAACATTTGAAGGGTCACATGTTATTTACTGTTGCTCTAAAGCTTGGTCTGACTTTTGGTAATTTTATTAAATTCCTTGGCAGTAGTTTCAGGTCCTCAGTTGTGAGTCATTGGCCAGTATCCTGTGCTATATATTTATAGGTTCAGAGCTCCAACTGAGGAAACTGCCACAGTAATCTGACAAGCTGTCAGTTGCGCACAACAAATACACAACAGGCTCCCCATCAAATCGCCATGGCAGCTTTCACAGCTGGAGCTAAACTCATGTAAATATTGAACAGGATACTCATTACTAAAACCCAAACTGATGATCCCTGATCACTTCCCCTCTTCTTCTTCCAGGCTTTGTAACCTATATAGCAGAGTATATAGTTCCTAAACCATATAAGCCTAATAACTATGAATCTTTTTTACATACAGCCAGCGTATTTTAGATAAAAGCTCTTACTGTCAGTAACTAAGCCTTAGTAGAGGATTTCAACATCTTAAAATGTCTCTGTGTGGGAATGTTACAAAAGCTGGCAAATCACCATGCTGCAAGAAAAGTGTATGTCCATATGGGGAACCCCTAAGGTGGAAGGATGGATTCAGCCCCCCCCCTTAGTGGCTGGGTTAAGCTTCAGCATGGGAGGTTCCCCAGTCCTGCAGTAAAGGATGAATACTGTAATTGGGAAATAGTAGTATTTAATTATCAAGCTATGTTTGTTGCAGAAAAAAAAAACCAAAGAATCTTTTGCACCTTAGAACTGCTGGATAGCTCAGTGAGTTAAATATCTGGCTGCGGAGCCAGAGGTGGGAATTTTGGTTCCCCACTGTGCCTCCTTGACAGGAGCTGGACTTGATGATCTATTAGATCCCTTCCAGCTCTGCTGGTGTTTAATATAATATCTAAGATTATATTAAAGACCAGTAGTAGCTTGTGGACAGATCAGCAAAGGCACCTCATCCTCAAATTCGAAGGAGGTGGCTATATCAGTTACATATGAGCTTCATTTCCAAAGATTGATAAGTTTTAATTGGCATAAGTCTTCATGTATTAGTGGAAGCTTTCATGGACATGGAATACATCTGATTAGAGGCATGTGCAGCATTGTGTTTTTGGACGACAGCTCCCAGAATTCCTCAGACATTTGGGGAATTCTCAGAGTTGTAGTCCAGAAACACAAATCTGCATACATTGATAGACGAGGTTGCAATCCACAGGATCATTTGCCAAATAGAACATGTTGCTGCTTAACATGCCTGAAGACTCTTTGTTACGTTCATTCAGTTTTTTTTATTTAAAACATGTTATACCACCTTTAATAGATGTTCAGACTAGTGTACAACTAATTATATCTCAATACAACTGCAATCATATATCAGTTCTCTTAGTGGCAATCCATGTTTTTAGCCTACAGTTTCCATCTGTCCTTCACTGATGGTGAAGAATTATGGGGAGCTGGATGGCCATAATTGCCAACCATTGAAATTAAAGCATATTTTCATTTGACAAGATTTGTTCTGTTCCTTACCTGAACTGAAAATGCATTTTTGCAGCAAATACATTACTCAGGTGTCTTATTTCAGAATAGATAATAAAGCCTTAGAAAACCAGTGTGGTGTAGCGGATATAGTGTTGAATGGGATTTATATCCCTGCTCAGGCATGAAAACTCACTGGGGTTTGCTTGGTGACCCTGGTAGAACCACCTGCTAAATTTCTCACATATCCCAGAAACCCTTCTAGGGTCACTGGAAGTCAGAATCGGCTTCATGGCACATCACACACACACTGCCTTCAGGGGAGTACTCAAACTCAAATAGTGTTCCAAAGCCCCATTGAATAATGAAGGCAGTTGCTTTTGAGTAGATGTGCCTAGGATAGGATTCTCAGTGAATAATTAATACAGCATGCAGAACCTGTGGCCATTTAGATACTGATAGTTTAGAAGTACGTTGGCCATGTATTGTTATGCAATGAAGTCAGTATCTGGATGGCTCCATGTTTTGCTCCCTCCCCTGTATTATTTGTTTCAAATCTTCTCTGTTGTCAACTTTTAGTAGTAAATTGGAAGTATACAGAGAAATATAGTTTTAGCATAGTATTTTAGT
Source organism: Intellagama lesueurii (assembly GCA_037013535.1). Taxonomy (NCBI): domain Eukaryota; kingdom Metazoa; phylum Chordata; class Lepidosauria; order Squamata; family Agamidae; genus Intellagama; species Intellagama lesueurii. The sequence goes on from JBAJHW010000003.1 coordinate 102,509,205, forward strand.
CTTTTTGCTCTTTGAACTACTGTTCCCTTCCAAGTTAGTTAATAATACTTGACAGTACATGATGCTGATGATGATTTACAGGCTAGCTATTTATAATACTTCTAGCAGGTGATAGAAGGGTTTTATTACTACAGCTAAACATCAGATTTTACTATAGTTATGGAGAACTTGGTTATTTCACTCTACCAAAAGCTATTTAAAATAAATTAATATGGTGTGTTTAGTGCATTTCTAGCTTTCATATTAGACATTTTTGAGATGTTGATTGTAGCAAGTCCTCCAAATGTTCAGGACTTGTTAACTTCAGTGTGAAAGGCAGGAAGGCTTATACAGTAGGTGGAATTGCATGTGCACTGAGGTGCCTTATTTTAAATCCTATTTAGCCTGGAGTTTACCAGCTTGTTCTTCTCAAGTAGATTTTTGATGATGCTCTTTGTGAAGAGAATGGCTTGCTATTTTATACATTTTATTCCATCTTCAGAGAGTTATTATTTTCCTTTAGTTATGTCTCATAGTGCATCCTTGTCAAGTGGAAATTCCACTTTGACATCAGTCTTCTGATTTCCTTATATTGGCTATAATTTCTGTTACCTTAGTAACAGCAACACACTAAGGAGAGAGGGCATTAGAACAAATGTTTATAAAGGGAAATGATTCTGTTGCATTTTACATATCAGCATATTGCACAAAAATGCCACAATATTTTGAGGAGATTGTAAAATTTATGAATGATCTCCTGGAAAGGATGAAGGCAGAACCAGGTGTTTATCTGCAAACATGCTGTCTTGGCAACTGTACCAAGTAATATAAAATTCTATTTGGCACTGGTGAGGCCTCATCTTGAGTACTGTGTCTAGTTCTGGACATGACACTTGAAGCAGAATTCAGACAAACTGGAAAAAGCTCAGAGGAGGGCAACAAGGGCGATTGGCGGACTGGAAACCAAGTCCTATGAGGAAAGACCAAAAATAACTAGGCATGTTGAAAAAATAAGACTGAGGGGAGATATGATAGGCCTTTTCAAATACTGGAAGGTCGTCATACAGAGGGACAGGATATGTTCTTGATCATCCCAGAGTGCAGGACACGGACTCAGATTAGAGGAAGCCAAATTTTGGTTGAATATTAGGGAAAACCTCCCAACTGTTAGAGCAGTATGACAATGGAACCAGTTACCTCAGGAGGTGGTGTGTGCCCCAATGCTGGAGGCATTAAAAAAAATATCAGAAGATCTATCAGACATACTTTGATTTGGATTCCTGGAGTGAGCAGGGTATTGGACTCAATGGCCTTATAGGCCAACTTCATTACTCTGTGCTTCTATGAATATATATATTTGCTTTTCCAATTTCATTTTCTATTCTTCTCCTTGTTTGCAAATCCTGTTCATTTTATAAAGTAGCCCCAGGGGTCAGAGACAGGAAATTTACCAAATTCTCCATTAGTCAAGGAAGGGAAGTTTGAATCTGAGGTCAAACATGGAAGACAGAATTTTGTGACACCTTAAAGTCTGTCAACTTTTATTTGGCATAAGCTTTCATGTATGAAGTGTATATGTGAGATGAGGGATGTATGCAACAAATATGTATCAATAAACATGTGCATCTTACACCTTTCAGGGATCTGGGATTGGCTGTAGCTACCTACTGGGTATGCATTCAATGACAAACAGAGGTTTGATGTCATATAATGTGGGAAATGGACCTGTATTCCTTCCTTTTCCACACACAATAGTAGTGGGATAACACTTCCCATTTTGATCACAGACCATGTAGAACCTATGGTCTGGATAGTTCAACCTTGTCATCTGCAACTTTTAATGCAGATATTATATATCCCTTCTCAGGATAAAGTATGTGATGTTACCAGTGCTAATAGCGGGGATGTTCACCAGATCTGGAAAAACATCAAGAACTGAGAGGGAGCAGAGATATTTGTACATTACTGAAGCTGATCCAGGAGAGTTCAAGACGCCAGTCTGTGCTTCATTCAAACACCCCTATAAATAGTTGAATTTTGTATCACTATTTTGAGGTTAAAAATGCTAAAATGTTGGTGGGGGGAACAGCCCAAACTTGGCATTCGCAAGTCTCAGACAGAAAACAAAAATATAATTATAGGAAAAGTAGCTGACAAGTTGAGCCCCCATAAAAACTAAATCTCTCTTGGAAACTCTGTCAGAGAGCCCATAGGAGATCAGCTAAGATATATCCCCCTGTTCACTTGTGGCTTTGTTGTTGTTGTTTAGTCGTTAAGTCGTGTCCGACTCTTCGTGACCCCATGGACCAGAGCACGCCAGGCCCTCCTGTCTTCCACTGCCTCCCAGAGTTTGGTCAAATTCATGTTGGTAGCTTCGATAACACTATCCAACCATCTCGTCCTCTGTCGTCCCCTTCTCCTCTTGCCTTCACACTTTCCCAACATCAGGGTCTTTTCCAGGGAGTCTTCTCTTCTCATGAGATGGCCAAAGTATTGGAGCCTCAGCTTCAGGATCTGTCCTTCCAGTGAGCACTCCGGGTTGATTTCCTTCAAAATGGATAGGTTTGTTCTCTTTGCAGTCCAGGGGACTCTCAAGAGTCTCCTCCAGCACCACAGTTCAAAAGCATAAATTCTTCAGCGGTCAGCCTTCTTTATGGTCCAGCTCTCACTTCCATACATCGCTACTGGAAAAACCATAGTTTTGACTATACGGACCTTTGTCGGCAAGGTGATGTCTCTGCTTTTTAAGATGCTGTCTAGGTTTCTCATCACTTTCCTCCCAAGAAGCAGGCGTCTTTTAATTTTGTGGCTGCTGTCACCATCTGCAGTGATCATGGAGCCCAAGAAAGTAAAATCTGTCACTGCCTCCATATCTTCCCCTTCTATTTGCCAGGAGGTGATGGGAGCAGTGGCCATGATCTTCATTTTTTTTTATGTTGAGCTTCAGACCATTTTTTGCGTTCTCCTCTTTCACCCTCATTAAGAGGTTCTTTAATTCCTCCTCACTTTCTGCCATCAGAGTGGTATCATCTGCATATCTGAGGTTGTTGATATTTCTTCCGGCAATCTTAATCCCGGCTTGGGATTCCTCCAGTCCAGCCTTTCGCATGATGTATTCTGCATATAAGTTAAATAAGCAGGGAGACAATATGCCGCCCAGAGTAGACTATCTGTCTAGATGGGCGGGGTATAAATCTAAGAAAATAAATAAATAAATAAATATACAGCCTTGTCGTACTCCTTTCCCAATTTTGAACCAATCAGTTGTTCCATATCCAGTTCTGACTGTTGCTTCCTGTCCCACATAGAGATTTCTCAGGAGGTAGATAAGGTGGTCAGGCACTCCCAGTTCTTTAAGAACTTGCCATAGTTTGCTGTGGTCCACACAGTCAAAGGCTTTTGCGTAGTCAATGAAGCAGACGTAGATGTTTTTCTGGAACTCACTGGCTTTCTCCATAATCCAGCGCATATTAGCAATTTGGTCTCTAGTTCCTCTGCCCCTTCGAAATCCAGCTTATACTTCTGGGAGTTCTCAGTCCACATACTGCTGAAGCCTACCTTGGAGGATTTTGAGCATAACCTTGCTAGCGTGTGAAATGAGTGCAATTGTACGGTAGTTGGAGCATTCTTTGGCACTGCCCTTCTTTGGGATTGGGATGTAGACTGATCTTTTCCAATCCTCTAGCCACTGCTGAGTTTTCCAAACTTGCTGGCATATTGAGTGTAGCACCTTAACCGCGTCATCTTTTAAGATTTTAAATAGTTCAACTGGAATGCCATCACCTCCACTGGCCTTGTTGTTAGCCATGCTTTCTAAGGCCCACTTGACTTCACTCTCCAGGATGTCTGGCTCAAGGTCAGCAACCACACTATCTGGGTTGTCCGGGACATCCAGATCTTTCTGGTATAATTCCTCTGTGTATTCTTGCCACCTCTTCTTCATGTCTTCTGCTTCTGTGAGGTCCCTCCCATTTTTGTCCTTTATCATGTCCATCTTTGCACAAAAGGTTCCTTTAATATCTCCAATTTTCTGGAACAGATCTCTGGTTTTTCCCTTTCTATTATTTTCCTCTATATCTTTGCACTGTTCATTTAAGAAGGCCCTCTTGTCTCTCCTTGCTATTCTTTGGAAATCTGCATTCAATTTTCTGGAGCTTTCCCTATCTCCCTTGCACTTGTGGCTTTACTCCGTGTTAAAGGGCAACATCTCCCACCAAGTCCCCCCCCCCTTTTTCTTGGTGCCTGTGTATATTCCACATTGGGTAGGAGGCAATTGTGATGCACTCTGATTTGGACTAGTTTGGATTAGCAGGCAGTGAACTGAGCATATTTGAGCAAAACAGGTGCTGACTAGGAGGCACTTTAGGAACATTGCCTTACCTCCCCAACGCATGTGCTATACCCAGTCCTCTTCTTCCTTATACTTTTACTATTTCTTTTGTGCTTTCCCTTCACTGCTCTGAGTCCAGCTGCTCACAGGTGGTGATACCTAAACTATGACCTACATGGTCATATTTAGAGATTGAAAAAGTTCCTTTTGAGAGTGTAGCTCCCAGAATTCCCCATGGAATTACAGGGGTTGTGCTTTAAACAAACTTTAGAGGAAAGGTTTTTCTTTAAAGCAACTTTTACAAGGTTGGTCATTTTACTGGCACACACCAAGGACGTAAGCATTCTGGTACGGGCTGTGAAAAATCCAAGGCTAATACAAGAGTAGTGACTGTGGTGAAAGCATTCAGTTGCTGGCTGCTCAGCATGCAAGACCCATGTTCCATCTCTACAATTGATGGGGTGGCCCAGGATGTTAATTAAATTGAGAGGTGACACTACAAACTGTATAGACGCCTATCACAAACTTTGGTGAAGCTGATTGCAGAGTTTAAAGGAGGAGAGGTAAAGATAAACAAAATTTGATTTACTAGCAAGGATTTCCCCCTATTTTTACAGACATTTATCATCTTTGGCTTCCTTATCTTCTGTCCTGAAGAATAAACGTTTGATAAGACATATACACATAGTTTGATAACATTCCTACAAGAGGACTGGAACAAAGTGACACTTCTGTTGAAGGTCACCTTTTTAGTCATTGCGAAAGGCTTTTTCCAACTGTGTGGATGTAATATAATAGTAATAAAACAAATTAAAATAAAATAACAGAATAAAATAAATGGTAGCACTTTTGTCATACTTGCATTAAGAGTTAGAAATGAATTGTTTCTCCAGTGTGAAAATGTGAGCTGTTTTCTTTATTGACAGATACAGGGGGAAGATTTTAAATGTTGTGTAACAAAAATTAAAACTCTGTGGTATTCAGATGTCACAGAAGATTTTTTTTCAAGCTGTCATGCTGAGTGGCTTCTCCAATTTCTGTCATTAATGGCAATATAATTATAGTGTGCGTGTATAATGTAAACAGGTTTTACATGCAGTTGCCTGTGATCCTGTTTGTCCTGCAGTGGTTTGATCAACTAGGGATTTATTTAGAAAATTAAAATAAAAGATTCATAATCTGAACATCCAGATCAAATATTCATATTCTCAGGGCACTAAGATCTACATCTTGTTCTTCAAGTGTGTGAATTAGTTTGATATGATTACTGGATGTGCTGGTTAAGAACAAATGCAGAGAGTCCAGAGATGCTGGGCTATATTGCTTCATGTATTATATTGTATATTATCTGGCTAAAGGTTCAGGTTGAAATATCAGAAGTCCAAACTTCCATTAAGCATAACACAGGTTAAGAGTTTTTGTGACCCATCTCTGGGGATGGCGAGTTTTCAGTTGTCTGTAAAATGGACATGATTCCGATCTGTCTTGTATCTTTATATACAAAATATTGGCCCTAGATGCAAAAGGCAATGTGCTGAGCTCTTTATTTCTAATAGAACTTATCCAGCGGACCCCTTACAATGCAAAGTACTTTCTAAAGCCAAAGATGGTTTCAGAAATGTTTGGTGGAGGTAGATGGTGAGAACGTTGCAGCACATGAAGAAGTAGCGTTTCCTTCCTCAGCTCTGATCTCCCTTGAGGATCATCCCCAACATAGCAACTGAGGTGGAGGGCTTCCATTGACAACAGTGGTCACTCAGAGCTCTGTAAAGTAAATCTGGAGTGAAATAGTTCTGGGAATCTGGCAAATACTTAGGTGGTGGCTTCAAGCTGCAGATGCCAGAGGTCTTCAATGAAAGCAAGGTGTTTCTGGGGACAGCAAGGTGAACAGAGTTCTGTGTGCACCACATAGCCTACCCTGTTAACCCCTTAGTAAGCTTGGTGTAAGGGGTCCACTGGATAAGACCCTGATGTTGGGAAAGAGTGAAGGCAAGAGGAGAGCTTGGTGCTTTTGTCCATGAAATAAGAATCAAGGTGACATCTTATCATTTACCTTGGGGAAGGAGAAGGTCTCTACCCAGTCTTGAAGATACCTCCTGACAGAAAGTAAAAATGTGTGTGTGTGTGTGTTGTGTGGGACTTAGCCACACTATCCTGATGATCTTGGAGTGATTGAGCACAGGAGAGTTACATGTGGTGATGACTAGGGAATGTACCTGTTCCTGGTACCTCCCAACATTTTAGTCTGACCCAACTAAACAATGTTTCTAGGAAGGCCCAAAATACCCACAAGGTTAAGCTCTTTTGACTTTCACGCCAACCCTGCAAGGTAGAACTGCCACCACACCCACAAAATTTACTAACTCCTGGTAGGTGGTCAAGGCAGGACCTGGTTTTAAGTACCACCATCTCTCTTAGCCAAAAATGCAGATAATTGAATGAATAATTTTTTGTATTTTATTAAAGATAGTGAAAAAGGCAAAAGTTTCAAAAGGTTTCTAAAAGGCATCAGAAGTATTTTGGAGCACACAGTCAATCAGAAGCTAAGTCAGGAACAGTACAAAATGGGCATACAAGCAAATAAGAAAACTAACTAAATTACCTAGTACTTTCACACTAGTGTGGTCTCAGAGGATGCACTGACTGCATCCCTCCCATCATGACATAACAGAAGAGCGACAGCATGACATCTTCTAAGAGATAACTAAGTCAACTAAAGTAACTTCTGAACTTCTTTTTATACCTTATTTGTCACTTGGCCCTTTTGAGATGGTCTGCCAATCAGGCATCAAGCTTCCTTGAGTGTTCACGAAGACAAGACCAGTTTTGGCCCCTTCTCTCTTACACAATAGAAGTAATTTCCCAATTAGAACAGTATCAGGGAACAAGCTGACTTGGCCTTGAAGTCTTTGTCCAAAGATAAATCACACATGGTACTTCCATTCCTTTGTGGGCATCGTTCTCCCAGCCCACCTTTTTCTGAGCCAGCCCTTCCCAAGGATAAACAAAAGCCTGAATTCTCCAGAAAAGTCCCCAATCAATGTTTCCTCAATTTCTCAGTTTCTTCACATGTGTGTCTGAATATGTCGGAAAGGCTTCTTGGACTGTGCAAGTCCTGTTCTATGAAATGTTGGTCTCTTGGTGTTAGTGTTTCTCCTCTGTCACTTCTTTGTATGAAACCAACTTGAATGAATGCATTCTAGGAAAGCAACGTTGGGCACTGACTTCCCACAGCGCAGTATGTCAGTGGTTAGAAGGTGTGCATTATTAAATAATTATGTACACAGCCAAATGATCGATTGGTTGCTCTCATTGCTGCTAAATGAGATAATTATAGCATAGCAACAATCACTCAAAATAAATTGATTGTTTTCCAGGTTTTCCTCAAGTGTCATGTACCTATATCATTAGAACAAACCTTGCTAATTATGGATAGTACCTGCTACATGCTCTTTTGAATAACCACGAATATACCCAAACATTTTATAATGCATGCTATAGTGTCAACAATGTTGAAAGCAAGGCTCTGTCTTAATGCTTTAGTTATATTCCTGTTTAAGCATTCTGCCTAAAGCTCCAGAGGACATTGAAATTCAAGCCCAGAGGCCAGCTTATTTGTGTATTCTGCAAGAGACAGAGACCTTCACTCCACTTTCCAAATGGCAGTATTTTTCCTTGTATCTTCACTCTGCTTGTATTCACAAAGCATCAGCCAAGAACCTGTAAACCAGTGGGCAATAATTTTACCTATGCAGTTTCTATTAAGGGCCATGAAAAATCCATAGGAACACTTCAAGATCTAAAACAAAAAGCCACAAAAAAATAACACTGGCTTTTCATAATGGCCACATTATAGCCCTGGAGATTATTGTTTGTGAAGCAAGATGTGTGATAGAAATAGAAGCCAGGTTTTTTTTAAACATGTTTTTCCTTATCTTTCAGTCATTGCCTGAATCACACAGCCCAGCCCATAACACTAGTAAACTGCAGTGTATTCCAGAGGAAGATAAGCAATTAATGGTATTTGAACTCATCGTTAAGAACTTTATCCAAATGCTTTTCCTGAATTATAAACATTTTGAGCATTCCATTTCTTTTAATTCCTCCTAAACCCAAACTAGTGGCAAGAAGGCCACTTCAACAGATTTTTGCCTATAGGCTGCTTTATTGGGGGACCCATTTCACAGTCAACATCGGTTTCTGCTTCAGATGTCATTTTCTCTATTCTGCTCTGCAATTGTGGTGGTTTTGGACATGATTCCAAAACCATTCTGGCACCAGTGGCTCTATTTGTGGCCCAGTGGTTGTGGAGCACAGCAGCAATCAATCTGACATCTCTCTCCCTGTGGCTGCAGGCTGTCAGCTGCTGCCATGGCCATGTTGACGCATCTGCTGCCTGTGCTCCATTCAGTTTGAGGAGAGCTTGGCTGGCTAGTGAGTGGGATTCCCTTCCAGGTGGACTGAAATGGTGAAGTCTTCACTCTGGTTCTCTTGGGAGGTACTTACTGACCTTCTCAACCTTCTCCAGTGCATTCTCAACCACCCACCCACCCATTATTTCATTCTTTGGGGTGACTTGTGGGGAATTAACGCTTATGGGATTCAACTGTAATTGGATTACATGTGTAGATTTCTTGTCATCACTTGCTTTTCATCATGGCTTTATTTGGTTGTAAGCAAGGTTGCTGCTAAGCTGGGCGCACATGCGCACATACACACAACTCAGTTTCCCTCCATGCAGCTGTCTTCCTCCTCCACACAGCAATCGTATTAGTTTCTGGTCACGCTGAAACCCAGCGTGTGGGGGACAGAGTTGCGCACGCATGCAGGGGCGAAGCTGCACACACGAGAGGTGGAGCCCCTCCCAGCGGGGCTCAAAATTAGAGGGTACGTTGGTTGTAAGTATGTATGGGGCAGTTACACAAATATGACTAGATCCCATGTGGGGGATTGAAGCTGGCGGCCTCCTATTCTAGGTGTGTGTGTGCCAACTCAGGGGTATGCTTTGGACTTCACAAGAGATGGCAGGGGATCCCACTATTGGTCTTGCCCCTGGGACTTACCCAGTAAGAGTGGTGGGAGGATACTTTAACTAGTGAATGGGTTGTCTAGTGCCTGGATCTAGTTGTCTTACACTGTGTCAAATCTATTTTCTGCTGTAACCAGTTAAGGTGTAGCCATTACTTTATCCACCTTTTGATAAAACTTCTGTGTGTGGTGTGTTTGTTAAATAGATTGGAGATGTGTCCCAGACGTGCCACCTGGATTTGTGATAGATTTCCATGTCCTTTCAGTTCTCCCTATAGATTAAGAACTGTCTGAAGTGATCTAGAGACCAGCAAAATACTGTCATGGATTCAAATCATTCTGAATGCTTATGTCCCCTGTATAAAACAGAAAATGTGGTTCTGTTGTCATAATATATCTGGATAAACTAAAGCACAGAATTTAATTTATCCCTCCATTCAAAAATTTTGGGGGAAACCAGGGTGTTTCCTTTTGCACACCTCCAGATGCATTAGATGAAATGACAGTTGTGCTTGAACACTGATGTAGTATCAATTATTCATCGTATCCATTGTGAATCTCTTGAGCTTGTAAAATGTGTATCATGTAAATGGAATTTACACACAAATCCTATTTTACATAAATGAAACTTGGCATAAATGTACCTTAGCTACCACCTGAGCAACCACTAGATGATAACACATCAGTAATCTGCAACATGCTAGCATCTCGCTAGCAGTGCAGGTCTGACTAGTTGTAACACATGAGAGATGGTACAGCTCCTCCAGGTTACAATATTAAAATAATAAGATATGTAGATATTATGGTTTTGGGAGGTTTATTCAAATGTTTAGCACACTTCATATATGAACAGTTTTAAAACAGCGGTTTTTCTTAATAAGTGTATTCTCATAGCTAAGATATTTCCTGATTAGAGCAGAGTATTTCCTATTAGACCCATAGAATTAAATAACAATTTTATTTATGCATAGCCTTCTGACTGTTAAAAACATAAAAATACATAGATAACTATGTGACTGTACTGAGTGGCTCATCCTGTTAAAATCTACAGAAGCTATCACTTTAAAAATCAGCACCTTGTGGCAGAAAACAGCATTATAATTTAGAAATTTTCTTCTATTATAAATAGTTACAGGTAAAAAATTTAGTGTTCATAGTGACCAGCCTGTCTTGTGCACACAATAATAAATTTCCAGTATTATTTGTGTTCCTTCTCATTACCTCTCTAAGATCTGGGCCAGATGTTTTGCCCATGTATCAGATCTTCAACCTGTCTTAATCCGCAATGGCAAGTATGTTCAGAAGTATGCTTTTCCTCAAATCTTCCATCCAGGATAGCACAAATCATCAGGTTCAGCTGAGCTCTAATAAAGGTGACCCCATTTCCCATTTCTACAGTTATCTTAGATAGGAAGGTAGCAGCATCCTAGGTAAATAGGATAAATGTTGATAAAGCAGAGCTATTAGAAGTTGATATTGTTGCTCTATCTGTTTGACCCATGGAATGGATATAACTTGTTAGTCAATACAAATACAAGTTTCACTGATTACCACTGTCTACTCTAGTTGAAACTGAAGTTGGAGTTCATTCCTGTACTTCAGTGATTCCCAACCTTGAGTAACTCGGCTATTCTTGAACTGCAGCTCCCAGACACCTCCTGCCAGCACAGTTGGTGGTGAAGGCTTGATCTGAGGAGCCAAGGTTGGGAATCAATTTGTGTAGTTCAGTAATGAAACAATGGAGATTTGTTCAAGGATGTTTCTACTCACTTCATCTTTTATCATAAATACAAAGCAGTGAGGAACTTGAAGGCATTTTCATATACTTTTCTTACAGCACTATTCATAGACATGAAGAAACAGATGCTTTGAATCATTTGGGGAATAAGACTTTTATTGTGCTAAAATCCAAACAAAACATGACTGAAATGTTGATCAGAGCATAACTCAATAGGACAACCATTGTTCATTATTTTTAATACACCTTAGCACTGGAAATTACTGTTACAATAACGGAGTCCTGTAGTGCAGGAATAATTAACACCCATATAAGAGTTCCACTCTTATGTCTGAGGAAGTGGACTTGTCCACAAAAGCTCACATTAAAATATAACCATTAGTCTTTAAGGTGCCGCAATGTATTGTCTTCTTCATTTTATATTTTTATTTTGTTTTTGCCTGATATGGTAGCACAGACTAACACAGCTTTTAAAACTAACACCCCTATGGAAATCATTATATTAAAAATTATGTTCTTGCTTTTCTGCACTAAGTACTCAAAGCAGGAAACAGTAAATCAAAATTTTACAATGCAACCAAATTACAATGAAACAAAAATCAAGAGATGGTAATACCAAATTTTCCCAAGCATAGGCAGATTATTCATTTCTTATAGCTAAGAACCTACAAGCCATTTCCACATTCTCCTTATGAGGAGATTAAAACAACAGTACTCTGTTTTTAAAGAACATTAAGGCTAGATTCCTGTTGCTTTATGCAATCACAGAAGTGGTCAGATTAGCAGATTTTCACAGTTTTCAAGTTTGTTGCAAAACCAGTTTTCTAGCTAGGGCATAGCCAGGCACAGAGTGGGCAACAGGAAAAAAGTTTGTACTACAGTCAACCCTCAACTTACGAACGGCCCTAGTTACGAACATTTCGACTTACGAACCGCTCTGATAGAAAAATATTGACTCGACTTGCGAACTTAGATTCGAGTTACGAACCGAAAAAAAACTTTTTTTAACCTAAGTCATCTTAGGTTAAAAGGGGAAAAAAAAGAAAAAAAATCTGCCCCTAGTGGTAGGAACGGATTAACCGGCTTTGCATTAGTTCCTATGGGAACTAATGACTCGAGTTACAAACCGCCCCTCGACCTAAGAACCAAAAACAGCCGAAACGGATTAATTGGTTTTCAGTGCATTCCTATGGGAAATGCTGATTCGACTTACGAACTTTTCGACTTACAAACTTCCTTCCGGAACGGATTAAGTTTGTAAGTCGAGGGTTGACTGTACTTGTATTATTGCCCTTTCATTGTCACAACAGGATGCTGAGTAAGCTATGCATTTCTTAGAATACCTATGCTTGACATATGGCATGCTTACCAGCTTCTTAGTTCTGACTAGCACTTTCTCTTCTATGTGTAAAAAGACAAGGAAGGAAGATACACAGAAAAGAGGCCTTTAATTTGTATTATCAGCATCTTTACTTCTAGGCAGACTTGGTTTTCTACAGAATTACACTGAACTGAGATTTCCATTAAAGCCCACTCCTACACACTCCAGGAATACTAATTCCCTTTGCTTTCAAAAACATTTCTAATGTATGCACATTACAAAATGAGCTCTTCTGGCAGTTGCTGTTATTTCCACCAGAACTGTGTCCAACCTGTCATCTTTATCCAGCAAAAATACAATAATGGTACACATATTAAAAACAAACAAAAAAAGACTTTCAGAGACAACAAATTCTGATTGTTCCAGTTTTTAAAATGATCTCTTAATTATTAAAGTTGCAAAATAAATTATCAGTCTATTTTATGAATATCAGTTGAAGAATTGCGTATTTAGATTTTATTTATATGTATATTGTTTTAAACTTTAAATATTGTCTTTCGGTGTTGTAAGCCGCCTTGAGTCCTTTTCATGTCACCTGCATGAACCATCTTCACTTTCAGGTGAAAATTATCTGATTTCAACAATGTTAAGTGTCTGGAGTGATCAAGAAGATATCCTGTCCCTCCTCCGTATAATTACCTTTCAAGTATTTGAAAAATGCTATCATATCTCCCCTAAGTCTTCTTTTCTCAAGGCTAAACATACCCAGTTCTTTCAGTCTTTCCTCGTAGGGTTTGGTTTCCAGTCCTCTGATTATTCTTGTTGATGATCAGGGGACTGGAACTTGTCCCAGTGGTAAAAGAATGTGGTATCTAGAACTGGACACAATACTCAAGATGAAATCTAACTAGTGCCAAATAGAATGGAAGAAGCACTTTACAGGATTTAGAGACTATACTTCTGTTAATGCAGCTTAAAATAGCATTTGTCTTTTTTGCAGCCATATTGCACTGTTGGCTCGAATTCAGCTTGTGATCTACAACGATTCTTCTCACTTGTAGTATTATTGAACCAAGTATCCCCCATCTTGTAACTGTGCTTGTCCCCCCCCCCCCCGGTGTAGAACTTTGTTAAATTTCATTCTGTTGTTTTCAGCCGTATCAAAATCTTTTTGAATTTTATTTCTTTCTTTCAGAGTATTAACTATCCCACCCAATGTTTTGTCATCTGCAAATCTGATCAGCCTTCCCTGCATCCCCTCATCCAAGTCATTTATGAAAATGTTGAAGAGCACTGGGCCCAGAACCGAGCCTGTGGTACTCCACTTGTTACCTGCTCCCTGTTTGAGAAGGAGCCATTGATAAGCACCATCTGAGTACGATTCTGTAACAAACTGTGTATTCACCTGACAGTTGTTCTATCCTGCCTACACCTAGTTAGTTTACTAATCTGAATATCGTGGGGCATTTTGTCAAAGGCTTTACTGAAGTCAAGATATATTAGATCTATAGCATTCCTGCCATCAACCAGGGAGGTTACCCAATTAAAAAAAAATGAGATATTAGTCTGGTAAAAATTTTTCTTCACAAATCTGTGTTGGCTTTTAGTTATTACAGAGTGACCACTTTGTAATCTGCTCCAGAATTTTTGCTAGGATTGATGTCAGGCTGACTGGTATGTAGTTACCAGGTTCCTTCTTTTTTGTCCTTTTTAAAGATAGGGACAAAGTTAGCCCTCCTTCAGTCCTCTGGCACTTTACCAATCCTCCATGATTTCAAGAAAAGAATAGACAGTGGTTCTGAGAGTTCTTCAGCCATTTTCTTCAATGCTCTTGGATGCAGTTCATTCAGCTCTAGAGATTTGAACTCATTCAAAATAATAAGGTATTCTTTGACTATTTGTTTATCAATCCTATCCCCTTCCTTTGTACTTCACATTTGTTTGGAGGGCCATAGACTGTCTTTTGGGAAAAGACTGAGCTGAAGTAGGAATTGAGCAGTTCTGCCTTTTCTTTATTGTCTGTTACCATTTTCCCATCCCCATTGAGTAGCTGAGCCTCTATTTCAAGTAAGAAACATTCAGGTAAGTGTGTCAGAGAGGAAGCAAGAGTGGGAAAGAATGAGAATCTGAAACAATAGAAGGGAAGCAGTTCTTAGCATTTTGTTCTGTGTGCAAATAAGATACTTCAAATCAAGACTGAAGATATGGAAGCTTGCACTTTTGTGAGAAGAAGAATTGAAAGTTAGCTCTGGCTTTGTTTTCTTTTATGAACAACTAGAGCATTTCAGATGTGAGTTAATGACCTAAAAGCACTTCCTTCTGTTGAGAACTGTTAATTTTCTGGCAATCTTGATGGTAGGAGAATCAGGGCTAAATATCCCATGCTGAGAAACTGGGAAGTGACAGAACTGTAAGGAGAAGTTGTAATAACAGGGATTTCTTGGAAAGAAAGGGTAGGCAAGACCTTTCACCTTTCCTGCACATTTGTAGGGGAGAACAGACTGGTAAATAGAGATGGGGATGAAGTGGCAAAATGAACCATGAATGAACCCCAATGACCCGAGGAACAACAAATCAATTCGTCATTCGTCAGGTCTTTTTTTTTTTTTTTTTTTGCTTTCCTTCAAGAGGAGGGAAAGCAGGGATCAACTCAATCCTGCAGCGCTTTGCTCCCTTTCCCCCTCCACTTGCTAAGCCCTGTGGGGCTTAGCAAGAAGGGGGAAAGCAGGGATCAAAGTGATCCCACAGCGGCTGTGGGATCCCTTTGATCCCTTCCCTCCTCTTTTATGCCGCACAGGCATAAGAAGAGGAGGAAAGGGGAACCAAGCCATCCCCCAGCCCCGGGGGTGGCATTCCCTTCGGGCACACTTTAGCAAGCCGCCCGAAGGGAAAATCCCTCTCTGTTTATGCGGCCGAAGAACAGCTGATCCACAGGGGCATAAGCAGATAGGGAATGAAGGGACGAAAATAAAAAGGTTATATTCATTGCTTTGTATTTGTTGGGGTCTTTGGACCCCAAGAATACGAAGCAACGAATATCTGATGAATCAGGGATATTTAACGAATATCCTGATTCATTTTTATATTTGTCGCCATGTCTACTGGTAACCTATTGGAAGGAGACTTATAATTAGAAGGTGAAGAGTGAGGAAGCTTTGGCCTGCCAGATGGTTTGTGTTACACCTTACACATTGGGCCTGTTCTCAGAGCTGAAGTCCAGAACATATGGAGGGGCAGATCTCAGAGGCACACACACACAATCCTGGCAGGAGGGAATTGTGCTTAAGAATTCAGCCTTCTGCCTTTGCAGAATGGTTTAAATCCCAGTATGCTTTTTACACATGTAATTAAACTTACCTTGACTATACTTTCCTCTCAGACACACCTACTTCTTAACCCACCAAGCCAAGCAAAGCAACTTGTTTGTGACAGCCTGACAGGAACACAGCATGCTATTCTCGTCTTCCTGCCACCTGTTCTGCTGCTTGCAAGGTCTGCAGAATCAGTGAACTTGTCAAGCGCCTTGTAGGTCCCAGCACGTAGCTGTAAGGTTGCATGGGTTTGGTAAATCACATGTTAGGGCCCTGCTTCCTCCCCCCCCCCCCCTTAAGAGCGGTAGTCAGTATAGATAATCTGGTGCAGTTTCCCACTCTAATTGCAAGGCACAGTGCTCATAATTCTTCTCGGCATTTAATTACGGGCACAAACTTGTATCTGTAAGCAATGGCAACTTCACTGTAAGCAATTAAAACAATCAATCAAAGTTAGTATTCCTAACTGATGGGAAGAAAGGAGGCTGTGTCTGTTTCCGATGCGTGTAAAAGCAGCTTGATTCTCAGACATGAGCAGGTGACGCTGCTTATCCTGAGAAACAACTATTAGAGGCACAGAAGCAGACACAGGTTGGTGAATGGCCTGGTTGCAGCAACCTCCTGGAAACCTGGCAACTCTAGATCAAGCATAATGTAGATGTCATTCCCCTGTCAGATGAAGAGCAAAGAACTGGCATACTGCAGAGAGAAGAATGCTTGCTTCTAAAGCCAATTAGCTGTAACTGTGCTGCCTGTAACATTTCTTCATCAAGTGTCAGTGACTGTCAGTGTTCCCTATGATCATTCTCATCTGAATTAATATAATACATTTACTTTGGGTCATTCAATAGATTAACGTCTATGCCAGATGTAGAATGCAGCTGTTCTGTCAAGAGGATGTCTGGGTGAGTTGTCTCTCTGCCTGTGGGTCTCTGTGCTCTTAGCAGAAATCTTTCCCTTTCAGCTTGACACTCATGCGGATTTGAATGTTAGGGTGACTTGTGCAAAAGGAGCACAAGGTTCTTAAACTGTTAATAGCTGTAAAGGAAGAAGAAATAAGTAAGTGTTGTTTGTCTAGTAAGCTAGTCCTATAGAACGTCATCTTCTACCTGACTATTTCCACTAGCCTTCTTTTTCACCTGGCTTTCCTAGTGGATGTCCATGCTATAGCTCCAGGACCATTTCTATTGGATCCAGACTTTCTCAGCACAGGGGGGCATCATCTGGTAGATAAAATATGCCTATAGTGGTTGCTAGGCTATGTAGCAAGTTTTTGACTTGAACTTGAGTCATCAAGTCTAGCTAGAGAGCTATTTTTCCTTCCAAATTAATATTCTGTCAGATGTAGGATGAACAAAAATTCAGCAGGTGAATCTTCTGATTATTGTATCTAATACGGGGGGGGGGGGGGATCACCTGTTGAGTTTGTGTGTGATTGAGCTGTGCCAGGCCACTGGGTGGGGGTGGATGAGGAGAAAACAGGCTTATTCTGTCTTCTAATTGAAACCCATTGTGAATCTAACTAGTGTAAAGTCTGACTTTGAACTAGATATTATCTTTGTCTGGAGGTCTAGGAAGTACTAGAAGCAATAATGTCTTTCTAAGAACATCTGTCTTCTTGCTTAGCAAGAAATTCAAAAAGAAGATTATAACGGCAATGCATTTCTTCTTCCCAAATTTCCTTAGGCACAATGGGTGACAATGAAAGTATACATCTCCTTTGAATTGCAGGGGTCTAAACAGCACGGTTCTGGTTATACACAGATTTTTTTTCAATAAATAAATAACTATTTCAATAAATAAATATTCAATAAATACTGTGTCTCTGGCCACCGAGAACCAGGGGCATGAGTTCAGCACCAAAGGCGTTGAAGTGGTCTACTTGCTCCCAAACACAACATCTCAAATTCAGCCTCTAGATCAGGGTGTCATAAGGACCTTTAAGGCTCATTACATTGAGTACTGTATGAAAAGGATTGTCAGCACTGTGTGAGAGAAATCCAATAGAGAACTGTTCCCTATGTTTGTGTGAGTATATAGACTGTTTATGCTTTGTAGTTATGTTTTTTGGGGCATAAGTGTTATACATGGATTTTGAACTACATGGGGGTCCAGCTCCCCAACCCCAGCATTGTTGAAGGGAGAAGTGTATGTGCTAAATAATTTATGCTTTTGGTTTGTCTGGATTTTTTTCCAGTTTACACTATACACTAGTACTTTTGCTGCTTGATCCTTCTTTGAAAGAATGGTCTGTTCTTTCTAAAGCTAATCTTTCTATAGTTGAATTAGGAAATACAGTATATGAAAATGAGATTATCTGGCAAGTACAGGCAAATTGTAGGTGTCTATCTACAAAAGAGGCCTCAGGTTTCCTGCCACCTGGTTGTATTTTTGAATATGTGTGACATTGACATATGGCTTGGGGTGTTGCATTTTTATGTAGCTGTTCATCACTTTCCAGTTTCCCTGGCTGCCCACACTTCTTCATCTGGAAAAGCCCTTGGAAGGAGTTAAACTTAAGAGACAATTGTACAAAGAAACATAAGAAAGAAAGAAAAAAACAGGGATGGGAGTGGGGAGCCGTTAATAGCCAGACATTGCTTCTGGGATCAGGACCGATGGCAATTGTCCATCACTGTTTTTTGGCTATTAAATGAGCTCCCCAACACAAAAGTTTCCCCATGGCAAAAGGGAGCTCAAGGGAGCCTCGGAACCTGAAAAGGGATATAGGAAGCTGTCAGTTAATTTAAATTAAATGTAAGCAGCACTAGATGATGACATCATCTGTCTTGTGAGGTGTAAAGCTGTACAAGAAGACTTTACACACTGTCTCAATAATTGTTTCAATAGGTTAAGTCAGAGTTATTTCTTTCTTTTTAAAAATATATAAATGTGAAAATATAAAATAATATTAGGGGGTAATTTAATGAAACTTGGCCAAATTATAAAAATCTGGAAAAATATGAAATGTTTTCTTGTCAAAAAGTTATATGACTAGACAAACTTTCCTGGCGATGATATTCCATCTTCCTCAACCTGCAGAGAAAATTCTCCCTCTTCCACATGTGAGGAAAGAGGCAATAAGAGAAGAGCTTCTAATGATCATTAAAATAATCAATGCATAAAAGCAAAGTGAGAGAAGAAGCTTGTTTCAGGTACCCTCATGTCCAAAATGTGGCGGGCTTTAGAAAAGCAAGTACTGCTACTGAGTTGTGCTCAGTAATATATCAGCAGATATTTCAGAACTTCTGAAATAATGTTTTCACCAGGTAGTCCCAGTGGACAGCTGGCAGCTGTACTTTAAACTTACTGGAAGGTTCTGAATGAGCTTCAGAGATAGATTTAAACATAAACTCATCTTTTCTTCTAGTTCTTTTCATATCAGAAGTCGTCATGGCCAGTTTGACTATAGTTGAACTGGCTGCAAACAATGATGCATCCAGACCAATCCTCCAGTTTTTCACCTAAGCAATTCTTCTCCTTCTTTTAAATGTTTGCAATAAGCTAATGTAGTGTTCCCCAGTCTGGTGTTTTACACATCTTTTAAACTGGGATCTCACTAATCTCCATACCAGAGCTTCCTGGCTAGAGAATTCTGGGAGTTGTAGTACAGAAAGTAACATTTTCAAGCTCTGGGCTGTACTGACTAAAGTGTATGGGAATTCTAGTCCAGTTTGTGAAAGGTTGAATGTGGATGGCCTCACTCAGTAGTTTCATGTTTAAAAAGTTGGGTGAGAAAATGGAGACTCAGGGGACCTCATAGCACAGGAGCCACAAGAGCTAGTATTAGTCTTACAGGATGATTTTTAAGAATCACTCCTTCAGTTAGGAAATGAACTTTTGAAATTTGGTTGCTCCACATTTGATTTTTAAAAATTTAGACCAAAGTCTACTCTGGGCGGCTATTTGTTTTATTTATAGGCTGCCTTTCGATAAGGAGACCCAAGGTAGCTCACAATATTAAAAGAATAGAATTAAAAACATGATAAGTCAAATATTAAAAAAGAAATGAACTACACACTAATTAAAATATAATTGAATGATTAAAAGCAGGTGAACATTAAAAACTATTTTAAGTTAAAAATGGCATTCAGGGATTTAGTCATGATTGTTAAAAGCCTGCCTGAAAAGATGGGTTCTTTAACTGTCAATTGAAGGATAAAAGGGAGGGGGTCCATCCTGATCTCCCAAGGAAAAGTATTCCATAAGCTACCGCAGAGAAGGGCCTTCTCTCATGTCCCTATCAATCGTGCCTGCACTGGCAATGGTACCGAGAGGAGGGCCTCCTCTGACGATCTTAATCACCGAGAAGGCTGATATGGGGAGATATAGTCCTTCAGGTAGCCTGGACCCAAGCTGTATAGGGCTTTATGGGTAATCATTAGCACTTTGAATTAGGCCCAGAAACGGACTGGTAGCCAGTACAGTTGTTGTGGCAGGGGTGTTATATGCTCCCTATAACTGCCACCAAGTCAGTAGTCTAGCTACTGCATTTTGAATCAGCTGAAGTTTCTGAATTGTCTTTAAAGGCAGCTCCACATAGAGTGTGTAACAGTAATCCAAGCAGGATGTAATCAAGGCATGCGTCACTGTAGCCCAAACAGACATCTCAAGGAATGGGCACAACAGGCACAGCAGTTTTAACTGTGCAGAAGTACTCGTGGCCACCGCTGAACCCTGAGCATCCAGGCTCAGGGATGAATCGAGGAGTACACCCAAGCTGCGAACCTGAATTTTCAGGAAGAGTGTAGCCCCATCCAGCACATGTTTCAATTCAATTTTAGAATAAATCAATTCACTGCTTAATTCAGGACATCTTAGCATTTGCTTTCAGTGTTATGAATGACATCTGTACACAGCTTTACACAGTGCCACTCTAAAGACCTAGTCGTTCATAGGCGTCATAAGGAAAAGCCTTATTCAAAGCAGATCTGCCATTGTTTCTGCCAGTCTTACAATGTGGTTTTCATGCACCATTGCACAAGCTGACTAAATAATTTATAGGCATGTTTCACTTTGGCCTGTAATTCAAACTGTTGCAAGACGTCAGAGTTGAGTGTAGATGATTTAGTAACAGAGAACTCTGCTTTCAGGTCTTTTGTCTCCCTCCACCCCCACTTCAGTCAAGCAGAAGAAAGGAAAACATAGAGAAACACAAGATTATATCCTCGCTACATTTCTGCCATTCTAAAACAGGCCAAACAGAAGGCTTGTTTCAACTACAGCACAATGTGTCAGACACAGGTGCTAAGCATCAGTTGCAATAGGGTTATCTTGGTCCTACTTGTTCCCTCCAGATTTGCTTATTTAATCTGAGGAACAACAGCAGTTCTACAGCGAAATGAGCCATTCACTCATATAAATTAAACAGCATAAGAGGGGGGGAAAGAGGTGATTTATTGTATCTTGTCAAGTAATTCAGAACTCATTGTATTCTGTTCATAGCCACTTCATAATTCAGTTGGGATATTTAAGGAATCCCAACTTGTATATTAAAACATGGCTGTCAATTGCCAGGCAATTTCATTAGCAAGATCTCCAGAGTGGTAGCTTTATTACCCTGTTTCCCCGAAAATAAGACAGGGTCTTATACTAATTTTTGCTCCAAAAAACGCATTAGGGCTTATTTTCAGGGGACGTTTTATTTTTTTCATGTACAACCATCTACATTTATTCAGATACAGTCATGTCATCTTCTTCTGGTTGCTGCACAATGGTGGAGGGTGGGGTTTCACTTAACTGGGGCTTATTTTGGGGGTAGGGCTTATATTTCGAGCATCCTGAAAAATCCTACTAGGGTTAGGTCTTATTTTCGGGGAAACAGGGTAGCTGAATTATTAATTTATGCTGCATTCTTCATAGGTGTCATTAGATTGATTGTGGAAAGCAATGTAATAGTGAATAGTCTGAATTGCTAGGAGCTTTCCTGAAAACTGTTTACCTGAGGTTCAACTTTATAGGTCTTGTTCCGGCAAGGAGCCTTGTGAGAAAGCAAATGGTTACTTATTCAGAGGAGAGGCTGTTATTTTTGTATTTGTGTCCTTCAACTGTTAAATCAGAAAAAAAAAATGCAAATGAGCTACATTTCAGATGTCCTCCTCAGGGAGGGCTGTACTCCACCTGGAGGATGGTCCACCTTCTGGATGTGTTCTCTATTCAAAGGGCTGTCCCATCCAAGTCTAATCTAAAGATAATGAAACATAAAGAGTGCAACCAGGGCCCTAGAGAGAAAAAAGGCTGCAGGCTCAGCAGGTAAAAAAGTCATATGAGCACAGTCTTCCCCACTTTAATGTGATACATTGTAATTCTGTTTGAATTATGAAAAAAAATTAATTTTGATCTGTACATGTAATAAGTATAAGTTTATGGACAAGTTTATGGACAAGCAGTGTCTTCTGTTGTCCTTCTTTTTGGTGATGTATGCCCCCTTTTTTGTATCACTTCTGTATTCAGGTGGAATCTAGGCCTAGAAAGAACAGAGCTGCCCCTGGCACTCTTGAACCGGTGAGCAAAGATGTCAGAAGAACTAACCTCATAGTCTCTCTGCACAAGCCAACCAGCTTTAAGACTTACCCACTCTCGCTGACCACCCAGGTGCCCCACTTGCTTGATTAACTCTTATGGATAGCATCACATGAGGATGAAAACAGAGTAACAACAACAACAACACTGTCTTTCTCTGCCTCCCCAATTCTATCATCTCCTCTGCCATCTCCTCCTTATCAAGAAATATATGTTGATTTTATTTATTATCTTAACCTCTTTACAGCTATTAATTTTAATCAGGAACTTTTATTCTCTCAGGTTTTGTATTAAGTTTTAAATATTTGCATCTTATATTAATGATATATTAACGAGGAACACAAGTGGTGACTCATTAACCAGTGGCCATTTACTGCTGCGATTTATACCAGTGCCAGTGTAATTAACCAATCACTGTAATACAGTGGAACCTCTACTTACGAATGTCCCTAGCTACGAACGATCCAACTTACGAACAGCTCCGTTCGCTAAATTTTGCCTCTACTTGCGAACGGAGCTCCAACTTACGAACCGAAAAAAAAACTTTCCTGCCCTTTTTTTAACCTTAGGTCATCTTAGGTTAAAAAAAAAAAATTCTCCCCCTAGTGGTAGAGTACGGATTAACCGGCTTTGCATTAGTTCCTATGGGAACTAATGCCTCTACAGTGGTGCCTCGCTAGACGATTGCCTCGCAGGACGAGGAATTCGCTAGACGATGGCTTTTTGTGATCGCTAATGCGCTTCGCAAAACGGTGTCCTATGGGCGATTTTCGCTAGACGATGAGTTTTCCCCATTGGAATGCATTGACTAGCGGTCAATAGCTGTCAGTGCATTCCAATGGGGACCCGCGCTCGCTAGACGATGTTTCCCTATGGACGATCTTCGCAAGACGACGAGTTTTCCATTGGAACGCATTGAAGAGATTTCAATGCATTCCAATGGGGAAACGCGCTTCGCTAGACGATGTTTTCGCAAGACAGCGATCTTCGTGGAACGGATTAACATCGTCTAGCGAGGCACCACTGTACTTGCGAACAGCGCCTCTAGATAAGAACGAAAAACAGCCGGAATGGATTAAATGGTTTTCAGTGCATTCCTATGGGAAATTTTGCCTCTACTTACGAACGTTTCAACTTAAGAACAGCATTCCAATACGGATTAAGTTCATAAGTAGAGGTTCCACTGTATAGGATTCATGTCTGAAATACATCAGAGTTGCCACATGAAAACATGAAAAAATTGCCATTCTTTAAAATAGAGTTTCTACCATGTTCTCAAACAGATATTCTGTCTAGTATTTTAAAATATTGGCTACAGAACCATAATAATCACTTTGACCAGGTGAATTGCAGTCAGTTCCTTCTATTTCA
This sequence comes from Intellagama lesueurii, assembly GCA_037013535.1. NCBI lineage: Eukaryota > Metazoa > Chordata > Lepidosauria > Squamata > Agamidae > Intellagama > Intellagama lesueurii. The sequence goes on from JBAJHW010000003.1 coordinate 102,532,805, forward strand.
AAATATTTCAATGTGGCTGTATCAAAAGAAAATAATGTAACTCATTTTGTCTTTGGCCTACAGCTTGCTGCTGGACTGCTTCGTATGAAGGAATTTTAAAGTTCATTTTGACACCAGTTTCCATTGTGCCACAAGTTATTTCAACTTGTTGGTCACAAGAAAAATTGAAAGCTTAAGTTTGTCCTTGACTGTGTGTATTCTTCAGAAGTGGTCATTGTGAATACACCTTTGATCAGAGCACAGAGAATTATACAGAAGCACCATGAAACCTTATCACAAAGAACCTTTTTATTTTCAAGAAAACTCTCATTTTGCAGGCATATTTCTAAATATACCTCTTTAAAGCATAATGATGGGGAGGGTGAAAAATAATTTTGATATGCCCTGAGCATGGAGTGGTGTTAGAAGAGGTTTTTCTAAATACTTCCTGTTCCAGACATTGCATATTCTAAACATGTGTTTTTTAATATTATAAAATATTGTAATTTTTATTTTAGAGTTCTGTTCTGCAATCCTTGCTTAACATTCATAAATAGTCGTGTTGCTGTTTTCCATACCTAATATAATCAGCAGTTTGGGTGGTGTGACATCAAAGGCAGCTTGTTTTAATTTGTTAAGGTTAGCTTCGCCTAGTAGGTTTGCTCTCTAGAAAGTAGAATATCTGATTAAAGTTAACATTAAGAAGATCAAATGCTTTTGGGAAAAAATCCTGTTTATTAAAATTTACTGTGAGCTCAAATTGAATCATCCATAGTGCATTACATTTTGTGATTATTTATCTTGATTCTGGACAAACTGAGAAATAAGGAACAATGACATTCCCTTTCTCTTTCCCACAATGTTTAGTTTTTGACATGGTTTCTGCTTTAGCAGTTAATATATTTATCCTTGTGAACTGCACAGGTAAATTATTGTTCATGAAGGGTTGGTTCATTGGAGAAAAGAATAATCAGAGTGGGCTTTTCATTTAACACCTGAAATCCTTCTTCCCAAATTTTAATTAGGAACCTCAGCAAACTTTAACATGATTTCCCCTTCACATCTTATGTTCTGTCCCATTCTATTTTGTGGTGTGGGAGAAGTTTTATTGCTTATCCTCAATTTAATATCAAAATTAAAGGGGAGTGATATAGTGAACAAGATGTTTGAGTTGGACATGGGAAATCCAGGGGCAAACTTCTGCTCAATTATCAAGCTTGCTAGTTAACCCTGGAAGCTCTGGAGATGTTGCTGCTTCTCAGTGTGAACTACACCACATCATTGTGGTGTATTTATATGTGTGTGTACCTAGAAACTCAAATGCCATTCTCCCCAGTAAAAATGCACAAGCAAACCAAATCCATAGAATGTATTAATGAATCACGGAAAGATGGGAAAGTTTAGAAGCAGAATTAACAAAAATAAGAGCAGCAGCAACAAGAACAATACTTAAAGATTGCCAAGAAGAGGGTCAGAAACAGCATATTTTGGCTGCACTATAGTTTTGTGGTCTGCAACTGGTTCTGCGACATCTCAGAGGTAGTGGAGAAAGAGAGAAAAAGCGTGCTGCTTTTCACATAGTTAATTTACTAAAGGCAAGACCTTTAGTAAATTAACTATGTGCTGTCAAGTTGTTTTTGGCTTACTGCTACCCTTGCCAGACTTTCCTAGATAGAAACTAATCCAATTAATTTAATCAGTCTCCTCTTCTGGGGGCACTGTAGGACTGTGCAACTTGCCTAAGGCTACATCAGCTGTCTCTTTTCCTTGAAGGCAGAGTATGGGATACAGACTCCTTGCCTCTGACTCAGCTACCAAGTACTTAACTCACAGAGCTGTCCAGTCAGTGTCAAGCCATCCATTACCATCTACAAAATTGCATAGAATCATAGAATAATGAAGTTGGAAGGGGTCTATAAGGCACATGTTCTAGAGTAATGTACAGCATTTGCTTTTTGCCTCCCTTTTACTACTAAATTATTGCCTAGCTGGTCAGGTGGCATACATCTAGGGGACTCAGGTAACAGTGGTTAAGTCTACTTTTTTCTGAACCTCTTCTTGACAATCTTCTCTAAGTATTGCACTTTTTGCCTTAACTAGTTGCTACAAATGTCTGCCGGTTGTAGTTGAATCAGGAGATGGAAAATGATTGCAGACAAAGAAAGGAGCTGCTTTTTTATGAGGAGAATTAATTCCTCTTACCTTTGTAAAAGCACAGTGTGAGGAAGTTATAATCAGTGGAGCTAGTCATAATTTTGACTGAAGTTAACTTGAACAGAAAAAAAGCATGTTAAATACAAACATTCTTTGACAGAAGTTTTGTCCATAGCCTGTGGAATTTGAAATTAAATACTCCAGTTCATTCTATGGGAAAATATTCCTCAAAGCTATCAAATTAGCCACCTTAGACCTATGCCATATGACTAAAGTAATGAAATGAAGGTTAAAAGTGGAAAAGAAATAACCCAACCTCACACATTGTCAGAACGATACAACCTTAATTCATCTCTATAACATGTGAATCAAATTGGCATTACATTCATGGCAACACAAAAGGTTTTCATATCAAGACAGTAGTGTAATAATAGGGTTGTTGTTGGATTGCTAATAATTAAGCCAGAGACACGAATCCAAGCTGGTCAATTTGATGGCTTGAAGAACATTTTAGTGTTGAATGAACATGAATGGTTGGTTAACTTCAAATTCTGTGTAGGACTCTTAGATTCATAGGACTGTTTTGGTGACTAAAAGTTTAATCTTGCAACATACAGGACTGAGTTTCTGAAGTAGTGATATCCTGAATCTTTTATGCTGAAGGGAAGAAATCAATTAATGGTACACAAAATTGGTGCTCTCATCTTTTTAAGAATCCTTAACTGTCCCAAAGAGTCCTTCTCTTATAATAGCATTGTGGATAGCCCATGTAATTTATAATGATAATGTGCTCCCAAGTTGATTCCAACATATGGTGACTATCCCAGGCTTTTCAAGGTATGAAGTGGTTTCCCTTTTTCTGGTGGTACTTTAGAATTGTGGAGCTTGCTGAAGGCAACACAAGTGGTACAGCACATCGGATACCTTCCCCATCTGTGAATAATTCCCCACATAACAATATTTATAGATCTCAGAAATAGAGCCAACAGTAGCAGAATGATAGAATTTAAATAAGGAGCAGCAAGAAAAAACAAGTTCAGTTTGTCTTCACCAAGAAGAAGACAGTAGGCTCTGTTACTGCTCTGTATGAACTTACCTTAATGAAGAACACTTGTTTTTGTTAATGAGGCGAGACTTATTACTTTGATTATATGTATAGTGTCGTATGGAAGCACCTACTCCCTGTAGAAATCAAGTGACTGAAGATGGAACTACTTGGGACACATTTAAAATGTGGTAGAATAGTTTGTGCTCCAGTAATGTGGTTCCTTGTAACTACAAGTATCTGATCAGATTTGCGCTTGTTTGAAGCGCTCGTTTACCTCACAAGCATAAATCACAAAACCAAGAAAGCTAATGTGAAAGATGTGGAGGTCAGAGAAGCTGAAGCTAGGACAAACAGATGTCTTCTGCAACATAAGGAAGCTCTGCTTCTAAATGTGAAGCAGACTATCTTTGATCCATAATATTTCCTTTATCTTGAGAAGCTTTGTTTGCAATCTGCAACAGCAAATCTGGAGCATCTTGACAAGGTATAAAGATGGTGTGCTTTATGGAATTTACTAAGACCAACCTATGAGTTCTATCCATTTTGGGTAATTGGAAACTGCTATTCATTTTTCTTCTCATGCAGTTCATGCAACTTGCTTATTCTGAATCCTTTAATAAATATGTTTTGCTAGATTTGTGAACTGAATAATATAGATAAGCATGTGTTGTAGAACTATGTGTTGGCTTCTCATGTCTCATTCAGGGGGCTGAGAAGGTTTATTTTCCTCTTCAAAACAACACTGCTGCTTCTTCCCCATATTTCACATTTTTGTACGCAACCCTATATTTAATTTTTTTTCTTTATTTGCTGTGAATCTTAATAAAAAATTGAACTAGAAAAAGCCACTGCAGATCTGAATTCCCGTCTTTTTCAAACTAAGATGAGTTAAGGTGGGTGATGGTAGAGCTCTTGATTAAGGAAATGCCTTTCAGCCCTGTTACACTTCTCAGGGATACTGGTAGGGTATCTTTCTTTGTGCCTTCTTCTCCCATAAGACATGCTACCATGAGAAGAGGTGTGTGTAGTTAGGTAATTTCTTGCTGTTTTTTAATAGAACTTTAATATAAAAATAGTTTAAATATTTTAAACGTGTTAGCTTTCTTCAGAAAATCACTAATTATAAATAGAAGCATGGAAATAAACATCAAGATTCTCTTTTCTACTTCCCAGAACAAACCAAAATGTGTGTGTCTGTGCGTGCATATGATTTACCCAATTGGCTGGAAAACTGGGGAGCTGAGTTCCTATGAACATTTCTCTTTTAAAAGACAGAATGAACGTACATCAATTCAAAAGCAGCACATATTTTCTTTCAGCCATTCATAATGACTTTTTTTTCTTTCCCCATTATATCCTGAGTTTTATATGAATTGAGATAATTCATTTAAAGACATATGACAAACTAGAGAAAAGGTATTGTTTTCAAATGAGCTCTTATGTCTTCTGTTTGCAAAGGAAAGAAGGGATGAAAAAAAATCTTAATTTAAAATAGGGAATAAAGACAAAAGTGATGTCACATATTCATGTAGCCTGAAGGTTTGCTACATTTCATTTACTCATCCACTATCATAAATTACATCTGCAAAGTGCTCATGATTGCTGCCAAGTATGACTCCTTAAGCTCTCTTGTTTAATTGTATAATGTCTGCCTTCTTGGGTTACCCTGCACAGGAAATAATGTTACACCTCATATAGTGTGGGGGGGAAGAACTGGAGCGAGCTTAGAGATTTTGCTAAGAGTATCACCTACTCAGATGATACTTTAAAGATGGATATTTAAGAGGTAGATTCTCAAGATCATTGTTCGGTCACCCTTCAAAATCATTACTCCATCTCCATAGCTGTTACTGTTCCTAATTTAATTTTTTATATACCCTGTTTCCCCGAAAATAAGACCTAACCTGAAAATAAGCCCTAGTACGATTTTTCAGGATGCTCGTAATATAAGCCCTACCCCCAAAATAAGCCCCAGTTGAGTGAAACGCCTCCCTCCACCATTGTGCAGCAACCAGAAGAAGATGACATGACTGTATTTGTTGTACATTAAAAAAATAAAACATCCCCTGAAAATAAGCCCTAATGCATTTTTGGAGCAAAAATTAATATAAGACCCTGTCTTATTTTCGGGGAAACATGGTATTTGCCAACTGTAAAGACTTGATTTCTGTGTAAAGTAATAAGAGGCAGAAGGTCTTGCTGGCTGTTCAAGCAAATATAGAGCATTATCCTGAAACTGTATTTCAAGGTAGGTGTTCCTCAGCTAGAATTTGTATCATTTGTATCAATAGAATTTGTATCAATGTAAGGTTTATTTGACAGATAAATAGCTCTGTTCAGTTATATGCAAGTGGATAGCTGGACTGTTTTGGGTAGTCCAAACCAGAGCATGGGATGTTGTGGTTTTTTTTAAGATAAACTCTTTGTTTCAGCTAGGTGGTTGTTGCCAAAAATTTCATAGTTGTACTGTTCCCTAAAATGACTTGGGATGTTGTGCATTTTCAGAGATAATAACAATCTTGAAATATTCAGAGAAATATTCTCCAGTTCCCCCTAGTAGCCAGTTCTGGCATTGTATCTGGGAAATATAAGGATAATGGGAAATGAAACAAACAGTACATCCATTGCCTTTTAGGACTGATGAAAGAATGGTACAAAACTGTTGGAGTCACGAACTTAGCAGGCTGATGGGCTTTGTGGTGATCACCAGATAATTAGGATAGCAAAGAGTCTCTTAGAGATAGACGTTAAAGAAGTCAGCCACACACGCAGGGATCTCTGCCAGCAGTGCTCCTGGTGGGCGACTAGTAGAAGAGGCAGAATAACACAGAATGGGTTCCCAATGAATTCTTCCAATGCATTCTGCCCTGCCCCCAGGAGGACTGTGCTTTTATTAACCTTACAAGCTCACAGATAGTGGACAGTATACAGATAGGTTACAGAGTTCAGATAGGACAATGGTTACATCATGCCATTATAATTGGCCTAAGGAAAGGCAATTAATCAAGCCCTCTATGATTGGCCTAAGGAAAGGCTCTATGCAAGCTCTCTAGCACCTATGAGAAAGAAGAATGATGGACAGTCATGCCCCTCAGAAGCAGCTGTGACGTCATCCAGGATAGTTTGCCCTCTACTGTAGATTAAGCCAACAGCTTAGCAACCTTGGGAATGGCACCCCCACACAAAACCTGAAAAGCTCCTTTGAAAATTCCTCTGACAATGCCATAAAGGTAGCATTTAATCAGTAATTCGAAAATGTTATTCCTCACACCAAAAAATAAATTTTAGCCATATGTTACATTACTTTAAAAATGTTGTTTAATTAATGTATAGTTGCCAAAAAAGTAACTTGTTACAGGTAGCTAGACCACTTGTATCAAGTTACTTCTAGGCTTTCGCTCTAATCCTGTTGCCTTTTGACCTGCTGCCCCAATAGCACAGGGTTGCCGGTTGCAGGGAAACCTCTGCATGTACATCTTTATGTGTGACGGTCCTCTTTCTGCACGTTTGTTCTCCATGCATCAGAGTTGAAGAAGCTGTTAATTGATCCATGTGATCCTGGGGTAGAGCTGCTCTGTGCACTAACATGGGGAAGCCTATGGTTCAGCCATTTGTTGCTATTTCTTACTACTGAAAAGGGCAAAAGTGTCAAGTGTGTTCTAGATCCCATTCTCAGTTTACGTCGGAAATTGAATGCCTTGGAAGACTGCATGAACTAGATTTGCATCTTCAATTTTGTCTCACTATACCCTGCAAAGTCTCTGTTTTTTTAGTGAGCAATTTAACATGCAGAAGATGGGAAATCTGAAAGATGCTGCACTAGAGGAAAACCTACTCACACAAACTATTTGTTGATATATCTAAATGATTTGGAAGTAAGAATTACAGTGTATATTTTGAGTAGTGGAAAATGAAAGGCAGAAAAAGTGCCTTTCATAAGTTGAGCATTGCAAATACAAAGAGGTTTTGGAAACTTCCACAGGGGCTACTTGTTTCTCTTCTGAGGTACTGGCACAGCAAGTTCTGAAACGAGCTTTTTTTCTTTTTAGTAGCTTCTTTGATTACTTCCTGTCAAGGAATGTAAAAGATTAGGGATAAATGGCTTCGCTTTGAATAACATCTCCGATTGTCCCCAAGGCCACCTGATTTAGGGGAGGGGAAAAATTAATTTCTGATTTTATCTCATTTTATTCAGTTCAAGCAGTATTATTTTGGTGTTCATGACCAATCCATAGCATTTATTATCAAGAAGCAGTAAAACAGCCTGTTCTCGAAAACCCCTTACTTTAAGGACTGAGAGTCTGAGACCCCTTAAAAACTCTTAATAGTGCTTTTAAGTAAGCTGAAAACAAACATCTCTTGCTATGCGTACTTCATTTGTATTTTCTGAAGTCATGTAGGTGAACATTTTGTACTTTAGTTGTTAATATCTCTCTGGATGTGCCCAAAGAGAGAGAGAGAGAGAGAGAGAGAGAGAGAGAGAGAGAGATGCTATTCCATGTTATTCATGGATCAGCAGTGGTGTACAAATAAAAGTGCTACAATAACTTATAACAAAAAACAGCAGTGGAAAGTCAACAATTGCTAATGTAGGACAAACAGAAGCAAACACTCTTCAGCAGTCTCTGAACAGAAAGGAGGGCAGTCTATGGACTTCCCTTGGGAGAGAGTTTCAAAGCATTGGGTCTACTACAGAGAATGCTCTGCTCCATGAAGGGACTAAATCTAGCATCTCCCTAGATAGAACTGAGAGCAGCATCTCACCAAAAGATCTTAAGTGCCATAGGTTCATATTCTGTCTTGTGTAGTTAAAAATAAAATACGCTTTTCCTTTTGATTCTGTGATAGTCACCACTGGTAATTGAGTGACAATTTTGCTGGATACATTTTAATGCTTTTAAGAAACCCAGGCAATCTGTAAAATATCACAGTGATTGGCTCCCCACATTGAAACCCAGTTTTTGCAGAATTGCTGCATAGCTTTGTCAAAAAGAACATTCACATCTCAGCTCTTGAAGATATTTGCACTTGACATTTTTCTTCTTTGCTTTTCTCCCTTTTTTGGCTTAATAATCAAGTTTTAACCTGATGGCTGATATTTTTCAATGACATGTTTTTATAAGCAGTAATGCTCACCTGTTAACTATGTTGGATGAAGGTGATGAACATTCAGAACAGCATTCCTGCTGACATAAAATTTAGTTATGCTTATCAGCACTTCTTTAAAAATGTTCCTATTATTGCTGTTATTGTAAAAAAATATAAAACTGTGTTCAAATTGCAAAACTGGTATCAATAAAAGACCTGCTGTGGCTTCTTCTGTAATGTTATGCCCCTCTCTTTAATAGTCAACATTCTTAACAGTTGTTGGGAGAGGAATCTTTTTCGTTTTTGCAAGTAATGAATCTTGATTTGGCCACCTTATTAGCCTTTACTTAAAAGTGAATTACACTGATTTTCTTTGCCTGTCCCATATGTATGCAGGCAACCTATTTGTTCTGTGTAAACTTCATTTGTACTTCATCTTGCAAAGAAGAGGGTTGCTGTGGAGAAGACAAGGGAGAAGAGATTAAAATAGCACTCCCTCGAGCCATTGTATGTTATGCAGAGTGGGGTGTGATGCAGAGCTATTAATTTCACCAAAGGATGGCTTTGTCTTCTGCAGACCTCCTAATGAGAATTGGAGAGACTCCAGGTCCACAGCTGGAACATTGCAACTCGAAATCATGGCTGATACTGCAAACCTTTGAAGTTCAGTGAAAATAAGAGACTATATCTGCCCTGTTCTAGGGAATTTATTCTGTGCAAGCTAACTGGAAAGTTGGGGAACTTTTCTGGAATTAGCCCCCTTGCCCCCAATAATTGCTTTGAAAATTCTGCTCAATTTAGTCATACTTCTGAAACTGAATGATCCTGGTGTCCTTTTATAATATTAACTTATTTCTCTCTTAATAGGTGTACTATATGGTGTTAGTTAAGCAAATGGCCTAAAAAGTTGGGGAACTGTAAGTTTAAAATGTATGTGTGGAGAGCTTTTGAAGTATATGTTTGGATTCATATTGTATGCTTGATGCTGTTGTGTGAAAAATTGATATTCAGTTCTTTAAAAAAAACCCTTCTGGTATATAAATGTGGGATATTGTGCTTCTGTACCCACAATTCAAAAAGCTTGGAAATAGCCCACCCAATATTTTTGCACAATATCATTCCTGCGTTGCCAGCAGGAAAAAGGATGTCAAAATTTATGTAGTAAAGGACAACTGTTGACACCAATGGCAGCAGTTAAGATCTGGTCTACAACAGGGGTCCCCAGCCCCCGGTCCGTGGCCCGGTGCCAGTCCGTGGGCTTCCAGGACTGGGCTACGGAGACAGATCTCCACCCCCCACGCACGCACAGTGGGCATGTCGTGCTCACGGATGGGTGTGCCACGCTCGCAGATGGGCGTGTCGCGCTCGTGGATGGGCGTGGTGCACGCGCGCATGCACACAAGAACGACATGCCCTCCTGCTTATGCACGCAAGCTACCCGCAAGCGCGGGGGTGCCCCCGCCCTCCCGCACATGGAGCCCACCCCCTCCAACCAGTCCGCGGTTCCAAAAAGGTTGGGGACCGCTGGTCTACAAGATATCCTCTTTTGTTCACTACTATTCACAAAGTGGCACTATGCAAGAGAAAATCCCAAAAGCTGACTCTTTTTTCATCAGTTAACCACTTCTCACCCAACCACAATGCAGTTGTCAGGACTGTTTTTCGACAAGTGTGAATAGTAGTCAGCAGAAGAGAATATCCTGTAGACCATCTTGACTGCTGCCATTGGTGTTGCCAACATTCAGGCTGCCCTTTGCTCCCTAAAGCTTGTCTTCCTTTTTCCTGCTGACAGTGTGGGCATGATATTGTGGAGTATGTGACATGTTAATGTACCAAATTTGGTGCTGATCCAAGGTCCAGTTTCAAAGTCATAATATTTTTTGTTTGGGGTTCCCCCATTTTTAGAATTGCCTTATGGAATGCTGATTTGTTCTTTTGCAATATTTATTGCTGCAATCTTGTAATTAAATGCTCAATACTGCTGAGCTTTAAAGAGCTTATTTAAAACTGTAAATTAAGCCTTCTCTGATTGTCTTCTGTTTAAAATAAATACAAGAGAAGAACAAACCTCAGTGAATGCAAGGTAATTCCATAACCTATGTGATTTTCATGAAATACATATTATTTCTGATCCAAAGTAAGTTAGGGCTCTTACACATGGGGGATTTGTGTCCTTTTGAGTTTCCTCTTAAACATTGATCTTAAAGAAAGTCCTCCCAATGTCCACATGAGGTTTTTCATATTTCAGTATGCACAGCTTTGTGTGTGTGTGTGTAAGTTGCTGGACTTCTTTGTCTTTCGAAACCCTCTGATCTATTTTGTACTGATTTATACCAGAATGGAGTTTAGCATTTCCCATTCCAGTCAAAATCTTGTTTTTCTCCCCTTTCTAAAACTTGGTCGCTATCCTGCCTACATCCAAAAGGTGGAAGAGAGATTAGCACTAATCTAATCAAAGAAACAAAAAATCCAAGGGAGATGGGAAGAGGTGAAGGAAGACAGGATGGCAGTACCTTGACACTTCGAGGCTGCTTCATGAGCATTTATAACAGGGTAAAGCAAGGAGGGTGAATGTGTGTGGTACTGTTTCTTCTCCATCTCCCTCAATCCTGGGGGAAGGGACAAGTCAACCAGCATGAATGGAGCACCACACTACTTGAAAAATAATAATTGTGTGCCATCAAGTCAATTTTGACTTATGGCGACCCTTTCCAGGATTTCCTGCACAGAGCAACTCTCAGAAGTGGTTTCCCATTCCCTTCTTCTGGAGGCATCCTGGGACTGTGCAGCTTCCCCAAGGCTACTCAGGCTGGCTCTTTGAAAGCCTGAGTTTATTCTTCCCCTCCTCTCTACAACTTCGTTGCCTTCTGTGGCTGGAGCTTTGGTGTAGCCCTGGAACTTAGCAGAGTTTCTTCTGTCTGGCAATTAATTTATGATGAGGTTTTTAAACTTTTTTAAAAAAAATCCCAACCTTTCCTAATTTGTCAGAAAATCTTCATGGCTCCAGCATTTGGAAGGGTGGGTGTAGTTTGTGTATTAATCCTGGAACATCCAGGTAAATGTTGCACTCTTACAGAACAAAGGCAAAATGGGGAAGAACAAGGAGGTACATAGGCCCCTTATGGAAGAGTCTCTAATTGCAACTGGCTGAAATCCTGTTGGATGGAGTCTACCTGGGGATTGATGTCATTAGCAGTGGCAGATTGCCACTGATGAAAGGCTTCCTTTTGAATTTTTGGGGTGCATGTGGTTTTGTCTTATTGTGTACTGCAGCCAGAAGTGAAAACTAAAGAGAAATGTAGTTAAACATATAGATAACAAAGAGTATAATTGCATTTTATGAGCATACTTTGTTACAGGTGTGATCTCTTTGTGGTCACAGCTCTGGACAGCTATGTGTTGGGGTGTGACATAAGAATGCATTCAGCTGGATACACTTGAACTCCAGCTGATCACAAGGCAAATTAGGCACTCTACTACTATACTTGAAAACAAGTCTTCCTAAGGGTCCGGTCACATGGGGAAGTGGACCTCAGTTTGGACCACTTGTGGAGGAGTCTATTGCTATCTATTTCCTGGGAATCACACAACATACAGGGAAATGCACTCCAGTCTGACCCTGATCCCTGCCCAAACTGGATCTTTTTGGTGCAACTGTAAAGCTGCTACTTTTTAAGGCCGTGCTGGAGTAACTCCCCAGCAGATGGAAGGGTTACTTTTAGGGAGATTGCTCCCATTAAAGCAACCTTTTTGCTGCTATCAGATGCATGCATTTACAGCCATCTGATTGCACCCTAAGAGAGAACATAAGAAAAGATCTGCTATATCAGATCAAAGGTCCATCCGGTCTAGGATGTTGCTTCCTGCTGTTGCCTCTGGAAAGCCTACATTCATGGGGCCCTGACAGAGAGAAGAGGGGTAAAACCAGTGACAGTTGGGCTCTCATATTTCCTACATATGCAGGCTAGTGATTCTTAACACATAATTTCACCCATGGAAATAATTTTAAGAGGTATAAACTCAAGGAATATTTAAGTTTCTTTTACATAAGACTGGCCTAAGGAAAACACTGTCTTGTGGATTTTTGTGACATTCAGGCTATGACCTAGACAGAGATATAGTTAAAGTAGGACTGAAGCCTTAAGCTCTGTAACAGTTTGCAAAACTTGTCTTCTTGTTGTTTTTCCATTTACCCTTCAGTTTTTACTTTTATTGTACTAAATGATAGATCAGGAGTGATCATTTGTGTGTGCCTTAGCCCTCGTCGGCATAGCCAGCAGAGAAGCATGATGGAAGTCAGTCCAGCAGCTTGTTATGAGGTCATCTGAACAGCTTCTGTCTTTTCTGAGTGTTGTAAGTTTTCAAATTTCTGGGCATTCCAATCACAAATGTGCTTTTGAAAAAAGAGCTTTTGATGGAGAGGGGAGAAAATAAAAGATATAATTCAGTATTCCACATTCTGCAGAGAATTCTCTTTGCATAGTTTTTGAGATTATTCCTTTCCTTACAGCCTGCTGTGTATTTAATTGGATTCTACCACTGTGAGTTTTCACCCACATAAAGTTTTGTTTCCTTTTGGGGCATCTTATGTTTGAATTAGTCTTCCAGGATTATAATTCCGGAAGGATGTTAAAGCATAACACTAAATTCCTGCTGGCTTTTGTTCATGCAGAGAAATCCATGTAGGCTGCCAAATCCAGGAGAAAGCTTCCCCTATTTATAGTTACAGGTATGGTTCCAGAAAGTGTAAGGTACAGTGTACACTGAGTAGGTTCAGAGGCTCTGAATTAAAAATGAAAGACTTTTCTTCTGGCTCAGCTGCAACATTACTAAAAGAACACCATTACTCCTACAATTGGATAATTTTACCACTGTGTTTTTCCAAAGCTGCCTTAAAAAACAAAAAACAAAACACATACTTGTAAGAATGGGGACAGACTGCAGCTTTTTCAGAATGTCAAAGGGAGTTTAAAGGGGCAATCGTGTTCATGGTGTGCACACTCACCTTACTTTCACCCCTAACACAATTTTTTATCTTGTTTCCAAAGCCTGTTTGACCAGAGGTGACACAGGGACAAAAGAAAAATGTGTGCACCACAAGAAGTGATGCTTCTCTTAAAAACAGTTGTCCAGCCCTAGCCTAACAAAAGGCATCAGTTGTTCCCTTAAGCTGTACGTTGTCCCCTATAGTAATTTATTTATAAAGCATCTAATACTTCAAGGCACTCTACAAAAATTAAACGGAAGTGCAACACAATCCCTGCCTGCAGGCCTCCAGTCTAATAGGCATGGAATAAAAGGGACGAAGGCATGGGAAGGGAAGAAGAAAATTAAATAACATGATAGTGTTCAAAATACATGCTGCTTGGTTTGTGTTCTGTAACTATAAAAACTTGACATTCTACAGTCTTTCTGGACTTCCCTAGGATTTTTATGGTTTTACTTGCTGCTTTTCTACCTCTAGTCTCAGGGTTTGTTTGATAGTCTTTCCGACAACTGATCTGAAGGTCCGAATCAGACATAACATGTGTCAATGGTTAAGAAATCCTAATAGTTTTGCTAGTTAGCTGACCTGTGATGCTGCTCTGAAGAGCAGAGAAATAAAAATACTTCACCCGCCCATCTAAATGCTATTGACAGCAACCAGCTCTTGTTTTGTTCAGCAAAGGGTATATAGAGGGGTTACAGGAACAACATCCCCATCCATAATGTATCTCTCTACAGAGTTGATACATCAGGAGGATGGGTGCAATTAAATAAGGATGTAGAAGGAAAATGCTGCACTTTTCCTGTGTGCCATTTCTCTGATCTTGAAAACAGCTCTGAAATATCCAGCGTTGTGTCTCTTTGCAGCTGAAAAACACCTATGGGCAGAATAATTAGAATGTGCTTTTTGATTTTATACTATTAATTATTACCATGAATATGTTCAGAAAGCCTAGCGGTTTGTATGTTGTTATTTCATTCTCCACAAATACTTAAACAGACAGTTCTTTCAAAAACAGCAATAATGTATCTTCTGTTTAATTGAAATAAAGTCCATTCTCAGAGGACGGAGAATGCCTAGGTCAAATATACAATTTTTTTTCCAAGTATGCCAAGATTATTATTTTTCCAAATGTATACCAAAAAGAATTATCCTGTTTTTGTTGTTCTGGGCTATGAGTATTGTAGCCACCTTGGGTCCTTTTTAAGTAGAAAGGCAGGATAATTTTTTAAACAAACAAACAAACAAACAAACAAACTCAGGGCACACAAAATACAGCCTGCTGGCCCTAAGCTTCCTTCGGGAGTTCAAATGCTACACTCCCAAAATTGTGAAAAACATTTTTGACTTACACATATCCCCTTGTGCCTTCTGCGGGCGTGAAAGGCAATTGTGTGCTTCCCATCAGCCTTTTAGGATGGGTGGGGCACTGAAGCATGTTCAGTTCTCCAAGGACCTGGGATGGGTATAGATCTCTGGTTTAACTCTTTAAGGGTTGTCTTATATTACAGCCAAACATGACAATTTTGTATGCTGTATGTGGTTTCATATGTCACATACTGACCCAGTTTGGGCTTATATACTTCACTTCTCCTCTTCTTCTCTGGGACAGGTGAGACAAGCTGGTTGGAAGCTTTTCCTTCTGATTTCAGTTAACCACATCTGAACCCTCCAGTCCTAACCACAGTTAGTTGAAACAACCAACCATCGTATCCTATTATTATAACTATTGTTTCTTCAGGTTCAGATATATCACTTGACTGTGGGTTGTTTGATAATAATAACAATCATTGTGTGTTGTCAAGTCAGTTATGGTGACCCTTCTTTTCTAGGTAGAGAATACTCAAAAGCATTCCCTTCTTCTGGGGACATTCTGTGACTGTTCAGCCTACCTAAGGCCATACAGGTTGGCTCTTTTGGGATGCGTAGTGAAGAATAGAAGGTTTAAAGTAGAAGTGAAAGTTCTTACACTCTTACTTCTGGCCATGAAAGCGAAAGGCTATTTTCAAGATGTTCAACCACTGTTTACCATTACATTTGAATACAGCCATCATGTGGACTCAATATAGGAGAAAGGTGTTGAAGAGGAAGTGAAAGTTCTGAAGCCTGTAAAAATGTACAAGCTACTTTGAGTAGCTTTCCCAGTTCTCTGCTGAACCCTTCTCTCTTTCTTTCCAAATAATCAAACAATGGAGAATTAATAATACTTTTCTAGACTGCTCCCCAGCATATTCTCTTTTTGCTAAAGTACACCATAAACATGGTTTTGGAATGGATGGTTAAATGTCAAGACTGAGAATTCACCATGGAATAATTTAGTGCCCTTTGGCCTTCCTCTCTTACTTATATGATTGTGTTCTTCACTATTGACCATGTTAGTTGGAGCTAATGGGATGGGACCAGGTTAAGAAAGTTTGCCATAGAGTATGAGTCCTGCTGCTGAGGAATTTTTTTTTAAAATTCCTATCAAAGTATCACAGGTTGTGAATTGGCTTCTTTGGCCCACTTCACTGAGTTATTTGCTGAACCTGATGCCTGAGTCATCCAGTCTGATTCCCATGTATTAAACAGCTACTGTATAGGTGCAATTAATTTCCCTTACTTTGAGTATCAAAGGGGGACTGTGTCCGCTGTTGATTGCTCATGAACATCTGTCATCCTCATCTTATCAAGCAGCTTTTATTGTAGAAATACAAATAATGGAAACTGCTTATGTCCAGGACAGTTAAAAGACATGCTGGTTGAAACTTGGCAACTAATTGATAAGGAAAGACAGACTGAAATGGATTTCATTTGGGATAATGTAGTCTTTATCTCTGCATGTTGGAAATCACCATGGGGAGACTGCCATTGTGAAAACTTTTTTCCTCTTCGGGGGGGAGGAATTCTCCACATTTTCCATTTACATTTCTTTATTCATTTTTGCAACAATTCAAAAGGCTAATCAGTTTTTAAAATATATATATAAGTATGGCATACAAAGCAGCAGCAAATATTTCTCCAGTGTCCTGTTCGGAGCAGAAGGGCCATTGTGTAAGCACTGCTGACCCACCCCCATTGGCAGGCCCTCTGTTGCACAGTGAATCATATGACCAAGCTGCACAGCCTGTCTTGCAATAAGTAAGAGACCTCACACAGAAAAGGGAGCCTGCTGAAACAGGAGAAACACTCTTACAATTGGCCTTCTGCTTCACATTTCCTGAATAAGATAGTGGCCTTTATCTGCAGTCACTCTGGTCAAATATGATAGAAATCTCCTTACCTCCATATCTTCAACATCTGCCTTCTTCCATTAGTTCCATTAATTTTAATTTTCAGTATGTCATTATCTTATAAGATGAATGTGGCTTGAAACTGAATAGGTAGGATACATAGTAGCACTTTCTATCTGATGAGTCTGTCCAATACTAAGAAATAACTAATTATAATTAATTATAGAAGTTTATTGTTAGTTAATTATAAGGTTTGCTCAGGTAGCATGAATACCACTACTTCCTCTTTGCCATATTTAATTATCTAGTGTGGTTTTTTTTTACAAACTGAGGGAACTGAGATCGAAACGGAAAATGAAATTCAATGTCAATGTAAAATGATACATATTGGGGCCAAAAAAATCCCAGCTTCACATACATATATTGATGGGAACTGAGCTGGCATGGATTCACCTCCCCCCCCCCCCCCCCGGTATACCATGCTTTTCTTTTAGCAATTCTTTTATAATAACTATCAGCATTATTATGCATATGTAGGGAACTATGAACACTTGCCCTTTTAAAAATGAAGTTAAAGCATGTGTATTTTTAGCATGCATGCATGCTACTGTATAGCTCTCTACTTACTTGTCAATAATAGTTATCCATTATGGAGAAAACAATCAATAGATTGGAGGTAAAGATTGAATTCAGATTATGCTAATTTAATTTAATTCCCATTTAAATCAACTGAGCCAAGCTAGTTATACCATCCAGAGGGATTCCAGAAGGAGCTGAGTTCTGTCAGTTTAGTCTCTAGATCCATTCCCGAGACAACCCTGAGGAATAATTCCATATGGTTGAGTACTAGGATATTGTTACCAAGCCCTCCCCATTGGAAGGTGTGAATCTGGAACTGAAGACAGGTGGTTGCTGAGCTATTCTGCTATAATTCTCTTAAAAGACTCATGTGTATTTAAGTGCTCTGATTTAGGGTGTGACACAGCCAAAGTTAAATTCTTTCAAATGCACTTGATCTATCAGAATGATAAGCATATGCTTTTTTCCAGTGAAAACAATGGAACATAAAAGTGTGTTTAGATAGATAATGCCCTTTCTCTTCCCAGTTGTAAGTGTTTTATTGGAATATGTCTTCATCTGGAAGATAACTTCAATATCTAGTGTTAATGGTTGGGCAAAGTCCAATTTGTGCAGAATTGACACTGTGTATATTTAAATTGTATGAAGCACTCTCAGGATTTTAAGCAAGAAAATTCTAAAGTGGCTTTGTGAAATCTTATGACTGATCTTTTCTTTAGTTCAAACTTGGGGATAAGGAGTACAAAGCCTTCATTATATTTCTTCTCTCTCTCTCTCTCTCTCTCTCTCTCTCACACACACACACACACACACTCACTCACTCTCTCTTTCTCTCACACACACACACTTTTCTGATTAGCTCATTGTTAGAAACCTTGGCTTTCTTAGCATCTTAGATCTCAGTCTGCTATTTTTATGAAGGGAAGAGCTACTATTAATATTAGGAATATCAAAACTTAATGTTGATTTGTGCTGTCAACTCATTTCCAACTTACAGCAACCCTATGCATTAAAGACCTCCAAAAGGGGCTAACAGTCCTATCAGGTCCTGCAAATTAAAGGCTGTGGCTTCCTAGACTGAGTTAATATATCTCATGTTCGGTCATCTTTCCTATTGCGTTTCATTTTTCCTAGCATGATTGTCTTCTCCAGTGAGTCAGGTATGTCCAAAGTACAATAGCATTAATTTATTCATTGTAGCTTCTAGTGGGAGTTCAGACTCACTTTGATCTAGAACCTATTTATCTGCCTTTTTAGAGATTTATGATAACTGTGAAATTCTCCTCTAGCGCCATGTTTCAAATGAGTCAATCTTATTCTTATCACCATTTTTTTGTTCAATTTTTACATCTATACATTTAATTCGGGAATACCATAGGATGGATTACCTTGGCCTTTGTCTCCAGCAATGCATCTTTAATCGTAGGGATCTTTTCTAGCTGTCCTTCGAAGTCACACTCTTCAACCTGCTTGGATTAGTGTAACACAGTCTGCATGGGGCTGCCTTTGAACAGTATCTGGATATGTCAGCTGGTCCAAAATACTGCAGCCAGACTGTTGATCAAGGCAAATTTATTCCCTGTTAGAACAGCTTCAGGGAGCTGCTAGTTCATTTCCAGGTCCCAGTTCAAAGTGCTACTTATTAACTATAAAGGTCTATACAGCTTGGACCCAGGCTATCTGAAGGACTGTATCTCTTCATATGAGCCTCCCCAGGTCTTAAGATCTTCAAGGGAGGCCCTTCTGTCCCACCACTGTCACAGGCACATCTGATGAGGACCTGAGAGAGGGTCTTCTCAGTGGCTGCTCCCAGCTTGTGAGTGGCTTGGCTAGACCTTTCCCTTATATCCTTCAGGAGATATGTAAAGATCTTTTTACACAGACTTTTAATAGCTGGATTAAGCAATGAAGAGTTTTGATTTTGGAATGCTGCACATTAGTATTAGCATTAGTATTTGTTAGTATTTGTATTCATATTCATATTTGTATTTGTATGGGTATTTTATGGGCTTTTAAGATGCTTTTAACTGTTTTAATATTTTATGTTATGTATCATAGTATTTAATATATGTTCAATTTTTAAATTTTTTTGTATTTTTTTATTATTTTATTTATTTATTAAATTTATACCCCGCCCATCTAGACACAAGTCTACTCTGGGCAGCTAACAATAAAAATGGAATAAAAACAGTATAATAAAATAAAAAGCAACAATAGTAATATGGTTCAAGATGGGAAAAAATAAAAATAATCAAGTGATGACAGGAGGGAAAGCCTGCCTAAAGAGCCAGGTCTTAAGTTGGCTCTTAAAAACACCCAGTGCGGGAGCCAGACAGATCTCTGAGGGCAGACTGTTCCAAAGGCGAGGGGCCAGTGCTGAGAAGGCCCGGTTTCTTGTTCTTTCTCTCCGGGCCTCCCTTGGCGTTAGGCCCCTCAGCCGCCCTTCCTGGCTAGAATGAGTGATTTGAGTAGATCTAGGTGGGAGGAGGCGCTCCGCTAGATATCGAGGTCCTAAACTGTTTAGGGCTTTATATGTCATCATTAACACTTGAAATCAATGCGGAAACGAACGGGCAGCCAATGCAAGGCAGCCAGAGTGGGGGAAATATGCTGATATTTTCTCGTCCCACTGAGAAGTCTGGCCACCGCATTCTGCACCATTTGAAGCTTCCGCATCAGTCTCAAAGGTAGCCCCACGTAGAGTGCATTGCAGTAGTCTAATCTCGAGATTACAAGCCAATGGACCAAAGTCCAATGGACCAACATCAAGATAGGGATGCAGCTGGGCAATCCACCACAGATGGAAATAGGCGGAGCGGACCACTGACGCCACCTGGGTTTCCATGGTGAGCACCGGATCCAGATGGACCCCCAAGCTGCGAACCTCACTCTTCGCAGTGAGAGTCACTCCCCCAAAAGAGAGGGAGTTTCCCAAACCACCAATGGAGGGGCCACCCACCCTCAGGACCTCTGTCTTGTCCGGGTTCAGCCTCAGTCCATTCTCCTGCATCCATTGCGGTACAGCCTCCAGGCAGCGCTGAAGGGACGGAACGGCATCCACTGTGGTTGGAGAAAAGGAGATGTAGAGCTGGGTGTCATCAGCATACTGATGGCACGAAACCCCCTGATGACCCCACCCAGCAGCCTCATGTAGATATTAAACAGCATTGGGGAGATAATCGAGCCCTGCAGAACCCCACAATTGAGGCTCCACGAGCCGAAACACTCTCCCCAAGCTGTACTCTCTGAGGACGGTCCTCCAAGAAGGATCGGAGCCAGGCAAGCGCCAGGCCACCGATTCCCAGCTCGGAGAGCCTCCCCAGAGGATACCGTGGTCGACGGTATCGAAGGCGGCTGAGATATCGAGGAGGACCAACAAAGACATTTTGCCCCTGTCAGCCTCCCTCAGCAGGTCATCAAACAGGGCGACCAATGCTGTTTCCGTGCCATGGCGCGGCCTGAAGCCCGACTGGAATGGATCCAGGGCATTGGTTTCATCCAAAAGAGCCTGGAGCTGGTCAGCCACCACCCTCTCTACCACTTTGCTAAGGAAAGAAACATTGGCGACGGGCCTATAATTGCCAATGTTGTCCGCCGCCAAACTTGGTTTCTTCCTTATGGGCCTAATGAGTGTCTCCTTGAGGGCAAGGGGAACCTTGCCCTCCTGGAGAGACCCATTAATTATTGCTGTGGCCCATTCAGTTGTTGTAGGCCTGGCTGCTTTGATTAGCCAGGCCGGGCAAGGGTCAAGGGAGGAGGCGGTGGCATGACAGTGGTCAAGCGCTTTGTCCACCATATCTGGCATCACAGGCTGAAAGAGATCAAGTCTCATTGGGCAAGGCGGAGCGCTGGACATCTCTGCTCGATCTACTGTATTTAAAAAAGGAGAGAGCTCCCGGCGGATGGCCTCCACTTTAGATTTTAAAAATGCTGCAAATTGGTCAGGTGAAATACTAGTAGGAGGCCCATCACTTAGACCAATTCTGGATAGATCACGAACTATACGGAAAAGTTATTAAAACATTAATAATAATTAAGTTATTAAAAAATTAATAACTTAATCATAATCCTGTTTTTGTGCCTTCTTTCACCTTCATTGGTAATCATTTCAAGTCATTCATATTTCCTGTGATCTACATACATCTTAAATTATTGATGTTTCATGAATTTTCATTTCTCCTTCATCTGAATCTAAACTAGTTTTCTGTATTTCCGTAATCCAGTTTTCAGTTTTCTGTATTTTCTGCTTATAGACAGCAAGATAAAATATACTCTTGCCTGACACTTTTGCCTGGTAAAAACCATTCTGTTTTTCATATTTTCTTTTAATAGTACTCATTTCTTTTAGAACCACCAATAGCTTTTCATGGTCAACACAGTTAAATGCTTTGCTATAATCTATTTTCTTCTGAATTTCTTTGGTCAGCACCAGCAGCCAATGTATATTTGTAGTAGCATATCCAGTGCTGCCTTTTCTTCTTTTTAAATGCAGCTTAAGCATTGGGTATTGCCACTTAATGTATGGCATAAGTACTTGTAAAATCTTAAACATAATCACTTTGCTCTTTAGGATTGGAAGGTATATTGACCATTTCCACAGTGTGACTCATAGTTCTTTTTTCCATATTTGTTGGCATATTCTTGTTAGGATGTGAGAAGATTCAGTCTTTATCACTTGAACTATCCCTTTCTGCCAATTGCTTTGGAAGGAGCTATCACTTCACTTTCTAAATTCTTCACTAAAGAATTCTTCTTTGAAGGAATCTGTCATCCTTACTACTCTTCTATATAGCTCTTCCATATACATATTGTCTTCTATTTTATCTTGATCAGCTAATATATTCCCCTATTACTCCTTCAGAATTCCAAATTTAGGGTTAAATTTCCCTTTGATTTGTTAGATCTTATTGAGATCTTTGTTTTTTTTTCCTTTCTGATTGTTCTGTTTCTTTGCACTGATTATTGTAACAGTTCTGTTTTTCCCTATGTGCCAGTTATTGAAAAGTTGCATTCAGGAATCTGACCCTTTTACTTCTACTCTGTGTCTCTTGTTAACAATTTTAAGAGTTTCAGCAGTCATTCATTGAGGCCTTTCTTTTCTTTTGACTACAGGAATACTCTTTTGCTATTCATTCTTGCTAATGTTTCTAGTTTAATTCCAGAGCTTGTATAGTTCACAGTCAATCAATTTTAGTAATGCAAATCTCTTCTTTATGTGGTCTTTAAAATAAGAGGGGGCAAAAAGAATAAGTTGACATGAATGTTTTTAAATGATTTTTGTTCTCAGATATGAATATGAAGAGAATGTATATTACTCTTACCGCTAGGAAAATGTAACTGTTGTTAGCAGTCAGTATATAATTCCAATGACATCATAAAATCCAGTGGCCTACTTTCTCATATAGAGCTAGTGCAAAATTGTTGTTGGTGGTGCTATTATTGTTGCTGTTGCTGCAGTATTTTGTGAACCACTGTTCTGTTATGGTAGGAATGGATGACTTTGTTCTCTAGGCCTAGAAATTCCATTTCCCCTCTTTCAGCTCCTTGTGTGGCTGCCTGTGGTCCAGAAATGGCCAAAATGCCCCCAATATGAAGGGGGGGGGGGGAACACTTCCACTTCCAGTTTTCATCTTTTGAGGTGTCAGCCAAAGTGCTTTTTGACTTTTCACCACAAACATGTCAAAAGAAACCAGTTTTTATGGGAAAAGGTTTATTCTTTTATGGAAAGCATTGAAAGGATCTCCAGGTGCCAAAATGGCCTTTGGGGCTTCATGTAGTGTACAAGCTGTACTTTGTCCATGCCTGCATTATGATACTCAGACTGAGACATCTTGTCTATGGGAAGGGGCAGAAAGAAATGACTAGAAAAATAAGTTGGGCAAATGGGAATACTGATTTTATCCCTTAGCAAAACATAATCACGTAGAATTGTATATTCATTGTTACTAACTCAAATATTGTCTTAAATAGCCACCTTGCATCCTTTTTAAGGAGAAAGATGGGTTTAAAATACTTTAAATAAATAAATAAATACTTTTCAGTAGTATAGGTGCAAAGAGTATAATCTTTGGAACAGTTTACAAACAAATATTTGGATTGTAATAATAATCACAAAAAGAACTACTACCATTAGTGATCTATGGTTAATAGATCGTTTTCTAAGGAGGAAAGTTGATGGGCTATAAATAGGCTTCTTAATGAATCCAGCAGGAAATAATTAACTTCTTCACATCCCTGGCACCCTAATAAATGGTCTTAATTAGGATATTATATGAACAGAGATGCAACAGTTATTCAGAACAAAATCTAAGTGCAGAATATGATAAAAATTACCAGAGCTTTTCTGGAGCTGCAGCTCAATTTCTTAAAGGGTCTTCTTTGTGAATCTATCTTTTTCAACTGAGTGCATTACAGCTGTTGGTTTGTACACGTCCTGTTTCTCTGAAACCTCTTGCAAGCTTTGCAAATGTGCTCATTCATGAGGCAAAGTGCATTTCCAACGGCTGTGAGTCTCAAGAGGTACAGAAATGCTACATTTCCTGAGCCTATCAAATCTAGAAAAAAATTGTTCTCCATTCTGACACTTCTCACATCCTCAGTTTTGGTAACAGAGGATGGTTAGAATAGGCAATGGCGCTGTAGGCAGGACAAAGAAATACACTTCTCCCTTGAATTGCATGGGTCTAAACATGGTTTTGGTTATACATTGATTTTTTTTTATCAGTCCATCCATCCATCCAACCATCCATCCATCAATATTCCAATATACAAATAAATAAACATTCAATAACTGCTGTGTCTCTGGTCACTGAGATCCAGGGCATGAGTTTGCAATGAAGACATCAAAGTGGCACACTTGCCCCCAAACAGCTCTAATTCAGCCTCTAGATCAGGGGGTCCTAAGAACCTTTATGTGCTCATTGCACATAGTACTATATGGAAAGGATAGTTAACACAATGGAAGAGAACCCTGCTAGAGAAAACTCTTCTCTTTGTATGTGTGTGTGTGTGTTAGTCAACTGTTGTAGTTGCGTTTTGGAGGGCATAAGCGTTATATATGGATTTTGAATTACATGAATTACATGCCCCTAGCCCAAGCATTGTTGAAGGGAGAAGTGTACATGTGGAAAGCCTTTCGAGCCCATTATTGCCTTGCCTTTTTTAAAAAAAGGGATGAAATATATAAAATATTTTTTCTACCAATATTTATTCTGTTAAAATTTTCATTAATCAAGAGACAAAAACAGGATGAATACTTTAAAGACTGTTATATTTTTTTAATGCGAACTTTCATGGACAAACTTTGTCAGACATAAATCCACTTTGTCAGATATAAGTCCACTTCATCAGACATGCTCTTATATCTGTCGATATATTTATTTTATTTATTTATTTTTACCTATAATGCTTGCACAGACGAAATGGCTACCCCTTCTACAACTGCAAGGATGAATATTGTTGCAGATGCAATTATGAAAGCTGCACTTCCGTTTTCAGTAACATTTGATGATTTTTATATTATGGCCTTCCTACTTTATGAGGGACAGTGATGCCCATGTCCTGTTCCTCCTCCTCCCTTTTCATCAGCACAGCTGCACATAGGTACCGTCTTGATTTTTCATGTTTGAAACTGTTTTGCATACTTCCCAGTGATGATTCTCTCCCCCACCTCATCATATTTGTTATACTTCTACAGATGTAGAGTTTCCACACTCCTGCTGTGTAAATCACGCTATTATCCCTGTTCTACATCAGAACTTATACTTGCCCCCCTGTGGAAAATTGATCAAGTTATCTCACATATAAACTGAAGATCTGTGTTGATTTTTGTGCTATAATAATATGAATTAAGCCATCTATGACATAACCATTTGAGAGTTTTTGTTGTTGTTTTGTAAGATATGGGACCTTTTAGGAGTAAAAGAAGCTATCTTATACTTCTTAAAATTTCATTATTGCATCTTTAACAGTATGTTGTTGTTACAGTATGTGCCATCAAGTCGTTTCTGACTTATGGTGTACCTATGAATGAGCAATCTCCAAACTGTGCTGTCCTCAACATCCCTGCTCCACTCTTGTTAAATCAAAACTCTGTCTTCCTTTAGGGACTTTGTCCATCTTGTATTTGGTCTTCCTCTGTTCTTGCTACCTTCCACCTTTTCCAGCATTATTGTCTTTTCCAGAGAAATCTTTAACATTACTCATCCTATTTTCTTCACCTGGTTAATGAAAGATAGGCCATTGATCCACCTTGCATGGTGCTGTCAATTCTGATTGACAAAATCTTTCCTGGATTTCAGGTAGAATCCTTTCCTATTCCTGATAATCCCAGGCCTGATCCTGCTTAACTATTGGAATGAGACAAGGCTGATAACATGTAGATGTGGTTCATTTCTAGTGCATCTCTTTGCTTCCTGTTGTTTGACAAAGGAAAAAAAGTCAATTATAACATGTTGTAAATTAAGTGTGCAGCTCTTTACTATTTATTTATCTTGGAAAAACACAATGTGAAAAGTGTTGTAAAAAAGACTTTCCAGTTTCTCAGAATTATGCTGTCCTTGGTTGCTTACAGGGATTGTGGTTGTTCTGCTACAGTAGAACCTAGTATTACTCTGAAGAATGTTGACTGTGTGGCATAAATACAGTTTGCTCTCTCTCTTTTTTGGGCTATGTGAGAGGAAGAAACCTGCCATCATGGACACGTTAACATCTCTGCCTAGTTTATGAATGACAGTCAGTGCTGACAGGTGCCATATGTTTAGGACTGAGGTGTTGTTAGGTGAAGGAGCAGTGATAGAGTGTTAACATTTTCTTAGCAATAAACAGTTTCAAATTTGCTTCAGAGTCTGAACTGACAGATTCACTTAGGCAAACTCCATTTCCAAATGTGTATCACTGCCTTGTGTTTAGAGCTAACCCTTCTCTCCTAGGGTCACCTCTGGTAATGTCATCAGTTCCTCTAGCTGAGGGATTTTCAGAGAGGCAGCTATGCTAGTCTGTTACATCGTAAAAGAAAGAAAGAAAGAAAGAAAGAAAGAAAGAAAGAAAGAAAGAAAGAAAGAAAGAAAGAAAGAAAGAAAAGTATTATGGCACTTTTAAGCCCAACTTTTGTGGATTTCAAGCCACCTTCTCAGACACAGGTACAATATTCGGGCCATAGGTTGCGGGTGTGGGGACCAAGTGAAATGGAATACAAAAGATTAGAGTCCTGTTGTTGCCACCTGAAATGAAATTTCAAACTGACAGTGATATTGCTAACAGAGGTTGTAGAGAACTGATTGCATAGACAACCTGACAGTAGGTAGAAAAATTGGCTTTAACATGTAGATGCCATGACTTTTTCCTTACAGGAGGACATTGGTTGTGCTGAGGCCAAGCTTTTGCCAATGAGAACAACTTTTTGTTCTATGGAAGTCTGTAGAGAAAACCAACTTATTAGATGTAGGATGGAATCCAGTTGGTTGCAGTGTAAAGTTACTTTGCCAGACATTATGCCCAGGCAAAGTAGTTTTCAGAGTTTGATCATGTAGTTGGTCCCACAGCCCTCTGTGTGGGTGGCTGCACAATGCGCTGGCAGAAGTGTTTTGTGGATAGCAGTTTCATCTTGGTGGTGTTGTAGCTACCCTGGGTGTAACACCAAGTTATGCCTGCATAGCTATACAACAAAATTCTAGTTACAGTGTGCTAAAAAGTCCTGAGTTTTTATTTAAGCCTCTAGATTCATACTGGAGTTCATGGATATGACCCCTTTCAGCTGTCTCCCTCTCAAATCTCAATTTATAATTCCTTTTTTCTGTAACAGCTACTTTGAGGTCAGTGACAGATTGGTTGAAATGGGAGGCTGAAATATCCTAGCACTGGAAGGATGAATAACTTGCAGCCACCTGGATGTTATTAGACTTTATTATTCTAGAGAGTGTGGCTTTTAAGCAGACTTTGTAGTCTCACCATTTCTGACCATGGGCCCGGGTGGCTAAGGCTGTTGATAGCTGGAGTTCAACAACTTCTAGAGGTCCACAGGTTCTTCACCTGTGCTGCATTCTATCCAAAGTAAAGATTTTTTCAATTCTTCCCAAAAGTTTAAGCAGTGGTAACTATGACCATTCAAATTTGCTGGCTTATTTGTAAGTAACCTTATGTCAAGCGTGACGTTCAGCATAAATCAGAGAAGAGTTTTAGGCAAGCTTTCCTTTGCAAAAGCATGGACTCACTCTACCAAAGTTCACATGATGTTATTTTTTCACATTTAGCTGTAAGATACTTCAGAAATGACTTCAGAACTGATTATTTCCTTTTCAGGTTTGGGGGATTTTTTAAAAGAAAGACACTGATCTCCAAATTAAGGAATGTGTCAGTTGGAAAATGCCAGCTCTCCCTTTAGGTACTAGATGGGAAATGAATCTTAAATAGTGGCATATTACAAATATAGTTTGCAGTGAAAGAACACAAATGGAAACCTGCAAAACTTTCTTGAAGGGACTTTATTGGGGGGGGGGGGCAGACGTACAGCAAACAGAGTGTATTCTGCTCCCTTCCTCCCAGACCTTCTTTAAATTATGGAAAGTAGAGAGAGATTTCTGGGATTCCTGGATGGGAAATGAGCATAGACTCAGGTTTTTGTAAGGGGTTTAATACTGCTCAAATAGGGGAGGAATGCCATAAATTTCATGAGGTGAAGGTGACCACCACCACCACCTGGCTTGTTCTGCTATTATTCCCCACCTTGCTTTAAATACCAAGGATATTTTGTCTCATGTCTTGTCGCTCAACAGTTGCAGTATCTGGCACAAATGTATTTTCCCTCCAAAAGTGTATGGTTAGAACAGGTTGGCACAGCAGGAGAAAGAAGCCCTATTCAAGCATTTGTGTGTAGACATATAGGGGTAAAAAGGTGCCTGGAGGCATGGGCATGTGTATGGACTTTGACCCTGAACATCCCCACACTCTCATCACAGATCTTCATATGCTGGACTTGAGAGCTAACGATTCTTCCTTGCTGTCAACACAGATACAAAGATACAAAGCCTCCTTCCTGTTCCTGGGGAAAATATTGTTCCCTTCCATGGCCAACAAAAAGAAGTTTTTCTAAGAAAGAGGAAAACCAGCTGCCTTTTTTTTTTTTCTGCTGAGAGTATTTGTTGAACACTTCTATCTACGTAAATTGCAAGTGCATTTATTTTATGTTCTGAAGTTATGGTTGCATGTTAGGATTGTTTTAAATTAAAAATCTGGAAGCCAAAATGAATTAATGAATAGACAATGAAAATGACAATGATATGCAACAGGTTTGATCTCACTTGAGCGAAGGAGCCATTTTCAGTGGAATGCACAGTATACGTGTGAGAACAGGGTAAAAATTTTGCATTGGCTCTACCTGCCTTCTTTTGTTCTAATATTTTCACATAGCTGTAAATCGAGAAAAAAGAAAAAAAGCACAAAACAAAACAGAAGGACTTCTAAAATGAGTTTAATACCAGGAAGCCTCTATAATTATGTTCTTGACTATTGAGTATTCACTTAATTGAATAGGAGCCATTGTACTTCGAAGATCAAATTAAAGAATGATTGACTCTTAATTACATAAACTAATTTCATGTTATTCATTGTAAAAGGGCATAGGTACTTTGGGTGATTACTGTTGCCATAATCATAGGTTGGTTACAATTAGAAGGCCAAATCTGGCATATTATCCATGGGCCTGTGTGCATATTGAGAACTCCATGGATTTTGTGTCATGATTTCTTCTCCCCGTGGCCTCTTGGAAGATGTTCTGTGAGTTCCACTAGTTTTTCAGAGGGGATTTTGTGGAGCTCAAAAGTGCCTATAGAGCTGTGAGGAACAGCTCAGGTACTGGGGCAGTGTTATGTAAGTCCAAGTTTCTCTTCTGATCCCATTTTGAGACGTTTAGAGGGCACTTATATCTTGCTGCTGGAGACAAGATCATGTTCAAAGTATTCAAAGCCAAGAAAACCCATGCTCAGATAGTGGGGATGTTTATCCTATTTATTCTCAGCACAGATCAAGGATAGCATTTTTTCTCATAGGACAAACCATTTGAAACTTTAAATTTAACAAAAAAAGCATTGAATAAGATGTTCCTGGGGTCCCCTCTGGACACATTTTCAAACTCTTTAATGCCTCTTGATTGTTGCTTTGATGGTAGGAAGTTCCAACTGAAATCCTTACACACCATCTCTCATAATAAGCATAGAATGCCACCATAGCTTCCAGTTGCTCTAAACCCATGGTATAAACCCATATATTGCCCTGGCTTTATTTTTTAAAAATGCATTAAACCTTAAAACTTGTGCATATTGTTCTGGATTAGATATATTAGCTGCTGTCTTTTTGCAGGTACATTGAGGGTTGGTATTTATGTCATAGTGGAAAAAACCTTAAATGAATTAATAATACCCAATTACTGTGCATACTGCTCCTCCAACAAAGAGTGCTATTAAAGTGTATAATTAATTTTACTAATTGGCAATCACTGGGGGAAAAGAGAGCAGAAATTCACCATTTTTCACTGACACTATGAAAACAGAGAGGCATAGTACCAGAAATAAAGATTTAATTTCATAAAGGTGGCAATTATCCTTGATATTGTGTGTAATAAAATTCTTGATATCACAGCTGCACATTTGAGGTACAGTTCCAGAAAACTAGTGTTTACTGCCACATGTGTAAGAAGCTTTAGAAAGCAAAAGTAAAACTTCACTGAATGACTGTAAAAGTTGGCTGTGAATTTAAAATTGTGAACACTTTGTCTACCACAGTTATTATAATAGGCTGTATCCTCATTAAATGAGAAAGGTGAGAATCTCATAGAAGAAAATACATTCCATTGGAACCTCAGTACTGCTGAGATTTACATTCATGTAACTGTCTCAAGGTCAGTCAAGAGAGCCAGTAGATTTTGGCATTTGACAAAAAATTGTATGACTGCTCTCTGCATCCTACCAACTATTAATTCAAAGGGTGGGGGAGATAAAAAAATTATTTGTGGTCTGATACAGATAAAGGAAAATAAGTGAGAAAGGAGTTGTATATCTCATGACCAAGTTATATAAACAGTTTTAGAAATATGTAATAAATATTCTAAAAAACCAACACTGGTTATCAGTGATGACAATTTTGATGTCATTCAGCACCCTAGAAATATTAAGTTTAAGGAAAATGGTAAAATATACAGAAACAAGGACTGGGTGGTTAATGTTGCATGAAAACCTGGCTATGTGCCTCTATGGTCTTTCCCTCAGTGTCGGAAAAAAGCCCAAAAACACAAGTAAGGTTGTTTAAAGCTTTATCCCATTGATGAATGGTACAAGCAGACCAAGCAGAGCAAGTAGCTAATATAAAATTGTTGTGCGATTACATCAACTAATATACATTTTTCAAAATAATACAGGTTTCAAAATAATACAGCTACCCAATCAGTCCCTTTGGAACAAACTGACACCTTACATGGACGTCAGACCACATATATTGCAACATCAAATTACTTACATCAAATCTGTAACTTGGGTTAAACAGTTGACTCTCTTCAAAAACTGAATTCTTCCAACAGCTAACATGAACTCATTTGCAACAAGTTATAGCATCCATCACATTTTGACACGTGTAAAAAAACAGTGTACAAACATATCCAGGTAATGTTTGAAACAGAATGAAAAGTTATAGTCTATGTCGTGCATCTACAGACTTTGAAAACTCTCCAGATCATATATTTTACTTTTAAGTTTAAATGAAGAATACTGTAATGGTTATACAGTGGACCCTTGACTTACAGACAGCTCGACCTGCAGACTTTTCGAGTTACAGACTTCTCTGGCCGCAAAATTTAGGTTCGACTTGCGGCCGGAGAATCGACCTACAGACCGGAAAATCAAACAAAATGGACCAAAAACGGCCGGTTACGGATTAATCAGTTTTCAATGCATTGTAGGTCAATGGAGCCTCGACCTACAGACTTTTCGACCTGCAGCCACCATTCCAATACGAATTAATTCCGTAAGTCGAGGGTCCACTGTATGAAGAAATAAGGGAAATATGTTAATTAGCAAATCCTTGATGAAGTATTACATGTCCGATGGTTGTTGTAGGTCTTTTGGGCTGTTTGGCTGTGTTCTGGAGGTTTTTGTTCCTAACGTTTCGCCATCTCTGTGGCTGGCATCTTCAGAGGACAGGAGTTAGAACTCTGTCTGTCTAACTCCTGTCCTCTGAAGATGCCGGCCACAGAGACTGGCAAAATGTTAGGAAGAAAAACCTCCAGAACATGGCCAAACAGCCCGAAAAACCTACAACAACCATCGGATCCTGGCCGTGAAAGCCTTCAAGAATACATTACTACATGTCCATTCAATGGAAGACCACTCTTCTTGTTAGTCTTAAAGCAAAATGTTCTTCAGATTCTTATGATGAATTATTGTTGCTTGTTCATGCAATACCAAACCTGCAGGAAGACCCACAGAAAAAAAAGGCTGAAATGCATCTAGCAGTGATGGGGAACTGTTTTGGGGTGGCAAATAAGTTTCCCTCCTCTACAGACTCCCTATAGGATGGATTATGTCAGACACGTGGCCATGTCTCTGAACTCCTTTGCTCCCTGATAGACATGCTAACGGAAGCTTTTCTGGGTAATGTTTTGACAAGGAGAGTTGGCTTGACTTTCCCCTTACCTTCGCTGCATAGACTGCTCCATCTCTCTTCCAAACTGGCAAGTCTTCAGAGAAGAGGCAAGATGAGCTCCATCCTTTCCCTCCATCCTTTTCCTTATTGAAAAGAGCAGATTGGGCTTCTGGATGCTGGCAACACATTTCAAGGGTGATTCCCCCGCCTTTAGAGGCAGTGATCTGTACAGTTGAGTACTGTACATGGACACTCACACAAGTGTTCTCACACAGAACCAGATGAGTGCATGCTCACATATGCATGTGCTCCCACTCTGATGGTGAGGTTGCGGGACCCAGCAGGCCTGATTATGTGATATTGATTTGATTTCGTTTGATTTGATTTCATTTGATTTTTATACCGCCCATCTAGCCTAAGGCTACACAACATAATCAAAGAGTAAAATAATACTACAAATATAAAATAAAATCAACATGTAAACACAATAAAATAAAGCAATAATTAAACAATTATATAATTAACAATTACACATTAAACATTACGTTTTTATCAGAGTATGCCTCCACTATTTTGTTTTTGATTACTCATGCAAATAGCTACACACACACACACACACACACACACACACACACACACAAAGAATTTGACATTCACAGGTGCATATATTTATATAATAATATTTTTATATTTACGTATATTTTATATTGATGATATCCATGAATTTTCCCAATAATGCAGCATGAACTGCCAAATATTTTATAAATGGATTGGATAACTAGTAATGGAAAGTAGAACTGATAGTAAACATCATGCGCACACACACAAGATTCTCTTACGGTCAGATTTCAGCAAGATAGGATAGGAGAAGTGCTCAATGAGGAATTTGCTTTGAGAGGAGTAACTTGGGTTCTAGACCTTACCAGAGCAAGTTGTTTGGAATTACCTGCAGTCCTGCACTTCATTCTAACAAAGCCATCCCCAGTGGGAGTCCATGGACTCCTATGCATAGTTTAGAGAGGATAAAACTTTGTTTGGATGATCCATGGGGTCTTCATCCATTCAAACTTTCAAACTTCATTTGTATTTATGCATAGTATTTGTAACACACAACTAAGGCTGTAGTTCACCAAATCAGAAGCAGTTTTTTTTAAAAAACCAGACAAGTAGCATTCATTTCTTCATGTTGTTTTACCTACCAAGCAGTGGTAGATATTTCAGGAAATCTAAAGAGCTGTTAAAAACTAATAATGCAGTTTAAAACCACTTAAATTTTAGTTTTGAAAACTGTGTTTTGCCATTTACTCCAGGTCATGGAAAAGGGAGATTAATTCTCTACCCATTTTTGCACACAGTTATGTTTATGAAAAGTTTTTTTACTTGAAGTCAAGAAGAAGCTTCTGGATGAGTGCTTTAGACAGAGGCAGATAGAGAGAACAGGCAAAGACCTTTAAGTAAACAGAGAACCTTTGAACAGCAGAGGGGGCTAATGTCATGTTAATGAAAAATCTTTAGGCTACCATACATATGGCAAGAATGCCCTATATTTTTACCTTCCTGTCAATTAGATACACTGCATAATTTAGATTAACTGGACAAAATCTTTAAAAAGCCTTTCCCCCCCTTTGCTTTGATTTGTGTCCTTTAGTATTAATCATTTTAGATATGCTAGTTTGAGGGAGAATACAGTCATATCCAGTTTTAGCCAACAGCATGTTCACGCCCCCTACCAAAGAAAGTACATTATAGCATTCATTCATTTAAGGAACAAATTGGTGTGTGTTTTTTTTGTTTTTTTTGTTTTTTTGTTACTCTGTCTAGATCAGTGGTTCCCAATCTTGGGTAATCCAGCTGTTCTTGGACTGTAACTCCCAGAAGCCTTCACCACCAGTTGTGCTGGCTGAGGTTTCTGGGAGTTGCAGTCCAAGAACACTTGGGGTTTTCCAAGGTTAGGAACCACTGCTCTAGATTATAGAAACATTAAAATGCTGTTGTAACACAACAGAGTTTAGCAGGCTCTTAACAGACAATCGTGATATAAGATGTTTGTGAAATGAGTTAAACTTAATTGATATAAGATACAAATAAAATTTTTGGCTTGAAGGTGGCAGATACTTTTGTGGAAGTTCTTCAAATGACCATAACAAGCAGTCAGTTTTTGACCCTGCTTCTGTAATGATTCAGAACATCAAACACTTTTTTTTACAGTGGACCCATACATTTACTTATGTGAGAAGAATTACTTCTAAATAGACATTTAATTAGGCAGTTGTAGGACTGTGTCATAAAATATATATACATACTGCATACCTACACCTTGAAGCATTCTAACATCTATAAAAAGCCTCAGTCTTTCTCTTTAGGTAGTGCACAAAATACTGTTTTCTCTAGTTAAGTTAGTAGTCAAGTTAGCATTGTGATTATGGTTAATTTGGGTTTCATGTATGTGTCTTGTAGTTCCTGAACCCACTGAGAATTGCAATGCCCCCCTCTGTAAATGGAGCCAACCTAATATCAATGAGAATATCTATGTGAGTATTTATCTTCTACTTCTTGGCTTCATGGTTTACACACACACACACACACACACAAACACTTGGCACGGGAAGTCTTTTTCTCCCGATATATTACATTGGCTGCAACAAAGGAGTACCCCAGTGGCAAAATCCAGAACATATGTTTGACCAGTTTTTCTCTCTGCTAGTTTTCTTTCTTTCTTCCTTCCTTCCTTCCTTCCTTCCTTCCTTCCTTCCTTCCTTCCTTCCTTCCTTCCTTCCTTCCTTCCTTCCTTCCTTCCTTCCTTCCTTCCTTCCTTCCTTCCTTCCTTGAAAAAAATACCACTATACACAGCAAAAGGTTGATATTGTTTACATATCAGTTGAAAATATCATAGAATGTCCAGTCTACACATCTCTGTGGATTCGGGGGGGGGGGGGGAGCAACTATGGGGAACTAAAATGTATTACCTGCAGCATGAGGGATAAGAAGGAATGGGAACACATTAGTACTTGCTTGACAGGATTTTGTAAATGTTGTTGCTGTTAAAGCAACTGATTTCCTCAGTACGACTGAGCAGAAGATATACTGCTCAATGTTGTAGTTTCTATTTTTCTGTGCCGTCAAGTTGCCTCCAACGTATGGTGACCTTATGAATGAGCGATCTCCAAAATATCCTCAACAGCCCTGCTCAGTAGTTTTGTTTCATTATTATAATATAGTGAGTTAAATGCTAATATTATAGGATCCTAGAGTTCATATTGAATTGCTTATATGTATAAAATTATATATTATTGTTGCTGTCATTGTTATTATTAAAAATACTTAAGTTCAAATATACTCAAATATGCATTCAAAATAAAAATAGCAAACAGCTATTACTGTGCTGTTCAGAAAATATATATTTGGTGATGGTTGTGTTTTTGGAAAGTTGTTCTGTATGATTTTTGCTTAAAGGTACTATAACAATTTCAGAGTCCAGGAAAAGTCAAGAACTGGTTGTCCAACTCCAGATCAAATGATTATTTGGATATTAGAGTCCAGTACCAACTTCTCCTACCATATAATTATATTTTTAAGGCATTGGCTTGTCATTTATTGGACCAAAGCCACATTATATGTCCTAATTTGTATACATTCTTTTCTTATTTATCTCCCAAACAGCAGTGTGTGAACCATCCCCCTAAAGCAGTGGTTTCCAACCTTGGGTAAACCCCAGTCAGTACAATTGGTGTAAAGTTTTCTGGGAATTGCAGTCCAAGAACACCAGGGTTACCCAAAGTTGGTAACCACTGCCCTAAAGTATCAGTTGTCTTAGCTAAACTTTTAAAATCTCCCTCAGCTAAACAGCCAAGGTCCTCAGCTACTTTGTGTAAAGAAGTGCGCTCCAAGTTGGTTGTTTGGAATAGATAATGAAAATGACAGCTGATAAGGTAAATAAAATCTACAACAAATCATGTATCAGCTAAGGCTTCCCTCATTAAATTTATTCTGACTAAATCTAAGAACAAAGAGGCAATTTAATGTTAAATGTAAGCCTGATTAGATTCTTTTCCCACCCGCATGCAAAGACTTACAATCGAGATGCATTTCCTGTGATAAAGAGTCATTGAGACCAGAAGTAGAACCAAAGATTAAAACTGATGGCATCCTGAAGGGTATGAACTAGCTATTGACCAGATTAATCTAAAAAGTAATGTACCTTCCAGAAAGCCAATACAATTACTATCCACTAATTGGAATCTCTCTCCTTAAGCCCTGGACGTAGTTGGAAGCAGTCAGAACTCTGCAGATTTCTTCATAGTGATGACTATGAACAGTTAGTGTCTCCATTCATTCTGATATGATTGTTTCATCAGTTTAAATATTCTATATAATGATAGGTTGCTGTCTTGAAGCTCTTGATAGCATTGAAAATCAGGGTTAGATAGTAAATTATTTCCCTTGATGAGAACAAGAGGCTTTGTATCATATTTGTGTATGACTTTGTTTTTTCTGCACATTAAACTTAAGCTGACAAAAATCAGGAGTGTTTTAAGTTACAGGCGAATTCATGTATATTTAAATAATAGTTTCCTTAGATCACTGGTGCATGCCCTGAAATTAGTATACATAGGATTTTTGAGTTAGTTTACAGGAATAATCTCTTCTGTTTTTCTAACTGTGACTAACACTTTTCTCCTGTGTTTTTATTGATCCAGGTATGTTGCCTTGTTTACAGACCTAGCCACCAGGATTTCATTTACAGAACTACCAGCTTCACACCAACTGCTGCTAAAATCAAGAGAAAACTATACTGTTTTCTGCTTGACAGAAAGAGCCTGCAAGTCCCTTCACTGACATCATTTCAGTGTAGTGCCACAAGTTGTTCTAATATTCTAGAAATAGAAAGATCGACAGATAACTTCTGTGCAGTGAAGTGAAGTACTGTACCAATTCAGAAAAGAGATGGTAAACTAAAAGCAGAGCAGTACAGTATTTAACCTGACTTCACTTCACTTGTAGAAGTGAATAACAATAATACAGTTTAGTTAAAGATTGCCTCTCTCTCTCCGGGTGCTGTCTCAGTTGCTGAGGTTGGCTACCTTCACCTATCTCTGACTGTAAAAATCAGCTATTTCGTATTAAAGCCCAGCCAGTCTCTGATGTTGCTCATCCAATAAATCCATCTTTTATGTCTTCTGTGTTTACTCTCAGTCTTCCCTTCCATGATATATTGCAATATTTTATATTTGTCATGATGAAGTATGTTTCTGAAATAAGAGAGCTTGTATATCTTAATCATCTCTATTTCTTTCCAATAAAATACCTCTACATTCTTTTATTTTATCATTCATAGGATGCAAAGGATTTTTCTGCATGTCAACATTTCAAAATTATGGATTTTATTGAGCATCTCCTTCTTAATAGTCGAAACCTCACATCCAAATAGGGAGGGTTGACCATATATAACACTATAATATCCTCGACCTGCATCAAAGATACTGTATATTAAACTGTTTATTACATAGCATTTTCTTTGACTTCATAAAGGTTCTGGCTATTTCAATTATTTGCTTTACTTCTATATTGCAGTCTCTGTGGTTGTTAACTAAACGTCCTAGATACACATATTTGTCTACTTGGTTTACTGTATACATGAGTTGTTATACATAATACGTATATTGATGTTATCCCTACTTACCACCATTATTTTTGTGGAGTTTATGTTTGTTTGTTTTTGGCATTGACAGTCCCCATGTTGTTACTTTCTTCTGTGACCAGATCTAACTGTATATGAAGGTCGTCAGAGCTTCTGGCTATCAGGACTGTGTCACTGGCATATATATTTGTGTTATTTAAGATTATACAATTTATTTTAATGCCCTCAGATCTTCTTGCAAGATGATTTTACATATCCTTTGTACCATAAATACTAAACAAAACTGGTGATAAGATTCATATTTGACAGACTCTTCTTTAGTTTTGTACTTCATTAGTTAATTCTTGTATTTTAGCCATTTGGTCCTGGTATAAGTTCTTGTTTGTTTTATTTATAGGAATCCTTCTCCCAATAAGGGACCCATTTTTTATACATATATCCTTTCCATCAATGTGTACATGATGTAATATTTCTAGTAAAATATGTTGAACACTATTGAATGCTTTTCCAAAGTGAATGAACCATATGTAGAGAGATTATGATGATGATGATGATGATCATCATCATCTTACAACTGCAGAGCTGAAAAGAATCATCAAGTCCATCCGTGTCAGGTGGGGGACAGAATCAATGATCCATAGGGTTCCACAGTGGGGAATCGAACTCCCACCTAAACCACTGAACTATATATCCAGCAGTTCATCATATGTCTAGCGCTAGCTGGGAGCTTATTTTCTGAGTGGGAAGTTAAGGTGGAGCTAGATCCATGCTAGGCCTCAAAGCCTTCCTAGCTAGGTCTCTTCTTCAAGTCAGCCAGATTTAAGTAGGTGTGGGTCTGTCAGGCGGAACTCCCAAAATGAAATATTATGGATGCTGTAGTACAAAAATCCAAAACTGTCATGGCAACAGGCATGTGCTATTGGATTAACTTCTGATTCTTCTATTTTCATTGCTCATCACAACCACTTGCAAAGCTGCACCATTACTGTCTGTACAAGATTTAAGAAAGCTGTGAAAGTTAATAAATACCAGAGCGTTTATCTTGCTGGTGATTTAATCTGAGAAGAACTGACTTCTTGGTCTATCCTGTTCTCACCTTGTGTCCATTGCTGCTGCTTCATTGGTGGGGAGAGAGGGGAGAATTTGCTTGCCTCTCCTCTGCCTTCTTCCTTCTTACCTTTGAGAAGTAAAACACTACAAGGAACCCTAGGCGTACTGCTCCATGAACAGGTAATACTCTGGAGAGGTGGAAGAGAGGCAGAATTGACCATCACCTTTCCTCTTCATTGCAGCCACTGTGGTGGGGAAAGGAGGCTAATAAACAAAGCCACCGGATAAGTTCCATGCCATGGGAATTCAGATTTGCATGGGAACTATGAATGCAAATTTTAAAATCACAGGAAAGAAGTTCACTTTTTTCTTTTTTCAACATTCTGAACAGAAGTGGAGTTAGAGATAAGGTGATACTAACCTCTTATGGGATATGCCAACATGAATTTGACCCAACTCTGGGAGGCAGTGGAAGACAGGAGGACCTGGCGTGCTCTGGTCCATGGGGTCACGAAGAGTCGGACACGACTTAACGACTAAACAACAACAACAATGTAAAACCCCATGATGAGTGCATGTTGCTCGAACCACAGATATCTTGTTAAATGAATTATTGTCCTGAAGAGTACTTAGAAAAGTTATCTCATGGTACTACTAGATGGCCAAATTATTGTGGGCTGGATTGGGCTGAACAAGGTCACTTTGAGGTGCATTATGACACTTGGAGCGATCCTTGCATAACATGCAATAATTGACGATACCACACCTCAGGCAGCCCTAATTGACTCTTCTTTCCCTTTAAAAGGAAAGGAAAAAGAAGAAAAAGAAAAACAACAACAAAAATCCCTCCGGTCAACTCATGGCTCCTCCTCTGTGCTTTGCTTAAGTCACTTCACAATTGTGGAGCGTTGGAAGTTTCCTCTCACTCCCAAATGGAGTAAAAGAGAGGGGAAGCTTTCAGTTTTTAAAAATGTGCATATTGCATCACCAGTGCCTTAGAGCTTTTTTTAAAAGCCCTTTTCTTCCCCTCTGGGGGAGTGGGAAGAAGTTTTCCACTTTCCAAAATCATGAAGCAGCCTAAAAAAGCTTAAGATGTCTACCCCAGGGGTCATGCATGTTGGAACCTAACAAAAATGTATGATTCTACCTGCACCAAAACCCCCATAGTCCGTGACAAGGACCCAAAAAGATATGGGTTGGCAAAAATCAGGAATGGGCTGGTTCTGGATGCCCCATATGTCATATAGTTTCTAGAAAGAGGAGTGAATCACCCTGTCCCCAGAACGGACCAAATTGTGGAGCAAATCACCATCTGATGACACTGCCTGTATATCTCAACTTTCTTCATGCATTCTTCATCTCATGTAGCAAAAAGTTTCAAACAACCTTTCTGGTGTATAACCAAATATGGTTTGAAGGAGCATTGGCAGCAAACAGCATAACACATTTCTCTGAATTAGTACTGCAAAGCCATTCTAAAGCACCACCTTTCTCTTGGAAGATATCATTAATTGATTACACTTAAAAGACCTGCAGGCATCCCAATTAAATGAATCGCCATACCAATTAAGCAGCAATTCCTCTGATAAGTGTCATTAGGTTTATTACAGTTCTCTGAGAAATGCCCTTATTAAAGACAGTTCCCCCATTGACTACCTTGCAATGTATGTGTTAAAGAGCAAATTATATGGTCATAACCAAGTTGGGTTGATAGCCATTGAAATGCAGAGATCTTTCAGAGGCCAGGAGTGTTACATTGTCTAGTGTTTTTCAAAACAAACACCAAAGGAAATAAAGTATTCAACAGAGTAAATTTCAGATTTATGTGCCTTTTTCTGTTGTTTCTCTTTTTCACAGCAAGATTTTATGGTTATCAATGTATTTGTAAATGATGCAGCATGAGTTCAGGTAACTGTGAAACACAACTGAAAGCCTTGACTTTTGAAGATGTAAGAACAGAATTTGCCCCATGATTTAATACTAAAGAGGGTCATCCCATTTCATCAAATCACAATATCACTTAAAACAAGAACAAAACTCCCCATGTCAAATATTCTGCTGTAGTCATTTTGAGGTGAGTTATAGTGGTGTGGGGTATATGAAGGAATATACAGTATTCACCTTATCTCAGTGCTGCTTGCCACCATTGTTTCCTCCCACTTGATCCTCCTTGTTGGGTTAGCCATGTAATTGATCCTGCATTGTCAGGGAGCACCTCATGGATAGGATGCCATGATGCCATTTAGTCTATCAGAATTGTGTGATGTCATTGATAGCAATTGGGGGCTATCGGGAACAGTTTGTCCCACCTCTCATCCAAAGTAACATGTAATTTTAGCTAAGGTTTACTTCCATATTGATTAGATTATTACTGCATGAGAGTGCAGCAATGTTCTTGTGCTGATAGATCAAATCAACATTCTATAAGACAATTTTAAAAATAGGGGCAGCCCAAACCAAATATTATAACTTTGAAACTGGGCTTCAAAAATAGACAACCCTAAATGTCCCCAGATTTAAAATAGCTCATGCAGATTGGTGGGGGGGGGAATCCTAATCTTGCTTATCTTGAAAGAGAATGGTCGGCCCCACCCACTTTCTTTTTTTTAATTAGAAAGAATCCAGGCTGTAGGTGCTAAAATAAAAAAAGACCTTAGGGCAATTAAAGGTCACAGAAACAGAGTCAAAAGTGGTTTTCTTTAAAGAATAAAAAAACAAACAAACAAACCAGGTTTTAAAGAGTTAAAAAAATGCTAGCCTTTAAAGAAAGCAATGGAGTGATGGTTCTCAAGAAAGGGCTGTGCTTTTAGTAAACATTATTTCAGAATCTACAAGACCAGATTCCTGACACAAATTTTCAAAGGGAAAATCAGATCCAGGTCTGTGGCAATCTGAACTTTTGAATCAGGACCCAGTTGAATTTTTAACTCCTTCCTGGCCAAACAGGGATTCATGCTTTCAAAGAGGTTCTGTGTCAGGTTGTAAAAATATTAAAATGATATTTTAAAAAAAGAATAGAGACCAAATATTCGGAAGCTCACTTATTAAAGCTGTGAAATTACTGTGTTTTTTTAAAACTTCTTGGCTGAAGATGGTCTTAGCAAAGCTGTGGTGCCTATATCCTGCTGTAGTCTCAACCATTCCACTCATCATGTCACTATACAACTGTTTGGTAATTTTTAAAAAACACTCCAAATATGTTATATGCCATGAAGTTACTTCTGATGTGTGGTGACTATATCATATCATTAACAGCTCTTCTCAAGTCTTGCAAACTAACAGCATCTCATGGTCTGCTGCTCTTCCTTCCCAACAGTAGTGTCTTTTCCAGTAAGTTCTGCTCAGGTCTTGCAAATGGATAGCAGTGACTTCCTTTAATAGTGAAAATACAAGCTTGACGTGTTTGAGCACCCACTTTCCTTTCTGATTGTCTGTGGTATCTGTACTCCAACACTACATTTCTAATGAGTTTCTTTTTGTCTCTGTCTTTCTTCACTGCCTTTCTTTTACATAGTGCAGATTATTTTGATCTTAGTTTCCGGTACAATTTTGGCTAACTCTGAGCCCCCCCCCACCTTTTTTTAATTTCAAAAGGTGAGGAGACATCTTTTGAAAAATATGTGCACAAAATGTTTGTATAGTTTTTGGTCCTATATAGATTTTCTTCCTAAGATTTTCTACCCCAAGGAAAGAGTTTAAAAATTGAAAGATAGCTTTCTGGTCTGCATTCTGCAGAGTGGGCATGGCAATATTTGATTGCCTGAGAGGTTTAACGGTGTGTACAGTAGGATCCATGGTTTCACTTATCTTCTGCTAGAAGATATTCAATTAAAAAACCCAGAAATACATGTTTCTAAGGTGTATTATAGGAACTGGCCACTAGAAGGAACTGGCCACTATGCTCTCTCTATAGGGTTTTTAGTCGGTGCTTTCTGGCATCTGCGGGGGGGGGGGGGAGCTTGGAACCGATCCCCATGGATACCATGGTCCTAATGTATGTTTCTCTGTTGTATGTGTTGCACTTACATGTTTGCTTTGCCATTTCATGAAGTCCAGAGCAGATCTTCAAAATATTTTGGCAGAAAGACTACAGCCACATCCCAGCTGTTCTTCCTTCTGTCCTTCCCTAGCAACCACAGTATAGATCATGTGCTCATCTTCTGGGGTCCTCTAGCACTGGGTAATATTACATGTTGAGGGAAGTTTCTGTTGGAGTTTGTGTGTAGTGTATGTATACTTAAATTCCTGTTTTAAAAAACTAGAAAATCCAATTCTTAAAAAAAAAACACCTTCTGTTTATGAATGTAGGATATTGTGCTTCTGTATTCACAACTTAAAACTCCAAGATATGACCCGATATTGCTGCACAGTATCATACCTGAAAGCCATTTTCTAGCATTTTGAATCATGGATGCAGAAGCACAATATTCTATATTGATAAACCAGAGAGTTGTTGTTGTTGTTGTTGTTTTTTAAATGAATTGACTATTGTATTTTCAGTATTACTGTTGGGGCTGAAAAGTTTGCCTGTTCTTTCCAAGATCATTCTAGAACTTGAGACTAAAAAGGGACTATAATGCTTTGAGTTTCTTCATAGTGCATTTTTGACACTGAGCTTGCAAGGTTTTGAGCACATTATTTTTTTAAAAAACTGACTTGCAAAAGGTCAGGTCTGCAGCTCTTCATTGCTGTGGTGTGTTGCTATAACTTACATAAAAGACACCAGATGTTACATAAGAAATGAAGTACTTGACACTGTCTAAAACACATTGTTCAGTACATGAGTATGAGGAGTACTATCATTACGAATGGGAAAGGCTGCCTGAAATAACTGGATCCTTTGGTCTTAAGAAAGCTGAAGAATCATAATTTTTCAGTCACAAGACTTACAACAAGGCAGAAAAAGGGTAATCTCTGACACATTGTGTGACATCATAGTTTTCTGTATATGCAGCAAAGATCCATCACTGCATACATTTATGTTCTCACTCAATGGTAATGAAGTACATATTAAATTGATTGTAAAGTAGGAAATGCTGTCCATGTAAGCAAATTGGTGGCCAAAGTTCCTCTCACTGACAAGTATCTGTTTGTAAGGGTCCTAATATTCAGAGGTGAGCTTTCTGCTGTTACAGCTTTATGGTTTTGGAATATTTAAAAGACCTCAATCTCATATATTTGCCTTTCTTTAGTATTTTTCCCCAAATAGTTGCCTCTGCAAAATCTTAATATCTCACTTCCCAGTATCCCAAACCCAAATACTTTTTCAAGAAGCGCTTCGTAGATCGTGGATATCAGAGCTTGGGAAAGATACTCGTAAGGGAGAGAAGATTCTGTTGTCAGTGTTGGACTTCTGCACTTGCTGTAACCCCACTGATCACCCCCAAAACCTGCACTGAATGGCTGGAAACCCCTCTGAAGCATGTTTTGACCTGTAAGAGAGGGCAATGCAGGGAGGAGGAAGGGCCCAATATCCATATATTTCCATGAGCAAGAAGTTATATTTAGACCTTAGATACAACTACCACACTCTCCTTTGTAGCATGAATGTGATCTTAGTGAATGCCCTGCATTAGAAAAGGATTAGGATTTGAGATTTCCCAGCATTTTGATTCTGTGCTATGAAACTGAATGACTTATTGCAAGAGTGCCTTAACTGTATAGTTATGAATAGAGAAGTGCATGAACTGCACTTTGAGGTTTGACAGTTTGGCACTGTTGGTTTCCCAGCTGAACAGCTGATCTGCGGTTCTGTGCCCTGCCCCCTTCAGTGGCCGCCCACTCAGAGGCAGCGCCTGGAGGAGGTATGGTGAGGCGTTGCTGCTGAATGGTCACCCACTGGAGGGGACTGGGTGCTGAACTGTGGATCAGCTGTTCTGTTGGGAAAGAGCAGTGCTGAACTGCCGAACCAGCGGTTTGTGCCCATCTCGAGTTAGAAAGAATATTTATGTTACTAGGTCTTAAGTTGAACTTATCGTAAGGGTTTTTGATATATCTAGATACAGCCTATGAATCCAATGCTAGACAGGGGTTCTGAGTCCAAATGCAAGAAACCATTGGGTCACATTTTAGTGTTGCTTCAGGATACCTTTAAGTTTCATCACTTTCAACTGATGGAGTAACATTATCCAATTTGCTTGAATATGGGCCAAGTAAAATCCAGTAGAGAGCAGGGACATACATACCGGCACCTCTAACTCCTTCCTTCCTTCCTTCCTTCCTTCCTTCCTTCCTTCCTTCCTTCCTTCCTTCCTTCCTTCCTTCCTTCCTTCCTTCCTTTATTTATTTATTTATTTATTTATTTATTTATTGCATTTATACC
The DNA here is from genome assembly GCA_037013535.1 of Intellagama lesueurii. Lineage (NCBI taxonomy): Eukaryota > Metazoa > Chordata > Lepidosauria > Squamata > Agamidae > Intellagama > Intellagama lesueurii. The sequence continues at coordinate 102,577,490 of JBAJHW010000003.1, forward strand.
CCGCCCATCTAGTCAATTGACTACTCTGGGCGGCTAGAGTAGTCAATTGACACTTTACACTTTGCATTGGGGGAAAAATTTATTGAAGTAAAGGGAGGATTTTTCCCTATGCAAATGTGCAGGTTCAGATGCCCAATCTGGATTAGGAACACAGGAGGTGAAAAGGTTGTAGCCTCCTAAATCTCCAAAGGTCACAATTGAGACTGGGTATCCTGCAACTACTTTTGAACCAAAAAAATAGCGTGTGGCACACATTAATAATATATGGTCCTTATGTTGAAGCCATTCATAACTTAGCAATGATCAGCCACCTAAGGAGAAAAGTGGGAAAAATATATGTTAAATAAATAAATAACTCTGAGTTCCAGAATATCACCCACTGTTTAGTCATGGATAGCTTCAGCATATCATTATATTCCCTACGACTTAGTATGGAAAGTGAGTAGATCATGATGACAGGGGGATGGGGCCAGACATTCTTCTCTTAAGTGTGTTCACAGGATCAGCATTTATAATATCTGCAGAGGGCTTTAGAAGTTTCAGTTCCATCCAGAATAGTCAGCTGATCTTGCAAGCTAATTGTGATACATCAGGCATTGCTATCAAAGTCTGCTTCCAGGTCAGAGCAACTTAATTCCTTTAGCAGGCAATTCCTGCTTTGCAGCCCTGCCCTCCCTGACTGCCTACCTGATCCCCACTTTCTTTACCTGTGTTGTCTCCCTCTAGCTTTTTCAATCTTCTTTTACCTGCACTAGAAACAGACCACCAGTTTCAAAACTCATCCAAGATCTGGCACATTTAGGGTAATTCTTTTGTTCTTAATTCTGAACCATTCTGCTGTATGAAATGAGTAAAGATGCTCTGCATAACTCAGTGGTTATATAGCATATCAAATCAATCTAATTTTGCTCTGGGGGGAATTCTTTTGATGACATGTATCAGTCAAACTATTTAACACTGCATTCCACCACAAAATCTTACCAAGTGTGAAATAATCTCAGTTTAATAAAAACACTTTTAACATAACAAATCCTCAAGGTTTATTTCTTTTCCAAGAGTATGTAAAGTTCCATCAGAACAAATTTTAACCACCACAATTTTTTGTGGTTTGTTGTTCATATGGAAGGGTACTGGTTGCAAAGAGCCTTTTTCCAGTTTAAATATCAGCAGTGGTGCTGCTCAAGGTAGAATTTTGTATGTGCATATATATATACACAAGCAATAAAGAGTAGATTAGCCTATGGGAATGAGTGGTATTAACTTCTTATTTATTGGCGCCTCCGCTTCAGGATCTGTCCTTCCAGTGAGCACTCAGGGTTGATTTCCTTCAGAATGGATAGGTTTGATCTCCTTGCAGTCCAGGGGACTCTCAAGAGTCTCCTCCAGCACCACAATTCAAAAGCATCAATTCTTCATCGGTCAGCCTTCTTTATGGTCCAGCTCTCACTTCCATACATCACTACTGGAAAAACCATAGCTTTGACTATGTGGACCTTTGTCGGCAAGGTGATGTCTCTGCTTTTAAAGATGCTGTCTAGGTTTGTCATCGCTTTCCTCCCAAGAAGCAGGTGCCTTTTAATTTCGTGGCTGCTGTCACCATCTGCAGTGATCATGAAGCCCAAGAAGGTAAAATCTGTCACTGCCTCCATATCTTCCCTTTCTATTTGCCAGGAGGTGATGGGGCCAGTGGCCATGATCTTAGTTTTTTTGATGTTGAGCTTCAGACTATTTTTTGCGCTCTCCTCTTTCACCCTCATTAAGAGGTTCTTTAATTCCTCCTCACTTTCTGCCATCAGAGTGGTATCATCTGCATATCTGAGGTTGTTGATACTTCTCCCGGCAGTCTTAATTCCGGCTTGGGATTCCTCCAGTCCAGCCTTTCGCATGATGTCTTCTGCTTCTCTGAGGTCCCTACCATTTTTGTCCTTTATCATGTCCATCTTTGCACAAAAGGTTCCTTTAATAGCTCCAATTTTCTTGAACAGATCTCTGGTTTTTCCCTTTTATTATTTTCCTCTATATCTTTGCACTGTTCATTTAAGAAGGCCCTCTTGTCTCTCCTTGCTATTCTTTGGAAGTCAGCATTCAATTTTCTGTAACTTTCCCTATCTCCCTTGCATTTTGTCTCCCTTCTCTTATCTGCTATTTGTAAGGCCTCGTTGGACAGCCACTTTGCTTTCTTGCATTTCCTTTTCTTTGGGATGGCTTTTCTTGCTGCCTCCTGTACAATGTTACGAGCCTCCATCCATAGTTCTTCAGGCACTCTGTCCACCAAATCTAGTTCCTTAAATCTGTTCTTCACTTCCACTGTGTATTCATAAGGGATTTGGTTTAAATTATACCTGACTAGCCCAGTGGTGTTTCCTACTTTCTTCAGTTTAAGCTTGAGTTTTGCTATAAGAAGCTGATGATCAGAGCCACAATCAGCTCCAGGTCTTGTCTTTGCTGACTGTATAGAGCTTCTCCATCTTTGGCTGCAGAGAATATAATCAATCTGATTTCGGTATTGCCCATCTGGTGATGTCCATGTGTAGAGTCACCTCTTGTGTTGTTGGAAAAGAGTGTTTGTGATGACCAGCTTGTTCTCTTGACAAAACTCTATTAGCCTTTGCCCTGCTTCGTTTTGAACTCCAAGGCCAAACTTACCTGTTGTTCCTTTTATCTCTTGACTCCCTACTTTAGCATTCCAATCCCCTATAATGAGAAGAACATCTTTCTTTGGTGTCAGTTCTAGAAGGTGTTGTAAGTCTTCATAGAATTGGTCAACTTCAGCCTCTTCAGCATTGGTGGTTGGTGCATAAACATGGATTACTGTGATGTTGAAAGGTCTGCCTTGGATTCGTATTGAAATCATTCCATCATTTTTGAGATTGTATCCCAGTACAGCTTTTCCCACTCTTTTGTTGACTATGAGGGCTACTCCATTTCTTCTACGGGATTCTTGCCCACAATAGTAGATATGGTAATCGTCTGAATTGAATTCACCCATTCTTGTCCATTTTAGTTCACTGACACCCAGGACGTCAATGTTTATTCTTGCCATCTCCTGTTTGACCACATCCAGCTTACCAAGGTTCATAGATCTTACATTCCAGGTTCCTATGCAGTATTTTTCTTTGCAGCATCAGACTTTCCTTTCACTTCCATGCACGTCCGCAGCTGAGCGTCCTTTCGGCTTTGGCCCAACCACTTCATTAGCTCTGGAGCTACTTGTACTTGTCCTCCGCTCTTCCTCAGTAGCATGTTGGACGCCTTCCGACCTGAGGGGCTCATCTTCCAGCGTCATATCTTTTAGCCTTTTGTTTCTGTCCATGGAGTTTTCTTGGCAAAGATACTGGAGTGGCTTGCCAGTTCCTGCTCCAGGTGGATCGCGTTTAGTCAGAACTCTCCACTATGACCTGTCCGTCTTGGGTGTCCCTGCACGGCATAGCCCATAGCTTCTCTGAATTACTCAAGCCCCTTCGCCATGACAAGGCAGCAATCCGTGAAGGGGGTCTTCATTTTACATACTGCTATTCTATCAAACCATGAGAATCCAATCTTCCTAAGATCATCTAATTTATTTTTAATTTCTTGTTTCAACTTGTTCAGATTTTCTTCTTTCAAACATTCTAGGTTCTTCGGAATATTTATACCTAAATATTTAATAACTTTTTGAATATTAACATCAAAATTTTTCCTAATTAACTCTTCTTCCTCTTTGTCATAATTAAACAACATCATCTCTGATTTACTCTAATTTATCTGTAGCCCTGTTATCTCAGCAGATTCTTTGAAATATAATTTTACCCTGTGCATAAACATTAATGGGTTTTCTATTATTAATAAAGTATCAGCAAATAAACTAATCTTTACTGTATCTTTAAAACCTATACCACAAATTAACTTATCTTCCCTAATAACATTTGAAAATAATTATATAACCAAAGCAAAGAAAACAGGGGAAAAGGAACATCCTTGTCTAGTACCATGGCCTAGGGATATCTGCCCTGTTACTCCTTCATTTACTAACACCGTTACAATATTTTCTGAATATAATTGATTTATCATAGCTTTCAATTGCTCCCCAAACTTAAAATTTTTATCATTTTTAATGTTGACCATTCCACACAATCCAATTCTTTAAGAATATCTAATGAAATTATCTATTGTTTTCCTCTGACTTACATTCTATGTTCTTCTTCTACAATGTTTCCAAGAATTCCAGTTTAGTTGTCAGTATTTTGTGTCCCAGAAATTATGGACTGCAGAATTTTTGAAACATGTCTGCAAATAGCCTGTTTTAAAATAGTAATCCTTAAGTCCTTTCCCACAGCAATGCATTCACCTTTTATGCAGATGGAATGGAATACTGCCATTTTACTTAATCAATGATGAACTTTTGAAGTTAGGTTATGCTATTTTTCTGGATGCTCAGAAATATGGTCTGAAGAAAGAAAGAAAAAGAATTAATGGCTTTGGACTGCACAAAACAATTAACAATAGCTCCAGACTTAGGGTTCTACAAAAGGCATGTCTCAAACTATAGATTAAATTTAACTGGGCAAGAAAAATACCCAGAAGCAACCTACTGCAAGATAGGCTCAGAAGAGAAAATGACCAAACACTGTTAGTTGTTATTCTCAGTTCACAACTGAGACCAGTCAAATGCACCACAAACGATCTACAATCCATTACTGACAAGAATATCTCACTCTTCCAAACCCTTGCAGGCAGGCCTGTACTTGTTTACAGACCACCTCCCAATCTCAGACAGCTATCGATGCACAACAGACCATACAAAACTGATACAGAGGTGGGAACTAAACCCTGCTACAAATGCTCTTTCCACATATCAACTCTTGCACCCCAATTGCAGGCCCCAAAATTGTCACACACAACATCAAGGGTGTGTTTATATGTTCTCCTGATAATATGATGTACAGTATGCCATCCTTTGCCAGCAATGCCCTTCTGCACTCTATGTAAGCCAAACAGGACAATCTCTTGAAAAAGAACCAGTGAAGGTAAATCTGACATCAGAAATGTCCACACACAAAAATCTGTTTCAGAACATCTCAATCTATCTGGACATTCTTTAGATGAGATACGGTACATCAGGATGCTGGAGACCCACTCAAAAGGATCAGTCAAAGGTTACCAGCTCATTACTATGTGTGAAATCCTACAGACTCATAGACTGATAACTGAAATTATTCACAGCGTGATAGTCCTATTCCTTTACTAATGAACCATTGTCAGCTTCTCCATTGTTTGTATTCTTACTTGGTTATGGGCCATGTATAAATAAGTGGTACAGTCTCGCTCTGATTTCTGAGGAAATGGATAAAAACTCACATTAAAATATAGTAAATAGTCTTTAAGGTGTCACACTGCTTTTGTCCATTTTATTGTTTTTATTGTTTTTGTTTTGTCTGATAAGGAGTTTTTTTAAAAGTGTAATTAATATCTTATATTAAACAGGTATATCTTATGTTTAAAGAGGAACTGCCTGAGCTCTGCTGTTGACACAGTGTTAGTAAGTCATGCCTACAATTACTTTTTGGAAGAAATGCACAGCTCCATACACATAAAGTGAAGCTGTGGAAATGATATTAAAAATCATGGCAGGCAGAAGTAATATCCACAACGCACTCCTGCAAATGTGTCATGCAACAGTCCCAATGTGAACTATGTGACTGATTGCACAATCAAATGCTGCAATTCTTTCTGTTTGTCTAGCACATTTTTACAGGCATTAAGTTTACATTTACAGGATTTCAGCCACTGTGATGAAGTCAAAATAGGAATGACAAATATGTCAGAGAATGGCAAACATGTTTAGGAATGTGGCCAATCTAAACTTAGTCATACTCACAATACTCATTGAAGTCAATGACATGTTAGTCATCATGAACAAATGAAGTCCCATTAATTTCATTGTGGGCTTGCTCTAACTGTGTGGGCCCAGCACAATGCCTCTGGGCGCAGCATGTGGTTCATGTATATCACTTTCATATGCTGAACATCTATTTCTGAATAAAAGTTACTAATACCCCTCCCTCACCCCCTCCACAGCACTAGCTCTGGCAATGATTATGCATTTACTTCTTTCCTGATAGAATAACTTCCACTTTACATAAGATGCTTTCTTATTTTCAGTTGGGTCTTCTAATTGTCTCCTTTCGGATTCTTTCTTTTATTGGAATGGGAAGAATTTAAAGTAAAGGAAAACATTTCTTTACTGACAAAAACAAGATTGTAAGTCTTTTAATGTGATTTCCACGTCTTCGTGAATACATATAACTAAATGGAAGCACTATCTCCTGAGGAGAGAAGATTGAAAATGTAATGCTAATTCTTAGTAGGTGGATTGATTTTAGAAGCCATATTATGAAATGTTAACAATGGTATCTAACATTCAGATATGCTGTCTTTTGTAGGGTAAAATCCAGCCATATTATTGCACAGCTATGACTACTTTGTCACTCATTTTCAGTGACTTGTGCTTTCTGCAGCACATCCAGATTAGACATATAAAATTGTTCATAACTATATGAGCTTTCAGGAAGTGGAAAAGTTCTTATAATATGAAGGGGGCTGGATAAATCAATCCATCTTTAGGTTACTTAGTTTTTAAAATGGAGGGGAAAAAACACTCAGGAAAAGGAATATTTTCTGTTTGTGTGTAATAAAGGTTCTGCATATTGTGAAGACACACTTTCCTTTAAAGAAGACTTTTCAAGAAACAAATACAGAGTATTTTTTCTCAGGAGGTGTTTAAAATGAAGCAATTTATTTATTTATTTATTAAATTTATACCCCGCCCATTTAGACCCAAGTCTACTCTGGGCGGCAACAATAAAAAATGGCATAAAAGTGATATAGTAAAATAGAGAACAACAATAATAATATCGTTCAAGATGGGGAAAAGATAAAAATAATCAAGTGATGACAGCCTGCCTAAAGAGCCAGGTCTTAAGTTGGCAAAACAAATAAGTATTTGACCATGAAACTTCCACAATATTATGCCGTAAGGTACCGCCATTGCTATAGCCAATGACAGCATGTGGCTTCCCCCCCCATCTCAAATCACGACGTCAACTTCCTAATAGCTGAAACTAAGCTGATCGTTGGCGTCATTGAGAATATGATCATTACACTTGTAGCGCAGGATGAGACATAAAAGCTTGATATGGAAGTGATTGTCTCTGACAGCCTTTAAACATGAATGTTGTTACCATCAGGAAGGTTGCAAGCACTACTCTTCCATTTGAGAGATGCACTGGTTTTGGGGTTTGTTCGTGTGTTTTACTTCTCTTCACAGAATGGAACAACCTGAAAAGCTTGCAATGTGAATAAAGTGGCACTATTAATCATTCTTTTTTAAGTCGTTAAAAAAGTCCTTAAAAATATATATTATTTTAAAACAAAACAACACAATTGTTGTAATTTTATAAACAGAAGGATTCAGTGTGTATATGAACAGTATGGCCTGGGACTTATTGGAACCATGAACCCTGTGATTCTGTCAACCTAATGGTTACCAAATCATGAAAAAGTGAATTTTGGATGACACCTCCCAGGATTCCCTTGGGGATTCTGAGAGTTGTAGGTCAAAAAATCAACTCATCCAAGCTCTGTAACAGCAACCAAGCTATATTAGTTACAGTTAGATAAGTGCAAACAATGGATATTACATGAATAACCATTTTGTAATGACCAATTCACACATGTACACAGAGCCCAGATTCTGTATTTCTTTCATTCTTATAGAAGTGTTATATATATATATGCTTGCGATTCTTTTTTAAAAAAAATCTCATATTACTCCATGAGGATAAAAGGCAAGTGCCCAATTAACAGGCTCAGAGTTAGTGTTGTAATATACATTGGGGCACAAGAGAGACTGTGTAGAACCGTCAGAACTAAGAAGAGCCCTGCTGGGTCAATCCAAAGCCTCTGTACATGGTTCACTTCCATGGTCTATAGGAAACGCCATCATCAGAAAGGGAATAACTCTCTCCCATGGTTGTGCCCAGTTACTGGGAGTAATAGGTGACCTTTGTTGGTAATGTTATCATTTAGCAATGTTTCCCATTCCTACTTAAAATATTGCATGGCTGGGAATGCCATGATTTAGCTGTGCTGTGCCAAAAAGTAATCATTTTGGTCTGCCCTGAATGTCCCACCATTCTGCTTCACCAAAAAGGCTTTAGTATTATTAGAGAGGGATAAACTTGTCATTTCCTACGTTATCCTTATCACAAGCAGCAAATGAAAGAACAAACTTCTGTTGCTGTTACAAAGCCAAGAGTGTGTTCCCACATTTTAGAGTCGCTACACCTCATTTAAACATTATATAGTCTGGCCACATACAGAGTTTGCCCAGAACATCTTCCTTCACAGCAGTGTTCCATTGCAAACCTCTCCTATTGCACATGCTTCCTGAATCACATGTAGCCCAGAAAAAGCAGTGTACAACCAAGGAGATATACACCCTGCCCATTGTTAAAACCATGGATTCAGTGAAGTAAACGGAAACTTTATACCAAATACATGGGATTCCACCATGAGAAAAGGACTGCTGGCAACTTCCGTATTCAAATCCAGTCTCAATTTATATCCAATGTGTTCTTCTTTCTGCTTCTTAATGTCACGTGGCATTGAAATATTGTTTGTTTATGCACCCAGAAACATATGTTTCCCTGCTTACAAAGAGCCTATGTCTCAGCATGAGATTATTATCCATTATTTAGCCCAGATTTTCTGATATAGCCTGTAACATTGTCAATAAATCATTAACCTAAAATAAAATATAGAGTGTTGCTTTGTCTCCAGATAAAGAAATTAAATTTACCTACGTCCCTTTTTATTACAAGATTTACCAATTTCGTGTTTGGGTGTGTGTTTTGGATGAGTGTGTTGACTTCAAGATTTCTTCTTGGGAGGAAAGCTAAATAATACACCGCCTTGCTTATTCAACAAAAAGTAGGAAGTTATGATTGGTCAGCGGCAATTGAAGATCACCCGTAATTGGAGGAGCATGGTTGTCCTGCCCTTATCCCACATTGACTAGCAGTAGCTCTCTCTCGTTTTCTCTTCAGAGTTTCAGGTAGAGGTGTTTCCCAAGAATTGAACCAAAGAGCATACTGCATGCAGAGAATGTACTGTCTCACTGAGATTTATCTGAGAAGAGAAACAGGACAAAATGCTGATTATTGCTCACTTTGCAAATATAGTAGAAATCCCATATCTGCTGGGGATTGGTTCCAAGCCTCCTGTGGGTACTGAAAACTGTGGATAATAAAAGGGAAAAAAACCAGAAAAAAAATATTTTCACATGCATTACCAGAACTGGCCACTAGAGACATTGCTATGTATCCTTCGCGAACAGGTATTCATAGCATGGTCTCTGGCTCCATCTCTGGCCAGTTCTAGCAATACATGTGAAAATATTTTTTTCTGGATTTTCTTTTCTTTTAATATTTTTACTATTTTCAGACCATGGAAGTACTCATGGAAAAGTGATTCAGTGGATAAAGCTTTCCTACTGTACACCAACAGATCTTTCATTAGTTAGATAAAACTTTGGTGATCAAATTATGAAGCTTCTGGAATACTGCCCTTTCTTCAACTTACTTGGACTTCAGAGTGGTTGAAGTAATAGAACTATATGGGTGGTAATATAATTAGGGTCATAAATACGATTGAATAAATGCTTACACAGATCTTTAACACATTGTGGGATCATATGATTGGTTTTAGGTACCTAGCCCCTATGTCCATTTCTGTATATGCACTGGCCTTTTTTATGCACATAAAGACATGAGGTTAGAGTATGTTAGAGAGCAAATATCTAGATACTTCATTTTTTGTGTATGGTTACTGAGATTCCCTCATATGTAGTTCCCTCATCCACATGTTTATTTGGACATTATAAGGAAAATGAAGAAAGAATTTCTGGGAAACTAGGAAGCCCCTGGGAGAAGACAAGACTCGCTGGAAAAGTGATGCTAGGAAAAGTGACAGGAAGCAGAAAAAGAAGACTGAATATTAGATTGTTTGACTTAATAAAGGAAATCTAGAACCCTTTGATTGCCAGACCATAGGAAGGCTGTTAATGACTGAATTTTCTGGAGGTCCTCAATTTATTCATAGGGTCACCATACGGCAGTAGCAACTTGATGTCACATGACAACAACAGCATGCCCTGTTATATCTGTTTTATTTTCCTACAAATGCTTTTTTGTGTAAAATAAATCTGAAGATTTTCTACAGCTAAGGTTTTTATTGATAGTTTTCCTTTTATGCAAATAATAGAGAAATTAAATAGTGGTATCAGGGCCACAGAACACTGCTTCTGAGAATCAGGAGTTGCTTTTGAATTGCCTGTGGTATGTGTCTGGAAGGGAGGCTGTTTCTGCTTCATGCAACCCTTTCATCACCCTGGGGTTTCTTTGGATCACTATTAGTGTTCTATGCATAGATAAAGTGTATTAGTATATTTTTTGTGCAAATTTTAAGACACCTTTGACTCCTATGAGGGTAGATGTGACATTCATCGTCATCGGCATTACTTATGGGCAGCTGGGGTTACTCTGAATATGAAGGTGTATGCCTCTTAGACAAGGGAAAGAATCAGTAACATCAGAGAGTATTAAGAGAGACAACAATGAAGAGGTAAAGGTTAGTGATCAGGTCAGTAGACAAGAGGGAGAGTCAAATATGTTGTACTAGACAATTAGAAAAAAAGCTATTATCATAAAATCATGAAGTTGGAAGGGGCCTGTAAGGCCATCGAGTCCAATCCCCTGCTCATTGCAGGAATACAGATCAAAGGATATCTGCCATTATGTTTCATTCTATATGAAATGACTGCTTCCTCCAGTGTTATCTGCTGTGATTGTTTATAGACTTAACTCCTTGTTTTATCGAACAAGTTAATTCTAGTAATAATGCATACTCTTTCATTAGCTTTGATATGTACTACCGTGTCAAGAGAGAGTCCAATAGCTGTTTATAATTCAGTACCTTTTGGAAGCAGCTTATTTTGGTTAATGTTCATTGAATCAGGATTCATTGGACTGGCCTAATGGTTTTTCTAGTGATCAGTAGAGGCTGAGGCTGGTAGTGAACCTCTGGCACTTTATAGTTTGCTTCAGTATCGCTAAGGGAAGTGAAAAGTGTTCACAGTGTTGCGTTTAAAATGTTAATTGTTCCAGAACATCGTATTACGGGAGAACATAACATTACTCATGCTATGGGATGAAAAAGACTTGTTAAACTTGTGGTGTTATAGCAAATTATACTACAATTACATTTAGCTTAATGAATAAGTCAACTCTCAACAGCTTTGAATAAAATATAAGAGGTTCAAAAACATGAGAGTTTGGTAAGAGGGCGCTTCATTCCAGAATCAAAATTCAGATGGAACCATTTGGCTAAGCAGGAAAGCTCTTTTCTATAACACAGAATATATTTGGCTATTTTCTCATCTCTCAGGAAAAATAAGAAAAAAAATATTAAAATACATAATTAGCACACAACAAACAGTCAGAAACCTAAATCCAGCATAACATGTTCAGCGGCACTGGCTGCATTTGTGAGGGCTTGTTTGTTGGAACTCTGGTTCCCTTTTTGATTGGGGGTAAGGTCTTGCTTGGATAATTACATCTGTATTAAATGAATCCTACCAAATTTAGCAGCTTGGGTTAAGATGGACTTGGCTGGAACTCTGTTCAAAGGTCAGATAGGCGGTAGGTCACAGTGCTGAAGAGGAAGGAGACCACTGTCTTTTTTGCAGTTCTGTTTCTGAAGTGCTGACAGCTTCAGCATTTTACCACCATGCTAGTTGTACCACTGATAAAGAAAACTGAGAAGCAATGTTTCTAGCTTTTAGATTGGGTTAAGAGCTACCCTATGGTGCTTCCCATCGACTTACACTGTAAATTGAACTCTTAACAGATTACCTCCACCTTTTGTGCTGGATTCTGCTATTGGCCAAGTGAAAGTCCAATACTGGATACAGTCTCTAATGTTAGGATATAACAGATACCTTGGTAAATAACTTAAAAGACCATTTTTAATTTTATAGAAGTTTGTTGTTTAGTCGTTTAGTTGTGTCCGACTCTTCGTGACCCCATGGACCAGAGCACGCCAGGCCCTCCTGTCTTCCACTGCCTCCTAGAGTTGGGTCAAATTTATAGAAGTTAGTAAGGCAAATTGCAGTATCAGATTAATCTGAGTGCAAAAATATTGGATTTTTTGGGAAAAGCAAAATCTAAAAAAATACGTCTTATTTCTGAAATCCATTCGTGGACTACAAAATTTTGTATTGACTTATTGTGGTGTTACCACAAAAGAAGATGCAAAGTAGATTAAGATACATTTATCAAAGGAATGGCTGCTGGAAATAATGTTGATACTGGGGGGTGAAGGTGGGATACATCATGTGACCTGCCCAGTGACTCAACACTAATGCAAGCAGGATACAAATTGAATAAAATAAATAAATACATACATAAATAAATGTTCTTACATACCCTATGGGGCTGGGGTTTCGTATTTTGCACTCATTGGGCTATAGTGCATCAGGATAAGGCAGCCACATAGCCAGCCATAGGTAACAGTAAATTCAATTAATTTCACTCAATTTTACCCGCTGGGATGTAGATGGCAATTGAGTTAACAGCGTCTGAACTAGTTTCTTTCTTTCACATGCTGCTTTGAGCTATATTGATTGGGAATGCAGAATGGATTGTGCAACAGGGACACCTCTTTGCTCTTAATCTTCAGCCAACCTTTCTGAGTTGAGATGCTCTTTTTATAGATGAGGGCAAGGAAAAGAGATTCGAGAGTGCCTGTACAGCAACAAAGGAAGCTGAATATACTGCAACAGACCCTGGAGAGTATTTGCACATACTCTCCAGGATTTTAGACAGCACTCTCTCCTAAACCTTCCTGCAGATTCCTAAGATTGAGCTACATATTGCATGCAAAGCATGTGCTGTACCAATGGGTTATGGGTCTTCCCCATAAAAGTAAGAAAGATAAATCATCTGGCAATAGGCATAATAAATTGTCACTTGTGTTGTGTGTGTGCTGTGTGTGTAATGGGGGTGGTGTGGGGGAGAGAGAAAGATTTTTGCTTTCAGTAACTTATCATCTATGTAATATAAAATCCAGTTAGCAGTAATCCATTTTGCAGTGATAAATATACTATAATCTGGACATACATGATACAGCCAAATGGGAAAGTAGATCATAATTAGGGCTGTTTATGGAGAGGTCCAGTGCAATATGTTTTTTGGGGGAAAGCCCATAGCCCTTGACCACAGGAGGTACAGAGAAATATGTTCCAGCCTGACCCTGGTCTGGGCTCAAGCTGGAGCTTTTTGGTTGGACTGTAGGGCTTCTAATTCTTGAGGCTGGGCGGAAGCAATTCCCAGCAGAAAGAAGGGTCACTTAAAGAGAGATCTCTCCCATTAAAGCAAACCTTTCTGGTGCAATCCGACACATGCCTTTGCAGTCATGTGACTGCACCCTCAGGAACACTAAGTAGGTGTGGAAAGGGAAATCACCTGGGAACTTTAGGCACACTGCCTTGAGGTGAAATAAACACATTTCTGAATAAATACAGTAATGAACTATAAACCTATGGCCTAAATATTGTGCTTCATGTGTCTCAAGAGAGGGATTGTATCCATGAAAGCTCACAATACAAGTCTTCAAGGTGCAACAGTACTTCAGCTTCAGCTTTTGTTGTGTTTTCATGGTGACAATTATAAACTGTGCTTGGGGGAGAAACAAAGTCCTGTCAATTCCCAGCATCCCTCAGCCAGTACAACCCGTGGCTGGGACATTCTGGGAATATTGATTTTTTAAAAAAATCGCTTGAAAATAAATAAACCAAGAGCAGAAGTACTCAGATAGGAGCAAGCTTGTTCTGAAATGTGTAGATATGGATTGGCAGGAGGTTTGCCTCCAGCACTGTTGCCAAGTGGCCACCCCTTTTAGTTTGTTCCTTCTAAGTAGATGGATGTCATTCACTTGGGGGGGGGGGGAAATAAAGCAATACATTTGGGGGAGACAGAGATTGCCCTCTATCCCTGCTGTTGGAATTCTAGTGTATCTTTGCTTGCAGAGTGCATGGAGGTGCACTACCAACAGACAACTGTATAAAACTGCACAGTAAGCTAATGCTAATGTGTTTGGGTTATGGGTAGAGATGGGGGTGTTCGTATTCGTATACGAATATGAATATCCCCCCACAGGTGCAGATAACGAAGGTCCGGCCTTCTGCCAGGACTGGCTAATCTATTGCGAGCAACAGAGAGATAGGAAGTCTCCGTGGAGCTCGCAGCAGCGACGAAATCATGAGTGGTTGGTCTGGCCCCAGGGGGCCAGACCCTCGTTATCTGCACCTGTGGGGGGATATTCGTATTCGTATATGAATACCCCTATCTCTAGTTATGGATTATTCCGCAACAAACCCTGCTCTCTCTGCTTTACTGTGGTGGCAGCAGTACCACTAAGGCAATAGCTTTTGGGTTAAAGTGACGGCTGCACAGTCACAGCCAGTGTGGCATGGTGGTTAGAGTTTTATTAAAACTTAGGAGATGTGGATTGAAAGCCTCCCTTAGCCATGCAACTCAGTGAGAGAGTTTGAGCCCATCACATGTAGCACATGGAGTTGCTCTGTGGATAAAGTGTTGTGAGAAGAACCATTTACACAGCTCTTTCTCGCTGGAGGAAAGATGGGATATAAGTGTGTGGAACTAACATTTATTTATTTATTTATTTCTTACATTTTTATCCCGCCCATCTAGTCGTTTTGACTACTCTGGGCGGCGAGTAGCTGAATCAACATATAGCTGAATCTAGTGAGATATCTTCATCTATACTTGTATCTACACACACGCACGTGCACGCACACGGACGCACGCACACACACGCATGCACGCACACACACACACACACACACACACACCTCTAGTGGAAGTATAGCACTTCATGTCAGTTTTGTAGGACAGACACTATGACTGGCTTCTTCTCTGAGGTTATTTGAAAATAAGAGCAAGTCTGCATGTTGGCATAATAAATCTGCATTCTAAGACTGGAACTACATGTTTTGCATGCAAATAAATGGCATGCCATTTGCTATTCTAGGGAAAAGGCAGCAAATAGTTCATTATTGCAGCTCATTTTTTCATATTCCTCTAATTTATTTATATTCCCAGATATGATTGTATAATACTTCTAATTAGCAATGAGATTCTTCCAATTCACTGCAGCCATTAATATATTAGTACGTAGTGTTACCAAACTAGTTAAGAGTTAATGGATTTTTAATTTGATTTTTTGATTTTTTTTAATTTTTTAAAAAAAGTAGAACTACAACTAAAGGTTTAAACTAAATAACCCAGAAAATGGTCTTTACAAATGGTTCTTACAAATCTTACATTGCAATCAATAGTTTATATATAGTATATGCAATATGTAATATGTATAATGATTTAACAAACTTTTAACAATGGAAGATATATGTTTATTTCTTCTGCTTTCTTTTGATATATCTATAACTGTACCATTCTTCATGACCAATTATTTCTCTTTGACTAAATCAGAGGGGAAAAGAACTAAAGAAATACCTTTCTGTCTGCATTGTATATAGAATAAACTAGGAACCAGCCCTATAGCTACATCTTTATGACCACATTGTGCATAAGTATATCAGTTTATGGTCTTCTTTCCAAACAAATTTCTTCCTGATACATGAGATGACCAGAAAACTTGTGCAGTTCACCAGTTTCCCCTCTTACTTCGTTTATCTCCACTCTGAAGGGTTATTACCTCTCATATCAGCGGTTCTTAGCCTTTTCTTTTCCATAGACCCCAGACCACCAAGACTTAACCAAGATTTAAAACCCTAAAGTGCATCAAATATTGATTTAAAGTTTCTATGTGCTTGTCTTCCTCGGCTGCGTGAGCCCATCTAGTTCATACACATTAACTGAAAATAGATCTCTAATCCAGTTTTTCCTTGCATCAGGAACAGGAAAATATTCTAGAAACTATGCTGCAAATCTTCCAAATGTCATGCAATAAATGATGTGTCCTCCTCAGATAACTCAGTGTCATTCACTTGCATGTACTCACCATGTGCAGAAACATCAAACACTTATTTGTTATCAAACTGTTATTTTCATAACCGATTTTTACTTTTATTTGTTTTTAATGGAGGCAGTAGGTTAGAAAAGCCAAGTTTTACACAAACAAGCAAGGGAAATTAAGATTTTATTCTCTGTTTCCTTTTCATCCATCCATCCATCCATCCATCCATCCATCCATCCATCCATCCATCCATCCATCCATCCATCCATCCATCCATCCATCCATCCATCCATCCATCCATCCATCCATTCAATTTTAACTGCAAAAGATCATAACATTTCTTCAAGCCTTCTTGGACTCCCTGTGAGGACATTGTGGGCCCCCGGGGGGGTCTGCGGACTACAGGTTAAGGACCAAGGTCTCATATGATAGGTTTGCCCCACTCAGCCCTTTGAAAGAGGTGGATGGCTAGGAAAGATAAAGCCTTCTCTAGAATAGTGCCTCTGTAGTGGGGCATCTTATTCTTTCAAGGTACTAACAAAATGTATATTTTTAGATATAAAGTTTTTCTTCCAAAATGTATTTTCAGGATTTGAGTAGACAAAGTTCCTATCTTTGGTTTTAAATTGTTGCTGTTTTGCTATTATTTTACCATACTGTTTTCAAATGATACTCAGGAATTGAAAAGGAGGGCAGAAATACGTTGTCAAGGTGAATCAAATAACTCTGTAGTCTTCAAAACAGTAAGAACCTAGTTAGCAGTAGCTGCTTCAGGTATGTATAAAAGGTCTTCAGACTGCAGCAAGGGTTTTACCCATTTTCTCCTGAGAGTACCTCCACACTCATCAGAAAATAACTGGAAAATTTTCCTGAGGATGATAACATCTCTTACACCTAAGTGAATTGGAAGCTAACTGTTGATATACATATACACTCCTGTATTGTTACACTTTCTCTACCTCCCCCACCCCCATGAAACATATGGCTAGATTTGCTTGTTAATCCAAACTAGAGTAGATCCAATGAATCAATGGTAAGTGTTAACAATGGTAAGTGTTAACAAATAAGTGTTAACAAATCCCATTCACTGAGCAGGCGTACTCTGGCTGGGATTAACCATTGGATTTAGCCTGACTCCTTGGATTAGAGGGCTGTCTTCTTTTTCTAGTTATGTATGTTTCCTATAAAAGAGTAATGCTTCTCTGGATTGTATTCAGGCTGTTTTGAATGAGACCAAAAGTGATGAGGTTCAGGCAGGGTTCAGCCAAGGATTTTGCTCTACATATATATGTAGAGCTAGCACATGTGTTTCAAGTGACCTGAGATTTAACTGTCCTGTGATACCAGGCTATGTTTAATTGGAGATTGCCTAGTCCATTAGCAACCCAAACCATTCATACTAATATCCAATAATGTTCCCACATTATCTTGGGAAATAGCAGAAAATAACTCTATCTCTTTATAAGATAATTGGACTACAGTGCTCCTGAGTGAGTAATGACAAAGTAACTTTCACCCTAATGCTGCCTTGTCCAGAATGATGAGAAAGACATACATCTTCAGCCACAATTATTTAGCCATTTCACAGAACTGAGGAAATATGGTGATCCTTCTCCTAGGTTAATGCCTTCTGAAGATGTGAATTTGAAGAGGCTGTAAGAACATTATCTATGTAGGTTCTAACAGTTCCTGTTTGTTGGACAGCCCTCTGATTGCTTTGCAGCTTTTCACCACTGGTGACTATGTCCTCTGGAGATACTTAAAGTGTGAAAGTTGATGCTTGTATTTATCACAGGACTAAAAGAAGGAGTACATTATGTAGGGCTACCTGTTTAACAACTACCACATTGTTGCTAATAGCATTCCTCATTGGATTGACAAGTAGGGCCTGCCAGTTTAGAAGGAAAACCTGCATAGTTAGATATTCCTAAACTAATAAACATTTACTTTGTGTACCTCAAAGCTTTGTGATTTTATAAATGCCGATACAAATGACAACAGTTCTATGCATAATTGCCATTTATCACCTAGTGGCTAATCTCAATCTCTCTCTCTCTCTCTCTCTCTCTCTCTGTATAAATAATTTTTGAAATTTCATTTTCAAGACAAAAAACATTACAATGCAACATATGAGATAGCACATTATAGCAACATATGAGATAGCAGACATAGTCCAGCCTCCTCAGCCACAAAAAGCTTTCATTCCTCATCTTAAGGCAAATTGCTGTCTAAAAGCACATTTTCCTTTCTGCGTCTAAAAGTGTGAGCCTTTGTCACACTAAAAAACATATCTCCAAAAGTTTAACAACTGTAATGGAGGACTCTTCAGTTGCGTACACAATAGACTACCATGTTTCCATAAACTTGCCTCTTGTTTCCCATCCTTTAATGTTTCCAATTCTTTTTAATTGTCTCAGTTCATCCAAACCTTTGTATTCAGACCCTCCAGAGTTTTCGAGCATTTTGCTGTCTCCAGATGAGTTGCTACTAACGTCATGCTCATCCAGTCTCTATGTTTTATTATCACCTACAAACAACGAAAACAATAGTAATTGCTAATAGTAGGTAATATTTTCTCCAGTAATGACTGGGAGAATATCAACTACATACCTACAGGAAATGGACTTGTCTATGAAAGCTCACATTAAAATATAGCAGTTAGTCTTTAGGTGCTACAACATTTTTTGCTGTCTTTATTTTTTATTTTCTTTTGTTTTTGCCTGATACATATATACCTCCAGAAGCCTGAGACTTTAGAGTAAGCAACCAATCTATGTTTGAAGGTGTGAGCCACACTGCCCACACACTCTCCAATATTCTACTGAAAGCGCTTTGTCATATATGGAAATTTTAGCTGGATTCAAGTGCCAGTGATACAAAGATTTTAAAAATATTCTCTCACTCTTCCCCTATAGCAGACTTAAACAGGCAAGTTTACCCAAACCTTGTCTCAGCAGGTGTTCAGTCTCTTGTTACATTTGACTCTTTTAATAATAATAAAGATAATAATATCTGAGAACTGCAAGGGACCCCATGGATCAGTGAATCCAGCCCGTCATGGAGGCACAATGGGGAATCAAACTCCCAACCTTTGACTCCGCAGCCAGATACCTAAACCACTGAGCTATCCAGCAGTAGAGGTCTCAAGTAGCCTTCTATACATTAGAGGAGCTTGGTCCTTAATATGTTTAAGTGTATATAGGAAGACAGTGTTCTTAGAAGTTAGTTATGGATCTCAGAGACCTTTAGGTAGCAGCAATCTGTACCTGTGCCTCTTAGAAACAACTAAGATAAGCATCTTAGACATTCTTCCTCTAAAATGCAGAAGGAATTCGGCCTCCTTTATTACAGAGATATCACATCCAGAACACCCCTATTATTTTCCAGTTTTTATATTACTTTTTTTCCTGGTGGGTAAAACAGTGGGTTATTCAGAAATGGAAATAGGGAGAAGGCAGTGGGGGGCTAAGTACTTTTCCGAAGGGTCCTGTGCCTGGAGAATTGGTGCTAAGAAAGGATTGGCTATGCTACTCATGTCTTTCCTACAGAAAGGTAAGAATGATGGGTGTGGTTGCAGAGTAGGAATGATATTGAACTCAAGACTTTGTAGTGTCTTTCACCTGATTTTTGCAAGGATATTTTAGCCCTTCACAGTAGCAAAATACTGGACTAACCTCTAATGCAGTGCTTGTCAGCAGAGAGTGAGTGGTGTGTGAAGACTTTACAAACTGCTAAGATACATTGTTGGATCCAGACTCAGGCATATTTAGAATATGATGTTTGTCTTGACTAATTTATTCCATTGATATTGGTAAGTGTACCTTAAGGATGACTAGAGCTGGATCAATTCACAATTGTTCTACTATAACTGTTGACATTATATTTACCTGCAGTGTATTATATTCCTCTGAAGACGAAAAATTAGTCCTGTATCAGAGCTTTCTTATATTGAGTTACCTTTCATCATTGCATTGATTCAGAAATACATGTATGGTTATCAAACAAAAAAGCTAAATTTCTGATAAATAGTGTAGAGCTATACATCAGCACTCTAACATGCATTTTTTTCTCCATCTTGCTGTTGCATGCTGAAAGGATATTTTGCTGATATTTTTTAAAGATGGACATTTATGTAGAATGTGACAGCTCTTAAAAGAGAAGGAGGGCAGTCTAAGTAGAAACGTGCAGATGTGGTCTTTTTTTTCCAGTCCAGATGGTGCCATCAGCTATGTATATATTATATCTATATGTCAGTGTGAACTCTCTCATAGTTGGCTAAACCCGTTTACCTTTTGGACATTGAATAATATGATTAGTAGTTACAGTGTTACCTTTTGAGTAAAATAAGTAACATCTAAAGGAAAACACCTAGTTACTTTCAAAAAGTTGTTTTAAAGGACATTTTAAGGCATTTTGGAGACATTTTGACAGGAATTTTCCAATCCCACATGCCAAGAGAAGTGCTCTCTCTTTTGTATTTTTTATAACTGTGACTGAATTCCTGAATGCTGTTCCCCCCCCCCCCTCCAGTTTTGTTTTTAAACTTTGTTTTTAAATGTCTTTTAAGGCCTGAAAAAGTCCATGGGGTTGACATTGTATTTATGGACAAATCATCCCTCTCTAGAAAATGTGATTTGCAATTTTGGAGCAAAAGCTTGGGATGCTGTGGTATGGAGCAGATGGGGTTGTAGCCCTTCAGGTTCTTGGGGGTGGGGGCAGGCTCTGCTCTATTCATGTAAGGGCTGGAAACTTAATGGGAAGAGAAGGATAAGCAAAGTTTGGGAGGTCTGAAGAATGGTAACTATGGGGAGCCTCAAGAATGGCTGAGGACAGGAATCATAGAAGAGTGTAGTGACATATGAGAAAAAGATGGTTAGGCCAAGAGAGACTGTCATGGGGAAAAAGCGGTTCCTGAACTAGGCTAACTTACTTAGCACTTCCTTTATTGTCAAACCAAACTCAGAAATAGTGGCTTCAGCAACCCTTCAGACCAGGACTGTACATCAACCATAAACTGAACAGAATACTGTCATGTCCGCAATAGACTAATACAACAAACTGCGTAAATGTTTCTCTTTTTTTCCCCCAATAACACTTTTATCAGATGACATGTCAGGAATATGACCTCTGTTTTCAGATGTCTTGTCATCTCTTTTCCCTTCCCTGTGGGGGATCATTTTCCTTTATAATCTGAGGTACTTTTTGAAGTTTCAGTTGTGAAGGACAGTATTATTATAATGAGCTTATTAGATCAAAGTGACATCTAAGGTTCAGCAGCATACCATTTGATCAGAACTGCCACAAATTCACAGAAATGTTGACTTAGGACAGTCTCCAGAGACACCCGCAGCCTTAGGCTGCAGTCTAGTACATACTTACCTAAGAGTAAGTTCCACTGAACCCAATGGTCTTTGCTTCTAAGTAGATAGGTATAAAACGTTACTCTTGGTTCTGGGCATCTATGGCTCTAACTCATCCTTTCACAACTACTGCCTTCTCTGTCTCCTCTTCCTCCTTTTCATTTCTGCTCCCTCCCTCCACTGCCCTTGCTACTGCCAAGTGCTTCAGTTGGAAGAAAGGTGCACCACTCCTCTTTCAAGAACCAGGCCACAGGGTATTTTGTTGGTTTACCCCAATCAAAGGATGGAGGTGAGAGTGTGGAAACAGAGAGCCCAGGACTTAATGAGCACCAACCATCTTCAGTTACAATTTCTGTGCTCATGTGAGGGTTCACTTGTGAAGATTAGCATGTCGTATTGCAGATACAGTAACACATAGAGAACTCTCCTTTTATATTTCATTTGTCTTCCTGTAGGTCCATGTGTATGTGCATCTGTGCATGTGTGTACATGTGCATGCACACATAGGTGTACACATACATATGGTATGCCACTTGCTAGCTCTTCCTGTCTTCTTTACCTTTTTTTTTTTTTTTTGGTCAAGCTATTTCATGATTTCACATTCCACCCTCCAATCCCTTTGCCCTGCTGAGCATTCTTGCTTTCATACACCCTAGAAAACAGAATCCATTTGATGCACACTGGGATCAGATCCTCATGGCAAAACTTTTCATCAAGAATGTGGTTAGTTGAAGTTTTAACTCACACAGGCTATTAGCTAAATAGAAAACAGTGGTCTCTTATAACATTGCAAATATTAAAACCTTTCATTACCATGGGAGCTTTATTGCTTAGAAATCATTAGACCAGATCCTCATTTGTTTAATTTCCAGGTCTAAAGGAAATTCTGAATGATTAAATGAGCATTGAATGCTGCAAGGAGATTAAAGCTTTGAATGGTGAATATACAGACTGAGCAGAAAAGTGTGTTTGGAACATCGTAATCCTCCCTTTTTGAAATAAACATGATTCAGTAAAAAGGGCATATGCTGTGCTTATAGCAATTTAAGCTTCAATAGCAGAATATAGATTTGCTTACATCACAGGTCTTCAATTTTTTATTCAAGCCTCTACACTTAAGAAAATGGATATATTCAGGTCTTAGTTTCAATTAGCAATGCTGAATTACATTTGAAAATAATTTGTCCTTGTCAGTGGGTGCTTCCTGTATGCAGTTCACTATAATGCAACTCTGGCTGAATTAGAGAAAGCTCTCTTTAAATTAAAAAAACACTTCTTTGAATTAAGCACTGTAGATTCTTTAGGCTGGGGGATTCTCTTTCTCACTTTGTCCTTCCACTTTGTTAACTGCTGACATCTCTGCTGCTCTAACATACCTGGTTGTCCACAGGTGGACCTAATGTCTTAATAGGATGCAGACTTTGGATATCCAGTGCATGTAGATTTGAAGAACATGATTGATGCAGTTCAGGAATTAGCAGTGTGATTTGGGTCTAGTGCATATTAGATATTATGTACGTGCATCTTACAGGCTCATACGAGCACATAGCAGGTACAAGGAGCATTCTCACTTCCTTGTTAAGTACAGGAATGAGATCTCAGAGTGGATTATTTGACCCATGTCTTTGTCTTTTATTACGAAAAAGTGTTGCTTGTCCTTCACTTTTCCCAGCATTTATATTCCATGAAAATATTGCACAAATACTGCACATCTGAAGGCAGGTAAAATCAATAATAAATCTAACATATCAAGTAATTGTTTTGTTTCACTTAAACATTAAAATAAGCATTATTGAGGTGGCAATGGTGTGATTTGCCCTTGTGGCGATCGTCCACATCACTCATGTCACTCATATTCATGAACTAATTTGCATGAACCTATGAGAGGGCTGGAGAGGAGGAGTCAGATAGGGAGCAGATAGGGAAGAGTCTCAGAGATGAGAGTCTGAAGTAGAAGTTAATCTGTGGTAGTTAGAGAGGGTAGCAGAGTTAGGAGTTAAGAGTGTGGAACTTATAGAGAGCTAAAAGAGTTCAGAGTGAAACAAGTTATTAATAATCTAATGAATACATTAAAATCTGTGAAGAACCCGTTTAAGTGAACTGTAATCAATAAACCTGTGTTGTTCAACTTTATACTCAGCTTGGACCTCAATCTTTCTAATTAAAGGGTGTTGCCAGAGGTCAACTGGTGGCAGCGAGGTAAAGGACATGTTGAGATACTCACGTGAGCTCTGTGTTGGGTGAAACAAGCAGGGGCCACGTGGGTAAACGTCACAGCCCTTAAGCAGGATCTCACTGTGTTTATTCAAAAGTACAACTATTCTGGATTTACAGAGGGGAAGAGAGAAAGGGTGTGACGACTTTGGAGAGTGGAATTGGAATGATTCAGTTTTGCTTTGATTTGATTTCCAGCATGTATTACTTCTGAAATCGCAATCAGTGCTCACACATAATTTGTGGATTGATTCAGGAGTTCAGTGTTCATACTTGTTGATACTGTACATACTGTACTGCCCACAGCCCCCTCATTCCTTTCTTCCAACCTGGTCTTGTCTCTGCTGACCCTTTAATGGTCTGCAGCCCTGAGGAGCCGCCTACCCCACAGCAAGAGGGAAAGGAGGGGGAGGAGGCACCCCCTCTCAAGAGCCAAGGAGGGTGTTGCCTCCATGAAGATGCCTGCACAGCGCAGTGAGTCTTTGCCCGAGGGTTGGGTTGAAGCTGCTGAAACCCCAACTGAACTGTCTCAAAAATCTCTCAAATGGGATAGGATTCTTATGTGCAGCCAGGAAAGAGCCACAGGAGGGGCTAGTGGATGTGTTGCTGGATGCCAGGATGCTGGGGAGGAAGAAGAGTTGCAGGTGTCCCCTGATATGGTTCAGTAGGACTTGGAGAGGAGGTATGTACTAGTGCAAAAGTACCAGGTGTTTTTGCAAGTAAATCTCCCCATTCAAGCTTTAGACTACTACATTTCTGAAAAACATTTCCATAGAAAAATAACATGGGAAGGTACTTCAGAGTCTCAGAATACAGAACTTCATAAATTTGAAAAGTAATTTTGCAGAACATCATGATTCACAACTCAAGAATGATTCCATATGTGATCACCACTTCCCATCACTCATCTGTTACTCCTTTCCCTAATATTCAAGTAATACATGCAGGAATCGTTGATCTATGGTGACATATAGTTTTAAATTATTTTAAAGTATAACATAGTTTTAAACTAGTTTAAACTAATTTATGTCACCAGAGAGCAGTAATTCCTGCATAAGTTTTCATTTGAACTGATTGGCTGAAATCCTGCTGTGCAGTTATGCAAATGGCATAACATTTATGTACAAAATATCATGAAATAAAAAAAACTGGTACATCAGTGTTTACTTACTTTTTAAAAAGGGATGTTGAAACAGCAGTTATATACAATGGAAGTGTGAAATACATTATAATATAATATAATATAATATTCATTCTGCAGAGCAATAATTATATTATATTATTGGATTATCAAGTCCAGCCCCTGTCAAGGAGGCTCAGTGGAGAATCGAACTTCCAACCTCTGGCTCTGCAGCCAAAGACCTAAATCATTGAGCTATCCAACATGTATAACAACAACAGTAATTTTAAATTAAATGATTGTTTTAGTTCATAATGTAAACAAGTTGTATTCATTTTATTTTATTTGTATTATTTGTAAGCCACCTTTCTCCTAGTGAGGGAACACTGCTATTTTTCACTGCTCAATCATTTCAGTGTTGCGTTTGTTTTTACTTAAAAAAAACAAACCCCACAGGATGTTGAATCAACAGCAGCTATATGCAATGGAAGTCTTTTGTCAAATATGTGTCTCCAGAAACTGTAGTTTATATCTGCCTATGTTCCAGGGGAGGCAGCAGGTGGGCAGAAGCATGGGAAACTAAAGGGTGGAAAAGTGGACATTGATAATTTCAATTTTCTAACATATTTTGGTGCTAGGCCTTTCTTGTCCCTTCCTTCTAGAACTGGAAGCACTCGTAAACTCACATGAAAAGTATTTTGTTTTGTGTATTTTGCAGAGGGCACCTTCTATTGTCAAACCTGCCTATTCATGGAAAGAAGAGTTCATTTTCTAGTTATCCTCAGAAAATATTCGAGGTGTGATCGTTTAACTTTACAGTGTTCCTAGAACATTAGTTTATCTTTTGCTTATTTCTGACCCCAAATAGTGGAGAAGTTATGGTATATTTGGCTTTTTTTAAAACAACAACAACAGCAATTTCTTGAACAAAAGATAAAGACATATTTGGCTTTTATTATGCTAAAACCACCATTATGTTGGTAAACAATAGTGCACTGGAAAAAATACATCATAAAAATCCCTTTTTTCAGGTCCCTTTCACTAGTAAGAAATTCAGTAATTCTCAAACTAATGTTTGAGTAGCAAAAGCATGCCTTTTAGTAAGGTACTTTTAGATACCTGCATTTGAAACTGCGATGGCACAGTACCCAATCTGTTCATTAAACTGAGAGGTTGCGTTGCTGTAGCTACTTTGTGCTTACAAAATAATCCAATTTTCACTGGTCATTTTCCTACTCCCATGAGCCTCTCTCATTTCCGTTCCCAAAAAGCTGTTCCAGAGAGTTGGATGACATGTGGAACAGAATGGTATATGGAGCAGAGAACTGCAAGACATAAGACTGCCTGGCAAGGATTAGAAATCTTTATTGCTAAAAAAAGTTCCCACTGGATTCTTAAAATACATTACTTGTGATATGTGTATGTACATGCCCACTGTATTTCTGTCCCACTCTTAACATAATACTTTAAAAATGCTGACCTTCATGATTCGTTAAATTGGCTTATGCCCAAGACATTTTTTGAGCTGTGCTGTGAATGAGTTTGTGAAGCGGTCTTCATACATTTCTGCAACTGAAAATTGCTGTCCTGAAATTTGACCAAATCTTAATTGATGATTTTCAAAGCTGTTCCATAGGTCAGATAAATTCATGGATACTTTTATATCCTGAGGCTTCCCAAGCATTTAAGCCCCATGGATTCAATTCCAAATCCCAGGCTTCAGTAGGACACTCCCATTTAATGATTGAATCAACTGTTAATAATCATTCTTTGTTCAAACATTCATTTACAGATTTTGGAGTACTGATTGGAGCCAGATTGCATTTTCCCCTTAACTAGATATTAATAGGATTTGATAGCAAATGATATCACTGTAATAAAACTGTGGAACTCTAGTAATGTGCAATCCAAACTTTCTCTGTTTTCTTAACCTTTTTGGGTGAGAGTGAAGGGATACCAGTACAGTATCTGAGGTTAAAGGCACGGTGTAACAAAAATGTGAGTGATCAGTGTTCAAAATACTGATGTGTTTTATACAGAAACACGGAATTAACTGTACATTTCCCTTAAATGCAGCACAGCCCCAAACTCTTCCTTGTCTCTCTTTTCTTCCTTTGGAACAGGAGTAACTGTGATGGGAACCTGTGTTTTAGGATATTTTTATGGCATTGTTCCATTGCGAACACATAGGAACACATACAAGGGGTCCTAGACTGAATCAGACCATTGACTTACTGAGCTTGGGCACTCAGGAAGGGTCTTCCTCTATGTCTCATTGGCCTTACATGGGTCCCTGCCAAAGATACCTGGTGGGCATGGGGCAATCCCTTCTCATGGGTATTACCCTAGGGTGAATTCTCCTCAAGTGCCAAAGGGCTAGGAAGATGAAAAGAGGAGGGAAAACAAGGAAAGCCTACCAAGGAAATCTCTCACCAATAAAGGACAAAAAGGAGACAGAGAAGGAGCTGGAGGCAATATATGGGAAAGAGGAGGAGGTAAGGGAAGTTGAAGACTGAAAGGATGCCCCAGAGTGGAATGGGGAAGAGTAGGACCCCACATTGTATGCCAGCTATGCCGCACCATAAGGTAGTCCTCCCTTAGGTCATTTCTTCCCCAACTTGTCACAGAAGGGACATACAATACAAGACCCTAAGGAAGCAGGCAAGACTGAGACCAGACCAAGTGTTATGCCTGAAGTTAAGTATAAAGGTCCAGCAGAGATAGAGGATCTGCCTGACTCACCAAAGTCATTTGTACTGTGAGAGACAATAGAAATGCCTTTTGCCTGCTAGCAAGACATCTGTGAAGGGAGGCTGCAAGTACATAAGCCTTGATTGCGTGGATATGGAGAGTGATGAAGGTAACCCACCCCATCCCCTAAACAGAGACTTGGTGGATTAAAGCTAACTCTTCTATTACCAGCAGAGTGATGAGTTCTATGTGGTAGAGAGATGGAGTTCCTAATAAATGTTTGTTGTTTTGGTTGACTGCTGATTCATAGTCTTCTTCAGTATGATGAATGACACAGATATTGTTTGTGGTCCTCATCCCCTCAGGCAAGGCACAGCCATTCATGCTTACCTATACAAACGTTGTCTACTCCAGGTGTGGACAACCTGATGTCTTCCAAATGGTTTATATATTTATTTGTTTGTTTTATTTACAGGCCACCTTCTCCCTGATGAAGGGACTCAAAGCGGTTTAGATAATAGTTCTTATAAGCCCCAGCCAGCATGATCAGTAATGAGTCATTGTGGGAATGTATAACTGGCAACAGCTTTCCAGTGTTTCTCCATCCCTATCTCAAGATGTTTGGGATAGCAACTGAGGCCTTCTGCAAGCAAAGCATTGTGTCATTCTCCCCTTCCATGATATCTATTTAGAGTCTCGAATCAATAGCTTAATATATGACGCCAAGCTTCATCTTTATATTTTCTTCCCCTGCCCTTTTAATGGGGTGTAACTATCCAGAACTAGGAGTATATTTAGATATGTGGGGAATCACACGATTGATGACAGTGACATGTTAGCTTTAAAGTGTTTTTAGAGTATATAACATTATTTGGAGAAGGAGGGTAAATGCTCGGGTAGACTCAGGTTTTTGAGAAAGAAGGAACACCCTCCCCCTACATCACCAACACCGTCATCACCAGCACCTCCCCTTCTTCCAAAAACTGAAAACTGCATTAATGTTTCTGCTCCATTTTTAAAAAATTTTCAACAAGGGCTTGCTGCAAAAGGCTACATGCCACAAAGGAGGAAATACAAAAGAAGAAAAAAGAATGCTATAAATGGCTTCCAATTTTTACAAATATACCAATATGTAGTTGTTGTATATAACATATGGTGATACGCTGATAATGTTGTACAGTCCTCTATCCACTGAGTTATTGGGCGTAGGCAACATTCCCTCTAAAGTGTGTGTGCATGTGGGTGTGCAGAGTGCCATCGGTGCTGCACAGCACAGCTGGGGTCGATGCCTGTTTCCTTCCCGGTTTCGGATGAAAACATGCCCCTGCACACAGATGGGCAAGGCTCCTGCATAGTGGGGATGACAGTTAGAGGGAACATTGGGGATAGGTACTGCATTTATCTTTTGTGCTGCAATAGAAATCTTTTAGCAACAGTAAGGGCACAGAGAGTTCATTTACGCTGACGGGTGGTTAATCCCTGAGAAGCAGATAAGTAATTTAAGAGCATATAAGCATCAATGGAGATCAAAGACAAAAATAATGTGAGTGTTAACTTCTCCTCAAAATGAGCTTATAAAAGATATGGCTGTAGCATACTGTATGTCTGAGAAATGCAGCAGGAGTTAAATCGCCAGCACTTAGATAAATTGCTCAAACCTTTCCTAAAAGGGCATTGTGGTATCTAATTTACTCAAAAGATACATTTTTCCTAGATAAATCATAGCTTAAGATCCATAGCTCTATGAAGTATACTGGTCAATGCCACCTTCCGCTGATAAGACAATATAGAACAGTCCATTTCCCCACTCACTTCATCTTTAAAAACCTCTGTGCCATATTTATTAACTGACAACAAATATTTATAGACTGATAAGGTGGGCTGCTTCTTCTGGTCTGATTCAATAAGCATTTCAAAGAATGAAGGAAACTCCAAGGCACTTGAGTGCAATTGGTCCACATTTAGATATCAGCAGGTGCTAAAATTGTAAATATTGCCTTTCAGCTGAAGGTGGCAAGTCATACCAAGCCTTTGGAATGTAAAATGTCAAAAATTCATCATCATGTCTAATTAGTGTATCTTTTTTAAAAAAATTCCTCTATCTGTCAAAAACAAAACAAAACCTTTCATTAAAAGGACCTCCTCCCAATGTTAAGAGTCTAGATTCCCCCATAATATTAATTGAGCATGTGAGAATAGATCATATGGAAGCAGAAATGACAATACGTGCCATACCTTTCTCACTGCTGAAATTGTTGGTGGGATAGTTTGTTTTAATATATGTGAATGCCAGAACCCATCATTTAGAAAGAGGTACCAAACAGGAAACTTCCAGATGAGCCCAGAATGGATGATTTAACTGAGAAACACAGAGCCATTACTGAAATACCTTGCAGTATGTGACAGTGTTATCGAAATTGATTTAAAGTCACATGACATTCATGTGGTATTTTAATCACTGTGTGCATTCCCTTGTGAAACTTTTATTCCAGTGTTTTTTAAGTGTTGAACCCATGCCAGAGACTACACTCACAATTTAAATTGTGTTTATTTAAATTGTTGAATGATACCTGCAGAGTGCAATGTTTACATAATGATCTTGGAGCTCCTATGTGGTAATCTTTTTTGTTCTTTTCAATATTTCTAAGTAGTATAGTGGTAGAACAATGTTCCTTTTTAAAAAAAAGAACAGCTCACTGTAGCATCGCTGATTGGAGGAAGCAGGGAAGGAGGAGAGAGAGAAGAGAGCCAGGGAAGAGGAAAGACTAATTCAAAACTACAACCAGATGAAGCTTCCCCTCTTCTCTCTTGTCTTCCGGCTTCCCCTTCTTCTGCTACTCTCCTTCCCCCCCCGCAATCCCAAACGAATGACTTTCTTGCCAAGCTGCCTGTGAATCAGTGAGACTAAGTGGTAAAGTAGAAGACTGGGGGGAAAAACATCCGAAATGCAGGACACAACAGTCCGATATGATACAACTGTAATTGGCATTCAGAAAGACAGACTAAATGGATTGGTGAAAAATTTATGCCGACAAAGGCATTCACATATGGCGAATCACTAGAATTTAAATTGATTCAACATCCAAGTTAAAATAAATGACCCTCTGGTGGAACAGTAAAAAAAAACAAAAAAACATCACTGTCGCTTAAAAAAACACAATTCCTTGTCAAAATAATCTGCCCTTCTATGTGTGTCGTATATGCACCTTTTTTAAAATATTGATTTAAAACATGGTAAAATTGATTCAACTATGCTTCTTTTTCCAAGTGTAACCACGTCCGTAGTTTCAGTAGTTGGTACTAGTTAGTTAATAAACCTTATGACATCATTTAAGAGCAGGAAAACTGAATCTACCTTCACTAAATACACTACCGCTCTCAACTTTGCATAGCCCTCCCAAATAACGGGCTAATCTAATAAAAGAAATAAGTTTGGCTAATTTCTAGTTTTATGTTCTTGATTTTGTGATGTTGTCTACACCAGTAGTGGTGTGTTATCCCTTTTTCCTTCTCTGGTTATTGAAATACCTCATCATCTTCATCATCTTGCAGAAGCTATAGCTTTGTCTCCCAAATAAGCTCATGCTGTGGCTGATCCATAGTTGCTTTTTACATTTTTTTTCATGTCATGATTTCCTGATGGTTGCGTATAAACAAAAAGAAACTGAGCTTTGCAAGAGGTTTGCTGTTGCAAAGCCAGTTTGTGAGAAAGGTCTGTTAAACCTCTGAGTACTAGTTATCTTGGAAGAGCAAAGACTATTGAGTGTAAATGGGACAATTTTTAACCTGCCCTTTATCAGGTTCTTGCTCTATATAGATTTTGCTGTAATTATAACATGAGCTGGTTTTTAGTACATAATTAGTCTCATTAATCATTGTATTGAACCTGGTAGGTAATTTTGTGACTTAAAACAAAAATTAATCATTTCCTGCATGAATAACCACATTTTGAGCATTAATGGGATCATGTGGCAGCAATCCCAAAAGCACTAATACAATTATGGCTCAAAAGGCAGACAAAGCAGATAGAGCAAGGAGGGTGGTTTCACTCTATGCGTGTAGTAATGTATATACAAGATCAGGCTAAAAGCATTATCATCTAAAATTATTCAAAATGTTTCCAACTTCCTTCCCCCTCCACACTTGTAGCACTTTTCTCAATGTTAGACTTCTCAGTGATCCTTCTTTCTCCTAGAGATGTGCAGTTTTGTGTTTTTGAACTATGGCACTGTGAACGGAGATGTGCAGTTGATGCTTTTTCATTTAAGGTAATGGAAATATATACAATAATGCATGGTGTTGAAATATGTCTTTTCCTCTTGCAATACTAGATTAGCTGGCCAGACAATTCAGTAAATGAGGTATCTGGCTGTGCAGCCAGAGGTTGGGACTTCAGTTCCACACTGTTCATCCCAGAAGAGCCAGCCTGTGTGGCTGCACAGTCCCAGGGTGCCCCCAGAAGAAGGGAATGGTGGACCACTTAAATACTCTAACTAAAAAACTCTGAAAATTGGCTGAATGGCATACAATTATTACTATTTTCATACTAGATTAATTCGAGTCTGTTTTTATCCAGTGAAGCTGAATGGTGGGTGATTTACTGAGGGCTTGCATATGTACCACAATCAAGTATATTGTGTTGTGTTGCCTGGATGTTTGTATTGATCAAAATATTGAAAAGAGGACCAAATGAGCTATCAATAATCTCCTTCCAAACGTTTCTACCTAAGTCACTCTGCTGTGATTCTAAGTAGGAAGGCTTGGCTTCCAATAATGGTATTTGGAGGCTGTGCAAATAGGCTGTTTTAAACCTTCAGTTGAAACATTTTTGTAGAGAATTCAGGAGAAATGAATGGGTGCTTG
This sequence comes from Intellagama lesueurii, assembly GCA_037013535.1. NCBI lineage: Eukaryota > Metazoa > Chordata > Lepidosauria > Squamata > Agamidae > Intellagama > Intellagama lesueurii. The sequence continues at coordinate 102,609,833 of JBAJHW010000003.1, forward strand.
GCTTCCACCATAATATGAATCTGGCTATGAAAATGACAGTGTTACAGGCACTACAAAAAAGGCATCCTTGCTGGTACAGTTTTTTCATTACTATCATTGAAGCTCCCTTTTATCAAATAAATGAAACAGCCTATAAACTTTAACTAATATTCAGGTACAAAAACCTTGGGAAATTCTATGTGCTGCAGCACTGATATTAATGGAAATAGATAAGGGACCATTTTTTCCTGCCATTGTTCCCAAGTAAATATAGTGGCGCAGGTGTTATTGAATGTCAACAAAAAGCCCCTTTAGCATAATGATGTGGGAACACTGCTATTTGCATTGTGCAAGCAGTGATTACTTATGAGGCAATGTGACTTCTGCACACACAGTGAAGTCCTGGGCGTCTTGTTACCCAAAGGACAAAATAGCAAACTACTTGCAATTTAGTAGCTTGTATAAATGGTTGGATGCAATAGCATCAGAGTCAGGGTGTGATCAGATGGGCATTTGTCCCGCAGTTTGGTCTCGGTTAGGCGTGGGCTGGTTCACTCCTTTTTCTGGTGACCACATGATGTACCTGCCTGCCTTCTCCTTGTAGAGTCCCTTTCAAGGGCCATTGTATTTTTGGTGCAGGTAGGATCACTTTGTTTCAGTTTGGGTCCGGCATGTATGATTGCTGGGGTCAAACCAAAATGACTGCCTTTTTGTCCCTTTGCTGAAATTACTTAATGATCTTGAAAAATGGGAAGCTTCCTGGATGCTCACCTGCAGAGAGGAAGTGGGAGAACGTTTTGGATTTCTTTTTAATGGTTGCTTTCACATCAGTAATACTTTGAAATGGCTTTTTCATAAAAGGCCTTTCAAAATATCACTGATTCAGTGTCAGTTAGCAACCATTAAAAAGAAATGGGAAACTTCCTCTCTATCTGTGCTTCATTTGTAAGACCTGTAGTATGTCATATGTTGTCTGACAAATGACTGCATGGTCTAGATATATGTACAGTCAACCCTCGACTTACGAACGGCCCTAGTTACGAACATTTCGACTTACGAACCGCTCTGATAGAAAAATATTGACTCGACTTGCGAACTTAGATTCGAGTTACGAACCGGGAAAAAAAGCCTAAGTCATCTTAGGTTAAAAGGAAAAAAAAAAAATTCTGCCCCTAGTGGTAGGAACAGATTAACCGACTTTGCATTAGTTCCTATGGGAACTAATGATTCGAGTTACAAACCGCCCCTCGACCTAAGAACCAAAAACAGCCGGAACGGATTAATTGGTTTTCAATGCATTCCTATGGGAAATGCTGATTCGACTTACGAACTTTTCGACTTACAAACTTCCTTCCGGAACGGATTAAGTTTGTAAGTCGAGGGTTGACTGTACTGAGCAATTGTTGTTTTCAAACCTTAAATAAGAATCATGGTAAAAAGGGGGAGAGAGAAAAAAATCCTGATTAATTAGAGCTATAGGTCTATATTATCGATATTGGAGTAGTCCAATCCTTGTTTTGTTTCAGTATTGCACCACAAAATCTCTCTTATTTTCTGTTTCACTGACATTCTCTGAATCCCCTATGCATTTTCATCCCATCCTTCTTTTGTATCAGATTATGAGACTTGATATTTTCTTCTTATACTGAAATTATTGTACATTTTAAATGCATTTTTCCAGATGTACGCACATGTATTTGCACATTGTAAGCAACCATTTCCCATTGACTAAAGCATGTTTGAATGCATTTCCCCCCAATTACATGCCTTTTAGACATTCATATTTTCATTCATGCACATTGTTTCATGCAAAGTTTATTTATTGGAAATGTCCTATAAACCTCACAGTTTTGTGAATCCCTCTTAAAATGTGCTAATTCTTTATTCTGAGTTTCAGAGGTGCAAGATGCTACTTTTCTTTAAGACTGTCAAATCCAACAAAATTCTTTTCCATCTCAGGTCACACCTTATATGGGGATTGTAGAAATCTGTCTAAACAGTTTATATTTGAAAGATTAAAACTGCTGAAACCAACTAAGGCTGGGAGATTTAGTATATGTACAGGTTTCTTATCACTTAGTCCTTTTTCTTCTGAAAGAAATCTTTCTAAAATCACCTTATAAATACACTATTTCAGCCTGCTATCTGGAGGGTATCCTTGACATGTCATATATGGAAAATCTTTACTAACATGGTGGTGCAGGAGGCAAGACAGTCTCTATATTATGTAGAATTCAAGGCCTGTATGTTTACAAAGCAAATTCAAAAGAAACATGAGCAAAGTGGGAGGGCATCTACAGGTATCTCTGAAAGACTTTAGAAACTCTTCTCTAGAAACAGAAAATATTGGTGGGTTTTTTTTTACATTTTACTACTTTTTGATCACTTTTTTTTTAAAGGTGGGGATAACTTATTCCCATGATGTCATACTGAGTTCAGTGAGATTACTTCAAAGTGGTTTGAGGTGTTGTTTGTTTATTTGCCTGAGGTATGAAGCAGAAAAATTTGAGACTTTATAAAAACTCTTCAGATCGAAACAGGAAATTAGTAGCAGAGGAGAACGTAACACCCCCTGCTATGTGCTGAATCAATGTTTGTGTTATCACAGACAAACATTCCCCTACATTTAAATTTTAAAATCTATTGTCTAGCTTTTGTTTACATTTTATCTTCAAAGCAAAATTAAAAAAATGACTTATGTAGATGTAGATTTTTGTTCTACTTTTTCTGTAAAGTTATATTCAAGTTTTTCTTAGCAAGTCACGGTACAATATATATACCCAGCTCACTCACATTTTTTTTCTACATAACGTAGCAGACTTTATTTTTTCTTCATTATGTTCTACCTAACAGCTAGAACAGTTCTACATAGGACCGGAGGAACAGTAGAAAATATATAGAAATAAAGATGGAGGAGGTTCCATTTACAAGAGGAAATAAGTTCCTGCAGAGGATTAAGAGATATAGAGTGAATGAATGAGCTTGAGAATATACCACGAATATAGTAGGATGTAACATGGTGAAAGGATGAAATTACACACTGTCTTGAAAATGATCAAACACCAAAATATCACCACATATAGTCTGACTAAAAAGCGAAGGGTGATTTTTTTTCTAAGTGTATATCAATGAAACACACATACACATATTTGAATGTGACAAACATGTTTATTGACATGTGTCATTCAGCTGCGCTCATTGAGATGCTGCTGCCTCTTAAGTGAATGTTGCTGGCCAAACATATGGTGGGGTTGCCTCAGTCTATAGTGTGAAAGAACCTTGAGTAATCCATTAGGACTTCACACCATTTTGCCTATGTTCAGTTGAAAATAGCCTAAACTTCTCTGACAACTGCTCAATAAGATTTTTCTAGTGTCTTTCATCCGCAAAGAGTACTGTTGAACTATGGGTCTGAACAAAATCCATTGCCCTAGTCATTGTCCCAGTTGCAGAAATAGGGAGAAATTCTACAAAGCAGCCTTTTTGTCTTTTTTGTATGATAAGTTTTTTTTCTCCTTTGGGCCCATTAGAAAAATCAAGGCCTTTTCATACTCAGATCACAATGTATTGTGACACTAGTGTTCCAGAATGAGAAGCCCACCCAGCAGCTTTTATCATCACCCATTCACCCACTACGTAATAACGCTTCCAGCTTGAAAAGAAGAGATTTCCATTTCAACTCACTGAGAATTATAGGACTACAAAGGCAAGCAGAGCAGAGGTCTTATTTCATTGACAGCTGTGGAAGAATTTCAGAGCAAACACTCCTCCACCCCTCATGACATAAACTTATCATTCCTCAGGACTCAGTTGCAAATTGGCTTGCATGAGTCACGGTAGTCAGCAGTTTCTTTAATCTGAGTGGCATTCAAGATTGCTTAATGCTAGAAAAGCATGCCTTATAAATGGAATTGTCTTCCTGTATACCAGGGCTAAGTAAACTTTGCCCCTCCAAATGTTTTGGATCTCAACCCCCAGAAATCTCAGGCAGCATGGGCAATGGTCAGGGATTATAGTCCAAAACATATGGAGGGACAAAAGTTCATCACTTTTCTGCTCTGTACCAGTGGTTCCCAACCTCAGGTAATTCAGGTGTTCTTGGACTGAAACTCCCAGAAACCATGGCCAGCACAGCTGCTGCTGAAGGCTTCTGGGAATTGCAGTCTGAGAACCTTGCAGGGTGCGGGTGGCATACAAGTCAAATAAATAAATAAATATAAACCTGTGGATTACCCAAGGTTGGAAACCACTGCTCTATACAAAGGTTTCCATTAAAAGTGAAGGTCATAGTAGACGGGGGAAGGAACTATGTTCAACACTCCAGTCTGGAGAGACCAAAGTTCAAATTTCCACTGCACCAGAATGCCTCCTTGACCGTCTTAAGCAAGACACTGTTAGCAAAAATTGGAATAATTCTACTAGCAAGTACGTACCTAAAAATGTGGAAACTATGTAAATAATTTGAAATTAATGCCCATGTCATTCGTTAAATGGGAAAGAACATGAAGTTACGCTGTGTTTTAGCTTTCCCCCACCTTAATGCCCTTCAGTTGTTTTAGATTACAATGCCTATGAGGCCCGGGCTGCAGGGTGGGAGATACAGAACATCTGGGCAATTTGATCTATTCGGCAGGATTAGAAGGAAGCTACATAAGTAGAAAAGAAAATGGGAAGAATGGAGAAAGTTGTAATACTTGATACTTGCATATGGTAAAAACTTCCAAAGTGGTAACCATGTACGTAGTCTTTTACACCAAAAAGAGCAGAGCTTTATGGCACCTGAACACTAAAAAAACAATAATGGCATTAGTCTTGAAAGATGCCACAATACTATTTATTGAGTTGGGGCCAGTATATCCAAGTCCTGAAATAATTACTTCACCTTAATTGCCTGTCAATATCCTGGTAAGCTTCTTCTGAACCAAAAAGCCCTCCAGTGTAGTAATGCAGGAATCTGCTGCTTATGCAAGCAGAGTGTAGGGTTTTTTTCCACAGGGAACACTGCTTGCACAACGGTGTGTGACACTTATGCAAGTGGCATAGTCTAGTGTTACTTTGATGGTGGACCTTTTTTAGGTTCCTTAAACAAAGGTTCAGCCAATGGCTTGAAGCCACATACAGACATGTGCCACTTGTCAGGTGTGAATTGGATTTCACTTCCCCCTCTAAGGGTGTTCCCTTGGGTGTTTTTTTTACTGCAACATCCAGAATTCCCCTGGCAGCACCTCTCAGAACTGGATTTAAATTCCCAGAAGCCTCCAAGAATTTTCCAGAAAGAATTCTGAGAGTTGCAGCTTAAAAACACTAAACTGCACACCTCTTGTTGTCAAGTCTGTGGCACACATCCGAGAGGCCACACTTGCATCTACTCCTGACACAGGAAACCACCCCCTTGAAGTGCTTCACAGCCCCCCACCCACCCAAACTGGCCTTCTCCAGGCTGGGCTAGGCCACTCACAGTGGGGCAGCAACAACTCACCAGAGCCAGGTTGAGGTGCCACCCCTGCCATTGGTCAGATGGATGTCTGGGGCCAGGGAAGCTGGGTGAGTCCCTCCTCAGTTATGGCTTCTGGCTCATGTGGGGCCTGGAGCAGTGTTCTGGCAAGGCCTGGGAAGGTATTCGGGCAACTTGCACATGCAAGGCCCCTCGTGATGGCATGGCAGACTGGTTTCCAAGAGCATCCAGCCCCACGCCCCTGTTTGTCACATGTAGAGGTGTGCAGATTTGTGTTTCTGTGCTGTAGCTCCCAGAATTCCCACCCCTGCTTCTTGCAACAGAAGCCCTTCCAGCCATGTCCAATTTCCTGAGTTTTGAAAATTACTTCAAGCAATTTGTTCCTGATATTCATTTCAATGGCTGAAATTCAGTGGGTCCAACTATACTTTGTATTCTTTTCAATGGGGGTAGGATTATGGGGAAGGGAATTTAGGGTTAGGGGGGTAGGTATGTATAGGGAAAGGGTAAAATTCCAGAGAATGAGATAGTACATTTACATCAACTTGTACAATTATACTAAAAAGAGAGATAAAAAGAAAAACAGCAAATTTTCCAGTATTACTATAGTTACTAATCTACCAACTACAGTTTGTAAATGGCGATTATGTCATCACCCAGCACCACTAATCTTTATTTTAATTAAATTTAAAACTTATCTCTCCTTACCTGCCAGGTTGCAAGGCTCCCTGGAGATCCCCTTTTCCCTACAGAAGCTTTGGGGAGCTTCAGGATGGGAAGGAGCCTTGAAAATTGGAAATCTCCTGCTGGATTGCCATTGGTGGTCCCAATCCAGCTTTAGGAGAGCTGACAGTGATTTCCCAATTTTAAAGCACTTCCCTCTGTCATCCTAAGGCTCTCAAACAAGGTTCCTTCTAAGTTAGGGTTGCCAGATACATGGGTACCAAAAGGAGGACATAGAAAGACAAAAAAGAGGACAGAGGAGGACGTATTGAATGTTTCATTTGAATCGTTCCGGATTAAACCCACAGTCAATACAATTTTATTACAATAGCTGCCAATAAATGTCTCTTAGTGAACCGACCAAGAAACAGGCATGTTAAAAAATAAAAATAAATTCAATGGAGGCTTTTTTTCAAAATACCAAAAAACATTATTTAAACAGCCAATTGTACCCGAACCCACCCCGGCCCAGCTGCGGGATCCCCCGGCCGCTCGCACTCTGCACAGGCTCAGAGGCAACCTTGCTAATCTGGATGACCAAACAAGGTTCCAGCGCAGGCAGGGGGAAAGCAGCGCCGGGCAAAACCGAATGAGGCAGCCTCCCCTCCCCCGAGGGTCATAAGTTCAAGGCTGGGGAGTGTGGGAGTTGGAGTCCCTGAAAGGGACTTTGAACACACACAGTCTGGGCGCTTGCCTTCCCATTGATGCGCTTGGGCACTGCTTGCTCCTGCCTGGATCGGCGGGCGGCGCTCTGCTCGCTCTGCCTTTCTGGGATCCACGTGGGCTGGGCGGGCATGACGGATCACCGAGCAGCTGCTGCCGCCACGGGAGGGGCAAGGGCTGCGCTCCAGCACCGGCGGCAGGTAACGGGGGGCAGGCGGGCGGGCGGGCAGGTGGAGGTGGGGAAAGACAGGGGGAGGGGGGTCCTTCCACCTCTCCCCCTCCCATCCAAAATTAGAACATAAAATATACAAAAGCCTGACATTTTAAAGGTTTATATCTTTGCCTGCCGGACAGAGGACATTAGGCGAAAAAGGAGGACATGTCCTCCTTTTGCCTGACGTCTGGCAACCCTATTCTAAGTTGTGTGGTTGCGTTCGCAACTCTGCCCCCCTCCGCACAGCGTTCCGTCTCCTCCACGCACCCACAGCAATAGTTTTCAGCCCCTTTGGTTCTGGTCGCAATGGAGCACTGTGGGGGGTGGGCATCGCATATGTGAGAGGCAGAGCCCCCCCCCCCCAAGCACGGCTGAAAATGAGAGGGAACGTTGCTCCAAGACAAAAGTTTGGAACTTAATTCTTCTTGATAGACCTGGTGCAGATGAAGAAAATGTAAGTTTGTTTGAAAAAGGGCCTCTTTTGGCCATGTGATTTTTCTGAGGACAAGGGCCCCTAGCCAGAATAACTGACATGTGGAGAAAAGGATGGTAGTGGATGCCGAGACCAGTCCTTATGAAAAGGATTCTGTCAGTAGCAGATAAAACAAAACAGAAGCCTTTCCACTCCTGATGGTGGCTTATCCTGCATTGTTTTCTGCTTCTTCTTTTTTGTAGATGCCTCTCGGCGGCCTCCATGGTAGTGTTGGTGAGTATGCTTGTTCAATTCAAAAAATCCTGTGAATCACTTGAGTACTTCAAAGCAAGTCTTACTATTTGGTCATGTTGTGCAGCTCCTTACAAGCTTTGCCATTTTTTAAAAAAATTCAGATACCACAACCTGCTTGAAAGGTTGAAAGATTAGGCGTCACCTAATCACATTTTACTCTGTGGGTATTTTATTCAAATAGAACTCTACAAACTCTGGATTTGAATGGACAGAAAGACTAAACCAAGCTATGTTAGTTAATAATGACCTGAAATAACATTGGCTGAAATTCTGTTGCTTAGTATAATAAGTCGCACTAGAGTAGGCCCACTGATTCAGTGGGGATTTGGTGAGTTGCCTCTGTAAGTTTCACTGATTCAAATGGATCTGCTCTACTTGTGATTTACTTTAGTGTAGTAAGTTGCAACTAGTGTAGGCCCATTAGAATCAATAGAACTTACAGAGGAGGTGACTCACCAAATTCTCAGTGATTCAGTGGGCCCACTGTAGTGTGACTTACTATGCAAGCAACAGAATTTCAGCTAGTATAAAAATGTGTCAGGAGGCAGAGGAAAAATACACCCCCTTTTGCAACTTAGAACACTGCCTCATATGCAAACAATTGGCCCATATAACCGAGAATTGTTAACTTTGAGAGGCCACATTTTAAACAGAATTCTCTTTCCTAGTCCTACCTGATAGTCTCCTATTCCAAGTGCTAACCTGGCCTGACCCCACTTAGGTGCTGAAATCAAATGAAATCAGGTGTGTTCTGGATGGTATTGTGGTGAATCCATTGTCAATGCAACCAGGCCACTGTTTCTAGCTCGTATCTGTTTGTGGAAGAATATGTATGGAGAGGTGAGTTCCAGTGTGAACATAAATTAGCACAACTTTGGATACCATACTTCAGCTCTACGTTACTTGAAGTCTTCATTCTAATGCCTTTGTCACATGCAATTGTGCATGACTAAGGCTGGTTCAAAGAGTATGTCTTACAGCTTAGAATTGGACCATAATAACATTCTCATTTCTGGGAAACCCAAAAGCTTTCCTTCACACTACAGTCTTCCACTAAGGGGGCAAGGAAAATACTTGGTTTGCCCTTACTATTCTCATCAGATAGCCAGGTCAGATAGAAGGCAGTGTTGTGAGATCACCGCATGTTGGTTGGTTTGGATGGCATAGTACAGAGGTGAGCAACATGTAAGCTTCATGGGGACTCCAAGTCTGCTTTTGTGTGCCCCCCTTAAAAACATTGGTAAAATTGGCAGCAAACTGTGCCAATAAATTTCAGCAGTAAGCTGCAAAAAAAACAACAAAAAACAAAAACTCACCAAAACTCGCAACCATTTCAAACAAATATTTGAATTATTGGGGAGCATTTTGTGGTTTGTTTTCTCCTCACTGGAAAAGGGAGAAATTCGGTTATGGACCCGTCAATTGCTCACCACTAACGTACTGAAAAATCTTCCACATTAAAATGATGGAAATGCAGCAGTAAATGAGGGAAATAATGTCATTGGATAGGAGCAAAAAAACACACAAAAAACTTGCAAGGTAGATTTGTTCTTGTAAGGCATATATGTGAGATGTCAATGTTTGTATCCAAAATTAAGCAGCATGATTTCAACACTTAACTAGTATTAGTGTGTGTTGGAGAAATGATAATTTCTTCGGTACAAATTAACTTCAACATGCCCAGTCCTGTTATTCTTCCAGTGCCAGCTCCCTCTAAAGGCTCATAAGACATTAACACTTCTGTTACGTGTGTGAAGCAAAGCTTGAGTGAAACCTTTTCATAGAACTTACTTACTTCCTACCTTCATTTTATCAATATTTCCTTCATAATTTTGTAGTTTCTAATTATGCCATATTGATTAATTTATAGTTATTTGCATCCAGCTATTGTGACCTTAAGGAAAAGATTTATGCTTTTATTAGTTGAGAGAGAGAGAGAGAGAGAGAGAGAGAGCGCACTTACATTTATAACTGTAGTTAAACATTTTGGGGACAGCTATTCAGTTCTCTCACTGGCTCTGAGCTACGGCGTTCTTTTCTTCTGATGTGCTAGAAACTGGCTTAGCTTTAATAAGTGTCATAATGCAATATCAGTACAATATTCAGATTAAAATTTCTCAAGTATTCAGATGAGAAAACATATTCTTTAGTATATGAGGATAAAAGAAAAAATGTTGAGGGGGGAGGTTAAGAAAAAGGAGACAATGATACTGCTTTGAGGTACGCTACTTTGTTATGCAAATGCTTCTTTTAGTTTGTTTTTTTAATTGCCCTATCACTGAATTTTGGGGATTTGTGTAAAGTGGCTTCAACTTTTATTTGGTTAAAGTCAGGAAGGCAGTGGCTTTTAGCATACCTGAAATGAAAGCTTGTTTGCTTTCTCTTTAGCTAGAAACAACCCATGCATGAGCTTTAGGTATTAAATGAAAAACTGTCACCACAACTCTCACAGTGGGATTCCCTCCTCCTCTCCTCTTCGGTTGAACACCCCAACTTCTCCCTGGAATCTCCTCCAGAGGGTTCCTAGAACCCAAGAGCAGATTTTGAGGATGCACAGAGGAAGCAAGGGCTAGGGAAATGCCTTACTCCCTGGTTTGTTGGAAGAAGCCATTTCCTTGTTGGTAGAGGCTGGCTAGGTACCGGGTTAAACTGGCTGGCCTTTTAGGAAAGAGTTCAAGAGCAAGCAATGTACAGGATGAATCAAGGATGAAAAATTGTGCTTCAGAATTGAAGTAATCCTTGAAATCTAATTCTGGAAAGGAACAGAGTTCCATTGAGCAACAGACCACGTTATGTTTTTTTTACTAGGCTAAAAAGACAGTGGTGCCGAATTAAGTGGATGGAGGGGCTGCTCTACCGTGGCAGAATTGCTGGTAGTGCAATGCCACTCCTTGCTTGTTTCATATTTTACATCAGTGAAACACTTTGATTGAGTCTTTTTAATAGGAAGCTTTACTGCCAGCCTGAAGACCATGTTGAAATGGAAATAATATTTTAGGCTAGGTTGGGCAGGTTGTGAATGACTGCCTTGAAAAATGTATGTTTCAGCTTTTAGCTCACTCCCTTTGCTCCAAGCATAGCCTTCTGCCTTTTGCTGTCAAGTTATCAGCACTTCAACTTACATGGATCTGGAAGGGTTCTGCAATTTGTTGCCTGGGCAGGTAGGATATGGAACAATCAAGTCAAGGAGGTGAACCCTTCTTGTGATAGGAGACAGTATGCCATATAGATAACATTCAGTGCTAGTTCCAGCTAGGTCAACTCATTGAAATGAATGGGATGTGTTAATCCTAATGAAATTAGGCCCCACTGATTTCAGTATGTCTGCCCTAGATAGGAATATTATAAGATTAATCCCGTGAAAAATGTATTAGACCATGCAGATTATTACTCACCCTGATGTGAGGTGGATGTTGGAGGAGAAATTCATTGCTTCTTCTAGATTCCAAAAATGAAAAGTAACTTTTTCCCCCACTTTTGAAATGCAAGAAAAATGAAACAACAGCATTTAAGTAATCAAAATTTGGATTACCCAGAAACATGTAAAAGAAACACTTTATAAGCAAATGCTCATGATTTTAAACTGGCTGGGGAAGCTGGTAAATTTGAGATAAAATATTGATTTAAAATATCTGTAGAAATATTGAATAATATATGTCTAGGGCATACGAATGGACCTTAGGAATGGACCTCAACAGATGGGAAACCCTGACATCTGAGCGTTCAGCCTGGAGGCAGGCGTTGCATCATGGCCTCTCCCAATTTGAAGAGACCCTTGTCCTGCAGGCCGAGGCAAAGAGGCAGTCCCAAAAGCAGCAAAATCAGGGAGCTGGACAGGGGACAGATTGTATTTGTCGTCAGTGTGGAAGGGATTGTCACTCTCAAATTGGCCTTCTCAGCCACACTAGTTCCAAGTCCTCCATACAGAGCACATTACCATAGTCTTTCGAGACGGAAGGATGCCTAATCAGGGCATACATACACATATTTGCTGATTATATTTCATTGAGCTGCAAACTATATTTCTCCATGTTTATATTTCAATTCTATCTTTTATTTATAATGTTTTATATACATGTCCTCCTCTCTAAGCCAGTATGAGATGTTTCATACATGGTAATTATAATCCAGAACGTTTGGACTCCAAAACATGTAGGGAATTTCACTGTCTGAGAAAGACAATTAATAGGAAACCTCTTTGTCTTTTGCTGTTGCTTCGGATTCAGGAAACTAAGGACATTTTATGTTGAAGATAAAGAATTACAGATTTGCAGCAGCCCAGGGGCATGGGTTCTTTTCCTTAACTTCTTAAGGCTTGTGTGGTTTGTTTGTTTTTTGTCTCAGACACAAGGAAAGCTATCTCTACAAAGCAAATCATCGCTGTTTTCACAGTGACCACCCATAAACATCGCTACAAACCGATACCAAAGTGGTGTCATTCCACCTCTAGAAATATCCTTCTGTATCTGGTCAGCTTCAGTACTGCAGCGGTGTTGAATATCAGACATTCAGACAAGACAATGTCTTCTATGGCCATTTCAGGCATTTACTACAGTTGTATACGCAACCTGAATCAGCCTGTCCCTTCAGCATCCCTGTATAGCATCCTTACCAAAAGGGGCACAGCAGAGAGAGTCTCAAACAAACTAGGAAGGGCATAAGAGATATTGTACTTTGAAATGTGATCTCAGTATATTGATTTCTAGCAAACGCAGTGACCTTCTTTTTGTTCTCGTTTCTTTCCTACTAGAGGTTGGATGTCATTCTGGCTATACTGATCTTGGGTGCGGCAGCTCTAAACAGTGATATTCTGTTGCATCCAAACCAGTCTCCAAGATTTTTCAGCCAGGAGGTTCTTCTCCTTCCTGTGCTTGCTTTCCTATTTGAATGATCAGATTTAACAATATGTACTTTTCATTTCTTCTCGAATTGGCCTTCTCAGCCACACTAGACGCTGTTCCAAGTCCTCCATACAGAGCACGTTACCATAGTCCAGTGATGGCGAACCTATGGCACGCATGCCACAGCTGGCACACAGAGCCCTCTCTGTGGGCACACGAGCCATAAGTCGCCATAGAGAAATACTTACCCGTCCTCCGATCCCGGATTTCGGCACTCCCCTCTGCTGGTGCAGTGGTCCAGCGGAGGGGTGCAATGGCAACCATTACCGGTCTAGCCCAATGGGGGATTGGAGGACCAGTAAGTATTTATTTGTTAATACCGCCCATAGGGGAAAAAAAAAACACCAAGCATTTAACCCTTGAAGTGCAGGAGCAGTTGTTTTTTCTAAACTAAAACCTCAGCATTCGGGTTTTAATTGCAGTATTGGCACTTTGAAATAAATAAGTTGATTTTGTGTTGCAGTTTGGGCACTCGGGCTCAAAAAGGTTCACCATCACTGCCATAGTCTCTCGAGACTGAAGGATGCCTAATCAATATGACTGAAATATTCTAACTTTCTACATTTTATATGTTTTATAGTTTCTTGGTCTTTAACCATCTGCTTTAGTTCTTCTTCACTGGCCATCCTCTTGATCCAAAAAATTCTTAGCCTCCTGCAATAAATCCATGTTTCAAATCCTTATTTTAATAGCTTGTTTTAAAGCCAGTGATTTCATGTTTTATACTAGAACTGAGAATATAAAACATCATACAAAGCCAAATTTAATCTCAGTAGCAAATTCCCACTAATTAAGAAATGGGGGTTGTATTTCGTGTCACATAGCAGTTGTGCACCTTGACACACAACAGGAAATAACTAAAGAGTTCTTATGTCCATCTGGGGGTTCACAAGGGTCACACATTATGAAGCTGATTGCATGTGAGCTGTGTGGATGTTGGTACTGAAACAGAAACTCTTTGATTTCCAGCAGCTCTCCCTCCTGGATGATATACAGTAATCTGCATTACACTGGCATACTTTAATCAGCAGGATTTTGGCCAACCCTTGAGAGAACGTGGGTAATGTAGGCTTATTGTTGACACACTGTTCAGCTTTGCCTCTCTAATCACTTGATCAGGAAATATATTAGTAGTAATTTCATATTTTCTTGTACTGTGTATTGTATATTGTATATGTACTGTATATCCAATAGTGTGAGAAAGCTAAAGAACAATTGTAATAACTGCAGTTATCATCTGAACAGAGCGAGTTAAATCCTCACAGAAACAAAACTGAAACTCAATTTAGTTTAGGGGAAGGGCTTGAGTACAATTTTTGTTACAGGAGATTCCACAGAGAATTGCAGGAGAAAGGGACCATACTGCCATCTACGTACACAGTAAATTGTCTGGGAAACATCACTTACTTTAGTTATTGTCCAAAATATAGTAAATATCATTTTAAAGAAAGGACTTTTTGCAGTACGAAGAGTTGATAACTCTGTAAAACCACTTTAGCTGAAGCAGTGAAAAGTATTTGTGCCAGACCAATTGAAATCGACCCTCTTTGCCTTGACTTTGCTATAGAGTTAAGGTTTTCCCCAACAGTGCAAGTATATATATATATATATACTTATTTGGATTAGAACATTCCAAATCTCCAAGATAGCATGGGATTTGTAGTCCAAAAAGTAACTTCTCAGCTCTTTCACACAGAGATACATTTGTACTTGTTAGGAGAAAGGAATTGGGCTGGTGACTGCCCTTACTTTCCTTTTTCGTTGTAATACTTGCTGTGCAAGATAGGATGATTCTTCTTGACATTGCCAGTATTGCAAGCAAAAGTAGGAGGATCTACTGTAGAGTTTAGGTTAGTTCTGGTGGCTGCTGCCTTGCCACGATTTTGGGGAGTCCCCATATATCCACTCATAGACATTCTGGGCATGAAACACTGAGGAAAGAATATAAAATACTGTTTCAGACAGGATTCAGGTACTATACACCACCATGTCCCAAACCTTGGCATGCTACTTTTAAAAAGCAGCGCATGTGGTATTTGTTGTGGGCAATAAAATGCAGCCTGTGGTAATCATGATAGCTACTGGTGAGTACTAAGGATGAACCATTACTCATCCCCCCCTCCCCAAATGTTAATGTTATAGCAGAATAACCCTCATTACTCAAAACATTATTGTTTGTTTTTTTTTAAAAAAAAGAGTAACGGTGATAAAATAAAATAAAAATACGTTGTCCCCAGACCCATCACAAAAAGAATGAACTCATGACAGAAATGGAGAAAAAGAGCCCAAAAAAGAGGCGTACATATACTTTACAAGCACTGTCAATCCCTTAAATAAACTAGTTCTACCAATTCATTCAGTTAGTGGGTAAAAGGAGAATCACATGACTGGTAATTACTGTGGATAAACATGAACATCCCACAAGCCTCTAATCACATCTAACTTTAAGCGAGATAGCATGACCTGTGCAATTACAGCAAATCAAGCTGTTCTAAACACACTATATCTTTACCATAAGGGTTCTCTATTTACAGTAGAGTAGCAAAAACAAGGCAAAATATTTTGCTTTCTGAAAATAACTGCAGTAAAACAGACAAAAGACTTGCATCCACTATGAAATAGTATGAATGAATCACTTTGCAACCATATGCATGACAAAGATGTAGGGTGTGAGACTCTCACATGCACAGATGGGGTAGTGTGACAGTAGTGAGGGTGGGGACAGCCTTACCTCCTGGCAGATTGGTGACAGTTATTATTATTGTCCTTTAGTGAGGTTAGTGAGGCAGCTGCCTCAGAAAACAGGCTTTGGATGTCATGAAAGGAAAACAAATTCTTAGCTGTTTAACTCTATGCTGTTTTTCTTTTCTTTTTGTATTTTGTATTTTTCTAGTACTGTTGGAGAGAGTCATTTGTGGAGTTTTCTGCCATATAATAACAAACTTAGAACGGCAGAGCTGGAAGGGACCCTATGGATCATCAAGTCCAGCCCTTGAAGAGGAAAGTCTTTGCCTGACAATAGGGCAAGAGGGAGGGGGCCAGCCTGGCTTCTCAGGGCAGCGCATTCTAAAGCCTTGTTATTTTGCCTCAGGTAGTCAAATCTATCTGGCTGGCCCAACCCCTGAAAACAAACATGTTTAATCAGAGTCAAACAGAGTAAATTTCCCTAAGCAAGTGACTACTAAGTTTCCTTTCCCCACCCATTTCATTTACTCTGCGTCTGTCTTTTCCTAACACGTAACTCAGATGATGTACATGGGATATCCAGGTGGTTGTACAGCTGGACACTGGCCAATGTAGAGCCCTAATTAGCTTTGGCAAATTTACAGTGTCATTTTACAACTACTTAAATTGTATCAGCTAGTGGGTAGAATATTTATACAGTGGTACCTCGGTTTATGAACACCTCGGTTAATGTAATTTTCGGTTTACGAAGCAAAATCCATTGAAAATAATGCCTCGGTTTAGGGTTTTTTTCTGGGTTTTTTTGGAGTACGAAGAAAGTTTCCCCAGGATGCATTGTGCCTGGAGGTTTGTAGTGCTACCCCCCGTTCCTATGGTAATCCGCGTTTTGGTTTACGAATTTTCCGCATTATGTAATGTCCCGTAGAACGCATTAAACTCATAAACCAAGGTATGCCTGTACTTTTAATCAAAGAGATTAAAAAAGAGGGTGGGATACATTGAGACTCCATGTTTGATCAAAACAACAACAAGCATTGATAAAACATATGTACTCATAAAAGCGAAAGGAATTGTCTGAAAAGGTTCTGCAAGTAATTCAGAGGGATGGATTGATTTTGCATCCTGGTTCATATGTACAACTTCCACAGTTACAGCAAAGCCTCCTCCTCAGACAGTCAGTTCAAGATGCAAGTAGTAGCAGTAGATGTGCTTTTTAAATGCCTGAATAGGGCTCAGAGTGTCTGTAAAACTAGCCAATACAGTACCTTTAATATGGGTTTTTGTTGTTGTTCTGTTGCACTGAAAAACCCAAAGGGGTTTTGCTTAAAGTAACAACTCTAAGTCTTCACATTTTACCTATGAGCATATTCTCCCCCCCCCCCCAACAAGGGAGATAAAGCTTTAATCTTTAGATTGTTGTTGTTTTCAATAGTACACCTACCAGATTAGAGTCATTTCTATTGACAATAGGATTTGTGCATTTAATCCACCTATATGGGAAGCTGCCAATTGAATCCAAATTCTCAGACCTGTAAATTGTCAGTTTCAGGATTTGTGTCAGACCACTGGATTGCTCCTAAATCCATCTGAACAAAAACAAAATCCCCTCCTCCACATTTGGGTCACTTTTCTGCTAACATTGTGTATAAATGGATCATGATGCAGTTGAGAAAAAGTTCAGTTGCAACTGAACTTCTCAAGGTGTCTATTTCCCCCCCCCCCCCCATCAGATTGCACTGAATATTGTCGAATGTAAATGTTTCAAGAAGGTCCCCAAACAAGTAGTCAAAATGTATTTGCCTCTCTAGGCACTGACCTTTTATTTTATTTTATTTTTTGGTGCTGCTTGTTGCCCCCCACCCCCACCCCCAAACCAGTTGTGTCTTCTTGGAATCATTTTCCTTTTTCTTTTTTGCCGTCACTGTCCAGAGTCTCCTTGGTCCACGCTGTTATTTTATGTAGTTTGTCTGTGATAATCCATACGATTTGGTCTGGGTATCAACAACACCGTGTGATTTGCTGCATCACATAGAAGTATAGCAATAGGGTCCATCAAATGAGGCAGTGAAATCAAATAAGAGAAAATGCGGTGCTCATGAGCAAAATGTTTGACACTCTCCTTTTAAAATGGGCGGTGCTTTCTTCCATTCATTGAAACTGAGACATAAAAATGCTTCCTGAGGGCAAGCCACATTATGCATGAAAAACAGCTACTAAAGATGTTGACTTGAGTTGGAAGCTATGCCAAAGTAAACATATGAGGCTTTAAAGGTGTTGTAGGACTCCTTCTTTGGGACTGCATTTGCATATAACAAATAAATAAAATATCCAGCCTTAAATAAGCAAATATATGCACATCCCTTGTGCGGGTTCACAAGGCCCCTGAGTTGTGGATTGCTCCTCTATTCCACGCTTTGCTTTGCTTTGCTTTGCTGTATTTGCATAAGGAGGAGTATTAATCAGGAAGCTACAAATAACTATTGCCTCATGTTTACAGTAGAACTATGGTTAAATGCTACAATTTGTAAGACAAATTCCTTTCATGTTTTAAAAGTGATTTACGATCATGTGGTTTTGTTTAAGGCAGTTAACTTTCCTCCTTGTCTTCCAAAGCTCACTACCATCTCTTGGTTAATTTCAGGGCTTGGAAAACTTACTTTTTTTGGACTGCAGCTCTTAGAAACCCTCTGCTAGCCATACCATGATTCCCCCCCCCAGTAACTTTTTTCAAGCTCTGGTTAGTTTCTCCCTTGTAAAGGGAAGAACAAAGTTGGGGATGGGGAAGGGGCTGCATTCACCAGCTGACTGTGACTTTTCTGTTACAGGTAAGGTACCAGAGAAATCATTATAAAATATTTGATGATAATGCTACTCAAGTATTATCATCACGAAACAGAAATAATATTTTTGAGGGGACGTTCAGCAAGCGAGCATCCAATGATAAATACTAATGTCTGAATAGTATTTTAGTGCTTTTGAAAGGAGAATGATTGAGACTTCCTTTTATAATACTTTAAAATGATATATAGTGAGCATAAATATAGACATTAATGAAAAAGTAAGCCCTAATAGGGCTTTCAAGGCAAGTGAGATATCTAAGGAGAGGTTTTACTTGTTCCACTCCCCTAGTGAGTTTCCTTGGCTGAGATAGGATTCTAACCCAGGCCTACCCAGGCCTACTCTGTCACTCTATCCACTACACCACACTGGGTACCCCTTTTGCTCAGTGGTTCCCAGCCTTGGGTCCCCAGATGTTCTTGGGTTACAGGTCCAAGAAATCCTGACTAGCACAGCTAGTGGTGAAGGCTTCTGAGAGTTTTACTCCAACAACATCTGTGGACCCAAGGTTAACAACCACTGCTCCAGCTGTTTACGCACATCAGAACCACAATACTGAAGAGGATGGAAACTTACCACGAAAGCAACCTCACCTGGGTCAATTACATTAGTTTCCATTTTTCTCCCCGTACCCAACCCTGGTCTTTCTCTAGTGAGAGAAAAGATGGAGACAACATTGGGAAAACAAAGAAGAATTACAAATGAGTGATGACATAACAAAAGTTCTTTTTCCTGCACAGTCACCACCCTGGAATCTGAGAAAATGAGCCGCTGCAATTTCTTTAGCAGAATTTAGATTTGGAAGTCCTGAAACTCTTTTGTGACATGGGTATATTCTTCAGCCAACCCCTGCTTAAAGCCTGTTTGAAACTGGCTGTAGCTATGATTCTACCTAGTTCAGTCTTATTCATTCGTATGCTGAAAGAAAGTGTAAACAAGTAAGTGTAATTTAATTGTTTCGAAAGGAAAGCCTTGGCGCACCTCTGCTATCAAGTGCCAAGCTTCACATACGTTCACTTGATTAGAGACTTAGGAAGTGTTAATTAGATTGAACCAGGCAATTAAGCTTTAAGTAAAATCACATTTTTAACGTCTTTAAAGATGTTTTGTCAAGAGTATGACATTCTGCTATTAAGAGAATGAGATAAAAGTGTGTTTGTGTTTGTGTGTGTGTACACACCATCAAGTCCATTCTGACTTAGGGCAACCCTTTCCAAGTTTTTCCACATAGACAATACACAGATGTATTCTCTATCTCATTTTTTGACAGAGTTACAGGCTTGATAAATGAAGGGAACGCTGTGGATGTAGCATATCTTGATTTCAGTAAGGCCTTTGACAAAGTTCCCCATGATATTCTTGCAAGGAAGCTAGTAAAATGTGGGCTAGACAGTGCTACTGTTTGGTGGATTTGTAATTGGTTGACTGACCGAACCCAAAGGGTGCTCACCAATGGCTTCTCTTCATCTGGAGAGAGGTAACTAGTGAGGTGCCTCAGGGTTCTGTTCCGGGCCCTGTGCAATTCAACATCTTTATCAATGACTTGGATGAAGGAATAGAGAGTATGCTGATTAAATTTGTAGATGATACCAAATTGGGAGGGGTTGGTAATTCCCCAGAGGACAGGATTAAAATTCAAAATGGCCTTGACAGATTAGAGTCCTGGGCCAAAACTAACAAAATGAATTTCAACAGGGAGAAATGTAAGGTCCTACACCTAGGCAGAAAAAAATGAACTGCACAGATATAGGATGGAAGACACCTGGCTAGACAACAATACCTGTAAAAGGGATCTAGGAGTCTTGGTAGACCACAAACTGAACATGAGTCAGCAGTGTGATGCGGCTGCCAAGAAAGCCAATGCAATTCTTGGTTGCATCAATAAGAGTATAGTGTCTAGATCAAGGGAAGTGATAGTACCACTCTATTCTGCTTTGGTCAGACCTCACCTGGAGTATTGTGTCCAGTTCTGGGCACCTCAATTCAAGAAGGATGTTGACAACCTGGAACGTGTCCAGAGGAGTAGACCAAAATGTTCAAAGGTCTGGAAGCCATGTCCTATGAAGAGCGGCTTAGGGAGCTGGGAATGTTTAGGCTTACAAAAGGAAGGTTAAGAGGGGACATGATAGCCATGTTTAAATATTTGAAGGGATGTCATGTCGAGGAAGGGACAGGTTTGTTTTCCACGGCTCCAGACACTAGGACAAGGAGCAATGGTTTCAAACTACAGGAAAAGAGATTCCACCTGAATCTCAGGAAGAACTTCCTTACAGTCAGAGCTGGTCGGCAGTGGAATATGCTGCCTCGGAGTGTGGTGGAGTCTCCTTCTTTGGAGGTTTTTAAGCAGAGGCTGGATGGCCATATGTCAGGAGTGCTTTGATGGAGTTCCTGCATGGCAGGGGGTTTGATTCGATGGCCCCTGTGGTCTCTTCCAACTCTGTGATTCTGTGATTATATGTAGTTTCCCATTTCCTTCTTCTGGGGGCATCTTGGAACTGTGTAGCTTGCAAGAGGTCTGACTTTACTTGCAGGAGGCACAGTGGGGAATTGAACTTCCAACCACTGAGCCTTCCATCCAGCCTTAAGAATATTTAAAAAGCAACCATGTGGTCTTCTCATCTGAGAGGCATTAGCAGAATAGATTTAGTATGTTTCTCGTCTTATCTATGTAGTGCCGCTAGATGCTATCCTCACAGTATTCTGGTGTGGTTGTTGTTGGGGTCCCGAGTCATCTGATAGACCATATGCATAGGATAACAGCATGATTGTATATCTAATACCCTGTTTCCCTGAAAATAAGACCTATCCTGAAAATAAGCCCTAGTATGATTTTTCAGGATGCTCATAATATAAGCCCTATCCCAAAAATAAGCCCCAGTTGAAACCCCACCCCCCAGTTGAAACCCCACCCTCCACCATGGTGCAGCAACTAGAAGAAGATGACATGACTGTATTTGAATAAATGTAGATTGTTGTACATGAAAAAAAAAAACTTCCCCTAAAAATAAGCCCTAATGCATTTTTTGGAGCAAAAATTAATATAAGACCCTGTGTTATTTTCGGGGAAATACAGTATTTATGTAGGAAAGACAATTCAGTGGAAGCAGTTTCTCATAGAGAGGGTAATAAAAACTACATTTGCTGGAATTCAGCACAGCTATAACATTCCTTATTGAGAATCAGGGCTCTGTTTTGGGGGTGTTCCTAGACTGCTGTTGGCCCGGACCACAATTTAATCCCCAGCACTTCCAGTAAGCTGCCCAAGGCTCAAAAATGCCTCAAATGACATAAAATTGATGAGGGGCAAAGTCATAACAGAAAGAGATTGGCTACCCACTTTTGGTTTTGATTTTTTTAATTTGGGGGATGGGGGACTTTGGTGGTCCGTGCCCACCCTTATGCAGAATCTCCTGCTGCAGGGGAAGAATACCTCCTCCTCCTTCTTTTTCCCCCCAAAATAAATTTTCTGTATTTTTTTTCACGCTGAGAGGACCTGGGGGTGTCAAAGCAAGAACAGGGGTGGCAAGTAACTCAGAAACTGCAGTATCACCACTCTGCTTTAAACTGGTAACAAGTTTTAAAGGCTAAGATCAGCAGCTCAATTTATGCCCATGATATTCCACATTCTTGGGTCCTTTTATGAAGAAAGGCAGGTAAAAATAATTTTAATTCATGTGCAGTTGAAATGTGATGTTGGAAAAGAAGAGGAAATGTGAGTCGTATAGAGAAGAACAAAAAGAGTGTATTCAGTATTAGATGAGACTTAAGAGTGAACACAGTGAAGTATGAAGAGGTGGTAAAATATGACCGAGCACATTTTGTGAAATGGCAGATGATTAAATCCAAGATATACTTGAAGCATTTAAAGGAAGAAGAACAAATTGTAGACACAAGCAAATTACAATGGGGGAAAAGGGGAGATACACAAAGGCCTGAAAACGCTGGCTAAAACTCAAAAGAACTGGAAGTTGTAGAAGTCCAGTTTGAAATATGGGACTCGTTATTTTACAATCAAATTGTTTTCTGGGGATCATTTGAAAGATGCATTTAAATGTAGTTGTACTTTACCATAATCGGCTACACTGAAAACACTTTCTAAGGCAACTATATACTAAAAATTAAAATAGTTGTAAAACTAATATCTTTCCTGAAGGAAACAGTTTGAGAGCATTAGAACAGTTTTGTGCTAAACAAATGTTTGTGACAACATCTTGGATAATTTTCCTGAGTATAAATTGCTGAAATATGCAAATATTTTTTCCAGCTCACTGGTACAGTAAGCACTATTGAAAACAACCATGGTATCTTGCCATTCAGTGTAATTCATAAACATGGTGAGTTTCTTTGGGTTTGGTTTGCAAAGTTTTGGTGATAGTACTTTTCCTTTAATACTGAAACTATGATGTTGTTCATACATTGCCAGGAAGACCTGGAAAAGTGCACTGTGTGCAAATAGGGTTGTATGTTGCGTTGCTCATAAGGTAGAAAGAGATTCCTACAATGTGGAGCTTTTTGTGTGTGTGTGGGAGCGGTACATGTATCACACAGGGAGTATATAAAGAAGCTCTTCTATTTTTGCCTGTTAACTCTCATGTGGCCTGCAGTATTTGTATCCTAGGGAAGCCCTATGAATGCTAGACAATTTGTAGACCTCATGATAAAATCTGAGAATCCCACTCCGAATATTATAGGGGAAATACAAATCAACCCCATCAGTTTTTCCCTGCCTTTGTGTACATACATAAGGTCTAACTTCAGGGATCCAAAGAATGGAAGGCTTGCCAACTATCTTCCACTGGTGCCAGGCAGAAATGTGCTTAGGGCAACCTCCTCTTCACAAGTTATTGCAAAAGGAAAAACCAGGAAAGAAAAATATGCACAGAGAAGGATGGTTTTATCCAAAATATGTATTATTGTTCCCCTGGATACCATTCTCTTTAATAACATTGAGGACCACTAACCTCCTGAGAGTTTTGGAATCCTTTTTCTTATCTGATCTTTGTGTATCATTCTGTTTCCCACGTTTTAAGCTATTTGTGCATTTCGTGATCTTCTAGGAGTCTGTCATTCCTCAAACACAAATGGAAATAGTGATGTATGTGCTTTTTGACTTTGCTGTAGCATTTCTAGCCATTAATGCTGTTTTGTGAATGAGGAAAAAAAAAAAGAGACAATGGGGATATTAGGTTAAGAGCATTATTTGTCTTGATACATGCAGTCCTCTCCTTGAAAGCTTCTCAGTAGAGCCACCCTTAGTCACAGACAGGTTTATAATCTATTTAAGACAGTCTAGCCTACTTGAAATCAGTGGAATTAAAGTTCGTTTAAATTGTGATGCTTTGGGGTTGTTGGTTTGCAAGAAACATCTTGGGAATCTAGATGTCAGAGGTTGTGTTATGTTTGTGTGTGTTGCGGCTGAAGGCAATGTTTCTAATATTTTTTGAACATGATGATAATATTGTCAGTGTCAAGATGATGCTTTTTAAAACTTTAAATAAACTTTTCCCCACTAAACTTCCCATATGCAAACACTGATTGACAGCAATTTGCAACTAGTGCAGCTTTTGAATAATCAGAGCATGGATCAGATTAAATACTCCTACAGGCAAGCAACCTTATTAAGTGTGTGTTCCATCTCATTAGCTCTTGTTCCCACCAAATCATGTCTGGGCTCGCTCCAAGCTTAATGTTTCCAAATCTCATGTGGCCAAGGACTGATAAAAGAAGAACTAGATTGGAACAGCAGAAATAAGGCCATCCTGTGGTGATCTGGTTCTACAACACTTTTATTTTATTTTATTTTATTGCCTGACAGTGAGACTCAAGACACCTTAGATTTAAACTGGTAGCCACTGAACAGGTTCAAACACAGCAGAAGACTCTGTTGGCTTTTGCACTGATTTCATTAGAAGAACCAGTATAATTGGTGAATTGGTCCAGACAAGACTGAGGCACTGGAGATAGAGAAATCAATCAGCTGGAATGGAAGAGTACTGCATGGGTTGCTGTGTGCCCCTAAGCCCAATTTAAAGTGCTGTTTTTAAAATGTAAAGCCTTAGGTAGAACTGAAGCAGCGTCTCTACAAGGTATCGAAAGAAGTCCTTTGGAGGCCATTATGTTGGAGGGTACAAGGGAGATGGTACTTTTTTGCCGAGGTTTTGTACTTCTGGAATCAACTTTGACAGTTTCTTTGCAGGCCTTTAGGAAGGCTTTTTCTTTGCAGGCCTTACTTGTAGTTAAAGGTTACTATACTATCATTACTTTTTGATATTGTTTTTATCTTACAATGTTCTACCTATCAAGCTGACCTAACAGTAATCTTAAATAGAGTCATGTGAAAATGAAAGTACACTCTCTTTGAACTCTATGGTTTTACATATCAGGACATAATAAAAATCATCTAGTCCTTAGCAGGTCGGAAAATTAGGTAAACACAACCTTAGATGAACAACACATGACATATTACACTGTGTCATGATTTATTTTACAAAAATAAAGCCAAAATGGAGAAGCAATGTGTGAAAAACTAAGTACACCCTTACTGCTTCCATAGGATTTTAGAGGCTAAGTAGCAGCCAAGTGCTGCTAACCAAATACCCTTGATCATCAGCAAGTGATGCCCCTCATCACCTTTATAAAAGCCGAAGTTTTAGCAGTTTGCTTGTCTGGAGCATTCAGGTGTGTGTTAACGCAATGCCAAGCAATGATTATAGAGAAGCAGTTGTTGCTGCTCATCAACCTGGGAAGGGTTGTAAGGTCCTTTCCAAACAATTTAAAGTTCATCATTCTACATTGAGGAAGAGGATTCACAAGTGGAAAACATTCAAGACAGTTGCCAATCTTCCCAGGAGTGAATGTCCAAATAAATTCACCACAAGGTTAGACTGTGCAATGCTCAGAGAAATTGCCAAAAAACCAATAGTTGCATCTCGGGCTCTACAGGCCTCAGTTAGCATGTAAAATGTTAAAGTTCATGACAGTACAATTAGAAAAAGCCTGAACAAGTCTGGTTGGTTTGGAAGGGTTGCCAGGAGAAAGCCTCTTCTCTCTAAAAAACAGCTTGGCAGCATGGCTTAGATTTGCAGAGTTGCATCTGAACAAGCGGCAAGACTTCTGGAACAATATCAGATGAGACAAAAGTGGAGATGTTTGGCCATAATACATAATTAAAATAGTTTGGCGAAAATCAAACACAGATATCAGCGCAGCCACCTCATGCCAACGGTCAAGCACAGTGGTGGAGGGGTGATGATTTGGGCTTGTTTTGCAGCCACAGGACCTGGGCACCTTGCAGTCATTGAGTCGACCATGAACTCCGCTGTGTACCAAAATATTCTAGAATCCAGTGTGAGGCCATCTGTCTGACAGCTAAAGCTTGACTGGAATTGAGTTATGCAACAGGACAATAATCCCAAGCACATCAGCAAATCTACAACAGAATGGATGAAAAAGAAAAGGATCAAGGTTTTTCAATGCCCAGTCAAAGTCCAGACCTCAACCCAATTGAAACGCTGTGGCAGGACCGTAAGAGAGCTGTGCATACACAAATGCCCATAATGCCCATAAACCTCAATGAACTGAAGCAACGTTGTAAATAAGAGTGGTCCAAAATTCCTCCACAATGATGTGAGAGACTGATAAAGTCATACAGAAAATAATTACTTCAAATTATTGCTGCTAAATGTGGTTCTACAAGCTATTGAATCAGAAGGTGTTGCTAATTTTTCACACATGGCCTCCCCATTTTGGCTTTATTTTTGTTAAATAAATCATGACACAGTGTAATATTTATTTCATTTCATTTATTTTATTTTATTTCTTCGCATTATATCCTGCTCCATTTGTGCCGAGGCACTGCTCTGGGCAGTTACAGCAAATGTAATACAAAACAAAAAATAAAGATAAAACCATTAAAAGCAGTTTGCAAATAACCCATAAAGACAGATGGTTCAGGCCAATCATATAAAAACCAGAGTGGATGGAGTGGGTGGATGGGATAATCAGCTAGGGTTGGTGTGGAAAGCCTCCCTGAAAAGGCACATCTTTAGTTGCCTCCTAAATGTTAACAGGGAGGGGGGTAGGTGGAGCTCTTCTGGAAGCTGGTCCTGTAAAGTTGGAGCCACCGCAAAGAAGAGCCTACCTCTTGTGGGGGGCTTACAGGCCTCCCTCGGGGTGGCCGCCTGGAGGAGCTTTGACTGAGATGATCGTGTTGGTCGGGTAGATGACATTAAGGAAAGATGGTCCACAAGTAAAATGGGCCCAAACCATAGAGGGCTTTGTATGTAAATGTCAAAACCTTGAACTTGATTTGGAATGCAACAGGCAGCCATTTAATGTCAGCCAGAATCGGAATGATATGGTCAAATTTGCTCGCACTTGCCATCAGTCTGGTGGCTACATTCTGGACCCATTGAAGTCTTTGGATCAGCCTCAAGGGAAGCCCCATGTAAAGAGCATTGCAGTAGTCTATCAGGGCCTGCACCAAAGTTCTGAGGGAGCCCTTTTCTAGTTGGGGGTGGACTTGGGCGATTAGCCTAAGCTGGTTAAAGGCTGATCTGGACATGGATGCAATCTGGGCCTCCCAAGAAAGAGCTGAGTTCAGAAGAACACCTAAATTACACACATGGTTCCTAAATGGGGAGACAATGCCATCCAGCCTAAGGAGAATCCCCCAAAACTTTCAGAGGTCCCCCCCCCCCAGGAACACAATCTCTGTCTTGCCCGGTTCAGTTTGAGTCTGTTAGCCTTGTCCATTCCAGTACTGAAGTCAGACAGCACTCAAGTGTGTGGACAGCATCCACTGCAAAGATGGTAAAGGAGAGAGAGAGTTGTGGGTCATTAGCATACTGATTAGCAACCTATCCATTCTGAAGGAAATCAACCCTGAGTGCTCACTGGAAGGACAGATCCTGAAGCTGAGGCTCCAATACTTTGGCCATCTCATGAGAAGACTCCCTGGAAAAGACCCTGATGTTGGGAAAGTGTGAGGGCAAGAGGAGAAGGGGACGACAGAGGACGAGATGGTTGGACAGTGTCATCGAAGCGACCAACATGAATTTGACCAAACTCCGGGAGGCAGTGGAAGACAGGAGGGCCTGGCGTGCTCTGGTCCATGGGGTCACAAAGAGTCGGACGTGACTTAATGACTAAACAACAACAAAGCATACTGATTACACCCTACTCCAAATCTCCCGATGACCTCCCCCATTGATTTCATGTAGATGTTGAATAGCATTGGGGATAATGCTGATCCCTGAGGAACCCCATATCTTAGGATCCAAGGTGTCGACACCTCCTGTCCTAGTTGGATTCTCTGGACACGGTCCTCAAGGAAGGATCAGAGCCAGCTCAATGCTAGGCTCTCAGTCCCAACCTCTGCATCTGCCCCTGTCAGCCTCCCTTAAAAAGTCATTCTTCAGCATGACTAGTGTCGTCTCAGTACCCCTTTGCAGCCTGAATCCAGACTGGAGTGGGCCAAGGCACTCCTGCTGCTCCACGCAGCTGATTCGCCACCATCCTCTTGATCACCTTGCCCAAGAATGGTATATTAGCAATCAGATGGAAATTATTTAGGTTGTCCATCGCTAACTGGGGGTGTTTGATGATAAGTTGGACAATGGCTTCTTTTAAATGGGAGGGAAGAGTTCCCTCTCTCAGCAATGAATTAATGATATTTGTGACCCAATCAATCATAGCCCCCTTAATGGCTCTAATCAGCCACTCTGGGCAAGGATCAAGCAAGGAGGCAGTGGATCTATAGCTAGCTAGCACCCTGGAGGCTTCTTCTTTTGCTACAAGGTCAAGCAGAACCAACTGGTCAGGGAGAGATGGGGCAGTGATAGTCACCCCCAAATCAGCTAAGCTGTTGGTGGAGTTGAGGTCGGCATGAATGGCCTTGATTTTAGTTCTTAAAAAGGCTGCAAACTGATCACTAGTGAACTCAGAATGAGGTCTTGAATGGCCAAAATTGGTAAGGTTGTGGACCACCCAGAACAATTCAGCTTGCCAGTTTGCGGCCTCACCAATCCATCAGATGTTAAAGGTCTTTCTTGCCCTTTTAAGGGTGTTAGCATATTCATTGGCCATGGTCTTAACTGCAGCCCTATTTTGTGCTGACTGATCTCTTCTGCACCTGCTCTCTAGCTGTCTCCTTGGTATACCAAGGGCCAGAGCAAGCTCTGAGGTAGAGAGTGCATTTGGGGGCGATAGTGTCAGATACCCGGGTCATCTCCAGATACCATCTATCAAGATGGGCTTCGACAGAGTCATCTACCAAGTCAGCCAGAAGCCCTCCCAGAGCCTCTTGGAACCATTCTGGGTTGAGAAGCCTGAGAGGGTGGACCAGTTTCTCAGGTCCATTCTCCCCGCAGATTGGATTGCCATAGACAAGTTGAATCTCAGTAGGAAGTGATCCATCCACGACAGAGGGAAGGAGTTCACCCTCCCCACCCTCAGATCACTATCCACCTGTGCAGTTGAGAACACCAAGTCCAGCTGAATGTGTGGGGCAGATGACATGTTGGGATAGGTTCATGGCTGTTGTGGTATCCATGAGCTCCAGAGCTGGACCAGAGAGTTCTGGTCATCTGTGTCATGTGTTGTTGTTCATCTGAGGTTGTATTTACTAATTTTCAGATCTGCTGAGGATCAGATTTTTTTTTATTATGACCTGATATGTAAAACTATAGAATTCAAAGAGGGTATACTTTCTTTTTCACATAACTGTAAATGTGTAGCTGCAGATCTATAGATACTTCCATATACATACATGGTTTTCAAAAAATGATAGATCTGTGAAAAGCATAAATCAGAATAGACTACCTTAATTGTGATTTCAACTTCAACATAACCCTATCACTGTCTACTGAGAAGTACGTTCCATTCAAATCAGTGGGGCTTACTCCCAGGTGAGTGGTTAGGGGACTGTAGTCTTTAAATGCTCTCTCAATGTCTTGCATGTTTGTGCCATCCATTCAGTTGCATCTACAGAGGTATAGTGTCTAGATCAAGGGAAGTAATCGTACAAATCTATTCTGCTTTGGTCAGACCTCACTGACAATACTGTGTCCAGTTCTAGGCATCACTGTTTAAGAATGATATTGACAAGCTGTAACATGTAGACTATGTCTAGATGGGTGGCATAAAAATGCAATAAATAAATAAATAAAATAAATGCCCAGAGGAGGGCAGCTAGAATGGTAAAAGGTCTAGGGATCAATGCCTGTGAAGGAGCTGGGCATGTTTGGCCTGGAGAAAAGAAGGCTGAAAGATAATGTGACAGTGATCTTCAAATATGGATGAAGGAGTAAGCTTGTTTTCTATAAGTCCAGAGTGTAGAAAAAAGGAAAGGAGATTACACCTTAATATTAGGAAGAACTTCATGACAGTAAGAGCTGTTCAACAGATTGCCTCGGATTGTGGTGGACTCTCCTTCATTGGAAGTTTTTAAACAGAGAAATAGGACTGCAAGTTCTCTACAGTTCTATAGTTCCATGAATCTGTACGTGAACGGTACAAATATTGTCTTGGCATTGGTCAATAAACTCATGGTGAAGACAGGCACAACAGTAAGGAAGAGTGATTGTATAGCACTTTTCTTGCATGAGAGAATTAATAGTCATTAGTTCTTGTTGACATGCTAATGAATTTTCATATTATTTGTTTTAAATCAGTTCCAATGTTTACCATATTTTGGTTTTTACTGAGCGAGTTCAATCTACCTGCCAGGTTAGTGGTATTTCAGTCCCATTTATTTCCTGAAATTCAAATTATTTGGAACTACATTTTCACAAAGATTTCACTGGGATGCAGTTTGATAACTTGGTCTTGTTCAAACTTGATAAAATTCAACTTGAACAATACCTTATTTATTCTAATTCTGTAAAAAAATGTGAGTTGGTTTTCAGTGGGTTGTTTATGGATGTGCATAATTAGATAACACGCCATTAGGCTTCTTCAGAAGAAATGCATATACATTTGATCAATACATGAGTAACATGATTCATTAAGCTGTACATTCATAGGTTGCCCTGCTCACTTGTATCTGTGTATACAGTGCAAAAATCTAGAACAGGGAAGTACAAACATCTACACTGTATGCACAGATAGAAAAAGACAAGGCAAAAGTAGGTGGACATTCACAAAGGTGGTACAACATCTTGAATCCTACCATACTACTGGTGTTTGCATAAGGTTTGGTAACTTGATGTAGCTAATTGCAGCTAGTTAATGAGTTGCCAGGGTATGTCTGCACAATCAAGATGTTCCTTGGTTCCTTGTCAGTTAGCCACAATTACGGTAGCTATGGCAAGTTATGCAAACCTTAAACAAAGGATTCTGGCCAGTGTGTGCATGCTTCTTCTAAGGGAGAGTTTTGAAAGGCAAACATATCTTTTTGTTTTTATTTATTTATTTTTATTATTATTATTGCATAAAATAGAAACAACATCTGTTCTTTCCTGTCCTAACCCACATTTTCAGCCAAGGGCTAACAATAATCAAATAACAACAAAAAGAAA
Source organism: Intellagama lesueurii (assembly GCA_037013535.1). Classification (NCBI taxonomy): domain Eukaryota; kingdom Metazoa; phylum Chordata; class Lepidosauria; order Squamata; family Agamidae; genus Intellagama; species Intellagama lesueurii. Next base: position 102,640,536 of record JBAJHW010000003.1, read on the forward strand.
AGAGGGAAAGAAAGAAGAAGAAGTGGCAATTCAGAATGCTGGAAAAGACAGAAGTTAAAGAAATGAGCAGTGAAGGAAAAGAGGATACTGAGACTAGAAAACTAAATGAGGGATAAGGTACAGATTATTTCATAAACCATTTGCAGAAATTCTACTGAAAATATTTTAAAAGTTACTTGTGAATTTTAATAACTTATTTGTTTGTTTGTTGTTTGTTTGCTGCCTTTCTCCCCATAGGAGACCCAACATGTTTCAAAACGATGAAAACTGTACAATAATAACAAAAGTGTGCTGCTTATATACTGCCCCATAGTGCTTCAAGCACTCTCTGGGCGGTTTACAAGTTAAATGTGCAGGCCACACATTGCCCTCCCCCAGCGAGCTGGGTACTCATTTTACCGACTTCGGAAGGATAGAAGGCTGAGTCAACCTTGAGCCGGCTACCTGGGATAGAACCCTGGGTCGTGAGCACAGTTTTGGCTGCAGTACAGCAGTTTAACCACTGCTCTACGAGGCTCCTAACAAGTTTAAAATACTAGACAAAACTGTATTAAGAACTTTTAAACACTAGCCAAGATTAAAAAAAAAAAAAGAGAATAACAATTTTTAAAACATAAATATTTTTTTTAAAAAATGCCTAAATTACATAAGTAGAGTGTTTCCTAGACTCCCAGTTATTGCTTAAAATCCTGCCTAAAAAGGAAGGTCTTTGCTTGATGGTGGAAGGACAAGAGGGAGGGGACCAACTTGGCTTATGAAATACACAATAATGCTAGCATGTCAGGCAAAAACATTTTTTATAAAAAAATAAAGAAAACAAAAACTTTGTGGCACCTTAAAGGCTAACTGCTCTATTTAATGTGAGCTTTCATGGACAAGTCCACTTCTTCAGACATGAGAGAAAATATAGCTGTTAGTCTTTAAGGTGCCACAACAGTTTTGCCTATTTTTTTTAAATTTTTGTTTTGTTTTTGCTTGACATGCTAGCACAGACTAACATGGCTACCTCTTCTAAATAATGCTAGGACACCAAATGAGTTTTTGTAATTCCTGCTTCACTCCTTTTCATAAGGTAGGAGTTACCAAAGTGTGGCTCATTTTTCTTTTTGTTTGACCTGAATGCTGTGTGTGTGTGTGTGTAACTAAAATCTCTGCCTCGTATATGTGTGTTTTGATTAAGACTGGTAAAGAAACCCTTTTATCTGTTACCACTAGCCTAGTGAGTATGACTAGAATATAACTGGCATTAGAAGGCTAGAGATTTCTGGTGTGCAATGATGAATTCTCTTTGACTTGCACAGAATACTTCAGAAGAAGTTCATGGTGATGGGTTTGGGGGGACTCCATCTGACAGACAGGAAGAATGTTCAGTATGACAAAAATGTAGTTGATGTCTTATAGAAAAGAGGAAGTGGAGAGAAAACCATATACTGTATGTTGCTGTCAGTTCCTCAGAGGAAGCACATAATCAAATGGTAACAAATACAGACTGTGCACAAGCAGCAGACAACAGAGAAAGGTCTATATAGGACAATGGAGCTTTTCACGTTCTTTGGGAGCAACTCTGTGTAATTGCTGGAGGAAATGGATAGAAAACAACAACAGGGCACAAGTGAGCCTTGCACTTGATTGGATTAATTCTAAGATAAATAGAAGAAATAGCATTCCCTGTTGGAGGTCCCCATTATGTACAAGCATTTTTGTTTTCTCCCAGTGGGGGCTGTTAATGTATGAAATGTTAACGTATGGAGTAGTCTTTAATGGTGGCTTCTTTCAAGCAGTGTACTTCCTTCAGGTGCCTGCCACAGCTGAGGCAGCTGCCTGGCAAGAACAGGCTGCAAGCTTAACTTGAATGCCTGTGGTACAGGGCCAGTGCGTTCACTGGAAATAAACAAAGGCCTTTCCTCTCAAGTATTCATGGCAGTTGTTCCATAGAGAAGAAGAAACAGAAGAAAATCAATTTTTTTGTTCACCTCAAGGGTTACCTAGAGACATGTCACTAGAAATTATTAGCGCTTTCTCTTGCTTTATTCTTTTCAGCAGATTGACTGGTGGCAGCCCTTCTCAGAGCTCTTAGGAGGTGTGCTATCTTCTTTCTTTGTTCCTTTGCATGCCTGAGGCAGTCTTGGAAATGGGAGAAATATTTCCCTTGATTTTCCCCATTTCCATCTTGAGTGGCTTGAGAAGGAAAAATGTGTGTGTGTGTGTGTGGGAACCGACCCTTGCTGCTATACGATGTAAATGAGTGTCCTTAGATTTTGTTCACAAATGTTGATTTTGAATCCAAATTCAAGCATAAAATCCCTGCTTCCCATTTGAAATGGTAGATCTCCGCAAGAACAACTGCACTACAACATGTTCCAGGTTTATGTTTGGATTACGTATGTCAGCTCTCAGTCTTGCGCTAAAGGGGAAGATGGCCCTTTTTGTGTGTCAGTAGCACTTCTAGATTCAAGTTCATTTCAGAACTCTTAAATATATCATCACATTGGGCCAGTGCTGACTTAAGAGGACATGGCTTTGTTGTGCATTGAAGGGAGCAGGAGCAGCCCCTGGGATCACAGCATATCTTTGTCACAGCCTCTTTCTGCCTAAGTGAGTTGGGGAACCGATTGGCCTGAGGCTAGTTTAGTTGGTTTCTAGATGCTTATATTTTAATTTAATGTGGCTTATTTGGAGTGGGAGAAGGCTGCAATGCAGGCGTATACCATCTTATAGCCCTCCTCTGAAGGTTTAACTACAGTAAAGATATTGGGCTTTTACCTCTATACTAGCTAACTGACCCATTTCACATATTAGGACTTTCCTTGCAAACATTTTGTGATTTTTGTTTGTTTGTGCAGAAACTTTGTATTTTGAAAAAGAACTTGTATTCTTCACAATCTGAAGGAAATGGTGGATGATACATTTATTACCTCACTCTGATGGCAGAAAGTGAGGAGGAATTAAAGAACCTCTTAATGAGAGTGAAAGAGGAGAGCGCCAAAAATGGTCTGAAGCTCAACATCAAAAAAACTAAGATCATGGCCACGGGCCCCATCACCTCCTGGCAAATAGAAGGGGAAGATATGGAGGCAGTGACAGAGTTTACCTTCCTGGGCTCCACGATCACTGCAGATGGTGACAGCAGCCACGAAATTAAAAGATGCCTACTTCTTGGGAGGAAAGCGATGAGAAACCTAGACAGCATCTTAAAAAGCAGAGACATCACCTTGCTGACAAAGGTCCGCATAGTCAAAGCTATGGTTTTTCCAGTAGTGATGTATGGAAGTGAGAGCTGGACCATAAAGAAGGCTGACCGCCGAAGAATTGATGCTTTTGAATTGTGGTGCTGTGGTGCTCTTGAGAGTCCCCTGGACTGCAAGGAGAACAAACCTATCCATTTTGAAGGAAATCAACCCTGAGTGTTCACTGGAAGGACAGATCCTGAAGCTGAGGCTCCAATACTTTGGCCATCTCATGAGAAGAGAAGACTCACTGGAAAAGACCCTGATGCTGGGAAAGTGTGAAGGCAAGAGGAGAAGGGGACGACAGAGGATGAGATGGTTGGACAGTGTCATCGAAGCAACCAACATGAATTTGACCCAACTTCGGGAGGCAGTGGAAGACAGGAGGGCCTGGCGTGCTCTGGTCCATGGGGTCACGAAGAGTCGGACACGACTAAACGACTAAACAACAACAACATTTATTAGACCACTAAAACAAATCACAAACATAAACCAGCTTTTGACTATTCTATATGAGTTATTAGAAGATGGTTCTTACTTGCTATTCTTGATTAGAGATGGGGATATTTGTATTTGTATATGAATACAAATATCCGCACACAGCTGGACTTAACGAGGGGCCGCCAGCGGACACGTGAGTGGACGGGCCGGCCACAGGGGCTGACCTCTCATTAAGTCCAGCTGCGGGGGGACTTACAAATATGAATACTCCCATCTCTATTCTTGATCAATATGTAATATGTTCATAAAACATCTAACTATACAAGAATAACAAGTTTAAAATGTTATACAAAACTGTATTAAAACAATTAAACATTAATTAAGATTAAAAACAATCTTAAAAACATTTTTAAAAACATTTAAAGTGCAGGAAAAATTGTAGTCTATATAAGAAACCTTGTATTTTGTGCAAAATACACTTTCTGTTGCTTAAAAAATGTGGTGATCATTTCCTTCTACACAAATGAAAAATTTTGCAGGAGTTGACAGGGTTTTCACTATGTCATCATAGACAAGAAAATCTACAAATAGCCATTACATGTTTAGTCTGTAATGCTACAGTAGCTTTGGTTCAGAAGGAACAGAAGCTCTACATCAGGTCTTTTGAGTGACTTCATATAGTACCAATACTGTATTTCAGAAATAAGCTTTATCTTCAGACAGACCTCTGTCTAAGCTGGTGAAAGCAAACACTTTAAAGTGGCTGTAAATAATGTTGTGGATTTATCTTTATTTTGAAAAATTACATACAATTTTAGTATAAGTAAATACCAAACAACAGTAACTCAAGGGCTGGCACCATGTGCTGTCAGGAGCCTCACCTGGAACTCTTGATTAAGTTTGCAATAATATCAGTTTCAGGAGACTGTGCCTTCACTGAAATTGTGCAGATCCTGTCGGCATGGTGTCTTGAGAGCTGCCTTTAATCTTGAAACATGGATTTCAAATTGAACAAGACAGCAGTAGACAAGCAAGCAGTGAAACCAAATCAGCTGGGCTTGACACTGACCCATTAAATGTGTTAAAGATAAGTGATCTCCCATATTCTGAAGGATTGAGTTTTGCTGGATAACAAAAGGAGGCCCAGCTCAGCTTTGGCTCAAGGAGAAACAGGCATGAGAAAAAGCTGTCATCTCTCCATAACACTCCGTCTTTTGAGAAAAAGCAGTGCCTTATAAAATAGCACGGTTGGTTTGCTGCTACCAATCTGAAAATGCTTACATTAAGGGGCAGACAGAGACAGAAATAATCCCTCCGTGGTTTTTGAGACTTCAGTGGTTCAAGTACGAAGTGTACACACTGCACTGCACTCGTCTGCAAACTTGTTTCGGTTTTAAAGTTTCTGCACTCATATCACTGGGAAAGTTAGGTACAATCTACATTTAACTTTCCCATTGGATACAATGGGACCTGAAGATGCTTTTCTTTTGTGAGTGTAGAACTCTTATTTTGCAAGGTTGGAAAAAGAGAGACGCCCAAAGCAGAGCACCTGTACATTCCTTGCACCGAACCTATAGTGCTAACATTGTAGGGCTATGGTGTTATAGCACTAGGCTTCTAATATTAAAATGATAGTTTCTGTATTAATTATGTTATACCTCTGCAGTGTAATACTGGCTGAAATCTTGTTGCATCGCATAGTGTTGCACTAGAGTAGACCCAAATTCCAGTGGGGAGTTAGAGAGTCAACTCCTCCACAAGTTCCATTGATTCAAATGGACATAGCATAGCATGTTGTAACTAAAACAGTCCCGGTTGAATCAAACTTATGCAAGAATTGACTCACCAAATCCTCACTGATTCTTTGGGTTTACTCTAATAAGACTTACTATGCTAAGTAACAGCATGGCCAGAATCCTCTTAATCTGGCCATGCTGTTACTTAGCATCATCTTAATCTTTAAAAATACTATTTTAAAATTTTCCAGCTACTGCCACTTTGTGATGTTTTCCATTTTTGAAAGAATTACAAAGGATTATTGGCCAGAATCCTTCTGAAGAGTGGCAGAAGTCTGTCAACATAATTCTGCTCCAGCTCTAAGGTAGTAGATTGCTTGCTTGAACTATCATTGCTTCTGCTTGCACAGGGTGATAGTGTATAAACAAAATTTTGAACTGCTTGTGCTGTGGATCATTGCATGAGCAATTTGATTGAGAAGGATCTTGACCATGATGCTTTAGCACTATGCCTTAAAAAAAATCAACACCTAAGGCCAAAATCCTATTTACCTTATTCCATCATAAAGTGTTCTATAGCAGGAGTAATAGGTCTCTTTTTTTGCTGGATATGCAGGGGCATATCCAGTACCTCCTTGTACAAATGTAAGTTGTTTTGGAAACTTTACTTTACTTTACTTTATTAGATTTTTACCCCGCCCCCCTAGACAAAGTCTTCTCCGGGCGGCTTACAAATATTATAAAAACATAATATATACAAATAATTTTAAAATCATAAAACATCACAATTATTAAACAATTAGACCAGATCAATACCAAGATGGGGAAAAAATTATAAAACAAAAAATAGATATCAGTTATTGACTGAAGGGAAGGCCTGCCTGAAGAGCCAAGTTTTTAAATGGCTTTTAAAAACACCCAGCGAGGGTGCCAGTCGGATTTCTGTTGGTAGACTATTCCATAGCCGAGGGGACACTGCCGAGAAGGCCCGGTTTCTTGTTCTTTCTTTCCGGGCCTCTCTCGGCGTTAGGCCCCTCAGCCGTCCCTCCTGGCTATGCCGAGTGATTCGGGTAGATCTAGGTGGGAGAAGACGATCTGCCAAGTATCGAGTTCCCAAACCATTTAGGGCTATGTACGTCATCATTAACACTTTGAAGTCAATGCGGAAATGAATGGGCAGCCAATGCAAGGCAGCCAGAGTGGGAGAGATATGTTGATATTTTCTCACCCCACTCAAAAGTCTGGCCGCCGCATTCTGCACTATTTGGAATTTCCGCATCAATCTCAAAGGTAGCCCCACGTAGAGCGCATTACAGTGGTCTAATCTCGAGATTACGAGCGCAAGGACAAGAGTAGTGAGGGCCCCACCATCAAGATAGGGTCGCAGCTGGGCAATCCGCCATAGATGGAAATAGGCGGAGCGGGCCACGGACGCCACCTGGATCTCCATGGTCAGCGCCGGGTCCAGATGTATCCCCAAGCTGCGAACCTCACTCTTTGCAGTGAGAGTCGTCCCCCCAAAAGAAAGGGAGTCACCCAATCCGCTAATGGAGGGACCACCCACCCTCAAGACCTCCGTCTTGTCCAGGTTCAGCCTCAACCCATTCAGCTGCATCCATTGCAGTACAGCCTCCAGGCAGCGCCAAAGGGACAGAACGGCATCCACTGAAGTAGGTGAAAAGGAGATGTAGAGCTGCGTGTCATCAGCGTACTGGTGGCACGATGCCCCACACCCCCTGATGACCCCACCCAGCGGCCTCATATAGATATTAAACAGCATTGGGGAGATGATCGACCCCTGTGGAACCCCACAATTGAGACTCCACGGGGCCGAAACACTCTCCCCAAGCTGAACTCTCTGAGGGCGGTCCTCCAAGAAGGATCGGAGCCAGGCAAGCACCAGGCCACCGATTCCCAACTCGGAGAGCCTCCCCAGGAGGATACCGTGGTCGACGGTATCAAAGGCAGCTGAGATATCGAGGAGGACCAACAAAGACATATTGCCCCTGTCTGCCTCCCTCAATAGGTCATCCAACAGTGCGACCAGTGCCGTTTCTGTGCCATAGCGCAGCCTGAAGCCCGACTGAAATGGGTCGGGCTTGTTTTGAAACAACAGCGGCAACCTCTCCGTTGTACAATGACAATCCAGAGTTCATGGTACCCTGTGGGTGGAATATTATGAACCACTCATGGAGCAAGAGGATTCTGGCCATGAAATTCTATTTAAAGGTTAGCCTAAATAAATAAGGAAGGGAGGGAGGGAGGAAGATAAGTAAGTAACACCCACCAAATCATGGCTGAAATTTTGTTGTAACTACACCTACAGAAAGGTGATGATATCTTTCACTCCTGTGGCTTGTCCAACTTGTGAATAATCAGTTTCACTACATGGAAGCCACGGGAGCTGCAGGACAGAAAAAGGAAGCATTTTGTTACTGCAGTTGTCACCGCCAAATAATATTACCAGCAAGGAAAAAATTTTTGATATGGAAAGATTTTCTCCTTCTACACAGTAGGACCGCTATATCCACGAGATTAGTATCCACAGTTTCACTTATCTGCAATCTGAAAATATTAAATGAAAACATCTAGAAATATGTATTTCCAAGATGTATTATCAGAACTGGCCACTAGAATGTACCAGAAACTATGCTATATATGTATAGGGTTTACTATTATCTGTGGTAAGTCTTGGAATGTGTCCCCAGCAGATATGGTGATCCTATTGGATATCAGTGCAAAGAGAGATGTACATAAGGCTAAAATTTTTGTCTGCTGTTTTTGTGAAAGATATTAGACTTTTAGCAGTCTGAGAAAAGACAAGGGACCAAATCCAGTTAGAGTACCAGTTACAGTAGTATTGCCTCATTTTGAACATGCTTGTTAGTTCAATTGATTCAAAGGAATTTGCAAATATGTTAACAAGTCCTATGCACTGAATGGCTCTACTCTAGTTGGGATTTAGCCTAGAAGAACTACAGGGAAAGCACAAGGTGAGGATGTTTGAAGGATTATGCTATGCAAACGCTCCAGAAATAAGATGTTTTGGAGTGGGGGAAATTCTGTAAGAAGAAAGAGATGTGTGTTTTTTTTTTTGTTTCCATACTTTCTATTTAAATATATTTCATTAAATCCTACTGGAAATTGTGAATTCTTTTGGCAAAAAAGTATATGCTTTATTGCTATGATCGATATAATGCAGAATACTTAATTACTGATTGCTGCTGTTAATAATCAGGGTCAGCATGGTTCAGTGGACAGAGTGTCAGATTTGGACTCTGCTTCATTATGGAAACTCACTGAGAGTAGCAGTGTAAACCAGTCCTTAAACATCTCACACATCTCAAAAATCCTATTAGCATTACCATAAGTCAGAAGCAACTTGACAGCACATAAGTTGTCAATAATAGCATTAGTTATCTAATTAATTACTTTGTTGTTGTTTAGTCGTTAATTCGTGTCCGACTCTTTGTGACCCCATGGACCAGAGCATGCCAGGGCCTCCTGTCTTCCACTGCCTCCCGGAGTTTGGTCAAAGTCATGTTGGTAGCTTCGATGACACTGTCCAACCATCTCGTCCTCTGTCGTCCCCTTCTCCTCTTGCCCTCACACTTTCCCAACATCAGGGTCTTTTCCAGGGAGTCTTCTCTTCTCATGTATTGGAGTATTGGCCAAAGTATTGGAGCCTCAGCTTCAGGATCTGTCCTTCCAGTGAGCACTCAGGGTTGATTTCCTTCAAAATGGATAGGTTTGTTCTCTTTGCAGTCCAGGGGACTTTCAAGAGTCTCCTCCAGCACCACAATTCAAAAGCATCAATTCTTCGGTGGTCAGCCTTCTTTATGGTCCAGCTCTCACTTCCATACATCGCTACTGGAAAAACCATAGCTTTGACTATGCGGAGTTGCCATAGTTTGCTGTGGTCCACACAGTCAAAGGCTTTTGCGTAGTCAATGAAGCAGAAGTAGATGTTTTTCTGGAACTCTCTGACTTTCTCCATAATCCAGCGCATGTTAGCAATTTGGTCTCTAGTTCCTCTGCCCCTTTGAAATCCAGCTTGTACTTCTGGGAGTTCTCGGTCCACATACTGCTGAAGCCTACCTTGTAGGATTTTGAGCATAACCTTGCTAGCGTGTGAAATGAGTGCAATTGTATGGTAGTTGGAGCATTCTTTGGCACTGCCCTTCTTTGGGATTGGGATGTAGACTGATCTTTTCCAATCCTCTGGCCACTGCTGAGTTTTCCAAACTTGTTGGCATATTGAGTGTAGCACTAACTACTAGCTATTGCTAATTATTTATTGCTAATACTCAAATCTTGGTCTTCGTCAGTTCATGAAAACTGAAAACTTTGATGGGCTTGGGGTTCATATGTTTGCCCCAAGCAGCTGGGGAGAAGGTGGCACATCAGAAATATCAGAAATGTTTTTGGAAAAGAAAAGAAAAAACCCAAACTGAAAATGTGTAGATGTTCTTGCTTGGGTTTAGGGGAGTGTCTCCAACCTGTTTTGTGCAGAAACGTCATTACGAGGAGGCCTCCAGGTACAGAAAGACACATTTTTCCTTTAAAACATTGTTTTTGTGGCTTGTGGCTCCACGGTGGCTTCAGGGGATGGGAGGGCACAGAAAAGGTCTTGAGTGGCTACCTATGGCCCACAAGCAGCACTTTGCGTACACCTGATTTAACCATACATAGGATGGAAAGGAACATCTTTGATGTAAATATCTTGAATTTCTGACAGCTTCTTAAACAGTGGTTAAAATTCTGTTGCTTTTTTACACATGTAGAAAGCAAATGGTGTAACAGTCACTCACTTTTAGCCTGCAGTTAACAAGTCCCCACTGGGATACTTGAGCATGTGTCAAGTCAGCCCCCAAGAATCACAGTGATGACTTCATAATTTCCAGCTAGCAATAACTGGATGTTGCGCTATTTTCCTTCTGCAGATGTAAAAAAAGCAACAGAATTTCAGCCAATGTGTTAATTAGACATAGAGAAAAAATGTGTATTTATAACTAAACACTGTAATTCTATAGGCAGTCGTGGTTTCATTGCACACAAAAAGTGAGAACACTTGCTTTTATGAGCAAATTAAAATGCTGGTGAGAAATCAAATGATTCCACAAGTTTATGTCATACTGTTATTAAACTTCGACATTGACAAAACATCAAACAACATGTGTTCTCTAGAATATTTTGAGGGATTACTTTTTAGTGAAAACAATCTGAACAAAACTGAGGCAACAGTGTTGCAGAACTAGAAAATATTGATCAAGATGTGCAGGAATGAATCTGGTATAAATTTATAATATACTGCAGCCTGTACTAAAACAGGCTGATGATCCTTCTGATTTAATCTGTGCTACCATTAAAAATGAAAAAGAAGAAGCCTTCTTAGTACATTCTGTAAAGGATAAAAATGGCAACATTGATTGCAAAGGGATAGGAGGGGGTACTTTTTATTCCAAACATAGAATTATGGGATGTGAAATGAATAATTTCAAAATTCCAGCTTACATGTAGAGGCAATGTAGAAAGACTGGTTACAACATTGTTCAATCATATGTAAAGATTCCAGTGCAGATGCTCTAGAATTTTTGAGTTGTACTCAAGACTCTGTGCAAGGAGCTCTCTCTCTCTCTCTCTCTCTCTCTCTCTGTGATCACACAATACAGAATCCCCTGCAATGTACTCCCATTCCTCAGTGAAAATTTAGCTGAGTAGCTATAAAAAAAGAAGAAAATTGAAAAACACTATTCTAGTGCATGAACGTGACTGAAACGTCTTGAGCTAAGAACATTTAAAGGATTCATAGGAAGTAAGTCACATTGGCTGTGAAACTAATTGCTCACAAAAGGTATATCCACACTCAGTCTTCCATGTGCGTGCAAGAAGGGTAGCTTATTTGCAGAGCACAGTTCAGAGATTTCCCTTGCTGGTTGTACTTCTGATACAGAAATACCACAGACACAGCTACAATAGTTTGCTCTTACCCTGGATAGATATGATATGATATGAATATAGAAAGAAAGAATTCCCGTATTACATGCAGAACACTTGGCAATAGCTCCACTCTCCCTCTCTACTTAATCTGCTACTTCTGGAACTTTGGGGACAGATTCTTCAAAAATCACTTTGTAGCACCGTATCAGTATTTTGGCACCAAGGAACCCATTAGTCTATATTATGTCAAAGATGCAGCTATTTTTACATGTGACATAATGTTTCCTTTGTTGTTACAAATTAGAGGCTGAATATTTTGATGGTATGTGACTTGCAAGGAGTTTCAATCTTTAGGAAAAGTGAAGCACTTCAAAAGCGTCTTGCTCTGATGGAAGTACCGGTACCTGCAAGCAAGCTGAAAAACACTGTCATGAAGCAGTTGCCCCCTTTCTTTTCACATCTAGGCATGAATTATTAGCTTGGATCAAAGGGACAGTCTAATAGAATTGGCTTGAGCTTTGCTGTATCCTTCTAGCAGGTATTATTTAAGTTACTGCCAACACTTCTGCTAGTTTCTCTGCTGATGTAACTAATTTGGGATGTTTTGCCAGAGAAAGAAGATAGAGATGAATCTTTTGCTTTCCCTTGTTTATGTCATTTTGCTGCTCCATGTGGAATAATCAGGCTACTCCAGTTTGCCTCCTTAAAGGCCCATTTTCTCCAGACAGCGATTAATCACCCGAGTTACATTTACTGTCTTCAATAGGCAGCTTGTTGATGGTTTTTTCTTTCCCTTTGAAGAAAAGGTACTGTTTCTTTTGTGTTCTCTGTATACAGAGCCTCTACAGTTAAACAAGACCAAGTGTCTCCTACATTTGAAGCTCTAACAGAGAAAACATTGTCTCCATTAGGATGCTGTACTTTACACCTTTCTAGCATTCATATGCCATTGTAGCAGTTGTGGTTCTTGTAGCAGGAGAAATAATAGTATGTGTATACATACATATTTAAATGTCAGATTCCCATAACTCTTTACAGCAGCCTTTTCCAAATTGATGTCCTCCAGTCTTTTGAATTATAAATCCCATAATATCTCATGATGAGAATGATCGGAGACTGGTGGGAATCTGGAGAGTCAGGTAAGGCTGTTCAAGATCTTTATGTACCATTTCTCAGTCCAGTGAGCCATTGCTCAGCAGGTGTTGTGAAGCCCAGGAAGCTGTACCAAGCTCTTTCTCCCTGGCCTTGGGTGTTGAGAAGACTTGCAGCAACAAACCTAGATGAGGAATGAGAACTGGCCATCTTGGCAGCAGGAATTAATGGCCATTGTGGAGCATCACCTCCATCAAGATACAGCTGCAACATCACTATCTATGGAGGGCAAATGTGATATCAGTCCCATGTATTAGAAAGAGATGATGTATAACCAGAATTATGGTAATTATTTTAGCTCCTTTTGGCCTCACTCTCGATCCAAACATGGAAGAGAAACCAGATAGAGTAGGGGCTGGCAGCTGCCATAAGACAGTGTTGCATTTTCCTGGGAGGAGAAATGCTCCTGTTTTGCAACTGGTACAAGGCATATTGTGGACATAGTCACTCAGATGACAGACAGAGTGATTTTACATTTGCAGAAAAGCAAACAGGCAATGGAGCTGGTTTAGAGCAAGACTCCAACTGAGAAGTTCTGTTTCTTCTAGCTGTTCAATAAAGTATTTGGGGGGGGGGGAGGCAGATAGGAGAGTGGCAGTCTTTGTGGATGATTTCCTCTGTACACTTATTCACATAGCCAAATTAAATGTACACTTAATACAGCAGAACAAGCCATTTGCCATAAAACTTATTATTCCAGTCCTAGGTTCAAACCATCTTCCCCTTTCAAACATTTATTGTGGAAGAATGGGTGAGGAAAAAGCAACACCTAAATAATACATTAGTTGGGTGGAGGAGCATGTGAAATACAAATAATTTGGAGAGTGGCTGATTTTCTCCTGATATGAGATGGCTGAGAGTGTGTGTTCCCCCTCTTCTGCCATTTTTTTCTGGGATGGGGGACCCTTGCCATAGCCTCGAGTTATCTACAACAGCCTAGCCAAGTTCCTGGGGACAGAAGAGCCCTGGGAATTATGCCATGACATACAGAATGTATTTCCAGGGTCATTTTAAAGGGAGGAAAAGCTGAGCTCCCCCTCACTCCGTCTACGTATGCCAACAGTGAAATGTAAGCAATTATAGTTGCCTCTCCAAGGGAGACAATTCTCTCTTATGAACAGTATAAGTGAAAAGCTCACAGGTTGTACTTCAGCCACTGAGAACAGCATAGCCATGCTGAAGTGTCAGCTCAGAATCGTCATCCTGTCTTATGTGTGTCCCTGATGGATACTCTATGAGGGAGAGCCCAAATTTTAATGCATCTTCATCAGTTTTTTGTGCTGTCCTGTTTTATGTTCATACAGCATGACAGACTTGTGAAGATGTGGCCTTTCTTTTTGTAGGTGGTTACCTGTAGCAAAAGTTTCATAGAAGTGGAAGCATTAGGTGTGGTGAGGTAATGTAAAGCCATGTTATTTAAAGGTCTAAATCTTCTAGCCTTGCTATGCAAGTGGTGTAACTTTTGGAAGCAAATTGCCCCAAGTAAAAAATTATCATAGACATTCTCAGTTGAATGCTGGGTCATCAAACTCAGTATGCCACTGATAATATCTAGTGATTTCTTAACTTTTAGGCCGTTTCACATCTAATGGTTACACTGTTTGTGCTATGTCAACATAGCTAGATAAAACGATTTGCAAATTTGATGGCTTTTTTTTAACCCTTTATTTCATGGTAGAAAAATTTGCTATAGTTTAACAAATTTATTCTGTGATGGTTACATGTAGGTTATAATTCAGCTATTACTCATTTTAATTTAAAAGTGTTTTGAAAAGGAAACTGGTGGTGCTATTTTAAACTGCTGTCTTCCTTGTCAAAACTATTATTTCTTACAAGAGTTCCCTCCATTTACTCTGTCTTTCACTAGCCTAAATATGCAAGAAATTGATGTTTGTACTCAGTTTACTCAGAAAAAAACATATTCTGCAACCTTCCTTTATGTAACCTGAATTTTGTATGTATAGAAAGATAATGTGCAGAAAATGCAGAACTCTTGTGAAATTTGGTATCTGTGTGTCATTAGAAACAAGATATTCAATAAATGCTTCCTGCACAGAGGCTGCAATCTCGTATGTGCTTTCATGGGAGCCCCAGTGAAAATTCTGGGGCCACATGTCGACAATACAATTAGGACCTCATTAGAAGTGGAGTAGCTGTACTGATAAAGATTTCTCATTGTCCTAGCAGGAATTGCTTCATTCCGCATTTTGCAAATTAACTCACTTCTGTTCTGTAATTTAATTATTGTGAGGTCAAAACAGGCTTCATTTGGAAGTCTAATAGTACTACAAAAGAACTGTGTGCCAAAAACAGCACAATAGCAAGAAATACGCATTTTCTTCATCAGATGATTTGACCCAGAAAGGGCACAAATAAGGAAAATTAATTTGCATGTCAGAAGAGTGACGGTTAAAATGCTGCACCTTGTCAGCAAATATGGGCAGGAAAAGAAGTTTTCGGAGAAGTTCACAATGAACCATGATCATGATATCAGCATCCTTTTGTTAGTCCCAGTCTCTAGTAATTAGAAATGTTATTCAGGCATTACCTTCACAGACAGACTCATCACATTTTGAGGGGAGGGGCTAGTCCCTCCCTTCTCCATTGTCTGCAGAGGACAAAGGGTTATTATTCATGTGGAAAGCTTACAAGTAAGCAGGAAAGTCTGTTCTCCAGATTTGTGTTTCTGTCCCTATGTAGAAAGTGATGGTGCACACAGCAAATCCCTCAAAACTGAGCAAGATTATTCGTACATATAATGCCTGACTAGGGCCACTGCTAGATCTACAAAAAATTTACTTTTGGTCATTATGCATAGTGGTTGTTGTCAAAGTATCCTGTGAGAAGGAATTTCATGGCTTACAGATTGTATAAAGTGTTAACGGTCCAGTCCAGGCACAAACCACAATGACTCTTTTGGCATCTTAAAGACTAACAAGTTTCATTAGGCATGGACTACATCACACTTTTTCAGATGCAAGAAGCAGAAACTCTCAGTGACTTGATGTGCTGTGTGAAGGAGAGCTGTATTTCGAACAACCTATCCACAAATGCTTAGGGTATGTTGTTGTTGTTTAGTCGTTAAGTCGAGTCCGACTCTTCGTGACCCCATGGACCAGAGCACGCCAGCCCCTCCTGTCTTCCACTGCCTCCCGGAGTTTGGTCAAATTCATGTTGGTAGCTTCGATGACACTGTCCAACCATCTCGTCCTCTGTCGTCCCCTTCTCCTCTTGCCTTCACACTTCCCCAACATCAGGGTCTTTTCCAAGGAGTCTTTTCTTCTCCTGAGATGGCCAAAGTATTGGAGCCTCAGCTTCAGGATCTGTCCTTCCAGTGAGCACTCAGGGTTGATTTCTTAGGGTATAACTTATGGCAATTGTATTGTTGCCTAGGGTGGTGAAAATGTAAGATATGTCCCTTAACCTGTCACACTCTCCTATCCCAAGTCCTTCCATGGAATGCAAATTTAATTTAGCCTTTGGTCTTCATTAGCAAAACGGGGTGGTGGTGATTCATTTGTGTAATTTCCTGTATTTGCAAAGTTTTAATACAAAGTAACTGATTTCTTCATAAACAGGATAGAAAGAATTTGAGATTTCTTTTTTTAAAAAATGAATGTAAGAATGTAACATTTATTGTGACAATCTTTGCTCCAACCACTTTTTCTGATTTGTTTTTAAACTGCATGGGGCAAATGACTGAAATGTGGGGGAAAAGTTTACAGCACTTTAGTTGGGAATATCTTGGAATACTTATATCATAAGTAGGGGGAAGATTTTTATAATATGCCATATTTTTTCTGCAACCTATGTTTGAGTTTATAGGTGGATTTGAACAGGTTTATGAGTAATCTGATGAGAAAGGCCAGATTACTCCTAAACATGTTTGAATTTGCTTATGGGTTCAAATGTAGGTTGCAGAGAAAATGTGAAATGTCATAGAAATCCTCCTCCCAATTCATAAGTCTAGTTCTGTGTCAATTCTCTAACTAAACACGGCTTTGGGGAGATTAAATGTCCTATATTCATGTGCTGGGAATAAGCAAGAGCCCCTGGTTTACCTGGATTTGAAACAGAAGCCCTAATCGTTGTTATGTGTATTATGCACTGGGAAGTCAGAACTGATAGGGTTTTCAAGATAAACAAACTATTTATTTACCAGCACCACTCCCAAACCAGTGAGTTTTCATGGTCAAGCAGAAATTCTAACTCAGTTCTCCTGAGTCCAAGTCAGGTGGTGGGGCACAAATAATCAGTACTTGCAACAGAACGAACTTTTAGTATCTTGGGACTGCATTTGACGATTAGATCACTGAACATTATTCCATTATATTTTCTTCATGTTGGTGTTCCAAACATTATTTTTTATTAAGATGATAATTAACGCAATTATTTGTTTGTGCTGTTTCTGTCTGTTTTCTAGCCTTCCCAGGCTTCTTGGAAACATCTCCACCTGCACATTTTTGAATTTTTCTCTGTTACTATGAGAGTTAAAACCTCTCAGAATGACTGGGAATGAAGTTCCTGCCAAAAGACCTATTTTGTACTGTATCACATCAACAAAGGAAAGTCTAGATTACAAAGATAACAAACTGTGATCTTCCCATTGGTTTATCATATATATCTGCTTAAACTTTTCCAGAGGCAAAATGTATTTGATGCAAAGTGAAAATATCCTTTGTGCATTGGTCCCATTTAGACAATATGACAATGAGTGGCACTGGAGCCTTCAGACATATTTGACAATTTAGATACTGGCTTTAATAGCTTATTTCAAAGTGGTTTTCAGTTCTAATCCTGATACTAACCAAGACTCTGTGGCTTTGTTTCCAAAATTACCGGACCTGGCAGATATTCAAACCAATTTAGTTCAGGCTGGCACAGTAATTCTTTTTCTTTCAGGTCCATGATTACTATTCTTTGAAACAACTGAACCAAAAATATAGACTACAAAGTCCTGTACATGTTGGACACTGCACTTTTATTTGGAAACAAAAGTCATTAGGTGGCTGCCAGTTGCTAGCTGAATGTAAACAAAGCAGAAGACCAGCCAAAAGTAGCAGGACCTAAGCAAGCTATGTTTTCATACTTCACCACAGAGAATAATACCATTCCCAATGATGGTCCAGCAACTGGAAGACTTTGTTCTAATCTTATTTTCCTATTTCAAGTGCACACTTCTTTAATCATATTCATTATGAATGTGAAAGCTGCTCTTGACATTTCCACTTCACTGAGCCAAGGCAGACAAATTGAAAAGCTTAGTTACATCCCCCTTGTCTCAAGAGGGCTGCCTCAGGAATAGCAAGCTCAGTTTGATTCAGAGGAATGCCAGTTGTAAAAAAATAAATAAAAAAAATAACAGTTATGACTTTGTTTTTTAAAACACATGCATACACCCACACCTACACCCGTTGAACAGATGTAACAAAATCACCATGTTGTGAGTTATTCTAAACTAGGGGTTCTCCAGTTTTGTCACAAAGAATCTATATGTCAAGAAACAAAACAAGCAAAATATAACTTTGAAGGATTCTCGCATGTAGCCATTGCCTGAGACCTTCTCCTTTTTCAGTCACACAACATTTCATACTGAGGGAGAAAGAACCTAATTTGAAGGGTAAGATGAAATACTGCCGTAACCTGCTATTTCACACTCATACTTGATAGGCCAACGTCATCACAAGTTAGAGACCAGGGTCATTTGAATCTCTCCTGACTTGACATTTGCTTGTGTAAGGAGTGTAGTCTCACACTATAAATGCTAAATCTGCTAATGCTGCCTATTGCACATCTATTGAATCAAATGTACTTTGGTAAACCAATAATTAAGTCTCATTGATTCTGTTGGAAACTTCCAACTGAATTGAGTCCTAAGAATTCTTAACCATGGATATTTCAGAAGTGTATTCGGTCCAATTAACATTTTACCTTTAAATTGAAGGACAAGTAGTAAATATCACATTTTTCATGGCGTGTTTAGATCCTCTGATCATATATTATGGTATAGCTGAAAGGCAACTTTTTTCCTTAACCAGGTTTTTAAGAGCAGATTGTCCCCCTTCATTTTAGATCATACAGTATAAGAATGTATCATCTCTAAAAATAACACAAAATAGTAATAGAAATTGAGGAAAGAATTAAACTAAAATTATAGCAAAAATAATGTTTTGAAAATAAATATGAGAAAATCCTCTATCACATACTTAATTATCTGAAACATAACATAACATGTACCTCTTGCTATTATATTGCATGTCTGCAGAGTTACTATAAAAACCCTATCTTCTGTTTTTACCTTCAGATATGAATGGAGGAAAGGAACAAGATAGAAGAGATTTTTAAAAAGGAAGAAGGGATTGGAATGAAGGCATGAGGTTAAATCATTATGTGTTAGCAGGGTAAAGGACTGAGTATTAGGTCAGAACACTTGTCATCAAATGGATCTGGAAAGCATCCCATATGATATTCAGTTTGTTTAGAGTACATCTTAGGTGAAAGGCACATCCTTTCAGCGTGGCAGTGCTAAGAGTCCACTACTCAGCCATCAATGTCAGATGGAGATCAGGTTTTCCAAAATGTTTCTAGGAGAAAACATGGGAGAGTTGGAAGAATTAATTTCAGGGCTAGAAATAACATTCTTCTTTTTCCCCTAAAAGAAAAATGAAGAGTGCTGGTTGAGATCAATATCTGACCACTACAAATTAAAATTAGAGCAGCTAGAACAGCCTTTTAAACTATTGATGAGCTTTCAAAGTCTTATATGTACAGAACTGTACTGTTTGTAGCAAAGAGAATGGACCTTTACAATTGGAATCTTTGTTAAAATCTGATATTACTAGAAATTTAGCATCATAAAGGTGTGTGGTATACTCACTTTCCTCCTTTGTTACCTTTTTCTGGTCATTTTATTGGTGCATTTTAAAGCTACAGTAAGCAGGGCATCACAGAATGTATTTATTTCTCTCTGTCAAAACTCTTTGTGGAAAACAGGAAAGATGCAAAAACAGGCCAGGTCACACCTTAAAGTCTCTGAAGAATGTCAGCAGGTGGAATACCTCATCATGTATCCCAAACTGTTGCTGAATTCAAATTCCAGGTTTTCTGACAGAAATTAAGATAACTTCTATGTTTGTGAAAGTGAGAAATTGATGTTCAGTGATTCTTCACTGCATCACTGATATCTTGATATACCATCAGGAACAACTGATCTACCATTTAGGAGCGTTTCTATACAGTATCGCTATCATCATTATCACAATGAAAGATCTTTCAGGAACTATACTCATGGCCAGAGAGACATTGTCAGAATAGTTATACATTTTTTCAGTTTTCTACATAAAGGCTGGAATCCTGTTACACCATAGATCTTTGGCAATGTCATCAGCTGCAGCCATGCCACAGCCTTTTCGGGAAATCAAATTTTCCCATCCCACCACCCTAGGCTCTGGGAATCCTTCATGATTTACCATGACAGTAGAGCAGAAATGATGCTGCATACTAAGTTGTTCATTAGAGTGTAAATGAGTAAATTATAATGGGAGGTAGTTCTTGGTTTGCTCTCACTGTTGCTATAAACTACACTTTTCAGCAATCCACTCTGTTGAAAAGCCTTGTGAATCTTTTACTGGATTTGGCTTGCCTCTACAAGAATAGTAATTAGAATAGTGCATTGAAAGACATCAGCTTATGTGAGGATCAGACTGTTACTGCTGAGGGTTGCTTGGAAATGAATATACTAAGCGAATAAGATGATGGACTATATGCTGGTTTACATATGCTATGATTTTTGTAGGAATTGAATGTTACATACAGATAAGCAGCCACGTAGAGCTGATTAGAAACCTTCTTGCAGAACAATATTGTAATGCCATCTTTGATTAGTTTTATAATCAAAGCATGTGCAGTACATTCCTATTAGATACCTATTAGATAGCATACTTTAAAAAGAAAGCCAATGGTTACTTTCACAATATACTACATATGTGGGCCAGGAAGCCCCAGTTCTGGAAAATGTATGTCTATGTAAGTTTAATTTAATCACTTCATTACACTAGTAATAAAATATAGAAGTAACTCTGATGAGTGTTAATTTATGAATGTACCAAAAAGTAATCTTATTGGACGTTAAAGCATAACTTTAACCCTCAAATTATTAGACAAAATCATAAAGAATAGTTCAGTCAAGGGCTATAAGCCAGCACTTAGAAAAGCTAATTTTTTGGGCTTCAACTCCCAGAATCCCCAAGATGACGGGTGTCTCTATTACCACTCATGGTAGGTCCATGGAACCTCCAAATGTAGAGGCGGTCATATGCCCCTTCTATAGTCCTCCAAGAGGGTTCTGGCTGGCCATCGCTGAGAACTACAGCCATGACTTAGAAGAACCCTCTCTCTGATCCAGCAAGATTCTTCCTGTTTTATAGTGGCTTAACAGCCAAGGTCTTAATTAAAATCTAGTTTATTTTTGCATCTTTGTTGTAGGCTATTTCTTCATCACTAAGTCACACATTGCAAAACTTGGTGTCTGATCCCAGACAGTTGTGTACATATCTGTTATTTTTATTATGCTCATTGCTCCTCGTGCCCTTCTGTTCCTTCCCACCAAACACTGCTCTGTCTATGATTTACATAGGTGATAGCTTCTCTATCCACTTAGTTTTCCCAGTCTTGACAAAAAAATACAGTGCTCATCAGATTTTGGAAGCAGAAAATTGGAAATAAACTATGTGAAACAAGTTACTTTTTAAAACAAAATAAACATTAAGAAAGTTGTATTTCAAAACTAATGCAATATTTAGGAAAAAAGTTATTTAATTGATGCAATTACTTAAAATGTTCTTCAAAGTTACTTTTTAAGGCATTTTGATATGAATTTTCAGGGTTTAGGCCCCTCTCTTAGCAATCTTTTTTCAGAAGAATGTAACAAGCAATCCAATGAGTGATGCTGCAAGCTATTTTTTTCAATACAGTACTATAAAGCAGGGGTCCCCAACCCCCGGTCCGCGGCCCAGTGCCGGTCCATGGCCTGGGCTGGACCAGGCCACGGAGACAGATCTCCCTCCCACCCTGCACGCACTCCTGCCCCCGCACAGCCCCTTTGTGCATGTGTGCAAGTGCATGCACACGCGCAAGTGCCCCCCACCCCTTCATGAGTGTGAGTGAGTGTCCCCCGAGCACCCCCTGCCCTTCACGCCTGCGTGCGAGCGTGAGCGCACCTGCGTGAGCGCCCGCCCGCTCCTTTGTGCATGCATGCAAGTGTGTGCACGCCCCTGCGAGCGCCCCCCGCTCCTTTGCGCATGTGCGCGAGCACGGGGTGTGTGTGCCCCGCCTCCCCCAACTGGTCCGTGGAGTTAAAAAAGGTTTCTGCACGGAGATATATGGATCAGCGCCCTTCTCTAATTTAAAGCATATAATTCTGGATCCATACAAGAGGGGACAATAGTCACAATAACATTATATTCAGGATGTTGTGCCCACTCCTGTGCATATGTGCTCAAAAGTAAACCAGTTCAGTGGAACTTACTCATAGATAACTGTATATAGGATTGGAATTCTAGGTGGGAAGAATGGCTCAGTAGACTTAACTCCAGAATGTAGAACCAGAGCTCAGCTGTGGAGCTTGTGAAATAATGATATCTCAGTAAAAACAATATTGTAATGTTTTTGAGCATATGAACAGTGCCTTTAGTAGTCAAATTTAGCCAACAAAAAAAAAAAGAAGGAAAAGAAAAGAAAAGAAAAGCACCAAAGCTCATTCATGCTATCCATATCAGAACATATAGCTTTGAAGAGGCCTTGAATCTAAACATACTTTAAACATCTGTTGTAATCCATATATTTTGTGTGTCAAGGAACTCAACCAGGCTCTCATTAATTAGCAGCAATTTGCCACAAAAACTTACATGATTTCCCTTAGTCAAGCATAAATTGGCAAAAGGATTCTGGGTATTGTTTCACAATCTAAGTTCTGGCACAACATAATTCTTGCAAGTAAATTATGTTAGCATAATATGTGTATATAGCGTACACTGCTACAACACAAGTGTGTCTCTACATTACACATTTAGGATTCAGCAGGTAACATCCCTTCAGGGACACCCATGTCCTTTATATAAAGGTCAAATTATGTCTCATTTCTTAACAAAATAGTCCAATAATCAGAGGGAAACTCTATTTTTTATTTTATTTATTTATTTACAAGATATTTTAGCCACACCATTACCAATGGTCTCTGAGCAGCGTACAGCAGTATTAAAAC
Source organism: Intellagama lesueurii (assembly GCA_037013535.1). Lineage (NCBI taxonomy): Eukaryota > Metazoa > Chordata > Lepidosauria > Squamata > Agamidae > Intellagama > Intellagama lesueurii. Next base: position 102,663,293 of record JBAJHW010000003.1, read on the forward strand.
TTTAGAACCACATTAAAAACCTTAAAATAATACCCAATATTATAATAATACCCAATATTAAAACTGTAAATTTATCATTAATAAATCCTGCTGCTCATACGGCCAGCTAAAGGATACTATTTAATTAAAATGCTGGCTAAACAGAAAGGTCTTTGCCTGGCGGGACAGTATAGCATGGGGGACAGTATAGAACCCTAAGGAACCCCATGAGGCAACCGCCATGGATCGGAGCTACTGTCCCCCAGCACCACCTTCTGGACCCGATCAGCCAGGTAGGAGCAGAACCACCATAAAACGGTGCCTGCTATTCCCATCCCAGCCAATCTGTCCAGAAGGACCCCATGGTCGATGGTGTCGAAAGCCACTGAGAGGTCCAGGAGAATCAATCCCCCTGTCTCTCTCCTGGCAAAAGTAATCAAACAAGGCAGTCTCCATCCCATAACCTGGCCTGAAATCCGATTGAAATGGATCTAGATAATCTGTTTCATCCAGGAGAGCCTGGAGCTGCTCAGCCACCACACGTTCCAACACCTTGCCCAGAAAAGGGAGGTTCACCACTGGTCAGTAGTTAATCACTAGATCTGGGTCCAGATTAGGCTTTTTTTTAGGAGTGGGCGAGTCACTGCCTTCTTTAACGGGGCGAGGACCACTCCCTCTCTTAACGAGGAGATGATGGCCTCCAGGATCCATGTAATATGAATATTACATGTCAAATAATGTTCTAGAACATGCAAGAATCAAAAATACGCCTCTAAATGCATCTACAGGAGGGGCAGTTAAAACTGCTGGACCTCTTCATTGAAGTCTGGGTGCTGTTAAAATACAGGACCTCTACAATTCTTAATTGAAACAACTGGAACATTCTGTTTTCTGTTTCCAAGGGCTAAACATGGATGTATCAAAGACTGTGAGATTGAATGCTATGGCTGTGATCCTGAGCAAAGCTCACTGATATATACGTATATGTAGGCTTCTTTGATGTCAGCAGAACTTAGGTGTGATTCATTGTTTGTAGGATAACAGGATTCTGTTTCTGAAGGGCACAATTTGGAAAGAGCTATGTCTACTTGACCCGTTTTCTTTAGAACAGCATGCAGCAAGAACTGCTTTCCTTTTGATGTGGTGCATTACAAGCAAGCACAAAGTGAAATTCAGGAACAATGCTGTGTAACAACTAAATCTGATGTTTATTAAAAAATGTAAGAAGAGATGTTATTTCTTCTTCATCCCAGTAGCATTGGGTGGGTCCTGAAATCTTGTTAGTTATACCTAAGTATTCCTTAAGAGAGATGTGGGTTTTGGAGGGGGGGGGAAACCTGGCCTTTTGTTTATGAAGAGCTTTGGAAAGCTCATAGTTATTACAGTGGTCCTAAGCAAAGGTACTACAGTAGATGTTTCCATTCCTCCACCCCACAGCAACACAGATCATTTTAAGAAGTATAAATGCTGCACCATCTATATCCTAGCAACCAAGTACCTTGAACCCTGCACAGATGGCAATCAGATCCTATTAATGTGTAAATTTACATTGCTGTGTAAATAGAACTTATATGTATAGCCTCCACACAGTAACAATAATTCAGCCCATGACAGGGAAGCAAGAGAATGGCATATTACATTGTAGTGTTAGACCTTGGTTAATCCAGGCTTGGACATGGAAAGCCACTAGTGGGGAGACAATGGCAAACTGGTTTGTGAATGGATTATGTACCTTGAAAACCCTATTAGGGTTGCCGTTAAGTGAGAAGTTACTGGACAGCACAGAAGGGCAACACAGAGACTGGGAACTTATGCCATTCAGGATATTGTTATAACTCAGCCTAGGTTGAGTCAACCCTGAGTGCTCACTGGAAGGACAGATCCTGAAGCTGAGGCTCCAATACTTTGGCCATCTCATGAGAAGAGAAGACTCCCTGGAAAAGACCCTGATGTTGGGAAAGTGTGAAGGCAAGAGGAGAAGGGGACGACAGAGGACGAGATGGTTGGACAGTGTCACTGAAGCTACCAACATGACTTTGACCAAACTTCGGGAGGCAGTGGAAGACAGGAGGGCCTGGCGTGCTCTGGTCCATGGGGTCACGAAGAGTCGGACACGACTAAATGACTAAACAACAACAACAAGGTTGAGTTTTGGGGAATTGTGGTATAACAACATCTGGGGTCTTCATCCATCACCCTAAAGGAAATCAGAGGGGAATTTGCTCATGCCAAGAAAAATTATTTGGATAGTGCTGCTGTAGTTCAAAAACTACACCTTCTGTTTCATTAATCTGCAGAATTTTATCTAAGAATGGGCATTTTGAGAAATGTGTTCCCCTTTTGGAATGAATAAAGTCAAGGCAGATAAGGCACATTCCTTGAAAATGACCTTTTCATTGGCAAAGCAAACATTCTGCAGCAAGCATCCGCAGTGCTGCTGAGAAACCCCTACCTTTGCTCCTGACCCTGGCATGGAGAGACCTCTTTTTCTGCTGCTGAAAGGTAATTTGAGTATTTTTTGCTTGCTTGCTTTAGAAGATTTAACAAAGAACACTCTAGTCTATCAATAAGATCTGCAGTTTTCTGTATTGTAGAACAGGGTCAGCAATGGCAAAATTTAGCTCTGTCTCCAGCTGGCTGGAATCTTATCGATTTTTTTGTAACAGTATAAAACTGGGCACAGATATTCAAGCACAGTGCCAAAACATGAAGCTTTGATTTGTGCAGAGGCTAAAGGAAAATAATATGCAAATCTCTACAGAAGTAATGCAAAAATTTGCACCAGACCAAGAATGTCCTCCTGTCCATTTAATAAAGAAACGTAGATTGGAGGTAGGCTTGAGTCAAAATTACATGGTTCACTAAAACAACACTGATGGCGAAAAAAGCAGTCAGAATGGAGTTCAGGTGATAGTTTTGGCTATGTAGCTCTCTGCTTGCTTGCTTGCTTTGTAAATTTCCAAGTGTAAATGCACTTTGAATTATTGTAAAAAAAGAGGGAGGGAGGAAGCTAGGCAGACACACTCAATCAATGGCAAACGGTCCTTTGTCCTCCATAAAAAAAGAAAACTGCCTGTTTCACTGTGTCAGAGTAGACATGAAGGTGATGCCCATTTCAACTCAGGCCTTGTAAGACACACTGTATATTGACTGCACATCTAATCTTATAATGTTTAAGGACAGGTATAATAATAGTAATAATAGTAATAATAGTAATAATAATAATAATAATACCACCCTTCATAGGCACAGCACTTGTTGAGGCAGAGGGGCTTGCATGCTTCAGTGAGGTTGAGAGCTATGCTGAAGGGTCTCCCGAGCCAGACAGGTCTCAGCTGAGAAGCCAGACCAACTGTGTCCACCAAACATCAATTATGATGAGAGGAAATAAATAGAAATCCACATCGGATTGGTCATTGCCCGGGTCAACAAGGACTGTGTCAGATGCTATAGCCCCTGAGCATCTGGTGATAAATGGGCTACAGGGCTCAGCAGGCCCTATTGAGGAACCAGGACAGGCTGCTGCCAAGCTAGTGGAACAATGTAAACACAAAACTTGGACTCTCACCAAAAATCAAGAAATTATCAGATGCTATTACGAGGCAATCCCAACAGCCCATGGTTTTCAAAAAAGAATGATGGAAATTTGGAAAAGGAAATACCCAAGTAGTGACATAACTGAACATAACTGAACAACAATTAATGGACCAGAGAAGGTTTATTATCCAGAGTAAAGTGTTTTCAGAACTGGAATTGTAAGAACTAGAAAAGGTAGCAAAATCAACACAGAACAATGACCATAATATGGAAGACAAATGGAGGGTAGAGGTAGACACAATAGTGAGGAAAAATGTATCAATAGAGGAACAACTTATGGGACAACCCGAAATTATGAGTTGACAGAACAGCAAACAACACTGAGAGAAAAAAATACCGTATTATCCCATGTATAAGACGCTACTTTTTCCTAAAATCATTAGACTAAAAATTGAGGGTTGTCTTATACACAGAAGTAAGGAAGTGAGGAGAGAACAAAACGGGCCATACCTTGCCTCTGCAAACAGGCTTCCTTCAATCACGAGGCTTAGCTGCCTCCAATCAGGAGGCTTAGCTTCCTACAGTCAGGAGACTTAGCTTCCTCCAATCACGAGCCTTATGTAACTGACGTCAGCTGATGTTGAACAAACCAATTGGAACACACCTCGTTGGAGGTGGAGCATGTAGGCAGTGCTCAGAAGCGTTCTGAGCCCAAAGGCCGAATAAAGTTAAAGTGTGATGCATAATATGACAGTACTGGTAGGTAAATATTACCTAATTACTAAATAAAAATGTGTTATGTTTTATGTTTAAAATATTGATTTCTTAATTTTGGGTTAGAAAAGTGGGGGGGAGTCTTATACATGGGGGCGTCTTATACACGGAAAAATACAGTAGTGACCCATATTAGCCAGAACACAGAAAGACAAAGGCTCCCCAATTTGCACCAATTACAAAGTAAACCAGTAAAAGATCTACTGAATGATGTCATCAGAACAATCCCAATCAACACGCTAAAGGAATCAAACCAACTCATGTATAGCACGGCTACCATAATAACCATGGAACTTGGTTACAAGCTGCAAAAAACAAACAACAAACAAACAAACAAACAGGCACTCCAAAATGGAAAATTCAGCTGGAAAGAAAAATAAACAAATTATGTGTAGACATTAGCAACTTAAAACACTTGAAAGATTCAAAACTTAAAAATGAAAAAGTAAAAGCCAGACTATGCAAAATATATGACCTAGAAAGGAAGACAATTGTTGAAACTATGGAAGAATTAAAACAGCTAGTAACAGCTACAGCAAAGAAAATTGAAAGATATGATGAACGATGTGTTCTTGAAGGCTTTCATGGCCAGGATCTGATGGCTGTTGTGGGTTTTTCGGGCTGTTTGGCCGTGTTCTGGAGGTTTTTCTTCCTAACGTTTTGCCAGTCTTTGTGGCCGGCATCTTCAGAGGACAGGAGCTAGAATTCTGTCTGTGTTCTGGTGTAGTGTGTGGGATTGTTGAGTATTTGTAGCTGTGGGATCAGGGTTTTTGTTCCTTTCAGGAAATTGGGTGTTTCCTGTGATCAGGGTGATTTTTGTTATGGGTGTTTTGTTGTGATAAGGGGGGGGGAGATGATCTGTCACTGTGATTGATGGGTGTCGTTGGCTAGTCTTTTGTGTGCAGTGATCACCGGTCCTTGTGGCTGGGTAGAGTTCATTGACCTTTTTGCAGGTTGTATTTTTCAGGAATTAGTGTTAACAGCAAATGTTGACTCTGCCAAGAAAAAGATGAAACTGTGTCACACCTCATCTGTGAATGTTCAAAGATTGCACAAACAGATTACAAAGTTAGACATGATAGAGTGGCAAAATTCGTGCACTGGTCATTATGCAAAAAATATAACTTGCCAGCCTCCAAAAACCCGTGGGAACATCAGGTAGAGAAGGTGTCAGAAAAGGAGGAAGTTAAGATCTTGTGGGATTTCCGGATCCAAACAGATAGACACCTTGAACATAACACACCAGACATATAGTAATAGAATGAATAAATGTCCGGATAATTGACATTGCAATTTTAGGGGATGCCAGAGTTGAAAATAAAGAAGTGGAAAAACTAATACAGAGACCTGGCAATCGAAACATCTCGCCTCTGGAAGAAACACACCTCAGTGGTCCCCATAGTCATTGGGGCTTTGAGAACAATATCAAGAAATTTCACGCAGTACTATAAGCAGTTGCAGATCTCAGAGATCACACCATCAGAGCTACAAAAACTGGCAATATTAGGAACAGCATATATACTGCGCCAATATTTAACGGATACTTAGGTTTTTGTTTAAAACTTGTATCTATTATATAATACCAGTCAATGTTTTTATAATGTTGATTGTGCCTGGTGTTTCTGAATAATAATAATAATAATAATAATAATAATAATAATAATAATAATAATAATAATAATAATAATAATAATAATAATAATAAATGTACAGTGGTGCCTCGCTAGACGATGTTAATCCGTTCCGCGAAGATCGCTGTCTTGCGAAAACATCGTCTAGCGAAGCGCGTTTCCCCATTGGAATGAATTGAAATCTCTTCAATGCGTTCCAACGGAAAACTCGTCGTCTTGCGAAGATCGTCCATAGGGAAACATCGTCTAGCGAGCGCGGGTCCCCATTGGAATGCACTGACAGCTATTGACCACTAGTCAATGCATTCCAATGGGAAAAACTCGTTGTCTAGCGAAAATCGCCCATAGGACACCATCGTTTTGCGAAGCGCATTAGCGATCGCAAAAAGCCATTGTCTAGCGAATTCCTCGTCCTGCGAGGCAATCGTCTAGCGAGGCACCACTGTACTGTTAAACATAAGTTCAACATAAGATATCTATCCCCATTTGTAAGTCCCAATTCTGTAACAGAACTGAATGTGCCCCAGAGTCTCAGACCTCCTCAGAAGCTGAGCACAATTAATACAGCTGCCATATCAGACCGTAGTCTTTTCTTGGATGGTAGTGCATAATCCCATTTGCTCAAATGCTTTGGAGGCTCTTTGAGAGACTGTTCTGAGCAACTCAGGTGAAGGAGGAGACTTGCTGAAACTTACATTCCTTACGTCTTCAGAAACGCTCAGGTGGCTCTGCTGGGAAGCTGATGTCTGCCACAGAATTTGGGGAGTTAGCGTAAGTCATATTTAGCATAAGTCGCATTTAGAGTAGGCCTGTTGGAATCAATGGAGGAGCAGTTGATTCAAAAAATCTTCATTGATTCAATAGCCCTGTTCTAATGCAAATTACTGCAATAAACAACAGGATTTTGGCTAATGTTTTAAAAGTTAACTTGTGCATTCCTTTTTACTTTTTTTATTATGATACATTACTTTCTAAAGAAGAACCTTAGGATTAATAACAGAATTTATTCTCCCATTTTGAAAATACACTTGTCCAGCAGGCCAAGGCAAAGAGACAGTCCCGAAACCAGCAAAATCAGGGAGCTGGACAGGTGACAGATTGTATTTGTCTTCAGTGTGGAAGGGATTGTCACTCTCGAATTGGCCTTCTCAGCCACACTAGACACTGTTTCAAGTCCTCCATACAGAGCACGTTACCATAGTCTTTTGAGACTGAAGGATGCCTAATCATACCTAGAGAGGCGGTTCAAATGTTATGGCTTTTTGCTGACTCTCCTGGAGCATTCGTCATGACAAAGTATGAGTAATAAACCCCAGGTGGCTAGAGTCTCTGGCCTCTAGTGCAACAGTGATTTGCAATGTATGGGTCCTAAATGATCCAATAGTAGCTTTGGGCAATATTATTTGATTTTTACTGTAAAGTATTAGAAATGCCTAGAAATTAAAAGCAAAGGTAAACTATAATTCATAACACAAAATGCTTCAACAGTGCTTATGAAAGGAAACTTAGTCTTCTCACTTTCCACATCCAAATACAATATTTTTTAAAAGACCTGACAACTGAATGTTAGCAGGCTTGTTTGTTGATTGATAGAAAAATTATCTAAGAGAAAATAATGTTTCATTCATTTCATAGTTTCTCTTTCCTCTGTTATGTTGTATTTTATTATTATGGTAATATTTCTGTTGCCTATAGCCAACTATGTGGATTTCATACAAAACTCAAGACTTCAGCTGTCACCATTCCAAACAGAGTGTTACAAAGAACAGACTACACTTTCATTATTATTATTATTATTATTATTATTATTATTATTATTATTATTATTATTATTATTATTATTATTATTATTATTATTATTATTATTATTATTATTATTATTATTATCTGAGAACTACAGAGCTGGAAGGGATCCCCTGGATCATCGAGTCCAACCCCTGTCAGGAAGGCACAGTAGGGAATTGAACCCCCTATCTCCGGTTCTGCAGCCAGATGCCTAAATCGCTGAGCTATCCGGCAATGAAGAACTTAAGAATCCTCTTAGCCTTAAAATGAGCTTTCATGCGAGTCAGCATTTTGCTAACATGGCTTCTGACCCTGCTTGAAATATGTTTTTAAAATATGTTCTGTTTTTAAATTAGGCGAATGGATTCAATTACAAGAAAGCCACATGTTAGGGGGCATTTTGTGTCTTTAAGAGACAGTGGAATGGAATGTGGTGGACTTTCCTTCACTTGGGGTGGGGTGGGAGGTTAAACAGAAATTGGATGGCTGTCCTTTTTGGATGCTTTAGCAGCAACGTGGACTTGGCATCCCTTCCAGTTCCAGAATTCTGTAAATCTGTCTACAGCTCTATAATGACTTCAGAAAAAAAATAGACTGTTTTTATTCTTCTGAATTCTCTTGAAGTCTTCCCCAGCCTCTGTGTTTTAATGACTCCATTGAAGCAAGTTGTAAAATCAGCAGGCATTCCATATTCAGATCAAATCACCACACAAAATTAATATCTTGAGTTTATATAAGATACTATATATAAATCTCTTCCCCCCCCCCCCCAAATCTTCCTCCAACTAAGTTGTCATCTGCTTTGCCAGTTTGAATGCTATCATTTTCTTTTTTGTATGTTGCACTGGGAGTGGGATTAACCATAATGTAATTAGATTACATTTAAAGAAAACTCTATTTCTATTTCTCAACGTCTGGTGTGGCTTGTGCAATACCAGAATTAGATACCACACCAGTAGCATTTAAAGGCTGACAGCTAACTCCTGATTAACACATTTAGGAAGGAGGAGAGGTATACAGTATGTTAGTGACCAGGTGCAAAAGAGACTCACATTTAATTACCGTATTTTTCTGTTTATAAGATGACCCAATGTATAAAATGACCCCCCCCTTTTCTTACCCCCAAATTATATAATTTGCACCTTTGCACCCCTTTGGTCCTGAAGCTCTTTCATGGCTGCTTCAGGATCAAAGGGGTGCGATCCTGCCACCCTTTCACGGTTGCGTTACCCAATTCCTAAGCCCCATGGGGCTTAGGAAATGGGTAACGCAGCCGTGAAAGGGCAGCACGCTCGCACCCCTTTGATCCTGAAGCCCTTTCATGACAGCTTCAGGATCAAAGGGTTGCGATCCTGCCACCCTTTCACTGCTGCTTTACCCTGTGGCTTCGCAAAAGGCAGGGAAAGCAGCTGCCTTCCGTGTATAAAACGACCCACAATTTTTTGTCTAATTATTTAAGTAAAAAGTGTCATTTTATACACGGAAAAATACGGTAGGTCTGTTTTGTTGACTGATTCATGAATTCTTACAAGACAATTTCAACTACATAACTTTCCTTCTTTAGCACCAGAAGTGTGTGTCCATATGCTGCACGGAATAAAACATGGTGTATTCTTGTTCAGAAGGCTTTTGATTTAGGCTAGAGCCGCTGGCTAGATAACTCTGTGGCTTAGTTTATGGAGCTAGAGGTTGAGAGTTTTGTTCTCCACTGTGCCTTTCTGGGAGAAGAGCCCGCCTGTGTGGCCCTGGGCAAGCTTTACAGCCTCAGGGCACCACCAGAAGAAGGGATGGCAAACCATTTCTGAGTAATCTCTACCTAGAAAACCCTGAAAGGGGTCACCATAAATCAGAATTGACTTGACAGCAGATGATGATGATGATGATGAGTTGCATCTGAAGGACTTCTACTGGTATTTTCGATGAAATGGCAGAAGTTGTGAAGAACCACTTCAAGTATAAATGGTGAACTTAATGTTTCCAGTGTCCTATAAACTTCCTAAAAGGAAAAGTGTTCTCTACAACAGGGATGGAGAATGAAAATATAGTTGGATTGCAGCTCTCATCATCCTGCACCACTAGATATGCTGGAATCTGGATAGGATTGATGGGAGTCCAACAGCATCTAGGGAAACACATTTCCCCACCTCTGGACTAGGAAATCAGTAATAAATTCCCTTTCTTGAGCCTTGCAACTCTATCACAAGCAAGTAGGCTGGAAATGTTACCGTTTTTATGCTTTCATTTTATCTCTGGAATCATTCCTATGAGTGGCAGTGGCGACATTTGTATTCTAGTGAGAGAGTCCAATGGCCTCCAGCAATGGAGTGGGCCTTTCTTCATAATGCCATAGCCCTGAGGAATGCCAGCTGCCACAGCAGGGGAGAGAGATGCCTGTGTGCATGGGGCGGCGGGGGCGGGGGGAATATTTCTTTTCCTTTTAACAGAGAGAAAGAGTAATACTTTTATCTTACAAGGTGTATGAATTTGGGAGCCTACAAAGACTTTAGAAGACAGAGTACCTTGTACATTTTCTTAATTTTCAGAATTAATTCCCAAATTTTTAAAACCTCCATTCCCTTTCAGATGAAATGATATTAAAAGTATTGCAATGCTCTTTTGTGTGTGAAAAGGCTTGTGGTGCTGCCATTTGCAATCCTGAGAGAAAAATCAGTTAAAATCATACTTGCCTGAAAAGCACATTGAGTGACCTTTAACCAGTCATTCTGTTGCTGGCTAATCTCCCTAACAAGATCGTCGTGGGGATATAATTTGTTGGGGGTGGATGGAGAATGGTGTTTATGTACAAAACCCTGAGCTCCGTGGATTAAATCACTGTAGACATGGTCGGTTGTATGCTGAATCATACAACTCATATTGTATATGGCGATTTCTTAACTTGGGGCAATTTGCCTCCAAGAGTTATACCATTTGTACTACACCAGCATAACTAAGAGGATTTGAGCCATTATTTACAACTCAACAGGTGATAATTTCACAGATGGAGCACACAGTGAATTTTGTTCTATGTAAATTCTGTTAAAACAAAAAGTGAGTAAGGGGGACTTGGAACATGAGGGTTAATTACAAAATATTAAGTAGGTGAAGTTGAGTGTAAGATAGATACAAATAGCTGTAGTTCATTTCTCTTTCTTCTTCTTTAATTCTCTGCTTTCTTTTTAATTTTGTTGATATGGTGACTTTTTGCATGCAGCATTTCTTCACACCAGGAAAAGCATTCCAAAATGTAGAGGCCCTCATGTCCATTGAAGAGCATCACCCTTCTTCAACCTTGCAACCACCAGATATGTTTGACTACAACTCACACCATCCCTTATCATTGGCCACATTATCTGGTACTGATGGAAGTAGTAGTCAGGCAATATCTTTGATGTACCAGAGTTGAGGAGAAACTACCCTATGTTTTTGCTTGCAATAATGCTTCATTAATGAGGGATACATTCATAGCAATCTAAGTGTTGCTGTCAATATCTTCCTATAATGTGTGTTGTGCAAATTGGGATAGATGATCTCCCATGCACACTGTCTTTAGTCATCTTCTTGAAATCATTACTTAGAAATTCATATCCCCTTTCTTCTCTCAAAGCAGGGTAGCAGCTTTCAGACTTCTCCCTCCCCCACCAGTTTCCAGTCTTCTGTCATCATAGCATGTTCTGTGCATGGTAGTTTAGAGCACATGTGTCAAACTCAAGGCCCGCGGGCCGAATCTGCTAGTGTGCAGTATACAATATGCAGGCGCTTACTCGGTCACCGGTAATGCTCTGCAAGAATGCTGGGAATCCGCCCAGCGGAACTTCTAATCCCAGCATTCCAAGCAGCAAAGAGTCAGAAAGTGCAGTAATAATCGAATGAGGAGGATTATATTTAATATGATAAAGAGTAGATACATTTATATAGTCTTACAGATACAACTGGCCCTTTGAGGGCAACCATAATGCCGATGCGGCCCAAGATGAAATTGAGTTTGACACCTTTGGTTTAGAGTATGATAATGACAATGTTGGGAAGTGGTGGTTGTAGACAGCCCCCACAGCCTTCTCTATAAGACCTGAAACCACCGCCCCAAAATTATTACTGAGTTTTCAAAAGACACTGTTGAGATTTTTTTGAATCTTTTCATGCAATTTCACCTCCCGTAAAAGTCTAGAACATCAGGCACTTTCCCACCCTTTCATATTTTCTGCAGCTTGCTGCCAAATATCTCAGCAAAATCAGTGTCCTTTCTTTGTTTGAATCTAAGTATATATATACAGCAAGCACAAATGGTCAGACTGATTGATCACAAAGACACAAACATGCCATCCAATATGGCTACTTTTACTAATTCCATGTGTGTCAAGTCAATTCTGACTTATGCTGACCCTTTCCAGGCAGCAAATACACAGAAGTTGTTTATCATTCCCTTCTTCTGGGGGCACCCTTGGACTGTGCAGCTTGCCCAAGGCCACACTGGCTGGCCCTACTTGTAGGAGGCACAGTGGGGAATTGAATCCCCAACTTCTGGCTCTGCAGATACCTAAACCACTGAGCTATCCAGTCAGCAGTTCCATGTATAAACAAGACAATGTGAGAATTATTCTCCTCACTGCAAGATGACAAGATACCTTTATTTGAGGTGGTGATCAGAGAATTTGCACATTTCCAAAATGGCTTTTTATACAGTTCCATATATAGTAATGTAAAGACAGCCATTTCAGAAATGTGCAAACTCTCTCTGTGATCACCACCTCGAACTAAGGTATCTTGCAATGAGAAGAATAATTCCCATATTGTCTTGTTTATTGTCCAGGGATGAACCAGGTCAGGATTGACATCCCTAGCTGCTGCTGAAATGTGGCAGAGCACGTTACTGTTGAAATTTTTCTGGAGCAGAAGGTCTAAGGGCAGTGGGGGCCCAGGGAGACAAAATTCCAGGGGCCCCCTGAAGTTGCCTTCTTTCTGACATGCAGAGGACACAAGCCAACAGGAAAGTCATGTGAAACAGAGTTTGCAAGCCCTTCAGGAGAACTGGCAGCCTGCCAATGATAACTGTTTTGCAGGGTTTTGAAGAAAACCTCATGCAGAGCCATTAGATACAAATGGCTTCCTTTTCTGGAAACAACAGATTCAGTTCAGTCAGTCCACACCCTGCATAATGTTCATGTGTGATTGATTTCTTGAGCCCACGGCAGAGCAGACATGGAATTGAAATCCACATTTCCTAAATCTGAGTTCTGGGGCCAGCTCTGCTTTAGGCATCCAATTTTTGGTGTCATGAAAAGGCAGCAAATCATTGTCATTTTTTAATGATGTATTTTTACTAATACAAGGATATCTTTTTTTTTTCCACCTCAGCTATCAAAATAATTTGGTCCTCCTTGAGTGCTGCCTATTGTTTTCTGGAGAAAAGAAGCCGCTAACGGTTCCATGTCAGGCAGCAAATTGTCTTGGACCCTACTTGTTGAATCCCGTTTTCTTTAAAATAGATCTGCATAAAGTCCTCGCAATGTTGAACTCCTTTGCATGATTAAGAATAGAGAAGAATGTCAATGATTTTAAAATTTTCATTGAAATTACCTACTTTGTATCTTACAAGATTTATTGTGAGGCAAGATGTACTTTTCCTCAGAAATCTTCTTTTTAAGGTATTGCGCTAAGTTACTCACAAATAAAGTATACATTGGTGGCCTAGAGCTGAGAAGGCCTAGGCATCCTGAACAAGACATCACAAAAAGGACCACACATACAATTCCTTTGATGTCAGTAAGCCACAACTTTATTGGTTGCAGCAGCAGTACCCCTGGCCCAGTATCGGGAATGGATCCAATGCAGTTGTTCCCAACCTTGAGTCCCCAGATGTTCTTGGACTAAAACTCTCAGAAGCCTTCTGTGCTAGCTGTGCTGACCAGGATTTCTGGGAGTTGTAGTCCAAGAAATCTGGGCACCCAAGGTTGGTAACCACTGATCCAGTGCATCAGGAGACACAAGTGTTCCACAATGCCCACTACTATCTTCTCCAGCCAGGTGCAGGTCCAACCATTTTAAATATGTTTATTTAAGTATTTTTAAATATTTGTATAACTTACTCTTTTTAGCTTTCAAATATTGTCTTTTTAATAATACAAGTCACCTTTGGTCCTTAATTAGGAGAAAGGTGAGGTAAAAATATTTTAAAGAAACAAGCAAACTAGGAATGTCAATCCATTGGAGATCACACAGGCCTATGCCACTCTGTGGCTCCCTGCCACCCAAGGGCAAGGTTGGGCCAACAACCCCCAAGCCAGGCTAGATATTGGCCAGCTTCCCTTAAACAGAGTGCTCTGTCCACCACAGCAGGCGGCTCCTGCCTGCTGCCCTCATACCACCTGGGTCCGCTGCAATGCCTCAAACTGCAATTAAAGTTATGACAGACAGTATAAAAGCATAGTAACCCATGATAAATGACCAGTGCCTGTAACACCCCACCACCAAATCCAATACCATACTGCAGTAATATACAAAAGCAACATGTCTAAATCATAACAAGAAACCAATAGATAATAATGCGGGAGGGAAGACCATCAAGCTGTCAAGTGACTGCAGCAGCTGCTAGCTCCAATTTATAGGCTGGGCAGGTGGACTGGATTGGAGTCTACACTTCACATGTCCACCTCTCCAGGGACTTCAATTCAAAATGGCCAATGGAAGGCTGGCTGGAAGGAATGTCCTGGTGGCTACTTCCCAGTGTCCCACTTGTTGCTGGGACCACATGGGAGCCATTATGCTTTTATCCTGTCCAGGAGCTGATCACACAGCTTGCTGCCTTACCAGGCCACTGCTCCAGCCCCAGCTGGGGGGCCCAGGTAAGTCTGGGTCCCCACACTTTGGAAAAGCAAATGGCTAAAAATGCATACAGTTGAAAAATGCACACAAACATATTTTAGTCCATGGAGAAAATATATGTAGAAAGTGTATATTTGGAAGAGTGTATAGAAAAGCATCTACATACAAATTTATGTGCAGGAATAAAGACCAGAGTCTCACTATCTGATACAAACCAAAAGTACAAAGGGAATACAGGTGGGATTTGGGGAAACACAACAAAATTGAGACTCAGAATTGTTCACATCCATAGTGTGTGATTTGTATAAAAATATGGCAATATAGAACCTTCATATTTTAAAATTGAATTACTGTGTTTCGTATATTCAATTTAATTAGTTCTTTCTTTCTTTCTTTCTTGGATCTCATACATTACATGGAGCAAAACCTGAATATCTTTCTGCCCCCTCCCCTTTTTATTAATGGAATAAAGCCACATCGGAGGTTAAAAGAGGAGGACTGGATTTGCAGGCTCATTCTGTGAACAACCAAAAAGGGAAGGGGGGGGACGACCCCAGATGGTACAAAGGAGTAAGCTCCTGAAATAAGTCTCTTCCTGTGCTTGGAAGAAGTATGTTAGCATAAATTCTCTTTTCTTCCTCTTGTTTTAGGTGTTATATCAGTTTCTTTGCCATGGGTTTTGAATGCAGAGCAGCCTCCCTCTCAAATTGAAAGATGCAGTTCAGCAGTTTGTATACAAATTTTCCATAATTATTTCAAGGCCAAATACATTCTAGAATGCCAGTGTTACCATAGCTACAAAAACTCTAATGCTTTATAAAGTACAAAGAGCAGGATTCACCCAGCTAGAAGGCACTCCCAATAAGGATTTGTTTTAATATTTCTCAGAGTATGTGTAAGTCATATTTGCCCTTGGTTTCATCAGCCAGTATCATTCATTTTACATTAAGTAATTGGGTTGTGTCTGGTTCTGTCCGATTGCATTTCAGATGTCTGATTAATCTCTCATTACACATCTACTGCTGACCTTCTCTTTGCCTTGAAATTTAGCATGAGGAAATGCGAACATTGTTTTTCAGTTCCCAACCTGTTGTCATTCACCTACAGGTGAGTCCCCTTAATTCAGGGGTATTGTGTGTGTTTGTTTTTCAGCCCGAAAACGCAAATTTCATAGTAGAATGAGATTGCTACAGGCTCACCCCTTACAGTAGGATGTTCTAGGAACAAATTTTAGTTTTTACTACTTTTTTTCTTTCCTCCTGATGGCAGCTGATGGTATCCTTGAGTTCTAGGTTTCATTTACAAATACAAAGCAGAACACAAAGGCAAACCAACACTTCTACAAAACAGAAGATCCAGCAACCTCGTGTGCTTTGCTTTCTGCCAGTTCACACCTGTCAAGCTTTATGCAACTGAGTAAATTCTGTGATTGAGCTTACCCGTCATCTTCTCATCCAGTAGACATCCCTCTCTTCACATAGAGGGTAACTTTGTGAAGTGGGGTATTCCAGGGTATAAAATCACATCTAGAGCCTCCACAAATAGGAAAGCCACGCACAAAACCACATACACATACACACAAAGTGATGGAGTAGTCAGGGACAGCATTCTCCATATCCTTACATCTGTATCTCAGACAACTTTGTAACACCTGTAGAGGTCTTTTTATTTCTTTATATATTTCTTTAATTGATTTCCCCCTACATCATCATCATCGCTTCTCCCACGCAGTCTTCCAAAGACTTATCTTGTGCTGCTGCTGCTGCTGCTGTTTAGTAGGCGTGGATGCTTCCTGAATGAGTGAATCAACAGCAGGAGAGAAGTCCTTGGGAGTCTGTGTGGGAGAAGTAACAACAACAACAACTAAATTACTGGGTAGCTCAGTGGTTCAGGCAGAGGTTGGGAGTTCAATTCCCCACTGTGCCTCCTTGACAGGAACTGGACTTGAAGATTCATAGGGTCCCTCCAAGCTCTGCAGTTCGAAGATTATTATTATTGTAACTATTCTGTTGTGTCTTGTCCTTGATTCCCATCTAAAGTCTCCTTATGTGTACCTGTTCTCAGTAATCAGATAGCAAAACTCCAAAACTCATCTATGAAAGGAGGCCTCTGCTGGATACCTAGACCGTTCTTTCTTTTGGTTTCTTTATGAATATTTTGACAAGCTCTTGTATAAGTGAATCCTATGTGAGAAACACAGCCAACTTATCTCCTCTCGTACCCCCATTTCTATCTTTCTACTTTGCAGTCCTCAGCTGAGACTATTGTCACTGATCACAGAAGATCTCTTTGTGTTTGAAGCACAGGCAACTGGGCTGTAACTCTGATCTGTTTCTCACTAGTAGCAAAGTTGGGAAGAATCTGTCAAAATTAGGGATGTAAATCCATGCTTCTCTTGTCATTGCAGTTAAGGTGAATGAGGAATTTCCTGAGATTTTCAATAGAGTTTGGCATTAGTGGGAATGATGTTTTGTGTAAAATTGCATGATATGTGGATTATACATATTGCCCATAAATAGGACGTTAGCTGCTTAGTTTACACATTTGAAGCACTAGATGAGTTCTTGTCATCTTTCTTAGTAACCATCCAGTCCTCTAGACATGCTGTCTCATTTTGTGTGTGTGTTGTTTCTTATAATGAAAGGAGGTTGCAGACATTTACTCAAATTACAAAAACGGAGTGAAAAACAGATTTTTTGTGGTGTTCGGCTGGATGGGAGGAATTTTTAGGCCTTTATAGCTCCTTTTTTGAAGGCATCTCCTTGTGCCAAGACAGCCAGAATTGGCAAGAATTAAAAATTTAGTGAATATTTGTTCCCATCGCTGGTCAAATTTTGTTTCCATGGCATTTCCTTTCCTATGACCTTCATTCATCTAGCACCAAGACCCTCGGATGCCTACAGCTCTCCTTCTGTCCAAAATGATTTTGCCCATTTTCTAACTAAGCTGGAATATGTATAAGTAGCTGAAATCCTCAGAAGAAACATGCCACACTTTTTGTTGCAGATCCCCACTTCCTCCTCCTAATACATACTGATTCAAGTTTTCATGTGCAAGTGTACTCAAAGTTGTACTGGACAAGCATAAGAAGGGAGTTATTACCAGACAAGAATTTTGCAGGGTTCGGGGGAGAGAGAGTTAAGAAAATAAAATTTAGCTTAGAAAGTGGATTGGAAACCAGGTGGAAGGGAAATGGAACTCAGGGCATGGAAAAGGAGCAAGACACAAATATTAGGGAAACAGAGGAGACCATCTTACTGTTGGAATAGGTCATTTCCTGGTTTGAATGCAAAAGTTATTTTTCATGTTCCCAGGAATGGAAGTGAGAGGAGAAATCCCGTATTTCTTTATTGTGAGACTGGGCACAAGTATGAGCAACCACTCCACCTCTTAAAAACAACAACAACAAACACACTGCAAACAACAACAGCAAACCCATTGCAGTATGGAGAAACCTCCCAAAAACAGCCTATGGAAGAGTGAACATGCTAAGTGATGACAGAATGCTGACTTGGTAGATGCACAATGGTTGACAAGAGGAGAAGGGAAAGGAGCAGTGAGAGATGGAATGTAATGGGAATACTCAACAGTGCATCTCCCTCAGATCTCTCCCCCACCCCCATTGCTTGCGTCAGAGAAAACCTAGTAGGAAAGTACATTTCCATGTTACACTTTATTGCAAAATATTGTTAACTGCTTGTCTACTTTGAATAATAATTCCTGGGTTGTAGAGAACTGTAGGGAAAACATGCGAACTGATTCCTTCGAGTGAAGAATTGTCCTGTGTAAATGAACATATCTACTTAAGCAGATTCAACCTCTTGTGCCTTGTGATCTGTGAAGAAGTATTTGGAAGATAGTGGAAAGGAACACTACCAGCCTCTTAACAACTCAGTTAAGCAATTAATTGTCATCCTTTCCCACAAACTCTAGTAGAAGGACCTGCTTCCACTCACTTGATGATTTCTGCTCATAAACTCAGGTCATGCTCTGTGTTTTCCATGTCTATT
Source organism: Intellagama lesueurii (assembly GCA_037013535.1). Lineage (NCBI taxonomy): Eukaryota > Metazoa > Chordata > Lepidosauria > Squamata > Agamidae > Intellagama > Intellagama lesueurii. Next base: position 102,681,828 of record JBAJHW010000003.1, read on the forward strand.
TTGCAACTACCTACCACACTTCAGCCTTCAGGCATCTAGTTGGTCTTAGTGGATATCCAAGGGGTTGGAAAAGGCTCTATCTGCCTTTGTTCCACCCCTAGATTTCTATCCCCTCAGAGGCAAATTCACTCTACTGAGAGTGTGGGTGCATGCTAATAGCTTCAGTAAAAAATACTTGGCGTTCTTCCTTATTCATTTTGTGAACCTAGCCAATCAGGGGTCACAAAGGGAAAGCTGATACAACAGTGGTATTACATAGCACATCAGATTTTTATTCCTGCTGAAATTTGCAGCCTCTTGCTCTCAGAGAGAAAGCAAGGAAAAAATAGCATTGCTTTCTCCTTACATCAAGACTTTTCTCCAGTGAATTATTTATTCTCCTCCTCCTCCTCTTCTTCCTCCTCCTCTTCCTCCTTTTTCACAATCTCCCAGGAAACTCTATGGGATTTCTTGGAAAGTTCCTAGCTATTGTTTTCTGGAAGAAACTCTGATCTGTGTATGATTATTGCAATTCCAGCACAGAATGGCATCTTTCCCACATAGAATTCACCAGAAATAAAACCAAGCTGCTTAGGATTGTTACGGGTCCTGCACCAATAACACATTTCCTGCATAGGATTTTCTGGAAGTCCACTAAGGACTTGACTAGACAGCTCAATTGGAGCAGTCTGGATTGGCCTGAATAGGGTCACTTAGGCATGCGTCTAGTATGCTATTTGGTGCAATCCTTGCATCTCAAATGACACTGCTTGGCTAACCTTCCTTATGAAAGAAAAATTCCTTCTCCTTGCCCCCTCTTCCAGGAGAAAAAGCTTTCAATTTCCCCCCCTAAAAGGTGCAGCACACTAGTGCTGCTTTAATAGGATTTTTCTAAAAAACAACAACACCCTTTGTTTCCTCTCTTTACCCCTCCTTGGAGCAGAGGAAGTATCACAAAGTCGCTAAGCTGTCTATTTACATTCTGTAAATGAAACAAAATAGAGGGATCCTATCCACACCTTTTTGAAAAAGGGAGCCAGAAAGGTGCAGATAGGAACACTCTGGAATAGCTTGCACCTGCACTTACGATATCAAGCCACTAGCAAAAGGAGCAAACCAGCCCATCCCCACAGCGGATTGACATATGCCCATCTAGTCATCCCTTAAACTGTGCAGAATTTTGAAGTATCCTGCACAAAACATATGAAAAATGGGAAAGGAAGAATGAGACAAGGGGTCCCATTTTCATGACATGTCAAGAGACCTTGATGATACATGGGGAATTCTTGGTGGGGAATCTGGGCATGGCAAGACTTAGAAAATGGCTGGGAACAAAAAAATATTGTGAGAACTTGCAGCTGATGTGGGCAGACAAACCCATCAAAATACTCTTTCAAACAGCCCAATCCAGCACTTACCTTTTGGCATGCTGAGGGTTTTATTGCCCATCAGTGCAGAAGGGGTCATTACAGAACAAGATATATTGGCACAATTGCCTTGCCAATAGATGTGGGCTCCGTTTTTCTCTCTGAGGCTGACCCACCTTCTTGTAAGCTGTGAACAATTTCAAAGTACTGTACGTACACGAAAATACTACAGGACAGGGAATCCTTTTCACAGATAGCAAAAGGTTTCATAAAAAGAACCCCCTGTTTTGGTTTGGCATTGTGGAAAAGTGTAAAGGGTGCTTTGGCATCAAACAGATAATCACAAATGCATTTTGGCATGAATTGATCGGGAAGAACGTACTGGATCAGATGCATGAAAAAGACTTCCTTGCGAATGCTCTTGCTATGTATGAATGAACCATGAATCTCTGTGGCGCGAATGGACTCTGTTGCTTTGTGGAAGGAGGGGCAAGCCTGAGTGAGATTAAGTGAGGTGCATCTGAGATCCAGAGATCTTTCTTGGGATGTACTTTCCTAGGAGCCACTAATGAAAATAGTATTTCAACAGTTATCCACAACACGGTTAGACTGGCAGGCAAAGCAAAGACTCCTGCCCAGTCCCTGCCTCTTTTGTCAATCTGCTTTCATTTGCTTTCGGTAGGACAGGACAAAGAGAGATAGAAAGACACGCAGGCATAGGCACACATTCAGTCTTATCTGTCAGGGAAGGGGAAAACAGCAAGTGTAAAATGTCAACAGCTTACAAACTATATAGCATCAAGTAGAAGACTTCAGTACACCTGCACCACAACACTTAATGAAATGTTACCATGCAGCAGATGTTCCAAAAGTGAAACTGAGAGGGAAATGGAAATATACAGGATATAATTATAAATGCTCCTCCAATTGATTCAATTATTTGGTAACTTAAGAAGCTGCCTTATATATAAACTATTGGTCCATCTAGTCTATTACTGGCAGCTCTGACTGTCAGTGGCTGTTCCAGGTTTCAAGCAGGAGTCTTTCCTGGCCTCTTGGTATGCCCTGTGGTCTCCCACCCCAAGTGTCAACCAGGTCTGACATTGCCTAGCTTCCAAAATCAGGGGAGTTTGGGTGTGTTTAGAGTAATATCATGGCAATTTTATGGCAAGGTCTTTGATTTCATGGAGTGTTTGGTGTGTAGGACACAGCCATGAATTGAATTAATTTAAATCTGTGGTAACACGCCCAGTGTTGGTTGTTTGCGCTGATGGCAAATTGCATCAAACCTGCTGATTAATAAAAATAGAGGGTTTAAAATGTGAAATCCATAGCATGCAGATGATTCCTGATTTCTTTCTTATTTCAAAGACAGGGCATATGGAACAGTCTGGGCTAGGACCAAAACACTTGGGAAGGGAAGGTTCAGACTTTATATCCAGACCTTTGGTTTTTTCCCCCCAGTTTCTCCTTCACCCCACTCCCAAAAGGCAAAACATACACCACACCATCAAATAATACCATTGCAAATAAATGCAGGATTTTAATAAGCAGAGTGGTAGGGCATGGGGACAGTGCTTGAGTTAAGATGTCCAAAGGGTACACCAGTCCTAATGGACCAGCTTTCACTGGCTGCTTGTTTCCTTGAGCTTTGTATAAACAGGACCTCTAGTTAGATGTAGGTGGAACTGGGGTGGGAAATGTTTGGCCTATGTATATGCCCCACGAAGCCCCCCCACCAAGAAACTCCTGTAGCCCCTTCCACTCTAACCCTTACATTCTCAACCTCCTGCCAATATTTTTTTCTCATGCTCTGTAGAAGAATTTTACCATATTTTGTTTTAAGCCGGCGTGGAAGGTTTTGTTTTTCAAAATGGAAATTGAGGAGGCAACTACATTGGCCAATTTACCTTGCAGTTTACGTCAAATTGGGCACCAATGAATTTGAATTAAAACCCAGTGACTACACAACATAAAACTCAACATGGGGGAGCCTGTTGTGGAATTGTCTCTTTTGAGGAATTGTCTTCTTTTTGTTGTTCAGTCATCAGGGGTGTTTTAAATTTGTTCTAATCTGGTTGACATTGTTTTTGTCCACTTTCTGCGACTGTGACCACCACATCTGATGCAAAAGGGTGCTCATGGGGGTGTCAGTGCCCTTCAACCAATCAACCCTTATCTCCAAACAGCATTACTTTTTAAAAAAGGTTTCTATTCAGTACTGGAACAGAGTTTTACTAGGGCACTAGAGAACTAACTAAATAAAAAGAGATAGGTGGAAACATCTTAAAGCAGCTTCTACTAGGTTCTGCCCTGCTGCCAATTGTCATCTGGACTGCTGCAACCATTCAACTGGGGAACCCCAATTTGATAGACTGCAAATATACAGTGAATCAAACTGTATTTTCCCCACTGTTTAGCTGCTCCTTACTTTGGCCATTTTCAGTTTTGAGCCCTGCTGGATCTATCTATGGATGAAAACATGTCAAAAACTGCCCCCCCCCCCCAGGAAAAAGGGGATGTCAGGGCCTCCAGTGTCCTCCAAGAATTGGATCTTTGGATGTTTTTCACCACTGATGTTCAGCCCTTGCACGGAACTTTCAACCATTCATGTTAGTGATTACAGTTCTTGGAAACTACTGGCTATGCTGCCTGGGGTGCGCTGGGAGTTGTAATTGCAAAGGTAAAATTTCCAAGTTTTGTCCCTTTGCACAAACAGTTGTTTTCATGTTGGCAGGGGCAAACGGGACTAGGCCAGAGATGGAACACTAGGAGTGGAGCTAACAGTGAGGCCCCACTCCTGCTTCGACATGTGAGCATCCTGTTCTGCACAACACATGAAGAGAATTGAGATTAAATTTCTGACTCCTTAAATCAGGAATCAGCAAAGGCTACCTGATTGCCTGCTTTGCAGCATTCATGCAGCTAACATCCGTAATGTGTTTTGTTATGGTGTGTTGTGGAAGAACAGAAATCATTTTGCTTTTCTAGGAATCCGGCAGGCTTTGATGAATTTTCCAAGCGCACTGTAAATCTCTGTTCTCATCCCAGTTACAGCTCCAGATTTAATTACAAGGAGAGTGTTGTTAATTGGCAGGGTATTTTCTGCAAAGCACCTGTGTGTGCATTTATGATTTTTAAAACTACAGATCCATTTAATGGCCATGCTTTACCTTTATTTCTTTGGAGTTTAATTATAAGACCCCAGTGAATGGGTGGTGATTAGTATGCTGTTCATGGTTTAAGAATATTTTGCATTACACTGCAGATTATAAACTGCAACTGAAAAAGTACACAACTTGCTGTTATAAATAAGCAGATTAAGAAATAAGTAAGATAAAGTGGTATCTGGAAAGGTTCAGTCCTGGATCCTATTTCCTTGGTGACAGAAAGCAGAAGTCTGGCTGAGGCAAGAGGTGGATCATCCTTTATATACTAACTCATAAATTTGAAATGTAGGTGGTTTGTATCCTGGAATGTCAGAAGAAGGGCAATACCTTCCACTCCAGTCCATCCTAGACTAAGTCATACATTCTTGTCAAATGTGAAGGAAGACATTGTGTTCTTTGTCAGGGACCTTTCAAAACGACATTGCTGTATTGTGATTGGAAAATCTTAAGGAGAAAACCAAGCTCTGCTGTCTTATTTGACGAGCTTTCAAAAGTTCCAAGACTATAGTTCCATGAATCCACCAGCCAGCCTGGCTAGACCCCAACAGATTGGGAGTAGGTCCCTAAGCTTATATGCCTGGAAGTTGCCTGTAACTGTTTCTGATAGGTATGAGTGGAAGCCCCCTGGTATGAATTGTGGTCAAATAAGGAATACATAGGTCTAACCTACCTTGTACCTATTCGAAGGCATGCTGACCAGCTCCTTATCTCTAAGGTTATTCAACACTCCTTACCCCCAGGGTGCTCCTTCTGTCGCTACTACTGTTCCATGAGATTTTGCAAGGAAAACTGGAGGTAAGCCTAATAAAGAGACTGGCTTCCTAGGCACCCTGTGGAACAAAGGTGAGCAGGCAGGCAGTGGTATTTACACAGCGGCAGCGAGTTAACAAGGAGAAGGAAAAAAAGGGCTGCATATATGTGTGAAGGCAAACACTAATACCATAATTGCTGTGGCCTCTCCATTCAAAACCAATATCCTTTCACAATCACACACGTACAATTCTAATAGCGTAGTAAGTAAAGTTTTAAAAACTCAGCTGAGAACATTATTATTCCAGAATGTAAAGGGCTAATCTACACGTCATTGGGGCTCTCCCACTGTGTGCTCCACTTAAGTGAAATGGCTGGTTGAGCAGCTAGCTGCAAAGTTATTTGTTTACCACTTGGTGACCTAAGTAGAAGTACTCCCTAATGTCTCAATGGTTGGAGAGTCCAGAGAGATTTCAGGCTGTGTTCTGCTATCTTGTGCCTTTTTCTTTGATACCAGCAGCTCAGCCTACCAATATTGTATATACTTTTGAGTTCTTCTTTCTTCAGTATAAATTGCTGAACTTCTTTTAAATCTTTTTCATCTGTGAGTGTCAGAGTGCCAGATTTAAAAAAAAAAAAAAAGATCTGTCGGTGTATTTTTTAACCCTGGAGGCAACCAGCAGGTCTTTGCTCTACACTGTAGTCTTCCCAGAATCTCATAAATATCCTTGATTCAGACCATTTTTGCACATCCCTGGTCTGAGTTCACTAGTGCAAACTTTGATAAGGGAAATACCAGCTTTCATCTCATTCAATTTCCAGTTCTCATGATCAAAAAGATATATATTTTTAAATGAAGACAAATGTTTCTGCTGTGACCCTCCCCCACTGCTGATCAAGTTGCCCACTCTTCTCATGATGTTACAGAATAGATCAAATCGGATGTGTTGAAAAACACACACAATTAAACATTGAGTCCTTTTGAAGTTGTACAAATGGCAACATGGCCAGTCCTACCATTAGGCAGAGTGAGGTGGCTGTTGCTTCACATGACTGACAACCCACCTCAGTACTTGAACCTGCCAGTGCCATGGCTGCCAGACGTCTAGCTCCCTCCCTCCCTCCTACTCAGCAGCTAGTGTGGTTGCAGCTAATGCAGCCACTGTTGCTGATCAGTGCAGCCAGCTGGCCAGACTCTTCCCTTAAGTACCAGCAGCTTAAAGCAGTGAGCTATTTTGAAGCAGAACCTGCTGTGACTGGCATGTTCGGCAGGTCTGACTCTTAAAAAATATGCTGGCTGCTTGGAGCCGCTAGTGGTCATGCCAGAAGAAGAGCTGCCGGTTGGCCACAGCAAAGAAGTGAAGAATGTTGGGGTGGGGTGGGGGAGGTAGGGCAGCAACAGGCAGGAGTGAAATGTGGGCAGGGTGCATCAGAGTCACGGGGGCAACAGTGGTGCTTGTTCCACCTCAAGCAGCAGGAGAGCTTGTATAGTGGCTGCAGAGAAGACAGCACCGCAATTCCATGCTACTGTTTGTCCTGTGAGTGGACATACCATTTTTTTTCTCCCTTGGCAGATAAGAGCTTAATCGGAACGGGAAACTAAATAAGGGTAATGGTGCCTGTGGAACGTTTCTCCCTTGCACAGCAGTTTTAATTCAGATGTTTACGGCTACTATTTAAGCAAAACAAAACAACACGCAATGAAACAAAACAAAACAAAAGGTTTAAAATAAAGAAATATAATCACACATCTACTTCCTTCTTTCACCTAAGAGAGAGAGAGTGTGTGTATCTTCGTGATAGAATGCTGAATTCGTAGGAGGGCATTTCTAGGCAGTGGATGGGGAGTCTTTCATAGCACTGCGGCTGTAGCTGTGGTCTCTCTAAAATGATATAGTGCTTACTTGCTGAATCTATGGCGATATGATATGGAGGTTAACTGAGAGCAGAACTTGGCAAGTTACTTTTAAGACGAATAGAATAGAATAACACTTTATTATCATTGCATGTGCAACGAAATCACCAGACTGCTATCCAGACAGTGCATCACTCATTCAGCTAAAACTCTATATAAACTCCTTACAAAATTCCAACATAATACAATGGCAACAAAATACATTCACATGCAACCCTACAATAAGTCAGATTAAATCTTAACTGAATTTAGCAAAGTCGTTGCCCTTGGATAAAAACTGTTTTAAAATCTATTTGTCCTTGTTTTAATAGATCTATATCGTGGCACCATGAAGCCATCCATTAACTGACTAGTGGAAAGATGATGCTCTGGGTCCAAAAATTGTAGGGTCACATGAGTTTGGTGGGACTTCTTCCAGGTCAGTGTACAGGACTGCAGTCTTTTGACCCTTCGTTCACTCTTCACAGCAGTTGGTTGGCACAATGTGCAATCTTTAAGTTTGGTTTCTTTGAGATAGTTTCATTTAGTGGCTTGTGGTCAGAGCATAGAGCACCCCTCTGAATTTTTGGAGTGAGGCACCCGTATTCCAGTCCATATACCACCCATAACATCAGTTAAATTAGATGGGAAATGCTTCATTAAAGCCTGCACCATATAAGTTAATGAGAACACTTTAGTTATGAATGGATGTCAACTGCCTGAAAAAAGCCTTTGAAACAAAACTGCATGCTCAGTAAATAGGGTGAAGAATTAAGTATTTAAAATGGACATCTCATCTTCTGCTTTCTGGTCATCAGAGTTCTCTTCATGAATGATGAAAAAAATTAAAAATAGCACCACATGAATGGAACACATATTCATCCTTAAGGAAACTAGGTTGAAAGATATAGTAGTGTAAAGAAACAGATTGATTGGGACTTATATCTTAATAATTACCCTGTTTCCCCAAAAATAAGACCTAACCTGAAAATAAGCCCTAGTATGAGTTTTCAGGATGCTCGTAATATAAGCCCTACCCCCAAAATAAGCCCCAGTTAAGTGAAACCCCGCTCTCCACCATTGTGCAGCAACCAGAAGAAGATGACATGACTGTATTTAAATAAATGTAGATTGTTGTACATGAAAAAAATAAAACATCCCCTGAAAATAAGCCCTAATGCGTTTTTTGGAGCAAAAATTAATATAAGACCCTGTCTTATTTTCGGGGAAACATGGTAGATCTGTAAGGAAATACCATGGCAAGAAATGGAATATGTAAAGTATTTGGGCAGCAGCCTTATGCTGATTAATCAGTGTGTTAGATCATTTGAGAAGACTCACTGAAATCAATGGGACACCAGATAGTCATCAAAATGAACTTATGTCCCACTGATTTCACTCGGTCTAGTGAAACAACTATTTAAACTTCCAACCTATTTAGTCAAGTGCAATTATATTTGGCTATAATAGGGTAGCCTTCCAACCTTGTGTGTGTCTCTCTCTCCCCCCCACCCCCGATATATTGTATTTCAGCTCCCATCAGCTAGTGCCACACTGGTCAAAGGTCAGGAAAGCTGGGGCATGTAGTCTAAATACACCTGGAGGATACCAGGTTGAGGGTGGCTGCTTCAAAGTTAGAGCCAGCCCTAGCATTAGACAAACTGAGGTGGCCATCTTAGGCAGTAGATTTTGGGAGTCATGAAAGTCAACAAATGAGCTTGCTTTTCCTGCAATTTTTCTGCCAAAGATGGAGAGAGGTGATTGTATGACTTTCTGCCTCGTGTGTCATGTGCCTAGGTTTATGCACTTTGACTTTGGTGGAAGGGCATAATCATCTGCTCTGTCTCAGACAGGAAAATCTCTTGGGCTAGCTCTGCTCAAAGGGTGCAAGGGCCACCCCCATCCTCCTTGGTTATTCCAGTGGTGATGGCAGGTCTCTGCTTGGTGCAAGCCGTCCCCTGAAATTATATGAAGATGCCTGCACACTAGGATGTTTTGCCTGCATGTTCTGAATCTGATCAAATAGATAGTGGGGAAATCAGATGAATGAAATGCAATCTGACAATGAAATTGACAGCTTCAGAGCTAGCATTATGCTAACTTTGGACAAGGGCCTGTGAGTTTTAACAGAGGAATGTTTTGCAGGTGAGGAGATGTCTGTGACATTCTTACATTCCCAGATATCCAGAGGGGTGGCTGTATTAATCTATGCCGTCTTGCGGCAGTTCAAGGACTAAGAAAATTTGTTTAGTATAAGCTTCCATGGCCTTCAGACTCCTTCAGACATTACATGGCTATTCTCTCTCCCTGGTGCTAACTCATTCCACCTTTCACCTTGGTTTCCATTTGCTCTCTGTTGAAGGCTGTAAGAAGGTGGGAGGGAAGACAGAAAGCTTGCAGATGAAGCAAACCCATGAGTTTCAAGGAACCACATAATTTCCCTACATTTCGTGAATAGGCTGAGAGGGGTAGTTCCATCTCTGCACAGAGCCATCTCATCCTCTTCCTTAAAGCCTGCTTTGAAGCAGAGACCATTGTCCGGTTGTAGATCACTTGTTGTACAAGCGGAAGGTCTCAAATTTGCCCCTTGGCATATCCAGTTTGAAGGGTTAAGTAGCCAATGATGGGAAAGCTACCTGCTTTTGGGAGATCCTAGAGACCTGCTGCCAGTCAAAGTAAATACTGGACTAGATTGGTATAGTATAAGGCAGCGTCCTATGTTCTGTGCCTGGTGTAGGTTTTGTGTTCTCTGAGTTCAGCACAGATATAGTGAAAGCAAAAGCGCTATGTAGGTAGACAGTAGCATCCTATAGCAGACACCACACACTCAGCCATGTCCAAATCAGCCACTTTCCAAGCTCTCTCTTGACTAAGAGAAGCTCCTACAGCTTCTGACAGCTGTTGTCAAAAGCAGTCTAGAGAAACAAGTCATTTCACTCGTAGTTTTTCCACATTCTCCAAAACTGCATCACAAGGAGAGATAAAACTTCATATCTTAGAGGGCCAAGGAGAGTCTTGTCTCACTTGTGAAAAGGTTTGGTTAAGAAACAGGCAGAGAAGCTCCATTTCATTTCTTTGAATCTCAGTGCAAGTAAAGAAGCCGCTTGACAAGGCAGGTGCAGATTTTTCTCAGTCACACGGAGCCTTCAATAAGAAGACTAGAAGGAATCTTCACCATATCCAAACCATTGTGCAAGCTGGAAGAGATCTCACCTCCCTCTCACAAGGTCTTGTATCTGGGAGAGAGACAGTGTGCTTTCTCTAGGGCAATAAAATTCAGAGAAGTCTCTGTGCTGCTAGTCCTTGCCTTCTCCAACCATGTTGTGCAAAGGAAAGAAATCTTTCTTTCTCCAACACCTCCAGAGTTCTCTGCATATGCCAGAAAATGTAGGTGAAATGCAAGGCACTTAGTGAGTACAAGTAAAAACTGGTTGTTGGTTCAAACTGGGCCTTTGCTACTGTCAGACACAGAGGAATGGTCCGCTGGGAAAAGACAGCCGAATAGCCCGAAACTGTCATTGGGATTCAGAGTGTCAAGGCCTCCCCTGCATGTTAGGACGACTTTGTACTTAATGCAGATCAAACATTTCCTTCCATAAAATCTTCCCTCTACATTTCCAGTCAGTTTGCAAAGCTCAGGCTTCTTCTGGTCATTTATTTTCCATTGGTAACGTTCTCCTCCCTACTTGCCGCCTGCTTTTTAACGTGTCCTTTTCTTGGAAGCTTATGTTCCCGCACACACTTGCCTCAGAGATAACTGAACTGCTTTTAATTTGCCATCATCCTTGCTCGTCATGAAGGCCATAGGGAAGCACTTTCTCTGACAGAAATTGAGTTAAATTATTCAGGCAGGCACACACGCTCATGTGATTGAAAGACTCTGCAGTTGATGTAGTGCTTATTTATGGTGGTGGTGGTATCCTGTTGACAACCAACATGTCACTAAGTGCCCCTTTCTGCATTCCTTGCCTGTTGCTTTGACTGCCTGCTGTTACAAGATGCATGCAGTGCTTTGCCACTGGATATGTTTTTAGAGCTTTCTGTTGACAGTAAGTTCATTCATGCAGCAATACGTTTGGTTTATTCCTCCTCTGGAATGGTTTTTCCAGCTTAATGTGGTAAAACATAGATGAATTACACTGATCAACATTTTTCCTCACAACCAACATGATCCCACCCATCCAGCTATTTCACGCTTCCTAGTCTCAATACTTCATCTGATGGTTGTGTCTTATTGGTTGTTATCTTTTAAAAGAGTGTTTCCTTTGTGTTACTTTCTTTCATACCAACAAATGCCTTGCAGAATAAGCAGGATAACTAAGACAGCTGCATAATTGTTTGGATGCACATCGTATATGTCCTTCCTTTATGTGAATAAAAACCTGACTTGCATTTCACTGCCCAACACATGGTATGCTTCCCTTCTTTCCTCCAGCTGCAGTGTCAGTCCCCTTCAGAGCCTTCCTCCTCACCTGGAGAGAATGGGTCAGGTTCTGTCTCCATTTCCAGGGCCTCTGGGAGGGGGCTGCCAACTGGGACCTGCAGCCTCTCTCCTGCCTAGGTTTTGTTTTGCTGAGACTTGTTACCTTGTCTTTCATCCTCCATAGAAGACTTTGCCAGGCAGAGAACAACAACAGGTACTCCCCTTCTCAAGAAAATCATGGTCTTCTGCACAGCATTTTAGGAGCACTATTCCCAGGAGAATTTGGTAGAGGTGATGGCAACATTTGGCAGGGGAATTTAGTGTCAGGGCCTCAGTTCTCTCAAGCTGAACCTTTCCAGGTACTGCTTGAGGGACAGAAATTGCCCACATGTGCTTTAGAAGGTGGTTTATATGTGGTCATACAGAAGGGCATTTCCCATCTGGTAGGGCCATGACTTACCAACAGGTGTTGCATTGCTTTTATCCCTCACTACAGGTTTCACTTTGTGCTGTTTTACTTGGGGATATAAACTGTGGCCTTGTTCACCCTTGCATGCTGAACAGGAAAAAAATCTCCTTCGTTGAAAAAACAAGTTTGTTGCTTTCAAGGATAACGTGTGTGTATTTGCAAGACTGATTCTGGCACAATTGCACATTACTCAAGAACTCTCATGGCAATTGGGAAATCCTTAACATGCCATAACAACCTGTCTCATCCATACAAGAGACACTGTAAGGCTTATTTGCATTTCATTACCTTTGTCAGTGATATAGTGGTAAATTTGCAGGTGTAGGAGTTCATGCTGACAATGTGCATGCTGGTAAATGCATGCCAAAAAGCAGCAATACTTTATATAATGCCCAGTTTGTCAGGTTCAGCAGGACTAAAATCTTATGCATAATTGCCAGGGAATAAGCTCCATTTGACTTAGTGATATTTACCTCTGGCTGCCGGGTAGGTGGGGCTCGTCAGCCCTGGAAGGCAGCCCATCTAGGAGAAGGAAAACTCTGATCTCAAACCTCCACTGCCTTGTGGCTATATCCACTGATGGAAAAGGCTTCAGGAGTTAACCTCGAGGCAAAACCTGGAGCCGGAGTCCCGGAGGCAGTTCGTGTCGTTCTGGCAACTCCTGAGACGTCGCTGTTACCAGTTGTATTGGCTCTTGCCTTTCCACTGGACTATCTCAGTGACGTGGAGAGGGGGATTTGCTGCTTGGGTAACAGCCTATCCTCCATATTATTTTACCCAGGCTTCGTGCTCTGGAGAGGACACTCCAGCTTCGCATACAGCGTTGAAACAACACGGGAAGTAGCAGTTACCGGTTATAAGTCTTTGCTCGATTGGCGTAGAGCGTGACGCCAGGGGCTACTTCTGACGGTGGGAGAGGTCATTGCACCTCACTAGGTAGATACCGCCCGCCTTAAGCTGGGCAGCCCCCAGCCAGTAAGGTGCTACCTCGCCACGGTCTGTTAACCTCACGGGGTGCGTGGGGTTTAGGGTAAAAGCCGACAAGCAGATCGATAACCCTGCACCATGCAACAATCATAAGAAAACTTCTGCCCTAAAGCTGGGCACCTGGAATGTACGGACAATGACCCCTGGCTTTTCTGACCACGGCTTTTCTGACGACCTGCAGGAAATAGACGATGTGTGCAAGACAGCTGTCATCGACATGGAACTGAGCAGACTGCAGATGGACATTGTTGCCCTGCAAGAGACGAGATTGCCAGACTCGGGATCTGTCAAAGAAAAAAACTTCTCATTCTTCTGGCAGGGAAAACCATTGAATGAGACCAGGGAATATGGTGTTGGCTTTGCAGTCAGAAATACTCTTCTGAGATCCATTGTTCCACCTACTGTGGGGAGTGAAAGAATCCTGTCTCTGCAGCTCCACTCATCAGCGGGACCGGTCACCCTCATTAGTGCATATGCACCAACACTGTCATCCACTACAGAAGTGAAAGATAAATTCTACGACGATCTGGCAGCTACTATCAAAAAAGTCCCTGAAAGAGAGGCACTGTTCATTCTCGGAGACTTTAACGCTAGAGTTGGTGCTGATCACACTTCTTGGCCCACTTGTCTAGGCCGTTTTGGCATTGGAAAGATGAACGGAAATGGCCAACGCTTGCTGGAGTTTTGCTGTTATTATGGTCTTTGCATCAGCAACACATTCTTTAATACGAAGCCTCAACACAGAGTTTCCTGGAGACATCCAAGATCCAAGCATTGGCATCAGCTCGATTTGATCCTCACTAGACGTTCTAGCCTTCCTAGTATTATGATCACACACAGCTACCAGAGTGCTGATTGCGATACTGATCACTCCCTGGTGTGTAGTAGAGTAAAACTGCGAACAAAGAGATTATATCACACGAAAAAGGAAGGAAGACCACGTATTGACATCAGCAAGACTTACGATCAAAGAAAAGTGGAGGAATTTGCCCAAGCGCTTGAGGAAACCCTTCCAGGCCCGGCTGATGCAAATGCACCTGAACGATGGGAACATTTTAAGAACGCTGTGTATAACACCGCCTTGTCCACATTTGGCAAGAAGACCAAAAAGACGGCCGACTGGTTCGAAGCCCATTCGGAGGAGTTGATGCCAGCCATCGAGGATAAGAGGAGAGCTCTAGCAGCATACAAAGCCTGTCCTAGCAAGTACAACTTGCAAGCTCTTCGAGCTGCTCGTAGCCAAGTCCAACAGGCTGCCAGGAGATGTTCCAACGATTATTGGCTTCAGCTCTGCTCTCAGATACAGATAGCAGCAGACACAGGTAACATCAAAGGAATGTATGACAGTATCAGGCAGGCTTTAGGTCCAATACAGAAGAAATCTGCTCCCTTGAAGTCTGCTACAGGCGTGATCATCCAGGACCGAGCACAGCAGATGGACCGCTGGGTGCAACACTACTCTGAGCTGTATTCCAGAGAGAATGTAGTAACCGAAGAAGCATTAAATAACATTGAGTGCCTGCCTGTCTTGGAAGAGTTGGACAGCGAACCAACCTTAGCAGAAATAAAAGCGGCCTTGGATTCCCTCGCCTCCGGCAAGGCACCTGGAAAGGATAACATCCCTGTTGAAGTGCTGAAGTGCTGTAAAGAGACCATCACTACCGAGCTGTATGAAATCTTTTGTCTTTGCTGGAGGGAAGGTGGAGTACCACAGGACATGAAGGATGCAAACATCATCACAATGTACAAGAACAAAGGAGACAGGGGCGACTGCAATAACTACCGTGGCATCTCTCTTCTCAGCGTTGTAGGGAAGCTGCTTGCCCGTGTTGTGCTGAAGAGGCTCCAGGTGCTCGCAGACAGAGTCTATCCAGAATCACAGTGTGGATTTCAAGCTAATAGATCCACCACTGACATGGTATTCTCCCTCAGACAGTTGCAGGAGAAATGCAGGGAACAACAACAGCCACTCTTTGTCGCCTTCATAGATCTCACAAAGGCCTTTGATTTGGTTAGCAGGGATGGCCTTTTTAAAATCCTTCCCAAGATTGGATGTCCACCTCGACTCCTTAAAATCATCAGGTCCTTCCATGAGGGAATGAAAGGCACTGTAGTTTTTGATGGTTCAACATCAGATCCCTTTGACATCCGAAGCGGAGTGAAACAGGGCTGTGTCCTCGCACCAACCCTTTTTGGGATCTTTTTTGCTGTCATGCTGAAGCACGCCTTTGGAACTGCAACAGAAGGCGTCTATCTCTGGACTAGATCAGACGGAAAGCTCTTTAATCTCTCTAGATTGAGAGCGAAGACCAAAGTCCAGCTGAAATGCATGCGGGATTTCCTCTTCGCCGATGATGCAGCCATTGTTGCCCACTCTGCTCAAGACCTCCAACAACTCATGAATTGTTTTAGCAAGGCCTGCCAAGACTTTGGACTAACAATCAGCCTGAAGAAAACACAAGTCATGGGCCAGGGCGTGGACTCACCTCCCTCTATTACCATCTCCACACAAGAATTGGAGGTTGTTCATGACTTTGTGTACCTTGGCTCAACGATCTCTGACACTCTCTCTCTAGATGTCGAGCTGGATAAATGCATTGGCAAAGCAGCTACCATGTTCTCTAGACTCACGAAGAGAGTATGGCTCAATAAGAAGCTGACGACATATACCAAGATCCAGGTCTATAGAGCCTGCGTCCTGAGCACACTCCTGTACTGCAGTGAGTCCTGGACCCTTTGTGCACGGCAGGAGAGGAAGCTGAACACCTTCCATATGCGTTGCCTCCGACGCATTTCTGGTATCACCTGGCAGGACAAAGTTCCAAATAGAGTAGTCCTAGAACGAGCTGGAATCTTTAGCATGTATACATTACTGAAACAGCGACGTCTACGTTGGCTTGGGCATGTCGTGAGAATGGCTGATGGTCGGATTCCAAAAGATCTCCTGTATGGAGAATTAGTGCAGGGAAATCGCCCCAGAAGGAGACCACAGCTGCGATACAAGGACATCTGCAAGCGGGATCTGAAGGCCTTAGGAATGGACCTCAACAGATGGGAAACCCTGACATCTGAGCGTTCAGCCTGGAGGCAGGCGTTGCATCACGGCCTCTCCCATTTTGAAGAGACCCTTGTCCAGCAGACCGAGGCAAAGAGGCAGTCACGGAAGCAGCCAAATCAGGGAGCTGGACAGGGGACAGATTGTATTTGTCTTCAGTGTGGAAGGGATTGTCACTCTCGAATTGGCCTTCTCAGCCACACTAGACGCTGTTCCAAGTCCCCCATACAGAGCACGTTACCATAGTCTTTCGAGACTGAAGGATGCCTAATACTAATACTATTTACCTCTGGCTGCAACAGTTCAATCTGTTAAATAAAATGAGCTTTAACAAGAGATTTTCAGGAACATGAAAATCAATCTTTAGATTTGAATTAGAAATACAAACAGTTTTTTAAAGGAAGGTTTATCATTGAACTGCTAGCAATCAGTAGGAACTTCAACAAAGGAAATGAAATAAACACTCAACCTATGCTTGAGAATTATCCTGATTCAGGGCTTTCCTCTGAGCCAGGGCCTTCTCTGGTCATACAGCAATATCCAGCCCTCTTCAGGCTTCCGCAGATGGCCATGCCCTTCTGTACACATTTTTCCCCATTGTAGTGGGGGCAACCTTCCCTCTAAGCTGTGTGGGTGCGCATCACTGCATGCAGCCAACCAGTGTCGCCACCCGTTTGCTTTTTTTCACAGCCAGAATTCTGCGCACGTGGGGCAGAGCCCCAACCCAGCACTTGGGAAAATTAGGGGGAACGTTGAGTGTGGAGGATAGGACTGCTGCCTTAGGCACGTAAATAGGTAGTGCAAATAGTACCATGCAAAACTGCAGTTATATTCATCTGTTCTTTTGCAGAGAAGAAACAAAATGATTATTAATAGTGGCATCTTATTTATCTATAAGAATAAATGCATGCTGATAGGCTCCATGTGTTCAAGTGCTAGACTAGCAATCGACAACGTGTACAATGCTTAATTTAATTTTTACATTTCCATAATGGCAGAAGCAAATTAATCTAGTTAGAATTAATTGGAAACTCCAGTAGTTTTACAGGGAAATCTGTCAGGCAGTTGGTACTGATGAAGCTGTATAGGAAATTTCATTCTGTGAAATGGGAAAAAATCCTATTTAATCATGTTAGTAGCTTATTAACATTATGGAGACAAAATGAGCTGTCTGAGTTCCATGTCCTTTGCCTTGACACATCATTTCTATCTTTTAGGCTGCAATCCTATACATACTTCCTTGGGAATAAGCCCTGCTGAAATCATACTTCTGGTTAGATATGGAGGTAACTCAAGGAGGTAAGAGGGATGGCTTTTAGACAAAGGGCCTTTTCGGCAGCTGCATCCAGACTATGGAATGCCATCCCAATTGAGATTCATCTGGCGCCGACGCTGATAACATTTCGGCGCCAGGTCAAAACCTTCCTGTTCCAGAAGGCTTTTAATTGAAATAATATCAACTGTGGGTCCTGATGGCAATTTTCAGAGTATATATTTTAATTGTATTTTAATTGTTTTATCTTTTTTACTGTATTTTAATTGTTGTAACACCGCCCAGAGACCTTTGGGTAGTGTGGGCGGCATATAAGTTAAATAAATAAATAAATAAATAAATAAATAAATAATTAAATAAATAAATAAATAAATAAATAAATAAATAAATAAATAAATATGCATAAAATGGTTCTGTTAACGTGTTACTCAGATTAGCTGCATCAAAAGGTGCATGATGTTCATGTCATAAAAGGGGCAGGTTTCATGTTACGAGGGGGTGCTGATAAGTATTGAGCCTTTCTCAGAAAAAATTGAGCTAGGAAGCTGTAACTGCCACACTATTCTACATATTCCCCCAGGAAGTCAATGCACTTGCGACATCTGTCCTGCAGCTTCTTAAGTCCCTGCAAATAAAATTCTTCCGACTGCTGGTGTAACCACTCATTTGCAGCATTAGTTGCCTCCAGAACACTCCCAAATCGTTGTCCCTTTAGGTGTTTTTTGAGTTTGGGGAACAGATAATAGTCAGAAGGAGCCAGGTCGGGAGAATAGGGTGGATGGGACATCACTTGAAAGCCTAAGGACGTCAGTTTTGCCATTGTTTCACCTGCAGTGTGTGACGAGGCATTGTCATGCAACAGGATGACACCTTTGGGGAGCTTTCCTCGACGTTTTTCCTTGATGTTTTGCCTGAACTTCGTCAATAAAGCACAGTAATATTTTGCATTGATGGTTGAACCCTGTTGGAGGTAGTCCACCAGCAGAACTCCCTTCTTATCCCAAAAAACTGTTGCCATTTGCTTCTGCACCGACCTTTGCACTCGGAACTTCTTTGGCCTGGGGGAACCACTGTGCCTCCATTCCTTTGTCTCAGGATCATAACAGTAGATCTATGTCTCATCACCAGTTACCAGTTTGCCCAAGAAATCTGACTCATTTCTTGCAAAATGTTCCAAAACAGCCACCGATGACTCCACACGTTTCCTCTTTTGTTCGGTTGTCGAAAGTTTGGGGATCCACTTTGCTGCCAGCTTTCTCATTTCCAAGTCGTTGTGGATAATGGCACCAACTCTCTCACGTGATATTCTCAGATATATAGCAATACTTTTGGCTGATATTCAGCAGTCCTCCATGATCATGTCATGGATGGCTTTCACATTTGCAGGCACAGAGACAGAAACAGGCCTTCCACTGGGTTTCTTACTATCAACACCGAAATGGCCAGTTTTAAAATTGACAACCCAATGTTTAACTGTTGCATATGAAGGGCCACTGTCACCCATAGTTTGTGACATTTCATCATGGATCTGCTTTGCACCTTTCCCTTGGAGAAACAGGAACTTGATTATGGTCCTATGCTCTTCCACATTGAACTTTTCTGGAGGTGCTGCCATGTTCACTTTGGACCGGAAAATGAAAGTTAAGTTAAAATCATAGGTAGTTGATTTTTGCACCGTTGAATATACTCTGCTCCTTAACAGGCCATCCAGTCTCCTCAAAATGTAGCTGTGATGGTAACAGAAGGAACTGCTAGAAATATATTACAGATTTATCTCATGAGCTAATAAAGGGTTCAAATCAGGGAAAGTAATTTAAAAGGGACTGAGCAATCAGAATTATTGATCAAAAGGGACTCAGCAATAAGAATCCCTGAGAGAAGTTTGAACTGTTAGTCTGTTTGAGGTCTGTTGTCTGTAGAACGAGAAGAAATACTGCTACTCAGTGGTTCCAGCTGATACAAGGCCAGGCAGTTTAGATGAAGGGTATCCCTGATGGTGGGGCTGCGGGTTAAACCACAAAAGCCTCTGCGCTGCAAGGTCGAAAGACCAGCAGTTCGAATCCACGTGATGGAGTGAGCTCCTGTCGCTTGTCCCAGCTCCTGCCAATCTAGCAGTTCAAAAGCATGCAAATGCGAGTAGATAAATAGGTACCACCATGGTGGGAAGGCAACGGCATTCTGTGTCTAGTCGCGCTGGCCACGTGACTACGGACAAACGCTGGCTCTATGGCTTGGAAATAGGGATGAGCACTGCCCCTTAGAGTCGGACATGACTGGACAAATTGTCAAGGGGAACCTTTACCTTTACCTTTACCCGTGATGGGATCCCACCAACAGAGGCATGAGTAGGGAGTGTTTAGCTTGGTCACCACCATGTTGTTTTATTTTTCTGTTTGGAATACTATGGTTTGCCAGTGCTGGTATTTTCCCTTTGCTAATACATTCCATTTTGAGTAAGAAAGAGAACCATATGTATCCAGCTGCCTGGCTTCACAATACTACAAAAGGGAATCCACCATCAGCTGGAAAAAAATACTGTTATGTTCAGTGGCAAAAGGAATTTCTTTCCCTAGGAAAGAGAGGGAGGGTTTGGAAGGTATCTTGTGGAGGACACCCTCCTTTCTGGATTTTAGACGAAAGAAGTAGGACTAGTGGTGTCATGCGAAATTTAACTCCAGTTCCCCAGACAAAGGGAGAGCTTGAAGGGATTTTTGCAGACCTTCACCCCTACACCTCAAGTACAGGCATGGGATGTATGCTAAAGTACAAAAGGAACCATGGCAATTATACAGACGGTAAGGGGACACTGCTAAATGGTTTGAGCTGTGATATAGGGGAGCAGGGGATCCCACAAAATTTGCAGAGGCACCTTTCATGAGTGCAGCCCTTCTGTCCATGGAAGGCAGATCCTTGATCTAACCCCAGCCAATAAACCTGTTTGTCATGGGAAGAATGAATTGTAAATAAAGAGGTTAAAGGGAAGTTAAACACAGAAAGATCCACATTCAGGTACAGTAGCAATTACTTTATTAACATTGGTCACTCACAAAGCTGTGGCTATTGGCAATACAAACCTATTAGTACAAGGTGTGTACTTAGATAAGAAAAGTTCCTCCTGATTCAAGCCTCAGTCAATAGTCTGCAAACTCACAATAAAATGTTACTTAGTACATTCTCGCCCTAATCTCCATGTGATGTTTGCTTTAGCCTATGCCACAATAAATTCATTATGAAAGATAAATTCATTCATCTTTCAGGTGCAAAAGGACTGGGTTTTTTTGTGTGTGTTTTTTTTTTGCAGTGAGAAAATAAATAGATACACCTTTGGAACACATTCATATACGTAAATTCAACCAAGAATTATCAGAAAATCAGGCCCTTTTAAGAATCATTGATAAAATGCAAAAAACAATGAAAGTTTAAATTACTAGTTTTAACTGTGGAGACTTGTGGAGAAGAATTTCCTCTCAGTAAACTGCTTACTAAGTTAAAAAAAAAAGTCACCAAAGGCTTCTTGTATCTATTAAAGTCGTGTTCTTTTTCCTTGCTGAAAAGATGTAACATATCCAGATATTATTGATCTGAAATGCAGTAGGCTCACCTATTTGAAATTCCATGTCATATTTTTTTTTGGCAGTAGGTCAAATGAGGTGCTACCTTTTGTCTTTAATATATGTGAATTACATCCATTCCAATCCAGAAATCACTCTCTTCTTTTCAGCCTATTAGATTATCATGATAGGTTTTGAGGCAGTTTGTTCAGAGGGTAAGTGAGAGGCAAGCTAAGCAATCCCTGAAACAGGCAACCAACTCTATGTCTGGGTCACTGAGTTCATTCCTTTCTGTTGGCATCCAGTTGGCTTTTAAGGCTTTTAAGTTATTTCTTCTCCTAATTAGAAGACAAAATTTTCTCCACAGAGATTGAAGGCTTTTCAGCTGCTCTGTCAGAAGACCCCTATATTCCCTGAATGAAAAGTCAATTGTTGCAATAATACTCCTCTAGTGGGAGTTTCCTGCCCTTTTTATTTCCACAGCAGTACCTCCAGGTCCCTGATAATGCCACACAGGGTGGATGACATGGCCGAATGGGATGAGCTGGGGTGTGGAAAGGAAAACTGGAACTCTTCTATCCATGGAAGGGAGCTAATGCAGTGGTTCCCAACTTTGGGTACCCTGGTTCTTGGACAGCAGTTCCCAAAAACCTTCACCACCAGCTGTGCTGCCCAGCCTTTCTGGGAGTTGCAGTCCAAGAACACCTGGGTTACGCTAGATTGGGAACAACTGAGCTAATGAATCTGATTCATATAGGAGATCATGAAGCAACTGAGGCTTCATTTTAATGATTAGTCTTCCTATTCCTCAACCCTTGGCAACCTACCCCCCCTATTGAAATTCATTGCTTATCATGCAATACGCAAGCCCACTCTCTGCCCAACAGCTGTCCATCATATATATATGAGAGAATGGTAACTGATTATTTATATACATGTATGTATGTATGTATGTATGTATGTATGTATGTATGTATGTATGTATGTATGTATGTATGTATGTATGTAAATAATCCGTTACCATTCTCTTATGCAGCACGCCTGGCCTGTAAACACATTTGGGAAGGAACAAATGGCCAGTTTAGGTGTACTCATCAAATAAAGCAGGCCTGTCAATTTCCAACTCTTGGGAGAACTGCATTGAAGAAGCCCCAGCCCAGTGGAGAAGGATCTTCATGCCACATGCTGCTGCAGTTCATCAGGGCGGGTACAGAAGAATCCTTTGAAATTGGCACTTTCTTTTTTAAAAGAAATTCATGCAGGGAATACTCACCTTCTTTTGAAGCTGTTTAGCACTTCTGGCCAGCCTCCAGGTGCACTAATCAGCTTCAAGACAAGGTTTGCACTCACACTGTGAGGATTGCTTGGTCTGTGTTTGGTCAGGAACCACCAGACTGTGAGGTAGGTCTTCCTTGGATGCCAGAAGTAGGGATGGAAACGTCCCTGAATTCAATCACTGCATGCTTTATTTAGACCAGAAGTAGAATTCTATCTCTATGGCCTTAGATCCTAAGTTGGCCTTCCCTTCACACACCTTTCTGTGAACTGCCCCCCCCCCCCCATCTGCTATGATTTTTCTAAATATCCCCCAGTCACTGTGACCACCTTTGAAAGTTGGATGGAGCTGCAGAGAGGAGGGGAAAGTATGAAATCCCTGTTCTGTGAAAACTGATTTATGAGCAGAAGGTAAGGTCCAACTTGTTGCCCATGTTTTATTAGTTTCCAGTAAAATGGGTATAGGGGGTGGGAATCCCTAACCTTTTATAATTCCCCAAGATATCTTTTCCCAGAATGTTAAAGTTCTGTACACTTGAGTCTGTGCAAAGCAGATCTGCTCATTTTGTTTTCCCTTGATTTCATTAAGAGAGTTATGCTGTAATTAAGATGGATACACTGGAGCTCTCTTCCAGGATCCTGGGATGGAGCCTCACCTGTTCCATGGATGTAGGTGGTTTTTGGGAGAACCACAAGCTCCATTTGCCATCTGTGCAGTGAGCACAGTTTTCACAGAGCCATGGTAAGAGACCAGGGCTGATGCCATCAAAGATGTGATAACTGAGACTGACAGTACCACGGTCTGTTCTTTCTACACTGTCAGAGAGTGGTGGAGTTTCATCTGTTTTTCTTATGTAGGCATGCTCACTTCACAGTGAAGTTTGTGAGCTTTTAGTCTAGGAAATCCTGTCTTCACTTTTGTAATCACACACAGGAAGCTTCTTTTTGAAGCTATTTTTGTGAACCCCTAGTTTTAAAAGTGTAAAGACACCTCTCCCATTACTGCAGCCTAAAATAGCATATTACTTACTCACTTGTAGTGGTAGAGACAAAAATAATGAAAGGTGATAATTTGGTAGGATTAGAAATATTTTTTTTTCATAGTCACATTTGGAGGCTATTAGAATGAGGACAGCAGTGGCCAGCATTGACGAAAAAGTAATATGGTTACCTTATCCACCCCTGCAAGAAATTAACTTGACATATAACATATGTTCTGTCTCTGTAAATTAGCTTGCAATATATCTGGCCACTGGGAAATCTTTCCTGAAAATCCTTCATAACACAAGTATAAATCGATTGATAGGCTGATGGTAAGGTTTAGTCAGAAGAAAACGAAGTTTGCTAATGCCAGTCAGCAGATATGGCTTGCTGAAACCCAGAGAAACAGGCCAGACAAGCATAGTCTTTATAGCCACTCAGCCACACTGCTGTTCTTGTCCTGGGGTGGGTGAGCTCAGGGAAGAACTAGTTGGAGAGGAGACTGCCTGGTTCCACATCACTCTCTCAAAAACTCCAATGTACTCAGATCTGGCAGTATCTCCAGGGAGGTTGAAACATCCACAAGTCTAGGCACTTAAATCATGTGCCATCTTTGCAAGGTAGCTGCCACCACACCCAAACAAACACTAAAACTTTCCAATAGCTGGTTGAGGCAAGATCTGGTTTTAATACCATAAACTCTCTAAGCCAAAAATGCAGACAATTGCTTGAAGATATTTTTACGTTTTATTGAAACAAGCAAAAAAGGCAAAAAGAGTGAAAAGACAAGATCCACAATGATACATGAAGGTTTCAGAATTACTTGGAGCGAAACACTGATATAATCTAATGCAGTTCTAGAGTTCACACCAAAAATTAACAATGGCTAAACTTACGTACCTAATACTCAAACCTTAGTGCAGGTCAGCATAGGTAAGGCATGTGAAAGGTGCATCCTTGCAGGCATTGTGGAAGAGCAGCAGGTGAGCAAAACGCAACTCTCCTTAGAGACAGGCCAAGATAAGCTGAATAATCAATTTTCTGAATCTCTTTTATACCAACATATATATCAACATTTTAATCCCCTTCCTTGTTCATCCAAAACACAGGCACCTTCTTCCTTTCCCACAACTGTAATTTGCACAACTCCAGGGAAGGAAGAGTACTGGCTTTTGATGCCAGGAGATAAGGTGGAAGTGTTTGTCTCTTCAATACTGTTTTGATGTCCTGCCTAATTGAAGGTGTCACTTTCCCCTTTCTTCTTAGCCAATACTGACCTCTGCTTTCACAGGCAGCTTCCCAGGCACTCACAAAGAAGCCTCAATGTTTCTAAAATGAATTTCATGTCTCATGCTCCCTTAATTCCTCATTTTCTTCACAATCAACATTTGCTTATATTTTTCTTTCATGTTGATTTTTACCTTAATGGGGTGTGGTTTTCACCTGCTTTGGCTGTGGGCCAGTCCAGTCTTGTTTTCCAAATACAACTGAGGATGCAGCTGCCTTTTTGTGGAAATAATTTTAAAGCTTCTTAACAAAACATCCATCAGTTTTATTGACAGACCATTAGCATTCAAGCAAAATGCATCAGTGTTGTGACAAGCTGATACAATGGCAAATTTATTCTCCGGGTCTCACAGTCAGCCAGTCAAATAAGCAACAGGGGTGGAATCAAATTTCAGTTGAAGACACAAGTGTGTTTTGAGGAGAAAGATGAGGGAGAAACTGATCAGTAGACTGCTGAAGATATGTGTTGTTAATATGTTGTCAAATCGTTTCTGACTTATGGCAACCTTATGAATTAGTGACTTCTAAAATATGCTATCATTATTTTAACAGTCCTGCTCAGGTCTTCTAACTAAAGGTCATGAGTTCCTTTAATGAGTGAATCTATCTATCTGCTCAATTTTCCTCTTTCCTGCTGCCTTCCACTTATCCTAGCATTATTTATTGTTATGGTGAGTCTTACCGTCTCATGATATGCCTGAAGTATTACAGCCTCCATTTAGTCATTTTAGATTCTCTGGAGACTTCAGGCTTGAGTTGATCTACCACCTAATAATTTGTCTTTCTAGTGGTCTGTGGTGTCTATAAAGCTCTCCTCGAACACCACATTTAAAATGAATCAATTTTGTTTTGTTGCTTTCTTCACTGTTCAGTGTTCATATTTGTGCTGAGACACAGTGATTAGGAATATCACAGAATGGGTGATTCAGATCTTTTCTAGTTCTTTGAGAACTGCAGTTTCAAGTATCTGTCTTCCAATTTCTTGGCTGTAGCCTCCATTTGGATTGATGATTGAATCAAGGTATAGAAAAACTTTAATAAATTCAATTTCTTCAGTGTCAAGATTAATATTATGTAATTCATCAATAGTCATAATTTTTGTCTTCTTAATGTTCAGCTGTAATCCTGCTTTTGTGTTTTCTTCTTTAACCTTTCTCAGTAGTTGTTTCAAGTAATTACTGCTTTCTGCCAGTAGTATGGTGTTATCTGCATACCTTAAATTACTCTTGTTCCTTATCCTTATCTTTATGCATATGTTGCAACTGGCAAGTCTTCTTCCATGGTAATTGTCCACACCCTACCTGAGTTCTGCTCACTGGGTGATAGTCCTTAGAGTTAGCTTCCATCCTTCTGGTATTCTTCACCAAAGAGAGATTCACTGGCTTCCTAGATATATTTCCCGGCTGTACATCCCAGGGATCAAAAGTCCTCATACCAGCAAGCTCTGGTCATTGCTCCTTACCAAGGAAGGTTGACGTGATCACAACAAATGTGGGGCTGGTCTTAACAGATAAACCTCTGTCCCCACTCTCCTTCATCCTGCTTCTTCCCACTGTCCTCTTTCTGGACACTTCTTCTTCAAGTGTGGCCGGGGTGAGGTCTTCATCTGTCTCATGTCTCACTGGTAACTCTGGGTCCAGAGAGTCCCTGGAGCACATGCTTCTCTGCTGTGCAATGATGTACAATGACATTCGCTCTTCAAACTTGGAATGGATCCTTGTTAGTTTTACTGGACAGGCAGAGGGGGCAATCTTGTACAATCTTCTGCTAGGTGTGAATAAAACCTACACCAGACAGACGGACAAGTTCATTAGTTTACTAATTCAGCGGCTGAGAACTCAATATTTAACAAACCCACCTGTCTAATCTTACTGAATGCAATTAATTATTCCTTTATGTGTAAATTACAGATTATGGATAATGGCTAGGTGTTACCTTGAAACTAACTATGTAATGCTATATTCTGCTTGCATTGAGGCTTTTTGATCTGTTTCATGCAGGGTATATATCCCCCATCTATCTGAGGACTCCTGCTTGCTGTATGTTTTTATGCCAATAAAGGTTATGATGATGATATATGATAAATTTTGCATATAGATTAAACAGATATGGAGAGAAAATAAACGCTTATCTAACATCTTTGCCATCTTCTGTTTCTCTTCTGTCTGTCCTAAATGTAGCCTTTTGTCTGGAGTATAGGTTACACATCAAGACAGTCAGATGTTCTGACATACCAATTTCTTTTACAGTGATCCATAGTTTTTCATGATCCACACAGTCAAAGTAGTCCAACCCACCCTCACAACACAATAACTTTGAATGGCAGGTCCCTAATAATGAACATTTCCAGTATGTGGACCATGGTTTTATCTTCCACATATGTTAGCATATTATTGTTAAAATGTTGATAGATTCAGTCTCTTTAGTTTGAAACAACTGTATTGCTATTTCATCTTCTTCTAGTGATGTTTCTCTTTCAATTGCTTTGAGAGCAGCTTTCACTTCACTTTCTATAATTGCAGATTCTTCACCACAGGATTCTTCTTCAAAGGAATCTGGCATCTCTTCTGTATAGTTTTTCACTATCTTATTTTCATCTTCTCTTCATTTTGTCCTGACTAGATATTTCCATGTTGATCTTCCATTGTTCCTAATCTAGGTGTAAAGTTCCCTTTGATTGAAGATACACACATGCATATGTGACCAAACTACTCTAACAATTCAATTTGGCTGCAGAAAAACCTCATGCAATTTTATCTACTCTTCTGCATGTAAAAACAGCTTTACTATTGTTGTTGCTTTTATGTTTTATTTTAATTTTGCTGTTGTAGTTGGCATCTAAGACTATGTCTTGTCCTGATTATGCTGTAGTTGCAAGTTTTAACACAAACATTTAGGAAGTGTACTAAAAGGTTCCTTGCTCCCAGCAAACGTTATTCAGGCAAAGCCTTGTGCGACTCCTTCTGTCCCAGCCACTATACCTTTTCTATCTTATCATTCTCCCCAAGTTGTTTTTATGATTTTAATTTAATTATCTATCTATCTGGCTGTTTGCCAGTCCTTGTAAAGGCTTCTTTTTTAGCTTCCATCTGTCTCCTTCACAATCCATCACACTGACCTTTTTTTACAAAGGAAAAACAACAACAAAGAATTGTGTAGCACCTTAAAATCTAACATGTTTTATGTGGCTTCTGAGTTTTTGAAGATGTTAGCCCACTATGCCACAAGCTCTTTGTTGCCACAGACAAAATCTCACACTGGGGATCTTCACGGGATTCCGTTTCTTTAGCTGGGGGGAATTACTCTTTTTGGAGTTGAAGTCCTGGCCAGCAGATTCTGGGACTTGTGCCCCCAGAAGTTGTAATCTCTGTTCCTTTCCCAGATTTTGCCATAAGGGGAAATCTGCATCTGACTGTGGGGAAATGTTGAAAGAGAGAATGCTGAGGCCATAGCAGAAAATTTGATATATTTGATGAAATGGAGAAATAGAGCTGCATGTTAACAACATACTGATGATAACATGCTCCAAATCCCTGATCACTCAATGGTTGCAAATAAAAGACAACACAAAAGGCATTGAACAGGGCCCTCCAATGTCACTTTCTGAAACTGACCCTGAAACAAGCTGAACATGCCCTGAAACAAGCTGGACATGAAATTCTATTTCAAAACACAGAAGTACTGGACAACACCAGCAATCATTATGTTAGACTGCACAGGGAAGCCATTGAAATCCACAAACACCAGCAGAGCTCCAACAAAAAAGAATAAAGTCTAAAACTCAACAAAGCCTGACTCCCAGCACTGAAAAATACATCCTGCAAAAGGTCAACGAATTTTACCCAGCCACAAGGACCGGTGATCACTGCACACAAAAGACCAGCTAGCGACACCCATCAATCACAGTGATAGATCATCTCCCCCCCTTATCACAACAATACACCCACAACAAAAAACACGCTGATCACCATTATCACCCAATCTCCTGAAAAGGACAAAAAGCTGATCCCACAGCTATAAATACTCAACTATCCCACAAACTGCACCAGAGCACAGACAGAGTTCTGACTCCTGTCCTCTGAAGATGCCGGCCACAGAGACTGGCAGAACGTTAGGAAGAAAAACCTTAAGAACACGGCCAAACAGCGCAAAAAACCTACAACAACTTCCCAAGTTCTGCCTGCATGATTTCTTCTAAGTGTTATTTCTGCCAACATTTATGTTGTCAAAATACACTGCATCAATCAGTTTAATGTATTCTGATCCACTTCAAATAATTTCCATTAATTTAGTTAAAGCCCATCATTTTGATGAATACTAGTTTACTAACATTTTCTGTTTAAATATGGTGAGTCACATCAGTTCTGATATATCTTTTCTTTGACCTTGCTTTATTTACTCCTCACATGCCTCCCTGAACCCCCCAGATATATACTGTTACATGGTGATCAAGTCTTCTATTATTAAACATTCGCACTGGGACATACCAGAGCTTGTTTCATTTTCATTTCTAGCTAATGTTGTTGGGCTTTTTTAAAAAACAGTGTCACTCCTGCCTTATTTAGTGGAGTGTTACAAGAGGATTATAGCAACTTCTTTTGAAAAGAAGGAATGGCATCCTTCAGTTTTGTCTGTTCATGGCAATAATTATTTGGAAGAGTGTTCCATTAGAAAGCTGCTTAATCCATTGTTCCCAGCATCACTGCAGGTTTTTCTTTTCCTGTTGCAAAGTTATCCTGTCAGTTTAGCAAACTGCTGAGTGGCTATTTGGCCCTGGCAGGTGTCTAGCACTTCCAGCCACTGATGTACTTTCACAGCTTGCCTCCTCTTTGCAATAGATTCCATACGGACTTCACCTATCATCTTTAAAAGAGCTGTTCTAGGGCTTCAAGCTGTAAATCCGATTTCTGCTATGGCTACATCTGAAAGCCTCTGTGTGGCAGATGCAGATCCCTAACATAATTTTTATAATGTGTTTGAATACCTTTTTAAGCACTACAAAGAATCAAGGAAATGCACATACAAGCTTAGTTGTCGAAACCTTTAACTGCCCCAAGCACTGATGTAAATAATCCTTCAAAAAAAAAAAAAAAAAAAAAACCCTATTTGAAGGAACTGAATCCTACTTGCAGAAAATTACAAATAGTATGATAGGAATGAGTTTTGTAAAATGTACAAACTGAAACACATGCATTTTATGAATGGTACAAATGATGTGGATGCAGTGTTTGGAATAATGTACGTTGCACATTCTGTTTTATTTTGTGCTGTACTATTTGTTCAGTCCTGGTCTTTGACCATAATAAATTAATGTCATATGTATGGTAGAAAAGTTCTTCCAAAAATATAAAATAATGTTCATGAACGGTTTATCACATGTTCTCTCAAAATTATTTAAAGCTAATGGAAGAAATGTTTGTAATTTAGGAAGTTAAAAAAAGAGTAGTCTCTGATCTAAGCTGGCTCTTATGTCACATCCAAATTTCTTGAATATTTAAAAGTGCAGTTAGTCTTCAGTAGAACATCTGCATGCAACTGAGTTCTTGATTTGGTCTGGGAAGCTCTGAGTTTTGAGACTGCAATTTAAGGAGACTGACCTTTGTTGCAAGCAAAGGGAGATTTCCTTTATTGAGATTCCAAGTGGTTTCAGCCTTACCTCTGAACTGCAGTATAAACAACAGAGTGCATTGCACAGATTAAAACAATGAAAATAACACTGCAGGGGTATAATAAACCACCTGAAAACTGAGCTGCAGAAGCTGATGTGAACTACCTGGTACAGCTGTTGTTAAGTCTTTTCTCAGCCACAAGAGTCTTCCAATTTGCAATTCAGGAACAATAAACTGTGCTTGTTTCAGCAAGTGAAATAGACAGAGCAATAATTATTATTTTTGTTTCCCTCCTCTATGGCTTCGAGGGGAGAGGTAGGGTAAACATACCGGTTGAAACCCAGGAGTAAGGACTGGCCATTGAAATCAACAGAGAAAGCTAAGATTTTTAGATAAAGATTGGCACCAGCAGCTGCAATCCAGTAGTAACTCACAACTCGAGTAGGCCCACTGAATCAATGGAACTTTCAGAGTAATTGACTCACCAATCCCTACTGATTCAATATGCGTATTCTAGTTGTGAGTTATTACTGCATTTCAGCCAATTCTTTTTTTTAACCTTCTTCCTTTTTCCCCAGCTTCTCAATTCCATGCCTCTTTCCACCTGATTTTCGGCATTTCCCAACCACCACAAGCCATTATTCCACCAAGTCAGTAATTCTTCTTCGTGGCCTCTGTGAATGCACACAAATGGGTTAGACTGCGCCTGGGCAGGACTCCTCGGAATCTTCTAGAGCTTAAAAACATGTTATTAGAAGGACGTTCCCCCGTGGCGCGCATGCTCCGCCCACCCGTAATACCTCAGTTCCTTTTTGCTGCCGCTGCGATCGGACTCTTTCGTGTCTAGAGTTGTTTTTTCTATTATTCTGGTTTTTGATTTTGGTCTGGTTTATTGAATATTGTTTCTTATCTCTGGAGAATTTTGACTTATGGACTGACTACGGTATATGGTTATCGGATTTTGGATTGGCTACTGTTTGTTGTTTCTGGGCTGTTCTGACCTTCGGACTGCTTACCGTTTGTGATTTTGGATTATGGACTTTATTGTGAACAATTTGGCTTCTGATCTTTCGGCTTTTGATCTTGGACAGACAATCGTTGATGTTTTCCCGTGAGTCTTCCCTTTTTCCCCGTTCCCCCCTCTTTTTCTCTTCTCCTGTTCCCGCCAATTTTTATGGCCTCATCAGGTCCCTTTAAGCATTGTACATCGTGTGCCAACAAGATCCCCTTCACGGATGGCCACAACCGCTGCTTATTTTGTTTGGGGGAGAGGCACCAGACTCACTCCTGTCCGGAGTGTAAAAAGTTGACCAAACCTGCCCTTAAGCTCCGTTTACAGAGGCTTCGTTCGTATCTGTGGGAGAAATTGCTCACACCTTTGAGCCCGGCAACCATGGAGCCTACCTTGACTCCTGCTCCTCCCACTCCTCGTCCCGAGCCCACTGCTTCATCGGCTCCTGCTACCCCGTCTCCAAGGTCTTCTTCGAAGGCATCTAAACCGAAGAAGTCTTCGGCATCAACGTCGACCTCGATGTCGAAATCACCATCCGTGAAAGATCCTAAGAAAAAGAAAGATGTTGTTAAACAGAAGAAGGCTAAACAATCTTCTAAACCTGCTCAACCTCGAGAACTTCCTCCAATACGAGTCTCCCTTCCATCTCCGATACTTGAGGAGTCGTCTCGGGAGTTGCCAGATCCGGACTCCCTTTCTGAAGGGGTTGACTCGGCACCACCACCACAGGCTCAAGCTTCGGTATCGATACCGAGCCTGTCTCCCAGTCATGACCGTTCTGAGGCTGATGCAGTCTCCAGCCCGGCCTCAGCCCCTTCTATCCCTATGTCAATCGGGCGGGCAACAGTGATACAATTATCGAATTCGGAGGTGTCCCCACGGCAATCCCATCCACATAAACGACTGGCGAAAAGTCTACATGTTTCTCCAACCTGCGAGCACCCTCAACATCGAGAGGTCATACTTCTTCCTCGCCCGTCTCGGCGTCATACGTATTCGGAGTATGAGGAACCGATTTATGTAGAGGTTGATCGACGTGGTGGTCGAGGTCGAT
Source organism: Intellagama lesueurii (assembly GCA_037013535.1). NCBI lineage: Eukaryota > Metazoa > Chordata > Lepidosauria > Squamata > Agamidae > Intellagama > Intellagama lesueurii. The sequence goes on from JBAJHW010000003.1 coordinate 102,713,964, forward strand.
ACCATGAGGACGACCTCGAGTCTTTCTATGACACCGGCGATTACATCAGGCCCAAGAGTGCATTATGTATATGCCTCTCCTTCTGGATCCTCGCCCTCGCCCTCACCTCCTCCGCATCAGCATCGAGCCTATTGCCAACTCGACCCTCCGCCATCGAAGCCTGCTGCTAAACGCCATTTGTCTTGGCAGGACGTTGCTCATCAGACATCCCATCCTTTGAAGCACTCTCGTGCCCCGTCGGTACCATTATCCCCGATATCGCAACCGAGAGCCTCTCACACTCAATCAGCTCGTCCGGGTGCACCTGAAACAGACACATCCCTACCGATTCCACGAGCTTCAGCTTCCATGTCAAGAGGTCATCCTCGCTCGCCTTCTCCACCTCTTTCCTTTACTAGGGGTTATTCGGTATCATCGGTCTCTGAGCAAGATCCACCTTCAGAAGCTTCCAAAGAGTCTCCTTCAAATTTGCCAACACCATATTCAGATGTTGCTGATCTTCATCCCCCATCGCCATCTGAAGACTTTACATCGTACTCGCAATTAATTCTCCGCATGGCGAAATCTTTGGAGCTTGATATCGAGCAACCCCCTCCTCCCCGGCAAGGCCTTGCTTTTGATGATATAAACCAAGATAAATCCCCCCCGTTAAGCTTGGCCTTCATTCCAGCTATGTTAGACCTCATAAAAGATTCATGGAACCAACCGCCTACATCTCTTCAGATCTCTAGACGTATTGAAAATCATTACAGAACACATGGCAGCGATACTACTTTCCTCACTAAGCACCCTGCACCAAATTCCATTATAGTGTAATCTAATCAATCAAGAGCTGGGAATCATTCTACGGTCACCCCCACCAACAGGGAAGGTCGGAAGCTGGATGTCTTGGGTCATCGCCTCTATTCCCTAGCCTCTTTTGTCATGAGGGTTTCAAACTACCAGGCAGCTATGGGAGCATATCAGAGGCAATTGTGGAACAAAGTTTTACCAGTTCTCCAAGCCGCTCCTGAGGAGACTAGGACCAATGCTCTCAATGCTCACCTAGAGGCGACGACACTGGCTAAACAGCAGCGTTTAGCATCCTGTCACACAGATGATGCAGCATCTAAGGCCATGACATCGGCTATTGCCTTTCGCAGACATGCTTGGCTGCATTCAGCGGGAATCAATGATGATGCTAGGTCCCGCATTGAAGAACTCCTGTTTGATGGCGTCGGTCTATTTAATGAGAAAACGGATGAGGTCATGGACAATTTACATAAGATCCAGAAGACAGCTCGCTCTTATTCTGTCCAGCAGCCACAATGTCAATGCTACCAGTGGCGCAGACCTTTCAATGCCCAACAATCTTATCAGCAACCTTCCCATCAGGCCTATCGCTCTTACAGACCTCCTGCTCAAGAGAGGTCCAATCTTCCTCCTGCTTCTGCTGCTACCACTACTTTCAGGTCACAGGCCCCTGTCCAACGTCGCCAAACTTTCCATCGCCCTGCAAAGAAAAGTAAACAGTATCTTTGACTGTCCTATTCCAAACCATCCGCCCGACCTTTCCCATTGTCCCCGGCTAGCCCCTTTCTTCGACAAGTGGTCTATCATCACCAAAGACACTTGGGTGCTCGCCATTGTATGTTATGGTTACCTCTTGGAGTTCACAGATCTTCCTCCTGTCGGACACCTCAAACTCACAGCTTACTCACCTGCTCTAGAAGACGAGGTATCTGTTCTTCTCCGGAAGCATGCTGTTCAACGCTTTCTTCCTCAAGTGGTTCTAGATGGTTTCTGTTCCCGCTATTTCACGGTTCCCAAAAAGGACAGTGGTCTCCGACCAATCCTAGATCTCAGACTACTCAATACTTACCTTCATCCAAGACGTTTCCGTATGGTCACCCTAGAATCTGTCATTCCACTTCTCTCTCCGGGCGATTGGTTCATTGTTATAGACCTTCAGGATGCTTATTTTCATATTTCCATCCACCAGCGTCATCGCAAATATCTCCGTTTCTTCTTCATGGGGTCAGTTTACCAGTTCTGCGCCATACCATTCGTGTTTGCCACCGCTCCAAGAACCGTTACAAAGTGTTTGGCCCCTGTAGCAGCCTATCTTCGTCTTCACAACATCACGGTTTTTCTGTATATAGATGATTGGTTGATCGTCGCTGGTTCCTACAGCAAAGTGCTAGAAGATACCAACTTTGCTCTTCGGACTCTGGCAGATCTAGGTCTACAGGTCAACTTTGCAAAGTCTCATCTCCAACCGTCTCAGACCATGGACTATATTGGTGCTCACCTAGATTCCATCAGAGCCAGGGTATTCCTTCCGACCGAGAGCATTCACAAATTAAATCGAGCTATTCATCCATTTCGCCCTTATGCCAAGGTTTCTGCTCACCACACACAACATCTCTTAGGTCTCATGGCTTCGACCACGTCTGTTCTTCCTCATGCTCAGTTGAAGATGCGTTCTCTACAGGCGTGGTACCTGTCCAAGTTCAATCCTCTGTTGGACAACCCTGCCAAACACCTACGTGTCACTCCAGAGCTCGCAAGTCAACTGACGTGGTGGACGTTTGTGCCTCACCTTTTAGTTGGCCGTCCTTTCACGCCTCTCCAGCTGACAGTCCAAATCACGACAGATGCCAGCCCAACGGGCTGGGGTGCGCACTGTGGCACTCATGAGATCCATGCTCTATGGTCCAGCGTGGAAAAGTCGTTGCACATCAACCATCTAGAGATGTTGGTGGCTATCAAGGCTTTCCGCGCTTTCTTTCCTCTCGTGGTTGGTCGCGGAGTAGAGGTGGCCATGGACAACATGACCACTCTGTATTACATCAACAAACAGGGGTGCACCCACTCTTTGTCTCTTCTGTATTTAGCAATCCACCTTTGGGAATGGTGCTACGATCACCATATTTTTCCAGTCGCCATTCACGTGTCTACAGAGGACAACGATGTGGCCGATCGTCTGAGCCGTCTTACCACTCAGACTCACGAGTGGGTTCTCGACGACTCGGTATTCTCCCATATCAGCGATCAGTGGGGAACGCCAGCCATCGACATGTTTGCCACCCAGACCAATTCGAAGTGCAGCAGGTATTGCTCTCGAGCAGGGAGAGGCATGGACTCTTTGGGTGATGCCTTCATGGTGAGCTGGGACGATGTCCTCCTTTATCTTTTCCCTCCCATTCCGCTCATTCAATGAACAATCATCAGGATCCATCAGTTACGAGCCAATGCCATCTTGATAGCCCCATGGTGGCCTCGTCAACCGTGGTTCACCACCCTCAGAACTATTGCCTCCGAGTTTCTGAGGCTACCTCTCCAACCATTCCTCCTAACTCAGGACGGAGGCAATATCTGTCATCCCGACCTGGAGTCACTTCACCTGACGGTGTGGAGGATTGGTGTAAAAGAAGTATTGGACAGAGCTAGAAAACCTTCTACAAAATTGCTATACTCTTATAAATGGTCTGTTTTCACCAAATTTACTGATTCCAGAGGTCTTCTGGCTGTTCCAGTTTCATTGGATATGCTTCTCACTTTCGTCCGTTATCTGTTTGATCGAGGTCTGGCCCACTCGACGTTAAAGGTTTATATTTCCGCTATTGTTTCTTATCAGCCTGTAGGTTCAGAAGCTTCCCGCTTATTTTCACACCCGACTTTAAAGAGGTTCCTGAGGGGTTTGCATAACATTCGCCCACCTGTCCGGCCTCCGCTCCCTCAATGGTCTCTTCCAGGTCGTTTTATGGGCTCTTGCTCGCCCACCTTTCGAGCCCATGGCTTCTGCTCATCTTAAACTTTTCTCGATTAAAACTTTGTCTCTCGTGGCTATTACTTCTGCACGGAGAGCAAGCGAGTTGGCTGCCCTTCGGGCTGATGCCCCTTATATACAGTTTCACCCGGACAAGGTTGTCTTATATCCTGATGTGTCTTTTCTCCCTAAAGTGATTTCGAGTTTCCATGTTAATCAACTACTGATTCTCCCGACGTTGTTTCCTAATCCTTCTTCTGATGTTGAGCGCATGCTCCATTCCTTAGATGTTCGTCGTGCCTTGGCTTTTTACATTTCCAGAACTAAGGACTTCCATACTTCCCCTAAACTATTTGTCTGCTTCCATGGCCCACGGAAAGGCGCTCTGGCCTCTCCACAGATGGTTTCCAGGTGGATCGTTTCTACTATCACCTTGGCCTATGAACTGGCTGGCAAGGTACCACCAGAGGCGTTGAAGACACACTCCATGAGAGCTATGGCTACTTCGACTGCCTGGTCGCGTGGCATTGAGGTCCATGACATTTGTCGAGCGGCCACATGGTCCACACCATCGACCTTTGTGACGCACTACCGTCTGGACGTCAGGGAAAAAAAGGAAGCAAGTTTTGGAAGGGCTGTGCTGACTTCAGTGTTGGTGTGACGTCCCTCCTCCGGTAAGTGAGCTTGCTAGTCACCCATTTGTGTGCATTCACAGAGGCCACGAAGAAGAAAGAGAGGTTACTTACCTGTAACCATAGTTCTTCGAATGGTCCTCTGTGAATCCACACATCCCGCCCATCCTCCCCTCGGTCCGTCACTTTGGTTCTTGAGCTTTGTTGCTATTAGAGCCTTGACAGCGGCGGACATTTCGGAACTGAGGTATTACGGGCAGGCGGAGCATGCGCGCCACAGGGGAACGTCCTACTAATCACATGTTTTTAAGCTCTAGAAGATTCCGAGGAGTCCTGCGCAGGCGCAGTCTAACCCATTTGTGTGGATTCACAGAGGACCACTTGAAGAACTATGGTTACAGGTAAGTAACCTCTCTTTCTGTGCCAGTTGAGAGCATGCTCATGGGACAGTGGCATTACCCCATCCTTCCTTTTAGCTTTTCCCCCATGAAAGACTTCTGAATTCTTTTGCAAACCTCAAGTTGCCTCCAGCTCTGCCTTTTCCTCACCTCTGAGCATGGAGAACGGACAGCCTCCAATACAGTATAGCAACACTGGGAGAGTTCGCTTCTGCTAGTACCACTGTATATATGCAAAAGAAACTGTATAGCTAATTTCTAACCATTATTAATTGCAGTCCTGAGACAAAGCTTTTACTGATGTAATTTTGATGAGGAACCTCAGGGATTAATTTACCCTTGTTAGCTTTAAATGAATTACCTGTTGTATGCCTAGGCAGGGGTGGGGTGGGGGACAGTTGTGTGATTTATCACTGCCTTTACTGTATTAGGCTGCAAGAGAGGGAGGGAAAGATTTTGTGTGATTGTTGTGGAAAGCAAGGAGGACTGTTATTATTATTGAGATCCATGACCACTGTTGCTCAGAAGGTTGTGGGGAAAGCACTTCCTTGTGGAAAACAAAGACATTTTTGCTTAAAGAAGCAACCATGAGATTAGATAATCTTTTAATCCATTAATTTAAGTACACACAGTTGCCCTTTGCATCTACCCCCCAGGATCATATCGAATGAAGAGGAGACAAGAAATTGGGGCCAGCTTTTCAGCACTTGCCAACTCTCACCAAGCGACTGAAGTGCTGAAATTCAACAGAAAGCAAAACAAGTTCTGGAAGCAGCTCAGTATTTTCACCAGCAGTATATGTATGCGCGTGCATGTGTGCGTGTGCATGTATCCATGCTCTGCGGTGCAGGGAAATGAAGATTAATATTTCACAGCCTCAGAACCAGGGAACTGCAGTCTATGTCATAAATAAGAGAGCAGCTTTTTTTCCCCAGGCATTATGAGGTTCCTTTCAAGAATCTATCAGTGCCTTTCTTGAAATACTTTTTCAGCAGCTGAGGGATGATCAGTGGTTGCCTTTAAATCTCATAGAAAATATGAGAATCGGCTTACTCTTCACACATTATTCTTTGCTTCATGAAGCATATGCTGAGTTTCCACCAATACTCCTTGCTGTCAATGCATTCCTTCCTCAGGCAGATGACAAATAGATTAATTAGACCTGCCTTCCCCAACCTGGTGCCTTCCAAATGGGTTTGTCTAAAACACACTTCATCCCAAGAAACCATGGGAATTAGTCCTGTATACCTGGGTGGTGCTAAACCTGGAAAGAATACATTAGGGAAAAGCAGAGTTCCAATACTACAATGAAAGCTTCAAAATGTAGACCTGGACCAAAAAAGAACGTTGAAATCAGTGGGTACCTCTTGGTATGGAACAAAGTGAGGAGAACATTGTGCAAGTCTACAGATGTATCTGTATGGAACCAATTACTTAAGGAGGTGGTGAGCGCTCCAAAGCAGGACATATTCAAGAGAAAATTGGACAACCATCTGTCAGACCTGCTTTGATTTGGATTCCTGCACTGAGGAGGGGATTGGATTCAATGGCCGTATAGGCTCCTTCCAACTCAATTATTCTACGATTCTATGAAGCCTGCTCATAGAGTTGGCTAAATTCAGTAAGATCTATCCAGAAGTTAATGCTTCAGTGTTAAATGGATGAATAATATATATCTAGTCTAGTCTTTATGGTACATTTTTAAATCCTTGGAAGCGTATCTATGAAAGGTTATTAGAAGGTATTCATCAACCCAAAGTGATGTTACAGAAAACCAGAGATATTTTAGCAATAGCATTTCATCTGTTTGACTTGTTTGCATGTAATATATTGTTTCCAAGAAGCATCCTTCTAATGCACGTGAGAATAGGCACACTGGTACTTTCCAGTTGTTTGGGGCTGCAGTATTGTTAAGTGCCATCCACTGTGGCCAGTGATCTCAGATTATAAGAGGAGTAGTCCAAATCATCCAAATAGCACCAGGTTGCCTATTCCTATACTAGGTACCACATTTAGTTTTTTTCACCAACACGGTGAATTTGGGAGGCTTGTTGAAGTAAAGTATTGTAGGAACACCCATTTTAACAGCCTAAAGCCAAACATCTTGCGGACGTTCAGGGTAACAAAGGTTATCTTCTTCTGTGTCATATGCCAGATTTGAGATCCAGCCATTAACTGTTGTCCTCTCCTGTTAGAAAAAAGTGCTCAGTGGACAAATTAACCCATGTATTCCGATGCCCTACATAACTATTTATGTCACAGGATTCTATATAAAGCAAGCTATTAATCATAATTGATAATAATGTGTGGGTTATAGAGAACTTAGAAGAACAGTAAGCTTAACTAAAAGTATACTTTTGTCTCTGATAAGTGTGTGTGTGTGTGTGTGTACATGGAGATGTCTGCATACTGTATGTGTGGATGCACACTTGGAAAGATCTGACTTAAAGCTACATTTTTCATAGAATATATTTTTCACACAATTATGTTCTTGTTCTGTACCATCAAGTTGGAACTGACTTGTAGCAACCCTAACAGGGCTTTCAAGGTAAGTGAGATATTTAAAGAGTGGTTTTACCAGTTCCTATCTCCCAGTAAGTTTCCACGGCCAAGTGGGGATTTGAACCCTGTTCTCCAGAATCCTGGTCCATCACTCTATCCACTGCACCACAGGAAAGAAAAGAGGCATGCATGTCAGACTGTGCTTTATTTCTCAGATAAAGCTATTGAGCTTATATTTCTACTACCACAATTGAGAAAATATTCACCTTGCCCTGAAATCAAGGCTGAATATTTCTTTTCCCATCTATAGTCTCATTCCATATTTGTAAAGAGTCACCAGTAGGCATAGTTATCTGTTTATCAATGTTTTTATGATAACTTTGTCCTCTCCAGGATTTATAACATGGCTTTGGATATTCATCCTGGGCAAATCCCAGATATGGCAGATCTTCCAATTCTGGGAGCTCACAGAAATAATATTTCAGGATTAAATAACCAGTGGCCCTTCATGTTTTGTTAAGACTTCAGTTCCTATCAGATCCAGCCACCTGGCTGGGGTGATAGATTATGGGGACTACTAGATGTCCATTGACACATGTAAATGATACATTTCAGTTTTAGAAGCTGTCAAGGTGAGAATTTCCTTTGACCCAGCCTGATGCTGGTTGCATTTGTATTTTACTAACTTTCTCAGTTTGACCAGTTACTAGAAATTGTCAGAAGAAGTGCCCAAATTCATTTTTCAGGTGGTACTTTTTCTTGTAGCAGCTACTGTGTAGCCTGTGATGGAAGGAAAAGAGATGAGATATGAGGATTAAGAATAGAGGAATTGGGTATATTATTAATATTCATGTCGCGTCATTGATTCTTAGTGAACTAGATGTCTCACATCCTCCCTGTAACTGCATTTAGCATTTATGTTGAGGCAATACCAGTTCACACGGGTACAGAAATTAATAAATAAATAAAGGCTTGTGTCACCTTTAAGACTAAGTGATTTATTTCAGTTTGTGTTTTTATGGATTATAATCCTGTTTATGTAGGATTGTGGATTGCGGTCCACTTTACCTAAGGAAATGGATTGTAATCTATGGAAGAAATTTTGTGATAGCATGAATCTGTTAGTTATACAGGTGCCATCACTGTTTTTTTTTTTTTCTTATGTTGCATGCACTGCAAAAGACTAACAGGACTACTTCTTTGAACAATCAGAAATAACTCACACAATAGTCCTTGATAGGGGGAAAAATCCACGATTAAATATTGGTATATGTAAAAAACAAACTTTGTATATAGAATATGTGGGCAATATTCTTACCTTCCAGCAATAACCTAGCCTTCTTCCAGATGTGCTAACTTTCCACATACTTTCTATATACTGAGGAAAGTATTTGAACAACCTGTTAAAGGTCCAGTCCAGGAAGGCCTGTACCATATGCCACTCCTGAATATCTAAAACAACCACCAGGCTGAAGTCTGTTGTTTCCATTTGTTAGATGACACTTTTCTTGAGCCCAGTGAGATTCTCCTTCAGGCAGAAAGAAAAGCAGATTTTCACACTAATTCATTCTACCTTTTCTTTTTTAATTACAGCTTGCATATCAAGTGTGAGAGGCACCAATCAATCTTACACACTTCAGCCCAAAAAAAATTATTAGCTTTCTGGTTCTCAAGGAAGTTGGTTGTTACTAGAATTTGTTGCTGCTAACAAAATGCAATGGTAACAGGAATGTTCTAGTGGGATAGAAGTACACAAGCTTTTAAGTTAAAATTTTTCAGACAAAGCGGAATGTGGCACTTAAGAGAGCACAAAAAACTAGGAGAGAAGCAATGCTTAAAGAATAGTGCTAAATTATTATTTCCTTGAGCAACATAAGAATATTTTACCTCAGAATTGTTTTGAACAAAGAGGAAACAAGGTAAGGGAGTTCCAGATTCAAAAACCAGTCAGCTAGAAGTTACAAGTGGAAGAAACTTCAGGGGTGAGATGGAGTCATCATCATTACATCTGATTGACACTCATACTTCTTTTTTCTCATCAATTGTAAATAGATAGAGAGAGAGAGAGAGAGAGAGAGAGAGAGAGAGATGATGTGAAAATGCATCCCTGCGGTGTACCCTGACATCCTTCCCAATCTGCCCCCAGCTATTTGAGAGGACATGTAGAGGCACACATAAGATTGCAGGTGAAGGGGAGGTATCTTTGCAGATGGTTGTGTCTGCTCTGCTAGTGGACAAGGTCACTGGACACAATCCAAGCAATTCTCTTCCCCTGTTCCCAAAGGACAATGCAAGTATCTGTTGCTGACAAACACCTTCCTCTGGCAAGCTCCATCTTACTGTTTGTTAATTTAGGGTGGAGATTCTTGGTTTGTATCCCTGTGTTTTCTAAAGTGATTTGCCATATGGAAAAGTGTTTTCCCCCTCTGCCAGTAATTTTAATATTTCAATAATAAAAATTGTGTGTGTATACACACACACACACACACACACACACACACACACACACACACAGAGTAATATTCCTCTTAATATCCTGGATCTTAATGAGATAATTCAATGCATTTGTTTGCTTTTCTGTTTATAGGCAGATAAACAGGAAGATAAGCTAAAGAAATGAAGATAAAGGGAGAAAAAAATGTTATTCCAGTTCATCCTTTCAGCCTCTTGAACTGTGGAAGCTCACTAGGCTGAGCCTTATCACTACTCTAAATCAGCCATTCTCAACCTTTTTTTTTTTGCCACAGCCATAAATACAGTATGAAAGAAGTTTAGGCCAAATCAGGATTGAATAAATTGCATAACAACCCTTACAAGGAGGTGGTTGAGGAGGATTGTTTGTAGTCTGTGGCCCCCTTCAAATGTGCCAGATCAGTGGGCTCTCCTTAGTTGCTCAGAGGAAGTGACCTGTCAGTGGATCAGGCATTTTAAAGTTCTTACGTGAAGGAGACTAATGATGGCCATAACCAACAAGTGACAGGCCTATCCCTGATGTAGCAGACCAACCTGCTATATAAGAGCAGGAACACCTCTATCTTGGTTAGGGTTGCAAGGTCTCAGAACTGCTGGAGTTTCAGGGAATTTATATGCTTCTCCAGGTGGGAGAAGGGATGCGGATGGCGCTGTGAGTTAAACCTCTGAGCCACTGGGCAGTTGATCAAAAGGTCAGCAGTTCAAATCCGCGCAACAGGTTGATCTCCCTTTGTTTGTCCCAGCTCCTGCCAACCTAGCAGTTCAAAAGCATGCAAATGCAAGTAGATGAATAGGTACCACCTCAGTGGGAAGGTAACAGCGTTTCATGTTTAGTCATGCCAGCCATGTTACCATGGAAAGTATCTATGGACAAACACCAGCTCTTTGGCTTACAAACGGCGATAATTACCCATCCCTAGAGTCGGACACGGCTGGACTTAATTGTCAAGGGCAACCTTTACCTTTTCCTTTACCAGGTGGGGAGAGAAGTCTCAGGAGAGCAGTAGAAGAAGATAAAAAAGTTTGATTTTTGTATGTTAGGTCGCTTGGTGTAGGCAAAGCATGGTGTGCACGGATTACACCAGAGCTGAGGTTAATAATGATCAAACTATCTTCTAGTTTCCTTGTTCAGCTACATAATGCCTCAGCCATTCACAATACTGAATTGTCACTTACCCCAACTTAACCCCACAGTCCCCATAGGCTAGACCAATCAAGATTGTTTCACAAAGTACCTGTAAGAAGCACTTCAAAATGAACTTGACCATTCAGAATTCTTATGGTTCATCATCTTCTACCACTCCTATCCCTTTGGGGGCATGAAGGTTGTCCCTAGAAACAAAACAGCCCTGGAAGTTCAGGATGTGTGGTCTACCTTGAGTTTAGAACTAGAATACACTTATGTTACATGCTGTTTTATTCTGATTGTCCTTCATGTTATGCAGTGGACCTTTTATTTTTCTAATGTGCTTATTTGAATGAACAAATCCATATGAATCATGTTTTACTAACTGATCTCAGAGAATTAGCATCCCTGGCCTCTGCTTTAGTTCTGTTCCCTCACACAATAATTTTCTTCCTCTAAATATATTCTGCCCTCTTAACATGAATGGATCTCTAGCCTAATGCCATTAGCAAGTAAACAGTCCAAACCTTGCAGAGTGAACTTTTAGCATTTGTTTTGCAAGATTTTTTCACAAACAGAATCCTGAAGGATTAGCAAAAACCCTTGTTAATATTTACTTGGCAACAGTCTGCACAGAGAATCAACATCTGAACCAGCTTTATTGACAGATAATGTTGTGAATTACACGGGGGTTAAACTGATATTCTTTATTGAGGGCTATCTTGGGACTTCATCCTTGACAGCCAAGTTTATAGTCTAGAGAGATCTATAGATTTCATTTAAGGGTTATAACTATTAATATAAAGATAATAGAACAGATGCCTTGGACACCCCACATACTATGCTGTCAATATTATGGTCTTGCAGTCACCATTCACTCCCTGCTTCTCCCTCCCGGCATAGATTATTTATTTTAGTTAGTGCAACCTATTGTTGACTCTCTAGTTTGAGCCATGCCCTCTATTATTTCACCTTTGGATTTCTTCAAGTGTTCTCTCATCACAGTGTGTTACATGTGACAATGTACATAATGCACATGAGGCTTGGTTGTTTGCTGCTACTATTTGTGCACTATGAAAACAGCTCTCATTTTGGCACTCTTTGCAGGAGACACACAAGGAAAGGAATTACTTTGCCTTGCATGCATCATCGTTAGGTGGCACAATATTTGAAAAGCAAAATCAAGCTCCTCTGTGGTCAAAAGAGGAGATGGATGGGGAGTTTTGGGCTGCGTAGCATTTCTCTCTCTGAGGAAAACTATAAATGCCTGTACTTGCTACTGAGCAGATGGGGAGGGCTTACCCTCAGATAAGTGGATGCAGATTTGTAACCTTGATGAAATAGTCACATTAATAAAATCATTTTGGCAATCTAAGAAACTACATCCAGACCTCTTCTTCTCTTGACCTCTGAAAGGCAGGTGATGTTCTGAGGAGTGACCCATTTGACCTGTGGGAAAGCCCTCATATAAAGCTTCTGTCGTGCTATATACTTCATCCACATCTGTCCGTTCATCTTTCTGTCCATCTATTTATCTATTGAAGTATTTCTGCATTATATCAATAGATCTCAGGATGGAGTACAACAAAAAAGAATTATCATAAAAGAATTCAAATTACGAAAATACTCTACTAGTTAAAACATCTCACCACACTACAACAATTCAGACAGACGTACCTACCCCCAATAAACTGAGTAGACTGTAGATCAATGCAGTCTAAGCAGCAGAAACATCAGAATCAATCCCACCAAATGCCAAATGTTTGGGTGAGCTGCTAGGTTTTAATGGAGGGCTGAAAGAAAGGCCAGTCAGCATCAACTAAGGCTCCAAGGGGAAAGTATTTTGCATCCTGGGTGCTATAGGTTTTGTCTTTAGCCAGACTTTTTCTTAGTAACTAGCTGCCTAAGGGGAAGGCTGTGTTTGTTTTTGATTGGTTCCTCCACTTTTAATATTGTAAGCCATGTTAGGTCCTCTTGAGGAGAAAGGCAGGATATAAATATTCTAAATCAATAAATAAAACAGCCAAAAGAGCTGTCTCCCACATTTGTGCATACTGTGCTCTTTTCATTGGTACAACATGGAAGATATCCCATTCCTGGCAGATCTTAATGAGCAGGCAGGTATATGTCAGGACAAATACTATCTTAAAGGTATAGGTCACCACATCTTTTAAAGCTTTGCAAGTCACTAACTCAGGCAGGTAGCATAATGGCAGCCAGTGTAATTCCTTTAAAATTGGTGTCATGTCGCTTCTATGTGGTATTCCTATCAGCAGTCTGCTGGTACTTCTTGCACTAGTTGAGGACTCCATGTCAACTTCAAGGGCACTGCCTTCCCCCAAGAACACTGCCATAATCTAAAGAGGAGGCCATCCCTTTATTATCTCATACTACAAGGTGCACCATGAGCACAAGGCTTTCTAGCTCCCTCCTCCTTGTTATGAACATCAAGAAAAACCATGTCGCAGCCAACACTGGCATGTGAGCCAAGGAACCGGCAGATAAAAGTGAGCTGCAAAGGTGAATTATCAGGTGAGACTCTTACCAAATTGTTGCCTGCTCTGAAGAAAAGCTATCCCCAGTGGTTGTGGAAGTATGTTAGTGGAGAGACCCAACAGTGCCAGCCTTTTAGTCTTTGCTCTCTTAAAAGAGCCCCTCCCCCGAAGTGAACTGTCAGTATAGGAAATGATAGTAATCACAGCAGAAGTTCCATTGGTACTGCTAATCAACAGCAACATTAAACACTTGATAATTTTTCATTAAAACTCCCCAATGGAATACAAGTTCTAGGATTCCTTCCACTCAAGCTGTATTAGATGGGAAGAGTATTATGCTTCAAATATTCATTCAAAAGGAAATGAAAGGAGAAAGGGGAGGTGGTGAGTGAGTTTTCTTGCTGCATATTAACATTCGTATGAGCCAGTCATTAGGAATTATCATGTCACCTAGCTAGTTCCAAGCCTAGACAACAGGGATTCTGCCCGTCAATCACCAGTCCATGTAAGTGCCGAAAATAACAGCGTTTAAGAATTATTCTCTAGAGTAGCTGAGTTTGAAGGTATCTGGAACCTGAGTGGGAAACAAACATTGCGTCTTAACATAGTCTTTCCCAGTTCGGTGTGTACCTGGTGAGAACAATTTCCTAAATAACTGCATAGGAGCTTGCCAACACAAAAGTCATTACGGGTTAGAGTGAGATAAAGGCTGCAAAACAGCTGATCTTAAAAGAAAATACATTTGACTTTTTGCTCTCTCCTCCCTACCTCCCATCGTAGCATGTGGTTTCTGCGGATACAGCTGACAGCTTATTGCTGTGCTGAGTATCACAGGCCTGTCAGCACTAGATCTCTCAGCTGGCTTTGATGCTTATAGAGGGAACAGCCTCCTCACTCCTTAAAAAAAAAAACCAAAAGCAAAAACCCTGCCACAACAACTGCTGTCACAAGGAGAAATGCTTCTGAGTAAAAACAAACAAATAAACAGACCATCCACAGCAAAGCAAAAACCAAACCGAACCAGTGAATTAAGATTCAGCTGCTACATCAAAGAGATTCTTCTGTGCATATCGCACAGCACTTAGTACCACCTACAGCTATAAAGTTTCTTTAGTGAAGAATGATCACACAAAAAAAGTATGACATGATAATGCCATACAAAACACAAATATGACAGCATGGTAAACAAAATAATAGATGGTACCTTTTATTAGTCTACTAAAAATAAAACAAATAGCAAGCTTTTGTAGATGAAAATTTCCTATTTGTTTTGTTTGTTTTATTTGCTATTTGTTTTTAGTGGTCCTAAAAGGTGTCACCCACTCTTTCATTTGTGTAATCTTTGGGACTGGCCCTTTCCTTTTTTGTTCATGGTAAAAGAAGTTCAATGTCAAACCACAACCTCCAGTTTCAATATAATTGTATTGTAAGGGGTTAAGGGGAAGAAATTCCTGAAGAAAAATACCTTTAATTAATCTGGGCTGCAAGTAATGCATATTTCTGGATGGCTCCTTCATTGTTTTGTGTTCCTAAAGTAGTAATACCACGTCTGCTTAGCACTGTTGTACTCTCATTGACTCAGCAAGCAATGAGTGACTCATTTCCTAAGACAGATTTTCAGGAAGGAGATCTATCTGATGTTCTTGTTCTGTGCCCAATAAGGAACTTTGTCCTCCAAAGAGTGGGCCATATCTAGTGGGAATCATTACAATCCAAGTTTTGCACTGGCACAGTGCTACTGAAAGAAGTTTATTTTGGAAGAAGTTAAGCCATATTTTCCCTTCACTTATTCCTGCTTTTTGAACTGGAGTCAGTTTCTTGATTTAACCTAAGGCCCACCAACTGTGTATGGGAGCTCAATTTTTTGTTTTCTGCCTGTTGTTTCCTTTAGAAATAGTGACTGATGTATGGGGGGGACAGGGAGTGGAGGGGAGAGGGAAAGACAGAGGCAGAAAGAGATGCATATGGAATGATGTAGTACATGAGTGGTATAAGCCTAATACAGAGAACAAAAAGAATCCAGAATCCATAGAATATTATAATGCAGAGAACTGCAAGAATCTGGTACATCTAGGTATTTAGGGTGAAATTTGGGTGTTTGGGGTGAGTGGGAAAAGACAGATCACCTAAGAAAAATGACCCTCAAAGGTAACTGCTGCAAGCTTAAAAAAAATCAATGGCAAAGTTGTAGCACAGGTGATGATAACTAACAATGCTTTGAAGTAACTCATTTCAGACAATAAATTATTTGCAATCAATTCCTTCTTACAATAACAGATATAGCTATTACATTATAATTGTTCTATAATAAGGTTAACTTCACTCCATTTGTAGTATAACTAACCTGGTTCAGTTAGTTTTAGGGTGTACATAGCCTAAGTAAACAGATATGTTTAGCATAGGCCAGTTGTTTGTAGAATTCTAATGTTTTGCTAAAAAGTAACCAAATGAGTTAAGTGCTTTAATTACTTCTGAACTTTGAGAAAGCAAAGAGTTACTTTTAAAAATTCTAACAGCAGTTGTTATTGGACTATAACTTGTTCTGATTGTTCCTGAGACTATAACTTATTCTTTCTGACTTTATTTTCTAAGCATTGAGCTCTATCCTGCAGCCACTAGTCTTCTGAAAATATTTTGTGTGCCCCATCCTTAATGAAAATTAGTGAGAAGGAATAGTGGAGATGTACAAATTGACTTTTTTGGGCTACAGCTTCCAGAATTCCCCAGGCAACGTGGCCCATGGGTATTATAAGCCAAAACCACTGAGCACCTCTAGATAATAGCATACATTTATACATTTTACACTACAGTAGTTCTTAAGGAATCTGTAAGGAAACAATCCGTTATTCATTATTTTGGAAAATAAAAAGACATGTTTAACCTTAAGACTGGTTATAAACTTCATAGTGGCTCTTAATCTCAGTTTGAAATGTGACATGAGGTAAAAGTACTTGTGATTAAGTTTCCAACTTTTGCAAAAGTTGCAATGGATGGGGCCTGACTACTAACAGAAGCCTTGGTTACAGTTGCTAAGGAGGGCAGTACTTCTGACAGTCCATGCAGTGCTGAATGTGAATATCCCCAGTATTGATCAAGGTCACTGGAAAGGGGCTGAGATAATCACAGTGCTTGTGGGGTGGGTGTTATTTAAAAGAATATCCACTGCTCCTTGTATGAAGAGCAGTCGAAGGGCATTCTGCAATGTGGCCGCATCTCACTGGCCATAGGCAGTGGCCAGGAAAGTTTAAAAGGCCAGACACAGCATTATCCAATACATTCATCCACTGAAGCGGATAACAAGCAGAGGAGAGCCAGAAGAAGAGGACAGAGGAGAGAAGGCTGAAGGAAGAGCAGCCAGACAAAGACAAGAAGGCCAGCTTGCAAAAGACACAACTTGACATGGGCAACTTTCTATGTCTTGGGACTCTTATTGGACTCTCTCAGATCCCATTGGTAGGGGGAGGAGATGCATTACTGACCTATCTGCTGTTGCTTGGGCTGAAATGTGTTGCTACTACTATAAATGACACCAAAATTTGACATCAACACAGGAGCTGTTTATTGTGCAGGAAGGTGCAAGAGTCCTGTGAGATTGCCAGGCAGACCTTCTCACAACATTTCCGGAGCTGAGATATTTTCTGCAATTTTGCCAGCAACCATTTTGGCAAACATCGGCAGCAGGAGAGAATAAGTGAAAGAGGCACACGTGGTCCATCACAGCACACCATTAGCTTCACCCTTTTTCCTGACATTGGGCACAACCTGCCTTCACTCATGCCAACTACAGGCCTTCAAGGGAAGGAACTGTATTGGAAGCATATTCTGCAGTAGAGACAAAATGTATCTTCAATGACCCTTCCAAACCCTAACATTTGAGGCCCTGGGGAAGGCAATGACCTTCAGCAAAAATTTCGGATAAGCTTTTTTTCTTATAAACATTCTGAGATCTTTCATTTTCTTACTCTTCCATAATAATAAGAAGGAGAAAGAGAAGGAGAAGCACTCCAAACCAACGTGATGAAAGCTAAGATCCAAGGAATTAGTGCTAACAGCAAATGTCGCCTCTGCCAAGAAAAAGATGAAACTGTGTCACACCTCATCTGCAAATGTCCAAAGATTGCACAAACAGATTACAAAGTTAGACATGATAGAGTGGCAAAGTTAGTGCACTGGTCATTATGCAAAAAATATAACTTGACAGCCTCCAAAAACCCATGGGAACATCGGGTAGAGAAGGTGTCAGAAAATGAGGAAGTCAAGATCTTGTGGGATATCTGGATCCAAATGGATAGACACCTTGAACATAACACACCAGACATAATAGTAATAGAATGAAGAAATGTCTGGATCATTGACATTGCGATTCCAGGGGATGCCAAAGTTGAAAATAAAGAACTGGAAAAACTAACAAAGTACCTGGCAATTGAAACATCTCGCCTCTGGAAGAAACACACTTCAGTGGTCCCCATAGTTATTGGGGCTTTGGGAACAATATCAAGAAATTTCACCCAGTACTATAAGCAGTTGCAGATATCAGAAATCACATCATCAAAGCTATAAAAAACAGAAATATTAGGAACAGCATACATATTGTGCCAATATTTAACAGATACTTATGTTTTTGTTTAAAACTTATATCTGTTATATAATACCAGTCAATGTTTTTATAATGTTGACTATGCCTGCTGTTTTTGAATAATAATGATGATGATGATGTACCATCAAGTCAGTTCTGACATGTGGCAACTCTTTTCCAGGTAGAGAATACTCAGAAGTGGTTTACCATTCCCTTTTTTTAGGGATGTTCTGGAACTGTGCAGCTTGCCCAAGGCCACACAGGCTGGCTCTACTCACAGGAGGCACAGTGGGGAATCGAACTCCTAACCTCTGGCTCTGCAACCAGATACTTAAACCACTGAGAGGCTGCTAATCAGCATTCCTGTGTCTTAGAAGGACAAGAGATAAGAGGATATTGTAGAAGCAAAAGGGCAGCCAGGCTGTCAAGAAGTTGATGTTGTTGCTACCTTTGCTGGCAAGTACAGAAAACAAAATTCCCTCATGAAAAATAAAGAACAAAGCTGTGCTACAACCACTGCTGATGGCAAGTCTCATCTTTGGGGAAAAAACGTTAATGAATTTCAACTTCCATTGGAGAAATTCAGTAAAATTGGACCCACCCTGCCCAGAAATGATGCAGAGAATTTTGAGAGGCAATTTGTGCACAGTTGCAATTTATAGCTGTAAAACAGCATATACCTATTTTATGCAAATCTGTATCCACCTATTTTAGTGCGGCATTTCCTCCTTTATGACCATTTGTCAAGCACACCTCATTATGAGACTAGGTTCTAAATATGCTATTTTATTTCTTGCATAAGAGATTTTTATACCCTTCTTTTTTATATAGAATCATAGAAAAGTGAAGTTGGAAGGGGCCTACAAGGCCATCAAGTCCAACCCCTGCTCAATGCAGGAATACAATCAAACAATATCTGCCAGGTGATTATCTAAGTTTGTCTTGAATGCCTCCAGTGTTGGAGCACTCACCAACTCCCAAGGCAAGTGGTTCCACTGTGGTACTGCTCTAACAGTTAGGAAGTTTTTCCTGATATCTGGCTTCCTTTAACTTGAGCCCATTGTTGGGTGTCCTGCACTCTGGGATGATTGAGAACAGATCTTGCCTGTAAAGGCTCTGTATGACAGCCTTTCAAATATTTGAAAAGTGCTATCATATCACCCCTCAGTCTTCTTTTCTCAAGGCTAAACATGCCCAATTCTTTCAGCCTTTCCTCATAAGGCTTGGTTTCCAGCCCCCTGGTCATCCTTGTCGCCCTCCTCTGAACTTGTTCTAATTTGTTAGCATCCTTCTTGAAGTGTGGTGTCCAGAACTGGACACAATACTCGAGGTGAGACCTAACCAGTGCTGAATAGAGGGGGACCAGCACCTCGCGGGATTTGGAAACTATACTTCTATTAATACAGCCTAAAATAGCATTTGCCTTTTTTGTAGCCACGTCACACTGTTGGCTCATATTTAGCTTGTGATCTACGACAATTCCAAGATCCTTCTCGCTCATGGTTTTGCTGAGCCAGGTGTCCCCCATCTTGTAACTGCAATTGATTTCTTTTTCCGAGGTGAAGTACTTTGCACTTATCCCTCTCAAATTTCATTCTGTTGCTTTTGGCCCAGTGCTCCATCCTATGAAGGTCATTTTGAATGTTGTTTCTGTCTTCTAGGGTATTAGCTATTCCGCCCAATTTGGTATCATCTGCAGATTTGACAAGCATTCCCTGCACTCCCTCATCCAAGTCATTAATAAAAATATTGAAGGGCACCAGGCCCAGGACTGAGCCTTGGGGTACCCCACTTGTTACTTCCTCCCAGTTAGAGAAGGACCCATTAATCATCGCCCTCTGAGTACGATTCTGTAGCCAATTGTGTATCCACCTGACACTTGATCTATCCAGCCCACACCTCGTTAGCTTGTTAATCAGGATATCATGGGGCACTTTGTCAAAAGCGTTGCTGAAGTCAAGATATACTATGTCTACAGCATTCCCTCTGTCTATCAAGGAGGTGACCTGATCAAAAAACGAGATCAAATTAGTTTGGCAGGATTTGTTCTTGACAAATCCGTGTTGGCTTCTAGTTATTTTACTGCATTGTTTTCTAGGTATATACAAACCCTTCTTTGGATTAAGTATTTAGAAAGACATCCAGAAAAAATACTGACACTCATCCATCAGAAGAGATAAAATAATTTGCATTTTGGAAGAAAAGTGAAGGGGAGGACAACTACAGATGCTTCTCTGTTGACATTTTTTGCAGTGTACCAAAATAAATCAAATTCATTTGTGTTAACATCCAAAGAATTTATACCAATAATTCCTACCTGCCAAATTAAATTAAGTTATCACAAGGAATATGTACTGTCTGCAGGGCTTCTTGTGTTTTATTTTGTTTCTTGCTCCTATTTGTTTGGTACAGAAATGTTTAGGAGCATAAGAGTGCTGTTTAGTTTTACTATATATGCCTTATTTCTCATAGATCATAAATGTTTTTATTAGTTGATTTATGAGATACTACAATGAAAGCAATCACAGATTGCATGATCTGTTACAAGGACAGAGAAAATAGAATAGTGCAGCATAGATTTGTGGCTTTAAGCTATCTGTGTTTAGCATTTGCTAAAATTTTCCGTAAGAAGGTCTCACATGAGCAATAAATGTCAGCCTTTCAACCACAGTGTCATTGATATCACTATTGTAACTGATGGTATTGTGGATAGTCATCATATACATAGAGGTCTCCCACTGAATAGTGATCAAGTTAACTCCTTTAGGATGTCACAAAGACTGCCATTTGTATCTTCTCCAGATCAAGGACAAAACAAAACGAATAGCATCCTAAAGGTAGAAGAACCCAAGTCCTTGTTGCCTCTCAGTTGTCACATCCTTGAGCTTCAGTTCATCAAATATTTGGAACAAGCTCTCACATATTGGCCTAGAATTGGAATGAAAGAAATGTAAACCCTCCAGTGGTTGTTGGACTACAGGTTCCAGCATTCCTCATTGACAGTAGTAGCTAGAGAGGCAATTCAACAACATCTGGAGAGCTGTACAACTGTTCTACAGGCAGAATCCCATTTCAGGAAATAGTTAAGTCATGGGATTAGGTGGAAGATGGGAGAGAGAGAAGGATTTTGCACCCAGGACAGTTCTAGTAACTGAGTTCTGCTTAGGTTCTGGTGGGACATAACTGCTAAAAAAAGAAGTCTTCTTGTGATGACTCAAGAATACGAAGACAAGTCAAAACAGTGATTAAATAAATAACCAAACCAAAGGGCAAGAAGGCCACAGGTGGTATTTCCATTAAGGAGTGACTTGAGTGACCATTGATGGGAGGAGAAGTCCATTCAGCTTGAGAATTATTGCCCTAGAATTTACTGAGCACTCATTTCTTTTCACGTTCTTTGCATAGGGACAACACCAATTCCAGCCCAATTTTCCTCAGAGAAGAAAAAGATCCTCAGGGCTCAAATGTCAAATAAAGTATGCCTAGAACCCCACTCATAGTCTAACTTCAAGCAAAACCTAGAGGCCTTCAATGAAGCCTACATGTCCTCATGCACCATAAGACCAATCCAAGCAGTTCTGTGGTGTTCAGCTGAGCACTGCAAAGTGGATAGGGGCCAGCATTGACATTGCCCATGAAAACCTGCTCCCTTGCAAATCTCACTTGCATCCTTTGACTTGCTTGTCATAATTAACAATATACAAAGAATGTCTCAGCTTTAACAGCATATGCACTGAGTTCATGTTATTTCTCCCCTCCATAAATCTAGTAAGGTGGTTTCCTATTTTGGTGTCACTGTGTATGACTTACTTACCTTGCTCTTGTTTTAGAACACAATGTATTCTATTGAAAAATCTGTTAGGTTTCTCTGCCTCCAATTTCATTAAAAATGATTTTTCTACCACTTCCACAGCCTTCCTTGGCTTTCATGGGGCATAAGCCAAGACATATGTTTTATTGAATTGAACCCTTAGATAGTACATTGTATTCCGAATAGCCAGCAATTCTTCACTGGAGATCTACACTCAATGGGAATCCTTCAGAGGATTCTCTGTGCCCTAGCAATTTGACATGTAGCCCCTTTTACTGCTTTTCCTTGCTATGTTTAACAGCTAGAGAAAGAGAATAATGGCACATAAGAACAGTAGAAAGAATTAAAAGGGGCATGAAGGGAGGCAAGACTCTGAATCTTTATAGTTGTAGTGAAGGCAAATTATCCTTTGTACACCCATGCCATCAGCATACAAGGTCCTCATATTTGCATTTTGGAAAGCATATTTGTAGGGGCTAAAAAGGACAGTTGAAAAATAATAATAATGAAACAACTGCAACTGTGAAGACAATACATTAATCAAGAAGCATATCTTAATAGAATTGTTTCTCCCATTATTTGATATGACCGCAACACACTATATACATGCTAATTATATTTGTGTAGTTTCCAGTTCTGGCTGCACTTATTTAATCAAGTTTGACATTATTGCAGTGTAGCTCTATTGCTGAACAGTATAAATGAAGAGTGACATAATAAGGACCGTTTCCTTAGTTTCTCATAAAGAGGCTTTCAGCAGAGTCTTAGCAATAACACAAGGATTACCTTCAGAGCAACTCCTTTTCCTGCAAGCAGTACTTTGCAGTAACACAGGATTTACTACTAATGACCATTTGTATCCTGTGGTGATCCAACCCCTTTCTGGAAAACAGAATAAAATTAGATTAAATATAATTTGCGAACTCATATCTTCTCCTGCCCCCACAATATTAGGTGGTTTTCTTATTTGCCCTCTCACCTCTAGTTCTTCTTCAGAGTGTTCATCTGCACAACAACTCACACTCTTTAAAAGCCAGTATGAGCCCCAAACATTTTCCACCTGGGTAATCTTGGTTGAAAGGTAAAATTTACAGATATTTTAAAGTCCAAGGGGAGGAGACATTAAAGCAAGAGCAAGCACCTTGTGGCCCTCCAGATATTGCCTAATTACAACTCTCATAATCATTCTCAGCATCGGCTAAGGTGATTAGGGCTGATCAAAGTTAAAACTTAACAAAATATCTGGAGAGCCACAAGTTAAGATATATACAGTATGTCTTAAATTCCACTAACTGGAACCTAAGAAACGTATTTTTTTCAAGAGGCCCTCCCCCCAATAGAAGGCATCAGCCTTTTAGTAGGAATGGCTTATTATCTGAACTTTAAAACTTTTGGTAGTTACAAGCTTGTAGATGAGGGAATTGGTGAAAAAGGAATGGACTTTGGATGTCAGCAAGGCTTTTGAAAAGCACAGACACACCACCCTCAATGTTCTTGTGGCCAGACTATTAAAATGTAGGCTACTGCCGGCTAGATTTGACATGCTGTAGCCAAAAAGTGCTCAACGATGGTCCTGATCACCCTGGGCATAAGTGAGAAGCAGCCTACCACAGGATTCTTTCCTGGGCCCAGTGTTCTTCAATAACTTGGATGAAGAAATCAAACATGTAATTTTCAACTTTGAGAACTGGGAGGGGTAGCTAATACTTCTGAAAATAGAACCATGCCTTCAGAGGATCCTAGCAGATTTGAGAATTGGGCAAGAACAGACAAAATGAGATTTAACAGGGGAAAGCATTAAGTTTATATTTAGGCAGGAAAAGTCAAATGCACAAATATAGCATGAGGAAGACATGTTGCAGTATTAACATGTGTAAAGGATGTGTGTGTGCTGGGGGGGGGGGTGTCTTAATAGGCCACAAGCTAGACATGAGTGAACCATGTGATGTGGAGCAAACGAAGCTAATGCAGTAGTAGGTTGTATCAGCAGAAGTACAGAGTCAAATTGAAGGAGGTATCCTAACTGGAATACTGTGTCCAGTTCTGATCACCACAGCTTCAGAAGGCTATTTAAAAACAAACAAACAAACAAATAGAATGTGTCCAGAGGAGGAGGGTGCAGATGGTAACTGGTCTGGAAACCAAGCTTGGATAAGTTTAGCTGGAGGAAAGACATTTTAAATATTTGAATGAGTGTCAGATCTTGACATTTCAAATATTTGAATGAGTGTCAGATCTTGCTTTCTGTGGCTTCAGAAGGTTGGCACTGAATGAACGATTTTAAGTTACAGGAAAGGAGATTTATTTTAGAGAAACTATAGTAAGAATTTGATGGCAGTAAGAGCTGTTCAACAATGGAATGATCTACAGTTGAAGCTGGTGGACTTTCTTTCATTGAAGGTTCTTAAGGAAAGATTGGATGGCCATCTGTTAGGGATGCTTTAGTTGTTGTTTTCCTGCATCAAGAAGGGACTGAACTTTATTTCCCTGTGGGTCCTTTCCAGCTCCATCAGTTCTGATTCTATAATTCTCAGTCCTGTAAAACAGTGCAGAAGTCAAGGTGTTTTCACGAACGTGCTCAACTGGTCCAAGTAGTTTTTTGAGGAAGAAGAATGAAAGAGAAGACCTGGACAGAAAGTCCAGATTTTATTTTCTGCAAACACGGAATGAAGGGAAGGAGGAAGAAAAGTTGATTTAAATCTCTGTTTGATTTGTCCCATTAAACCAAACATTTCAGCAGTGGAGCCAACTATGCTCATTCAGTTCTTTGTTGAAAATTAAAGAAACCCTGTGCAGTTATGAACTGCTGGACAGCTTTGAAGCTGCACATTTAAAAGTAGTGTCCCCGAAAACAATGCATGAATTACTATCCAGCCTGGCTGGTTATAGTCAGCAAATGGAGGATTGATCCCTATTTCCTACCCACAGAGACACTGCCCCCAGCTACCTGAAATATTATGTGAAGTCAGGGAAGAAAAGTTGCAAAGCCAGTGCTGAAGGCCAAGGCCACCACCAGTAACAGTCAGAATAAATAGTGTACTAATTGTGCTCATTAATATCTTGTGACATTGCCAAAAGCAAAAATAGATGCCATAAAATCCGCCTGCAAAGTAGTGTCAGAAATAGAAGTACTAGAAGTTTGTGAGTAGTGTATAACTGAACCAGGCATTACAGAAAGGTCAAAATATAGGCCTACATTTAATTGCTAATCCCAATTAAAATAGACCCATTGAATCAATGGGAGTTCATCAGTGTTGACTTACATTTGAGCACTTAATTCAGTAGGTTTGCTCTGACTGAAATTAGTATTGGATTTAGGTACCAATCTTCAGCATAAACCAGTGCTCCCTATTCTGAGTGTGGAGAGGTAAGAAAGACGGTGATTATGTCCTAGTGACAATATCATTTCTATAAATAAGTTAAAAAGAAAGGGCCCCTAAATGTAGCCATCTTTTACCCTAGTATTAATTTGTTGTTGCTTTGTGTCTTCAAGTTAGAACTGACTTACAGCAATCCTAAGAGGGCTTTCATGGTAAATGAGATATTTAAGGAGTAGCTTTAACAGTCCATACATCTCAGTGAGTTTCCATGACTAATCAGTGATTCAAACCTAGGCCTCTTGAGCTACAGTCCCTTACTCTACCCACTACACCACACTAAGTATCCCTCAGGATTAATACAAGTTGTTCATATTTGGATGCCAATTCTGATATGTATTGCCTAATTTTGATATAATATCCTGATGACCAGCAAGGTGATTAGAGGGATTTAAATGTGGAGAAAGATAAGATCTCATCCTTCTTCCAGGGATCTTATCAACAAGAGAAATCTAGATGCGAGACTTAACGGTAGTTGAACATAAGATTTTCTGTTGTTGACTCTTACTTACATGCATCATGTTCTGGATTATGGATTGTAAAATTCATAGCTTCTAATTTTGAATGTTCAGCTTGCATTTCTTGGACCTCTGAAGAAGGAAAACTTACTCAAATCAAGCTTCTCAACTCTTTTAACATGTTTGTTGGTTATTTTTGTGTAATTTTTAAAATACAATTTACTTAATGTAGAAGAGAGAGAAATCTGAGCCAAGTGTGGAGCAAGGAGAGTCAGAAGCTTGGTAGGCTGCCTGATTACGCTATTGAAAAGTGCTTCGAAAATTATTCTTTTGACCACAGCTTCCAACATCCCCCAGCCAGCATGGCCACTACTTTCTGTAATGTTTGGGATTAGTTCTTCGGCAGCAAGTTCTGAGTGTCTAATAACCCAAACACCTCGCAGCATTGTTAACTGGACATCTTATATTTCAGCCTTAAATTTAAGAGATTTGTCACAGTACAAATTGTATAGAGGTATTGTTTTTAAAACAGTTTTTAAAAGAATTTCACTGTAATGAAATAAACTATATTTTCTGTGTTACCTTTTAAAATCCCTCTCTCCACCCCATTTCAAATTAAGGACATGTGGAAAAACTGAACACACACACATAAACATACAAGCAAACACACCATCCCTCCCCTCCTCTCATTAAACCTGAGGGATTTGCTTCCTGAAATTACCCTCAGTAATTACCCTTAGAATGGGGTTGGCAATTTGTGGCTCTCTAAATGGCTCTTGAGATGTTCTAGGTACAAGATGAGCACGAAGGTTTGACAAGTGAATCACAAGAAACAACTTGGGTTTCTTCTCCTGTACAGTACTATTCACTCTGCTATGATAGTCCTTGACCATGAGAAAATAACACATCCCTCTTATTATAAAGACATACTAAATGAGGTTAGGGTGGGAAATTACCAAATAAGGTTTGAAATGTTATCTATTTAATTCACAGGGATCCTGCTGCACATTTTTTTCTCTTGGAATTTAAATAGCAGTACCAACAGGGCTTATAAGGAGACTGAGTGTGTTTATTAGAATGCAGCACTTTAGGTAGACCTGGGCTCAAATTCTCTCTCTGACATGAAGCTCAGTGGATGACCTTGCAGTCATCAGCTCTCAGCCTAATTTATCTCACATGGGCTGACCTGAAGGTAAAATCGGAAGGACAATGCATTACATGAACACCTTGCAGGAAAAATAGGAGATAAATGTAACAAATTGTAAATAAAATAAATAAGTGTAATGATGGTCCAACTATGTCAAAATGCATATGGCAAGAAATACAAAAGCAGCTCAATAGATCTAGGTCTAATTCACTTGGAAGATGCTTATTTTGTCACAAATTTTTGGTGATGATGTGTGCATAAGGGTTAACAGGACAGAACTAGAAACTCAGTGGCAGCAGGGCAGGACAGATGCAATACCCACGTAAAGGAAGTGAAAGATACTAAATAACAAACAGAAAAGGGACACCTTCTCTCCATCAGTTGTAGCCATAGTTTGCTTTTGTGACATAGGTGAAAGAAATTATTTTTAGTGCAGCACAGTTTATAAGCCAGGTGCCTGCCTCTGCTGCAACAATAAAAATACTTATGTAATATATTTACACCCACATGTGTACAGAATTCAGCCCACAATTGCATTTTTGCTGACACATTTAAAAATGTACATCTTTGGCAATCTTAGCAATAGACTGTAGCTAATTATTGTGCCTGGCTGACTACTTGCCTTTCTATCTCTGAGCCTCCATCTGCGATCCTTTCCTTTTTTGGCATTCATTTTTGAGTGGATTATTTTACCTGTTTCATTGGATTACTTTTCTTACCCCATTGGTCCTTTCCTCTCTTGAATTATTTTTGCTATTGCCTGGCCTGCTTCTCATTGCTGGGCTCAAAGAAGACAGGAGAAGGCATCAAATAATGGAAAGAGAAATCTCCCCATATTCTAGTATTTTTGTTGTTGGTGGGAGCTCTGATTGTATTTTTGCTTTAGCTTGCATGGTTTTCTTGAGTTTTGAGAGAGGTGACTGTGTGTGTGTAATTTGGATATTTCTTCCCCTGTGTGTGTATTTGTGTTGGTGAAGGGCTTTCCCTATTCGACTGGTTTTTTTTAAATTCTTAGATAATTTACTGTGTATTTATTCCTTTAAATATATATATATATATTAGCGGGGGTTTGAGAACTGACTTGTTTTCTTCTGTGGAGATGGGATGGGCTGTGTGGGTGGACTTTGTGACTGTGTACCACTGGGCTGTGTGGGTGCTTGTACTGATCTGATAATGATTTTTCTTTCTCATTTTGTGTTGCCCTGCTTTGGGGATAGATTGATTCTCTGTTGTCTTGCTTTTGCTTTTTTGGAATAGTTTTTACAGTGTTTTTGAGTTTTTTGGGCTTAGTGCCTGAAAACATGAAACACAATAACCCAAAAGAGATAGTATTTTAGGGATTGTGCATGGCTCATGTAAAATTCAAGGACTGGTGCATGAAAGACTTGAAAATGAAAGAGGCATCCTCAAAAAGAACCCAATATGAATCAAATATGAAAATTTTTGCCATACACAATCCCTAAAAATTACAATCTGATTTAAGAATAGATGATGATGATAAATTGCCCTGCCTTTCTCCCTAAAAAAGACTCAAGGCAGCTTACATCACTAAAAGACAATATTTAAAGCTGAAAACAATTAGTATACAAAGGCACCTTACATCACTAAAAGACAATATTTAAAGCTGAAAACAATTAGTATACAAAGGCACCTTACATCATTAAAAGACAATGTTTAAAGCTCAAAACAAGAAGTATACAAGTACTAAAAAAGAATCAGACAAATACCTCTCTGGGGAAATGGTAAACAAAAGGAAGATTAGAAACACATAATAACACATTGAAAACAGTAAGGCACAACCATCCATTTAAAAACCCCAGTGACTCAGGGAAAGCTTGCCTGAATAGAAGGGGTTTTGCTTACTTGTGGAAGGACAGCAAAAATGGGGCCAGTCTGGCCTCCTGTGGCAAGTAGTTCCAAAGTCTGGGAGCAGCAAACAAAGAAGGCCTTCTTCTGTGTCCCCACCAAATACACCTGTGAAGGTGGTGGGACTGTGAGAAAGGCCTCCCTTGATGATCTTAACACCCAAGCAGGCTCATAATGGGAGACGGGGTGCTTGGGATAGTCCTTTCACCTAACTTAGCATAGCTCCTTCTATGCTTTCATGTATGTGACAGTCTTTCGTAGCTATGCTGTTTCTGGTCTTTTCAACTGTGAAATTACTCTGGAACTTTTTGTGTGCAAAGAATGTGCTCTGTCCATAGAGTTTGGGCTCCTCCACTATGTTTTAAAACTTTAACATTTTAACTTCAGAGTCATTCTTGGTTAAGACTCGTGGCTTTGAATTCATCATCTGGTCTTTTGTAAATGCAGGTTCTGCTTAGTTCCCATGCCTGATCCCTGTTGATAAGGCTCTCTTAACACAATTGTATCCAATATTTCTCCAGAGTAGCTTATTCCAAGATGCTTGCGTGGATGTTCCAGCCCAGCAAGGCAATTCTGTTGCCTTACTTCTGTCTCACATCAGTGGTAATGTAATATAAGGTACACCAAGGAAATCCATTTTCCCCTTAGTTGCCCTGAAATATGTACGCTGTATTCAGCATTCTTAAGGGGCAAAGCAATGTTCAACAAAAATTTCCAGCAGCAGAAACCGAAACTGTTTCACTCCTGCTCATTGAAAAGCTGACAATCCATTTCTATGGCAAAGTTGCCTTCTCGTTGCTAGCTTCATCTACCCACTCCTGCTATGTCCAAGTCCTTCAGAATCAACAACCTCTTTCCTTTCTCACAGTGGAGCCAAATTTAACAGGAGTAATTATTCAATATTTGTATTTTATCAGTAGGGGAAACGCATTGAAAGCACAAGAGAATACCGAGTTATCTGTTTTCAAAAGACTGCACAATTTTAAAAGCTTATTTCAAATCAAAAAAGTAGAAGTTTCACCCAGACTTCTATCTTGTAAATAATGAAAAATAACAGTAACATGGAAACTCACCTTAAGCAATTAATATTACATTTGTAATGAGAATATTTCCCCCTTCAGTACAATGCGTAAGATCCAACTGAAAGTGGTAATCATAAACCACAGATTAACAATAATGGGTTTTTTTAAGCTGGTCACCTAGCAACTTTGCTGCTACCTGCTGCCACTGCAAATAAGCTGAAGATAACGGCTTTGTGGGTAATTATAGAAATTAAACTTTTACTGACACAAATTAAAACTAGAACAGATAAAATGAAATAGGTTTAAATTGAACCAAGTTATCTTGGAAATTACCCCCTTTCAAGCTTCCAGCTGTTGAATGTGCAGTTTTTATTCTTTTCCCTCCTCCTTTAAATTCTCATTGTGCTTTTCATGAAAGCCAGGTTTTGGGGGGGGGGGTAGGGAGGAAAATAATCAGCTATTTTATGTTGGTTTTTACAATCACTGGCAGAAGAAATGTACTTACTAATCCCCTCGGAAGTGCTTAAATGACCATTATCCAACAGCCTGGACAAAAATAATATTAACAAACTGTAGCAGGCAATTATTCCCCCCCCCCCCCCACTCAGATTCATTGTTTAAATGGGCATCCTGCCCTTTTCTAAAGGCTTTGGATAGGTGAAGTGTTTCAGAACAGATGCTGTTGTTATGTGCTGTCAAGTTGCCTCTGACTTATGGTGACCCTATAAATGAGCGATCTCCAAAAACTCCTGTCCTTAACCACCCTACTCAGCTCTTGTAAACTGAAGCTTGTAGCTTCCTTCAGTCCGTCTTGTATCTGGTCTTCCTCTTGTCCTTCCACCTTTTCCATCGTTATTGTCTTTTCCAGAGAATCCTGCCTTCCCATGATGTGCCCAAAGTAGGGCAGTTTCAACATTTTTGCCTCCAGAGAAAGTTCAGGCCTGATTTGCTCTCAGACTCATTTGTTCATCTTCCTGGCAGTCCAGGGTATCCACAAAGCTCTCCCCCACAGAACAGATAAAATATATCTATTCTTTAAAAACGCACTCTTCTTGCTACTGAATGTATTTATTTATTTGCTTAAAAACAGACATTCCCCTTCTAAAAGTAAAAATAAACTCCAAGTGGATTACCACAGAATGTAAAAGGCTAAAGCAAATCAGAACTAAAACTCAGTTCCAATCTTTTATAAGAAAGATCTTCTTGACAGTGCTTCTGGTAGACTTTCAGGCTTCCCTTTTGTTAAAATTCCCAAGCAAGGGAGCAGAATATCAGAGCTTCCAAGATCTGTTAAAATATATGGACCTGGTGTCACACAGTTTAGCAAGGTCATAGGGAGATAGGCAAAAAAGCTGCCAAGTCGGAAAAAGATATTTGGGGTGAAATCTGGCATATGTGCAAGACAGCCAGAAGAAGATAGTAGACCACAGTTGCCTGCATGGTTATGAGAAGCTACTGAGACCATCTCTTTTGAGGAATGTATTTGATCAGACACAGACACAGGTATTACTGAAAGTATTTCTTAGTTAATCACAATGCTTGTTAGGGGTGAAAGAAGACTGTTTCAAATATCTGTACAGTCCACGCTGTTTAGAAGACAAATATGAAAAGTAACTCAGACATACAGCAAGTTAGTGATTGTAAGCTTTTTTAAAAAAAGAGCCAATCAATAATAGTCTTGAATTGCAGCCCGTCAGAAATACCAAGGTTGAAGGGTTAGGTTCTGGATGTGAAATGCTAAACTGTTTATAGACATGTTTAGGGACAACCATTTATAGTTATGTCCTTTAATCTTGACATGTGGAGGTCTCAAGTAACAAATGCAATTATATTTTTATACAGAATGTCTTTCTCCTGAAGGATCAAAGCACCCTGCAGTGCATTTTCTTTTAAATGCTGTAGCCTAGATCTATTCTTTACTTGCAAACAACCAGCACCACCTTCTGTGAATATGTGTGACATACTTTACATAGCAAAGCTGTAACAAACAAACCAGTCAGTGTATTACCCTAGAAGCTCTTTTTCTGTATTTTGTTTCCTGAAAAGTATACTTCTTTTCCAAGCTTCCTACTAGATTGAAATATTGGATGCCATGTGTTAAAATAAAGGAGGCGTTTCAGGTATATGCATAGCCAGATGTGCAAAATTCCAAGCAGATAAAAATTGCAGGTTCTTGGTTGTTGGGCTTTGGTGATTTGGCAACAGGGTTGCTGAAGAGGACAGGAAGGGAGTATCTCGTCCTTTACCAGTTATAGTTCGGGCAGCAATATTTTCTAATTTGTCTACCTGCTGGCAAGTTTACATTGCACCTCCTCCTATGCTCCAATATTTGTAAATAATCATAAATATTACATAATGCCAATAAACATCCAGAGTTCTCCTTCCAGGCCTTGGTAAGCGTGACCTCCCGGACATTTTCCCAGACATGAGAACTAATGGGACATTAGTAAATTAACATAGGAAGATTATTTCCTGGAAATGGAACGTAAATAACACACTAAGAAAAATAGTTAAGTGCCAGTCTCCTAGAATATTATCCTATGTTATATATATATATTTATACAGAATGTCTTTCTCCTAAAGGATCAAAGCACCCTGCAGTGTATTCATATATATATAAAATTCATATATATATAAAATACATATTCATACATATATATATGCAAAAGATAATCTGAGCATTGCTGCTTGGTTTTGTCCATATGTCTGACTAGTTTTTCTTCTTTCTTTCCCCTCCTCCTTCTTCCTCTTAGACTGTCTACAAAGCCTGGCTCTGTTCCCAGTTATTTGAAGTCACACAGTCTCACTGCAACCACACAATTCCTTGCAAGCAATACTGTTTGGAGGTTCAGACAAGGTGTCCATTTATATTACCAGACAATGATGATGTCATCTATGGAGGATTATCAAGTTTCATCTGTACAGGTATGGCAGACTCTAAAAGCTTTTATGAACATGTGTGTCACAGTCCAAGATATCCCAGGCAGCCTCTCACCAGGGGCGAGGGCATCAAGTCTCAAGGCACTCACCGCGCAGTTGGTTGTGACCAACAGAGGCAGGAGCACAAGGCTGGGAGAATGGAGCCAGAACAAGGCACCAAGATGCAAGAGGCAAGAGCAGGGGCCAAGGCAGGAACAGAAGCAGGTACAGGAACACTGGAGTCAAGACACAGAGATGTAGGAATACTGGGACACAGGGGCTCAGGAGCAGCAAGGCAGTCAGCACAGCATGGCCAAAAACCTTTGTTGCTGAGGCAAGTTCTGGGAGGGAGAACCACTCCTTAAACAGGCCTTCCCTCTAGGTTTCCAGGTGAACCTCATGAGAGGCCCAGCAGCTGCTACACAGGCCCGGGCCTGAGCCTGCAAACACCAGGCTGAATCAGGCTGGCCCCAATCCTGCAGCTGCCAGGGCAGTGTGGGCCAGATCCTGACAATACGCTTCTGCAGTGAGGTTCACTAAAGACATACAGCGGTACCTCGGTTTACGTAATTTTCGGCCAAAATCCATAGAAAATAATGCCCCGGTTTACATTCTTTTTCTCTCCCCCCCCCCCCCACTGTACAAAAGGGTTTCCCCAGGACGCGTTGCGCCTGGAGGTTTCTAGTGCCGCCCCCATTCCTAGCGCAATCTGTGTATCGGTTTATGAAATTTCCGCATTACGTAATGTCCCGGAGGACGTATTAATTTCGTAAACCGAGGTACGCCTGTACTACAATAATTGTAATTGACCAGAGCTCTGAGGCTTTCTTCACTTTGAAGAAGGAATAGCCAAGCCTGTGAAAGCCCCTTATCTTTGTGGATCCTTATATACCTTCCCTTCCTGGCCAGGATTCTTGGCCTCCCCATCCCACTTCAGCCCCTTTTGCTGACAGTGCTGTTTTCTCCACCATCAGAAGCCAGAAAAACCTTCTCTTTCTCCTTATATCTGTACTGTACATCATTCAAATAGTCCCCATAAGTTCAGAGCCCTACTCTCCTCCTTGCCCATCACTGTCTCAACTTGAGTCAACTGTCTCATATACAATTCATTCTATTTGTTCTCTTTTCATGGCATTTCTTGAGTATAATTCTACTGTAATGCTCCTTTCTACTTCTCATTCATGGGACCTGCTCAATAGTCACAGGGTGGCTTTACTCTTTTAGAGCTGCCTAGATCAAGGGAAATCAAGGTGGCAACCTCGCAGAAGTTTTGGACTACACCTTCTACAAGTCTCTGTGTTGGCCCTGCTGGCCTGGTGCGAAGAGATGGGAATTGTCCAAAATATCTAGTGGGATGTGTGTGACATATTGCTAACCCCAGTTTAGGTAAAGCTTCTTGTTCTGTTGATTGAGTTCTTGGGTACTAAACCAAATGGTCAGAATGCAAAGGAAGAAGTTATGTATGTTTACCTTTTCAGTGAACTCATAATCCAGCATTTGCTGCCTAACTAGCATAGCACAATATAGTCCTCACCTACCTGCTGCACTGTAGTTTTAGAATGGCAGCTGCAGAAGTAGTTCCTGGTTACCCTGATAGGTAGCGTTGGCCACAGATTGAGTGTTTACTTGTGCTGAGAGCTTGGAAAAGTTGCTTTTTGGACTACAACTCCCAGAAGCCCCAGCCAGCATATGGCCATGCTGGCTGGGAGAGTATGGAATTGTAGCTCAAAAGAAATTTCTACAACCCCTGAGATATACACTAGATTACTCTGAGTAGGCATACTTGCTAAGTTCTTCCTTGTCCATTTTGACTGTTTGGATCGTTTGAGACAATTTGGTGAGGAATTCACAGGATTTCTTGTCTTCTGCTGCAAACATGACAAAGACTTCTCTTAACTCTGATAAGCACAGAGAGCAAGCATAAAACAACTGGCTGATGGTTCAGAAAGATATAGATTTAAAATCAAGGCTTAAAATCAGCAGATGCGCACAAAACAAATCAGCAGTCATTACTTGATTGCTCTGTTGCAATCATCTTCACAAATGTGAGGAATGATTTAAGTATGCAATAAAATCTTGGGCAGTCTTTACAGATGAGGAGAAGAATGGCAAAATTCTTTCTTCTTGTCTGTGAAGATGAGACAAGCTAAGACTTACATCCTGAACTGTTTATATCTCTTAAGAGTGATCTCATAAAACAAATGTACCTACACTTGCGGAGCTACCACTTTTCTTTACATTCTGCACACAGAGTGTCACACAGCCATGTCCACTGGAAAAAGGGGAAAGAGGCCATGTGGCTGGATTTATTCACTTGTGATGACACATGCATTTCAAATTATATCTCATGTAGTTTGGTAGATATGTGAACTGAGACTCCTTTCGACATGAAGAACACATGCTGGGGCAATGTATAAATCTCCCCATTCTATATTTCTGTAACTCACAAAGCAAAGCAAGTACATCAGTAAAAGAACAAGTTCTTCTTAAGGTCAGTTTTTCATCTTAATATAGTGGGAGAGAAGAAATACTGCGAAATACTGCAGGGAGAATAATTAATTATTTAGTAAGAACTATCCTTTATCATACCTGCTTTTGACACTGCTATTAACTCTAATGTATGCATACAATATCATGGCTAATTAAATCTGCTGAATATGCAGGGCTGCAGACCTTATTCTTAACTCTGAAAGATGCATAACTGATATTACAAAATGATAGGGAGTGCTTCTCCTCACTGGAAAAGGGAGCTTTGCTTTCCAAATAGCCATACTTGCCAAAATTATCCCACAAGGGGGAAATTGAATCAGGTCCTTCACCAGCAACCCCCCCCCCCCCCAGCTTGCAGAATAAGTAGAGAGGGACACCTCATCAGTCCAACCTGATCACAAGGTGTTACTTTCTTTACCTTTTTAATTAATCTGAAAAAAAGAGATAGTTTGGACACTGAGGATCTTCAGACTCCTTGCAATGGTTCTGTTCCTGCAGCCTTTAGAGTCCAAATAAAGAACAAATACTAAGCTGAGAATTCAGATCACATGTTCTTTCCCTGACAAGGGCACAGGCCCATCAAATGTTCCCACAGTCACTGCTCCACAAGGATCCATAGAGAGCTTTTAAGATTAAGCCCAGCTCCCAGAATCTCAGCATGTTGGCTGCAGAGCAGAGACATAGCAAGTTCCATACAACCAATAAGAAGGACACAGTGAGCTATAGAGAAGTGGTTGTGTTTTCAAATCTCTGCATGGCACCTAATTTTTCTTAATTTGGAAAAGGTGACTGGAGACACCTAGTGGAGAATAATAGACATTTCACTTTATATTAAATGAACAAGGAATGAAGTACTGTATGTTGTAAGGGTGAACCTTCACACTCAAAGGCTTTGGTAGCTTAGTATCCATTCCCTCCCCCCCCCCCCCGCAAAATTCTACCTTTTGTGGGTTTTTGTGTGTGGCGCTTTTTTTTTTTTGGCAAAGGGACACAATTCCCAGTATTCTTGGTGAAAGGAACTATTTACAATGGTGTACAAGCAACATAAGTGCTACACATAGTGTGACTCAGTTAACAGCAAAAGATGTGTTCTACCCTAGCTATACAGTGTAGAAAGCAGAGTCAGTTCAACACCACCAACATTTCAAGTGATTGCTTAATCAAATAGAATGTGTTCTGTGTGGACATCCAGAGCAGGAAACACAAGATCAAATAAAAGTAAAATGAAATTAGATTTATATATATATATATACACTTCTTGTGCTGTGGTTTATTTCCTGAATCTAGTGAATTCCAGTATTCTGCCGTGAAAGAAATGTCAACATTTCCTGATGGTGTGAATCTGCTGACAAGCAGGACATATCACTTCTACTTCTTGGCATCAAGATTAATTGAAAAACAGTGTGGGGCATTTTTTGGTCATAATGTGTTTTATTGACTGGCACAAAAAAGGGACCTCTGTGGCAAAAACAGGTAAATTTGTCTAGGTCCCCCCCCCCCCCGAGCTGTTTCTTGCTTATGAGGAAAACAGCCCTGTATACAGCAGGTGACTAAAATTTGAGCACATTTTTATTATTATTAATTTATTATTATTTTATTATTATTATTTTATTATTTTTATTATGATTTATTACATTTTAAATTAATGACGTCTTTTATTAATTACATCTTATTACATCTTTAGACATGTTTCCACAACTAAATAGTGCTCAAGGCAGCTTAGAATCATAAAACATCACAAAAATAACATTAACAAAAAGATTTAACCATAAAATATTAAAATAAACTGAAATAATCAAAGCCACGCAAATCATTCAAATCAATAAACTGATAAACAGATAATATCATTACCATTAAATTAAAAACAACCATAGCTCAGTATTAAAAGGTGAGTCTTCACACCCTTCCTAAAGGCAGTGAAAGTGGAAATTGTTTCTGACTCTTGAGGGGGGCATTCCACAATCTGGGAACCACACAGGAAAAAGCCCCCTACCTCTGAAACAAGTGGTATTTTCAAGAAAGCCTGTCCTGAATGTGAACAGGTTCATAACAAGGCAGGTATGTAAGGCTTCAAAGATTAAAAGCAACAGCTTGAATTGAGTCTAGTCATCCTCATCCTCATGTGCCATCAAAACAATTCTGACTTATGGTGAACAAGCAATTGGCAAATCAGTAAAGATTTCATATCAGGGTCATACGATCTCAGTACTGTGTACCGTTTAGCAGCCTAGATGACACATACTGCACAAACGGCCAATCCCAGATCCTCTTCCAAGTTAACTCCACTTAGAGCCCATCACACTAGTCACAGCACGAAGCAAATAAGGCTTGGATGACTGTTGCCAGACCAAGTGAACTCAGGAAAGGTCATAGCTGGTGCATGAAACCAAGTTGTGCAAAGGTACTCTTCGTCACTGCTGCCAACTGGGAATCCAGTAAAGAATTAACTATTATTCCCAGATGGCAAACCTCACCTGTTGAGGAATTAAAATTCCTTCTAGAACACATTGAATCCCAAGCTCCAAGCCTAAATGTCTCCTGACCAGCACCACCTCCATCTTCTTAGGATTTAATCTCAGCTTGTTCATTGTCATCCAGCCCATTATCAAGCTCAGGAATTTTTCAAGAGTATTGACTCAGTGTTAGATGGTAAGAAGGTACAGAGTTGAGGATCATTAGCATATTAGGGAGTGACATCTCTCCCCCAAAGCTTTGAATGGTATCTTCCACTAGCTTCCTATAGATGTTACATAATATAGGCCAAGGAAATTGTGTCAAATAGTGCTCCCCTAGCATAACCTTTTGAGTTCCAGCTACCAGGAAGGATTGGGACCACTGTAATACAGTCACACACACCCAATCCCCAGTCCAGCCAGATAACCGAAAAGTGGAGAGATAGGGTAGCTCATTAGACCCTGATCCTTCAGTATAACATGGCAAAGGCAAACTGTGGAGGATGATGGGGTACATGTCCTGAGTTGCAGTCTGTAGCCTACACATGAGCAAGAGTATAGCATGCCAGTGTTGTCTGCAGGGTTCCAGTGGAACCCTGGGATGCACTTCATGGATCCTCACTTTCAGAGGGCTTAGCACTGGCAAAGTATTCTGGGCTAGTGCAATTCAAAAGGAGCCCTCTAATGAGAGCCATTAGCTCTCCAAACTAAGATGCACCAATGAGCAAATGACTAACCTTGTTCCCTAACATAATGGCCAGGTGGAAAGGGAAATTGCAAAAATTATCATATTTTAAGCTTGGTCAAGCACAGTAGCTGCCTCTGAATTCAATTTCAATTGAGTGAAGTGGCCATAAAAGTCTCCCATGTAGCCTTAAGGAACCATTTATATCTTTTAGAGATCTCTCCAGAATTCTCCTCATTTCCTCATTTGGGGGGGGGGGGGTGTTGTTGTTCCTAACTTACCTGTATTGTTTTTATTCCAAAATGGAACCAGGTTATGAGGAGTCCTTCATTGCACCATGAAAAAAAGTGAATAAAAATAAAAATAGAAAAATCCTTTGCTTTGTGTAGCTGTAGCAGGCATGTCCCCCTGCCCGGTATGGTATTGGTGCACAGGTGGGTGTTCACACAGGGCAGAACGAAACAAGCATGTTGTTGTTTAGTCGTTAAGTCATGTCCGACTCTTCGTGACCCCATGGACCAGAGCACGCCAGGCCCTCCTGTCTTCCACTGCCTCCCGGAGTTTGGTCAAATTCATGTAGGTAGCTTCAGTGACACTGTCCAACCATCTCGTCCTCTGTCGTCCCCTTCTCCTCTTGCCTTCACATTTTCCCAACATCAGGGTCTTTTCTAGGGAGTCTTCTCTTCTCATGAGATGGCCAAAGTATTGGAGCCTCAGTTTCAGGATCTGTCCTTCCAGTGAGCACTCAGGGTTGATTTCCTTTAGAATGGATAGCTTTGTTCTCCTTGCACTCCAGGGGACTCTCAAGAGTCTCCTCCAGCACCACAATTCAAAAGCACCAATTCTTCGGCGGTCATCCTTCTTTATGGTCCAGCTCTCACTTCCATACATCGCTACTGGAAAAACCATAGCTTTGACTATGCGGACCTTTGTCAGCAAGGTGATGTCTCTGCTTTTTAAGATGTTGTCTAGGTTTCTCATCGCTTTCCTCCCAGAAACAAACATAGCACAGAATAAATATTAGACAGCCACGTGCGTCATTGTAACAGGATTGCTTGCTTCCAGTATATTCTCCACTCGTACCCATGGGTACATGCGCAGTGGTGAACGAGGTAAGAAGAGGTAAAAATATTGCAGTGTCCAATATTTATGATGGCACTTGAAGTCTTGTTTGCTCAAGTGTTTCCTTGACTCTTTAGCCAATAAAATATTTACTGTTTTAATATTGGTTTTCATTGTCTTTTATTGACTTTATTGCTGCAAACTTTGTTGGGATTTTTGAACAATCCGTAATGGAAAGCAGTGTAATTATTTTCCAAAATTAAATAAATCATAAATTAAAAAATGCTAACCTAATCGAGAAGAGGTAGAAATCCCAAGTAGTGTTCTAAGAAGTAGTCTCAAGATTGCCACGCAGAGTACAATATTTCTACATGGGTAACTGCAGTATGAATGTCTGCAATAAAGCTATCTGCTGGTGTTTAGATACCTGATCTAAAGTTCAATGCAGTCTAGTGAGCGATACAGAGCAAACAGCCTGTGTGACAGATCAGGACTGTAAGATCCAGGACTGCAAAGATGTTCTGGAAAAAGGTCTTGCAATAATGTTATATTCCTATGGCTTATATATTTGTTGTGTAGTTTATTTGCCAATGCCATTCTGATATATCCTGAAGGCAAGACAGAAAGCTTAAAACTGATGATAATAAACAGAAATGACCAGTTAAAATAATTTCATAAAATGGTAGAAACAAATAATGTAATAAGTGTAAAACATACAAAGGAATCTCAGGCAGAGGTAGAAGTGGTCTGAAACGTTTTGCAATCCTTCTACCTTTCAGGATTTTTTTTCTGTTATTTTGGTGGCAGTTTTGCTTTTCCGTCCGCTGCCTCCTTTACAGTAATTTCCTTCCCTTACTTTGCAGCCCTGCTTGACTTGTGTTGCATTGTCCCAAAGCCAAGTCAGAGGAAAGAGCAAGAGGGATTGTCCTAAGTCTTCTAGTAGGTAGGCTTTGTGGTGGTGGTACCACATCTAAAGCAAGAAAAGCTAAGCGTGCTGCTTATAGCACTTAAAGCACTCTCTGGGCAGTTTTACAATTTAATTTTTCAGGCTACACATGCCCCAGCCGTCAGTAAACAGAGCTGGGTACTCTGTTTACCAGCCTCAGAAGGATGGAAGGTTGAGTGAACCTCAATCTGGGAATCAACCCAGGACGTAAGCAGAGTTTTGACTGCAGTAGTGCAGTTTAAACACTGCACCACGAGTCTCCTTAACAGCGATAGGCTGTCATGATGTTATTGATCTGGCTGTAATATCTGCCATTGGCTTGAATGACATAGTCAACAAAAAGATATTTTTTAAAAAATGCAAAAGCATCTTTTGATAAGGATGGCCAACAGGCATAAAAATGGTTAGACATTTAGCATGGAGGGGAAGGGAATATTTTGCCCTCATCCCTACCAGTGTCCTCCATCCATAGCAAAAGTGTTTGACAGAAAGATTTGATATAGCACCAGTACACTTTTTTAAAAAGAAGTTTCCCAATGGCCTAAAAAGGCAAATATAAATGGCACAATACACCCATCTCTAAGGAGAACATTCCACAAACCAGATGCCATAAGAGAGAAGGCCCTCCTGGCTGATAAATGCATGTGGGAAACTGAAAGCAGTAGGGAAAAAATCAGGAAAAAAAGTGGTAGGTCTCAGTTGTGGTCACTGTCCCATGGAGAGGGTGCTTGTGCTAGAAAACTGATCGCTGAAACCCAACTTAGCCATGCAGGGAAGAAGCTGAGGTTTTTGACAATAGCTTCTGTGCTAATGGGAGTTGTAGTCCCCAGAAAGCTACAATCTTAGTAAACGAATCCTTGCTTCTAATGTGATCCTTTGAAGGTGGATGTTTCCTTTTGGAAGAGAGTCTGCAAACACGTATCTCGTCTACAGAGTGCATACCAAATTACATATCCAAAACGGATATTACTGATACATTCATAATGTTATTTTCATAATACTAGGTTCATTGATGCCATTTTGGGTTCTGTGGCTGAAAAAGTAATGTATTCAGCATTAATGCAGTACAATTAAAGGCCAGAATCCTATTCTATGGTGTAAATCTCAATAGCAAATTGCCACTAGTTAAGAAGTTGATGCTTGTATTTGTCATTGAGTGCCAAGTCTCGTGGCTAGTGTGCAATGAGAAATACAAGTGCTGACTTCTCAGCTATCAGCAATTAGCTGCTGAGATTTTCACCATATGACTTGCTTCATTGTACAAAAGTAATAGGATTCTGGTCGACCTGTTACTTCTAAGCTCATATGGAGCAGAGCATATCCTGCAGATCTTAAGGGGATACATTTTATGTTACTTGTTTTTGCATGGTTCTCTTCCTTTAGTTAGAGGTGGAAATAACTGCTCGTGTGCTCTACCTACCTGCAGGAATAGTCTAGCCTTGGGTAATGAGCTCAGAGCTGAAATCAACCATGAATTTACTCT
Organism: Intellagama lesueurii; assembly: GCA_037013535.1. Lineage (NCBI taxonomy): Eukaryota > Metazoa > Chordata > Lepidosauria > Squamata > Agamidae > Intellagama > Intellagama lesueurii. The sequence goes on from JBAJHW010000003.1 coordinate 102,755,635, forward strand.
TCCAGTGTTATACAAAACATACAAATAAATATTGACATCCCATGATGATCTAAGTGGATGGGGATGCCTCACTTAAACACCTTGGGTGAGGTGCTCTCCTTCCCCATTAGTACCGCAGGCTTCTCCTGAAAATAAAAGAATTCTTACCATAGTTATTAAGGTTTCTACAATGAATGTTTACACTGGCCGGCTGTTTCTGAAATATACAGTAGCCCTGTCTGGGTGGGTATGGTGAAACAATTCAGTGTAGAAATGTAATGTTTTGTAATGTGTAACAGTACAAAATATTGTTTAAACTAAAACTAATTAGAATGCAAATGAATGCAAATCTTATTTTCAGCTATAATAATCTGTCTCCCAGAAGGAAAGGTAAGAAGAATTAAAGAGAACTATAACCATGACAGAACAACTGCGTGAAATAGACATGTCTAGATTTATATTTTTGCATTACGACTCCCAGAGTTTTAGGAGCTGTACTCCAAAAACACAAACCTGCCCACCTCTGCAATGAAAACCTCACTTGCACACTTACCCAGGAGCATGTCCTACTGAACCCAACATGACTGACTTGTAAGGAGATATGTATGTAGTTTATTTTATGTTTTAAAATCAATTATATGGTCAGCACCTTCAGGAGTATAATTCACTCCAGGTTGTATGGAGGACGGAGCCAAAATTCAAAATGAAAGCAATGTAAGCAAGGTATGTAAGTACCAAGCTAATTTCAAAACATGCAAATAATTGCATTTAATTGTTATTCATTTAATCAATGTATACACCATTTAGCATATGTGATATGGTATCTCAAAGGATTTTACAGTGCTCAGTTCAGATCAGACTAGGTGGTGATAATGGTAGAAATAATCACGAGTGGATGGTCATGGCAGGTGAGGTAGTCTTCTGAATTACCTATCCAGTGTGCGTCAGGTTTGCAACTTTTGGGAAACATTTGAACAGTTGCTTATCATTTTTCAAATTCTTGTTTACTTTAACAAATATGCTCCTTTTCCACAAAGATCAGCCTAAAGTGATTTCTGACAAAAGAAACAGCAACAGTGTCTATCGAGGCATCATTTGTATACATTTACTACTTGATTCTTGAGCCGGGGCATGTTGGTACATTCAGAAGACTGCTTTGCCATTGGAGTTGACTGTTCTCTGTTTTTTTCTTTCTTTTTTGCAGGGCTCTATGACAACTATCCAACCAATGCAGAACCAGAATGCTGTGATGTCAGATGGGGACTATTATCAGATAACCAATCCAAAGGGACTATAAAAACAAGTGACTCAATGATGTGTCACCGGACATCACTCACAGTTTCATCAGCATCAAGACTGTGTAACAGCAGACTTAAACTGTGTGTTCTCGTATTAATTCTCTTACATACAGTACTTACGGTCTCAGCAGCACAGAACTCAACGGAACTGGGCTTTGGAGGCATAACAAATTTGGAAGATAATTCAACCAATGAGGAATAAAAGAACCAATCCCTCTCCTCCCACAGGCACACAGCAGGCCCACACATACTGCAGTCAAACACAAGAGACTGGGTCCTTTTGCCCTCTGTTCACTCCTCCAAAGGCCTTCTAGGTAAAACTCAACAGATGGGCCACAATCCAAACAAGGACACATCAAATACAGCTTTTTATTGACTAGAAAGCTGTCTGGTGACTTAAATTTCTCACACCATTTTATACACTGTGTTTTAATGTTTGGAGTTTCTTTTTTTGGTTTGTTTTTGCACTTGTTAATACAGGATTTTATTTTTTCGGACAGTTTCTCAGAGCTAATACTAAGTCTTTTCACTGTCTTCTCTATTTCTAGTCATTGTGTGTGTTCATCCAATAGTTCTGTCTTTTATGTCTTGTCAGTTTCTATTAGAGGAAAGAACTGCTGTGGTTCCATGGCATACCTAACAGATTTACAGAAACAAAACAAAACAAAAAACCTAGCCCCCAAATGGCCCTCTCCCCACAAAAAAAGAGGTTCTTTTTTCCCCTGCCCCCATATCTTTCTCCCAGCACCCCAAAGCAAACTCTCTCCACTTGTTTTCCGTCTGTTCAATCACAGCGGACAGAGGGGGAGGTTTCCATGGACCTCTGCCCACTGTTGCACAAGTCACCTGACTGGAGAAACCCAAAGTGAGGACAGTCATGGGGTGGGGCTGGGAGAACAAGGAATTGCTCTCCTTGTAAGGTGGGAACAGACAGTGAAATGCTAATGTAAAGAAACCTATAACAAACTGTTGCTCCAACCCCCATTTTCAAAGACATCCAGTCCTTTCTCATGGGTCAGTTGAACAGGAGCAGCCTGATTTAGAACACAGTGGGCACGGACATTGGGTTAAGAGCTCAGCAAGTTGCCTTAGTCAGGAGGCCTTCATACTGGTGGTGAAAAGTTTGGCATTCATTGTGAATTACAGTTTAAATTCCTCCGCAGTCATATAAAGTGGCATGTGCTGATATAATTGCTGGGGCAAAGAAATTCAGAAAACAGCAGCAAAGGTGGTCTCCCCCCCCCCCCCAATGAAACTGCAATGGAACAGCTGTGAGCATTTGATTTGAGGGCATCTCCATACACCATGTGTTTCTGCATTATATAGTTACAGTCATTTGATACCACTTTAACTACTCTGGGTCCGTCCTATGGAACCGCACCAGAGAATTCTAAGTACTTTCCCCAAATGTAAATCTAGCAGAAGCACTAAAGTGATATCAAACTGCTCTAACCATGTCGTGGAGATATACTCATCATGATTGCTGTGACAAATTCCATTTGCTCTGCAGAAAACATGTAATGTGTAGATGAGCATATGTGCATCTAACTCAAACACCAACGTGCACCTATCTTGGAACTGCTGGCCCATCCAGGGTTCCCTGATAAGCGTCCACTTGGGTTTTAAGGCCATGTACAATTGTGTCGTATGTTCCTATGGTTCTTTCCTACAGCCACCGAACAAGTGAAGATGTCCTCAATCAATTAAGTGCTCCCTGAGGTTGGAACTGCTCTTTGGAATTAAAGGTGGACAGGGCCATTGGGAATGGGAGGAGACACAACTACCTGTTAGCACAGCTGAAGAAGAACATTGTTATTTTATTTTTTTAAGTAGACAAACCATTTCCCCCCCAAGTGTGCAATAAAATTGACATGTCAGTCTGTGAGGAGTCAAGTGGGGTGTAGGTATGAATTGCCTTTTTCATTGCTTCCCCCCCCCCCCCCCGTAGGATCATATCACCTGTTGAGTGTATGAGAACTTGCTTTTTAAAAAGGCTTTTTAGAGTTTACACTAGAATAAATGGAAGGAAAAGTTAATAAGGGCTGTTTTTTAAAAAAACTTTTCATTCCTTCCTGTTCTCTAACTACACTTGGAAAGTGCACTTTAGAGCTGTTTGCTGTGTAGCTGAGAGAAGAAGGAAAAAAGATAGGAAATATTCTCTTAGCTTATCAATTATCTACTTCCTAGCTATGAAAACCCATTCTCCCTGATCCGTTTCAAGAAACATTTTCTGTTAATCACTGCGGTGTTGATATGCATTTTTATTCATGTTTTATGGTTTGTGAAGTTCTGCAAAAAACAAAAAATCCCTACTGCTTTAGCAGGTTAAAATAATGCATTTGTTAAGATGTAAACGCGCAACTATTTTGCAAGACTTCTTGTTTTGATAGTGTTTTGCTATGACTGAGAATGAGGACCTTAAATGACCTGTGCAAATACAAAAAAAAAAGCACTTAAAATGCAGAATTCTTCAGTTTCTTTCCTTACTCTTTCCACCACTTCCCTCCCCACTGCGCTTGTGTATGCACAGGGATTCTATCTATGCGGCATAAAATGTGGTGCTTTTTTCCTTGGAAGAGCACATCTTACAAAATACACTGTACTGTGGAAATGTTTTGGAAGTGGGTGGGGGGAGGGAGAGAGAAAGCTTTAAACAATGGTAGAATGTAGAGGTCAAAGCTTATTGGGTCTATTGATACAAGTAATGCAGCCATAACTGGGCTGGGCTGCAGTGCTAGAGGGATTAAGCTAGAGTCACATGAGTAAGAAAAGACTTAGGTGAGCTCTTGTTCAACTGACCACTTCTCCTGATCTTAAATGTAAATGGTCAGTAAACAGTTTGTTATAAACCTTGATCTACCTCTGCTGTGCAAAGGCCATCCAACAACATCCATTTCTGTGGCATTCATTGCATTTGTTTTGGTTCACCCATTGAACTAAACACTCACCTTTCTTTTCCCCTTCTCTCTTTTTTTGGGTTTCTGTTTGCACTGCCCCAGTACAGTAGCAATTTGTGCTCATCTCACGGTTCAAGTAGCATCTAAAGAAGAGATGCTGGCTATAGTCAATGGGACCCTATTTTGCCTCCCGGTGACCTACTGCAGAGAATACCAGTCCAGAAATTACTATTATTTCTTCTTCCCCTTCTGCGTTTGTTTCTATCTTTGTTTTAATTTGTGTTTTTAGGGGTGGAGGAACACAGCTCTACCACTCCTTGGCTTCAGGCAATGACACAGAAGGAAGCAAGCTGAGGAAAAACAGTGGCAACATTATTCATATGCTTTAAAAAGAAAAGCCAAACAATGAGCAAAATGAAACAGGAAGCACAACCCATTTTAATTAAAGATGTAATGAAATATTCCCTTCCTTTTCAAATAGGTGCCTGCAGTCAACATGGTCTGTGAAATCTCTGTCACTTCCCCTCCTCTTTTCAGTCTATTTCTTTCATTAATTTTGAAAAAATAATACCATGTTCCTGGGGAGACTGCTGCTGTGGTGTATGTTACTTACTGTTTGAGCCAGGGTATTTCTACTCCAGCAGTGTGGTCTGTATCTTTTCTTAGTGGCAGCTAGGAAATCACACCTAAACAAAAAGACTCTTTTTATGAAGTTCAGAAAAACGTAATCATGTATGATGCAAAAACCTCATCCCATCCATTCCTCATCCGTAACAGTTTTCTTGGCACAAACCTGAGCATGCTTGATATTGTGCACCTATTACTTTTGCCCGAATAAATTTGCATCTTGCCACTGTAACCACCATCTTGTTCCATTTCTCCTTGTACTGTACAACTTGGACATACATGATGAAGAACTGGCTTCAGAGAGATGATGCTCAAATATTTTAGCATAGTAAATGAAAACAACAACAACAAAAGCTATCTATTTTGCAGTCATAGAGAACAGACTTTCCCCAATGTGTTTGTTTTATTTTCTGAAACAGAGAAAATCCCAGAGTTTGCGCAATATGTGATTCCTGCAAAGCCAAATGATCACAGTCAGAGCTATGTTTTATCTCCTTATTGCATTTACATTTGAAAATACATTATATTGACTTTTCTTTTGATTAAAGAGATAGAATACCTTTTTTTTTTGCAAATAGAGCTATTGAAGGCTGTCCTTCTGCACACAATTATATATTTGACAAAAAGATGGAATAAAGGTGGAGAGCTATAAGCCTCATAAGAGAGCTGTCAACTTCAAATGAGTCTGCCGAGGAAAGAAGATGGACTGAAAGATTTCTGAGAGGTGTCATCAAGTATAGTTTCTTAAAAGCATAGCACTGCTGAAAGGTAATAGGAGTTGTTCATCATGTGGAAATGAACGTGTGACTGGCCATAATGCATGGCATTGCCTAATGCAGTCAGAATGGCAGAGGACAAATTGGTTTTTCCCCCTTTATCGTACATGAAAAATCCTGGTACAGTAACATCTTCAGTACATTTTCCAAAGTGAGGGAAATGAGCTTAAAAGGTGTATGTTGAGGGTGGGGGTCGATTAAAATTAGTGTGCCTTTCCATGAGGTTGGTTAAGAGGCCATATAAATTCAAATATGCTTGATCTGAACCAAAAGTCCAAAACGTGGCAGAGAACCCAAAGCTGAAGCTTCTGATATCCTGAAACTGGTGGAATGTCAAGCTTTTGTAACCCTGAAAGGCAGTTTGAGCAAAAAAAAAACCTGCCATTTCCTGTCTGTGCTTCAGAGATTGCTATTGCAGGGTAAAACAAACCAACCAACCCCAGAAATAACAGACTCTTGAAACCTGTTACATAGCTGGAGCCTTGTGCTCCAGACATTTATAACAGCTATGGCTTTCCACTGACATGCAAAGCAGCAGCATCAAGGACTGATCACAGGTAAGGGCCAGAATCCAGAGGTCCAAGAGCCCAAAGGGAACAGAAGAGGGATGTGTGCCTGCGTTTCTTGAACCGCAACATGCACACAGAGATAGCATGTCCTATGGAATGTTTCAAACTGATGGGACAATCAGAAGCCAGTTTGCGATGTGGCTTTTGCTGTTCAAAGTGAAAAAGTTAAACGTCTTAACAAGCCTTTAAGCACATCCAAAGTAGATCCTTATATCCTGGCTGAGTACTAGCTACAAACTGTTGCTAGATACCAGAAAATCAGATCATATTGCTTAAACTTCGAACCATAAAGAGTAAACAACAAAATTCCATTATAATTTTTAAGACCTGTTTTTTCTGGCTAGGATTTAGCACTCAGCCAAGAATGAAGGAGCTGCTGTAGGGTTCCTCTGACTGTACTTTAGTCTATGGCATCAACATATTGCATCTCTAAGCAAGCTACATAACAACAAACTCAAATCTTGATATCCAGTACATAACAGAGGTGCTGTTGTGCCCTTTAAAAAGTTCTGAACGATTGATAAAAGCGTTATGTGCATGTGCTGGAAAATCATGATACCGTCATGCCGTCATACAATGGCTGCAGCAAGCCCCATAATTCATGGTATGTATATTTATCACAAGGCACACGGGGTGTGTGTGTGTGTGTCCTTCTGTGGAATGGTTCCATTTTTCCTGCATGCACACACAAAAAATCCTAGGAAGCAATGTAGAATAGCATAAGGCTCAGTACAAAGCAGGACCATTTACCAGTCTCACAGGTTTGACCTTCAGACCCATCATAGGTTGAGATGTTTGAGAATCAAAACCACAGTCACGATGGCAGCCACTCCAAATGGGTGCTCAGAAATTAATACTAACTAATACTTTCTCTTCTGCCATAAATGCCCTTAGACTACGGGTGGGCAACTTCACAAGGTTGGAGGGGAATTTTGGCCCTCTGGACCTTGCACCACCATGCACTCCTGTTAGTGTTAGGAGACCAAAGTTTGCAATTTGGGGGCCTGGATTCATTTTTAAACATTTAAGGAGAGCAGGACACACACTGGGATGCCACATGTGGCCAATGGGCCAAACTTTGCCCACCCCTCGTTTAGCTACACAAAACAAAAATAGCCATCTATGGGCATCAGAAAGTATAACTGAAAAATTATGTGCCAGCTATGGAGGATTTTAATCCATGCACACATTCATACAATTACTGAAATGTATTTTCACTACGAGAAAAACTGGCAGTTTGAAACACAAAATAAAAGCTATTTCCAAAAGCTCTCAAGCACAGTGGACCTCAAACTTTGATTTCAGTGGGCTATTTCTGCATCTCAGCAGAAATCTTAATAAACTTCACTTACTTCTAAAATAACTAGTATTTTAGTTATGCCTCCTTGAGTGTGCCTCCTTAGGTATTTAAAGCAGCCCAGGAGGTGTGTTATGTTGCAAAAAGTCACACAAAAATAGGAATTTTAGAACATTGTCTTCTAAAGAGTTGCGAACAGTGAATTTAAGGCATGTGCAATGTATATGTGGGTGGGTTTTTGTTTTTATAAACAAAAAACAGTTGGGACAAAAATTATCCCAATAAATCTATTTTATTTCCTACTAGGATACTTTTTGTGTCACACAATGTAAAGTCAGTCCCCACTAACAAAATCAAGGATGGGAAACAGTATACCTAACCATTGTTGTTTCTGTGCCATGTGTTTTTCAGTCTGAAAAACCATTATACGCAATGAAATCATTCTATTTCAGAGAAAGCTCTGGAATGACTAATGGAGTGGTTCTCAAAGATAGCATAACACCTGCCGGAAACTGCTCAGAATCCAAACATAATATTATCTCAAAGCATTCCTTGAGTACCTCAGAGCCTTCTTCAAGTACAAGAACAATTGAGGAGAGGTCTCTGGAACTGCCTCTCTGCATGCATGGGAGGAACAGATCCTGTGGCCATGACTGCCCTGAGGGCAGTAGACATAGAGGTTGTGAGGACAGCATGTGCATACTTACCCAAACCTGTCCAGGAAGGACTGAGAGGGGAGTTGTGTAATGGGGGGCAGGATACAGTAACATAACAAAAGCTGTACATAATAAAAGACAGCATAATGAAGTGGGAAATATATCAAGTAATTAATTTTCAAAATATATGTTCAGCCCTGAGTTCATATAATGCTAACACACACACATAAACATACAGTATATCCACAGTACACTCACACACATCTGCAGTCTCTGTGTGCACACATTTATCTAAATTTATTTATTTTTAATATTTTAACCCCCCTTTCTCCTTAAAAAGGATCCAAGACAGCTTACAACAACTAAAAGACAGTATTTAAGTTAGTAGCAATGAGTATATAATACTAAAAGGATCAATTAATACAATCCCAAAAAACATAATAAGCAATACCAAAGCACATTTAACACAGTAAGGTACAAAAATCTATTTAAAAAAATCCCACTTGGCAGCCATTCACTCAGGGAAAGCTTGCCTGAAGAGAAAGGTCTTTGCCTGCTTGTGGAAGGACAGCAAAGATGGGACCAGTCTGGCCCCCAGTCTTCAATCAATGATAGACTTTAAAATGTTAATATGTATATTAACATTTAAATTTGTTTTCTTTACACAAACATTGAAACTACTAAAAGTTGTCTTTAGATCCACCATGCGAAGTGAAAATAGGGTCTCCAGATCCTGACAAACGCACTCAACAAACTGGCTGAAATCCTGTTGCTCAGTTACATGAACAGTGTGACTTTTATACGTGACTATAGTTAAGAAAGCTTTGTGGGCATTATTTGTTACATGTCAAGCCATGCCACTCAGTTCACAATGGATAGTGTCTAGAAGTTATGCCATTTGTATAACTGCACAACAGGATTTTGGCCACTGAATGCATTGCAGGTCCCCATTTTCTTAAACAAAAATTTTGGCATGTATCTGTATTGCACCAAGTTCCATAGCAAGAGAGTTTACAGTATAGAACCAGCTGTAGGTTGGTCAAGTATGCATCCCCGGCTTTCTCCCTTCCAGAGGTAACATCTCCATCAGGCTGGGATAACAAGTTCTTGGGAGTAAGGCAACTATTACTCTGAAGTGGAGAGGACAGACTGCAGGGCTCTCTTTTTACTAGAAACCTGAGATCCATCAGCTGAAACCAGAAGAAAAAGACATAGCACTTGAGATACAATAATTATAAGCCTAGAACTATATTTTGACTATCAGAACTGAAAGCTGCCCATAGTTCTTTCATACATAAATTCATACCTAGCTACCAGCAGTCTTCCTTTCAACAGTATAATTTAGGAGAGTCATCTTGTTAGTGCTATCACTTATTTTCTCATTGTTAAAAAAAAAAAAAAAGGGGGGGAGCCAGCAATCCTTGTCAATTTCCTTCAAATCACCAGACTTTTATCACTGGACTCATTATTTTGCTGCTTTGAGGCCAGGTGATCAAGCTCCCTGCCTACTGGCCAATACTCTTAGATAATTATCCCTTCATAGTTAAAAACCATTGAGTTCCATAGCAAGAGAGATAATGGCTTTAGATTTCAAGCCCTGTGTCCACAGGAACGTTTGTGGCCACAAAAGCAGAGGAATTCCCTAACACCCAAACTCTCAGAATCAGAAAATACATCTGCGCATGAACTGGAACATTTGTTTTGAATAGCTGACAGTCTTTCATTTTTGCCAAAAATGTAACCAATAGAAATTCTGTGTTTTCAAAGTACTGCGACTGTTGCTTCCATTTAAAAACAATTTTAAAAGGTTGTTTTTTTTGGGGGGGGGGGAACCGCAAAACTGGACACCAACATAAACTCAAATGGAGAATAGTTATTTGTGTTTGTGTACAAGAACATGTGACATTAATAGACTTGTGGACAATTCTCTGTCACAACAGTGAAGTAGATGTCTGCTGAGGGAAACACTCCCTCCCAACAAAGGGACATCCTTTGTGCCAGGCACCCTAGAGACAACCAGAGCTTGCCATTTTGATGGTCTACATAGATGTCCTACATAGAACGTACCACCTGATGGTTTCTTGTGTCATTGTCCTCGTGCAGGAGTTTCATCTTGGGGTACTGGGCCTACGTCTTTTTCGTCCCCTTTCAAATGGTGCCAACATATGTCCAGTTAGCAGAACTTATTGGTTAGCAGCTGGTGAAAATGTGGTCTCCCCTGACATTTTGTCCGGTGTAGAAACATGGTTCAACAGTGTTGCCAATCCACAGTGACCAAGACAGGCTCCACAACCAAGCTGTGTTTCTCATTTTTATCATGACCGTAAAGATTTTTAAAAGGCTTTCTGTGAGATATATTTCAAAGATTTCTTGCACTGTTTGTTTGTTTATTCCAACACGTTACCTTGTGTCATGGGTTTGTCCTAGCTGTTTTCAGTCTGTTAAAAAAACAAAACAAAATTTAAAAAGCAAATCAAAACACACAACTGTACATGAGAGAGGGCTGAAATTCAGGGACAGCTTTTACAGCTGTTCAGGTGAGAATGTTATAAAATGCGTAATCTGAAGGTCTCATCCTGCGCAGCTTTTGCAGCAAAACATGACTCTTGAGGATTCAAAGCCTGGGTGAGTAACAAGATGAATGAAAATTCTAGAAAGAGAGAGACGTTGAAGAGGAGAAGCAGCAGCACCCAAAGTGGATGGTGAAGTATGAATAATGCAGTAAAGTGAATAATAAAATTCAAGGCCAGTGAAAGGAAAAGGAGACTACAGTCTCCCTGGTTTCTTTCAGCCAGCACTTCTCTCTCTTTTTTGTCTGACTGGCTGTCAGGAAGAATAAAACTGCTTCTGCATCCTCTCCTGTTCAACAGCTTAACCTCCTGGAGGTTCAGCTCTGCTGAACTGAGGATACAATGGAGGTGGGGAAATAAGATTGCTTCATCACCAGGGCTGCTACAAACCAGGCATGATAATGTGCCCTTGCTTATAATTAGCCATATCCGGTATGAGATGTGTGCCATGTGTGTCTCTCCTCCTGCTTGTTTCATGGTCCCTAAATCTTCAGTAAACCCAGGAGGTCAACAGTATCAAAACCGGATGCTTGGATGTGGCTGTCTTGTTAGTTGGTTCCCTCTGCCCACGCCATCGCAAGAGCGGGGATGCCAACTATAGGAACTAAAAACTCCCAAAGAGCATTGAGGAACCCAGCTGACAGGGCGCTGATTTATTCAACCGCTCCTGTGAAGGGGAAAGGCCATCATCAATCTAAGTTTCACCAGAAAGTGGTGAGATCCTGACAGTGCAGTCACAGAGAATCCCCTTAATACCTGATCCCCAGCCTAATACTCAGCTAACACCAAGTTGCTTATGCCTTTGATGTGCTGTGCTGAAAACGTATTGGCATGCTCCCTCCACCAGGTTTTCACATGGGACCTATGAAATCCCAAACAAGACTCCCAGGGCATTTCCAACATATAGGTCAAAATCCCACAAGAGAACTGCCCTGGAGATGTCCAACACTCTGCCCAGCTCAGGTGGAGCAAGTTATGGGGAGCAAAACACTTGGAACACCTTCATCTAGATCACTGATCCCTAGGTTACAGAGAAAGAGGCATGTACTTCTTTAAGGGTTTGTTTTAGGGGGAATCCAAGTGCCTACATCTCTGATGGCTAGCCACAACAGAGGCTCTGTCATTGACTCAATTAGCAGGAGCCACACTCGGTGAAGTCATGAGCCCTGTTCAGTCATTCATTATCTGCCATTGCTAAAGGCATGAAGAGGGAGAACAAGCTACCCCTGTCCCTCTGTCATTACTTTGCTTGTATGAAGAAATGGGTCTGAAGAGGGAAGACTCATTTTCTCAATGTCAACTGAAATGTAAAAAAATCAATGTTCTGGGTCACATGGAGAGCCTTCATGGATGAACAACCTTCTCTCTTTAGACCTGTTACTTTGTATAAACAAAATGACAGTGGAGTGGGCAAGATTACCATTTTCCTTGCTTATGTAGCTCTCCCAGATGCCAAAGAGTTGGATAGAGTTAATACAGGGAAGAGAACAAGGAGCTACCCCAACAAGTGGACACCATGAATGTAAACAAGAATGGTGGATGGGTAAATGTGTGCATAGGATGCACTACTGGTATTAAATTGCAGAACATGATAGGCTTTACAGAGGGCGCGAGTCAAGTACTCGTGTGAAATGGAGGTGTGGGATACATGGAACCATACTGGAAGCTAGTCAATCAGCAACAGGAAGATAATTCCATGTCAGAATCATCTCTCTCTCTCTCTCTCTCTCTCTGTATGTTTGCCATATCCTTCTGATTGGTTACCAACATGGGGTAGTAAACTTCAAAAGGACCAATGTAGTTGCAGCCTCAGTCAATTAATCAGATGAACCCATTTTTTAAAGTCTTCAACTAAAGAGGTGCCTCAGAAATGCATGTCTGTGTATGCATGCATAACATACCAGAACAATGACAGCAAAGACTTGACACTGAATATACCATTTTAAAAGGGGAGTGCTCTCTTCTGACCTACACACCAGAAACACCCTTTTTGAGATAATTGATGATGTGCCTCAGTGGCATCAAAAAGAGCGTTCTCACTTGGATTCCATTATCCGTTTTCTGGGATTTCTTTCACTCACTTTCCCTCCCTTTGATATTGTTCTTTGTCGTCAAGCAGAGCAGCTTCTTCTCTCCGCACTCTCCTGTTCATTGGGTATTCTACTTCATCTGGACCTTGCTTCAAGCATCATCATCTTCTTGCTTCAGAAACTTATACACACATTTAATCAAAGTGTAACTTAAATCAGTTATAAATGACAGGATAAATAGCATTAGTATTTTAAAACACATATTCTGCCTTGCCACCAAGCAAGCAATTTACAACTATTTGGAACTGACTGGCCCAGAGGGCTTTTGTAATTAGGACAAAGCAACCCTGCTGTACAGAGATGCTGGTTTTATATTCCAACAACAAGCACCATCATTTAAACTATTTCATCCCATAGAGAAATCCAACGCTATCATCAGTTTTTACCAAATGAATGAATGGGACACTGTGTGAGATTTTATTTAAAACCAAGGTAAAATGATAGCGAAAATTGCAAAAACTGATGAGTAAATGTAAATCAAGTGCATCTAAATATGTGTTGCTCACACATGCACATATACAGTCATGTGAAAAATAAAGCACACCCTCTTTGAATTCTATGGTTTTACATATCAAGACATAATAAAAATCATCTGGTCCTTAGCAGGTCTGAAAATTAGCTAAATACAACCTGAGATTAACAACATCATATGACATATTACATTGTGTCATGATTTATTTTACAAAAATAAAGCCAAAATGGAGAAGCCATGTGTGAAAAACTAAGTACATCCTTACTGTTTCCATAGGAACTAAGAGGCTAAATAGCAGCCAGGTGCTGCTAACCAAATGCCCTTCAGTAACTGATCATCAGCAAGTGTGACCACTTCTATGAAAGCTGAAGTTTTAGCAGTTTGTTGGTCTGGAGCATTCAGATGTGTGTTAACACAATGACAAGGAGAAAACACATCAGCAATGATAGTAGAGAAGCACTTGTTGCTGCCCATCAATCTGGGAAGGGTTAGAAGATCATTTCCAAACAATTTAAAGTTAACCATTCCACAGTGAGGAAAATGATTCACAAGTGGGAAACATTCAAGACAGTTGCCAGTCTTCCCAGGAGTGAATGTCCAAGCAAATTTACCTCAAGGTCAGACTGTGCAATGCTCAGAGAAATTGAAAACAAAAACAAAAAACAATAGTTACATCTCAGGCTCTACAAGCCTCAGTTAGCATGTGAAATGTTAAAGTTCATGACAGTACAATTAGAAAAAGCCTGAACAAGTCTGGTTGGTTTGGAAGGGTTGCCAGGAGAAAGCCTCTTCTCTCTAAAGAAAAAGAGAGAGAGCATGGCAGCATGGCTTAGGTTTGCAAAGTTGCATCTGAACAAACCACAAGACTTCTGGAACAATGTCCTTTGGACAGATGAGACCAAAGTGGAGACGTTTCGCCATGATACATGATTAAAATGGTTTGGCAAAAACCAAACACAGCATATCAGCACAAACATTTCATACCAACTGTCAAGCATGGTGGTGGAGGGGTGATGATTTGGGCTTGTTTTGCAGCCACAGGACTTGGGCACCTTGCAGTCACAGAGTCAACCATGAACTCCTCTGCATATCAAAGTATTCTAGAGTCAAATGTGAGGCTACCTGTCTGACAGCCTAAGCCTGGCTGAAATCATGCAATAGGACAATGATCCAGAGCACACCAGCAAATCTACAACAAATGGCAAAAAAAGAGAAAAGGATCAAGGTGTTTCAATGGCCCAGTCAAAGTCCAGACCTCAACCTGACTGAAATGCTATGGTGGGTCTTAAGAGAGTTGTGCATAAACAAATGCCCACAAACCTCAATGAACTGAAGCAATGTTGTAACAAAGAGTGGGCCAAAATTCCTCCACAATATTGTGAGAGACTGATAAGTCATACATAAAATGATTACCTCGTGTTATTGCTGCTAAAGGTGGTTCCACATGGTATGGAATCATTAGGTGCACTTAGTTTTTCACACATGGCTTCTCCATTTTGGCTTTATTTTTGTAAAAGAAATCATTTCACAGTGTAATGTCATGTGTTGTTGTTCATCTGAAGTTGTATTTACCTAATTTTCAGATCTGATAAGGACCAGATGCTTTTTATTATGTCCTGATATGTAAAACCATAGAATTCAAAGACAGTGTACTTTCTTTTTCACATGACTGTATACTGTTCCTGAGAGAAGGTTAACATTTTTTTTCCTTTGGTGTTGAAACCATTTTCAAAGTTGAAGGAGGGAGCATGTGAAGGATAGAAAGCGAAGGAGGTCAGGAGCAGGCCAGCTAACCTATACCCAGTTCATCCATTCCTGTATGTGGAATCAATTTGCACATTCTAAACCATATACAAAGGTACAGATGGATGCACAGAAGGCAGTGGACAGGAATGTCTCCCCACCTAGAATCATAGAATAGAATCATAGATTCTGCTGTAGACTGTCATTCATCCTTTCAGCGTTTGTTTTTTAAAAACCTCACAGGAACTGTAACGTGAATTTGCAAACAGTGGAGAAACAGAACCCTGCTAGTGGTTTTATTTCACAAAGATTGCCTGAAAAGAGAATCATTTCAGGTTCTTAAGTGGGCTTGTAAGATTTAGTGTATGGAATTCAGATATTATTTCACTGCAATGTAAATAAAAAGGGGTGATCAAATACCCAGCTTCTTGTTCCTTGAAAAGGGTGTAATCTTTTTTTTTTTTTGCTGTTATTTGGTTTTCCCTCTTTGAATCTCAGATTTAGTCTAAATAGACTAGAAATGCATGGATATCAGTGTCTGTTACACTGTTGACAGTGTCTGTCAAGATATCAATGTGTGGTATGTAACCTTCCTAGAGCAAGCCTAATAAGGTCTTCAAGGTAAGTGAGACATTTCAGGAGTGGTCTTACCAGTGCCACTCCACCTCCAGTGAGTCTCCATGGCCAAATGAAGATTTGAACCCAGATCTCCTGAGTCCTAGAACACAGACAGAGTTCTAACTCCTCTCCTCTGAAGATGCCAGCCACAGAGACTGGCAAAACGTTAGGAAGAAAAACCTTCGGAACACAGCCAAACAGCCTGAAAAACCTACAACAACCACCTAGTCCATCACTCAGTCTGCTCCATCACACTGGATTCCCTGGAGATCAATACCAAACTCAGAAGGAAGATAAACTCGAGAGTGCTTCCAGTCTTCTTTTTAATATGTTACATGTGCCTTCACTCCCACACTCGTATTTAATTAACTGTGTTTAGTCTTGTTTCTATTGTTAATTTTAAAGAAAAATATATGTTTAAAAATAGGTTATTATGAACCTGGCTCTGTGCTCTATAATTTTTTGAAATTTCCTGTAATATTTAATACTGAAGAAGCTATTAAGAAGAAGATATTGTGATCTTGATTTCTGCATTACAATCGTAATTAAAAGCATGGGTGTGAGGCTAATTCAACAGTTAATATTTGCTCAAGCAAAACAACAACAACAACAACAACAAAAGGATTTATGTGCAGACTTTTCTGACAGATGTGCTTCCAGTAGTTTTCCGGTACTTATTCAGCAAGAATGGATTGATGCTGAGAGGGAGGAACATCTCATTGAGTAGCTCACCTTCCTAACCCCAAGGCTGCATCTTTACTCTGAGGTAAACACACTTAGTCCAACTAGTGCACACCACCAAATCACATGATGAGGGATACAAGCGGCAACTGATTAATTAGCAGCAATTTGCTGCAGTCATTTACACTCTTGCCCTTACACTGGCATCAATAATCAATAGGATCCTACCCACTGCTATTTGTTCTGTTCTTGTTTAACTATTTCATATCCTTATCTGGAGCAGTATCTAAGTCAGGTGAAAGAAAAGAATCCACAGTTCATAGATACGGGCTATGACCCAAAGAGTCCAGATTCTGTTAGTGGAATATGGGGACTCTCCCCTTCTCACTGCAGTCTCTCCCTTTAAAAACATGTTCCACGGGGACGAGACACTGTGGGGACCATTTCCAAGCTGTTGCACAGGGAGAGAAAGGAAATGAACTTTTGTCAGTACCAGCATGACTTTGGGTTTAGGCCATCATCTGCACCAGGGCTGGGCAACCTTGGGTTGTAGAGCTGCATCAGCACCATTTCATGTGTTCCTTGGACAACTCTCAGAAGCCCCCAGGAAGTTATCAAGGTGGACCTTCAGCAAGGGCGATCTGTGCTTTCCTCAGCAACATACTGGATAGTGGGGAAGAGAGAAAGAGAGAAGGGGTGTCAGGAAAAAAGAAAACATTTTTGCCAGAAGGCTTGAGAAGATGACAGGCGCCACGTCACCCTCTTCTACACACACTTCCTGGATGATTATTTCTTTTTAAATAACATTTTATTAGTTTTTCAATATATCTACATTCAGTTTGTGCTTGTTAAACATCGTGTTACATGGGTTGCTTATAAATATTTGTTTTTGGCATCTTGGTGTCTTCTTAGTTGTCCCTTCAAAATCTATACATTTTTTAAGCATTTAAACCATTCATGTGTGGATTTTAGTGTACAATATTGGCTAGTATCATAATATTGCTCTCATAGTATGCAATGTTCTCAAAATCCTCTAATAACATACCCAATAAAAGCAATTCTGGTTTCAAATCTATATAATTTTGAGGCAATTTAACCGACCAACTTTGTATTTTATGCCAATAATTTTCTTTATATAATCGTTTAGCCATTTCTATTTCCACATTTTCTGTCATGTCTATATCAATATCATATCTAATATACATTAATTAAGTACGATTTGTTTTACCTCTTTCTTATATCTAGCTTCAATTCACCTTAAGAACCACCATGTTATGCCTTTACCCTGATTAATGACCCCTTATTTCAGTTTAATTCCCTTTCTAATGTATAAGCTATGTCTCCTTACAATTCCAGAAGTTAGGTGTCAACGTTGAGGGCCACCTTAATATTTTTCCCTTTGCATCTTTTCTAAGTAACTCCTTCTCTTGTTTGTTTTTTCCCAATTCTTATTTCTGTCTCTAAAAATTCTGTCATCTCTTGTGTCGTCTGAGATCATTTTATGCACTTGGTCTATCTCCAATCGATCTTCCAGGCTATTTTTAATTAATTCTGCTGATTCTCTCCCCTTATCTTCCATTAGCACACCTAAGATTCTCCTCGGCTCCAGAGTTAGAATTAAATCTCCTACATTTTCTCCTCTAATTTCCTCCAGCCCTTCCTTTGGTTGGCATACATCACCCACCACCCTCACATTTCCTTGTTCGTTATTCTCTGTCTCCTGTTGAATATAGTCCTTCCTTAGCTGCTCCTTGAATAATTTCGCCTCTTCGTTGTGGGATCTCACTATTTCTAAAATTGCTTGAAGGGTAGATTTTGTTCTGGACGATTATTCCTGAGGAAAGGTGGACCTCAACAGAAAAAGAAAGGTTCCCCTGTATTTCCCACACTGATTGGCAGCTGGCTGTCTCCAAGTTGAACCAAGAGTCTTTACCAACCCCCCCAGGATCTTCTGCATGGAAAACCTGGGTTCTACTACCAGGCCTTTCGCCAAAGACTTACAACCCTGATTTCAATGTTGTGGCTGTTGGGGGCACTTATTTTCTTATTCTTTCCTAGCAAGTCAGGTGGCATTCTAGGCACCTGCTCTCCATTTTCTTGGATGTCTGTATCCCCATAGGAGTGGCGCAAGATCACACAGTCCCAAAAGTGCAGTATCTCGTACCATAGTAACGGACAAACTTACAAGTACGTGTTAGCTGGCATAATTGGCAGATTATGTTCTTTCTTACATAATGTTGAAGGTCCATTATGGATGAATCAAAAGGATGCTTTCTTCCTGGGAGAGATACAGCATAATTGGAGGGAGCAGGGCTAGCAAATTCCAGCTAAAACCTGGAAGGAATCTGACTATGAACTTGAGCAGACCTTGTTACAGGCTACAAAGTAGGGTGAGACAAAGGCCAACTTCTACAGTTGCCCCTTTAGGCAGTAGGGAAGACAGGAAGGAACTCTGGGGCTGGATAAAATGGAAAGTGAAGCTTTTCAGAAAGATTATATTTTTTTTCTGTACTTCTGACCCATACCTTTCCAGCTGTCTGTGATCTGACTCCATATCCAGGTGCAGAAAAACAATATGTATCTCTGGGAAATCTGAGACTTTAGTGCTCTAAATTTTAATATACAGATCTTAGTAGACTGAATTTGTACTTCATCATAAGCTCCAATTCAAGGCTGTAAAACAGTGGCCAGAATCCTGTTGGTTTAGGTATGTGTAAGTCAAACTGTGTTACTCACTGCAGCAAATTGCCACTAACAGGCCATTCACTGTATGCAGCCAGTAGGCTGTTAGAAAGGGGGATTCACTGTGATGGGATACTCAACTTTATTTACACATGCCCAAGGGATCGTCCACACAGCAATGTTATCTCTGGTCATTTTGGGTTATCCTGGGCTTTTCTACAAACACATATTTTTTTTGGTCCTGCTTTGCAGTGTTGAGCTGGCTGGATAGCACAGTGAATTGGAACACCTGGGTTGAGAGTTTGATTCCCAACCATGCATCGCATGAGAACAGCCAGTCTGTGCAGCCTTGGGCAAGCTCCTCCCAGAGTGCTCCCAAAAGAAGAGATTGCCAGACTAGCTCTGACTACAGTAGGACCACGGTATCTACGAGGGATCAGTTCCAAGCCTCCCTGTAGATGTCATAAGCCACAGATATGCAGACCTTATATATAGCAGGGACAGCATTGAAGTGTATTAGCCAATTTGCCTGTGTGTGCCCCTGAGGCGGCTTGTTTCTTATCTTCCAGCCATTGGGGCAGCAGGGGAATGTCTGAGCAGAGGAAAGGTGTCAGCAAAAATGGAGGCAGGAGTGGGAGAGGAGAAGCAGGAACAGAGATCCTGGCAAAGAAGCAGAAGCTGAGCAGCAGCAAGAACAGCGACCCTGCGGATGTGTGAGCAGCCTGCATAGTCTCTGGTTCCCTCTAGTGGCCAGTTCTGGCAATATACCTTGGAAACACATATTTCTGGGTTTTTCAATTTAATATTTCCAGGCAGTGAATAACTGTATCTTGTGCGTACAGCGGTCCTACTGTACTTTATACCTGGGAAGGGTTGACATGATGGCATGGTATAGTTATTTACGGACCGACCCTATTAATACTACTTTCAGCCTTGCACCATGTGGACACTGGGATGCAGCACCTGCATCATGGGCACAAGGAAAGTTGAAAAAAATGCTCAGTGTGGGCGGCCTCTTTTTAAATCATCAACAAGACTCTGGCCAGTGATGCTGCCAAAGTGCACAATTTATCTGGATATTTGCCAACCCAGATTGTAAAGCTTAGGTGCATTACAAGTCAAGCAGCATTTTCCCCAAAAGTCAGGAGAGCATCAGTAGTCACTATACTGCTTAAACAGTTATATTCAAATACCTATGATGGAAACATACAAGTGACTCTATTCTAAACTCTAGTCCGATTTACATTTACCTATGGATAATTTCAAAGACGACAGTGCAGCTCCTGTAGATATATATGGCCTTTACACCTGTCTGTTCCTTAACAGTATTGTAAAAATGTACCCAGTTCTCAAGGGAACTCAAGGCTGCAATCTGCAATCACTTACCTGAGACAGAGGCCTATTTAATTCCACGGGACTTAATTCTGAGTAGGCATGTGGAGGAATGCACTGTAGAATGCACTGTGGCTGGATCTTGCCTTTGGGGTAGGTGGGCAGGCTCAACTGGTATGTTCTTTTAATTAAGATACATATGATAGTTGTTGGATTTAGAAAGTCAGAATACAGGGCCTTTTTTAAAGGTATTAAATGTCTCTGAATAGTAAAATAAACCTGTCAGGTCCTCTGCCATTGTCTATTTTAAGTCACCAGCAACAGGGATATGTAGAACAGGAAAAGAACAGACATTTTCTTGCAGGACTACCCAGAATCACAGAGGGAATTGGAATTATTGCACAACATATAATTAAGAAAGAATAATAAATTCAGCAAGCCTCACTTCTTGATCAAGGGTGCTTAATTCAAGCTGAGAGAGAGACAGAGCAGTCTTTTCACTAGCAGTGGCATTTTGCAGACAACTTTTTCATGAAAGGTAAACAGATGCATCTAATGATGCTATGAGGACATGACAGAATTTTCTTTCAGAAGGTGAAGGCAAAGAGTGGCCACAAGATGGCAATGCTGTTCTGCCATTCAGAGCAAAGTGCTTTTTCACACAGCATGTTTAGTTTAAGACCCACCCTAGGCTTTAGAAGAGACCTCCATGTATTAAACCTGGGGTTCATCCTGTGAAGGGATCCCAGCAAAAGGAAAAATGTCCTTTATAAACACAATCTTACATATACTTGCATGGGAGTAAGCATCAGTGGATTAAATGGGGTTTACTTCTGAATTGACATGCATAGGATTATGGTGTATATCAGAACATAATTTCTCTTGCAGTCTAATTAACAGTGCAAACTTATAAATGCCTACTTGAACATCAGTTCTATGGAGTTCAAGAAAAAAAATTCCAGTAAATGTTGGAA
Source organism: Intellagama lesueurii (assembly GCA_037013535.1). NCBI lineage: Eukaryota > Metazoa > Chordata > Lepidosauria > Squamata > Agamidae > Intellagama > Intellagama lesueurii. The sequence continues at coordinate 102,776,896 of JBAJHW010000003.1, forward strand.
GTTAAATAGGACTTCCCACGTTTGCAATCTTAAACTATTGTGAGATTTAATATCTTAACATTTAAAAATCAGATTTTTCAGTGTAACATGTATGACATCATTAACCACTTAGCTGTCATTCATTGTGTGATTTTAACTAGCAAGAAAGGCCCAGTGGCCAGGCACTGTAGCCAACCACAGGCTACATCCCTGTAACATTCTTATTTATATTGTGTATCAAGTGGTATATATAAACATGGTCATCTCTCCGGAGACTGGCTGAAATGTGATGGGAAAACATGATTTCCTACTATGTGAATGGCTGTATCTGAGACTAAAGTTCCTTTCTCTCTCTCTCTTTTGATCTCCAAACTAACAGCAGGTTCCCATGACACCTAAACTCTGGAAACTCAAAATATAGGCATTAAGGACAAATGAGAAGCTGAAACAATGGTTTTGTCCTCCTTTCCTGTCATTAACCACAGTGTAAACCAGGAATGGCAATTCTTCTCATCTTTCACCACTGGCTATACTGTTCAGGACTGAGATGAGCTGTGATCTGACAACATCTGGAGGAACACCTGTTTCCCACATTTAGTGTAAACAGGCCACCATTTCTTGAGTTGGGACATTATGGGATGTTGTCAGTCTCCTCTTCTGGTTCCTGAAGAAGAGAAGGAGAGGGTGTGGAAACATCCACATGACTGGCTGTGGTTAGTTCATGACGTAAGGGACCAGGATGCTCTACTACATTGTTCCAGTGGACCATCAGGGTTTTTTCCCCACAATCCGTCTGATCCTGGATAAAACAGACATTTATCCTACTGTTTAATTTCTGAACAAATGCAATGGTGATAGAAAATTATGGTGTCTAGCCATTAGAGATGGGCACGAACCTTGATTCAAAGGTTTGTGCCAGTTTGTATGTGTGCGTTCCCTTCCTCCACCTCCTCAGCTGGATCCCCCACTCACCAGCTGGTGCACACTCCTTTCTTCCTCCTCTTTGGCTGTTCGACCAGGCTCCAGTAGAAGCACGGGCTTCCCTGCCCTGCTTCCTTGGCTGATCGCCCACTCAGACAAGGAGACAGACCAGGCAAACCCATGCTTCTGCTGGGGACTGGCTGAACAGCCAAAGAGAAGGAGAAGAGTAGCACACTCTGACTGGTGAGTGAGGCATGGGCCGGGGAGGCGAGGGAAGGGATTCGTTCCCATCTCTACTAGCCATCATTGCTGCAGCGTATGATTATAGAATTTAGCTTGCAAATCCTGGAAAAGTTACACCTGGGATAACAAAGCCCAGAAATCACCACCATCACTAGCATAGCTAATGGTTATGCTAGTTGAGGGACTCCAGAAATTGTAGTTTAGAAAAGTAGCTTTTCTGAGATCTGCTAACCTAGGTCCACTTGGATTCAGCCCAAGTCTTACTCAATTGTTCCTCAAGTCACTGACCTTGATGCTTTAAGAAAATAGGGGGTCCGTGGGATGGTGAGGGACCATGGAGAAGTGTTTGTGCCAACTGGCTAGGTTTTTATCCCTGATCCAGAGACTGAACTGGTTCAATGGGTCACCAACTCCTTCCTTTCCATTATTTCCTCCACCTTCACTTTTTGCTTAATCCCCAGCATGATGAAGAGTTCTGAAAAGTCCCAGTTCTTGCTGACAATTTTGTTTTGGTTGGTCCGATTAACAGTATTGTCCACATGTAGTTTTAGTATTTCCCTAGATACTACTTCCCAGCATTGTATTACCAAGAGGTGGAGTGGGGGTGAGGGACAGGGAGAGAAACGTTGGCTAACTTACGAGTCCACAAAGATGAGTATTTCATGAGCTCGTGACACAGCTTGCCTGGGGAGAAATGTTTTATATCCTTCTTCTAATTCCAAGGTTAGGTGCTTTTATGACCTCCGAATCTCCCATTTGCTGGGGCCATAATTTCTCCAAGCAAAACCTTCAGAAAGAATACAGGAAACAAGCAAGGGGAATTTAGAGTGAACGAGATAATGTCTTAACCATGACCACCGAAGGGGGCAGGGACACAGCAGAAGTCAGATTTTTCACATTGCCTTGATGTTCTACAGTGCTTTAAAAAAAATTGTGTTAGTTTTGGTGTGTGTGTGTGTGTGTGTGTGTGTGTGTGTGTGTGTGTGTGTGAGAGAGAGAGAGAGAGAGAGAGAGAGTGAGAGAGTTTTAAAATAACAAATACAGTAAATAATATATATATATATATAACAGCTTCTCCCTGCCTTCCTATAGTAACACAGTAGCCAGGGCCCAACTTACATTAGTTTATTCATGCTTAGAAAGAAAGAAAGAAAGAAAGAAAGAAAGAAAGAAAGAAAGAAAGAAAGAAAGAAAGAAAGAAAGAAAGAAAGAAAGAATGTTTTAAGCTAATTTGGTTTAATTTAAAGGAAAGTCACAATGCAGATAGCCAGTACAGAAAGCACCTGCAAATGGTGTTTTTTTTTTTTGGGGGGGGGGGGGACACTCTTGTTACCTGTTTAAAATCCTCCACCCCTCACTGTGGCTGTTGCTGCAAACATCCTGGATCTCTCTCTCTCTCTCTGTGTGTGTGTGTGTGTGCGCGTGTGTGTGTGCATGATCTGGGATGGGACTGAGGGGCTCCATTCTGTACATTTTCTGGATGAGGGCTCCATGCAGCTGCTTTCTTTCTAAGCAAAGAGGCCAGTGTAAGCATGTTTTTAATATAAGCATGGCTCAGATCATTGTTACTCTAAAAGGGCCAAACGGTAAGGGTTCAGGAGCCTCTGATTTACCTTGCTCTACCTGCAAAACTAGAGTCCAGCGAACTGCAGCCTTCTTGAACCTTGTGGGTTCGTCACAGTCCCAAGACCTATGGGAACTGGTAATGGTATTGTCCGTGGCTGCCCTGCTCTTGGTCAGGCTCATCCTACCGATTTCTACACTGGGGATCCCTATGGGGATATGCCTTTGTATCCTAGAAGATGTATGTTGCTGTGTGATGTCCGTGTGGAGAACATTCAGTCAGTAAGCCGACTGGCTGGAAGCAAGACGCATTGATTTTGACAGTCTTGTTGCAGCACCGTGCCTTCTTTCAGGGCTCTCTTTATAACACAAAACCCAGTTGCTTTACTGATGTGGTTTGAAAAAGTGTCAGTGCCTTAACTTGCGATTTCCAGAAGGCAGTATTTGAAGCTGGATTCACATGTCTCACCCGCAATAAATCATCCGTTACCTGTTTAGCCAGAGACCTAGATCCCTGGGTGTTTCTGTAATGTGGTGCTGAAGTAATTACTTAGGACTGGCATGGAAATCAATCACAAAAGTGTACTTTTTAATGTGCCACTAAGCAAGAACTGACTTGTAGCAACCCTAATATGGCTTTCAAGGTAAGTGAGATATTTAAGGAGTAGTTTTACTAGTTCCAGACACCCCAATGACTTTTCATGGCTGAGCAGAGATTTGAACCCAGGGCTCTTGAGTCCTAGTCCATCACTCTGTTTATTACACCACACTGGATACTGCCCTCCTGCTTCCCTCCAGAAATGCAGCGTTTGATGTGGTAACTTCCCACAGGACCTATTCATCTATGTGATCCCTTCCCTCACATTTCATAAGCAAGGATAGGGAATGCATTATAGGAGTACAACTCCTATCATCCCTCACTATTGGCTATACTGGTGGAGGCAGATGGGAGCTGCAGCAACATATGACCACCAGAACTCACAGGTCCCATATAATGAGGAGTATGTCCTTCCAGACTTGATCTGGATTGGAATCTGGTATAAGCAAACCTGAAGAGGAGAAGGAATACTACGACTGCTAAAATTAATAATATTAATATTTTCCTGAGGGCCCTTCCAGGCACTAAATCTGAGCTCCTTGGGGTAGATAATGCATAGCTATTATTATTATTATTATTATTATTATTATTATTATTATTATTATTATTATTATTATTATTATTATTATTATTATTATTATTATTATTATTATTATTATTATTATTATTATTATTATTATTATTATTATTATTATTATTATTATTATTATTTTCAATGAGAGTAGGGGTTGGGGTGTGGGTACAAGGGGATAAGGAGGGAATGGATAGGGGTGGGGTAAGGGTAAAATTCCAGAGGGTGAAAGAGTATTCTTACATCCACTTACTTAGTTGTGTTGAAAGGGAAATCACATAAATAAACCATCTAACAATTTTTCCAGACTATTTATCTTTACAGCTCTACAATGCATAGCTATTTTGGACTGCAATTCTCATCAGTAGTAGCCAACAGAGCCACTGGTGAGCAAAGATGGGAATTGCAGCATAAACACATCTGGAGACACACCTGTGCTCTAGAGCAGTGGTTCACACCCTTGGGTAACCCAGCTGTTCTTGGACTGCAAATCCCAGAAGCCTTCATCACTAGCTGTGCTGGCCAGGGTTTTTGGGAATGCCAGTCCAAGAACACCCAGGTTACCCAAGGTTGGGAACCATTTCTTTAGAACATTCTCTCCCTCTCTTCTTCAACCTCATGATGGATCAGGCAAGGGTAGCTCTCCACCTTTCCTCCTTCTACTTCCTCCAGGACTGTGGCAATAGGAGTGAGAAAGACTAGTCTCCCTACCACCACCACTACCACTACCTTCATTCTCTCTCCACTCCCTTCTCACCTCTTTGGCCCTTGCAACATGTGATTGTCATAGGTACTTGATGTTCATACCAACATTAGGTGTCCTGGGAAAATCAGATGTCCCTGGAGCTCCTTGTAGAAGGGACGGTGCCACAGCAACATTCCAGGTGCCAGGGAGCGGGCGGCGGGGGGGGGGCAGGCAGGAAGAATGGGAAGGGGGAAATGAGAGCTGAGGGAGACTATAACCTTTGTTTCTATCATTCATCCCTTTGTTATGGGTGAATGAATGGAAGGAAGGAAGGAGAGATTTATGAAAATGAAATACATATTCTCAACCAAGTAATTATAAATTCTGGTGAGAACCCTATTGTAAGCTCCATGGCTCCCACTTCAAATGTCATTTAATTTGTGGGGAATCAGAACTGCAAAGCACCAGTTCTTTCAGCTGTGCAGGTAAAGTAATGTATGAACCAGACTCCAATTGAAAAATTCCCATCTAAAGTAAAAGGCTTAGTTGTTTATTTCTTCTAGCCAGGCTTAGCCCTTTCGTAGCATATTAACAGACACTATTCACTAAGCTGCCCATCTTTTCTTCAAGTAGATGGAGAGGAACTAGTTCCATTACATTTCACTCTAGTTTAATCCCCTCTTGTTAGAAGAAGCGGAAAATGCAATTAAATGCACTTCTGAAGCTCTTCCCTGAAGTGCTGTTTTCCATATTGGCCACATTAAACAGCCAGGGCAACAGTTTGTATCCCCCTGGCACCCTCATCCCAACCACCCCCACTTACATGCAAGTGATGTGGCGCTTCCCACCTCCAAAACGGAAAAGCAAGGAACCCAGGTAGCTGCATTTTATCTAGCATACCTTTTCCCTTAGAGGAATTATTCTGTACAGGCCCATTTCTTAGAGAAGCATAAATTTAATCTCTGATTTTATTCATATTACCTTCATTTCTTTTTCTTTTTTAACAGATTGCTTTACTTTGTCCATAGCCTCTACTTGGTTGGGTGCTCCATGTATTGTCCTGCTCAGAGTATGTGGCTGGATGGCAGAATTCTGAAGCTTTTCTGGCCCTAACAACGTTCCTGTAAGGAAGTTTTCCTGGGACTAAACGTAGGACTTCTTTTTGATGGGTTGTCTTCTCCCTGATAATGAGGTTCAAGGATGGAGCATGAGTTTGAATTTAGCATTGCTTCTTGATGGTCATGTGGTGCCTGGGGCCAAGGGCACATTTTGTACATTTTTAGATGGTTCTTTCTTTCCTATAGATGGCAGATTTGGCCACCTTCACAAAAATTGGACTGCTTTAATGTGTTCTATCTTCAGCTGCTCCTTGTGATCATCTCTGTGAGCCAAAACACAGAGAAGCTGGAAGTGGAGTGTGTCAAGGTCAAGAGTTTGGTGCTGCTATATTTCCAGGGTTACAATTCTTACGCTACATGCTTTCTAGTAATGTCCAACGTATAGCGATCCTATGGATGAGTGATATCCAAAATGTTCTGTCCAAAACAAGCCTGCTCAACTCTTGTAAACTCAAACTTGTGGCTTTTTTTAAGGGGGTCAGTCCATCTCATAGTTGATTTTCCTCTGTTCCTGCTGCCTTCAACTTTTCTCAGCATTATTGTCTTTTCCAGTGAATCCTGCTTTCTCATAATGTGCCTAAAGCATGACAGACTTAGTGTTGTCATTTTTTTGCCCCCAGAGATAGTTCAGGATTGATTTGCTCTAGGACCTACTTGTTCATCTTTCTGGCAGTCCTGGATATTTGCAAAGCTCTCCTCCTGCACCATATTTCAAATGAGTCAGGTTTTTTCCTGTCAGCTTTCTTCACTGTTCAGCTTTTTCAACCATACATGCTGATTGGAAATACAAGACTGTGGATGATCTTGGCCTTGGTCTCCAGTGATACATCCTTACACTTGATGAACTTTTCTAGTCCCTTCATTGCTGCCCTTCTGAGTCACCGTCTTCTAGTTTCTTGGCTGCAGCCTGCGTTTGAATAGAGGATTGAACCAAGGTATATAAAATCTTTAACTATTTCTATTTCATCATTGTCAACATTAAAATTGTGCAGTTCTGTAGTCATGATTTTTGTCTTCTTAATGTTCAGCTTCAGTCTTGCTTTGGCACTTTCTTCTTTCACTTTACCTAAACATCATTTCAAGTCATTGCTGCTTTCTGCCAGGAAGATGGTGTCATCTGCATATTTTAAATTATTGACGTTTCTTCCACCAATTTTCACTCCTCCTCCATCTCCAGCTTTTAATACGATATGTCCTGCATATAAATTGAACAGATAGTGGGAGAAAATTCACCCTTGTCTGACACTTTTGTCTACGGGAAATCATTCTGTCTCTCCAATTTTAAGTGTTTCTTCTGTCATCCATCTAGTTGTTTTTTTTCTTTTTACTATAGGAATTCAACTGAGTTTAGTAATGCAAATCTCTTCTTTAAATTAATTAGAAATGCTGTTTAAATTATATTTTGGCACTATTATTCTTTTAGTGCTCTTCTTCAACCTTAAGGTGGGATATTAACAGCTCATGATCAGTATCACAATCTGCTCCTGGTCTTTTTTTTTTGGCGGAGGAAATACAGCTTCTCCATTTCCTGTTTCCAGTTATGCAGTCTATTTGATTTCTAAATCGGCCGTCTGATGATGTTCACTTGGTCAATTGTCTCTTTGGTTGCTTGAAACATACAATATAGATTGTTTGCTTCACAGAACTCTGTGAGTCATTTTCCTACTTCATTTTTTACTGTTGAGCCAAATTTTCCAACATTTTGTTCTGCTTTGTTTCCTATTTTTGTATTCCAGTCACCTATGGTTATAAGCATCTCTTATTTTGGCGTGTGATCAATTTCCTCCTTTATGCTTTCAAAAAAGCTTTAGGCTTCTTCACCATCTGTAGTAGGAGTATAGACTTGAATGATGGTATGTTGATAGGTTTTCCCAGAAGTCTGATGGATATTATTTATTCAGACCTTGTGCTATAGCTCCTAAGTGCCTGTACCACATTTTGCTTCAGCATTAGAGTCACTCTGAATTTTTTTTTCTGAATTTGTCATTTCCAGAGAAAAACACTTTGTAGTTGTCTAACTGAAAATGTCACATTCCAGTCCTCTTTAGCACACTTTATCAGGCCACTTCCTGGAGGTGAATAGCAGCACAGTATTTATTGAATATTTATTTGTTTAATGAAATAGTTATTTATTTATTTATTGAAAAGAATATCTATATAACCAAAACCATCCTGCTCAATCCTGTGCAATTCAAGGGAGAAGTGTATTCATGCAGTATGTTACTTTATTTTAGTTTTCAGCCACTGAATTTTCTATTGCAATGCTTTATTTACCATTGGTTTTTCCTTGATCCAGGAGGATCTATAGGCCTATAGCTTCAAATATAAATGAGCAAATCAAGAAAACCACCTCATGGGTTGTTCCTGTTTCCCTCCTTGCCTTCAGCTGATGGCCAGACGGTGTGTACTTAGTTGCTGTACACGTCGGATGACTTAAACTCACGTCAACTGACTCTACTGAGAAGCAGCATGTAGGTGAGGTTTTATTGTGGAGTGGTGTCAATATTCTGCGCTACAGTCCTAACCGGCTAAGACAGTGAGAGGTCAGCCGAGCCAATACTAGGCTAGCTGAAACCACAATGAATCCTTCGCCACCTAGGGATTTTCAACGTTATTTCCATCTCTCTCTTTGACCTGGCCTGATTTTGGCCAGCCTGGGCTAGGGGAGGTTTAGATCTAGTGCAACTGAACTTCTTTCTTGCCTGCTCCATCTCAGCCCCCTTTGTGGTCTTCTGACAGCAAATCTTAACAGTTGTGTCAATAAATTGTTCTGTTGTCACATTGCAGAAATTAGCCAACAAAAATTGGTTCTGCTGACAAGATAAGGTTGTTTTGTTTTGTTTTGCCATTAGAAAAGGCTTGTCCCTAATTCTGAGGTCTAAATAATAATAATAATTTCCTGCCACTAAGTCAATTCTGAGCTATGGAGACCCTTTAGAGCCTCTGCATTTTTGAGTCAGAAACACAAATACACTTCTATTTTTTATATGTAAAGATGGTCCATTCCTGTTTTCACATTTAACACTTCATATAACAATCAGGAGGGGAATTTGCATGTGTGTACTAGAGATGTAAATCCTTGCATGTCTCATTCTTATGTGAGGAGGGGGGAAATGGCAAATTTTTCTTCCCACCTGAGAGATATTTTATTGTGCTTTCAGTAGGAGTTCTCACATTTGTGAGAATGTTTTTTGTTTAAATTGCACAAATTGCCAAGCTACACTAGCTGCTCCATTTTGGCATCGTCAGCTGGATAGCTCAGTAGTTTAGGTCTCTGCCTGTGGAGCCAGAAGTTGGGGGTAAGATTCCCCACTGTGGTTCCTGTGAGTAAAGCTAGCCTGTGTGGCCCTGGGCAAGCTGCACAATCCCAGGACACCCTCAGAAGGAGGGACTGGTAAACCACTTCTGAGTATTCTGTACCAGGAAAAACCTGAACAAGGTCTCCATAAATCAGAGTTGACTTGAAGACACGTGATTATCATTATTATTTAAAAATTGAAAGCATTGGATGGGTTTTCTCTATCTTTCTGATCTGTTAGCCAATTCTGTGTTTGCTGTCTCTCTCTCTGTGGGTTTTGTGTACAAACAAAAGAAATGATAGTTTTGCACAGAGACATTTTTACACAAATGATGGAAACCTTGACCTGAAAAGAATCCACTCCTTGCCCCATTCTCATTTTTGGACTCATTTTGAACTTTCACACAGAGTAGCAATTTCTCAGGAGGCTCTCTTGAAATACAGTGGTGCCTCGACTTACGAACTTAATCCGTTCCAGAAGATGGTCGTAAGTCGAAATGGTCGTAAGTCGAAGCACCATTTCCCATTGAAATGCATTGAAATGCAATTAATCTGTTCCAGCCGAAGAAAAAAAATCACACAAAAAAAATCACTGCAAGACCCATTGGAAACACGATTAATCCCTTCCGGCCGAAGGGGGGGGGGGGGGAGAAAAGCAAGCAGAGCATGCAAGACAGATGGAAATGGGGGAAAAGCAATGCAAAAAGCAAGCAAAGCATGCAAGACAGATCGGAAATGGGGAAAAAGCAATGCAAAAAGCAAGCGAAGCATGCAAGACAGATCGGAAATGGGGAAAAAGCAATGCAAAAAGCAAGCGAAGCATGCAAGACAGATTGGAAATGGGGAAAGAGCAATGCAAAAAGCAAGCGAAGAATGCAAGAAAGATCGGAAATGGGGAAAAAGCAATGCAAAAAGCAAGCGAAGCATGCAAGACAGATCAGAAATGGGGAAAGAGCAATGCAAAAAGCAAATTAATAAAATAAATTAATAAATAAATTTATTGTCATTGTAAGTCTATACATAGTATACACATACAATGAAATGGAGAAAAAGCAAAGCACCAACAAACAAACAAACCCCCAAGACCCATCGGAAATGGGGGGAAAAACTCCAAAAAGCAACCAAACCCCCCAAGACCCATCGGAAATGGGGGGAAAAACTCCAAAAAGCAACCAACCCCCTCCAAGACCCATCGGAAATGGGGGGGGAACCCAAAAAACAAACAAACCCCCCAAGACCCATCACAGCACAGAAACATAACCCCCCCAGCCCAAAACCACGCTGCAAAAACACCCAGAACAGTTTTTAAAAAGCAGAAAACAGCACCTTACCTTACCAGGCAGCCTCCTCCGATCGCACTCACTCTAACTGCTGGGGCGAAAGAGCTACAAAGAAGCAGCCTTGTCGCCACCTACAGTTAGCAATTTGAATTTCCTGCCTTTTTCTGTTCATAACTTGAAGCTCCGGTCACAAGTAGAAGCAAAATTTTGCGGCCAGAGCTGGTCGTAACTAGAAATGGTCGTAAGTAGGGACGTTCATAAGTTGAGGCAGCACTGTATTAAAATAGTGTGACTCATCAGGAGCAAATAACTTTGCAAGGATTCTTCACACCCTTAATACAAACCAACATAATATTAAGTTTGGGCTAGAAGAAACAGTTTATTTTAGAGCTTTGTGTAACAACCTTTTGTTATAAAGGAAAGAACAATCAAGATGCTCATTATAGGGCCCAATCAGAAGATGCAGACTACAACATTCTTTCCATTTTGAAAGTAAAGTTGAAAGTTTTCTGATTTTAAATAAGATCAAGCAATAATCTTCTAGGGTCTTCTCTAAAATCCCACGGTAATTCAGAATGACCTCTTTTACATCTTTTGCTAATCTTTGAATATTGCTGTTCAGTCTACCATCCACAAGCCATCTGCCACCATGTAGCCATAGATTTTGTCTCTGAGGTTGCCAGGCAACTCATACAACCTGTCTACCTGATAGACTTCTGTTTTAATTCAGAGTAACCATGTAATCCCTTGCATTTAGAAGTAGAAAACCAAGTTCAATTCATTCCATTTCTGAAACCCAAGTTCTTCACATAACTTTTGGAAGAGACTGAGCTGGCAGAGATGTGAAGATTTTTTTGATGTTACTGTCAGTGGAACCATTCTTTAGCTATAATATTGATATTATAGCTATAGCTATTATATAATCTCAGCCAAAGAGAAAGGTGCAAGAAGGCTAAGTTTACCAACAAGCTTCATGTTGTTGCCAACTGTGGTCACACCAGTGAGAGATCCCAGCTTGACTGGCACACTCCTCTGCTGGGCCAGACCCATGAGTCAGAGCTTTCCACCCAAGGCTTCCATCACTTCCTGACAGTCTGTGATAAAACCTGGACTCCAGCAGGGATGGGACTGCCACCAGTAGGAACACCCCAGAAGCAGAGCATGAAAACTAGGGCCTGTCTCCCTGATTTACAGGAGATTGCTGGGTCATCATATGTTGTTGTTGTTTCAATACTGCCCCATAGTGCTAGAGTACTCTCTGGATGGTTTACAACATAATTATGCAAACAACTTTCCCCCAGCAAGCTGGGTGCTCATTTTATCAGCCTCGGAAGCATGGAAGGCTGAGTCAACATTGAGTCGGCTACCTAAACCCATTGGGATTGAACTTGGGTCGTGAGCAAAGGCTTGACTGCAGTTTAACCAGTATGCCATGGGGCTCAGTTTGCTTGTAGGATGGATCAGATATGCTGACGTTATTCCCCATAGGCCGCAGGAAGGATATCGTTATCCTAAGAGGAGAGGAGAGGAAGGGAAACAGAGAGTGGTCATTGGGACTGTAATGGGCAAAGAGAGATATAGAGGAGAGAGACAGTTGTGTCATTATCGGAGAGAGGAGAGCCACAGAGTGTCCTGCATAGCCTTGGAGATAGTCCACCTGGGTTGAAAATGCTGTTGCTCGGTGCCAGAATGTGCAGATATAGCATGTATTAGAGAGATTGGGCTGAATGAAGCTGAGGGAGCAGTCAATCTCCTTTAGCTTTGTCCATCAGGATTCTCTGTGCGGCAGCAAGCAAGACCTCCCTGCCCTCTGAGAGCTTTATTTGCAGTGGCTGATGGTGATTTCATTCCCCTCACTAGGTGCCCTGTTGCCCTGAAATCTCTGGGATTCAAGTATGCTCGAATCCCAGAGATTTCAAAAGTAAGTGCCCAGAGCACAGTAAGTTTTCTGTCCTACTGCCCCCGACCCCCAGCTAACCAAGCTAGGTCCCCAGCTGAATTTTGTTATGCTGGGGATGTCAACATCCACACTGAGACTGCTGTGTCAATAATGGCTCTAGAATAACTATGGGTCATGTTCTATGTGGTATGTGTCCCCACTCATATTGCTGGGAATACTTAAGGCCTGGTTTTATATGGTATGGAAAATTACAGCAATCTGAGGGTGGAGAAAACCACTTTTAAAATATCTCTCTTACTTTGAAAGCCCTATTAGGGTCACTATAAGTCAGTTCCAACCAAACTAACTAGAATGAACGACAGCAGGTCAACCAGAGGAAAGATTTATCTCATCCTAAAAATGGCAAATCTCTCCCAGATTATTTCCCCCCCTCAAGGTTATTTGAAGGACTCCTGCACACACAACTCAGTCATTTGTAGTTGTCTGCATCATAAGAGGGGTTTTAAATGCCTTGTTGATTGGCTCAACATTAAGAGCAGCCAGACTTCCAGATCACAGAAGCAGGGCCTTTCTATTGATGGCTCTAGTTCATACAGTATATAAAGAACATCTGGTTGGCCAAGTCAATGCTAGTCTTCATAGAGGCCTAGAAGACTCATTTGTTTCTCTCAGCCTTACTTTTACATGCCTTACTTTTAATGTTTAATTAACACAACGATTAAAGATTATTTTTTCTGGGTTAATGCTGCTTTTAGAGTTTGAGATTTAATTCTGCTTGCTATTTGCTTCTGCAGCTATCTTTTCACTGGATTGTGCATTGCTAATCTGCAGCTATTGTTTGCCAGCTGTTGTTGGACTAAATCTAACCAAAACACACACACACATACAAAACCCTCAAAACATAGACAACAAATGCTCCTTCCTGTGCCTTAGCTTCTACAGCAAAGTAAACCTTACAGCACAATCCCACTAGCCTCTGGGTATATGTGTGCATGTGTATGCATATGTGTGGCTAGTGGGATTATGTTGTAATTGAGAGAGGGGATTATGCTGTAAAGTTTACAGGAAGGGGCGTTTGCATGTCTATATTTTGATGTTCATATAGGATTTTATTAATAAAGTGTGTGTGTGTGTGTGTGTGTGTATGTGTATTCCTACATTTTTATTAATCAAATCCTCCAGGCAAACTGACCAAAAAACAAAACAAACCACCATTTGCACTGTTAAATAATTTGAAGGTTTAACAGTTGCCTTCCTATTAAAAGTTAAGTTATGAACTGCTTCAGTTATTGTAGCCTAAGGTTGGAATGGAGGAAGGCCCTTCTGAAAAATCAATATTTGGAGGAAAATGAAAATGAAAGCCTGGCTGGGTTAGCACCCTCTTGACCTGTACAGGAAACCCTACCAGATTCTGCAGTTCGGTATTTCAACGCATTGAATGGCTCTTGGTTATCATTCATCCTCATGCAAGACAGTACCCAACAAAACTGCTTGCAGGCTCCCAGGCAAAACCTTTGGGAATCCTGTGCTATTTCTCCACAATTATCTCTACCAGTAGAACTTTCTTAAGGGGGTTTCTCAGGAGTCAGGGGCTGTTTCCAGCAGAGGAGTTAATGCCTACAGTTGTACTCTGTTTGATTGCACTGGGATTGGTTGCAAGCTCTTTGATTACAAGTTTTCACTTTCCCATTGTCACAAAATGAAAAACAGTGATTGACGGTTTTCAGTTTTGCCCAGTTCTCTTTTTATTTGACAGCGTATCAGCCTATTAAAAAAAAAAGTGAGGTGGGAAGCAGGGAAGGTGAGGCTGGCCTTAAAATGCATCAGATCAGAGAGTTTTTGCTTCAGATTGAAGATTCCTGTGGGGGCACCATTTTCCTCTCCACACTCTCTTTCTCTCTGGGCCATTAGTAAACTGGGTCCCTTCCAGACCAATGGGATGTCACTTTGTCTTTTGATGTCAGGCAGGAAAATACCTGAGGCAACACAGAGGGATGTCATGTGGATTCCTGGGCCTGCCTTTTGAAGGGATCCACCAAGAACAGCCCAAGACATTTTGCAGCCTATGGTGAAGTACAAGATGACATCCAGCTTCCCTTCCATATACCAAATGTCAGTGGATGCTGAGATTCTTCAGTGACTGGAGGGCCGCAGGCTAGCTTAATGGCTAAAGGGCAGGCAATAGAACAGAATGCCCTCTTCTAAATGACCTTTCTGATGGAGTGTCTCCTCCAGCAAGATGATACAAATAGCACATTGTTAGGAAAGGAAAGCACATTCATGTTTGAGGAGGATAATTCCTCCAAGCGTTATGGCTGAGCTGGTAGACTAGCAAAGGAAAGCCATGTTTACTTCCTGATAACCAATCCAAAAACAAAGCCAGCTAATCTGCAAACTACAAGAGACCACAAAAGTTTATGCTGTGACCACCCAACAACTTTCAGTACTTAATTAATTCCTGCTTCTAACAATGTACTATCTGTAGCCTATATATAGTTTGATCCACTGCCTAGTAAGAGGGTAAGCCCTGGGGCCCAATGATTTATCTAAAAATAGCAGACAAGAAAAATCGCTTCTGTTCCTGGCTCCTCTGGGAGAAGCCAAGCAGAGGGGAAGATGATGGCAAAACCTCTGAGGTGAATGAGTGGCGATAAATCTGGCTTATGCTTGGTTATCAAAATAGGTAGGACTTCAAGACACTGCCTGTCACAGGACCTCACATTCAACCTGATTGGAGAGCACAGTATTCAGGGCTGTTTCCAAGGACAACAAAGTAGTTTGCAGATGTAAAAACAAAAGGTTGTTCCTAGCCCAGAGGCTTTACTTGTTTCAATAATGATTAATTGAACAAGATCCTCTTGATAACTTTGCTGGAAGACAAACAAATATAAAAGGGACTCACAAACATCCTTCTCTAGGTCTGAGGAGAGTCCTTCTGTACAAAGTGTATTTCAGCTGCCAACATGTGTTCTGACAGCAGATTCAGAATAATCCTCCACTCAGTTTCATGGAGTTCTTAATGTATATCCTCAGAGGAGGCTAAATATATGTGCCAAGGTTTGACAGGAAACATATTAATCGGCTAAAGACTTGGGTGAAGTTTTGTTAACATTTGCAAAATACTCCACTGAATTCCATAGAGTTTAGACATTGGGGAAATAATGAAAGAGGGTCAGTATCTTATTGCTAGTCCCTCAGAATAGGTCTCTTAGAGTCCTCTTCGTGGCTCCACCTGTGCTATGGTAGCAACATGGCCAGCCATGGCAGATTAGTGTTAATTAAAGAGTTGCACAAGTGAAACTATGTTGCAGGATATTGGCTGTTGAATTAATCACAAAACAGTAAGTCAATATTTACATCAATACAATTGAGACAATGGGTCTATTCTAGTTGGGAGTAGCCATAGACTCCTGGCCACTAGGAAACAGATTCACACAACTTGCACTGCTCTCATTGAAAATGCATGGGAGGAGAGTCACTGAGTCACATGGACTAGCTCTGCCACCACTATATGTTCTGGCCACAATTCCAGCCACTGTGTTCAATTTTCACAGTGTAGGAAAGGGTGGTGAGGTTCATTTAAATAGCCCTGCAAACTCATTGGATAAAATCCTGTTGCTTAGCATAGTGAGTCACACTAGAGCCTCACTGTATTAGATGATTATTGGCCTAGTCCCCAATATTTTGTTTTTGGGCAAGTTATTAGAGTGTTTGGTGGCTTCTTAACTCAAGGGGTCCTGGATTTAAATAGATTTATCTGCATCCATTTAAATCCAGTGTAAGGCCTGGTTATGGAATGAACACAGCTTGGTGAATGACTTACGCCAGGAACTAGATAAGGCAGCGATCCCCAACCCCCGGTCCCTGGCCTGGGCCAGACCGGGCCGGCGAGAGAGACCTCCCCGCGCGCACTCACCCCACGCAGCCCGTTTGCGCCTGCGCGCATGCTCCGGAATGCCCGCACGAGCGCTGCACCGCCATTTGCGCATGCACGCGGGGCCACACAAGTGTGCGCTGCTGTTTGCGCATGCACACGAGTGGCTGTGTGCATGCGCAAAATGGTGGTGCTCGCGCACGGGCGCACGCATGCTTGTTTGCACGTGCGTGCGCGCGGGGGGGGTGGCCCGCCTTCCCCAGCCGGTCCGCAGACCGGAAAAGGTTGGGGAACACTGAGATAAGGGATGTGTGTCCCTGTTGGTCTTGCTGGACCTCTCAGTGGCTTTTGATACTATTAATCATGATATCTCTCTGAAGTGTGTCACTTGGATGGCACTTGGAGCACTGTTCTATAATGGCTCTGGTCGTTTCTCAAGGGAAGAAAGTGGTGCTGGAGGGCTCCTATTCAATGCCAAGCCCTTTGGTGTGTGGTGCCCTTCAAGGTTCTGTTTTGTCCCCTATGCTATTTAATATTTATATGAAGCCTCTTGGGGAGGCTGCCCAGAGTTCTGAAGTCCGGTGCCACCATATGCTGGTGACATCCCACTCCATCTCACTTTTCCATATAACTCCAAGGAAGCCATTCCTCTTCTAAGCCAGTATCTGGCATCAATGGTGGACAGAATGAGGAGAAACAGATTGAAACATATGGTAGACCAGACAGAGGTGCTTCTGGTCAATCAAAAGGCAGATCAGGGAATAGGGATTCAACTTGAGATAGATGAGGTTACACTCCTCCAGAGAACCCAGGTTCACAGTTTGGGAGTACTCTTCACCTCCTCTTTGAGCCTGGAAGCCCAGGTCTCAGCAGTAGCCAGGAGTGCCTTTGCACAGTTAAAGCTAGAGCTCCAGCTGTGCCCATTCCTTGAAATGTCTGATATGGCTACAGTGATACATGCCTTAGTTACATCTTATTTGGATTAGTGAAACACATTCTATGTGGAGCTACTTTTGAAAATGGTTCAGAAACGTCAGCTGGTACAAAATGCTGCAGCCAGACTATTGACCATGAGTGCTTACAGGGAGCATGTTCAGGGAGAATCAATGGGGATTTTGCTGTGTCAACTGCTGGGTAAGTCCCCTTGATTAAAATGGGCCTACTTTAGTTGTAGCTCACTATGCTAGTTAGTTGCAAGGGAAGTGGGTCCCATTAGAATCAACGGAAATTACAAAGGAGTTGCCTCAACAAATCCCCTACTGATTCAGTGGGCCTACTACAGTATAGTACAACTTACTATGCTAAGCAACAGGATTTTAGTCTCTGATATACTATGTCAACATGGGGGGGGGGGAGGAATTATCTGGTCCTCTTCCCTTTTGACAGGACATGTCTAATAAGAGATCCCATTCAGTTTAGTGGGGCTTACTCAAAGGTAATAAGGTTACAGTCATTCACCCATTTACCTCAGTTAACTTCACTACTGAAGTCACTGGCACATACTCAGACCAATTAAACAAAGGATAGAATTTCACTGTTTGTGATAGAAACACATCATTTTGCAGATGACCATTACGAGCAGCAAAAAAGCAGAATTGTGTGGCACCCATAAGACTAACCAATTTATTACAACCTAAGCTTTTGTGGAGATAGAGTCCATGCCAAAAATGCTCATGTTGTAACAAATTGGATTGTGTATTCTCGAAGGCTTTCATGACCGGGATCTGATGGTTGTTGTAGGTTTTTCGGGCTGTTTTGGCCGTGTTCTGAACACGGCCCAAACAGCCCCAAAAAACCTACAACAACCAAATTGGATCGTCTTTAAGGTACCCCCCACGAATCTCCAACGTTTTTGCTGCATGAAATGAACACAGCTACTTCTTCGAAAATATTAATACCAGTTCACTTGAGACACGTTTTTCATTTAACATATTTGATTTGGCTTCATATACTTCACTATGATTTTAAAAATTACTGTTCTTTATAAAGTCATTTTATTCTTTCTGCACAAACCCCTTAAATCAATGGGCTGGCTACACATTATGTGTGAAAGCCCTGTAACCAAAAAAAGAGAGCAGCTTTGGGAGAGATGAAATAAGACCGGAGGAGTGGTGAGGGAGAAGATATATACCATCCTTTCTCCACTCTAAGTAGCTTCCCATCAGTGGGCTTTGTTTGATGGGATTCTAGAAATACATTTTTTCCTAAGCCCACTCTCCCTGTTAACAGTATTAAGATATTTCTGGCAGAAAAATAGGATATTTTTTATAGTCTGCAACTTTTCATAAATTTGACTCTCAAATGTCAGTGCCTTTAGAAGCTAGGGCAATTCAAATATAGAGTTGGCAGCATTATTAGGCTGAGGTACCAATTTTCTGCCTCCAAGACCCTTCAGGGGCTGCCCAGACCAAATGCCAAGAAAACACATAAATGAAACAAGGAGAGGTTAGAAGTTTACTTCCCATATTGACAAATGGCTGTTTGGGGTAAGCGTGTGTTAAATGGTGCAGGGAGCCCCATGGCCTACAGAAAAGGTAAGTCACCTCTCCAGAGACTTCCAAGAGCTATGATTCACCTTTTTCATTTTGCTGAAAAAGAAGGGCTAGAGGGAGGGATCAGGCTTCAGGAACAGCCATGGATGGCCACCTGTGGCCCCACAGCCACATTGCCAGCCCTGACAGAGAGGCATTCAAGATGTACCCATACTTTTCTTTGATTCTTGGGTAGTTCATTGCTGTGGCCACCTCTCTTGGTAATAGCTCCGTTGTCTCTGGAACTGTTCCTTTGAGTTGATGTTCTGTAATTAAGGCTGTTAGGTCTAAAACATACGGATACATTAGCAGCAGGAAGTGAGCTAGTGTGGGCTGCTTGGGAACAGTTGGCTTGATTAGAACAATCTAAACAAGCCAAACCGTCCACACAGAAATGGCTTCTGCCAACATTATGAAGTGGCTTAATAAGTGAGCCACTTCAGGATATTGGCTAATTAATTACTTCCCCTACTTAGCAGAGGGCAGGGGATTTTTTAAAAACCATATATAGCTTATTGCTGATGCACTGTGTCAGTTATAATTTTTTAAAATGTTTTTTTCTTTGCCTTCTCTTAAACAGCCAGTTGAGAAATTACCTGCAGTCGAAGCCATGGTTGTGGATTTGACTGTGGGTGGTTTCTTAACAGGTCCTTTTAGGGTGAGGCAGATGTTTTTTTAAAATAACTAATGTAGTGCATCAGCCATAGTCTACATGCAGCAAAAAAAAAATTTTTTTTTTTACTTACTCTGCACACTACTGAGCAAGGGAAATAATTATAAATGCCAATATCCTGAAGTGGCTTGCTTATTAAGCCACTTCATGATATTGGCAAATTGAAAGAGGAAGGTGTAGCGTTCACCCTTATTATGTTAAGTAGTCATGCATATTCATGTTGCAGGCTAGTGTTGCTGAGAGGCGGAGCTGAGAGATATGTAAAAGAGGCGGAGTTAGAGAGGGAACAGAGTCAGTCAGGGAGTCTGAGTCAGGGAAAGTCAAGAGGGAGAGTGTGGTATTTGGGAGATCTGAGGTGTGATTAGTGTGAAGAGTGAATAAGAACTGTTATAACAAATAGAAGGTTGATATTGATGATAAATAAACCTGTAGTAGTTACCTATGATTAATTATCAAACATCTGTAATCAATAAAAGAGTTTTATTTAAAAGACAGTGAAGTTTGGACCTTCATCTTCATCCTTCCATAAGTAAAGTATGTTGATTTAGTGATCAAACTGGTGGCAGCGGGTGAAAAGGAGTATTAGTTTGCCTTCGTGTGCTCTGTGTTTGGAGAGTCAGGCAGGGGCCACGAGGAGTGAACGCCACAGAAGGTTTGCTTTGGATCAGTTCCTTTGATCACATACTCTGGAGCTGATCCAAACCAGAATAATCCTACCTGCACCAGAAAAGTAGAAGCCCCTTGACAGGGGCTGGAAAGGTGTGGGTAAGAATGCTGTGGGGGCAGGCTGATGCATCCTAGCAAAGATGTCATCTGATTGCCATCTTTAAGAGTGCAACAAACAACAGCTTTTGGTTTGTTTCATGACCAAGTTTTGGGATCCTGTTTTGCTAAAGGAGAAAACAACAACACTCAACTTATTTTCCTTTGGAGCTTTGTTTGCTTTGGCAAAAGAGGATGCTCGCCTGCCCCCTTCCCATGGCCTCCTGTGCCTACCTGTTTCCTCCGCCTCTGCCACTGCCGCTGTGGGTGCCATCCTCAGAGGTGGCAAGCCTGGCTTCCTGGCAAGAGATTGCTGCTGCCTCTGAACATGCACCCACCTTCAGCTGGGTAGCGGGCACATGCTCAGAGGCAGCACCTGGCTTCCCTGCTAGGAACCTGCCACTGCCTCCGAGCATGTGCCTGTGGCAGTGGAGGCGGCAAGACAAGGTAGCTCCCCCTAGGAATGAATGGGGAAAAGGGAACTGTGAACCAGTTTGTTTTTCTGGGGGTTCGTGGTGGTTCATGGTTTGTAGTTAGCCATGAACCATAAACCATCATAAACCACTGGTTTTCCGGGGTTGTGCCCATCTCTACTTCAAGCAGCTGGCTAAACAGCCTGTGTAGTCAGCCTCTAAATCCCACTAAACCTATAAGGACTTTGCTTAGAGTTCCCCAGTATGGCAAAGGCTGTATAACTGATGACTCATCGAGCCAAACATTCACAAGACTGACAAACCACGGTGTGGTGACCATGTGTCCTGCTTTGCAGAGGACTCTCCTCTCCCTGCAGATTTGGGCAGCTCAAGTCCTGTTGATAAAGATGGGAAGAGAAAAACATAAGAAGGGAATGGAGGGTCCCGAAGTGGAGGGCTGCATAATTGAACAGCGGATGGAACAGGCACACCAGTCACTGGATCAGGGTCTTCCCTGCTATGATGAGATACACTGTATTTTTATTTAAATTATAGCAATTATTTCTACATCTTGCATCTATACAATTAGTATATGCACAATTTATGCATATCCATGTCCTCTTTTGTCCTCTGTTTTTTTTTTCTTTGTGTGCATTCTGTGAATGGCCTCTCTCTATGTATGGTGGCCACCAGAAGCTCAGGGAGGTTGCCAAGCATCTGGCAAAGCACAATACATGGCTGATGGAGTGCTCTTGCCTTGACTCCGTGAGTTACAAATTGTTCCATCATTTGTTATTCCTTTATTTCCCCTCCATCTCTACTTTCTCATTCCTCTTTGCTTCCTTCCTTTTGAAATCTCATTATTTCATCTGCTGCTGGCATGTCTCTGCAGAGGGTCCAGCATGACTGTGATTTTCAGTGACCCCAAACACAGCGCCCAGTAGCAAAAAATGCAGTGATTATTATTCTCACAGATGTATTTATAAAAGCAGGATTTCTGGCTCTCTCTGGTGTATTATTTTCTCAGCTGGCTCATCCTGTATTTTACAAAAGAGGTGGAGGGAAAATACCCTTATCTTGTGAGGCATTACTCAGGGGCAACACTATATTATTCTAAGGAAAGACAGTTAATTTGCACTACCAATGTGAATCAAATCTAAGGAAGAGATCAGAAGTTACTTTCTGGCCCCAGGTGTTTTTGCCAAATGACTTACTGGCATTGCTTGTCTTACTGCTATTTGTCTAAGCGATGGACCAGCAGTCTCCCCCCCCCCCCCCCGCAATAAACGTCTGTTGCCGATCACATGGATTACATATGGTTGTTGGTTACATCCCTTCTGAATGAGTGTGGCTATTTTAAAAAAAGAAAGCAAAACATAGCTTGGTCCCTGGCTGTGTTTGAATTCGCTCAGAACAGGAAAGCATTCAGACTGGTTCCCTGCCATGAATATTGATTAGCTGGCAAGCGACCAAGTAGAATTCACAACAAATCTTCTACTTTTCATGCGTCCTCACCACACATTATAGGAATGCGTGGGACAGATTTCCCTCTTGATCATGCAAAGGGGTTTTCCAAAGCAGGAAAAGTGGTTTTATATCGGTGCTCTTCTTTGCTTACCTAATGATGCTGGTAAAGTGCATTGAGGTAGTCACCTCACCTCATGTGGTGGACATTGGGAGGCAAGCAGTTGCCCCGCCCCCGCCCTTCTGATCCTGTCCCATTGCCCTAGTGGTGTTGAGGCTTGCTTGATTTGGGTAGGCTGGCTGTTCCATTTTGACACCTTCTTCTACCATACCTCAGAGAGTGCTGTTTGGAGGAGCTCCTGACTAGGCAAGGAGGCAGACAAGCAGCCAACCTCAGGTTATGCCCTTTGGGAGTCGTTGCACATACACAGAGGTGATGTGCCCAAAGTAGGACAGCCTCAGTTTTGTCATGTTTGCCTCCAGAGATAGTTCAGGTTTGATTTGATCTAGGACCCACTTGTATGTCTTTCTGGCACTCCAGGGTATCTGCAAAGCCCTTGTCCAACACCACATCTCAAACGAATCTCTCCTCCTCCTGTCAGTTTTCTTTACTCTCCAGATTTCACAGCCATGCATAGTAATTCAGAATACAGGGGTGTGAATGATCTCGGTCTTCATCTCCAGTGACAAATCCTTATACTTGATGATCTTTTCTAATTCCTTCATTGCTGCTTTCTTCTGATTTCTTGGCTGCAGTCACTATTGGGATTGTTAACATCTCATAGAAAAATATGGAATTGTCAGGGACCAAGTGGTGAAATTCTGTGGCATCAAAAGCCAAAAATACAAGAATTGCTTGAAAAGTTCAACATGCAAAATTGTAAAGGTGCAAAAACTCCTATGGAAACAAATGTTCAATAAAACATTACCAAATGCTTGAAAAGCTTGGATTAAAGGAAATGTAAAATGTATAACTTTGTAACAATGTTTATTGTTTACTATGAATGTGTGAACAAGGGTTATTAAAACAGACAAGACAATTAGGAGGGATGTTAACATCTGATAGAAAAATATGGAATTGTCAGTCTGAATTATGGGAGAATGACTAAGCGAAGGAAGAAACACTGAGTCATTTTAGTTGGCATCTAGCCAGAACAGGTGACATGCCTGCACATGTGCAATACTCAATTTGCTGAGTAAGTGTTGCATCATATACAGGTATATAGGTAGGCAGTTAACAAACCTATATTGTTGGGTTATTCATGGAGAAGCAGCGTGTTACTTTGTCAGTCAGCATCTTGGCGTATTGGACTGGACTGGACTGCGATTGCTGTTTTCTGCACTGCCGATTCTGAAGAGGTGTATAAGTATGTATATTTAAGTAAATACAGTTCCGGTGGTGAAGGGAACACACCTGAATCTTGTGTTTTTCATTTTTGCCTCTGCACTGCTCTCTGTTTGATAGTTCTTAAACTCAAACAGCACTTATCAACAGCACTGCGTACTCTGATAGGGATTGATGAGTGAACACAAGTATAAAAAATATTTCACTATTTCAATTTCTTCATTGTCAGCATTAAAGTTGTGTAATTCTTCTGTACTCATGATTGTGGTTTTCTTGATGTTCAGCTACAAGCTTGCTTGTGTCCTTTCTTCTTTCACATTTTCTAAATGTCACTTCAAGTCATTGCAGCTTTCTGCCAGTAAGATGGTCTCATCTGCATATCTTAAATTATTGATGCTTCTTCCACCAATTTTCACTCCTCCTCATTCTGAATCTAGTCTGGCTTTCTGTATGAGATGCTTTCCTTATAGATTGAATGGATACATCAAACTACCCTGCTCAAATAATTAGGGTCTTGTAGGAATATAGTACTTATATGCATAGAATGCTGTCTCATGCAATGTTGTTAGTAAGGAAAATGACTTATTCTCTGTCAAACCCTCAAGAACATTCAACCTTTCTTTCTCCTTCTTTCACTGGAAAAAGCAAAACAAACATTCTTAATATTTGCACTAGGCAGAGAAATACCAAAACATGGCTTTGAAAGTTTAAAATAATTACATGCTCTCAAGTCAATTCTGACTCATGGTGACCCTTTTCTTTCTAGGTAGAGAGTACTCAGAAGTGGTTTACCATTCTGGGGGTGCCCTGGGACTGTGCAGCTTACCCAAGAGCACACAGGCTGGTTTCTCTCCTAGGCGTCCCAGTGGGGAATCAACCTCTGGCTTCGCAGCCAGATACCTAAACCACTGAGCTATCAATTGCATGAAACTTTGAAACATTACACCAATATTTTTCCTGACAGATTTGAGAAAAGAAAGCCTATTTTGAATAAACGTACTTACCCACATTTTTTGGTGACATTTCAAGATGTGTTACTCATATATTGGTCATGTGCCTATGAACACATAGGACTCTGGTCTGCTTTCTGAACTGGGCTACATTCATACAGAGATGTGCAACCTGGTACCTTCACATCAATTCATATCACAATGGCATGTTGTGCTATTGTTTATATAAACAGCATGTTGTGGCTTGGATTATGGGGTTCATGTCTGAACAACCGTAGTGATAAAGTGTTGAACTGACCACAGAAGTGGTAAACAGTGTTATATTTTTGCCAGATCAAACAAGGTTCCAGGTTTTTAACCAAGAATATGGCATGTGTTCACGCATGTCCTGTTTTAGTTTTGATCAGCTTGAAGTCTGTGAGAACAAAGGGACAAGGTGTGTATGTGTGTATGTGTATATATGTAACAAGGCTAGGATTTGCAATAGACAAGATGACAAGGAGGAAACAACAGTGACAGGCACACCTTCTAGATATTACACCAGCAGTACAGGTATTACCACAGTGTTGACCTGGTTCAGATATTAATATTTAACCTAGTATGCTGAGATATGAATAAGCCTTCTCCTCACATAGGCCCCCCTTTCGTTCTCTCTCTATGGCACATGTGAATCAAGCCAAGAAGCCTATTATTAATGGTAGCGTTCTGTCTCATTGAAATGAGGAAGCTACACTTAGCAGCTTTGGAAAAAAGACAGTATATTAAGCTACAGTTTGAAATTAGTTTCATATCCTACATTGTTCTAAGATTGGTACCAATAATGTCTTCGTTCAGATAATGGTTAATTAGAGACCTATAATCATCCAAACATGGCCGTAGCACATACAGCTTGAAAACAATTTTAGATATTGTTAAATCTTGCCAAATCCAGATATATGGGAGACAGAAATGTGTATATTATATCAGCCATGCAATATGTTTATTCTTTTTATTCTCCAAAGCCAAGAACTCTACCACTTGATCATCTATCACCTTATCTGTTTTCCTACAGAGTATGCAGTAAATTCTGTAATTTATTATGGCAGTATTTCTAAGACACAGCAAGTTCGTCATTTCACTCACCTGCAAATGATCATTCAGAGGACGAAAGACCTCAGAGATATGGTACGGTTTGCTGTAACAAATGGTGTTCAGGAGCTGAACATAAATCATGTTTTTAGGCTGAAAAATGCTCAGCAGTGAATTTATACATCATATATTCCGAAGTGGACAGAATGTTGTTGTCACATACCATGACTTGAGGTCTGCACACAGAATATTTTACCATCAAACCCTTTGCATGGTTTCTTGAAACGCAGTGATAGTTTTTGTGGGCCAGCAACGTGCTTGGCACAGGTATCCCAAGTGAAAGGACAAGATGTGGCTGAAGAAGTGCGTGGTGATGCCTGAAAGGCACAGGAGGAAACTTCACATTATAGGCGGATGTGCGTGTACTGATATTTCCATGGACTTTTTTTTAAAAGAAAGAAAAGAAACTTCAGGTACCTGGAATTTGTAATAGTTTTGAAATTTCTTTCTCCATCAAAGGTTGTTGTTCTCCAACCACACCACTGGATGGTTTTTATTAGAAGGATTACTAAGAGTTAGATTTCAAGGTAAGACACATGCTTTTGTAAACTACCAAACACAGAGACGTTCAGGTGTTCTTTTGAAAATGTTGACAGTTCAAAAACCTTTCTCATACTGTTAGCCACCCCACAAACAGTAATTTAAAAAAAATCATTGACATTTTCAAAAGGGCTGAAGAGGCTTCTCAACTGACTATGGCAAGAGCTGATATTTGAATGAAACCTCTCTGGGCCTCCATCTATGATTGGGCACTTTAAAACACACACTGACACACATAATTATACATGCCCCCTAGCAAGTTCTGGTGGGTTGTTTAAAAATGCTTCCTCCTTCATCTCAGGCCAGATCTACAGGTAATGGAAAAAACTCCTCTGCCACTTTAAAGCCTTGTACACATGAAATGTACACTTCCCAACCATTGAGAGTTGAAGGGGCCTTTAAAAACTGAGAGCCAAAGCTGAAAAGGAGCTAATGAATCTTTTGCCAGCTATAGGGATGTATCTAAATAAAACATCCATTAGAGTAATCAAATTTGGACAGTTAACGTGGGGGGAGGGATATGGTCAACTTTGCGAGGTGTGTTCTTTTGACTTGTAATCGGTGAGATGCAAAAAGTGGTATGTCTGTGTATCTTTGTGTTTATTTGGAGCATTGCTCCAAGTGCATTTCTGGCATTCATTTCAAACTGTGCCCAAACCAACAGTGGGTTACTAAGAAATCTTGGTGGACCTTATTCTTTAAAAAATATTTATGGGGCTGCTTTATTCTCATTGTGTATCTGCAGCTTCTGCAGTAGCATTTTGACAAATGCCCAGTAGCGACACCTTATTATAATAAACATTTCCCTATGGGGTAATCCCTATTTTAGGTTATTATAGTTCCATCTGTTGTCGAGCTCCATTTGAAAGCACTGTTATAGAAGCAGATCTGTTTTGCATATTTGGAAGATCCTAAGTGCCTAACGTTCAGTCTTGCAAAACCTGGTTCCTAATGTGAACCAGAAACCTAGACCTACTAATTCGGTTGATTCATCTGCAAACTTCTGTAAGACAGTGTCAGCTAAGAGATGCTATGTTCTCCTTCAGCAACACCAGAGTAAATTATTTCCTTGTGGTTTCTGCTGAGCTTGAAGTACTTCAAGTAGTTCTACACTTTGCATCTCTGTAGAGCTTTAGCTCCCTGAATGCCACGGATTTGAATAAACTGGGTCCTTTGTCCCTCCTTGATTGTATTGTTATTCACTCCCAAGTATGAAGGGGTCTGTCTCAATGAAGGGTGTTTTTTTTTTAAATTTAAATCCAGCACTGAGGTTTTAGTTGAGATAACCCACCCATTCAAGGGCATGCCCTTTGGAGAAGTCCTTCAGATTGTTTAACGAAGCAAAGAACTTGAAAAGGACTTTGTTCTTCTTATCCACATTTGTGCACCACATTTAGCAGCCCCCTAATGACTCTGGTGCGCTGCGTGAGAAATTGCGTAGCTGAAGCAAATGCAGCCAACAATGTGAGAAAGGGCCTTTTAAAAAATGTTAAGCCTTTGCAGGGCTGTTGGATTTGTATTGCTTTGGAAGCGGCAGCATTTGATTTATTCCCTTTGCTCTGACTAAGTTCCCCCTTCCTTTCTTGCAGGGAGGGGCAGGAACAGCATGTTGTTGTTGTTGTTGTTGTTGTTTGGTTGGTTGGTTTTATGTCTGGGCATTGTAGACCAAGTCCAACTGGAGAAGATTCTTCTGTGCTTCAAATTCC
Source organism: Intellagama lesueurii (assembly GCA_037013535.1). Classification (NCBI taxonomy): domain Eukaryota; kingdom Metazoa; phylum Chordata; class Lepidosauria; order Squamata; family Agamidae; genus Intellagama; species Intellagama lesueurii. The sequence continues at coordinate 102,804,438 of JBAJHW010000003.1, forward strand.
TTTTGTACAAATGTCCATCGAAAAAGATGGCCGTTTTTTTCTGCACAAAGCCACTGTCATCTGTCGGGGGCTCTGTGCCCACCAAGCTCCAACATGTGTGGTCCTCCTCCTGTTGCTTTAAATGGAGGCACCAGCAACTCTGGAGCATGCTGGACAAAATGGATGAGAAAGACTGCCCCCACTCCTCTAAAGAAATGCAAGAAGCTTGAGCAAGCAAGAAGCCCCAAGGCACATTAATCCTAAAGCAGGGAAGCAGGGGAGGGCACTTAGACTGCCTCCTTGGATATTTTCTGACCTCATCAGAATTCCAGCATATTTGGGATTAGCAGTAGGGTTAGCATTGTGGTTAGGAGTGGACTACAGTCAAAAAACACCTGGAATAGGTATTTCTGCACTAATGGGGGTAGGGCATATATATATCCATTTTATATCTATATCTATATATAATTATAAATAAGTACGTAAGTAAGTTGGGAGAAAGGTTTAATGGGCAACCTGTCTTTCCTAAGCCCACTAAGAACCTGCCACTCATGAATTGGCCAACGAGCATTATGGTTTGCCCAAAAATGTCATAGGGCTTGACAATATAGTACGTACATGAAGTGGGAGAGAAAAGTATCCCAAAGACAAAAATCAGCAGACTTATTAGGATGTTCTTGTCCCTGTTATTTTTAAAAAAATTATTGTTGCTTTAATTATTGTTTTTTAATAATTGTTTTTTTTTAATTATACATGGCACTGGCTGAAACTCTTTTCCCTGGCTGAAGCCCATTTCCTCTGGTATGGTCACCAATCCCACATTCAAAAGGAAAGCATCAGCAAGTTCTTGAGCTCCCAGGCAGCTCTGAACCTGGGGCTTCAGCCTGTATGCCAGGATCTGTTCAAGAAGGAAAGCCAGTGTTATCTAGTGAATGCAGCAATTGACTAGGATTCAGGAGACCTTGCTTCAAATCCCTGCTTGGTCACAGAAACTCACTGGAGGGAGGGTGGTGGTGATGGTAAAGCAGTCCTTGAACGTCTCTCATAACTTGAAAATCCCATTAGGATCACTACAAGTCTGATGTGACTTGATGGCACCTGTCTGTCTACATTGAAGAAAGACTGTCAAAGAAGGACCCCAGTTGGTCAAACAGGACATGTGGAAAGGCTTGACTCAGACAAACACTTGATTCTTCTTCACTACGGGCCAGGGCTGATGATGCCTACAACACTTTACAGTGGTGCCTCACTAGACGATTGCCTCGCAGGATGAGGAAATCGCTAGACGATGGCTTTTTGCGATCGCTAATGCGATCGCAAAACGATGGTCTCCTATGGGCGATTTTCGCTAGATGATGAGGTTTCCCCATTGGAATGCATTGACTAGCGGTCAATAGCTGTCAGTGCATTCCAACGGGGACCCGCGCTCGCTAGACGAGGTTTCCCTATGGACGATCTCCGCAAGACGACGACTTTTCCCTTGGAATGCATTGAAGAGATTTCAATGCATTCCAATGGGGAAACGTGCTTCGCTAGACGATGTTTTCGCAAGACAGCGATCTTCGCGGAACGGATTAACATCGTCTAGCGAGGCACCACTGTATTTGCTTGCAGGCCAGGTCCAGCCCCAACTTTAGGCAGAATGAGGTACCTGCTTGAGGCAGCAGATTGAGGACATCACAGAAGGTATTGCTGTCCCATGCTGTGAAGCAAGGAGAGACAACAGTCCCAGGATGTAAAATGGGTATCACTTTATTATTTAAAGATGCGAGCCCAACATGTTTTGGCTAATGTATTTTTAGCCTTCTTCAAGGGCATTGATATTGCACTTATATTGGATCTTATATTGCACACAACTGATGTGCAATAAGGAACAGAAGCAGTGGCTTATTAATTAGTAGCAATTTGTTACTGCAGTTTGCACCTCTGTACTTAGAGGGGTGTAACCAACCAATAGAATTCTGTCCAGGATCTAGAAGAAACCTAATAATTCAGGTTAGAGATAACATGTGATGCACTCTTTTTTCCTTCTGATTCCTTATTCTTCTAAGAACGTTCACATTTGCCTATTGTTTCTTTCCTACCAGATTTTTGAAATCATGACAGCTGTCTTGACTGTGAATGTGGTAGCTATAAACAATGATAGTATGTTGAAGTTTCTTCAGTTATTAAGTTTTTATCCTTCCTGCCCTTCTTTTGCAATGTATTTTACTTTCGATGATCAGTTATAAAAATCTGTATTTTTCATTTCTCATTGTGTGACCAAAGTACTTGAGCTTTCAATGTGAGTTTGAGGATTTCTTAATCTTTATTCATTCGTCTTAGTATTTCTACTTTGGTTACCCCTTCCATTCAAGAAATTCTTGGTATCCTAAAATAAATCCACATTTCAAATGCTTCTAACCTGTTTGTAGATGCTTGTATTAAAGTCTATAATTCCATGCCATACAGTAGAACTGAGAATACATAGCACAGTAAAATGCACATTCTCCAAGACAAATATAGGGTTGGGTTTTTTTAATTAATTGTGCTCACAATTCAACACAATTGTGTTGTGCTCCATTGTTTTTAAATTTGTTTTTAGTATTGATTTTATTGACTGTTTTTAATATAATATTTGTTTAATTTTTTTAAATATTTGTATACTTACTATTTTTAGCTTTTAAAAATATTCTAAGTAAGTAAGTAAGTAAGTAAATTTAAGTTTTTGTTGCAGATTATCTTCTTCATCTGCCATCTCAATTCTGATTGCCACTGTTCATTTCATCAGATTTCATGATGTGTATATTTGTCAACATGCTCTGCACTTTGACTTTGGAGCTTTTACTACATTTGCTGAGAATGTTAGTGCTTATGAAAAATGAGAACTTCATCCACTGGGGTCTCTTAATGTTAAATCAGAGCATACGAAAGCCAAAGCTCCTAGCCATGGCCTTGGAAAAGGTTCTTTCCCGTTCTTCTGCTGATTATTTCCCCTTTTTTCATTTGGTTAGGAAGAGTCCACATAAAATGCAATGAGGTTTTGGTTGGCAACAATGACTTTGACCTACAGGTAATACGTTTTAACAATGCATAAGCCTGGTTTGGAAAGGTTGCCATTACAGTGAAAATGATGCAGAGGCTACATCAGTAGTAATGTAATCAGCGCAACAGGGTAAAAAGGTTAGCTACACTGAAACAAATAGCAGTTACAAATACAAAAGGAAGAGACCATTAAGATATCCTGGCATGAATGCAGAGGAAAATATAAACAAGAAATGTGAGACAACAAAGATACTGACGGTTGCAAGACATAAAGCAGAATTGATTATCTATTGTGACTTAGCTGCAAGCTCAGCAAAGCAAAGTTTCTAGACTTCTAAATCCCCGATTCAGCTCTAACTTTTGCAAATGGAGCGTTAGGGTTGAGATGGGAAAAGCAAAGGTAGGCTGCTGTTCAGACAACATATGTCTGAATAGTTAGAGTATGACTAGACAGAGAGGTTGTCTCAGGTTGGATCAGGCTCAACTGGGGCAATGGGGCCATTCAAATAGTGCTTGTCCTAGCTAGTTTCAAGGCAAGAAATCACATACATTTGAAACTAACGCAATTCGCAACCTCCTCCATCATTTGTACCACACTCATCCTCACCCTTCTTTTCATTCCTTAGGGATGAAACCACCAGATCACTCTCTACAACAGTCCTTTTCAGGAGTAATTTGTGCTTTTCTTTCCCTGCTGTTATCTCTTTCTCAAAAGAACTGGTTCAGGGCCAGCCACTAACCCACAAACACATATACATGCACCTCCACCTCCACCCACACAGAGGCACAGCCCCTTCAGACTTCCTCCACTCCCTTGGAAGACACAGAGAAAAAAGAAATTAGGGAAGGACTGACCAACTTGGGCACTGTTGAAAGAGGCAAAGAAACTGGTCCGTCTCAGAGGTTTTGTTGCTTCTGGTGGAGAGAAGAGAGGGCAAATCCAGGAAGAAAGAGGACCTACAGCAGCAGCTTGAGAAAGAAGCTGCTTGGGGTTATCAGCGCCAATCTGATACAGTGCTGATCAGACACAGTGCTGCATCTGATAAAGTAGGATTTAAAAAAAAAATGTGGAGAGCAGAGACGGCAGAAGAGGAGGTGGTTCTGCTGTACACCGCGAGAGGAGGGTGGGTGACCAGTAAAAGGTATTGAAAAATGGTGGGTTGTGAATTGTGTTGACAATCTATGATCTGCTCAAACTGGGAAAGAGAAAGGAGGAACAGTTTGAGCTGTTTGTGGCTTTCAGCAGAGTGTTTCTTAAGAAGTGTCCTCACTTCCACACAGCCATGATATCTGAAGGAGTGATCTGTATACTGCTGTGCTATACTCTGCTGGATATGTCACCTTCAACATCACTCTGGGACACATCTGCCACTGGTGGTTTGGAATGATATAGGTGACCAGAGGTGGCAGAAACTGAAATGAAACAGTGTGATCCCAATCACTCTCAAAAATCAGGAGCTCGAGCTGGTGAACCAAAAAGGTTTGAATGGCTATGGGAAAGGCCAGGCTGGTCTGCCGTTAGTTATACTCATGCAGCCACTGGGAAATACCTCAAATGTCACCATGCCAAGAGTGGTCCTAAATGGAAGATAAATCACAATGTATTTGCACCCATAGTTAGAGGCAAATAGCGAGTGTTGATCAGTGCAGAAACTCAAGTTTGCAAAATCAGAGTTTACATGAATAGCTGCTCATATCCTATGAAAGTATACAAGTCTGATGGGAAGTGTAGCACAACCCTGCACCTGTTTATCTGAAACTTCCTCCCACTGTTCAGTACTCAGTGGAACATAGTCCCTACCTGTTATATGTGTTCTCAGGTTCTCCCAGTGTAAACCTGAGCGGCGGCGGGGGGGGGGGGGAATCTTCTTTTCTCCTCAATGGTGCGGGGCAGGGAGAAAAAATTAAACTGTTTTTTGTTTGTTGCTGCAGGAAGGGAAGTCCTAGTGATGAGTCTTGGAGTCTCAACATGGCAAGACTAAGAAAATAAGAGAATGGGAACTGCTGGTGATGATTTCCCAATTTTCAACTAAAATTTCATCTGAAAACTCCCAAAGTCTTCCTCAGAGTAAAAGGGATCCCTGGAGACCCATGGAACCTGAAGACGACAGGGATAGGAAGTTTTAGATTAACATAAGATTCATGGTGTTGGTTGATGATCTCATCACCTTTTATGTGGCATAGTTGCCCCAACTGGATTTCAGCCATTGGGTTAACTGGAAACATGATGAATTAGATGTTGGAATATTATATAATTTTGGAGTGGCCCTATGGTACAATTTTATTGCAAGGAGATGACCATGTGCCAAGAAAGAACCACATAATTTAGACCAGTTTCCCTGTGAGGTGGGATATCAGAATTGGTTCGTCATACTCTTTTCATAAAATGTAAAAGCAACAACAAGGAGATGGTAGATGAATTTGCTCAAGGCAGTACTACTGAAGGAGAGGATGTGGAATTCTCCCACTGAGTCATATTCCCAAATAAAATCACCCTCCAACGCTCCTAATAGCCTTGCTAGTGGTGGTGGTAATGGGCATGATGGCCATGGGGACAGGCACAGTAGAGGCAGCTGTGTTTGTACTCCAGAAGACCTGGCAACAACTGAGGTTGTTAGGACAACAACCAACTCAAATTCAAATTATTCTTGATTCTGCAGAGAATAAAAACAGAGGAAAAGGAAGACAATAAGTTTAAAAGTAGGTGTTCAAATTCAGTGCAGTGGTATATTAAGTGAATTTTGCAGTGACACTGTGATTGCCCCAACCCCAATTTCTTTATCATAATACATTTTTATTTTTAAGCATCACAAAACTGACGCCACTGCAGAGGTATCATTTATTTGTTGCATTTCTGCCTTTTCTCCAAACAGTTCAAGGTAGCATATGCTCTCCTCTCTGTTTTCAGCCTTGCAACAATCCAGTGGTGTGGGTTAGGCTCAGAGACAATGACCAGATCAAGGACACCCAGTAAACTTTATTGCCAAATTGAGATTCGAACCTAGATCTTGCCACTTCTTCTCATAAGCTGAACCACTCCACCTTACTGGCTTTCGGTCCAAAATCTGGGTTGTTTTTCTCTTGCTATGCACAATATCAGTGCTTGTTCTAGTATTTTACCCATGCCTTCCTTATAAACTCTCACCTGCCTCACTAGTGATAATCTGCTTCGGTCTGTAGATAGCATCATAGTCATTTTGACAACAGCACCAGGCTGTGAGACTCCATCTCCTTCAGTGCTTCCTTCCCTGTTAACCTACCATTACATGAGTATGTCTTTGAGGAGTTAATCAATAACTGTGGCCCTACTGAACAAATATCCCCCTTACCTTGAACTAAAGGCGATCAAAGATGATTATTCATTTACAAGTTTCATAGTTTGGCTGCTATGAAGAATGGACAATAGGAATCGTGACATAAGGCTGGATCGGCATGCTTTGCTGCAGCCTGAGACCTTTATTTAAAATGTATTTATTGAACATATTATGTTTTTTTAGATAAGAGCACCTACAATTCAATAAGCAGCACATCTGTACAAAAAAATGTAACATTGTTTTTTTCTGTTCAGTTCACAGTGTTGGTTTAAGCAGCTTGAACCTGTGTCATTATGAACGTGTTCTTCATGAGAAAAGGAAAAGCTCTCAGCCTGCAGAAGCCCACTTGACCAGCGTGTGGAAGAGGCCTTTTTCCTGTGTTGCTCCTATTGTGGCCAATGTAGTTGCATTGTGTTTCCTGTGTTGCTCCTATTATTATGGAAGGCACTTCCCTTGAAGTTGTGACCAATTCCCACTCTCACTGCTTTTAGGAAGGGTGTGAAGAGGCATCTTTTCCACTGGGCCTTTTACACTGAGTTGATCATTGATCATTGCCATGTTTCCCGTAACAGAGACTGGGATCTGCACAGATATAAGAGACAAGTAAGTTGGAGTAGTTGAGGATTTTAATGCATGGGTGCCAAACAGGACTGCAACTAGGGCAGAGTAACTGAGACATTGCCTTAGGGCACCAAAATTTAGAAAACACTGAAATCTAGAGGCTATTGGCAAATGTGAGGAAAATAAACAGCAACACCTGCTAGATCCACTCACTTTGTTGTTGTTGTTGTTGATGATGATGATGAAAACATAAACTTTTTTTTTCCTTTTGAGAGAACAGTGGGTTTTCCTCCTCCTTTTTTATGGGGGGCTTGCACCCATGCCTTATAGCACAGCAAGGCATGGGCCATGATGCTACCTGTTCCAGGTGCCCAAATGGCTAGTTATGGCTCTGGTTCGAAATTACATGGTTAAGAACTTGTTTGATTTCTTTTCCTAGATCAGAACTTGGCAAAATGCCCAGATGTCATTAGATTCCAGCTCCCACCAGCTGTAACCAGTATAAACAATTGTGAGAGCTGCTGGGGTACGACAGGCCAGCAGCACTTGGAATTCACTGCTTTGTCTACCCAGTTTTTCTTTTAGAGATTATTATGCCATTCAGCTATGCAGCTCAGTTATCCACGAGTGAGTGGGTCACAAGTAAGACAGCACTGAACTGGCAACCAAAATTGCACATTTGCTCCACAAAGCCTATTCTGCAAACAGTTCCCAGCAAGTTGGATAGCAATACACGGGTCAATAGTAGGAAGACCAAATTAATATGGCTAGTATCCTGTTGTGTAAATGCGGAGTGAAAGGAAAATCATGTCAGCTTCCCCTCCGCTCTGGCAGTCTTCTTGCCACATGAGCAGTTATTTGATCAGCCTTATAACCAGTGCAAGAATGAGCAGATGACAGGACATGGTGAACCTGGACACAATTTGCCTTATGTGCTGCTTTTAGGCAACAGAAGACTAGCTTTAATCTGTCTTTCAGTCCAAAAGTTGGAAACTACCGTGCCAGCTCACAATCTCTCTGTGCCAGGCATGGCCTACTCTAAATTAAATCAATACTGTACCTCCTCTATTCCATCTCAAATCATTACTAATGGCAGATCTGGGCTTTTAAATCATGCTCAGCAACATTTTTTTCTCTTCTTCTCACCCCATCTCCACTCCCATACTGGAAAAAGAACTAAGGGGGTGCAATAAGGTACTGTTGATACTTTGATCTCTTGGGCAGTAGTCCTAACTAGATGGTGTGTAGAATACGCATTTAACCCTGGGTGACACTCTCTGTGACTCTGTTTCATTCCAAGATGCCTCATGCCAAGTACTTTGTAGGTTTATATCCTTTATTAATTTTTAAAAATTGTATCCAAGGTAGGAAGGTTCTCATAATCCCTCTGAATATTTCATTACATTCTTCTTTGACTCTCACAAAGGTAGGGGTCTCATTGATATTTTAAAGGGAGGATGGAATGGTATGTTCTGTGCTTGCTTTTATAAGCAGGTAGGCTAGAAATACTTCCAAGCCATCTTTCAAGCCTTGCCCACTCCTGTGATGTCATAAAGGCTCCCTGTGATGTCATAAGGACAGAACACAAGGACCTGGTCTCAGTCTACCTGCTCCTTGTAGTTTGGGAAATATTCATTATTTGTTTGTTTATATATAAGGCAGCACCGCCATTTCCTGATCAATCTCCTGTTAAACATATGCAAACAAGCATACACACATAATTCCTGAACATTTTCAATGAAATATTCCAATTTGCATGCATATTATCCTATCATATGCATGTATATATCAAATTTGGTACATTTTTTGAGTCAAGGACTGTATTGCAAACTTCAGAAATATGCAAAACCCACAGATTAGTTGGGAACTACACACCAGTTCAATGCACTTAAAAATAAAATCCTTGAATATTCCTAATTTGCTATAAAGGGACGGTGATATATGGAAAGATCTTTTAATAACCATCAGTGTTCTAACACCAGCTGTATAGCCCTAAATTTATTTGAGGCTGATAAACCTATTGGTAAAATAGATGAAGGTGCTCTCTTTTTATTAGAACTAGTGATTTTTAAAAACTAAGGTCATAAGTCACCCAAATGAACCATTTTTGGAAAATCTCACTAATTTTATTAGGCAACATTTTGCTATGTGCATTACTGTCCCATCAAAATCAGTGAGATTTAAAACATGTTCATTGGAGCTGGATTGGAACCAAGGTTCCTGGTCCATTTGAAGAGCTTTTGCAAATCATGCTTGACAGTTTTTTCCCCCTCCAAGATGGAAATTGGACCACTTCATTTTCAAAACTGAAATAAAACAACATTTAGAGCAATTACTATCTGTGATGGAAAATGAATTATGCATGTATGCAATCTAGTATATGCCTTATATACAGAAAGAGCCATTAATAATGAAAACCTCATTTCTACAAAGGACAGATATTTTGGAGTGACATATTCTGCAACGGGAAAGTAATTACAACTTGTTTTTGCCCCCAACCCATCAAAATCTAGTACTGTGTGGAAACCAATAAACTGAGGTTTGAATGACCATAAAACTTCCTTCTCCTAAGACCTAAAATTATACTTTGGACTGATAATGTTAGGTTTGTATTATGTAAAATGCTCTATTTTAATCTGCTAAAAATAAATAACATTTAAATCCACATAGTAGTATCTATCTGTAAAATATTTAAAATCTGTGCCTTACTTAGACCAACATGGTGATTTAAACATTAGAATTAAGCTCAGAAATCATTTCCAATGAAGATAGTATTTCTATAATTTCCAAGAAATATAAGTGGCTCGGATGAGTCATAGGAAACATATTACAACCATACTGATTAGGCTTCATTATTTACTGTCCTCTGTTAAAACAGTCTCTATCCTTGGGTGTCATTGCATTGACACAAAGTTAGTGCAGCTGCAGAATGCAGTAGTTTTCTGTCACAAGACATCACATGTATACATTTTTTTCCTCCTGCATAACAAAGACTATACTACTGGATTTCTCCACTCTACCAGCATCATGTTGGATCTTGGTCCAAGTTGCTGGTTTTGACCTTTGCCATTGCAGTCCTGAAGCTGGTTATGCAGACTTAGGTCTCCTGATGTCAGTGGAATTTATTCTGTTGTGCAGGCACGCATAATTGCAGCTGTGCACCACAAACCTGACATATTCACTTGGAAGTAAGGCTCTTTCATTTTTTTTAAAATGCATGCAAAAATTAGAAGCCATAGAAATTCAATTGTCAGGCCACAAGTATAGAGTTTTGGACTAGGACTCAAGAAACCTGGGTTCAAATCCCTGTTAAGTCATGAAAAATCACTGGGGGTCACTAGAAATACTCCTTAAATATCTCACCTTATTTATTTTATTTATTTAACTTATATGCCGCCCACTCTACCCAAAGGTCTCTGGGTGGCTTACAACAATTTGAATTCAATAAAAAGATAAAAACAATTAAAATACAATTAAAAATACAATGCTCTAAAAATTGCAATCAGGAACCACAGTTGATATTATTTCAATTAAAAACCTTCTGGAACAGGAAGGTTTTGACCTGGTGCCGAAACGTCATCAATGTTGGCGCCAGACGAATCTCTCTCGGGATGGCGTTCCATAGTCTGGGGGCAGCTGCTGAAAAGGCCCTTTGTCTACAAGCTATCCCTCTTACCTCCTTGAGGGATGGCTCTTTCAGGAGGGCCCCCTGGCTAGATCTTAATTGCCGGGTAGGTTCATGTGGAAGGAGGCGGTCCTTCAGGTATCCAGGGCCCAAGCCATTTAGGGCTTTATACATCAAAACAAGCACTTTGAATTGGGCCTGGGCAGCGACTGGTAGCCAATGTAATTTGAACAGAATCGGCCTAATGTGTTCCTTAGCGGCCCCACCACTCACCAGCTGCGCAGCTCGATTCTGAACCAGTTGCAGTCACCAGACCGTCTTCAAAGGCAGCCCCACATACAGCACATTGCAGTAATCTATACGGGATGTTACCAGTGCATGCATAACTGTCATGAGACTCTGGTCGTCCAGGTAGGGCCATAGCTGGTATAATTTCCGCAGCTGAAGGAAGGCGCTCCTGGCCTTCCACCTGGGCTTCCAGAGTTAGACCGGGGTCCAGGAGAACACCCCCAGGCTGCGGACCCTGTCCCTTAGGGGGAGTGCAACCCCATTCAGGGCAGGGAAATGGCCCTCTAGCCTGTCTGGCGAAGCACCCACTAACAGCACTTCCATCTTGTCTGGATTGAGTTTCAATTTATTAACCCTCATCCAGTCCATTATCAGGTCCAGACACGAGTTCAGCACAGAAACTGCCTCACCTGGATTGGTGGAAAATGAGAGGTAGAGTTGAGTGTCATCAGCATATTGCTGACTCCTCAGCCCAAACCTCCTGGTGACCTCTCCTAGCAGTTCCATGTAGATGTTAAACAGCATGGGAGACAGTATCAAGCCCCGAGGAACCCCATGACATAAATGCCATGGGGCAAAGCAACTGTACCCCAGCATCACCTTCTGGACATAGTCAGTCAGGAAGGAGCGGAACCACCGTAAAGCGGTGCCCCCAACTCCCATCCCAGCCAGCTTATCCAGAAGGACACCATGGTCGATGGTGTCGAAAGCCGCTGAGAGGTCCAGGAGTATCAACAGGGTCACACTCCCCCTGTCTCTCTCCCGGGAAAAGTCATCGTACAGGGCGACCAAGGCAGTCTCTGTACCAAAGCCCGGCCTGAAACCCGATTGAAATGGATCCAGAAAATCCATTTCATCCAGCAGCGCCTGGAGTTGCCTGGCCACAACCCACTCCAACACCTTGCCCAAATAAGGGAGGTTCACCACTCGTCAGTAGTTAACCACCAGCCCTGGGTCCAGGTTAGGCTTTTTAAGGAGTGGCCGAATTACTGCCTCTTTCAAGGTGGTAGGGACCACACCCTCTCTCAAAGAGGCATTCACGGCCTCCTGGACCCAGGTGCGAACCCCCCTGGCAGATCTTCCAATTAGCCAAGATGGGCAAGGGTCAAGTGGGGTGGTGGTAGAACTGACAGATCCAAGCACCCTGTCCACATCCTCTGGTCTCAACAATTGAAACTCATCCATTAATACTTGACCTAAGCACGGCACACTGGACACATCCTCTGATTCCGCACTAATGGTGGAATCCAACCCACTGCGAATCTGAGCGATTTTTCCCTCAAAATGAATGGCAAACTCATCACAGCGAGCTGGTGAGCGGTCCGGGACCTCCACTGGCTTTCCCGGTTGAAGAAGATCCCGAACCACCTGAAACAGCTCTGCTGGACGACAATCTGAGGAAGCAATACGGATGGCAAAATATTGCCATTTCGCCAGCTGTATTGCCATGAAATAGGCCCAATAATGGGCTCTAAGTCATGTTCAATCGGACTCCCAGTGGGATTTCCTCCACCTGCGCTCCAGCCATCTCCCCTCTTGCTTGATCGCCCGCAGTTCAGATGTATACCAAGGAGCTGTCTGGGCTCTGCGTACAGGGAGAGGGCGCTTAGGCGCAATCATGTCAACCGCCCGGGTCATCTCCCTATTCAATAGGGTGACCTGAGCTTCGACAGGAGCGCCGACCATATCAGACGGATAATCCCCCAGAGCATTCAGGAAACCATCCAGATCCGTTAGTCTCCGAGGGTGGATCATCTTAATAGATCCCCCACCCTTGTAGAGGAGAGAAGAAGCTAATAGACTAAACTTGACCAGGAAGTGGGCTGACCATGACAATGGAGTCACAACCAGCCCCTTCACATCCAAACCACCATCTTCCAGTCCCGTTGAGAAAACCAGATCCAAAGTATGGCCCTTCTCATGTGTCGGGCCGATGACACATTGAGACAGCCCCATGGTTGTCATGGCGGCCATGAAGTCCTGAGCCGCCCCAGTCAAGGCAGCCTCGGCATGGATGTTGAGGTCCCCCAGCACCAACAGCCTGGGAGTCCTCAACACCAGGTCTGAGACTACCTCCGTCAGCTCAGGCAGGGAGACTGTTGGTACGCAGCAGGGTGGGTGGTACACCAACAGAATCCCTAATCTGTCTCGTAAGCCCAACACACAATAAAGGCCCTCAAGACCTCCTCTCAAAGGGATAGGAACCCTGGTCAAAGAGATAGAACTCCTATAGACTATAGCCACTCCCCCTCCCCAACCCTCCGAGCGACATTGGTGCTGGAGCAAGTACCCAGGCGGACACGGCTGGGAGAGGGGAACACCACCCTCCTCTCCCACCCAGGTCTCAGTAATACACACCAGGTCAGCACCCCCATCCAGAATTACATCATGGATGAGGGCAGTCTTATTTTGTACCGACCTGGTGTTCATCAACAGCACTGTGTGACTTGAGGGTTTGCTGATATGGTCACCTGATACCATCTGGTTGGGGGTAGGACTAGAAGAGGGGATAGATTTAAGATATCTAACCTCTCTTCTCCTATGTGGGCATGTTCTACCCCCACCGCCATTCCTTCCCCTACCCAGCACCACCTCAATGGCTGCCCCTTCAATGCCCTCCCCCCTTCCTGTTCCCTCAGATCCACTGTGGGTCTCTACTTACGCAACCTGATGGCAACTGACAACCCAAGCACAATAAAACCCCTTCTAAAGCCAATTCTCCCCCTGAGCCAGGTGGCTGATGTTGAGGAGGGGGTGGAGCAGCCAGAAGAAGCAAGGGCCCAGTCCTGCAAGGCAGTGGGAGTCCAAGCCAAGCTCCCCCAGGAAGGCTGGCAGCCGGCAGCAGCACAGCCACACTGTCTCTCAAGGAATGTTGGTCCTTGGTAACTCTACTAGGTTTGCCATATGTTGGCACTGACTTGATGGGACACACAGGAGTATATCTTATATACCATGGGTTTCCTTGTATAACAGAGGTGGTAAACCTCCAGATGTCCAAGGGTCACACACACACATGTATGTAACCTGGAGCCAACACTTCGCTTACCCTTGCTGCATACACTTCTCGACTGTCTTCAGTAAATGAGAAATTCATGGCAGCACCAGGGACTGTCCTGTGTGTTTTCCTTCTTCATCTGGCTTGACTGGAAATGGAAATTATCTCTCTATTCCCTGTCACTAAGACAGAAGCATTGCTTCACTTGGCCCACATGGCACCTGATGAGGCCAATGAAACTCCAGGCAGAACAGAAAACTTTCCCCTTACGTGATACTATCTGAAGCCACAGGGTCTGCTATTAGTAGGAGCCTTCTTGTGCTGTTTAGGTAGATCTTATACTGATGATCAGTGGACCCCTCCTTCACACACATAACCAGGAAACTCTCCTAGAAAAAGCCTACCAGGTTCAGAATGACATCTGTCATCATCTTCGAACCACAGAGTTGGAAGGGACCCTATGGATCATCAACTCCAGCCCCTGTCAAGGAGGCACAGGGTTTCTGTTCCACTAAGGCATAAGGCAGAATCCAGTAATTTTTAAAACATTTCTGTCACTCTTTTATTCACATTAATGTTTGCATACTCTTTAATGATAGTGTTGTCTTATTTATCTATTTCAACTTTAAAATATGTAGACATTTATATCACTGCATATCTAAAACTTCTGACATACAGATGGCAATTGCATCAGCCAGTTGGGAAAAAAACATGGTTTCTAGCTAGATCAGAGCAAAAATGTGCAGTTGGGTGGGACAGGAGATTATGAGAAAAATGAAGCTTTGTGAATTCCTGTTGGAGCTCTCTGGAGTAAGCTGAATTAATGCCAGTGCTTAATCACGTGGCTGCATGACTGAGACTTACTACTTTATATGGGAAGGCTGATAATGAATGAGTCACTACTGTCCCTTTTCAGTTTGCTTCACATGGTTGTTGTCTGTCATGGTCACCAAAGGTTAGTTCTCGTTGCCCCCTGACAGTTGAGTGCAGAGACTGATCACCTCTGTCATTAGTTTGGAATATTGGAGAAGACAGCCAGTTGTTTCCTCCAAGTCACTCATTGCCTGCCCTGGATGGTAGATTGTCCTGGATGGGAGAACCAACTTCCTGAACAGAATTCTTCACCCTGTGTGGTACTACTGTCCTGCATCACCAGTAGCAAACAACTATAGGTTCTGTTACTGTGTTGCACAGTTGTTGCGAACATTTAAAGTTGGGGCACTTTCAAAAGTGAACATTCCAAGCAAGACCAAAACTGGTTTGTTCCCCCTTGCCAACTGCTCATGCTTGCTTTGACCCAGAACAGCAAGTTTGGCTAAGACTTCCTTCTTCCCTTGGTACAGGAACTAAATTTGAGACAGGCCCAGATAATGGCAATAGTGGCAGAAGATACAGGTGCTCTTCAGTTCCATCTTTGGGACTGGCAAGCTAAGTGTCCTGTAGGGAGACTTAAGAAGTGCCTTCTGACGCTACCATGAGGCACAATGAGGCAACCACCTCAATGGGTGGATGCAGTGGACAGCTAAGGCTGCATCCTATCTGTACATCCTAGCTGTATTTCTGCTTCCTTCTCCCTTGTTAGATGATGTTGTACATGACACACATTAAAACATGCACTCCCTAAACTAGTTGCTCCCCTCAGGTGTGCCAGAGTGGAGGATCAGAACTGGAAAGCAACTACCATATTTTTCCATGTATAAGACAATACTTTTGTCTATAATCTTTAGACTAAAAATTGAGGGTCGTCTTATACAGGAAGTAAGCTGAGGAGAGAACAAAACAGCCCATACCTTGCCTCTGCAAACAGGCTGCCTCCAATCACGAGGCTTAACTTCCTACAGTCAGGAGACTTAGCTTCCTCCAATCATGAGCCTTATGTAACTGATGTCAGCTGATGCTGAACAAACCAATTGGAACACACCTCATTGGAGATGGAGCTGTAGGCAGTGCTCAGATGCAACAGGGACTCATAATGTCCGAGCGTTCTGAGCCCAGAGGCTGAATACTAAAAGCTAAGTTAAGATTTCTTAATTTTGGGTTAGAAAAGTAGGGGGCGTCTTATACACAGAAAAATATGGGGGGGTTGACCAACAAAGGTGGAACTGTGCTACATTTCAAAAGCAATGTAACATTTTATCATGAAGCTTATTTATTGCAGTAAAGAGTATCATTTTCTAGTTCCAAAATGTTTAAACGAACTTTTAATGAACTTTTAGAGAGGTTTTGACATGAATGCTTCAAACTTCATGCCATTCTCTAAGTAATTCTAAATATTGTTTTGCTTTGTATTTTCTCTTTTGGTAACATGGCTACCCCTTTGAATACTGCTGTATTTTTAGAAGTATTTTCAGAATGCAGGATCAGATCTGTTCACTATAGAAAACCAGAGAGTATTGCCATGGTTTATTTTATTTTGTTTTTGAATATAATTTGTCTGATTATTTTTACAGAACAGAGTAATTATAGCAGAAATGATCATCCAGTCAACTCAGAGTAATGAGTGACAGAACAAGTTTATTTGAACAATAATGTTCCAAGGTCTGTGAAGAATCCTATCATGCTGTCCATGAAGAATAAGTCAATGGTCAGCCCAGTCAGCTATCTCTACATGAATTAGTGGGGTGATACCATCTTGTCCTTTGCTTTAGGTAGTAAAATGTATGGGGCCAGCCCTGCTGATATGCCTCAAGGTAACTTACCACACCACGAGACAGAGAAAATTATATTTGCAGCTTCTATTGAGCATCAGCAACACCAAGAAATGCCTTCAAGCCTTGGTGTAACTATGTGTGTAACCCATTGCCCTGTTCATCACAAGTGCCTCAATGGTGGCACTACATTTGTATCCTTGCAAAATGAAGGAAAATCCTCTGTGGATCCCCCAAGAAAATCCCTCAAGCATCTCTTCCTATTTCTAAGAGTCAAAATTACAAACACAATATTAGCAACATTGAAGAATTTAAAAAAAAAAAACCAATTAAACAACCACTGCCCTTTCATGACACTGTGTTACTCTACAAACATCAAGATACTAAACCACCTGAATTTATTTCACATAACCTTTATATCTGTGAAGATTCTCAGTCATCCAGGTGAGGTTATGTGGAAGCTGAGTCATGGCAACTGGACGTCTTTCTTGTTAGGTTGAAATGTTTCGCTACTCATCCAAGTAGCTTCTTCAGTCTGAAGAAGCTACTTGGTTGAGTAGCAAAAAGTTTCAACCTAACAAGAAAGAAGTCCAGTTGCCATGACTCAACTTCCAGATTCACACAACCTTGTGTGCCTGATAGTCTTTACAGCAGAGATACTAGCAAGTCTTGGGACACAAGACCCAAGTCCCAAGTCTGAGTTCAAGTATTCAGTCCCAAGTCTCGAGTGTGAGTCTTGAGTCGCTTGCCTCACGCCCCTGAGACTTGGTACCCAGGACTGGGACCCCAAGACTTCTGTTCTGGAGCCGACCCACTGCTCTTAGCATGCGCTGGCCTATCAGCTGGCCAGCGCGTGTGTGAGCAGAGGCAGCAGTCTGGCATTGGGAATGGAAGCCAGGCCTGCTACCTTTAAAGATGGAAGCAGCGCCGGCGCAAGCACCAGGTAGGCCAATGGCAGCAGGAGTGGGGGTGGGGACTTGATAATGCAACTTGGACCAATGGGTCTGAGTTGTGAATCAAGTTGCGAGTCCCTGCCAAAACCCGTGAATTGAGTACAAGTCAAGTCACTGGAACAACTTAAATCAGACTTCACTGCGACTTGCGATTCCTCATGCCTGCTTTACAGGTTATTCCATTCTACTGAATCTACTCAAAAATAAATGGAGTTATGTTTTGTTACTCCTAGTGTCCACAATAGATTTGATTAGGGCCTTATGTAAGCAACAACCTGGTCTTTCCACCTTGGAGGTTTGTTGTTGTTGTTATATGATGTCAAGTTGGAACCAACTTATAGTGACCCTAACAGGGTTTTCAAGGTAAGTGAGATATTTAAGGAGTATTTTTACCAGTTCCACTTCCCTAGTCAGTTTCCAGGGCAAAGTGGAGATTTGAACCCTGGTCTCCAGAGTCCTAGTCCATTACTCTATCCACTGCACTACACTGGGAATCCCTTGGAGGCTGAGGTATTAACAATGCCCAGTCCACTCCTTTCATTCTACTGAGACAGAGAGTAGTAGTAAAGAGGCTGAATTGTTTTGGAGCTACAGATTGGCAAACAGAAAAATGCAGGGATGGGAAAAGAGACAAGTGGGGAATGAAAAACCCTTAAAATCTTCCACATCACCCCAGGAAAAGTATCTGGTGTCTGCCAGCTTGCCTGCCCCTTGCTCGCTGTACAATATCTTAGTCATGATAAGAGGCGGGTGTGGCAGCAAGACAAAATGAGCCACTCAGATTTTTTTTCCTCCTTCCTACTCACAATGTCGAGGCCAAACTTTCCACCATTTCTGCTAGGAATGAGTAGCAAGCAACTCATGTCCCATTCTCATTCCACGAAAAAGTAGTGAATTACAGCAATGGCCATTACAGGCAAGAAAGTAACTTCATTTGCAAAATGTAAATCATTACAGAATAGCTCATTAGGAAAAAAAAAAGAGTTACTTCCCAACTCTGGGCCAAAGACATTAACTGTGTCCTTGTGCCAACATAGAGCATGCCAAATCAACAGGGCTAAGCCCTAAAATATTTTTAACACAGGGTGTTTGTTATTTCTTCCTTCCTCTAAGTTAGTGCACATAACTTTGAGAAACTACTCCACTCAGGTCGATGCGGCTAGTGGCACTTCACAGGTAGCACATAATCCAGTCAGAAATCTTTGAAATAGCTCTCTGAAGAGGAATAGGTTAGAAAGTCATTCATAACATATAGGGTCATTGAAAATGTTTTATTATTCAGAACTTTTAGTGCTTTTTTCCCCCCTCTAGCATTTCAGCAACATTTTTCAGAGAAGGACACCAAATAATTCACCTTTAGACATTCTGTCATTTTCACAGCTGTTTTATGCTATAAGCCAACATTAATTGCAGGAGACATATACAATATGCAGAGAATTGTGAAATGTGATTACTTATTTATATGCATCTAAAATGTTTATATGTATGTAAACATATGAAGATATATATGTTTAAAGAGTAATGTGCTCCAGAGGAAATGTTTTTAATTTTAGTGACATGTTTAGAGCTATCCTCTTAGGGGAGAAAAATTCACACAATTAATTTTGTTTAAATACATTCCATTTTCTGCATTTTCTCTTTACCAGAAAATAAATGCATAATAAATGAGAATAAAGTTAAGTCTAACTAGGGAACCTTTAACCATAAATTTCCTGCAATCAGGAAATGGCAGATTTTTGGAAAATGTAATCCTGTTATATCATTAAAGGTGGGGAAAAAACATCCAAAGTCCTCCATTGTTCATGCTGCTTTACAATATTTGCATGAACCGATTGCATCTAAAATATGTGTTTTGACAAAAGTAATTAAAGAGTGGACATTTTGAGTTATTCTAAGAGTTGAAACTAAAGCTTGTCTCCTTTATTGCATCTCATTCATCAAATGTTTTCCTCTTGGAATGACCTTAAAGCTGCTCTAGCAGTCACCTTGAGTATGAATTCTGAAAGTCTCATTATAAGCCAGTTCTTTACCCACCCACCCACCTTCCTTGCTGTGCAACAATTCTCTTTGCTAGAACAATACCAGGCTAACTGATAGGGCTTTTTTATTTTATTTGAAAGAGAAAGAGCTAAAGAATCTGACAGAGACTAGGTTGTAAATTCAAAGTCAACACCCCCAGGTGTCGCAGGAAGCAAATTCACAGTTGCTTCACCAAATAATTGTGTCATACATTATCTTCAGCTATGAAAATTAATTGGGCCCTCAACACATGGCAAAAATTTTAACCCAAATATAATGTTTCAGCTTGAGTTTAAGAGCGTGTTTGATGCTATTACAGTTTTGTGTAACCCTATTTGCACACACTTCCAGTTTACACAGGGATAAAATATAGCATTCATAGTAGTTTTTTTGTTTTTACTTGGTTGTTTTTTTTCTCGGCTTATACGCATAATGCCCTTTACAAGGAAGGCTGGAAATGAGCCCCATTTCATTCATATCTGAGTAGGATTTGTATCTGAATAAACAGAAGGCCTGTCCACACTGGCATATAGATATGCTATATGGATCGCTGATGGCATGGTTTGGCGAATACCCTGACCGTGTTTCTACATAGAACATTCTGACCTTCCCTTTTAAGAGCTGTCGCACACCTTTCTGGCCCAGTGGTAGGGCATGCATTCTTTTCAGCATGCTTGTTGTTTAGCCTGGAGATAGCAGCCTCCACCAGCCTCTGCCATTGTGGCTGCAGATTCTGAGGGAGGAGAGAGAAACTGGGTGGGGGGACAAGGGAAGGAAAGCATGGAGGGAGGATGAGAGAAAATGGAATGACACTGGCAGAGAGAGAGAGAGAGAGAGAGAGAGAGAGAGAGAGAGAGAGAGAGAGAGGAGTGATGTAAAAATAATAATTTCATTTCCCTTCCCCTGACCACAGACGATCAGGGAAGTGCTTAATTGACAGCTGATTGGGCCACAAGGGTCCGTTTGCTGTTCAGACAGGAGAAGCAAGCCAAATGGCACATCACTCCTCCCCCAAACCTCAACAGACCCTCTGTAGCCCAATCCACTCTATACTCAAAACAGGCAGGCTGGACAGGCCGATATACAGGATTGTGCTGTACAACTGTGTTTTTATACATGTCATTATTTTCATGAAATATTGCTCTCAAAATATGATATTTATAAATTAGATATAACTTTTTTTATTCATAAAATGATTATTTTGTTTACTCAAGAAGCACTGCCTGATGTCTATGAAGAGCTAGGAGACCAACTGGAAAGTTATAACTGAAAAGGAAGGTTTGGAGTTCCAGGTCAGTAGCATTCTATCCCCTGAGAATATAAAAGCTGAAATGTGAGAATGGGGGGAAGGCCCTTGTGATCTCACAGAGAGGGCCCTTATGATGTCACAGAGGTGGCAGGCAAGGACTAGGTAGAAGGATTTGTTCTGCTATTGTCTGGAGATGTGTAACAATAGAGTTTGCCAGAAGAAAAGGGAGAGAAATAGAGAGAGAGCTGGTGGGCCCATGAACATGGGCCTCTCGTGCTATTTAGAGCAACACACATACAAATAGCACCATGTTGAGCCAGAGAACCCTGGTACAGGAATTGAATAGGTGGAGATGATGCCCCAGCTTTAAATACACACACAAATCTCCTCCTCCATTCCTCCTTGCCTTGAAATATGTGCCTCACTCTGGAGAGCAGGACAAGCATAGAAACATAGTGAGACTTCAGGTGGTATCCTGAGAAATGGCAGTCCTACTTCCAGTCTTACCATGATCCCCACAGTCCAAACTCCTTGTTCTGAACTGCCATCCCATCATAAGCAGAGGCAGCTCCAGTGGCTGAATCAAATGCAGTGGCAGCTGGGGCCCATTGTGGCTGACAGTTCTAAGGGCTCAGCAAGAAAATGGTGAGAAGAGTCAAGGGGGATAACCTGCTACTATTTGCTGCTGCTTCTCCCCCTTCTCTGGATTCTGACTGAGGCTCAGGGTTAAAGGGAACATGAACCCAAGTGGGGTCTGGAGCTTCCACCTCTGGTAAGGAGGCAGGACAGGAGTGGGCTGGTTAGGCAAAGCCTGAAACTCAGCTGGAGCAGTGCCCCATTGGACCCAAAGAACCAGCTGCCACTGTGTCCCTATTATTTCTTTTGAAAGACTGAGGTTATGCAAGCATGTCAGCATCAGCTCAATAATCAAGGCAAAGTCATCAAAATATTGGGTGCGGAATGTCAACCCAAGGTGGATCAAAATGCAGTCTGAATGAAATCAGAGTGTTTGGATGGTGTCACTGTAACTTGGTAGTTTGGTTTAAGCTTACAGAACATAAACCCTATCCAAGCATTCAAAAAGGGAATAATCTGAACTTAAGGGGGAGAGCTAGCCTTTCCCTCTGCCCCCTGTTGTTACTGTCTTCTTATGGAGAACAACAGACTGAAGAGGAGACCATCTTCTATATCTGGAAGCTCTCTGTGTGACTGGGGATTCTGAAGAAACACGGCTGTTATAGTCTGCAGGGAGAGACGTCTTGCATAGTGTCTCTTCTGCATTTTGTTTTCACATCTGAAGAATGACCAAAGCTCAATAGTGTTGTTCGTGTATTTGTTTGTCTGGGAACATAGTTTACAGCAAGCACAGGAGATCTAGCTCCAGAGTAATAGTTCCAAAATCTGAGAATGAAACACAAGGAGGGTGACGCCGTCTCCTCTCTCCTGCACTCAGATTAATCCCAACCCCCTTTTTTGAGCCTCCAAAGAGAGCCACATGCTTATCAGGATCTATCTCCCTTCTTAGCCTTTTGTTTGCTAGCAATGACCTCTTGGATTCAGAATGCCAGGTAGATAGATTGCCATCAATCTATTCTAAGTGGTGGAGGGGAATCAAATAAGAAAGCAGCTCCTGCGAAGTTTTTCCATTAAATTAAAAAAATATTTTTTTTCTTAGCTTTATAGTTCTAAAAATTGTGTTTCTTAAATAAAATCTCCATTTTGAATGTACAGATGCATTACCATTAACTGAAGTTGGAATTTATACATTCTGCATAGATTTTGAAACAAAGAGTGCAGCTTCTGGTTTGTTGTGCCACATTTAATTGGGTTTATTGCATTTTAAAATTTGTTTTTAGCACTGACTGTCAGACATCTAGATGAATTTTAAACTGTAAACCCTAGTTTTCAGAATCTGCTATAGAAGAGACCAGTATAATGTAAGCTTCCTGAGTCTTGTGGAGATCTATGTTCATTTTTTCTTTCTAAATAAATTGCATTTCCTAACAGATGGTGTTTGCTATATAAACCTTTATTTCTAAAGAAATCCTATTTCTTAACAGATTGTATATGAGGGTCTTCTCTCTTACACATGCACACTTACTTCCAGCATAGAAATTGGTTAAGTTGGTAGAAGCTATTTTCCCCCCAGAAATACTTTTAAAAATTAGACCAATAGGAATATATCTAGAAAACTGTGGATTCTTCATCAAGCAGTTGTAGGCGCCCTTCATTTTGAAGTACGAATTAATTCAAGCAAGTTACATTGTCAGACTGCATTATGCACTTAACCAAAATTATTCAGTGCTGAAGACTCTCCACTTTCACTCCCAAAGCCTCTTTGCCTAGACTGTACCACATTAAGAATGCAAGTGAGTCCCATGTGTCTGTATGCTGTCCGATACAAAATCCCCTTCCTGTTGAAAAAGAGAGCCCCATGCAGCCATTCTAACACATTCATATAGGCAGCTGTGTTCTCAGACTCTTTTCCATTTTAACATCTGGAATAAGCCTATGTATGTAGAAGGATATGCACATAAACTCATTTGAGACACTGACATGAATGCATGTAAATCAGCAGAATGGACTCTTCTGCACCAGTCCTGTCGCTCTAGCTGGCTAGAATAATGGAATGGGCAGGGATAGGGAACCAGTGGTCCTTCAGAGGTTAGGTTTTCAACACCCATCAGTCTCACAGCAAGCGATTAGGGACTGTAGCAAACATAGACCAACATTTGAGAGGTATAGGTTCTTCATTGTTAGAACAGGTCTACTGAGTTATGGAAAACATCACCAAAGGAACTCATGAACATATGAAGCTTTTTTATATAGAGTTAGACCACTGGCCTATCTAGCCTGGGGCTATATTTTCTGATTATCAGCAGATTTCCATGAGCTCCCCTCAGGCTCTTGCCCAACTGAGAAGTGGGCTCTTGTAACTGACAACTCTGGGGAATGTAACCTGGGACCTTCCATAGGCACCTCTAACTCCTCCCCCAAAATAAGCTTTTGCTCACATGTAAAATAAGGAGGAAGAAGATGTAAAACACCTCAGTGCACAGTGATTTTTCACATAGGATATACAGCTGTATATACTTTACTTTACTTGATTGATTGATTGATTGATTGATTGATATACCGCCCATCTAGTGGCAAACCACTACTCTGACTAGTTTACAACAATTAAAACCTTCATATATACCCTCCCACCCCAACCAAAAACAGAGAAATCAATCCAAAAGGCAACATCTAAGTGAAGACAGAATGAAAAATAATGGGTCAGCAAAACATCCATAGGGGGAGGATATTCTTAAAGACCTCCTCAAAAAGCTTAGTTTTAACAATTTTGTTAAAGGTCAGGATGTTATTCTGTTGCAATTTAGCAGTTTCAAGGTACTGTATCAGATAGGCAGTGTTTTATTTTTTAACAATAGGTCTGTGATTACTTGATTTTTAAAAAAAGGAAAATTGCGGTGAGCACCTACTTCATAACTTCAATACATGTAGAAGTTAATGAAACAAATCTGTATATAGGCATTGATTATGAAAACAGGCGGTCCACAGCAGCCATAACATTAATGCCCCTCTGGACTTCCATGAATGCACATTATTCTATGAGCTTTTGGAAAACAGAGATGAAGTACATTTATTTTGCTGAGCATGATTCTATGCTGTGAACTGCTATTCCCATGTTCAGACAGAGAAAAAATTATATTCCAATTGCTTGCAGAAATGCAGGTCATATGGTTAGTATCTGAATTAATTATTTCATTGTGACTGATTGGGGTTAGACCAAATAAAGCCTGGTTAGCATTCAGCACCACAGGCAAGCTGTATTTCGCACACCAAAGCATGGCCTGCCCTTTTCCATTTAACTCTCTGTATTCTGTATGACTAGAGAAGAAAATTACAGACTGGGAAAAATGAAAATTCAGAAAAACAGCAGCTGCCTGACTATATATATGAATATGGATTTCTCTGATTTTCTAGATTTTTTTTCAGCTGTTGGAAAACATCTTTTTAGTTTGCATCTAACATTTACTTAGAGAGCCAAATGATTAACCACTCAAGACCAAATGCAGAACTAGGAAACTGATTTATTAGAGGGATGTGAAGAATTCTAACGATTATTTAATTTTTCTTTAAGATAGGGCCATCCTGCCATGTTGAGAAGATCTGTTAACACAATGAGTAAAGATGAGCATGAAATGAACCACAAAGCAAAAAACCCCTCACAAATCGGGCCATTTTGTGGTTCATTTCAAGGCGCTTTGAGGGAATCCACCTGCCTAGGATGAAACAAGACACTGAACTATTGTCGCATTGGCAATTTGTATGAGGGCTATAACTCAGAAGCCCCAACTCCAATCTTTGCCAAACTCGGCATGACTCTTGGCCTGACTCTCTGACCCACCTCCTCCAAGTTTGATGAAGATTGGGTTTGGAATATCCAAGTTATAGTTGCCCAAAACAGATTTCCTCCAGGAAAGTGCTCTTTAAACAGTTAAGAGCACTTTCCTGGGGGTCATGGTCTCGGGGGGGGGGGAGCTATAACTCTGACATCTCAAGTCCAATCTTCTACAGAGCTGGAGGGGGTGGGGAAAAGAGTTCACTGAAGGCTTGCTGCAAGTTTGGCATCTCTAACTTGTGCGGGGTTTGTTTTACCACTCCCCAAAGTCCCAAATCACACAAACCATGAAACAGTTCATTTCATTGGAAAGTTTGTGAATAGCAACGAACTACAATCCATCACGAACCACCATTTTTTCTGATTAGTTCCCATCTATGACAAGAACACTTTTCTTGGATTTTGGTGGTGGTGTTTTTATTTTATTTTATGGAAGTTTCTGTATTTTGTGCAAAGCACGCATACAAGAGTCTTTTCCCTTTGTGAAGCTAACGATCGACGTGTACACTTGCATATATGGGAAGCACATAGGCTGTTTAATGAAAAAGACACAAACAACCCACCTAATACTTTGGTGTTTTAAAAGGCTCTGAAAAAAGGCTGCAGCCTTTTGAACCAAAGTTTGAAAACCACAAAGTTTTGAACCACTTAGTTTTGAACCAAAATTAAGGCCCACAAGTGAGTAATCACTTTTCAAAACTGACAATCTCTCCCATCATCTCATTGGTGAGTAGAAACATTTTGGCACGTCTTATTCTCATACATGAGAATGAGCTGAATGTAGCTGGTAAATCCCTATTTTACTTGCTGTGTTGGTGGTCTTGGACCTGTTGCCTCCCCCACTCCAGTGCAGGCCTGTGAGAGATCTTCTGACATTTAATTAATTTATTTTTTATTTCAAAGTAAACAGTCATGCAGGACTCTGAATTTATTTGAATTAGCAGGACTGTGGCAATAGATGCTTAATTCTTTCTGTCTACAGTGCTGTTTCCCCATTCTGGGCTACACCCTAAGCTCTTTTCAGACATGCTGGGGAAAAATACTGTACTATTTGCCTCCAATGGAGCTAAGAGCAACTTTGGAGAGGAAAAGGTTTTAGGTAGAAAATTAGCATAAGGGGTAAACATAATCCAGTGCCAGTCAAATATTATGCCTATTATAACTGCTTTAAAGCAGGTCAAAAAAATGTGGGAGGAAACGAACCTAGACTTTCTGAGGAGCAAAAGTTTTGGTCCCAAGTTTTAAAAAAATCCGGCCTTCTCATGTATGTCCTGCAAATCAGAAAATGATACCATGCAGCTGGTGTTTTGCTGAGATACGTACATTATGCACCTGTTTACCCCTGGACTCAACTTTAAATTCTTCCCCGATGAAAGCCGAGCAAACACAAGCTTCCCAGCAGCATCTCCAAAAGAGACGTTTTTGGGTCAAACTTCCTGTTACTTATATTGTGGGCTGGTGCGGCATGATCGTTTGATTTTTTTTTTTTTAAATAAAGGAGCTTCAGGAACCTGGTCAGGATTAGGGAGAGGGAGGATAAGATTTGTGCAGTGCTATTATGCTGTGTCATGTATATGCCGGAGCCACTTATAATTAATGCTACAGCGATTTTTCTAAGGGTTTGTAAACTGGCTTCTAGTCTTGTTTATTAACCCTGGTTTGGCAATAAAGAATGGTTCCCTCTGGGTCAGGTGTAACTCTGCACCACAGGCATTCTTAAGCAAGGGAGAAGGGGGATTTCTGCCACCGAGGAGAGGACAAAGGGGGAAGGAGTGTAAAAAATGCACACGTCCTCATGTGAGAGATGACTACATAATACTGTGTGTCTCCTTGCTACACCGGTGGAGTTGTGCTCCTGGATTGTATCAGTTATCCATGGTCTGAGCAGGGGCACCCTCTACTTTCTCAGTCCATGAACCTCTCCCACTGCCTCCTACATGGGAACTCTGTATTTGTGGCAACTATCAGAGTTCTTATGGGAGCCATTCTCCTCATACGAATACAATAAAAGAGGAACCTTGTTTTTCTGAAATAAGTATCTTTTGAGGGTGTACACTAACACACAATTAACTCCAAAACCTAAAATGTGGTGAGGTAGGAAGAGGAAAAATGCCATCTCTTCCTTCACTGTCTTTGTCACAGCATGGCTCCTTCTCCCTAATCTATCACAGGTGGTCAGAGATCACTGCCTTGTTCTTTGTATAAACTCTTGCTGTGAAACATGATTTATTTCCGCTCAGGTTCCATGGGCACTTTTTGAAGCAGTATGTTTTACAGGTGTGTGTTTCTAAAGGTTAAATGGAAACCAGTGTAGATCCTTACACTCTTAAAACATCCCCTCTAATTACAAAGTGTGCTGGCTGTCACATATCTCCACATTCAATGGCAGGTAGGGGAGGCTAAATTAAAAATGGCTTACCTGGCTGAAGGTGCTTGTATACAACATTCTCAGAAAGAAACCCAAAGAAATATACTATCACCTCTCTAGAGTTATTTTGACTGAGCTTTCCTCATGCTAGTTTTTCAGATAGCTCTGGGTCATGTACAAAATCCCCCCCCCCCCATAGGCTCTACCTGTGCTCTCCACACAGCAGTGATGTGAGGTGAGTTGGGTTTTAAGATGGGACCTGACTCAAGATTATCCGGTATATTTTGTGGCTGAGTGAGGTTTTAGCCTATTTATCTGTTTTCTTAGTTTCTAACCACACACTATGCCGGTTCCCCTCCTCACTGCATTTGCTCCTTTTAAACAACACAATCTGGATTTTGTTACCCTAAGTCAATTAACTTGTCATGTTAAATATATTGCCAACTAAAATACAATGTCCTGAGTGGAAAATGTAGGAAAATAAAAACTTTTCTCCATCATGTCAAACACTGTTGTATTAAATTACAGGCAAAAAGGCAATCAAGGATTATTCTGTGCATTTAAGTACTCATATTTATGATTTCTTCACAAACAGAAGCAATACTTAAAAAAGCTATAAATATCATAATAAAAGATCTAGAATCTAGACACAAGCTCAGCAGAGCCAAAGTCTACTGCAAACCAATTCCATATATGATTATTTAGAAGAAAGCTCCAGTGAATTTAATGAGACTTGTTCCCTGATGTTGCTAGGATTATACTATGTAACTTGAGAGCTCAGTCCTAAATATGGTTATGATGATTTGCCAGGTTCAGGAAGTCCTTCTCTAATCACTCAGCATACTACCCTGATGAACCTAGAGTGTGTGAGCCCAGAAGAGTCAAATGTGATGATGGCTAGGGAACCTGTCCGGTCCTGGTACTTCCTAACACCCCAGTCTGATTTTTTAAATATTTTATTAAAGATAGTGAAAAAGACAAAAAGGCAAAAGTTCCAAAAAGTTTCAAAAAAGGTTTCAAACAGTACTTGAAGCAAAGAATCAATCTGAGACTGAAGCAGTAAAGAGAAACACATTAGAAAATAAGAAAGCTAACTTAACTACCTAGTACTTACACACTAGCATAGCATCAGCATGGTCTTTGAGCATGCACAGAATGCAGCCCTCCCAGCACAACATCTCCTAAGAGACAGGCTAAACCAACTAAATAACTTGTGAACCCCTGTATATACCTTAAACATCACATTCTGGACCTTTTGAGATGGTCTGCCAATCAAGGTTGGAGTTCCCTCAAATGTTCATGAAGATACCAGCCCTTTCCTCCCTCTCACATCCCTTCACAAAGCTGAAGTCATTTCCCACTTAGCATAGTTCCAGGGAACAAGTCTATATGGCCTTGAAGTCTTCACTAAGAAAATATAAACTGCAAATGTTACTCCCTTCTCATCACTGGCAGAGATTGCCCTCCTCACTGCTAGCCAGCTGTTCCCAGGCACTGACACAAAAGCCTGAATTTTCCAGAAAAGCCCATATTCCATGTCCCCCAATTTCTCAGTTTCTCCACATTGGTTACTCAGAAGACAGTTCCTCTAAATGCAATGGAACAGCATGTTTCACATTGCAGCATTGGTGAGATGTAAAAACTTCAGCTGTAATTATACAATGTACAGGCCAAATTCTGCTGTTAGAATCCACAATGCATTTGAGGGCAGATATGTGTGATGTTAATTAGACTGCACGATTGAAAAAAGTTGCAGAGCATTGCACCATTTGCTTTTTTGAATTGGTTACAGGAAGACATGGATGGGACCAAGAGGAGCTAACAGTTGCATTCACATACAGTAGGGTCCCCATATCCATGGGACCAGTATCTGCAGTTTCACTTTCCTACAGTTTACCTTAGCACTTTATACATACATCATACAAAGGCACACCAATGTGGCCTCCTGCCTCCTTGTATTTCATATATATATACAGGAGTCCTATATCCGCAGTTTTAGGTATTCACAATAAATCATGGAACCAATCCCAGATCAAACCGAACTTTTAAAAATCTCTCCTCTTTGTGCAAATTTGTGTAACCACCACACTGATTTCCAAGGCATTGAAGCAGAGGGGCATTTTTATGCCACTGCACATGGCAAAGGAGTTTGTAATGTTATATTACAAATGATGAATACCTGGAAGAGAAGAGATTTTTAAAAGTATGATTTGATGAAGCAGTTCCTGTTACAGGAACTCAGAATTGTCATGCCTTCCTCCCAGTATCAACTGAAAAATTAGAAACCAAAGCATTTTCGGCTACTCATGATTCTGTTTTACATTGTATTAAAGTCACTCCCGAACTTCAAGATGTAGTTTTTGATCATTTGAATGGTTTTGTGGCATGTGCCTATGACAACTCATGGTGGATGGGATGTGTTCTTTCAATGGATGCTGCAGAACGTGAAGTCAAGCTATCATTCTTACATCCAGCTGGACCAGCAACATCATTCTCTTATCCTAGGAAACCGGATGTTCTTACAGTGCCAGGAAACTTCATCCTTTGCAAACTGGATCCAATTACAGCTACAGGGAGAACATACCAGCTAACCCAACAGGAGATGACAAAAGCATCCAACATGCTAGCCAAGAAAAAAGAGGTTCTTAATCATTAGGTATAGAAATTTTGGTCTATTTTCGGGGCTAAGTCAATTTAAATCCTTGTCACTGCCAACAAGAAAATTTAAGTTTTGTATTATACCATTGAGATACCAGCCTGAAATTTGGATTGACTGGCTACAAGACATGTATCTTTAAGTGTGAATTTTTGGAAACCTTTAAAAAATTCCATTTTCCCAAAAATTCAAATTTTAATTTTTTTATATGTGTAAATTTTTTGAAAATGTACAATTGCATCATGTTGTATATCGAATGAAAGCCCTATTCATAAGCTTTAAAGTGACACCTGTCCCAGATCTGTAACTATCATAGGTATCTAATGCAATATCTCAGAAATGGGTGGACCAAAACATCTGAAAAAAATATTTTTAAAACATCTCATGGTAAGGTACAAAAATGTACCAAAAATGAACCAAATCCATGACATCAAGTTCCAAAATGGATTTTACATTGGTTGATTTGACATGGAATGACCCTCCCCCACAAATACGGGGGGTCCTACTGTAATACAATTTTAGTTCCTGACTGCATGAATTGTTTTTTCAGTCTTTTGGAGAATGTTGCTTATTTCAGACATAGCAGCCTAGAAAGCCTCTTGTACCAATATGCTACATCAGATCAGGAGGTTTTTGTATGTGCATGATAAAACAGCCCATAGCATCAAAGAAGCCTCTTAAGTTTTCCAGAATCAAATTCTTATATTTGTTGGATGCAAAAGTGGCACATTCATAAAATCTCTTTGATTTTGGAACAGCAGGCTCAGGCATATATAGCTGGTCCTTCTTAACATCTTGATCCATCACTATGCAACCCAACTTTGCCAGATGGAGAGAAATTCCTTTTCTAAAATTACAACTCTCAGAATCCCTTGCCGGCATGGCCACTGTTCATGTTGACTGGGAATTCTGGGAGTTGTAATCCAAAAGAGAGACCAGTCAGCTGGGAACAAGTGGCAATGGGTGCTTGGGCTTTAAGCTAGCTACTAGACATAAGTTAAACCTTTTCCTCTACTTGGGCAGCAATTTTTCTCTTTGCCTGGAGACTGAAAGACGCACATCAATTCCATGATATTCCAGCTGGCCCACTGAGACCTGATGGGCCAGCTGGAGTATCAGGGAATTGATTTACTTCACAGTAAATGGCTACTGTGAGAAGGATGTACTAAAAGCATCATCAAATAAAGCATAAGATGATGGTGGCAACAATGGTCTTCTGGATCGTGTATAAGGAAGAAAAAGCAGACAGCTGGCCAAGCTATCAATCGAAATACTGATCCACATAAAGGGCCAAGGTGAATATGACATCAATACAGAGTACTGTATCATTCTGCCACACAAAGAGTGTGTTATCATCGTGCCACACAACTAAGATGAAATGGTTAGGTAGTAAATAATTATTCTGTTAGCAACCTCTGCAGAAGGCCCACCATCCACTTTTGCTCTTAAAGTTATATTGATATATTGATGAAAATAGAAGACTACACTTTTGAGAATCACAGCTTCAATCAACCTATTTAGGAGCATTAGCAGATTTACAAAAAAGAAAGCAGAGGAATGGTCCCATTAACATATACAACTTCTCAGTTTTGCATTGTTTTGAAGTTCTCTTTTACCACCACCACAAGGGAAGCCAGCAATCTTGATCAAGAAGACAGAGTGAGGGGAGCAGGATTTGTAGCTGGGATCTGTCTTAGGCTCCCGTGATCTGCAGGAAAACACCCTTCTCTTGCTAAACAGTCTAAAATGGAAATGCTTGGGATGAGTAAGAAATTTGTTCCAATTTTTAAAAATGAGAATTTACTAACCTTTGCAGATTTTATCATGTTCAGGTTGAGAAAAAACCCTGAGGTTAAAAAGAGAAAAAAAGAAAAATGGGGAAGAAACAAAAGCTGACAGATCTGTCCGGCCCGTACCAGGGCTTTGAGTTTGGATCAGAAGAAGATCCATTAGGGTCCTACCTACCACATTTTAATGTCTTTGGTCTGCACAAAAATTAGGGTGAACACTTGGACATCACCAGCAAGGAGACCACATCATGTATCACAAAAAAAAATACAAAAGAGGACCATGATTTGCATCAAATTACACATGCAAATTTATAGGTAAATCTGAAAAATCTGAAATTATTTTTAATATTTTAAAGTTAAACAGAACAACAATGAATCTCTGTTGGTTAAAATCAGACTTGCACAGTCCTTCAAATAGGAATACCTTCAGAAGGAAGAAGCTGTTACTTCTGCACTTAGAGGCCTTCAAATGGAGGACCAAAAAGAGGACACATGGCCACCTTAGCATTCATCATCATTACCACCACCACCACTGTCATCATCATCATTCTCATCATCATCTGCTAGTTATATAGAAAAGTTGAACATTCAAAGTATTTGACTTCTCAGCAATTTGTGAAACAAAAATTTCCTTTGTAATTTGCAGAAACTGAAGAATATGATTAAGTTTTACCAAAATCCATGGGACTTAATTTTGGATTGCATCCAATACAATTAAATATAAATGGAAATGCTTTATTCTCCCCCCCACCATGGGACCAGGTCAAATGTTAAGGAAGTAAGCCTTTACAATTATCTGATGTTTATCTTTCAAGGTTTCCTGAATAGTAGATGAAGCCAGTGTTGTTGAGAGAAGTGTCATATACAACACAAGCACATCACCTGCCATGCTAGGGAATTGGGGTCTTATTATCAACATCAGTGAGACAATTTTGGGGTTTAAAAAGAGGCAAAAACAAATCAATTATTAAACTTTGAGGCATCCTTGGGAAGAGATAGTAATAAATCAGGCTGATCGCCTAAACACTCAATGATTCTCCCTATTAACCAAATAAGATCAAAACCAGGCCATCATTCCTGCTGAAAAGCAAAATTTAATTAGCTAATCTACCAGTGTCATTTAGTGAATCAAAAGCTTTTGAGGGGTCAATGAATCTTGCCCTCATCAGCTCATTATCTTCCATCACTAACAAGATATCATTAAGCAACTTCACAGGAGCTGCTAAATGCATGAGAGTGCTGGCTACTCCCACCACCACTAAAGAGGAGCAACTGGAAGCTTAAAAATTTTTTTTTATATATCAGAATGTACATAAATGCATATAGAGCACTCTGCTCTTTGAATTAACATCACTTGCACTTTCACATCAGCTCATTTTTAAATTCAACTCTAGTTCTATAAGAGCCATTAGGTTCTAATAACAGGAATGGGAGATGACCACAGTGCTCTTTGACTGAAGTCATGGAATCAGTGAGGCAGCACATGCTAGCCTTATCCCTCCATTCCCCACCCCAGTCTACTCTTCCCTTCCTATTAAATGCCAAGGTCTGGAGGGACATTATAACCAGGTCCGGCTTACTCAGTTGTTGGGGAAGTTACTTTTTCTTACCAATTGCCAGAGACCTTCAGCTCCCAGGAACCCCGGGATTTCTGGAATGTTTTCCCACTTCTTGACAAAACACGGTTAATAGTCTTTTCAACATCAGGGCACCAAACAGAATTTACCCTCTAATGCTGTAAGCCTCACCTAATAACTGTGGACAAGTTTCCCCATTGAATCATGGCTACAAAATATGCAGTACTTTCCCTACTATTGCAATTGTGCTTCCTTCTGACAGGAAAGGACTAATGCAGATGCTCCAGTGCCATTTATTTACATGTACATTGGGACTTTTACTTTTTTTAAAGACTACAGCTCCCAGAATTCCCCAAATAGCATGGCCACTTTGGCCATAGCCTGTGTGAGAAAAACAAAGATGAGAAGAGGTCTAAAGCAATTCTGCAACGGATAATTTTTTAAAAATTAAAAATGAAATGGAATCACTGTGAAATTGCAAACAATAATGGCCTGTCTTTATATACATTTCCCTGTATAAAAAGACCACCAATCATCTATGCCTAATGACTTGGAGCATATTCTATTACAATAGCTAAGCATCTTCCGGTATGCCAGGCCATAACAGTCCCAGAGGACATTTAATGATCAGTTGTGGCAACAATCCACAAATTAAAGGTCCTTAATAACACACAGTGCCAGGATAAACTGTGAGGGCTCTGGGAGAGAAAACCTCTCATTCTATCATGTCAAATGATCCATGGCTTAAGGGCTCACATTTATATAGCAGATTCTAATGGGTCTGAGGGAGCCATCACAGTCCCTCATGTCAATGATCCATGAATAATAGGCATTGTCTGAGGGGTGTCTGAGTCTATGCTGCACTGCTTCTGGGATGAATCAGAATGTGTTAAGATTTAGCAAGCATTAATGTTCCTCAGTCAGTATTTTAAACCTTCCTATTTACACAGTGAAAAACAAAATAAAACAAAGCCAAGGCACTGAAGGATATTACAATGACAAAAGAGACAACCAAAACATTAAAAAAAAAAGATATAGATTTATATTCTTTCATTTGGAGACTGAGCTTTCCCCCAATTCTGGGAATGGCCTACAATATGCCGAGTCCATACATTGCAGGGGCAAGTGAATGCTAAAAGCACTTAGCAAAGGCAACGTATGGTTTGCTTCAGGACAGCAAAAGCATAGGATGAGAACGGTAACGTCTAAGACTGGGTGTTCCCATAGCAGTTCCACAATTTGTTGTCTTTGTGCAACCTCTGAAATAAGGCTAGATTCTAAAACATGGAGAAATGGTCTGATGGTCACACTAGAAATGCCATTGAAAGCCCGATGTGAACCCAGAGGCTTCTTGGCAGACGGAACCAGTTGGGATTTCAGAAGACACACTCTTGACATACCAAAACCACCTCCTCCTCCATCACCATCATTACCACCACTTCCTTTAGACCATCTTGTAAATCAAAGCATTTCTTAGAAAATTTTGATTGATTGATTGATTGATTGGCTTGGAAAATCTTGTGAGAATTTGCCATATTATGTGCTTGGTATTTATACTGTAGATACTGTATGAACTTCAGTCAGAAATCTCTTCCATTTGTCACTGCCTCACATTTCATAAAAATGAAAGGTTGCCCAGTCACAAAAGAAATCCAGTTCAGTGCATAAAGAAATGAATTAGTATCGTTTCTTCATGAGCTAATAATAGGAAAACATTTAACTCTCCTCAACAGCTTGGTGAGGTTTCAAAGTAGACCTTATTGTGTGATATCAGGTTGGTAAAAATACATGAGGATTATGTACTTTGAAAAGGCAAGGGCACTGAGCCATTTCCTGAATGAATGCAGCTGCTAATATTTCAGGTGTTCTTACACAATGTAATGAAACAATCCTTTCTTTTCATTTTCAAGGCTCAAGTTGGGGCATTTTGTTCAGAGGAACAGCTCATTCTTAGATATTGGATTCTGCTATGATGCACAATTACAGAATAATGGGAGGGAAGCAGCCCACGTTTGACTGGTGAATGGAACACATACTATTAACCATAGTTGTACTGCAAGTGTGTTGTCCAGGATTCAGAAGGAACCCTATGACCAGGCCACTTACGAAGCCATTTTGTAATCATTTCAGGGACATAGACAGCTCAGGACTGCAGGTTACGTTTGTAGTGAACTGTTTGATTTTGCAGGGTGGGGTGGAGGCATTGAACCACAGAGTTCCCGAAGCAGGAGTTTTGATACATGGCAGAGATCATTCCTCCAAGGGTGTTTCCATATGAAGGGCTTCTTGCACTAGCAATTAGAAGACAGTGTGTAGCTATTCTATCTTTTCTCCATAATGGACTTTTCACAAGAGGGAAAATTATGTAAGATGAGATGAAAGAACATGAGAACTTATGAATACAGGATGACAGTCGCCCTTGTAAAACATGGCCTAGAGCCCATTAGAAGGGCTATTCCACAGCAATGTAGTGGTGAAGAAGTCATTCTTCTCTGTCATCATTGTGTCTCCATAGAGTTAACCAGTGGACATCTTTCCAGTGGTCAAGAGCCTACTATGTGCTGGCCCACAGGAAGAGAACACAAAGCGCTCAACAGCCTGCTGTGAAGAAGTTGCATGACACTTTGCAGGCAAAATTGCTCAGATCTGCTCTGACTCGGATGTTGCACTTGATACAGCTCCTGTGAATGTCCTGTGTTAAAGGATAAGATTCAGTTGTTGCAGCCTGAGAATGTAGGCAGGACCCTTGGAGAAGTGAGAGTCACCCTTGCCCTTCCTAGCTTATAAAAGCTGCCAGGGTGGGACTGGCTGAGTGCATCAGAGGTGAATGCCTCCTTGAAGCAGGGCAGGATCCCAGCATGCTTAAAAGAGGCAATAGTAACACCGTTGCTGAAAAAGCTCTCCTTGAAACCTGTGATCTTGGATAACTACCAACCACTCTCAAGTGCTCCATTCCTAGGCAAGGTATTGGAGTGTATGGTGGCTTCTCAGCTCCAGGAGTTCATGGATAAGATGGATTATCAAGAGCCATTTCAATTTGGCATCCAGCCTTGTTATCTGATGGAGACTGCTTTCATTGCCTTGGTGGATAACTCACGGGGAACTAGATGATAGAGTGTGTTCCTGTTGGTTCTGCTGGACCTCTCAGTGGCTTTCAATAGCACAGACCTCACCCCTGTGGGTGCTGACACCTAGAGAAGCCCCGAAAATGGTAACCAGAAACTGGGCTTCCTCTGAAGTGGCACCTCCTTTGTGGAATGCTCTCCTGCAAGAGGTAGGGCAGGCACCCTCCCTTTGTATATTGAAAAAGCTCTTAAAAACTGAGCTGTTCAAAGAAGCTTTTCATGAGGGTTTCCCCACGTAGTTGGGACCATGAAGGAAGGAGGACAGGAATACTGTAGTTTATGTTCCATCATGGGTATTGCCGCCAATCTTGCTTTTTAAAATTTGTGTTACTGCTTAGTAACACAAATGGGATCTTGCTGGGTTACCGCGCTCCCTGTGACCCAGCCATTTCCTTACCGGAGCTGGCGGACTTCGTCTCTGCGGCCCTGCTGGGGTCCCCGAGGCTTTTGGTCTTGGTTGACTTCAACGTGCATGCGGAGGCGGAGGTTTCCGGTCCAGCTCTTGAGTTCTTGGAGACCATGGCCTCCTTGGACATGTCCCAACATGTCAATGGCCCCACCCACGTGGGTGGCCATACGCTGGACCTGGTGTTCTCCACCGAGCAGAGTGAGTGTGGTCCGATAGTGACTGACCTAGTGTCTGTCCTCTTGTCATAGGCGGATCACCGCCTGATTAAATGCAACCTTACAGTGGCTCTTCCTCCCCGTGGGGAGCAAGGACCTGTTTTAATGGTTCACCCTCGAAGGTTACTGGATCCTATAGGATTCCAGGATATCATGAGAGGGATTCCGGCCAATTTGACTGGTGCTCCTGTCAAGGCTCTGGTTGATAGCTGGCTTGCCACTGCCACCAGGGCTGTTGACACGATCGCACCTAAACGCCCTCTCCAGCGCAAAGATCACCCTTCGCCCTGGTTTAACCAGGAGCTGCGATCAATGAAGCAAAATAGGAGAAGGCTAGAGCACATATGGAGGCGGAACCCGACGGAAAACAATCAAATAACTGTCAGGATCACGACTAACCTTTATCAATATAAGGTGAAGGCTGCTAGTCGATCTTACTTTGCTGACCAGATAAGCGAAGCTTCCAGTCAGCAGGCGGAACTCTTCTGTATAGTCCACGATCTATCCGGAGTTGGTCATAGTGACTGGCCTCCCACTAGCATCTCACCTGACCAATTTGCAGCCTTTTTAAAATCAAAAGTGGAGGCCATCCACAGGGATCTTACCTCCTATTTGAAAACAGTGGATCAAGCAGAGATGTCCAGCGCTCCGTCTTGCCCGATGAGACTTAACCACTTTCAGCCTGTGACATCAGATATGGTGGACAGAGTGCTTGATCGCTGTCGCGCCACCACCTCCTCCATTGATCCTTGCCCGGCCTGGCTAATCAAAGCAGCCAGGCCTATAACATCTGAATGGGCTACGGCAATAATTAATGGGTCTCTCCAGGAGGGCAAGGTCCGCCTTGCCCTCAAGGAGACACTCAATAGGTCCATTAGGAAGAAACTGAGCTTGGCGGCAGATGATATTGGTAATTATAGGCCCGTCGCCAATGTTTCTTTCCTCAGCAAGGTAGTTGAGAGGGTGGTGGCCGACCAGTTGCAGGCTCTTCTGAATGAAACCAATGCCCTGGATCCATTACAGTCAGGCTTCAGGCTGCGCCATGGCACGGAAACGGCATTGGTCGCCCTGTTTGATGACCTATTGAGGGAGGCCGACAGGGGCAAAATGTCTGTGCTGGTCCTCCTCGATATCTCAGCCGCTTTTGATACCGTCGACCATGGTATCCTCCTGGGGAGGCTCTCCGAGTTGGGAATTGGTGGTCTGGCTTTTGCCTGGCTCCGTTCCTTCTTGGTGGACTGTCCCCAGAGAGTGCAGATTGGAGAGAGCTTTTCGGCCCCGTGGAGCCTCAATTGTGGGGTTCCGCAGGGCTCGATCATCTCTCCAATGCTGTTTAACATATATGTGAGGCCGCTGGGAGGGGTCATCAGGGGATATGGGATGTCATCAGTATGCTGATGATACTCAGCTCTACATCTCCTTTTTTCCAACAACAGTGGATGCTGTTTCGTCCCTTGAGCGCTGCCTGGGAGCTGTTCAGCAATGCAGGTGAATGGACTGAGGCTGAATCCAGGCAAGACGGAGGTCCTTCAGGTGGGTGTCCCAGACATCAGTGGTCTGGGAAACTCCCTTTCCTTTGGGGGGGTGACTCTTACCACCAGGAGTGAGGTTCGCAGTTTGGGTGTACATCTGGACCCGGCACTCACCATGGAAACTCAGGTGGCGTCAGTGGTCCGTTCTGCACACCCCCATCTTCAGTGGATTGCCCAGCTGTGTCCCTATCTTGATGTGAGGGCACTCACCACTTTGGTCCATGTGCTCGTAGTCTCAAGATTATACTACTGTAATGCGCTCTATGTGGGGCTTCCTTTGAGACTGATGCAGAAACTCCAGATGGTGCAGAATATGGCAGCAAGACTTCTTACGGGGTGAAAACATACCACCATATTTCCCCCAATCTGGCCGCCTTGCATTGACTGCCCATTCACTTCCGTGTTGATTTCAAAATCCTAACAATGACATATAAAGCCCTAAATGGTTTAGGACCTCGATATCTGGCAGAGCGCCTCCTCCCACCCAGTTCTGCCAGAGTCACTCGTTCCAGCCAGACCAGGTGGCTGAGGGGGCCTAATGCCGAGGGAGGTCCGGAAGGAAAGAACGAGGAACCGGACCTTCTCTGCAGTGGCCCCTCGCCTCTGGAACAACTTGCTGATGGAGATTCGCCTGGCTCCCTCTTTGGGTGTCTTCAGGAGTAAACTTAAGACCTGGTTATTTGGGCAGGCTTTCCCTCCTGCCGTATCTTAAATTCTATATTTTCGCCATCTTGGATTTATTGTATTAGGCATCCTTCAGTCTCGAAAGACTATGGTAACGTGCTCTGTATGGAGGACTTGGAACAGCGTCTAGTGTGGCTGAGAAGGCCAATTCGAGAGTGACAATCCCTTCCACACTGAAGACAAATACAATCTGTCCCCTGTCCAGCTCCCTGATTTTGCTGCTTCCGTGACTGCCTCTTTGCCTCGGTCTGCTGAACAAGGGTCTCTTCAAATTGGGAGAGGCCGTGATGCAACGCCTGCCTCCAGGCTGAACGCTCCGATGTCAGGGTTTCCCATCTGTTGAGGTCCATTCCTAAGGCCTTCAGATCCCGCTTGCAGATGTCCTTGTATCGCAGCTGTGGTCTCCCTCTGGGGCGATTTCCCTCCAATAATTCTCCATACAGGAGATCTTTTGGAATCCGACCATCAGCCATTCTCACGACATGCCCAAGCCAACGTAGACGTCGCTGTTTCAGTAATGTATACATGCTAAAAATTCCAGCTCGTTCTAGGACTACTCTGTTTGGAACTTTGTCCTGCCAGGTGATACCAAAAATGCGTCGGAGGCAACGCATATGGAAGGTGTTCAGCTTCCTCTCCTGCCATGCACAAAGGGTCCAGGACTCACTGCAGTACAGGAGTGTGCTCAGGACACAGGCTCTATAGACCTGGATCTTGGTATATGTCGTCAGCTTCTTATTGAGCCATACTCTCTTTGCCCTCCCAACCCCGGAATAAAGACACGAGACAACAATATGGATCAAAAATGGGCCACTTTATTAAATTCTCAAATATAGATTGGAGAAAAAGAGAGGGGGCCTGCAGTAGTGCGGAAACAGGTAGAAAATGCGGGGGTATGCTGATACCCCCCTATGCATAAATGGGCGAGTCCCCCGGCCCCAAGTTCCGGCGGTGCCAAGACCGCAGGAACCTGATCAGCCGCTAATCAAACACCCCCAGACCTCAAGCCATCTTCAGCTGATGACCCTTGGTCCGGAAGTGGCCCAGCGCATCCGCCCACCACAGGCACTGTAATTGCACGATCCGCAGTGCCGGGAGGTTGGATGCGCTGTTGGCTTACCAGATGTTACAGATGGGAACACACCGAGAAAAAACCTGTTATTTCCGCACTACCCGCCAAAGTGACCGAAATTAAGCCCAAAATGCCAACAACCCTATTCCAGTGTGGGATAGGCGAAAAATCCCCCCATCCAACAGCCAATTAGGATGAAGGTCAAAAATTCCTATCCGGCCCCATAAAAGGCGACCAAAAATCACACTAGAAAAAAGGGAGGGCGGGTGGGTGCCAGCGAAAGGAAGAGAGCGATGCGAGGGTGAAGAGCCTTTAAATAACCTATGCTCTCCACCCTCGCAGCACGCATCGCGGTGCCTCAAGAAGGTCTCGTTGCCTTCCGGGGTGCAGGGCAAAGAGCGCTTGCGCCTTCAAAAGTCCCTAGGGACTATCCGGCGATCGCTGCATTGTGAGTCTAGAGAACATGGTAGCTGCTTTGCCAATGCGTTTATCCAGCTCGACATCTAGAGAGAGAGTGTCAGAGATCGTTGAGCCAAGGTACACAAAGTCATGAACAACCTCCAATTCTTGTGTGGAAATGGTAATAGAGGGAGGCGAGTCCATGCCCTGGCCCATGACTTGTGTTTTCTTCAGGCTGATTGT
The DNA here is from genome assembly GCA_037013535.1 of Intellagama lesueurii. Classification (NCBI taxonomy): domain Eukaryota; kingdom Metazoa; phylum Chordata; class Lepidosauria; order Squamata; family Agamidae; genus Intellagama; species Intellagama lesueurii. Next base: position 102,845,568 of record JBAJHW010000003.1, read on the forward strand.
TAGTCCAAAGTCTTGGCAGGCCTTGCTAAAACGATTCATGAGTTGTTGGAGGTCTTGAGCAGAGTGGGCAACAATGGCTGCATCATCGGCGAAGAGGAAGTCCCGCATGCATTTCAGCTGGACTTTGGTCTTCGCTCTCAATCTAGAGAGATTAAAGAGCTTTCCGTCTGATCTAGTCCGGAGATAGACACCTTCTGTTGCAGTTCCAAAGGCGTGCTTCAGCATGACAGCAAAAAAGATACCAAAAAGGGTTGGTGCAAGGACACAGCCCTGTTTCACTCCGCTTCGGATGTCAAAGGGATCTGATGTTGAACCATCAAAAACTACAGTGCCCTTCATTCCCTCATGGAAGGACCTGATGATGTTAAGGAGTCGAGGTGGACATCCAATCTTGGGAAGTATTTTAAAAAGGCCATCCCTGCTAACCAAATCAAAGGCCTTTGTGAGATCTATGAAGGCGACAAAGAGTGGCTGTTGTTGTTCCCTGCATTTCTCCTGCAACTGTCTGAGGGAGAATACCATGTCAGTGGTGGATCTATTAGCTCGAAATCCACACTGTGATTCTGGATAGACTCTGTCTGCGAGCACCTGGAGCCTCTTCAGCACAACACGGGCAAGCAGCTTCCCTACAACGCTGAGAAGAGAGATGCCACGGTAGTTATTGCAGTCGCCCCTCTCCTTTGTTCTTGTACAATGTGACGATGTTTGCATCCTTCATGTCCTGTGGTACTCCACCTTCCCTCCAGCAAAGACAAAAGATTTCATACAGCTCGGTAGTGATGGTCTCTTTACAGCACTTCAGCACTTCAACAGGGATGTTATCCTTTCCAGGTGCCTTGCCGGAGGCGAGGGAATCCAAGGCCGTTTTTATTTCTGCTAAGGTTGGTTCTCTGTCCAACTCTTCCAAGACAGGCAGGCACTCAATGTTATTTAATGCTTCTTCGGTTACTACATTCTCTCTGGAATATAGCTCAGAGTAGTGCTGCACCCAGCGGTCCATCTGCTGTGCTCGGTCCTGGATGATCACGCCTGTAGCAGACTTCAAGGGAGCAGATTTCTTCTGTATTGGACCTAAAGCCTGCCTGATACCGTCATACATTCCTTTGATGTTACCTGTGTCGGCTGCTATCTGTATCTGAGAGCAGAGCTGAAGCCAATAATCGTTGGAACATCTCCTGGCAGCCTGTTGGACTTGGCTACGAGCAGCTCGAAGAGCTTGCAAGTTGCACTCGCTAGGACAGGCTTTGTATGCTGCTAGAGTTCTCCTCTTATCCTCGATGGCTGGCATCAGCTCCTCCGAATGGGCTTCAAACCAGTCGGCCGTCTTTTTGGTCTTCTTGCCAAATGTGGACAAGGCGGTGTTATACACAGCGTTCTTGAAATGTTCCCATCGTTCAGGTGCATTTGCATCAGCCGGGGCTGGAAGGGTTTCCTCAAGTGCTTGGGCAAATCTTGGATTTATGTATATGTTTATTGGTCTAACTGTTTTTAAATTTGTAATGCCGCCCAGAGTAGACCTTTGGTCTAGATGGGCAGCGTAGAAATCTAAATAAATAAATAAATAGTGTCTGTAGCAATTACATAATTTATGTTTTATATTTTTGTTGTACACTGGCCAGAGTAGCTATTGGCTAGGTGGCCGGTATATAAATTAAAAATATCCTTATGGGCTGTCCCTCTGGCATGGGACTTGGAGGCGCTCTTTTACAGTGGCTCCAGTAGTTCTGGAGGGGAGAACTCAGAAGGTTTGATGCTGTGTGTGATGCTCTGGCCATTGATCTGTAGTGACCTTCAGGGCTTTGTTTCTCTGCTGTGCTACTTAACATACACATGAAACTTCTTGGAGAGGTTGTCTGGAATTTTGGGACTATTTTGTTATCAGTATGTAGATGGCACCCAGCTCTAGTTCTCTTTTTTTATCTAATTCCAATCAAACAGTTTCAGTTCTAAATAGTTGTGTAGTGTCAGTAATGGACTGGATGAGAGTGAATAAACTGAAGTTTAATCCAGACAAGACCAAGATACTCCTGGTCATTCAAAAGGCAGATCAGGGAATGAGGCATCAACCTGTGCTGTATGGGGTTACACTCCCCTTGAAAGCATAGGTTTGGAGCTTGAGTTTTCTCCTGGATTTGTCCCTCAACCAGGATGCTGAGGTTTTAGTGGCTAGGAGTGCATCCACACAGTTAAAGCCCATTCCTTAAGATGTCAAATTTGTCTACAGTGACAAATGCCTTAGTTACATCCCATGGAGATTACTGGAACATGCTCTATGTGGGACTGACTTTGGAAAGATTGTTCACAGAGCTCATCAAAAGGATCACATAACTGCTTTGCTACAACAGTCCCACTGGCTGCCAGTCTGTTTCTGGGCACAATTCAAAGTGCTGGTTTTGACCTATAAAACTCTAAATGACTTGGGTCCAAGCTTCCTGAAAGATCACATGTCCCTTTATGACCTTGCCCAGTTTTTTAAACCATCAGGGGTGGCTTTTCTCTTGGTTCCTCCACCCTCACAGGTGCATTTGGTGGGGACATGAGAGAGGGCCTTCTCTATTGCTTCTGCCAAGCCATGGAAGTCCTTCTCGGGGGAGGCCAGGCTGGTCCCCATTTTGCTGTCCTTCTGCAAGCAGGCAAAGGGTTTTCTTGTCAGGCAGGCTGATTGTCAGTAACTGACTGCCAAAGAAGGGGTTCTTAAAAATGGGGCTGCTGTTGTTGTTTTTTTTAATTTAAGTTTTTAGTATTGCTTGTTTTAAGCCAACCTGTGTCCTCTTGAGGAGAAAGGTGTGGTACGAATGAATGAATGAATGAATGAATGAAATACAGCAAATGAGGCAGGGCAATGGCATGATAAAAACCTGATCTGAAGCCCAGTGTACATCCTGTCACATTCAAAGAAACATACTGAAGAATTATATATTTGTTTTAAAGATAAGGGTACTTACACCTAAGTTAGTTTCAGAATCTTTCCCTTACAAGCTTTTATTAGACATGGCTTATTTCAATTTAGCCCAAAGCAGACTGTGCCTAAAGCAGTGTGTGATAAGCACTTTTTTCCCTTTTAAATTGATATTGAGCATGAAATTTAGAAGCATTTTCATGCCACTAGCAGTGGGAAGCACTGCTCAGTGTCAACATAGCTGAGAAGAAATCACTTTTTGGACAATGAGTCCCAGCTAGCACAGACAAGAGCTGTATAGGCCTGGGAATTCTGGGAGCAGCAGTCCAAAAGGAATCTTTCGGCTCCGAAGTTTCCTATCTATCCTCCTTATTAAAGAAGTGCTGGATCCTCATCCTCTCTTGCTTGAGCAAAGTGTAAGGGCAGGCAACCAACTTCTTATGCCTGTTCCGATGCATTCATGACCAGTTAATGCCCTTAATCCATTTGGCACTTCCTTGTATTTTGTAACCTTGTCATTGGCATTGTTTTCAGCTGGCAGATTTATTTCGGGCCTGAGACAAACATCTGCAAATTTGGGGCAGTTGCCAGCTAACTATGGCATTATCCAAATAAGGCATTTAGTTGTGTTACACCAATTGGCAAATGGCGAGTGTTAAAACCCCAAATGAAAAAAAGGATTTGATGTCACACGTCTTAGAGACCAGTCTTAAAAAACTGAAGTTGTGGACCTAGGGGATTTGAACTTTGACCTGGCAGCTCAAAATACAAAAACCGAACAAACAAATATTGTTTGGATATTATTTCTCTGACTCCTCAGATTTATTTGAGTCTTACCTCTTGGGGAGAAAGACGTAACTAAGTGATATTCACTTGAATTGTACGTCAACCATGATCCTTCAGAAGATTCTTTAGATCTTTCAGAAGCACGGACCTGCTCCCATTTTCTTCTCACAAAGGGTCAAGGGGTCAGGGAAATAACATCTGAACTGCTTCAGAGGGTAGAGCATACAGTACATTAAAAATCTAGCATATGGATGGGGATCTGCTATTCCCATCGCTTTTCCCATAGGACAGGATGACTAGGCTGAAGGGAAGTGGAACTCAAAAAGAAGGTGGGGGAGAGAGAGCTGTAATTTTCCCAGGACTGATCTGGAGTTAAGGCCACATTTTGCAGCGTTGTTCAGAAACATTCTTGGCATCCTTAGGAAGTAGAAAAGTCAAGGTGTTCTCTGTGCTGAGACTTGGAAATGAATCTCAAGGGCTCTTAAAGCTCATCTCAGAGTCTGAGCTGAAGAAGAACACTCAAGATTCCCTCAAACCAGAAAAGAGCACTCCAGATTCCTTGTCCTGCTCCCTGCCACTAAAAGCCATCCTACCCTAGTCCTCAGACATAGATCTCTCCCAGTCACTTTCCTTAATCTTGAGTCTGGAGGGCAGTGAGGGTAGCAGTGAAGAAATGAAAGAGGAGGAATTGGGGGGGGGGGAGAGGGCCCCCACGCATCCTCCCAGAGCACTGGAGCCAATCAGAGACATAGCTCTTCTGAGAACTCCTGCAGTGAAAAATGCTGCTACCTAATTATCTTTGGCCACACTGTGAACAGGCTTGCCATCATTTTGATGGCGGTAAACCTGCCAATTGAGCAAACTCTGTTTCTAAAAAGCTATAATCAATTTAGACCTCATTTTGCAGCCAGCGAGCCAAATGTTTTAACTGAGTTGCTGATCATTTTGGCTATGTCTAGGATCTGGTTGTTCTTTTGAAAGAGTTAGATAAATAAACCATTTACTTGGTTTTATTAGCAAGCGATAAACATCTTCTCACAATTACCTCTGGGCAAGTCAAACTGATTTTCAAATAAAACCTGTTAGCATTTTCATTTGTTCAGGAAGTAAAGATTACCATTTTTCTAAATTGTCATTACACATGCAAATGCCGTAGCGCCATTTGGACCAACAATCAAATGAGTAATTATTAGAAAATGCAACGGCACAACTAAAGAGCTATCCAGCTTGTCAAAGCTATGTCTCTTTCATTTCGGCGCAAGTATAAAACAAATGCTTTGAAAACTGATTGCAGATCAGTTCCTCACTGCAGCTGCAGGAATGCTCAAATGTTTTCTCTATGTTAAAAACTACCAGACCTCTCTCTGCATATATCAGATCTGCATTTCTAGCTTAGCCTAGCCTCCCTCCAACATGGTAAGTTTTTAAGTCAAAGGTTTGATCCTGCATTTGCTGTCTGAAATGGCATAGTCCAAAGGGGTGGAGCCCTGTTTTTCATCACCTGAGACAAGGAGCAAAGTCCTGCCTTCACACACATCATGCAGTGGTGCCCTCCACACCATATGGAACCAGCATCTGCACCTCCCCATCCCACTGCCCAAGAAGGACATGGTGGCAGCATCTGCTCAATCCACTCTCTAGCCAGAGGAATTGGTGAAGAAGGGGGCACCTGCCTAACAGGCCCCGGCAGAGGCGGAACAGTGCACCCTCCCCGCACTAGAAGAAGACAAAAACCCTGAGGGTCACCCCTCCCCCCGCAAGACTGGCTCTATTTCCTAAAAGTCTGACTCTGAGGATCCTCAAAGCCAGAAACTATGAGAGAAATGACCAGAAATATGGTCTATCTAGCAGCATAGAGGATTTTCCAGGCCATCCTTCCTGTAGGGCCTTGGTCCTGAGGACTACCGGAGGCTAAGCATTTAGGAAGGGAAATGCTCTGGCGAGCTGCATGTAGCAGAGGCATTCCAGAGCAGTAGGAGATCCTGACCTTGAAAAGGGGCAGCTCAGAAGCTCTGCTGCCTGAAGTGACCACTTCACTCCTGCAATCCAACAACAGAAATGATAAAACTTGCTTAAAGGTGCATCATGTTTGAAGAGATCTGCACATTAAACTAAGGGCACAGGGAGTCAGTGGAGATCTCCTTTGTACGAGGGCCTGGCCTGGATACTTAATCCCCAATAGGATCCAAGCTGATCCAGAATCTTAGCTAAGCACTGAAGGATGTGGAAGAACAATATCTCCTAGAGGGAATGTACTGCATTGCTTATGTCAGGGCATAGAGCAGGATGTACTCCATTTTGAATTAAGTGCAAAAATACACACAGCTGCATCTAGAATGCAGAGGCCAACAACTTATTTTGAGTACTGGAACAGAACAGAGCTCACAGTCCATTCACACAAAAATACACACTTCGAATTTCTTTATTTCAGGTCAGGATGGGCCAAGGAGACATTTTCTTCCTATTATTGTTAACGGATTGGGGAAAATCATTGCAGGTCTATTGCAAAGCAGAGGTGAGATCTTTTGCTCACCTCTGGCTTACCTGATCATTATGACTATCCCCATCTGTATTAAGCACAGGACAGATTGTTGGGAAATTAAACAGTCTGCTGACCAGGAAGGGTTTTTTGTTTATTTGTCCAGCCAGTTTTGGCAGTGGTGGTACGTCCTCTGTCACCTCAGCAGAAGGAGAGCTTGTGATACCATTGCTATTCCTGCATGATCAATGAACTTACCTGAACGCTGACACCTATATTTACTGCTTCATAGTTCTGCATACATCAGTTCCTACAGATAGTTAGCCACATGCCTTTTTTACTTCATGCTTCTGGGGGGAAGGGGAGATTGAAACCTGCCTACCACCTAATTTGAGCACTTCTGTGTTGCTTATATGGGCAGATAAAGTTGCCTTACTGTGTCGTCCTGGAGACTTCTTAATAAACTATGGTCTGTCACAAGGGCTAGTGAACACAGAACACCAAAAAGCTGTTGGAAATTGCTGCTGACAGCAGCTGCCTCAACAAGGCCTGCCAGTCATGTGCGGACAGATGCTTGCACAGCTTGTTTATGTGTAGATCGCTGTGCATATTGGGCAGTTTTCTCCATGCCATTGCAAACCAAATGGCTGTTTAATACACACCAGCAGGCAATCAAGGAGGCACTAGTGAATTTTAGGGGGACCTCAGAGACAGATTTGAGTGTGTATCTAATAATTGCACTTTGAACTACAGGAATTTCATTACATGTAACATGCATGGTATGTAATTTTCTTTCCCAAAGGCATGTTCTCAGTACCTTCCACACAAAAAGAAGAACGCCGTGCCCCAGTGGCTTTCAAATGTCTGTTTGTAGTAGCTTCATAAGTTAATTGGCTGATGCGTGTTTCAAATATGAATTCTCTGTAATGCAAGCTTCTAACTAATTTTGCTTCCAGGAGCCAACTCTGTTTCCCATGGAGAGTGAGCAAGTCACACTTCAAAGGGGATGTGAAATGTGTATCTTGCTTTATAGTTCTTGGCAGTGAAACACCAATATTATTTTGTTTCTGAAGGAAAATATATATTTCCATTTGTAATAGCAAAACGATGACTGCTCTTCACTTGAAGCATGCTAGGGCACAGATCCTTTCTCCATTCAACACTCTCTGTTTAGGGGCTTTTGACGTGTTCACTCAAGTTGAATTTTTTTTACAGCTGACATTTCCTAAACACTACATATCATTACTGGCTAAGAACCACAGTGATTATTATCCAGCCCCTGTCCTTTATTCTAATATCCTTTTTAATTTTTATACTGATCAGATAAAGATTTTCAAGAATGCCATTTCTTGACCTGTGGCTGCAGTGATATTCGTTTTAGAAAAGTTTGTTAAATTATACGCTGAGGATATCATATTTTTCTCTGAATATGCACAGGGTACAATCCTGAAGTCACCTATTTGTTGAAAACCAATTTGTCCAGAGTTGAGTAACTTTTCCCTGCAGGAAAATGAATGTATAGGTGTAAAAAAATAAAGACAGAAAAGTTTGAGTCATCTTACCCTTTATATGTACATATTACTGTTTTAAAGATTTTCTCTTTTCAAATGCAGATGTTTAACACGGAGAGATACAGATAACATTTTCCAACATTTTTCCATGTGATCCTCCTAAGGCAACAATCTTAAACAAAATTACAGAGAAATGAAAAGAACACTCAGCTTAAAAGCATGGCCAGCCTTCAATTTCTTTGCAGAGTGCATCACACTCAGGCATTGTGATACTCCAGTTATCTTCTGTTGTGTACAGCCCATGGAAACACCTCCCACTTTTGGTTTAGAAAGCAGGGAATGGTTGCACCCCTGAAAATTTTAAAAAACACAAAACCACTACTAGAAAATTAGGAGAAAGACCATCACTGCCATCGAATAATGTGATAAATTATGTTTTGGGTGTAAAGAGTATTTGCTATAGCAATAATATATGCATGTGTGTGTGTGTGTGTGTGTGTGTGTGGTTACTTCTCTCAAAATGTCATCAACCTCTGTTATTATTTTAAGCAATGTGCATCTAATAATGATAATCATGTGTCATCAAGTCAATTCTGAGTTATGAGTTTTCAGGGTTTTCCAGGTAGAGAATCCTCAGAAGTGGTTTGCCATTCCTTTCTTCTGGGGGCCACCCTGGGACTGTGCAGCTTGCCCAAGACAACACAGACTGGCCTTTTCTCTTGGGAGGCATAGTGGGGACTTGAACTTGCAGCCTCTGGAGCTGATAGAAAAATCTAACACTTGAGGGCAGAGATGAGCAATGCACCACCTGCTCAGTTGTTGTTGGGCTGGAAATCCCAGCAGCCCTTGCCAGCCCAGCTAAGGGTGGGGAATTCATGGAGATGTAGCCCCACATCATCTGGAGGGCTGAACTTTGTCCATCCCATTCTAGGGGAAAGGGGCTATTGTCCAATGTCCTAGGAGTTGGAACTGACATGTCCCCACTGGTGGAAATCTTATAATGTTTGTAAGACATTGTAAGATTTAAAAGAGTTACATGCTAAGGAAGCTGCACAAATCTTCTCAATTTTTGACACTGGTATAATATAATACATTCTAGTAAGTAATATGCTGCCCTAGCTCAGGATTTTATTTCCATTGGTCTGAGGTATGTGTGTGCCATATTTCATAAAACATTTCTTACATATTTCCACAGGTTTGATAAATAAGCATCTAGAATAAGAATTGCTCTGAGATACTACAGTTTGAGGGGAGGTTTGCTCTCTGATCACAGCATTTGATTTCACAGAAGGTAAATGTTATCAATCATCTTGTCCTTTGCTGTCAGGAAAACAGCTTGAAGTTTAATTCTGTAAAGCAGGTAATAATAAAATGGGCAAAGACTCAAAGCAGATCAATTAAATTAACAGCCGAAAAGAATTCATTCATTGTGGATTTTTCACATTAAAGAAAAATCCCTTGGACATCAAAATGGATATGCAGATATTCTTGGTGTGATATAATTTAAAAAATACACAGAGGAAAAATGATAGAAATACCATCTCTGCCATTTATTACTGTACACCCATTCATGCCGGTTGCACAGAACACAGCTGTCACAGTCAACCAAGCATTGCTGGTGTGCCATGTCCATTCATTTCAACATTGCTAGAACAGATTGGCCCTATTAAAATGAATGAAGGTGTTTGGTTTTGGAGGACTGAACGATCATCACTGCCATGCTCTTGGGTGGGAATGAAAATTCAACATTTGATGGCATTGTTACTTTTGTCCACTTCCCTGAACACTGGGAAGTCCTTAAGATTTCAGTTTCAGGTTTGGTTCCATTTGGAAAGTCACTGGGGGCTTAACTGGCATCTCTCTAAAACCAAAAATAATGAAACTGAAACTGTCATACTTTGGGCACATTGTGAGAAGACAAGGTTCAATAGAAAAGACAGTAATGCTAGGAAAAGTTAAAGGCAGCAGGAAAAGAGGAAGACCAAATGAAACAACTCCTGTTAAGGAAAGCACAGGCTTCAGTTTGCAAGAGATGAGCACAGCTGTTAATGACAGGGCACTGTGGTGATCACTCATTCATTGATTCCCCCCAAGTCAGATGCAACTTGACAGCTGATAACAACAAACAATATTTATGTCTAGTTACAGATTTTGCATACAAGTTGAACATATGTAGGAGTGGAGCTTAAACATTTTGGCAGACAACCAAAGCTTATGGCTCCTACATCATATATCTCTGGGCAGGGACGGTGGGCACTCTGGAGATGCTTTTAGCTTATAGAACCCCAAACCCAACTTTTTGGGTCTCCAAGCCTTTCTTGGTCTTTCTCAAACTTCAACCTATCCCCTTTGCTGCCTTCACAAGCACTGCTAGGTTAGAATATCCTTTCTTAGCTAAAGGGTGGGAAGTTTACAAAAAAAAAAAAAAAAAAAAAAAAAGAGCTGGTGAAAAAGTTGCTTTTTTGACCAACTCTCAGGCTCTCCTGGCCACTTACAGAGCACATTATAGTGCAAAATACATACATACATACATACATACATACATACATACATACATACACACACAAAATAACTTTTCCCTCACTCTCCCCTTCTGCAAGAGTGGCTTCCATTTACCACAGGATTACTCTGCTATTTCTCCATCACTTTGGGTCATTTACTTGTCATTTTCCTGGAAAGGTGAGAAAAACTAGCAAAAAAATTATATCTTTGTGTATAGTTTTACCATCTCTATAGAACTAGTTACATTGCTTAGCTAATCATTAAATTTCAAGTGACACATTGCTTAATGAACAGGAAAAAAGTTAAACATTGATTGCTGATCAAATTTTTAAAAAGAGAAACAATGTATACTCCCCATGTGGATATGTATGCATGCAAGCATGTACACGTGCGTGCACGCACATGCGCGCGCGCACACACACACACACATTGTGGAGCAACATCTGTCTTTCAGGCAAGCCCCTGAAGCTGCAGGACATCTAGGCTTTGTAACATGAGGTCAAATAATTCATGTCAGGTCACATAGTGAATTCCACAGAATTTGCTCTGAATCCACACAGAGATGTTTCAGGGGCCCTGCTGTCACTGGTAGACTATAGCACCACCCTTACTAATTTCTGAGCAAAGCTAACCTTTTGAATAAAGGTAGACAGCTTATTATGAAGTGAGCAGAAAGAACTCTTGGCTACCTTACAGAATTATACCCCAAATATCTCAGAGTCACGATAACATATATAGGCAATACATTTGTTAATTCAAACTCAGTGGGAGCAATAAAATTAGGACATGCCTATTTTGTTTCACCATAATGTTATTGAAATTTATTGCTTTGAGAAAGAACCTGTTATTTACAATTTCAAAAAGCATGTATATCCTATTTTTAAAAGCCATGAAAGTTTGACTCATGGTCCATGTTTGTATGTTTACCTATAGCAACTGCATTGTGGCTGAAACGTTGAAAAGTATACCCCTTCCTTTCTACCATAATACAATGCAGTATAGTGGGTGAACAGGACCCATGATGCAAAAACACACCCCACCTCATAATTTCTCACCACAACAATTTCTGGAGAAAATTGCACCAATGGGCCTGCATTTGATTGATCAGCAGAGCTTAGGAAAGCATCTCTTTTCAACTAGTGCCCAGAACCGGAGACCATACTGACTGGAAGTTCTTCTGGGAGTTCTAGTCCCAAACAGTAACTTCTCTAAGCTCCAGTGATTGAACATTTGTATGCAGGTTTCTGCTCATATCATACCTTTGTCTAGGGTTTGTGAAGACAAATAGGTCAGCATCTCTTTCAGCAGCTTATATGAACTGGAAACGTTAACAGAATCCAACCGATTAGAATCATCTGCATACAGAAGGCAATTCATCAGTTTTCTCCAGAGTTTCCAGAAAAGATCCAGTGCTGTAGTCTTTTAGTACAAGTTCATGGATAAGAACACAATGGCTTTCTATTTTGTTTTATTTTATTTTGGTTTGGTTTACTACTCATTCTGATCATTTCACCTCGGTAAAACCTTGTTAGCATGGTTAGGAAGCTCCATGGGTGCATTTATTCCCCTTTGAGATGAGTAAGTATTTCCTGACATCTGCTCTGGATTTGTTTTTCTTCCATTTCTGTGTGTGTCTCTTTTCCTCACAAACTGCACTGGGGTGCCTAATTATTTACAGTAAGGCTGTTGGCCTTTTGCTTCTCGAGAGAACCCAGCTTTGACCAGAAACTGACAGTATGCCTCTTTTCCTTGTCATAGCTCTTATGTGCCATCGACAGTGCACTGAAGTGACTTGCATAAAAAATAAATGAGGCATGTATTTATAGCCAAGGCTGCAGAAGACGTCTGGGGATGCACATCATTCTTCAACACATTTTTAAATAGGACATGCCGTTAGAATGGAGGACTATGATTTTTTGTTGTTGAATGCTTATATTTACTCTCATCTTCACATCTTCTTTAAAAAGATGAGCAGTGCTTCGTATCTTTTTGTAAGTGAAGAGGATCTATTATTTCTCTGATTTAATTTGATTTTTTTTTATAACTGATACCTCTTCAAAAATGAGAAGATACTTCCAAGTGCTGCAAAGGAAGCTAAAATACATAAAACAAGTTTAAAATCAAAGTACAAAACTGAACCAAAACAAAACAAAGAGCAGCAACAGAATACATTAGAATTCAAAAGCCGCTGAAGTTGTTTCACATGCTTTAGGAATGCAGATCACAGTGTGGTGTAATATTCAATTTTAAAGCGTAGTTGCTCTCGATAGCAATAGCCATTCCTGGCTAAAGAAGATGAAGCAGTATGTTGGATTCCATGAAATGCCCTGTGCAATGGTGGAGAGCACAAGGTGTTCCAGTGTATAGAAGGAAAGCTGTTTCTTGTGATGGTAATGAGGATATGCATCGATATACCCTGTTTTGGACTGTTCGTGAACCCTATTTGATAGACAATCTGTGATTGGACATGACATGAATTTTAAAACTTGTACAATAAAGTGTGAAAGATCCAAGACATCTCTGCTTAGGACAGCCTATGCTGTATCTTGGAAGTGTCCAGCAGTTCCATCTCATTACCACTTTGCTTATGAGATCTGACAAGACCACTGCTAGAGGTGGTTTTGCTATAATCTTATGGACCATAACTCAATCTGTTCTGAAACCCTGTATTTGCTGAGCAATGAAGAAGAGTGTGGTTCAACTATTAGAGAAAACGGTTAAACAGAACCAGGGTGGCATAGTAGTTAGTGTATTGGGCTTGGACTCAAAAGAACTGGATTCAGGTGTCCACTCTAAAACACATTGTGTGTCTTTGGGCCAGGCACACTGTCTGAGCTGACCAGCTTCACAGGACTGTTGTGAGAACTAAGTGGGGAGGAGAAGAATCAATGAGCCACCTTGAGTTCACTAGAGGAAAGCCAGGATATAAATGTAACAGAAAACCAAATAATAATATAATACATTGGTCGCTGCTGGCTGGAATGCTCAGTGAGTTGGAATACCTGACTGTAGAACCAGGGGTCAGGAATTTGATTCTCTACTGTGACTCTCAGGAGACAAGCCAGCCTGTGTATCCTTGGGGAAGCTGCACTGTCCCAGAGTTCTGCCAGAAGAAGGGAGTGGTAAACTACTTCTGAGTACTTTATGCCTAGGAAGCTTTACCAACAGGATAAATGTACCACCTCCATGCATGCAAGCTTCTTGGGGAAATTTTGGCAGCCCATTTTTGGATACATAGAGATGCAGCTGGCGAAGGCCTTGTTTGATCCAACATGATAAAATGCCAAGTTTCCTACAGCATTATTCCAATTGCTGAGACAGGTGCTTTTGATGACAGGTAAATCTTCAACTCATTTAAAAAATGTTTCAAAAGTCTAAATTAAACAGATTCATTATCTTGACTCTCAGATTTATTACACACCTTTGACTCAAACTGTTAGGTCTGAAAGACTCTTTTCTATCTTTCCCTTTATTGTACTTCAATAATGGCACAACTCCAGGTCTAAAGTTTTCCATAATAACAAAACATACTGTATTTTAATAATGGCGTCCACTGTTCCTTTGCTGTTCTTGTCAGACAGGTGAGATGTAAAAGGATGATGGGACTCACACTGTGTTCTTCTGCTGCCCAAGACAACTCAGTAGCCCCAAAAGAAATGCATACAAATGACTATCAGTAAGTGGTAACTTATCACAATCTGCAAGTTAACTGCATTGTAAGCTGGTTGGCTGAAGGGCTTCCCATGTGGTGAGCAGGATTTTTTATACCTGGGGGAAAATCTGGAGAAGTAGGAGAGAGGTTGATTTTCCACACACTTGGCAGCAGGACGAGATACACAACTGGCTTATCAAATGATATTATTTGTCAAGTAGTCATTTGTATTTAAGCCCTGCAATGTAGTGGTTAAACTGCAGTACTGAAGTCAAGCCTCTGCTCAGAACCTGAGTTTGAGTCCCATGGATCCAGGTGGCTCAAAGTTAACTCAGACTTTCATCCTTCTGAGGTTGGTAAAATTAGTAACCAGATCACCAGGGGGCAAAAACCACCCAGAGAGTGCTCTAGTACTATGGGGTGCTATATAAATTGGAACAACAATAAATAGCAAGAGTCCCACTGAAAACATCTTGAATAAATACCCTTTATTTGTTTGAATTCTTGGAAGCTATCAGTGAAATTAAGTGACTAGGACAAAGTAGCATAGCACTAGTATGATCTAGTGTAGGGGTCCCCAACCCCCGGTCCGTGACCTGGCAGCGGTCCGTGGCCTAGGCAGGACCGGGCCACGGACACAGATCTCCTGCCCCCCCACGAGCACTCCCCCATGAGCACCGATGCACCCCCTGTGAGCGTGCTGTGCACATGCGCGTGAGCGCCCCCTGCTAGTGCACCATGTGCATGCGCGCGAGCAGCCCCCCCAAGCACTGCTGGTTGGAAAAAGGTTGGGGACCACTGATCTAGTGGATAGAGTGAGGGACTAGGACTCAGGAGACCTGGGTTCATATCCCCCTTTTGGCCATGCAAACACAGAGAGTGCACCAATGGTAAAACTGCTCCTTAAATATCTCACATATTTGAAATCCCCATTAATGTTACCATATGTCAGATGCAACTTGATGGCATATAACAAACAGTGATTCATGAGGCTGGAGGAGGTGCTGAAAATTTGAGTAATTATCAACTTTGTTTTACATATGTTACATTAAATTTCATACTGAATTCGATTTTAACTAGATTTTCCTATTTCCATCAATTTGATAGCACTGGGAATTTTAAAGACTGATTCCACCAACTCTTTTCTTTGCATTGGAAGTTTCTATTGTGGTAATGGACGCTCCATGCGGCGCAGAGCTGCTGCCATGGTAGCGCTTTGCCTGCCCGCTCGGAACTTCTGAGCGCAGGCTTGTGACATGGAGGCCGAGGGGAGGGGGAGCCCGGGTGGAGAGCCTTTTATCAGGCTGGCTCCCCCTAGCTTGGCCTCCTTTGTGGTGTCGGCAGCGCGGAGGACGGAGGGCTGTCAGATCCTCCGATCGGCCTTGAGCTGCCTTGTGGCGCTGTATTACAGGCCTGGGTTTTTTGCATTGTGGTGGAGTTTGGGGTGTCGCAGCGGCACACCCCCATGGTTAGGGAGTCGTTTGGGGGCTGAGGCTGCTGAAGCCTCCTGTTTGTTAATTATATATATATGTAAAATACATAAAATAAAATAAAAGGGTATAAAATGAATGAATAGTTGTCTGGGGGCTGAGGCTGCTGAAGCCTCTTGAGCATTTTGTTGAGATTTTGATATGAAAATGTATTAAATATTAATGTTGTATAGTTAAATGTAAAATGGCTGATTTTACCTGAGTCACTGTACTGATTGTATTCAGGTGTGGGTATCAAGGATTAAGACTTAATGTTGTACAGCTGTGTACATGATAAAACTTTGTGTAACAGAAAATGAAGTAATGTATTTTCTGATTGGTCACAGAACTGTACATAAGTCATGTGTAAAATGGACGTCTTTATCTGCTGTAAGTCAGATCACTTTTTCGTATGCTGTGTGTTGCTTCATGTCATGTTATGCTGCCAGAGGAATGTCTATTCTCTATGTATATATGTAAATAGACTAAGTTGTTGGTTTTACTCTCTCAGTGTCATAGTGTCATAAGTATCTCTGCTAACCAATATCTCCTTACTCTGCTGATGTTATGAGAATACACATTATAATCAAAATTCTCAACACATTTCCCGCTCGTAAAATAAAACAGAATACAGATAAATAAAAATATAATTTATAAATATTATCAATACATATGATAAATTAGAATAAAGAATTATATATAGGATTAATTATCCAATAATAATAATAATAATAATAATAATAATAATAATAATAATAATAATAATAATAATAATAATAATAATAATAGAGGGAGGGAGGAGCTTTGCCCCCCCGGGAGGCTGGGCCGACAAGTGGTTGGATCAAAGCTTTTACATAAGGGATTAGGATGTGCTTTATATTATAAATTTTGGATTTGCAATTGTGGGGGGGAAGAAGTGTTTTAGTGAAGTGAGAGTTGTTAAGTCAATTAATATATGGGTGTATGTGTGTGTGTGTTGGTATATATACATGTTAGTGTGAGGTGTGTAGGTATGTGTATAGGTATATATATATGTATATGCATATATAGCAATAATAATATCAATTTGGAAAGAATAATTGTGATATTACTGGGACTTTAATTAATCAAATAATTAGATCACTATATAAATAAATTCATATATAGATAGGGTACGATAGAATACGAAGTAGAAGGGAGAGGTGAAGACAAGGAATTGGTATAAGCAGTGCTCAATTGTTCTGCCAGTCATTTAACATGGTGCCTAAAAAAGGTCAAGGGAGCAGAAAAGGCAAGCAGCCTGCAAAGTGTAAGGTGCCAACTAGTGCAACCCCAGTAAGTTCATCTTCAGACAGGGAGGATTGGCCGGACTATGGGGCCATTTTAACAAAATTGAGTGCACTGCAGAGGGAGAGAGCACTAGCTAGGGAAGGGGCCAATTCAGCTAATACTAGGAGATCTCATAGGGACTCCAAGGCAAGGAAAATGGCTGAATTGAGACAGCTTGGTGATTTAATGTTGTCGCGTATTGCTGTCCTAGAGAGTGAGCAACCGGGCCCTTCGGGAGTGTCCTCTGCAGCAGTTTTGCCAGGTGCGGTAGGAGACATGCCGGTGGTTTCCCTAACGCTGACTGAGCGGCAGCCTCAGGCAGGAGGTGGGGCCATGATGGAAGATGTAATCCATGGGCCTGGAGGCGTGGCAATGGATGAGAGGAGGACAAGTCAGGGAGAGATAGCAGAGGTGAGGGCGGTCAGTGGCCCGCCACAGTCAGAAGAGGCAGTTGGCAGTGTGGCAAGGATTGTAAGTCCTATGGTGCAACATTTGGCCCTTCGGCACCAGCTTCGAAGCCTTGGACGGTGCCCTACCCCCAGTGGTCATGGCCCAGCCAAGCCCCAGGATTTAGTGAGGGATTTAGACAGCAGTCACTTCCTCCCATCCCAGATACAGGATATAATTCCATGTCTAGCAGGGCCCTCCCTTATGGGGATCAGTCCCTGCCTCTAGGGGACCATCTCCTGCCAGCCACAGTTGACAAAATCTGAAAGGGAAGATATGTGGATCTTTTTGAGTTGCTAAATAGGCAATTGGAGGAGAAGAAAGGAGACAAAGAGGAGGATAGAAAGAGGAAAAAATTAGGAGAAAGAAGCCTGAGAGGTGCTGGGCTAACTGGCTTCCAGGTTTCTACATTTATGCCTGAATCATTGTGAAGGTGCAACCTTCGCAAGTCTTTTCACTGATTCAATATATGGACTTGATTTACCGGGCCTACATGGATTTCCCGGGGCATGCGTGGTTTCTCTATGATATGGGGTTGATGAGAGCGGCGATTCACCCAGAGATGCACTGGGATGTGCAGCACCAGGGTTTATGGTTACAGTTGATGACCCCCTCCCGACCCAATTTGGGGGACCGCTTTGACAGTGGTCATTTGATTCAAAAAGCGGCTGCATCAAATATTCCCCGCACATTGGTGGGTCAGGCAGTTCAACCCCGCTTGGTCTGCTGGGAGTTTAATGCCAAAGGCTTTTGTGGCTGCAAGCCATGTGGATTCAGGCACCAATGTTCCCTCTGCGGTGCCTCACATGGATCATTTACCTGCCTCAGGGGTAGACCAGGGGTAGGGGCAAATAGGGAGCAAGGGTATACAAAGAGGAAGCCTCCAGGGTCGGCTAACTCTGGAAAAGGACCCCAGCCCAATTAAAATTTTGGTATTGGAGGAATGGCTGGAGTTATATCCAGACAAAGATGCGGCCAGTTATTTGAGGGAAGGATTTAGGTATGGTTTTAGGATCCCATTTCAAGGTTATTTATTTATTTATTTATTTATTAAATTTGTATCCCGCCCATCTAGACAGTGTCTACTCTGGGCAGCTCACAATAAAATGGAATAAAAACAATCAAATAATATCAATTTAACAACAGTAAGATTATCATTCAAGATGGAAAAAAGGGATAAGGGAAAAAAGGAATAAATCAAATGGTGACCGGAGGGAAGGCCTGCCTAAATAGCCAGGTCTTAAGTTGGCTCTTGAAAATACCCAGGGGAGATTATTCCAAAGGCGGGGGGCCACTGCCGAGAAGGCCCGGTTTCTTGTTTTTTTCTTTCCGGGCCTCCCTCGGCGTTAGGCTCCTCAGCCGCCCCTCCTGGCTGGAGCGAGTGTTACGAGTAGATCTAGGTGGGAGGAGGCGTTCTGCCAAGTATCGAGGTCCTAAACCATTTAGGGCTTTATATGTGATCATTAACACTTTGAAATCAATGCGGAAACGAACGGGCAGCCAATGCAAAGTGGCCAGAGTAGGAGATATATGCTGATATCTTCTCGTCCCACTAAGATGTCTGGCCGCCGCATTCTGCACCATTTGAAGCTTCCGCATCAGTCTCAAAGGTAGCCCCACGTAGAGCGCATTGCAGTGGTCTAATCTCGAGATTACGAGCGCATGGACCAAAGTGGTGAGCGCCCCAACATCAAGATAGGGACGCAGCTGGGCAATCTACCACAGATGGAAATAGGCAGAGTGGACCACTGACGCCACCTGGGTTTCCATGGTGAGCGCCGGGTCCAGGTGAATCCCCAAGCTGCGAACCTCACTCTTCGTGGTGAGAGTCACCCCCCAAAAGAGAGGGAGTTTCCCAAACCGCCAATGGTGGGGCCACCCACCCTCAGGACCTCCGTCTTGTCCGGGTTCAGCCTCAGCCCATTTTCCTGCATCCATTGCAGTACAGCCTCCAGACAGCGCTGAAGGGACAGAACGGCATCCACTGTGGTTGGAAAAAAGGAGATGTAGAGCTGAGTGTCATCAGCATACTGATGGCACGATGCCCCACACCCCCTGATGACCTCACCCAGCGGTCTCATATAGATATTAAACAGCATTGGGGAGATAATCGAGCCCTGCGGAACCCCACAATTGAGGCTCCACGGGGCCGAAACTCTCTCCCCAAACTGTACTCTCTGAGGACGGTCCCCCAAGAAGGATCGGAGCCAGGCAAGCGCCAGACCACCAATTCCCAACTCGGAGAGCCTCCTCAGGAGGATACCGTGGTCGACGGTATCAAAGGCGGCTGAAATATCGAGGAGGACCAACAAAGACGTTTTACCCCTGTCGGCCTCCCTCAACAGGTCATCCAACAGGGCGACCAGTGCCATTTCTGTACAATGGCTTGGCCTGAAGCCCGACTGAAATGGATCCAGGGCATTTGTTTCATCCAAATGAACCTGAAGCTGATCGGCCACCACCCTCTCCACCACTTTACTAAGGAAAGAAACATTGGCGACGGGCCTATAGTTGCCAATATCGTCCGCCGCCAAATTTGGTTTCTTCCTAATGGGCCTAATGAGTGTCTCCTTGAGGGCAAGAGGTACCTTGCCCTCCAGGAGAGACCCATTAATTATTGCTGTGGCCCATTCGATTGTTATAGGCCTGGCTGCTTTGATTAGCCAGGCCGGGCAAGGGTCAAGAGATGAAGTGGTGGCCCGACAGCGATCAAGTACTTTGTCCACAATATCTGGCATCACAGGCTGAAAGAGATCAAGACTCACCGGGCAAGGCGGAGCGCTGGACATCTCTGCTCGATCCACTGTATTCAAAAAGGAGAGAACTCCCGGCGGATGACCTCCACTTTAGATTTTAAAAATGCTGCAAATTGGTCGGGTGAAATAGTAGTAGGAGGCCCATCACTTAGACCAATTCCGGATAAGTCACAAACTATATGGAAAAGTTCCGCCTGCTGATTTGAAGCTTCGCTTATCCGGGCAGCGAGGTGAGCTCGACTAGCAGCCCTTACCTTAGCAAGGTAAAGGTTAGTCGCGACCCTGACAGCTTTTCGATTATAAACCGTCGGGCTCCATCTCCACTTGCACTCTAGCCTTCTCCTGTTTTGCTTCATCGCTTGTAGCTCCTAATTAAACCAGGACGCAGGCCTAACTCTGCGCCTGAGAGGGCGTTTAGGAGCAATCGTGTCTACAGCCCTGGTAGCGGCAGTAAACCAGCCATCAACCAGAGCCTCGACAGGAGCACCAGTCAGAGGGTAGCCACTATGGCCAAAAATGTAAAGTCAGTTATAGGAATGGAGGAGGTGGTAAGGAGAAAGATTGGCAAAGAGGTAGCAGAAGGTAGAGTGCTAGGCCCATTTAAGGCACCACCGGTTCAGTCGCTGAGGGTCTCCCCACTGGGAGTGGTGCCTAAAAAGGCACCAGGTGAATACAGACTTATTCACCATTTGTCATACCTAGCGGGGGACTCAGTTAATGATATGATCCCCGGGAATTGTGTTCCGTTAAGTACACCTCATTTGATGTAGCGGTACGCATGATTAGGGCATGTGGGCATGGCACAGAATTGGCTAAATGTGACATTCAATTGGCATTCCATTTGCTGCCGGTGCATCCTAGTGATTTTGAGTTACTTGGGTTTGCCTTTGAAGGCTGTTACTACATGGATAGGGCTTTGCCAATGGGATGCTCCATATCTTGCACAGCATTTGAGCGTTTCAGCTCGTTCTTGGAGTGGGCGCTCAAGCGCAGGGTGGGGCTCCCCCATGTAGTGCATTATTTAGATGATTATCTTTTTTGTGGAAGGCAGGCTAGAAGTCCATTCGCACTATGGTAGGCCCCCTTGTGAAAGGGGAATTAAAAGTTTAAATAGTTTAATAAAGTTGTAGCCCTAGTTATATCCAACTCCCGTGTCTCGACTGGGCGGGCAAAGGCAAAGAATAGACAGTGAGCAGCAGCTACACAAGAAAACTACCATTAAGGTCTACTGGACATTTTCATATTAAAGGGGATCATGGCATACAAATAAGCCTGTTTCGGATGTCATTAAGAAATGATATTCAATTCATTAAAAGTGTGTCAAATGCCTACTTTTCATCAGGATGTGAATCTCAAGAGTATAACTTTGAACATGTTCAGAGACATTGTCAGTGCTTTGGGGTACTAAATAATAAGAATCAGAATTTTTGTTTTATGAAATCGAGAGAGGATTGGGTTTGTTTGTTTTTTTAAGATTAAGGGAAGACATCAGAAATGACGAAAGAAAGAAAGAAAGAAAGAAAGAAAGAAAGAAAGAAAAGCTATTTCATGCTGTGACATTTGTCTCCTCAATATAACTTTCTTACGGATAACATTTACCATAAACAGCTCTCCTACAGACGTTCTGAATGCAATCGAAACACTGACAAAAGTAGACACATCAGTGTGAAATATTGCTGTCAAAGATGTAAAGAGCATCAAAACTCTGTCAGATGAGTAAGCATTCCCTACCAGGAGACAGATATATTTTCACATATATCATCTGTCACCAACTTTCCACTCCTTTTTACAGTACTTCAGTACTTTTGGGGGAAGCTTAATGTACATATATTTAAAAACACAGGTAAAGTTACTAATCTCTTAAGCTTATGGGATGATTCAGAGCAGACTAGAGCAGTCTATACACTGGCAAAGATTTGGGCCAATTTTTTTACAAAATATGTGAGATCTGTGTCAGGTTGAGCTATGCTTTCTTCTGGACCAGACAATGCTGTTGTAAATTTACGCTCTGCACAGGGATCCTGATCTCCAAATCACTTCTTGGAGAAATGAAGCAGAGTAACAAGAGAGTGTTTCAAAGAGAGCGCGGTGTAGGGGTGCAACTTTCAAGCTGTGCTTTGGAAGTTTCATTTTAAGTGTGGCCTCTCTATGGATTTTTGGGGGACGGCATATGGCATGTGCTACAGATGGATAGATAATGATACATGTACAGCTGGATGGCTCTGGCATAGGTGGTCCAGCTTGCAGCGTGCCAGCTGGCTAGCAGCAGCTAGGTCTGGAGAATGCTTTGATTACCCACAGCTGTTGCGCAAAGTCAACACAAACTGGGAGGAGGGGGTGGGGGACAGGGGAAGATGCTGTGATGAGAGAAGCCCGGAAGGGTTTGCACACGAATCTTTACTTCTGTGAGGGGCCGGTTCTTTGTCAAGCCACAATACATCCTCTCCAACAGGTGCTTTCTTAACGCACCCAATCCGATTTTGAAATGATGTGTTAAGGAGGAAGGTTAAGATTGGATAAGTCTGAGGAACTTTCTGGAACAATTCACTACAGCCAGTTCTGAATAATGTATGAATTGAAGTGACAACTCCTCCCCTCCACCCTTTGTGTGGTACATAGAGCACAGCTGGCTTTGGCTTTGTAATGTATACCATTCCCAGTTGAAACAAAGCCCAAGTATGTATAAAGGCATTTATTGTTTGCGTTCATCTCTTTTACACTCACCTCTCCTATTCCTCTAGCCTCTCTTTTGCTTAGTTATTCTTGCCTGCCCCGCCCCCCTCAATGGCCTAAATTTAACTTGTAAGTCCATCGAGGCCTCATGGACCTTTTCCTTGTGTTGGAATATAACTACTTTATATCATTATATGAATAATGCTACCTAGAACTAGGGCAAACATGTTCCTCAGCTTCCAGCCACCATCTTCCTGTTCCTAGTCTTGGGCCTCATTGACTAGGGAGATCGGGGTCCCCCAGCTCAAAGAAAGATTCTTGTGCTAAGCAAGGGATCTTCCTAAAAGCTTCTGTTATAACCGTGCTGTAGCTGCTTGGGCATTCTCTCATTCAGTTCTGCATTAGAACTTGGAAAAGTTACTTGTTTGGAATACAAATTTCAGAATTCTGGGGACACATTTTTGGAGTTGTAGTCTAAAAAATGCAATTTTTCCAAATTTTGCTCTGAGCAAGATATTATCCAGCTGGAAGTCTCTGAGGGAAGAGCTGGGCCAGAAAAATGTTGGGACTTGTTTTGCAACCTCACATTCTTCCTGTAGTAGGTGTGGCTGGGGTGACTGTCAATCTAGCAGTAACCAATTGTTTCTTTCTTGTCTCTGAGTTCAAAGAGAGCCATGCTTTGCTGTTAAGAGCTTTCCCCATCTTTAGAGATTGTTGAAAACAGTGAGTCTGTTGAGCCTTGTCTCTGAAGCAGTCGTGTTTTTAGCTTGCTCTTATCTGTTCACATTGATAATGAAACCTCCTATTCTTTCTCTTACCAATGACTCAGAATGAGTTATTGAGACTGTAAGTGCCAGTTAATGAGAAAAAGGGGTGGACTAATCAGCGAAACTTGAAGCTAATTCTGCTGTGTGAATCCCTGCAATTCTGCTGCACAGCTAGAGGAATTTAGCCAAAATTCAAAACTCTCCAATAGAAAGTACATTTTGCAGTCAGAAACAATGCCCAAATGGTGCCCGTAATCTCTGCAAGGAGTTAACACTTCAAAACAGCAATACCTATCAATTCTTATCCAGTGCAGCCAATGATGAGGGACAATGAGAGTTGCAGTCTAACAACATTTGAAGGACTACAAATTGCCCCCTCCTGCTCTAAAGATATCGTTGTTCGGACAGAAATTCCTGCATTCATTTATCTCCCAAACCCCTCATGGTGCCTGAGGTAAAGGACAACTTCTGAGATTCCCTCCTTCTTTTCCCTTCCCTTCAATCAGAAGATTTAGAGTGTCATGAAAAAGCAGCAAATTGCTAAGTTGACTAATTTGTTATTGTTACATCTTGACCAACAAGATGGCGAGAGGTGTTTTATTTTTTATTTTTTTGTCATGTAAGTGAGAGGAAAGGTTTTCCAATGAAAGCAATAGAACAGGACACTCCAAAATGAATATTCTGATGGTTTGGCCATTGGGCCAAAAGTTGCACTATGTTAACGTGGTGCTTCTGACTTAGCTAGTGGGCACAACGTGTCGTTCTGAAATTCCATTAAAGAGGGTGCTGGAGGACATGAACTCAGGCTGACATTAAAGCTGCACGCCTTTCATTAAAATGTACATTTATTCAATTAGTGTACATATTAGGGAAGATCACATTCGTGAATCAATTAGAGGGGCTTGTCTCCTTCCCTTCGTACATTTTGGCAAAATAATTACAGTCTTGCCACTATTACTTTATGGGCGTTTCTGTCTGCCTTTGTCAACAAGGCAAAAGGGGGATGCACACACCTCGTATCAAAGAGGTGAAATTCAAAACTTTGCAAGTGCTGAAGGCAGAAGGCTAAAGTGCTGTTGAGGAAAACATTAACTCCCCAGCATGCAAAGGAGCATGTAAAGAGGCTGGCAGAGCTGATTTTGATCCTGCTATTCAGTTAGCACTAATTTAATTTGAAGGCACTGGCAGGAAGAATAATCTTTGGCCACAATGAAATTAAGTGCTTACTGGCACAGCCTCAAGGATGAGGTTGATCTTTCACAGAATAATATAGTATAAAATAGACAAATTATGGCTCCATATTCCTGCACATACTCAATGAGATGTGTAAATGACAAAGGTTCCAATCCTACTCAGAAGCCCCTAATCAGGTGTTAATCCTCTCTCCCTCTCTCTTTAATTTACAAACAAGGACGCACACAGAAAGTGACCGGATGACAAATTCGTGCTCATATAACCTTCCTGATGAGAGAGCAGGCCCTCATCTTCCAGGGCTGTTGCTTGTGTGGACATTTCTGTTTGCAGAGTGTGGAAATCTTACGGCTTAAAAACCTTCAGCCATGCAGCAGATAAAAGTTCAGGGAGCTACAGAGCAGAATTAGGTTCAGCTCTCCCACAATAGACCACCTCTTATTCCTTAGTTCTCCTCAACTGGCACTTACCCTCTCAATAATTCACTCAGAGAAAGTGAAAAGAAAAGAACGAAAAGTTACATTTTACTCACAGTTCTTCATAGATAAAAACAAACAGCATTCTGTAGAAAAATATTAACTGGTTACATGAGCAGAGCTTAAGTGGTTAACTAGCTTCATCACTGACTAATTGACTTGCTGACTGACTACATAGCTCTGTCTTCAGACCGTCTGACTGGAAAAAAGGTGAGGGAAAGAAGACTTGAGTAAAGAGGTGTGGCTCTCTTCAAAATTGAGGCAGAGAGGGAACAATTGGCTGTTATTTGATTGATTGACAGTAACTCCAGTCCAGAAAGGTCCCTACCAGCCAAAACCTCTTAAAGGCAACATACATAGGTTGTAATACTTCCAACACTTTCCTCCCAGATGTGTTGGTTTTCTCATAAGGAAATTAGTAACAGAAGTGGTGAGGTGAGGTACTATCTTGCTCACATACTGGGTAAAGCAGGCTGATTAACCTCTGAATAGGACTTCACTCTGGAATAAATTCTGTTGAACTGAGGGTAATTTATTACTCAGTATACTGGATTATGGAGAAAGCCAGAGAGTTCCAGAAAAACATCTACTTCTGCTTCATTGACTATGCAAAAGCCTTTGACTGTGTGGACCACAGCAAACTATGGCAAGTTCTTAAAGAAATGGGAGTGTCTGACCACCTTATCTATCTCCTGAGAAATCTATATGTGGGACAGGAAGCAACAGTTAGAACTGGATATGGAACAACTGATTGGTTCAAAATTGGGAAAGGAGTACGACAAGGTTGTATATTGTCTCCCTGCTTATTTAACTTATATGCAGAATACATCATGCGAAAGGCTGGACTGGACGAATACCAAGCCGGAATCAAGATTGCAGGAAGAAATATCAATAACCTCAGATATACAGATGATACCACTCTGATGGCAGAAAGTGAGGAGGAATTAAAGAACCTCGTAATGAGGGTGAAAGAGGAGAGTGCAAACAATGGTCTGAAGCTCAACATCCAAAAAACTAAGATCATGGCCACTGGTCCCATCACCTCCTGGCAAACAGAAGGGGAAGATATGGAGGCAGTGACAGATTGACAGTGAAGGGGACGACAGAGGACGAGATGGATGGACAGTGTCATCGAAGCTACCAACATGAATTTGACCAAAATCCGGGAGGCAGTGGAAGACAGGAGGGCCTGGCGTGCTCTGGTCCATGGGGTCACGAAGAGCCGGACACGACTTAACGACTAAACAACAACAAATACCTGCACTGCACTCACCATTCTTTCTGTAAGGATGCTTTACAGAAGCATATGCATATATCACAGAGTTTTGGGTCTCCTGCCAATCCCTTCACTGCTATGCACAAGAATTTCAACGCTGTCTAAATCAAACCTATGTAATACCCTTCAGATGGGCTGCACATTTAGATAACATTTTACAGCCAACTGCCATGTTGACTGGGGATGATGGGAATAGAAGTACAATATATCTGGGGACAGTTGGTCTGGAAAGCTGCTTGAAATAGGAGCTTTTTTAAACCCATACATAGCCTAATTATTTCCTGACATAAACCAAGTTGCACTACCACCATTTTATATGAGTCTTCCCTTAATCTTAAAAAAAAAGATCAGGAAATGAAAAGAAACAGGAAGAAGAGTAAGAAAGGCAGCAAAAATGATGAAAATAGTAATGTAGAGAACAGTTTGGCTTGGACTCTGAAAATAATTTGTTTTGTTTTGAACTTGAATTAAACCCTGTTGAGATCTGGATAATTTCGCTGAGAGTATAACAAGTTTAATCTTTCCCACTTTCCTGCCCAGAAAGACAATACAAAAAAATTTTTTTTTCTGGGCCCGGTGCTCTTCAATATTTTTTATTAATGACTTGGATGAGGGAGTGCAGGGAATGTTTGTCAAATTTGCAGATGATACAAAATTGGGCGCAATAGCTAATACCCTAGAAGACAGAAACAAAATTCAAAATGACCTTGATAGGATGGAGCACTGGGCCGAAAGCAACAGAATGAAATTCAACAGGGTGCAAAGTACTGTACCTCGGAAAAAGAAACCAATTGCACAGTTACAAGATGGGGGATACCTGGCTCAGCAAAACTACGAGCGAGAAGGATCGTAGATCACAAGCTAAATACTGTGTTTCCCCGAAAATAAGACAGGGTCTTATATTAATTTTTGCTCCAAAAAAAGCAGTAGGGCTTATTTTCAGGGGATGTTTTATTTTTTTCATGTACAACAATCTACGTTTATTCAAATACAGTCATGTCATCTTCTGGTTGCTGTACAGTGGTGGAGGGCGGGCTTTCACTTAACTAGGGCTTATTTTTGGGGTAGGGCTATATTAAGAGCATCCTGAAAAATCATACTAGTGCTTATTTTCAGGTTAGGTCTTATTTTCGGGGAAACAGGGTATGAGCCAACAGTGTGATGTGGCTACAAAAAAGGCAAATGCTATTTTAGGCTGCATTAAAAGAAGTATAGTTTCCAAATCCCGCGTGGTGCTAGTCCCCCTCTGTTCAGCACTGGTTAGGCCTCACCTTGAGTATTGTGTTCAGTTCTGGACACCGCACTTCAAGAAGGATGCTAACAAATTGGAACAAGTTCAGAGGAGGGCGACAAGGATGATCAGGGGGCTGGAAACCAAGCCTTAGGAGGAAAGGCTGAAAGAACTGGGCATGTTTCGCCTTGAGAAAAGAAGACTGAGGGGTGATATGATAGCACTTTTCAAATATTTGAAAGGCTGTCATACAGAGGAGGGGCAAGATCTGTTCTCAATCATCCCAGAGTGCAGGACACACAACAGTGGATCCGGTTACCTGGGGAGTTGGTGAGTGTTCCAACACTGGAGGCATTCAAGAAAAACTTAGATAATCACCTGGCAGATGTGCTTTGATTGTATTCCTGCGTTAAGCAGGGGGTTGGACTTGATGGCTTTGTAGGCCCCTTCCAAATTCACTTTTCTATGATTCTGCACTTTTTTGGCCTTGTAGGTAGAGAGAGATACAGCATTGTGGCAGACTTCAGAGAGGGAAGAGGGAAAAAGAGACAGTGTCCTTCCTTTGCTACTGGAAAGAAATGAAAGGGATTCTTTAGTTCCTCACTGGCTCTGATTTTAATCCAAGCCATGTAAGAGCTTGCAGGCATGTAATATTTACCTTGTGCTAAGGCGACCACTCCAACCTTGCTGAGATCTGTGTTTTCAGGCTGGGAAATATGAACAATTTGAGAATGAAAAAAAAGGTGAAGTTAAAGTGTCCACTTCTGGAAGCTTTGGGGCCACTGTTCTGTTGGAGTTTTATTTGTAACCTCACATGCTGTCTAGTTTGTGTGACTGGGAGGGACTTTCCTGGGCTGGGGTGATTGCCTAGCTATGCAGCACTAACCAATTGTTCCTTCCAGTTTTTGAAATTCAAAGAGAGCACCATCTCTCTGCTGAGCCTAATATTCCTCTCTTTGGTGGCAGTAGTTTGTTGCTGTCGATCTGTTTGGGTAGTTAGTAGTACTAGTAAAAAAAGCATTATACACAAGTCTGTCATTTCAAGCAACTGCAAGTAAAGAAATGCTTTTTATTCTTTCTCCTATAAATGTTTCGAAGTGAGTTACTGAGACTTTAAGTGCCAGTTAATGAGAAAGGGGTGGACTCTGGGGAATGTGTAGCTGTTCTTCTCTTGGGATCTCTGTAGTTCTATAGCATAGCAGAAGGAATTTTACCAGGAATTCAGAACTCTGCAACATGCTTCAAGGTGTTTCCTACAGAATGGGTTTTTCTTTTGCCCATTTGCCAGATATGCCAGAACAATGGATCCTCTTCTACTCCCTCAGACTTTTTAGAAAGCTGTGCCTACCAAAGATCTTCCGTTTCATCAATGAATCCATCTTTGATTGTTTCTCCTAGCTCAGAAGACGCCTTATTTTATGGTTGCCTTAAGGACCAGAACGGTTATTCCTAAGGAATATCTTCAGTTCCCTTCAGTTACCCTGTCTTTTCTGCATTTGATTTGTCTGTTTTTTTTTTCTTCTGTCTCTCTGTGTGGCTGACTTATATGGAGCAATGCCAACACAAGGTGTCATTACACGTTTGTGAACACTGCTAAGAGTAGGAGGAGAGTAATGTAAGGGAGGTAGGCATGTTTTGGGATAATGGTTGATGTCACTCCACTGTATTAAAACTAACAATGTCCCAACATAAAATAGGAAAAAAGAAACACAGGACCTATCTAGCTATTATTTTCTCCAGCACTGTCAACTCAGTTAGAGGGGAGCAGCTAGAATGCCTCTCTTTCACTGCTTTCTCCATGCGAGCAGTGATTAGTCTGAAAAGAAGAAGTTACTCTTCAGTTGTAGGCTCTACATATGAGAAAAGAATCCTGGAAATCTGGGGTTTTGGTTGCACGTAGACACATGAGCAGAAACCTTTCTTCTCCAGACCTGCCACTGCTCACATGGAGAAAGTGACTATGCAAGGGATAAGGCGAAGCCATCTAATGTTACAATAGTCACAGTGCTGGATAAAATAACGCCTAAAGAGGCCTACGGCTGTTTGAATATCTGAAAGTCAACAAAACATGTGATCACAGATTTTTGACAAAAAAATTTGCTACCCTGTGGAAAAATTTATACATAAGCATTTGTCTTCTGTAAGAGTATATATGTTGTTGTTTTTTTGTTGTTGTTCAATGATGATGGAAAAGATGTTGAAAAACCTTGTGGGGCTTTTTTTTGGTCTTCATTTTTTTTTCTTCCATCTGAGCTGCAACTTGCTTTATTTATAGAGACTTCAGTCTGAAAGCTGTTAAAAGTAATAAACTCTGTCGTTTTGAAGAATACAATTCCATAATTTAATCATGCCTACAGGCAGCAAAGACACAGGCAAATAATTGTGTTCGTGTCATTCAAGTGTAAAATCACTGTTATGGCTTGAAATCTAATCTGCACAAACCTCTGATGCTTGGTCCAGTTTTGGAAACCTACAATTTCATTTCTCACTCCCAGACAAGCAAAGTTTAATGAAGTATCCCTGAATCCGAGAGGTTGTGTGCTTTCCTGTTGTTCTGCTTCACATTGTCTAGCTTATTTAGCAAATCCAAAGTGTACTAACATCCCAGCTCTCCAACAAGACAGACATTCATGTAATTGTTATATGTGTGTATATGTGAGTGTGTTGAACAGACTTATTACTTAACACTTTGGACACTACAACTGAAGTCAGAAGGACAGAAATATGACAAAAGCTATTTTTGTTTTTATTTACTGGACAAAAGGACTGGGTTTTGTGCCATCAAGTCAGAACTGACTTATAGCAACCTATAAGCATTCAAGTTACAATAAGAGAGATATTTAAGAAGTGGTTTTACCACTTCCACTCTCCCAGTGAGTTTCCATGGTCAAATGGGGTTTTGAACCCTGCTCTCCAGAGTCCTAGTCTGTCACTCTATCCACTACACCACATGAGGAATCAATATTATGATACATCAACAGAAATTTACTGTTGAGATCCAAGAATATAATAGTAAACTCTATTTAACTTTGGTCACACCTCACATAGAATACAATGCCCAGTTCTGGTCAAGAAGGATGTGTCCAAAGTGGGGGGTGACCGAGATAGTAAAGGGCCTGAAACTGTTTTCCTACACAAAACAGTTGAAGAAGCTGGGTATGTTTAGCTTGCAGAAGAGAAGACTAAGAAATGATATGATGGATATCATCTCCTTTTCTGTAAGAGGGTAGGACGCAAAGTAATGGATTCAAATTATAAGAAAAGTGATATTTATTAAAGATTAGGAAGAGCTTCATGACAATAAGAGCTCTTCAGCTACAGGATGGATCACCTTGGAAGGTGGAAGATTCCCCTTTGTTGGAGATTTTTAAATAGAGGTTGGATGGCCATTTGTGAGGCATGGTTTAGCTGTGAGTTTCCTGTTTTGAAAGGGTTTGGATTGGATGAATCTCGGAGTACTCTTCCGGATCTTGAATTCTATGATTCCACAAGAGGCCCCTAGAAAATAAAAGATGGCAAATCTAATTTAGCACTCACATAATCAGATTAGTCTGGCTCAACTTCTTTGGGGTAAACCTGTGCTGGGTCATAGTAAACAGTGTGTTCCTTTCTAGGTGCTCACAGACCAACTATTTTATGATCTGTCTTAGAATCCTTCCTGGTAGTGATGTCAAGCTGACTGATCAGTTGATGCCTGACCTCTCCCCCCCCCCTTTTTGATGATGGGGACAACATGTACTCACCTTTTGTATTCAGAGACCTCACCTATTCTCCAAGGATGCTCAGTGTTTATAGGCAAAGGCTCTGAGAATACATTTCCCAGTGTTTTTTGCAGGATCCTTGTATTCAGCTCATCTGCCCTGCAGGTCTGAAATGATGAGCATCTGTATTAGATGTTTCCTGTGCCACCTCTTTACCCATCTTGGGCAGCATCCATCTCACTTCCTCCTTTACTCTACGTGCACTACATTGAGCATTGTTTTCCTGTTGGGAGACGGTGAAGGCAAAATAGGTGTCCAGGAGTTCTGCCTTTTCTCTACAAACCATCAGTTTTTCTCCATCCTCTCCATGCAGCAGACTTACTTTCTTCCTTCTCTTGCCCTGCATGTAGTGAAAAAACAATTTTTAATTTTTTTAAACCTTTCATGCAAGTCTGAGTTCATCCTGAGCTGTAGCCCTCTTAACTTTCTCTTTACTAATATTGGCTGCTCCTTTGTATTCCTTGGTGATTTGACCCTCCTCTCATTTCCTATATATGTCCCTTTTAGATCTTAACTCATCTGAAAGCTTGGTAGGTAGCCTCCCCAGTTTCTTTAGACATCTCCCGCTGTCCTTGTATCATAAAGTTCCTTCTCTTTGAATATTTCTGACCATGGGATCTCACTCAATGGCTGAAATCCTGTTGTTTTGTTACACATGTGGAAGGCAAATGGAATGACAACCAGTCACTTCCAGCTGGCATTTAATGCATCACCACTGGGAATTTTGAGCATGCATGCCAAGCCAGAGGATGCATGCACCCCTAAGAATCCCAGCAGAGACTCATTAATTGTCGGCTGGAAGTGTGTGAAATATTTCAGCCAATATTTTCTTCAGCAAATATATCAGCGAACCAACCAATAAATAATAAGATTGCAGTCCTAAGAACACAGTATATATATACAGTATACAATATATGTATGTGCGTGTGTGTGTGTGTGTATTTGCTGAAGAAAATATTGGCTGAAATATTTTACACAAATTAGTGTAACACACACATATATATGTTGTAGCACTTTTCTTAAGCTTACTGAAATCAGCTTTCTTAAAGTCCAGAGTGCATGTTACATTAATCTTAGCTTTTTCTCTCCTCAGTAAAACAAATACCAAGACAGCACAGTCACTTCCACTCAAAGTTCTCACTATTTCTACTTCAATGACCAGTTTCTCTCTTTTTGTGAAGACCAGAGCCAGGATACTATATCTCTTCCAGAGATAAAAGAAGATATTTTTATTCAAGCTTCCTTTTGATGGCTAGGGATAGTGTAGAAAAAAGGTTCAACATTTTGCTGTGATCTGTGTAAAGCCCTTTGGATTGAGTGGACTATAATAAGTTGAGTCAATCAATCAGCCAGCCAACCAATAAATAATAAGACTGCAGTCCTAAGAACACAGTTTGAAGGGGAAGTTCAGCTGAAATCAATTTGGCTTTCTTCTGAATAAAACTGTTGAGAATTTAGCCTTTGTATTAATCTCTGTACTGCTGAATACACCACAGCAGTATAATAGAAGAATTCAGAGAGCAGATTCTGCATTGACCGGCCATGTGAACTCTGAAAAATCACTGCTTAGTGACTGTTCGGAGGGACATGATTGCTAGATTTAGGGATGTTTAAAAAATAAAACTATTCTGTTCTGACAAATCATTCCAAAGAAATTGAATCCCTTCCCACCCACCCCCAGCAGTTAAATTATACTTAATCCAGAGAGATGTAAAGATTCTATAAAATATAGTTTTTACAGGAGTTAAGGGGTCATTGAGTTAAGGAAAGCATTCTTAATGGAAAATAAACGGCTGCTCAGACGGATATTTTTCCTCTTGTCCTATTAATCTGGAAAAGTATCTCTACAACTAAAGTTTAAAAGACTGTTAAGGGCAGCCTCACCTCTCTCAAAAACTAATAGCTGCAGCTTACCACCTATGCCCTACACATGTGAGATGTTTAAAATATGTGCCAGGGAATTTTCTTCTCACATTTGGCTAGGTTTACTCAGTGAACCCAATGTGAGATAATCCAAAACAATTCGGGCGCAGCAAAGGTTGGGAAAATATTATAGCAAACATAAAGCTTTGTTGGAAAGCTGCTTTGATCTTCAGATTATCAAATGCACAGTTTCTAATTTGACAAATTTCTAGTGGCAAAGCATAATATCTAAACATTCTTCTTTTTGTCATAACAGTTTAATCCCTTAAGAATGTGATTTAAAAGCATGGAGGAGCAAAGGTTACCACAAGATTTGCAGGAAAAAAGGAAACACACTTCAGACACCTAGGTTTAAAAAAGAAAAATAGCAAGGCCGTTAAATTATATAACTAAATGTTCTATATAGATTGGCACTGCCAGGTCATACTCAGTTCAGGTTATATCAAACATGCATTAGCCTCAAAGTGAAATGTGCAGTAGAAAGAACAAAAATTTAAAAAGCGGCAATGTTCCATTTTTAAAAGGAATGCTCAGTTTATGTTTCAAGTCACCTTGATGGCATGGCAAGATAAATGCCATCTTTTGCAATAGTATGCTTTCTTATTGCGTTTTTGGTCTTTCTCAGCCAAAATAAAAATAAAACCTTTGGGAACTAAAATGCAGGTGGCCATGTTCTTGTCTTTATATACAACAGCCCTCTACTTGAATAGCCATCAGATAACAACCTTCTGTTTACAGGGCTGTCCATTCCACATTCAGGTTAAAAATAATCTATAAGACGGGACAGTAGGGTTTTGCTGTTGTTCATCACTGGTTAGCACCTGAGCAGCAGACATGGGTCACTAGGTCATAAACTTCCCTATGAAGAGATTACTGTATTTTTAACAAAATTTGCAGTAACCGTTTCTGAATTGGTACTTAATATATGGATATTTTATCCATGTCCTCTTTTGAGCTAATGTCTTTCTTTTATTTTGGCTATGTGTTAGTGGTTACAGTACCATATAACTAACATGACGACTCTGCAAAAGAGATGAAACCAAGTTAGAATGGCAAGAATAAGAGAAATAACAGAATATTCTTTCTTTGTTATGCACTCCGTCTGCCTGTCTGTCAAGGACAAGACAAAATGAGCCCAGGTAATAACAGTGACTGATAGTACAGCTCAAAGTATTTTCTCAGCCAATTACATTGAATGATTTGACCCTTTGTCTCTTGGATGGTGAAAACTGCAATTGCTCCAATAACTCGTGTAGCTGGATCAGGTAAAAGGTGCCACAGAAGATACCAAGACATCTGTCGATTTTAGTGCACAACATCCACAATAAGGAATAACTTCCAAAATCATAAACAGCTTGGAGACAAGAGTATCCTAAGAACTCTCTGCTCCCACTAACTGAGGCCCTGTGCCAGGCTGACCTTCAGATGTTATGGCTGTTGACTACGAACATAGTGGTCGGTGGTGTCTCAACATGGGCATTCACAGGGCGCCAACATTGCAAACCTTTAGGCACCAAAATACAACACTACTGTCCTCTGGGGCTTTTAATTGATGCTGGTATCTGTGTTCATTTTATTAATTTCTGCAATTTTTTTTCTGCTTTGGGTTTTGCATTAGAATCCAAAGTCATTTATTTTATCTTTTGGATGCCATCTGAAGAGTTTTGACCCAAAGGTGGAAGCATCTGCTATATTTTTTTTTCCAGGTCTGATTTGTGGCGCTGTGTGTATTATGTATGCATTAAACAACTTCAGCAGCAGCCTCTTCAGTGGACAGCCAAATTATCACTGGAGTTTTAAAGGCCCCTTCCTTCCTTCCTTCCTTCCTTCCTTCCTTCCTTCCTTCCTTCCTTCCTTCCTTCCTTCCTTCCTTCCTTCCTTCCTTCCTTCCTTCACTGTTTGCAAATTCAGCTTCTTCTGTTGCTGATTTAATGATTCATAGGTTTGCCATGGGTTGGAGGTGACTCCATGTAACAACAACAGAGCCTGTTCAGTGGACATGAATAGCCATATTATGGGAATAGCATCACCTTCTGTTCCTGCAGGGGAGGAGACTTACTTCTCATTATGATCTATGATTGTTTTATTTAAAAAATAGACAAATTCCTCATGAGGGAGAAATAAAACTGTATAAGAAATGAGACTACAAGGAAGAACTTTTTACTTAAGGTTGCGGGATGCTTTGCTCAATCAGCATATTTTAAGAAGTGTTTTAGGAGAACATTGGTAAAAAATATTATAGTACGATAACTGAAAAAAGCATGGGTAATGTGGGGCTATATTAAATGCTCATGTAGCATTTACTTTAATTCCAACTCCAGATTATTGTAGAAAAGAAGTTCATCAGCAGCACTAACAGATGCTACTGTGGAAACACCCCTGGTGATAGAAGCATGCTATCATGAGATTGGGCTAATGAGGGATCATGGACTCTGCTGCTGTTCTGGAAAAATCAGGTTTTGTAGTCAGTGCCTGGGATGAACTGGCTGAGAGAAAGGGGAATGCCTACCAGTAATTGGAAGGCAGTAACACCTGCAGTTTATCACTATAAGAGAGAGCTTCAAGGCTGAGTTGGGCTCATTCATTGGTACTGCGGTAATTAGGAACATGGTTTCAGCTGAATGAGGTGAGGGGGGAAAATGTTACTTTCTTCTTGTGAAAGTTTAGGAAACTCGACATGTCTGACTGGAAGATTCTCTGAAAGAGTCTGGGAATGAAAACTCTGAATATAGAAATGGGGACAGAAATTACTTTACTTGGCTTATTTATCTCTTAGGACAGCGATGGCGAACCTATGGCACACGTGCCACAGCTGGTACGTGGAGCCCTTTCTGCTGGCACGCGAGCCATAAGTCGCCGGATCGCTACCCCCCCCCTGCAGCCAAACCTGAGCAGGCGGCTGCAACCGCGGTGCTGGTGCCTGGACAGGCGGCGGGTCAGGATCCGGAGCAGCTGGTGCTGGCGGCGGATCCAGAGTGGGGTCTCGAGGCACCTCCGTGCCCGGGATTCCCCCTTCCGCCACCACTTCCGGTTCCGCCTCCTCCTTCCCCCCCCCAGTTTGGGCACGCGAGCCCAAAAAGGTTCGCCACCACTGTCTTAGGAGAATGCTATGCTTATTTGTTACCCTGCTGCAAGGAAGGCACTTTGTGTATTCTCTGAGACTATGCTGAAAATATGCTAGGATGTAATTAATAAAATATTTTAGCCAACTTTCCTATTTTCTTGTGGGTCTGTTTTGTAATTGCTCTTGCCTCAAACTGTTGATAGATTATTTGCTCCACAGCCTTTTCGACTGCTTCTGTAACTGTTATAACTGTTTTTGAAGTTTTTCTGTTCTTTTTGACTTTTTCACCACCCTTATATAAATTTTTTACAGTTGTTTGGATTCTTTTGGATTGAGAGGGTTGGTGGTACTTAAAACCAGGCCTTGCCTTGACAATCTACCAGGACCCTGTATGTTGTTTTGGGGTGTGTGGTGGCATTTCTACTTTGCAGGGTTGGCAAAGCACTTAACCTTGCATGTTTTTGGGAACTCCCTTGAAGCATTGCTTAGTCAGTTCAGACTGTTTGGAAGGGTATTGAGCAGAAAGATTTCCCTAGCCAATCAGCACATTTGGCCATCTTGGTTTACCCATGTCAGGACAGGCAGGGTAGTGTGTACCTGAAACAATATTCTAGATTTGTTTTTTTTTTATCTGCAGCTTCAGTGTGAGAAGGCCTATTTAGTCATTACTAGAGATGGGGACGAATATAAAAACGGATCGGCTTTTTTGACGAAAATAGCCGATTCATTAAACATTTGTCCCTTCATATTCGTGGGTTCCAGAGACCCTCACGAATACAAAGGGATGAATACTTACCCATTTTTATTCGTCCTTCATATTAAAAAAAATAACAAAAAAAACACCTTTCTGCCTATTGGCCGCCGATCAGCTGATCGGCGGGGGATAGGCAGCCACCCCCCCACAGCCATCCAACCCCACAGCCTACCCTCCCACCCCCTTCCTCTCCCTACCTTAGCCCTCCCCCACCCCCACCGACACTCCCTTCCTATTAAAAAACAACAACAAAAAACACAATTCTGCTTACTGGCCGCCGATCAGCTGATCAGCGGCAGATAGGCAGCCATCCCCCTCCCACAGCCAGCCACCCCCACAGCCTACCCACCCATCCCTTCCCTTCCCCTACCTTAGCCCCCACCCCTACCGACACCCCCTTACCTTAATTGCTGCTGCCGAGGTCTCCTTCTGGCCTCCCAGCCACGCATGTAAAAAGGGAGACTGGCTGCCCTTTGCAAAGATGGCGGCTGCAGCTTCATTTAGGGTGCCTTAAGGGAATCAAGGCTGCCCTTTGCAAAGATGGCAGCTGCAGCTTCCCTACCCTAAATGAAGCCACAGCTGCCATCTTTGCAAAGGGCAGCCAGTCTCCCTTTTTACATGCATGGCTGGGAGGCCAGAAGGAGACCACAGCAGCAGCGATTAAGGTAAGGGGGTGTTGGTGGGGGTGGGGTGGGGGTTAAGATAGAGAAAGGAAGGGGTAGGTGGGTAGGCTGTGGGGGTGGCTGACTGTGGGGGGTGGCGGCTACCTATCGGCCTCCGATCAATTGATCGGTGGCCGGTAGGCAGAATGGTGGGGTTTGTTTGTTTGTTTTTTGTAATGTTGCTGAAGACAAACTCAATGCCTCATGCATGCCTCTCAGTGCCAAAAAAGACCTCTCATTCTGCTGGGGCCAAAAATAACTCCCTCAATACCATGGGCTTCTCTGCCGTGTGGTAAACTCTCCTGGGGGGACCCAATTTGTGGGTGAATAGCTCGGATGTCCGATATCCAATCTTCACCAAAGTTGGCAGGCATGTTGGGGAAAGACATAGGAAGCTCTGTTGTGATTCCAGATTCTCTAAGTATCTGGGGGGAACTTTCCTGGGGGTGTCCACGTTGTGACTATATAACTCAGGGGTCTGTTATCCAATGTTCACCAACCTTTCCGGAATTGCAGAAAAGCGTCTGAGGAAGGTTCCCTGCAAATTTGGTGTCTCTAGGTGCTTAGGGGCCAGTTTTATAGCCATTTAAAGCAAAGATGAATCAACAAATTGATTCATCGATTCGTTGAAGAATATTCATATATTCATATTCATTGAGTTGTTAACCTTGATGAATCACGAATCAAAACGAATCACCATTTTTTTGGTTTGTCCCCATCTCTAGTCATTACCTACTAAGAGAAGTTCACTATGCACAGAGGGGACCAGCTAACCCCTCTCCACTTTGTTGCTGTTTTCTACAAATGGAAAGCAATACATCTGCAGGTGAGACATTCCTGCGTGGGCTCTATATGGAAAATCAGGCTTCTGGCTTGTGTGTAGAGCCCATATGCAAGGAAGAACAGCTTCCCTACAAATTTGTAATATTCCACATATAGAAAATGATAAAGAGAGGGAAAGTGTGTTTGTGTGTGTTTAAACCTGTTTGAGAGAAGGGACCAGCACCTGAATAAAGGACATGATTTACTAGGAAATTCTCCTATAACTTTTGATTGATTTAAATGGGAGTTGCACAGGAGAACACCTTGTATGAGCTGAGAACACATGAAGTTTCCTTGTGTTTTTAGAAAAAAATCTGCTAGGCCTAGACATTCCCCAGTCAAATGAAGAGCTGGTCCTGCTAAAATAAAATGATTGGAAGACTGAAATTTGCAGCTTGCATCTGCAACACACAGCCCTTTGCCCCCAAATTACCTAGAGCTTTCCTTACCAATGCCACTGCTATTGGGTGGTTGGTTGGTTTTGTACATGGAATTGCAGGGGCACCATTTTGTTATTCACTTTGGACAGCAAAGCACCTTTTGGCTACCCCTTTAAGAACCCCTGGGAACACTGTTGAAGAGTTTGGAAGCATAATGTCAGTTTATGTGGGATGTTGACCTTGCTGAATGTATGGTTCTCAACTGAAAAGAGGATTAAGGCTAGAGTCTCCAGTACAGTAAGAAGGATAGGAAATCATTTATTGTACCTCCCCAGAAATCATTTGTATGTGTAGCTTGATCCTATGTTTACTCAAAAATAAGCTCCACTGAGTTAATTAATGTCCCCAGTAAAAGACACAGAGGATCAAATTGTACCTGCCTGAAACCATCCAAACTACTTGCCCCCCTTTTCTTTTCAAACCTAGGACAAAACTGTATTACCCTAAAGCACTCTTTAAAATACATAGGAGTTTAAAATGTTAACCACAAAATGGTTTGCAAAGCCTTCTTGGGATGGATTTATGCAAACATTAAACCTATAAGCACCTAATCTCCTTTAGAATCAAAGAGTAGTCAAAGGAGGGAATCAAGGGGATCAGGGTGGCTCAGAGAGAACGTTTCAGCAGAGGTGAGCTACACAAACACACAGAGAGAGACTTGACCCAAACGTCTTCCACATGGTGCCAGCACAGCTGCTTTTGCAGTCAGCCAAACAGCCACCCTCTGTTGCCAAAGAGAACATTAGGGGAAGCAGCTTAGTCTTTGGGTGCCGCAATTACTCAGCCACATTTCCAGATCTATTGTTCCCATTTTGTAGGCTATTCTTTCTGGAACAGATGTTTTGTTTCTGAGTTATCAGCATGGTAGTGTCTCTGGAATATTAATGATGGCCAACAGCAAAAGCAAACTTCACTGTATCCTCTGCCAGCCTTGGCTATCTGTTCCACTGGATGTTTCATTCTGCATTCCTTCCAAGACAGGCGGACGAGGAGGAAATTTTCCATGACTTTCATTTCCAGAGTGGCCCATTTTTACACAGAAACACTGTAAATACCCCCACTTATCCATCCAGGGGGATGTGGCCCTACCCCTACAAACCTCCTGAGGCAAGCATTTGGCCATGCATATGCTCATGTCCGAGAGCATAGGTTCTTAACCTGTGGTCCGTAGACTCCCGAGGGCCACAATGTCCTCACAGGTGGTCCGCAAAGGCTTAAAGAAATGTTATGATCTTTTGCAGTTAAAATAGAAACAGAGAGAGAGAGAGAGAGAAAGAGAGAAAGAGAGAAATAAATAAATCTTTATTTCCCTTGCTTGTTTGTGTAAAACCTGACTTTTCTAATCTACCGCCTTCATTAAAAACAACAAAAAAGTAAAAATCGGTTACTTGGTAACACATTGGAACACACAGGCATTGGTCTTGGAAAATTTATTTATTTATTTATTAGACTTCTACCCCGCCCATCTAGACCAAAGGTCTACTCTGGGCAGCATTACACATTTTTAAAAACAGTGAAACCAATAAACATATACTATGAGTCCAAGATGGCAAAAATGTCAAAATTTAAGATACGGCAGGAGGGAAAGCCTGCCCAAATAGCCAGGTCTTAACTTTACTCCTGAAGACACCCAGAGAGGGAGCCAGGTGGATCTCCACGGGCAAGTTGTTCCAGAGGCAAGGGGCCACTGCCGAGAAGGCCCGGTTCCTCATTCTTTCCTTCCGGACCTCCCTCGGCGTTAGGCCCCTCAGCCGCCCGGCCTGTCTAGAACGAGTGACTCTGGCAGAACTGGGTGGGAGAAGGCGCTCTGCCAGATATCGAGGTCCTAAACCATTTAGGGCTTTATATGTCATCGTTAGGACTTTGAAATCAACGCGGAAACGAATGGGCAGCCAATGCAAGGCGGCCAGAGTGGGGGAAATATGGTGATACATTTTCACCCCTGTAAGAAGTCTGGCCGCCGTATTCTGCACCATCTGAAGTTTCCGCGTCAGTCTCAAAGGTAGCCCCACGTAGAGCGCATTACAGTAGTCTAATCTCGAGACTACGAAAAGTTAGCTTGTTTGAACTATAACTCACAGAAGGCCTTATATGCTGGCTGGAAAATTCTAGTGGTTGTAGTTCTGAAAGGCAAGTTGGGAGCAGGAGGGACTTTCCTTTCAAATTTCACAAGATCCATATTCAGAGGGTCACTTGCAAGAGAGCATCTATCATTTAAAAAGAGGATAAAGCAGGCCCATGATCTACATACAACTGCATTTGCTAAAAGATTCAGAGGCAAGGTTAGAAATGATTTGCTGAATTTAAAAATGACGCCTCTCATTCAAGTGAGGAATACAGTAACCAGGTGACCTGTGAACCTGCTGCATCTGTCGTACAGGCGCTCACTGTAGATGAACAACTTCAAGGTCTCTGATTTATTTTCTTAACAGTTCTTTGTCTTTAACTCAGGGCTCGGCTACATGTCATAATACTCCTGATTTTGTGTTGTATTTAGCACACTTGAAATTGATTTAAAAATATCCACCAATGTGATGCACACATTTTTTAAAACACCCACGAGGGGCTATTTATTTTAACTCAATTATGAACACAATTTATTTTGAATCACTTTGGGATGTGTGAATGCCTGTGTTGGAGTAGATAGTGTCTGTGGGGGTCTGCAGGGTTTTCCAAAATAGGTGGCAAGTACAAGGTGTTTTGTATACCTGTGGTCCAAATTCTTTCATTTAAAAAATTCAGTTTCTGTTTTATTGCTGCATTGATCTAGCGCTATGTCAGTTCAAAACTTTTTTTAAAAAATAAATATTTAAAATACAGGGAGAATGGGGACAGGCTGCTTCTGCTGCTGATAGCTGCTCTAAAACTCATGATTCTTGCTCCCCCGGCCATTTTGTGAAAACTCCCTCTCACTGAAAAGTGGATTGCACCATCCCTCTCAGCCCCACAGAGCTCCAGCAGTTGGAGAAAGCAGAGTGGTTGGTCTTCAGAGTAAGGAGGAGCTGTTACCATCTACCACCCTACTCCCAGCCTGAGAGAAGCCTCCACTGAGGGGAAGGCTGGGAGACACAGTCTCCATGAGAATGCACACACCGACACAAAAATCACATGACATTATATTGATTCTAAAAACCTAAGTCAGCTTCTGATTTAATTCAACAGTGTAGCTGAGCCCTCAGACTTCTATTAGATGGCCCTTCAAATAACCAAGGGCATTTCAAAAAGGAGAATTGTCCTATTTAGGCAGCCTTTTTAAGACAGCGAGCTGTCCTCCACAAGAGAGGACACCTGATCACCCTATATGCTGTACTTTCAAACCACAGTTCCTAACATTTTGCAAAGATTGACCGCTGAGAGCATCTTGAATGTGTTTGGGACTCAATTTGCTATCTGGAACCTCTTTGCCCACTCCACGCCATTCCACTCCTGCTGGAAATGCCAAGAGGCAGATTAAAAGCCAAACAGATGTAGTTCCCTTTTGTCTGGAGAGAATAAATGGTGGAGCTGAATCTGTTCCAGCACTTTATATTTCTCTAAGCAAGCAATCTAATTATAAAGAAAGTAAATGCCAACATTAGTCTAGTTACCAGGAGCCTGAGCCATATCAAATGCCAGCGAGTGTTAGCTTTCAAATAAAGTAGTTTACATGTTTATTTAAATTTTAGCCCATTCTATTCTGCACGCTCAGAGTACGCCATACAACAAATTTAAACTCAAAAATCTGTGCAAAATATGTGTTAAAATCAGACTAAAATGAAGTTTAATAGCAGTAAAGCCCAATTCCATTGAGGTTATGCTGAAAGTAGCCACTAAAAGCTAAGCCAAATAAGACAATTAATTAGAGGAGGAGCATAGGGGAGAAAAAATAAGTCTCTCTCTCTCTCTCCCCCCCCCCCCCCTTTGGAGAGTCATCTATGCTCTGCCCTCAATATGAACATTGCTAGAGGAGATGACCAATTATGTTCTCCTGGCACATATACAACCTCACACACATTCTGATAATATACACATGCAAGAAATCTTTTAACTTTGGCACTAATGCCTCCTGGCAGATTCCTCCCCCCCCCCCCCCCCCAGCAACTCACATTCACACAGAGCTATTTCCTTGAGGCGTTTGGTCTGCAAATGTAAGAGTAAAAATATACACAATAACTGTGTTGGAGAACAGTAAATGTTACTGCAGAGCTTTTATTAGAAGATGAATTTGCTCACAAGTGACAAACAGCCTAATACATATTAAGTGAACAAAACAGATGATTAAACAAAACAAAACCAGGACTGTAAATAAAGCTTTGCTCAAAATAGAAAAAATTATTTTAAACAGATGCAATCTCAGCAAAAGCAGAGGCTGTTAAGATTTCTTAGAACCTGCACATGGCTGTGGGGTATGTACAAATTTAGTGGATAGGATTTCAGTTTTAAGAGCTGGAGCTGGGCAAATTTGAATTTCCAAGGCTTCTGAGAGAACAGAGAAGCTGTGCCTGAAAAGAGGTATCGAGAGACTAAGGGAAATAAAAGGATTTAAAATGGTTTATTGCAGGGTAGATAGAAATAATATTTCCCTAAGTAAAAATGCACACAAAACTGAAGAGGGACAGATTCAAAAGCAACGATTTAAAAGGAAAAGATCTCCAAAAACAGATTAGGGGCAGAAACAGATTTTATAGATAATGTGTCATTAAAACTGAATGCATGCTAATGCTGGATAGATGTGACTGAGGCAGTGTTAAATGTTTGAGAAATGAAATTTAAAAGGAATCCCAGGGTGTGTGAGGTTTGTGAAGACTAATCACAAAACAAAGCTTGCTTGTAAATTCCAGGTGAGAACATCTTCTCCTGTGGCACTCATATACCACGAGCCTTTGAGAATTTTCCTCTTCTGTTTACTAGAACATCTGCTTCTGCCCTATGTCTGCAGAGATGTCTACCCTTGGATCTCATTAGATCTTTCTCAAAGAGCAGCTGGAGCGTGTAGAAACTCTGGTTCCTGCTGTGAGAAGGGGGGCATCATGGCAAACACCTCAGGCTGGGCAGGTCCCTAGATGCCAACCAAGACTCTGGGAACAAAGGCTAAGGAGGTCCTCTAGCAAAAGGGGAGTTTTGCAGCTCCATTTGATTTTTCAGTTCAGGATTGGGCTACTCAAGGCTTAGCAAGTGAGGGAGAGTCTAGAAAGGTATTTGCCCCGCTGTTTGTGCCCTGTTTCAGTATTTGTGTAGTTGCAGCTTTATCCCCAAACAGCGTGCTGTGGCCAAGAGAGGGTACCGCGGGAGAAGCACCTGGAATAATTTCTAAAAGGGAGTGTTTGTTACCAGTAGGCACAAGGACCTCCAGCGTGCTTCAGAACATTGAGATCAACTTGACCCCCCACACAGTGGGGATAGGCTAATCATGGTTCTTGCTGCTGGGCAAAGAAAGCTTTTAGCAGCAACATTGCACTGTCTCTTATTCAGAAGTAAGTGGCTGGAAGGCAGATAAAGTTATTTTACAAAGAGTTCACAAACCTTTTTCTGTAGCAGAGTGAGCCTCTTAATAATGGAACAGGAACATTGCACATTCAGTGATTCACAGGTATCTGAGAGTGAGGGCACATGTGGGAGAGATACAAAAAAATGTGGAAATGTGTTGGAAATGCACTGTGCCCTACACCTGCCCTGTGTCTGCTTGTATCATACTGTTCGTAT
Organism: Intellagama lesueurii; assembly: GCA_037013535.1. Classification (NCBI taxonomy): domain Eukaryota; kingdom Metazoa; phylum Chordata; class Lepidosauria; order Squamata; family Agamidae; genus Intellagama; species Intellagama lesueurii. The sequence continues at coordinate 102,890,099 of JBAJHW010000003.1, forward strand.
AATCCTGCCAACCAGTAAGCAGAATTTCACAATCTGGGTACCAAGGCCAGTGTTAAGAATTATTTACATTGCACTGATGCAGCCTTATCGGAAGCATATTTGCACCAGCTACATACATCGTGAACATACTGATTGTTGAAAAAGCTGTGACAAGAAACACGTTCACAAAGTTTGGAAACAGTCACATTAAAGCAAATACATTAATGGTAGTTGTTTTGTGGAGCAATTATAAATTTTATTTGTCATGTTAATAATTAATAAGACGTGAGTGACATATGAGTTTTAAATTTTTAAAAAATCAATTCAGATGTAAAAAAAACCCAGCCAAACTGGGCATCCCCCCAAAAACAAATTAAAACACTTTAATATGAAATGGGTACCTAAACCATTAACATAACTGGTATTTAATTATTTAAATAAGGGGTTGTGGAAGAACTTTGTCCTGCCCTGTACCTGTATAAAGCTCCTACAGATTAAGACCAACCCACCTTATACCCTATAGGAAACATACCAAAATGATCTGTGATATTATGGCTGAAATCCTGTTGCTTAGCATGGTAGTTGCTACTAGGGTCGGGTCATTGAATCAGTGGGGATTTGGTGAGTTCACTCCAGAGTAGGCTCACTGAATCAGTCGGTTCCATTGATTCGGTGGGTCTACTGTGGTTGCAACTGACTATGATCGTCAGCAACAGAATTTTAGCCTATCTCTGTGTTTGAGGATTTCTGTTTTTAAAGAACATTCTCATTAATTCTACCAATGGCTCTGCAGCGCACAATCTGCTCTCCACTCTTCGACTTTGCAGCAAGGCTTATCCTCCCGCCTTCTGCCAGGAGTGGCAAGCAGATCGCGTGCTGTGGAGCCATTGGGTAGAATCACGCTGTCCCCGTCCGCGGCGGATTGGTGAGTGGACCGTCTGGCCCCATGGGGCTTTGACCCTCGTTAACGCTATCTGTGCAGGGATATTCATATACGAATACCCCCCATCTCTATTAACAATACAACATTTTGGAGATCACTCGTTCATAGGGTTGCCATGGGTTGGAGATGACTTTAAAATTCATAAAAAAGTGATCCCCACAGAAATCCTTGCACCTTGCAAGGACTTCAAACTATCAGATCTCCAGACACTCCCTAAAGTTGAAGTTCCAGTTCTTACATTTCAGACAAAAGACTACCAACCGTGGGTTCCTTCCATTCACTGTGAATTTTAATTTCTTGTTTGTAGCACTGTCTACAGTCATGACTTTGCCTCTACTCTTTTGCATTGAGGAGACTTCAGGCTTGCTAAATGATGCTCTATTAGGGGTTTTTTCTCCTCTTACACCCTGAGATCCATCAGGAAAACGGTGCTTGCATTTGCATGAATAATATTTTAGTACCAAAAGTGTTTCAGTACCAGAAGTGAGCTTACATTTCTTTCAGGCACAAATCCATTTCTAGTTTCCCCCCTTAGTATTTTTTTCCATTTCAAAGGCCTAATTTATATGGAAGACCACATGTTCATTACTGCTATTATTGACTCACAGGGAGTCAGATTACCTGGCAAATGTAAGGCACATTGCTCAGAAGTCTACTGGAAAAACCCAGTTTCATTTCTCACCATATCCTAGAATACATGTTACATGGGGAGAACAAGTGATTGGACCAACAATTAATGAAATTAACCCAGTAAAGCAAGGAAAAATGGTTTTGTGAACGCTCTCCTTCCCCCCCCATTTCTCCAAATCAATTAGCAGATTCTTTAGCACATTTACTTCAGAGTAAGTCTCAATTAACTCAGCAGAGCTAATGATACACCCTTGTGATAGCTCTTTTAATTACGGATTTTTGCCTTCTGAGCCCTGCCCAATGAACTGGCATAGGACATATTTTAATCCTTTGAGTCAACTTCCAAATAATGGTTTTTTGGGGTTGTTGTGTTTTTGTAAAACATTAATTTATAAAGAGATCCAGATATTTAAATAAGAACGTGTGTATGTGTGTGCATGCATGTGTGCTGCATTAGTAATTCATTTTTTAATTCTGGATGTCCAAATTTGTCTGTCTGCCTGTCTCTGTCTGAGTGGCTTCTCAGTGGCTGCTCCCACACTTTGGAGTGTACTGCCCTGAGATGCCAGGTTGGCCCCCTCCCTCATCAGGCAAAAACTTTCCTTTTCAGGTAGGATCTTAAGCAATAAATGGTGATCTAAGGAAAACTGTATTTATTAAATTTAGATATTTTTAAAATGTTTTTTTTATTTTTAAATATTGTTTATAATCTTGATTAATGTTTAATTGTTTTCATATATTTTTGTGTAGTATTTTAAACCTGTCACCTGTAGAGTTTTAATTGTTGTGAGTCACCTTGGGTCCACTATGGGGAGAAATGTGGCATATAAATAATATACATTCATACATATGTACATTCATACGTATTGCATTTGTTCATTGCTTTTAAGCTCTCAAAGCAATGTCTTGTATAAAAAAAATATTTAAAACAGGCTTAAAACACTCTTTGGAAACAAACTAAAAACATGATTTAAAAGTTAGTTTTAAAATGGCTAAGAACCGATGCTAAGGACCAAAGATCTTTTGGAATTATATCATCCTGGCTGTTGGAAACTCATCAGGGATGGAATCAGCCTGATTTCCCTCAAGACAAAGTTCCACAACTGTGGGGAAGCCTTTTCTTGTGAACTCACAGGGACACACAAAACAGGACACACAACACGGACTTCTCTGAGTACTTCAGGCAGTCAAATATAGGAGACACATTTTCAGATACCCTGACTGAAGCTGCTCAATGCTTATTGATCAAATCTAGCATCTTGAATTGAGTTCAGAACCAAGTTGGAAGCTGGTGGTTTTATTTGAAGACCAGAGATATATGGTTTCTAAAACATGTGCCAGACAACACTCTGCCCCCTGCACTTTGCACTAGCTGTAGCTTCTGAACACTTTTAAAGGGTTTAAGAGCCTGACTACACGGATGGGTGTGTGTGTGTGGCGGTGGCAGAATTCAGGCAATATTAAGGGTTTGGGGCAGTCTGATTCTCATTTTCCCCCCATTGATCACATAATGCAAATGGGAAATGTGACTCAGTCTGGAGTTCTAACCTGTAGTTGTTCCTCCCTGCCAGAAGCCCTTCCACTTTTTTAAAAATCGAATCCTTTCACTTTGGTTCAAAGAATGTGATCGCTTTGAACTGATGCAGAAAGGAAAGACCAACCAAGCTCGCAAAAACACACATACACAGTGTTGCTTTGGCAAAGCACCTTCCCCCTTACCTCTTGCCTCACAGGGAGGATGAGGAGAGAGAGAACACACACACACACATGCACACACCCCTCTCTCTCCCAAGACATTACTACTTCTTCTACTTCTGCTTCATTTTTACAGCTTTTGTTGGGTGGGCAGAGCAGCGCCTGTTTGTTTGTTTACAGTTTAACGAGCTCTACAGTCAGCAAAATAAGATGAGGAAATAGAGTCATTGAGGTAGGAAAAGTCTTTTTAGGGCAGTTTCTTTGAACTGCACCACCTGCAGGCGCTTCAATGGAACTGCAGTGGAATAACTGTGTAGCTACTTATAACGAAGAGAACTGAATGTCCAGCGAGACAACGTGAATGCATTTCCCTTGCTGTCTAAAGGTAAAGGTAAAGGTTCCCCTTGACATTTAGTCCAGTCGTGTCCAACTCTAGGGGGCGGTGCTCATCCCCGTTTCCAAGCCATAGAGCCAGCGTTTTTTGTCCGAAGACAGTTTCCGTGGTCACGTGGCCAGCGCGACTAGACACGGAACGCCGTTACCTTCCCACCGAGGTGGTCCCTATTTATCTACTTGCATTTGCATGCTTTCGAACTGCTAGGTTGGCAGGAGCTGTGACAAGCGACGGGAGCTCACTCCGTGGCGTGGATTTGATCTTACGACTGCTGGTCTTCTGACCCTGCAGCACAGAGGCTTCTGCGGTTTAACCCACAGCGCCACCACGTCCCTTCCCTTGCTGTCTAATCACACCCTAATCTAGGTTCGATCCCTGCCAGTTCTTTGGCAGGTATTCAACATAGCAACTCAAGCAAAATGAGCTGTTGGAGGAGCTATCTGCTCCCTTTAGAAAAAATGTGTATTTTACTGTAGATACACAATAGCTGCTCACTGTAATTGCAACTCCCCTCTTGAATAGGAAGCAAAGAAAAAATGTCCCAGTGTTTTAAAAAAACACACAACAACACTTCTAAACAGGGCTATCTGGGGAAAGCAGCCCTGTTGCCCAGTTCTCCCTCTGCTGAATAATATTGTTTCCCCATCAAAACACGGCCGATGTAAAAGAAGCCCATTCCACGGTGTCTGCAACAGGTCCCTTGTCAATTCCAGAGAGCCCTGTTGCGCGCAGATGAGAGATGTGTCTCCATGCATTAAGTAGCTGTTGGGGAATGACTGGGGAGATTACTTGATTAGACCTCTATAATTGCAACATTATCACATTTCAGATCAATCAGTGCTTGTACTAAAATTCAGCACCCTGTGGGGTATGATCACAAATGGATGCAAATTTACAAAGTTACAACATGTCAAAAGAAACCCCACTTCTGTACAATCTTACCAGAGATCCATCTTTGTATGTGTTGAGGGGTGGGTTTCCTATATAGGAAACAGAGGGAGAAAGATGTATGGTGTGGATTTCAAAGTCTCTCTCAATCCACTTTCTGCTGTCTTAGAAGTGACTGTGTCTAGCTGGTTGCCGTAAACCAGAACTGACTTGACAGCACACAATTATTATAGTATTATAGTTCGTAGCTGGCTAGTAAGATGTAGATCTACATTTTAACATATCCTTCTTTATGCTCCCCTTCCTCCCAATATGTCAAAGGCTACTGAAAACACTAGTCTTTAGAGAAGCCTTTCATGGCACCCCTGCCTGATTTTTCCTTTCCCTTTTCTCTTGAGACTACAGGCCTCTTGTAGTTTTGTGTTGCTTGCCTTCATTTATACTTTTAGTCTTGTTGTCTTCCTTATTATATTGTAAACCACACAGAATAGTGTGTTGCACTAATGGATGTGGTATATAAATTAAATAAATGTATAAATAAATATAGCTAAAATGTTTCATTTCCCAAGGAAAAAGCTTTTTCTAATATGCATATTTCACACGCTAGCAAGGTTATGCTCAAAATCCTACAAGGTAGGCATCAGCAGTATGTGGACCGAGAACCCCCAGAAGTACAAGCTGGATTTCGAAGGGGCAGAGGAACTAGAGACCAAATTGCTAACATGCGATGGATTATGGAGAAAGCCAGAGAGTTCCAGAAAAACATCTACTTCTGCTTCATTGACTACGCAAAAGCCTTTGACTGTGTGGACCACAGCAAACTATGGCAAGTTCTTAAAGAAATGGGAGTGCCTGACCACCTTATCTATCTCCTGAGAAATCTATATGTGGGACAGGAAGCAACAGTTAGAACTGGATATGGAACAACTGATTGGTTCAAAATTGGGAAAGGAGTATGACAAGGCTGTATATTGTCCACCTGCTTATTTAACTTATATGCAAAATACATCATGCGAAAGGCTGGACTGGAGGAATCCCAAACCGGAATTAAGATTGCCGGAAGAAATATCAACAACCTCAGATATGCAGATGATACCACTCTGATGGCAGAAAGTGAAGAGGAATTAAAGAACCTCTTAATGAGGGTGAAAGAGGAGAGCGCAAAAAATGGTCTGAAGCTCAACATCAAAACAACTAAGATCATGGCCACTGGCCCCATCACCTCATGGCAAATAGAAGGGGAAGATATAGAGGCAGTGACAGATTTTACTTTCTTGGGCTCCATGATCACTGCAGATGGTGACAGCAGCCACGAAATTAAAAGACGCCTGCTTCTTGGGAGGAAAGCGATGACAAACCTAGACAGCATCTTAAAAAGCAGAGACATCACCTTGCCAACAAAGGTCCGCATAAGCAAAGCTATGGTTTTTCCAGTAGTGATGTATGGAAGTGAGAGCTGGACCATAAAGAAGGCTGACCGCCGAAGAATTGATGCTTTTGAATTGTGGTGCTGGAGGAGACTCTTGAGAGTCCCCTGGACTGCAAGGAGAACAAACCTATCAATTCTGAAGGAAATCAACCCTGAGTGTTCACTGGAAGGACAGATCCTGAAGCTGAGGCTCCAATACTTTGGCCATCTCATGAGAAGAGAAGACTCCCTGGAAAAGACCCTGATGTTGGGAAAGTGTGAAGGCAAGAGGAGAAGGGGACGACAGAGGACGAGATGGATGGACAGTGTCATTGAAGCTACCAACATGAGTTTGACCAAACTCCGGGAGGCAGTGGAAGACAGGAGGGCCTGGCATGCTCTGGTCCATGGGGTCACGAAGAGTTTGACACGACTTAACGACTAAACAACAAAAAATATGCATTTTTATACAGAGTCTGCTCTAATCATATCATCTCCAGAAGCACAATTAGGCATGAACCTGCATGTTTAAACCCTTTCTTACTCAGAACACATATCCAAATCAGGAACAAGAGGTTTGAAATCAGCGTGAGACTTCATGGAGTATTTTCCTATAATCAAGCATATTTTTGGTATTTTCTCACCTCTATAATTTCAGATTTTACCCACAGCCAGAATTAAAGCAATGCACAAAAGCAGAATGCAGAGGAAGTGGGACACTAAGTCATTATTTGATGTTCTGTAGAAAAATATATCACCTCTCTTCCCAAGTTGGAAATATGAACTGAACTCCCTTCTTCTGATTTGCTGTCAAGTTTTGTTTTGTTTTTAATCAACACAAAGTCTTTTTTCCCCTTTGTCTTCCCTGTCTTGCTTTGCATAAAGATAGACAGGAACAAACAAGGAAAAAAACCATGAGGACAAGGGGTCATAGGACCATGGGCTTAGCTGTGCCTTTGAGGTTGCACAGTTCCTCTCAGCCCTTCACATATTGGTAAATAACTTGTGTCACAGAGTTTTAAATTTCTGGTAAAAAATCCTTTTGTTACACAGTTGAAGTACGGGAGCTCACAGGGGAGAATAGCTAAAGATTCACTAGAATCCACCCGTTACTCATTAAGTAGCATTTACAGTCTCAATAGCTATGAGACATTTATAGTAGAAAGAGTAAAAACATTTCTTTACTTACAGTTGCTTGAAATTACAGACTTGCATATGCTGCTTTCTCTACTTTCTCTACTCATCCTCAGCAACCAACTGAACAGATCACCAGCAAACAAATAACTGTTTCCAACAGACTAAAGAGAGGGAAAGAACTCTCAACAAAGAGGCAGGGCTCTCTTTGAAATCAAAGGCTGGAAGGAATGATTGGTTAGTGCTGGATAGACAGACACTCTCCCCAGCCCAGAAAAGTCCTTCCCAGTCAAACTACAGATAGCATGCAAGGTTGCACACAGAACTCCAACAACTTGTTCAGCAGGGAGCCTTTTCCACAGTTTGGAAATGTTTGTTTTTGGACTACATTTTCCAGAATCCTTTACCAAGCAAGGCCACTGGGCATGCTGAAAGGAGTTCGGAGAATTATTGTCCATAAAAGTAGCTCCTGCAACCTATCTGAAGGTTCACATATAATTAAGAACCCCAGAAAATGAGGATGAAGTTTGTACATTTTTGAAACAGTCAGTTCTACATTTAGAAAAGGTGTGACAAAAGATGTCTGATTGTTCTAGCACAAGCTTTCCTCACTTACGTATTTTTGCAGATGCTTGCTTTGTTTTTGTAATTGCTCACTGGGTGGTAAGCACAAGCTTCATTTTCAAGTCTGGTCACTGATGGTGAAACCAGGCTATCAATTTTGGCTTTTAATTACAGGCACAGCATCTCATCTACTTTGATCCTAGCTCAGGACTGAGAATTATCCTGAAAAACATGCTGTATGGCTATCCCAGTAGTAGGAACATAGCCTAAAAATGGACAGGACTGAGTACATTGCTGTTATGTGGTCCTGAAGATGTTTAAATTGCACCCCCACACTTGTAAGCACCTTGGGCTTTACTCATTGTTTGCCTGCCCCGATCTTAGTAGGTAAGTGGTGGGCACAGCATTCTCAAGGAGCTGGAATGACCCCTTCAGGTGCCAGCTGAGTCTGAAGCCAGCTTTGTCCACCAGTTTCCATTCTTGATGGAGGAAGCTGAGCAGTGTATTGTCAGTATACATAAGGAATGCTCCAATGGACTCTGTAAATATCCTTAGGTTCATGGTGAGTCATACATTATGAAATGGATTAGATCCAGACTTAGGGTGTGACCACATTGGCAAAAAATGTGGGAGATGCAATGGGATTGGGACAAGCATTTTTTTCCCCCACTGACCACATGATGCGAAAACAAATGTGAATCAACCTGGACCGTGTCTCCCATCTGTAGTTTCTCTCTCTCTCACTGGAGCTTCTACTTTTTTTTAAGGATCTGTTTGCATCTGTTGAGGCTGTATAATCACTTGGACCAATGCAAAAAAGTGCACTAGTAGTTGGCACAATGGTGCAATAGCTGAGGGAGACAAAATCTTGCAAATAATTACCTTTTCTTTTTCTTTTCTTTTTTAAAGCTTGGTGCCAGTGCTGTTTCACTAGGGCACCTAGATATACCCCTAAAGAAGAAAGTAAAAGAAATCGATAGTGACAGGGGAAAATGAGGGGAGGAATCTGCCATGTGATCCTTGTTTACAGCTTATTAGGTAGTTCTAATTGTGCTTTCTGCAGGGCTACATGTGAGCTACATTACCAAACTATAAACAAGCTGCAAACAAGGCTTTCCTCCTATCTCCCTGTGTAGTCAGTTAATACAAACAGACCTGGGGAAATTTGAACTCTTTAGTGTGACTTCACAGTGAGTGAATTTGTATTTTTCTTGCTGTGCAGTTGCACCCTAAGTCACAGATTTTGAATCAGTATTTGGTTATTCAGTATTCAGAATACAGGGCTGTATCTTAACTTCATTATGCTTACAGTAGACCCACTGAAACCAATGACTAACTTTGTTCCTATTGATTTTGAGGGGTCTGGATATGACTCACCTGAATACAATCCGACAACCTATAACACCTGATCCACTACTTAGCTTCCATTTTCCCATATGATTAGTAAAATTTTACATTTCGTTTCTGAGCATCCTGACATATAGCTAATATTTGAGTGATGAGAACATAGGTCATTTTTGACAGTGGTTGGATGATGGTTCCCCCAAATTTTGCAGCTCAGATGCCCCCTTTGCACAGCCCGTGAGCTACTAACAAAGAGACAAAAAGAAAAACTAAGAAAATGAGACTTGAGAAAACATAACTTTCAAGAAAACCCCGAAACACTCAGAAAAGATGCTGCAGTTGCCACCTGTGGTTTAAAAAGGAGGTCCAGAAGGCAAAGAAGCTAAGGAGGTGATGATAAGGAGGGAAAGAAGCTGCACCTTGGACGTTGCTCTTGTATGATATTTCCTGTAGCAGTTCCTGAGGAGAAACGGAATCCATCCAGCTTATTGTTTGTTAGGAGAACAATCTTCTCGAAGATTAATGTTTCTCTCAGAGGCTCCCAGCACACACAGAAACACATCCATTTTACCAGCTATCAGGCATGCACAAAATGAGGCTTTCTTTGAAAGTAACAATAAAAGTTAAGACAATCTATTGGCGTCTGGTCAAACACATTTCCTTGACCTAGCAAGTGACATTAATTACATTTAATTAAATCTGGCACTTCACCCTCATGCACCAGAAGTGTCAGGTAGTTGGTACTTTCTTCTTGTGCCCTGGAGGAAGGAGGCAGCCAAACAACTGGCTCGTTTGCCCAGCTTAGGCCCAGGGGCAAAATACCTCATACTTTTGTGAGAAAGTTCCACTTTCTTGATCCTCACATCATTCAAGCACCAACAGCATTTTCTTTTGAGCAGACACAGATCTTAAGCCCACACGTCATAGGTATCTAGGGGAGAGGTGTTTAACTACCATTCAGGAGTTAGGATTAAGCTCCTTTTAAAGGGTGTAGCCACATTGACAAGAAATGCTATGGGTTTAGGGTTGGCTGATTTGAATTTTTTTTTTTCTGTTGACCTTATGGTGCAAAGGGAAATGCGAATCAGCCTGGAGTCCCTCCGTCAATCTATAGTTGTTCCCTCTCTCACTGGAGCTTTAACTTTTTTGAAAAAAATAATTCATTTGTGTCAATTCAGGCGGTGTCATTGCTTGAATCAATGCAGGAAAGTGCAGAGGTTGAGGGGGAGGAGAGGCAAAAATCCACCCCAGGAGGGCTGGATTTTTGCAAATAATACCAGATAGCTTTCTACCACATCTCTTTCCACAACTTTGGAAATTAGCACACAAACATCCCCCAGTCTGATCTCTCCTCAGAAATTTTTCTGGTTGATGAACAAGTGTGTGTGTGTGTGTGTGTGTGTGTGTGTGTGTGTGTGTGTGTGTTGCATGTGCATGATGTTACCCTTAGCTATTTCTGTCCTATTTCTCTACCCAATATAATTACCCATTAGTGCAAGTGTGCAGAGGCTGTGGGAGAGAAATTCTTCCTAACAGAAAAAGAATTAAAATAAAGAAATAGAGAATGAGAAAAGGAAAGGAGGAGGAAATGGGCACTCTGCCATTGTTTACAGCTTATTACAGCTTGTTAAGTAGCTCTTCTGTACTTGCACCCCCTGCTGGGCTATAGGAAAGCTATGTTAACAAGCTGCAAACAAGCTGCAAGAAAGGTTTTCCTCCTCTCTTCCTGTGTGTCCAGTTAATTCAAACAAACTCAAACTCCTTCATGAGACTTTACAGTGAGTGAGTGAAAGTGATTTCATTATTTTCCTCACTGTGTAGTTGCACCTTCTTCTCCAAACCCTAACTAAATATCTACCTCTGGTATTTTCTACTTTTCATATGGTTGTCAGTGGCTTGGTGAAGTGGAACTGCAGGTCTGAGGCATTTTTCCCCCAAAGAAGTAATCATGTTATTTGCTGGTGTGCCATTTACTTACTGCAGCAAGTGAATGAATGAATAAAAAGGCTTTCAATTTTTACGAATGTTTACAACTATAGGTGGCAAAGAAACCAGTTTTTGATTCTGTGTGGAATAACTGGATATGTAAAAAGGTAAAGGTAAAGGTTCCCCTTGACAATTTGTTCAGTCATGTCCGACTCTAGGCGGCGGTGCTCATCTCCGTTTCCAACCCATAGAGCTAGCGTTTGTCCGCAGACAATCCTCCGTGGTCACGTGGCCAGCGTGACTAGACACGGAACGCCGTTTACCTTCCCACCAAGGTGGTACCTATTTATTTACTTGCATTTTTGCATTTTGCATGCTTTCGAACCGCTAGGTTGGCGGGAGCTGGGACAAGCGACGGGGGCTCACTCCGTCGCATGGATTCGATCTTACGACTGCAGGTCTTCTGACCTTGCAGCACAGAGGCTTCAGAGGTTTAACCCGCAGCGCCACCACATCCAAAGCACTGGAAAAGCACCAAGTTGAGGAAACTTGCTTTATGCAGTAGAATTGCTGTAATACCAATTTAGTCAAGTTTGCTTAAGATTTTAAAGGTGCCACCTGGAGCCCGTTTGGGCCACCATCTAACTTGAATTCCATGCTCTCCTTTTTTTTTTTTAAAGTAAGTCTCCAGCCCTTACAGTACTGGAGATACAGAACAAAATGTGCTGTCGGTGCCTTGACCTATTGTTTGTGAGAAACAAGGCTTGCCCTCTGACCAAGCAATGAGGGAAGCCAACCCTAATTTCACAGGGTAAATGCCGCATTGTTGAGAACACATCCTTTTGCAAACAGCTGAAATCTGTTTGCAGGAATCAGTCTGCAGAGATGCCTGCACTGTTTTTATGCAAACAGTGCTGGTAAAGCAATTAACCCATAGCAATAAATGCTAGCTGGGAGCTTATGGGAAGTGTAGTCCAAAAAAAGGAACTTTCCCCTGTTATTCCAGTTGCAGCTTCACCAGGGAGTTGAACTTGATGACCCCTGTGGTTCCTTCTGTAGCAACATTAGGTTCCAGTTTATTTTCCTCAGGCTTCTGTGAGCTTAGCTGAGAGCTTTGTTAGGCATTTCCCTGAGGAAAGCTACAGATGGCAAATGTGACAGAAAGTGGGGGTTGGAGAGGGAGGAGTATAAATGACTAGAAGATTCAGTTCCTTGTTATTGTTGTTGTTGACCTTCTAGTTGCTGTGAATTTTAAATTTCAGGAAAGGGGTTTCAGACATCAAGAAAAAAACTCATTCTACATGTGTTTGCTTTGGTAGGACTCTTTGAACAGTTTCCTCAGATATACGTCCTACCAAATTAAATGAATCTTACACTTCAATAAATGTACACAGAAAATTGATGTACATATCTGCACTCATTATGAAGCAGAGATGATCAGAGTTACTTTCTTGGCTCTCAGAATTTCATGGCCAACAGGGTCAGTGAGTGTTTCACCTGATGCATTCAGGATGGTGTTGTTTGTTTATGGAAAATGCGTTCAGACTTTGCTGTGAATCCCAATAGAGCATAGCAGTGTAACAAAACCACAGCTAATGGGCATGGGGGCTTAGGACTTAGGGAGTCTCCTGGATTGGCACTTCTTTTTGTGGGGTGGGAGTAGTCAAATATGGCAAAGAAAGTTAAGCTAGGATATTTTCTAGTTCCAATAAAACATTTGATTAGCACCTCTAAAGGAAATGACATCTTGTCCACATCCCACCCCCCACCCCCATGGATTTCTAAAGCTTGCTCTCACTTTCCACTATGCTTTCCACTGCAAATCAAGTGACTATCATTTATGGGGTATTCCTGCTGTACTTTTGTGGATTTGTGTGTGAGAATCGCCATTAATAAACACTGATGGCAAAAATATTTCAGCAGTCTCATGAGAATAGTACCAGAATGTGTGTAGCAGAATGTCTTCCTTCCTTCCTTCCTTCCTTCCTTCCTTCCTTCCTTCCTTCTTTCCTTCCTTCCTTCCTTCCACCAGCCATGTATGTGGCTGTTTAATGTGGTTCTCATCTCCCCATTTTGTGCTGAAAAGGACCATGTAAGTAAGGGAAATTTAGCTGAGAATAATTGACTGACCACAAATAAGCTTTGTGACTAAACAGGGATTTGGATTTGCATCTCCCTGTTCCAAGACCAACAGACCACTATATTGGCTCCCCTAGATCTGTGATTAGTGTATAAATGATCCCAAGACTAAAATATATTGATAGAAAAATAATATTAATCAGCACACTATGCAAATGTGTACAGTGTGCAAACTGGGCCGTCTAATTTGCACAATGTGCAGATTAGGATAGCTAGGTTTGGAGATCTGAGATTATAATCTCAGAACTTCAGAGCTGGAAGGGACCCTATGGATGATCAACTCCAACCCCTGTTGAGGAGGCACAGTGAGGAATTGAACTCCCAACCTCTGGGTCTGTGGCCAGATACCTAAACCACTGAGCTATCCAGCAATTGTAGCGACCCTATCAGTATGATGATAAATTTCTGGCCTTCAGACAATCTCATCCATCAATTCATCAAAGACACTCCTGACAGCCACATCCCTAGACTTCAGCTCAAACATTTGTGAAGGGGTTTCTGTACACACATAACTGTGCGTATCTAGAAGCTCCCCCCATATCTTGAGCTGAGAACTACTGAGCCATCACCACACAAGTATTGGCTTAAATCAGTGGTTTCCAACCTTGGTAAACCCAGATATTGTTGGACGGCAACTCCCCAGAAGCCTTCAACACTAGCTGTGCTGGCTGGTGTTTCTGGGATTTGTAGTCCAAGAACACCTGGGTTACCCAAGGTTGGGAACCACTGCCTTAGCTGGTATTCCGCTGTCTGCCCTGCTGGTCTTATCTGCCCTTGCTTATAAGGAATAAACACATAAATGAGGAGAGCCACCCAAAACGTTTGTGGGGATAAATATTTTACACGTGGATTATGTCACGTTGCAAAGGGTCCTGAGTTGATGTACAGGAAGTGCTCCAAGCACTTGAAATGTGCTAAGTATGAATATTATTTATATTACTAAACATTGAGCTGGCAGAATGACAGGAGAAGCCCTGGAAATCCAGAAAAGCAGGCAAAGGAAGGGAAGAGTTGTTCGCACCAGATTATGGATTTTATCATCTATTGCTGTTTCCTTTCCCAGTATGTTACACTTTGATTATGTACATGGCAAGTGTTGGGGGTGACTGATACAGCTGAGCCTGCAGCTTCCGGTAAGGGTCTTCTGAAACTTAAGATAACTCATTAATGTTTTCTAAATGGTTTTTAATAATCTTCCCTCCCCTTCTTTCAAATGACAAAGAAGCCTAGATCAATATCTTGCTCTAACTGCGTTTTCCTCTAGTACTGTGTCCTTGAAGACACAGGCCAGAGATGATGGGAATAAACACGGTAAACAGATGCAAGGCAAGCAATGACGGCTCCAAATACAGATAAGGGCAAGATTTTCCCAGGGGTTACGTGAGAGAGCTTACAGAAGGTGCAGACAGGCCTGGACCACTGTCTGAGCTCCAGTGGGTACTAGGAAGGAAGTCTCCAAATGGACAGTTTACTCTGCTTCTCAAGCAGTCTCATTACAAAGCAGACAGGAGAGGGCTGGTCCCTCCTCGACCCTGCAAGAATCAATCGGAGGAAGCCTGATGCCATAGAGCTGTTTCCTGGAGACTGTGTGGGAAAACTAGCCGGAGTGTAAAGTGTAGCCAACAACGAGACAATAAATTATGATAAACAGGAAAAATAGCATTTAAGCTCCTGAAGTCAATGGCCTGGAGCAACCAAAGCATTCACAGCACTGACAAGTGAATAAAAATTTAAACAAAAAGCATTGGATTTGGGAAAGAATGGGGAGCCTTATCTGCATGGAAACATTTCTTTTTAACATGAAATTAATGTTTTTGGTAAATCGAATGATAATGCATTTAAAAAAACACACTGCATGAAGAAAAGGGAGTGCAGAGGGACTCCAAAGAAGGATTTTTCCAAGCTGCTGGATAAATAATCTAATTTTCAGCAGGAAGGACTTGTGATGTTTTATTTGAGGCATTCTACTAGAATGGCTACTACAGACTAAGGAGCCAATGTGGTATAGCGGATACAGTGTTGGACTAAGACTCCGGAGACCTAGGTTCAAATCTCCACACAGCCATGGAGACTTACTGGGGATGGCACTCCTTAAATATCTCGTATACTTTGGAAAAATTCTACTCGGGTCCTTATAAGTGAGAACTAACTTGGTGGCACAATATAGCAAACTATATTCTTATATTCTTATACCTAACCCACAGACACACCCATTGGTGCTGGTTCTCTCTCTCTCTCTGTGCGTGTGTGTGTGTGTGTGTGTGCAAGAGAGAGAGAGAGAGAGGTGTGACATAGACTGTATTTGGGAGTATTTTGGAGACATCCTGACTGTACGTGAAAAAAGAAGGGGTGTGAAACACACACTTTATGACAGAAAGATAGAAAGTCTGGATAATAGTACTCCATGTAGTTGTAAAAAAAATAACATGGTTCAAGTAATTAGCATGTTTAGGAAATATAAAAAGTTTCAGTGGGAGACCTATTAAATGAATGATTTAGCCTGACCTTTTTTTCTTGCTGATCTCAATCATTGGCTTAAATGGCCTTGATTTGCACCAATTCATAATCCCTGATCCTCCTCCTTCTCTGTTTTTCTAAAGAACTGTTTTTAAAATCAGAAGGTGAGTCTGGGGAAACTGGTTGTAATTTAATGGAGTCCTCATAACAGTTTATATTATCTAGAGAGTTACTGTGCACTGCCTACACAAGTAAGTCAGCTGTCATAAATCCTAGCATTATATTCATTTATGAACCTAGACTGTGACACTGAGCTGCTTCTAACTATCCTCTTAACATCAAGGAAATTTTCCAGTTGATAAAGAGTTTTAATAACACCCCTTTCCGTAATTCATAGTATTTACATAATTCCTTCATTTTGGCATAGTTTCAATGAGGCTAGTGAAATTACACTAGCAGAGTGGTGGGGAACAGAGGGCTCTCCAGAATTTGTTGGACTACAACTCCCATCAGCCATAGACAGCACAGCCAAAGATGAGGAGAACTGAATGCAGTTGAACAACTTCTGCAAGGTTATACTTCTTCATTCCTGCACCAGCCTGAAGGGCCAATGAAACACTCCTCTAACTGTTTTCAATGCATTGGGGATGCATTTGTTTCAACTCATCATGGATTAAAAGCAATTGTTAATCCCTACTAGGGTAGACCCATTGATTCAGTGGGATTTATATCTGTGTTGATTTAACAACTCTTGCTTCTTCAGTGAATCTATTCCAGTTGTGACTAACAATAGGATTTCCCCTTAAATCAACCATTTATGAGCATAAACAAAAGGCTCGCCTAAATCAAGGGGCAGCATATGGCCTTGAGCTGTGGGGGGGGGGGGCTCACTCCACAATTTCAGAATAAAGCATTGCTTCTGCATTCACTGTGTCGACTGCCTATGTTTAAATCAGTCAGACACTTTATAGAAACCAGATGGTAAAAAAACCCACCTATTGCAGCAGTAACTTGGGCAAGCCACTGTGAAACCAGTTTGCGAGACAGTTGGTGGGATGTGAGCTGCCATCACATAGAAGAAACTTGCTGAAATCCCACATTGATGTAAGCACTCGGTGAACTTCAGTTGGATAGATAAAGAGGCACCAAAATCAGTGGAGGCCTGTCCATTGATTTACAAGTGCTTTGTAAGGAGAGCATTCTAGTTGCTTGGGACTGGAAGATAACACAGACAGAAAAGGTGTCCTTTGAATTGCTGTATGATGATATATTTCAGGCAGACAGGCACACATGCTTCACGATGACTGCTTCACCGGGATATTGTGTAGCTTCTAAGCATGCCTTTCAAAAATACTTGACCAGAAACTTTCTTGTTGTTGATGTCTGGGAAAATATTGGTTTCAAAAGGTGACATCATATTTTGTTTGGGATTTCTCCACATGATGGGAGAACACCAGAGAGAGAAGAATGAAGTCCAGTATGGACCATGTGAACATGCAAGGAGTACTTCTCAACAACTGTCTTGTTGGCATAGGCCTTATTCAGCAATATTCCAACTGTTAGTTGAAATTGATTAGCACAATAAATTACACTAGAGTAGGTCGACTGAATCAATGGGGATTTGGCTTAACTGTGACTCACTATGTGAAAGTAAGGCACAACTAGGGCAGGCCCATTTGAACCAATGGAACGTATGGAGGAGTTGACTTAGCAAATGCCCACTGATTCACTGGACCTACTTCAGTTGTGGCTTCCACCACTAAGCAACAGAATTTCAGCCACTTAGTAATAATAACCTAGTGTAATGCTTATTCTTGTCCATTGCTGCTTAGGATATACTAAACAATGAGAAAAGAGGCATAAGTAGCTTGCACTTTTTCACCCCAGAGGGGGAGGTCTGTGCTTTCCCCTGCATGGAGACATGTGTTCTCCCAGAGTGCAAATCAAAAGCATTTCTCCTTCCCTTTGTACAAAGCCTGATGACATGAGGAGTGTAGGCACACATTACTTATGCTTCTTTTCACACCGCTTTTTTGGAATAGCCAAAGTAAGTTTGTGATTAGGCAATTAACACCTTTACAGCGGCGACCCAGCTAATTCTCTCATTGCTCTCTCATTTTGATTTTTACAGCCGCCAGTAGCTTCAATGCAGCAGAAACACCCAGTTCTACCCATCAGGTGGGAATGATCTTTGCAAATGCTGGTATTGACTGGGACCGGGTGATGAGGAAGCAGCACATGTAGAGGTGCTGTAGTGTGGTTTTAAAGCAGCACAAAGACAAACATCTAGAGCTGTTGCATGCTCTGATGCACTGAAGTCCAATAAGGTATAGATGTTTCATACTTTTTAAACTGTTGAAACTACATTCTGTAAAATCCTGATGGTTGCAGTTTGGTGGGGTATGTAGAATTCTCTTGAGCTACAGCTCTAGCACTTTCTAGAAGAGAAGTCTTACCACCTCACCAACTACAAATGCCAGGATTTTGTACAGTGGAACCAGGACAGTTAAAATAGTAATAAACAGTGTGGTTTAGATATCTGGAGCCAGTGGTTGGGAGTTCGATTCCCCACTGTGCCTCCTGGGAGAAGAGCCAGCCTGTGTAGCAATGGACAAACTCTATAGTCCAGGATGCTCCCAGAAGAAGGGAATGGTAAACCACTTCTTTACCTAGAAAACTCTGGAAAGGGTTTTTGTATTGTAAGACACACAATTATTTAAACATGGTTGTACATACACCTCAAACAAATGCTTAGAGCCACTGTTTTAAAAGGCGATATTAAACAGGGACACTCTATTGTGTTAGATCCAGACTCAGAGGCCTTTCATTCCAATACAGGTAGTCATGCCAGTCCATACTCTGTTTTGACCAAACCACAATAGTGTTGTGGCACATTAAAGAGATGTTTTGTCTGGCACATACTTTTGTGCACTGCTTCTGAGGAAAAAGGTGGGAATATCGAAAAGCTTGTGCGAAATAAAACCTGTTAGTCTTTAAGGTGACATACGCTCTTTGCTGGCTTTTGCTGCATCTATTTCAGTGGAACTTAAGTGCTCCCCATCTGACTGTGGTCATTAGCTTTAATTTCAGCCATGAAGGTTTTCATACATACATGCCTATAGGGGAAAAAAATCTATAAATATCCATGTGCTCTTTATGTTTGAGTCATTAAGTAAGAACCTTTCCAGATTCCGTACAGTCCACAGCATATTGTTGATGTTAAATAAATGCTAAACAACACTTAACAAAAATATACTGCTGCTGTTTAATTTGGTGCAATACAGTAATAGCAGTTGTTCAAACAGAAATTGAACTGAATCCTTTACATTACTACAATGTCAAATTAGCAATTATATGCATAGAAATGCATTTATTAATTAAAACATACTGTATGTTTGTTTAATATCACCCTCCTGTTTGCAAAAATGGCAATCCCATGAATACAAGACTATAAAATAATCTTCCATGCTGACAGCGTTATCAGTGAAAGAAGCAAAAGACTATTATTCTCACATATAACAAAAGCATGGCTGAACAGAATGGTCTCAAACAGGAAAAAAACACAAAAAACCCTGAGGGAAGCAAGGAAACACACTGCATGGGATAAGGCATTCTATAAAGCAGCAACAACAGCCATTCATGTTAAGGGTGGGGGTTATCTCTGGTTCAGAAGTATGTATGTACCAATGTGGTCATTTTCCAGAAGAGGGCAGCATACACCAGCGCACTGGTGAAGTCGCACATTTGTGCACACCGCCTGCAAATGCCAGCTTTCAAATGAAAGCCTTTTGCCCCCACTGTTTAAATATAGTTCTTGGCGTTCCTGAAAATCTACGGCAAAAGGTGTCAGGTGGAATTTGCATCATGTGGAATAACCGTAAATAAACCAGGAACAACCAATATTTTTAGTCACTATTTATAAGCTAGCTTCTATCTGCGCTTCCCTTGAAACATTAGATCTGTTGTACTGAACAGGAAGAAGCACTCATTCTTTCATATGGTTGACTATGTACATGAAATATTCTGTCTGTTCACTGCCAAATGGGTATGTGTGTGTGTATCTGTGTTTCCCTCCCTCAGAAACTCCTTCTTGTTTCACTTTGCTCTATGCTCTGACTGCAGTGGCAATGAGACCAGATCTCTCGTCCCACCCCTCGATTTTCAAGATGCAGCAAAAGGGGCAGAGAGTGTAGAGAATACAAAATGACATCATTTGCTAGGTGAAAGACTGCTGTTCTTATTTTAATCTTCTCAGCTTTACATCCTTGTTTAACAACAACAACACAAGCAGAGTACAAGCAGAGAAAAATTACTTAAATCAGCGAAAATGGAGAATATTTGGAAAACAACAAAAACAAAGGCTCAATATAAGAAAAAACAATTTGAAAAGAAATTAAACAGCTGGAAAAATAAACCACTACATGGACAACACTTGAGAAATATTGATGGAAAGCATGATCATAATTCAACATGGGCATGGCTAAAACTAGGGACCCTTAAGAAAGAAACCGAAGGCTTGGTTTTTGCTGCACAAGAACAAGCACTCCAAGCCAATGTGACAAAAGTTAAGATCCAAGGAATTAGTGCTAACAACAAATGTCAACTCTGCCAAGAAAAAGATCAAACTGTGTCACACCTCATCTGTGAATGTCCAAAGACTGCACAAACAAATTACAAAATTAGACATGATAAAGTAGCAAGATTAGTGCACTGGTCATTATGCAAAAAATATAACTTGCCAGCCTCCTTCATAATTCCAGTGTATCGGATATGATTTATTTCCTAAATGAGGCCCAAGCAAGGAACAGGACACACTTTCCCAGCTACCGTCTGGTTTGTGGGCAGCTTATTTCAACACATTTTGCTGATCTGAAACAACTCTATGTTGCCCTTTAGGCAAATAGTAAGTAAACTTGAGTGGTCTAGCTTTCTGCTCCTTCTCAGGTGATGAAACAGTTTAGAAAAGGTTGCGAGTGGTGATTTGCATTGTTTCTGTAAGTGCTGTTCTTACCTAGTTTTGTGCTTAAAATCAGATATTGTCAATGCTGCATTTTCTCTTTTGTCCACCCTTGTTCTTTATGTGTTATTTCTTTCATTGTCCTTTGAAGTTTGCTGACACACACTCCTTAAAGTAAAGTAATAAATCCAATACGCCCTGTTCTCAAAAGTGCTTGGGTGTCTGTCCGGAGTAAGACCCTCTCAATACAACTGGGGGTTTCATTTTCAGCAACATTCAATGTAGAAATGTCTGTTTTGGTCAGTGTCTTTGTCTCTACAAAGAAAAACAAGAATTTCTTATCCAATTTTTATTTCTTCTCTCAAACCCTATAAATGTTCCAATTAATCAGGAAGTTCACAACTTTCTCCTCAGTTTTGCGTTTCTAGAAAGTCTGTGATGGTATTATTGTAAACTTCTATAAAAAGTGTGTAATTTTTTTTAAATTCAGCACTCACTTCCTAGATTTAGAAAGAAGCTGATGTGTTCTTTAAAAAGATTATGTAGCACAATTGGAAATGGGTGGAAAGAAAGAAAGAAAGAAAGAAAGAAAGAAAGAAAGAAAGAAAGAAAGAAAGAAAGAAATCCCCTCTCATGGTTCTTTCTCCTTTCTTGGTGTAAAGAAAAGCAGAACAGTTTCTGTTTCATTAATAAAATGTATGCAAAGGGACAACAGCAATACATGTCTTATAATTTTTCCCATAATATACGTAGGATGGGCAAAAAGCTGTTTACTAAACTAAATACCTTGATTTAATATGAAAGGGTTGCCTCTGTTAGCAGTTACGATGGATTATAAAATATACAGAGGCACAGCACTGCTCTAGCTCAAAAGAGTGAATGCTTTTTCTTCTCCTGAAGACTGTATTAGTATGTCACTTTTAAGACTCCAGCTTTCATTGGGAGCCTAGCTGGACACATCCTGTTCTTAAAAAAGCTGTGTACATCTGTTGTGCAGAGCGCTGAAATGATGGTTGTCCTCTCTCAATAAAGAAAACAGCCATTCCTCATTTGCATTCATTAATGGGTTTACATCATTTATATTTAAAGTTGTTTATTGTCCAGCTTTGAGGCACCACTTAATTTTTTTTTTTTACAAAAAAGCTGAGTTGATTGGCAAAAAGCAGGTCAGATGGCAACCTTAATTGGAATGGAGGGTATTAGTCATTAGAATACCTATAGATGCCCTTCAGAACTTGGCCTTTGTTTTATGCAGAGTAGATCCTGTCTCATAAAGGAAGACTGGAACTTGAATGTCCATACATACTTGACAAAAGGAGTGAGCCTAATTAATTGCACCTAAATCTGGAGCAAACTACAAAATTTATGAACTCTACAAAGACAGCCTTTTATAATCACAGTGTTTCCCCCGCTTGCTCTGAAAAATGTATATAACAGCCTTGTGGGAATGCAAAATCCACATACTTCATTCTGTGAGGAAGGGGGAAAAATCTTGCAATGAGATCAGAGCAGAATTTACAGGAACCTGTCTTCAGCAAAAGAAAATCAATTCGTGTGTATAGCTCATTACATAAAAATTAAACAAAACAAAAACTGAAACAAAATCTTTGTCACATTCCTTTACTGGTGTTGAAGAGGTATGTCTGTTTGCACCTGTCAGAAGCTTCCTTAGCCAAGCATTCTGGACACATACCAGAGCTTGCAAACAGGTGATAGTCCTCATCATGAGGAATCTCTGGAAGTCTCTCATGTGAGGCTTCATTCTGTTTTAATGAAAATACAAATTTGGGGTCAAATCTTTGCATGACACTATTCAGAAAGCATTTGAAAATCAGCCAGGGAAAATGTATGTATTTCTTTTATTTCTATACCACCTTTCTTCCAGTGAGGGGACCCAAGGCTGCTCACAAATGAATCAAAACAACTTTGGCTAAAATCACAATAAATTGCAAGTTTAAAAAAAGAATTAACCATACCATGGTAATTAAAATCTGAACATTTGTTTAAAAAAGCTTTAAAATGTTCTGCATCAATGAAACGTCTGAAGTTGGAATATTTCATTTAGCTTTACTTCAGTTTTCCCTCGCATAGTCTTTCCAATGGTTAAACAAAGACTTGTATTAAAGAACTACTTGATGAAATCAAAAGACTGTGTTGTTTACAGATGCCATTCTATACAGATGTGTATGTGGGAGTAGTGTCTATTGAATTCAATGGATCATTGAATTCACTGTCCATTGAATTCAATGGATACTTTGTCTCTAATTACTGTACCTGTTGCTTAGTATAGCACGCACTATACATGTGCACTGAAGGCACACCTTGTAAATGACTATATATGCAAGGCATCTATTCAGTAAAAACAGAATTACACAATATAAAAATTCAATAAAAGTTATATGGTCCCTGCTCTTAAATGTTTCCCTACCAGTGCAGTGAACATGTGTAACTTTGAGATGATAATGTGTCTTCTGCATTTCTTTTTTTCTTATATGGACATCAAGGGCCTAGAACTATCTAAGTAGGGCGAGAAAAGGGCTGGCTTCATAAATATTAGGTCTTGTACAGATTATGTATTCTTTAAAAGGTAAAGATGCACTAGGTAACTTCCTGAAACTGGCAAACATTACTTTCCTTCCTTCCTTCCTCCTCCTCCTCCTCTAGAAGGGCAACCAGCATTGCTGAACTAAAATGTCTCACAGGCATTATTGCAGCACAGGAAGGCAGGAGAGCAAATCAACATTCTACAAGGCAATTCTTTGAAAACAGGGGCACCGCAAACAAGAAATTATAACTTTGAAACGGCTCACTACCATTCACAAAGTGACACCAAGCAAAGGAAAATCCCAGAAGCTGACTCCAGTTAACCATTTCTCACCCTAATAAAAAGTAATTGTTATGGCTGTTTTTTTACAAGTGTGAATATAGTGCTGATATAGTGAACACAAGAGGCTATCCTATAGATCATCTTGACTGCTACCATTGGTGTTGTCAATATTCAGGCTGCCCTTTAATAATAATAATAATAATAATAATAATAATAATAATAATAATAATAATAATAATAATAATAATAATAATAATAATAATAATAATAATAATGTGTTTCCCCAAAAATTAGACAGGGTCTTATATTAATTTTTGCTCCAAAAACACATTAGGGCTTATTTTCAGAGGATGTTTTATTTTTTTCATGTACAACAATCTACATTTATGCAATTCATGTACAACAATCTATAAAATGCAGTCATGTCATTTTCTGGTTGCTGCACAATGGTGGAGGGCGGGGTTTCACTTAACTGGGGCTTATTTTGGGGGTAGGGCTTATATTATGAGCATCCTGAAAATTCATACTAGGGCTTATTTTCAGGTTAGATCTTATTTTTGGGGAAACAGGGTAATAATAACAACAACAACAACAACAACAACCACCACCACCACCACCACCACCACCACCACCACCACCTTTGAACTGCAGAGCTGGAAGAGACCTTATGGATCATCAAATCCAGCCCCTCTCAAGGTGGCACAGTGGGGAACTGAACTCCCAACCTCTAGCTTCACAGCCAGAGACCTAAGCCACTGAGATCTCTACGTACAGCTTGGCATCCTTTTTGCTGCTGGTACTGCGGGCAAATAAATAAAATAAAGTAATAAAATGATATTGTGCATTGATATTAGACCATTTCCAGGCATTTTGAATCATGGATATAAAAGCATAATATTCCACATTCATAAATCAGAGGGTTTTTTGGGGGGTGGTTTTTTGGAAGAGTTTAATTTTTTACAATGCACTTCTGTTATCATTGATGACACTCTACATATCCTTCAGGCTTCATGCAATTTTTTTAAAAAAGACATCGTAAAGAAGGTATTGACTGCATTAAATGAGTACTCTTCATCCTTTTATGAGTAGGGAGAGTGCACCAAAGAATATCCATGCAACTCATTCAGCAGTAGGCCACCTATGGTAGTGCAAAGAGAAAAGAAGCCATTACTGTTCTAAAAACATGATAGGTTGTACCAGCTTTGAGAACCAGGCAAGGTTCTCTAGGAAGCAATCAGAGTGCTACAAAGGTGCTGAGAGCAAGCAAGAGACTATAATTTAATGGTATCGCACACAGAGTCAACAAGCAAACAGTGTAGGTCCCTAAGGGGTCCCACAGTGGCACTTGAGTTGCAAGGTCTCCCAGCAATAAATGGTACACAGTAAGAAAAAGGGTACAGTTTATAGAGGATGGTCAGAGGTCACCAAGATGTTCAACAGTAATGGACAAGTGTGTAATAATGAAGTCAACCCAGGGCATGGCAAAACATGCTCCAGCCACAGCAAATACCTACAGATCAATAGTTTTTCAAGAAGACATCAGTCTATAGAACGAATAAGTTTTCTTTATACTCTGTAGCATATTTTTGCAACTGCAATTAAAAGCCTATCATTTGCAAAATACAGTGGTTGGAACACTCTTACCCAAGCAGTGGCTGGAACCATAGGTTTGAAACAGAAGTGGAATTTATCAGAGACTCTTAGATCTCAAATCCAATGATCTGCATGGTTCCAAGTAAGCAAAATATAAAATTGTCATAGATTTTTCAAATCAACTGATTGCATAACTTTTTCTTATATAAATATAGAATGATAATCTCATACACCCTTACGTGGAAGTAAATCCAACTGAAGTCAATGGATCTTATTTTTGAGTAGACATGCATAGGATTGTTATGTTCAAGGGCAGGAAGACTTTTGTATTTAAATTTTTTTAAAAGGCACAGGCCAAATTTCATAACAACTACCCAGGCTCTATGCTTCAGAACTAAAGAGGCCATTAGACGTGGTCACAGCATTTACTGAAATGGTGAGACATACTCTTTATGTGCTCCATAAGGCATTATACATAAATTACAGATATATACAGGGAAGTCATTATGTATGGGTAGGTGGCCATACTTCTTATTTCCCACTGCCAGCAGTGTTCTGGCAGTGACTCTCAATTAAGTTTCTTTTTCAATAAAGGAGAACGAAATTCAATTTTGAAATAATACACAGAAGTTTCTCTAGTTATATCTGTGAAGATTCTCAGTCATCCAGGTGATGTTATCTGGAAGTTGAGTCATGGCAACTGGACTTCTTCCTTATTAGGTTGAAACGTTTCACTACTCATCCAAGTAGCTTCTTCAGTCTGAGGAGGGTTGGTAGGAGACCCCTGATATGTCACTTCCCCCTGGTCTGAATAGGCTCGTTAGATGGACAATGGACAGGGGGTGAGTGAAAATCCTACTTCTGCAGTCCTTCTCCACCCAGTTGTTAACAGTGGTCTTTCTTGTGTGTGTAGTCCTAATCTTTCTGGGAATGGATGAAAGGGCAGCATGATAAATAGGAGACAGATTGCATCTAAGGCCTCCACCCTTGTTGAGTGAAGGATTTTTTATATGCACATGTATGGCCTCCCTGACCCCTCTCTCAAACCACCTATCTTGAGTACATCTTGGTCATCAAATTAGTGTACTTTTTCCTTCAAGTTCACCAGGGAAGACACCAAAGACAACCGGCTGGCTTTCCTGTACTGTGCAGTCATCATAGGATCCAATGGCAGCTTAGGAATAGAAATCTACAGAAAACCTACACAACTGACTCAACTTCCAGAAATGTTTCTCTAGATTATTCACACTGATTATGACAACAACAACCACAACAAGATCTGAACTACTTCAAAAAACATTCCAAAATAAACCTTGTGCAACCGCCACAAGATATAACATTGGCTATAACAGAAAGTCTTCTTTTTATTTCTGAAATTGTGTCTAGGGCTTCATAGTACTTTAGCAGTACCATTCTATCCATTTGGGTTGCCATATGAGCTGTTTAGCAGAGCTTCCCCAGATGTTAGAGGTGCTACCTTGTGCCTGTTTGGACCATCATCTGGGCCAGATTCCAAGCTTAAGTCTCTTTTGTTGTTGTTGTTGTTTAGTCGTTAAGTCGTGTCCGACTCTTCGTGACCCCATGGACCAGAGCACACCAGGCCCTCCTGTCTTCCACTGCCTCCCGGAGTTTGGTCAAATTCATGTAGGTCGCTTCGATGACACTGTCCAACCATCTCGTCCTCTGTCGTCCCCTTCTCCTCTTGCCTTCACACTTTCCCAACATCAGGGTCTTTTCCAGGGAGTCTTCTCTTCTCATCAGATGGCCAAAGTATTGAAGCCTCAGCTTCAGGATCTGTCCTTCCAGTGAGCACTCAGGGTTGATTTCCTTAAGAATGGATAGGTTTGTTCTCTTTGCAGTCCAGGGGACTCTCAAGAGTC
This sequence comes from Intellagama lesueurii, assembly GCA_037013535.1. Classification (NCBI taxonomy): domain Eukaryota; kingdom Metazoa; phylum Chordata; class Lepidosauria; order Squamata; family Agamidae; genus Intellagama; species Intellagama lesueurii. Next base: position 102,916,857 of record JBAJHW010000003.1, read on the forward strand.
TCCTCCAGCACCACAATTCTAAAGCATCAATTCTTTGGCGGTCAGCCTTCTTTATGGTCCAGCTCTCACTTCCATACATCGCTACAGGAAAAACCATAGCTTTGACTATGCGGACTTTTGTTGGCAAGGTGATGTCTCTGCTTTTTAAGATGCTGTCTAGGTTTGTCATCACTTTCCTCCCAAGAAGCAGGCGTCTTTTAATTTCGTGGCTGCTGTCACCATCTGCAGTGATCATGGAGCCCAAGAAGGTAAAATCTGTCACTGCCTCCATATCTTCCCCTTCTATTTGCCAGGAGGTGATGGGACCAGTGGCCATGATCTTAGTTTTTTTGATGTTGAGCTTCAGACCATTTTTTGCGCTCTCCTCTTTCACCCTTATTAAGAGGTTCTTTAATTCCTCCTCACTTTCTGCCATCAGAGTGGTATCATCTGCATATCTGAGGTTGTTGATATTTCTTCCGGCAATCTTAATTCCGGCTTGGGATTCCTCCAGTCCAGCCTTTCGCATGATGTATTCTGCATATAAGTTAAATAAGCAGGGAGACAATATACAGCCTTGTTGTACTCCTTTCCCAATTTTGAACCCATCAGTTGTTCCATATCCAGTTCTAACTGTTGCTTCCTGTCCCACATATAGATTTCTCAGGAGATGGATAAGGTGGTCAGGCACTCCCATTTCTTTAAGGACTTGCCATAGTTTGCTGTGGTCCACACAGTCAAAGGCTTTTGCGTAAGTCTCTAGCTTTTGTAAAACTGGAGGTATAAAGCAAAATTTGCAGTCACTGCTTTGATCAATTGTTTGTGGGGAAACTAGTCTTTCCATGTGATTAGCCATTATGAGTAAAGCTATCAATAGTCTGACAGACATCACAGAAATGTAAATCAAGGTAAATGTTGCAATTCTGAGAACAATGTTGCCCCTTTGGGAACAGCTGAAATCTGTTTACAGAAATCTGTTTTCAGAGCAGCCTGCACTGTTTCTAGGCAAAGAGTATATAGAAAGCAATTAAGCCATAGCAATAAATGCTGGCTAGTGGATTATGGGAGCTGTTGTCCAAAAAACAAACTTCTGAAAGCTCTGACATTATGCATCTTACTGCATTTCCTGCTTTGGCAGGTGGTTGGACACAATGACCCTTGGGGTCCCTTCCAGCTCTAGAATGGTATAGGTCTATTTTATGGCCTTTCAGAAACATTATGTTCCAGTTTATTCCCTACTGTCTTTTAGGAGCTTAGTTGAGAGCTTAGATAAGTGCTGCCCTGAGGGGGAAAAGAAAAGAGAGAGAAGGGAGGGAGCATAAATACATGAACCCAAAAGACAAAGGGAAAAGTATGACTATATTGGGCAATGTGTGCGTGTGTGTGTGTGCATGTGCGTGCATGCACATGTGTACATACATAGACATGCATACACAGGTGCGCGTGCACGCACACACAAAGGCAACTGAGGCTTAAAATCTTACAAGTTAGCCACATTGTATTGATGCCAGTAAGACTGCTTTTCCAAAATTACAGTGAGTTCTAAGGCCAGTTCTTGTGCTATAACGGCAAAACTAGGGTAACAACTCGAAGAAGAATTCCAGGAGCACAAGTGACAGCAATGAATTACTCTTTTTCTTGGTAAAGGGAACGCTTGACTCTCGTGTGGGTGTGTTTTAGTGCTAATTGGAAGGTCACACAAGAACTCAATGCTCTCAATAGCCAATTAGTAAGTGATAACAGTGTTGTCACTGCATTAAGGAAGGAGAGAGGATTTGACACCTGCACTTTCAGGGCTGAGGCCCTCTCTTTTCTACTTCACTAGAAGCACTTGGTGGGAATGGCAAATGCAACTTGACTTCATTTGATGGATCTGGCCAGCTAATACTGTATCTCCAGATAAAATGGGAAGCATGAGAGCCAAAATGGGAGTATGAGAGAGAAGATGATAGTCTCGGGACCCAAAATGGGGACAACAGTGAGCCATTCTCATTAATAGGCATGCTTTAAGGCTGTGGGTTGTCCACCAGTAATAAATATACAACCAGTGTGATGCAGAAGAATTGTAGATGGGGCACAGATTTTTTTTTAACACTGACAAATAATTAATAACAGTATTGTAATGTTCAGCTACCAGTGGAATTACTATTTGTATTTGGGTTTATCCCTAGAAAAACTGCTACAGTTTTGCATGTCCTTAGAACTTGCCATAAATGACAAAAATAATAGTAGAATGCTGAGAAAGGTAGAAGTCTATTTCTTGAGAAATGTGGGCTTTTTCTTTCTATCCTAGTGGGATGCAGGTTCTATGATAGAGTGAGTGGTGGGGCATAAGACCCAAAAGACTGAGATCCACTGTTTTAGGACATATGGCGTATATGGACGGACATTCCTCACTGCAGTCAAAGACAGCACTGAATAACCATAAGAATGTTTACCTTTAAAAATTGGGGAACAACCATGCTCGGTTTTTTGGTTCTGCAGCCCAAGGGGCATCATGCAATCTGGGATTTGCCCTGTGATGCTAATCCAATCTTTCACTCCATTTTAGCAGTATTATACACAGCCATCTTTGAAGCGAGAATATCAAGCTTAGGAGCAGACTCCCTGCCCAGCTTTCCTCTAGATAAAGTCCCACAGAGCATTAACCACAGTGTGGCATTTGGATTGTATCTTCCAAGGGGCCATGCACCGAACAACCCCTTTTCATCCATAAAATCCACCCATTGTAATAGCAAGCATTTAACTTCTAATAACAGTACTTGGTCTAACACTCAATCCTCAAACACTTATCTTATTTCAGACTAAAACTTACATCTTCTGGAGGAAACAATATACACTTTGACACTCAGTTTTACTTTCCCCTATGTTTTGGCCTGACTAAGTAGTGGCCTAAATCCTGTTGTTTAGCATAGTAAATTGCACTAGTGTAGGCCCATTAAGTCAACTGAGATTTCATTTAAAAACCTCCATGAGTTTCATTGATTCAGGCATACTGTGCTTATGACTTGGGGTGCAATCAGAGAGCAGAAAAGGCATGTGTCTCATCACACCAGAAAGGGGCTTTACAGAGAGCGATCTTCCTTAAAGTGAACCTTCCGTTTGTTGTGAATCACTCCAGTTTGGACCCAAAAAGTAGTAGCACTATAGCTGGACCAAAAAAGTCCTGGATCAGGCTGGAGTGCAATTCCCCATACGTTGTGTGATCACCAGGAAATAAAGCACACTAGACCACCCCACAAACATAGTAAGTCACAGTTGGTCCATTTGAATCAATTAGTTGATTCACTTAGTCCCCATTGATTCAATGGGCTTACTCTAGTGTGGGTACATTAAGCAACAAGATTTTGGACAACGTGACACCATTATTCACAGAAACATTACTACCACAAAGCTTATCCATCACATTTTAGAAACATATGCACAAAATGAAAGCAAATTCTTTTTCTAAATTACAAGTAAGCACACTTTCAAAATATTAAAATGTATTTTGAAGCAATTCTTAACCCAGTGTCTCTCAAACCAGTGGGACTGTCACTGTTACCTTAATGCAATTGGAATTAGGTCTCACATCAGCTTCTGTCAATCCTATTAAGTAAACATAAGCAAAGGTCATATGAGTGATATAAATGGGCTCTGACAGTTCTATTATGATATGACAAGCTGTGCTTCGAAATATTTTGCAGGATAATGACTGATACTTGGATACACTTCTGGAACATTTATAGATATATAATTAGGAGACTCATCATTGCCTACTTCCAAAATCATTCAAGTCATACAATTTCCATTTAATTAAGATTGGCTTTCACACAGTGCATATTCAGCTGCTGAACCAGCTCTACAGACCAACATGGAAAAGGTTGTCTTTCATAGACATGCAGCTAGTCCTATATATCGTCAACTGAGTTCCACAGAATTCAATAGTAAGTGTGCACAACCTTGCTCTGTGCTCCTTTGAAGATGTAGTGCTAAGCAAGAAAGATGCTGTACCTCAAACCAGTTCAGACACAGCATTTTTCACCTATATGACTGACCCTGGAATAATTTAGTATATAATAAACACATTCATTTTCTGTCTTTTTACAAAATTGTTAAAGGCATCTCACAACCACCAACTGAGATGATTCACAGTTTTAAAAAAAACATCCCTAAAAAGATTTATTAGAGGAAAAGCAAACTAAAGAGCAATATGATCAATAGGCAATAGCAGCATAAAACCACTTAGAAATGGTATTCTATGAATGTGTGCTCTTCACTGTCCTCCTAAAAGATAGTAATGAAGGAACCAAACAACCTTCCTCAACTATTTCTCAGTTTGGGTGCCACAACTGAAAAGCCCTGTGCCTTGAGTTGCACACACCATATACCTGGGGATGAATGAAGCTGTCAAGAAAAGTTAGACCGAGGAAGAGATTTCTTGAGATATTGCTGTCCCTTATTGTTTAGAACTGTAAAAGTCAAAGCCATTACCTTCAATTGAGCCAGAAAACAAATTTCCAAGCAGTGATAAGGAGATTCTTTAAAGAATGTCAAAGGAAAATGAACACATTTCAGTAAGCCTAGCAACAATTTTTAAGGGAGTTTTGTCCATCTCTACAGATCCTGAAGCTGAGGCTTCAGTACTTTGGCCATCTCATGAGAAGAGAAATCTCCCTGGAAAAGACCCTGATGTTGGGAAAGAGTGAAGGCAAGAGGAGAAGGAGATGACAGAGGACGAGATGGTTGGACAGTGTCATCGAAGCGACCAACGTGAATCTGACCAAACTCCGGGAGGCAGTGGAAGACAGGAGGGCCTGGCGTGCTCTGGTCCATGGGGTCACGAAGAGTCGGACATGACTTAACGACTAAATAACAACAACAAAAACCAATGGTTTCATCAAATTAGAATGCTTTGGGATATAATGATGAATAAAATAAGATATACAGTAAATATAGTAGTGTATGGTATAATGTAGTAGCTGAGATCCTGTTGCCATATGTTACACCACATAAGGCAGATGACATCATAATCCGTGGCAATTTTATTAGAAATAACTCCTGTGGCTTCCTGACAATGAAAGGGGTTATACGGGAGCCTTGGGATCTTCAGGAGAGAAGTCAGAAATGTTTAATTTCAAAAACATTGCTGCTGCTGCTGCTAACGTTATCCCCCTTATGTGGCACAAAATATGTAACAGGATTTTAGCCAGTGACTGTGAGTAGGGATAACAAATTCATTTCCTACAATGCTTTAATTTAAAATAAGTCTAACCTGTTTATCATTTCTGAGTCCAGGTAATTGGTATTGGGCACAATTCATCATGCCCTTTTGTTGCTCATTCTCCATTCACATCAATGCTGCCTGTGTACAAATCCTATGACAATGAACGGAAACTTTCCAGTAGGACTGCTTAGTCATGCAGACAACAGGTATGATTTCCCATAGTTAAGTACTTCAAATCTTATTGATTTCAGCTGGAGAGTTAAGAATGTACTTAAAGCTTTCCCACTAAAAAGTACTAGACTTTGGCCAGATTATACCCCTATGTTGGGCTGGTTATCTTTTTGCCTCAAACTTATAAGTTCTATGGCCGGGGTTCGGCCTTTCTCCTAAATTAGCAACAATTGGTCAATGACGTTAGTTGAGAAGCACTTTATTTTCAAAGGAATTATTCAGAAAATGGCCATACTTATTTGTGTGGATGGTAGATCTTCCTTCTTCCCAGAAAATGAAAGAACAGGGAAGGAAGAGATGCTGACACTGGCAGCATGAAATAAACAGACACAGAAAATACAGTCTAGACATAGGAGAAATGTGAAACTATCATTAGACTGATTCCATTGAGAGATATAAGTAAAATAAAAGTACACACACACATACAGAGAGCACCATTTAACAGCTGAATATATGGGCTATGAAAACATCATTTGAACACATGGAAAATGGTGTGGGTTTTCAACATGAATCCATTAGCCTCATGCGGGCAAAACCATATTACTTATGCTGGTAAGGATTTAATGTCACATGTGTGGGGGAAAAACAAGTTTAAAGCTGGCAGCATTTACAAGAAGACAGAGAAAGCATCTTATTAAGCAGGTTTCTTAAAATAGATAATCCAAATAGACTATGGTATTGGAGAGATCTAGGACCAGTTGCCTTTTTTCTGTTCAGCTGTGACTCAGGAGATCTGGGTTCAAATCTCCTCTCAGCTGCAAAACTCACTGTATGACCTTGAGCCACTCACAGTCTCTCAGTCCTTTATAGGGGGAAGCTGTGGTCCTTTATAGGGGGAAGCTGTGAGGCAGCATTTCCTGAAGACAGAAAAAAGTGGCTGAATCGCATATGTGAATTGCCCTGTCACATGATGTGCTTGTATTTATTTAGTTCTGCTACATTATTGTGAATATAGTAGCATTAGTAGCTTAAAATTTATTTCATTTGTAATACCACATTTCCTCCAAGAAGCTCAAGCAGTACAAGGCACACTTTGCCCGTTTTGACGTCATAACAACCCCAACATACTAAGAGATACTTCCTGGGCTAAAGTTCCTGAGGAAACTTACTGTACAAACCTGGTTCTCACTAGTATACATCTTACTGACTTATGGTGTAATGCATTGTTCAATAAATTCTAGCTTTAGTTTATACTGGTCAAAGCCCTTCCCTGGCCCTCTTTCCCTTTCATGAATGAACAAGAACAATAAAGACTGATGAGGTAAAGTGATAATTTGATATCTGATACCAGTTGATTCTATAAACACATGCAGCCTTCAAAGCAATGTATAAGAGTGCCACAGAACTGAAATAGTGATGGCTGTTTTGTAAGCTGAGAACTGCTCATAATTTCCCAAATGTGTACTACTGGTAACCCAGCACAGAAAATTTTGGCAAACTAACGTATCACATTTCTTCAACAGGAGCAATTGTGCCTTGTGTTTGTGCACTTGAGCGCAGCATATTGTAGAACACATATTATAACTGGACAAGAGTGCAGTGATATTATTGTGCATCACAGCAAATCAGTGTTCTACAAGGTGATTCTAAAAATGGGGCAACCCAAACAAAAAATTATAACGTTGAAACTGGACTTTGGATCAGCACCAAATATGGCATAAGTATAGCAGACAGTTTTCTTGTGTTCTGTGCCAAACTTGGAGAAGTTTGGGCAAAGGGTTTTTGGTTTATGTTTTTAAATATTAAAACCTGTTTTCCCCTCTTCAGAAATAGGCAACCCTGAATATCCCCAGATTTAAAATAGCTCGTATAATTTGCAAAGACCAGTCTTACTTATCTTGAAAGAGAATAGTTGACCCCACCTGCTTTTTTTTAAATTTGGAAAGAATCCAGGCTGCAAGGGCCAAATTATTGATCCTAAAAAGAGGCCTTTCAAGAGGGATAAACAGTGATTTTGTTGCAAATTGAGCATGTGTGGCATGGGCTTGCCAGGCAGATGATACAATGTATTGTATGGGTGAGGGAGAATTACAGGTCGATGAAAGCTCACAGCTATTATGGAAAGAGTAAAAAAAAAAGGGGGGGGATTCATTTTATAGGAACTAAAAGAGTGACAGTTCTCCAGCAAGGGACATTTTGCCATATATCTCCAGGGAATTGATATACAATTGTGTAAGGCATACAGTATTCAAAGTATTTCTGCTTTAGAAAAACACAGAGCAGTAGTGTTTGTCCCAGCCCTGAGTACTTTCAGTAAACAATTTCTCAGGATTTCTGAGACCAGGCTCCTGACACAAGTTTTCAAAGGGGAAATTAGTTCCAAGTCTGGGGCAATCTGAACTTTTGAACCTGTCAGTGAGGACCCAATTAAATTTTTAACTTCTTCCTGGCCAAACAGGAATGTGTGCTTGCAAAAGCATTCTGCACCTGGTTGTAAAAATATTTTAAAAGATGTATAAAAAATGGAACAAATATTCAGAAGCTCACTCATTTAAGCTGTGAAGTTACTGTTTTTTTTCTTTGTGGCTGGGGAATGGTCTTACTCAATGTTATCAAACTTTGATGCCTATATCCTGTCATAGTCTCAACCATTTCACCCATCTTGTCAGTATACAATTGTCTGATAATTAAGAAAATATAAACTTCAAAGATGTTATGTGCCATCAATTCATTTCTAATGACATCTCCAAAATACCCTTTCATTAACAGCTCTGCTCAGATCTTGCAAACCAACATCTCACGTTAAATTGCTCTTTCTTCCTATTACCCCCCCGAGCAATATTGTCTTTTCTAATAAGTTCTGTTCAGATCTTGCAAATTAATAGTTGTTGCTTCCTTTATTGAGACAATCTGTCTCATATTAGGTCTTCCTCTCTTCCTACTGTTCCGAGCAATATTGTCTTTTCTGGTCAGTTCTGCATTTTCATTATATGTGCATGGTAGGATAGCCTCAGTGTAGTCATTTTTGCTCTAGTGAGAGTTCAGGCTTGACTTTGACGACTCTCCTGCCATTCTGGCTGTCTGTGGTATCTGTAAGGCTCTCCTTCAACATCACATTTCAAATGAGACAATTCCTCCCCCCCTGTCTTTCTTCCCTGTCTTTCTTTTACATAGTATGGATGATTTTGACCTTAGTTTCCAGTGACAATCTTTGCTAACCCTCAGCCCTCCCTTTTTGTTTTTTATTTCAAAAGGCAAATGGGCATGTTTTGGAAAACATGCACACAACACAGAGCTTTTGTTCAGTATAGTTTTTCTTCCTCAGGTTGCCTAACCCAAGGAAAGTTTTTGGAAATTGGAACATTGCTTTCTAGCTTGCATTCTGCAGAGTAGACATGGCAACATTAATTTACCTGTATGCAATGTGTGTATGTTTCTCCGTTGTATCTGTTGCACTTACTCACACCTTTGCTTCACCATTTTGTTAAGTCCAAAACAGCCCTTCAAAATATTTTGGCACAGAGGAACTGCAGCCACATCCCAGCTGTTCTTGCTTCTGTCTGCTCCCAGCAACCACAGTACAGATCATGTGCTCATCTTTTGGGATCCTCTAGCACTGTATAATTCTCCATGAGGGAAGTTTTTGTTGGAATTCGTGCATAGTATATGTATATTTAAACTTCCATTTTTAAAAACCAGGAAATTCAAACAAACAATTCAAAAACAAACAAACAAAAAAACCCTCCAGTTTATGAATGTGAGATATTTACACAGCAAAGGGCAGCCTGAATGGTGGCACCAACACCAATGGCGGCAATCAAGATGGTCTACAGCAGTGGTTCTTAACCTTTTTGAAAGAATTGCCCCCTTGAGCCATTGAAGAAGTTATCATTGCCCCCCTCCCGTGGGAGGGGGGCGATGATAACTTCCCCAATGGCTCAAGGGGTGGCGGCGGCAGCGGCACCGGATCCGCTGCCAGCACCAGCTGCTCTGGATCCGCCTGCCGGATCCACTGCCAGCACCGCGGCTGCAGCCGCCTTCTCAGGTTTGGCTCGCTCCATCGCCCCCTTCTGTTCCTTCGCCCCCGCGTCGCCCCTTTTCGTTCCATCGCCCCCCTGAAAAATGAAATCGCCCCCCTGGGGGCTGATATCGCCCAGGTTAAGAACCACTGGTCTACAGGGTACCCTTGTGTACTCACTACCATCCACACTTGTCGAAAAACAGCCCTGATAAATGTTTTATGTTTGGGTGAGAAGTGGTTAAAGGATTAAAAAAGGAGTCAGCTTCTGTAATTTTCCCTTTCCTGATATCACTTTATGAATGGCAGTGAGCACAAAAGTAGACCAGCCATTCTCAATGAGGCCATATGGTCCCCTGGGGGCCTCTGGCACATTTGAATGGGGCCACAGATTGAAAAATGTGAGACGTTACTGAGCGATATCTGTTTATGTTGTATCATTGTTTGACAAGGGGCCCTGGAACCTGAGCAGAGCTTCTAAAAGAGCCATGACCAAAAAAAAAAAAAAAAAAAGTATGAGAATGGCTGCTGTAGACCATCTTGATTTCTGCCATTGGCGTTGCCAACATTCAGGCTTCGCTACGTAAAACTTTGCATCCTAGTGTTCTAGACAGCTAGAAAAAATGCTGAAGGCATGTATTAGTGTACAGTATATCTCCATAGATCCACTTAGTGAATCTCCAAAAAGAATGAGGTGGGGTAGAAAAAAAAGTTTGAAAAGAAGTCGATTTCTATATTTTAGTGCTATCAAGGGTCAGACTTCGAGTATTAAGTTGAGGGACTCAAAACCCTCAGGCCTACACCCCAGATAGGCACCGGAGACAGTGGGAGATGATAGGGTAGTGCCATAGGAAGGATCGAGTCAAGCACCAGCATCTGGCATAGATATATCCAGAGACTGGATATGCCAATGGCCTTACTGGGTTGCGGATTCTGGAAACTGTCATCCGAAGAAGGAACTTTGGAAAAGTATCTCTGGACATATTTCTTTCTTTCTTTTTGACTTGCGCAAGTGGTCTGAGTTGGGGTCACCTGAGGTTCAGGGGCTTTTAAGGGAAATAAAGGTGACGGGTGCTCCTCTATTGTTTGCATGACACAGTGCACACAGCCACAGGACCCTAGCTGTCAGTACTTTTAAAAATTAAAAGTGATGCCTTCCCATCACTGCTTGGTAAGGATGGACAAGGGAAGTACACTTACCAGGGTGACGGAGGTGGTGTTGATGATATGTCCCTGTGGGGAATGCAAAAGAGTAGACCAGGAACCCGGGGAGGCGGCAGGGAAATGGCAGGGAAAAGACCAACTGGGGGCCACTTCCACAGGGTACTCTCCAACCTTGGAGTGCTTGTGGTCCATTGTCTCTTGCTTTGGAAGCCTTCTGTCCCTCAATGTTATAGAGCCTCAGTCATTATAGAGCCTCAGCAAGTGCATTCATTGCTGAAGACATGTATCACCGTATATCTCCGTAGATTATGCATCTCAAACAAAACAGAGAGTAATCTGTGTCTGTTAAATGCAATACTGTTAAATGCTACTGATTTTGAAATGTATTTGTATCCCAATGTGTTTCACGTATCCACCCTTGCAAGGTGCCTCGTAAAATAAAAATCCAATAAAGAAATAAAAGGCATCTCATTCTTAGAGCTTCAAACAGTTTGCCTGGTATTTTCTTTCAGGCGATATGCCTGGATTTGTTAGTCTCTCTGACAAGACCCTCCTCCCAGACAGTTCCTCCTCCCCCCCCCCCCATTGCAACCTGCTTTTTCACCCTCCTCTTGCTCCAGTCCAGACAAGGAGGGTGGTGAGAAGGAGCAGGAGATGCCACTCTTTGTTTGCTTGTTGGCTGCCTGCCTGGCAAGCAAGCAGATGATACCGAAGAGCAGGCAGCAATCGTGGTGGTAAGAAAACAGACTCGGTGACAGAAGGGTATTGAAGAGTCTTGGGAAGCCAGGCTCTATAAAACATGGGCCTAGCACTAATCTTGAATATGCTTCAGGATCTTCAGAATGTTTTCCTTTTTAAAAAAAGATAAGAAGTGATTGCTCATTAACAGAAGAATTCTATGCATATGTACTCCAAAGTAAGTTCTATTGTGTGGTGCAGTCTACTGCCAAACACAAAGTATTCCAAAGCTGCCATGTAACTAGTTATTTTGGGGGTTAGCAACCAATGTAACTAGTAGTCATAAAGTTACTTTGTAGATGTAAGGAATTACACCCAAGTTACTTAGATATAAATGGCAACACCTAGTTGCTTTTAAAAGTTACTTTTAATGATATTTTATGGCATTTGAAAGGATCTTTCCAGGTTTTACACCATTCTCTTGTAAATCTTTATTGGCAAGGGAACTATTACTTTAGTTTTGCCTTTTGTATTGTTATATATCTTTCCAAGATGCAGGAAGAAGAGAATATTGCCCTGCATTTTGCCAGTCTATTGGCAGAGTCAATACAATGTGTTAACAACATGCAACCCAACTTGTGAAACAGGTACTAACAAGAATAATGGCAGCCTGGCTGATAAGAACCAATGGGTAACTATGAGTTCCTCTCAAAATGTAACATTCTGAGTTCTGCTTCCAGGCAACTATGTGTGAGATTGCAATGGCAGGGATTGTGTAAAATGAACAGAAATAAATATGCTTCTTTTGTCAGTTTTGAATATATCAGGCTATGCCAACATTCTCTGAATATTTTCTGTTGAGTATTAGCTTTTGGCATTCAAAAATTATACAGTAACAATCAATGCTTGACTGTATCTGATATGAACCTGCCGATAGTTGACAATATTTGACAGCTGGCTTGTTCTGGCAGTCACTTCTTTACAGAGTCCACTAAGCAGTAGGTCATGTTTGACACCATTGATAACTGTTATCAAACATGAAGAAATGAACACATTGCCGCCAGTATATTTGATGCCTTACATGCAGTCAGTATTTGACATGGTATCTAATAGATGTGCAACATTTTGTATTCATTCCATCGGCAAGGCAATCCGATGATGTCAGTGTCTGAAGGTCCTTGCTGGATTTTGAAACTTTACCAAAATTTCAATTCACCCCTGATGTAAATATAACAGGACTGCACAGACACTACTAAACAGCACCTACCCATGTAGGTGTTCTATGTGTCTGGTTGTTATGATCTATTAATTGGCCCATAAATGTATAGTATCTGTATGCTAATGTCCCAACCAGATGCCACACTGGCAGGCAAATGTTGCATGTATATATAGGATACCAAACTTCATAATGCACAAAGAATCCTCAAGAGAGAAGAACAGTGATGGCAAGCAATAGGTCATGGCCAGCATATAGATTAGGATGGGGGGGGGGGGGAATGACGCTCCAAAATATTTTTGAGGATGAGCCAGCTGCCCCGGTCACGGACTGCTCCCACTCCAGATCATAAAGACCTTCATGTATAGGCTAGCTTTTAAACCACTCTTTCTTGTTTGACAGGTAAAGAAATGCATGAAACCCAATTCTAAAACTTCTTGCTGGTTTGTATCCACCTGTCTATTTGTACAGTGATTACCTTTCTGAGTGCAAATTATTAGATTTTTCTCAACACAACTGGCCGCTGGCCTGCTAAAGATAAACGAACCCACTTTCCCTTGGCAGAGTGTTCTCCTTACTGTTCTGGAGAAGTATTTGTTTGGATGATTATAATTCAAACTACTCTGATGTTATTTAGATCACGCTGAGCTTTGGAAAAGAGCTCCTGCTGTCTTGCCACTGTAGCCCAGGCATGCCTTCCTTCAACCTTAATAGCCCTACCAGTTAATCAAAGTCTTCTTGTTTGGGGGGTGAGCTCATTATCTTACACAGGGTCAAGATGAAGAAGGGTTACAGACCGAGCAGCTTTTAGGAAGCAAAGCTCAGCATTCATAGATTCCCTGAGTAAATGATAGAAAGAGAGGAAGGTTGCTTCTACGGGTCAGGTGTCATCTACTCCATACACTAATAGGAGAGCAACCCATGACACGATTCATGTCCATGAGAAAGGAGTTGTGGCATTTTAAGCTCCATCTCCATTAGAAACAGCACGACCTTCTAACCTTGGGAAGGCGATAACAGAGATGATGATAAAGTCAGAGGAATGAGAAATGTCGGGAGCTGTCATCAGTGGTTCAAGAAACATGCCCAGGCCTCATCATATTAGGTGTCTTGGCCTAGAAGGGAAACATAAAGTGAATTCATGATACATTTTCCCACACAACATGCATCTGATAGCTGGGTTATAGATTCTTCATCACTTTATTACTTACATGTGTGAATACACCATTGTGGGTCAAAAATCACAGATGGAATATGCAAAGCATTTCATGTTAACTCAAAAGAAGTTAGAGTAGCCCCCTCTCCCATGGCATTTAGGTGAACACTTAGAACATTTTTCCCACCTGGATCTACATAATTTTAAAAATTGCTATAACAAGGTTTTAAGTGGCCCTAACCAACCTGACTAGAATGGACTATGCCCGTTCATGAAATCCATGGGGTTGCTCGCTCCTTTCAACTACTTACCTGCAAGAAACAAAAAATCCGGCTATAAAACTAGCTTATCAGGAAGGATGGTTTTAGCCTATTCTTTTACATGGCTTTCTGTTTGAAGGGAATTCTCATGAATTCCCTACTATATTCTGAAACCATTCTAGACACCACAGTTCTTCTAATTTAAGATTTTCTACTTCATTCTCACGCCTGTATCGACTGGGACTGAGTTACTCATAACTGAAAGCAAGCTAATACATGCCAGTTTTAACACACTTAGAAGCCACCTGAATATGTCTAGAGGTTAACAAAATGTCATTAAGGAAAGCTGACTTCCTAAAGAAAATGAATCTTCAAGCAAAAGCCTGCAGTGGTGCATGACCAGAATGTTTGCTGTTAGCCCCCATCCGATGCATGAATAAATAGGGGTCTGTATGAAGAAAAGACTATCTGGTATGTGACTGCAAAGACAGGTCGGCTAAGCTGACTGAAGGCATCCAATACTTAAAGCAAACCTTTTACAAATCCTGCACAGATGCAAAGCAGGCCAGAGAAATCTAGCAGCTACTGTTAAAGCAAGAATAAACAAAAGGGAGTGCCAAAAGGGATGGGCAAAATTACAAGATGGTTGCAGAGCATCTTGTAAACTTCCAAAACAGGAGTGAACACTAAAAGGGAATTTTGGGGATGCAGCAGACTTGTAATTTGGGGCTAATTTTGAACCACAGCAGCAGCTAACATCGCAGTTGGAAGGAATTATACATTATGGACACAACAGACACGGGCATGCTTCTAAGACATCTCAGTCTCTAATTTGCAGTATTTTCTGGTCTAGCCCTATTCAGGTGTTAATATCTGGGTATACTCATTATACTTTCAAGGGGAGCACTCTAGTCTGTTGCCCTAAAAATGCAGAAGGCAATGATCCTGAATAGCACAGCTTTTGCTATCTGTGGGGGCTCTCCATAAGAATTTGAACCTTGGAAAATCATGCTTCCAGTTCACATGGAAATCACTCACAGATAGCAGGGATCTCCTCTTAGATAGCCACCATCCAAGTGTTGAAGGTGATGGAAGTGAGGACAGAGGGGCAGGGCTAGAATGCTCCCTCTGAATGTACGGTGAGTAGGTTGTATGGAAGTCCCTGAACCCACTTTGTACCCAATAAAGGCCATACGGATTGGGACTGGGATCCCTATTAGGAGACATTCCAAACCCTCCATTCGTGGGTCAGCAACATTGTCTGTCAGTTTCCAGACCTCAGTTAAAAGGTTTCGGCAGTGGCCTGGAGCGCATTTACACTGTTAAAACTGGTGCATCAGCTGTACCAATTCCTTGAGATATCTGATTTGGCTACAGTGACACATGCCTTTGTTACATATGGCTTGGATTACTGTAACACACTCTACATGGGGCTGCCTTTGAAGATGGTTTGGAAAGTTCAGCTGGTTCAAAATACAGCTGCCAGACTTCTGACTGGGGCTAGTTACAGGAAACATAGAGCGCCCTTGCTATAATAACTGCACTAGCTACCAGTCAGTTTCAGTTCAAAGTGCTGGTTATTACTTATAAAGCCTTATACAGTTTGGCTATCTCAAGGACTGTATCTCCCCATATGAACATCCCTGGTCCTTAAGATAATCAGAGGAGGCCGAACTCTTGGTCCCATTGCCATCGTAAGCATGTTTGATGGGGACTGAAGAGAGGGTCTTCTCTGTGGCTGCTCCCTGGTTGTGGAATGCTCTGCCTCCAGAGCTTAGGTTAGCCCCTTCCCCTTTATCCTTCCGCCAACAGTTGAAGACCCTTCTTTAGACAGGCTTTTAACCACTGTGACTGAGTCCCTGGATGCTGGTTTCTAACTAAGTAAGTTTGCCTTTAAAGTTTTAAATGTTTTAAATCACTTAATGTATTTTTAATTATCATTATAGTTTAATTGCTTTTTAATGTGTAATATATTGTGCTTTTAATTTTACCTTGTGAGCTGCCTTGGATCCCCTCATTGTGTGAAAGGTGACCTGCAAATAAGACTAAATAAATAAAATAAATCCCAGCGGTGGTGATACTGGGTAAGTACTTCTTTTTCCAGTCCTGCAGCCCCCAATGGCTCCCCGGCAATGAAAGAAGTTCCACGGGAGACTCAGTACCTCCAGGGGAGAAATCAGAAACGTATAATTTCTGAAAAATTGCCACAGTTGGCGATACCCTCAACCTTACATGGTGTAACTTATGCAATAGGATTTCAGCTATTCTTTTTAGTGGGCTATTGAAGACTTTGCTCTTAAGAATCTTATCACAAATTCAGAAGCACAAGATTTAGAAGACAGTGGGATAACCCTTTTTGATGGATGATGTAGGAAAGAGATGCTTTGTGTGGCACGATGCAACAAGAGAGTGCGTGTCACAGCATTCAGCCGCAAAGCATGTGTAAAAGCTGGCACTGACTTCCATACACTGTGGATATCCCTCCTCTCCTGCACCAATTGTCATGGATTCTCACACTGCACTTCAAGCCAGAAAAGGTGCAATGACTGACAATGAAAGAGTGGGTCAAATCCCTCTTTGACCTGTCATTCATGGGTGTGTTTCCCCAACCCAGGTGGATGTCTAAGCCTCCGCTGTTATTGTTGTCCTGCTGACTATGACATTAGGGCTGAAGAATTTGAACAAGGCTGGGGCACGAGAGCTCCTGCATGTCTGTGCAACAAAACCCTTTTATAAGAAATAATAAAGTGGTGGGAGGAAAATGTCAGTCATGTCTGACGCTGAGAGAAGTCACGTTTGAGCCAAAGAGTGGGAGAAAACTCTGACAATTCATTATTATGAGGTCCCTGTAAAACTGCCAACAGAATGGAAAAACCCTTCGACTTCTTTCGACAGACTCCTCTGAAAACTAACTCAGGAATTCATAATAGCACTTAACTCTCCAGCATGCCATCACTTTAGTTCAAACCACCTGCCCCAGTGTGCCTTTCTTTCTTTCTCTCTCTCTCTCTCTTTTTGGTGGTTGTCGTGCAGTTTATTCCCTCCCCATTAACTGACTCCTTTTAGGATTTGACTAGCCATCTGAGCAATACCAAAGATTTGTCCTGACACATAACATGTGTGCAGTTAATGAATATTGTTGCCCAAGTGAAGAGAACAGGCACTGCACCAAATTCTCTCCCTTAGTTAAGCACAAGAGAAGCCTTTGGGTAATGAAAACTCTTCTCTTGTAATAAATTAGCCTAACTAATAAACAAGATGCCATGTTTAAATGGAATGTAACTTCTTGGCAGTATCTGAAACTGTGCCAGAGAAGCTGTAGCACTCCACAGGAGTTATTCATATCCCATCTTCATCAGAAATATGTCCTTTGACATATTTTGCTAACTGAACACTTCAGTAGTTTGGCTTGGTATTGCTGCTGAAAATATAAAGCCACAGCTCTTCTCTCTTCCACAGGAGCCGATACTGAATCAAAGGCAAGAGTCCGCAACATGAACAAAAGTCTGAGAAAGGTAGAAGGTTTAATAGAACAACAGGTGATCAGCCTAATCCAAATAAACGAAGTCTATGGTCATACCCAGAAATCAGTGTCCTGAGGATATTGGATCTCCCTGTGTTTTATTTTATTTCAGATATACTCTCCTGCATGGAAGTGTAATGCTGAACAGAGGTTAAAGTATGTTTTCAATTAAATGTTGATAATCTTAACATCCATTTACACTACAATGGTGATCATGAAGCACACACTTTAGATATCACTGATTATTTCAAATGTAATTTTAAATTACATAGCTTTAAAAATGTTCTTATTATATGACTGGAGAAGTATTCCAAATAAGTAATATTTGGGCTAAAATGCTATCTTTTTAGTCCAATTCACTTGACAGAACTGAAGAAATACAAATACATCTACCGTATTTTTCCATGTATAAGATACTTTTGTCTAAAATCTTTAGATTAAAAATTGAGGGTTGTCATACATGGAAGTAAGGAGGGGAGGAAAGGATCAGAGCACTTTGTTCCCAGCTTTCCCCCTCCACTTGCTAAGTGGGCTTAGCAAGAAAGGGGAAAGCAGGAATCAAAGTGATCCTGCAGTGCTTTGATCCCTGCTTTCCCCTCCACTTGCTAAGCCCCGCTTAGATTTTTTTATTTTGGGTTAGAAAAGTGTGTGTGTGTGGTACATCTTATACATGGGGGCATCTTATACATGGAAAAATACGGTACATTTTACAAAAATCATGGTATTAGAATGTGGCCGTAATAATAACTTGTAACTGGAATGTTCCACTTTAAGAACTCATAAGGATAAAATGTTGACTTTTAATATAGACCACTACGTGAATTGAACACAGAGGGAGACAGTATTATGACATGTATTCCAGAAAATAGATGTGCAGGTCATTCTACTTATTAAAACTGACTGAAGTTTTCTGGAACACTGTCTCTCTCACAGGTACAGAGCTATGTACCATCTTCTTTGAGCACATAACCAAAACAAAGTATGTCAGGAGGCAAATACGTGCAGTTATTCTACTGAAAGTCTCTGAGGGATCACCTCCTAAAGTAACACATCCCATAATCCTTTACCAGCAAGGTCAATGACAATGGACGACAGGGGTTGCTGCCCAATTCCAGCTGGGTGACCAAGGCTCCACAGCCCTGTCTGAAGGTTCAATGCAAAAGGACAAACTCTGGCTACATGTTTGGTCTGAGTGCCTCTGTGTGAAATGTGGTACCATGTATTTCCTTCACACAGGCCTCATTCTCAGTTCAACCATCATATGGCACACTCCTGTTTGAAATGCTTTTGGCAACTATAGGAACTATGGGATACCTCCCCACAAATCTCTTGCTTATTCACAGATTATGCAGCATCGGCATTGTATCATCACATTGTTTTCCTTCTGGTGTTTTCTGTTTTGTCATGTCTGTACCACAGCAAGTCTTACTTTTCTAGAATGAATGAAACACTTGTGGGTCTTCCCTGGGAATAGACGGCCATCTTTCCCAAGAGGAGTGGATTTGACGTGTGGTGACATCAAGTGGGTCATCTTTCTGCCCCCTTTCTCCTTCAGAGTCCCTTGGGTCCCTTTTGTGAAGAAAGGCAGGATAGAAATATTTTAATTAAATAAATAAATATTAAGCAGAGGTGTGTTTTTTAAAACTTTGTTTTCCATTTTAATAAATTGTAAATAAAATATGTTGTCTTTCCTGTCATTTACCTTGGTGCCAGTGGCTGATATTTATTGCTCTCCCAATCTTTATTAGAATGCTTTCTAGTTCCGTTTTGTTTTCACATGTGTTGAGATGATGCTGCAATAGCACTTAAATGCTAACAAATTTGGGCATGTTTGAAAAATCTGTTTTGAAGATTTGTTTAAATTTTTTAAAGAAATGGCATGTTCACATAATGACCAAGCTTTCACACAGATACAGCTCTATTGTGTGTGGATGAAATACAGAAGGTTGTACATGTACAAAAGGCACATGCCACCACTCTGTTCCCAAAGTGGGGGCAATAAGCTGCCATTGCACCAGTCGTTTGCAGTGGGCAAGCAATGACTAGATAGCACTGGGAGCAACCCTGAGATGGAAGCTCAGCATAAAGTTGAACTACTGTTTGACACCCATGGATACCCATTGTGGTGTAGTGGACAAAGTGATGCATTAGGACCCCAGGAAACTTGGGTTCAAATCCTCACTTGGTCATGGAAACATGAGGGGGCCACTGGTAAAACTGCTTCTTAAACATCTCACTTACCTTGGAAGCTGTGTTAGTGCCACTGTTACATCAATTCTGACTTGGTGGCATATAACAACACAGAACATATTATGTGACAGTGCCTGGGAATGCCTGTATAGGTTTTCAGCTCAGTTTAGGACCTGATCACACAAGCCAGATGAACCCCAGTTCTATCAATTCTTTTCATACCTGTTGTACTGAATCACAGTCACATACTATGTATATGGGTGTGAATGTTCCCATTTGTTTTAACATTACTGATCCATTTTTTCCTGTTTGAAACATTTTGACCGACTACACCATGGAATCAATTTATTTTCTCTGATGTTTTCTGGGGCAGTGCTGCCCCTTACTTTTATTTTAAAAAAAATAAATCTGTGGTGCAATAGAGAGGTCTGAGCCTCCTCCCCTTTCCCTTTGCAAAGAAGCATGATACTTTGCAAGAGCAGAGGGTTAAAAAAAAAGACAGAGGAGAAGCAACCATCCTTTCTTTACAATTCAAAGCTCAAGTCCTCATTCAAAGGGAGGGGGGAAGGCTGTCTCCTTTGAGCTGCTAGCAAAAACAACATGTATACATTGCTCAGAAGGAGACAGAAGTTGCTGATTTGTTGAAATACAGTATCAGTCAAATAATTTTTTTTAAAAAAGGGTACAAGCACAGTGGCCATCAAGTGGACACAGTGCCCAGAAACCTGAGGCCTTTGCAAAGGAGCACAACACTTTAAAAAAAGACAGAGGAGAAGCAACCCTCCTTATCCCCACACACCTCAGACGAGCCTGTTGAGAACAGATTGCAGACAAGAGACTGGAATTTGTGGGGAGAGATCTGGGGCAAGGGCGGATGGGGGAGTTGGAAAGAGCTTTGGATCATGATTTTTTCCTCTCCGATTTGCACCCTCTGGAAGGGCCTGGATGAGATTCCCCCCCCTCCTCTGGCTCCATGCCTCATCTGGCCCATCCCATCCGGCAAAGGAGGGGGCGATCAGGGAGAGGCAGGAAGGCACCTGACATCCATAGTGATTGTACTGCAGTTCACACATGTTGTCCCTGTTAATCTAATCTGTTTCCCGCTCTCCATAGTGCTCAGAAACTCAAGCCCTTTGCAAAGAAAATAAATTGATAGGAGGATGCACACATGTAATACCGGTACAGAATGAATCAATACATCATCAGTACAAAATTAGACAACCCTCTCGGAGAGGGGGAAATAAGCCACAGATAAACCACTGACAAGAAAAATGAGTCATTTATGGCTGTGCGTCGTATGAACAAAAATTTATGAAATTATCCAATTGGGGTATTACTAGGGCTCATTTGGATCGTGTGTTCAAGCCCCATTCTGTGAATTGACTATAACTGAGTTCATTCTTACTTAATAAGAACTTTTTAGAAAACAAATGAGAGATAACATAATAAAATTAAACCATAACTTTAATGGTATGCATTGGGGGAGGGGTTTCTTCCGAAGTTCATTTCCAGGTGTCAGAGCAGATACTGCTTAATTTGTTACAACATGATCCTAAACCTATTTATTTGGATGCTAGTCTTCCTAGGTTTAATGGGACCAACCTCACTGTCAATTGCAGAGGGTGCAGTCCTAACTAGCCAAGAGAGCTGAGGGCTGGCTGAGTGAGGCCAGCTGAGACTGGGTTGAACCCAAATCCATCCTGATCTAGGGATGCTGTAACTACTTCGGACTGTCCTGACTCTGGCTGAACTTTGTGCTAGCCCTGTGCATATGCATCTGGACTGAGAGGGGGTTGGATCTTGCATAACTTAGCTCCTCCCCACTTCTCCCCTTCTCTGCGCTTTTTTCAGCTCTTCACCTGGCTGATTGCAGCCAGCAAAGCAGTTCCACTGGCAGATCCAGAAGACTGCCCTGGTGCAAGGGCAGGTGTGCTAGCACAAGAGTCTTCTGCCGTTTCGAAACCCACTACAGCCAGCGTATTTTTAAGTTCGGACTGCATTGTGAATATGTATCATCAACTTTATTTACTCTTTCTAGGAAAGGGGAAAAAGAAATCTAGAGTGGAAAAAAGGTGCATTGTAGAGCCTTATGTGTTCGATAGGAATTTTAGAAGGAAAAAAAACACACACCAGTCTGTTTGTTTTGTTTTAAACAAGGGACAAATTCCAATTCACCCACATCAGCCAAAACTGCAACCCAGCCATGAACATTGCACATTAGTCATAGAGAGCTCTTATGAGCTAATGTTTTGGCCCTTTGTGGATTTTTCAGATAAGGGAAGCTTTTCACGCTTGAACACATTTTTTGAGCCAAAAAACAAACACCAAATCCCATGCGAACAAGACAAATATCCCCTGGTTTGTATAATGCATTTCTAGCTGTCTGGACTTGCTCTGGCAGGTGATATCAGGAGAGCAGGTTCTTTGACCTGCCCCCAGAAATGATGGTGTGTTACCGAGTTAGATTAATGTGAAGATGAAAGAGGAGTGGAACTGAATAAAATGCAGAAGGGGGTACTGTGTTCCCCCCCCCAAAAAAAAAGAAAGAAAGAAAGGAAAAAGGAAAAAAAAGAGTTTATAAACGTGTGCAAAAAGGTACAATATATGTGCATATATGGGTAAGGAGACAGTCAGTCATTCAATTTGGAACTGTTTTTGGCAAGGCTTTGTAACTCAATAATTGTAGCTGCAAGGCTGTGTTTCCAGCAATTTTGACATGAATGTCCACTGAGTTCCCTTGTAACTCTGAACACTAGAAGGGCAATGTCACAGCCTGCCCAGATGGGAGTCCTCCTTTTGCCACCTGATTACAAAGCCCAGAAAATAACACATGGTGGCCACACACATGCATGGTCATACACCACCACCAATGCAAATGTGCAATGGCTTAAGTAGGTTGCAGAGTTCTAAGTGCATCATTCAAAATAGTTTTAAATGTTTCAAATGGCTTTATAGGTTTTAAGTTGCCTCACATTTAAACGTTCTTGAGAAAGGATATTTGTACTGCTCCCTTTTTATCATTTGAGTCTGTCACTTCCTGGATTTGCTGAGATTTGACAGGATTTGAGCCCAAGCTAATAAAAACAGAGACTCCAACACTACCCCTGAGACCAGCCTGTGGTGTCCCTCAGGGATCTGTTTTGCCCCCTATGCTATTTAAAGTCTATATGAAACCACCGGGAGAGGTTGTCCAGAGTTTTGGGGTTCAGTGTCGCCAGTATACTGATGACACCCAACTCCATCTCTCCTTTCCATCTAAATACAAGGAAGCTGTTGCAGTTCTAAATCAGTGTCTGGTGAATGGACTGGATGAGGGCAAATAAACTGAAACTTAATCCAGACAAGAAAGAGGTGCTCCTGATCAGATGAAAAGCAGATCAACGAAAAGAGTTGCAGCCTGTGCTGGATGGGGTTACACTCCCTCTGAAAACACAGAGGCGCAGCTTGGGGGGTGCTCCTGGATTTATCTCTGATCCTTGATATCCAGGTTTTGGCAGTGGCCAGGAGTGCCTTTGAGGTGACATATGCACTAGTTACATTTCAGATGGATTACTGTAACGCACTCTACGTGAAGCTGCCTTTAGAAAGTGTTTGGAAACTTCAGTGGGTCCAAAATGCCACAGCCAGATTACTAAGTGGGGCTGGTTACAGGGAACATATAACTCCCCTGTTACAGCAGCTCCACTGGCTGACAATCTGTTTCCGGGCACAAGTGCTGGTCTTCTTAACCCATAAAGCTCTAAATGGATTGGGTCCAAGCTATCTAAAAGACCACATTTATGAACCTGCCCGGGCATTAAGATCATCAGGGGAGGCCTTTCTCTCAGTCCCATCACCCTCACAGGTGTGCTTGGTGGGGACACCAAGCTGGTGATCTGAGAGGGTTTTTTTAATGGATTGTTGTGATCTGTTGTTTTAAATGTGTTTTAGTATTGATTTTATTACTGTAATACTTGTTTAATTCTTTTTAAATATTCGTATGCCTACTGTTTTTACTTTTAAAAATATTATATTTTTAATAGTATAAGTTGCTTTGGGTTCTTTTGAAGAAGAAAGGTGAGAAAAATATATTTTAAAAATAAACAGAGAAGATTAGCCATGCAGCTTTCAAGGGAATTGCCTGTTGTTGTCTCCCCCTCTGTGGGTGCCCAAAAGAAGCAGCTAAGAGAAAATAGCTGAGGTGGTGCTGGGGAACCGGCATGCACAGGTCCTGTGGAGATCACCCATAAGGCTAAGAGGGATACGGATGACAGAGGAAAGACCTGTCTGGCCAACTAGACAGTGTGCCCAGAACTGGGGCAGGAGAAAGGAAAAGAGGGTGTTGAAGTGACCTAGTGGAAAACAGAAGGGGGTGGAATGAAGGAAAGCCTGTGGTGAAAGGACTGAAGAGGAGAGAATTTTCAAAAAGGAGTGAAACATTCCCCAGACAGCTCCCCAAATAACAAAGAAGCAAAGGATGTTTGTGTAGGGAAGGCAAGGGAAGATTGTGGTACTCACTTTTTTCAGGCTGAAGCACCAGAGCAAGAAACTACCACCTCCTATTTTTAGATGCAGGACCCAGAGTTATTTTAAATTGGGGGGGGGGGAGCAAGGGGAAGGCGGGCTTCAGGCTTGGAAGGGAAGAGTCACAAAATAAGCCAAGTGGCTGGAAAAGGACAAAAAGGTGCAGGAATTCTGGCTTGCGCATCCGTGTGTGCACACGCGCACGCGCCCTTCATCTCCATGATGGAAGGAAGATGGAAGAAAACATTGGTTGGATGGTGGGAAAAATTTGATTAAGGTCTGTGCTTGACAGGGAGTTCAGAGGGTTACAGATACCCCAGCTGGAGGAGCTCTTAGGCAAAGCTTTACTCACTCATGCCAGGAGCTGTATAGAGTATGCAGATTTGTGTGTAATCTGCAGAGTTAAGATTACAGTAATTTTGGTGCATACTCTATATCAGGGGTCTCCAAACTTTTCAGTATGAGGGCCATATTTTACACATTTTCGAGGGCCGAAGGGAAAAAAAACGTGGAAAAAAGGGGAGGGGAAGGGAAAAACAGTGTTATAATGAATGAATAAGTTTTATTTGGATCAACAAACCTGTACTTATATACTACAATATTAATGAGAATGATGGAACTGCTTGTTTAATTTCAAAATATTGCCAAACTGAGGTTTCAAGCTTGAGGAGCCAATTATTGGAATGGACTGAAGATGCTCATCAGATAAACTTGCTCAATAGTTGGACTTGACATATTTCATTCTTGAAAAGGTCATCCAGGCATCCTATACCTAGTAACTTCCACCAATGTTCCTATTTGTTTGTGTGCTTTTTATGAAAGCCTAATCCCTTCATTTCAATCTCAGTCAATGGAAACAGTAACAGGTAGGCCCTCTTTTAATGTTTTAAAACATTTTATGGCTGCCTAGTTGTCTGTTCCAGCCCAGTTCCATATTCTGGAATACTGTCATAACACAGGATGCAATTTTCTATTGGTGGAGAGCAGAAAACATGGAAGAGAAAATCAAGTGGCCTAGAAACACAGAAGGAATTGTAAATTGAACAACAAAGTTGCTATTCCTCCAGGTGCCCACTGTTGCCACCTGGCAGGAAACATCCTCATATTACAGTAATTATGACTGAATGCAATCCCCAGATTTGCTATGAAATGTTGAGAAGGCTGTTCCCAGCAGCCTTCAGTTGAGAATCCCCTTAATGTTCAGCAAGGATACCACAGCTACTGAAAGATACAAATTATACATTAAGATGTGTGAGGGTGTTTTGTTCCTGCCCACAGGGAATTGTCAAGCCTGCCTGCCTACTGTTTTAGAGTCAAAAAGTCAACTTTTTCCAAGAATGGGAGGTTCATAGATGCTGCTAGTAACAGCTACTAGGCAGTTTGCAGCCTGGTCACATCAACTTGGTGATGAGCATAAGAGCAGAAAGACTCTGTGAACCTGACAGCAGACACCGCTGGAAAGAGCAGGCTCTGGGCATCGAGGAGACACCCATTCTCCCTCAGTCACCTCTGGTGAGATTCCCAGGTTGCCGCTTTCATCCACGCCCATGCCCACCCGCCCTCGTGTGAAAAAGAGAGATTGAGAGGGAGAGTTTTTGGAGCCCAAACAATTCCCATTTGCAGCCTGGAAAGTTGCTTTTCCAGAATGGAGTAGGAGGGGAGCGGGCTGCTGGAAGGCAGGGCTGAGCAGCAAGGGTGGATGACTCTCCTCATCTGGCCCCAGGGTGAAGTCCTCAGGCAGTCAAAAGCCCTGCCCGCCACCCTGGGTTCCATCACCTCAGCTCTCACCCGCTCATGCAACACCATGCTTCAGCTCAGCTCGGAGCTGGCTGGAGCTCCAGAGGCAGCTGCCAGCAAGCTGCGAGCCTTCAGAAGCCAGAACAAAGAGGCAAGTGAAGCTGTTACTGGTGCCTCTGCTGGAGCCTTGCCTGCCCATCGTCCCCCACTACTGCCGGGTGCTTGGGAAGGGAGCAGCCGGTGGGAGAAGGGAGAGTTGTTGCCAGGCTCTGTTAGGGAAGGCGAAGAGGTGGGTACGGGGTGGGAAAGATACTAGAGTCTGGACTAGGCCGGATGTGGCCCGCGGACCGTAGTTTGGAGACCCCTGCTCTATATGCATACAACAATGAAATCCAAGATGTGTTTGGGTACTGCCAAATTTTGCCTTCACTTTTCCAGCAGCTATAGCCAATCAAGCAAGCCAGGACTGCAGAAAAGGTGGTATCCTTCTGGCTTCCTCTTGCCCACCCTGGTGTAGAGAAGGAGAAAGAAATAAAGAGTCAGGATGTGAAATGTGATATAGACCAACCAAAGTGAAGCACTTTTATTTTCCATTGATCTTAAGGGGAGAGTTTTCAGCATGGGCTTAAATGTTTCTATTGTATTCAAACAGACTGAAATCTGTTAATTTTGGCTGGATCGTGGCACAAATAAACAGCATGAGCAATGCATGTCTCATTATTTCTAAACCCTGCAGTGCCCATGTCCTGAACATTTTCAACAAACCAGTCAAAGTGACTGTCAGTTCATTTACTGATTTGGGAGTGGATAGGAAGAGAGCTGCAGAGAAATAAAAGGAAGGGAGGATCATGCTAAATTAACAGTCCCGGTCTTTTGTTACAAAATAAATGGCATCATAAAGTAAACTAATAATACAAATTAAATACTGAGATCAGCTAAGTCCCCCACTGTTAATTATATGTGGAAATAGCAGGAAGGGAAAACAAAAACAACCCTGCAAGCAGCTTCATCTCATTTGAAGGGCTACAAACCCACGCCCCCCCCCCCCCGTGCTGCCAGCATTATTGTTGCTGCTGCTGCTGTTGCAGTTCTTGATGTTACAATTGTTTTGGAGAATGCAAAGGGGTGTTTTTAATTTTTGCAAAAAAACATTTTTTTAAATGCGTTTTTTTCTACCAAAAAGCCATTGTAGCAGCTTTAACAGTATATAGATAATATATAATTGTGTGCAGAATCCATATTGATTCTGAAACCATTGCATCAAGAAGGAAATAAGCAAATGAGTCAGTTTGGTCAAGCTCCTCCCTCTATTGCCCTGACCATTCTGGGTTTAGAATCTTATCCACTGTATACTTTTTACTTGTGAGCCTAGGGCAACCTTCTCCAACATGGTGCCCTCCAGACTCCTGGCAATTGGCCATTATGGCTGGGGGTGATAGGAGCTTTAGAGCCCCTTATTGTGGAAGGACTATAAAGAACCACCAGAATTAAAAGTGATCAAAGCCACCCATAAAACCCTTTTTTAAAAACAACAACAACATGTGTTTGGTGTTTCTGAATGGAAGACTGGAATGGACTTCTTGCTTGGTGGTAAGAATGGACTTTGTGTTCGGTACAGAGATAAGGAAAGGGTCATGACGTACATCACACAAAAAATATTCCACGAATATGATGACTTCTTTTTGGTTTACACATAGTTCAATCTGTTGCTGGAGAAAGATGAAAAACACAAGGTGTGTGTACAGTCAACAACCATTTCATGTAATTGAGGGCTATAAATATTGCCACAGCTGTTCTTTGGAATTTTATATTCATCATTACAAGCCACAAAAGTAGAGACAGCCCTGAGAAGGATTGTCATACCTTCATGACCCAACGTGTTTTAACTAACAGACATTGTAACCAGTGCAAACTGATTCATTCGTTAAGTACCACTGCTTAGTAGTATGAAAGATATTCATGTGTTTTTAAAGGAACTTCATCCTACAAATCATGGTTAACAATCACCAAAGGCATTTAAAATCACCTCTAGCCATAACAGTGCAGGTTGCCTAAAATTTTCTGATCTCTTCTTATAAGGGGTCTCTAGGCCTCATAATGGATTGCAATGGGATTGTTGTCTTTTCAGAATGGAGATTCATTCATTTTATTGGTTTTATAGTTTATTATTCATTTGTTTGTTTGTTTGTTTGATTGATTGATTTCTATGCCACCTTTTCCCTCAGAGAGGATACCCAAGATGGCTCACAAATGAATTAAAACAAATTAGATTAAAAGCACAATCAATTACAAGTTTTTTTTAAAAAGAATTAAACATCTAATGATAATTAAAATCTAAATATTTTAAAGCTATAAAAACACACTTAAAAAAAAAAAACCATAGACCCAGCCTCCAGAATGGACTCAGTCTTGCCCAGTTTGATTCTTAAAACCCTGCCTAAAAAGGCAGGACTTTAACTGGTCTTTAAAAGGGAGGGGCCCCACCAAACCTCAGAAGTGAGAGTGTTCTGCAGCCTGGGAACAGCCACAGAGAAGGCTCTCTCTTGTATCCCCATCAAATACACCTGTGAGGGCACTTGGACCTAGAGAAGGGCCTTCTCTGAAGATCTTAGGAGCTAGGAAAGCACATGTGGGGAGATACAGTCCTTCGGTTAGCCTGGACCCAAACTATATACAGCTTTATAGATCAAAATCAGAACTTTGAATTGGGCCTTAAAAGAGACTGGTAGCAAGAGAGAGCGCTATACGCTGCCTGTAAATGGCTGCTGCATTTTAAACCAGCTGAAGCTTCCAAAACTCTCCCAGTGGTTTCATATTGAGAAGGACTGAAGCCCCTGTGAAAAAAATGTCTCCATGTCCCATCTCAGAGAGACAGACCAGAAAAAGACCATGCTCAACGGTATTAAAAGCTGTTGAGAGATCCAGCAACATCAACACGGACACATTCCCTCTGTCCAGTTACAATGAAGGAGGTTGCAGTCTATGAAAGCTTATGCCCATTAAAACTTGATACATTATTTTTTAGGTGCAACAAGACTTGTTTTGTTTTTGCTGCAAGAGTCTAACATAGCTCTCCCCTGGAAATCACATAGATGATTTTCTGCACACAAACATAAGCATTCCACCAACCACCAACCACCACCATCCTAAAAAAAAATGGCAGGTAAGGCATTTTAACAGTTGCTCCAAAAACTGACATAAAATGTGTCGTTCGTTGCAAGAATTGGAAGAGTAGGAGAGAGAGAGAGAAATCATAATAGTACTTTTCAAAAGCAAAGAGTAGCATTTATTCTCCTGTTCGTGGGGAATGTAGAGGAAAGGGGAAATCATGACTCCTTCCCTCCCCCCCCCCCCCCGAGAAATCCAAAATGAAATGGAGTTCTGCCAAAGCACCAATTGGAATGGCAGACAAAAGAAGACCAAAGATAAATATCAACCATTGAAACACAGCTATTTGCATGCTGGCATCACTCACTGTAAAAAAGAATAAAAGGGGAAAATCAACCACAGATACTTACTGATTTGTGATGGGATGAGCTCATTTTTGAACAAGTAAAAAAATATATCAGATGTTTCTGTAGCATATGGCTCAGCAGAATTTTTTTTAAAACCACACAAATGCTAGTATGTTTTCCCAGTCAACTATGAGGACTGATACGTAGAGGGAAATATACGTAGCAATGTTCTCCTGAAATTCAGCTGATGTTTTCCTTTAATTTCTCTTAATTGTCCCCAAAGTACTGCTTGGAGGTACCAAAGAGTGTGTGCAGATTGATGCAGGCACAACATAACAAACCTTCCTCACTTGATGACTCCTCCCCAGATTCTTATCTCATTTTTTTCTTAAAATCATATAGTTTGTGAGGAGGGTAATCAGAAGCTGACGGTTGAGTAGATTAAAAAAAACCTGGACTCTCCAACTTGTACAAAGAAAAGCCCTTGCAGCTCAAGACTCCATACTATAGATAACAACAGCAGAAACAACATATGTGAATGAGTTAAACCACACTTCAAGCTTAAGCAACACAATTCTCTTCAATAACTTGCTATAAAAATGCTCTTTGGCTACGAAAGGTAAACTGTGGAAAGTGAGGAAATCAAATACTGAGGAGTGGAACAGATGTTATTTGATGTGGCAATCCTTTAAAAGACCAGGATACTAGTTCTTAAGTAACTGAAAAAGCATTATGTTATTGTGGCGTTCACCCTTATTATGCTGAATAGGTTATGCATTATTCATGTTCTATGCTGATGTGGTTGACAGGTGGGGCCACCAGAGAGGTTAAAAAGGCGGAGCCTGAGAGGAGAGGGGAGCAGAGTTCAGTCAGAGTTAGAGAGAGAGAGAGAGAGATAGTTGGGAGATCTGAGGTGTGAGTAGTCTGTGGAGTGAATAGTAACCGGTGAGATTTAAATAGAAGATTGATGCTTGATGAACCTGAAGTAAATACTTATGAATTATTAAAGAAACATCTGTAATTAATAAACCTGTTTTAAGAAAAAGTGAAAACTGAATGGACCTTCATCTTTCCTAAGTAAAGTACGTTGATTTAGTGATCAACTGGTGACAGCGTGTGAAAAGGTGTTTGGTTTGCCTTCGTGTGCTCTGTGTTTGGAAGAGAAACAGGGGCAACGAGGGGCAAACGTCACAATTATAGTTTGGGTCTCTTGGGAATAGGATCATTTGTTCTATATAGGTGCCTTAAGTTGGAGGCGACTTGATGGCATATAACAACAACATTCCCTTTGGGTGCCAGATCTCCATCTCTTAATTGTAATGACCTTTACAATTTCCTTCCAGCAGAAACAGATGTATCCTTTTGCAATCTTCCCGACTCTGAAGTCCTCCTATGGGCCTGTCCAGACTGGCATATAGATCAATGTATGGATCTCCCTTAGAACAGTTTGGTTCGAACCAAGTGACAGATTCCAAACGTGTTTCTACTTAGGTCAATCTACACTTCCCCTTTAAGATCTGTCCCCCTTCTTTCTAGCACAGTGCTAGGGCCTGTATTCTTTTTTGTACTACTCTGCACAATCCTAATCTTGTTGTGTAGCTTATGAAGATGGTTAGTTCACACCTAAATGAAGCTGTTATCTGAGATGACAACCTTCTGACATAACAGGTGGGTTGTTGCATTAAAAGTTCCAAGAATCCTTCAGGAAGCATGGTCAGTCACTTTTTTTGGCAGTGGATTCTGGGAACTATATTTCCCCACACCACATACACACACAAGCTGAAATGCTCCTGTACAATGCTTTACAGGGAACTCAGGAATATTTTTCCTGTGTGAATTGAATAGGGATGCCATTCATAGTAGGATTCCTGCAATATATGAGTCTCCTTCCTTTAGGCCTACTGACACTATTGTGGGAAGCACCTCACAAAAAACAAACATCCTTTGTTACTGGTCCAGTATGGGAGAAACGCATGGGAGGAACTACTTTACAAGAGCAACTTTGTAATAACTTAGAGATTGGCTCTGCTTGTCAAAATCCTGAAAAGAGGGCATGGCTCCCATCAGTAAAACACAAAAGGCTTGGCCACAGAAATGCAATATATATTGATATATTTTCACTGAACTGGGTCGGGTATTTTGTGAGTCATCCCCACGCATTGACTGTCTCCTTCTGAATAGACAAATGGCAAAAGAATCTGCTCACACAACGTGGAACTGAAGATATCTAAGCAGTTATTGTGAAAAAGTCAAGTTGCACCAGGAGCAACAAAATGTAAACCACCTTCTTACAAGAGAAAATTTTTTTTTTTGTTTAACTATCTGACAAATCCGATTTTTCTGCCCAGTTCAGATTCTTGCTGCCAAAGTGGCACTGTGTACTAGGGCAAACCATGGCCCTCCAGGACACTCATAATCCTACTGCTTTTGGGGGAAGGGAGGTAAATAAGATCGCTTCCCTTAAATCAAAACGTGATCAGGAGGCTGGAGGCATTTAAACCTGATTTGTTAACCCAAACTTGCCTGATCTGATTGAATTCTTGTCACTTTTGTAGATGGTTTGTCCAACACACTTAAGTGTTTAATTTATAGCCACATGAAGATTGACCAGGCATCTCCTTTGTTCTCTAATCACTGTTTGTTTTAACCTTCACGATGCATTAATGTAATTACTTTAAGGACAGAAATGTCTTCCTTGGTCTTTAGTTCATATTCAATTACTGAGTTACAGACTTGCTTTGGAGTTGAACAAAGCAATTCTGATTGCATATTGTGTGGCATTTCTAATCATTTGAAATGCCTACTTTGTTCATCTCCCAGCCATCAAGGCCCTGTTTGCTGTGTTTAACTCCTTCTGAAGCTCCCTCTCTTTTCAGCCATTATTGAAGCTGACCGGATAGTTTTTGTAGTTACAGTTAAGTCAGCATTCATGCATTCAGCACTTTGTTGATTCAGTTGCGGTAATACAGATTTTCCCACACTGTCTACTTGACACTTGCGAGTCCAGTTTGTACCAACTTCCATTGTATTAAGCAAACAGCCACACTGCACTAAAATTCCACCCATTGTTCATACTAAAGCTACAGGATTTTCTCCAGTTCACAGACAGCAAAACTCATTGTTATTGCCAAACTCACTTAAGATGGAATCTGAAAAGAAATCACATGACCCCAAACCGGATTAGCCTTCAGGAAGTCTTTAGGCTTTTCCTCCCTCTCCCTCCCTCTCCCTCTTTTTGAAGCAGGAAAAAAGAGGAATGGGCAAAAATAAAGTCTATATTTCAGAATTAAGATCCATTCAGAAGCATGTTCGCTTGTTTCTCCTTATATTGTGTGAAATGCCTCCCAGATAATTGAAATACATTGTTTCTCCTTCAGGATACACTGTCATGCAAACTTGCCAGCACGAAGAACTAACATTTTAAAAGTCAAAAGAACATGACAAACTCACAAGTTTTACATCATTATTACAAGCAATAATTTTTAGAGGCAATGAAGAAATCCATAAAGGCTTACGTTCATAGCTCATGTTCATGCAGGAGTAGATCTGAACACATAAGCTGTCCCTTCCTCCTTGCCAAGTTCAGGCTCTTGGTGACGGTCTACATGGACATCCACTGCAACTTTACACACAAGTAGACCCATACCTGGCTCAGCATTTCTGTTTCAGCATCACAGGAAAATTGAATGGAGAAACAGCAATTTATATATTACAAGTTTATTATACCTTTCATCCAAAGAGCTCCAGGAAGTTATGCATGGTTTCCCTCCCCGCCTCCAATTTTAGTCTACAACATACAACAATCTTAGGAGGTAGATTAGGCTGAGTGACAGAGGCTGGCCCAAGATCACTCAGCAAGCTTTGGTGATGAAAAGGAACTGAACATGAGTGAAGGACTCTAATCTGCACACTACTGTATTCTAGAAATTTAATTTCCAATGGGAATAATGGCAATGGAGTACAACTTTTTTAAAAAAAAAACAAAAACACCCTGATGAATTCGTGTGTCAAGGGCTAGTTCTGATGCACCAGAAAAGTGTTGCTGCTTCAAAGCAGCAGAGTGGGAGTGGGCATTGCATGGACAGACACCCGGGCCCATAGGTGATGTGTCCCTTAAACAATGAAGATTGGTGCATACAGAAACAACATCACTTTAATGTCCCTCACTCTTTAGGTTTGGTGGTGACTGCAATGATAAAGCCAGGGCCAATCTTGTTGTTATGCTGAGTATGTCAGATGCCTCAGGCAGAAGATTTAGAGGATCATGAAAGACTAGCACATTGTTAGTTATTGTATTTGCTATTATGCTGTACTTCTACTGCCAGGAATAGAGAGAGGAGGTTGAGAGGTTTCCTGCCTCATGTGCCAAAACAACCTGAGTGACTATAGGTATGGAATACAGTGAATTAGGTGGGAAGGGTACTGTTGCTGCTCTGCCACAGGCAGCAAAACGTTTTGGGTCGGTATTGGTGAAAACAAACGTCCTTTCTTCAGGGTTGGTGTGGTTCAGCTCCAATTAAGAGTGCAGGCTGAAATACCTGTTCAGTCATAAAATCCATTGAGTGACCTTAGGCAAATCTTTCTTCCTCTGTTATCTAGATCTACCTTACAGGGCTGTTGTGGTGATAAAATGGATTAAGAACATCTGTGTAGCCATGAACTCCTGCAAGTGAGACTGGACTACATTTATGTATTGATTTGTCAAAATGAGGTCCAGCCTTTTGTCTAATGAGTTCAAGGTAGAACCCATGCCTCTCCTTTTCCACAGGTTGTGCTCCCAATAACCTTGCAGGGTAAGAAAGAATGACCAGCCTATGGCCACTGAGTGAGTTTCATGATTCCTTGGCTGCATTTCTCAAGGGCCCATCTAATACTGTCCGTTATATCCTATGCTGGTTCCCACATTGCAGATGGGGAGGAAGGGTGGAGGACAAAGTAAGTTGTCAGTGTCTAGCTTTTGTTCCCATCCAACACTTGAACCACTACACCACAGAAGATAAATATTTCTCTGCTACCTGGTTTTCTGATATCCAGTGTGGTGTAGTGGATAGAGTGACAGACTAGGACTCAAGAGGCTTGGGTTTGAATCCTGCTCAGTCATGGAAGCTTACTGGGGGTGTGGAACTGGCAAAACCACTCCTTAAATACCTCATTTACCTTGACAACCCTATTAGGGAAGCTGTAAGTCAGTTCCGATGTGATGGCACACAACACAGCAACCTAGTTTTCTACTGCACCCCAGAAAACATTTACAGTCAAAAGAGACAGCACTGAGCAAAAAAACCTGCACAATCCATGAGCAAGCAGCAGGTCTCTTTTCTTTTCTGACTGTGAGTATTTTTTTAAATGCTTCAGACAGGGTTCCTTTTAGCCACAAGGAGCCACAAAAGCCCTCCCCATTGTAAGGCTCAGATCTTTGATGAACGGGGGGGGGGGGGGGTGTTGCAAAATCCAGATAACTGCTGAAAAAGGAATGTTTTTCCTAAGTTCCCTAAGATAACAATGCAAGTGGAATGGCATAGTGGATTGGCTGGGTGCTCTCAGCAGTATTTTTTAAAAATTCTTCAGCTTGTCATAGATGGCAGACCTTCCAGTAAAGCTGAAAAACAATTTGGAGACTCGGCCTTATTCTCATTAAGACTAGCATGCCCTCCCTCTGCTTTGCCTGCAAGGCTCAGTGGAGCACATCAACCCTTTTAACCTTCATGTTCATCACAGGATGGAGTGGGACATGGCGCTGCCTGGGAAGCGTAAGGTCACTCCTGGGTGATTTGCTCTTTAAGTGCACTAAAAACAAGTAAAACCCAGCATCTAAGGTGACTTTGTTTATGCTTGCAACACGCCAAGTCCACTGTTTGAAGCAGAAGTGATTCTAGCCTTCCGGAGTTCCTCAGTGGGCCTCCATTAAAATATGAAAGGCTTTAATAATAAATCCTGGTCCCTTCTTGTAACTCTAGTGGGTCCTCCTCTTCATCAGACCAAAAGGTAATGAGGAGGAGCACCCATAGCAAGCCCTCCTGCCGGCCACCGTGTGCCCAACCTCCTTGATGATGCCATTCCATTGCCCACACAGCCATGGCTTTACCGGCTGGCTAACGAGCTACTGCTATTTTAGAAGAGCTAGCCATGTTAGTCTTTGCAAGCAGATCAGGCATAAACAAAAGAAAAATAAATTTTAAAAAGCCAAAAGACACAAATGTTGTGGCACCTTAAAAACTTTTATATTTTAATGTAAGCCTTAAAATATAACAGTTATGCTAGTTAACTGTTCATCCTCCTCTTCGCCCAGAAACAGGGAGGTACACATCTTGGGGTTGAACTAGATAAGCTGCTAGCTTCACAAGCAGAGGATGATAACTGTGTGTTTCTTCTGAAGAAACTTTTCATCCAAATCCCCAAGTGAAAGCTTGCAGATGTTTACCTTCCAGTGACCAAGCACCAAATAAAGCAAGCTAATTAGCAACTTGCAGAGCTGAGACATCTCACACAAAAATAAATAACAAATCTAACCTTCTTTGGGAAACTTGAAGTGTAATGATGGGCTTGCTGTAATGTCTGTTTTGACCCTTGGTCTCAATTTTATTGCATCTCCCTCAATCCCACTTGCATTTTCTTCCTGTCCTTATTTCAGATTAGACTGAAGACTCCCTCCTCATTGAAATTCACAAACATTTTGGTAATTTTTAAAAAGTTCACATTTATTTTTATGCTCATCTACGCATCTTACCTAATGTACATATGTTTCCCCACTGAAGAAAACAAGTTAATGAGTACTTTTCAAATGTACACATTTTTCATCAGTTGTATTTCACGTGAATTGCTTTGTTCCTTCTTCCTTTTTTCCTCCAAAACTCGCTCAAAGTCTCACAAATGTGCAAATTCTCAAGGTGATATGGCTTTTTTCTCACAACACCTCTGACAAGTTGTGGAAAATCTAGTTTGGCTGATACTATGGAAATTAATTGTTTTCTATCCCTACCAACCCAAACTCTTTCCATCTGGACTCCTAGGAGGAGATGCAGCAGATGCAGCCATGGTTGGGAAAACATGCTACTAGACAGAAAAGGGGTGCATATAGTGCAGAGATTGGAGGGATGTAACGGTTGCCGCTCCTTCTCTCTACCAAAGGGGCTAGTGAGCACTATGGATGTCAGAGGGCCTTTGGGAGTTTGTCAGTAGAGCAGGTACCTGGCAACATTAGGCATGGACTTTGCTCAGTTCATTTCTGATCACACATGTCACCATTTGTTTCCCCTTCCTCACAACTATACACAGAGTAAATACAGACCTACAACCAATTACTCGTCTCGACAAGAGGAGTCTCATCGAATCAGTTGCTGAAGAGTAAGTGAATGTACATGTAAATTCTCTTGATTCAATGGGCCTCACTCTTGAGTTATCCATTGGATTTAGCCCACAATATTTTAATTCTTGGCTATTTGCTACATCATGTACTCATCGCAGCAACATGCTTTGTCAGCACTGAACAGCACCAGCACCTTTTTAGGGTTCCATCTAGGATCCTAGATCAATGGCAGGGCCCACCAGTAAAACATACCCTGGGTCGCTACAAATTCAACTTTTTCCGGTGTGTTGTCACGCTCCAGGTGGCTAGCCTTATTTGCTGTTTTAACTTCCTACAGTGCTCCAGAGTGACCCATCTTTGGCCAGATGGTGAGAGCTTTAAACAGTGGCATGAGGCTACCTGGAGCTCTGTTGTGCAACAGAGTCTGTCAACGGTAGTTGTTATTTTTAAACTTCCATCTATACCTATAAATGCACCTGCAAGACTTTTGCAAATGTTTTTGGGGTGTGTGGTAGCCACCCTAAAACAAATGCTTAACATTTATGTACCAATGTTGCTGAAAATATAAAAATAACTAAGCCAGAAAGTCACTTTCCCACTCTACTCTACTCTGCTCATTTTTCTTTTCCATCCTCTTTACTTTATATTCTCTTCCTTACTTCATATTTACTTTATCTTCAACGCTGGAATTGAAGATGCTATACATAGGATTCCCAAGAGGTGTCCCACTGTAGTGTCAGCAGCTGTGCCTTTGGCTCCAGAATATGCCCTAGAGTTCCCTTTATGTCTTCGGCTCATATATTTTTGCTCCAATTGCCCAAGCAACCAGTATCATGTTTGAGCCAAATTGATGTCCCTGGAACAATCTGGCTTAATGCCCAAAGAGGTCTGGCAAGATCAAATGCCCTTTGTCTCCCACCCACCCACCCACCCTTTTTTTTTTTTTTTTTTTTTTTTTTTTTTTTGCCACAAAAGTTAGTCCAGCTGAATTGGAACAGGGACTTTTTGAAAGACTTTGAGGTTATGAGCAGCTCAATGATTCGATACATCTGCTTCAGATGGCTTAATATCCTGTTGGAAGCTTTATTTATTTTCCTAAATCTCTGTCATAAGAGTTTAATATTCTTCATTCAAGTAACACTGGGGTTCTCAATGGCCCATGAAAGGAAGTAAAAATTTTTTTGCAAACATTGAAATAGCAGCCATGGTTCTTTCAGTGCAAACGATTAGGCAGGACAAGAAACGTATCTTTCCTTTAAAATAAAATAAAATAAAACCTCTTATTAAGAAGCATGTCTGAATGCTGAGCTGTACTGCCAGGCAAGCATTGTTTAAATCAGTGTGTATGACAAACTGGTGTTTTTTGTTTTAAAATGAAACCCCATTTTAAATAAAAGTTTAAAATATCTGTTGTGGTTGTGGTGATTTTCTACATTTTTAATTTTTCATTAATTTTTAACCATTTCAAAAAATGTAAAGAAGAACATCTTCATGATTTGAGTCAAAATACATTTGAATCAGTGTCAGTACTCACCTCTCTGCAAAGCCTCTGCTCCCCTAAGCCTCCTCTTCTTTTTTTCAAACAACCCCTCCCACCCAGTCTTGTTTATTCATTCATATTTTTTAACAGCTTTAGAAACTCTCAGGCCCAGCAAGATAAGATATAGAAGGGGCTGGGAGGAAGGAAAGCCTTCTTAAAGTAGTTCCTTTGAACTGCACCACCTACAGGCACTTCAATGGAACTGCAAGTAGAAGGCTTTTTTCCTCTGCTTGTGTGGCCAGTTCTACCAAAGAGAACCAAAAGGCCC
This sequence comes from Intellagama lesueurii, assembly GCA_037013535.1. NCBI lineage: Eukaryota > Metazoa > Chordata > Lepidosauria > Squamata > Agamidae > Intellagama > Intellagama lesueurii. Next base: position 102,955,227 of record JBAJHW010000003.1, read on the forward strand.
AGTGCAACTTCACAGCAAAAGAAAGTGAGTTAATTTGCCTTTCCCTTGCTGTGTAGTCACAGCCTTCATCAACTTTGGACAGGATTATGTGAGTTGTTTTGGCCTTGCTTGTGGCATAATTTCCCTTGACGTACGTTCCCCACGTTCCCTTGTGGCAGAATTTTGACCAATTCTTCAAATGTAGCAGAGTTAATTCACTCTCTGCTTCTGAGTGTTGTTCTCCAAGATACCAGTAGCAAAGCAAAGCAAAGCTTGCTGCTTATATACCACCCTAGAGTGTTTAAATCACTTTCTGGGCAGTTTACAATTTAATTATACAGGCATTGCCACCACCACCCCTCTCCTCCAGTGAGCTCGGTCCACATTTTACTAATCTCGGAAGGATGGAAGGCTGAGTGAACCTCGGACCAGCTGTCAGAATCTGCTGGGCTTGAATGCTGACCATGAGCAGAGTTTTGACTGTAATACTACAGTTTAACCACTGCACCACAAAGCTCCTTCCAAAGGAAGACAGGGTTCAATATTTTATAAATACACAAGTCTGAGCTGGACCACATAGTTTTCCCCCTCCTTCCTAGCTAAATCCCTTGGACTATGTTTAGCTGAATAGACCAGGAACTGAACCTGAAGCCTCATGTACAAAAAGTGTATGCTTTACCTCGGAGGTAGAACTCTAATGGAATGCAGTGTATTTACATGTACTCCCACATAAAATCTCCCTGTTCAAAATTAGCTAACCTAGAAGGCTTCTTTCAATACAGTGATATGGAGGATTTCTTAGCTATCAAACATGCAGCCTATTAGCATTGTACCATGTGCCACTATCAATTTGAACCAACTATTCTTTGAAATTGACTGGCTCTTAGAATGCAGGAACAAATGCTGTTCCATTCATCCACTTCTGTTGCCATGTTCCACAACTGTATTATTCAGAGGAAATACAGCTGAAGAACCTGATGTGAGAGTATGTACATAAGTGCCTTTAGGAGATGGATTGACTCAGTAAAGGAAGCCATGGCCTTTAGTTTGTGAGACTTGGATAAAGTTGTAAAAGATAGTATCTTCTTGAAGTTATTAATTCACAGGGCTGTCATATATCAGAAGTGACTTGATGACACATCACAATTACAACAACACGTATTTACATTTGTGTGTATCAACCAACCAACCAACTAGCCAGTCAACAACACTTTGAATAGGACTCAGAAATGAACTGGTACAGACTTGGTGTAATAAAAGCATTCCAATAAAAATATGAGCAGCCTAGTCCCAATATGGCAAATAGCCATATACTGTACTGCTAGAAAATTTGAAATTGCCTTCAAAAGCAATCTCATATGTAGTGCATTCAGCACATAAGAATAGTTGCCAAAGGCTAATCTATTCCAGCATTTCGTTCCTATGGCAGCCAACCAGATGTCCATGGGAAGCTCACAAGCAGAATGTGTGCACTGTAGCATCTCATGCTTGTGTTCCCTCACAATTGGTTCACAAGGGCAGGTAATACATAACCATTACAATGAGTAGTCATGAATTTGTCTAATGCCCTTTTCAAGCCATCCAAGTTGGTAGTTACCTCTACATCTTGAGTAATAAATTCTGTAACTATGTCCTGTGTGAGGCAGTGCTTCTTTCTATCTGTTTTGAATCTCCTACCAGTCAACTAGCCCTGGGTTTTAATAGTAAGACAGAGATTATTCCACACCATATATAATCTTATATGCCTTTATAATGTCTCAGTTTACCTGATTTTCTACTGATCTGTCATTGTTGTTGTGCCGTCAAGTTGGAATCAACCTATAGTGACCCTAACACGGCTTTCAAGGTAAGTGAGATATTTAAGTTTTACCAGTTCCATTCCCCCACTGAGCTTCTATGGCTAAGTGGGGATTTGAATCCTAGCCCATCACTCTATCCAGTACACTACACTGGGTGGCTTCTACTGATCTAGAAAGCCTCAAACACTGGCAACTTTCCTCACAAGAGAGGTGCTCCATTTCCTTGATCATTTTGCTTTCTCTTTTCTGCATATGTTCAGCTCAACTGTATCCAGTTTGAGGTGTGGTTACTAGAACTTCTACACAATACTACACAGTATTCCAAATATGCTTGTACCACAGATAATAAAAACACATATCAACACATTATAATTTTGGCAGCAGACCAGCCTGGATTCACCTATGGCAGAGACTAGGTCAGCGTTCCCTAGATAAGAGTGCAGTTGTTATACCACCAGAACTTGGTAAAATGTACTCCTGGTTAGAGATGTACATCTTTCCTTATTTCATTCTTGCATGTGAGCTTCTGTCTTTCTTGCAGTCCAGCCGTTTTTTTAATGAAATTTTGTTAAAATGGGATTTTTTTGCACAAAAATTATTTTTTACCCAATTTTGTCTTTCTCATAAAATACACATTTTTACATAGAAATACAAGGATTTTCACACAAAATTCAAGGGTTTTTTTTTTTTTTTTTGCACAAAACAGACTTTTTTTTTGTAATGCTGCTGTTGACAAAAAAACAAATAGCAACACCTTTGGAATTTTTGCTCTTGTGAAGCAGCAAAAAATCTCACAGCAGTCAACAGTTTTCTCACTGAGGTGCTTCAATGCATTCCAGTTTTCATCACACTTGGGACAAAATCCATTTTATCCTTACTCCTAGCTATTGGTACCATCTGCGGTTCTACAGTCAGTGACAAAGATGGAAGGATCTCGAAGCTATGGACTTGCTCTTTCAGGTAATGTACAACCCCATTCGATTTCAGATTTACCCCAGGTTGCACAGAAAGCTAGTTAACAAAGATTGTGTTATATTGCCACACACTGTCTAATTCAGCCATTTGCCTTCATTTGGTTCTTTTAGGTAGACTGTTTGTTTTAGAGTGGGGAAGAAGATCCATAGAGGAAACCTCAACAGACACCCCTGAACTGAAACAAAGCTGCCTGAGGATTACACTTTGTGCTATTTTGTCTGATGAAAAGAGGAGATAGTAAGAGACAATAAGGATAATAATAGGATAAATGTAATGAAAAGAGACAAAACACAGCTTCTTAGGGGTTAATCCAGGCCTACTAGTGAATACAAGAGGGTTAATCTAGCCAAAATAGGCTTTCAGTAAAAAGTCTAAGACGAAACTTGTTACTTTATGATCTGATTGAACATAAATAAAAGCTCTGTTTAGAAAGGAGATTTAGACTTTGGGGTCCACTAGGGCAGAAGATACCTCTGCGACTCTTCTTTTGTTTTACACATGTTAGACAACTTTTTGTAGTCCAACAGGCAATTTACAAATATCTTTATTCTTTCTTGCTTTCTTTAAAAGACCAGAATCAAGGATACAAATAAATTTCAGTTTTAGCTACAAAACCTGTATACCATAAACAGGTATACAAGAGCAAGTAGAATCCATAGCCCTTATATAAAATAATTACTATTCATTTGCATGGCATTTAATGCATTTTGCTTTCTCACTCAGGTATATTCTATTAGCAATGTTTATTTTAGTGATAATGTGCTTCAGGTTTAGAAGTGATTAAAGTATAAAATTAGAAACTAGAAATATGAGATATAAAAAACCCTTTCCTTGCAAGTGTGTAATTATTTGAACCTTGATTACAGTAGGGAAACTTTGAACCTAATACTAAATTTTATGGGAGTTCACCTAAATCTATAAAGAATGGGCTTGATTTTTGGGAAAAAATTACTGATTTTTCTTAGGACTAAGCTGTGCTTATATTATGAGAACTTATGCTTTCCGTCCAGATACACAGTAAACAGTAATGTAAACAGCACAACACTGATGCTGTTCTTGGAGGTCACTCATTTATAGGCTCACCACAGATTGGAGGTGATCTGACACCACACAACAACAACAAATAAATAAACAGAATATCACATTGTAAAAACTTTCATAAGAATATGAAATCGTGGAAACTGATGTTCCGATTAGATCACTCTTGAGGTATCACCTCCAGAAAAGTCTAATAGTACTAGTGTTGTTCCAAATGTTTGTACTTAAAGGTGAAAAGTGGGATTTAGAGGGATGTGGGAAAGACCTTCCTCCCAAACTCCACTTTCTATTACTTTAGTGATCTCTTATGGAAGATTGTGCCTATTCACAAGCATGACATTTTGATGCTTTGGCAACATTTTAATGATTTCTTCTTCTTCAATTTTGTCCCAACCAATAAGGGATCACACACTAAATATGATGATATTGTAGAACCATGCAGCCAAACAAATGTTGTTACCTGACAATGTCTCTGTTGGCAAACATTGCTCTAGCACTGAATAGGGGAGAAGAAAGATCCATTTCCAGACAACAAGACTGGCCATCTCTGCCCTGTAGGGTGTTTTTTTTTTACCATTATACTTACAGCATGTCCATAAACAAACGGTTGAACCTTGCTGAGAATCTTTACACACGCCAGAGAGAGAGAGAGAGAGAGAGAGAGAGAGACTGAGTTTCTCTCTTTCCCACTGAAATATGAATTGTTGACCATGTGCCCACCCATAATATTAGGCTGAGCCCATTCACCACTTGTTTACAATAAAGATACCCAAAACAGCATCCTTGTGCGTACCATTCTGCTTCCACATAGGGCAGAAACAGACTTCGTAAACAGCCCATCTTTAGGAGAGGAAAACTCTAAGGGCTGATCCTATGTGAATATTTCACAGAGTTCACCCATCTCCTGGAGTCTGCAAATTAGCTTTCTATGTTCTGTGAATGGTCTTCAGGACTTGATACACATGGCACCTTGTCCATGAGAAGCACTCTTGAGGAAAGTTAATCTGCCTCAATATCATCTTCTTCTAGGTGCACTGAATCTTTTATGTTTCAAGCCTTGTAAATCCATCTCTTGGGTTATTATGTTTTAAGCCTTCTAAATGTTGCCAGTGACTCTGTTTTACCTGGCACTGCATTCCATGATTTACTACTTATGATTGCTGTGCTATCTCAACTATAAACAGCCTTGGAATCATTCCTGATGAAGGAAGGTATTAAAAAATGCTATAAATCAGCAAGTAAGTGAATAAATAGTGGCTGAAATCCTGTTAAGCACCTCCATGTGCACAATGCTGATGGCATCATTGTTAGCATCAAATCTATGACAATTAAAGGTTTTTTGGGGGATTTTGAGGTTCATGTGACTTTGTCATCTTTCATCAGCAGTGAGTTGCTTTTTCCTAAGCAGTGATTTGCCTTAGAGCCTCATGGCACATTGGTTAAACTGCAGTACTGTAGCAAACTCTGTTCATGACCTGAGTTCAATCCCAGTGGGCTCAGGTAGCCAGCTCAATCTCCTTTGCATATACAGAGGTGTGCTACAGGATTTCAGCCACTACCTCCACCAGTATGCCATGCTGAGTTGATTGCCCATCTTCAGGCTTCCTAAAGTTCAACTGCTCAGTGGTTATAACACCTTACAGGACCTCATTTTCACAAACTGCTTTCAGAAAGGTGCTCTACATGTGAAAAAATATGATTGTGTGACTGTATTTGCCAAAAGAAGCATTTACCTGAGAGTAAACCCTTCAACTGAGATGGGGAGACTTCTGCTTTTGCCAAAAGCAGAAGATTACAAAAGGTTTAGGTTAAAAATTGTTTAGGAACATCCCCTCCCCCTCAGGTATACAGGGGAGGGGGAGGGATATAAGGGTATAGAGAAAACTGCAGCAAAGTGTTGGGTGTTGCAGCACTAGTGCAATTTCTTCAAACACCATTTAGTACACGGGGTTTTCTTTTCCTTTCAAACCAATGGATGAGTGAGCAAACAAAAAGCCTAGATGGGCAGATAAAAGTCAAAATGGGAAAGGACTATAATGTTAAGATGAGTTAAAAGCTCTTCCTGACCCTATCCACTCACACCATCTCCCCAACTGCTTCCCCTGTGAACTTTCTGTGTTGCATTCAGTCTCTTAAAAGAGAGGGTGGAGGGGCCAGGAAAAGAACACAGCCTGCTTCACCAGAGAAAGCTTGTGTGCAAGAGGGTGTGATGGATTAGAAGTTAATAAAAGTGACATTTTGCAAGACAAAGTTAGTCAGGCACTCATAGGGAGGGGGGGCAGTGAAGAGAAGAAGGGACCCCCTGCTGCTCTTCCCTGGACTTCCCATTTCTGCTTCTGACTCCTTCCCTTTTGTAGAAGAGTCTGCTTCAGGAAAGCCTTCTGCTAGGGGGAAAAGAACAATTAAAACCAGAAGGCATATAATTTTTTATTGTTATTTAAGAAAGGACCAGCTCTCATCACACACACCCAGAGAAGAAACAGGTAGACACAAAGAGACACATACACAAAAGGTAAATTGAGAAAGCAATGCAATTTACAAATTGCATTTTTATTACCTTTTTTTTAAAAAAAACTGCCCATACTGCTGGGTAAGATCTGATGTTATGTAAGCAGACTTCCATTCGTACAGTGTGGCTTTTTTGGGATCACTACAGTTGAAAGATATAGCATTTATTTATTCATAGTAGGATCCCCGTACCTGTGGGGGATAGGTTCCCAGCCCTGCTGTGGATGCTGAAAACATAGCAGAGCAAAAGAAAAAAGAAAACTTCAGAAAAATAAATTCACATGTATTACCAGAACTGGCCACTAGAGAGACCCAAAGACTATGTTATCTTTTCTTTGACAACAATAATACATAGCATGGTTTCTGCCTCTGTCTAGCCAGTTCTGGTAAATACATTGTGAAAATACAAATGTCTAGGTTTTTTTTTTCTTTTAATATTTTTAATAACTTCAGACTGCAGATAAGTGAAACTGCAGATACAGATCCTGCAGATACAGGGGCCCTACTGTACTTTGTTGTTGTTTAGTCGTTAAGTCGTGTCCGACTCTTCATGACCCCATGGACCAGAGCACGCCAGGCCCTCCTGTCTTCCACTACCTTCCCGGAGTTTGGTCAAATTCATGTTGGTAGCTTCGGTGACACTGTCCAACCATCTTGTTCTCTGTCGTCCCCTTCTCCTCTTGCCTTCACTCTTTCCCAACATCAGGGTCTTTTCCAGGGAGATTTCTCTTCTCATGAGATGGCCAAAGTACTGAAGCCTTAGCTTCAGGATCTGTCCTTCCAGTGAGCACTCCGGGTTGATTTCCTTCAGAATGGATAGGTTTGATCTCCTTGCAGTCCAGGGGACTCTCAAGAGTCTCCTCCAGCACCACAATTCAAAAGCATCAATTCTTCGGTGGTCAGTCTTCTTTATGGTCCAGCTCTCGCTTCCATACATCACTACTGGAAAAACCATAGCTTTGACTATGCGGACCTTTGTCGGCAAGGTGATGTCCCTGCTTTTTAAGATGCTGTCTAGGTTTGTCATTGCTTTCCTCCCAAGAAGGAGGCGTCTTTTAATTTCATGTACTTACTACTGTACGTACTACAGTTCTATTTCCTCCAAAGAGTTGAAAGTGACACACTGGTCTTTCCCGTCAACTCTCCTTCCAAGAACAGAAAGCTAGGTCAGATTAAGAATGAACAACTGCCCCAAACTCATCCTGTTGCTGAAATTCTGTCACATAGTTACACAAAAGGCATACTTTTAGTACTAAATTGCTGTAAGTTAAGACATCTCTGCAGGAATTTTCTCTTTGGTGCTGAGTCATGTGTAGACATGAGAGATTCATCTTCATCTCCCAGGTGAAACGAAGATGAATTTTGCTGGCACAGGTGGCTGGCCTGATTAACACCCGCCCCCAGAACCTGCCGGTCCACTTACTGCTCGCTGCGTGGTCCAGATGGTCGATGTTGTCGACAGCATGCCTTTCGCAGCAGTAGCTCAGCTGATGCTGCCCCACCTCCCTGCTCAGCCAGCCACTCCAGCAAGGGGGCAGGATGACCAGTCTCCCAGCTCAGCCGTTGAGTGGCCGGCCGAACAGGGAGGCGAGACAGTGCAGCAGGGCTACTGCCATGGTTGGCACACACACAGTGTGGCCCGCACGCTGCACGGTGAGTGATAAGTAGACTGCTGGGTTCGGGGGGCGGGCGTTCATCGGACTGGCCACCTGTGCCAGCGAGATTCATCTTTGTCTCCCTGGGAGACGAAGGTGAATCTCTCACAACTAGTTATGTGACTTGGTATGCAACAGATGATATCTATGGAGATTTCTTAACATATGGCAGGTCACCTCTAAAAGTTACACCTTTTGAATAAACACATAACAGGATTTTGGCTAGTGAGTTTCAGGCTCCATGAGGACCAGTATCTGGTTTTCCCAAGTCTGACTCCAAAGTTCTAAGAACTGCTTCCACACATCCTGCATAATTATCACCATACTGCATAAGTATCACTGCATAATCATCACCCATACATTTGAGTCAAGAGAGATGGTACTAAGCAAAGAAACACATAGTCCAGTAAATGGGGAGCTTTCCATTTCGAAAAGGAGGGCAAGGAGCCTCCGTGCAATGCCTAAAATTTAATGAACTAGGATGTTTCCAGAGATAATAGTGGGTATTCAATGGCATGATGCATTTGCCAGGTACTTTCACCAGTATTTGTTGATCTCCCATCTTGTCATAGATGGCAAATCACCTACAATTGGGAAGAGAACCCAGATTTCCCAAGTCCTCACCCAACATTCTAACCACCTCTCCAGACCAACTCTCAGTGAGTTCAATGTAGAAGGCAAATGGCAATGTACCAGAAAGTCGAGGACCAACCACTTCCCATCCAAAGTATGCACCATAAGTTGGTAGAAAAGAGGCTTTTGTGTATCTTGTTCTTTGTCCCATTTATTCAACTGAGATTGAAGGAAACACACTGGTCTACTGAGAAACTAATTGATTGATATGAATACTAATTGTGCTTTTTTGAATACAATACTAATTGTATTATATTCTAAATACTAATTTAGAATACAATACTAATTGTATTCATACAATTCAGTGTCAGACTTGAAGGAGGGTCTCCATCCATACTGAACTGCTTGCATTCTGAGATCAGCACCACAGGTCCTACTTGTATGATTGTGTGTAAGAGCAATTAGACTGGTGGGCATGAGGAACAATGCCCCCTGGTGATGGAACTGTGTTCTGGTTGATGTGTGCCAGGCAGCAGCATGATGGTCCTTGAAATGGATCCTGAAGACTTGCCTGTTTTCCCTGATCTACCATTGCATGAGGTGCCATTTACAGGGTGCCATTGTTTATACAGTGTTATTTGTTTTTTATTTATTTATTTATTTATTTATTTATTTAACTTATATGCCGCCCACACTACCCAAAGGTCTCTGGGCGGCTTACAACAGTTAAAATACAATAAAAAGACAAAACAATTAAAATGCAATTAAAATATATACTCTAAAAATTGCCATCAGGACCCACAGTTGATATTATTTCAATTAAAAGCCTTCTGGAACAGGAAGGTTTTGACCTGGCGCTGAAATGTCATCAGCGTCGGCGCCAGACGAATCTCAGTTGGGAGGGCATTCCATAGTCTGGGGGCAGCTGCCGAAAAGGCCCTTTGTCTACAAGCCATCCCTCTTACCTCCTTGAGGGACGGCTCTTTCAAAAGGGCCCCCTGGCTAGATCTTAACTGCCGGGTAGGTTCATATGGAAGGAGTAATTAGTTTTGATATTTTATTCTTATCAGTGTTCTTATTATTGTCATACTGTGTTTTGTTGTTTCAAATTTTGTTTTGTACTGCCTTGCAGGGATTTAAACTCAGAAGCACTTTATAAATCTTTGAGATATAAGTGAATGAATGAATACATAAGTGAAATGATTGTTGTTGTTGTTGTTGTTTAGTCGTTTAGTCGTGTCCGACTCTTCGTGACCCCATGAACCAGAGCACGCCAGGCCCTCCTGTCTTCCACTGCCTCCTGAAGTTGGGTCAACTTGGTTTGACCCAACTTCAGGAGTGAAATGATACTGGATACTAATCCTAGTGCCTAAATTATGTTTATATGCTCACTAGTCAGTGTAGCAACTCAAGACATAGAAAATGACAAGTTGGCAACGTTACTCTCATCCATCAAATAAAAACGTCATATATTGCATGGGAGAGGAAGAAGCCACAGCATTTTTTCCAACCAGTAATAAAAAAAAGCAAAGCATGTTGCTTATATACCTCCCAATAGCACTTAAAGCACTCTTTGGGTGGTTTACAAGTTAATTATGCAGGCTACACATTCCCCCCTCCCCCAGCAAGCTGGGTACTCATTTTACCAACCTCAGAAGGATGGAAGGATGAGTGAACTTTGAGCTTACCTGGGATTGAACCCCGGGTTGTGAGCACAGTTTTGGCTACAGTACAGCAGTTTAATCACTGCGCCACAAGGCTGTAATGACAAGGGAAAGAATGAAAACAGAAACAGTGCATATTGAAATGTTTGCTGAGATCGAAGTATTGAACAATGTCTTCAATGATAACACTAATGAGAATGAGAGCTTAAGCTAACTCCTCCAGTCAGTTCCTCTCAACAAATATTTGAGATGTCGCATGAACATAATAATGCAATGTGTTTGATATTCATCAATGGAATGATATTCTGACAATTATATTAGAGCTGACTTGTGGTGATAATACTAAAATAGCAATGAACATGTATTACTTATCTTCTTTAAAAACCACACGTTGCACAGGTAACATACACACAAACCATTTCTTCTGGTGTTCATTTAAGATTCTGGGTCTTATTAGGGATTTATTGAAAAGGTATTTTCCAGAATCTTATCGGTGTTCATGTACAGTTTGCATAACTTCCAGTGGCTAACTGACAAGGTGTCAGGGTACATCTTGGTTGTGCAATCAGACATGTGACCAAGAACATGATTGAGAAATAACCTAGCACCTCTTAAGGAACCCTCAATTAGCCATGGCAAATTGTCCAAAATGTAAACAAACACCAATAGGTCATTGTACAGAACCAAGCAACTGTAAGTGCTTCACAGGTAAAATATAAGAAGGGTGATTATGAAGGGGATAATCTGATAAAAGCTGACAATTGATGTGCAATAATAATTAGTGAACTACATGCTTCAGATCTACAGTTTTTCTAGGAATTTTGGTATTCGCTTTGTAACTAGCTATTCCGCATCTTAAGAGTGATCTTGCTGAAAACAGCCTTCCTGAACCTGGTGCCTTCCAGCTGTACAGGACTACATCTTCCATCATTCCTTAATCAGCATAAGAACAAAGAAAATTGCTATGGCCTATCACACAAAAACATTTATTGTGGCCTCATTATCAGACGCACATTTTCTAACTTTTTCTTAAGTAAATGCGCCTTACGAGCTACACAATACAATGCACATAACTGATTTCAATTATGCTTAAGTGTAATTAACTGTTCGCCGGACGCGAACTCCTCTTTTTAAACAGAGGATACTTATTAGCCTGAACTCTTGTTCTACGATCCCTGTTTCACACTGTTCATTTCACAGAGCCAAGGGGTGCATAGAATTTGATCCTGACGTACCACCACACTCATATATCTGGCTTAACTTGATGGGGTTGGGAGTGGGGGGACATTATTGAAGACAGAAGGACCAGTATCAGAGGTTGTCATTTTAAGGCAATTGCCCAGAGCAACTGCAGTAGGAGCCCAGTGCCAGCCAAAATTCCTGTTAATTATAAGAGGGAATATTCAATATGTGCTAGCACTCCCACTGAAATCAATAGGGCACAACGATGCTTCACTTTTGACCAGCTTATGTTTTGAAGCTTCCATTTTAATGGTAGTGCTGTTCTTTAAGGCTTGGATGGATGCAGTTCTGCATACCATCTGGAAGTAAATGTGGTTTGCGCAGATACAAATGGTGATGGAGGTTGTAGGACATTCAAGGAAGAGCTATCACATTGATATGTGTGTACAGAATTGCTTGTAGTGCAGACTATGTGGCTTTGTTTATCCTGGATATCAGTTGGGTGAAGCTGAATGGTGACAACAGAATTATACATGTGCTAATTAAAAACATGAAATTCCTGTTTTGGACTACAGCTCCCCAAATACCCCAATGAGGCTGACTGTGCAGTCCAAAAAACCCATCAACTTTACCTATCTTGACAATAATGGTGTAGGAGAAGAGAAATAAATGAATGTGAATTGGTGTAGCTGGTTTTTACGCAGAGAAGTCATACTGGTCAAGGCTCATTTTAGTTTTATATGTGCGTGAGCAACTATTCCTGCCCCCCCCCAATAAATAAATAAAATTGCAGGGACAGCAAAGGGTTCAGCTCGGACATTAGCAGGACCTTGAAAATCCTGTTGAAAACCCCTAAATCAGAGGAACAAAATCAACCTGCAACAGGGAAAATGCAGCAGTTGAAGGAACTTAATGTAGAAGTATACATTAATGTGTGTATGCCTTAATGTAGAAGTATATATTTTGCCCCATTTTGTTCAGTTCCAAATGCCATCTTCTCAGGGAGAAGAGAGCAAAATTAATTCTACTGTACATCAGAATTCAATCAGCAAGAAGCTTCTCAAATGACTGTTTTCCTTTTTTAAAGGCAATCAACAGCCGGCAACCAATGAACCCAAGGATCCCTGCTTCCATCTCTCTTTCATGTGCTCCACAGTGTTTCTGCAAACAAAATAATAAAGGCTTGGGTCCTTTAAATAAAGGGAAACATAATCCTTTCACGGAGAGTACATCAATAAATGAATGAAAGTCTTTGCTCTGTTTGGAAAGGCAATATCAGGTCTGCTTTGTGAATCTCAATAACAACCCATACGAAGAACAAGCCCAGGGAAGAGGTTTGTTTTTCCTACAACACCTGAAGCAACAAATGTCTGGTGAGAGAAGGAGAAACCATTTTCCTTAGGTTTGTCTTTGAAATTTGTTTTCTTGCTTTAGCAGGGAGCTGTCAATCAAAATCTTCCAGAAGGGAAGGTGATGAATATTATGAGGGGAAACAGTGTGAGGTATATCATGCAGAAATTAGCATAGCACTCCAGGGAGAAAAACCCACTACATCACCTTTTCACAACCTGTCAAAATGGATCTTTTTATTTTGGGAATAAGAAATTTTATTTTCAAAATGTAACTTTTTATTGTGAGAAGGCCTCTGGCTTATCCAATACATGCCCCTAGTCCAAATTAAAACAATGATTGGGAATGCCAGTTGGCAGTCTGCAGTCCAGATGTGGGCCTCCATACCATTTTAGGTGACCACCTTCTTTTAGGAACCCTACTTTAACCAAAATTGCCTACACGTTAACTCTTCAGAAAAATGACACCATGTAAACAATCAAGAGCTCTGTGGATTTCACCAGTGTGAAGATGTGTCCACAGTGTGGATTCAAATGGCACATTCTCAAATTACCACAGGATGACTTTCTTTTTTAAAAAAGGTATGTTGGTAGACATGCTCATAATAATTTCAGCACTTAAATAATGCAATCTTATTTGCAATCTGACAGAGAAAAATTCCCTTTGAAAAGAGTTTCAAAGAAGGAAAAATTTCAGAGCAATTCTTACAGATGAGGCTCAGGAGCCTTTAATGAAGTGGCAGAGGAGAGTATGTGTGTGTGTTCTCTTTCATGTTACTATCATTTGTGTGGCAATGGGCAGCTTTCCCCTAACTGGCCATACATCAGTCATGGCCCAGGGGGAAGAGGCCATAAGTGACTCCCTCTACAGGGCCTTTTTATATCAGGAAGTATTTCTTTAGCATCATGAAAGGATGTGTCACAGGAAAAAAAATGGTAGCCTGCCTTGCAATATTAGAGTACCCTCCAAAATATCAGCAAAAGACACTCAATGGATCTGAGAATTAGACAGAAAAATTAAAGCCTGTCCAGCCTTGGGATGGAAGGAGGAAGCCTTTAATTACCCAACATTTTCCGCTGCTAGTAATGTCATCTGGTGCCAGTGGTGTTTTTTTTTTTTTTTTTAAGTAATGAAACATTTCTTTCGTTTTACATTTTACAGTATATGGTTTCCGCACAATTAAAGGGTTTATATGGGAGTGGGGAAATGCATGGGGCAGAAGTAGCAAGTTATTTTAACTATGGAAAATCACTTGCTGACAGTGACATCGCCATCCTTCTGCAGGCATAAAGCATGCAATAGGATTTCAGCCAGTGTGTATTCACAAATCCATTTAGTACCATATTCCCTCCACAGGGAGTGCAACATGGCATAAAAATTGGATTATTTCACTTTATCCCTCAAACAATGATGTGGAGAAAATTAGGCTAAGAACCCGTAGCCTAAAGCCAAGCATAAGCTGAACTCCTGGGGACTGAAGTGTGGGTCTTCTTGTTCAGAAGAACAATATTATACAAGGGTGATGATCATGTAGCTCTCTAGATGTTGTTGGACTGTGACCCAATCAGCACAGCCAATAGTGAGGAACAATGGGAGTAGATGCTACATCTCCCCATTGCTGCCATACTAGCTTTCAGTGGAGCAAGTTCCAACCACCTCCCCTGTTGCCCTACCCATGCTAATTACACAGCTCATAAGTCTGCAGAAAGTCCTTTCCCAGACATATCATCAATACTCGTTTCAATGTTCCTTAAAATTAGCAAGTTGCTGATGCCTTAATCATACTGCATCCTTGTTTTGTGTCAGTGACACAGTGGACTGGAATGCAAAATATAGGAATGCACAGGTCAATACATTGCCCTTTAGCCTGCATTAAAAAGTATTTGCCATATAACAAATGCCTGAAGCAGAAATGACCAACCTGCTATTAAAAATTCAACCACTGATTGCTTATATTCAGTGGTTGAATTTTCAATAGCAGATTGCTTATAGTAAAAGCTCTCTCTGGCTAGACAGCAAAAATAGATTCCAGCCTCCATTCAGGCAAGGGCCATCCAGATACTGCTGACCTTTTAGAAGTAACTGCAGTATTTGCTTCTCTTGAAGCACTTTGAAACCCATCTGAGAATCTGGGTGAACTGCTGGCAGTGCAGAGTACTAAGTGAAGTGGGTCCGAACTGCACTGGAGTTAGAAAAATAGGCCGGGAGGGGGGGGGGGAAGGTACACATGGTTTCCTTTTCCCCAACAGGCCACGCTCAATGCATTTGCTCACAATCCCCAAGCACTGCTGAAGGATGCCTTTTTCCTCACTGTGGGAACTTCACTCTTAAGGAACAAATGGAATGACTTGGTATGAAGTGTCAGTCAAGATAATTACAGGGACAGCAACCCTTTTTTAAAAGGACATTAATTATGTTGTATTTTCTGTGATCATTCTAATCTGTACAGCTCAGTTTACAATATTCTATTACTATATTCAGGTCAGTGAAATTCTTGGGTCAGGAAAAAAGTGTACGTTTATGCTTCCCATTGCGGTAACAGTGGCAACCATCTCTGATCTTAGGTGTAGATTTACAGCAATCTGGCAAGCATGCACATACTAGTCCACATGGAGAGCTGTGAGAAGCCTTTTCTTCCAACTGCCTGCTAATCACCAGTCAGAGAAGAGCAAAGGAGTTTCCTTCTATAGAGACACTCATTCAGCTCCAGGAAAGAAAAGGGGTGGAAAGTCAAGATTTTTTTTTAAAAAAAATCGTTTTTCTCTCTTGTATTCCTCAAAATGTGACATACAGAGGGGGAGGGGGAACTGAAAGGGTAAGCATTATTACTCTGGGGATGCCTCTGTTCTTATCTCTCTAAAAGGGCTCAATCTGAAGTCTTTTAGCATATGATACAAAAGAAGTCCATCTTTTTAACCTAGCCTATTTCACATTTCACTGGTTGTGTGAATGAGCTGTGGAAATTGTTTCCTGTTTTTCTAAACCACAGAGATGCTGGTTTGCAAAGGCAAAGAGACAGAGAGAGAGAAGGGAGGGCCCTCCTTGGTTTCAAGAAACAACATTCTTTGTTGGGAGTTAATTTCAAAGTTAATTTGTTTGAGGCAAGAGTTCCATCATGGTAAATTTGAAGTAATCTATCTCCCTTAAAACCAACAGCATTATCAAGACGGACCTTGTTTACTACATTCAATCTATATAAAGAGAAAAGGAAAAAACAACAACGGGGAAACTAGCAACTCAACTCTTTTTAGAAAACTTGGGAAAGTAAACTTTGTCCTGGAGAGGAAGTCAATGTACTGAGGGAAGTTTCACACAAGGACACTTACTTTAATTGGAAGTCCAGTTTTCTTGGGATTAAATGGTTTTAAAAAATTAGACTGATGGTAAGATTCTGATTTATTTTGTAAAGCCATTTTTTCCTGCAATAACATGAGCATGTCCAAAAATCTGATATGCAGAATATCCCACAATCCTCATAATATCTGACATGTAAGAGCCCAACCTATGGCATGTCTGCCAAAAGTGGTACCAGCAGTAGTTTTGTGAAGGCCATAGACAGGACTAAGGGAGGTTCCTTAAAATGGCTATGGCATGCAGGCAAGTCTGATAGATCTGACTGCCCCTTCCATGCGGCACTGTTGCTTGTTCTGTGATAACAACACTAAGGTATTGTGGAATTTGTAAGTACTATAGTGCACGTATTTCTTGAAGCTGACTAGGATACACTTCTCAAAAAGTATGCTCATCATTGGCCTGGACAATAGATTCCCTGATTCAGCTCTGAGGTAAGGCCTATGGAATGTTTGTACAAATCCCTCCATGCTTTCAACAGGCACATGACCGAATAGCAGGAATGTACCCACTGGCCATGCCTCATTGCCTGTGACATTAAAAAAGAACAAGTGCAACTCCATGATAAAATGTATATGTGTTGAGACAGGCTAGGTAGATTGTCCTCTTTGAAACTTTCACATGAGAACCCCTTCACAAAGATGGTAGTGTGTCCTTCTCCATGAGATATGGCTTTTCCTTCCTTGGCCCCCTTGTTGCACCCTTCCCCAGCTCTCTCTCCAACTGCTGTGCCAGACATCCAGCATTTTTCCTTCATTATACCTGTGATCTTGCGTCTGTGTGTGATGTGCTGTGAAGTCTGAACTGACATAGCAGCCCTAATAGGGCTTCCAAGGTAAGTGAGATAATTAAAGAATGGTTTTAACAGTTCCATTCCCCCAGAGAGTTTCCATGGCTGAGCAGGAATTTGAACCCAGGTCTCCTGAAGCAGTGCCCCAGCTTCCTCTGGATGCCTGCCAGAGGGGGCGGGGCACCAAACCACAGAACACCTGTTTGGCCATTGGCTGAACCAGTGGTTCATGCCCATCTCTACTCCTGAATACTAATCTTTTACCACACTAGGTATCTAGCTTCTCTTCGCTTCTGCTTACTCCTCTTCTAAAGTAGACATGGGAGGGAATTTTCAGTCAAGACTGGCTGACATCTGATTTTTTAAAAAACTGTTCTTTGTACTTTTGCAAAGTTCAGGATATCCCAAGGGTGTATGTATCTTCCTTTTGTTTTTCAGTGACACTGTTTTCATTACAATGTTTTTGATGCCCACTAGCTGAGTAGGGTGGCCACATGAAAAATAGAACAGAGCGCCTGTGCCTTTAACAGTTGTGTGGAATACGGATTTTCAGTGGGTGCACCTTATATGGCAATCAATAATTATATAATTCATATTTGTTAGTTCTAGATATAGGACAATATTGCATACTATATTAAATAAAACTATGTGCAGTGGTCCCAGACCAGATGAGAATCCTGTATGCTTAACTGTAACTACAAAAGAATGAGACACTCAACTGCATACTACATATTTAACAAAGTAAATAATTCAGCTTTTACTTCCCAGGATAGTGGTACAAGACAAATTAGGTCAGCTATTGTCATTTGCTAACCCATTCAACTTATGTCACTGGTTGAAAATGTGAATATATTGTCCAAAAGGGTATATCATTGTGATATAACAATGCATAACCTTGACTAGAAGGCTGTCATTTTTGGAAGACAAATGGTGGTTAATAAAATAGCACCAGGATTTGCAACTGACAAGATTAAAGTGGGGGCTGATAGAATGAAGAGGGAGTACGGCAGCTGTTGGGTGCTTCTGTGGGAAAGTAAAAACAAGCTTAACACATGGATGAAATCAAATGCAATTGAAAACAAGGACTGGGTCACAGGTATACAATAACACACTTGGTGTTACTCCTCCTTATGTAGCTACATTCACAGTGATTGAAGCAGGGGTTTACAGAACACCCGTTCACATTCCTGTGCCTTTCTTTTGTGCAGCTACCCAAATGTTTGATTTAAAGTGAAACTTTCACACCTTGCAATACAATGCACTTTATTATAACCTGATATTTCTTATTCACTCTAGGGATGAGGACAATGGAATTATAAAGGAAGAACATTATCCACATGATGTTTGCAGCCAAGTCATGATCAGGATGGTGGGACAGCTCCTACCCAGGAAGACATATAAAGACTCGTGGACAGGAGATGATGAAGAAGAAAGATGACTGAAGTGCACATAATCATGAGAAGATGGGGGAAGTGGATGGTAAAACACTCTTTGACATTTAACCTAGTGGTGGGATGCTTGGGGAAATGATGATGATGGTGATTAAAGAAGAAGAAGAAGAACTGCAGAATTGGAAGGTACCCTACGGATCATTGAGTCCAGCCCCTATAAAGGAGGCACAGTGGGGAATCAAACTCCTAACCTCTGGCTCTGCAGTCAGATATCTAAAGCTATCCAGATTTGGCAACTGATTTGGGGGGAAGACTTTGTGACACAGCTCAGATGTGATATGAGGAGTTATCAACCACAATTAGCAATAGAGAGTTAAAATATAGGACAGGATCCAGCAGGGTCCTTGGACTGTGGGAACAGCAGTTTCCAGAGGAATTTGAAGGAAGCAACCCCAGCTCACCCTTGCAGCACCCATGTACCCCCAAAAGCAGCTCTGGAAGGCCGAGAAACCCTCCAGAGTT
The DNA here is from genome assembly GCA_037013535.1 of Intellagama lesueurii. Lineage (NCBI taxonomy): Eukaryota > Metazoa > Chordata > Lepidosauria > Squamata > Agamidae > Intellagama > Intellagama lesueurii. Next base: position 102,974,004 of record JBAJHW010000003.1, read on the forward strand.
GAATTTGGGGTACACTGGTGGCCTGAAATGCAAATGGGGGAACCAAAGATTCTGCCCATGGAATGCTGAATTTAAAGCATTGCATCCCTCCCCCTGATGTAGCATTTAGTTTGGTTTACTTGACTGAGTCATACTGAGGGCTTTTCTAGATGGAGAATTGATTGCACTCATCCCTTCCACAACCTGGTTGGTTGTTTTGGGCTTAAATTTCCAACTTCTTCCATCAACGCAGCTAATGTTTAAGATTTTGGGGAGTTTTCTTCCAAAACATCCAGCCTGGAATCTAGTGGAGTGTTTCTGCAAATGGAAACAGATGATGTGAGTGGAAATTGGATGTAGTTTGAAAACTTGCATCATCATCATCATCATCATCAACAAGCTGATTTCAACTTATGGTGACTCTTTCCAGAGTTTTCTAGATAGAGAATACTCAGAAGAGGTTTGCTATTCCCTTCTTCTTTTGGGGCACCCTGGGGCTATGCAGCTTGCCTAAGGCTGGCTCGTCTCCCAGGAGGCACAGTGGGAAATTGTACTCTCCCAACCTCTGGCTCTGCAGCCAGACACCTAAACCACAGAGGTATCCAGCCAGCTGAAAACCTGATTAGGGAGTAGGAAATCTGTTTCTAGCACCACAAAGCACTCTACAGGGAAGGGGAAGAAAGTCCTGATATTACAGCAAGTGTTGCATTATCTCTATTTATGGGTATACACGGAGTTGGGAGTAAGGAAGGATGCTTGCCCCACATCCAGAATCCTAAACTTGGTATTTCTTTAAATGCACACAAGTAAAGCTACAATCAGCTCAACAGCCCATAGGTACTGTTGTTAGACTTTGCCCCTTCCCAGAATTATTTATGCATGATGATGACCTGCTTCTACCGTTTGGTGACCAATAATGGCCATTAAATATTGGGACTACGCTACAATGTGGTTCAAGAGAGAAGACTACTGATTCTGTCACACTTTTTTTTGTTCCCTTTTGCTTTTAAGTTTGGGTTCCTTGACTGCAAGAGTGGAGTTGATGGAAATTAAAGTATACTGTGCTTTGGATGTCCTTTATAGTTCAAGTTGTTGCGAAGTTGGAGGCATAAGAAAAGGCACGATGGAGGAACAGAATTAGTGTTTCTCACAACATCCAGATCCAGCCATTCTTTGAGTCCGGATATAGACCAGATGGATTGCTGGGTTGATGAAGTATGGCTCTTTCTTAAATGAAATCGTAGTCCTGAAATTTACCGGGATTACAAAGGCTTTACTAGACTGGGAAACCTCTTTGAAAAGAACATGGACTATGAGTCACATCCTTGTGCTGCTGCTCATTAGAGAGCCACTGGGCAAAGAACAGGGGAACTGAGAGCAGGAGGAACATGGACAACATGGCTTTCCCACAGCTGCAGTTGTCCAAGCGTAGTAACATGAAGAATGAGAAAGCACAGCAGTCCTTTAAATATTTGGCTAAATCCTGGGGGGTGGAAGGGGTACCACTTAAGATGAAACTATGCACTGCAGCTAGAAACATGGTCATTGTTTTAATAGACTTTGAAATCCAAGGCTGACAGCAATGCCATAATTAAAAATTACACAGTTAAGGGAGTGGAGCCTTATTTTGCTGATTCTCTAACCCAGGGAAGGAAATCCAACACTCTTCGTAACACCCCAGTGAACAGGTTTATTTAATTCTGGTGGAAAGAAACTGCAATTTCACTTTCGGTGGACCTAGCTTTTAATCCTTCCAGACAGGCTGAGAAAATCCTTAGCAGAAAGTTAACTCTTCACCTGGTTTGTTTATTCTTACTAAGTCATTGCAGGTCACATTGTTCGCTTGGTGCCATTTGGTCTGAACTTATGCCTTCCTGTGCAGGAAGTCCTCAAGATCATGCATTGTATTTTTATGGGTTGGTTCCAACCTATCACAAGCTGTTACCTGAAGACTGACACAGCTGAGAGTCCATTTGCAGATGGACTATGAAAAAGGCATGCTGGCACAAAGATAAGGAGAAATCAAAGAGCAAGGTGAGGGGAAAAGATCCTGCAGCAAACAAGCAGACCTCTGAGAACACATCTGGCTGCTAGATAATTCAAAACTCAGATCAGTACATTATTGGCGTTGTTGTGTTACTTAAAAAGATAAGGTCTGCAACCAAAAGTTTGCCAGTTACTTCACACCCACATGTGAATTCTAGCCTTCCTCACCTCTGCAGATCCTCATGTTAAACACTGATTACCTTACAGAAAAGGTCTGCAGATCCTTCTGTTAAATATTTGTTACTTGTTCAGGATCCATACAGGCGTAAGCAGTGTAGCAGGTTCATTAGACACGGTGATATACAGCTCCCTTAAAAGAGACAAAACATGAGGCTGCAGCGTGGTTCTCTTAGACCAAGGACAACAAAGAAGGAAGGGGATTTAGAAGGGGTTAAATTCAATGAGGGAGCATACAGTCAATTCGTTATGCCTAAATGTACTCATGGATCACTTTCACCCCTCCTCTTTGCGTTTTCTCTTCTGGTTTCTACACAGACACACATACATCTTGCCTTCTCATTCCCCATACTTCCCTGAAGTGTTCTTTTGTAAGCCTAGATTTCCTAAGGCTTTGCTAATTTTACTCCTTTTATAGGACCTTCCAGCCCTCTGTTCTTCCTAGGATAACAGGAGCTTGGGTAAGAACAGGGAAATTCCCATTTGGTCTGTGTTTTTAAGTAAACTCACATCATTTGTATTTCCTGGACTAATAATGCAGAACAAAATAAAGCTGTCCTTGAGAGGACCCTGTTCTCTGAATTTTGCAATGCAGCTGTTGATTCAAAATGGCAACAGAAATGTGACAAGCAGGGAAGGTTGCATACAAGAATGCATGTATTATGGGAAATTTTGTGCAAAGGAGTAAACCCAAAGTTAATCTTGTTGGAGTTTTGCAATGCTCCCTCTAGTAGGTGTAGCAGGGTGGGACCTTTCTGGGCTGGGGTGACTGTCAATCACTAACAGCACTAACCAAGTGTTCTGTCTCTGCCTCTGATTCAAAGAAAACTGCTTCTCTATTATGAGCCGATTTTCCCTCTCTGTTGTCTGTTGAGAGCAGTCAGTGAGTCTGTTGAGGCTGTTACTGCAAAGCAGTCACGTTTGGTCTTAGTTTGCTGCTTGCTCTCTTCAGTTGTAAGTAAATGAAACATTTTTATTCTTTCTACTATTCATGGCTCAGAGTGAGTTATTGAGACTGCAAGTGCCAGTTAATGAGAAAAAAGGGATGAACTAAACTGCAGAACATCAAGCTATTCTGTTTTGTGAATCCCTGTACCTCTGTGTACAGCTAGAGGAATTTAACCAAAATCTGAAACTCTGCAACAAATCCTACCTGGAATAGATCCACTGAAATCAACGAGGCTTAATAATTATGACAAATAATTCTTATTCATTTCAACAGATCTGGGTAGACAAGGGTGGGGTTTGAATTGACACGGTGTTTCCCAGGAAAAGGGTCAGCTGCTCAGCTCCAAATTGCCACAAAAAGGAGGACACCTGAGTTAACATGTGTGGAGATACTTTATACCTTTGTTGAGGGTTATCATAAGTCATGACTTGATAACACATAACAATAACAACAATTGGTAGAACTAACAATGGCTTTAGCCAACATGTGTTGAGGAAATTGCATACAAAAATTAATGCAGATGTTCGTGTAGGTTTAAAAAATGCAGACTGATATGGAAAGTAAACAGAACATTTGTGCTGAGTCTCCCTCCATCCAGACTTGCAAAAATCTCTGCCAATATTTCGAACAAATGCTGGAAATGCAAAAATCAGGAAGGAACTTATTACCATGCATGGTGGACATGTGAAATAGCAAGAAAATATTGGATTAAAATTCATACATGGATTAAGCAAATGTCTAAACAAGAAACAGAATTTAAACCAGAAATTTTTTTGTTGGGATTAATACCAAATAATGTAAACATGCAAAGCTATTATCTAATATCACATGTTCTGACAGCAGCTAGATTAGTATGGGCACAGGTCTGGAAAGAGGGAGATCCGCCAAAGGACGACATGATTATCAAAAAAATATTAGAATGTGCAGAAATGGACAGACTAACAAAGAGATTAAAAGGACAAGAAAAATCAATTTATTATCAAAGCTGGAACCTATTCTATGAATGGTGGAAAATAAAAGTCTTGTAATAAATAGAAAGTAAATGAATAATATGGTAAAGATCTTGCCGAAAGAAATGTATTACTAAATAAGACTGCTTGTAGGCTAAGCTTTATAATATGTACTGTTTTTAGATATAGATATATACATACATATATAGGATGTCGTTTTTGTATATTTGTAAGTTATATGTTGGGAAAATAAAATATTTTTTTTAAAAAAAGAACATTTGTGCTGAGGTAATACAAAACTGACACATACTTTAAGGCTTGGCCAATGGTAAAATAAAGGGTTGTCCCGCCTGTCTATGATAGGCAGGAAGCTGAACCAATTAATGTGAGACTGCTGACTCAGCTGGTGTCAGGCAAGCAACTAAATTAATCAAATCTCAAAGTGTGTTCTACTCTTAAGGCAAAGGACACAAGAGTAGGTGACTTGCAGGGTCCAGTTCTATGGCTGTCTGGCTGTCCCCCGAGTGTCAACAACCCCAAGTATGCCCATATATTTGTGGCAAAGAAACATCAATGGCAGAATACAATCTGGGGAAATCTGAACTTAGTCTTTCTCAGGTTTTACCAGTAATTTTCATAGTAAACGTTGCAACGCCATCATATCAAAATACATGAACCAATATTTGCCAACCAATAATTAACAAGAAACAATTGCTGTTATCTATAATGCCATGATATACACAATGGAAATAATTACTCCTAGAAAGCATTTTTCTGAATATATTCCCAATTAAGACAATCCTAACACTAGGCCCTCGTAGTACTTACTGGTTATTAACTACCATGTATGATTAGGCTCAAGGGAGGGCTGAAACAAAACCTGTATCTTCCAACATGGCTCAGGTGAAAGCTAAACTAGGGATTTACCAATCCATCACTCATATTCTTTGAATGGTGCTACATCGGCTTGCTTTAATAATCTTTTAAATTGTGACCGCAATATGTAAACTTGTTTCTTTAACAGTCTTCCAGATTAATAGCAAGTTGAGAGAAGAAACAAACCAAAAAGGGGTGAATGACCTTGCCCTCTACTCTTGCTTGAAGACGATACATATTCTGGAGAGAAAAAGGAAGCATTACTCCCAGCATATCCAAGCACAGGATCTGTCTCAATAATCTTTAGACCAACAGGATTGATTTAGCTCTGCTCTTCCTGACTACAACCATTTCCCTCTGAAAAGTCAATGGGAAATGGAACTGACAAGACTAGACAGTTGTAGTTTCTGTATCAATCAATTTAAATTTAAAGGGATGCTTTGCTCTTTCAAGCACAGTTATCAATATGTCCCACTTTCCATGTAAAATGAAGAATCCAGAAGTAGTCTGGGAGGGAAAGATCAGCTATGTTCAAGAGATATCTGTCTGTACACTGCTTGCGGTGGGTGCGGCTAAAAAAACCACAGACTGTGCAAACTGGATTGAAACCAACTCTGTGGTTTGTCTCTCTACAAAGAAGAGAGTGAGGGGGAAAAACCTGGAGTTTGTTTTAGGCTTATGTTTCTGGCCTTTTTTGTGGGTAGAGTGACAAGCCAAGGCAGGGATAGGTCCCAAGTCACAACAAACAACCACAATAGTAAAACCACAGTGCATATACAGCACTGCACAATGCTGAACGCACCTCTTTGTTTTGGATTTTTCAGGTACCATCTTAGAAGAGGAATTCCTATATTTGTGAGAGTTAAGGGGAAATATCTCTTCCCAAATGGAGAGCACCTTTAAAAAGTATTTACGTTTAATTTACAGTATATATAATATTTTAACTGGGAATGGCTTTTTAAGACACGTTTGAAGAAAGATATTTAGGCTGCAATTTTATGTTGTTTATCTGAGAGAACCCCCATGAACTCCAATAGCACTTACTTTATCACACACATGTACAGTATTACATTGTATAGGATTAGTATCTTTAGAAAGTAATCTTGTACACATTTACCCAAGGAAGCCCCACTGAATTTAGTGTGTTTAATTCCAAGTAAATGGAACTGATGCATTTATGACCTGTGTATCTCTCTCTCTCCCCCCCCCTCCTTTGTGTGTGTGAGACAGAGAGAGAGAGAGAATATATTCACTTTTGCCCTTGGCGCTGTGCCTTCTGCCTCACCAACCACAACGGTCATCAGCTGCCACTGCAATTCAGTTGAAGCAGGCATGAGGAACTTGTGGCACTCCAGTGGACTACAACTCCCATTATCCCTCCTTATTGGCTATGCAGGTGAGACCTCATGTGAGATGCAGTCCAACAGCATCTTGAAGACCACATGTTCTACTCCCAAATTCCTGTTTGCAGCCCTAGTTTTCATAGCTGCCTTTCAAGTTCCTGTTGCTGAGACACCGCCATGTGCAGCCAGGCACACCTTCTAGCAGATGATGGCATACACACACAGATTTACAGGCACTTAGCGTGTAGCACCTTTATGAGAGCCTTAATGCCTTGCGATTAGGTCTGTTTGAGAGTTGCATGAAATCACATACCAGGGAAATGTGAGACTCTGCCTAACACTTGAGTACAGGGCCATTCCAACCCAAACAATTCTCCATGGTTAAAGGCGGCCTTGGTTTTTGATTCTTTTCACCTGTGAATTTTCAATCACTTTAAGGATTCCTGACCTCTAATTCCAGTGAAGTTCAGGCAGCACTTTCAAATGGCTCTCTGGGGTTATTCAACACACCAGTCTAGGGTGTGTGAAAGGCTGTCCTAAGCAGAGGCATCACAACAGACATTTTTGAACCTGACATAGAAACTCCAAATGGCAAAATAAATAGCTCAGTGCCCTTGAATGTGGTCCCCAACTCTGACACAGAAGGCAAACTGCCTCCCCATGACTAACCGAAAGGTTTGTCCTTGGAGTGAAAATGTCTAGCCCTTGATTACAACTGGTCTCAACTGAAACCTTGCTCTAGTTCTCTCACACCATTGTTCCACCTTTTCCTGTTCATACCCACCAGACCTACGTCCTTTCCCCTACTTCCCTCTGTGCAAGTGACACCCATGAATTTTCCCTTTTTTCCAGTCTGAGAAATTCCAGACTGGCATTTCAGAGCCCTCCCAGTGGCTGGATCATGATTATAAGGCTTCTATTACTCTCAGGCATTCATACACAGAGTAATTTTTTAAAAAAAAATATAGAAGAAGAATAACTGTGGGAAAGAGAAGGCTGGGAAGCCTTGCCTCTTTGCTGATGCTCAGGATGTTAATTGCTGAAAACACAGAATACTGTACAGGCAAAACTGGTGCTCGCCAAGGAAGTTGCTTCCTGATTAGGTGGTTTTCAACTCTGAACATAAGGGCAAGAGTCACTGGAGAGTCACCATTTTTATATGGAAATACGTATTTCTTACTTCAAAATGTGGTAAACAAGTCCTTCAGCTTTTTATAAGCTGTGTCTCATTCCCTTTCAAGGCAGACACTGGTGTTCTTGACAACTCAAAAGAAGTCATTTTCTTCTTTAGGGTTGGTTGTGGAGGGAGGGAAATCACTTTGTTTGAAGTCTTTTCCACACTCTGATAATAAATATCTGAACATTTCCTCCTTTTGGACACACTTCACTTTTGGTTTGACTTCTGGTCACCAGGTGCTCAGCACCTCCTTGTAAGACCTGATAAGAACTCAGCATCCTGTCAAACAAGGCCCCGCTTAGGTAAACACAGACTGGTTTGAATTATGTCTGTGACTTTGAACATCGGGATGAGATGCTTAGCTAAACGTCACCAAAAAAGCAGCAGCGAGGTGAGAGAATCCCAAAGACTCTCCATTAATATTTCGAAGCCCATCCTTCCAGTGAGAGCAGGAATCTGCATTCAGATCATTCAGTGCTGCAGACTAGAAAGAAGTCAAGCTAAAGGAGGATCTTCCTTTTCTCCTTTGAACTAGCTTCAAAGAGGAACAAGATAAACCGTTCTCCTTTAAGAGAGCCATTTGTGACAAAGGTCTGGGAAGTAACAATTTTGTTCCGACATAGCCCCTTTGCTTCAAGAAAGGGGGTGGTGGTTTCATTAATTTATCCTACTGTTAGAATAAACATTATTTTCCCTCTGTCAAGGATCCTTTGAAAAGGGAAGGTTAGAGTCTATACAGCCTTCTGTGCGCAAAGCCTGCCACCAATGAAATATAAATTCTTCAGGGATTTATTCCTTTCTAAACGTTAGTTTGGAATTAATGCCTTAATGGCTTGCAGTTCTCATTTTCCCCTCTCAAAGCTGAAGCAGTGAGTGAATTTCTAGCTGCTAATAGGTAAGTGAATATAGGTACTGATTTTGTTTTATTATTCAATTACCAGTGTAAATAAATAGCAGATGTGTGTGTGTATGTGTGTTTAAGGAAAATCAGGATCACACATCTATAGCAGGAAAGGGTTAGCAATTACTGAAGTATAAACACTAGTGGTACCACTGAATGTTTGCAGAAACACACCGTCACATGAAGCCTTCTTAACTCCCACTTTAAAACTATACACACTCAGGAGGTGACAGTAGCCACAAGGTGCTGCTTACCAGCTTCAGTTCAAGACCAGAGGCACTGTACTTCACTTCTCCACATCTGGGCAGCCTAATTTGCATGTTATGCAAGTCTATGTGGGTTTCCCCCCCCCCTTTATGATGCAGATTAAGCACATTAATTGTTGCATTGTTTTTCTACCATTATGTTTTTGGCCTTGGCATGAGAGAGACGGTGTAATGTAATAGTACTAGCCATGGAACAGGAAGGCCTAATTTGAAACCTCAGCTTAGTCACAAAACCTAAGGGGTGACTACATGGACATTTGTCCTGCTGTTTGATCCACTGTGGGGATGTGCTGGTTTGCTTCTTCTGCTGGTGACCAGACGGTGGAAGTGCCAGTACAAACCATCCGGTCTCCAAAACATTCCTACCAGCACCTTTCTGGTTCCCTGTCAGGGGCTATGCTTTTTTAGGGGCAGGTAGGATCACTCCATTTTGGTTTAAGTAGTTTGAACCACTTGAGGATATTAGGACATTAAAAACTTCCTCTGCTGCTCCATGGAGGGGCACAGGGAAGAAGCAAGGTTTTTTTTAAAAGCCTATTACCGAAGCACTGATGCACTGTACCTTTTAGATTTTTTTTTTAATGAAAGCTTCATCTCAGAAAGAGGAGACAAGAAGGGGCAAGGAGAGGGGGTTGTTTTTGTTTTGTTTCTTTTCTTAGGGGAGGCAGTCCACATAAGGTTGCCTGACTTGCATATGTTATGGCCATATTGCACCAAATGCCATACTGGACCTCCAGGTGACCTCAAGTGACCCTATTTGGCCCACACGAATCAAGACATCTAGCCAAGCCCTTATTTGGAGGTATTGAGTCAATACATTCTTTTTGTGTGCATGTGTATGCACATACACTCACACAGACATAGAAACACAAAAGCAAGTGCCAATCCAACATAGTACCTCCTTCCTTAGCCCCAGCCCCGACTGCTGTTTTATTTCACTGTTACAAGTAACACTATAGTAGGGATTGAGATTAAGCAGAGATCTTGAAGATTTGCTTTCCCTATTGAGTCCAGAATCCCTCAGTCAGTATCATCAGCATGTTGGCAGGGGGATTCTAGGAGTTGTATCTAAGAAAGTAACTTTGCCAAGCAAATACATGTAGAATTATTTTTTTGGAAAGGGAATTATTGTTTCCTTATAATTGTTTGAACCTCTTTCCAGAAATTTAATATTCATAATAAGTATAAGCTTAAATCTCAACAACAAAAAGCAGCAGCTTCAAATAATTTTTAATTGCTCCTCGTGGTTTTTGTTAACTCTTCTTTTCCTCAGGGAGCACCCACCTAACCACCCAGAAGGCTCTGGAAAATAAAACCAAACTGAAGTTTCTGGAAGGCCAGATAATCATAGACTCATAGCCACAGTTAGACTAATAGAAACATGGAACTGTAGAGCCCTGAGAATCACCGAGTCCAGTCTGTTGACAAAGCTGGAAATGCAGAACAGCTCATATGATCTAGATTTAGAAAAAGCTTTTTTATTGGTTTTTTTTTTTTACTACAGCTTCAACAACAGCCAGTCAGCTTTTATTGTGATTTCTACACATTGTTTGTAGGTAGCTCTGCAAAGCCCAAGCATTCCCATAATTGAAACATTTGCCCATTCACTTGGTTTTACACATCTCTAAGTTCCCAGTAAACTGGGGACGGCTTGACTCATTGGCTAATCACACAAAAGGCTTGTATTTCCCAAAACAATTCAGCCAAATAGTGACTGCATATTTTGCCTTCTATCTCCGATTCTAAATGGGCTGGGAACTGACTTTTTTTTTAAAGTGGAAATTTAGAATTTGAGCAGCTAAATGAGCACTGAGTGGCATGATTAAAATCCAGGAAAAATCCAGGAATGAGTACAAACTTTTCTCTATAACACTGGCTCCCAACTTTGGGTAACCCAAGTGTTCTTGGACTGCAATTCCCAGAAGCCATCATTACAAGCTGTGCTTGCTGGGATTTGTGGGAGTTGCAGTCCAAGAACACCTGGGTTAACAAAGGTTGGGAACCACTGCATCTAGAACCATAATCACCTATACAACATAAAGAGTTAAAATGAAGAAGACTAAAATGTGGCTTCCCTAAAAGAACTTCCCGTGAAGATGATTCAGATTCTCTAGAAGGTTGCTGTCTTAACAATTCAGTTATGACAAGATCTGAGAAATGGCCCTTCCTAACAAATTAAAATACTATATAGGCTTGGACAGTGTGCACCAAGGAGTTTAAAGGCAATTTCAAAAAGAGGGCTAAAAAGTTGGTTTCAGATGCTACAAAGATATATGATGTGGGAAATAAGTCCTGCATTCTAAACAGGTTCAAGGATGTCAAAATGTTCTCATATTCAAGCCGAGGTAAATCATTCATTGTCTAGATCTCCCTAGTAAGGGAATATAATATAGGTGCTTGGTGACTGCTCTGTGGTGTAAAGAGCATAAAAGAGACATAACTCCATCTGGCCTAAAAAACCTCCAACTGAACAGCTCCGTTTTATCCTTCATACTGCTGAGATCATCATAATAAAATAATCCTGGATTGAATTAACTGAATTATTAAGAGGTACATATGTTTTAAAAGAAGAGACTTATATTTTTAACCTGTGGCACTGAAGCTCAGCATATTTATTTCTTTATCCATTGTCAGCAAAGGTCCCCTTTTCAAGGCTTCTAGGGCAGAATGGGGAAAAGGGCAGGTGGGAAAAACCATGTACACATGGTAACAAAGACCCTGTCCAGACGGATATATAGATTGCATTTGGATCACTTTTGTTGTGGTTTGGTTGGAATGAAATTATGGCATCCACACATGTTTCACTTTGATCCACCCTGGCTCTTTAAGAGCTGCCCTGCTCCTTTCTGGCCAAGCTACAGGGCTTCTGTTTTGACCGGGGTGAGGGGTTTGTTGGTATGATTCTGCACACTTCTATTCAAGAAATTCAAGAAATAAATTATCCCGTTATGTAGCCTGTGTGGATGGTTATTTCACACCCAAGTAGCTGAGGGTGCTGTTATCACTGGTAATGTAATAGGTGAGCTGTGACAGAGGCCGCCTTGCCGGAATGGTCGGCTGCGGGGAAAGGCAAGGAAGTGCCAATGGGACAACTGCTGCTATTGGCGTGACACTGATATTGACAGAGGTGTGCTGCACGAGGCCTGGTAAGTGGACAGGGCTGGTTCCGGGGGGTGGGGTGGGGATGGACTACTGGGACACCTAAGCTGGCATGCTTCATATTTGTATCCCCTGGATACGAATATGAAGCGCACATCTCTAATCTCCAGTGTGAACAGAACCATTGCTGGAATGAGAGACAAAATAGATCATGTTAAAGATAAGAACCTTTTAAGCACCAACCAAATTTCCCTGACAGGACAGCCCCAAACACCCAGTCTCTCTTGCCTTGCTGGTTTTCTAACAAAAGGTTTCACAACTCTGCAAGCTCCTAATTAGCTTTATTTTGTTTAGGGATTTGTCAATGGAAGATAAGCATGCAAATCAATTTCAAACTAAATGCACAGAGAAGCTTGCTTTGAAAATAAAAAGTGCCTTTGGAGGAATAATGTTTTATCGCCTTTTAACTGCAAAGCTGGTGATTCATGTTTCTGCCTTGAGACTTATGGAAGTCTGTGAGACAATTGTAAACAAATACTTTTGAGATTATAGGATTAGGCATATTAAATTGTCTAATTTCTCTGAATGTCTTAATTATTTCTCCATAAATTCTTCACCTCCTTCCTTAGCCTTTATTGCACAATCCCTTTATTACACAGTTTGAAAGTTCACCAATATGGAGACTGGAAAAGTCACAACTGACTGTGAGAGACTTATCAGCCACTGGGAAATTAGCATGACCTAAATCAAATGAATATAATGAAACTCAATGGCCACATCACACAAATATATTTATTTTGTTCCAGAACCTGATAAAATAAGGTCCCAACAATCCCATACCTTCTTTTAAAAGTGGAGATGGGAGTTAATTGTGCATGAGTGATTACTGTGAATGTTTAATAGCTTCATAATTATTACATTTTTTTGTAGACACTGCCTTGGTTTTTTCCCCCCTGTGCTCTATTGTGTAAAAAGAAAAGAGTGTGAGACATGTAGGAATGGGCTACAACCCCAGATGTTTTGAGCCACCCACTGATATTGGTCAATGGGCCATAAATCAATAAGGGGGAAGAAAGATTTGAGAGACAACGCAAGGGACAGTTTGAATAAATTGAACACCACTGGTGGTGTAGTACCAGTAGAGGGGCCGCCTGGGAATTTTCTTGGGGCACAGTAATGCTCTCCTTTGGTCCTGAATTTGAATAAGATACACAAAAAGGGGCTGCTTAGAGTCTTCTCATTGCCATATGACAATATTGTTCAATAAAGAGCAGAAATGTCCAGTAGTGAAGTTGTCTATATATAAGAAAATAAAAAAATTGAGCTTTCCTAGTGAAGAACAGGTTGTTTGGGAAAGTTTCTGCAGACCTGGCTCTCTTAATTGTTTTGTTTTGTTTTCAAATATAGTCTGTATCTTACTGTTGTTGCTGTTAGTGCTGATCAGGACCTAACAAACCTTGATTTCTGTTGTCTTCTGCAAAATGGCTGAAGGCTGGTTAGCTTGTTAGGAAGGTTGGCTAGACTGAAGGAAGAAGAATAAAAGTCAAAGACATGAGAGTCGGATTTTCTTACCGCTGCTTCAAGCCAAATCTTTTGTAAAGTCAAAATATTAGACTTTGGGTGAAAAGGTGTTTCTTTAGGTGGCTAAAAGGATTTGTCTTGTGGATGCTTATGCCATAAGCACAGTCAAGGCAAATCTTTTAGTACAGGCTGTGGCCAGGAGTAAACAAGCGGCTACTGAGCATTTCTGAGTTTTGTAGGAACAAGCCTGAAACAGGCATAATTCAGTAAAAGTTAAACACTTTTAAGGTTCATTTATCTCAATGCAGGAGATTTAAGAACTCTCCTGTGGGAAGCAATTTTTTTAAAAAAACTCTTTAATTTTGGTTTGATCATCCTCTGTTTCCATAATTTAAAAATAATGTTACATTATCTTTAGAAAACCAATGTCCAGCAGTTATTTCTCCCCTACAAAAATGTTACCAATACGAATAAGCAAGAGACCTGTAAGCCCCAAGAACTGACTCAAATAAATTATTGGATCTTCTGACCCAATTAATACCACCAAGACTAACATTAATAATTCCTCCCCCCCCCCTCACACACACGTGCATACAAAGAAATGACAGAGGTTTTTACAATTCCACCTTTCAATACATTTAGCCCTTGTGATAACTAGACCCCCCATCACCACTTCCAGCAATCGTAATGGGTAAAGGACATGAGTCTAGCCATTTTGATTGTGTGACCATAGACCATGCTGCTGCTGGAATTTGAATACTGTAATTGTAGTGCAAATAGGTAACTTCTCCAGACTCTGCATTTTGTCCCACTGGAGAATGCAGAGTTCTGCTTCATCTCCATCTGTAGATACCCCAGGAGTGTCATATACACAACAGTTGTAGTATTCTCCTGTTAGGTTACAAAGAGTCTTCAGATGTTGATGTGATGATTAATAGTTCAGTTGTATTTTAAACCTGTAATATGTTACATAATCCTGTGGCTAGGGGACTTTCCTAAGGCCTATAGTTCATTTTCAAAAAATCATTTTGGTTTTCTAATGGTAAGTACTTCCCATTTTTCCCCACTATGTTCATAAGTGTTTTCCATAATATTCTACTGCATATAGAACATACGTGCATATATGGGCTGTTAAGAACAATCTCAATAAAAAGCGTTTATCTTGTTCCCGAGGTCTGAAGAGTAGAACAGTAAGACACACACATCCCATATCTGTGGGGGATCTCTTCCCTGAATGCCTGAAACCATGGATAGCAATGAACACTATATATAACATACAAGGAAGTGGGACAAAAGGCCACAAGGGGGTGGGACAAAGGCCATAAGGTCTGCCCCCTTCTATATTGTACATAGGCCTGTGGTAAACTGCAGTTAACTGAAACTGCAGATACCAGTCCCGTGGATACGAAGTTCTTCTGCATAAATATAAGTCTTAACAATGCATATTTTAACTGGACACATGATATGTGATGCTTCTTGCTGGAAAACAGTGTCATAGGTAATCTTGCTTCTTTTAATCATCTTGATGAGATACCCTCTGATTTTAAGCACATGCCACTTCGTTATTTATAAGGCAATAGTGGAAGTCAAGCCAGTCATTTAGAGTCAGCAGATATTAGATTTTACATAACACATTTTCATTAATAGGTTTAAGTTAACAAGTACAGAAATACTCCACTGATTCAAGCTATTAGAAAATTACCGATTCATGACTTTTACCAAACATCTGCCTGAAACTTCCGTTAAAACTCTACATTTTCTGTCCTGATGGAAGGCTATTTTGGTGGCAATATTGTACTGACGACACCCACCTTCTGATGCATCACTAAGTGCTGATGACTCTATGTTTAATTGCCTGTGTAAGAATCTTTCCTTCCCCACAAAACCAAGCACTAAAATCCATCAATAAGCTACAAATAATGCAGCTCTACCACCACTAGCATTACAGTCTCTTAAAAACTCATTGACATCTGCCCTGTCACAGTAATAAATGAAGCTCTTAGATTTCCATGGGACAGTCTTTCAAATTAGTGAAAGTTTAGGGAAAGAGTTATACGCTTCTGAGCCAGATGGAGATCTCACAGCAGGAATGGATGTCAACAAAGTGGATAGCAGGGGAGCTTCCATAAATTCAGAGGATCCCTGGGCTGAGCTAAATGGATCAAGTGACAACGAGACTAAATAGTATATAGCCTTGCTTTGCATGACAGTGTCTCCACCTACTATATGGGAAGGACTGATGTATTTCTATTCCAGAGGGGAAAGAGGTTTGTTTCCTTTCTGTAGCAATCTTCTTCTCTGGAGCATATGTTATCTGTAATGTCTGGTGCTTTATTTCTTTCTCTCAAAAATACACTGGAGTTCAGCCCAAAATTAAATGAGACCATTCTTGTGGATACTCTGAAGGCATAACAAGAAAATCGCTGCTGCATACCATGCTAAATAATAATAATTATGAGCTGTCAAGTACATTCTGACTTATGGCAACCCCTTCCAGAGTTTCCTAGGTATAGAAAACTCCGAAGTGGTTTACCATTCCTTTCTTCTGGGGGTATCTTGAGAATGTGCAGCTTGCCCAAGGTCACACAGGCTGGCTTCACTTACAGGAGACACAGTGGAAAATCAAATTCCCAATCTCTGTCTCTTCAGCCAAATACCTAAATCCCTGACCTATGTAGCCAACTATACCATGTTAAACACAGGTCCAATTTACAGAGTGGTCTAGAATTGCTTGGGAACTTATGGCAAGTGAGCTCCATCCTCCTCCTCGTCCTCCACCTCCTCCTCATCTTAGAACTGCAGAGCTGGAAGGGACCCTATGGATCATTGAGTCTAGCCTTTGTCAATGAGGCACAGTGGGAAATCAAACTCCCAACACCTGGCTCTGCAGCCAGATACATAAATCACCAATTTGACTGAAAAAGAGAGTAGATCAGGAGATAGTCATCAGTTAATTAATTCAGTTAGTGATAGTTCTATAGTGAACCTGTTCCTGATGTGTCAGTACAGTAGGATCCCCATATCCTACTACACCAGAACACAGATAGAGTTCTAGCTCCTGTCCTCTGAAGATGCCGGCCACAGAGACTGGCAAAACGTTAGGAAGAAAAACCTCCAGAACACGGCCAAACAGCCCGAAAAACCTACAACTATTTTCACATGAATTGCCAGAACTGGCCACTAGAGGAAGCCAGAGACCGTGCTCTGAATTAGTGAAGAACACATAGCATTGTTTCTGGCGTCGTCTAGTGGCCAGTTCTGGTAATGCATGTGAAAATAATTTTTTTTCTATTTTTTATTTTTATCATGATATATTACCCTAACCAATCCCCAGCAGATATGGAGGTCCTACTGTAATTTTTTTCCAAAGTATTACAGCCATATTTTTACAAGACAAAAATTGTCTTGCTGTCAGTTCTGAAATCTTTGCGATTTCTAGCAGATAAACTGTGCTTCCCTTACTTTCCCTCTAAGCTGTGTGATCACGCAGTGCTGCAATGGTCCCATGCACTCGCAGCCAGTGTTGACGCCCATTCTGTTTCAGTTGCGACTGCAACTCCATGTGCGAGGGGCAGGGTTTCCACTCAGTGCTGATGGAAAATTGAATGCAATTAAAGAGCAGCATTTGCTCGAATTACATTCAATTTTCTACCAGTGGATGCATGCAAAGTTCTATCTGCAACCTGAACCAAATGGGTGGCAACACTGGCTGTGGGTGCACAAGACCAAAGCAGCGCTGCAGGACCACACAGCACAGAGGGAACATTGCTGCCCTTACAAGGTGACTCCTTGATGTAGTTAATGTACAGGGCATTGTGTTTATGCACTCTAAGGATCTTGTACACTATTATTTTTCCCTGCCCTGATTTTATCCTGAGAATAACTCTATGTTGTTGCTTAGTCTGAGACAGAATGGCCCAAGGCCACCCAGTACACTTCAAAAATGAGCAGGGAATTTGAACGGGGGCTTCCCTAGCCCTCATGCAATGTGTTGGCCACAACCCTGCATTGGAGCTGGCTGTCTCAAGAACACCTACAGCAGCCAGTGCTAAAGTAGTGATGGAACAGATTGGAATCTAGTCTAAAACCAGACAACTAGCGCAAAAAACAGATGCATCTGTCAGAGGTTTTACAAGTCCCAGCACCACAATTTAATAAAAGATTTTAAACCAAATTATGTCCTATCCCTTAAGCATACAGGGATTTCTTTGTACACTTTTCTTTCTATAACACTGCATACACATGCATAGGAGACTCTACACAGGTTAAGGATTGTTCCAATGTGACACTTGATTATGTGGGCCCCTCCATAGTCTCCTGCCAGTGAATCAGGCCAGAGCCGTAGTATTTGAGAATACCGGTCTCAAATTCTAAACATTTCTTTAGAGGCAGGCCCTGCCTTTCAGGACAAAGTGGAAGGCAAAGAACACTTGGCAACTTCGCCGTTGAGAAATATGACACAGGCACATCAAACAATAATCGTTTAAATCCTTTGTTAGACACACCTTAACAATGTCTAAGTGCTCTTTAGCTACTCACTTATGAATTCAGTGAAGCCCCTGGTCAGACTTGTCAATGCAAGCACATCCTGGATATAATTATAAACAGTCTGGAGTACATGGAGAGCAACTCAGAATCTATCCAGTGAAGTTGATTAACAGACCGTGGCAAGTAGAATGCTATAGTAATGTTTCATTCATTGGGTTGTTTTGGAATACCTGATGGCCTTTGTGGCCCAGCATAGACCTAACCTTGCATTCAGAAAGGAAGCTTCCCAGCTAGCACTGGGGCAGCATCCTTTTTGAAAAGGAAGCTAGCTCTATGCTAGGCTATGAAGCCTCCCAGTTTAAGGTTTTCTCCCAAGTGAGCTGCATTTTGGTGCTTGTCTGTCAGGTGGAACTCTCAGCACAGAAAATTATAGGATTTGGAGTCCAAAAACCTACATCCCTACAAAGCTGCACAGCAAACAGTGTTTCCTTGCCATAAATCATAATATAATTTCTGGAGCTCACTACCCCAAGCTGCAGTCATGGCAGAATTGCCAGCTGAGTGGGGTGGGTGAGCTGGGGGTAGCTTAGTGGCTTCTTATTTTGCTTTGAATCCAGTTGGAGAACACTAGACTGATCTTGCAAGATAATCCTTACGCTTAATCTAATGGCATGACTCAGAAGAGTATGGGCAGCACTGTTGATCCTGTTAGTTATTATGGCTGGAAAGAAGACATGCCTCTGGGGCAGAGGGCACTTGCCCTTGTCATGAATAAGGTCCCATAATCATTCCCTGTGTTGGGGAAAAAGAATCCAGAAATGTTGTTATCCATCTGCAGAAACAATAATTAGCTGGATGGAGCAAGTGTCTAACTTGACAGCAGCTTCCTCTGTTCACGAAATCAGGAAAACTTAACAGTGTCATAAGGAGTGAAGAAGGCAAGAACTGTAACGAGTGGTTTTGTCATCTGGATCTTTGCTCCCCCACAGCAGGAAAGCTTGGGTCACATGAGATTGGTATACGCAGGGAGAGGACAGATGAATAGGGAGGAAGCCTGGTCCAAAGGCACAATATCCCTATTTGTTCCATGCTGAGCCTGTTTGTTTTTTGTTCTTCTCAGAAAGAAGTGGCTAAAGGAAATATGTACACTTGGGGTAGGCAGGTCCCTTCCAAAACAATTTTTTGTGCCATCTAAATTTTGGCACCATGGATCAAAGCCACAGTTGCCTCAGCCTTGTTATTGATCTGGTAGGGGCTTCCAGTCCCTTGAAAATATTTTAGCTATTTCCAGTTCCCACCTCTGTTGAATAGTAGCTGGTTTATGTATCTGGCTGCAGAGACAGAGGTTGGGAATTTGATTCCCCACTGAGCCTCCTGGAAGAAGAGCCAGCCTGTGCAGCCTTGGGCAAGCTACACAGTCCAAAAGCACCTCCAAAAGATGGGAGTAGCAAATCTTTGCTGACAGTTCTTTACCTACAAAATCCTGGAAAGCGTTACCATAAGTCGAAATGGACTTGATGACATACTACTCTTATTCTTCTTATTAGTGTACCTTAGATGTTAGTGACGAACTGAATGGTAAGAGAGAAGAAAGGACTGTGAAAGGATTGTAGCTTAATAATACAGCATGTGTATAATGTACAAAACATTCAAGATTCAATAGATAACATCTTCAAGCAAGACTGGAAATCTCGCGGAGCTGGTATTGGCCTGTGCAGCACAGCATTTCCTACATTTTTTTCAAGAAACTCATGCCCCCTTTGGATAAAACATAAAAATCCCATGCTTTTGCTTCAAACCTGCCTTCCTCAAAAATGTTATTTGAAATGTGGAATGCTGCAACTACATATAAATCAAAGCATTTGCAAGTTTAGCAAAAACAAATTCAGTTCATTTACGTTGATTTAGGAGAAGGCTAGAGCGCAAGTGGAGAAAGAACCCGACGGATTATAATTGGATAGCTGTCAGGGTCACGACTAACCTTTACCTGGCTAAGGTAAAGGCTGCTAGCCGAGTACATCTCGTTAACCGGATAAGCGAAGCTTCAAATCAGCAGGCGGAGCTTTTCCGTATAGTGCGCGACCTATCTGGAATTGGTCTAAGTGATGGGCCTCCCCCTAGTATCTCACCGGACCAATTTGCGGCATTTTTAAAATCTAAAGTGGAGGCCATCCGCCGGGACCTCTCTCCTTTTTTGGATACAGTGAGTCGAGCAGAGATGTCCAGCGCTCCGCCTTGCCCGGTGACTTTTGATTCCTTTCAGCCTGTGACGCCAGATATTGTGGACAAGGTGTTTGATTGCTGTCGGGCCACCACCTCATCCCTTGACCCTTGCCCGGCCTGGCTAATCAAAGCAGCCAGGCCTATAACAACTGAATGGGCCACAGCAATAATTAATGGGTCTTTCCTTGAGGGCAGGGTACCTCCTGCCCTCAAGGAGACACTCATTAGGCCCATAAGGAAGAAACCTAGTTTGGCGGTGGATGAAATTGGCAATTATAGGCCCGTCGCAATGTTTCTTTCATCAGCAAAGTAGTGGAGAGGGTGGTGGCTGATCAGCTTCAGGATCATTTGGATGAAACAAATGCACTGGATCCATTCCAGTCATGTTTCAGGCCGCGCCATGGTACAGAAATGGCATTGGTCACCCTGTATGATGACCTACTGAGGGAGGCTGACAGGGGTAAAAAATCTCTGTTGGTCCTCCTCGATATCTCAGCGGCCTTTGATACCGTCGACCACGGTATCCTCCTGAGGAGGCTCTCCGAGTTAGGAATTGGTGGCCTGGCATTTTCCTGGCTCCGATCCTTCCTCAGGGACCGTCCTCAGAGAGTACAGCTTGGGGAGAGGGTATCGGCCCCGTGGAGCCTCAACTGTGGGGTTCTGCAGGGTTCAATCATCTCCCCAATGCTGTTTAATATCTACATGAGGCCGCTGGGTGGGGTCATCAGGGGGTGTGGGGCATCGTGCCATCAGTACGCTGATGACACTCAGCTCTACATCTCCTTTCTACCAACTGCAGTGGATGCCGTTCTGTCCCTTCAGCGCTGCTTGGAGTCTGTGCTGCAATGGATGCAGGAAAATGGGCTGAGGCTGAACAAGGACAAGACGGAGGTCCTGAGGGTGGGTGCCCCCATCATCAGCAGTCTGGGAAACTCTCTCTCATTTGGGGGGGTGACTCTTACCGCAAAGAGTGAGGTTCGCAGCTTGGGGATCCATCTGGACCTGGCGCTCACCATGGAAATTCAGGTGGTGTCAGTGGTCTGTACCGCCTTTTTTCATCTTTGGCGGATAGCCCAGCTGCGTCCCTATCTTGATGTTGGGGCGCTCACTACCTTGGTACATGCGCTTGTAATCTCGAGATTAGACCACTGTAATGCGCTTTACGTGGGGCTACCTTTGAGGTTGATGCGGAAACTCCAAATGGTGCAGAATGCGGCGGCCAGACTCCTTAGCGGAGTGAGAAAATATCATCATATCTCCCCTACTCTGGCCGCTTTGCATTGGCTGCCCATTCGGTTCCGCGTTGACTTCAAAGTTTTAATGTTTACGTACAAAGCCCTAAACGGTTTAGGGCCTCGATACTTGGCAGAACGCCTATTCCCACCAAAATCGACCCGTATCACTCGATCGAGTCAGGAGGTGAGGCTGAGGAGCCTGACGCCGAGGGAGGTCCGGAAGGAAAAAACAAGAAACCGGGCCTTCTCGGTGGTAGCTCCTCGCCTCTGGAATAATCTCCCTCTGGAGATCCGTGCGGCCCCTTCGCTGGGCATTTTTAAAAACCAACTGAAAACTTGGATGTTTAGGCAGGCCTTCCCTTCAGTTATTACTTGATTTATTTTTATTTTTATTTTCTTATCTCTTTCCATCTTGAATAACTCTACTATTGATGTTTAAATGTTGTTATATTTTATATTGTTAATATATATGTTGGAAGCCGCCCAGAGTAGTCAATTGACTAGATGGGCGGGGTATAAATGCAATAAATAAATAAATAAATAAATAAATTGATTATTTATTTATTTATTTATTTATTGTATTTTTACCCCGCCTATCTGGTCAGACGACCACTCTAAGCAGCTTCCAACACGCATAACATACATAACAAAATATAAAATATGTATAAAAATATAACATCAATAAACAAATATTTTTTATAATATAACATATATAAACAAATGATTACATTGTAACCGAGAAATAAAGAAAGAGAACAGGTGCAATTTTGCATGGCAGGATTTTGCAGTTATTAGGGGTGTGCCAATTGTGGGTTTTTTTATTTGATTTTTTGTTTTAGACTCCAAATCATCCGAAGAAAGGCTGGGCTTGAAGGTTTCCTGTCCTAGGATATGCCAAGATGTGGCCTAGCTGCCTCTTAGAGAAGGAAATGGCCCTGGTGCTTGCTTCCTTTTCTGACAGGCAGTTAAGACAACGATGCTTGGCCTGTATTAGGCCATGAAACCTTCCATCTGGGCCTTTCTTCACGTGAGCACAATTTAGCTGTGGATTTGGCAGGCAGAGCTCCTAGGATGAAGAATTTTGAGATTTGGAATCCCTTCCCCTCCTAAGGAATGGTGTGCCTAGCACTTCCTGCTTTTTGTATACTGAGAAAGCTGCCCCTCATTTCATACCCTCCCCCAAATAAAAATACTATTTAAAAAAACAACTACTGCACATGCCTCTCCTAAAATTCTGATGCATCCCACTGTGAGTGCATCCTACAGGCCAAGTATCACCGGGCTAGAGTCTGAACTGACAATGCCAAGCTAGAACGACCAAAGGTTTTTCTGTTCTAGAACACACAACTAGTCAGGGTTTTGAACTGAGAGAGTTATTGGCTTTTCCTCTGATTTATTCATTCTCTCATATTTGTTTGTGTTTGGCTTTTCATTTATCTGGCTGGACAAACTAATAACATGCTTATGAGTTTTCCAAGCATATTAAATTATGCATCTTAATTAATGTCAGGTTGGTGGCGGAGAGGAGAGAAATTAATTTGTGTGTTTTCGATTAGTCTCTCTCTCTCTTGAATGAATGAAGTATTGTCAAAGTAATTCAAAATAACATTAAGTGATACTGTATATATGATTATGCAATGGAATTTTCTTTTTATATTACCATTATGACAAAATTATTGAATAATGTAGTACAGTACCTTGGCAATGGAATACATTTTATCCTTTAGTTGCTTCCAGCTCCATTATTTGTGACTCTGTGCCTGTAACTAAAAAGAACTTCATATAAACCTTTTTTCTAATTCAATGTAAAATCCATTCAAGCCCATTAGAGTAAGCATTCTAGAGCCCCACCTTTATCTAAACAGCCGTTAACTCATTGAGAAATGTAAAACTGCTGGTTGAATCAATTACCCTGTTGCACCCCTGTGATAAGGGTAACACGAACAGACCTATAACAAGAACAACATTGCATTCCAGTCTGAAGCAGGTTTACTAGGGAGTACGGGAGCCACCAGACAGTGCTTTATCTCACATTTTGGACCCCTTTGGAAATGAGCTGGTTCACTCCATTTTCGAGTGACTACAGTCACAAAC
This sequence comes from Intellagama lesueurii, assembly GCA_037013535.1. Classification (NCBI taxonomy): domain Eukaryota; kingdom Metazoa; phylum Chordata; class Lepidosauria; order Squamata; family Agamidae; genus Intellagama; species Intellagama lesueurii. The sequence goes on from JBAJHW010000003.1 coordinate 102,997,328, forward strand.
CACCCTGACTCTTGGCCATGCCTATCTGCACCTTTTTGGGTTCCTGATAGGGCTACTGGTATTTTTAGCGTGGGTAGATTGACTTCATTTTAGTGTGGTTTTGGGCATGTGTGGTTACTGTTATCGAACCCAAGGGGTACTGGTAGGTGTTTTCCCCAACAATGCAGTACTACGTAATTTGAATGGGAAGCCAATGAAATGATAAGCCACTTACCTATAAATGGGGGAGGGGGGAATCCGGCTTTCCCTTGCTCCCTGCAGAGTTAGTGACAGGAGAGGATATGGACAATGGTGTGTGTTTTGTTTTGTTTTGTTTTGAGTTTTGCCCTTCCAGTGCTCTTTCACTTTGGTGGCAAACCAATGAACTGATATGTCACTTATCAATACAGAAGAGGGGACAGAGGGGGATCTCCTTCCCCCCCTTCCTTTTTCCTTTGTTTTACAACCCAGTACTATTTCACTTGAGTGGCAAGTCAATGTAGTGATATGTCACTTACCAATAAGTGAACACAAATCCATCTTTGCCTGCTCCATGTGGATCAGGAGAGGACAGAGAGCATGGAGGCTGACAGGGAGGAACAGGCTAAAGAGGACTGCTTTGGGGTGCTGTGTGGCCTCCTGCCCAAAAACCACCTGATCTTTGTGTTTGGATACAAGGAGTGTTCTAAATCTTAGACTGCCCTTTCAAGTGATCCTGTTTAGCCTGATACTGCCTGGGATAACTTCACTGTCTAGTCACTCCCTTAGTGACACTTGGTGAAACATGAAGCATAACAAAATCTACTATATGAGATTAGGACTACAGACATAAACATTTTGTCACAGATTCATCCAGGCCACTGATAAACTCTTCTGAAGAAAAACATAGATATGCTGATAAACCTTTTTGTACCTTAATTTGTACCCAAATTGCCTCAGCAGAAGAATTCCATTGACTCTCCACTCCCTATATAGCACATCACTAGTTATGTAGAAGAAATGAAATGAAACAGAGGCTTTGGTAGTTTTAACTTCTACCAAAAAAAAATCTGCACCATAGTTCTGTCCTCATCACCAGTTTAGCCCATAGCCATACCTGGGGAAGAAAGTGTCATTGTGTTAAATAGGGCTTCTAGGTCAACAGAAATCTCCCATCTCTTTCCTTAGGCAATTCATATGCTATTCTTGGTGTGCAGCTCAAAGTTTCCCCTGAGAAAACACATTCCTGGGTCAAATGTATTCCACCTGAAACTAATCCTGCCCAGGTGGGTGCTTAGAGAACTGCAGTTCTCACCCTGTAATTGTCTATTTGAGTAAAAGGTACAAGCAGAGACAACAAGCTTTCAGAAGGTAAGAGGATTCAGAGCCAGAACTGCAACAGCAGTAGACAATGCCCATGATTAAAAGGTTGGGAAAAAAGAAAAAACGGGGGGGGGGGGACACCAACTGTTTCCGTGAGGGAGATAACATGGAAACTGGTCATCGGTCATGACTAGAGATGGGATATTTGCATTCGCCTCTCAGAGGAGACAAATACAAATATGGCTACCACAGAAGGCTGGGATGATTGGACCCTTCCCCCAGAACCAGGCCATCCACTTAGTACTTGTGGCGTGGCGCAAGCAGCCTGTTGTTGTTCATGCTGCACCAATAGTGGAAGTAGCCCAGCCAGGGCTTCCCCCCTCCCTGTGCTGCTGACCAGTCTGGTGAGGAGGTGGGATGACGAGTTTCCCTGCTCAACTGCTGAGTGGTCAGCAGCACAGGGAGATGGGGAAGCCCTGGCCGGGCTACTTCTATGATTGGTGCAGCCGAATGACGATGGTCTTGCACTTTTAGGCTAGCTTCCTCTGAGGTCTTTCACAGCTTTGTAAATCATAAATTATCTTACTTTTGTTTAGTGTTTGGTCATCAGGAAGAAACAGGGAGCTCCATTCATGTGCTGACGATCACACAGGGAAGCTCGAAGCATGCATCTGCAGCAATAGCACTTTATCACCTCATAATGCCTCCTAATTGTGAAGCCACCTATCTATTTTGACCCTCAGACAAAGTCAAGATATCTTTTTCTTGGCCTTACCCAATCGTTGCTTGCTTTTCCTGCACTCTACTGTAGCATTTGGCCTTTTGGTTTTACTTACAGCCAGGCAAACCTTCCCCAGGGGACCCCTTCCCAGCATGTCAAGGGGAACCTATGACAGAGGCATCCTTGCCTTTTGTATATGTATTCATCCCACTATAGCCTCTTTTAACAGGTTTTTCAGAGGCAGGAAGATGACACATGAAATGACTATACTACACCACCAAATAGTGCCTTTGTTGTACCACCTTCAACTCATGGGGCCTGGAGATGGGAAATAACTATTGATTCTTCTGTCTACTTGTGTTGTAAGGCATGAGTTCTCTGGAAGATCTTTCTGTTTGCTACTGCAGTTACCTAGAGACTTAATTTATGTGAGGGTTCTCCAAAAATCAACTCCAGGAGGTGTCTGTCCTCAATGCCTTGGCTCAACCTTGGAGCGTTTGAAGCAATAATAAATGAAGCAGTTCTTGAGCTAGTGCAAACAAAGTGACTTTTCCTTACCACAGTTGTCTGCAAAGCTAAGAAAAAAGGGGATGTACTTCTAAGTAGTGGTTTCAGAGTAGACCTTTTGCTTCTGTCTTTCTAAATTAAGATAAGCGATGGAACTTATTGGCCCAGCTTGCTAGATAGTACTGGGAAGCAAAAAGTTATACTGGGAAGACTAGTCCTTTGAGCAAGCACCTGGTTCCTTTTGGAACTGACTGTGTCTCATGCAGGATCTGATTTATTCATATCACTTTCTTTACTCTCCTAACCTGGTTTGTTTACAACTCCCAGTAAATGCAGGGCCTGAATCATTGTTTCCCTACACCACTATACATTTGGAATAATGCTGCAGTCCTCAGCATGCTTATTTGAAAGACCATGTCCATAAAATCAGCAGGACGTACTTTCACAAAAATATAAGGATAGGACTACAAGTCAGATAAAACCGTGATAAGTTTGTTTTTGTTTTGTTTCACTTTGCGCTGCAAACAAAATCTCTTCCTCCATCTTTTCTTCCATCTCTAGCTGCCTTATCAGTGGCTCACTTAAGTGTTATTTAAAACAAATTTCCAGGCCAATAAAGTCTCTCCCCTTCACAAACATAAATTATATTTAATATTCCTGGGAACATGTATGGCTGCCAAAAACTGAGGCAAGCCAGCCCGTATGACTTCAGTCCATTCTCAGCCTTTGATTACAATTTGATTTCCTTTGGCATCAAAAAGCAAAACTATTTTCGTGAACAATGTTTTTCCTTTACCAAGTGTGAGATCCCCTTGCTTGGCAGAGAGCCGCTTCATTTGTAGGCAGCTTATCCAGTCCCTGAGCCCCATCCTTTGATTTTAAGTAGCACAAAGCAAGGAAGAGGGAACAGACTGTATATTGCTCACTTGAGAGATGCCATTGGTGAAAGGCCCCGTGCTCATGAAGCTTTTCTGCCATCCTTACTGCCGTCTTGTGCATCTTGAACATCAGGACATATGGCTGCCCCAGGAAGCTGGCAGAAATTTCACCCCTATTGGATGACATGTGCACAACTGGTGCTAACCTAAACTTACTAGCTTATCCAAATACAACACAGCGGGATTTCCAAATGGTCACAGAAATAAAAGAGCCATTCCCATCATGACAAATGAGTGCCCTAATCGTACTGAGGGGTGTGTACATGTGTATTTTTTCTCTCTCTTAAAAACTGTACGTTTGTCATACAAGTAGAACAATTATGCTTAAAAAGACGCCTACAAAAGATTGCTCTTTCATTCACAAGCTCAGCACAAAATGTCCCCAAGGCCAAAGCATGGAGAAGAACAGATAATTGTTTCATTCAGCTTTTTATTATGCCTCACATTTTTAGCCACTGAAACTGTTCCCTGGTGCAGTTAACCCGCCTGACACACTCACCCCATGCACTGTTGAACAATGAAGGCTTTCTGCCAGTGAATGTTTTTCAAACAGCCATGTTTCATGTCCAAATGTTTTTCCCCTTCCTGCTTCATGTATGTTTTACTCTGGGAAATTTTTTTGCTGCAAGTGGAAGGACAGCAGGGATCTTCTAACTTTTTTTTTATTTTGCTCAGGAATTTTGCAATCAGAATTGGTCCAGGAAGAAAGTGCCCACTGTTTGGAAATAGGAGTTCAAAGGAAACAGCAGTGGCAGCACAGTAAAGGCAAAGGCTTTAGGGCTCAAGGAGAAAAAAAATCAGCCTTCATTGAAGATCATCTCCATCTCCCTGAAATGTCTTATTTTTAAACTACAAGTGTCCCATATACTTTCCTACAGTGTCACCCTGAGTGTAGACCTTCTTGATCAATGCCAAGTTTAGGGTTTAGGGTCTGTCTGCCTCCTATCTGGCACTGTGACACTGTTGGAGGAGGACATGTCCTAGACTGAGTGATGAGCACACAGAACATTTAATTTCCTCCAGATGGGAGACAAACTTCCCAAGACAATTGGCCTTGTTGCCTGGGGGCTGTTGGTATTTATGGACCATAACAACAGATATGCCACTGATTCCCTATGCTTGCTTTATTGCAACAGTGTTGAGTCTAACAGCCAAGGAGATGTGAAGCAACAGTAGCGGTGGACATTTTTGCATTGTCTAAGAAGGTAAATGCCTCTATTAAAAAGAGGGAACAAAAGAAGGTACAGCTAATTTTCTCTGTGCAGATGCAAAATGTACTGCCATGTAAATATAATACAGTGCATATAGTGGGAAGGTTATGGGTTCATTCTTTTGAAGTAGATTTAGACAGGACAGAACTTCAAAGAGAATATGATTCTTTGTAAAATAAGAAGCATGGCTATCCAAAACACTATTGATTTGCACTTCACTTCCTTTTGCCAAGTGTGCGTGTGTGTGAGAGAGATTGTGTATGGTGGGGGCTTTGTTATTTTATGGAGTTCCCTCTCCTACACGTACAGTTTCTACCATTCCTATTTGCTCCCATTGTGTAGGAAACATTTGCCTCCTGGGGAGAAATGTCATACAAGACGCATGTCAAATGGCAGTTGGTTGGTGTTTGACGCACAAATGAAGTAGGCATTAACCAGAAACCCAGGGTGCAAACAAGTATGAAAGGAGCAGGTTTGTTCTGGATATTCAGTTGCAAAGCACTACTGGGCATGAACAGCAGCACGTTTAAGACAAAACAAACCTAGTTTCAACTGCTCTGGCTCATATGGTCCTGACAGGTATGACAGGCCACTCATCTGTTTTCATTTTGCATGTACTTTACTTCCCAATAATTCTTGCCAGAGCCTGGAAAATTTACAGTTTGGGTTAAAAATCCATGAATCTCCCAGCCAGCATGCAGATTCTGGGAGATATATTCCAAAGAAGTAGCCATTCCACATTCTGGTTCTTGTTCAGAAGCATCTGAGTGTGTGTGATATGGCTGTGCTCTTCAATCTAAATGGAGTCACCTCCTTGATCTTGTCCAGATGGGAGACTATGTAGGAGCCCTCTTCACCCCACTGTGAAGTCAGAGAAGGTGAATCTCATAGTCTGGGACACCTTACTCCAAAATTTAGGGGTGAGACACTCATCTGCTCAGACCATGGGCCACAGAATGATGGAAGGCAAACAGTAGTTCATAAGTAGGGGGAAGCAGTTTGTAAAAAATGTTGCTTCCCATTATATACACAAATATTTCCTTCACCCTACTTTGACTCTGGCTACAGAGAATTTACAGGTTTCTGAAAGACCTTGAAAACCCTGAAGAAACTATTTATCCAGAGAGGAAAATGAGATAAGATACAAAATATGGTGGCAATCCCTTTTTACAAATGGTGTACTTCATGAGGAAACTGTCTCCAGCATGAGCTTTGCAAAGAAAAGACAGATTGTATCTAATTAGTCAGTAAGTGCAACAAAGGTGGCTGAGTAAAGACAACTTCAACACTTAACAGCTTGTTGCATGTGTGACATTTTAAAATTATATTTGTAGTTGCTCTGGGTCCTGCAAGAGACTTAGAATAGATAGCCAATTGCAGTAAGAGCTATACGATACTATAATAAACTAGATATCAATAAATCCAAGGATACTAATTTTCTGGACTGATACGTAACTCTGGTATTCAGGCATTCTTAGACTATGCACAGAATGGCCCTGCAAAACCAAACCAGCAAGTTAGCTGGCAATATATATTAATATGCTTACTTCAATACGTAGTGAGCCAGTTGTCCTCTGACATCCTCATGTTCATTCTGTTGAGTGAGGCCCTGGACTTCTGCCCTGACGTCCTGTTCCAGTGCTGCCCAAGCCGCCCTGTTGATGGGCACAGCTGTTTTGATGTCCTTCACCAAGAGTCTCTATGTTGTTTTAAACTTCTCTTTCAAATAACCTACTGTCAGAAGCCATTGGCATCTAAAAACCATTTGTATAACTTGCAGTGTGAAAGCCAAATGTATCCAGTGCCTTGACTCCATTAAGTTAATGATATTACACTGGGGATAAAAGCATCCCAGGAACAAATTTGAATGAGTAACATACGTATAAATATACATAGCAGCAAAATCCAGTAATGAGCTTTCATTAACTTTGTTCACCTAACCACATATTTCACCCCTTTCCATAGCCTTGACTTACCGTCAGCGGACCATGGCTAATCACAATTGCCAGATTAAGTACATTAATTATACGGAACAGTCAGCAAGCTGAAGTTTCCTTTTCATTTTGCCTCTACTCCTCAGTGGACTGCCTTCAAATTCGCTAAGCAACAAGCAAATATTGCTTTTCACCTTAAGGGGACGTTGCAAAAGTAGCATTAATGGCAACAGCAAAATGCCATCTCCTCCTCGTCCTCATACAACTGGGCTAAAGCCAGTGACAGTGTTTCCCACCTCTCAGGCAAAAGAAAAAGAAAAGAAAAAAAAAAGGGGGGGGGGAAGGTTTCTTTAGCATTACCTACAAAAAGTCTGCTTTCCTTCTTTTTTTTCTTTTTGACCCGAATGGAAATGTTTCAGTTCACCTAGGCATTCTGAACTCCAAAACCTGAAGTTCTGAGTCAAGTACCAAATGATTGATGGATGCTTTAATGGTTTATGCTTGCAATCTTCTTGTTATGGTCTATTTGCTTCTTTTGTAATTTTATCTGTGTGGCCCTGGTGTTCCTGGTCATGGATGGAGGGATTCAGATTTTCTTCCCTTGTGTACTTTGCATCTAGTGTGTTTTGCTTTGTGATTGGTCACTGGAAGGCAAACACAGGCTTAATTGGCCATTCTAGTAGCTCAAGCATGTATCTGTAAGGAAATCCCTGGTAGGGAAGTAAAATGGGTCAGTCCTAAGGAATACCCATATCCTTATACATCTAATATGACTCCTAATGACCTCTTGTCTTGAGATCTCAAAATTTTGCATACATTTTTGTGCTGTTCTGCTTTGCCTAATAAAAGTATTACACCAATATAGTTTTGGGCTTTTTTTTTTCTTATGCAACGAAGTTCCTTTTCTGTGATTTTGGCTAAGTTGAGAGAGAGTGGCTGAGCCAAGGTGAGCCAGTGAATTTCATGATTGAACATCAGAGCTTGGAGATAAAGTGTTAAAAATATTTGTCCTTATCCTTACTTTGCAAGTAATGAAGGGAACAATGTCATTTTTTAATAGTAAAGGTATACCATTGAAGCATTACTCTTTGGTTTAGCAGATAGTGTTATTGCTGTTTTAATCATTGTCATTAACCTTTCATTGTGTTAGCTGTCCTTGGGGGATTGTTCTATTTTTATTATTATATTACTCATTAAATTATTATTATAGTTTATCCTTAATTATTTAAGAAGAATGCGATATGTTTGTTTGGTTACATGTTCAACTTAAGAATAATAGTCCCACACCACTCAGAGCAGCATGAGGTCCCTCTCTTTTCTCTTCCCTCTCCAGCCACCTCATAAAAATGAGGTTCACTGTGAAGGCAGTCACCCCCCACTCCACAAGCACCTAGTCCAAGGGTGAGTGAACTTCATCTGGGGGCCATACATGCTGATCTTTGAACTTTGAAGGGCTACCCTCACCTCTATGATCCTTAACCAGAAAAAGAATATATTCTTACAAAAAAACACACATGTCTCATTGTTGTTGTTATGTGCCATCAAGTCACCCCCAATTCATGGCAACTCCATGAATGGGCAATCTCCAAAATGTCTTCTCCTCAACAGCTCTGCTTACCTCTTGCAAACTCAAGCCTGTGGCTTCCTTTAGGGAGTCAGTTCATTTTGTATTTAGTCTTCCTCTTTTCCTGCTGCCTTCCACCTAGCACCACCTAATGCCTTTCCTAGCATTATTGTCTTTTCAAGAGAACCCTGCCTTCTCCTGGTGTGCCCAAAGTAGGACAGCTTCAGCTTCAACATTTTTTTGGCCCCAATACATAGTTTAGGCTTGATTTGATCTAGGATCCACTTGTTTGTCTTCCTGGTAGCCCAGGGTATCCACAAAGATCTTCTCCAGCACTGCAATTAATTTCTCATGGCCACCAAATATTTTAATTTCATGGCGTGTGGGGTGTCCCCAGGGTGCTGGAGGGATGTCCTTCAAAACAACAAAATTGCCTCCATGTCACCTAGAGTGCACAAGAGAACTTTGGTGGGGGCGGGGAATTGTTTTTCAAATCTTTTTAAATTTTGAGGACTTGTGGGGAGGTACATTTGGGCCCAGGCGACACATGTGGCCTTTGGGTTGAACACTGCCTACCCCTGACTTATCGCATCCTTCTGCTCTGTTCAGCTTCAGCTGGAAGCAGGCATCCCCCAGGAGCCCCTGCATAATTTCAAGCAGCTCCATCCCACATTTTGTGTCACACAAAAGGGCATTCTGGGAAGGAAAATCTGCATGTGTTTCCATGGGGAAGCAGAGCCTGGAATATTACATTTTTAAGAGTACTTGGTCCCTACTATTCATTGTGATTCGTTGCCACTACTCATTGTACTGTGACAGCAGTAAGGTGTGGTACTTTTTGTTGGGTGGCTTGTTACTTTTTAATTACTTTGCATTGCTTTTCAATATAGGACTGCTGAGAGAATGGCATAAACCTTGAAGGATTCATATGAAAATTCATCTAAAATACTTATAAATGCCATTTAAAAGTAACTCAAAAATATTTAAAAGGTGACTCATTATAGGTAATTATATTGCTTTAGAGTCGTCAGTTACGAACTCTGCATACAGTTATTGTGAAGCTGGGGGAACAAGAGAAATGGTAAATGTCCAACAGTTGCTTAAACCTACCCTGCTAAGATCTGCCTCATATTGCTTTCAAGTCTTGTAATACGAATTGTTTTTTATTTTTGTTTTGTTTTGTTTTTGCTGCCTTTTAGGCATCTGGCTGAGAGCCAGAGGTTGGGAGTTCAATTCCCCACTGTGCATCCCAGAAAAGCCAGCCTGTGTGGCCTTGGGTAAGCTGCACAGTCCCAGGGCGCTCCTTGAAGAAGGGAATGGTAAAACCATGTCTGAGTATCCTCTATGGCGAAAACCCCAAAAAGTGTCGCCATAAGTCAGAATTGACTTGACGGCACACAATTATTAATGTATTTTATGCTGCTCTTGTAATGTAATGTTTTTACGCTTCCAAATATATTTTTATGTTTTTAATATAAGCCACCCAGAGAACTTTGGCTATAAGGTTGCATATAAACATTATTAACTGAAGAGTCAGTTCCTCTCATGCCAATTCTCCCTTTCAAGTGCTCCGGGACATATAAAATGAATTCGTCCCCATCACCACCCATTGGGGCCCCCAAATCAAAAGTTAGCCCAGCTTAGAAGAATAGAGATGGGATTCATTTGAAAGAAAAATCTGTGGATGAGTGAGGGATCAAGTATCCCTCCTTCTTTCTTTCAACTCCTTCTTTCTAAGCGTCGGCTCTTTCCCCTGCGTTGCTTTTATTTCGGCAAATGCAGATTTGGGACTGTGTGCATGTGGACACTTTAATCCTTGGTATTGTTTTGTTTTGCCAAGATATTGTCTCACTCAGTTCTTAAATCCCCCAGGTTTGTTTTGGCCTTTCTAACCCCTAATGCTTTTTTTAAAGACTTCTGTGCTTTTTCTGTGCACAAGGAAGGAACCTATATTCATTTGCCTACTTCTTTTCAATAACCTGAGAGACCCTGAGCGTCACTGGAGGAGATTTAAGTAACAGATGTGACACCAGAGCACACTATATTAGCTGAAGTTAAATGTTTTCCCAGCATAGAAAATGCAGACGTAGACTAAGATACTGGCAGTTTCAATTTATTGTCCCTCAAGGTGTGTGTACAGATGTGATGATTTCGGGCTAAACACCCCGGGGTATTTCAGCAAAGTATTCTGTGTCTGGCTACATGTAATGTGAGAGGAAGTGAGAACGGGGAGTGAAATGTAACAGCTACTTGCTCTGAAGGTAATTATCAGTTTATTCAACTGGGCTGAGGGCATGCTAGAGGTATCTTGTAGAGAGAGATTGCTGCACCAAGTATCATTTCTGTATCCCCTTGTGTTCGGTCTTCAGTGGCATGGAGTATTTCTCTCTGTTTTTCTGATGGTCCTAAAAAGTGGTGCATCTCTGGGCTAGACATTGTAGGATGAAATCAGAAGAAGGAGAATAGATGATAAAAATAATATTCTCTTCAGTGTAAGCCGTACTCTGAAATAGGCCCAGGCCTCCCATTAGGTAGATGCTAGCAAAGTGTTTAAGGAGACAGCTGTGGTAAAGTGGTTTGCCTGCACCCCTTAAGCTAGGTTGCTATCTTCAGATGTAGTGGAGGAAGTCATACAATCTCTAGTGTTAAAGACAGATTCAGCTACAAGTCAGTTTGCATTGGTTTATGGAATCAGAAGGGGTGGGTGGGAATCTTGCTCATTGCTGGAGGTAGCAGAAATGACCTGCATTGGGCCCCTGCCCTGAAAGAAAATGCTTAATGTCTGTCTCTTCCCATTGAAAACAAGACTAGTGCTTCATGCAGACGTGGAGAAGCATGCAAAGGCTTTGAAAATTATTTGCACAAGCGCATTTTAGGTATCAGTTGTCTGTGTCAGGCAGTATTAACAAAGGAAGACGGGCAAGGTTTGTTTATTCCACACTTCAGGATTCAGTGGCATCATTTCACAAAGTCTGCGATAGTGTTACTTTAGACAAGTAGTGAGGGTTGTGTGAGAAAAGGCAGAGCTTCCAGAGAAGTTGGTACCTGAAGACCATGCTGGAAGAAAGGTGGAGGGAGGTGGGGCAGAGAATGGATATGAGTTTTCCTGTATTGCAGTGGAAGAACAGAACAAAGTATTTCTTCTTGTGGCTCACCAAAAAGTGAGAGATGTGCGTAATACTTTTAATTCTGATGGCAGTTCAGATGAGGAAAAGGTTTTGATTCATCTATTTCAAATACCTATCCAAGGCTTAAATCCAGCATTGTGTTTCTAGATATAAGCAAGCTTCCAATGACCTCATTGTCTATAGCCTTACAGGCGTCAACGTTCTGGTTTAGCAGAGGATAGGGTTCTGTAAGGAATGCAATTCCCATAAAAATTTGTATGGATCCAAGATTTGAAGCCTAGCTATGAAGCCTAGATTGATGGTCCACTGAGGAGAGAGTGAGGTGAGAATGCTATCTGGAGACCTTACAATACTGAGATGACTAGGAAGAAGGTGAAGCTTGAGTGCTAGGCAATCTTAGGGTCCACACACAACCAAATCAGGGGAAAATCTCTGGAGGAAATAACACAGCAGAGGCACATACTAATAATCAGCATCTAAAGGTGAAGTGAGATGTTGGGAATACATATTCCCTCCAATTAACCCGTATCCTCTTCCACAAGATTTGCTTGGAGGTTTTTGCCTTAACAAGTAGATTTGCAAATTAAGCTTGTGTTTACCTTCCAATGACTAATCATAAAACAAAGCAAGCTAAATGCAATATAACAGAGATGAAGAAAGGTGTGCTATGACAAACAGATGCTTTTCACCAGTTAGAGGAGCACCTTTGTAAATAAAGCATGATACGTATGTTGTCTAGTTTGACCCTGAAGACTGCAGTCCAACAGTGAGATCTATGAGGTACAGTGGACCCTCGACTTACGGAATTAATCCGTATTGGAACGGTGGCCGCAGGTCGAAAAGTCTGTAGGTCGAGGGTCCATTTCCCATAGGAATGCATTGAAAACCCATTAATCCGTAACCGGCCGAAGAAAAAATACCCCCCCACACCAAAAAAAGAAAATACAGTCACTTACCAGGTACAGTAGACCCAGCCCTGCTCCTCACAGTGCCTTGGTAGCCCCGGAACAGCCGGACTCTGTGTGAACAGAGCACCGAACAGCTGAGAGTCGGCAACCAGCAGAGAGGCAGCAGCCATTTTTGAGAGGCGGCAGCCATTTTGAGAGGCGACCACATGGCTGCTGCCTCTCAAAATGGCTGCCGCCTCTCTGCTGGTTGCCGACTCTCAGCTGTTCGGTGCTCTGCTCACACAGAGTCGGCTGTTCCGGTGCTACCAAGGCACTGTGAGGAGCGGGGCTGGGTCTACTGTACCTGGTAAGTGACTGTATTTTCTTTTTTTTGTGGGGGGGTATTTTTTTCTTCGGCCGGTTCCCCGCCTCCCCTTTCCGGTCTGTAGGTCGATTCTCCGGCTGCATGTTGAAGTGAAATTTTGCGACCGGAGAAGTCTGTAACTCAAAAAGTACGCAAGTGGAGCCATCTGTAAGTCGAGGGTCCACTGTAGTCATATACCAGGCCTTTTTTGTGGCTGACCCACATTTCTCTTGTACTGGCCTTTTGAAGGATTTTAAAGACTTATTTATTCCAGTTTGCTTTTGGTTAATGTTAGTGTACTGTGCTTCCAAGGGGTTTTATCTTCTGCTGCTGCTCATTTGTTATTTTGATTATTTATCCACTTAATCCTTTTAGGATTAAAGTATATTTTAATCCATTTTTGAGAAGTTTTACTAGAAAATTATTACATGCATAAATCTACAAAGAACATCTCTATGCATCATTGTTTGTTATATATAGAGTTAAGAGAACATATAAGGACAAATGCATTTAAATAATGATAATAATACTTATGTGCCATTGTAACACTTTAACGTTCTATGGGGCTATTTACTTATCATTGATGAATTTTGCAAACACCATTTCACAAAATAAGTCTCTTCTTATTTGCATTCATATAACAGAAAAAAACCAAAATGCTACAATTTGTGCACCCACGATCTTGGCAACAGCACCAATACAGATCTTCCTCAATAGGGCTGGGTATCCAAAACAGGAGAATTTTCAAAACCCTAACCCAAATTGACAAAGGCCTTAGTAGCTCTGGCCTCTTCAGCTCTCCTGCTCTTTCTGAGATTCAAGAAACTGCTTTTTCACAATCCTTCTCTTTCTTAGTCCCACCACTTTGGCTGAACCAATATTTCAAAGTGGCTAAACCATGAAATTGATTCTGACTTGTTGTGGCTGTTCCCAGGGCTTTCTGGGTATGCTCTTATCTGGTTTACCACTCCGTTGTCCTGAGGATATTCTGGGACTGTGCAGCTTGCCCAAAGCCAAACAGTAACAAGGCTCTATTTGGGAATGTATTAACCAATCATATGGACTGCAGAATGGCATAATCAATAGTGCTCCCAGTTGCACCCAGTAAACTGCAGCCCTAGGACTGTGCCAGAAAGGAGCAGAGCAGCTTCCAAAAGAGGCAGGATGGATCATTCTTACTGAAAACACATGTGACAAACCAAACTGTATTAAAAGCAAACCAAATAGTGTGCTATATGCCCATCAGATCGCCCTCTCACTGAGCTATCCAGCCATTTAAAGCACTTGTAACCCTCCTATGATGTGAATTGTACATTAAGTTTCCTTTGGCTATTATGTGCATATGAGCTGAAAATGACTGGTGCCTGCTATCTTTCCAAATACTGTAGATCTTCATATCTGCATGCAGAAGTGAGAGAAAAAGAAGAGAGAAAAGGAGAAAGAGGCTCAACATATGGAAATTCTCTCAATCTGTCTTAAAGATTACACTTAAGTGTAAATGCTATTTTTATTTTATTTATTTATAGATTCAAGAAACCAGGCCTTGCTATTTTCCAAACCCATTAGGCTGCTGTGTTTAAGACTCAAGTATTTTGTGCCAGATCCAGGATTCCTCACACATCTTGCCATTAGGATATCCCTTAGCTCCATTCCTCCAATAAATTCCTTAATAGCAGACACCCCAGTAACACTGTGCTCCCACCCCACACACTTCATATTGTTATTAATGCCAAGTTGACTTGGCAACCCTACAGCCTACAGGCCTGGGTGTAATCCAGGTCTCAAGGAAGCCAAAAAACAAATGGTCCACTGAGGTTCCTTGCAGCTTTAAACACTCACATTATCATAATCATGAACTTTGCTTTCAGCAGAGCTCCTTGGAGGTGCAAGGGATCCGTGAAAGGTTAGCCAAATGTCAATCAGCTGGTGACACCGCCTTCTCTTCAGTACTTGGGGATCTCTGAGAAACTTAAAAGAAGCCTCTTTCTGGGCGTTGCTTCAAAGGGTGGGGATGGACAGTCCACTAGATTCCTTTTCCCATCGCTTTCTAAATTAGTCTCCATTGTTCTTTACGTCTTAAAAAAGCACACAGCCAGAACCTTGGTACTAAAACTGGCTGCAAGCCAGAAAAGGGACAACAATATCTTGAGAAAAGCCCATGTGTTCAGTATGGGGGTCATCTATATTGTCTGATGCTCATGTGCCTCAGAGATTACACCAATGGAAAACAAAAGAATTACGCAAGAGGAGAAGAGCCATGCCCCAAATAAACAAAAGGAACGTGACTTAGTGATGAAGCTCTTTCCTGTTGAAGTTACAGTAAGGGGATAATAACATTTCCACCCTTTCTTTTTTCCCCACTTGGAAAGAAAGAAAGAAAGAAAGAAAGAAAGAAAGAAAGAAAGAAAGAAAGAAAGAAAGAAAGAAAGAAAGAAAGAAAGAAAGAAATAGCCTTTTACATAGACTTGTTAGGCTGGCTAATGGACATTGTTTTAGCTCATACTCTTCCTTCGAAAGTTCAGTTACACATCACAACTTTTTACTTGTAAATGTTTCAAATATTGTAGGCTCACTTGCCATGATTTAAAACGGTCTTGGTGTTAAATGTATTTCAATTTCAGGGCTTACATCTTTCTTACAGTCAAAACGCTTCTGCATTATACTAGCATGACCACTCCCCACCCTCCACCCCTAATAGTCCTTTCATTGTTCAAAAATAAGTTGTGCTAGTCCTGTACAGTTGCAGTGGGGGGTCGGGGAGGAGGAGGCGGAATCATTACTAAGACACAACTCAACTAGTCTGTTTCTGTACCATAAACAACAAGGTGTAGAAGATGTACTTTGAAAAATCTCAGTGATCAGCAGTCAATTCTGGAGAAGACCAGGCTAAAATGAGCCAAAACATACAAAACATACAAGAATGAGTTGAGGAACCATACCATAATATGGCATTACGGGGGTGCTGATAAGTATTGAGCCTTTCTCAGAAAAAATTGAGCTAGGAAGCTATAAATTGCAGGGTGTATTGGCCAATTTGTCTGTATTCAATGGTGCAAAAATCAACTACCTGTGATTTTAACTTATCTTTCATTTTCAGCTTCAAAATGAACATGGCAGCACCTCCAGAAAAGTTCAGTGTGGAAGAGCATAGGACCATAATCAAGTTCCTGTTTCTCCAAGGGAAAGGTGCAAAGCAGATCCATGATGAAATGTCACGAACTATGGGTGACAGTGGCCCTTCATATGCAACAGTTAAACATTGGGTTGTCAATTTTAAAACTGGCCATTTCGGTGTTGATAGTGAGAAACCCAGTGGAAGGCCTGTTTCAGTCTCTGTGCCTGCAAATGTGAAAGCCATCCATGCCATGATCATGGAGGACCGCCGAATATCAGCCAAAAGTATTGCTATATATCTGAGAATATCATGTGAGAGAGTTGGTGCCATTATCCACAACGACTTGGAAATAAGAAAGCTGGCAGCAAAGTGGATCCCCAAACTTTTGACAACCGAACAAAAGAGGAAACGTGTGGAGTCATCGGTGGCTGTTTTGGAACATTTTGCAAGAAATGAGTCAGATTTCCTGGGCAAACTGGTAACTGGTGATGAGACATGGATCTACTGTTATGATCCTGAGACAAAGGAACAGACAAAGGAATGGAGGCACAGTGGTTCCCCCAGGCCAAAGAAGTTCCGAGTGCAAAGGTCGGTGCAGAAGCAAATGGCAACAGTTTTTTGGGATAAGAAGGGAGTTCTGCTGGTGGACTACCTCCAACAGGGTTCAACCATCAATGCAAAATATTAATGTGCTTTATTGACGAAGTTGAGGCAAAACATCAAGGAAAAACGTCGAGGAAAGCTCTCCAAAGGTGTCATCCTGTTGCATGACAATGCCTCGTCACACACTGCAGGTGAAACAATGGCAAAACTGACGTACTTAGGCTTTCAAGTGATGTCCCATCCACCCTATTCTCCCAACCTAGCTCCTTCTGACTATTATCTGTTCCCCAAACTCAAAAAACACCTAAAGGGACAACGATTTGGGAGTGTTCTGGAGGCAACTAATGCTGCAAATGAGTGGTTACACCAGCAGTCGGAAGAATTTTATTTGCAGGGACTTATGAAGCTGCAAGACAGATGTCGCAAGTGCATTGACTTCCTGGGAGAATATGTAGAATAGTGTGGCAGTTACAGCTTCCTAGCTCAATTTTTTCTGGGAAAGGCTCAATACTTATCAGCACCCCCTCAGGTTTGTTTGTTTGATCCCCACCTTTCAACCAAATTATACCCAGAGCAGAATACAGTGCACAAGAAAATATGATACAAAGCACATAACCCCTTGGTGGTTGGACCGCCAAGCCACTTGTTTCCACAAGATAAACCTTTTTAGGATTCTTTGTTGTTTATACCGGAAGGGTACAGCAGCCTAGTGTTGAGCTTGTGACTACTGAATAAGCACAACCAGGAAAAAAACGTATTGCTTATTGTGCTAGGAAATCGGTGTCTGCATATTGCAGGAGGAGAAGTTGGCTTCGTGCTGATTAAGGGCTGGTCTCCTTTGGCTCTTTCGGAGCAAGCTGCTGCAGGCTAAACAGGGTCACTTGGGATCATGTAGAGGTGCAATGTGCTATTTGGTGCAATCCCCACATCCAAATGGCTTATCACAACTCGAAGCTCAAGTGACCCTATTTGGTCCGGCTCCTATCACTTGTGCTCTTCTGCAAAAGGATTCCTCCCTTTTGCTTTGCTGCAGCCATGCGGAATTTGGGGAGTGGGGGAGAGAGGTTGGAGGAAAGGATCTGACTCTCGCCTCACACCGCTAGCAATCCACAAACACACCCAAAATATCCAAACCCGGAATGATGTCGCCTCTGTGCACAGCCCCAGCTAGAGCCCTCTAGTTGTGGAAGAAAGAGGCCTTATACCAAGGGCTGTTCCCCAAAAGCTGTGGGGCCAAGGATTGTGCCCCTCCTCCTTCCCTCCCTCCCTCATTGGTTGCAGGCATCAAAGTCTAGCTGGATATCCCCAGGTCTGGGCAGCACACTTTCCCCTGGCTGTTCAGCTTCGTGGTGCTGCCGCCAACGGTCCATGTGCAGTTCTACCTGTATCGCTGCCTTGCAGCTGCCATGGCTTCTTCTTTCTCCACTGTCTGCTTGCCTGCCTGCGTACCTGACTGGTGATTGGGACTCAAGCTCAGTGCAGATTGGGTAGCAGCCCTCCCTGGCCTGTCATTGGCTGCACATAGTGGGCTGGCCTCTCCGGGTTTTGCTACTTTAAACAAAGAGACTATAAAAGAGCTTAGCTGATGTGCTGTATCAGTTATATCTTTTAATACACATATATATACACTATATTCTTTGCCTTGTCTTAAAAGATCAGTCAAGAAAGAGGAGGCAATTTTTTTTAAAAAAAGAATTTTACAACTGAGGCAACACATCAGCAATGGTCTACTACAGTCTTTTTAAAAAATCTCTTCCCCTGCCCCTCTGCCAAAGAGCAGAGGAAGTCTTCAGTTTGCTGATACCCTGAAGTGGTTCACTTATTAAGCCACTTCACAATATGGCAAATTGACAGCTGAAGGAGCCGTGACAACTTTGATAGGGGCAAAGCTTGCTTTTGGTCTATTCCCAGCAATCACATGTGCTGTTAACAGACAAACCAGAGAGATTCTACCTGCACCAAAAAAATCAGAAGCACTCAGAAAGGTGCAGGTAGGAATGCTCTGGGGACAGTTTGGTTTGCTCCAGCAAGTATGTTGTGTGATCGCCAGAAAAAGGAGCAAAGCAGCCTGTCTGCAGTGGACCAAACAACGGGTTAAATGCCCTTCTGATGACACTCTAAGTGAAGGAATAAACAGGAAGTGACCTCAGAGGGGAAGTGATGAATGAAATAAGCCTAAGAATAGTAATCTGCATGTAGATCTGGCAAAGACAAGTGTAGGGGGCACACAAACTCATTTCTCTTTCTGTCACTCTTTTCTCTATCCAGAATATTTGCTACATGCATTGGAACTCTCTTCAAACAATTAGAGCCTTCTTGCAGCTTCCAGTGCTCTAGCTGCTGCTGCCTCAGCTGCTTCTGCAGTGAGCCCTGGAAAATGTGCTGCTGCAACATTTGTGGCTATGCAAAGGTGATTGCTATGCTCGTGCTGGTGTTGAATCCCTGCACTGGAGGTTCAAATGATCTTATGTGACAACCTGGAGCACTGCATCATACAAACAAACAGTTAGTTATGAACAGTGCTTGGGCAAGCAGCAGGGGCTTGCTTAGCCTAATAAAATCACTGGCTGGAGAGCATGGAGCTATAGAGCCAGGAGTTCAGTTCTTCAGTGTGCCTCCTGGGAGAATCGCTGACCTGTGCAAGCCCAGAACATACCCAGAAAAATAGACTGGGAAGCCGCTTCTGAATACTTTATACCTAAAATACCCAGAAGGGTCACCGTAACTCAGAATGACCTTGACAACGTGCAGTTATGATTGTGATATAATGAAAAAAGTCCTGTCTCACACATGAACAGTTTATGCACCTTTTTGAATTAGAATCATAGAACTGTAAGCTGGAAGGGACTACAAGGGTTATTGAATCCATCTCTCTGATAAAAACAAGAAATTCACAGCTAACATATCCCTGGCAGATGGTCATCTAACCTCTGGGAAACTCACATGAACTAGAATTTACCACTATTGGAGGTGGTCCATCCCATTGTCAAACAAGTTCTTCCTAATATTTAGTTCAAATCTCCTTTTTTCATAATTCCAATCCATGGCTTCTGGAGCTGCAGAGAACAAGCTCTGAGGCAGCCCTCTAAACTTTTAAAGATGGTTATTCTATCATCTCTCAGCCTTCTCTCTTCTCCAAACTAAAGACACCCAGCTGTCCATTGTCTTTGCAGGGATTGGTTTTCAGACCTTTTACCTTCTGGGTTGCACTTGTCTAGACAAGCTACAGCTTGCTGATATGCTCTTTAAGATGTGTTGTCCAGAACTGGACACAGTATACCAGATTAGGTCTGATCAATGCAGATTAGAGTGGTCCTATTACTTCCCTTCATCTGGACACTAGTACTACATTCACTTTTGTTTTTCCATTGCATCACATGTAGATGAGAGTCTGTAGCAGAATGGCTAATTAAAAATCAGATTACAGGTGTGGGCATATGTGTAGATTTTGTTTCCCAGGAGGTATCACTGAACGGAGCATTCCCCCTGTC
This sequence comes from Intellagama lesueurii, assembly GCA_037013535.1. Classification (NCBI taxonomy): domain Eukaryota; kingdom Metazoa; phylum Chordata; class Lepidosauria; order Squamata; family Agamidae; genus Intellagama; species Intellagama lesueurii. The sequence continues at coordinate 103,017,072 of JBAJHW010000003.1, forward strand.
TTGGTTCCAGGCAGTTAATGCCAGCAGCAGAATGAGACACTCTGAAATCAAGATAGTAAAGACACATGTACAGCTAGCAAACGGGTCAGGTATGGCATATCCAAAGTCAATGTCAAGGAAACAGAGCTGAGGTCAAACCAGGTTAAAATTGTTTCTATTAATTTGATAAACCAAATGCAGGCAATCTAAAGTCCAAGTTCCATATATCAGTTGTGTCAGACACCAGCAGAGCAAAGCACAGCAAGATTTCAGTTATTTCGGGAATGTCAGTGATCATTGATTTTTGCCCCCAGCAGGGTCCTACAGCCTCAGATAGATAGATGATCTTATGCAGAAAGTACCAAAGCCTCACCTTCTGTATAAGTCAGGAGTCCTTCGCACAAGGCATCCTCTGTGCAGTCTGATATTTCTTCTAGGCAGACAATTTGGCCTCTCTTTAGGTATCACCACGGCCTTCTGGAGCCTGGTATCATACAGTTCCCACAAGGGACTGCTTGCTGAGAGCTCAGCTAGGACCATGATACACTCAGTGGCTGAAATTCTGTTGCTTAGCATAGTAAGTCACACTAGAGTAGGTCCATTGAATCAGTGGGGATTTGATAAATTAATTCCTTTGTAAATTACATTGATTAAATGAGCCTTCTCTCATTGCAACTAAAGTAAGTCAAATGTAGAGTAGGCCTATTTGAATCAATAGAACTTACAGAGTAGTTGACTCACCAAATCCCCACAGTTTCAATGGACCTACTCTAGTGCACCTTATTATGCTAAGCAACAGGATTTCAGCCAATGATATGCAAGAAATACAATTGCTGTCTGCACAGCAAGTTGGGTCTTTAGCAGAATATTGGGATTCTTAATACAATACGTATAATGGACAAAGATGGTTCTGATAAAATTCTTTAAGAAAAAGGAGAAGAGGAAGGTGATGGTCCAGTATTACAGGAATTGCTATAGTATTAGGGAGGCTGCAGCCTATTCAAAAGTGTTTTGGAGTTCTAGGTGAACACTGATAATTATAGTAGTTGAGTATCACAGCAAGGAAAATGAATGTTCAATAATACTGCTGAACAGTTTTCCAGATAGTTTCATGCCTGGCATAATCTTATTTTCCTGCTTTTTTTCTCTCTTAAAAATGTATAGTTTTAGCTGGGCAATTCCCAGCTTTTGGACCAGAACCTAGTGCAACAGCTTGCCAGTCTGCCTCTGCTGTGCCATTTTAATTAGGCATGCCAGTTTTTATTAGCCCATCTGAATAATTTTTCATTATTGGCTTTATATGTTTGTATACTATGTGGAGTTTGTTTGGAACGGTCGAACTGGAAGGAAAGGCTCCCAGTATAGATGTCAACTAATGCACCCAGATAATTAACTTGAAGACATCTGGCAACATGCAGTAATTTTTATTTGTGGAGGTAGTGATTAATTGGCAGGAAAATATTGGAGAATTTACTGTTGGTAAGCAGTTATTGATGGTATTGCCAATTTTTTACTGCATGTTTAGTGTACTAATTAACTGCTTTGCAATAGTTAACTCACTCGTCCTCTCAACAGCCCTATGATGTAAGACACAAATTCTCTATTTACAAATGAGAGAACAGATGTAGACAGGGTCATATGGCCATGAAAGTTTGTATCCAAACATCTCTGGCAGTGGATCTGGTTGTCACAAAAGGACAGGAATTTGTTAGTTATCTGAATGATTATTGTTGTATTTTTATTGGAAAGGAAATAAATTGCAGGATTTTCTACCCCAGGTGAATAAGGCATACTTTGTTGCTCTGTCTCTAGCAAAATATTTAGGGCTAGCCCTACCTTCTAATGGGTAGATGGTACATTTTGGCTACATCAAAGCCTCATGCACATTCTGATGAGTTTGCTCTTCCTGCAAAAATTTAATGAAATCCAAGAAGTCAAATGAAGCTGGTTGATGCTGAGCAGTACCTTCTACTGGCAGAGCTATAAGGCTGAGAAGAAGACATGAAAATTCCCTAAGTCCCATTGCTTCCTGGGAGTTGCCGCATTACTCCATGGAAAGTATAGTCTTACTATCCATTAGACTCACTGGATTACCCTTCCCACAGAGCAATGGGTGAGTGCCAGGAAACAGTAGGCTGAAGGGGTGTTCCCTTCTTCCCAACTGATACAAATGGAATGAAGCAGTCAGTGATGGTAGAAAGACGTATCTTTTGCCTTCTGGTTCCACCTTTCCTGGTCTCAGAAGTCATTCTTTCTCAGCCTCAAAGGTCAGTCCCTTGAACCTTAAGATCTGAGACACCCCACTGACATCCCCAACGGGGACCCAAGGTTGGCAACTATTGTCCTAATGCATTTAAACAAAGGCCCAAAGTACACATTAAAATGAATGTGTGTCCACCATAAATCCCCATTTTTTTCCCATGTCTCCTTGTAATGTTTAATTTAAATAGATGCATGCCTTGATATTGCCGTGTTAAGAGTTTCTCTATTCCTGTACCACTTCATAGACAGCTTTGCTCAGAAGACAGGGAGATACTGAATGTGATGATACTACATCAGGTCTTGCTTTGATTAAACTCTACAAAGAGGGGTGGCAAGGGGAATGGGACAGCAGCCACGTGCTTAAGCTAATGTACACTTTGGCCAGAATTTCCTTCCTCAGAATACAAAGAGAACTAGAAATCTGTTGATTTCACTTGACTTTCATGGACTGTGTGCTATCAATATTAGCCAAAGGGAGATGTATGTCTCATTATTTTAATTTGAAATGTTTTCCCCTCTACCTCCTCCAATGATTTAAGGAGGTAGCATCTTTTTAGACTTGTAAATATGCCATAAAATGAGCATTTGTCACAGCCTCAATTGGAAAGTGTTTTGGAAAGGCTTTTCTCAAACTAAACACCATTTAAAAATTATACTGAGAAGAACTGCATAGAGGTTGGTGTAGTCACTCTTTAAGTGACAGAAAACTTTGTTCCTCCAGTGGTAGATTCTGCCTCATACGACTAAATGTAGGATTCTTCAAGGTAAATAAAAAGACTGAGATTGACATATTCATTCCTAAGAATCAAAAAAAGTGCAAAAGTCATATGCAGGCACCGCCTTTTTCAGGACCAGCTGTGGTTCTGCAACAGTGTTCAAGCTTCCAATATGAAAAATGCTAGCTTGATTATCCTGATAGGTGAAGAGATTAAAGTAGAAATGCCTGATGGGGTAAAGAGAAATTGGTGGGCATTCCAATCTGAGTTATAGAAGGACAGCTATGAAAGAACTAAAACAAGTTCCTCAAGTGTAAGGATGTGTTGCTGAAGCCCAAGGCCAAAATAAACCATACTGTGATGTTTCCAATCACTATGTATGGATGTGAATGCTAGATAATGAAGAAAGCTTACAGAATCAATGAGACCCATTCAAAATGTAACATTGGAGGCAAGTTTTACAAATACCATAGGCTCCCAAAGGAAAAATAAACAGGTTCTGGATCAACTCAAACCTGACCTCTCACTAGAAGCTAAAATAAGTAAACTAAAATGCAGTGGTTACTAGACATGGGAATGAATAAAAAATGAATCACAATGTTCATGAAATATCACTGATTTGTGGGATATTCGTCCTTTCATATTAGTCAGGTCTGGAGATCCCAAGAAATATGAAGGGACTAATATTTGCCCATTTTTATTTGTCCCTTCATGGAGGCTGGCTGCAGGAAGGGAAACAGGGTTTCCCTTCCTTCAGCCTGCCTGTGTCATTGATTTTACTACAAAAACCAATCAGCTTGCAGTTCCAGCTGCAGATGTGCTTTTACATTTCTCAGCTATCATAACAATCACTCTTGGCACACATCTAAGTGTCTATCAATGCCAGTAACTTATGAAACAAGCACATGTAAACCAGTACATAAAACACATATCCAGTTCAAAAATTACCACATGAGGCTTTGGTACTTTGGTAACATAACAGAGGAAAAGATCTATTGGAAAAAAAACATAATGCTACAAAAAGTGGAAGGCAGAATGAAAAGAAGAACACCAAACATGAGATGAGTGAGCCATGCCCTTTAATGTGCAAGACCTGAGCAGAGTGTTAACCATAGGACCTTTTGCAGGTCACCAATTCATAGGATCATCATAAGTTGGAAGTGACTTGACAGCACATAAGAACAACACACAACAGAAGTAAAACAATAACAACAGCAATATAATCTTTATGTAAACAAAGATGAATCTGAAAGAATGATCACAGCAATATGATTGGTGAACTGTTATGCTTTGAAATCACACTGTAACAATCAAGTTTTGATTTAACAAGTCATAGTTGTAGGTCTTGAGTGAGAAAACACCAAGTGGAAGGTCTTCATGTAGAGGACTGTTCTCTATGTAAAAGAACACAGGGCCACCCTAAGTCCCAATATCCTGGAAGCAATCTGTAACTCAGACCTTTATCAGAGCTCACAGAGTCATTTGCTACTATTGGAAAGCATTCTGACTTCTTAATAGAAAACTCCCATTCCAGTTACAAAATACAGGTTTAATTCTTTTAAAAAATCCTTTTAAGGTTGGTTGAAGGTTTAGTGAAGAAAAACCATTGTGACTGAAGTTTATGTATTACATCAATCAGTTAAGCACTGTAATTGCAAACTCATTGTGTGACTTAATTAATCAAAGCAGGAGTGAATTACAGTCCTTATGAGAGTTTCTTTTGACAGATGGAAGAAATATAGGGAACTTACTGGATATCAAGCTACAGTGCTGGAACTTAAAATGTTTCTCCATGCTAGTCACAAGTTTAATTACTTCTCTCTCTCTCTCTCTCTTTTTCTCTTCCTCCTCCCCTGCTGACAGACCCAAATTAAAATAAATGAGCCAGATCGAGACAAATCTCAGATGCACAATATATGCCTCAGCCCATATTGTTCATTTAATACTGGAGAACTATGAACTTTATGAATAAAATTGTTCAGCTTTCATTTTGCTTTGGGAGTGTTTAGAGGAGCATTCTATTTAATACACTAAGCAGCTTGTGCTGGTCTTTTATTTTATGTTAGTGAAAGGTCCGTCAATGTGACAGACTGTATTTTTCTTTCCCCTGTTGTGTGTATACATTACACAGTGACAAAATCAGGATGCTTTGTAAACATTGGCTGGAACCCAAAGAGATTTGTGCTTGAGTTGTAACCACTTTGAAGAGTATGGGTTGGTTGTGTGTGTGTGTGTAACCATTTCCTCCTGTGCATCTTCATTAAATTGAACTCCACTCCATAGGGTCTCTACACCTTCCAAATAAACTTCCCAAGGGACTTGTGGAGCTACAACAGGAAAGAATGCTGGAAGGCTATGGTACCATGTGTGGTCTTTTTGACTCATGGCCTGTCTCTTGAAGTGCACAGAGAAAGGGCTGGAATTTTGGAGGGACTGTGCTGATAAACCTTCCATCATCCCTTTTTCTCATCAGTGCTGTGCTCAATAGTTTTGGGCAACAGAGGTTTAGCTGCATTTAGATCCCATTGAAATAAGTGAGACAAGTCAGTCCTAACTAAAGGAACATTGATTCAATTGAGAATTACATCTCATTAACTTTACCTGGATCTGGTGTAGAACTTTGCACTTATCCCTGTTAAGTTTCATTTTGTTTTCAGCCCAGTGCTCAAGACTATCAAAATCTTTTTGAATTTTATTTCAGTCTTCCAGGGTATTAACTGTTCTATCCAATTCTGTGTCATCCACAGATTCAATAAGCATTCCCTGCACCTCCTCGTCCAAGTCATCAATAAAAATGTTAAAGAGCACCCCAGGCTCAGGACTAAGCCTTGTGATACCCTGGCTTGTTACCTCCTCCCAGTTTGAGAGGGAGCCATTGACATTGTCTCAGTAGGATTCTGTAACTAACTGTGTATCCACTTGATAGTTGTACTATCCAATTTACTTAGTTAACTTGCTAATCAAAATATCATAGGACACCTTTTCAAAAGTTGAAATCAAGATATATGACATCTACAGCATTCCCACCATCTACCAAGGAGGTTATCTGATAAAAAAAATGAGATCAGATCAGTCTGGCAGGATTTATTCTTGACAATCTGTGTTGGCTTCTAGTTATTGCTGCATTGTTTTTAAGGTACTTACAGACTGACCACTTTATAATCTGCTACAGAATTTTCCCTAAGATTGATATCAGGCTCAGTGCTCTGTAGTTACCAGGATCCTTCCTTTTTGCTCTTTTTGAAGTGGTTCTCAGAGTTATTCAGCCAATTTCTTCAGTTGGATTCAGTTCATTGAGACCTGGAGAGTTGAACTCATTCAAAGTAATAAGGTATTCCTTGACTATTTGTTTATTGATATCAAGCTGCAATCCTATCTTGCATTTTTACTTCACATTTGCCTGGAAGGTCGTAGACTGTCTTTTGAGAGAAAATGGAACTAAAGTAGGGACTGAACACTTTTGCAACCCCCTTTTTTTTGTCATCTGTTATCATTTTGCCATCCGCACTGAGTACCTGAACCATCATTTCTTTTTTCTGTCTTTTGCTACACATGTACCTGAAGAAAACTTTTCTGTTGCCTTTAGTGCGTCAGGGGCTTCTCCTTTTTTTTGATGTGGGTAGGATTGCTCTGGTTTACCCCATTTCCAGCACATGTGGTCGCCAGGAACAGACCAAAGGCGAGCCTTTTGCCAACATTGTGAAGTGGCTTAAGACACCCACTTCAGGATACTGGCAAATTAATCCCTTCCTCAGCTCATTTTTTATATATAATGATGTAGTGAATATTTGCTGTCAAATACACACTTAATTTTTTTTCACCTCCTTGGCCTCTCCACAGAGCCGAGGAAGGGATTAATCTGCCAGTATCCTGAAGTGGCTGTATATTATATATTATTTTTGGCTTCACTTTTCAAGGTCTCGTCAAGAGCCTGTCTAATTTGGGAATGCCAAATATAACTCCAAGAGATGTGACCAGCATGAGAATAAGTACATGAATGAAAGAAGACCAATATAAGAATAACAGATTAGACAATCCTTAAATTAATCTGGTGTCTTCCAGCCAGGCTTATCTTTTATTATTATATTGGTCTTCTTTCATTCATGCATTTATTCTCACAATCATCACATCTCTTGGAATTACATTTGGCATTCCCAGGTACTTGTAGAAGCCTGTCAAAACTCTGTGAAATTTCCTTGAATGAACACCATGGCAGGAATGTGTGTACTGTTACAACAATGTCCTTACCTCTCTGGAAAATGATGGCCAGAGGCAGGCAATACAGTTATTGTTATGGGCCATCGAATTGTTTCTGACTTATGGAGATTTAAACAGGGTTTTCATTAGAAAGTTTATATCAGAGGTTCAGGGAGTGGTTTAACATTACCACACACACACCCTGTGAGTTTCTGTGGCTGAGAGAAGATTTGAACCCAGCTCCATTGAGTCCTAGTTTCACACTATAGTGGATATGGTGTCAGAGTAACACTCTATAACACCACTCTGTACAGTGGTATTTAATAAAGGTGAGGGTATATACAACACAGATACCTTTTGTTGAGCCTCTAAACAAATACATTTTGCTGGGTTCTGAAACTACACAAAACCTGTAAAACCTGTCTACCAGAGGCAAACGTTAGATGAAAGTACACACTCCTGAGCAGTGATCTATTTTCTAAATCATTGCTAAATTTCTAGAAACACTAAGGTCTGAGCCCAGTCTCTGTCAGAGCCTGGGGAAAGTACTTTTTAAGACCACAGTTCCCAGAATCCCCCAACTAGCACAGTCAATGGCTATGCCAAACAGCAATGTTGCCATCCACTGCAAGCTCTTGGCCTATCATTTCTTTGAACTTGTCTGTAGAGAGATGCTTTACAGAACAAATGCACACGTATGATTGTGTGTGTGTGTGTGTGTGTGTGTGTGTGTGTGTGTGTGTGTGTCAGAAGCATACAAGTATTTTGGAGGGAGTCAAAGGCGTACAGTCACTGTCCAATGTGTCAGTTTTTTAATAAGCACCGAAGCACACAGCCTTAGAAGATCAGAAAGTTAAACTGAAATAAAACAACTGCAAATAACCTTGTCACCTCGTGCCGATTTAAAGGAAGAACATGTCTGGAATCACAAAGAGTGTGAAGCACTAAAGACAATACCCTTTACTAGTCACCTCAGCATAACTTCCTGAGGCCCTGTTTCCTATATAACACAAGCTTCCCCCCCCCCCCCCTTTCAGAGTCCTTACTGGAGTTTGCAGACTGTTGTTCATCGGGTTCTCATATCACCCAATTTTGTTTTGTGTTTCTCAGGCCTTTTGTGAAACTTCCCTGCATTAGAGTACGAAGAAGAAAACAGGAAGGCTAAAGTTCATGCTGAAATCTAAACTATGAGATGCCGCTGAGTCCTTTCTCTCACATAAATTTAAGACGTGTCGTAGAACCTTGCCATGCGTCAGGATGCCATTCATGCCAGTCTTCTGAATGGCTGGGAAGGGAGTAGGTAGAGAATAGACATGCCTAGCCTATTTTATTTAATCGTATGCTTGGATAGACGGAGATTGAATCATGTAGACTATCATGCAGCTACAAACTTGCAGTGAAAGATCGCATAGTATCAGGAGCTCCTAGCAAAATTCACATCCAAGTGCTTTGCTATGCCAGTTTCTTGGAGATATTATTTTAGAAGAGTGCAGTCTTGCTATCATCTCTAGTACACCCCTCATCACTTTGACATGAGAAAGCTTCCTTTTACCTGCAATAATGCCCAAAGCAAATGCTTCTGCAGACAACACAGAGGAAGTAAGACTGGGCGTGCAGTACTTCTTCTCTTTTGAAAAATTTGGGTGTGTGTGTGTGTATGTGTCTTACACCTATAGGGGTCTTATACCTATAGAGGTGTAAAAATTCTTCATTTCTTACATTATAGAGGGGTATAAGCAAATGCCTTACTCTGCACCACAGGTGGTGAGCCTTTTTCAATGGAAGGTTGACTTTCAATGTAAGAAGAGTACTGGTGACCATGTTCCAGCAGCGGGCAAAGGGCAGGACCACAGCAAAATGTACAAGACAATGTGTAACTACTGCCAATTTTCACCAGGGGTGTGCTCTTGCAATTCCCAGCGTTATCATAGAATTTCAGGAATTGCAGCCTAGAAACTCAAATCTGTGTCCCCCACTCCTTGAGGAAGGCTTCTCAGCCATTTACCCGCACTGTTGGCTTCTGTGGCCTTGCTTTTTCTTGTTGATTTGTAAAAACAGGAAGCTGGTGCAGTGCTTCCTTGGAATCAGAGTCTCACTGCCCATTAGGCTCTCTAAAGAGTGCCTCCCAAAGAAGCTTCCTTTTTAAATAAATAAATAAATAAATCAGCAACATGAAGCAAGGTAGCAGGATCTGATATTATAGGCAAAGACCTCAAAAACCTTTCACAGGAGGGTGGGGTGGCAAAGCCTACAGCTATGCAGAACTTGGTTTCTAGGCTGCAATTTCAGGAATTCTTGCAGAAAAACAGAAAAAGATCATCCTAGAAACACCCCTATTTTTTTTTTACATGCTTTCATCAGTTGTCCAAGTCCTCTCCCCTCAGTTCCAATGCATGCCTACTCACAAGTAAGCCCCTGTGCAACTACTGCCTGGGCTGGGAACCAGATGGCAATCCTATGTGTGTTCATCAGGACTAAGCATTAATTCACTTACTTTCTGGTTTTTTTGTTTTGTTTTGTGTTTTGTTTTAAAATGTTGCTTTCCAGCCATTTCTGGGACGAGTGTGGGCCATGGTATTGCCTAGGGGCAAGAATTTAGCTTCCAAGCCCACCCACATGGCCCACTTTGGAATTAATTCAACAGCTTTCTGGGTTTCGAGTCACAGCTCAGTCTCCCTGCAGCATCTTCCTGGACTACAAACCAAACCACTCAATTCCTGGGGTTCAAATAACCTTGCATCTCTGATCTTTGACTGGAAATAAGATACTGGCCAAACAGGGAACCTTGTAGATTGTCTGCTCTTCTGTCCAGAGATTCCCCATACTAGTGCTATACTGAGTTATTCTACATGCGAGCCCTTCTAGGCTCTCCCCTTTGTTTGACAAATCATAGCCCTGGTGAGAGGAAAGCATAATTTAATAAAATACTGTCTTTGGAGAGGTTAGAGAAGTCCATCTAGGTTGTGTTTGTGTTTAGCATTATTTTCCCATTCAAGCCAAATGACCCTCAAAATTTTATTTAAAAGGTTTTTATCTTACATGGAGGGATAAATGCCAGATGTTCAAGCAAGATTCAGAGAAGGAAAAGGCACTAGAGATCCTATTGCAAATGAAGTTTGACTACTGGAATACACCAAAGAATTTTAGAAAATGAATCAGTCTGTGCTTTATAGATTACACTAAGCTCTCTGATTGTGTAGATCATGAAAACTATGGATTGTTGTAAAAGAAATGGGTGTGCCAAAACGTTTAATTTTCCTGATATATACTTTGAACAAAATGCTGCTTTTAGGACAGAACATGGTTCAACAGAATGGTTACCAACTGGCAAAGGTTTCAGACAAGGATATATTTTATCTCCCTTTGTGTTCAATCTATATATAAAATGTATCACATCAAAAACTTGATTAGATTCAGATAAAAGAGGCCTGAAAATCGGTGGAATCAGTAATGTAAAATATGCAGATGTTACCATATTAATTCAATAAGGAAACCACTGCCTTTGATTTGCAACATATGAGCAGGGCTATAAATGATAGGACCTCCTGGAAGTCATTAATTCACAAGGTCACAAAAAGTCACACAAGTGACTTGACAGTACGTAACAAAAACACATAGCTACATATCTCCCTCCAGTCTCTTTTGCCTTCTCCTTTTTTGTTATTATTTTGCCTTTGGTGTAGTTAGAGACCTAAGGGAATGCATCAACTCATGTCTCCTCTCTGATATTATATCTAAGAACAGTGCTTCTTACTATGGTTAAGCCGAGGATCTGATTCACTGTAAATAAAGCATAACTAAAGAAGCTTTACCAAGGCACAGCAGGAGAGAGATGGACAGAAAAAGACAAAGCATCAGAGAACTGGTATTACCTATCTTAGAACAAGGCAGAAGGGGCTGTCTTCTTCAGAAACTGCAAGAATGAAGAGGCCACCAGGGTTGCTTGAGTTGTCCTACATGTAGAACTGGAAAGCCTTGCAAGTAGAATTTCTAGGTCTGCAAACATACAGGGCTCCATTAGGTAGCAGTTTTCAACTTTAGGTCTGGATCATTGACTGAGATGCCTGGGGATTCTGGGAGTTGATGTCCAAAATACTGAACACCAAAGATGATTTGCACTCCTTATTTCTTAGGGATTTCTTGAGCAGTCAGTTTTACAAGAAGCAGTGTGTTTGTTTATAAGCTATTTATGGACAATGTTTAATCTATATATGGTTTGGGGAATAACTAGAGGAAGAACTTCATCAGCTGAAAAAGATAATCCAGGATGTTACTGCCCTTGGAAGCAGTCCAAGGAAATCCTTTCCCCACAACCTACAGACGTTTTCTAGCAAGAAGCCAACAGAAGACAGAGTTGCCTGCAGATGGCACTCCTTCTCATCCCATTTCATGTTCATGAAATTATTATTTTCTCAATATTGTTAGACTTCATATTTTAGAAATTCCAAAACAAAAGTACATAGCATTTACAAGGTGCTTTCCCTCTTCAACCACCATACATACGCGGGCTTAGGAAACCTTGCAACAGCCTCATAAGGGAGGTCAACTTCTACAGGTGTCCGTGCATGCACACTGTGGCTGAGAGAGGAACTTGCCGGAAACCATCTGGCAGTTGAGGTGTGTTCTGCAGAGATGGGGAAAGTTACTTTTTGGCATGCTTGGGCTCTCCTTGAGGGGGCATGTCATGATAAGCAGTTGCATTTCACAATTCATCCCCATTACACTCCCATTTCACAGTTATGTTGAGGTATAACTGCTAGAATACCTGTTATGTAAAAGGCAATTTGGTAAGCCAGCCACAAATTCCTACAACATGCTCTTTCCTGTAGTGCTGAATGCCCCTTTCGCTGGACCTGTGGAACACCATCCCAGTCACAGCCTGCTTTGAAGGAGAAAAAGCTAGAAGTTCTTGACTAAGAGTTTGAACCTCCTTTGAGGTTTCCCATGTTGTGTGGCCACATTAATCCCAAATATAAGCAGAGAGTTTCGTCCTTTCATGCAGTCCATTTTATATCTTTCCCATATAACGTGCGGTTATAACGGTTGTCATGCTGAGAAACAACATGCTTTGGAATGGTTTATCAGTTGCAAAGACACACAATACTAAGCATGTAGATGCTGGTGCTCCCAAAAGTGACTATTCAACTGTTATCTTTGAAAAAATAGCTTGGGGAAAGACAGCTGTTAAATAAGAGATGTTTGCGTATAGATATGAATGGATCCAGCCAGTAGCCTGCGCAAACAGTGGAATAAAATAACAGGAATTAAAACAAACATTGGATTCCCTTAAGAGGCAATCCATTTTATTAAGGCAATTTCCAAAGGGGCTGTAAGTAAAGGCTTGCAAGCAAAGGATCTACTACAGCAAGTGTAATTCTGCCAGCTAGAATTGTGGATCAAATCTGAATAAAGATTAGTTTTCATTTGGACTAGTAATATGACAGATGAGAATAAATTGGGATCAAAGGAGAGTATTGGGACTATGTAAATGGACAATTTGTCAACACATATGTCACATAAATCTATTAAAGAGAGGAAGGTGATCTTGCAATAAATTAATGGCTACATGAACTGAATGTTTTTGTTCATCATATGTTTCACGTTTATTTAGAGATTTTTTGATGGAATAAATGGTTAGGAAATGATACAGAAATCACTAAACCTTTTATTCCTTTTCCCCTGTAAATTATAGGCTATGTCTTCTTGTTTTCCATATCTAGAATGTGTGTCTCCAGTTTTAGGAGCAGAAAATAGCTACCTTCACTATCACAAAGCCAGCCTTCCCATCATATCAGGTCTCAGGATACCACACTGAGACATGCTAGAAGCACTAATTTTAAAATTATTATTTTAATTAAAATTATTATTTAATATTATTTCTCCTGCATGGATCTCAAGGTACTATACGTGTATCTCAACCCAATACATATCTGCTCAAAAGTCTCAAAACAACAAAACAGGTACAGGATAGCAGCCTCAAGATTTTTTTTCCCCAACCTGGCATTAAATGCAAGTGTTTCCTCAGACTTCTTCACTTTATTTGCAGGTCAGTTTTGCCAAATAATCTCAGGAATGGAAAATTCCCTGTAGCTGGGGGATGTGGGCTTACCATAAGCAAAATCACACTTCTTTCCTTCTCCTGCCACCTCAAACAATAGTAGCAGAGCTACTGCATCCCTACAGTATACCCAGAATGTGCAGGAAGGATAATTAATAATTACATACCAAATCAGTTCCAATTTGTGTGGACCCCTTCCAGGGTTCTCCATGTATAGAATACTCAGAAGTGGGTTTACCATTCCCTTCTTCCTAGGATACCCTGGGGACTGTGCAGCTTGCCCAAGGCTACACAGGCTGGGTTTTCTCTCAGGAGGGAGAATCAGAAATTGAACTCACACCCTTTGGCCCAGCAGCCAGATATCTAAGTCATTGAACTATCCAGGATGGCTGCCACAAAACTAAAACAATGACAACTACTACTGCAACAAAAAAACAGGGTGGGGAAGAGCGAAGAGCATTCCTAGAAGTGTTCTCTAACAATATTTTCTAAAACATTTTTGCTCCAGTAGTAGCTTGATGGTGCATAATCTCAGAAGCCTGCTGCAATCCCATTAATGCAGATGTATTAAAAACGCAATGTTGCAGTGCAAGCCTGCACATCGCTGTCCAGAAGTAAGTGGCATTGAATATAATGGCACTTCCTCCCAGTTAAATGTGTATAGGAGTGTGTTCAGGAGTGTTAAGTATGTATCATTTCTAAGTGTGTGCTCTCAGAAATGATAATGCTTCAGATATGGCCCTCAGGAGTGATGATCTCTCTTTAAAAATGTGTCTTCTAGCTGCTCTTCCTGTGTACGTTCTTGGCAAGAAGTACAAATATATATTCTGTGAGATGGTGAGGGAACAGCCTGTGAGGCCTTCACAACTTAGTGGCTGGGAGCAGGCAGGTGGGAGGCTGTGGGCCTTGAAAACAACCAACCATCCAATTTGGATTCAACAATGTGTATGTTTTTCCCCCAACTGAGATGGCTGATGGTACAGCTGCCCTGTATTTGTGTCCATGTGCCCAGCTTTTGGTGAAGTTGACCCTAACAAATAATACATAAAATCAGCAACCTTCCCAGTGCCTTTAGAACGAGGGGGTAAAATGGCAGAGCAGCTAAATGGAACAATAACCTCTCTTAAGGCAGGGTGCTCTGGCCTACCATTGTCAGCCTGGGAACACCACAGCTGCGGCGCATAAAGCCTCCCTCCCTCCTCCGTGTGGGGTGGATTCCAGCAGCTGTGCCAGCCACTAACTGGGGCTGAAGGAAATGGAGACGGAGCACTTACAATGAGAGAGATCAGTGTGGCAAAGCCTTGCATTAGCATGAGAATAGTGTGCGCCAAACTTGAGAGTATATATCTTCTTTTGACAGAGCGGCTGTAAAGTTCCTCAAGAATTTTATTTGTCAAGTGGAGTCAAATCAACGAAGCAGCATGTTTCCTTAGACAAATATTGACCAGAGTCCTTTCAAGGTTATTTGGGATTTTCCTGCCATGATATACTAATGCCCTCATCACTCTTGTTTCACACATTTGTTCTGATTGTTGGCATTGGGAAGTTTGTATTGTTCTCATCAATGCCAGGGGAGTGATGACATGCACTCCTCCCCCCTGCCCAGCTTTTATAAACTGAGATGGTGTACTTCCTTGCTTAAAAGTTCTCATGAAAAGAGGGTTTTCTTTTTAAAATGGCTACACAATTCTTGGACTTCCCCTCCCTGTTTCATTGTTCCGTATTGTGTTACTTCAGTTCCTGATAATTCGCCCCCCCGCCACCTTTTAAAATTATACCAGGACTTGCATTTTGCAAACCTTTAGGTGATGCTGCATAAAGGACAAACTAAAGGGTGCCCCACTCTATGCAAAGCCCAAATACGTCCCCCTTTTAACTAGAATTGAGACTCTAAAAAGCCTGGTTGCATTATTCCTGATGTCAGATGATGGTGCTGCCTGAAGTAGAGCATTTGACCCAGCTGCACATATGAAGAGTGGGTTCTCCATAGGGACTAAAACGCTGAACAAATTTATGTCCTGCTGAACACAATGGGACATGTTTTAGAAAAAAAAACATGCATGGGATTGGCTTGCTATTACTTGTTTAATTGAGAAGCATGTGCTTTCAAATGGGCGGTGGAGGAAGAGTGAGGGAAGAGATGTTCAGGCAATTCTTCAAGTCTTCCTAATACGGCTAACAACAAAATTCTGAACCACCTAACACAATAATGCTGTGGGGAGGGGGGGAGTTTATAAGAATAAAAAATAAAAATTAATAATGACAGCCAGAACAGCACCCATTAAAGGCCTGAGTTAATTACAGGCTAAAGTAAACAGGTGAGCATTTAAGGGTCTACCTGAAAGCCTGAAATGATGATTTCAGGCAGACATAGATGGGCATGAATTAAAAAATGAATCACCAAATTCATTCAAAAATTGCTAATTCATTGATTTGTATTTGTATGAATCAATGCCCCTGACAAATACAAACCAATGAATTCTAGTGATTTTTGATTCATTGATTTGTTTGGCTATAAAATATCCCAGCACCTAGAGACACCAAATTCACAGGGAAGCTTTCTCTGACTCTCCTCTACAATCTTCCCATGTTTGGTGGAGATTGCATTTCAGATGTCTTAGTTATACACCCACAAAGAGGCTCCCCAAGGAAAGTTCTCCCCAGGCACCTAGAGACACCAAAATTACAGTGAAGCCTCTACAATCCATCCAGGTTTAGCAAAGATTGGGTTTCCCCAAGCCAGCTGCTAAAGGGTACTTTCCTGGGGGTGGGTGGGAAACCCAATTTGTGGGTATATAACTTGGATATCTGAAACCCAATATTCAGCAAACTTGGAAGGATTGTAGAGGAGAGTCATTAGAAGCCCCCATGCAATTTTGGTGTCTCTAGGTGCCTGGGGAAATTTTTCCTGGGGGAGGCCTCCTTGTGTGTGTATAACTCAGACATCCGAAACCCAAACTTCACAAAACTTGTAGGGCTTGTAGAGGAGAGTCAGAGGAAGCTTTCATGTGAATTTGGTGTCTCTAGGTACTGGGGGCATTTTATAAGGTCATTTTAAAAGTCAAAATGAATTGACAAACTGATTTGTCAATTCATCAGAAAAAAAATCGTAAATTTGAAATTCAAGATTTGTTATCCTTGATAAATCACAAATCAAAATGAATCACCATTTTCCTGATTCATGCCCATCTCTAATCATAAATGCTTGGCTATATTTTCTCCTTGTTAACACTGCATGATATGATTCTTCCAGTTGCCATGAATGCATTTGCTCTGAGGTCTCAAGAAGAGATGGGCAGCTTTGGGTAAGCAACTAAGTTCTATGAGGCCTGAGAGAAATTTCCTATTTGTAATTCTTAGGTTCAAAAGGAATGTTTGGCAAACTACATGACTCAAACTTTTTAATGAAACACTAATTGTACGTACAGTAGATCAGGCAAGAAACAAAACAAAACAAAAACAAAAAGTAAATAAGATAAAAACATTGTGGTGCATTAAATGTGAGCTTTCATGGATCAAGTCCATTTCCTCAGACATAAGATTGAGATGACTTGGCAAATATTTGTACATTAATACATGTCCCAAAATAAAGAGATTCTTTGCCTTACTAGTCACAAGGTTGTTGACTGTGTGCTATTTCAAACATGGCCATGACTTTTAAGACCCCTGTTGTTTATTTAGTTCCTTTTCTTCAAAGTTTTTGTTCTGTAAACAGTGACAATGGCTGGTGGCTAAATTAATTCCAGGTTATAGATAACAAGATGCCACAAAATTTTTGTCTTCTTTATTTTTTATTTCTATTTTTATTTCTCTTTTGTTTCTTGCCTGATACATTTGTACAGACTGACATGGCTACCTCTTCTAAAACTAACTGTACATGATAAACTTTTCAAAATATTCTATGTGAGAATTTAATTTAATTTAATTTTTTTAAAAAAAATGCTTTTAACATTCAGGTACACACTGGTTCTTGCACTGATTACTGTCCTCCAGAATTTGCTATGTTCCTTTTAACAGGAAAAGACAATTTTAGACATTTGTCTTCTGACACCTGATCTCTGAAGGCTTTATGGTAGGCTTTGCTTGTATTCTTCACTTCATCTTGCAAGATTAGGATTTTGGGGTTCATAACTTGGCTGGTTTTAAATGGTCCATAAAAATGCTGAAATAGCAGCTACTATGCATGCAGGGGCATGTCTGGATGGTCACTAGCAGCAAACGAGAGATATTTAGTCAGGGTCCTTGCTGAGGCATTGTATTCTCAGTAACGTCTATGGCCCTGTAACAGTAGCTTTTTCTTTTGAAGTGGAAAAGCTGTAAACGTCTGTAAACATGTGCACCACTTATGGAATTTACATGAGACGTGAGTACAACATAAAAGCAAAGGAAGAGAAAACCCAAGATTATACCAAACTGTTAAAGTTGCAATTTCATAATGCTTTTATGGTTTCCTATTTCATCAATAAGGGATACGTGCAGAAGCCTGAAGAAGATGGGAAATGCTTTTTTTTAAAAGAGAGGTGTGGCCATTGGATACAATAGTTTAGAAATGTTACCTCCTCTAGGGAAGGTTGACTCTTTCAAAACCATCTCAATGATTTCTGTATCTTAAAAGACTCTTTAAAGGCACACATTCAATGCCTTACTGCTTTCAATGTGTTTTTGGTATTGCTTTTCCTTAATGTTTCTTAAAGTGGTATTTGCTTGTTCCTTTTTAATATTTGTATATTTATTGTTTTTAGCTTCTAATATTGTCTTGCAATGATGTAAACCACCCTGAGTCCTTTTTAAGGAGAAAAGCAGGGTAAAAATCTAATAAATAATATAAGGAGAAAAGGAGGGTAAAAATCTAATAAATATATATATATATTTACACGTATATACATATACAATGTACACAAGAGATGCACACAACTCCTCACACCAGAGGATTGGTGATCCACCACATGTTGTTCAACTGCAATTCCCATGTTCCTTCATCATTGGCTATGCTGGCTGGGGCTGATGGGAGTTGCAGTCCAGCAACATTGGTAGGATCACAAGTAGAGATGGGAACAAACAAAAAAACGAACCAGGAAATTCATGGAAAATTGCTGGTTTGGGTTGGTTTCGGTTGGGTTGGGTTGGGTTTGTCCAACCAGAGAACCCGAACTAAGCCAAACCATGAACTATTTTAGCAGTTTCCTGAACTTCCTGGTTTGTTCCCCCCTGCGCCACAACCTGCCCCTACTCCCCTCCCACTGCCCCCCTCACTTCCCTAACTTTTGCCACCTCTGCCGCCACCACCATCATCTTGAGAGGTAGCCCAGCTTTAGATAGATAGATAGATAGATAGATAGATAGATAGATAGATAGATAGATAGATAGATAGATAGATAGATATAGATATAGATATAGATATAGATATAGATTATATATATATTATAAATTATAAATATATAATTTATAATTCAGGCACCTGAAGCCCAAACTTCACCAAACTTGGAGGGCGTGTACAGGAGAGTCAGGCAAAGCTTCTCTGAGATTTTTGCCTCTTTAGGTACCTAGATGATGAACCAATCTGTGGTTCATTTGGTAAAAGTTTGGAAATTTGTGGTCCGTGGACTTTGACAAACCAAGACTAACTACCATTTTGCTGGTTTGTGCCCATCTCTAGTCACAAGCTGTCCACTCTGCTTTACTCATATATGTATGATATTCACAGAAGGGTTAGTTCCTTGCAGAAAATTCATGTCATATGTCATGACCCTTACTGTGCTAGCTGTTAAAGCCTGGGAAAACTATTTCAGCTTAGCTCTGCAAAAATCTGATATCCTCAAAACAGACTCTGTATGCATTGTTCAAGGTATTCTGTCCTTAAAATTATGATAGTGGAAACACTTATGGGCATTTATCACCTTCATCTTCAGTACAAACAGATTGATTACTGTTGATGTAGGACTCCAGTTGCTTTTTATCCTTCCCACTCCCACAAGTATATTACTAAGATACCTTACTGCCTGGACTGCATTTTTGGTGTTGCTTATGTTTTTTAGTATGGTATTTGTTTGATCCTTTTTGTATTTGTATACCTGCTATTGTTAGATTTAACACTGTCTTTTAATTATGTAAGCCTCCTTGGATCCTTTTTAAGGAGAAAGGTGGGATAAAATATTTTAGACAGACAGACAGACAGACAAGGTGTATTTACCTAGTCTGTAGCATCATGCCCTTTCTCTTATTGTTGGATGCTGCCCTGAAGAGGGATAATTTTATGCAGTTTCCACTTGTGCCTCATGTTGTATGTTGTGTCTAGAGAGTTGTATTTCTGACTGCTGGCCAAGGAAATCTAGTTTTGATTCCCTCCTTGGCCTTCTGGCCTTTTGCAGCCCCCATGCAAGTTGTTGGAAGGATAAAATAGTGGGAGGTAGAAAAGGTGGAATCTATGTAACCTTGGGTTCTATGGAGAAAGGCTGAGAAAGGAAAATGTCACCATAAAACAAAATAATAAAAAGTTGTGCTATCACTTATAGGTAACTTCGCATGAGAAAACTAAGCTTGTTCAGAGGGGTAGGATTGCCAGAATAAATAACTCAATGAATGCTTATTTGTTCATTTGTTTGTTTGTTCGTTAATTCGTTCATTCATTTAAAATATCCTTAAAAGGACCCAAGGTGGCTTACATAATTAAAAGTCAGCATTTAAAGCTAAAAAGTACACAAATATGAGAAGGGATCAAACAAATACTATACTAAAAATGGTAAACAAAAGCAACACAAAACACATTTAAGGCAGTAAGGTACAACCATCTATTTAAAACCCCACTCAGACAGCCAGTCACTCAGGGGAAGCTAGTCTGAAGAGAAAGATCTTTGCCTGCTTGCAGAAGGACCGTAAAGAAGGAGGGGAGTTCCGAAGTCTGGGAGCAGCAACAAGCAAGGCTCTCTCCCATGCGTCCACAAAATGCACCTGGGAAAGAGGCAGGACCAAGAGAAAGGCCTCTCCTGATGAACTTAATCTCCAGAGAGGCTCATAAAAGGAGACATGGTTCTTGAGATAGCTTGGGCCCAAGTCCAAGGTTATAGGTTAGAACAAGGACTTTGAATTCTGCCTGGAAACGGATCGGCAGCCAGTGGAGCTGCTGTAATGGGGGGTGGGTGGGTGATACACTTTAGCTACTAAACGTGCCTGGCAAAATTATATTCCCAATTACATTAAAAGTAAAAACATTCCATTTGTGGGCAGGAGATCCCTCTGTATCTGTTCAAAACTACTGATTCTTAACTTTCAACACATTATTGTCTGCTATGCTTATTTTTTAATGTTTTGGGTGAAAACAGATTTTTTTTCCAGCTAATTTCTATATCCAAGAGCTTTCACATTGCTAACAAGTATGGATGATGAGGCAAAAGTTTAAATGAGCTGACTTCTGCTCTCAACAGCATGTTAATGTACTAAGGGACAAAAAGTGCAAGGGCCTCTTATGTCTTTTATCAAAAGCTATTTTGAAGGTTGATCTAAAGTACAGATCTTTTGTATGCCGTATTATCATTACGATGAAATATTTAGTGACACTGTATTTAAGGTTGTCTTTCAATAGCTACCTGCCATGTCTCAGAAGTGACAGGTACTGGAGAATTCAGTCAATAATTTAAAGGATATTTCTCATTTTTCAGGAAAAAAGGTCAAAAAGTGATAACTTTTATTAGCGTTAACTGATTAAGCCATGCAGAAGGGGCAATTTAACATCCTGAACAAATGCTTTAAGTGTTTAACAGTCGAAATGTGTTGAATCTTTTACCATCAGCCCCTGAAAACCTTAATATGTTCCTCACAAATGATCAGCTTTGTCCCCTATCCCAAAGAATTAAATGGATCTTTGTCTTATAGGCAACACTAAATTGCCCTTTTTTATTGGACTGTAATGCTCTGTCATGATAATAAGTGTCCCCAATTATTGCTGCTACTTTGTTTCAATCTTCACTACAGGATGGTTGCAAGGAGAATGGAAGGTTGCAAATGAATTAAGATGGTTAGTAAATTTTTATCTTTTTCCAGATTAAGATATAACTAATATTTAATGCTGAAATGCCTAATATTTGGGATGTAATTCCAATTCTAAAGCTGGAATTCAGGTCCAGCTGTAGCTATCTGTCATGAACATTCATGTTATTAAACTCAGCAAAATGGTATTTGCCACTTTTTGGATGTTTCAAACTTTGAAAGCCTTAGCTGTTTAAAACAGGGCACAAAGCAGAAACTCATCCAGATAACTAAAACATTAGGCTATGCTGTAACTATATATGATAAAACCAGAGATTGGGGTAATAACAGATTGGTGAACTGAGATTATGAACATATAATTAATTAATTGAAAAATCCCAAAGCAACATAACTTTTCAGATGTCTGTTATATTACCACTGCAGTATGAGTATTACTGAATGGTGTGGTGATATCAGTGAACAGGATACTATGGGGTGTCATTTTTTCTCTAATTCAGAAATGCTTTGTGTGGCAGCTTGAAGTTCTAAGATAGATTCAGCAAAGACTGAGTTGAAGCTGAGGGCTTTTATAAGGGGTCCTTACCTGCTTGCATATATTTTCCCCTTCTTCTAAAGAGACTGGTAGGTGGTTAGCCAGTCAAATTCTACTGATGGCTCTGGAAATGCTACTGGATGCATCAGTTCCTACAGCCCTTAGCATGACAAGAGGAGGAGATCTGAGAGTGGCCAGGAAGCCAGGGAACTGCTATAGAGATTTCTGGCTTTCATGTCTGGGTTTGAAACACCTCAAAGTCACCAAAGACCCAGGAGTCTGGTGAGAGGTCCTGCTCCCCCTCCCAGGAAACTGCAAGTTCAGGTCTGGGGAAGAATGAACTCAGGTACTTGAGAACATGATCTTGCTTCTCATACAAGTGTCACTCATTCTGGGGATCAGCAATTCCTGGATGGGAAGTATCAAGAGTCATCCATACTCACTGGGCATCCCTCTTTACAGATACTACAAGTTCAGAATGGAATCAGACCACATATAAGTGCTGTTCCCTCACTGTGTCATACTAAAATTGGTAAACAAAAACAACACCAAAACACATTCAAAGCAGTAAGGTACAATAATCTGTTCTAAATCCCACTCAGGCAGACAGTCATTCACGGGAAGCTTGCCCAAAGAGAAAGGTCTTTGGCTGCTTTCAGAAGGACAGCAAGGATGAGGCCAGTCTCGCCTCCTGTGGGACGAAGTTCCAAAGTCTGGGAGCAGCCATAGAGAAGGCCCTCTCCTGTGTGCCCACCAAGCACATCTGTGAAGGTGGCAGGAACAAAAGAAAGGCCTCTTTGATGATCTTTGGTAACTAAGTCAAATATTTGGTAACTAAGTCAGGAATATCACATACGGAAGAACTAGGTGATGAAATGATAAAACCCTGCAGTTAGACTGCAAGTGGGATGCGATTTTAAAAAAATATTCCACAATCAATTTTTGTTTTTTCTGTCTGTCTTCATTTGTTAGTTTAAAGAGCTAGCATAGCAGAGATAAGATTAAGACAGAACCTCTCCCATGCTATAAAACGTTCTACTTCCAAGATGTGTGAGCTTGGAAAGTTTATTTGGCTACAATTTGCCACTGGCCATCTTCTCCAGGGGATTCTGAAAGTTTTTGTAAGAAAAAAAAAATCAACTTTCTCAAATGCTGAATTTGGTACTCTTTTCTATAATCTGAAATGGTCACTCTAGTACCACATTCTTTCACATGATATATGCAGACACGGAACAAACAGACCAATGTTATAGGGTCAGGTCCTGCGTTAAAGCAAATTAGTATTTCTCTCTCTCTCTCCCTTCAATTCTACCCCTCCAGGCAAGCAACTCTTCCAGTGATAAGTGCCGGAGACATGTTGTCTCCTGAGGCAAGTTTGTGTTAGAACACAAGAAAGTCTTTTCCCCTTATGGCACGGTGCTCCTAAAGACAGAATCTACATCTTTTCTTGTCAAGTGCGAAAGAACATTAGTATTGGAGATTCATAATTCAGGCAGATTTCCATATATGATAAACCAGACTTCAGAGGAAGATCAGTCAGAAAATGAAGTAAGGTGTATTGCAAGTTATGTAAGGTGAGAAAATTCTCTTTTGTGCATATACTGTCAGTAGTTAAGGAATTCCCTTTCTGATGATGGATTATTTGTAACTGCTGTTCCTGCCCTGAGTATAAGCAGTTTGAAAAAGGAATATGTTTTAACACTTTTAAACATCTGTTTTAAAGTGAAATAAAGCAGCTAAAATAAATTTAATAATCCCTCTTCCTTCCTCTTCTTTTGAACAGATTAAGCAATACAGAAGGCCATGTGGTTCTGATCTCTCCTGGTTTTTCAAAATGCAGACAAATTTAGTATCTCTGGTTCATGTTTCTGAATAAATTGTACTTATTAATTGTGGTGTGGAGGAGGGGGAAGGATCTGTCAAAACATCTCTAGATTACAGTCAAGACCGTCATATACATTGCATGCAACAGCAACAGAAACAAAACTGAGTCAAGTTTGGGAATATAACATGCAGGATGACCTGAGTAGCCTTGGAGAATTTTTATGCCCTGTCTCAGGCAGTGCTGAAGACACCTAATCTTACTTTAAAAACAAACACACTAGATAATTTAGAGTGAAAATCACATTTTGGGATTGAGTAGGCTGACTTTCTCAAACCAGTGTGGTATCTGAAGAGTAAAATAAGGCCTTATTTATATTGAAGCAATTGTTCGGAATAAATGTCAGTGTAAATTTAAATCGACTTGGAGTCATGTGGCATCACGTGGTCTTTGAACCACAGCTCCCTTGAAACAAATATTTAATTCGGTGTTTTTGAAGGGATACCCTCACCAGACACATGTGCTCTCTCTTCAACATAAGGCTGGAATTCAGAGAGGCAGGCGGGCAGGTGTGTAAGGTTCTGTGCGCCCAGAGGAGGGAATAGGAAATAGCTGAGCAAGAAGGTGCTAGAAAAGCCTTCACATGAACAGCAGCACCTTGTGAACGCTGACACACTCAGGAGAGCCCAGTGGCAACACGTGCTGCAACCGCACAAACAAAACTCATGCACACACCGCTAGGGTGAAGGAGGAGACATGGACTGAAACTGGCTGGCTGGAGGGGGGAAGAGAGAGTTGGCAGTGATGGTGTTTTGCCCGCCTGCCTTTCAGCCACTGGTTCCAGGGTTTGCGGGTTGGCACGGACACTTGATGAAGGGATGCCTCCTTGGGTTGATCTTCCCTTGTCCATCCCCACCCCACCCCACCCCCAGAGACTAGAAGAAACTTTGGGCGAGCAAGCATCATGGGGCTCCTGCTTGGAGGCCGGGCTTCTCCCCAACCCACCCTGCTTTTAACACAACAATAGGAGGGGCAAGTGGCCGATTAACACAGGCAGAGGCACTCACATGGGGGGAATCAATTTACATGAGTCAATTCTACATCCAATTTAAAATAAAAGGACCTCTGGCAGAGAGTAAAAAAAACCCTCACTGCTGCTCCAAAAAACATGATTCCCGTTAAATTAATCCACTCCTACGCAGACGTCACATATTTACCCATTTTTACAGTGTTTCCAAACAGGCTAAATTAAAATTAAGTAGGGTCTTTTTTGTTTGTTTGTTGTTTAAGCAATGTAACCATCTTCATAGTTGCGCTCACCCACTGGGGGAAAAATCCAACTTCCATGGTTAGGCAAGAATTTTATCAGGACTAACAAAATGTTGGAAACTAGGGAACATGTGTTTGAGTTCCTCAGACATTTTCCTCAGGGTAGGTATTCTGCAAAGACCTCCTGAGAAAGTCTTGCACAAGAACTGTGCTTGTGTTGTAGCCATTGCTTTGGTATCCCGGATTCCCAGATATAACCTCAGATCAGCATAACATTTGGTGGTGTTTAAGGGCATGGTCCTAAGGGTCTGGGGTAGCTCAGCTCCTCCCCTGTTCCTTTCCTTCTCTGCCCCCTGTTTTGGCTCTCCTGCCAGATCATCACAGCCGGGACTGCAGCTGGGTTGGCAGATCAACCCAGTGCAAGGGGGCTGAGCAGGAGCAAGGGCAGTTGTGCTGACATGAAGGCTTCTGCCCATTCTAAGCCCACTATTGCTGGCATATCTGCAGTCTCTTCCTCACTCCACTTTGAAATGGGATCTGGATACAGATCTTATAGCTACAACATCAAACCAACTTTCAGCTTTGTTTTCTGTTCTCCTCTACCCTTTGCCTTCTACTTTGTGCAACAACAGACTGGGGAAGAGCTGCAAGGAACTCAAAAACTTGCTCCCTTTTTTGTCATTACTATACTGTGGTACAGATTGCAGCTGTTGGTGGCACCGTGCACTGACAACTGAGGGGCAGGTGATCTTGCAACACAGCGCCACTCATGCACCAAAAAACCCACCAGTCATATTCACTGTACCAATGACCTAGGGTTTCATGTTGCAAATAAATGTGCATGAAAAGTTTTACTGCTTTGAGGGAAAATGAGAAGAGTATTATTGGATACGTGGACATGTTTCATTTCAAGTAATGGTAATAACTTTCAGGCTGCAAAGACACACCCACCAGAAGTAAGCCCTGATAAACTTGGTGGGATTTACTGATGATTTGATGTGCAGGGGATTTTGCTGCTAGTGGTGATTAATGTTCCTCATTGCAGCCGTTCCACCATTTGCATGAACAGAAGGTATAAATTGCTGGGGGGGGGGGTTGTCTCTGTTGAGCCAGGTCCATGCTTAAATAAGAGTACACAGATTGGTCCCCAACTTGCCCTGTGCCCTTTGTGAGGTGAACTGTGACCTAACTATGATAATGCAGGTATTCATGCACACACATGCACATTCGATCCTAGCTGTGCAACTAACTAAGCATGCAACTACACTGGCCATTTACCCTGCAATTTGCATCAGATTGGGCACAGATGAATTTGAATTCAAACCTGGTGACTACATGATGTAAAGCTCAATATGGGGAAGACCACTGCGAAATTGTCTCTTTTGAGTGGAGAATTATCTTTTTGTTGTTGTTCAGCCAGCAGGGGCTGTTTACATTTGTTCTGATCAAGCTGACATCATTTTTGTCCATTTTCTGTCCACTAGTCAGTTCCCTCTACTGAATGCCCCTTATCTCCATACTGATTTACTTTTTAAAAAGGGGAAAAAATTAACTCAGCACTGGAACAGATTTTTGCTAAGGATTTCAGGAGAACTATAACAAGAAAAGAGAGAGGTGGAAATTGCCATTTAGCACCTTGTTAATCTTATGGCACCTTCTGCTACTGGAGCTCCATGCAAACCAAGCTCTCTGCCTGTGTCCCTACTGATTCCTGCAAATTGTCATCTGGATGGCTACAGTGATTTCACCCATGGAAACCTGGGATGCGAATTATAGCAAATCAAACTATATTTCCCCTGCTGTGTAGTTGCACCCTATGTTTTTAAATGGGGAGGGGGAGAAAATTTCAGAACACAAAGCCCAAGCAACACACTACAACAATGTGGGTGGGAGTGTGGTTGGTATTACTAGGTGCCTCGTTCACAGATTGTTGGCAAGTGGGGAGAGGAGGAGAGGAGACTTTGTGCTTCGTGGACACTTTGAGAGGTGAAGTTGTCAGTCTTCTCCTTTGGAGCATCTCTCTCTCTCTGCCTTACAAAGTATTGATACTTCTGATGCCCTTTTCTCCACTTTAAATCATGTGATATTTTTCTTTTTAGATTGATATTTTAGCTCTAAAAAATGCTGATTTAACCCATGGGATGCGGGGGCACTCTGCTTTGTGACTGCCCCTGGACTCTTTGCTCCAAACTGTGGCTGTCTTGAAATTCACAAGTAGCCCTGTTCTGATCCATAATTATATACACACTTGGCAAAAGACGGTGCACATTCCTATAAATGACACTGGCATGCATCTATGATTACGGGGACGGTGAACCTATTTGTTAGGGATACTGTGTGGATCTAGAATCCTTTGCAGGCTGATTTCCCAGCCCATGTGAGCCATTTGTGTCGCATTAGGCCAGAAGTACAAGTATTTTATATGCCCACATGAAGGCATTCCATTTCCATGCCGTTTCCCCAGGGCCTCATAACAGTTCTCTTTCCTGGCACCTTCATATTACGTAGATAAACTTTACTGACTCATCCTGTCCTGGGGACCTTAAGCCTACTCTGTATGCAGTTCAGAAATCTCCTTTGGACCAGTGCATGGGGTGAAAGAGAGCCATTGTGAGTTGACTATCCACCTAAATGACTTCATGGAGGGCTAAGCACCAGCCAACAATACCTTTTCACCCTCATTCAGCCCAGAACTGTGTTTAATTAGGCATTTAGAAAAAGACTTAATTTTGAAGTGGGGTTTTTTACAAACAAGTTTTCCAGCAACTCAAATGATCTGAAACATGAAGTACTTTCAGTTCATTCCCATTATCTGCCCTTCATTAGTGCTCTATGTGGATTTCTACTTCTCTTTGATGACAAACAAGAGCAACAGGGAATTTTCTTCCCCTCAACACACACTACTTCTTAGAAACCATTGGCAACATAGGTTTATTTAGTTTTTCCAGCTATAAGTCCTAAAGGGGAGCTATAGTGCAACTCTTGTGAAGGGGGGAGAGCTTGGATTAATATGCAGAATTTCAACAGAAAACATCTATTAGCCCTCTGTTTTCTCTGTTGCTGCATATGAAGTGAACAGACACTGAATATGAGGCTCTCGTGTAATTCAACCTGATGGATTTATGTATCTTGCCTTTCAGCTGAATTACTGACAGTATAAATATCTATATCCTTATTAGCTCTGTTATACGTTACTGTATGGAGGTTAAGTCTACCATCAGCTGTGATTTCAAAATGGATCTTCCTTGAACAGAAGCAGCATATCTCTAAATAGCAGATGATAGAAACAAAGCATTAGAGGGAGATTGCGACCTAAATGCCTGGCTATGGGGCTTCATGGGGGTCTCTAGTTGGTTACTGTAAAAAGGGGGCTCAAATAGGACAGCAGCTTTGCAACCAGATGTGCAGCTGTCTTAAGAAGTAAAGGGTGTCTAATTATCTTCCACTTAGGTTACTCATCTTTGTAAGCTGATATTTAATTTGCTTTTTTTTTTTTTTTTTTTTTTTTGGTCATTGCTCATCTGGAAATAAACATTTGGCCTTGGCATGTTTTCTATGCAAACAGATACACTGAAGAATATATATCTCAAGGGATAACATTTTATCACATTCTAACTGTGAAGCTGCTATGTCATCTAGCTGGGGTCTTTGTCAAACAGAAAAGCAAACCAGCTGAAAGCAGCACAACTCAAGTTATTCATGCATTCCTTTTCATGAGTGTACTATGAGTATCATTAAATCTGTATTGAATCCAAGATGTTAACAAAACTATCTGACCCATCAAGGCTCTTATGGGCTTAAAAAGATTCCTGTAACATGATTCCAACTAACAATTAAATTCAGCAAGTCCCTATTTTTCACCCACCACACTTCAAACGATGCTCTGGAGAGTCTGAGTTTGAAAAACCTCTGATGCTTGCTGTAGGACTGGATGAATCTGTTGCCTTCTGTTCCATTCAGGGCTCCTCTAAACAGGACCACATGTACCTCATTGTTTTGCATCCCCCTCCCTTTCTGTTTTTTCCTCCAAGATAATAGGGTATTGGTTTTACCCACATTGACTAGGATTCATGTCTGCAAAATGATTCCCCCTTCAGGAGTTGCAATTTACTTTTTTGGAAGAGAGGATGGCAAAAAATAAAATAAAAATGAGTTGAGCAGGAGCTGGGGCCTGCAGAAAGAGTCTTGTGGCTACATGTGGCTTCAAGGCTTCACTTTGCCTTACTAGTCCAGAAAGTGAAAATTAGTTAAATTTATATGAACATCCATGCTGAATATATTTCTCCTCCATCCCTACCTTGCTTTTAATTTCTGTTGACCTTTTGGTCAATAGCAAAACCATCATAAACTATAACAGGGCACAGGAAGCAAGACAGTTAAACATTTCTTGAGGGCAACAATAAACAACTGAAATGGTTGCAGAGGATGCTGGAGTGGAGGCTGACTGTTTTGCAAACCTACAAAATTGGAGAAGTGTCCTCAAGACTGGGCTCACCTTTGTCATTCAGCAAAGTGAAGCCATTGCCTGCCTCCGGCAGTAGGTAAAGGGTGATAGGAGCATTAAACCTTTCCCACCCCTTCCTTACTGTTTCTGGGCATGTGAATACGGTTGATTCACGTGCCCAAACATCATTCATTATATCACGGTCCATTATAACTATTGGTGATAACTGTTGTATTATGTGCTGTCACTTTTGACTTACAACACCCCTACGGGGGTTTTCAAAGTGTGTGAGATGTTTAAGGAATGTTTTTTCAGCTCTCCAGTTGATTTTCCATGGCCGAACAGGGATTCAAACCCAGGTCTCCAGAGTCCAAGTCTGACACACTATCCGATACACCACATGGGTTCTTCTCTACACTGCATCTCCAGGATGCTGGTACATGAGATAGCATTCATTGAATAGTTAGTAAATTTTAAAAAAGCTCCCCTCAAGTGCCCCCTCCACACTGCACATATGCTGTGTTTAGTTACTCTGATTTGCTGTCTTGAACCAAGCTCTGGACTGTTCTGTAAGAGTAAACTGACCAAGTATAAGAATGCTGAATCTTACAATGGATCTGGTTGTGCATAAGTATATAATAACTGTGACCCAAATGTGTTTGGCAACCTTTAGCATCTGGACTGTTGGTTATGGGAGAAATCTGGAAGGGCAATTACTGCAAAGTTTTCAAAAAAGGAATTTCCAAATGTCTCTTCAAAGCAAGGTAAATAAGATAAGATGGGATCATATCTGCTACACTCCACAAGATGGGGTCTAAGAGGCTTGAATGAAGGCACAGTTGTGTTTGTCTATATTTCCTGGTACATGAAAAGAGAGATGGAACAGTTTTCATCAGTGGGAGGTTGTCCCTTCAGTGGTCATTATAAGATTGTTTTTCAAAATTGCATCCATACATCTATTTTGGCTTTCCGAGAGGTTTGGTAGTGGTCAAGAGGCTTCTATTTTGCTGTTACCCGCTGTGTAGTTAGGGAGATTATTTTTGTAAGTTTATTTAGCCATATATATTTTTCAGAACAGTAGTGTTTCTTTTAAAGAAATATCCTGTGGCATAAGCATGAGAAAGTATTTCCTTCCCTTTTGTGGTTTTTTTAAAAAGGGAGCTTATGGCCGCCTCCATGCTGCTGGACTCCAGCTACACTAGTCCCAGCCAGCATGACCAAACGTTAGGGATGAGAGTCAGGATCTGCAAGGCCATGGTTTCCTGAGCCTTCCATGACAGTTCACTTTTACCACTGCAGTTTGGAGTGTGGCTCTTAGACAAGAAATTATAGCCTTACTTGTAATTACTTTCCATAAAAGCTCAATATCTATTTTTTTAAAAAACTGACTGTAATTCCAGAAACCTTAATTTTAAATGATTTAGGAAATATTTCCTGCTTGGCAGTAGCTATTCTATCTCGTGAAAATTAGATGAATGGCTGCTGTTAGTTTAAAGTATTCAATCATCTTTGTGTCTGAAGACTTTTTGAGGATAGGTTCAGAAAGTCTGGCAAACTTCTGACACCCATTACATAACTCAAGCTATCTGCTTTTGTCTGCACCTGCGTGAGCATAGCAAAGTGTTGCAAAATGCAATGTGTGTCGCATTAATGCTTCAGAGTCAATATTGTTTTTGAAATATCTGCAGTTTGGAGGACTTTATCTGAAATACCAGAGTAAACTGTGGCTTTGGCCAATCTGCATGCACTCCCCCCCCCAAAAATAAATAAATCCCATGAGAAAGAAACAAATATGTGTCCGGTCTGAATGGTTTACAAGAAGACAAGTAGTTTACTGCTTTCCACATAATGCAAAACACATCAGAGTTAGTTGTTCTACAGACAATACACAGAGGAAGTTAGTGGAACTGGAACAAGGAAATTACTAGAACTCTGCACTTCATAAAAAGCATAATTTATCACTAATTAAAAAATGGAAACTTTTCTGATAAGTGAACAAAAGAAAACTTAGACCTTGAATTGCTGCATCAGGATAAATCAGTTTTGTCAGGTTAATTTAGTTCCAAAAGCCAGGCCTTCTAAAATTACAGGAGCTGTAATCTCACTCCGCATTTCTACCTGGAACATAACCAGTAAACGGTTCATTCTGTAATGCAGCCTGACAAGACAAGCATGACATCACCTTTTAAAGTGACAGCTTTATTCATTTTACCACTGTATGGCATTGATTTTACATTCCAAAAGTAGGTGAATGAACACTTTATACACAAGACACAGAGAAAACACTTAAAGATGAAATTATCTTTTCTTCTCTCCTTTCTTCTCCACGCCCCCTTATATTTCAATAGCAGATTATTAAAAAAATATTTTTGAATTTTCAAAAATGCAATATCACCATTCAGCTTTCCAAATGGCATGCTGAGATCAAGTGGGGAGAAGGAGCTGTATTCATATGGAGACTTGGAGCAGCTTAAACTCAAAGGGGGGGGGAATCATACTCCCAAATTTTGGGGTGAGGTGCCCTCTTGCTTAGACATGTTAAAAAGCTCTGACAGCTTGGACTGTTTAGGTTATGAACAATTTTAAAAAGTAACACAGAGGAACTAAAGAGAGGCTACAGACTGTTCTTTATTTACACAAAATGTGCCTCTGCAACTAATGCCAGAATTCTCCAACTAATGCCTTATTAGTTCTGAATATCTCCAAATCTGAATTTGATCGTTCCAGATATCTGTAATAAAAATTCCTAATATTCTGAGCTCCATTTACTCCTATAGATCAGAAGACAGAAGGCTATGATTCTGTTTACTAGAGGAAGACGTGAAAGTGAAACCTGTTTCTCAGGCATTCTGGAGTGAATTCCTGAGAAACTAAACTTAAAGATACTCTGGCAGCAAGGGTAGTGGGAGCAGAGCAGTCAGTGTCTCCTGATTGGGGTTGCCATGGGTTGCCCAAGAGAAGGGGGCTGGGGTGAGAACAAACCTGTGCATGATGTCTGTCTGCACCCGTGAAATCTAGAAGCAGGCACAGACACCAGAAAGGTATTTTTTCACATTGCTTCTTTCCAATTGAAAAGTAGGTATAACTGCTTATAAATCTCCTGAGCATTTGCTGTTAGGATATGCTCTGGTGCAAGCCTGTACTATAACAGTTTTCTCTGTGTACTTTTCTGAGCTCTCAACTTATATTTATGTTCTCTGCATCTCATTGCGTATTGTCTCCTTAATATAGTTAGGAATAAGGTTTAGGATTAGTTAATTCACAGATTAATAAAGTATGTTATAAGTCAATAGGAAAATATTATATTAGGTTTAGGCCCCTTTGGGGCATATCAGGCAGGGGAATAAGATTTTGTTATGTACAGGAAGATATATTATGTTAATAGGTAGTGTGTGTATGTGTAAGTTTCATAGGAAGAGTTTGTGTTCTGCTGTAGCAGAATCAAATGCTGTTCTTCAGTGAGTAGAGTCTGCACGCAGTATAAAATGTGGTTATGGTATAAGAAATAGGCACTTGAGGAAAGCTGCAGGAATGCTGCCTGCACCCATGAAAGCAGCTTCTACTGAGAAGATAGGAGAATAAGAAGAAAAAAAGACAGTCTACAACTGCTATTACAAGCCCCCAAAACAAAATACGTCATCCAGTGGCCACGTTCAGCAATGATACTATGAAAGAGCAGCAAGCAGTAGTACAAGATATGTATCTCTCTGCCAAGGAGGTGAAAGAAAAATCTCTGGTTCAAGGTGGCAACTCTCCTTCAAGTATATACACATCTGATGTGGGAGAGGAGGAGACTGAGGGGAATCAGGTGGGCACTATTCAGAAGCATAATGATACTGAAAATATCCCTGCCCCTCCAGCTGCACTTGCCCTACCAGTTACTGGAACTAGTAATGATGACGTTAGCAATCCCTATTAGGAGCATGTAATAAAAAACGAGCTCCCCAAAACTCAATAATTTGGAAGACTTTTCAACAGTGTGCAACAGATGCTCGCATGGCTGAGTTCTTGCACTGCAAAACACTGCTCAAGCATGGGAGAATTTGGGCCATCTGTCCCATAGTAGCATACTCAGCCACCTGAATGCTCAGCACAGGACATTGATGCTGGAAAATGAAGTAGGTACTCTGGGGTCAAGTGGCTTCCTTAATGTGACTGGTAAGAGTCATCAGAGAGCATAAATTGAACCACTGACCCAGGGAAGGAGGGAGGTAGATGGGCAAATGCCAGACTCACCTCTCAAGAATAGCTTCCGGGCTACCATGGAGGAGCTTGGAAGGGTTCGGGAAAAGGCCTTCTGCAAATGTAAAAATGCCAGGATTATCCATCACCTAGGGAAGATAATAGCCCTGGGTGACCAGCCATTCTCACTGGTAGACAGCACTGGTTTCCATACGTTTGTGGCAGAACTGGGATCCCATTACCAACTGCCATCCAGAATGACTCTTAGCTGCAGGGTGATGATGCCAGATTTCTGTTGGGGTGTCAGGCAATTGGTACAACAGCAGTTGACCAGGGCACAGGTGGTACATTTTTCAAGTGACATCTGGAGCAGCCAGGGTGCAAAACATGCCTGTCTCTCCCTGGCAGGACACTGGTGAGCGTTGGAGACATCAGGCATAGGGCAACACACAAGGACAGGTGGGCCCCGTTGAATGTGGCTGTGATGAAGGGCAGTCACACAGCTCACAACATAATGAGGGGACATTCTAGGTGGATGGGGGGTTCCATAGACGGAGAAAAGTATCCCCCCCCCCCCCCCCGGCCAGCAAGCAAAAAGACCTGCTCCACTACAGATTTGTCTCCTTGTGGAAGAAAGAGGAGTATGTTCTAGCAACATATGCTTCTTGGACCCCTGAATTACATCGTGATCAATGGATACTAAGCAGCAGGAAGGTGAGGGCACTGCTAGCCAACTTTCCATCACATGCAGCAGCAGCTAGTGAAGAAGGTCTGGCTAGCACTGAGGGATCTCACAGAGCAGGAAGAAACTAGCAGTTGCATTCTAGAGTCCAAGTCCCCATCACTGGAGGTTTTCAAGAAAAGATTGGACAACCATCTGTCCGGAATGGTATGAGGTCCAGGATGGTATGAGGTCTCTTGCCTTGGGCAGGGGGTTGGACTAGAAGACTTCCAAGGCCCTTCCAACCCTACAACAATTCTATGATTCTATGATTCTCTCGCACTGCAACAATAGGGCTCCCTTGTGGGACAGTGCCCTGATAAGCATGACAGGGCCTGTCCTCCAGAGATGCCACCCCAGAGGAAGGGCACAGCAAAGGCAGAGGTAGAGGTGTACATGCAGGAGTGCTGCAAGCCAAAAGAGACCAGTCCCTTGTTGTACTAGGCTGAGAATAAGTCTATTCGGAGTGGTCTGGCCAAGGCGTCAGTGGGAGTGCTGTTTTGCCCACCAACTAGTCTGCCCAGTGAGGAAGTGTTCATGGCACAATATCAGTCCACACCACTCACAACTGGAACCTGGATCTGCGGAAAAAGTTATTTTCCTTAAGGTCAAACTACCATTACTGGGCTCAATCAGTATGCCCATTATAGACATTTCTTAATACCTAGGCACTGCTAGTTTTTGTGTGCACTCTTTTTGTTTGGCACAATCACTGGGAAGCTGTCAGAGGACACAATGAAATCCTTCAAGAATGTTTCGCCTGTTTGTGTGTTTTTGAAAAGGGGGGAAATAATGACTATATAGTATTCATATAGACTATGACATTCAGGATATCTAGAAATTATGAATTTTTAAAATTCCAAATCCAAATCCAAAGGGCTGTAATTCCAAATTTTAAATCCAAATTTTGGTACTAGCGCACATCCCTAATGTGTATCATGGTGCTTTATATATGAATCTGCATATATTAATAAATATATACATAAATACATAATTTGCATATAAAAATTTAAAATGCACAAAATGTAGTGCCAGCTGAAGACGATAATGTACAGTGGTGTACATACGCATATCACACATAAGACTAATGACACCTCCTCCAATTGGCTTAGGGTGATTTTTAAAAAAAAATCCTGTCCTTCTCCCAAACTGGAGCACAAGTCAGTGCAGTAATATTTAGAAAACAGATATAAATAGAAACCCAATATGTTATTATGCCAAGTTAATTACACACTGAAAAGTCATTAGAGCAGCTGAAACACATTTAATCCTGTGAATCCAGCAGCGTGCCCCATACCATCATTCTTTTCCAGAAGCAATTATTAGAATCTGTGCACTACGCCACAATCTGGGACAAAAAAAACAGTGATGTGTAACTAAAATCACACAACTGTTTTAAAAAGCTCAGTAATGTTTCACATTAACATTTCCTTAAGGCTTTATCATGAACCTTTTGCTTTTTCTCCTTTTATAAGTAGAGGAAGCACCGGCTATGGCTGCTTGGCATACCATAAGATATTGTATTGTACTGATGTCATTTGTATCTTACTTATCGTGCAGGATGTTCAGGAATGCCCTCATTTTCACCTTACCCCACTTTTAAAAAAAATCCTACAGTAGGTTAAGCTGAGAGACAGTGGGGCTCACACTCAACCAGTCATCTTCACAGCTGAGGAAGGGAGGATTTGAACCATACAACAATAATGAAAGTTCCATCACACCACACTGGCAATATTAAGTATGCTTGGTGATGAGCAAAAGAGACATTTTAACAAATTCTGGAGAACTCAAAAAGGTGTACTTTTTGTGTCATTTTAGGGGTTTTTTTCTTTTGAAGTTCTGAACACCCCCCTCCCTCTATTTATAAGACATATAAATGGATTTTAGTTGTATGATAGGCAAATCTAGCTTGACTGTGGGGAAGACAGAATCTCCATTCTGTGAAAAAACTGTGACATCTTTTGCATACATTTCTTCTGCAAACATATCTGGCAGAACAGCATGACCTTTTGTGCAAAAGCAAATGAAGAAACATGGATGTAGATGCACAAACATAAATCACAGGCCTCCACCCCAAGCCACCCACGTTCTTCACAGCAGTATTTCTAGGCTTTAAACTGCCTAAAACTAGGCTGTTTCACTCTAGATTTCAGTCCCACAAGACAAAAATGGAGGGAAACCCATAGATATTTTTCCCCAAAAAATAAGTGCATGGAGCTAATCAAAGTCAGTATTTGTATCACTTACAGCACATATCAACACTGATTGCTGTTATATGCATCACTGATTGCTATTATATGCATCACAACTAGAGATGGGGATGAATTAAAAAATGGTAATTTGTTGTGATTCATGATTCATCAAGGTTAACGAATCAACGAACACGAATTTATGAATAATCATCAACGAATCGATGAATCAATTTGTCAATTCATTTTCACTTTAAAATGCTATAAAACTGGCCCCCAAGCACCTAGAGACACCAAATTTGCAGGGCAGCTTCCTAAGATGGTTTTCTACAAGTCCAGCATGTTTGGTGAACAGTGGGTAATGGACCCCTGAGTTATATAGTCACAAGGAGGACACCACCAGGAAAGTTCCCCCCAGGTACTTAGAGAATCCTAAATTGCACTGAAGCTTCCTATGTCTTTCCCCAACACGCCTGTCAAGTTTGGTGAAGATTGGATATCAGACATATGAGTTATTTACCCACAAATTGGGTCCCCCCAGGATAGTTTAGTATGCGGCACAGAAGCAGATGGCATTGACGGAGTTTGATTTGTCTCTGGCAGGCACACAGAGGCATGAGGCATTGAGGTAGAGTTTGTCTTCAAGAACATCACATTTGGCAGCAAAGCAGACTGTGGCCCCATCGGGCACTGAGGTAGTTGGCAGCAAAGTAGACTGTGGCCCCATCGGGCACTGAGGCAAAGACATGGCAGCAAAGTAGACTGTGTGGCCTCATTGGGCACTGAGGCAATTGGCAGCAAAGTAGACTGTGTGGTCCCATCAGGCACTGAGGCAATTGGTAGCAAAGTAGACTGTGTGGCCCCATCAGGCACTGAGGCAATTGGCAGCAAAGTAGACTGTGGCCCCATCGGGCACTGAGGTATTTGGCCCACACAGTCGCACACCAAATTCCCCCCCCCCCCACCCACTGTGCCTGAAGAGACACAAGTTAACACAAGCCTCCAAAAGTAACTAAGTTTTTTAAACTAAAAGCCCTGCCAACTAAGTCTCAGAGTGAGACACACACACAACCACAGGAATTAAATGTTGTTGGGAAAGGGATTCCACAGTCACATACAAAATTCCCCCCCACCCACTGTGAACACAAGCTAACTGAAATCCGCTAAAAAAATCCCTCCCCAAATTCCCAGTGAAGTTCTACTAATGAAATAAATGAAATAAAATGAACAAGAAAAAGTGTCTGCTTTGCTGCCACAGAAGTGAAAAACGCACAGCCACAGCTAGCAAGCAAGTAGCACACAAGCACCAGCCAACAGCAACTGTTCTCACTCTGGAGAGAATCAGAACAGAAGTGGGAAATGGCTGTAAGGGGAAAGCTTATAAAGCCTCTGTAAAAATTACACACACACACACAGCCCTTTCAGCAGTGCTATTGGCTGCCTGACATGCCAATCCAGGATCTCCTGATAGGCCAGAGCTTCTGACTGGCACCAGCAAGCTCAGAGATGGCATAGAGAGGCCCCCAAAAGGGTAACAAATATAGACGAATATTGACAAATCGACGAATAAAACGGGGAAAATATTTGTCAAGTCGTATTCGTCGGGATTTAAAATTAGACAAATACGGATCAACTAATATATGACTAATCGGCTATATTTGTCGAAAATAGCTATTTGTTTTTTTATTTGTCCCCATCTCTAATCACAACCAAAATTCTGTTGCTTAATGTAGCAAATTGCACTAGAGTGGACCCAGTGAATTAGGGTGGATTGGGTGAATCAACTCCTCTGTAAATTCCCTTGATTTAAATTGGCCTACTCTTAATTTCTTACTTTAGCATAGTAAGCCACAGTTAGAGTAGGCCTATTTGAATCATTGGAATTTACAGAGAAGTCAACTAATCAAATTCCCACTGGGCCAATCTAGCACTATTTACTACACTAAGCAACAGGATTTTGGTTTATGATTCACCTAGATTTAGAGTCTTGACTAGAGATGGGCACAAACCTAGGTTCTGTGCTTCGGCAGTACAACTGATCCCTGGGCACCCCAGCTTCCCTTGCCCTGCCTCCTCCGGCAGGCGCCCACCCACAGGCAGCGGGGCGGCTTCCCAGCCCTGCCTCCTCTGGGCGCTATCTCTGAGTAGTGGTCCACCAGAGGATGCAGGGCAAGGGAAGTCAAGACACCCATGGATCAGCTATGCTACCCATCTCTAATCTACGCTGTACCAAGCAAGATGGTATAATAATTGTATATGTTTAGAAATCACCACATAGAATGGTATGGAGGATGGCTCTAATGATGACATGTACATTCCTGGAATTATATTCCAAAAAGTGATACTTGATGACAAGATTGAATAAATGGCTACGCAAAGAGCAAAAGCTAAGGATGAGTAGTGGGATATACAATTTACTTGTATTATTCAAACAGATCAAAGAGAATAAGAACTCAGTGTTGCTCTTAGTGTAATGTAGTTCAAATATTTTATATGTAGCTTGTCATTACAGCATTAAGTAAAAGCAGATTAATTGTTTGACTGTGAAAAGATTGTTAGTGCTACAGACAAATGTGACTTCACTTCTCAGTTGCTTAGAAAAGTTAAATAGATGGGAATCATGAGAAGAAAATACTATTCCTGAATGGATATGAGTGACCACAAAGCGGTTCCACTACATCTTAATGTACTGTACATTGATGTTCTTGGAGAGATGGGAGCAGCTTCGTGGTTCATGGCTACAGCCAGCTGCTAGTACGTTTCCTGCTTATTTTTAATGAGTGTGTACGAGGAAAAGAAAAGGAGAGAAGGGAAAAAATGGTCTGTTCCCATTTTGGTTTGGGATTTTGTATTCTGTTTGATGTTCATTTTAAAAATGGCTTTTACGATTCTCTTTCTTTACAAATACTTGTGTTGCTATAGTTTTTGACCCTTACTCAAGTGAGCAGCTCTTCCCCCCCCCTTCCTTGCCAGGATACAAAGCTTTTGATCTCTTTTGTCTCCCTGCTTGTTCCTAGTTACAAATTGCAGACTTGATCAAGAGAAGCCCTTCTCAAGTGCTTTGTTGAACTGGAGCACGAAGGACAAAACCTTCTTTTCACCAAAGGAAAGGAAACAGTTTGTGTGAACTACTGGGCTACATGCTGTTGCAAAGCGATTAGAGGGGGCTGCTCTTCAGTGTGTATAATGAGAAATTCATTTCTCCAAACCAAGTAAAAACTTGTTAAGGCGCTTTCAGAGTTGTGTGTATGGACACCATTGCAATTTGGTCCTAGATGACAGGGCGGAGA
Organism: Intellagama lesueurii; assembly: GCA_037013535.1. Taxonomy (NCBI): domain Eukaryota; kingdom Metazoa; phylum Chordata; class Lepidosauria; order Squamata; family Agamidae; genus Intellagama; species Intellagama lesueurii. The sequence goes on from JBAJHW010000003.1 coordinate 103,056,716, forward strand.
GGAGGGAGGAAGGGCACGGAGCAGCCATAAAAATGCCAGTACATGAAACAATTGGCATGTATGAGTTGTGGCAGCCCCAGTGATTGACAATTGAAAGTAAGAAATGAACTGTATTTCCTAATTCACTACAACAGACTCTTACACAAGGAGTGACCAACTAGGTGAAGAAGAAGGGTAAAAATATTAGAAGTAAAGAAAACAAGGGGAGAAACAAAATATTGTATCACTTTCAAGACTTAACCATATTACTTCAGTGTGAGCTTCTGTGGAGCAAAATCCATTTCCTCAGATGCCTGGATTTTCATCCAAGAAAGCTGAAATAAAGCTGTTAGTCTTTTAAATGGTACAAGATTTTGCCTCCTCCCCCTCCCATTTTTTTTCCTTTTCTTTCGCCAACCTGTTGAGACCAACTAATCTCTTTGGGCAAACAGTAAGTGCCAGTTTTACCTGACGGTTCCAGGTTTCTTTCATTTCAAAATATGAATAAAAGCTTTGGGAAGGGGGCATGGAGACTCAACCTGGAGTTATTCGTTCTAGGAAGGAAAGAGTTCCTTCAGGAAAAGAGCTGAGATCCAGCAGGCGTTCTTGCTGAAGAAAGGTTGAGAGGGAAGAATTTTCACTGATTTCTCCATCGACTTCTGCTTGTGACCTCTCACACTGTTCCAGATGCCACAGAGCTGGCTCAAGGTATTTTGGTGCTGAGGTAAAGGACAAGATGGTGTCCTCCCTCTATCACTTCCACATACAGGGTGGGAACGTACATCTTCCTTCAACATTGACAGTAGGACATGGTAGTCTCGCTCATCTGTGGGCAACAAGCTGATTTACATATGCAAGGTAGATCAACCAGAGCACACAGTTCTGTCTTCCAGTACTTTGTTGCTGATCCCCAGTATCTGTTGCCTGAGGTGCCTACCTCATTCTGCCTAATGTTAGGGCTGGTCTTGCTAAAGGAACACACACACTGTATATGTTTGGGAAGTGCACTGCGAAAAGGGAGAAGGTTGAAGAGAGATTGGCAAAAATCAGCTGCCCTTCACTCCTCCAGTGGGAATATTTCCTAAGTAGAACTCTCTGTTCATAGGGATTCTGGATTGGCTTGTTTAGAAGGCAGCCATATTAGTTTGTTGCAGCAAAAAACAACAAGGACTCTGGCATCACCTTAGTGACTAACCTGTTTTGCTTGAGATAAGCTTATATGGATTGCAGCCTGCTTCATCGTGTGGTGTGTATGAAGAAGTGGACTATACCTGGTGAAAGCTTACTTACTGTTTGTCTTTAACTCCTTGTTAGATTGACTTGGAATACAGTCTGAGAAGGACACAGTTAGAGAGAGCAGGGCAGGTGATCACATGTGTCTCACCTTCTTTCTCCCTTGTTTCATCAAACTGCATCCAGTTATTCTTTGGGGCACCTTATATCTGGTTGCTATGCAGCACTGGTTGAAATCCTGTTTTCTTTTGTTGAGGGGAGCTTCTCCCAGAACAAAGGAAATGAAATCACTGTCAGTAGCAGACAATATTTTTCAGTTTTGGGGTGCACACTACTTTGTCTCATTGTGTGCAAGCTGTGTATACCATGAAAGCAAGAAAGGTAGTCATTAATCAGCAGCACTCTGCAGATGCTGACATCATTTCCATTATGCAGGCAGAGCTTCACAACAGGATTATGGCCCATGTGTAACTTCAAAAAAGAGTCTTAAAATACATTGCTTTTTGGAACATGTTGCTGAATATATCAAAAAGAAGGTCTCAAACCTTCCTGTAAGTCTTTGTGACTTTGTGAAAACTCTTTGAATTTCACAGTTGAAATCTGAAATGTTGTCTGTGGTTTGAGGCCTAAGATGCACCATGTAACATTATTTTTTTAATAAGTAATACATTCATATTCATTTTTACTTTCAGAAAAGTATCTTGAAACTGGAGATGGGCATGAACCACAGTTCGGAGGTTTGTGCCGGATTGTCAGGCTGGTGCCACACATGCCACACATTCCTTTCCTCCTCCTCCTCCACCAGCCGGATCCCCCACTCACTAGCCAGTGTGTGCTGTTCTTCTCCTCTTTGGGCATTAACCTAGTCCTAGCAGGAGCACGTGCTTCCTTACTCTGCCTCCTCTAGCAGCTGCCCACTCAGATGAGGAAGCAGGGCAAGGATTCCTGCAGCACTGCCTTTGAGTCCACAGCTGCTGGAGGAGGTGGAGAAGGGAAGCACATGCTCCTGCCGGGACTGGTCGAATGCCTGAAGAGGAGAAGAGCAGTGTGCGCTGACTGATGAGTGGGGGATCTGGCTGAGGGTGGAGGAAGGGAACGCGTGGCATGTGTGGCACCGGTCCGATGATCTGACACAAACTTCCAAACCAAGGTTCATGCCCATCTCTACTTGAGACTTTTTACATTAGAAAGAAATTATTAGTTTCTCCTAACATTTTTTAAAAAACAATTTCAAAAACAGAAAAATATCCCCAAATCACTCCCAATCTCCCCCTACGTTTTAGAAATAATAAGAAAACATTATTTAATATAACAAACTTGCAACTTTGTTACAATTTGTTATGATACTTTGCTAAAACAACTTTACTATGCCCCTGTTAACACCCCAAACAACTCATTATAGGTAACATCATTATTAACAATGTATCATTTTCAAACTCTGGCCTGAAGAATGTAGTGCACTCTGTGTAAAGAAGTTTGTCTAAATTGTTACCACCTAAATAACCATCAGCAACAAACAAAACAAAGATTTATGTTTGAATGGGAGAGAATGCAGTGTTTCCTGACTTCAGGATTTGTACACCTTGATCATCCTGAAGATCCAGGAACTTAAAGCACTCCCCTGATGCAGACCAGAAACAGTTCACATGTTCATTTTGTTGCCAGTTGCTGTGGGCAAATAATGACCTACTGGCTAATTATTTGGTGGAGTCTCTCTGTTCTTAGCTAGGTGGTTCGCTGAAAGCAGATACAAAAGTCTGCCACTGGGCATGTATGGACTTGAAGTCCCACCAGCTTGGTAAAACTTGCTAGCACTTGTGCTTCATCAGCATTGCCTTTGAGATCCCAGGATCATCTCCATGTTACAATGAGGTGGCTTAGATCCTGTTTCCACCACTGAGATAAACCAGCTGAGTTATCGTAATTTTTGGATTCCTGCTTAAGTCAAGTGGGCTTTAGCCCAAATTCAAAGCTTTTGTGGTGATGTGTGCATCCTCACCCTGTCACCACCAAGCTACCAAGTCCGCTGCCTTCATCTCCTATCAGGTGGGTCCGATGGGGGGGCCATGGGGAGAACGGAAAGGGAGTGGGAGGAGGACAAATGGGAAAGGAGCAAATGTTTTTTGCCACACACAGAGAGAGAAGAAAGAGAGACAGTGAGAGAGGTGTGAAGGTGGTTTCTCCTCCCTGGATGCAGGAAACCCAAACTTTCTACCTATAGAGCAAGCCAGTGGAGGTGGTGGAGGAGGAACTACCCTTCCCTTTGGGCTCCAATTCCTGGAAAAACTCTCCCCATGGATCCCAATGATTTTTATATGTAGGATCACCCCAAAGCAGAGAAACATGATTCCCAGGCATAGATTCCCCATGATTTTTATTTGTAGGATCAGTCCTTAAAAAAAAAAAAAAAAGGGTTCCAGGCATAAGTTCCCATGGATCCCCATGAATTTTATATGCAGGATCACCACAAACCAGAAAAACATGGGTCCCAGGCATGGATCTCCATGGTTTTTATATGTAGGTGACTGAAAGGAATAAAAAAACAGGAAGGATTTGGAGGGGGTGCGGAGAAGAGATGGGTTGAGGGACGGGACAGAAGGGGAGGAAGGTGGTGGGGGCCGAAAGGGGAGGAAAAGCTTGGCTTGGCTTGGCTGACTGATGGCTGTCAAAAATAACAAAGAAATGTGAAGCAGGGATGTTCACATATGCAGTATCGATTCATTGGAATCCGCATCAAAATAAAGAGACCTCTGGCAGTGAGCAGAATAACTCTCTCCCTTGGCAGAGCAGTCTGCGCATGAGTCTTGTGTGTACGCTTAGATTTGTGTCAGTGTTTTTGCAGCAGAACATGGATTTTATTGTCAGTGGGATTGAATCCTAGTGTGGAGATCTTGTATAGAGACCTTCAAAATCTCCAGTATTACATTTTATTGTTGATCGATAAAAACTAGCACTTTATAAAAAGGAAAAAAGGTTATTTAAAATGCTACTTTAAAACCATGAACACCAAGATACATGCAGCCAGTCAAGTAAACCTAGCAGTTTATTGTATTTAAGAATCTTATGAATATTAAAGAAACTGCATGATTTACAGAAGCATGTCACTGGCAATAATGAATCAAGGGAATGCAGAACAGGATCCATCCATCCTTGTTTGCAGCCACCTTATTTTGCACTATGATACATGGCTGTCAGATGGCAAAGAGAACTGTATGTTCAGCCTGTGCAGAAGTTTTTCCATTACTGAAAATTTTGAATCTAGAGCTATCGGTTCATTATTAATGCATGTGCAACAATTATCTTGTGCTGGCAGAGCAAATCCACATTCTATAAGGGAATTCTAAAAATGGAGGCAGCCCAAACAAAAAATTATACCTTTTAAACTGGGCTTCAGAACAGCACCAACTGTGATATATTTGTAGCAGAGAGACTGCTCTTGCTCTGCCACAAATTTGGAGAAGATTGGGGAAAGGGTTTTTGAGTTATGATTTTTTAAAAGTAAAACTGCCCCCCCAGTTCAGAAAAAGGTGATTCTAAACGTCCCCAGGTTTAAAACAAATCACATAAATTTAAAATACCAATCTTGCGTATCTTGAAAGAGAATGGTTGTTTCCACCCTCTTGTTTTATTTGGAAAGAATTCAGGCTGCATGGGCTGAAATATTGATACTCAAAAAAGGCCTTTCAAAAGGGGGAAACAGCTACTTTGTTATAAGACTTAGCATGCATGCTCCAAGGTAGCCAGCAGGAGCTTCACAATATGAAACATTGTATACATTTGTAGGTAGGGGAGGGCAATATTTACAGAGAAAAGTCACAGAAACAGACTGAAAGCACAGGTTTTCTTTAAAAAGTTTTTTTTAAAAAACGCTCAGTTTTGCTTTAAAGAAAATAATGCCTTCCAGAAAGGGGACTATTTTGCCATGTATCTTCAGTAAACATTCTGTCAGGATTTCTGAGACCAAACAGTCTCCTCACATATTTTTTTAAAGGAGAAATTAGCTCCAGATATGGGCAATCTGAACTTTTGAATCTGTCAATTAGAACCCAGTTAGCTGACTCTCAGCTAACTCTTAAACTCTTTCTTGTCCAAACAAGCTTATTGATTCTGTTTCTGGTTTTAAAAATGGAGATACAAAAAGAATATTATTAAAAAAATATATACAGATATTGAAAATATTTTAAATATATATATTAAAAGAATACAGAAGAAATATTCAGAAGCTCACTCATTTAAGCTGTGAAATTGCTGTTTTCTGCTTTGTGTCTGGGGATGGCTTTACTCAATGTTAGCAGAGCTTTGGTGCCTATATTCTGTCATAGACTCCTGTCATAGTCTCCATTCCACTCATCCTGTTACTATAGAAATGCTTGGTAATTTAAAATAAATGTCCAAAGATGTAATGTGCCATCAAGTCACTTCTAATATGTGGTGACTATATGAGTTAATGACCTCCCAATAGTTTTATCACACATTCGTGTCATCAATATTCAGGCTGTCCTTTGCTATGTAAAGTTTGGCATCCTTTTTCCTGCTGGCAACATGGGTGTGATATTGTGCAACAATATAGGGCCATTTCCTGGCATTTTGAATCATGGATACAAAAACACAATATTCCACATTCATAAACAGGAAGCTATTTTTAAAGAATTGAATTATTTAATTTAGTATATGAAAGATCTGTACCAGTGATGACCAGAGAAAAATTTAGAGATAAATCTAGAGAACTGGGATCAGTGAGAGCATACCCTCCTATGCTTATATCCTGCCCCATATCAGGCTCATTTAAAGTACAAGTACCCCCTGCTTAAAAATGGGGGGGGGGTAGTGGGATGAAGATGAGGACATAGTGCATTCACATGCTTCAGTTTCTTACTGGCTTGAGGGGAATTGGAGTTGTTTTGATACCTTAGCATTGGTCAGGGTCACTATCATCTGTAAGCGTCTCTTGCCCTAAACTCCATCTCCATCTCAGCTCCTGCACATCAGCAAGGGCCAGTCCTACCATTAGGCAACAGATTCAGGGTGTCTTGAAAGGGCTGTAAAGTCTTTGTTACTTAATTTATAGTGTTTCTATTTCTACTGCCAGGGAAATGGATGGGCACTTGTTGGATTCTCTGCCTCATTTGCCAGAATAATGTGTCTAACCTGGGGCACCATGCATCTTTACTTGGGTAGAAGAGGGATGCTCTTTGCTGCTTTCCATCAAGCAGCCATGGATTGACCATTAAGCAAAATAAGCACACACTTAGGGCATCAACAAGCGAAGGGGCACCACAGAGTTTTTTTCAGTGCCGGATTTACCATGGACCATGGAGCAAATGGTACACCCTCCTTTACAAACCACATCCATCCATCCATCCATCCATCCATCCATCCATCCATCCATCCATCCATCCATCCATCCATCCATCCAAATCCCTTGGCTCTCTCCCTCCTTCCCTCGAGCCCCCCACCCCAACCACCTCCTTACCTAAAGCAATTGAGTATGAACTAGGAAAAATTTAAAAGTACAAAGACTCACCTAGCGAGAAAACTCATGTTTTCGGTGAAATCATCAATCATCATCATCATTGCTTGGTGGTTTTTGAAGATTTTTAATTCTGTATTTTGAGAGGTTGGGTGAGGATAAGCATAAAAAGAACTGCTCGTCTTTTAGACCTATGGAAGCCAAAGAAATAACAGCTACTGTTAAAAATGCCCCCGATGGGGTTTTAAGCTCTTGTTGGAGCTTTTCAGTTTCCAGATTCTGACAAAAATTGTCTAGGTTGATCAAAGCATGAAAGGGCAGATTTGGTTGGAAGCCGGTAATTTGATTGTACGTATGATTTTGTATAAGATATGTGATTCTTTCTTGCCACATGCTATACAATTAAATTACTGTATTTTCATGCATGTAACATGTGTATTATACTTTGCAGGGGGCACAATAATCTTTTCAGTGCTTAGGGCCTCTAAAGGTCTTAATCTGGCCCTGCCATCAAGCAGCAAAGTGGCTTGGACCAGCAACTCTGGCATCTGCATGTCATACACCTTTTACCAATATCAGACATTAACTTTAATTCGGTGATGAGTTGGATTGATATCCTAAATGCACTTATCTTGAAGTAAGCCATGTTGAAATGTACTGAGACTTGCTGCTAACTAGACAAATATAGGATTGCACTGTTAACCAAACATTCCCAAATTCACACCAAGGGAAAACATTCCCCAGGACATTGGAATGGAGATGGTCAGGGTGTCACCTGAAGAAATCTTTGAGCTTTTCAATACTATACTAATGGGACAAGGATACCTTTCTCTGTAGAAGTTGTAGACAACAAAAATGAGCTTATTCACCCCTAGGATTCTGTTGGGTGAAGCTGGAATAATATCTAGCTTTCCTCTCATTCTCTTTGCAATCATGGAACACCTTCTTCTAAATCCCACAGCAACCCGTGGCATTGGACTACAACTTTTAATGCCCATTCTAGTTGGGGTTGATACAGACACTACTTTCAGGAAGTCCGTGCTAGATATTCCTCTTGCTGATTTGGTGGCAGCTTTTTAAACAGAGGTACCAATCCCAGGGCAAATCCCAATTTGTTTTACCTATTGATTTCAGTGTAACTTCTGACTTCCACACACACGTGCAGAGAGGCATTATGTCAATATTAGAATGAGACTCCACTGGAAAAAAAATATTAAAATCACTGCATTTTTTGAAGCACATGCGCTGACAAGGTGCTGCAAGGGATGATTAATTCAACTCATCTAAAATTATGCTGGGCTACACCATAGGTTATTATTTTCTAATTAATTTCTAAGGAGCCATCCATGATTTCCTGTGAATTTGTCCTGCCAACCTTTCCATTAGTGGATCTCTTAGATGAGCCGCTTTGCTGAGTGTGTCCTGAAAATGCATAACACTAAGTGTACTCATTTATTACCACGACTCTCTTGGCAAATTGTACATAATGGAGTTATGCTGGAAGTGAATATGAGGTCACTGCAAACTGTATTGTTCTCGATAAACTAAGGATGACTCAAAGGGCATACTTCCAACCTTCTGGTGAGAATGCTTCAGGGAGTTTGAAATTTTAATAACTGGAAAGGAGATATCTTTATTTATTTATTCATTCAGACATAGTTTGTCCTCTGTACAAGGCCTAGTTCCATGTATAATTACATCAGGCATGTCAAAGTAATCAGAATGGAAGACTCCCCTTAATTTCAAGGTGTGAACAGCCATCCAGTAGACGGCTGAACATCTGCTCATACCAAATGCACTGCTCTAATTCAAAGGAGTAAAAGCTGACTTCTTGCCTTCTCTACCATTTATAGTGGGGAAGACGGAATCATGAACATAGGCACAGAAAGGCAAATTCAGATCTCCAGAAAAGCATTATGGAGTTTCTGCCCAGGTATTTCATAGATATTCATCCACTGAGCATACAGGACTAGAAGTTCTGACAAACTGTATAACTCAGATCCATAACTAGGAAGTTATAAATAAATCATATCTGACAGTGTAGTTATGTAAACTCCCCACTCATCAGGAATAGCCAATACAAATGGGAACTGCAAGGAATTGTTGCAGTGGGGTGGGTATTCCTTTTCACTATTCCCCTGTAGTTTCTCTCTGGATACCTTATGCTATGTCCCCTCCTTGCTGTTTTCCACCCTCTGAAACAGCATTGTGTGGCCTCTGGACATTCTGTCTTGAGTTCTTTTGTTGCTCTCATTCAAGATCTTATCCTAGTTCTGCAAACCTGGAGGTTCTCCTGCACGTTGATATCTTGCTTTCTCAGTGGCGCATAAAATAGCATCTAAGTCCTCTAGTAGTGTGCAACGAGAGATGCAGGCAGACACATACACACATGTGAGATCTACATAGTGCGGTTTTCCTGCTCAGTTTTCCGACCAGCCATGTCTGCTTTCTGGATAATCCATTCCAACCCTTGCTCCTTTATTCATTATTAATACATACCGGTGGGATCTCTCACAAATGTTGCAGTGTGGAGAACTCCTGTTCAAGATTCCAGCCAGCCTGCCAGCTGCCCAGCTATGTTTTCTTAAGATATTGTTCTCTTCAACCTCCAAAGGTCAGTCAACGTTCTATGCCTAGTGAACACACTCAGTTCTCACTGAGCTGCTTTGGGGTTCACATAAACACATACCTGCCATGGACTAGAATATTTTTCCCAACTTTTTTTTTAATTCCTACAAGCTGCAGTGGTTCCCCTTCTGTATGTGAATGCTGCTGTTGTGGCTGCATAAGGATCCAGGCACATAGTGAGTTTCTGCTAGCACTTAGGCTTTGCCTAATAAGAATAAAGATGGAAGAAATCTTTACTCCAAATTCAACACTTCTGTCTTCTAACAGTGGTAATGACCAAATAGGGAGTGCTGGTGATGGGTGGGGGGAGACTTTGAGTCATAGTGTATGCTTTTATTTACACATTTTTCCTAATGGACATGTTATTCTGCATGCTTTCTCAATTGATTAAAGCATCTCCACAAATATTTTTAAAATGTGTGCACATTTAACAGTTTACATTTTTAAAACGTATGCCAGCTTTTGTATCATAAATATAGCAAACGAGTAGATTTCTGAGTTGAAGGTCTGCTTTGTCTCACTCAGAATGAATCTCAAGTGGTACAAAATGGGTAATTTCAGCAAGCATCTCAGTACTGCCAAAATGCTTTTCATCTCTATAATGTGTGTGGTTAGGGGGCCTGCAACACGAGACCCACAGCTACGCACACGGTCTACAGAGAGGCCTAAATCCAGTTGCTAATCGGAATTGGAGCAAATCCATTGAATCAATTTCTAAATGGTGAGTCAGCAATTATGCAAATCTCATTGATTCACTGGGTGTACTCTAACTGGGATTACCAACTCTATTTTGGCTGGACACTTTATATGCATTTAGGGGCTACATTAAGAACATGGTAAATGTGTGTGGGTTGGAGATATGGCTTGCCGCTACAGCCCAAGGATCAGTCCTAACAAAGGGGCTTGGGCCAGCCTGTGGAGCAGACAGTTGTCTGAATAATGCTGAGGTCACCTTGTGCCCTTTGTAGCTCTCAGCAGCTTCAGGAGAAGATGTTTGGAATGGGATCACATCATTGGACAGTAAGATTGGGAGCTGGAGCAAAGGTCCCCGCAACAAAGGAAAACAATATATTTTTTATTCATTTCTAAACCTTTATGTCCCGGCCGAGTGAGCGAGACCACTACTCCACTGTTCATGCCTCTCCCACCTTGTGTTTCATGTCAATCTCAGTGGAATGTGCTTTTTAGCCAATATGGTTTTAAACGGCCAATAAAGCCCCAGCCAGCAAAAAGGGAATATGTTGCCTTACCAAGAAACAGAAAAGGAATGAGAGAGAGAGAGAGTCTTGCATTTACTTGTGACATAGCAAGTTTCCTAGATTTATTATATGACAACATCATCACCCTCATCATTCAAACCTAAGTCCCTGAAAGGCCTTCCTATTCTGAATCTTGGCTGATCATGTCTGTCTCTGAGCAATATTGCAGTATCTGCCAACTTACTTTCAAACATACTCTTACTCCAGCCTATAACTGGAGTAATTCTTGGTTCGGAGCGCATGAAGCAAAGAAGGGGCACAATGCCTCAATTTTCTTGTCACAGGCCAATCGCCCTTTTCGTTTCATGGCACTGTCTGTAGCTCTGGTTATGTTGGACCGGGCTGTTTGTTACCATGTTAGGAAAATGTTTTTGCTGGATAAAGTTGCTAACTGTCAATTTCCAGGCCTTACATAGGCCAGAAAGGCACAGATTTTTTCTACAGATTAGACCCCTGAAAGTTTCTGTGATACACTCTCAGCTGGTTTAAATCAACATGGTTGCACTATTCCGAAGAAAAAAAACAAAAAACTGGCAGCTCACTACAGATAAAATCTGGCCTTTTATATTGCTTTGTTTTATAGACCCACTGGGCTTTGTAGCCTATGTTTCTTTCAGTGTTTCTTCTCAGCAGGCATTTCCACAGAACCCTCAAACTGCTACTTAAACTTCCCCAGAGTTTCTAAGGCAGTTTGGGGAACTGGCATGAGAACGCTAAAAAGCTGAAATACTATCAGCAGCAACCATATATTATGACACTTGTCCAGTTCAATGTGTATTGCTCTGAAGAAGGGGAAATACAGTATCCATTCAATACTGCATTGAAACTTCAGCTTGAAGGCCCAACTATACATTGCTGATACCCTTAATTAGAAGGTGGAAGTCTGGCGTTCTAACGGCATGATTCAGGCAGGCCTTTGTGACTGAGCAGTCATACTTGCAAACAAAGCCAGTATTTACATTTGAAGATCAATCACAAAACAAAGCAAGCTAGTTTGCAAACTAGGGGAGGTGTGGCGATCTCCTGTTGTGGCAATCATATATTCTCAGCACCTAAGGAATTCCCTGTTCTAACTGCGATAGATTCTAGAGCATATGGTCTGGACCTTAGAGAAACAATGATACCTAGCATTGATGTATTGATTTGTATCTAGACTGAGCTGATTTCAACACAGACATGAACATCCTTGAATATAAATTGAAGAGTGCTGTTTATGACATAGACACTCATTCCAGCTTTGGCCGTACAGCCCTAAGACAAAATAAATACTACATGGGAGCACTTTGTGGATGGGAAGCATTCTGACACTCTCTGGACTGTACTAAACCATCTGTCAAGTCAGAAAGATTTAACATATCTCGTAAAATAGAATAGCATTGTTATAAGCTGCCTTTTCTTTTTTTAAAAATGGAAGTTTTCATTGTTAACAGACTCATATACAATAGGAACATATGTTCCTTTGCTCTAACATTTAAAATATTGATCACTCACTTGTAAAAGAAAGCAATCCTATATAGTCTACATCCAACATCACACAAGCAGAGGATTTCTCTTTCCTCTTGTATTGCTTGTATCTCAAATTTCCACATACACACCTGCTGAAGAGGCTTCCCCAATCTTCTGAAAATGATTTAGAGGTCCCCCCCCCGGGCCTTCCATGGGAGGAGAAAACCGTTTCTCAAGTGCTATTTAGTCTGCTGGTAAGGGGACCACATGAGATATGACTTAACAATATTTTTTTCCGTATTGATTTCTGTAATATTTAATCCAAAATCTTTCAGGGCAGTCTCAGCCGTGTTAACACAGAACGAAGGATGCCTAGAATTTCAGCTTTAGCTTTAGCTTCCGCCTAGCACCTCCTGGGCCAGGTTGATATAACTAGGCAATTTTCATATTCTAAAAAGAGAAAAATTCATGTTATGAGCATCTCTCTTTGAATCACTTATTTTGTTGCAGTATCAGTATCATACAATAATAATACTTGCACTCATTAGAGTATTTTCCACTGCTTCCTTCAGCTTACAAGAAGACATTATCATAGAGAAGAATGACCTCTCTCGTTTAAACGGCTTTGTCCCATGCATGCTGACTCTAAAACAAGTGTCAGTAAATCAGGTGGAACTTTTTCCAACATTACTTCCATGTGTGCATTAGAATGCATTCTGAGCTTGCAAGCTTTATTTGGGCATTACCAGTACTTGAACACTTTATTCCAAGTAAGCAGGCAGCCTTCACGACAGAAGAACTATGTATCTACTATGTCTATTTCCAGAGAGATTTTTCTCTTTAAGAATAAGCAGAATCCTGTTCTGTTAGAAGAAGTGGTGCATTAATGCTCCATGTGCTCTCCAGCATGTGGTTGCACAAGCCAGTTATCGCTCTCTTTAAAGAAATGGGATTTTCATGTGTGCATGAGGGAAGTGACTTCCTTCTTATACAAACAGCTGAGAAAGAACAACCAACTACACAATGGATTGTACAGAATAAAACAAAGGGAATTCTATCCAGGATTTTTAAAAATACCATGTTGAATTAAAAATAGAATAACAACTAGGAATATTCAATAACTGCATTTACATTGCATTTTAAAGTGAATTGACCTAATCAGCAGGCAGACAGAACAGCAGAACCCAGTGCAAGTGAGAGGTCCAGTCCCCACTTCCCACTGCAGCACCTTTGCCCATCCTGGGATCACCACCCTTGAGCTGATTTACTGGCAGCTTGAGGGCTTGTGTGTGTGTGTGTGAAAAAAGAAAAGAAAGGTAGCTCAGTTGCAGTGCCAGCCAGTACCACAGTGGGCTTAGGCTGTATTGTGTAGCTCAGAAGACAAAAAAAACCCAAATATCTTTAAATCTGGCCCTAAAAGACTTAGTCCCCAAAATCTGTAATACAGTTTTGAATTTTTATTTTTTTTAAAAGGAAGCAGCATCAAGTACGTATTTTAGGAGAGAATTTTGAACAAAATATATTAAGAAGAAAATACTCCAAGAGAAAATAAGCTTGGAAATGCATATTCTGTGAGAAAATACATTCAAAACATCATGTAGATTTTCATGCTTAAAAAAAACCAACACCCAGAGATTAAAGAAGAGGCAGGATGGAACAGCCTTGTGAATGAACACGTGTGAAACTGTCACAGGACAGGTACAGCTTGATCTCTCCATCTCTATTTGTGACTAACCTGTAATTGTTCTATGTCTGCACTACAACTTTTCTTTTATATTATAGTGTTTTTAATAATTCCATTGAAATAGAAGGGAGCCATGTGGTCAGTACAAGATAAAATACAAATGAAAGAGTAGGTATTGCCTACTCTTGCATTAGTGTCTTTAGTGGTTACTTTAAATTGGATGTGAAGCAAGGCATCCAAAACCTGTGCCCATTACAAGTTTGCCTATGAAGCTTTACAATGGCCAGAATTATCCTTCTTCCCAGATTCATCCAAAATAATTGGAATGAGACTCTGTCTGCCAAGTCCTTCTTGGGAAGAAACTGTAGAAGCTGTTAGTATATGAGGCACTGAAGAGAGAAGGGGAAAGAAATGGTTTCTAATGGAAATGCTGACAGACGGCTAACCGTAAGTGCTGTCTAAACACAAACATATGCTCAGGCTTTTGGGGAAAATGCAGTGTAACCTTTAATAAAAAAAAAAAGTTCAACTCAACAAGCTCTGCTATGTGGTTCAGGTCCCAACTGGGGAGCCCAAGCCCAAGCTTGATGAAAACTGCAAGCTCCCAGTTTCCTAAAAATAACTGCCAAGCTGATATAAGAATAGATGAACTGTCAAGGATCACACAAAGGTTGACGTAGTCAAGGGTGGGGAGCCTATGGCCCTCCACCCCTTCTACTGGGGTGAGAAAACATCAACATACCTCCCCTACTCTGGCTGCCCTGCATTGGCTGCCCATTTGTTTCCGCATTGATTTCAAAGTACGAATTATGACATATAAAGCCCTAAACAGTTTAGGACCTCAATATCTGGCAGAACGTCTCCTCCCACCTAGATCTACCCGAATCACTCACTTTAGTCAAGACGGGTGGCTGAGGGGCCTAACGCCGAGGGAGGTCTGAAGAGAAAGAACAAGAAAGCGGGCCTTCTCGGCAGTGGCCCCTCACCTCTGGAACAATCTCCCCCCCAGAAATTTGTCTGCCTCCCTCGCTGGGTGTTTTTAAGAGCCAACTCAAGACCTGGCTCTTTAGGCAGGCCTTCCCTCCTGTCAATACCTAACTTATTTGATATCTTCAATTGTATTAATATTGTTGTTTTGTTTTATTATTCTTGAGTGTTGTTAGCTGCCCAGAGTAGACTTCGATCTAGATGGGCGGGATAAAAAATTAAATAAATAAATTCCACAGGAGAGAAATTCTCACTAGCCCCACCCAGCATGTTGAGTAATGAGGGATGATGAAAGCTGCAGCACCTGGGGCGATCTGGTCTGGTATAAATATCATCCTATTAATTTATTTATTTATCAAAATATGTCTATCTAGCTATTTCTAGATGTGAAGCTCTCAAGGTAGAGCAGTGGACCTTAAAAGCAAATCTGAAACAGTTGTGACAGATATCGAAACAATGGACTGTGATGAAAACAGAATGCAACAAAAGAGGACACAAAGATTTAGATTAGATTAGGCATCCTTCAGTCTCAAGAGACTATGGTAACGTGCTCTGAATAGAGGTCTTGGAACAGCGTCTAGTGTGGCTGAGAAGGCCAATTCAAGAGTAATCCCTTCCACACTGAAGACAAATACAATCTGTCCCCTGTCCAGCTCCCTAGAGGACACAAAACCCATCGTCCAAAAGGCCAGAAGGAGGTCCCCCCAAAGATTCAGCGGAGAGCCAAGGCCTAATGAAGCATGGAGTTAAATAAGGCCAAGAAGACCAAGCCAATTTCCCCAACAAGGGCATTCCCTATCCAGGGTGCCACCGCAGAAATGACCTAGTGGACCTTGCCTTCCAATCAAGGCACTTTGAAGAATCCAGATCCTTTGGAAAAATTAATAAATAGGACCTAAAGGCAATGGCTTTCTCTTGTTTGTTTGTTTGCAAAATTTGATATTCAGGGGCATATTAGGTTCAAACTGGTTATTTTTGTTTCACTATCATGAAATCTAGCCATTAAAAAGTCCAATGTATTAATGATTGGCATGGGAGACTATAGCTGATGGCAGGGATAGCTGGGTGGATATTAGATTCAGATTCCCACTCAAACATGAAGATCACTGGATGATCTTGAGCCAGTGGCAATGTCTATCACCACTAAGTGATCTTGGGTCAGTCACTTGAGAAGTATCCAAGGTGCATTTTTTTGCCACACCTCCTTCCAGGCTGAATGAATCTGGTCCATTTCAGTAGCTTCAGCCAAATGAAATTCTCTGATCATTCGATGTGTCTCTTCATAATTTCACTGACCCAAACTTTGTTCAATCATCAGGCATGCCCCTAGCTGATCCCCCTTTCAGCACCACTACAGCTTCCACACTCCCACTGGGTACGTCTTCACAGTGTTGCACAGAGAATGGTAAGGAAGAGGAAGAGGGGTAGGAAATAGCAATGGGAATGCTACCTCCTGGGAAAGATAATTTTTCCATATACAGTACTCATTCAACCATACAGTTTCCACACAGCACTCAAAAACTAGCAGGCCATTAAAAACCAAGATTGATTGATGTACTGCAACTTTAAAACCACACTGGCATGGCAGTATACCAGCTTATTGCAAGCCACCCTTTAAAGCAATGATGGTGGTAAGATAGCCATAGTGTTACCTCCAGGTAACATGACGGCAGCAAACAGAAAACACCAAACACCCCATTAAAGAAACTGAATGGGCCAGCCTGGCCCAACAAACAAATGGGAGCATGAGCATGCCATTGGTGGAATCTGGAAAGAAATCAAGAAGCCTGCAGGTTGTTGGCAGTTCAACCCCCTCCCCCTTTCTTCAAAACCAGGCCAGCTTGGTAGCACAGCTGAGCAATACCACAACTTAGTCATAATCCAAAATGCCACCTTCCTGCAGCTATTCCTGGGAGCAAAAACAAACACTCAAGTTAAACACATGCCTACACTTGGGGAATCACAAATGCATGGCACTTGCACTTGGGGAAGAGTGGAGTACTGGATAATTTGCCAAGCTTGTGTCATGCAAAGTAAGATCAACTATATAATTCTCTTGTTAATAGCGCTGATGCACCAGGGAGCATACAGGAAAGGGAACCAAGCGGGCAGTTGGAAGAGATTTCCTCTGGCTGGCCACTGGATATTCCATGAGAAATTGAGCTGTAAGGTATAAGAAACTATTTGGCATGAGGGAAGGGGCTGGTGTGAAAAGGAGAGGAACAGCCACAATCTTTGGGATGACATGCCCACCCCCACATCAAACCATCTTGCATCCTTTTGTTTGAATGCAACAAAGATTTGTATGCCATATCATTTTTGGTTCTGTTCTGCAATTTGGAACCATAGGAAATGAGGAGTAGGAAGAAAAGAAAGAAGCTATACGTCATATGTGCACTTGAAAGTATTCAAAAAAAACCTTGCTGATCCAGTACTGCGTGCAGACCATGGTGTAATACCACTCTGGCTTCCTGTTCTGTCTCAGTTTGATCTGCCTTACAGGGTTGCTGTGAGGATACAATGGGGGAGCCTGTATATGGCACATGAAACTCTTTTGAGGGCAAACTCTCTTAATGGCATTCGTGGTTGCATAACTTGCTGCATCAAACTGCAGCAAATTGATGGGATGTGCCTCAGGCATGTGTCTGGTCACACACACCTGAATGTGCTACCAGGATGCACTCTGGTCCCTTGTCAATTAGCCATAATTAGCTGCAACAATTTACAGAAACCTTATGTGAACACCAATAGGATTCCGTCCAATATAATGTAGAAATAGCAACACAATTATACCTCATGAGGATCATAAACCACAAGTGAAGGGGCATGTTCTAAAATGTATTTACAAAGCATAAGCTAATGTGTGTATGTTTTTGGGTTTTGTGGATCTTTCCCCCCCAAAGAAGGCTCTGTGGCTGGAACACCGCAACTCAAACTTCATTTTTCCCTTTTCAGCACTTACTGAAAAATGAACTGCCTTTTCCCCCACTGCTGAAACTGAAGGACATTCTAAAATTTTCTATCTGATAAGCGCACAAGAACAGTCCCATCAGACATGGTTTCCATTAGAACTTGGCAAAACATTGTACTTTTATATTGAGAGATTAATCAGGACTCTCCTACAGTAGCAGGCCAAAGCCAAGAGGAAATTCGAAGTTATAAAGATGTGGCTTTAAGACAGTGGAGGAAAGTCCATACTATTCCTAGAAGTCTTCTGCCTGGTTAGGCCCAAAGGAAATTCAGTCTCCTTGTTAGATCATGTTCCTTGTTTTCTGGGAGTGGTTTCTGAAACATTAATCTCCATCAATGTAACCAAATCATGTTTCTTTCAGGCATAGTTTGCAGAATCAAATCCAGTTCCCCCAGCCACCGCCTGGTTTTAAAAGGAAGAAAACCTTGCTAAGCCAAATGCTGGCATGCTTCCAAATATGCCATTTCTAGCATGCAATTAAATGTTCGTTAGTGGGCAATAGATAGACAGACAGAAAGACAGGTGTGTGTTTTACAGACAGTTCAGTAAGACACTTCAGTGTAACATCATCACCCATGAATAGAACCATTTGTTTTTAACTTCATGAGTAAGTTTTTTGATTATCTAGAATGGGGAGTGGTTTTGCTAATTGATACTAGGAATCAAACAACAAAAAAATAGGCTCGTAATCCAGCCAACTCACAGATAGTAAATGAGAGTGAGGTGGGGAGGAGAGAGAAGGACTCATTAGCTGAAATCCTGTTGCTGTAAGTTGTGCTGCATAAAACTGATAAGTGATTTTTTTTGGAAATAAAACACTTCCAATTCTTTCCTCAAAAGTCCTGAAGCTCCCTTGGGAATCTTTCCATCAAGGGAAGCCACTGGGGGTTGTGGCAAGAACTACTGTTACTGTAATAACTCTACCATCAGCAGCAATTTTCAGAAATAAAAAGCTGCCTCCCCCCCCCCCCCCGCTGCCATTCTGTGGCCTCCAATGGCTTTCTTATGATGAAAAGGATTCCATAGGATCCTCGGGACCTTTTGGGGGTGAAAATGTTTTATTCCTGGAAAACTGCCATGACTGATGACATCATCAGCCTTACGCTGAGGAGCTATGTTATTATGCTATGTCATGCCATGCTATTTCTGTGCTGGCTTCCAGTATAGGGCACCAAGACAGCTCACAAACGGCTTAAAAACAGATGCAACTAAAAGCACACTAAGTTACAACATTTTTTAAAAATTAAAATACAATAATATTAAATAGTAATTTTAAAACAATGGAAACAACAAACGTATAGTATTTTACAAAAAAGCAATAAACACAAAGAATTTCAACCTTTTCAGCCATATTGTTAATAAAAGTCTGCCTAAAAAGGAAGATCTTTACCGGTTCCTAGAATTGAAAACATTAAAATATGGAAAAATAACAAAACTACATAATAATATAACAAGCCCAGCAGCTAAAACAAAGCAATTAACAAGATGCATTTTTAAAAAGGCCTGAGATGCAGAAGCCTTTGAGGATAACAAGTTTTCCATCTGGCCTCTAGGAGAAAGCCATCCTGGTGTGAGATGAGCCTCTGCCTAGAGAGGATTCCATATATAGGGCTGGAAAAGCCCACGGTCTGGTTGTCACCTACTTCATTTATAACAAGAAAGGAATGCAGACAAAAATTTTGGTTGACACAAATCAGGCAGCTGGGAGAAGGCAAGAAGGGCTTTTTTTCCTGGTACCCCCGCAAAGCAAGGGTGCACGTTCTCAACATTGGTGGTGTGCAAAAGATCCCTGCTGTGGCCTGTCTATATTATTCACTTAAGCCCCCCAGATGCATGTGTCCTTGTCAGGATAGGGGCAGCAACATCACTTCCAATTCCATGAACTCCAGGCAGTCCTAAATAAAGATGACCTGACCTGAGATGATGGACAGAACATAGTATCAGAGCAAGGAGACATTGTCTTTGATCCTCTACCCCCATGGGCTTGGCTATCCATGGGATAGAGCAAATAACGATTCTCTCATTTGAATCCACCTGCTATGGTGGCTCACACTCATAACCATGTATGTTAGGATGGTTGGGGGAAAAATACATGTTCAGATTGTCTCAGGGCAGCTCATATTGTAATGAAACCTAAGGTGCCAGACGTCCCTTCCCTGTTTTCATTTATGCAAAAATATATTTATACAAAATGTGATTAATGATGAAAAAATTGTAAGACTGAAATGATCATGTTTTAAATTGTCACCTGAACGGTTTCAGTAAGGAATACTGATTGCCAGGGAAGTTTGGGCTTTTTTCTCTGAACCCACTCTGAAAAAGTTGTGTGGCCTCTGGATCCAGCTGTTCTTTCCACATAACAGCAAGACAAAGGAACGTTTTTTCATTTAACTTCTCCTAATGAAATATTTGTGACAGTTAGAAACATTTACGATACTCTGTTCAAAGCACTCCCAGGTAAAATGGTGGTGGTGGGACTATGGATAGAAGCCTTGTTCTGCAAGTAATGTTTTTAGATTATTAACTTAACTTATCCCACATTTAGTCATATGAAAACAGCATGGAGAAGGCGGCCACTCTGGGCGGTTCACAAAACAGGATAAAACAGTAACATAACAACAAGAATCAACAACGAGAAACGAAATATAAAAGGAACTAAACAAATGGCACTAAGAGACCACATAATAAAAGCATAGTAAAGTAAAATAAAAGCATGTAAGTCTGTTGCCTCTATAAATGCAAGTGCATGAAACTTTGACATTCAAAATTTCACATGGATTTTAAGGGGCACATTGTGATTTGGTTTTTGGAATGCATATTTGACTTTTAAAATGCATTAATTGTAATAAAAGAAATGAGTCTCTTGCCTGCAGTACCATGTTGAGTCTCTCAGTGGCATACACTAGCTGCCTCAGAAGATGGCTCCTTAAGAGTAGAGTTTTTTTCAAGAAGGATTGAGGTTTGAAACAAATGTGTCATGTTCCTGTCAGAGGAGTCCTACAGTGAGGACAAACCCAGCACTCTGGAAACAAGTAGGAAAGAACTCTCCAGCCACACAAACCATGGACACTTGGGGAACCAAGAAGCCCGAAACTGTAGAGTATGGTGGCTGAGTCAGAGGTGGAGGCACACAGGAACAAAGAAAGCTGAAGACACCAGTCTTGGTTGAAGCCCCAAAGCAAAGCGCTCAGCTGCAGGGAATGACTCCTCAACAGATGTAGTGAGTCTCCTCAAGAGAAGGCTTTTCCTCCCAGAGAGAGCTGGGGTCAAATCCTGTGAGAACCACTGAGTTCTTTTCTTTGCTGCTCAAATTTCTATGGTTGAGTGTTGGGTGGTGCTCCAGCAGCCTAACTATGAAAAGGCCTCAGCTGGACTGCAAACTACTGAAGACAACATGTCTACCAGTTCATCAACTGTTTCCTAGACACTTGGCTTTGGATTCCTGAACTCTGTCTTACTACTGTACTGTTTGGACAATATCTTTTTGACCCTGATGGTGGATTGTGGTTGGCATTGATCTGACTTTGACCTCTGGACTGATACTGGATAGTGACTCTGGATCTCCCTGCCCTGCCTGTCTGCTTTGGAAAGTGCTTCAATATCTGTCCATGCTGCTTTGCCTTTTCCCTTGGATGGGGGTTCTCTGGCTGGAAGCCACACCTTCCTTGCTCAGTACAGAACAGGACAAAACATTTGCAAGTGGTTTGAAGACTAGACTGCATTTGACCTTTCCCTGACATACCTGCTCAGGTAAAGTGGGTGCCTTTCCACTTTAGCTCCAAGATTGCAAAGCCTTGACATCTGAAACTTGGCAGATATACTAAGGCAGTGGTTCCCAATTGTATACCTCTCATGTTTCAGTTTCTTTCTGAATATCTAAACTATATGACTGTTCCACTCATACTTTTAGTAAAGCCAATCACTATTTGCTAGTGAGACAGTTCATTCATTCAGGTTATCCATGTAAGCACCATGTGTAGTGCCCAAAGTTTTAAGTGAACTGACTTTTCCCCTAACCTTTTAATGAAGCATTTCCTTCTCTTCTGATGAGTTTTTCAGCAGTCTAATATGTCACGAGTATTTTTCTAACAGGTTTGTAAAGATAAGATGATTGCTTTCTTCACTACCACCTGTTCTCTATATCTGCTGAAATTTTTTACCCAGATGTTCTCCTGGTTTCACAGATGTTAGGCTTCTCTTGTGTCTATGGAAAAGCCAATCAATATATTCATTGCTCCAAACACAAAACAGCTGAAATAAAATAAAATGTGCCCTGAGCAATATAATAGTGGAATTAGAACACACACACATATTAGGAAAATATTTAACACATCTAGTCTGGATACTATCTGTTTTCTGAGAAAAAAGTATTTTTCTATTCAATGGAGCTTCCACAGAATTGCAGACTTAACATAAGAATATGTAACATACCATAATACATTACGGTACTTAACAAGAGATTTAATAATGCATTTTAATTATACATTTACTTTAAAGCAGAAGTGAAGAACCTGTGGCACTCCAGATTTTATTAGAACCTATTAGCCCCAGCTAATGGTACAGGATACCCATCCTAGTACTTTGCCTTTAATGGTGCTATTCTGCATTATTTTGGAGGCACTCTGCCTGGCTTTTACAGTAGATTGCAAAATTATGTGAAATGACTTTGACCTAATTCAAAATGATACAATCCAGTCTGACTCTGAACCTCAACTTTTGTTGTTTAGTCGTTTAGTCGTGTCCGACTCTTCGTGACCCCATGGACCAGAGCACGCCAGGCCCTCCTGTCCTCCACTGCCTCCCGAAGTTCGGTCAGATTCATGTTGGTTGCTTCGATGACACTGTCCAACCATCTCATCCTCTGTCGTCCCCTTCTCCTCTTGCCTTCACACTTTCCCAACATCAGGGTCTTTTCCAGGGAGTCTTCTCTTCTCATGAGATGGCCAAAGTATTGGAGCCTCAGCTTCAGGATGTGTCCTTCCAGTGAACACTCAGGGTTGATTTCCTTCAAAATGGATATGTTTGTTCTCCTTGCAGTCCAGGGGACTCTCAAGAGTCTCCTCCAGCACCACAATTCAAAAGCATCAATTCTTCGGCGGTCAGCCTTCTTTATGGTCCAGCTCTCACTTCCATACATCGCTACTGGAAAAACCATAGCTTTGACTATGCGGACCTTTGTCGTCAAGGTGAGGTCTCTGCTTTTTAAGATGCTGTCTAGGTTTCTCATCGCTTTCCTCCCAAGAAGCAGGCATCTTTTAATTTCGTGGCTGCTGTCACCATCTGCAGTGATCGTGGAGCCCAGGAAGGTAAACTCTGTCACTGCCTCCATATCTTCCCCTTCTATTTGCCAGGAGGTGATGGGGCCCGTGGCCATGATCTTAGTTTTTTTGATGTTGAGCTTCAGACCATTTTTTGCGCTCTCCTCTTTCACTCTCATTAAGAGGTTCTTTAATTCCTCCTCACTTTCTGCCATCAGAGTGGTATCATCTGCATATCTGAGGTTGTTGATATTTCTTCCGGCAATCAGAATTCCGGCTTGGGATTCATCCAGTCCAGCCTTTCGCATGATGTATTCTGCATATAAGTTAAATAAGCAGGGAGACAATATACAGCCTTGTCGTACTCCTTTCCCAATGTTGAACCAATCAGTTGTTCCATATCCAGTTCTAACTGTTGCTTCCTGTCCCACATAGAGATTTCTCAGGAGATAGATAAGGTGGTCAGGCACTCCCATTTCTTTAAGGACTTGCCATAGTTTGCAGTGGTCCACACAGTCAAAGGCTTTTGTGTAGTCAATGAAGCAGAAGTAGATGTTTTTCTGCAACTCTCTGGCTTTCTCCATAATCCAGCGCATGTTAGCAATTTGGTCTCTAGTTCCTCTGCCCCTTCGAAATCCAGCTTGTACTTCTGGGAGTTCTCGGTCCACATACTGCTGAAGCCTGCCTTGGAGGAGACAGCATCTTAAAAACCTCAAGAACCTCAACTAGATCTGTTCAAAATGGCCTGATGTGGATTCCACTGAATCAGTTGTGTGACACTACAACAAACCAAATATAAGGGAAGGGGAAAAAATCTGCCTGATGTTGAAGCCACAGAGGCTGTATTTAATCTGTTTTAAGATGCAATGTTGGGCGGGAGCGGAACTACTCAAGCTCTACTAGATCTGTTTAGTAGGTATCTGATCACAATTGGGAATGTCCTTAGGAGCAGCTTGGACAAAAGAAGCAAGTTAATCCCTCCCCCTTTTTATTTAGAAATTTATTCTATTATCAAACAATGTACACATTTCAGTAACAGAGACCTAGATTTTAAGAAACTAACACCTTTTAGGTTTTAGTTTTGTTATGCCAGTTCGGCAGCAAATTGGTCCAATACTTTGAAAGGAAATGTAAACAGTGCTACAAACCATGCTTTCTGAACAGCTCACACACAAAAATAATTCCACATCAATTAATCTGCAGACAATTTTTGGCTTGTCAAGAAAAGCCCTCAGCAATCTTCGGGTCACATTTTCACTGTAGGGGTGCTTCAAAACATTTTCAAAAGGAAATCTATAATTTGTCTCACTACTTATCTAATACAAGCTCAAGAAATACACGCAAGGGCTATGATGGCCCATCTTATGCATCTTGCGCTTTCTGCTTCTATGTTTGGTGGTTTGATTTTTTAAATTGTTTTACACGTTTTTGTTATCTATTTTGCTATTCTACTTATGAACCACCCAGAACAGCGCATCGCACTAATGGGGAGGTATATAAAGCTTTGTTTGGTCATTAAGTTGTGTCCGACTCTTCGTGACCCTATGGACCAGAGCACGCCAGGCCCTCCTGTCTTCCACTGCCTCCCGGAGTTGGGTCAAATTCATGTTGGTCGCTTCGATGACACTGTCCAACCATCTCGTCCTCTGTCGTCCCCTTCTCCTCTTGCCTTCACACTTTTCCAACATCAGGGTCTTTTCCAGGGAGTCTTCTCTTCTCATGAGATGGCCAAAGTATTGGAGCCTCAGCTTCAGGATCTGTCCTTCCAGTGAGCACTCAGGGTTGATTTCCTTCAGAATGGATAGGTTTGATCTCCTTGCAATCTAGGGGACTCTCAAGAGTCTCCTCCAGCACCACAATTCAAACGCATCAATTCTTCGGCAGTCAGCCCTCTTTATGGTCCAGCTCTCACTTCCATACATCGCTACTGGAAAAACCATAGCTTTGACTATGCGGACCTTTGTCAGCAAGGTGATGTCTCTGCTTTTTAAGATGCTGTCTAGGTTTGTCATTGCTTTCCTCCCAAATATAAAGCTAATGAAATAAATAAATTGTGTGGTTTGGAAAGTTGCATGAAGCAATGTGCCTCTTTAAGAAAATATACCGATTGCCTTTCACTTCTATTACTTTTCTTTCCATGATGGATTGACTCAATAAAGGCCACCATGACTTTAGATCGAAACAGGAGCTCCCGGAGGTTATCAATTCATAGGGTTATCACAAACTCGGAGGCGGCTTGACAGCACCTAACCACCACCATTTTGCGCTCTCCTCCAGTTCCAAACTTGTCCTGATCTGTGCTTTCAAGTTCTACGTCAGGCATGACTTTTTCCGCGCGCTCGGCTCTTTCCGTAACGCTTCGCTTTGCCTCGGCGCAGTTCGGCTATTTCCGGGAAAAGCGGTTACAGCTTCTTCGGGCATTCCCGTCGTGAGACTGCGGCGCTTCCTTTTTCTCCACGCGCGGTGTCGCGGTGCATTGTGGGGGTGCGCGGCGCATTGTGGGGCGGAAAGAAGGAGGAGAATCCCCGTCTTGGGAGTCGGGCAGCCGCCATCTTGTCTAGCTGCTGCGGGGCCTTGGGCCTGCTTCGGTAGAGGAGCCTGCGAGGTGACCGTGGTGCACGGAGTGGATGTTGGGGGTGCCTTCAGAGGTGTGTTGAGGGCCGCTAAGCCGGGGTTTCACGGAGCTGTCCTCGGCGCTCGGTATGGGCCGTTCCCGGTCGCGGAGTTCGTCCCACTCCAAGCGCGTCAAAAGCTCCAAGCACAACAAGAAGAACCGGAGCCGCTCGCGGTCCCGCTCCCGGGAGAAGGAGCGGGCCCGCAAGCGCTCTAAGTCGCGGGAGAGCAAGCGAAGCCGGCGGCGAGAGTCCCGCTCCAGGTCCCGCTCCAACACCGCCCCTTCCCGCCGCGACAGGGACCGGGAACGTGAGAGGGAGCGAGAGCGCGCCTCCTCCCCGCCCGACCGCATCGACATCTTCGGCCGCACCGTTAGCAAGCGGAGCAGCCTTGATGAGAAGCAGAAGCGGGAAGAGGAGGAGAAGAAAGCCGAGTTCGAGCGGCAGCGGAAAATGTGAGCCCCGGCTGGGTGGCAGTGGGCTGGCGGAGGAGGGTCGGGGAGCGGGCGTTGGGAGGAGAGGGAGCCAGAAGGTCTCTATCGGGAGCGCTTGGCTCAAGCGGGAGTGAACCAAGAGGCCGAGTTTGCTGTCCTGTCTCTGGAGTGGTTGAGAATGAAACCAGGGGAGAGCTGCTCAGGAAACCGGTTGGCCCGGAGGCGAGTGTTTTTGGGGGTGGGAAGGAGGGGGTTGCTTTTTCGCAGCTGCGACGAAAGGTTGATCCCTTTGGCATAGTGGCTGTAAGACCCCTATATATTGACAAGAGAAACGAGTCCAGCCAAAAGAGACTGCGGTGTCAGGGTGTCGATTGTGGGAGAGCTTAGATCCTTGCTGGCAACGGGCTGAGGTCTCTTCTGACACCTGCGGGGATGCAGCTTTTGGCTGGTCACCTGCCTTAAATACAAACGCCCACTCTCCCTCGCACCACCCTTATGAGATCAAAGACCACCCCCTTTCCCATTAGTATTCTCTGGCTAAAGCCCTTTCTGTTGCTTAGGCCTGAACTGTCACTGATGTGTGTGCTCTCAGGTCAGGGCCTTCCTGGATTTCCTTCCATTTACTCTCTTATCTTCTTACCACTTCTGAATGCATATTTGTAATTTTGTAATTAATTTCCTGTGCAGGAGTCTTTAAGACTTTGCTCCACATTCAGTTTTCCCAGTGCTTGTAGCAAACAGTTCAGTTTACTAACTATGTATTTTGGGATTAGAGCAGCACATTGGGAGAAGGTGGAGAACTAATGAGCGTTTGATGGAAAGTTACATCACTGTATTCAATTGACTTTCATCAAATAACTTCCTTAATTTCTTTAACTGTGGTTGTTGTCATTCTGACAGGCTTTAAAGATGCATTTTTAACTTCAAAATATAGTTTAATATTAATACACTTTTAATGGAGGTATAGTTGTTTATAGAAGCAGTGTGTTAGACCCTAATATAGAAAGAAAAGGAATGCATCATTGATTTGTTCACTGGATGTAGAGCAGCTCCTTTTGCAGGCCAGTGTAGCCCTTCCCCCTCCATTTTGGCACCTGGCCAGTACAGCTCTTGGCTTTCACTACCTTGCAGCTAGAGCATTCACTGCAAAGGAGGTTTCCTGTACTTCATTCATGATGAAGTATTTAGTGATCCATGCCTGTCTCTGGCTTGCAGCAGAATCAAGTGAAGTGCTGCATCCAGGGTTCTGATGACAAGCGGTGTGTTCAGAGCTTCAGTATGAGACACTTTCCAAGAATGGAGCAAGCAGGAATAGATCCAGTTCTGTAGTTCAGAGGGCTGTTTAAATTTCACAGGGATATTGTATATATAGACACGCATCTCAGACTGCTCTCAGTCATGTAAATTTGGGTGATTAGTGGAATAATCTGAGGATTGAAACAAAACAGATTTTTTTATTCATGTAGTGAACAATGTGTCTTGTTCTGCCAGAATCCCATTCCCATCATGAAACTCATCAATACTATTATTTTATAAGTAGAGTAAACTGTGTTTTATATAGGCTCAATATTTTGATCATTTTTTAAAATAGTAGATAATGGCTTAGGATACCCAGTGTGATGTAGTGGACAAAGTGACAGACTAGGACTCAGGAGGCCTGAGTTCAAATCCCTGCTCAGTCGTGGAAACTGGGTGGGGGTGTGGAACTGGTAAAACTACTCTTTGAAGTTTCACTTACCTGGAAAGCGCTATTAGGGTTAGTATAAGTTAGTTCCGACTGGATGGCACATAACTAACTTAACTAAAATGGTGGCTTGTGCAAATAATTGTGCAGATTGACTGTTTCTGAGTAGTGTAATATGGTACAAGACCACTCATGGAAAATGCAGCAGTTGTTTCTGAGGATTTCTCATCCATGCTTAGTGTATTCTGTGAAAAAGTTATACTATTCAGAACATTGTGCCACTGGTTTGTGAGCAATTAGTTGCATGAAAAAGCAAACAGATAACAGTGTCCAAGCTGACTTAGCTGTTACAGTTAAACACCATTGTGATCTTTTTCCCCGCTTAAAGAAACAATTTCCCTGTAACTTAAAGATGTTACAGCACTGTCTTCTGGGATTTTCTTTTTTTTTTTACGTCCCACATTTTATAACATTAGTTGTTTAAATTCATTTTAGTTAATTTTGTATGTACACACCTTTAAGTGTTGTGACAGAAGGCCTCCAGCAGCTCTATGACTTATGAAGTGTGCTGCTGCTTGAAATGAAATGCCTACACTGAAAGGTCAGCGAGTATCATGTCTTAATGAGAAGTAAAGTTTGATTCATGACTTAAACTGAAGTGAGGAATTCAAAGGTGCCTAGGGTGATCTGGTGCAGCTAAAATAATTAACGTCTTGACGTTGATTCTGATTATCCAAGAAGCCATAACTTGTAGCAAAAATTGATTAGTATTGACATACACAGTAGTGCTTTATTAAAATTTCAGAACATTTATTTAAAATCTGGATTAATAGTGTGCACTGTGTTCCAGTAAGCTAGCTATAATGTAATGCAGTGCCTTATATCTTTATCCTTGATTTTTGGCCCATCCAGATGTGTTTACCTATATTATGCACACATACATATTTTCATGTGTTGCTCTTGCAAGTATTTTGACAGTACATTTGAAGTAACTGTCCATGACTTAAAATATCAGATAGATAGTGACAGATTTCTGTGCAATCTCATGAATTTACATAACATGCAGTATACCAAATCACTAATTAAAAAATCATTGTTCCAGTAGCTATTCACACACAACCAGAGTGTCCCTTTTACAGTCTGTGCGGCAAATGCAGAAGTATGTCAGAGCTAGCGCAGCACCTGTGATGGTACACAGAATCTGTGTACCTATCTATGACCTTTCTCCATATACTAATTTGTGTACTTTTAATTTAGTGGTATAAGGACTCAGCTAGCAGGTTGACGACCTCCTATGTAATACACCCTTAGAATTTTTACTCTGAGTTTCATTTAGCAAATCACTTTCATATACTGTAATTTTGAAGCCTGTTGCATAGTGATTGAGTTGTAGTACTGCAGTAAAGACTCGGTTCACAACCTGAGTTTGATTGTGATGGCTCAGGTAGCTGGTTGAAGGTTAACTCAGCCTTCCATCCTTCTGAGATTGAGAAATTGAGTTCTCAGCTCACTCAAGGTGTGTGTGCAATGTGAGCTTGCATAATTGTACACTGCCCAGAGAGTGCTTTAAGTGCTATGGGGTGGTATATAAGCAGCACACTTTGCATTTGAAGCATTTAAATTGTATTAGACGTTATTTCAGCACATGCTTCTCTCCATTAAAATGAATGGCACAGGTACTCTGGAATTTTGGCTAATGTTTCTGACCCTTATGGTTGGAGAAAAAAAAATGAAAATATGATGAAACAATTATTTTTTAGAGACAAGAAAAACATCATTAAGCCTATTTTTATGTTGATGGATCCTAACACTTGGTTAAGATTAAATGTTGCCTTGGGTTAATGTTTTATCATACCAATTTAAAATATGTCTATGTGTACCTAACATCTTCTGGAATTAAGGAAATAACATGCAAAATACATTGCACAGCTAAAGTAAATAGATCTTGCCCCTTGGCTCAAGATGTACTCTTTTTTGCTGCTCTTGATGTAGCTTAAAGCCATTCCCGCAGGTTTGTATTATTGTCAGTTAGCATCGTCCCTCTTACGCATTGACCTATAAAATGTCTGTGCTTTTACAATTTTGTGCGTTGCTTGTGCAGTTAACTGAGTTGCTGTAAAACTGTTCAAAACTAAATTTGAGGTGTTTTTGTATTTCAGAACGATACACTCAACTAATGAACGTGAAATTTAGTAATATCGTTTTGTAGCAGGAGTTGCTGAAGGCACTGCATAATTCTTACAATTGTACATATGTCCAGTGTGCTCTTCAGGTTTTTTGACTATACTACATATGTTTTTTGTGAGATTAGATTGTATGTTTGGTAGAAAAAGAGTATTATATTTTAATGTACTTGTACATTATAACATTTACTCTATTGAAAAACGCATCCAGTTGAGGTCTGAAAATAACACATGGCATCACATCCTGTATTTCTACTGCTACATGTATATATGATTGATATAGATATATGTAACATGTCTGGGCATATATCTGCTTAGGACTTAAGCATGTGATATAGTGTTGAGTAAGAGGTGATCTGAAATAATAATTCTCTCCTTCTAGTCGGCAACAGGAAATAGAAGAGAAGCTTATTGAAGAAGAAACAGCCAGAAGAGTGGAGGAGCTTGTAGCAAAGCGAGTAGAAGAAGAACTGGAGAAGCGGAAAGATGAGATTGAACGGGAAGTTCTCCGCAGGGTGGAGGAAGCTAAGCGCATCATGGAAAAGCAGTTGCTCGAAGAACTCGAGCGACAGCGACAAGCTGAACTAGCGGCTCAAAAGGCCAGAGAGGTAACGCTCGGTCGTTTGGAAAGTAGAAACAGTCCATGGCAAAACTTTCAGTTTTGGTTTGTGCCTCCTGTTGCGTTCAGAAGGAGATGGAACACAGCAAATCTAATTCCCTTCTTGTGTAAACTTGCATTGCTACGAAACCTAATTTCTAACTTATTCAGAGGAGCTCACTGGTACCTAAAACAGTTACTCTCCTAAAACTTGTGCAAGGGTACTTGAATTCTAATGGAACTGATCTACATATTTGAGAATTGTTTGAAACTTTTGCCATGGCTGCAGGATATATCCACAGTCCTTTCTTATTGGGGGGATGGGTTAAACAATTTGTAACTATGTATCCTTCATATGTTTTGCTCTACCTAGACTGTAAGAGGCTTTATGCCTTCAGTCGGGGGGGAAAAAAACCAGGGTCCGGCGCTGAGTTGCAGTGCCTTGTAAAAGAAACAGATTTGGTTAAAATCCCTTTAAGGCAATCATGCATTTTTCCTGAAAATATAGTGGACTCATTCTGAAACCCTGATCCTGTTCACTTTCTTCACAAAAGGCTTATGCCAAATTCATGAGAACAATTTTTTCAGTGACTACTAACAACTCCTTCTTTTTCTCTAGACTAGAGAGTTGTAAAAGAGCAGGTTGTCCTTGTCTGAAGTTGAGCTAAACATGTGACTTCTTCTGTCAGCAGCTGGAGCAGAAGCTGAAAATGTCTTTCTGTGAGACAGTAATTTGCTACTGGAGGTTTTAATGCTTGCCAGCACTAATCACTCCAGGATCCTAAAATTTTGAAGTTGCACTCCTTTTAAACTTTACTGAAAATAGTTCTGAGTATCAGACAGCTCACTCCATACCATTCCCCCCCCAGTTTGGTGATCTGATTAAGTGGGTTTAGTTGATTAGTTGATAATAGAGGAGAAGTTCCAGTATGACAATTTTTCCCTACAAGATTTTTGTTATGATACAGCATGTTTAAAATAAAAAGCAATTGCATGTGCTGTAAATTTAGTTTAATTTTTGCAAAACAAAAATGGATTGAAATAATTGCTGAATTATTTATCATTGCATTTAAAAAATCTTGTACAATGGATTTTGGCTAAAATAGTAGTCCTCCCCCTTCCCTCCCCGTTTAATAATTAAGATCAGAGGGTGAGCATGATAGTAACTGATCTTATCAGGACTGTTTACTGCACAGCGTAATTCTGAATTCCTGGAGTGAAGGGTGCCAACCTGTAGCTGGTGACTAGACCTAGTGAGAAGTATTTTTCTGACATACTTGCTTTGTTTCTATTAACTATATTTTTGTGCAGACCTCAGGCTAATTACAAAAACGTCCAGATATTAAGATAACTTGAACATTTACAATGGTTACTGAAATTACTCTTCAACCTTCTTGAAGTCTTTTTACTTATGGTTTGCGTAACGAAGTTTCTTTAAGTTTATAAAGGACACTCAGCTTCACATTTGGTTTCCGTATCCTACTTTCTCTGGATTTCTGAATTCCAGTTTATATTGTAGAAAGACAGTTTGATACTGTCTTTAAACTAAGCTTGTTTCACTATAGGATGTTCAATCCGTTCGCCCATGAAGGAAGCCCTTAGTTCCACAGATATGGATTACCATTTGTACTTTTCGCTAACAGTAAATGTATTTTTTCTTATTTAATTGTTTGCTTAGGAATGTTTTATATATTTTTGTTCCTTCTTACCGTAAACATCTGCATTCCTCAGCTCAGCCTTCCTTGTATGTTGTTTCTTTATAAATGGTTGAGCTGCTGATGCAGGCATTGCCAAGCTAACAGTACAAATCATTTTAAAGAGGAAGCTGGCGCGTATGGCAGCCGAGGAGCACACTCTGCAGGACACTGGACAAGACAGTAAATATTCAACTTTTAATGCTGATAAAAGGAGTATAGGTAAAGAATACGTAGGTATACATGATTGGTGAGACAAACTATTCACTTTATTTATATTTTATATATTACTCTTTTAATTTGGTAAATACTATCCAGTTTTTGTAGTTGTCCTTGTTGATTTGTGTGATATTAAAATACTAGTAATAACTGGCTAGGATTCTCTGATTAGGGAGGGTTTAGTTGGTTGCTGTTTGGACTGGGAGGGATGATTTAAATTTAGAGCTAGAAACCAATTTTAGTGGCTGCACAGTTTGCTGTTTGAAAGACAAAGATGGTGGCTATAAAGCTGCCCCTTTAAGTCAGTTCACGGAAGGAATTCCTAGGAAGACTAGTGCAGATGGGCTAGTGAGTATTTTACTTTTCTAACATCTTACCCTGTCCTCCCCTTTAGGAGGAAGAACGTGCAAAGCGTGAGGAGCTAGAACGAATACTAGAAGAGAATAATCGAAAAATTGCAGAAGCACAAGCTAAATTGGTAAGTTCAAGTAATATTTGAGAAATGCAGAGATGATACACTACAACCTGATACTTAAGAATGTAGTCATTGGAATGAGTAGATTTAAGAATATTGAACTTTGCTGAAGTGTAGTAGGATGTGTGTGTCACCATTTCTTCCCTTAACATTCTTGAAAACTGGCTCCACAATGTTGGGGAGCCTTCTAGGGTAGCTCTGCATAGGCAGTAGGTGTGACCAAGCCGAATAAAAGTAGTGTCGTTCCACAAATGCATACATAAGTATTAGTAGATGGGTTTGTACAACGTTACATAGTGAACAAAATCCAGTTGGCATTGTTATGCTGATATAAACCAGACCCAGGCACCAGAAATAATTAATGGAAAGTTTCCTATTCCAAGGCTCCAAGTCTTCCTAGGCCTCCCCTTTGCCCTAGGGAAGCCTTCAATAATAAACAGTGACTGTTGCTGGGATTGGCACCAGTGGTGATCTAGCAGCAATTTTTTACTATTAAAGCCTCCCACCCCCACCCCCACCCCCCTGGCTTTAGGCTCCCAAAAGCTTTCCCAGGGCAAAAGGGAGCTCTAGGGAATCTCAGAACCTGAAATAGGGGGATAGAAAGTTTTCAGTTAATTTAAAGTAATTATTTCCAGCATCCTGATCTGGTTTACAGTGGTGTAACTGTGCCAACAGGGGTTTGCTCAACAAATGCATTATTTAGTAATTTTCCATGCCTATCTGAGAGTTAGGGCAAGTAGAAAGAAACACTTGGATTTAATTTCACATTTTCTTACAGTATACTAGTCCAAAGTATACAAGCTTTTCTGCATTTGTATTCAATCCTATAGTGACTTGTCCTTTATTTTAAAGTATGATTTCTGAGATCTTGCCTACTCCTAGCAAATTTACTGTTAAAATTTCTCCTTGGAGCAGTGAGGATATACGAAGTTTTAGAAACGCGTCACGTTTCAGTCATGTAAATGCATTCTCAGTCGTTAATCCTAGAGAATTTGACCTTGTAGCATTTTTCTGTCTTGGCAAATTAATGCTAAATATAGAAACTTGGTGTAATAATGTGGAGACAACAGATATTTGAGAATTGCAAATTGTGTTGAGTAAATTCTACTGTTTTCATGTTACAGGCTGAAGAACAATTGAAAATTGTTGAAGAACAAAGAAAAATTCATGAAGAAAGGATGAAACTAGAACAAGAAAGACAACGTCAGCAAAAGGAAGAGCAAAAAATTATCCTAGGCAAGGGAAAGTCTAGGCCAAAACTATCATTCTCACTAAAGAGTCAGGATTAAATTTCAGCTCTGAACTCTGATGGAAAATGAAACAAACTTTGTATAGTAGCTTCATGTTGAAGTGGTTTTTTTATTTTCTTTTGTGATTTTTTCTTTTCTTTTTGGACATCTGAAAAGTTAGTTTGTTCTAATAGGGGCCGTGCTCTGCATCTCTTATTTTAACTTCTGTTGAGTTAAATCCTTATCAGATCATTGTCTTTTTAAATAATCTCTTATCATCTATTTTGATTCTTTGATAAAGTGGCTTGATGCAGGTCAGGTCACTTTATGAATTATGTATGATCTGATAAGGTTTTTACTGACCCACTGATCTCAGAGTTTTACTCTGATGTTAACCATTAATGCTGGTTTTGCTAACTTTAAAAAAAGGTTGGCAAAAGTATTGGTAAATTCCCATGGTGTATTGGATCCTCAGTGGTTTGTTTTATCAGTGTCTAATGATACTATCCCACTATTGTGCATCTTGATGTTCCCGATACAGGTAAGGAAAAGTTGGTCAGTGTTTCTGGAGATATGTGAGGGAAGTTCAGTATTGTCTAGAATTGTTTTTATTCCTCTGATAAAACTCAACCAGCATTCCCAATTGTGTAAATAAATCAATTTGCTGAATAAAGTAAAGTCTTAAATTCATACGTTTAAGTAAATTTTTTAAGTGCATGTATGTTTACATTAATGAACAGAACCTGTTTTCCTCCAGCCAAAAAAAAATCCAATATTAAGGTCAACAATATTTTTTGTACTTTCAGCGCCAGGCTGGCACCTACAGTTAAAACTAATACAGTTGTGCTATTAAATGCTTTCGCTGGTTTAATGGTGAATTTATTTTGCTGGCGCTGTTACTTTATGCAGTCTCCTTTTCTCTCTCTTTCTGATTGAAATCAAGAATTGGTTGGTTTCATGCTAGCTAAGTGGAATTGTTGACTTTTCATATTCCCCTGACTGCTTAAATTTTCCTGAATTTTAAAACCAGTTTGCTTTGTGACATTGCAGGATTATGTATGAGAATAAGTCTAAATTTCCGTGAG
The DNA here is from genome assembly GCA_037013535.1 of Intellagama lesueurii. Lineage (NCBI taxonomy): Eukaryota > Metazoa > Chordata > Lepidosauria > Squamata > Agamidae > Intellagama > Intellagama lesueurii. The sequence goes on from JBAJHW010000003.1 coordinate 103,091,844, forward strand.
TTCATAAATTGGTTTCCTTGCTTTGGTTCTTTGTCCCTTCTTCTCCCTCAGCAGATGAATACCATATTTTGAACAATTATGATTACCATGTTCCAGGAAGTATTCACTGTTGTGCCTGCCTGCACGGTAGTAATGTTTGCAAATACTAGCCTGCTTCACAGGGAAGATGTAAATTAATGATTTTTTAAAAAATCAAATTGATTTAAATCATGATTTAAATTAAAATTTTGATTTTTTTTTAAAAAAATAAATTGTCAAAAACCCGATTTTTTTAAAATATTGAAATCATGATTTAAATACATTTGATTTAAATCAAATCCACTCTGCTGGTATGATTTACCCATTTGAAGAACCAATTGTCAGGCACAGCAAATCTTGAAATTTGATCAGTAAAATAAATCAGTACAATACAGTAAATTGGTAGTAAAGTGAGTTGTGTTGGTAAGCACAAATGAAAGTAAACATAACCTGTAAGATCTGCTCTTATTTGGATTTCTGCATTGAGCGAGGGGTTGGACTCGATGGCCTTATAGGCCTCTTCCATCTTGATTATTCTGTGATTCTATGAAAGCAAGTAGTTTATATCCTAGTTTATTCAGGCACAGAATGTTTGGGTTCTGCTTGGTTTTGCCAGTCATACAGTATTTTTTGCACTTGTTGAAAATTAAGCTTTCTGACATAACTTTGTATTAGAGCTTTTTCAGTTGTCATGTACATTTTCTGCTAGAACTGCAGCATCCACAGTTCATTCTTCATGTCTTATCTCAGTTGCTGACTCAGAATGGATCATATGATATGGTGCCCTTTTAGTTTTACAAGTGTGTAATGTTCTCTGTGTCAGATTTCTAGTATGTGGCCCAAATCCAGAGCAGCCTGCTGTTTTGGTTGCCCATAATACAGGGTGAGAAGATAATGGTGAATTACATAGTTGAACAGTTATGTTTGTAATAAATTAATACTGCTGTAAGCATTGTTCTGTTCTTACTTTGACTGGCATTAGGTTTAAATCTGGCATAACACAATGGGGAACTTCATGGCTCAGTAGTTTGCTTTAAACCAAGTTGCCCTGAAATGGTAACTAAAAGAAGCAAAGATCTTTTACTGTACTGGAAGGGATCATTTTTGATATTCTGTGCCATTTAAGAAAAAAACTTTTTTTGAAAGATGCATGGGCTTGAACATTTTTCATGCATTAGTGGATTGGATTCAGAATTTACCTTTGCTGGCACAGACACCTTTGAGTGGCACTCAGGATACGCTAGCAAGTGGAACAATGTTTACCAATTCTCCCTTCATCGAGTGCCACTTCCCTTGCTTTTTTGAGGATTTAATAAAAATACATTCCCCAAGCAACTAATGGAGATAGTCTGATACATAAAAAGTCTGGATAGTAGGAGCTCTTCCATCCATAAAATGCATTGTCTGGAGTCTAGAGGATACATTCTCCTAAGCTGGCATTTGTTCTTCTGTGCAAAATACTCCCCCCCCCCCCAAATCCGACTAACAGACCTTGAAACCTATTTTATAACAGAAGGTAAATATGCTTACAAAGTGCCTGTTGCATGAAATGGTGCAACAGTCCCCTACTTCTACAGCTTCAACTGAGAGAAGCAAGGCTTTGTTTAGCACTTCTCTTTTGAGCTTGAAGTAGATAGCCTAATAACCCAGCAGAAGCAATAGTCTTTCATGAGGTAGTGGCTGCTTGTTGTTACATGCCATCAAGTTGCTTCCGAATGAGAGATCTACAGAATGTTTTTTCCTCAACAGCTCTGCTCAGCTCTTGTAAATTCAAGGTTTCCTTTACGGTGTAAATCCATCTTGTGTTTGGTCTTGATCTTTTCCTTCTGACTTTAACCTTTCCCAGCGTTATTGTCTTTTCTGGAGAATCTTGCCTTCTTGTGATGTGCCCAAAGTAGGACAGACTCGGCTTCAACATTTTTGTCTCCAAAGATAATACAGGCTTGATTTTGCTCTAGCACCCACTTGTTCATCTTTCTGGCAGTCCAGGATATCTGCAAAGCTCTCCTCCAGCACCATTATTTAAATGAATCATTTCTTTTTCCTGTCAGCTTTCTTAACTGTCCAGCTTTCACACCTGTACATAGTGATCAGGACTACAAACGTATGGATGATTTTGGTTTTGGTCTCCAGAGACACATCCTTAGACTTTAATTTTTTTTAATTCCTTTATTGCTGCTCTTCCGCGTCTTAGTCTTCTGATTTCTTGGCTGTAGTCTGCATTTGAATTAATGATTGAGCCAAGGTATACATACAAAATCTTTCACTATTCTAATTTCTTCATTGTCAACATTAAAGTTTTGTAGTCATGATTTTTGTCTTCATATTATTCAACTGCAGTCCTGCTTTGGCACTTTCTTCTTTCACTGGAAGTCATTTCAAGTTATTGCTGCTTTTGGCCAGTAAGATGGTGTCATCTGCATATCTTAAATTACTAATGATGTTTCTTCCCCTAGTTTTCACTCTTCTTCGATCTGAATCTTTCTGTATGATATGTATGTTCTGTGTACAGGTTGAACAGATAAGTGGTTGCTTATGAATGAAAATACTTCAACGCAAAATCAGATGTTTTAAACAAGCAAAAAGATGTAGTGAAAAGTATGCTATCCTTGTTTGTACTGTGTGCTAAATAGTTCCCTGTACATTAGAATTGTACTGCTCGTTTATGTAAATGAAATAATGTAAGTCTCAGCAACAAAAGGCCACTCATGAAAAAGATGCTGACTGCATTTCTGGGCAGTCGGGTGATTGGGTGTACACTCAGCATGTAGCATGTTAATGCGTGGCTTTTTGCCACAAAGACCTGATTTCTTTCCAGCTAGCATAACTTGGCAGTCGGATTCTAGCCATAGTTTCTTACAACAGTTTTAAAATGCCTTCAGATCTCGAAGTATAACAGGTATATCTTGCTATATTATCAACACCTGCAGTTTGAATAATGGTACTGATTGTCAGGTTTGTTGTGGTGTAGGTTTGTTTTATTCAACATTAAAGTGACTTTTCTAATAAAAATACAAATTTCTTTACACCCAGTAAGCATTCTTAGCCAAGCTTACGTGGCCATATACTCTTTTGTTCTAAGGTTTTCTTAATATAAGGAAGAATTTATGTTGAAAAGTGATTCCAAGTGACTTGAGGCTTTGATTAGTAGATTTGCACCTCTGTTGATTAATATATTTATTATCTTGGTTACCTGAGGGTCCTCTAAATCCTGTCTTTCAAATCCTGGTTAGTATATAAGTGACAGCTTGGTTAAGGAGTACTGTGTTGTACTCTCCTGTAGTTTGAGAGAGAAAATTGGCAACTGACTTGTCTCTTCCTTTTCACTTTAAAATGTAAGGGAGGGATTGTGCTTTTCTCCCCCATTGTCGTAGCCCTGTTTTCTTATTCTGTCCTTGCTGTCAGGCTTATAATTGTAAAGGATGGTGGAATGAAGTGGAAAGCATCCAGTTTTTCCACATGCTGTGGAAAGCATCCAGCTTTTCTTCTCTGAAGTGGAGCCCAAGAACAGGGAGAGGTGCTGAGAGGCTGCAGGATCCCTAGAGAAACAGTTTCCCCCTGAAGTGTCACTCTGAGAGATGTGAAAAACGGATCTACTTCTGATAGTAGTTTGCCAGGTCCCCAGCAGGGCTGTTAATGGATAGGATGTTCATGGGGTCCCCATTTAAATCAGAAGCGACTTGAGGGCACCTAACAACTTCTGGTCGCTTTGATTCAACTGACCGTCGCGCGGGGAAGGTCGATCCAAGGGGAAGCGGGAGTAGGACTAGTCGCTAGTCAAACGAGTCAGTGCTGCTGCTGAATCGTAAGCACCGGAGTATTGTTTTTAAATAGTTTTTGAGTTCCTGGTGTTTTACATTTGTTTCCTCTCTTGCGGCCCTTCGCAGCGGCGGCATGTTTTATTCCCTAAACAAAAACAAAAGAAAACATTTCCAGGAGGAACGAACGAAGTTCTTCCTGCCTGCGGTTTTAGATGACCACCTCCTTCCACAAGGAGTGGATCCCACCCGCTTGAAGGCTTTCTTCCTGCTTTACTCAGGGGTGGCGACATCTTTATTCACGGGCAAAGCAGCCGGGTCTCCGTTCCTCGAGCGCCGAATCCCCTCCTGCGTCTTTCCAAGGCGCGCCCTTCCCAAAACGGCACGCCTCGGCCAAAGGCAGACTTACTCGGTTTGGGGATAAGTCGTAATGCTTTCAAGCTGCAATCCCAGCCACCCTTACCTGGGAGTAACTCCCACGGGACACGATCAGTCCTAACACTGAGTAAACCGGGAAATTTGTTCTTTTCCAGCACAGCAGCGCCCGTGGGCGGAGTGCACCCTGACCTGAAGGGAGAGGCTCTCAAGGCCGGAAAAGTTGCAATCTCGTTCGCGGGGGGGGGGGGCGGTGAGCAGCCAGCGGCCCTCCCCATGGAAACAACAGTCGGCCCCTTTGTGACAAAGTCGACCCCTTCCGAAACAACAACAAGGGGTGGAGGACGGCGTCCCTCCGCTCTTACCGTCGCGCCCTGCCCTTGGGTATGCTTGCGTGGGTGGACCCGATCCTATTACCTTTACCCTGAGAGGAAAGGTTTCGGGGAATCCGAACCACGGGACTGTGGTGCCAGGCGAAAATTCACCTCACATGCGAGGCTGCCTGGCAGGGCCTCCCGTTTCATTCTATCTTGGAAAGTAAAGAAGCAAGAAGGAAGTCTTCCAGGGCTGCCTGAGCGTAGAAACGCACCCCGCTTTGGTTGGGTGTTCGTGGGGCTGGCTTCCGGGTGAGCAAGCGGGCAACCCCAATGGAGAAACCAGCCGCGCTGTCCTGCTCCTCGCTCGGCTTCGAAAGGCCGAATACAGGGCAGCGCCTCCTCTGAGGGAAGCCGCCTCTGCCAAGGCCCAGGCTTAGCGCCGCGGTCCCCCGAACGCGAACCCAACCCCAAAACCCGAGATCGGCAAGTCTCCTCTTCCTGCTTTTCAATTTGGGAGGCCTCGCCCCCAACATGGGACTCTGCCAGGTAAAGATTTTGGGGTGGCAGCCCCCTCATTTCCCCCCCCGGAACAGGGAAACGAACCCCGTTAACCCCTCGTCAGGGAATGCGGGGTGGGGTAGGGGGCGCAGGCCTGAGCCTTCTCGTAGTGTATGTAGTATACCCAGTGTGGTGGTGTAGTTTTTAAGAGTCACAGACTCCGGAGATCTGGGTTCGAATCCCTGATAGGCCACAGAAGCTTGGAGGGGATGGCGCTGGCAAACTCCTCCTTATCTTTGCGTGCCTGTGCCCTCAAGTCGGAACCGACTTGTGGCGACCCTAATAGGGCTTTCAAGGTGAGATATTTAAGGAGTGGCTTTACCAGTTAGTGAGTTTCCGTGGCCACGTGGGGATTCGAACCTTGTTCTCCAGAGTCTTAGGCCATCATTTTGTCCACTACACACCACACTATGAATTACTTACTTTAAAAATCCTGTTAGGAGCGCTGTAAATCGGGTGCCACAGCACGTTACACACACAGGGAGCCCTGCTCGTAGACGTCGACTTGGTCTCAAGGAAACGGATATGAGAACTTGCTGCTTACAGCGCGTCTCTCAGAGGGCTATAACAAGGCTGAAGATGATGATGACAGTAATAACAATAATAACAATTGTGACTATTATCGCTATTGCTATCACTGTTGTTATAGCCTCCTGTTTTATTTCCACACTGCCTCGCCAGGATTTGCATAAGCAAAAGTTTGCCTCCCGTTTCTGTTCTGAAGGAGGACTCGCTTGGCGGGAAGGGAGGGCCTCCGGGGGTGCTGCACCCTCGGGCCACGAAGAGCCCTCCGCGCACCCACTTTCTCCAAAGGATGACTCGAGAACCGGGGTGCACCGGGGTCTCTTACCCCGAAGGAGGCCCCCAAGGGTGGCCGGGGAGGATGCTCACGGAAAGCCTCGACCCGGGGAAAGTGGAGCAGGGCCGAAGCTCGAGGAAAGCGAGAGCCGCTGCCATCCTCAGCACCCCTTCTCTCTCTGTGTGTGTGTGTGTTTTCTGAACGTGGAAGTACCTTTTACCGAAATGGGTGTGTGAGGGCTTAACGTGTGAGTGGGGGAAATGATACCCTGGCGGGAAACGTAGTTTGTCACTTGGGTTTCCTCTCCCCAAGTTGCAGCGCCTTCCCAAGGTAGCGGCTGGCTTCCTGTCCAGAGCGGCCTTCGGAGGGGCTCGGCGGGTCGCGGGGTCCCGATCCCCTGCCCGCTTCCTCGGAAGGCGCTGCGCGAGTCTTGTTTCTAGAGGAAGGCTGAACGGCGGGCTCGTCATCTCCCCCGGCAGGGCCGCCACTGTTCCCCGCCCTGTCCCACCCGGCAGACGTTCACCAGGGACAGCCTCGCCGTCCTTGGCACAGCAAGCTTCCCCGGGCGCTCTTCGGCCTTTTCCGCACCCAGTCGCCCCGGCGGTGCGGGCGGGCGGGGGGGGCGCAACCCACCTCCCAGGTCACCCTGTTCATTCAGGGAGGGTCCGGATTACAGGCCGGCCTGCAAAGCCCTTGGAAATGTGGCCGACGTGCTTCGCCGGAAGGGCGAGCCTCGCTGAGCGGCGGCGGCGGCCTTGCTGGGCCGGGACAGGACTCGGCGTCCCCTCGGGATGAACTTCTGGGTTCGCTTCGCCGTTTCAGTCCCGACTGACGGGGCTTTTGACAGCAACCCTCCCTCTGGCCAAGGCCCTCACGCGGCGCGCCTGTATTTTTAGCCCCTGGACGCTATTTTGGACTTTCCAGATGTGCCTTTTCTTCGAAGGGAGACCCCCCCCTTCCTTTTGGCAAGGGTGACACACACACACACACACACACAAGCCAAGCTCCGTCCTTCCCCTTCAAACCCCGAAGCTCCAGGCTAGCACGAATTTAGGAAATGTTGGGTCTCTGGGGCGAGCCTATTTTTAAATCCATTTGCGTTTCCGCCGGACAGGCGACCGGATAGATTAGAGGATGAGGGATCGGAAGCCGGGTCCTGACAATACGTGAACCACCGCCGTCCAAACAAAACCCCACCGTAGGAGAACCGCCGCGTTTCTCGCCCCAGAAAGTGGGTGCCTCTAATTCGGACTAATGGGTTGCTGGAAGGCAACTTTTTTGAGAAGTTGGCACTCCGATTATCCTCTCCCAGCACTTTCCCCCTTCCCATCAGGACCGCGTGGCCCACAACTGTTTTCTAGGTGTGCCGTCGGGATTCTCTTCTATCTCCCTCCCCCCCCCCCATTTTTTTCCCGCCCTCGGAAAGGGCTCCCGGTTGCCGGCAAGGAAGTGTTACCGTGCAGGGACGCAGAGTTAATGGATCACTTCCATGCCGGTTCGCAGCTTTGCTGGAGGGACAGACGCGGGGACGGGGCGGAGGCGAGGTTCCTTCGACTGCGATGGCATCGGGGCCTCGAAAGGGCAGGAGCCCAAGTGGACCGACGCCTCCCAAGAGCCACGCGCGCCTCTGGTCGAGTCTGGGTCCCGAACTTTTATTCGGAGTCACCCCCGGCGTTTGGGACGGGGCCGTTTCCCACGGCTTCCTCTAAAAAGAATTACTCCCCCCCCCCCTTTGAAATAGTAAATGTAAATTTATTTTTTTAAAAAATAGTACAAACCAGCTGGTATATAAATTTCTTCAGCACACGGCATTAAAAAGAATCTCTCTTTTTGTGGGTTTGCCGTGCAAATATTAATTACACATTGTTACAGTGACTTCGAGGTATATATTATTTTTCCTTCCGAGTCGTAGGAGAGAGCATTTTCATGAAGTGAGAGGAAAAAGCACAAACATGTGCCTGCCATCGTCTTGATTTCTGACGGTCTGAAGAGAAGATTTTCGGCTTCTAGACGTGGAAAGAAAAGTTTGTGGGGTCTTTTAAAACATAACTCTTTATATAAAAAAGCAGCGAACAACGTTCGCATCCTAACTTCCCATGTCACATCTCTCTGAAATATTGGAGTGCAATTATTTGACTATTATATCCATCAAAACTCATCACATTTTAGATAGTGCTGCGTTTTTGCTCCTCCGTTACGCAAACTCTTAAATTAAAATAATTCATAATTCGTAACAGAGGAGACGCATCTTGTTCTAGTTGTTTATTTTACCTTGCTTTATTTTTGGTTAGCGGACGATTAGGCACAGAAGATCGAAACCAGGACATTTCGTCTGTATAATCCCCAAACCGCTCAAACTTCAGCGAAGTTGATTTTTATAATTAAAAGAGTCTGTATAATCCCCAAACCGCTCAAACTTCAGCGAAGTTGATTTTTATAATTAAAAGAAATGAAATGAAAACGGGACTTTTTCATTTCAGGGTAAAGTCACGCGGTGACCGCAGGACCGTTATAATCGGTCGCGCTTTCTGTAGCTACCAGTAGTGGGCGCTGTGGCTCTATGGAATGTCACCCTGCGGACCGCAAGCCGAGAGAGCGCGGCAAGCCGGCCGACCGGGCGATGGGGTTGCGCGGCTGGAGAAGAACCTGCTTGGCTGCCGGGTCTTTCCCGGGGCTCTGCTCGGCTGTCGCTGCCTCGGTCTGGGCTGCCTCCATTTTAGAGCTCGACTCCGCTGCAAACCCGCTCCCTCCTCCTTCCCCCCCCCCCCGGACCCGTATCTACTCCTCGCCAGAGTTCACCGGCACCAAACACGGCCAAGCAAAAGTACGCCATCCAGAAAGGAGGTCGGGTGGGGGGGGGGGGGGGACGGCGAAGCCAGTGGCGACCAAGGCGCGCTCAGTTTCCCTTCGGGTCCGGGTTGGCGATTGGGGGGGGGGGGAGGTTTGACTAGATTGCATGTTTCGGGGAAGCCCAAGCCGGAGGAAGAATCGCGTGCACGATGCACCGACTCCCCGTCCCGGGGGCCGAGCGCACGAAGCAAGGCGCGCAAAACGACCTGGCGCCCCCATTCCCGAAGGTTTTCTATCTGGGATCGACGGGAGCCGCGCAATCGCCGACCGCTCGGCTCGGAAACCAGCCCCGCTGAGTTCAGTGGGACTAAACTCCCATGTGAGTGGGTGTGGAGTCGCGCTGCGCCGTTCCCCTATAACGGGCCGGACTCCGCGCTTCTCAGAGCGCGGTCCGAAATGGGGATGGGAAGGAACGGAGCCGTAGAGGAGCCGCGCGAGTTCCGGCACGGGGTTCAAACGGCGGAACATGAGTGGGTGTTAGCAGCGCGGACTCTTTCTTGCACGCTTCCGAGGCTGCTAGTCCTCAAGATCCGTCTACCGCCGGTCGGACGAGGCACAGTTATAGAGGTCCGAGGTGGGGGGTGGGGAAACCCTGAGGATTGCCTCAAAGGTTGAGAGCGCGAAATGAACCGCGCTCTGAAAGCGCCTTCCGCCCCTTGCCTTTCAAAAGACAATCGGCGTATCTTTTTTTTCTTCTTCCCCTTTAGGAAGGCTGGCAGTGTTCGATTTAAAATAAACTATTTTCTTTAAAAAAAATAAAGGATCCTTTAAAAAAAAATGACGGGAAAAAGAGGGTTCTCCCCCCCCTCCCCCCGTCGTCGTCGTCGTCTTCTGCCCAGGCTTGGGCGACTTGCGCCTCTGGACGTACCTGTCCCTCCCTGCCCCTCCTTTCCTCGCACAGTCCCCCGCCCCCTTTCGGGATGTAGGTTGGGGAGAACTTGGACGCGCCTACTCCGGAGCGAGGTGTGTGTATAAGTGACAGCGGCGCCACCCAACCAGCGCCAGCGCTGCCGGGGAAGGGGGGTGGCCGGGTTTATAGTGAGGAGGCCGAACGCGGGAGCCGGGGACTCGAAGCCTCTCTCTCGCTCACGCTCGCCTTCGGAGCTCAGGACAAGCCGGCGGCGGGAAGCCGAGCCGAGCCAAGCCAGCGAGCGCGGCAAAGAAGCGGTCGAGCAGGCGCGCGCTGAGCCGGAGCAAGAGCGACCAGCGCGGGCGGGAAAAGGGCCGAAAGAGAGAAGAGCCGCGGCTCTGGGTGGCCGCCGCCGGCGCGGAGGAGAGCGCCGTCCTCGGTGCGCCTTCGCCCGCCCGCCCGCCCGCCTCCCTCTCGCTCTCGCCGCCCTCCGCTTCTCCCGCCGTCTCGTCGGCGCGGGCGCTGGGAGCCCTCGGGGAGCCGTCTTTTCTCTGCCGTGGCCGGGCTCGCCCCGCGGGAGCGCGTGTGTGCGCGTCCGTGTGTGTGTGGCGGGGGAGGGAGGGAAGGTTTGGACGCCGGGAGAAGCCGATCATCCGACCAGGCAGCCTCGGGCTCGGCGGCCGGCCACCGGGGCCAGGAGGGCGATGGAGCCCCGCGGATGCGCCGCCCGGCGGGACCTGCTGCCTCGCTCTCTTTCCCAGGTGGATCTATAGAGGGGGCGAAGGAAGCGCCGACGCCGGCGGAGAAGCGCGCCCGCGGCGGGGGGGGAGGCGTTTGTGCCCTCCTTCTACTTGGATTCCCCCCCTCCTCTCTTTCCCCCCCTTTTTTTGGCCTTCGGTCGGTGCCTGCTTGCGGGCGGCGAAGCGGCAGCGGCGAGAGGACTGAGCGACGGGCGGTTCTCTCTCCATCGCCGCCTCTTCCTCCTCCGGAGTCGGCGACGGGCGGCTCTCTCGGCGGCGGCCGCCTTCTCGCCCCGGTTCGGGATTGCGACGACGTCTCTCCTCCATGCCGGCGCTCAGGACCCGGTGAAGCCGGCTGGGCGCGCTCGCGGGGGGGTCGCTGCCCGGGATCTGCCTCCGGTGGCGGCTCCCGCCTGGGTCGGGAGAATTGTGGACGACGTCGCCGCCTCCTCCTCCTCCTTCCTTCTGGGCGCCGCGGAGTTGGCGAAGCTTCGGGACAAGACCCGGCGGCGGCGGCGGTGGCGGCGGCGCCCCCGACCATGGTAGCGCGCCGGGGGGGATCCCCGCTCGGGAGGTGCTGCGGGGCGATCTGGGTGCTTTTGTGCCGGACGGCGCTGGCCAGCTCGCTGGTGCTGGAGCCCATCTACTGGAACTCCTCCAACTCCAAGTAAGTGCGCGGGCAGCCCGGAGCGCTTCCCTTCGCGGGCCGGGGCCGGGGGGGGGGGGGCGCGCAGGTGGGCACGGGCCGGCCGTCGTCCTACGCCCAAGGCCCTGGAGCCGGGCCGCAGGATCTGCACCCGGAGGCGACTTGCTCCTTTGGCCCGAAAGGGTGGCGAAACGGCCAGGCCAAACCCGAGGAGGGCCTGGGCACCGAAGGGGAGGAAGGACCCTCCTTTCCCATCCCCGCCTGAACGAGCGGTGGGGATCTAGGAGCGGGGCCCTGGTTAGAGGGCTGGCGGGGGTGGTGGAGGGAGGACCGTTCAGGCGTTTTCATGTACCGTAGGTGGGCGCACACGCGGGTGCTTTTGAAAGCATTCGTGGGAAGGAAATCCCCTTGATCTGCAGGTAAAGCCCGGAGTGGGTGCCCGCCCTCTGGGTCCTACTCTTTGTAGGAGAAAGAAATACTTGGGTCGATATTGTATGGGGCGAAGTTGGGGGGGGGGGGAGAGAGACGTGGCGAAGGAAGGAAGGAACGGCTGGCCGGCTGTGTCTGAGAGAAAGTGGTCGTGTTGGGCCTGGCTTTGCGACAGGGAGGACCTGGCCGAAGTTTTCGGTCGTTTCTGACGGTGATCTGGCCCCACCTCGGCTCCCCACCGCTTCATATTAAGGGGGATGCGGTGGTGGCGTTGAGCGAGGATGTGTGAGGGAGGACTAGAGAAGAAGCCCAAGGCACACACACACCCCTTGCCTGCTGTACAAAATCCCAGTTACCTTGACCATTGGGGCCAAGGAAGTCTGGGATTTAAGACTCGGGAGCAGGAACCAGGCAGCTGAGTCATGAAGGGCTTGTTTGACTAAACGCTTTCTCACGGTTTGCTCCCTTTACACCTCCAGGCAGCGCCAAGAATGTGCAGATACACTCCCAACAGGGTCAGAGCCCGTAGCTGCAGACAACTTTATAAGTATCTTGTGGGGGGGGGGGGGGGGGAGAGAGAGAGAGAGAGAGAGAGAGAGAAAAGGAGAAGCTCTTTCGTGTGGGCCAGTAGGACTTTTCATTCGATTCTGGTGGATTGGAACTATCCTTCGGGGTCCTGTGCAGTTGAAATAGAAACATCCCTTCCCGCATAAAGCAGAGGGGTAGAGATTGGGGAAGGACATGACCTCTCTTTAGTGTAGGGTTAGGAGGGTTGGTGGGGATACACACAGTAGGGAAGCTCTAATGCAGTAGACAGTTAATGGTGAACTTAAAAGGGGGCTTAGCTGTGAAGGAAGACCTGAGTTTGGCCTGACTCTTTTTCCCCTTCGGAGAATGTTTTGCCCACTGGTGGAAGAAAAAAAAGCTGGCCAACTCTGAAACCTACAAAAACTTCATCTGAATTAAATTTCACTCTGTGTGTGCATGTATCGGCATATGCTGTTTATGAGGCAAGTGAAAAGTATTAGCAAAGGAAATCATTGTTAAGGAATGATGGTAACAGTGTCTTATTTAATGATTCTTAGGAAATAGTTTTATTTGAAAACAAGCAGATCAACTTGTCTGTAAAACCAGAGCAAGCTTGTTTGGATGAGAACACGGTACAAGCTGTCCTGTAAAATGCAGTTAAATGGCTGCTAAAATACCTTTAAAATGAACACCGCATTGGGGAAATGGCCTGTCTCCAGACCTGTGAAATAGCTCTTCAGTTGGATGCTGTATATTAGTTATAGGCTCCGTGGGATGAAGTTGAAAGGACGTATATTTGGATTTACAACTGCATTATTTTTTCATTTTTTAAAAAATGTCATCTTCTGACTGTCATTTTTCTTTCATTTCATTACAGTTTTTTCCACCCCCCATGCTTTTTTTTTTTTAACCAGAGAAAAGGAAGACTTGCAGGCAGGGCTGCGGCCCTTAATAACGGGTGCTTGTTTTTAATGAGATGAACAAAGAATGTCCATGTGTTTTTGTTTGAATGTGAGAATCCGACTCATTGCTTAGCAGGATCATGCCGCTCTGCTCGTTTTCTTGGGTGCTTGCTTCCTCTCCCAAGGCAACACGTACAAAGAAAACAACTGCTGTTGCTGCCTCTTGTGTGTGTGTTTTGTGTAGAGACAGCCCTTACTTGCGGCTGGATTCAAGCTTATTACATATAGCTCTTCTTTCCAAACTAGAAAACGCTGGATATTAGATCTGTGTCTAAACACACCAAGCAAGATCCATTTAAAAGGAGTTTCTTTTATGTCTTGGTACTCATGTGAGGAAGTCATACCTTTGTAGGGCTGAGAGCATTACATTTAGCTCTTGAGGAGAAGGGTTATTTTCTTGCCTGCCACTGCAGTCTAATGATTGCTTTATTTCCTACAGAGGTCACTCTTCCAATACATAACAGCATTCTGTACTCTGGCCATTCGGCTCCTTACTTCCAGCTCCTTACTTCCAGGCCTAATTGCGCCTTCACTCTTCCACCCCCCCCCCCCCTTTTGACCAAAAACTGGCATTTTTCAATCTCAAATAGGTTGTTTGAGACAGTATTTATAGCATACAGCCTTGTTGACAAAGTAGCAATTCCCATTCTGCTGCTTCCCTGTTGTGTAAATAAATTTGGCATTTTTTTTCCAAAAGGCCCCACACCTCAAAATATTATCAGCAGCTAGTTTAATGATGGTTTAAAATGACTAACACCCTTCCCTCCTCCCCCAGTTTAAGTGTAGTATTTAAGATAAGTAGTGGCTTTTGAGATGGTATAAGGTTTCTTGAATTAACCTTTTTGGGGGGCGTATGTGCCTTATTAAAGGAGCGCGGCCTGTCCCTTTGAGTAAATTTATAGATGCATTTGCAGTATTGCTGTGCTCCTGTGTATGATTTTAACTTTTGGGGGACACAGTTGGTTCAGAATGTATCACTATTTTCCCCTGAGGAATAGTGGATGATTCCTTAGAAAATAGAAGTCTTCTTGCAGAGTTGCCCACCCAGTACTTCTCAGGAGAGTCTGTATGCAGAAGTGGCATTTGAGCCTGCAAACATGGTGGGCGAGAGAATCATCCCCACAGAGCACAGGGAGACCTGCTTCTGAGTGACCAGATTGAGGACTGTGTTGTACAGTGGTTACCTATTTGAAGAGAGAAATTACCACAACTGGCATTAATCATTGAATTTATTTGCTAAAGATGAGTAATTATTTTCCGAACATTTATCTACCAGTCAATAAATAAGAGTGGATTACATGGGCTCAAAATGTATTTATGAAAACTCTGCAGAAGGAAGAGATACAAATTCTTTGATGGCCCCCCTTTTTAAAAATATGGCTATTTTGTGATTTACTTTAGTAGCCAAATTTTTTAGCAGGTGGTTAGGGATAGGGGAGCAAGAAGGTAGGCAGTTCAATGTATTTTTATTTTTCTTGAGCTATTTCTTAATGGCTGCTTCGTCAAAGTGTTCCATTAAAAATTGCAGAAGGGGGGAGGAGTCAGGAGGAATAGCTTAGTTGGAAGGAATATTTTACATGGGTGTCACTATTGTGGCTATTTCAGGCCTTTTGAAAACTAGGTATGAGAAAAGCATAGTAAAACAAACTCTTGGGTAACTGTGGTGACACTTAACAATCAAGGATATTTGACTCCTATTTTCTTATCGGTGAAAAGAGATTGCCTTGGGTAGGTTGCAGCTGACATGACAACCCGGCTTAATATTATAGATGACATGCTGCAGTTTATGAGGTGGGTTTTGGTGGGAAGGACGCAAAGCTTTCCTTATCAACAAAGTTTGGTAAACTGAGGTTGCCTTCCTTAGCATGGAGTAGTTCTGCCAGCTAATCGTTTCTCTTTACCCACCCTTATTGGGGCTCTTTTCCGTAACAAGATGTAATTTGGCAAAAGGAAAGCAAACAAACAGCTAAATAGTATCTGGGATGATAACCTATTACACATGAAATCGGCCACTGTTATCCAGAATAAACACTAACCTGTCAGAGACTGATAAAATAGCCCAGAACGGATGGCCCTATTTAAGCCGCCTTTTCAGTGACATAAACCAGCCTGCCTCTCATTGTTTGTTTGTGAAATTCTTATTCTCTTTTTTTTTGTAGGCAAACAAATGCACATTCACTGCCGGAATGAATAGCCCCTTGAACTGTGCTCTGCAATTTGCGTTTGGGTTAATCTTGTCGGTTTTAATACAGAGAAAGGGGAACAAAGCACCAGGGGTGGAATTGTTAGCGGCTACACATCCCATTCCTTGCATTTTGTCAGGATGATAAACTGTAAGTAATGGACAGTCTTGTTTCACAAGAAAACTGAACCCAGTGGAGAATAAAGAGCTTGCTGCGATTCTGTGTGGCAGTGTATTTGGTATCCCTCTGTGTTGGCAAGGATTTATTTGGGAATCCCAGAGCTTTACTACTTAATCCTTACCATTAGAGATATATGTTAGAAAAATATAACGTGTATTCTGTAGGAAGATACTTGATACTGATTGTCTCATTAGAGCAGTATTGGAATTCTTGGGTGCCTCACTGTGTGCTAAAAAAGCTGAAGAGAGAACATTCGTACTTATATGTCTGTCCTGTGAAATGGAAAGAAATCTGGAATGCCCCCAAATACTTTAATATTTTTTTTAACGTTAGTTACACAGCAGGAGCCTGATAATAATTGCCTCACACGTTTACCTCACAAGAGGCCTGTACTTCAGCACAAGTCAAAACAATTTCTTTTAACAGCAAATAATGTATACCTTGAGTTTATAGCTGGTAAGCTTATTGTAATATAATACAAAACACTTATTTTCAGATTTCATCCATAATATAGTTTTGTAGGTGATTGCTTGAAGGAAGGGAATGTATTTAATAAAAAGTCATTGTTCAGTGCGGCTTACTCCTAAAATAAATGTGTATAACATGGCAACCTATAAACACTTTATTTCTCTTAAATGTTTCCTTTGCTAGCCATTAACATCCTAGCTCAATGATTCTTCCCCCACTTCATGTCAGTATTACTAGTTTTTTATGGTGACATGAACTTTTACTGCTATCAAAAGGCTGAATTTCTCATTCAGTCATTTTTCTGCACTCTGTTGTACGCGTGATCAGTTGGGAGCATAATTACTATATTTATACCAATTATCTCAAAGCCTCTTATCTGTGTGGCTTCTACAGTGAAGCAATTCTTACTTTAGAAATTGTGGTTAGATAGACAGTGACTGAAAGTCAAGCTGAAATCAGAAGGATCCCCCCGCCTTCTCCTGCCCTATTTTAAGGGCTTCAATATGACACTTAAAATACACTCCATGTTCATGAAAAAAAAATTGGTTGGTTGGTAGTTTACCTCAGGAGAAATCTGAGGCAGTGAAGCAGTGGTATATCACTCAGCGTTTCTGTTAAAGATAGTACACTCATTATTATTAAATTGGGTAAGGAAGTAGTCTATAATGAATCTGGGTAATTACAACATAGCTAATGCAAACAAAGGCAGAATGTTCTGAGAGGTTAAGAAGGGGGATAAAACTATTCCTATGCACCGAATCTTTTTGTTTTAATCATTAATTTTGACCATTGTCCCACATAAGTTTTACCCTTTGATGCTAGGGAGGTAAGGAAAGGGATTTCCTGGTTAAAAATATTTTTTATTGAAGCATGAGGGGCCCAATAGCTATACGTATCAGACTTAGGACTTTAAACCTTGTCATATATCCAAGCTATAGATCCCCCTAATTTGTATTTGGTAAATGTAAAGTAGTCAGGAGGGGGTGATGGCCGAAAACGGTGTAAGAACTCCTTGGGAACAAAACTCCTGTGGTTTCATTGTCTTTCTGTGAAGCCTGTGCGTACAAAGACATAACACTATTCAGCCCTTCACCCATGATGGAAAATGTAAACCGTTGACATCGTTCCCCTTGTTTAACTTGTTTAATTCTCATTTTAAATTCAGTAGTATAGCCGCCGTGTGAACTCTGAAGATTTCTTTAGTAATCCATTTTGTAGTTCCGAATCAAAAACAAAGTGAAAAGGTCTGACACAATTTGCTTTTATTTTTAGGCAAATCAACCCTGCTCCTGGTTAATAAGGGGGATTACAACCCAGACTAGGCCTTTACAGATGTAATGTAAATCAAGGGCAGGGTATAAAGAAAGTGATCCCTTTTGATTGAAGTATGGTAAAAAGGCATAGAGAAACTAGCAGCGGTAATCTGATTGTATGGCAATAAAACCACCATTTTCTGTCTTTCAGATAAAAATAATGTGGTAAATCCATGCAGCTCATAAGATGTAAAGGCAGATAAATGGGGATACCATGGCAACATATAGATTAGCTTGATGTTAGAAATGACACGTCTATGAAAGGGATGTAGAAAACTAAGGACCTTGCTTCGGGGCTGCAAGGTATTATGTGAGAAAACTTGGGGGCTGGGATTAGGGAAGTATGAAAGGCCTACTTGTGGGCAGGCTGGTTAAAGCAGTAAAGAAAAGCTGCTCAGTTCTTGCTCATTGGTGGTGTATAATATGGTAAAGGTAGATTTCATTTGCTGCCTTTTTTATTGCTGAGATTGGGGCTGATTAAAACTCTGGATCACTGCAATTGTTCAGATGGAGAAGATTTTCCCTTTTAACTCCTGGCCTAGCAGCGACAGCCCATTCTGTAGGATTAGCTGAATTTGGGAGTTTCTTTCCGTAATCTATTTGCGATGCAGGGAAGGACCTGCTGGCAAGAGCAGAGAATGGAGGGGTAGGTATTGCTGAGGTTGACTGAAAAGGAAAAGAGAAGGCTTTTGATTTCAGCCATCTTTCGGGAAGCCCTCTTGAACTCATACTCCACAGGAGAAGCTAAAATAAACATTCCATATTGTCTTCTTTCCTTGGACGGATGATTTTTCGAGAGAGTTTTTGTGTGCCTGTGTGTGTGTTTCTTATTCAGAATCCATATTTACATTTTTTCAGATCACCACCCCTCCTGACCCTGGAGCAAATTAAGGAGCTCAGTCTAGGTGGCATTTTATTCCTTTGAGGCTGAAACGCAGAAGGTGATGGGTTTCATGGTGGACCCACTTCATGCTAAAACAGCTGAACCAAATTCCGCTGCATTAATTTCATTGGGTTAGCTTGAAGGAAATTTTCGCCTGCTCGTGTGCTCTATATAGTCTTAGGGATTATAGTAGTTGTAAAAGTAAGGGAAGAAAAGTGTTCACAGCTATATGTATATTTTCTTCAGGACATCTGGTTTTAACATCTCCTTGTAAAATAATTTAAGCTTCTGTCTGTCTGGAGCCCTTACAGGTTGTAAAACAGCCCCAAAGAGAAAAGAAGTCATATGCTATTCAACAATGATTGCATACTGGGCTGCCCTAAAGCAAATGGGAAGAGCTTGGAGTATCACTAGGCTACACTCAGGGGGGAAACAATGCAAATTGAATTGAAAGACCGCTTGAAAGAAAATGCAGGTTCTTGATAGAGAAGATCATAAGATAAGCTTGTAAAAAATCCACATGTTGGCATGCAGTTCTAAAATAATGATGATGATTCCTTTCTAGATGTAGTCTGATATTTTTGTGGGTTGCTACACTTTGAATTGGGGCATTTTCTGAGAAAGCTGACCAGTAACATTCTTCCAAGTTGCAGTGTGTTTTCTAACTTCTTTGAAAATCCCTCGTTTTTTGACCCATAACTGTATCTCAGAAACGAAACTGACAATTTTTGGCAAGTTGGTATAGTTTAACAAACAAACTGCAGAGTGCTGTGTATGAAGCCTGAAGCACTGTGATGTTTTCTTGCATCCAAGGTCAGCCTTCACAAACCGATAGCAAATGATCCATTCTGGCTGTAGATGCGATGGAAAGTGCATGGGCAGTGTCCTCTACTTGATAGGCTGGTCACATCCAAGCACCTTGAATTCTGTATTTGACAATGATTGCTAATGGGCTATTCAAGTAAAGTATTTGCTTGCTCACAGGGAACAGGGCATGATAAATGTCCAGCAAGCTTGCAGCCTCCTTCAGCTTTTCAGATGCAGACTGGTGCATATTTATGGAAGGCAAATGACAAAAGAAGCAGCTGAGTTACTCTGGCCTTACGCTTGCTATTGGAACAAGAGTTAAAGCGATTAAAGAAATAATGTAAAAACCAATGTCATTTGTTTGCTAACCATTATCCAGCATTTAGCTTTCCAGCCTACCTGTCATGGCACATGTCAGAAATTGATACAGCATAGAGGAAAAAGAGGGGATTATTTAAGTAGCATTTTCCTATGCAGCAGTTGTCAAGCGTGTTCCTTCTGCCGTCAGTTCGGCACTGGATGCAAGCCTTAATACTGTATAGGATTCATCTACGTCCAAGTAAGGACTGGTGGCACACTCATGTTTATATCTGGGAAATGGGGGGCGGTCTTCTGTGTGCAGAGAATTGTTTTCACATGAAATATGGCACAACCAGGACAATGGACTAGTTTTAAAGATTGTGACTTACTTTCACATTGCAAGCTGTACCCACATTTTATGTTTCATGAAAGGTTTTTGGTGATCCTTTCAAAGTTAGTGCTGGTCTAGCTTTAAATTGAATTGTCACACAAGAGTATGGCAACATTCTCTTTATCATTTGCAACAGACATTTTTCTGCAAGATGGAAAGTAATGGTTCTAAATAATGTGTATATATCTATGTATTTGTGGCTCTAACACATATGCATAAATTTTGAGTGCTGGTTTTGTGCCCTTCTTTTTAATCCGCTCCAGCTTCAAATGGCTGAATATCCAAAAACATAAGAGGGAGCCCTGCTGGATGAGAATGAAAGGCCTCCTGATTCCTGTATTCTATTTTTACAGTGGCTAGACAGATGTTTTAGAGGAGGCTAAATTGTTTAACACAAAAGGTGTTTTTACGTATGCACTGAAATTATTCTCTGTGACTCAGATTTGAATGATTTAGGTCATGATAGTATGTTAAGGGAGCATGTAAAAGAACAACAATATGCCTTGGGATTTGTAGGATGATAAGGTGGGACATGTTGTACTTAACTGATGTTTCCACCCTGTCTGTATTGGGTTTTTGTCAAGTCACCTTGTAAGACAAAACTAGATTGCATAGGTTGTGCTTTCCAGATGTGTGAATAGTTTGAGTTATCCACTCCACAAAAAAGAGAGACTATCATTAACACATTATTCCATAAATCTTCAAAAGACATGTGTAATTAGATCTTCAAGTTGCTCTCATTAAAATAATTGGAGATGCATTAACAGTTGGTTTTTAAAAGTTGGATCAGCTCCTCAAGTTTACCACTGTTAAGGAGCCGAAGCTTTTATCTTCACTTTTCTGCTGAGTCACAGCTGACACAGTTAACTTTATAGCAGTTATAGATATAGGGAATCATTTATACAGTGCGAAGTAGCCAGCGTTACAAGGTCATTGAGGGGATTTTAAAACAGTGTAGCAGTTAGGTGTAGGTTGTCTAGAGCAGGGTGAGGAGAGTCCACACGTTTTCTGCAGGTTTTCCCCTTTGCTCCCATGAGCAAAAAGTAGCACAATTTATGTGAAAAAGGTATGGCTGTACCCTGGAATAACTATTGCGTGTACAAGACAGTTGGGTGTGGTGGTCTGTTTATGTACGCTATACTTCTAGTCTAGTCCAGACATACTTACGGGGGCATTACCAAACCTTGTTGCTATTCATAATGTAACTTGTGAACAGCATGTAAATGTAGCAGACTTGGCTGGCTGGTATTTTTTTTTTTTTTTTTGTGGTTTCACTTTATTGCCAGTACGTACATTTCTTTGTTTTCTTCACAAATCCTCTCACCAATAATAAATGATGAAGTCATGATGCAGTTGATTTAAATAAATAGGAATGGATGTATTCATTATTTGTGGCAACATAACAAAGTAACATTTGTGTCTGTTCTTTTAATCTTTTTTCTTCCTTGCTTGTAGTACTTTAGGTATTTTGTAAAGTGTTGTAACATATGAAATGGTACCTAAATTTTAACATAACAGGGGCAAATGAAAAGAATGGAGTAGAAAGAGACCATGGAAATGAATGCAGTTTTTACAGTCTCTTCTGTACCTGTGTGTAGGCAATTCGAGTTGACTGATTCCACAGCACCAGTGTGTTGTGCATGCTGTGTTTGGTGAGTCATAGTGGCCTACAGTCTTTGACTTGATTTTATACCCGAGCATTTATTATTTCCCAGTCACTGTCAGTCATTACTTACTGTCCTGATCACTTCCTGCCCTTCACCTTCCTAGCAAGAAACTCAGGGAGAGTGGAAGCAGTAGCCATAAGATGTCCACAGCTTTTGCTCCAACCCTTTGTGAAATAAGAAGACTGTGCCTCTGCTTTGAGTTGCCAGTAAGAATAGGCGACCTAAGGGGTGGAAGGGGTCTCTTTCTAAAGACACTCTGTTCATACGTGGCTGAATGCAGCTTCTTCTATTTTCTAGTTTCCTGTTGTACAGCAGTAGTAGGGAAAAGCATTATCTTGTCAGGGGACTCGGGAAAATATCTTGTATGATCAGATTATACAAATGATAGTGTTAGTACAGGCAGGTTAATGTTAATGCTAAATCTGTTTTAAAATATAATTCATCAACACTGAAATTTTAAGGAAACTTGATAAAACTTAATGAGTTTTATAGACCAAAACAATTTTTTAAAATTACAAACTGAATAATTTGTTTACACTTACCAAAAAAAGAGTAACATTAATAGTGACTTTGAAAAGAAGTCATTGGTGTTTTGGCAATTAAAGTAATTAATATTAAAGTGTTTTTGAAAACCTTTAACAGATTCAAGGGACTGCATTACTTTTTAGCAAACTGTTTCCAAGAAGTGTGTTTCATTTTGCATGAGGCTTTTGGAACAAGCTAGCCATGGGAGACTTTTTCTTCCTTTTTTCAGAGAGGAAGCTGAAGTTGCTTCTTACTTCCAGGTACCTGAATTCATGGAGACCTCTGGGTCTATATTTTCACTGATACTTCCTAAGAAAATATGGTTGCTGGGATGACTTTGGTGATTGTCACCTCAACTGAATGAATCATGCCTGTACCTGTAACTCTGTGCCATGCAACAGGGTTCTAAGAGTACTATTTGGTAGGTGATTGTGTTGGCTACATTTCTTTATGGTACTGAACCATACAGCTTTGGTAGAACACTTAACTTTATTATGTGAGCCAGAACTAGCCTTCTTCAAGCACAGAGAAGTCCCTGTAGCAGTTTGAGAGCAGAGCTGCGTATGCCTCATAGCCTGCTGTCTTGCCTTTGTCTGCTGTAGCAGCTTGCTGCTCTTGGGTGTAAAGGAGAGTATGGACAACTGCTGGATAGCTCAGTGGTTCGGGTCTCTGACTGTGGAGCCAGAGGTTGGGAGTTTGACTTGGGCTGGACTTGATGATCCTTAGGGTCCTTTCCAGCTGTGCACTTCTAAGATGATGAAGATGAAGATGTCTCAAGCTGAAGTGAGACTAGATTCATATTCTAGTTGACATTTGTACACAGAGTTTGGGGGAGTGACGCCATCCTGTTCTTCACCTTACACCAGGATTTGATTTAAATCAAATTGATATCAATCATAATTTAAATCACAGATTTTTTTGACGATTAAATAAAACGTGTTTTTAAAATTTAAAGTGTGATTTAAATCGTAATTGAAATCAATTTGATTTTAAAAAATCATTGATTTTCATCCACCCTGCCTTACACAGCTGGCTCTGGAATCAGGTCATTATGCCAGTGTAACAGTAGAGGTCATTATGTGTTGATTTATAGGACTCTACCTAATTCCAGGCATGTGTGGGTTAGAAAGTGGCTCATGTCGTCAGACCAAAAACAACCAAACAACCAACAAAATACGCCAGACCTCCGGCCTCAATTTGCAACAAGCTAACCTCTTCCCACCTCAACAATAAAAAGGTGACTGAAGCCTATCTGGTTATTGGTGTGTGGCAGTTGTGGGAGGAATCTGGGCTGAAAATCACACATAAATCTGTATATTGTTGTACCATTGATTCTCAGGTGGTTTGCCTTCTCTGCTGGTCTGCTTCTGCTGGTGCCTGCCATCAGCTTAACTGGTGCTTGGGCAGCAACTGATTAATAGGACTGAAAGCAGTCCTCATAATGTAACCATCAAGTCTGCACTTTGGCTTCCTGTAGCTACAGGAAAAGGAATCAGAACAGGAGCGGAAACTCAAAGCCATTATTTCAAATAGTCTTGGATGATGTGGAATGGTAAATGCTAAAACAAATCAATAAAGTCACTTGGTCCATTCAGGGACCACAGAGAGACACCACAAGCTTTCATGTTTCAGGCTGCAGCTTTTGAGCACTGCCATTTTGTAGAATTTAACCCTAGTTGTCAGCTGTGAAACACTCAGCTGAAAAGAAAATGCCATTCATTCTAGCAGTCTGCGATTTAACAATATTCTGGACATGTGCCCTCCCTTTTAAAAAAAAGGTGTTCAGTGCACTTAAAATATTTTACATCTACTCCTAAAAGTGTGAAGTCTCAAGTATAGCAGATACGTCCATCTTACAGGCACCCTTGTGTGAGCGGGAATAACTACTGCTCCCTGTTATATATATTTGCATGATGGCACATCCAGGTGTGCACATCTGCAGTGTGTTAAGTGGCCATGAGTGGCTGCAAATCTTCAGGTTGCAGCTGATCTCTGTAGTTTGCACCATAATGTGGCTATACTCTATCCGTGCCTAATCAAACTCTGTAAAATCCGTGTTGTAGATTCTGGGAATGTTGGTTTGATTGCTGTTCCATCAGTGTTTGGGGGGAAAGGGGTATTGTGGCCTTGACAGAAATATTCCTACTTCTTTTTTCAGGGCTTCAGCTATGTAAAATTGTGGAACATGGAGGCCAGCATCCTCTTCAGCTTCTTTCTGCTGAATGGAAAGCCCCACTAGCATAGTAAGGCAGGGTTGTATCCCTTCTGCAAGGGTTGGTGTTGCATGAACAGAAGTTGGGGCTTTCCTTTGTGGAGATCACTACTTGCATAATGGCAATGCTTGGGCAAGCAGCACAGTCCCACGCAAGGAAGCAGAAGCTTTATGCGATACTGGCCAAAACAATACAGGTCATGAGAGCAGGGCAGGGATTTTGAGTTGGGCTTCTTTTTCATTCGTGTTCACTTCCTTGTTCGCATAAAAATAGGGAGAAAGAGAGAAGGAGAAAGAAAAAGATGGCACATAAAGATTTCATAGGGAGAGGAGTTTTGAGTGGGAATATGTTGCAAGCAGACTTAAAAAATGCATATAACTTAAAATTTATGAAATAGAATTGGTGCTGATTCATGCATTTCCTACGCACATTTTCAGCTACCTTGTGGGACTGGTGTGGGAGCTTTTTCTAGAGGCAAAGCCTGTGTATGTTGCAAAGGAGTGTTATCGAGATGTAACTGAACCCCCCCCCCCCCCACAACAAACAGTTCTCAGAGGAGCAGGTCCTAGTGTGATCTGGCTTCAACAGTTCGGAGTGCCAGGATGAGTAACAACAGGTACATTCCATTCCAGCTTGCAAATGGCATGGTTTGAGAAGCTTCTGTATCTCTGTGGGTTTCCTTACTTACACAATCAAACTTTCCCCCCTCAAAAAACAGGGAAACTGTATCCTACATTTTTAAGGCACGAGTATGACTTGAGCCTTCTAGACAAAAGACAATACAGTCCCCACCCTTTTTTGTTCTCACTTTGTGACTGAGAACAAGACTGTACAGGTGTTGAAAAATCATAATTAGGAGGAAGGGAGTCTCAAAAATTTAAGCTTACCTTCTTACATTCTGTCTGATAAAAGTTCTCTGTAAGGGAAACTGGTAGTGCAGTAGTGTTGTTGTGTTATCTCTGCCAGACTTGATGTGCAATGTACTGTAACCTTTAAAAACCTGATTCATTGGCAGATGCCAGACGGTGCCTGTTATCTCAGTTAAAGCTGAAATTTCTGTGCCTTCTAAAAGGGGTGTGGAATAGGTTCACTCAGTCTTTCTCTCTCATTATAGACATCATTTTCTCAGCCTTCCAAGAAAACAACTTGTTTTTTGCTTTCTAGATTGTAAAACCCAAAAAGCCCACTGATATTAGTGGTAGCTGTATTATACAGAACAGCATATTGGCAAGTTGATTACCCGAACATTTTTTAGAATTTTCTGCCCTGTGTATTTTCAGAAAGCCAACACACAGAGCATACTTTAATACAGCATTAACCTCTTGTATTTTTCTGGTTGTGATCTACAACACAAGTATTTGTGTCAAAGGGAGTTGGCTTTTATTATAGCACAGGTTCAACTGCACAGGGCTGTAGACAGTGAAATTTAATATTATTGAAATTTGTTTAGTAATTTTAGGATGACAGAGGGAAATTGGTGAAGTTCAGTTGTAAAGGTGCACAATACACATAGTCTTTATTAAATGGACTCTGAGGTTACTTACGGAGTGAGTGACTTGTTTCTCTTTGCCAGTGTGAATTAATAGTTTGTGAATAACCAGCCACGAAACAGTAGATTTATTGCCTTAAAAAGAGTTATACAGAGACATAGTCATGCATAGAAAGAACATGGCTAGTGCAGCTGCAATGCAAAGCTGTCAAACTGGTTTTTGTCCCATAGATTTTACAAGGCATTTGAATTAGTCTGGCATTCTTGCAGTATAGAAGTTAATGTTTTTGTGTAGTTAATGCCACTGTGTCAAAGACCTGGCGTGACAAATGGTTGTGCCTATTTAAGACACAGAAAAATATGTACAGCCCCATGGTGCAGAGACTCTTTGCTGTTCCTTTCTTTTCCCATAACCTTAACAAACCACCTGAAACAGGCAATATATTTTGCCTTTATTAGTGTGCAGAAAGAACGGTTGCATAAAACAGCAGAAAAAGACCTCCAAGTGTGGATGTGCCTATATAAGCATAGAGCATTTTGATTTCAGCTCCCCTGCTGCAGAGTTTTATACCTATTAGAAATGGCTTGCCATCACACTTATTTACATCTTCAATAATTACTATAATGCTTCAAAACACAGTGTTTGACAGTCTAGTTCTGTGTAAAGTAGAGGCTTTGTTCTGTTCACCATGCCGTCCTAGTGCTCAAACCTGTTCTAATGTTAAAGTGCAAAAGGGGGCAGTAAAGTGCTATCCAGGAAATGCTATCTTTTTGAAGAGTGTGCTTTAAAAAAAAAACCCGCTAGATACTCATTTTACTCTCAGTTTGTTATCTCAATTATTCATTGGTTTGTTACTTTAACGATGTGAGTGTGTGTTTCTGTGGATACATGACTTGACACTTTTAACGATAAAAGCAATAGATGCTGTGGCAGTTGGATGTTGCTTTCTCTTTTGGGTCCTTTAACCCCAGTATGAAATCTTACTTTCTTGGAAACAGTCAGAATTCTTATTCACATCATGGTGATAAAGTGCTTTTGCAGGAGTCTAATTTAGTAAAATGTCTTTTGCCCTCTGTATTAATGGCATGTTCCTGTGAAGAAGAAGAAAAGAGAAAGAGAGAGAGAGAGAGAGAGAGAGAGAGAAAAGGGTAAAAAGGAGAGGACTTTGAGGCTGGCAACTGAGATCTGGAGTAGTAAAATGTGGAGTGGGGTCGTAGGGTCAAGAGTTGGGCTCTCATCCAAAGACACATGCATGATTCATCAAGAAGTAGCTGGAATGAGCATCTAATTGTGCTGCATCTACCCATGGCTTTGTTTCCTACTAATTCTGTAGGCTGATTCATTTCTATAGAAGCAAGCTCCTTGTTTTGCAATAGTCAGTTTGCCTTTCTCTCCCCAATGCCCTAAGAACAGTTGAACATAATTTTACATGCAACAGTGCTGTTTGAAAAATGCAGCTCCCAGTTGTATAGGTAGATGGTTCGGTGACAGTGGCATATACTTAGTGCATTTGACAGGGTTCATATTCATATCCATAAGTGGGCAGAAAGCTGCCTCATGGTAGCATCTTTGTGGGGGAAAAAAATTGATTTAGCAGATGGACCAAAACTGTAGTGCTACAAGTACTTATAACATTCCAGTAATTGTTTTATGTGCAGTATTGCAAACAAGGTGGATTTGATTTAAATCAAATTAAATCACGATTTAGGAATTTTTTTGACAAATTAAATCAAAACTAGATTTTTAAAATTTAAATTGTGTTGTAAATTGTGATTTAAATCAATTTGATTTTAAAAAATCATTGATTTTTATCTACTCTGATTGCAAATAAATAAATGCAGGTAATATTGTCATTTAAGGAGGTCATTTAGAAAAGCAGCATTCATACTTTGTAATTTTCACCTAACCTGGGCTGATTTGGTGTTTTGTTTTGTTTTGTTTTACAAAATGTTATGATCTGTTTGCTTGCCAGTTCATATAATGCTCCATCAAATTATATACCCTGCATCAAACAGTTTCGGTGGGGCTAGTTTCTGTATCTGATTTTCATTTGGAAAAACTCCAGACATATCAATGGTTACACAAGGAAGATCAGCCACTATACTAAGGTTCAAATGTGGAAGTGTAGAAAAAAGCATGAGACTTTGTTCATGCTTGATTGAATTGCAGTGTTTAAAAGCTAAATTTTTTTAGGAAGTAGACCAGAAGCTCTTTTATGTTTGCCCAACAGTTGCAACCTCTCTTGGATACAAATGAACTGTTGGAGACAACTCATTTAAGTGTACTGACAGTAGGAGAGCCACTGCAAAGTGACACTGCTTCTTTCATTATACTATATTGCAGGGAACTCCTATGGAAGACGAGGCAAGACAGATGATGTTTTCATGTAATGGCTGTAAAAAGTGGCTTTTTGCTCATCTCAGGTAGCTTGTGCTTGACGGTGAAAGTTATTAATACGGGATAAAGAGCAGATCTTGAAAGGGAATGTATGTTCCACCCGATATAGTTAATACATTTTATTACAGAGAAGAGAAAACAACGAGGACAGTGCTACATTTAGCGTCTTGTGAAAATACTGGTAGAAGGAAGCAGGCTAGTGACTAGCTGCAGTTACCATGGGAACTAGAAAACAATGGAAGCGACCAAGTACCCAGAACACTTGGTTTTTTTTAAAGTCAGTTGGAAGAGTCATTACAGTATAGTTGCTGGGTTTTTTTTTTACAGATGCTACATTTTTGAGAGTCTTGGAAATAGTCATCCTCCTGATACCTCTGAAAAGGATTGTTACGGTTTTCCTTCCCTGTCGGTTGTTCATCTAATGTGTTACTGGGGGGTGCTTAGTGCATAGAGCAGCACCGTTCCTCGCTTCCAACAGAGATGATAGCACATAAGGGTCAAAAGACTCCAAATGAATACTTAGAACGGTAGATACCTCAATGTCAAAAGAGGGACTCTAGACAGGACTTCCTTATGATAGGTAGTCATGTGAAGTTTATAGCCCTATTCGGGTATTATTTAACTTGAATTCAACATGTGAAGAGGCACATCTCCATTGCTTTTCTCACAAGGAAGGTTGTGCATTTGAAGAGGAGTGGTTGGTGTTCACATGGAGACTCTCCAGCTTCCTGATTTTCCTGTATTCTTCGTGCAAAGAGCTTCCATAGAAAGAGGAACCTCTCCTTTTATTTTATTTTATTTGTACCCTGCCTTTTTCTCAGAAGTGTACAATGTATTTTTTTTAAAATAAGTACAGTAATCTTAAAACAGAATTAAATGAGTTTTCATATTAAAACAATATGTTTAAAAACAGTTTAAAATTTCACTGTTAAAATTGACAAAATCCTCTTGAGTAATAATTCCAGAATAAGGCTAAAGATTTAACTTTTTGGAGTCCAATTGCCTGAAGAAATCATTGTATACATTATCTGTTGTGTACTTAGTCACATAATTCAGTGCAGAACAGAAAATATCTGCACTGATTTCTTAACTCGAGGCAATTTGCCACAAAAAGTTGTATTGTTAGTATTATGCCAGCATAGTTATGCAAGAGGATTTTGGTGAATAACTACAAATTGGCAATACAGAAATACTGCACTTCCTTAAAAACCCCTGTCCTTGGCAACCGGTTAAGTGCCAATAATAACCATGTGCCATCAAGTCAATTCTAATTTTATGGTGACTCTCTCCAGGGTTTTCCAGATAGAGAATACTCAGAAGCAGTTTACCATTTGCTTCTTCTGGGAGTGCTCTGGAACTGTGCAGCTTGTCCAAGGTCATATAGGCTGGCTCTACTCACAGGAAGCACAGTGGGGAATTGAACTCCCAACCTCTGGCTCTGCAGCCAGATACCTAAACTACTGGGCTATCCAGCCAGTTCAGTTAGGTGCCAAAGACTTGTCTAAACAAGAAGGGGTTTGTGTGACAGTGGAAGATCATCTGGGAGGTAGTTAGTCTGACTTCCTTGGGCAGGGACTTCCATAATCTGGGAACACTCACTGGAAACATCTTCTGTCACATCTTCACCAGTGCCTCTTAAGGTAGTAGGACCGACAGAAGAGCCTCCCCTGTAGACCACAAAAAACTAGACAAGCTTATATGAGAGAATATGATTTTTCAGTTAGTCTGGTCCTAAGTCATAGAGGGCTTTGACTAGAAGTTTGAATTGGGTCCAGAACAGGATCAGTATCCAGAGAAGCTGCTGTAACAGTGGAGTTATATACTCCCTCTAACTGGCCATGATCAGCAGTCTGGCTGTCGCATTTCAGATCAGTTCATCATTCTGAATGATCTTCAGTACAGTGGACCCTCGACTTACAGACGGCTCGACCTGCAGACTTTTCGAGTTACAGACTTCTCTGGCCGCAAAATTTAGGTTCGACTTGCGGCCGGAGAATCAACCTACAGACCGGAAAATCAAACAAAATGGACCAAAAACGGCCGGTTACGGATTAATCGGTTTTCGATGCATTGTAGGTCAATGGAGCCTCGACCTACAGACTTTTCGACCTGCAGCCACCGTTCCAATACGGATTAATTCCGTAAGTAGAGGGTCCACTGTACTGTGATCCATATGCGATGTTACTAAGGCATAGGTCACTGTGGCCAAACTGGACAATTCAAGGAATGGGCTTAGCCGACATGATGGTTTTAATTGTGTAATTGCACTCCCAGGCCTCACCCCCAAAACATGGAAATCTAGGCTCAGGTCTGAATCCTGGAATACTCCCAGACTGCGAACCTACGTCTTAAGGGGAAGTATAATCCCATCGAGCACAGGCTGAATCCTCATTCCCCAGCCTGCTTTTCAAATGACCTGGATCATTTTTGCCTCATCTGGGTTAAGTATCAGTTTGAAGCTCTCCTCAAGATTGTTGTTGAAGCCAGGCACTGTTTTAGAGCCAAAACAGTTTCCTCCAACTTAGATAGGAAGGCAAAATAAAGTTGAGTATCATTGGTGTACTGATCATTGCAGTGAATGCCAAAGCTCTGAACAACCTCTCCCAGTGGCTTCATGTAAATATTAAATAGCACAGGAGACAAGGTAGAACCCTGAGTGTTTACTCAGGCCTGTGGCTAAGGCATGGAATAGGAATCTCCCAGAGCCACCTTCTGAACTTGTCCCTCCAGGGATTAAAACCACTGCAACACAATCCCTCCATGTCCCATTCTAGAGAGTTGTCCCAGAATGATACTGTGATCGATAGTGATAGTATCAAAAGCCATTGAGAGATCCAACAGTACCAGTAGGAACGCATTGGCCCTATTCACAGCCGACTGTGTTCAGAGCTCGAATGAAATTATTCTATTTTGATTTAATTTGTCTTGATATAACTGCTTTCTGTCTTGTGTCACGCCTGCCTAGCTAAAAAGAGGGAGCATGGTGTGCCATTCTGCCCCAGAGGTAGAATATCCCAGGTAGAGGGCTCAACAGTGATCACTGTTTCTGAAAACCAGTTCTGCTACAGTAGGAGTGATGCATTTATCACATCCTTATGTTACATACTGGTCCTCCTATGGTTCATGTTCATTACAGATGAGAGCTTCTTTGTGTTCCTTTTCCAAATGATCCTATCTTTAAAGATAGCTAAATGCATTAAACAAGCTACATTTAGAAAATAGACTAATTAACACCCCAACTGCAAGAATGTTTTGTCACACAAAATGATGGCTATGATAAACAGGGATGACACTTTCATCCCCCCGCCCCGCCCGACTACAGCCCTCAGAGGTTTGCAGGAATTTCCTCCAGCAAGAATTCTGGGGCCTTTAGTAAAAAATCAAAGTCCTCGCAAATGATTTTAATTTTTTACAACTGAGGAATAAAGGAGTTTCAAGGCATTAAAGGTCTGGTTGTTTCCTGAGAAGAACGCTGTATGTTGCATAATGGGCAGGGAGATGATCGGTACCCTAGTCTTGCAGTGTCTACAGAGCTTAGCCCCAGAGCTTCCTCCATTTTCTTGAAGATATGTCTAAGATGGAGACATCTTTATTCCTCAGCTGTAAGTGGTTAAAAACACCTGAAAGGACTTTGATAATTTTTTGGCTAAAGCTCCCAAAATTCTGGCTGGGGAAAATTCCTGCAGACGTCTGGGGGTTATAGTCCAAAAAGTATGGAAGTCCCATGCCTGATAAGATTGATTGGAAGCTGCTGGTGCAATCCTCTCTTAATGATGTTCCTTGGTGGCGGTACTTCTAAGAATGCAAAGCTGAATGAAGCTCTAGTACTGAAGAGCAATTCTTCATTCAGTTCCAGGGTGGCTTTCAATTAAAATTTTAAAAAATCAGATTTTTTATTATTTAAATTTAAAAAATCATTTTAAAAAAATTAAATAGTGATTTAAAGCGATTTGATTTTAAAAACTATTGATTTTTATTCACTCT
Source organism: Intellagama lesueurii (assembly GCA_037013535.1). Lineage (NCBI taxonomy): Eukaryota > Metazoa > Chordata > Lepidosauria > Squamata > Agamidae > Intellagama > Intellagama lesueurii. The sequence goes on from JBAJHW010000003.1 coordinate 103,123,475, forward strand.
GCTCAGTTTAGTGTTCTGTGAACTCAACAGGTTGTTATAGTCTACTGGTCCTTCTTCCCCCATCAGTCGTATGGATCCAAAGGCCCTAATACTTTGGTTTTTGGTGAGGGAGAATGGTTAGAGCACCTCTTGGTACTGAGGAATGCACAGTGAAAAATCTTTAAGAAGCATTCACTACTAGGGATAGAACTTTTAGTAAAAAAGAACTCTCAGTGTATGGAGGCAGCCTCTGTAGGGACACATTTCCCCATGCACCCTTGAGAGTTGCAGGGAATCACAGAGTAGTGCCTTGACACTAATGGGAGTGGGACAACATTGAATAAATAAATAAATCATAACTCAAGGTGCAGCAGGGCACCTTTCAAAGGTGTGAAGAAGTGGTGCAGGGGCAATGTGGAGGTAAGAGGGCTGCTCTATCTCATCCCATTTGACAGCTCCCAGTCCCATAATTTGGACTGAGGGCTTCACACTGAATTACGGGACTGGCAGTTCTATGCAGTACATTCACGTTTGGATCTGGCAAGAGTATTCTTAGTGGCAACAAAAATAATCGTTAAGACTATAGTGCATATAAGGAACTGTCTCTCAGCTATTTAATATCTGAGAATGTTTGAGAATTCTGGAGTGAAATTCACCTATTTCTTGGGAAGATCTGTTTACCCCAGTCATGTTTCTCTACAACCTGGAACTTCAACCTGACCTATCTGCTACCATCAAGAAGTGGCCATCTTTAGCAGTATCTCTTAAAATAAAGTGTTTCTTTAAGAACGAATTGTATCCTTGCTATGTAGCTACATTTGAAAGTGTGAAGCAGTGAAGCAGGAGGCATTTTTAGCAAACAGATACTGGCTTGCATTCTTTAAAAGAGGAATTTCCACACATACTGTAGTTTAAATTCAGAGAGTGTAGCAAATGTAAAAATACTTGTGTTTCAGCTCATCTTCAGGTGGAGTGGTTTTCCAGTCCTGATTCTGCTCTAGTGTAATCATTAATCAATTTAATCCTCTGGTTCTCTAAAAATATGTTCAGGTCAAGCTCTATAGTAAACTTGACAACATTGGCAGAGTTAGGAGAACAAGCTGAATAGAGAAGTATATTAGTCTATGTCTGTGAAAAACTAGTATGGCGTTTTTCATACCTATTTCCTTCCTAACTTGGAAATTTCTGTTACCGTAGGCTTTTAGGACTACCTGTGTGTTTTGTCTGCCATGTTGTGATCAAAGCAGTTTAATGAACAAGCAATATTTGAAATAGGATAGCTCAGTGGTTTGAGTATCTGGCTGCGGAGCCAAAGGTTGGGAGTTTGATTCCCCTTTGTGCCTCCTTGATAGGAGCTGGCCTCAATGACCCATAGGACCCCTTTAAGATTAAGATGAGATAAGGGGAGTTAATACCACATGCATTAAATGAGTTCGAGGAGGGATCACAATTGTGTTTACTGAGCAGTGATGCCTTCCCTGCAGCAACCAAACAGGGTTTAGAGGGCTGAGGTAATTATGATGTTGAAGCTTTTGCTGCTGCCCCCAGAAGGACCCATGCAGTACATATGGGAGACTGTATTGGAACTAAGGGAGAAATCCCTTGCTCTTCGAGGCCTCAGAATCAATTGTTCCACTACAATCACCCTGCAGCCACATGTTCAGTATAATGTTAATCTCTTCCTAACGCTAAAATTGGTCCTGCAGTCCAGCATACCTAATAGCTGCAGTTACGTCCCCCACATGTGTTCATTAAGTATATGAAGAAATTTATATAGGCATCCTGCAACCAAGTTTTCATATAATTACAATGGCTATAATGTTCATTTTCAGTTGTAGTTTAAAACATAAAAGAGGCAAGGGCCTAGTTAAAATGTAAGTCTAAAAGCTCAAGGACTAATCTACTGTCTGAAGTGATTACAAAGCACAAAAGGAGTCTTTTCTCTTTTTTTTTTTTTGAGGTTGACCTGTCTGTTCCTACAGCAGGTGTATTTTGTGTTCAGATGCTTGCCCTAGCATTTCAGTTGACAAATGGGTTACACTCGGGTGTCATCAGGCTTTGCCTGTTGGCTGCTGTAAAGAATCCTGGCAGCCATATGCAGCTCCATATTTTCTGTTGCAGAAACCATGAGAAGGGTGAATAAGACAGACTGAGAGAGATTAAAACCACTTGTGTTCATCAGCTCCATCTGGTCATGTATGCCAGCGTTAAAAAGTAATATGTTCTCTGTCTCTGTTATATTGCATGCATGTGCCTGTGTTTAAACAATATGAGGTTTGCTTATATTGTGCCCTTCTTAATATCAGTAGCGTTTACTTTGAGCAAAAATCTGCAGTGAGACTGAACAGGAAAGCAGCTGCAGGGGCTGCTCTTAATAGCTCCAGGATTTTGCATTTGGATTTGGCACTTAGCATGTCATACCTTTGCTCTTGAAGATACCCAACTGTTACAGACATAATTAACCTACTCTAGCTGTGAAGCTTCAAGCTGAACTCTTTAGAGGACATGGCCTTGGCATTGCTGGTTTGGCACCAGCCATGAGATTCAGGAGACTTTTGATCCTGTGTATGTATTACATTTCTGTTTAAATTTAAAAAAAAAAATTAGCTTGAGGCCATTGCCTGTTGTGTACATTGCAAAGCATCCTAGGGGGCAGGAGTGGATTTTGGACATGTGATGTATGTCTTAAGATCCTGGCCCCCATACAGAGATGGTGTAAGGGCATCTAATAGTTTCAGTTTTACTGAATGCAAACCTTCAGATCTCATTCTACAACAAATCAATAAAATTAAAAAATATGGTTTTAAGATGAATCCATATTTTCTATTTTCAATCACTGATTAATATGATAACTTAAGATGGTAACATATCAATATTTTAATTTGGAAAGTATGGGACATCTTATTTCTAAATTATTTTCTGAACTCTGGACAGCCAAATCCTATCCTTATAAACTTCTTTGCAAATGAGCCTGAAACATTTTTGTGTCAGAACGGCCCCAGAGCAAATGACATAAGAAACAAGATATAGTCTCATGGCTAATTTGTCTCATAATGTTTAAAGAATACACTTGGAAGTATTCCTTTGTTGCTGGACTGTATACCCCAGTGTTATGGTTCCTTTGAATGTAAACACCCAGTCTTGTTAAGTTGTATCTGAGAACATGCAAAATTGAAAATAAATATATTTATATATATATCCCGCCCCATTAGCACAATGGGCTATTCTGGACCGTTAACAGCATAATAAAATCAAAACAAACTAGAACAAAAACTAACAATGAAATCATAAAATAAACAAAACAAACTAAATTAAAGACCTCAACATGCCACCCTCATGGTAGTTTGTTTCTTTACAGACTAGGTAGGTAGTGATCGTCTTTGACAAAGTACAGTATAAAGCTGTCCTTAGTTTAGGTAGAGTTCTGCTGTGATGTTTTAATCTTTGAAAGAAAAGTATGTGGAAGAAGTTGGGAGGACGTGACAGAGAGAGGATGTGCTTGTTAATTACAGCTGTTGGGTTTTTTTTTTGTGGAAAATATTGTTTCAGTGCAAATATGCTTTTTGTTAAGGAAGATCTTTATTGTAGCATGGCAGACAAGAAAGATTTAGACAAGTGAAAATGAAGCTTTCAGCGTGTAGGTATTAGAGGAATATTGTATCCATAGTAGTAAAGCCCAGCTTTCAGGTAGTAATTGGAACATATCCATCTTAACAGGGGAAGAGATTACTGTGGCCTTTGTCAGTGAATCTTCATTTGTGGTTAAACCAATATAACAAGCAGTTTTTCTCATTTTGTAGCATTTATTTTGTTACAGCGCTGTATTTAAATGAGGTCAGTTGTTTAACTGAGTGACCGGTTATAAGTGATTTGAAATATTTCAGGTGTTTGATTGCTAATGCAGTGGTTTGCGTGCAATTTCCCTCTTAAGAGCTGGTGAAGCTTTTGCATTTGTGAACATAAAGAGGGGAAGATGAATTGTTGAAGCCTTGTTAAAAAAGATCAGCAAGCAGAGGGAGGCATTGTATACAAAAGGAGGTCAGATGTGTGTATCCACTGCTTGGAGGGGAGGGGAGAACCAGCCGCCGCTGTTGGTTCCATCTGCCCATATGGCAGAATGCAGAGGACCAGCCGAATGACTGTACTACGTTTTGAAATTGCTTTGTGTAACATAATTAAGCAGCTGTTACATTTATTGGATAGTGTCTGTGATGTATTCCCCACCCCTCAAGATGGCAAACTGATATTCGGAGAATTTTGAAACACTTAAAATCTTTCTAAGGTTGCAGTTTCCCACTGTTATCTGTAAATATATTAGTCTAACGCTTATGGGCTAAAATTGAGGAAACGTTTTCTGCATACATCTCAGGCTCTAAATATGAAATCAGAAGAGGCTAGGCTAAAACTATGGGGAGCAAAAACAATATACCTTGTCCAACGGATGCTGGAAAGTGTGCTCCACCAGGATAAGATTCTGGCAGGACCATCTCGAAGTGACTTCGAAATGAAGTAGGAAAATCAAAGAATTATCAAGTAAAATGAGGCTACTTGGATGCAGGATAAATCTTCTGTGACTGTGGAGAAATTAAATCAAAATGCAGCATTTATGAGCATGTGATTTGTGCCCTACCACATGTACTAAAGAAACTCTAGCAAATGGCAATGATAATGCTGTTAAAGTAACCCACTTCTGGCCAAAAATATTCTAACCATTGTAACATTTTAAATTTGTTTGAACTTTACATTTCAGATGCATCCATACTTTTAAATTTCACAATGCTCTGCTACACTTAAATAAATAAAGATTAAGCTAATGGTGCACTACTTTCTACCTGCAGCTTTCCCCTTCAGAGCACATACTTCAACAGGATGTTTCGTAATCCCTTGTTTTCTTTTAGTTTTGAAAAGGAGGGAAGGCGAAGGATTTTATTTCATGCAGCAGTGTCTGCTTAACCCCATGCATTGTTCCCCTTAACCTATTTTTTTTAAAACCATGAATGGCTCTTAATTAAATCTTGTTATTTCAGCATGTAGAAAGTTGGACCAAGATGTTCTTATTTTTATTTTATTGTTTTCAAATTGTATGGATCCCCTTCCCTCTCATTCCCTTAAAAGTTTGAATGTGTTTCCTATCAAATGTCTCACTTCTGCCCTTTTTTCCCTCATTTTTAGATTCCATCCTGGACAAGGACTGGTACTATATCCAAAGATAGGAGACAAACTGGATATTATATGCCCAAAGGTGGACTCTAAAACTGGTGGCCAGTATGAGTACTATAAGGTCTATATGGTTGATAAAGACCAAGCAGATAGCTGCACTATTAAAAAGGACAACACACCTCTGCTCAACTGTGCCAAGCCTGATCAAGATGTTAAGTTTACCATCAAGTTTCAAGAGTTCAGCCCTAACCTCTGGGGTCTGGAATTTCAGAGAAACAAAGATTATTACATCATATGTAAGTGAACAATGACTTTTGTTTCCTCTTTTTCTGTCTTGCTGTTCCTTAATTTATTCATTGTATTCAATCAAGTAAGAAGCTTAAAGGATTTATATTGTTTTCTTTTAAAGTATTTTCATGGAAGCTTATTATTAACCACCCTCCCTACTGTTTTAGTTCCTGTTTTTTATATCCAAGTCTGCACAGAGCTGCTGTGAGCTGTGTAATTGTGGAAGCGATGCTAGTAATGCAATTTATAGAAAACATGGGTATCTTAATTGGGTTCAGGAGAAAAAGGGGAAGGAAGAAGGCTCTGTGAATGCTAGAATTTAGCAGTACTGTGTTCCATAGGTAAATCCATTAAACATTTTACCTATAATTTATATAAAGCCCTAAACATGCATTATGTAGTTTTGAAATATTATGTTAGCACCCTTCTGAATTACAGTATTTGACTATTGGTGCTTGTTCAGTAGTAAAAAATAGCAGTCCTGCAAGACGACAACAGCTGTCAAGTCGATTCTCTTATGGCAACCTTTTCTAGGGCTTTTCTAGGCTTGAAGTATGCAGAAGTAATGTATCATGCTCTTCTTCTGGGGCCACTCTGGGACATTGCAGCTTGACCAAGGCTACACAGGCTGGCTATACTCCCAGGAGGCACAGTGGGGAATCAAACTTCTAACCTTTGGCTCCACAGCCAGGTACGCACCTTGAAGAGCAATCTAGCCAGCCAGTGTTATCATAGCAAACAATACAATGTAAACGAACAAAATGTGAGGAATTGAAAATATAGCAGAAGGAAAAAAATTGTATCTGTGTAAGAGTACAATCCTGTCTTGGGCCTGCTGAGCTGACCCTTCACCATCTGAAGTTATGCTGACTGCAAACTCCCCACAACTGAAGGTGTTGGAAATTACTCAGGGCTATTCTTATCTTGGCCTGGCTTTGCGTAGTGCAAAGTATTATCTGTCATAATATGGTTCTTTCCTCACTCTTGCCCCTTTTTGTATTTCTTTCTTGGCCTTTCTTTTACAGATCTTAAGCAACAGAACAGTTTTGGGCACTACACTTATATTTTTGATTTCTGAGAAACCTTCATGCCTTGCTCCCCTTTTGCCTTTACTATCATCCAGAGCTTTTTTAGACAAACAAACAAAAAATTCAATTCCTAATTATAACTAAAATATACACAACAACTTTATAAAATTGTTCTAAGTACAAATATTTTTTTCCACCACAAAAATGTACTAGACATGTGATTTAATGGAAGAAATAACAGAAACAAAACAAATATAATGGGATGGGTGGTACTGCATCTCACAATCTCAGCCCCTCATGTCTTCATGCCCTTTCCCCACCCAGCTGGAAATTGGTGTGCTAGTAGATCCCTCTGTTGGGATATTTCTGAGATCATTCAGCCAAAGGGTTCTGCCACATGGGACACTTCTGTTGGCATAATGGGATGTCTGACCCGTTAGGATTGCACTAACAGAAAATAGGAAATTCCTAAAATATCATCAGAGTCATTTGTATTTCAAGTAAAATTAATCCACAGTTCAATCTTGTACACCACATAAGAGGTTTTCGTTTCTACTCGTGCAGTTTTAAATGCCAGACAGTCCTTCGGTAAATATTGGATATGTTCCATCTAGAAGTAGTACAGTGGTAAAAAAAACAAGGTGTAGCAGAGGCAACCATCAATATGCCTTGTCTGGAGCCCTTTCCTCAGCATATGCACAGACAAAGCTGGTTAGTTCTCTCTTACGGTGGTCAACTGAAAAGAAGTAGAAAAGCGCCACACACGTCTTGGTCCTGCCTGCCGCAGACAGGAGGAACAGGTGTTGCAGTTGGTCAGCCAGAGGATTTCTTCTTCCCTTGCTGTAAATGATTGCTCTCTTAAAACATAGTTATTAAATGTATGCCAGCTTGCAGGTGAATTCACTGATTTCAGTAGGACATTTCTAAATAAGTGGGCATAATCTTAGAGACAGAGTATTCTGTATTTTCCAGGTAACCTTGTTTGCTTGCTAGGCCCATGAAAGATATTTAACCATGTTTATCAAGTTTATTTTTCTTCCTTTCACTACATATTCATTTTCAATGAATGCATCTGATATTCAACATCAGAGAAAAGGTAAAATTGAATCAGATTGGAAAAAATTAAGCAGCAATAAGGTATAAATAGCTGTTCCAAAGTTATATTCATTCTGGTTGTTTCTAGTAAATTCATTTATAAATAAAATACGTAACAGAAAAATTGTTTAGCAATTTCAGTGTAATTAAACCATGCAGCAATCAGAGAACTGATGAAATAACAAATGCAGGCTGTTTACAAATGCAATTTGTTGATTGTAAGATTATATTTTAAAATATTGCTGTTTTGATGGGTATAAATGCAGAAGTACTCAGTGCTGTTGCTTGTTACTTTTGAGAAAAGTGTACCAGAAATTTTACTCTGCCTCAGGAAAAATACAGTGTTGAAGCCACAGACAGTTGCCAGTAGACCTGAGGAAAAAGTACAACATAAAAATGTCTGTCTCTGCTCAAATGGCTGGTTTTGAAGGTGAAATATTTCAGTTATCTAATGCTATGGGGATTAATTCTCCACAGTAGGCCAGCTGTGACATAAATGGCACCATTTTAATTATGACTCGAGAGTTATGGACACAAATGGAACTTCATGGTAGACTGTCAGCTTTGTCGTATCTTTGTCAGTAATCCCTCTGAGTAAAACCATAAGTAGGACTCATTTTCTTCATTTTTGTATAATTATTTCATTATAGCAATAAGGTATAATAGACATTACATTTCCGGGAGGATTATAGCATTCTTTAGGGGTTATAGAATTCACTGTCCCTTCAGTCTGGAGCCTTGGAAATGGCTTTCAACTTCTTGTAATACAGCAGGAAAAAATATTGCTTGAAATTGGAATGCTATGACAGAAGGCTAAACGTGATGGGTTGGTAAGGAGGCCTTAAAAGTTAGATTTCAGATCACTGGGGACTGCACGACTCCAGACCTAAACCAAGTGAGAAATTTATTTCCATCATAAAAGCCAGACATCCCATAGCACAAATACCATTCCCCCTTCATACTCACCTTTACGTACTCCGATATCCACTTATGATACTGCATACACTGCTAGCTTGTGACATTTGTAAAAACTGCACCAAAATGAGGATTTTGATGTTTGATCATATAAATCTTAAAAGCTTCACTCGATAAAGACATGTTATGGAAAGAATGACAGATGAGGCTCCTTTCCCAAACAGAGAATTCTTTGGCAAACTGTATTTGGACAAATACAGCTGCTATTTGTATATGGCGGTTTCTGTTGTTCTAGTGACAAAACTTTAATGAAGATATTTTTGTTTTACATGAATTAATAAATAAAACAAATTTTATGTTTCATTTGGCTACAAGTCATATTAAATACCTAAAAAAGTTGTTCCTAAGTTTCAGAAACAAGTAAGAGAACATAACACAGTAATTCTGAAAGTTTCTGAGGAAATTGTGGTCACATGGTTGTTTAGTCATTCCATGTTCATTCTGTATGGTATAACCATGAAACAAGGAGAGAAAATTACTGAATTACAGAGTGTGCATGCGTACATTTGTTTGTTTATATCCCATCTTTCTAGCAAATAAATGGCACAGCAAGGCAATTAGCAGAAATTCATGCAGAATAGTTGAAACATAAAAGTGAGTTTGAACCATTTATGCAAAAACACATCAGTAAAGAAGAATCAGCTCCCTTCCTGTCTAATGCAGCTTAGATGCCAAGGGGTTCTCTGAATAAAAGGATCTTTACCTGCTGATGGAAGGGCAGTAGAGAGGGAATCAATCTGGTTTCTGTTGGCAGGAAATCCCAGAGCTTGGGAATATGTGGAAGAAATGTATCTTTCTATCATCTGCAAATTGGTTGAGTTGGACTGAGTTCTTGATTTATTTAGGGTGTTTGCAAAGATATCCAGACTAATTCATATGACTTCAGTCCTTTTGCCTGCCTCCTGTGGTGGGTTGGCAACTGTATTTGGCTAATAGTGTGAGTTCCCAAGTTAGAAAAGCAGTTGGCCTGATTTCTCAATAGATGTAAGAATCTTTGAAGGCACAGTTAACTTAGAGAAGCGGTTGCCAACTTTGGGTAACCCATGTGTTCTTGGATTGCAGTTCCCAGGATCCTTCACCACCAGCTGTGCTGACTGAAGTTTCTGGAAGTTGCAGTCCAAGAACACCTGGGTTACCCAAGATTGGGAACCATTGACTTAGAGGAACATACCCAGATATCAATAGATGTTGAAAGTAGCTCTTAATGATTTGTCCATGGAAGCAACTCGTGACCTTGCTTTTATCAGTATCAAGTTAAGCTAGCTTTACAACAGATTCTGCTGTTAATAATTACTTTGGTGGAGGCTACTGTGTTGGCTTTTCCTTGATGGAAGATAACGCAAAAGCAAGAAATGAAGTTTGTTTGGGTTCTAGAGCTGTTTATGATCCAAGAACTGAAATTTAGATGATTGTGCTTCCTTTTTTTTTAACTTCTTTACCAATTAGGCATCTGAAAATAAGGAAACTCTTCCCTCACAACACAGATTCTAGTAGATGTCCATTTAGAAGTTAATTTGAGGTTGTCACCTTTTGTTGAAATTTATGTGTATTCCTTCTGGTAGAGATGAGAGCAGCAGAATCTTTTTTGGTTACTTTAATGCACATACTTGATTATCCATCATGTTATCAGTTCCTCAGTTAGGCTACTTTATATAAAAATTATGGAAGGCCTAACACTACTAATTGAGAAAGACGAAAGAAAAATTACAGATTTTACTGCACAGATATGTCAGGGCCAAACATCTGTATATCGTTGAAAGGATTGTGACAAATCTAATTCAGAATATGAGAGGAAATTTGCTGTTAATTGGTGCTTCATCAGAAAGCTGAGGAATAATCACAAGGTTATTTAGCACAATTCTGATACCTTTTAACACAGACTCTTGTATTTAGTCCTACAGACAGGACTTAATACTACCAGATTGGCAGAGAAAAAGAACTTGGAGAGAAGAAAGGGAAAATACTAGAGGAGGCATAGAAGGAAATGAAGAGATAAAATATAAATATTTCTAATGCAAATTATTAAAATAAGAATAGTGAGGAAAAGGGACAAAAGAAGGAAGTTTTTAATAGGTGGAAAAAGTGAAGAAAGGTGGAATGAAAGAAACATCAGGGTTTGGAGGGAAATAGGGTACATAGTAAGTGGGAAATTAGATAGAGGCTTTTTGAGAAAGAAGTAACAAATTTTGAGAGGCTTTGGGGGAGAGGAGGCGAAATATGAAATCAAACACTTTCTCCACATTCAACGTCTACCTCAGTAGATTCTGACAAAAAGTGAGAGGCTCAATTAAAATACCTGCAGAGCCAGAGTCTATACTTTTCTTGAAGAAAACTAAATTATAGAACTCCATGCCACAGGGAATATTTTTTAAAAAGTAGTCATTATTTCGTAATTAATGTTCCACAACAACAAATAACTTGTATAGTTTAAAACAAGTACTGAAAGAAGGAGTAGACAGTAGTGGAAAGGGATGTCAGTAATTGCTAGCTGATGACAATTCAGCCTATTCTATTACCATTTTGGGACTGTTGGGCTTCAGAAATTTGGAAGCTTTTGAAGTGGAGGATAGTTCAAGAACTTCAAAGGTAAAGCAGTGAAGAATTTGGAAATAAATAAATAAAATACTGGTGTATGGAATAAATTGTTGACTGTTGCTCCTGTTAAAATTGGGGCAAGTTTAATTCTGGGGGGGGGGGAGCTGTAGAGATGTGATCAAGTTGATCTATGTAAAGAGTGTTTTGTCTCTCTTGTACAAGCTGTTTCTTCTTTGTGGTCTCTGTGAATGCACACTAATGGGTTTTATCTGCGCCTGTGCAGAGGTTTCCGGAATCTTCTAGAGCTAGGACCGCCCCCTAGTACACGTGGTCCGCCCATCCTGGCAAGTGCCTCAGTTCCTTTTTGCTGCCGCTGAGGTTTCTTCTCTTCGATATGCTCCGTTTGCTATTGCATCAAAAAGGAATCTGCGAGAGACTTTGTGCCTTTTTCTCCTCTCCACCGTTCCCCTTTCCCCCCTGTTTTTCACCCTCCTTATCCAGTTTCATAGTTTATGGCCTCTTCTGGGCCTTTCAAAAGGTGCACTTCGTGCCCCAGTAAAATTCCCCTGACCGACGGCCACAACACTTGTCTCTTCTGCCTCGGCGAGGCCCACCAGCCAGCTTCTTGCCCTATTTGCAAGAAGTTTACCAAGCAGGCCCTTAAATTGAGACAGCAGCATCTCCGTTCCTACTTGTGGGAACATTCTCTTCGCCCTTCACCGAATATGGAATCGGTACAGCCACCACCACCTCCGTTACTGTCTCCGAACATGTCTGTGGCTTCCTCAGTGAAATCCAAATCCAAGGCTAAACTGCCTGCCAAAGACACCCAAACCTACACCAGTACCGAAATCTCCCAACAGCAACCGAAACCGAAGAAATCCAAAAAGTCATCTTCTGTGACATGGATCATTAAACATCACAAAGACAGACTCTTCGGTACCACTTCATGAGCAGCAGACTATCTGCCTTGATTCTGTCTCAGTAGACAATGATGATTATATACCTCCACCATCGGAACAACCACCGTCACCTCTGTTGGCACAGTCCCCGTCTTCAGCCAATACGTCGGCTGATGTTACTGTGCTTCCAAAATATGACCAATCGAGCCCTTCGGGTTGCTCCATCTCCATGTGTCAGTCGGATTCAGCATCTACTTTGCCTGATCCGCAACCAGCGTGCAAGTGGTCCAGGAAGACACATCATACACCAGAGACTGGTCACTTGGATGTCGATGCCCCTCACCATCAGGGATCGACAGGACTTCTTGCATCGCATGATCCTCATACGCAATACCGTCGTCCTAAAAGGGTCATGCTATACGAGCCGCCCACTTATTATCAAATGCCATCATCACGATATTGACACCACCGATACCACTATGGACATCCCGATATGGAAGTTTATGTCGAAGCTAAACGACCTCGATACTCTTACTATTACTCAGATTCTGATTCTGACTCGCTTCAGTACCGTCCTCGATATCAGCATTCCACTTCTGATGACTCCCCAGTCCCCACACCGGTACCGAAGCACCGCAAATCGTCTCGCAAAAGGAAACAGGTCGTGACACAGGACCTGCCTCAACCACCGATACCGAAACACTAAACCATCTACAACGCCTGCGGGACCGCAGGAGGCCACATCATCGGTACAGGCTACTACCACTTATACTGGCCCTTCCCCGATACCACACCAGATTACACAATCCCATCGTTCTCACCGCGTGAAGGCTCAACATACTGCTCCTCGAACCTCACTTACCAAACGGAAAATTCCCAAGTCGAAACCTGTACAAACTGCAGCATTAGATGATGAACCCTCTCCATCTCAAACCTCGTCGTCTGTATCCGCTGATACTGATATCTCAGATTCCTTTCTACCCTCTGAGTCACCGCCGAATTTGCCAACTCCAGACTCTGATGTTGTGGATACGAATCCACCTTCTCCGTCGGAGGATTTTTCATCTTACTCACAACTGGTTCTACGCATTGCTAAGGCAATGGACTTAGATGTTCAACAACCAGTGCAGTCTGAGTCTGACAAAGTCTATGAGGACATTAACGAAGACCAGAACCCCCCCCCCAACTTTGTATGGGGTTTATTCCATCTCTTCTTAAACTGATTAAGCAAAACATGGGCTAAGCCATCCTTGGTCCAACAGATCTCGAGACGAGTCGAGAACCTATATAAAACTCATGGTAACGATACAGACTTCCTTTCCAAACATCCACCCCCAAATTCAGTTATAGCAACTCAGAATAGAGCTAGAAATCGCTCTAATGCAACACCAAACAATAAAGAAGGCAGGAAACTTGATATTATTGGACGCAGGGTATACTCTCTGGCTTCTTTCACTCTTCGCGCTGCAAACTACCTTGCAGCCATGGGAGCGTACCACAGGTTCTTATGGAGCAAGGCACTCCCTTCACTCCAATCAGCTCAAGGTGAATATAAACCGAGAGGCTTGGCCTTTCATCAGGAAGCAATGGCTTTAGCTCGCCAAGAGCACATCACGGCTAGACGTAGAGGCTGCCTCAAGACCCATGGCCACCGCTGTTGCCCTTAGAAGGCATGCCTGGTTACGCTCTGCACATATTTCTGATGATTCCCGCATGCGTATTGAGGACTTACCCTTTGATGGGGTCGGCCTCTTCGATACCAAGACTAATGAAATTCTTGACAACCTGCAGAAAATGAGAAAAACTGCAAGATCTTATAATACACAATCCTACTACAAACCACAACGCTATCAATGGCGTCGACCATATCCCTACCAACAATACAAACCATTTGTTGACAGATACTTACCTCAGTCTGCCTCATCCTTCCAGCCTCGCCAAAACAACCAGCGCCAACGTCCACGTCAGTGCTTTCGTAGACCTGACAAGAAACCAAAGCAAGATTTTTGACTCTTATCCAGCCCAGTTCTCTACCCTTCACTCCCCTCGTACTTATTTGACTCACCTAGCACCTCATTTCACATCATGGGCGACCATCACCACAGACAAATGGGTACTCACCATCATCGCCACAGGTTATGCCATAGAATTCACCACCCTCCCGCCATCAAGAATTGTTCTTACCGCACCGTCTCACATCCTGAATCTCGAGGTCCAATCCCTCCTCTCAAGAGATGCTATATCACCAGTTTTTCCATCAAACAATGACCCAGGTTTTTTCTCAAGGTACTTCACAGTACCCAAGAAAGACGGAGGCCTTCACCCTATCCTCGACCTGCGAGATCTCAATTATCACATTTTTCAGCACCGCTTCTGCATGGTAACTTTAGAACACATCCTACCACTTCTTCAGCAAGACGACTGGTTCGCTGTAATAGACCTAACAGATGCCTATTTTCACATCAATATTTGTCACGATCACAGAAAATTTCTCAGATTCTCACTAGGAAACACCATTTACGAATTCAAAGCCCTCCCATTCAGACTTTCTATCGTTCCTCGCGTTTTCACAAAGTGCATGGCCCCCGTGGCAGCCTATCTCTGCACACGAGGGATCTCCATCTTCCCTTACATAGAAGACTGGTTACTCGTAGCCCCCTCCCGTCTTCAAGCTCTGCACGACATAGACTTTAGTTTTTCCCTCCTAGAGAATCTGGGCCTAAAGGTCAATCGGACCAAATCTACACTCATTCCTTCACAACAGGTGAACTACATTGGAGCAATTCTAGATTCTCGATCAGCGAGAGCCTTTCTTCCCCAAGAACGGGCTATGAAACTCTATAATGCGATCCAGCCATTCCGTACCCACGCTTTGGTCACTGCACACCATGCCCAGTGACTACTCGGACTCATGGCATCGACAACATCAGTGATTCAGCACGCACACCTCAAAATCCGCTCATTGCAGGCGTGGTATCTCTCCCTCTTCAACCCAATATCAGACTCTCCCACGATGTTACTGAGAGTCACACCCGAACTTGCAGCCCAGCTAGAATGGTGGAACACACCACACAATCTATTCATCGGCAGACCTTTCGCACCACTTCAACTCACCATGCAAATAACCACAGACGCAAGCCCAACCGGTTGGGGAGCTCATTGCAATGGTCTCCACATTCATGCCCTCTGGTCTCCCTCAGAAAAACATCTACATATAAACAACCTAGAACTGCTAGCCATTTTCAAGGCTCTTCGTTCCTTCGAACCACTCATCACAGGTACTGCCATTCAAATAACAACAGACGACACCACAGCTCTTTTCTATATCAACAAACAGGGTGGCACTCATTCTCTACCGTTACTCTATCTCACAGTGCAAATCTGGGAATGGTGTCTTGAACGCCATATATTCCCAATAGCAATCTATATCTCTACAAACCAAAACCAACTGGCAGATGCCTTGAGCAGACACACCACCCAGGTGCATGAGTGGTCCCTTGACGACACCATCTTCCATCAACTCTCCGATCTCTGGGGTCACCCTCAGATAAACATCTTTGCATCGGCGTAAAATGCCCTCTATATTATTCCAGAGCGGGAATCGGTCAAGGCTCCCTAGGCGATGCTCTCATGACATTGTGGACACCAGGCCTAATTTATCTCTTCCCTCCTATTCCCCTTCTCCTCAGGACTATTGTCAAATTGTGTCAGGAACACGCCAACGCGATCCTCATCGCCCCATGATGGCCCAGACAACCATGGTTCACCCTGCTCCACTCAATCTCAACAGACTTCATCCGTCTCCCTCTCATACCTCATCTACTCACCCAGAATCGAGGTCGAACCTTTCACCCTGACCTTCACACTCTCCATCTTACAGCATGGAGGATTCACCCACTGTAGCTTCTATCCTAGCGAGTGCCAGGAAACCTGCGACCACTCAATTATATTCATATAAGTGGTCCGCCTTTCTTAAGTTCGCGACTCAACGTCATCTTCCTACTATGCCTACGACTCTCCCTGCCGTCCTACAATTCCTGACTCATCTCTTTAACAGAAAGCTTTCTCTTTCTACTATCAAGGTCTACTTATCTGCCATTTATTTATTAAATTTATTTATCAACCACGAGACTCAGATGCTGCTACACTCTTTCGCCACCCCACTGTAAAGCAATTTCTTAGGGGAGTCTCCAACATGCAACCTACTAGACCCCACCTCCCTCCGCAGTGGTCCTTACATACCGTCCTCCGACGCCTTACGTTACCACCATTTGAGCCTATGGCTACGACTTCTGACCGCCTTCTTACGCTTAAGACACTTTTCCTTGTCGCCATCACCTCCGCTCGCAGAGCCTCAGAGATTGCTGCTCTTCGCGTTGACCCTCCCTTCCTTCACTTCCACCCAGATAAAGTCACCCTTTACCCTGATGTGTCTTTCCTCCCTAAGGTTGTCTCAGATTTCCACCTTTGTCAACCCATTATCTTAGCTACCTTTTTTCCGTCGCCTACCTCTGACCTGGAACATTCTCTCCACCTTCTGGATGTTAGGAGAGCACTGGCTTTTTACGTCTCCAGATCTGCGTCTTTCCGCAAATCCAAGAGACTGTTTCTACACACGTACCGCATAGAGGGTCTCCTGTTTCCGCCCAAACTATCTCTAAATGGATAGTGGCAACTATACGCCTTGCTTATCAATTGGCGAACAAGCCCCTTCCTGCTGGAATTAAGGCTCATTCTACAAGAGCAGTAGCCACTTCTACAGCTTTCCTCAGGGGTGTTTCTATCCCTGATATCTGCAGAGCTGCCACATGGTCCACACCGTCCACCTTTGCCTCGCATTACCGTTTAAATCTACAGGCAAAGTCAGACGCTACGGTTGGACGAGCGGTTTTGTCAGCTGTTCTTCCGTGACGTCCCTCCTCCAGACAGGTAAGCTGGTCACAAAATTGGATTATTTCCTAGTGGACAATCTTAAAGTACCATACTTGATGCCTCTGTTCTCCCAAGACACAAACATCATAGCTTGCAGACTTCCAACTGTTGCCTCCCCCTTTGGAAAGCTCACTTTTCTATTAGGAGGGGGACAGAGTTTTCTATACCAATAATTTCTCTGGTTAAACACACACTCTCTCTCTCATTCACGTGCTGCCTATATTCTTAAATCAGAATAGGAGCCCTGTCCTCCCACCCACGCCCCCATTTGAGTATGTATGTATGTATGCATTTATTTATTTATTTATTAAATTTATTGTCATTGTAAGTATATACATAGTATACACATACAATGAAATTCACGCAGACACCCAGAGACCAGACCCACATGCACACACATAAAAAATCCCCAAACACTCCCCACCCACTAAAAATCCCCCACTAAGAACACAAACATCTGCACCGCAGGCTAAGTAACACTGTCCAACTGTTCACTGCTGATGGTCTTTAAGGTCATTATTAAGTGCAATTATAGCTCTGGGATAAAAACTGTTCAGAAAACGTGTGGTCTGAGTCTTAATTGTTCTGTATCTTCTGCCAGACGGCAACAGTTCAAAGAAGTTGTGAGCAGGATGGGAAAAGTCTCTAAGGATGTTGTGTGACTTCCTCAGACAGCGGGATGTGAAGATGTCATCCAGGGTTGATAGCTGGAGCCCGATGATATTCTGGGCAATTTTAATGGTTTTCTGTAGAGCTTTTTTGTCCACTGCAGAGCTGCTCCCAAATCATACGAGAATGCCATAGGTTAGGACACTCTCAATGGTGCTACGATAGTAGGACAGAAGTAAATGCTGAGATAAATTTAACTTCCCGAGCTCCTGACAGAAATAAAGGCATGGAATTCCCCCAAAACAAAGCAGTTGTTAAGTTAAGTTTTATTATACGGTCATAGACCCGAAAACAAAGCAGTTGCATCTTCATTTTGACTACCTTGTGGGTAGGTGTGCTACACTGGGAATCTTTAATTTGTGAACCTGTGCAGCTCATCCCATCTTATTCCTTGTAAATGCTCAGGTTTCTATTATGTGTACTTAAATAATGAGACATTTTAAAAGATGTCTCCCAGGGCAAATAACAATTTAAAATGGTGGTGGCTGTTACTGAGAGTTGTTAACCAGTATTTAGAAATGCCAAAAATGACTATGTGGTAGGGGCTGGTTGTGTGCCTGGCTGTATGACTCGTCCTTACCACATAGCCGCTTCCTCAGTTTTTATTTTGCACGGATTAAATTCAAAAAATATTGACCACCATACAATATAAAGAAAATTGAAATACACTTTTTTTCATTGAACATGAAGTACATTGATACAATGGACTAAACAAGGGAGTTTGTCATGCTCTTGAAACAATTAGTTTGTGTTTTTTTGTGGGCTGTAGTTTCATCAGTGGAAAAACAACTCCAGTTTTGCTTGCAGTGTATACGTTCTAAAATGCATATTTTTGTACTTCTGTGGAACAGTAAGGTTTATGAAAAGAGAATCCTTCTCTCTAATGTGTGCTAGCTAGGAAAACAGACAGTCTTCTCCCCCTTTTTTGGTAACTGAGAGCATACTTTTAGTGTCTTTTCCGGCTGCCAGAGTCTGCTGTTCTTCAGTTGCTTATGACAGTTGTATTTTTAAATAAAAATTATAGATTTTCTGCTCTAGCATGTGTTTCTTACAGCAAGCAAACTCTTGCTGACCGTAGGCAAAATACATTCTTGTGTCCTCTTCCTCTGCCATGTCCTCAAAAAGCTAAATGACTTATCTTTAACTCCTTTTAGATGATACCGGAAGTTTAGCCACTGAATCTTACAAAGGGACTCTTATTCTTAATTCAGCTCTCTTGGAATCAAATATAAACCATACAGATAAAATTACTGAAGTTGAGGGGAGGGGGGACACATGTAGTGTTTGCAGAGCATCAGTTTCTGTCTGTGTGTATGGCTGGTAGGGCTGATAGAGAACGGTCTGTTGGGATTGTTCCCCGAATCCCCAGGGGTCTTGTATACATAGGAGTGTGGCTGTTGCAGACCGTCTTTGTTCCCAGACATTGCCACTACTTAGGGGATTGTGTATAAGGGCCACACAGTGGGTTCCCCCCCCCTTCTTTTTCTGTTTTTTGTAAGAAACAAGGAATGATTGCTTAGAAGAGAACAGGAATTCTTTAGGAAGTGCTTTGATTCAAACTGTTTTAATATTTTATCATATGTAGCTGAATATTTCCTGCTACTGTTTATTTATAGTGTCCCATATCCCCCGCCCTCCCTGCTCCCATCACACATTCTGTGTTGTAAATTATTTAACAATACCAAGAATAAAATGCCACAAAGGAGAGAGCCATTTCTCTGTTTCAGGAGCTTTTATATATTCATTATGCAGATTAGCATTAAATGAACTAAAATGCTTTAAACATAATAAATTACTTAAGCTGCCGTGTTACAAAGCCTTACACCCAGTGGTTTAATTTTATGTATATAAAGCATCTCTGTGACTTAAGTAGGACTACTCCCATGTGTAAAGTTAACTACTAGTGTAAAACTCTGCAAAATGAGTGCCCTAAGGCCCTTTCCCTCTTGCTGTGGGATTTGAAGAACTCTCATTAAATCAAAGGGAGTCATTTGCATCCTGCTGAAGAGTAGGCCCATTAAAGAAGAGCTAGAATAAATTTAAATGAGTAACATAAGATGTTTTGGAAATGTGCTTAATTTTGGAAAAAACACCCTTTTAGAAATGTGCGTAATTCTACATAAATATGGTTAGACAGAAGGCAAATTTATGCAGGTGTGACAAGAGCACTGTGGCTTCTATCTATCAATGTAATAGCAAACCCCATCCCTGTTATTTTGTACTCTTAACATATAACTTTCCCCTTTAGTTCATTGCATTCTGTTTTACAGAGTGAGACAAGAGAGGTGTATCCAAGGAAGAGAAGTGCTTAACTATTGTTCTTTTTCTCTATTCTTTCAGGACCAACACAGATATAGCATATTTTTGTTACTTTTTAAACATTTTTTTAGCACCAGAGTGAAAATGGCTGAAAAATCACAAAGGATGCTTTTGATAATTGTTTTGAGAAATAGCTAATCCCATTATTGTTCTGGAATGTTGATGTTTTCAGTAAGCAGTTTTTCAGTCATATTTGTACGAACATAAAGTGCAAAAATTCTGTTTCATGAAATTATAATGGAGGACTTTCAAGCGTTAGATGCCTTGTCTTGCTCAATTACATGTGGAGCAATGGAAGAATCCAAAAGCAGCAAGTGGAAGTTGAAGAATTTGAAGAACCTATCACTCTGTTCACCCCTTCCTGAGTGGTGGAAAGGCAGGATGGAAGTTATGTCTTGCTAGAAGTTGATAGCCGAGCTCTCACTGATCTGAGCCAAGCTATCACTGAAGGCTGCACAATCATGTGCTTGTTTGTTCAGAAATTGTTCATTGGAGCTTAAAAACAGTTATAGTGCAATAATGGGCTAAGTTCGAACCACTATTTGGAATGTTAATTTTTTTTTCCAGATTATACTAGGAAATTCAGCATATTCTTCATCAAATTCCAGCAATGGTGATGTAAATATTGGTATCTCTGATAATACTTAGAACTCTAGTCATACTACCTTAGGTTGAATGCAAATTGAAAGGAAATGAATAAGAACAAGAAGCCCTATTCAGGTGTTAAGAAGCTGTGTGGAATATTCACACAAAGCATTCTAGCTCTCCTCATCATTGCTTCTGTTGCATTGTGACACATGGAGGGTGCTTAACCTGGCCAGCATCCACGATCCCTAGGGGTTCTCATTGTGAATTAGTACCCTAGAAAGTCAGGGTCCCATCTTACATGGAAATGATCCTGGGATAACTGAGGTCTCCCTCTCCTAACTTAAAAGAGTCCTTCTGACCATGTAGGAACATGACAAAAACAAGGATGGTGGGAGCAGGGCTATTTTATATGATTTCCTAACTCCTGAATCATGTTACATGTAACTTTCCCCTCCATTTGACCCAGGGAGATGCTACTAGCCACCAAGTGAATCTCTTTCACTCGTCACATTAACAGTGCTGTTTGTTTAGGCTTGGCAGGGTGTGATTACATTTACCCCTCAGGAGGTAAGGGAGGCAAGGGCTAATTCAGCCCCCTTCCCACCTCTCCAAGTAAGTGATAAATGTTTTCAGCTTCGATTGTACCAATGACCTATTAGGCACTGGAAAAGCGATTCAGAGTCAAGTCTCACGTTAGCATGGGACAGGTAGTTCTTTAAGAAGCTTGCGCTAATAGGCAATAAGACAACACATTCCATGCTCCCTTGAGACTCTCATGAATCCTTGCCACTTGCAGACACCACTGGGAGTAGTTTCCTTCTTGAAAGGTGGAAGGCCACATGGAGATGTGGAAAGCTCCTCTTTAAACTATTGTTTTGGGGGAACAACTCTCAGGATTCTGCCTGGGTGGGATTCCTGGTGTATTCTGGAGTTACAATCCAAAAGAAAGAAAAAGCCTCATGCCTGATGCATAGTATATATTCAAAGTAGTTTGTGTATCAGGAAAATAAATGTGATAATGAAGGCTGTATTGTTCAGTGTTAGCCTCTTTGTTGACATACTGTTTATATTCTACCAAAGCTTTGAGGCTAATAAAGGCTAAAAATCCAGTGGGTAGTGCTATGTAGACCTGCTGAAGGAATTGCTGAAGGATAAGTCAGCTCTTGTGTAAATCCCATTGATTCAATAGGCTTACTCTAGTTGGGTTTAGAAACTGGATTTAGGATGATATTTTAATGTTCATATAGTAATCCTCCTTCCAACTCCGAGTCCTCTTATTGTGTGAAAGAAAGTAGTGTTGCCTCCTAGGATGAGGAAGAGTCTGAAGGATTAAAAAACCCCAAGACATCAGCAGTGTAGTGACACACCATTTTGAAAGTTTTGATCCAAAGCAAAGTATTTACTTTACTCTGGACACAAGCCTATATTATTTACCCATAAAACTACAACTGTGGTAAATTTCTTCTAGGCCTCATAATTGATCTGGAGATTTAAAAATGCCAAATCATTTCTGTGAGAGACAGTGGCAAATAGCCTTTTGTATTGTGCAATAAAGCACACTTCTGTTTGTGCTAGAAGTAGAAGCAAGAGATGAAGGTATTGTTTTATTGAAGCAAACATGTGGAAAATTGCACTAGGTTGTTATAACAGAGAATGTCTCCCCTGAAAGGAATGAGGTTCATCTGTAGGGCAAACCCCCTGACTGTGTCACTTCATTGGGGTTACCGCTGGACTCTCTGCGGTCACAGCAAATAACATCATGTCCATCTTAGCCATTAGAGCCAGGCGAGTGGCACATTTTCTCGTCTGTAGTGTTATATTCAAAAATGTCACTAAGCATTAACTCAGTCAGTGGTGATGTCCTACCACCTAGAGATGAACCCTGCCTCAAGATGATGTTTTCCACTTCAGTGCCACTCTTACAGCAATTACTGGGTCATTAATATCATTGCATGCAATTAGTGACAGTAGACTGCACAAGGAGTTTGTTATATTTTCTCCCCCTACCCCCGCTAGGAACTTTTTATTTCTAACCTTTATCAAGCAAGCAGTTGTGTAACAAAATGTAAGGACTTTCAAAGCGGCAGGCATAAATTTTTAGGATGAATCTATGAACAAGTGGGCTTCCCAGATCATATTAGAACAACGATTTTTCTGTGAGCAATAATAGATTTAGCTTGAATGCACATTTTATTCGTTTTGTTCACCTGGATGTTTCATAAAAGACCATAAAAGAGACTGGGAAGCACTTTCCCTATCTTTCTGAGATTCTTTCCAGCAGCAAGTTCATGGTTTAAGAAAAAATGATATAAAATCACAGTCTGTTCTGGGAAATAAAGATCTATATGTGTGTACGTGCCTGCATGAGGAAACTGTCAGGGGGACAAACTGGCTGCTTCAACCATGAGCATCATATTTTCAAATTGTCCGTGTGATTGTTGGTGAATGCTGAGATATGCCTTACTCTGTGTCTGTGCTATTTAAGAAGACTTTAGAATTGTTTGGGCTTTTTTAGGCTTTATTGCCTGATGGCAGCAAAGTGTTCTAGCTGTTTACCATTCCAGTGAAAATGTGTTCCTCACCATTTTAAATTCAGTAAAAAAGATTATTTTAAAATAATCACACCTTTGGAGTCCTGCTCCAATTTACTTGTATCTTTTATTGGGAAGAAAGGAACCCAGTGTGTTCCTTCATAAGACAGTTCTGCTATTAGTGTTTAAACACTATATATTTTATTTATTTATTTTATTTTATTAGATTTATACCCCGCCCATCTAGACTGGGTCTACTCTGGGCGGCATTACAAAATTTAAAAACAATGGAACCAATAAATATGTAAAAATCCAAGATGTAAACACCCATGTGCTTTTTCTTCTTAACTTAAAAAAGAATCTTGATGATGAGATACAGAAGGGAAAATAATGCTGCAAAAGGTTTTTCAGCCTTAATGGAACATTTAGGTTGCCATTTTCTCATCAATTTAAGATTACTTTGAGAAAGTAAAGCTTTTAGGGGTACCACAGGCTGGGCAGGAAGAAAGGTGGCCAGGAACTTAAGCTAAATTTAGTTATAATATATTATATATTTAGTTATATTAGCTTTATTTATATTCTTCCTTTAGGGGGCTGAAAGCAGTGCACATGGCTGTCCTCTACCCCATTGTGGTGTGATGCTCACCACAATCCAGTGGTGGAATTAATAGTTTGTGTGCTATGGAACCCTAAATGGTAACCTGAATTAGTGGCAGTAACTTTCTTCTGCTTTTAACCAGCATGGGTCCTCTTCCCGACTCACCCAGGGCAGATGAATAGGAGCCAAGCACAAGGATATCCAGTGTTTCTCTTTTCTAATGAAAGTTCCACAGGCTTGCTTTCCAACACATTTACTTGGCGAGGAAATATGATTGTGCTGCTTGATTAAAAAATAAAAATGTTCTCTGTCTTTTGTGTGGAGAGTCCAGCTATGTACTACTGTAAACAGTAGAAACACGGTTGTCCCCTTTGCTGTGATAGGTGAAGGTTACAAGAGGAAGGAAATAGACTTCAAGAGGCTGTGCTAGGGGTTCAGCTGATGCGATCCCACTGAAATATTGAGAGCAAATGGGTGGGGCGTGTTTGCGAGAAAAGGACTCAGGTCTCTGTATTCACTTACCTGTGAGGTCAAAGCAAAGAGAGAGAGGAGTTGCTCTGTGCTTACTTTTCACCCTTTTGGGGAATCACATTGCTATTTATCTTGCAATAAGCCTATGCAGATAAAATCCTGCACCATTCCATAGATTCAAGATTAAAAACCGTAAACCTTGACCTGTAGATTTATAGTGTTAGGAAACAGAAAACAGGCAAAAGCCAAAGGCAGGGAGAAGAAAGGGTTTGGTAGCTATGGATTTGAGATCTTAGCTGTAGCTGAGTTTGGATGTAATGGAGGGTATGGCCTAAAAAATGGCATTTTGTCCAGATTCTCTGGTTTAAAGGGGGGGGGGAAGGAAAAATTAAAACAGGACGTAGGAAGGAGAGAACCCACTGATTCTTTATTAGGTAGGTATATATGCAAAATGTTACTTAGCAACATGCACTGCTTAAATTAACAATAGATATGCATTTGGATCTGCCTAACTGGCATTAGAAAGGTCTTTAAATCAGGGATTACGGATAATTTAACTGGGAAGTTGCTTATTGTTTTTGTTAGTTAAGGGAATGAGCCTTCATTCCCTCTGTAAATTTGTCATAGATCAACAAGCACAGCAATGGAGGGCCTCAGCGTGCTTTAAACCTTGCCTGAGAGTTTATTCTGTGTCATCCAAGCTCTTGAAGCTCTGGGATCAGAGAATTGGTGTAAAAAGTGAATGTAATACCATTTAATTAAAACAACTGTGCTTAGATCACCACAGCTGCTTTATGTGTAGTTTCTAGCTGTTCCAGAAACAAGCACCTTGATTTGTGGGTTTTCTATCTGTTTGGATCTTTGTGTTTTTAAATCTGCCTTGTAAAATTAGATAACATGTTTGTCAGAACAAGTAACGACTTGATGCTTTACCAAACAACGAGCCACAGCTATGCTGCCACTCTGCAGCCCTGTGACAAACATATTTTCTTTTTCTTTTTTTTAAAAGGCCATGTCCTTGATTATCCTATGAATTCACATTAGATCAAGCACAGTTTTGCATCAAGAATAGTTCTTACTGCTGCTACTGGATCCAAAGCTTTAGTTATCTTCCTCACTTGTCTTAAGGTTCCCCCTGCCCGCTACTCGTTACCCTGGTGGTTTTTTTTTTTTTAAGGATAGTTTTTGGAGAAAGTTGGGTAATAGCTCACATTTGCAGGGTTTTTAACTTTTAATTTCTGAAAGTAAAGCTTTGAATAATGAACTTTACTGCTTTGGGATGGACTCAACTGTTCTCTGCATACCAGTTTGTTGTAATCCCACTGAAGGCCAGGAGGCAAAGCAAGTCAGGGATGGCAACCAATGTAATGTCAGTGCTTGATCTCCCAAGAGGGGAAATTTGACTCTATTGATTCAATTTTATCCATTTTTACTGACCCAGTTTAGGGATTCGTTAACTTTGTTCATTGCACAGAGAGGCTAGAGACTGATAAGACAGCTTTCTCTCCCACTTCCCATCTTGAAAGAAAAATTACACATTGTAGTGTGTATAGTCACCCCACTTCTGCCTCTGGTAAGTGGTTTTAGGAAGCCTAACCAGTAGCAACAGTAGAAGTGAAGAACAGTAATATTATAGGAAGCAGCACTTAACCCTTCTCTTAAGAACTACACTTCTCACTTGAATTGCACAGGTCTGAACAGCACAGTTTTGGTTATACATGGATTTAGATAGATAGATAGATAGATAGATAGATAGATAGATAGATAGATAGATAGATAGATAGATACTGTGCCCCTGGCCACCCAGAACCCCATGAGTTCAACATTGAAGGTGTCAAAATGGTCTGCTTGCCCCAAACACAACATCTCTAATTCAGTCTCTAAGATAAGGGGTCCTAAGGGCTTTTAAGGCTCATTACATATGGTACTGTATGGAAAAGATTATCAATGCTGTGGAAGAGAACCCTGATAAAGAGAACTGCTCTCTCTCTCTCTCTCTCTCTCTCTGTGTGTGTGTGTGTTAGCTAATCAACTGCTTATGCTTTGTAGTTAGTTTTGGGGTGGGCATAAGAGTTATACACAGATTTTGAACTACGTGGGGGTCCAGCACCCCAACTCCAGTGTTGCTGGAGAGAGAAGTGTTGTGTGTTATTAACCTTACTTTCAGAACCACCTAGAGAGTGCTGGATTGGAGAAGATTTTATGTGCATGATTCTCCAATTGTGGATTTAACTCTTCCATATCCTTTCGTGGGATAGGCCTGAGGAGAATATTTGGAGCCTTCTGTTGTTGGGTGTGTGTGTGTGTGTGTGTGTGTGTGTTTGGGGCAAGCAGAAATTAACAACATTTTCCTGTTATTTCCAAATCCGTAGTTTAGGGAAACAACACTTTATTATAACACAGGATTTGAAGTAGGTTTGCTTCTCTAAACTACCATTAAAGACTAACCACAATGTATTGGTAGCTTAGTTTTAAATGGAAATGAACATGTCTGGTCTGCTCCCAGCCATACTGGAAGAAGTGGGGGACCGTAAGAGCTTGTTGTGACTTGTTCACATAATTTGTTGTTGTCATGTACTGTCAAGTTGGAACCAACTTATAGCGACCCTAATAGGGCTTTCAAGGTATTTAAGGAGTGCTTTTACCAGTTTCATGGCTGAGTGAGGATTTGAATGTAGGCCTCCTGAGTCCTAGCCTGTCACTCTACCCGCTCCACTACACTGAGTATTCACATAATACTAAACCATAATTTAACATTGTGTCTAAGTAAGGATATTCTGTATGTTTTAGACCTTACTGAATATAACTGACGTCACAGAAATGAGATTGAAGTTTCCTCTTTAGAACTGTGTAATATTGCCTTAGAAATATATTAAGGTGGTAATGGAGCAGCATTATAAACCTTTAAAATTAGGCACACAGGATATTTCTGTCATGTGCATGCCATCTCTCTGAACATCATAGCATTTTACCCTGGTTTGGTTTCCTTTCAAAGAAAAGGAACTTCAGGCTTGCAGAGTTTCTGTAATAGTGGGTTTGTTTACAAATATACCTGTTGAGAATAGCTGGAGATGCAGTTTAAACTCCCCAGCAGACAAATACATTCTTTATCTCATGTTCAATCTCCAGAAAGGTGGTCAGATCAACTACAGCCCTCCCCGTCCCAGCGCTTAGTCTTGGCTCTCTTAGTCCTTCATGCTCACTCAAACTGTAATTTCGGTTTTCTTTCTCACACGCACACAGACCTTGGTTCGTTAGGAATGGATGGATGGGGGCAGGAATTTCTGTTAAAGTGGGAGGGAGGGGAAAGGCGTGCCTCTTTCAGACTCTTCCTAGCCATGCAGAAGGTGTAAGGGGAAAAAAAAATCTAGCCTTTGAGAACCATCTGTTATTCTCTTTTCCGGGGGTGGGGGGAGGAGTAAATTGAAAGTTTAGCACTTATAGTCTCCAGTATTCCTCCTGCTCCACTAGCCATCAGCTGAACAAACCTCTCCCAATCTCACAATAATATAGTACAAAATGAAAGACTCACGTTCTGTAACAGAAAATGTAGTGGGTAAGCTGGAAAAATTCAAAGCTGGCTTTTCCCCATACTTGGCAGGAAATATATTTAGTGTGAATTTTGTTTGAATCGTGTTAGCTTAGCCTAAGGCATATCATGTTAAATGAAATATGGGGCTGTAGTTGGAGTGCGTACCAGCACCCAAAGTCTAAAAATTGGTTCTGTGATTTCATTGCAATGAAGTTTTGTTTTGTTTTTGTTTTAAAAAGAATGTATTCAGTTTGGAAGAGGGAGTGATTCTTGATTTTCTCTTTCTGTGTGTGCTTGCCTTCTTGTTTAATCTCGTTGTGAATGAAAGGCTGTATCTAGGCACAAATCCAGCAGCTTAATTCTCCATCTGATTAGAGCAATGTTACTAACTTGATAGGTTGAAAACAGCCAAGATTCAGGCAGTGGCTTAGCCTCCTGGGAGGCAGAGTAATAACAATCAAATGAAGATGTATTAATGTAATATTACTTCCACTCTACAGGGATTGTAGGGAAATCACAACCCACAAACTCTCTTTGTCTGTCTGTTTTTCACTGATTCTCCTCTGCATCTAGAATGAAATGCATTTCATTCTGTAAACAGGTGTTGCACAGTGTCTGAAGCTTATAAATGTGACAGATTAAATGTTGGCATGTAGGATTTCCAGTGCTTGTAACGTAGGAGTACATATTCTTTCTCAGTGTTTCAACAGAGTAAATCTAGCTGGTTTTTTGAGCTACATACCATCAATGATATTCATTTTATTATTCCCTTAGCCTCACTTTCCTTACAGACTCATGGTTCCTGTGATTTCAATTAGTATAAAATAGAAGTGTGAGGTAAAATAGTAACATAATGATGAAAATGTGTTACCCTCTGTTAGGGCTCTACAACATCAGAGGTACCACAATAACTACAGCCCAGCAGCCCCTGTCATGGGTTTTGCAGTCGTACTTGGACAACTAAAGCAAAAGTTGTACACTGTCATTTTTTATTAATATCTATCCCGTTCTTCTGCTTCAATAAGAAGCATTTAATGCAACACAGATTAATAAACATTTAAAAATAGATCACAGATTACATTGTAAGCACCAGAACAGCAAGTGATAATGTAATTGCTCTTGGTATGGTGACTACCTAGTGTAAAAACAATACAAAACCAGATGTATTTGTTTATAAATGGGCAGTTATTAATATCATCAGTGCTAGTGAATTATCTGTAGGTATTCAAATGTGTTTCTGATTATCCTGACTTTTTTTTAATCTCCCAGACTTTTTTTTTTAAATTTTAAACATAAAATGTATGTACTTACACAATACAACTAGCATTCCCCACCTGTACCACCCTCACCCTCGGGACTAGGTAACCAAAAATATAATTTTAATACTTTTTTACCCCATTCCACTCCAAAAATACATTGATTCTTCTGCTGGTTTATGACCTTTCCCTTTCACAAAGACATACTCCAAATATAAATTCCAAACCTCTTTAAAATCATTATACTTTATCATCCCCCTTCTTACTTTCATTTCACATGTTAGCTTATCATTAATTGCTAAACTCCCAGTTTCTTTGTACCAGTCTTCAAGATTTTGTTTGTCACTTTTCCAATTCTTTGCAAATATTAATCTTGCTACTGTGACCATTATAATTATTAACTCTTTCTGTTCTTTTTTAAGATGGTCATTCTTAATCATATTTAGGAGGGCAATAATTTGTGATATTTGAATATTATATCCAATAATTTCTCTATTTTTTAAAAAAAACAGTGCCATTATTCTGACTTTTTATGTAGTTTTATACTTTCTTTCGTAAGAAGAGTACAAATATGTGAGTTTTTCAGAAATGGAGCAGCATGCCTAAGCAGGGTCACTCTCCTTTTATGTGTAGTCGGCCCAACCCTTATTGTTTACTTACATTGTGTAGAAGTAGTTCCAGGAGATAATAGAAAAGTAAGCTAAACATTTTCACCTATATTGCAAAGCTGAATATGTGGTTTTTTTTAATGTGCTGAGTGAAACTGGCAAATTTTGAGCAAATCATTGATCTTTCCCAAGTAACTTGTAGTGGGGGTGAATGAGGAATTTTGAGCAAGTAAAGTTGTTCAGCCTTTGTAGTGGTGCTAACATTTTACTATGTGATGACCCTTTATAATTGTTGATTTTGTTTTTATTGTTTGTTATAAGCTATCCAGACTGTTTCTACACCACACAGAGAATGCCTGTGCACTACAAATAAATAAATAAATAAATAGACAGACAGATAGATAGACAGACAGACAGACAGACAGACCTATGGTAGAACTGCTATTTCTTTTATGCTGATGGGAAATTGTGTGTGGATAGTGTCATTTATTGGTCACTGTATGGGGAAAGTGGACTTATTTGTGTCTTGGTAGTCAAGGGACTCCTTTATCTGTTCTGTTCAGTATGGGAGGGATAATAAAATCCTTGTTTGACATCCTGACAGGTGTGTCCCTTAGTCCAGGGGTGGCTGAAGACACGTTGATCTGTTGGTAGATCTCTGTGTAATTTGTAGTAGATCAGCAAAAATCTCAAGACTGAGAAGACTGAAGTTTGCTCCACATCCATCCCTGCTTTAAACATTCCATGATAATCATAGAATCATACAATAATTGAGTCGGAGTCCAACCCGCTGCTCAATGCAGGAATTCAAATCAAAGTAGATCTGACAGATGGTTGTCCAGTTTTCTCTTGAATTCCTCCAGCGTTGGAGCGCTCTAAGACTGAAATAATACATTATAAAGATTAAATATAATTATTGAAGTACATGCCTGGGAGGGAAGCATAAGTTCTGAGAGATGGTTTAATGCTACACACTCAGTTTTCAGCAGCTGCCCAGACCATGAAACAACACACAGTGTCTTACACTCTGGTGATGATGGAAGGAGGAAATACAAATGTTTCACCTCCATGATGGTAAAAATATAGTTAACAAAATATTTGACAACATACTGTTCTTTAATGGTGCAGACCATGTCAATAAGGTGGCACCATAAAACAATTTAAGTCTCTGCCCAGCGCAGGAGACCACCAATATACTGTTAATCTAAATTCTATACATTTGAATTTGAAAGTTTATCTCCTCATGAATGAGGAAAACCAGACGTCTGTGATGACTTGTAGAAAAAAGCTGGAACGTTTGACTCCTGGAGTGGAGACCTTCTGTTCGTCAGTAGTAAGTTCAGGATATTTCATTGTAAAATTATTTGACATTCCTGTAGGCCACAAGATTCTTTGCTGTAAATTATAACATAAAAATTCAGCAGCATCTTATGAATGTTTCTGCAAAAGCAGCATTACTGCTGAGATTCTAAGGGCCTTCCCACAGTGGGAAATTTGGTGCGGTATGCACTTAAAAGGTTCTTATCTTAATTCTCACTTGAGCAAGCCTTCTGTCCACACTGGAAATCGTGCTGTGGGTCTTCTTCTCCCATGCTACAGATCCATACAAAACAAGGTTTCCCTCATTTTCTTGTGAGTAAGGAGGCAACAGCAACAGAGGACAGCTGCAGCATGAGGGGAGAACATTGAGGTGAAGGTTGGAGAGACAGAAGGAAAGTAACCTCTCCCCCCTCTTTTCCCTAGACTTTCACTTCAGCTGGAGCTTTGCCTGTGCTGTGCTGCCTTGTGGGATGATGATGATGATGATGATTATTATTATTATTATTATTAATTATTTTGCTAAAAGAGCAAGTGGCATATCAAAATGGAAATGCATCAACTTGGCATGGTTTAAGAATGTCATTGTGTTGGTTAGGGAAATATTAAAAATTAAAGAAGATGAAAATAGAGGAGGGTGTTTCTCTAACATCCCTTAACTAACTCACTTAAAACATCATAAGGTTGTTTCCTCAGTTAACACCACCCCAGGATCATTTTGGTGAAAGTACTCATCTGGGAAAGCTAAAGCAACATCTATTTTAAACCTCAATGAATCATGACAAAAAGATTGCATGCCCTAGCTCTGTGCCAGTTTGGCGTGTGAGAGAGCTTAAAGGAGAAGAAAGGATCATTCTAAGTAGAAACACCAGCAGACAAGGTGTTTTTTCATGCCAAAGAGTGCCACCAGGGTTCCATATATCATAATTATATGCCAGTGTGGACAGGCTCTACAGCGGCAAGGCAAGCTGGGATCCTTATGGAATGCAGTGATATAATAACTTTCACAGATTCCTTGGCTGTGCTTGTTTTGGGTGTCTTCTTCAGCTATCTTTGCTGTCATAATGGGAAGTTAAGCTGTGGATTGTTTCCACTGTATCTCTGTTGCCTGCGAGTCTTTTCTGAAAAGCCGAATGACACTGACTGCTCTCTGACTCTTATTACATTTTAATCAGAGAAAGGTAACTAAAGGAAACTTAGCCCTAAGAAGAGCAGGATGGTCACTGTTTTATTAGCTGTCTACTCCCCTGAAGTTCAGTTTTGCTATTTCTCTTTACTGCTAGCCAGTGTATAGGCACAAGGGCAAAAACAAAGAGGTCATAAAGAACACAGCAAAAAGATGCATTTGATTTATGTCCAAAACGGGTTCTTAGTATTGATTTTCTTTTCTCTGGGGAGGGAGAAAAAAGATATCAACAAAACAAAACTATACATCTCCATTATTTTCTGAGCCTGGCAGTGCAGATGTACATGTTGGATCTATTTTTCACTAAATTACTTGAACATGTGCACTGGAAGTTGGAAAACTTTTAAGAGGTAAAATTCTGCTGACTGTTTTTGTGTAAGAGGGGGGGAAAACAACGTTAGTGATAGAAACCTGGGTGAAAGGGAAATGTTAAATGCTAAGAAGGAACTGCAAAGAAAGGAAGTTCACGTAGGGAGGAATTATGTTACACCCACAAGGAGGGAGAAATAGAACAAAAGCAAGAAGTAGATCAAAGGCAAGGAAAAAGTTCATAGTTTTTGTAGTGAGTGAGAAGATTAGAGAAAGAAAAATATCAACATGGGGTTGGGAAGACATAGTAAAACCGGGAACATAGGCCTACGAAGGAAATGGGAAATGAGTATAAGGTATATTTTTAAAATTCCCCAAGGAAAGATGGTGGGATAACTAAAGAGAACTAAAGACAGAAAAGACTTATGGGGCCCTATCTAAATTGGACGAAAAGGGGATTCTTCTTTCTGCCAGAAGTGCCATTTAATTGCTTTTTCTCCGTGGGAACTCCATGGAAGTACTTTCATGTCCTTTCTCCCCCTGCCTCTTTTTCTTTTAATATTTTAGTATGCAGGCAGATGTTGTTGCAAATGTGCCTTGAAAGACAGTAGGACACCAGAGTGAGGGAAAGCATTTAAACATGTTGACATCAAATTTAATAGGGCTATCATCAATTACCAATATGAGTTGTCGTCTTTATGTTTTTCATTAAGGCAGTCAACACCACAGTTTCTGTGAAGTGTGTGAAAGATTACTTGTAGCTTCAAAAGCCATACAGCACAAAGATTACTTGTCGCTTCAGAAGCCTTATAGCACATTGATGCAAAATACCATAGATTAAGTTAGTGTCTTGAAAATTTCATCCAGCTCGTCATGGGGCCTTCAGATTATCCCCTGTCTTCCAGTTGGTGGCGAACATATGCAGAAGCTATTCCCAGTCACACTCTGTTAAGGTGGCTTTCTTAGGCAAACCACTGCTGGCATTTTCCTTTAAGATTTGCTCTTGGATTGGTTAGGACTGCTGCAGTGAGATTTTGTTTTGCCAAGTATTGATGTTTCCTCTGAACAGGACAAATACTTTTTAAAAAAGAAGTTGTGTATAAATATAGAAAAAATATGGAAAACTGTTTCTCTTAACGTAGGCAAGCTCAGAAAGTCCAATGGTTAAGAAGCTAAAAATTACAAATGCGATATGAGATTGATTTCGGTGATCAGAACATGCAGATGTTTGCTGTTTGTCTTTATTTGATGTCTGTACACTGGTGTGGGTATGTATCAGTTTGCTGAAAACTTTGCTCAGACCAGTTTCCCTGCTCGAGAGAAGGAAGAACGAAAAGTGGAGATTGCGTTCCAAGTCTGAGGGGTTCAGCTAGCCTTTCCCAGTCTGCTGACTTCAGATTGTATTGCACGCATGCTGGCTAAGAGTGATGGGGATTGTAGCTGGATACATGCAGAGGGCACCAGCTTGCGGAAGGCTGGATTTAGCTTAGAGATATACTGCAACATACAGAGGATTGACTGAAGACTTAAATGAGAACCGTAGCATAGATATTTTTATAGTTCAGCCCCCTCCATTGGTTTAATCTGAAGTAGTGTGTATTGTACTAGCAATTTTTGTTACAGTGAACCAAAACCAACTTTGGTTTGGAGAGTAAATTTTCAGGAATAGAGAGGAAGCAAGTTCCTTGGTCAGCTGAGCCTGGTAGGGCTCCCTCCTTTTTATTTATTTATTTATCATTTCAACTTACATATAGCCTCATAGTGCAAAGCACTCTCTGGGAGGTTCACAGCACAAGCATGCAAACAATAGAAAAACACAGAGCGCAAAACATAGACACATATCATCAAACAATAAAATCAGTCCATCAACAAAACCACTGAACCAGCCCAACCCACCTCCAGATAAACTGGATTTGTTTGTTTGTATATTTGTTTTCTTGCTAGCCAACTCCTATTTTTTTTCAGGGAAGAGGAGGCATGGGTGTGAGGAACTTATCCTGTCTCTGCCAGTGGCATTCATAGTGAAACAACCAATCTCCTCATGAAAGAAAACTGCCTGGATACATTTGAAACCTGATTTGTTACAGCACAAGGTGTATAACACAGCTTGCTTTGGTGTTTGCATTTGTTCTCCTGAATGTCAGCATTTCACAATCTTTTCTGGGTAAACCTGAACAACAGGAGGCAATTTGGACAGATTATGTCTATTTTCAGGTATCCTTGTGAGATGGCACCTGCTGGTATTCCTGAAATATTTCACCTGGGGTTTTCTTTTCTTTTCTTCTCAATCAGCAACATCCAATGGATCACTGGAAGGCTTGGATAACCAGGAGGGAGGGGTGTGCCAGACAAAAGCCATGAAGATCCTAATGAAAGTTGGACAAGGTAAAGACTACCTGTGTTCTTTCTCCCCCACTCCCCACCAAGCAACTTTGATCAATCCCTGAGCCCTGTTGAGTGCCTCTGCTTTTGACAAATAGGGCAGAACAGCATGAAAGAGTGGAATCTATTAGTCCACCTTCCTTTAGATTCTGAAGGCAAAGCCTATTTTCTGCACCTTAAGTTACTGACAGATTCAGTAGGAAGCGAGTTAATGCAATAAGATCTCTCCATTGGCATGCTCTTCTTTGGAAGGGAAGCTCATCAATGAACAACATGTGCTCCGGTTATTCTTTCTTGTATTCTAAATATTAAAGTGCAGTTTCCCCGCTCAAAATTATTCAAAACAAATGAAAAGGAGAGGGAGCTAATGTTTCCATAGCTTGCTTGTTACAAAAGCTCACTAAAAGAAGACGTTTTTGTTCATTGTCCTTGTTTCACATAACAGATAACCTATTGTGTGGGGGTGGGGGAAGAATGATGCGTTCTCATTAGAGGTGGGTGTAATAGTCAGTCAGCTTGCTTGGCTATGCTGAAATGTCATCTGCAAAGGTTTTCCTGCTAGTTTCAGGAATCCCCTTCATTTTCTGCTGATAGTTCCACAATCTAACTCTTTCAAATAACTATATAATGGGGGTCTCTCTTTTTTTTAAAGAGGAAAATTATATTCTCATATCTCCTTGTACTCCTGCATAAAGGATCTTCTGTTCAAAGCCATTCACGCTGCATGAAAATTGATAACCAGCTTATAAAGCACGTGACTGTTAGTTTGTAGTGAATCATTTGTGTTCTTTCAGTTCCCAATTCTGGTGGGTCCCCAAATAATGCTGATCCAACTAAACGCCCGGAACAGGAAGCTGGTACCAACGGGAAAAGCTCTACAACAAGTCCATTTGTAAAGGATCACGCAGGTAAACAGGAGAGCTTCTAGATCTTTAATAAGGTTAAGTTAAAGGCTATTTCGCATGCATGTGGTCCAACAGTTAAAAAACAAGGCAAAGAAGAAGAAAGAGAACAATCCCGTGGTAGCCTAGTGGAGTGGGGAGGGAGTCATTGTCAAAGGATATGTCACTTCCTAAGTGCTGTGGAGCTCATGCCAGCCAGAGGAAAAGTGTAGAAAGGTGGCTTTTCTCCTTTTTACTCACAGATTTCCCTTCAAATGTTTCCCCTCCATGGAATGCAACCTTTTGTCCTTAATAGCTGCAGGGAAGCTGACATTTCTGCCCCACTAAGGGGAACATCTTCTTAGTAGGCTTCCCTCTCCATCAGCATGGAGAGGGAGGTCTGTGACATCCCATGGTTCTTGGGAGCATCCCCCATGGACCATAGGATTGCACACCAAGAGGTTGTGAATGAATAAAAACATGCATTCATATAAATGAGAGGAAACAAGTGAGCAGCAGTGTGGGGGAGGTAAAAAATTAATACTTCTGCAAAAGCAAGCCCCTCTCTCTTCATTTGCATTTCCCAGAAACTTAACAATTCCATAGAAGAATATTATTGATCTGTTGGAAATAGGCTTTGCTCTATCTAGTTTTCCAATTGTAAGAGCTAGCTTATATTGCAGAAGTTTGCCTTATGATCATTGGTTGCAGTCCAGCACATAGTTAAGCATACTTAATCCTAATTAAGAACCCCCTCCCAATACTCAATCAGTTTGTTTTCTGTGGAATGGATGTGGGATGCACAATAGTGGTTTAGTGTTTGGGGGCTCATACCCCACTTCTGCTGTGCACTTAAGTTACTTTTCTCACACCCTTGTTAATTTTCCTTCTAGTAAATGAATATTTTGTGATTGGCATGCTCCCCATGGCAACTATGTTGAGAAAATGTCTTTGGCCGGTTTTCAAAATTCACCAATGACCACTTAATCCCAGTCCTGCTCTAGTTGATTTCCATGAGGCTTAAGAATCCTTAACTGAGAACTGGATTGCAGCCGTTGTCTTGTGATAGCATTTCTCAGGCGCTTTTAACTTGCCCCTCTGTAAGGCAAAAGCACTGTCTGCCACACTGTGATGATGAAGGGGAGGGGCCATCTTAGAAGTCTCACCTTTCAGAGGTAATGGTCGCAGCATGGAATGTCTGCTGTATGGATGGATGGTCCTTCTGCGAGGTGGCAACCATCCAGTCCAACAATCATCATAGGTCTGCATGAGACTGGCTTTGGCATTCATATATCTCCACTGCACACCTACCAGCATTGACAGATAAGGACAGGAAAGTCCCTTGTTCCTCTGTCACCATGCTGTGATAGCTTGATTTTTCTCCTAAAAATCTTGTGGCCCTCCACTGTAACATGAGGTTTTCCCTGTACTTTACTGGATCCAGAAAAAAAATAGACAGGAGGAGGTCAGTGGGAAAAAGAACAGTGAGAAGATGCCACTGTTTAGCCATATTAGGTATTACCAGATCACTGTTGTTTCAGATCTTCCTTTCAATGCCACGTTATTTGTTTTTATGGCATTATATTTTTTTAGTTGGCAGTTATTGAGTAGACATTAAGAATTATACTCTGAGGAAACAGCCTGCACAGTCTTCTCAATGTCCAGTTAGAAGTCTTGAAATGGGCATACAATTTTATTGAAACTATTTTAGATTTTCTTAATGCAGGAGCACCAACTTAAAGTGATTAAATTAAAGCCATCCTGCATGCATACTAATCGACAGACCAGTCTGCATCCTTGTGTTTGCTGCATTATAGCTGCAGCTACATTGGAATTCTGTTGCCAGCATGACCCCCTTGCTACCAGCTCTGGCCAGCAGCATCCTTGAAATGCTGGACTCTTTTGCTCTAGTGGGCCGAGATGCTGCACTGGGCACTGCATAAAAGGGCAAGACAACCCATATGTCACTCCCAGGAGACTTGTGTAATCTGCTCCTGTGTTCTTGCTGAGTTGGCCAGGATATGAAAAGTTACTGGAGTCAGCTGCTAGGCTGGGGTTTCTATAGGGTCCTAGCACTTGTATGAGATTATCAGCTGCCCTTTCATGTCAGTGCTAGAACAGTGGTGCTGAAAACCTGTGAGCAGCTGGTTTTGCTTCTGAATTTGTAAAAACTAATTTTGACTATAGTTCATAGAAACCTCCAGCCAGCATGGCCATGGGAAGTTCTGGGAGTTATAGTCAAAATTGAAATTTGCCAAGTATTGCTCGTAGGATTGAGTACAGCATAAACTGAAATAATATGCAACCAGATGCTTACCAATTTTTTCTCCCTTTTAACTGGATATGGAATTTAAAAATTTGAGAACAACAGCAACAAAAAGAATACCTACTCTTGAATTTCACCCCTTACCTCCCACCAGCTGTAGTTTCCTCCGATTTGTAACAAAAATGCATCTCCACAAAAGCCCTAGGCAAACAGTGTTTGTGTTTTGATCACATTAGTTTAAAACATGAGGGTGGCAAGGCAACAGTGAGCCTTGAATTTCCACTTCCTTGTTTCATCCCCATTAGCTGTCTTGAGCTGGCTAACATCTGTTAAGAAGTGGTGTGCATCAAAGGCTGCCTTGTCAGGGTCAGTCCTTACTGCTGATGGGTGATGATAGATGGAAGGAACACAGTGTGGCTTGGGAGCAACATGAAAGTAAAGGGAGCAGACACAGCTTCTTGCTTAATCAGAATGGTTGGGCTATCTTGCAAGGTAATTGGTGTGCCACAATTCACTTGACAGTTATGTCTTTCACTCCTGCAAAGTGATAATGGGGCCATGTTCATATTGAACTTAGATCTCTCTCTCTCTTTTCTCTCTCTCCACCCCACCCCTGCCCCTCTTCTAATCCTCTGCCCAGGTCCTAACTCAGATGGGAACAAAGCTGGACATTCCAGTATCCTTGGTTCAGAGGTGGCCTTATTCGCAGGGATAGCTTCAGGGTCCATCATATTCATCATCATCATCATCACTCTGGTGGTTCTGTTGTTGAAGTACCGAAGGAGACATCGGAAGCATTCGCCACAGCACACGACAACTCTGTCTCTTAGTACGTTAGCCACCCCTAAGCGCAGTGGTAACAACAACGGGTCTGAACCCAGTGACATTATCATTCCCCTGAGGACTGCAGATAGTGTTTTTTGCCCTCACTATGAAAAAGTCAGTGGTGACTATGGACATCCAGTGTACATAGTTCAAGAGATGCCCCCTCAGAGTCCAGCAAACATTTATTACAAGGTCTGATGAACACTCAGTGTGGTACCTTCTGGAACTCTGTCTGTCTATCTCTCTCTCTCTCTCTCTCCTGTCAGATGCTGTCCATGACACGGGGGGCTATGATGATGAGCCCCTGTGCTGGTTACAGGACCAGGTGCAGTGGAGGGAGCACCAAATCCCACCCTGTTACAGAGAGCCATTTTGAGATGGACAGCTTCTCTAGCCTGTAGAAACTGCTCTGTTTCGGTGAACAAGCATTTACTTGGAAGCTGGAAGGATTTACGTAGAAGATAAGCCGCTGTTCATTCATCACCTTCTAAGCCATGTGCTGCAGGCATTGAGGCACATCCAAAAAAGCCCAGGGAAGATGTAGCAACTCATGGGTGCTAATGGTTTTAAGCATTCTGGGAAGAAGTCTTCAGTCATCGAGTTTGAAATGCAGCCCTGTGACTTTGTGTGTACATGCTTCTCTTGTAGTGCTTATGGATTTGTCATACAGACCTTGGCTTTTAAGTAAGACTTTTGATCATTTTCTTGCTTTCAGTCTGTCCCTGTTGTGTTTTTACTTCAACTGGGTAGCATTCTGGCATCCTTCACTTGAGAATTCTTTCATGCCACATCCTGCATTGCTATTGGAAAGCTTAATGTTTTTATCCATTTCATACTCTTTGAGGTAGCTTCACTTGAATGGATAATGCTTTGGGAGAAACTGGGCTTTCTTAGTCGGGAATCTTCTAGCCAAGTGCTGGCTTGCCTGCTGAGTAAAGAACATGGGATAAGTGGCACATGGAGAAAGAGAGAGGGAAGAAGGGCTGATAGAGCACTAAGGCCTCTGGAATTTCAACTGGACGTAGCCAGACAGTTTAGGTAGCACAGCACTTTGATATCTGGAGTTCTAAGGGGCAATTTAAACACAGCAAACACAAGCAGCTGGTTGAGGTCTGTTCTTGAAGGATGCCAAGGTTATTCTCAAATAGCAACTTGCAGGAGAAAATAGTTCTCTCCTTCAAAGTAGGGCAAAGAGTGTAAGTAAATGCCCAGTGCCCAGAAGACAAGATAGTAGAAGGCCACTGGTGACATATTAGGGCAGGACTGCTATGGTACTGTACCAGCAATAAGATATACAGCTTTGAGCTAGCTATAGCAAAATCATTGTCTGCTTCAGATGACATCTGTCTTTGTTGGGTTGTTTTTGTTTTTGTTTTTAAAGCAGACTCAGCTGCTATACTTATTACATTTTATCTAATCACAGGGAAAAAAGTGTTTAAGAAAACTTTTAACATCTGACATGGAAAAAAAATCACAAGCTCAACAGTTAAGAGGGCTATAATTCCATCACTAAAAATAAAAGCATTCACATCTCTAAAAATTGTTCAGGATTTTCCTTTTTTTCCTCCAATCAAGCCTTTTGACATACTGGTTTCTGGCAGTGCCTTTGCGATATAGACCCATAGTGTCCACTGCTGTTACTGGGGTGTTCTCTTTCAGAATTAAAGCACACATGGTAAGCTGCTTACAGCCCATAAAGATGCAACACATTTAGACACAAGAGAGGGGGAAGTAAGGTATGACTTATTTATAATAGGTGTATAGAACCCAAGGGATATAAGTAGCAGATTTTCTTATGATTACTAATATATATCTATAATATTTGAGATTGCACAGAATCTATACCAGAAGATGTGAAAATCATCTGTGGCAATTAAATTAATCTTAAAATTGTCAGCATTAGAACAAAATAATTGGGCAATTATGTCTTGGGTAGTGGGAATAGTTTCATTCCCAAAAAGGACAATATGGAGAGGAAATGTAAAAACAATAACCGAGCCCTCTAAGCTATCTTGCGTAACTAGTAGAGTAGGAAATCCAACCCCCAGAATCATGGAATCAGTGTGACTGCATCATATATTTCAAGGATATCTTGATGTGGGTTCTCTTTTGTGTTTTTGTTTGTTTGTGTCCCCCTCCCGGTCCCCCCGCACACACACACCCCGCTTTCCCTTGCCTTAGGAGATGGAGTCTTTGAGCTGGTCACAAATAGGAGAGTTTCAGTCTAAAGTTTCTGCTTGAAGCATGTTTGTTGTCCTGCCTCCAACCTCTCTGTACCCTGGGGGAAATGAATCTACTTTTTTATGTGCTATGCAAAATAGAGGTCTTTTCACATAGTCCTGTTCCCATAGCAACACTTCACTTTCTGGACTGGAAAGAAATGTAACTACCGTGTTTTAAGGGTCTCAAACCTCCACTGAGCACGTGCAAAAATGTACTGTCATAGAAATGATTACTTTCTGTATTTTCTGAACCTGAAAATGATGTTGGTCGAAGAAGGAGAGACGGAAGGGAGGGGAAAGTGGAGAAGAAGCAAGGTTCTGTGGGAGGTTACCATGGTAACTAACTACAGTGTAGATGTAGTTCTTTCCTGAAGCCTTCTTCTCTGTGAATCCATCCATGCAAGGTTTTTCTTGTAAGTCATTAAGCTTTTTATTTTAGGGGATGGGGGGGAATAAATGGGCTTTGTTTTGTTTTGTTTCCCCACCCCCCAAATCCCTCAAGAATATGTTTAGTCGGCCGCTTACATGCTGATGATGTACTAAACTTGGGCGTAGGATATTGGATCAATCACTGAAGAGCAACTTGTAACCAAGGGGGGAGGATTAGAAAAGAAGGGCCCCCACATATCTGTGTTGTGTCTTGTGCAGAATAATGACAATCTTGCCAACTGTTCCTTTAGTTGGTGTTTGGTTCAGCTTTGAAAAGTTACTGTAAATGCCTTGCTTGTGTTTACCCCTTGATCACCTAACTTTTTGAAATTTTCACCATGATGTCTATGATAAAGATGCTGTAAATACGTTCAGATTTACTGTATATGGATTTGGGGTGTTACAGTAGCCTTACTCACATTTTTAAATAAATATAAAATGAAAATACACATGGAAACGAGAATAAACATCTTTTCTTAACCAGATTATGTATATAGAGCAACATTGGTTTTTTATAAAGTCTAAGCA
The DNA here is from genome assembly GCA_037013535.1 of Intellagama lesueurii. NCBI lineage: Eukaryota > Metazoa > Chordata > Lepidosauria > Squamata > Agamidae > Intellagama > Intellagama lesueurii. Next base: position 103,165,286 of record JBAJHW010000003.1, read on the forward strand.
AGATGTTTTGTATAAAATCTGACTTTTGCTATGTATTTAGCTACAGCTTGTTTAAAGGCCGTCTCATTCCCGTTTGCACAGTATCCAGGAAAAAAAAGGATAAGGTATAAAAAAAGGTTGCCAAATTGCTGCATATTTGTGCTGTAATTGTGTACCATGAATATTTATTTAAGAATTCCTTTGTCCAGTTTGTAAGTAACACAGTATTATGCTTGAGTTATAAATAATTTTTCTCTCTTTTTTTAAACTAGGCTGTCATAGATTTTAAAATCTGTTTTTGTTCTGCATTGCAGTTAGCCCTTTCCAGAAAACAAAATCTATGAAATTCACATTCCACTTCTGTTTCAGACTGAATTCATTCTTTTAAAAAAATAAAATAAAATATTTTTTCCTATGGAAATAATGCCTCCTATGAATTTTCTTTGGTTCTTCCCACCTTTTTTTTTTTTTGTTATCTCTAATTATCTGCCACCTAGCCCAAAATTCACTGGCTTCCATTTCATTCAGTATTCAATATGGTGGCTTAGATAATGACTTTGCTTAGCACTTGAAGGAACGCAATCCCCTTGTGTGTTACATTGTCCATCCTCTCTGTCATATTATATATATCTACACAATAATGCAGCAAAGGAGCTTTCTTCTGCTTGACTCAGCAACTTAATTTTGACTAGCTCCAGGCCTAGTTAATGAATAGATTATTTGTCTTTGGCATGGAGCTCAATTCACCTATGGATCTTGGAAGATGGGAGCTATTTTAATGTGGTTTTAATCCCAGGAATCAGTGGCACTCCTTCCAAAGAGTGACCTGGTTACTTACTGCCCCTGTCAGTGGCAGAACAGAATCATCTCAGCAGACACACAGTGCATATCAGGACAGCTGAGCCATTAAATGCATTTTCTCTTGCCAGTTTTCCTCTTGGATTTTTCAAGAGTGGCCATTATAATTGAAGAGATTTCTGTCATATATACATTTTATTTTACTGCTGGTGTAAGCCTTTTGAGAGCGATATGTGCAATCTTCACTGGTAGCTATCATTTGCCTGTGGTACAAAGAACGAACAAAGATGGAGGAAAAGGGGGAAAATATGGCAATATCGGAGCAGCAATACATGGTTGATGGAAGTGAGGAGCAACTGTGAATGAATGCACAAGATGTTTTAAAGCCGTTGGGAAGAGCCATGGTAAAGAAATACTTCCCCTTTTCTCAGTTGGAAAAGGTTTTTCTGCCCATCGTGGTTCATCTCGTTTACAGGATTGAGACACAATCTCTAAATGCTGTAGCCAGAAGATTAATATCTGAAGAAAATGCTATAGACTTCCACAGAAGTTTATATGAATGATAATTATATGTATAACATATCCAAAATCCAGCCCCAGCAGCAAGGAGAGTGAAGATTCTAAACCTCTAATTCTCCATGTATGTATGTATTTATAATTAACAATGCCAGGTTTGTATGGGAAGAATTTTGTACATCAGCATAGTGGATATTCCTGGGTGGAGTACTAGTGTGAATGCCTGGGTGGAGTACTAATGTGAAAGTTTGAATTTTGATTGGCTGCTGTGATTGGAATGCAGAATGGAGGAGTGTGGTCTGTGTGATCAGTTCTGAGAAAATTAGAGGAAATTAGAGCTGAGAGCAAGAAGTCTGTTTTAGAGTCAGGTGAAGTAATTTGTGCTAGGGTTTATTAGATAAAGCCTGTCTTGAGAGCCTACTGCAAGTGGGTTCACAAAGTTAGATAGTCCATTAAGATATTTTGATTTGAATTACAGAATTTCTTTTTCATTTTACTGTTGTTTTGAGAAGCCTCTGTGCTGCAAGGTCAGAAGACCAGCAGTCGTAAGATCGAATCCACGCGACGGAGTGAGCTCCCGTCGCTTGTCCCAGCTCCTGCCAACCTAGCCGTTCGAAAGCATGTAAATGCGAGTAGATAAATAGGGACCACCACGGTGGGAAGGTAACGGCGTTCCGTGTCTAGTCGCGCTGGCCACATGACCACGGAAACTGTCTACGGACAAACGCCGGCTCCACGGCTTGGAGACGGGGCTGAGCACCGGGCCCTAGAGTCAGACACGACTGGACTAAATGTCAAGGGGAACCTTTACCTTTATTCATATCCTTTTCACTTGTGGTCCCAAAATAAAAATTCTTTTTGTTAGTTTAAAACAAACTCTCCTCATTTTTTAATGGTAACTAAGAACTGAAGCAGACTGCAAACAGACAACAACGCATCTACATCACTTGAAGTGAAATGTTACCAATAGGAACAAAGTGTCTAACTAGAAAAACCCTCTCACTAAACACCAGCATAATCTAAGGCATCAGCTATGGGCAAGGAGACTCTGGTTGGGGCAAAATGGAAGGGGCTGCCCCAAATACTTGGCTGAGGTTTTTTGGGTAGTTGTCCTTTGATGTCCATGACTTCCCTAAGTGGCACTAAGGAGTGGTGGCCAAGTTTAAGGTGTGAAAAGGTGCCAAGGAGGTGCCTGTGGCCACCTGAGGAGTGTGTGAACTGTTAGTATGAAAATTAGTGCCTCCTTGGGAAGGAAGGTTGCCTCCATGAGCATTCTGGATTTAAAAATATTTTGTAAAAAATACCTAAATACCTGGAGAGTTGGGGAGGACCCTCTCTGGGTTGCTTTTAATATTGAATTGCAGAACTAATAAACCAGCAATAAATCAAGGCAAAAACATCCAGCTTGGTAAAATAGGACAACAAAGTGTAATTTATAATTAACTATCTCATACAGTATATTTTCCAGCATTGAAGATTCCAGTAACTAAATTTCATGTTCTGTATTCCCACTTCCTAAGTTTCCTCACACTGACAACTACCATATGTTGATTTGCTTTTTGAACAATTTTATGGCATAAGGGATGCTATACTACATGGGCACTTTGTGGAACTCTTGTACTTAACACTTACTGGCACTCAGATGTATCATGAGAAACTGATTGTCACAAATATTCAGAACAAACACCTTGTTTTCAGTTTTCCAGCACTCTGCTCAGGATCTATATGTCGCTCCAAGATGCCGTGGAACTTTTGAAAGCGCCAAGTCCTAGACGATAGAAACTCTTTGTGCTAGAGATGTTTTTGTAGCTGTGGTTTCCCTTTGCCCTCAGCTGCCACCAGCTTGTATCATGGAGTTATACGAGTGGAGGTCAAAGAATCATTGACATTTACATTGTACAATTTCACAAAAGTTCATCAGTGCTGAAAATCTGGCCTCTTTTGGTGTGAAGAACAAATTTAGGAAGCTAGCTCTGTTTTGATTCCTAGTGTAATTCTTCAGATGTCTACTCAGATGTCTACTTGGTGAGCGAGTATAAGACTGCAGCCTAGTTGGAGTAGGGCTGTGGCTTACTATTAAAAGAGTTACTCTGTAAGTGAAAAGTTCTCAAGTTTGATTTTTGGCATCTCCAGGTGTATTGCTGAGCTCTTATTTAGAAGCTGATAGCACATTAGCCTTCCAATAAAGCAAAATGGCATGCCTAAACAAACAGACCTGCATATTAAGCCCCTGTTTACCTCTTGATAGCCAATCACAAAGCAGAGCCAGCTAATTTGCAAAATGTGGAGATGAGAAAAGTTGCTGGCATAGATAGACCCCTTCTGACATTCAAAGGAGCTCTCTTTCTCAGTGTGGACCTGAGGATCGCTATATGCCTAGGAAGTAAATGCAAACAGCACTTGGTGGGAAATTCCAGAAACATACCCAGCAGAGAGCAAGTTGACTTACAACCCATGTTTTACAACTTGAAGAGAAAAGATGTACCGACAATTTAAACTATTGCTGACATAGCACTACTAATTATCCACTGAGCACAAAACAAGAATCTACTATCTCATTATGAAGCGTGTTTCTCTAGCAAAGGCCTAGGCTGAATCAATAGGCTGTAAGTGGAAAATAAAATGATAATGCACAGTTTATGATCTACCTTGAGAGGAGCAGGAATCTGTTTAAACAAAAAAGGGGAATAGAAGGAATGAACAACTCACAGCATATGCATGAGGAAACAGTGCTTCAGACATCTACAATATAATGCTGTCTCCCCCCCTCCAAATAAAATTCATGTTCAATGAAAAACATAAATTCATGGCCATTATAACTATGGCCATTATAACTATGTTTTTCCTGTGGAAGGGTCACTATTTTGAAGACACTGAAGTGTGCATTGGAGGATACAGGAAAATACTGCTTGAGCAAAATCAACAGTCTTTAGACGTAATGATTGGCATCCAGCACCTCCAGATGTCTGCACTAATAAAGGGAAATAATAGCAGCTCTCTGTAGCTACCACTTCCCATCACATACACCTATTTCAATGTTCATTGTTTGAATCCCTGTAAAATTTGTACACACAATTCACACTACGTAAGACTGACTAATACGTATGCTGAAGCTGCAGGTGCTGTTGTGGTCTAGCTATAGGTTTTTTTCTTTCCATGCCCCCTCATCCCCCACTTACAAGGATCCTGTATTTTTAATACCCATACAAAACAGAAGCTTAGCAGGTACAGCTTCAACCCTCACAGTGATGAAATGATTGACCATAAAAATACAGGCAATTCCTCACTCCTGCAACAGCCTCCTGTGCCTCACCCCACATGACACAATGCTCTCGTCAAGCTCCTTAAACTATTGGATCATTTAATACTCTTGTAAGCAAACCAATAATATAAAAGCTAGAACAAAGTAAATAAGAAGCAGTGTGAATTGGAACTTTGAACAATTTCAAATGAATTGGGTATTTCATAATGATTTAATATTGCTAACTGCTAGGACAGGATGACTACGCAAAAGCCTTTGACTGTGTGGACCACTGCAAACTATGGCAAGTTCTTAAAGAAATGGGAGTGCCTGATCACCTTATCTATCTCCTGAGAAATCTATATGTGGGACAGGAAGCAACAGTTAGAACTGGATATGGAACAACTGATTGGTTCAAAATTGGGAAAGGAGTACGACAAGGCTGTATATTGTCTTCTGGTTTGGGATTCATCCAGTCCAGCCTTTCGCATGATGTATTCTGCATATAAGTTAAATAAGCAGGGAGACAATATACAGCCTTGTCGTACTCCTTTCCCAATTTTGAACCAATCAGTTGTTCCATATCCAGTTCTAACTGTTGCTTCCTGTCCCACATACAGTATAGATTTCTCAGGAGATAGATAAGGTGGTCAGGCACTCCCATTTCTTTGAGAACTTGCCATAGTTTGTTGTGGTCCACACAGTCAAAGGCTTTTGCGTAGTCAATGAAGCAGAAGTAGATGTTTTTCTGGAACTCTCTGACTTTCTCCATAATCCAGCGCATGTTAGCAATTTGGTCTCTAGTTCCTCTGCCCCTTCGAAATCCAGCTTGTACTTCTGGGAGTTCTCGGTCCACATACTGCTGAAGCCTGCCTTGTGGGATTTTGAGCATAACCTTGCTAGCGTGTGAAATGAGTGCAATTGTACGGTAGTTGGAGCATTCTTTGGCACTGCCCTTCTTTGGGATTGGGATGTAGACTGATCTTTTCCAATCCTCTGGCCACTGCTGAGTTTTCCAAACTTGCTGGCATATTGAGTGTAGCACCTTAACAGCGTCATCTTTTAAGATTTTAAATAGTTCAACTGGAATGCCATCACCTCCACTGGCCTTATTGTTGGCCATGCTTTCTAAGGCCCACTTGACTTCACTCACCAGGATGTCTGGCTCCAGGTCAGCAACCACACTATCTGGGTTGTCCGGGACATCCAGATCTTTCTGGTATAATTCCTCTGTGTATTCTTGTCACCTCTTCTTGATGTCTTCTGCTTCTGTTAGGTCCCTACCATTTTTGTCCTTTATCATGTCCATCTTTGCACAAAATGTTCCTTTAATATCTCCAATTTTCTGGAACAGATCTCTGATTTTTCCCTTTCTATTATTTTCCTCTATTTCTTTGCACTGTTCATTTAAGAAGGCCCTCTTGTCTCTCCTTGCTATTCTTTGGAAGTCTGCATTCAATTTTCTGTAACTTTCCCTATCTCCCTTGCATTTGGTTTCGCTTCTCTTTTCTGCTATTTGTAAGGCCTCATCAGACAGCCACTTTGCTTTCTTGCATTTCCTTTTCTTTGGGATGGTTTTTGTTGCTGCCTCCTGTACAATGTTATGAGCCTCCATCCATAGTTCTTCAGGCACTCTGTCCACCAAATCTAGTTCCTTAAATCTGTTCTTCACTTCTACTGTGTATTCATAAGGGATTTGGTTTAGATTATATCTGACTAGCCCAGTGGTTTTTCCTACTTTCTTCAGTTTAAGCTTGAGTTTTGCTATAAGAAGCTGATGATCAGAGCCACAATCAGCTCCAGGTCTTTTTCGTGCTGACTGTATAGAGCTTCTCCATCTTTGGCTGCAGAGAACATAATCAATCTGATTTCGGTATAGCCCATTTGGTGATGTCCATGTGTAGAGTCGCCTCTTGTGTTGTTGGAAAAGAGTGTTTGTGATGACCAGCTTGTTCTCTTGACAAAACTCTATTAGCCTTTGCCCTGCTTCGTTTTGAACTCCAAGGCCAAACTTACCTGTTGTTCCTTTTATCTCTTGACTCCCTACTTTAGCATTCCAGTCCCCTATAATGAGAAGAACATCTTTCTTTGGTGTCAGTTCTAGAAGGTGTTGTAAGTCTACATAGAATTGGTCAATTTCAGCCTCTTCAGCATCGGTGGTTGGTGCATAAACTTGGATTACTGTGATGTTGAAAGGTCTGCCTTGGATTCATATTGACATCATTCTATCATTTTTGAGATTGTATCCCAGTACAGTTTTTCCCACTCTTTTGTTGACTATGAGGGCTACTCCATTTCTTCTAGGGGATTCTTGCCCACAATAGTAGATATGATAATCGTCTGAATTGAATTTGCCCATTCCCGTCCATTTTAGTTCACTGACGCCCAGGATGTCAATGTTTATTCTTGCCATCTCCTGTTTGACCACATCCAGCTTACCAAGGTTCATAGATCTTACATTCCAGGTTCCTATGCAGTATTTTTCTTTGCAGCATCGGATTTTCCTTTCATTTCCAGGCGCGTCTGCAGCTGAGCATCCTTTCGGCTTTGGCCCAACCATTTCATTAGCTCTGGAGCTACTTGTCCTTGTCCTCCGCTCTTCCTCAGTAGCATGTTGGATGCCTTCCGACCTGAGGGGCTCATCTTCCAGCATCATATCTTTTAGCCTTTTGTTTCTGTCCATGGAGTTTTCTTGGCAAAGATACTGGAGTGGCTTGCCAGTTCCTGCTCCAGGTGGATCGCGTTTAGTCAGAACTCTCCACTATGACCTGTCCGTCTTGGGTGTCCCTGCACGGCATAGCCCATAGCTTCTCTGAATTACTCAAGCCCCTTCGCCACGACAAGGCAGCAATCCATGAAAGGGATTGAGATCTAGCCCCTGTCATTCATGCCCTAGGGAGCGTCAAGGATGACTTATGACAATGTGTTGCATCTGGAACCACCACTGGAAAAATTTAGAATATGACACTTTACTACAAAAAGAGGTGCAAAATTTGTATTACGTTAGTACAGACAAGCTGAGCTGCTTTGGTTACTGTTGGTTACTGTTAACTTTAGGGGGAGAAATTTTAGGGTGTCATGTAGACAAATTTGTAACCTGTCTGGACACAAGTTATATATTTTTTAAAATGGCTCCCATTAGGGTTTTAAAGATCTTAAGTCCGCAACCTGCATCATACTAGCATCCTGTTCAAAAATGGGGTAAAGCTGTCCTGCCTCTTAACCTCCTGCCACCAACAAATGTCCTCCTGCTACTTCATTTGCACTATTATCACCACTAAAACATTGCATTCCGGGTAGGAAACATGGAGTTGGCAGAATGTGCACCTCATTTCCTAGAAGAATCACATCCCTGGTAACCTGCTACGAGGAAGAAGCACAGTCTACTGGGAATGAAGACACATGTCTCTTTTGTGTCAGATATTTTGGCATTGGCACTACCTGCAGAAATCACAAGGCTTTGCTATCAGAGCCAGCAGCAGTTAGGTGAAGTTGTGGACATTTGTTTTATCTGGACCCATGGAAAGGAAGCCCTAGGGAAATTCCATTGGAATTTCAGTAATTTTCATCCAGGTATTAAGCTCAGCCTGGACCAATCTATACAACAAGTATATTTTCCAGACACCATTTTGAAGCTAAAACATGAACATCTTAACATCAGACTGTATTGAAAGCCCACTGATAGATATACCTGCTTGCATGTGTAACTCCTGTGAAATATTTGGTTCAGTCCAAAAGGGCAGGATTAAGAAAGAGCAATGCTGTAAGAGGTTTAAATCAGAAAGAGCTGGAGAGTTGAAGAGGCTAGAGCTGCTGTTGATGCTTAGACTGCTAGGCCTTTGCCAACTTGGTCAAGGGTTTTGAAGATTTCACATGTGGAGGAGATTCTTCTATCTTAAGGACACCTAACCCAGTTGGGGAAAATGTATTGGATTTTTTTATAGAATTTGAATTCAAAGGGAGACTTGAACTTTACAAGTCTACAAGCAACTTCTGTATCGGTGCCGCCACTGAGGACTTGGGTGCACAGATTGTAGCATTTTATTATATTTGCTCACATTGTCTTTTTTTATATAAGTGTGAATAAGCAAAGACTCAGTTTGTGAAATTGTTTTTGCAAGGTTCATCAATAGACATCTAAGTAAGCAAATAGACCCATAAAACTTAGAAGTGTTACATATGCCTCCAGCGTCCATCCTGAACACTCCACAAAATCTATCAATTTATAGAAAGCCCTTAGGTACAACTGCATATACTCAGACTCACCGGATAGAGCCTCCATATTCAAGGATCTACAAAACACATTTCTCAGACAATACCCATCCAATATGGTTAAGGAACAAATTAACCAGGCAAGACGAATATCCAAAAGCAACTAACTGCAAAACAGACCCAGAAGATAAAACTACTAAACACTGCTAGTTGTCACTTTCAGGTTTCAACCCATAACTGAGACCAGTCGCATGCATCATTTTTGCTGTCCTTCTGCAAGCATGTGAAGATCTTCCTCTTCAGGCAAGCTTGCCCTCAGTGACTGGCTGCCTGAGTGGAGCTTTAAAATGGGTTGTTGTGCCTTACAGCGTTGAATATGTTTTTGGTGATGCTTTTGTTTAGTATGATATTTGTTTTATTCCTTTAATATTTGTATACTTACTATTTTTAGCTTTAAATATTGTCTTTTAATGATGTAAGCCACCTTGGGTCCTTTTTAGGAAGAAAGGTAGGGTAACAATATTTTAAATAAATAAGAGTAAAATAAAATTTACTCTGGCAACACGATCTCAGGACCCAACAATGTCACGCACAACAACAAGGACACGTTGACTTCTTCCTCTGCTAATGTGATCGACACCATCTTTTGCCAAAAATGTCCCTCTGCACTCTATATAGGGCAAATGGGACAATCTCTATGCAAAAGAATTAATGGACATAAATCTGACATCAGGAATGACAGTACACAGAAACCTGTTTCAGAACATTTCAGTCTACCCAGACACTGTTCAGAAGATTTGAAGGTTGCTATCCTGGAGCAAAAACAGTACAGAACAAGTATCCAGAGAGAGAGATACCGTAGCTGAGATAAAATATATACGTACATAAGATTGATACCCATCTCAGTGGATTAAATATTAGTCAATGGTTCTTAAGCCATAACCAAATGTAAAACACTACAATAATTACATTGTTATCGGCTGTTATTTTCTATAGCCTAGGTTCCTTCCCAACTGACCACTGCCACTTTTACAGAAAAGCTTCAAAGGTAAAGTCATGGATTCTTAACTCATTACCACATGTAATGCCACAATGATTATGCTGTTTGTGCTGTTATTATCTATAGCCTGGGGTTTCTTTATGCACTAACCATTGCCGCTTTTTACAGAACAAAGCTTCAAAGGAAAAGAACTAAATATGAAGCAGGGGTCTTAAGTCATTACGAGGTGTGAAATGCCACATTGACTCACGGTTTGTAACTTGTATCTGCTAACCAACCACTGTCCTTTTGGGGGTGGGGTGGGGGGGTATGTATAAATGTTTGCCATGTAGTCTCAGTCTTATGTCTGAGGAAGTGGACTTAATCCACAAAAGCTCACATTAAAATATAGCACTTAGTCCTTAAGGGGATACAAAGCTTTTGTCTTTATGTTTTGATTTGTTTCTTATTTGATATGTGTGAACAGACTAACATGGCTCCCATTCTGAAAATGCCTTTGGAAGGAAGCCACATCCATACTCTTTATTCTTGGAAAATAAGAAAGTGAGTATTTCTTGGAGAAATATATTGAGCCAGATGATGGGAACCCTAATTCTAGCTAGAGATGGAGAAAGCCATAACTGCTGCTTCAGTTTGGAGAAGAAAAGCAAATGTCTCCTCTGTCGTCTCCCAGCATGGATCAACAAGGAGCTGTGAGGAGGAAGGAGGTGCCATCAGCAACCCAAAAGGTATCAGTCTAGGTTAAAGAAAGGGCAAGGCAAGTAAAGGATAGTTTAGGAAACTGAAGGGGCTGCTTTTGCCCTACTCTTCCATGTGCAAAGACATGCCCTTAGTGATCAACAGACCTCATGCAGACCCCAGCAAAAAAGGCCAGGGGAAGACATGTCATCATCCTCAGACCTCTCGTGCTTTCCACGCAAGGCTTGTGTAACCCTTGCTTTTGACACAAGGCTAGTGGCTGCACAGACCAAGTGCTTTTTGGCGGTAGTGCTTTTGCTATAGAATTGCCTTCTTTAAGGAGGTTTGTCGACCCTGTTCCCTGGGACGTTTTTGAAAAATGGTGAGGCCCGTTCTCTAAGCCTTTGTTTCTGCACATTGATGGTACCATGATGTCCCATTCCTAATTTTGTATTTTCATTGCTGTTGAATTAGTCATTATGCTAATGCATTTATAATAAGCGCAAGATGATTATGATAGCAGTGTTTTGCAATTTAACTTTGTTTTTCTAGGGTAAATTTCTAGAACCCTAAATTAGAGATGAGCAAAACTCTTTTCTACTGAGGCTCCCAGCAGGCAAGGGTGAGGAATGGTGGGGTTGTAATCTAATAACATCTGGAAGACTTATACTTTGCTCACCCCTGTCCTAATGGAGCTGTAACAAAAAAAAAATACTACTCTTTCCCTTACATCTCAGGCCCTAATTTCTGTTCCTCCCCTTATAGATATACAGTGGGTAAATACAAGGTACCGTTCCTCTTTGCTGGTGATCCACAGATTGGAAAAAAATTCATTTCAGCAGCCTTGCTGGTGTTGTTCTGGTGCTTAGTGTGGTTTTTAAATGCACAGCTACTTCTAAATCATTCCTGTTGAAGAGTCGGGAGCTGCCCTTATACTTGGATGGGAGATAAACTTTAGAAACAAAATAAAGATTTTAAATTTTGAATTGCTGCCTTGATTAAAATTCAGCACAACTGCAGATCATGTGCAACATGAAAACTGATTAAGGTTTTTCTCCTCTATATATCAAGTATCACAAATCTCTATATAGTGTTCTTCAGCATTTCAAATTACATTTCTGATGCCCACTTTCTGCCATTTGTTTCTGAATGCATCTCCATTCTATTTCCATCCTCTCAAACTGTTTGCTTATTTTTTCTTCTTCATGTAACAATTCTCTGCCTATCATTGCTCAATCTTTTCCTCTTCTGGAGCACGCCATGCAGGGGATCACATGGGACGTGGCTTCTGAAAAACAGGTGAGAGTTTGGAGATATAGAGCACTATTTTATAATAATAGCTATCCAGTCTTCCTGAATTCTCAGGAAGAATTTTTTTTGATAAGAATGTTTTTGATAAGTAGTGGGGTGTTTTTTGTTGTTGTTTGTTAAAAGCTTACTAACGTCTTCAATTTCTAGTAACGTTTGACTTAAAAATCACATAATTGATTTGGTTGTTGAGTAGAAAAATGTCTATTTGTCCAAAAGTAGTTTTTATGCCATCTGACATTTGTCATTGCAAATAATCAAAAATGTGCATCCTATATTTTTCCTGTTTGCCCTAAGGAAGAGCAAGCAATTCAATCTTCTGCATGTTGGAAATATTATAATAAATGTCTCTCTGTTTTCCCCAACTGCCAATTTTTATCTTCCATGTGTTTTGCTTCAAAAAAAAAGTACTTCAATTTGATAACAGCGTGTTTCCCTGCCAGCATTCAAGTCTGAAAAGAAAATAAAGACATCATATATTAGACGAGATCATCCTGAAAATTGGTAAGGAGAATTTGGCCATACATGAGTCACACAAAGGAAAAGCTGGGGAAATTACAGTAACAATCTCCTTGTCACATAAAGGAACAATGTAGATGAAGTTAACTCTGTGGTGTTGCCACTAAGTAAAATGCTGCTTGTGTTTACCCAACATCCAGCTGAATGGAAACCCACTGCACTTGCTGAGGACAGCAGGCAGTTAGCTACAGTCTTTCTAATGTTGTCTCAGTGCAAGAGCACCTGAAGGAAAGCTGGGATATGGTGGTAGGTGGTGTCTTCTTCTCCACTCTGATTATTTCTTACAGTCATGGTGGTGGAACAACAGATTAATGTAAATGCCCTGTATTTAGCTCACACCATCTTAAATTCAATTGTTCATCTCAGAGAGAACAGACCTGAATGAGAATTTAGCAAGTCAACACATACACTTGTTTGATTGATTCAATGGGTCCAATGCAGTTGGGATCAACAATCGACTTGAGGCCCTTGCCACCCTGCAATGTTTAACTGAAGGTTGAGTCCTAGACTTGAGTTCCCAGGGGAAAGTATCAACAATTGCAAGAATATTTGTTCTTTGTTTTTTCCCTTGTCTTCTGGGTTTTGCATTGTTTGTCTTTAATATGGTGAGCCACCCTGTGTCCTCATGAGCAAAAAGGTGATATTTAAATATTTAGAAGGAAGGAAGGAAGGAAGGAAGGAAGGAAGGAAGGAAGGAAGGAAGGAAGGAAGGAAGGAAGGAAGGAAGGAAGGAAGGAAGGAAGGAAGGAAGGAAGGAAGAACGAAAGAACGAAAGAAAGGGCATATTTCAGATCTATAACTACAAATGTGAACTATCCCAGTGCATCCTGTATGGTAGATAGACAATTGATTTCAGAGAAATTAAAACCCACTAAATCTGCCCAAGCAAAGTCTACCATCTTTGAAATTAGGCATTCTCTATCCAAAGTCATGAAACTAGGGTTGCCAGCCTCCCATTCCTTAGGATTTCAGCCCAAAACTTGGGACTAGGAAGAATGCCTTTGTGATGTCACAGAAGATGGGCCGTTGTGTAGCAGTTGCAAAATATGTGTGTGTGTGTACTTGTACATGCAGATGAGCAAATGGACAATGTGGGTTTCCTGTGCTATTTACTGCAGAAATTTTATCTGCACCAAAACACACATACAAACACTTTTGCACTGAGCTAGTGATGCTTGGCACTAATTGGGACTGAGGAAGAGATGGGGCCCTAAGATGCTAAAGCTACTGCCCAGAATAAAATTAAACCTTCCTCTCTGCCAGTGCCACTGTTCCCCAGACAATGTCTCTCCATGTGTGGACCAAGGGATGTACAGTCGTTACCTGAGATTTCATCAAACCTCATAACTCTATCTGGAACAATGATTCATTTCAATTCATGACTTTGGATGATAAACTGCAAAGAAAAGACACACAGATATAAGACTAGGTTGAGCTCAGTTCATAACTAGCATGACAGTCACAGGCCTGAATCCTACCTGTGTTTGGATAATTTGTCACAGATAATTGCAGCTAATTGATGACATGCTGCTCCACATCCTGGGTGCACAACTGGGCATCTCACAAGGCATGTGATCAAGGCAGTATTTCCTCAGGTTGTGCCAAATTACACAAAGCTTATATGAACACCAGTAGGGACTCTGGCCCCAGATATACATACTCTTTAATGAAATGCTGTGAATGCTGGTCCAGCCCCATAACCACTTTTTCCTAATGCATGCCGTGTAAATGTATTTATTTGTTCAGATGTTACCTTCTTAACATCAGCAAAAAGAAAAACAGAACAAAAACCCAGACAAACAAAAAACCAAACAAATTAAAAAAAATAAATTGAAAGAAATTCCAGCAATATTTTTAAAGTGTAAAAATGCTCTGAGGCCTGGTAAGGAAGTTCTTTGGGACATCATTGGCCATCCTACACCAAACAACATCTGCTGAAAACTGATAGAAACATTTTTACTCCTAGAGGTTGACCCTGAAAATGATAAACACCTTTGGAGTGAGTATACTGAGACTGCTTCTCAATCTTGTTTACCGTACTGATAAAACTTAATCTCTACATCTTTGTACAAACTAGCATTTTTAGGAATGGAAGGAAGGAAGGAAATAGAATTTTAGCTGTTCTTGCTATGTTGTGTGTTTTCTAGCTAGATACCAGCACCAGGCGTGTTAATTTAACACCATCTCTTTAGCAATAAAACCCAGATTTGGCTGTACAGGACATCAGCTGATACAGCCTGTGTAATTATGTACAATCCATTTATACCAACTTAAGCATCTATCCCCCTTTCTCCCCAGGTTGCCATCCTGTTTTACAGCAGTAGGTTATTTTATTTTGTCAGTTCTTCCCTGTAGTGTAAATATTTTAAAGACAAAGCAGCAAGTCCAAAAATGTACTTACACAAGCACTTCTCTTTCTCCACTGCTGCTGGTAGGAACACAGTGTCTGCACACTCTTCTTACACCACAGATACAATACTGTACGATAAAACAGTTTAAAGCAAAACTTTCCACTTTTGTAGCTTTGGAAGAGAACTTACTGCTTTCACACTGCAACTGCATTCATGGCCATTTTGAATGGCAAAACTGGACATTTGGCACACTGTACATATTCGTAAATACTTGTTACAAGCAGGGCATTCTCTTATCAATCTCCTCATCCAGGAATGAACAGATCAACCTGAACAATTAATTTTGACACTGTTTGAATATAATTTTTAAATTCCATTAAATGTGCATTCACCTTCCTTCCTCCTAATAAAGTATTTCAGGCCAAACACTTCTATGTGGTTGGGACACTTCAACACTTTGTAGGTCAAACATGCAAAATTAGATCACACTCTAAGCCTAAATGGCTTTTGTGCAACAATAACAGTTTGTCTCTTCAATTGTGAAAGATACACACAGGAGCCTCTCTTAAGGATCCAAATTCTTTGAAGATTATGCTTTTTCTGATATATTTAAACAAGTTAGGTATAAACACAATTGCTGGGAATAAAAATTTCTTTATTTTCACAAATGTGGGAAAAGCAGAAAAGGAAGACTGCTTAAAGCAAAACTGATGTGAAATTATCCAGACAATTTTAATTACTGCTTTGCTTTCACTTTTTTTCTTCTTCTGGAAAGAACCAGTTTGGCTGGTTTTGGGGGCAGGTAGAAAGTCTCTTGCACTGAAGACAAGTTTCAGGAAAGCATACCTGTGACATTGTATTCAGTGAGGAAAAATATGGTATTGCTAGATGAAATGTAAGGTGGTTTTGTTCTGTGAAAGTGAAATTTATCTTGCTGAAGTCAGAGCAGAGAGAGAGAAGCATCCCTTCAGATGGAATGATTGACAGTTGGGTTAATGAGAAAGCTCCTTTGGAGTTGACAGGCAGTAGCTGGACATGCTCTGCCATCATCACTGGATTTAAGAAGAGCAGGGGGCAGGCCAAGCACTTCCTTGTTTACATTCCTACATAGAACGGTTTGGGTTTCTGGCCTTCATACCTCTGTCCACTATTCTTGCAGTGGAGCAACTGTGAAAAGAAGAGATGAAAAGACTTGTGGCACCTTGAAGACTAAGAGATTTACAACAAACGAAGCTTTTGTTGACTAGAATCCACTTCAAAATATATACTAATATTTATTTCTTCTTAGATCAGTGGTTCCCAACCTTGAGTCCCCAGATGTTCTTGGACTAAAACTCCTGGAAGCCTTTACCACTAGCTGTGCTGGTCAGGATTTCTGTGAAGGGTAGTCCGAGAGCATCTGGGGACCCAAGGTTTGGAAACCACTGTCTCAGATGGTCCAGTAACCTGAGCAGTGTACAAATAAATTACAAATGTAAAATTCAATATAACAAGACAATAAAACACAACACATTATAATTAAATCAAATCAGTAGCATGAAAATAAGGTTGCACATGGTAAAATCAAAAAAATCTTCATATAATTACCATCCACCTCATATGTGTGTGTGTGTGTGTGTGTGTGTGTGTGTGTGTGTGAGAGAGAGAGAGAGAGAGAGAGAGAGAGAGAGATCTTCTTAGAGTCCAAGTAGTTAAAAATGAAATCAGATATCTCTTCAAATAACTTGTCAAACTCTGTAGGAATTTGAAGGTTAAAACTAGCCCCTTGAATTGGGCCAGAAATAGACTAACTATCAGCACAGATGGCAAAACAGTAGCATAATGTGAGTGCATTGGCCAGTGCACATTAACTGTCTAACCACTATGTTTTGGACTAGCTGAATTTTCAACACCATTAAAAAAAAGACCATTTTCAAAAACCATATTGTTGTTATGTGCTGTCAAGTTGGAAGTGACTTACAACGATCCAAATAGGGCTTTCAAGGCAAGTGAGATATTTCAGAAGTAGTTTTACCAGTTCCACTTCCCAGGTGACTTTCCATGGCTGAGCGGGGTAATCGAACCCTGTTCTCCAGCATCCTAGTTCATTACTCTTTCCACTACACTGCACTGGGAATCTATTGTAAGATCATATATGGGAGTATATGGGAGGAGTCCAAGTGGGAGGTTACTAGAATATAAATCATGTCAGAAGTTATATCTGCTCACATACCATCTTAGGTGCTCCAAGTCACAGAGGCAAACTGAAATGTCTGAGGTGTCATCAAGAGCAGCCACACATTAACAATGTATTACAGTCATCAAATTGGTATAGAATGACTGTCTAGGAATGTTTGTAACCTGATAAAGGACATTCCTAGCCATCAATGCCACTTCAGCCTCAAGTGACAAGACTGGCTCTGGGAATACTTTTCCTTTCCCACAAGCTATGCACTTGCTTTTTTAGAGGGAGTATTTTATCACTTGAGATACCCGGCATGGTCATCTTATGGTCAAGATACAGAAGTCTCTCCCCGAAATTTTAAGGTGAGCTACTCCTTCTGCTCAGTCCACAAGCTGTCCTAGGATTCTTGGTTCTGAGACATAAGAATCATGTGTCCACAGGGTCTCCATATTGTTGGAATTTCCGGAACTCATTTCTGTCTAATGTCATCCAGACACTAGATCAACCCTGGTATGTGTACTCTGTGAAAGAAGACGTAAACCTGGGTGTAGTTTAACGCTGTCGATATCTTAGCCCACATCTCTAAATAAATTCTCCCCATGCTTACATGTGGATGTTGGAAAGCATGGGTGATAAAATAAAGTCTTTAGAAACATCTTTTACAACTAACATGGAGTAAAGTAATAATTCCACCAACACTACCTTCTGGAACTGACCACTGAAGCAGGAGCAGAGCTGCTTTCATGGAGTGGCAGTTCAGAAATCCTGTCCAGAAGGGCACTGCAGTCAATATATATAATATGTGTGTGTGTGTGCTGCACATGTCTATGCATCTATCTACCACCTGTCAATTGATAGTAACAACTCATGCATCTGATGAAGTAGATCGAGTCCATGAAAACAAAACATTTGCAGAGACTGGATTCCCAGCTCCTTTGTTTTCTCTCTTTATTATTTTCCCCTTTTCTTTTCCATTATGATAGGGGAATTCAGGAAGCTGAAATCCACAGGGGGGAGGGAGGGAGGGAGAGAGAGAGAGAAAGAAAGAATCTGTTCATTTTTGAGGTGCCATGATATTGTTGTTTCTGTTGTATTTTGTGTTTTATGATTCCCACACATACACAAGGAAATAGAGGGTTTTGGAAATGAGAGTCAACAGGTTGTCTTAACATGAAGGAAAGGAGGAGGAGAAAGCCAGAGAGGAGTCTATGAGGAGAGAGAATGGGATAATACTATGCTCTACATGACCTAGACCTGCAATGAGGAGGCTGTGATTTAATAACCAGGCAAGCACTGAGTTTCAGACCTCTAATATTGATGTACATTTGGGGAACCTCCATTCTTCACAGCTATTTCTCACTCTGTATATTACTGAAAGTATTTTTCTACTCTGAGCAGAACGGAGGGGATCATCATACAAAAGCATAGAAGGGAGGTTTTATTCTCCTCTAGCACAGGGAAGGTAAGAGATGATAGCTGGGGCCCATTAGAAAGCTGAAGAACCTGTCTGGAACCAATTAATAAGCTATAACAGGGACAAAGGCATTGTAGGACTACAGGATGCTTTGGTCATGGGTTAGATATCCACTGCTGAGATGCTTTGCCTTGATTGCCCTAGACTTGGATGATTTAAGGCTTCCTGCGTGAAGGACAATTGTGGTTTCTAAAGGCCACCCTGCTGCAAAGGTGGGGGTGGGGGAACTGGTGAGTGATTAATGGCTCTGCCGCAAGGGAGACAGAAGCTGGTCTAGTAAAACATATCACCTTACCAACTTGCATCTCTCGCTCACAGAAGGGAGACAGGAATTGTTTTGCTAGTAATATCAGTAGGGAGGAGGTGAAGGAAAGCTCTTCAGATGTGAGAAATGATAATGCAAACCACTTCTGCAGTCCCAAGGTATCATTGGGATTTTTCTTTTTCCTTGTCCAACATCAATCCGAAGGAATGAAGCAGTGGCTCATGTAATGCTTTTGGGGTTTTCCTTCCTTTCAATGCTTCACATGGGAGTTGACTGATGCTCTTCTTGCAAGTTGTTTTCCCACACCCTCTTGTAAGAGTGCCTACTTATTTATTAGCCCTGCTCTTCTGCCTCTGGCTGTAGCCTGACATGCAGAAATGAAGCTGGATGTGGCTTGTCCTGGCATGGAAATGAAGTCATGCAGGAAGAAACTTCATTTGCTTAATTCCTCTGCACCAGACTGTGGCTAGAAATGCAGGTCTGTTGTTGTTTTTTTTTAAAAAGAAAACACAAAAACAAACTTGACGACAATACCTGGGTGCTGTCTTAAAACTAGGTGTGATCCTCCCACAACAGGAGAATGAGGGGCAAAAGAGTGAGATCATATCCCTCATCTCTTAAAAAGATGCAGTAAAGTCTCCCAGTCAATGGGAGAAAGACTCACATCCCTGCTGGTCTGCCTACCATGCTTCTCTCTCGGCCTGCTTTCCTCTCTCACATTTTCTTGTCTCTTCTTAATTCTTGCCTCGGACATCTCTAAATATCTCTTTTTGCAAGTCAATCCATGCACCCTTCGCATGCTAATTTAAGCTGACATTTTCTAACACGTTTCAGTATACCACTTAGAAGACTCATAAAGTGTCAAGTATACCCATCTTCTGTGCAGTTTTTCTCTTATTCCCACAGGCATTCACTCATGCTTCGAAACAGTATCCCTTGGTGCACTTAAAGGAGGGCAGGAAGATAGATAACACAAATCAAAGCTGCCTCTGTCTTCTTTTCTGGCTGTTTTAATCTCCCGAACTGAATTCCTGGACACTTTCCCTCCATCCTTCCATTAGCAAAGGTGACAATTTTCTGTTGTTCGAATCAGTGTTGACAATATTCTTAAAGACAAGAACATGACAGATACTTGACAAATGATAGACTTTGCCGAGCTGAAAGCAATCTGAATATAAAACTGTAGTGTATATAGGCATAGGTATTATAGGCTAACAAATATAGTGGTATATTTCTTTGTTTAAAAGGTGGGACTATTAGGGAAGTTGTGACCATGGGGTCACGAAGAGTCGGACACAACTTAACGACTAAACAACAAAATTAGGGACTTTTATTAGTTAGTTAGTTAGGCATTTATGGATTTTCTGCTTTAGGTGCCAAATAACATGCGTAACTTTCAATACAGTGCTCTTTGATGAAGGGTGTGGATGGGATTTTCTATTCCACCTCAAACAGCAAAAAATCTCACACTGGCTTCAAATGTGAAGAAGCAAGACAACCATTTATGCAGAGGTTGGAAGAGTTATTTTCTTGAATTGCACCTCCTAGAATCCTCCAGCCACCTTGGACATATTGGGTGTTGTAGGCCAAAAAGTAACTAAACAGCAGTTTACTAAAAGTCTCTGCAAAACAATCAGCCAGTTGCAGCCAAGTCCGGAAGCAAAGTCACTGTAAAATAACATTGCCTTGCAAATCTTTCATGCCTGACCGTTCAACGTGTTTACAAAAGATAGCCCAAACAAAGGAGAGAATTGAAAATGTATTGAAATTGGTTTGTAATATGTAAAATGTTAGCATGAGTAGCAGGTGGTGTTTGCAGATCCTGTGACTTGTTCTACCTTCTTTTACTACATCCGGTAATTTACACTGCCTTTATTTTACACCCACTGAAACTCACGGTCTTAGTAAATGTTAGTCAATATAGTAAGGCTTAGCTGGCTGGATAGATCAGTGGTTTAGCCAGATGATGGGAGTTTGATTCTCCCCTGTGCCTCCTATGAATAGAGCCAGGCTGTGTGGCCCTGGGCACACTGTGAAGTCCCAGGGTGCCCCCAGAAGAAGGGAATGGTAAACCATTTCTGAGTATCTCCTACTTGGAAAACCCTGAAAAGGGTTGCCATAAGTCAGAATTGGCTTGCCTGCCCATGATTGTTTATTATAGTAACACTATAATAGGGAGGCAAGAGAGACATTAAAAACAAAAAACAAAACAAGGCCACATGCCATACCATACAAACCAGATAATAGCAACACTGATACCAGGGTAATGGGAGCATTATGTAGCAGCAACAGTAGCAGCAGATGAAAACAACATAGATTTTCCTCCATAGAATCAAACTATAGTTTGGCTGGGTGAGCCTTTAGAATAATTTTCTGTGTGTCATCTATAATATGCTTAAAGGATAAAGATTACTCAGAAGTTATAATGCTTTTTAATGTTTAAATGATGTGTTTTAGAGCTATATTCTTTGCTTTTATATTGTGCCTTTTTAGGCTACAAGTTATTGCATTTTTAGAATGCAATTAAAATATTCTTTTGGGAATTTTATTGTACTTTTCATGCTCCTGTATTTGGATTGAATTCTGATTTAATTATTTGCCTGCAACTTAAATTTAGTTTTCACATATTTTTAAGCATTTGTGCCTACAATTTTCTATAGCTGTAAGATTTCTGAATATTTTTAACAGCTTTGAAGTATTTCTATGCATATGAAACATAGAAGCAATGTATGTAAATAAAGCTTGTAAAATTAGACAAGATGATGATGCCCGGAATCATTGCAACAATGAAAAGACTTATATTTTGATACCCAGATGAATTTTGATATGATTGGAAATTATTATCCAATTTCATTCTGGATTTAACCCTTTTTCAGAAAATGTGTAAAAGATATGATGTGGCCCTCATGCTGAAAAGTTTGGAGACTCCAGATGTATGGCATTGGCTGAACCATGGTCTTGAGGACCATGAAGTTCAGTCTGAGGACCATTGCACAAATTAGCATTCATTAGATTTCCACTATGAGATGGATTGACTCTAGAAGGGAAGTCAAAGCCTTTAATTCCCAAGACCTGAGCAGGACTTTTAATGATAGGACCTTTTGGAGGTCACTAATTGATAAGATGACTGTAAGTCTAAAACAACTTGATAACCTATAACAACACATTTTCCGCTGCACAATTACATAACAAATGGATGAGACCATTCACAGAGTACAAATGCTGTGGATTGAAACAGAATACTTTAGTATATTCTGTTTTATGGAAACAGAGTTTGGACTGGAGCAATGACCCACAGACACTACTTTCCAACTCCATGGTACTAAAATGGAAGCAAGCTGCTTGCTTCTTTCCTCTTGCCATCTCCAAGATAATGTGTGGTTTCCTCAGCTTCTCCCCAGTGGCCATTTTCAGCTGAGAATTTCTTAGACTTGACAACCAAGAGAAATGTGACAGGATTATCCTCTGTGATGGCCTTAACATGAGACAGTTTCAGCAACTGATAAAAGGAATTAGCTCTCTTGAGAGTCACTAGATGACTCTCCCACTGAGTGTTAAAAACATGTGTCTGGGAAAAAAATAACATTCTCTTCAAGGTTAGTGGGGTAGCAGAAGGTCCAAACAGGTCTTCTCATCCCCCTCCCTTTGCCTTGTTTTCCTCAAAAGGATGGCAGTGCCTTGAATACTTCCCAAGGGGAATTTAGCACATAAAGCTTTTCTTGAAATTCAGTAGGATGGGGAATGGTTTACCTGCTAAATTTGTCCATGGCAGGAAGCTACTGAATGCATAGAATCTCTGCCAGTAAAAAGTTGGTAACTTTTTCCTCAAGGACTTTTAATAAACAATAACAACCAGTGGTGATTAATGACTCCAATTTCAGAGGTTCTGTGAATCCACTCCAGGGTTTAATCTGCACTTTATAGGAGTTATCTAACATTATTGATGTATTTTAGAGATAGGATTCAGAATGTTTCATAGCTCCTGTAAACTGCAGTCTAAAATGTGGAGTGGACTCACAGCACCTTCAGAACTGGAGTCACCATTGCCACTGACAACAACTAGAGGCAAACCAAAACAAAAGTCAAATTATTGTGCCATTATTAAGACTAAAAGGTTTATTTCAGTGAAAGTTTTTGCAGATTAAAAACCATTTCATCAGACACAGGAATTAACCAGTATAAATCATTTGTTGGCTGGTACTTAGTGGTTAGGCTGCTGTTCCACTTTTCATAGACAACAGTGTAACCTCTGTGTAGCAGCCAACAGACAATTTATATTATCTATTAGTAGGATGTTTATGTAACCAACATTTTGGAAGTTCTTTATCTGTGTTAATAATTCTATCGTCACTTTGAAAGTTCATTACTTGTGTCTGTGTCCCCTCACACCTGATCTCTATCCTCACAATATACAGTGTATATAAACCTCTGGCCTATTGCATGGATGAGAGAAGTGCCCATAGAAATCAATGGAAACATTAAAGAGTTTATGATAGCTGAGATTAAGAACAAATGCAGCTGTAGTCGTGGCCATTGTGCTAGGATCTAGGCTTTGCCTGGATGCCCCTCATTGTAAAGCCTCTGTTTTTTTCCATTTATTTTTTATTTTTGCAAAGAAGGAGAATCATGCTTCTAGAAGATTCTGGGAGATTGATTTCCCCCTAAAACAAGACACACTCCTATAGACCTTATTTTAGACTCCTTCCATTTTGAAAACTGGATTGGACTGGAGCATCCCACAGGGACAGGTCATGCCCCTGATACCCTCTGAAGTTCTCTATAGCCACTTTATTTATTCTGTCTCTTTTCCCAATCAACCTAGTACACTGTCCCTTACCCTAGTAAAGTCCCAAGAGCATATTTGTCTCAGCATTTTTTTTCTTTTGTTCAGTTTGATTTTTAATTTAGTGAAACTAAATTCTGAAATCATATCGGAGATAAAATCTTGCCTTTAAATAGTTCACTTTGGGCCTCTGAAGGCTTGAAAATCTCCCCCACCCCTCATTCCCTCCTCCAGCAACTAAACCAAGAGACAGAATATCTTTCTTTAAAATAATAAGCTTGTGCCTTTGGGTGTTAATTGTTTAAAAACCCAGTCAAAACCTTTCCAGTCGATACGTTTCTACCCTCCTTGTCCCTTGAGGCAACATTTTTAGACAATCTGTTGTGCTGAACGATTTCGTTTTCATTTTTTTAGAGGTCTGCTGTTCTCATTTGTTTTTACAAGTTGCCCAGGATAAAATGCAGTCTTCCCACCCCCCTATATTTGACTGTTCATCTGCCTATGATATAAGTACAAAAGTCCTTGTGCCAGCTTATAGATAGGGCACAGTGCTAATTGAGAGAAGCTGCCGCTGCCTAAGGTTATCACTTGATTTGAGAGAATGGCTGGGTTTTACTAACAAAATTGTCAGTTAAAGTTTCCAGGTCCTCAGAGGATAATAATATGAGTATTTCAGATGGCTCATCCTTCTGATGGAGGGAGGTGGAGTGGAATATCAGCTGGGGTTTAACAACCTGCCAAGGGGCAACTTAATGTTTAGACTCCAGTATATCCATGTCAGATTCAATTCAGATAATCACAGGTCACTTTAACCCCTATAATTTATCTCCTTCAAGCCGAGCAAGCATGGAGCCTTCCTGAAGAAGTTAAAACAGGGAGGGTGGGGGAACAGAGAGAAAATGAGAGAAAGGATCCTGGATTACTTCATAATTGCAATGCCTTGTTTGACTTCTGAAAGGAGAGTTTACAAAAAGCTTCCCTCAAAGGGAAAGCCTGAAGGTAGCCTAACCCCATGCAGTGGGAGGTGTCAGCCAGTCAGAAGGGCAGGGCAGAGAGGTTAGGAGAGATAATGGCATCTCAAAGGGAAGCAAATGCACATTGATCTTGCATGACTCGCCAAAGGGAGAAGGAAAAAAGCCCTTTTTTGTGTGTGTGTGAGTGTAAAATGTATTTTTGTCCCACAGCCATGATCTTCCCACTTCTTCAAAATGGAACTGATTTAGCAACAATATCTTACTATGTACTTTCCAAGCAGCCATGTTCTGGGCTGTTTCATGGTTAGAATAAACCTTGCTGTTCTGAAATTCTGCTTGATTTCTGATCCTGACCCCAGGCCTAACTATACAAGCAAAGGATCATGTGACATCACTGGTTTCAGGATTTCCCAATGGCCCCCGAGCATGAGCCTGTGAATCAGTGTGGGGGAGAGGAATGCTGAACACTGTGGTATCACGTCACATTTTTCTTTTTCCACACAGTTCCCTTTTTTGGAAAAATATGGGTCAGCAGGAGCCCTATGGCCATATGTCTATGCACATTCCTTAGGAGTAAGCCCAGTTAAACTCTTTAAGACTCGACTCTATACAAACTCTATAGAAGTAGCATGTACATGGAAAATAACATCACAAAAGGGTTGAAAAATATATCCTCTATCAGCACTTCCTGCCCATCGTGTCTGATAACTAAATAAAACCACCAGAACCTCTGAAAGCAAGCTCTGATTTATGAGGGGAGCCCTCACAGATAGCAAACTGTTCCTTTTTGGACTTGTCAGCCTCCACATGTACGGAGGGGAATGGAAGTGATGATGGAGGATGGCTCCTTTTTACACAGGGTAAGAATTCAAAAATAGATAATGCCTGAATAGACTTAATGTGTTCAGTAATTAAAGTAAGTAAGTAAGTGTGGTTTAGTAAACACTAGAGAGACAGTGTGATGTAGAAAGTGAAGGATTAGGACTCAGGAGACCTTGGTTCACTTTCCTCTTGGCCATGGAAACTCACTGGGGAATGGCAATGGTAAAACCACTCCTTAAATATCTGATACATCTTGAAAACCCTATGAGGATCACCATAAGTCAGAAGCAACTTGATAGCACAGCATGCGTAACACAAGTAAAGAGTACTAGCCTCAAGGTAACAATTGTACGAGACCCCATTAGAACCATCTGAGCCATGTTCTAGGATATCCACTCTGTCTCCATTGCATTTGTGCAAGTAACAATTCATGGTATATAGAATTAGGGCCAACTGGCTCATTAGTGGTATGCAGACTCAGGGGGCAGCAGCAGTGGAAGTTGCTCAGCTGTTCCTCCCCTTGAGCTCCCTGACTCTTCCCCTCTTTTAGAAAGCAAAGGTGTATATGCCACATGGCCTGTCCTGCTGTATCCCCCTAAACGAGCCTGTTGTTCTCGCTGCATCCCCGCTACCAGTGCTGAAGTAAGATTCAATTGCTAGTTAGTTTGCTTCTGCATGTGGAAAAAGAACAGAAACAGGGGATGCTGTCTTATACTTTGTGTTTAGGCAGAAAGAACATTGGCTGTGTCACATTAAAAATACTTCAAAAACATTTATCTTAATGGATGTAGAAGGGGAAGTGGGTATCTGCCCACAGATCCTCTTTCCTCCCTGCATTTAACAGACTGTCTAAAAGAACATGCTTGTGGACAAGTCTTGCCTGCACCCTGCAAACTTCAGCTCTTCTATGTGTGGTAATTGCAGATTTTGAGGAAATGTTATTTTTAGGATGACAACTTCCAGAAGCCACCAAACAGGACAATCATGGCAGTGGCTGGGGAATTCAGAGAGTTGTAGTTTAAAAATAAAATAAAATTCCAAGCTCAGTCTAAAACCAAACCACTCACAAATGGGATATTTAGGCAGAATAACCCTGAGGTTTGTGTATATTCAAAGAATCATTAGATCATAGGCTCTGAGAGGGCGAAACTCTAAAAACGAACAGTCCCATACTTGCAGGTCCCCTCCAGAGTTTCAGGCGAGGTCTTTCCTAGACCTCCTACCTAAGAAAGAGTTCAGTGATAGAGTCTACAGCTTCTCAGGCAGAGACACTGCAGAATAAGAGCTTGATAAAGTGTCTTTTGGGGCTATAATTCCCAGATTCTCCAATTTACATTAAAAAATGCAGCCAGCGGTGAGAGAGTTGTGATCCCCAAAAAGTAACTTTTTGAAGCTCTGTACAAAATTTAAGCCACAGTGCATATGCAGAGGTAATGTGACCTAAATCAGCAAACCCAAGCTTCCTGGCACAATAGTAGCTGATAAGAGCCAAGCAGTTTGACTACCATGGATCCTAAATCATTGTACAATGCCTCCTAAATCACTGCATTAGATTTCTGTTCATGGCATCCTGCCCTGTGGTTCTGTTTTTCATCTGCTTTCAAAACCTATGAAATCCAAAGTATGTTTCATATCGAAAGTCTTGTAAGCAGGATGTTCTAAGCACCGCACCCAAGGCAAAATACTGAATTGGAATGTGCATACCCCATCTTGGAGTGTCAGATGTAAAAGTTGCAGTGCTGTTTTCAGAAACCATTTCATTTGACTATATCCCGATTTCATATAGCTCTACCATCATCACCACCACAATCATCTCAGGACTGGAGAGCTGGAAGGAACCCTATGGATCACTGAGTCCAGTCCCTGTCAAGAAGGCACAATGGGGAATTGACGTCCCAAAACTGGCTCCTCAGCTAGATACCTAAACCACTGAGCTATCCAGCAATTCATAGTAGCTATGAACCCAGACATTTCTGATTCTCAGATTTGCAATATAGGGATGATGACCTACTTTACAGAACCAGTGGAAGGATGATTGATGAAAGATACACAGACATTCACACAGATACTCTGTACAGCCTGATACAAATAGCTTAGGACTGCTACAAAAGCCAAAGAGTTCCATTTATATCCTGCCTCTTCTCCCATGAGTGCAAGATTGCATACATGGTTCTCAGGGTGAGAAGGAGTAACCAGCCCAAGGTCACCTGTTGACTGTCATGGCTCAACAGGGTCTTAAATCCAAGTCTCCCAAGTCCCAGCCCAATATTCTAGGCACTAGCTGTCGCCACATTGCAGTTTCTTGAACTTTACTCCATTATAATGTGTGAATTTCTCTGCTGCTGCCAGTGGCAGCCAGGGATGTGGTCTTGTTACTGTAGTTGCATCATGTGTTGAAGATCAACTTACGTATATAGAGATTCACTATATTTTTCTTTTCTACTGAGCAAAGGCTAACTCTTGATCAGGAAAGCTTGAATCAATAGCTTCTTTTCTATGATAAGTGTCTCCTTTCCCTTACCACAAGTGCACACTATCTCCTTCAGTAACACAGTTTTCTTCTCAGCTTAGTTCTAGTTGTTAGAAAATTCAAATCCTTTAGCGTAACACAAAGAGAACAATCATATCTTCACCTCCATGTCCCAGCCAACTAATACCTGATTGACCGGGGGGGGGGGGGGGGAGAATGTGGCAACTCTTTCAATTTCCAGATAAGGATATTAAATTTCTTTTCTGAAAGACCCCTTTCGTCTACACCCCCCTCCATGTCCATGCAAAATGTACTCATGGATAATCTCTTTAGCCAACATATCCATCTTCTTGGAAGTAAGGCTGTCTTTGCTACCTTTCTCAGGGGGTGGGGGAATGCAACAGGTGGTCTGTGTCGTCTAATTCATTTTTGGTTTCTGCAGCCTTAGTGTTGTTTTGAAGGTGCGCTTTTCAATTTGGGTGGTAAAAGCAACAAGCCAACCAAAAGCGTAATCTAAATCCCAAACAGGTCAACTTAAAACTTGGCTAGATGGCAATGCAGAATGGTGTAGGCCAACGCCTTTCGCTTGGTGTCTGTGGAGACCTTTGCTCACCCATTAATGACTCAGAGGAGTGATGAGAAAGCCACTGCACCTCAGCTTCAGTTTCCTGTCAGTACAGTGCTGGATAGAAGTCCGCATTTTTGGATAATTTCTCTGTCAGAAAACCAAAGTCTAGAAAGAAAAATGAATGAAAATCACCACAGACAGAATGAAAAATAAATAGCACTTTATGTGGGAAAAGGTCACTAACATAAGAGACCAAGCAAATGCTGCATGCAAAAATGGAAAGGACATTCATCCGTTACTTCTGAGTCCTACGCAGAAGGCTAAGGCAGAGGAAAAGAAAAGATAATAGGTTACTCAAGAAGTCCATTTAATGCTGGGCCATTCTACCTTTCTATCGCATGTCTTGACAGGAAATATCTTACTTCTGGTGTGTCTTGATGTCCTTTTTCATTTCTCCATATTCATAGTCCCATTATCACACATTCTTCTAATACCTGACATATTAGATGTTGAAACACAGTTCATTCTTTTGTAGCACATCAGTGCTAACTAGAATTGGAGCACACTGATATCCAATCACTGCTTCTTATATTGTCTGCTTCTTTTTCTCTCCATTCTGCGATACTCCTTTTGTAACATATACAAGGAGGCCTTTTCTTCCCCCTACTCCCCCCACTATAAAGTACACAAAATATGTCATTTAAAAAGTGTTCTGCACATTGTTCTGAATACATAGTGAACTTGTAAAAGTTATTTTTGGACTACCACTCCCAGAATCGCTAGCTAGCATGTCTCTCACTTAGAGATTTAGGGAGTTATTGTCTGGAAGAGATACGTGTTCATGTTCTAATATTTCTGCAGAAAGAAAGGGCTGACCATCTATCAGTGATTGCATAATGGGTGGTATTATTTTTGAAACAACAACAGCAACCCCCTTTAGAAAATCTGTTATTTTAAAATTAGCAATCCATAGGGATACTTTGAAAATAAAAGTGCAATTTTTAGAATGGCTGACTTATTTCTTTCCAAATATTAATTTATCCAAATGCATACCAGTATCTAAAGCACAACATATTGGTAAGGTATGTTGTTTGTTTGTTTGTTTGTTTAAAATGAGGGAACAATAGGTTCCAGGATTTGAGGGGCACATCCAGGTTCTGGAACTCAAACAGCCACTGCCATAGGATTTGAACCCTGGATCCTACATACTTCCCAGTTTCAATTTTAAAAATGGGTTACAAAATGGCATATCATGACTCCCTCCAGGAGGTGCAAGTGACCCTTTCCAGGCCCTCAAGGATCTTGTTGTTGGCCCAGGGGTCTTTTATTTTTAAAAATTGAAGTAAAATATTTTTCCCCAAATTTCCCATCCTTTACCCACTTAATATTCCAGAACGATTTTCTAGTGCTTCCAACATATATTCAGTTTCAGTAACCATGCACTGATAAGCCCCACCATAGCTGGCTCATTTATTTTATTTATTATTTGAATTTATATCCCGCACCATCTGGCAACCAGGCCACTCTGGGCGGCTAATAACAATATAAGGAAAAAAATTAAAAACACGATAAAATAAATTAATAAATAACAAATAGGGAAATTAAAATAGATCGCAGTAAAGGTGGTAAAAAGGGTGATGGAGAGGATGGCAAAAAGAATGGTAAAAAGGGAGGGCAAGATCCTAGTGTTCCGGGAAAGCCTGGCGGAAGAGCCAGGTCTTCAATGCTCTTTTGAATCAATCCAGCGAGGGTGCCAGGCGGATCTCAGTAGGCAGATTGTTCCATAGGTGGGGGGCAACCACCAAGAAGGCCCGGTTTCTTGTTCTTTCCCTCCGGGCCTCCTTCGGGGTCAAGGCCCTCAACCGCCCTGCCTGTGAAGAACGGGTATTACAGACAGATCTGGCCGGGAGCAGGCATTCTGATAGGTACCTAGGTCCTAGACCGTTTAGGGCTTTGAATGTTATCATCATAACCTTGAAGTCGATGTGGAAATGAACTGGTAACCAATGAAGGGCGGCCAGAGTGGGGGAGATGTGCTGGAATTTCTTCACCTCAGTTATTAACCTGGCCGCCGAATTCTGGACCAGTTGAAGTCTCCGCATCAGCCTCAAGGGTAGCCCCACGTAGAGAGCACTGCAGTAGTCTATTCTTGAGATTACGAGGGCATGAATCAGCATCATGAGTGCCCCCATGTCTAGATAGGGATGCAGCTGGGCAATCCTCCGAAGATGGAAATGGGCTGCCCGGACCACAGATGCCACCTAGGTTTCCATGGTGAGATCCGGGTCCAGGCAGATGCCCAAGCTGCGAACCTCACTCTTCATCGGAAGAATCACCCCCCCCAAAGGAGAGGGAGTTTCCCAACCCACTGACGCTGGGGCTGCCCACGCGCAAGATTTCTGTCTTGTCCGGATTCAACCTCAGTCCATTTGCCCTCATCCAACCCAGAACGGTCCCCTCATGATCAGGATGGGATCAATCTCCCCCTCCTCCCAAATTTTGGGGAGATGCATCTCCCTCACCCACTTCAGGAGACGTTCCTGTGCCAATTGCTGATGATTT
Source organism: Intellagama lesueurii (assembly GCA_037013535.1). NCBI lineage: Eukaryota > Metazoa > Chordata > Lepidosauria > Squamata > Agamidae > Intellagama > Intellagama lesueurii. The sequence goes on from JBAJHW010000003.1 coordinate 103,195,970, forward strand.
CCAAGTTCCTAGAGTTCTAACCTCTCCTCATCCTGGAAGCTTTTTTGGGTGACCTTGGCCTATTCATTGTCTCTTTACCAAACCAACGTCATTGAATAGTTGTGAGAAGAAATTCCATGCACGTCTCCCTAAACCATTTGGAAACAGGAATGATATCATTTGAAAAGTAGCTCTTTTTGGATTACTGTTTTTTTATTCCAGAAATAATCTTTAGAGCAGAGGAGGGCAAGATGTGGCCCCTGCCCAGGAACCTTACCAATGGGGGAGACTAAAAGAGAGAGAAAAAGCGCAAAGATTTGTCTTCCAGTTTCAGGGAGAGAAAAAGAGAGTTTTCAAAAATTGTATGTATGGAACTAGATACTCAATCATTTGGATCATTTCTTTCTTCTGCTTTATTTTTCTGTATGTTGTTTCTTCATTTATTGTCAGCCTGACTTGTGATGGTGTATGATCACTATGAGAAAAATTAAAGAGTGATGGTGACTTGTCCAAAGTTATCTCATGCACATCTCAGCACAGGATGCATGAAATGTATATCCTTTCTCTATGAAGATATGAAGGCCAGTTTAAGTGTCCTGCAATGCCCTGCAGGCAGTCAAACCTACAAAATCAAATTTCTAGTTGGTAATTTCTTTCTTTTTCTTCCTTTCATTTTTTTTTACTGTCAGTTCTGACTAAGAGTAGGAAAACATTTTATTTTTCTCTTCTATCTTTTGCGCAAAAGCCCAAGAGGTAGCAGGGTAACCCAAGAGCTATAAATTTATCTGTTCAGTGTCTATAAATTCCTATTAAAATAGGGAGTAGAAAAGTAACGGATGCCCAGAGGAAACCCAGGGTTATTGTAACAGTCTGCATTGTATTTAAAAAAAGACATTTCTTTAAATTCTGTTCCGCAGATGTTAAACAATTGGATGCTGCTGAGTGTGATAGGATTTTTGTGAAAGAGAACTTGGAATCAGCTGTGAACAAGATTTGTCTTTACATTTAGCTTAGAGTAATTAATTTCACTTTGTCTGTTTTAGCTGGGGAGAGTTCTTTCCATGAAGCATTTGTGGAATGAATACACTCTGTGATGCCTCTCTAATTAATTAAAGTGACTTTCCATTTGGGTTCATTCATTTCTTTTCATAGCATATATTTTATTCCATTAGCATTTCTTTGGAGTGTTGCAGATGAATTAATTGCCAAGGGAAAAATAACTGGGATTGGATTCATATAAGCACATATAGTAGCAGCAGCATGGTAGCTGCTAGCTAAAAACCACAACCTTGTGGACCTTGGTTGATGTAGACACCAAGAACATCAAGTGCTCTTCCATATGGTGGAAAAGGAGGATTCTTTCAGTGGTGTGGTAAACACATGCATATGTATGAATCCCTTGCTATTGTCTAATGTGTATGAATTTAAATTGTATTCGGCCTTGGGGATGGGGGTGGAAGAAAGGTGGGGCCCTAAGATTTGGATTCATGAGTTTCAAACCCTGTAGAGCAAGTCCTTCTTAGCTGGAAGATAGTTAGTCTACCTTTAGTGGGGCACAACATCTTTTATCACATTACAATTTTCAGGTATCAGAACATCCTGGAAACAAACCTTAACCCTGTGGGAAATAGTATGCTGAGCCTGTTCATATCTGTTATAACAACAACAACAACAACAACAACAACAACAACAACATAGTCTGCCTTTCAAGTCCGTCTGCCTTCAAATTTTTTCATTAAAAAATTGTCCCCAAACACATCTTGCAGGGAGGCACCTCTCATATCTGAAATTCTCTGCTGCGGGCTCTTGGCTGCACCTCCCCCCCTCCTTTCACTCTTGCTCTGGGGTACAGGACTCCTCTGGGTGGCAAACCATTGAAGGATCAGCAGAGGCAGGACCAGGAAAGAAGGAAGGACATGATATAAACTGTGAATCAAATCGCAGCAAAGCTGAATCGTTCCAATTCACCTCTCCAACGTAGTCACAGTCACATATGTCTATCATTGCCAGCCTTTTCCTGTCTTTTCTGATATCCAATTTCCCCCCCCCCCCCACCTTACCAGGCCAAACACATACAGGCTTAGGCATAATAATTGCCCCTGGTATAATTAGGTTATACAATTGCTCTTTCTGTGTTTTTATGTTGTTTTTAATTTTTCCCCTATGATGTATTTTAATGTTTATCTTTTTACTATCCACCTTGAACATTCTAGAATATGTATGTCCTAAAGAAACAAATATGGCATATGGTCTTTTGTTGTCTTTTGCTGCCATAGCTGTGCTTTACATTCAGGCTGGCTAAGGCATAGTTCAGTTCTCCACTGTGCCTCCAGGGAGGAGAGCCAGCCTGTGTGTTGTTGGGTGAGCTGCATGGTCCCAGGATGCTCCCAGAGGAAGGGAATGGTAAACCACTCCTGAATACTCTTTACCTAGAAAGTCTCGAAAAGGCTCTTCACAAGTCAGAATTGACTGACTTGTGCACTCAGTGGCACATGATGATTGTTCTTAAGGCATAGGCAATCTGATACCCCCCAGAGGGTTCAAACTGCAACTCCCATAAGCCCTTAATGATATGGCCAACAGTTATCAAAGTTATAGCACATCTGGATGGCAGCAGGTTGCATACCCACTTTGCAGTGCTTTATTCAGCAAACTTTAACTTAGGATGTTTGTGAGGGATTTTTCCCCTCCTTGAAAACAACAACACAGAACTCCTCTGTGTGAAAAGCTTGAGCGTCATGCCTAACCTTTTGCTCTTTTGTTCAGGCAAGATTAGCAGAGCTGGGACAGGCTGTGCTAGACTTAAGACACCAAAGATGCCTATACAGAATGTGTACAGAAGGATGCATATGGTGAATACCTGCACAGGAAGACTTTTCTTTATGTGAGGAAAATGATCCCCTCACATGTTTTTTTTTCCTGTCAAAATGGCAGGATTTCCTGAGGAAAAGCGGTTGACTGAGATTTTAACCTCTCATCTCCTTTTGTTGTTTTCTTTGGCTACTTGTGCAACAAGATTTTTCTCTTTTTTTAAAATTAGAGCCAATTGTATGACCGGCTGCATGTAGGTTATGTGTTGAAGTTCATTTGTTTTGCATATTAATGATTTCTAATACCAGTGCTTTTAAATAAAATGAATGGTTCATTCACTCAACTGCATGTGTAACCACACTCTGCCATCATTATTCTGTGTCAGAATGCAGGGGCTTCCATTTTGTCTTTCATACTACAAAATGAACACTTAAAGCCAGTTTATGGAACTCCAACGTTGGTATCCATTTTAAATCTGACTGTGTAGCTGCTTCCAGCGTTGGCAAATAAGAAGAAATAGTAAGAGCCAGTGTGGTATAATGGTTAGAGCATGGGCTGAAATAGAACTGGAGCCATTAACTAGACAAGATGACTGTGGGCCAGTCACTATCTTTTAGCCTATCTTCTTCCCAGGAGTGATGTCAGAAGAACAGTGGAAAGAAGGACAGCAAAAGCCATTGAGTTCATTGGAGAAGAAGGGGGAACTCCATGTAATTTAGTATGATCTCATGCAGTAAGAATATCACACGTATTCATTTGCCTAGCTGGGAAGTGATTCAGCCATTATTAGCCTTTTGAAACTGAATTGCCATCGAAAGTATAAAGGAGTCAGATAGTTTTGCAAATGATGAGATAAATGATGAGACTCCTGTCTTATGATGGAGAATGGTCGTAGGAATTTCCCTGAGACAGAAACATGCACCTTCAGGGCATAGTAAGATGAACTGGTTGCTGCTTGACTGACAACCCAAAAGGGGGTTCTGAGTTCACTTCGCAGTAAAGCTGGAGCTCCATATTAGGAGAGTCATCTGTTGAAAAACCACGGCTGCCACATCTCATTCTCTGACTTCATCCAAAACATATGACTTGAAGTCACCATTATTCAGAAACAGCAACCAATGAAGTAGAGCATGGGGCAGAACACTGAGGGTGCTGTGGTGTCACACCATGTTTTTGGATCACTAAAGCTAAAAGGAGGAAGAGAAAGAGATATTAGGAGCTGTGTGGGTGGGTTTTTTTTAAAAAAATCTCATTAGTTCCAGTTTGTTGCAACCAACTACTTGTTTCGCTTAAACTGTGAGGTTGGTGAGTCAAAGCTGATGGATACAGTCATAGCTGTGCTACTCCCTAATTAAAAAGGGGGCATGGGGTTATTTGGGCCTTGTAGAATCAGCGGGAAAAGAGCACTTGGCAACATACAGTACGTCCTGAGCAAGCCAGTTCTAGTGTAAGTCCCACCAGGTCCTACGGGACTTACCCCAAGGTCAGTAGTATAGGATTGCAGCTTGCATCCTTGGTGCCCACTTACCTGGGAGCAAGCATCTCTGAACCTAGTGGGATTTACATCTGAGTAAACATGTATCAGATGACATGTTACCCATCTTCCTCTGTCAGTGTATTTCCCAGCACAATCAAATTAGAAGAGTGTTGTGGGGATTGGCCAAGAGAAACAAAGTGAAATGTAAACTTGGAAGTGTTTAGACATGAGAATAGTTTCCAGCTTTTCAGCTGATAAAATAATTAATCCTGGAAACTAGATTAAGAACATAAACAATTTTTCTCCACAGAAGTAAGCATGGAAAGCCTTGAGATTTAACTGGAGCTGCGTCTTACCGTGTTTCCCCGAAAATAAGACAGGGTCTTATATTAAATTTTGCTCCAAAAAACGCATTAGGGCTTATTTTCAGGGGATGTTTTATTTTTTTCATGTACAACAATTTACATTTATTCAAATAAAGTCATGTCATCTTCTTCTGGTTGCTGCACAATGGCAGAGGGCAAGGTTTCACTTAACTGGGGCTTATTTTTGGGGTAGGACTTATATTATGAGCATCCTGAAAAATCCTACTAGGGCTTATTTTCAGGTTAGGTCTTATTTTCAGGGAAACAGGTTATTTTTTAAATGTTCAAGCCATCAAAGAGCAGGATTTTCTTAGCAGTGACTACAGAGGAATTGTGACATCCTTTGAATGCTCTGTTATGTTGATCTCTTACTAAATGTATCTAGGCATCATCATTAGTACTGTAGTGGGTGGGTGGGTGGGAGGGTTTGTTAGAGTGCTGATCAGGACCCAGGAACCACCTAACTACCCGTGTGGTATGGCATGGAGACAACATGGCTTAAATTGAGTCCAGCATCTTTCTAGAGAACTGCAGGCTATTAGATATGACTCCAAGACTCTGGCTGGCCAGTCCTAGTTTCTGGAACTCCTGACCTATGGAGGCTTGATTCACTCTGTCCTCTTTTGCCTGTTTACTCTGCCAGCCTTTGCAGGCCTCTGGCATTAAATGGCTGAGGTGGTGGGGAGCAGGTGACTAACAATTGGCTGCTGGCTGTGACTTACAGTTGTGTTTTTATGTGTTTCATTTGTTTTAAAATAAAGTAAAAATAAAATACATATAGCTTAAGTTGGATCTCAGCTCCCAGAAATAACCCAGGAACCCTGATTAGCTCAAACACAGGCAAATGGAGAGTGTACTCTACACCCATGAAAACATGTACTATTACCTTGGAGAAGTGAAGATATGTGGATTAAATGCTTTTTACTTTCTAAGCTATGGGCTATGCCGTGCAGGGACACCCAAGAGTCCTTTACACCCCATTATAGGGGACTTTTCCAGTGGTGGTTCCAGATGAAACACATTGTCATAAGTCATCCTTGATGCTCCCTAGGGCATGAATGACAGGGGCTAGATCTCAATCCCCTTCATGGATTACTGCCTTGTCGTGGCGAAGGGGCTTGAGTAATTCAGAGAAGCTATGGGCTATGCCGTGTAGGAACACCCAAGACAGACAGATCACAGTGGAGAGTTCTGACTAAACGTGATCCACCTGGAGCAGGAACTGGCAAGCCACTCCAGTATCTTTGCCAAGAAAACTCCATGGACAGAAACAAAAGGCTAAAAGATATGACGCTGGAAGATGAGCCCCTCAGGTCGGAAGGCGTCCAACAGGCTACTGAGGAAGAGTGGAAGACAAGTACAAGTAGCTCCAGAGCTAATGAAGTGGTTGGGCCAAAGCTGAAAGGATGCTCAGCTGCGGACGCGCCTGGAAGTGAAAGGAAAGTCTGATGCTGCAAAGAAGAATACTGCATAGGAACCTGGAATGTAAGATCTATGAACCTTGGTAAGCTGGATGTGGTCAAACAGGAAATGGCAAGAATAAACATTGACATCCTGGGCGTCAGTGAACTAAAATGGACAGGAATGGGCGAATTCAATTCAGACGATTATCATATCTACTATTGTGGGCAAGAATCCCGTAGAAGAAATGGAGTAGCCCTCATAGTCAACAAAAGAGTGGGGAAAGCTGTACTGGGATACAATCTCAAAAATGATAGAATGATTTCAATACAAATCCAAGGCAGACCTTTCAACATCACAGTAATCCAAGTTTACGCACCAACCACCAATGCTGAAGAGGCTGAAATTGACCAATTCTATGAAAACATACAACACCTTCTAGAACTGACACCAAAGAAAGATGTTCTTCTCATTATAGGGGATTGGAATGCTAAAGTAGGGAGTCAAGAGATAAAAGGAACAGCAGGTAAGTTTGGCCTTGGAGTTCAAAACGAATCAGGGCAAAGGCTAATAGAGTTTTGTCAAGAGAACAAGCTGGTCATCACAAACACTCTTTTCCAACAACACAAGAGGCGACTCTACACATGGACATCACCAGATGGGCAATACCAAAATCAGATTGATTATGTTCTCTGCAGCCAAAGATGGAGAAGCTCTATACAGTCAGCACGAAAAAGACCTGGAGCTGATTGTGGCTCTGATCATCAGCTTCTTATAGCAAAACTCAAGCTTAAACTGAAGAAAGTAGGAAAAACCACTGGGCTAGTCAGATACAGTGGTGCCTCGCTAGACGATGTTAATCCGTTCCACGAGGATCGCTGTCTAGCGAAAACATCGTCTAGCGAAGCACATTTTCCCATTGGAATGCATTGAAATCGCTTCAATGCGTTCCAAGGGAAAATGCAGTCGTCTAGCGAAAATTTCCCATAGGGAAACCTCGTCTAGCGAGTGCGGGTCCCCATAGGAATGCACTGACAGCTGCACTGACAGCTTTTCACCACTAGTCGGCGCACTCCTATGGGGAAACCTCATCGTCTAGCGAAAATCGCCATAGGGAAACATCGTTTTGCGAAGCGCAGTAGCGATCGCAAAAAGGCATCGTCTAGCGATTTCCTCGTCCTGCGAGGCAATCGTCTAGCGAGGCACCACTGTATAATCTAAACCAAATCCCTTATGAATACACAGTAGAAGTGAAGAACAGATTTAAGGAACTAGATTTGGTGGACAGAGTGCCTGAAGAACTATGGATGGAGGCTCATAACATTGTACAGGAGGCAGCAACAAAAACCATCCCAAAGAAAAGGAAATGCAAGAAAGCAAAGTGGCTGTCTGATGAGGCCTTACAAATAGCAGAAAAGAGAAGCGAAACCAAATGCAAGGGAGATAGGGAAAGTTACAGAAAATGGAATGCAGACTTCCAAAGAATAGCAAGGAGAGACAAGAGGGCCTTCTTAAATGAACAGTGCAAAGAAATAGAGGAAAATAATAGAAAGGGAAAAACCAGAGATCTGTTCAAGAAAATTGGAGATATTAAAGGAACATTTTGTGCAAAGATGGACATAATAAAGGACAAAAACAGTAGGGACCTAACAGAAGCAGAAGACATCAAGAAGAGGTGGTAAGAATACACAGAGGAATTATACCAGAAAGATCTGGATGTCCCGGACAACCCAGATACTGTGGTTGCTGACTTTGAGCCAGACATCCTGGAGAGCGAAGTTAAGTGGGCCTTAGAAAGCATGGCTAAGAACAAGGCCAGTGGAGGTGATGGCATTCCAGTGGAACTATTTAAAATCTTAAAAGATGGCGCTGTTAAGGTGCTACACTCAATATGCCAGCAAGTTTGGGAAAACTCAGCAGTGGCCAGAGGATTGGAAAAGATCAGTCTACATCCCAATCCCAAAGAAGGGCAGTGCCAAAGAATGCTCCAACTACCGTACAATTGCACTCATTTCACACGCTAGCAAGGTTATGCTCAAAATCCTACAAGGTAGGCTTCAGAAGTAGGTGGACCGAGAACTCCCAGAAGTACAAGCTGGATTTCGAAGGGGCAGAGGAACTAGAGACCAAATTGCTAATATGCGCTGGATCATGGAGAAAGCCAGAGAGTTCCAGAAAAACATCTACTTCTGCTTCATTGACTACGCAAAAGCTTTTGACTGTGTGGACCACAACAAACTATGGCAAGTTCTTAAAGAAATGGGAGTGCCTGACCACCTTATCTATCTCCTGAGAAATCTCTATGTGGGACAGGAAGCGACAGTTAGAACTGGATATGGAACAACTGATTGGTTCAAAATTGGGAAAGGAGTATGACAAGGCTGTATATTGTCTCCCTGCTTATTTAACTTATATGCAGAATGCATCATGCGAAAGGCAGGACTGGATGAATCCCAAGCCAGAATTAAGATTGCCGGAAGAAATATCAACAACCTCAGATATGCAGATGATACCACTCTGATGGCAGAAAGTGAGGAGGAATTAAAGAACCTCTTAATGAGGGTGAAAGAGGAGAGCGCAAACAATGACCTGAAGCTCAACATCAAAACAACTAAGATCATGGCCACTGGCCCCATCACCTCCTGGCAAATAGAAGGGGAAGATATGGAGGCAGTGACAGATTTTACCTTCTTGGGATCCATGATCACTGCAGATGGTGACAGCAGCCACGAAATTAAAAGACGCCTGCTTCTTGGGAGGAAAGCAATGAGAAACCTAGACAGCATCTTAAAAAGCAGAGACATCACCTTGCCGACAAAGGTCCACACAGTCAAAGCTATGGTTTTTCCAGTAGCGATGTCTGGAAGTGAGAGCTGGACCATAAAGAAGACTGACCGCTGAAGAATTGATGCTTTTGAATTGTGGTGCTCTAGGAGACTCTTGAGAGTCCCCTGGACTGCAAAGAGAACAAACCTATCCATTTTGAAGGAAATCAACCCTGAGTGCTCACTGTAAGGACACATCCTGAAGCTGAGGCTCCAATACTTTGGCCATCTCATGAGAAGAGAAGACTCCCTGGAAAAGACCCTGATGTTGGGAAAGTGTGAAGGCGTGAAAGTGTGAAAGAGGAGAAGGGGACGACAGAGGACGAGATGGTTGGACAGTGTCATCGAAACTACCAACATGAATTTGACCAAACTCTGGGAGGCAGTGGAAGACAGGAGGGCCTGGCGTGCTCTGGTCCATGGGGTCACGAAGAGTCAGACACGACTTAACGACTAAACAACAACAAAAACTTTCTTACTCGAGAATGGTGCTCTAGGGTATTTCTACAGCACCTCAACTGGCTGTGTCATTGGGTGTGGCATACCTGTTTCCCAGGAGATTATTTACTGAACTGGGTGATGGGATGACATTATACCTGCATATTGCCATCTGCAATGGCTACTAGTCCATTTCTGGGCTGAATTAAAAATGCTGGGTTTAACCTTTTAAATGCTAAATGGCTTGGAACCAGATTATCTATATCGCCATATCTATAAACAGAGACCCTAATGCTATCACCTGAAACCTTCTTGCAAATGAGTCAGACAAGAGAGTGGGAGAATGCCAAGTTTCAGAAGTGGCATTGCATCTGGCAATGTGTCACCAAAAATTCTCTCCTTCCTCCTACATTATAGTCTCTGTGGTGCAATATAAGATTTTTATAATTTTTATTTCCTTTTTATAGCTTTCAGATTTGAATACTCTTTCTGCTAAACAACAGCAATCTCTTTTTATTTTAGTTTTACTTCGCCACTTTTTGCTGCTGGATTTACTTTAGTTTAATGTGTTGTAGTGTTTTTGCTCATTGTTGTTGGCTTTATTCCTAATTTTTAAAAAAAGTTTTATTAGTATCTAGTCATTATTTCACTGTTTGTATTTTATATTTTTAAACGGTACACTGCCTGGACATTTTCTTGATTATAGAGAGGTCTAAAAGTGGAATCAGTAGAAACAAATATAAATACTGCTAATATATGTTCATCGTGGGATGAGAAATGTAGATTCAGGTGAAAGCCCATAGGATAGGATTAATCCCATAGTGGAACGATAACGACAACATCACATGTTGTGATGCCATGTTAATTCTTTTTACAGTTCAGACAATAAAGAAGGCCAATTTCTAAGAAGGAGATGCTGAGGAGTCCAGTAACTGTAGGATCATTGCTTTAATCTCCCATGCAGGGAAAGTGACGCTCAAGGTGTTGGAACAAAAGCCTTTACCCTATATGGACTGAGAAATGCCCGTTGTTCAAGCTGGATTCCAAAACAGAAAAGGCACTTGAGATCATATTGCAAATATCCGCTGGCTACTGGAGAGCACCAAAGAGTTTCAGAAGAAGAACAGTCTATGCTTCATGGACTACAGCAAAACCTTTAACTGTATAGACAATGAGAAACTATGGGTTGTTCTGCAAGAAATGGGTGTGCCTCAGCACTTGATTGTTCTGAATGTGTAACCTGTATTGTGAACAAAAAGCTACTTTTAGGACAGAATATGGAGATACAGAATGGTTTGCTATAGGTAACAGTGTCAGCAATGAATTTTATCCCCTTATCTGTTCCATCTGCATGCAGAACATATCATACAGAAAACCAGACTAGATTTAGAGGAAGGAGGAGTAAGCATTGGTGGAAGAAACATCAATAATTTAAGATATGTAGATGACACCATTTTACTGGCAGAAAGCAGTAATGACTTGAGATGACATTTAGTGAAGGTGAAAGAAGAAAGTGCCAAAGCAGGACTGCAGTTGAACATTAAGAAGACAAAAATCATGACTACAAAAGAACTACACAGCTTTAGTGTTGACAATGAAAAAAATGAAATAGTTAAAGATTTTGTATACCTTGGTTCAATCATCAGTCCAAATGGAGGTTGCTGCCAAGAAATCAGAAGAAGACTGAGACTTGGAAAAGTAGCAAAGAAGGAACTAGAAAAGATAATCCAGTGTTAAGGATGTATCAGTGAACACCAAGACCACGATAATCCACAAACTTGTGTTTTAGATCACCGTGTATTGATGTGAGAATGGGCAGTTAAGAAAGCTGACAGGAAAAAAATGGGATTTGTTTGAAATGTCGCACTAGAGGAGAGCTTTGTGGATACACAGGACTGGCAGAAAGGCAAACATGTGGTTCCTAGATCAAATCACGCTTACACTATTTCTGCAGGCAAAAATGTGGAGACTGAGGCTGTCCTACTTTGGGTGGGACAGTCTCATGAAAAGGCAGGATTCTCTGGAAAAGACAATAATGCTGGGAAAGGTGGAAGGAAGCAGGAAAAGAGGGAGACCAAATAAAAGATGGACTGACTCCTTAAAGGAAGCCAAAGGCTGGTGTTTACAAGAGCTGACCAGGGTAGTTGAGGACAGGACATTTTGGAGATCACTTATTCATTGGGTTGCCATGAGTTGGAGGTGACTAGATGGCACATAACAACAACAACTGAGCCAAAATTAAATTACTTTAGATTTTTATTTTAGTTTTATTTGGTAATACAAATTAAAAATAAAATAATTGCATACATACACACAGTTCTCTCTGAACCAGCAGAGAGAAGAGCTGAAAGCAAGAAGAGTCCAGGGACAGATTTACAAATGAACATATTGAAGGAGTTCAGGGTCCCATACTTCTTGGTGAATCTTGTTAGACTTGTATCTTACTTTAAAAATGGCCCTGGGGTTGAGGCAGATTTCGAAGGGAAAGGGAGAGAATATACAAGTGGGACTAAAGGGCAGACATTCTTCTATTTAAAAAATTATCTTTCCAGTTCCAAGTTTTTTCTTTCTTTCATCAGTCCCAAATTGCTATCCATTTAGGCAAAAACGTCTGGTAGCAATCAGTTTCAAAGCAGGTAAATAGAGAGAAACCTGCTTTTTTATGGGCGGGGTGTACAACATATTAAATGTGAGATACATACTATAACGACAGTGGTGCCATACAGGCAGGACTTTGGGGCAGATGTCCAGAACTCCACAGAGCAGAATGTGCAAGGAGAACCCCTGCCCTGACACAAACATGCAGCCGGGCCCTCCCAAGACATTGTGACACCTGGCATTCCCCTCCCTCTCAAGGCAAAGTGAATAGTATGGAAGGCCAGCTATATTATGTTGGGAAATGAGAAAGTCAATCTGGTCCCTCCTAGGAAAATATTTCATAGTAAAATAAGAAATTAAATCAGCGACCCCATAAATCTGCTGTCTGAGGCAGCCACCCCACTATGCCTCATGCTAGGGCTGGCCCTAAAGTAAGTGAAGTAATACAGGTAACATGCTAATTCAGTTGCACAGTTTCACCATTGTCCACACAATGTAATAGCTGTACTTGCACAATTAATTACCTAGGAAGGTAATCAAAGGTTGGTCCATTTCAAACAATTGCTATCAGGAATCCTGTTTCTCCAAGAAATGGAAAGAAAAGAAGAAGAAGAATCTGACAGAGTGGCAATGTCTTTTAAAAGGGAACTAAGTCACCAAGCAAACGGTGAGGTTAATTCACGAGTCATTATGAGGTGGAGTGCTTGGGAATTAAAACTCATCCACCTCAATCCTAAACATATTTGCTATTGCTTTTCTTGCTGTCTGCAGGTATTTTTCTGCTTTTTGAACTATGTGGCGTGGGAGTCCTGTTAAACACACAGCATCTCATCCTTTTTACCCAATAGGTCAGATATTTAATATGTCTGCTTTAAAAGATTACTTTCCATTTTGTATCCTGGAGAAAGTATGACATCAGATTTCATGGTTTTATCCTGGCCTACTACGTGTTCTATGGTTGCCTTAGAAACGTAGTTGCTATGGATTACACAGTGGGAGTTGTAAGGGTCAGCAAAGATCAGAGCCCTGTCATTCTTCATTCAAAGGCAATTGTCCCTGAAAAATGTAACTTACTTCAATATTTAAGAGCTAGGCACTGATATTAAGCCAAAATGAAACTTCTGTTAAAAACCCATAATTAACCTTGTCTTCAACTCTAGGTCACACATTAATAGCAATTTCATAAAGTGGACATTCCTCTGTCTTTCATTCTGGAAGGCCCAGATAGGCTTTAAATAACATGTCTCTTGGAAAAATACATGGATAATTGTTGCAATTTATTTTATGTCATTATCTGAGCCCTCGAGACCTCACATTCCCAGCTCCTCTCCCTGAGGTAATTGCATACATCTTGGGAATGTGTGAAATGGTGTTAATATTCAGCACACCAGGCTTTTTCAAAGGGCCTGCAGCCCACAATGGCGCTCTGTTGACAGGATTTTTGTAGACTTTGTTTTTCTTCAAACACTGACTGCTGAAGAGGCAATTTTTTCCATGGGCCTACAGTGGATGATGGGTTCCAGAACGCTGAATACTTTATTTTATTTAAGCAACAAAAGGTGATGTGTGTGTGTTTGTGTGTGTGTGTGTTTAAAAAAGCCATCTGCAAATTGCAGATAGAATCAATGCAAAAATTGTAGGGTTGTTTTTAACCTTCTATTCCCGCCAGGCTTTAAGCTATACAATTTATTACACAGAGGTTTTGTGGTTTCTCTTCTTTCCTGTTTTGCATGCAGTGTTGATCCAAATACTGCACCAACTTACAAGGATATTAAATCCTGAAAAACTAAGCTTAATTACACTCATTTAGCTCAACTAAACCAACTTTTCATTTTGTTACTGCAATACTTTATTTTTTAAAAAACAAAAAACCCTGAAAGGTTAGAAAAAGGTTTTGTACATGGCAACTGAAATGGTTGAATACTTTAAAAAAACAAAACAATTAAGTAACATTTATCTTGTTTCGTTCCCAGGAAGATTAAAAAACAATACACTGTCATTTTCTTAAATCATGGCAGCACACAATAACTGACAGAAAGATTGCCAAATTGGAGAAAGGAAAAATGCTTCTTGAGATCTGTAAAGATTGAGCATCTATTCACAATGTTAAGTGGAGCTAATGTAAATCTTTTTATGTCCCATGGAGTTACAGTATTCTGGAACAAAAAATAGCCATTGTATTCTAAGGGGATTTCAGCATCTGGAACAGGGAATGTTCTTTAATAATGTCTGCTTTTTACTGCATGTTTTTGCCTCTCACATCAAACTAGGGAGAAGCCCAAGCCTCTGCTTGTTATTTTAAAGAGAAAAGCCATGCATTTTTATACATTGGCCAAAATCCTGTTGTTCAGCATAATAAATTTCCCTAGAGTAGGCCCATGAATCAATTAGGATTTAGTGAGTCAAATCCTCCACAAGTTCCGTTGATTCAGATGGGCCTGCTCTAACTGTGACTTACTGTGCTAAAGGAACTCACAACTAGACTAAGTCTATTTAAATCAATGGAAGTTACAAAGGATTTGACTCACCAAATCTCCACTGATGCAGTAGGCCTACTCTAGTGCAATTTATTAGACTGAACAACATGATTTGGACCACTGTTCCTTCATACTAAAGACATAAGGATCAGACAGATTGAGCCCCATGGGGCTCCCACCTTCTCCATGCTTGCTCCCCAAACTGGGTCTCAGAACTACTGTCCCAACACCAGTACTTACCTACCAAAACTGCTTGGCAATGGTATCCACAAGCTAGGGATGTGAAAATCTGTCTTGATTTTGAAATTCTGCTTTTGTCATGATCCAGTGAAACCTCCTTATTATATGAGGGGCACAACAACAAAAAAGCTACATAATGTAAAAGGTTATTTGGAAAAGCACTTCTGCCTGTCTGCATCCTTTTATCAGTTAATATCCTATGGTAGGAAGGGCTATCTCATTTATTGTCATCAAAATGTTTAGATCATCAGTGGGAAGGAGAATTGCTCTTTTCACAATAGCTCCAAATGTCTGGAATAGATTTCCTGCAAAAATAAAGCATTATTCCTCTCCTGGAGTCTCTGGAAACCATCAGCAGATGTTTGGTGGTGGGAGTGGCAAAATTAATGCCAAGACCTCTTTAATTCTGTTGCTTACACTGGGCCATTGTGTGGTCCAGAATGATTTTACGGCTGTTATTTTAAATTGTTTTTAGTGGTATTGTTAATTTTTAGATACATTGTAAGCCACTATGGGCTGCAGTTGAAACAGGGTAAAAATTTTTTTTTAAACTATTTGTCTTCTCTAGTTCAGATTTTGTAATCTCCCTGCCCCCCTGCACACAACTGTGATGAAATAGTGACACAGCACTGGAGCATGTGGGTTCAGTTAGAGCTACAGTATAGTTTAGTCTGGGGTAAGCAAGTTGTGATACGCAGTGTGGTGTAGTTGATAGAGTGACAGACTGAGTTTGTATCCCCACTCAGCCATGGAACCTCACTAGAGAAGTGGAACTGTCAAAATCACTTCTTAAATACAGGGATATTGGCAAGCTTTTGAGTCCAAGTTCCAAGTCCGAGACTTTGGTACCAAGTTCCGAGTCCCAAGCCCCAAGTCCGAGTTCCTATTAAAAACAAACTTTTTTCCCCCAGAAAAAGAGGGGGCAGGGTGGGTTCCAATTGTGAGTTGAGTCCGAGTCGAGTCACTGGTGCGACTTAAGTCCAACTTGACAGCGAGTCCCACGCCTGGAGTCCTCATCCCTGCTTAAATAGTTCACTTACCTTGAAAGCTCTATTAGGGTTGCTATAAGTTGGTTCCAAATTGATGGCACATAACAACGATCAGCAAGTTTTAGCCCTTCACATGTTAGACTACAATTCCCATCATCTGTCACAATTGGTTGTGTGGGCTAGAATGGATGGTAATAGCTTCCCAGCATCTGGTGTTTCATGAGTTCTCCATTATTGGCGATGGTGTGCTCTGTGAACAGCGTTCATACCTACTCCATGTCCAGCACAAGGGTTTGGGGGATCTTTTATGTTATTCTCACCAGCTAGTGGCAGCCCACCGCTAATGCGGTCCCATTGAGCAACAGCATATTTAAGAAACGGAGGTTGGAAAAATAGCTTTTTAGGGCCAGAATCCCTCAAACAAAAGGCTCATCAGCTGTGCTCTCTTGGGAAATTCTGGGGAAAGGGTATATTTTCTGAACTCTGCAAATAAATAGTGGAGTAATTAATAAATATTGAGAACATAAGAGAAACCACAAAGGCCCATCTACTCAAGTACTCTGTTCACACAGTGGCCAGACAGCTGCCTATCAGAAGCCCATTACTTCATTAATTTTTTGATCAGTTACTGACACTGTACATATTGGTTGAAATCCTGTTGTATTGCTACACAAGTAGCATAATTTTTGGATGTTAATTGCCCCAAATTAAGATATCTCCTTTGATGTTATATTTTGCCAAGTTGCACATCTTGCTGTGCAACAGATAGTATCTAGAAATATTTCTTAACTTGCGGAAATTCACCTCCACAAGTTACACCTCTTGCATATCAGAGTAACAGGATTTCAGCCTATGTTTCACAGAAAAACAAACAAGTCCATGCTATAATGCAGATCAGTTTAGGCTGTCTTCGGGTTTCTGCTTTACAGAAACAAAATATAATGTGATTTAAAAAGTAAATGATAATATTTACTTTATTATTTTGTTGGAGACGTAAAAACACAGACTTGCTGGATTATATTTCCAGTAACCAGATATAATTAATATTATGCATATTTTAATACTATGCATACGGAAGCATTTACTGAAATGGAGATGATTTTTAAAACATTGCCCTGTACAAATTTCCCCCTTTATATTATATTACTATGAATCCAAGAAATGCTTTTTTAGAAATGAGAAAAATGCATCTTTCAAGATATGGTTTAATAGGTGCTATTTGAAGGGTGTGCAAGAAAATGCCTGGATCTATGAACAAATCCCTGAGCAATGTCTGACTAATGCTTTTGAAAGATATGTTGTGAAAAGCACTCTGAGTGGAAGTAAGCCGTGTGATAAGGGTTTTAAGATAAGCATTCTGCTTGGATACCTATAGGCGAGACCTATTAGCAGTAGTGACCAGCCATCACATATTTTGTCTGCCATGGTGGCAGCATACCTGCATGAAGGCTGGGCAAAGTTTCTATAAAATACTTACTTTATGGGGCTCCTCTCTCACACATTGGTGCAACGTCACAAGCTCTGTACAGTATTGTCCCATCAAGCTGATACCTACTGAACTGGAGAGCAAAAAGAATGGGTCCTTTCACAGCACAAGTGGCATGTGATCCAAGCAGGAGTGTGTCTCCCTGCATCTTGGAGCAAGGTACCCTATGATTTGTAACTCCACAGGGGAAATAAGAACTCAGAAAATTATTTTTAAACAATAGTTAGTTACAGTTCCAAGGCTCTGAAAGTAGCAGCTGTTAAAGCAACAATAAGTGACTCTTTGTGCCTATTCCTGCCTCCTCTCTACAGAATGAGTAGCCTCCACCTCAGAAGAGAAAGAACCTCAATCTTGCTCTCATTTTCTTCTGCCAGTGTATTTAATTTTAATTTAGAGTAAGGGTGGTGGCGGCTGTTGTGGTTACCCACTTCTTAAAACAAAGGTTCTTCCAAAGGAAGTTGCTGTTCAAGACCAAGAAGCACATTGAAACCAATATAGGGTGGTGCGTCAGTCGACAACTGATCGTTTGGAGCATTTGCACTTCTGGTATGTGTGTGTCTGTCTCTGTGTGTGCGTGCATGTGTTTAAACCAAGCTTTTTTTCTCTCTCAATCACTACCAGAATTCCAGAATGCCATCTCTTCCCTGCCCCCACCATTGCCATTGCCCCCCTCCTTACAGTGGTGGGGTGGCAGTTCCTGAATGACAATGGACCCCTAAAAGCAGAACTTGACAAAGAGATCAAGAGGCTGTAACTGGAAGAAAGGGGTTTTGTTTGGGGTTTTCTCCTGCTTTGTTTTCTGGGGACACAGATAGGCTCCCTACTTGGGCGTGCACACGCACTCCCACTCTCCTCAACACATCTTTACCTAGGCTCTAAAAACCAGTTAGGCCACAAAACAGGCATGCCATTTATTGTTTTCATAAACAAAGCCTGAGCTCTTGTCCTCTGCCAGCTCACTGCTGAGCGAGATAAGCAGACCTCCTACTGCTGAATTATGATCTTGCTTTCAGGCGTATGGCCCCAGGATCTATGGCAATCCCTCCAACAGCTTGAAAAATTGAAGTGCTTTAAAAGAAGAGGAGCTTGCCAGAGCTGTGACTGACAGGCAATGAAACCTTCCTGTTGCTGCGATTCAAAGAAAAGGACATTCCGTTTGGGTTTCAGCTAGTCGCTTTTGCTAACTGGTTTTGTAAGCAGCTATTGAGAAAACAGAGATAACAATTTATTCATTGCCAATTTAATTACAGGAAACGTCCATTCCGTCCGCCATCCTTGCATGGGGAAGTTCTTTATTAGCTTGCACCAAGGTACAGGATGATCAAATATTTTTTAAAAATTTAATCCATAGCACAACAACATCACTGGTTTCCTGGATTCCTAAAGTGGCATCTTTAAGGGTTATATTTTTCTGCTTAACCTTTTCATTATAGATGATCTGATAACAAAAACTGGTAGCAAAATAAGCCAACAGTTTAGGCTGCTTTCCTAACTGCTTTCCTAACTTCCTAACTACTCCTATACTAACTTTGAAGGAAAATTCATTGACTAGTGGGATTTAGGTTCACCTACATTTAATCATCATCATCATCTTCATCTTCATTGTCATAATCATTATAGAACTGTAGGGCTGGAAGAGAACCTATGGATCATTGAGTCCAGCTCCTGTCAGGGAGGCATAGTGAGGAATCCCAGCCTCTGGCTCCATAGCCAGATTCCTTAACCACTGAGCTATCCAGCAGTCCAATATCTGAGGATTTCAGATAGTCCTCATTCTACTTATTCCAGTGTAATCCTACTGAAAATTGCTGTTACGTTACGTTACATTTCTAGTATCAGTGCACCTAGTTTGAATATCAAAACCACAGATAGTTCAGCCTCAGCCTCAATAAACAGAATTGTAGCTGCTGAAGCCTCTTGGAAACAGTGTAGCTGTTTTATCTTACTACTGAAAGATGCTCTCCTACTTTCCACTACATTTTGATGAGTACAATCAAGAATTCCAAGTTTTCAGAATGTTTGCTTGAAGCAAAAGAGAGTTCTCTTTTCATTTGAGGGAAACCGCAGCTGGCTTCTTTTTGATCTTTAAACAGTAAATCAAGTATGGGTGAAAAATCTTTTGGCAATAAGAGCTGAGGATAAGTATTCTACAGATCATCCTGAGATGAATGAACTTCCCACTATTCCCATCAACTACTACAGATAAATTTGCTAAGTATAAACTGAGCATCAAGCTTACTCAGACTCAGGGACTGGGATGGCAGGGGTGAAAAGAATCCCAACCATTTTTTCCCTCTTATGATCCTCCTAACTCACAACTACAATGGCTTATCTGTTTTTCAGCACAGTAAATATTTATAACGAACACTGCATATTCAAAAGGGTTTAACAGCTGCCTCTTCCAACATAGCCCTAGCGAGTAGCTCTATGACTTACTTCTGCTCCTGTCAATCACTCCAACCCCTTGAGTCAGCAAAAGTCATCACAGGCCTCCATTCATGCAGAAGGAAGCGGGGCAACCTGTTGTGTATCTTATTCACAGCTCCAACATTCAATGGAAAGGGAAAGGGGCAGACGATGTTTGAAGGGGAACTAAAATAAAAATAAAATAACAGCAGACCATTGATGGAAATGAAAACAGGTGTAACAAATTCACATCCAGATTAGGTGCTTCCAGAGGGTTCATGTAGACAGAACTGGGTTAATAGGGAGCAAATTTTAAAAGTTGAAGGAAATTTTTGCTGAGATAGTAGCCTTTGCTAATCTCTCTTGTGTACTCTGTGTGTATTTCTGAGTGTTTTGGCATATCCTGAATGGTGCTACTGGATATATGGACTAACCCCATAGGTGCAAGATAAGTCTGTCTAGAGCTATCTTGATTCTACAGAACACTGATCTCAAATAAACTACGCTGCATCTTTTATTCTCTGAACTGGTACTTTACAAATGGAACCCTTGTCTTAGCTTTGCCAGCACTAGTCACCCGATTCAAGCTAAATTTGTAACTAATTGCTTTCTGCTCCTAATATATCTCTTGTATTTGGCACATAGGTGAGAGTCTAAGTTTACATGGTGCCTCTTCATGGATTGGAGACACCTTCTCATTTACACAAGCAGTTTTGCAGGGCTCCTTTCTTCCCCTCCCTCTTGCCCTGTAACTATTTTTCACGGACACTGGTGGTCCTGATGTCACTCCTTCTACAGCTCTTCCTTTACATGAAAAGGGAGCTTTGGTGATTGTTTCCATCTCTAAATCTCTTCCAAAGCACTTCTGACCATTCCATTCCTAGCTAACACAATTACATATTCTATGAAGTGCTTATAAATAAATATATGGAAAGACAGGACGAAAATATTTGCCTGGGGCAGTGCCAAGAAAATGTCTCAAATTAATACAGATGCAGACAATGCTGTTTTCCTTTGGTCTTAAGAAATCAAGTGTAGAGAGAGTGTTTTTTTTCTTAAACGTAAGTCTTTCAGTAGCTTCCCTTGATCCATTAAACTTAAAATAGATTAATCTCTAGGGAGAGTCAGCTTCCCAGACATGGCAATTACAGTGAAGGATAGCAAGGCAAAGGCATCCATTTAATGGAAACCTGCAGACCAGTAAAGCTAACTGCATAATTCTAGCTTTCATTCTGGCTACGTTGAAGCCGCCATTACGTGCTGCCAGAGCTTTCAATTCCAATACTTGTGCTCCAGGTTTTAAAAAAAAGTACAGAAAGGCAATAGGCCATTTTTACAGGCTGGACCCATGAAAACAAAAGAAAAGAAAAGAACCCCCTCATGATCTGAATGAAAGACAGAAGGGTCTGTCACCTCCTTCCAGCAGAAAGTCTGCAAAATGAGGGTCAGCTCTCCTACTGCAAGCACCAGTGGGGCTCTTGCTTAAAACCGGAGGCAAACCTAGTCAAGACTCATGCATATTCTGTCAGCTTTACTATTAGACAAAGTATGGCAGGCACTACAGGTGGTGGATGCTGGGGGAGCAGCAATGAAGCCTTAGAGAACAAAGCTATGGATGCTAGTCACTCTGGCCTTCACACATCTCAAACTACCATGCCTTCCTTAGGTACAGTGGAGAATACTACTCATTTCCACTGCTGAAATAAGATTCAAATAGTACTCAGTTGATTTCTGTATGTGGAATTGGGATAGAGGGAGTGCCATTTTATCTTTTGACTTCAGCAACTTAAATTCATGAGCTACTTCAGCTTGCACAACAGCTCAGGATCCCAAATAATGGCCCAAATAATGACATCATCCCAGAAGGCCAGTTTTGTGCTGCTGTATGCTACAATCTCCCAGATCTGGTATGCTCCTTGAGTATGGGTGGCATAGCTGAGACGGACCATCAGATATCTATTCCCTGCATTCCCAGACTGCTAGTCTTCTCTAGCCATCAGCTTTTACTTGCTTAATTATTGCCTGTCTCCTGTTTGCCTGCCCGAGAGTATATCCCCAAGCATAAGCTTGAGTACCTACCATGGAGCACTGAATGTATATGTGCTACATTAATCTATGAGACAAAAACACAAGCTAGATATTTTCAGGCCCAGTATATTTTGCTATCTGAAGCCAAGTACAAAGTACCCTGCCACCCCACATTATATGTACAAGACCAAACATCTTTCTTTGTTCTTGTTAGAAGCATCACAGTACAATTAATAAATATATCAGATAGTTTTCACCCAATGATGGGCAGTATCAAGAGCATTTGGGGCAGCTAGCATCAAGTCTTCCATAGTACCTGTTGAGAAACATAGATTATGCTGACGTAAGTGTGAAGTTGCCTGTTCTTTTCCGCACTCACAAAGACAGTGTTGGTGTAAAGCTCCTATCTTCTTAGATTCACATTGGTTCTGCCAACTCCACTCTGTAGCTCCAGATTAAGTGACTTCCAAGTAATCTAGCTCTTCTTGTTGTTGGGGGTTACACTTTCCTGGCATTCTTTGTTGTTCTTTCAAGCTTCACAGATGTTCTGAAAAAGCTTTCCTTGGTTTTAATCTGGCAGGGATTGGGGACGGTAGCCAAAGAGTGGATGTGCATTTGATGTAGATGTTCTGAGTTTTTCACTGTTAGCTGTACCTCTCTCTGTACGTTACTGAGTACAATGGCTGCTGGGATTTTGCCAATAGGGACTGGGTTCAGGCATCCACTAATGATTCTCCAGCTTTCATTGAGTTCACCTGTTTTGCTTTGGCTGAACATCATAGGCTGGCATATTTACCTGCAGAGTACATAAAGCCAAAGTTGTCATTTTTAGTGTTTGTGTGCCCCAATTTGTTCCTGATAGCTTTTGAAGAATATTGTTCCTTGGAAAGATATTTTGCTTCGTATTTTGGCAGTGTTTGCATAAGAGCAAGAGTAATGCCTAGGTCTTAGAAGGTAAAACAATGATCTAATTGGATGTCCTTCTAGGCAATCTGAAGTTTCTGAGATGCCTGCTTGTTTCTCAGATGGAAGGCACGTATTTGAGCCTTAGTAGGATTGGATTTAAGCTGATTTCTGTTATAATATGTGGAAGGTTGTTCTAATACTTCTGTTAGAAAATGTTCTACTATCTGAAACTTGTCTGACTGAGGAGTAAATGAGAGATCATCAGCATAAATAGAATTTTTGGTGTCTTGAGCTGATCATTGGTGTAGATGTTATACAAAACAGGAGTAAGTACTCTGCCCTGGGGTAGACCATTCTTCTGTTCCATCAGCTGTGCTGTCCTTGAAAATTAACAACAACAACAACAACCTTGTGATTTTGCAAAAGGGTTGCTATTACTTTAGTTATCTTATAATTCTTGGTTAGATTATAGAATTTTTGTAATACTGTAGTACTTGATGAAGACAATGTTATAGGCAGCCAAGAGGTCAATAAAGGCTACCCCATCATCTTCTTCATTTCAAAGCCCTCCTCAATATGGTGCATTCAGTGTAGGTTTTGTGCTTTACAATTCTTCCCTGGTCTAATGCCAGCCTGTTGTGAGATGAGGAGTGGTTCCACTACTTCCACTGGATGCTTAAGAATACAGTAATTCTCTCCAGGCCTTTATAAAGATGATGAAGTAGTGCAATTAGCCTGTAATTTTTTGGGTCTGTTGGTTTTTTAAACACTAATAACTTGTGTCTTTCTCAAAGTTTTCAGAATTCTGAGAGAGTCAAGACAATTATTGAGCAGCCACCTTTTTTTGGTACTGTGATAAAATGTTTTAATCGTTCTACACCAATGTCATCCAGGTCCTCTGCCTTCCCATTTTTCCAGCTACAAACAATACTTGCCAATTTGCTTAAACTGAATACTCTAGTAAGGTCCTGAGTCTCCAGTTGCTTGTGTTTTTTTCAAGTTTAATTTTTAATTTTCTGTGGCAATGTTCAGATCTGCCATTAATGAGAAGCTGATGGGCTATTTGATTTGCTGAAATGTTTGTATGTAAACGGCCTTTAGTTGGATTGTTAACTGCTTTAATAATCTCCAGGCCTTTTGACTGTTCCTTGACATATTTATTTCTTCCATAAGTTTTATCCAGTTATTTCTTTTTAGTTTCTGAGCCTGAATAAATTAATTGTTGCCCAGCCAAAACAGTTTCTTAAGGGACTTTGTTCAAATAAGTATTCATTTGAATGACTATTTCCAGTGTTAAGTCTTTGAGATAGTTGGTTCTTCATCCTCAGGCTATAGACAGCCAGAATGATCTTTTCATTGCCTCAGCAAACTGGTCAGAGGCCTCTGGGACTGGACAGATGTTTGATATAATTCTATTCAATGTTGTACTGATCCAGTATAGGACACCAACTGAGCTTGCTGTTAAATAATCAGTTCCGTGACAATCAGCTCTATTATACATGAAAGCAGAAGGCTAGTTTAGGTACATGTTGCTAGTTCTGTCCTGCAATAAAGGGGGATGGCTGAAGGGTGCTACTGCCACCTCTGCTTGGCATCTACCACCAAAGGCAGCCACCTCATTCAGGCTCATTAAATCTGCCCAGCCTTGATGAAATCAAGAGCCTCAGACCATTTCAGATCCAGGATCAAATGTTAACCCCACCCATGTTTAGACCCATATTTAATCTGCTGTTTTTATTGCTATATATACTGTCCCCATTTCTCTGTGGGATTTTCTCTCTCCAACCCCCTCATTTCCTCTCTTACAACTAGGAATTCAAAGAGAGGCTTCTGATAATTCTTCTTATGAGATTCGCCTTAGTGAGGAGATGACTAAATTGTGGGTCGTGAGCTGCCATTTGAAGACCAATGCTATACAGAAATGAAGCAACTCAAACTTCAACACTAGTATGAAGGAGTATAT
Organism: Intellagama lesueurii; assembly: GCA_037013535.1. Taxonomy (NCBI): domain Eukaryota; kingdom Metazoa; phylum Chordata; class Lepidosauria; order Squamata; family Agamidae; genus Intellagama; species Intellagama lesueurii. The sequence goes on from JBAJHW010000003.1 coordinate 103,220,359, forward strand.
TAATATGCAAAACATGTTGCCATCTCTGCAGCCTTTAAGCTGTGGGGTTAATTGGAAATAGCACAAGAAAGCTCCATATATAAGCAATTTCAGGGGAATATATGCAATGTCATAAAAACAATGTTTAGTCTGACTAATTTATATGGTGCATCAAAACTAAGCAGGCTTGTCTGAAAGGGTTCCTAGGAAATTCTTGAGAGAGTGGGCACTAATTTCAGAGACATCATGAAATTCTAGCCCTGCTTTTAAAACAATTAGTTCAAAAACCTCTCTAAACCAAATTTTACAGAATGAGTACACAATTCCTTGATTAACATAGCCCAAAATCATTTGTAGTATTTCACATTTATATATGCTGCCGTTTAACATTGCTAAAACACTTCTAGGTGCAATGGTGGCAGAACAGTTTGTTTAAAATTGAATTTTGTTTGGATATATATAGAATAGGGGGTGAGGACGCAGTGGAATGAGAATACAATGAGCGACAGAGTCTGGAAAATTATTTTTAAAAATAATAGGTATCATGATGTGCTGAATCATCCCATAAGTGGACAGTAAAATGCAGAGCCATCTTCTTATCACTACTCAGTTATAGATGGCTTCAGCAAATCATTATCATTTCATTAAGAGTATCTTTCCAAACTCTGAACTCCAAACAATACATGACCCTGTCCTGCCTTATGTTTATGCCACAGCACTCTGTCCTCCTTACCCCACCCAAAGTGCTTTTTATCATTTTCCATAAATTAGGAAGCATTTTTCACTTACTGGGAGTAATAGGTGGAGGAAGTGAAGCTATCAGTAGGAAACAAGAAGCAAACACAGGAACAGTTCAGTTCCCATTGCTTATGAGATCCTTTGATCTATCAGTTAAATCCTCAAGTTCTGGTTTATATGTGAAGGGGGCAGACCTACCTGGTTTGACCCATATTTCAGGTACCCTTATCGCAAGATGATTCACTATTTTTAGATATGTATTAGAGATAGTTCACTAAGGAAATAGTGGTTGTGCAGGATGTGTGTAAAAGTGAAAGGGCCAAAACATCCAAGGAAAGGGGAAAAGGATAAAGTTGGGGCCAAAGAGGAAAAAAAATGGGGGCAACCAACTAAGCATTGGTGCATAGCCATCCATTTGTCTATACTTATCTTCCTGCCCACACTTTCCCTATATACATTGCAACTATTTATGGGCATCTTACTGTATCCTTTCAATGGCACACTTATAAATGAACCCATGGATGGAGTAAAAGTATATATCTGTCATTTCAGGGTGGGGGGAGTTCATTGCATTTCAATAATCAAAGCCAGACATGCAACAAACAAATGACTGATGATCAAATGAACAATTCATATTGGAATATGTTCATCTCTTATGGCTTTTTCTCTTTCTCCAAGCCATTTGTTTAATGGCATATTTATAATGCTGCATAGCACACTCCATTGTGCATTTCATATTTAACATATTTCTTTCTTTCAGAGCCACTTAATATCATTTTCTAAATCTTCCCAAACTACTTTCTTCCCCTGCTTGTATCTTATCAATCTTTGATCCATAATAGTTTTCTCACACCTCTGTTGTTTAATCAGAATCTGTCTGGCTGAGGCAGTAATATTGCTTCAAAGCTCTTTAATCATTGTATTGAATTAATGCAATTACACGGCTGATGCATTAGAATTCTCACCTCTGGTCTCTATATTTACAGCTCCTTTTGAGTCTTTTGTAGCCTTTTTGTATTTCAGCCTCCCAGAGGCTGGATTTCCAAATTCCACACGCTTATCTGTTTGTAAAGTATTGCTGAACAGGACAGGAATCACAAAAAATGTTTGCAATAGGATGATAAATAGCCTGCAAGCAAACAAAGTAAATGGTGCCTTATTTTCTTAACTCAGTGGAACAGATTTCATTAAAACTGAATCGGGCTGTTTGTTTAGGAAGAAACATTGACTGTGGTACTGCTGACAGTAAGATGCTCAGGTGTGTGGTAGAACATGCCTAAAGGTTATTTAAAGAAATATAACCTCCTTATTCTTTAGTCTGTTTTGTTATCTCTTTTGGGAGCTGTCTCATGTTTGATATGAGATGTAATTTAAACCATTTATATTTTTATGTAAATATAAATATCACTGCTGAAGGAGACAAGGTTCTCTGCTATCTGTTGGAGAGTTCCTTTCCTTTCCAACAGACTTATGATCTGGCAGGTCCAGCCCTGCCATGATCTCTAGTGGGGCACGAATGGAGTTCTGGAGGTGGTGGCCAGAGATGTCCACCCTTGGAGTTCAATTGCCACTACTTGCTGGAGGAGTGGCACAGCCATGGCAGAGCAGGAAGTGACCTTTTGGGGGAGGTGGTCCATGTCTTCTTTACTGCCTGCTGCCTCCTTTTGCTCCTTTGGGTGAGTTTCTAAGGAGGATTGGGACAGTGGCAAGCAGCCCCCATATAGTGGGGAGTGGGTGGCCCTTCTCTTGCCTCCTAAGGTAGCAGGAAGGTTCTCATTGCCTGTGTAATGTGGGTGCTGGCTAATTCTTTGTTGTGCTTTTATTTACACTTTTTTTGCATTGTGTTTCTAATTAATTTTACCATTGTATTTTATTGTTGAGTGCCTTTTCTAGGAGAAAGGTAGAATATAAATGGTAAATGAATATATGAAATAGCTCATATAATTGTTTCTTGCAATGTTTGTGCTTATACTGTGCCAGCTCTGGGTTTCCAATGGCCCATGACCTACCTATTCCCAGTGGACCTCCGTTCTTTGTGAATCTTCTTTCCCTCACCCTGGCTACCAGCTGTTGTTGCTCTTTCTCTTGTTTTACACCACGGTTACCATTTTCCTTGTTTGAGGTGCAAAACTAGTGAGGGGGCAGTCAGCAGCAGCAACGGTAGAGATAGGTATGAACCACCAAAATGGTGGTTTGTTTTGGTTCATGGAAGTCCATGAACCATGAACCACAAATTTACAAATTTTCTCAAATGTACAATGAATCAAGTCATTCATTCGTCCCCCCTGGTGGACTGATAGGCCGGCTGGCTAAAAATAATAACAATTAAAGAAAATTAGCCCACCAGGAGGCCTCTGCCATGTCCCCACATTTTTGATGAGAGGCAGGGACATGTACAGAAGCCACCAGGCTAGCTGACAGGATGGCTGCCAAAAGAAGAAGAAAATTATTATTATTATTATTATTATTATTATTATTATTATTATTATTATTATTATTATTATTATTATTATTATTATTATTATTATTATTATTATTATTATTATTATTATTATTATTATTATTATAGCAGCCAGCTGGGTCCCAGATTCCAGAAGTGAAGCCTCACCGCTGTCTCTCTAGATGGTGGTGACAGCAGCAGGCCAAGTTAGGGAGGCTACGGGGACAGTGGGAAGGGGGTGGGAGCAGGCTGTGGGGTGGAGGAGCAAGCCAGGAAGTTCATTAAATTGGGAAAAGTTTGTTGGTTCAGGAAAGTTTGGGTCCTCCGGTTCACCCGAATGACCTGAATCAATGAACCAGCAATTTTTGACAAATTTCCTGATTCTTTTTTTTTTAAATTATTCATGCCCATCTCTAATCAACTGATTTTCTTTATCCACCACCAGTTTCTGGGCCAGAGGGAAAGCAGGAGGTGAAGAAGCAGGTTACTAGACCAAGAAGAGAAGCAAATTCAGAAGCCTCTTATAAAAGGCTTCCTGATAAGTTGTGGTTGTGAGAGGCTACTCAGAGATGCCATCCCTCAACACTGGCCCGTTATATATGCATGCCCATTCTTGCACATATGAGCATATGAGCTACGGCCCTTCCATAACATTTCTGGAATAATTGTAGTACAGTGGTGGAGCATCTGCTTTGCATGGAGAGGATCTCAGGTTCAAGCCCGGTATCTCACGATAGGGATAAGAAAGAGTCCTGCTCGAAACCTTGGAGAGCCAGTTCCGGTCAGTGTTGACAGTACTGAGCCTGCTGGAACAATGGCCTCACCCAGTATAAGGCAGTTTTCTATGTTTCTGTTCCGTGTTCCCATTTTCCTATCATGCTTCAGCATCACACCAAAGAAATGGAACCAAGAGGAGGTAAATAGATACAGAAGGAAATGGCTGGCACAATGCATTTGAGGCTTAGTTGAGTGCACAGTGATTCACACTCCATTAATTGAGCAAAACCTGTCATCCTAGACATTAGGAGCCACGAATCTTCATGCTGGAGGTGCATGTGAGCACATAACTTTTTCTGAGCGTACTTTCACAGAATTTATTATTATCAATCCCTCACCCCCACCCCCACCCTCCTAGCCTCCAGAAGAATTTCCAAGAAACAATTTCTGCTTTCCCTTCCTGATTACCACATATGTTTGTCTGCCGGACAGGTAACTCTAGTTATAGTGTCCAGCCCACAGAATTCAGAGGAATGTGACAGTCTCCTTCTCAACAATTTGTCATAGGGCCATCCTATTCCCCAGTCTCATCTTTCGATGCTTTCTGGTATGCTGTCCCATTCATGCCACCCACCCAAATTCAGACTCCCTCCCTCATTAAACTGGCAAAATGTAAGGAAAGGTCATAGTGGCAAATTACTATTAAAAATTCCCTGTGGGAACCAAGCATGACAGGTGAACTGTGTCAGCTAACAAAGGGTATACTATATTGGTGTCACTTTTATTCCCTCCCAAATAGTTCTGTAGCATTCTAACATTTTTTAAAAAAAGAGTGAGGAGAATCTTACTTTTTAAAAAATTAATAAATGATTCTTCTTTTAACAGGCTCTTGTATGAAATAGGATCACAAGCTTTTGGCTGAGCAAAAAAAAAGAGAGAAAGTTTTATTGATCTTTACTTTGTTCCATGATTTTGGAGCCAACAACTGGAGAAGAGGATAAATGGCAGTATTTAAGCTCTTTAAAGAAATTGGCCTCCTGCCAAAGGGACAAAATCCTTTAACATTACAGATGTGAGCACAGAACTCCTTTCCTGAGACAGTTTCCCCTCAGTTGACAGTAATCAGAGAATCCAGATAACCGTATTTTTTGAGAGAGTGAGGAAACAGCACTTGGTCCTGCTCACCAGAGCTTACTGGATTTGCAACTTCAAAGCTAGCCTTTGGGTCAAACATCCAACAGCTGTGTCTTCCCATCTTTTACACATCTGAGAACGTTGTCAGTCTCTCATTATATGAGAAATGGTGAGAGACAATTGTTGTAAACTAAGGAGAAATGGACAAAATGCTGTCCTGCAAAGGTCACTACTATCTCAAATGAGAGAATACCGTTGTCTACATCAGGGATGAGGGGTGTGTGGCCCTCTGCATGTTATTGGGCTACAATGCCTATCAACTCTTGCAAAATTAGCCAGCAGTGAGGGATAATGGGAATTGTAAGCCCACAACATAAGGACAACTGTGTGTTTCCCCATCTCTGTTCTTTATTAAGACCCATTAAGTTGTGAAATTGACTACAAAGGCGTGAAATAGCCAGTACCAGCCATCATAACTTAGATATAGGCAACAGTACATTTCTGGCATTTGGTTTTAAAAAGTACTCAAACTGTGATTCTAGCAGTTATATACATGTATGTTCTGTATAACACTCGAGGAGAAGACAGGGCTAGACATGTTCTCTCTGCTACTTGCTTTTCTGTCAGGATGAGACCTGAATTCTGTTTGTTCTACATAGGGAGACAATTTCTGTTTTCTGTCTGTCACCTAGGCAACCAAAAACCTGCTTTCCTGGAATCTCCACTTTAAATGTTAATCAACATTGTTGCCAGGTGGAAGAGTGTCAAGTGAGGAGCTCTATCTTCCTCAGTATGTAATTCGGATCAACCTGCCTCATTAGCACAAGGAATGGAAACCTGAATATGTGGGCTTGCCTGGTCAGCTTCTCAGAAATCCTGCCACTTACCGTCTTGTGCCATCTTGATTGGTCCATGTCACAAGAAGTGGGTGGATATCTTTTTTGTTGTTGTTGTTGCTTCATCCTGATGCCTTTAGTTTGCTTTAGACAGAGGGAAAATAGCAATGTCTCTCTGTTTTTTCCCCCAATGTCTGCAGAAGGAACACATGGTGGATCTGAAACTCCTACAGAGCTTAGTTCAGAGAACTCTGTGCCATCACCATTCGGTATCATTGTGGACTTTTTTTTTTAATGGCTTTCTCTGGACTTTCTGAGACCAGCTAATGTTAAGGATGCCTCTTCCTTACGTCATGTGAAGAATTTGTGTGAAAAGGATTATCCATATTTACAACAGGGGCAGGCAAACTGTAGCTCTCCATTTCAGGATCCCATAATTCACCAGTGGCTAGGCTGACCAGCACTGATAGATGATGTAGTCCAATACCCTCTGAGGGCCCCAAGTTGCCCATCCTTCCTTCCTTTAAATCATCAAGTTTGCTGATTAGCCAGGTTCAAGAATACCTCTCTGTAATTTGAATAGGGAGTGAGAAGAGAATTCTGGTTTTTAAATAATACAAAATAATGTGTGTTTTCTGGATTATTATCTAAATCAGAACACAGTTATTCTTAATTATCCTTGAATCATCCTGCTCTTTGTGCTCTCATCTCATCTACTAATTACACAAATAATAGGGAAAGTTGTGTGGAAAAAGATACATAGGGAAAAATTGTATACAAAACATGTGTAATATGAAAAACTCTATATACAAAAGTAAATCCAAACTTTGCACCTTTGAAAATAATAACAAATTGTAGGCTGATGTGGAAACTGGAGATGAAGGACTAAATAGTATATGGAAAACAGGATTCCAGCATTGAACTGCTGTGCCCTGGTTTTGTACAGAATGATGTGATTTCTTAGTAATGCCTGCTTTTCTATTTTACACATTCACGTGCTTCTTAACTTGAACTTCTGTGCATACCTATCCCTGAGCTGTGATGGCATATAAACAAATATAGAAGTCCTAACAACTCTAGAGGACAGGGAGAAAAATATTTATTGAGTGACCTTTTACCATAGTGACTGTGAATACTATTTCTTTCATAAATTGTTGTTTTTAGTCTTAACTAGTCAATTGATTTAAGTCTTGCTTCAGTATTAGAGCCACTCCATTTCTTCTGGGTTTGTCATTTCCAGAGTAGAACACTTTGCAGTTGTCTAAAATATCCTGTTCTAGTCCATTTTAGTTCACTGACACCAAACACTATAATGTTTATATGGTTCATTTCTTGTTTTATGGTTTCCAGTTTACCTTAATCCATACTTCTCATGTTTAATGTTCCACTTGTATGTGCTGTGCAGCACCAGACTTTCCTTTCACTTCTGTGCACTGGATATCCTTTCAGCTTTAATCTAGTTGCACCCTTAGTGACAGAGCAATTTGTACTTCTCTTTTCTCCTCCCCAGTAGCTGATTGAGTGCTTTCTGACCTAGCAATCCCATCTTTCAGCACTATCTCTTGTTTCATTTTGGACTGATTCATCATAGGCTTTTCATGGTGAGGAAAGTTCAACAGGGGTTTACCATTGCCACCTTCTGCACAATACTAGTTAGCTTGAGTGTCACTGCCCTTGCCTCCTCTGCCAGTTCCACCTTCAGCTACCACTGCTCCCCAGCAGCTGCCTTGAAGAGAGTGGATGCATCTCAGTCTGCTGTCCCAGCTGTGTTCATTCCACAGTGGATGACGCTGCTAGGAGTCTAGGCTCATAATGGAGTCTGGCCTCTTGATGGCATTGCTCTCGGTTTCATCAACACACTCAAACCTCTTCACCACAATAAGGTGTGCATTCAAGAAGGGGATTTCTGTTCCTAGTTTCGAAGAAGGATACAGTTGCCAGTTTAGTCAACATGGAATAGGGGACGAGCAAAGCATCACCATGTTCTTTGCCTTGTCGGCCTTTAAAAAACACTGTAGATAAGTGAGTGAGATAAAGATTTATTTACTGTATATTTAGAATAGACATATTGAATTAGTGGAGTTTAAGTTAGTCAAGAAACTTAAATCGTGAGTAACTTAAATCCCACGGCTTTTAATTAATCTACTTTAAGTATGGATCCAATCCCATGCTTCTGACTCCTTGCTGTGATAAATAATGTGAAGCTGAAACAAAGCTAAAGGGTCTTCTAAGATATGTCATAATAACATATAGGTATTTAAAAAATGGACTCCCTATTTAGGTGTTATTGTAAAAGCAAGCGAGCGTGCCCCCAGCACATTCCGTATTACATATATTACTAATATGTTGGCCATTTGAATTGGGAATTTACCATCTCAGTTCTTTTTTGCATTTGGTTAAAAAACAATCAACATTAAACTACGTCAGACATTTCTGTGCAATAGAGCTGCTCATTGTAAGCTCTGCTGTAGAATGTCATGCTTTGTTGCTTCCTTGAATCTACCAGGAGCTAAAAATATCATCAGCGAGATCATAAATAATTGTCATCTTTACTTTGATTAACCCCACAGATACTCAATGAGTGTGTTAGCTTTGGACTCTCAGCATGAAACTGAAGAGACATATTCAGAACATAATTCCATGTTCCAATCTGAAGTAATAATCCATCTCCCCTTCACAGATTTATTGTTGTCCAAGCACGGAGGAATCTGTACAATCCATTGCATTGCAACATCTATTTTGAAGATTGAGCTATCCACACGAGCCCTCAGCACCCTGTCACTTACCTTATCCTTTTACAATCACTCTGAGTTGATAGGAGGCTGCATATATATGGCTTAGGGCCAAATCCATCAGGGCCACATACAAAACAACCCCATTAGAAATTAGTAACAAGTCCCATTTATTTTAAGGGATCTACTCAAGGCAACATTAGAGTTAGCTCCTTGCTTATACTGGATGTGAACAAATGGTATATTTTGCATGCAGCAACAGGAAGAGAAATATATATTTTAGTTTTAGAACTTGATGTTTGAAATTGGTTTTAAAAAAGAACCTTTACTAAATACATCTCCTGAAAGGTTACAAGAAACAACCAAACCTAATTAAATCAAAACTATATCCCACATACCCGGCAACCTGAAAATGGGTTCTTGGAATATTACACTGCTAATGAAGGCAACATGTTTATTATTGTGGCGGAATGCCCACATCACTCCTGTCTATCATAGCCGAAGTTCAAGGGCAGGAGCCTATGAGAAGACAGGAGGGGCGGAGTCAATTAGACAGACAGAGGGAGACAGTTAGACAGAGGGGGAGAGTTAGAGAGGAGAATTATAGAGTTAAGGAGGAGAATTGGAAAGTTGGAGAGTTAAGAGAATGAGAAGGAGATAAATGGAATAGAAAAGCTAAATAGATAGTCAGAGAATATTAATGAGATGGTTAATGTGAATAAGTAAATACAAATGAATAAGCAAACGTGTAATCATATATAAGAAGTTCAATGCGTGATCCTAAACAATAATAAAAGAACATCTGTGATTTAACAACGAAAAGATAAATAAACAAGTTATATTGGCAGCACGGGTCTGAAGCATATATGGTGCAGTGTGGATGAAAGATCCACTGGTGGTAGCGGAAAAGAGAATAAATGTATCCAGAGAGTGAACCTGTGTTCGGGGGAAACAAACAGGGAACACTGGGTGGAACGTCACAATTATATATATATATATATATATTCAAATCTCCAGGTCTCTGTATGCCATCTTCCTTCTTTGAATTGTGATGCTTTAAAGCAAAATACACTAGCTTTGGCTTCTCTGAATATAAATACAAAGCGGCTTTTCAACAAACATTAAAAAGCCAGCCTAGCTGGAAAACCCTGAGGATTTGATGCTTCTGGAAACTTTCAGTGTTTTAAGCAGATAAACACATTTGCTAAACAATGGCTATGTAATGACTTTCAATAACACATGATTGTCTTTTATGTGGAGAATGATTTACAGTCATTAAATGTAGGAGTCAGAGACGGAGGTGGGAGAGAGAGAGAGAGAATGAAGAACCCTAGCTGGAATTAATTAAATACCTTTGTAACAGACAGAAAGAACACCTTTCCTGTTCTGGTGTGGTATATGGAACTCACCATCTTCAAGAAGACAGAAGTACTGTTTTTTACTTTCTCTCTACAAACGGTGTGTAATGACCTAGCAGGTTGGCTTTTGGAATTCATCATGGAGCATTTGTCAACTGCTTGATATAAATGACAGATGTTTCAATGAAATGGAGCAGTGGAACAAATCTTGTCAGGAAGGCTATGAACCAGATGTTCACAAGGCTGGATTGGTGTTTTGTGGGGAGAAAAGTATTTTCCCCTTTTTTTCTTTCTTTTTTCTTTTATATTGCTTGAGATTCATAAGCAAAAGAGAAATGTGTTTATCACAGGAATTTACATTTCAGGCCTTGTCCTTTCAGCAGTGACATAAAAATGATGAAGTAGAAAGCATTTAAACAGCTCTCGCACTTTTACGAACACTTATGGGACTATGCCAGGACTTTTCGTGCAATGCCTTCATGCACATCATTTCAGATTCAAATTTACACATTAAGTTGTTCTTTTTTAAATAGCTGTCACTGTCGATAACACTTATATTTCAGCCGTCATCAATTAAATTGGAAGGTTTTGTGGGAAAAGGAGAGGGAAGTCTGTAACAATTTGGATTTAAACAATTATTCTACTCACAGTCACCTCGACCTAATGAGTTTCAAACACTAACAAAATGTTAAAGATTTGGATTTCTTTTGTTCTTAGGAATATTTTACTGACAGCTTAAAATTAACTTGATAAAATAAAGATTAGAAACTTTAGGTTTATTCAAAACATCAGATTTTTCTCCTACACCTTTCCAAAATTTGAAAATGAATAGGTGTAACCCATAAAAACAATTTTGAAATGATAGTTTGACACTAACCATAGTTAAGATTTGTGTGTGTATAACACTAAACATAGTTAGCTCAGAGGGAACGTCCATACAAAAAGGGAAAAGAAGGTGGTTAAATATATGTAGAATTGGCAACTGACCTATCATCCTTAATTTGTCAATTGTCATGGTGTAGGAAATTTAGATGAATGAATACATAAAGATCACATCTGAAACTTTTACCCTTGTTGATTTATAGGTTATTTTATTAGTAATAGATTTTTCATGGTGATGTGAATTATCTTTGAATTTTAAAAAACTTAAATGTGACTGGAAAGCACAGCAAAATTCTCGTTTTATGTTGCACAGTCATAATGTTATGTTTTAGCCAAATAAGCCTATAAAATATATCATGCCATTACTACGACATCAGAGAATAGTATAGAATTATACTCTTCTAAGGTGATTAGAGAATATTTGTAATGTAGGCTCCATAGCAGACAATGCCATTTCCTTTACTGAGTGGAGGAAATCTAAAAAAAGAAGCAGCAATGAAGTACAGTCCCAAAATCAAGTGCAAGATATGTTTTTGCAAAGCAGAGGTCACATAGACGGTAAGCTTCCTGCAAAACAAACTATAAGACCTTAAAGGCTGACAAGTTTTATTTGGCATGAGCTTTTGTGGACATAGTCCATTTTTTGCATCTGGAGAAATGGCTTGTGCCCACAAAACCTTAAAGGGGCCTTAATGTTCTTGGCTGTTTTTGCTGCAACAGACTTGGCTACCTCCTTGAAATAAATATATATAAACAGAAGGAGGAATAGTCCCATTCCTGCCCTAGTCACATTTTTCCAGGGTTTGACCTGAGCCCCCCGGTACAGAATTGTGTATTCCCATTCAGATCATCAAGCACATCTGCTGTTTTCAGGGGGGCCTGACTCTATATTGTGAATGATGCCTGTTTACATCAGCCGCACATGTAGAGCGACTTTGTTGGATTAGAGTGTTTGGGTTCACCCCCTCTTTCCTTTTTTGAAAATAGCACTTTCACAAAGACTCCGAGTGGAGCTGTAAGTTAGGTATTTGTAGCTTATTTTATTAGCATTATGCCAAACCACAAAATAGATAAAGCTGTTTTATGGTTTACATCTGGGTGAAATAATAAAACATATGGCCATAGAGAAAAAGCATGTGCAGCTGTGACTTTCTGTAACTATCTCAACCCCAGATAGCTGCTAAGATAAAGAACTGATGGCATGTGCTCCAGGTTTTATCCTGCTATCCATCACTCCTCAGAATATTTACGATACTCCGACATCTGTGGCATACGTGTTAATTAACCACTTTTTAAGGAGCAGTCTTTGGGGCTTTCTCTTTTATGACGAACAGATCCAGATAATTCTGTATGTCAGGATAGTATAATGGTTCATAAGCTAGGAATCACTTAATGTAATAGTCTTTTCTCACTGACCCACCCGACAAACACATTTAGTACTCTCAGAGATGGAGCCACCTCACCTATGCATGCCCTCTGAACCCCATCTTTTGGCAAATTCTCCTGGGCCCCCATCTCCTGGTTATGTCTACATTGACCTCCTTTGGAGCTGTAGAAGCCCGCTCTCTTTTGTTTTTCCCTTGCTCTTTCTTCACCCAAAACCTTAAACTCCTTTTTTTCCCTGAACACAGAGTGATGGTAATACTGACTGGCACAAGACATTTTGCTGCCTGAGGCAAAACATCAAACAATGTCCTTCCTAACGCCAGCCAAGCTATTCTGGTACTTGAGGTAGGAAGTCCCCCAAACACCTGCCCCCCCCCATCCCTGGCAGTCAAAATACAACAATAACAAAGCAAATAGCTAAGTCTTTTTGTGGCCCCTTTCTTGAACCACAAAATCTGCTTTCTGAGGATGCTTCACTTTTCCTAATCAGCAGGGCCAGCTCTGCTGAGCTGTATACTTTTGCTTCACTATCCTTTCTTCCTCAACTGTTGCCTAACTCATCAAGTTGGTGCCAGGAAAAGTAATGATACATACTCAGTGGCTTTGCCAAGGATAAATATACAGCCAATTCTGCAATGCAGGAACAATAGGATCCTACAATTCTACAATATAGAAAGAATTTGGATGCTTTGGGCATCCAAATTCGGGGGCACCAGTCTGCCCCCGAAAATGTTTTTTTAAAAACATTTAACAGGTATTTTCACCCTGGGATGTGGTGGCGCTGCGGGTTAAACCGCAGAAGCCTCTGTGCTGTAAGGTCTATAGATCTGCAGCTGTAAGATCGAATCCATGTGACGGAGTGAGTGCCCGTCGCTTGTCCCAGCTCCCGCCAACCTAGCGGTTCGAAAGCATGCAAATGCAAGTAGATAAATAGGGACCACCTCGGTGGGAAGGTAACAGCGTTCCGTGTCTAAGTCGCACTGGCCATGTGACCACGGAAGATTGTCTTCGGACAAACGCTGGCTCTATGGCTTGGAAACGGGGATGAGCACCGCCCCCTAGAGTCGAACACGACTGGACAAATTGTCAAGGGGAACCTTTACCTTTACCTTCACTTTTTAAAAGTCATATTTGTTTTGCACCTGTGTGTGTACACACATAGGGAACCAGACAGCAGCTCCTATCTATGTGTATGCAAATGGGCACATACGTACCATGCCTTGCCTGTTGTCAGTATGGAGGCAGCAGGAGACTGGCCGCCAAAGGCCTGGGAACAACAATAGTTGCACCGACTGGCTTGTTCCCAAGTCAGTCTCTTCCACTCTGGAATGGCGGCAGCAACCTTATACCAGAAACAACACCGCAACTCAGCTGGGTGGCGAGCCACCTGTCAGTGAATAAGCAAGCCACTGAAGTGGAAACAAATTGCTGCCTACCCATGAGAGAGGGGAGCAGCAAGGCAGTGATGGTACAAGGTAAAGTGGCCTTGGCAGGACCCATGTGGCTGTTCGCTACACGGTTAGGGGCCTGAGCAAAATAGACATGAATGGGCAGTGTTCTAACATGTTCTAATTAGGGGCCAGAAATGGCATCCGGGAAATAGTGAGACAGAAGGTGGCAGGACAGCTTTATCTGTCCATGATGAACAATGGGGTAGCAGAGCCAGGCCTGGTAGCATCAAAGTCCTTGGATATTTTATGTATCTTCCCCAAGGCTTATTTCCTTCTTCCTTCTGAGCTTCGCTGCAGTAGCAGCACAGCAGCAGGAAGAGAAATGGCTCTTCCCAGGAGCAGTATTTTGTTGCAAGGTGTCTGTGTTGTAATGCAAAGCATTTGAGAGGGATCTTGAATGGGTGATTGACAGCCACTAACTTTACAGAAGCCCTGCTTTACAGTTGAGGAAGGACTTTTTTTATGAGAGGTGGTGGCAGCTGTGGGGACTCTCATGATGAGCACTGCATTTCCACCTTGACCGCTACTCCACTGGTGATGAGTTCCTTTTACTTCTTCCCTTTGAGGATGCAAGTGTCTGTCATATGCCTTGTTCCTTTTGTGTGTCTTGTACTCTACTTTGTATCTTGTTTGTCTTTGACTCCATAACTCCCCCATCTTGCTTTCCTACCATCTGTCAGCCTGAAACAGTCACCCCATTCAAGAGATGCTGGGTGGTATAAAGAGGAGGGCAGTGGCATCCTTTTGAGCTGCCCAAGGATTCCCTTCCCTTCGAGCACCATACTGTACATGCAGCACAGTCTGCCCTGCACCGGTAAAAAAGTTTTGTTGAAATAAGATTGAACTGCCAGCCAAGACAGCTTATGTGAAATAGCAAAAGCAAAAGCATGCTGTTTATACCACCCCATAGCACTTAAAGCACTTGCTTGATGGTTTATAGTTTAATTATGCAGGCTACACATTCCCGCCCCCACCGCAAGCTGGGTACTCAATTTACCAACCTTGGAAGGATGAAAGGCTGAGTGAACTTTGAGCTGGGATTGAACCCGAGTTGTGAGCAGAGTTTTGGCTTCAATACTGTGGTTTAACTGCTGCGCCATGAGGCAAAATATCTTAAGTCAACACTGCTCTTTCCCCTTGTACTTCTCTCTTGTATTTCTATAGGATTATTCAGTCATTAGCTCCATGGTACGTTCACAAAACTCAGAGAGGGGTGCTAAGTCCTTTCCCTTTACGTGATTGCTTTCTATACGTGGAAAATGTTGTATCTGCAGTGGTCACACTGTCTGCAGTAATTAATAACCCTGATTTTCCAGCATTCCAATCACATGTAGAGTGTATGTGCAAGGAAGAATTTCCCTGGTGCAGATGTGTTGCCTTCCATAAATTGAAAATAATGATGGACAGCAAAAGGATTAGATGCTCTACACTAAGCGTGGTGAGCACATCCATGTAGATCATGACTGAATACTTATCTTCTTTGCACTATTGTCTTATATGCTTTTAGATTCTTACTCTGCATAAGGACTTGTGGGTGACTCAGCAAGCCCCTGGCTAAGGCATCTCCTTGTTTTATGCGAACATGTTTGTGCATATACTGGTGGCTGAGTTGCTGTGGAGAGAGCCATCTCTGTCTGCATCTAGAGAGAAGAATGTCATCACTCTTGGTGTGAATTTCACACCTAGGGGAGGGTGGTGTGTTGTGGGTGCTTCTCCCTCTTAAAATTGCAATTCCATCCCCAGGGCAAACTGAAATCTGTGCCAAGGAAAGCTGAATTCTGTGGCATAAATTACACAAATTGAGAAAAGAATGAGTATAATGTCTTTTATTCTGCATAATTTCCTCTAGGGTGATTGCTTTTTGGCATGACTTATTCTGATTTTTGCTGGTGATGGGCAAGGCATTAGATGGGACAGGGAAGCCCTCCCCTTTCATTTATGATGGCTGAGATTTCTGCAGGAATTATCTCAGTACTTTCAAGCTCTTTGTCATCTAATACACTTGCAGCCATTTGTTACAATAGTGTTGTGGTTATTTGTGACTTGTACCATCATCACATAGCTCCAATCAAGTTGTGAAGGATCCATTGGCTTTTTTCAGAAAATATATCTTTTGATCTCCATATTCTCCAAAAGTTAAATGGGCATATATTTTCTGTAATATGCCTCACATGCTTCATTCCTTGCTTGCATCCTGTACATGTATGGTTTTACTTGTGGGTTTGCTCCTTTTCTTGAGCATTCTTGGTTCTTTTAAAGTCATAAAATGGATTTAAACCCTCAAATCTCAGATTCTTCTGAGATTTCTTCTAAGCATACTGCCTATATTCTAGAAAGAACAAACAAGGATAAGGCCATGTGGTCCTCAAGATTACACAAGTATGGGGGGGGGGATAATACTTTTTATTTGACCACTTAAAAAATAATACAAATTGCAAGCTTTCATGGATGAACATTTCCTCAGGCTGAGCACAACCCCTTCATGGACAGTGCAGAAAAATTGTAGACAAGTATCAAAATTGATGGTACATGCCAGTGAGAGATGATCCCAGTCTTCTTGAGGCTGCTGTCTGCAGCATGGTTGGAATGTTTTTATACCCTGTTGTAGCGTTCACCCTTATTATGTTAAGTAGTCATGCATATTCATGTTGCAGGCTAATGTTGCTGAGAGGCGGAGCCGAGAGATATGTAATAAAGAGGCGGAGTCAGAGAGTGAGAGAGCAGTCAGTCAGAGTGAGAGAGTCAGGAGGGAGATGAGAGTGGAGAGTGTGGTATTTGGGAGATCTGAGGTGTGATTAGTGAGAAGAGTGAATAAATACTGTTATAACAAATAGAAGGTTGAGATTGATGATAAATAAACCTGTAGAAGTTACTTATGATTAATGATCAAACATCTGTAATCAATAAACTTGTTTTATTTAAAAGACAGTGAGGTTTGGACCTTCATCTTCATCCTTCCATAAGTAAAGTATGTTGATTTAGTGATCAACTGGTGGCAGCGGGTGAAAAGGAGTATTGGTTTGCCTTCGTGTGCTCTGTGTTTGGGGAGTCAGGCAGGGGCCTCGAGGTGCGAACGCCACACCTGTTCTTAAAATCAAAGGGCTGCCAAGTATTCTATGATTGCTACTCACCCAGACTTACATTTGCCTGTATTCTCTATTTCTTCTGCACTCCCACAGAATCACAGGATACACACACTCCTCATTGGGAATACAATATATTAATAATTTAATAATTTTTAACGGTCGTGTGACCAGCGAATATAATATATTGAAATATGGATCACATTGAGCTGTCTTTTGAACCCAAACGTACAACCCATGGCTTTTGCTTTCCATCTTCGCGCTGAGATGACTGCCCCTAGATTAAGCTAGACTTGCAGGACAGCAACACTATATGACTCTTCCAACTTCTGGCAGACTATCCCTACTCCTCCCTTTGGGCTCCTGTGGCCTTGTCTAGCTAGAGAAACCAGAAGCTCACTTGGGAAATCTCTAATTTAAAATGACTGATGAACCTAGGTGTTCAATTTATTCCTTCTGGCTAGTGGTGCAATTAGACCATTTTAGATTCTGGATTTCATGGACTTTATGTCCCTGACCCTCTTTAGATTGTAAAGTATGTTATTTCTTAATTTGTTTCAAAATGTGCTGAGCTAGGTCTGCTTTTTCTTTTTATGTGAAGGTGTCCTTCTGATCATTGTGTTGAGTGGAGCCTTGGACATCTGAAATCCTTCTCTTGATGGCACCATTATTTCTGGCAGGCTTATCTATCTGCTTTGCAGGATCTACTTTCAAGAACTTCCTCATAACTATCATGAAAGACTCCCTTATTCTCAAGTTTCCACCCACTGCAAAACCGCACAAGGATGTCATTGAAGATTTGCTTGCTGAGATGAAACAAACTTAGCAGGAGAAAGCTGCACTCTGTTGGTCACAATCAGTTTTCACTAGGCCAAGAAACAAACGTGTGATGGTGTCACCATGAAAAATATCATCTCTCTCTCTCTCGCCATTGGGGCAACTATTTTGTAATAAGGAACTAGCCAGTGCCTTAATTGGGCATATTTTAATATGCTCCGTGTATTTCAATATGCTTTTTGTGCAATTAATCTTTTACCAGTGCAGTCCTGTATCTGTCTACTCAGAATTAAATCCCACTGAGTTCCATCGCACACATTCAAATGTTAGTGGGTACAGGATTACAAATTTTATATATCGGCTTATATGCAATAGCTGAGATGCCAAAAGCAACTTAGGAGTAACTGGAATGTGTGTCCGCCCAGTGAGATCTTTCATTTCTTTTTCTTCTTGCCATATCAAAAACCACCCATCAATCATCCCTCAGTTTCAAAACACATTTTCCATGCAGCAAAGGCAGTTGGTGTTCAAGAAATACAAGAGCAAAGCTTCCTTAGGCACGGGGAACCAGTTTTTTGAGTGTTGTTGGAGCTTTGAGGGATGTTGGTTAACATTTTTCCTTTTGATAAAGGTCGCTCTCTTTCTGCCTCTTGGCTTATGGCAAATATAACACAGTGTTGTGCCTGCACTCTGTTTTAAGGGAAGCTAAGAAAGTTTGCACCAAGTTATCCGAATGTCTGTAACTTGTATAAACTGTGTAAACAGCAGAGATCTGCAGACCCTATATTTTGCCTGTTCTGTTAAAATATTTTATCAGTACATTTTGAAATATGAGCAGGCCACCCCAAGTACACTTTTGAGCCTATATATGCACCACTCTGGCCTTGAAAATCAAGATTCCCCCCCTTAAAATCAAAAGATCAGATTTTCATTGAGCTGAACTTCAGATCCAGTTGCACATTCTGTGGGTTTTCTGCATCTATGAGGTGTTTCTTAAACTGTTAATGAACAGACTTGCACCATTTATTTTTGTAAAAGAAACAGCTGTATTTCTTCTCCAGAGAGATCAGTGGCTTGCTGAATCTAAAGAAAAAAGAAAGGGTGACGTGTGGTGGGGGGAGAGAGATAGAGGGAGGGTAGCTAACCCATGATTTCTTTCCTTTAGGCCTAGTCTAGTCTCATGCCTTTAGGGGGGAATGAGACACAACAGTCAGAAGAGTTACCTTTGCAACACCTTTGCGTGACACAGAGCCCTTCTGACTCAACAAGGAGCAGAAAGACTTCCTTAATTTTTATTCCCTTCCCCTCCTTTTCATACCACCCTGACCAACCAAGACTCTGTCTAAGAACACAGTTGAGCCAGAGGGTCTTCTAATTTGTGGTTCTCTGAGGAAATACGAATGATGCAGAGAGCGAGAGCGAGAGTGAGAGAGCGAGAGAGAGAGCGCTTATAGGGGTGTGTAACACTGAGGTAGTGAAACTCTGCTGGAGAAAGATGAGACAGTTGAAAGCTGAAACCTTGCATTTATCTGGGGCAAGAGTCCTCCTCAGCTGTGATAAAATAAGCAGTGTAACAGACACCTCTTGATCTGACTGGAAAGGGAAAGATGAAGATGATTGTCCTGGAGAGAGACAAAACAGGCCTGTGTGGATGTTGAAGAAAACACATCTGCCTCCAGGGCTTGCCTATCCTTTGACTTCTCCTTCCGTCAGGCATGTAGCCTTGACGCAACAACAGGAATGCCTGGTTGATTCATACCTTGAAGGCAAAATACTGCCACTGAATGGGCTTCTGAGCCATTTTGGAAATACTGGCATGTAGAAAGGAAAAATAACACTGGCAGTGGCTGATCCTTCATACTGACTGGTCTGTTAGAATGGTAAATACGAAAAAATAACTAAGCAGCATAAGACTGAGCCCTTACTCATGAAAGCAAGTTAGACGATGCTTTCTGGCAGATTACCATCTATGATCCTTTGTAGCTGTACGTCTAGTGGTTTGCTACAGTCTAATGATGTGTTTTTTCTAGTCTCATGCATTTCTGATGAATCTAATTTTATGAAGGAAGGAGGAGAGACCCGACCCTATTTAATCTCTGGAAAAGAACATTTGAGATGTGACACCATGTTCCCCAAACAGAAGCCACAATCCAGCACAGCAGTGTCAATCAATGATAATACCTTCATCTGTGTTAAATTGTGGTGGTTTTTCAGTTACATAGTGGGAGGTGGTCATTTTAGTTGGAGGATATTAAAGGGTGGGTTGGGAACAGCAGCATTAGAGGCTCCATCCATTCCCTTTTCCTTCTGAAAACCTTGTGACCACTTCCTTTCTTGGGGGAGAGTTGTGTGCACTTAACAAGCTACTTACTGCCTTTGGGTGTAGAGGAAGAATCTGCTCTTTCAATAGCATTGAAGGAAAATTCTACTGCCAGCCTAGACATTGAACTGGAGAGTAGGCAAGTTGAATCAGGGAGTGGGTCTGTCTCCTTGGGGAGCAAAATGCCCTGGAGTTTCCATATGTTCAGTGAGCCATAGCAGTGAACAGTGTCTCCACAGCATAGGTGAAGTCACTTGGATCTTCTGAATTTCATAGAACCAATTTGCATAGAACAGGAATGGCCATCCAGAGGCCTTCCGAATACTGTTAGACAACAACTCACATCAGATCTAGCCAATCTAGCCAAGGTGAAGGATAATGAGACTTGGAGCCAATAATGTCTGCTGGAACTTGTGAGTAAAGCTCCATGTGGTGAGGAACGGAAACAGTGAGGTCCTTCTTTCTCTCCCCTTCTCTAGGTCCAGCAAGAAACCAGAGAAAAGGTGTTTCCCAAGCAAGTGTGAGTAGACAAGGGTATAGCAGATTTGAGAGACATCTCAAAAAATACTTTCTCAAACTGATGGAAGCAGCTTTGGGGATCACGAGTTCCCACAGTCACCTAGAAGGTTCTCATTGGAAGCAAAATACAATTAAGAAGATCTGCACACATAAGCAGATTTCAATGTCTATCTTAGGAATCAGTGTGTGCATGTGTTTTGTGCTGGAACTGAGTTATAGCAACTCTAATAGGGCTAGGTGAGATATTTAAGTTGTGGTTTTACCAGTTCCACACCCCCAGTGAGTTTCCAAGTAGGGATTCGAACCCTGTTCTCCACAGTCCTTGTCCATCACTCTATCCACTACACCACACTGGGAATCAGGGATATGACTAAATATGTATGGGAGAAGAGACACTGTCTGTTCTTGTGGAGGCACTTAGAATGTCAGCTCTGGACCCTCCACTGAGCAGAGTGAGGCAACTGTCTAGGTGGCAGATATAGATAACTTACCTTACTGATGACTAGATGAGGAAACGTAGGTAGGAAGGGCTCATGACAACTCTTCCCATACCTAATCAAAACAGTCTCTCTCTCTTATACCGTTCCCTGCTTCTCGTTATTTTGCCAAACAAAAGAGTTAAACAATAACATTGATGGATTTTAATTAGGCAGAGAAATGAAATCAACAATCTAAGCATGCTTCTTTGAGGAAAAAAAAAGAGCATTTCATTCCAGCACTTTTTCCCCCACAAGAAAACAAGTCCAGAGCCAAAGAAAATTGCATCAAGCCACTAAACTAACCAACGATGATTACTGTCTGTTACACAACAAGAAGGGCAGACACAAAAGGCTTTGCCCCATCATTAGCTCTTTCTGTTCAGCCACACTAATGATGAGAGAGTCACGGACAGAGACCGATTGATCGATGTCAAATCTCTCAGAAAGTCCATAAGTAGCAGGAGAGAGAGGATTTTATCAATACACTTTCTTCAAAGCTCAAGAAACAAATGAAATGCAAATTCAACAACTTAGCCATGTGATTAGCACACAGTAGGATCACTTTGAGCATTTAGCTTTGCTGCTTGTCAACCTGTAATCTTACTGAGAATTACTGCTAGGATTCATAAAAGAGCCTTCTCCCCCTCCCTCCCTCCTCCTCCTCCTGCACCAGCATCACTCCAGAATCCAAGCCCGGCTCTTGCTTTCCTGTTTTAAAGTAAATCTGTGCTTCAAATGTGAAGGCATAGATTAAAGCCCCTTGCTAGAGACCTCAAAGTGGGTAGTATTTTCCTGGAACTGATCATGGGCTTGTGCTCTGCTTGACATCACTTTAATGATATTCCTCTTTGCAAGTTTCTCTAATTCAGTATTTCACTCGTCTTCTCTAGCACAGATAACCCTCTCACCTCTTTTGAAGTGACTGTATTTGTTTAGATACATACAATACATCTTACTGTGGCATGAGAATCCTAAGGCCCTGCATTTTTCCAATATTTAGAGCTTAATTTGAAACCTCTTCTGCAGGGATCTCTGAGTTCCTGCTTTCTGCACACAGTCTGGGCCATTTTATGCATTCAGTTTTGCATGTGTGTGGTGCTTGTGCCTACAACAAAAACTAAGTGTGAAGAAGAAAAAGAAGAAAAGAAAAGGGAAAGAGAAAGTGTTTGCAAACTCATGTGCTCTGCCACTAAACTTGTTTGCTTCTATTCCTTGCTACTTCTGTGTCCTGTCTTTTTCTCAGAAACTCAAGGCAATGTACACTATACATGGCTTTTGTCTCTCTCCATTCTTCTTAACAGCATCCTTCCATGAAAAGATGGTGGCCAGCCCAGTTCTCATTTATTTAAGAGGGCATCCCACTTTTTCCCCACCAGGTGGCTTGAACACCATCCCCTGAGCTCTATGGCTGGCTGGAGAGTTGACCCTTGATCTACCTGATCCTACTCCAACCTTACTTTGAAAGAGAAGACAGTATTAATGTTTGATTTCTATCTGGAAGACACATATTAATAGAAAAGAAAGAAAACTAAGGTATACAATTAACTACAGTCATGTGAATAAGAAAGTACACCCTCTTTGAATTCTACATTTTTACATATCAAAACATAATAAAAATAATGTGGTCCTTAGCAGGTCTGAAAATTAGGCAAATACAACCTCAGATGAACAACAACACATGACATATTACACCGTGTCATGATTTATTAAACAAAAATAATGCCAAAATGGAAAAGCCATGTGTGAAAAACCAAATATACCTTATGATTCAGTAGCTTGTGGAACCACCTTTAGCAGCAATGACTTAGATGTAATTGTTTTCTGTATGACTTTATCAGTCCTGCACATTGTTATGGA
Source organism: Intellagama lesueurii (assembly GCA_037013535.1). Taxonomy (NCBI): domain Eukaryota; kingdom Metazoa; phylum Chordata; class Lepidosauria; order Squamata; family Agamidae; genus Intellagama; species Intellagama lesueurii. The sequence continues at coordinate 103,243,047 of JBAJHW010000003.1, forward strand.
GGAATTTTGCACCACTCTTCTTCACAACGTTGCTTCAACTCCTTGAGGTTTGAGGGCATTTGTTTATGCACAGCTCTCTTAAGGTCCTGCCACAGCATTTAAATCCAGTTGAGGTCTGGACTTTGACTGGGCCATTGCAACACCTTGATTCTTTTCTTTCTCAGCCGTTCTGTTGTAGATTTGCTGGTGTGCTTGGGATTATTGTCCTGCTACATGACCCAATATTGGCCAAGCTTTAGCTGTTGGACAGATGGCCTCACATGTGACTAGAATACTTGGGTATACATGGTTGACTCAATGACTGCAATTTACCCAGGTCTTATGGCTGCAAAACAAGCCCATATCATCACCCCGTGCTTGACAGCTGATACGAGGTGTTTGTGTTTGGTTTGGGGTGATTTTGCTTGGATGTTCACTTCTGTGAAGATTGGCAACTGTCTTGAATGTTTTCATTTTCACATGACTGTATACAGTGTAAAATGTAAAGTGTATAATGGGGACCATCCTCCAGTGCCATTGATAGGTCACATATTCAAATGTTGTGAAGCAAGTAATGGACTTGAAGTGATGAATTGAACTGAGTGTTTATATTAGCCACATTAAATTAAAGGAAGTCTTTTTGGAGCAGTGGTTTCTTGAGGTTTCTGAGGGATGAGGGGAAGACCCAGAAGGGAGTATATCACCTTAGAACCCAGTTTGTTTGCTTGTTCATTTAATTTATATCCCACGTTTCTCCCAGAATCAGGGACTCACGGCAGCTTACTGTGTAATAAAACAATAACAACAATAAGACTGTACAGTCTTTGTCATGAAACTCTGATGTTATTGTTGACTGGATTTGTGTGACTATATATGTTCTTACCTTTACTTCTTTATATTAAGTGTAATGATTTTCTAGAGATGGGTATGGCTAACATAAGAGTTTAATTTTAGGCCTGCAAATTGTGTGTGTTATTTTCTTGTTACTATTATATTTTTTTTAAAAAAAACTATAAAAAGTTTAAAACAAAACATAAAACTCAATCTGAGGATAAATAATCAAACTGGTTTTCAATACTAAACAAATAATGCCATTAAAGCCTTTTTAAAAACCACTCAATTAGAATAACTACAAATTATTAGCAGAGAAATGCAGCAGCTCGTCAGCATTAACACAAATAGACACACATCCGGCTATGTCTGTACTTTGAAAGTGCTCAGGCTGTTTTGTACACAAAACATGCAATTACAAAAGAACCTCTGTATATTTCCAATTTCAAGAGATGCAAAAATTCATTTATGTTAGCTAATGTAAAAAAAAAAAAGTGGCTGATAACAAAGTAAACAGTAAAATGAATGGTTGACTTCTCTAGATTCTCCAGCCCTGATCAAAGGCAGCCATCTCACTTTACCCCTCCGTACTTTACATCGTCCATCTCTTTCTACTCCATGCAGTCTCACTCCTACTCTCTGCAGTGTGCTCACCGATGTTGCCAAAATTAAGGAAATCATTTTAGAACATTTGTTTTCTTATGCTTCTGACTCTGCATATATATGCATATATATATATTTGGAGTTCATGATGCCACATCTTGAGCCCTATATTAATGCTGCCAAATTCCAAGTTCTGAGGGTTTTGCTCCTATTGTTTGCAGGCTTTCAAATGCCATTGAATGTAACCTCAGTTTTTCACACAGCACGTGTGTATGCAAACAGAAGAAATGCACTGGTTGTGTTCTACTAGTGTGTGTTCTGTGCAGCCACTTAGTGCTTGCAGACAACTAGGCAGCTTTGTTCCCTCCCTCTTAAAAATCCCTGCAGGTATCCTATGCCTTCCCACACTAAGACAATCCAAATTGAAACTAGGAAAATAGGAGTGACGACAAAGAACTTAGATGAGCTCTAACAATGAGCTTGCTAGAGAAGAGAATGCATTTGCAGAGTGGTTCTCCTCTTTGATCTACATTAGCCAGCTCCCATCCTTTTCAGGCCTTTCAAGTCAGGGATGCTGAAGAGTTTCCTCATATACAACGATTTCCTACAAAGTCACGAAAAATGCATGCAGATCTCAGGGTGAGAGGGCAGCATGCATTCACACACATGTGAAGATTTCCCATGTGTTTCTTTTGTCATATATACAGCCATGCTGATATTATAACTGTGTTACTGAGAAGTATCTGATTGCATTCAGCAAGGTCTATCCCTGAGAAGCACATGTATGATTGGAGCCTGAATGGCCATGGTGCTGTTTACCTGCATTTTTTTTCCTACCTAGAAATGATATTTTATGTGATGCTATAAGAAATCTTTTTGTCTTTAGTGTGTATACCAGTCCTAATGTGTATACACATACATGCTTACTTGGAAGTAAGCCCTATCCACAGAAGAATACTTAGGATCAGATCCTAGGACAGTCAGGCTAGATTCTAACAATAAATATGAAACGGCAGTTGTGGTATACTTCTGAGCCATGGGAAGAATGGCAGCTTATTTTTAGAAAGGGCTGACCACAAAGGAAAAGACATAACGATCGGGCAGTCATCTTGTGAATCCCAGCAACCAGCAACAGCTGTGAGCGCAAGAAAAACCCTAGAAGACCAAGGCAGTAAATTCTTTAGAAATAGGAAATGAAAGATTCTGCCTAGGTAGGCGAAACTTTTTGGCATGCTTAACTGCTATCAGTAGGATGCTGTAAGCATTTTTATTACAATATCAAAGGACAGAAATTAGACGAATACATGTAGCGGCTGGAATCTAATTTCAGATGGCTTACTGCAGTTTGCAAAATTAAAACATATTGTAATAATATATGATTTCAGCTCCACACTCCTCTTTATCCTTCAGCATTTGACAACCTTGGAATGTAAACATAGATTTGGCATCACGGCTGAGATCTCTCCCACCTGACGTCTACCTTTTATGTTTATCAGAACTCCAAAAGAAACTGTGCCTAGTCTAAACTTGATGCCAAATTGTACGGCTGCTTGCTTTGCCCAGTTCACTCCCAGATACAGGCCTGTTTAGTGTCTGTTATTTAGAAGATAATATACAGGTCCAAGAAATGATATGCAATCTCTACTGGACCAGGAAGTAATTACTTTCTGGCTTAATTGAACTCTTTAGTTCTTCTCTTCCTTATTTGATCTGATTTGACTTTCTTATTTTATGGCTACATTAAGCTATTAGCTGCTAAAGTTTCTTCTTCTTCTTCTTCTTCTTCTTCTTCTCTCTTCCTCCAATTCCAGCTGCAGAAGTCTTGCTCAATGAGAGATTAGTGGATTTCTATCTCTTGAAGTTTGGGATCAGGATGTGATGTTTCTACTTCCCCCGTGTTGCTTCAATTAAAACAGTTCCTTCTTTTCCAAGGAAGGAAAAGTTCCTGCAATGCCCTGTGCCTCTGGCTTCTTGCTTTTAATGGTGGTTTTATCTTGAAGGCAAACATGACTCTAAATCTCCTTAGATCTATTCAAATCATTATCCAATTGGATACTAAACTGAACCATTTTTCCTAAGCTACATACATCAGAAGATGTTTCATCAAATAGAAGGGGGGTGACTATCCGAAAGAATATCCACATTGTCAATATCTCACTACAGCTACTTGTTTGTTGTTGCACAGGAAGATATGTGTATTTCTTCAACACAACACTCTGCATCAAATTTTCCCAGTGTTCAATGTGCAAAATATCAGTTATTGGCATCTTCAGGTACAGTGGGGAAAACTCCTGTCTGAAACCTTGTAGATCCAAGGTGCACAACCTGTGGCTTTCCAAGGCCTTGGCCATGACTTCCCCTGATTGCCCCTCCCACTGGATCCCTACTTTCATGGAGATAGTGCTGCCTTTGCTCAGACAGATTGCTAGGAACAAGAAAAGAGCAAACCATATCAGGAACATCAGAAGACTCTCCACTCCCTCCCAGTGAGAAATACAGATGTATCCAAAGTAAACATATATAGCAGTTTATTTGTAAGGAATCCTGGTATTTGCAGCTTGACGGGGTTCTTAGAATTCTGTTGAATTCAGCAAGTTCTACTGGATGCAGCAATAGAGTGTTGGTGCACTTTTCTGAATTGTGTAGGAGAGAATTCCAAAATTTCTCACCAAACTACAAATCCCAAGATTAAAGAAAGAAAGAAAGAAAGAAAGAAAAGAAAGAAAGAAAGAAAGAAAACCAAGACTAGGAGGAAAGTTTTGAATTTTGAATGTTTCCATTAATACATATATAAACACCTGTGTCTGTTTATATATGTACGTGCAATCCTGAAGCCAGCATCACATGTCACTCTTGGGTTCCAAAGAAAAAGAATAAGAAAAAGGTGTGAACAATAACAAGCTAGATCGACCAATGGTAAAACAGCTTTTTGCCTTTCTAATTGCAGCTGTGATCAAAACTGAAACTTATCCATTTAAAAACTTATTTTTGTACAGTTGTCTTCCTCATAAGGATTGACATGATTACAACTATTAATTTTTTCAAGCATTCTTTTGAAACTGAACTTCCCTTACTATCAGAAAATGTAATCCTTTAAATAGTTAAGCTGACACAGAAGGCAGCTTTTTGTAGCAATGACCCAGGGCTCTGCAAACCTTTTGCCTTTATTTAGTACCTTCAGTGCTCTGCACAGTGTCCCTGCAGAACTGCAGTGTAACTTTCTACTGATTCTCCCCCACCTCTAATGGAAACTCTTAATAAGACCATACCTACATCATTCCTACCGTACGGCTATTTCCATTACTAAGGATGGACCATTGTATTGTGGCACTAAAAAAAGCCAGCTAACAAAAAACCTAGTCCAGACCTCTGGAACAGCCATAAATAAGTATCAAGTCACTAGAAATAGATGGCATACACACTGAAATTGGAATTTTAATTTACTATTTTGAACCATGAAATGCTTATTGATTTATGTTTATAATGAAATTTCATGACATATTCCATGAAACATCAGGCTTTCCGAAGACAAGATGTTAATCTATATTTAATACATTTATTGTAAGGTTAAATATGGCATGAAAGACAATAGATATTACCATTGTTCTTCGGTTCAGTGCTCTGAAAGTGAGAACAGTGGCATAGATCTAATTTTACAAGGAAATTGCTAAAAGAATGGATGTATTAGAATGGATATAATAAAACAAGGTATTTAAAATTGCATGCTCAGGTGAATATTAAGCACTTAAAAATTATGTCTGGCCACTGAAAAAGATGCATTTGCTAAAAAACTACTACTGTTCCTTAATAGCTGATAGCCATTGTGTTAGGTTTATTGTATGATTTTGGCTTTTAGTATTAAGGTGACTTTGGTAGGAACAATGATCCAACAGTATTTTTTTAAAAGATAGCAAAGTCAGTGCACTGCTCTAAGGTTTAGGCATGAGGGAAATAATCCTGTGCAAGAAATAACAGTTCTAAATCTCAGATGGTGGCAAAATGCCAGAAACGACAGCCATGTTGTAAAAATGTTAGAAGAATGTTTCTTGTATCCACAATCCTGTTTCAAAACTGTTGTGTTTCCCCTTGCTTCATTCTATATTTTTAATTCACCCTGCCACCTCAGCAAACACAGCCGTGATCTTCAGTTGAGCATAACTGCACAAGAAGGTCCAAAGGAAATTTGTTCATTAAAGATAGCAAAGATAGGTAACACAGCCCCCACAATTTTTGTGATACCTCTGGTCCCCCCAACCCTTACCATTGGATTACAGGTTTTCTGATTTCAAAGCAAGGAGAAACTCCAGGAGCAGTAATTAATGAACACAGGGATGAATGATCCATGGGCCAATGTTCGATTTGACCAGTTCCTGGGAGGCTGCAGTGCCCCCCAAAGGTCACAAAAAAACCAAACGTGTGATCCGCTACTGAAAATTTGTGGCATGGCTTCCCAGCTTTTCTGGATATTGTGGCTATTTCATGTTAATTTTAAATAAATAAATATTGAACAAAATCCTACTGATATTGAGGGAAAGTTGTAGCTAGCTTGCAAGGTGGCAGAGCACATCCTGGTTGCACAATTGAGTGTGTGCCCAAAAACACAACCAAGATATGAACTGGCACTTGTTCAATTAGCTGCTGTTTGCCATGGCAAGTTATACAAATCTTATGTGAACAGCAATAAGTTTCTGGCCATTGTTTACCATTTTTCTTTATATGTATAAATGCATTTTCTGGACGTTAATCATCTTAGTTACATACAAAAGTCTTCAGTAGGAGTATTTGTATATATGTGAGTGTGTTATGTGCTGTTAAGTCAAAAAACCCGATTTACAGCGACCCAGACAGGGCTTTCAAGGTAAGTATGGTATTTTGGCAGTGGTTTTACAAGTTCTACTCCCCCAGTGAGTTTTCATGGCTGAGTAGGGAAGCGAACCCTGTTCTCCACAGTCCTAATCCATCACTTTATCCACTGCACCACACTGGGGACATAGGAGTATTTACTTCCTGTTAATTGGACATTGTTTGTTATTTCCCATTACTTGTCTCAACATTTTGGAACTATTTAGATATAAAAGAATCACAGCATTGTGGACTTCTGATGCCTGAACAGTCCCTAACTGTTGGGACAAGTAATAGGAAACAACCGTCTCCAATTAACAGGAAGTAAGTACTCCCATTGAAGACTTCCTCATTTAATTAAGGCGATTAAGGCCCAGAAAAGCTTTTTACAGGAAAAGAAAAGCAGTAAGCAATATTTGTGGCAAAGCTTGGGAGTGATGCATTTTTTAAAAAAAGGAACATGGTTAGTGTTGCTGATTATTTTTTCATGCAATGTTTTTCAAACAGTAATGTAATGAAAACAGAACTTTCCCCCTTGTAATGAAAGAGACAATGTTTCGTCAACACAACTCATTACGGTTTACTGCCATTAGGCAATGGGGTGGGGAGGAGGGATATTCTATTTTTAATTGGAAAATAAGACCAGATTCCAGTGTTATTCCTTTACCACAGACCAGAAAGTGTGGGGTGCACACTTCTTGTAATGCCTAAAACATACCATTAATAGAGGAATGGGCCACTCTTCCTGTCCTTTTTTAACTGTGGTAAAGAAAGACTTAATTGGAATAACAGAGAGGTTATCTCTGTTCTGAGTGGTGGTGCTATTTATTTCAATTAAAATGGACAGAATCTCTCCTCTCCAGGCCACCCCACACGAGAAACATAAGTTGTCTTGGATCACACTCTGACACAGTGACCCATGTTGAAATCCAGGCAACACAACTAATTGTTTTGGTATCCAGGCAATAATAACAATAATAGCTGTTAGTTTAAGTGCCCCAACATGTAATGTAACAGGTATTTTTACATAGTAATGTTCCAAACTTGGACCAAAAGCAAACTTCCAGTCACAGTTTGGGAAAAACCAAAAAACAAACAAATGTGCACAAAACTTTTTTTTAAAAAACCCCCACATATTTTGGTTGGAGATATAAAATTAACCCTCCAGATCTTCGGGAAATGAGTTATATGGTGCTGAAGGGCCCATGGTTCAGTGGCTCTTCTGAATACCTCTTTTGCTTCCAAGAGGTGCCAGTTAACAGATCTGGCAGCAGGCAATCAAAGAAGTCTCTGGCTGAGGTCTGGGAGACTGAGAGTCCTGGACAGTGAGGGGTAGATTAAAGTAGGCTCAATGAACAAGGAGGACTATAAGGCACTTTCCTATTCATATTTGAGCAAAGCAGCAGAGATGGCTTGTTTATGGTGGGGCAGCTCTCGCTGTCACCTTCCTTTCTACTTTTGTGTGTGCAGAAAAGACGAAGTGGTCTCTCATTCATTGGGATGCATGCCCTCTTAACGTGGCTGTGAGAAGAGCTGGCAACAGCAGCAGTGTGCTCTGTTATGGGCTTGAGGGAATGAACTTTTTAGAATTTTGCAGAGAGCTGTTTTTTTTTCCAGAACTCAAGATGGTTGGTGTTTAGAGGCTTGGGAGGATGCAATGTATGTCTGCAGAATAAGCATTTGATGGGAAAGCCTCATGGAGGATTTACATGGAGGACTTGTCCATGCATGACAGGGAACTGCGAAAGGAAAGTTAGGTGATACAGCATCAGCCAAAAGTATAATCTCATTTGTGAGATAAAGTGGGGGAGATGTTTCTGAAGGAAAGGACAGCTGAGCATCTTGATGGATTATGGGAGAACAAGAATGGTAGGCTAGAGGAGAAGGATGGGCAAAGGAGTGAAAGGCTGTGTGAGGTATCTATGCACATTCTTTGTGTGTGTGTGTGTGTGTGTGAAAGACTGTGTGAGGTATCTATGCACATTCTTTGTGTGTGTGTGTGTGTGTGTGTGAAAGACTGTGTGAGGTATCTATGCATATTGTTTGTGTGTGTGTGTTAAAGATTGTGTGAGGTATCTATGCATATTCTTTGTGTGTGTGTGTGTGTGATAGAGAGAGAGAGAGAGAGACTGTGAGAGGTATCTATGCATATTCTTTGTGTGTGTGTATGTGTGTGTGTGTGAGAGAGAGAGACTGTGTGAGGTATCTATGCCCATTCTTGTGTGTGTGTGTGAAAGACTGTGTGAGGTATCTATGCACATTCGTTGTGTGTATGTGTGTGTGTGTTTGTGTGTGTGTTTGTGTCAGGGCAGGGAGCTGCTCTGCAGGCAAACCAGTGTACTCTTCATGTCATTACTGGAGCTGGCAGAATCCATCTCTCCGATAACACAAATGCAGCTGTCTTCCTAAAGTTATCTAAAGGGTAACTTTATCCCTTAAAATGCATGCCTCATAAAAAAAAGTGCATCTTGTTTGTGGCTGATCTAAAAATATCACATTTAAAAACACTTGTGCATCAAATTTAGGGCACACAGACTGATCACAAAATTAAAATTCTAGGAGAGCATCTGTCATGACGGAGTTTCTCTAACTTAACAAACCTAAAATATTGAAGAACATTTCTGCTTTTTCCAGGGGGAAAATCCTGTATATATTTGTGTTTAAGAGTATGATGACTGCTAAATCTTCTTTGAAGCAAGGGCTTTAACTTGTCACTTCCTAAGCTGTAATATGCACGGATTGTGAAAAAGAAGATTGCAGTTGTGGCCTGAATGAATTCCCTACAGTGAATGGGGCAAAACTCTGAAATAAAACTATGCAGTCTTTCCAGTGCTGCTGAGGTGGGATTTGGAAGGGAGGGGGAGAAGAAAGTGGAGAGAAGGAAATAACCAAGAGGTGGAAGGAAGCCCATGTTGTGCTTACTGTCGAGCCTGTTTTTGTCTAAAGAGAATATATGCAGTTCTCTTTAGTGCAGGTCAGGGCTGAATAAGAGAAAAAGTGTCTGGGAAAGAGGATAATCAGACCTCAGATCTGATCTACACAGAAGGGCATTTCCAAAATGTGAATGGTTAAAATGGATGCTCTTGTTTGTGTGAAATATTTAGCTGTTTTGCTGAATCATGTGGTAGGCCCAGTTGTATCATTAGGCCAGGTAATACAGCTTGCTTTAGGTGGCATATTTAGTAGTATTGTTAAAAACCAACAAATTGTAAATGATTGTAGCTTGTTGTTGTGATCTTTTTTACCTTCTGCCTCAACGGCTAAGATGTTTTAATTCAAATTTTGCTGTTTTGATGTGTATCCATGAATGCAGAAACAAATGAAACAGTTTGGAACACTAAAATAGCTGAGAAAAGAGTCTTATAAATGAAGAATTTAAGAACATGCCAGCTTTCACTATGCCCATGTACTGACTGAACTACATTTTAGCCCTGCTAAAAATATCAGCCGGGAAACATCTGGGCCGTATGTGACACTTGCTAGCATATATTTCATCAGATAAATTAGTAGCATTGTTGCTCCATGCCTGTGCAAGAAATAATAATAAAAAAATGATGATGTAGAGCACAATGACTGCATATCACATTCTATTCAAGTCAAAGCAGCCATTAGAGATGTGAATATCAAGCATGATTGGCAACAGAATGGCCCTAGAAGTCAGGAGCACAATATAAGGAAACAAGCACGTTTAAGCAGAAGGTGGGGCACCAGGGTGACTGCGTGCACAGATTACAGGCTATTGATCATGAATGCCATTTATTCTCCTCATGACTCACAAGCCATAAGGAAGAGAAATTCAGACAACAGGAGGTTCTGCTGTTCTGTTGACAGCTTAGACAAAAAGCAAAAAAGAATTCCTGTAATTATTAAAAATGTAACTGGAAACTAGAGTGAAGCTACCATTAAAGGTCACTTTGTGCACTGTGTGTGAGCAAATCCATATATGAATACTAAGTGTATATTTAATAAGAATATGTAGTCAGACACTGCTTCATGATGAGTGTACCTTTCGGGGGCATATTACTTGCAGACATGTACACCATAATCACCTCTTGCAGTCTGAAGAGTACCATTTCACACATCTATGGCATATAGTGAAGAGTGCAATATCTGAAGTTGCTCTGCTCCACAAATCTGTAGATTAAGCTCTAACCACTCACTGGGCACACAAAAGATATCTGTTTGTTTAGCCGTTATAGCTTACAGTGTGCATGTGTTTTTAAAAAAATCTATTTATTTTAAACTTGCATTGTGTGAGTTGTGGGGTGTTTTCTGACCTTAGTGAGAATTCAGAAGAATCTTGGGTTATAAAAATGCCCCATTGCATTATTGTTGTTGCTGAAGGAACAGAATGTCACACTAAGGCTGTTTGAGCAACCACAAAAGAATTGTGACATTTAAAGATTAAACAAATCTGATGTGAATTTTCATGGATTACAATCTACTTCTTCAGACAGTGTCCATGGAAATTTACATTAAATTAAACTTCTTAATGTTAAAGATGCCACAATATTTTTGTTGTTATTCTTTTTATTTGATTAGTGAAGGGAAAAAACTTACATGATAAGTGGCTGAATTCTAGGGCCTTGTTTACAACTGCACAAGTGACAATGATGCATAATGCCCAAATAGTAACTTAGGTCCCTAGATTCTGCAGAAAATTTGATTCTGGGGAACTGAAATATCCCAAACTAACATATGACATTTAGAAGATAGGCAAGCTGCCAGGGATGTTGGGAAGTCTTTGGATATGAGTTCCAAGTTTGACTCTGAGTCTTGGGTCCAAATCCCAAGTCCCAAGTCTTGAGTCCAAGTCGCAAATCTGTGCCTAGGGAATTCTGGGAGTTGTAGTCCCACCCACCCTGGTAAGGTCCCCACACCCCTGCTGCCCCCCGCCCCCCATTTCTCCCTGGTCGTCCCAGTGGCAGTGATGCCCTCTGCCTCATTTTACCAGCAAAGTCCACCTCCATGCCAGCCCTGTTGCTGCTCCTTGCTCTGGCTGGGCAGGAACTGCTGCTGGTGGATGCACCGGCAACAGCAGACACCATCTTGGTCTTGTGTGTTCTGCTGCAGCTGCTATAGAGGCCTCCTGAGCTATAGCAGTGCACATGTGTCTGGGCATGGGGCCCTTGCTCAAGAGCTGGGAGGGGCTCCAGAGCAGGGAGACCGGCCAAGGGAGTGCATCCCTTCATGTCCTCCTCACCGCCTCCCCCACAATTATTGTTTATAATCACCAGGAAGGAGGGAGAGGAAGGGTGGATGGGCTAGGGACTCGAAAATGCGACTTGGAAAAATGGGTCTGAGTCATGAGTCAAGTCCGAGACTTTTTTAAAAAAAATTGAGTCGTGTCAGGTTGAGTGCCACTTAAGTAGGACTCGACAGTGAGTTGCGAGTCGCAAGTCCTCCTCCCTGTGACCTACCTTCTCATGAAATGAAGGTCTATAGTAGTTTCTATCAAATTTAACAAGCAGCGCAAACTGAAAAATCAAATGACGAGATCTTCAATTCTGCGTCAGTTTAAAACAGCAGATACAAAACACAGCAGCACAGATAAAACTAAAACCGTATATGAGTAAGAATTGATCAGACGCTTTGATAAATAAAAGCCTTCTCATTCTATTACTGTAATTAAAATCATGGGAAACAAATGAGGCAAATAGGTGAAGGGGAGAGTGTTACACAACTCGGGTGTCCTAACTTAGAAGGCAGAAGGTTCTCTCCCTGGTAGCTACCCACATAACCTCTGAAGAATGTGTGAGCTAGTCACAGATCTCCTGCATTAAGTCTAAGTTTGTTCCCCCTTTAACCCCAGTGATAAAGCTCAATGGGTGGCCCTTTCTACTCACCATCCTTCAGTTTAAACTGCCCCACAGGGTTGAAGATAAAAATGGGAGAACTCCAGGTGAGCCACCCACAATCCCCTGAAGGAAGGGAGGGATTGAAATGGGATAGATAACTTATTCCAACATGAGATGTTGGCACTTGCAAAACTCTATCTAGATGAAAGTCCAGAAAAATCTGTCCTTAAAAAGATCAGTGCCATTGTTTGGAAAAGGGGTTTGTTTGCTTTTTTGTTTGTTTTTAAAACGATGTTATGGGTAAAGGCAGGCTAAGGAAGTTCAGTTATGTACCAAATACTTCTTATTTCTTTTCGTCTACCTTCTGTACAGTATTAATAGAGTTGTGGAAAGGCTAAGCCAAAGAATTTATGAAGCTTAGTAATGTTGCTGAGTCTGAACATGCTCGTTAGCCTTATCATCGGTTAATCATGGAAGCTCACAGAATATTTTATTTCCCACAATGGACTGGACTATGGCTGCGTTGCATGAATACCTATATTTGCATGTGAACACGGGCATTCATGCATGAACAACAGGATTCATTCTTCTTCTTTCTAAAGGGACCACTTCATTAATTTATCTGAGAGTCAAGCAAAACCTCAAGTCGTTAGTAAAAAAATCCTTGTTTAAACAGGGAATGTTAGAGTTAGGCAGCAAGCACTGGCTTTCTCTTACTACTTTTGCCATGTAATAATAATGTATATGTGGGGATATTTATATGGGAGAACTGGCAGAGAGATAAGTGGTCCCTTGGCTGGAGATCATCACCCATAATCCCTCCGTGATGGCTTGTTCCCTCTCTTCTTTTTTCTTTGGCCATGCTCAGAGTCTGGACATAGACCTAACTGTGAAAAGAAAACCAACCCTGAAGGTAAAACTACTTCTGAAGGAACAGAATTAGTGGTTATGGGAAGTATTTAGCTGCACTTCTTCTGTTCCCTAATGTCCTTTGCCTATGCTCTCCCTCGGGCCCAGTATTGTGGCTGGAGTGAAGGAAATGACAACCAAGTCAAGTGTGTAGTGCCTGAAGCCAGCCATGTAATTTGGACCCATGTATCAGAAAATGGCACAAATGCCTTTTCCTTTTCTTGGCAATAAAAACACAACAGTGACAAATTAAATAACAAATTGTGGTTGCCTGAGGTGGTTACCTCATGCTGCCTAACTGTAGGGCTAAAACTGGTTTACCCCAACATGATCATTAACAAATATGGAGAAGCAAACTGTTAGTTCTATTCTTACAGCCTATAATTACTCTTCATTCTGTACTGGTGTTTTATGCCAGTCATGAATCATACGTGGGTAAAATATACACATATTCCACATCAAAGTGGAAAGCTAATAATATACACATACATACACTTAGCACAGGGGCAGGGGAAGTGAAATTATTATTATTTTTTATTCTGCCGGACCATTGCTACTACACTGCATCACTTAGATTAAATTTTTAAAAAGCAGTTTCTCCATTGACACACCAGACAAGGCCAAGAAAAAAAAATATATTTTTAATAATTTAATCTAAGGGATGTAGCACAGCAGCAATAGTGTAGCAGAGTTAAAAAAAATCACTTCCCCTGCACCTCTGACAAGGAGCACGGGAAGTATTCAATTTGCTAATATTCTGAAGTGGCTTATTAAGCCACTTTACAATACTGGAAATTGATTGTGGAGGAAACCAGATTAAATAGGTTCACATGATGCCCGTACGCTATTTGGATGTGAGAATCAAACCAAATGGCATGTCACAGCTCCACCCAACCTCAAGCAACCTTATTTAGACAGTACGAACCCACTCCAAAAGGGCCCTCTTTTTGTTGCCACTTCATACAGGCTGTGCTCCCAATGACAGTTTCCAATCTAATTTCTACATATTCTCTCTTAACATACTCTTTTTCTTGACACATCTCTTCTTTGATCCACTGCCACTTCATAATACCAGAAATTCAGTAGAAGGAGCCTTGACAGCTTAAGACTTGCTTCTTGATCTGTTCTCAGTGATCACATGCACTGGAAATCGACTGAACTAGAGTGCACCTACCCACACTAAAAAAGTAGAAGCCCTTGACAAGGGCTCAGATAGGATAGAGGATGGATTGGTTCACTCTAGCAATTACATTGACTGATCACCAGAAAAAAGAGCAAACCAATCCGTCCCCGCAGCACACCAAACAGCGAGACAAATGTCTAGCCGATTGAGCCCAAAGTCTACACTATGCTCTGAAAGCAGCCTGTAACAGTGCCGTGGATGGCTGCACCTACATCTCTAGGCATATGTTTCAAATTGTGATCTGGGTATATGGGTATATGCCCAGCTTCTGGTCTATTTGGGAACATGCTGGAGCTCCTTGTCCACAGATAAAGCCTCACCTCACCTCCATCTCCTCAGGCTGGCACAACAGACCGAAGCACACTCTGTTCTGTAACGGGAATATCATATAGAAGTCTTTCTCCCTGCTTGCACCTGTTCTCTAACTGATGTTAGTGATGTATAGCAACCTTCGCCAATCTGGTCTCCTCCTGATGTATCATTCCCATCCCTTTATGCCAGCAATGTCTCTTCTGTCTGGGGATGATGGGGACTGTAGCCCAACATATGTAGCCAACACCAAGTTGGGAAAGGCCAATGGGTAGAGTCAAAGTCCAAAGTGAGGCTTTAAGACACTGACAATATCAGGGTTTCTTTCACACTTTCTGTGTCCTGTATGAAAACTATGCATATGAGAGAGACTTTGGAAGCAAAACTGAAAGTATGTCCCAGTGAATGAATTAAGAACAAATGTAAAACTAGGTCAGTTTCAACCCTGTATGTGAAAATGAACTTGTTCTCCCTTTTCGAGTCACTTGAAATATCCAAGAAAAAGAAATTCAATTGTGGGAGCACATTGTGTTCAATTTCAAAAGGAAGCAGCAAGTAAATGGGAAGATAAAAGAGAACATTTTGATATTATCGGGTTTTTTTTAGAAAATAGACAAAATTCCTACGCACTGGAGTAATTAAAATCTCCAGACCAATTTTAAATCAAATAACTCCCACCTAGGATATTGCTAGAAGAATTCCTTAGATATGTAACAACTCCCCATCATCTCTTTAATCTTGTGTTTATTCTGTGTTTTCACAGAATGTCATAAATACCATGGACTGGAGGTTCTCACTTTGATCCTGTTCCTGCATTCAGAGAAGGAGCTAGATCATGAATAATCAACCTGTGGCGTGATTGGCACAGGCTTAAGAGAGGGGCACTGGGGGTTGTGGGGTGCACAATAAAGCCACCCCCAAACATTCCTGCCTGTCTTTTCTGCCCTCTGCTGCTAGTTGCTCTGTTTCAAGCAACCAGAAACTAAACTCCAGTAAAGTTTAGTATAGTGAACTGCATATGTTGTACACTAAAGCTTACAGTAGAATGGCATTGTATTATATTTAGAATTCGTTTGTGCCACATTCACCAGAAAGGTACATTGAAACATTCTGGAGTTGGCACATTCAATAAGCAAATAAACCCCTGCCCCAACACACACACACAAATAGAGACAAGCAAATAGGAAGAACATGGCTATAAGGAGGCATTTGAAGTGTCAGGTTTCAGCACACTACACGGAGATATGAATGTACTTACTTATTTCATACCCTCCCCTTTTCCTGTGTAAGCCAGAATCCTATTAGTTATACCTAATAGCATAACTCCACTGGAGTAAATCTCAGCTGTGAGTTGCTGGGAATGAAGACGTTGGTTTGGGCATTTGGTGTTGCATACCACTTGTGTGACTCAGTGCACAACAGCATATGCCTATGTTGACTCTTTAACTTGCAGCAGTTTGCAGCTAAAATTCACACCAGTGGAGTTATGCTGACATTATTTTTCAACTGGATTCCAGACATATGCAACTAAGAGTATGACCATATTGACAAAAACTATGGGAAATGTTGCAGGATTGGGACAGTCTCATTCACATCCACCCCCCCATTGTGACCACATGATGTAAAAGCCAATGTGAATCAGCCCAGAGTCCCCCCCGCTTCAATTTGTAGCTTGAACTGATGGCAATCAAAGTGATCCTTCATGTTCCCCTCTGGAAACAATATGCCTTAAAAAAAAGCAGTTTGATGCCAGTGCTGTTAGGGCAGCGAGAAAGAAAAAAAGAAGAAGAAGAAGAAGAAGAGAGAAGAGGAAACAAGATAAGGAAACTGCCACTCTGCCCTTGCTTACAGCCTATTAAATAGATGTTCTGCAGCTGCACCTTCTGCAGAACTATAGGAGAGCTCTGTTAAACTGCAAACAAGTCTTTTTAGCCAATTTCCTCCTCTCCCTATGTGATCAGTGGACCCAGGAAAACCCGAATACCCAGTGTGACATCACATCAAATGAATTTGCATTTCTTTCTCTGCACAGTTGCATCCTGAAAGCACAATAAGTCATTCTATTAAAACTCAATTAAACATGCCAGGTGTTTAAAAAAAACATTAAAACAATTTACAAATAATTTAAAATTCCATTTAAAAAAAAAGAATGTAGCTTATCTCATTAAACACCCCTTTCTGAGAGTTAGTGAGCAGCCACACAGCTGCCTGAGGGGAAAGCCTTTGCCTGCTGGCAGGAGGGCAATGGGGAAGGGGGCCAGCCCAGCCCATTCAGGACAGTGGAAGGGAGTTCCACAGTCCTAAATGAGTTTTTGGCCATGTTGCTTCTGTCAAATGAACTGGCAAATAAACCAGGAATCCTTTCATGAACTGTCACTTTCTTGTTCTCACTGGGAAGAATGAAGAGTCTACATTTCAGGCCCAAAGGCAAAATTGCAACTCATCTGAATGCAATCAGTTTTTAAAAATAGTTGAGGCCTTTCTCTCTTTCTGTTTCTCACCAATACAAGAACTTTCTTTGCGTCACTGACCTCTGTTATTCATTTCCTTTACTCTCTCATCCTGCCACCTACATAAGTCACAGTTTCGGTGATATTGTTTGTCCTTTGACATAGTTCCTGATAATCTTTAGGTATAGCCATGCCAGTCCTTTTTCACCCTTCCCCCCGTTTCAAAGGTTCAACTTTGCCAGAGAGACTTCTTTCAATTTTTTTTAATAGTTTCAATTGCCTATTTGATTTCTTTGGAAATCAGTACATCACAGGTATATTAAATAAACATGGCTATGATCATGCTGGAAACAAAACTCTTGCTTTCCTTCTGTTGTTTTTAAGAGGAATGTTGGTCATGTACTCTGAATATTTCCTATCATTGATGACTGTGGCGACTACCCACTGAGCACAAAATCCTACCAGCGTAGTAAAGAGGGAATGTGCTGTCTATGCAAGTGTTGGCTGTTGTTGAAGCGAAGGGTGTTTTTTCCCCCTGGAGATCACCACTTGTGCAACAGCAATGCTTGTCCAATCAGCACAATCTTCCATTATTGTTCAGGTAGGATTTAGTGCTTAGTGGAAGCTCAGGAGGATAATGCCCATGGTCATCACAGCAATAGGAAATGTTCTGAGGACGTCACTTCCGCTCGGGAAGTAGTAAAATTTAATGTTTAATGTAGTAAAAAGAAATACAATAAATCAGGTGAACAACCCTTTTTTAAGAAACATGTTAAATGTCTGGAACAGATATAAAAAGAAGTTATGTCCCTTTACTTCACCACTAAAATTAGTGACCGAAATAGAAAATTTCCCAGCAAACTTGAAGGGTTTAGCTGATTTGTTTAAGGATAAAAAAGTTGCCAGATTGAAGGGTTGGATGATTAAAATGAGATCGAAGGATCAGATTATAGTTAAACTTCAAATTAATAAATGATCATGGTATAATTATATCCAATTAGACAGTTGGACAAATGAATGGTTGAAGACTAATGGCAAATGTAGAGCATGTACTAAGTATGAACAATTTCTATCATCACATGAAGACATGCAGAAAGATGCTTTGAGGAAGGGAGTAGTAAGTAGAATTTATAACCTAATTTTGGAACAAGAGGAAAAAGAGACTGAAATAGGTTTGAAATCAATTTGGGAACATGATTTAAAGACAGAAATTAAAACAGAGGATTGGACAAAAATTTGGAAGATGAGAGTTTTAAGATTAATGTCGGTAAGAATAAAGGAATTTTTTTTAAAAATTAGTTTAAGGTGGTACATGACTCCAGTGAAATTGAACATAATAAATTCAGACTATTCTAAGGCCTGTTGGAAATGTGATGAAGAAATTGGCACGTATTATCATATGTGGTGGGAGTGTAAATTGATTCAGAAATTTTGGAAATTGATTTTTAAGGAAAGATGTGATATATTTGGAAAAGATATCGAACTTAATTCTAAAATTGCTTTGCTGTCAATTTTTGATAAGATAGAACTTGATTATTGCTCAAAGGAATTGATTTCTAATTTTATGACAAGTGCTAGAATATTAATAGCTAGATTCTGGAAAGATAAAAATGATATTAAATTAGAAGATTGGTATAATGAAGTATGGGACATTGCGTTAAATGATAAATTGACTACTGAACTTAAGATGAAAAGAGGGGAATAAGTTTAAATATTTTTTATGCTATTTGGGGTAGATTTATTGAATTTGTATTAGTGAAAGGAAAGGGGAAAACCTCTAAGCAACAATCAATACACTTTTGGAAAGGAGGTTCATAATAAAAGTATTGCTCCAAAGGGTCCCGTGGGTATGGGGGTGCACTGCGTTTTAGATTGTATTAGTAAGTATTTTGTATTCTTGTATTTGTTTTGGAAATTTTAAAAAAATAAAATTATAAATTGGTATGTTAAAAAAAAAAAGGAAATGTTCTGAGTATAGTACCAATGTTCCTCTTAAAAATGTAGCACTGATTCATCTAGAAAGTAACCAGAAACAGTTTTTTTTTGTTTTTGTTTTTAAAAGGATGATTGAGATGCTGGGCATGTTTTCCTTTCCTTTCTTTCCTGGATCTGTGTTCAGATTACTACTGTTAGGCTTATTTCTCTTCCTTCCTGCTTCTGTCTCCTTCTAGCTTGAAAGAATGGGGGCAAACATGGTTTCTTTCTTATGGCTAAACAAACCAGTACACACAGAAGTCAGCTATAGAGGCTTCTGCAAATGTATCTTTCACCTCCACTATCCCTGAATGGACTTCCTCAAGCACTATGTTTTCTGGTTTCATCCATTCATCAGTTTCTAGGATAGTTCTAGTAGTCACAATCTCAGCATTTATCAGCATAGAATAAAGGGGCAGAATGTGGATTGAGGACATTAAAGATCAGGGTTCTAGTCCTCCTGACCCATGAAACACATTGGGTAGTCTGGGGCTACTCATTCTTTCTCAGTGTGACTTGCCTCATAGCGTTGTTGTGAGGACAGTGCTGGAAGGAGGAGAGCTCATGTACACCATCTTGAGCTCATTGAAGAAAAGGTAGGATATAAATGTAACAAGAAAAATAAGCAAATGCCAAAGATTCTTAAGTATTTGGGGGCAGCCCCTTCAAAGCCAATGAAGGAAAGGCAATAGGAGGAGTGGAGCTGGACTCCTGCTGTTTCCCAGGCATTGTTGCTTTTATCTGCTGGAGTGTGCAACCTCACATGCTGCCTTTAGTAGGTTTGGCTGGGAGGGACCTGGGCTAGGGTGACTGTGAATCTGTCCAGCAGTAATCAATCATTCCTTCCCTGCCTTTGACTTCAAATAAAGCCGTGCCTCACTGCTCTGAGCTTTTCCCCTCTCTTTTGTCTGCAGGCAGTTTGTAGTCTGTTGGAAGCAATTAGTCTGTTGAGGCCTGTTGTTGAAAGCAGTCAGACAAACTGTTAGCTTGCTGTTATCTGTTCACAGTAAGTAAGTGAAGTGTTTTTATTCTTTCTGCTATTAATGTCTCAGAGTGAGTTATTGAGACTGTAAGTGCCAGTTAATGAGAGAAAGGGGTGGTCTACTTTGGGGAACATGAAGTCATTCTGTTCTGTAAATCCCTGCATGTCTGCTGCACAGCTGGAGGGATTTAACCAAAATTCAAAACTCTGCAGTAGTACCTTTCCAGAGCCTCAACTTTCGCTGCCTCTCATCCACACGAAACAGGGTGAATTATGAGGGTGCTCCTCTGTTGTCCAGAAGGCCATATATTTGCTTCCAGCCTGAGCCATTAAAAAAAAAAAGAAAAAAAAAGAACTGAAGACCTGGAAGAGACCCTATAGATCATCGAATCCAGCTCCTGTCAAGGAAGCACAGTGAGGAAAGGACAAACTCCTAACCTATGGTTCCACAGCCAGATACCTAAGCCACTGTGAGCCAGATGAAAATGTAAACCATGAGCTACATCTGGGCTGTACGCTCTCCCCACTCCTGCTCTGTGAAGCAGGCAATCAAGAACTGCCTCACCGTAGTGGCTCCAAGAGGGGCATTTAAGAGATTAGGAGAATGAGGAAATCTGCAGCAAACCAAAGGGGCTGTGAAACTTTTAGTCCCAGTTTGCACCCTATAAACTTCAGTTCTGCTTTATGGAAACATGTAGGATGTTTTACATTCGCTTGTAAAACTGTAACATGTGTACACCAGAAGTGTGTAGAAGGAGGCACTAGGGAGCTGAGGCTGCCACAATCTCTGCTAAATGCATATTTGCTAATGCCCATTTCACCTTAAGCATAGTCTGTGGGTTTTTTTAAAAAAAGGGTACTCCCGAGGCATCCCAAATATATATATATATATATATTTTAAAAAATAACATTGTGGACAACTGCTAAGAAGTGGCTGTGCAGTTTTAAATTGTGACACCTTGCAGTCGCGTGAATGATAAAGGGTAATTTATTCCCTTTTAGTCTGGAGGAAGTTTTTTTTTTTTTAAACACACTTCTTTGAATGAAATTTTGCAACTGAGTTATCCTTGGAACACAATGCTTCATACGAATGTCAAGATTTCTACTGCTTTTTTAAATCCTCTGGGTTGGGAGTGGGATACATCCCTCTGTTGTTCACACAAAAAAGATTACACTGCTGAGTTTGGGGGGAGGGGTGACTGACATCTCTGGATGCAGTAGTAATAATCTTTCTTCTTCCGTTGGAGCTGGCAGAAATAATCTGAGAAATAATCCAGCACTCTTAGTGCCATCTCTGCAGGAGCAATCCCTCTGCATAACAGTTGACATGCATGTAACCTAGACCGGTTTGGACAACAGGGCTGACCCAGGGAATTTTACTGCCTGAGGTGCAGTACGAGACAGTGTCTACCCCATTCTGTTTATAAAAACTGACCTGTCTGGCAGCCGAATACAACATTGCTGTAGTGACATATCCTCCACCACATCTGAGGGCATGAGGCTAGTGTAAGTGGACTCACAACAGGGTGTGTGGCGTGCACACAGCTCCATCCACTTTTTGCATTCATGGTCGTTGTTCGTAACTGTTTAGTTCTAGGAGTGTAGGATAACATTTTTGTTATGTAGATGAGATTTCACAAACATAGGATTTTGTGTGTGTAGGTCACAGCTTGTACATACATTGGTAGCCGGAGCCAGTGTATGGACAGTAGGGGACGAGTCTGAAGATGTAGTGCAGTGGGATAGGAAACTTTTGGCCTTCTTGGTGTTTTGGACTTCTGCTTCCAGAAGCACTGGCTAGCATTAGTCAATGGTAAGGATTTGTGGGAGTTGTAGTGCAAAATATCTGGAGGGCTGAAGATTTCCTACCATCGGTGCAATGTGCTGGGCTGGATTTCAGCCAGACATTGTGGGTGAGTGTTGTTTCTAGGAAGATGTAACCCTGTGGGGAATATACCACTGACATGCAGAGAGGTTCCCCCTGGTGTACAGTGTGTCCTGTTATTTTATTTTCCCCAGAAAACTAAGCGTTTTCTCCACGTGCTTGTTTGTTTGGATTTCTTTTTACAAAACGAGAGCATTTTCAAAAGCATTCAGTCTTCGCAGAAGATGCCCATTCTTCTTTTCATTTGTCATTGGGGAACCGTTTTGGAATCTCCGGCCACTCCCTCAATCAATCATTTTGGCTTCCTGGACAAACACAGACATTTTGCCACTAGGCTAAAAATAGGTCCCTTTGAGCCTGGAAGACCAGTCTGGCTTGTTTTGTCCCCCCCCCCCCCCACACACACACTTTTTCTTCTTCTTCTCCTTTTTAATGCACTCTTTTTCTCATACTGGCATTAACAGAGTGCATTCACCACTCCTCAGTGAAATATTCTGGCCACTTCTTTTGACAATAAAAATGGCTTGCTTCTTCAGCCTTGTAATGCATTCATTGGGGAAGAATTTCTAAGTAGAAAAGAGGCCGTTCTAATGCTTCTTAATTTATTTCTTTATTCATGAGCTACCAGCCCAACAAGTTTAGCCTCACTGAGTTCAAAAGTTCTCAGTCTTTTCAACAGGATTTTCCCCTGGTAATTCTACCGAGGATTGCAACTGAAGGGCATGTTTACCCTGCAAACTTGTGTTAGATTTATTATTAGAGTACAATAACATACCTATACGAACATCTAAAGCTGGGATAGGCGTGTGCATGCAAAAGCTGCAAACTTAGTTTTTAAAAAATATCTACACATTACTTACAGTTATAAATTCAGGGGAACTCCAAAGTACGTAGTTTGCTATCAACATTGTTGCAGTTTTTTTATTAAATATTTTTTTCATTTTTCAGAAGGAACTAAAATAGATGATTTGAGTTACAGTGCTAAACATCTGAATATTTTTCATTTGCCAGCACAAGGCACAGTACAAGCCAGCACCCACACCATGAGATATTTCTTCATCAACATGTAGGGACGCCACATTGCTATAACTATAAAAATTATGGTTATATTGCCAAAGGAGTGAAACTTATCTTTTGTTATATCACAGGTTTCTATGTTATAGAAAAGGAATTAATTACAAGTTACTAGTTACTTCCAAAAACTGGTATTTGTTTTCTGCTTAGTCAAAATTTGGGCAGGCACCAAAAGGATGGTGAAATTAATAATATGGGACTGAAAAGGAGTGTGAAGTCATGTGCATCAGCATTTTCCTTTTACCACTGATGTGCCACATTTATAGCCTTTACTGGCCACATTAAGTAAATATGAGAATAGGTCCTATATGTGTAATGACGAGAGATGGGCAAGAACTGCCAGTTTGGTGGTTTGTGCTGGTTCGTTTAGAAGCTGAACAAGCGTTCAGTAGTTCAAAGCCCTGCCTCCTCCGGCAGGCACCCACTCAGAGGCAGCACCTGGAGGAGTGGGGCAGGAAAGCCAGGTTCCTGCCTCCAAGTGGTCACCTACTGGAGGGCTCTGAAGCACCAAACACCTGTTTAGCCACTAAACAAACTGACACAAACTTCTGAACCAGTGGTTCATGCCCGTCTCTAGTAATAATATGAATGTGCAGAATTCTGTGTGAGAGTAGGGGTCCCTTGGTAAAGCCAAGATGCTGCTGCCTGTGAAAGACCTTTATTTGCATATGTTGGTACCAATCATTACCTGGATAATTATCAGAAATAGTTGTGTACATCCTGTGATCTACATATACTGGGACAGTATATAAAAGAAAGGAAAAAAAGCCCATATAATTAAAAAAAAATAGTAGACCAAACATTAAAATTCAATAATCAAAGGAAGCAATGACATAAATTAGCATCTTATATAAGCCAGCTTGAAATGTCTAGGCAGACAACAGTGGGTTTGGCCTGCTACCCCAAACCATAGAATGCCTGCATTTGAACACGTAGTTGGTAAGAATGATTGTGTGCAGGCCTACCAGTGAACCTATTCACCTTTTCCGTCTGTGACAGGTGTTTTGCTTGAACCGAAACCTGGAAATAACACATTAATATGTGTGGATTAACACTAAACCCATTACGTTTTTCCTGGTGAGACCCTGGCTCTTTGATAGAAGACTTGGTGGGACTTAAGATTTGAAAGGCTAAGAATCCCTAGTGGAAGGAAAAGATAGCTTGGCTATCTTTGAATGATTCAGTCCAAAGTTTAACTGATATGAAGACAAAGAGTGCTTCTGCATGACGTGTCCCCCCCCCCCAACAAAGGATTTAAAAACATAGGTATATAACACAATGTGCATTTAAATAGTAAGCATAAAGTGTAAGAATCTCTAACTGTCGAACAATAAACAAAGATAATCTAAATGGGAAAAAAAGGCTAAGGCTCAACATAAAATCAATCTTGTATATTGGAATAATTCTTCTGATGAGATCCTATCCATGACATCTCACTTTTTATTCATTTTCTGTTTCTTTACTGCGGGACTTTTACTTTCCACCAATTATAAAATAAATTCCAGCTTAAATAAAAAGATGATTCTTCTTGTCCCTTTAGCCTCTTAGTTAATCTATCCATTTCTGCACTTTCTAATATTTTTTTAATGATCATATAATCATTTGGTGGATTTTCATCTTTCCAGACCTGTGCCCATAATAACCTAGATGCTGTCAAAACACGTAGTATTAAATAATAGCTTTGTATATCTACAGTATTTGGTAGTAGTCCTAAGAAAAATATTTCCGGTTTAAATTCTATTTCCTGTTTTGACATTTGCTTAATCCACATGTGGATTTTAGCCCAATAATTTTTTTGCTCTATCACAAGTCCACCATACATGACAATAACTTCCTTAATGATTTTTACATTTCCAACACTTGTTTGACATATTTGGGAACATTTTTGCAAGTCTAGCTGGTGACAAATGCCATCTATAAAACATTTTATATAATTTTTCTTTGTAGGAAGTTGCTAATGTTAACTTATCATTTTTTGTCCAAAGTTGTTGCCATTTTTCTAATTCCATATTATAGCCAAAGTTTTTAGACCATTTTAACATTGTATCTTTAACTTCTTCATCTTGTGTATCCCATTGCAGTAAAAATTTATACAATTTTTGAATTTGTTTTTCTTCTATAGTAAGTAATATTTTGTCAAATGTTGTATATTCTTTATAAAAACCTTGTGCCTTCTTATCTTGATTATAAATTGATTGTATTTGCATTTGAGGCCACCATGAAAAGATTAGTCCTTGGTTCTCTAATTGAATTTTTGTCTTCAAAAGTCCCTCAGAATTCAAAAGCTCATTATAAGTAGTTTTTTTTTTTTTTGAAGTTTAGCAAATTTGGGTATGTGAACGCTTCCATTGGTGAGACCCATCTAGGTATTTTCACATATATTTTAGATTTAACCTTTTCCCAAATCCTTAAAAGAGAATTTCTTATTATATTTCTTTCAAAATATTTATGAGTTTTAGTCCTTCTGTACCATAAAAACGCATGCCATCCTACCTGCAGATCGTGTCCCTCTAAGTATAGTACTCTTTTATTTTTTAGCTTTATCCATTCCCTAATCCATGTTAATGTGCTTGCCTGATAATATAAGTTCCAATTTGGCAAGCCAAATCCTCCCCTTTCTTTAGAATCTTGTAGTAGTTGTTGTTGTTGTTTAGTCGTTAAGTCGTGTCCGACTCTTCGTGACCCCATGGACCAGAGCACGCCAGGCCCTCCTGTCTTCCACTGCCTCCTGCAGTTGGGTCAAATTCATGTTGGTAGCTTCGGTGACACTTTCCAACCATCTCGTCCTCTGTCGTCCCCTTCTCCTCTTGCCTTCACACTTTCCCAACATCAGGGTCTTTTCCAGGGAGTCTTCTCTTCTCATGAGATGGCCAAAGTATTGGAGCCTCAGCTTCAGGATCTGTCCTTCCAGTGAGCACTCAGGGTTGATTTCCTTCAAAATGGATAGGTTTGTTCTCTTTGCAGTCCAGGGGACTCTCAAGAGTCTCCTCCAGCACCACAATTCAAAAGCATCAATTCTTCGGCAGTCAGCCTTCTTTATGGTCCAGCTCTCACTTCCATACATCGCTACTGGAAAAACCATAGCTTTGACTATGCGGACCTTTGTCGGCAAGGTGATGTCTCTACTTTTTAAGATGCTGTCTAGGTTTGTCATTGCTTTCCTCCCAAGAAGCAGGCGTCTTTTGATTTTGTGGCTGCTGTCACCATCTGCAGTGATCATGGAGCCCAAGAAAGTAAAATCTGTCACTGCCTCCATATCTTCCCCTTCTATTTGCCAGGAGGTGATGGGATCAGTGGCCATGATCTTAGTTTTTTTGATGTTGAGCTTCAGACCATTTTTGGCGCTCTCCTCTTTCACCCTAATTAAGAGGTTCTTTAATTCCTCCTCACTTTCTGCCATCAGAGTGGTATCATCTGCATATCTGAGGTTGTTGATATTTCTTCCGGCAATCTTAATTCCGGTTTGGGATTCCTCCAGTCCAGCCTTTCGCATGATGTATTCTGCATATAAGTTAAATAAGCAGGGAGACAATATACAGCCTTGTCGTACTCCTTTCCCAATTTTGAACCAATCAGTTGTTCCATATCCAGTTCTAACTGTTGCTTCCTGTCCCACATAGAGATTTCTCAGGAGATAGATAAGGTGGTCAGGCACTCCCATTTCTTTAAGGACTTGCCATAGTTTGTTGTGGTCGACACAGTCAAAGGCTTCTGCGTAGTCATAGCATCTTGTAGTAATTTCCGTTTAATTCTCGGATTCTTCTGCCATATGAACTTTGAAACTAGACTGTTTAATTCTTCAAAAAACTTTTGCTCTAGCTTAATTGGTAAATTCTGGAAGAGAAAGAGTAGTTTTGGGAGGATATTCATTTTAACTGTTGCAATTTTTCCTAGAAAAGAGAGTAGTAGCTTCTCCCACCTTTCCAAGTCTTGCTTAATCTGCGAAAGCAATTTCACATAGTTATCTTCTTTCAATGAAGAACATTTAGCTGTCAAGCAAATTCCCAAATACTTTACTTTCTTTGCTGTTTGAATGTTTGTATTTAAGATGAGCTGGCTTTTTTGTTTTGGGGTTAAATTTTTAGTTAAGAATTTCGTCTTCTCTCCATTGATTCTCAATCCAGCTACCTCGCCAAATTCTTCAATTTGCTGAAGTAAAATTGGGGCTGATTTTAATGGGTCTTCTAAAATAAAAACCAGGTCATCTGCGAAAGCTTGAAGTTTATAAACTTTGTCTTTAATCCTTGTTCCTTATATTCCTTGATTCTGTCTAATTTCTTTGTTTAATATTTCCAATGAAAAGATGAACAGCAACGGGGAAAGTGGACATCCTTGCCTTGTTCCTTTAGCAATCTCAATATTTCCTGCTACTTCTCCATTAACGATTATTCTTGCTGATTGATTTGTATAAATTGCCCCTATCATATTCAAGAAGTTGCATGACGTTTTTAATGTGCCATTATCCTGCCTAATTTACAAAATTACATAGCTGACCCAGATAACAATGTTTTCTATTATAACACACTTATTCTGCCACCATTTCTTTTGTCTTTTTTGATTATCACAAAATATAGATTGAGGAGGAAAAGACAGAATATCTGCACAATGCCTCCTAACTGGTAGTGCCCGAAGCTGTCTATCCGGAAGGACCCAAAGCCTCTTAGTTATTGTCATATTTGTTCTGGTAAACTATATGGGACAACAACAATGTGTCTTTTTAAAGCTTGCACATTTTAAAGCCAAGATTGATATAACAAACACATCATCCTCATTACGCTACATTCCTCATTTTTGCATGTAGGCACATTTTAATAATTCTAGGCAAAATGCTTCAAAATGTTACTTAATCGAATCAATAAAATTCCCTGCTGATGCTGACTTTACAATCTTCCATTAAATTGATCGATGCATTTACATCAGATTGTTGTTCTTGCATTATTGAAAAGTTAATCATGCAGGCACCTCTTTGCAAAACCAAATTAAATGAAAAAAGGAGGGAAAAATAAACAAGTGATTCTTTCAATAGCTCCAGAGTCTGAAGTAACAAGGTGCAGTGAAGTTTATCTCTTCCACAAGCAAGCTATTATAAGTAGAGATGGGTGTGAATCACTGGTTCGATGGTTTGATGTGGTTTGTTTCCTGGCCGAACAGCTGATATGTGGTTTAGTGCCCCACTCCCTCCAGAGGGTGCCCATTCAGCAACAGTGCCCAGAGGAGGCAGAGTGGGGCACAGCTGCTGAATGGGCACCCACTGGAGGGAGCAGGGCACCAAACCGTGGATCAGCTGTTGGGCCGGGAAATGAACCACATTGAACCACCGAACCAGCAGTTCATGCCCATCTCTAATTATAAAGACCACTACTAAATATAGATTAAAAATTCTATGTTCTGTAATCAATAATTAGATCTTCTGAAGGGATCAGATCCTATCAGAGTAAGCTAGTTCCAAAATAAGATGGATGTTTTAAGGATTGCCTTTTAGTGCACGAGTGTGCCTGTTTTCACATTCATAATCAAAGCACTCTTAGATTCCCTCATCAGCTGAAGTTAGGCATCAAGCAGCCAGGGAGACAGTTTTCTGGGCTGCCCCATATGTGGAATCCTATTCCAGGGCCAGGATGATATCTGAATGGATCCTCTTCATAGGATTGTAGCACCTCTCCCTCTGAATGAGTCCCTGCTATCATTATTGCTGGTGGCCTCCACAGCTTGGGCCTTCTGGTGGTATATGCACTGGCCTCAGTGATGTTGTGACCTTCTTATAGTTGCCAGATCAGCAGAACCACATTCCCTGAGATTTCAGGCTGTGACATAAGACAAAAAGTGACAATTTTGGCACCCCAGACTAGATGGGCAAGGGTTGGAGTTGGAGGGTGGAACTGTTTCCAAGCCAGCTGAAGGTGCAAGATGTTCCGTTCTCTGTCTTCCTCTGAAAAACATGAAGAATACAAGTGTTCCTTGCTCTCTCTCCCTGCATCACACCTGGTTTTCTGATGTACCGTTGCAGAAGTTCAATATAAATACAAGCATCTTCACATTGAGCCAGTGAAGCATTGTGCCAGCTAGGAATGTAGGGAGACTGGCACTCAAGTTTTAAAACCACCTGTGCCTATAATTCAAACCTTTTCATCATTCAGTGTTACTTGCCCTGAGATTTGTCTCTCCAACTGGAGGCCCACAGAAGCACAGCAGTTCCTTGAGACTTTATCTGGTGTCTTAAGATCTGGCAACCTCAGAACTCACCCTAGATGAATGTAGTATAGCGGAGATCCAAATGATTTCTCAGCACCAAGTAGACACAATATAAATCCCATCATGCATTGCCCAGAACTGTGTGACTTACACCAGCTGTCCAATGCTGCTTATCGCAGCCGAGTGGCTAGCCAGATCTGCATAATAACTAGTTGTTTATTAGAAAGGCATCCATATTTGCTAATTTGTATACAGATTAACATTCCTTCTTCATTAAAGTAGCCTGCACAGCTCGGAAGCTATCAAATCAAATCCAGGGAAGTACTTTGTTAGTCTGTTTCAGCGTATTGCAAAATGAAGGGGAAAAGGTGAGGAAACCCCCCCCCCAAAAGAAGCAATGATGATGATGATGAAAACATAAAAAGGAAGAAAGGAAGGAGAGCTGACAAAATATTGTGACACCTTGAAGACTAACAGATTTGTTTCATTGTGAGCTTTTATGTATCAAAATCTACTTCTTCAGGGCAGGTTCTTCTGAAGAAATGGATTCTGCTCCACAAAAGGTTCTGCAGAAGTGGGTTTTTAATTCACAAAAAAATTCGAATCACAAAAGCATGAACCAAGTGCCACAATATTTCCTCTTTGTTTTTCTTTCTTTCTTCTCTCCCTTTATTTTGCCAACATACCAAGCAGAATGTAGTCTATAAGTCAGCTGGATACACTCTTCCCCACTATAACGAGGTGTGGCGTGCTTCTGTTTAATTATTTCTGAACTTGTCCAAACATGTAAATCAGCACTTGCAAATCTGAATCTAACTTCCTCTTTTTTTTTTCTTTTGGCATGAGGAGAACAAAGTATATGTGGCTGCCCTATAGACTTAGTTAGAGCACAAGCTTGGAATTGGTAGGTTAAAAGTCCTTCCTTTCTCAGTTGGTGAGAGAGGTGAGTTCAGTTACCAGATGAATCATATGCATGACATCATATAGGCTTATTTTGCTGTTCTGGCTTGAAGACTACTTTATCTCTGTTAAGGGCAGAGTAAGGCCAGGAACCACAAAAGGAGAGGCTGAGCCTGCTTTTTTCTTGCCAGCACAGTCGATTTTTCACACCAGTTGAAGATTTCCCTTAATGCCACAATTGTCACCTTACCTTTCAAGTAGTTTGGAATTCTCTGGGTGCTGGATAGCATGTGGAAAGGATTTTACCCCCTTTTACTCCATTTAAATTTCTACTGTCCAATTGTTCAAGAGAATACTATGCAGAGCCCGGAAAATTTCCTTCCTTCCTAAAGTATAGCTTCTACAGTCCCACAGTCAATATGCTGTTGTGTCCCAAAACACAACATTTTCAAGTCTGAGGTAATGGGGTAAATGGAAATGGTGGTGTTTTGTGGGTTACAGATAAAGTACCCTCTGGCATGCTGTCTGCCACTGTCAGTGGGTGTGGGTTAGGCCACCAGTGCTTTGAGGAGCTGAGCTTAAACTCCCAGAATGCACTTGAACCCAGTGATATCAAGGCAGTTGTGGGAAGTTAAAATGGCAGTTATACCCTCTCATTATTGTTCAGGCAAAAGTTTTGAAACGGTGCCCTTCCCAGGGCAGAGATAAATGATGGATCCTGCCAAAGGATGCTGGGCACCTAGCAGCTGCCCACCGAGGTAGCCTGGTGATTCAACCGTTGCTGGCTCCTGCTCTGAAATCTTAAGAGAGTACAGTAGGAAGGAGTCTGGCAAACTTGAAATAAACCATTATTTATTTATTTATTTATTTATTTATTTATTTATTTATTTATTTATTTATTACCTGCATTTCTCCTTAAAAAGAACCCAAGGTGGGTTACAACAATTAAACACAGTATTTAAGTTATACAGCACTAAGACAATCAATGAATACAGTACCAGAAAACATAAGCAACGCCAAAAAACATTCAATACAGTAAGGTACAACAATCCATTTAAAAAACCCCGTTCGGCAGCCATTCAGTCAGGGAAAGCTTGCCTGAAGAGAGAGGTCTTTTGCTTGCTTGCGGTAAAAGGACTCAAGGCAGCTTATATCATTAAAAGATAACATTTAAAAGCTAAAAACAGTAAGTATACAAATGTTTTTTAAAAAAGAGAAAAGTGGGATAGAAATATTTTAAATAAATAAATATTAAAAACGGTAAATCAAATCAATACTAAAAACACATTTAAAAGCAACAAGGCACAACAGTCCATTAAAAAACCCCTCTCAGACAGCCAGTCACTAAGGGAAAGCCTGCCTGCCTGCCTGAAGAGAACGATCTTTGCTTGTGGAAAGACAGCAAGAACCAAATTACGGTTCTCAAAATCCCCCAACTGCCACTTGGGATTCTATATGTTATGGAAAAGAAAAAGCTACTTTTGCCAGTTCTGGCTTCCACTGGATCCAAGTCACTCAGAAGAATGAAAAGAGCCCTTCAGCTCATGGAAGGGCAACTCTTGTGTTCTGGTCTCCTCCGAAGCCTCCTCCTCAGCATCTGGTGATCATACTTCAGGTTGCCAGAACCTCTGTTCAAAGCTCCCACAGGTTACATGCATAAGCAGCTCATGAAGGGGAGCAGGAAGGGTGTCCCCCTGGGATGAGCTCCAAACTTGATCCACATACTGTCCCTAATTATATGAAATCTTATTTCCATGTTAATCCTAACCAATACGCAGAAGTAGCTGGAGTAACAGCTGAAAGGTATCCGAACTTTAGTATTGTCCCTGATGAGAAGGAAAGCGGCCAACAGAATTATGTTGGCTTTATATATATTTTAGACTGAGCTGATATAGTTAAGTATTCTGTTTTATCCTGGTTGGGTCTGGCCAGTTAAACATCCACACCATGAGCCTGTTACTGCCGCTGAGGCGTCAGAAGGCTAGGCCAAAACAGTCATCCTTTCAGTTTCCTATCTGGTGAGTCATGTTTGGCATTCTACCAAGGAGGCAGGTGGTTTCAGGATAAACACTCTGTACTTTATTAAAAAAAAATACAGGTTCACTGTTCGGACATCTCTGGAAACAGGAGCTAACATTGTACAGATTATATGTACACCCATTAATCCTGTGGAACATAGTGAAAATTTGGACATGTACAAACTGATAGCATGAATTCACCTTGGATACTCAAATACACCAAGAGGGAAGAAGTTTGAAATAAGCATGCTCCTTCTTTCACTTTGTTAGTAATATTCCCAAGGACCCCTCAAAAGTACTTTGCACTGGACTAGTGAAACTGGCTAAAGATATGGGAACAGATACTTATTTAATATCACATCTGCAGCTAACACAAGGACTGCAGGTATTTTACAAATTGATCAAAAAACAAATGCAGCAAAAACACAATAGGTTATAGTGATAAAACTCAATTAAACATTCCAGCTTGTTATAAAAATTACGGACTTCATTTTAAAAACACTGATACAGGAAAATATAAACCTAATTATAACCCATTGAATTGGGATTGGGGAACCTTTGACTCTCTGGGTGTTTTGGCTTGCAACTCCCATCAGCCTCATTCAGCAATGGCAAAGGCAGGGGATTGTGGGAGATGCTCAAAATGTCTATCAGGTCAAAGGTTCCTAGCTTGTGCAATGACTCCCACTCAAAAAAACATTGTCCCCAGCCATAGTTTCGCTGTTATTTGGAACCCCTCCCTCAGAGCTTTTCTGCATTGTTCCCAAAGCTGTTTTTCATGACCTTCATGGATAGGTTTTTCCCCATAAAGTTGGTATCCTGTGGCAGCTTTTTCCTTACTGACTTCTCCAGAGTCTACTTGTCCATTGCAATCTCAGATAGGATGCAAGGAGGACAGGGAGTGTATGATGGTTTGAAATCGCCCGTTTTCCTTGACTAAATTCCTTCTAACAAAAACCAGTGAGCACAGAGGCAGCCATGCAGTGGCTCTCCCCTCTCTCCAGTGGGCAGCCCTTTGTGTGACTGGTGACTTGTCAGATTTTACATCCTATATACACAACAGGGCACACAGAGGAAAACATGCTGGAGGGAGGGAATTCTTGTGCAGTTACCCTTCTGCGATCATGTAAGTGAGCAGGATTGTGGCCCCAGAAGGGGAAATAAATGTAAGAAAGAGATTATTCGTTATAGTAAGTGTCCTGATATTCTTTCCAGGCTTTTAGCCGTTAAAGATGGATTTTATTCCTTTTATTCAGAAGCAAGGAAAAAAAAATCTTTATTTCAAGCTATGTATTTTTAAAAAATGAACCAGGTCCAAAAAGATTAAATAAAATGTACTTATAAAACTGAAGTTCAAAGCTTCAGTCTTAATAAGAACAAATCTCTTGTGTGAAACATTTAGGTAATGACTCTCATAAAACAGAAATCTTTTGAGTGCAATTATGTGTTCTAAGTGAATTTCCTTTTCACATCTGAACTGGGAGGAGAATTTTTATTATGCCTGATAGTATATTTATCCCATATAATAGGTTATAATTGCTATTTATCTCTGCCATAGAAGGACTCATTCAGTGCTACTCGTGTCTTAAGGCCTTTTTGCCCTAGTACATTGCACCTAGCACCAGGAAGCCTTTCTGCACAGGGTAGGGAAATGTATTTGTAATATTACAATCATAGATACCTGCTTCAGGCATCCCAAGGAACATGTTATGGGCAAATGTGGAGACAAAACACAGTCTGTATAAAAAGATACCACCTCCAATGTATATGCTTTTGTTGTCTAAGTCTCAGACATGAGGTAAAATTTCTCACGGAGGTTGAAGAATCCACAGTAAACTGTCTTGCCATGGCAAGATGGCCAGTCTTCACCAAATATGGGCAATGGCAAGATAGTCTTCTCACATCCCTTGTAGATTATCCATTGAGACCTCCCTGTTCACTGTGACAGAATCAGAGAATGAAGGGCTGGAGCCCAACTCACAGGGGGATGTCAGAGTAGAGCTTGTCTCTCACACTACAGTTAACCCTCAGGTATTCTTTGGAGCAAAAGATGAAGGCTTCTGTTGGAACTGATTGGGTCTTTCCTATCCAGTTGCCCCTTTCTGCTCAAGTAGTTTTAACTGGACAGAAAAAATCCATGTTCATAATCTCACACATTGTTTTGTAATTACTTCTGACATCACTGCACACACTGTTGACAGGCATGGGATCTGAATAAGAGGCTGTCTCCGGGGTGTGCTCATGTGAAGAAACGTTACCTTTTCTGTTTCCAAAGAAATAGCCGTGCGTGGCTTTTACTTTTTGTGTGTGTGTCAAATGCCTTTGCATTGATTGAGACAGTGTGATTGTTTGAGGTGATGTGGAGGGGCTCCTAGTCATTCTATTGGAAGCCATTCCAACTGGCTACAGTAGCAGTCAGAGAGGCAGGGCAGTGGGGAAACTGGCTGGAATTTGAATCCTCTCCTCCCCACACCTGGTACCTAGATCTGATTTCCTCTTCCCTTTCTATTTCCTTTGTTTGTTTTTTAAAGGCTTGCTAATCTAGCATTAAGGCAACTAGGTGACCAAGGGGGAAAAAAAGAGCAAGGAATTGGTTGGTAGAGAGAGGAGGAAGTTGGAAACAAGATTAAAAGGAACATGTTCTCTTTTTTTGGTGCCGATTTTTCACTTTTTCTTTCTCTTTGCTCATTTAGCTGTCGTAGTGCTCAAACAGGAAGCCTTTAAAAAGAAAAAAGAAAAAAAAAGAAATGGAATAGGAAAGGAAGAGGGAAGCAAGCAGACCCAGATGTGGGGAGGAGAGAATTCAAATGGTTAACAAGTTGCAAACAAGGTTGATTTCCTCCCCTCTCTCTTCTGAATGCCGTGTTAGCATTTGCTGAAGTGAACTAATCCAGGGAAACTCAACTTCCCAGGTATGAATTCACAGTTGATCATTTTGCATTTTTCCCACTGTGTAGCTGCACTCTTAAGTCTCTCTCATTTCTCTGTTGGAAAAGAAAAGAAAAGAAAAGAACCCCCCCCCCCCCCCCAAAAAAATACTGTAGCACTTTATAAACTAACAAGTTTTTTTTTCCAGTGAGACTATTCGTGGATCAAAGTACATGGCTCAGACTGTGGAATGCAAATACATGACTGGTATATTTATACACAGCCTAATGAACAGGTGAACATACAGATAACAGACAAAATATCAGTGGTTCATTAACACATGACTGTTCCTACAACTGTTGCCCTGCCCAACACCTATTAGTTAATTCACAGCTTGATAGTTCTATTCCCGTGTTAACCAATCATTGTCACTTTGTCTATTATCGGTACCTTTACCTGATTATGAGAAAGTGTATAAATATACCAGTCATGTATTTGCCCTCCAGTGTGTGAGGAAGTGGACTTTGATCCATGTAAGCTCTCACAGAAATAAAATTGTTGGCCTTTAAAGCACTACAGTATTATGTGTGTGTGTTTCTTTTTCTTTGGCCAACATGCTACATTTTCAAAACTTTCATGGCAAAGCTGGATTTCAGGGCCAGACATTTACTAACTGAAGCCCTTTTATATAGTGATGAAAACAAATGTCTTTAAAAAAATCTTGTTGGTTTTTCATTCTGAAACCTACTGACCACCTAAGAGCAGATTTTGTCATTGTTGTTGTGTGTTCCCGACCTGCTCCCTTAAGTAAAGGAAATCATCTTCAAACCCACATCCATTGAGAAGAGTGCCTTGAACCATGTTCCTTACACGAGTGCAGCAGTCTCAGAAGGAACCTACGGAGATGTGTTTATTTCTAGGATAGAAGATATACGGCCACTTGGTTAACCACTGGACAGATGAAAATATTATCAAAAAACAAAATAAAACACCACAACCCAACAACAGTGTGTGCTTTCTTTTCTCTCTAAAGTCTCACAAAGCATATTCAAGAAGCTACTAATCCATAGCACAGATCCGTGAAACAGAGATGACTGTGTGGGCTGTATCAGTATTCAAGGGTTTATCTCCTCTCCTGGCAGACTTAGAATTGCAATTGCTTACCACTCTGTATCAGCTTTTACCATCTGATTCTCCACTTAGTACGATGCCTCAGTAGGGAACCATTAATCAAATGCTGATTCCCATTGCAAGTATTATTTATTCTCTGACTCAGTTCATACACACACCACAGCACAAACCTTAGGCAGATCTACTGCTTGAATTGACAGCTTCCTTCTATTTTTGATGCAGCAGCATTTACTCTGTTCGTTCACTCTAGACCTGCTTATACTGGGTTCTTTCATAGTGTCTTGTACAGAGAGCACCTAGGGCAAGATCTGTTTGGCTTCAGAAGAAATGTGTCATATGCATGACTATGAATTAAACAGCAATGAAAGTCCAGTTCAGCTGTGGGGTGGAATTTTGTTTGGTCCACACACTTAAGTAAATAGTGCTTTGCCTTTTCAAGCTAACTCACATACCCTGTGCTACGAGCCAGTTGCAATACAGTTGGCAGCACAGTTGACTGTGCACATCTACAGAATTTGTAATGCAGTCTTGATGCAAAGGGATTGTGTACAAAAACTATATATTTAGGAAAACTGCATCGGAGAATATGGTATGTGAACATTAGGGTGCCTGTTCTTGTTCTTTAAATGGCATATAGGTAGATTGCAACTACCCAGACTACATGGGCATTTAGCTCGCTGTTTAGTCCACTGCAGGGATGGGCTGGCTCACTCCTAAAGAAAGCCATCAGATAACGTCTTTGCTAGACTGCTCCAGCTCAGCCCCAGAGTGGTCTTGTCCACACATTTCTGGTCCCAGTCAGTGGCTTCTATTTTTTTTATTTTTTTTGGTGTGGATAATATTGCTTTGGTTTGCATCATTTCCAGCATGTGTGATTGCTGCAAATGATCCAAAACAAGCCTTCCTCTTTCAATTTTCCAATATTGTGAAGTGGCTTAATAAGAGAGCCATTTCAGAATACTAGCAAATTAAACATTTCCTCTGCTCCTCAGCATAAGGGCAGAGAAAGTGATTTTTTAAAAAAAGAGTCTATTAGGGCACTGAAAAAAATAATCTTTTGTTTTCTTATGTTAAAGCTGGTCAAGAAACTGCCTACAGCTGAATCTGCCAAAAAATGTTTTACAAACATTTTATAAGCGATGCAGTGCATATTCACTGTCCTAAAAGAGTCTCTGTTTAAATTGCCAATATCCTGAAGTGGCTCTCTTATTAAGCCACTTCACAATATTAGAAATTTCGAATGGAAGGAGATGGGCCAAATAAGGTTGCTTGAGCTCTGATATACCATCTGGATGTGAGGATCACACTAAATGGCATACTGTACCTCTACTCAACCCCAACTGACCCTATTTAGCCCACACCAGCCTGCTCCAAAACAGCTGTGTAGACAAGCCCTCTGAGTGAATATGTGCAAATGTGACACATTCTAGAAGGACACTAATTTGCATGTCTCTATCCCAAGACAGCCCCATACATTTTCTCTCCAAATACATACATGGAACCACTGGCCTCATGGTTTAGATAGGCTCACACTCAGCTCTGGCTATGAGTCCCCCCAAATACACAGAACCATAGTCTAGATAGGTTTGCACTTGGCCCCAGCGGTGAGGCCCTGTTTTGGTGGTAAGTGTATGGCTGTCATGTATGGCTGTCACAGTTCATATGGTGTGCTGTCATTCATAAGAAGTTGCCTTGTACTAAGTCATGCCCCTTATCCATCTAGCTCGGGATTAGACTCAATAGACTCACATAACATTCAGCATGGCCTAGCACCAAATCTGGCAGACGTCCCTCTTGGTTCTACCCAAATATGCTGGGGACTAAATCTAGGGACTTCTCCACATGAAAATATGTGCTCTAGCACTCAACTTTGCCCCCTACCAAACTACCTGTGTGCATTGTTACTTATTTGTGAGTGTCATACAACTGGCCTTTAGAGTGCCTTCTTATTCTGCCTGTTCTACTCAGGTGCGAATATTCAAAATATAAAGTATACAGTTTTACTGTATCAGAACTGTGCATGAGCAAATAACTTCTTTACAAGGATGAGTGGCAATCTAAATGTGAATGCACCAAAAAGAATCAATGTGGTACATACCCGTCTGAGGACATGCTTCAAAAAAAGATTTCTTTGAATAATATGTGAGGAGAGGGAGAGTGGTTGCCTTGCTCCCTCCATTGTTGATATCCATGCATGAAGAACACCAGTCTGAAGAGGAGATGCTCTGCTATGCTTGGAGACTTTCCATGTGATCTGAGGATCCTGATAAACTCAGTTGTAGAAGAGACTCTCCTCTTCAGACCTCACTCTCCATATGCAAAAAGCAGCAATGGGGGGAGCAGGGAGGGACTAGTGCCCATTGAGATGAATCATTTTTTTAAAATGCCTGAACAGATCTTGTGCCCTTCTGTGTCTGTACGTGAATATAAATGGTAGCGAGGGAAGCCACTTTTTCATCGAGTAGGAATCCATTGGTATAATTTCCTCTTTTAAGTGAGCCCACTGTGGAGCAGACATTGCCTTTTAGAATAGTTTACACAGCAGTGGTCTTGGTCTTACAAGGATATGCAAACTTCCTAAGAATATGTAGGTAACATTTTGTATGCAGCAGAGGGGATTAAAATAGAAAACAGAGAGAGAAGTGTTGCTAGTTACAGCCAGACTGTCTTCTTCCTCGCTCAATTCCATATGTTCTCTAATCCCCTCTCCCTTCTCTGTCTGTATCTGTTGTTCTTCTCATAGTCTGGTGCGCCAGGAAAATACATTTCCTCTACGACCTATTAGCAGTAGCCATGGTTATTGTAGTTATCTCAAGTACCCTCTGAAAACAAGCCTTTCTTATGGTGGTGGTTGACAGTAATAAACAATACCTAAGCAGATGGCTGAAGACAACTGGGCCTGGGAGTGGGAAAGGCCTAATTGCAGACAAGCTGGGTAAACAATAATGTGATGGTTTCCAGCCTTCTGTTAATTCCACCTACTTCTTTGACTCACAGTTATTAGCCTTTTTTTCCAGCCACTCTCTCATGCCTTTTGCATCTTGATGACAATTCAGATATAAACTGATACATTCATACATTCAGCCATTGTTGTTGTTGTTGTTATATGCCATCATGTCACCACCAACTTATGGTGACCCTATGAATGAGCAATCTCCAAAATGTTCTTCCTCAACAGCCCTGCTCAGCTTTTGTAAACTCAAGCCTGTGGCTTCCTGTAGGGAGTCAATCCATCTCGTATTTGGTCTTCCTGTTTTTCTGCTCCCTTAAACCTTCCCCAGTATTATTGCCTTTTCCAGAGAATCTTGCCTTCTCATCATGTGCCCAAAGTAGGAGGACAGCCTCAGTTTCAATATTTTTGCCTCCAGAAATATTTCAGGCTTGATTTGAGCAAGGACCCACTTGTTTATCTTTCAGGGTATCCACAAAGCTCTTATCCAGCACCACATTTCAGATGAAACATTTTTTTCCCGGTCAGCTTTCTTTCCTGTCCAGATTTCATAACCATACATAGTGATTGGGCATAAAAAAAAAGTGTGGATGATCTTGGTATTAGTCTCCGGTGACAAATCTTTACATTTGATGATCTTTTCTAGTTCCTTCACTGCTGCTCTTCTGAGTCTCAGTCTTCTGATTTCTTGGTTGCCGTCTCCCTTTGGATTGATGACTGAACTAAGGTATACAAAATCTTTCACTATTTCAGTTTCTTCATTGAATACCAAAGGCATTAGAATACCAAGGGAGTGCCTAGCCCCATTTCATGCCTTCTCCTGTCACTGGCTTCATGTGAAGACTGCTGAAGAGTTTAAAGAAACAAGGTTCCTGCTTGCATGTAAGCTCTGTAAGCAAGAATCTAGAGTTTCTAGGGCCTTTGCTTATGTGTAGAGCCAAGACATAAGCAGGATTTTCTCCTCTTCAGGCTTATTAGTCGTTGGATGAAGAAATTGGCAACAGCACTCCAGTTGTTTTGGACTTCAGCTGTTATAGTCTCTTTATAATTTGTTACACTGGCTGGGGCTGAAGGGAGTTGCAGTCTAACAATACTGGAGGATGACATAGTCCCCAGGTGGGACCTTCTCTTCACAAAACATTGTGCTAGTGTTAGGCAAAAATGCAGGGCCAAGTTGAAAAGCCAGTATACCTAAAATGCTCTTTTCTTTATAACACCCGGGGGTTGGAACCTCAAGAAATCTTCAAGTCCCAACAGAGATTGGAAGTTACTTTTCTTGGGATTGTAATGCAAAATAGTTACTTTCCACATCTGTGTTCCTGGGAACATAAGTAAGGAAAATGTTATCCTATAATCTGTGGCTTATGATCCATTGTGAAATTTGATGGAAGCAAAAAGAGTGGGTACACACAGACACACACACACACTCACCTTACTCAACAAGAGGACAAAAGCCAAATCTGTGTTCCCTCCAGGTTATTCAGAGTTCATTTTGCCACAACCTGTAAGAGCCTAGCTCCCCTCTCTCTTGCACACAGGCATAGGTTTAAGTTGATCTGTGGTAATGCTGACTTAATAATGCATCTCGGCTGTTTTGCAACAGGGCCCTGACTCAAGTGGAGGTGTTGTGGGAACAGATTTGTGGCTGATTAAGACAGACCCTTCAAACTGATGGCTTTACCCCCCCCCCCCCCGGTGAGGAACTGGATTACTCTCTGTCTCCCACATCAGCAGCTCAGTTACACCTTCTGTTTGAAGAGGAGCTTCTTCAGTCATTAGATGCCCCAGTTTCTCCTCGGGTGGTTTCAGCAGGGAGTTTGCTGGAAAGAACAGAGGAAGGAGGGAGGGAAGTGGTGAGTGAAGTTTTATTGGTGTTTTCGCAAAGTGTTATTTTTCCCACCCCCGTGAATATTTGGCATGGCAGGTGAAACACGGCGGGATTGGTATCTCGGCTTGGCACATGCTCTCAGGCTCGGCAGGGAGTGACAGGCCATCGGCAGTGATGTTCAGGGCAAAGCTGTGAAAACAAACCCTCCTAGATTATCTGGGCTGCTGACCAGGCATGTTATTTATTGCAATCCACTTTGTGGGCCTATCCATCTCAAACAAACAATGGCTCTTTTCCATTCTCTTATTTGTGCAGGAGCTTATCCATGAAAACGGTGTCTGGAAAGGGGGCAGGGAGAGAAAGCAGCTTTGGCATTCTGTCCGGAGCGGTGATTTCACTTCAGCTGGGCCACTCCTGACACTGTGTGACACCAGCAGAGCATTCTTCGTCACTCTTAATTCCAGAGGAAACCAACCAAAAAACACACACTTTGCTCTCTTGCCTCCTTCTGATCAGCTCACATAACCAAAGTGCTGGGTTTTGTGCACAGGGACCACTTGCATTGCAATAAGCTGAGGTTTTTTGCACATTGAATCAGAAAGTACAGTTTGTTGCAGGGGAGCATTCAAGGCAGAATATGCAGGAAAAGAAGCACAAGAAGGAAAATAAACCATTTTGGGGGCTGAAAAGCCTTAGAGATTGGTCAGGATGCAATACATCATTGTTCAGCACTATCATGTCCAGAGTCAGCAGAGCCAGAAGGCTATCCAACCTCCAGCAGAAGAGGAACAACACTGAGAAGAAAAATATCAGAGAGCTTGGAAAAGTTACTTTTTGAGACTACATTGGCTGGCGGTTCTGAGAATGATGGCCCAAAGGATGTAGGTTATAGAGGTGTGGGGCCTAGAATAGGTTATGTCCAGGGTCAGCATTAGGATTTGTGTAACTTTGTAAAGCCCATGTCTCTGTGCAGGTCCAGTGTTTTTGGTTCTGCTGTATCCCTTTCTCAAACTTGCCACCTACCTGCTCCTTCTCCCACTCCAGCCTCCAGGGTGTAATAGGGCGAATGACCTTGGAGAAGAAGAGAACAATAACTGCTCTGCCCCTCTGTCTGTGGCACTTATGGAAAAGAGAAGCAGTAGCAGCTGACGTAAACAGTGGTGATGAGAAGGCAATCCTGTGCACAACCTACATAAAAACACATGCATAAACTCACTGATTTCAAGTTTCTAAAATCATTGACTATCTGGGGGAGGGAGAACCTGAAAAATGTCAACAGAATGGCCCATACTAACAAACCACAAATAGTAATTTCATTTACAAAAACTGCGTACATTTGAGAACAAAATACAGAGTTCTTCAGGCTGTATTCAGGAGCTGATTGGGGTGCCTCCACATTATGTGTTTATTCTGGCATTGTTCATTCTGTTTAAAAAGAGTCATCTTTATTAGGAGAAACTGTTGTATATCTTCCTTTGGAGTTCACAAAAATCCAACTTCTTTTTAAAGGAATGGGATGGGCATGAAATGCCTCTATGTCTGGCAGACATAGTACTACCCTTCTGTCTTCTTTAATGACACTGTCTCTCTCTGGTGAGTTCAGTGACATGCCAGCAATTAAACATGGTCCATGTCTCTTTATTTTGGCATACCAGCTAGCACTCTTTCAGCAATGTGTTTTTCTTTATTAATTTTTAAATTTTTATAAATTTAAGTAGGCCTTCCCTGAACAAACACCTGTATGATACAACAGTGTTTGCTAAAATATCATCCATCACACTGCCATGCTTCTTGTCTTCTATATTTTATGCTTTTAACTGTCATTTATTGTGTTGTACTTGTTTTACTGCACTTTATGATATTTGATTTATGCCCCAATTGTATTATTATTATTTTGTATATGTATTATTTTGTTACTCTGTTGTTTTATCTGCTGCAAACCGCCCAGAGTGACCCTGGCTGCCAGATGGGCGGTATATAAATCACTCAATCACTCACTCACTCAAGCAAACAATCAAGCAAACAACAACAACAACAACAACAACAACAATAATACTGAAACGTATGAGGAAAAATATTTCTACTACTACAATATCTACACAGGGTCCCCCCCCCCCCCAATTTTTTTTATTAATAATAGGGATGTAATGAACTAAACAAATTCATTATTGGAAATGTACCTGTCTGATTAGAGCAAGAGTTCATGCCACAACTCTCCCTGTTCCCATGCAATTTCTCAGCACTACTGTGTAATCAAGATGCCCAGCCTTTTTGCTAATTTTCTTCACAAAAACCACAAAGTTTTGGTCAAAGCTAAGCAACTCCTATGCAAATCCCAGAGGATTGTGGGGAAGAGAATAGTCTGCAAAAGAGATGGATTGCTGCATGACAAACAATTTCAGGTATGCTTTGAAAAATTACATATTTTAGCCTGTACGAGATAGCAGTCTATCCTACAGAGGACAGAGTATAGAAAATAGTAGAACAACATATAAAGTCCATCCATTGCTGAAGGACAATTGAATTACACTTTGGGGGAACTCAGATAGGATTTGGCAGAAGTAGGAAGGGATTTTCGACCTTAAAAACTATTTCAGTGGCCTTTTCATGATGCTATTTTCTAGTAGACATGTATCCTCCACAGGATAGAGGTCTTTTTCTTTGCAGAAAACAGTAATAAGGTTATTATACCTATCTTAATTACCTTTGTATTGTTGAAAGGTAATTAAGAGTGACAAAGATGCGCTTCTCACAAGCAAGACTTGATTGTTATGCTAGTGTTCATTTCCTTGTAAAGATGACCAGAAATTGTGAGAAATCCTGTGAGAATCCCTTTAAAAAAAATTTTTCTCACAGATATCTTTGCAAGAAGCATTTATTCTTTGTTTTCTTGCTGAGAATGAGACACTGTGCAGTTCATAGACCTAAATAAAAATGTACATAGGGCTGAAAGAAGTACAGTGCTTACTATGTTGCAGGTGCATCAGCTAGTGTGGAAAGAATGTAGCAGGATGTTGTACCTGATTGATTGTGCAAAGATCAGCTGCTGTTCTGCAGAAGAGCAATGCCTGGCTGGTGTAAAAAGTTAGCCTTCAAGTGATGAGCAAACTGTTCATTCGTATAATGTTGTCTTTCTCTGGACTTACTAGATCATCTACATATGACATGTCTGTTTACAAATATTTAATTTTTGCAGCTGAAGATGTTAAGACTGTATTTCCTAATCTTCTGATGAATGCCAACATATCTAATTACTTATTGCTTTTGGTTATGGCTCAAAGCATGAGCTGCAGAATGGTTTCTTTCTAAAAGCTATGTTTGAAAAGATCCTGCAAGCCTCACAAAAAAGATTAGAATGTTCCTTTTGGAGAAATGTTTTCAAGATGTTCTTGGTTGCTTTTGCTCAATTCAGCATTGTCGATCAGTGTTTCTATGCCGAGACATTACTACTGTACTGTTGTTAAGTCATGCAGCTGTTAAGAGCACAGGAGCCCAGCTGGAAAAAAAGTTGATGTTTCTAAGCCGGAGGGAGGCATTGTTGCATTGTATTTGCCACAGATACTAGGAATGGCCTTGGAGGGGCAGAAAACCTTTTCTTTTTTCTTTTTAAGTGTTGCAGTCTTCCCCAAACCAACACCCTCCAGATGTTGTCTATGCCAAGTGCCAGCATCAACATATCCTCTAATTTTCAGCCCCGCTGGTTGGGGCTGTGCCCCTTCTCTCTTGTGCCTTCTTCCCTGCATGTGTGTGTGACTCCGCCCCTCTCCCACGGGGCTCCATTGTGACCGGAACCAAAGGGGATGTGTGGAGCAGGAGGAAAGCTGCGCGGAGGGAAGTGGAGTTGTGCGCATGCAGGCAGCTGTGCACCTTGGAGGGATTCTTGGCTAGTGTCCTTTATCATTGGCAGTGCTTACTTAGCTGATGGAAGTTATAGTCCAAAACATCTAGAGAGAGCTATATTGAGGAAAGCTAGCTGAAGGAATGGTCATTTGCTCATCAGAGTTAGATTTAACATGATTTGGCTGGGCCAGAGTTTAACCTTATAGAGGTCAGTCCTCTATTTTAGCGGATCCCAACCTTGGGTCCCCAGGTGTTCTTGGACTGCAATTCCCA
Organism: Intellagama lesueurii; assembly: GCA_037013535.1. Classification (NCBI taxonomy): domain Eukaryota; kingdom Metazoa; phylum Chordata; class Lepidosauria; order Squamata; family Agamidae; genus Intellagama; species Intellagama lesueurii. The sequence goes on from JBAJHW010000003.1 coordinate 103,287,866, forward strand.
GAAATCCTGGCCAGCACAGCTAGTGATGAAGGTTTCTGGGAGGTTTAGTAGTCCAAGTACATCTGGAGACCCAAGGTTGGGAAACACTGCTCCAGTTCTCTGACTGCCAGAGAAAGGTCCTTGAAAGTGCCCTAACTCCAGGGTTGAAGGAGCATTTGGGCCTTCAGATATTTGGATGACCATTCCCACAACCCTTTACCCTTCATTACTTCTGCTGTTTGAGGCTTCTAGGAGCTTAAGTCCAAAACATCTGGAGGGCCAACATTTTCTTCACCCCTGCTCTAGCTGAAAGACCAGCTGGATCAAATCCATTTTAAGGAGGAGAGAACAAGAAGCTTGAACATGCCTGTCAACAATTAGTCCCTGGACAGTAGGCTAAGAAAGCACACGGGTTACCAAGTTACAATCCATAGCGAGATGTATTGCATTTCTAGTTAAATCCTAATAATTATTATTTTTCATAATTGTACACACCTAGAAGGTACCATGTGCAATTTTTATTTCCATCTGTCCCTCTTTTGTCCTCTTTTTGGAGCGTGGGCGATGCTTCCTTCTCCCCCATATGCTTTTGGCACTATGTAAGTTGTTTTCCTGATAGAGGATATAATACCACAAAAAATTGAAATTGGTCTCCATGTGCTGTGAAGAAGCTCAAGCTAGCAAGTGCCTAACACTTTGGGAATCTGTATTCTAGACCGATCTTTGCTGCTTTTGTTGCTTTGAGATCTCTACACCATGTTTCTGTATTGTCCAAGGGTGACAAAACTACTGAGGTTCTTGGGGGCCGAAAAAGGAGTCCGAGAGTAATCATAATGATAATGGTAATAATAATAATAGCATCATTTTGCTTTTTTTGGAGGGGTGTAGGAATCTCAAGAAGAGGATGCAATTTGTTCTGAGCAGTTCTCAGTGAATAATAGTGGCAATTTCTGACAATGCCTGACCAAGATGAATAATTTACATCTCATCCAAATGACTGATTTTTGAGCTTGCTAAGGCAAAGGAAGAGGAAGTGAAATCTTTGCATATAAATCTCTCAAACTTACATCAATGGGATATAAGGCTATTCTACCCAGAGGAACACGCGTGACAGATTGCTGCAGATTTTCCCTCTAGCCATGGACATCATAGAGATAACTTTTTATCTTTTCTTTTTCTGCCCCAAAGCATTTGATTCTAATCTCTGGGACGGAATGTGCAAACCAACCAGGGAGAACATACAGCAGGAAGCAAGCCATTAAAGAGGTGTTCCTTGATTTCTTCTCAGGCTGAACATATTGATGAAAAATTACACTAGTGTTCTGCAACACTACCATTGTCTTTACAATGGCCCAGTTGTATGATCAAAAGCACCATATCGGCAGGAACACAAAATTCTTCCTTATACTAAGTCAGACCATTGGTTCATGGAGATCAGTCAGTACAGTACCATCTATTCTGAATGGGCAGCAGCTGCTCTTCAAGCATTCAGATGGGAGTTTTTCTTACACCTGCTTTGGAATGCCACGGATTTAATTAATATGGGGACCTAATGCACTATGGGTAACTAAAAAAAGCCAACTTGTATGGACTTGATTATGTTTTCAGCGATATGTTAATTCTAATATAAGATGATGGCTGAAATCCTGTTGTGCAGTTCTGTATATACAGTAATGATGACATCATCATCAGTGGAAAATTGCTACCATTTAAAAACTTCTTTTGGAGATTTCATCTGTGTATGAGTTATAAGCATCCTGAAATTGCTTCTAATCAGCATTGATTTGCTACTGGTGATGTTGTCATCGCTGTTGCACATGGGGAGTTGCACAACATGATTTCAGCTGATGACTCAGATTTTTATGTACATTTTAAAATCAAATCTATAGAATGAAAACCATTCCTGAAGTTTGGTTGAGATGAAACTTTACTATATGACCAACAAAACAAAACAAAACAAATTCCCTTAACAATCCAATTACTTACGGCTTTCTTTAAAATATTAACATGGCAGAATTCGCAAGAAGTTGAAGACGGGGAGGGTTGGGGTTGGATTGGGAGAAGCATTTAAAACCAAGGAAGCACTATTTGCCTGTATAACCTTGGGAAGATATTCCATTACCTAAATATGGATACGTATGTTTGATACAATCTGACATGGCGGGTTGATGGGCGTTGTTTGTCACCTGAGGTTTTCATTCAGGAAATATTCATATAATTGGCAACCTGTACTGGGAACAAAAAAGCTGCACTGCAAGTGCAGGTGAAAGAAGACATGGAAATACTAAGAGAATGAGGACAAAGACAGGTACTCAGTCTCTGCTGCTTTTCGAGTTTTACTCCAAGAACATCTTTAGATAAGCACTTGCTGATTAAAATGATAAGGTCATTGTCAGTAGAAAGGCTATCTCCTGGAGCTGTTTTCTCTGGCTCTGTTTGAATGCTGGTATCAAGATGGATTGGAATATCAGTTCTGCAGTGCTTTTAAACTGAAGTCTGTTGCTGACCCATTTCCAGGGCAGATTGGGGTTCCATATTTCATCCCAGAACATTTGACATTGATAAGGTTTTTTTAAAAAAAGGAAGAAAAGATGCATAGAAATGCAGGAAAAAAATGAAACAGAAGGTAAGAGTATCATATAAAGCAGATGCTGAGCCTGGCAGCAGGTGGCAACAACAGGAGAGTGGTATCATCATCCCCAAGGAAGACCAAAGAATTCTCCCACAGTCTCCAATCACTCAGAATCTAGAGAGGGTCCCTGAATGAGGTCACTTGAGGTTCAGATTCCCTTGGATGCTGTGGGGTTTTTTTTGTATTCCATGTGGCTACATGTAGGGTCTGTGGCTAGTGTATATTGTAAATTCTTCACTGTGGGAGTTTTAATCAACAACATCCGATATGCAGATAATACTGTATTACTAGCTCACATTTTAGATGGTTCACTTAATGAAGTCAACGAACTTAGTGATGAACTTGGTCTGAAATGGATATTAAGAAAACCAATTGCATGATAATCAGTAAAATGCAGCCAGCCCACAGAAGTGTGTAATGCCCCAACGAAAGGGTGGAGCACATTGACAGATATTACCTTGGAATCTGGAAAGGTGGGTTTATACTGATGCAACAGAATCAAAAGAGAGATGGCCCAGAACAGCTTCCTTAAGATGAAGAATGTAATATGAAAAAAAAAGTCTTAAAACTGGTGTTGACAGTGTGCATTGTACAGTGCTCTGAAATTGTGGGCTTTAACAAAGGCTTTTTTTTAAAAAAGGTAACACTATCTGAAATGTAGGTCTTTCACATGTTAAGAATACCCTGGATTGAGAGGGTGACCGATGAAGAAATACTAAGGTGAATGAATAAAGACCAAGAAATCCAATGAAAAGTACAAATAGTTACAGTTGATCACTTCAGGTAAAAAAAAAAACTGAGAAAGGAAATGTTTATGGTGTGGACCATCAAGACTTTCTGGAAAATAATTGAGAACTGAGAGAGAAAATTGCATCCTTACAACCTCTTCCCATCCCAAACAGTCCACCTGTACCTCATGCATATCAGCTGACTTATGTCACACACACAAAAAAAACCTGTGGAAAGAAGCCTTATTCCAGTCTGGGCCAGAACGGTTAAGATTTAGGCTTGTTTGGAATTGATGTGAAATTAAGATACACATCACTAAGAGAGGGAGCTGAACAATTCAGAATGCAGTCATCAAGCACTTCACACACTTGCCAAGAAAAATGGGCAATTATGAACATTAAGTCCAAGTATGCATCATATCTGCCCCAATCAAAGCTATTTAAATCCAGTCAAGCATTGCTTTCATATATCAAACCTCAACCTATGCTTGATTACAGCTCCGCATACCAGGTATTTAGCCTAGGGTGCTAGCCAATGACAATATACCATTGTCTAGGAATTTTAATCCCTGTACCCATATTTATAAATGTCATAAATTTGATTGCAACAGATTAGTTATCAAAATGCTGGCTGTGTTCACTATTTTATCTATAGCTTTAAAATGTTTGGATTTTGGAACCAAAGAAACAAAACTCTCAACCCTGAGAAGTTGTCAAAAGCGTGGGTCCAACAGTGGACCTAAAAGACAGAATTTGCGTTGCTATAAGCAGCAATGAAAACATTCTCTAGGTTGTAAACTTTTGCCCCAAGAGGGGAAATTTATTTCTTTGCAGAGAAATTACAATAATGCAGAACCATTTGTGTGTAATTCCCAGGATTAATATGTGGGAACAGGATCTCTTTGATAAATTGACAGAGTGAGAACTTGAATTCAGCGTTGCTTTCCAAATGATAGACTTAAAAAATCTAGACAGAAAATTCACCATGGTTTTCTGAATTTATAAAGTGGGCTGGATAACTCAGTGGTTTAGGTACCTGGCCAGGGGAGCCAGAGGTTGCGAGTTAGATTCCTCACTGTGCCTCTTGGGAAAAGAGCCAGCCTGTGTGGCCTTGGGCAAGCTGAGCAGTCCCAGGGTTCCCCCAGAAGAAGAGAAGGGTAAACCACTTCTGTGTATTCTCTATGTAGAAAACCCTGGAAAGATTCGCCATAAGTCTAAATTGACTTAACAACAACACAACAACAACAACAACAACAACAACAACAACAACAATAATAATAATTATTATTATTATTACAAGTTTATTATGAAGTTTTAAGAAAATGCACAATAACTTGTGATTTAAGGATTGTAGTTTTAAACCAGTTTTAAATTACATCATTGCATTTATGAATTCACACCCATGGTTGATAATGGGCTCCATCCAACTGTACTCCCAGCTAAGCAGATGTGCTGAAATGGCTGGGACTTAGTAAACACTAGCATAAGTCCCATAGGCTTGAATGAGTCCACTCTAGTTGGGGCTAAAATTGGATTTAGCCAGTATTCTCACATGAGTCATAGCAGTCTGACCCCTGTTGGTCAGCTTTAGATTTTCTAGTTTTTAAAAACAGTCTAGAAGTAGACATAATCCAGCAGAAAATCTTATTTATTAAAGATTTCTGCAAAATTTCTTCAAGATTTTTAAACAAAATCTGAAAGAGAAGAGAAGTGGATTTCCACTGATGTCTTTGGTGAGGGTTTCCCAATTGTAGGCTTTCTATTAGCAATTTCTTAAAGGGAACAGATGTAGATTGCAGTGGATGTCCATGGTGAGATAGTCCGGATTGGAAGATTTCAATTAGCACTCTGCCACCATTCAAAAATAGAGCAACCACAAAACCCTGCAGAACAGTTATTTTAAAAAGATTCTCCAAGGTGTTTTTTTTTAATCCTAAAGAGATGCTGATATTAAAATTAAAAAAGGATTTTTAAAGAGACATTTGGACACATCCCCCAGTAAACATTTTGGCATCAAGTAGCAGAACGTACAGGGTCCAACTGCTCTGTGTGGAGAAATCTTTACTTTTACCTATAGTTACAAAGTTAAACACCCACAACAGAGCAGTAAGTGAACAGCAAGCAGTGAAAGTCAGTTCTTGAACTACACAATAGTCTTTCTATACCATTCTCTACCAACTTTCTCTACCTCATTTAGTGAGGGCACAACTCCAGAACTGAAAAGTAACTAAAACAGTTATAGTTATTCTGTGAAAGCTGTGAAATTGGCCCTCGTTAAGTCAAAATTTTAATGTAACTTAGTTATATCTTCATTAATCTAAAAAGAGGGTTTCATTATAAATGGCTTACTATTTGTAATGAGTTACTTTCAGGTTCTGCTCCCAGGAAAAGTATATGGAATTATAGCTGTATCGATTCAATGGAAACTCATTCAATGGAAACTCATTTTCAGAAGTTACTTTGCTACTTACAAACAACAAGAAGCAGAGTTGTGAGTTTTTTCTTCCTCTAGGTCTTTGAAGGATAAAGTTTTCATTGACTCACAGTGGTTCAAGTTTCAGACCTTCAAAAGGTTACTAATTTGAACGATAGCAGGAATCTACAGTAAGGTAACAAGGAAGTTTCACCGGTTAAATATCTGCCTGCCAGGCTGTTAAAAAGCTCAGGAACCCTGCCAGAAAAGAAGAAATGCTGGCAGGGGTACAAAAAACACAAACACTCTTTGGTTGCAAAATTGGCAAAATAATCATTAAAATATAGGAAGTGGGGGTTTTGGGGGGGGGGGAGAATAACAAACACAAGATAAAGGGGGCATGCTCAAGCTAGTTTTGATTTAGTAAAGTTCAGTGTTACTTTGAAGCAATGAAATGTAAAGTTCCAAGCAGGAACTGTGAATTCTTAATTAGATTAAAAACTGTGATCTTAGGAAAAACCTCAGCAACATGTTGGGAAAAAAACCCTCACTGTAAACACAGAAGGAAGCTGAAGTGGAATGTGCTGATTATGCCCAAGAAGCAAGTGCTAACTTTAGGAGGCATCGGAGGGTTAAACTATAAAGACATTAGAAGTTATTTTTCCTTTTTTACACCACAATAAGTGCAGGGACCCCAGTACTGATCAGGTCCATAACATGGGGATCTTGCAGAGAGAGCAAATCTAATGGGGATCTTGTAGAGAGAGCAAATCCCCCCCCCCCATGGTCTCAATGCAAATCCTTCCTCACCTGCAAATTGCTTTGCCAAAACTGTCACATTTGTATTTAGAGAATCATAGAGTCATAAAATAATGGAGTTGGAAGGGGCCTATAAGATCATTGAGTCCATCCCCCTGCTCAATGTAGGAAGCCAAATAAAAATAGATCTGACAGACTGCTGTCTAATTTTCTCTTGAATTCCTCCAGCACTGGAGTGCTCACCAACTCTTGAGGTACAGTAGGATCCTCATATCCGCCGGATCAATATCCGCTGATTCACCTATCTATGATCTGAAAATGTGTGTGTGTGTGTGTGTGTGTGTGTGTGTATGAGAGAGAGAGAGAGATGGTCGTCTTGAGCACAGGAATGAGAAAAGATTTCAGCTTGGCTCTTACTCATAGAGGCCCCATCAGGGGGGAAATTACAGGTACAGGGGAGTCCTGGGTCCAACAGACTGTTAGCTATAATCTGTGTGTTTCACTATCCTCAGGGGAGAGGCTTGGAACCGATCTCCCACGTGTACGGGGTCCTGCTGTAATTGCTTCCATTGTCCATTCCATTCTAACAGTTATCTGGAAGTTGAGTCATGGCAATTGGACTTCTTTCTTCTTAGGTTGAAATGTTTCGCTACTCATCCAAGTACAGTGGTGCCTTGACTTACGAACGCCCCGACGTACGAACATTTTGACTTACGAACAGCTCCATTCGCAAAATTTTGCTTTGACTTGTGAACGGAGCTTTGACTTACGAACAAAAAAAAAACCATGGGGAAAGCGGGAAATGGACTTTGGACTGCCTGGTACTGCCTGGTACTGTAATTTTAAAATGTAAAAATTGGTTTAAAAGGTGCTTGGTTTGGTTTAAAACTGCTTGGTTTTAAAGGTGTTCTGTTTAAAAGGTGTTCCCTCCCTCCCTCCCTCCTTTCCTGCCCTTTTTTTAAACCTAAGTCATCTTAGGTTAAAAAAAAATTCTCCCCCTAGTGGTAGAGGACGGATTAACCGGTTTTGCATTAGTTCCTATGGGAACTAAAGCTTTGACTTACAAACGGCGCCTCGACATAAGAACAAAAAACAGCCGGAACGGATTAATCGGTTTTCAATGCATTCCTATGGTAAATGCTGATTTGACTTACAAACGTTTTAACTTACGAACATCTTCTGGGATGGATTAAGTTCGTAAGTTAAGGCACCACTGTAGCTTCTTCAGTCTGAGGAGAGTTGGTAGGAGACCCCTGATATATCCTCCACATTGGTTTCACTTCCCCCTGGTCTGAATAGGCTCGTTAGCAGGACAATGAATGGGGGGGTGAGTGAAAGAAGACCAGACTCAAACTGAAGAAGCTACTTGGATGAATAGCAAAACGTTTCAGCTTAGTAAGAAAGAAGTACGGTTGCCATGACTCAACTTCCAGATAACCTCACCTGGATGACTGAGAATCTTCACAAATATATTGTTTAAACAGGAAGTTTTTCCTGATATTCAACCAAAATCTGGCTTTCTGTAACTTGAGCCCATTATTACATGTCCTGCAATAGAGAGCAGATCCTGCCCCTGCTCTGTATGACAATCTGTCAGGAATTTGAGAAGTACTATCTTCCCATCTTCCCTCAGTCTTCTTTTCTAAAGGCTAGACATGTCTAGTTCTTTCAGTCTTTCTTCATAGGGCTTGGTTTCCAGTCCCCTTATCATTCTTGTTGCCTTTCTCTGAATTTATTCCTGTTTGTCGGCATCTTTCTTAAAGTGTGATGCCCAGAAGTGGACACAGTACTCAAGACGACCAGTGCTGAATAGAGGGGAACTAGTACTTCATGGGATTTGGAGACAATATATCTGTTAATCTAGCCTAAAATAGCATTTGCCTTTTTTTGCAGCCACATTGCATTGTTGGCTTATATTCAGCTTGTGGTCTACAATAATTCCAAAATCCTTCTTGCATGTAACATTACTGAGCCAAATTTCCTCCATCTTGTAACTGTGCGGTTGGTTCTTTTTATCCTGAGTGTACAACTTTACTCTTATCCCTGTTAAATTTAATTCTGCTGTTTTCAGCCCAGTGCTGAAGCCTATCAAGATCTTTTTGAATTTGGTTTCTATCTTCTAGCTATTCCACCCAATTTTATGTCACGTTCAGGTGCAGATGCTCTTATCTGGATCGGGACCACACTGGAAAGCAAAGACTTAAAGATTTGTGTACTTTACACAAAACCAAAACCAAAATAGAAATAACAGTAGCAACAATGTGGCAATGCGGTCACTGGAAAAATAGTGCTAGAAATTTCACCAAAATTTAAAGGAAAACGGGAAAAAAAAACAAGGTACAAACAAAGGTATGACATCAGCGAAGTTCTCAGACTATATACAGACCATGCTGGCTAGGGTATTCTGCAAGTTGTAATTTTTAAAAAATAACCTTTCCTATCTCTGGAGCAAAGACCAATCTCTTAGGCCCTCAAGCTACCGTCTCCTACTTTCAGCTATCAATTCTAGTCATCTTTACTGGGCTTCTTTACAGAGAAATATCTTTCCAGTAACTGATGGAAAAGGTATTTCAAAGATACTATCACAAATAAGATAGCAAACAGGTAGTCAGCTCTGACCCAGTGACGTGCAGAGCTGAGATGCGCGACTGTCAGTCAACAACTTGAATTGTCACTTTTGTTTAGTCAAAATGATCTCTGCTAGGGAAGTTGTGGGGCTGCCTCTTGAGATTCAAAACTTTGTACTGTTGCTAAAGTTGGCTCACTAGTTTTGGAATTGGGGGGGGGGGGGTACTCCCAAGAATACAAGCAGTAGCTCTTCAGAGCATTATAGCAATCTAGTGCATGTACGTGCATGTGTGTGCGCACACACACAGACACAGAAGAGTTATTTAAAAAATACATAAGTATTTATTAACAAACCTATGGGCAAATTGAATGGATTTCTGTTCAGACTTTTTAAAAATCAGGTTCAAGTCACATGGTATTTAAACCAGTGGTCGTTTTCATATGCACTGCATGGAAATTGATTTCTTTCCAGTGATTCAAACCAGCTTTGGCATCTACACTGTTGAAATTGACTCATTTCCTTTCTGTTTTAGGAGCATGCTGTTCTTAAAGGTCTTGATTTGGTTTTTTTTTTAAAGTAAGTGATACATGATGTATCGAGTATTTAGGAGGTGCCATCTGGTGTCATAATAGTTGCTAGAAACCATAGGGGAAACACTGGAGAGGTGACCCCAGCCTATTTTAAAAAATGACAATGGGGGGGGGACTTCCCGCTCCTTTGCTGGGTGATGCTCCTGGCACACGGACCAGCCTCCATGTCCAGGCACACCTGCTCTGCACCCACTCTGCACCCCACTAGTCTTCTGCTGCTCTGCTGGATCCTTGATCAGTCAAATGGAGAGAACGGGGTAGGTAGTTGTTGGACATATTGATGAACTGATGCAGCAATAAACATTTTAAGAAATATTCTTATTAAAAAAACCGTTGAAAGGAAAAATGGTGGTGCCCCACCAGCCAAAATCCACATAGGCACAAATTAAAATGACAGCACAAATTAAAACAACAGCAGTGTTCACATCCACAAAACTGCATTGAACTGAATCGATTTTAGAAGCAAGGTATTTTAAAAAGTCCCTGCTGGCCAGGTGAAAAAAATTATCTTTGCAGCCCATATAAATCGATTTCACCCTTGTGTCGTATGAACAATAAAATCTAAATTGATTTAAATGACTCTTAAATGAGGTTCTTATTGCTGGTATGACTGCAGTCAAAAGTAGTTAAATAAGTATTTATAGATTGAGTAAATACTTTTGTTTGTTAATCAGTCTTATAAGTACATATTTTTAGTGATTAGCTTCATTCTTCAAATGGATCCAGAAAAAAACATGAATGAGGTGCTGTTTAGTTATTATTATCAGTTTATATATCTGCTCACATATAAATGAAAAAGGCGGAAGATGAAACATTTATGTTTTTTAGTCACTCTTGTAAGAGAGAGAGAGAGTAAGAGAGTATTACTATCTAGAATCCCATTGGTTTCAATAGGTTTACTCCAAGGTTGAACCTGTCCTGACACAACTCATACTTTCTCCAAAAGAAGAAACGTTAGGGTGACATCCGGAAAAAATAAATTCACGTGGCCAGACACATTTCCCGACACCACACAATACACACATGCATGAGCACAAACTTAAAAAGTAACCTGGAGAATAAAGCCAAATAGGGGTTTCAAAACTTCTGTATCCAGTTATAATGGTTTTTGAACCCTGATTTTTATTTTTTCAGAAGGAAAAGACACTTACAGTTTCTTGATTTCTAATGGAATTGCAGCCCTTGCTTTTATACCTTGCCCTTGGTAAAATGTCAAGTGAATGTTGTGTGGAACCAAGCTAAGAAATGTTCTCCAGAGAAACCCCATCTTCAGTAAGTGGAACTGTGGACTGCAGAGAGCTGCAGGCATAAAAGCTGCTGCAAAAGTGATTTCAATCTGAAAATTTAATCATTTTCCCTAGAAAAATGTACATGAAAGTTAAAGTGATGACTTAACTGAAGTCATCAGGCTTTTATAAAAGGTACTTTATTTTTTAATGGTGCTCTATTTACACTCAAATTTAATCTGTGTCACTGGTCTCACTGTTCCTTTGACAAACTTTCTGTTATTTCTTCCCAACATGGGTGGGTGGGTGGGTGGGTGAATGGGTGGATGGATGGGTGGGTGGATGGGTGGATGGATGGATTGAGAGATAGAGAGATTTAACAAACCTGTTCTCTTTCTTTGTGCAATAATGATGGTTGACTTGCCAGTTAAATTGAAATATTCCAGTGAATTCTCTAGCCTGAGAGTTAAGTAGCTGTGCATGTGGTTTGAATCTTATTTTCAGAGACCTAACTACAAAGACATGAATGCCCAGAACGATGTATGACATAACAACGGGCACCATCTAGACAATGTTTGTTTCAAAGCCTCCATTTCTACCTTGCAGATTGACTAGATTGTTTGATCACTGGGAGAACATTACACTAAAGATTTTAAGGTCTTAATTCAATCATGCTTAAGATGTTTTGTTGCCTGAGGTAGAGCAATGAATGATGCTGTACCTGCCCTGCACATCTAAGTCAAGATGCTTAGTAGCCAAAACCAGGCAAGTTATTTTGGCACATGAGGCAGGGAATCCTATTGACACCTCTCCACATCCCTAACAGTAATATTCTAGTAAAAATAAAGCCAGTAAACCACAATGTGCTACTCTTTCATAATGCCGCAAATGTGCTATCAGAACAATTTTCTCCTGCTTGCCTAATGGTAGGGGCGGCCCTGATACTTCTGAGATTCAGGAGTCACCTAAGTGGTGTTAAATACAGACTGCAGAATTAGATGGGTTTGATCTGTGCTAGCAAGGCAGTTATTAAAATTCTGGAACACTTTTGAATGCAGCAGTCCAATGGATGAATGATTGATGAGCATTACAAGGGTGGCTTCTGGCTTTTTAGTTGTTGTTCTGGTAAGCCTAGCAGATCAGAGAGTCAGCAGGCCCCACTTAGAGGTCATCCACACTGAGCCTTGTTTCAACCACTCTTCTGTCACTTGGTTCCGAAGAATGCTTTATGAGGATTTGATCCCAACCTTCTCTTTAAAAACACTTCACTTCTGTTTAAGAAATCAGCATCCCTTTGAGAAATATATCACAAATCTTGAAGAAATATTTAACACATTTTGTTCTTTTATTATTTTTGAGTGGCAGTTGAATGCTAATTGAAAGCTGACCAGAACCCTCCTGCCCAGACATCTCCATATAGTTCTTTAGGGCAGAGATCCTTTGTCCACCAAAGGGCAGCCTGAGATGTGTGTGGCCCCATCTTAGTTAGGCTAATGGATCATGGCTACAAAGTAAATAGGTTCAGGAATGCCTGAGAGAGAGTGCAGCCTTAGTTGTGATGTAGGATTCATTCTAGACAAGTGATGTTATAGCGACGGCAGGAGATGATAATAAGAGAAAAAGTAAGCACATCTTAGCCACATGAATTCACCCCTGTAATCCAGCCATTGTTGTTCATGGCAGGACATAGCAATTCCCCAAGTACTAGCTGGCTCCCTGCCCTGCGCTGGAGGTATTGATGACAAGGCTAATAATACTTGTATATCCTCTGTCTCAATTCTAGATGCTTCTAGAAGCTTCAAGGGCAGGTTGTGGAGGGTGGAGCTAGCAGGAGGGAGATCCTCCTCCCAGCCAGACATAGTCTAGCTTCTTAGGAGAAACTGCAGGCATCTTATCAGCAAACCTGGGCATGGTGCCCAGTTACAGAGGTACAGCATGCTGCATAACACAGAGATGATATCATGAGAACAGCCAAGCTGAAAGGAATAACAACTTTTAACCCTTAAATGAAAGCAGTGTAACTCTAAGTGCCCAGAATGACCAGAGACATGAGCGATGGGAGGATTCACATTTCTGGCTAATTTTGCAGTTATTACAGGCTTACCTGAGAAACTTCACTGATTTTTTAAAAAAACTTATCTTTAAAAAAAATCAGCGTTTTTTCTCTGCTGGATTTTCGTGGTGATGGCAGTGGTTCCACTAATTGAAAGAATCCACCAGCAGTTTTTCATTGTTTCTGTCTTCTTTAAGAAATCAGCAACTTTTACAAATTTCCCTCAACACTCTTGAAGAAATCTTGCAGAAATCAGTATCTTTATGATCCAATGTCTGCTAGAGTCCATTACTGTTGTTCTTGAGTCGTGGTGTAGCACTAACTCAAAGCTTCCAACATGAAAGCTTTTGACACCTAAACCCCATTTCTGACACAAGGCATTTTTTTTTTTAAAAAGGAACAAGTAAAAAGGTCCCTTAGGTTTTAGATGGGCTGAAAAGAATAGAAAATCAGACGGAAATGGCTGAATCAAGACAAGCTTTAGATCATGTGGCCAGCAGAATAAAATACTGACAAAATCAATGTAGAACCTGGCACTTTAAAGAATGAATAGTCTGTATGGAAGAGCCTTAAGTAAGCCTTCCTGAGTTGGTTGTGTCCATCTGTCGTGGTGCTGGCTGGATAGCTCAGGGGTTTAGGTATCTGGCTGTGGAGGCAGAGTTTGGCAGTTCAATTTCCCCCTGTGGCTCCTTCAAGTAGAGCCAGCCTGTGTGGCTTTGGACAAACTGCACAGTCCAGGGGCATCCCCCAAAAGAAGAGAATGGTAAATCACTTCTGAATATTCTGAACCAGAACTGACTTGATGGCACATTTTTAAAATAATAATAATAATAATAATAATAATAATAATAATAATAATTATAATAATAATAATAATAATTATTATTATTATTGGTGGATGCTACAGCTTTGATCCACCTGCTCATTCCAGTGATCATCCACTAGGTAGAACAAGGGAGACCTGTACTCTATACCTCCCTGGCAACACACCCTGTAGGAAGCGAGAACTTGCCCCATGACACTTTAGGGGCCTCTTGAGTGATCACTTATTTTCCAGTAAGAGGAATGGACTCTCTGTAGCTGGAGCTAGGGCGGTCATCTGTCTTTATTTAGGTAGTGTATTCCTCCAGTTTGCCAGAGGACAATCTTCCATTTGAAAATATCCTCCATTTTAAGGGCTGCCCAGTCCAAGTCTGATTTAAAGATCAAGAATCAGATGGAGAGAAAGCAGAGGTCTTGCAGGTTCCTACTTACCTTGTCAGTTGAATCAGCAGGCACAAGATTCATCTGCTCACTTTTCTCCCTACCCAGGTGAGATGCATTGTAATTGTCTTTAATCATTTTTGATTTTGCAGCTCTCTTTATAAATCAGCACAAGCGATTTTATGTAAACCAGTGTCCTCCTCTTTGGTCCCGTGCTAGTGGCCTTCCTCTCTAGAGCACCTTGGGTTATAGAAATGTTGAAGAGAACCATGTAGAGCAGATCTGTAGATGGGAGGCCATTGGGAGCTCCAGTGCTTGGCTGAGTTCCTAGTTTGTCCCTCAGCTAGGTTTCACTGCGTGGGTGGGGAAGGTGTGATCCTCCAGATGTTGTTTGACTTTAATTCCCACCTGCTCTAGTCAGCATAGCCAATGAAGGGTGTAATGGCTGTTGCTTTATACATACTGTACTCAAATGTTTTTATAAAGATCAACATTTTACATTTACAATATTTTAATTGTATTTTAATTGTTTTATTTTTAATTGTATTTTTATTGTATTTTAATTGTTGTAAGCCGCCCAGAGACCTTTGGGTAGAGTGGGCTGCATATAAGTTAAATAAATAAATAAAATAAATAAATAAAACATTTATGGACATGATTCAGATATGGTAAATCTCAGTGTAATACCATGAGACTAGAACTACTAGGCTCTGGGGGAGAACTACTTTTACTTTCACATTTGCCCAACAAAACCTTTCCTGACATTCTCTTAAAGGAATGGGACACCACAGTGAGGATTGATGGGAGCTGCAATCCAACAACACCTGGAAGACCACATCTGACTTGACTCCAGTGTCATCACTGGTTTTTCAAGGTATCCCATTGTGTGGCGACATGGACACATGTTGTACCTACATACAGTTTGTGTAGATTTTCCACATGTAAGCTTGCATTTTGGTGGCTGGGAATTACCACTAGGATCCTACATTCCAGCCCAATCACAGATGTTCACTGAGCATAAACCTGGATTATGTAAACATCAATTGCATCGTAAACTGATGGATGTACATAGTAGCCAAAATCCTATTGATGCTTGTGTAAGGTGCTAACTGATGAGGTGCCAGGGCACATCTTGGCTATGTGTACAGTCACATGCCCAACAATACAACTGAGATGCATCCTGGTACCTCATCAATTAGCTATGATTAGCCAGAGAAACACAAACCTTACATGAATACTAATGGGATTCTGGCCAGTAAAACTATAATTTAGTTTGTATATTGCTACATTCTGTAGAGTTCCACTGAACACTTGTTCTGAATGTACCAGTTTGGTTACTCACACTGTCAAACACCAGGCTTCCTATTTGCTCTGCTGTTTCACTTGAACTTGGAATGCAGAAGGGGAAATGTGCCTTGTCCAAAGCTTAGCATCTGCATTAAATTTATACTTTATACCAACTCTTACCCTGATGTTCTTAACTTAAAGCTGTTCTATAAAAGATACAACTGATCACACTTGACATGGCACTGCTTGCTTCCTGTCATCTGGAGTATATGACTTTTATTGTTCCTGGTTATTGCTTTTGCTGTCTGGCTTGAAATAGAGTTCTTGTAATTGTGCTGTTTACTTCATCTGGAGGAATGAGCCTGCTTTCCTGTTCTCCTTTGAAATGTAATGAATTTCTCCAAGAATAGTGAGGGGCTGCATGGAAAAAAGACCTATCTGTAGGCTGAATTCTGCCAGCATGGCTCCTTATTGGCGTCAGTCACTGAAGGACTTCAGTGTGCATTTCTAAACACAAATGAGTCCCACATCTAGTTATGTAATAGAGGGAGGGTGCAAGTACACTACGAGTCAAAGTGCTTTGCTGTGATTTGATTCACAGCCTGTATTATGTTTGACATCACTATCAGTGTTCACACAGAGGGTGCAGATAGATTCCAGAGTTTATTGTTCATACTGGATGCAATGCAAGTTGCATTTCAGCCCCCAGTGCCCCCACATGCCTCTCCTTCCTTCTTTTGGTCCTGCCTCTGCTTAGCCTTCCTTCCTGTGGCCTCGCCTCTGCTAATCCTTTTATGGTTTGCTGTAAAGCTGCTTCCTCATTTAAAGCTTTGGGCTATTACGTTTCTCAAAAACCTTTCTTTGGAAAAATAACATGGAAAGGTACTTAACAGTCTAAGAACGTCAAAAGTCTGATATTCCTAGACTGTTAAGTACAACAAAACATCGAAAGTTTGAAAGTAATTTTGCAAAATACATCATAATTCACACATCATAATGATTTTATAACAGGGGTCAACAGCTTTCCTTCCCATCTGTTACTCTTTTCCCTTACTTTCAAGTAACACATGCAGGAATTACCTTTTCTCTGGTCACAGTTTGTCATGCTAATAGTTTAAAACCATAGGGGAAGAGATTACTGCATGTGTTACTTGAAAGTAAGGGGGAAAAGTAATGGATTGGATGGGGAAGGTGATTTTAATGAGACTTTCAGATCTGTCAATTAAATAATTAACAGCAGTAAGCTTTTGCTTAACAACAAAAGGGTCTTCTCACATAATTTTACAGGATTCAAGACTAGCACCAGATCCTCCACATTAATGTTGCAGTGCTTTGCTTTTGCATGCCCCCTTGGCCTGAACCTCATGCCTCAACAGCCTACATCACTGAAACACCACTTAAGGACAACCCTCCCCCCCATCTTTACAAGAATATATCATAACTACCACATAGGAAAAAGTATTTTTGAATCATTCTGGCTTGAAAAAGTAGAAGCCTGCCAGCAGCAGAGGAAAAAAAAAAAGCTACTTTCAGAGCAAAAAGAGCTGGACCAATTCGAATCAGCCTTTTTGTCATGTGATAATTAAAAAGAATTTCAAATTCTCCCCATTTATAAGCGGAATAAATGGTATTTGACCATGTAGTCACACTTGGAATGAAGCTCTCCTTTGGAGGAATACTGAATAATATATTTAATTTTTAGGGTTGATAAATATAAACAAGAAAAGTGAAATCAGTTAGAAGACCTAATTTTTTGTTGTTTGAATGCTTTGGGATGATGTTGGAGGGAAAGACTAAATTTCCTTCCAACTTTTATATTGCCTTTCTTCTTCAACACACGTTTATCCTCTCTTTCCTTCCAGACTTTCTAGCATATCTCTCTCTCTCTCAATGTCTCTCAACTTTGCTCATGTGCCTCGAATGGCAATTTGACACACGGCAAGTAAATAGGTGAACTTTCCCCACCATGGACTACAACCTGTGAAGAAAACAAGTAAATCTCTCAGGATGTGAATGACTGAACATAAATGTAGGATTCAAGTATGTAATATGTATCATTGTTCCAGTGTTTTTGTAGATTGAAACAAAAAAACTCAAGAGAACTTACTGATAAGTGTATTAAGGCGTTTTCTTTAATTTTATTTGTGCAACTACCAGAATTCTTTTAAGATTTCCCCAGGCAAAGTTGTGGGAGTTCCAGCCCAAAGACAGACCCCTACATTTCTCTCATCTGGAGAAGACCTACTCCAAGGCTGCATGGCCTCATCTGCCCAGTACTTCCTGTTGTCAGTGTGCAAAAAGGAAGATTCTGCACGGATTCCTGAGAGAAAATCTCATTTTTTGGGAGGTGACTTCTGTAGAGCCTAAAGGGCAACAAGACTACAACTCCCAGGAAGCACTGTGGCAGCTGTCTTGCAGCCTTCTCCAGGCAGGCTCTTCTCCAAGTGAGCAAAATGTTGGCATCTCTAGGTGTGGGTCTGTGGGCTGTAACTCACAGCTACCTGAGAGTTCAGCTATAGGCATTTGGCCACTCAGTGGAAGAGGTCAACTGCAGAATGTTGCTGATTGGTCTTCCTAGGAGTAAGAGCTTTCCCTTAAGGAAATCCCTTACTCTTGATGAGCCTTTTCCTGCATCCAGACAGAGTTGCATCTTTAGTTTGTGGCATTCTCATAGTTTTGGAGAAGGGTTCCAACTTCTCTTCCAACTCAGGCTCAGAGCCCACCTCCATCAGATGGTTTAGTTTCCTGGGCACCCAAAAGTCCAGGATAAGGTATGGAGATGCTGTTATCAGGGGATTCATGTCTCCTAGTTCTCTAATGGTCTAGGATCTTTGATGTTCAGTAGTTCCACCCAAAAGCTGGGTTCAGGGAATTCCAAGTTATCCAACTTGTTCAATGGGACCATGGGTTCATAATCCAAAGTGGACAGGCCACATGCTTTCCTCCATTTCTGATACATTTCCCTCTCCCTATCACCCAGTAGACTGCCGGAGGAGAGACAGATTGTTCTTGCCAGAAGTGTGAACCAATTGTTTCCAGAGGGTACCATCTGGCCATGAGTTCTGTGGGAATTTGTTTCTCCTCTTCTGCCTGGTCCATTTCCACCAAGGCACGATGGCAACTGACTCCAACAAGTAAGGCGGTAGCTGCTCCTGCTGCTGCTGGTCCCTGGTGGCCATGAGGGTGGGGTGTTCTTTGGGTTTGGTAACTGAATCCAGATTGAAATGTTTGGGGGGGAAGAAATGTTGCGCTCTACAGCTATTTCAACTTCTTTCATTTTCATGTTTTGTTTGTTTTGGCTAAACAATCATGTGAATTATTCGCGAGTTGCTCAGTCTTGGTAAGCTATTTATCCTGTAGAAGAATTATATAAACAATGGGTTGTAATTGTATCTAAAAGTATTATTGTTTTCTGTCATGAAACTTTTCTGATATAACTGTAAGCCCCTTTGTGTATGGCTTTATCATAGAAGAGTGGCATGCATATATGTATGATGAAGCCTTTTCAGATTAGATTGCATGACATTCAGGTGGGGGAAAATAAGTTGCCCACTCCTGTTGGACGGCTGAGGTGATGGCAGTAAAAGAAGCAGTAAACCTATTTCAGTGTGGCAGCTAGTCGGTAGAAGGCATGTCTGGTGCTTGCCTGACCTACATAGTGAGACCTGGCGAAGTGAGGCACCTGGCACTTCGTCCTTAGAATACAGAGGGGGCCCAAGTTGTTGCTACTGCCCACTTTCTTCTTCTCCTTCCTCTGCCCCTCCCTCACCCCTCCCTCAACAGAAGCCCATCCCATATGTATGGTGTTATGAGTCATGAAAGAAAACTCAGTATTTTGAATTTCTGAAATTACATTTCTGAAATTTTACCATGTGACCAAACACTTGAGTCCTTTCTGCCAAGTTCCCGAAGAGCCTACTCTTTTTGCTGTTGCTATTTGGCATAGGCTGAGTCCTGTGGAAAAGCCCTACTGATGGTTATTTTTAGCCAGCTCCCACTACTAGCTCACATTGCCCCAAATAATTACTCTGTCAAACCTGACCTGCTGTGTAGCCTCACATTTTCTTATGTGGTAATGAAGTCAACGCCAGAGCTGTCACTGCCCAGAATTTCTGGACCTGATAAAGTGTACCCTAGTCTCTCCTCCACCCATAATTGTTTAGGCCTCAAAATTTCTCTTTAGTGACATGAAGCAGTGTGGGGCTTGCAACAATTGTCCTTGCAGCACGTAATATGAAGCCTTTGGATTGGTTTGGTCTGATGTAGAGATGGCGGCCGGCCTTCTATCATTCAGTCAGAGCAGAATGACCCAAATAGCTGTCCTGGGGACTTGTTGGAGGATAAGCTATAAATTCCTAAAATAAATACATAATCCATTGCGGTCCAGACTCCAAATTGCACAGCTGGTCTTAGAGACTCTAGGCTGGAGAAGGTATTCCACATCTGGATTCAGATGGAGCAACCATACTTCACCAGTTTAGTCATGAGAGGCACCGAGTGTTTTATCTTGCTGAACAGCGGCCCAGGCCTATACTCCTATTCCCTTGAAGTTCCACATCCTTCCCTGGGAAGATCTGAAAGGCTTTTGAGCTGTCCAGGCTGTTGCAAAATCAGGAGAGGAAGTACTTGGAACACTGCCTAGCACTAATAGCCGTGCTCCCCAACCCTAGAAATAGAGTATCATCCAACAACTGTCAGCTGTTGCTTCCACCCCTACCCTCATCTAGAAGAGTGTCTCTTCTAAGACAAAGAGGCCAAGATTTCAGTATATCTTTCTCTGTATTTGTAGTAAGGTTCAAAGGCCTCTATCTTTCAGTCAAGAGGAACATTTTAAGACCAGCTCTTGCAGTTTATTATTACTTTATTGCTCAAATGATAACTGTAGTGATGGTGTCATGCCAGCACAGTGTTCCTTTATACTGAATGAGCAGTGTGTCAGGGTGGGTGACTTGTTTGCTCCTACTTTGCTCTTCCATTCATACAAAACAGATAAAACAAACAACAAGCATTTGGACCCAGGTTCTTGGTATATCACTATTGGACTAGTCAGACCATAAACAAGGAATATGGTTACCCAGAATGAAGTAGATATTGTAATACCAGAATCCCAGAGCTTGGAAGTCATTAGTTACACATAACTAGTTTCTTATGGTAAATTCCTTTTTCCAACAGTGAAAGTGAAACTACTGTACATTAGGATGGTAATAGAATGAGGACCAACTTCTTTTTTTCCTGTGTAACTGTAATTTTTAAAAGCCTCTTTTATAATTACAGGGGTTGTGGCCTTACTGAATGGTAGAGAAGGACTATCACATAGTTCTATTGTCTCACATTGTTGTCTTGTACTCCTTTGTGGGTGCTGAAGTGATGGGAGGAGAGTGTGTTTTCTGCCACATGACAGCTTGCAGCATTCTATTTTTTTTTAAAGTAACTAAAATATTGTAGTCCCTTTGATTAAATGTGAGGGAAATGTTTTCTGCCACATGACAGCTTGCAGCATTCTATTTTTTTTAAAGTAACTAAAATATTGTAGTCCCTTTGATTAAATGTGAGGGAAATGAGTTGCATATAAAAATTGGAAATTATATTGTTAAGTAACTACTTTGAGGATGGGACATGGGGACTGCAATAGTAACTGATTACTGCCAATATTGATTTTCTCAGCTCTGAAATTGAGGCTCTAAAGATGGCTAGGACAAAGGAGTGATGTTCTGAGGGCATCCCACAGTGGATATTGTGGTGGAAATTATGGTAGGTCTAGTGATGGTATTGGAAGAAATGGCATGGGAAGAAATGATGGTGGAAGAGAGAAAAATGTGAAGGGGGGAAAGACCCTGTCCCTTTTTGTTTTGCTTTAGCTGGTTGTGAGGGCCTTAGGAAGTGGCAGTTCCTCTGCCTCAGGGCTAAGTAAGGTGTAGTGGTTAGGGTCTTGGACTAGGAGTCAGGACTCAGGACTCAGGAGTGTGGGTTCAAATCCATGAAGCTCACTGAGTGACCTTGGACCATGAAAACTTTCTCAGATTGACCCAGTTTACAGGACTGTTGTGAGTGAAAAGTGCAGAGGAGCAGCACTACGAGTATCACTTTGAGCTTGTTGAAGGTCAGGAGATAAATATAGTGAACACATAAATAATACCTAGTGTGCAGCTAGCTTACATATTATGAATGTGTGAATGTGTTAGAAATGGGAGTGCTACAACATTAGATTTTCCTGATGTGTAAAGCATACAATGGACAAGAAGCAACTGTCTGGACAGAATATGGAGAAACCGGATGAAATCTTGTCACATAGTCCTATAAAATGGAGTAACTTTTAGAAGCAAATTGCTATTTAAAAATCTCCACAGATTATATCTATTGTGTGACAAGTGCAACAGATATAGGCCGAAATCCTTTTGCTCAGCATAGTAAGTCTCAGCTAGAGTAGGACCATTAAATTAGTGGGATTTTGTGAGTCAACTCCTCTGTAAATTCTATTGATTCAAATGGGCTTACTTTTGTTGCAACTTACAATGCTAAAAGAAGTTGCAACTAGAGTAGGCTCATGCGAATCAATGGACTTTATGGAAGAGTTGACTCATCAAATCACTGCTGATTCAGTGGACTTGCTATACTTGAAACATACTACATCAAGCAATAGAATTTCAGTCACTGAATGTTTTCCAACTGGCAAACGTGTCAGACAAGGATGCATCTGTTTGCCCAATTTACATGCAGAACATATCATATGAAAAGTTAGTTAAATTACATTCACATGCAGAGGTGAAAAGGGGTGGAAGAAACATCAACAGTTTAAGGTATGTGCATGATACAATATTACTGACAGAAAGCAGCATTACCTAAAATGTCTACTGGTAAAGTTCAAAGAAGAAATTGCAAAAACATTTCAAGGACAAAAATAATGACTACAGAAGAATCAGGTAAGTTCAGTGTTGACAATGAAGAAACCAAAATTGTTAAAGAGTTTCTGTACCTCAGTGCAATCATCAGTGCAAATGCAGACTGCAGCCAAAAAAACGCAAGGCTGCACTGCAACTTGGAAAGGCCACTGTGAAGGAACTTAAAAATATCCTTAAATGTAAATGTATGTCAATGAAAAGTAACACAAACAAACAAATGAAAAAAGATTTATTCCAAATGTGGTGTTGGAGCAAAGCTTTATGGACACAACACATTTCCAAAAAGACAAATAAGTGGTTTTAGATCAAAATAAGCCTGAACTGTTTCTAGAAACTAAAATGGCTAGAGGCTATTGTACACTGGAATATTGTAAGAAGACTCTCTGAAAAAGACAATAGTGGAAGGCAATAAGAAAAACAGGAGACTGAACATGAGATGCATTGACTTAATAAAGGATACCATGGTCTTTGGTTTGTATGGCCCAAGCAAGACTGTTAATGGTAGAACCTTTTGGAAGTTATTAATTCATAGGTAAAGGTAAAGGTTCCCCTGGACATTTAGTCCAGTCGTGTCCGACTCTAGGGCGCGGTGCTCATCCCCGTCTCCAAGCTGTAGAGCCAGCGTTCGTCCGTAGACAGTTTCCGTGGTTACGTGGCCAGCGCGACTAGACACGGAACGCCGTTACCTTCCCACCGTGGTGGTACCTATTTATCTACTCACATTTACATGCTTTCGAACTGCTAGGTTGGCAGGAGGTATTAATTCATAGTGTTGCCATAATTTAGAAGTGATTTCATGGCACACAACAACAACAGAGTGTAGCTGAGCCTCATTCTGGATCACCAGACATTCCCCCCTTAAATTCATGCCTCCTTAACATAGTCCTTAATACTACCCCTCCATTCTGCCAATGGAGTTTGGAAAAGCAAAACAAAACATTTTGAGGTGCAAAAGGGAGGATCGGGGAGGTCAGGGGATGTTTTCTGAGGGAGGGCAAAAAGTTGTTCACCTGTGGTACTGAGAAATCAACAGAAACATGATTTGTAGAGGCAGAGGTCTTTAAATTATTGATTTATGGAAGTCTCAACCTTACCAAACACAGTGATCTAATGTATATTTAGATCCAAGTTACATTCTACTGAATTTATGCAACTGAGGCCGAACGCCTAAACATATTACTAGCAAATGCATCCCTTTAGAAAAAGAAGAATGGTAGGATTAACTGTACAGTAAACATGCTTAAGATGTTCTTGTGAGGTTCACATTCAGCCTCCCTTCTTGTTGGTATCTGATTTCCACTTCTTTCCTCCTTCTGTGCTCCAGTTACATCTAGATTTCCCACAAGAATAGGAAACATTCCTTCCCACCCCCACCTCCAGCTAGCCAAGAAACCAAACTATATTTTGCACTCCTGGCTTCCAGCTCATTAGCCCTAATAGTACCATCCTGCCTGTTCTGGTATGATATGGATAATGTTTGGCCTTAGGTTGGAATCTTTTTGATAAGGAGCGTTATCACTGTATACTACGCTGGAAAAAAGCAGATAGTCATCAGCATTCTTCACCTTTTCACACTTGCCTCTGGGTTGGAAACAAAACCCAGAAACTTTACATTTGGAAACCTGAAGCAGAAAGACCTCCCACTCTCTCCTTCTTGGCAAATGCAGAAGTCCTAAGTGGTACTTTAAAAAAAGAAGGAAAGAAAAAAGAGCGGTGTAATACAGCACCTAAATCAGCTTATAGTCCCACTGCTATTTTAGTATGCAAGGGGAATCCATGAACCATTTGCTCTTGACTTGTACCTTGTCTGTAATGATGTTATGCATAATGCAGCAAAAGGAATTCTTCATTCCTTAAGCAGGGGAACAGAAGCTGTCTTTTTAAGGTGCCTCTTACAGATCAAAGCAAACCTGAAACTTGCCTTATCATTTAAGTGGGGTTTATGTCCTTGAGGTCTGGGTTACAACGACAGAGATGATCCCACGTGCT
This sequence comes from Intellagama lesueurii, assembly GCA_037013535.1. Classification (NCBI taxonomy): domain Eukaryota; kingdom Metazoa; phylum Chordata; class Lepidosauria; order Squamata; family Agamidae; genus Intellagama; species Intellagama lesueurii. Next base: position 103,312,193 of record JBAJHW010000003.1, read on the forward strand.
TTCTGCCATGTTTGTGTACACCAGATTGCAATTTTATTTCATTCCAGTTTAAGGTTGTATGTCTGCCAGCAAGTCAGTGACAACATTTCCTCAAAGATTCTTTTTTAACACTGGTGAAATATCCATGATTCTGATGCCCTGGAGTCTCTAGCAGAGACCCTAGAAGAACACCACTGGAGTGACAACTAGAATTGTCCCAGTTCTTTGAAGCAACAAGTAACTCTCTGCATGGCCAAACCCCTCCTTCTGTGCAACCCTACCTTTAGTTCTGTTTTTAGGTTAATCATTTAGGTTAATCATCATCATCATCATGAAGTGCCATCAAATCCATTCTGACTTATAGCAACACTTTCCAGAGTTTCCTGGATAACGTACTCAGAATGGTTTACCATTTCCTTCTGGGGGCATCTGGGGACTGTGCAGCTGGCCCAAGGTCACACAGGCTGGCTCTACCCATAGGCGGCCCAGTGGGGAATTGAACTCCCAACCTCTGACTCTGCAGCCAGATGCCTAACTCACTGAGCTATCCAGCCAGCTGGGTTACAGACACTAAAATTTGTCTTGCACTCCTATGCATATTTACTCAGAAGGAAATCTCATTTTCACCTATGGGATTTCCTTTAAGTTCTAATAGAGTTTACACAGGACAGCATACAGTCTAATGCTCAGCAGAAGAATATATTATCTGTAAATTACTATGAGCTACTGCTGAATATCCAACTTTTCTTTCTTTCTTTCTTTCTTTCTTTCTTTCTTTCTTTCTTTCTGCCAAAAGAAGAAAATATTATTCATTAATTGGAGCCATTGTTTAAGGCACAATCCTGCAAGGAGAGATCTGAAGCAGACCTCAGAAAAATGAATGGCAGAAAGTTATAAGGAACACTACTTGGTGCATCAAAAGTAAATGCCTCATTGTTCTGCCAAATCTTGTGATTTTTTTGGGGAGGCATGGGGGAGATAGTTTATTGCATTCACACAGTATAAATTCAAGCATAGCAAAATAGCTTTGAGGTATATACTGAAGCTTGGCAAATGATGAATCCACAACATGGCCATGTCATTAAAATGCATGCGGCATTATTGTTTATTAGATACACATTTTTTACTAAGTTGTGTAAGATGCTTTAAAAGTGAGCAAAGGGCAAAACTACATGCACTCTAGGACTGCTGCCAGATTAAAACTTCTAAAGGACATTTGGATAGTTGTTGTACATTGGGTTTTTTTCCCAGAGTTGTGGTACTATGAAACTCCATGAGAAGCAAGGAACATCTGGTGGTAACCCTACTTGCCATTCTTTGCCATTAATCAACCGAAATGAAAATGAAGCAGTTTGTAGTGACTTTGACATAAAAATCAATGGTTACTTGCTAGCAGTTCAGTACATTTGCTGACAATCTGGTGCAAATTATTGATATGAGGCAGCCTAAGTTAAGTGCTTTCAGTTCTGTTGATTTCAGTGGGCGAATCAACCCACATGCTTAAACTAATTCCCTTGAAATGAATAGGGATCAGCATGGATATTTATTCAGCAGGAAGGCCCATGAGTTCAATGGGATTTACTTCCAAGGACGTATGGATAGGATTGTTTAATATTGGATGATGGAATTTTGTTTGTGCTGTGAAATAGATGATAAAGCAAGGGGTTGTTATTTGGTAGGTTGACCCCATAGGTTCTTTCAGAGGAACAACTTGTAGCGCTGCCAATCAAATGGCCTTTTCCTTACCTTAACAGGTTTATTTTTGGTGGGAATAAAAATAATAAAAATAATGGGAGAAGTGCTAAGAAGATGCATTAGGAGCACAAGTGGAAAACCAGGTCTAAATTACCTGCCAGATTCCCTGAAATGAGGCAAGGCCAAGGCACAATAAGAATGTCCTCTGGAAGCACCTAAGACCAGCACTTGAAACTGTTACCGTTTTGAATACAACTCCCTGAATCCCTAGCCAGTGTGGGCACTGACTCTGAGAATTCTAGTCCAATAAAAGAATTTTGATCTGAGCACTGCCCTAGCATTCAAATGAATGTCTCTTCCCGAATAAATATACTACTTGAACCAGGAGGGAGCAATACCATTGAGTTCTACCACTGTTATATAAAAGCATTTTCTCCTGCTTTAATGTCTATAGCAACAAGAATGATTACCTCTCACTCTTCAGCTTTCTTATTTATAACAAAGGTTTTACAGCTGACTTCATGGGGTCTGACCTGAATTCTGCAACATTATTGGTTTCTCTAGGCTTCAGCGGCAAGCTAGTAAAACTTACTGAGCAGGCACGTACACATTGCATATGCCCATGCACACACAGTGAATAACTACAATTGTTTTTTTATTTATTTGCCTGCTTGCTTCTTTTCTAACCCTTTCTCCCTGTACTGGACCTTAGAATCTATTTAAAAGAACAAATAATAAAATAGTTATACCTATATTAAAAAACTGTTGGAAAACAATTAACCCTACCAGCTGAAATCTGTGCAATAGTGATGACATTGTCACCAGGGGCAAACCATTAAAGGCAATGTTGGGGTGTATGCAGCTTGTACACAATGCAATGAAGTCCACGTGCTCCCAGAAATTGCCAGAAGCCTTTAATAATCAATGATTTGCCACTGATGATGCATTGCCATTGCACACTGATATTAGTTGAGAGCCATACTGAATCCAGTGTATCCCAGGAATCATCTCAGGCAGTCCCTGTGTGAAATGTTCCACACTGGTTTTACTAGCAGGACCAAACTTTTTAACTGTTCACAAGAAATTTAGTCTATTTTTATAGTCTAGAACATCTGAACAGGGTAGAGAAGAGGATATATTTTATCTTTGACAACACAAAATCTGGCTTAAAATCATCTGTAAAGTATATATGTACATTGAAGTTGGACAGAGAACAAACCCATGTAATTTCTATGATGTCTTCAGGCCAAATAAACAAATAACTGAAAAAGCAAAATGTTAAGAGTCAAAGCTATACCCATAAAAGCAAGGAAAATCTAGACCATATCCTCAGTAAAAACACAGAAATACAATACATGCTTCTTTTACTATAACTTCCCCCACAAGGAAATAGTGCAGCATAATCCCTGTAACCCATTTGGTGTATAGGCTGAATTCAGCATCCCAAGGGACAAAGGCATCCTCCAGTACCCCTGAGTCCCCAGCTTTCCACATACTCCATACTCCCAAAAAGTAAGAAACTTTTAACAAAATGTAAAATTCAGTTTTTGCTTAAAAGTCCACATTGCAGAGATTTGCAAAAGCTTGAATGCAGTGCTCTCTGCTCTTAATCATCTTTACTAGTCCATGCCAATAGATATTTTTTAAGGGAGGAATTGGGGCAGGAGGAAGCCTTGTTGCTTTCAATTGACTTAGTCCTGAAAAAGTAGAGGGTTTCCACCTCTCTTAGGAGAATCAAAGAATCTGTGATTATTAAATTGGCTTCACTTTAATAAATAAGTTTTGTTTGCATTCACAATACAAGTGCCTGATCAAACGTCATTTATTTTGTGGATTGAGGTAATCTACTGGTGGCAGTGAGAGGAAAACACGACTGGAACCTTTGTGAGGGCACAAAACGTAGGTGCCTCAAGGAGGTGATCGTCGCAATTAATATCTCTTGAATTTCCTTGGGGCAGAAGTTAAAATGCAATAAGGGTGTATCAACGTACCCATGTTTTGAATGAAGAGGCCGATCTGTGATTTAAACTTCCTTGCTTTTTTAGCATGTCACTTCAGCTATAACACTTTGTCTGAAATTAAAGTTTTTTTTCCTCTTTGGGGAGGGTGTGCTGTTTGTTTTTTTTAAGCATTGGAACACATAGGCACAAATGTCTGGAAAGGAAAAACTGCCTTACTTAACAACTTAAGGTAAGTTAAAAATTTTTAAAAAGACATTGAGTAAATAAACAAAACAAACTGACAACAACATGATATGTTGGACTTGCTGTCAGTTCTCCCCCTGGTCAGTTCTAGATGGATCTCTAAGGAAACAACATCAATTCACAAAGGACAGGAAGTTGCCACTTAAGACTGTGTCTTAAAGAGACAGGTCCTATGTACAGTGGTGCCTCGACTTAGGAACTTAATTGGTTCCGGAACTCCGGTCGTAACTCGAAATGGTCGTAAGTCGAAGCACCATTTCCCATAGGAATGCATTGAAATGCAATTAATCCGTTCCGGCCGAAGAAAAAAATCACCAAAAAAAACCCACAACAAAAAACACTGCAAGACCCATCGGAAATACAATTAATCCGTTCCGGCCAAAGGAGGAAAAAAAAGAAGAAAGAAAAGCAAACAAACCATGCAGGACCCTTCGGAAATGTAAAAAAAGCAAAGCAAAAAGCAAACAAAACCGTGCAAGACCCATCGGAAATGCAAAAAAAAGCAAAGCAGAAAGCAAACAAACCGTGCAAGACCCATCGGAAATGCAAAAAAAGCAAAGCAGAAAGCAAACAAACCGTGCAAGACCCTTTGGAAATGCAAAAAAAGCAAAGCAGAAAGCAAACAAACTGTGCAAGACCCATCGGAAATGCAAAAAAAGCAAAGCAGAAAGCAAACAAACCCCACAAGACCCATCGGAAATGGGAAAAAAACCCCAAAAAGCAAACAAACCCCGCAAGACCCATCGGAAATGGGGGAAAAAACCCAAAAAACAAACAAACCCTGCAAGACCCATCACAGCATAGAAACATAATCCCACCACCCAGCCCGAAACCACGCTGCAAAACCGACCCAGAACAGTTTTTAAAAAGTATAAGGCAGCACCTTACCTTACCAGGCAGTCCGAAGTCTCTTCCGATCGCACACTCTCTAACCGCTGGGGCGAAAGAGCTACAAAGAAGCAGCTTCTTCACCACCAACGGTTAGCAATTTGAATTCCCCACCTTTTTTCCCTGCCTTTTTCTGGTTGTAACTCAAAGCTCTGGCCGCAAGTCGAAGCAAAATTTTGCGGCCGGAGCTGGTCGTAACTCGAAATGGTCGTATGTCAGGACGTTCGTAAGTCGAGGTACCACTGTACTTCAAAGTGCTGCTCATAAATCAGTCCCCCTCATAGCATATTGGTATGCTGGTCCCTGTTTTTCCTTTAGAAATACAATCCAGGATCATCTGTTTTCCACCAAACGTTAGCCCTATCCAAGAAGGAACACATTTAGAAACCTACAAATTTCACCTTATTTGCTACTTTGAATTGTCCACTTGGGTGAAAGACGCAACAAAAGACTTCAGGAGTTCAGGAGATGGAAGTACAGTGGTGCCTCGACTTACGAACTTAATTGGTTCCGGAACTCCGGTTGTAACTCGAAATGGTCGTAAGTCGAAGCACCATTTCCCATAGGAATGCATTGAAATGCAATTCATCCGTTCCGGCCGAAGAAAAAAATCACCAAAAAAACCACCACCACAACAAAAAACACTGCAAGACCCATCGGAAACGCGATTAATCCATTCCGGCCGAAGGGGGGGGGGAGCAAACAAACCGTGCAAGACCCTTCAGAAATGCAAAAAAAGCAAAGCAAAAAGCAAACAAACCATGCAAGACCCATTGGAAATGCAAAAGAAGCAAAGCAAAAAGCAAACAAACCGTGCAAGACCCTTCGGAAATGCAAAAAAAGCAAAGCAGAAAGCAAACAAACCATGCAAGACCCTTCGGAAATGGGGAAAAAGCAAAGCGGAAAGCAAAAAAACCGTGCAAGGCCCATAGGAAATGCAAAAAAAGCAAAGCAGAAAGCAAACAAACCGTGCAAGACCCATCGGAAATGCAAAAGAAGCAAAGCAGAAAGCAAACAAACCATGCAAGACCCTTCAGAAATGCAAAAAAAGCAAAGCAAAAAGCAAATAAACCCCAGAAGACCCATCAGAAATGGGGAAAAAAACCCAAAAAGCAAACAAACCCCACAAGACCCATCGGAAATGGGGGAAAAAAAAAACCCCATTGTCCACTTGGGTGAAAGACGCAACAAAAGACTTCAGATGTTCAGGAGATGGAAGTACAGTGGTGCCTCGACTTACGAATTTAATTGGTTCCGGAACTCCGGTCGTAACTCGAAATGGTTGTAAGTCGAAGCACCATTTCCCATAGGAATGCGTTCAAATGCAATTCATCCATTCCGGCCGAAGAAAAAAATCACAAAAAAACCCACAACAAAAAACACTGCAACACCCATCGGAAACACGATTAATCCATTCCGGTCGAAGGGGGGGGGGGGAAGAAAAGAAAGAAAAGCAAACAAACCGTGCAAGACCCTTCGGAAATGCAAAAAAAGCAAAGCAAAAAGCAAACAAACCGTGCAAGACCCATTGGAAATGCAAAAGAAGCAAAGCAGAAAGCAAACAAACCGTGCAAGACCTTTTGGAAATGCAAAAAAGCAAAGCAGAAAGCAAACAAACCATGCAAGACCCATCGGAAATGCAAAAGAAGCAAAGCAGAAAGCAAACAAACTGTGCAAGACCCTTTGGAAATGGGGAAAAAGCAAAGCAGAAAGCAAACAAACCCCGCAAGACCCATCGGAAATGGAAAAAAAAAACCCATTGTCCACTTGGGTGAAAGATGCAACAAAAGACTTCAGGTGTTCAGGAGATGGAAGTACAGTGGTGCCTCGACTTACGAACTTAATTGGTTCCGGAACTCCGGTCGTAACTCGAAATGGTTGTAAGTCGAAGCACCATTTCCAATAGGAATGCGTTGAAATGCAATTCATCCGTTCCGGCCGAAGAAAAAAATCACCAAAAAAACCACAACAAAAAACACTGCAACACCCATCGGAAATGCGATTAATCCATTCAAGCCGAAGGGGGGGGGGGGGAAGAAAAGAAAGAAAAGCAAACAAACCATGCAAGACCCATCGGAAATGCAAAAGAAGCAAAGCAGAATGCAAACAAACCGTGCAAGACCCATCGGAAATGCAAAAAAAGCAAAGCGGAAAGCAAACAAACCATGCAAGACCCTTTGGAAATGCAAAAAAAGCAAAGCAGAAAGCAAACAAACCGTGCAAGACCCTTCGGAAATGGGGAAAAAGCAAAGCAGAAAGCAAACAAACTGTGGAAGGCCCATTGGAAATGCAAAAGAAGCAAAGCAGAAAGCAAACAAACCGTGCAAGACCCATCGGAAATGCAAAAGAAGCAAAGCAAAAAGCAAACAAACCCCGCAAGACCCATCGAAAATGGGGGAAAACCCCCCCAAAAGCAAACAAACCCCGCAAGACCCATTGGAAATGGGGGAAACCCCCCCAAAACCAAACAAACCCTGCAAGACCCATCACAGCATAGAAACACAATCCCACCACCCAGCCCAAAACAAGGCTGCAAAACCACCCAGAACAGTTTTTAAAAAGTAGAAGGCAGCACCTTACCTTACCAGGCAGTCCGAAGCCTCCTCCGATCGCACTCACTCTAACCGCTGGGGCGAAAGAGCTACAAAGAAGCAGCGTCTTCGCCACCAACGGTTAGTAATTTGAATTCCCCGCCTTTTCCCCCTGCCTTTTTCTGGTTGTAACTGGAAGCTCTGGCCGCAAGCCGAAGCAAAATTTTGTGGCCAGAGTTGGTCGTAACTCGAAATGGTCATAAGTTGGGATGTTCGTAAGTCGAGGCACCGCTGTATTGAGAGGTAGAACTGCAGCATTTGTGAATAAATAACTAGGGAAAAAAAGAATGATAAAAAGCACCATTTCCACCATTTCTTGCTGTGGGGGAGATGTTTCTGTGACAGACTTCATAATTCAAAAGCCTCTCATCAAGCATAACTACACCATGACAAGAGCCACTGTATACACTCACAAGCCTAGGCAAAGATAGCTATGTCTCATTAGGCAGAATGAGAGAGTTGCCTCAGGAGGGCAATGGCAGTCTCTTGGTTCTTGCTAATACGCTTTCTCGCTGTTCCCTTCAGCTGATGGAGAGAGCTGTGCATGCAACACCACCTGCTTGGCCTTCCCTTGGCCTTATTGCCTCACTTGTGGCAAAGGGCACCGTTTCACTGGCAGCATTGAAAGATACACCTGCCGGTTGTGATAGGATTTTTTGGAATTCTGCGACTTCCAGTCCCAGTAGACTAGAATCCCCCAAGCAGCCTTCTGGGACTCAGAGAGGAGAAAACAGAAAGTAAAAGAGAGATCTTCCCACTGCCATTGTGTGCTTCATTCCATGTGTACTGTGAAGAAAGGACTGCCACCTCAGTCTCATTTCTTCCGGAGAATCACCCCAGTGTATAATGTGGAGTATAATCTTGCTGCTCATTAACACCTGTAGTGGGAGGGGATCTCACTAAACTATCCTCCACTAGGATGATTCCCAGGGAGCAGTGGGACTGAGGGGGTATTCCTTCTTCTTTCCGACCAATGCCCATGGAATGAAGCAAACAATGGCAGTAGAAAAATGTCTCTTTTGCCTTTTGCTTTCTTCTCTTCCAGTCCCAGAAGTCTGCCTGGGGGATTCTGGGCAGACTTCCTTGACTGGAAGTCCTAAATCTCATCCCTGCCTGCCAGTCCAGCCAGCTTCTGAATGTGGACTGGGGGGCAGGGGTACCTTCTCATTCTTTGCCTCAGACAGTAAAATGTTGTCGGCCAGCCTTAGAGCTTAGCATTTAAAGTGTGCACGGAGTGATCTAGCAGAAATTGGTCTGTGTGTCTACAGTTCATTCTGCTGCTCATCCGTGCCTTAAAAGCCCTGAATTATTTCACAGAGCGCTGGATGGTTCCCTCTTCTTTAGCTGAAAATCAATTATAACAGGAATCAGATGTGCCATTTGCACAGCAGCTGTTCTTCCCATTATGTCATCTCCCCCCCCCCTTTTTAAAATTGCATTTACCTAATGTCACTGATTAGTTGCATGTGTTTCTGTTATTGGTTGAGATGTGTCTGTGGTGAAAGTTGCAGAGTTTCAGGGAAGCCTGGTCTTATGGAGGTCAACGGGTGGAAGTTGTGGGAAAGCAGGAGCAGTTTCCTAATCTCATTTGAGGAGCTGATTGCAGAGTTGCTGTGGATAAGTGGAGCGCATTAGGTGTTAATTCATCCAAAGTAATGAACAGATGGACTGAAGTCTGTTTCCTGAGAGTTTTTTTTTAAAGGAAGAAAAGGCTGTAAACAAAAAATCAGCAATCATGTTGATTTTGTTAACATATTAAAAGATCTGAACACCTGCAGGGACAATTTTTTGTCTTTTTGATTAGGGCTGTGGCCTCTTTATTATTATTTCACTCCAGAAGTGCATTTTATTCCATTTGATGGGCTTTACTCTGCCTAGATTAAGAGGGCATGTGCTTGTTCTCTTAACCCGTCAGCAACATTTAGTAGAAGGGAAGAGGTCAATCACCACTTTTGAAAAAAATGTTATTTTATTTCCTGGAAAGGCAAAATAAAGATTAAAATAAGAATAACACTGTAATAAGCCCAGGTATACACTGGAGTGATGGCAGGGGGTGGAGGGAGCAGGATTTCAGCTCTGAGTTTTTGACCAAACTTTAAAAGAACTATCCAAGTAGCTCCTATAAAATTCAGACTAGGAAGGTTCACCCATTTCTCTTCAAAGGATAGTGCAAAGAGTCTGCTCTTCTGTGCTTTCCATCCTCACTCTCTGACCCCACTATTCCTGCTCCCTGGATCTGAAATTACTGGCTTTCTGTCTGCATGACTTCAATGACTCAGTCAAGGACTTTCAGCAGGAAAGGCAGGAAAGGTTCATTTCAAAGGTAAAGAGAATACTCTCCTCCATTTTACTTTCTCTTTCCCCATCTGCTTGTGACAAGCGAATGATGGCTTTAATGTAAGAGATCTGTAAGGGTGGCAGGCTGGCCCATTAATGCTTCTGGGCTTTTTGCACAAATTGCCCCGGTTTGGTTCGCATTAACCCATTTGTCCAAAGACAGGGCACATCCCTAGTTCAAAACAAAACCCGCAGTCGATTCCACTGCCCCTGCCAAAGTAGAGTAACCTGCCTTCACTGGGGCCTCTCAAAAGCAGCTGTCTCTGGGTAAACAGAGGTATATGAGACTGAAATTAGTCTGCCACTTACAGTACTTGCAAACCTCGCCAGAAGCCTTTTGAGACATTTCATCTGAATCATGATGAAGGGAAGGTATAAGAGAAAAGCAAAAGCTTCACTGTTAAGTAGTGTTTCTTCAGAGGAAATGTACCTCAGACTGGCTGTAAAACTGTAAAGGTTTAGCCATCTCTCAGACTGCTTCCTCTCATGCTGGGTGATCTCCAGATCTGTGCAATTTTTCTTGGACAAATGTTTTCCTAGACATTTGAATGAGCCTCCAATCTGCCAAGCCCCGTGTGTGTCCCTAAGATCAAGACTTTCTCTATTCTCTCAAGCAAGAGGGGGAATTAGAAGCCTTTCAGCTGCTGTTAGGCTCCAACGCTGATCATCCGTAGCCAAGAAAAACAAAGATGAATGGATGCTGGAAGTTGTAGTGCAACAGCATCTACACTTGCCGTATTTTCCAAACTAGGGGCTCCAGATGTTCCAGGATTACAACTCCCATAAGCCTTAGCCAGCACAGCCAGTGGCCAAGGCTTGCTAGAGCTGTTGTCCAAGGGCCTCAGGTTTGAGTAGGATCAATCTAGAGAACTGTATCTCTTCCTACCTTGATTTAAAACATGTGTTTTCTTTCCTGCCCATTTGCTCCATATTTAATGCTGCATCTGCACAGGCTAGACCTTCATGACAGAGCATGCCTTCTGCTTTTCTTCACTTTGCTTTGCTTTTTGCCAGTGTTAGACATCAATCAACATTCAGTGAAGAGTAGAGCCGGACTTCTGCTAAAAAAGCTGAGCTGTCCATGGGCTTATGTCATGGCGTTGGCTGGTGGACTGAGGCTGACCTTCATTTACAAGCTACTTTTCTCCATTTCCTGCTTCATCAGAGTAGGGATGATAGAAGCCTAGAGTGATACTATATATTGTTCCTTCCTGGGTATTACAGCACTTTAAAGGGATATATTAATATTAGCAGAATTAAATGGAATTAGTTTGTATTTTCTTGAGGCTTAAAACCACCAGGAGGTTAGTCCCAGTGTTAACAGTCCTAGAAACATATTAGAACAAATTTCTGACAGCTAGTAATTTATTATGTGTTTCAGAGGGAAAACAACACCTTTAAACGGCAATATTCTCCATCATCAGATATGGAGGACAAGCACAAAGACCTTTCTTCATCCATTCAAAGGCCAAAATTGAATTTCTTTCCAAAGAGTGTATTACATCTTGAAGATCTGCATTGCATCCAGATTATTGTGTACTGAGGACATTCCCTCTGGGACAAAACTGCCTTTTGAAACTCAATAAATTGAGATATCATCTGTGTATGTTGTTTTTTTCTCCCCCCCCCCACTTTTTTTCCTTTTCTTTTTTTGGTATCATGTTTAGAGGATGAAGTAGCAGTCAGACACACACTGTTTAGATCCTGGTTCTTTTTTTAAACTCTGCATCATGCAGACTGTCTAGTTATGTGGTCTCTGTTTCTCTTCCTTGTCCATTCCTTTCTTTTCTTTTTCTTACTTTTCCTCTGTAGCACATTCTTTCCCCTTCACCTCCAGCTGCAGACAAAGTTTGGTGGCCTACATATAGGGCTTTGAGCACTCCGATATTTGTGTAGCATCTACTTCAAGTTTGGATGGTTCTATAAATCAAAACATAAAGAACATAGTTCGGAAATTCATCCTTTTGGACTGCAAACTTCACAGAATCCCACAGCCATGTTGGCTGTGGTAGCCTGAGAATTTTAGTCAAAAGTTGTAGATTTCCAAGCTCAGATAAAGAATGATGGGATGAAATCCTGTTGCATTGCTATTTAAAAGACATAACCTTTGAAGGCAAATAACCTCAAGTTAAGAAATTCCTGTTGGACATTATCTGCTGCAACACACGTCATACACAAAGTGACGCATTATCTGTTGCACACAAATTCTGACAAAGTCATGCAAACTGATAATTCTATAGAGATTTCTTAACTTGCCTCTGAAAGTTAGACATTTTTCATAGCACAACAGGATTTCAGCCATTTTTAGTTGCTCCACCGCTGACAATATTTATTTATTTAAAATTATTTCTTCCCACCTTTGTCTTAAAAAGGACCCAAGACAGCTATTTATAGTTGATAAGAACAGTAATATAGTTGATAAGAATAGTAATAGAGGAGAAAGAGGAGGTGATTGCCATTAAGATCTTGCACTTCTTTGGCTTGTTTTTATAGATACTCTATATTGATCTTTTGTGTTATATAATTAGAAAGCAGTGTGCAACTGGCTAAATATCTACCTATTTTGCTGCTGTACTGTTACTTTAACATTCTCTGCCTTCTAGTTGTGAAGTTTCAATATTAGCACTATTTCACCTGTCCTGTTTGTGAAAAGTACTGTTTTCTTTCCCTAAGGGTGCACCCCTTTTTGCAGGCTCTTGAATGTCAGAAATAACACTGTCAATAAATTTAGACTTCCACTTGCTGTGAATCTACATTCAGTCACCATCTGTGGTATAAGTATTAATCCCAAAATGTTTATACTTGCTATTAATGAGGCTTTTTTTTTTAAAAAAAGTGCTCTTCTGAGACTTGTGATACTGGATAGGTAAATTTTTAAAAAAGCTTCTTCAAATGGCTTATTATGGTTTTTAAATGCTGGCTTAACATAAATCATTAACAGTTCAACTTCTGCACCATTCAAAGAGGTTTTCACTTCTGAATGGGCTGTAATGGGCAATTAACATAAGAATACTCCCCCTTTGGCAATCTTGCATAACGTTAAATCACATTATTTTCTTAGAGGAGGAAGGCTAGCTATTGTACGGTTTGTAAAAACAAGCCACTCCTTTGCGAATTCATCCCTTGGAGCACATTTCAGCACAAGAAGGATATGGGAGTTCTTTGTTCGTTTCTGAACAAAAGTGAAGGCAATGTGCAGTGTACATGGAAATATTCCAAGGAGATGCGATGAATTTGAGAAATTCACATCCAGACATTCAGTTCCTTAACAGAGCAAACCTGGAGAGAAACTAAGACTCTGTGGGAGTGAGAGATTTGGGAGAGGAAAGTGTAAAGAAGGATATAGGAGAAGATCCCAAAGCAGGAAGGGACACCATAGGAAGGTGAGACTAGCAAGGAAGTCTTGAAAGGGTAAAAGCAGGGTAACTGTAGCCCTCTGCATAATTTTGACTTATAAGACCCATCAGAAAGAAGCTTTCGAACAAACTCCTCTCACCTCAACAGCCCAGGCCAACCCAACCCTTCTAGCACAGAAACTACAGCAGAGAAGTTAATTTCATAAAGAGAACCACTTTCTCTTTAAAGAGAGAAGAAGAGTATTGTAAAAGAGATGTTTGGATGTAAATCTCAGGAAACTGTGCTTCTTTGGCACCAAGTTATAGTGGAGTGGTGGCGGCGGAACTGAGTGTGCTAAAAAAGAATATTGACATCAGGCAGGATTTCTCCGAGTGTACTTTTCTATGTCAAAGTTTGAACAGAGATTGGGAAAGTTACTTCTTTGGACTATAGCTCCCAAAATTCCACAGCCAGCATGGCTACTGTGTGCATTTTCAAGCTCTGGGTTAAAGGCCTATTATTTGATGTAAAATTGAATAGAAAAAGAAATAACAGGAGCAAGTCCCGACTGCATGAACTCTTCCTGTCCATCTTTTATAGTGAGTGTGTGAAGAGAACATTTTATGTTTTAATTGTTCACACTGCTGAATTTAAGCCACCCATAATCCTATTCAGAATGGCAGGAGGTAAGTAAGATAAACAAATTAAGGAGCAATTGGACTATGTCATGAAGCTCACCTGGTGACTTTGGGCATATCATGCTCTTTTGACTTAAATTTGTCTCAGATGTAGTTATAAATAAAATAGCAGGGCTGGTGTGCGCATGTATGCACATTCACATATGCACACATACATGTGCACACACACGTGTGTACACTCTGGACAGTGTCTTGGAATGAGATAATCAGAGCCAACTCCTTTTTGTATGACTAGGTCCCATGCTGCCCCATTAAATGTCTGCAGGAAGGAAGCGCATGGCTTAGGCAATGGATGTGGTTTCTTCAATGTCAGCAGTGGCTCTCATGCCTGATATATATATAATGTAAGAACTGAATGTGAGGGCTTAGCCAAAAGGATCAAGCAGCCAAGCCTGTCCTCATTTGTCTTGCTGTGGCTACAGCAGGGGTGTAAGACTGGAAAAACTGCCTATATGTGGAAAAGAATCTATGTGCTAGGGAGCAGCTTAGGTTTGCTGTCTTTCCAGTCTTCACACCAGAGAGGGAGAGGGACGGGGCACATATATTCCACTTGTCTACATCAACTGGAGTATATTCCAGTTGTTCACATTTTTTCCTTTGGGGAATGCTTTTTGAACACCCTTGTTAGTATGAAAGGCAAGGGTTATCTGTATTCGGGTTTCAGCTCCTTTCCCCTGACCTCTGAAAGTTGACAATTCAATGAGTAGTGGGTGCTGCTGATGCTCCTTACCTTTAGGGCACAAGAATGTTAAAACCATTCTACAGCACCTCTATGGGTAAGATATATTTCAAACAACAGACTGGATAAAAAGCATAGTATTCAGTTGCCTAAATAAGGAGCAGAAAGGAAATGAATTAAACATTGTTCCCTGCTCTGGCAGGTTCCCTACTGCATGACCAGTTGTGTGACCAGTCTTGCAACCAGCGGAACAGTGGGCATGTGATGGGGAAGGGAGTGCTTATGTGATTTTCCTTCTGCTTTGCTTTTAGACAACAGCATGCTAGTCACAAGTTTTAGAAAATGAAACCGGTTTTATTATGTGCATTTTATTATTTCCACTTGTGGAATGTTGGAGGCTGCACTGATCCCCGAAGCAACAAAACGTATTCATGTTTGATGCTGATGTGTGTCCACATATTCTGATCAAGTCACTGCATGCACTCTTGTTCGCTGTTTAAGCCTCATATTCTAAAAGCTTGCCTGATATCGGTGAATTATCTTATTGTGCAACATATGTTTTGCAACCTGCCCCTTTGGCCTGTTGAATGGCAGATGCTCTCTTGTCTTCTCTGTCCTTGCAAAAAGGTTGTGTGCTGTTAAAATACCATCTTTAACCTTGGCTCCCAATCTGCTTTCAATGTGCATTTTTGTTTTAACCACTTCTCCATCTCCACGCCTTTAAGCTTTATATATATTTATGCCCTGAGTTAGAGGGAACCTATGAAGAACAGTTCTACCTTGAAGTAAATATATCAATTTTAATAAATCAATATATATGTATCCATAAACTCCATAGTGAAGTGGGAAGAAAAGTGCATGCTGTATCTTGGAAAACTGAGAGAAATTGGCTCTTACCTCCCAAAGCGAGTTGGGATTTTGGTCACGTTGCAAACCACTCTAAGTCCCGATTTATGGTTTATTGCTTTAGTTACTGGTTTTCCTGCCCACAACCAAGCAAACCACAGTTTGTTTTTCCCATTTCTGATTTGTTTCCCTCCCACTTCTTTTGTCAGCTCCCGCTTCAGGGTGAGGAAACAAGCTGGAGAGAATGCTGGATTCACACATATTGGCAAGCCATGGTTTAAACAAACCACGACTTCTAATTTGGAATATGACAGGGTAACAAACCCACTGTTTGCTTGTGGGGGCTTTGCACATATCAGGAAGGCAGCATCCAACAACACACAGCTTATCCTTATGTGCAAACTTAGCCATTGTAAAGTTACCCCCTTCCTAATCTCCCTCCTTCTGGTTGTAACAAAACTCATATATGAGAATTCCAGATGAAGCCTGTGGTGAAATATAAATCCTAGCATAAAGTAGTGTTGTGATTTGTATATAATGTGAAGTGAATCATAGCCCATTGTATAGTTTTTATTTTACTCCAGAAATGGACGTGAGACCTGACAAATAGGTCTGCCTTCTCATGGTAACAAGAAAAGTGATCCCCATTATCTAAGCTTATTTGTATAATTTTATATGTGTTCTAATGACATTGTCAAACATATATGCTCTGGTCATGGTGCATTCCAATGAAGGGTTTCCCTTACTGGGTATCTGGTTTTGGTTCTTACCAAAAAGCCTGCTTTTA
Source organism: Intellagama lesueurii (assembly GCA_037013535.1). Classification (NCBI taxonomy): domain Eukaryota; kingdom Metazoa; phylum Chordata; class Lepidosauria; order Squamata; family Agamidae; genus Intellagama; species Intellagama lesueurii. Next base: position 103,328,233 of record JBAJHW010000003.1, read on the forward strand.
CAGGGGAGAATTTGATATGACTTCTCTCATGCTCCATGCTCTTGGTAACAAGCATATGGAACAAGTTACTACACCAAAAAGCTGGGGGTGGGGGAGAGAGGCAAAGGAAGAATGATCTCAAGAAGCCTCAGAATGTGTTTCTGCAGGAGGTGGCCAAAGAATAACGACAGAAACAGCTGGAAGATGGAGGTTTTGTTGGCTTTCCATTAATCTAGAGTGTCCAGATCCTTTGTGTGCATTTCACATTAGGGACCAGCTTCATGCTCATGAGGACTTCCTTTTTGTCATTTTTATGGGTACGTCTTTGTTCAAAATTCACAAACATTTCAAAGGGAACTGAAATGACTGAACTCTCTGAAAAAATCCCTCCAGCCCTTTGTCCTACTTCTGACAGTACAGGAGTGAACTTGTTTATACACTTGTTTCCAAACTCCTATCTCCATTTTGCTGCAGCATCAGTTTTACCACAGACTGAGCTTGCTTCATTATAGGAATGGGTGCCGAGTTGAGATGGGCATGAATCAGAAAAATTATGATTCATTTTGATTCGTGATTCATTAAGGTTGACAAATTATGAATTACAAATTTATGGTTTTTTTTTTTACAAATCAACAAATCGACTCAATTCATTTTTTTTACTTTAAAACCCTATAAAATGGCCCCCAAGCACCTAGATACACCAAATTTGCAGGGAACCTTCCCTGACCCTCCTCTATAAGCCCAACAAGTCTGGTGAAGTTTGGGTTTTGGACATCCAAGTTATACACCCACAAAGTGGGTCCCCCTGGGAAAGTGCCCTTTAGCAGCCGGCTTGAGGAAACCCAATTTGCACCAGACCTTGAAGGAAACACTTGCCCAGATGGCCAAATTATTGCTCAGATATGTAAGGAGAGGGAGAAAGAAGTGTAGGGAAGAATTACCCCCCCCCCCCCCCCCCGCTATTGAGCTTTGGTCATCCCACCAAAAAGATGCTCTCAGCTCATTGTGTTTCTCTTGCTTCCAGCTGACCAACCCTGGCAACCAACTGAATGGAGGAGACAAAGGTAAGCATGTAATTTAAATAGGTGAGTGGAAGACAGTGCATAAAAGAGACCTGCTCTGCATGCCATCCTTTCTAGCCTAATCATGCTCTAGCCATCCCTCACCAGACATAGACCCCCCCCCCCCATGCTGCTCACTTCCACATTTGATCCTTGGTGGCAAAAAGTTTGCTTGACCTGCTTTAGGCTCACTCCCTCTTGGTGTGAGGCTTTTTTGGATTGGGGCTTTCCCATATTTTAATCCAAGCTGCTCATCCTCCCCACCCCACAAGTATGAATTTGCTCTTCCGTCACTTAGAGGAATAAAGGGAACTCTTCAGCCTATTTTGTGTGTGATTGTAAATTCACTTTCATTATCTCAGTTCTTTCCCCTTTCTGAAACTGGACCTTATAATCTGTTTCACAAGAAGATGAATTCATTTTTTTAAAGATACTAAAAAAACCACAAAAAGTGATTGTGTGTGTCTAACACTGGTAAGTGGATGTACAACTTGCCTTTTTACTGAATAATCTTAAAACACAATTAATTGAATTATAACATTGAATCACAATGGAATTAAAAGCAGTTTAAAAGCACATGCACTTAAGGAAAATGCAGCGCCCAACCATTACGAGACCCAGCCTCAGCAACAAAAACAGAAAAGTAGAGCTTATTTTATTCAGATTAATTGAACACCATTAAATAAGAAATTTATTTGCTTTTTTGAATGCCAACTGTCTTTTTGATGAAGATAATGGAACATTTTAATAAACAAAGGATGGACATGGTTATTATCTAAACAGTGATTCCCAACTTTGGGTCCTTAGATGTTCTTGGGCTGAAACTCCCAGAAGTCTTCACTACTAGCTATGTTGGCCCGGATTTCTGGGAGTTGTAGTTGTAGTCCAAAAACATCTAGGAACCCAAAGTTGGGAACCACTTATCTAGAATGTAACATGATATCTAGTTTGGCATTCTGTGGCCAGCAGCAGCCAGCCAATTTAGAAACTGAAGTGCAGCATCTCAAGACAGGGGCCTGGCCTTCCCCTACTGTTGGCCCTCCAGACATGGGCATCTGCAGGGGGACTCTGTGCCCCTTCTTGAAACCTGAGTATATTTATTCTTTTAATGTGCACAAGTGGAAGTATGGTGTGATGGAAGTGCATATTTGGGGGAATGCCTTCTGAACAACCTTGTTAGTGTGAGGTGCAAGAGTTAAATGTCTTCATTAATAACACAGAATGCATTAATTACGTCAACATGCCACTAGGCAGCTTTGTTTTCCCCCTTGATTTCCAGAAAACTCCCTTCACCCTAAGCTAGCACAGACCATGGTGAGGCATGAGAGTTGCAGTCTCACAACATCTGGAGGGCCACACTTTCCAAGACCCTGACTTACTATTTGCTCCAGGCTTTCAGTACTCAGAGCTACAAGCATTGCCGCTGTAAGTAGAAATCTTGTTCATCTGCCATGACTTACTATAGCTATTTCATACAGAAATAAACACCAGCATTAACCCATAAAAGAAGGGAGGAGGTGAAAGAAGATGAAAATCTACTTGTGCTATAGAGGACTAACTGAACTTTTAGAAAATGGCCTTTGTTTCAAGCTTGAGTCTTGTCAAGGAGTCCTGCAATACAAGGATATTCTCTTATCATTATCTAAAATGCATGAGTCATGTAAAACCAATGGATCTGAATAGGCTTTGCAAAACATTTAAAATCATTTCCTGAAAATTAAAGAGGTACATTCTGTTCATTTCAAATCTTTTTGTGCCATCTGCTTCATGGAAGAACCGTTGCACATGGCTCCTAGTACATACAAGTCTCCCTCTCTGCACTATGGTCTTTCGTTTAAAAACAAAAATACAGCATCTTTATATTTTGTATCACAAAGTTCTCCATCTTGGAAAGTTCCCAGAGCTTTCGAATGTGAACTCTTATTTCAGCCTCTTGTGCAATATTTCTGCCATCATTTCTTAAACAAAGTGCTATGTGCCTATTTAATTATAATGTAATTGACACATTTCTTCTCTGTTAACTCTTGCTGCACCTACTGCTGATCATCTTTTAATACCACGAGAAACAAGACAGAACGGTGCAGCATGTTAAAGTTAAAATGTTAACACCAAACCTGGTGGGTTTTTTTTTTAAATATCAGATCCACCCTTCCCCCACCTCTTTTTGTAATTACAATGGCTTTATAAACCACAAAGAAGCAACAACCATTTTGCAACTACATTATAACCATTTCCTAACCCTCCTTTTTTTTTTTCAAAGTCCTTAACCAAAGCAATATGTTTGGCTTCTGAATGCTTATAAGCTTACTTTGCTATCATCTGAAGACAAATTCTTATTGCACCCAAATCACTTCTACACAATTCTCCAAAAACTTGGGGAATATGTATATTGCTGCTGTAAGTAGAAATCTTGTTATATATAGTTATATATGTTATATAGTCATGGGCAACCTTCACAATCACAAGGTGCCTGCAGAAGAAGGGAATTCTAAACCACTTCTGTGTATTCTGTACCTAGAAAAACCTGGAAAGGGTTGCCATGCTGGAACTGACTTGACAGCACACAATTATTATTTAATCATTTAACTGATTTTGTGTTCTGTACAGATTGTGAAGGCTGCCCATGACTATACAGTCTGGCTCTTAATGAATATTTAAAAAAACCTAAACCCTCCTGTTAATTAGGGCAGGCAAAAATACACACACTTGGGATGGGGTAAAAAGATAAACTTTTTTAGCCACAGCTATTAAGAAGAGTTGACTGCTCTCATCCTGCAGGAACTAGCCATGTGATTTCTTCTCCTCTAGTCATCCTTGAGGTGACCACAGCTTCCCTGCTTCCTCCTCATCTCTCTATATCACAACTTAAGACCATCAGGCAGGCAGATTGTCCCAGCAACAGCTCAAATGATGACTCAGATGTTCAGAATTGGTGGGACCACAGGTTCTCCATCCACTCTTGAATGTCCCACCTTGGCAAACAAGCTATCAAACAATTAAATAATTATTGGAGTGGAGTATAGGTTTCAGTTACTTAGCTCTCTCTCTCTCTCTCTCTCGCTTGAATCCAATGTCTGTGTCAAATGGTACATCAAAGTTAGTGTGTTATTTGCAGAGAATGTACATCAATCAGTTTTTCCCATCTTGAAAGAGGAAAAGACATGTCTACCTTCCTTTCGTATTTAGGTTCACACTGGCTAGTCTACTCGTATTCTACAAAAACACCTTGATTGTAACACCCAGGGAAAGCTGACATTGTTTGTTTAAACCTTTAACGGTTGGACTTTATTTCACTAAAAGCAAAAGTCTGGCAAAAAAGCAGTTCACTGTCTTGTTACGCCATCTTCCAAGGCAACTGCTGAGGTCATAGAGACCAATTCCTATTGCACCCAAATTAATTCAACACAATCATCCAACAACTGGGAAAAAAACACTGGATTTAGTCCTATGGATCAAATTTGCAAACTAATGGCTTTTTTTCCCAAGCAAAACCACAGTCCAGGTTTTAAGCTGAACATTCTAAGCTCTGGGGCATGTTTGTTGGTGGGGAATGTCTGAAGCAGAGCACTTCTTCTGCATGGGTAGACCTTGCACATGCTTGCAGAATTCTAAATTGTGGGGCAATTCTATGTGTACAGAATGGGCTCCAACTTCAGACCATCCACCTGCAATACGTGGAGGGCTCTGGGCCAGGCAATGGAGTATGACACTAGAGGAGATAACGATAGCCCTAGTCTTCCCCATTGCTTTGTGTTATTGAACTCCTGCATAATGGTGTGATCCTGGCCTCTAATAAAATTGATGTGGGCAGAATTGTTCCTAACAGTTGAATTTGAAATGAAGTAGATTCAAAATGTGCATCTTTCAACTGTTCTACTGCAAAGGAAAAAACGTCCCACTATGGGACTTTTGTATAGCTGTGTGTGTGTAAAGTTGTTTCCAACTTATGGTGGTGCTAAAACGCTTTTTCAAAAAATGTGAGATATTTAAGGAGTAGTTTTTCCGTTAGCCCCCACCTCGCAGTGAGTTTCCATGGTTGAGCAGGGATCTGAATCTTCAGATTTCCTGAATCTTAGTGCAACACTCTGTTCTCTATAAACTATTCACTAATTAGGCAGTTTTTAAATCTGGTGTGCTGGTCATGCTATGTATGTTTTTAATGGGTTTTTAGGTGTGTTTAACAGCGGTAACTAATTGTTTTAATATAGTTATATGTTTAATTGTTTTTTAATCTCATTATTGTGTTTTTAGTTGGTTTGCTTTTTAATAACTTGTGAAATGCTTTGGGCTACTTAATTGAGAGAAAGGCATCATACAAATGAAAATGACACATACATACATACATACATACATACATACATACATACATACATACATACATACATACATACATACATACATACATACAATATTCCACATAGGCTGTCTGAAGAAGAAGAATCAATTTATTGTCATTGAACGTATATACACCGTATACACATACAACGAAATTCACAAAGAACACTCAGAGACCAAACCAAAAACACACACACACACCCTCATAACAATCCCTAAATCCCAGAACCCTGCCTAAACCTAAGCCCTATCCAGGTGTTCATAAAGCATGTTTACTCCACATAGGGTATAAGGAGGGTGCTAGTCCTGCCCTTTTGCCTCCCTGTTCTCCCCACATGAAAGTGATTGTCTGAAGAGGAGCCTCCGCTGTAACCATGGCAGCTCCACAGGCAGGCCAAGGCCCTCATTTTTCTTCATTCTAGGCTGGATAGGTCAGTGTGTTGGAACACCTGACTATGAACTCAGGACTGGGAGTCTGATTCCCCAGTGTGTTACATGGTTCCAGAGCACCTTCAGAAAAAGAGAATGGGGGAAAACTTCTAAGTTTGCTATATCTAGAAAATCCTAAGAAGGGCCACCATGAATCGGAGTCAACTTGACAGCATACAATTATTATTTTCTATTAGATCATATGTAGAGCCTTTACACTTAAAGTAGGAGGCCTTCTTCAAAGTCATTGGGGTAGAGCTAGGACACTCCTCTCATAGAATAAACACACTTAATTAACATGTGATGAGGGCTTATGCTTATGCCTCTGGTGGTACAAGTTCTCTGGTCTTTCATTTGTTCCTCTTGGCCTATCTACGCCAAACTTGGAAGCCTCTACCCATTTTGGCCAAGAGGCTTAATTTAGTGCATTAGCGTCCAGTGTGAATGTGTGTCTACGGCCCCCAGCTCCACATACCCAAACATGTAACAAGTCTGGCCAAGTGAGAAAACAGATGAAAATGGGCCACTCATTGTAAGGTTCCTAGATTCAGACTTGCTCACATTCAGACTGCTGACCCACTTTTCCAAAACGGTGGCTGATCTAATGGGCCTAAATGGATTTCTTCCTGTTCACAGAGGAGGGGTGGTGTTCTGAATATGCAAAAAAGGTTTCTTCCTGCTCTAACCGGAAGTCATTTTGTCAAGGGTTTTAAAATGTTTTAATTAAACATGAAGGTTGTGATGTTTTTTACAAGATCTTGAGAGAAAAATGTACTCGGCTTTTGATTAAAATAGCTTGTGCTGGCAATTAGCATGCTATAACTTGTAATCTAATTTAATATGAATTGTTTTAATAGTTAGAATTAAAAGAAGACAACAGCTTGCTGCCATGTAATGAGGACTAATAGCATCCCACTAATCCAAGAATCACAAGTGTAAAGTTTATTTCAGTGGAAATCTTATTTGAACATTCTTCTTTTTTTGGTATTACTTCATTTGAAAGCAAAATAATAAATGTTCCTTACACTTGTCTAAAAGACTTACAGAAACCTAATTCTAACTCTTTTAGGGTGGCAGATGACTATTAGGGATGTACACTGTCTTTACACAAATGTACACAAGCAAACCCAAATCAGGGGTATTTGTGCATCCTAAGGGTGACTATAGGATGGAGCAAAGAGACCAGAGGCATTATCAGGACAGAGGGATACCCCCACAGATCCCTCATGTTAAAGCCATCATTCACACATTGCGACTAGAATGAGGGAAAGTGATGTTAAAACTAGGGAAGATGAGGGAGAGTTTGGAGAAGGAGAGTCATGGCGATCCCAGTTTCACATTAGGGGAAAAGGAAAGAGCAGGAGAGAAAGGGGCGAAAGTATAGAAACACAGGCTCCTTGCTTTGTCCTTTAAAAAAGGAAACAAGGAAAACTGTGTCCATTGCCCTTTCAAAGTCCCTCCCTCCCTCCCTCCTTTTCCATTAGCTGTTTTAGGCAGTTGAGTGAGACTTTCCCTTCACCTGGTGGCTGAGAAAAAGGGGAAAAACATAACTAAAAGGGAATACCCAGCTCTGCCGGTTGCCACTGTTGCCCTTCTGTCTTGCCCGCACCATTTAGCTTGGGACCTACCCTTGCCAGTTGCTTTTCTTAATGAATGGAGTCTTTGCTGAAAAGTGGAAATGCACAAATATTGTCATGGACCCAGGCAAGATCAGGTAGGAGTATAACCTAAACGGCTCAGGGCAAGATGGCCGCAATCTGTGTGCCCTTTATTTGGGCACAGTGATTTGGGAGCCTGTGTACATCCTTAATAACTACATTGTTGTAATCCAGAATGCCTCAGCATGCTTTGTGGATTTGGTACATGAAGAGACCGTACATATTTGTGAAAAAACACAGGATGCCAATCTGCACAGAGATTTTAGCAATGCTATACAGCTTGGTGTTTCTTCTTCCCTTTGTGGATGAATCACGTGCAGGAAGGATCCCATTCTGTGCAGAAACTGTAATAATCCTGTGGAGTCTGGCACTTCTTCCAAAAAAAAAAAAAAAAAATGGCCACAAAACTTCTGGGAAAGCCCACAAGATTTTCATCAAATTTTCTTGCAGGGGTGTGGGATTGCATAGAGAAATATCACCTCAAGGAGAAAATAATGGTCCCTCCCTCTTCATTTCTTTCTCAGGGTGAGAGGCTGTAAGATTTACCACTCCAGTTGCCTGTCTCTTTGACTTCTACAGTTACAAAACAAAGCAAGCTAATTCGTAAAAGCTCATGGTGAGACAAGTAGACATCTTTTGCTTCTTAAGGCAGTTCTGTTTCTAAAGGGAGAGTTGATTGTCTCATGTAATTTGACTCTAAAGCTGGTTAAAGAAATGAATCCCAGAGTTGCAATAAATATTTCTGACAGTGAAGGAGTGTGAACACCATGTTTTTTCCAAATATAATTTCTTTTTGCCTTATTCATATATTATTTAGTGAGCAACGAAGTGATCAAGTTTGCTGATGGTACTGAATTCTTTGAAAAGGCTAAAACAGGAGGCTATACAGTATGTTATACAACTGGCTCTATATTATCATCTGTAGCAGCTCTGTATAGGCACCCAGTGTGTTGGAGTGGATACAATACTGAACTAGAACTCAGGAGACTTAGGTTTGATTCCCCAGCTCTGCCATGGAAACTCACAGAGTAAGAGTGAGGAGATACCGTAGAACTGGTAAAAGCACCCTTAAATACCTCACTTACCTTGAAAACCCTATTAAGGTTGCTATAAGTCAGTTCTGACTTGATGGTACATAACAACAATATGCCTGTATGTACCAGTTGCTGAGGAAGACAACTGCAATAATGACTTGCTTGTAGGATTCCCATGAGCAGCCGACTGGCCATTGTGAACATAATGCCAGGCTATATAGGCTTTTGATCCATCAGGGATCTTCTTAAATTCTCAAAACAGAAGTGTTCACAGATGCTCATATGATTGTATGGTGCAAAGGAAGACATAACATTCTACATGGAAGCCATGGCTCACACATTTGTCCAGCTGGGTTGCCAGGCATGTTTGTTCCTGAAGAAGTACAGCCAAGTTCACAGTAATCCACACCCTTGTAACATACAGGTTAGATTACTGCAACATTCTCTGTCATGGACTCCCTTTGAAGATTGTTTAGAACCAAGACTCTGTTTGGAACATGTAATGCCAGTTTTCCATCAATTACTCTGACTTCCAGTCTGTTTCTTGTCCCAGTTCAAAACAGTGGCTTTAGCCTTTTGAACCACTGAGCAGCCTGTGCATTCAGGATGCTTGAAGGGTTGCTTTGCCCCTTATGGGCCCATCTACACATTATCCTTTGCAGCTATACTATGGATGCCACTACCCATATAATGTGTGTATCGCTGTTCAGGACAGATTTTGACGGTGGAACCAACACTGTGAAACTCCTCGTTTTCTCCCACAAATTGTATATAAGGTATATTTGCTATCCCCCTTTAGAAGCTTATTAGAAGCATGGCTATTAGACACTTATTTTTTAAAAGTAGCATTTTAAATGAGTTTTTGTGGCCCTTTCTTCAGCTGCATCCTGCTAGTGCTTGACTGGATGGGTTTTCTGATTTTTGTTATTCATGCTTTTGACTGCTGCACATTTTTGCTGTATCTTGTTTACTCAAAAATTATTTAGCTACTGTGCAGGATTTCCAAATGTATTGCTCTTCCTTTTCCACACAGCAGCAGAGCACAATATGCCTGGGCTAGATACAATCTATGCCCTGTATGAACTGTCAGATGCAGGAGAAGACTTTCCCTGTGGTCCTTGTTCACCATGTAAGACAGCTGAATGTGTGTGAAGTTTTCACAAATGGCCGCTCAGCCGGCGAGCAGTCTTTGCCGAGTGGAGCCTCTTTGCCACACCCTCTGGAGTAGCGCAAGACAGCTGGGTCTCACAAAAGTGATCTGAAAGGGAGGGGGAGGGAGCGTTCAGGTTTAAAAGAAAGCTCCACCCCCATTTCGGCCTCTTTCGAGGCTCTCAGGCTGAGAAGGAACCTCATAGTTCGGCGGAGATCATCGTGACGCACTTCAAATTGCAGCTTGCAAGCTTGCACGGAGTGCTTCCACGGACTTCACTGGATTTCGGGTGTTGCGGCTGCAACCCTCCCGGTTTGATTTGGCCAGGCTAGTGCAGTCGATAGATTGCAGATATTTGGCATTATTATGCATAATTGAAGCCAATACAGAAATAAATAAAGGGACAACGTAGTGAGGCGTTAGCCCTCCAGGGTGGCTGCGGCCGCGCAGGGGCTGGCAAGGCTTTGCAATAAGGGTGGTGGGTTGTATCATAGGCCACCAGCAGCCTGCATTAAGTAATTGATTTTAAATATTAATAATATTAGGATTATAAATTATAAAAAAAATAGAGAGAGACAGAAGAATAGAGTGAAGGGGGTGAAAGCACGGTATCCTAAGGATAGCAGGTTTGGGCAACACCCCCCACACACACTTGGCTCATATCCCTCAAGTTAATATTAATACTATCAGTATCATTAATTGGATTCTGGGTGTAGGCAATAATTAATTAGTCTATAGGATCAAATATATTGAATAATTAATATATATATAAAGAGAACAGGAGAGAGAAATAAGAAAAGGGCATTAGACAGTGCACAAGCACACAACTAAAGAAAACATGGGTCCAAAGAAGGGACGGGGAGGAGTAAGGGAAAACAGCCTGCTAAGAGGCACCCAGCCCCTCAGGTTTCTCCTGTAGCATCGTCCTCTGACAAAGAGAGCTGGCCTATATGGCAGGAGCTCCAAGCCAAAATTACTGCGCTGGAAGCGGAGCATGCTTCCCAGTTGGGCTCGGCTGCAAGTGGGTCCCAGCCTTGCAGGTCCTCCAGAGAGTTGAAGGGTTATAGGAGAGCTAAACTTGAGGCTTTAGCTGATAATCTCTTATCTCACCTTGATGTGATATACGCTGAACGGATTGCTGTTCCAGGAAAGTCCACAAAGGTGGATGCGCATCTAAGGGGCTCCCGGAGCGTAGAGATGGAAACCGCATGCCGTCTTTCTGAGCCAGAGATGACTTCAGTGGCTGCGCAGGAGCCGGCAACAGTTGGAACTGCGGGTGAGTTGGCGGCGGCACTGGACACCTATAGGGATGCAGTAGCCTGGCCTTGGTTGGGCATAGGGCAGACAGGTGCATCACTAATTGCATCACACCAGTTTGCACAAGGAATAGGGCTGCAGCCTGCTCAGGTCACCTCAGGACCCCCAGGGGGCTGAATTCCGCCATATCCACAGGTGTCATTCCTGGCTCCACTGGGGGTTACACCTCGGGTAGGTGTATGGCCATACCCTTCAGTACCTGATACGTTGTTGTTAAGTCGTTAAGTCGTGTCCGACTCTTCGTGACCCCATGGACCAGAGCACGCCAGGCCCTCCTGTCTTCCACTGCCTCCCAAAGTTTGGTCAAATTCATGTTGGTAGCTTCGATGACACTGTCCAACCATCTCGTCCTCTGTCGTCCCCTTCTCCTCTTGCCTTCACACTTGCCTTCACACTTGCTTACCAACATCAGGGTCTTTTCCAGGGAGTCTTCTCTTCTCATGAGATGGCCAAAGTATTGGAGCTTCAGCTTCAGGATCTGTCCTTCCAGTGAGCACTCAGGGTTGATTTCCTTCAGAATGGATAGGTTTGTTCTCCTTGCAGTCCAAGGGACTCTCAAGAGTCTCCTCCAGCACCACAATTCAAAAGCATCAATTCTTCGGCGGTCAGCCTTCTTTATGGTCCAGCTCTCACTTCCATACATCGCTACTGGAAAAACCATAGCTTTGACTATGTGGACCTTTGTCGGCAAGGTGATGTCTCTGCTTTTTAAGATGCTGTCTAGGTTTGTCATCGCTTTCCTCCCAAGAAGCAGGCGTCTTTGAATTTCGTGGCTGCTGTCACCATCTGCAGTGATCATGGAGCTCAAGAAAGTAAAATCTGTCACTGCCTCCATATCTTCCCCTTCTATTTGCCAGGAGGTGATGGGACCAGTGGCCATGATCTTAGTTTTTTTTGATGCTGAGCTTCAGACCATTTTTTGTGCTCTCCTCTTTCACCCTCATTAAGAGGTACTTTAATTCCTCCTCACTTTCTGCCATCAGAGTGGTATCATCTGCATATCTGAGGTTGTTGATATTTCTTCCGGCAATCTTAATTCCGGTTTGGGATTCATCCAGTCCAGCCTTTCGCATGATGTATTCTGCATATAAGTTAAATAAGCAGGGAGACAATATACAGCCTTGTCATACTCCTTTCCCAATTTTGAACCCATCAGTTGTTCCATATTCAGTTCTAACTGTTGCTTCCTGTCCTACATATAGATTTCTCAGGAGGTAGATAAGGCACTCCCATTTCTTTAAGAACTTGTCATAGTTTGCTGTGGTCCACACAGTCAAAGGCTTTTGCATAGTCAATGAAGCAGAAGTAGATGTTTTTCTGGAATTCTCTGGCTTTCTCCATAATCCAGCACATGTTAGCAATTTGGTCTCTAGTTCCTCTGCCCCTTCAAAATCCAGCTTGTACTTCTGGGAGTTCTCAGTCCACATACTGCTGAAGCCTACCTTGTAGGATTTTGAGCATAACCTTGCTAGCGTGTGAAATGAGTGCAATTGTACGGTAGTTGGAGCATTCTTTGGCGCTGCCCTTCTTTGGGATTGGTATGTAGACTGATCTTTTCCAATCCTCTGGCCACTGCTGAGTACCTGATATACCTGGTTATAATTCTGTACCTTTGAAGGCATTACCCTTCGATGATTATGCCATACCCTTGGGGGATCATTTAACTCCAGCAACTAAAGAAAAATTTTGGTGAGGAGATTACATTGACGTATTTGAGCTTCTAAATAGAAAGGTTGACAGCAAGGATTTGGAAAAGGAGGACAATAGGGAAAAGGAGAGACACAAGAGGCGCAGGCCAGAGTGTTCCTGGGCTAATTGGTTACCAGGTTTTTTGATTTATGAGGCAGTGATAGTGAAGGCTGAACCCTGGAGGGCCTTGTCTTTGATTCAATACTTGGACTTAATCTATAGGGCACAGGTTGATTACCCGGGTCATGCTGTGGTTGCTCTATGATGAAGCATTTTGTATGAGAGCGGCGATCCCCCCAAATTTGCGCTGGGATGAGCCTCACCCTGGTCTCTAGCTTCAATATATGACCCCAGCTCGATCTAGTGTAGGTGACAGGTTTGATAGTGGGCATCTGATCCTCAAGGCGGGTCAGAATTTTCATCCTCAGGGGCCCATTGGAGAGCTGGTTCAACTGCATTTGCTTTGCTGGGAATTTAATTCCCGCGGAGCTTGCACCGGGAAGTTTTGTAGGTTCAGGCATGAGTGCACCTTTTGTGGAGGGCAACATGCCAGTACCAATTGTTTTTGTGCCTGTGCACAAAGGGGAGGTAAGGAAACCGGTGGAAATTGAAAGCAGGACAGCAGTGCCGGAGCCTTTGATAAAGGGGCCCAGCCCAATTAAGTTAGATGTATTGGATAGATGGTTGTCGGCATATCCTAAGGTTGATGATGCCAAATACTTGTTGAATGGGTTTAGATTTGGTTTTAGAATTCCTGTTGTTGGCAAGAGGAAAGGCTGTTTTGCACAAAACTTGAAGTCGGTTAAAGGTATGGAGGATATAGTTGGGGGAAAAATAAATAAGGAGGTCAAAGAGGGCTGAGTTCTTGGCCCTTTTCATGACCCCCCCATTGCCGCACCTGCAAGTGTTCCCACTGGGAGTGGTGCTCAAGAAAGCTCAAGGCGAATACAGGCTCATTCACCATCTGTCGCATCCAGAGGGTGACTCGGTGAATGACGCCATCCCGCAGGAGTTGTGCTCAGTGCGCTACACTCCTTTTGACACTGCGGTGCGCATGGTCAGGTCATGTGGGTTTGGGGCGGAGATGGCTAAATGTGACATTAAGTCGGCTTTCCGTCTCCTCCCCGTACACCCAGAGGATTTTGATTTGTTGGGTTTTCATTTCCAGGGGGCATTCTATATAGATAGGGCCTTGCCAATGGGCTGCTCCATATCTTGTGCTGCATTGGGGAGTTTCAGCTCATTTTTGGAGTGGAACCTCAGACGCAGGGCGGGGTGTAGGAGCACAGCTCATTATTTGGATGATTATCTTTTTTGTGGTGAACAGGGGTCAGGGACATGTACATTTATCTTGGAAACATTCCAGGAAATGGCAAAAAAGTTAGGGCTACCGTTAGCCAAAGAAAAAGCAGAAGGTCCGTCCACTGTGTTGACCTTCTTGGGAATTGAACTGGATACGCAATTACAGGCTTGCAGGTTGCCTGCTTCCAAACTGAAGGACTTGCAACAGAGGCTTAGAAATTTATTGGAAAAAAGAAAAGTCTCCCTTAGGGAGTTACAGGAACTAGTAGGCCACTTGAATTTTGCCTGCCGTGTGGTCGCTCCAGGCAAGGCCTTCCTACGAAGGCTTTGTGAGGCAATGAGTGGCCTCAGGCAGCCGTTTCACTGGACAAGAATGACAGCTGGAATGAGACAGGCTCTGCAGGTGTGGCTGCAATTTTTGGATGGTTTTAATGGGATTTCCTTTTGGAGGTCGGAGATAAACTTGGGAGATGCTCTACCGGTACATACAGATGTGGCCAGATCCCTGGGTTATGGAATTTATTTCAGGGGGCGGTAGTGTGCAGGTATGTGGCCAGAGGAATGGCTGCAGTGTGACATCTCCCGTTACCTTACTTTCTTGGAATTCTTCCCTATTTTGGAAGCGTTATGGCTATGTTCAGGGGAATGGGCAAACTCAGTTATTCGCTTCTGGTGTGACAACCTAGCAGTAGTGCACATAGTAAACAACTTGACATCTCATTCCGAGTGCGTGATGCATTTGGTTCGGGCCTTCACACTGAGAACCTTGCAGTTCAACATTGCAGTGCATGCAAGGCATATCCCTGGTTTAGACAACAGTGTAGCTGATGCTCTGTCCCATCAACAGATCAACCGGTTCAGGGAGTTAGCGCCGGAAGCCAACGAGTACCCAGAGCCACTGCCACCAGAGGTTTGGCAAATTGGAGATATAACACCGACCGAGCGATAGGTTTGGCTCTGGCTCCACAGATGTGCAAAGGGTGCACGGCCGTGAGTACAGAATTTCAGGAATTTAGAGGTTACATAAGGTTGGATCAAATCTGGCCAGCTCCAGTGGAGCATCTGCAGCAGTATGTAGTTTACTTGAATAGGAAAGTGTTGTCTCCCAGCTTAATACAGGGCAAATTGTTGGTGTTAGATACGGGGATACCAAGACTTTACCACGGATTTCCATATTAGGAAGATGTTAGAAGGGTGGTCCAAGGAGAGGGTGCGAGTACCTGACACTAGGGCTCCCATTACACCAGCAATACTAGAAAAGCTCAACCAGCAATGGGATAGCATATGTAGGAATGCCTATGAGTTTACCATGTGAGACAACTGAATGTGTATGAAGTTTTCACAAATGACTTGCTACATAATTTAGCACATTCCATGTCTCCCACTTTAATTCGAACACTGAAAACAAATTAACTTGGTATAGAGATCTGTATACAAACCAGTGTGCTATATTGGATAGAGTGATGGATTAGCACTCAGAAGACCCTGGGTTCGAATCCTTGTTTGGCTATGGAAGCTCGGTGGAGATGGCCCTTGTTAAGCCACAGCTTAAATATCTCACATACCTTGAAAACCCTATTCAGATTGCCAGAAGTTGGATGTGACTTGATAGTACATAACATGATCTAATAGTTTAATGTAGAGATTTCCAAGACTTTGGTAGCATTTGACCAAGTCTGTGGCAAACATTCAGTAATGATTCTGCCAATTTTTCTTCTTGGTAGATGCTCCTTGTTTGGAGGTATTTTCTGTGTTCTTTTGGAAGCTGCTACTTGCAAGTGACCTTCTTCTGTCCCTAGTTCAGTAGTTAGTCTGACATTCACCAAAAAAATAATAATAAATAAAATCACTGCAAGACTCATTGGAAACGCGATTAATCCCTTCTGGCCAAAGGGGGGGGGGGGGAGAAAAGCAATCAAGCGTGCAAGACCCATTGGAAATGCACAGAAAACAAACGGAGCAGATTGGAAATGCACAGAGAACAAAGGGGGCAGGTCGGAAATGCAAAGAAAACAAAGGAAAAAGCAAGGGAAGCATGCAGGACCCATCGGAAATGGGGAAAAAAAAACCCCAAAAGCAACCAAACCCCCCAAGACCCATTGGAAATGGGGGGAAAAAGCCAAAAAACAAACAAACCCCCCAAGACCCATCAGAAATGGGGGGAAAAATCCCCAAAAAGCAACAAAAAATCCCAAGACCCATCGGAAATGGGAAAAAAACCCCAAAAAACAAACAAACCCCCCAAGACCCATCACAGCACAGAAACATAACCCCCCAGCTCAAAACCACGCTGCAAAAACACCCAGAACAGTTTTTTAAAAGCAGAAAACAGCACCTTACCTTACCAGGCAGCCCGAAGCCTCCCTGCAAACACACACACACACGCTCACTCAGAAGCAGAAGTGAGGCAGTCCCAAGCCTCCTCCGACACACACTCTCTAACTGCTGGGGTGAAAGAGCTACAAAGAAGCAGCCTCATCACCACCTGCAGTTAGAAATTTGAATTTCCCACCTTTTCCCCCTGCCTTTTTCTGTTCGTAAGTGGAAGCTCCGGTCGCAAGTAGAAGCAAAATTTTGCGGCCGGAGCTGGTTGTAACTCAAAATGGTCGTAAGTAGGGACGTTCGTAAGTCGAGGCACCACTGTATTTGGCTTTGCCATTAAAAAAATAGCACTAAAGATGAAGAACATTGTTAAAAGCAAACTAAGCCACAAATAATTAAAACCTTCATTAAAGGCAGGAAAAAAAAATAAAACGACTCAAATCATCTCAGTAATCCAGAGTCGACATTTAGGCAATCCTTTTCACCACCATAAAAGACTTCTGTGTATGGAGTTATGCGAGAGTTTTCTCAGTGTAAAGTTGAAAACCAAACCCATTACTCTGAATGTTTTTTTAAAAAGTAGAAGAAAGCATTAATTTCAGTATGTGAAATGAAACTTATGAGCGCTTTCCATATATCACAAGGAAGGACAAGTTCGTATACATTGCCTAGAAAGCCAAGGAACTATTTTATAACTTTACAGTTCTAAAATGTCAGCATCCAAAACCATTTAGATTCAATCAACCATTTTTCATGTGAATAGCCCGAGTCCTGAAATCACTCCCTTGGCACACTAAAATTCAGACTCCGGGTACAGAGCAGGTAGGCCAGTGTTTGATTTACCACTGTACTGTGGCTCAAAACAAGAAAGAACAAAACTGTAATAAGGTTGCTACATTTCAGCCTGGTGGTAGTGGGGGGGTAGGATGACTCTCCAGATACCTAGTCATTGGGCTGTATGAATGAGGAGGGTACAAGCAAATACTGTGGTTTCTTCCCCCTATGGGGAAGGGGAGCTGAAAAATGAGAATACCCTAAGATGAAATGTATCAAGATACAGTGCTATATAAAAGTTCCAAATTCGATGCGATGGGCCTCAATGGTATGTTTTATGCATGCCTTTGCCCTCTTCACATAAGGGTGGGTGGGTCTATTTTACACATTAAAAAAAAAAATCCCCAAACACAAGGGAGGGGAATTATATTCAGAACAGGAACAGAAGAAACTGCCCTATATTGAGTCAGACCACCTGGCTTAGTATTGTGAACTCTGACTGGCAACAGGTCTCAAGGGTTTTAAGCAGAATTCTTTCATAGCTCTGCCTGGTGATGACTGTTATTCCCTGGTGGTGTCCCACTTGGGTACTAACCAGGACTGAACCTGCTTAGCTTCCAAAGTCACATCAGGGTGGCCAAACCTAGTTTATATGTGAAGAAGGCAGAGAGGAGGACAATTGTCATTATCTGGGCTCACAGTATGCATTCTCATTAGGCTATTTTGATACAGACTGCAACTGACCTTGCTCAAGTGCGAGTGCCTCCCACAACAATGCTGCAGTGCAACAAAATGCAGGGTAAGAAGACACAGTGAGTTTAGCAGCTGTGCAAGTTCAGCAGGGCGAGGAAGCCAGGGCCCCAGATACTGCCTCTCACTTCCTTGGAGAAAAGGTTTGGCAAACTCTAAACAAATATCAGCATGCAGTCAGACAGACAGCAGTGGGTTGGGGGCTATCCCATGTTTTGCACCAAGTGTCATTTGTATGACTATGTGCCTCTTGGGCAAAAGTCATAGGTGTGTCCTTGTTGCAAGGAGCTCCAAGAACTCAGGGAACAGGTTTGCTCCCTTGAGGTCTTGGTTGCAGACCAGGAGAAGCAGAGACAGGAAGAGGGTGAGACTTCCAGGGACCTTCAGGCATCGTTCTACCCACAGACAAGCAGCTCCCCAGCTGCTGGGATTGGAAGTCTCTGGGCTGGAGGACGCCAATCTGGACAAGAGGGAAACCATCCCCTAGAGGGGACCCCTTCTACAGGTGATGGGCCTGTATCCAATTGCACTGAGGATACTCCTCGTGGGGAGGGAGGAAGGGGGCTTCTGTTAGTGGGCGATTCGATTGTCAAGAACATAGAGTGAGGGGTGTGTGATGGTCGTGAGGACCACACGGTGACTTGCCTGCCTGGTGCAAAGGCTGCGGACATCACGTCTCATCTGGATAGGCTGGTAGAGAGTGCTGGGGACAAGGTAGCAGTGGTGGTGCATGTCGGCACCAACAATGTGGGGAAATGTAGCCGTGAGGTCCTGGAGGCCAAATTTAGGTTGTTAGGGAGGAAGCACAAAGCCAGGACCTCAAAGGTAGCGTTCTCAGAAGTGATACCTGTTCCACACGCAGGACCAGCTAGGCAGGTGGAGCTCATGGGTCTTAATGCGTGGATGAGACAGTGGTGTCAGGGGAAGGGGTTTAGATTCATTAGGCACTGGGGAATGTTTTGGGAAAAGCCGGGCCTGTACAAGAGGGATGGGCTTCACTTGAACGAACAAGGAACCAGACTGCTGGAGCGTAACATTAAAAAGGTGGCAGAGGATCTTTTAAACTGAATCCCAGGGGAAAGCTGACAGGAGCTGAGCGGCATCTGGTTTGGGACTCCTCATCCCTGTGGAATGAGGGTGGAGAGGGTAGAGAACCACAAAGTGATGACAGTGTAGGAATTAGGACTGGGAGTGTGATGGGATGCGATAGTTGGTCCACTAGAATGAGAAGCTGTGGGAAAAAAGAAACAAACAAGCAGCCCTTCTTGGGGGACCCCGTACAAAGGTGCTTTTATGCAAATGCCTGAAGCATCCAAGCAAAGATGGGAGAGCTGGAGCATTTGGTGGCTAGGGATAACATTGATATAGTGGCCATAATGGAAACCTGGTGGAATTCGGAGAACCAGTGGGATAATCTCAGGCTATAAACTCTATAAGAGGGATAGGGAGGGGCGTGTTGGAGGTGGGGTGGCCACCTATGTCAAAGAAGGGGTAGAATCCAGCAGAATGGAGATGGACGGTGGGTCTGACTCCATCATAGAATCACTCTGGGTTAAACTACCAGGTCCAAGGAGCGATGTGATAGTGCGGGGGGGGGGGGGTTGCTATTATCCTCCAGATCAAAAACTTGAGGGGGACCTTGAAATGAGGAGACAAATCAGGGAGGTGTCCAAGAGGGACAGGATTGTAATCATGGGGGACTTCAATTATCCTCACATCAACTGGGTCAATGCATGCTTGGGTCAAGAAAGAGAGACCAAGAAAGTGAGGAATGAAATTGCTGATCTCTTAACTAAAATATACAACTTGTCCCTTAAAACAGCCATAGTGCCAGAGGACTGGAGGATAGAACATGTCATGCCAATCTTTTAAAAAGGAAGGAGGGGTGACCCGGGAAACTACAGGCTGGTTAGCCTAATGTCTGTTCCAGGGAAGATGGTGGAAAGCCTCATCCAAGATAAAATCTTAAAACACATAGAAGAACAAGCCTTGCTGAGGGAAAATCAGCATGGCTTCTGTAAGGGTAAGACTTATTTATTTATTTATTTACAAGATTTTTTTAGCCGCGCCATTACCAGTGGTCTCTGAGCGGCGTACAACAATATTAAAACTTTAAAAACATTAAAACCATTAAAAATAGGCAATATTATAATAATAGGTAAGGTAAAGGTTCCCCTTGACATTTAGTCCAGTCGTGTCCAACTCTAGGGTGCGGTGCTCATCCCCGTTTCCAAGCCATAGAGCCAGCGTTTGTCCGAAGACAGTTTCCGTGGTCAAGTGGCCAGTGCGACTAGACACAGAACGCCGTTACCTTCCCACTGAGGTGGTACCTATTTATCTTCTTGCATTTTTACATGCTTTTGAACTGCTAGGTTGGCAGGAGCTGGGACAAGCGACGGGAGCTCACTCCA
Source organism: Intellagama lesueurii (assembly GCA_037013535.1). Taxonomy (NCBI): domain Eukaryota; kingdom Metazoa; phylum Chordata; class Lepidosauria; order Squamata; family Agamidae; genus Intellagama; species Intellagama lesueurii. The sequence continues at coordinate 103,348,444 of JBAJHW010000003.1, forward strand.
TTGCGTGGATTCGATCTTACAACTGCTGGTCTTCTGACCTTGCAGCACAGAGGCTTCTGCGGTTTAACCCGCAGTGCCACTACATCCCTATTATAATAATACCCTATATTAAAAACAGTCTTGCCTCACAAACCTTTTAGAATTCTTTGAAAAGGTCAACAGGCATGTGAATGTGGGTGAACCAGTGGATATTGTCTATCTGAATTTTCAGAAGGCGTTTGACGCGGTCCCTCACCAAAGGCTGCTGAGAAAACTCCACAGTCAGGGGATAAGAGGGCAGGTCCTCTTATGAATTGGGAATTGGTTGAGAACCAGGAAGCAGAGAGTAGGTGTCAATGGGCAATGTTCACAATGGAGAGAGGTGAAAAGTGGTGTGCTCCAGGGATCTGTCGCCTCTCAAAATGGCTGCCGCCTCTCCAAAATGGCTGCCGCCTCTCCGCTGGTTGCCGACTCTCAGCTGTTCGGCGCTCTGCTCACACAGAGTCCGGCTGTTCCGGGGCTACCAAGGCACTGTGAGGAGCGGGGCTGGGTCTACTGTACCTGGTAAGTGACTTTTTTCTGACTTTTTTTGGTTTCTGACTTTTTTCCCCCATAGGAACACATTAATTAAATTTCAATGCATTCCTATGGGAAACCCGCCTCGCAAGACGAAAAATATCAAATATCACCAAAAAACTCACAAGACCTGTTCGTCTTGCGAATTTTTCGTCCCGCAAGGCATTCGTCTTGCGAGGCACCACTGTATTCAGTTCAATTAGATCTTTCTGTTAGTTCTTTCTATCTTGCTCTGACCCTACTGATTCTATTTCCACTCCCACAGCTCAGCTTTCTAACCCTTCCAGCACTTCCCTCTCACTTTCCAATCATTCAAATCTCAAATCCATCTCCTTCAAAATCTCTCTCTCTTGTACCCCTCCTTCTTCTCTGACTCCGCCTTCCGTCTTCTTCATTGGTTCTTCTGCCAAGGTTCCTTAGTGACGGACAGGTGACGTCTGGGGTATCCACTACAATGGCTTTGGTCCCTGCTGCCCACATCACCTCAACGCGGGAAGTGGGTTGGTGGTGGTAGAGGTGAGTGGCTGTGAGAGGCAGCCAGCGCGAGGGCAGGCGGGTGCAGGATAAAAACCTTGGGAGGGTGAAACACCAGAAGCTGGAGCCCTGAGGTGCCATTTCAAAATGATTTTAAAAGCCCATGTATCCCCCTCAACTGATATACCACAATCTTGCACCTGGATTAAAAATTGTCCCAAGAGGACGCACACACCAACGCAAAAATCACATGACTACAACATGGCTTTAAACCATCTTCAAAACCCCTGATCTAGCTCTCAGTTTGTTTCAATAGTATAATGGTGCCTTAGCCTCACTCCTCATTGTTTAGGTATCATGTTAGAGATGCATTATATTTCCCTGGTATAAGATTGGCAGAAGATACTACCTCTTATAATGATGTGGTTTCACTGACTTCTGCTGTCAGGTTTCTGAAGTTGAGGGAAGTCTTGATAATTTTTTTTAAAATTATTTTATTCATTACATAGAGACCCTGCTCCTTCCCCATTTTGAGCTTGGGGCAGTGCATATAGCCCTTTCTCCCCACAGCTATCCTATGAACAGTGATCATAAAATGTGCCACATGGTTGAAAACATTCTCAAGGCGTTTTTTGTTGTTGTTCAACTTTCTGAAAAGGAATGATATTTTTCATCTTCGTGATACAAAATATACCACATTAAATTGCAAGTTTTTGAATGTGCAGGAAATGTTTTCTTTTCCTGCCACTTTGATTCTGTAATATGACTCCTTTTGTGCATTTCTGGGCAGTTTGGTACATGGTGATATCATCATTTGTGTTCTTTTTCTGTTTCATCGCAGCTTTGAGCCAAAATGTATTATTGACCTACATGAAATATGATAGACCTCTTAAGAGGCTTTTTTTATTTGTTGCTTCAGTGAACCACAAGTTGTGCCTCTTGCCAAATGGTGGCCTTGGCCAAGATTCTTTGCCAACGTATACTTTGGTTATGGCAATAAATATGGATGGTTTATATTACAGTTGCTGGGAGAAAAGAGAAAAGTCCTGAAATGTAGAGCTTTAAGAAATGAGGGAGGTTGAAAGAAGGGAGAAAATCCTGTGCTGTTCACCTGAGCTTGCCAGGAATCTTTCTGCACACTCCCAAGACCATCTAAATTGACCTGAAACAAGTGTGTGTCTTTTTTTTAGTGCACAAAATGGAGCAGCAATGGAATTGGGAAATGTCTTGGCTCTTTCGAATGTATTAGCCTGCAACAGGTCTAGACACTTTATGTTTCTTTGGGGATGTTGTGGATCTTCACTGATGAAAATATATGTTCTCTCAACCATTTGTTCTCTGTGTTGCTACATCTGCATGTTCTGTAGAAAAGGTCTGTCAGCTTGTATGGCTCTATAAAGCCACATGTGCATTGATGATGCATTAAGTCCCTTCCAGGTGCTGGTGTTCAGTATTCACTCCTGAACCAGAATACTGAGTCTGGGCCATCTTGAATTTAATAAGATTTTGCTGCAAAATGCATGTGAGGGCGAATTTATACAATTAGGAGGAAAAAATTTCCTGGATTGTGCCATTTTGAAACTGCAAGGGGGAGGGGGCTGAAGGCTCCCTTGAGGGGAAAAACCAAACCAAGACAAGACACCTCTTTACTGATTACTGAAAATTAATACGTAAGGAAGAGGTCCTTCTAGAGAGCATGTCTAAGAGAGTAAAATGATAATTTTAGGCAGTGTTAACCCTATATTGGATTTCTTGGATCTCAAATGCTCGATAATGTGGCTGAGTCAAACGTGGAGAGGGGGCACTTTTAGTGCTCCTTTTCTGCCCCATCCTTACCATCTCCAACCTTGCTGTAGTCTAACAACATTATATCCTCAGATTACAACAAGTCCCAGAATACCACAGCCATCATGGTCATATCCCAGGAATTTACTTCCAAAAAACATAAGTTCTCCCATCTCTGCTCCCTCTCACGGTGCTAACCCCTTTCTTGCCACTTCTCTTTTTGATATCGCCTCTCTCACAGGCTTGCTTCCTCCCTCACCTGGGACAGATTGCTCTCACTGGAGGTCTGAATGGATAACTTTCCTTTGCCCTCCTTCCTTCTCTCTCTCTGGGCTCCACCTTACGTGCACAGAAGTAGAAGAGAGCCATGGGAGGCTATGAAGCTGCAGATTGTCAACCTTGAAGAAAACACACAAGGGATAAGGCTGTAACATAAACCTTGTTGAGGGGTAGGGCTGGAACTAGGATGGAGTAACAAGGGTTTTGCTCCAGGACACCAAAAGCTAGACATGAAGCTACTCATGAATGGTATGAGAATAAACAGCAACTCCTCCTGGCCCTATTCACTTTCCTTTCTTATGAAAACATATACTTGCTTGCGGGGAGGGGGCACAAATTCCCCTCCTCCTTTTTCTTTGGGAGGCTTATACCTATGCATGAGGGAGTGAGGGCAAGATGGAGCCAATTGCGCTGGGTACTGGAATTGGTAGTCATGGCTCTGTTCAGAGACTATAAACAGTGAATATAAACATGAAATGGGAGGGAGTGTTGTAGTCTCGTCCCCTCTCTTGCCACTCTCCTTGCATGAAGAGTGACTTTCTGAAGGAGAAAGTCTATTGCCCATTGTATTCTGGAATGCTAATTTTGCAATGCCAGCCACACTTCCTGCAGTGGTTTGGGAGCACTGTGTTGCTCGGATGTGTGGGTGGATGTAGGTTTGCCAGCATGAGACCCTTGTTTAAAAGCGAGGAGCACAACAGGTCCCCAACCACCACATTGTATTCTTAAAGTAAGCAGTAGCACTCCTCTCCTCAGAGCAATGAGTAATGTAATCAGTAAAGCGTTAATCATTATGCAAAAGCAATAACTTTGCCAGTCATTGTGTACAATAGCAAAAGGAATGTCGTTATCCCTTCATTGCCTTCAAGCAATAATTCAACCTAAGGAAAAAAGTTTTGGGTTGAGTAATACCTTTTATAGGCTCATTAAAAGGTACAGACAAGGTGCATTTTCAAGTTCTCCAAAACCGTTGATCAGACATAGATGATGTAACATTAGGGAAAGAAACAAAAGTTCCAAAAAATTAGACCAGATGTGATGCCTATTCTTGAATGCAGATGGCAAAGAAAGCAAGATGGAGTTTGCAGATTGAATGTGAGACAAGGGTTTCAAAGTATTAATTTCCAGTTTCCTCTCTCTCTAGATAAAAATGCTTGACTGGGTCCCTCCACTGCATTGGGCAAGGCACACAAGCCTTTTTATTGGCTTAGAGCAACCCTACATATGATGACAATCTTTGTATCAGCAAAACAGGAGATCAGCTTAAACCAAAATCGATCGGTAGTCGTATCTAGTCACATGAAAAGGCTTCTTCCTATGATAATCAAGTTTGCTTCAATTAGCTAATCATGGCTGTGTCCGACAGCAAATATGATCCATCCATAAGAACAAAGGTCCGGGTTGAGTAATGCCTTCCATACAGCTCTGCAAGTTTCAAAATGCTTAATGGCCTGCTATGAGCAAGATTTGCAAATGGGAATTGGAGGTAAGATGGTTACAAGAAGGAGACACACTTGTTTCAGCTCCCCTCCCCCCAAGTTCTGTTATCTGGAAATGGCTAATGTAAATGCTGATGTTTCCAGCACATTTGTAAACATTTTTAGGGACTTGTGTCTTGTGACATTCACGACACTGATATTTCATCAACAACTGCCTATAATTTTCTTTGATTTCACATTTTCAAGCTGCTTTAGTTGTTCCCTTGCATGTGATCTTAGGTCTTACCTAAGATCTTACACAACCTTATTCCATGCACAACATGATGCTTGTGCCTTATACAAAGGCTGCTATCCTGGAGGGGCTACCAGAGTGGTAATTAGCTCAGTGCAAACAGCACCAACTGCACCAAATACACTCTTCAAACATTCTGTGCAGGGGAAGGAAGGGGAAAAAATGAAAGGAAGGAGATTTGGTTGGAGCAAACAAACACAAATGCCCAGTTCCCTAATTGGTGGGATAAATCCACTCTAAGATGCTGGGCACACACTCCAACTCCAGTGTGTCTCTCTCAGGAGGGTTCACTTCCCCATAAGAAAGAGGGATACCTAGAAGGAAGTCTTCTCAGAAGCACAAGCACGGCAGTCCTTGGAAATGAGAGAGACAGCTGGGTATTCTCTGAGTTGCAGTCCCTATAAACTAATGTTTCCAGTCTCTGGTCCCAGAGAGGTTGATGAAGACAGAGGTCATGAGGAGCATGTCTGAATATGGTAGGGAGGGAAATGTCTTGCCTTTTCTTGCCTTACACAGAGCCCGAATATCTTCTCCACACTATCAGATCCTCTGCTGGGCACTTTTCTGTGTCCCCTGTCCCCTTCTTTCAGTTCAGGGTGTGCAAAGAAGACTCACTGGCTTTCCTTCCTCCCACAACTCCTCCTGCTGATGTAAACAAGCAGGGAGAAATGTCCCCCTCTTGTCTGCCCCCCAACCCATCCTCCCTCAGTATTGCTTCTATTCCTGCCACTTCCTTGCATGCTTCTTCCACAAGGCAAAGTGAGAGAGCCTGCCCGCCTGCCTGTCCAGACATTCCCTCACCTCTCTCCCCACACCTATGGTCAGAGCAGCCAGGAGCCCTACCAGCTAGCCAACACAGTTCCTCTGGCCCCCTACTTTGCCCAGCATGTGTTACATTTTTATGCTGTGTAAGAAGACAGTGCTATCTAAAGTTTCAGACACTGAGTCAAGTCTCTAGTTGCCCCAACTTATAGTTTTGGCTCTGGAGGAAACTGGCATTGCACAAATACTACCACACAAACAATGGGGTAGGGAGGAATGTTATAACGTGAGATTGGGTTGTGTCAAAAGTGTACAATTTTTAATCCCCAAATACTTATCTTGTGACTTAGTAGTTGTTTTAGTATCTGAATACATCACAAAGCTCACTGGGGCTGTTGTTGGCTTTTTAACCCATCTTATGTTTGGCAGAAACCTAAAAGAATTCTTTCCATACTTGCTTGGTGAAGAACAAAGGATGAGAAACATCAGGCCCTCTGTGTAAAGGCAAAAGCGAATCTTTCTTCACGTTGACACATTTAAAAGAGGCATGTCAAATTATTCAGTGCATGTGTTCCAGGTCTGTGGCTTTTTCTTTCAAATGAATAGGGAGATGTCTGGCTTCATACAGCCTTGTGTTTATTTACTCAAAGGTATGCATACCTTCATTGTTAACCATGTGTGCTTTTGCGGTTAAATAGCCCCCCCCCCAAAAAAAAACAAGAAAAAAAAAGGTTTTACAAAGCAAGAGGCTCTTTGAATCACGGAGACAGGGCAGAGCTCTAAACTTTCAGAGGAATTTCTCAGCTGTTGCCAACCTTGAAAAGAAGACAGGTTGTTACAGAAGGATATTAGGTGGTATAATGAACATCAGTACCTTCTCATAGGGTGCTATCAAGTTGGAGGCAACTGGCACATAATAACAACACCTTCTCATAGTTTTTTTTTTTAAATCCAAAGTTTCATCTCAAACTCTGAATAGGTCATGGTCATCACCACCACCATCATCTTAGAACTACAGAGTTAGAAGGGACCCACCCTATGGATCATCAAGTACACCCCCTGTCAAGGAGTCATAGTGGGGAATTGTTGCTTCTTCTAATAGCCTTATATTCAAACTACACTGGCATAAAAATAATAATTATATCTCTGTTCCTGAAAAGAATCTCTAGGTTGTCTTTGATTTTAAAGAGAAAAACCCTCTGATGATTCAACATCTACCAGGGGCTCTTCTACTTTGTAGGGTTCCAGCTATTTAAAGATTTGAAATGGAGGCATTGTCTCAGTTTCAAATCTTATAACCAACAGATGAGAGAAAGCCAAACTATTCTTAAACTGTTCCATATCCCACTGAAGAGGAGGGGACTCAGAACTGAATATTCCCTATGTTTTTTTTTTAAACTTCCTTCGCAGAGAAAGTGAAATTTCAGGAAATTGTAACTAGCCCAAGACTTTGTTGCCTGAAGGATGAGATCATGCTTTGTCCCCTTCATGTACGCAAGCGGGTTGCAGTTGAATCTTATCAACACTGGCAGTGGGACAGCATCCTCTGTTGATGTTGCAGCAGCATGGCGTGAATGACTGATCTGTAGCCCTCAGCATCCATTGCTGGAAGGGGCCAGCTTGCTTTGCTTAATAGTATGGCCAGCCCTGCTTGTAGCCTAGCCACCTCTGTAATGCAAGTAATCTATGTTGCTTTCAGTGGTTGCATCTGGTCATTGCAGAGCTAAATTGCAGAGACGGGAAACCATAGTTTGGAAAAAAGGAGCACCCAAATGAGGTCATGCCTTCCTCTTCCTCCTCCCCTTCCCCCTTTGGGTTTGCTTGCTCCTTCTCTCATGTCAAAGCGTAGCCTGAGTTCCTGTACAATGTGCCAATTATGAATTGTAGCACTATATTGTCTAAAAGTTAAAAGTAGGTAAGTGAAGGAATGTTAGCCAACCTGTTCATCCATTTGTGCTATTTAGGGAAACAGCAGACCATTAAGTAGCTGCATTTATGAGCTACTACAAGAGTAAAACCAGAAAAGCTTCTCTGGATTGGACTGAAGGCCTGTTCAGCATCCTCATGTTTTCCTCCCACATCTAACGGGATACTTTTGGAAAATCTACAAGTCAGCCATGAAGGGAACAGCCCTCAGCTGCTGTTACTTTCCAAAAATTTATAAAAGGAATAGCCCTCAGCAAGTTGCCTGCAAAGGTGGTGGTTTTGTAGAACAATTGTGACAAAAAGACAGAAATAGATGTTCCTCTATGAATATATCTAATCCCTTTTTAAAAACTGTCTAAGCTACTGGCCCTATCTTCCTTCTGTGGTAAATGGAAGAAGTAGTACTCAATATTCATGTAGCTAGTAGCTCTTGGCTGAGTTCTCCTTCTGATGTCCCTCCTTCTGAGGCATCAGGATCCTCCCTGTAGCTTCCTGTGTTAAGTAGAAAGGAGACTTGAAATCTTTGGTGTTTTTCTTTCAGTAGAATCCACTCCTGGTCTGAAAGACAGGAAGTTGGAGAGATAATGAAAGTGTCTCACTTTAAGAGAAGAGGGAAAGGGAATCAAATCTATGGCACAAAGATCAAACTGTTTGTAGAAACATAGAATACTTGCTTCTGGCGTTGTTTTGAAGTTGTAGAAATCAATGCATGCCATATTTCTTTTTTCATTGCCGTTTTATGACATGTTTTCATTTTCATCCAGCTATCTAGATTGCTGACATACATTCCATCATCTTACAACTGCAGAGCTGGAAGGGACCCTGTGGATAATCAAGTCCAGCCTCTGTCAAGGAGTCACAGTGGGGAATTGAACTCCCAGTCTCTGGCTCTGCAGCCAGAGACCTAAACCACTGAGCTGTTCATGTCTTATGGAAGGGGAAAAAATTAAAATTGACTTTTGCCTAAGAGCCATGTTAACCAAATAAAATAAAATAAAGTAAAATAAAGTGATATAATAAAAGCTATGTAAGCACAGATTGCAGCTGGCATCATTAATTATTAATGCTAGTAATAATTTTAGTGTCTTGTTTCATGAAACTCTAATTACATCTGCTGTTTCTACCATCTCTACCTGTCTTCCATGCCTCCTATTAATTTTCAGTCTCCCCCCCCCCCCCCCCAAGGCCATTGTGTACTTGTGAATATTGTTAGGGTTATTGCCCATTTAAGAAAACAAACAGTTAAGAAACTGAGAAATTGGAGAAAGGTGGACGGTTGGCTGGCAGAAAGGTGAGAGCAGATTCTGCCTGCAAGAGAATGGGAGTCACGCCTAGAGTTTATCTTTTGGACCAAGACTTCAAAGCTGAGTCGGCTTGTTCCTGGGTACTGTGCTCATTGGGAAATGGTTTCAGCAGTGTAAAGGGAGGGGGCAGAAAGTGCTCGTTTCTTCTTCGTGAACATTCAAGGGAACTGAAAGTGTGATTGACAGACCATCTCAAAAGGTCCAGGATGTGGTGTTTAAGGAATATAAAGGGGTTCAGAATTTACTTTAGCTGGCTGTTTCGTAGGAGATGCTATGCTGTCCTGTTATGCCATGTTGGGAGGGATGCACTCTGTGCATGCTCTGAGACTATGCTGATGTTACAACAGTGTGTAAGTACTAGGTAGCTTTATTATTTTCTTGTATTTTTTGCTCTGCGTTGCTCCAGCTTTAGACTTTATTTGATTGTTTACCATAAATACTTTTAATGCCTTTTAAAAACCTTTTGAAACTTTTGCCTTTTTGTATTTTCCACTATCTTTAATAAAATATAAAAACTTCTCTATCCAATTATCTGGATTTTTGGCTAGGAGGGTTTGTGGTACCTAAAACAAGGTCTTGCCTTCAGCACCTACCAGGAGTTTGTATTTTATGGGCATGGCAGCAGTTCTACCTTGCAAGGTTGGTGTGAGAATCTTAAGCACTTAACCTTGTGGATTTTCTGAAAGCTCCCTGAAAGCAATGCCAAGTTGGCACAGACTGGAGTGTTGGGAGGACCAGGCAGGTTCCTTAGCCATCACCACATTTAACTTTCCTGGGCTCACCCACTCCAGGATCAACAGGGTAGTGTGGCCCAGTGGTTAGAGCAATCACCTTGACTGCTATATTTATAATTGGAAGGTGGGATAAAAAGGTAACAAATGAGGATACTAAGAGTATAAAGAAGAAAAATCACAATAATGGATGGCTAGCCTTTGACCAGTTTGTGAAGAGATTTTCTCAATTCCTGCATTCTCGCCCAGGAAACAATGGAAGCCAGTTTTGGCTATGCTGGATATCTTTGCACAGCAGAATACATACTTGACATATTTTCCTTCAACATAACTGGTATAAAAGAAAAGAACAATATTAGAAGAATAAATAATCCTTTCACACCTACTGTCCCAGCATCTGCTATCACAGAATCACAGAATGATAGAGTTGGAATGGGGCTGCAGGGTTATCTAATCCAGTGTTCTCAAACTGGGGTCCCCAGATGTACTTGGACTGCAGTTCCCGGAAGCCTTCACCACTAGCTGTAGTGGCCAGGATTTCTAGGAATTGCAGTCCAAGAACATCTGGGGAGCTCAGTTTGAGAACCACTGATCTAATCCAGGCCCCCACCAGTGTAGGAAACCCACCTCTCAAGGTTCCCTTGCAGATGGCTAATCTGTCATCTGCTATTTTTCTTACAAGTAGGGGGAGGATTATGACATTTCACATTTTCTCTGCAACCTACATTTGAACCCATAAACAAGTTCAAACATGTTTATGAGTAATCTGCCCTTTCTCACCAGATTACTCATAAACGTGTTCACACCCACCCATAAACTCAAACATAGGTTGCAGGGGGAAAAATGACATGTTATAGAAATCCTCCCCCTATTTACAAGTAAAGAGCCGCGGCAGTCTAGGTGTCAACCTGTGAGCTCTTGCCATTTCAAAGAGTGGGATTAATTTACGGAAATACTTTTTGCAAATATGTGCTTTTATATGGTTTTAAAGAACATGGATTAATGTGATGCCAGGGTAGAAACAGAGATACAAATCCCCCAACCATAAGAGGGACTGCGAATATTCTTGCATTCCCAGGCACATGGACCCAACTTCTAAGGATTATGAACAGAGATGCATGGCAGGAAAATAGATGAAAATTGATTGGGAGTAAATTTTTTAATATAATGTTGGAGTATTTGGCTGTAAATAAGGTAAAATACATATACTGGGAACAAAGTCTGCTTCAGTCTGCCGTGTGTAACCTTTTGACCTGCAGTAGTCATTATTTCAAGATGTCTACTAAAGCAGTATATTCTCAGTAATTTACTAACAGCTATATTTGAAATAATTACTGAGACACAACAAGAACTTGGGACTAATGTATTTCTACTGAAAAGCATTCTGAATCTGCTGAATCTTCGTGTCTCAACATGATATATACTGTACTATATTGCCTCTCTCTCTTTTTATTAATTAGAAACCATTTTGATCACCTTTTCCCTCCCTCCCCACTTTCCCCCTCCATGGCAAATTCATTTTTAAATTTTATGAGATGTCACATGTCTCCAGGCAATACAAAAAAAAAAATCACTCTAGATAAAATGGTTTTGAGACTCTGATCGACAAAAACGTGGCCAAGCCTGTGCCTCCTTGACAAGTCATAAATTCTGACGGCATTAAAATATACAGGTGTTTTTGAAGAGAGATTCTGCTAGATAATTTGTGAACAGCAGCCCATATATCAGTGGTGTCTGAACATAAATGCCTTTGGCAGAAGACGGCAGGGGCACCTTTCTTGGTGAGAAGTGCTACTTCTTGTCAGACCTGGGAAAAGAGGGCCAACTGTTTGCGGCAATGAACTCCCTCCAATAAAAGTGGGGATTATGGGTTCTCCTTCTGAAAAGTGCAGCCGTCACTCAAGACTTTGACAGGTCCTTCCAATCAAGGCTCCCTTTTCCTGGCTCCTGGCAGGCAGGCTTCACAGCAAAGATGTGAACAACTTTGGATTAATCCCATCATTTGCATCAAAAGCCGAGGAACATTTGAGTTTGTTGGCCTATGTCCATTCCCCATCTAGTCTGGAAGAAAAATAATCAAAATCTCAGTCCATTTCTCTTTTAAAAAATGGACTGAATTAAAAAACGGGCTTCCATGTCTCTAAGTTGCTCCTGGCTCCTAGATTCTCTGATTGGTACATGTTATCTGGGCCAGCCCAAGAGATTTTGTTGACTAAGGGTGTGATCAGACAGGGAGATAGCTTGCATTTTGTACTGCTTGTGGCACAGTCCAGGGTGAGCTATTTTCCAGCAATCCCATGATGTATGTGAGATTGCGAACACATCTGGCCCTGATCCAGCAGCAAGGCTACTTTTTTTGGGGGGGGGGTTGGGGGGGCTGGAGCAATTCCTCAAGAGATAGAAGGGTCTCTTCAGACTCCCAGCAAAGAGACCTTTTCTGAAGTGATCAGACACAATCCTTTCTCGTCGTTTGATTACACCCTGTGGCAAAGTATAAGATGGTTTACAGGCCCTTCCATATACAGTCTGGTAGTTGACTCACCGATGGGGGCCTCGGGAGATGATCCTGCAGGGCTTCTGAGGGCTTTAGTCTGGTCTCAGAGATGCATGGCAGGCTTCACAGCACACAAACCTGCCCTCCAAACGTGTTGCCAGGTTTCTCCTTTACTTGTCTCAGTAAAAGCCTTCTGTACACTTGTGGCACAGTGTAAATAAATGCCAAAGCATAATGGGAAAACAAATGCTCTGATGGTTGTTACATTCATGAATAAGCCCTGTGACAAAAGCGATTTTTGAGCATAGCTGCATTTGAAGTTAATGAAGTCCCCAGAGGAAAATAGGGTATGGCAGCATTTCTTTGCTTGATCATGAACAAGTCCCAGAATATTTCCTCTTAATTGAAACTTCTTTTTGTCACCCTGCTTTAGTTTAGCTGAAGAGTGCTTAAAGAGTTAAGAGCAGCCTCCTTCTGGGAGGAATAAACCAGGGCATGGAAAGCATTGTTTTTAAACAGAATGCTTTTCAGTTCTATGGTTCCTGCTTCCTCCCCCCACCATGTTTTACCATCCTCCTTTTATATAATGAGGAATATTTGCATGAAAACGACCTCTTTTGAAATCCATGTGACCCTGCTGTTCACTCCTCCCATAAAATCATAATCCCTCGGTGACATCATAAGATTGCAGCAGCAGCAACAGCAGCTAATTACTCTTTCTGGAGAAGGGGTAAGGCGGTATTGTGCTTTAAATTGCCTGCACCTGAAAGATGCTGAACACCATGGCTTTTGTTGGGATCCAGACAGTCAGCAATTCACAGCCTCAGAAGGATCTGAGCTACCTTCCTTTTGAATCCGGTAACAAAACTCCCATTCAGGTTCACAGGGGCTTCTAAAACTACAGCTATGAGAGGCAGGATGGAGACCTAAGAGTGAAGGAGAAGACAAATACTTGAGAAACAAAGCTCCTGTTCTCATGCAAATCTCTCTATTAATATGTACATTAAAACGAGGAATTGAAACCCGAAGATAGCAGCTGCTTAGAGGAAAAGGACTGCTTGCTAAGTAGAAGCTTCCGCCTCAAGGAGAGTAATGTTAGCAGATCAGTGTATTGCCATTACTTGGGATGACTTTGATGATGGTCTAGGCGGGGCTTCATTTAGGCTGGTGGGCAATAACCTTTGTTTGACGTCCAAACAGCCCTTATGTTTGATGGGGGAAGTGTTAGTCACTACATGGCTTCTAGCTTTACAGCAGAACTTGGGAAGATTACTTTTTGGGGTACAATTCCTAGAATGCCCCACATTGTGTGGTCACTGGCCATTCTGGCTGGGGGCTTCTGGGAGAAATCATCCCAAAGAAAAATCTCTCCTTAAACGTGCTCATCTCCCCTAAATGTGGAGTGATGCAGGGGCAAGTCAAAAACCTGTTTTCAATAAGGGATGAATTTGTTGTAAAGAGAACCTGTCTACACTCAGCATTTGTTCAACTTTCCTTGCAACTCTGATACTGCTGTCGTATCCCAGTGTCCACCCAACACAGAGCTGAAACAAGTGTCAACAGAGTCAAAGCAGAGCAGCAACAACAAAAAAAGAGGCTTGCTTTCTTGTTTTGTTTTGTTTTTAATCACCACCACCAAGTAATGGTATCTTTTTATTCCGATATGCTCCAGTGCACAATCAGCTCATATGGACCTGGGACAATATGGTTCTATGCTGATCCATGCACTTTCTGGATGTTTGTAATTTAATTACGTTTCCTTGTAGGCTTTTTTCTGCTAGTGAATCTCCATCTTTCCTTGCTCTGTAGTTAGGAAAAAGAAAGAGAGAGGGAAGTAGGCAGAGAGAGGATGAAGAAGATAGCCAAAGAGGAAGGAAATCTATACTGGGAGAGAGACCTCAGGAAGCAACTCTAGGTGTTTGCAAACAGTCAGTACTGGGACAACCCAGTGCATCCAGCAGTAACTGCTTTCCCAATGTGTTGATGCCAAGACCCCCAGGTTGATATATGCAGCAAACACTAACAAAACAACCCCAGAAAGACCAGAGACAACCCTACTGTGTGGATGAGCTGTCACTATCTACACCTATGTTTAAAGTAGGGAAATAACTTAGTTTGCAATGAGCTTTTCAGCCTTGCTTTGGTTCACTGCTGCACAGGAACCTGCTTTCAACTAACTTAATCCCTTTAGCTCAGTATTGTGTACACTCAGTGGCTCTTTAAAGTTTCCGACAAGAAACTTAGTCCCTGCCTGGAGATGCTGGTGATTGAAAGCAGAACCTTTTGTCTGTAAAGTATGGGCACCAACCATTGAGGGTCAAAACAAGTGATATATAATTAGAAGTTATTTTCCCTTAAGAGGTAAAATACATGTGTAGCACCAAGGTTTCCTTAGATCCACAAGTTGTCAATTAACTTGCTGTTGTTCTGTGATTGGTCATCAGGAGGTAAATATGAGCTTCATTTGCATGCATGTTTGCTCAGGTATGGCAGCTTTGAAGCAATTCATCTCTGAAGGGAAACATTACATCACTTTGAAACTGTGAAATTGCCATAGATATATAAAAATAATAATGGGTATATTTATCACAGGTATATCTATAATAGTAGGTATAAGGATATGTGCAGTCAGCAATGTCTCTGCTTAACCTGGCTGAGTAACTCTTGAAAGAGAATGAATCTGCTGTTCATCCAGGCCGGTAAGTTTAGATAAAATTGCATAATTGCAGGGGGGGGGGGGAGAGAACTGTTCATTTAAACAAAAATCCTTTGGGTAACCCATAAATATGCAAAGAAATATATTATTCTGATCAGTGTTTTTTCCCCCCTGCCATTAATTTGTTCAGAGCATTTATTACAGTGTACCTCTTTTTGTTTCCACTTGACCCAGTCAAAGCAGTTTGGAGACATTTACAATGATGAGGAGAGAGCTTCAATTAACCTCCTTGGCTGAGATATTTGATATGCATGAGTTAGTATATAACAGTCTAATTATCTATACTTTTTCTGAAGGATTTCTAATAAAGAGTGGAATTGATTTATAAATTATGAGATCATAATCACTTATTTAATTCTTCGTCATAATTTTCGGGTGGTGGGATGCATGCTAACTAAACGTCAGATCTAAGGGACAGAAACTAACATCTCGGAAACTCAACCTTGTCCTTCTTGTCTTATCTTCTGCCTTTCAATATCCCATCCTGCAGTTCTGGCCTACTGAAGTGAGTGGTTTGGACATGACTGCCATGGAAATATGTTCAGTAGTGCTGGAGCCAAACATTCGTAATGTTTGAAATTTTTTCAGTGCAAAAACTGCTGTTTCACAAGATGTGAAAAAGCCTGGAGCAGGGGATGCCCTCCTTTCTACTATTTCATGTTCCTGAACAAGTCTCTCTGACTTCTTTCTGCTGCTGCTGCTTTGTTATCATTTCCAGCCTTATCACCCTAAGCAAATGCCCATTAAAACCAATCACAGAACTAAAAACCTTTTTCTGAAAGTGAATGGAAGTAGGCTAATTTATAAATCCGGGCAAGACGGAGGTCCTTCGGGTGGGTGTTCCAGACATCAGTGGTCTGGGAAACTCCCTTTCCTTTGGGAGGGGTGACTCTTACCACCAAGAGTGAGGTTCGCAGTTTGGGTGTACATCTGGACCCGGTGCTCACCATGGAGACCCAGGTGTCGTCAGTGGTCCGTTCCGCACATTTCCACCTTCGGCGGATTGCCCAGCTGCGTCCCTATCTTGATGTGGGGGCGCTCACCACTTTGGTCCATGCGCTCGTAGTCTCAAGATTAGACTACTGTAATGCGCTCTACGTGGGGCTGCCTTTGAGACTGACGCGGAAACTTCAGATGGTACAAAATGCGGCAGCCAGACTTCTTACAGGGGTGAAAAGGTACCAACATATTTCCCTGACACTGGCAGCCTTGCATTGGCTGCCCATTCGTTTCCGCATTGATTTCAAAGTTCTTACGATTACATATAAAGCCCTAAATGGTTTAGGACCTCGATATCTGGCAGAGCGCCTTCTCCCACCCAGTTCTGCCAGAGTCACTCATTCCAGCCAGGCCGGGAGGCTGAGGGACCCAACGCCGAGGGAGGTCCGGAAGGAAAGAACGAGGAACCGGGCCTTCTCGGCAATGGCCCCTTCACCTTTGGAACAACTTGCCAGTGGAGATCCGTCCGGCTCCCTCTCTGGGTGTTTTCAGGAGCAAACTTAAAACCTGGCTATTTGGGCAGGCTTTCCCTCCTGCCATATCTTAATTTCTTATACTTTCGCCACCTTGGATCTATAATACATATGTTTTTGGTTTTATTGTTTTTAAATTTGTAAACCGCCCAGAGTAGACCTTTGGTCTAGATGGGCGGGATAGAAATCCAATAAATAAATAAATAAATAAAATAATAATGTGAAAATATTCTCTGTATATTTTTAATTTTTGAAATTTTAGGTCTGCTTCCCCCAACATACCACAACCATTGGTTGTTTGCTTATGAAAACAGCTATTGAAAATTGGTAGTGGAGGGGCAGTTGATACCAATTGTGCAGCATGACCATGTTCATGAAACCCTGCTGCCTCCCCGACCCTAGTTTGGCTCAACACCAATGTATAGGACAGCCTTCTTCAGAATGGAATTTTTCATACCTATACCTCTCATCATTCCCGGCCATGTAGCAGTAATGTTCCTAATCTCCTATCCTTTTGAAAGATATCATGGACACCTTCTAAAAGATGTTCATGGCACTGTTAAACCCCAACACCTTACTCAGCATCTTCAGCTTTCATTCTAATTATGGTGAATATTACCAGGGGTCTAAAAGTTACATTTTGGAAGAAAGTCATACATTCCTCATTACTTCTTGCCAGCTAGGTTGCCATTATTGCTTTTGTTGTCCTCACTGAACAAGTAATTTGTTGTGTTGCCCTCTATTAATGTGTTGTGTTGTCTTTATCAGGAGGTCTCCAAAAGGCAGGGAAATACTGGCCAATAGTCTAACTTGGAAATATTTATAAAAATATAAAAGATGAAACTAAAGAATACTTCTCTTGATATTTGGGATTGATAAGAGAATGACATAAAATCTGAAAAATTCCCATCAGAGTGCCTCCACAAATGCCTTAAAATGTTCTTAATAAGTAACTTTTGAAAGGAAGTAGGTATTACTCATTGAGTAAATTAGCTGTTACCTTCTAGAAACAGCCAGATCAGACAACTTTTCCATTGGCCAGAGATCTTTCATATGACCTGCTGGCTCCGATTGTGATAGTGGGACATGTGAGGGATTGAACCTGAGACCATTTGTGTGGAAAGAATGTGATCTACTTCAAAATACCAACAGTGCAATTGAAGGCACACTAGGAAGAACACTTTGAGCCTTGTCAAAAGTTACTTGGCACTCTAGGATGAGATCAGGAATGGGTTTTGCTTCTATCCTGGATGTCTTCTGGTCATTGTTGTTTTTAAAATACCCATGTTTACAGCACAACAAGATCTTCCTAATGGTGCGTGTTAAAAGCTGCATCCGATCTAACATCACTAGAATCTTACAAGCCAAATCATATATCAACAGGCCCTCTGTGAATCCATCCTGGATTTTAATGGTTCAGCTTAATGATATTCTGTCAGATTAGGGTAGGAAAAGCTAGAAAGTTCCAAATTCTCATCACATCCACTCAAAACTTTCCAGAAGCTGTCCTGGATCAATGCAGGAGCAGTCTGTGATCTGAAGCAGAACAGAGGTTATGCTAAAATGGTGAGTTGAGGTGTCCCCCTGCTCTTATTCTGAGCCTCCTGTTGCACAAATTGGTATTATGTTGGTTTGTTTCTTAATCTCTTAATTTTCTACTCTTAATTTTCTCTCTTGACAGGGCACTGCATCCCTTAAGTCTTATCTCTTCCTATGACAGTGTTTAAAATGAAATATTAGCAACCCCATGGATTGCTGGATTGGAGTTGAACTCTGATCTACACCCAAGTTCCATGCTTGGATGCCGTTCACATGACAAACTTCTTCATATGATGAATTCTTCACACACCAGCTCTACTTGGGATATGTTGTGAAATAACCATATCATCTACACAGAGAGGGCTGGAAAGCTAGCATTTCTGGGGCAATATTAATTATGACTGTTCTATGATACATTTTTGTGGGGTTCATTTACTCTATAATTCTTTATAATTCTTTTAATAAATAAATACACAATGTACATAATAGAGGTAAGCCTCTCAAGAAGTTTCACCTGTATTAATATTTCATAGATCCAAGTGAAAGATCATCATTATCTAACTACAGTATAGGGAAAGAAAAATCTGGTTTTGAGGCTGTAACAGAATGCGTTCTGTGCTCACATTGTTACTTGTCGGCATACAAATGAAGAGGCCCTTCAGAAAATGGAATGACTTTCCTTTGTTGTGTATTTTCTCTTCCAGGCCAAGTCTATGCAGAGAATTGTGAGCCTCCCACAATGGCGATACAGTTCCTCCTCTACTGTAGTTAGACATGCAAAGATCACTTGGCAATGGTGGCTTAAGGGGAATATCAAAAGGTCTTTGTTCAGTGATAGGAGTTAACTTTCCCTTCAGCCAATGTGTAGTGACAGGAATGCAGGAGTGGAGGGAGAAAAGCAGAGTTGGGACATGAAAGTGAAGTTCAGACACACAGAGAGACACACACATACACAGAGGTATGTGTCTGATGTGGAAACGTTGGAATGATCTTCGGGATTCCAAAGTTTTCCTTTTGGTCTGCTGCTCCTTTTTCAGGTTTTGTTTTGTTTCTGCATCTGCTGAAATCATTCGGTGAGGTTAATGCTGAAGTGTACGAACCGTGTTAAAAATTTGTCCTGGAATTTAGAGCTAGCCTGCAAAACGTGTAACATCCTGTAGCTGTAAAATAGCTACTGTCCAAGGAAGCAGAAAACAATGGTTTGCTGGTGCCATTTCATCATGTATGTGAAGCAGATCCTAGATATATGTCTTTTTTTTTTTAAAGAGGAATTTTATGGGAGATGGGGTGGTTGAATCAGAGCTTGGAAAAGGTACTTGTTTGAACAGCCTAGCATTCCTCAGCCAGATGATCTGGTGTAGTTCAAAATGTATGTTTTCTAAACTCTGGCTCAAGAGTTTCTGGGACTTGTAGTATAAAAAAGTAACTTCCCAAAGCTCTGAGTTTCCTCCATTGTATGGCAGCCAAGGTTCTGAGTCGAATGGTGAAACTGTCTGAAAAATTTAATCATGTATTTTCTAATGCTTGTTTTCTCCCTTGTGTCCCCTTTCTTGATTTCAGATTATTTGAATAAGGTAATGTCTATCCTCAGGAACAAGTCACACCATACAAGGGCTAATTTTGTTCCCCAAGAGACCATCTCCATCGTACTGACTTACTGGAAAATCTATTGCACGCATTAAAGGCAGGATGAATATTGTTACTGAAAGAAATATGCCTTCCAAGGCCAGTTTAGGCAAATGACTCTTGTTGAAAGCAGATTAATTTCAACTGGTCATGTCCCTTTGGAATGTGTGGAGGTCTTTTGCCATTAAATGTATCTCTAATGGAATTCCATTCTCTGGAATGGCCAAAGGGATTGCTAAGTTTAATACGGACCCTCTTCTTAACTGGCTGAGGTGATTGGGTGGCAGACAGAAGGACTCTTGTGATTGTGATTATTGTGATTGGCTGTTATAGTGGAGAGGGTGGAGCAAGTGACAAGGGGCAAAGCTGGAGAGTCTAAGAGTCTGTAGATGCTGTTCAACGTCTGTCATGACAGCCATTAGCTCTGAGGGTTGATGAAAGCTGGAATCTGAGGACCCCACTTCTTCATCCCTGCAAGATGGCTGTTGAAATCTGGATGGAGGTGACAACAAAAGCAGAAAAAGAGGGTTGGCAGAGGAGAGCATTTGAGAAGAACAGTAGAAAAAGCAGACAGCCATAGCAGGAGACTCAAGATGTACAGCCACCCATTATCTCTGCAAATGTATTTTTCCCAAGCCACATTTGCCAAAAGAATGGATTTTCAGGGGTGGAAATCAGTGGGAGGCAATGCCTAACCCTTCCACTTTTGATCTTCCCCTGCCAAAGCTCCCACTTTGCCCCCTATATGAAGCCAGTCCAGCAAACAAAAGCAAAACAAATCACCTTCCCCCCAAACCAAAGACCACCAGCAGCGGTGACAAGCATAAGAGAAGCCAAACTGCCTCACTTCAGGCTCAGGTTACTCCTTGCCAGCACACTTCTGTCTGCCTCCTTATTAGACGTGGAGGACCAGGGCCTTGTGTGAAAGCTTGCTTGCGGGCCTTCACATGCGAATGCAAATCTTTTTTTGCCCTGTTACCTTTGACTGCACCATCTGGGCTACGCCTTCCACCCCACCAGCCACAACAGCCGCCAGCTACCAGTGCTTGTAGGGGGAGAATCAATGGGAGGGGAAAAGTGGAGCGCCTCTTTCTGCAAAGTCTCTCTCCACCCTCCCTCCTATGCCTGCATTAGCATTGCAAGGCATACAAGGTTGGAGAGCTTCATGTTGTCCGTAGCGTGTCATTTCCCCCAGAAAGGGAGAGGGAAGCTTTAGGGGAGAGGGGGCCAAAAAGAAAGGAGGTGTTCATGACCTCGAGCCATAGAAGTGAGATGCTAAGGAAATCTGAGTTTCACCTATTGATCCAGAAGCCAAACCTTAGGTTCCAAGCCTCTATTACAGATGTCTCATTGAATGTCCTTTGAGGAAAACTACAGTGCTATATTAATGTTTGTGTGGGCAATGTAATCCTGCAGCACAGGAGAGCCAGCTTCTATGTGGCAGGCAAGGGAATGTAGTGACAAATTAGTTTAGGTTCCCCCCCCCCCCCATCCCTGCAGAATCTGCTGCTCTTTGCAGAATCACAAGAGCTGTGACATTTTGCAATTTGTTTTGCCAGCAAGGTTGTTAGCCATTGGCATAAATTTGGACGTGCAGCACAGCTTTTTCCTGGGGAAAGAGGCCATACGTGGCAGCAAGTATGGTATATTAAGGCAGGGCAAAAACACAACATGGCAGTCAAGCATTCACACAGGTACCCATTTCTTTCTCAATGTCACCTGTTTGTTCCTGGCACCAATCATGACATCCACTGGGGGATGGTTTGTAGGCCTGCAATATGGTAAATTAAACTATCTTACATCTACATTCAAAATGGTTTGAAGCTTCATGTTCAACACACATATATACTGAATGTATGGTTTTGGGATGGGGTTGGGGGAGAGACAGATTCAGAACTGCCAATTTTACTCCAACCTGCCTTCATTTCTTCTAAGCCCTGTAAGCTATGGGGCACAGCTGTGTCTTACCTATACATAGCTTTCAAGTGCAAATTCTGCTTTTCCAAGCTTCTCCATCTTATGCAGGGAGCACTGCATACATCTGTAATACACAAACTCTAGTCTGATGCTGAAATTAATATCTAGACTCAGGAGTGAGCATGGAGATTAGCTGATTGCTTATAGAAAGCAGAAGCCTCTTTTCTGCTACTCATGCAATGGTCTTTTGCATGAGTGTCTGTGCTTTTTTCATAGTCCATGCAAGATGGTATCCCCAGCCCCCCTGTGCATGTGGAAGCCCCACTGCTTTAAATGGGATGATCATCTCTTATGACAACAGGATGGAGGCCAAGCAAAACACTATGTCCATTGGCCATTCCTTTCTGGGTTTCTGGCCAGAATGTCTGCATCAACCTTGCACATGTGGGTGGTCATATAGGACTGCTGAGCTCTCATGTTTTGAGCACTTGCCAAAGTGTGTGTGTGCGTGTGTGAGTGATATATACATATACATGTACACATGTACATGTACATATACATGTACATATACATATATATATATATATAGAGAGAGAGAGAGAGAGAGAGATTTAAATCCCATGTTGGAAATTGGGTTGATTTGTCTCGTTCCAGCATATCAGGAATGTAAAAGCAGTTGTAGAGCATGGGATGTGTGTGGGAGGTGGGGGTTAGACAACAATGTTAGCTTCTGCTTCATAACTGAAGTAGTACACTGTGGACATCTAAAGGGGGTCTTTGTGAAGCCATTAAGTCTGGGTTCTAAAGTGACTTAGGGGGGCTACTTGTCTAAAGCTACCCATTGAAGGAGAACAATGGTGGGGGCACATTGTTTGCCCATTGACTTTGTCCACTGTTACTGATCTTCTCCTTGAGGAAATACTGGTAAAGAGCATTGTTTAAAAAGACTGCTTTATACAGCACACTTCATTTCATCATTAATCTACAGGTACAAATTCCAAGAAGCCAGCTAGTCATGCATAGCTACCTCATGATATAAGCCAAGCGTACTAGGCCCGTTTGTGAACAAGAAGTACGTTTATCAAGATTAAGCTCCCCTGCCCCATTTCTAAAGGTAATCTTGTTAAGAAACATTCAGGCCCTATTGAAATAGTCCTTTCTGTTAAGCACATCCAAGCCTGTAATCTGGTCTTTGTCCTGTCCCTGTCTTTCAGCTGAAATGGTAACTGTTTTGGCAAACATCTGATATTGGCATGACTTAGAAGGGTTTCTCAGATGCCAAGTTGAGTGGTTGTAGCAGAGAGGAGCCAGAATAGTAGGCTGGAATTGCCAGCAGCTCAAAATTTATATGAAAACAAAAACGAAACCTGCTGAGGACAATTCAGTGGGGGATTTTTCCTCCCAATGATTGTTTGCCATGACATTCTTTCATAAGTGAGAACCTCCCAAATTCTGGGATGTTTGAATGGAGGTGGGCAAAAGAAATATGTTGAACATGGCAATAGAAAAAATGCATTGGATTGTAGCAGCAGATGTGCTCTGGTAGAATTCCAGGTTGACCAGTGTAAAATGTAATGGTTTTCTGCTTTATTAATGCATATCAAGAATATTGTCAAACAGTTTAAGTTACAATCTGATGCATAATTACAAAACAGACACTCTTTTGAAATCAATGGGACTGTCACAAGATGCAAATTTTCACTGGTTTAAGTTTGAATAATGTAAACCTTCTAATTTCATACTACATGACAGCCTTTCCCCATTTTTATGTACTAAATTTAAAGTTGGCTGGATAGCTCAGTAGTTTTATGTATCTGGCTGTGGAGCTAGAGGTTGGGAGTTCGATTCCCCACTGTGCTTCCTGTGATTAGAGCCAGCCTGTGTGGCCTTGGGCAAGCTGCACAGTCCCAGGGCACCATCAGAAGAAGGAAATGGTAAATTACTTCCGAGTACTCACTACCTGGAAAACCCTGAAAAGGGTCTCTTGATGGCACATGATTTTTTATATTATTATTATTAAAAAAAACCCAGGCACAGTAAATCAAAACTATAAAAACATTGAGTGGTATTATATAACAGATACAAGTTTTAACCAAAAATCTAAGTATCTGTTAAATATTGGCACAGTGTGTATGCTGTTCCTAATATTGCTGTTTTTTGTAGCTCTGATGTTGTTGTTGTTGTTCCTATTATGAATACATTTTAAATAGGAGTTGCCACTTTGAGGCAGATCTTAATTTTGGCATCATGTCAAACCATCTCTCTCTCTTGTCCTGACTGGAAACCTCATTCCCAGCTTTTTTTTATTTTATAAACGACACAAAGAGAACACAGGGATATGGTCTAACTCAGATTCCCTTCTGGCTTCTAGGAAAAGTAGAGGTGGGATGGGCAAAGACGAGCTAATCTGAGGGTAGGTGCATGGAACACCTCAGACATTTGGAAACGTTTCAAAAGCAGTCTGGCTGCTCTGTGAGCCAGATTGGATTTTCTGAAAGGCCTAATCCCATGGACTAGGGGTGCCCCTTTCATGGACTGGGGGTGGAGAAGTGCAGTGTGGACTGACCTGGATGATTATTGGCTTCTGTGTGGTCTGAAAGTCATAACTGGAACTGCAAATACTTCAGTTTAATCCTGTGAACATACTGGCTGCTGAGTATGCAATAATGGTGTTCATAAAAACAAATTTATGAGTTTCAGTTTACTCTTGGTAATGCCATCTGTTTCGCTATGTAAGTGGAGTGGATTGAATTTGCCAACAAATCCTATCTGTACTTGGTCTGTTGTATATGATCACATCATGGGACAATTAGAGGAATGTACAGCCATGGGATTAAAGCCTGTGGGAAATGGTGCCAAAAATACCTATTGGCTTCAGCCTGAATGTAGGCAAAACTCATAAAAAACACTGCCTTAGTAAGCAGTTTGGCATAGCAGTGCTATTGCTGATGCGATATATTCATTTCACTTATTTGATTGATAATACCGTCTTTCTCCCAGAATGGAAAGTCAACAAGACTGATACAGGTACAGATAAGCACACAGTAAGTTATAATGCCAAAACACAGTTAAGCAATTAGGCCAAAATGCAATTGGCTTTTCCCAGGCATGGTAGCACAGCTGCAGTCACTGATCACATGCTTGATAGTGTGCCCATTGCACAACTGGGCATATGGCCAGGCATATAAGCAGCACCATGTTATTGAGCCTCAATTAGCTGTTTTTGTGCACTGGAAAACCCAACAGAATTTTGCCTTTGTAGTATTAGAACACTGTCAAGTGAAATCAGAATTTAAAAAAAAATATAGAAGCCACAGTACAACACTATCCTATTAAAAGCCACTTTCTCTGTAGCCAATCAGTTGCTGAAGGCCTTTCTGAAAAAAAAGATTTTTGCCTGCTTCTGGAAGGATGATAGGCAGGAGGCCAACATAGACTCTCTTTTTCAGGGAGTTCTGCATCTTGGGAACAACAACCAAGAAGGTCCTCCCTCATATGCCCATCATGCTTGTGAGGGGTGGGGGCGGGGGCTGAGGGACGAGCCTTCCCTGAAGATCTTAGGGTCCAAGGAGTTTTGTATGGATATATTCCTTCACATAGTCTGGATGCAAGCCACACAGGGCTTTATGGTCATATAACCATTTAAATAAAAACTCAGTACTTTAACCCGCTCATAAAATTATGTTTACCTAGTGTTAAAGAGAGTCCAAATAAAGCAGGAGAAGAAGAAGAAAAGTTGTATAGCATCTGTTTCTACCACAGCTTGTAAGGACTTATGAGGTGGGTAATATATACCCACTGAAATATTCTCTGGGAACGTTTCAAAGTGCTCTTTCCAAGAGCCTGAAGCAAATGCATCCTGAAATCTGGAATGGAACCATATACTTTCCTGGCACTGAAATATCTGTGTCTACTGTAGTTTGCTGACTGTGGGAGGAACAGTTGCAGAGTTGGTTTTCAGAGCTGCAAAGCTGCTTAACCATCTCTCCACCCTCTTCTTCTCATTGTGGAAATCATTCATTCTCCGAAGGTTTTCTCTCAAATTAGGTTTAGTTCTGGTTTCAGGATTCTGAAAGTGGGAGTAAGCCCAGGGGCAGAAGAATAACTTTGGCAGGGAATTTGAAGGGGGATTGGTGGTATTTGCCAAATAAAAGATACTGTATGTCCCTTTGCCTCATCCACTTATTTTCCTCCCATGCTGGTTAGACTTCCCAACTTCCATCTGCCTGCAAGAGAACACTGGGAGCTCTGTGTTCCCTTCAAGTTAGGCCCTCACAGGTTTCTTATGCCTTAGCTTTTCCTTCACATTAATGTCTTATGTCAGTTGCTACATATATGGAAGGAACTCTTTCTGTCCTTGGACCATTTGTTCTCATCTGCTGCCATTTTCTGTCCCAAGACCAAAGTGAAGTCTAGCTTTCCATGCCCTGAAATGCACAAGGGAAACTGCCTGTTCTAGTGGTATCAGGTGGCACTGCAGTAGAGAGAGATGCAGGAGTGGGTTCTCATCCATTGAAATGGTAGAAAATTAGGCAGGCTGGAAGAAGTTGCAGTACCTGGTAGGAAAAAGAACAACACCAATAGGTGGCACCACCCATCCCTTGGAATATAATTCATTAGAAATGTCTATTGAAGTAAAGTGTAGCCATGTACTAAAAACCTAATGAAGTGGTGTTTTAATCCATGAAAGCTTGTGTATTGTATGATAATTTTTTAAATGGTCTATAAAATCATCACTTATTTTTGCGGAAAGTTGTTTACCAGCACCACAAGGCCTACTTAGAAATGTCCAAGGTGCATGGGTGAGCTGGTATAGGTTGGTGGATTGGAATGTCACCTGGGAGTTCCATTTCCCACTCAGAAGAGGGGTAAGCAAGATCATTTGGGACATGTGTGGCTGATGGGCCTCCATGCTTTGTCCTCTGTTCAGTCTTTGGTAAGCTGCACAGTCACAGAGCACCACCAGAGAGAGGGACTGGTAGACCACTTCTGAGTACTCTATATCTGAAATCCCTGGGAGAAGTTGTCATTTAGGGTGGCTCATGCTCAAGGCAGGGGGGCTGGCCCCCATCCAAGTTCATAAGTCATCACTGGTTGCCATAAGTTGAAACTGATTTGACAGCACATGATGTTGATGACAATGACAACAATGACAGCAACATTGACTGATGTAACTCACAATCTAAAGCATTTTTCTACCTGAGGCAAAGGGCAAGACATCATCATCATAGGCATCCTTTAGTCTCGAGAGACTATGGTAACGTGCTCTGTATGGAGGACTTGGAACAGCGTCTAGTGTTTTGACGCTGTACGCGAAGCTAGAGTGTCCTCTCCAGGGCACGAAACCTGGGTAAAATAATATGGAGGATAGGCTGTTACCCAAGCAACAAATCCCCCCTCTCCACGTCGCTGAAATAGTCCAATGGAAAGGCAAGAGCCAATACAACTGGTTTCAGCAACGTCGCAGGAGTTGCCAGAACGACATGAACTGCCTCCGGGACTCCGGCTCCGGATTTTGCCTCGAGGTTAACTCCTGAAGCCTTTTCCATCGGTGGATATAGCCACAAGGCAGTGGAGGTTTGAAGTCAGAGTTTTCCTTCTCCTAGATGGGCTGCCTTCCAGGGCTGACAAGTCCCACCTACCCGGCCTGTTCCCTCATGGCATTGAGGCCGATGGCGGCGCCTCAGTGGGGGTTTGAAGTCAGAGTTTTCCTTCTCCTAGATGGGCTGCCTTCCAGGGCTGATGAGTCCCACCTACCCGGCCTGCTCCCTCATGGCATGGAGGCCGATGGCGGCGCCTCAGTGGGGGTTTGAAGTCCCTATTTGATATACCGGACTGGCTATTGAAATTTACCTCAAGAGTTGCAATGGGATAGAGTCCTCCATGACTACTAAGGGCGGTAAACTTGTTTTGGGAGTGGAAGACAAGGTATGTGTTGTCTTCCAAGACAAGGGAATAGCTGGGGGCTGAAGAGGAACAGGTAGGAGTGGGCTGCTTTCGCTGGCTCCATGATTCTACCACCTGAAAGATTTACCTCACTCTGCTTAACAATAGGATTGGATGTGTATCTCTCACTGGGTTCTCTTAAAGAGGGTGAAGAGCAGCAGCAACATCTGTTTCCTCTAGAATCATTGCTGTGGAGAGTAGTAAACAAAAACATATTCTAGGCATCCTAGAATTCTATGCATTCTGTGCTACCTTGTTGTGCTATCACAGTTAAATATGAACTGTTGGATAGCTCAGTGGGTTAGGTATCTGGTTGCAGAGCCAGACATTGGGAGTTCAATTCTGCACTATGCCTCCTTGACAGGGGCTGGATTTGATGATCCATAGGTTCTCTTCCAGCTCTGCAGTCCTATGATGATAATAATGCATAAGACCTACAGGTGGAGTTTGGCCAACTATAAAATATAAAGCCCTATACAGCTTGGGTCCAGGCTATCTGATCAATTGTATATCCCCATATGAGCCTTCTTTGTGTTTAAGAACATTAAAGGACGCCCTCCTATTGGTCCCATCGCCAGTGCAGGCACATCTGATGGGGACATGGGAGAAGGCCTTCTCTGTGGCAGCTCCCAGGTGATGGAACGCTCTCCCTTGGGAGATCAGGCTAGTCCTCTCCCTTTTATCCTTCCACTGACAGCTGAAGACCCATCTCTTCAGGCAGGCTTTTAACAATCATGATTGAGTCCCTGAATGCCTTCTTAAAGTTAAGATAGTTTTAATGTTTTCTTGCATTTAATTATTCAATTGTATTTTAATTAGCACATAGTTTAATTGTTTTTACTCTTTAACTTATTATGTTTTTAATTCTATTCCTTTCAATATTGTTAGCTGCCTTGAGTTCCCCTTATTGGGAGAAAGGCAGCACAAAAAACAAATCAACCAACCAACAAACCATTTAGCTGCTGAGAACGGGGCTTTTAATGAACGGGTGATGTATTTTTAAAAATCAGGATGCTTTCAAATTGCTTTTGAGTTCCACAGTGTTTTGATATTATTTGCTTGATTGTGTTAGAGCTCTGTAACTTGTGTTTTTACCTGTATCTGGTTTTAGATGCGATATGCCCTGAATCCCAGTTTGGAGAGAAAGTCGGGCTATAGATGAAGTAAATATATAATAAAGAACAATATTGGACCCAGCGTATGGAATTTAGTAGGAGCCTTGAGGGGAAAATGCTGTACCAAACCAAATCATTGTATAATAGGATACCATCTCAGATGCGGTTGCCCACATTTTCTGTACCTCTGCACTGCAAACACATTAGCCCTGAGGGTCATCCTGCAGGCTTTCAAGTGCGGTACTAAAGGATGTGCCCACCCAACTCTGAAAACCTTCCTCTTCAGATGGTTATTTTTAGAGTGGTCTGTAATGTGCGGTTTAGTTTCGGGCTCTTCATCCTGCTAGTAAATGTCTTCCCCTGCCACTTCTCATGTTTGGCTTCCCAATGTGTTTGTTTCCAGTTAAGAAACAATATGGAAGTAACATATGCCCTTTCACAAGCCAGAAGTCTTTAAACCATAATGTGCACTTTTAGATGGAAGTTGTGGATAGCTGGGTGGAGTGAACATAGCTTCTCTGTCCTATTCACCCCTGGCTTAAGACTCAGTGATGCATTGCTAATTGCATTTGACTTTGAACAGCAATATATGTGGCTGTGTTCATTAGCTGAATCTAACAGACAAGATTCTGAACTTTTTATTTATTTATTTATTTTTAATTTAATTTTCTTTGGACACAACAAAGTGAACTGGAAGGGACCTGCTCTTGTTCCTTTTACAATGGGTTCAAGGTGCACCTAGGACTATCTTGAGGACCCGTAAGATAGAGAGGCAAACAAAGTGTGAACCTCCTCATATTATGAAAATATAAAATCCTGCTATTACCCAGATACATCTGTATCCTCAAGCAAAACATGCAGGCTCCTTGGTTGTTTGCAAACAGACGCAGTGAATAATAGCCAGGTTTTGCCTTAACAAAAGCTGGGAATTACTTTTGGTCATGTGCTAGGTGAAAGCAGGAATGTGTCAAGGCCATTTTGGGCAGCTATACCTAGCAGTTGGAAGGAGTGTACTCAGAGCAGTGGTCCCCAACCCTGGGGAACCCAGGTGTTCTTAGACTGCAGTTCCAAGAAGCCTTCACCACCAGCTGTGCTGGCCAGAGTTTCTGGGAGTTGCAGTCCAAGAACACCTGGGTTACCCAAGCTTGGGAACGACTGTGTCAAAGAATCAAATTCCAGCTTCAGGTGACAGAAAATCCTCTTACTCCATTTTTGGATCCAGCTGCTGAATGGCTAAATTAGCTCTTTACTCAGTAACACAAAAGACACAGGTACAGTAGTTGATGGTGCCCGAAGAAGGTGAGCGGTGTAGTTTTAATAATATTTATATTGTAATATTGTACTTTATTTTTATGTTGTATGGCACCCGGAGAACAATGTTATTGAGTGTCCAGGATAAATGTCACAAGTATACAATAAATAATCACTGCTAAGTGTAAGGGGATTGCCCAACAGTTATTATCACATGCATTGTTCACTATACGCAGGTTATTTCTGGGCAGGAAAAAGATGACTTATGAAATGGACCTCATGGTAGGAGGTGCCCTTCTGTCTCTCAGAAACGTGTCCATATTGCCACTTGGGCCCTGTGACAGCGTCTCACAGGTAGCTGCCATCTGGTTGTGTTTAGAAATGTGTCTAAAGATGTCTGATGTCACTAACTGGCTTCAATAATGGTCTGATGGACATCAGAATAATGCCTCCTTAGCAGGCCTCTGAACATTATACATCATTTTCCTTTCTAAAAATGCTGGCATCTGTATCTCCCCCCCCCCCCCTCATACAGAGACAAATACAGGGTGAGGGTCAACCTTTACCAAGAGATGTTGTACGCATTCTGGAAAACAACAGCAACAAAAACAGCAACAGCTAATTATTAGCCATTTAATCTTTTCTCATTTTATTTCAATTGCCAGGAAACGTTTGTGGGATTTTCTTCCTCAGATGCCAAAATAATGTGACTGGCTTTGGCATTCTACACCTTGACTTTTCTCCCTTTCCTGAAGAGTGCCATTTGCTGCCCTGCCTTTAGCAGCAAAATGTCTGGGGCTGCCCTTCACATAGTACAGAAACCCTCTTATAATAAATAAGCAAATATCACAGACAAGAACTGAGTCCTCCCAGCCTACTTGGATCAAAGGCTTAGGTTACCTGCCAGTTGAGTGACAGCTTCCTTTTATCAAGGCAGGTTTTGTTTTTTGTTTTTTAAACTTTACAGACTTTTACTTTTGGAGGACTTCACCATACATGCAGAGACACAACTGACTGGAGCAGGTCTGGAGTTTAGGGCTTCCATGGGCCTATCTCAATATGCCATGGGGCCCACACATGTTCCAGGTCACACCTTCAATCTGGTATTCATGTTGGGACAGGAGAGGATGATCTGGTGAATCTGGAGTCCGTCCCCCCCCCCCTGTTATGGTCAGGTCATCTCCTGCTGAGATTTGGACTCCACACAACTGAACCCCTCTGCAGGGTCCACCCCTGAAGACTCATGGATCCAACTGGTTTCCAAAATGTCCTAAGGGTTTTTCTGTCTGGTATTGTTCCTGTTCCTGTTGAAACTCTGGTCACCCACTGGTACTCAGAGGTGACCCAAGCTGTAGACACAATTGCCCCTAAATGCCCTCTTCAATACAGAGCCTGGCCTTCTCTGTGGTTTATGGAGGAGTTTAGTGATGAAGCAATTACAAAGAAGACTCGAGAGCAGATGGAGGAAAGCTTCTATTGAGTTCAACCTGGCGGCAGCCAGGGAAGCTTCCAAGAGATATTGGAATAAACACAAGGCCATCAAAAGAAGCCACGATATCTAACTAACTGAGGTGGTTTCCAACCACCAGGCAGAACTCTTCAGTGTAGTTCATGGCCTCATTTCTTATGGACAAAAACAATTTCTCCTTACTAATGGCAAGAACTGCAACCAACTGGCATCCCACTTTAGAGCTAAGGTTGAAATTATTTGGCGGGACCTTGACTCCTTGTTGATGGAGATGTCCAGTACACTGTTTAGTCAGGTTAAATTGGATCAGTTTCAGATAATATGAAGATGGGGACAAGGCACTTCCACACTGCAAAGCCACCACCTGTTCTCTAGATCCTTGGCCATCATGGCTCTTAAAATCAGGAAAGGAAATGACTATGGAATGGGCTACGTATGTCATTAATGTGTCCCTACAGGAGGGTCGTTTACCTTCCTGTCTAAAGAAAAATTTTACTTACTTACTTACTTACTTACTTACTTACTTACTTACTTACTTACTTACTTACTTACTTACTTACTTACTTACTTACTGCCCATTGAAAAGAATGTCATTCATGCAGCACATAATGAAACCAGGGAATTTAGAGGTAACATTTGTGGTGGGGGCTGACCATACGTACGTCTTTAAAAGAGGACAAGATAAATTATAAGGCCATCCCATCCCAAAGACACCTAATTTAGCAACAGATGATCTTAAATAACTATAGGCCTGTAGCCCACAATCTATTCCTGGGCAAATTGATTGAGAGGGTGGTAGCTGATCATTGGAGGAAATGGATAGCCTAGATCTATTTCATTTAGGGTTCAGGCTGCACCATAGAAATGAAATGGCATTGGTCACCCTGCAAGATGATCTCCTGAGGGAGGCAGACAGGAGAGTGTAACCTCCTGGATCTTTCTGCAGCCTTTGATACTATTGACCATTCTTCCGGTATTCCCGGTATTCTTCCAGGATGGCTATTGAGTTTGAGACTTGGGGATTCTGTCTTTTGGTGGTTCCAGTCCTTCCTCAAGGACCAATCCCAGATGATACAGCTTGGGGAGGTGTTGTCCACCCCTTGGGGCCTCCGTTATGGGGTACCACACAGAAAGGTGATCTTCTCAATGCTTTTTAATATCTATATGAGAAGAAGTCATTTGTTGTTATCAATATGTGAGTGACATACAGCTCTATCTCTCATTCTCTTCATCTGCAGGTGAAGAGAAGTGCTGCTTGATGTCAATAATGGACTGGACGAGGGCCAGTAAACTGAAGATGATTCCAAATGAAAGAGATCCTACTGTTGGGAGCATCATCGGACTGGTTAGAGGGATATTTACCTGTTATACTCTCCTGAAGGATTGGTTCACAGCTTGAGGGTATTCTTGGATGCAGCTCTCTCTATGGAGGTGTAAATGTTTGTTGTGGCCAAGAGTGTCATTTATCACCTCCAGTTGATTGTCCAACTGTGCCCCTACCTGGATAAGAAATGCCTAACAACAGTAGTTCATGCACTGGTAATCTCTAAAATAGACTACTCTAATGTTCTCTATGTAGAGCTGCCTTGAAGTCAATGTGGAAACTTCAGCTCATCCAAAATGCAGCAGCCAGACTGAATACATATCACCTGTCTTGGCATGCCTTCACTGGCTCCCTGTTATTTTCTGTGCTTAATTTAAGTTGCTGGTCATAACCTCTACGGCTCTTAATGGTTTAGGACCTCAATATCTGGCATAATGTCTCTTCCACAAAATAGCTACCCATTCCACACACTCCATGAAGTCCTTGATGTTAAGAATCGTAACACCTAAGGAGGCCAAAAATGCCAATACGAGGAACCCAGCATCTTGGTCATGGCCTTTTCCCTCTTGAATAGGCTTTCTATAGAGGTTGTATACTGTGAACTGCCCAGAGGGTGATAACACTATTGGGATGGTATAGAAGTGGAATGAATGAATGAATAAAATGTTTAACTTGCTGGAGAAATGACACACAAGTCTCTTTCTGACAGTTGTCACGAAGAAAGGCTAGCATTGCCATCAATCTCTCCCAAATCTTCATTGAGGCAGAATTGTACAGGAAACATGAGAAGTCAGTGTTTTCTGAAAGGAAATGTCAAATGCTCATATGTTTTTTGGGTTGCTAGTTAACTCCTAGTTCACTGAATATTTCCAGCACCACACAACTTGACCCTGGGGATGCTAAAGAGGCAAACTGTCTCCTCAGTCATGGCGAGAACTGTCCTTTTTGTTTCCTTGTCACAATTATTATCTTGCAAAAAAACATGATTACGTTACTGGAGAGCTTGGCTCCAGGACCAGAGCCTGGAAAAATGAATGTTTGAGGACTGAAATGCCTAGAATTCCCAACTGTTCATGTTGGCTGAGGAATCTGGGGATTTATTTTGTACTTTGGTTTATTTTAGTCCATTTCCTCAGACAGAAGGATGGGAAAGCTACCGTGTCTATTGGCTGATCTCTGAATAATGAATTTATAGGTAGGTCTCTCACCAAATATGCATAATGGCAAGAGACTTCTGGATATATGCATGTGCTTTCATTGCCCAGTCCCTGTTCTAAAAACTGGATAATCCATAGCCTTAGTAGGGAAAACTCTGTTCTTAAAGTGTTGCCATTACTGGTTAAATACAATAAATCACATGGAGGTTACAGAACATTTAAGTTACAGTCAGAGCTTGTGCACAGAACTCTGTTTTGTGGTCCTTATGCTCATCCTCCATGGTAAGAAAAAGACAATTCAACTTGTGCTAAGGGTAGGTAGTCTTGTCTGCTTTGAACTTGACAAGCTTGTCCCTATAGAAACCAACCTTGTAGAGAGACCTGCAATCAGCACCAAGTAGTCAGTCAGATGGCCGACCCTGAGGACACTTCTTGTTCTCCTCCTTGTATTCCCAGTATTCCTCTCCTTCTCTTTTACACCTTTAAATTTCATTTTAGCTAGGGGTGAACAGGCAGTGCATGTCTTTCCCCCTTCAAGCTAGCAAAGGGACTTGAGGTATCCCGGTTTGCCTGCAATCCCTCATCACAAGTGAAATCCTTGTATCTTAGTGCCAAGGAAAATCTATGTTTATTCACAGTATTCCTTGGAGGAAGAATCCTTTCTCTTTCACTCTTCGAGAAAATAGTATCTGTATGTTTCCTCTTTTTGTCCACTTCTCTGTTCTCCATTCTCCCCCATATTTCTTTCACTAAGGAAGCCACACTGACAAAAGCTTTTTCTTCTATTCTGAATTCTCTCTGTGGAACCCAATGTGAGAAAAGATTTCCAAGCTCTCGCCTAAACCTTTTAATAATCCCCTTCCGCATTTGTCCTTAGACTCCACCTTTCCATAAGAATTAACCAAATAATGGCCAGTTCTGATTATGTATGTAAGCTGTCATTGCTATAACAATTTCACACATTAATCAGTTTTCATTCTTTTGCAATAGAATGGGACTTTCTTCATTTCCACCTCTATTACTCCATCATCTGATTCCTAATTCCCCCTGGTGCAGATGTAATATCCCCCTGGTGCTTAATTACAGACCCCAAGAACTCCCCCTCCCCCTCTGTACTTGAGCAGTGCATTCATGGGCAGAGGCATGCAGTGGCAGATGATCTGGGCTGCCCTCTGTAGAATGTGGGTCACTGCAAGTGCTGATCAATTGACTTGTAGATCATCACACATGGCTTTTGTTGAGTTAGCAGGGGTCTTCAGTTCAGATTCACAAAGGGAGGCCCATTTGTTTCTGTGAGTATCACATGCCCCACTTGGTAAGGGGCAAACCTTATCATTTCATCTGCTCTGGGCTAGAGGATATCCCAGTAACTTTTGCAGACAGACTGTGTCTGTCTCGTTTTAATTACCTCCACTGTGCCAGAAGTCACTGGTGGTAAATCCTAAGGCCAAATCTCCACCCCAGAGCTTGTTTGAGTCATGGCATAGGAACCCTGTTCTTTCTCAGCTGAGAAATCTGGCTCTTATTCCGCTGTAAGTGGCTCCCCACAAATTATGATTCATAGTCCAGGTAAGGCTCTATTGCTCTAGGTGTGTCAGGAAGAGAGCCTGGCAAACTAGCTAGAGATAAAAACTGAGTAAGTCTTTGATCATCCATCTCCCAAAGGTCTCTCCAGTGTCACCAGCCCTTTTCTGAGCTGATTCAAATTATGTATTTTTCCTGATATGTGCTCCTACAAATGGTTTATGTGATCAGCATAACCCTGGACAAACTCATTCACAGAAGATAAGAATAGAAATTTCTAAAAGCAGAGATTTCTGATCCCTAGCGGTGCATCCTGGTGACTACTCTTCTTTCATGTCACACCACTCAGACAAAGAGACAACATGCATGGGCTGCTAGTCAGGCATTCCAGAGCTGTTTTCATAATGTATGAATCAGCTGTCTTTGTGAGGTTCTCACAAGGCTGGCCTTGCACTTTTCTAGCCTGTCTGAGCACTGTTACAGTTTGTCACGGCACCTTAGTTAAATCTCATTTTGCCCTTCGAGATTTCACCTTTACCCAATTGAGTTGATACATTTTCTGTAGTTGAAACCCTGCTGCTTCCTATGTTCTCTGCGTAGTCATGAAGAATGATTGATTATGTTGTGTTCCTCATGCCCTTTACCATCAGGAAAAGACATGGAGCAAGGATATAGACTGGACATTTCTGTCTCTTTCTTTTCTTTCTCTTTCATACAGGAGATGCATGATTATCTGCTTGGTCATCCTGACTTCACTGACATCTAGCTGACTTTCAAGTTTAACAGACATCTGCCATTACGTTTTCCTCTTCAGAATACCAAAGTGTCATGGTTTAATAAAAGGTGAAAATGTGAATGGCCAGTTGAACCTAGGCCTGGAAGAACTGCCTGGAAACAAGTTTGCTACCTACCTGCTTATCAGCCTTATCACCTGGCAACTTTGGGCCCTAGAGAAAGTCTGGATAAGGCATGATTTGAATGCAGGCCATAAGGTCGCTCATATGTTCTGAGTTTCATTGTGGTGCATTGAGTAAACTGCAGTATTGCAGCCAAAACTCTGCTCATGACTTGGGTTCAATCCCAGGTAGCTGGCTCGAGATTCAGTCAGCCTTCCATCCTTCTGAGTTCGGTAAATTGAGTACCCAGCTTGCTGGGGAGGGGCAATGTGTAGCCTACATAATTAAACTGTAAACCACCCAAAGAGTGTTTTAAGCACTATGGGATGGTACAGAAGCAGCATCTTTGTTTTTGTTTTTTTAGCTAGCACAGGTTCAGAGGACATTTTGTTGGAATTATCACAACCTTTGTAGGCTGCCTTTAAGAGAATTTGGCTGGGCGGGACCTTTCTGGACTGGAGTGACTGTCAATCAGTCCAGCAGCAACCAATTGTTCCCTTTCTGCCTCATATTTAGAAGAGAGCCGCACCTCTCTACTTAGCTAGAGGTTTTTTTAGCAACAAAAAATTCACGATCTACTAAGACATTTCACTGTCCCAGGTAGTGTGACTAGTGATAGTAGGAAATGTAATGTAAAATATCTAACAAGTCAAAGTTTTCCCGGAGCTGGACTAGCACCCTGAGCTTGAACTACTACATTTCCTTATCTGTGATTCAAATATCATTCCTGCTAATAGCAACGTCATTGGCTCCATGTTAACTGGTTTAGAAAGAAAATGGGCATCAGTCATACAAGAGGAAGGAAGACTTTTTCATAACTGGGGGAACTCCAAAACTATGATATCTGTATCCTTCCACACTAACTCTCCTTACTCCCCCCCTCCCCACCAAAAAAAGCCTTGTGGAATGAATGAGTATGTAGGCTGCCTTTGCTTTGCTACAAGCACTGTGGGTGTAAGGGCACAGAGTGTTGTTGTACTCACTTCTCAACATTGCCCTTTTGTGTTTGCTTTGCTCTGGGTCCAAGGCGAGGTGGCTACACGGTTGCTGTCATCGGTTCCACCCTTCCCTGTCACCAGCCAGAGAACTTGAACAATTGTCAAAAGGTGACTGGGCTGTTGTCGCTCCAGCTCTGTGGGTGAGTGAATGCCTTAACGGTGGCTGGCAGGCAGGCAAACAGGTGGAGAAAGCAAACATGCTTAGTCACTAGCAGAGGGGCTGGCTTTCAGCTTTGCACCTGGCTGCCAGGGAAAGAAATGCCTCCACTTTCTTTTTATTTTTTATCTTGCAGAAAGAGCAGGGAAACCTGCTCCACCAGCTGTCAGGACCCAACACCCTTCCAAGGCCAAGGATCAGCTACCTGTGAAGGAGATTCCCCAGTTCTTCTCTTGGCTTGGAGGAGCGGCCGGAACCTAAGAACCTTACTTTTTGTTATACAACTGCCAGATCCTTTGTGCCTAGGGAATTCTGGGGATTGTAGTTCAAAACAGTAACTTTTCTGAACTCTGGGAAGGGGACGAAACTACTGGGTGTCGAAGTCTGGAAATCCCCTGCACTGTTTGGGGGCAGATCTCATTTGTTAATTAGTAGTAATTAAAAGAAATTGGGGTAAAATACAGAGCACACTTGGAAGTAGTAAATATCTGAAGCACAGCATGATAAAACTAGTCATATCAGAGGTTCAAATGATATTCTTCATCCTGCTTAGCTTCCTGATTTCTATTAAAGTTTTATGTTTATAGGGAATGCCTGAATAATTTGTTAGGTATATGTTAAAAAGAGTAGATCTTTGTTTGCATGATTCTTAAATACATTGTCTTTCTTCTAGAGTTTGGACTCAAGGCAGCTTACAAGACAGTTTAAAAACAATAGGCAATTGAAATACAGTAGAATTACAAACATTAACATAGAAGTAAATTCATTATGTTATTAAAATACAAGTAAAATTAGAGTTTTCCTTAAAACAAGAAAAGTCAGCATATTGGTGAAGATCTTATGATTTGAGCCTCTCACTGGCCAAAGAAATGTCTGATTAAAACGGTCTTCATTAGAGATGGGCACAAACCTCAGTTTGGAGGTTCATGTGGGTTCATTGGCATGGTACCTCTCGTGCCGCATGTTCCCTTCCCCCACCCTAGCCAGCTCCCTCACTCTCCAGCCACATGTGCTATTCTTCCCCCCCCCCCTTTGTGTGATCATGCAGTCACAGTAGGACCACATGCTTTCCCTCCTTTGTCTCCTCCAGCAGCCGCCCACTCAAAGGCAGCATTGCAGGAATCCCTGCCCAGCCTCCTCATCTGGGTGGGTGGCTGCCAGAGGAGGTGGAGGAGGGAAGCAGGCACTCCCACAGTGACTGGACAATTGTGCAAAAAGGAGGGAAAGAGCAGCACACACTGGCTGGTGAGTGGGGGAGCCAGCCGGGGGTAGGTGCAGCACCTGTGATGCCATGTCAATGAACTGGCATGTACCTCCTAACCA
This sequence comes from Intellagama lesueurii, assembly GCA_037013535.1. Taxonomy (NCBI): domain Eukaryota; kingdom Metazoa; phylum Chordata; class Lepidosauria; order Squamata; family Agamidae; genus Intellagama; species Intellagama lesueurii. The sequence goes on from JBAJHW010000003.1 coordinate 103,386,914, forward strand.
AGCTTCATGACCATCTCTAGTCTTCACCTGTGGGGAGAGGGTAAACCTATCATTCCCCACAGCCTCTCTGGAGAGGTATATAGAGTTAGAATCCTTTTCACTTAAATGATTCTGTAAAGGCAATTGCATTTCTCCCCTCTGTTTCATGATTGCCCTTTCATGTGCATTTCTTTGTAACAGGATTTTGGCTATAGTTTTCAAAATATTCTGATTTTAAGTCCAGAACAACTCCCTTCCTTTTTCTTGTCCTTTGGCCCAAAGTCCATTAAGAATGATATAAATAATTAGATCAAATTTAGGGATACCCTAAATGGAATTTATGGATGGAATTTATTCAGAAAACAAAGCAGGGGCATTTGTTCCTCTCTGAAACTAAGCAAAGCAAAGAAGCCTGAAGTAGTGCTTGAAACAAATAAGGCTCTCCAAAGCACTGCATTTTGCTTTGGCACTTTGGAGGTTAAAAATTTAGAACAGCAGCTTTTCTTTCAGAGGATCTGGGGTGATTGACAGCTGAGGAACACTGTACAGCTAATGTAGGATGGATTCAAGGAAGGGTGGGGGCTGGGCAAGAAGGAAATTGCACAGCTCCTGGTAAGCGGGTGTGTGTGTGTGGAGAGGAAGGAAGGAAGGAAAGAAAGAAGGAAGGAAACTGGTGAATGCTTTGCCTGTACACTGGTGGTCACAAAATAGGTGGCGGCACTGAGTTTCATCCCCAACTCCCAACCCTGTTCAAGGTCAAAGCCCTTTATTTTCACAATTTTTTTACTATTTGGCCAAATAGTATAAATGTGTACAAATATTTTATAATATTTGGATATAGATAGAATCGGACGGGCTACAAACTGTCTCACAGAATTGGTAGTGATCTGTAAGGCAAATAATTTAGGCTCAGTCAAAACTGTTGGTACTCCCACAACCCTAATCAAATTCATCACAGGTTGTGAATCAGCCACAATTCCCCACATTCCTTGGCTGTTGTTTCTTTTGTAGGAAGGATCGCTTCGTCTGTTGAATGGAAGTGACATCTCCATTGCTGTGGCTGCAGCATAGGAATACATGTGAAACCTAGGTGATGTACCGCCATGGCACATTCATTTCCAAAGACAGAGTTTGTGCTTCTATGTTGTACTTTGTGTAATGGGTCTCAAAAACATTTCACATGTCCACCTAAAATTATTAGGTGTATCGCAACACTTCTTACTTTAATACAGAGCCTCTGTACTGATGTGGCACTTGCACTATCAAACTAGCAATGCAACTTTCTAAGTTAGAGTTTCAGATCAGGCCATTGTTGTGCAGGAAAAGCTCCTCCTTTGAGTAGTGTGACTTATATCTATTTTACCTTTGCCACCTATGGAGAACATTGCATGGATCAACATCCTCTTAATCGATGTTCCTTCAAGCAATACTTAGCAAAGTCTTCACCTTTCTCTGATTTTTCCTCCAAATGAAATACTCACCCTATGACTGTTCTGTTCTGAGTCCTCTCCTGAGCACTCCACCTCCTTCTACACGTACCATTATGTTCCATGCGCCAAGTGCCCATCATGTGCTTTGCTGTGTGGAGTCATTAGTAAGTAGGTCCCTAGAGACCTCAGATTGCTGTGCTGCAGATAGATGCCCAGGAGACACCATTAGTGAAATACCAAAAATAACAACATAATGCCAGTATATAAATTAAGGCAGTCATCTCTGTTGGTAGATGTAAGTAGTAATACTACTGATGTAGTCTTATCCTTTTAAAAGCTCCTGGATGCAAGGAGACGCCTGATTCCAGAGGTGGCAATTGTGCATACTTTCTGTAGCACTTGACGTACAAAGTGCTTCATCCTCCCTTTACAACAGGAATCCTTGAACAACCCTGAGACTGACATTTTCATTTTGCCAAGCAAGCAGTGAATTCGGAAGATGATGGTTAACTCCAAGCCACCTGCTACTTTTTCCTCTGGCTGAGCAAAGATGCAAACTCACATGTTCTAGTATTCAGTTTGATAATGTTGACCTGGAAAAGATGGGTAAAGGGGCATCACAAATGTTCAGTGGGGTGGATCTGAACAAGGCAAGGTGAGTTAAGGTGCTTCCAGGTAGCCATCTCCTAGCAGTACTCGTCAAAAGACATAGTGAAGTTATCCATCTTTTCCCCCTTAATGCACATCCTACAACAAGAAAAGTGGGAGAAGAAGACGTGGGGGAACACAGGAAGGTTACAAGTGTTGGTGTTATCTAGACCAGTGCTTCCCAATCTTGGGTAACTCAAGTGTTTTTGGATTCCAGCTCCCAGAAGCCTTCACCACTAGCTGTGCTGGCTGGGATTTCTGAGAGTTGCAGTACATCTGGGGACTCAAAGTTGGGAAGCACTGGTCCAGACTCCCATCACTAAGATTCTGTAAATGAAGCAAAGGAATTCCATATTAAGTTCCTCCTGGACATACTCTGCATGTCTCACCAGGAAATTCATTTGTGGGAGAAAGCAAAATGTGATATATCACTTTGGCATCCCGTCTTTTCTTCAAGTTATTACAGATGGCATAGAGGGTATTCCTCTCCTCCACCCCATTCCCTGCTCAGAGATTTAAATCACATTTATAGCTGCATGGAGATTTAAATCAAGTTTCTTTCTTAGGTAGTTATTTCTTGGACACTTATTGGGCATTTTGCCACCTAAACTTTCATTTTTAAGGAACAATTAGTACAATGTTATTCTTTTCCAATCTTCCAGAGGTTTGCAAAGCAAAGTCTTTCTTCTGTTTCTTTTTCTTAGCATGTTTCAGCTCCAGTTCTGTAAAGCTTTTTGTCTATGGATAAGATCCCTACTAAACAGCTTAAGAATGTATAAAATATTTTGCATAAATAATTAGACAGGATGCCTTTTAAAAAAACAACTAAAAATTATAAGTAAAATTATTATTAATTTTTACCTTGTGGATTCTGACAAAAGTGCCACTATTTGCATGCTAAACAGTTCAGCTGGTCAGAGGTAGGGAAGGAAAATAAAATATTCTCATTTGAACTGAAATCAAAAGTGACAAGTTTGTTATTCAAAGAATGTCATTTCACGAATTTTTCCTCTTTTGGCATCAATTTTTTTCCAGGATTAACAGATTGCACAATATGAAAGTGAATGAATTCTCCTGCAATTGATATTTTATTGAGGAGCCTCGTGGTGCAGTGGTTAAACTGCAGTACAGCAGCCAAAACTCTGCTCATGACTCAGGTTCAATCCCAAGTAGCCGGCTCGTGGTTGACCCAGCCTTCCAGCCTTCTGAGGTTGGTAAATTGAGTACCCTGCTTGGGGGGTGGGGGGAATGTGTTGCCTGCATAATTAAATTGAAAGCCACTCAGAGAGTGCTTTAAGCGCTATGGGCCGATAGATAAGCAGCACACTTTGCTTTGCTTTATTGCAAATCAACATTTGAGAATGTGTACCAAGAAAAAACACTATAGTGATAATGGTTGAGTGGAGAGGGTGGCGTTACTCTTACTCTATATAAAATAGCCTCTATATAGAATTTTTGAGAAGGAGTTCTACATTCACCTGAACTGATTCTTCTCTATCCGTAGTTAACAGGGGGAAGGGTGAGCTTGTCTTCAAGGACTGTCTTGCTAGATAGCAGTGCATCTGTGCACACACAAACAGGGTTGCAGGAGGTCTTTAGTTTGGACTTCAAACCCTTATGCATACATTTTTTTGTCAGAACACTGCTAGCTTGTCATTCAAGTGGGAAAGTGGCACCTCATTCAACCATTATTGTGGACCACCAAGGTCAAAGAGCTATCACCTACTGTATGTGCATAGATTTAGATGAGGTCTCCATGAGATTTATCTATTCTTCTGCTTCCATAGATAGGAAAAGTCACTTTTTGAGTTACAGTTTCTTTGGACTGGCCACAGTGGCTGTGGATTCTCAGAGTTGTAATCCAAAGTAGTGGCTTCTCTCTCTCGGACCTCTTTGCTATAGAGAACTTGTGTGGCGTGTGTGCATTTGTGGAGACCTCCCGGAGACCAAACTCCGGGAGGCAGTGGAAGACAGGAGGGCCTGGCGTGCTCTGGTCCATGGGGTCATGAAGAGTCAGACATGACTTAATGACTAAACAACAACAGCAACATATTTATAAATATAAATTCATATAACTATTCTAAAGGTGTTGGGTGTGTGGGTAGCAATATGAGGCTAGAGCTCATGTCCATCTTCCCCCATGATAAATGTGTAGGAAGCCCCAAAGCTCTCTCTTAAAATATTTTCACCTTGCCTTTCTCCTTAAAAAGGACCCAAGGTGGCTTACAGCATTTAAAAGACAGTATTTAAAAGCTAAAAACAATAAGGATATATTTTTTTAAAAATTAAACAAATATTATATTAAAAACGGTAAAGAAAATCAGTACTAAAAACACATTTAAAAGCAACAAGGCACAACAATTCATTAAAAAAAACCCACCCAGACAGTCATTCACTAAGGGAGAAGAGAAAGATCTTCGTCTACTTTAAAAAAGTTTAGTAAAATATGCCTTACTAGTAAGTATGCTATATAGTATAGTAAAATATGCTTTAAAGTAAAGTATGCTTTAAATAAGTATAGTAAGTTTTAGTACACATCTTACAAGGCCTTACTAGATAATAATGCATGGTAGAGCAATCATGCTTTCAGTGTATTCATCATCCAAAAAACAATCCACATCCCAAGATGGTTACAGTACTTTATTAAAAGGCCAGTAGCACCTCCTTGTGCAGGGACAGAAACTGTCCATCTGCTAATACAATGGACTGTTGAGTGAGCAGAAGGGAAGGAAGAGGATTCTGCCCACTGTCTTAGAGGCTATGGACTTTTGTTGTACCTACAGTTATCTTTGTGTAAATGGTGCGCTTCTTGCCCATTTTAATTCTCTCTCTGTGGTGAATCAAGGGTTCTTTAAGAAGGCATCCTATTCTTGTTCAATATGTCATGTCACAACCAGAAACCTGGAATTAGAATAGCACCTAGAGCTGGACACTCCTCTAATTGTGTGCCAATTAATGGCAGCTAATTATGAACTTCCTCTCGAACATAATCTTAATGGCAGTTACTTTGACTTAAACTGAAGACTGGCCTGATGGCAGGTTCTGATGACTGTACTCCTAATTGCTATTTTCGCTTCATGGTGGAGAAAATGACACTGCCTGTGTTTTATTAATGTACATGGGCTTTCAAATATCTGACCCACATCTTCTCTCTAGAGATGGGCATCAACTGCAGTTTAGTGGTTCGGCCTGGTTTGGCACAGTGCTTGCACAGGGGTTCCACAAGTGCCACACACTCCCCTCTCCTGCTTCCTCTGCATGCTCACCCATTCCCCAGGTGAAGTGCGCTTCCCTCCCATGCCTCCTCAGCATGATTGCCCACTCACCCATCATAGTGCACACGTCCCTCCTCCGGCGGCCACCCACTCAGATGGGGAGGCGGAGTAGGGAAGCCTGCAGTCCTGTCTTTGAGTGGGTGGCTGCTGAAGGAGGTGGAGGAGGGAAGCGCACACTGTGATCAGTGAGCGGGCAATCACACTGAGGAGGTGGGGGAGGGAAGTGCGCTTCACCCAGGGAATGGGCAAGCATGCAGAGGAGGTGGGAAAGGGGAGTGGGTGGTGCTTGCGGAACACCTGTGGGGGCGCTATAACGAATTGGGCCAAACTGCCAAACTGTGGCTCATGCCCATCTCTAGTTCCCTCTTTCCTCTTTGCTTACAGATTGTTTTCTCATTGTATTAAGAAATGCGTTATATTGTACTTCTCCTTGCAGTAGCCATGAATCCTTGTATCATCAAATCATCTTTCTAGTTGAGCTCTGGTGATTGCTGCATTCTGTTGGGATTTCACAAGAACTGAGCAGAGGACAAGGTAGCTTGCGAACACAACAGTGTCCTCCATGACAACCACATTGTT